>JAQPPZ010001925.1:8200000-13200000 GCA_028583015.1 Wollemia nobilis
CGGATATGCACAAGTGCCATGCATTATTAGTAAGTAGGTGTGTAATGCAAGAAAGTGTACAAGTGTCATGTATGTAAGTGTTCAAATATATAAAGTGAGGATGTGCACAAGTGTCATGTATTAGGAGTACATGTAGGAGAGTAAGTATCATGTAGAAGTGTGCAAGTGTCATTAAGTTAAGTGTGCATGTAAGTAGAGAGTGAAAAGTCTTGTATATAAGTGGTAAAATGAGAAGACAAAGGACATGAGAGTCTTATCTTACATAAATAATAGGAAATATTTCAACTCTCGGATATGTGAGGAGTGCAATAATCAAGTATTAAAGAGTTAACTTTCTAAATCTATATTATGGAGACAAAGCTCCATACATTGTATTGGAAAAATGGTCTATAAGAGATCACCATCAAGCATTGATAATATAGAAGCTTCTATAAAGATATTTAGCAATTTTATTGTAAGTATTTTCATGTTATTACATGATTGAATTTGGTCATTTACATTCATATTTGAAGTTATAGTGAATGTTATTATAATTTATATTGGTTAGTATATATTTTAATTGCTTACATATATAATTCGAATCTTGATTATATATATCAAGACCTGAGATATTATGACTTAATTATATTGGGACTTGAGATAGTTGGCTTAAAATCCAACACCCATCACGTATTAAATCCAACTAGTCATCAATTTCAAGCTAAAATGACTTACAAATTTCAAAAAAATATATAGGTAAGAGTGGCAGAATTTTGGGTTACTTTGGTCCAACCATTATCATTTCTAATGAATAGGAAACATGTGACAAAAGTGGCATGGAAAAGCTTAACAAATTTTGTAAAAATAAGAAATATTTAAATAAATCTAATAAAAGCTAAGTTGTCATATCATTAAGAATTATTTAATTTCTAATGATCTATTATTATGAGGACCTCCAATAATTAAGAATTATTTTACAAAAACAAAAGTAGACCTACAATAGTTGGGTGTTAACTCTCTTGTAATCTTAATTAAATGGGTGAGAGATTCACCCCTACCACATCTTGACCAAGACTCGTAGATATAGTTGCACATCAAAATTGAAGGGATTAAAATTTCTTCCCAAATTTTATATCACATTATATGGAGCTCTATTAGTGGGTCATATGTTTACATACTCGATCGACGAATGTTATTATAGCAACAAGATCAAAAGAACTCAACCATAGCTAAGGTATGGAATTATCAGGTTCCTCCCAAATTTTAAACCTTTCTATGGTTGATGCTTCAAAAGAAAATTCTTACTATAGATAGCCTCATTACGAGGAATATCATGGGGTCACATAGTTTCCATAGGTGTCTTAAGAACAATAAAACAATATCACATCTATTATTTTAATATATAGAGGTAGTTATCAAGAACTTTCAACTTATAAAATGCCTAACCAATTAGGATCAAATGTACAAATTCAAATTGGAGGAAAACCACCTTATTAGTAGACATGGTATTCAGTTCCAATGTTCATCATTTGTCACGTATGGAAGAACATAAAAATGATATTTTTATAATAAAAGAACCAAGTTTTGAGTGTTAACCAATAGTGTGTTAAGGGAGATAGTATTGAACACAAAAGTAATATATCATAAACAACAAGACATTAAGATATTAAAAACAAAGGAGATACAACTATTACACCAAATGGATCTGAAGAATCTCCTAAATTCTAGGCCATAGGTTAGAACAATCAAACCTTCAGAGATAAATTTCCCTACATTTTTCTTTGATGAAGCCTCTAAATTAAACTTAGGTCATGCATCGGGTGGTGGTTGGATACTAGTGGCACCACACTATGAAATGCTTTAGTTCAAAATCAATTTGGAGAAAGCAACCAATAATATTGTAAAATTGGATAAAAATTATCTAAAAAAAATATATTAAACAACTTCATGTGTATGGTGATTCAAGACTTGTGATCTCTACCCTATCTAAGGGAAATTATATCTATTAGTTTGACTACAAATAGTTCAAATAAGACTAAGATAATTGAAGTAGAAGTTTAAATATATACAATACTCTCACATTGGAAGAAGACATAATAAGGTGGTTGATGGCTTTGCAAATGAGATCATAAACATAGCCTATTTGCATCTCAAAGCAATAAGAAAAAGTAAAAGTAGACAACATGAGTGACATAGATGATAGGAAGCATATGGTAATTTTAGAGCCTTTGAAGATTTTGGTGTTCTTAGAGAATTTGATGCCTGTGGACAACCTTGGAATATTATGTAATTCTAGAGCTCTTGGTGTTTCAAGTCTTTTCAATGATTATGATACTCTTTGCATCTTTGGCACCCTTGGTATACTTTTGCAGTTTTTGAGGTTTTTGAATTTGCTTTGTTTTTTTTGTTCCTCTTTTTGAATAGTAATATTGTGACCTCCAAACTGTCTATTAAATATTTGTTCTTTGAAATTTTAAATATCAATATATAACTCCTTTTCTTTAAAAAATAATTACAAACTTAAAATAAGTAACAAATAATATTTTTAATTTAATATTATAATACATACTATTATATATTTTTTAAAATTTATTTATACCATACCAAATTATTATTTTTTTAAATTTACATAATACTAAAATCAATAAAAATAAAAGTTCAAGACAAATTTTAATTTTACTATTACTATAAAAATTTATGGTTTTTAAAACTAAATAATAGGAAGCACTGTTCCTAATTATGTGATCCGTAAAATAACTTTTATGAATTGAACAATAGACGTCGCAACGTAATCAGGCTTATGTGAGAATTTCAGGCTTAATTTCAATAAATGACCGAGGGAAGACAAAAACATTCACGCCAAAAGAGATACATGTAATCAATGGCTAGCACACAAACAAATGGATAGGATTTATTTTATTAGGAGTCTCGTTAAACATTATATATACAGATGTGGTGATGTTCTCTTCAATTTCGTCTTCTACAAAGTTCACCAATTCAGATCCCACGATTTTATGAATGCGATGGAATCCAACAGCCGTGGGAGCCCCAAGGTAGTCCATATGGTAGCCTTGCTCGCCCTATTTCCGTGAAGCTCAATGCATCCAAAACCAGAGCAAACCCTCCACCATTCCTGTCGCTTACAAGCGAAATCACCACTCCTACATAAAATACATTCTTTCTTAGATTATCACTTCTATCTATGAAGTTCCACATACGCTTTGTATGGTAAAGGTAAAATATTTTTTAAAACCTATAAGATTAAAGGTTAAGATTATAAAAAAATTATTATCTATTTAATATAGATTTATTTAACTATTTTTTTTATAAATTTTAATAATTAAAATATATTATAAATTTATTTTATTTAATATATTTTATTTATCCAAATTTTTATAAATTTCTTTAATCAAAATAAAATAAAATATATAATTTATAATTAATATATAAACCTATTTTATTAATTTTTAAAAACTTTCTATTCAAAATTTCAAAATACAAAGCACACGTACAATCATCTTCTGTCTCTGCTGCAGGTCGCCCCACAAAGAAAGGCTCCGACGGAATTGCACCTTTTTCGTACCAGCTTTTTGCTGTTTTCTCTTTTAAGTCAATCTTCATC
This sequence comes from Wollemia nobilis, assembly GCA_028583015.1. Lineage (NCBI taxonomy): Eukaryota > Viridiplantae > Streptophyta > Pinopsida > Araucariales > Araucariaceae > Wollemia > Wollemia nobilis. Next base: position 8,203,602 of record JAQPPZ010001925.1, read on the forward strand.
CACCAGATCTCATCAATCTTAAAATTAGAGGAAGTCATGAGCAATCTTAAAATAGCTTAAGATATTTAAGCTTTGTAATGGTGTTGACGAAATTGCAAGGACGATGTGCTCCACAGCGTAACGATAACTCTTCTCTGCGTATTTTGGGTTTCGCTGTGCACATGTATAAGCCTCCCTCGTGCTCTGTCGGAGGCAGCGCCGTTTCTAATTCTCCCAATGGACTGCCATTGGGGGTATTTTTTTTTTTTCTTCCTACCCTGATACCACGAACACCAAATAAATAACATTTTATGCCTACCAGTCTACCAGTTAGAATTAGTAAACGCAGTTAGAATTTTAAAATGAAAAGATTTCATGAAGTACGCTGGGTAAAAGGTAAATTAGATTTTAATTTTTACGAAGATAGGATAGTGGGTTATCAATATAAGAATATTATTATTTTTAAAATAATTTAATTTTCATAACTTATAACAGTAATTGATATATTAATGTTTTAATGTTTGGTTGCTGAATAATTTTTAGAAACTAATTTAAATTTATTGTAATGCATGACAAGTTGTGATGTGATATTTATAAAATATTTTTAGATTTTTATAGGATATTTTTTTGTTATACTTTATTTTGTAGTGTCATGTTTTGTAATGTCTTATTTAAAAATATATACATATGAAGAAGAAGTGAAAAAGATGAATTTAGTAGGTGAAAGGAAATTTTAATACAAAAGATATTTTCTATAAAATTTGAATATTGAGGGATTTAATAAGCAAGATAAGTTTACAAAGCCAAAGACACATGGTCATGACTTCAGGCGTAAGGTAAAAAATACCATATACGGATGACATGCAACACAAAGACAATGAACTTGAATGTTCCCTTATTTGAGAACAACAACTTTGTGGTGGAAGAGAAGTGGAGGCATCCAAATCAGCTAAGGTGGTTTCAAGATGAGTGATTTGAGGGTAAGGCACTACACCGTTGGAGCAAAGATTCTAAAATACTATCCAAAACATAGCTCCATAGTAGATTTGACCAAGAGAAAATTTGAAAAATGACCTGCAACAATAGCCCATTACAACTACAAATTCTATATTTTAATAAAAAAATTATGATTATTTGAGCATACAAAAGAAGATTTTAGTTGGGTCACGAGAAATTTTGGATTTAGTAGAACATGGGTATGCAAAACCTACAAATAAAGCAACATATAATGCACTCACTAAAGTTCATAAGGATCTATCGAAATAAAATCATAAGGATAAAGAAACACTATTTTCCATTGTGTAGGTTATTGATGAGTTTATACTTTCAAGGATTGTTGTAGCAACTAACTCAAAACAAGCATGGAAGATTTTAGAAAACTTATATGAGGTACCAATAGAGTGAAACTAGTAATATTGCAAATGACAAGAAGAAAATTTAAGAATTTACAAATGAATGATTCTAAATCTATAAGTGATTTATTTATCAATGCAATGGGTGTTGTTAATCAAATGAAAATGAATGGAGAAATCATTCAATATCAAATAATAGAGGAAAATATATTGAGAAGTTTGCCAACAAGATTTGAATCTATTTTTATTTCCATTGAAGAATCAAAGGATATATCAAGTTTATATATGGATGAATTAATGATTTCTTTACAAACACATGAAGAAAATATAAACCAAACATCTCACTTATATGTGGATCATGCATTCAAAACACAAGTCTCATTCAAAGACATGAATAAAAATAGAGAATCTCAACAAGTACCTTCAAATTCTCAAACAGGAAGAGGAAATTATAGCAAATCTAGAGGAAGTAGAGGTTTTGAAATAGGAGAAAATATAAATTATTATATCAAAATAGAAAGCAAATATAACATTCATGAAGCAAGAGGAAGAGGTATTAGCCAAAATCAACAATGAGATACTTATGAAAGGTATGATATATCATAAATCCAATGTTATTATTGTAATAAATTTGGACATTATAGTTGTAAGTGTAGAAATAAGATGTTTAAAGAAAATAAGTAAGAAGCAAATTAGACAAAAAAAAAAATATGTATGTGGTTCCTTATTGATAACTTGTAGTGTTGATGAAGAATGTTAGAAAAAAATTTGATACAATATTTGGTACTTGGATAGTGATTGTAGCAATCACATATCTAGAGTTAAAGAAATATTCTCCAAATTAGATGAAACTATCAAGTCTTAAGTAACAAAGGGTGACAACAACAAGGTTTTTGTTATGAAAAAAGGCTATATTTTAATTTGTACAAAGCAAAGTGAATAAAAACACATATTTGATGTTTACTATGTACCTATATTGAAGCATAATTTATCAAAAATTGGAAAACTTGTACAAATAGGTTATAGGGCATACTTCAAAAATGGAGCTGGTATTATTATAGATGGCAAAAAATAGACTTATAGCCAATGTAAGTATGAAAAAGAATAGAATGTTTCCTTTAAAAAATCAAAGTGAAAATTTGCTCTCATTTAGTGTTATTATAAAAATAATTCATGGTAATGGCACCTCAAATTTAGTTATTTGTATTTCAACAGTCTAAATTTGTTGTATAAGAAGCAAATTGTAAAATTATTACCATTAATAGAGCAACTAGTTCAAGTTTGTGGAGGTTGTATCATAGGCAAGTAGCATAGGAACACATTCCCTATAGGAAATCATGAAGGGATTCACAACCTGTGGAACTTGTACACTCAAATATATGTGGGTTTGTGCGAATGACCTCATTTGAAAAAAGTAAATATTTTATAAAATTTATAAATAATTTAGTCGAAATACATGGCTATTCTTCATGAAATAAAAATCAAAAGCATTTGGAATATTTCAATAATGAAAAGCATTGATTGACAAGCATAGTGAATATTATGTAAAGACACTAATACTTATGGAAGAGATGAATACATTTCAAATGAATTTCATGATTTTATAAGGTAAATGGAATCAAAAGATATTTTACAACTAGATATATACCACAAAAAAACAATGTTGTAGAAAAGAAAAAAAAAATATAATGGAGATGACAAGGAGTATGTTAAAAGCAAAACCATTACAAAATGTTTTTTAGATAGAAGCAATTGCATGCATAGTTTATTTGTTGATTAAATGTCCTACAAAAAATATTTGGGATGTAATCCCTCAAGAAGTAATGGAATAACAAAAATCCAAGTGTTGCATATTTAAGATTTATTTTTGTATAGCTTATTCACACATTCTAGAAGAATAGAGAAGAAAATTGGATGAGAAGGGAGATAAATTTATTTATATTGGATATAGTGAACAATAAAAAACTTATAGGCTATATAACCTTATTATTGAGAAAGTGATTTTAAGTAGATATGTAAATTATATTGAGGAGGGAGATTGGAATTGGAATACCAAAATAGATTAGCAAGGAACAACAAGCATTGAAATGAAAGATTTAAATGGAGAAATCACAAATCAACCCTTGGTTTCAAGCAACAATACCAATGTAGGTAGAAATCCTTCTTCATCATCAAATTCACCACCAAGTGCAAGAACAAGGTCTAGTCCCATCATGTAAACACCATCAAAGACAAGGAGCCTACGAGAAATATATGAGGTAACAAGAAATGAAAATGAAGATGAAGAGTTTATTGATTTTGCCTTATTTTTTGAATGTGATCCTATCTATTTTGAAGATGCAATTAAGAATAGTAAATGGGTAAAATCTATGGATGAAGAAATTGATGTTATAGAGAAAAATCAAACATGAGAATTAATGGATATTATAACTAGAAAAAAATCATTGGTGTGAAATGGGTGTATAAAACAAAGTTTAATGCCAATGGTGATGTTGAAAGATATAAATCAAGGCTAGTTGCAAAAGGGTATTCACAAAAATCAAGAATTTATTATCATGAAATTTACTTATCTATAGCAAGGCTGGACATAGAAATAATGATTCTAGCATTGACAAGTCAAAAAATGTAAAAAGCCTATCACATGGATGTTAAGTCTACATTTCTAAATTGAGTGTTAGAATAAGATGTCTACATAAGACAACCGTAAGGTTATGAATTGGAAGGACAATAAGGAAATGTGTATAAATTGAATAAAGCATTATATGGACTCAAATAAACGCCTAGGACTTGGTATAGTCGTATTGATTCTTACTTTCTAAAAATAGATTTTTCAAGTGCTCATGCAAGCCCATTCTCTATATCAAGGCAAATAAATAAGGAGAAATTTTAAGATTTTTTTTGTATGTAGATGATTTAATTTATAATGGCAACAACAATGTGTTGTTTGATGAATTTAGAAGAGCAATGAAGAGTGAATTTGAAATGACAGATTTAGGCTTGATGAAATATTTCCTTGGAATTGAAGTCTTTCAATCAGATGAAACTTTTATGTCCCAAAGTAAATAGGTAAAGAATGTTTTAAAGATATTTAGAATGGAGAATAGCAAATCAATTTGTACACTAGTTGCAACAAGCGAAAAAATAAGTAAACATAATAGAAACAACAATGTAGATTTAACATCTTCCAACAAATTGTTTGGAAGTCTCATGTATTTGATGGTCATTATACCAAATATAATGCATGCACTTAGTCTAATTTCAATATTTATGGATACATCTAAGAACAATCACTTGCAAGAATGAAAAAAAATTCTAAGGTATGTGAATGGAACCAAAGATCATGGGATTTTCTATGCAATGTCAAAGGAACTTAAACTTGTCAAATATATAGATAGTGATAGAGATGGAAACATTGATAATAGGAAAAGTAATTCTAGGTACATATTTCATCTTGGATCTCATGAATCTTGTGGTCTTCTAATGTATAGCCTATTGATGCACTTTCAATTGCTAAAATAGAATATGTTGTCACCACCTAAACCATATGTCAAACATTATGATTTAGAAGGATTCTAGGTGAATTGGATCCAAATATAGGAATATAGAACTCGGATATTTTGTGATAAGAATTTAGCTATAATATTATCAAAAAATCTAATATTTCATGGAAAAACAAACATATCGATATCAAATTTTACTTCATTAAAGAGTTGGTTAAAAATAAAGAAATTAAATATCACAATCTTAAAAAATCTTATTAAAGAAAATTATTGAAAAACCCACTATAAACATTATCTTTTTGAGACCAGTCTAATCTTTCATTATGTACAACTAGTAGTTTTACCATACAAGAATAAATAAAATATACATACTATCCAATTACCCAAATTCTTTAGGAATTGATTTAAATGTGTTGTAATACATGACAAGTTGTAAAAGTAGGCGACTCTAGGTGTGTGATGTGATATTTTTTATTATACTTTATTTTTCAATGTCTTGTTTTGTAATGCCCGTTTTAAAAGATATACATATGAAAGCGGAGTGAAAAGGATAACTGTAGCAGCAACAATCGGAAAAGAATTTTAATACAGGAAATATTCGCCATCAACATAGAATATATGGTAAAATATATTCTAATGGAAGTAGCCATCAACATAGAATATATTGTAAAATATTTTGAAGTTGGAAGAGGCTACCGGAAGTAGCCATCAACATAGAATATATTGTAAAATATTTTGAAGTTGGAAGAGGCCATACATGTGATGTTTGTAAAGCCATTGTCCGAGAGAGAGAAAGGGAGGAGTGGACAGCTACTGGGTGGTTGAGTGTCGAAGGATGGCCATCAACATAGAATATATGTAATGCTAGTAGCCATGTAGCAAGTGGTTGATCCGATTCCTTATATAGGAGAGATTCCTTCCATTGTATGGGAGAGATTCCTTTCTAGATGAGACAATTTTTTACCAACTACGCCAGGCTTAATGCATTAAATTATATCTATTCTCGCAAATTGAGAAATTGGTGGTCTGTAATTTGCATTTCAAGAACTGTCGTTGGCTTTCAAGGAACATTAATTTTAGTAAAACAGAAATTAATTTATGCAAGTAGCTGGGCTAAAGAACTTCCTTGTGCAAGTTAGCTTGTTAGAAATAAAACATGATTTTCACGCTGCAAAGTTTATATATATATATATAGATATATCACTTTGTAACTTCTGTTTTTCAAATAATAATAATATAATTTTGTTATAATGATATTATATTTATTCAATAAATTTATGGGTTTTGGTCTCCTCATATTTAAGTGGGGTTTGAATTGTGAACCTTTCAAACAAAATTCAAAACCCTTACCACTGAAGTAAGCTTATGGTTATAATAACATTATCTTTAATTAACTTACAAATAAATATTTCAGACTTATTGGGACTTTTAATTATTACTATAACTTTAAAAGGTTAAAGATTTTAATTTTATTTGTTTGTAATTTATTTTGGTGGAAGACACTCTTGAGTGTTGAGGGCTCAAATTTTTTACATCTTCACAATAAAATACCTTTTATTACCATTTCATTAAGACTTTACAATCCAAATTTTATTTTATTTATTTATTTATTTATTTATTTTTGGATGAAAAAACCATTATATTAATAAAACAATGTCTAACCAACACACTAACCACCGTGATTAGGAGTACACAAGAGTTTCAGAAATAGTCCATAAAAAACTAGATAACAACCACAAAAAATAGTGTCAAATATGCATTTAGAAAGAAAGCAGTCGAGAAATCACTGCCAGGTGGAAGGCCTGAAGTTTTTCTCCATAAGGTCATAATTCCATCCAATGGTTGAAGAAGCCAAAGCCTCCAAACCATCAGTAGTAGTACCACTAACAGAACAAGTCTGTGCATTTGGTACAATTTCACTCCAACCAAGGGCATCATCTTGCTCAAGAGGTCGAACATCCCAACCAGAGGCCGGGAGATACGGGCCTCCAACTCTATATTCTCCATATTTGCGCCATGGGGGAGGGGGGTGGGACTAGTTTCTGGTAGCAAAGGGTTGTGGCTAGCGACGGGTCTCCCAGTAAGTTGACAACTAGGACCTGGAAGGGGAAGTAAGAGGCTTATGACTCATAGCGCAAGGTGTATTTCCTCAATGATCCATGAGGGTACATAATTATTGCAACTCCATATGTACTTTCAACTTGTACTTGAATCTATAACTAACAATAAAAGAATATTATATATTTATCAACAATAGAGAAGACACACCTGACATCTTGCTAAGAAAAATAGCTCTATTCTGGGACTTCCAAAGATAAAACAAGGTATTAATTCTAAACATATTCCAAGAAACACCCAAGTTGAATGAAAAAGTAATAGGGTCACCCAAAATAGCATGCACCAAGGTAAAATCCTCTTGCATAAAAGGTTTGAAAATTTCAAGAAGCCACTCCCAGGTCGATTAAGCCTCATTACAAAACCAAAAAATATTCAATAAATATTTTTTTCTGTCCTTAAGCCAATCAAATGGGATTATGAACACCCAGATGCTTGAGCCTATTACCAACAGGCAACCCCTGGTGCAAGAGGCTCCAAGTAAAAAAACTTTGTTTAGGTTCAATATAAGTAGCCCAAGAAATCTAAAACCTCTTATTCCATCGGGAGGGAAGAGAGACTAAGTCCCATCTCATAGTGATCTTATCAACCATTGAAACTTGTGGGGTGAGTCATTGGTAACCTATATAAGATTTATATTTTAAAAAAGGGAGGTCCCTAGGCCAACACCAATCTAACCACTAGGCTTTTTGAAAATTCTTATGCAATTTGCACCAAATAGAAAATGGAATACTATCAATAACCACCTCATAAGTATTTGTATCACCAGGATTTAAATTGTGAATTTGACAAAAAAAATTCTAGGGTATCCGACTCCTAGTATGCTAGGAGAAGAAATAAAAAATTGAAGCAATACCACACATATAGAACCTCTGCTCTGACCCACTACACCAGATCCATGTGAGAGCCCTACCAATTGATAACAATAGACCACCAAATATTCATGGAATGCAAAGAGGCACCTACTTTGTGGAAACTCCCTTTTCAACTAATCTAGGGTTTGAAGAACTCTCAAGATTTCCAAATACTCTGAATGACAAAAAAACCTTTAACTTTAATAGGGATAGGGTTAGTAAGAATGGATTGGAATCCCACCCATTTTCAAATTTTTTCCCTTGAAGCAAACTAGAAGAAATGTAATGCTTGAGTAGAACTTTCCAAGATTCATCCCCAATTAAAGATTGAGTGATCCATTTATCACAAAGGGCAAAACCTTGTCGATGAGAATCAAACAAACCCATGGCTTCATAGTCCTTGGGAAAACAATAAATTTTCCAAGCTACTCGATGAAAACCTCATTTGATAGAGTCTTTGGCCCACAAGAAATATCTCAAAATATTATCCAATTTTTTATAACAAGATTTGGATGGAATCCAACAAAACAAATAATATACTTGGGTAGTGGCTAAAACCTTAGAACAAATCTAAAATTTTCCTTCTAGAGAAAGTTTCTTACTAGTCTAGTAAGAAAGATTCTTCTCCACTTTATCAATAAAATACTACCACAATTGATGAGAGGAACCATGAAACACAAAAGCAATTTCAAGTAATTCAAACACCTCACCCGACTGAATCCAAGTTCATTGGAAATGATGCAGCCAACATGGCAGCTGGGATTGAGAATGCCAAAAATAAGATATTTTTTCCATTGAATAGAAGAATCAGAGGCTAAATAAAATACCTCTAAGCAAATAATAGCTTAGGAAAGGGATTTATCATCTTCTCAAAGCATTAAAAAGAATCATTAGTAAAATGACCATTGATCAACTGATGGTCATAATTGGGGAGAGCAATACCCATGATTAATCCTTGATCCACTTTATAGGCCAAAAATAGCCTAAATCCTTTGCAGAAAGAATGAAAAGAGATGGAGCAAGAAAGAATAAGATAAATTGACTGAGATTAACTATTATTCAAAGTAAGAACAACTAAAGCATCTTGAAATAACATTAGAACGATGCTCATAAACATTGGACCTAAGCCCAGATCCTGAAGCATGGTAGTGAAAAGTACCACTCCATCTTATCATAGGCTTTCTCAAAGTCAATATTAACGAATAAATAATTTTTTTTCAAAATTTCTTACCCACTCCATACCTTCCCAAACAACAAGAACATTATCAAGAATGTATCTTTCCTGAACAAAGCTAGTTTATTCAGGTCTAACAATCAAAGGTAGAAGAGATTTAATATTAAGCGCAAGGGCTTTGGAAATAATATTATAGCTCACATTAAGTAGGGTGATCGACCTCCAATTAGTTATGAGCTCAGGGTATCCAGACTTAGGAATAAATTTAACATTACCTTTGTTAATAATGAAACCCAGTGAAATCTGCTTGTTGTGGTGCAGTGGTAAATGCCCTGGATGCTGGTAGAGGCCGACCTAGGTTCCATTCCCATTGTCTCCATCCTATAGATATATGGTATAGTTAGGAATGTCCTATGTGTTGGTAGAGGCCGACAAGGCTCCATTCCTCCTATGCCCAACCTGTTGAAAGTGGCACCTCGAAAGGGGTGTTTTCCACTATAAATTAAATTATGGTCCACCAATTTTCATATCATTTGGAGCAACACAGATCCTAGCACATCCATATGTGTGAATGATATATTTGGCAAGCGGCTATGCAAGGGTTTCATCTGGGTTGAGTGCAAGCAGCTCCAGAGGTTGGTTTTTAGGGCCTTCGGGCCCTAGCGGCCAATATTTTTGTGGTTTATGCTGAATATTTTAGCAGGAAATGTTGTAGGGGATACAATATGGGTTAGAAATTTGTCTTTCAATAGATCATATTGTGAACTTGAGTGACAACGGCTTCCAATTTGCTGCACAAAAGAAAATTGAAAACCATACCTTTCCACGATTTCTAGGGCAAGGATTAAGGAGACCACGAAATAAGTTTCAAGCAGTTGATCAAAAATGGATCATATCTCAAGTGAATCTAGTGCTAAGGTGCACCCACAAAATAATTCTACTATGAAAACCCCTATCAAGGGTAAGAATTTTGACGACTCTGTCCCAAAAATGAAGTTTAGGGATGTCGTTCATGGTGGACAACCTTAGCCCAATGCTAATATCAATATTAGGGCTTCTCATAAACCTCTAAGAATGCCTAAGATTGATCCTAGTCTTTGGCCTCCCTATTGAATTTTGGAATCCTACTATTTTTTTTTAAATTGGAAACTCTTTAGGAACTTTTATGATGACTGCTGATTGTACTCAAAATTTTGAACATATTATTTATGCTTGAATTTGTGTTTTAATGGATTTTGACAAACCCCTACCTAAAATGATCACATTACAATTTGGGGAAGACACTTTGGAGCAAGTAGTGGACTATGAGAACATTCCTTTTCGTTGTAGAATTTGCCATGAATATGGTCATTTGGCCAGTGCTTTCCCAAATAAAATTCCTGATAAAAAGAAAGAAGATATAAACTCAGTAGGTTTCCAAATGCCTAAGAAGAAGAACACTCAGAAAAAACTAGTAATGAAGGATCAATCAAAGTCATTTGCTAATATGTTTGAAATCCTTTCTACAAATGATGTCCCAAGTGAGGAAGAGGAAATAATGGAAACCGAAATCTTAGAAACACAATTTAAATATGAAGGAAAGAACTCAGAGACAAACCAACAAATCAAAGGTTTTCAACGAGAAAAAAAAGGAGAAAATTTACACAAGAAAAACAATATTTCAAATGTCAGAACTTCAAATAATGCAAGTCCCAATATAGACTCCATTGAACCATCTAGTAAAATTTTGGCTGTGTATGAGCATTCTTCAAGGTTAGAAGCCATCTCAGATTCAATTGGAATAAGTCAAGAAACAAGGAAAAAAAAATTGAAGATGGATTCTAATCAAAAAGTAGGTCGTAAGACCAATCAATATCATATGGTAAAAGAAGGTGAAAAGCTTGTATAGGAAGGTAAGATTAATGCCCTTCCCAACATTTTTAGCCCTGGTATTAATGAAGATCATCACTTGGAATATTAGAGGACTCAAAGGGAGTCTTTCAAAACAAAATGAAATTAGAAGAATGATTCAGATAAATCATCCACATCTTGTTTTCTTTCAAGAAACAAAGATGTCATTGGAGGATATGGAATTAATTGCCAGTAAAATTTGGCCAGCTGAAAAATTGGTTTCCCTCAGTTCCCAAGGGACTTTGGGTGGCATTGCTTGTCTTTGGGACCCAAAAGAGGTAGTTATTCACCATATGGTTGGCAGTTGGGGTTTGTTGGCTATAGTTATTCAAAGTAGACATTCCAACCATATTATGCTTTGCATTACTGTTTATGCCCTAACTTCTTTAGAGGAAAAAATAAGACAGTGGAAGTATATTACTCATATTATCTCTCATTTTCCTAAAGCTTGGATCTTGATCGGAGGAGATTTCAATACCATCCTCTATCTGGATGAGAAAAGGGGGGAAATAGAAATTTGGACAAAAGTACTCACCTCATGAGCGAATATATTGCAAACCTCCATCTTGTGGATATCCAACCAAATAATGTCCTTATGACTTGGTCTAACGTAAGGCAAGGCTTAGCTTGTATAATGGAGAGATTGGATAGGTTTTTGCTCTCTAAAAATTTCTTAATCCATGGTCACATTCCTAAAGTGAAGACTCTTAATAATGTTGGTTCGGATCATTGGCCGATCATGGTGGAAATGTGGAAAACCAATGTGAGTTTCTCTCCTTTTCGTTTTCAATTAATGTGGCTTAGAGACATTTCCTTTAGACCTCATGTGCAACAATGGTGGAAGGAAGGTAAACCTAGGCATGGGACTAAGATGTTTTGTTTTTCCAAAATACTACAATACATTAAATCCAAAATCAAGACTTGGAACTGGAAAGAGTTTGGGGATGTTCATAAAAAACAACATGAAGTTATTGCTCATCTTGAAAATTTGAATCAGAAAATCCGTTTAGATGGCCTCATAGAGAAGATAAGTGCAGATGAAATTAAACTCACAACTCAGTTAGAGGAATGGGAAAAAAGAGAAGAAATATTATGGAAGCAAAAATCTAGAATTAAATGGCTCAAAGAAGGAGATCTAAACACAAATTTCTTCCACAAATCTCTTCTAGCTCGAAGATCTCACAACTTTATTTCTTCCTTAAAATTAGATTCTGGAGATGTTGTTTATACTTGGGATGGCATGAACTCTATTGTTGTTGATTACTTTTCCAATATTTTTACTGCTACTCCTCTTGACTCAGCTTCACAATAAAATGTTCTTCAAGAAATCCCTTCTCTTATCACTTCTGAGGAGAACTCTATTTTGACTGCTCATGTTACTATCAACGAGCTTCAACAAGTAGTTTTTAAAATGCAAAAAGGGAAAACTCCGAGTCCCGATGGTTTTCCTATTGAGTTCTACCAAGAGTTCTGGGATATCCTTCATGTTGATTTATTAGAGGTGGTGGAAGAAGCCAGGAAATCCAAAGAAATTTTGAAGGTTATCAATAAAACTTATATTACTCTTGTTCCAAAAGCTCAAGAGGTTGATCATATCTCAGCTTTTAGACCTATTGCTTTATGTAATGTTCTTCTCAAAATTATTACTAAAATCATGGCGTAAAGGTTGAAGCCTCTTTTGCATAAGATTATTTCCCAGAGCAAGGGGGATATGTGGAAGGACGCCAAATAGTATATGAGATAGTTCTTGCTCAGGAAGCCATCCATTCCATGGATATGCAAAATTCTCCTTCTATGTTCATCCGGTTAGACTTATCCAAAGCTTATGGTAGAGTGGATTGGCACTTCCTTATCAAAGTTTTGAGGCAATTTGGTTTCGCTAAGGATTGGATGGATTGGATTATGGGATGTATCTCTTCAGTTTCCTACTTAGTTCTTATCAATGGTAGGCCTTCTCAGTCTTTCCCAGCTTCCAGAGGTATTAGGCAAGGTGACCCGCTATCCCCTTATTTATTCATCATTCTTGTTGAATGCTTGGGTAGGACTATAACCAAAAAGAGGGAAAACAAAACTCTTGAGGGAGTTACCATTTCTCATGGAGCTAGACCTATCTCTCATCTTCAATTTGTGGATGACTCTACCCTTTTAGGTAAAGCTACAGTTAAGTAAGCTTCTAATATTAAGCAAACCATTAGTTGTTTTTCTAAGGCTATCGGGCGCTTGATCAATGAAGACAAATCTAAAGTTATTTTCTTTCACTCGCTCTGCTAGACAGAATCCATGGTCTTGGATAAATTAAGATATAATAATACCTCTCTTCCAATCACTTATTTAGGTATTCCCATAAATATTAAAATGCAGAAAAATAAATATTGTAATTGGTTGTTGGACAAAGTCAAGAAGAAAATTGGAAAGTGGACCAACAAGTGGCTTTCTTCTGGGGGTAGAATCACCTTGGTAAAATCAGTCCTTCAAGCTATTCCTATTTATGTTTCTTCCATTTTGAATATCCCAAAGGCTGTTCTTCGAGAATTGGATCAAATCAGTCATCATTTCCTTTGGAGTGGTACTAAGGAGAAAATAAAATGGGCCTTGGTGAAATGGGATACTTTATGTCTTCCTAAGAGTGAAGGGGGGTTAGGATTCCGGTATTCAATTAATAACAACAAATCTTTAGCTTCTAAATTATATTGGAGGATGTTGCATAACCCAAATGCTCTTTGGGCCAATAATCTCCGTGCTAAATATGCTGAGAACAAAATTCTTGAAGACCTTGTTCGCTATCAACTTCCTACCAAAGGTTCTCCCATTTTAGCATTTCTTAAGACTGGTGAGGATTTGATAAAGAAAAAATTATTTTGGATCATTCATAATGGTCAACATGCAAATTTTTGGACAGATTCTTGGGATGGTCACAAGCATTTGATAACTCAGTTTCCCGATTGGAGGCCTTGGATGGAGGAGCTTCACCGAGCTAATTGGATAAATGTGGCTAATTACTGTCGATACCATATTGGTAATTCAAAGGTTGGTAGATATTGGATCCCTATTTAGGATTGGCCTATTCAAATCCCAGAAAGGCAAAGACAAGATATCCAAGGCATCCTTCATATGAGATCCCTCTCTTGGTCCCATGAAAAATATTGTTTTGGATGGAACAACACTACTAAGGGTGAGTATTCAGTTGCTCAAGGTTATTTGACCTTATGCCATAATAATCCCAACCATTCTTCTGACATATTTTCTCAATTGTGGGCTCAAAAGCTCCGGCCTAAGGTGAGGTTCTTTAATTGGATTTTATTGCATCGTAGGGTTCTTACTCGGTGAGCAACTTATGAAGCATGGTTTTCATGGTCCTTTTAGATGTGAAATGTGTGAAAAGAATGTAGAAAATATCAACCATATTTTTATTGAGTGTACTTTAGCCTCTGATCTATGGAGGAGAATGGCAACTTTACTTGGCTTACAGTGGTCCAATTTTTTCACTTTTGAACAGCTTTGGAGGGATTGGCCTAATCAAGAGGGTGTTGATCATTTTATTAGGAAATTAGTTTGGATGGGTTCTACCATTCTTCTTTGGAATATTTGGAATGAAAGGAACAACCAAATTTTTAATCAAGATAGGAAGGATATTCACTATATTTGGCAAAATACCATAGCCAACTTAGTTGAATTAGTCCATCAACTCCTTAATCACCCCCAAAACTCCCACCAAATATGGGATCAAGTGATGCAAATATTGAATATTAAACCTTCTAAGGGAAACCAACTTAAATGGAATGTGAGTATTAGTAAGATGGATAGGACTAGAAATTGGCAACCTCCTCCTAAGGATTTTGGAAAAGTCAATACTGATGGAGCCTCTAGAGGGAACCCTGGAAAAGCCAATGTGGGAGGAATTGGTAGACTTTCAGATGGCTCCCTAGTTTTTACTTTTGCTGAGAATTTGGGTATTCTTTCCAATAACCTTGCTGAGGGGTATGGTATCCTTAGAGGCCTTCAGGAGGCTACTAAGGTTGGATGGGAAAAGGTGTTAGTTGAGTCTGACTCTCAACTTATGATTAATCTCTTGAAGACTCCTTCTAAGAATCATAAGGTGGATTGGAGAATAAAAATAATTATTGAGAAGATTCAGTTAATCCGGATGGGATTTTTGAAAGTTGATTACAATCATGTGGTCAAAGATCAAAACAAGAGTGTTGATGCTTTAGCTAATTGGGCTTTGGACAAAGGTGATCTTACTTGTTATGGCCACCCTCCTATATGGTGGGCTTCTTAAATTAGGGAAGCTCTACTTTTGATCATTTCTTTGGATGGCTCCAGTTCTGAAGGTACCTAGTTTCCTCTTGTTTTTTTGTTTTTTTTTGTTTTTTGTTTCTCTTTGGTTCATTCAGTTTTTTTAGTTCCCTAGCTCATTCTATTCTTTATTTTGTTTCCTCTGTTGATTCTTGCATTAATAGTCTTCTGGTCTAGATAGGTCATTGTTTTGTTCATTTTTTTTCTTTCTTTATTTTATCTTCTTTGTTTAGTTTTTTAAGGTAGGTGGGTTCTTTTATTTTGTTTTGTTTTTGTGTTCTTTGTGTTGTTTTTTGTTGTTCTTGTGTTTCTATTGTTTTGTTTTTTTTTATGTTTTTTGTTATTGTTCTTGTGTTTTTTTTCGTTCTTGTTCTTGGGTTTCTCTTTGTTTGTGTTATTTCATTTTTTTTATGTGTGAGTGTTTTCTATGTTTTTTATTTTTGTTTATTGTCTGTTGTTGGTTTTTTTTATTTTTATTTTTATTTTATTTATTTTTTTTAGGTTTTGGTTGTGTTTATTTTTCATGTTTTTTTGGGTTATGTCTTTGTAGTGTGCTGTTGTTTTTGTCTTGTTTGTGTTTTGTTATGTGGTTTGTGTTGTGGTTTCTTTTATCTTATTGTGCGTGTTTGGTTGTGCTTTTGGTTTTGACATACTCAAGGAGCATGTTTTTTATTTTATTTTATTATTTTTGTTGTTATTTACTTTTTTTTAATTTGGTTTTGTGTGTTTGTTTGCTCCTTGAGTATGTCAAAGGTGGTAGGCCAGGTCCGAGTCCTAGGAATTTTTGGCGGAATGGATACCCCTACCTCCTTGGGTCTTACCCGAAAGTGGCATCCCTTTTGGGATGTTTTCCACAAAAAAAATAAAACCCAGTGAACCACATTGCAGGGCTTCAAGATACACTTTGTGGAGATCAAAACCAAACATATACTAGAATTATTTGTAGAATTCACATGGGAAACCATCAAGAACATGTGCCTTATCATTGAAAAAGAGTGACAAGGCATTTTTTAGATCTTCTAGAGAAAGAGGAGTGTCATAGAATATTATTTGCTTAGGAGAAAACTTCTTGGGGATAATAGTGGTACAATCAGCAAGATCTCACCTTCTACCATCATCAAGGGGTTGAGAAAAAAAAACACCTTGATAATATAAAACAAAGGCTTTGATAACGTTCATAAGGTCTGTGAATATTTTCTCATCAACTTGAATGGTTTGAAATTGGGAATACTGGGTTGGAGGTCTAAGGCATTGAAAAAAATATTCGGTCATTTTGTCCCCCACTTTGAGCCAATGCATTCGAGCACGTAATTAAGCACCCTTAGCTTCATACAGATCAACTTTTTTAGCTCATTCTAAATGGAAGAAACTTAGGACTAAGCAAGAGAGATGAAAGGAGAGGCTTCAAGTCTAAGACAAGATTTGGATGGCTCACTCTACAAGGTAGACTTAACCTATTTCTATCGCTTTGCAACTTCAACACCCAGAGTCTATAGCACCTTAGTGGTTCATTGAATGAAAATAGTCCACCACTCAATACTTCTAAAAATACCATTAGTTCTAGGAATCAAATTCCAAATATGACATATATAATCTTTCATGCTAAAGCTATGTTAAAAAGAAGCATTCAAGCAAAATTGTGAATAATGCACTCTAGGTTAAAAGTTTAACTTTTCCACCTAAAATAAAATAGGTGAATGATAAAATTATGTAGTACTAGGGAAAGTCAGCACATACGGTGTGAAAGCATGATATTTCAGAAGTTTTGAAAGGAAAAACTATAACCATGCAATGTAAAACAAAATATAGCGCTTAAGTCCTAAAATGTGAAGTGCTTTAAATGAAAGAGGCGAATTGATTGAAATGAGATACAAGAATTTAGAGAAATCACAGCCCTTTTATTTAACTCTTTAACCTTCTTTACAAAATCACCTCCTCCCTTTTTAGGGGTTAGGAGCGTTAAATAGATTTTGGTTACAATTGTGACTTAGTCTTCCTCCTTCCACATGCCCACATGCAAAATGGGCGGGCCAAAGTGTTGTCGCCACTGGTGTTGATGAATCCTCGTTTCTTGCTGCTCCTCCTACGTTCAAAGAAACAACAAAAGAGTTAGTAGCACCTGCTGCAAATAGGAAAAGTTTGTTCCTTGAAATTAATGAAAGATGTATGCCTAAGACCGACTAAAATGATGCATGAAATGATCCTAAATGACTTGCAATTTGAACATGAGAGGCCAAGAAGACATTACCAGAGGGCCACTGCCATTGAAACAGTCGACCAATCTGCTTTCAACTATAATTCGTCCCTGGGCAGGACGAATTCTGCTGTTATTCGTCCCCGAGTGGGACGAATTCGACTGTGTTAGGACGCCGAGTTGATGCCGCTCAAATGTCACACCTCGGGATCTCCAAAACACCTGCATACAAAGGGGTTAAGTAATTGGGGCCATTTTGGGACGACCCAGATGGTCGGATTCTCCCAATTTGACCTCCATCATCGATAATTTTGATGTTGTTACCTGTAAGTCAGTGGGACAACAAAAGCGACAAAAGCAAAGCATATGATGATATTTGATCAAAATATTACGAAATCGAATCAAATGAACTATCTAGTCAACATAGAATGGAATGAGAAATGAATAAATGACATAAATGAATTAGAATGAAACTCAAAAAGTGTGGGGTGCCCGCGTGGGCCACCCACCGTTGGAACTTGATTTCGGCACCAATCCACTAGGGATGGGCCCAAAATATCTCAGAATGGGTTGTCGGAAAATTGGTGGATTCAATGTGGTCAAATGTTGGGTTTGGGCTTGGATCCACGCTTCCAAAATCCACCCAATAACCTCTCTTGCGAAAGAGATTAAGGATGTGAAAAGGTGAATCGAAAAGGGGTGCAATAGGGTGTTCAATTTGGCAGCACTTCGTTGCTTGAAAATGCCTCCAACCTGTTCTCTTTTGGGTGGGAAAGTCCACCATTTTATAGACCCAGGGGGTCTCTTTGGAGGGGCATGTAGGGATGCCATGTGGCGGCCATGCCTTCCCAAGAGGGAGGAGACTCCTCCCTGACTTGGGCTTCCATGACTGCCTTTGTGACAGTCCTCTAACTGCCAACCTACCCACCTACACGCGCATGCACGGCAAGAGGCAATAATTGACTGTCCTCGGCTGCCACTTGGCGGCATTCTTCTTTTTTGCCCGTTAAACCTGGAATTCATCCTGACCAAAGACGAATTTAGAATTCGTCCCTGGGTGAGACGAATCCCAGTTAGTATTCGTCCCTGGGTGAGACGAATACTGAGCAAAGTGCCTGAATGTGCCAAATTGCCTTTTGACCTTACAAAATTGCTATAAAAGTGGTTAGGACCACTGTTTAACCTCTGAGGGCTGCCCTGGGGGCTGTGTGTGTCAAAGCGATCAGTGTTTGCAGTCACATAATCGGATTGGTGCTGTTTTGGTGTCTACAAATGCCCCTTTTTGGGATGCGTTGTGCATGGCGCAGCGTCGAGCAAAAATAGATAACCAAAGCACTAATGATTAGGGTTTCTTGGTAACCTAACCAACTTTTGATGCCCCAAGCATGGAAAGGGCATGCATTCTTGAATCCTTGCTTCTGACGAGCTAAGGAATTTGATTTCAAGTGTTAACCTATTTTGGTGAGGTGTGACTTGAGCTTGGACATTGATCAATCATGATTAGGCAAAGGGCGCAACCTTTTGTCCACAGGGGGAACCTTGTGTTCATGCTTCGGGAATGCCAAGTGTTTGATCAATTTGTGATTGTTGCTTGTTTACTGCCCCAAGAAGGAGCGTGATTTTCTTTGTCAATGATTCTTTGAATGCATGTCATTGCCTTGATTGGGTGTGTGTTTGTTGATTGGTGACTAAGTGTGACTACCCCCTCAAGCGACGAATCGATGAGGGAATGACCTTCGTGAGAAAAGCGACGAGTCGCTTGACCCAAGATGACTTGTGCAAGGGTGCCTTTAGATGGCTTATCGTTAAGCATGTGCAATTTTTCCAACATTTAGACCTATTTTTGGTGGGTGTTAACCCTTTTTGTGACGTTGTTTGGAGCTGAAATTGGCAAAAATTCGTCTTCCCATGGAGCGGTCCGGCTAAGATAGCCTTCTTAGGGAGTAGGATAATGACAATTTGTGACCCCAACATCTATTTTGTATGCCCGGGATGTCAAGTGCAATAGCACTTTCATCGGGCAAATTTATTATCTATTTTTGTGCATTTTTGTCCAATTTTTGATGTTTTTGAAATTTTTGCCCTGAATTCGTCCTAGGGTGGGACGAATTCCAGCTTTAGAATTCGTCCCTGGGTGGGACGAGCGCTAACCAGAGTGCTCGTCCCAAGGAAGGACGAATTGCAGCTCAAAAGGCCTATTTAAGGGCCAAAACTTGAGTTTGGGCTCATTTGCATCTAATTTTTCTTGCGATTTGGAGCTTTGGGGAGGAGGAGGTTAATTCTGTGAAGCAAAGCACTGCCGGATTTTCCCTACTATCATGAGTGCACAAACCGGGTCGAGCGGCGGAGCCGAAGCGAGACCAGTAAGTGCTCCCTAGAGTTTATTTTTGTTTAGAATTGCAATTGTTTTATTTGATTATTTTTGTGATGATGTTTTTCAAAATTTTAAAACTTAAACCCTGAAACTGAATTGAAGACAACTAAGACTTAGTGTACAACTAAACGTAGCATAAAACCTGGGTAAAGAATTTTACAACTAAACCCTAGGATAACGGAACGTAAAACCCTAAGACATAATTTTTGTGTTTTTGAATTTTTTATGCTGTTTTTAAATTAATCAGTTAAGATTAACAACCTTAAGACTAAAAAATTAATTTTGTTTCGTTTTATTTTTTGAAATTTATCAGTTAGGATTTAGGAACCCTTGAACTGAAAAATTGTTTGAATTTTGAATTTTTGTTTGTAAATTAATCAATTAGGATTAGAAACCCTGAAACTGAAAATTTGATTTTTGTTTGAATTTTTGTGCTTGTTTTTGCTGTACATTGGTAGGTAATATTGTATATGCATGTTATTGTTGTACAGTTCTTTTCCATGATTTTAATTAATTTTTTTTTGGTGTGTTTTCTTTTGCAGGTTGTTAGGAGCCGGTACCGTGTACCCACTACTTTCACTGAGGCACGGGGGGTGCTGACTGAGGCTGACTGGGAGTGGCTTGATGCCCTTGGGCTCAAGCGAGTGGCTCGACCGGAGCCTCGTGGTCTTGGATCAGGCCTATTTGATGGCCCTGATCAAACTTTGGGATCCGTGGACCAACACCTTCCATCTCCCGACAGGGGAGATGACTGTGACTCTGGAGGATATCTATCGGCTTCTTCGGATTTCGATAGATGGACTGCCCATCAGGACATCGCCGCGTGATCAGCGGATGGCTGTACTGACGAGATGCTTTGGGCATGGGGAGCGGTTGGGCATAGAGAGCCCAGTGGAGACGGCCGAGGTGGACTACCAGGTTGGCGGGATTTTGGTTGGATGGTGGCAGGAGATGGGGGTGTTAGGAGTGAGGCACGCATTCCTTATGGGCCTCATTTCTAACATGTTATTACCTAACTCGTCAGGCACGAGGTTCCCATGGAACCTGCTGGATTTGGTGTGGCAATTGGTAGAGTGCCCGATAGAGGCACCACTGATCCTGAGATGGGGACAGACACTGTTGGCATAGCTCTACGGGGAGCTGTATGGGGTCCGTTGTCGACAGCGAAAGGGGGTTAGCAGCAATTATCTATTGCAGTGCTAGGGTTGGCAGCACATAGCAGTTGAGAGGCCAACCGGGTTACCATGGACGACTCGGGCAGTGATGGAGGAGAAGGAGATAGGTTATGCAGTTCTGTGGCGACGGTCCGGAGAGCAGGGGCAGAGTCGGCGGTGGGCAGGTGTCGTAGGGCACTATGTCGATGCCTTCTCTAGGCTCACTCTAGGGGAGGTGGTTTGGCGCCCTTATCGGGACTGTCCAGCCTGGCCGGAGGCTGGAGAGTGGCTTCGACGGGTACGTAGGGAGCGGTGGTTGATTGGGTGACACGGGACCGAGCATGAGTTCTTCTCATATAGCCGGGTTACATGATAGTTTGGGGTGCGCCAGGGGTTGCCTGGTGAGCCCGTGGTCTATCGACATCGGGGAGATGAGAGGACTCTAGATCGACCGGTCATCGTGCCATTGGGCGAGGATTCAGATGTGATGATCGACGTCCCGGACGTGGATGACGTTGGGACTACCACTGAGTATGACTCATGGTGGGTACTACGGCGATGGTGAGGAGAGGGGCCACTGGGAGGCACGGAGGCGGCAGCGGAGGGTGCTAAGGCACCAGGGGATGATTGGGGAGCTCCGTTGGAGGATGCGGACATGGTTGAGGTGGGGGATGAGGATGTAGATTTGGGGGCTCCGGATCAGCCAGAGATGCAGGACATGGCAGAGCAGTGGGAGCCAGAGCAGGCTGCTGTTCCGAAGAGTCCCATGCCTCAGGTGGATGCGAAGGAGATGGAGTCTAGGGTACGCGCTGAGAATGCATGGTTGGTGGAGCTACTACGGATACGAGATCAAGAGCTGAGGGATGCGATGTGGGAGCTAGGGGATGCACTGCGGGAGAGGGATCTCCTGCGGGCTCAACTAGCAGAGCGGGATAGGGTTTTGGCGCAGTGCGACGATGCAGTAGCTTACTACCATCGACGGGAGGCAGAGTGGTGCCGGCACCGGCTAGATTTGGAGAGGGAGGTCATCCACCTCGGTGGGCGGCTACCTGAGCCATCGGGAGGTGGATCTTCATGCCGAACGAGGGACAGTGGTACTGAGCAGTCAGCATCATCTCGTCGCAGGTGATTGGATGAGGGAGGCGGCAGTAGGCGTGATGTGGGGGCTAGTAGTAGCCATCCTGAGGGGTCCCATAGGACCCACACCATGGGGGTAGTTCCCGTCGCACCGATCCTGTGTGATCATGGTGGTCGACGCCTTAGGCTAGGTGATTTTGTTATATGATTGTAGGATCAGAGGACCAGTTTTGTAGCCTACGGGCATTCTTTTGACGATATATATATATATATATATACCTGTTTTATTGTGGTTATGCATATGTGATGATTTGATATTTTGCATTATGGTTGATGAATATGGATGTATGCATGTTTATTTATTTTTATGAATGCATATGTTATGATGAATGCAATTTTTTTTTATTTATATGTGATGTGCAAAATGAAATGGATGAATGGGATTTGTGATGGTTGGTTATGGCACCATAGACTGTTTAGGACTCTGTTTATTTTGTTTTTAGGTGATTGCTGTGATGCATCACTTTGTATGTATACATGTGGTTTTTCTCTTTTTTTTTTTGTATTTTTTGATGGTATTGCAAAGATGGAAAGTAGCACAGTTGGTTTAGAAATGTAGCTAAGGTTTTCTGAGACTCAGATGGTTTTAACTCACTAGCCACGACTGTACTTTGTCTTACAAGACTTTTTGACCAAGGTATGAATCGAACTCATTTTTGACCAAGCTATTTCACATCCCTGTGTGTGCAATTGAGTTCATTTATGTGGTATTTGTCAGGATACCGCCAGTGCCAGATGGGCTTTCAACCGAACCTGTACTGAGGATCACCTAACTAGCTCCACTAAATCCTTTGTTGTATTTAGTTAGATTAATTTGCGGTGTTATCCAGGATACCATAAGCTAGCTCATCCTCATGCAAACATTGGTCTGCACATACGCAAAGCTAATGTGATAGACATATCGTCATGCAGGTAGGATACCACCATTGCCAGATAGGCTGTCAACCAAACCTGTAATGAGGATCACCTAGATGGTTTTCGAATGCTGAGAATTCCAAAGATTCAAGTTCAGGTTATTTGTTGGCTAAATTATTTGGGAGACTTGCTCATTTATATAGTGATGCAAATCACTATTTATTTTTCTATTTGTTTTTCTTTTTGAGCAAGGATTTTGAATAGTGGTGATAACCACTGTTACTTGATTTTGTATTTTGAGCGGTGTGAGTTTGAGCTTGTGAATGACCTTGATCCTGTTGGCCTTGGGGATGACTACCCATCCTAGTTAGGGGCAGATAGTATGAATCTTTACGACGTTGGGGACCAAGGAGATGATGGAGATTATGAAGTAGGGGCATTGATCTTTTAGGCCTTGGGGACGACTACCCATCCTGGTTAGGGGCGGATAGTACGAATCCTTACAACTTGGAGACCAAAGGTGAATGGAAAGTGTTAGGATGATGATTTATTGGAATTTTGTTTGTGAATGGCATTGATCCTTTTAGGTCTTGGGGATGACTACCCATCCTTGGTGGGGACGTGTAGTACGAATCCTTACAACTTTGGGAACCAACTATGATTGGGATTTGGTAGTGGTAAAAACCACTGTATATTAAGGTGAATGAATAGGGAAGAGCTCATCCTTTTACCAATTCTCAGCATTCTAGAACCATTCGCACAGGGGGATGAGCAAGATAACCGTTTCGCTTACGGTGACCTGGATTACTGTGCAGGTTTCATCTTTTGTTCACACAACTTGGGAATTTTTATGTGTTGTAATTTGTGTTGGGATGCTACGTAACAAGGCGCATTTCAAGTGTAACTCTACCTTCGTAAAATCTGTCTGACTCGGTACATTACGTGGCTAAAGAGCAAAATGATGACTGAATTATGAAAACTCTTGATACATTATAAGACCACTGACTCTATTGTGGTAAACAACAGTAAATGGCGTTTGTTTGCTGTTTTGTAAAATGGAAAAGTGTGGAACAAGATGGACTTATCAGAATAATTACAGTCTATGGTGCCTTTGACCTTTACGACCACAAATATGCAATGTATGGGTGTGATGCTTAATGCAGCTACATTTTTTTTTTTTTTTGTATTTTTGATGGATTGATTTTCTTTTCTTATATATGAAGATGAGATTGTGAGAATCCTGTGCATTTTAATGGATTTGAGCATGCCTAGAAACTGAGATGCAAATTTTTGTTATTTTTGACGATTTTTGGATTGTTTTGAGTTTTTGACCAAGCGATTGTGAGATTCCTTGGAGCATTTTTGGGATTGACCAAGCGATTTTAAGAATCCTTGGAGCATTTTGGGATTGACCAAGCGATTTTAAGGATCCTTGGAGCATTTTTGGGATTGACCAAGCGATTTTAGAGATCCTTGGAGCATTTTGGGATTGACCAAGTGATTTTAGATAATCCTTGGAGCATTTTGGGATTGACCAAGCGATTTTAGAGATCCTTGGAGCATTTTTGGGATTGACCAAGCGATTATAGAATCCTTGGAGCATTTTGGGATATGGCTCTCTTAGATATGGAATGGGCACAAATGATTGATGTTCAAGGGTTCTGTTTCCTTGATTTCATCAAGAGAAGCTAGCCGGTATGTCCCGGGTCCTATTTTGCTATCAATGACATATGGACCTAACCAATTTGCCACAAATTTGTCCCTTAGGTGGGACGGAAAACTAGAATTCTATTGGTTTTCCTTCAAAACCAAATCACCAACCCGAAAGTCTCTGAGGTGAACTTTCATGTTGTAAGCTTTCTTAAGTCGCTCTTGATAAATACGTAAATGCTCGAGAGCATTAACGCGTCGTTCGTCAAGCAACGTAAGCTGGTCTAACCGGGCCTATCGCGCAGTGTCATCATCGATGAACTCCTGCATTGATATGCACAGGGAAGGAATCTCCAACTCTAGAGGCATGATTGCCTTAGAGCCATACATGAGCAAAAACTAAGTGGCCCCAGTGGGCATCCGAATGCTAGTGCGATAGGCCCATAAGGCAAGTGGGATTTGGATGTGCCAATCCTTATGACTGCCTGCGACCGTCTTTTTAAGGATGGCAACTAGCATTTTGTTTGATGCCTCTACTTGCCCATTCGCCTGGGGATAATAGGGTGTCAAAAAATTGTGCTAAATTTTGTACTTTGTGGTCAAAGCACGCACATCTTTGTTCTTGAAAGGCGTCCCATTATCCGAGACTATTTTGGATGGAATACCAAAATGACATATGATGTTATGCAAAATGAACTCCACAATGCGGGGTCCTATCATAGAGGTAAGCGAAATTGCTTCCACCCACTTGGTAAAATACTCTGTGGCCATTATGATAAACGTGTGATGGCCTGACGATGCAGGGGAGATCTTTCCAATTAGATCGAAGCCCCACTACAAAAATGACCAAGCATACTGGACCGTCTGCAAGGCCTGGGAAGGTATGTGCATCAAATTGGCATGATGTTGACACTTCACGCACTTCTTGACATAGGTGCAACAATCTCGCTCTAAAGATGGCCAATAATAGCCCATGCGAAGAATGCGCTTTGTGATGGCCATACCACTGAAGTGGCCACCACATGTACCATCGTGCGCTTGGGCGACTGCCCAAGTGGACTCTTGCTGGTCCAAGCAATGAAGGAGGATTCCTTCATAACTGTGACGATACAAAATGTCTCCTATCAAGACATACTTAGCCGCTTTCTACTTGAATGCTCGTTTTGTGACATGCGTCAATCCAAGCGGGAGATTACCTAACTTGAGGTAGTCTCTAATGGGTAAATACCAGTCCTATTGATCAAAAACCTCGACGGTATGAATAGCCAATCCCTCTTGAAGTTCATCCCTAGCAAACGTTGAATGGGATAGAACTTGTAAGAATAGCATTGTGTTGCTATTAATGGGAGTAGGGGAGAACAAGGATCCCCAATTAGCATGCTTTAGATGATCTTGGATTCGAGAGAACTTATTCAAGGATGGTTCAATCTAGATCATGTGGATTCCTGGCATCAAGTCAGAGCTTGCACGCTCCATCACGGATTGCGATAAGGTTTTGACTTGAATGGTTGTCATATCACCGGAAAGGTCTTGCAAAATTAGTGACCCCAAGGAGGCCATTGTGTCCACAAAATGATTCGATGATCGAGGGAGTGCCTCGATGTCATACCACTCAAGTTTTGCCAAGAATTTGTCCACAAGGGCTTTATAAGCCTGTAGAACTAGGCATTTGCATTGATATACCCCTTTGACTTGATTGACAATTAACAACGAATCACCAAAGATGTTCAGTCATTTGATGTTCATGGCGATTGTTGTCTGAAGACCTATGAGCAAGGCTTCATACTCTGCATTATTGTTGGTGCACGGGAAGTTTAATTTAAATGACAGGGTCATTGGAGCACCCTGCGGTGTGAAGAATACTATTCCCGTGCCACCACCTTGCTCACATTTAGAACCATAAAAGAATAGGGTTATGTCAGTTTGTGACTCAGGCTCATCAGAATCTGGCGATTCTGAGACATGGAAGACCCCATCATCGGGTAGTTCTATGACTAGAGGCTGATCGTCTTCAAGAGGAGCCTCCACTAGTTGATCGGCTATGACTTGTCCTTTGATAGATTTTTGTCCAATAAACTCTATGTCAAATTTCGTCAACAACATGATCCATTTCACTATGCAACTAATATGATAAGTACGACTCATCATGTATCGCAATGGATTCTCCTTAGACACAACATACGTAGTTTTGCTCAGCATGTAGTGGCATAGCTTTTTTGTAGCAAACACCACTGCTAGCAGAGTTTCTCGATGTATGCATAGTTAAGTTCATAACTAACTAGGGTGCGGCTAAGATAGTAAGTAGCCTATTCTTTGTGAAGTTCATTTCTTCTGGGCTAGCATGGCACCCAATGCCACCTCAGTAGCTGAGATGTATAAGTAGAACGGCACTCCTGGTCTAGGTGGTGCCAATACTGGTGACGAAGCCAGGTATTGTTTGATTTCGTCAAAGGCTGACTGGCACTCGTCATCCCAGTGAAATGTAACCCCCTTATGCAATAATTTGTTCATGGGTTGGCACTTGTTAGATAGCTGTGCTATAAAGCATTTAATCGACGTGACCTTTCCCTGTAGACTTTTGAGCTACATAATAGTAGTTGGGGGAACCATTTCAAGGATTGCCTTGACTTTCTTTGGGTCCACCTCGATGCCTCGCTTTGAGACTATGAAACCCAAGAGTTTTCTAGATGTGATGCCAAATACGCACTTCTTGGGATTTAGTCTAACTTTATGCTCCATGAGGCGATCGAGGATCTTGCTTAAGTCATCGATATGATTTGAGCGCAACAGAGACTTGGCTAACAAATCATCCATGTAATCTTCCAAATTTTTATGCATGTAGTCATGGAAGATGTACGTCATGGCACGTTGGTAGGTGGCGCCAACATTTTTAAGGCCAAAAGGCATGACCTTATAACAAAATGTCCCCCAAGGCATTGTGAACGCCATTTTTAGTTGGTCTTCGGGATTGATACGAATCTGATTGTATCCCGAGAAACCATCCATGAGGGAGAGCATTTCGTGACCTGTTGTAGCGTCTACCAACACGTCGATGCTTGGCAAGGGGAAATCATCCTTAGGACTCGCTTTGTTTAGATCTCAAAAATTGGTGCATATGCGAATCCTCCCGTCAAGCTTTTTGATGGGCACCATGTTGGATAGCCATGGTGGATAATCCACGCAGATGACAAACTATGCATCCAACAACTTTTGCAATTCATCTTTGACCATCAAGGCCACTGTTGGGTGCATCTTACATAGTTTTTGCTTAACGGGCTTGATTGTCAGATCAAGCATTAGATTATGAGTGACTAGCTACAGATCTAGCCCTGGCATGTCTCTATATGACCATGCAAAAACCTCCTTCTTCTCTTTGAGAAGGGCAATGTAGTCGGCTTGCTCTTCAGGGGATAAGCTTACCCCTAGCTTGATAATCTATGGATTCATTGGATCCAAGCCGATATCTATGTCAGTCATCTCCTCGACTGACATGTGGGATCCATCCTCCAACTGATGTGGAGTCGGGGTCAAATGGATATCATTAGCTGAATTTAAATCTACGTTGGGAACCTCAGGTTCCTCTTCAACCTAAAAAATATCTTGAGTTGTCCTTGGGGTAAAATGGGGCATCTTATCGAAAGGCCAGTACTTTGATGGTGAGAGAGGTGAATTGACGCGATCCCAGTCGATGGCATCTATGTCTAGATGCAATGACCATGCTGGATCGGCCGGATTGCGGATGGGTGCGGTCAAATCAATGGAGATCATGTGGATGGAATGAATTTGGTCTCCATTACTATGGGTATGATAACTCGAACATTCTGGATGCTCCCTATACTCTGGATCTGGCTCTAGGGGAATGAACACGAATGAATCGACCCTATGTGCTAATAGGAGGACAGGGTCTTCCCTTGGCATTGATGTCATTATAGGGTCTCGGGGTGGATGGTGCTCATCATAAATTTGGAGCCATGGGTCCAACACTTGGTCCCACCCCACTAGGTCTACATACCACTCATGCCCTGGCAGTATGCCCATCTATGCAAATAATTCATCAATCCCTAATGGACGTCGTTGTTGCACTTGTTGCCTTTGTTGCATCTGTCGCATGTGGTTGAGATAGGTCATCTCAGTCTCATCTTTCGAATCACTGTCGGAGATCCAAAAATATTCATTTTCTTTAGCAACTATTTGCGATGTTAAGGGTTCACCTTGTTCCAGCAAATTAATCTGGTCCCATTGTGGTTGTTCCACACTTGGTGGAGGGACCTGATTCTCTTGACACAACACTGGCTCGACTGGAACCTCTAAAGGGAATAGTTTCAAAAAGATCTCTGGACATCGTTTATGTTCTCCTTGGGAGTTAGTGTCCGAAATTTCACCTCTCTCTAGCAAAGGAGAGGGATTATTGATGTTACCAAGGGTGTTTGTTGACCATGGGAGGTAATCTCCCAATGTATATTCTGTATTTGGGTTGGCATAAGGATCTGATGCCAATCCACCCTTGTTGCCTATTCCTAGGCCTTGCATGTTTTCCACCAAGATGTCTAAGGGCAGGGGGGTGGTTGAACCCTACTCCCGACTTATCATATGGCATTTGGTATCTTGGCTGGCAAAGGACACGCATCCCTTGCTCATACCTGCCTAGCCTGTATCCATGCCAATTGCATTGGTCAAGATATCTCAGAGTGAAGTCCGGGTTTGACAGATAATTGACATTTTTAGCAAAAGGCTCTTCATCTTCGTCCTTTTGCTTGCATGGTTCAGCACCATGATCAAGGCCCCCATACACAAAATTAGTCTGGTTTGGTGGGTAACCTAGAGGAACAACTGTCCCTATGGGAAGGCGAGGTCTCCCCATGTCCTGTATTGATTCTAGCGTGGGCGTTGCCACAACATTCTGCACTAGATACTCCCCCATGCCCGTACTGGCCATTTCAACAGTGATTGTTGATGCTTGGGAGGGAGGGAACGGGAGGCTTTCCTGGGTCCATTCCATGTTTGGTGGGTTAGGAGTCTCAGCTTCCGTTGTGCTAGGTATTTCTTTTGTTGAGACAGTTGATATTGTTGGCAATGCCTCTTCTAGGGACTGAGCCTCTTCCAAGATCTGTTTTCCTTTGTCCTTCTGTTTAGCCATGACAGGTGGCATTGGTAGTGAAGGAGCAAGATGATGAAGACTCACCTGGCTGGGATTTTGATGATTTGGTCACCAGTGGTGCCCGCGGTATTGGACCCTGTTTAGATGGATTTAACTAGAAATCCAAATGCGTTGAAGGGAGGGTCGATTGAGGCATTAATTGCATCGCATTGCAATATTTGAAGGGTTCTAAGTCCATCGGGACTACATGTACTTCTCCTTAAAATGCATACTTTAGACACTAGTGAGCGATCGAAGGGACACACTTCATGTCCCTGATCCATGGCAGCCCTAGCAGTATGTTATATGCCATCTCGCCTTCCAAAACATGGCACAATGTAGGTATTGTCTTTTGTCCTACCTGGACAGGCAGGACAATTGTGCCGACTGTCGAGCATATTGCATCGTTGAATGCTCGCAGTGTGTATGTGGAAGCCGTGATATGAGAGGCTGGCAGCTTCAGATGTTTTAATGTTGCAGTGGTAATGATGTTACTAGACGAGCCAGTATCTACCAACACTCTCTTGTACGAGATCCCGTTGACCCGCGTGATAATGTGCAGGGGTGGATCTGCCATGTCATTCGATACTATTTTAACCTCATCTTCTCTAAAGGTAATGACCGGCTCCGTACATCATTTTACATGTCCCATGAAGTTATTGAAGGAATTCACTTCATGAGGCTGCAACTCGATGGCTTTCAAAATTTCCATGAGAGCTTCCCTATGGGGTGTTGACTGTTGTATAAGCTCGTAAATGGAAAGCCTAGCCGATGTGGTCCACAAAATCTGCGTGAGTTTGGTCCGTATCGTGACCTCGGGTCTAGGCGGAGGCAACTGCACAAGGCGTTGTTGAGGTTGCGACGTTGTTGGAACTTCTCTTGTAGCTACCTCGGGGGCAACTCCTGGGTACTTTTTGTTCCTGGTCACTATGCTGATCATTCCCATGAATCCTTGCATGGGAAGATTCTGTCGCACCTCATTGACCTGAAGAGGTTTTGCCTGTGCCTCGTGGGTAGGCAAAGGGTCCTTGAAAACCCCCATCTATTGATTATTTGGTGCTATGGGGTTGTCCATGACCAATGTTTTATTATCGATCAAATCTTGTATTAATCCCTTGAATTTCCAACATCCATTCAGGTCATGTCCCCTTCGCCTATGGAACCTACAATATAATTCCTCTCTGTATCCCTTAGGCTTGGGAGCATTAGGATCTACGATTTGGATTTCTGGAAGGGTGATTAAATTTGCCGCTGACAAGCGGTCAAATAGGGAGTCCCTGGACTCCGCATAAGGGGTGAATTGTCGCCTAGGGTGACGCTGCTGATTTTGCTCCTGTTTTTTATTTTCTCTTTCATAATTAGGAGGCACTACCCTGATAATTAGCCTTTTGGGGCTGTATTTCTTGCACAGGCTTGGGGACATTTATCGCAACTTGATTAACCACAGTGGGTTGTGATTGCGTAGTCTCGATCTTAGTGTTTTTGTTCCACTCTTTCTTTTTAGGCTTGGCAATTGTGCCCTCCCCTATTTTGATCTCTTCTATAACTCTGGCTTGCGCCAAAGCTTCTTCTAGGCTGGCGTATTGTTGTAGCTGCAATAGCCCAGAGATCGATTTCAGACAACTCCATGAAAACATTTGTGTGAGGTCAGACATAGGGGGAAGGTAAGGTAGCTTAGAAAGCAGAGCCCTCCATCGATTCTCGTATGCCGCCATTGTCTCTTCCTCATATTGCCTGAGGCTGGCTAGATCACTCAGTGATGCCTTCTTCTTGGTGTTGAAGGCAAAGCGTTCAAGGAACGCATCTACTAATTGATCTAGGTTATTTATGTTGTGCTTCGGTAACTGTGTGAACCAATCCGAGGCAGGACTCGTGAATGTGGTTATGAATGTCCTAAGCAACAATGCATCATTATCCTGAATGCCAAAGCATTGGCTCAAGAATCTTGTGACATGCTCTTGAGCATCCTCTTCACCTTTAAAGACTGCCAACTGAGGCAACTTGAAATGTTTAGGGTAAAGAGGTGTGGGCACTGAGGGATGCACTGGATGACTGCGAAGTTGACGTAACGTGGGCTTTTGATGCCCAGAAGCTTTTGTCTCCATAGACTCCAAACGCTCTAATAGTGCTTTGTATGCATCGAAAGATTTAATCTCTTCCTCTTTTGTTTGCTCCCATTGTGAGTTATGGGAGACTGGAGGCCTATGGGGGGTGGCCGAATGGCAGCCCTCCCACCTTGATAGGGCATTTTGGCCCATTCTATTTTTGGTTCATATTCCTCATAAACTTCCTGAGGAGTCTCTGGGCGAGACCTATGACCCTGAGTGAGTCCCCGCTGAGGGTACCCATCATTGTTTCGGGGAGTGGCCTCCCTCTCAGGTCTATAAGGTCTCGGAGGCAAAGCTTGACGAGGTCGCGGAGACCTGGTCCCGCACCAAAGGATTATACCTCTCATATTGTTCGCTTTTTGGGTGCGAGGGGTTGGCACCCTCTTAGGTAGTTTATAACGCAGCTCATCCACTTCGCGCTGCATGCGCTCTTTATTAAGGCGGTATAAGTGCTCTAACTCCTGATGACCTTGCTCAAGCCGCATGATTTGGGCTTGGCGGGTGGCATGTCTGGCGACTGAAAGGTCAATTTGGTCCGCCATATTTTGCTCAGGAGGCTTGAATGTTTCTCCTATGTATTTGCCTCGGTCTTGATGATCCGAGATTTCAATGGGTCGCTTCCCTCTGTCGAGGTCGACGGCATTTACTTGAGGCTTTGGCCTCGATGGGTGACCATGATATCTAGCAGGTGTGGAAATGCAAGGCTCCCGCGTTGTATGTTGTTCTCGAGGAATGTGATGGTCTTCCTCGTACTCCCTTTCATGGGTGTGAAAGGGGCGGACAGAGTTAGCTCGCCCTGTGTGGAGAGCCCTGCGCTCTGGGTTTTGTCTTTCAGTTCTAATGGGAGGCAAAGGAGAGATGTCATATTCACGTTGTCTCTCCTCATGGACACTGTGCCTCTCTAGCGCTTCATCACGCTGTGGCCACTCATATCTAGCCTCAAAAGGCGGTTTTCTATTTACGTCGAGTGCTACATGTAAAGCTTCTTCCCGAAAGGGGCTGTGTTGAATGGGCATACCCCATAGAGGGGGGTCCCAATAATTCCTTCTTGATGTGGCCTGATGTGGACTCTCTTGTAGGCCAGACCGCCAAGGCGGTATGGCCAAGTCCTCAGGGCTAAAGCGAAGGTGACCAATGCCCTCCCTTTGTGCACCTTCCGTAGCATTTGCCCTTGATTGGGCTTGGCTACGGGTGTACACCATTGTGGTGCTCTTCTACTAGCTAAGCAGATTTTTATCTTTTTGTTTATGATTTTTGATTTTTTTTTTGTTACACTAAGCAAAAATGAACACACACATGCACAAACAATGATTATCTCTTTTAAAGATTTAATGGTGTGTCCTAAACTAGTTTAGTGCATTTTGATGTTTTGTTTTGTTTTTGAAAGTTTTGAAGAACGTTTAAATGCAGAATGTTGGCTCATATGACTCCCATAAATGGTCGCCCCTTCAATATACCATTGTCGGATCGATATACCAACCTCTCTATATACCCGCCCTTACGAGAGGGAAACTATAGGTACGTGAGAGCAGATGGTATGTGGAACATAGGTGGTACGGAAGGGGGATTGTCCTGTTAATGACACCTACCATAGAAGACTTATCCTCACGTGCATGGGAATCACCCCAGTGACACTCGATCAGCTTTCATCAGGATTTACGCCTAACAACAGTGACAATCGGGGAAATGGATGCAAAGTCAAGCCAAGGTGGTGATGAACCCACCGTTGGTCTTGCTCAAGGGCTGGGGTCTTATGACCAACTCCTTGGTTAAAAATGTGCCACGTGATGTGTGTGTGGTTTATTTTACTTAAAATTGAAACATGCAAGCAACCACTACTTTCCCTAAGCACGCAAGAATTGACAGAAAGTGAAAGCAAAAAATCAAAAAATGACAAAGATAGTTTTGGAACCTTACCTCTTTTCTGCCCAGACTTGCTGTTTCTGATCTTCGGCTCTAAAAATTTATAGACAAAAATTTGTCCCTGTCAGAGACGAATTATAGAATAGAATTCATCCTGGTCTGAGACGAATTGGAATTCATCCCAGGGTCAGATGAATTACAGTAAAGTAATCGCCACAGTCAAAGACAAATTACAGTCAAAAATTAAAAAATGGTACCTGTCAAGCACCAAACACAAAAAATGGATCAGTTACTTGATCTTAAAAACTAGGGGACAGAGTCCCACCGTGATCGCCATTGAAAGCATGAGATTCTAGAAGTTTTGAAAGGAAAACTATTTTGATGCATTCAAAATCAAACTAACGCTTAAGTCCTAAAATGTGAAGTGCATTAAACGAAAGAAGCAAATTTATTGAAATGAGATACAAGAATTTAGAGAAGTCACAGCCCTTTTATTTAACTCTTTAACCTTGGTTACAAAATTGTCTCCTCCCTTCTTAGGGGTTAGGAGCGTTAAATAGATTTGGTTACAATCGTGATCAATAATCCTTCTTCCGCATGCCCACATTTGAAATGGGCGGGCCAAAGTGTTGCCACCGCTTATGCTGATGAATCCTCACTTCTCGTTGCTTATCCTACATTCAGAGACACAACGACATTGTTAGTAGCACCTGTTGCAAATAAGAAGCACTTGTTCTCTAAAACGATAAAAGATGCATGCATAGAACCTAATAAAATGATGACTAAACTGATTCCAAATGACTTGCAATTTGAACATGAACCAGGAAACATTACCAGAGGGCCACTACCATTGAAACAGTCAGCCAATTTGCATTCAACTAAAATTCATCCCTGGGAAGGACGAATTCTGTTGTAATTCATCCCCGGGTAGGACGAATTCGACTGTGTTAAAGCGCCGAGTTGATACTGCTCAAATGTCACACCTCGGGATCTCCAAAATACCTACAAACAGAGGGGTTAAGTAATTGGGGCCATTTTGGGATGACCCAGATGGTCATATTCTCCCAATTTGACCTCCATCAATGGGAATTTGGCATCGCTACCTGCAAGTTAGTGAGGGCCACAAAATCGACAAAGCATAATAATATTTAATCAAAATCTTATGGAATCGAGATCAAAAACTACCTAAATAGCATAGCATATAATAGAATATAAACAAGTGATAACAAAATAGATTGAAATGAAACTTAAAAAGAAAGTGTGGGGTGCCCAAGTGGGCCGCCCACCGTTGGAACTTGATTTTGGCGCCAATCCACTTGGGATGGGCCCAAAATCTCTTGGGATGGGGTGTCGAAAAATTGGTAGGTTGATGTGGTCAAATGTCGGGTTTGGGTCCGGATCCACACTTCCAAAATCCACCCACTAACCTCTCTTGCGAAAGAGATTAAGGATGTAGAAGAAATGAATCGAAAAAGGGTGCAATAGGGTGTTCAATTTGGCAGCACCTCATTTATTGAAAATGCCTCCCACCTATTCTTTTTTTGGGTGGGAAAGTCCACCATTTTATAGACCCAAGGGGTCTCTTTGGAGGGGCATGCAGGGATGCCATGTGGTGGCCATGCCTTCCATAGAGGGAGGGGACTCCTCCCTGACTTGGGCTTCCATGACTGCCTTTGTGACAGTCCTCTAACTGCCAACCTACCCACCTACACGCGCATGCATGGCAAAAGGCAATAATTGACTGTCCTCAGCTGCCACTTGGTGGCATTCTTCTTTTTTCCCATCAAACCTGGAATTCGTCCTGACCAAATATGAATTTAGAATTCATCCCTGGGTGAGACGAATCCCAGTTAGTATTTGCCCCTGGGTGAGACGAATATTGAGCAAAGTGCCTGAATGTGCCAAATTGCCTTTTGACCTTACAAAATTGCTATGAAAGTGGTTAGGACCACTTTTTAACCTCTGAGGGCTGCCCTAGGGGCTGTGTGGGTCAAAGAGATCAGTGTTTGCAGTCACATAATCGGATTGGTGCTGTTCTGGTGTCTACACGGTGAAGAAGGTAAAACATAGGAGAACTAAAAGTTGTCACACTCAAAAATCATTTCTCTGTCCAATATTTCCAAAACCCTAGCATAAGTAGCCTAGAAATTGGACTAGGTGTACCAAAGAGCCTGAGGGAAGTCATAATGTGAGAAGCAAGAATTAGGGTCATAAAGGCAAAGCTTGTTTTTCATAAAAAACCAAGATTCCCTTTCACCTAAGCAACACTGCATCGGGCTATGACTAACCTTATCAGAAGCTTTCTCCACCATATTAAAATATCCATAGAGCACCCAAGTGGCAAATGGTAGATTCATGGCAAGCCATCTCCATAGATCACATCAACCAAATCAATGTTCGAGGTATACATATTAACCACCCCAAATAGTTTTTCGTAGATCTCAAGAAAAATCCAAATAGCTTGATTAGATGGGTCAACACCCCAGATCACAACATTATTTTGTAATCAAGGAACAAGGATAGTTATGGCTACCCCTTTTCTTGGGGAATAATTCATGATAAAAGAGGTACTTCATGGACATAAAAAGTCGCATGCACACCGCAGATTGAAATCAAAAATCTTAATTTCTTGTAGACATAAAAATTTGAGAATTCCATGCACTTGAGAATTATTTGACATCTCATTTCAGACCAAATATTTTTTTATCGAATCCGTTAGTCCTCAAACATTTCACGAGAAGAATATCATTGGGATTTGTTAGGATGCATGATCTCCATGACATCCTCTACATCATCCAAATGTTCAAGTGAGCCATAAGAATTGGATATCGTGTGGAAAGCATCACTATTTATATGTGTTTAATTTTGAATAGGGCTACGAGATTAGTGGACCTTAAAGGTCCAACCTTCCTCCACTGAGGAATTATCTAGAGCCACAACCACTGAGGCAAAATATGGGTCCAACCTAAGAGATTGATACATTGACAGATCTAGAAGTTTTATGTCAACAACTAGAGGGGTCATATCAAAAGGAGTATGAAAATCTTTAGTAGAAGCTTACATGTCCCAAGAAGGAGTAGGGGTAGGTTTCACAATGAAAACTAAAGTTTCTTGTTACTTAGATCCACAAGTTTTCCTTCTAGAAATAGTAGTCAATTATTTAGTGTTTCCTTACAAGCCATTAGCGATAATTGCAAGAGTGAGCAAGGGATTTACCTTATATTTCCACTCCATCAAAGGGAACTCCCAAATTTTGTGATTTGTAGATTGACATCGATAACAGGTATTGGGAAAATTGATATATGTAACTCTTTGCCTAAAGGATTGGTCCCCGATATTGATATCAATAAAATCCTAAAAATCCTTGGTAAGGTCAACTTTGATATAGATCCTTCTAGTGGAACGAGTGGAGAATAATTTTTTTGGATCAAGACAAAAAAAATTACCTAAGGAAGCAGCTAAATTCTGTAAAAAACCCCAAAGGAGAACAAGAATACTGGGGAATTCAACCCACACCAGGACTTCCAGTGCAGCTTGGTCACTAAAGTGGAAATCCCTAGAGTAGGATTATAGAATCAACAGAGAATTATGAACAACCCATGGTCCCCTAGAAATAACCTTCTATGCTTGATCTGTGTTTGAAACGTAAAAAAGGATATACCCTTTGGTAAGGTTTTTTACATTCTCCACTTTGACTCCATACAAGCACTATACTTGCTAGAAATATGAGCGAATAAGGGTGTCATATGGGATACAACTCAAAAATAACCCATCAAGGTATGAATTTCAAACCATTCACAAGCTGTATGATATTCATACAAAGAAAATAATAGCTTTAGGGATAGAGCCTTTACCTCGTGATACACTTTCAAAATAAACTTGTGTGGATGGTTCCCTAGCGCCATTGAGCTCTCCAGTGAACTCATAATAAACGGATCCAATTGTATGAGCGACATCCATTAAAAATTGTGAACTAACACCACCTTAGAGTGAGATTAATGTAGCAGATAAGATTTTCCCACCCCTAAACTTATCAAGCTAGTAGCTATTTTTTGCTCTTCTATCACCAATCCTTCTCTGCTCCAAACGATTAGAGTAACTTTACCTAAAAATATTTATTTAATTTTTTGAATTTACATGGTAGAATTGGTAAATTTTATTTTTCATAATAAAACTTTAATTAATATAATAAATTAATATAATATATTATAATAATAAATATAAAACATTATTATCTTGCATTAAATAGGCACACATTATTAATTTATAGATAAATAGGCACACATTTAACTATATTTTTTTTAAATTGAAAACATGTTTAACTATTATTATAAATTTTAATTTTAATATTGTTATTTATTTAATATTATTGTCTAGTTTTTTTTATCAATGTGTGAAGTATTGAGCACTTCATAAGCCTTGTTAAATAGAAGGATAGTTAGAAAAATATTTTTAAACTTCTCCA
Organism: Wollemia nobilis; assembly: GCA_028583015.1. NCBI lineage: Eukaryota > Viridiplantae > Streptophyta > Pinopsida > Araucariales > Araucariaceae > Wollemia > Wollemia nobilis. The sequence goes on from JAQPPZ010001925.1 coordinate 8,241,699, forward strand.
TAATAGGTTTAGCTCAAGTTTTTTTTTTTTACTAAGATATAGTTACCTTACATTTGTCTGATCTTCTTTTATTTTTTTACTTGTACATCTTTCGAAGTCTTTGTAAAGTGTCAGGGCTCCCCAATCCTTTTTTTTATTAATACAAAAAAATATTATCATTTTTTAATTTTTTTTGGTCAAGTGGTATTGAACATTCAAACATTGTTTCACATTTTTATGAGCACTCCCACTCACCACTTCATAAAAGACTTCATGGTTATTTTTTAAGTAAAACTTTAATTAATATAAACAAATTAATGTTATTATTTTTATTATTTTAATTTGCGGTAAATTGTGATATTATCATTCATATATATAAGAAAACATTAAGTTCATATTTAAATAGAAAATTAATATCATTATTTATTTAAGTTTAATATTTTATTTTTAAAAACATTTATTCATTTAAAATTAACTTTGATTTTTTAAATGCCCTTTGCCTTTTAAGTGATTTCAACTTCTACTTTTTGTTAGAATAAGTAATTATTCTATTAAGTTCTACTATGATAGACTTACTTGAGTTTCCACTCCTTCATGAGCCATGTGACCTCTAAGTTATAGATTAGATCAGATTTGATGAGTTGTTGTAATCCAATGGCTCTTAATGATCAACTTTGTTATTTATACAAAGTTGATCCATGGAATAATCAATCAGTTCATTGAGATTCTCTACAAGTCTTGTGATGTGTTGCAAAATTATTTCCTTCTTTCAATAGAATAATGTTTTCTAACATGGTACCAGAGCTAGGATAGTTCTTTGCAAGCATTTGAGTTTTTGAAGCTCTTCTTTTTTAAGATCTGGTTCAGTTTTTTTGGATAATTTTAGACTGTATTCATCTTGATTAAGGGTTGTGGTATAGTTATTTTTTATCCATATATATTTTTTTTCAACAATTTTTTTGGTTGAAAAATCATAGAGAGATATATTTTATAAACAAAATAAGCTCTTCTAGTTTCTAGAGATTTAGCTATCTTCTACTGCGTGCTGCCCATTTCAAGTGGTAGCCCTATGCTTTCTTTAAGATAGCTTCCCCTAAGCCTTAGGGGGTAATTTATTTAAAATTTTGAACAAGGAGGGCCCTCTTTCAAAAATTTAGTGTTATCTTTCCTGTTGGTATCTGCTCTCTCCCATGGTCTTCACTAGTTTTCATTTTTTTGTGTTTAAGTTCTCTCTCCCATTAGCCTCCACTTTGGTTCTAGCATGTTTTTTTAGGAATAACCATTATTGTTTTGCTGGTGCATCCTCTCTAAGTTCTTTGGCGTCCATTTTTTTAAAGTTTGATAGCTATCATTTAAAAAAAAAAATGTTACCTCTTCTTTGATTAAATATCTTACTTCATTGGTGTCCATTTTTTAATAAATTTTAATATAGTTGTCATATTTTTTTAAGCGTTGCCTCCATCGTATATTTTTTGGCATTTGATCTTCCTCAACAATGTGCCATTTTCCATCAGGTGGTCCTTCGAAATACGTTAATAAATTGCAAGTATTTCACATTTTATTAGACGTCAGCTGGGTCAATCTTAAACTGATATTTTTCACCTCAGTTTAGATGAACATTCTTTGTCTATCAAATGTTCTTCTTTGGCTTTATGGCATTGAGGTATTCTTATATATCTACAAATCATTTTTAATCTTAAGAAGATCTTGCTTTATTTCCTTATCTTATTTTATTTGCATATATATCATCGAGGCCACTTGCATTGATGATTTTTTAATATCTATATTTGTTCATTTATGATAGAAACATTGATTTTTTAACATTTGGTTTAGATATTAAAATGTATTCTTCAGATCGGAGCTCGAAACATTTTGTTTTATCTGGTGAAATAGAGATACAACATTCACTTTGATTGTATTAATCTCTATCTGGTTTTGTAGGAGCTCCACTTTCAAAAATCATTCTCAAATATTTACGTTCACCTAGAGTTCACTTTGCTTAGATTAATCTCTATCTAGTTTTGCAGGAACTTCACTTTCAACAAATCAATCTTAGAGATATACGTTTGCCCAATGTTCACTTTGCTTGAATTAATCTATCTCTAGTTTTGTAGGAGCTCCTTTTTTTATCTAAAGTAGATCATTCACATAGATCTACATTCGTCCTCCTGGCATTTTGTTTTCTATGTTTTACTAATATTTCTATTTCACAGGAAGACTCTTTCAAAGTCTTTGTTGGAGATTCCTTTATTTGGCAGTGGGTTAAATCTTCTTTTCATGGCTATGTTGTGGTCCAACATGCAACATTAACGTCAAACCACTTGGAGTCAAAGCACTCTCCTCGCACAAACTTGATCTTGGTTTTCCTTTGTAAAGAAATTTTTCTTTGGTCTCTTCATTTTCAAAGTTGTGATCCAAGTATATTGTTTTTATTAAGTTAAATATCTGACTTTTTTACCTTTTTTCATAGCCCTTTTATTTTTCAAAAGGCTATCTTCAAAAAAAGGTAAAAGTCAATTGTAACCTATATATATATATATATATATATATATATATATATATATATATATATATATATATATCTTTTGTGGGGATTTTTGGTGCTGGTTCTAGCACCTTTGTTTTTTTCCATTTAGTTTAAAAGGGGGGTCTCAATTTGTCTAATTCTTATTGTCATCTCTATAGCCTCCCTTTATAAGTGGCACCTTTTTTTTCATAATCTTGCTTGTTATTTAAATACATTTATTTTCAGCTATATTCATTTCTTATATTTAAATATAGAGATAAAATAAATTCTATTTCTCATAATCATTCAAGAACTCAAAACTAAAGTTTACTTAAAAAGTGGATAATTTTTTTTCCACTTCTTTCTTGTTCATTAAATACACTTCTTTTCAACTATCTATATATATATATATATATATATATATATATATATATATATATATATATATATATATAAGTCTATTTATAGAATTAAATTCAAGCACTCAAAAAATTCCAAAACTAAAATTTTCCTTCAATATATATTGCCTGTGTTCCATGTACCACTATTCTTCGAAAAATTATATTTTCCCTCATGTTAGGGCGGGTTTTTTGAGATACTTGGTATACAAGTCTGGCAAATATTTTTTTTGTCACCATATTTCACATGTTGGATATCTCTCTTACTTATAGTTTCCCTCTCGTAAGGGCAAGTCATTGAGATATTCCGATATCCAAATCTGGCTGATCATTCTTGCATTTCAAGCCTATGTTCCAAATATTTTTTCTACTCATTACTTAAAGTTTCCCTCAAGTAAGGGTGGGTAATTGAGAAGAATAATATTGGGCCTGACAATTTTCTCTAAAGCAAATTTTAATATAACAAAACTCTATTACTTATAGTTTCCCTCTCGTTAGGGCAGGTAATCTGAGTATTGTGATATTAAAAAGTTTACATATCTTCTATCAATTACAATAATCAACACTTGAAGTTTTAATGGGGGGTATATTGGCTAACTTCAAATTTCTTTGGAAAAGTGAATACAATTGATCTTCTCACCCCTCATAATTATCACACTTGTAAACCCAAAATTTTAAATATTCTCTCAAAAATGGCTCACTCAATTGCTAGAAGAAAAGAAACCTGAATTTGAGAAAGAATATGAAATATTTGTTCATAAAGGAAATATGTATGAAACAATGGGTATTATAAGCACTAATGTACATGAAAGCTTATGGTTTCACATTACAAATTGTAAAAATCCATATGAAAGTTGGCAAAAACTAAAGAACTTGTTTGGAAAAGTAGATCAAATAAGATCAATGCAATAATAGGTAAAATTAACGACTTTATCTCCTAAAGACTTCAACAATATTGTTGACTTTCTCAAAAAATTCAAATAAGTCCTCACTTAATACAAAGGCAATGGGAAGAATAAAACTGAAGAAGAATGCATCTATCTAATTCTCTCTAAATTAAATGGTTTATTTCAAATGTTTGCAACCACCTTTCTATCTACAAAATATGCTCTTGGTGCAACATTTAAAATTCCCTCCTTAGAAGAATTTTGTGATAGAATAACTAGGTAAGAAACAAAAATTGCAAAATATGAGATCTCTTCCTCTTCCTAAAAAGCCTTCGTAACCTCCACCTCTACTAAATAAAAATTCAAAAAGAAATAAAGGAGTCCCATAACTTGTACTTACTACAAAAAGAATAGTCATTCTGCAAACAAATGTTGGAAAAGACTACAAAAACTAGAGATAACTATGAAGGATCAAAATATAGATAGTAAAAATCAAATAGGAAAAGCCTTAAATGTTCAAGGAAAGACCACCAATACTTCATCTAAATACTGGGTCCTATATTTTGGAGCAACTCATCACATGATTGTTTCAGATGAGTCATTATCTTCTATCTCCTCAAGTTCAAAAAGTAGCATAGAAGTTGGTGACTCATCCTTTATCCTAGTCAAAGGAAAATGTGACATATCCATTGATAGTATTTCCATCAATAATTTTCTTTATGTTCCAAACATTGTAACAAATCTCCCTCCGTCTATCATATTTGTACTTCTAGAAAGGGGAAAATAGTCATCTTCTCTCCAATAGGAGTCGATATAAGAGAATTTCAAGACCCCAACTGTCTTATAGCCAAAGGAGATATTGATCACAACACTCGCCTATTTCACTTCAAAGGATTCAAAAATCCATAATGGACCTCCTATTTTGTGGCTCATAGAGATCTTGAAAGAAAAATTTGGCATAAAAGGTTTGGTCATATTAGTTATAACTACCTAAAGGAATTGAATACCCTTGAACTGGTAATAGGTTTACCTCAAGTCTCTTCTATTGATGGAGTGTGTATTGTATGTGCTCTTTGAAAGCAACATCAAGATCCTTTCCATCCAAGTGGTACTCTAAAAGCCTCATCCCCTCTAGAGTTAATCCATAATGACTTGATGGTTTTTCCTAAGCCTTATTTCAAAGGAGAAAAATATGCTCTCGTCTTCATTGATGAATTTTCCAGAAGAAATTTGGTCTACTTCCTAAAAAACAAAAGTGATGTTCTATCCCACTTCAAAATATTCAAAGCCTTAGTTGAAAATCAGACCTCTTGCAACATCAAGAAAATTTGTACAGATAATGGGGGGAATACTATAGTAATGAGTTATTTATATTTCTATCAATTCATGACATCATTCGTTAGCATTGTATCTCATAATTCATAGAAAAATGATATTTTAGAGAGGAAAAACTAAACATTGAATGAAATTGCAAAATGTATGCTCCATTCAATAGATCTTCCAATTTTTTTTTTTCAAAAGCTATTAACTAGGTAAACTATATTCAAAATCGCACACCTCATAAAGTTGTTGACTATTTACCTCCTAAATAAGCATGGACTAGCTCAAAACAAGATATCTCCTTCAATATTTTTGTGTGTACTACTTGGGCACATATCCCAAAGAAGAAAAGGAAGGCTCTAGATAAGAAAAGCAAAAAGCTCATCTTTGTTGGTTATTGTGAGGAAATGAAAGAATACAGGCTCCTTGATCCCACAACTCATGAGGTATTTTTCATAGGAATGTCCAATTTGATGAAACATTCCCTCATAAATATCCTCAACCATCCTCTTCCTCCATTGAGCCTTCTCCTATAGTAGAACCTCAATATAATTAAGAACCAACTTTAGATATTAATTTAGAGATTGATGATCAAGATGAGGAACCTATAACTCCAACTCAAAGTCTTTCCACTTCTTCTACTCCTTACACTATGCCAAAATGGGCTCGCACCATTGGTAAAGAAGCTACTCCTTACATCCAAAATCTTCCATCATCTAGATTAACAAAATCCATAAGCACTAGTCTTTTTAGTCAGTCTATTTCCACTGATCCTCAATCCTTCAAAGAAGCCACTGTTATTAAAGAATGAGATGATGCCATGGAGAATGAATTCTCTTTCTTAATAAAAAAAAAACTTGGGATTTAGTTCCCATACATAAAGTAAGGAAATTAATTTGTTGTAAATGGATTTACAAAACAAAATATGGGCCTAATAGAGAAATTGACAAATAGAAATCTCACATTAAGACTATAAAATACTCCCGCTTTGAAAAAATTGATGTGGCTGATTTGGGTTTAGCTCATTACTTACTTAGGATCCAAATAAATCAAACAGATGCAGGAATTTTATTGTGTAAAAAAAAATACACTCTAGATCTTCTTCAAAGGTTTAAAATGATAGATTGCAAACCTTCTCCTACACATTTTCATTCTGGAGTCAATCTAAGTACTTCCTGCACATCCCATCTATGTGATGCAACTCTATACTGTTAGCTTGTAGGGATTTTGTTATACCTTACTAATACTCATATAGATATATCATATGATGTTGGCTTAGTATCCAGATTCTCACATCAACCTCATTTTAGTCATTATTGGGCACCAAAAAGAATCCTCCGCTTCTTGCAAGGAACTACTCACTTTGCGATATTATATGAGGGAAAATCCATGGATATCATTGGCTACACAAATTCAGATTGGGAAGGTTCAGTAGAAGATAGATTTTCAACTTATGGCTATGTATTGTGTCATGGTTCTTCACCAATTACTTGGTTATGCCAAAAACAACAAGCGGTGGCCTTATCATCTACATAGGTAGAATACAGGACATTAGTTTTATCAAGTTAGGAAGCTCTTTGGCTTCATACGATTCTAAGAGAATTTAGTTTTTCCCATGACAAACCTATTAATCTTTGGTGTGACAATCAGAGCACAATTCATATTGCACGCAATCTAGTTGAACATCAGTGCACCAAACATATTGAGATACACATGCACTTAATTCGAAAACATATTCAAAATTGGGAAATATACTTGGATTATATTCCAATTGAAAATCAAGTTGCAAACATATTTACCAAGTCATTTCACCTCTCCATTTATTATTGTATTCTTTGGAAGATGGTTTTTTCCCATGCGGTTTTTTTTACCATATTTCCCTTACATTCTATACATGAGTACCTCATCAATCCAAGTTTCCAAGTCTCATTATTTTTTTGTTATTAAGGAAAATCTTCACCATCCGAAGACATGCCTCATTATTTCATAGTAGATGGTTTTTTCCATGTGATTTTTTCACCATATCTCATATATATTGTAAATGAGTACCTCATCAATCCATGTTGTTGGGACTCATTTTTTTTTGTATTAAGAGGACAATATTTACAAACCGAAGACATGCCTCTTCATTTTTCCTTTTGATAGATGGTTTTTCCCATGGGTTTTTTACCATATCTTTAAAAAGAAACCATTGTACATGAGTACCTCATCAGGATCTATTCTCGGGACTCGATTGTACAATACACCCATAGTATCACTTAAGAGGGGGTGTTAGAATAAGTAATTATTCTCTTAAGTTCTACTAGGATAGACTTACTTGAGTTTCCACTCCATGAATTAGGTGAACTCTCAGTTATAGCCTAGATAAGATTTGATGAGTTGTTGTAATTCAATGGCTCTCAATGATCAACTTTATTATTTATACAAAGTTGATACATGGAATAAGCAATTAGTTCATTTAGCTTCTCTACAAGTCTTGTGATGTGCTGCAGAACTATTTCCTTCTTTCAATAGAATACTATTTTCTAACTATTTTCAAATAATAATAAATATAATTTTATGATAATGTTATTATCTTCTATAAACTTATGAACAAATATTTTAAACTTTTTCTTTTATATATTTGGTTAGTGTGAGAAACCCCTATGATTGATGTTCAAGGTTGTGCATCGTCATCCCACCATGACCTCTCACAAGAGAGAGAGCTAAGATTATCAATAGGGATCAAACACATAACCATACACACACCCAACCCCTCACATACTCTCTCATGCCATGGTTTGAAACTTGGACCTCCCAAAGAAGAGCTAAATCCTAAACCATTGCACTATCCTAAGAACGTATTATAGAATTAATAGATAGGCACATGACTTGTAACTATTACTATAAATTTATGGTTGAATATTGTTATTTATTTAATAATATTATTTATTTGTAATTTTTTTAGAAGACACTATTAAGTATTATTTATTTAGTAATATAAGAGGGATAGTTGTGCCCTCCAAAAAATGAGAATCATATTTTGAAATATTAGAGGGTTTAATTTCCCCTCCAAAAGTTGAGTTGTCCATAACATTATGAAATACCTAAAGCCCCAAATTTTATTATGCAAGAAACCAAACTAACTAGCTATAATATTGAAAGTGTGAAACGAAGTGTTTGGAAAGAGGTCAACTTTGTTTCTAGTGTAGTGAATGGAGAATTAGGAGGTCTCCTTTGTTTATGGTATGGTAACCAGGTGGATAGAAAACTGTTATTAACAACTAATAGGCTAATTAGTATTTTTTTAGTACAAAACCATCATGGCAAACTAAGTTTTAACTAATTTTTATGTCCATAATACTATTTTTATAGAAGGAAACTATAAAAAGACCTAACCTCTATGAGGAAAACCTTCCATCAACTAGCTTGGGTTATAGATGGAGACTTTAACACCCCACTCTTCCATTTTGACAAGATTGGTGGAACCCCTAGCTATTCTAAGAGTATGTTTGATTTTGAATAATCCATTTCAAAAAATGGGATGATGGAAACTAGTCTTAGGGGGTTAAGTTTACTTGAGGTAATAGGAGATAAGGAAATCATCTCATCCAAATAATATTAGACATATTATTGGTTTCCTAAGAATGATTAATAAAATTTGGAAATACCTCTTTATCTACTCTCCCTAAAAATAGATCAAACCACAATCCCCTATTATTTGAGATTCTTTCAAGTGAAAATAATTTCTTTAGGCCCTTTAGATTTTAGGTTATATGGCTTGGAAACCCCAATCTAGAGCCTTGTGTTAGGAATTTGTGGTATACAAAAAAAATTGGTCCTCTTGCATCCCATGTTGCTAAAAAACTCAAATTTATTAAGTTCCACTTGAAAGAGTGGGATAAGAATATTTTTGGAAATCCTTTTTAGAATAAGGTAGATCTAAAACAATAGATTTTAAACTTAAAAGTGAAAGTGAATGAAGAATGATATTCCCAAGAGTTAAGAAACCAAGAAAAAACTTTCCTATCAAAATTTCACAACTCCTTAGATTTTGAGAAAACCTTTTGGAGGCAAAACTCTTGAGCTCTTTGGCTCAAGAAGGGAGATAGGAATACTAAAAATTTTCATGCCACTACTTTTAGGCATATGAGCATTAATAAAATTTAAGAAATTTTGAAAAATGATGGTGAAAACACGAGATTCTGGAAGATGTAAAGGAAAAACTAAAACTTAATGCAATGTAAACGAGAGAAAGAGAACGCATTAAACGAGATAAAAATAAGTGTAAAAGCACAACCTTTTTTTATTTATACTCTCTTTAATTTTGGTTACAAGGACGTCTCCTCCCCTTTTGGGGGCTAGGAGCGTTAACAAAGTTTTTTTTGGTCACAATAATGACCAGTGATCCTCCTTCCGCGTGCCCACATGTAAAACGAGCGAGCCAAAGTTTTGTCACCACTTGTGTTGAAGAAGAGTCCTCGATCCTTGCTACTCCTCCTACGTTCAAAGAAACAACAAAGAAAGAGTTAGTAGCACCTGTTTTGAAATAAAGCATTCGATATTTAAAACAAACAGAACATGCATTCAGAATATAATCAAAATAGCAGATTGGAGGACTCCGAAATCAAAATCCCAAAATCATAATGCAAAGGAAATAAAAACAGAACACTGAGCTTTGTCGGCGAATGGATGGATCCTTGGATCCGGATTCACATTTTCCATAAACACCAGATGACCTCCCTTGCAGAAGAGATCATGGATGCAGATGACATGAATCAAGGCTAAAACGTCTAGCGGTAAACTGGCAGGGCTTCGCTGCTCCAAATGTTTCTTCACTCTTCCTCTTTGGTGAGAGAACTCTGTAATTTATAGAATTCCCAGGGTGCAGTTGTTATGGGCATGCAGGGATGCCAGTTGGTGTTCATGCTAGTACGTTATGGGGGAAATTCTTCCTGTCTGGCCTGCCCATGCTTGTCTGCGTGACAGTTCGTTGGTCGTCCACTCGCATGCATGCGAGGCAGGGAGCCGTAATTGACTGACTTCCACTACCAATTTTTTAATGTCCCCTTTAAATTGTTTAATGTCCACTTTCATTTGTTTAATGTCCACTTTCAATTTTTTAATGTCCACTTTCATTTGTTTAATGTCCGCTTTCAATTGTTTAATGTCCACTTATAATTGTCTGACCTCTGAGGGCTGCCCTGGTGATGCAGGAGTTGTCGCCGATATCGCGACATCAAAGAAGAAAAAGGGCCTGAAGGCGGAATGATCGCGATATCACGACGTCACGATATCGGGACGTCGTGATATCATGACATAAAAAGGGAAGAAAGGGCCCGAAAGCGGAATGGTCATGATATCGCGACGTCGCGATATCGCGACATAAAACGAAAGAAAGAGCCCGAAGGCGAAATGGTCACGATATCGCGACGTCGTGATATCGCAACATAAAACAAAAGAAAGGGCCTAAATGTGGAATGGTCGCGATATCGCGACGTCGCAATATCGCGACATAAACAAAAGAAAGGGGCCCGAAGGCGGAATGGTCACAATATCGCGATGTCACGATATCGTGACATAAAATGGAAGAAAGGGCCCGAAGGCGGAATTGTCGCGATATTGCGACGTCGCGATATCGTGACCATTCCGCCTTCGAAAGAAAGGGCTCAAAGGAAAAATGGTCACGATATCGCGACATAAAACAGAAGAAAGGGCTCGAAGGTGGAATGGTCACTGTCGCGATATCGCGACATAAAACAGAAGAAAGGGCCCGAAGGTGGAATGGTCACGATATCGCGACGTCGCGATATCACGACATAAAACGGAAGAAAGGGCCTGAAGGCGAAATGGTCATGATATCACGACGTCATGATATTGCGACATAAAATAGAAGAAAGGGTTTGAAGGCAGAATGGTCACGATATCATGACATAAAATGATAGAAAGTGCCCAAAGGCGGAATGGTCGTGACATCGCAACATCGCGATATCGTGACATAAAATAGAAGAGAGGGCCTGAAGGCAGAATGGTCGCGATATCACGACGTTGTGATATCACGACATAAAACAATAGAAAGTGCCCGAAGGCAAAATGGTCGCGATATCGCGACGTCGCGATATCGCGACATAAAACAAAAGAAAGGGCCCGAAGGTGGAATGGTCGCGATATCGCAACGTCACGATATCGTGACATAAAATAGAAGAAAGGGCCCGAAGGTGGAATGGTCGTGATGTTGCGACATATCACGAGATCACGGCCAAAAGAAAGCAAATGGGAAATAAACACGCGGACAGCCATGCGCACGAAAAAAGAGGCAACAGTCATTCTAACAAAGCGACATTTGCAGGTCATGGGCAATATGGATGAGATAGTAGTTCAGAAGAACAGTCTGACAAAACGACGGTTGTAGGTCAAGGGTCTCTTTAAATGCATGCTTTCATGGCGGATCGAGGCAGTTGCTAGTTCGAAAAAAACCGAACAATTTGTTTAATGTGACTGGGGAAGCCGATTGTGACTGTGTGGGTAATCCCATCCCCCATCACCTGGGGGCTGTGTGTGTCAATGCGATCAGTGTTTGCAGTCACGTAATCGGATTGGTGTTGTTTTGGTGTCTACAGATGCCCCTTTTTGGGAAGCGCTATGGGTGACGCAGTGCTGAGCAAAAATAGATAACCAAAGCACTAGTGATTAGGGTTTCTTAGTAACCTAACCAACTTGTGATGCCCCAAGCATGGAAAGGGGATGCATTCTTGAATCCTTGCTTCTGACGAGCTAAGGAATTTGATTTCAAGTATTAACCTATTTTGGTGAGGTGTGACTTGAACTTAGACATTGATCAGTCATGAATAGGCAAAGGGCGCAACCTTTTATCCACGGGGGAACCTTGAGTTCATGCTTCGGGAATGCCAAGCGTTTGATCGCGTTTGATCGATTTGTGATTGTTGCTTGTTTACTGCCCCAAGCAGGAGCGTGATTGTCTTTGTCAATGATTCTTTGAATGCATGCCATTGCCTTGATTGGGTGTGTGTTTGTTGATTGGTGACTAAGTGTGACTACCCCCTCAAGCGACGAATCGATGAGGGAATGACCGCCATGAGAAAAGCGATGAGTCGCTTGACCCAAGATGACTTAGGTGAGGGTGTCTTCAGATGTTTGTCCGTTGAATGTGCAAGCAGTTTTCCGACTTTTGGACCTATTTTTGGTGGGTAAAAACCCTTTTGGTGATGCCATAATGGGGTGAAAGTGTCAACAATCCGTCGTCCCGTGGAGCGGTCCGGCTATGGTAGCCTTCTTAGGGAGTAGAATAGCGACCATTTGTGCCCCGACATCAATTTTCTATGCCAAGAGGTTAAGTGCAAGAGTACTGATGTCCGGCAATTTTATTTCTTTTATTTTTGTGTTGCATTTATTTGTTGTTTTTGTTTTTTGTTTTTGTGATCCCATTTAGGATTAAAATTGGCAAAAATCCGACCTCTCGTGGAGCGGTCCAACTATGGTAGCCTTCTTAGGGAGTAGGATAGTGACAATGTAAACCCCGACATCAGTTTTCTATGCCAAGAGGTTAAGTGCAAGAGCACTTGTGTCCAACAATGTTTATTGCTGTGTTTTTATGTTGCATTTTTTGTTTTGTTGTTTTGTGACGCCATTTAGGATTAAAATTGGCAAAAATCCGACCTCCCGTGGAGCAGTCCGGCTATGGTAGCCTTCTTAGGGAGTAGGATAGTGACAATGTAAACCCCGACATCAGTTTTGCTATGCCAAGAGGTTAAGTGCAAGAGCACTCTTGTCTGGCAATGTTTATTGTTGTGTTTTTGTGTTGCATTTTTTGTGGTGTTTTTGTTGTTTGGATTTTCTTGCTTTGTGTATATGTCATGATTTTATGTTATGCACAATGATTGATGTTGATGGATGCATGTTTATGGTGACGAATGCATATGGTATGATAAATGCGCATGTTGTTGATTTATATGATAAGTAATGGAATGGATGAAATGATTTGTTGATAACCTTACATTGGCACCATAGACTATACATGACTTATGGCTTTATGTACTTGGGTGATTGCTGTGGTAAATGCTTTTTGTGTATATATGTTGTTTTTTTTTTTTTTTTATGGCGATATAGGAATGGATTATATGCAATGGTTGGCGTAGAATGTAGCTAGGTTTTTCTGAGATTCAACTGTTTTAACTAACTAGCCAAGACTGTACCGTTATCTTACAAGATGTTTGACCAAGGTATGAATCGCGCTTGTTTTTGACCAAGTTATTTCGCATCCTTGTGTGTGCAATTGAGTTTGTTTATGTGGTATTTGTCAGGATACCGCCAGTGCCAGATAGGCTTTCAACCAAACCTATACTGAGGATCACCTAATTAGTTCCACTAACTCCTTTGTTGTATTTTGTCGGATTAATCTGTTTTGCGATCTAGGAGACCATAAGCTAGCTCATCCACATGCAAACATTGATCTGCACACAAGTAAATGTGACAGATATATCGTCATGCGGGAGGTTTGCCGCCAGTGACCGATAGGTTATCCACCAAACCGGTACTGAGGTTCACCTCATGACCTTTTGAATGCTGAGAGTTCCAGGGATTCAAGTTTGACTCCCTTCTTTTCTTCATTTGTATTGGGATACTTGCTCGTTTATAGTGATGAAAATCACTGTTTATTTTTGTTTTTTTCTTTTTGAGCAAGGGATTTGAATTTGGGAGTGATGAGAATCACTATTGCTTGTGGGATTTGACGTCAATGTTTGGAGTATTGACTTTGTGCAACTTTTTGATGTTTTTGCAATGTTTTGAGGACTTGGGATTCTTGGGGAATTGGGTAGGGAAGATTCTTGTCCTTTTGCCAACTCTCAGCATTCTTGGGGTCATTCGCACAGGGGGATGAGCGAGATAATATTTTTGCTGTTTGGTATCCTGAATTGCTTTACAGGTTTCATCCTTCATTGACACAACTTAGGAATTGTTTTTATGTGTTTTTGAATTTGTGATGGGATGCTACGTAACAAGGTGTATTTCAAGTAAAACTCTACCATTGTAACATCCATTTGAATTTTGTACAGTTTTGGCTAGAAACCTAAATACAGTTGAATGACGAAAACTCTAGATATGTTTAGATGACAACCGATTTATGATGTGGTGAAATGGTGATTGGCGTTTATTTTGGTGTACTTTTGTTCAAAGTGGAAAATGTGAAAAGGTGGTGGTTTTGCCAAGTAATGACAGTCTATGGTGCTTTTGCCTTGTGTGATCAACAAACATGGATGTGATGCCTAATGCAACTATTTTTTTTTTTTTTGTATTTTTGATTTTGGAAGTATGCATGAAATTGAGATGTAGATTTTGTTTGTTTGTTTTTGAATTTTTTTTTTTTTTTTTAGATTTTCTTGACCAAGCGATTGTGATAATCCTTGGAGCTTTTGAGGTTGACCAAGAGATTGCGATAATCCTTGGAGCTTTTTGGTGTGACCAAAGGGTTTGTAGGCACCTTTGGGGCATTTTGGGGTGACCAAGTGATTGCGATAATCCTTGGAGCTTTGGGGGTGACCAAGGGATTGTGATAATCCTTGGAGCTTTTTGGTTTGACCAAGTGATTTAGATAATCCTTGGAGCTTTTTGGTTTGACCAAGTGATTGTGATAATCCTTGGGGCTTTTTGGTTTGACCAAGTGATTGTGATAATCCTTGGGGCTTTTTGGTTTGACCAAGTGATTGTGATAATCCTTGGGGCTTTTTGGGTTTGACCAAGAGATTGTGATAATCCTTGGAGCTTTTGGGGTTGACCAAGAGATTGCGATAATCCTTGGAGCATTTTTGGGATTGACCAAGCGATTTAGGAATCCTTGGAGCTTTTTGGTTTGACCAAGTGATTGTGATAATCCTTGGGGCTTTTTGGGGTGACCAAGGGATTGTGGTAATCCTTGGAGCTTTTTGGTTTGACCAAGTGATTGTGATAATCCTTGGGGATTTTTGGGTTGACCAAGGGATTGCGATAATCCTTGGAGCTTTTTGGGATTGACCAAGTGATTGTGATAATCCTTGGAGCTTTTTGGTTTGACCAAGTGATTGTGATAATCCTTGGAGCTTTTTGGTTTGACCAAGAGATTGTGATAATCCTTGGAGCTTTTTGGTTTGACCAAGTGATTATGATAATCCTTGGAGCATTTTTGGGATTGACCAAGTGATTGTAGGAATCCTTGGAGCTTTTTGGTTTGACCAAGTGATTATGATAATCCTTGGAGCTTTTGGTTTGACCAAGCGATTGTGATAATCCTTGGGGCTTTTTGGTTTGACCAAGCGATTGTGGTAATCCTTGGAGCTTTTCAGGGGATAGATGTACCCCCAGCTTGATGATATTTGTGCTTCGGATCTGGCTCTGGAGGGATTGGCATGAATGGATCGGCCCTATGTACAGATATGAGGATGGGGTCCACCCTCGGTACTGATGTAGCTATGGGGTCTCTGGGCAGAGGTTGTTCTCGATATGCCCAAAGTGGTGGATTCAATAGTTGGTTGCACTGCACTGGGTTAACGTGCCACTCATGCACTGGCCTTATGTTTAGCTGTTGAAGTGCATCATCCATATGCATGGGGTGTTGATGTTGTCGCATGTGATTGAGGTGGGCCATCTCTGTGTCATCTTTATAATCATTGTCAGAGATCCAAAGGCCTTCGTTGGCTCCAATAGCTATTTGTGATATGTGAGGCTCTTCTTGTTTGAGAAGATTGATGTGGTCCTCGGGGGTTTTTTTCTTTTGGGGGGGGGGGGCGGGTTGTTTTGTGGGGGGTTTTTTGTGGGGGCGCGCCCCGGGGGGATTTTTTTTTTTTTTTTTTTTTGGTGTCCCCCAAAAAAAAAATTTGTGAATGATTAATGTCAGATTCGATCGAGTCCCATGGTGCTACCAAGTATTCTGACTCGTCTTTGCTTAGCGAATCAGGCTCATCAGAATCTGGCGATTCTGAGACATGGGAGACCGCATCATCAGGTATCTCTATGGTCAGAGGCTGATCTTCCTCGAAAGGAACCTCTTGTAAGTTGGGATTTTGGGGTCCCAAAGTCTTGGTCTCGGCCGACTCTAAGCGCTCTAGTAGCGCATTGCACGTATCGGGGGATTTGAGCTCCTCCGCTTTGGTTGGTTCCTATTGAGGAACGTGGGGCCTATGGAGGGGTAGCTGGATAGCACCCCCCTGCCTTGGTAGTGCATTTTAGTCCACTCTTTTTCTTGCTCAGATTCCTTAGAGGCTTCTTGAGGGATTTCTGAGGGTGGCCCATGAACTTGGGTGGGTGTCTGAGGAATGGGGAGTAGCCTCCCGCTCCTATCTAGGAGGCATTGGGGGTAGTGCTTGATAAGGTCGTGATGACCTGTCTCGCCCCCAGGGGTTGTGTCCCTCATAATGTTTTGTCTTATGCATGTGAGGGGTTGGAGTCCTCTCCTGCATAGTGTGTTGGAACAACTCATCCTTCTGGCGCTGAAGGTGCTCTTGATTTTGAAGATACCATTGCTCTAACTATTGTCGTTCTAGCTCAAGTAGCACAAGTTGCATCCGATGTGTGATATGCTTGGTAGATTCTAAGATAGTTGGTCCTATCATCTCATGTCTAGAAGGCCTAGATGCCTCTCCTAGATATCTATCTCGATCGTGGTGATCCGAGATCTCTATAGGCCGCCTCCCTCGGTTGGGGGTAGCGGCATTCCCCTGAGGCCTTGGCCATAGTAAGTGATCCTGATAGCTAGCAGGTGCGGGGGCGCATTGCTCCCATGCTATGTATTGCTCTTGAGGAATGTAGTGGTCTTCCTCATACCCTCTTTCATAAGTGAAAGAGGGACGGGCGGCGTTGGCTCGCCCCGCCTGAGGAGCCTTGTGCTCTGGATTTGTCCTTGTAGTCCTGACAACTAGAGGGGGTGAAGGAGGGATAGTGTAATCATGTGGTTCCTCCCGTCGAACCCTATGTTGACTTAGCGCTTCATCGCGTGGTGACCACTCATAGCGAGCATCTAAGGGAGCTCTCCTACGAATGTACCCCTCATGGAAGGGTGTGTGTTGGGTGCTATGCTGAACATGAGTGCCCCTATAGTCCCTTTTCGTTAAGGTGTGGAGGGGACTGCCTTGTGTGTCAGGCCGCCAAGGTGGTATGACCAAATCCTTGGGGCTATATCGGAGGTGACTTGTGCCTCCTTGGACATTCCCCATAGTGTCCGCCCGTGATTGGGCTTGGCTGTGGGTGAGCACCATGACGATGTCTCTCTAAAAAAACCCTAAAATTGAAATGAGTCAGATGGGGCCCAAAATTGGGGTGCGCATCCCTCTTACAATAGATAAGACAAAAATGAAGTTTCAAGTCCTAACTCTAAATACATTAGGAGATATTGACCTTCGAACAACTCAAAAAGCATAAAAAATTAGCCGAGTAATTTTAAAACCTAATTTCGGGGCACTAGATGATGGAATTTGGCCTCGAAAACTGAATTTTTTGGACAAATAGAACTCTATGGAGTTATATTTGTTTAAAATTATCCCAACTAACTCCCTGTAAAATTTCAAGTCAATCGGAGCTACGGTTGAGAAGTTATGGCCCCGACAAGATGCACTAAAATTTAGGGAAAAATATAAGATTTCCCATATTTTGTTGGATGGTCCTGCATCACTTATGGGCACCTTTGGGGCACTTTTGGGTTGACCAAAGGGTTCATGGACACCTTTGGGGCATTTTGGAGTGACCAAGCGATTGCGGGAATCCTTGGAGCTTTTGGAGCGAGTGACAAAATGCGTAGATTTTTATCTTTTGTTTATGATTTTTCTGATTTTTTTGTTACACTAAGCAGAAATGAACACACACATGCAAGCGATGATTATCTCTTTTAAAGATTAAAAGTGTGCCCTAAGTCTGGTTTCGTGTGTTTTAATGTTTGTTTTTGAAATTTTTTTGAAGGACGTTTAAATGCATTATGAAGGCTCTTATATCTCCCATAAATGGTCGCCCCTTCGATATACCATTGCCAGGCCGATATACCAACCTCTCTATATACCCGCCCTTATGAGAGGGAGACTATAGGTACGTGAGAGCAGATGATACGTGGTGCATAGGCGGTACGGAAGGGGAATCGCTCTGTTTATGACACCTACCATAGAAGACTTATCCTCATGCGCTAGGAATCACCCTAGCAACACTTGGTCAGATTTCGTCAGGATTTACGTCTAGCAACAATCGCGATTGGGGTAATGGATGCAAAATCAAGCCAAGGTGGTGATGAAATCCACCGTTGGTCTTGATCAAGGGCTGGGGTTTTACGACCAGCTCCTTGGTTTAAAAATGTTGCATGAAGTGTGTGTGGTTCTTTTTATCAAAAAATGAAACAAGCAACAACCACTTTCCCTAAGAAGGCAAACTTGACAAAAAATAGCAACATAACAACAGAAAATGATAGGGACAGTTAGAAACCGTTACCTCTTTTCCACCCAAAATCGGCTGTTTTTGACTCTCGGCCCTGAAATTGCACAGACAAAATTCGTCCCTGGGTGAGACGAATTCCAGAACAGAATTCATCCCAGGCTGGGACGGATTCGAATTCGTCCCTGGGTGGGACGAATTCCAGGACTATATTCGGCTGGAACGATCCATAATCAGCGCTCGAAAAGCGGTACCTATAAGCACAAAAACACAAATTTTTGATTAGTTTCTTGATCTTAAAAAGCAAGGGACAGGGTCCCACCGTGATCGCCACTGAAAACACGAGATTCCAAAAGATGTAAAGGAAACACTAAAACTTGTGCAATGATAAACGAAATAAAGAGAACAAATTAAACGAGATAAACGAAAGTGTAGAAGCACATCCTTTTTTTATTTATACTTCTTTAGAATTCGGTTACAATCCATCTCCTCCCCTTTTGGGGGCTAGGAGCGTCAACAAAGTTTCATTTACAATCATATATCAGTGATCCTTCTTCCGCGTGCCCACATGTAAAACGGGCGGGCCAAAGTGTTGTCGCCGCTTGTGTTGATGAGTCCTCGATCCTTGCTGCTCCTCCTGCGTTCAAAGAAACAACAAAAAGAGTTAGTAGCACCTGTGTTAAAATAAAAAAAAAGCATTCGGTCTTTAAAACAAACAGAACATGCATGCAGAAGATGATCAAAATAGCAGATTGGAAGGCATGCTTGAAATCAAGATCCCGAAATCATAATGCAAAAGAAATAAAAATAGAACGGTAAGCTTTGTCGGCAAATTGATGGATCCATGGATCCGGATTCACGTTCTCCATAAACACCCAATGACCTCCCTTGCAGAAGAGATCACGGATGCGGTAAAAGTGAATCGAAGGCAGAGCGTCTGGCGATAAACAGGCAGGGCTTCGCTGCTCCAAACGTTTCTTCCCTCTCTCCTTTTTTTCTTGGTGAGAGAACTCTACAATTTATAGAATTCCTAGGGTGCAGTTGTTATGGGCATGCAGGGATGCCAGTTGGTGTTCATGCTAGTGCATGATGGGGGAAATTCTTCCTGTCTGGCCTGCCCATGCTTGTCTGCATGACAGTTCGCTGGTCGTCCACTCGCGCGCATGCGAGGCAGGGAGCCGTAATTGACTGACTTCCACTACCAATTGTTTAATGTCCACATTTCAATTGTTTAATGTCCACTTTTATTTGTTTAATGTCCACTTTCAATTGTTTAATGTCCACTTTCATTTGTTTAATGTCCACTTTTAATTGTTTAATGTCCACTTTTAATTTTCTGACCTCTGAGGGCTGCCCTGGTGATGTAGGAGTTGTCGCCAATATCGCGACATCAAAGAAGAAAAAGGGTCCGAAGGCGGAATGGTCATGATATCGTGACATAAAACAAAATAAAGGGCCTGAAGGCGGAATGGTCGCGATATCGTGACATCGCGACATCGTGATATCACAACATAAAACGGAAGAAAGGGGCCTGAAGGCGGAATGGTCGCGATATCGCGACATCGCGATATCACAACATAAAACGGAAGAAAGGGGCCTGAAGGCGGAATGGTCGCAATATCATGACATAAAATGGAAGAAAGGGCCTGAAGGCGAAATGGTAGCGATATCGCGACGTCGTGATATCGCGACATAAAATGGAATAAAGGGGCCCAAAGGTAGAATACGTAGCAATATCACGACGTCGCGATATCGCAACATAAAACGGAAGAAATGGCCCGAAGGTGGAATGGTCGCGATATCGCGACGTCACGATATCGCAACATAAAATGGAAGAAATGGCCCAAAGGTGGAATGGTCGTGATATCACGACATCGTGATATCGCGACATAAAACAGAAGAAAGGGCCGAAAGGTGGAATGGTCACAATATCGCGACGTCATGATATCGTGACATAAAATGGAAGAAAGGGCCCGAAGGCGAAATGATCGCGATATCGCGACATAAAACAGAAGAAAGGGCCTGAAGGTGGAATGGTCATGATATCGCGACATAAAATGGAAGAAAGGGCCCAAAGGTAGAATGGTCGCGATATCGCAACGTCACGATATCGCAACATAAAACAATAGAAAGTGCTCGAAGGTGGAATGGTCAAAATATCGCAACATCGCGATATCGTGACATAAAACAGAAGAAAGGGCCCAAAGGTAGAATGGTCGTGAAATCATGACGTCGCGATATCGCAACATAAAACAATAGAAAGTACCCGAAGGTGGAATGATCACGATATCGTGACGTCGCGATATCACGACGTCACGATATCGTGACATAAAACGAAGAAAGGGCCTCGAAGGTAGAATGGTCGCGATATCGTGACATCGCGATATCACGACATAAAACAGAAGAAAGGGCCCAAATGTAGAATGGTCACGATGTCGCGACATGTCACGAGATCGTGGCCAGAAGAAAGCAAATGGGAAATAAACATGCAGACGACAACGCACACGAAGAAAAAGGCAATAGTAATTCTGACAAAGCGACATTTGTAGGTCATGGGCAATATGGATGAGACAGTAGTTTAGAAGAACAGTCTGACAAAACGGTGGTTGTAGGTCAAGGGTTTCTTTAAGTGCATGCTTTCATGGCGGATCGGGGCAGTTGCTAATTACGAAAGGAAAATTGAAGACTCGACGGGGGAAGCCGATTTTGTAGGTTTTGTTTAATGTGACTGGGGAAGCCGGTTGTGACTGTGTGGGTAATCCCGTCCCCCATCACCTGGGGGCTGTGTGTGTCAATGTGATCAGTGTTTGTAGTCACATAATTAGATTGGTGTTGTTTTGGTGTCTACATATGGTTCTACTACTAAAAATATAATGGAAATCTAAGAAGAGACAGTTAGATATTTTAAAAACCTTATTAGAACTACAAAATAGATGGTTGTGGATGAAGTTTCCAATTTTCTCCAAAATTTTCCTTAGCCGGTATCAGATAAGTAGAACAAATTCTTGACTAGCCCATTTTCAAAAGATAAAACTAAAAATATTATTTTTGATATGGCAAGAGATAAAGCCCCTAGGTCATATGGCTTTATAACCATTTTTTACTAAAATATTTGGCACATTATGAAGAATTTTATTTGTGTTACTATTTTTGAGATTCAAAGAACCTTATTTATCTCTAAGGATGTCAATTCTACCTTTCTAGCCCTCATTTTGAAAGTGGTTGGAGCTAAAGACTTCAAGGATTTGTTTTAGGTAGGCCAATTCTTGATGGAATAATTACCATCCATGACGTTATCCACTCTATTGATAAAAGTGGATCTACGAGGCTCCTATTGAAGCTGGACAAGAAAAAAATACTATGATAGAGTCAATTGCGATTTCCTATTGTGAGTCCTCTCTAAATTTAGATTCCATGAAGGTTATATTAGACTAATAAGAGTGTATTTCTTTTGCCATGTTCTGAGCGTTGGTGAATGAAGTATATATGGGTTAATTTTCTAGCAAGAGAGGCTTAAGGTAAGGATATCCTCTATCCCCTTATCTTTTTATTATTATGGTAGATTCCCTTAGTATAGCCATTTGTACAACTATTGAGACTGGTAAGATTATTGATATCAAGTCGACCACCTCTCTTTAGTCGATCTCCTATCAAAAATTTGTGTAATATACCATTCTTTCTACCATCACTTCTATTCCCCAAGTCAAAGAAACCAAATCCCTTCAACCAACTATGAATTAACAATAGAAAATAAATAAACTTCATAAAAACCAACGTCTAATTCTTGAATAACCTAATGAGAAGGTAAGGTAAAATTACGAGAATCCTTGGTTGTGAGATTGGTTGTCTACCAACTACCTATTTAACAATTCCTTTCTTTAAATAAAGTATGAATCCTACTCTTTCAAACCCTTAGAATAAAACTTACAGGATGGAAGGGTCCCTTTTGATTTAGGTCAAAATACCTAGCTAGCTAAATATATGCTCCAAAGTATCCCAATTTACTTCTTATCCCTACTCAAGATGTTTTCTAAAGTTGAATATTCCATTGAGCATATTCAAGAATATTTCCTTTGGACTAGCATAAAGGAAAAGAGAAAAATTGCCATGTTTGTGTGGGATTAGGTTTGTGCTCCCAAGTAAAAGGGAGGCTTGGGTCTAAGAAAATTAAAGAGAATGTTTAAGGTACTAATTACCAAAATTGGATGGAATTTGTTCATGATTGTTAAACCAAGGTGGCCAAAAATTCTTAGAGTAAAATATTTCAAGAGAAAAAAAACTTATGGAAGAGGAAAATGCACCTCAAGGATCCTACTTAAGGAATCAATTGCTCAAGTCCAAAGTCCTTCTCAGGAGAGGTGTTGGTTAGAAAATCAAATATGGTACTAAGATTAATTTTTGGATAGACTACTGGTAAAAACATACCCCATTGATTGATAATCATAATTTGGCAATCTTGGAACCTTATCTAACTCAGAATTATGGGAAATTGATCTCATACTTCATTAAAAAGGATTATTATGGAAATTTTTTAAAACCCATTCATATAGTATACTTGGACCAAAATGGTAAGTATTCTCTAAATTTTTTGAAAGCATTGCTAAGGGTAAAAAGTCTTAGTAATCTTAGAGAGAAGGATTACATTTTTTGAAAAATACACAATCAATGGCAACTTACTATGAAATCGACATATCAACTCTTGGAGGACAATGAAGAGAATTGGCATCTAACTTCTAAAATTTGGCTCAAAGACCTTATTCCTAAAATCAATTTCTTCTACTAGTTATGTATATAGAATAATATCCTTACAATTTATAACCTTTAAAATAGAGGTATGGCCTTACCCAATAGATGACATTTATGTGAAAAGGAATCTAAATGTGTTAAAAACCTATTTTTTGAGTGCCCATTTTTGCTGGAAATGTTGCTTTGATATTAAAAAATTTTGGTATCTCTTGGGTCCTTCCAAATAATATGGTAGATCTATGCCTCCAATGGTTTTCCCCTTTACTAGACCTTGTCTAAAGTATCTTTAAATTTTTATTCTTTCTCATGTCATGTGGGGTCTATGGAAAGAAAGTAATAGAAGGGCTTTAGCAATGAGAAAGACTATAACTTCCCCAGAGTCAGGATATGCGGTACCTTGATTAAAAATATTTAAAGCTTAAACCTTAAAATTCCATAGAGATAAAAGAAGATCTAGCTATAGTGGAACTTTGGTATCTATCCAATATTAAGGAAGTCTTTGATCAGATCTATCGCTCTATTCACTCTCAAACTAGATTTAAAGATCCTCCAGATTGTTGGGCTAAGCTAAATTTTGATGGTGTAGCAAAGGGAAACCCTAGGAAAGCTAGTGTTAGTGGAGTTATCAAAGAAAAAGAAGGAATCTCAATTGTTTTATATGCAAAGGATCTAGTATCTCAAACTAGTAATTTTATGAAGGCATGAGCTCTTTATCAATGTGTTATTATGCTAAAAAGCTAAATATCAATATGCTTATGATAGAAAGTGAATATCTTATTACTACAAATGGTGTCAAAGACCTACATCAATGCAATTGGAGCATAAAGGATATGCTAATGAAGGTTAAAGAAGTTTTGTATATCTATGTGAGTACCTAGGTTAATCACACTTTTAAGGAAGGGAATGTAGTAGCAGATTGTATGGCCAACCTTGGGATGGACCTTGAGGATTTAATAGTGTGGATTCAAGATTTTACTTATGTTCTCCTAGAGACAATTAGAAAGAAAGTTCCCATTGTTGATTTGTATGGTTAAGTATTTATCTAAATGTATTTTTTTGGGTCTTCCTATTGGGAGTATTTGCTTCTAGAGAAAAAGTTGTGATTCTAGGAGAGTTAACTTTTATTGTGTGTTAGGGTTAGAGTTTCTCGTGACCCTTGTTCTTTCCTCCTATATAGCATTTTTGTTATTTTTAGCAGGTATTTCTAGGGGGATAGCTCTTTCTTGGGTGCTTGGTTGAGCCTCAAGGCTTCTCTTGACTAAATTTATATTTTGGTTTTTTGGGTTGCTCCTTCTTGTTTTTTGCTTTCAAACTAGAAACATTTACTTTGAATTTATCCTTACGTAGGAGAGTCTATGTTAGTCTCATTTTTAGTTTGGTCTTCTCTTTTTCGGGTACCCTTTTGGAATGGTTTTTCTTATGGTTTCCATGTCCTATCATCTTGAGACGTTGGGTGTGGGTTTTTTCATTCTTTTCATTAGCAAGTGGGTTATTTTTTCTAACCATTTTGTAGGTTATGATGATTGTTTAGATTTCTTTGTTGTGCCCACTCCTAAAGTGGTTTTATTTCTTTAGATTTCCATTGTGGTATTTTTAATGAGAAATTCAAAATCATTATATTTATCACACTGGCTGATAACAAGTTAGTTTTATATGGCCATATGAAAAGGAATAGATCTATGAGCATGCTATGTCATGGCAGGAAGCATATTAGTCAAATTTTAATGGAGGATTAGGATTTGGTTTACTAGCCTTGGAATGAGATTTACTCCTTCATTTTTTCTAACATAAGCTACGTTTTCAACCTAGGATGCATGTGGCATAAGATTATTGGGATTTCAATGATGTTAGATGATAATAGGTCCGATTTCAATAATCATTTAAATAGAAATGGGTCTGCCAATATAACATGTCGAAGCTAGAGATTTATTGGTCAAATTTTGGAAAGAGCTTATGATTTGGCTTGTTGGTATTAGAATGGGGTATTATCCTTGATTTTGTCTACTATAAACCATATTTCCAATCTTGGACATACATGGCATAAGAATACTAAGTATAAGGTGATTGTTGGGAACTATTGGGGGTGAATCATCATCTTATCATTAGAGTTGATGGACAACAAGGTTTTCCTCACATGTATAAAGAAGCCACTCCAAGAACTCATATGAGAAGAAATGATAGTGTTATCATTATAAGTTCTAGAGTGAACAAAATTTACAAGTGGTTTTATAGGAAGGAAAGTTAGTCTTACAAGTCTAATGAATAGATACAAATAGAATCCATGGGAGGTAACATGTATAGACTAGAACCTTATAAGATACCCATTTAGAATGAGTTTTATGAGATTTTAGATATAATGGATATGCTCCAGTGTATCAAGAATTTTTATGAGTTTGATTAATCTATATCTCTCTAATTTACCCATTATTGAATGGAATGGAAGGTTAAAGTTGAAGGTGTTGAATTCACTGTTAACACAATGTTGATTTTTTAAGTAACTTCCTTGGATGTAAAAGGTGATTATATAAATTTGGAGAAGCATTTCCTAGATTGGGAGCTGGAGAAGTTTCTAGAAAAGAACAAAAATGTAAGAAGGTTTAAAATGGTGTTTTGAGAGACTCCCTACCCAATATTTATAATAGGGTGGTTATTCCAATAACGAAGATACTTTACTTTGGACAAGAAATTTAGTATTGTCCATATTTTCCATGTGGTATTCTTAAATTACTTTTGGCATGATAAGAGATTCAATATAATGAACTTTTTATTGTGCTCAATTTAGAAGACCATGAAGGATTTTCAATGTGGGAGAGTCTCCTAGCCTCTACATTAGGGACTTCTAAAATTAATTTTTATTCATATTATAGAGAAAGGAGATTAAAATTAAGGTTAGTCTAATATTGGAGTATGACTCCCATCCAACTTTCAATGATAATTCTAGTACTTTTGGAGGGAAAATATTCGGTGAATGATGTTGAGTTGTGGACCACTTCCTAGGAGGAAGTTAAATTCGTCATTGAGATAAGGTGTTCTAAACACCTAAAATGGTATAAGGAATAGAGCAAGGATGGGGATACTACTCTCCATGCCCTCTTTGAAAATTATTTGAACAACTTGGATGGTGAGGACCCCAACTGTAAGCTTCCAATTAATGAGAAGTCTCCTTCTCCCTTGACAAAGAAAGATCCAAATTGCTTTATGAGAGAATCCTCTACCAAGGTAAAGGTAAAAGGTTTGCATTTGGAACCCACTCTTTTTTGGTCTATGTAGCGACTATAAAATAATAAAATATTTGAATTATTCTATTCGAAGAATTAATAAAATGGTTAGTATGATGGTGGAACATATGGATTCCCACCTAGATATTTAGTATGTGAACATAGTAAATATCCAAACTATATCCCATTTAGATAGTGAATGTTGAATGTCCTAATGTGATATAGACCAAGAATGTGAAGCACAAAAGGGGATATAGTCTAGATATTTACTATGTTCCATACATGGTTTTATTTTCTCTCTATCAACCAAATACCTCAAGAAAAGAAGATAAAATTAGAGGTTAATGATGATAATATCTACATCAATGATAAAAATATATAGCTATTGGGTGGTTTCTACCTAGATTATGGATGAAAAGTTTGACAAATTTTTTGAGTTAAGGAAATGGAATGCTTTAGTTTCTAAAGTTGATGATAACTCAAATATTTAGCACTTACAATTAAGACATAAATAATTGTTGATTGAGGGTTATATGTAGGAAAGGGTTTATTAAAATATTTCCTTCATTACTTTCTCCTTATTTTGGCATATGTGATGAATATATACATGGAAAACATCATAGAGGTGTATTTTAAGATGGGAAAACATATCAAGATTCATCATTGTTGGATTTAACCCATTCAATTTTATGTGATCATATGCATGTGCCATCATATGGTTCCTTAGGATATATTTTCACCTTCATTGATGACTACTCTAGGAAGATATGGGTATACATTTTTTGGCTAAAATGAGAATTTTAATAGTACTTTAGGTCTTCAAGAAAATGGTTAACAAACAATGTGGCAAATACCTCAATGTAATAAGGACTAATAATTATGCAGGTACATGATAAATGAATTTGATACCTTTTGTAAAAAATATGATATACAGAGCATAATCTGGGGCATAAACAGTAATGCAGAGCATAATCTGGTTGGAATGTCTACTTTTAAGCTATAGCCAACAAACCCCAACTGCCAACCATATGGTGAATAACTACCTCTTTCGGATCCCAAATACAAGCAATGCCACCCGAAGTCCCTTGGGAACTGAGGGAAACCACTTTTCCAGCTGGCCAAATTTTACTGGCAATTAAGTCCATATCCTCCATTGACATCTCTGTTTCTTGAAGGAAAACATGATGTGGATGATTTATCTGAATCATTCTTCTAATTTCATTTTGTTTTGAAAGACTCCCTTTAAGTCCTCTAATATTCCAAGTGATGGTATTCATTAATACCAGGGCTAAAAAAGTTGGGAAGGACATTAATCTTACCTTCCTTTACAAGCTTTTCACCTTCTTTTACCATATGATATTGATTGGTCTTGCGACCTAATTTTGATTAGAATCCATCTTCAATTTTTTTTCCCTGTTTCTTGAATTATTCCAATTGAATCTGAGATGGCTTCTAACCTTGAAGAATGCTCATACACTACCAAAATTTTACTAGATGGTTCAATGGAGTCTATATTGGGACTTGCATTATTTGAAGTTTTGACATTTGAAATATTGTTTTTCTTGTGTAAATTTTATCCTTTTTTTTCTCGTTGAAAACCTTTGATTTGTTGGTTTGTCTCCGAGTTCTTCCCTTCATATTTAAACCGTGTTTCTAAGATTTCAGTTTCCATTATTTCCTCTTCCTCACTTGGGACATCATTTGTGGAAAGGATTTCAAACATATTAGCAAATGACTTTGATTGATCCTTCATAACTGGTTTTTTCCGAGTGTTCTTCTTCTTAGGTATTTGGAAACCTCGCTGAGTTTATATCTTCTTTCTTTTGATCAAGAATTTTATTTGGGCAAGCACTAGCCAAATGACCATATTCATGGCAAATTCTACAATGAAAAGGAATGTTCTCATAGTCCACTACTTGCTCCCAAGTGTCTTCCCCAAATTGTAATATGATCTTTTTAGGTAGGGGTTTGTCAAAATCCATTAAAACACAAATTCGAGCATAAATAATATGTTTAAAATTTTGAGTACAATCAACAATCATCATAAAAGTTCCTAAAGAGTTTCCAATTGAAGAAAAAACAATAGGATTCCAAAATTCAATAGGGAGGCCAAAGAGTCTAACCCACACGGGAGCTATAGAAGGCATCTCTTATTCGGCTTTAAATTTAGCATGCCAGGGCTTCATGAAAAGCCCTGCCCTTCCAAAAAACCAAGGACCCCCTTGAAAAGTTCTCTCTCTATCTTCATTATTAGCAAATAAAACAAGAAAATAACCATTTGGATAAATAGAGATTTGTAACTCACATTTAGTTTTTCAGATTTTTGTAGCCTAGACTTTGAAAGCAGATAGACTCAGACAAAAACCAATGAATCAACAAATTAGTCCTCTTTTTCCAAATATTTAATGCCAGTATGAATGTTACCCATATCAAGCTTAACAATAGAAGTTCCATCAGCTGCTTTAAGACATCCTGACTCCGTTTTCCTAGGATCAATCTTAGGAATTCTTAGAGGTTTATGGGAAGCCCTAATATTGATATTAGCATTGGGCTGAGTTTGTCCACCATGAAGGGCATCCCTAAAATTCAATTTTGGAACTAAGTCTTCCAAATTCTTACCCTTGACAGGGGTTTTCATAGTAGAATTATTTTGTGGGTGCACCTTAGCACCAGATTCACTTGAGATATGAGCCATTTTTTGATCAACTACTTGAAACTTATTTTGTGATCTCTTTAATCCTTGCCCTAGACACCGTGGAAAGGTATGGTTTTCACTTTTCTTTTGTGTAGCAAATTGGAAGTCGTTGTCACTCAAGTTCACAGTATGATCTATTGAAAGACAAATTTATAACCCATATTATATCCATTGCAATATTTATTGCTAAAATATTGAGCATAAACCACAAAAATATTGGTGGCTAGGGCTTGAAGGCCCTAAAAACCAACCTCCGGAGCTGCTTGCTCAACCCAGATGAAACCCTTGCATAGCCGCTTGCCAAATATATTGTTCACACATAGGGATGTGCTAGGATTTTTGTTGCTCAAAATGATATGAAAATTGGTGGAGACATTCTAGGGTTTTTTAGGCATCTACCCTCAAAATTTCAGCTCAATCCAATTTTGGATGAGTGAGATATGGCCAAAACGAGTTCGGTAGTCCTACAAAAAACATCTAATCAATTTCTCTATTTTTCTCTATCAAAGTTAGTCTTACAAGTCTAATGAATAGATACAAATAGAATCCATGGGAGGTAACATGTATAGAATAGAACCTTATAAGATACTGAAAGCACGAGGATACGAAAGCAAAAAGGAAACACCAAGTGCGATGCAAGCGAAGCCAAAGATAACGCTAAATCCTATGAATTGAAAATGCATGAAAGGAGAGAAACATAAACGAATCGAAACCAGATAGAAAGCAAATATGGAGTACAACCCTTTTTATTAATTTTCTTTAAATCTCGGTTACAACACGTCTCCTCCCTTTTCAGGGGCTAGGAGCGTTAAATAAGGTTTCGTTACACCATGGGTGGTATGCCTTCTTCCGCGTGCCCACATGTAAAATGGGCGGACCAAACATTGTCGCCGCTTGCATGAAAGGGTCTTTGATTCTTTGCTTGCTCCTCCAGGTGTCGAGATCCTACGTTCAAAGAAATAGAAAACAATCAGTAGCACCTACGGATGAAATGAAACATGCGATCCCCAAGCCTACGATTAGTGCATGCATAAAATAAATAAAATGATAACTAAAAGAGATCAAAATGAGCTAAAAACTTGATAGAGGCATGAGAACATCATCGGGAAGGCACTGCAAAAAGAACAGTTAAAAAATTCGCCACGGATTTCTAATCGCTTCGGGGTGGGACGATTAGACCTGCAACAAAACGTCAGAAAGCACTGTCCCAAATGTCCCATCCGAGAGGCTCCAAATCACCTGCAAAGTTGGGGGTTAGGTAAAATGGGGTATTTTGGAAAGACCCAGAAGGTCAGATTTTGCCAATTCGGCCTCTATCACCGGGAATTTGATGATGCTACTCGCATGTTAGCGAAAGCGAGAAATAACAAAAACATGATCAAAACTGCTCATAATTACATGAAATTTGAATGCAAGCCTATCTAAGCAACCTAGAATAAAATGCAAAAATAACAGAACTAAAATCTGCTATAGATTTCTAATCGCTTCGGGGTGGGGCGATTAGGACTGCAGTAGTGCGGGGGCACCCGAGGGCAGGACGCCCATCGTTTGGGGCCCGATTTTGGCACCAATCCACTTGGGATGGGTCCAAAACCTCTTGTGGGGTGTTGTCAATAAATTTGGGTGGGATACTATGGCCAAATGTCGGGTTTGGGGTCTGGATTGCGCTTCCAATAACCACCCAATGACCTCCCTTCCAAAAGAGAGATCAAGGATGTGAAAGGCACAATCAAAAGTGAGTATGCAAAATGGCAGCACTTCGTTGCTCAAAATGCTCCTTCTCTGTATATCTTTGGGGTGAGAAGACTCACCATTTTATAGACCCGACGGTCTCTATGTATGAGCATGCAGAGGCGCCACTTGGCAATCATGCCTTTCCAGGGGGAGAAGATTCCTCCCTGATTAAGGGCTCCATGACTACCTCTGTAACTGCCTCTAGCGCTCCAAAACGCTCACTCGCACTCCCATGCAATGAAGGAGGAGTTAAGTGGTGGATCTGGGCTACCATTTGTCGAGATTTGACCTTTTTCCAATCAAACCTGCTATTCGCCCCACCCTGGAGTGAATACTGCTAATCGTCCTTAGGTGGAACGAATACCAGTTTGTAATCATCCCTGGGTGGAACGAGTAAGGAGCAGAGTGCCTGAGAGGTGCCAAATCGATCTCTGACCTTCAAAAACTATTGTGAGAGTGGTTAGGACCATTGTTTAACCTCTGAGGGCTGCCTTGGGGGCTGTGTGTGTCAATGCGATCAGCGTTTGTAGCCACATAATCGGATTGGTGTTATTTTGGTGTCTACAGATGCCCCTTTTTGGGATGCATTGTGCGTGGTGCAGTGCTGAGAAAAAATAGATAACCAAAGCACTAATGATTAGGGTTTCTTAGTAACCTAACCAAATTTTGATGCCCCAAGTATGGAAAGGGCATGCATTCTTGAATCCTTGCTTTTGATGAGCTAAGGAACTCAATTCAAGTGTTAACCTTTTTCGGTGAGGTGTTACTTGATCTTGGACATTGATCAGTCATGAATAGGCAAAGGGCGCAACCTTTTGTCTATGGGAACCTTGAGTTCATGATTCATGAATGCCAAGTGTTTGATCAGCTTGTGATTATTGCTTGTTTGCTGCCCCAAGCAGGGGCGTGATTGTCTTTGTCAATGATTCTTCGAATGCATGCCATTTCCTTAATTGGGTGTGTATTTGTTGATTGGTGACTAAGTGTGACTACCCCCTCAAGCGACGAATCGATGAGGGAATGACCGACATGAGAAAAGCGATGAGTCACTTGACCCAAGATGACTTGTGGTAAGGGTGCCTTTCAGTTGTTTATCTTTGAATGTGTGTGCAGTTTCCCAACATTTAGACCTATTTTTGGTGGGTGTTAACCCTTTTGGTGACGTCATTTGGGGTTGAAATTCTCGAAAATCCGTCCTCCCGTGGAGCGGTCCGGCTATGGTAGCCTTCTTAGGGAGTAGGATAGTGAGGATTTGTGACCCCAACATCTATTTTGCATGCCAAGAAGCAGAGGCGCAAAGGCACCTTGTTCAGCAATGTTATTGCTATTTTTGGGTGGGTTTGGACCCTTTTTGGGATGTCGTTTGGGGATGAAATTCTTGACAATCCGTCCTCCCATGGAGCGGTCCAGCTATGGTAGCCTTCTTAGGGAGTAGGATAGTGAGGATTTGTGACCCTAACATCTATTTTGCATGCCAAGAAGCAGAGGCACAAAGGCGCCTTGTTCGGCAATGTTATTGCTATTTTTGGGTGGGTTTGGACCCTTTTTGGGACGTCATTTGGGGATGAAATTCTTGACAATCCATCCTCCTCGTGGAGCGGTCCAGCTATGGTAGCCTTATTAGGGAGTAGGATAGTGAGGATTTGTGACCCCGACATCTATTTTGCATGCCCAAAATGTCAAGTGCAAAAGCACTCTTATTGGACAATTTTATTGCTTGTTTTTGTGCATTTTGTGCAATTTTTGCTGTTTTTGAAATTTTTGCTCTGTAATCATCCCTGGGTGGGACGAATACTAGTTTTGTAATCATCCCAGGGTGGAATGATTACAGGCCTAAAAGCCTATTTAAGGGCCAAAACTAGGGTTTGGGCTCATTTGCATTCGATTTTTTTGGCGATTTGGAGCTCTGAGGAGGAGGAGGTCGAGTCTGCGAAGCGAAGCGCTATCAAATTTTTCTCGACACCATGAGTTCATGAACCGGATCGAGCGGTGGAGCCGAAGCGAGACCGGTAAGTGCTCCTTCTCATTTAGTTAGCTTGTGTTTTATTTTACAGTTTTAAAATCGTAATTTATTTTGAATTTGTTTTTCCGTTTAAACTAAGGTAAAACCCGAGGCTAAAAAGAAATGTTTTTTATTTTTTGTTTTGTATTTTTGTTAAGGTTATAAGAAACCCTAGGTTTAAATGCGATGTTTTTATTGTTTTAAAACTAAAACCCTAGGTTAAACTGAGAGCAAAACCCTAGCTTTAGAAAAATTATTTTTATTTTGATTTTTGTATTTTCGTTAACTTCAGTTATAAACCCGAGGTTAACGAAAAACTATTATTTTGATTTTGATATTTTTGTTTTTATTTATCAGTTTAAACGTAGAGTTAAAAACCCTAGGTACTGACAAACTATTTTTGAATTTTTTTGTTTTTATTTATCAGTTTAAACGTAGAGTTAAAAACCCTAGGTACTGACAAACTTGTTTTTGAATTTTTTATTTTTATTTATCAGTTTAAACGTAGAGTTAAAAACCCTAGGTACTGACAAACTATTTTTTTGAATTTTTTGTTTTTATTTATTAGGTTTTTTTTTGAACTATTTTTAGCTGTACATTTGTTAGGTGTGATTGTACAGTTTATTGAACTATTTTGTTGTACGTTTATGCATTGTTGTACAGTTTGGTTATTTTTTGTTATCATGTTTTTTTTTAATGTTTTGTTGTTTTTGTTTTGCAGGTGGTGAAGAGTCGGTACCGTCAACCGACGGTGTTCTCTGACGCCCAGGAGGCACTGACTTTGGCGGACTGGGAGTGGCTTGATGCCCTTGGGCTCAAGCATGTGACGTGACTAGAGCCTATGGTGGGGGATCGGGCATACCTGACCGCGTTGATCAACCTATGGGATCCTCGCACCAATACCTTCCATCTCCCAACAGGGGAGATGACAATGACTCTCGAGGACGTCTATCAGATTCTATGGATTTTGATAGATGGGCTTCCTATCAGGACGATGCCACGTGATCAACGGATGACAGTGCTGACACGATGCTTCGGTCATGGGGAGGAGTTGGGTGTGGACAACCCGATGGAGAGGGCAGAGGGTGACTGCCAGATTGGTGGCATTTTGGTATGGTGGTGGCTAGAGAGGGGCGTGTTGGGAGTGAGGCATGCATTACTGATGAGCCTCATCTCCAACATTGTTGCTCCGACTCTTCAGGTGTGAGGTTCCCGTGGAACCTGTTGGAGGTGGTCTTCAGGTTGGTGGAGTGTCCGACGAAGGCACCCCTGATTATGAGGTGGGGGTAGACACTACTGGCACAGCTCTATGATGAGTTGTACGAGGTCCGCTATTAGAGGTGAAAGGGTATTGGATGCAATTACCTATTTTAATGTTGGGCTTGGTAGCACATAGCTATGGAGAGGTCGATGGGGTTGTCGTGGATGACTCGGGAGGAGATGGGGCACTACGCTGATGCCTTCTCATGGCTTGCTCCTAGGGAGGTAGTCTAGCGGCCATACCTAGATTGTCCAGCTTGGCCTGAGGCTGGGGAGTGGCTCCGATGGGTTCATAGGGGGAGGTGGCTGATCGGGTGACATGGGACCGAGCAGGAGTACTTCCCGTACGGTCAAGTGACATGATAGTTTGGGGTGCACTAGGGATTTCCTAGGGAGCCCTTGATCTATCGACGTCGGGGCGACGAGAGGACACTAGACTGGCCGATCATTGAGCCGCTGGGTGAGGATTCGGATACAATGATTGACATCCCAGATATGGATGACATCGGGGTTACTACTGAGTATGAGCAGTGGTGGACGTTGTGATGGTGGTGAGGCGAGGGGCCTCTAGGGGGTCCAGAGGTGGTAGCAGTAGGCGGGGAGGGTGTAGAGGCACCAGGAGAGGGTTGGGGGGCTCCATTGGATGATGCGGACATGGTGGAGGTTGATGAGGTGGGTGAGGATTTTGGGGTTCTAGAGCAATCGAAGATGCAGGATGTCCCGGAGTAGTGGGAGCCAGAGTAGGCTACCATTCCGGAGATGTCGATGCCTCAGGCAGTCCCAGAGGATACGGAGGTAGGGTTGCACATTGAGATAGCATGATTGGAGGGGCTACTCCAGAGATGGGATGAGGAGCTCGGGGATGCACTACAGGAGAGGGATCTCCTACGGACGTAGCTGGTAGAGAGGGAGAATGCATTGGCTACGTACCATCGATGGGATGGGGATACAGATGCTGCATGGGAGATGGATCTCCTACGGACGCAGCTAGTGCAGCACGATGATAACTTGGTGACATTTCATCAATGGGAGATGGACTTGATTCGGCATCGATTTGAGCTAGAGGTAGATATTATCCACCTCGATGGGTGGATCCCTATAGTTAGTGGAGGTGGATCATCATATCGCATGAGAGGGAGCGATACTGAGCAGTCAACATCCTCTCGATATAGGTGACTGGATGAGGGAGGTGCTAGTAGGCATGATGTGGGGGCTAGCAACAACCACCCTAAGGGGTCCCATAGGACCCACACCACAGGGGGTAGTTCTCGTCACACCGATCCTGCATGATCATGGTGGCCGATGCCCTAGGCTTGGGGGTTTTTGAGCTTTTGCCTTTTTGTGAGGTCAGAGGACCGGTTTATTGTAGCCTACAGGCATTTTTGATGGTATATATATACATATGACTTTCTTTTGTTTATGCACATGTTGTGATTTGATTTTATGCATAGTGACTGATGTTTGATGGATGCATGTTAATTTATATTATGTATGGATATGTTGCGATGAATGCTAATGTTTCTAATTTATATGATATGCAAATGGAATGGATGAATTGAATTTGTGATTTTTGGTGGTGGCACCATAGACTATTTAGAACTTATGGCTTTTTGTCCTAGGCGATTGTTGTGGTAAATGACTTTTCATGTATACATGTTTTTTGTATTTTCTGATGGCGATGGAAGGATGAAAGATATCACAGTTGGTTTAGAATGTAGTTAAGGTTTTCTGAGACTCAGATGTTTTAACTAACTAGCCAAGACTGTACTTTTATCTTACAAGACTTTTGAACAAGGTATGAATCCGACTTGTCTTTGACCAAGTTATTTCACATCCCTGTGTGTGCAATTGAGTTTGTTTATGTGGTATTTGTCAGGATACCACCAGTGCCAGATAGGTTGTCAACCAAACCTATACTGAGGATCACCTAATTAGCTCCACTAACTCCTTTGTTGTATTTAGTCAGATTAATCTACGGTGCTATCTAGGATACCATAAGCTAGCTCATCCACATGCAAACATTGATCTGCACACAAGTTAATGTGACAGATATATCATCATGCGGGAGGTTTGCCACCAGTGACCGATAGGCTATCCACCAAACTAGTACTGAGGTGCACCTCATGACCTTCTGAATGCTGAGAGTTCCAGGGATTCAAGTTTGACTCCCTTCTTTTCTTCAATTGTATTGGGATACTTGCTCTTTTGTAGTGATAAAAATCACTATTTATTTTTGTTTTTTTCTTTTGAGCAAGGGATTTGAATATGGAGTGATGAGAATCACTATTGTATGTGCCTTTTGATGTATGCACTTTGGTTGTGATGTCAAATTTAGGAGTTTTGACTTTTGCAAATTTTTTGATGTTTGCAACTTTTTTGAGAACTTGGGATTCTTGGGGAATTGGGTAGGGAAGATGCTTGTCCTTTTGCCAACTCTCAGCATTCTTGGGGTCATTCGCACAGGGGGATGAGCAAGATAACCTTTTCACTAGATGGTATCCTGGATTGCTTTGCAGGTTTCATCTTTCGTTCACACAACTTGGGAATTTTTATGTGTTTTAACTTGTGGTGGGATGCTACGTAACAAGGTGTGATCCAAGTAGAACTCTACTTTTGTAAAATCTGTCTGACTTTGTACAGTATTTGGTTAGAAAGCTAACGACAGCTTGAATGACGAAAACTCTAGATACATTAGAAGACAACTGACTATGATATGGCAAAAATATGTGAATGGCGTTTATTTTTGATGGACTATTTATAGAGTGGAGAAATGTGGAAAATGATGGATTTGCCGAGTAATTACAGTCTATGGTGCATTTGACTTGTATGATCAATAAATATGCAATGTATGGTTGCGATGCCTATGCAACTTATATTTTTGTGTTTTCGATTGATTGATTTTTGTGAGTATGAAAATGAGATGCAAAAGAGTTCTTTATTGTTGTGATGATTTTGAGTATGCATGGAAATGAGATGCAAATTTTTGTTATTTTGGATGATTTTATTGTTTTTGAATTTTCTTATTTTTGACCAAGCGATTGTGGGAACCCTTGGAGCTTTTGGTTTGACCAAAGGGATGATGGGTACCTTTGGGGCGTTTTGTTTGACCAAAGGGTTTGTGGGCACCTTTGGGGCATTTTTGGGTGACCAAGCGATTGTGAGAATCCTTGGAGCTTTTGGTTTGACCAAAGGGATTATGGGTACCTTTGGGGCATTTTTGGGGGGTTTGACCAAGCGATTATGAGAATCCTTGGAGAGCTTTTGGTTTGACCAAAGGGATTATGGGTACCTTTGGGCAACGTTGGGAGACCCAATGGAATCCTTGGAGCTTTTGGTTTGACCAAAGGGAT
The DNA here is from genome assembly GCA_028583015.1 of Wollemia nobilis. Taxonomy (NCBI): domain Eukaryota; kingdom Viridiplantae; phylum Streptophyta; class Pinopsida; order Araucariales; family Araucariaceae; genus Wollemia; species Wollemia nobilis. Next base: position 8,279,174 of record JAQPPZ010001925.1, read on the forward strand.
TATGGGTACCTTTGGGGCATTTTGGGGTTTGACCAAGCGATTATAGGAATCCTTAGAGCTTTTTGGTTTGACCAAAGGGATTATGGGTACCTTTGGGGCATTTTGGGATTGACCAAGCGATTAGGAATCCTAGGACCAAAGGAAACCTGTTTGGGATGACCAAGCGATTATTGGGAATCCTTGGAGCTTTTGGTTTGACCAAAGGGTTATGGGTACCTTTGGATTGGGTTACCAAGGATTTTGGAATCCTTGGTTTTGATTAGGGAATCACATGGATTATGGGAAGCTTTTTGGTTTGACCAAAGGGGTAATGGGCACCTTTGGGGCATTTTGGGATTTGACCAAGCGATAATGGGTATCCTTGGAGCTTTTGGTTTGGGCTATGGCTCTTTTAAATATGGAATGGCCTCAAATGACTGATGTTCAAGGGTTCTAGTTCCTTGATTCCATCAAGAGAGGCTAGCTGGTATGTTCCAGGTCCTATTTTACTATCAATTACATAGGGACCTAACCAATTTTCCATGAACTTGTCCCTTAGATGGGGCGGCAAGTTAGAGTTCTATTGGTTCTCTTTTAAGACCAAGTCACCAACCTAAAAGTCCCTCAGGTGAACCTTCATGTTGTATGCTTTCTTAAGTCGCTCTTGATAGATACGCAAATGCTCGAGAGCATTGATGCGTCATTCATCGAGCAACGTAAGTTGGTCTAACCGGGCCTATTGCGCAGTGTCATCATCGATGAACTCTTGCATTGATATGCGTAGGGAAGGTATTTCCAACTCTAGAGGCATGACTGCCTCAGAGCCATACACCAACGAAAATGGAGTTGCCCTAGTGGGCGTCCGAATGCTAGTGCGATAAGCCCATAGAGCAAGTGGGATTTGAATGTGCCAATCCTTATGACTATCTATGACTATATTTTTGAGGATGGTGACTAGCATTTTGTTTGACGCCTCTGCTTGCCCATTTTCCTATGGATAATAGGGTGTCAAAAAATTATGCTGAATTTTGTACTTTGTGGTCAAAGCATGCACGTCTTTGTTCTTGAATGACGTCCCATTATCCGAGATTATCTTGGATGGAATACCAAAATGACATATGATGTTATGTAAAATAAACTCCGCAATGCGGGGTCCAGTCGTAGAGGTAAGCGGAATTGCTTCCACCCACTTGGTGAAGTACTCTGTGGCCATTATGATGAACGTGTGATGACCTGACGATGCCGGGGAGATATTTTCGATTAGATCTAAGCCCCACTACAAAAATGGCCAAGATGATTGGATCGATTATAAGGCCTGAGAAGGTACGTGTGTCAAATTAGCATGGTGTTGACACTTCATGCACTTCTTTACATATGCGCAACAATCTTGCTCTAAATATGGCCAATAATAGCCCATGCAAAGAATGCACTTTGCGATGGCCATACCGCTGAAGTGGCCACCGCATGTACCATCGTGCGCTTGGGTGATCACCCAAGTGGACTCCTGCTGGTCCAAGCAACGAAGGAGGATTCCTTCATAGCTGTGATGGTACAAAATGTCTCCTAGCAAGACATGTTTTGCCGCTTTCTGTTTGAATGATCATTTTCGTGGCATGCGTCAATCCAAGTGGGAGGTTACCTAGCTTGAGGTAATCTCGTATGGGTGTATACCAATCCTACTGATCAGAAACCTCGATAGTATGAACAACCAATCCCTCTTGAAGTTCATCCCTAGAAAAAGCTGAGCGGGAAAGAACTTGTAAGAATAGTATTGTGTTGCTATTAAGGGGAGTAGGGGAGAACAAGGACCCCAGTTGGCATGATTCAGACAATCATGGATTCGAGAGAACTTGTCCGGGGATGGTTCAATCTGGATCAGGTGGATTCCTGGCATTAAGTCAGAGCTTGCACGCTCCATCATGGATTGTGATAGTGTTTTGACTTGAATGGTTGTCATATCACCAGAAATGTCTTACGGGATTAGTGACCCCAAGGAGTAGTCCAAAGATCCCCACAAATCCCATGCCACCCCCTTGCTCACATTTAGAACCATCAAAAAATAGGGTTATGTCGACCTGTGACTCAGGCTCATCAGAATCTAGCGATTCTGAGACATGGAAGACCCCATCATCGGGTAGCTCTATGGTCAGAGGTTGATCATCTTCGAGAGGAGCCTCTGCTAGTTGATCGGCGATGACTTGACCTTTGATGGATTTTTGTCCAATGAACTCGATGTCAAACTCCATCAACAACATGATCCATTTTACCATGTGGCTACTATGATAAGTATGACTCATCATGTACCGCAATGGATTCTCCTTAGACACAACATACGTCATGTTGCTCAACATGTAATGGCGTAGATTTTTGGTAGCAAACACCACTGCCAAGTAGAGCTTCTCAACGTATGCATAGTTAAGTTCATAACTGACCAGGGTGCGGCTAAGATAGTAAGTAGCCTGTTCTTTGTGTAGTTCATTTTTCTGGGCTAGCATGGCGCCCAGTGCCACCTCAATAGCTGAGATGTATAAGTAGAATGACACTCCTGGTCTAGGTGGTGCCAATACTGGCGGTGAAGCCAAGTATTGTTTAATATCATCGAAGGCTGACTGGCACTCGTCATCCCAGTGAAATGCTACCCCCTTGTGCAATAATTTATTCATGGGTCGGCACTTGTCAGATAGCTGTGCTATGAAGCGCTTGATTGACGTGACCTTTCCTTGCAGGCTTCTGAGCTGCTTGATGGTAGTTGGGGGAAGCATTTCAAGGATTGCCTTGACTTTGTTTGGGTCCACCTCGATGCCTCACTTTGAGACTATGAAACCCAAGAGTTTTCTAGATGTGACGCCAAATACGCACTTCTTGGGGTTTAGTCTGACTTTGTGTTCGATGAGGCGATCGAGGATCTTGCTTAAGTCATCGAGATGATCTGGGCGCAAAAGAGATTTGGCCAACAAATCATCCATATAATCTTCCAAAGTTTTATGCATGTGATCATGGAAGATGTATGTCATAGCACGTTGGTAGGTGGCGCCAGCATTTTTAAGGCCAAAGGGCATGACCTTATAACAAAATGTCCCCCAAGGCATTGTGAATGCCATTTTTAGTTGGTCCTCGAGATTGATACGAATCTGATTGTATCCCAAGAAACCATCCATGAGGGAAAGCATTTCGTGGCCCATTGTAGCATCTACCAATGCGTCGATGCTAGGCAAGGGGAAATCATCCTTAGGACTCACTTTGTTTAGATCTCAAAAATCAGTGCATATGTGAATCCTCCCATCAAGCTTTTTGATGGGCACCATGTTGGACAACCATGGTGGGTAATCCATACAGATGACAAACTGTGCATCCAACAACTTTTGCAATTCATCTTTGACCATCAAAGCTACTATTGGGTGCATCTTACGTAGTTTTTGCTTAACTGGCTTGACTGTCGGATCAAGCGTTAGATTATGCATGACTAGCTACGGATCTAGCCCCGGCATGTCTTTGTAGGACCATGCAAAAACCTCCTTCTTTTCTTTGAGAAGGGCAATGTAGTCGGCTTGCTCTTCGGGGGATAGGCTTACCCCCAACTTGATTATCTATGGATTCATTGGATCAGAGCTGATGTCTACGTCAATCATCTCCTCGACTGACATGTGGGACCCATCCTCCAACTGGTGTGGAGTTGGGATCAAGTGGATATCATTCGCTGAATTTAGATCTACGTTAGGAACTTTGGGTTCCTCTTCAGCATGGAAGATATCCTGAGTTGGTCCTGGGGTGAAATGAAGCATCTCACCGCAAGGCCAGTACTCTGATGGGGATGGTGGTGAATTGACGTGATCCCAGTCTATGGCATCTATGTCTAGATATAATGACTTTGTTGGATCGGTTGGATTGTGGATGGGGGTGGTTAAGTCAATGGAGATCATGTTGATGAAATGATTTTGGTCTCCATTACCATGGGTGTGGTGACTCGGACATCCTGGATGATTTTTGTGCTCCGGATCGAGCTCTGGAGGTATTGGCATGAATGGATCGGCCCTATGTGTGGAGAGGAGGATAGGGTCTACCCTTGACACTGATATCGCTATAGGGTCTCTGGGCGGAAGGTGCTCTCTATATGCCCAAAGTGGTGGATGCAGCACTTGGTCCAATTGTGTTGGGTTTAGGTGCCACCTATGCCTTGGCCCTATGTTTAGCTATTCGAACATGTCATCAATGTCCATGGGGTATTGTTGTTGTCGCATATGATTGAGATAGGCCATCTCAGTTTCATCTTCATAATCACTGTCGGAGATCCAAAGGCCTTCGTTGGTTCCAACAACTATTTGTGATATTTGAGGCTCGTCCTGCTCGAGCAAATTGATATGGTCCCATCGGGGTTGTTTCGCTCTCTATGGGGGGACCTAATTTTCTTGGTGTGGTACTTGCTCGATTGGAGCATCCAAAGGGAACATTGCCAAGAGGCTTTCTTGATAGTCATCCATGGGGGTCACTTGTGAGTGATTGCTATCCAATTCGAAAGGGTCCCATGGTGCTACCTCATACTTGACTCGTCTTTCGAAGATCCTTCCTGACCTTGTCTATTTCCCCTTTGTAGGTGAGTTCTCAAACTTTCTCCTTTCTCGATTAAAGGGAAGGGGTTGTTGGGGTCAACAAGGTTGGTCATCAACAATGGGAGGTAATCCCCCAATGTATATGTTGTGTTGGGGTTGGCATATGGATCTAATGCCAACCCATCCTTGTTGCCTATCCCTAGGCCTTGCATGTTCTCTACCAAGATGTCCAGGGGCAGGGGGTGGTTGAACCCTACTCCTGATTTGTCGTATGGCATCTGATATCTTGGTTGGCAAAGAACGTGCACTCCTTGCTCATATCTGCCCAACCCATATCCATGCCAATTGCATTGGCCAAGATATCTTAAAGCGAAGTCTGGGTTGGACAAATAGTTGACGTCCTCAATGAAAGGCTCTTCATCTTCATCTTCTTGCATGTAAGGTTCAATGCCATTATCAAGGCCCCCATATACAAAGTTTGTCTGGTTTGGTGGGTAGCCTAGAGGAACAATAGTGCCTATGGGGAGGCGAGGTCTCCCCATGTCCTGCATGGACTCAAGTGTGGGTGTTGCTACAATGTTGCACACCAGATACTCCCCCAGGCCCGTGTTGGCCATCTCAACAGTGATTGTTGGTGGTTGAGGAGGAGGGAATGGGAGTTCTTCCTGAGTCCACTCCATGTTAGGTGAACTAGGTGCCTCGACTTCCACTCGGCTAGGCATCTCTTTGATAGAGATGGTTGAGACTGATGGCGGTGCCTCTTCCAGGGGTTTCTTCCCATTGTCCTTCGGTGTGGCCACCATAGGTGGCATCATTGGTGAAGGACTAGATGATGAAGATGGACCCGACTGGGGATTTGATGGACTTAACAATGGGGATGTATGCGGAATCAGACCCTATTTAGATGGATTCAACTAAAAATCCAAATGTGTTGATGGAAGGGTCGATTGCGGCATCAGCTACACCGCATTGCAATATTTGAAGGGTTCTAAGTCCATCGGGACTACATGCACTTGCCCTTCAAATGTATACTTTAAGCATTGGTGGGCTATTGAAGGGACACACTTCATGTCCCTGATCCATGGCCGGCCCAAAAAAATGTTATAAGCCATCTCACCCTCCAAGATGTGGCACAATGTAGGAATAGTCTTTTGTCCCACTTGGATGGGTAGGACAATTGTGCCAACTATCGAGCATATCGCATCATTGAATGCTCGCAGAGTGTAGGTGGAGGCCACGATGTGAGATGTTGGCAACTTCAAATGTTTCAATGCCACTGTTGTAATGATATTACTGGATGAGCCAGTGTCCACCAACACCCTCTTATACGGAATCCCATTGACCCATGCAATGACATGCAGGGGTGGATCCGCCATGTCACCAGTCACTGATTTCAATTCATCCTCTCTAAAGGTGATAACTGGCTCGGTGCATCATTTGACATGTCCTACAAAGTTGTTGAAAGAGTTTGCTTCATGGGGCTGCAACTCGATGGCTTTAAGTATCTCCATTAGAGCTTCTCGATGGGGTGATGATTGTTGTATGAGCTCATAAATGGAGAGCCTAGCCGACGTGGTCCTCAAACTCTGGGTGAGTTTGGTCCGAATTATGGCCATTGGTCTAGGCGGAGGAGGTTGCATAGGGTGCTATTGTGGTTGTGACATTGTTGGCACCTCTCCTGTAGCTGCCACGGGGGTAGCTGTGCTCGGGTACCTTTTGTTTTGAGTCACTATACTGATCATCCCTACATACCCCTGCATGGGGTAGTTCTGTGTCACCTCATTGACTTGTAGGGTCTTTTCCTGTGCATCATGGGCAGGCAGGGGGTCTTTGAAGACCTCCATCTATTGGTTGTTTGGTGCTACTAGATTATCTACCACTAGCATCTTGTTGTCGATTAGGTCTTGCACGAAGCTTTTAAACTTCCAACATGCATAGAGGTCATGTCCCTTCTATCGATGAAACTTATAGTACAAGTCTTCCCTATAACCTTTGGGTTTTGGCATGTTGGGGTCTATAGGTCGACTCTCTAGAGAAGTTCATCAAGTTTGCCATGGTCAAACGGTCAAACAAGGAGTCTTTAGACTCTGTGAAGGGTGTGAATTATCGCCTAGGGTGACGCTGCTAATTTTGATCTTGTCGATGATTTTCCCTTTCATAACTGTCAAGAGGGACCGCCTGATAGTTAGCCTTTTGGGGTTGTGTTGCTTGTGCAGGCTTAGGTACATTTATAGCAACCTGATTGACCATAGTGGGTTTTGGTTGCGTGGTCCCTGTCTTGGCATTCTTAGACCATTCTTTCTTCTTTGGCTTGGCAATCTCGCCATCCTGAATCTTGATCTCCTCAATGATTCTGGCTTGCACTAGAGCTTCCTCTAAAGTGGCATATTGCTGCAGCTACAATAGCATGGAGATCGATCTCAAATAGCTCTTTGAGAACATTTGGGTAAGGTCGGCCATAGGAGGGAGGTAGGGCAGCTTTGAAAGCAATGTCCTCCATCGATTCCCATAGGCTACCATGGTTTCTTCCTCATATTGCCTGAGGCTGGCTAGGTCGCTTAGTGATGCCTTCTTCTTGGTGTTGAAGGTGAAGCATTCGAGGAATGCGTCCACTAGCTGATCTAAGTTACTGATGCTATGCTTTGGCAATTGAGTGAACCAATCCGAGGCAGGGCCTACGAACGTGGTTATAAATGTTCTTAACAACAAAGCATCATTGTCTTGAATTCCAAAGCATTGGCTCAAGAATCTAGTCACGTGCTCTTGGGCATCCTCCTCACCTCTAAATATTGCCAACTGGGGTAGCTTAAAGTGTTCAGGGTATGGGGGTGTTGGCACTGACGGATGCACTGGGTGACTGTAGAGTTGGCGTAAAGTGGGATTTTGGGGCCCAGAAGTCTTGGTCTCCATAGACTCTAAGCGCTCTAGCAATACTTTATATGCATCGAAAGATTTGATCTCTTCCTCCTTGGTTAGTTCCCATTGTGGGTTGTGGGAAACTTGAGGCCTATGGAGGGGTGGCCGGATAGCACCCCCTCTGCCTTGGTAGGGCATTTTGGCCTGCTCTTCTTCTTGCTCATACTCCTCATAGGCTTCTTGAGGAGTTTCTGGGTGAGACCTATAAACATGGGTGGGTCCCCATGGAGGGTGCCCATCATTGTTCCTGGGAGTGGCCTCCCGCTCAGGTCTAGGAGGTCTCGGAGGCAACACTTGGTAAGGTCATGGGGACCTGTCTCGCACCAAGGGGTTGCGCCTCTCATATAGTTCTACTCTTTGGGTGCGAGGGGTTGGAACCCTCTCAGGCATAGTGTTATGGAGCAGCTCATCTATTTGACGCCAAATGCACTCTTTGCTAAGGTGATACAAGTGCTCCAACTATTGTTGGTCTTGCTCAAGCTGCATGATTTGTGCTTGGCGGGTGACATGTTTGGCAAATTCCAAGTCAATTTGTTCCATCGTCTTAGGTCTAGGGGGCCTAGATGCCTCTCCTACGTATTTATCTTGGTCATGATGATCCGAGATCTCTATAGGTCACTTTCCTCTATCGAGGTTGGTGGCATTCACCCGAGGTTCTGGCCTCAGTAGGTGATTCTGATAGATAGCAGGTGCGGAGGTGCATTGCTCCCATGTTGTGTATTGCTCTTGAGGAATGTAATGGTCTTCCTCATGCTCCCTTTCGTATATGTGAAAGGGGTGGGCAGAGTTGGCTCGCCCTGTCTGAAGAGCCTTGTGCTCTGGATTTGGCTTGTTATTCCTAATAGTGATGAGGGGTAGAGGAGGGATGACATAATCATGTGGCCTCTCCTTATGGACCCTATGTTATTCTAGCGCTTCATTGCATGGTGGCCACTCATACTGAGCATCTAAGGGAGCCTTCCCATTTATATTGAGTGCCACGTGTAGGGACCTCCTCCGAAAGGGTCTATGTTGAATGGGAGTGCCCCTCGAAGGGGTGCCTCTATAGTCCCATTCTAAAATGGCATGATGTGGACTATCTTGTGGGTCGGGCCGCCAAGGTGGTATGAGCAAGTCCTTGGGGCTATAGCGGAGGTGACTTGTGCCCCCTTGTACACTCTTCGTAGCTCCTGCCCGTGATTGGGCTTGGCTATGGGTGTACACCATGGTGGTGTCTCTCTACAAGCTATGTAGGTTTTTATCTTTTTTTATGATTTTTTTTTTCTACACTAAACAAACAAGAGCCACACAATCAAAGAAGTGATTATCTCATTTATAGATTAAAGGTGTGCCCTAAATCTGGTTTAGTGTGTTTTGATTTTTGTTTTGAAATCTTTGTAAAGAACGTGTTGTTGTATATGCAATATGATGTCTCTTATATCTCCCAAAATGGTCACCCCTTCGATATACCACTGCCAGGCCATTATACCAAACCTCTCAATATACCCGCCCTTACGTGAGGGAAACTATTGGTATGCGAGAGCAGAATGGTACGTGGAACATAGGCGGTACGGAAGGGGGATCACCCTATTTTTGACACCTACCATAGAAGACTTATCCTCATGCATTGGGAATCACCCCAGCTACACTCGGTCAGCTTTCATCAGGATTTACGTCTAGCAATAGTAGCGATCGGGGTTATGGATGCAAAAATTCAAGCCAAGGTGGTGATGAAATCCACCGTTGGTCTTGATCAAGGGTTGGGGTTTTACGACCAACTCCTTGTTGTTTAAATTACCACGTGGTGTGTGGGGTTCTTTTTAATTTGCATAAATGAAGAAAACAAGCATTAAAAACTCTCCTATGCAAGCAAATAACCAGAAAATAGAAAACAGAAAGCAAAAAATGACAGAAGGTGTTTAGGACCCCTACCTCTTCTCTGCCCAAATCGGATGCCTCTGAGTTTCTGCCCTGAAACTGCACAGAGAGCTATTCATCCCTGGGTGGGATGAATAACAGAACTGTATTCATCACAGGGTGGGGCGAATGCCCATTCGTCCCTGGGTAAGATGAATTCCAGCTCTGTACTCATCATAGACTGGAACGAACAACAGTCCAGCATTTGAAAACTTGGTACCTACAAGCAAAAACAAGCAATTTTTGATCAGAAGTTTGATCTCAAAAATAGAGGATAGGGTCCCACCATGATCGCCACTGAAAGCATGAGGATACAGAAGCAAAAAGGAAACACCAAGTGTGATGCAAGCGAAGCCAAAGATAACGCTAAATCCTATGAATTGAAAATGCATGAAAGGAGAGAAACATAAACGAATCAAAACCAGATAGAAAGCAAATATGGAATACAACCCTTTTTATTAATTTGCTTTAAATCTTGGTTACAACACGTCTCCTCCCTTTTCAGGGGCTAGGAGCATTAAATAAGGTTTCATTACACCATGGGTGGTATGCCTTCTTCCGCGTGCCCACATGTAAAATGGGTGGACCAAACATTGTCGCCGCTTGCATGAAAGGGTCTTTGATTCTTTGCTACTCCTCCGGTGTCGAGATCCTACATTCAAGGAAACATAAAACAATCAGTAGCACCTACGGATGAAATGAAACATGCAATCCCCAAGCCTAAGATTAGTGCATGCAAAAAATAAATAAAATGACAACTAAAAGAGATCTAAATGAGCTAAAAACTTGACAGAGGCATGAGAACATCACCGGGAAGGCACTGCAAAAAGAACAGTCAAAAAATTCGCCACGGATTTCTAATCGCTCCGGGGTGGGACGATTAGACCTGCAACAAAATGTCAGAAAGCACTGTCCCAAATGTCCCATCCGGGAGGCTCCAAATCACCTGCAAAGTTGGGGGTTAGGTAAAATGGGGTATTTTGGAAAGACCCAGAAGGTCATATTTTGCCAATTCGGCCTCTATCACCAGGAATTTGATGATGCTACCTGCATGTTAGCGAAAGCGAGAAATAACAAAAACATGATCAAAACTGCTCAGAATTACATGAAATTTGAATGCAAGCCTATCTAAGAAACCTAGAATAAAATGCAAAAATAATAGAACTGAAATCTACTATAGATTTCTAATCGCTCCGGGGTGGGGCGATTAGGACTGCAATAGTGCGGGGGGCACCCGGGGGCAGGACGCCCACCGTTTGGGGCCCGATTTCGGCACCAATCCACTTGGGATGGGTCCAAAACCTCTTGTGGGGTGTTTTCGGAAAATTTGGGTGGGATACTATGGCCAAATGTCGGGTTTGGGGTCCGGATTGCGCTTCCAATAACCACCCAATGACCTCCCTTCCAAAAGAGAGATCAAGGATGTGAAAGGCACAATCAAAAGTGAGTATGCAAAATGGCAGCACTTCATTGCTCAAAATGCTCCTTCTATGTATATTTTTGGGGTGAGAAGACTCACCATTTTATAGACCTGACGGTCTCTGTGTATGAGCATGCAGAGGCACCACTTGGCAATCATGCCTTTCCAGGGGGGAGAAGATTCCTCCCTGATTAAGGGCTCCATGACTGCCTCTATAACTGCCTCTAGCACTCCAAAATGCTCACTCGCACTCCCATGCAATGAAGGAGGAGTTAAGTGGTGGATCTGGGCTGCCATTTGTCGAGATTTGACCTTTTTCCCATCAAACCTGCTATTCGCCCCACCCTAGAGTGAATACTGCTAATCATCCCTGGGTGGAATGAATACCAGTTTGTAATCATCCCTGGGTGGAACGAATAAGGAGCAGAGTGCCTGAGAGGTGCCAAATCGATCTCTGACCTTCAAAAACTATTGTGAGAGTGGTTAGGACCACTGTTTAACCTCTGGGGGCTGCCCTGGGGGCTATGTGTGTCAATGCGATCAGCGTTTGTAGCCACATAATCGGATTGGTGTTGTTTTGGTGTCTACAGATACGCATTGAGAATGAGTTTTATGATATTTTAGATAAAATGGATCTTCTCAAGTGTATCAAGATTTTTTATGAGTTTGATTAATCTATATCTCTCTAATTTACCCATTATTGAATGGAATGGAAGATTAAAGTTGAAGGTGTTGAATTCACTGTTAACACAATATTGATTTCTTAAGTAACTTCCTTGGATGTAAAAGGTGATTATATAAATTTGGAGAAGCATTCCCTAGCTCAGGAGCTGGAGAAGTTTCTAGAAAAGAACAAAAAAGTAAGAAGTTTTAAAATGGTGTTTTGAGAGACTCCCTACCCAATATTTATAATAGGGTGGTTATTCCAATAACGAAGATACTTTACTTTGGATAAGAAATTTAGTATTGTCCATATTTTCCATATGGTATTCTTAAATAATTTTTGGCATGATAAGAGATTCAATATAATGAAGTTTTTATTGTGCTCAATTGAGAAGACCATGAAGGATTTTCAATGTGGGAGAGTCTCCCAACCTCTACATTAGGGACTTATAAAACTAATTTTTACTCATATTATAGAGAAAGGAGATTAAAATTAAGGTTAGTCTAATATTGGAGTATGACTCCCCTCCAACTTTCAACGATAATTCTAGTACTTTTGGAGGGAAAATATTCGGTGAATGATGTTGAGTAGTGGACCAATTCCTAGGAGGAAGTTAAATTCTTCATTGAGATAAGGTGTTCTAAACACCTAAAATGGTGTAAGAAATAGAGCAAGGATGGGATACTACTCTCCATGCCCTCTTTGAAAATGATTCGAAGAACTTGGATGGTGAGGACCCCAAGTGTAAGCTTCCAATTAATGATATGTCTCCTTCTCCCTTGACAAAGAAAGATCCAAATTGATTTATGAGAGAATCCTCTACCAAGGTAAAGGTAAAAGGTTTGCCTTTGGACCCCACTCTTTTTTTTTCTATGTAGCGACTATAAAATAATCAAATATTTGAATGATTCTATTCTAAGAATTAATAAAATGGTTAGTATGATGGTGGAATAGATGGATTCCCACCTAGAGATTTAGTATGTGAACATAGTAAATATCCAGACTATATCCCATTTATATAGTGAATGTTGAATGTCATAATGTGATATGGACCAAGAATGTGAAGCACAAAAGGGGATATAGTCTAGATATTTACTATGTTCCATACATGGTTTTATTTTCTCTCTATCAACCAAATACCTCAAGAAAAGAAGATAAAAATAGAGGTTAATTATGATAATATCTACATCAATGATAAAAATATATAGCTATTGGGTGGTTTCTACCTAGATTATGGATGAAAAGTTTGACAAATTTGTTGAGTTAAGGAAATGGAATGCTTTAATTTCTAAAGTTGATGATAACTCAAATATTTAGCACTTACAATTAAGACATAAATAATTGTTGATTAAGGTTTATATGTAGGAAAGGGTTTATTAAAATATTTCCTTCATTAATTTATCCTTCTTTTGGCATATGTGATGAATATATACATGGAAAACATCATAGAGGTGTATTTTAAAATGGGAAAACATATCAAGATTCATCATTGTTGGATTTAACCCATTCAATTTTATGTGATCCTATGCATGTGCCATCATATGGTTCCTTAGGATATATTTTCACCTTCATTGATGACTACTCTAGGAAGATATGGGTCTACATTTTTTGGCTAAAATGAGAATTTTAATAGTATTTTAGGTCTTCAAGAAAATGGTTAACAAACAATGTGGAAAATCCCTCAATGTAATAAGGACTAATAATTATGGAGGTACATGATAAATGAATTTGATACCTTTTGTAAAGAATATGATATATTCCATGATAGTACTTTTTCCTATGCCCCCAAGAAAATGGTATGTCTGAAGGAAAGAATAAGGTTTTTATGGAGATGGCTAGGTCTGTTTAGCATCACATGAGTCTTAATTTGAAATTGTGAAATAAAGTGACCAATTATGTATGCTATATCATTAACCATTCACCATCCAAGGAATCAAACTACATGTATCATAAATACAAATATAGTAGGGAGAATCCTAGTGTATAGAACTTACTCATATTTAGATGTGATGATGGGTTTCATATTCCACATGAATAGAAACCCATGTTAGATATCAAAAGAAAGAAACATTCTTAAGGTTATAGGAATTTCCATACTATGAAAAAGAAGGTTGAGGAAATTAGAAATATGTTGATTAATGAGAATTTTCCTACTCTCATGAAAGGTTCTAATTCTACACATCTATTTTTTTTTAAGTTAATAATTCTTTTTATTCCACTTCATATGTTAGGTTTAACTATTTTTCCAAATTTGAGTGTTTGGTTGATCATTGTGAGACATATATCTATAGTGTACATGATGGGGCATGTATTAAGGATATCCATTATGGATATATTGACCATGTTAAAAAAGATAAGGATGTACATTATCATTCTATTAATGATATTGTAGTTTTTTTTTATTCTTCCATGTCATACATTATGGACCTTTGGTATTTTACATATAATTAAGATCATGGGAAACCATGATAGCAAGCTAGAATGAGATATGAAGATGAGGCCTTATTAAAAAAATAATAGAAGTTTATTACTAATCCTTTTGAAAATATGTGATAGGGTCAAATAAGTATATAAACTCAAGTATAATTTAACTGATGAGGTGGTAAAGTATAATTTATTTTTGGTGGCAAACACTTTTGGTGAAGAGGAATGTATTGACTATAATAATATTTTTGCTTCAATTGCTTGCATGGACTATACCAAACTTGTTCTAGCTATGGATTCATGTTTGGGATGAGAGGTGCACCAAATGGATGTGAAGAATGTTTCTTAGTAGAAAATTGAAAGAGGAGATCTATATGATGTGACCTCCTAGATTTGAGAAGAATGGTTTAACTTCTCTTGTTTGCAAGTTGAAGACATTATTATATGGGATCAAATAGGATTTTAAAAATGGGTATGTATACATGGATAAATTTCTTCTCAGTTTTAGATTCAAAAGATAATTTTTCAAGAATAATGTCTGTGTTGAAATGTGGTAAGACCATCCTCATTATTATATTTTATTTGTATGATTTTTTGCATCAAAATTTCCCTAAGGATATTTATCACATGAAGAATAGGTTGGAGAAATATTTGATATGATAAGTTTGGGTATTGTGCACCTTAATTTAGTATTATAAGTTTGGAAATTAAAGTAAGATTCATTTTTTATCAACCTAGATATGTCTTAGGTCTATTGAGAAGATTCAAACTCGAGAAGTGTAATCTATGTAAGACTCCTATGTATTTTGATATGAATATCCTTAAGGATGTTGTTAATGATCTAAAGAAAAATATTATATGATTCCATTTTCTTATGGTTTGATTATTGTATTTGACTCATGTTGTATTAATTATTATATTTGTAATTGATTTGGTTTGATTAATAGTATACATATTCCAAATCCACTTTATTATAATGAAGAGGATTTTAAAATATAGGAAGGGTACTTTCCATATAAGACTTATATATGGGATGGATAACATAGCCAATTTAGTTGTATAGTCCTATTCTATTTATTTTGGAGATGTGAATGACTGAAAATTGACCTTGGGATACATCTTCATATATGGTGGTCATCAATTTATATGGGTGATCAAGAAGCAAGGTGTTATTTCGATGTCTTCTACAAAGATTTAATACTAAAATATATTTAAGGGAGGACAACATCTATAATGGTTGTGATCTCTTCTTAGGGAGCTTGGTTTTGCATAATATGGGATATATTATATTTGGGTATACAATAAAAATGATATTTAGATGATAAGGAATCTATTGTTGCACTAGAGGTCCAACCACGATGAGATCGATATTCATTGAATCTTGCAAAAACTATAACGTTATATTATTTATGTGTAGTATATTTCAATAAAGAATCAACTAATGGATATCTTTTCCAAAAATATTGGTGAAGGATCTATTTATTCATATATGATAAATGATCAAGACGAAATCTTGTTGAACATATACTCTAAGAGAACTACTATTTGTTATGAAGTTTCTAATATTTCAAACTTGGCTTCCAAGTCCATCCTCAAAGGTGTTTGTGTTAAAATTTGCATGAGGGATTAGAAGCTATCATATTTTTTAAATAATAAATTAAAATTAGTAGATGCAACTTATTTATAGAATCTCACAAATAAATTGAATACATTTATAATTTATTTTTTATTGTTAATATTTTAATTAATATAATCCTAAATATTAATGGTTGTGTAATGATTGTTGTTTCATCATTATTTGGTAAATAATGTATTTCATAGATTCATTGAGTTTTATCCATTCTTCCCTATTGAAACCATTATGGTATTTTCTCTATTTCTATGACCTCTTGTATCTTATACTTATGAAAATTATCCTCTTTAGTAAGATCTTGGTGTTCTCTAGATATATATGGTTGCTAGTTTTTTAGCAAGTTTTCAACTATAATTGACTTCTCAATTTTATCATGTTGAATATCAATCCATGTTCTTTTATTATAGTCTTATTTGATTCTTTTATTATAGTCTTATTTGAATTTCCTATTGAATATTGATATAGGATTTTCCATATGAACATGGAATTAGATAAATCCCACTACCTTATTCTTGGCATTGTTAAGAAATTTTCTTAATGCATTTGGAGGGTGTTTAAAGAATGTTGTCATCAAAGGAGGTTAAGGAGGTTATTTTATTAATGACTTCTAAATACCTAAGTCAGTATTGAGGAATGTTGTTAAGGGTTGATATTTACTTGTGCCTTATATTTTTAATACTTCATATAGGTTGTCAACTACTTCATTTGTATATTTTATAATATTTTTTTATAACAATCTTGATTCACCCTAGTGATTGGGTAATATATCATTAATATTGATCTGGACACATCATGCCTTAGTTGAGCTAGTTAAAAATAAATCAAACACATAAATATTTTAATTATTTTATGATATTCAAATATTATAACATACACTCTTTTTGCTAGATACATCATGTTTGTATTTCTTATTTTCTTATTTTATTTATTCTTTCAATTTCTTACAATGCTGACAAAGGTGTTCATTATTAGACAAAATTACAAATGTTTAATTTATATAGTAATTAAGATTTAAAACTTGTAGATATGTACAATTTAAGCATTCAATAAAGTAAAATTATTGTACACTTATATTACTCATATTTTTCTTGGTGTCAAATGAATCAATATGTTTTTTTTCTTCTTTTACTAAATAACAACTAATAAATAACATGCATCTATTTCTATATTAGAAAATAATTTTCATAAGATTAATTTACCTCTTTCTTATTGATGGTAAATTAAAAAAATGGAATTATTATTTTAACTATTTTTTTTTTTTTTTTTCCTATGAAAAATATTCATTCATAGTAGTGATCATGTAACCTATAACCAGTAGTAGTGATTTTATTTTTATTATATTATGCTATTCATGCATTATATTATAAGGTGATTATCAGTATTGATTTATTGATTTGGATGCATCAACATGGATTATAGTTGAATTAGTTATAAACAAACCATATACCTAAGTATTTTTATTATATTATGTTATTCATTCATTATATTATAATGTGTTAATGCTAGATGTGCATTATATGTGTATTTCTCAATAGATAATTTAACACAAAGCCACCACACACTCACCCCTCACACACTTGCCCACGTCGTGGTTTGAATTTTTTTTTTTCTTTTATTATTATTATTTTGAAAAAAACAAATTTATATTAAATTAAGATAAAAGCCTTTATAATAAAAAATAATAATAATTTAAAATATATTATAAGAAAATTTATTTAAAATAAAATAAAAATTAATAATTAATTAAAATTTTATAAAAACATATATTGTAAGTAATATTTATAAGTTTAAAATCTATATTTTTTTGAATTTACATGATGGAATCAATAAATTCATGAATTTTGGTAGATTGTTTGAATATAAATTCAAAATAATTAACAGATATTTTAAATTTAATATTACAATATTATTAAGTATTTTTAAATATTATTTTAATTTTATTTATATTATATCAAATCATTCTTCCATGTATTTTTTTATATCAAATCATTCTTTCAGTTAATTTATTTATTTAGTTATTGTGAGAAACCTTTATGATCGACGCACAGGGTTGAGCAGACTCCTCCCAACCATGACCCTCGTAAAGCTAAGAGCTATACTTATCAATAGAGAATTTAACACAAAGCCACCACATGCCCATCCCTCACACGGTTATTATTATTATTATGAAAAAAGCAAATTTATATTAAATTAAGAAAAAAGCCTTTATAATAAAAAAATGGATGGGTTAACACATCCCATGGGGAATCAAACTAACCCTAATAGACAAGGGTTAGTAAACAAAATCGCCAACAAAACACAATTTTACCAATCATGATCATTGATGATCACTACATCAAAGAAATCATATCATATGGGGTAATGTGCCCTATCATGTTGTCTTGCATAAACTATTAGTGATTATGGGATGAGAATCCTTCCTTATGCATTGTGATTAAGGACTTTAAAACCCACATTGCTCCAACCAACAACTAGCCCAGGTGAAACTGGTTGAACATCATCCCACCCCCAACCTGGTGAGACGGACAAGCAATGTCAACATTTGGCTACTTCCTAATAGGCGAGGGCTAGAACCAGTGCCTATCTGCAAGAGCACTTCTTGTATATGACGAAGGTCGATAGTGAGAGCGGGATTGAAAACACTCTTAATAAGAACACTCTAGGGAATTCGGTTGTTTGTACATGGAGCATTGGCCTAGTGTGCCAGAAGAACTTACACATGGAAAATTTGTTGGCTTTAGTACATATCTATAGCCAATGTCATTAAAAACTTCTAATTTATCAGCATGATTCAATGTGATAGAAGGTGTATACTATTTAAAAACAATTATATTACGAGCCTTCTAAATATGAAAGAGCAGGCTAATCCTAAAAACTTGCCACACTTCAAAAAGTAAGAGAGACAAAGTAAAAGAGTCCCCAAGAAGAGCTTGGGGTCAAGAAACCCTTGCAACTATAAATGGGAAAAAAAGGAAAGAACCCATTCCCAAGATTTCTTAGATCTTCTGCAATTCCAAAATAGGTGAGTACAAGACTTGGGTACACCATAAAAAGGACTTTAGGATCAAGAATTCTAAGGTGCTTCAAATTTTCCCCCAAGGGAAGGTCTAGAAACAACAAGCTCCATGCAAAAAAATATTGTTTGGGCTCAACATAAGTAGCCCAAACATTATGAAATCTAGAATTTCATCTAGTCCTTTTATAAAATAAGTCCCAATGTTGATTGTGCTTACACACTAGAGGAAGATGAGGAGATAACCATTTATATCCCAAACAAGCCTTATAATTAAGCAAATGAGTGTCAACATGCCATCTACAGTTTGAACACCAAGGATGATGGAAGCGTACACCAATCTTGTGCAACATAGAAAAAGGGGTGAGAGCAACAATAACATCATACGTATATTTGTTTGCACCATTCAACCTGAAGGTGCACTTGAACTCATTCCATGGGATCCAATCCCTAATCTAGCGAGAAAAGAAATTAGCTATTGTAACAATACTTTTTTTGAAAAACCATTGAGCATGAATCCATTGCACCTAAGCTAAGGGATAACCTTGATGAAGAAACATGGGGGACCACCAAATATTCATATAATTGATGGATAAGCCTTTATAGAAGCCATCTCCTCTCCAACAAATCCAAGGAGTGAGATGTTTCTAGGATTTTCATATAATTTTAATAACAAAGGAGCCAAAAATCTTAACAAAAATTGGAGCAATAATGAGAGAGGTAAAATCAAACCCTCTCCATGCTCTACAATTTAAAGGAAGACCAGAGGAAATGAAATGTTGAACCAAAACTTTCCAAGATTCAGCTCCCCTCAGAGCCCTAACCACCCACTTAGCACACAAATAAATACCTTACCATCTAAAGTCTAGCAAATCCATTTTGTCAGATTATCTAGGAAGACAACAAATATCTGAGGCAACTCTATGAAATCCCTTTGTTTTAGAATTATTATTCCAAAGAAAATAACGAATTTCTCAAGCTTCTTATAGAAAGGTTTTGAAGAAACCTAGCAAGAGGAATATTATACATGAGTGGCAGCTAAAACTTTAGAGAAAATTTAAAATTTACTTGCTAAAGATAGCTTCTTAGTAAAATAAAAATCAATTTTTTTTCAACTCTTTGAAGCACATAATTCCAAAGCTGAGCAAGGGAGACTTGAAAGGCAAAAGGAATACCAAGAAACTTAAAAACTTCTCCAAGAGGGATCTAGTTATTTCATGTAAATTTATATAATATATTAAACTAAAATTATTCTTGTCCACGAGGGCTAAGTGGATTGGTAAGAAGTTAGGCACTTACCAGGAGAATACCGAGATTCAAACCTCGCGTGCATGCCCAATCTAGAGCAAAGGTAGTATTTTGAATTGATTTCGCTAAGTGTGTGCTATCTTGATGACAATGATACCAAACTCAAGCCATTGGAGGTCTTCCTCACTCCTCGATCATGTTTATCGAGGTGAGATAAGGGTTATAGTGGCAGCACCATGATTTGACACTATAATCAAAGGTATTGAGGTGAGATAGGAGTTATAGTGGTAGCACCATGATTTAACCCGAGCAATTGGGGATCTTCCTCACTTTGCGTCATGTTTACCGAGGTGAGATAAGGTTTATAGTGGTAGCACCATAATTTGACACTACAATCGGAGGTACCAAAATGAGATAGGGGTTATACCAGGTAATGTGACTTGACCCTATGACCAGTTATTCAAAAATGATAGGTATTTGACGATTCTTTAATGTATATATAAAAAAACAACTAAAATTATTCTTTCCTGAATAATAATATTTTTCCCAAGATAAAATACAATTTTATATTACTTAATATTATAAAAATTTATGATTTTTAAAATTATCTTATTCAATAATATAATATAAGATGTTAAACTAAAATCATTCTTTCCAATAGTTGTGCTTTCCCAACATAAAATACATTTTTATATTACTTAATATTATAAAAATGTATGATTTTTAAACTTATCTTATCTTATTTAATAAATAAAAATCATCTAGGAAGTACGGAATATGTGTCACAATGAAAGTAAATAGGTTGTATGGGAATAAGATTACATGAATCAGTTAGCAAGAAAGAGAGTTTGGTAAGTGTTGAGTCTTATAAACCACTTAAGTCTTACAACCAAATAAATGTGAGATTATTAACACATGCACAAACCACTTAGAAGTATTAAAATAAAAGTTAGAATATGTCACTAAAAATAAACAAATTACATAGAAAAACATCTCATAAACCTTAAAAAGAAACGTAAAGCATTATTAACATCTTTGGAAAAACATAAGTATAGGATTTTATTAGGACTCTCGCTAAAGATTACTCTTCACTTCGATTCCGTCTTCCACCAAGTTCACCAATTCAGATCCCACGATTTTATGAGTGCGATGGAATCCAACAGCCGTGGGAGCCCCAAGGTAGTCCATATGGTAGCCTTGCTCGCCCTATTTCCCTGAAGCTCAATGCATCCAAAACCAGAGCAAACCCTCCACCATTCCTGTCGCTTACAAGCGAGATCACCACTCCTACAAAAATACAACATAAAATACATCTACTCACTTCTATTTTTAAAGTTTGACAAGTTTGATTTGTCAAAAAAATAATTTTAAAAATTTATAAAAAATTTGTTATATTTAATATATGTTTATATAACCCAACTTCTATTAATTCAAACTTTAAACATTTTATTCTAAATTTCAAAATAGACCTACCATCATCTTCTGTCTCTGCTTCAGGTCGCCCCACAAAGAAAGGCTCCGACGGAACTGCACCTTCTTCGTACCAGCTTTTCGCTGTTTTTTCTTTCAAGTCAATCTGCATCCACCAGATCTCATCAATCTTAAAATAGCTTAAGATAAATATTTAACCTTTGTAAGGGTGTTGACAAAATTAGAGGGAGGCATGAGCAGACTTAGAACATCATAAGATAACTATTTAACCTTTGTAAGGGTGTTGACAAAATTGCAAGGACGATGTGCTCCACAGGCATATGCATAACGATAACTCTTCCCTGCGTATTTTGAATTGACTGTGCACATGTCTATGCCTCTTCCATGCTCACTTGGAGGCAGCGCAGTCTCTAATTCTCCCAATGGACTGCCATCAAGGGGTATTCTCAATCTTGCTACCCTGATCCCACGAACACCAAATAAATGTCATTTTATGACTACCGCTTAGAATTAGTAACGAAGATAGAATTCGAAAATGAAAAGATCTCATGCACTGCAGTAGGTAAAGCAGATTTTAAAGAGGAAGATAGGATATGGACAAATTTTATGAAAATGTTTATGTAGGTTTTCAAAAAAAATTAATTTTTTTATATGATTATTCAACCATATATAATTTAATTTTACAAAATTCAAACCAACTCTTCGTCTTTAAACTACTCAGATATAAAGAATACCTTGAATATGGGAGAACGTCCACACCGGAGAAAGACCGCAAGTCTTCCAGCTTCAATTTATTTAGTATGGTGGAGTCACAATAATATTCACAACAATCAGCTATCACTGCAACGGCCTTCCCATTCTCGTCTCTCTCCTCGTACGCATTGATGAAGTGGAGTGTCATAAACAAAGGCATCTCCACGCATGCTACCTGTCATCACTTTACAATTAATTAAGGAAAACGTCCACAGTGGACTGAAATATTTAGAATACTGCCCTTGCATATAATTTCTACAGACACAACTAAAATTTGAGACGAAAGAACTCACCGTCTCTCCCGTTGATCGGGAGAGCACATGTACAAATGCTTTTGACTGGGGATGCCATTTGAAACGCTTTGCTTCCGTGCCTGTGCTTAATAAATCGTCATTGCAGTACTTGAGTGGCGTTTCAGGTATGATAACGTAATTCTCAGTCACAGGAAAAGAGTGCACCCAACCTGGGTAAGGGCCGGTTTTGCAATTCACCTGAAAATCACGTCATCCTAACCATGGTTATCGATCAGCGCCGTGGAAAGTAGAGACTATCCTATTAGCATTACAGTTCAAAATAATGACTCGAACCAACTAGTCTTACACGCCCCAGTAAAGTTCTCTCATTTGTTCCTGCAAGCATTCGGACAATATTATAACCAGGTCTGGTGAAGTCTAAAATGAATGAAATCAATTCTGTTTCCGACACGAAAGGATGCGAGTTATCGAGCAGACCCTGAGACTCAATAGCACACGGAATTCTCATTTTTAGTATTTGGTTAAATATGTATAAAGTTTTTTTAAGAACACCATTAAAATAAATTAAACAAATTATATTTAAGTTATATTGTTTATATTTTCAAATTTAAACGCATCGAAATTATAATTTAAACAAAACAAACACATCGAAAAAAAAATCATGAACTTAAATTACACAGCTGTCCTAACCTAAATAACAAAATGAATTGATATTTAAATAAAAGAAATGCTCTGAATCTATCTTTTGAATAATATAACATGAAGATTTGAACAGTCTTACCCCAAGATTGTCTGAGTAGTTAAACTTGCCGATGGTTTCCAGAGTGTTGGGATCTATTTCAAAACAACCTTTCATTGTTTCATTTATGCATATAACCCGTCCGTCACCTAGTCTATGAAGGCCACGCCATTAACAGAAGTCAGTGAACAAAAATTATAATCTCATTTTAGATGGAACTTCTCATGTTTTACTGCTTTTAAATAAATTAGATTTCAGCTCAAGGAAGGGACCTTATGACTGCTATATTAGCGTTGTCCGTCACCGATTTGCCGGAGATCTGTCCAACAATCTCTGCAACATACGAAAAGAAGTTGGATGGCTTTGGAATTACGGCGTATTCCCGATAACAAAGCTTATTGTGTTTTTTGGCTGCCTTGTACGACTCAGATTCTAACAGTGCATGCCCGGCAACCACTTGCCCATTCTGAAACTGAAGACGGACCACCATGGCATATCTAGCAAGAGAATCGACACCACTTTTACAGGCATGACTATAATAACCCTACTTATATCCTACACTGAAGTAGAAAGAAAAGAAGAATATTCTTAACGCCTGATATAATAAATATTAAAGACATACCCGTCAAAAATATGCTTTAGTTTATAATCACCTATGTGATACATCCCTGGTCCATTTCTCAGGTAAGTTCCGTCCTGTGTAGGAAACCAATACAAGGAATTTACAATTCTAATTTTCATTAAGAATGGTAAAAACAAAATAACGGACTCCATATAAGGAGACTTACTTTAATTGACATCTCAGACTAAAATTCTGTAATTCAAACAAGCATACAATTTCTGTAATTCAAACAAGAATACAATGGCAAAATTGCTAACCCAATTTGACAAGATCTCCAGATTTACAGAAAAGAAACGGAACTTGATCCTAATAAGTATCATAGAAAGTTTTATTGCAAATATTAATGTGTTTGTTTTTGAAAGTATGCGCGGTTAACACATCCAAGCGTATCAAATGACATCTGACTTTTAAAATCTAATTGTGTGAATCATTTACAATGAACCATCTCTGGTGACAAGTTGCTCAAAATAACCAAATCTCTAATGAAGCAGCACCACTTGCATGCTAAACTATTTCGTTGTCTATAACTGCTGCTTAAAAATTTTACTAAATGGAAACTTTTATTTGTCAATAAAGATAAAAGTTTCAAACTGAAATATCATTAAATAACCATATATATTACACCAGAAACAACATTTTAAAGATAAACCTATAAACTTAAGGATTTATGTTCAATAAACCTATGACCTCAAGAATTTATGTGCAAATGTAAACTGTACACAAAAATTGCATTGCAAAGACAGAAACAAAAGGATGGAAATGCACTAACCAACCAGCCTGGAATGGAGCCATCGACGTCAAGTTCACCTTCCCAACGCTCCCTTGACACGCTTTCCCACGCAAGAAGTTTTGGGTACTTCACGGAGCCAACTGTCTTTATCTCATTATCGTCTGTGATAATGCTCCGACCAGGGGCTTTCGCAGTTGCTTCGATTTTTAGCGGACGAATTTTGGATTGCAAGAATTGACTTGACGTTTGGCTCTTATTATGGCGCCCTTGCTGTGAAAAATATGTTGAAGTTGGAAGAAGGCATACATGTGATGTTAGTAAAGCCATTGTCTCTGCAGGACCACGACGACAGTGAGCGAGAGAGAGAGAAAGAGAAGAGAGAAAGAGAAGTGTCGAAGGATGGCCATCAACATGGAATATATAGGGACGATGGTGTAATGGAAGTAGCCATGTCGCTAGTGGTTGATCCGGCACATTTTATGGAGAGATTCCTTTCTAGATGAGACAAGTTTCTACCAACTACGCCACAGTCTTAATGCATTAAATTATATCTATTCTCGCAAATTGACAAATTGGTGGCCTGCAATTTGGATTTCAACAACTGTCGTTGGCTTTCAAGGAACATTGAAAAAACAAAGTACACTAAAAAAATATTTTAATTAATACAAACTAATTAATATTATTAAATTAATTATTTTAATTTATAGTAGATGAATATATTATTATAATAAATATAATTTTATTATAATGTTATTACCTTGCATTAACATAAAAATAGATATTTTATATATATGCACAAACGTTTAACTTATGTTTCAATTGAAATCACGTTTAACTATTGTTATAAATTTAAATATTGTTATTTATTTAATAATATTTTTTGTTTTTATTTTTTTGGTCGAGTAGTGTTGAGCACTCAAAAACTTTTCACATTTTGATGAGCACTTTCACTCACCATTTCATCATTTCTTTTTAACGGTAAAATTTTAATTGATATAAATAAATTAATATTATTATATTTATTATTTTAATTTGTGGTAAATTGTGATATTATTATTTCTGTATAAAAGTTAAGTTTATATTATGGTAGTTAAGTTTACTTTGGAGAGTATATTAGTGTATTTTTTTCTTTTGGATTTTGGAAAAGATTCTACGAAAAATTGAACAAATTCAGTGATCAATTCTTTAGTTTGGTTTTGAGGAGAAAAATAAATTCTCACTTGTGGCATGGGATTAGGTGTGTAGTATGAAAGAGTTGGGAGGTTTGGGTTTAAGAAGAATGAAAACGTTAAATAGATCACTAATAACTAAACAAGGTTGGAGATTGGATTAAAAAGATAACTTTAATTGGTTTAAAATATTATCAACTAAATATTTAGTTAACACTAGTAATTTTCTCACAAACCTAAATCTCACCCTTAGCTCAGCGTTCTAGTGCAGCATTGTTAACAACCACTCTAATATCGTAAAGGGGGTAACATGGGTGTTAGGTAATGGATAGAGCATTGATTTTTGGAAAGACACTTAGGTAGCTGATAGATAGTTAGAATCATATCCTCATCGAGTCTGGTGGAATCAATCACAAGCCAAGATTTTGGGTTGAAGGTATGTGACTTCATTGTCTTTGTTTATTATAGAAAATATTGGAAACATTTTGTTCTTCTAGGGATTTTGTAGGAAAAAGAAATTTTGTTATAAGCTCTGATGGACATCCTAAAGTGGATGGTTATTCCTAATCAAGATAGGCTAGATAGATTGGTGTGGGGGGCTAAGAAGGATGGTTGCTTTTCTATTAAGTTATCCTACCTAATGTTAGATGTTCCCTTTGATCCTTGGTTTCTCATTAGTAATATCTGATTGAATGGTCTTACCCCTAAAGTTAATATTTTCTATTGGTTGGTGATTCAAGGGAAGTACATTACATTAGATAATTTATAGAAAAGAGGATTAGTTATCCTAAACAGATGTTATCTATGTGGTAGTGCTAAAGAATCACCTATGCACCTATTGTCTGATTATCCTTTTTCTCAATCTATCTTCTCCCAGTTCCATAGGAATGTTGGTGTGAAGAACACAGGCTTATACAAAGAGGGGGAGGGCAAAAAATATAAGACCAACTTTTAATTTTATTTACCAAACAATATTATCCAATATTATCAATGGCAATATCATTAGTACAAATAATCACACACAAGAGAGACACAAATTTAATGTGGTTCACTCAATGTGGGCTACTCCCTGGAAAAAATATTTCCTCTAAATTTTCTCAACAAATCTATTGGGAATCATTTCCCTATTACAATGTTTATGGAACTCTATCAAAAGAAAATACCAATCCCCTATGCTCGAAATTGTGGATATCTCTCTACATGAGAACTTTATCCTCTTTTTCTAGTTCTTGGAACTTGATCTAGGAGAACTCTATCTCCTCAACTACTTTGTCGATCTCTATCCATAGAAGAACTCTATCTCCCTAGTTGGTTCACGGATCTCACTCCACAGGAGAACTCTATACCCTCTAATCTGATTCATAGATCTCTATCCATATGAGAACTCTTTCCCCTTGCTCTAGTTCATGGATCTCTCTCCACAGGAGAACTCTTTCCCCTTGCTTTGGGTCATATATCTCTCTTCATAGGAAAAATCTATCTCCTCTACTCTAGCTGGTGATATTCTAGAAGACTTCTGCCCCCACTATTATGGCTTGTGGATCTCTCTCTACTAGATACCTTTGTCCCTATTGCACTAGTTTATGGATCTCTATCCACTAGAGACTACTATCCTCTTTGCTCTGTCACCTCCAAAGTCTTCTCTCAACTCTATCTCAAATCTACACCAAACTCTGTCCCAATTCTAGAACAAATATGCTCTAACTCTACTCACACATATGCACCAAACTCTGTCTCAAATTTTTCCCAAGCCTTAACACAAATCTTGAACAAATCATCAACAAAAATTGCTTTGAATTTTGTTCAAATATGTTTTAAGCCTTAACACAAATTTTGATCAAATAAGCAACCAAACCTGCTATCAACTTTGCTCAAATCTGCCTTCAAGTCTTCTCAAAAGACTTGCTCAAATATACCTTCAAGTCTTCTCAAAATACTTGCTCAAATTTACCTTCAAGTCTTCTCAAAAAACTTGATCAAATATGTCCTCAATTCTTCTCAAAATACTTTCTCAAATCTATCCTCAAACCACTTACAAAACCTGCCCAAATATTTTCATAACTTGCATACCAACACAACTTAAACCTTTTTCAAAAATCTTTTTTCACACAATTTTTTTTTACTTAGAATTCATTTAACCTCTGAAACATATAGAGAATGATATGCTCTATCAAAAAATCAATATGTTCTACTCAATCATTAAGTCTGTTGCTTTCACATGTCTCACATTTATTGCTCTTTTAAAGGTAGATATAGTCTAGCACATGACACTTATCTTCTTGATGCACACACTTGCTTTCATAAATCTGATTTCTAATGTTTACACATTCACTTTCAATATCACTCAAAACCAATGATAAAAATATTTACACACTCATTTAACCAATGAAGCACAATTTGCTCATAAACCCTAAACAACTATTTTCAAACTTCTTCCAACAAATAGCACAATGTAGGTCTCAAACCCTAACTCAAATATTTTCAACAATGCTTATCAAAAAATCCTTTTCACTCCATATTATGTTTAAAAAAATTCACTCAACAAAAAACCTTAAATAAGGAAAGATGTATCCATGCCTCTTAATTTGCTCTTATGAAGATATGTCTTCAAAACCTATCTCACAAAAGGATATCTTTTGCAACTTCAAAATATTAGCACAACATATTTTCATATATTGGGAAACCTTTCTCAATAAGTGTGCACAATTAAATTCCCAACCAACTCTCTTGGTTTCTCAAACTAGAGCTTTAAATCATAAAACCAAACCCTTCAAAATGAAGCAAAATACAAGAAATAAAAATACTTCATACACCTTTTAACTCCTTCTCAAGTTTAAATTATTCATCAAATAATTATAAAAAACCCTTATTACTCCACAATTTCACTTTTCAGCAAATAGATATTTCATAATATTTTTTCTCCAAAAGAAATTGCAAGAAATAATTAAAAACTATTTCCTCTTATACTTCCCTAAGTCAACAATGCTTAAATAATCAAACACACATCATGCGCCTAACCCTCAACCTTAGGCAATTGAAAATTTAATTAATTCTTACCAAAAACTATCATGAGATATTCGAACACAACACGTAACACATGCCAGCATGCTAACGCCCTTTGGGCCATCTCTAGGTCAACTGCCCACACAAGAATGAAAAGACACAATGCGCACTTTGACCTATGCTAAACGTCCTTGCCAACAAAATGATGAATAAAACTATCGTCGCCTAGATTCGAACACAGAACCTGTTGTCTACCTTACACCTTAACACTGCCCAGTCTGCTGCTACACCAATCGCCTAGATGGATATAAGATCAAAAGATCTTATATTAAAATTGTTGAACCTTCCCTTTACTAAATTTTATCTTTTCCTTCTCACGAAGTGCATGTAGGATAAATCTCATTAACCAGGTTTTTCGTGCATCGAACACACTTAGAGTTAGATAAAATCATACATATTAATATGGATTTACCACCATGCTAAGGATGTCGGTAGTGCTTGGAATTTATTTAAAAACAACTTTTGGATATTGGTGCCAAACCCACTTTGGGTTATAAAAACTATAATATAAATATTATAATAATTTTTATAATGCATCCTTAGGCTTTAACCTTTTAAATTTAATATTATAATATTATAATATTATTTTCTTTTTGAGCCTAAACATTTTCTTCCTTTGGGATTTTTAGACCAGGGACTTCAACCTTTTAACCAACCATGTGAAGCTTTGTCCCAAATCTCTTAGGGCTTAAAATATAAATATTTTAACCCTCTTTTTATAAGTTCCCTTGCACTAAGATGAACTTTTCTTGCATATAACACTTGACATCAATGACAACATAATTACTCAAAATTTCCAACAATATCCTCCTTTGTCATTGATGGCAACAATTTTATAAAAATTCATTTTTCCTAACCATTTGATTCTAAATTTGCTCTTCTTGAGAAATTGCTCCCCCTGAATGAATGCTCTCCCCTTACTCAAATCTTTCCCCCTTTGACATCAATGGGAAAGGGACTCCTTTGGGGCTAAATATAAGACTCTTAGCTTAGCCCCCTCCCCACATCCTCTCCTTGAGGTGATTAATTTTAAGGTGGGAGTAAAACAACTCCCAACATACAATCCTCTTTTTCTTTGTCAACCTTCTTTCTCAACATACTCTTTTGATCCTTTTGAGTGTCCCTATTCTTGCTTGTATTTGGAAGCTTTGGAAACTCTATTCTGCACCACTTGGCATTATGCCCTAGATTATTGCACTTGTACCACTTAATGTTGTAGTTCTTAGAATGTGCAAATATCTTGAAGTTCCTCTTGGTGAAGCCATACTCATTTCTATCATGAACCCTTCAGTGAATTGCTTTATGATCAAATCGATTACAAGAGTAGAAATACCCTTGAAATAAATGTCCATAGTTGAAGTTCTTCTTACTAAAACCATATTCCTTCTCTTCATGAACCCTGCAATGCATAGCCTTGTGACCAAAATGATTACATAAAAAATATCCTTTGAAAAAATCTTGTCTTGATCCCATTGGTCTCTTAGTTATTTCTTCTTTGTGATGATCTTTGTTCCTTGTTTGTGCATTGTTTCCTTTTTTAGTGAAGATTCTATTCTTCAATTTATCCTCATAAGTCTCAATTTCTCCTTCACTCTCTTCCTCTGAAACTTCTTCCTTTGAGCTTGATCTTGACCCTTCTTCATGTTTCCCTTGTCCTTCAAAACCATGTTTTGTTTTGATATATGAAGATCTTTGTGCTTTGATAATATTATCCAAAGTTTTTTAACTTTTTCCAAAACTTTGTAGCTTATCCTTAGAATATTTCACTTCCATCCTTAGTGAAACTACCTCATGTTCTAATATTTCACATTCTAACTCTTTTGCCTCTAAATTTTCACTCATGACCTCTTTAATTATTTTTGCCTTTTCAATTTTAACTTTCAAGTCATTGAGATCTTGTATAAGTCTTGCTTTTGTTTTCTCATCCTCTTGAACTTGATCCTTCAATATTGAGTTATGCTTTCTAACTCTTTTCAACTCTCTAAGAGCAACAATAAGTTCCTCTTCTACATTTATTATGGCTTCTGAATCTTCTTATAGGTCTTCAAGAGCATATTCATATTATTATTCACTGTTACTTAACCTATTCTTTGTATAGTGATCTTCAAGGTGACCAAAGTTACCACAAATAAAACATTTGAGTATTCTTGGTTCCTTCTTAGCTTCTTTTCCAACATCTTCTTTAACTTGATCTTTAATAGGAGTGTCCTCTTCTTTTTCTACTACCAAAAATAGAATCTCTTCTTCTTCACTATCTAAGGGTATTTCATCACTATCACTTGAAGCCTTATCTTTTTTGTTAACATAGAAACTCTTCTTGTGTCTTTGAAAAACTTATTTTCATGCTTACCTTGACAATACCTTCTTTTCTTTTCATACCTAAGTTTTCCTCCTTCCTTTTTCTTATGATGTTTTTTCTCTTTATTGCTACTGCTTCCAGCTTCTCGACAGCTAGATGCATAGTGATCAAAATTTCCACAATTAAGACATTTCACTATTTTCATACCTTTGTGCTTTCTTGAGTCCTTATTTTTATACCATAGTTAGCTTCTTCATCACTACTTGACTCACCACTTGATTCTAGTTTTTTATATTTTGACTTTTTTGATGCTTTGAAATATACCTCTTTCTTAGAGTTGGGATCCTTTACTATTATTGTCTCATAAGCTATGAGAATTCCATGTAATTCATCCAAAGTAAATTGATCGATATCTTTCATCTCTTTTATAGATGAAACTTGTCTATCATACCTCATAGGAAGTGACCTTAGTACTTTATGAGCAACACTAGAGTTTTCAATTTCAAATCCAAGTCCACACATGGTATTTACAATTTCATCCACATGAAGTAAGTATGTAGCAATATCTTCCTCATCTTCCATATTCATATCTTCAAACATTCTCATCTTATTTTGTAGTTTTGCCATCTTGACCTTTTTATTTCCTTCATAGGTTTGCTTTAATTTTTACCATATCTCTTTTATTGATTTGTAATGCATAACTTTTACAAATTCTGCTTCACGTAATCCACTCAAAATTCCATTCATAGCCTTTGCATTATTCACATGCATTAACTTACCATATTTATCTATGGGAGGATTAGTTGTAGGTGTGAACCCATCCTCAAATGATTGTCATGTGTCATATCCTTGTACCATCAGGTAAGTCTTTGTTCTTATTGTAGACACCAAAATGGCACCAATATGATTATGTGACTACAAACACTGATCGCATTGACACACACAGCCTACAAGGCAGCCCCCAGAGGTTAAACAGTGGTCCTAACCACTCTCACAACAGTTTTGGAAGGTCAAAAGTCAATTTGGCACCTTCAGGAACTTTTCTTCATACTCGTTCCACCCAAGGATGATTACAAACTTCTATTTGCCCCTCCCAGGGATGATTAGTAGTATTCGCTCTAGGGTGGGGTGAATAGCAGGTTTGACAGGCAAAAATTCAAATCTTGACAAATGGTAGCTCAGATCTGCCACTTAACTCTTCCTTCACTACATAGGAGTGTGAGTGAGCATTTTCGAGCATTAGAGGCAGTTACAAGGGTAGTCATGGAGCCCCTAATCAGGGAGGAATCTTCTCTCCCCTTTGGAAGGCATGATTGCCAAGTGGCACATCTGCATGCTCAATAACAAGAGACCTCTAGGTCTATAAATTGGTGAGTTTTCTCACCACAAGATATACGAAGAAGAAGAATTCTGAGTAATGAAGTGCTATCATTTTACATCCACACATATTTTTTGATTTGTTCCTTTCACATCCTTGATTTCTTTTGGAGAGGAGGTCATTGGGTGATTATTGGAAGGGAAAATACGGAACCAAAACCTGAAATTTGGCCACAATATCCTACCAAATTTGCTGACATTTGTCAAGATTTGACTTTTTTCCATCAAACCTGCTATTCGCCCCACCATGGACTGAATACTACTAATCATCCCTGGGAGGGGCGAATAGAAGTTTGTAATCGTCCCTGGGTGGAACGAGTATGAAGTAAAGTTCCTGAAGGTACCAAATTGACTTCTGACCTTCCAAAATACTGTGAGATTTTTTAGGACCACTTTTTAACCTCTAGGGGCTACTCTGGGGGCTATGTGTGTTAATGCGATCAGTGTTTGTGGTCACATAATCGGATTGGTGTCATTTTGGTGTCTAAAGAAATGAATCGAAACCAAATAGAAATCCAATATGGAATACAGCCCTTTTTATTAATATTCTTTAGAACTCATTTACAATTTTCCTCCTCCATTTTTAGAGGGCTAGGAGCATTACGTGTGTTCTTGTCACATCAATGGATGTTATTCCTTCTTTCGTGTGCCCACATGTAAAGTGGGAGGACCAAACATCGCTGCCACTTGCATTGATGAGTCTTGACTCCTTTCTACTCCTCTAATGTTGAGACCCTACATTCAAGGAAATAGGAAATAGTCAATAGCACCTGTAGATAAAATGAAACATGCAATCCCCACGCCTTCAATTAGTACATGCAAAATATAAATGAAACGATAGCTAAAATAAATCCAAATGAACTAAAAACTTGAGAGGGGCATAAAAAAATCACCGGGAAGGCAATACAAATGGAACAGTCAGAAAATTCACCATAGATTCGTATTCACTCCGGGGCGGGATGATTAGACCTGCAACAAAAGTGTCAAAAAGCACAGTCCCAAATGTCACATCTAGGAAGCTCCAAATCACCTAAAAAGTTAGGGATTAGCTAAAAGGGTGTATTTTGGGAAGACCCAGAAGGTCAGATTTTCCCAATTTGGCCTCTATCACCGGGAATTTTATGATGCTACCTGCATGTTAGTAAAGGCGAGAAATGATAAAAACATGATCAAAAATGCTCAAAACGATGTGAAATTTGAATGACAACCTATCTAAGTAGCATAGAATCAGATTCAAGAATAATAGAAAGGAAATCTGCTACAAATTTCTAATCACTCTGGGATGAGGCGATTAAAACTATAGTAGTGCGAGGGACGCTCGGGGGCAGGATGCCCACCATTTAGGGCCTGATTTTAGCACCAATCCACTTGGGATGGGTCCAAAACCTCTTGTTAGAAACAATAGGCAAAATCTAGAACACAAGGCTCTTCAAATAGGGCGAGCCAACTCTGCCCGCCCCTTTCACATATACGAAAGGGAGCACGAGGAAGACCATTACATTCCTCAAGAGCAATACACAGCGTGGGAGCAATGTGCATCTACACCTTCTATCTACCAGAATCACCTACTAAGGCCAGATCCTCGAATGAATTCTGCCAACCTCGATAGAGGGAAGCGACCTATAGAGATCTTGAATCATCGCGACCGAGATAAATGCATAGGAGAGGCATCTAGGCCTCCTAGACTCAAGATGGTGGAACAAATTGACCTGGAAGTCACCAAACATGTAACCCACCAAGCGCAGATCATGTAGCTTGAGCAAGACCAAAAGTAGCTAGAGCATCTATATCACCTTAGCAAAGAGCGCATTCGATGCCAAACAGATGAGCTGCTCCATAACACGGTTCTTGAGAGGGTTCCAACCCCTCACACCCAAATAGCAGAACCATATGAGAGGTGCAACCCCTTGGTGCGAGACAGGTCCCCATGACCTTACCAAGTGCTACCTTTGAGACCTCCTAGACCTGAGCGAGAGGCCACTCCCAGGAACAATGATGGGCACCCCCCACGGGGACCCACCCATGGTTATAGGTCTCATCTAGAAACTCCTCAAGAAGCCTATGAGGAGTATGAGCAAGAAGAAGAGTGGGCTGAAATGCCCTACCAAGGTGGAGGGGCTGCTATCCGGCCACCCCTCCATAGGCCTCAAGTTTCCCACAACCCACAATGGGAGCAAACTAAGGAGGAAGAAATTAAATCTTCTAATGCATATAAAGCACTACTAGAGTGCTTGGAGTTTGTGGAGACCAAGACTTCTGGCCCCTAAAATCCCACTTTGCGCAAACTTCGTAGTCATCCTGTGCATCTGTCATTGCTGGCACCCCCTTACCCTGAAAACTTTAAATTACCTCAGTTGGTAATCTTTAGAGGTGAGGAAGATGCCCAAGAGCATGTGACTAGATTCTTGAGCCAATGTTTTGGCATTCAGGACAATTATGCTTTGTTGCTAAGAACATTTATAACCACGTTCATAGGCCCTTCCTCGGATTGGTTCACTTAATTGCCAAAGCACAACATTAGTAACTTAGATCAACTAGTGGATGCGTTCCTCGAATGCTTTGCCTTCAACACCAAGAAGAAGGCATCACTAAGTGACCTAGCCAGCCTCAGGAAGTATGAGGAAGAAACCATGGCGGCCTATGGGAACCGGTGGAGGACTTTGCTTTCAAAGCTGCCCTACCTCCCTCCTATGTTCGACCTCACCCAAATTTTCTCAAAGAGCTATTTGAGATCAATCTTTGTGCTATTGCAACTACAGCAATATGCCACTTTAGAGGAATCCCTGGTGCAATCCAGAATCATTGAGGAGATCAATATTCAGGATGGCGAGATAGCCAAGCCAAAGAAGAAAGAATGGTCTAAGAACACTAAAACAAGGACCACGCAACATAAACCTGATGCGATCAATCAGGTTGCTATAAACGTCCCTAAGCCTACACAAGCAACACAACCCCAAAATGCTAACTATCAGGTAGTGCCTCTTAACATTTATGATCGATAAAATTAGAGGTAAGAACAAAATCAGTAGCGTCACCCTAGGCGACAATTCACACCTTACACAAAGTCCAGAGACTCCCTGTTTAATCGCTTGTTAATAGCAAACTTGATCAACCTGCCTGAGATTCAACCCATAGACCCCAATGTGCCAAAACCTAATGGCTACAGGGAAGACTTGTACTGCAGGTTCCACAAATGGAAGGGACATGACCTTAATGCATTTTGGAAGTTTTAAAGGCTTGGTGCAAGACTTAATAGATAACAAGATATTAGTGATGGATAATCCTATGGCACCAATAAATAAAAAAAAAAAGGTCTTTAAAGACCCCTTTCCTGCCCATGATGCATAGGCAAAGACCCTACAAGTCAATGAGGTCACACAAAACTGCCCCATGCAGGGGTATGTAGGGATGATCAGTATAGTGACTCGGAACAAGAGGTACCCAAGCACAGCTGCTCCCGCAGTAGCTACAGGAGAGGTGCCAACAATGTCACAACCATAACATCACCTTGCACAACCTCCTCCACCTAGACTAGTGGCCATGATTTAAACCAAACTCACCCAAAGTTTGAGGACCACATCGGCTAGGCTTTCCATCTACGAGCTCATACAACAATCAACGCCCCATCGGGAGGCTCTAATGGAGATACTAAAAGACATTGAGTTGTAGCCCCATGAAGCAAACTCCTTCAAAAACTTTGTGGGACATGTCAAATGATGCACTGAGCCAGTCATCACCTTTCGAGAGGATGAATTTAAATCAGTGGCTGGTGACATGGCAGATCCACCCCTACACATTATCACACGGGTCAATGGGATTCCATACAAGAGGGTATTGGTGGACACTAGATCGTCCAGTAATATCATTACAACAGTGGCCTTGAATAACCTAAAGTTGCCTACATCTCACATAGTGACATCCACCTATACACTGCGAGCATTCAATGATGCAATATGCTTGACAGTTGACACAATTGTCCTACCCATCCAAGTAGGACAAAATACTATACCTACATTATGCCACATCTTGGAGGGTGAGATGGCCTATAACATCTTGCTGGGTCGGTCATGGATCAGGGACATGAAGTGTGTCCCTTCGATAGCTAATCAGTGCTTAAAGTATACTTTTGAAGGGCAGGTGCATGTAGTCCCAGCAGACTTGGAACCCTTCAAGTATTGCAATGCAGTGCAGCTGATGCCACAATCGACCCTTCCATTAATGCATTTTGATTTTCAATTGAATCCATTTAAACAGGGTTCAATTCCGTAGGCATCCCCATTAACAAGTCCATCAAAACCCCAGTCGGGTCCATCTTCATCGTCTGGTCCTTCACCAACAATGCCACCTATGGTGGCCACATCGAAGGACAAAGGGAATAAACCCCTAGAAGAGGCACCACCATCAATCTCAACCATATCTACTAAGGAGATGCCTATCAGAATGGAAGTCGAGGCTCCTAGTTCACCTGACATGAAATGGACTTAGGAAGAACTTATGTTTCCTCCCCCTCAATCACCAACAATATCTGTTGAAATTGCCAATACGGGCCTAGGGGAGTATCTAGTGTGGAATATTGTAGCAACACCCACACTGAAGTCCATGCAGGACATGGGGAGACCTCGCCTCTCCATCGGTACCATTGTTCCTCTAGGCTACCCGTCGAATCAAAAAAACTTTGTGTATGGGACCCTTGATCATGGTATTGAACCATACATGCAAGAGGACGAAGATGAAGAGCCTTTTACTAAAGATGTCAACTATTTTTCCAACCCAGACTTTGCTTTGAGATACCTTGGCCAATGCAATTGGAATGGATATGGGTTAGGCAAATATGAGCAAGGAGTGCATGTTCTTTGCCAACCAAGATACCAAATTCCATACAACAAGTCAAGAGTAGGGTTCAACCACCCCCTACCCTTGGACATCTTGATAGAGAACATGCAATGCCTAGGGATAGGCAACAAGGGGGGATTGGCATTAGATCCATATGACAACCCTAACATGAAAGATACACTGGGGGGATTATCTCCCATTGTTGACGACCAACCTTGTTGACCTCAACAACCCTTTCCCTTCGCTCAAGAGAGGAGAAAGCTTGAGAGATCACCTACAAGAGAGGTATAGACAAGGTCAGGAAGGATCTTCAGAAGATGAGTTAGAATATGAGGTAGCACCATGGGACCCCTTCGAATCAGATAGAAATCACTTACAAGTGACCCCCATGGATGACTACCAAGAAATACTCTTGGCAATATTCCCTTTGGATGCTCCAATCGAACAAGTTCCACATCAAGAAAATCAGGCCCCCTCGTAGAGATCGAAACAACCCCAATGGGGCCAAATCAATTTGCTCAAGCAAGACGAGCCTCTAATGTCACAAACAGTTTTTGGAACCAATGAAGGCCTTTGGATATCTGATAGTAATTATTAATATGAAACTGAGATGGCATATCTCAATCACATGCGATAGATGGAGCAACAATACCCCTTGGAGATTGATGACATATTTGAACAACTAAACATAAGTCCAGGGCATGAGAGGCACCTAAACCCAGCACAGTGGGACCAAGTGTTGAATCTGCCACTTTGGGTATACGAAGAACACCTTCCACCTAGAGACCCTATAGTGATATCAGTGCCGAGGGAAGACCCTATCTTCCTATCCACACATAGGGCTGATCCATTTGTGCCAATACATCCAGAGCAAGATCTAGAACACAAAGAAAATCCAGAATGTTTGAGTCACAACACCCATGGTAATGGAGACCAAAATCATTTCATCAACATGATCTCCATTGACTTAACCGCCCCCATCCATAATCCATTTGATCTAGCATAGTCATTATATCTAGGCATAGATGCCATAGACTGGGATTGTGTCAATTCACCACCATCCCCATCAGAGTACTGGCCTTTCAATGAAATGCTTCATTTCACCCCAAGGCCAACTCAGGATATCTTCCATACTGAAGAGGAACCCAAGGTTCCTAACGATGATCTTAACTCAGCAAATGATATCCACTTGATCCCAACTCCACACTAGTTGGAGGACGAATCCCACATGTCGGTCGAGGAGACGACTGACGTAGACATCGGCTCTGATCCGGTGAATCCACAAATTATCAAGCTAGGTGTAATTCTATT
Source organism: Wollemia nobilis (assembly GCA_028583015.1). Lineage (NCBI taxonomy): Eukaryota > Viridiplantae > Streptophyta > Pinopsida > Araucariales > Araucariaceae > Wollemia > Wollemia nobilis. The sequence goes on from JAQPPZ010001925.1 coordinate 8,317,495, forward strand.
CCCCAAAGAGCAATCCGACTACATTGCCCTTCTGAAAGAGAAGAATGAGGTTTTTGCATGGTCCTACAAAGACATGTCGGGGCTAGATCCATAGCTAGTCATGCATAATCTAACACTTGATCTGACATTCAAGCCACTTAAGAAAAAACTATGTAAGATGCAACCAATAGTGGCCTTAATGGTCAAATATGAATTACAAAAGTTGTTGGATGCATAGTTTGTCATCTGCATGGATTACCCACCATAGCTGTCCAACATGGTGCCCATCAAAAATCCTGATGGGAGGATTCGCATATGCACTAATTTTTGAGATCTAAACAAAGAGAGTCCTAAGGATGATTTCCCCTTGCCAAGCATTGACACATTGGTAGATGCTACAGTGGGCCACAAAATGCTTTCCCTCATGGATGGTTTCTCGGGATACAATCATATTTGTATCAATCTCGATGACCAACTAAAAATGGTGTTCACAATGCCTTGGGGTACATTTTGCTATAAGGTCATGCCCTTTGGCCTTAAAAATGCTAGTGCCACCTACCAACGTGTCATGACGTACATCTTCCATGATCACATGCAGAAAACTTTGGAATATTACATGGATGATTTGTTGGCCAAATCTCTTTTACATCCAGATCATCTTGATGACTTAAGCAATATCCTCGATCGCCTCATGGAACATAAATTCAGACTGAATCCCAAGAAGTGCGTATTTTGCATCACATATAGAAAACTCTTGGGTTTCATAGTCTCAAAATGAGGCATCGAGGTGGACCCAAACAAAGTCAAGGCAATCTTTGAAATGATTCCCCCAACTACCATCAAGCAGCTCAGAAGCCTGCAGGGAAAGGTCGCGTCAATCAAATGCTTCATAGCACAGCTATCTGAAAAGTACCGACCCATGAATAAATTATTGCACAAGGGGGTCACATTTCATTGGGATGATGAGTGCCAGTCAGCCTTTGACGACATCAAACAATACTTGGCTTCATTGCCAGTATTGGCACCACCTAGACCAGGAGTGTCATTCTACTTATACATCTCAGCTACTGAGATGGCACTGAGTGCCATGCTAGCCTAGAAAAATGAACTACACAAAGAGTAGGCTACTTACTATCTTAGCCATACCCTGGTCAGTTATGAACTTAACTATGCATACGTCGAGAAGCTCTGCTTGGTAGTGGTGTTTACTACCAAAAAGCTATGCCATTACATGTTGAGAAATAAGACGTATGTTGTGTCTATGGAGAATCCATTACGGTACATGATGAGTCATACTTATCATAGTAGCCGCATGGAAAATTGGATCATGTTGTTGATGGAGTTTGACATAGATTTTATTGGACAAAAATCCATCAAAGGTCAATTCATAGGCGATCAACTAGTAGAGGCTCCTCTTGAAGACGATCAACCTCTGTTCATAGAACTACCAGATGATGGGGTCTTCCATGTCTCAGAATCACCAGATTCTGATGAGCCTAAGTCACAGGCCGACATAACCCTATTTTTTGATGGTTCTAAATGTGAGCAAGGGGGTGGTGCGGGAATTGTATTCTTCACATCACAAGGGGCTCCAATGCCTCTATCATTTAAATTAGATTTCTCGTGCACCAACAACAATGCATAATATGAAGCCTTGCTCATAGGTCTTCAAACAACAATCACCATGAACATCAAATGATTAAACATCTTTGGTTATTCATTGTTAATTGTCAACCAAGCCAAAGGGGTATTCCAATGTAAATTCCCAGTTCTGCAGGCCTACAAAGCCCTTGTGGACAAATTCTTGGAAAATCTTGAATGGTACGACATCAAGGCACTCCCTCGATCATCGAATCATTTTGTGAACACTATGGCCTCCTTGGGGTCACTAATCCCGCAAGAAATTTTTGGTGATATGACAACCATTCAAGTCAAAACACTATCACAATCAGCGATGGAGCGTATAAGCTCTAACTTAATGCCAAAAATCCACTTGATCTAGATTGAACCATCCCTGTATAAGTTCTATCAAATCCACAATTGTCTGAATCACTCTAACTGGGGGTCCTTGTTCTCCCCTACTCCCTTTAATAGCAACACAACACTATTCTTACAAGTTCTTTGCTGCTCATCTTTTTCTAGGGATGAAATTCAAGAGGGATTGGTTGTTCAAACTGTCAAGTTTTCCAATCAGCAGGATTGGTATACACCCATAAGGGACTACCTCAAGTTAGGTAACCTCCCACTTGGATTGATACAAGCCACAAAAATATCATTTAAATAGAAAGCGACAAAACATGTCTTGCTAGGAGACATTTTGTATCGTTGGAGCTATGAAGGAATCCTCCTCCATTGCTTGGACCAACAAGATTCTATTTGGGTGATCACCCAAGCCCATGATGGTACATGTGGTGGCCACTTCAGTGGTATGGCCATCGCAAAGCGCATTCTCCACATGGGCTATTATTGGCCATATTTAGAGCGAGATTGTTGCGCATATGTAAGGAAGTGCGTGAAGTGTCAACACCATGCCAATTTGACACACGTACCTTCTCAAGCCTTACAGTCGATCCAATCGGCTTGGTCATTTTTGTAGTGGGGCTTAGATCTAATTAGAAAGATCTCCCCTGCATCGTCAGGCCATCACACGTTTATCATAACGGTCATAGAGTACTTCACCAAATGGGTGGAAGCAATTCCATTTACCTCTATGACTGGAACCCACATTTCAGAGTTTATTTTACATAATATCATGTCATTTTGGTATTCCATCCAAGATAATCTCGGATAATGGGACGTCATTAAAGAACAAATACATGTGTGCTTTGACCACAAAGTACAAAATTCAGCACTTTTTTTTGACACCCTATTATTCGCAAGAAAATGGGCAAGCAGAGGCGTCAAACAAAATGCTAGTTACCATCCTTAGAAATATAGTCGTAGACAATCATAAGGATTGGCACATTTAGATCCCACTTGCCCTGTGGGCTTATCACACTAGCATTCATATGCCCACTGGGGCAACTCCATTTTTACTTGTGTATGGATCCGAGGTTGTCATGCCTCTCGAGTTGGAAATTCCTTCCCTATGCATATCAATGCAAGAGTTCATCGATTATGATGCTACGCTACAGGCCCGGTTAGACCATATTAAATTGCTCGATGAATGACATGTTAATGCTCTTGAGCATTTACGTATCTATCAAGAGTTACTTAAGAAAGCATACAACATGAAGGTTCACCTAAGGGACTTTCAAGTTGGTGACTTGGTCTTAAAATAGAACCAATAAAATTCTAACTTGCCGCCCCATCTAAGGGACAAGTTCATGGCAAACTGGTTAGGTCCTTATGTCATCCACAGTAAAATAGGACCTGGAACATACCGGCTTGCCTCTCTTGATGGAATCAAGGAACTAGAACCCTTGAACATCAATCATTTGAGGCCATTCTATATTTAAAAGAGCCATAGATCAAACCAAAAGCTCCAAGGATTCTCGTAATCGCTTGGTCAACCCGAAAAGCTCCAAGGATTTTTGAAATCGCTTGGTCAACCCCTAAACACCCCAAAGGTACCCATAATCCCTTTGGTCAAACCAAAAGCTCCAAGGATTCTCATAATCACTTGGTCAATCCCCAAATGCCCCAAAGGTACCCATCATCCCTTTGGTAAAACAAAAAGCTCCAAGAGTTCCCACAATCGCTTGGTCAAAAATGAGAAAATTCAAAAAACAATAAAATCATCAAAAATAACAAAAACTTGCATCTCATTTCCATGCATGCTCAAAATCATCACAACAATAAAGAGCTCTTTTTGCATCTCATCTTCATACTCACAAAAATCAATCCATCAAAAACACAAAAATATATAGCTGCATTAGGCATCACATCCATACATTGCATATTTGTGGTCATACAGGTCAAGGCACCATAGACTGTAATTACTTGGCAAAACCATCATTTTCCACATTTCTCCATTCTATAAACAGTCCATAAAAAATAAACACCATTCACATCTTTTCCACCATATCATAGTCGGTTGTCTTCTAATGTATCAAGAGTTTTCGTCATTCAGTTGTCATTAGATTTCTAGCCACATACTGTACAAAGTCAGATAGATTTCACAAAGGTAGAATCTACTTGGATCACACCTTGTTACGAAGCATCCCACCACAAGTTAAAACAAATAAAAAATTCCCAAGTTGTGTGAATGAAAGATGAAACCTGCAAAGCAATCCAGGTCACCATAAGTGAAACGGTTATCTTGCTCATCCCCCTGTGTGAATGACCCCAATAATGTTGAGAGTTGGAAAAAGGAAAAGCATATTCCCTACCCAATTCCCCAAGAATCCCAAGTTCTAAAAAAGGTGCAAAACATCAGAATTTTGCAAAATTCAAAAATCCAAAAATTTGACATCACCACCAAAGTGCATACATCAAAAGACACATACAATAGTGATTCTCATCACTCAATATTCAAATCCCTTGCTCAAAAGAGAAAACAAAAATAAATAGTGATTTTTATCACTACAAAAGAGCAAGTATCCCAATACAATTGAAGAAAATAAGGGAGTCGAACTTGAATCCCTAGAACTCTCAGCATTCAGAAGGTCATGAGGTGAACCTCAATATCAGTTTGGTGGATAACCTTTCGGTAACTGGTGGAAAACCTCTCGCATGATGATATATCTATCACATTAACTTGTGTGTAGATCAATGTTTGCATGTGGATGAGCTAGCTTATGGTATCCTAGATAGCACCACAGATTAATCCGACTAAATACAAAAAAGGAGTTAGTGGAGCTAATTAGGTGATCCTTAGTACAGGTTTGTTTGACAGCCTATCTGACACTGGCGGTATCCTGATGAATACCACATAAACGAACTCAATTGCACACACAAGAATGTGAAATAACTTGGTCAAAGACAAGTCCGATTCATACCTTGTTCAAAAGTCTTGTAAGATAAAAGTACAGTCGTGGCTAGTTAGTTAAAACATCTGAGTCTTAGAAAACCTTAACTACATTCTAAACCAACTGTGATATCTTTCGTCCTTGCATCGCCATCATAAAATACAAAAAATAACATGTATACATAAAAATTCATTTACCACAACAATCACCTAGGACAAAAAGCCATAAGTTAAAAATAGTCTATGGTGCCACCGCCAAAAATCATAAATTCAATTCATCCATTCCATTTGCATATCATAAAAATTAGAAACATTTGCATTCATCATAACATATGCATCCATCAACATAAATTAACATGCATACATACACATTCAACAATCATTGTGCATAACATAAAATCATGACACATGTATAAATAAAATAAATTCATCTATATATATCATCAAAAATACCCACAGGCTACAATAATCGGTCCTCTGACCTCGCAAAAAAAGCAAAAACTCAAAAAACCCCCAATCATTGGACGTCGGCCACCATGATCACGTAGGATCGGTGTGATGGGAACTACACCTCGTGGTGTGGTCCTATGGGACCCCTCAGGGTGATTGCTGCTAGCCCTCGCATCATGCCTACTAGCACCTCCCTCATCCAATCACCTACATCAAGAGGATGCTGACTGCTTAGTATCGCTCCCTCTCAAGTGGTGCGACGATCTGCCTCCACTAAATGCAGGGATCCACCCACTAAGGTGGATAATCTCTGCCTCCAAATCAAATCAATGCCAAACCAAATCCATCTCCTACTGATAAACTATCACCAAGTTCTCATCGTGCTATGCCAATGCCTTCTCCCTCTCTTCCAGCTGCGTCCGTAGGATATCCATCTCCCGTGCAGCATCTGTATCCCCCTCCCATCGGTGATACGTAGCAAATGTGTTTTCTCGCTCCGCTAGCTGTGTTTGCAAGAGATCCCTCTCCCATAGCCCATCCCTGAGCTCCTAATCCCACATCCAAAGTAGCCCCTCCAATCATGCATTCTCAGTGTGCAACCTTGACTTTGTGTCCTTCGAGATTGCCTGAGGCATTGGCATCTTTGAAACAGTAGCCTGCTCTGGCTACCACTACTCTGAGATGTCCTACATCTCTGACTAATCTGGAACCCCAAAATTCACACCCACATCATCCACCTCCACCATGTCCACATCCTCTAGCATACCTCCCCAATCATCTCCTGGTGCCTCTTCACCATCCCCATCGACTGCTGTTGCCTTTGAGTCTCTGAGTGGTCCCTCTCCCCGCCATCACTGTAGTGTCCACCACTACTCATACTTAGCCGTCACCCTGACGTCGTCCACATCAGGTGCATCCATAACTATATCTATCTCCTCCCCTAGTGGCTCAATGATCGGCCAGGCCAAGGTCCTCTCCTCCCCTCGATAATGATAGATCAAGGGCTCACCAGGTAACCCCTGGCGCACCCCAAACTGTCGTGTCACCCAAACATATAAAAAGTACTCCTGCTCATTCCCGTCTCACCCAATCAACCATCTCCCCCTGCACACCCACTGAAGCCACTCTCCAGCCTTAGGCCAAGCTGGATAGTCCTGGTATGGGTGCTAGAACACCTCCCCTGGAGTAAGCCGAGCGAATACATCGGCATAGTTCCCTACAGCACCTACCCACCGTAGACTCTACCCCTGCTCCTTCGACTGCTTGCATAGAATCGCATATCCTATATCTCTGTCCACCATATTTGACCGATTAGTCCATGACAACCCCACTGGCCTCTCAATCGCTATGTGCTACCAAACCTAGCTTTGCAATAGATAGCTACAGCCAATCCCCTTTCACCTCCAGAAGCGGACCTCATACAACTCATCATAGAGCTATGCCAGCAGTGTCTACCCCCACCTCATAATCAAGGGCTCATGCATCGGATAATCCACTAGCTAAAATACCACCTCCAATAGGTTCCATGGGAACCTCACACTCAAAGAGTTAGGTAGCAGCATGTTGAAAATGAGGCCCATCAGTACTACGTGCCTCGCTCCCAACATGCCCCTCTCTAGCCACCACCGTACAAGAATGCCACTAATCTGGCAGTCACCCTCTACCCTCTCCATTGGGCTATCCACATCCATCTCCTCCCCATGCCCAAAGCAACGTGTCAGCATTGTTGTACGTTGATCCCACGATGTCGTCCTAATCGGCAGTCCATCTATAGGAATCCACAAAATCTGATAGACGTCCTCCAAGGTCACTATCATCTCCCCTATTGGGAGATGGAAAGTGTTGGTCCGGGGATCCCACAAGTTGATCAGGGCTATCAGATAGGCTCGATACCTACCATAGGCTCCAGTCGAGTCACATTCTTAAGCCCAAGGGCATCAAGCCATTCCTAGTCAACCAAATTCAGTGCCTCCCGTGCTTCTGAGAAAACTGTAGACACACGGTAGCGGCTCTTCACAACCTGTAAAGAAAACAAGACAAAAACATCAAAAAATAGCAAATTTTTCTTTTTACCTAGGGTTTACCTTAGTTTAAAATGGAAAAAAAATTTCAGAATTTAATTACGTATTTTCAAAATAAATTTAAACTAGGGTTTCATTTTTAAAATCATGAAACAAACTACAAAAGAAAAACAAATTGTGATTTTAAATTGTAAAATCAAATAATTTCCAAATAATTGCAAGCTAATTAAATGAGGAGGTGCACTCACCGGTCTCACATTAGATCTACCACTTGATGACCCGGTCCATGCACTCATGATGTCTGAACAAAGTTTGATAGTTCTTTGCTTCGCAGAATCGACCTCCTCCTCCTCAGAGCTCCAAATTGCTAGAAAAATCGAATGCAAATGAGCCCAAACCCTAGTTTTGGCCCTTAAATAGGATTTTAGGCCTGTAATCGTTCCACCCCAAGATGAGCACTCTGGTTAGAGCTCATCCCACCCTGGGATGATTACCAAATTGGTATTCGCCCCACCCAGGGAAGATTACAGAGCAAGAAAAACAAAAAACAGCAAAAACAACAAAAAAAAATGCACAAAAAATAGCAATAAAATTGTCCAATAAGAGTGCTTTGGCACTCGACATTCCGGGCATGCAAAACCGACGTCGGGGTCACAAATCCTCACTATCCTACTCCCTAAGAAGGCTACCATAGCCGGACCGCTCCACGAGAGGATGGATTGCAGAGAATTTCATCCCAAAGCGACATCCCAAAAAGGGTCAAAAACCACCCAAAAATAGCAATAAAATTGCCAAAAAAATGTGCCTTTGCGTCCGTCGTTCACTGGCATACAAAACTAACGTCGGGGTCACAAATTTTCACTATCCTACTCCCCAAGAAGGCTACCATAGCTAGACCGCTCCACGAGAGGACATATTTTCGATAATTTCAACCCCAAGGGGCATCGCAAAAAGGGTTAATACCCACCAAAAATAGGTCTAAATGTCAAAAAACTGCACATACATTCAATAATAAACCTCTGAAGGCACCCTTACACAAGTCATCTTGGGTCAAGTGACTCATCGCTTTTCTCATGTAGATCATTCCCTCATCGATTCGTCGCTTGAGGGGGTAGTCACACTTAGTCACCAATCAAAAAATACACACCCAATCATGGAAATGGCATGCATTCAAAGAATCATTGACAAAGACATTCATGCCTCTGCTTGGGGCAGCAAAGAAGCAATAATCACAAGATGATCAAACAATTGTCATTCATGAATCATGAACTCAAGGTTCCCATAGACAAAAGGTTGTGCCCTTTACCTATTCATGACTGATCAATGGCCAAGATCAAGTAACACCTCACCGAAAAATGTTAACACTTGAATTGAGTTCCTTCGCTCGTCAGAAGCAAGGATTCAAGAATGCATGCCCTTTCCATACTTGAGGCATCAAAAGTTGGTTAGGTTACTAATAAACCCTAATCATTAGTGCTTTGGTTATCTATTTTTTCTCAGCACTATGCCACGCACAGTGCATCCCAAAAAGGGGCATCTGTAGACACCAAAATGGCACCAATCTAATTATGTGACTGCAAACACTGATCACATTGACACACACAACCCCCAGGGTAGCCCCAAGAGGTTAAATAGTGGTCCTAACCACTCTCATAGTAGTTTTGGAAGGTCATAAGTCAATTTGGCACCTTCAGGCACTCTGCTTCATACTCGTTCCACCCAAGGACGATTACAAACTTCTATTTTCCCCTCCTAGGGATGATTAGCAGTATTCGCTCCAGGGTGGGGCGAATAGTAGGTTTGACGGGAAAAAAGTCAAATCTTGACTTATGCTCCAAAAAGAATATTTGTTTCGATTGAACAATGGTACTTATTTGATGAAGATCCATTCTGAGATGTCATCTATGTTCCTATACTATCTTCCTTAAAGTTGTTAGACTTTTTTGAAGGAACTCACTCTAATACCAATTGAAGAACACAAATTTATATTGAGAAAGGAGGGGTGAATAGTATAAAATCAATTTTTACTTTTCTTTCCCAAATAATATTATCCAATATTATCAATGGCGATATCAATAGCAGTAATCAAAGAAATGCATAAATCATCCCACACAATAGAGACATAAATTTAACATGGTTCACCCAATGTGGGCTACTCCATGGAGAAAATATTTCCTCTAAATTTTCTCAACAAATATCTTGGAAATCAATTCCCTATTATAATATTTATGGACCTTTATCCAAAGGAGACACCAATATACTATGCTCTGATTTGTGGATCTCTCTCTAGAAGAGAACTCTATCCCTTTTTCTTTGGTTTGTGGAACTTGATCCAAGAGAACTCTATCTCCTCAACTGGTTCATATATCTCTCTCCATAGAAGAACTTTATCTCTCTAGCTGGTTCACGGATCTCACTCCATAGGAGAACTCTATCCCCTCTACTCTGGTTCATGGATCTCTCTCCATAGGAGAACTCTTTCCCCTTGCTCTGGTTCATGGATCTCTCTCCACAAGAGAACTCTTTCCCCTTGTTATGGTTTGAGGATCTCTCTCCATACGAGAACTTTATCCTCTCTGATCTAGTTGGTGATATTCTAGAAGGCTTCTGCCCCCATTGCTCTACCTTGTTGATCTCTCTCCACTAGAGATATTTTTCCCTACTACATTGGCTAATGTATCTCTATCTACTAGATACTATTTTCCTCTTCGCTCTATCATCTCCAAATCCTACTCTCAAATCTATATCAAATATGCACCACAATATTTCTCAAGTCTAGAACAAATATGCTCTAACTCTACTCATAAATCTGCACCAAATTCTATCTCAAATTTATCCCAAGCCTTAACACAAATCTTGAAAAAATCATCAACCAAAACTGCTCTCAATTCTGCTCAAATCTATCTCAATCTTGAACATAAATCTTGATCAAATTAGCAATCAAACCTACTATCAACTTTGCTCAAATTTACCTTTAAATATTCTCAAAATACTTGCTCAAATGTACCTTCAAGTCTTCTCAAAATACTTTCTCAAATTTATCTTCAGGTCTTATCAAAAGGCTTGCTCATATTTATCCTCAAGTATTCTCAAAAGACTTACTCAAATCTATCCTCAAGCCACTCACAAAAACTGCTCAAATATTTTCATAACTTGCATACCAACACAACTTAAATATTTTTCAAAACGCTTTCCTCACACAAACAAGTTTTACTTAGAATTCATTTAAAATCTAAAACATATAGAGAATGATATGCTATATCAAAAACTCAATGTGTTCTACTCAATCATTAAATATGTTGTTTTCACATGTCTCACATTTATTGCTCTTTTAAAGGTAGATATAGTCTAGCACATGTCACTTATCTTCCTGATGCACACACTTGCTTTCACAAATCTGATTTCTAATGTTTACACATTAAATTTAAATATCATTCGAAACCAATGCCAAAAATCTTTACGCACTCATTCAACCAATGAAGCACAATTTTCTCACAAACCCTAAATAATTATTTTCAAACTTCTTCCAACAAAGAGCACAATGTAGGTCTCAAACCTTAACTCAAATATTTTTAACAATGCCTATCAAACAATCCTTTTAACTTCACCTTATGTTCAAAAATATTCACTCAACAAAACACCTTAAATAAGGAAAAATGTGCGCATACCTCTTAATTTGCTCTTATGAATATATGTCTTCAAAACCTGTCTCACAAAAGGATATCTTTTGCAACATCAAAATATTAGCACAACACTTTTTCATATATTGGGAAACCTTTCTCAATAAGTGTGCACAATTAAATTCCAAACCAAATCTCTTGGTTTCTCAAACTAGAGCATTAAATCATAAAACCAAACCCTTCAAAATGAAGCAAAATATAAGCAATAAAAATAATTCATACACCTTTTAACTCCCTCTTAATTTTAAAAAATTCATCAAAGAATTATAAAAAACCCTTAATACTCCACAAAATCACTTTTTAGCAAAAAACATTTCATAATTTTTTTCTCCAAAATAAATTGCAAGAAATAATTAAAAATTGTTTCTCATTATACCTCCCTAAGTCAAAAACACTCAAATAATCAAACACACCTCATGCACCTAACCCTCAGCCTTAGGCAATTAAAATTTTAATTAATGCTTACCAAAAACTATTATAGGATATTCAAACACATCACATGTCGCCTACCAACAAGTTAGCGACCTTTGGGCCACCACTAGATCAACTGCCCACATGAGGATGAAAATACACGATGCACACTTTGACCTTCGCTCAACTTCCTTGCCAAAAAAATGAACAAAACTAGCACCACTCATATTCAAACAAAAAACCTATTGTATGCCTTGCACCTTAACATTGCCTAGTCTGTCGCTAGGCCAACTGCCTAGTTATATATAATATCAAAATATATTATATTAAAATCATTGAACCTTCCCTTTAATAAATTTTATATTTTCCTTCTCACAAAGCACACATAGGAGAAATCACATTAACCAAGCTTTTCGTGCATTGAACACACACCTTAGGGCTAGAGAAAATCATCCATATTAAAATGGATTTACCACCATGCTAAGGATGTCGATGATGTTTAGAATTTGTTTAAAAACAACTTTTGAATATTGGCACCAAACCCACTTTGGATTATAAAAATTATAATAATTTTTTCAATGCATTCTTAGGCTTTAACCTTTTAACTTTAATATTATAATATTATTTCCTTTTTGAGCCTAGACATTTTCTTCCTTTGGGATTTTTATACCAGGGCCTTCAACATTTTAACCAACCATGTGGAGATTTGTCCAAAATCTCTTGGGCTTAATATATAAATATTTTAACCCTATTTTTATCAATTCCATTGCACTGATATGAAATTTACTTGCATATAACACTTGACATCAATGACAACATAATTACTTAAAATTTCCAACATGGTGTGGTTTGGGTTTTTCTAAATTTTTTGTCTGAATTTATCATTCAGTGAAGGTCTCCCTTTCTATATTTGAATTTTTGAGAATTTTTGTCCTTTGGTTTACCTCATGTTTGGTGGTGTATTTGGAAGGAGAGGAATTCTAGATCCTTTGAAAATATCTCCCATTTGGTTGAGTTCATGGTACTTGCTATTGTTGCCATTATTGAAAATGTGGATGCAAATCCTTTAGATAAGGTCACTTTTGTTAGGGAGTTTACGAAGGATTTAGTTCTTGGATTTAGATATTATTCTCCTGATCATTGCCCTAAAGCTCCTACCAAACATACTACTATTTAGGAACTTCCTTCTCTTGGCTAGTTGAAGCTAATTTTGATGGAACTTGTAAAGGGAATCTAGGACTAGGTGTAGGGGAATTGTTTAGAGAATTTGATAGGAGTATTTTATTGGCTTTCACTAAAAATTAATATCATCAGACTAGTCATTTTTTGGAGGCACGAGCTCTCTTTCAATGGGTTTACTAACTAGATATGTTGAAGGGTAGGAAGGTAATTATTGAAGGGGATTCCCTCAATTTCATTAATATGATAAAATGTGTTTAATTCCCTTCTTGGATGATCAAGAATGAACTTTTTGAAATTCAAAGATGGATTTTAACCCCCAAAGTGGTTGATATTAACCATTTTTATGAGGAAAATAGATCAATGACTTTTTTAGAAAACTTGGGACTTTTGTAGGAAAGATGTATAATTTGGTAGGAGGATTTCCCATATGGATTAAATCAAAGATAATGAAATCTTGAGAAGATAAATTTCTTTTTTAAAATGGATTTGATCCACGGTAGTAGGGATCCCCTGAAAAAAAAATTGAATGCAAGAGTTTGTACCTAAATAATAGCCAAGTTTTGAATTTGAATTATAGAAGAATTCACACCACAAATAGTTGTTGTTCGATAGCCTTTCTAGTGGTTTCTACTTAACTATGTTTTTTATAGGTATAGTCTCGTGTGTGAGACATGATATCTTATTTGGGGTTCTAGATGTTGCTATTTAAAGCTCTAGTGTGTTAATGATTTTAATTTAGGTTTGTCCTGCTCAACTATTATGTAGCTTTGTTGTTTATCTATTTTGTGGATCCTTTTTGGTTTGCTATGTTGATCTCTATATTCCTTGTATTTAGCTAGTTGGTTGATCCACCTTTGTAAAAAAATTGGAGAACATTTCAAAACCCCTTCATCCATTTTATCAAAAAATAATTAAGTTCATATTTTTAATAGAAAATTTATATCATTATTTATTTAAGTTTAATATTTTAATGATTCAGTTTAAATGTTAAAATCACTTATTTTAATGATCGGAGGAGATTTCAATACCATCCTCTCTCTGGATGAGAAAAGGGGGGGAAATAGAAATTTGGACAAAAGCACTGACCTCATGAGCGAATATATTGCAAACCTCCATCTTATGGATATCCAACCAGATAATGGCCTTATGACTTGGTCTAACAGAAGGCAAGGCTTAGCTTGTATAACGGAGAGATTGGATAGGTTTTTGCTCTCTGAAAATTTCTTAATCCATGGTCACATTCCTAAAGTGAAGACTCTTAATAATGTTGGTTCGGATCATTGGCTAGTCATGGTGGAAATGTGGAAAACCAATGTGAGTTTCTCTCCTTTTTGTTTTCAATTAATGTGGCTTAGAGACATTTCCTTTAGACCTTGTGTGCAACAATGGTGGAAGGAAGGTAAACCTAGGCATGGGACTAAGATGTTTTGTTTTGCCAAAAGACTGCAATACATTAAATCCAAAATCAAGACTTGGAACTGGAAAGAGTTTGGGGATGTTCATAAAAAAAAACATGAATTTATTGCTCATCTTGAAAATTTGAATAAGAAAATCCGTTTAGATGGCCTCACAGAGAAGAGAAGTGCAGATGAAATTAAACTCACAAATCAGTTAGAGGAATGGGAAAGAAGAGAAGAAATCTTATGGAAGCAAAAATATAGAATTCAATGGCTCAAAGAAGGATATTGAAACACAAATTTCTTTGAAAAATCTCTTCTAGCCCAAAGATATCACAACTTTATTTCTTCCTTAACTTCAGATACTGGAGATGTTGTTTATACTTGGGATGGCATGAACTCTATTGTTGTTGATTCCTTTTCCAATACTTTTGCTACTACTCCTCTTGACTCGACTTCTCAAAAAAATGTTCTTCAAGCAATACCTTCTCTTATCACTTTCGAGGAGAACTCTATTTTGACTACTCCTGTTACTATCAATGAGCTTCATCAAGTAGTTTTTAAAATGCAAAAAGGGAAAACCCCAAGTCCTGATGGTTTTCCTATTGAGTTCTACCAAGAGTTCTGGGATATCCTTCATGTTGATTTATTAGAGGTGGTGGAAGAATCCAGGAAATCCAAAGAAATTTTGAAGGTTATCAATAAAACTTATATTACTCTTGTTCCAAAATCTCAAGAGGTTTATCATATCTCAGCTTTTAGACCTATTGCTTTATGTAATGTTCTTGTCAAAATCATTACTAAAATCATGGCAGAAATATTGAAGCCTCTTTTGCATAAGATTATTTCCCCAAAGAAAGGGGGATATGTGGAAGGACGTCAAATAGTATATGAGATAGTTCTTGCTCAGGAAGCCATCCATTCCATGGATATGCAAAATTCTCCTTCTATGTTCATTCAGTTAGACTTATCCAAAGCTTATGACAAAGTGGATTGGCACTTCCTTATCAAAGTTTTGAGGCAATTTGGTTTCTCTAAGGATTGGATGGATTGGATTATGGGATGTATCTCTTCAGTTTCCTACTTAGTTCTTATCAATGGTAGGCCTTCTCAGTCTTTCCCAGCTTCCAGAGGTATTAGGCAAGGTGACCCGCTATCCCCTTATTTATTCATCATTCTTTCTGAATGCTTGGGTAGGACTATAAAAAAAAATAGGGAAAACAATACCCTTGAGGGAGTTACCATTGCTCATGGAGCTATACCTATCTCTCATATTCAATTTGTGGATGACTCTACTATTTTAGGTAAAGCTACAGTTAAGGAAGCTTCTAATATTAAGCAAATAATTAGCTGTTTTTCTAAGGCCATCGGGCGCTTGATCAATGAAGACAAATATAAAGTTATTTTCTTTCACTGCTTCTGCTAGACAGGAATCCATGGTCTTGGATAAATTAAGATATAAGAAGACCTCTCTTCCAATCACTTATTTAGGTATTCCCATAAATATTCAAAGGCAAAAAAATAAATATTGGAATTTGTTGTTGGACAAAGTCAAGAAGAAAATTGGAAAGTGGACCAACAAGTGGCTTTCTTCTGGGGGTAGAATCACCTTGGTAAAATCAGTCCTTCAAGCTATTCCTATTTATTTTTCTCCCATTTTGAATATCCCAAAGGCTGTTCTTCGAGAATTGGATCAAATTAGTCATCGTTTCCTTTGGAGTGGTACTAAGGAGAAAATAAAATGGGCCTTGGTGAAATGGGATAGTTTATGTCTTCCTAAGAGTGAAGGGGGGTTAGGATTCCGGTCTTCAATTAATAACAACAAAGCTTTAGCTGCTAATTTATATTGGAGGATGTTGCATAACCCCAATGCTTTTTGGGCAAATAATCTCTATGCTAAATATGTTGAGAACAAAAGTCCTAAAGACCTTGTTTGCTATCAACTTCCTACCAAAGGTTCTCCCATTTTAGCAGTTCTTAAGACTGGTGAGTATTTGATAAAGAAAAAATTATTTTGGATCATTCATAATGGTCAAAATGCATTTTCGGACAAATTCTTGGGATGGTCACAAGCCTTTAATAACTCAGTTTCCCGATTGGAGGCCTTTGATGGAGGAGCTTCACCGAGCTAATTGGATAAAGGTGGCTAATTACTGTCGGTACCATACTGGTAATTCAAAGGTTGGTAGATATTGGATCCCTATTGAGGACTAGCCTATTCAAATCCTAGAAAGGCAAAGACAAGATATCCAAGGCATACTTCATATAATATCTCTCTCTTGGTCCCATGAAAAAGATTGTTTTGGATGGAACAACACTACTAAGGGTGAGTATTCCGTTGCTCAAGGTTATTTGACCTTATGCCATAATAATCCCAACCATTCTTCTGACATATTTTCTCAATTGTGGTCCCAAAATCTTTGGCCTAAGGTGAGGTTCTTTAACTGGCTTTTATTGCATCGTAGGGTGCTTACTAGTGAGCAACTTATGAAGCATGGTTTTCATGGCCCTTTTAGATGTGAAATGTGTGAAGAGAATGTAGAAAATATCAACCATATTTTTATTGAGTGTACTTTAGCCTCTGAGCTATGGAGGAGAATGGCCACTTTACTTGGCTTACAGTGGTCCAATTTTTTTACTTTTGAACAACTTTGGAGGGATTGGCCTAATCAAGAGGGTGTTGATCATTTTATTATGCAGTTAGTTTGGATGGGTTCTACCATTCTTCTTTGGAATATTTGGAATGAAAGGAACAACCAAATTTTTAATCAAGATAGGAAGGATATTCACTATATTTGGCAAAATACCATAGCCAACTTAGTTGAATCAGTCCATCAACTCCTTAATCACCCTCAAAACTCCCACCAAATATGGGATCAAGTGATGCAAATATTGAATATTAAACCTTCTAAGGGCAACCATCTTAAAGGGAATGTGAGTATTAGTAAGATGGATAGGACTAGAAATTGGCAACCTCCTCCTAAGGATTTTGGAAAAGTCAATACTAATGGAGCCTCTAGAGGGAACCCTGGAAAAGCCAATGTGGGAGGAATTGGTAGACTTTTAGATGGCTCCTTGGTTTTTACTTTTGCTGAGAATTTGGGTATTCTTTCCAATAACCTTGCTGAGGGGTATGGTATCCTCAGAGGCCTTTAGGAGGCTACTAATTTTGGATGGGAAAAGGTGTTATTTGAGTCTGACTCTCAACTTATGATTAATCTCTTGAAGACTCCTTCTAAGAATCATAAGGTGGATTGGATAATAAAAAGAATTATTGAGAAGATTCAGTTAATCCAGATGGGATTTTTGAAAGTTGATTACAGTCATGTGGTCAGAGATCAAAACAAGAGTGCTGATGCTTTAGCTAATTGGGCTTTGGACAAAGGTGATCTTACTTGTTATGGCCACCCTCCTATATGGTGGGCTTCTCAAATTAGGGAAGCTCTTCTTTCTATCATTTCTTTGGATGGCTCCAGTTATGAAGGTACCTAGTTTCTTCTTGTTTTTTGTTTATTTTGCTTCTCTTTGGTTCATTCAGTTTTTTTTAGTTCCCTAGCTCATTCTATTATTTATTTTGTTTCCTCTGTTGATTCTTGCCTTAATAGTCTTCTGGTCTAGATAGGTCATTGTTTTGTTCATTGTTTTTTTTCTTTTTTCTTCTTTGTTTTTTTTTTTTTAGTTTTTTAAGGTGGGTGGGTTCTTTTGTTTTGTTTTTTTTTGTGTTCTTGGTATTGTTTTTCGTTGTTCTTGTGTTTTTGTTGTTTTGTTTTTTTAGGTTTTTGTTATTTTTCTTGTGTTTTTCTCGTTCTTGTTCTTGGGTTTCTCTTTGTTTGTGTTATTTCCTATTTTTATGTGTGAGTGTCTTCTATGTCTTTTGTTTTTTTTATTGTATGTTGTTGGTTGTTTTTTATTTTTATTTTTATTTTATTTATTTTATTTTTTATGTTTTGGTTGTGTTTATTTTTCATGTTTTTTTTTGGGTTATGTCTTTGTAGTGTTCTATTGTTTTTGTCTTGTTTGAGTTTTTTTATGTGGTTCTGGTGTTTTTTTATGTGGTTTGTGTTGTGGTTTCTTTTTTCTTATTTTGTGTGTTTGGTTGTGCTTTTGTTTTTGACACACTCAAGGAGCATGTTTTTTATTTTATTTTATTATTTTTGTTGTTATTTACTTATTTTTAAATTGGTTTTGTGTGTTTGTTTGCTCCTTGAGTATGTCAAAGGTGGTAGGCCAGGTCCGAGTCCTGGGCGTTTTTGGCGGAATGGATACCCTTGCCTCCTTGGGTCTTACCCGAAAGTGGCATCCCTTTTGGGATGTTTTCCACAAAAAAAAAAAAAATCACTTATTCATTCAAAATTAACTTTTATTTTTTAAATGCCCTTTGCATTTAAGTGATTCCAACTTCTATTATTCAAATAATAATAAATATAATTTTATGATAATGTTATTATCTTCTATAAACTTATAAACAAATATTTTAGACTTTTTATTTTATAGATTTAGTTAGTGTGAGAAACCCCTATGATTGATGCTTAGGGATAGGCATACTTATCCAAACATGACCTCTAATAAGGGGGAGATATGATATTATCAATAGGGGCCAAACACAAAACCATACACACACCCAACTCCTCACACCCTCTCCCACACCGTAGTTTGAACATTAGACCTCCTAAAGAAGAGCCATAGCCCAAATAGTTGCACTATCCCAAGAACTATTTTTAGACTTATTAATAGATAGGCACATGACTTGTAACTATTATTATAAATTTATGGCTGAATATTTTCTATTTATTTAATAATATTGTGTATTTGTAATTCTTTTAGAAGACACTATTAAGTATTATTTACTTAGTAATATTGTTATTCATGTAATATTAGAGGGCTTAATGTGCCCTCCAAAAAATAAGAATCGTATTTTGGAATATTAAAGGGTTTAATGTACCCTCCAAACATCGAGTTGTACATAACCTTATGGAAGACCTAAAACCCCAAATATTATTATGTAGGAAACCAAAATAATAAGCTAAAATATTGAAAGTGTGAAGCGAAGTGTCTGGAAAGAGCTCAAATTTATTGTTAATGTATTTAATGGAGTATTAGGAGGTCTCTTTTGTTTTTGGGATGGTAACCAAGTGGATATGAAATTGTTATTACCAACTAATAGATTAATCAGTGTATTTTTCAATGCAAAACTACCATGGAAAATTAGGTTTTAACTACTGTTTATGCCCCTAAAATTATTTTTGATAGAAGGAAACTATGAAAAGACCTAACCTCCATGAGGAAAACCTTCCATAAACTAGCCTAGGTCATAGCTGGAGACTTTAACACCCCACTCTCCCCTTCTAACAAGATGGGTGGAACCCCTAGCTATTCTAAGAGTATGTTTGATTTTGACTAGTTTATTTCAAAAAATGGGATGATGGATACTAGTCTTAGGGGGTTTAATATTACTTAGAGCAATAGGATATTAGGCGATCAACTCATCCAAATAATATTGGACACATTTTTTATTTCCCAGTAAAATTTGGGAATACCTCTTTATCTACTCTCCCTAAAACTAGATCAAACCACAATCCTCTATTATTTAAAATTCTTTTAGGTGAAAGGAAGTTCTTTAGGTCCTTTATATTTTAGGCTATATGGCTTGGAAACCCCAATCTAGAGCCTTGTGTTAAGAATTAGTGGGATACAAAATTGTATGACCCTCTTGCATCCCAGGTTGCTAAAAAACTCAAATTTTTTAAGCTCAATTTGAAAAAGTGGAATAACTATATTTTGGGAATGTTTTTTAGAATAAGGCAAATATAAACAATATATTTTAACTTTAAAAGTGAAAGTGAACATAGAAGGATATTCCCAAGAGTTAAGAAACCAAGAAATAAATCTTCTATCAAAATTTCACAACTCCTTATATTTTGAGGAAACCTTTTTCGAGATAAAAATCTTGAGCTATTTGGCTCAAGGAGGGATATAGGAATACCAAAAAATTTCATGTCACTTCTTGGAGGCATAGGAGAAGTAATAAAATTAAATAAAATTTGAAAAATGATGGTTCTACTACTAAAAAAATTATGGAACTCTAAGAAGAGGTAGTTATATTTTTCAAAAACCTTAGTAGCACTACAAAAGAGATGGTTATTTATGAAGACTCCATTTTTCTCCAAAATATTCCTTAATTGGTCTCAGCTAAGCAGAAAAAATTCTTGACTAGCCCCCTTTTAGAAGATAAAATTAAAAATATTATTTTTAATATGGTAGGAGACTAAATCCCTAGGTTGGATGGCTTTATAACAATTTTTTCTAAAAAAATTGCATATTACGAGGAAATTGATTTGTGTTGCCATTTTTGAGATTCAAAGAACCTCCTTTATCCCCATGGATAGCAATTCTACCTTTTTGGCCCTCATTTAAAAAATTATTGGAGATAAAGACTTCAAGGATTTGTTTTAGGCAGACCAATTATTGATGGAATAATTACCATCCATGAAGTTCTCCACTATATTGATAAAAAGTGGATCTATGAGGTCCCTATTGAAGTTGGACAAGAACAAATCCTACGACAAAGTCAATTATGATTTCCTATTGTGAATCCTCTCTAAATTTAGATTCCATGAAGATTGGATTATGCTAATAAGAGAGTGTATTTCGTCTATCATGTTCTTAGTTTTGGTGAATGAAGTAGCTATGGGTTACTTTTCTAGAAATAGAGGATTAAGGCAAGGGGATCCTCTATCCCCTTATATTTTCATTATTATGGTGTATGCGCTTAAAAGAACCATTTGTGTGGCTATTGAGTTTGGTAAGATTATTGGTATTAGGTCAACCACCTATGTTCATACCATAAACTATTTTTGGATGATACCATTCTTGCCACCATCACTTTTAATCCCCATGTCAAAGAAACCAAATCTCTTCTAACCCACTATGAGTTAAAAAAATATGGCAAAAATAAACTATGTAAAAAGCAAAGTCTATTTATTGAATACCCTGATGAGAAAGCAAGTTAAAATTACTAGAATCCTTGTTTGTGAGATTGGGTGTATACCAGCTACCTATTTAGAAATGCCTCTCTTCAAAGGTAGTATGAATCCTACTCTTTTGGATCCTTAGGAGAAAAATTGTAGGATGGAAAGGATCATTTCTGAGTTAGGCCAAAATATCCTAGCTAGTTAAATATATGCTCTAAAGTATCCCAATTTAATTTATATCCATGTTCAAGATGTTTGCTAAATTTAAATCTTCCATTGAGCATATTCAAGAATATTTCCTTTGTAATAGCATAGAGTAAAATATAATTTTAGCCCTAGTGGTGTAAGATCAAGTTTGTGCTCCCAAGGAAAAGGAATGTTTGGGTCTAAGAAAATTAAAGAGGATGAATAAGGTACTAATTGCCAAAATTTGATGGAAATTGCTCATGAATAATAAACTAGGGTGGCCAAAAATTCTTAGATTAAAATATCTCAAGAATGAAAAGAACCTTATGGAATAGTATAACCCTCCTCAAGGATACCACTTGTGGAATCAATTTCTCAAGTCCAAAACCCTTCTCAGGAGAGGTGCTAGCTAGAAAATCAAAATGGTACTAAGATTGAATTTTGGATGGACTGCTAGTTACAAAAAATCCCATTGATTGATAATAAAAATTTGGTAATCCTGGAATCTCATATAACTCAAACTTATTGTAAATTGATCTCATACTTCATTCAGAAGGATGATAATGGAAAAAATTAGAAACCCATTCATATAGCAGATTTGGACAAAAATGGTAAGCAGGATCAAAAAAATTTGACAGCATTGCTAAGGATAAAAGTCTTAGTAATATTAGAGATAAGGATTCTCTTTTTTTAAAAATGCACAAACGAGGGTAATTTACTATGAAATCGGTATATCAGCTCTTGGAGGACAATGAGGATAAGTGAATTCTAGCTTCCAAATTTTGGGTCAAAGATATTATTCCTAAAATTAATTTCTTCTACTACTTATGGATCTAAAATAATATCCTTACAATTTATAACCTTTAAAATAGAGGTATGGCCTTACCCAATAGATGTTATTTATGTGAAAAGGAGTTTGAATATGTTAAACACCTATTTTTGAGTGCCCATTTTTGTTGGAAGTGTTGTCCCTGATATTAAAAAAATTGGTATCTCTTCAACCCTTCTAAATAATATGGTAGATCTATACCTCTAATGGTTTTTCAACTAAATCTAATTTAAAGTCTCTCTGAATGTTTAGTCTTCCTCACGTCATGTGGGGTCTATGGAAAGAAAGGAATAGAAGGAATTTTAGCAATGAGAAGGACTGTAACTTCTCTAGAGCTAGGATATGTGCTACCTTGATTGAAAATATTCAAAGCTGAAACCTTGAAATTTCCATATAGATAAAGGAAGATCTAGCTATAGTGGAAATTTGGTATCTATCCAAGATTTAGAAAGTCTTTGATTAGATATATCCCTCTACTCACTATCAAACTAGATGGAAATATCCTCTAGAAGGTTGGTTTAAGCTGAATTTTGGTGGTGCAAAAAATGGAAACCCTAGGAAAGCTAGTGTTGGTGGAGTTATAAAATATAAAGAAGGAAATTTAATTGTTTCCTATGTGAAGGGTCTATGGTGTCAAACTAGTCAATTTATGGAGGCATGATATCATTATCAAGGTGTTATTCTACTAAAAATGCTAAATATCAATAGGTTTATGATATATGGTGACTTTCTTATTATTATAAACTATTTCAAAGACCTGCATTAGCATAATTAGATCATAGAGGACATGTTGATAAAGGTTAAAGAAATTTTGTAGGTCTTGGTGAGTACCCAGGTTAATCATAAATTTAGTGAAGGGAATGTAGTAGCATATTGTATGGCCAACCTTGGGGTGGACCTTAAGGACCTAATAGTGTGGATTCAATATTTTCCTCTTGTTCTCTTAGATAGAGAGTATAGGTTGGTCTTGTTTTTTGTTTGGTCTTCTCTTTTTTGGGCATGCTTTTGGAATGTTTTTTTTGTGGTTTCCATGTCCTGTTAGCTTGAGATTATAGGTGTGGATTTTATTCTTTTCATTATAAATTGGGTTCTTGTCTCTAAAAAAATTGTAGGTTATGATGTTTAATTAGGCTTCTTTGTTATTCCAACTCCTAAAAGTGGTTTTATTTCTTTATCTTTCCATTGTGGTATTTCAAATGATAAATTTAAAATCATTATCTTTATCATGCTAGTTGATAACATGATAGCTTTTATGGCCAACTAAAAAGGAAGATATCTATGAGCATGCCATGTAATGAAGGAGGTAAATTAGTAAAATTTTAATGGGGGGTTAGGATTTGGTTTACTAGCCTTGGAATGGGATTTACTCCTTGATTTTGTCTAGAATAAGCTTCATTTTCAACCTAGGATGCATGTGATATATGATTTTTGGGATTTAAATGATACTAGATGATAATAGGCATAATTTCAATAATCATATGAATATAAAGGGGTCTACCAATGTAACATGTTGAGGCTATAGATATTTAATTATCAAATTTTAGTAAGAGGTTGGGATTTGGCTTGTTGGTCTTGGAATGGGGTATTTACCTTGATTTTGTCTAGTATAAATTATATTTCTAATCTTGGATACATGTGACATAATAAAATTGAGTATGAGGTGACTGTTGTGAACTTTTGGTGGTTAATCATTGTCTCATCATCAAATTTTTATAAATAACAAGTTTTTTCTAACATGTCTAAAGAAGCCACTCCAAGAACTCACACTAGAATGAAGAACATGAACTTATACTGAGAGGGGGGGGTGAATAGTATAAGACTTAACCATTTAATAATTTTAATTTTAGATAGTAGTGGCATCAACACAATATTAAACAAGACAGAAAGCATCACACATAGAAGACCCATTTTTAACGTGGTTCACCCAGAATGGCTGGGCTACGTCCACAAAACTTTTCTCTAAAATTTTATCTCAAATTCTTTGGGAAACCTTCCCAATTACAATGTTTATGAGCCTCTGCTCAAAGGATATACCTTCCTCTAACTCTGCTTTGGTTGGTGATCCTCTAGAATACCTCTGCCTCTTTTGTCCTTAGCAAGTGGAACTCTATCCACAGAAGACACCTGACTTCCCTACTCTGGCTGGAGACCTCTGTCCTCAACTCTATCACCTCAAAGCTGGTCCTCGAATTTGCACCAAAACAAAGTCCTTTGGTCTGGCACAAATGTCCTCTTTCTCTTTCTCTGATTTGCACCAAACACAGTCCTTCGTTCTGGCACAATTCTATCCTCTTCCTCTTTCTCTAGTCTGCACCAACACTATCTTTAATAGGTTTCTCTGTTCTGTCATAGCTGTAATTGATCGAAACCAACTTGTGCACTGTCTACACAAACATAGCAGCATTCAATGCTCTGCGATCAAAATATTCACTCTACGCATCAACTCGCCACTTCTGCGCTATCTACACTGTTATGGTTGCATCTTGCACACTTCTCTCGAATCGACTTGACTCGGTCTCTGCACGCACCGCAGACTTCACTTGCGCAAGTTCGATACACACATTCAACCTCTCAAACTTGAAAATAGCCCTCCTTTTATAACATAACTTTATAGATCAAAACACTCAAACTTAGTCGGCTGTTACCCTAGAATTCGTAGGCTATAAAACCCTAAACATCATTGACTCAAAGTTAACTTTGTTGGCTTCAACCACCTCTGCAACTCTCTTGTAGCTTCTGTTGCAAAACTACAACATGTCGCGAAATCGTGACACCTTTGCCTGTCATACACCTTCTTTTGCCTGTTGTCATGAAATCATGACACCTTGGCCTTTTTTGACTTCCTTTCTACTACTGTTGCGAAATCATGACACTTTCACCTGTCATACACCTTCTTTTTCCTGTTGTCACGAAATTACGACACCTTGGCCTTTGTCGACTTCCTTTCTGCTTCTGTCATGAAATCATGACACTTTCTGCTTCTGCTGATGTCATCTTCAATTCTATCGCGAAATCATGACCCTTCTGTCTTCATGGCCTTCTTCTCTGCTTTTGTCATGAAATCCCGACATTTTTGACGTGTACAATCTCTCTCCTCTTAGAGTCACGAAACTGTGACATGTCACAAAATCGTGACATCTTCCTCTGCTGGAGTCTGCACTTGCCTTCTAGTCGTGAAACTGCGACATGTCGCAAAATCATGACATCTTCCTCCTGCTAGCTTCTTCACTTATGCCTGTCACAAAATCATGACACTTCCTGCATTCGTATGCTTTTCTTTCATCCTGTCACAAAATCGTGACACTTCTGGCTTCCGAACACTTTCTTTGCAGCTTGTCACGAAATTATGATGCTTCTCCTTTCAGACTCTTCCCTTTGCTGCATGTCATGAAATTACGATAGTTCCCATTTCAAGCATTTTAGCATGTCACGAAATCGTGACAGTCCTCACTTCATATTTTGTAGCATGTCGCAAAATCGTGACATCTTTCGAGTAACTTTCTCTCTCTTCAAACTTGTCACAAAATCACGACAGTTCACATTGCGGACTCTCTTCTGCATCGTGTCATGAAATCATGACACTTTTTCGTCCGTACAACCTTAATTGTAGAATGTCACAAAATTGTGACACTTTTCCTTCTCTGCCTTCCTGCACTTTCCAAGTCGTGAAAATGCGACATGTCACGAAATCGCAACACTTTCCAACTTGCTCTCCTTCTCTGCCAACATGTCATGAAATCGCGATAGTTTTGCTAGCTTCTCTTTCTTCCAGCATGTCATGAAATTGTGACAGTTTTGCCCAAACTTTCTCTCTCCTCAAACATGTCACGAAATTGTGACAGTTTTGCCAACACTTTCTCTCTCCTCAAACATGTCGCGAAATCACGATAGTTTTTCTAGCTGCCTGCATACTTTTTCTTACTTGTCTTTTTCTTGATCTTTTGCAACTGGGCTACTCTGATCTTCTTGGAAACTTATTGTCCAAACTAAAACCTTCATCAAAACACATTCTTTGACATCAAATCAGATTACTTCAAGAACTCTTTGACATCAATGACAACATCTACTCTTAGAGCAAATGCAATGTACCCAAGGTACCCAAAATTGCCAACAATCTCCCCCTTTGTCATTGATGGCAAACCTTTACCTGAAACACATCTCAAGAGTCAAAAACTAAAACCAACAACTGAGAATCTGCCTTTGAATTTTTTTCTCCCCCTGACTTGACGCTCTCTTATTCACTCATATCTCCCCCTTACTCATATCTCTCCTCCTTTGTCATCAATGGAAAAAGGCCACCTTTGGGACTCGAGACTAAGAAAGAGCCACTTGGCTTGGTCCCTCCCCCACTTCCTGATGAGATGATTAATCCTGAGGTGAGAGTACAACTCCCAATTTCTCCCTTAGCTACTCAAACGTATCTTTTGGAAGAGGTTTGGTGAAGATATCTGCAATCTGCTCTTTAGTAGGCACATACTCTAGCTTGACCTGCTTCTCTTGCACTTTCTCCCTTAGAAAATGATATTTTATGGAAATGTGCTTTGTCCTTGAGTGCATTACCAGATTTTTAGAAATACTTATGGCACTTGTATTATCATAGAGAATGGAGATGGGTTGTTCATGCTTGACTTTAAAATACTCCAATGTGGTTTTCATCCATAAAACCTGAGTGCACCCAGCCATTGCTACTATGTATTCAGCTTCTGTTGTAGATAAGGAAACTGAAGGTTGTTTCTTACTTAGCCAAGAAACCAGACTCTTTCCCAGAAAGAATGCTCCACCACTAGTGCTTTTCCTATCATCAATACTGCCTGCCCAATTTGCATATGTATAGGCTGTGAGGGTGAAATCATCACCTTTGGGATACCAAAGCCTAAAATCCATAGTGCCCTTCAAATATCTAAATATCCTCTTGACTGCTATAACATGAGATTCTTTTGTTGAATCATCTGTAGGCCTTGCTTTAGCTGGAATATCCAAGAAAAATTCCCTCATCACACCTAGGATCAAACTTACCCAGATTTTGATCTTCTCTTCTGATGAAGCACTTAATCCCGAACACTTTGAAGTATTTAACTGTAGATGGTATTCCTTTCCATAGCTCATAGGGATTTTTATGATGATTGACTCTGAGTTGAGCCCTAGTAATGATGTAGACTGTTTTACTTACTGCTTCTCTCCAAAAGCCATCTAAAATTTTTGACTCATTTAACATTGCTCTAGCCATATTTTCAACAGTTCTATTTTTCCTTTCAACTACTCCATTTTGTTGAAGAGTTCTTGCTGCTGAATATTCTCTTTTGATTTCGTGTTGTTCATAGTATTCCACAAATTCATTTGAAGTGAACTCTCCTCCTCTATCTGATCTTAAGCATTTGATTCTCTTTTCAGTCTCATTTTCAATCATTTCTTTAAAAGCTTTAAATATTTCAAAAGCTTCAGATTTTTCTTTGAGAAAAGTAACCCAAGTCATTCTTGAGTAATCATCTATAAACAACATGAAGTAGCTATCTCCCTGAATGCTCTGAGTTCTAGTGGGGCCACACAAATCAGTATGAATAATATCCAAGGGTTTGGAGGATGTATACCCTTTTGATTTGAAACTGGTTCTGGTCTATTTACCATGTTGACAAGGACCGCAAATGATGTTATGGGGCCTTTTTATTTTGGGCAAGTCTCTAACTGCTTCCTTGTTACTAATACTGACAAGATTATCAAAACTCAAATGACCCAATATTTTGTGCCATAACCAACTCTCATCTTCTTGAGTTATAAAACACTTTTCCCTTTTTATCTCACTTAGCATGTAGAGATTGTTTGGAGTCCTTGTAGCACTAGTAATGAGTTTTCCATTTTTTTCTTTACTTATCTCACATCTATCTGAAAAGAAAGATACTATGTGCCTTTGATCACAAAGTTGACTCACACTAAGAAGATTATATCTTAGGCCTTCTAAATAGAGCACATTCTCTGTTTTGGATTTCCCATCCAAACTAAGAGTCCCTTTACCACATATTTTTGTGGACCTGTTATCTCCAAAACTAACTGTTCCTCTGTTTGTTTCTTTTAAAACCAAAAACTTTTTCCTTTTCACCAGTCATATGTTTTGAACAACCACTATCAAGATACCATTTTTCTACTTTGTCTTGAGCATGAAAAGAAGTTTGAACTATCATAGACTTAGATTTGATCTCATTCCTCTTTTTAGTGAACTCAAGGCTAAATCTATCCAAACTGCACATCCTTGCTATATGCCCAAAATTCTTGCACTTGTAACACATGATATTTTTATTCATAAGAGGTGCAAATGAGTTAACATTTTTCTTACTGTGGCTATTCAAATATTTATTGCAATGCATAGCTATGTGACCAAATTTCTTATAGGAAAAACAATAGCCATGGAAGGTATTATGTAACCTATTTTGATGCCTTGGATGATTGTTCTTCTTGCGATCAAATGGAATCCACTGCTCTTCAGGATGAATATTGATCTTACTCGAAGACCCTATTTCATGAATGGTGATACCATCCTTCTTTTCACATGGAATATTTTGTCTGAGATTTAACTGTTCCAACTTCACTCTAAGAGACATAATCTCTTCTTCTAGTTTCTCACAATCAACTTCCTTTCCTTTTAGAGCCTCTGTTAGAACCTGTTCAACCTTCTTCCCTTCTTCAGCTAGAATTTTGAAATCTATAACACTTTGAGACAATATTGATCTTGCAATCTCTTCTTCCTGGAAATGATGCTTGAGAACAAAATTCTCTTCCCTGAGTTTCTCAAGCTTTCTCAAGGCCAAGAAGAATTCTCCTTTGAGATCAAACTTAACCTTTTCATTTCTTTCTAAATTTATATGTTCCTCTGATAGATCCTTCTCCAAGCTATTAGGCTCTTTCTGGAGTGACCCGCTTTGATACCAATTGAAGAACATTAACTTATACTGAGAGGGGGGGTGAATAGTATAAGACTTAACCATTTAATAATTTTAATTTCAAATAGCAATGGCATCAACACAATATTAAACAAGACAAAAAGCATCACACATAGAAGACCCATTTTTAACGTGGTTCACCCAAAATGGCTAGGCTACGTCCATAAAACTTTTCTCTAAAATTTTATCTCAAATTCTTTGGGAAACCTTCCCAATTACAATGTTTATGAGCCTCTGCTCAAAGGATATACCTTCCCCTAATTTTTCTTTGGTTGGTGATCCTCTAGAAGACCTCTGCCTCTTCTGCCCTTAGCAAGTGGAACTCTATCCATAGAAGACACCTGACTTCCCTGCTCTGGCTGGAGACCTCTGTCCTCAACTCTATCACCTCAAATTTGGTCCTCAAATTTGCACCAAAACACAGTCCTTCGGTCTAGCACAAATGTCCTCTTTCTCTTTCTCTAATCTGCACCAAACACAGTCCTTTAGTCTGGCACAAGTCTATCCTCTTCCTCTTTCTCTGGTCTGCACCAACACTATCTTTAATAGGTTTCTCTATTCTATCATAGCCACAATTGATCGAAACCAACTTGCGCACTGTCTGCGCAAACACAGTAGCATTCAACACTCTGCGATTGAACTCTTCACTCTGCGCATCAACTCACCACTTCTATGCTATCTGCGCTGTTATGGCTACATCTCACACACTTCACTCAAATTGACTCGACTCGATCTCTGCACGCACCACAAACTTCACTTACGTAAGCTCGATACACACATTCAACCTCTCAAACTCGAAAACAACCCTCATTTTATAGCATAACTTTATAGATCAAAACACTCAAACTTAGTCGACTGTTACCCTAGAATCCGTCGGCTATAAAACCCTAAACATTGTCGGCTCAAAGTTAACTCTGTCGGCTTCAATCGCCTCTGCAACTCTCCTGTAGCTTCTACCGTGAAACTACAACATGTCGCAATATCGTGACACCTTTGCCTATCGTACACCTTATTTTGCCTACTATCATGAAATCGCGACACCTTGGCCTTTTTGACTTCCTTTCTGCTACTGTCATGAAATCATGAAACTTTCACCTATTGTACACCTTCTTTTGCCTGTTGTCATGAAATCGTGACACCTTGGCCTTTGTCGACTTCCTTTCTGCTTTTGTCATGAAATCGTGACACTTTCTACTTTTGTTGATGTCATCTTCACTTCTATCATGAAATCGTGACCCTTCTATATTCATGGCCTTCTTCTCTACTTTTGTCATGAAATCACAACATTTTTGACACCGTACAATCTCTCTCCTCTTAGAGTCGCAAAACTGTGACATGTCACAAAATCACGACATCTTCCTCTGTTGGAGTTTGCACTTGCCTTCTGGTCACGAAACTGTGACATGTCACAAAATCGTGACATCTTCCTCCTATTGGCTTCTTCACTTCTGCCTGTCACAAAATCGTGACACTTCCTGCATCCGTACACTTTTCTTTCATCCTATCACGAAATCGTGACACTTCTGGCTTTCGAACACTTTCTTTGCAGCTTGTCATGAAATCGCAACACTTCTCCTTTCAGACTCTTCCCTTTGCTGCATGTCACAAAATTACGACAGTTCCCATTTCAAGCATTTCAGCATGTCACAAAATTGCGATAGTCCTCACTTCGTCTTTTGCAGCATGTCGCAAAATCGTGACATCTTTCGAGTAACTTTCTCTCTCTTCAAACTTGTCATGAAATCGCAACAATTCACACTGTGGACTCTCTCTTCTACATTGTGTCATGAAATCATGACACTTTTTCGTTCGTACAACATTCTTTGAAAAATGTCATGAAATTGCGATACTTTTCCTTCTCTGCCTTCCTGCACTTTCCAAGTCACGAAAATGCAACATGTCGCGAAATCGTGACACTTTCCAACTTGCTCTCCTTCTCTGCCAACATGTCGCAAAATCATGACAATTTTGCCAGCTTCTTCTCTTTCTTCCAGCATGTCACGAAATCACGACAGTTTTTCCCAAACTTTCTCTCTCCTCAAACATGTCGTGAAATCATGATAGTTTTGCCAGCACTTTCTCTCTCCTCAAACATGTCACGAAATTGCGACAGTTTTTCCAGCCATCTTACTTGTCTTTTTCTTGATCTTTTGCAACTGGGCTACTCTGATCTTCTTGGAAACTTATTGTCCAAACTGAAACCTTCATCAAAACACATTCTTTGACATCAAATCAGATTGCTTCAAGAACTCTTTGACATCAATGACAACATCTACACTTAGAGCAAAGGCAATGTACCCAAGGTACCCAAAATTGCCAACACGGAAGAAATAACAGTGTTATCATTATAGGTTTTGGAGCAAAAAAAATTTATATGTGATTTTATGAGAAAGAAAGTTAGAGTCTTAAAATTTTGGTGAGTGGATAAAAATAGTAGCCATGGGAGGTGACATGTGCAAAGTGGAGCCTTATAAGATATCCATTGAGAAGGAGGTTTATGAGATTTTAGATAGAGGGGATTTCTCTAGTGTATCAAAAAGTTTTATGGGTTTGATGAATCCATCTCTCCAATTTACCCATTCTTGAATGGAATGGAAGGTTAAATTTGAAGGTGTTGAATTCATTGTCAACACAATGTTGATTGATTAAGTGAATTCCTTAGATATAAAAGGTGATTTTATAAATTAGGAGAAGAATTCCCTAGCTAGGGAGTTGGATAAGTTTTTAGAAAAGAAAAAATATAACAAGGTTGAAAATGGTGTTTTGAGAGACTCCCTACCCAAGCCTTATATTACAGTGTTTATTCCAATAATGAAGATACATTACTCTAGACAGGTAATCTAGTATTGTCCATAATTTCCATGTGGTATTATTAAATTATCTTTGGCATTATAAAAGATTCAATATCATGATGTTTTTATTATGCTCAATTGAGAATACCATGAAGGATTTTAGCATAGGAGAGTCTTCAAGCCTCTACATTAGGGACTTATAAAACTAATTTTTACTCATGTTATAGAGAAAAGATATTAAAATTAAGGTTATCCTAGAATTGGACTATGACTCCCTCCAACTTTGAAGGATAATTTTAGTGCTTTTGGAGAGAAAGGATCTGGTGATTTTTTCATTATTATTGGGGACAAGGAAGAGGATTTATTGTATGATTCCTCTAAATATTGTCCTAGCATGAAAGATAAAAATTCCAAGAATGATGTTTAGTAGTGGATAACTTCCTAAGAGGAAGTTAAATCCTTCACTAAGATAAGGTGTTCCAAAAACCTAAAATGGAGTAAGGATCAAAGCAAGGATGGGGGTGATACCCTCCATGTCCTCTTTGACAATGATTCGAATAACTTGGGTGGTGAGGACCACAAGTGTAAGTTGATCATTAATGAGAATTTTCCTTATCCCTTGAGAAAGAAATATCGAGATTGCTTGATGGGATAATCGTCTACCAAGGTAAATGGAAAAGGTTTACCTTTGAATCCCATTCATTTTTTGGTCTATGTAAAAATTATAAAATAACCAAATATTTGAATGATTCTATTCTAATAGTTAATGAAATGGTTAGTATGATGATGGAAAAGATGGATTCCCATATGGATATTTCTTCACCATCAAAGAATACTGAGTTCCATAAGGTTAAAATCCTAAATAATTTATCAAAGAAGACTAAGTTCCCTTCTTAATTAGAAATCTTGGAATCCAAATGGAAGCCATTCTAAATAATTTATTATTTTTTATAAGGTATAATGGGTTTTAAAATGAGGCTCAAACATTTTAAAAAGAACAACAAGAACAAAGATCAAGAACTCATTGTGAAAAAAAAAGGACCAATAGAAGAAATAACCAAATTCTAAAAATCTAACTTATAATGGATCAAGAAGAAACCAAGGATTAGCCACCATCCTGCAAGCCCAATGACACTACTTATAGAAAAAACCTATGTTACAATAATAAAATAGGGAAGAAAGTAGGCTCATCCCATCAATCACTACATCGAGAAAAATATAAAACTGCATAGAGAACTCAATAGTCCTAAAAATACTAGTGAAGAAAATGTTGGGACCAATAGGGGTCTTATAGAAACATACATAGATCTACAAAAAATAAACCCCAAAAATTTCAACTCCTTCCTCTACCTACCATGACCAAATGATTGAGAGCTAGGGACAACTCTATTAATTTCTAGTGAGCCTTTACCACCTTTTAAATTTAGCACTGCTTGGGATCCATTAGCAAATTCTGCATCAGTGTCATGACTTCTATAAAATTTATGGGGAGGCCTTCCAACCTTGCTCTCAATTCCAACATCTATTTTCCCTTTATATTGATTCATAATTTATCAATTTTGAAGTTAAAGGGAAAACCTGAATCTAGTGAGGAGGCAAGTATAGTCTTGAAATGGAATGTTAAACCTTTAGAAAAAAAGTATTTTATACAAATACATTGAGAGGTCAAGTTATATGGCATCCTTTGAAAGAGGAATGGATGAAACTAATTTTTTACGGGGATTCCAAAAGTAACCTTGGTAAAGTTGGTGGAGGATTTATAGGAACAATAGTTGTTTTATGGTGGGGGAAGTTGCTAAATATCTAGATTCTATGACCAACTACCAAGCTGAGGCTAGAGCAACCCTTGTTGGTGTAAATATTTCCAAAGACATGAGTGAATAAGTTGGTGGTATAGGGATATGCTAAATATTATTAATGGCTTAAAAGGGAAAACTAGTGTAAACTATAAAATATTAAGTATCATTGAATAAATATTACAACTATTAAATTTTCTAGAGAATTTTGAATTCTCACATACTTATAGAGAGGGTAAAAGTGTGGTATATTAGTCATCAAATTAGGGTGTGCTTAGAGAAAATAACCAAATATGGGTTCCCTTGATAGCTTTCATCGAAACCTAATCCTATTATGGGAAAAGGATAAAAATAATTTAGTTATAATTGTTAGATTTTTGCAGAGTATTTATACTAAACTATTGCTAAGGCTATTTTTAGAGATTTTTGTTGTGGTTTTTTTTAGATTTTTGTTACAATTGTTCCAAAATTGTCGTTGAGGCTATTTTCTAGACTATTGCTAAGGTTTTATTTCAATAATTTTCAACGACTGCTACTAATGATTTGTATTTTAGGATTGCTACTAATATTATCTTCTAGTTTTATTGTTAAGGCTATTTTTGAGTCTATCATTGAGAAAAATTTTGAGTTCAATAAAAAATATGATGGTGGCTTACAGGTGGTTTTCTAATACCTGAATAGCTTCATTTTATCTTGTAAAAGGGTACAAACCATTTCAAAAGCTTTTTTTACCATAATAGAAAAGAAATAATTCATTACAAATTAAAATAATAAATATAATAATATTAATTTATTTATATCAATTAATGTTTTATTATAAAAAAATAAAATATTGACCATGAAATTTTGAGGAAGTGACATGTGGGATGTAACTCGAATTTGAAGATGTGAAAATTTTGAGTCTTGGAACACTCAATAGTTTCATTCACCAAAAATAAAAATTACAAATGAATAATATTTTTAAATAACTAACAATATTCAAACTTAAGTTTATAATAATAATTTAAAGTTGTGTGTCTATGTATTGATAAGTCTGAAATATTTTTGTATAATTTAATAGAGAATAATAACATTATAATAAAATTATATTTATTGTTATTGGAAGTTTAAAAATTTTAATTATGTGAATGCAAAGTACATTTAAAAATTAAAACTTAATAAAATGGATAAATATTATTAACATTTAAAATGAATCAATAAAATTCCAATGGGTCTATGGTTCAATAGTTGCGATAAATAGTTGACGTAGCCCACACTGAGATTCAAATATCGATGGCACCAAATATCTAAATGTGACTAATTTAATGTAAAAGGGAAAGGGAAACCCTTTCAAAACCTTACTTTAAAAAATAATAAAACATTAATATTAAAAATAAGAACCCATTTTTTTTTTCTTTTATGTACCATAATTCACAATTTAGTACAAATTTAAATAATAAATATAATAAAACTAATTATTTTATATGAAAAAAAGTTTTGTTATGAAAAATAAAATCTCATCCATGAAGTCTTAATGAAGTGAATGGGAGGTACTCAATCATGAATATGTGAAACATTTGAGTCCTTGAAAACTCTATAGTGTCCACCAAAAAATAGTTTACAAAGAGCAAACAGGACCTCAAAATATTAAGGAAGAACAAAGAAGATGGCACTAAATGAGATAAGCCTTAAACCAAAAATACCAAGGCCACAAGTAGAAACAGCTAAGAAAAACAAAGATACCAACTAGAAAAGAGATACACACTCGAGGATGGACAGAACACAAAAGCAAAATTTAGTTCTTTCCTTTGTGCGTTTTTCCTAGCATATCTAGTTCTTTTTTAGGAAAAGTGTTTGTCATATTCTTTTTAACATCTTCCAGGTGGGAATCCATCCCTTCCACCATCATACTAAGAATTTTATTAATTATTAGAATAGAATAATTCACATATTTGATTAGTTTATAATCTAATGGTAGATGGCTTCTCTATGGTTTCCAATATTTCTTCACCATCAAAGAAGACTAAGTTCCATAAGGTTAAAATTCTACCTAAATCTCCTTTGGATTCTATCTGACAACTTATTCCCTTATTCCAAATTCCTATTTTATCAGCTTCCCAAGTTGATAAGTTTAATTTTATTTTTTGAAGAAAATGTATATTTGGTTGATGATATTTTATCATAGATCTAACCAGCCTTTACTTGTTAGAGGTATTCATTTCCCTACCATTCTAAGATAATAACTTCATTTGTAATTTTTTGTAGTGGAATTGTGCCCACCAATATCTAAAATCTTGTATTTTCATGATATATACTCTTTTCTATTTTTCTAATTTATTTATTTATAGAAGACAACTTGTTGATATTCTTTATAGATTTTGCTCCCAAATTAGGATTCCTTTTAGCACTCTATGTTACTTGCACATTAGACATATCATCTTTCTTTGGAATAATCTCATTGAGGGACAAAAAATCCACCTCCATCTTGTTGGAGTATATTACCTTATTTGGTACATGCTAATATACCACCTTGGCTACATAACTGGAGTAGGAGTTTACCTTAGAGTAAGTTTTGAGTAGTTACTTAATGCAATGTAATAAATGCACAAGTGTTAGAATGTGCAATGATGTAAATATGCATGTAGTCCACATTTACATGAGTCATAGGTTAGGTAGATGAATATTCATGGGTATATGAAAGGCCAAGGGACTTATTTCCCTATATATGTCTTTGAGAGAGTTGAGTGTAGTTGAATGAAATAGCATTAGCATCTAGTTAGTATAGTGGGTATAATGTAGATCCTTCATATATTTTTGGAGTGTTTATGTCCTCTATTATATTACATTGTACTATTTTTGTGAGCTTTCATTAATGATATCTTTTAAGTTATTTCAAAATTCTTATATATTTTTCTTGCATTTTATATTGATATTACCATATAAATATCATTACTTATTTATTTTGCATCTCATGGTTGCATTTCCTTTAATATATATCATCAAAAGATAACAGTGGTATCAGAGCACATGGTAGATCAATATGAAATAGGAAGAGACATAAGATATATATAGAGAGGAGATAAGAAATCTTATTTTTAGAATTTCTAAAATTACATTTGGCTAGAGTACTTCAATAGAGTTGTAAAATAACTCGTGAAGACTAGGAATCGACATTGATTCCACTAGATTGACAAATCAACTAGTGAAGATTCATTACCTCAAGATTTAAAGTTTCTTCCATTACAGTTTCTAATATTTTTTTGTAGAAAAAGGATATTGAAAGAAATTTGAGAATCTTCCTACAATAGCTAGGAAGAATATTTTCTTTGAAATCAATACAATGCCTGAAGCAACAAGTTGGATATTGAATATTTGGATGCCTAAGGAAAAGGTCCCATTGCAGGATTTGTAGAATGAAGACTCCATAGATGAATATTAAGAATAAATAATGCCAAATAAGGCACATTAAAGACTGTAAATCAAGAAGGAGGTCCTAGAAATAAGATCACATTGAAGGAAGAAGAGACTAAAGGAAAAATGTTTTGGAGAAGATTGGATATTGGAGATCTTCATTAAATATTGAAAAATTCACATTGAATAAGTTGAAGAGATCCATATAATGTCCCATTGAATAACTTTCATATTTGGAATATTGGAGAGTGATAAGGACTAGCAAAATTCCTATTACACATTTTAGAAGATGCAGATTACAAAGATCAAATAAGAATAGTTCATTGCAAAACTTCCATAGTTGAATATTGAAGAGATAAAGGAAGGTCTCATTTCAATTTTGAGAACACTAGAGGTTGCCAAAAATGAAGACCAAAGAGAAGAGGTCTCAAGGAAGAATTGAAAGGAGAAAGAAAGAGAAGCCTAGGAAAGCCTCACTATAGATTTTGGAGAAGGCCATTAAAGGAGATTTCGATAAGGTCATTCGAGGAGAAAGGAGTTAAAATAAACCACCAAATATGAGATATTTGAAGATTGCCTTTGAAGGTTTTGAAGGCTAATTCGAAGAAAGGAGTTTATTGATTTTATAGTATAAAATAGAAGATATCTAGGAGATAAGTCACAGTTGTGATTTGGAGTTTCCTACCAAATTTGGAAGATTCAAGGATAGCGTATAGGAGGAGAAATTGACTACATTACAATATGAAAATATTAAATTTGAGGATAGCAAAAGGGAAGAAATTTAGGCAGCATTAATAGTTGGTATGTTTTAGATTTTCATAGTGCATTCTAAAGGAGAGGTAAAACCACCAAACTACATTTTTAGGAAGCAAGTTATAGGAGTTTTAAATTTGCAAATTGGTGAGATAAATTGTTATTTTTATATAGCAAAGAAAAAGTTGTTATTTCATCTAACACAGGGAAACAATTAGGTGATCCAAATAACAAATAAATACATAATCTACGAAGGTTAAAAAGGTATGCAACTTAGGTGCAAAAGGTTCATTATTTGAACTCTTACATTAATTTCATTATTAAGTTTCACTAAGCACAAAATTAGAGTTTAAAGTTGCAAAGGAGAAGGTTTCATATTAAAGTCTTCAAGGAAGTGTAGAAGATAGTTTCTACAAGGTTTAAAACCTACACATAAGAAAGAGGAGTTAGATATATTTGTAAAGAAAAAAATATGAACATCCTACCTTCTATTTAAAGCAAAAAATACTCTATTATAAAGCATAAATTTCATATACTATAGTGCAAAGTAAATCCATATAAAAGGGGATACTATTTGCATGATTGAAAATATTGGAATTATCATTGTACAGTTAACCAAGCAAAGGAGTTAGAGGAGAGAGTTCCCTAGTACAAGAAAGCAACATTAAATCACTATTTACCATAAAGGAATAGAGAAGAAGACACCATACTAAATGAAGGAATATATCTTCAAAAAGGAGACCAAGATAGCTTCAAAAAAGAGATCAAGAAGCCTAAATTTAGTTTGTGCAAATTATGGTATTTTATATTAATTATTTTAGATTTATTTACATTACATGATTGCACCATACTTGTCTTGTCCAATGTAGCAAAATGAGGACAAAATTTATAGGGTCTTAATTTATTAAAACAAAACACAAATTACAATCATCAAGTGGTTGCATCATCAAGGTTGAAGAGCAAAATTTGATGCAAAAGGAAGAGAGCCAACTAAAGGGCTCAAAATCATAGTGTTCAAGGTGTCTAAAGACACAAAATTTAGTTCCATCAGTCTCATGAAAGCAACACTCACAATGCCAAAATAACTTGCAACTAAAAAGAGACCAATTAAGTGTAGTTGAATGACATTAGAAAGGATAGTATAACACAACAATAGTGCAACTTGCAAGGAGAACAATATAAATTTGGGTGATTTTTACCACCACCCACATGCACTTCAACAAGAAAGTGCTAATGATAAATAAACTATGCAAAATGAGATCATTTAGTTCAAAATTGGCTAATTTGAAGGCATATGGAAGTTTTGTACTTGACTAAGGCTTTGCATGGTCCCAAAAATCTGGACCAACCAAGGAGTGTGAATTCTATAAATCGAGAGGATGCCAAAAGTTTTATTCTTGATAAGGACCCAACTAGATTTTGGATGTTTGACCTAATTGAGTATGTGGCAACAATTAGAATACTTGCGCATGATCACACCCTGGGGTGATACAAAATTTTTCATACATGCATACATTAAACATGAAGAAAAATGACCAAGTTTAAGAAGTGTCGAAATAATCATACCCAACTGGATCCTGGCAAGGTACCAAATGCCCATCCTATAGTGGGAGGGCTTGGTAGGTTGCCAAATCTCCACCTAGAGATTGAGAGCCAACACAAGTAGATTCTAAAAGGTACTGGATGATATACACTTACCCAAATCATGGGAGTGTAGAAAATCTTTGGCCTATTGTAGAAGTTCAATTTTGGAAGCTCAAAATATTTTTGCTCGATCGATACCTGAAGGGGTACCCAATCCTTGGCCTGATATTAGAAATTTATGAATGGCAAGGAAAATAAGTGATGATGTCATTGAAGGCTTGATACCCAACCAAAGTACTACAAGATCCTAGATAGTTGAAATCATAACTTCATAGTGCATGAGCTTTGTAGCTGGCTCAATAAAATCCAACATGGGACCACCTGCATAAGGAATATCATCATCTTAAGATACCTATTCAATGAGATTTCTTGTTAGAAGAATATCAGTAACATGGTTGTATTCAAGACCATCACTTAGGTTACAAAGTAGCTCAACAGAAAGTAATAAATGAAGATCAATTAACTAGATGAAAGTAGTAGGCTCAACACTATTCAGTGTGATGCAAATTTTTGCCATATTAGCAAGTCATGATTAGGCAGTTGGAGTGACCATAATTTTGAAAATTCCAACTGGATACCACTCACTCTAACATAAAAGTGGCCCATGTCTAGTATAATTAAGTTTTAATTGTATTAATCCTAATATACTATGATGTATAATTAAAAATAGGTCGACTCTTAGGCATTTACAATTCATATATAAATATGGATAACTTGCATATTAATACAAATTGATTGGTATCTGGCTTGTGGTTCAATTAAAATTGTAGAGCATGTATGTATGTATGATCACTTCTTTATACTTTTAACTTGTTGAATTTTTATGGTGTTTATTCTTAATCTTGGATATGTGTTCTATTCATTCACTTATTTTGGTATTTGTGGTCTGATAAGATACAATATATTAAAATTCAATGTTTTGTAATTGACAGTATTTTTGGTTGGTCTATTAGGTATTTGATGGTTCAATCATATAGTTCTTATATTTGCATGTGTCTTTATTTTGCTTAATCTGCACCACTTTAAGTTCTATCTTTAGCTCCTTTTTTATTTATTTTAGCACCCTTTTTCCCCCACACTTAGGAATAGCTAGCTAGGAATTCAAGCAATCGGCCACCTTCAGAGATTGACCATTGCAATTTTCACAACTCCTCGATCATTCAATGTTGTTCAAGGTCTGTGGGTGCACAAACCTCTCTATTAGACATATTCTCCAACCAAAAAAATTTGGTCTGCCTAGTGGGACACTAGAGTCCCATATTTGGATAGTATAGGATCAGTGATAGTCTATATTATCACATCTCATTACAATCACCTGGTGACTCTTCTCAAATCTAGAAAATCTATATTCTATTACTAGTTGCCTATAAAATCCGAATAGATATTGGTGATACTTTGTCTTATCCACAACCTCTATCACTTAGAGATTTCATCTATCAATACCTAGAAAATATTTGCATATCCAACCTTTTAAAACAAAAATTGCCTAGACTCTCAGACATATGATCATAATACAAGAAACTAGAAAATCAAAAGAATTTATTAAGTTTCTAGAATTGCAGTTTGGTAGCTTTAGAATTCATCCAAGCTTCCCACCTATTTCATCGCCCTCTCTAGTACTTATTGTAGATCTGAATAGTACAACCAATCCTATTGCTACCAATCCAACTTTAATAGTCCATCCTCTTGCATCAACAACAATGGCTATGAATCAAAATCTAAATACTTAGAATTACCCAGTCTAGAATCATATGGGACCTTTGAATTTATCAGTCAAGAATTGTATTCTCTCAACTACTTTAAAGCATTACCAACATATGATGGCACTATAAAAACTACATACAAGCATTATCAAGAAGTAGAAACATTATCCGCTATACATAGTATTTAGGATGAGGATATCATGATAAGTCTCTTAGTAATTTAATTAAAATGGAAGATATCATATTGATACAAAACCTTGTCGAACCTAACTATAACTTCATGGAATGGGTTGGTCGGCAAACTAGTTGAGAAATTCAATGAAAAAGCAGACACTTTCTCTATGTTGACACAATTTAATACCATCCAAATGCATGCACAAGAATAAATAATAGATTTCAACATCAAATTCAGCCAAACATGGAAAAGGGTACCGCAAGGCCTGCATCCAACTAATGAACAAGCAATGTACTACTATTTGAGGGTATTTCACTTTGATCTTTGGATGTACATAATACAATACAATGTATAAACATTCATAGAAGTTTTTAAATAAGCACTAAAAGCAAAAAAGACCTAATTGCCATAGGAAGACTACTTTTAAATTTATTTATGCCTATATACCCAGAATTCCCTCAACATTGGTTTTGGCTCCATCAAGCTCTTTTTTAGCATATAATCCATTGGTCAATTTCCCATTATTTTTCCCTACTCTGAGTTCACAAACACTTCCTACTCCACCTAAAATCCCATTACTCATAGCATCTAAAACTATCTTGGCATTACCAACCTTGGATCCCCAGATAATTGCCCTTTGATAAATGATAACAAATTTTAATAACCTCACAAATGAAGTTACAACCATGAAATGAAGATAATATAAGAGAAAATTTCAACCACAAAGGTTTCATACCTATGAACATGGGTTTGTACAAATAATGCTACAGAATATGAAGCATTATGCCTAGGACAAAAGAAGGCTAAAAAATTAGGGATCAATCAACTACAAATATTTGGATATTTTGAACTAGTTATAAATCAAATCGTTGAAAAATGCAATAGTAATCAGCATTACCTTAGGTCCTATAGAAATAAGATATGGGACCTACTCGAGTCCTTTGAAGGTCTAAATTTTAGGGTCATTCCTAGAGAAAAAATACTCACACTAATATACTAGATTCTTTTGGAGAAAGTTGTTGCTCAATAAATAATATCATCCACAAGCCCACAATAGTAAGGGTTGTCTATAGATCCTTCATCCATGTTAAGGACATATTTTGGTAAGTATTCAAAATTTATGAGAAGATAATTTATTTCCTAATTTAGGAAATAAATTTCATGGGTGTTCAATCAGTTTAAGAAGAGTAGAATGTTAAACAAGAGGAGATCATGCATCAAAAAAGTAATCACATACCCAAAATATTGATAACTACGGAGAGTCTATTTGATAACAGTGATAGACCGATTTCTCATAAGAAAAAATGTTAACAACAAGAATTATAAAGAGGTACAAATGAAGCCTAGAAAATACATCACAATTTGTGTATGTTGTTTAGAAGAAGAAGTTAATCATACCATTAAGTTGTGAAAAGAGTTCAATGATGTCATAGCATAGACTTATGATGATCTTAAGTTATACAACAAAGTTATTAACCAACGCAATATGAATTTTTTACCAAATGCAAAGCCATTTTGATAGAAATAGATACCGATGAGTCCCAAAAGTTAGAATCTTATGAAATAAGAATACCTGACATTGAGGTTCATCAAAGATACCCGATCAGAGGATTTACAACCTTTAGATATGATAATGGTAGAATTTATTAAATTAGAAGAAAAAATATATAATAATGCCAACCATCATCAAAAAATTGGTTCTCAAATGGGACATAAATATGACAAAACTAGGGGTACATGAAAAAATTGTATTCTATGTGGTCTAGCCTGTACATAATAGAGCAAAATAAAGACTCCAACACCTTTCAATTGTGCTAACTAAATGGTCATTTACTATTCATTATAGTAAACGGTCAGTATCTCAAGCATTATACAAGTGGTATCCCACTTGTATATATGTAGATATGACACTTGTATAAATCTTGTCCTAGCTTATACACACAATAGAAAAATTATACATCCATACCTATAACTTATACACACAATAGAAAAATTCTACAATCCAAAGATAGCCATAGTTTGTGACTATAAGTCTAAGTTGTTGTTTACTATCGACAGATATTTCATACTAATAAACTTTGCAATAGATAAAAACCTAGGCACTAGGATGAAGGAAGTAAGCTTGGAGGAGAAATTAAAATATTTTCAAAATTTCTCAGTTAGAGACTGGTTGGTTCAAATTGGAGGGAAGTTACTAGATGACTATATGAATAAGACCAAAAAGCTATCCAAATTCTCTGATGAGGCATAATCTATTTTATCTATGTTTGTAATACTCTTGGTATTAATAAGTGATGCAATAGTATACTCGTATCATATGGGCATGGCCAATATGAGAATGTAGGCTTTCACATTCGTCACACTAGACTGGGCATAATTTTTGGAAGTCAATATTTAGGACCAGTTGATGTCATTGAAAGTCCAAAAGTGCAATGTGTTCACATATTCCTCATATGTGGCTTGGTTGTTTTTCTACTACATGAAATTTGCAAACATACATAATATTCCATTGCAAAAAATAGATTAGGAAGGCAAGGATCACCCAGTAATGGATTGGACCCATGTCATCAGAAATAGCTCTCCATATCTTGAATTCAAAAAGGAATTTTTAGGATCTGCATTGGCAAAAATATATGGGAAGTGTCCATGCCATTCTACTAAAGTAGTTATCATGGGAGACAGGAGATTGGTATTTTCTAGAGAAAGGCACCATCATCAAAATATATGGCTTCTCAAAAATTTTGTACCTACTACCATAATATGTCACTAACTAGGTATTTAGCTTAGAGTATTGTAGATAAGCATATGTGGTATAATAAAACTTGTTCAGTTTGTTGATCAATATTAAACATATAATTATG
Source organism: Wollemia nobilis (assembly GCA_028583015.1). Classification (NCBI taxonomy): domain Eukaryota; kingdom Viridiplantae; phylum Streptophyta; class Pinopsida; order Araucariales; family Araucariaceae; genus Wollemia; species Wollemia nobilis. Next base: position 8,361,556 of record JAQPPZ010001925.1, read on the forward strand.
TCCAAGAGGAAGCCACAAAAATACCAAGACCTAGAATCCAAGCTCTCTGCATTAAAGTTACCAGTAGTTCCACATATATGGAATTATCACCCTGAAGGTATATTGGCTCAAAAGTTGAAATCAAATACTAAGTTACTCATATTCAATAACTTGCCATGTCAAAATATTGAAGGGTTTAGGAATCTAGTAGAGGGTAAAGTGGTACCAATTAACTATTTAGAAATGCAATATAGGTCAGAATGGATAAAGTGTTACATATATGAGTGAGTGTTTGACCCAGATAGAAATAAGGACCAATTGTTGGATCCATAGTTGGTTGATACCATTATGGATGATAAGGGCTAGAAAGAAAAAAAGTTGAAAATTGTTGATAATGAATTATGAATGCAACATGATTAAGAAATCCAAACCCAATGGTAAAGATAAATTATTTAACAACTTTGGCAGGGACTATAGCAGTTGGATGAGTAAACACGAATAAAGTTATTTTTAAAATTTTTGAGGATTTGAACTACCAAAGATATAACATATGAAGGAGAGCAAGAATATAAAGCAAAATACCTTCAACAAGTAGTAGCAACTCAAGCCTTAATATATGAAGAAGAAAAAGAAGAGTCACTATCTCAAAATCCCCTCAAAATACATATCAAAGGGTTAGAAAAATCTAAGGCCACAAAAGCCCCTTTAAAAGGATTGCATCAATATTCTAGTTAAAGTTCCAAGTCTAGTAAGAAGTAAAAACATTATTTAAGTTCTAAAGTATTTGATAAAACTACAAAGAAATAAAGACTAAAGGAAGATAAAGAAAGGTAAATCAAAAAGAGGTAAGAATTGTAGCAGGATATAGAAATATGTAAAGTGGTGCATGGAGAGGTAGAACAAGTGAAGATTAAACAAGTGAAAGTAAAAGTAACTATACTCGTAAAAAAGGAGCCAAAGTTGGAAGTGCGAGATATAGGTACATCTCTTAAACTACACGTTCATTCAAGTCCTCCTTGTATAGAAATCCTAGACTCACCATATCGCAAGTGGAAAGGCCTAGCTGCTATCAAAAATGATTTTCACAATTGTAAAAATTAAGGTAGAAGAACATATTTCCCCTTTGGATCAACTCCCTATCTCACAAATACCTCTTGTACCACCCATTACTTAATTATTTCTAGAGTCCACCTCATTATTATAGCCTTTCATTATTCATGAGTTCTCTACACATCCTTCATATTTCACCCTTCCACCTAAATCATAGAAGGAGCAAAATATTCAAAATTAACCCCCCATAAAATCTATGGCATCTTATCCTTTCACTCCAATACTAGCCTTCTTAGCCATGTCTATCCCCCCTGTTTCCACCGTAGGACCACTTGCATCAATATTTTCCACTATCCAGCTAATAGAAGAAAATCAATATAGGTGGATAGAGGAGGAGGAACAGTATGAATAGCTACAAGTAAGAGAAAATAAAACCACTATCATAGGATTTGATACACTCAATCCCATTAAATATGAGATAATCAAGGTGATATCCAAACCAAAGGTGAATAAGCCAATCTCTTAGATGATACCAAGAGAATGGGATAAAAAAGAGTACAAAATAAATATCTTTATAATATCCAAAGTAGAGATTACCTGAGCCATTCACACAAAGATAGACACATTACTATAGCAATCAAAAGTGACAAAAAAAGAGCTAACAACTACTCAAAATGTAATATAAACTCTCAAGGCTAGGCTTGCTAAAGAAAAAATTGTAAAGAAGCCCCTAAAAATGAGATTCTTCATCTAAAGAATTCTCTTGATAAAGACCCTTCTAAAAAAGAGTTGTAGCTAAAATACAAGCCAGTTGACCAGCTAGTGATTGAGCTACAAAATCAACAAGAAGAGAAGAAGTAGTAGAATACAACTCTTTGTGAGCTAAAGGATAAGCTATAGGAGCAATTAAAGGCCATACTCATGACAAGGAATGAACTAGAGAAAGAAAAGGACAAGTCACTCACCTTAGCAATTTCCAAGAATTGGTTGAGATAAATTTGGGCTTGCTATTGGGGAAATATAAAAGGAACAACTATAGAAAATTTCCCTTCTTATCTATGAGAAGCTGAAATGAATTGGATTTATGTCTATAGAGTCTATAAAAAATATGGCAAGGGTATATGACATACTAACAACCAATTTTTAGGAAGCACAGAGGTTCAAAAAATGCTTAGATATCTTGATAAGTTCCCAGAGATGAAAAATAATAAAACAATAATATCAAATATTGGATATTCTTGGTTTACAAATTTTTTGAATGACCAATATCATTGACCTAATATGAGAAGCACCGACCATATTTAAAAGGGAAGCTACAAAATGAATTATATTGTGAGCAACCTAAAGGCTCAAGGTGCACCAAGATTCTAAAATGAGGATGGTACTTTTATTGAGACATATGCACTCAATAAATTATTTGTAGGGTGCATCCAAGATGAGAGTGATATTATTTCAATACCAAAACCAATTGATATGGAAAAAGCCTTTGCCTATTCTATATACTCTCCCAAATTCTAGCAAAGGCTAAGTATTTTGATAAAAAGTATAGAGATACTCCTTATTACCACCTTTGTAGATTGAAAATAGTTACCTCTGAACTCAAAGGAATCCTAGACCCTCCTATGGATGTGTGGAACAATATGTGTCATCAACTTTAGATACTTATACCTTCTAGGGCCATTTCACACTAAGGAGAATAATTAGGAGTATTTTCACAAAAATAACCCTAATAAAATGAAGGGTTATACGAGCACTTACCATCGAATGAATGATGAAAGAAAAGTTTTCGACTTTGTATTATATTCCTTGTATAGTTGTATTTTATAGTACTTCCAAAATTAATAACTTTTAATCCCAATGGAACAACATGTGTTGCTCAACTATCAAGGAAGAAATAGGGATGAATGGAATCTAATCAATAGTGTTGAAGATCAAATAAGCACAAAAAAATACCAATATAAGATCTACCTAGATCTCAAATAATGAGGAAATGACTAGTCATGTAATAAGACCCATAACACTTATTTATTGTAAGCTATATTGGGAAGGTATCCCCTATGAATTGAATAGCATGTGCCTAGCTAGGTTTTGAAATAACCTGTAGCTGCAACCAACTTTACTCTTAAAGTTCTATTTTTGTGGGTGCATCTCATATTTTAATCCCATTCTCTAGGTATCCCCACCCACAACTTTTATTACATCACCTCCATCCCATTATCAATTACCACATGTGAAGTTAAATATAGAGTCCATTATACAGTCCATAATTACAATTTTGTTCATGTTGAGAAGCAACACACCCCCACTGAAAAATGAGATTCCATCCTTAGAAAATTCTGAACTTTCATTTTTGCAGTAGGGACCCTCTAGATGTTTTTCAGGTTTAAATCCAAATTTGCTTGCCTCCTTTTTAAAGTTGTGCTTTTTCTTGCATTCCAGCTGTGTTATCCAAGAATTCACTTTTTACATGCTAGAATCATTCATGCACAAACAAAATCTTGCACCGGTACCGAGAAAAATCTAGAAAACAGTTGCATAAATTCATGAAAAATCAAACTTTCCATTTTTGGTAGTGTCGCGATATCGCGACACTTCCATTTTCGAAAATGTCGCGAAATCGTGACAGATAAATCAAAAAGCAGCTAAGTCATTTAAGTGTAGCGAAATCGCGACACTTTCCATTTTTGGAAGTGTCGCGATATCGCGACATTTCCATTTTTGAAAAGTGTCGCAAAATCGCTGCCGGCCGGAGGAGAGAGAAAGAAGTCGTACGGAAGGGCGCGATTTTGCGACATGTCACGAAATCGCGACATGTCACATTTTCACGGTAGGAGAGAGAAAGTGGGCTGCAGAATAAAAAAATTGGCTAAGTATGAAAATGGTCACGATTTCGCGACATGTCGCGAAATCACGACACTTTTTGGAGAGAGAAGGAAAGGAGACGAAGAAAGAAGCCAAGTGCAAAGGCAGGCGCGATTTTGCGACATGTCATGAAATCGTGACATGTCGCAGTATCACGACTGTTGGAGCAGAAAGTTGCAGTTGACGGAGAAGGGTCGTGATTTCGCGACATGTCGTGAAATCGCGACATGTCACGTTTTCACGGTCAACGGGGGAAGAAGTTGCCGATGAGCCAGGGACGTCATGATTTTGTGACATGTCGCAGAATCGTGATAGGAGAGAGAAAGTCCTCAAAAGGCCAGAAGTGCATTCCAGTAGGAAACAGAAGGCATCCTGGGATAGCGACACGTGTCAAAGCGTGAGGCAGACAAGCAGAAGCCGACATGCAAGCTTATTTTGTGGTTTTTAATATATTTTTAATGTTTAAATGCTTTAATTTAATGTTTTTTTAAAGTTCTAATCTAACTCATCTTTTGTCTTTCATGCAGGATTCCATCTGGCACTTGCGGGACAACCGGGAAAGGCCATAAAGTCAAAGTTAAAGTGCGGATTTAGTCGAGGACCGCCATGCTAGAGGAGAAGATGCCGGTGAAAGCATTCAATGGAGATTTATTGCAGAATTAATAGCATGAAGACCATTTCAACTCAAAGATGGCTTTGCAGAGATCAAATTGATGGAGAAGTGGTGACTCATCCGGCTCACCAGTAGAAATTAATGGAGGCATTTATTTGCAGCTGCAGATGAATGCAAGTGGCTTTAGATTTTATCTTCTCCATTTATGGCAGCTAACTGCACTGATTTGCCAAAGGGTTAAGTTCTATCTGGACTTTGATTTTAAATGGATTTTTATTGTAAAACTCGGTCCTAGGGTTTAAGTGTGATAAGATTTAGGGTTTGAGCAAGATATTTTGAAAAAGATCAGGGTTTGTCCTGAGTCTATAAATACAGATCTCAATGTAATTGCGAGAGGCAGAGACTTAGAAATAAAAGGCTTATAAGCAATTTCTTGCAAATTTTGTGAAATCCTTTGTTTCTGGACTTGGAGTTGATGTGCTTTAGCTTTTCTGTGATAGCATGGCCAGGAGCCTAATATTTTGCAGAGTGTGATAAGTGTATCTTATTTTGTTATCCGTTCCATTAAATTTTGTTAGATATATGCTGTAAATCTGAGTTATCAAGTTTAAATATCTTTGTTAGGCTTCAGTTGTTCTATTGTCTGCTAGGGGAAATTACATATTTGAGGTTAAGTTTGTTCTAATTGCTCTGTCTTCACTGTGCAAGCTAGGCTGTCGGTGAAAGATACCAGTTTTAACCTGACTTCCCTTCAGTTTATAATTTTTTTCTAGATCTGTTTCACTCTGCCTTGTGCTCTTAGTTGAAAGTGATCTTCGACTGACTGGACACTTTCTTCTTTGATTTGTTTTGTTGTGAAGCTGATAGCATAGATAAAATTGATAGTTTGGGTTTTACAGTTGATGTCTGATAAGCTTCTCTTTCTGCCCTACCCTACCCTCTCTTTGTTTTCGGTGAATGATCCATTTTTATTTTCTTTATTTGCCTTTTATTTGAATCTGCTGACCCATGAGAGCTAGATCAAAGAATCAAGTTAAATCTGATTGTCAACAACTTTTGCAACTATCGAACAAGTTCAAGAACCCCCGTAAGGTAACGAGCAGATCCATATTGAAATCTATTCCGAAGTGGAAAAGAGTGAATAGCCATTCGACCCAACTCTGTAACTCGCACCTTGGATAACCAGCTAGATCCTAAAGTGAGTGGGATCCGTCCCGTGGGTGTCTCCGGGGCTTCCTGCCCATCCTTTCGTTGGGGTGCGTATGAAAGCCGGATCAACACCTAATTGGTGCTAGAAGGAGGGCATGTTGAACTCAGTTCGAGTATTGTAAGTTTGTGAGTGCTGATTTAAATTTTGTTGTCTGATTTTTTGCCTGAACAGCGGGACTTAACACCAACATTTAGTTGTCAGTACAGTTTTTAAAATTGCCAGAGAATACTTGAAGTTAAGAACAGTTTTATCTCCACTGGCAGTTATCCAATTACAACTCAGAATATCACTGACAGCCAAGTAATAATGGCAAATTGGTTGGGACCCACTGCTTTGAACATCCCGGGTATAGCCCATGACCTGCCCAAAAGCCCAAAAAGGTATCTCCCTAGGTATAAACATGATGAGACAAGAACTGCAGAAGAACATCTGCTAGCTTTTAAAAATGCTTTAAAATTGTTAAATATACAGCATGAAGATGTTTCCTGTAGATTGTTCCCGTTCACTCTCCAGGAGGGAGCTTATGACTGGTTTTTAAACCTCACCAAAAATTCCATTACTAGCTAGGATGACCTAGAGAAAGCTTTTATATCACAATTTGGGGAAGTGATAGACCCCAGTGTGTTATACCAATAATTTTCCAGCATCAAGAGAGAGTCGGAAGAAACTGTCAGGTCTTTCAATATGAGGTTCCAAAGAGCTTACGATAGAATGACTAGCCATTACATCCCAAATGCAAATTTGGCCTTAGAAATATACAAAAATGCATTGGATTCGGTGACCTCTATTTTCCTCAAGAGAGACATCAATATCACAACCCTGGCAGGGGCTTATAAAGAAGCCTTAATTCTTGAAAGATAGCTAGGACCTCAAATTCTGAGCAGTCCTTTGATATCTTATGTTACACAGAACATGCCTATTTTGAATCCCATTCCACATTATGAGTTAGTGCCAACATGTCATGCTCTACCCAAGGAGACTCCGTTAACTGTGACATCCACTCAGCATGTGCAAAATACAGAGAAAAGTTCTGATAAGCTCAAAATGGAAGAGCTTGAAGTGAACAGTTGTGATCTGGCACCACCCAAATCTGAAGTTTTTCCTGGTGAGTTAAATTTTCCTAGAGATCAAAGAAATATTGATATTTCTAGTTCACCCAAAAACAAGTACAACCAGGGTTTCAGATTCTGTCACTTTTCCTGAAGAGACGAGAAAGTCTTGTATGCGAACTCCTATGGATGAAATGCAAGATTTTCAATAGTTCAAAATGAACAGTTATAATTTAAGATGTCAGAGTCCAGAACCTAACAATGATCCTTCCTCATCAGAGGATGATGAAAGTGAGATTCAATGTCACTATGTAGAAGTAACTGAGGAGGATAACATCATTGAGGATATGAGGGAACTTAAAGCTGACATCACCCTCTATGAATTGCCTCAGATTGTTGAACAAAAGGTTAACTTGATTGAGGCTTACTCTGGACCACCTGTTGAATTTCAAGAAAAGGAGGAAAAGATAGTAAATATGAATGTGGTCAGCCAACTTGGAATTGATGAACTGTCTCAACATAAGCCTGCAACTTCTCAACATAATATCAAAGAAAAGGCTATAAACTGTGTTGATGCAGATATTGGATCTTATAATTTGGCAACTGAAAAGGTGGGAACGGTTACAGCTCTAATCAATCACAACAATGATGTTTGGACATTGCACATTGATGAGGTTAAATCTAAGCAAGGCTCAGGTGAAAAGGAAAATTGTAAACATTCTGCTAGAGGGATAAAAATTGAAGTCCTGGATATTGAAGCAATACAGCAACCACAAAATTATCAAGTTGTTAAGAACCAGGGCATACAGATAAAACATGATTTCTTTCAGTTGTCACATAATTTTGAAGATGTGGTGGTCTGGGTCTGTCAATATTTTAAGGTATTTGATCCTGGGGGTTTTTTACATTCAGTCCTTTTGAAAGAATTCTGCAAACCCTTCAATTAGAAGCATAAACATGTTATCATATGATTTGTTATTATATGATTTGTTTAATTTGAAGGAGTTGCAGATTTGTTTTTCAAATGGGACAGGGAAGACGATAAACATAAGTCTTTCCCAGATAGCAAATTTTTGAAGCACGATGCGGAGTGCATTTTGTCAACAGGACCTGAAAGGTAATTTTTCTAAATTACTTGCACATGGTCAAAATTTTTTAAGGCACCATTTCTCTGCTTTCCCAACTGCTGCATTTTTTGAGTATGAAGGGAAGTTGTAACATGTGTACATATTGTAAATAACTTTGCAGTTTATTTTGCTTTAGTTTGGTGCTAGATTTCTGTACATTTGCTTTAGTTGTTTATTTCAGTTTTTCAGTTTTCTTTAATTGTCTGTACAGTTTTAGCTTGTGCAGTTTATTTCTTTTGTCAGTGCTTTTTATTTCCTTTCTTTGTCTTTTTATGTCAGCTTGCTGTTTAAATTTTGTACAGTCTTTTGTTTCAGTTTTAGTTGCTTTGCAGTTCTTTTTCTTTGTTGTCTGTACAGTTGCATTTTAGTTTATTTTAGTTGCTTTAGTTTATTTCAGTGATGTTGCAGTTTAGCTTTGCTGCAGTTTAGCAGTTTTAGTTGCTTTGCTTCAGTTATTTTAGTTTATTTCTTTTATTGCCTGTATAGTTTTTATTTTCTTCCCTGCATTTCCTTTTCTTTGCTGTCTGTGCAGTCTTTTGTTTCAGTTCTTTTCTTTCTTTGTATGTGCAGTCTTTTGTTTCAGTTCTTTTCTTTGCTGTCTGTTCAGTTTATTTTATTCCCTTTGCCTGTACAGTTCAGTGTTTTAGTCTGTGCAGTTTTGATTCTGTCTTGCTTTAGAAGCCTGTGCCTGTCCTTGAAATCCTGTACAAAGTTCTTCAACTTTTGAAATCTGTCCTTTGCTTCTGCCTGAGCAATCAATGAAAAGTCAGCCTACTGAAAATTGTTTTATTCCTAGCTGATCAATCCACAATCCAATGCCCATGTTGTTCACCATTCTAATTCAGATAGTCTACTTAAACTGAACTATAGAACTATTTTGTTATTCAGGACAAAGGTACAGAGATGATGGGATCTTGTGTCTTACTTGCCACAGTTGTTTTAATAATAGAAAAACTGCTATCTTTGTTTTGTTGGAGGAACTCCCGAGGAATCCAAGAAAAGCTGGTTATAAGAGGGGACTATGGTTCATGCAATTATTTGGGTGTCACCAGAGGCTATTAATGCCTGGACTGAAATAGTTTCAAATTGATCAAGTGTTAGAAGAAAATTGTAATTTCTCTAAGGTCTTCCAGATAGTGATATATTTCAAAAAGAAGAGAGATAAAAAAAAAAAAAGAGATAAAAAAAAGAGAGAAAAGAGTTATATGATCAAAAGAGGCAGCCAATACTTCCAAAATATTTTCTTCTAAGTTATAGATTCTGCCCTACAGTTGTAAATTTGGGTCGTGTAAATCTAAAGGGTAACTCTGTCTAGGCTGTAAAAGGCTAAACTAGTAAACAGAGCTCTACTCGGTTTCCCCTTTTACAATCTAGAAAAGTTGATTAATCCAAGTTTATCATTCAATCCAGTCATCCTTGAAGAAATTTTTATACCCCTTGTAATTGCACATCAGAAATCTTCCTTGAAGTAATCCATCCCAGTATGTCCTTGGGAAATTTTAATAGCTGGCAGTTAACAGTCAATTTATTGTGAAGAATGTCTGTGGCAAGGCATGATGCATGGTATTTTTGTTTTGAAACCAGAGTCTTGGGTTCTAAAATAGTGCTACTATTTTACCCGCAGATATCGACATTTATTGAGAAGCAACACACCCCCACTGAAAAATGAGATTCCATCCTTAGAAAATTTTGAACTTTCATTTTTGCAGTAGGGACCCTTTAGATGTTTTTTAGGCTTAAATCCAAATTTGCTTGCCTCCTTTTTAAAGTTGTGTTTTTTCTTGCATTCCAGCTGTGTTATCCAAGAATTCACTTTTTACATGCTAGAATAATTCATGCACAAACAAAATCTTGCACCGGTACCGAGAAAAATCCAAAAAACAGTTGCATAAATTCATGAAAAATCAAACTTTCCATTTTTGGTAGTGTCGCGATATCGCGACACTTTCATTTTTGGAAATGTCACAAAATCGCGACAGGTAAATCAAAAAGCAGCTAAGTCATTTAAGTGTAGCGAAATCGCGAAACTTTCCATTTTTGGAAGTGTCGCGATATCGTGACATTTCCATTTTTGGAAAGTGTCGCAAAATCGCTGCCGACCGAAGGAGAGAGAAAGAAGTCGTACGGAAGGGCACGATTTTGTGACATGTCGCGAAATCGCGACATGTCGCATATTCGCAGCAGGAGAGAGAAAGTGGGCTGCAGAATAAAAAAATTGGCTAAGTATGAAAATGGTCGCGATTTCACGACATGTCACGAAATCGTGACACTTTCTAGAGAGAGAATGAAATGAGACGAAGAAAGAAGCCAAGTGCAAAGGCAGGCGCGATTTTGTGACATGTCACGAAATCACGACATGTCGCAGTATCGCGACTGTTGGAGCAAAAAGTTGCAGTTGACGGAGAAGGGTCATGAAATCACGACATGTCACGTTTTCGCGGCCGACGGGGGAAGAAGTTGCCGATGAGCCAGGGACGTCGCGATTTCATGACATGTCACGAAATCGCGACATGTCGCAGAATCGCGACAGGAGAGAGAAAGTCCTCAAAAGGCCAGAAGTGCATTCCAACGAGAAAAAGAAGGCATCCTGGGATAGCGACACATGTCAAAGCATGAGGCAGACAAGCAGAAGCCGACATGCAAGCTTATTTTGTGGTTTTTAATCTATTTTTAATGTTTAAATTCTTTAATTTAATGTTTTTTTAAAGTGCTAATCTAACTCATCTTTTGTATTTCATGCAGGATTCCATCTGGCACTTGCGGGACAACCGAGAAAGGCCATAAAGTCAAAGTTAAAGTGAGGATTTAGTCGAGGACCGCCATGCTAGAGGAGAAGATGCCGGTGAAAGCATTCAATGGAGATTTATTATAGAATTAATAGCATGAAGACCATTTCAACTCAAATATGGCTTTGCGGAGATCAAATTGATGGAGAAGTGGTGACTCATCCGGCTCACCAGTAGAAATTAATGGAGGCATTTATTTGCAGCTGCAGATGAATGCAAGTGGCTTTAGATTTTATCTTCTCCATTTATGGTAGCTAACTGCACTAATTTTTTGAAGGGTTAAGTTCTATCTGGACTTTGATTTTAAATGGATTTTTATTGTAAAACCCGGTCCTAGGGTTTAAGTGTGATAAGATTTAGGGTTTGAGCAAGATATTTTGAAAAATATCAGGGTTTGTCCTGAGTCTATAAATACAGATCTCAATGTAATTGCGGGAGGCGGAGACTTAGAAATAAAAGGCTTATAAGCAATTTCTTGCAAATTTTGTGAAATCCTTTGTTTCTGGACTTGGAGTTGATGTGCTTTAGCTTTTCTATGATAGCATGGCCAGGAGCCTAATATTTTGTAGAGTGTGATAAGTGTATCTTCTTTTGTTATCCGTTTCATTAAAGTTTGTTAGATATATGCTATAAATCTGAGTTATCAAGTTTAAATATGTTGTTAGGCTTCAGTTGTTCTATTTTCTGCTAGTGGAAATTACAGATTTGAGGTTAAGTTTGTTCTAATTGCTCTGTCTTCACTGTGCGAGCTAGGCTGCCGATGAAAGATACCAGTTTTAACCTGACTTCCCTTCAGTTTATAATTTTCTGCTAGATCTATTTCACTATGCCTTGTGCTCTTAGTTGAAAGTGATCTTAGACTGACTGGACACTTTCTTCTTTGATTTGTTCTGTTGTGAAGATGATAGCATAGATAAAATTGACAGTTTGGGTTTTATAGTTGATGTCTGATAAGCTTCTCTTTCTGCCCTACCCTACCCTCTCTTTGTTTTTAGTGAATGATCCATTTTTATTTTCTTTATTTGCCTTTTATTTGAATCTGCTGACCCATGAGAGCTAGATCAAAGAATCAAGTTAAATCTGATTGTCAACAACTTTTGCAACTACTGAACAAGTTCAAGAACCCCCTGTAAGGTAACAGAGCAGTCCATATTGAAATCTATTCCAGAAGTGGAAAAGAGTGAATAGCCATTCGACCCAACTCTGTAACTCGCACCTTGGATAACCAGCTAGATCCTAAAGTGAGTGGGATCCGTCCCGTGGGTGTCTCCGATGCTTCCTGCCCATCCTTTTGTGGGGTGCGTATGAAAGCCGGACCAACAGTTCACTTTTCCCTAAACAATTGCAAAGGCTTCAATGGTTTATATCCATTTTCACTACTTGTGTATGCTATATGGATAGTCAGTCTGATTTATCTTTTTCACAAGATAAAAACCCCCTAGGATCCACCATGAATGTGGGTGATTTTGGCCACCACCTACATGCACTTAAACAAGAAAGTGCTAAAGATAAATAAACTATATAAAATAAGAGCATTTAGTTCAAATTAACTAAGTCTAAAGGTACCTAGAAGTTTTGTACCTGACTGGGGTCTAGCATGGTACTGAAAATCTTGTCCAACCAAGGAGTGTGAATCCACTAAGTCTAGGGAAGGCTAAAATTTTTGTCCTTGATCGAGACCCAATCGTATTCTAGATATTCTATCGAATTGAGGATGTGGAAGCAACCGGAAGACTTGCACATGATCGCACCCTAGGGTGATCCAAAAGTTTTGGCACATGCATATAGGAAATATAAAGAAAAATGACCAAGTATAAGAAGTGTTGGAATAATCATACCCTATTGGAGCCTTGCAAAGTACCAAATGCCCATTCTATAGCAAGACGACCTAGTAGGTTATGAACTCTTCATCCAAAGACTAGGAGCCAACAAAAGTAGAGTCTAAAAGGTTTTAGATGATCTACACTTTCTCAAAGCTTGGGAGGGTACCAAATCTCTCACCTACTACTAAATTTCAGTTCTGTAAGCCCAAATATTTTTTCTCGATCAGCACCCAGATGGGTACCTAATCCCCATCCTAATACTAGAAATTACTAAATGATAAGGAACAAATACTAATGTTTTTGAATTTTTGGTATCCAATCGAATTCTTACAAGATCCTAGATAGTTGATATAATAACTTCACAATGCATGATCTTGCGAGCTAGCTCAATCAAATTTGACATGGGACCACATGCATAGGGGATGTTGTCATCTTAAGACACCTATCTGATGAGATCACTTGTCAAAATAATCTCAATAGTATGGTTGTGTTCATGGTCATCACATAGGTTACAAGGTGGCTCAACTAAAAGTAATCAATAAAGATCAACAAACTAGATGGAAGTAGTAGGTTCAACACTACTCAATGTGAAATATACTTTTTATAGATCAACAAGTCATGCTTAGGTAGTTGGACCAGCCATACTTTCAAACAATCCAATTGGTTGGCACTCCCTCTGAAATAACAATAACCCATGTCTAGGATAATGATGTTTAAATTTTAAGAAGCCTATATATACTATGATTTATAATGAAAATATGTCATCTCTTAAGCGTTTACAATTCATATGTAAATATGGATAACTTGCATCTTAATACAAATTGACTATTGTTTGGCCTCTGGTTCAATTCATTTGTAGAGCATGTATGTATGGATGATCACTTCTTTCTAATTTTATATTGTTGAATATTTATGGTGTTTATTTTGAATCCTAGATATATGTTGTAATCATTCACTTGTTCTAGAATTTGTGGTTTGATAGGATACAAATATTAAAATTCAATATTTTTTAATTGATAGTAAAACCAGTTGATCTTTTAGGTAGTTGACAATTTAATTGCATAGTTATGTTGTTTGCATGTATCTTGATATTTCTTAATCTCCACCAATTTAAGTTCTATCTTTAGATCATTTTTTATTTCTTTAAACACCCTTTTCCACCCACATTTAGGAATAGTTAGTTGGGACATCAAGGAATCAACTTCCTCCGAAGATTGACCATTGTATTTTTTATAACACCTTGATTATTCAATGTTGGTAAAGGTCTATGGGTGCACAAACATTTCCATTAGATAGATTCTTCGATCAATAGTAAAGAAATAACATAAGTAGCAAAAATCAAGGTGCAAGTAGCAAGGTGCATTACCCAATAAGATAAGGATAAAATCTTGGATGGACAACCACTAATAAGATAGTGGTGAAGCACCTTAGAGCCACCTTCATTGGAGTAGAGCCACCTTTGTTGAAGAGGAGCCACAATTTGTTGGAGATGAGCCACCATTTTTTTTATAGGAGCCACAATACGTTGGAGAAAGCTTGTTGAGTGAAACAACAAGCAAAAGTTTGCAAGAACTAGTGATAAGGAATGTTGAAGAGGTTGGTTATCATTTTCTAAAATTCTAAATCAAGAAGATATAAGGAGTACTCAATAAAACTCTAGATTATTGGAATTTAAAAATTAAAACATTGAAAAGTAATGATAAAGGAAGAAAAATATTGAATTGCTTAAAGAGTTAGAAATTATTGTTTATACTTGTTTCATATACAAATTAAAGGGACAAAATGAATCCAACCATAGAGAACTTCATCAAATTGAAAAGTGCATATATCAATAGGGATAAATAAGGTGAAATAGGAGTTTATCATTATATTACTATTGTGTTCAAAACATTAGGGATTCAAATAAAAATAAAATCTAATATATGCTAATCACTTTATCAAGACCATAACATACTCTAAACACTTGGAATATATAAGATATTCTTCAAGAACTTGAGATTTGGAAATATGTTATCAAGTTAGTTCACATACTCTAAACTAGGGAGTCATAACTTAGATGACTTAAATAGGAAACCTTTGATTTTAAGTACTTGGGAATTGAAAGGTATTCTACCTAGAGATATGGGAAAAGTAAATTCTTATCAAAACCATTGATTGAACATTAATATTCTCAAATAATTTTCAAAAATACTAGGGAGCTATAAGGAGTCCCACTTCAAAGAATTATTTAGAATAATAATGGATGAAATAGTAAGGAATGCATTCAATAATGAGGAACTATCTTATGAGTTGGAATTTTATTCTTAAAAATTAATAGATATCATTGACGGGTACACATACTTGTACCCTTTAATAATCATTAAAATCAAAGGTTTCCTATTTAAATGCCCTTTAATAATCATTAAAATAATATATTTTCCTATTTAATCAAATGCCCTTTAATAATTATTAAAATCAAAGGTTTCCTATTTAATTAAATGCCCTTTAATAATCATTAAAATCAAAGGTTTCTTATTTAATCAAATGCCCTTTAATTATCATTAAAATCAAAGGCTTCCTATTTAATTAAATACCCTTTAATAATCATTAAAATCAAAGGTTTTTCTATTTAATCAAATGCCCTTTAATAATCATTAAAATAAAAGGTTTCCTATTTAATTAAATACCCTTTAATAATCATTAAAATCAAAGGTTTCCTATTTAATTAAATGCCCTTTAATAATCATTAAAATCAAAGGTTTCCTATTTAATTAAATGCCCTTTAATAATCATTAAAATCAAAGATTTCCTATCTAATTAAACGCCTTTTAATAATCATTAAAATCAAAGGTTTCCTATTTAATTAAATTCCCTTAAATAATCATTAAATTAAAAGGTTTCCTATTTAATTAAATGCCCTTTAATAATGATTAAAATCAAAGGTTTCCTATTTTATTAAATGCCCTTCTTTCAAAGCACAGTGATTTCCATAGATGGCGCTCCCAAACACAATGTCCCTTCTTCCCTATATGCATAGGTCTAACTAACAAATTTGAAACACTTAACAGAGTATCTAAGCATACCCAGGCGGTTTCCTAAAAGCATAACACGTGAGCTTACACATGCATCTCTTAAAACACATGGCATTTAACTTGGACAGATTCTTTCCCAAACACACACACACACACAATTCTTAGCTTGGATAGACACTCTCCCAAACACATACTACGTCTATCTTGGACAAATGCTATCCCAAATACACACCTTATGCTTAGCTTGGATAGACACTCTTCCAAACAAACACCCACTGTGTTTAGCTTGGACAAACGCTCTCCCAAACACACACACAACATTAGCCTGGACATACGCTCTATAAAAATGTAAACATCACCCAACTTAGAAAAAAAACTCTCTAAAAATATAAACACTACCAAAATTAGGATAGAAATTCTCTAAAAATGTAAACACCACCCAACTTAGGACATATGCTCTCCCAAACACACATACAATGTTAGCTTGGACAGACACTCTCCCAAACACACACTACATCTAGCTTGGATAGACACTCTCCCAAACACACACACACAACATTAGCTTTCAACCAAACAATTTATGGTTTCTAAAAACATCAATAGGGTAAAAACGTAGATCTTTCAACCAAGCAATTTATTGTTTCTAAAAACATCAACAGGGCAGAAACGTAGAGCTTTCAAAAAAGTAATTTATGGTTTCTAAAAAACATAAACAATGCAGAAAAATAGAGCTTTCAACCAAGCAATTTATGGTTTCTAAAAACATAAATAGGGAAAAAATGTAGAGCTTTCAACCAGGCAATTTATGGTTTCTAAAAAACATCAACAGGGCAAAAACGTAGAGCTTTCAACCAAGAATTTTATGGTTTCTAAAACACCAATTTTCACCATATAAAGCATGCACTAAAAAAAGGTAGGTTAAATTCTAATAATCCAAACTCAATGCTACTATGAAATGGGGATCAGTGGAGTCTAGTTCGCTTCTCCTTTACTCACAACATGTTCCTCACCTTTCCTGTCCCTGGTCTGCGTTCTCTCCCTCTTCTCCTTCATCATCTTCTATCATCCTATCTCTTATTTCATTTTTTATTTCTCACACCATACGAGCTTATTCTCCTCCAGGTAGCCCATATTGAACCTCGAGCCCTCTCCTTAAGCCTCCTCTCCTTCCATTCTCTGTTCATTTCTCTAGCGGTGAGGAACCCTTTGTCTAATGGTTTCCATCTTTGGAAGCCTATCAGCCACCCTAGATTACTTCATAGCTTACGAGTTATAAGGTAATGAGATATTTACATATTTTATATTATCCCTTTTTATATTTTAGAAGGACGATATTCTTTTAACATATCTCCTTTATTTTAAATATATATCCTTTATTGATAATTATCACCATTAAGATACCTATTTTATTTATACAATTTCATAATTGTTTTTCTTCATTAAAATAAAAGGCATCTTATTTCTTAAATGGATATATGTTTTTTTGTTTATTTTAATTAATTAAAGTCTTTCAATGACTTCTCTATTAGCATTAAAATGAATACCTTTAATTAACTAAAAATACTATCATCTATTAAATAAAATGAGGTTTACTAATGAGCTTAATTAAATCGATTATTTAATCAAACTTCATTGATCCTTTTGAATTAGTATTTATTTAACATTCAAATTTAATATGCTTTTCTCTATGAAAATGATGCTCTATACTTTATTTAACAAAATAATTAGTTTTATGCATCCACATTTATTTGGCAGTTATTTTTCTATAGTAGTTCCAACATTATGCTACTCCAACCACTATGCAAAAAATAGAAAACAAATTTATAAAGCAACAAAGAGGGAATATTTCCATCGACCCTATCACCTATCTCAGCTAGAGATTTTACGATAGCTACTAGGCTATCAACTAAGGCTCAAGGCGATCATCCATCGATGATTATCCCTTCCAATAATGCATGCCTATATGAAGGTATATATCCATGTTACCTATGAGTACCTTAATCATCATTTCCCCTGATCCTAGGCACCCTCATTTTTGGTGGATGCTTCTGCCTTCTCCACCCATGAGTATACCAGATCATGCACAGTTGGAAATATATTAGCAATAATATGCCCTTCACTAATCAACTAAAAATTATATATTTGGTATAATTGTTCAAACTAAGTATCACCACACCATAGGTTAATACATTGTTCCTTTGTGCCATAAATTCAACTAATGAGGGTCATGACATCCTCCCCCACTAGAATTAAACATCATCCTCAATGTTTCCAGTTTTTCTTTGTTTTAACAACACTAAAAATAAAAGTTATTACATCACAAAGTTTCAAATAGAAAGGGAAAATATTTTTGTATAACCTCCACTTTCTCCCAAGTGGCATTTTTCTTAGAGAACTGGTCCTACTAGAACTTACACTATTTGAGAGTCCAATTTCATAGATACTTGGAATGAAACTCAAGAATCTTCACTGATAGTACTTCAATGGCCTTTAGGTTTACCATATGCAAAATTAGAAACATCCCACACATGTTTAGAGTCAGAAACATACTTTATAAGCAAGGATATGTGGAAGGTGTCATGGATTTTGGATAGATTAGGTGGTAATGCAAGTCGGTATGCAACCAGGTTGATCTTTTCTGTGATCTCAAGGGGTACCACAAAGCGTGGATCCAAGTTTATGGATTTTATAGCACTCTTATTTGGGTTAACCCTTAAGAACATCTTATCTCCAACATAATACTCTTTGGGAGGCCTTTTTAGATCTACATAACTCTTCTACTTATCTACAACTTCTTTAAGCCTTTGCCTAATTTTCTTTAACTACTCTTCCATTACCCTGACCATTTATGGTCCAATATCAACTCAATCCTCTAGGTTATCCCAAGAAAACGGTGTTCTACACTTTTTCCCATACAAGGCATTGAAATGTGCCATTGCTAGCGAGGAGTGATGTCCATTATTGTAGGTAAACTCTACCAAAGGTAGACAATCTTCCCAATGAGATTTATGATCCATGCAGTACATGTGAAGCATGTCTTCCAAAACTTGGTTTACCCGCTCCGTTTGGCCATCCATTTTAGGGTGGTATGCTAAAATCATATTAAATTTCATGCCAACTGCACTATGAAGGGACTTCCAAAATTTAGAAGTGAATTTGGAGTCTCTATCTAAGATTATTACCTCAAGAAATCCATGCAATCAGAATACCTCTTTGACGAATCTGCTAGCCACCACCTGAGCATCGTCCTTGGTATTTCTTGGTATGATGTGGGTAACCTTAGTTAATTTGTTGACCACTACGAAGATGGAATCATGTTGGTACCAAGTTTTGGTTAAACCTACTATAAAATCCATAGATATAACCTGCCATTTATGCATAGTTATATCATGTAGATATAGTTTTCATGTAGGATGCTAGCATTCCACCTTGACTTTCTAACATTCGAGGCATTGAGCAGCAAAATTTGTGATGTCCTTATTCATACCTACCCAAAGGAAGGTTCTTTTCATGTTTTCTTATATTTTGGCTCCTCCTAGATGAGCATAATAAGATCTATGAGCTTCTTACATTATCAAGTTCCTCAGATTATCCATCTTTGGTATGATGACTCTTCCCTTATAACACAGAAAGTCATCTTTCACACTAAATTCCTTATTTCCTTCAGGATCTCTATCCACATTGACTCGAATTTCTTGGAAATACTCATCCTGAGATTGCTCCTATCTCAGTCAATACATCATGTCCATGTGAATTATAGTTATTTTGCTATATATTTCCTTCTACTTAAAGAATTCTCTACCTTATTATCTTTTCCCTTTATGTACTCAATCTCAAAATTGTACTCAGCGAGAAATTTCACTCATCTTCTTTGTCTTGCATTGAGTATTGTTTGGGTGAATATATACTGCATACTTTGATGATCGATTTTCAATGCAAAGGGTCTCCCACTAAGTAGTGGCACCAAACTTTTAAAGCATGCACCACTGTAGCTAGCTCTAAATCACGCGTAAGATAATTAAATTCATGTTTTTTGAGCTTTATTAAAGTATATGCCACTATTGAATCTTCTTGTGAGAGCACCCCACCCAACCCTTATATCAATGCATCAGTGCACACTGAAAAGTCTCCCTGGGGATCAAACCTTCAATATTGGTGTCGTAGTAAGCTTATGCTTTAGTAGTTCAAAGGCAGCCTCACACTTTTTTGACCATTTGAATGCTTTCCCCTTATTTTGAAGGTTTTTTATGGTTCCAACAATCTTGGAGTAATCCTTTATATAACATCTATAATAGTATATTAACCCCATAAAACTTTGTACTTCAATGACATTAGTAGGGGTGGCAAATTCATAACAGTCTCTATATTTTTTGGATCCACAATGATCCCCTTTTCTGATATATTATGTCTAATATATCGTACCTTTGGGGAATAGAACTCACTCTTCATAATATTTCCATAAAGTTGATTCTTCCTTAACAATTTCAACAATATCCTAAGATTTTTATCATGCTCCTCTTTATCTCGATAATATATAAGGATATCATCAAGGAATACCAAGAAAAAATGGTCCAAATATCTTCAGAACATACTATTCACTAGGTTCATGAAAGCATCTAGGGCATTATTAATTCCAAAGGGTACAACAGTAAACTCAAAATGTCCATACCTAGTCTTAAATTTCATCTTGTGAGTGTCTTCCTCATGAATCCTTAACCAGTGATACCCTGACCTTAAATTGATCTTAGTAAACACCTTGGCATATTTTAGTTTATCAAATAAATATTCAATCCTAGATAAAGGATACTGATTCTTGATTGTAAATTTATTTAACATGCTGTAGTCAATACACAATCGTAGTGAACCATCCTTCTTTTCAATGAACAAAACTTGTGCACCCCATGGTGACACACTTGGTTTTATAAAACCCTTATTCAATAATCCTTGCAATTGAACCATTAGTTCTTATATTGTAGTAGTATTTATCCTATACAGAGATCTATGAATAGGTTCAACTCCCGTCATAATTTTAATTATGAAATCAAATTCCCATGCAAGAGGTGGCCCCGACAGGTCTTTTGGAAACACATACTAAAAATCCTGTGGGATCAAATGTTGTATTAGTATTTCTCCTTTCTCATGGTCTTCCACTTCATTAAGTTTTACCACATACACTATTCCTTCTTTATTTAGGGTCTTTTTCACTTGCATAGTAGACAAAATCTATGGTTCAAATGCCTCTTTCTTCCTATGAACTCTCATTCTCCTTTCACATTCTTCTAAATACTCAATCCATCGATCTTGAAAATTAACCAAGGATTTATGAGCCTATAGCCAATCCATCCCTAGGATCACATCAAAGGTGTGTAAGGGAGCTACATACAAACAACCATTTGTATTTCCACTTGATAGAGTGATTTCTACCATAGGATAGCACTGGTTCACCGAGTAGGTCTATCTAGAACCATACTCAACCTTCCACCCTTGAGCCAAATATCCAAGTCTTTTCGATACAGTCCTTTCTAGACTAGATGAAATAAAATTGTTAGTGGCTCCACTATCTATCAAAATTTTTACTGGTTTATTAAAAATGTTATCTTTCACCAGTAATGGGGTGGCTTGTCCCTCTAGCTTTTGCTTCTTGTAGTACACCTCTACTATGTTGGTTCCTTGTCTAAGACCAACAAATTCTTCAAAATTGAAGGCATAAAAATGCTTTGTTAGGAATATCTTCTTAAATATATTTATAAATTCTTCCCATGGGGTATCAATAGGTTCAATATTAGTTTCCTCATAGTGGTTTCCCACCACTTTAGAGTATCCCCTTCTAGGTTAATTGTAGCTCAAAGTGTTCAGGTTCTTGATGAGTAACCTTTTACTGTAAAGTGAACCTCTACTTCTCTCAACCATGCTTCAGCTGCATCACCATCACCCTCTCCATAAAACTTAGATATACTAATGTTTTTCATGTCCCTAGTTGTTTCCTTTTTTTTCTAAGGCTCTGGCTTGTACTTGTTTTATAGTTATTCCACTTTCTAGATAGATATCTGAACCATAAAATTGTGAATTCTAATCTGTAGCCATCTCTATCAACTGTCTTATCTGATCCTATATAGCAACTACCGTAGAAATGAGGTCTTCTACCTCCCTATTGGGGTTTGTTGGTTGCCCCTCCTAGTTTTCCTCTTCGACATAATTTTTTTGAGTTTGTCTAGGTTTAGGCCTCCCTCTTCTAGTCTTCGATGGCATTTCAACCTGATTTCATCCAATAAAGAGGATTAGATTACAGTTTCATCTTAAGTTGTAAATCTAATTCAAGCCATATTACAGAGTTCTCTTACTATATGCATTAACCAATCTAAATAGGATAATATCTTAGGCTAGGGTGTGTCACTGATACCAAAGACCATACTAAGGTATCCTAACATCCTCGCTCTCTTGAGGTTAAATCCCATAAGATCCTAGCAAATAGGGTATCCTATATCATCCCAACCTTAGCCTTTACTTTAAGCAAGACTTCAATGGATTAATCTAATTTTCCTTAGCACACATAGACGCTTTATACCCTTATACCTAAAGCTATGATACCAAATGTAATGACCCAAAAAATAAACAAACAAAAAAATACAAAAATAGAAAAAAAAATTACTATGGAGAGAGGTACATGAACTCTTTGTGAACCCCTAACAAAACCACTATTTTCATAAAGTATTGATATCCTAAGTTATTCTGAAAGCTACATATCATGAGGTACCCTAACACAAGTCCATCTGTGTATGCGTATCATGTGTTACTACAAATAAGTCTATATTTCCCATCATTCTCGATAAGCTAGACTTATCACCCTCCATCCATTTAAGGTATAGACACATCTCCATGCCATACACAAATCATCATGTGTAGGAATTCTACAAGTATTTTGAGTTAATCTATCTATCTCATCTCCACGATGAGCTATCTTAACTCAGATGTAGTCTCTCGACAACCTAGTCCTTTATCTCCCTAAGGGGGTCTCAATTTTCTTAGGTCTTCTATGTTAACCCTAAGGGAGTTCTCAATTCCCTTAGTTCACCTTTGAGTTCACCCTAGAACTCTACACATAGATCTCTAACATCAAGCAATCCAAACAATGATACAAATAGATACCACATTACCATAAAACAATAACCAAGCATCTAGAACACAAGCAAGATTAAATTTAAAAAATAATCATCTACATAACATAAAAAATTACAACCATAAAGTAAAAATACCTTCTTTAATCCAATGAACAATTATTGCATTAGAATTTGCACATTAATTCCTTCTTACTCTAAGTAATATTACAACATCTATATTGTGGATATCTCCCTATAATTCTAATCTATTTGAGCATAGTAAAGCAACATAAAATACAATTACCTATACCTCACTTCCATTGAACTCCTTGCTTTTCCTTGCTTCTCATTGATTCTTTAAGGGTAGTAGGGGATTAGAGTACTCATGGTTTAGGATAGACATGCCTTTAAATGCATCTACTCATTTACTTTACCAAATTGCAACTATACAAAATCTAAATAAGTTCCCAACCATCTAATGCATAATGGATATCATAAAAGATCATTTACTTTTATCTTCACCTCTCAAATTCCTTTAGAGAGTCATCCAACATGTGCTACTTAGAACAAGGCCTAACTTAATCAGATTCATTCATGCTTTAAAGCATTAAAAAACCATACCTTTAACCTCTAAAAAAATCCTTTTCTTTTTCATTCCCTAAATCAAAGCCCCATAACTTCAATATAAAGAATAGATCCACATAATTTTCCATTCACAAAATATAATTAAATCATTTACTATTTAAAGCATTAAATTCACACCCCTTTTAATATTTAAACAAACAATTCATTCATTCCTTAAATCAAAGCCCCATAAATTCAATCTAAGGAACAAATACACATCGCTTTTAATTTTAAAATCCCTAAGAAAATCATCAAAAATCAAAGGTTTCCTTTTAAATTAAAACCCTAAGATAATCATTAAAATCAAAGGTTTTCCTATTTAATCAAATGCCCTTTAATAATAATTAAAATCAAAGGTTTCCTATTTAATCAAATGCCCTTTAATAATCATTAAAATCAAAGGTTTTCTATTTAATCAAATGCCCTTTAATAATCATTAAAATCAAAGGTTTCCTATTTAATTAAATGCCCTTTAATAATCATTAAAATCAAAGGTTTCCTATTTAATGAAATACCCTCTAATAATTATAAGCTCATGTAGAGGAGTTGGAGAGCAAGTAGGTAGTTAAAAATCTCTAGTTGTAATCAAGAGGCCTATGTTCAAATCTCTCACCTCACATGTTGCGGATATGCTATGTAATGGTTATATCCTGGCCATATAATAATATTTACCCCCTTTAAAAAAAAATGCCCTTTAATAATCATTAAATTCAAAGGTTTCCTATTTAATTAAATGTCCTTTAATAATCATTAAAATAAAAGGTTTCCTATTTAATTAAATGCCCTTTAATAATCGTTAAAATCAAAGGTTTCCTATTTAATTAAATGCCCTTTAATAATCGTTAAAATCAAAAGTTTCCTATTTAATTAAATGCCCTTTAATAATCGTTAAAATCAAAGGTTTCCTATTTAATTAAATGCCCTTTAATAATAATTAAAATAAAAGGTTTCCTATTTAATTAAATGCCCTTTAATAATCTTTAAAATCAAAGGTTTCCTATTTAATTAAATGCCCCTTAATAATTAAAATCAAAGGTTTCCTATTTAATTAAATGCCCTTTAATAATCGTTAAAATCAAAGGTTTCCTATTTACTTAAATGCCCTTTAATAATCATTAAAATAAAAGGTTTCCTATTTAATCAAATGCCCTTTAATAATCATTGCCCTTTAATAATCATTAAAATCAAAGGTTTCCTATTTAATCAAATACCCTTTAATAATCATTAAAATCAAGGTTTCCTATTTAATTAAATGCCCTTTAATAATCATTAAAATCAAAGGTTTTCATATTTAATCAAATGTCCTTTAATAATCATTAAAATCAAAGGTTTCCTATTTAATTAAATGCCCTTTAATAATCATTAAAATCAAAGTTTTCCTATTTAATTAAATGCGCTTTAATAATCATTAAAATCAAAGGTTTCCTATTTAATTAAATGTCTTTCTTCCAAAGCACAATGGTTTTTTCGGACGACGCTCCCAAACACAACTCATAACTTTAAAACACTTAACAGAGTCTCTAAGCATACCCAAGCGATTTCTAAAAAGCACAACACCTGAGATTACACATGTGTCTCTTAAAAAACCACCTAAGCTTACATAGGTATCTCTTAAAACACATAGCATTTAACTTGGATAGACGCTCTACCAAACACACACATAGAGTGCTTAGCTTGAATAGACGCTCTCCCAAACACCACTGCATCTATCTTGGATAGACACTCTCCCAAACATACACATGATGCTTAGCTTGGATAGACACTCTCCCAAACACACACCAATAGAGTTTAGCTTGGACAAACACTCTCCCAAACACACACTCGATGCTTAGCTTGGACAGACACTCTCCCAAACACACACCCACAATGTTTATCTTGGAAATACGCTCTCCCAAACACACCCACAATGTTAGCCTAGACAAACGCTCTCTAAAAATGTAAACACTGCCTAACATAGGACAAATGCTCTCTAAAAATGTAAACACCACCCAAATTAGGACAAACGCCCTCTAAAAATATAAATACCACCCAACTTAGAACATACGCTCTCCCAAACACACACACACAATGTTATCTTGGACAAACGCTCTCCCAAACACACACTATGTCTAGCTTAGAAAATTGCTCTCCCAAACACACACACAGTATTAGCTTTCAACCAAAAAATTTATGGTTTCTAAAAAACATCAACAAGGCAGAAATGTAGAGCTTTCAACCAAACAATTTATGGTTTCTAAAAACATCAATAGGGCAGAAACATATAGCTTTCAACCAAGCAATTTATGGTTTCTAAAAAATATCAATAGGGCAAAAACATAGAGATTTCAACCAAGCAATTTATGGTTTCTAAAAATATCAACAGGGTAGAAACGTAGAGATTTCAACCAAGCAATTTATGGTTTCTAAAAAACATCAACAGGACAAAAATGTAGAGCTTTCAACCAAGCTTTTTATAGTTTCTAAGACACCAATTTTGACCATACAGAGCATGCACTAAAAAAAGGTAGGTTAAAGTTACTCCAACCTCAATGCTGCTGTGAAATGCAAATCAGTGGAGTCTAGGTCATTTCTCCTTCGTTCACAGCATGATCCTTGCCTTTCCTGTCCTTGCTCTGCGTTCTCTCCCTCCACTCTTTCGTCCTCCTCTATCGTCCTCTCTCTTATTTCTTTTTTTCTTGCTCACACCATACGAGCTTCTTCTCCTCCAAGTTGGCCATATCGAACCTCGAGCCCTCTCCTCGAGCCTCCTCTACTTCCATTCTCTATCCCTTTCTCTGGAGATAAGGAACCCTTCGTCCAATGGTTTCCATATTTGGAATCCTATCAGCCACCCTAGATTATTTCATAGCTTACGAGCTATAAGGGAGCGTGATATTTACATATTTTATATTATCCCTTTTTATATTTTAGAAGGATGGTATTTTTTTAACATATCTCATTTATTTTAAATATATATCCTTTATTGATAATTATCACCATTAAGATACCTCTTTTATTTATACAATTTCATAATTATTTTTCATTAAAATAAAAGACATCTTATTTCTTAAATGGATATATGTTTTTTTTGTTTATTTTAATTAATTAAAGTCTTTCAATGACTTCTCTATTAGCATTAAAATGAATACCTTTAATTAACTAAAAAACTCTCATCTATTAAATAAAACCAGGTTTACTAATGAGCTTAATCAAATCAATTATTTAATCAAAATTCATTGATCCTTTTGAATAAATCTTTATTTAACATTCAAATTTAATATGCTTTTCTCTATGAAAATGATGCTCTACATTTTATTTAACAAAATAATTAGTTTTATGCATCCACATATATTTGGTAGTTGTTTTTCTATAGCAGTTCCAACATTATGCTACTCCAACCAGTATGCAACAAAGAGAAAATAAATTTATAAAGCAACAAAAAGAAAATATTTCCATCGACCCTGTCACCTATCTCAGCCAAAGATTTTACGATAGCTTTTAGGCTATCAACTAAGTCTCAAGGCGATCAACCATCGACGATTATCCCTTCCGATAATGCATGCCCATATGAAGGTATCTATCCATGTTACCTATGAGTACCTTAATCATCATTTCCAATGATCTTAGACATCCTCGTTTTTGGTGGATGCTTCTATCTTATCCACCCATGAGTATACCAAATCTTGCACACTTGGAAATATATTAGTAATAATATGCCCTTCACAAATCAACTAAACCTCATATAGTTGGTATAATTGTTCAAACTAAGTATCATCACACCATATGTTAATACATTGTTCCTTTGTGCCATAAAGTTAACTAGGGAGGGTCATGACAAGTATCTTATATATTTTCTTGCATTTTACATTGTCATTATCATAAAAATATCATTGCTTGCTTATTTTACATCTTGTGGTTGCATTTCCTTTATTATATATCATCAAAAGCTAACACATATTCTTCTATTATAGATTAAAAATGAAGGTGAATGATACAACCTATGGATTTACATCACCTTGGATCTTAGAACCCTTCCATAATTCTTGTTCTCTATATCTACTAGAGATTAAATTTTTGTTGCATCTTATTTTTGACATCCCTCTATTATTTATGCATACAAATACTTACCTTCATTTCCTCTTTTTGAAACACTTCCTTCTAGGATGATCCCTCATAAATCTCTTTTTTCCCCCATAGGATTTGATTGCATTTCACATATTTTATCCTCTACCATTTCATTCCACATCTGGTACCTTCCATATGCTTCTTACCATCATGGACATGAGGAAATTCCTTTTCTTTATCAACAACATGAACTATCTTTGGTTCACACACTTTATCTTGCTTACTCTCATCAATATTTATAGGTATATTCACTTCAATATGATCATACTTGTTAGCCTTACTCTTCTACACCTTGCAACCAATAATCTCTTCAAATTTGGAATTCTCTTTGTATTCCATTTCAATTTCTTTGACATTTTTTTGAGCAATTCATTGATAGATGGCTTGTTTTAGCATAAATTATATAGAAAAAAGGATCATCTTAAAAAACAAGAACCAGAGACCAAGATCCCCACTTGGAAACTAGTTTTATATGATCTAGGAACTCCTTCCTTAACTCAACCAATACACACATTCTACAATAAATTTTTTTCTTTCCTTTGTAACATAATAAATAACCAAGAAATTTCCAAAAGTTTTGGCTATGCTTTAAAATAACTCCCATTCCTATAATTGAAGTGGTAGACTAGGAAGCTTAGCCCATAAATGGACTACATCTATTTTCTCATTTTCAAGGTTGAATCTCAGTATCCATTTATTCAAAAATAGCTTCACTTGAATTAGAAACCAAGGAACTTCTAATAACACATTTTGAATATCCTATTGTGCTATGAAAAATCTTACAAATGCCTTTTTAGCATAAAGGAAAAACATGTCCTTTGATTTTCCAATGGGTAGACACTTAGTTTTTTATATGTTCTAGATTTGAGTTGAAGCTTGTAAATTTTCCTACTAGGATGTTATGAAACTTTTGTTGTTCCATTTCAAAGATCTTATTTGAAATATTAAGAAAATATTCCTTAGAATTGAAAATAGATGGTATAACTAGACAATGACCTTTCTCTTCCACCAATTTTTTCTTACCTTGGATGCACTCTACCTAGCTTAATATCTCTTTCCCACCTAACCTTACCATGATATTATCCTTAGATAAATAATTTACCTATATATATTCCTTGTTCACACCTCCCTTACCCTCTTGATTGATCCCACCACTAGGTCTAAGATCTTTTACTCCTCTAGATCTATCTACCTTCACATCTATACCATTTTGTAGCTCAACTATGATAAGAATTTACATTATCTTTTTGTTTCCTTTACATAACCTCATTCTAAGCTCCCTCTCTTATTTTTCCTATTATTTTGTTTTCTCTATATTTAGAAACTTTCTTTATAATGGGGAATCTAAAAAATATTACTACATACACAAAAAACAAAAATACATCACAAATTTAACCAAGTTTCAAATATGTTGCACCTCTAATAATTATAATACATCTAATTTATAGCATTTTTACATCCCAAATCACATTTATTTCCCTACAATTTATAAATAAAGTGACCCATTCCACTTCACATATCCCTCTCTTCACTACAACTAGTAGACAAAAAATACCCCCGCACTCTTCAAAAACCCCCCTTTAACTATATCTAATGGAAAAATCAATCCTACAAAGGACTTTAAATCTCATTATTTTCATTGCAATTAAGGAATAAAACATTTTTTATTTCCTTGTACTAGGGTTTGATCTTCTCTATCTACTTTAGAAAGTTTATCATCTGCTTCAACAAATTGCTCTATTTTTTCTTTACACTAGGTTTTTATATCCTCTACCTACTTAAGTAAATAGCTATTTTTTATCACACTAGGGTTTGAAATCTACTGCATGTTTAAAAAAACCCTTTGTTTGCTTCAAAAATTACGATGTTTTTTTCCTTTCCTTGCACTAATATTTGATCTCTATCGTCTTCTTAAAATAATTTACCATCTACTTCAAAAAATTTATCACCTACTTTAACAAATTACTATGGTTTTTATTTTATTTTTTTCCTTGCACTATGTTTGAACTTCATTGCTTGCTTTAGAAAATCCACCAGCTTCTTTAGAAAATTGCTATGTTTTTTCCTTTCTTTCCTTGCACTAGGGTTTGATATTCATTGTCTGCTTCAAAAAATCGATGTCCAAATCTCACTCCTTAAGTGCAAACACTATTAAAAATTGTAATGAAATGTGATATTATTGGCATATTTTTAATAGAAAAATAGTGTAATTAATTATTTTAATTTAATATTTTATTGATTCAATTTAAATGTTAAGAACATTAATCTATTTTAAATAACTTGGAATTTTTTAGTGCACTTTGCATTTGATTGCTTTCAATTTCTACTCGTCAAACAATAATAGATATAATTTTATTATAATGCTATTATTGGTAAAGGTTGTGGGCTCATATTGTGGAGACCCATGCTCGAATCATAGGGAGGGTGGCACCCATTGTGCTCCAAGTTGTATGCACCGATGGTTAAATAATCTTCAACAAAAATAAATAAATAAATAAATTTAGGCTTATCAATAGATAGACACACCACCTATTACTATTATTATAAATTTAAGGTTGAATATGATTATTTACTTAGTAATACTATTTGTTCGTAATTTTATTTTGATGGAGAACGAAGGACTCAATCTTTTCACATATTCACAATCAAAGAACCTCCCACTCACGACTTCATAAAGACTTCATAGACAAGATTTTTTGTTTTTACAATAGAACTTAAATTGATATAAACAAATTAATATTATTATATTTAAGTGAATTATGATATTATTATATAAAAAAAAAATCTTGGATTGATATTTTTAATAGAAAAATAATATAATTAATTTTTTAAGTTAAGTATTTTATTGATTTATTTTAAATGTCAAGAATATTTATCCATTTTAAGTTAACTTTGATTATTTTTTAAGCACACTTTTCATTTTAGTGATTGTAATTTCTAGTCTTCAAAAAATAATATATATAATTTTATTATAATGCTATTATCTTACATTAGCTTATAAACAAATATTTTAGACTGGCCATTAGATAGGCACATGACCTTTAACTATTATTATAAATATAAGGTAGAAGAATGATATTTACTTAATAATATTATTTTTTTATAATGTTTTTTAGTGGACATATTCACAATTGAGTATCTCCCACTCATCACTTCACCAAGACTTCATGGTAAAAAAAATAATTTTGATAATAAAACCTTAATTAATATTTATTTTGACTTATAGTGAATTGTGATATTATTGTGTATAATTTTAGAGTAACTATCCTATTACTTGGGTAATATCTAGATTTTAATCTTGGGTAATTACTATACTATCCTACGTAGCAGGTTATTACATTGTTGTAACAACCCACCTATTAGTGGGATTTGTTAAAGGCTAACAATAGTAAACATTTTGTATTATTTAAACATTGTTAATAATGTGAAATATTATTGTTGATGTTATCTAACATTGGTATCATAGCAATATTGGTGGCTCCCTCACTCGTATTTATGATGTGGACTTGTAAGACCTATCATATGTAGTCTAGGGTGAACACAACCACTGTGAGGACTCCAATCTAGGATGAACTTGACCCATGGGGACTCTATGAGTCTGACAGACATGACTAATTATTTTATGTAAGAGGAATTTCATCTAGGGAAAACTCAACCCCTGAGGATTCTACATATCTGACAACTTGTTGGATGTGAGACTACAAGCTAGTTTGTAACCCTCTGCAGATAGACATGACATACGTGGTGGCATGGCAGTGATATAAACTTGGATTGGATGATCTGAAATCTAGATTTAACTTTGGTATAAATTTCTATGATCCTGAGATGTGACTGATCTGACCCTAGGATATGATAGAACCCTACTTATGTATGTCAAAGCATTGGATTTGACTTGGAGCATGGATTGGATATATTTATATGGTACAAAACTCAACATTGAACATGTTGATGGCCCTGATCAGATCTGGACCCTAAATAGACTACTGTGGATGGACTTGACTAAGATGACCCATACCTAATTTAAACTATATGCAAACATGGTAAGGACCCTACTAGATGCAAAGGTAGATAATATGTGGTGGGCTCTACTAATGAAGTGACCTAACGGTGGACTATATGTTAGGGTGGACTATATGGTAGGATCTTGGGACTACTAATGATAGGATCATATGTTATAAGGTTGATAATAATTGGTGCATCAAACCAAGAGAAGGCCTATGTGGAAGGATCTATTGATGTGGGTGAACCAAATAAATTTTACCTTTTTGATAGGCAAATGAGACATGTGGTGAAGACATCGATGTGTAACACAAGGGGTAGCTACTCATAGGCTATATTACCCAAAGGTAATTAGAATATTTTATGTGCAATATTTTTTTAAATCCTACTTTACCTCCTTCCCTCCTAGATGTGGGCTTAAACGCATTGTAAGAGCCTAAGTCTCACAAATAGATTGCAAAAATTTTGAAGATATTTGTTATAAATATAGGAGAATTCAATGTATTTTTAGGTGTTTTTTAGGTATATTTAATTCATAAAATCATACAAGGTGAGGATAAATAACAATGGTAATGTCCTATAGTGGTATAATTCATGGGTGGATTACCAAAAACTTTTCAATTTTAGCCGAACTGCAAATAGGCACATGTGCTATCAAATTTATTGCACCAGCATCTTTTGGTTGATCTACGTTATGCAAGTGGATCACTGGACTATGGAGAAAAATAAGTGAATTTGCACTATTTTGGCACAGAAAATGTTGCTCAGGAGAAGACATGTTTTATTTTGTAGGATAAGTGATTGTAGAACCCCAGAGTTGTAGACATGTTCCTTGAACAAGCACTTGAGAAATGATTTAGTAGATAAGATGAGATATTTTTGATGTGTTCTCTGGTGAAAAATTTTAAAGTAACAAATCCTTTAAGTGCAATGCTGAATCTGCAAATATCTAGATGCAACATAAAATTTTGGTGGAAATTTTTAGGTGATTGCCCAACATTTAGCAATGTTTTTCGATTTCATTACACCAATGATTCCGGTGATATTATCTCCTTCCAATCAAATTTTAAATTGATGATCATTTTCATCTATTTTCAATGGTTATCATATCGTATTTGGACACCCAACTGCTACTAATATGCTCTCTCTTATGTGGTCACATGTTCAATTCTGGTTGGATCCAACAGTTTTTTTTTACAATGTTTTTTTGAAAAAGTTGCATGACAACTTTTTTGCAAAATTTGCGTGACAACTTTTTTGCAAAAGTTGCGTGACAACTTTTTTGCAAAAATCGCATCACAACTTTTTGCAAAGTTGCTTGACAATTTTTTGCAAAGTTGCTTGACAATTTTTTGTAAAGGAAATTTTGCCAATTGCCAAGGCACCCTTGTAAAAATCCTTAGAGGCTTTAGATTTTTTTCACCAAAGGGGAATCAAACTTTTCTCCATCAAAGCATATTTTTCCAAAAGGGAGGATAATTATTTCCTCCATCAAATAATGTTTTGCAAAAATGGGGGATATATTGTAAAGGTACATTTTTGACAAATACCGATACCTTAGACACATTGTTTTACAAAATCTCATTGTAAAAGGTGCATTTTTGATAGAGAATAAAACCTTAATAAAATGGTCAAATCAAAGAAAAAGAATACCCCAAAACCAACTGATGAATGTGCAAAATAAGTTAAATGTCCTTACTTTCTAGCAAGGATGGAAATGATGGATTTTTATGAGGATTCCAAATTTATCACACTACGTAGTGGTGTTTGATCCATTCTCAGATATTCTAAGTCTTGTAAAGACCTTCAAAAAAATGGTTCTCTAATCCCTATAAATATTGTAAGGTTAGTATACATGTCATTGATTTCACTTGACATTGCCCAACGTAAAAATAAAAGGGATATAAGTGAGGAATCAGAGGTCATGCTCCTAATGGTTGATTCTTGTTGTGACACAAGTGACCTTTAGCCCATGGTAGCAAATTCTTGTTGTGATACAAATGACCTTGAGCCCATGATGACCAATGCTTGTTGTGATATAGGTGACCTCATGCCTATAAGGGTAGATATCAGTTGTAGCACAAGTGATCTCATCACAAAGGTAGATTTTTCTTGTGATACCAGTGACTTAAAAGCTGAACATCCTCAAAATGAGCTCCATAATCTCATCAATTGTGACAAATACCATATTGTTAAAAGCATTGATGAATATGTAGAACTTGGGTGTTTTGAAAAACATACCAAAGGCATAATATGCAAACTAATGAATAAAATGTGAATCAATGGTGAAATATTACATAAACATGGGCAAGGCATCAAAACTCCTATAATGCCAAATGTTGATCCAAATAATGAAGGCATTGGCTATGATGGACAGGCAAGTACCAGTAAAACCATATTTGTAAAAACTAAATATCCTACAACTCCTACAAAGCATTTTTGCATTCATTGTGGTAGAATAGGACATGTAGTAGCTAGGTGTTAGAATCTATATCCTTGTGACTCATGTGGATGTACTACTTACTTCTCTTCAGATTTTTGGTACAAATTAAAAATGGCCAACAATGTTCATATTGATTGTGTATGGATAGATCACACACAATGGACCAAAATGAAATAAATATTATATGGCTTCTATAAAAAGGTAAATTCTATGGTAGACCCAGAGGCATATTCAATGATAGATCGAGTGGTAGTCCCAAAGAAAATTACCCTATGACAGACCTAAAGGTAGACCCAACAACAATGTTACAGAGGTAGACCTATAGGCAGATATAGAGGTAATGATCCAAAGGTATATCCATAGATAGATCCAGTGGTAGTTCTAGTGGTACTATTCCAGATATAACCTTATAGCTAGAGCCAAAGCCATGAGATAGAGCAAGGAAAAAAGGTAAATACAACACAAAAGCATATTTTATATTTCTCTCCTTCACATTAAGGGAGGGATTTATCTATGGTATCCCAAATAATGGAATAATGGGGTTGTTAGAGTAACTATCCCATTACTTGGGTAATATATAGATTCCTATCTTTGGTAATATCTAGATTTATATCTTGGATAATTACTATAATATCCTACATAGTGGATTGTTACATTTTTGTAACAACATGCCTATTATGGGATTTTTTAAAGGCTAACAATAGTCAAAATCTTGTATTATTTAAACATTGTTAAGAGAAATTTTTGAATTCCTATTTATAATAGAATAATAACGTAATTAATTTTCTTAAGTTTCATTTTTTATTGATTCAATTTATATATTAAGAATATTTATAAAAATTAATGATAAGATGTTGATGGAAGGTAGCAAGTGTGAGATGGAATTGAGCATAAGCTATAATAAGTAGAAAGTGTGAGGAAGAAGCAGGAAGTGTGAGGAAGAAGCAGGAAGTGTGAGCAAGAAGCAAGAAGTATGAGCAGGAAGTAGAAAGCAATATATTATTAAGGAGCAAGTGCCACTTCTTATTTGAGATCTTAGGAGAAACCCAAAAACTAAAGTATTTATTTGAATAAAAACAATAGCTCAAATGACAAGAAAGTATTTTTTGAAAGTCCTTAATAAAATTAAGGATGATCGATATGAAAATAAAGATGTCTTAGTTGGAAGTATGGATGCCCTAGTTCATGATAAGAAGAAAAGTGAATCTATGACAAATCTTGTTCAAGTACCAAATACTACAATAAAAGTTATTATCAAGGATGATATTATTAAGAATTATATAATGGTTCTTAAAACTAGAAGGTTAGTGTTAGAGTTAGATTATATTATATCATTTGGATCATGTAAATGTACCACCTTAGGTAAATAGTTAGAGTAGGAGATTATTGTAGGGGGAAGTTAGCTAGTTACTTCAAGTAATTTTATAAATGCACAAGTAGAAATGTGCAAGTTGCAATGCTCAAGGTGTCTCCTTGTACATCTAGGTAGAGTTTTGTCCAAGGAATCTATCTTCCTATATAAAGGGCCTCATAGATTAAGTTAGCAAGTAAGTCAAGTTCATATCTAGTGTAGTGTAGTAGATAGTGGTGCTCCTGTATGGAGCCCAAGGTAGCTCTTTAGATCATAGTAATGGAGTGACCATTTCCTCTATACTACATTGTAATTTCATCATTTCTATTTATAGTATATTTTAGTCATATTGCAGACTCACTTTATTTCATATTTATTACATGTTATTAGGACCTGTGTTATATCTTTTCCATTGCATATATCCTCAAAATCTAACAATGGTATCATGACCATGGTGAATCAAGATAGTAAGGCATACATCCATAATAAGAGAATTCTAGTAGGTCAAGAGGATTAAGGAGAGTCACCATTACTATTGTTGGCTTGGATCTGCCATTGTGCACCACAACATGTGAAATTTACCATTATAAATCAATTGATAGAAATAGTCGCAGTATCCAACAAGATTAGAAAAGTGAGGACTAAAATAAATCTTAGTTATAGAAATTCTAAGACTATATATGGCTAGAGTTTTTCCATAGTTTTGTAGATAAATTTGTGAAGACTAGGATTCAACATTCAAACCACTAGATTGATAAATCAACTAGTGAAAATTATTCTCCAAATTTATAAATTATTCAATTTCAATTTCTAATAACTTGTTGCAGGAAAAGTAGATTCAAAAAAAGGTTGGAAATATTCCTACAAGATATCTAGGAATAATATCTTCTTAGAATCATTCCAGCACTTATAGCAACAAGGAGAAGACTAAATATTTCAAAGACCTCAAGAAAGGTCTTATTACAAGAGTTGCAATCCTGCAAATTATAGAAGTAAATAAAAGGCCATAGTAGCCTTATAGAAGACTCAAGGAAGAAGAGACTCCAAAAGTTGAGTCATAGAAGGATATAGGATATTGGTGATCTCCACTTAATATTAATACCTATAGAATGTAAAAGAAGAAAATTCCAAATAATCCTAGAATAAGAATGGGATAGAGAAGCATAGAAGAAGAAAATACCAAATAAACCTAGAAGAAGAATAGGCCAAAGAATCCTAGAAGAAGAAAAATCCAAAGAATCCTAGAAGAAGAATAGGCTAGAGAAGCCTAGAAGAAGAAATACCATAAAATCCTTGATCAATAAGAAGGCCATAGAAGCCTTAATTATGAAGAAAACTTTAGAGAAGAATTCCTGATTCAGAAGTAAACTCCAAAGAAGAGTTTCTAAAGAAAATTTTAGAGAAAATTTCTTGATTCAAAAGATAAATTCTTGATTCAGAAGAAGACTCAAAAGAAGATATTTTTGAAGAAAAATCTAGAAGAAATTATGGATTTAGAATATAGATTCTTGATTCAAAAGAATACTCACAAGAAGATTTCCTGAAGATATCTTGATTTAGAAGATAAATTCTTTATTCAAAAGAAAAATCTAGAGAGGATTTCCTAAATAAGACTCCAGAGAAGAGTCCAAGAAATATGATATTGGTGATATCCTTTACTGATTAAATACTTCTTTCAAAAGAAGATGAATATATAAAGAGATGATATCATTGAAGAACTTCCATTCTTGGAAGAAAGAGACAGACTAGGAGAGTCTTGTAAAAATCTAAAATTAGTAAAATCAGTGATCTTAGAAGAAGATCTCATAACCAATACTTTTGGAAGAAAAAGGTTGAAGAAAATGTCTCATTTGGAAGACCAAGAGAAGTTGCAAGATAGAAGACCTTGAAGAGGTCTCAAGGAGAAAAAATAAGATGTCTTGGAGAGCCTTGTTGTATATCTCACAAAAGAATCATAAAAATATTTTCTAGGATAAATCATTGTAGAAATCCACTACCAAGGATAAAGCTCTTGATATTCAAGGACTTGGAATAATTATCACCATTTGACAACAAGCCCAAGAGAAGAAGAATTTGGCGAGTTTCAAATACTAGAAGAAGAATTTGATAAGGAAAGACAAATCCTAGAAGATTAATTTGGCAAGGAGAGCCAAATATAGAAGAATAATCCAGTGAAG
This sequence comes from Wollemia nobilis, assembly GCA_028583015.1. NCBI lineage: Eukaryota > Viridiplantae > Streptophyta > Pinopsida > Araucariales > Araucariaceae > Wollemia > Wollemia nobilis. The sequence continues at coordinate 8,398,861 of JAQPPZ010001925.1, forward strand.
ATCTAAAGAAAATTATAATCTTGAGAAGAAGATCTTGTTTGATGCTAGAATTTGATAAGAATCTTGAAGCAAGATTCATACAAAATAAGCCTACCAAATCTAGGATATTCAGATATTTCCTCTCATATAAAGGAGGTATAGTTTAGAGAAAGGATTTATCTTAATCTACAATAATAAAGTAAATATCACTGGAAGGATCAAACCACCAAATTCAAGGCTCAAGGTAGAAATTTCAAGGCTATAGTTTGGGGAAGTAGGAAGTTGTTTTGGACAACCAACAAAACATTGCAAATTCAACCATTGAAAGGCATCAACATGATGAATCAAAAACACCAATATCTACATCTACTTTAGAATCCATAAAAAGGTAAGCGACTAGGGTGCGATTAGTTGAACTTCAAATTAGGGTTCATTATCAAATTCTATTAAGCACCATATTTGGATTAAATTTTGTAGAAAGATAGATTGCATTGTAGTATTCAAGTGCAATAAAGGAAAATTAATTTAAGGTGTATTTGCACATTAAATAGTATTTATATATTTTTGAAAGAAATAAAATTATCATCTACCTATTTATTATCTAGGAAGAATACTATATCCTATAATATTGATTGTAGTGAAAAATTATAGAATATTCATTAATGACAAATAAAAATTACTATTAAAATTTTTAGAGATTATTAAGTGCATTTGAAATTATTTTTAGAGTTCATTTACTAGAGCAATATGGTGAGATTATTTTTACCATTAAAAGTGCATTGGCACTATACTAGTGGATATCTAACTAGTTACTCTAAAAAGGGTTAGTTTGTGTTTGTTGATTAAATATAAAGGACACAAAAACCAGTAGATTATTAAAGTGTCTAGAGATACTATTTGGTGCATAGAAATTACAATATTTCATGGTCCAAAGAAGCCACAAAAATAATATCAGATTCCTCCATGGAAGTGGAGAAGAAAGCTACCATAAAAACAACATTAGAAGTTGAAAATCGAGACTTGGAGAGTCTCATATTTGAAGTGCACTTAGGGTTTCATTAAAAGAATAATTTCAAGATTTTCTACTTCAAAAGGGTGCCTATTATTAGCTTGGTTTTCCTATTACTAAATTTTCCAAGCAAAAAAAACTACTAAAGGCAAGGAGTTACCTCATCAAAAGAAAAATGAGCATTTCAAAAGGATATATTTGACCATCATATTAGTGCAAAATCTAACTAATACAAGCATCATTATTGTCCATTCAATCAATAAAAGAAAGCCACCAAGGAGCACTTATTGGTCAAGATATAAGATTTCAAAAGACAACATTGCTCCATGTCAAAGCCTCCGAAAGTAAGCATTCACCTGCAGTATCAAAGCCCACATAATTTCATCTGCATCTACATGGACAAAAAGGACAACATAAAAGTCCATGTTAAAGGGTGCTCATGTACGTAAAAAGGTATTGAAATCTACTTCTATCAATGTGGAATATACAACACTACAAAGGAGCTCAAAAATTAGCATGTTGAATGTAGAAAGAATAAGCGAAGAATGTTCTACATATAATATCTCAAACTTAGAGAAGAACATCCACCAAAAGAAGCACCAAGCTACCAATCGAAACTCCATAGAACCAAGGAGCATCATAAATAGTGACATCCAACATCCTCATCAAAATACTTGTAAAAGAAAAATGTTTCTTGTTGTACAAGAAATGAAGCAAGCCAAGGAACAACATATGACATGGCAAGAGGAGTTATAACATTCTTTATGCAGTTTTATAGTAAAGGTATACATGTAAAGGCCTTGAGTGCCACTTGGAAAAAACATTCTAAGGTACCATATCATTTCTTAATGCTCAAGAAATTCCAAGCACCTAATTAAGATGAGTTACACGGAATGTTCAGGAGGTTATGTACATTATATTTGCATGAGAATTGAAAACACTCAATTTTATAAATCCCATTTGCCACTTTTCTAGCATGAGGAAGATTCCACTCTATTTAGAAGTGCCCATATTGGATAAATCATGAAAATGAAATTGGAACGTAGTCAAATCAAAGTTGATAATTAAAGGTTGAGTTCGTAGTAGCATCCAAAACTAAGCTCATGTTAGAATCACATAGCAGCATCGACATCATAGTAGCAATAATAAGGGAGTATTTAATACTCCTAGTCAAATAAGTCAGCATCCATTGCCCAAATAGTGTCATTAAAGAAACCAACCATCATCAAAGAGAAGCTACAACCTATGCCCATACGTTGGATATAATGGTCAAAATAGAACTAATGAATGTTGTCATCTATGTATAATAATAAGCACTAGATACATAGATTTTTGAGGCATCACAAAGGTAAGACTATATCTTATTCCAAATTTATTTAATTAATAGGGAGATATAAGGTATAATATAAGGTTGAAACATTAATAGAAATCAACCAATTTTGAAATCAATATTAACAAGGGATATATATATAATAACCTAATATTTACAATCTAAAGTATAGGATAAATAAGGATTTCTCCTTGGATAGATTAATTATCTAACATTAAAAATATCATTTTTTCCTAAAATTCCATATTAAGGAGTTATAAGAAATACTACACTAATTAGGTAGTTGGAATTTAGAAAAATTAAATATCAAATTATAAAAGGCTATAAAAGAAGGTTCTATAAGGAAAATCAAGAGTTATAAACTAATTACTATACTTGTATCAAACTTACATTAAAGGGACAAAATAGTTACAACAAATAGAACCTCATTAAAATAGAAAGTGCTTAAGTTCAATAGGAGAAATAAGGTTTAAAAGAAGTTGATATTTGCTATTCACAAAAATTTAGAAAATCAAATCAAAATTGAACTATAACTCTAAAAAGCACTTTATCTATCATTCAACATATGCAATATTACTAGGGAGACATAAGGCATTCTACAAAACTTGATAATAATAGCATTATTTAAACATTTATCAATTACTCATAAGGTATCTACAAATTCTACAAGGATTCTATTAATTCACATCTCTTTATTAGGTAGATATAACAAAGCCTACAAAACCTAGGCACTAAAAGGTTATATCAAATCAAATTTACATACTCAAAACTAGGGAGTCATAAGATAGATTACTTCAAAGATTCAATTCAAAGGATTCAAAGGACTACTATCAAATACATATTTACAATTCTAAGGATTAACAAGAAACACTATCTCAAAAACTATCAAGAAGAAATATGGATGAAATAATAAGAAATACCTTTATCAATAAAGAATTATTTCATGAAATGGAATTATATTCTCAAAACTTGATATATACCCTTGAAGGATATGAGAATATATCAACTAGCGATAAGGAGAGATTATCTTTATTTTTTAAAGAAGCAAAAGATGGTAGCTTTGAAGAATTAACTGGTTATGTTCATGAAAACCTCTTCAGGGCATGGTGGAATACACAAAATATAGTTATATTCACATATGAGGAGTGTTTAATGATTTACCTATCATTAATTATGTTTTTATTCACTCAACACATGAAGCAAGCTATCAATACAAATCAATATTATTGTGATTATAGACTAACTCCTCATGAAGCAAAAATTCCACTAGTGTCAATGCAGAATCGCAGGAGGAGGAAAATAAAGAAAATATATGTTAAAATAGATCTTAGCAAAGAAGACATGAATAACAAAGAAATCATAAAGACCTAAGAACCCTAAACTACAACTCTATTTGCATCATATGAAGACACTAACTACTTTATTGATCATATTACAATAAGAAATGAGGGATAATACAAGTTCAAGTTTTGACTCCAAGAAATAAGAAGAAGAAGAATCAATACAAGAAGGCATACAATGCAATGAGAATTAAAGAATACCAGATCAAGTTGAAGAATATTTGAAGACAAATAAGAAGATCCATATTGAAGATTGAAATCTTCAATATCCAAATAATGTAATACAAGGGGGTGTTAGATTTAGAGTATATTACATCATTTGGTTCATGTAAATGTACCACCTTAGGTACATAGTTAGAGTAGGATATTACTTTAGGTGGAATTTAGCTAGTTACTTCAAGCAATGTAATAAATGCACAAGTGGCAATCTGCAAGTTATAATGTGCAAGGTGTCCCCTTTTACAACTAGGTAGAGTGTTGGCCAAGGAATATAAAGGGTCTCATATATTAAGCAATGAAGTCAAGTTATTATCTAGTGCAATGTAGTAAATAGTGGTGCTCTTGTATGGATCCCAATGTAGCTCTTTAGATAATATTAATGGAGTGACCATTTCTTCCATACTAAATTGTAAAGTCGTCATTTCTATTTATAGTATATTTCAGTCATATTGTTGACTCACTTTTTCATATTTATTGTATCTTATTAGGATCTATGTTAGATCTATTCCTTTGCATATATCCTCAAAAGCTAAAAATTAATATATATATATTCTATGGATACTAGCTAAGTTTTTTTGAGATTCAAAATTGGATCAAGTGGAAGTGAGGATTGAATTAAAATTACTCCATGACTTTTATTTTGAAAGAATGTTTTCTCTTATCTTATTTAGATTAGAAATAATTGATAAAATGATGGATGGATGGCCTTTTTTTATGGGCAAAGATGCATTATATTTAAGACCATAGATTGAGATTTTTTTTTGTGGATATAGAGACTATTAAAAGGCTTCCAATGTGGATTAGTATTTTTGGGCTTCCTTATCAACTCATGAAAAATTATATTCTAAATTGATTTGAGAAAGAGGTTTAGTATTTATGAGAGTGAAATATATTGAATCTATAATAGTTCTCCCTATGTTTCTATGAGATTGGACAAGTTTTAGTGTTAACTTGTTGAATAGATTTGAGGTAAGTCTTTGAGAAGACTTTTGGATAGATTTGTGTGAGCTTTTGTGGAAGTTTACAACACATATTGAGGACAGATTTAAGAATATATCTAAGGGCAGATCAATGGATAGATTTTGGTGCATATTTGAGGACAAGTTTGTGCCAGACCAGAGATAGAGATTGAGGATAGATTTGTGCTAGACCAAAGGACTGTGTTTAGTGCAGATTTGAGACAGAGCTTTTGGAGGTGATAGAGTTGAGGATAGAGATCTCCAACCAGAGGAGGGAGGAAAAGTTTCTTATGTGGATAGAGTTCCATTTGCTAATGGAAGTGGAGGTAGAGGTCTTCTAGAGGATCACCAACCAGAGAAGAGATAGGAGTTTGGTGTCTCCTATGGATAGAGATCCACTAACTTCATCAAGGGTATTGGTGTCTCCTTTGGATAGAGGTCCATAAATATTGTAGGGAAAGGATTCCCAAGAGAATTTATTTGAGAAAAATTTATAAGAAATATTTTCTTCGTGGAGTAGCCCACATTGGGTGAACCACGTAAAATCATGTCTCTCATGTGTGTGATGCTTTGTGTGATGTTTACTACTTTAATATTGTTAATGCTATTATTTGGATTAAAAAGCAAAAAGTTTTATCTTATATTGTTCACCCCCTCTTAGTATAAGCACATGTTCTTCAATTGGTATCAGAGTGGGTTCCTCCATGAAAATACTAACATCTTGGAGGAGGATCCATTAGAAACACACATGACTTCATAAAATTAATAGGAGACTATGTTTGACATAAAAGAGGAATTATTTACTACTCTCAAAAATTTGGAAAGAATTAGAGAGAAGAATTCAAGCTTGAAGGAACAAATTCAAGAGGATGAAGAAGCAAGGATGGAACTTCTACAAAATCTCATAGAACTCAAGATAAGGGTGGAAGAAGGAAAGAAAATTGAGCAGGATATGATAGATCTGTTAAGAGAAAGAGAAACAAAATGTGAAATATTGGAAGCAAAAATTATTTATCTAAGAAATGAAGTTGAAAGGACCAAGGTACTACAAGATGTAGAGGATAAGAAATCACAAAGGGAATCAAGTCTTCAAAAATTAGAAACCTCAAACAAGGATAAGCAAGCAAAGGATATCAGAAAGGAAGAAAGCAAATAATAACCTTGGATAAGAGTTAATCACAAGAGGAATAATACTCCACCACAATCTCAAAGGCATCCAAATAGGTTACATAATTTCTTCCATGGTCATTGCTTTTCTTGTAATAAATATGGTCATAGAGTTGTACACTATATTAATCATGCAAGAAACAATGTCAATAGAAATTTCAATTATTTTGCACCTCTTATGGATGATGATATTATATGTTACAAATGCAATAATTTTGGGCACAAGGCTAGATGGTATAAAATGATACTTCCTGAGTCTAGGAAAGATGAAACCAAAAATGTTAAGCCTAGATCAATGTTAGTTCAAACAGCCCTTCATGCTCAGGATAAATAAGAACAATGGTATCTTGATAGTGGTTTCTCTAGTCACATGACAAGAGACAAATACAAATTCATTGTACTAAAAGAAACCAATAGAGGATCAGTAAGTTTTGGTGATAATGGATCAACAAGGATTGGTGGAAGAAGAACTCTAAGTTTATATAATGGGAAAACAAAAATAGAAAATGTGTTGTATGTTAAAGGATTAAAACATAATTTTCTAAGTATAATTCAATTGTGTGATCAGGGGTATATGGTTACTTTCCACCTAGATAGATACAAGATAAGAAAATCAAAGTTTGGAAAATTCATTTCCAATGCAAGAATAACCCCAAACAATTTATACATGCTCAGTGATATGAAATGGTAAAAGTGCTTTCTATCACAAGAATATGAGATCTAGTTGTGGCATAGAATATTGGGTCACTTGAATTTTGAAAAAATAGTCAACATAAGCAATAAATAGGCGGTCAGAGATTTACCCAAAATAAGAAGACCTCAAAGCACAATTTGTGCACCCTGTCAACATGGAAAGCAAACTAGGACAACCTTTAAATCAAAAGGATATATGTCATCTGATCCATTGAGTCTAATACATACTGATATGTGTGGTCCTATTAGAACACAAAGTATGGGTTCTATATTGTTTTGTATCTGAAGTTGGGTTCTCCTAAAAGAGAGAAGCCTTTGAAAAATTCAAAGCATTTAAGGAAATGGTTGAAAATGAAACTGGGAAAATATTAAATGTTTGAGATATGATAGAGGAGGATAATTTACCTCAAATTAATTTGTAGAGTTTTGTGAACAACATGATATCAAGAGAGAATACTCAGCAATAAGAACTCAACAAAATGGGGTAGTTGAAAGGAAAAATAAGACTATTGAGAATATGGCTAGAGCTATATTAAATGAGTCTAAGCTCTTAGATGGATTTTGGAGAGAAGTAGTAAACACAATAGTATATATAATCACTAGGGATAAAATGAGGGTAAACCATCACAAGACTCCATATGAGCTTTGGAAAGGAAGACCGGCCACTATAAAACACTTTAGGATTTTTGGAAGCAAGTGTTACATAAGACGGGAAGATCAAAACTTAGGCAAGTTTGATCCAATATGTGATGAGGGAATTTTTCTTGGTTATTCCACAAGGATTAAATCCTATAGATGCTTCAACAAGAGAGCATGTACCATTATAGAAATTATAAATGTAACAATTGATGAGAAGATAGATTTAGGAGAAACAATTCAGCAAATTGTGTATCAGGAGGATAGGAGTTGTCAAGAGGAGTTTCATGAGGAGTCATATATTGAAGAATAAGAAGAAACACAAAGACTTCTTCCTAAAACTCCATCCATATATGTACAGAAGCATCATCCAAAAGAGCAAATCATTGGGAATCCATATGAAATACAGACAAGGAGAAGGATAATAACACCATCTCAACAAGAAAATTTTTCTTTGCTATCTAAGATTGAGCCAAAATACTTCACTCAAGCAAGTGAGGATAAGTTTTGGATTAAGGCAATGGATGAGGAATTAGATAAGATAGATAAAAGAAAGACTTGGAAAATTTTTCCACGACCAAAGGATAAAAATGTGATCGAAACAAAATGGGTATTTAGAAACAAGTTAAATGGGTATGGACAAGTGGTCAGTAATAAAGCAAGATTAGTATGTAAAGGTTATGCTCAGGTAGAGGGAACTGAATTTGATGAAACATTTGCTCCAGTTGCATGGATTGAATCCATAAGAAATTTTTTAGCTTTCTCAAGTTTTAAAAACTTCAAGGTATATCAGATGGATGTTAATTCAACATTTCTAAATGGTGTTCTAGAAGAAGTTTATATTGAACAACCAGAGGGATTCATATTACCATATAAACTATATCATGTATGCAGATTGAAAAAGGCACTGTATGGTCTTAAGTAGGCTTTGAGATCATGGTACTCAAGATTGGATAAGTATCTTTAGGAATATGGATTCAAAAAAGGAATATCAAACAACAATTTATACATCAAAAAATAAAGGGAATGATCTACTAATTGTGGTTGTTTATGTTGATGACATCATTTTCGAGGAAAACAATGATAATATGTGTAAATAATTTTCTAATAAAATTCAACATGAATTTGAGATGTCTATGCTTGGTTAGTTTTCCTTCTTTCTTGGGCTTCATATTTCACAATATTAGAAAGGAGTATTTATCTCACAAACCAAGTATATAAAAGAGATGCTAAATAAATTCAGGCTAGAAGATTGCAAATTGGTTAGCATCCCAATGGTCATAGGATGTATGTTAAGTAAGGATGATGAATATCCAGAGGTAGATCAAAGATTATACAGATCCATGATTGGCAGCTTTTTGTATGTTACATCTACAAGACCAGACATAGTGCAGTCGGTGGGACTAGTGGCAAGGTTTCAAGCAACAACTAAGGAAACACATGTGGTAGCAGTAAAGAGAATTATCAGGTATCTAAAAGGAACTATGGATTTTGGGCTTTGGTATCCCAAAAGTGAAAGTTTCACACTTATAAAATATACAGATGCAAATTGTGCTGGTAGTATTTATGATAGGAAAAGTATAAGTGGAGAAGCATTCTTCCTTGGAGACTGTTTAGTCTCTTGGCTAAGTAAGAAGGAGGGTTTAGTATTCTTATCTACATTAGAAGCAAAATATATTACAGTAGTAGCCAGTGCTACATGGGTCTTATGGATGAAGCGAACTCTAGAATACTTCAAGATAAAACATGATCATCCTATTCCCATATTATGTGATAATACAAGTTCTATAAGTAACTCAAAGAATCCAGTGATGCACTCTAGGATAAATCACATTCCCATCAAGTATAATTTTCTAAGAGAACAGGTGACAGATAAACAAGTCAGATTGGAATATCTTACTATAAAGCAATATATAGCAACTATTTTTACTAATCCACTTTGAAAGGAGACTTTTGAGTACCTTCAAGGAAAACTGGGAGTAATACTCCCACCCTAGAATTAACCACCTCAAAAGGAGGTGGGGGAGGGGATAATATAAGAAATTCATTCTTAGCCCCGAGCCCCAAAGGTGACCCTTTGCCATTGATGTCAAAGGGGGAGAGATTTGAGTAAGGGGGAGAGATTTGGTATTTGAATTAAAGAGGAGAGTTTTGAAGAGAGCACTAATCCAGGGGGAGCAATGTCCCAGAGGGAGCAGAACAAAGAAAAGGTTAAGTTTTTGGTAAAAATAATTTGGGTTACCATCAATGACAAAGGGGGATATTTTGGACATTTTGAGTCAAAGTTGTCATTGATGTCAAGGAACACAGTTGTCATTGATGTCAAGGAATAAAATATCGTTTATGTCAAAAGGTCAAAAGGAATAATGCAAAGGTTAATGACAAAAGAGCTTCATAATATTTTTAATATTATGTGGAAGCATAAGCAGGAGGGTTTTTATTAAAACCATGGATGAGAAAAAATAAAAGGTTTTTCATAAAAACCCAAGGAAGTTTTAAATTCATGTTAAAAATCCCAAGGAAGTTTTAATATTTATTTTATAAAATATTTAAATTCAAATTGAATTTAAATTTTATAAATAAATATTATTTATACAAAGTGGTAAAACCAAAGAAGGCTTTAATCCTTAATAAAGCCCAAGGGAGTTAAATATTAATTTATAATATTTAAATAATTTATAAATTAATTATTTAATAAAAATTAAAAGTGAAGACGTTTAAGTTTAAATGTGGCAAATGATATATATACTATATGACATAGTGGCATTTGAATTATCCCTCGTTCGAACAAGTGAAAAGAGACAAGCGTGTGTTGTGAGAATTCATGCGAGGAAGAAGAAAAGTTTCTTGTCTTAAATGCCAGTGAAAGGGGATAATATTATCGAGTCCTAGTATCCATATCCATATAGGCAGCATGGCCTAGTGGCAAGTGATAGAAGGGCTAAGGCATTTGGGCGTAGAGTGATCCATGATTGATTTGCGATAATAGCATTTTGGTATGTTGTGAGGAATCCAAGGAAGTGATGTGTGATTTTTGGATTAGGTGCATTAGGGGAGAAATAAAGAACATGTGGTTCTCTTTACTCCCTAAACGAACACCTAGCTCATGCGGCGGTTGGAGCCAAAGATAGGGCACTGGTAGAGGTGGCATCATGAGTTCGAGTCTCACCAAGGTAAAGGTAATAAAATTTTTAATATATTTTTGTATTGCCTAAGGTTTTGACATGAGGTCCTAGGGAGTTAAAAGTGTTAGATGAAAAGTATTTTTAATTAATCATTATTTTGGTTAATTGGAGGAATAAGGAGTTAGCTTTATTTTTAAATAAATTATTTAAGACATATTGGTTTATTGGAGATTAAAGTGTTGGTTAAATTTTGAAATGACTTCTTGCCATTGAGTTATTTTGTGAAGGCGATTTTATTGAAATTACTCTTGGTGTTGGATATTATTTAAATTGAGATAATATAAGGTGTATTTGGTCAATTATTTTTGTATATGTTGATGAATGCTTTCTATAATATGGAGTGAGAAAGTGTATGTATGTTTTGATATTTACATTGTATTGTTGAGAGATTTTATCATATTATAGCTTCTTTGAGCTTGGTAAGAAGTTGTTGTGGTTGTGGAAGATTTTTTAGATTCCTTCATCATCAAGAAAAAGGTATGGGCACATTCTTCCATAGCTGAGTTGATTGGTTGGTTTTCTAGAAAACAAGTTTGGAGTGAAAAGGAATTAATTAGGTTTCCTTATTGAGTGTGTTGAATTAATTTTTCAAGGTTTTCTGGAATAAATATTTGATATTAAAACCTTGCTTAGTAAGCATTGTTGAAAATATTTTTGAGTGAGTGTTTATATGCTTGGACTAGGGTTTGTAAGAAAGGATTGTTTCATTGAGTGATTGGTTGAGCCTAGTCAAGTGGATGTGTGAAGTGATTGTTCAAGTTATATGAAACAAATTGTTCTATATTCTAAATTGATTTGAGAAAGAGGTTGAGTATTTATGAGTGTGAAATATATTGAGTCTCTAACAATTCTCTTTATGTTTCTATGAGATTGGACAAGTTTTAGTGTTAACTTGTTGAACAGATTTGAGGTAAGTCTTTGAGAAGACTTGTGGATAGATTTGTGTGAGCTTTTGTGGAAGCTTACAACACATATTGAGGATAGATTTGAGAATAGATCTGAGGACAGATCAGAGGATAGATTTTGGTGCATATTTGAGGATAGGTTTGTGCCAGACCATAGATAGAGATTGAGGATATATTTGTGCTATACCAAAGGACTGTGTTTAGTGCATATTTGAGATAGAGATTTTTGTGGTGACAAAGTTGAGGATAGAGGTCTCCAACCAGAGCAGGGAGGAAAAGTGTCTTCTATGGATAGAGTTCCATTTGCTAAGGGTAGTGGAGGTAGAGGTCTTCTAGAGGATCACCAACCAGAGTAAAGATAGGATATTGGTGTCTCTTGTGGATATAGATCCACTAACTTTATCAAGGGGATTGGTGTCTCCTTTGGACAAAGATCCATAAACATTGTAGGGAAAGGATTCCCAAGAGAATTTATTTGAGAAAAATTTATAAGAAATATTTTCTCCGTGGAGTAGCCCACATTGGGTGAACCACATAAAATCATGTCTCTCATGTGTGTGATGCTTTGTGTGATGTTTACTACTTTAATATTTTTGATGCTATTATTTGGATTAAAAAGCAAAAAATTTTTATCTTATACTATTCACCCCCCTCTCTCAGTATAAACACATGTTCTTAAATTCTTTTTATCAAGTAAATGGTTACAAATAGAGTATACAATCTCTTAAAATATATTATTATGAGTAGGATTAAATCACAAATGCATCCTTTTGACTTGTACTTTATCCAATAATTGTCATCCCAAGATATTTCACTTCCAATCTATGTTCTCCAATATTCTTATTTATTCTAAATGGTTATGTTGTGATGGGATGAATATAAATTTGAATGATCATATATGCACAATTTTCTTCAAAATATGAAATATCTATAAGAGCAATTGAATATTTTGATTGCCAAATATTTTGGTAATATTTCTAAAGAAAATAAAGAAATTGAATCCAATCTCAAAAATTTACAAGAGATGGTAGAAACGAATGGAATGAATCAAGATTATTATATGAAGGAAAAATAATTACTTTCTAGTTATCAAAATATATTGAAAAATGAGTCATATTGGTTCTAAATATCCAAGGATAAATGCCTCAAGGAAGGATATAGAAATACAAATAAAAACATGTTATAACAAAAACATATATTTTTTTATTTTCATCATATTAATTTAACTCCAAATTGAAGAAATATTGAGGATGAAGAAGATATTAGGAAGGAAGCAATTAATTATTTCAAAAATATTTTCTTAGATACTAGGCAAGATAATGAGGCACAAGATAAGATTTTTCAAAATATTCCATCAATTATCACACAGGGAAAAAATACAAGCTTGATGAAAATATTTCTATGGAGGAGCTATAGGAAGCAATTTTCTCTTTTTATCCTAAGAAGACATTTGTTGCAATGGATTTCCTACAATTTTCTTTCAAAAAAATTAGTATTTATTAGAGAGTGATATGTTAGTTACAACTAGGCCCATAAAAAGAAGTCTATAATAAGTGATATCAATATCACTTTTATTACGTTGGTTCCATAAAAAGATAAGACAAATATTTTGATAATTTTTGTCCAATAAGCCTTCATAATATGATTTATAAGATCATTTTAAAAATTATGGCAAATATGTTGAAAGGCATTTTAGATTATGTTTTTTGAGAGGAACAAGGTGATTTTTTAGGGATAAACAATTTTTTGATTGTGTAATAATTACATAGGAGGTCATACATTATCTTTATTCCATGAAAAATCTAGGCATTCTAATGAAATTATATATGAAAAATAATATGATAGGGTTTACTATAATTTTTATATGATATTATTAAAAAGTTTGGATTTTATTTATTTTTAGTTAGAGAAGGGATTTTTGAAAGGGTCCCAAACCTTTTACATCTATAAATACTTATCATGGAATCATCAAAATATATTTACAAAAAGTAACAAAATAGGTTACATAAGACCAATATGTAACCCTTCAAGAAAATCACCTTAGATAGCTAGAGATACAACATTAGATCAAGATAACATAGCAGAACAAATACAAATAGGTTTCATGTTGGAAATGAAGAACCTAGACATTTGGCCATCCTTTTTTCCTCTTTGTCACCTCTTTGGAGTTAATTCCTCCTAACATACCTTAGGTAGATATCAACTTCATCAACATTGTTGGTCATCATTCTATTCATTCATCTCATTGAATTTTTGATGCCCTTTAGAAGGATATAGTTGTTTATTAGCCTTGAAAGAATAATTTTTTTTTTGATTGGTAGAAAGGGTGTTGAAAGGTCCCTGAACCTTGTACAAGAGAGATTACAAGAAATCCATAACGACCGAGGTGGTCCAAGAAGAAAGGAATAGAGAGCTGGCAAACCTCCACACTAGGGAAGGTGTCGCGAAATCACGACCAAAATGGTGATGTCGCGAAATCGTGACAAGTTGCACCGTTGATGCCAATAGAAGAAAGGAAGTCATGAAATCGTGACAAGAAATGCCATCGAAACCGAAGAAGGGAAGAAGTCACGATATCGCGACATGTTGCAAAGTGTCGCGATATCGCGACAAGTTGCTAGGTTGGAGCCGGACGAGAAGAAGAGTCACGAAATCGTGACAAGAATGAAGACCACAGCCAAAATAGAAAATGAGTCACAAAATCGTGACGAAAGTGGAAGCCTGCTGCCGAGAAGAAAAAGTGTCTCGAAATCACGACAAGAATGAAGACCACTGTCGAAGAGGAAAATTGTCGCGATATCACGACAAATTGGGAGACCGCTGCCAAGACGAAAAAGTGTCGCAAAATCACGACAATCTGGAGGACCGCAGCCGAGGACAAAAAGTGCCGCGAAATCGCGACAATCTGGAAATCCGCAGCCGAGGAGGAAAAGTGTCACGAAATCGCGACAAGAAGGAAGACCGCCGTTGGAGAGAAAAAATGTCGCGATATCGCGACAAAAAGGAAGACCACCGTTGGAGAGAAAAAATGTCGCGATATCGTGACAAAAAAGGAAGACCGCCGTTGGAGAGAAAAAATGTCACGATATCATGACAAAATGGAAGACCGCCGTTGGAGGGAAAAAAGGTCGCGATATCGCGACAGAATGGAAGACCACCGTTGGAGAGAAAAAATGTCGCGATATCGCGACAAAAATGGAAGACCGCCGTTGGAGAGAAAAAAGGTCACGATATCGCGACAGAATGGAAGACCACCATTGGAGAGAGAAAAAATGTCGCGATATCATGACAAAAATGGAAGACCACCGTTGGAGAGAAAAAAGGTCGCGATATCGCGACAGAATGGAAGACCGCCGTTGGAGAGAGAAAAAATGTCGCGATATCGCGACAAAAAGGAAGACCGCCGTTGGAGAGAGAAAAAATGTCGCGATATCGCGACATGAAGCAAGGAAGCGTCTGAAGGCCAAAAAGTGTCGCGATATCGCGACAAGTTTGCAAAAAAGCACCCGGAGAGAAAAAGTGTCGCGATATCGTGACAGAATGGAAGACCGCCGTTGGAGAGAGAAAAAATGTCGCGATATCGCGACAAATTGGAAGACCGCCGTTGGAGAGAAAAAAGGTCACGATATCGCGACAGAATGGAAGACCACCGTTGAAGAGAGAAAAAAGTCTCGATAACGTGACAAGCTGAGATTTTGCAACCAACTGTGAAAAGTGATGCGAAAACGCTCCAAGATGCCAAGACGCAGCCATAGGGGAAAAACCCGGAGCCCAGTAACCCACTCACATTGTGCAAACATTGGAACTTGAAGAAGCGTCCCTTAGGCCGATTGGGAAGGAATCTCTCCAAACCTGAATGTCTGTTGCATCAACTCCCTTGTTAGCAAGCCAGTCCGCAACTTTGTTTCCTTCCCGGTATTGATGTTGAATGATTAATTTTGGGTAAAAGCCAATTAGTGCCTTGCATTCTTCGAATATGGAAACAAGGGCCCAGGGAGGCACAGAGGTTCCTTTGAGCCAGTTGATGCAATGCAATGAGTCTCCTTCTATGATGAGTTTATTGATAGTCAAGCCTTCCAAGAGAATCAAGCTTTGGAGCAAGGCCCGAGCCTCGGCCATATTGTTAGACTGAATTCCTAAGTTCTGAGCAAAGGCCAAAATTATTTCTCCTCTATGATTTCTGAGAATTCCACCTCCGCCAACCACTCCAGGGTTGCCTTTGGCCATGCCATCGAAGTTAAGCTTGTGCCACCCAGAAGGAGGTAAGGCCCACTTGATTACAGACCTGTCAATAGAAGTACGAGGTGTTGCAGAAAAATTGAAAATATTGAAATGATTTGTTAAATCCAATTCAAGGCCAAGAGGGGGGGGTTTGGACGATGAGACAAGAGAGGCATTCTCCGTAGCAAGGGCCAAGATTTTGGCAACAACAATCTTCTTATCCATGGCAAGGTTTTTGAAAATTCTGGCATTTCTCTCAAGCCAAATCTGCCACAGGAAAATGTGAAGGCAAGCTTGCCACATGAATTTGAGTTGACTGCTCTTGAAAGGCCTAGGCCATTGTTGAAAAATGAGGGGAATGGAATGAGGGAGGGCTACGGAGATGGCGAAAGTGTTGAAAACCTAGTTGAGAACTGCAAGGGAGAAGGGACATTCTAGAAAAACATGCGCAGTAGACTCACAGGCATTTTTACACAGGATGCACCAATTGGGGATGAGAAGCCCTCTGGTTATCAAATTGTCAGTGGTGAGGATTCTATTTTGGATGGCCAACCAGCAAAAGAATTTGACCTTGGGAATGATCTTGGGAACCCAGACTGGATTAGATAAGTCACGGCCATCATTGGGAGCTTCTTGGCTGTAGTAGGCAGATTTAACAGAGAATAGCCCAGAATCTTCGAGGTTCCAAACCATGGAGTCATCTTTGTGAGAGCTGGGGATTATGCAGCTCCTCGGTAAGTTTTGTAACCGCCTAAGCGCCTCGGTGATATGTCTAGGCCCATTCAGATCCAGGTGTTTCCATTCGGGTCTTGTAATACCTGGGTTAATGAAATGACACACCTTATCTCCAAAGGTGGCTTCGGTCACCGTCTTGAGCACAGCAAGATGAGGATCTTGGATGAGAGGTTTGTCACGGATCCAAGGGTCATCCCAAAAATGAATGGTCAATCCATTTCCAAGACACCACCTTAAGCCTTCCATGATGATCTTCCTTGATTTAGTGACACCATTCCAAAAATGAGATCCGCTAGGAAGGTTGTGCTCTCCAAGAAAGGGAACCTGATGAAGGTACTTAGCTTTGATGATGTCAATCTAGGTGGCTTTTTTGTTGATGGTAAGTCTCCAGGACTGCTTGGAAATGAGAGCCATGTTCATCCGCTTGATGTCCCTGAAGCCAAGACCTCCATCCTTTTTCTTGGAACAAACCTTGTCCCAGGCAACAAGGGGAAATTTGTTCTTGTTTTTGTTTCCCACCCAAAGGAATCTGCGTTGAATTTGCTCAATTCTTTGGCAGATGGAAGCTAGAGCTTTGAAGATAGATAAGAAAAAAATAGGAATACTTTGCAAGCAAGCCTGGACCAAAGTGGCTTTGGCTGCCTGACTGAGCAATGAACTTTTCCATCCTGCAAGCTTCTTTTTGAGATGATTTAGAACAGGGTTCCACATAGCCGAGACCGATTTGCCATGGAAAAATGGTAATTCGAGATAAGTAGTTGGAAGGCTCCCAATGATACACCCAAGGATCTTAGCAATCCTATTTTGCCTGTGGATGGGAGTATTGAGGAAGTATAGCTTGCTTTTGCGGTAATTGACTTTCTGGCCAGCCGCCTCTTCATAAGAGTCAAGGATGCTCTTAATGATTTTTGCTTCGGGGATAGAAGCATGAGAGGAAATAATAGTATCATACACAAACTGTTGATGGGAAATGGCATTGATTGTTGAGGCTAGTTTGATCCCAGAGATGAGTCCACTAATGCAGGCAGCAGTAAGGGTCCTTCCAAGGGTTTTGGCCAAAATGATGAAGATAAAGGGTGACAGAGGGTCCCCTTGGTGAATGCCTTTAAAACTTGGAAAAAATCCAGCAGGTGAACCATATAGATAATCATCAATATCTCTATTACTTAGGAGGATAATCATCAATATCTCTATTGAGGTAAGCCTCACAAGGTCTAGGATTATCCTTGGGTTGAACATCTTTCATATATGGTTATAGATTCAACTATGTGTTAGTTCTATGAGAATCATTTCCACCATATAGATATCCCTCCTTCTAAGCTTCATTGGTGTCATAATCCAAAATGCAACAAGGTAAATATTCATATTTATTTACACTATTCAATTTTCTCCCCATATATTTTGATCTCCTTTTAACATCCAAATATTTTAGGGTATCATCATCCAACTTACCACACTTCTTTGAGAAATCCTTCCTAGACTAATACTTGCACTATGAGCTCATTCCTAAAAAAAATTTGGGTCCTTCCTTCGATGGTGTATACTTGGAGGATTCTCCCTTAGAGACACTTTCCTTTCTAGGCACCTATGCAACCTCCTTCCTCCTTTATCCGAAGGTTTCAAGGTTCTCTATAACCAACATCATCAAAATTTAACTCAATATTTTTACCAAGCCTTGATGCAAAGGCATGAAAGTCTTTCCCTATTGAACATCATTGATGGATTTCTCAATACCTCGATAAATTAAGTTTGGGATATTAATGGTTTTCCCTCTTCATATATGATAAAGGAAAGCAAAGTGAAAACTCCTTACCACAATGAATTTACAATCCAACGTAAAGTAATTTATTATTTCCACCACTACTCTATTCCAAATTTTGGGAAGGGATTCCCTCATAACATTGTTATTCACCTCACTTACGTTCTCATCCTAATATAGAAACCTATTCATTTATCTAATGAGTGAGTGCTTTTCTAGGTTTATATACTCATCTTCCTTCACTAATTGGGAGACATCAACTATCACCATTGGGTTGATACAAAAACTCAAATCTGAGAGTGGACCATTTGGAGAGAAAGCCCTTCATAATAACCATAATATTTCTTCAAAAAATGCAATAGGTCATCTCTCTCAAGAATATCTAACACCTATTTATTAAATTTGATTAAATAAAACTCAATTATAACCATGTCACCCCCACATCATGTTTTGAAGGTAAAGTAATTATTATTCATAGCCTCTCTTATCTTTCAAGCACTAATATGATTCCCTTGATAGGATATATCCTTCTAGTGAAGTTGGGTTTCATTGGTAGCATGTGAACATGGGACTTACTTTACCTAGAGATTGGTTCTTAGTATTTCATGTGCTAAAATAGATCATACCTTCCAACTAGGATGAAGATAGTCCAATATGATGTGATCTAAGTGCATTTGGGATTCGAATATTCCCGAGAAGTTAAATATCCCTAGGATATTTGTTGGAATATACAATCAAATATTAACATAAATACGTTAGTTATACCATATGTAGCATCAAACCAAGATAACATAGCAAAACATAGTATAAATTGTGATGCAAACTTAAATAATTTATGATAACATAACATGAGAACAAGATATCATAGCATAACATAGTGTAATTTGTGATGTAAAATTAAATGATGTTCTACATACATCTATTTTAAGACCAAGTACTCAAAGTAGAGTTTGAAATGATGTCAAATTATCCTTTATGAGTATTATGGTGTAAACATATAAACCTTTAATGGTTCATGAAGATATTGCATCAAAGGAGTAGAAGGATGATATGAATGTTAATTATCAAAAATTCATGAATAACAAGTCATGGTAACTTGTTTATCTTCCACCTAAAAATAAATCCACTAATTTAAATTTGTTTTTCAAATCCAAATGTAGATCTAATAGGAGCATGAAAAATACAAATCAAGACATTTTTGCAAAGGTCTATGCACATAAATAAGGAATTGAAAATGATGAAACTTTTGCACCAATAGTGAAGACCAATACCATTAATATGGTTTCTACTATGGATAAAAAATTGGATGAAAGTTGCATCAAATGGATGTGAAGAGTGAATTTCTCAATAGTGGACTTAATGAATAAGTCTAAATGACACAATCAAAGGGATTCATCATACCTAGTCAAGAGAACAAGGTATGTAGGCTCATAAAATCTCTCTATGGGCTAAAGCAACTAACTAAATCCTAGTATATAAATATTTATGAGCATATCCTATGGCATATATTCCATAATAGTCCATATGACTCGAACCTATACTTCAAAAGGTAAGGAAGATAGGTCATGATAATCATTGTGTATATTATTGTCTTGGTCATTATTAGGATTTCAATGAAGTTGGTTGAAAAGACCAAGAACGAATTGAAATATCCATTCAACATGACTAATCTCAAGCTAATATATTAATATCTTAGCTTGAAGTTATGGTGAACTAATAAACATGTGTTCATGTCATAAATTAAGTATGCCAATACATTGCTTGAGAAGTTTTATATTATAGACTACAATCCCATGTACACTCTATAGGGTTACAACTATCATTATATGATCCATATTCATAGGTGAATGAAAATATTTATTGCCAATTTATTGCATCTCTCATTTATCTAACATATAGTAGATCTGGCATTAGCTATGTTATGATATATTTTTCATAGTTCATGTAAGAACCAAAGGTGTATTATTGGAAATCTACAAATAAATAATTAGGCATATCCATGGTATGAATGTTAAATTCTTCTTGACAAGTGTCATAGATGCATACTATGTAGGATTTTTTGATGATAGGAGATCCACTTTTAGATATGTATAATTTTAAGTATTTGGTCTAATTTCTTAGGGAAGTAAGAAGAAACATGTTATTTCTTGTTCTTCCATCAACGCTAAATATCACATTTTAATATTTTCCTACAAGGTGAAAAGGTTATATACAAGAATTGGCATTCCATAAAATAAACCAATAATCTTAAGTTGTGATAATGAAGGAGTTATAAAGATTTTTTGCAATATAGTTTTCCATGAGCATACAAAACACATTGAGGTTTAGTATTATTTTAGACATTAACATGTTTAAGAATACAATATATAGATCTATTTTTTAATATCATAGATGAACAATGTGTAGATATATTGACAAAGTCTCTTACACATGTAAAGTTTAAATTTTTTAGAAATTTTCTTGTATGTGCTTTTATTGAGCATTGATGTAATAAGAGGGAAATAGTGTGAATATTAATTCATGTTTATATATTCACCTTAGTTTTATGAAGGTTACAATAAGTTAAAAATTAGTTATAATTCCCAACATCATACCTTATCGATTAGACATGTACATAATTTTTTATCAGATCAATACAAATCTTGGTTACAATTTTCATATATATTCTATGTTTCTAACAATATTTGCATTATTGTTTAAAATTATTTAATTTTAAAAGAATAATATTCTTGATTTTTGGTAAAAATTGATTGTTTAGGACTATTGTCACATTCAAATCATATTGGAAAAATCATAAGTAAGCAACCATAGCAATGGTAAAACCATGAGCCTTAGTGGAATAGTCCAACATGACTATAGAATGCTCCCCAAGGAGGAGGTTGTACATTCAAGTTTTGATGCTTATTTTTGTTGTGTCATATGAATTAGTTGAATGCCTATGAAAAGATATTATTCTTGAATTCATGGATAGGTCCAACCATAGGCAAACACCACTTAGCTCCTTGCATATTTTCTTTGTGGAATATTCCAATGGATGACCTAATAGTAGCATTACTAGTGTAGCTCGCATGTGGGAGTTAAGGATGATGTAGCAATAAGAAAAACACCTCAAAGCAACCTCAATAAATCTAAAGTCTTCTTATTCAATTTCTAGTCCAAATGGTAATTTTACAATCTGAATTAAAATCGTTCAACTTTGGGACATTACACAACTCACATTGCAATCATACAAGCCTAGAAATCATACAAGTCACATTTCAACCGTTCAACTCACAAAATCGTACAAGTCTAGAAATTGTACAACTCACACTACAATTGTACAACCCTAGAAATCATACAAGTCACATTACGATTGTTCAATTTTGGGTAAATTGTTCAACTCATAAAATCATACAAGTTTGAAAATTATAAAATTCATATTGCAATCATTCACTCTTAGAAATCGTACAATTTACACTATAATTGTTCAATCTAAACCACCATGGGAAATAGTACCATTCATACTACAATCATATAACTCTAGAATATCATACAATTCACACTATAATTTTTCAACCCTAGGCTATCATGCAATTTGAGCAACTATTCAACCTAAAAATCTAATTGTTTAGTTGTACAAGGGTTCCTTGGTTGAGACAATGAAATTTAAAACTTCTATTATGAACCCTGACCATGTTTTCCTCTGTAAAATTGAGTAGCTACTTTCATTTTTGTATTAATTCATCTACACTACTATTTGAAACAAGTTCACCAAATCTTATTTGTATTGCTTTATCAAATGATGTTTTTCCTATGGTATTGCATTTTGAAAACTCTACTATCCTCTATTGTATATGGATAGCTTCAATTTTTTCCTTTCTCCTCTCGTTAAAAGGGTTTCATAAAATTTTAATGCTCACACCGTGGTTCTTCCTTACTAGGTTGCAATTATCCAATGATCCCAAGAGCCTGCATAATAGAACATAGACTGAGTTGCGACTTATACAATGATCCCCAAGAACATGTAGAATGGAACATAGAACACATGTAATTCTAAATACACAATTTACAACATCAAATTCATAAAGGTAAATGGATGAAAAGTTTTATTTATTCATTGGAGTTACAAGCCAATTGGAAATCTCTCTTTTCCTCTCTCTACCATACCACCTTTAGATAAAAATAAAATAATTATATTTGTGATTGCACAAGAGGTGAATGGTTGGCATTTCAACTCCATTATTGTTTATTTTTTTGGATATTATCAGGATGCTCCTACATCATACTCATTGGGTAAAAAAAATTCATGAACATTCAGCAATTTTTTAATTTGAATCCCATATTTGGCAACCTTAGATGCGTTCATCCATGTGGCATCCTCGATTTCTTAATTCTTATATTTGACTAAGTATTCATGATATTGCTTTCCTTTCCTCTTTTTTGCAACCCTATAATCTATGATAATTTTGATTTCATCATATTTATTTTTTGGTAGTTGTTGTACCCAATCAATGGTTGGAATTATTGAAGCTACGTATATTCACAAGTTGATCCTTCATGGTATGGGTATAAATCTGCTACATTGAAAATGGATGATATATCCACTCCTTCTAGTAGTTCTATTTTGTAAGCATTAGCAACAAAATTCCTCAATACCTTACACGGTCCAATCTTCTTCCAGTTTAACTTATTACAAGTACCTTTTGGGAATCACTCCTTTTGTAAATATGCTAGAACCAAATCTCCAACTTATAATTCTAGTACTCTTCACTTATGATCAATGTGTTTTTTATACTTCATGACACTTATTTCTAAATCACTCTGCATCTCCCTATGTAAATCATGAATATAGTCAACAAAATACTCTACAATAACACTTAGTCTCTACAAATCAACTATATTTCATAACTCATATACTCCACATAGACGTATTTCATAAACAATATAGAATTGAATTTTACCAATGCTTTGATTCACTAAGTTGTATGCAAACTCTTCTTGTGCCAAAATAGTATTCTAAAGCTTCACCTTCTTGTCGACCAAGCATCTCAAAAAATATCCAACACTCCTATTCACAACCTTAGTTTATCCATTGATCTATGGATGATAAGTTGAACTAAATGCCAATTTAGTATCCAAATTCTTCCACAATATCCTCCAAAAATGACCCATAAATTTGCTATCCCTATATGAAATAATACTCTTTGGTAAACCATGCAATCTCACCACTTCTATAAATAATAAATTAGCAATATTTATTACATCATTTGTCTTCTTGTAAGGTATGAAATATGCCATATTTGAAAATTTATCAACCACAACAAAAATAGAGTCATTCCTCCTTTGTGTCCTTGGAAATCCAAGGATAAAATTCATGCTTATATCTTCCCATGGTCTCTTTGGAATGGGTAATGGCTGATATAATCTGGTATTTTGGCTCCTTCCTTTTGCATGTTGGCATACCTAGAAATCTTGCACAAATTTCCTTACATCCGTAGTCATTCTAGGCCAATAGTAACCTTCAAGTTATTTCATGGTTTTATCCATCCCAAAATATCTTGCAAGTCCCCAAAAATAGTTTTTACTTACTAAATTTTCTCTCATTGAACTTCATTGTCTGCATAGTCGATGCCCTTTGAATAACATCTCTTCTTGTATGAAATGTTCAATATATGGAGTCCTATTTCCTATGGTATAATAACTACATGCTGCAAAATCTTCCTTGAATTATTGATCATCCTTATAAAGCTCCTTCATGGCATTGAAGCCAACAAATTCTACTCTCATCATATTCCCCAGTAAATTTTATCTGCTCAAAGCATCAACTACTCGATTTGATTTATCACTTCTATGTTTTAATAAAAATGAGTACCCTTGAAATAATTCTACCCACTTCATATGCATTTTATTCAACTTACTTTTAATATTAATAAAATGCAAAGTATGATTATCTATGAAGGAAAAATTCTTTTGGTAATAAGTAGCACCTCCAATTTTTTAGGGGTTGAATGATAGCATAAATCTCTTGGTCATAGACTGAATATTTCCTCTTTGCTTCATTTAGCTTCTCATTGAGATAGGTAATGGTATTACCCTACTGGCTTAGAAATCCCCATATTTTTTTCCCACTTGCATCACAATCCACTTGAAAATTCTTATTGAAATATGGTAAGGATAGGTCAGAGGTGTAGAGAAATTGGTCCGACAAAACCCCGTGAGGGGGGCGAAGATCCAAGGTTCAAATATTGGGCCTCATTGAACTAAAAACTTGTCCATTTCCTAGAGATTTTAGTGGCGTAAAAGGTTTAAAATTATTGTGGCATGGTGGTTATAGGGGTGGACCATGCAAAGATCTATGTGGTAGCTTATTGGAAAAATAGAGCAAAATACTGTGGTGGCCATAAAATTTAGATAGCCTACTCATATTCGTGGTGGATATCGATTCCACCATGTAAATTAAAAAAATATATGGCAAGGATAGAACTGGTTTCTCGGTTATATTTTCCTTTAGGATTCAAAATCCCCTTTCCACTACACTTTTCCACTTAAATTTATGCCTCCCTCCTTTTAGGGTTTCTATAAACAATGTACAAATTTCACTAAATTTTTTGATAAAAATTTATATAAAAAGTTGCTAGTCCATGAAATATCCTTACCTCAAACTTACTTCTTGGCGATGGCCAATTCATAGTGGCCTTAACCTTATTAGGATCCATTCACAATCCTTATAGAGAAATCATAAAAACCATGTACACCAATTCTTCTTTCATGAAACTACACTTCTTCAAGTTGACCAACAACTTCTTTTCCTTTAGTCTCTATAATAACAGTCTCAAATCCATCAAATGGTCTTCCTTTATCTTATTGAATAGAAAAATATCATCCAAATAGACAACCACAAATTTTGCAAGAAATGTTTTAAGAAGTTAATTCATTAACCACATAAAGGTATTTGGTGAATTTGTCAGTCTAAATGGCATGACCATCCACTTAAATAATCCTTCCTTTATCTTGAATGTAGTTTTCCACTCACCCCCTTCCTTGATTTGGATCTAATGATAACCACTCTTCCAATATATCTTCATGAATTACTTTTATCCACTCAAAAAATACATCAAATCATCCTTGGTGGTAATGGATATCTATACTTTATGTTTAACATATTGATAGTTCTTGAATTTGTACATATTCACCATTCTCCACCTTTCTTTGGTGCAAGTACAACTGGTACTACACATAGGTTCAAACACTCTCTAATCAATACCTTGTCCAAAAACTCTTGGACTTGTCTATTTGTTTCCTTGTTCTCCATTAGTGTGAGTCTAATGCTACCTTATTCAACAAACTCAATCATGGAATCAAATCAATGTGATGACTAATACTCCTCATCGGGGGTAATCCATATAGTAATTATTTTGATAAAATTTCTGCATATTCTTCTAACAACTCCTTGACTTCACCTGGAACCTTATCCTCTTGGTTTACTATCACACCGTTTGTGGGTTTGGCAATCACTGCTAAACACACTTTCTTCCTTGTTATTCCTTTTAAAAATTGCTTTCCAAAAATCAAACATACCTTTGGATCATTGTCTTCTCTTTCATCCTTGTCCTTCAAGGGACCCAACACATACTTATTACCATCCTTTATAATTGTGTAGTTTTTTCCCTACCATCATGTACAACATTTCTATCGAACTGATAAGGTCTTCCCAAAAATACATGGCAAGCATCCATAGGTATAATATCACACATGATCTCATATCTATAAGATCCAATCTAGAATTTCATCTAACATTGTTCATTGACTAAAATTTTGTGTTCCTTTTATAGCCAATAGATATTTTATGGATTAGGGTGTTTTATCCGACTCAAACCTAGTTTCTCTACCATTTCATTGGACACAATAGTATTTGTACCCCCACTATCTATAATGACCTACAACATTTACCCCTTGATTTACACATTGTTCTAAAAATACTTTTCCTTTGAGAAGGTTCACATTTTATCTTTCCTTTACTTTCACTTTCTTGTGCATTTGGACATTCAAATGCTTTATGACCATCTTCCCCACACCTATAACACCTTCCAAAGAATCCACTATCCTTTCCCCTACCAGAGCTACCTCTTCTCCTTGAAAACCCTCCTCCTCTTATGGAATTCTTGCTAAAGCCATTCTGAGAACTACCATATTCTTCTTCATGTTTTTATTGTCCTCTTCCACTTATTGCTTGCCCTCATCCTCATGAATATCACCCTCTTTCTCTTTGATTATTTTTTTGTCTTCACAATAACTTCTCTTCAACCTTTAAGGTATATTGGTAGGCTTTCTCTACTATCCTTATCTTTATTTTGTTGATTTCATCTTGTATGGACAACCATAGTCCATTGATATACTTTGAAACCATATCCTCATCACCTTCCACATGATTGGACCAAAAAGTGAGCTTATAGAATTCCTGTGTATAATATTTCACTATCATTTTCTTTTGTCTCAAATTTTACAACTTCCTAAAAAGACCCAATTGGTAATCTAACAGGAGGAATTTGGTCTTCAACCTGGTGACCATTTTCTCCCATGTCTTTATCTTCTCTTTTATTTTTCTTTGTATTTTAGTTTGAACATGGTCCCACCACAAGGACACATGCTCTTTCAACTTTGTACAAGAAAATTTCACTCTCTTGGGGTCTACAATTGATTCAAAATCAAAATATTTTTCCATCTATGCAATCCAATTGATGAGTTCTTTAGGGTTTAAATTTCCATCATATGATGGGGTTTCCAACTTTGGCTTTCTACCCATGCTAGAAATTGCCCATATTAAGTTTTCCCCTAGGTCTCCTTATTTTTCTTTAGTGTAAACTCCTACTTGGTTTGCTTCCTCTTCTTCACTATTGCTCACATCTTTAGCTTGGATGCCCCTGCTCTGGGTAATTTCCAATGCATCCAACTGAGAAATGATTCCTCTCATTATCTCCACCAAATATATAGTTTGAGTTCCTTGCAATATCCCTCTTCCTCATTGCACTATATATCCTTAGACACATATCACCCCTTTCTCCTAAAATATATTCTAGATCTAATACAAAATTATGTAGCAGTAAGAACAATACCTCCAAGAAGCCTTAATCAAGTTAGTCTTCTTCTTTAATTTCTAGCCCAAATGGAAATTGTACAATTCAAATTGAAATCGTTCAACTCGAGGAAATCACACAACTCACACTATAATTATACAAGTCACACTATGCCAATTTGGGTGTCGATGGTGATGGAATTTGTATCGCTCCAAAATTTTCACACCCTTACCCTCAGGCTATAGGATCCATGCTTGAAAGGGGGATGTGAAAAGGATGGCACGGTACCTCAGACTGAGAGGCCTTGCGAAGGTCATGCTTCTCGGGGGACGTGTATTATGGGGATTTTTCGATGGATGGTGGGTTCCCCAGGAAATGTTTGAATGGCAGTTTCCATGCCTAGGTTGGGAATGTGATTAATGTGTTCAGTTTTAGCTTTAACCATTCGAGTCCTAGGTTCAGCCAAATGAATATAAGTTGTTCTATTATGAAAATGCAGACTAGATGAAATACAACAGACAAATATGAACAAAAATAGAGAGAAAGAGCGAAATTACAGAGCCATACCTGATCCGGATTTCTGATGGAGATTCTGATTCTTGAAGCAGACAGGATCATCTGGAATTTGACAAAATCATCTTTGACCTGCAGGATCGTCTGAGATCTGAAAAATTCGTTAGAGACCTACAAACAGAGAAATAGACACAAAATACAAAAAATGCAACAATGCTAATAGAGGATAATGATGTAAAATGACAATAAGGATGTTAACAGATAATCCCAAATAGAAATGCAAGTAAGTTGAAACACTTTAATAACTAATCATGACCTCATTATGCAATTAAACTATATGGGTGAACTCCAAGATGCAGAATAGCAAAAAATAATAAATAAACTAACTAGTTGCAGAATAAAACAGCAGATGAAAAAAAGAAAAATGCAAACTCTGGGCACTGATTGACCCCAATGATGATTACAGTCGAAATCATCTCAGATTGGTACGAAATCATCTTGAATTGAATAGGATCATCTACAATGATCTGAGCTTGCTCCGGCTACAGAATAACAAGGTTCCTGCAACAAAATTTGGATAGGACAAGTGCATATGGTAATTCAAGATGTTTAAATGCATGTAAAGTCAAGTTATAGGAAATTTCAGCTAGGGGGATGCCAAGGGGAGGTCCTAAGTTTAAATATGCTTAGGAGGGAGGTTAGGAGGTTGGAGATCATCCCAATTTGGGAGATCTCCAATGGGGGAGGGTCTCTAATGGTGCAGACACGCTTCTGCTTGGATTAGAGACGTCATTGGAACAGAGACTAATTGTGAAAAATCAGTTTTGGTACAAGATCGTCTGGACGTCCTAGCCCAGATGAAATCGTTTGATTTGAGGCGATATTGTCTGATCGGCGACGATATCATAAAACGGTCAAAAAAAACTCTAAAAATGGTGTGGGAAACGAGGAAACGGATTAAACGGTGATTTGGGAGCAGTTTTGGGGGTTAAAATTTGAATTTGAATATTTACTAGAGTAATTGTAATTATTAAGGTTTTACTGCACCAATTTTAGGGTGCTACATTTTGCCCCCTCTTTAGCGAATTTTCCAAAGAAAATGCATTAAAGATGAGTTCTTATCGATTTACAAGAAAGCAAAAATTATTCTCATTTTTAGGCGATGATTCTAGGTCGAATCGTATGACAACTTACTATGGTGCCCCCTTCGTGTTTTTACCCAAATCGAACGTTTGAGGTAAAAACGCAGAAAAGCAAATTTTTTTAAAAATGTTTAAGTGTTTTGAATAAAATTAAGAAAAATAGGCTAAAACCCTAATTCATTGTTACTGTTCATTTTTATAGTTTTCTAGTTTTTAGAGCTCTGGAGACAAAAATGGTCGAGACAACGCACAGATCGACAGAGGTCCAGCACGGGCTACCGGTAAGGGTCTAAACTGAATTTAGAATGCTTTACTTTAGAATTTAATACTTTTTAGACTAGATTTGCTTGATTTTTGAGCATCGTGGCCATTTTTGGGCTGTCGACATTATCGAGACAAAATCGTCTCGATTTCATCGAAATCGTCTCGATATCATCGATTTCGTCCAAGGGTGAAATCGACGATAGGGGGACGATTTCATCCAATAAGGGACAATTCCCTCATGCAAAATCGGAGATGAATTTGCTCAAATTTGGGATGATATCGTCTAATTGTGGACGATATCATCATTTATAAAATTGAACTTATTTTAACTTGTATTTTCTTATTAATGATTGTTATTGTTGATTTTGTTTATGTTGTAGAGAGGATTACTGAAGAGCATAGAATAGAAATATGGTGGGTTGAGGGATGACTTGGCTGCCCTATCACAGGCAGAGCAGTATTAGCTAGCACAGGTCAGCTTGCAGCACGTGGTAGACATGCCACAAGTTTCTACAGACATGGGGCTATTGACAACCCTAGCAGAGAGGTGGTATCCGGGTTCTTCCTATTTCCAGTTACCGACAAGGGAGATGACTCCCACATTGGAGGATGTATGGAGGATTTTGAGGATCCCAATACAAGGATGGATGATTATTCCCATGGCCAATTAGTGCCATGCGATGATGCGACTATGTGGCGATCCGAGCTTCGCCTTGGAGAAGGGCGGAGTGAATATCGAGTCGCTATGTCAGATACCTAGGGCATCTAGACTCACATGGGTTTTGGCTGGGGTGGTAGGTGGACTACTACTGTACCATCAAAGTGGATGTAGGCTACCATGGCTACTGACATATGTGGTTTGTGACATGAGAGACCACGAATATAGATTTGCTTAGGGGAGCTTTGTACTATGTAGATTGTACAGGATCCTGCATGGGGTCGTGTATAAGGGCATCCAATGTCTGGTTATGACATCGCTACTACAGATTTGGTGCTAGGAGCACATTGTAGTGCAAAGGATGGTAGGGCTTCCACTGACAGGGATTGACAGGGAAAGGCCTCGAGTTTTCTATTGGTGGCTCCGGAGAGGGGCACATCGGTGGATAGATCTGCCAGCATCCTAGAGACTACTAGACGACCTCGTCTTCGACCAGATCACCTGGAGGCCTTGGAGAGATCATCTAGGGTGGGCCAAGCAAGTCTACTAGCTGAGGATGGAGAGGGGAGAGGTGGAGCTCCATCAGTACGATCGAGTTTTGAGGTAGTTCGATCTACAGTAGGGGATCCCATCTCTCAAGGACTACGAGTTTTCTTGAACTGTCTGAGATAACACTATAGCTAGCGGGGCTCTAGATATGCAGTGATTCTAGAGTCAAGACAGAGATGATGCCCCCATTTAGCCAGTGGATGGGGATGACGTTAGGGTAGCTGATGGCTATGATGCCTGGTACATAGGCATCTGCCCTCCTCGGATGATGATGGCTCAGGGTCTGATTCATACAGTTGTGCGTCAGATGGGGAGGCGATGCCAGGCGGCCATTGAGGTGGCATAGGGTCACAGTGGAAGAGAGCAGAGGAGACCATAGGCACAGCAGAGGCCATGAAAATAGGAGAGGAGGGAGGAGAGACCCCTTCTCCATAGAGAGAGAGGCCACCATCTCCTGATAAGGGCAAGGGTGTTGACATTGGGGAGAGCAGCGAGATAGTGACTCTCTGAGTGAAGACAGTCCGTCTCCAGGCACAGGTGCAGACTTTGCAGGATGAGGCTGCACGCCACCGAGATGAGGTTACACAGCTTAGAGATGATATTGCATGCCTCAGAGCATGGGGAAAAGGAGCGAGAACTCGATATTTAGCATGTGCTATGGCCCATATTTCCTTCTATCAGGCTCTATATCACCAGGCGATGCCAGTAGAGGAGAGGGTGCCATTACCAGCTCATATTATAGAGCCTATCATGATGGGGTCATCTAGGACATCATCACGATTGGCATCCAGGACTCATGGCACCACATGGACTGCGATGGGGCCACCTCCTCCACCTTAGGGCGGGGGAGGAGATGAGGCTGAGAGCTTAAGGGGTTCTCGAGACACTACACAGAGGATATATGATTGAGAGGATTTAGTATGCCAAGATGTAGATTGTGGCATACCAATCCAGGTTTGAGACGATGTACATATATCTGATATATATATATAGATGAGATATTTTTGATCATATGACTTGTCTTATGTGTTTTTACAATGCTTTAATGTTTTTGATGTGATTGATGGTTCATGTAATTATGTCTTTTGGAAATATGTATGGTTTTTAATAGATGCTTTAAAATTTAAATGAAATAATCTGATGTAAACAAATTGGTTGTTTGTGATGTGGTGATTTGATAAAAATAAAAAGACTTTTAACAATAATTTCAACGGACATTGTTGCTATTATAGACCATTTCATGGAGTCGCCACTCACTCGGTCGTCAAGCTAATCCCAGTATAGAAATATTGTTAAAAAGTAAAAGAGTGCTTAAGAGATTGTCTTAAGACTTTGGTGCAATGGTGCAAATGATGATGATGATGGTGATTTATTTTTATATTTCCATAAAAATATTATGCATGAAATAATGTTAAAATGATTTTTGCTAGGCATAAATTCCTAAGTGTGATAAATTTTTTGGATAATTCCCTAGGAATTATACCATCATTGCAATTCTGCATGTTGACAAAATGACATGAAATAGTAATAATGTTTGTTCTTTTGAAAGCATAATTGTGTAACATAATGATTTAAGTCATATGTTTTTATGATTTTAAATAAATGAGAAATAAAAATTGGTACAATGGTTTGTGCTAGGCATAGAATATTTAGGTATAAACTTATACCATCATCGCAAAATCCAAAAAGAGATAGTTTTATTGCATGGTTGATTTTTAATAAACAGAAAATATGAAGATGAGGACTTGTGCTAGGCATAAAATTCCAATTTTGGTTTTGGAACTATACCATCATCGCGAAAGTCAACAATATATATATATATATATATATATATATATATATATATATATGTGTTTTGATTGTATGGTTTTGAAAGAAATTTTGATTTTTTTTTTATTATGCATGTAGTTGTCTTTATACTAAACAACTATTCTCAAATAAGAAAATGAAATTATTCCAAACAATTTGCAAAAATATTTCAAAGTATCTTGAAGATAAAAGTTAGATTTATAAGGAATCCCATGTGCATATGTGAGTTCATTTCCAATCTTGATTTATCATAATGATACACAAAATCTCTCAAATACAAATGTGTGTGCAATTGCATTGTTCATTTACCAGTTTTGAGCAAGATAATTTGATACAAGTGATTTGAATTAACCAAATAAGTGTTCATTAACCATGATTTAGATGCATATAACCATACCAGACTACTATGTAAGTCGTATTATCAAGAGCTAGCTAATCCATAAGTAGACAGAGGTCTGTACAAAATAAGGTCGCTAATGTGACAGACATATCGCCACGCTAGGAGTTACCCAAGGCCAAGTAGGTTGGTCACAAACCACCTGTTATGGGGCTTACCTCACAGTTTTCGAATAATTGAGAATTCCAGGGATTCAAGCTCATCAACCCTTCTTTTCTTTTCAAAGGGTAGGGAAAGGGATTTTATTGCTTTTGCTTTTGCTTTCTTTTCTTTTCTTTTGTATTTTTGCTTTCTTTTGGAGATAATGCTTGGAACATTGTTGTAATGATATAAAATAACTTTTTCTTTTTCTCTTTTTCTTGAACTTTGCTTTTCTTCCTATTCTAGGGATACTTGCTCGAATTAGCTGTAGAGCAAGGGATTTTTATTCCGGGTAGGGGTGAGCTTGTCCTTTTGCCAATTCTCAAATATTCTAGACCATGTGCATGATAGGATAGCAGGGGAAACTTTTCGCTCAAGAAACCACTTCTACTATATAGCATAGCATGGACATTACAAATATAATCATTTTATTGTGAAAGGATGTGTTTGGTTTAAGTAAATAACAAGATCAATTCTCTGTGCTCAAACTTTATTTAATTGAATTTTGTGGACTTTGATATAAGATAGATTAGTAATCATGCCAGATAAAATCAAGATATTTATTTTGGTGTTTGCAAAAGTGAGGGATTCCAAATAAATTCTAATTTATCCCAAAATAATTTGAAAATATAACTGCAACATGTGTAAGAAGAAATATATACAAATACTTTTTTGAGAAGTTTGAGAATGTTGACTCTCTCTTTCTTTCATTCTTTTTATTTTGGTTTCGAAAGAGTCAAGAATATTGCTATTTTTATTGTTATTATTTTTGTTTGTTTTTGAAAGAATTAACAAGTGCCATAAATACAACAAATAGTTTTAAATATTTTGATGATTATGAATGTTTTTGGTATTTTTGAATTTATAAATTGAAAGAAATACAAGATAGTGATTTTGAAATATTTTAAACAAATATATACAAGGATGAAATGACCAAATTTATGCATAGTAACGTTTAAGATGCATAATATTCATAGGTTCTTTAAGTTCTTTACCATCCAAGGTAGATAATTTGTATGCTCCCGATTCAAATTTAGCAGTGATAATATAGGGTCCAAGCCAATTGGGCTCAAATTTACCTTTAAGGTCTTTAGTTGCATTAGTTTTTTTTTATTTTCCTTTAAAACAAGGTCGTCGATCTCAAAGGATCGATGACGAACTTTTTTAGCATATGATCTTTTAAGCTTGTTTTGGTAGGCACGGAGATGCTCCAAAGCATTGATGCATTTTTCATCGAGGAGTTCCAGCTGAATGAGTCTGCCAGCTCGATATTCATCTCCTACTTCGGTATCTTGAAGTAGTAGAGCCAAAGAAGGAACTTCTAATTCAAATGGAAAAACGGCTTCAACACCATAAACCAAAACAAAAGGTGAAGTTCCAGTGGGGGTTCGAACACTAGTTCGATAGGCCCACAAGGCTGGATATAATTGAATGTGCCAATCACGGCCAGATTTATTTACCAATATTTTAAGAATCTTGATTAAGGTTTTTTCAAATGCTTATGCTTGACCATTACCCTGAGGATAATAGGGAGTGGACCAACGATGTTGAATCTTATATTTTTGACATAATTTTTTAACATATTTATTTTTTAAACAAGTTCCATTGTCTGAGATGAGATTTGCAGGAATTCCGAATCGACAAATGATTTGATTAAAAATAAATTTAGAGACTTGTGTGCCAGTGCAGGAAGCTAAAGGCATAGCTTCAACCCACTTCATGAAATACTTGGTGGCGATTATAATGAATTTGTGTCCATCAGATGACACAGGATTAATTTTGCCAATAATGTCTAAGCCCCATTTGGAAAAGGTCCAAGGAGATGAAATAGCCTACAGTTCTTATGCAGGGGCATGGACAAGGTCATCATTCTTCTGGAACTTGTCGCAATTGCACACATAATCATGTGCATCATTCTCCATGGTAGGCCAAAAGTATCCTATCCTAAGGAGCTTTTTAGCAATCACACTACCACTGAAGTGTCCTCCACAAAATCCATCGTGCGCTTCGCTCAAGGCTGATTTGGATTCTTCTAGATTCAAACATCTAAATAGGATACCTTCAAAAGATCTCCTATATAAAGTATTTCCAATTATTACAAATCGACTTGCTCGTCTACGTAATAACTGAACGTTGGTTTTTATTAGAATTGGCAGGGAAAGTCCCATTTTGAAGAAAATCAAATATATCTATATACCAAGGTTCATGAGTAGTTTCATTGATTAGAAAAACATCCAAAGGCTCTAAGCATGACTTATTTGAAGTGGGTTCCTAGATCCAACGAATAAGGATGGTGGCATATTCGTCATCTAACTCCAAGGACATAAGAGATGCAGCTACGGCCATAGCATCAGCTGCATAGTTGCTAGTTCACGGAATAGCTTCCAAAGTAACTGTATCAAACAAGCATAATAGTTGCAAAACATATGCTTTATATGGGCACAATTTATCATCTCTGGTCTGATAAAATTCATTAATTTGATTTATGACAAGTTGAGAATCACCAAAAACTAACAAATGTTTAATTTTTAGTGCCAAGGCAGCTCGTAATCCAAGGAGTAGAGCTTCATACTCAGCAGTATTATTAGTGCATGCAAATGTTAATTTAAAGGATAGAGGAATAAGATTTTTCTGTGAGGATATTAAAATAATACCCACACCAGCCCCACTCATGCATTGGGCTCCATCAAAGTATAAGGACCATTGTTCAACATGGTCTGCCTCTAATTGAAGGCATTCATCAGGAAACTCAATGATGAGGGGATGGGTAGACTCTAAGGGTGCAACAACTAATTGATTTGCTATGATTTGACCCTTAACAAACTTTTGTACTTTGAACATGAGGTCAAACTCTTTTAGAGCAAGAACCCACTTGGTTGTGCGACCCGATAAATAAGGTCGACTCATGAGATACCACAAGGGATCATATTTAGAAATGACATAGGTTTTCTGACTAAGCATATAATGACGTAATTTTTGCATAGCAAACACGACTGCTAGACATAGTTTTTCTAATGTTGTGTAGTGGGTTTCATAACTAATTAGAGTTCAGCTAATATAATAAGTAGCATGTTCTCTCTTCTCATCATCAAGTTGAGCTAACATAGCTCCTAAGGCAGAATCTAAAGCTGAAATATATAGGAGGAATGGGTGATCAGGTCTAGGCGATGAAAGCACAGGTGGGTTAAGGAGGTATTGTTTTAGAAGTTCAAAAGCTTCCTTACATTCGTCATCCCAATTAAAAGGGACATACTTCTTAAGGATCTTAAGAAAGGGACCGGTTTTGTCTGCCAACTTATTGATGAAGCGAAGAATAGCTTGAAGCTTACCTTGTAAACTTCGTAATTCAGATATATTGGTAGGTGCGGGCATATCAGTGACAGCCACAATCTTAAGAGGGTCAATTTTGATGCCACGTAAAGAAAATATAACCCCTAACAGTTTACCAGACTTAACTCCGAATATGCATTTGGCTGGATTTAATCGAATAAGATATTCTCTTAATCGATTAAAAACTTTTCTCAAATTATTTAAATGGTTATCTTCATTAATAGAGTGAGCTATAATATCATCTACATAATCATGTAGGATATCATGCATCATATCATGAAAAATATAAGTCATAGCTCGTTGATAGGTTGCACTTGCGTTCTTTAATCCGAATGGCATCACTTTCCAACAAAAGGTACCCCAGGGGGTAATAAAGGTTGTTTTAGCCTGATCTTCAGGAGCTATCCTAATCTGATTATAACCAAAGAATCCATCCATTAAGGACATCATCCCACTCCCAATAGTAAAATCAATGATTTGGTCCATGTTTGGAAGAGGAAAATCATATTTAGGGCATGCAGCGTTAATATCTCTAAAGTCTATGCAAACCCTAACTTTGGTAGCTTCTTTCTTGGTGACTAGAACTACATTTGAGATCCATTCAGCATAATCAATAGCTTGTATAAAAACAACATTCAGGAGTTTTTCTAACTCCCCTTTGACTAGCAAGGCCACTTTGGGATGCATTTTTCTAAGTTTTTGTTTAACAAGTTTAGCATCCGGATGGACTACTAGGTGATGCATGACTACGGAAGGGTCAAAACCTGGCATATCTTCATATGTCCAAGCAAATACATCTTCATATTCTTTAAGGAATGCAATGTATTGCTCTTGTTTTTCTTGACTTAATTCTGATCCAATATTGATTATGTGAGGACTATCCTCAGTTCCAATATTAATTTTAATGACGTTTTCTACTTCCATGTGTAGATCTCTTTCAAAATTAGGTGGGGCGGGTGAAATGCCCATTTCTTGTAATTATTTTAAGGTTAACTTGGATAATTCATCTTGAGGAGTCGTGGCCTCAAGTTGGGCTATAGTAGGTATAGAACCATCAAAATAAAAACCATTGTGTAACATCTCTTCAATGGAGACATCATGGAAAATATCTCCTTCCAACTCCTCATCGGATTCAACAATCATTTCAGGGTAAGCTATGGATAGCATGTTACATGTAAATGGCTGATTTTTTAAAGGCAAATCATCATGCCTATCCAAATA
This sequence comes from Wollemia nobilis, assembly GCA_028583015.1. NCBI lineage: Eukaryota > Viridiplantae > Streptophyta > Pinopsida > Araucariales > Araucariaceae > Wollemia > Wollemia nobilis. The sequence goes on from JAQPPZ010001925.1 coordinate 8,436,075, forward strand.
ATCTTGATAACATATGAGTTGATCATCATATTCAAAAGGAAAGGGTTGACCCTTACTAGAAAATAAGCCCACACCACAGCGGGCAGGCCACGGTTCTACCTCAAAAGGTTCTTTCATACCATTTTGGAAAGGTCCCAAGCCTTTCCCTTTGTATCCCATTTTAAGCATTATAGGTTTAGCTTTAATATACTCATTAGTAAAATAACATCGAGCATATCCCTCATGATGAGTTTTGATATTTCGAGGTATTCTTCCCCAGTCATATCCTTTATAAATGAAAACACAAATCTCGACTTGATAAGTACTTCCCATAGGTTGTAGGAGGCCCAAAGTACGAGGATATGGCGACAAGTTATTTAAGATAATGGAATTTTGCATAGAAGCATTTGTTTTTTTTTATATAATAATTTGAGATAAATCAGGTAAGAGTTCATCAGAAAGAGCATAATATGTAGAAGGATCATTCTCTATATATTTAGATGTGGAAGGTATGATATATGTAGATAATGTGGAGGTATTAATAGATGGGTCTATAGGTTTTGAAATTATAGGGATGGAACATGAAGGATTGGTTGTGGATTGAAGGTCTTTTTGAGGTTCTAGAGTGGTTTGTTTAGAATATTGTTGATCTATATATGAGGATGAAATTAATGGAGGATGATGGATGAAGTTATGGGTGTGTGTTTCAGAGTTTTAGATGAAAAATAAGAATTAGGATGTGTGGATGATAGAGCAGGGCAAAATTGAACTCCAACAGGTTCTACCAAGGCACACATATCAAAGGGTCTAGGATCACCATGGATAGTGACCAACTAATTTTTAAATTCGAATTTAACACATTGGTGTAAATTTGATGGGACAGCCCACATTGCATTGATCCAAGGACGACCCAAGAGTATATTGTACGATGCGGGGCAATGTACAATAAACACGATTGTATCTAAGGTTCTAGGACCAACTTGCAATGGGATGGTAATAACTCCACACATTTCTTGTGTTTTGTCATTGAAATATTTTATGATCATGTCAGTTTTCTTCATTTCATCACTTCTAAACCCAAATCATTGGTAGAAATCAAAAGTGCAAATATTTAGAGATGAACTATTATCAATCAAAACTCTTTTAATGACTACATCTCCAATTAGGGCGGTAATGTATAAGGGGTTATCCTTATGTAAACTATGTTGTTGTATAGCTTTATCCCGAAAGTCAATACAATCGACTTCCCTAGTGATGATAGTATTGGCCATGGCTTCAGGTTGAATGTTTTTTGGTACCATCATTTGGCTTAATGTAAGCATTAATTCTTCTTTATGGGTAGGAGAAGATCTTAATAAATCCAAGAGAGAAATTTTGGCTGTAGTATTGGATAATTACTCATTAATATTGTAAGGGGGTTTAGGTTGAACATTGGAAGCATGATTCCCTTTATTAGGATTTTTCAAAACAAATGGAGCTGATCCATCATTCTGGTTTGGTTCTTGTTGAGAATTTTGAGCCTATTTTTTGGTAACGACTCCGATGGTACCTACAATGTTGTATTGAGGACGTTGAATAGATCTTGGTCTAGCATTTATAGCTTTTTAATTAGAAAGGAATTGATCAGAAGAGGGTCAAGTAGTAACTCTTCTAGGAAATGGTTCTTTTGGATTCATAGCATCTGTAATAGGTTGAATAGGTTCTGATTCATTTTCAAAACTATTTGATTGGTTTGAAGTGATTTCCATGTCACTTTCAGTATCTGATTCTATATCACTAGGATCTAGAGTTTGAGTATTACGTAGGGGCCTGGTTGTGACCATGGATAAAGTTGTGTCAAATTTTTGTAAATCATGATTAGGTAAATGTCCGCTAATAGTTCCTACATATCGGGTAGGAGGAGGAACATTATGATGCTCAATTTGATTGGCCACCTCTTTACCATGTCTTGGTAAAGGATGTTGAAATATGTCTAATGATTGATTAGCATTTTGATTTTGATTTTGGGGAATGTTCTTTTGAGCATTATTAGGAGCATTTTGTTTAGGTTGGAAGGCTTGCACCTCCATTTCATTATTATCAATCAGATCTTGTATTTTATGTTTCAACATTTTACAAGCGTTGGTAGAGTGTCCAGGCCCTCTATGGAAATCACAGTGTAAGTCAGCTCTGTATCCGGGTATGGTTGGATCAGGTTCTCGGATAGCTGGTAATTGAATCAAGCCTCTTTCGAGTAATTGAGGTAAAATAGTTGATAATGGTTGATTCAATCTAGTAAATTCTTGAGGGGGTTTATCAAGAGGTTTTAATATAAATTTTTTTGTTTTCTTCGTTGCATTGATATTAGCAACATTTCTGCTATCAATGACTCCGTCACCTATGACTTATTTGTTTTTATATTGATTTCTAGATGTTTTCTCATCATATTTCTTCCTAAGTTGGCCTCTCCTAATGAGGGCATCTTCTACTCTTCGAGCTAAATCTATAGCCTGATCGAAGGTAGTTAAAGTAGCGATTGATAACTCATAAGATATTTGTTCTTGTAAATTATTAATAAAAATGTCCAACATTTCCCTATAAGGTAGCACAAAGTGCAGTTTTCCTGTCAACTGCCTCCATCTAGCTAAGAAATCAGAAAAACATCCATCTTTATCTTGTTTTAAGTTGTATAAATCTTTAATGGTGACATGCCTCTCGATGTAGGCACTAAATTGATGGACAAAATATTTAGCTATTTCTTCAAAGTTTCTCAAAGAATGAGTGGGCAATTGATAGTACCACTCTAATGCCATTCCACCTAAACTTTTTGGGAACATTTTTAGTAATAGCAAGTCATCATGTGATATATCATGACATGCTATCCTAAACATGCGAAGATTCTCTATGGGATCTTCGGTTCCTTTATATATAGGCAGGACCGAGCATAGGGAAGTGTTTGGGGTACGGTTGTGCTACAACTATGGGATCCAAAGGTTGACTACACATCTCTCGATAATTGTATGAGGGATGGTAGGGATCTATCTGGTCCATGTGGGAAGCTAACTGCTTCACCATGGCTTCCAGATTACTAGTTTTCCCACCATATTGGTTCGATAGGGCATTAATATGGGATTTGTGAGCATATGATGTAGGGACATGAATATTAGATGCTATATTGCTATTGTGTAATTTGTTGGTAGGAAGGGTGTTAGGAAGAAGTTTTGAAGTTATATTATGTTGTATTCCAGATTGTTGGAAATTGGTGTTTGGCTTCATTTTAGGTTTTTGTTGATTTGAAGCATATTGATCAATAGTTTGGCGAAGTAAAGTAGTGAAGGAAAGTTTCTTTTGTGTGGGAATGATTTAAGGCTTAATAGCAGGTTCTTTAGGAGGTTGGGTAACTTGTTGTTTTTGCATGTTTTGAATTATAATGGCCATATCTCTATTGGATGGTCCAGCCTTATCACTTTCTTGATCAAAAAAGGACAAGGGATTAGTGTGTATATTAAAAACATCTTCCATGGCTGCTTGAGTGTCACTAATTTTTCCTTTATCAATACGAATTGCCATATTAAGAGCACCAATGTCATTATTGAAAAATTTCCAAAAATGATCTAAGTTATAAAAAGCAATAGTTCCATCTGGAGTTATTCTAGGGGATGAGGATCCATCCTCTTTAACATTTTATTCTTTTTCATCTACAGCAAACTCATCGTCTTGTTGGTCTAGAGTTTCTTCTTCTAGGATTGGATCCTTAGGAAGGACATTTGGGTTTCTTGTTTTGTCTCCTAACCAATCTTCTTCTTCTCCTTCAGTTTGTTTACCATTCCTAAGTTTAGGCATTGTGCTTAACTTAGATTTCAGCAAATATATATATATATATATATATATATATATATATATATATATATATATATATGTATATATATATATATATATGTATATATATATATATATATGTATATATGTATATATATATATATATATATATATATGTATATGTATATATATATATATATATATATATATATATATGTATATGTATATATATATATATATATATATATATATATATATGCAACCAACTTAAGAGGTATATATTAATTATATACCTACTACAATATTTAAAATGAAATATTTTGGTTTTTGTTATGTTTTTTAGTTTTTCTTGTCTTTTGGTTTTAATAACAATATTATAAAGATAACAAACAACATACAAAACACAAGAAATAATAATAATGAAAGCAATGATCTAGTTTTCTATAAACAATTTATAAATATCATTAATGGGCTCAAGTTCTTCAAGAGTCATGAAGTGTTCTTCAAATTGAAAATTTTCTTTCAAGAATTTAATGAAAAGTGCTATAGTGATATTATCTGTCTCATATTCTGGTTGATAGAAGTAAAGCTCATGGCAATACTCTCGATATAACACAGCTCTAGGAACTCTCTTCCATATTTCCTTTTTCGTAAGAACGACCTCTTGGTCTTCTACATGACCTAGGAACTGGTGTATAGTGGCTGCATTCTCGAGGTATTCCTCGAAGGTGAACAATTCTGAAGACACAAGAGCTCTCCTATAAGCTAACCATATATGGTAGGCTCTCTGAAGTTCATGATAAAAAATGAGTTGATGAGGATCCAGGATTCTATCTAGGATAAGCCTTTTGATTTGTTTAAGTTTTGTTGACCTAGATGAAATGACACCTAGTCTTCTATCAAGTTCGTCCCACAAAAGTTGATTTCTATCTGTTTCAGGCACACTAAGCACATAATTGATTTCTATGGCTGCTAATTAGTTTTCAACATTTATAGTAACTACTAGTCTTTTCGTAGGAGCTACCATCTAAACATGATATGCAACTTATTAGTTTTAAATGATTTGAAATGCATCTATATATTTTTTGGTTTTTGTTTTCAAAAGGTTTTAAATGCATTCACGTCGGGTTCACCAAAATGTATCACTCCAAATTTTTCACACCCTTACCTTCAGGCTATAGGATTCGTGCCCGAAAGGGGGATGTGAAAAGGATGGCGCAGTACCTCAGACTGAGAGGCCTTACGAAGGTCCTGCATCTCGAGGGAGGTGTATTATGGTGATTTTTCGATGGATGGTGGGTTCACCAGGAAATATTTGAATGGCAGTTTCCACGCCTAGGTTGGGAATGTGTTTAATGTGTTCAGTTTTAGCTTTAACCATTCGAGTCCTAGGTTCGGCCAAATGAATCTAAGTTGTTCTATTATGAAAATGTAGAATAGATGAAATACAGTAGACAAATATGAATAGAAATAGAGAGAAAGAGCTAAATTATAGATCCATACCTGATCCAGATGTCTGATGGAGATTTTGATTCTTGAAGCAGAGAGGATCGTCTAGAATTTGACGAAATCATCTCTGACCTGCAGGATCATCTGAGATCTGACGAATTCATCAAACGAATTTGTCAGAGACCTGCAAACAGAGAAATAGACACAAAATACAAAAAATGCAGCAATGCTAATAGAGGATAATGATGTAAAATGACAATAAAGATGTTAACAGATAATCCCAAATAGAAATGCAAGTCAGTTGAAACACTTTAATAACTAATCATGACATCATTATGCAATTAAACTATATGGGTGAACTCCAAGATGCAGAATAGCAAAAAATAATAAATAAACTAACTAGTTGCAGAATAAAACAACAGATGAAAAAGAGAAAAATGCAAACTCTGGGCACTGATTGCCCCCAATGATGATTACAGTCGAAATATTCTCGGATTGGTACAAAATCATCTCGAATTGAATAGGATCGTCTGCAATGATCCGAGCTTGCTCCGACTGAAGAATAACAAGGTTTCTGCAACAAAATTTGGATAGGACAAGTGCATATGGTAATTCAGGATGTTTAAATGCATGTAAAGTCAAGTTACAAGAAATTTCATCCAGGGGGATGCCAAGGGGAGGTCCTAAGTTTAAATAGGCTTAGGAGGGAGGTTAGGAAGTTGGAGGTCATCCCAATTTGGGAGATCTCCAATGGGGGAGGGTCTCTAATAGTGCAGACATGCTTCTGCCTGGATTAGAGACCCCGTTGGAACAGAGACTAATTATGAAAAATAAATTTTGGGACAAGATCGTCTGGACATCCTAGCCCAGACGAAATCATCTGATCTGAGGTGATATTGTCTGATCGGCGACGATATAGTCAAATGGTCAAAACAAACTCTAAAAATGGTGCGATAAATGAGGAAATGGATTAAACGATGATTTGGGAGTAGTTTTGGGGGTTAAAATTTGAATTTGAATATTTACTAGAGTAATTGTAATTATTAAGGTTTCACTGCACCAATTTTAGGGTGCTACAAAATTTTCAAATTAGAACACAGTGTCCCGAGTTAAGTAGAGGAGCTTATTCAAAAAGAATGCCAAGAATGATAGTCAAATTTACCAATAGGGAAGGCACTGTCAGTTTGAATACTATGAGTATTCCCGTATATTTTTTGAAATGGACTCTCAATAAAAATTATTCGAGCTGTTAGTCTTGGTGGATGCTGCTTGGAAATACCACAAAGACTAATGGGTATAGTCACATGTCAGATAATATGGCTCCTAGTCATCTTAGTAATTTGAGGTTGGTTGATAATCATAGGGTAGGAAAGAAATGACAATATAAGAATTTGAACCAGAGCCACGTGGACCACCAGATAGCCATCGCCATAAATCTAGCCAACACGTTCACTTCTACAAGGCTGATTGGCCAAGATGGGATGTGGTCCCAAAGCATGTCAAATATGAAAGAAAGCAATTACCAAATAATTTTTAAGAGTAACTATCAATACAAAGCTTGTGGGAGTTTTTTTGAGTACTCTGCTATGTGTGTCTGTAGCTTTTTGTTTCTCCATTGTTTCAAGGAAAGGATTTGTGTCTATTTATTTTTTTGTAATTATGATGCAGATGTGTTTTCTTGGGGTATATCCAAAATGTTGTATGGGATTTTTATTTTTGATAACAGGCTATGTGCCTTACCGAATATAATGGCTATGGTAGCATGTAGATTTTACATATATAGGATCCTTAGTAAGGACATGTTCATCAAAAACACTGGGCTGATTTTTGTAAAAGGTTTTGGGTCAACCTATAAAACCCGATATTAATACTATAGTATCTTATCTACCAAAAAAATACAAGTCACACTACAACTATTCAACTCTGAAAAATTGTTCAACTCATAAAATTGTACATGTCTTGAAATCATACAACTCACACTGCAATTGTACAACCCTAGAAATTGTACAAGTCACACTACAACCGTTTAATTTTGGGAAAATCATTCAACTCACAAAATTGTAAAGGTTTGGAAATCATAAAATTTATATTGTAATCATTCACTCCTAGAAATCACATAATTCACACTGCAATTATTCAAGCTAAACCACCATGGGAAATCATACCATTCACATGACAATCATACAACTTTGGGAGATCATACAATTCACATTGTAATTGTTCAACCCTAGGCTATCATGTGATTTGAGCAAATGTTCAACCTAAAAATATAATTATTTAGTTGTATGAGGGTTCTGTTGTGGCTGCTCCACAACGTACCCCAAAATTGGGGACCCACCTTTTTGCATGTTTTCCAAGAAGACCGAAGTGGCCCATATGCTAAAGATCAAAGAAAAAAGCAAAACACCGCAAGGAGAAAAAGTGTCGCGATATCGTGACATGTTGCATTTGTCATGGCCAAAAGAGAAAAAGTGTCGTGATATCGCGACATGTTGCATCGTCGCGGCCAAAAGAGAAAAAGTGTCGCGATATCGCGACATGTTGCATCGTCGCGGCCAAAAGAGAAAAGTGTCGCGATATCGTGACATGTTGCATTTTCGCGGCCAAACAAGAAAAAGTGTCGCGATATCGTGACATGTTGCATCGTCACGGCAAAGAAGAAAAAGTGTCGCGATATCGTGACATGTTGCATTGTCACGGCAAAAGAGAAAAAGTGTCGCGATATCGCGACATGTTGCATTTTCGCGGCCAAAAGAGAAAAAGTGTCGCGATATCGCGACATGTTGCATTGTCACGGCCAAAAGAAGAAAAAGTGTCGCGATATCGCGACATGTTGCATTTTCGCGGCCAAACAAGAAAAAGTGTCGCGATATCGCGACATGTTGCATTTTCAGGCCAAAAGAGAAAAAGTGTCGCGATATCGCGACATGTTGCATGGTCGCGGTCAAAAGAGAAAAAGTGTCGCGATATCGTGACATGTTGCATGGTCGCGATCAAAAAAGAAAAAGTGTCGCGATATCGCGACATGTTGCATTTTCGCGATTCAAAGCAAAGAGAGAGAAAAGAAAGAAAAGTGTCGCGATATCGCGACATGTTACATTTTCATGGCGACGGGCCATAAAATGGAAACCAAAGCACATGCATGCACAAGGGAAGGTGAAACGAACAGTCAGGGAAGGTGAAACGAACAGCCATTGGAAAATGAAACGAACCGTCATGGAAGGAGAAACAATTTTTTCAGAAGTTTAAATACGCCATTCAAAGAGGCCAAAAGGGGTCGGAAACTGCCATGAGCAGAGTTACAGATTTGAAGGCAAGAGGGCCATTCTGGACCTGTTCGAGTTGTTTTCTTCCATTGACTGGTTTGGGAAAACCAGAAACTTCTGTTATTGTAAAATGACAAATTTTTAATACAAAAATTTTCAGAAAGTTGCATCTTATGGACAAGAAAGAAGGAGTCATTTTCTGCATGCAAGATTAAATGTCTATTTTTCCCCTTTTCAGATTTTAGGCTTGTAAATGGAGTTTATGCAAGTTCTCTTGGTTGCTTCATGCGAATGTTTAAATCTGAAAACCTCATTTAAAACCCTAGGAGCCAACACTTAGCTTATCCGGATTGTGCTTGTTTTGCAGGTCCAATAGGTTAGGTTGCATGCATGAAAACCTCATATCTTCGGTTTTGTCGGAATAGGATAGCATCAAACTGAATGCATCTTGTGTTCCATTTTCTGCATTTCATTTTCATTTTTTGCATTTTATTTTCCAGAAATTTTAACTTTTTTTATATTTTCAGGCATTAAAATAAACATTAAAAAAACTTCAAAATCCAAAAATAATTTAACCATTGCGTAGGTTATACTTCATACTTCTAATACGCAATTTGAAATTTCATTTTCGGAGTTGTTTAATATTTAAAAAAATTCATCGAAGTTGTTGTTTTACTGCAGATTTAAAAAAATCCGAAAAATGAAAATTTCCATTTTAAGGTCAAATTTCATTTTTTCAGTTTTGTTTTGCACTCATGAGCCTATGATGACATTCCCTTCATGAAAATTCCAATTTCATTGAAGGAGTTATGTTTTATGGCATTTTCACAAATTTCCATTTCTTGAGCACTACATCGTGGTCATATGAGGACCAACTCACATTTGCTTTATTTTGGTTCAATGAACAATCACTAAAGTTTCATGGTAAAATAAACCAACATTGCCCCTTGTTTATAGTTACTTGCAATCACTAAGGTGTTCCAAGCATTTAAATTGAATATCTTTATTTGAGATTACTAATACACATATGCAAATGCTAATATAGCGGAGACCTTGGAGAAGTTGTTTGTTTAACTTCTTTGCAAGAGGGGATTTGGAACCCAAATCCTAAAGGAGAGTGTACTTTCACAACTGTGTGAAAATACCACTCAACATTTTGGCGCTAGAAGGAGGGCCTGAATTGGTTTATTTCAGTGTGATTTAAATGCTATAGGGATTTAAATTTTGAATATTTCATGCCCTATTGATTATTATCTTTAGCCCTCTTTTAACAATACAACCTTGTAGTGTTAAAAGGAGGACATGAATTGCTATGCATTGTTCTAACGCTTTTGATTGTTCATACAGGAATAATGTGTTTTGATTTGATTTTGAAAAATTTTGGTCTTGACTAACGAGGTTGTCTCCATGCAATTACTTTCATTTGATTTTAATGGATACATTTCTTGGTTGATGCTAACATGATTATTCATACGTTACATGTTTGATATTTGCTAGTCATTTCATGCTTATTTGTAAGGAATTACTTTGTCTAAAAATGTATTTGTTGTCGGTATTATGCTCTTCACTTGCGTGTAATGCGATCTTGTGAATCAGAAAGCCTACAACACTAGGAGTATGCTCTTCACTTGCGCATATGTGATCTGGTGAATCAGAAACTAATTTACATTTTTAGAATATTGCTTTGTCATGGTTCCTTCTTTTATTCATGACTAACAAATTGGTTTTGAAGTTATTCTTTGAGTTTCATTAATGGCTACAATTGCAGGAACGTGGTATGGGATACATGTTAGTCCTTTGAACATTAGTGGAGATTCTCATGATTTACCCAAGAACGTAGAAAAACGTTTGCCCAAATTTAAGCACAATGGTCCAACATCAGCCGAGGAACATATTCAAGCCTATGTGGATATCCTAGTTAGATGGAATGTCGAACATGAGGATGTGGCATGTAGAATGTTTCCTGGAACCCTAGATGAGGTGGCATATGATTGGTACATCAATTTACCCGCTGGTTCTATTACATCTTGGACGCAATTGAAAGATGAGTTTATCAATCAATTTAGGTTGTTCATTGATCCTCTCACGATATATCAACAATTTGTTTCTTGCAAAAGAGAACCTAATGAGCCAGTGAGAAATTTCAACTTGAGGTTTCGAAAGCTTTATGCGAGATTAATTTCTCCCTATACTATTGAGGAAAGTGGTGCTCTTCAAATATACTTTCGAGCATTGGATCCATTATTTGCCATATTTGTTAGGATGAATCCCTTGGTTACTGATCTTGCATCGGCCTACACAGAAGCTATGATTGTAGATCAACAATTGAGGCCACAAGGTTATGGAATGGAGCAATCAACTATGGTAGGACAACTAGGGGCTTGCAATCAAACCTCGATGGTAAATCAAGCGTGGGCACAACAAAATTTGATATTAAATGTTTTTCCCTACAATCAACTTTATCCTACCATACCAACTTATGCTCCCACTTGTGCTTATACAAGTACTTCCATCCATCCAACTATGCCTCAATTAGAGAATCATGTGGTCACTCATGGAACCATCGCAACAAATGTTCAAGCTCAATCCGTGGATATCAATCCAACTAATCCTACTACTTCTACCACTCAACCCAAAGAGTTCGTATCGAAAGTAAAAGAGCAAAAGAAAGTGGTTAAGAAGGTATGTAGGCATGTTCCACCACAAAAATGAGCACATCAATGTATGCATCCAAATCATCCTAGGAAGAAAATTCATAATGCCGATCTTAATGGTGTTTCATGTTATGCTTCTTCGAGCGTTACAAGAGATTTTGAGGTGACTCATGTTGAAGTAAATACCTATTCAAAAAGTCTTGAAGAGCATGAAGATTTTGGAGAAGAAATTCTATGGATGGGTAACAAGAAGTTGGAATCAAATGATCACCATCTTGTTTTGGAAAAGAAATATCCAGAATCATTACCCAAAAAGGATGATTTGGATGAACAAACTTATGTGGACATGATTTGGTCAGATGTACTTACAAAGGATTGGAGCAACTATATGACACGGAATTCAAAAATTGATCCCATTATAGAAGCTCCTAAGCCATCACAAGTGGTTGAAAATGAATTGGAAGGAAAATCAACAAATGAAGTTGAAGACATAATCGAATTTCACCACTTGTTCTCGAACGACACTTTGGATGATGTTCTCGAAAGTGATGACCAAGAGGATCCACACCTTCCAAATTGTGATAAAATTGAATCATGGGTTACAAATTTTGATTATGATAGCTTTACCAATTTGAATTCAAGAGATAACCCACTTTTGGAAATAACTGAACCATCTAAGGAAGGTGAAGATGAATGGGAGGAGACGCAAGTGATTGATCATGAAGATGAGTTACTTGACATACACTTTGACCAAAAATATTTGAGGGTTGAAAAGGATGGACGTGTGTTCAATTGGGTACCTAAGTTTGGTGCCTTTGATAAACGAATCATGGAGAAAGAACAAGTGCTATATGATGAAATGCCATTGAAGGTGAATGAAGAACAAGGATTAATTTCTAACCACACCTTTGATAACATTATTTTAATGAATGAAAAAGAAGTTGATGCACTTAAATTGCTAAATCAAATTCATCAACAATTAATTCTTGAACCTAGGATAAAAACTTTTAATGATTCCCATTTAGTAAATATCCTAGATGCTTGCAAATGTTTGCAGAAATTTGATTGGCCGACAAACTTAGAAAATGAATTGGCTTTAAAATGTTTAGAAATAGGCTCTTACTTACAAAGTTTTATTTTGGATAAAGAAAGCTTACTTCTAAATCATGAATGGAATGATGAAACTTGCACTTTAAAGAATAGACAAGATAAAATTAAATACCAATCATTGTCTAATCAATTTGTGATTTGAATCTCACCTATGGTGTTGGTAATAGAACTAAATCAAATTGGTATGGTGAGCGTGGCAAGTTGAAATTTGTTGCATTGCTTGGTTTGATCTTATTGTTGTTGGATTCCTACAACATTTGGCATACATATTGTGTCATATGTCTTTTGAAATGTTCTAATCATGTTTGGGATCCGGGAAAGTGATAGTCCAAGCTTTGCATCATCTTGTACCATATTGTACATTTGTATATAATTTTTTGGTTTGTGATGTTGGGTTTGCATTTCAGTTTTGGTTTTAAGTTTTGTGTGTTGGTCCTTTGGACATTTTTGGTTTGTTTTGAAAAAAAAAAGAAAAGCGAGATGTCAACTTATGTCCTTATGAATGTTGACTAAGACTAGGAGAATATGAAACATCGGAATTGTATTGCAGAAAGCTCCACGAGTATCGCAAACACATTAAAGAATATCGTTTGGAACTTGTGATGCATGAAGTTGTCAGTTTTACAAATTATGGCAAAGTAGGTGATATACTCCATCCACATTTCAAAAAAAAGAGCAATGCATTCATCCATATCTCATGTTACATTCCACATTGCATATACGTTTCATCGTAGTTGCATCTACATTTCAAATACAATCATTGAAAAGGTGTCGAATCCTCTTAGGGTTATTATATAACATATATTAAAAGGATCCTAAGGTTGGGAAATGATGCCCGAACTATCTTGAACCAAGCACGTTCTACACATATTAAAGAGGATCTTGAGCAAAATGGTCAAAACCATACTTGGAAGAAAAGGTGAGGCGAAAGGAGTATTTCGTGTCTGTCCTATCATGCAACATAATCCTTAAAACAGTGGTTTTTACCACTCCCATAGTGCTTAAAGCCTAAAATTAGAGTAGTAAGGATAGGGTTAAATCCTCATCGAACTTAGGTTGAGGATCCAATTCCCCAAAGCTCTGATTTGACCTTCATGGAGTAGTAAGGATAGGGTCTAATTCTCATCTCGCTTAGGTTGAGAATCCGATTCCCCAAAGCTTCTATTTTGCCCAATCAAGAACTTGAAATTCCAAAGCAAATATTTTTCATTCTACTTTTATTGCATCATTGATATTGGATTGGAAGGATCGTACTACATGTCCCTTGCAAGGATGGGTAGTCATCCCCAAGGTTCAAGAAATCAAAAGTAAAGTCAAATCCTGGATTATGGGGTTGATCTCCACCGGGGCTATAGACGCTTGACTGGCAGTGGAGTATGCTCATGCGTGGCAACATGTCTTGTCTAAAAGCAAGACCACTGACTGCTCAAACGGACAGGCTAGCTTGACAATTTCATCCATAACAGGTTAAATCATTTTGTTCAAGATGAGGTAATGAACTCCAGATCAGAGTAGCAAGGATAGGGTTAAATTCCCATCTCGCTTAGGTTGGGAATCCGATTCCCCAAAGCTCTGATTTCACTTACACTTGCACATGGGTTCAAGATGGTAGTGACACATAACCAACTTTGGGATCTAGTAAATTAATTCAGTATGCACATATTTGGTCCTAAGAGGGTTTGACAGTTTTAATATGTTTGTTTATGATACTAGAAAGTTTGAGCTTTTGCAAAGCAGGTTGTTATATCTCTAGCATAGTTGTCATACATCAAATCCTGCACAAATCATTCATAGCCTTGCATACGAATCATAAGTGAAACTGACAATGGAAAGTTGAACGAGTTTCAAACGATAGGGAATGAAGCACATTGCACACACCGAGCTGATGCTTAATAATTCTAATGCTTCATGTATTTCTGATCTGTTTGCATTCTTTGGATATTTGCTAACGCTTGTATTTGAGTCCGTGTGTTTTCAAGTTGAGTTCTCACCAAAATGCTCAGGAGCATTTCCCAAAGAGTCGCCATTTGTTGTGGTTGCTCCACAACGTACCCCAAAATTGGGGACCCACCTTTTTGCATGTTTTCCAAGAAGACCGAAGTGGCCCATATGCTAAAGATCAAAGAAAAAGCAAAACACCGCAAGGATGAAAAAGTGTCGCGATATCGCGACATGTTGCACTATCGCGGCCAAAAGAGAAAAAGTGTCGCGATATCGCGACATGTTGCATTTTCATGGCCAAAAGAGAAAAAGTGTCATGATATCGTGACATGTTGCACTGTCACGGCCAAAGAGAAAAAGTGTCGCGATATCGTGACATGTTGCATTTTCATGGCCAAAAAGAAAAAGTGTCACGATATCGCGACATGTTGCATTTTCGTGGCCAAAGAGAAAAGTGTCATGATATCGCGACATATTGCATTTTCGGCAAAAGAGAAAAAGTGTCACGATATCGCGACATGTTGCATTTTCATGGCCAAAAGAGAAAAAGTGTCGCGATATCGTGACATGTTGCATTTTCACGGCCAAAAAAGAAAAAGTGTCGCGATATCGTGACATGTTGCATTTTCATGGCCAAAAAGAAAAAGTGTCGCGATATCGCGACATGTTGCATTTTCGCGACCAAAGAGAAAAAGTGTCACGATATCGCGACATGTTGCATTCTTTCATGACCAAAAGAGAAAAAGTGTCGCGATATCGTGACATGTTGCATGGTTGCGGTCAAAAGAGAAAAAGTGTCGCGATATCGCGACATGTTGCATTTTCGCGATTCAAAGCAAAGAGAGAGAAAGGAGGAAAAGTGTCGCGATATCGTGACATGTTACATTTTCACGGCGAAGGGCCATAAAAGGGAAACCAAAGCACATGCATGCACAAGGGAAGGTGAAACGAATAGTCAGGGAAGGTGAAACGAACAACCATTGGAAAATGAAACGAACCGTCATGGAAGGAGAAACAATTTGTTCAGAAGTTTAAATACGCCATTCAAAGAGGCCAGAAGGGGTTGGAAACTGCCATGAGCAGAGTTACAGATTTGAAGGCAAGAGGGCCATTCTGGACCTGTTCGAGTTGTTTTTCTTCCATTGACTGGTTTGGGAAAACCAGAAACTTCTGTTATTGTAAAATGACAAATTTTTAATACAAAAATTTTTAGAAAGTTGCATCTTATGGACAAGAAAGAAGGAGTCATTTTCTGCATGCAAGATTAAATGTCTATTTTTCCCCTTTTCAGATTTTAGGCTTGTAAATGGAGTTTATGCAAGTTCTCTTGGTTGCTTCATGCGAATGTTTAAATCTGAAAACCTCATTTAAAACCCTAGGAGCCAACACTTAGCTTATCCGGATTGTGCTTGTTTTGCAGGTCCAATAGGTTAGGTTGCATGCATGAAAACCTCATATCTTCGGTTTTGTCGGAATAGGATAGCATCAAACTGAATGCATCTTGTGTTCCATTTTCTGCATTTCATTTTCATTTTCTGCATTTTATTTTCCAAAAATTTTAACTTTTTTTTTATTTTCAGGCATTAAAATAAACATTAAAAAAACTTCAAAATCCAAAAATAATTTAACCATTGCGTAGGTTATACTTCATACTTCTAATACGCAATTTGAAATTTCATTTTCGGAGTTGTTTAATATTTAAAAAAATTCATCGAAGTTGTTGTTTTACTACAGATTTCAAAAAAATCCGAAAAATGAAAATTTCCATTTTAAGGTCAAATTTCATTTTTTCAGTTTTGTTTTGCACTCATGAGCCTATGATGACATTCCCTTCATGAAAATTCCAATTTCATTGAAGGAGTTATGTTTTATGGCATTTTCACAAATTTCCATTTCTTGAGCACTACATCGTGGTCATATGAGGACCAACTCACATTTGCTTTATTTTGGTTCAATGAACAATCACTAAAGTTTCATGGTAAAATAAACCAACATTGCCCCTTGTTTATAGTTACTTGCAATCACTAAGGTGTTCCAAGCATTTAAATTGAATATCTTTATTTGAGATTACTAATACACATATGCAAATGCTAATATAGCGGAGACCTTGGAGAAGTTGTTTGTTTAACTTCTTTGCAAGAGGGGATTTGGAACCCAAATCCTAAAGGAGAGTGTACTTTCACAACTGTGTGAAAATACCACTCAACAGGTTCCTTGGTTGAGACAATGTAAGTTTACACTTCTATTCTAAACCTAAACAATATTTTCCTCCTCTATAAAACTGAGTAGCAACTCCTTTTCGTGTACTAAAACGTCTACACTACCTTTTGGAAATAACTTAACCAAATATTATTCACATTGGTTTATCAAAGGATTTTTTTCCCATGGGATTACATTTTGAAAACTCTTCTATCCTATATTGCTGGCAGTTGAGCTCAATGTGTTCATTTATCCTTTCATTGGAAGGGTTTCAAAAAATTTTAATTCTCACACCACGGTTCTTCCTTATCGAGATACAAATTATCTAACGATATCAATATCCTGCATAATGGAACATAGATTGGGCTGCAACTTATCCAATGATCCCCAAGAACCTCCACAATGAAAAACAGAACACACGCAATTCTAAATACATAATTTACAAAATCAAGTAAATGGATGGAAAGTTTTATTTATTCATTGAGTTACATGTCAATTGGAAATCTCTCTTTCCCTCTCTCCACTAGCCCATATTTAGATAAAAATAAACAATTTACAACCATGTTCGCATAAGAGGTGAACGATTGGCATTTCAGCTCCACGACTGTTGATTTTTTTGGATATTTTTAGGATGCTCCGCATCATAGGATTTCATCAATGAGATATTGATTCATATATACCACTTTTCATTGATATTTTAGTAGCCTTGGTTGCATGAATGATATTTTAGATATTAGATATTTCCTTGGGATTCATATAGATGCTATCATGGACACTCAAAAAAACCTTAGGGACATGTGGTTGTTCAACCTTATGCACCCATGGTCAAACCACTAACACCTTTTACATCAATTTTTCTATCAAATGAGTCATTTTATACATGGTTAGTTAGAAATGCAAGGAGAATTTGCACCTCTAATGACTCTATTTAAAGTCCTTACCCATTAATTTTACTTTACTTTGCTAGTCCGAAGGTAGTTTATGGCCTATGTGAACTTGATGTTTGATATGGAACCTTTATAAAGGAATATTAAAACTCATTTTACCTACATAAATAACATAATCTAATTGATTGAGAATGCATTCTACTAATTCATTAATTCTTTGTCCAATCATACTAGTTAATAAAATATTTGGTACCCAAGTGATAGATCTTATGTTAATAAGGCAACACATGGTAGTTTGTACTATCTATATACCTTGTCTATTGGCCTTCATAGTTATCATCCTAATGGATTTATCTTATCTATTTCAGTTACACTTGATGACTATTGGTTCATTAAAACTTTGCTCAATTGTTTTTCCATTTAGTGCATAGTTGGAACTCGTTTCACTATCCAAATAATGACATTTCATTTCATGATTTGTTGGAGGTACTTTCAAAATTCTGTATGATTTAAAATATTTTGGTTAATTGTTTTATAATTTTGGGATAAACTTATGATGGCCACAATATTTTGCGTATGAATGCATTTTGAGATTATTCTTTAAAATATCATAAATTTTCAAGCTCTTTGAATTGATAGTATTATTTCTATTATCATATCATGCAACATACTATTTCATATAATAAACTATCATGTGCACCTACTTAATAGACCTAACTATGCTCCATAGAAAATAAAGATAGAAGTGGTACAACAAACTAAGAAACTATGTGAATGAGGGTCCTAAAGATACTTATCTTGAGGAGAGAAAAGTGTTGTATAGGGATATGAAGGAGGAATTTTATAGTGTGACTACCCTATATGTTAAAAATATCTATAATAATCATATAAATAGTATTCTAGACATAATGAACCTAGAGAATTTCCATTAGATGTGTGGTAATATTGATTCTATATAGATCAGTATATTGAAGAGGGGCTTGCTACATTGGATATGGATAGTTTTGGAATTTTTGGTGAGTATATAAATCTATCCTATGACAGATCTTGACAATATTATTATAGTGTTCATCAATTTTTGTAAAAACTATAATATAGTGGCCATTATATTTGTGTCAAGTTATTTTTTTAATACTCCCTCTTCATTTTTTGATGATATCTTCAAGTTCTTGCTTCATCAATAAGTATGATAATAATGACAAAACAATGATTATTTCCCCATTATATCTTATGCTAATAAAATAGCTCAACCAACAACTAAGAAAAAATCAAAATATGGAGAGAAGAATTCCAAGAAGCCATTCTAAATAAATATTTGTAGATACTACAAAAGGGATGGGAAAAATGCAAACTTTTATAGACAATGTATTAAGAACATCAAAGCAAAAAAAATATGGGTGATAATATAATTTTTTTCTATTCTTAAGGTGAGGATGACCGAGATTAAGAGGCCTAACATACACATGTAGTTGTTCATTTAATTTATCATACATCCACTTATTTAGAATGGTGGATTATAAATTTAGGGGCAACATGACATATGACTAAGCATCACTATATTTTTAATGATAATAATGGATAGCATAGTGGTTAGCATATGGTCATTTGTGATGATTCCTTAAAACTAGCTAGATGTAGCAAGGTGGCACTTCATTCATCTTCTTTCAAAGATGTACTCCATGTACTAGGCATGGGTCTTAATATTATTTTTATTTACCACATCATTCATACTAACAAAATAATGGAATTTTGTCTAGATAGATGCATGATAAAGGACATCAGTAATGACTTTAATATAATCCTCTCAATAAATTATGATGAGCTTGATCATATGGATAAGCTTGTTGAATTTTCTTCCTCTTCTTCTTCTTCCTCCAAGAAGAGCCACTTTGTGGCTATGGTGGATTGGAAAAATGATACCAAGTGTTAGCATCATAAATTTATAAGTGTGAGTTATAGATATTTTGGGATTATGAGCCAACATCAAATAATAGGTGGTTTTCTTCCCATTTCTCTTCTAATTGGTGTTTATGAGTATTGCATTTTGGGGAATCTAGGTATACCACATGATATTAGAGCTCATCCATAGTGATATTTGTGAGCTAATAAAATTATTATCTATCTATGGAAATAATAAATTTTTCATATTTATTTATGATTTATATCAAAATGTATGGATTTATGAAATTTACATCAAAGAAACAAGTTTTGACAAATTCAAGAAATTCAAATATTTTATGGAAAATTAGTTTAAGAGAGATATAAAGTGTTTTTAAAATTATGGAGAAGGTTAGTATTTTATTCATACTTTTAATGATATTTTAGATCTACATGGAATTTCATTTCAAAGGATTGTTCACTACAGCCAAAAATCAATTTGGGAAGATAAGTGTATTATCTAGATTATTATTAAGATGGCTAGATGTATGTTTCATTTCAAGTAGATGGAAACAAAATTCTATGGTAAAGTAGTGACTTGTACAACCCATATCATTAATAGGATTCTAACTCAGTTGTCCAAGATGTGATTTCTCTTTAGAGTTTGAAAAGGGACAAGACTAATATCTCCAAGTTTAGATCTACTTCATGGACTTACATTCCAAAAGATAAAAAATAAAGTTATATCTACATCCATGTAGGCTATTATGATACCTCTAAGGATTATTTCCTTTATGATCCCATGGCATGGGATGTTATTATTCAAAGGGATGTGATATTTAATGTTATTATTCCATCCTCTTATTTAGGATTTCTCCCCATCTTCTTGGTATATGATTCCCTTCCATAAATATTTTTGCAAAATGTATTCATTACTCCAAATATTCTTGTTGCTACTATTTTAGCCACTCTAGCTTCTTAGTCTATCAACTTAATTCCATATATTGTGGAAAACATCCCATAAGGGATGCCACTTTCAGGTAAGACCTAAGGAGGTAGGGTCATCTCTTCCACCAAATTCACCTAGGGCTCGCACCTGGCCTACCATATTTGACATACTCAAGGAGAAAAATAAAAAAATAAAAAACAAGAACACACAAACACAAACAAACAATAATATAAAAAAAACATTCTCCTTAAGTGTGTCAAAAACATAAAGCACAACCAAACACACACAATAAGATAAAAAACACAACATGAACCACAGAAAAATACAAGAACTACATAACAAAACACAAACATTAAAAAACATCAGAATTCTACAAAGACACAACCAACAAAAAAAGGAAAAAACAAAAACAACCAAAACCTAAAAAATAAAAATAAAATTAAAAAATAGCAAACAACATACAACAAAAAAAAACAAAAACATAGAAAACACTAACACAAAAAAATACCAATTAACACAAACATATAGAAACATAAGAACAAGAACAAAAAAAACACAAGAACAATAACATAAAACACAAGAAAAATACAAAACAATAAAAACACAAGAACAACAAAAAACAACACAAAAAACACAAAAACAAAATAAAACAAAAACACACATACCTCAATAAACTAAACAAAAAAAGAAAAAATTGAACACAACAATGATATTTCTATACCAAAATAATTTTAAGGCAAGAATAAACAGAGGAAACAAAAGAAATATTAGTTTGAGGTAGGGAACTAAAATACCCTGACCAAATGAAAGAGAAGCAAAAATAAAGAAATAAGAAACTAGGTACCTCAAGAACTGGAGCCATCCAAAGAAATTATAGAAATAAGAGCTCCCCTTATTTGTGAAGCCCACCATCTAGGAGGGTGGTTGTAGCAAGTAAAATAACCTTTGTCCAAAGTCCAATTAGCTAAAGCATCAGTACTCTTGTTTTGATATTTGACCATACGATTGTAATCAATGTTTAAAAATCCCATCTATATTAATTGAATATTCTTAATAATTCTTTTTATTCTCCAATCAACCTTATGATTATTAGGATTCTTCAAAAGATTAATCATGAGTTGAGATTCAACTAGCACATTTTCCCATCCAACCTTAGAAGCCTCTTGAAGACCTCTAAGGATACCATATTCCCTAACAAGATTATTGGAGAGAATACCCAAATTCTTAGCAAAAGTAAAAAACCAAGGAGCCATATGAAATTCTACCGATTCCTCCCATAGTAGCTTTTCTAGGGTTCCCTCTAGAGGCTCTTTCAGTATTGACTTTTATAAAATTCCTAGGATGAGGTTGCCAATTCATTGTTCTATCCATCTTACAATTACTCACATTCCCTTTAAGTTGGTTGATATTAGAAGACTTAATCTTCAATATTTGCATCACTTGATCCCATATTTGGTGGGAGTTTTAGGGGTGATTAAGGAGTTGTTGGACTAATACAACTAAGTTGGCAATTGTATTTTTCCATATATAGTGAATATCCTTCCTATCTTGATTAAAAATTTTGTTGTTCATTTCATTCTAGATATTCCAAGAAATAATGGTAGAACCCATCCAAACTAACTGCCTAATAAAATGACCAACATCCTCTTGTTTAGACAAATCCCTCCAAAGTTGTTCAAAAATAAAACAATCAAAACACTATAAGCAAAGTAAAGTGGTAATTATCCTCCATAGATCATAGGATAGAGTACACTCAATAAAAATATGGCTGAGAATTTCCACATTCTCTCCACATATTTCACATCTAAAAGGGCCATGAAAACCACACTTTATAATTTGCTCATCAGTAAGCACCCTGTGACATAATAAAATCCATGTACATAACCTCACCTTAGGCTAAAGCTTTTGAGCCCACAACTGAGAAAATATATCAGAATTTTGGTTGGAATTATTATGGCATAAGGCAAAATAACCTTATCAACTGAATACTCACCCTTAGCAGTGTTATTCCATCCAAAATAATATTTTTCATAGAACCAAGAGAGATATCTCATATGAAGGATGCATTGTATATCTTGTCTTTGCCTTTTTAGGATTTGAATAGGCCAGACATCAATAGGGATCCAATATCTACCAACCTTTAAATTACCAGTATGGTATCTACAATAATTAGCCACCTTTATTTAGTTAGATCGGTGAAGCTCCTCCCTCCAAGGCCTTCAATGAAGAAACTGAGTTATCAAAGGTTTGTGACCATCCAAAGAATCTATCCAAAAATTTACCTACTGACCATTATGAATGATCCAAAGTAATTTTTTCTTTATCAAATCCTCACCAGTATTAATAACTGCTAAAATGGGATAACCTTTGGTAGGTAATTGATAGCAAACAAGGTCTTTAGGAATTTTGTTCTCAGCATATTTAGCATAGATATTATTTTCCCAAAGAGCATTGAGGTTATGCAAAATCCTCCAATATAATTTAGCATTTAAAGATTTGTTGTTATTAATAGCAGATTGAAATCCTAATTTTTTTCATTCTTAGGAAGACATAAAGTATCCCATTTAACCAAGGCCCATTTTCATTTCTACTTAGTACCACTCTAGAGGAACCAATGAATGATTTGATTCAGTTCTCAAATAATAGCCTTTGGGATATTCAACATGGTAGAAACATAAATAGGAATATCTTGAAGGACTGATTTTACCAAGGTGATTCTATCACCAGAAGAAAGCCACCTATTGGTCCACTTTCCAATTTTCTTCTTGACTTTGTCCAACAACCAATTCCAATATTTTGTTTTGTCTTTGAATATTGATAGGAATACCTAAATAAGTAATCAAAAGGGAGGTGTTATTATATCTTAATTTATCCAAGACCATGGATTCTTATCTGGAAGAGCAGTGAAAGAAAATAACTTTAGATTTTTCTTCATTGATCAATTTATCGGTATCCTTAGAAAAATAACTAATGATTTGCTTCATATTAGAAGCTTCCTTAACTATAGATTTACCTAAAAGAGTAGAGTCATCAACAAATTGGATATGATAGATAGGTCTAGCTCCATGAGCAATGGTAACTCCCTCAAGGCTTTTGTTATAGTCCTACCCAAGCATTCAACAAGAATGATGAATAAATAAGGGGAAAGGAGGTCACCTTGCCTAATACCTCTAGAAGCTAGGAAAAACTGAGAAGGTTTGCCATTAATAAGAACTAAGTAGGAAACTGAAGAGATACATCATATAATCCAATCCATCTAATCCTGAGAGAAACCAAATTGCCTCAAAAATTTGATAAGGAAGTGCCAATCCACTCTTTCATAACCTTTGAAAATTAATTCCATATGGAGGTCCCTCTAATTTGGTTATTTTTCTCCCCAATTCTCCTATTGCACCTACTACAAACTTTAGTTTGGTATATAATGAGTTTGATCATCCCATGCATTATGTGATGGTGGTGGATGGTGAGGTTTATGGAGAGCATGTGATTATTTCTTCAATATCTTCATCAAATAATACTTGATTGTATGTACCACCACCTTGCATGTATTGATACCCAAGTGGTCCAATACCATCTAAAAAGCTTAATAAATTCTCTCTTAAGAGTTTATATAGAATGACCCTTTGTGTTCACTAGGATTGAGTGTTAATAATACTAAATGTCTTATTATGTATGCCTAGGCCAAGGTTTTTCTCAAGTGGTACAATCATATGCTAGGAAAGTATAAGTTATTAATAAAAAAGCAAACATGGGAGATTCTTCCTCTTCCTAAATGGAATTATATTATTGGCTATAAATGGGGCTATAATACTAGACATATATTTTATGGTTAGGTGTAGAAGCATAAGACACACCTTGTTCCTTAGCCATTCTTTCAAAGGGGGGAATTGGATATTAATATTATTTTGTCCCTGATACATGGATTGACTCTATTTATATGATCCTCTCTATTTTTGCTTCTTATATAGGGGAGGTAATCCAAATGTATGTGAAAAATACCTTTATTCATGTAGATATTTAGGTTATATGAGACAACCACCTAGTTTTGAGTATCATAGATCTAATTCATTGGTGTATCATCTAAAGAAGTCTTCATTTGGGATTAAGCATGCTTCTTGTTATTAGTATGAGAATATTTATTTTTTATTTATTATTTTTGGATTCCTATATTATTATAAACCTTGAGACCAATAATTTGTTTATCAATTTGAGTGCAAATTACTTCTTTAATAAGATTACTTTGGTATCTACAAACACCCTTAATATTACATTGTGTTTATATATGAGTTATTCTTTCTTTTTGTATAAAATATTGATTTCATTCATTTTTTAAGGTAGTTATAAAACTAACAAGAATTTATTCTTAATATGGTAGAGTGACATGCAATTTCATGTCAGTGTGCTCCATATCTATCAATGTATTAAATATACTTCTAGTTTAATCCTATTTGAATATGATAAAAAAATACCACGGATTTTGTTGCTCCCTCTCCCTGCTCCCCCTCCCCTGGTTCTTGCCCAGTCCTTGGCTCATCCCGGGTCATCCCACTCTAGGAATGCTTTGTAGCAGATGATCTCCTTGGGGGGAGATCCTTCTCCACTTTTTGCTCCTTTCCCAACAATTTTAGGGTTTCCCTACCTGAGCCCGTGGTCTGGTGCATCCTAGGGGTCTCCTAGGGTTTTCTACATATTTACGGGATCCCTTACCCGATCTCCCTCAAGCTTTACCATGGGGTGTTTTGTAGGTTTTTTACTTGGATCTGGTTCCCAGGGCTTCCTCGGTTGGTGGTGGTGGTATGTTGGGATTTCAATTACTTCCTGGTGCATCATGTGAGGTTATCTCTACTTCAGGTTTGGTCTGGGGGGGCCAGTTTTCTCTTCTGCGAGTGACTCCTCTCTGGGATGCATGTGGTTGTTGTTGGTCCCGTCCCGTTGGTTAGGGCCCTTTTTGGTTTCCTATTCGAAGGCTTCTTCTTGTTGGATATATGATTTTTTGGAAACCTAGGCATTGGTTTGCCTTCGGGGTGGTCCTCTTCCTCTGCTTGGGTTGTTTCCAGTCCCAATACCAGTTCCATGAAGCTATCCATGATCAAGGATAGGAGGATCTTGGTCCCTTCTTCTGGGGTTCCTAGGGTTTTTGTTGCATGTATAGATATTAGATGGGGGGCCATAATAAATGCATGCAGACCCTGGTTCTCCTATGTTAGGCTTCCAAGGATCCCATATTTGTGCCTGTTGCTGCTTCCCGCCTGGGATCCTCAAGTTGTTTGTTTCAGTTCCTATTTAAGGACTTTGGTCTCGGTTCCCTGGATCTGTTCATGAGCAAGTATGGTGGTTCCTAGGCCTTTCTATTGGAGTGGTGTAGGATTATTTATGTATTCTTTGGTCTGGGGAGGAGATAAGTGTGTTTGCAGTTGTGGTCCCTCCTTCCTCATTTAGTTTTGGCTTCCAGGATCCTATCTTTATGCCTGTTGTTATTTTCCCTGGATACTTTGGACTTCCTTGTTTTTCTTCTTGCTATGCACAGGGATATCTTGGCTTGTAGATATCCCTAGTAGTTTTGTTCAAATTTTTAGGCTCATGCAGACGCTTCCCATTTTTTTTCTTTGAGGACCCTGATACATTTTCCCAGGCTATCCCATTGCTGATCCCTGGCCTGTATCTCGATGTTGCTTTCTGCTTTGCTCGCGCGGCTACTTGTTGCTTTGCTACACCCTGGGTTGCATCTTGATCCATCCTTGGGCAAGGATCCTATCTAGTTTTCTAAAAAATCACTGCTTTTGGTTTTTGGGTAGGATTTCTAGTTGCAGGCTATTCTTGGCCTTCCCGCTCTCCCTATGCAGGTCTGTGTAGGTGCATTGTATCCACCCTCGGGAGGATCCTAGACTATTTTATCCACATATGGGTGGATCCTAGACTACTATATCCACCCTTGGGAGGATCCCAGACTGCCAACAATGGGAGGATGAAATTTTTGTGAAGTGGGCCTCACTAGTTGGTACTAGAACCTGGTATTTCTATTGGATCAAGGGTTGTTTCTGGCCCTTTTCCTTTTATTTTATGTTTATTTTTATGTACTAAGGAATTGCTTTAAATATCGATGCTACGACCCTTTTTATTATAAGGTTTTGTGATCCTCTTAAAAAACCCAATTTGTATATTAAATTCTAATTTCTTATCAAAAAGAAAAAGCACAGATTTTGATAGTCACCATTACTAATTACAAATACTAATATATTGTAAATGAACATAGGAATTTTTTACAAATATTATGGATCATTTCGAAGGAGAATTATAGCAAGGTATCCAATGACAGTTTCAATAGGATTAATAATCAAATCACATCCTTTATGTTTAAATATTTTGATAGTATGGGGGATTTACTTAATGGTATTTCTCTCCCTCAAGTATTGATCAAGATTTCAAATGAACCAAATACACCTAATGAAGTTATATCTTCCTAATGTGAGCACTTCATATCATCATTGAGGAGTGATGTAGAGATGGGGTATATTTTGAAACTCTTGGATCTTAGGATGCTACAAAATATCAAGCCAAAATATGATTAACAAATAATAAAGTGCTAGAAAAGAAAAGGGTCATGTATTCAAAGAAGAGAAATGTCCCATTCAAGAAGGACAAAGGTAAATAAAAATGGAAAAAAAGTAATAAAGGAATGAGAAGCATGACAGGGACCAATTAAACGATACTAATTGCATCAATTCAAAGCATACTTATGGTTAATATGTTAATAATTTTAAGTGTTCTAATGTAGAATTGAATACCTCAAGATATAAAAGTATGGTAACTCAAAGGGAAATATTCCAATTATAGGAGTTTATGTTAGGATACCAATTGTATGGAAATCATATTACAAAAAGAAACAAATATATCGCTTTAAGTTTTGAATCATTTTCATATATTGAGGAAAAACCTACAACTAAATATATTGAATTGTACTTGGATGTCTTAAAAATAAAAAGTGATTAGGTTAATATACCCAACCAAGGAGTGTGTGCTTGTGAAAGGGTGTAACCCCTTGTAAGTTAATATATTAAGATAATGATAATTGTATTATGTTAAGAGGGTCCTAACATGCCACCCCCATTAAAAGAGATTTGTCCTCAAAGTTGAAAATTTGGAAATTGCTGTTGGATATCGTGAAGAGTTTCCCACGTCATGTCTTCTAAAGGTAGACCTTTCTAATGGATTAAAATTTCTATGATATCACGAGTATGAATTTTATGAGAGCGATGATCCAAGATAGCTTCTGGTTCGACTAGAAGTACTCCATAATCAAAAAATTTAGGGAGAGTGGTTTGTGTCCTGATATGGGCTCCAACTGCGAGCTTAAGGCAAGATACATGAAATATGGGGTGAAGTTTGGAATAGGGAGGACGCTCAAGTTTGTAAGAAATGGTCCCAATACATTGGAGAACTTTATATGACCCATAAAATTTGGGTGCTAACTTCTGATAACATTTTTGTTTAAGAGATGATTGACGATAAGGTTGGAGCCGTAAGAAAACCATATCACCCTCATGGAAACTACGTTCACTTCTATGTTGATCAGCTTGTTGCTTCATGCGATGTTGAGTGGTGTGTAGGTTCTCTTTTAGGATTCGTAGTATGTCATATCGAGTATCGAGTTCCATTTCCACCGCATGGACTTTTGTAGTCCTTGGAATATAGGAAGTGAGGGATGGTGGTGTTTGGCCATATAATGCTTCATAAGGAGTCATTTTGATGGATGTATGGTATGAAGTGTTATACCACCATTCCGCTAGTGAAAGTCACTTTACCCAATGGAGTGGTTGAGTAGAAATAAAACATCGAAGGTATGTTTCCAAGCATTTATTTACAACTTTTTTTTGGCCATCGATTTGAGGATGGTAAGCGGAGCTCATACGAAGTTGAGTACCTTGTAATTTGAATAATTCCTTCCAAAAAGTGCTAGTGAAAGTTGGGTCACAGTCACTAACAATTGTGGAGGTCATACCATGTAATTTAAAGATGTTATCTAGGAAGATGTGGGCTATAGTGTTAGTGGTATAAGGATGAGCCACGAGACAAAAATAGGCATATTTAGATAAGTGATCAACGACTACGAAAAATGGTTGTTTTTCCTCCTAATTTTGGTAGTCCTTCAATAAAGTCCATAGAAATATCTACCCATGTTTTGGTGGTTATAGGAAGAGGTTGAAGTAATCCTAGAATAACAAGGGTCTCCTCATTTTGTCTTTGGCAAACTTCACATTCTTTTACAAAAATTTTGATGTAATTTTTCATTCCTACCCAATAGAAGGAGGTAGTAGCTCTTTTATAGGTTTTTAAGAAACCAGAGTGGCCTACAGTGGGTGAGGTATGTAACTCATGAAGAAGTTTTTCATGATAAGTTGAATTGGGGGTGAGGACCATCCTTCCTTTCTATCTTAATATATTGTCCTTCCAAGTGTATGGAGGTTTGCTACTAGGATTATGTTGAAGTTGTTGAATTAAGGTATGGATAATAGGATCATTTATCCATTCTTCATGCACCTCATCTACCCATTTAGGAATAAGGGAGGAAAGAGCATGGACTTGAGGCATATCTTCAAATTTTCTAGAAAGTGCATTGGCTTCCATGTTGTCCTTTCCCTTTTTATATGTAATTTCATAATCATAGCCAAGAAGTTTAGTAACCCACTTTTGTTGTTATGGGGTATTAGTCCTTTGTTCCAAAAAATACTTCAAGCTATGATGGTCAGTGCGTATAACGAAATGATGGCAAATAAGGTAAGGCCTTCAATGTTGAATAGTGTGGACAATCGCCAACATCTCTTTTTCATATGTAGAACGAGCTAGATTCTTAGGATAAAATTCTTTGCTTATAAAAGCTAGAGGCCTTTCATCCTGCATGATCACTGCTCCCATTCCTATTCCCGAAACATCACTTTCAATGACGAATGGTTTAGAAAAGTTGGGCATGGCTAGAACAGGGGTGGTACACATTGCAGATTTCAAGGTGATAAAGGCCTCATCCGCTTTAGATGACCATTTGAAAGCATTTTTATTAAGTAATGTTCTTAGAGGGGCAAACATTTTACCATAATTTTGGACAAATTTTCTATAATATTCTGTTAGTCGAAGAAACCCACATAGACCTTTTAAGGTTTTCGAAATAGGCCAAATTTTCACCTCCTCAATTTTGCAAGGATCTACCATAACTCCTTCCTTTGAGATAATATGCCCTAAGTATTCAATTTCTTGTTTT
Organism: Wollemia nobilis; assembly: GCA_028583015.1. NCBI lineage: Eukaryota > Viridiplantae > Streptophyta > Pinopsida > Araucariales > Araucariaceae > Wollemia > Wollemia nobilis. The sequence continues at coordinate 8,465,438 of JAQPPZ010001925.1, forward strand.
CCAAAGGAACACTTTGATATTTTTGCATAAAGTTGATTTTCCTTCAAGATTTGTAATGCTTGTCTAACATGGTCCAAATGTTCTTCCCATGTTTTGCTATAAATCAAAATGCCATCAAATAAAACTAAGATAAATTTACGAAGGAAAGGGTGAAATACCTTATTCATTAGATTTTGAAAGGTAGAAGTAGCATTGGTAAGGCCAAATGGCATCACCAAGAATTCATAGTGTCCTTCGTGAGTGCCAAATGTCATCTTAGAAATATCCTTTTTATTGACTCGTATTTGGTGGTAGCCCGACCGTAAGTCTAACTTGGAAAAGTAAGCTACCCCATGGAGTTCATCTAATAGCTCATCTATGACCAGAATAGGAAATTTTTCCTTGATGGTCATTTTATTAAGTGCTCAAAAATTGATACATAAACACCATGATCCATCCTTATTTCTAACTAAAATAATTTGAGAGGAGTAAGAGCTTTTGCTAGGTCTAATGACTCTGCCTTAAGAAGATCTTGTAATAATTTATCTATTTTCATATTTTGGAGGTATGGATAATGATAAGATCTAATATTAGGGGGTTGATGCCCTGGAAGTAGTGGAATAGTGTGATAATGACTTCATTGTGGAGGTAGTCCTTTTGGTTCATTCAATACCGCATTATGGTGGTCTAAAATCTTTTGTAACTCTGGTGCCTCTTCTTCTTTGTGACTAGGTTGAATTGAAAATAATTGGGCGACCTTTCCTTTGTTTCCTTTTTGGATAATTTTATCCATTCTATGTGAGATTACAATTTGATAGGGTCTTGATTTTAGGCATTTGATAATATAGGTTTGGTTCTTTGCTGTGAACTTCATCCATAGTTCATCAAATTCCCATTGGACTACACTCAAATTTTGTAACCATTCTACGCATAGTACAATGTCGCAACCACCTAGGGGTAGGACGTTGTATCGTTCCAAATTTTCCACACCCTTACCTTCAGGCTAAAGGATCCGCGCCCGGAAGGGGGATGCGGGAAGGATGGGACAATACCTCGGACTGAGAGGCCTTTGGAAGGTCCCGCCTCTCGGGGGAGGTGTATTAAGGTGATTTTTCGACGGATGGTGGGTTCACCAGGAAACTTTTGAATGGCAGTTTCCACGCCTAGGTTGGGAATGTGTTTGATGTGTTCAATTTTATCTTTAATCATTCAAATCCTAGGTTTGGCCAAATGAATCTAAACTGTTCTATATGAAATGCAGATTTAAATGAATACAAAAAATAGATTTGAACAGAAAACACAGAGAATAAGCTAGATTAAAAAGCCATACCTGATCCGGATGTCTGATGGAGGTTCTGATTTTTGAAGCAATCAAGATCGCCTCTGATATGACAGGATCGTCTGCGATCAGACAAGATCGTCTGAGATCTGATGAATTCGTCAGACGAATTCGTCAGAGACCTGCAATCAGAGAAATAGATACAAAACACAGAAAATGCAGCAATGCTAATAGAGGAAAATGATGTAAAATGACAATAATAATATCAAACTGATAATTATAAATAGAAACATGAATGCATTACAATGATTTAATGTCAAATTATGATTTTATCATGCATTTAAGCTATATGGGTGAACTCCAGGATGCAAAATAGTAATAAGTCTAACTAATGCAAAGCAAAACAATAGATAATGGAGAAAGAATGCAAACTCAGGGCACTGATTGCCCCCAATGTTGACTGTAGTCGAAATCATCTCGAATTGGTGCGAGATCGTCCGAGATTGTACAGGATCGTCTGCGACGATCTGAGCTTGCTCCGGCTGAAGAATAACAAAGTTCCTGCAAACAAACTTGGAAAAATACGAAGGCAAATGGTAGTCTAAGACATTCTAATGCATGTAAAACTCGAAGTACAGAAAAATTCAGCCAGGGGAATGTCAAGGGGAGGGCCTAAGATTAAATAGGCATAGGAAGGAGGTTGGGAGGTTGGAGATCATCCCAATTTGGGAGATCTCCAATGGGGGAGGTCTCTAACCGTGTAGACACGCTTTTGCCCAGGTTAGAGACGCCGTTGAAACAGAAGCTAATTATGAAAAATTAGTTTTGGGACGAAATCGTCTAGACGTCCTAGTCCAGACGAAATCGTCCGATCTGAGGCGATATCATCTGATCGGCGATGATATCGTCCAACGGTCACAACAAATCCTAAAAATGGCATGAAAAATGAGGAAAGCGGTTAAAAGGCGGTTCGGGGTTGAAAATTTGAATTTGAATTATTACTAAGGTAATTTTAATTATTGCTAAGGTTTATTGTGCCAATTTTAGGGTGCTACATTTTGCCCCCTCTTTAGCGAATTTTCTGAAGAAAATGCGTTAAAGATGAGTTCTTCTCGATCTACGAGAAAGCAAAAATTATTCCCATTTTTAGGCGACGATTCTAGGTCGAATCGTACGACAACTTACTATGGTGCCCCCTCCGTGTTTTTACCCAAATCGAACGTTTGAGGTAAAAACGTGGAAAAGCAAAATTTTAAAAATGTTGTTTAAGTGTTTTTGAATAAAATTAAGAAAAATAGGGTAAAACCCTAATTCATTGTTACTGTTCATTTTTACTGGTTTCTAGAGCTCTGCAGACAAGATGGTTGAGACAGCGCACAGATCGACAGAGGTCCGGCACGGGCTATGGGTAAGGGTCTAAACTTAGTTTAGAATGCTTTAATTTAGAATTTCATGCTTTTTAGATCAATTTTGACTGATTTTTGAGCATCGCGGCCATTTTTGGGCCGTCGACGTCGTCGGGACGAAATCGTCTCGATTTCGCCGAAATCGTCTCGATATCGCCGATTTCGTCCAAGGGCGAAATCGGTAATATGGGGACGATTTCATCCAATAAGGGATGATTCCCTCATGCAAAATCGAAAATGAATTTGCTCAAATTTGGGACGATATCGTCCAATAGTGGACGATATCATCATTTGTATGAAAGTGAACTTATTTTACTTGCATTTTTTAATTAATGATTTTTATTAATGATTTTTATTGTTTTGTTGTTTATGTTGCAGAGAGGATTACTAAAGAGCCGAGAATGGAAATACGGTGGGCTGAAGGATGACTTGGCCGCTCTATCTCAGGCAGAGCGAGATCAGTTGGCTCAGGTCGGCTTGCAGCACGTGGCAGATATGCCACAAGTGTCTACAGATATGGGGCTATTGATAGCCCTAGCAGAGAGGTGGTATCCGGGTTCTTCTTGTTTTCGGTTATCGATAGGGGAGATGACTCCCACATTGGAGGATGTATGGAGGATTTTGAGGATCCCCATACAAGGATGGCTAATCACTCCCATGGCCAATCAGGGCCACGTGATGATGCGACTGTGCGGAGATCCGAGCTTCACCCTGGAGAAGGGCGGAGTGAACATCGAGTCGCTACGCCAGATGCCTGGGGCATCTAGGCTGACACAGGTTTTGGCTGGGGTGGTAGGTGGTCTGTTGCTATGCCATCAGAGTGGATGCAGGCTACCATGGCTACTGATAGATGTGGTCTATGACATGAGAGACCACGGATACAGGTTTGCTTGGGGGAGCTTTGTACTATGCCGATTGTATAGGATCCTGCATGGGGTCGTATACAAGGGCGGCCGATGTCTAGTCATGACATCACTACTACAAGTTTGGTGCTGGGAGCACATCACGGTGCGGAGGCCGGTAGGGCTCCCACCGATAGGGATTGATGGGGAGAGGCCCCGAGTTTTCTACTCGGTGGCTCCGGAGAGGGTCACAATGGCGGATAGATCTGCCAGTGTCCCGGAGACTACTTGATGACCTTGTCTCCGACCAGATCACCTGGAGGCCTTGGAGAGATCATCCAAGGTGGGCCGAGGATGGACAAGAGCTGGCTCACATCAGGTGAGTCTACTGGCTGAGGATGGAGAGGGGAGAGGTGGAGCTCCATCGCTATGACCAAGTTTTGAGGCAGTTCGGTCTACAGCAGGGGATCCCATCTCTCAGGGACTACGAGTTTTCTTGGACCATCCGGGATAACACTACAGTTAGCGGGGCTCCAGATATGCAGCGATTCTAGAGTCAGGACACGGATGATGCCCCCATCCAGCCAGTGGATGGTGACGACGTTGGGGTTGTCGATGGCTACGATGCCTGGTACGTAGGCATCCGCCCTCCTCGGATGACGAGGGCTCAGGGTCCGATTCACGTAGTTGTGCATCGGATGGGGAGGCGGCACCAGGCGGCCATTGAGGCGGCACAGGGTCATGATGGGAGAGAGCAGAGGAGACCACAGGCTCAGTAGAGGCCATGACAGTGGGAGAGGAGGGAGGAGAGACCCCCTTCTCCATGGAGAGAGAGGCCACCATCGCCCGATAAGGGCAAGGGTGTCGAGGCAGGGGAGAGTAGCGAGATGGCTACTCTCCAAGCGAGACTGTTCATCTTCGAGCTTAGGTGCAGTCCTTGCAGGATGAGGCTGCATGACTCAGGGCTCGGGGCGGAGGGGCGAGCACTCGAGATTTAGCATGAGCTATTGCCCAGGTTACATTCTATCAGGCTCTATATTACCAAGCGGTGCCAGCAGAGCAGAGGGTGCCATTACCAGCTCATATTGTAGAGCCTGTCGTGATGGGGTCATCTAGGACATCATCACGATCGGCGTCCAGGACTCATGGCACCACACGGACTACGATGGGGCCACCTCCTCCACCTCAGGGTGGGAGAGGAGATGAGGCTGAGAGCTCGAGGGGTTCTCGAGGCTAGCTGCTATAGACTACACTACACAGATTGATACATAGTGTTTATTATTTTTGATAGAGGATTGAGTATGCCGAGGTACAGATTGTGGCATACCGATCCAGTTTTGAGATGATGTATATATTGTTGATATATATATAGATGAGATATTTTTGATCATATGACTTGTCTTATGTGTTTGTATGATGCTTTAATGTTTTGGTGTGATTGATTTGATGATTCATGTAATTATGTCGTTTGGAAATATTATGGTTTGAATGTCATGCTTTTAAAATTTAAATGAAATAATCTGATGTAAACAAATTGGTTGTTGTGATGTGATTTGATAAAAATAAAAGGGACTTCTAACAATAATTTCAAAGGACATTGTCGCTATTATAGACCATTTCATGGAGTCGCCGCTCACTCGGTCGTCAAGCTAATCCCAAGTATAGAAATATTGTTAAAAGTAAAAGAGTGCTTAAGAGACTGTCTTAAGACTTTGTTGTGATGATGCAAATGATGATGATGATGGTGATTTGTTTTCAGATTTTCATAAAAATAGTATGCATGAAATATTTTAAAATGATTTTTGCTAGGCATAAATTCCTAAGTGTGATAAAATTTTGAACAATTCCTTAGAATTTATACCATGGTTGCAATATTGAATTTGAACATAATGACATGAAATAGAATAAGTGTTCGTTTGTTTGTAAAGCATAATTGTGTAACATAATGATTTAAGTCATATGTTTTTATGATTTGAAATAAATGGGAAAATAAAATTAAAACAATGGTTTGCGCTAGGCATAGAATATTTAGGTATAGACTTATACCATCATCGCGAAATCCAAAGAAGAAAATAATAGTTTTATTGCATGGTTGATTTTTAATTTTTGAAAATAAACAAAAAATATGAAGATGAGGACTTGCGCTAGGCATAAAATTCCAATTTTGGTTTTGGAACTATACCATCGTCGCGAAAGTCAAAAGTTATATATAAATGTAACTTTATTGCATGTTTTTGAAAATGATTTTGATTTTTTTGGTAATGCATGTGGTTGTCTTTATACTAAACAACTGTTCTCGAGAGAAGAAAATGAAATTATTCCAGACAATTTGCAAAAATATTTCAAAGTATCTTAAAGACAAAAGTTAGATTTATAAGGAATCCCATGTGCGTATGTGAGTTCATTTCCGATCTTGATTTATCATAATGATACACAAAATCTCTCAAATACAAATGTGTGTGCGATTGTATTGTTCATTTACCAATTTTGAGCAAGATACTTTGATACAAGTGATTTGAATTAACCAAATAAGTGTTCATTAACCATGATTTAGATGCATATAACCATACCAGACTACTATGTAAGTCGGGTTATCAAGAGCTAGCTAATCCATAAGCAGACATAGGTCTGTACAAAAGAAGGTCGCTAATGTGACAGACATATCACCACGCTAGGGATTACCCAAGGCCAAGCGGGTTGGGCACAAACCACCTGTTATGGGGCTTACCTCACAGTTTTCGAATAATTGAGAATTCCAGGGATTCAAGCTCATCAACCCTTCTTTTCTTTTCAAGGGGTAGGGAAAGGGATTTTATTGCTTTTGCTTTTGCTCATTTTGCTTTCTTTGCTTCTTCTTTTTTTTTTTTTTTTGTATCTTTTGCTTTGATATTTGAGATAATGCTGAAATAACGCTTTTTCTTTTTCTCTTTTTCTTGAACTTTTCTTTTCTTCCTATTCTAGGGATACTTGCTCGGATTAGCTGTAGAGCAAGGGATTTTTATTATGGGTAGGGGTGAGCTTGTCCTTTTGTCAATTCTCAAAGATTCTAGACCATGTGCATGATAGGATAGCAGGGGAAACTTTTCGCTCAAGAAACCACTTCTACTATGTAGCATAGCATGGACATTACAAATATAATCATTTTATTGTGAAAAGATATGCTTGGTTTAAGTAAATAACAAGATCAATTCTCTATGCTCAAACTTTATTTAATTGAATTTTGTGGACTTTGATATAAGAGAGATTAGTAATCATACCAAATAAATCAAGATATTTATTCATGTGAATGTGAAAGTGTGGGATTCCAAATAAATGCTAATTTATCCAAAATAACTGAAAATATAACTGCAATATGTCACAATTTGAGAAGTACAAAAATAAAAGATGTTTTTGAAGATTTTGATGATTTTGAATGTTTTTGGTGTTTTTAGATTTTAAGTTTATAAATTGAAAGAAATACAAGATAGTGGTTTTTTGAAATATTTTAAACAAATATATACAATGATGAAATGACCAATTTTTATGCATAGTAACGTTTAAGATGCAAAATATTCATGGGTTCTTTAAGTTCTTTACCATCTAAGGTAGATAATTTGTATGCTCCCGATTCAAATTTAGTAGTGATAATATATGGTCCAAGCCAGTTGGGCTCAAATTTACCTTTAAGGTCTTTAGTTGCATTAGTATTTTTTTATTTTCTTTTAAAACAAGATCGCCGACCTCAAAGGATCGATGACGAACTTTCTTAGCATATGATCTTTTAAGCTTGTTTTGGTAGGCACGAAGATGCTCCAAAGCATTGATGCACTTTTCATCTAGGAGTTCCAGCTGACTAAGTTCTTGTATAAAAATAACCTTCAACAGTTTTTCTAGTTCTCCTTTGACTAGTAAGGCCATTTTAGGATGCATTTTTCTAAGTTTTTGTTTAACAGGTTTAGCATCCGGATGGACTACTAGGTGATGCATGACTACAGAAGGGTCTAAACCTGGCATATCTTCATATGTCCAAGCGAAGACATCTTCATATTCTTTAAGGAATGCAATGTATTGCTCTTGTTTTTCTTGACTTAATTCTGATCCAATATTGATTATGTGGGGATTATCCTCAGTTCCAATGTTAACTTTAATGACGTTTTCTACTTCCATGTGTAGATCTCTTTCAAAATTAGGTGGGGCGGGTGAAACGCCCAATTCTTGTAATTCTTTTAAGGTTAACTTGGATAATTCATCTTGAGGAGTCGTGGCCTCAAGTTGGGCTATAGTAGGTATAGAACCATCAAAATAAAAACCATTGTGTAACATCTCTTCAACGGAGACATCATGGAAAATATCTCCTTCCAACTCATCATCGGATTCAGCAATCATTTCAGGATAAGCTATGGATAGCATATTGCATGTAAATGGCTGATTTTTTAGAGGCAAATCATCACGCCCATCCAAATAATCTTGATAACATATGAGTTGATCATCATCTTCAAAAGGGAAGGGTTGACCCTTACTAGGAAATAGGCCCACACCACATCGGGCGGGCCATGGTTCTACCTCAAAGGGTTCTTTCATACCATCTTGGAAAGGTCCCAAGCCTTTCCCTTTATATCCCATTTTAAGCATTATAGGTTTAGCTTTAATATACTCATTAGTAAAATAACATCGAGCATATCCCTCATGATGAGTTTTGATGTTCCTGGGTATTCTTCCCTAGTCATATCCCTTATAAATGAAGGCACAACTCCCGACTTGGTAAGTACTTCCCATAGGTTGTGGGAGGCCCAAAGTACGAGGAGATGGCGGCAAATTACTTAAGATAATGGAATTTTGCATAGAAGCATTTGTTTTTTCTGATATAAGAATTTTAGATAAATCAGGTAAGAGTTCATCAGAAAGAGCATAAGATGTAGAAGGATCATTCCCTATATCTTTAGATGTGGAAGGTATGATAGATGTAGATAATGTGGAGGTGTTAATAGATGGGTCTATAGGTTTTGAAATTATAGGGATGGAACATGAAGGATTGGTTGTGGATTTAAGATCTTTTTGAGGTTCTAGAGTGGTTTGTTTAGAAGATTGTTGAGGTTTAGATGAAAAATAAGAATTAGGATGTGTGGATGACAGAGCAGGGCAAAATTGAACTCCAACAGGTTCTGCCAAAGCACACATATCAAAGGGTCTAGGATCACCATGGATAGTGACCAACTGATTTTTAAATTCGAATTTAACACATTGGTGTAAAGTTGATGGGACAGCCCGCATTGCATTGATCCAAGGATGACCCAAGAGTATATTGTATGATGCGGGGCAATGTACAATAAACACGGTCGTATCTAAGGTTCTCGGACCAACTTGCAATGGGATGGTGATAACTCCACACGTTTCTTGTGTTTCGTCATTGAAAGCTTTTATGATCATGTCAGTTTTCTTCATTTCATCACTTCTAAACCCAAATCTTTGGTAGAAGTCAAAAGTGCAAATATTTAGAGATGAACCATTATCAATCAAGACCCTTTTGACTGCTACATCTCCTATTAGGGCAGTAATATATAAGGGGTTATCCTTATGTAAACTATGTTGCGGGATATCTTTATCCCGAAAGTCAATACAATCAACTTCTCTAGTGATGATAGTATTGGTCATGGCTTCAGGTTGAATGTTTTGTGGTACCATCATTTGGCTTAATGTAAGCATCAATTCATCTCTATGGGTAGGAGAAGATCTTAATAGGTCCAAAAGGGAAATTCTGGCTGTAGTATTGGATAATTGCTCATTAATATTATAAGGAGGTTTAGGTTGAACATTAGGAGCATGATTCCCTTTATTGGGATTTTTCAAAACAAATGGGGTTGATCCATCGTTCTGATTTGGTTCTTGTTGAGAATTTTGAGCTTGTTGTCTGGTAACGACTCCGATGGTACCTACAATGTTATATTGAGGATGCTTGAATAGGTCTTGGTCTAGCATTTATAGCTTGTTCATTAGAAAGGAACTGATTAGAAGAGGGTCGAGTAGTAACTCTTCTAGGAAATGGTTCTTCCGGAACCATAGAATCTGTGATAGGTTGAATAGGATCTGATTCATCTTCAGAACTATTCGATTGATTTGAGGTGATTTCTATTTCACTTTCAGTATCCGATTCTACATCACTGAGATCCGGTGTTTGAATATTATGTAGGGGCCTGGTCGTGACCATGGATAAAGTTGTGTCAAATTTTTGTAAATCATGATTAGGTAAATGTCCGCTAATAGTTCCTACATATCGGGTAGGAGGAGGGACATTATGATGCTCAATTTGATTGGCCACCTCTTTACCATGTTTTGGTAAAGGATGTTGAAATATATCTAATGATTGATTAGCATTTTGATTTTGATTTTGGGGAATGTTCTTTTGAGCATTATTAGGAGCATTTTGTTTAGGTTGGAAGGCTTGCACCTCCATCTCATTATTATCAATCAGATCTTGTATTTTATGTTTTAACCTTTTACAAGAGTTGGTAGAGTGTCCAGGCCCTCTATGGAAATCACAGTGTAAATCGGCTTTGTATCCGGGTATGGTTGGATCAGGTTCTCGGATAGCCGGTAATTGAATCAAACCTCTTTCGAGTAATTGGGGTAGAATAGTTGATAATGGTTGATTCAATCTAGTAAACTCTCGAGGAGGTTTATCAGGAGGTTTCAATATAAATTTTTTTGTTGTCTTCGTTGTATTGATATTAGCAACATTTTCATCGTCAGGTGACTCCGTCACCTACAACTTGTTTGTTTTTATATTGATTTCTGGATGTTTTCTCATCATCTTTCTTCCTAAGCTGGCCTCTCCTAATGAGAGCATCTTCTACTCTTCGAGCTAAGTCTATAGCCTCGATCGAAGGTAGTTAAGGTAGCAATTGATAACTCATAAGATATTTGTTCTTGCAAATTATTAATAAAAATGTCCAACATTTCCCTATAAGGTAGCACAAAGTGCAGTTTTCCTATCAACTGCCTCCATCTAGCTAAGAAATCAGCAAAACATTCATCTTTGTCTTGTTTTAAGTTGTACAAATCTTTAATGGTTACATGCCTTTCGATATAGGCACTAAATTGATGCACAAAAGATTCAGCGGTCTCTTCAAAATTTCTCAAAGAATGAGTGGGCAATTGATAGTACCACTCTAATGCCATTCCTCCTAAACTTTTTGGGAACATTTTTAGTAATAACAAGTCATCATGTGATATATCATGACATGCTATCCTAAACATGCGAAGATGCTCTATGGGATCTTCAGTTCCTTTATATATAGGCAGGACGGGCATGGGAAAGTGTTTAGGGTATGGTTGTGCTACAACTATAGGATCTAGAGGTTGACTACACATCTCTCGATAATTGTACGAGGGACGGTAGGGATCCATCTGGTCCATGCGGGAAGCTAACTGTTTCACCATGGCTTCCAGATTACTGGTTTGCCCACCATATTGATTCGGTAGGGCATTAATATGGGATTTGTGAGCATATGATGGAGGGACATGAATATTAGATGCTATATTGCTATTGTGTAAATTGTTGGTAGGAAGGGTGTTATGAAGAAGTTTTGAAGTTGTATTATGTTGTATCCCAGATTGTTGAAAATTGGTGTTTGGCTTCATTTTAGGTTTTTGTCGATTTGAAGCATATTGATCAATAGTTTGGCGAAATAAAGTAGTGAATGAAGGTCTCTTTTGTGTGGGAATGATTTTAGGCTCAATAACAAGTTCCTTAGGAGGTTGGGTAACCTGTTGTTTTTGCATGTTCTGAATTATAGCGGCCATATCCATATTGGATGGTCCAGACTTTATCACTTTCTTGATCAACGAAGGACAAGGGATTAGTGTGTATGTCAAACATATGTTCCATGGCTGCTTGAGTGTCACTAATTTGTCCCCTATCAATACGAACTGCCATATTAAGAGCACCAATATTATTGTTGAAGAATTTCCAAAAATGATCTATGTTATCAAAAGTAACAGTTCCATCTGGAGCCATTCTAGGGGATGAGGATCCTTCCTCTCTAACATTTTCTTGTTGTTCATTTTCTTCAACCAGGTCATCTTCTGGCTGTTCTAGAGTTTCTTCTTCTGGAATTGGATCCTCAGGAAGGGCATTTAATTTTTTGTTTTTCTTGCCTAACCAATCTTCTTCTTCTTCTTCTTCAGTTTGTTTACCATTCCTAAGTTTAGTCATTGTGCTTAAACTTAGATTTCAGAAAATATATATATATATATATATATATATATATATATATGCAACAAGCTTAAGAGGTATATATTTTAATTATATACCTACTATAGTATTTAAAATAAAATGTTTTGGTTTTTGTTATGTTTTTTGGTTTTTGTTATGTTTTTTTTATAACAATATTATAAAGATAACAAACAACACACAAAATGCAAGAAATAATAATAATGAAAGCAATGATCTAGTTTTCTATAAACAATTTATAAATATCATTAATGGGCTCAAGTTCTTCAGGAGTCATGAAATGTTCTTCTTCAAATTGAAAATTTTCTTTCAAGAATTTGACAAAAAGTGCTATAGTGATATTATCTGTTTCAGATTCTGTTTTGTAGAAGTAAAGCTCGTGGCAATACTCTCGATATAACACAGCTCTAGGAACTCTCCTCCATATTTCCCTATCCGTAAGAATGACCTCTTGATCTTCTACACGACCTAGGAATTGGTGTATAGTGGCTGCGTTCTCGAGGTATTCCTCGAAGGTGAACAATTCTGAAGACACAAGAGCTCTCCTATAAGCTAACCACCTATGGCAAGCTCTCTGAAGTTCATGATAAAAAATGAGTTGATGAGGATCCAGGATTCTATCTAGGGCAAGCCTCTTGATTTGTTTAAGTTCTGTTGACCTAGATGAAATGATACCTAGTCTCCTATTAAGTTCGTCCCACAAAGGCGGGACTCTGTATGTTTGAGATGTTCTAGACAAAGAATCAACCTCTATGGCTATTAATTGATTTTTAACATTTATAGTAACTGCTTGTCTTTTCTTAGGAGCTACCATCTAAACATGATATGCAACTTAGTAGTTTTCTAATGATTTTAAATGCATCTATTTTTTTGTTTTTGTTTTTGTTTTCAAAAGGTTTTAGTTTCACGTCGGGTTCACCAAAATGTATCGTTCCAAATTTTTCGCACCCTTACCTTCAGGCTAAAGGATCCATGCCCGGAAGGGGGATGCGGGAAGGATGGGACAATACCTCGGACTGAGAGGCCTTTGGAAGGTCCCGCCTCTCGGGGGAGGTGTATTAAGGTGATTTTTTGATGGATGGTGGGTTCACCAGGAAACTTTTGAATGGCAGTTTCCACGCCTAGGTTGGGAATGTGTTTGATGTGTTCAATTTTATCTTTAATCATTCAAATCCTAGGTTTGGCCAAATGAATCTAAACTGTTCTATATGAAATGCAGATTTAAATGAATACAGAAAATAGATTTGAACAGAAAACATAGAGAATAAGCTAGATTAAAAAGCCATACCTGATCCGGATGTCCGATGGAGGTTCTAATTTTTGAAGCAGTCAAGATCGCCTCTGATATGACAGGATCATCTGCGATCAGACAAGATCGTCTGAGATCTGACGAATTCGTCAGACGAATTCGTCAGAGACCTGCAATCAGAGAAATAGATACAAAACACAGAAAATGCAGCAATGCTAATAGAGGAAAATGATGTAAAATGACAATAATAATATCAAACTGATAATTATAAATAGAAAATGAATGCATTACAATGATTTAATGTCAAATTATGATTTATCATGCATTTAAGCTATATGGGTGAACTCCAGGATGCAAAATAGTAATAAGTCTAACTAATGCAAAGCAAAACAATAGATAATGGAGAAAGAATGCAAACTCAGGGCACTGATTGCCCCCAATGTTGACTGCAGTCGAAATCATCTCGAATTGGTGCGAGATCGTCCGAGATTGTACAGGATCATCTGCGACGATCTGAGCTTGCTCCGACTGAAGAATAACAAAGTTCCTGCAAACAAACTTGGAAAAATACGAAGGCAAATGGTAGTCTAAGACATTCTAATGCATGTAAAACTCGAAGTACAGAAAAATTCAGCCAGGGGAATGTCAAGGGGAGGGCCTAAGATTAAATAGGCATAGGAAGGAGGTTGGGAGGTTGGAGATCATCCCAATTTGGGAGATCTCCAACGGGGGAGGTCTCTAACCGTGCAGACACGCTTTTGCCCAGGTTAGAGACGTCGTTGAAACATAAGCTAATTATGAAAAATCAGTTTTGGGATGAAATCGTCTGGACGTCCTAGTCCAGACGAAATCGTCCGATCTGAGGCGATATCGTCTGATCGGCGACGATATCGTCCAACGGTCACAACAAATCCTAAAAATGGCACGAAAAATGAGGAAAGCGGTTAAAAGGCGGTTCGGGGTTGAAAATTTGAATTTGAATTATTACTAAGGTAATTTTAATTATTGCTAAGGTTTACTGCGCCAATTTTAGGGTGCTACAAGATGTACATGTCACCTTTCATGTTATAATCCCCCATAGTTTTATATTTTTACATTTTCCTTTGCATGAAATTTTTTTGTCATTTCCAATCATCACTTTGAAGTTATTGCAAGGGTATATAAAACAATTTACTTGCTTAAACACCTTTAGATCGATAAAATTGTGCATGCTACCAAAATATAGGAGCACAACAAGGTTTTGTTTCTTAAAATACCCTTTAAATCACATTGTTTGAGGGCCAAAAAATCTGACAAGGACGTTGAAGGAAACCTTTGGTGCATTTTCTTCGTCACTTTCAAGTGTGTCAGATAATACCTCTACTTCGAGTTTAGTTTCCTCTTTGGTAGAATTCCCCCCATATGTGGCATCTAGAATATATAATTTCGGTGAGGCACATTTATGATTTCTGTCAAATTTCTTGTCGCAATGATAGCAAAGAACCTTAGCTTGTCTTTCCTTCATTTCCTCGAAACTCAGACGCTTAATTGGTAGAGTGGGGTTAATTTTTGGGGCTGTGTAGGAGTTTTGGGTTCTTCCATTTTGCATTGGTTTGGGGTTGGTATAAGTGTTTGATGGTTTTCCCAAGGTTGGTTTTGTGAACCGATTCTATGCCTTGATTTTATCTTTCGCTAATTTTTCCAAGCCGATAGTCTCTAACATGTTTGTAGGGTTATACATTTGCACCTCAATTTGAATTTCTTCTTTTAATCCACTAAAAAAACATTCTTGAAAGAAGGCAACATATAATCCGAATGTTCAATTAGCTAGCCTTTCAAATTTTGTTTGGTATTCGCTTATCGAAGTGGTTTGGCATAATTTAGTGAGGGCCCCTAAAAGCTTTGAAACTTTCTAGGGCCGAATCGCACTAACAGATTCTATGTAAAGGCTGACCATGTTGGAGTGTCGTTAGTTTTCTCGAACCATTGGTACCATTGGATGGTGTCATTTTCCAAGTGGAAGGAGGCGATATGCACTTTTTGCATTTCCAAAATTTGATTTAGTGAGAAATATTGCTCTGCTCGGTAGATCTAGTTTGTAGGGTTGCCGCATTAAAATTTTGGGAAGTCTAATTTGGTCATCCGTGGTAAAATGGAATATTGTGGACCTCCTAAAATTGCTCGGTTTGATGACCCGTTGTTGGTTGAATTTGAATGTGTTGTTGCCTGATTTTGACTGATAGCATCCAGTTTAACATCCATTGCAAATATTTTCTTGAAAATTTCTCTTGTGTTACGGGCATTCTCCTCTCTTTCCTGCTTAACTTCTTCAGTGAGCTTTTCGTGTTTCTCATGAATGGAATCCAATGATCAATGTTCGTCGTCCATAGCAGTTGGTTAGATGAGAAAATTTTTTTGCTATTTGTTTGGGTGAAAAATTTGTTTTAATTATCTTTAATTGGCAAAATTCTATCAAAAATTTGGGGCTTAATCCCAACAACTATATTTTTTTGTGCTCTCTATTTTGTGATAGTAGCACTTTTAGTTTTATTTTTTTGAACCGACGGGAATTTTGGAGCTCAAGGCGGTGGAGTGTAATGTGGGCGGAGAGCGTGTGACACGACAGAGTCAACAGGTACGACACGAAACATGAGGTGGTTAGTAGGCAGGGCACAGTAGTTGAGGGGGAATTTGACATAGCAGGTGAGTAGGGCAAAGGGTAGCGGGTGGCTAGTAAGCATAGTAGTAGTCAGGTGAGAAGGTGGAGCGGGAGAAGAGCATAGGCAGAAGTGGTGAGAGAGTTTAGCGGGTGAGGGAAGAGGAGCGGTCAAAGCTTGGCATGAGTTTTGAGGTCAAACTGATAAGTGGCAACATGCAAGGAGGTTCTCATACGGGGTTCGTGAAGTGTGACCGAAGTCACGACTTCTTTACTGAGCCCTAGTGAATATAAAGGGCTAAAAATATAAAACACCCCCAATGTGGGATTTTAGTGTTTTAAAAAAGTTAACTTCCTTCCCTCCGGCGTCGGGTTGTAGCCTCACCAGATATTCTTATATTTGGCAATGAAAAATTTATTAATTTTAAAAAACCTTTGCCTTGTTTAATTTTTATCGTCGTTTCTTCAGGAGTTCATCAGAATATCTAGAAGATGTCATAAAACATCACAGTTCTACACTTCAATTTTTTTTTATCTGAGATCGTTTTATCTTCTGCAATCGGTTGGACTATGATTGTTTTATCCTTTTTCTTGCTCCTTTCGATCTGGAATCAACTATCAGGCTCCACCGAGGTTTGTAAAGATGTTAAAACTTGTCCCTTCAATGTTTGTTTATCGGAGTAAAACACAGTAATTCTACCAGTGCCTACAATGCTAAATTCGATCTTTGGTTTATGAGGTGAATATAGTAATAAAATTTTGCTTAAGGATAGTGTTGATGGTTGGACGGTAGGACACGTTGATAGTATGAGAAGACATCACGGGCATTAAAGAGAACTGGACTATGAATGTTTTCGAACTTAGCTCTGATCCAAATGTTAGGATACCAATTGTATGGAAATCGGATTTCAAACGGAAACAAATATATCGCTTTAAGTTTTGAATCGCTTTTATATATTGAGGAAAAACCTGCAACTGAATATATTGAATTGTACTTGGATGTCTTAAAAATAAAAAGTGATTGGGTTAATATACCCAACCAAGGAGTGTGTGCTTGTGAAAGGGTGTGACCCCTTGTAAGTTAATATATTAAGATAATGATAATTGTATTATGTTAGGAGGGTCCTAACAATTTACTAATAATTTTTTATATTCTAAATGTTGGTATAAATATTTTTATTATTCCCACTATATAACCATATGCAAGGATTCATTTTGTGACTATTAGATTCATAAAAATGGAGTGACAATTTATATAGTGAATTTTGAAAGTCCTAATGTGATATGGACAAAGAATGTGAAGCACAAAAGGGGGTATATTCTAGATATTTACTATGTTTCATACATGGTTTGATTTGATCTCTATCAACCAAGTACCTCATATAAAGAAGATAAAAGTAGATTTTAATAATGATAATATTTACATCAATGATAAAAAAGATAGTTACAAGGTGGTTTCTATGTGGATTATGGATGATGAATCCAGGATCTAAAATTTTGGCAAATTTGTTAAGTTGGTGAAATGAAATGTTTTAATTTCTAAAGTTGATGAGAGCTCAAATATTTGTAACTTATAATTAAGATATATAAACAATGGGTGATTGAGGATCATTTATAAGAAAGGATTTAAAGAAATATTACCTCCATTATTTTCTCCTTCTATTGGTGTATACAGTGGATATATACTTGGGAAAATCATAGAGGTACATTTTAAAATGGGAAAGCATATCAAGATTCATAATTTTTGGAGTTAACCCATTAAAATTTATGTGATCCTACGCATGTGCCATCATATGGTTCATAAAGATACATTTTCACCTTCATTGATGACTACTCTAGAAAGATATGGGTCTACTTATTGTGACTAAAATGTGAATTTCAATAGTATTGTAGGTCTTGAAGGAAATGGTTGGAAAACAATATGGAAAATACCTCAATGTAATAAGACAAATAATGGTGGATAGTACATGAGTAATGAATTTTATACCTTTTGTAAAAAATATGGTATGTTCCATCATAGTACTTTGTCTTATGCCCACAAGAAAAATGGTATGTCTAAAAGAAATAATAAGGTTTTTGTGGGATGGCTAGATCTATTTAGCATCATATGAGTCTTAATTTTAAATTGTGAAATAAAGTGACTAATTATGCATGATATATGATTAACTATTCAGTATTCACCATCCAAGGAATAAAAGTACATGTATCCTAAACAAAAATAGAGTAGGGAGAAGGTTAGTGTATAGAAATTGCTCATATTTAGATGTGATAATGGGGTCCATATTCCATATGAATAGAAAACCATGTTAGGTTTCAAAAGAAAGAATCATTATTAAGGTTATAGGTTTTTTCATAGTATGAAAAAGAAGGTTGAGGAAAGTAGAAATATATTGATTAATGATGTGTTTCCTACTCTCATGAAAGGTTTTGATTCTACATATATATATTTTTTAATGTTAAGAATTCTCCTTCTCCCACTTCATAAGATAGGTTGACCTACTATTACAAATTTTATTGTTTGGTTGATCATTGCGAGACATATACCCATAGTATATATTATGGAGCATGTATTATTTTTTGTAAGTTAAAATTTCATTAAAAGGGGTTTTGAAAGGGCCCCAAAACCTTATTACAATAGGTTAGTAGACCACAAGCAAGGTCAAAAGAAAGGCCACAGGAAAGGCCACCATAAAGGCCAGAGGAAACACCCAAGGAAAGGCCTAAGGAAATGCTTAAGGAAAAACATCAAGAAAACCAAAAAAACATGCTTGAAGTAAGAAAAAGAATGTCCTGCCCAACCACTAATTTGAACAGCCTGCTAAGTGAGAAAATAAAAAGCAAGAAATTTTAAAGTTTGAACACTCCCGCCTAGACACAAATTTGAACAACCCATTAGCGGGAAAAAATAAGAAACCCTCCAAAGAAGGGAAAATACAAAAATGTATAGTTTCGCATAGGGGAAAAACTAGAATTCAGCAAGGAAACACTAGAAAACTAGAACTGCATTACAAAAAACCACCTTGAACAACAGGATGGAGTAGATCCCAGGGATGTCCCAAAACAAAGGCAATTGAAATAACCCCACCAAAAGGTATGGAAAGGGGTATAAAAATGGATCAGTGACCTCCCACACCAAGGAGATCATCTGCAACACCAACCAGCCAAGAAGGAAAGTCCAGAGAAGTGCTAGAGAGTTGGGATAGCACATGCCTAAAAATTTAGAACAAAAAGCTGGGGATCTCCACAGGCCATGAATCCCCTTGCAATCAGGTATCTACAAATATACTAGTAGAAGCAAAGGAAGCAACAGATGCATAACAATAAGCCACAGGAAAGAGGTGGGGAAGTTCTAAGGGAATCCAAAAGGAAGGATCCATGGGGTGAACAAGTTGTAGGTGTTAAGTACAGGTCTTCCTAGAATTAAAGGATGCAACAAGAAACCCTAGACAACATTTATCACCACCAAAAAATAGCTTTAGGTAACTATATGAGGAAGACCGACAAGATCACAATAGCAATTAATGCAAAGGCCCCTACCAAAGCTACAAAAAATGTTGAGAATCCTCCAGGTCCACATCCATAAACCCAAAGAGTAGAGTCATAGAAATAAGCACATGGTCCCTTCCCTGATCAAAAATATATTGTGCAAAACTATGTTATTTGAGCATGTAGTAATGATATCCATGATAGACATATTAACTATGTTGACATAGATAAGGATGTACATTATCATTTTATTAATGATATTGTAGTTATTTTTTATTATTCCATATCATAAATTATGGACCTTTGGTGTTTAGATATAATCAAGCTCATGGGAAACTATGATAGGAAGCTAGAATGAGAGATGAATATGAGACCTCGTTAACAAATAAAAATGGTAGTTAGTTATTAATACTTGTGAAAATTTGTGGTAGGGTAAAATAGGTCGATGAAATCATGTATACTTTATAGGATGAGGTGGTAAAGTATAATTTATTTTTGGTGGCCAATATGTTTTTTAAAGAGGAATGTATTGACTATAATATCATTTTTACTCCAATTTCATGCATGGACAACACCAAACTTGTTCTAGCTATGGATTCATGTTTGGGATGAGAGGTGCACCAAATGGATGTGAAGAGTGCTTCTTAGTAGAAAATTGAAGGAGGAGATCTATATGATGTGAAATCATGGATTTGACAAGGAAGGTTCAAATTTTATTATTTTCAAGTTGAAGAAGTTATTATATGGTCTCAAATAGGATTTTTGAGATGGGTATGCATATATGGATAATTTTCTTCTCTATTTTAGATTTAAAATATGACTGTTCAAGAATAATTTCTACGTGTGGAAGTGTGGTAAGGACATCCTCATTATTATAATTTATTTGTATGATTTTGTTTGCATCGAAATTTTCCTAAGTATATCGATCACACCAAGAATAGGTTGGAGAATACTTTGAGATGACATGTTTGGGTCTTTTGCACCTTACTTTTGGATTATAAATTTGAAAATTAAAGTAATATTCATTTTTTATCAACCTAGAAATGTCTTGGGTCTATTGAGAAGATTCAAACTTGTGATGTGTAATCCATGTAAGACACCTATGGACTTTGGTATGAAGCTCCTTAAGGATGTTGTTTATGATCTAAAGGTAAATAGTATATGATTCTATTTTCTTATGGATATACTATTGTATTTGACTCATTTTTTATTAATTATTATATTTGTAATTGATTTGGTTTGTTTAATAATACTCATCAAAAAAATTCTTTATTACAATGAAGAGGATTTTAAAATATATGAAGGGTACTTTCCATATTATACTTATATATGGGATGACTTAAGTACCCAAATTAGTTGTATAGTCCTATTCTACTTATGTTGGATATGTGAATGAATGAAAATTGACCTTGGGATACATCATATATGGTGGTCATAAAATTATATGGGTGATCAAGAAGTAAGATGTTATTTCCATTTATTCTACAAATATTGAGTACTAAAATATATGCAAGGTAGAACACCATCTATAATGGTTGTATTGTCTTCTTAGGGAGCTTGGGTTTGTATAATATGGGACATATCATATTTGGGCATACAATCAAAGTGTTATCCAAAATGACAAGGAATCTAATGTTGCAGTAGAGGTCCAACCACAATGAGATTGATATTCATTGAATATAGTAGAAATTATAACATTATATTATTGATGTGTAGTATATTTCAATAAAGGTTCAAATAATGGACATCTTCACCAAAACCATTAGTGAAGGATGTGTTTATTCATATTTGACAAATGATAAAGATCAAATATTTTTGAACATATATTCTAAGAGCACTACTACTTGTTATGAAGTTTATAATATTTCAAATTTGGGTTCCAAGTCCATTCTCAAGGGATTTCATGTCAAAAATTGTTTGAGGTATTAGAGGTTATCATATTTTCTTAAATAATAAATTTAAATTAATAGATGCAACTTGTTTGTCAAATCTTATAAGAAAATTGAATACATTTATAATTTATTTTTTCTTGTTATTATTTTAATTAATTTAATCCCAAATATTAATGGGAGTATAATGATTGTTGCTACATAATTATTTGTTAAATAATGTGTTTCATAGATTCATTGAGTTTTATCCATTCTTCCCTATTGAAATCATTATGGCCATACTTTCTCTATTTCTATGGCCTTGTATCTTATATTTATGAAAATTATACTCTTTAGTAGGATCTTGGTGTTCTCAAGATATATATGGTGGCTATTTTTGTGTGATTTTACAACTATAATTGACTTCTCAATATTATCAAGTTGAATATTCAATCCATGTTCTTTGATTCTAGTCTTGGTCAAACTTTCTATCAAATTGATATACGGTTTTCAATATGAACATGAAATTAGATAAATCCCTCTACATTATCCTTGACATTGTTAAGAAAGTTCTTAGTGCATTTAAAGAGTGTTTGAATAATATTTTCATCAAGGGAGGTTATTTGATTGATGACTACTAACTCCCTAAGTCAATATTAACAAAGATTGTTAAGGGTTGAGATTGACTTGTGACTTATGTTTTCTAATACTTCATATAGGTTGCCAACTACTTTCCTTCATATTGTATATTTTATAATATTTTCTTATGAGCAACCTTGATTCACCCTAGTGATTGGGTAATATATCACTAATATTGATTTGGACACATCATGCCTTTGTTGAGCTAGTTATAAATAAATAAAACACCTAAATATTTTAATTATTTTGTGATATTCAAATATTATAAAATACACTATTTTTTTCTAGATATATCATGTTTGTATCTCTCATTTTATTATTTCATTTATTCTTTAAATTTTCTTACAATGCTTGCAAAGGTGTTAATTCTTATACAAAATTATAAGTGTTTACTTTATATAGTAACTAAGATTTAAAACTTGTAGATATATATTATTTAAGCATTCCCGAAAGTAAAATTATTTTATGATTATATTACTCATATTTTCTTGGTGTCAAATGAATCAATATTTTTTTTTTGCCTTCTTTGACTAAATAACAACTAATCAATAACATGTATCTATTTCTATATTATTATTTTTTCATAAGATTAAGTTTACTTCTTTCGTATTGGTGGTAAATCATTTGAAACTTTTGGATTATTATTTTAACTATTTTTTGTATTTTTTCCTATGAACAATCTTGATTCACACTAGTGATCATGTAACCTATAACCACTATTGATTTGAACACATCCACACAAATCATACCTTATTTGAACTAGTTATAAATAAACCATACACCTAAATATTTTTATTAAATTATGCTATTAATACATTATATCATGAGGTTTTTATGCTACATGTGCATTATATTCATATCTCATTTCTTACTATGTTTGTGAAGGTGTTCATTCTTAAACAAAATTATGAGAATTTTATTTATATAGTAATTAAGATTTAAACTTGTAGATATGTATTATGTAAGCATTTAATAAAGCATATATATATATATATATATATATATATATATATATATATATATATATATATATATATGTATATGTATATGAATTTAGGCAAAGTGCCTTGTTAGGCTTGAAGTACTCACTACAAGTGATTCAACTCCACTAGGGTTTGATGAGGAAAAACTACTCTGCTAGGGTTTGATGAAAAAAATTGCTCTACGGGGATGGTAGCAACTTTCGAAGGAGGTCTAAAAAATTGGAGGAATGTCGTGATGGCATCGGGTCCGACACAAAGAGTGCATGCTTGTGATATTTTTCATATAAAAATGACTGGAAGGAATAGGATTTTCTAGTGCATATCGAGAACTTCTTGTTAAAGAACAATGGATGTTCGGAACGATGTGAAGCCAGGCCAGTTATAGTGGTTCAACCAGACTCGGTGGTGGAAGATGTGGAGTATCTAACCAAACATGCCCTTATAGGAAAATTTTTGGTCTCTCCCCTTTGTGGAGGCTTGGGTCAGGAGGACTTGGAATCTTGAAGGTGATGTGGAGGTGATGCTGAGTGCGAGCAACTATTTTATGGTGGTTTTCTCTTGTATTGTAGATCGTAACAAAGCATTTGAAGGGCATAATTATTTCTATAACCAAGTGGGAATATTTCTTGGCATGTGGGTTTCAACCCATTAGAGGAGTGGTTGTCGTGGGTTCCAGTATGGGTGTGGCTTCCATGGCTTCCTTTGGAATTCTAGAGAACTGATATTTTGCATAATATTGCCCTTCTACTTGGGAAGCCAGTTGGATCATCACAACAGACAATGGATAAAAAGGTAATCTCTATTGCTCATATTTGTGTTGAAATTGACTTAAATAATCCTATTCCAAATTCTATTGAAATACAATTTGGATCAACTACATGGGTTCAAAAACTTGACTATGAAACTCTTCCATTTTGTTGTTGAATTTACCATGAATATGGCCACCTGCAAAGAAAATGCCCTAAGTTTGTCTCACTTGTGGCTTCAAATCCTGGTCCCTCTCGGTCTGGACAAATTTTGAATAAAGAAAAAACCCTGATAAAGGAAGGGGAATGGGATAAGGAAGGTTTTGTTTCATTAAAAGCATGAAACAGAGGACAAAGGGCAAACAAAGACCTTAAGGATAGACATACAAATGCTCTACTCGACCATTTTGAAATATTAAATGATCTTGATTAGTGCATGAAGATACCTGAAATGTCACTACTTGATGCAAATATAACAAGGCTGAATCAGATGTCTCTTCTTGAGGGGGAACTTAAGGAATCGGATCTAGGGGGCTTAAATGAAGAACAAATGGCTTTGGATCTGAGTATAGGGGACATGGTTGGGTCTAACCCTATAAGGGAAACTATTTTGGAAAGTTGTACAGATTTAGTTATGCCCTCTCCTACTCAAGAACTGATGCAGTCATTCTTGGACTACAAAACTCCTACGGTGTTGGGATTGCAACAAAAAATAATTAAAAAAAGTTTTTCGAATAAGCATATGAAGGTGGGTTGAAATAAGGACCAGGATAAAATTAAGTTAATGGGGGAGAATTTGGAGGAGTCATTCTTGGTGAGAACACTGGACTCCCATTTTTATAACCTCCAAAAATGATTATCCTCTCATGGAATGTAAGGGGGTTGAATAACATCCCCAGATAAAAAGATGTTTGTGATTTGGTTCGTGTGCATTCTCCAGATGTGGTGTTTATTCAAGAGACTAAATTGGCTATTTATAGTATGTTCAATATTGCTCCAAATTTTTGGATAAGGGGGTAATGCCAGTGTATTGGTGCATGTGGATATGCTGGTGGTATCACTTGTTTATGGGATCCGGTTAAGATATCCCATCTTACTTGGATTTCTAGTAGATGGTCTATTTCAATGGTCAAGCATGCTAATGAATCTGGTGAAATCATCCTACTTAAAAATGTGTATGCTCCTTTTGATTACAATGGTAAAGTGAATTTGTGGAAGCACATTTGCTTTGTGAGAATTTTGGTTCCCCTATACCCATGGATTTTGGTTGGAGACTTCAACTCTATCACTTGTCTAGAGGATAAACGTGGTGGGGTAGACCATCTCAAGCATTTTTCTTTTGTCTTCAGTGCTCATATCTAGGCCCTAAACTTGGTTGAAATCAAGCCATATAATGGGATATTTACTTGGCACAATAGAAGATGTGGGGAATCTTCCATATCATAGAGACTGGATAGGTTTTTGATATCCAATTATTGGATGGGTAATAACAGAGGTGCTAGTTCTGTGATTTTGGAGGGTAGGGGATCTGATCATTGGCCTATCAAACTCTCTACTTTGGAGTTAGGGCTAAAAAATAATTATTCCTTTAAGTTTCAACTTATGTGGCTTCATGATCCTAAGCTTCATGATTTCATGTGAGGTTAGTGGACCACTAGAAAACCTCCTCATGGAACTGCTATGTATTTGTTTATGAAGTGACTACAATTTGTAAAACATAAATTGAAGAGATGGAAAAGACTAAATTTTTGGAACCTTTCCTTGGCTAAGGTGGTAGCTCTTAGGAGGATGGAAGAAGCTTCAAGGAATATTAGAGATCATGGATTCATGAAGGAGCTTCTTGTTGAGGAATCTAAGGCTATGAAAGACCTTGCTAAATGGGAACTGAGGGAAGAAATTTTTTGGAAATAAAAAGCTCGAGTAGATTGGCTTTAGGAAGGGGATATGAACACAACCTTCTTTTATAACTCAGTTAAGGCTCACCGTAATGGTAACCTGATTACCTCTCTTGTGAATTCTTAGGATGCCCTAATCTCTTATTTCAAGGATATTTTAGAAGAGACTAAGAGGTATATTTCCTATCTCTTCAAGGAGGAATTCCTATCAGACGATGAGAATGAAAAGCTTATTCTAAATTGTATTCCAGTGATTGTTTCTAGAGAGATGAATGAGCACTTGATGGGTCCAATTTCCCTTGAGGAGTTGAAAAATGTTGTATTCAAGATGAAAAAAGGAAAAGCCCCAGGCCTAGATGGATTCCCAATTGAGTTTTATCAAGAGTTTTGGAATTTAATAAAATTTTATCTTTTGGAGGTCGTCCATGAGTCCCAAAAGAACAAACAGATTCTAAGGGACCTAAATGCTAACTTTGTGGTGCTTATACCCAAAAAAGAAGGAGCAACTTCCTTGGATATGTTTAGGCATATTGCTCTCTACAATGTTGTGTATAAGATCATCACAAAATTTTTGCTGAGAGGCTGAAGATATGGTTGAGCAAAATCACATCTGAGGAGCAAGGAGGGTTTGTTATTGGTCGAAAAATCTTGTATGGGGTTGTTATTGCTACAGAAGCTATTCACTCAATGGAAAATTCTAAGGAGAAAACTATGTTCATTAATTTGGACATGGCCAAAGCCTATGATTGGGTTAGATGGTCCTTTCTTCATAAAGTTCTTGCTGCTTTTGGATTTGAGGAGGAATGGATTAGATGGGTGATGAGTTGTGTTTCTTCTTCCTCATTCTTTGTTATTGTTAATAATGAGCCATTAGAGCTATTTGAGGCCTCAAGGGGATTGAGGCAAGGAGATCCTTTATCTCCTTATTTGTTTATCATTATGGCAGAAGGTTTGGGAAGATTTCTCAAGTCTCAAGTCATGTAGGGTCTCATTCAGGGGTGGAAGTGGGATAGTAGTTTGCCACCTCTTTCCCGCCTTCAATTTTTTGATGATACTAATTTGTTGGGAGTTGCCACTATCAGGGAAGCTGGAAATATTAGAAAGTATCTTGATATATATCTTGGTGCTTCTGGACATTTGATTAATGAGGACAAGTATTCTATTTTCTTCTTTAATACCCCTCGTCTTATTCAAGCTAGGATTGCTCGCATTCTAAGACTCCAGGTTGGGACTCCCCCATTCATTTATATTGGTATTCCAATTTCATCTCACCCTTTACCTAGATCTTCTTGGCAGTCTATGCTTGATAAATTTAGAAGGTGAATCACTGGACTTTCAGATGGTTATCCACTATAGGTAGAGTGTTGCTTTTAAAATCTGTTGTTCAAGCTTTATCCATTTATAGATGTTTTGTACAAATATCTCCCTCTCACTTCATCAAGGACATGGATGCTTTTTTAATATAGTTTTTATGGTCTAGAAAACTTGATCAATCTAAATGGAGTTTGGTTAGGTAGGATTCTATATGTAGTCTGGTGCAAGAGGGAGGCCTTGGGTTGCGACATAAAACTCTTTTTGGGCAAGCTTTGGCTATAAAACTTTATTGGAGATGGTGTACCTCTCAAGATCAAATTTGGGCTAAAATATTATCTTGTAAATACTTGAGAGGTATTTATGAGGCTGAAATCCCTAGAGTCGGCTTGGTTGGGAAAGGTTCAAATATCTGGGACACTCTAAAAAGAGGATCTAATTTAATCAAGTAGGTTTTGTTCTAGATTTGCAATCAGGTATAAAATGCTCTTTTTTGGGAGGATTCTTGGCATGGCCACCCTCCTATCTTGAATCAATATCCTAGGTTATGTTGCCTAAGAATTTTTTTCTTGGAAGCAGGATGGTCTTGTGTGGACTTTAAAAAAATCTAGTCTTTTAGAAATATGGATATGTACAGGTGGAAATATCCACAAGAATGACCTAGGGGGGACTGGCCAAGGACATAGAGGTGCTTGATCTTATTCTTACATGGAGGCCTTGTTATTAATTGAGGGGTAAAGATATTCTGGCTTGGAACCCTGATCCTAGGGTAACCTACTCAGTACCCTATGGTTATCAGGTTCTTGATAAGCAAAAGTATGGTAGTCTTCCTATCACTTGGTGGAAAAAGGTGTGGAAAAAATTTTCCCGGCCAAAATGTAACATTTTTCTCTGGTTGGTAGCTCGTAATAAATGCCTCACTTGGGATAATGTGAGGAAGAGGGTATTTCAGGGTCCCTCTTTTTGTGTCATTTATAGTAAGAATTAGGATGAATCTTCTAATTTATTTTTCCAATGCTCCTTTGCTAGATACATTTGGCACCATTGGTGGAGCACCTGGAACCATCCATGTTTTCATGTGCTATCCCTGGTGGAGTTTTGAATTAGTCTGGGCATACCTCTGGCCAAGGCCCCATTCCTTTGGTTAGCTTGGAATTTGAGCCCTTATTGCATCATCTGGTAAATTTGGCTCAAACGGAACTGACATATATTTTAGGGCAGTTATTTTGCTATTCAAAATATCTAGCAAAGGATCATGTATATGGTTCAGGAAACCATCCATAGCAAATGTGATGTGGACCCTCTTTTGGATTATAGGGAGAAGGTACAACAAGCCCTTAGTGTCTTTGGGGATGGTGTGAACTCTTCTAGCCCTAGTAGGGTTCCTCAGCTCAGAAAGAAAGTTAGGAGAGATGGTAGGTGGAGGCTACCCCCTAGAGGTGTTTTAAAAATTAATACTGATGGATCATCCAGGGGTAATCTTGGACATGTTGGCATTGGCGGTGTTGGGAGAGATTCTACTGGTGGTGTCAGTTTTTTCTTTTCCATTTATAAAGTTGTTCACTCCAACAATTTTATGGAATCTCTTGCAATTCTTGAGGCCTTGCGGAGAGGGTTTTCTCTTAGATGGCATAGGATTATCTAGGAGTCTGACTCTCAAATTGTGGTTAATATTTTAAATAGTAAAAGGGTGGAGGAATTTAATTGGTAGTTGGCCTCTATAGCCATTCATATTATTAGAATGAGTGAAGATTTTGAATTTATATCCTTTGTGCACATTCCAAGGGAATGGAATGTGGTTGCTGATTACCTGGCCAAAAGGGCTTCTGAGCTGCTGTATCCTTGGAGTATCGATAATTGGGAGAGTTTCCCATTTGGGGACTCTCATCTCTTGTGGGAGTTGATCCACAAGGATGTACATACTTAATGTGGTTTATTCTTGTTGTCTTTTCTAGGTTTCATTCTAGTCTAGTGGTTGTAGCTTGTTTGGATGTTTATTTGAGTCTTGGTTGGAAGCTCAGTTGTACTCTGTAATCCATAAGCTTTTTATACAACTGATTTCTCCTAATAACCTCAAGTAAAATTCTTATGTGTTGGTCGTGCTCCTCCTTGTTCCTAGAATAGATCTGTATGTCATCAAGTAACACAAGCACAAAGTGATCTAGCTACTCTCAAATAACACTATTCATGATATTTATGAGTGCAGCTGGGGTGTTAGTCAGCCCAAAATATAGGACTGTAAACTCATAGTGTCCATACCTTGCTCTAAATTTAGTTTTATGTGCGTCTTCTTCTTGAATTCTTAGTTGATGATAACCTAACCTATGATAAATTTTTGAGAATATGATATCTCCTTTTAACTAATCAAAAATATCATCTATCCTTGGAAATGAATACCTATTATTGACGGTGATCTTGTTGAGCATTTGATAGTCTATGCACAACCTTAAGGATCCATATTTCTAATTAAAAAAAAGAATAGGAGTACCCAATGGTTACACACTAGGCTTGATAACTTGCATTGCTGACAATAGCTATGGTTTAATAGAACCAAAATCACAATGAATTCTAACTCTCTGACTAGATTCATCTTTGAAATCTATCCATTTATCTTCCAAATCCATGAGGGCTTTATGGGCTTCCAATCAATCTACACCAAGAAGCCACAAACAAGTGCCAAATAGTTTTACCTTTGGGGTAAGATAATATTAGGGTCAAATAAAAATTGGGTAACTAAGTAGATCTATGTTGATCCATACTCTACCTTCCAATAATTAGGTAAAAATCAAAGATTTTTTGGTATGTCCCTCACTAAACTAGTAGATATTAAACTATTAATAGCTCCACTATCAATTAGAATGTGTATATATCTATCATAAATTTTACCATTCAGTATAAAAGGAGTAACTTGCCCATCAATTATAGGACTACATGTTGTTGTAAATATTCAGTGGGTAGTATCATTTGGTATCTTCTTATGATTTTTTGTCCTAGGATACATGTTTGCAAAGTACGAGCCTTTGGAAATGTAGAAACCATCTAGAGGGGATCTATTGTTCTTGTTATCATTTTCATTCTTGTTCTGTGGTACAACTTATTTAGCCTTCTCCTGATATGATGGTCTGTATGTGTTTCTTCTTGAGTATTATTTACCATCCCTTATAATATTATTACCCTAAATTTTATTTTTATTTTTATTTACTAGTTTAGTTTGATCCCCTCCTTTAGCCCTTTTTTTCTGTTCTTTTTCCTATTTCATGAACCTACACTCTTTTTTTTCTTATGTTTATCTTTATCTTTTTCAGATAAATTTTGATAATTAAAATATACCTTTTTGGTTTTTTGATTTGCTTCTTTCCTGATGGGCTAAATCAAAATATTTTGGAAGATCTTTAGTTTTAAGCGGATTGACTACATTTCTAATCTTGGGGTGAAATCCCAAAATGAAATTTTGGTGATATGTTCGGATAGTCATTGTATCCTATTGTAGGATGAAAAATTCAGTAAACTTTTCTATATAGTAATACCTAGTTAGGAATCGTTTTTGAAATTATTTCACAAAGTCTTCCCACTTGAGGTTCACAACTTCAATTTCCTTTCCCTTCTTATAGATTTTCAACCAATCTAAAATTGATCCTACCAAATGTAAGAAAATCCATGTAGTTTTGGACTCAGATGACAAATTTATTATGGAAAAGTATAACTCCACCTCATTTCGCTAATTTTTTATTGCCTCTCCATCATCCCTACAATCAAATTTTTGAAATCATAACCTTCTTCAAATGTTTGGCCAATTCAACTCCCACTCGAGCCCTACTATTTCCTGTAGAGTCTTTCCATGAGAACATATAGCTAGGTGAAGATAAATCTCTATATTTCCTAAAATAATTTTCTCTTAATCTTACTCAAATTTGAAAAATATTCCTCATAGTTACTTATTTTCCCAAAATAGAATTGAAGAAATACAATACATATTCTTTACACCACAGAAGAAGATAAATAAATATTATTGTAGTTCAATAAAGTATTACACATAGATTTTAAATAAAATAACTACTCTCTCTAGATTTTGTCAATGGTATATAATAAAATTCTTCTCAAATTACCTAATGTTATCTATATATATATATACCAACCTAGGCTAATATCCAAAAATATGTTTACCCTTTCTTTTTCTTATTGATTGGGTTAATTTCAATTAAATTTATCACTTGAATAAGTGTAAATCAAAGGTATCATTTTATCTTGACCTCAAGAGGGTAACCTCAAAATTGATAATAATATTTTACATGGAATGTAAGGTTATTTTTCTATCTCAAGGATATTTCCTCTATAATCTAGTTATTAATATAATACATCATTTTTCATTTAATTCCAATTTTAAGCCATATATAACATATCTCAGCCTACAGTTACATATTAATATTTATAGTTATCATAATATTTTCTTGGGTATCAATTTACTATGGTAAATGTATCTCTTTCTTTCTTTGTTGTATGACAAATTAAGATAAATTAAACTAAAGTATTTTGTTAGATATAGAATATATTACATCATTTGGGTTATGTAAATGTATCTTCCAAGGTACATACTTAGGACATTAGATTACTTTAGGGGGAATTTATCTAGTTACTTCATGCAATGTAATAAATGCACAAGTGTCAATGTGCAAGTTGTATATATGCAAGTTATCCCTTGCACAACTAGGTAGAGTGTTGGCCAAGGAACCTATTTTCCTATATAATAAATGCCTCATTGTTATATAGATATAGATTCAGGGGACATATTCAAACGGTGTAGCTTAGAGCATAGTATAGTTCTGTGTAGATCAACATCCATTGGTGATGGGTGCAATGTAGTTCAATATATTTATTAATGGAGTGTTTATTTCCTCAATAACTACATTGTATTATTTTATGTTATTTCCATTTACATCATATTTTAGTCATCTAGCAAATTTACTTTATTTCATATTATTCTGCATCTTGTGATTGTTATATCCCAATGCTTGTAACATCAAAATCTAATAGTGGTATTAGAGCCACGATAGATCTAGCCATAGTAGGTCAATAAGAAATCCACCATTATTATTGAGCCTGAGTTTTTTATCAACCTGATGTGTTACTAGACCAACCATTGTCAAAAACTCTCAGAAGATTCTAGGTGGTAGAATTAAGGAAAATCACAAAGTTAGGACTAAAATAAATCTTAGATCTAGAAATACTAAGATTAATTTTGACTAGAGTCTTTCTATAGAGTTGCAAAAAAACTTTTATATACTAGGACTCAACGTTCAATCCACTATATTGATAAATCATCTAGTGAATATCATCCAAGATATCTAGAATTTGCTAACTATTACCTAAAGTTTATTTTATTGTATAAAATTAATTCTTACAATAGAAATATAGGATAATCCAACTTCGTTGCCCGAAGGTCGACATACCTTCATAGTGCAAATATTAGTTCCTTGTGCAAGAGAAGAATGCTACAAAAGAAGACTTCTAGTGAAGAGTCATGGTGAAGTCAAGAGACTAAATATCTCCATTGCTAGATTAAATAACTTCATAATTGAATAACAGACCATAGAATCTTTGATACAAAAATTTCATAGAAGCCTTGAAGAAAAGGCCATAGAAGCCTTGAAGAAGAAGCCAAAGAACTCTTAATACTAAAAATGCCATAGAAGCCTTAATACTAAAAAATGGCCATATATTCCTTAATCCTGAAGAAGAATTCAAAGAGAATATCTACTTTAGAAGTAGATTAACTATTTTAGTACTAATACTTTGTTGCAGGGAAAGAAGATTTAGTGAGTTGAGAAATTTACTACAAGAAAGTTAGGAAGAGTATCTTCTTTAGAATCAGTTCAACACCTAAAGCAAAATTGAAGAGATCAGGAGAAGATATTATTGAAGAAATTCCAATCAAGGAAGAAGAAGAAGAAGAAGAAGAAGAAGGACTAGGCAAGTCCTGCTTGAATCCAAAAGTAGAAAAATTAGAGATCCAAAAGATCTTACCACAAACACTTCTAGGAGTAGAAGTTTTTTGAGGTCTCAAAGAAGACCATAAGAATTTGTAAGGTCAAAGACCTTGGAAAGGTCTCATCAAGCATCCAAAAAAATGCTAGGAGAGACTTACTGAAGAAATTATCAAAGACTAACTCATTAGAGAAATCCACTACCGAGGAGAAGTTCCTGATAGTAAAGGACTTGAAGAAGAAGAATTTGGCAAGGAGTGCCAAATCCATGAAGAATAATTTGGTAAGGAGTGCCAAATACATGAAGAATAATTTGGTAAGGAGTTCCAAATCCATGAAGAAAAATTTGGCAAAGAGTGCTAAATATGAAAAGAAGAATTTGGTAAAGAGTGCCAAATCTATAAAGAATAATTTAGCAAGGAGTGCCAAATCCCATAAGAAGATATGGATTGAAGTCAAAATTTGACAAGAAGAATTGAAGATAGAATAAGTTCACCAAATATTGGATATTTTAAGATTACCTCTCATACCAAGAAGGCACCACTTCATAGATAAAATCTTCTTTAAATATATAGCAGAAGGAGGAGAACAAACCACCAAATCTTAGGCTCGTGAAAAAAAGTTCAAGATCATAATTTGATGAAGAAGGATATGTTCAAGATAGTTTACAAAGAGCTGCAATATCCTACTCAAAACATCAACTTGGTGATCCTAGATACCAAGATCTACATCCTCTACAGAAGCAACAAAAGAGCTACAAAAAAATTCAAAAGGTAAGAAAATTTTTATGCAAGTAGATTTATTAATTGGATTACTTATCAGATTTGTTAGAGCACCTGAATTTGGATTTAATATGCAAGAATAATATTGGATTATAGTATTCAAAAGTGCAAAAGAAAAAGGTTCTTTTTAAGGTCCATTTTCACATTAATTAGGATTTGATTAGATTTCAGAATTGCTTATATTAACTACCTATCATCTACTTTGGAAAAATAAAAATAAGACTAAGTCCTACAATATTAATTGTAGTGAAATTGCAAAATAATTATTGAAGGTTCATTTCAAAATATTCTAGATTAGTTGTAGTAAATTTATTAAGTGTATTATATTGAGAGTTTATTGGAGTAATAAGGTATTAGTGCATGAGATTATTGGATTCATTTGCACTACTAGTCTCAAAAGAAATTAGTTTTGTATTTTTGAAGGGCACAAAATATGATTTGTATTAAGTTTCTAAAGACACTTTTAAAACATGGAAATTAGTAACACATAGTGGCCAAGTGAAGCCACCAAAACAGGTTAGAATCCTCTAAAATTTAGATAAGAATATGACTAACCAAAAAAAAATAGAAGCTTCAAATATTGAGACTTGGTGAGTCTCAAATCCAAAGCATTACAAGGTTAGATGCAAGAAAATAAAGTGCATAAAATTACATCAATTAAAGAGCTTCTATCTATTGTTTCCTAAGCTTGGATTTGTTATCAAAGTATCCAAGTAAAAAGGGGAATGTGTCTAATCATAAAATATAACCCAAAAATCTTCCACCAAAGGAAGCACCAAAATCACCATCCAAAGCTCCATAGCGCCTCATCAATCTACCTACAAAAGAAAGGATTTCTTGTTGCCCAAGAAACATAGAAAAGGAAAGGAAAAACATACGAAAGGGCTTAAGGAGTTATAATATTATCCTTGGAAGGTGTTATAAGAAAGGACTTCATGTAGAGATCTTGAATACCACTTGGTATAAACTTTCTAAGGCACAATTTCATCTCTCAACACTCAAGAAATCTCACACAAGAGTTGCAAGGAATATCAAGGAAGTGGTAACACTTATTATCCTTCACAAGCTTCACACAAGTATCCATACAAGTGACCAAATATTATAGAATAACTAAGAAGCATTGAACAAGGAATTGGTACGTTAAAGATTAGTAGGAGCAATCATATGTAATGGGTGAGACACTTGTCACAAAGCACAAGATTATTCCTCCTTAAAAGGTTCCCAAATTCCAAAGTTCAAAGACACAAAAAAGTACATTCAAATCCATCCAAGTGCATCATGGAAGGAAGGAAGAAATAGCATTAAAGGCTCCTATTATTCAAGGTCAACCCTTCATATTTTTGTAGTGCCTACATTCCAACATTGAATATAAGGAATTCCAAAGCATCTCCATTGATACGTTAAAGAAGAGGAGGAGAACTCATATGTAATGGGTGTGACACTTGTCACAAAT
This sequence comes from Wollemia nobilis, assembly GCA_028583015.1. Taxonomy (NCBI): domain Eukaryota; kingdom Viridiplantae; phylum Streptophyta; class Pinopsida; order Araucariales; family Araucariaceae; genus Wollemia; species Wollemia nobilis. Next base: position 8,500,181 of record JAQPPZ010001925.1, read on the forward strand.
CACAAGACTATTCCTCCTTAAAAGATGCCCAAATTCCAAAGTTCAAAGACACAAAAAAATGTAGTCAAATCCATCCAAGTGTAGCATGGAAGGAAAAAAGAAAGAGCATTAAAGACTCCTAGTATTCAAGGTCAAACCTCCCTATTTTTGTAGTGCCTACATTTCAACATTGAAGACAAGGAATTCCAAAGCATATCCATTGATTTTAGTGCTAAAGGTAACCTTAATACTGCTGCTATATCTAGCCAAAAAAAAATGTCGAAAAGTGAGGATATTTAACATCCAAAGGTAAGGTTTTATCCCATTTTATTATTGCTTCTATTTTAGCAGATATAAGGGTTATAATCTAAGCTTAGATATTATATTTTTAAAGCAAAATATATAAGAGATAAATTATCAAATTAAAATAATATTTACAATTTAACCTAGGAGAAATAAGGAATTCTACTTGGATCAAATTCTTTAATATTTTGCAAATATTATTAATTTTCTAATTTTCCAAATTTTGGAGCCATAAGGGTTACTACATCAAGTTAATTTATTGGAAATTAGAAACACTTGAATAATATCCTAAGGGTTACAAAAGAGGTTATTAGGTTTTTTTACTAAGGCTGTAAAATTATATTTTTCTTGTCTCAAAATTTTTCAAAAGGGATAAAAGAAATCCAACATTAAAACCTCTCCAAAATTGAAAATTTCTTAGTTCAATAGTTGTAATAAGGTTTTAGAAATTTTATTTTTTTATCTTTACAAAAACTATACAAATCAACCAAAATTGAGCTATACATTATAAAAGCACTATATCATACTCCAAAATAATTAGGGAGTCATAAGGTATTCTATAAAACTTGATAATTATAATATCTATCAAATATTATCAAGTTGGAAAGATATAATATTTCTTCAAAATATAAAATTAGGTGTTCATACTCTCATTACTAGGGAGACATAAGGAAGCCTACAAACCTAAGGATTTATAAAGGTTTTATCAAATCAAGCTTATATACTTCAATCAGTAATCATATATCCTAAAACTTAGGAGCTATAAGGATGTCTACTTCCCAAAATACCTATAATAATAATTGCTTCAAAAAATAAAAATCCAGTGCCATAAAACTTGGGATCATGAATCTACTCATGAAATTGAAAGGAAAATTAGATCTAACTTCAAAAGTAATCCATAGTGAAGCCTTAGAAGATAAATTTGATACTATGGAATGATATCTTCAAACCCATTTCAATGATGTAATTGACCATGAAAAATTATCATTTCACTTTCCTTAGACTTTGTGAGCATATTATACATGGCCAACTCACATATAAACCCTACAAGGTAAAGAATGAAGAAAAAAAAGGATTGATAGAATTACTCAAAAATAAGATAAAACTTGATGAATCATATCTAGAATTTTTTTCAATCCTCATGCACTTCCTATTCTACTTAAAATCTTATCATGATACCTTAAGTTGTTGTTCAAAAAATTTTGTACAGATTAAATATAGGAAAGGAGAATATTCCTTCGAAGAACCAAGTAGCAGCTCAACCACCTATGAGAGCACAGAAACCAGAATCAAAGGCAAACCTAGATATGAAGAAGAAGACATAGAAGATAAAGGAGAAATACAATGCAAAATCAATTGAAATAATAATCTTCAGCAACAAATTACTCTACATCATATGAAGATAGAGATTACCTATTGAAACTGAATACAAAGAATACATAATAAGATTACAAATTTTAGAGTGATGAAGAAGAAGATCCATATTGAAGACTAAAGTTTTCAATATCCAAATAATGTAATACAAGGGGTTTTAGAAATAGAGTATATTACAATATTTGGGTTATGTAAATGTATCTTCCAAGGTAAATACTTGGGAAATTAGATTACTTTAGGGGGAATTTTATCTAGTTACTTCATGCAATGTAATAAATGCAAAAGTGTCAATGTGCAAGTTGTATATGTGCATGTTGTCCCTTGCATAACTAGGTAGTGTTGACCAAGGAATCTATTATCCTATATAATAAATACCTCATTGTTAGATAGATATAAAATTAGGGTACATAGTCAAATAGTGTATCTTAGAGCATAGTATAGTTATGTGTAGATCACCATCCATTTGTGATGGGTGCAATGTAGTTCAATACCCTTATTAATGGAATGTTCATTTCCTCCATAGCTACATTGTATTATTTTATGTCATTTATATTTACAATATATTTCATTCATCTAGAAGATTTACTTTCTTTCATATTATTTTGCATCTTATGATTGCTATATCCTAGTGCTCGTTACATCAAAAGCTAACATATTTGATAAACACTAACAATAGCACATTCTCTTTCTCACACTTTTTATTCCAGAAAAAAATTAAGTGGAAGAGAGTGTCTTCATATATGAGGATCTAATTTCAACATTATACACATTATATTTTGATAGTAAATATCAGTTTCACTTGTTCTTTAAGTATAATAGTGTTTTCATTGATATACTTCCAAAAATTTATAGTATATTTTACTAGTGTTGCTACCTGAGTAACAAAATTTCATAACTCAGTATGCTCATAGTCTATAAGGCAACTACTTTGTTTTAAAATAAAATAATATCATTGGGATCTACTCTAGAGATCCAATTCCAAAAATTTAAATATAATAGTATACTAAAGATTTCATTGGTTAACATATACAATTTAAATTTTTAACTTGGACATGAGTTATTCTCCATATTACATTTCAACAGTAGTATAGTACTAATAACTGGGTATTCCAATAGAGATGTTAACATCTCCTCCACATATCCTCCATCAGCTATGCGGTCTTGCCATTCAACCATAACGAGGTGCTTTCCTTTATGTCCAATGCACAAAGAGAATTGTGTGTAGCATGGGATAATACAACCAAGATAACTAATTATTGGATGCAACTAAGTGAGATTAACTAATATACACACAACCACATAATCTCACTCCTCCATGCATAGTGTAAATTGGGTAACAATATTAATATGAAAATATTTTTAACATGAGACATACAATAGCACCATTTGATTGACTCACCTAGCATACATTAATTCCATGAGAACTCAATAGTCTCATTTCCAAAATTTAAAGCTTATTGTGACACTACTCATTCCAAAGCATGGGTTTAATTTCATGTAATTCAACTAGCGAAAAATAAAATACATAACCATACATAGTTAAGCAACTAGTCACACATATGAGTAATGCATAATTTTTTCAAAATTTTCCAACAAGGCACTATGTTTATTTCACATAATATTTTTTGTTATAGAAAAGAAGTAGCAATCATACAACAAAACATGGTCATAATCAAGTATACAAAATACATTCCTCTGTATCTATAATACAAAGCAGTATCAATGAATCATTTATAGGAGATTAAATAGCATTTCAATTTTATTTTAACAACACGGTCACCCAATATATTAAAACTATACATATTTAACCAAAGAAACATAAAATCTAACATGTAACCCTTGATTTTCTAGTCTTGACTATTTAGATTTTTACCAACTCCATACTCTTACAAACATGCACAAAAAAAATACAGACTTCCTTCTCTTGCAAAGCACTTTTTCTAGCCCGATGATCTAAGATTTTCTTGCATGCAAAATAGTAAAAACATATCCAGCGATAAAGATGCACTAGATTTTCTTTGTTTTTGTTCTTGAGATCATTGTGTAAGTTAGAAAAACAATCATTAGAATTTCACACTCCTATAAAACACAACATTCCCCAGTCCATTATATATGCCATATGCATTTTATATGTCTAAGTAATAAGAGATATGTTATTTATTTATTTTATGATTATATATATATATTACATATATGTATATATTTTTATAGATTTCAAGACAAACATAAAATGATTTTTAAATCATAAAATTGGCTCCCATGCTCTTGGCACTTTCATTGCCATGGAAATTCAAATATTAAACTATTTCAAGGCAAAAACAATATATCACACAACTCAAAACATTCACATGATGCAGTTAGTCATTATATATGCTCCTACATGAAATGCAGTTGTGTGAACTTTCATGTACTCATGAGTCGATTCGATCATCATTTCCCACTTACCTTTTTATATTTACCTTCTTTCATCTGTCGAAGGTATGTACCTGGTCCTGCATGCACAATAACCATCAAAAATACCATATTATTGAAATATAAGGTAATTATAATCCATAAATTCATATACAATAAATGGTAGTATAGGGAGGGTTGTTACATTTAGACCTATAACTTTATGCAATTGCTCTTATAAGATAATGAATAAAATAATAGCAAATAGAATTAAAAGAATATTAATCATTTGATAAAGCCAAAACAAGGGGGTCTTATTCCAAGGAAACAAATATATGATAGAATTATAATGATTCATGAAGTCCTACACTCAAGTGCCAATCCAAAAATAAGATAATAACTATTAAAATTGATATGGCTAATGCCTTTGACAGAGTAGACATTGGTTTTTAACACAGGTTTTGGCCAAATTTGGATTTTCACCTCAAATGATAAATTGGATAAGTGTTTATATAGAGAGACCTTGGATAGCCCCTCTAATGAATGAGGAGCATGTTAGCATCTTTAAAGCCACTAAAATATTAAGGTAAGGGTTTTCTCTCTCCCCTTACATTTATATCCTTCTAGCTAAAACTATAGGGAGGACCTTGACCAAATTGAGAAGAAGAAAATAAATCTTAGGAATTAGAGAAACTATAGGATAAAGAAAAATTACTCATGCTCAATTTGTAGATGACATTGTTTTACTAGGGTAAGCCACAAATTTGAATGTTAGGTTGATCAAGTAAGTTTTATATTGCTTATTTTCAACCACATAGGTAGATAAAAACATCCAAAAGGGTAAATTTTACACTATAAATAATTCAATAGAAAAAGATAGAGGTTTCTCTCAGATTTAGGATTTCACAAAGGTAGTGATACCTTTAAATACCTAGGTGTTCCTAAGGGTTTCCATAGAAAAAAAATAGTAAATTTGGAATGAAATTCTATAAAATATGTCAAGGAGAATACAATAGTATAGCAATGGTTGGTTGAGTTTGACTGGAAGAAATATTTTAATCAAATCAATATTAACAAGTCTCCCCATTTATCAATTGTTAGTGTATCATGCACCCTTATATATCTTGTATAATTTAGATGTAATATTAAGAACTTTCCTATGGAAAGGGGAATATAATCATACATGAAAAAGTTTCATTTTTTCAATTGGGAGACTATTACCAAGCCAAAGGAGCAGGGAGACCAGTAATTGTTACTAGGTCACTAAGTGCTAAGTTGCTTTGGAATATGCTCAATCCACAAAACTCCCCATGGAAGCAAATGTTAAAATGCAAATATATGAACAACTATAATGGATCCAACTCATAAAAAGTGTGAAAAACATAGTAGGCTCCTCAATTTGAAAATATATTATGAAAGCTAAAGATATTATATTAAATCATACCTATTGGATTCTAGGGGATGGTAAAAAAATTAATATATGGGATGATCTAGTCTTGGGAGGACCTCCAATCATTAAGAATTATTTTCCAAAAACAAAATAAGACCTAAAATAGTTGGGTGTTAACTCTCTTGTAAGATTAATTAAATGGGTGAGAGATTCACCCCTACCACATCTTGACCAAGACTCATGGAGGTAGTTGCACATATAAATTGAAGGGATTAAAATTTCTTTCTAAATTCTATATCAGCTTATATGGGGCTCTATTAGTGGGTTAGGTGTTTACATAGTCAACCACGGGGTGTCATTATAGCAACAAGATCAAAAGAAATCAACCATAGCTAAGTTATAAAATTACTAGATTATCCCAAATTTCAAACATTTCTAGAGACAACCTTATTAAGAGGAATATCATGGAGTCTCACATTTTCTATAGGTGTCTTAAGAACAATGAAACAATATCACATATATTATTTCAATGTATAGAAGTAGGTATCAGGAACCTTCAACTTATAAAATTACCTAATCAATTGAGATCAAATTTACAAATGGAGATTGAATGACAAATACTTATTAAGTAGATATGGTATTCAGTTCCAATGTTCATCATTTGTCATGTATGGAAGGACATAAACATGATATTTTTATAACAAAAGAACCAATTTTTGTGTTAACCAATAGAGTGTTAAGTAAGATAGTTTTTAATACAAAAGCTATATTTCATAAAAAACAAGACATTAGGATATTAAGAGAAAAGGAAATACAACTATTACGCAAAATGGATCTAAAAAATTTCCTAAATTCTAGGTCATAGGTTAGAACAATCAAACCTTTAGTGATATAGTTCCTTACACTTTTATTCTATGAAGTGTCTAAATTAAACTTAGGTTGTGCATTGGTGGTGGTGTGATACTTGCGGTAGCACACTATGAAATGCTTAAGTTAAAAATCAATTTGAAGAAAATAATTAATAATCTTGTAGAATTGATAGGTTGTGAAATGGGAAAAAAACTATCTAAAAAACAAGACATTAAACAACTTCATTTGTATGGTGATTCGAGACATGTGATATATTCCCTATCTAAGCATAAGGATATCTATAAGTCTTACTACAAATAGTTCAAATAAGACTAAGATAATTGGAGAAGAATTTTGAATATATACAATACTCTCACATTGGAAGGAGGTATAATATGGTGGTTGATCGCTTTTGTAACAACCCAGGTCTGACTATTCACCTGGTTTCTAGAAAAAGGATAAAAAAGAAACCTAGGATATATATTTTTTAAATTTTATCCATTAGCCTAAAATATTTTTCTATTTTACAAGTTTACTTTTAGACTATTATCAATTTGGATCATCCAATAGTTTTTTTTTTCAATCATATACATACCATATAGCACAAGCATAACATACCACTTTTGGGTCCAAGACTGTTGTAGCCATTCACCCAGGTGGATGAGATTGGCCAAATCCTATAGAGGAGCAATTTAGTGGTATAAATTTCCTCATTTATCATCTACATGTTCTAGCATGAGATCCAAACCATGATAAGGATTTTCCTATAGGGCCCATAACACCTATAGGGTGGATGCCTTTTTTCCTTATTTCTTCATATCAAACCTTTGAATATCTAGTCGATTCATCCTTAACTAGTATGGAAGAATTTGGTGTATTTATGCCTCCTTGACGAACTGGTAATTTCTATTTACCTGGAACTGGTTAGTGCCATGTCAATTCCCTAACATTGGACTTCATTTCTCAAACTCATTATAACTCACAGAAGTTTATCCCATACCAAACCCTATGGCTATGTTTACCTAAGTTTTAAGAGTGAGGAATTTATCATTGTGCCCTTTGAATACTACTTGGAAAAAAATTCCCATACCACCTTTTCATCTAGATATGACCAAGTCCTTTATTGATCAATTTCATCAGTCAACAACTGTATAGAATTTGTTGTGTGCATGTTTGCACCTCAATGTTATGGATTATCATATGTCATATTCTTAGGTCAAAGCTTCTTGAGAATATTTTGGAAAGGTTTTTTTACCATCATTACCTTATAGAATACTTCTACAAACTCCCTTATGTAGAAAAATTTAATTTTTTTAAACAACATTTAAAACTAGAGGCTAAGAGCTAAATTGATATAGAGTTAGTTTGCCATCCAAAACTAAATTCTCTACTCCCATGAAGTTGTTACCACTCCCAACTGGATTCACATCAAGACTAAGATCAATTTTATTTTTTCATAAATGTAGATTATAAAAGAAAATACCGATAGGTTTGTTCTCGGTTTAAGTTCTATGCCCACAATTTTGCATGTTTCCAGCAACCACAATTCTTTTATGCTAAGGACTAAAAGATAATTTCATGGTTTTCTCCACCTTGTTAACTTTAATTTCTAATTTTAAATACAAGCTTTCAAATTTTAAGAAAATATTGGTTCAATTGACTATCCTCACAACATCTCTAGCTGATCTACTGATAAATAATTAAAAATGACATCCATTTTCATTTATTATAAACTGCAAGGGACTTACTCATCAAACACAGTTTTTTTTTTTATTTTATACAATTTAACTAAGGATTGTTTTTAGTTTAATAAAACTAACTGTGATGTACATTGAATAGTATGCATAAAGAATTCAAAATAATAATTCTTTTTATTATTTTACAAAATATTGGATTCACAACTATACAACCTGGCATTGCTAAAACCAACTCGATAATTTCCATTTAGAAAAAGAGTACAAGAGGGCATTGTTCATTTTTCCTTACATGTAGAAGGTTCAATAATGTTAAGAGTTTGGATAATTATCTCTACGTTTTGGTCCACTTATATCATTATAATTTTTCTTTCCGTGACTACTTTCATAGAAACATGGATGTCATCCTTCATCTGCGTGATATCTTGGCATTTTATAGCACATTCCCATTACACATCCCTGGTTTCCATTTACTCTTCAAAAATGACCTCTAAAAACCATTTTTATACATAATAACTTATGTAATGCCTTCAGGGATTAGATAAAGCTCAGGGTGGATTATTACGCATCCTAATATGCACACATGCACTTAAATATAACATAGAAACATTTTGAAGACTCACATATCTCCTAGCTCAAGATTTCTTTAATATTTATTTCAACATGTTTATTCTTTTATTGTATAACTATTTTATTAGGTAGCATATTCCACAAAACCTATATTTTCATTTGGAATTTTCAGGTTCCAAGGAAGATATAATTTCACTATAGATTTCTTTTCTATTTTCAAAATTCTATAGCATGGCTTCATTTCAACATTGTTCATAAATTTTCAAATGAAAATATACATAGCAACAAAGCAATACATATTCCTAGTAATGCATTTTTTATCAATTACATTTAGCACAACCAATATAGTAACATTCTTTGTACATTTTTCCACTACCATTTTTAATTAATTCGACACAGTTTTCATAGTAATAATCAACACAATTTATGTCACTTCCAAAATCAACAAGACTCGGTTTACATAGCAGCATTCATCATAGATTATCACACTATTTTTATAATAAATTAAACACAACATCCTCAGTAACAAGCATAATAATTAAAAAAACCTAATTTCATATTTGAATATACACATTATGCACAACAACAAGTAGAATAACTCCACACTATTTTCATATTTAGATATACACAGTATGCACAAAAACAAGTAGAATAACTCCACACTTTTTTATTTTTGGATATACATAGCATGCAAAACAATAGGCATAGTATAAACCAAGCATAAAAACCAACCTGTTTCTTTTGCTTCCAAAAGGTTTCAGTTTGTTGGTCTTCCAATTCGTTGTTCTCCCTTTTGTTATTTCCTTGCTTCTTTCCTCCTTCCCATTTTAACCTCCCCTACCTTTTTTAAAAAGCACCTTATTCCCCTAAAAACTTTGTAAGTTGTTCACCCTTATTTCTAATGTGTAGTGCCAGATTGTCGAGCCCCTCCTCCACAATACTACATGCATAACATTTCATCATGGTGTCCCAACAATTCTCAACATTAACGAACTTAGCTCTACCGACTTTTCCAACCTTGTAACAATAATAGTAACATACACTATTTTTTATATGATTTCAAAATAAATAAGGTAAGATTAGAAATATTCATAGAGTCTAACACAAAAATAGTTTTAGCCACTATATAATACATGTCATTTGCCTTCATAACAAAACATGGTGGTTCCATAAAATTTCACTATTATTTTAATATGAATGTGGAGGGAATACATAGCAAACTATAGCTTAATTTGCACAAGTTTCATTTTCTTCTTCAATTAAAAAAAAATGACTAGTTTTCTTTATTTATTTTCTATTTTATTTATAAAATTATCTTTCCATAAAATCATGAAGAATAAAGGAAAATATTTTCAAATCTTTATTCAACAATTAAAGGGTGGCTCCCATGATTGAGACATCTTCATTGCCACCTCTAATCACACAAGCTCACTTTATATAAAAATAAAATAAAGGAACATTCAAAGTATTAGACACATACATACATGTTCAAATAAATAAAAACTAGCATGCCTTTCCAATCTAGTCACTCCCATCATCATTGCCACCATAAAACATTTCTCATTCCTTGAAATCAATAATATTTCAAACAATTGAACTCATGCAAATATGCAATTTATATTACCCCTAAATGGTATGCAAGCACTAGTTTCCATGTGCTTGCGAGCCAAATTATAGATTCCCTTACTTACCATTTTTCTATTGACTTGTGTCCTTTCATTATCATATTGCAATTTTCCTACACTCATATAGTCCATTAGTAGTACCATGTTTCTCAAAAATACCTAAGTAAATGCATATATTACTTACCCCACTAAAGACAAACATAGTCCCTGTGTTTTATAACTAGGTTAAGCAAAAAAATCTTTTGCACATTCATATATTTTACTTTTAATCAAATATGCTCAAGGGAATTCACAATTCCACTTTAACTCTACATTTAGCAATTATATTCTTCATCATAGAATCTCATCACACTTTTTTTTTGGATTGACAAGCAATCACATCACATATTATTTCATAATGAACTCAGTTACACATACCCATCATGGTTCAAAACATTTCACTTTGCAATACCAAAATATCACAAGTTACTCTACTCAGTAACTTTATATATACACATCACAAATTTTATATAGAAGAAAGTTTTTTTGATAAAGTTTTTCATCTAATCAAACAAATAAGGAAATTGTTTTTGCATTTCTATCACGTCTTCCCATGTAGAATTTCTATCTGAGTAGTGGTCCCATTGGACACGACATTACTCTATGCTTCATTTTCTTAGGTTCTTGGTTCGAAAACCAAGTACATGAACATGTCAAACCTCAAAATTTAAGGGATCGATCATCTGCAAGTTGGAAACATCCATAACAAGAGTAGAATCCAAAATATATTTAATAAATAGGGACACATGAAATACATTATGGATATTGGATAAGGTTTGCGGTAGAGCTAATCTATACACAATACGACTTATCCTATCTATGATCTCTTATGGACCCATGCATCAAGAGTCAAGCTTGGAATATTTGATTGAAACTTTTGTTGGCTTAACCCTTAAGAATACTTGGTATCCTATCGAGTATTTCCTCGGTTTTATTTTGACGTCTGCATAGCTCTTCTAGCGATCTGTGGCCTCTTTCAAAATTTCTTGAATTATTCAATTTCTCTTCCATTTCTTTATCATTTTCATGCCGATAACTACTCGATCCTCCGATTTATCCTAAGATAAGGTAATTTTACACCTTCTCCCATGCAGGGCTTCGAAAGGTGCCATACTTAGTGAAGAATGGTTGTTATATGTAAATTCTACTAGGTATAAGTAGTCTTCCCACTTTGTATGCAGATCCATGCAATACATTTGTAACATATCCTCAAGCACTTGATTCACACTCTTAGTCTTACAATCTATTTCTGGGTGATAAGTAGTACTAATATTTAGTTTGTTCCCTAATGCTCAATGTAGTGCTTTTCAAATTTTAGAAGTGAAATGAGAATCACTATCAGAGATTATAACTTCTGGAAAGTCATAGAGTCTTACCACTTCCATGGCAAACGTACTTGCTACAGTAGTTGCATCATCTTGCATATTGCCTTGTACAATATGTGTGACTTTAATTAATTTATCTACAATTATTAGAGTTGTATCATGTTTGAACCTTGTTTTAGGCAACCCCACTATAAAGTCCATTGACACTACTTATCACTTATGTGTGGGTATCACATGTGGATATAGTTTTTCAAATGGATGTAGGTGTTCTGCTTTTATCTTTTAACATTCCAAGCATTTGGCCACATAATTGGTGATATCCTTTTTCATACCAAGCCAAAAATATGCTTTCCTTAGATTCTCTCACATATTTGCACATCCTAGGTGCGCAGAGTATGGAGTGTTATGTGCATCCCTAAGGATTGTTTTCCTCAATGCTCCTAATTTGGGTACCACCAACCTATTTCTAAAATAAATTAGATAGTCCCTAAAAAAATAATATGTATCCTTGTCTGCTTTATGTCCATCCAAACCTATACATGACTGATAAAAATTATTTTTTCTTGCCATATTTTAATTTGATCTAATAAATCATATTGGTATTTTTTCATTGTAGTTATATATCCTCTTCTGCTCAAAGCATCAGTGACCTTATTCTCTTTTCCCTTAATGAACTCAATACCAAAATCATACTCCGCTAAGAACTCTATACAACATCATTGTCTGTAATTTAATAAGGGTTGAGTAAATATATACTTCATACTTTGATGGTCTGTCTTTAACTCAAATGGTTTTCTAGAAGGTAATGTTGCCAAACTTTCAGAGCATGTACTACCGCTTCCAAATCTAAATCATGAGTGGCATAATTGACTTTGTGTCTCTTAATTTTCCTAGACTCATAAGCAATTAATGCATCACCTTAGGTCAAAATTCCACCTAACCCTTCAATCAATGCATTTGTACAAACTATAAATTGCTTATTAGGATCAGATAATTGCAGGATTGGTGCAATCATCAACCTTTCTTCCAAAACATGAAAAGCCTCCTCACACTATTCTAACTATATGAATCCCTTCTCTCTTTTTTTAAGGTTTGTAATGGGTTGAGCAATTCTCTAAAACCTTTGATGAATCGTCTATAATATCCTTCAAGACCCATAAAAATTTGCACATCTATCACACTAGTAGGTGCTAGAAATTCAATGATTGCTTCAATTTTCTTGGGGTTTACTGTAATTCCTTTAGTAGATATAATATGTCTAAGGTATTGCATTTTTGGAGTATAAAATTCATATTTTGATAATTTTCCAAACAATTGATTCTTTCTAAGAATCCTAAGCTCTATTCTTAGGTGTTGATCATGCTCTTCTTTATTTTTGGATTAAGCAATAATGTCATCCAAAAATACGAGTACAAATGTATCCAATTGTTCTTTTAAAATGTTGTTCATGAGGTTCATGAACACGGATGGGGCCTTGGTTAACCAAAAAGATAATACTATAAACTTGAAATGCTCATACCTTGTTCTAAATGTTGTTTTAAAAGGATCTTCCTCCTGAATTATTAACTGATGATATCCATATCTCAAATATATTTTATAAAATATGGTTTTTCCTCTTAGTTGATCAAATAAATCATCAATTTTTGGTAGCGACCACTTATTTTTAACATTAACCTTATTCAGCATTCAATAGTCTATGCACATTCTTAAGGTACCATCCTTCTTTTTAATAAACAAAATAGGAGCTCCCCAGGATGACACAATACATTTGATTAACCTCTATTCAAGCAAATCTTGTAGTTGTGATTTTAGATCTTACAACTCTATAGGAGTCATTCTATAATATGACCTTGCAATTGGTGTTGCACTTGGTAACAATTCAATTGAAAAATAAAATTCCCTCGAAGGAGGTAACCCTGAAAGCTCCTTAGGAAATACGTCCTTGAATGCTCCTAACACTGGATTTTCCTAGAAGAGGTCAGAATCCTTCTCAGACTATTATGTTCAATTTATATTTACTATGAATACCATACCCTTCCTATTTATAATATTTTTAAGTTGCATTGTAGATAATAGATGGGATTTTACTTCTTTTCACCCATAATTAATTCTAATCCTTTGAGTAGATTCATCCACAAATTCCACTCATATTTATTCAAAGTTCAACAGATCCTTCTGCACTTTTAACCAATCAACACCTAATATGATATCAAATGCATGTAAAGGCACCACATACAGATGCCAATTAATCTTTCTTCAGGTAGGTACATGTGGGAATCAAAGAGACACTGGTTAACATGGTGAGTTTACTCTGATCTATACTCTACCTTCCAACCATTTTCCAAGAATCCTGGTCTAACATGTGAATCCCTCTTTAATATTGTTGATATAGAACTATGAATTGATCCACTATAAATCAAAATTTTCATAGTTTTACCAAAAAATTTACCATTTGATAAGAAAGGAGTAATTTATCCATTGATTTTAGAACTATTTGTGGCCACATAAATTCTATGGCTAGTCTCTTTTGGAGTCTTCGATGCTAAATCAACTCTATGGGGGCATTTTTTGGCATAATGATCTCCTTTACACACCCAAAATCCACTTGGTGGAGCTCTATTGCCTCTATTGTTGTTTTTATTTCTATTCATAGAGGTAGTTTCCCTATCCCTTCCTTGACCCACTAGTTTCTGATTTTGTATCTTGGAAAACTCTTTAACATATTTCCTGTATTTACCACCTTGGTAATTGGATTTATTTTTTCCACCTTGTTTATTTTGATCTTCCCCTTTAGGTTTCTTATTTTGTTCCTTTCCCATTTCATAAAACTGGCACTTTTCCATTTTTTGAGTTCATATTTTTCCTTTTCGAATAGCTTTTGATAATTGAAATACATCTTTCTCATTCCATAATTAGCTTTATCATTTCTTTCTAAATCAAATGTGGTAGGCAAATTGATGGAATTATGCATATTTACCACCATAATGATTCTAGGATATAATACCAGAATAATTTTTTGAATTTTCATTTCCACATTTCTTTCATATTGGATTGCATTCTTCAACAGTTGTATGAACTTTTGGTGATATTCTTGAACCGACATATTTTCCTGCCTCAAATTTGAGAATTATCCAAACTTCTCCACATAATATTGTCTCATAAAATATCTATATCTGAATTCCTTGATGAAATCCTCCCACTTAAGGTCAAAAAATTCCACCTCATGCCATTTTTATATGGTTTCCACCATTCTAGGATTATTTTAGTCATATTCATAACTACCAAGGTAGTTTTGGATTCAGAGGATATAACCACTAGAGAAAAATAGGAATCTAGTTCACTTAACTAGTTTTTAGCTGACTCTTCATTGTCTTTTCAATTAAACTTGAATATCACAACCTTTTTATATATCTATACAAGTCCTTACTCACTCTTTTCCTTCTAGCACTAGATCCCTCAGGTTCCCCTGGCACTTCCATTGTCCTATCTAATCTAGTTTCTCTTTCTCTAGCTAATTCCTCTATGACTCACTATTGCTAGACAATAAGTTCTTATTGTTGGGTCATGTGAGTTTTTTATTGCTCCATATATTCCCTTTGTTTTTCCATTTGTACTTACAATAATTTAACCATATTTACAAGTTTCCCTCCTTCCTTACTAGTTTCAATTAGAGAAATCTCATGAACGCTTTTTTGCCTTCTTTCACGTTGAGGACCTTCATTCGTTAAATTTGTTCATGGTCCTCTTACAGGTATACCAATAATTTCTCCCTCCCTACCTCCCATAGGATTTCTCAAGGACCCACCTAGTAGCAATCATTCCATTTATCTTGTAATTGAAATAGGTAGTATAATAGTTATCATTAAATATTCTAATTCACATACAGAGTTCTACAAATTTTAAAATCAATTCAGCTCTGATAACATATGTAACAACCCAGATCTGAATACTCATATGGTTGCTCAAAAAAATATCAAAAAATAAACATAGGATATATATATTTTTTAGTTTATCCCTTACTCTATATTGTTTTCCTAGTTTACAAGTTTACTTTGAGACTATTATCAATTTGGATCATACAATAGTTTTATTTTTTTCAATCATATACACACAATATAACACAAGCATAACATACCAATTTTGGGTCTAAGACTGCTAAAACCAGTTGCCCAAGTGGATGAGATCATCCAAATATCGTAGATTAGACATTTAAAGGTACAAATATCCTCATTTCTCATCTCCATGTTCCAACATGATATTTGAACCATGGCAAGGGCTGCCCTCTAGGTCACATAATGCATTTTTCTTTATTTCTTCATACCAAACCTTCGACTATCTAGTTGAATTGTCTTTAACTAGTATGGAAGAATTTGGCATATTTATTCCTCCATGACTAACTAGTGATTCCCATTTACCTAGAATCAATTAGTTCCATGTCAATTCCCTGAACTTGAACTTCATTTCTCAAAATAATTACAACTCATATATGTTTATCCCATACCAAACCCTGTGGCTATGTTTAGCTAGGTTAGAAATGTAAGGAATGTATCACTATACC
Organism: Wollemia nobilis; assembly: GCA_028583015.1. Lineage (NCBI taxonomy): Eukaryota > Viridiplantae > Streptophyta > Pinopsida > Araucariales > Araucariaceae > Wollemia > Wollemia nobilis. Next base: position 8,516,278 of record JAQPPZ010001925.1, read on the forward strand.
CTATGAATACTACCTAAAAAAGGTGTCCCATACCACTTTTTCATCTAGATCTGACCAAGTCGTTTATTGACCAAGTCAGTGGTTGTAATGAATTTATTGTGTGCATGCCTGCACCTCAATGTTATGGATGATCATATGTCATATTCTTAGGTCAAAGCTTCCTTAGAATATTTTTCAAAGGTTTGTTAAAACCATTACCTTATATAATATTTCTACAAAATCCCTTAAGTAGAAAACTATATTTTTTAAAATAATATTTAAAACTAGAGGCTAAGAGCTAAATGTATATAGATGTAGTTTTCCATATGAAACTAAATTCTCTACTCCCATGCAGTTGTTACCACTCCAAAGTGGATTCACCCCAAGACTAAGGTCAATTTGATTTTATTATAAAGGTAGACTCTAAAATAAAAATACCAGTAGTTCTATTCTTAGTTTAATTCCTATGCCCACAATGTTACACATTTCCAACAACCACAATTCTTTTATGCTAAGCATTAAAAGATCATTTCATGGTTTTCTCCACCCTATTAACTTATTTTTCTAATGTTAAATACAAGATTTCAAATTTTAGTAAAATATTGCTCCAATTAACTATCCTCATGACATCTCTAACTGATCTAATGATAAATAATTAAAAAAAACATTCATTTCATGGATTATAAACTGCAAGGAACTTACTCATCTAGAAACACATAGTTTTCTAAATTTTATACAATTTAACTAAGGATTGCTTTTAGTTTAATAAAACTAACTGTGACATCCATTGAATATCATGCATAGAGAATACAAAATAATAATTCTTTTTATTATTTTACAACACATTGGATTCACAAATATACAACCCAACATCGCTAAAACCAACTCGTTAATTTGCGTTCAGAACAAGAGTACAAGAGGGTACTACCCATTTTTCCTTACATGCAAAAGGTTCACTAATGCTAATAATTTGGAAAATCATATCTAAGTTTTGTTCCACTTATTTCATTAATATTTTTCTTTCAATGACTACTTTTACAACAACATGGATGGTGTCCTTCATCCGCGTAATATCTTGGTGTTTTCCATCTCATGCATGTTCCACATCCTTAGTTTCTACTTACTCTTCAATGTCATTTGATCTCAGTAAACATTTTCCATACAAAAGAACTTATGTAATGTCGTCAGGGATCACATACATCTTAGGATGGATGATTATGCATCCTAATATGCACACATGCACTTAAATCTAACATAGAAATATTTTGAAGACTCACATATCTCCTAGCTCAAGATTTTATTTAAGATTTCTTTCAGCATTTCTCTTATTTTATTATCTACCTATTTTCTTAGGTAGCATATTCCACAAAATCTATCTTTTCATTCAGAATTTCTAGGTTCCAAGGAAGATATAATTTCACTATATATTTCTTTTCTATTTTCAAAAATCAGCAATATGGCTTCATTTCAACATCGTTCATAGATAGGTCCAAGGTGTAGACCAATTGGTTCATCCAAATCCCATAAGGGGGTGGAGGTCCAAGGTTAAAATCTCGGGCCTCATTGGACTAAACGCTTGTCCCTTTCCTGGTGCTTTTAGCTGCATAAAAGGTTTAAAATGATTGTGGCATGGTGGTTATAGGGGCAACCGCTCGAAGATCTATGTGGTGACTTCTGGGACGGACAACGTAGAATACTGTGGTGGTCATAAAAGTTGGATAGCCTACCCAGATTCATGGCAGCTATCGATTCCACCATGTAAATACAAAAAAAAAAAAACATCGTTCATAGATGTTCAAATGTATACACAACAAAAAAGCAGTACGTCTTCCTAGTAATGTATTGCTTATCAATTACATTTAGCATAACCAATACAGTAGCATTTTTGATATATTTTTCCATTGCATTTTTGAATTAATTCAACATGGTTTTCATAGTAATAATTAACCTAATTTATGTCGCTTCCAAACTCAACAAGACTCAATTTACATAGCAAAATTCATCATAGACTATCACACCATTTTTAAAATCAATTAAACACAACATGCTCAACATCAAGCATGATAATTCCACATTGATTTCATATTCAAAAATACATAGTATGCACAATAGCAAGTAGAATAACTCCACACTATTTTCATATTTGAATATACATAGTATGCACAATAGCAAGCAAAATAACTTCACACTATTTCAAATTCAGATATACACAATATGAACATCAACAAGCATAGTAGAAACCATGTATAAAAACCAACTTATTTATTTTACTTCCAAAATGTTCCAATTTTTTGGTCTTCCAATTCGCTCTTCTCCCTCCCATCATTTCCTTTCTTATTTTCCTTCCCTTCCCATTTTTCCTTCCCTTACCTTTTCCAAAGAACACATTATTCCTTTGAAAACTTCGTAAGTTGTTCACCCTCATTTCTCATGCATAGTGCTAGATTGCTAATCCCCTCCTCCACAATTTTGCATTCATAACATTTCATCATGGCATTCCAACAATTCTTGGTTTTAACAAACTTAGCTCTACTAACTTTTCAAACATTGCAGTAACCATACTAACATACACTATTTTCACATGATTTTAAAATAGATAAGGTAAGGTTATAAATGTTCATAGAGTCTAACGGGAATATAGTTATGGCCACCATATAACACATGGAATTTGCCTTCATAACCAAACATTATTATTCCATAAAGTATCACTATTATTTTAATATGAACATGGTGGTGACCTAACCACGGAGCATGCACCTAGCTACTGTATTGATCTATAGCATAATGAAAGCATAAATATTCACACAAGTACATAATTTGAACAAAATAATGTAAGTAAGGTTTCTTGTATTAATATTTGAATGAGCTTTGATTACAAAGATGCCCTCTTAGGGTCACTTGAAAGATGATACTGATATTACAATTGCCAATGCCCTCAATAGGGTAGGCACACTTATAGTGCTCTATTGATTAGTCACAAACTGCCTTGGGGTGGATATGACCCCCTTCTTCGTGATGTGGAAGGATTATGATATAAGATCCTATTGCACCTGTCTCCCTGAGAACAAGAAACAACAACGCACGATTAAAAAAAATGATAGCCTCTCGTGATGAGGCCCTTTAAGTAAATATGTATGCAAATTCCATTAAACTAATAAAACAAGAAAACATAAAGAAAGAATTTAAACTATTTTAATTTGATCAAGAATTATACTACAACATGAAGGACATGAATAAACAAACGATGCATGGATCAAATATCAAGTTAGGAGCAATAAAGTGCATAAAATATCTAATATAATCCTACTTAATACAATGCATGAAATGACTAATTCCTACAGTTAGATTTTCTCTAAAATGCAATTAAACCTATGAAAAGACTAATATAACTAATCTATGCGATCAAAAGAAAATCAAGTAAGGTGATCAGTCACCTATTGCAAACCACAACCATGGTAGGCGGTCTGCACTGTGAACCATGGCTGACAACCATGGTTTGACCTCTGATAGGTTTGCCCTAAGAATTAGGGGTAGTGGGTTTGACCTCCTTATCCAAATGTTCAAGGGTCACCTTTATTGTCCTCTGATAGGTTTTGCGATCAAATCACTATGAAGGGCCTTTGTTTGCCTGAATTTGTGTTTCTTGAATCTTCTAGGTACCTAGGGCATCCATGGCTAATTGGTCTTTAGATGAATAGCAAAGGGGGTTTCAAATGCATAGATTTAGTATTCAATTTGATAGGGCTTTGCTACTCTCTTGATCAATTAACTCTCTCTCTTTTTCTCCCCATTTTGAGGTGGTATTTATAGCATGCCCCTAGGACTAGGGGTGGCTTCATGGAGAAGCCAAGACTAAGAAGGGTGGTTAGGATAGTTGCGATGGAAGCCTTTGGAATATTTCATCCTTCAACTGCCTCCTTCTAGATCTTTCGACCATTCCAACCGATTTGTCTTGGATGGAAGGCCTAACTAAACTTTAGTTAAGACCACAGGTCATAGTTATGATCTAGACTACAGACGACAGGTGTCAACCATGGTTTAGACTGGAGACCGTAGGTCTGGGATGTAGTTCAGATTGCTTAGGCAAAAATACCTAAATTGAGTGGTTAGAACCATTGCTCTATCTTGGAGTCTATCCAAGATTCTCCATATGGTTTTATAGCATGTCCATATGAGTAGTCACCATCGGCATGCATTTTAGGTGTCTACATATACCCCTTTTGATATGTATTGTGAGATCGAACAACGTTGAGCAAAAATAGACATCCTAAAATGATGCTGAAGGTTCTATGATGATCATTAGTCTAACCAACATTAGATGGCATAGGTCCAGCAAAAGGATGCACATCTTGGAACCATTGCTTCCAACTCGAAAAGTCTTACATTTGAAAAGTCTACCCTTGCCATCAGACATTTGGGTAGCGTTGGTGCTACAATAGGAGTTAGGCCTATATAACCGAAGGATGAGAGCTACAAACAAAATTTCATATTTGCTATTTTCCCCAAGCAAAGGGGGAAGCTTATGATAGCTATTAGCAATGATTCACAAGAACAAACACAATTTTGACAAGATCAAAGGATCTACGATCTCCGGGATCTTCTATTGATTTTTATTATGACATGAAATTATGACTACCCCCTCAAGCGACGAGTCGATGAGGGTAATGACAATGTATGAAGAAATGAAATCGCTTGACCATAATGAATGATCCTAAAAAAATTTATATTTGAGCCTTTTAATACCTTGGCTAGGCCTAGTTTAGCTTATGATTGCAACTCTTAGTAGTACTTGCACATCTCTATCCCATGGAGCAGTCAAACTACGATAACCGTATTAGGGAATCAAATAATACAAATGCAATTAGACTTGTGTTGAATCATGTTGTCCATGATTTGCTGAAAGATGTCATAAAATAAATGACAAGTTTACCCCAAATGTCCTTATGGTGATTTACTCATCTTGCCAGATTGCATGGATCGCAAGTCGATCTAACTGCCAATTTTATAGGATAAATCACTGAATACAAGGCGCATTTGGTTTTTTATTATTTTATTTCTTTTTTTTAATTTTGCATTTATTTGATTGATCTTGGTGCTTTTAACATCACCAAATTTGCAATTTTAATCATTGATTTTGAATTTTTGTCCAATGGGAGTCATTAATTTATCTTTTTAGACCTTCCCTCGATGGGTTTTGAGTGCATTTATTGCGAGCTACGGACCGTAGGTATAGTCTATGGTTTACATTTCCAAATTTTGGGAACCGTAGGTCAGAAATACGGGTAGAAAACCCTAGTTTTAGAACTGTAGGTGTCATCTACGATCCACAAAGAGTAGGAGGACCTATAAATTGAATTCCCATTTAAAATTTTCATTATTTTGCTTGCAAATACTAGCAATCTGGGAGCTCTAACAGAGAGAAAATTCCTTGATCCGGAACGCTCCAAAAATCTATCGCAATTACACTCATCTACCTCAATGGTGGATCCTGATCAGCCATCTACTAGCCAGGGTTAGGGTTTGGGCAAGGTAACTCGAAACTGAGACCACACACTCAATACCAATAAAATGAACTATATTAAGTAATGTAGAAAAATAAACCTCACTAAACTGCTGGTAATGAACCCCAATAGTTTAGGCTAGCTGTAGGATTTAATTTTATGCCTTAGTGGTCTAGGTGGGTATCCAAAATGGATGCTGCTCCTAAACCACATCTGGTAGCTGAGGTTCCCAGTTGGAAAATTGGGGACTACAAGTTTCAACTATGGTTCCCAATTTGTAAATTGGGGACCGTAGGTTTCAGCTGCGGTTTTCTATTACTTTTTTTTAGGTTGTCTAATTAAAATTTTTAATTTTATTTAGCTATGCTTAGCTATATTTATCTTACATTATGCTTTTTGTTTTTAAAAGTTAACTTCTAGAGCGCGGGAGCCTAACCTTATGAAGACTCTCCACGAGGCTTTATCTGATGATGACCGATCTTGGTTTTGTGTTGCCGGGTTATGTTACAGCATGGGTCTACCCACCATTAGGGTAGATCAAGCCTACCCTATCTTACTGCATTGGACCGATGTTGGAATGTGTGAACCAACACCTTCCACATTCCTCCTGGTGATATGACTCACTCTAGATGATGTCTATAGGATATTCAAGATCCCTATCGATGGTGAGGCTATCATCTCCTCTGCCTCCATGAAAAATAATGTTGTCTTCAATGCCATCTTCGATGACCAAAGCACCGATGCATAGGATTATGATGACCACAGAGGGGTGCACATCGGTGATTGGTATCGTGATGATGTATTTTCTATATGAGAGGCCCTCTTCATGCATCTCATTATGCAGATTGTCCTTCTAGAATCCTTAGGCATGATGATTCATTGGAACATGTTAGCCACTACTTGGAGGGTGCTTCAGAGCTCTAGAGAGGAGGCACTACAATTAGTTTGGGGGAGCACCCTATTATGCTAGCTCTATAGGAAGCTATACCAGATCATAGAGCGTAGCCATAAGGGCATCATCTACAATATTTTGTTATAGATCTGGGGGTGGTAGCACATTCAGATTGAGCATCCTAAAAAGCTACCAATATGCATCACCACCATAGACACCAACCATCAGTGTTACACCGCATGTTGGCCTCGTGTTTAGGAGGGTATTCGTAATAGGGCTCATGCTTGGAACACTGAGCACTATATCACTAGGTTTGTATCACTTGGGTTGGGGGACATTGTCTGGCACCCCTACATGGATTGGCCTACATGGCCTGAGGTGGATGAGTGGCTATGATGGGCCTACCAAGATAGATGGCTTATCTGGTGTACGCCAGAGGTCAGAGAGTATCAATTCTTTTTTCATGTCCTATGATAGTTTGGCATGGTGTAGGACATACTAGAGACAGTTCCTTAGTGTATAACACCTGGATCTGGAGAGGGACTTCCCATTGATAGTTCCTCCACCACTAGGAGATGCACCCAATGACTTCCAAGAGTTGGAGGTTGAGATAGTTGGGGCCATGCCAAATAATGATGGGTGGTGGTCCTTATTCAGATGGCATAGGACAGGGTATCTAGGCCTAGAGCTGGCTCAGACAAAGGCAGAGGTAGATCCTAATGGGCATAGGGTGTGCTAGTGTACAGAGGGTGGTTGGGATGCAGAGGCCACCACTAAGGATATTCTAGAGATAAAACCTAAGGAGGATAATCCAAAGGAGGGTGAGGTCCCTCATAAAAGTGCAAAGGGATGGTTGTTGGCTCAAGTGGCTGACTTGTAGAGTCAACTTGGGCGATTTCACACACAACAACTCGAGAGAGATACTACCATCACCACTCTAGAGGTGAAGGTGGTTGACAGGGAGTGGTGATTGACTGAGGTGTAGGACCAAGTACAGGAGCTCACGACTCGAGCCATAGATGCATAGGCCCAGGTGTAGACACTACAAACTACCTTGGAGTTAGAATAGGTACAATAGACTATAATAGAGGTAGAGAAAGATCTTGCTCGAGCATTGATGGGGGCTATACCACCTCCTCAAGTGACTATGGGGTCTCTTGTAGCACCAATAGTAGGTATAGTAGTTGCACAAGATCTGAAGATTGAGGTAGAGTGACTACATGGTATGGTCATAAGGACCAATGAGATGCATGCAATCTCACTTGCTCGCATTGATCAACTAGTTGGTTATATAGAGATGCACGGGTTGTAGGTTCCAAAGGATCCTTTCTCTTTAGATTCACATCGTACCAGGTCTAGGACCTTAGGGCAGTCTACAATGAGCTTGAGTCATAGGACTCATAGGATTGAGAGGACGTACAGGTCCTCTAGCACACACACAACAATATTGTAGGCTAGTACTAGAGATCCAGGGCAGACATCAAGGGCCTCCAGTCAAAGGACTAGCCTGCTATAGTTACCCATTTCTCATGTGTTGGGTGCTTTAGGCTTTGGAGTTAGGCAGGATCCATAGCAAGATCCACCATAGGTGCCAAGTCATCCAAGAGAGCATGCTCTAGAGCATAGCACTGAGGGAGGCAACGAGAGCTCCAGTACAAGGGGAGCAACCTAGATCTAGGTTATAGCAGCTACCAACTACATTTTTGATATATCATTTTGTGTGTAAGGTCAAGGACCTACATAGTTGTAGCCTGTGGGTATTTTGTACTCCCTATGTACTCTTTTGGACATATATATATATATATATAATATGATATTTTATGGCTCATTATGTGTACATGTTTATTTTTTTATTTTTTTATTTTATGTTTATTTGATGCACATGGATGAAAGGCTTATGTAAATGCTATGTTTATATGATGCGATGTATGGATGCCATGCAATAGATAGCTATTTTACTTTATGATGATGATATGCAGTGATCTAGATGATTAGATGTGTGAGATATGATGTATGCATATGGATGCGATGTTTATTTTTAAATGCATATTTATTTTTTCTTTGTGGGAATGTGTTTATTTTATGCAGTTTATGGTATGCTATGCAATTTATGGTAATGCATTATGTACATAATCATAATCTAATGGAAATGAACCTGTATGCTTTAATCACTTAAAACATAAGGAATGAATGTAAACTATGTATATCAATTTTTAAAAGATGACACCACAGAATGTATAAATGCAAAATAATTGATAATTCTAATTACAAGAACTTAATTAATTAATCACCCATGTATGAAATACAGTGAAATGGATTAGTATAATTCTAATGAATGAATATATCATTTTTTATATTTCTTCTTCGTTGCACTAAAATTCAATGACCGTATAAACATCATTTTTTATATTCATGCGGTATCTATCCTATATGTTTGAATGTGCTTTGTAAAATGCATTCTGATGAATGACTTGTATTTCTGAAGTTGAATGATATTTGGTATCTTGTTGCTATTGGAGAACTTTTTGGGGTTTTTCTTGGGACTCAAACACCCTAGTAGACTTCTTCAAAAATCACATACTAATTGTAGAAGGCTTATATTAGACAAGGCTTTTGCCATGACAAACCCAACTATTCATTATCCCTATGTGTGCATGTGAGTATTTTTAGATAGATCATAAGCATACCCCATATGTCAATCGGGACTCTTTCAACCCATATGTGATATAGGGTTCCTCATACGATCGTACCATCCTTGTTTCAACTTTGATTAGACTTATACAACTAGACAATCCTAGGTACCTAGAGCTAGCTCATATTGCAAATTGATCAGGGCTACCCCTCAAAATGCAGGTGGGACTCTTTCAACCCATTGCTACGTTTGGGGATCACCCAATAGAACTACCCCTCCGATTATAGGAAAGACTCTTCCAACCCATTTTTGCGATCGGGGATCACTCTATGGCTTTCAAAAGGTGGATAATCCAAGTATTGAAGTTCTCACCCTTCTTAATTGCTCATATGTAGTGATAAAAATCACTGTTAGTCCATGTGTTACCATTTTCTGTGAGCAACAAATTTTTATAGTGCTTTTGATTCACTATGTCACTTTACATTTTGAACTTGAAATTTGTATTTTTGCACTTTGTAACTTGGGATTTAAACTTTGTGACTTTGGGATTTATAGGGGAAAATGTTGTCCTTTTGCCAATGTACACCTTTCTAGACCGACTATTTGCAATATAAGAAGGTCGTGAAACCCATCTCTCTAGATACCTAAGACTGATTTTGCAACTTTCATCCTCTCTTGTCTTAGCAGGATTTTATATTGTTTTGCTTAGTGACGGGATTCTGATATGTTGAAGCACTATCCCAACTAATGACCTTGTCTATAATAGCAAAGCAAGATTTCTACAATATTTAAAGAACCCACTAAGTATGGCTGAGTGACTGAAAAACTTAATATACATACATATTTCTCCGCAACAAGTATCATATATGAATGCAATGAATTATGATAAATGCAAGGGTGCATGATTGAAACACAAACGTGTGATCGTTTGTAAGATTTTGATATACACATTATGCTCTACTATGGAATGCAATGGATGACAAATGCCTAAATGCAATATGATGATGTGAATGCATGTATGAAAATGCAAACTACAAAAGCAAATGTTTTTGGATTTTATGCTTTACCAATTTTTTTTTTATTTTTTTGGAATTTTATATATTTTCAAAATTTTATGCATTTTGGAGCTTTCATATTTGATCAAATGATGAGTACATGTCCTTGGATATTTTAAGGATGACCAAATGGCGAGGAACTACCTTTGGATATTTTACTTGACCAAGCTACTCAATGGAGATCTTGGGGCATTTCTGGATGACCAAGTGGTTGAGACAAAACCCTCAGAGCTTTTGGGTTGACCAAAGGGCTTACAGATGCCTTTGGTACCTTTACTTGACCAAGCTTCTCAATTTGAGAACTCAGAGCCTTTTGGGATGACTGAGCGGTTGTGGACAAACCCCTCAGAGCTTTTGGGTTGACCAAAGGGCTTTCGGATGCCTTTGGGGCCTTTACTACACTCTCAAACATTGAACGCCTTAAGATGGATGATATTGAGAGGCTCAAGCTCTTCCACACCCTCTACCGACATTAGGTGATAGGTACCTAGATCAATATTTTTAGATATGATGTAAGACCCTAGCCAATTAGCCATGAATTTGTCTCGCATATCAGGTAGCAAATTCAAGTTATATTGGTTCTCTTTCAGCACAAGATCCCCAACTTCAAAGTCTCTCTGGTGGAATTTTACATTGTAAGTAATTTTAATCACTCCTGATAAACATAGAGATGCTCGAGGGCATTCATGAGATGTTCATCGAGCAATGTCAATTGATCGAGGTGAGCTTGCCACACAGTACCGTCATTGATGAACTCTTTCAATGTGATGCACAACATTGGAATTTACAACTCTAAGGGTATAATGACCTCAATGCCATATACTAGTGAAAACGGTGTTGCCCCAATGGACGTCCGAATGCTAGTCCTGTAAGCCCATAATGCAAGGGGTAACTGTATATGCCAATTCTTATGGTGTTCTTGCACTGTATTTTTCAATATGGCTACCATAGTATTTTTTGAGGCCTTAGCTTGCCCGTTTGCTTACGGATAGTATGGAGTTGCAAAACTATGTTTAATGCAGTATTTAGATGTTAAAGCCTGCATAGTTTTTTTCTTAAAAGAAGTTCCATTATCCAAAATTATTTTGGATGGTATCCCAAAATGACATATGATATGCTCGAGAATAAATTCTACGATGCGAGATCCAGTGGTCATTGTAAGGGGAATTGCTTCCACCCACTTTGTAAATTACTCAGTAGCCATGATAATGAATGTATGTCGACCTGACAATGGAGGAGAAATCTTGCCAATAAGATCTAGTCCCCACTGAGCAAATGGCCAATCCACTTGAATGGGTTGTAAGGCCTGTGATGGCAAGTGCATAAGATTAGCATGATGCTAACATTTAACACATTTATTGACATACACATTGCAATCCTTCTCCATAGTGGGCCAATAATAACCCATGTGAAGGATGCGTTTGATGACAACCATGCTGCTGAAATGGCCATCGCACGTACCATCATGAGCTTCTAAAATTTTCCAAGATGACTCTTGGGGCTCAAGACATTGAAGGAGAACTCTTTCATAGCTACGTCAACACAAAATATCTCCTGTCAAGACATACTTAGTCACTTTATATTTGAATGTGCATCTTGCGGCACGCGACAATCCCTTTGGGATCATACCAAGTTTTAGGAAGTCTTGGATTTGCAACATCCAACTTTGACAAGCCTCCGTTTCGATGGCTAAGATGACTTGCTCCCCTTGTGTATTTAAATTTGTAAATGCAGACTAGGAAACAACCTTATGGTGAATGGTAGTACCACTTCCCGTAGGACTCTAAGAAGTTAATGAATCCTAGGGTGCCTGCTTAAGAAAGTCTTCAGCTCTATGGAACCAATCAACTATTTGTTCCACAACATTCATGTTGACCAACTCTTTGTTATTAAAGGCTTCATGCTCTGCTGCTGGGTGCGAGAGCATTCTAACATGGATGGTAGTAAAATTGGTGGATGGATTATGAGGGATCAAGGACCCCAAATATGCCATGGTGTCTGCAAACCTATTTGATGAATGAGGGATTGCCTCGATGTCATACCATTAAAATTTAGCCAGATAAGTGGCAACAAGATCTTTGTAGGCTTTCAGTATGGGACATCGACACTGAAATAGCCCCTTAACTTGGTTAACTATGAGTAGAGAATCACCAAAAATGTTCAATATTTTAATACCCATGGTGATGGCTGAATGGAGACCCAAAATTAGGGCTTTGTACTCAGCATTATTGTTGGTGCATGAAAAGTCTAACTTGAATAACAAGGGCATCGGAGCTCCTTGTGGCATGAAAAACACTATTCTTACACCACCCCCTTGCTCACACTTTGAATCATCAAAGAAAAATATCATATCAACATTATTCTATAGTTCTTGGGATTTGGGAGCTTCAGATATTACGAAGACTGCATCATCTGGAAGCTCAATGGTTAGAGGTCTACTGTTGGACGATGGTGCCTCAGCCAGTTGATCTGCTATGACTTGTCCCTTGATGGAATTTTGGATGATGAATTGCAAATCAAATTCTATCAATAGCATGATCCACTTTGTAGTACGTGTGTTATGATATGTATTTCTCATCATATACTACAAAGGATTTTGTTTCGATATAACATATGTTGTATGAATTAGCATGTAATGCCACAATTTCTTGGTAGTGAACACTATTGCTAAACAAAGCTTCTCAACATATGCATATCCTGACTCATAACTCACCAAGGTGTGATTGATGTAATATACGGCTTGCTCTTTGCTTTGCATGTTCTTTTGGGCTAACATAGTCCCTAATGCAAAGTTGGTTGCTGATATATAGCAGAAAAGGCACATCTGGCCTTAGTGGAGCTAGTACTGGTGGCATTGCTAGGTATTGCTTAATCTTAGCAAAGGCTACTTGGTAGTCCTTGCCCCAATCAAATGGGGCCCCCTTGTGTAGCAGTTGATTAATGGGTCAAAATTTATCCAATAATTGAGCGATGAATCACTTTATGGACACTACTTTACCCTGAAGGCTTCTTAGTTATTTGATATTAGTGGGAGGACGCATCTCTAGAATAGCCTTGACCTTTGTTGGGTCTACTTAAATGCCTCATTTAGAAATGATGAATCCCAAGAGTTTACCTGAAGTTATGCCAAATACGCACTTCTTAGGATTCAACCTGACATTATGCTCCGCATGCTCTGCTTGTAGCAAAGACTTAGCTAGTAAGTCATCGATATAATATTCTAATATTTTATGCATGTAGTCATTAAAGATATATTTAATTGCCCGTTGATATTGGGCACCAACATTTTTAATATCGAATGGCATAACTTTGTAGAAAAATGTCCCATATGGCATTATAAATGTGGTTTTATGCTGATATTCAGGTTTAATCCAAATCTGATTGTATCCATAAAACCATCCATAAGGGAGAGCATTTCGTGACCTATAGTAGTGTCTACTAGAGCATCGATATTTGGCAACAGAAATGAATCTTTGGGTATTGCCTTATTGAGATCTCTAAAATCTATATAAATATGGACCCGTCCATTTGGCTTTCCTATGGGTACCATATTGGACACCCATTCTGGGTAGTCGATGGAGATGACAAAATCTATGTGCAACAACTTTTGCAACTCATATTTCACCATTAAGGCTACTATTGGATGCATTTTTCTAAGTTTTTGTTTGACTTGATTTTTCGACAGATCTAGAAAAATGTTATGAGTAACCAATTTTAGATCTAGAATCGGCATGTCTTTGTAATTCCAAGCAAATAGATCAGGTATCTCTTTTAGTAAAGGGATGATGCTATCATGCTCATCTGGAGTGAGCCTCTCTCCAAATCTAACCTTATTTTGATTGGTGGGATCTTTACAGATATCCACATCAAATGTTTTCTCTACTGAAATATGTGATCCCTCCTAAAGCTGGTGAGGCGTAGGAATCAAATGGATGTCATCAGTTGGGTTCACATGTTCCTCATGGGAAGAACCCTCAGCATGATAAAAATCATAAGCACAGCTTGGCACAAAATGAAATGGTTGTAGCATTTCTTCATTAGGTAAGAAATATTTAGGTTGGACCAACGAGTCAGCGTGATCCCAATCGATAGCATCCATGTTCAGATGTAGCGGTTTGGATGAATCTGCTAGATTATAGAGTGTAGTGGTCAAATCAATTGAGACCATACTGATGGAATGTAATTGATCTCTATAACCACACGAACAAAACTCTATATCTGAAGCGTAGCTTTTGTACCCAAGATCTAGCTCGAATGGTATGAGCATAAATGGATCCTCTCTATGGGATGCCCATATAACTGGATCCTCTCGATGCACTAGCTACAAAATGGGATCTCTCAACTCATGGAGCTTCGCATATGTATGCAGATGAGGAAAGAGTTCCTGATACCTCTCTTTGAGCTCTCTTTTTTCCCTTAGGCTGTGATGGAGATTGATATCCTGATGCAAGCCTACAACTGTAATAGGTGGGGGACCTTGAGGTGGAGGCCTATTACATAGGCGATGAGGTCCGAAATAGGCCATCTCCAATGAATACTCATCATCACTATACAAATGCAATCCATCACTTCCCCCATCTTCTAAGGGGCGATCTTCCAGATGTGACCCCATGTATTTTATTCTGCGGTCACTATCATCACTATTCAGATAAATTCGATAGAATGATCGTATATATGATACTGCCTCATAAACTGGCACTACTCCTTCCTCAGAGTGCTCAGTGTTGGGAGGGACTTCCTCCGTAACATGCACTAATTCCCTAGGCAATAGATATCATGGATACACAAGCCTGGAATCGGTCCTCTCATCTACATCACTGTGGTCACTACCATGAATGGACCACTCTGTTAGATGGGTGAGGCCTTAAATAGGACTCATCTATTTCATATTTATAATCACTATCGACTATGAAGTGCTCATTCATATCTTCCACTTGTTCCATAGGCAGCAGATGGTGTATAAACACCAGACCTGAAAAGGTCAGCTCGATTTCCTCTTTAGATTGATCATTATTTGAGGAATCAACATCTGCATCATAACTAGGTCCACTCATTTTAGAGGTGGACTCCTCTCCATCATCCTCACAAAGATCTCCTAACTCGATATTGCCTACAGTAGTGGGGTTATGCCCTTGCATACTAGTGTTTTCGGTAGCACTACGGATTTGGTTACCCAGGTTGCCTCTGGTGTTGTCCTCTAAGGGCCCATAATGATATGAATCGGGTGGCCCTATGGTAACAAATGATACCTTATGGTGAGTCCTCCAAAATATGGAAATATTAGGGTGATATGGATTAAAATTCACATCATCCCTTAGACTTAGGTACATGCGATCTAAGGATGCAACAAGCAAATTGTCATGATCCTGTACCTATAACCCTAACCCAAACCTATTAGTAGATAACTAATAATGAGGTTCAAGTGGAGTCCTACGTCCTTGTTCGAAAAGACCAAGGTCATGCCCATGCTAATGATATGACTCGAAAATGTGCATGGTGTATTTTGGGTTAGATAGATAGCGCACATTCACAGAGAATGGCTCGTCATCATCATCATCTATGGAAATTCTAGTGGGCGCTTGATCTAGCCTTGTGTAGATAGAGTTTGTTTGGTTATGTGGCTCACCCAATGACACTATAGATCCAATTGGAAATCGATGGGCGTGCGGTCGGCCCATCTCTTGTGTAGTCTTTAGGATAGGTCCAAAAGTGAAATTTTGCACAAGATACTCACCCAACCCTGTGCTATCCAAATGAATAGTCACCTACGATGCAGATGACCTTGTTGAAGATGTAGGCAAAGCAGACTGAGGTGCCTCCTCGGATTTGTCTTGAGGTTCTTCCACATCCATGGGAGTGGGAGTCTCATTGGCAACTAGTCCTGGCATATGATCTTCTACTTTATCGCCTAATTTTACCTTTAGCTTCTCGTATTGCCGATGCATTGTTGATGTAGTTAGTTTCAGAGAAATTGTAGTCATATACTCAGATCTACATGACATAGATGTCGATGGTTGAGCACAGGCTACCAATTTACCTCTTGGAATCTTAACTGGAAAAGCAAGCTAGATATCCAAGTGCATCTACGGGAGTACAAAACCTTTAGGAAAATATGCTAGGTTCATGAACTTGAATGGTTCTTCATCTGAGGACACTACATGAATCTGTCCTTCATGAATGTACTTCACGCATTGATGTAATATCGAGGGGATGAAACACATTTCATGAATCCAAGGCCTTTTGAGCAGAATTGTGTACTGCATGGCACCCTCTATCATGTGACACATCACAGAGATGGTCTTGAGTCCCACCTAAACTGGTAGAACAATTGTACCAACCATCGAACATAGTGCATCGTTAAATGCTCTCAACGTAAATATGGTAGGCACAATGTGTGATTTGGGTAACTTGAGATGGCTCAACACCTTGGTCATAATTATATTGATCGAAGACCTAGTGTTGATCAAGACCTTTTTGAAAGGCATGTGGTTAACACATGCGATAATATGCAACGGTGGGTCAACCATCATAGTAGGAACCATCTTCACTTCATGATCATAAAATTGTATCGTGGGTTCCTAATACTGTTGTACATGTTCCACAAAATTTGTAAATGCATGCGTATCTTGGGACTGTACCTCAATGGACCTCAAAATGTCCATAAAAGTCTCCCTATGTCTAGGGGACTGCTAAATAAGTTCATATATTGACAACTTCACAGGAGTTGTCTGTAGGTTCTAAACTAACCTACTCCTTATGGTCACCACTAGTCTAGTTGGTGGGCCTAGAATGTTCTGAGCTAGCCATTGATCCGACGTAGCTTGTATTCTAATGGGAGCATGAGGTTGATTTGGTTAATCATACCTCCCATGTCTAGTAACAAAATTTACCATACCTACGAACCCCTGGGTAGGTGGTTCGATTCTCACTTGATTGACCTAGTCATTATTGTTGTGAGGCACCTCGTGATTAGGTAGTGGATTCTTGAAAATATCCATGTTTCTGTTGTCGTGTGCTTGTGGATTTCCTGGTACTACAAGCTCTCCTTTTTCTATCATGTTCTGCACAATGTGTTTGAAGGACCAACATGTCTTGATGTCGTGGCCTTTCAATCTATGGGATATGTAGAATAGATCGTCTTGATGCCACTTTGACTTTGGCACATTCAGATCTATTAATTTCACTTCAGGTAATCATATGGCCTTGGCTTTGCATAGTTGATGGAAAATTGAAGTCATTGATTTTTTTAGAGGTGTGAACTGGTGAGGTGGGCGCTCTTCTCTATTTTTACCCTTATAGTTGTTTTTGCGTGTCTCATAATGCATAGGAGGAGGTTGGGCCTGATAATTAGTCTTTTACTGTCCCTTGTCCTCTCCTCCAAGATTTAGTACTACTTGATTCACGTGGGCCTACTTCCCCAGTTGCTTTGTAGTACTCTTTTTAAACCTTTCTTTCTTAGTCTTGAGCTTCAAGTTGCCTTATTACAACTTGATGTCCTCGATCACCTTGGATTGTGCCATAACTTCCTTGAATGTAGCATACTACTATAGCTGCAACAGTAGCGAGATGTTCTTGGCACAAATCTATAAACATTCGAGTCAGTTATGCTATAGGAATATGGAATGGCAGCATTGCCATTATTCTATGCCATATCTATTTGTATTTCTTAATGGGCTCATCATCGCACTGAGCTAACGTAGCCAAATTAGAAAGGTTGGCTTATTTCTTGATGCCAAATGAATAGCATTCAAGAAATACATCAGCTAACTGCTCAAAACTAGTAATACTATGTTTCTTTAGTTGGTTGAACCACTCTCGGGCTATTTCAAAGAGTCATAATGAAGGTGCACAACAACAAGGCATCATGACTCTTTATCTGGAAACAAGCATCCAAAAACTCATAACATGCTCTTGGGCATCCTCATCATCCTTGAATTTTTCTAACCTAGACATATCAAAATGCTTGAGATATGGAGGCATAGGCATCGAGGGGTCTAGAGGTTCATTGTGTATCTTTCTCGGTGTTGGCTTTTGCATAGCCATGCCTTAACTCTCTATTGCTTTGACCTTATCGGCCAAAAAATTATATGCCTCAGAAGACAAAAATTCCTCCTCCCTAAGCTGATGTGGAGGTGGTTTAAGAGGTAAGGTCTTCTTTGTGGGAGGTGGAGGACATGGCTCTTCCTCCTCCTCAACTTGGTAACTCTCAAGCTCTTGATCGTATATGTCTACATCTACATGTTCATGCTGCATTTGTATAAGATCATTAAGTGATGGCAGTCACTCCCTTTATTGGTCACTGAAATGAGTACAAGCATATCTGTGCTCCTCGTGCATATCGGCTAGGGACACAACCATCCTATGCACATGTTCTTTATGCTCCTCAAGAGGGTATAGGCTAGCCCTGGCTAGCTGATCCTCCTACTCTATGTGCTCCTTCTGAGCTAGAATATGCTCCTCGCGCATGCGCTGCTCATATAATCTCTATCGTAGAAGCCTTTGCACTTGAATATTTTCATCTTCAATATGTTGCCTCTCTAGGCGAGCATCCTCCAATTTATATTGGAGGAGTTGACATCTTTTCTTAGACACCAGTCTATGTGATCTGTCAATCTAGTCAGTCATGGTAGGCCTCTGATGTGTATGCTCTGTGCGAGCTACCTTATGGGTTCTATACCCATCAGACAAATGTGCTAATGGCGAATTTGTGACATGAGGGCACTTAGAAGCCTCTCCATGCTCTCTAGTGATATTGATAAAACTATCACTATGCTCACTTGGAGGACTCTAGTGAGTCACGTAAACCAACCTATAATGTGAGGAAGTGAAGCTCACACATGGTCATGGGGCACAGGTCCTCCCAGTTCCTCACCCATTTTCCCCAATCAACGTCATACCCTTCGAAGAGGATTATATGCAAATTTTTTAGGGTGCGAAAGGATCTTGGACCCCGTATGGTCTAGTAACACAAGGTACATGGGATTTGGACCAATGGATGGAAATTACACCCACCGTCATTGAACCCTACTAGTGGTTGGATATGAAGCCCAACTCACTAGCGTTTAAGTTCCAGGTGGTGTGTGTGGTTCCTTTTACTTTGCAAAAATGATAAATGCTTAGAAGACCATAATTATAATTCCTACATGATGTGCATGAAAATAAAGGAATGTTTCAAATTCAGAAAGAATGCATGCTAATGTCCTATATGATATTTTGATGATGCAATTACAATGACATGGCCACTAATTGGGCCTCAAGCATGCAAACGACACACAATCTCTATCAAGGTCATTGTATTTAGAGGCGGACTGCACTCAGAGGTCCATTTTTCCCAACAACGTCTTTCTAATGAAAGGAAAATAGAAACAAACTAAGACTTGTTCATTGACTTTTATTTATTTATTTAAGTTCCTAGTTTGCAACAGTTCAATGCTTTCTGGAAAAACACAAAAAAAAATTCAAAGCAGATAGTGAAATTGGCGCCTACCTTAACTCCTAATTTGTTGCCCACTGAGTTTCTTACTGTCTACCTTTTCCTTTGTTAACCGTAGGTCTAATCTGTGGGCTACAGTAGTGATCGTAGGTTACAGTGGTGGGCCAAAAAATAATCGTAGCTGAAAGCTATGGTTAGCACTTGAGATAAGAAAAAGCCAAGAAAATTTAGAACTCAGGGCTAAAATTATGGAGTTCCACCATGATCGCCATCTGACATAACCACGGAGCATGCACCTAGCTACTGTATTGATCTATACCATCATGAAAGCATAAATATTCACACAAGTACATAATTTGAACAAAACAACGTAAGTAAGGTTTCTTGTATTAATATTTGAATGAGCTTTGATTACAAAGATGCCCTCTTAGGGTCACTTGAAATATGATACTGATATTACAATTTCCAATACCCTTAATAGGGTAGGCGCACTTATAGTGCTCTATTTATTAGTCACAAACTACCTTGGGATGGAAGCCTCTTGAATATTCCATCCTTCAACTACCTCCTATATATTTTGACCATTCCAATTGATTTGTATTAGATGGAAGGCCTAACTGAACTTCAGTTAAGACCATAAGTCACAGTTGCAGTCTAGCCTACAGACCGTAGGTCTAGGTTGCGGTTTAGAATGCTTAGGACAAAATGCCTAAATTGAGTGGTTAGAACCACTGCTCTATCTTGGAGTCTGTCGAAGATCCTCCATGGTTTTGTAGCATGTCCAAATGAGTAGTCACCCTCAACATGATGCGTTTTAGGTATCTACAGGAGGAAATACATGGAAAAATGTAATTTGATTTGCACAAGTTTAATTATCTTCTTAAAATAAACAAAATGACTACTTTTTCTTTATTTATTTTCTATTTTATTTATAAGGTTAAATTTCCATGAAATTGTTAAATAATAAAGGAAAATATTTTCAAATATTCATTCAACAATTAAAGGGTGGCTCCCATGATTGAGACATATTCATTGCCACCTCTAATCACACAAGCTCACTTTATATAAAAATAAAACAAAGGAACATTCAAAGTATTAGACACATACATACATGTCCAAATAAACAAACACTAGAATGCCTTTCCAAACTAGTGGCTCCCATCATCATTGCCACCACAAAACATTTCTCATTCCTTGCAATCAAGCAATATTTCAAACAATTGAACTCATGCAAAGATGCAATTTATATTACCCCTAAATGATATGCAAGCACAAGTTTCCATGTGCTTGCAAGCTGAATCATCACTTCCCTTACTTACCCTTTTTCTATTGACTTGCTTCCTTTCATTATCATATTACAATTTTCCTACACTCATAGAGTCCATTAGTAGTACCATGTTTCTCAAAAATAGGTAAGTAAATGCATATCTTACTTTTATTTATTCGTGCAAGGAGGGTCATTACATGATACCCCACTAGAGACAAACACGGTCCCTATGTTTTATAACTAGGTTAAGCAAAAGAAATCTTTTGTACATTAATATATTTTACTTTTAACCAAAGATGCTCAAGTGAATTTACAATTCCACTTTAAATCTACATTTTGCAATCATATTCTTCATCATAGAATCTCATCACACATTTTTTTTTGGATTGACATGCAATCACATCATATATTAGGTCATAATGAACAAAGTTACACATACCCATCATGGTTCAAAACATTTCACTTAGTAATACAAAAATATTACAAGTTACTCTACTCAATAACTTCATATATACACATCACAAATTTTATATAGAAGGAAGTTTTTTTTGATAAAGTTTTTTATCTACTCAAACAAATAAGGAAATTGCTGCTGCATTTCTACCATGTCTTCCTATGTAGCATTTATGTTTGATTAGTGGTCCTATTGGACCTGAAATTTCTCTATTATTCACTTTCTTAGGTTCTTGGTTCAGAAACAAAGTACATGAATAGGTCAAATCTCAGTATTTAAGGGATCAGTCATGTGCAAGTTGAAAATATTAAAAACATGAGTAGGATCATAAATGTATTTTCTAAAGAGGGACACATGAAAGACATTATGGGTCTTGGATAAGCTTTGCGATAGAGCTAATTTGTACACAATGGGTCTTATCTTCTATGATCTCAAATAGACCCAGGTATCAAGAGTCAAGCTTGGAATATTTGATTGAACTTTTTGTTGGCTTAACCCTTAATAATACTCGGTCTCCCACCAAGTATTCCATAAGTGTTCTTTTTAGGTACACATAGCTCTTATAGTGATCTGCAACCTCTTTCAACTTCTCCTAAACTCTTTTCAATTGATCTTCCATTTATTTTATCATTTTTGTATCAATCACTACCTGATCCTCTGTATTATCCCAATATAATGATATTATGAACATTGTCCCATACAAGGCTTTGAAAGGTGCCATACCTAGTGAAGCATGGTAATTATTATTATATGTAAATTCTATTAGGTATAATTAGTCTTTCCACTTCATATGCTTATCCATGCAATACATTCGTAACATATCCTCAAGCACTTATTTCATCCTCTTAGTATGATCATCTATTTTTGGGTGATAAGTAGTACTAATATTTAGTTTGGTCCCTGATGCTCAATGTAGTGCTTGCCAAAATTCAAAAGTGAAATGAGAATCACTAGAAGATATTATAACTTTTGTAAATTCATAGAGTCTTACCACTTCCCTGGAAAACGTACATGCTATATTAGTTGCATCATATTGCACATTATATGGTATTAAATGTGCAAATTTAGTTAATTTATCCATAATTACTAGAATTGAGTCATGTATGAACCTTGTTTTAGGCAACCCCACTATAAAATCCATTGATAATACTTGCCACTTATATGTGGGTATCTTATATGGATATAGTTTTATAGCTGGATGCAGGTTTTATGCTTTCACCTTTTGAAATTCTAAACATTTGGACACATAATTGGTAATATCTTTTTTATACCATGTGAGAAATATTCTTTCCTTAGATTCTCTCGCATATTTGCACCTCCTAGTTGCATAGATTAGGGAGTGTTATGTGCCTCCCTAAGTATTTTATCCCTCAATCCTCCTAAGTTGGATACCACAAACCTATTCTTGAAATAAAGAATATCATCCCTAAAAATATAATTTGTATCCTTATATACTTTTTGTCCATCCGGACCTATACACGACTAACAAAAATCATATTTTTCTTGTCATATTTTAATTTGATCTAACATATTATATTGGCATTTTTTAATTATGGTTATACAACCTCTTCTACTCAAAGCATATATAATATTATTCTCTTTTCTCTTAGTGTACTCAATACAAAAATTATACTCCACTAAGAACTCTATCCAATGTCATTGTTTGGAATTTAATAAGGGTTGAGTAAATATATACTTCAGACTTTTATGGTCTGTCTTTAACTCAAATGATTTTTCTAGAAAGTAATGTCACTAAAATTTTAGAGCACGTACTACCACTACCAAATCTAAACAATTATTACATTGCCTTGGGTCAAAATACCACCTATCCCTTTGATCGATGCATATATACAAACTATAAATTACTTATTAGGATTAGGTAATTGTGGGATTGGTGCAATCATCAACATTTATTTCAAAACTTGAAAAGCCTCCTCACACCATTTTGTCCATATGAATCCCTTCTATTTTTCCAAAACATTTGTAATGGTTTGAGCAATTCTTAAAATTCCTTTGATGAATCATCTATAACATCTTGTAAGACCCATAAAACTTCGCACCTCTGTAATATTATAAGGTGCTATCCATTCAATAATTGCTTCATTTTTTTTGGGTCTAATACAAATCCTTTAGAAGAGATACTATGTCCAAGGTATTGCACTTCTAGAGTATAACACTCACATTTCAACAATTATCCAAACAATTGGTTCTTTCTAAGAATCCCAAGAACTATTCTTAGGTATTGATAATGCCCTTCTTTATTTTTGGAATAAATCAAAATGTCATCCAAAAATACGAGTATAAACTTATCCAGTTCTCTAAAAATGTTGTTCATGAGGTTCATGAACATGGTTGGGGAATTGGTTAACCGAAAAGGTAAGACTATAAACTCAAAATATCCATACCTTGTTTTGAATGTTGTTTTAGAAGTATCTTCATCATGAATTCTTATATGATGATATCTATATCTCAAAAATCTATTTTAGAAAATATGGTTACTCCTCTTAGTTGATCAAATAAATAATCAATTCTTGGTAATGAGTACCTATTTTTATAGTAACCTTATTCAGCATTAGATAGTCTATGCACATTCTTAAGGTATCATCTTTCTTTTTAACAAATTGGATAGGAGCTCCCAAGGGTGACACAATAGGTTTGATTAACCCCTTTTCAAGCAAATATTGTACTTGTGCTTTTAGCTCTTGCAACTCTATAGGAGTCATCCTATAAGGTGACCTTGTGATTGGTGTTGCACTTGGTAATAATTCAATTGAAAAATCAAATTCTCTCTTAAGAGGTAACCCCAAAAGTTCCTCAGGAAATACATCCTTAAATGCTCCTAACACTAGATGTTTATTCTATTCATTTTTACTATGAAGACCATACCATTCTTAATAATATTATTAAGTTGCATTGTAGAAAATAGATGGGGTTTTTATTATCTTCACCCATAATTAATTCTAATCCTTTGAGTAGATTCATCCACAAATTCCACCCATATTTATTTAAATTTCAAAAGGCCTTGTGCACTTTTAACCAATCAACCCCTAAGACGATATCAAATGCATGTAAAGACACCACATACAAATGTCAATTAATATTTACTTGAGGTAGGCAGATGTGGAAATCAAAGAGATATTGGTTAACATGGTGAGTTTCCCTGATCCATACTCTACCTTCCAACCATTTGCCAAGAATCTAGGTCTAACAAGTGAATCCCTCATTAATCTAGTTGATAAAAAACTATCATTTGATCCACTATCAATCAAAATTTGTAGAGGTTTACTAGAAATTTTACCATTTAATAATAAATAAGTAATTTATCCATTGAGTTCATAACTACCTATGGTCGCATAAATCCTATGGCTAGTCTCTTATGGAGCCTTTGGTGGTAAATTAGCTCTATGGGGGTATTTTTTGGTATAATAAGCTCCTTTACACACTCAAAATTAACTTGGTGGAGCTCTTTTTTTTTATTTGTGGAAAAAATCCCAAAAGGGATGCCACTTTCGGGTAAGACCCAAGGAGGCAGGGGTATCAACTTGGTGGACCTCTATTACCTTTGTTGTTGTTTTCATTTCTATTCATGGAATGTAGTTTCCCTATACCTTCCTTCACCCACTAGTTTCTAGGCATATCTCTTACGAAACTCTTTAACATATTTCATGAATTTACCACCTTGGTAATTGGATTTATTTTTCCACCTTGTTTATTTTGATCTTCCCCTTTGGGTTTCTTATTCCGTTCATTTTCCCATTTCATAAAACTAGTACTTTTCTATTTTTTTATTTCATCTTTTTATTTTTTGGATAGATTTTTATAATTTAAATATGTCTTTCTTGTTTCCTAATTAGCTTCCTCCTTTCTTGCTAAACCAAAAGTGGTAGGCAAATTGATGTGATTATGCATATTTACCACCATCATGATTCTAGGATGTAATCCTAGAGTAATTTTTTTAGTTTTGATTTCCTCATTGCTTTCATATTGGGTTGGATACTTCATAATTGTATGAAAATTTGGTGATATTATTGAATCGACATATTTTTACCTCAAATTTGAGAATTATCAAAAATTCTCCACATGATATTGTCTCATCAAAAATCTATCTCCGAATTCCTTGATGAACTCCTCCAACTTGAGGTCGACAACTTCCACATCATGCCATTTCTTATATGATTTCCACCAGTATATGGCTACTTTAGTCATATTCATAACTACCAAGGCCATTTTGGAT
Organism: Wollemia nobilis; assembly: GCA_028583015.1. Lineage (NCBI taxonomy): Eukaryota > Viridiplantae > Streptophyta > Pinopsida > Araucariales > Araucariaceae > Wollemia > Wollemia nobilis. Next base: position 8,541,725 of record JAQPPZ010001925.1, read on the forward strand.
TCAGAGTATAGAACCACTAGAGAAAAGTAGTACTCTAGTTCACTTAACCAGTTTTCAACCGACTCTCTATCGTCTTTTCCATAAAAATTGAATGTTACAAACTTTTATAGATTTCTATCCAATTCTTTACTCACTCTTGACCTTCTAGAATTGGATACCTCACGTTCCCCTAGTGCTTCTACTATCCTATATAATCCAATTTCTCTTTCTCTAGCTAAGTCCTCTATGACTCATTGTTGCTGGACAATAAGTTCTTGTTATTGGGCCATGTGATTTTTCTATTGGGTCATCTCTTCCCTTTGTTTTTTCATTTGTACTTACAATAATATAACCATATTCGCAAGGTTCCCTCCTTCCTTACTAGTTTCACTCAGAGGAATCTCATGAACCCTTTTATGCCTTCTTTCACATTGAAGACCTTTCTTTCTTAAATTTTTTTGTGGTTATATTACAGGTCTATCAGTGATTTCCACCTCCCTACCTCCTATAGTATTTTTTAAGGATCCACCTTGTAGAAATCATGCCATTTACCTTGTAAGTGAAAGAGGTAGTATAATAATTATCGTTAACTATTCTAACTCACATAAAGTTCTATAGATTTTAGAATCAATTATGCTATGATAACATACGTAACAACCTAGGTATGACTAATCACTTGGTTGTTTGAAAAATATCAAAAAAAAAACCTAGGTTTTTTTTTTTTATGTTTATCCCTTAGTCTAAAATATTTTCCTAGTTTACAAGTTTACTTTCAAACTATTATCAATTTGGATCATCCAATAGTTTTATTTATTTTTCAATCATATACATACAATATAGCACAAACATAACATACCAATTTTGGATCCAATCTTGCTACAAAAAATTGCTCAAGTGGATGAGATCATCCAAACCCTATAGAGGATCTATTTAGTGGTATAAATATCCTCATTTATCATAAGTATGTTTCATCATGAGATCTAAACCATGAAAAGGGTTGTCCTCTAGGGCCCATAACACCTAGAGTGTGGATGCATTTTCCCTTATTTCTTCATACCGAACCTTCGACTATCTAGTCGACTCATCCTTAAATACTATGAAAGAAGTTGGAATATTTATGTCTTCATGCCTAACTAGTGATTTCCATTTACCTGGAACTAGTTAGTGCCATATCAATTCACTGACCTTAGATTTAATTTATCAAATTCATTACCAATCATAAAATTTTGTCCCATATCAAACCCTGTGGCTATATTTAGCTAAGTTTGAAGAGTAAGGAATGTATGATTGTGTCCTTTGAATACTACCTAGAAAATATGTCCCATACCACCTTTTCATCTAAATCTAACCAAGTCCTTTATTTACCAATTTCGTCATTCAGTGGTTGTACCAAATTTATTATGTACATTCTTGCACCTCAATGTTATGGATGATCATATATCACATTCTTAGGTCAAAGTGTTCTTAGAATATTTTTTAAAGTTTTGTTACCACCATAGCCTTACAAAATATTTCTACAAACTCCCTTAAGTAGATTTTTTTTTTAAGAACATTTAAAACTAGAGGCTAAGAGCTAAATTGATATAGAGGTAGTTTGCCATCCGAAACTAAATTCTCTACTCCCATGCGGTTGTTACCACTCCAAAGTGGATTCACCCCAAGACTAATATCAATTTTATTTTTTACGAAGGCGTATTCTAAAAAAAAATGCCATAGATCTATTCTCAGTTTAAGTTCTATGCCTACAATGCTGCACATTTCCAACAACGACAATTATTTTATGCTAAGGACTAAAATATTATTTCATGGTTTTCTCCACCCTATTAAATTTTATTTATAATGTTAAATATAAGATTTTAAATTTTAAGAAAATATTGGTCCAATTGAATATCCTCATGACATATCTAACTGGTCTACTAATAAATAATTAAAAACAACATTCATTTCATGCATTATAAACTGCAAGGGACTTACTCATCCAGAAACACATAGTTTTATAAATTTTATATAATTTAAGTAAGGATTGCTTTTAGTTTAATAAAACTAACTATGATGTCCATTGAATATCATGCATAAAGAATTCAAAATAATAATTATTTTTATTATTTTACAAAACATTAGATTCACAACTATAAAACCCGGCATCGCTAAAACCAACTTGATAATTTCCATTCAAAACAAGAGTACAAGAGGGCATTGACCATTTTTCCTTACATGCAGAAGGTTCAATAATGCTAAGATTTTGGACAATAATCTCTATTTTTTGGTCCACTTATTTCATTAAGATTTTTATTTTTATGACTGCTTTCACAACAACATGGATGTCATCCTTCATCCACACGATATCTTGGTATTCTTGACTAATCCCTATTTTTCGCTTACTCTTCAATGTCGTCTGATCTCAACAAATCATTTATACATAGAAGAACTTATGTAATATCATTAGGGATCATATGTGACTTAGGGTGGATGATTATGCATCCTAATATGCACACATGAACTTAAAGCTAACAAAGAAACATTATGAAGACTCACATATCTCCTAGCTTGATATTTTCTTTAAGATTTCTTTTCTCATGTTTCTTATTTTATTGTCTACTTATTTTCTCAGGTAGCACATTCCACAAAACCTATATTTTCATTAAAAATTTCTAGGTTCCAAGGAAGATAAAAATTCAATATATATTTTCTTTCCTATTTTAAAAAATCAAGATCATGGATTTATTTCAACATCGTTCATAGCTTTTAAAACAAAAATATACACAACAACAAAGTAGTACGTCTTCCTGGTAATGCATTGCTTATCAATTAAATTTAGCACAACCAATACAACAACATTCTTCGTATATTTTTCCACTACTATTGGCAATTTTGGGTACTTTGGGTACATTGCCTTTGCTCAAGTGTATAAGTTGTCATTGATGTCAAGAAGCTCTTGAAGGAATTTTATTTGATGTCAAATAATTTGTTTTGATGAAGGTTGATGAGTGTCATTTAATTCATCATTTGATCATTATTTATCAATCCGGGCAGGTGTCCTAAGGCTGTTTACGATAGTCAATTCAGGCAGGTGTAAGAAACTCCATTCAGAAAATGGCTTTATTGGTAGAACAGTTAGTGTTTGTTGGGGGTTCTTCTGTAACTCTAAACCCTATAACTTGAAAGGAAACTAAATTATGCTTGCTGAAATAAAACTACAGAAATGAAATGACAGTGAAAGAAACCTATTTACTCTTGCTGAATCTGAAAATGCACTCAAAAATTGAAGTAAAATTGCTGAAATGAAAGTTGCTGAAATTAGAATTGCAGAAAATAAACTTAACTATCTTGCAAAATAAAAGAACAGATCTAGAAATAAACTCAGAAATGAAAATGTAACTACAAATTCTAAAACTGGAAATAAATTCAGCAAAATAAGAAAATGCAAAAAAATGACAGGTTTCCTGCTATTCTGCTGCAGACAGAATTAAACAAGAAAACCTGATATGAACCTTCTTCTGCTCCTGGGAGTGGCCCTTGCTCCCTGGTTCAGAAGAAGGTGAAGAAGTAGCTCTGGTGTTCTACCTAATCACTCCTTCAATCATAAAATAAAATTGATAAAAACTACACTTTTTATTGATTTAAAAACATGCAAAAAAATTCTGCATATTATTACTACAGAAATCTGATTTTACAATATTCAGAATTACACTAATTGCAATCCAAATTATTCCTACTTAGCTCAACCCAGATGGGAGCTAGTTATTTATATTAAAAACAACTAAATCAGATGTGGAATGATTCAAATTCAGGCATTTTAGGAATGCTGTTAAAACTGCATTCCTAAAATGCAGAATATGGTTACATATGAAATCTATTCATTGCACACTTGCTAGAGGTCTTCTACGTTGAAAAAGATGCATAAAAGATTTACATAGCTATCCCTATCATTCTCCTACAATTTGTTGTCTTTCCTGAGCTGTTTTGGTCAAAACTGTGCATTTCCTGTTATTTCGGAGCAGTCCTGTTATTTCGGAGCAGAATCCCTGTTATTTTTCAGAGCAGCGCCAGAATGACTATTTTCAACACTGTTTGCGGTTCTTTGGCCGAGCATTGGGTGGACTAGACTTATAAGTCTTTCAATAACCTGGTCACACGCTTTCCTAAGTTGAATTTGACCAAATCCCAAGTCTTGCAAATCTGGCTAGAATTTGTCCAAGTCAAAATAGTCAAAAATAGTTTTGCACAGCTTGCAGTTTTGACCTATTTTTAGTGCTATTTTTTGCATTTGACAACTTCAGAGTGCATATTATAAATGTTATAAATTCCACACGTGATTGTACTAACACATTTCACAACAAATCATTATTTATCAACAAAACTTATGCAGAAAATACAAAAAATTAGTAAAAACAGAATATTATGCTTCTAAACAGTCAAACATGTAAATAGTAGTAAATATTGCATTTCATCAGCAAAATTAACATTAAAACGTATCAAAAAGGTCTATTAAGGATGTCCAAAATAATAAAAAATGAGGCAATATTTGGCCTCATCATCCCCCCCAACTTATTCTGATGCATGTCCTCATGCATTCTGTGAGGCTACAATAGAACAGAGATCCTTGTCCATAACTCTTTCTTGGTAGCTAAACTTTGGACCAGGAATCTTGTAAAACCCTCTGATTTCTTTTATCTGCTTGAGCCATGCCTGAAACTGATCGTCTGGCTGGGGGTCTTCATCAAAAAACCATGGAACAGGGGTGATTACAATAGGCAATCTGTATCTTAATCCTATCCACTGATGTTGCAGCTGCTGAATAACTTGCATGATACCTTCAGCTCTTCTTTTTGACCACTGCAAGTTATTGGGGGAGATAGGTTCTTTCTTCTGCAAGGAAAGAGGTAACTCACCCCAACGATTTCTACAGGCTGCTAAGGCACTATTAAAATGCTGGTGAATAAAATTCTGAACATCAACTAAACATCTCTGAAGATTTGTTTCATAAAGTTTTCTCACCTTTTCTTCTCTCATCATAGTGAAATGTTGATTGGTTGCACCCCTGTAATCACCATGCATTGGCCTCAGATACAGTGCTGCATTTGCCTCATTATCCTTAATCATCTGCTTCTGCTGTTCCCAATATTCCTGATTTTGTAGAGTGGACAGGAAAGCTCTTAACTGAATATCCCCTGTAAAAATGTGAGGTAGGAATGTGTCATCCTCAGGCATAAAGAAATTATGTAGGAATAACTCACACAACAGATTTTTCTGTTCTGTTGGGCTGTGCAGGTAGGTATCCACAAATTCTTCAGGATTTTCCATTTTGTATGGCAAATTAGAGTGGATTCTCATAATTTGCCAACGGATAAATCTTTCCCTAAGGATTAAGGTGTAAAACCTTGCAGGTCTTCTGCACTGGACTAAACACTCTACATTCTGACAGAGATCCTGCACTTGGTTTTTCAATTTGGTTAGTTCTGCCTCTTTAACCTCACATTTTTCCTCCAAAGGTTTCAAAGCTAAAACCTTTTCTTCCAACCTTTGGCATTTCATCATCCACTTTGATAAATCTACATTATATTCCTCAAGTGGAACCATAAGGGGATTGCGAACAGGCTGCTGCATTTGAGGAACAATATGAACCTGTACTTCTTTATCAGTCATGTCAATCCTGACAGAATCTGTTTGTGTTTCCTTTTCTTCTATTTCTGCCATAGGTAATTCAGTTTGAATTCCCATGTCCTGTGTGACTATGAGAGGTTCATATAGTTCTATATCTGCAGCAGGAATTGAGGAGATCAGAAGTTGTTCCTGTCCCTGTTCTCCTTCAATATCCATTATAAGTTCTTCCCTGATTGGTGATTCTACTACCTGTGCAGCTGTTGCTAATTCCAAAAAGATGTCAGCCATTTGAGTGTCATGTATACTTTCATCAGGTTGTGGCTCTTAAACCTGCAACTTCCTTTTGCAACATTGCAATCATTTGATCTTTTTCTGAAATAGAAGCTTCACACTTCTCTATCCATCCTGTTTGTGTTTTTACCACACTTCTTGTTGTCAATAGCTGCAGTTGGATATCTTCTTCTTCCTCTGCTTCTTCTTCTTTTTCTAATTTTTCTCCTGTCTCTGACTCTTCTTCTGCCTCTGCCTCTTCCTGAGAATCAGAATCTGAATAATCCACCAAGATCACTACAGGGCTGGATTTAGGTTCTGTTGATTCTACAGGTTCTGGTGATTCTGCAGGTTCTGGCTCTGCTGCTACTGCCTCTTGACCTCCTTGGTCAAATGATGTTGTATCCTTTTGAAGTCTTGCAGACCTTCGTAAGGTTTGAACAGGAGATTTTCTTTTTCCTATTTTGGGCATTTTTTGAACAGCTTCTTCTGGTTCTGCATCATCAGAGCTATTGGACTGCAACACAGTTACGTCTGCTGAAAATGACACCTTTCTACATTTTTTAGCAGAGTCTATTTTAGCATGCTTTTCTCTTTGCCTTCTAGTTCTAGAAGAGGGAGGTCCCTGTGGAGAGGATGAACCTGCTTCTTGGATAGACTCTGTTTCAACCACTGGCTCAGACCTAGGGCTTTCAACTTGTTCTGCAGACTTAGGGCTTTCAACTTCTTCTGCTTCATCTGCAAATGCAGGGCTTCTAGTTTCGTCCCATGGAGCAAAGAATCTGTCAAAGCTCTGTAAATTACCCCTAAAGTGATGTTTACAAATTATTTTGATCAAACCATGATGCCTAGGGGTTCCTTTTCCTTCCTGATATTTCTTGGCCATAGTTTTTAAATCTTCATAAAAATACAGGGGAAAATTAACTTGGAATTCAGGGTTTGTGTGGCCATATCTCAAATAAATTAAAATTTTCATATGATGCCCTGATAAAACAGCATACTGACCTTCACAAGTGATAAATCTAATCATCCATTCAGCTACTTCATCCCAAGGAGATTCCGGACTTTCCCTTTTAACTCCTTTACAAACATTTTTGCTCATGACATATTCAATCGGTTTATCGTTTTCTGCCCTAAACTGGTTGGCCAATTCACTTAAGGTATTTCTAGCTATTTTCCCAAGATTAATTCCTTGCAAAGGAAATTCAGTAATTTGGCTCAAAATGTCTGGAGTTACCTGGATTGTCATGCCATTGATGTTGATCCTGTTGTTTCTGAAGGTTCGTGCAAATTCTGCAGCCAACCCTTCGGAGTTCCCATCAAATTTCTGCAGAAACAACATTAAACCAGCATCGGTGAAAATTTGCAGCAACGTAGGATTTTCCAGTATGAAGGTGGCATTTTCTGGTTCACTCCTGTTCTTCCTGCCACCCATTTTTCCTTGTTCTGTTCACAACTATGTTTCGAAAGCGCTGGAATGACAGTCTTAGCATGCATGCACTGGAATGACAGTTCTATCGTACATGCATTGGAATAATAGTTCGTGCACCGGAACAGAGCATGTAAAACCGACTTGTTAATTCATTATTTTAAAAACCGGTGGAATATGCTGACAACGCGGAAAAAATTAATGCCAATGCAGATTTCATGATTACGGTTTGCTGAGTTGGCATTCATGCATTTGATGTGAATTTTTCAAGGCAAACAAAATCTATTTTCGGTGTGCTTTGAGGTGTGTGCCATGATTACGCGTATCACAAAATTATGATATGTAAATATCATAAATTTTGAAAATCACGTGTTTCACAATCGTTTGCCACGTGTCCCTGCATGAATTTTTTTAAAGAAACGTCAACTTATTCCGATGCACTGCGCACATGTCGTTATTTTGTCGTTCCGGAGCATATCTGTCAATTCTCATTCCGGAGCACAACTGTCATTACCCATTCCAGAGCACAACTATTACGGAGCTTTTGCTGTTCCGAAGCAGTGGTTATTCGGAAGCAAACTTCATTCTGAAGCATATGTCATTCCGGAGCATATGTCATTCCCATTTTTTATTGACTAATTTAGACATCCCCAATTTAAACCTTATGAATGCTTTGAATGCTAATCAAGTGAATCTATACACTATATACTTTAACTATTTACAATATTTAAAATGTAAAGAAACACATACCTGTCTTGACTACCTTTCTACATTTCATACAATTGATTAGCTTTGTTGTTTGTCTGCTGACAAGTGCAGTAATGTAATCCTGAAAAACACAAACAAAATGGGTGATGGCAATGACAACAGTGGTGAATGACAATGGCGGAAAATGTATGGTGATGGAATGAATGGCGATGGAATGGATAGTGATGAAATGGATGGTTATGGAATGGGACTTAGTAAACATGCCAGATAAATGGTTTTCATGTAAACTAAATGTTTTTTTTTTTTTTTTTGACAAAAACTATACTACTACTTCTTTAGTGGAAGAAGGGAATTCTTCCATTAAATGCACATCCAAGTGCTCTATTTGTTTTAAAAATTCATTTTTAGTTAGTGGCTTATGGTAAATCCGGAGACGATGTCCATTAACCACTAACTTTCTTCGCGAATCATCAATTGGTGAGAGACGAACTGCTCCATTCGAGAAAACCTCTTCAATCTGGTATGGTCCAAGCCACCTTGTTTGCAACTTCCCAGGAAAATCTTCATAACGAGAGTCAAACAGTAATGCCCAATCCCCTTGCTGGAATTTTTGTTCTTGGATATGCTTATCATGCCAGATTTTACGTTGTGCTTGAATCATCTCGTTCTGATGCAAAGCGTCTCTTCGTATTTCATCCAATGCATTGAGTTGCAGGATCCGGTCCTTTTGTGCCTGTGACAAATCAATACCAACTTCCAAAGCAGTTCGAAGAGTTAGTAATTCAAATTCAATGGGCAAAATGGGTTTTTTACCATAAACCAATTCAAAAGGGGTAAATCCCATAGTGGATTTCCAAGTAGTGTTATAAGCCCAAATTGCTTCAGGTAACCTTTCTACCCAATTCCTTCTATGAACTGCTATAGTTTTGGTCAATATTTTCTCTAATTCCCTATTTGTCACTTCAACTTGACCATTGGCCTGTGGATGATAAGGAGAGGACTTCCTGTGCTTGATTTCATATAATTTTACAAAGGCTTCAACAACCTTTGAAATAAACTGAGGTCCTTGATCAGAAGTAATAGACTGTGGGGCTCCAAATCGTAGAAAAATCTATGAATATAGAAAATCAGCAACTTTGTCTTCTCGGGCATGCTTAAAGGCACGGGCTTCTGCCCATTTGGTTACATAATCAACACATACTAGGATGTGCACCTTCCCTTGGGAGGGTGGATCAATAGGTCCTACAAAATCTAACCCCCACCTCTCAAACGGTTCTACACCTAATTGAGGCTGTAAAGGCATTTCATTTTTGAAAGTAGGCTTACCCATTCTTTGACATGCATCACAATTTCTAATATACCTTTTTACATCTTTATGCAATGATGGCCAGTAGTAACCAGTACCCAAAATCTTTCGAATGGTATGTTTTACTGAATAATGCCCTCCTGAAGGTTCATCATGACAGGCTCTCAAAATGTCATATATCTCATCCTTACGAACACACCTGCGTAAAACATGATCAGGACTGCATTTAAACAATATTCCTTTTATCCATTCAAAAGAAGAGCTTTGCTTGATTAACTGTTTTTTTTGTTTTGAGGTAAAATGAAGTGGAATCTTCCCTGTAGCTAAATAATTAGCTATATCCGCAAACCATGGAGTTTGAACAGAGACAGCAAATAATTTTTCATCAGGGAATGCGTCTTCAACTAGTTCTTCAATTTCTGCATTTGGCAATCTTGACAAGAAATCTGCCACTACATTAGCCTTTCCTGGTCTATTTACTATAGTAATATCAAATTCCTATAGTAAAATCAACCAGCGAATAATTCGTGCACTAACCAAAGGCTTATTCATCAAATATTTGATAGCAGCATGATCTGTATGGATGAATACAGGGTATCCTATGATATAGTGTCGAAACTTGTTAATGGCATATACTATAGCTAAGAATTCCTTTTCAGTTGTAGTGTAATTCTTTTCAGCTCCTGTCAAGTTTTTGCTAATATAATAAATGGCATAGTGTTGTCCATTTTCAATCTGCCCTAGTGCGGTTCCAATAGTAGTATTGGAGGCATCAACCTGAATATGAAAGGGCAGCCCCCAGTTAGGTCCTCTTAGTACTGGCGGACTGGTTAGCTTTTCTTTCAAAGCTTCAAAGGACTTGTGGCAATCATCAGACCATACAAATTCAGAATCTTTCATTAATAATGCAAACATTGGATTAGCAATGGTACTGAAATCGATAATGAATCTGCGATAAAAGCCAATATGTCCTAAGAAACTACGGACATCAGTTTGAGTTTTTGGAGGAGGAAGACTCTTGATGACCTCTACTTTCTTAGGATCAACCTTAATACCGTGAGCAGAGATATGATGTCCTAAAACAATTCCTTCCTCCATCATCAAGAAACATTTTTCAGGATTAAGAGATAAATGATATGCTTCACAGCGTATTAGAACCTTTTCAAGTTGCTCTAATGTATACTCAAATGTGTCACCAAACACTGTGAAATCATCCATGTAAATCTCTACACTCTCATTGGTTAAATAAAAAAAAATGGCCAAGACAGCTCGTTGAAATGTTGCTGGTGCATTACATAATCCAAAGGGTAATACTCTATCCTCAGTGTATATCCTATGTGTGCATACATCAGGGTGGATTCCAACCATATTCGTATAATTCCAAGCAAAATCTTGAACATGTTTCTACAAAACAGCAAATAGTTTGGCTTCTTGATCGTCAGTCAACCAACTGTTAACATTTACAGGTTTTCTTGGTTGAATTTCAATTTGCTTGACTCCGGGATAAACAGAGTTAACATGTTCATATTTACTGATCAAAGCATTTAAAGGACAATGATGTGGTTGCAGATCATGAAATATTATTGATTCTGGGTTAAATGCAATACCTGATGGAAGCATTGGCATAGGATAGGTGAAAGAAGTCAAAATATGATGATGCCACCCATGTGGCAATGTAAAGGAACTTTCATGAAGTGGAATAGATGGTAAATGTTCAACAACTTGTTCATCATATTTCCATAATAGGTGATTGACCAGAACTTGATCATCCCTGAGGCCTTCTTCATGCAATGTATTCATCAAAACTATTTCATGTTCAAAAATTTCTCTCTCTGGTGAATTCAATTCTTCAATGTGTTCCTGTACTACAATGGTGGCAAGGGTAACAAGAGGCTCCTGTTCTTCATCGGACTCAGGATACCATAACTATCCAGAAAATTTAGATGATGGTTTAGCAGGTGGATACAAAGAAATTTTCTTAAGATCTACTCCATTTGAAATAGTCATTTCTCCTCGATCTACGAGTCTATGAAAGCGGCTGCGGTAGCAAGCCGGGGTCATCCCAGGATGATAGGATAGCCATTAGTCTGTACTCCTAGGTTGTAATACTAGGAAATCTACAGGGTATTCCCAAGAAGATACTTCAATGGGAACATCCTCCAAAAGTCCTTCTGGTTTGGCAACTGACCTATCTGCCATTTCCAAAACTGTAGCTGTAGGACTCAAATCAGTGAGCTACAATTTCTGCATAATATCTTTGGTCATGACATTAATTGCAGCTCCTAAATCAATAAGTACATTGGGAATTTGAACCAATCCTACAGTAATGGTGATTCTTGGACTTCCTGGATCACCATATTTGGGAGGTACTAATTTCCTAGAGAGAAGATCAGCCAACTTTCCATCCACTTGTACAGTTTGTGGAAAGGCTTTCTTCTTCTTGCCAGGTTTCCTTATGCATAAATCCTGAATGGTTTTCTTAATCAATGGTACATCCTTGATTTCCTGCAACGAGAGGAAGTGAGATTGACATTTTCTTTAATTCTGTGATTAACTCTGATTCAGGGGTAGTGATGGGATGATCAAACCTTTCAGGAAATGGTAAATCTGATGTGACATGTTCAGATTTTCTTTGTAAGTTTTCTGCATTCCTTTGCTTTGATTGTATTTTTTTCTGGACTTGAAAATTCTGGAATTTCTTCAACTGTAGGTGGAGCGAGGGTCGGGTAAGACCTTCCCTGAGCATAATTGGATGTTACCACAGTCAAGTACATGAACTACAGTAGTATCTTCAGACTCAGCCTCATAAACAGGGGCTGTTTGTCTGACATTATTGGGGTTAGTCACAGGCTGAGCTGGGAGTGGAGGTTGTCTTACTGGTTGTGCTTGTTGATGTTGTGTTCTTCCCTAAAAATTTGGATTAGGAGCTGGCAGCAAATTTTGAGTTTGGCCTTGATACCTTTGCTGTCCTTGATGGGACTGATATTGCTGGCCTTGATAAGGTTGATATTGTTGTGGTGGAAATGGTTGTCCTTGATATTGTTGTCCCCATATTTGTCCTTGTTGTGTCCATTGTGGAGGCATGGTATGCCAAGGTGGGTTCATCCATCCAGATTGTGACCAATCTGGAGGAGCTGTCCAAGGTTGGTTCCAAGGTTGTGCAGAAGCTTCTGCCTATCCCCATGGCATATTCATATTCCAAGGATATTGTCCCCAGTTTGGAAATCTAGGAGCATTGGGATATTGTGCATAACCACCACCAAGTCTTTGCCCAATAACATTGAGTTCTTTTGCTTGGGTGCCCAAAACAGATTTTAGATGAGGCAACAAAGGGCATTTATCTGTTGAATGTTCCTTGGAACAAATTCCACAAATAGAAGTTTTTTTTAGGGGGCAATCCTGCAAGGCATGCTTACTCCTACACCTTGGGCAATAAATTGCTAAAGGTGGTGTAGAATTATTTCTTGTGTTTTTCTCACCTAATGCAGTATTAAGTTGAACAAGGATATCAGTTTTTAAATTGGCCATTTCCTCCATCAACTCTTTCATACCATTATTGCCAATATTCTTTTTCTTTCTTCGATGGTGTGTACGGGAATAATTTTTGCATAACTCCACAATCTCATCAAGGTCAATTTGATCTGTCTCCTTTTCCCATTAAATCTAACACTTCCCTAGATTCATCCTGTAATCCTCTTAAGAGAATAGGCTTTAAGAAATCAGGCTCTACAGCACCACACCTCTTTTGGACAAAGGCAAAGCGATCAAGATAATATTCTAAACTCTCATCCTCTTCTTGCTTGATCCTAAACAACTCATCTTTCCTGTTTCTTACTCTACAATAATCCTGATATTTATTTAAGAATGCAGTATCCATCTCATCCCAGGTAGTAATTGAGTTAGGTTCAAGATTGCTCATGAACCATCAGAGAGCAGCGTCCTTAAGTGTAGAAGGAAATAAATTCAATTTCTAATTATCATTTATGTAGTCATAAGTCTGACATAACACTTTGAATTCAAACAAAAATTGATCAGGATCTTCTGCAATAGTTCCCCTAAAGATTGGCAATATAGATGGGGAGATTGTTTTCATGGGGGAATCTAGAAGTGGATCCAACCGAATAGGATATTCAAAAGTTTCAGGAGCATCATCAGGATCAACATATCCTCCTGCTGCTGCTGCTGCAGCCATAGTTGTCGTCTTTCTAAAGGATGCTGGAAATAGTTTAGTCAGAGGGGAGTGTTTAGCAGCTAGTGCTTCAAAAAGCTCCTTTTCTAATTTTGCCAACAATTCTTCTGATGAAGAAGGTATGTCTGGATTTTCCTCAGTGATGTCAAATGAAGGCAATTCTTCATTAGATCGAGTATGTCTCTTTGGTGGCTCAGAGCCACTCTGGATAAACCTCCCTCTATTGTCTCTTAGCCTATGCATTCATGCACATTTACTAAACAGACTGTAGAATTTGCAAGAACTATTTTCTGTATCCAGCCTACAGTTCTTGACCTACTTAGATTTGACTAACAACACCATGATCCCCGGAAATGGTGCCAAAAATGATGAGTGTCGTTTAATTCATCATTTGATCATTATTTATCAATCCGGGCAGGTGTCCTAAGGCTGTTTACGATAGTCAATTCGAGCAGGTGTAAGACACTCCATTCGGAAAATGGCTTTATTGGTAGAACAGATAGTGTTTGCTGGGGGTTCTTCTGTCACTCTAAACCCTATAACTTGAAAGGAAACTAAATTATGCTTGCTAAAATAAAACTGCAGAAATGAAATGACAGTGAAAGAAACCTATTTACTCTTCTTGAATCTGAAAATGCACTCAAAAACTGAAGTAAAATTGCTGAAATGAAAGTTGTTGAAATTAGAATTGTAGAAAATAAACTTAACTATCTTGCAAAATAAAAGAACAGATCTAGAAATAAACTCATAAATGAAAATGTAACTACAAATTTTAAAACTGGAAATAAGTTCAGCAAAATAAGAAAATGCAAAAAAATGACAGGTTTCCTGCTATTTTGCTGCAGACAGAATTAAACAAGAAAACCTGATATGAACCTTCTTACGCTCCTGGGATTGGCCCTTGCTCCCTGGTTCAGAAGAAGGTGAAGAAGTAGCTCTGGTGTTCTACCTAATCACTCCTTTAATCATAAAATAAAATTGATAAAAACTGCACTTTTTATTGATTTAAAAACATGCAGAAAAATTCTGCATATTATTACTACAGAAATCTGATTTCACAATATTCAGAATTACACTAATTACAATCCAAATTCTTCCTACTTAGCTCAAACCAGATGGGAGCTAGTTATTTATATTAAAAATAGCTAAATCAGATGTGGAATGATTCAAATTCAGGCATTTTAGGAATCTTTGTTAAAACTGCATTCCTAAAATGCAGAATATGGTTATATATGAAATCTATTCATTGCACACTTTATAGAGGTCTTCTGCGTTGAAAAAGATGCATAACAGATTTACATAGCTATCCCTATAATTCTACTGCAATTTGCTATCTTTCCTGAGCTGTTTTGGTCAAAACTGTGCATTTCCTGTTATTCCGGAGCAGTCCTGTTATTCCAGAGCAGAATCCCTGTTATTTTTCAAAGCAGCACCAGAATGACTGTTTTCAACACTATTTGCGGTTCTTTGGCCGAGCATTGGGTGGACCAGACTTATAATTCTTTCAATAACCTGGTCACATGCTTTCCTAAGTTGAATTTGACCAAATCCCAAGTCTTGCAAATCTGGCTGGAATTTGTCCAAGTCAAAACAGTCAAAAACAGTTTTGCACAGCTTGCAGTTTTGACCTGTTTTTAGTGCTATTTTCTGCATTTGACAACTTCAGAGTGCATATTATAAATGTTATAAATTCCACACGTGATTGTACTAACACATTTCACAACAAATCATTATTTATCAACAAAACTTATGCAGAAAATACAAAAAATTAGTAAAAACAGAATATTATGCTTCTAAACAGTCAAACATGTAAATAGTAGTAAATATTGCATTTCATCAGCAAAATTAACATTAAAACGTATCAAAAAAGTCTATTAAGGATGTCCAAAATAATAAAAAATGAGGCAATATTTGGCCTCATCAAAGGTTACGGCATGACAGTTTCAAAGGTCTTTTACAAACCCCAAGTTGGCAGGTTTAAATATTACAAGTGGATGCATTAGTTTAATGCATTTGGGTCCAGGAGGAAGTATTTATTTAAATAATTAAAAACCTTTTTAAGGTTCCCTTTAATTATTTTTAAATAAATATTAAATTATTGTTTGCAATGGGTTCTCCTAACCCATGGCACTATGTTTTAAGATTGTGGGTGCTAGCCAAGACCTCCACCGATGTGTTAAACTCCTCGCCGATGTCAAGAGCTTATGGTAAAAATGCATATAAATCTCCCTCAATAAAAATCAAGAATTATCCGATCCACATTTTGAAAAGAGTTGCTCGCTATGAATTTGTCATCTACTGTTTGATTTCTTCCTCGCTGTGATTTCGTGATCCGCTATTCGGATTTTTTCTCTGATTGTGTCTTCGCCATTTTTGTAAACCCGTCGTTTGACTGTGTCTTCGCAATTTTCGTAACTTGCTGTTCAACTGTATCTTCACCAATTTCGTGAATTCGCTGTTCATTTTTTTTGTACTTGTCGTTTGTTGTAAATCCGCTGTAATATTTTCATCTTCGTGTTCGCGTCAGAAGAAAGGGAGGCACTATTGTTTTATTTAATCCCTGGCACAGAAGGAACAAGGCTAACAGCGTGAGGTTTAAACCTCATCGGGTGCATTTGGCACACCGATAGCGGCTAGGCTGTTGGCGCGCTACCCGAACGGGAGGTTCCACGTTTGAATAACCTGAAAGGGTTTTACATCGTGAAGTGGACGCAGCGGGTGGTGTTAGAATTCATGTGCAATTTCTCCATAGCGTAATTTTTGATGTTGGCCAAGGTACTTTCGAAATTAATTTTTGCTAAGTGTATTTTGCGGATGGAGGAAGTTTATTAGAGGGCAAAATATCTTAGGAGTTATAAGGAGTTTAAAGCTTGTTTTATTTTTGATAAAAGATTCTTTTGAAGGTGTTGTTTGAAATATCTTATTGCATTCTTATGAGAGATAAATTTTATTTTTGATAAGACTATAAGGGAGAAATAAGGTGTATAAGGGATAAATTTTTCTTGTAATGTTGAGAGTGCTTTTGGTTGATTATGGAAATGAAAGCATGATGTTTTAAGGTTAAAATTGCTTCTTGTGTGAAGTTGTGAAACCTTAAGTGGGCAGCTTTGATATTGACATTTGCTTTCATTAAATTGGTAATAATCAAGCTATTCTTTACTTGGTTAAAGTGTTGGGCTTACTCCTTTGTTGATGATTTGAAAAGTTGTTTTGTGCTATTGTGATTTGAGTTGGTGGATGCTTTTTGTTCAAACAATATTGGAGAGAAAAGGAGTTCTACTTGTTTCCTTTTCTAATGTTGATTATGAAATGCTTCAAGGTTGTGTTTTGAGCTGAATGGTGTTGATTGAACCTTGTTTGATGAGCATTGTTGTTGAAGCCCTAATTGATGGTGAAAATAACATGAGTATCATTGTTATGTGATTCTTTGCATAGTTGGCAATTGTTGGGGTTTCATGTTCTTGAAAGAAAGCATTCTATCCTATCCATTTTAGATATTGAGTTGATTTTTTAGATTTGAGATTGAGTTTGAGCTGAGTTGATTTGAGTTGAGGTTTGAGATTGGGAGTTGAGTATAGGACATATTGAGTCTCTAACAATTCTCTTTATGCTTCTATGAGTTTGAAAAATCACATTGGTTCTCTAACAATTCATCTTGTGATTTCCTACTAATAAAGTTTTTTTCTTGGTGAGCTTGCTGAGTTTTGGACAGGTTTCGGTGGGGACTTGTGAGCAGTTTTGGACAGGTTCCGGTGAGGACTTGTGAGCAGATTTGGATAGGTCCTAACATAGGACTTGTGAGCTGAGTTTGATAGTTCTATCAGAGAACTTGAGGATAGAGGTGCATTGGTTCTTTGAGAAGAACCTAAGGACAGATTTGACAAGTCTTTGAGAAGGCTTGTGTGTAGAGGATTGATTTGTTCAAGTGTTGGACAAATATGACAGACAGAGGAAGACTTGTACTAGATCGACTGACTATGTTTGGTATAGGTTGTTGAGCTGCTGTGGACGTGATCATAGAAGGCAGAGGTCTCTTAGGCTAAGCATTGAGGATAGGAGGTCTTCGATGGAAAGGAGTTCCACATGCTGGAAAGAGGTAGAGTTAGTTGATCTTCTGAGGGATCATTTCCAGAGCAGAGGGGAAAGTATCTCCTTTGAGCAGAGGCTCATAAATTTTGATTGGGAGAAGGTATCTCCTTTGGGTCGAGGCTCATAAACATTGTAATTGGGAAGGATTCCCAAAGAACTTTGAGATAACTTTTAGAGAAAAGTTTTGTAGATGTAGCTCAACCATTTTGGGTGAACCACGTTAAAATTGGTGTCACTTTGTGGATGATATTGTGCATTGCTTTGATATTTCTTTGGGTATATTGCTTTATTGTTTTGAAGTATAAAGGAAAAAGTAAAAATAGGTCTTATACTGTTCACCCCCCCTCTCAGTATAAGCTTGTGTTCTTCAATTGGTATCAGAGTGGGTGCTTTCAAAATGTTTAATAGCTTGAAGGAAAAGCTAGTAAATAACACAATGGATCATTCAAGTGGCAATGCAACACCTATTCTTGATGGGTCAGATTTTGGTCGTTGGAGTGCAAGGATGAAGGTTCATCTAATGGCACTTGGTAATGAGGTTTGGGAAGTGATTGAAGATGAGTACACTATTCTTGTACATGGTCCTATTACTAAGGAAGAAAGGCTCCTACATCACAACAATTCAAAGGCAATGAATGCAATCCTAAAAGGCTTACAGAAAGCAGATCTCACCAAGGTGATTCACTGCAAGACAACTAGTGAAATGTGGAAACAGTTGAAGGTGGTTCATACAAGTGATACAAATGTCAGAAAGGCCAAGTTGAGACACTTCAAAGGTATTTTTGAACAACTCAAGATGAATGATGATGAAAATATTAGTGAATACATGCTTCGTATGGATGAGGTTGTTAACTCCATGAAAGACTTAGGTCTTGAGCTTGCTAAAAATGATGTTTGTGATAAGATTTTAAGATCTCTTCCTAATAGATTTAGTGAAAATATTTCTGCTATTGAGGAAGCTAAATATTTGGATAAGTTGAAAAAGGATGAGCTCCATAGTATACTTGCAGCATTTGAGTTGAGAACTCAAGTGAAGGTTGATGTCAAGAAAGAGGCATCTTTCAAGGCTACCAAGAAATCCAAGGGTAAACAACTTCAAGATAGTGATGAGTCTTCTAGTGATGAAGAGGCATATTACAACAAGAAAGGCAAGTTATCTAGAAAGCACAAAAGTATGAAAAATATAAGATGTTTCAATTGTGGAAAGTTTGGTCATTATGCTACTGACTGTACTATTCTTGAGAATGAAAGTGATGAAGATAAACAGGATTCTAAGAGCAAGGATTCTGAAAAGCGTAAGCATCACAGGAAGAACAAATATGAGCACAACAATCAAGGAAAGAGGTATTCTCACAAGCACAAGAAGAGTTTCTACCTAGACAAAGCAAGTAAGTGTTCTAGTAGTGATAGTGAAAGTTCTTCAAGTGATGATGAAAATGAGATGTTGTTCATATCAAAAAAAGAGGAAGAACTAAAACATAGATTCATTATCATGAAATGTCTTAGATGTGGAAACTTTGGTCACCTTGAGGATGATTGCACAAATAATGATTTGGTTTCTAGTATGTATGAGGATGCTTTAGAAAACTATAAGGAAGATGCATGTATGGTTTTTGAAAAGGGTAGCACCTCTAGTGATAAGAAATCTGAAAAAGGCTTTGATGATTCAAAAAGAAAACAAATAGAGGAAGATATAGAGGAAGGTGAAGTAGATCTTGAAGGTGAACTTATTAGTGCTCTTAGTGCTTTGAAAAAGGAAATAAAGAAGAATGCTAGACTCAAGGATAAGTTAGATGAATGTTGTATGGAGAGAGATGATCTTATAGAAATTCTTGACTTCTCTATAGCTAAGACACAAGAACTCAAGGATGAGTTAGAGTCTAAGGTTCTTGAGTATAGTGAGTTAGAACATAAAATGGCTTCTTTGAAAGAGGAAACTAAAAAGTACAAGGATAAGCTTTATAGGTTTCAAGATAGCTCCAAAAATGTTAAGTCACTCATCAAAGGTCAAAGAAAGACAATAGATAAAATAGGCCTTGGTTTTGTTAAGCCACATAAGGAAAAAGTTGGAGAGTCTAGTAAGAGACTCCAAAAGGAAGAGAGTTCTGATGAGGAAAGTATTTCAGAAAAGGAGTCCTTGAATGATAGATGCATAGAAATAGAAAACAAAATTCAAAATGAGAAGAAGAAGTATTTAGGACCCAAGTGGTCAAATAAAGGAAAGTTTCAAGGCAGATGTTTTTCTTGTCATAGGTTTGGTCACATGGCTTCACATTGCATGGCTCAAGTGAAGAAGGTAAATGACAGTTTCAGAAGTGCTAGTTACTTTCAAGGGTATTTCTACTCTTGTAAATAGTTTGGGCACAAGGTAGTCTATTGCAAGGTAAATAACAAGAACAGGTTTGATCAAAATAGGTTTGGTCAGAATAGGTTTGGTCAGAATAGGTTTGGTCAAAATAGGTTTGGCAGAACAGGTTTGGTCAGAATAGGTTTGGTCAGAACAGGTTTGGCCAGAACAGGTTTGGTCAGAATAGGTTTGGTCAGAACAGGTGGATTCAAAGATCAGGTTTACCTCAGAGAAATAACTTTGTTAGGTGTTTTAAGTGCAACAATGAAGGTCACATATCCAGACAGTGCAGAGCTAAATTTCCAAAATACAGGAACAGGAACAATGGCATGATCAGGTCCAAGGATCAAGGCATGGACAAGAACAAGGATGAGAACAAGAACAAGAATAGTGACAATAACAGGAATATGGACAAAGAGTTCAAGAGAAGGCCCAAAAAGGAAGTTATAGACACTGATGATGATCAGTGCCTAATGGGAGTTTTACTCCCACCCCAGAATTAATCACCTCATCGGGGAGGTGGGGGAGGGACTAAGCTAAGAGGCTCATTCTTAGTCCCGAGCCCCAAAGGTGACCCTTTGCCATTGATGACAAAGGGGGAGAGATATGAGTAAGGGGGAGAGCTTCAAAGTGAAGGGGAGCTTCAAGTCAGGGGGAGAAAAAATTCAAAGGAATATTCTCAGTTGTTAGCACAATTGGTTTTAGTTTTGGCTCTTGAGAAGTGTTTTCAGTAAAGTTTTGCCATCAATGACAAAGGGGGAGATTGTTGGCAATTTTGGGTACTTTGGGTACATTGCCTTTGCTCAAGTGTATAAGTTGTCATTGATGTCAAGAAGCTCTTGAAAGAATTTTATTTGATGTCAAATAATTTGTTTTGATGAAGGTTACGACATGACAGTTTCAAAGGTCTTTTGTAAACCCCAAGTTGGAAGGTTTGAAGATTACAAGTGGATGCATTAGTTTAATGCATTTGGGTCCAAGAGGAAGTATTTATTTAAATAATTAAAAACCTTGTTAAGGTTCCCTTTAATTATTTTTAAATAAATATTAAATTATTGTTTGCAATGGGTTCTCCTAACCCATGGCACTATGTTTTAAGATTTTGGGCGCTAGCCAAGACCTCCGCCGACATGTTAAACTCCTCGCCGACGTCAATATCTTATGGTAAAAATGTATATAAATCTCCCTCGATGAAAATAAAGAATTATCCAATCCACATTTTGAAAAGAGTTGCTCGCTATGAATTCGTGATCTGCTGTTCGATTTCTTCCTCGCTATGATTTCGTGATCCGCTATTCGGATTTCTTCTCCGATTGTGTCTTTGCCATTTTCGTAAACCTGTCGTTTGACTATGTCTTCGCCATTTTCATAACCTGCTGTTCAACTGTGTCTTCGTCGTTTCATGAATCCGCTGTTCATTTTTTTTTTTACTCACCGTTTGTCGTAAATCCGCTGTAAGATTTTCATCTTCGTGTTCACGTCAGAAGAAAGGGAGGCAATGTTGTTTTATTTAATCCCTGGTGCAGAAGGAACAAGGCTAACAGCGTGAGGTTTAAACCTCATCGGGTTCCTTTGGTGCACCGATAGTGGCTAGGCTATTGGCACACTACCCAAATGGGAGGTTTCGCGTTCGAATAACGCGAAAGGGTTTTACATCGTGAAGTGGACGCAGCGGGTGGTGTTAGAATTCATGCGCAATTTCTCCATAGAGCAATTTTTGATGTTGGCCAAGGTACTTTCAAAATTAATTTTTGCTAAGTCTATTTTGCAGATGGAGGAAGTTTATTAGAGGGCAAAACAGCTTAGGAGTTATAAGGAGTTTAAAGCTTGTTTTATTTTTGATAAAATATTCTTTTGAAGGTGTTGTTTGAAATATCTTATTGCATTCTTATGAGAGATAAATTTTATTTTTGATAAGACTATAAGGGAGAAATAAGGTGTATAAGGGATAAATTTTTCTTGTAATGTTGAGAGTGCTTTTGGATGATTATGGAAATGAAAGCATGATATTTTAAGGTTAAAATTGCTTCTTGTGTGAAGTTGTGAAACCTTAAGTGGGCAGCTTTGAGATTGACATTTGCTTTCATTAAATTGGTAATAATCAAGCTATTCTTTACTTGGTTAAAGTTTTGGGCTTACTCCTTTGTTGATTATTTGAAAAGTTGTTTTGTGCTATTGTGATTTGAGTTGGTGGATGCTTTTTGTTCAAACAATATTGGAGAGAAAAGGAGTTCTAATTGTTTCCTTTTCTAATGTTGATTGTGAAATGCTTCAAGGTTGTGTTTTGAGCTGAATGGTGTTGATTGAACCTTGTTTGATGAGCATTGTTGTTGAAGCCCTAATTAATGGTGAAAATAACATGAGTATCATTGTTATGTGATTCTTTGCATAGTTGGCAATTGTTGGGGTTTCATGTTCTTGAAAGAAAGCATTCTATCCTATCCATTTCAGATATTGAGTTGAGTTTTCAGATTTGAGATTGAGTTTGAGCTGAGTTGATTTGAGTTGAGGTTTGAGATTGGGAGTTGAGTATAGGAAATATTGAGTCTCTAACAATTCTCTTTATTCTTCTATGAGTTTGACAAATCACATTGGGTCTCTAACAATTCACCTTGTGATTTCCTACTAAGAAAGTTTTTCTCTTGGTGAGCTTGCTGAGTTTTGGACAGGTTTCGATGGTGACTTGTGAGCAATTTTGGACAGGTTTCGATGGGGACTTGTGAGAAGTTTTGGATAGGTTTCGGTGGGGACTTGTGAATAGATTTGTATAGGTCCTAGCAAAGGACTTGTGAGCTAATTTTGATAGTTCTATCAGAGAAATTGAGGACAGAGGTGCACTGGTTCTTTGAGAAGAACCTGAGGACAGATTTGGCAAGTCTTTGAGAAGGCTTGTGTGCAAAGGATTGATTTGTTCAAGTGTTGGAAAGATCTGACAGACAGAGGAAGACTTGTACTAGATCGACTGACTATGTTTGGTATAGGTTGCTGAGCTACTGTGGACGTGATCATAGAAGGCAGAGGTCTCTTAGGCTAAGCATTGAGGACAAGAGGTATTTGATGGAAAGGAGTTCCACGTGCTGGAAAGAGGTAGAGGCAATTGATCTTTTTAGGGATCATTTCTAGAGTAGAGGGGAAGTTATCTCCTTTGAGTAGATGCTCATAAATTATGATTGGGGGAAGGTATCTCCTTTGGGCCGAGGCTCATAAACATTGTAATTGGGAAGAATTCCTAAAGAACTTTGAGATAAATTTTAGAGAAAAGTTTTGTGGACGTAGCCCAGCCATTTTGGGTGAACCACATTAACATTGGTGTCACTTTGTGGATGATATTGTGCATTGCTTTGATATTGCTTTGGGTATATTGCTTTACTATTTTGAAGTATAAAGGAAAAAGTAAAAAGAGATCTTATACTATTCACCCCCCCTCTCAGTATCAGCTTGTGTTCTTCAACTACCTTTTTGAATCAAGTTGACATGATTTCATAGCAATAATCAACATATTTTACACCACTTTAAAAATCAACAAGACTTAGTTTACATAGCAGTATTCATCATAGATTATCACACCATTTTTAAAATCAATTAAACACAACATGCTCAACAACAAGCATAATAATTCCACACTGGTTTCATATTGGAATATATATAGTATGCACAACAATAAGCAGAATAACTCCACACTATTTTCATATTTATATATACATAGTATGCACAACAACAAGTAGAATAACTCCACACTATTATTACTTTTGGATATACACAGTATGCACAACAACAGGCATAGTAGAAACCAAGTATAAAAACTAACTTGTTTCCTCCGCTTCCAAAAAAATTTAGTTTGTTGGTCTTCCAATTTGTTGTTCTCCCTTATATCATTTCCTTGCTTCTTTTCCCCCCTTACCCTTTTTCATTCCCTTACATTTTCTAAAAAGCACCTTCTTCCCCTGAAAACTTCGTAAGTTGTTCATCCTCCTTTCTCATTTGTATTGCCATATTATCGAGCCCCTCCACCATAATCTCACATGCATAATATTTCATCATGGCATTCCAACAATTTTCAAAATTAATGAACTTAGCTCTACCGAATTTTTTAACCTTGGAGCAATAATAGTAACATACACTATTTTTGGCATGATTTCAAAATAAATAAGATAAGGTTAGAAATATTCATTGAGTCTAACACATAAATAGTTTTGGCCACCATATAACACATGTCATTTTCCTTAATAACCAAACATGGTGGTTCCATCAAATGCCATTATTATTTTAATATGAACGTGGATAAAATACATAGCAAACTATAACTTGATTTGCACAAGTTTTATTTTCCTCTTCAAATAAACAAAATGATTATTTTTCTTTATTTATTTTATATTTTATTTATAAGGTTTTCTTTCCATGAAATCATAAAATAATAAAGGAAAATATTTTCAAATATTCACTCAAAAATTAAAGGGTGGCTCCCATGATTGAGACATATTCATTGCCACCTCTAATCACACAAGCTCAATATATATATATAAAAAAAAAAAAAACATTCAAAGTATTAGAAATATATATCCAAATAAACAAATACTAGAATGCCTTTCAAAAATAGTGGCTCCCATCATCATTGCCACCACAAAATATTTCTCATTCCTTGCAATCAAGCAATATTTCAAACAATTGAACACATGCAAAGATGCAATTTACATTGCCCCTAAATGATATGCAAACACAGGTTTCCATGTACTCATGAGCTGAATAATCACTTCTCTTACTTACCCTTTTTCTACTGACGTGTTTCCTTTCATTATCATCTTGCAACTATCTTGCACTCACATATTTTGTCAGGAGTACCACGTTTCTCAAAAATAGGTAAGTAAATGCATATCTTACTTTCATTATTTATTCGTGAAAGGAGGGTTGTTACATCCTCCCCCACTAGAGATAAACACAATCCCTATGTTTTATAACTAGGTTAAGAAAAAGAAATATTTTGTACATTCATATATTTTACTTTTAACCAAATATGCTCAAGTGAATTCACAATTCCACTTTAACTCTACATTTTGCAATCATATTATTCATCATAGAATATCATACACTTTTGTTTTGTATTGACATGCAATCACACTATAGATTATTTCATAATGAACTTAGTTACACATATCCATCATGGTTCAAAATATTTCACTTAGTAACACCAAAATATTACAATTTACTCTACTCAATAACTTCATATATACACGTCACAAATTTTATATAAAAGGAAGTTTTTTTATAAAATTCTTCATCTACTCAAACAAATAAGGAAATTACTCTTGCATTTCTACCATGTCTTCCCATGTAGCATTTCTATCTGAGTAGTGGTCCCATTGGACCTAACATTACTCTATGCTTCATTTTATTAGGTTCTTGTTTTGGAAACCAAGTACATAATATGTCAAACCTCAATATTTAAGGGATCAGTCATATGCATGTTGGAAATATTTGGAACATGAGTAGGATCATGAATGTATTTTCTAAAGAGGGACACATGAAAGACATTATGGATCTTGGATAAGCTTGGTGATAGAGCTAATATGTATGCAATAGTGCTTATCTTATCTATTATCTCAAATGGACCCACGTATCAAGATTCAATCTTGGAATATTTGATTGAATTTATTTTTGGCTTCACCATTAATAATATGCAGTCTCCCACCGAGAATTCCATTGGTATTATTTTAAGGTCCGCATAGCTTTTCTAATGATCTACAACCTCTTTTAGCTTTTTTGAACTCTTTTCAATTTCTCTTCCATTTCTTTTATCATTTTTGAGTCGATCACCAGTCGATCATCTGGATTATCCTAAGATAATGGAATTCTACACCTTCTACCATACATGGCTTCAAAAGGTGTCATACCTAGTGAAGAATGGTAACTATTGTTATTTGTAAATTCTACTAGGTATAAGTAGTCTTCGCATTTAATATGTTGATCCATGTAACATTCACAACATATGCTCAAGTACTTGATTCACCCTCTCAGTCTAACCATCTATATCTAGGTGATAAGCAATACTGATAATTATTTTTGTCCTTAATGCTTTATTCAGTGCTTGCCAAAATTTCTAAGTGAAACAAGAATCACTATCAGATATTATAACTTCTAGAAAGTCATAGAGTCTTACCACTTCGCTAGAAAAATTACTTGCTACAGTAGTTGCATCATCTTGCACATTGCCTAGTATAAAATATGTGACTTTAATTAATTTATCCACAATTACTATAATTGCATCATAACCCCACGATAAAATCCATTGATGCTAATTGCCACTTCTATGTGGGTATCTCATGTGGATATAGTTTTCCAAATGGATGTAGGTGTTCCACTTTCACTTTTTCACATTCCATGAATTTGGCCACATAATTGGTAATAAATTTTTTATATCATTCCATAAATATGCTTTCCCTAGATACTCTAACATATTTGAACCTCTTGGATGTGCAGAGTAGGGAGTGTTATGCACTTCCCTAAGGATTGTTTCCCTCAATCCTCATAACTTAGGTACCACCAACCTATTCCTTAAATAAAGTAGATCATCCCTAAAAAAATAATATTTATCCTTTTCTACTTTATGTCCATTAAGACCTATACGCGACTGAAAAAATAATCTTTTTCTTGCAATATTTTAATTTGATCTAACATGTCATATTGGTATTTTTTCATTTCGGTTATACACACTCTTCTATTCAAAGCATCAATGACCTTATTCTCTTTTCTATTAATGTACTCAATACCAAAATCATACTCCTCTAAGAACTCTATCCAATGTCGTTGTCTAGAATTAAAAAATGGCTGAGTAAATATATAATTTAAACTTGGATGGTTTGATTTTAACTCAAATGGTTTTCCTAGAAGGTACTGTTGCCAAAATTTTATAGCATGTACTACTGCTATAAACTCTAAATCATGAGTGGCATAATTGAATTCATGCCTCTTAATTTTATTAGACTCATAACCAATTATTGCATTGCCTTGGTTTAAAATCCCACCTAGCTCTTCGATCGATACATTTGTACAAACTATAAATTACTTTTAAGGATTAGTTAATTGTAGGATTGGTGCTATAATGAACCTTTATTTCAAAACTTGAAAAGCATCCCCACACTACTCTATCCATTTGAAGCTCTTCCCTTTTTTCTAAAGGTTTGTAATGATTGAGTAATTCTCAAAAACCCTTTGACGAATCGTCTATAATATCTTGTAAGTCTCATAAAACTTGGCACCTTTGTGACATTAGTAGGTTTGACCATTCAATTATTTCTTTGATTTTCTTGGGGTATACTACAATTCCTTTAGCAGAGATAATATGTCCAAGGTATTGCACTTGTGGAGTATAAAACTCACATTTTGATAATTTTCTAAATAATTGATTCTTTCTAAGAATCCCAAGAACTGTTCTAAGGTGTTGATCATGCTCTTATTTATTTTTAGAATAAAAAAAACTATAATACAAAAATACGAGTACAAACTTATTCTTTAAAAATGATGTTCATGGGGTTCATGAACGCGATTGGGGCATTGGTTAACCCAAAAGGTAAGACTATAAAATCAAAATACCCATAGCTTATTCTAAATGTTGTTTTAGAAGTATCTTCCTTCCAAATTCTTAATTGATGATATCCATATCTCAAATATATTTTAGAAAATATGGTTGCTCTTCTTAGTTGATCAAATAAATCATTAATTCTTGGTAGCGAGTACCTATTTTGACAGTATCCTTATTTAGCATTCAATAGTCTATACACATTCTTAATGTATCAATTTTTTTAACAAATAGGATAGGAGCTCCCCAAGGTGACACACTAGGTTTGATTAACTCATTTTCAAGCAAATCTTGTAGTTGTACTTTTAGCTCTTACAAATCTATAGGAGTCATCCTGTAAGGTGACCTTGCGATTGGTACTACACTTAGTAATAATTCAATTGAAAAACCAAATTTTTATAAACTTTCTTATTCAAAATAAAATAAAATATAGAATTTATAATCATATATAAATCTATTTTATTAAATTTGAAAAAAATTATATTCAAAATTTCAAAATACACGTACCATCATCTTTTGTCTCTACTCTAGGTTTCCACCCAAATAAAGAATTCAATGGAATTGCACCTTCTTCATACTAGCTTTTTGTTGATTTTTCTTTGAAGTCAATATGCATCCAACATATCACATCAATATTAAAATTAGAGGAAGTCATGAGAATACTTAAAATACCATAAGATAAATATTTAACCTTTGTAATGGTGTTGATGAAATTGCAAGGATGATGCGCTGCACAGCCATATGCATAACGATAACTCTTCCCTACACATTTTGGATTGATTGTGCACATATCTATGCCTTCCCCATGCTCTATTGGAGGCAACACAGTTTTTAATTATCCCAATGGACTACCATCAAGGGGTATTCTCAATCTTCCTACCCTAATCCCATGAAAACCAAATAAATGTCATTTTATGCCTACCAGTTTACAACTTAGAATTAGTAAACAAAGTAAGAATTCAAAAATGAAAAGATTTCATGAAGTACACTAGGTAGCTTTTCACTTTTATGAATATAGGATGGAATATATACAAATATTCTCTTCTAATATACGATTATTCAATTATATTTGGGTTATAAATATTAGAATATTATCTATTTGAAATTAATCTAATCTCTTAATGTTTATTATCTCATAATTTAAAAAAAATAATTTAAATTTATTGTAATGCATGACAAGTTGTGATGTGATATTTTTAGATTTTTATAGGATATTTTTTTTTATGTTTTATTTTGTAGTGTCATGTTTTGTAATGCCCTATTTAAAAATATATACATATGAATAACAAGTGAAAAAGATGAATTTTGTAGTTGAAAGGAAATATTAATAAAAAATATATTTCCTGTATATATTAAATTTTGAATATTGATTGCAGTAGCAATTTGTAATTTATGTTTTGTTTCAGTGAGTGTCCTTTTAACCCATTTAAAATTGATTGGTATCAGAGCAAGGATTTAGAAAGCAAGGTAAGTTTACAAATCCAAAGAAATGTGGCTATGGATTCAAGGATAAGCTAAAAAAGACCATATACCAAAGATATGCAAGAGCAAGATAATGAGCTTGAATATTCCTTTATTTGAGAACAACGAACTTGTGATGAAAGAGGAGCGGAGGCATAAATTATTTGGGGGTAAGGCACTACATCATTGGAGCAAAGATCTCAAAATACTATCTAACACCAAGATCCATAGTAGATTTGACCAAGATAAAATTTGAACAATGACCTCCAATAATAGCCCATTACAATTACAAATTCCATATGTTAATGATTTTTTTTTGAATATTAGAGCATATATAAGAAAATTTTAGTTGGGTCACAAGAAATTTTTGATTTAGTAGGAAATGGGTATGTAAAACCTACAAATCAAGCAACATATAATGCAGTCACTCAAGTTCATAAGGATTTATTGAAACATAATCATAAGGATAAAGAAACACTAGTTTCCATTGTGTAGGCAATTGATGAGTACATATTTTCAAGGATTGCAGTAGCAACTAACTCAAAACAAGCATGGGAGATTTAGAAAACTCATATCAAGGTACCAATAGAGTAAAAATAGTAATATTGCAAATGATAAGAGGAAATTTTGAGAATTTACAAATGAATGATTCTAAATCTATAAGTGATTTCTTTACTAGTGTAATGAATGTTTTTAATCAAATGAAAACGAATGGAGAAAGCATTGAAGATCAAATAATAGAGGAAACGATATTGAGAAGTCTACCAATAATATTTGAATCTATTGTTATCTCCATTGAAGAATAAAAGTATCTATCAAGGTTATGTATGGATGAATTAATGGTTCCTTTACAAACACATGAACAAAGGATGAACCAAACATCTCACTTCTCTATGGATAATGCATTCAAAACACAAGTCTCATTCAAAGACAAGAATAAAAATAGAGAATCTCAACAAGCACCTTCAAATTCTCAAAGAGGAAGAGGATATGGTAGTAGAGGTAGAGGAAGTAGAGGTTTTGAAAGAGGATAAAGAACAAATTATTATATCAAAAGAGAGAAAATATAACCTTCATAAAGTAAGAGGAAGAGACAGTGGTAAAAATCAACAATGAGGTACATATCAAAGGTATGATGAATCATAAACCCAATGTTATTAATGTAAGAAATATGGACATTATAGTTATAAGTGTAGAAATAAGATGTTTAAATAAAATAAGAAACAAATTAGCCAAATGAAAACGAGGAAAGAAAATATGTACATGATTCATTATTGATCACTTTTAGTGTTGATGAAGAATGTAAGAAGAATATTCGATACAATATTTGGTACCTAGGTACTGGTTTTAGCAATCACATGTCTATAGTTAAATAAATATTCTCAAAAATAGATAGAACTATCAAGTCTTAAGTAAATAATGGTAACAACAACAAGGTTCTTGTTATGGGAAAATGCAATATTTTATTTTTTATAAAGCAACATGAAAAACACATCCTTGATGTTTACTATGTGCCTAAATTGAAGCATAATATATTAAGCATTGGATAACTTGTACAAATATGTTATAGGGTTTACATTGAAAATGGAGCTGGTATTATTATAGATGGAAAAAATAGACTTATATCCAATGTAAGTATGACAAAGAATAATTTTTTTGCTTTAAAAGATAAAATTGAAATGTTGCTCTCATTTAGTACTATTACAAATACAAATCATGGTTATGTCACCTTGGATTTAGTCATTTGTATTTCAATAATATAAATTTATTTCATAAGAAACAAATGGTAAAATGATAACCATTAATAGAGTAATTGGATCAATTTTGTGAAGGTTGTATCATAGGCAAGCAGCATATGGTCACATTCCCTATAGAAAAATCATGGAGGGATTCATGACCTGTAGAGCTTGTACACTCAAATATATGTGGGCCTATGAAAATGAGCTGATTTGAAAATTGTAAATATTTTATAATATTTATAGATGATTTTAGTTGAAAGACATGGGTATTATTCTTGAAGCAAAAATCAAAAGCATTTGGAATATTTCAATAATTAAAAGCATTGGTTGAGAAGCAAAGTGGATATTATGTAAAGACACTAAGAACTGATGGAAAATGTGAATACGTTTCAAATGAATTTTATGATTTTTGTAAGGCAAATGGAATCAAAAGATAATTTACAACTAGATATACACCATGACAAAATGGTGTTGTAGAAAGGAAGAACAAAACCATAATGGATATGGAAAGGAGCATGTTAAAAGCAAAACCATTACCAAATGTTTTTTAGGCAAAAGCTATTGCATGCATAGTATATTTGTTAAATAAATGTCCTCTAAAAAATATTTGGAATATAATCCCTCAAGAAGTATGGTGTAACAAAATTCCAAGTGTTGCATATTTAAGAATTTTTGTTGTATATCTTATACATACATTCTAGAATAATAGAGAAGAAAATTGGATGACGAGGGAGAGAAATTCATTTTCATTGGATATAGTGAAAAATTAAAAGCTTATAGGCTATATAACCATATTATTAAGAAAGTAATTTTAATTAGAGATGCAAATTATATTCAAAACAAATATTGGAATTGGAATACCAAAATAGATTAGCAAGGAACAAAAAGCATTGAAATGAAATATTTAAATGGAGAAAGCACAAATAAACCTTTGATTTCAAGAAATAGTACCAATGTAGGTAGAAATCCTTCTTCATCATCAAATTCAACACCAGGTGCAAGAACAAGGTTTAATCCCATCATGTAAACACCATCAAATATGAGAAGCCTACGACAAATATATGAGGTAACAAAAAATGAAAATGAAGGTGAAGAGTTTATTGATTTTACCTTATTTTCTGAATGTGATCCTATCTATTTTGAAGATGCAAATAATAATAGTACATGGGTAAAATCTACGGATGAAGAAATTGATGGTATAGAAAAAAATCAAACATGAGAATTCCTGGATCTTCTAATTACAAAATAATTATTGGTGTGAAATGGGTGAATAGAACAAGGTTAAATGCTTATTATGTTGGAAATATATAAATCAAGGTTAGTTGCAAAAGGATATTCACAAAAATCAATAATTGATTATCATGAAATTTACTCACCTATAGAAAGGCTTGACATAGTAATAATGATTCTAGCATTGACAAGTCAAAAAGTGAAAATTCTATCACATGGATGTTAAGTCTAACTTTCTAAATGGAGTATTAGAATAAGAGGTCTACATAGGACAATTGTAATGTTATGAATTGGAATGACAAGAAAGAAATGTGTATAAATTGAAGAAAACATTATATGGGATAAAATAAGCGCCAAGGGCTTGGTATAGTCACATTGAGTCTTACTTTCTAAAAAATCAAATTTTCAAGTGCTCATGCAAGCCCATTCTCTATATCAAGGCAAATAAGTAAGGAAAATTTTAATAATTTTTTTTTATATAGACGATTTAATTTATAATGGCAACAAAAATGTGTTGTTTGATTAATTTAGAAGAGCAATGAAGAGTGAGTTTGAAATGAAATATTTAGGTTTGATGAAATATTTTTTTCAAGTTGAATTATTTCAATCCGATGAGGGAATTTTTATGTCATAAAGTAAATATGCAAATAATATTTTAAATATACTTAGAATGGATAATAGCAAACCAACCTATACACTAGTAGCAACAAGCAAAAAATTAAGTAAACATAATAGAAACAACAATGTAGATTTAACATCTTAAAAAAAATTGTTTGGAAGTCTCATGTATTTGATGGCAATTAGACCAAATATAATGCATGAAATTAGTCTAATTTCAAGATTTATGGAGACATCTAAGAAAACTCACTTGCAAGCATGAAAATAAATTCTGAGGTATGTGAATGGAACAAAAGATCATGGGATTTTCTATGCAATGTCAAAGAATCTTAAAATTGTTGGATATATGGATAGTGATTGGAATGAAAACATTGATAATAGGAAAAGTACTTCTAGGTACATATTTCATCTTGGATCTGGTGAATCTCGTGGTCTTCTAAAATATAGTCTATTGATGCTCTTTCAACTACTAAAGCAAAATATTTTGTTACCACCTCAACCATATGTCAAGTAGTATGGCTTAGAATAATTCTAGGTGAATTGAACCAAGTATAGGAATATACAACTAAGATATTTTGTGATAATAATTTAACTATACTATTGTCAAATAATCTAGTATTTTATGGAAGCACACACATCAATATTAAATTTCACATCATTAGAGAGCTGATTAGAAATGAAGAAATTAAATATCACATTCTTAAAAAAAATTACTAAGAAAGGGTGTTAAAATTAAACCACATTTGTTTTATAGACCTTATATTTTTAGGACCAATCTAGTCTTTTATTATGTACAGCTAGTAGTAGTTTTAGCATACATGTATATA
Source organism: Wollemia nobilis (assembly GCA_028583015.1). Classification (NCBI taxonomy): domain Eukaryota; kingdom Viridiplantae; phylum Streptophyta; class Pinopsida; order Araucariales; family Araucariaceae; genus Wollemia; species Wollemia nobilis. The sequence continues at coordinate 8,575,094 of JAQPPZ010001925.1, forward strand.
TAGATTAATTATAACCAATTACACAAAATTATTTAAGAAATTATTAAAATGTGTTGTAATACATGTAAAAGTGTGTGTCTCTAGGTATCTGTGATGTAATATTTTTTATTATAATTTATTTTGCTATGTTTTGTTTTGTAATGCCTCATTTTAAAATATATACATATGACAGACGAGTGAAAAAGATAATTGTAGTAGTAACAATATGAAAAAAAAAAATTAATACAGGAAATATTCGTTGTACATTTTAAATAATGGTTACTACAACAATTTGTGATCAATGATTTATTTAGGGAGTATGTTTTTTTAAGCCTTCAATCACAACATGGTTTGTAATCTTATCCATATGATTTTAATTAAAACCTCCTCTTTATATGGTTATGCAATTATATTCAATCACCTCTGTCTGTCGGCAGAGGCGAATGAACATTCCTTTGTTCCTTTTCAATTCGATGCGTAAATCTATGCTCGGAGTGCAAGGTGGGTGGGACCAGGTTCCCCTACATCAGGGCTTGGCTTTGTTGGTGTTTGAACATGCTGCTTTGGAGAATGGGGTAGCGATGGATGAGATTATAAAGACCTTGATCTCCCTTCCTGTTCTTGTGCCTGGTTATCCCTCACAAGTTTTAGAAAGTTCTAGTTTAGAATCAGAAGATGTGTACTCCTTCTCCTTAAGATCGGGTTCAAAAAAGTTGTCTCGCAAAGGGTTTGACTCTGAAAAAGGGGTGTGGGGATCAGCAGTGATAAATTCTCCCATTGAGGTAGTGAAGAACCAATTGGTGTCTCCTGTCACCTCTCCAGTGGTGGAGAGTCTTTCTATGGGTGTTTTTGTGGAAAGTGGGGGTACTCATAAATCGGTTCGACCGACTGGAAAAAGGAGAGATTTGGCGGGATCTTCCCCCTATCTAAGGTGAATGATGTGGTCTGTGAGGTGGAGGTTTTTCCTAGACATTTTGCCAAAGACAATTTGGTGGCTGATGCGTACTCTTTAGGTAAATCTACAGTGAATAAGAGCGCGTACAATTTAGAGCTCTGTTAAAATTGCTTTGGATTATGCTGAGGAGGTTACCCATATGTTTGGAGATATTATTCATGAATTTGATTCTTTGATGTAGAACCATATCGGTTCTCTCACTGGTCGATTCGTTTGGCTTTTTATTGATTTCGTGATCTCCTTCTTCTCTTTGTTTGTTTGCCGTGTTTGTTCTATTTATTTTATGTCTATTTTATTGTGTGCTTTGTAAAAGGTTGTGGGATCCCTTTCAAAACCTTCTTTTCTTTTAATATTACCTCAAGTTAACATGCCATAAACCTTACTTCAAGCATTGAAGCACCTTTAAGTCTATTCAAATTGTACAACATAAAATAAATATTACCTTGAATATGGAAGGATGTCCACACCACCAGGGAAATATCGTAAGTCTTCCAACTTAATTGTATCTACTATGGTGTTGTCATAATAATATTCACAACAATCGGCTATCACTGCAACGGCCTTCCCATGCTCGTCTTTCTCTTCGCAAGCATTTATGAAGTGGAATTTCATAAATGATGGCATCTCCATGCATGCCACATGTCATCACTTTAAAATTAATTAAAGAAAACGTCCAGTGGAACTGTACCTCAACCATTCAGAAGTGGCTGAAATATTCAGGATACTGTCTTTGTATATAATTTCGATGACAGACATAACTAAAATTTTAGATGAAAGAACTCACTGTCTCTCCTGTTGATCAGGAGACCACACGTACATATGATTTTGACTAGGGATACCATTTGAAATACGTTGGTTCCAAGTTTGTGCTTAATAAATTGTCACTGCAAAACTTGAATGGCATTTCATGTATGATAACGTAATTGTCAGTCACACGAAAAGAGTGCACCACACTTGGGGAAGGGCCGCTTTCCCAATTCACCTTAAAATCACACCATCCTAACCATGGTTATTGATTAGCATTGTATTAACACTGTGGAAGGTAGAGACTATCCTTATTAGCCTTACATTGCAAAATAATGATTCAAACCAACTAGTCTTACACGCCCCAGTAAAGTTCTCTCATTCATTCTTGGAAGCATTCGAACAATACTATAACCAGGTTCCATGAAGTCTAGAGTCAATGAAATCAATTCTATTTTTGACACCAAAGCATGCGTGAAATGGTACAGACCCTGACACTCAGACGCACACAGAATTTTCATTTTTAGGATGTCACTTTTATAATCTAGATTTTGAAATAACTGTTAAAATTAATTAAAATTTAATAATTTTAATTATAATTATATAAGATAGATAATTTTTCCGTACTTTTAAACTCAATTACATAAAAAAAAATAGTTTACGCACTTATAATTAAAAACTTCAAAGTTTTGCCAAAACAAACAAATCTAAAAAATCTACCCTACTCCGACATTTTATTTAAATCGATATATACAGCTACCCTAACTTAAACAACAAGAATTATTAATTTCAATAAAATAAATCCCCTAAATATATTGTTAGAAATTAAACTCGATTTCATGCTTGTAATATTTTTGATAGATCTTATCGCTCAAATCAGATCGTAGATCCTTGACATCCGATTGTTGTAAGTTTCCAACGTGCACATTTAATACTGGTAGTTGTGATTGGAAGGAAACCCTAGTTTTTGTTCAGTGCATATCATAACATAAGCCCTAGCGCATGTCAAAATATAAGTCTTATATTCTCTTTCGCTCGGCTATATAAGGCAGTGCTACCTTTTAGAAAAAGAAGCATGAGTGCACAACAGTGTAGAGAGAGAATGGAGAAGAGTAGAGGGAGAACAGAGTGGAAGGAGAGGTGTTAGAAGACGCAGAGAGAATAGGAGTCAAAGCAGCAGCCTTTGGTTAACTCCTCCGAGTTTTTATCCTACAATAGCATAGTATTTTTGCATATGGTTGTGAAGCTTCTAGAGAAAGAAGCATCTAGTGCAAGTATCTATTTCACCCGTCTCATGAGCGATCCGATGTTGTGTCTCATCTGCAACACAAAAGTAATATTTTCGTGCATATTTCAAATTGGTATCGGAGCAAGAGCCTTCCCATGGATGATAAGAATTAATGGCTTATGATAGTAATCCTTTGCAGTTACATATCCCATAGTTCAATGACAAAAATTACGATTACTGGAGCATCTAGATGAAGATCATGTTTGGGACTCAGAAGCTATGGGACTTGGTCCAAAATGACTATGCAGAACCAGAAAATGCAACAACCATGAGCACTCTCTCCCAAGAAGAGTCATATTTGTTGAAAGAGAACCGAAAGAAGGACCAAAAGGCATTATTTTATATAATACAGGTGATTGAGGAGACAATATTTTTGTTAATTACAGTAACAACCACATCAAAGGTGGCATGGGAAATCTTAGCCAGCTCCTTCCAAGACACCAACAAGGTGAAGTTGGTGCGGTTGTAGATGCTAAGAAGGGAGTTCAAGAGCTTGCAGATTAGTGATTCAAAGTCCATGAGCGACTTCTTTACCCAGACAATGGGTATCATCAATTAGATGAGGATGAATTGTGAGAATGTGAAGAAAATACTGAGGAGCCTACTAGCAAGGTTGACTCAGTGGTGATATAAATTGAAGAATTGAGGGATTTTACAACCCTATCCATTGATGAGCTCACGGGTTCTCTACAAATACATGAGAAGAGGCTGAGTTAGTCAACTTAGTTCTCATTGGATCAAGTGTTCAATATGCAAGTCTCATTTTGAGACAGTAGCAGAGAATAATTCCACCAAGAAGCCTCCAGTTCTCAAGGAGGAAGAGGCAAAGGAAAGTGTAGAAGAGGTAACAAGCAATGAGGAAGGTTAAACTCCAATTACAAAGATAAAAAATGCAACTTCCATCAAGCAGGAGGAAGAGGCAATGGAAGAAATTAGCAAGGAGGATCAAATCAGAGGTATGATAAATCGAATATCCAATGTTATTACTACAAAAAATTAGGTCATTATATTTTTGAATGTAGAAATAATATGGGTAAGGATAACAAATAGCAAAACCATTACATAAACAAAAATGAAAATACGAAATGTAGAGATGCTTGTAGGAATGTGTTGTTAACTTGTAATATTGATAAGAAGAGCCAAAAAAATATATGATATCTTGATAGTGGGTGCAACTACAACATGCCTAGAAACAGAGAGATGTTCTCACAACTTGATGAAACAATCAAGTTTGAAGTGAATATGGGGAACAATAGCAAAGTACCTATCATGGGGAAAGGAAAAATCATCATCCACACCAGGCAAGGTGAAAGGAAGCAAATACAAGATGTCTATTATGTGCCTAGGTTGAAACACAATTTGCTGAGCATTGGACAACTTGTGCAGAAGGGGAACACTATTCAATTCAAGGATGGAGTTTGTACCATCAAAGACAAAGAGCATGGAAAAATTGCAACTATGTCCATGACAAAGAACAAGATGTTTCCCCTATAGATTTAGAATGAATTTTTGATGTCATTCAGTGCAGTGGTGAAAGATGCTACATGGCTATGGCATATTATATTTGGTCACTTGAGTTTCAATGGCTTGAACTTATTGTATAAGAAGCAGATGGTGAAGGGTTTACCCCATATAGATCAACTTGATCAAGCATGTGAAGGTTTTTTGGTCAGCAAGCAGCATAGGGATGCATTCCCTACAGGGCAGTCTTGGAGAGCTTCACAACCATCTACAAATGGTATCTTTATTTCTTAGGGCAAGTATGCAAAATATGTCTTGAAGAGGTTTACTATGGAGGACAACAAAGCTACCATCACACCTATTACCACAAGTCTAAAGCTGAGCAAAATGGATTGCAACAGAAATGTTGATCCAACTTTGTATAATAGGTTAGTTAGCAGTCTCATGTATTTGACTACAACTAGACCATATTTGATGTTTTGAGTGAGCTTAATTAACATATTTATGGAGAATCCAAATGACACTCACTAGAAAGAAAGTAAAAATATTTTGTGTTATGTCAATGAGACCAAGAACCATAGATTTTTTTATGCCAAAAAATACCATCTTGAATTGGTTGGCTACAAAGATAGTGATTGGGTTGGCAACACTGATGATCGGAAGAGCACTTTCATCTATTGGAGAAATTTCATGGTCATACAAGAAGTAATCAATAGTTGTGTATTCCACTACTGAGGCAGAGTATGTTACCACCATGTCAACCGCATGCCAGACAATATGGCTACAAAGCATCTTAGGTGAGCTAAATCATCCACCAGAAGGAGCAACAACTATTTTTTGTGACAACAATTCTACCATAGCACTGTCGAAGAATCCAGTATCTTAGGTAGGACTAAGTACATTGATATTCGCTACCATTTCATCAAAGAGTTGGTGAAAGATAACAAAATTGAGTTACTATTTTGTAGGTCAAAAGAGCGGGTTGCAGATATTTTTGCAAAACCTTTGAATGAGGAGGACTTCGACAGACTGAGGAAAATGTTGGGCATAAAAGTCTTTCTGAAATCTCATTTAAAGGAGTATGTTAGAAATTAAACTCGATTTCATGCTTATAAGATCTCTAATAGATATTATCACCCAAATTAGATTGCAGATCCCTAACATTCGATCGTCATAAGTTTCCAACATGTGCATTTAATACCGATAGTTGTGATTGGAATGAAACCCTAGTTTTTGTTTAGAACATGTCAAAATATAATCCCTAGCGCATGTTAGAATATAAGCCTTATCCTCTCTTCCACTCGTCTATATAAGGCGGTGCTACCTTTCAGAAAAAATAAGCATGAGTGCACAACAATGCAGAGAGAGAACGAAGAAGACTATAGGGAGAATAGAGTGGAAGGAGAGGCATTAGAAAATGTATATAGAATAGGATTTGAAGTAGCAACCTTCAATTAACTCCTCTAATTTTTTATCCTACAATATTTTTTATGTCTTTAACGTGTGATATGATAAAGACATACCTGTCAAAAATATGGTTTAGTTTATAATCACCTATGTGAAACATTCCTGGTCCATTTCTTAGGTAAGTTTTGTCCTATGTAGGAAGCCAATACAAGGAATTGCAATTCAAATTTTATTTAACAAAGGCAAAAACAAAATAATGGATTGCATACAAACCAACTTAGTTTAATTGACATGCTAGACTAAAAATCTATAAATGAAACAAACATACGATGGGAAAATTGCTATACCAATTTGATAAGATTTCCATATTTAAAGCAAAGAAACTGACCTTGATCCTAGCAAATATCATTGAATGTTTTATTGCAAATATTCATGTGTGTCTTTTTTTGAAAGCATGCACAGTTTCCACATCCAAACAAATAAAATTAAATAACATATGATTTTATTTACAATGAACCATCTTGAGAAATGCTCATTGATTCATTAATCTATTCAATATCATTACATCAAAGTACACAACCGAATACATCCAAGATATCAGATTTGGATTTAACCAAATATATGAATGAACCAAAAAATTATGCATAGTTGAATATAAACATGATATGATAGATCAATGTTCTCTTACAAATGGCTCTAATAGAGCTCTCAATACTCTACTCCATTATGTTGCATGATCAAAACATTACAATCCATTAGCTAACAATCTAACAACTCAAACCACATTTGAAACAATCTTAAACAAACTCCAAAAATAGCTCAAAACAAAAATGTAACTGCATTTCTGTTGACAAAGATGAAATTCCAACATTCTTCCCATTGATGCTGAAAGGACTCAATTTTTGAGTTTAGAAGAATCACAAACATGTCAAGTGATTTTCTTTTATGTTTCTTCTAATCTTGTAATAGAAAATTCAAGAACACATAAAGATTTTTGCACCCACCACACTTTTGTTCCTCATGCACGCTCTTAACCAAGTTTGCTTTCATTAGCAAAATAGAATTGGGTGCCTTTTGATGACCAACTCCCCCTTCATCAAAAGTTTCTTCTCTTGACATTCCAACAATGCCATAGGTATTGGTTTTCAAGAACCAGTCTTGCAAGTGACCATCATTTACATCATTACAAAACTATACTCCACATGAGTATGTGATGAGATTAATCACCTCACATTGATGATTGTACCAAACAACTATCTCAGCTATCTCTACACATATAATTACATAAAACATAGTCATGAAATGACCTATTACATATGCTACTTGGGAATACAACTCCTCACACAAATTTTCACTCATTACAATGGTTGTACATGCTTTCCTATCCAAAGAAGAAACATCACATAAACATCCCAAGTGTTGATCCATCATGGTATTCACAAAAGGAAGAATTTCCTCCAATGGTGTCTCCATAGGACAAGTTTCAAATCTTGCATTGCTTTCCAAAGATGTGTTGATAAGACACTCTCCAACACACACTAGAACAACAGCCTCAACATAATCAATCTAACTTCTACTCAAGAAATTATCAACAAATAAAGAATCAAACAAAATAGCATCACCTCTTTGTTTGTAGATTTGAGTAGGATCCCATGTGCCTTCCTTTGTTCTTGCCAAGATGCCATGCTGCTGTACATTTGCTTTTGTTGCTTTTGAAGCAACCATTAACTCTTCAAGAGTTCTCCTCCTTGATTCTTTACACATTGTTGTCTCTTCAAGACAACCATAATTTGTCACTCCAAGTGGGTGATCTTCATCCTCAACAATTGATGCCTCCATAGTCATGACAACTTGAATTTCATCAATCTTTGCATATTCATTCTCTTTTTATTTTCCTATCTCTCCAATGAGATAGTCCTTTGTGTTCTCCACTTCACATAATACATTCTTCACTCTTGATGAGTGATCTCCAAACATGAAGCTAATAGCTTGCATCTCCTCTTCATCTACTTCTTCTCTTGGATCAAAATCCCACAAAATTTTTGTCTTCTCAACAAGACAATCATCATTCAATCCAAATGAGTGAGTTTCCACCTTTGCATCCACTCCATGTGAGTGGTCTTCAACAATACAACACTCCAAAGTGAGTGTTTCTCCAACATCTTCAAGTGCTTGATCAAAAAATAAATCCTCCTTTCTTGATGAATGGTCTTCAAAGCAATCTTTAACATTCTCCCGGATTCATAAAAATTTTGATTTTGTGCCTCCTCCATGAAGCACTCTTCAAAAAATTGAGATGATATCTCCTCTTTAACATGTCTCTTCCATGATGCATTCTTCCTCATCAAAAATTGCCTTTTTAATGAGACATTCATCTCTTTCATCAACAATGTGCATGTTTCCTAAATATGTTACACCCACATCTTATTTTTCTCTCCTTTTTAAGAAGAAATTCATCAAAATTACTCTCTTCTATGAGATTTCCACAAGGCCCTACACAAGGCTCCTTCACATCCTCCTCTTCAAGAAGGAATTCTCCATCATATTCCTCTACAAGAAAGAATTCTCCATCATATTCCTCTACAAGAAGGAATTCTTCATTTTCATTATATATGTCTTTCTCATTAACAATATCTCCCACAACAAGAACCTCACAAGGCTCTTCACATGACTCTTCATAAGACTCTCAAAAAGGATCTTCAAAAAAACAAGGCTCCCCCTTGCTCATACAATCTTCTAGATTGTCACCCACAATCTCTTCTTGTGTGATTTTATCACACCCAAAAATATCATTCAATATTTTCCATGCTTTTGCAGTTGTTCTACAACTAGCAATAAGTGGAAAAATATTTTTCTTCATACCTTTTCTGATATCCATGAGAGCCAAGCAATTTTGATGTTGTTGCTCCTTCTTCAATCTTCTTTCTTCTCCTTGCAGCTTGCTCCAATCTTCTGGTTCTTCATACCCATCAACAACAATTTCCCAAAGCTCTTTTGCCATCAACAAAGTTTTCATTTTGATGTTCCAGAAATAATAATCCTCTCCATTAAACTCTAGAATTTTTAATTCTGCATACATGGTGGCTATCATACCAACAACAAGTAATTTTATTTTGTAAATATTTGATAAATCTCTACAACAATCCACAATCAGCTTTGGAACAATAATCTCTAAAATCACAACTTTGGAACAACCTCCAACTTAGCTCTAATACCACAATGAGAAATTCTCATTGATTCATTAATCTATTCAATCTCATTACATCAAAGTACATAGCAAAATACACCCAAGATCTCAGATTTGAATTTAACCAAATATATGAATGAACCAAAGAATTATGCACAACTGAATATAAACATGATTTGATAGATCAATGTTCTCTTACAAATGGCTCTCATGGAGCTCTCAATACTCTACTCCATTATGCTGCATGCTCACAACATTACAATCCATTATATAGATCTCTATGTTCACTAGAAAACAATCTGGTAAACAACAAACATTATTCCTATGATCAGCCATGAAGCTAACAACCTAACAACTCAAACCACATTTGAAACAATCTTGAACAAACTCCAAAAATAGCTCAAAACATAAACATGTCTGCGTTTTGGTTGATAGAGATGAAATTCCAACATATCTCTATTGAAAAAAAAACTTAAACTAGATTTGACACCATCTCAGAGATTGCATTAATCGCTAGATTTTGTAATACCCATATTTATTATGGATGTGTTCGTGAGCCTTTCCCACCTTTCCTTTCATGGTCGGCTCTCTCTTTATATATATATATATATATCCCTGGTATTAATTTGATAGTGGAAAAGAGCGGAAGATCAAACAAACAGAGTAGAAGAAAACCCGAAACAAGACTTCGAAAATGAGGAGATGAAGTTGTAGCTTTCACACTCTCGTTTTGAGTTTAACCTTCAACAATGGTTGCACATGATTGTGTAAAGGTTCAAAACAAAAAAATAAAAATCTGATAAAAGGTTCTTTTATTATGCATTGTTAAACTGCAACCTCACGACCCATGTGCTATAAGTGAGTTGGAGAGGGTAGGGCAATCCTCGGAGGGAGGTCTTTGGTTTGAATCTCCACCCTACCAAATGCACATTAGGTACCCAAAATCCTATTGATTATGCTGGTACGGTCATTATCGGACTCCCCATGATTTTGACGGTGTAGAACCCTGATTGTGGTTTCTCATACCAAAGCAATAATGCAATGTTAAATATCTTGATAGATTTCCATTTGAATATTTGAGTTTCAGTCTGAAACATAAATCTTTGTATGTTTTAATTTTTCCCGGATTCGTGGCGAAAAACCCTTGGCGGGCCCAAAATCAAGTTGGGGATGTTTTATTTGTCTTGGCGGAACTGTAAAGATTTGGCGAATATTTAGGTTAATCCCGCCGACCGGATAGCAAATCCCCGTCTAGGTTCTATTTGCCCATGTTTCCGCCCTCTCCTGGGGCGCCTTTCTAGAAGTTTATTTCCGGCGGACTTTAATTAAAATAGAGCCCAGTCTTCGGGCAGTACTTTTCTAGTTGACCAACGGCGAACGTGACTGAAAACCCAGTCCACTTCTTGGGCGGTACTTTTCAAGGTGTTTTGGACATCAATTTAAAAACCCGCCCACCTTACTTCCGCCTCCCGCCTGAAAGCTTCCGCCGTGACTTGTTTTCTCCGCCCGCCTGAAAGCTTCCGCCGCGCATACTGTCCGTCTGTCCGCCCGTCTTTCTTTCAGTTGCTTCAAATAACCAAATGTCTAATGAAGCAGCACCACTTGCGTGCTAAACTACTTCATTGTCTATCACTGCTGCTTTAAAAAGATTAACTTAAACGTGAGTGGGTATGATGCGGAAATATATTTTAATAATTAAAATATAATTAAATAACCAGAATATTTTCATAAACCTATAACGTCAACAATATAAATGCAAATATAAACTCTATAAACTCTACACAAAAATTGCATTGCAAAGACAGAAACAAAAGAAGGGAAATGTACTAACCAACCAGTGTGGAAAGAAGTCACGGACCTCAAGTTCACCTTCCCAACGCTCCCTTGACAGGCTTTGCCACGCCATAAGTTTTGGGTACTTGACGGAGCCAACTGTCCTTATTTCATTAGCGTCTGTGATAATGCTCCGACCAGGGGCATTTGCATTTACTTCGATTTTTAGGGGACAAATTTTGGATTGCAAGAATTGACTTGACGTTTGGCTCTTATTATGGCGCCTTGCTGTGAAAAATATTTTGAAGTTGGAAGACGGCATACATGTGATGCTAGTAAGGCCATTGTCTCTGCGAGAACACGACGAGAGTGAACGAGAGAGAGAAAGAGAGGAGTGGACAACTAGTGGGTGGTTGAGTGTCAAAGGATGGCCATTAACATAGAGTATGTAGGGACGATGGTGTAATGGAAGTAGCCATGTAGCAAGTGGTTGATCCGGCCCATTGTATGGAAGAGATTCCTTCTATTGTATTAGAGATTCTTTCTGGATGAGACAATTTTGTACTAACTACGCCACAGTCTTAATGGATTAAATTATATCTATTCTCGCAAATTGCCATATTCGTGGTCTATTTCAATAACTGCCGTTGGCTTTCAAGGAACATTAAAAAAACATTCCTGCAAATTCCATTTCAATAACTGTCTGGCTTCCAGAAACATTGAATATAAATTATTTCTTTCAGGATATTGATTTGGTATCTTTTATTAAAATAATAGAAAATTAAAATAACTAAAGATAATTTTATGCCATTAATTATATTTAACATTATATTAAATAAAATAATATTAAAGAAATTATTTAAATCAATATTTTTTCTTTAATATTTAAATTAATATTTTTTTTTAATTAGTAGAAAAAAACATGTGATTTTGAAAGAATTTCTAACCTTTTAAAATGAGAGATACAATGAAAAAACAAAAAAAAAACAAGCGAACGAGAAGGTTTTTCTAACCTTTTAAAATGAGAGATACAATGAAAAAACAAAAAAAACAAGCGAACGAGGAGAACAACCTCAAAGGGCAGGGGCAGAGATACAACAAACAACCACAACAATCTCCTAGAAATAAAAGAAAAGAGTCCCGAGACTTCGACCAAAACAGGAGATGACCCAGAAATTACTAAAACATGAAATCAAATACCAAAAAATTTCACATTTGCCTCGTCTTAATTTTTCTTCATGAAAGCAAAAAGTTCGCATTCCAAAAAGAGATCTTTAACTTAGTTAGAGACCCTACCCTTTTTTTCTTTTACTACCAGCAACTACATTCCCTAATTTTTGAATTTTGGAAACAAGGCGAGGAGAGCAATGCTTGCTACCAGCTTTTTGTTGGATCATGCCAACAACACAGCGGCTTTGGAGCATTTAGGGTTTGGGATTTTCAATTAAACAAAATAAAAACTACCGGATTTATAACCTTTTTTAAATGTGTTCCACAAATTCTTATGAGATTGAAAATGTCTCTGCCACCAGGCAAGCAAAGGGATTTTCCTGCAAGGGGAAGTTAGGAAGGCTTATGAGGGCTAAGGAATGTCAAAAATCTTAGGCAACCTAGAAGCAGGAATATGTTTGTAAGAACATCTTCAAAGGGATTTTCCTGCAAGGGGAAGTTAGGAAGGCTTATGAGGGCTAAGGAATGCCAAAAATCTTAGGCACCCTAGAAGCAGGAATATGTTTGTAAGAACATCTTAGAATCTAGACTGATCTTGAGATGAGATCTTGGATAGGCACCGAAACATCCATAGCAGATTTTTGAACAACAGTAAAATCAAAGAATCCTATTAGATAATAGAAACTCCCAATGACTTCTTCTTCAAAGGCATTGCCATTTGAAGATATCCAAGACTAACTCAATAGATTAAAGGAACTCTACCTCTAAGTTAACATTGACAGACATTCTAACTTATACCATATATGATTTTCCTCTTATAGCACGGTAAAGAGAATATTAAATCCCTTATAACTCACACAAGCCCTTTAAGGATATTTTCATGCTAAAACTTCACTTAACCTAACTCATAACTTAGTTGAGTTAATGGTTTAGGTATTTGAATTAAAATTAAATCAATCTAATGTTAATGTTGATCTCCACTCTTCAATGGTTTAATAAAAATGAGTGAACTTTAAATTTGAGTATTCAACAAAATTAAAAAAATCATTTAAAACATTATCCTTCACCTTCTATGTTATAAATAAATTCCAATATTTTTTTGGTGCACTTTTATTAGAAGGATTGCAGTTTTTAATCTTTGATTAATAATAAATATAATTATATTATAATATTATTTTTAAAATATTTATAGCCAGGGCTTTATTTGAACACTATAAATTCTAGATTAATAGATAAAAATAATATTAATAGGATGATCTATTATCAAACACTCAATCAATACAAAATTAACCGTTTGCCTTTTTGATAAAAAATTTAGTGACCTATCTTTTTTGATAAAATTTTTATGGTAAAAGAAGGGTTTTTAAAAGGTCATGATCCTTTGTATATAGTTTAAACTTGAGTTCCAATACTCACATTTCAATCTGGGATCCTCTATTTTTCTCTCTTAGGTAATGCGTTGGGTGTTTTATGTTGAGGATTCCCTTCTTGTGGGTCTTTTCTTTCATTGGTTAGATGAGTGAACCCTATGGCCATTTTTTTTTTATATGCTTGGATTTTTTTGGACGGTATTTTCTAGTGTTGTTTTTTTAAACGGGTTGTTATTATGAGGGGTTGTCTTGTTACATACTTTGTTGGATGGATTTTTTGATCATGATGATAGGATTCTCTTGTTCTTATTTCTTGTGAGGCATAAAATGCTTCGGTTTGGTGATATTTATTTGTAAATTTATTTTAACTAATAATATTTTTTTATTATATTGTTTTTCTCGAGTGCTTTACATTTTTGAGCACATAGTGGTTTTATTATGGGACAATATCTTGTATTTGCTTAATAAAAATTTATAGCTTATTTTCTAAGAGGTTGCTTCATTGGATTTTAGGGTTTAATTCATGAAATCTAGATTAGTCCTTTTTTGATGTCTTATTGCTAGATCTAAGGTTTGTGGGTTCTTTTCAAAATCCTACTTATAATAGGTTTGTGAAGCTTTTAAAACCCCTTCTACAATAAATAAAAAAAAGTATTATTATATATTTTATTTTAATTTGTAGTAAATTGTGAAATTTTCATATATAAAATAAAAAAAAATATTAAATTCACATTTTTAATAGAAAAGTAATATAATATTTTTTTAATTTTAATATTTTATTGATTCAATTTAAATACTAAGAGCATTTATCCATTTTAAATTAACTTTTATTTTTAAGTGCACTTTGCATTAGAATGATTGTAACTTTTATTCTTCAAATAATAATAATATTAATCTTTTTGTAATGTTACTAGCTTACATTAGCTTATAAATAAATATTTTAAACTTATCAAGAGATACACGCAAGATTTAATTAATATTATAATTTTTTTTATTTTGTTAGTGTGAGAAACCCTATGACCAACGCATAGGGCATAGGGCTGAGTAGTTTCCTTACAGTCATGATTCCTTGTAAAGCTGAGAGCTATGCTTATCAATAGAGAATTTAACACACATCCACCACACACCCACCCCCTCACACATTCTTCCACACCACGGTTTGAACCTTGGACCTCTTGAAGAAGAACCATTGCATTGTCCCCCTGGAAAATTATTATTATTATAAATTTAAGGTTGAATATTGTTATTGACTTAATGGTATTATTTACTTAATGGTATTATTTATTTAATGGTATTATTATAGTCTCACAAAGTTTCTCGATCGCACTTTCATCGATTATTTTCCTCTTGATCTGCAAAAATACATAGGTATAAGTTGTATCGTATTCACCGAACCTAAGGCAACATTGGCAATAATACATCTCATCATAAAAGTGGTTATGACGTTCGTCAGGTGGACCCAAACCTAGTTTTTGGTAGGAGATATCTCATTCCCATGTGCCCAATCACTTCAGTTAATGTGGTGGGTTGGGGTGTATCTAATGGTATTGATGGCTCTGGTATAGGTGATAATGTTTGCACACCTAGGGAGGATGGGTGGCTCATTTCCATTCCTTCTAATATCTATTAGTAGCATAGCATATGGAAGGTGAGGTACATTCACCTCGTAAGCATACCCCATGATTGACATGATTTAATTCATATTTTTTTGTGTTGTGGTTGGTGATGGGTTTAATACTATTTTTGTTGTTTTCAATAACCACTTCCTAACTCAATCTGAGTTAATGTGACTACCTAGTGGGGTGTGCATATGCACCCATATTTTTTGTTGTAAAAACTTTTATTTTTAAATTAATTAAAAGGTAGGCCTTTACATTCATAATTTAATTGATTTAAATAAATTAATATCAATTTATTTATTTATCTATTTATTTTTAAAAGGAAAAAAACCCCTTGCGGAGCTGCCTTGGTCTGAGATACCACAAACAGGGGATTCTACACCATCAAAGTCACCCGGGAGTCGCACCCGACCCTGCATGTACCGACATTATCAATTGGATTTTGGATACCCAATTTAGATTTTTGGTAGGGTGGAGATTTGAACCTGGGACCTCCCTTGGAGGATTGCCCTCTCCTCTCCAACTCACCTACAACACCTGGATATTTATTTATTATTTTAATTTGTAATGAATGGTGATATATATATATATATATATATATATATAAAATTCAAAATCAAAATTTTAATAAAAAAAATAGTATAATAATTTTTTTAAATTTAATATTTTATTGATTCAATTTAAAAGCATTTATCCATTTTAAATAAACTTTGACTTTTTAAATGCATTTCATTGAAGTTTCTACTCTTCAAATAATAATGAATTTTTTTTTATCATGCTATTATTTGGCATTAGTTTAGAGACAAATATTTTAGACTTATCAGGACTTCAAAAGTTATTTTTACAAATTTTAGGAAAAAATTGTTTTAACATAATAATAATATTTATTCATCATTTCTATTTTGGTGGAGGACTATGTTGAGGGCCTCCCACTCCCTTCGTCAAAATTTCATGGTCAGAATTTTATTTTTTATACCAATTAAAATTTTATTATTAAAAATCAAATCTTAATCATAAAATTTTGATAAACAAGTGGTGAGTGGAGGCACTCGATTGTTTATATCAATTAATGTTTTATTATACCAATAAAATATTGACTATAAAGTCTTGATTTAGTAGTGAGTGGAGGCCCTCCATTGTTTATATCAATTATAGTTTGATTAAAAAATAAAATCTTTACCGTAAAGTCTTGATAAAGTGGTGAGTGGAGGAACTTGATTGCTTATATCAATTAATGTTTATTATAAACAATAAAATCTTGACTATAAAGTTTTGATTTAGTGGTGAGTGAGGCCTTGGATTGTTTATATCAATTATAGTTTTATTTAAAAAAATAAAATGTTGACTATAAAGGTTTGATGAAGTGGCGAGTGGGAGGCACTCAATGGTTAAGATTTTATGATTTTTAATTTGTAATGAATTATGATATTATTGCTTATAAAAAAAATTGATTCATATTTTTAATAGAAAAATAATGTAATTAATTTTTTAATTTTAATATTTTATTGATTTAATTTAAATATTAAGAAGATTTATACATTTTAAATTAACTTTACATTTGACTGACTAAAACTTTAACTTTTTAAATAATAAATATAATTTTATTGTAAATATATCCTCTTAAGCTTATAAATAACTATTTTAAACTTATCAATAGATTTATTTTCCTTTAAAAAGTTTATAATTTTCATTTATGAGTTTGAAAAAAAATTACAATGTTATGGGTATGAAGTACCCTCAAGAATTTTAGTTACATACTATCTAGGATTTGGTCTAAACTAAACTAAGAGGAGTATTGGTGTTCTTGCTATAATATGTTATAGTCAACTTACAATCTAGAAATATAATCTTAATAATAGGACTAACATGTGGAAATTAGGAATAACTTCTTGATCAATCACAATTCTTGAATGAATCTTATCTAAGTACAAAAACTGAGGACTTAGGTTTCAATTCTAAAAAGAAACATTTGTTTGAATCTTGTCTTTCTAAAAAATAAGGGCAAGGGTCCCTTTCCAACCCTTTTTTTTCTTATTGCTAATAACAAATATCTATATGATCCTTAATAAGAGGAGGACTATGAGGAAACCCTAAGTCCTATAACCACTTTTTTCTTCTACAAAGTGCTTGTTGAAAGGTTCAAACCATCTTTTAAAAAACCATCTTATTTTACATTTAGTTCCTTATAGATGTGCTTGTATGAAATTTCTGTTATAGAAGGTTCTAATAATTTCACTTTCTCATAGAAAGGACTAAGGAGCATGTTTTTTATCTCAACATGATTTGCAACCCAACTTATCACTAATTTTTAATCTCCATAAATTTTAAAAAGTTGCAATTCCTTGCTCTACTACTATTTTCATCAAGAGGATCAATGCTTTTCATTTTGTCATATTATTTGTTCCTTCATCTAAACCTACCTTGAAAGTGATATTATGATTTTTATTTAAATACATTTCTCCCATACCCCAAACCTACTATTGGATTTTAAGTCTTGCTACCTAAAAATATCACATGTCCAAATATAATTAAACTAAAATATTATAGTTTGAAATATCAATATCAAGAGTAGATTTATTATTTTTTAATAAGATGGATGAAGGGGTTTTGAAAGGTGCCCCAAATATTTTACAAAAGTGGATAAACCAACCAAATAGAAACAAGGAATAAATATATCAACATAGCAAACCAAAAAGGATCCATAAAAAAAATAAACAACAAAGCTACATAATAGTCGAGTAGGACAAACAACAAATTTTCCTGAGAGATCCCTACTATCGTAGATCAGAACCATTTGAAAACACAAATTATCTCCTCGATATTTCACTATCTATTGGATTGAATACATCTAGGAAATCCTTCAACCAAATTGTGCATCTTTCCTACAAAAGTCCCAAGCTTGCTAAAAAATCTATCAATCTATTTCCTCCATGTAAACATGCTTAATCTCAACCGATTTGAGGGTTAAAGTTCATATTTTAATTTTAGCAAGTTCATTTGTGATCATCCAAGAAGGGACCTGAACATATTTGAGCATATAATGATATTGAGGGAATCCCCTTCAATAGTTACCTTCTTACAATTTAAAAATTTATAATTGATAAACCGCTTGAAAGAGAGCTTCCGCCTCTGTAGAATGACTAGTTTGACGATCTAATTTTTTAGTGAAAGCCAACAAAGTCCTCTCGTTAGAGTCTCTAACCAATCCCCCTGCATGTGTTGGTTCCAAATTCCCTTTAGAAGCTTCATCAAAATTTAGCTTCAACCATCTAGGAGGAGGAGGTTCCCAAATAGTAGTATGTCTAGCAGGAGTTTCAAGATGATGTTTGGGAGAATAATCTCTAAATACAAGAGCTAAATCCACCACCAACTCCCCAATAAAAGTGGTCTTATCTAAAGAAATTGCATCCAAATTCTCAACAATGGTAGCAATAACATGAAGTACCACAAACTCAACGAGATGGGAGATATTTTTAAAAGGTTATAGAATCCCTCTCCTTCCAAATACACCACCAAACATGAGGTAAACAAAAGGACAAAAAATCTTGAATATGCAAAGATAGAAAGAGATACCTCCATTTAACGATCAAGTTAGACAACAACTTCATGAAAACCCAAACCACACTAACAGTCCTCAAGAACTAGGAGTTTTCAGACTAAGAGAAGGGATAGTAAGACAATAGGTACACATGTGATTTTTCAGTACTACCATGTAGGTAGCATTTTTTCAAGATAACCAATCCCATTTTATTCAAATTATCCAATGTGAGGTACTTTCCTTAAGCAGCAAACCAAAATAAAACATTAAATTTGGGGGTAAGACTCTTCAGCCAGATATTACAAATAGAAAACTAGGGATCAAATGGAGCATCTAATAGTAGGTAGGCTTACTGAATAAAAAATAAATTGTCCTTCTTAGCTCCCCACACCAATTTTTTTGGCTTATCCTGGTTAGGAATAACCATTCACTTTAGGATGTCAATCAGATATTTTAGCATAATTTCTTCTTCCTATAAAATCCCTAGAAAACCAAATTGTTTCTAGTATTTTCTATCATTAACAAAGACAATGAAGTCACATACCTTCAGCTCAAAATCTTGGCTTGTGATTGGTTCCACCATACTTAGGTGAAAATATGATTCTGATTCTAATAGTCTATCAACTACCCATGTATATTTCCAAAAATCAATGCTCTGCCCATTACCTAACACCCATATTCCATCCTTTATGATATCAGAGTGGTTGTTAACAATTTTGTGCTAGAATGTTGAGCCAAGGGCAGGACTTGGGTCTATGAGAAAATTACCAGTGTTGCCTAAATATTTGGATGCCAATATTTTAACCCAATTAACATTATATTTTTGAACCAATCTCCAGCCTTGTTTAGCTATCAATATTTTGTTTAACATTTTCATTCTTCTTAAGCCTAGACCTCCCAAATATTTCCTACTGCACATCTAATCCCATACCACAAGTGAGAACTTATTCTTCTCCTCATAACCAGATCAAAGAAAGTATTGCTAAATTTATTTAATTTTTCAAAGAATATTTTATGGAATCTAAAAGAGATAAAGGAAGTACACTGGTATGCTTTATAGACAAGACTTAACTAGCATAATTTTACCTTATTGGATCAAAACAACTCCTTTCCATACCACCAATTTTATTTTAACTCTTTCTATAATCGGTTCCCATAGAGAAGTCTTAATCCCCCATTTTAACATTGGTAATCCCAGATAAACTAAAGGAAGGGAGTCAATCTCACATACCAAGATCTTAGCAATTTTTCTCTACCTATCGGGAGGAGTATTCAGGAAGAACACCTTACTTTTCCTCAAATTCAATTTCTACCCAATCATTCTTTCATACTCCTAGAGGATCTCTTTGATAGCTCTGGCTTGAGATATTGAAGCTAAAAAGAATAATAGTGTATCATCAACAAGTTGGTGGTGTGATATCGGGTCGATGGTAGCTGCAAGTTTGATTTCCACTAATGTGGAATTCATCTTATAAGTTCTTTCCAAAGACCCAACCAATAAAATAAACAAATACAGAGACATAAGATCCCATTTACAAATATCTCTACAATTGCTAAAGTAACCATCCGGTGATACATTAACTAATATTTAGAATATTTTTGATGATATACAATCTCTGACCAATCTAATCCAACAAAACTTGAAACCAAATTTCCCCATAAATCTAAGTAGAAAGCTCCATTAGAATTGATCATATGCTTTATGCATATCAAGTTTGAGGAAAGTTCTTGGTGTTCTACTTCTGTCTACATAATGAATCAACTCATGCACTAAAATAACACCATCCAAAATTTGTTTGCTTGCTACAAATCCACTTTGAGGATGGTCAATAATTATCAAAAGGTATACTTTGAGCCTATTCACCATAGTTTTAGTGAGAATTTTAAAAAGTGTATTACAAAGGCTAATGGACCTAAAATCAAAGAAATATTTAGTATCCACCAACTTCAAGATAAGAACTATAAATGTTAAGTTTACATTAGTTAAAATTAAATTTGACTCCTAAATTTACCTCACAAATAAACATATATCACCACCTACGATGTGCTAGAACCTCTGAAATAAAATAGGAGGAAAGTTTTTTGGCCTTAGAGCTTTCAAGCCACCCATAGAGAAGACAACGACTCTAATTTTCTCATCTCAAAAGGGAGCACAAGTATCTTCATTCATATCATCTAAAATGAGGGTGGGGATGTGCTGCAATAGCCTCTCTTCAGCTTGAAGATCCCTATCATCACTAGAGAAGAGAAATTTTTTGAAAAAATCAACTGCTTATTCCCTTATTTCTATAATATTCTTTGAGATAACACCATCTAATTTCATAATTTCTCTAACTCTATTATTGCTCCTATGTCTTAAGGTGGATGTGTGAAATAATTTTGTGTTCCTATCACCTTCACAGAGCTAGAGGGATCTTGATTTCTAATGCCACCAAAATTTCTTCATCCGCTAGCACATTATGGAAATTTTCTAATAGTTTTCTTTCCCTGTGTCTGTACCCTTCAATCACCTCTCTTGAATCCAAATTTAATTCAACTTCCTTTAACTATTCAATCAATTATTTTTCCTCTAGATCATATTTCCAAAAATGAACTTGTTCCAAATCTTAAGATTAGCTTTAACAAATCTAAACTTTGAAGCCACTTGAGAAATAAGA
Organism: Wollemia nobilis; assembly: GCA_028583015.1. NCBI lineage: Eukaryota > Viridiplantae > Streptophyta > Pinopsida > Araucariales > Araucariaceae > Wollemia > Wollemia nobilis. The sequence goes on from JAQPPZ010001925.1 coordinate 8,596,242, forward strand.
GTGCCCAAAAATCCTTGAGATCACCATTCCAAAAAAAATTATTCTAAGCCTTGATGTTGCAACCACATTGCCTCAAACATAAATGGTATGGGGAAAAAACTAGATTTTGGAACTTTTTCAAATACCATAGGATTATGATTGGACCCCACTTTAGGGAGAGAGCAAAGGGTTAAATATTTGAACACTAGAATACCTTCCTTGGATACTAACACCCTATCCAACCTAACCTGAATATTCAAATTGTCTGGACATTTGTTACTTCAAGTGTATTTAAACCCCTTCAAATCCACATCCATTAAATCTTGATTATTAATAAATACAATAAAATCCTCTATACTTTTAGAACCAAAATTACTATCACCTTTTTTATCCAAAGAGTATAAAGGTATATTGAAGTCCACAATGAGAATCCAATCTTCCCTTTGAAAAATTCTCTCATAGAGCTCAAGGACTCCCATAGAAGATTCCTTTTAGGGGAATAAATATGAGATAATCCATCTGTGGCTAGATTCCTTAATACAAAATAGAATATTAGTCACTCTATCACAAATAAATAGAATGGATTCATCCAGTTTCTCAAGGTCTCATAGACAAAGAAGACCCCCAAAAGATCCATCGGTAAAATTTGTTGCAAAACCTACCTCCTTACAAACTAATTTTTTAACTACCTCTGCATTAGAACTATCCATCTTAGTTTATAGAATAAATATAACATCAAGTATTACCTCTTTCCTAAGTGTTTCAAAATTTCATCGCTTGGAATGTCCATTTAGGCCTGTGATATTCTAAGATAACAACTTCATCTTCGAGATTTGGAGCCATTATTTCCACTCAAATAATCGAGGGAGCTACAAAATGTATCATGTTTTAGTTGTTTACCTTTGCTATCCTTCTCTTTATCAAAATTTAATTGGAATTGGAGTTCATCAGTAATTTTTGACTCTACCTAACAGATACCCTATATTTTGTTAGAGGGTTTCCTTGTCTTATGATCACATTCAACATCCATCTGACCTTTATGAGTACTTCTAGTTTTGGGTCTGGAATTTTCTATGCCTAAATAGCTTACCCTTGGGCATGATGATCATTTCAACTCATGTAAGGTTGGCGATTCTTGACTAGGATCCTCACAAGGATTTTAAGGGGAGTAGATTTCTTATATGGATGGATCCTCAGAGAGTAAGCTTTGATAGAAGCTATGAAATAAATCCAAAGAGATTAAACTATTTATCACCAAGTCTTTTGGGAGAACCTGGTCTAGAATTCTTCCACTAGATGGGTTCATATTCTAGACCACCGTTGTGCTAGACTCATTAACATCCATCATAAGGAATTGGTCTATTATCATTTCCTATAGTTCAAGCTCATTCAAAATCAATTCATACTAGACTGAATCAGAAGGGGTTCCTTGTTCTTGGCTTAAATTAACTAGTCTTTTGGTCTTATTCTTCCTTTGGGTACCTCCACTTGGGGCCTTATGAGATCATGACCTAGACAAGTGATCATACTTGTTATAATTAGATCATATCATAAGTTTGTTCTCATAAATAATTGATTGAATACTTGGACCTTATCTGGACACAATCTTAGTCTGGCTAGGTAAATCAGCCTTCAGATCCACCATGATGCACATTCTGATAAGAATAATCCTAGTCTTGGCTTTGGTAGATGAGTTAATCAAGACCAGGTCCCTAATAGCTTTAGCAATGCTCTGCAAAAGATAAAAAGGTAAATCTAGGAGTCACATCCAAAGGAGGGTCAAGTTCACCTTTTGCATCTTGGGATTGAAGTTCAAACCCTAATTTCATAGAAAGAAACCTCTCTTTCTAAATAACTAAGGGCCTTCATCTATAATGCATTTCACATCCTCCCCATAGTTGAATTTAATGAGAAAGAAGGTGTTAGACATTGCAACAATATCAAGTGACTCTAGTGGCTTCCATTTGAGAATTGCCCAACACCAAATAGAGTCAATATATGGTCTGCTACCTTGGAACTTACCGACCAGGTTCCATGATTCTTCCTCTATAGTCACATCCAAGAGTTTGTTCAACACCACCAGCTTATTATAGATTGGAGAAAGGTTGAATAAGGTTTTCAGATACAATGTCATAAGCCTTTAGTGGTAACTATAGTAAAGGAGGATATCCCATTGTTAGAGGTGGGTACTCTAGAGGAAACCCCACTATGATCAGACACACATTTTTTCTTTCCTTCCTAACCACCCCTCGAGGGTTGCACCTTCCTACTGTACACTTGATACTCCAGGCCTTTTTGATTCCTTCTAACCATCAATGCATTTGTAAAGCACCAACATATCTATATTTTTACCAACCACCAGGTCTTTTAGATTCCTACTAACCATCAATGCTTTCTTCCATTGCTACCCTAACACTGCTATGATACTATTAAAATATTTTACTATTTCTTTTTCTATCTTTGTTGCCCTAGCACTATAGATATTTAACTACCTCCACAGATCACAAATATTCAATTACCTCCACAAATCACATATATTCCTCCATAGATCACATATATTCAACTGCCTCCATAGATCATAGATATTCAACTACCTCCATAGATCATAGATATTTAGCTACCTCCATAGATCATAGATATTCAACTACCTCCATAAATCATAGATATTCAGCTACCTCCATAGATCATAGATATTCAACTACCTCCATAGATCACAAATATTCAACTGCCTCCATAGATCATAGATATTTAGCTACCTCTACAAATCACAAATATTTAGCAAAAATATAATTGAAGCATACCAAATGCTACCATTTGATCAAGCAAGTTAACTATAACAAATCAAAATGCTCATAAGTGTTTTCAACTCATTTTATTAAGAATTTGATACAAGATTACAAGGTGAATCTTCTTTTCATTATCAAAAATATGCGAAACACTATGATGGTTTCTCTTGGGGCCCCTCGAATGTAGGTGGGCTTTGATGTGTTTGTGCCATCGTTGTGTGTTGTGTGTTGTTGTTGTTGTTGTTGTGTTTTTTATTGTGATTATGTTTATTGCAAGTGGAGGGTATATAAAATGGTGTTAGTTTGCTTGGGGGCCTATCGTGGATCATACCCCATATTAATGAATACAAAAAGACATTAAAAACATGAAATAAATCCATAAATAAAGTGTAAATCTATAAAAATATGAAATGAGGGTTACCTAAAGTTTTTGCTGCTATAGATCAATTGTAGGTCCAACTCATAGGGTAGGGGGTGATCTGGAACCTGAATTCGTAGGTCAGGGTATGAATCCAACTGTAGGTACCTTATGGTGGAGATCATTTTTCTGGATGGGCTCCTAGGATTCTTGGATGCTATTTGTACCATCCATAATCAAAATAAGATATTATTGTAGTATTTTGGTAGAGTGTTTGTAAGTTAGCTAAAAGGGAGAGAGAGATAATGAGAGGGAGGGCCCTCTATTTATAGTAAAATCTAAGGTTAGGGGTGTGGTTATGTAGACAAAACCCTAGAGTCTATTTAATGCTAGGTTAGGTTAGGATTGAGGGAGGTGTCATTACCACATTCCCTAAAGGATTATCTCATCCTCACACATGTGTGAGGAGAGATTAGGGTTAACTAGGGTTAGCTAACTTCTAGGTTAGATTAGGGTTTAGCTAATATTTCTAGGAAATATCCTAACTAACCTAATTTGAACACATGTGTGAGAGAACAATTATGACTAATTTGGATTTAGGATCCTCATTAACCTTTTTAAGTCATATAGTACACTTAAGTGAAAAGTGGCTTTACAATTAGAAATTCAATTAAATTAATTAGGAGTTTTGGGAAGTAATAGTCTCGTGTGGTTCTAATTAGGTGTAGGAAAGGGCTTAGGTTACCTTAGGGAGCTGATAGGTGATCTCCTGATAGATATAAGGTGGATAGGACATGAATTATGTAGTTTAGTAGGGTTTCATACCTATAGGTCAATGAGATGGTCTACGTAGGTCTATGATGGTCTACGATAGTCTAGAGTGGTCTACACTAGTCTAGAGTGGTCTACACTGATCTAGAGCGATCTACACTAGTCTAGAGTAGTCTACGCTAGTCTACAATAGTCTACAGTGGTCTACATTGGTATACAATAGCCTATAGGGGTCTAGGATGATATATGCAAACCTACAAGTATTCAGATAGATCTACAAGTATGTAGAGGTAGATATGTGCAACTTTTGGGTGTCTACATTTGGCCCTTTTTGTACTATGTTATGTGAAATACAGTTTAATACAAAAATGTGATGGGATAAAGTAGAAAATGAAGGAAGGAATATGAGAATGGAATCTAATCAAAGGTATGTAGCCACTCGAAGCATGACCATACAACATTGATCGAGAATCTGAGGAGAGAAGAGAAGCAAAATGAAGAAAGAGAAAGGGAAAGAAAGGAAATGAGTGGAAAGAGGAAGAAGAAGAAGAAGAGAGAAAAGAGAAGAGAAATAAAATGGAAAGTTTTGGTTACGAATGCAAGTGGATGATTGCAGATGCAATGCGATGATTTTTTTGATTATGTATGACATTTTGCAATGTCATACTAGTTTCTTGCAAAGGCAACTTATGAATGATTTACTTTTTGCAACCAATGCAATATGGTCCAAAGTATGAATAGAAAAAATGCCTATTCAAATTTTTATTTTTGATTGATTGATGAGTGCATGGTGACATGTGTCAAACCATTTGAGGTAGGTGACATGGATTATTCAAATGTGTCATTCATTGTGTATCATGAACGCCAGAGTGACATCTCTAAATGTTGTGCATGGATTATTAAAATGTGTCATTCATTATGTAATCTTCATACATGAATGCCAGAGTGACATAACCATTGTTACGAATAGCTCTCATGATTTAAAAAATATCCAGTTGGTTGGGTTTAGTATTATATTGAGATAATCTTCAACAAAAATTTGTGTAGATAAATGTGATATATGTGATTTGGATGTTTGATTGTTTGGTTGCAAGCAAATATGACGTTTTGTATATAAATACCCTCTCAATTGAGGAGTCAACAATGAGGTGAATGAAATGTGATGAGATGATGATGAGTCGATTTATAGAATAAAATGGTTTGCAAAAGATGGAAAATTTGCAAATTAGCATGAAGTTGGACGGGAAGAATCAATTGGAAGGAAATTTTTTTGAATTTTATGCTATTTGCTTCAAATTGCATGGTGACTTGTGATTTAGGGTTGAATTCATAGGGTGACTTGCAATTTGGTGTTGGATTCATAGGTTGGCCTCTGATTTGGATTGAAATCATAAGGTGACCTATGATTTAGGGTTTTGAGGTATATAAAAGCCTTTTGGCATGCGTGTGGTGTCATTTTCATGGTGTGTGAGTGGAGGAATGAGGTGCGAGTGAAAAAATTCAATGTAGAGCACTTGTGAGTCTTGGATTCAGCTTGATTATAGCAAGGGGTCAGACCAGTTTTGGCAGTCACCATAGAGAGCCACAGGTAAGTGTTCGATCCTTTTGTAGTTGAATTTTTGAAATCACGTAATTAAAAATGACTATTGTAGGGTAAATTTTCACTTGTTTTTGTTACTTGTATGTTTAATTTGATTAGAATTTAAACACAAAGTGTGAAACAAGCCAAATGGGTATTTGGAATGATTGCCCTTTTTTGTTTTGACCTATTTTGGTGATTATTTGACTGTGTGATTTGAGCAATGAGAGACCTAGTTTGACCTTAGTTTTTGTGCCAAACCGTGTGCTATTTTCAAAATGTTTTTGAACTTTCACCGTAAAATAGTGAAATGGGTGTCCAAAAATGTGATTATTGTTGTGATTGGACTTGATTTGATGATTTTTTGAATTTCCACATTGTACAATGCAAATGATAAATGTGGATGTAGTTGTTTTTGCATAAACGATATATTGTTTTCCAAATGTTTTTGAACTTTCACCATGAAATGGTGAAATGGGTATTCAAAAATGTGACTGTTATTTTATTTTGATTTTGTTTGGTAATTGTTTTGAATTAGGTGATGTAATACATTGTTGCTTGATATGTTGTTGGGTGTTTTGGGTAAATGGTGTACTATTTTCCTGATGTGTTTGAACATTCACCATGAAATTGGAAAATGGATATCTAGAAATATGACTGTTATCATGGTGTGATATGATTTGGAAATGTTTTGAATTACGTGCCATGATGGGGGTATGAATGCATGTGAATTGCTCTATTTTATGTTGATTGTGCACTATTTTTGAATTTTGTTCACACTTTAACCATGAAAGGGTGAAATGAATATTAAAAAGTGCTATTTTTTTCGTGTTGGATATGGTTTAGGTTTTGCATTTGTAGTGTCGCAAAATGCATGAAGATATATTATTTTTTTATTTTTATTTTGGATAAAATATAGTTTTATGATTATTGTATTGTAATCATAGGGGTAAAATTGTTTATTTTGATACTAACACAAATTTTATTGTGATGTTTGTGGATGACATGGGTGAAGCTTATTGACCCTTGTCATTGCATGTGAATAATGAAGGTAATGTTGACGAAAGTGTGGAGTGATGTTTATTTAGAGTGGTTGGATGCAATATGATTGGGAGGAGTGTGGGAGTGCATTAGCATTCATGCTAACCAAACTTATATATCAGCTCTATGTGAGAGGTTGGATCCTGATAGGAACACATTCCATTTGTCGATGGGTGAGATGATGATCACCCTAGAGGATATCTATAGGATTTACAAGTTACCAGTTGAGGATGTTCCTATGAGGGTGGCAGATGATGGTAAGCATGATGGATTGTTACAATGTACATTTGGTGAGATGTGGAGGGAAGTGGATACCAAGAAGGGCATTGAATATGAATATTATTGGTATCAAAAGATGTTTTCAAATCACCATTGTGTGATAATGTTGATGATATCAACATGGGTACTTCTTGATGCTTTTGAGGTGAAGTTCACCTGGAACATGTTGGAATTAGTGTGTGATATGGTATAGCACAAGTTTATTTTCATGTGGGCACCTGTGCTACTAGATCAGGCATATAGGGAGTTGCACGATGTGGTGAGGATAGGGTGAACGGGACTAAATTGGGTCTCTTTCCTACAGGTTTGGGCATGGTAGCATATAGCAGTGGAGTGACCAGCACTATTTCCATACTTGGTACATGAGAAGAAGAGTGAGACTTTATCATATGCACTGAGGTGGAAAACGGATGAGGAGAAGGTTATGAACAGATACTTTCAAATGGTTGGAGCCAAAAGATATCAATTGGATGTCCTATATGGGGGGAGTGGTGTGATAGAAGGATGGAAAACAACTTAAGGATGTACAATGAGGGTGATGGATTGTAGGATGATATACCTATCAGGTTGAGTTATTCCATTTCAGTAGGGTGATGAGGTAGTTTGGATTATGGTAGGGTATGCCAGATGCATCTATCATGATCTACAGGCAGAGAGGTGATATGGGATGTAGTATGTGGTACCTCCTTGGTATGGTGAAAGGGATCCATAAATGGTGATTCCTAATGTAGCTGATGCGGGTACCACTCCTGAGTATGATGCCTGGTGGGCTAGGCAATATTTTGAGGAAGGTACTAGTGTTATAGAATGTGTGATGGTCCTAGCTAGTGGAGTGCCTTTGTGAGAGGGAGAGGTACCAGGTGGATTGGGGGTGAGGCCTGAGACATATATTTGGTGATTGAGGTGACTACAAAAAGGGAAGTCTAGTGCACCTAGTGAGAAGGGTGGGGTTGCACAAAATATTGTTGCTAGTGACAAGCCCATAGAGGGGGATGTGGTAATGGAGGATGTAGATGTGGAGATTGAGGATATGATTAATTTTGGAAATATGGGAGATATCCCATTGGAGGAGTAGGAGAGGAGATATGTAGAGGAGGATATGATGATGTTGTGTGATTGGGTACAATTTTTAGAGGGAGAGTTGCATGATTGTGAGGAGTGATTGATAGCAGTTGATACTATGAGTACTATGGAGAGGAGAGATCTAGAGCTTTAGTGTGCAGATATATGAGAGAGAATGATAACATCAGAGATAGTGAGTGTTGATATAAGGAGTGATATGGAGTTGTAGTGTGCAAAGCTACGAGGTAGACTTACTATGAAGGAGAGGAGGCATGCTAAGTTAGTTGAGAGTTTGTGTACCCTCATGATGGAGTTGGTTAGGTTAGAGCATATGGGAGCATCTATGGAGGTTGAGTGCACTGCTCATGTATTCAAGGTGATTTATTTGCATGCTAATGTGGAGCGATTATGATAGGAGTTGAGAGATATGAGGGTTCCTACAGATGAGGCTGCTCTTCAGGCCGAGATAGAGTGACTAAAAAATGAGAATGAGGATATAGTAGATAGGTTAAGAGATGAGGTTTTGATGAGGTATGATTTTGTGATGGCCTTTATGGTTCGAGGGATTGTGCTACCAGATTATGATAGGTCACAATAAATATCGAGATCATAGTCATGAGCACAAACTCAATTTGAGTAGTCATCATATTGCTACTTCCATAGGATAAATAGAGGTGGGTATGGGTAGGCTACCAGTAGTGCAGGTGGGTGGTGGTGCTCCAATATTAGAGGCAGTTGTAGTAGTTGCAGTTATTGAAGCATCTGGAGCAGGTGCTGAGTTGAGCAGGGTGACAACAACATGTGGAGGGAAGCAGATATATGGGATTCATGAGGGGATTGGAGAGACTCCTAGTGATCAATAGGGGTGATGTTTATATGTATGTGTATTGATCCCTATTATAGACATTAGGTATTTTTGAGGATAGATAATGGAAATTATCTTATATTGTAGTATAAGGGTATTTTGATGATTATATATATACATATACAACTTTTTGTTGTGGCTCTTATATGTGTGTGTGAATTATTTATTAGCATTTTGTGTTTCTTTTGTGTGTGCTCTTATATATTACTTTCGGATAGTTGGAGCCAAAATATATCAATTGGAGGTCCTAGATGGGGGGAGTGATGTGAGAGAAGGATTGCGAACAACTTAGGGATGTACAATGAGGGTGATGTATTGTAGGATGATATACCTATTAGGTTGAGTTATTCCATTTCAGTAGGGTGATGAGGTAGTTTGGATTACGGTAGGGTATGCCAGATGCATCTATCATGATCTATAGGCAGAGATGTAATAGGGGATGTAGTTTGTGGTACCTCCTTGGGATGGTGAAAGGGATCCATAAATGGTGATTTCTAATGTAGTTGATGTGGGTACCACTCCTGAGTATGATGCATGGTAGGCTTGGCAAGATTTGGAGGAAGGCACTGGTTTTATCGAATGTGTGATGGTGCTAGCTAGTGGAGTGCCTTTGTTAGAGGGAGAGGCAACAGGTGGATTTGTGGTGAGGCCTGAGACATATATTTAGTGATTAAGGTGACTGCAAAGAGGGGATTCTAGTGCACCTAGTGAGAAGGGTGGGGTTGTAAAGAATATTGTTGTTGGTGACAAGCCCGTAGAGGGGGATGTGGTAATGGAGGATGTAGATGTGGAGATTGAGGATATAATTGATTTTGAAAATATGGGAGATATCCCTGTGGAGGAGTAGGAGAGGAGATATGTAGAGGATGATATGATGATGTTGTGTTATTGGGTACAATTTTTAGAGGGAAAGTTGCATTATTGTGAGGAGTGATTGATAGTAGTTGATACTACGAGTACTATGGAGAGGAGAGATCTAGAGCTTTAGTGCGTAGAGCTATGAGAGAGGTTGATAACATTAGAGATAGTGAGTGCTGATATGAGGAGTGATATGGAGTTGTAGTGTGCAAAGCTATGAGGTAGACTTACTATGAAGGAGAGGAGGTATGCTAAGTTAGTTGAGAGTTTTTGTACCCTCATGATGGATTTGGTTAGGTTGGAGCATATGGGAGCATCTATGGAGGTTGAGTGCACTGCTCATGTAGTCAAGGTGATTTATTTGCATGCTAAGGTGGATCGGTTACGGTAGGAGTTGAGAGATATGAGGGTTCCTATAGATGAGGTTGCTCTTTAGGCCGAGATAGAGTGACTAAGAAAGGAGAATGATGATATAGTAGATAGGTTAAGAGATGAGGTTTTGATGAGGTATGATTGTGTGATGGCCTTGATGGTTTGAGGGATTGCACTGCCATATTATGATAGGTCACAATCAAGATTGAGATCATAGTCATGAGCACAGACTCAGTCTGAGTAGAGTCATCATATTGATAATTCCATAGGAAAATAGATGTGGGTATGGGTAGGCTCCCAGAAGTGCAGGTGGGTGGTGGTACTCTAGGATTAGAGGCAGTTGTAGTAGTTGTAGTTATTGAGGCATCTGGAGCAGGTGCTGAGTAGAGCAGGGTGACAACAACATGTGGAGGGAAGCAGATATGTGGGGCTCACGAGGGGAGTGGAGAGACTCCTAGTTATCAGTAGGGGTGATGTTTATATTTATGGGTATTGATCCCTATTATAGCCATTAGGTATTTTTGAGGATAGATAGTGGACATTATCTTATGTTGTAGTCTAAGGGTATTTTTATGATTATATATATACATATACAACTTTTTGTTGTGGCTCTTATATGTGTGTGTGAATTATTTATTAGCATTTTGTGTTTCTTTTGTGTGTGATTGTTGTGGTGTATGAATGTGTAATGTAGAATGTTGGTATGCACTTGTATGATAGATGAAATTATGTATGGGATAACACAGGGAAATTAGATCATTGTAATGTAGATGACACTGCTTAGTGATGTGAAACTAATAAATGCATGTTGGAGAGGTATAATGTTGCATGATGGAGATTGAGATGTTGATATGTAAATGCAATATAGATAACATGTATGTTTGATAGATGTGATGTTGCACGTATCTTGACATTTAAAATATGTCGAGGAAATACTTGTATCATAACATAAAGCTATGTGTATGCGATCCATATCGTAATCTCATTGATATCAGATGGTATAGGGGTATGTGTGATACTTTTGACTAACATAGTTTTTTTTTTATTAATTGAAAGGGTGTTGAAAGGTCCCTGAACCTTGAACAAGTATTTTTTACATGTTTTCCAAACCGACCGAAGAGGCCCAAGAGCTAAAGATCAAAGAAAAAGCCAAACACCACAAGAAGAAAGGTGTCGCGATATCGTGACATGTTGCAATTTCGTGGTCCACAACATAGAGAAAAAGCAAGGAGGAAAAGGTGTCGCGATATCGTGACATGTTGCGCTGTCGCGGCCAAGGGTGGAAAGGATGTCACGAAATCATGACAAAATGCAGCATCGCGGCCGAAGAAGAGAATGTGTCACGATATCGCGACATGTTGCAACATCGCTGTCGGAGAGGAAGAAGTGTCGCGATATCGCGACGAGTTGCGTCGTCGCGGCCAAAGAAGAAAATATGTCGTGATATCATGACATGTTGCATTGTCGCGACCCCAGGAGAAAAAGTGTCATGATATCGTGACATGTTGCATTGTCGCGACCCCAGGAGAAAAGGTGTCGCGATATCGCGACATGTTGCAACATCACTACCGGAGAGGAAGAAGTGTCGCGATATCACGACGAGTTGCGTCGTCGCGGCCAAAGAAGAAAATATGTCGCGATATCGCGACATGTTGCATTGTCGCGACCCCAGGAGAAAAGGTGTCACGATATCGCGACATGTTGCATTGTCGCGACCCTAGGAGAAAAGGTGTCGCGATATCGCGACAAATTGTATTGTTGCGGCCAAATGAGGAAAAGTGTCACGATATCACGACAAGTTGTATCATCGATGCCAAAGAAGAAAATATGTCGCGATATCGTGACATGTTGCATTGTCGCGACCCCAGGAGAAAAAGTGTCACGATATCACGACAAGTTGCATTGTCGCATCCCCAGGAGAAAAAGTGTCGCGATATCGCGACATGTTGCATTGTCGCGACCCCAGGAGAAAAGGTGTCGCGATATCGCGACAAGTTGTATTGTTGCGGCCAAATGAGGAAAAGTGTCACGATATCACGACAAGTTGTATCGTCGATGCCAAAGAAGAAAATATGTCGCGATATCGCGACATGTTGCATTGTCGCGACCCCAGGAGAAAAAGTGTCACGATATCGCGACAAGTTGCATTGTCGCGACCCCAGGAGAAAAGGTGTCGCGATATCGCGACAAGTTGTATTGTTGCGGCCAAATGAGGAAAAGTGTCACGGTATCGCGACATGTTGCAGTGTCGCGGCCTACAGAGAAAGAGTGTCACGATATCGCGACCAGTTGTATCATCGCGGCTTAAGGAGAAAAAATGTCACGAAATCGTGACGTGATGCATCGTCTCGGCAAAAGGATAAAAAATGTCATGATATCGTGACATGTTGTATTGCTGCGGCCAAAGAAGAAAAAGGTGTCGCGATATCACGACATGTTGCATTAACGTGGCCAAAGAGAAAAAGTGTCGCGATATCGCGACATGTTGCGTCATCGCGGCCATAGGAAAAAAAGTGTCGTGATATCACGACAAGTTGCAGCATCGTGACCAGAGGAGAAAAAGTGTCATGGAATCACGACAAGTTGCGTCGTCTCGGCCAAAAGATAGGAAATGTCGCAAAATCATGACAAGTTGCATTGTCGTGGCCGAAGGAGGAAAAAGTGTCGTGATATCGTGACAAGTTGCAACGACGAGGCCGAAAGAGATAAAGTGTCATGAAATCATGACATGTTGCATTGTCATGGCCAAAGGAGGAAAAGGTATCACGATATCATGACAAGTTGCAACGACGAGGCCGAAAGAGAAAAAGTGTCGTGATATCGTGACATGTTGGATTGTGGCGGCCGGAGGAGAAAAAAGTGTCGCGATATCGTGACAAGTTGCAATGACGAGGCCGAGAGAGAAAAAGTGTCGCGATATCGTGACATGTTGCGTTGCCACGTCCGAAGGAGGAAAAAGTGTCGCGATATCGCGACAAGTTGCAACGACGGGCCGATAGAGAAAAAGTGTCGCGATATCGCGACATGTTGCATTGCCGCGGCCGAAGGAGGAAAAAGTGTCGCGATATCGCGACATGTTGCAACGACGAGGCCGAAAGAGAAAAAGTGTCACGATATCGCGACATGTTGCATTGACGCGGCCGAAAGAGAAAAAGTGTCGCGATATCGTGACATGTTGCATTGCCGCGGCCGAAGGGGGAAAAAGTGTCGCGATATCGCGACATGTTGCAACGACGAGGCCGAAAGAGAAAAAGTGTCGCGATATCGTGACATGTTGCATTTTCGTGGCCAAAGGTGAAAAGTGTCGCGATATCGCGACATGTTGCAATTTCGCTGTCGAAGGAGAAGAAGGAAAAGGTGTCGCGATATCGCGACAAGTTTCGTCAGCATACCAACCCAGTCCCCTGGCACCATCTCACATTGTGCAAACATTGAAACTTGTAGGATCATTCCTTAGGTCGATGGGAAAGGAGTCTCTCCACACTTGAATGTCGGATTCGCCAACTCCCTTGTTAGCAAGCCAGTCCGTAGCTTTGTTTCCTTCCCTGTATTGATGCTTAATGGCTAATTCTGGGTAATTGCCAATTAGGGCCTTGCATTCTTGGAAAATCGAAGCAAGGGCCCAGGGAGGCTTAGCAGTACCATTGAGCCAGTTGATGTAGTGCAACGAGTCTCCCTCGATGATAAGTTTATTGATGGTCAACCCTTCCATGAGGATCAAACTTTGGAACAGGGCCCGTGCTTCTGCCATATTGTTGGATTGAATTCCCAGGTTCTGGGCAAAGGCCAAAATTATTTCTCCTCTATGGTTTCTGAGAATTCCCCCTCCGCCAGCCGCTCCTGGGTTGCCTTTAGCCGCCCCATCGAAATTGAGTTTGTGCCACCCAGAAGGAGGTAAGACCCACTTGATGACAGACCTGTCCACAGAAATACGGGCCAAAATAGAAGTGTTAGACAGATTGAAAAATTTGGTTAGATCCGATTCTAATCCAGGAGGGGGGGTTTTGGAGATGAAACAAGAGAGGCATTCTCCGCAGTGAGGGCCATGATTTTGACAATGATAATCTTCTTATCAGTGGCTTGATTTTTGAAAATTTTGGTGTTTCTCTCGATCCAAATCTGCCACAGGTAAAGGTGGAGGCAAGCTTGCCACATGAATTTTAGTTGGTTGCTCTTGAAAGGTCGGGGCCATTGCTTAATCAGGAGTGGAATGGAATGAGGGAGGACTGTGGAGATGACAAAGGTGTTATGGACCTGGTTGAGAACTGCTAGGGAAAAGGGACATTCCAGAAAAACATGCGAAGTGGACTCACAGGCGTTTTTGCACAGAATACACCAATTGGGAATGAGTAACCCTCTGATAATCAAGTTGTCAATGGTGAGGATTCTATTTTGGGAGGCCAACCAGCAAAATAATTTGACCTTGGGAATGATCTTGGGAACCCAGACCTGGTTTGATAAGTCCCAACCATCAGTGGGAGTTTCTTGACTGTAGTAAGCTGATTTGACAGTGAAATTTCTAGATTCTTCAAGGTTCCAGACCATGGAATCATCTTTGTGTGAGCTCGGGATGATGCAAGTCCTCACCAAGTTTTGTAACCTCCTGAGAGCCTCGATGATATGCCTGGGCCCGTTAAGGGCCAGGTGTTTCCATTCAGGTCTTGTAGGACCTTGGTTAATGAAGTGGCACACCTTATCTCCAAAGGTGGCTTCGGTGATCTCCTTGAGCACTGCAAGATGCGGATCATGGCTGAGAGGTTTATCACGGATCCACGGATCATCCCAAAAATGGATGGTCGTTCCAGTTCCTAGACACCACCTTAAGCCTTCCATGATGATTTTCCTTGTTTTGATTACGCCATTCCAGAAGTGGGATCCGATGGGGAGGTTGTGCTCTCCAAGAAAGGAAAGGTGATGAAGGTACTTAGCTTTAATGATATCTATCCAAGTGACTTTTTCATTGATGGTGAGTCTCCAGGCCTGTTTGGCAATGAGGGCCATGTTCATCCACTTGATGTCTCTGAATCCGAGCCCTCCATCCTTTTTCTTGGAACAGACCCTGTCCCACGTGACAAGCAAAAATTTATTCTTGTTTTCATTTCTAGCCCAAAGGAATCTGCGTTGAATTTGTTCAATTTTTTGGCAGATGGTAGCTGGAGCTTTGAAGATAGACAAGAAAAAAATGGGGATACTTTGAAGGCAAGCTTGGACCAGAGTGGCTTTGGCTGCCTGGCTGAGCATTGAGCTTTTCCACCCCGCAAGTTTCTTGTTGAGGCGATCTAAAATAGGGTTCCACATAGCCGAGACTGATCTACCATGGAAAAGCGGTAATCCAAGATAAGTAGTTGGAAGGCTCCCAATGATGCACCCGAGGATCTCCGCAATCCTATTTTATCTGTGAGTGGGAGTATTGAGAAAGTATAGCTTGCTTTTGCGGTAGTTGACTTTTTGACCAGCCGCCTCTTCATAAGAATCAAGAATGTTCTTAATGATTTTTGCTTCGGGAACGGAAGCGTGAGAGGATAGAATAGTATCATCAAAAAACTATTGATGGGATATGGCTTTGGATGTTGAGGCTGGTTTGATCCCAGAAACAAGACCACTATTGCAGGCAGCTGAGAGGGTTCTTCCAAGGGTTTCGACCAAAATGATGAAGAGAAAGGGGGACAGAGGGTCCCCTTGACGGATGCCTTTGAAACTTTGGAAGAAACCTGCGGGCGAGCCATTGATAAGAACCGAGAACCAAGCAGTTGAGATGCATTCATGAATCATCTTGATCCATTCTTTGTGAAACCCAAACTTTTCTAGGACTTCGAAAAGGAATTTCTAGGAAACCCGATCAAAAGCCTTGTTCATGTCAAGCTTAAGGAACATGCTGGGTTTTTTGTTTTTAGATGCCGAGTGGGCCAATTCATGGACAATTATCACTCCATCCGAAATGAATCTGCCTTTGACCGAGCTCCCTTGGCACTGATCGATGATGGAGGGAAGGATGTCTTTCAACCTATTAGCCATAACTTTGGTGATAAGTTTGTAAATGACACTGCAGAGGCTAATCGGTCTGAAGTCAGATAGAGAGGCACGATCGTTGGACTTGGGAATTAACACAATGAAAGTGGAATTGGCTTCTCTCGGCATATTTTTGGCTCTCTGGAAGAATTTAACCGCAGCCATGACATCTTGGCCCACAATATCCCAAAAATGTTGAAAAAATCGGGGAGGGAAGCCATCAGGTCCGGGGGCCTTATCAGGTTCCATTGCGAACAAAGCTTCTTTGATCTCCTCTTCAGTGAAGCTTTCAAGCAATTTCCCATTATCATTGTTGGACACTAACTTTGGGATGTTCTGAAGCAGAGAACTTGAGGTGCGGGGATGGCAGTCAGTGCTTGGTCCTAAGATTTCTTGGAAATGGCAAACAACTTCCTGTCTGATTGCTTGGATGTCAGATACAATGGATCCATCAGCCTTGGTCAGCTCAGAGATTTTATTAGAGCCTCTATGATGCATGGTGGAAGCATGGAAAAACTTCGTGTTGGTGTCTCCTTCTTTGAGCCAGAGGTTTCTGGATTTTTGCCTCCAGAATGTCTCTTCCTTAGCTAAGGCATTGTGAAAGTTTGAGAGGAGGCTATTTTCTTCAAGGAAAGTTTCGGCCCTCAGATATCCTCCCTGAATCAGATTTTCCACCCTTTTCAGCTCATCCATCAGAAGCTTTTTCTCGATAAAGAGGTTGCCGAAGACGTCCCTGTTCCAGCATTTCAGCTTGAGTTTGACCGCTTTCAGTTTGAGGAACAGATTCGTGAGAGGGTTTGGACAGAAATCCTGCTGCCACCATTGGCGAATACACCGCCCTAGATCAGGATGAGTGAGCCACATCTTCTCGAACCTGAAAGGGGTTTTGAAGATTTGTTGGGGGCGAGAACAATCCAGAATTAAGGGATTGTGGTCGGAGCCAATTTTTGGGTGGCTATGAAGCCTGGCATCACCAAAAATAGGAATGAGTTCTTTGGATAAGAGAAATCTGTCAAGCCGGATTTGGATGTGATGGATTCCAGCTCGTCTGTTGCTCCATGTGTAGTTGGACCCTTGGAGCGGCATGTCCATTAGCTCATTGTGGTGGAAAAATTCGTTGAAGTCTTCTATGCAGCTGTTGGTGATCGGATTGCCTCCTTGTTTATCAAACAAATGGAGGGGAGAATTGAAATCGCCACAGAGCATCCATGGAAAGTCAACAAAGTTGTTGCGCATTGCAGAAATGTTATCCCACAACAATCTTCTATTAACAGGACTGTTAGGTCCGTAAACATTGGTGGCGATCCACTGGAGGTGGGTGTCTTTGTTAGTAAATAGAATGTTGACGGTTCTGTCAGAGACAGAAAGGACTCTCCCTTCAATGAAAGTCGGGTCCCATAAATAGAGGAGACCCCCGAAAGCCCCTGTGGAGGGACAAAAGGCAAAATTGTTGTTTTCCCAGATTAACTTGCAAACTTGAGTGCTGCTATTCTCATCTAATTTGGATTCTTGAAGGAACATGATAGTTGGTTTTAGATTTTTCCTTACTATCTTAACAGTTCTTTGTTTTGTAGTTCCATTGAGGCCTCTAACATTCCAGGAGACGATCTTCATCGAGACGCTTTGGAGTTTGCTTTGCGACCTCTGCCTCTCCCTTGAGACGGAGTTAGTTTGGGTCTAACTTCATCCTCTTCTTGGTGGGTTGTGATGGAGTGTTCGACAATGGGGCCCAAGGAGGTAGGCACAGTGTCGTCAGCCATTTCGATCTTAGCTACTTTGGAAAGTTTCTCAGCATTTGTCGGTCGGCCCCTCCTCTGCTCTTTGTTGATGTCTACTTTGGGTGTGGGATTGGGAGATTTCAGTGGGCTAGAGGTTTGGTGGATGTCGGTGGAGTCAGTCCCAGGAGCAGGCCGATGGGGAGATGAAGAGCGGGTAGGCTGGCACAGGGCAACAGTCTCAGGGGTTTGGGAAAGGGGGCTCTGAGATGGGGGGAGGGGTGGGAAGGGAAGAGGAAGGTGTGAGGGCCCAAAATCGATGGGTGAGTTTGGAAAGGTCATTGCAGAATTTCCTTTGGACAAAGGGGACTGGATCAAAATGGGTGTGGACGAGATGGTTAGATCTATGGGTAGGTCATCTGAAATGTCCTCTCCAATATGAAGGTTATTTAAGGGGGCAAAATGATTGGATCGAGGAGGCAGAGCGCTTACCTTGTTGGGTTTGACAGGATCTGAAGCGGAGGTCTTAGGAGGGCCTACAGATCGGCCATGACCTCGGGCAGTGGCCTTTTTTTGGATAGTCTGGATCTGAGTATCCACCTTTCACCCCGAATCACTAGGGATTTCTTTTTTTTGGGAAGGGCATTGAGAAAGCAGATGGCCCTGAGTATTGCATTCCAGGCAGAAAGCGGGCTTGTTTTTGTATTCAACTCCTTGGCGCCTCCTGTAACTCCCGTAGTTGATGCCGATGCAGGTAGGCAAAGCCGAGTCTAGATTTGCCATGACACAAACTCGAGCATAGGTCATTCTGGTTCTGGCTCGAGTAGCAGGGTCAATGGCGACCAAATCTCCAATCGGTTGAGTGATGCCTTTGAGTGCATCATTGTAGAAGAACTATGGGGGTAGCCCATGCAGTTTGACCCAAATCGGAGTGATGTTGATAGACTGTGTCTCAGGGTCAAAGTCTTCCCCCCACCTCCATAGAAATAGGCTACAGCGGCCGAAAAACCAAGGCCCTCCAGTGAGGATGCGTTGGGTGTCAAGGGCATTATTAAGCCTTATCATGAAAAAACCCCTGGGAAAGGCCACTAACTCCAAGCTGCCTGAAAGCCGCCATTTAGATAGAGCCCACTCGCGGATAGTTTCCATATCAGGCCGTGCATTGACAAATTTCCCAATAAGAGAGAGAGACTCTTGGAAGATTAGTGGCTCCATGGCCTCACTCGGGAAAGAAACTTTAGTGCCCGTAACAGAGAAGGGCAAAGGAGTTTGGAAAGAAAACATGCCAGATGAAGACCGCACTTTGTCAGTGAAGGATAAAGACCAAGGAGGTGCTTTGGAAGGAGAAGAGGATGAAACCCTAACGGTTTCAGAGCAGCTCCCATCGCCATCCATCGGTTTCACCATGCCGTTTGGGTCTTCACCGAGATTCCCGCCAAGTGGGCCTGCGGTAGGCCCAGCAACACCTGCAGGACCCCCAGGTTTTATTAACATAGTTATTGCAATCAAAAATATTGAATAACCGAACTAGGTTTTTATTGACAACTTATGACTAACCTAGCTAGGTCAAAGTCTATCATGGACCAATGTGTGCAAATGAGTGATGTTCATTTATCCATTTTGAAGGAGGTAGGATGAACCCCATTGTAAACATAGCCAAGGTAGCTAGCTCATCCACAAAGTGCTTAATGATCTGTACAAAATAAGGTTGCTAATGTGACAGATGTGTCGCCACTTGTAAGACTATTCCATTGGTAGGTAGGCACTTAGGGCCTATAGCTGGTGATGGAAATCATCCCATGATGTTATGTTAAACCTAAGGACCAAAGGTGATGAAGCATAACACTTGTGTTTCTTGGAGGCTTTTCCTTTTGTTTTATGCCCCTCGATTATTGCTTGTGTCTCATTTGTGGTGCTCTTGTTCTCTTTATTTTTGTATGGGCATTGGCTTTTGTTTTTTGCCCGTATTTGTGATTCTTTGTTATGCTTATCCCTTTGTTTATCCCTAGGTTGTATGTTGATCATGCAAATGATAGGATGAGTAGGGAAAACCGTTCGCTAGATGGTGATATCTATGCAAGGTGTTATCTTCCCTAGACTCAAAAGGTGCTTTAAATTTATGCCATGTGTGAATGGTCCCTGAAAGAAGTTGAATCAACAATGGGAAGCTATAAGGAGTGTAATAACCTATTAGCTGGAGGTGATGCTTGATTGGTTGTAACTATCAGATGGTCAAAACTTACACAATACCCTATAATATATGATCCTGAGTGAAAGGTGTGGATATCCATGTGGTGATGCTAACAAGTGTGTATGTTATTTCTTGTTATGAGCGTATTTTTAGAAGGAGAATATACAAACCTAAATAAAATTATGATAGAAGAAGTGATGGATATATGCAATGAAATATGGGATTTAAGAGGAAGATTTTCTTACAAGAGGAATTTGTATGTAATGAAGCTAGATGAACATTTTGAAATTCATATTTATAGATGATCATGTGTAATGATGGTGATGAGAATCACAAGATATGGTGAGGTTGCCCCAATGTGTGGGGGATGTATCAAACCTGAAGATATTATGTAGCTGTAGATGATGTATGTGATGAGAATGACCAAAGAAATGCTAACTAAAAAGGTGACAAAGGAAAAGAAAAGCATAGGAGGAAATAGGAGAAGATTAGAAATGCGAGAAAAGTAGAGGAAGAGTAGGAAGATGATAGAAGTAGCATAGGTATGTAGTTGCTCGAAGCATGACCATACAACTATGCTTGATAAAAAGAGGAAGAAAAAAGAGGAGAAGAAGAGAAGAAAGGTGAAAATAACCTAGAGATTTTGGAAATTGTGAGGGTCAGATCATGATCGAGTTGGTGACATGACAAGGTGACCTAGGTGTTGTTGATTTGTATAGTTGGCCAGCCATTGGAATTGGCATGATGTTGCTATGTTGGATTCATGGGGTGGCAATGGGTGAGATACCAGGTGATGTGGAGGGCTTTGAAGTTGGATGGATGAAGGGGTATCTTTGGGTGATTGGATTGGTTCTTCAAATAACATATCATTTACCAGGGTTTCAAAGGTACGACACGTGTTGATGTCATGCCCTAGTTGGCGATGGTAAATGCAAAATTGATTCTCATGAAAGTTTCATGGCTTGGGGCATAGTGGGTCCATAGGACAAATTTTAGGTAGGGCAATGAGGCCCTGGTGTAGTAACTGATGGAACGTTTGTGCTAGTGGTGCAGATCAAACTGGCATGGGGTAAATATAAGGTTCGGGTGGTGTCGAGTGGGAAAGGGGTGGAGTGGAGGTGAGTGTTTGGGAGGTAGATTGAGAATTCAATGATGGTTGAATCCTAGGTCTAGTGGTCGGCCTAGGATGAGGTGTGGAGATTTGGGCCATGGTAGGTTGGCAAGAAGAAGTACAACAAGGACAATGACTTAAATGGAGTTCAAGATTATCGAGGTAGGAAAGAATGTGTTGGATATCAAGTGAAGAGGGTGATGAAATCGAGGGTGGTGGGGATCGAGGTTTCGGTGAATATGTTGGAGTGTGGTATAACTATGAATATCTAGGTGAAGAGGAAGGAGAGTGGAACTACACCACTGATGATGAGGTAGGCTGAAATGGAAGACCACATAGTGTGGATGGTGGTGTCTATAGAATGGGAGGAGTGGGAGATGGCTCGAGATAGCATCGATTATGAGCTGGGATAGGTTGCTCGAAGGTGAGTAGGGAAGCATGTGCTTGGAGGGTTTGAGCATATGGGGACATACCACTCGAGAGGGGTGGAGGTAAACATGGAAGGCATGTTGGGTGAAAGGTATACCCCCTATTAGGTGGGCAATAACCTAAAGGGGGATGATGGGCCAAATAAGGTGGTAGGTAAGGGTCCCTCTCATCATGAGATGGAGGGGGTGGAGATCCTCGTGGGTGAGGATGTGAGTGGTCCTCCTTATCATCAAAGGAGGATAATGAGACCTGACTATCACCTGATCGGGGTGAGTAGGAGGAGTCTCTGTGAATAGGTGAATGGTATTGGGGTGATGGGCGATGATCTAAGTGGGAAGACGGTGAGGATTGTCGAGCATGAGTCGAGGTAAGTGGTCGTGTAAGATCAGATGGAGTGATTGGAACTAGGGGT
Organism: Wollemia nobilis; assembly: GCA_028583015.1. Lineage (NCBI taxonomy): Eukaryota > Viridiplantae > Streptophyta > Pinopsida > Araucariales > Araucariaceae > Wollemia > Wollemia nobilis. Next base: position 8,618,059 of record JAQPPZ010001925.1, read on the forward strand.
AATACCGAGAGGTCCTACATGGTGAGATCCAGAGATGTTGTGGGTGTATGCATGGAATAGTGTATATCTATTGATGATGTGGTAGTCGGTGATGCAAAAACCTACAAAAATATATAAATACCAATAATATATAAATGATGCAAAAAGAAGCAAAATATTCCTACTATGAAACATAAAGTGAAACACCATATGTGAGGTGTTGTGTGTGATTTTGTCTAAAGTAGAATTTAATGACATTGTACATAACCTATGATGTCACAAACCTAGGTAGGCTAGGCATTGAATGCATGCAGGTGGATGATGTTGATAGGTTCAAGTTCGGCGTGTCCTTCCAAATTTACCAATCGATAGGCACTAGAACTGAATTTGTGTGTAATAATGTATGGGCCAAGCTAGTTGGGAGCAAACTTGTCTCACTTCTGGTGGGGTTGACTCATGATTTGCTGATTTTCCTTGAGTACCAGGTCACCAATTTGAAATTTGCATTGATGTACCTTACTATTGTAGGCACGGTGAAGGTGATCCTAATAAACATGCATGTGTTCGATGGTGTGGATACGCCACTCATATAGGAGTGTTAACTGATCAAGGTGGGCTTGATGGGTAGTGTCATCATCAATGAAGTCTTTCATGGACACTCATAAAGAGGGTATTTCAAGCTTGAGGGGCATGATGGCCTCAGCTCCATAAACTAATGAGAATGGGGTTGCCTCGGTGGGAGTATGAATGCTTGTGTGGTAAGCCCACAAAGCCAATGGTATTTGGTTGTGCCAATCATGGTGTGACTCTATGACTATCTTACATAGGATAGAATAGATAGTTTTGTTGGTGGCTTCTACTTGACCATTACCCTGAGGGTAATATGGGGTAGAAAAACTATGGTGGATGTGGAATTTGGCATAGAGAGCATGGATAGTTTTATTCTTGAAGGATTTACCATTGTCCGAGATGATTTGGGATGGGATCCCGAAGTGGCATATGATGTGATCAATAATGAATACCATGATTTTGGACCCCATGGTTTGGACAAGTGGGATTGCTTCGACCCACTTTGTGAAGTATTCTATGGTGGTTATGATGAACTTATGATTGCTTGATGAAGTAGGTGTGATTTGGCCAATAAGGTCAAGGTCCCACTGGGAGAAGGGCCACATGGACTGGATAGGCTAGAGTGCTTGTGAAGGGATATGCATGAGATTTGCATGTTGTTGACACTTGATGCATCATTTTACATACTCATAGCAATCATGTTCCATTTTGGGCCAATAGTAGCCCATGCATAGGATACACTTTGTGATGGCCATACCGCTGAAGTGGCCACCATAGGTACCATCATGAGTTTCTTGCACTACTCATTGGGATTCGTATGGTTCTAGGTAGTGCAAGAGGATGCCATCATAACTACGGTGATAGAGGATGTCCCCTAGTAATGTATAATGGATTACCCTTTGTTTGAATGCTCGATGATGAGCATGTGGTAAATCGTATGGTAAGAAACCTAGTTTAATATAGTCCTTGATTTGTGAAAACCAAGGATCATGAGGTTCAATTTGGATAATGTGAATGCCCTCATCATCTACGGTGGGTGAAGGTGTGATGGTATATTGATTTAGGGTGTGAACAGACACATGTGTGGTGTCAAAAAGGGGATTTTGGGGTATGAGCGATCCCAATGAAGCCATGGTATCCACGAAATGGTTTGATGAGCATGGGGCAGCTTTGATAACATACCACTTGAACTAGGCAAGAAGTTGTTGGGAAATTTGTTTGTATTACTGGAGAACTAGGTAGTGACATTGCTAGATCTCCTAGACCTGATTAACAATTAGGAGGGAATCACCTATGATGTGAAGGCATCAAATGTGCATGGAGTGAGCTTGTTTCAATCCCAGGATTAAGGCCTCATATTCTACATTATTTTTAGTGCATGGGAAGCCTAATTTGAAGGAAAAGGGGAGTGGTTCCCCATATGGTGTAAATAAAATGATGCCTAGCACCCCGATGTGAGTGCAATAGGAGCCATCAAAAAAAAGTGTTAAATCCATTGGCATTTCGGGTTCAACATATTCTTTGACTTCTGTGACATGGAAGATGGAGTCATCAGGGAGTTGGATGAGAAGTGGTTGGTCATCATGCAATGGAGCTTTAGCCAATTGGTCTATGATGACCTATCCTTTTATGGATTTTTGCGAAATGAATTCTAGATCAAATTTAGTAAGAAGCATGATCCATTTGGTTATGCAAGAGTTATGATAACTCTTGTTCATCATGTATCAAAGTGGGTTGTCATGAGCGATAACAAATGTGGTATGGTTCAACATGTAATGGCATAGTTTTTGGGTGGTAAAAACTACAGCTAGGCATAGCTTTTCCATATATGCGTAATGTATCTCGTAGCTAACTAGGGTGTGACTAATGTAATAGATGGCTTGCTCATGATTGAGTGCATTATTTTGTGCTAACAACGTACCAAGTGTGAAGTCTATAGCGGTGATGTATAGAATAAAATGTAGTTGTGGGTGCGGAGGAGATAGTACTGGTGAGGAGGTGAGATAGGCTTTGATCGAGTCAAAAGCTTGTTGACATTTGTCATCCCATTTGAAGGAGACTCCTTTTTGCAAAAGGTGATTGAATGGCTTACATTTATTTAATAATTGGGTGATGAACCATCAGATTGATGTGATTTTACCCTACAAGCTACGTAATTGTTTAAGGTTGGTGGGAGGAGGCATCTCGATGATGGCCTTGAATTTTTTAGGGTCGACTTTGATGCCTCACTGAGAGACGATGAACCCTAATATTTTGCCTGATGTAACACCAAAGATGCACTTCTTTGGGTTGAGGTGCACGTTGTGCTCTAGGAGGTGATCAAATATTTTACGTAAATCGGCTAGATGTTGCGAGCATTCTTTAGACTTTATGATGAGGTCATCTATGTAATCTTCCATGATTTTATGCATGTAATCATGAAAGATATATGTCATTGCATGCTGGTAGGTTGCCCTAGCATTTTTGAGGCCGAATGGCATGACCTTGTAACAGAAGGTCCCCTAGGGGGTTGTGAAGGATATTTTGTGTTGATCGGTAGGATTGATATTAATTTTGTTGTAACCAAAAAATCCATCCATGAGGGATATCATTTCATGGCCGATGATGGAATCGACAAGCGAGTCGATGTTTGGCAATGGAAAATTATCTTTGGGACAAGCTTTGTTCAGATTGCAAAATTCAGTGCAGACTCAAACCTTACCTAAAGGTTTGGGCACTGGCACCATGTTAGATACCCATTCAGGATAGTCGATGGGTTGAATAAAATCTATGTCAAGGAGCTTTTGTAGCTCATATTTAACTAACAAAGCAACCATAGGGTGCATACATCATAGTTTTTGTCGGATAGGCTTAGCATCTTTGTCTAGTGTAAGATTGTGAACCACTAAATATGGGTCAAGACCCGACATGTCTTTGTAGGACCAGGTGAATACCTTGATGTATTATTTAAGGAAGGTAGTGAATAACATGCATTCTTTAGGTGAGATACCGAAAGTGAGTTTGACAATATGAGGGTTGTCAGGATCATCACCAATATCAACATCGATGGTTTCTTCTATCAACATGTGGGAACCATCATGAAGTTGCTCTAGGATTGGAATGAGGTGGAGGTCATCGATGACCTCAGGTATGTCATATTCATCATCTAAATATATGTTCATGTGATGGATGCATGGAATGTGAGGTGGATTTGATGATGAAGGAGCATTTGTTGCATGTAGGATGTGTGGTGATAACAAGAAGTCTTATGGAGAAGGTATTGATGAAATGTGAGTTAGGTCGATGAAATTTGGGTTGGGGATGTTGTCTCAATTTGTGTGAGATGTGTATCAAAGTGGTACGAAGAGGTCCACATCAACCATGTTAACATAAGTGATGGAAGAATCCAATAGTGATGAATTTGATGATGAAGATTCATGAGTTCATGAGCATCGAGAAAGGTGTAATGGTGGATGCAAGACAATGGATGGTGATCGAGGTCATGTTATGGATTTCAAAGCTGGTGACACATGGGTGAGGGTCTAGCTAGATACATAGAAAACAAATGGGAAAGTGTGATGTTGCACTATGGGGCTTTAGGTGTGAGGGACAATGTGGCGAATTGATTAACTAGTTCATCGATGCAGCATGAGGACATGTCATCTAGGGAAGGGACTTCGTGAAAGAAGTCTAAGGGAACCATGATCATAGAGTGGGGATATGAGTTCTCATTGAAGAGGTCCATATCAAAATATTCTTCTAAGGTGTGCATAGGAGGTGGCATGGGATGCAAGGAAAGATCTTGTAGTTCATCCTCGAGTGTATGGATAGCTATGGATCGATATCCTAAACCTAATTTGTCTATGGGTAGTTGGAAACAAGGATTTATAGGTGTATGTAACCCTTATTCATAATATCCTAGCCCAAATCCATGCCAATGAAAGCATCAAAGATAATGCAATGCAAATTAGGGGTTGGACATGTGATCTAATATACCATAAAAGCTAGACTACGATGGTGGAGGGAAGATATGCGAGAGTGAATAATCAATGCCCATGTACATGGTCATAGATGGCATATGGGAACTATGAGGGAGGAGGAGTAAGTGTTGGTGGTGACCTACGAGGAGATGTGAATGACCAAGGTCATGGGTGAAAAGGGAGTGGTGGCATTTATGGTGTAGGTAAGAGAGGAGGTTTCATAGAGGAAGATGGATGCAAGGTGGGGGTTGGCGATAAAAAATATGATAAGCATATTTCGATATGGGTGGTGGATCTATAGATGATGAGGGTTGTGAAGGTGGTGGGGGCCACAAAGAAGGTGGTGAAAAGGGTATGATAGTAGGATGGGGTGCTATACTAGATGATGATGGTGGCATGGACATTGTTGGTTGTGAGTGCATACATGTCCTAGATGAAGGTTGTGGTGAAGGCACTAATGAGGGAGGAGGTATGAATGCTCCTGGTGGGTGAGGATTAGATATGGGAAGGACCTGTGTCATAGATGAAGAAGGTCCAGGTGGGAGATCTATGATGTTGCAAAATTTGAAAGGGTCCCCATCGGTAGGAACACAATGGACAAGCCCATTGTAGACATATTTAAGACAATGGTGTAATGTAGATGGCACACACTACATATCTCTAATCCATGGATGTCCAAGCAAGATATTATACTACATTTCACCTTGAATAACATGGAATAGAATCAGAATAGTACATACACCTACACAAATGGGTAGGATAATGGATCCTACTGTAGGTCACATTGAATCATCAAATGCATGAAGGTCCAGTGAGGGTGTGGAGAAGTGAGTGGGTGGAATGTGTAGGTGATGTAGAGCTACGATGGAAATAATGTTGATTGAGGAATCGATATCAATGAGAACATATTTGTAAGTGATGTCATTGATGGTTGCTTGAATGTGAAGGGGAGGATCTGCTCCTTCGCCTATGAGTTCTATGATCTCATGGTCATGGAAACTAATATATGGTTGAAGGCAGTGTGGGATATTACCCATAAAGTTGACAAACACATTGGTATCATGGGTCTCAAGGTCGATGGAGTGAAGGATGTCATTTAATGCCTCATGATGGGGTTGATATTATTGTAGGAGGTCAAAAATAGAAAATCTGGTAGGGGCATTACGTAGTTGATGCGTAAGGCTACCGTGAATGGTAATGACATTCTATGGGGGATGAGGTGGAGCTTGAGGAGTCGTAGGCACTTGTAGGGAAACAAATGGTGCTGGTGTAGAGGCTACCGATGTAGGCTGACATGAAGGATAATATTTATTTTGAGTGGTAAGGTTGATCATGCCCACTATACCATGTGAAGGAGGGTTCATAGTGGATATTGTTGACTTATATTGGTGGCCTTGAGGGGTTATTTTGAGGTGTTTGGGGATTAGTCCCCCGGTGCTCAGGTAAGGGATTTTGATATATCCCTAGGTTCTGGTTCTATGATGTGAGAGGATTTAAAACTTGAATGGTTCCTTGATCGATGAGATCTTGGACCATACCACAAAAAGAATGACATGATTTGATATCATGGTCGTACTATCTATGGTATCCACAGTAGGCTTGCTCGATGTAACCCCAAGGCTTAGGTGCATTTGGATTGAGAGGTCAAATTTTTGGTAGGGTGATGTGACCTACCTCATATAACCTCTAGAATAAGGTTGGGAGAGGCTCAGAAAGTGGTGTTAAGTTACACTATGGAGGTGGGGGATGAGGTCCTCGAGCCTATTGTGGTCTAGGTGGAAGGGGTGCATTGGTTTGAAATAGTTGTTGTTGTGGAGGAGGAGGTCGTGGGACTAGTGTTGGGACTGAATAAGTTGCTACCACTTGGTTGGCTTGTGGTGGTCATGGGAAAGGTTGGTTGGGCGTATTTTTATTAAAGCAAAAGTTGGAGTTGTATGAAGGCTTTTGTCTTAGTTTGATTTTTCCAGATTGGACTTTGATGTCCTCAATGACTTTTGCTTGAGCAATGGCTTCCTCAAAGGTGTGACTTTGGTGAAGTTGTAGGGAGGTGGAGATGTGTTTATGGAAACTCTTTGAGAAGAGTGTAACCAACTCCATAGATGGGAGGTTATGAGTGAGGTCATGTATGACCGCTCTCCATATAGAGATAAATTATGTGATTGGTTCATCATCAACCTATCGTAAAGCATAGACATCAGAGAAATTTATCTTCTTTTTTATGTTGATGGAAAAGTGCTCGAGGAACAAATTGGCTAGTTGCTCAAAAGTGTAGAGGCTATGGCACAGGAGCATGTTGTACCAGTCTAGGGCTTGTCCCCCAAGTGAAAGGGAGAAGGTACATAACATGAGAGGATTGCTACTATGAAGTTGGTAGCAAGTTGAGTGGTAGTTACTGACATGTTCACATGGGTCCTCCTTGCTTTTAAACTTATCAAAATTTGACATCTTGAAGTGATATGGGTAAGGAGGAATGGGAACTGAGGGATGTACTGGCTCATTGTAGAGCTCATCATACGTGGGTTTCTATGGCCCATAACTGGTGGTGCGAAGGTTTAACATCTTAACTTCATCTCATAAGAGTTGAAGTTTAGGTGTTAATGGCATAGGAGATGGTGCTAATGGGGGTGAAGCCTGCAAATGTGGGGGTATTGAAATTATTATTCTTCCCAATGTGGGGGAGGAACATATTGCAATAGATCCTAGGGATACTATTGCTACATAGGATAATATGTCGAAGCAATTGGCATAGTCTTTTGTAGAGCAGGTGGTTGTTGAGGATAATAGTATTGTGGGTGCATGGTCTGAGGTTGTTGTATGGGGGTTTTGTTGGAGAGGAACCTATTACAATGGTTGTGTCTATGGGAGACGATGACCAAGGAGGTGGTGTGAAAAAAGTAGGTCCAAAAAATATAGGTGGATGTGAAGATGTTTGAATGGGTTGTGTGACTTGTAGATAGGATGAGGTATCTAAGGATGATGTCTGCATCTGGCTAGGCAGAAATTGTGGGAAAAATATTGATTGGTAAGTTTGGAATGTTGGATACATAGGCTATGAAGGATGTCAAGGCTCGAACATGGGTAGGTAGCTCAAAGTCAAAATCTAAAATGGAGGAGGTGGAGGTAATCGAAAGGGAGGCATAGATGAGGATGGACTGGGAGAGGGTGCACCATACAATCCTTATGGATGAGATGTAGGTGGTAGTGATGATGGGGATGGGACATAGGTCTCCATGGTAGGAACCTAGGGAGGTGGTGTGGTAAGTGTATTCACACCAGCTTGAGAAGAGAAAGTTTGTTGACATTGTGGGTATTGTGTTTGTTGGGATTGTAGAGGTAGTTGTGATGTGGCCTCAAACAATGGGAAAAAGGATTATTGGGGAAGGGGTCATGGTGTTGCTTCCTCTGTGTATTGATGTGTTGAAGTGGGTGGGGCCTGTTGTTGTTGTAGTGGAGGTTGTTTTGATGGGGATGCATGTGCATCCATGATAGAGATTGATGGGTCTAAAATCATCCCTACAGTAGGGGCAAATGACACAATATCTAGATGGGTGTGATTGAGTAATGAAGAATCACTCTAAAAAAGGGACTGAGCTAGGTTTTGGAAAAAGGGATGAGTGAAGGTAGGGGATGTGGGATGAACCTCCTCATCAACAATGAGGGAAGGAGGTGGATGTCCTGGTGCCGTATAGATAACGTGATCACAAAATGTGGTAGAAGGATGAGGTGATGATGGATGGGAAAGGAGTGGATGATCCTCCTCAAATGATGTGGCAAAAGTATCTTTGGATGTAGAGGTCTCACCCTGAGACATAGTATTGAATGGGTCTAGTCCTACAAAGAGGTCTATTGTGAGTGTAGACTTGCCCTTCGTGGCTGAAGGAGGAAGGATGGACTAGCTGGAAGGAGCGCTAGTCACTTCTTCCCCAAGGTGTGCTTGCTCGCATGCCTGGCTATGGGTGATAATAGGTATGATGTCATCTATCAGGGATTGGTGCTCAAAACTGTACAAAAATAGAAATATGGTGTTCTGGGTATGATTTATGTGGGTTTTTTATGCAACCCAATAATATCTATGAGGTTTTTGTGTCTAAAAACTAAAATCATAGGTTGGGGGGTGATCTGAATAGTGAATTTGTAGGGCAGGGGGTGAATTGGACTATGAGTGTGAAAAAGACACAAAACTAAAAATGATAGGCTATAAATAGTCCCTAGGTGGGCTGCCAATAGGTGAATGTGCTGAAACCAGTTTGTGTGAGCATGCAAACAACGTATAACTGGAGTCAGTTCTAAATGTAAAAAATTAAAAGTGTTGCTTTGTTTTGTGTGTTTTGATGTTAGAATCTCCTAGGAAGTATCATAGGTAGTGAGGTGAACTTCTAGATAAAATAGGAATTTTGTAAACATAGAACCTCCTGCAACACCCAAAGATGCATAGAATAGAACAATGCTTCAACAGGTGAATGGTGACCTAATGTAAAAGGCACAACAAAAAGGATGCTAGAAGGGGGAGAACTCAAAATGCTGAAATGAGTTCACTGTATCCTCTCACGAGAAGAGGTGGTACTATCTAAGACCTGCTACTAGCATACCCATGCTTTTGCTTCACCCTCGAGTGAGATTAGTCAAGAACGATAGTTACCATATTCACTGATTATGTAAACCTTATGAACGAAGGTGTCTAATCCTATCCCACTCTAAAGGCTCCTTTCGATGATGAATTTTGGAAGACCAATATCAAAAGTGGGGGATTTTTTGGTGATGAAGTCCAAAAAACCACTCCTATGGGGCTACTAGGTGTCTAGGGGGTGAGCTGGTGGAGGGTAAAACTCCTACCTCACCAATCTTGAGTGATGGATTGGGGATGAAATCCAATATCACCACTGTATGTACCACGTGAGTGTGTGGGTTTAAGTTGTTTAGTGATGATGTGAAAGTAAAGTGCAACTAATTAAGTACCTTTTCAAAAAGAAATCTAGGCCTAGATGCATCTTTTGAAAAGAAACTAAGTGTCTAATTACCTTTTTGAAAAAGAGAATCTAATCTTAGATGCCTTTTTGAAAAGAAAACTGATCTAGGAAAGCATGAAAATAGGCAAACTAAAACACATGAGAAGGAAGATGACCTATCCACATGTATTAGAAAGAATTGCAAGTTCTACTTTAGATGTTTGAGTAAAGACAATGCAAGTTACCCTAAGGATTTGGAAAGTGAAAGAAAATAATTTCTTAACCTAGATGTGTTGTGAGATGCAAGTGATGCAAGTGATGCAAGAAGAATTTAACAATTCTATGTTAGATGCAATGTTTGAAAGGAGAAGGAAATTGGAAATGCCTTTTTGAAGAAAAGGAAATTTGCAAGGTGAAGTGAATAGATTTTGAATCTAACCCTAGATGCAAATTTGAAGAGATTTTGTTTTTTTTGAATAATGTGAAATGTGATTTGTCAATTTGAATTGGGACAAAACCTGAAATCTAATCTTACATGTAGATGTAAAGAAAAGCTTACTCTAAATGTATTTGAAAGGAAACTTGAAAAGCAATTAAGAAAGACATCAAGTGATTTACAAAATTCTAATCTAATTATGTCTGAAAGTAATTCTAAAAATAAACTATTCTAACTATGTTTATATCAATTTGAAACCCTAATTTGCTGTGTTTGAATTAGGATTTTGATATACTAACACAATACATTTGTTAGAGAACTAGTCTTGCAAATAAATGATATCATAGATGATTCTAAGGAGAATACCTATGTTTTGAGGTAAAATTTGACTTTTTTGAAGTCTTTGCTATGGTACCTTGTTGTATTGGGGTCTATAGAGCAATTTTTTTAGAGATCATACTTCAGGGATGATTTAAATCTATATTTACAAGTCAATGGGTGAACCATGGATTCTAAGCCTTGATGTTGTAGCCACATTGCCTCAAATCAAAAGGATCTAAAAAAAAAACTAGAGTTTGGGACTTTTTCAAATACCATAGGATTATTATTGGACCCCACTTTAGGGATAGAGCAAAGGGATGCATCTTCAAACACTGGAAGACCTTCCTTGGATACTAACACCCTATCCAACCTAACCTGAATATTTAGATTTTCTAGATGTTTGTTACTCCAAGTGTATTTATACCCCTTCAAATCCACATCCATTAGCTCTTGATTATTAATAAATGCAGTATTTTTCTTTACATTTAGAATCAAAATCACTATCATCCTTTCTATCCAAAGGGTATAAGGGTATATTGAAGTACCCAATGAGAATCCAAGCTTCCCCTTGAAACATTCTCTCATAGAGCTCATAGAATCCCATAAAAGATTCCTATTAGAGGCATAAATATTAGACATAATCTATATATAGCTAGAGTCCTTAATACAAAATAGAATATTAATCACTCTATCACAAATAAATAGAATGGATCCATCCAGATTCTCAGGGTCCCATAGATAAATAAGAGCCCCAAAATCTCCATCGGTAGAATTTGCTATAAAACCTAAATCCCTACAAACTAATTTTTTATTTACCTCTACATTAGAAATATCCATATTAGTTTCTAGAATAAATATAACATCAATTCTTACCTCTTTCCTAAGTTTTTCCAAAATTCATTTCTTGGAGGGTCCATTTAGGCCTATGATATTCTAAGATAACAATTTCATCTTCAAGATTTGGATACACTATTTCCACTCAAAAAATTGAGGGAGCTACAAAATGTATCAAGTTTTAGTTTTTTACCTTTTCTATCCTTATCTTTATCAAAATTTAATTGAAATTGGACTCCATCAGTAATTTTTTAATCTGCCTCATGGATCCTAAATACTTTGTTAGAGGGTTTCCTTGCCTTACGATCACCTCCAACATCCATATGACCTTTTTGAGTACTTCTAGTTTTAGGTGTGGAATTGGTTGTGCCTAAATAGGTTTACCTTGGGCATGATGATCATTTCAAATCATGTAAGGTTGTCAACTCTTGACTATGAGTCTCACAAGGCTTTTTGGGGAGTAGAGTTCTTCTATGACTGGCTCCTCAGAGAGTAATATTTTATAGGAGTTATGAAGGAACTCCAAAGGTATTAAAGTCTTCATAACCAATTCTTCTAGGATAACTTGGTATAGACTTCTGCCACTATATGGATTCATATTCTAAATCATCATTGTGCTAAACTCATTAACATCCACCACAAGGACTTAGTCTATTATCCTTTCCTCTAGTTCAATATCATTAAAAATTAATTCATGCTAGACTGGCTCAAAAGGGATCCCTTTTTCTTTGCTTAAACTAACTAGTATTTTGATCTCATTATTCCTTTGGGTACCTCCACTTGGGGCCTTACGAGAGCATAACCTAGACAAGTGATCATACCTTTTACAATAAGAACATCTCATAGGTATGTTCTCATAAATAATTAATTGAATCCAGGAACCTTATCTTGACACAATATTAATCTGGCTAGATAAATCAACCTTCAGGTCTGCCATGATGCATTTTCTAGAAAAACTCATCTTGGTCTTGGATTTGGTAGATGAGTTAATCAAGACTAGATCCCTAATAGCTTTATATATGCTCTAAAAAATATATTCATGCAAAATATGAAAATATAAATCTAGGAGTCGCACCCAAAGGAGGGTCAAGTTCACCTTTTGCATCTTGGGGTTGAATTTTGGACCCCATTTTCATAGAATGAAACCCCTATTTCCAAATAACTAGGGACCTTCATATAAAATGTACTTTGCATCCTCCCCATAGTTGAATTTTATGAGGAATAATGTATTATATATTGCAACAATATCAAGTAACCCTAGTGGCTTCCATTTGAGAATTTCCCAACACCAGATAGAGTCAATATCTAGTCTACCACCCTAGAATTTACTGACTAGGTTCCATGATCCTTCCTCCATAGTCACATCCAAGAGTTTGTTTAGCACAACCAGCTTATTATAGATTGGAGAAAGGTTAAAGAGGGGTTTTTAGAAACAAGGTTGTAAGCCTTTAGTGGTAACCATAGTGAAGTAGGATATCCCATGGTTAGAGGTGGGTACCCTAGAGGATGCCCCACTAGGATCAAGCACACAATTTTCCTTTCCTTCCTAACCAGCCTCTAAAGGGTCGCACCTTCCTATTTTTCACTTGACCCTCTAGCTCCCTATAGAGCACCAACACATCTATATTATTTTCAACCACTAGGCCTTTTAGATTCCTGCTAACCATAAATTCTTTCCTCCATTGCTACCCTAACACTGCTATGACACTATTAAAATATTTTACTATTTTATTTTCTATATTTTTTGCCCTAGAACTACAAATATTCAATTACCTCCATAGATCATAAATATTAAACTACCTCCATAAATCACATATATTCCTCCATAGATCATAGATATTCAACTACCTCCATAGATCATAGATATTCAACTACCTCCACAAATCATAGATATTCATCTACCTCCACAGATCATAGATATTCAACTACCTCTATAAATCATAGATATTCAACTACCTCCATAGATCATAGATATTCAACTACCTCCATAGATCATATATATTCAACTACCTCCATAGATCACAAATATTTAACTCCCTCTACAAATCACAAATATTTAGTAGATATACATCTTAAGTGTATCAAAGGCTACCATTTGATCAAGTAAGTTAACTATAACAAATAAAAATGCTCATAAGTGTTTTCAACTCATTTTATTAATAATTTGATACAATATTATAGGGTGAATCTCCTTTTCTTTCTCAAAAATATGTGAAACACTCTAATGGTTTCTCTTGGGGCCCCTCGAATGTAGGTGGGCTTTTATGCGTGTGTGCCACTACTATGTGTTGATTTGCTATTGTGTTTTTTGTTGTGATTATGTTTGTTACTATTTGAGGTCCTAAAAAATGGTGTTAGTTCACTTGGGGTCCTATCGTGGATTAGGCCTCATATTTATGAAGACAAAAATACATTAAAAACATTAAATAAATCCATAAATAAAGTTTAAATGCTATAAAACATGAAATGAGAGTTACGAAAAGTTTTCGCTACTATATATCAACTGTAGAGCCAAGTCATAGGGTAGGGGGTAATCTGGAACCTGGATTCATATGTTATGGTTTGAATCCAACTGTAGGTGCCTTCTGGTGGATATACTTTGTCTATATGGGCTCCTAGGATGCTTGGATGCTATTTGTATCATCCATAATCAAAATAAGGGATTATACAGGATTTTGATAGAGTTTTTGTAAGTTATCTAAAAGGGAGATAGATATAATGAGAGTGAGGGCCATCTATTTATAGGAAAATATAAGGTCAGGGGGTGGTTAGGTAGAACAAACCCTAGAGTCTATTCCATTCTAGGTTATGTTAGATTTTGGGTAGGTTTCATTCCCATATTCTCTAAAATAATATTTCATCCTCACACATGTGTGAGGAGATATTAGGGTTAACTAGGGTTAGTTAACTCGTAGGTTAGATTAGGGTTTAGTTAGGATTTCTAGGAAATATCTTAACTAACCTAATGTGCACACATGTGTGAAGGAATAATTAGGACTAATTTGGGTTTAGGATCCTAATTAACCTTGTTAAGTCATAAAGTACACTTAAGTGAAAGGTGACTTTACAATTAGAAATTCAATTAACTTAATTAGGAATTTTGGGTGGTAATAGTCTTGTGGGATCCTAATTAGGTGTAGGAAAGGGCATGGGTTACCTTGGGGAGCTGATAGGTGATATCCTAATAGATATAAGGTGGTTAGGACATGAATTGTATAGTTTATTAGGGTTTCAATGAGATTTTCTACATAGGTCTATGATGGTCTATGACAGTGTAGAGGGGTCTACGCTGGTCTATAGTGGTATACATTGATCTAGAGTGGTCTGAATTGATATAGAGTAGTCTATGCCAGTCTAAAATAGTCTACAGTGGTCTATACTAGTATACAATAGCCTAGATGGGTCTAAGATGGTCTATGCAAACCTACAAGTGTCCAGATAGATCTACAAGTATGTAGAGGTAGATATATGCAACTATTGAACATCATAATCCTTTATATAGGGTAACATAGATCATAGATATATAGTTGCATCCATATATCACAAATATTCATCTACTTCCATAGATCACAAATATTCCTCCATAGATCATAGATATTTAGTTGCCTCCATAGATCACAAATATTCATCTACCTCCATAGATCACAAATATTCCTCCATAGATCATAGATATTTAGTTGCCTCCATAGATCACAAATATTTAGTTGCCTATATAGATCACAGATATTTAGCTACCTCCATATATCACCGATACTCAACTACCTCCACAAATCATAGATATTCAGTTGCCTCCATAGATCATAGATATTCAACTACCTCTAGAAATAACAAATTTTTAGCTACCTCCATAGATCACAAATATTCAATTGCCTCCATAGATCATGGATATTCAACAACTATACATCATAATTATTTATAGGGCAACATAGATCACATATATTCAACTACCTCCATATATCACATATATTCAACTACCTCTATAGATCACATATATTCAGTTACGGGTATTCATCTGCCTCCATAGATCACAAATATTCATCTACCTCCACAGATCACAGATATTCATAAAATATATGAGCAATCAAATATATATCAAGATCAATATAATAATGAAATAAAATTTACTTATAATATCAAATATTAATGTAATTGGCCAAAATCATTCATGTACATGCATGAAGAATACTTACAATATAAATTGCTCAAAAATTGTATACAAGTTTTACTATTAATGTTTGCTATGTGCTGATCACTACACATTGTATTATCTCTCTTTTCTTTTTTATATTGTATGAAGATTTATCTCCATAATATAGACATAGTAATGTGACTCTTCAATACTTGTCTATTGTATTACTCACATTGGAGATGTAACCTTTCATATTATTGACCTTTGGCTTCTCATATTACTATTTGTATACTAACTCTTCACTCTCTTATTACATGCATAATTGACTCTATGACACTTGCACACTTCTACATGCACTCCTAATACTAGACACTTGTGCACATCCTCACTTTACATATTTGCACACTTACATACATGACACTTGTGCAAATTCTCTCAATACACACTTGCACTCCTACTTACATGACACTTGTGCATACCCTATAAATTGACACTTACATAAAATAAAAATATAAATCACTCATTTGAACTATATTCTAAAACCCTAATATATTATATATTTACATTTGTACCATGAAGGTACCATGGGGGTATATTTGCATGTACCAAATAATGTAATATTCTTCAACCACCCCATGGATTACATTATTTGGTTATTGAAGACTTTAGTCTTCAATATTTATGTGACCTTCCATTGTTCATGAAATTCTACTTGTCTAGAATCTACTTCTCTAGAATCTCATAAAGGATAGAATAGATGAGAAAGAGCAATATACAAGTATAAATTCAAAAGGAATTAAAGGTGCAAAGGAAGTTGTGGAGAAAAGCTTTAAATTAAATATGAATAAGAGATCAATTTTATTCCAAGTAAATTATCTTAATTATTTTCAAGTAGTATGGAATCCTCTCTTAGTTATAGACATGAATATATTTTAGAGGTTATACCTTACAATTTATGTTTTTAGGAGAAGCATAATAAGGAAATGAGGATGGATGAAATTCCCAACCATTTAAGGTTTTTATGGCAACATAAGAAGGTAATTTCTATGAAGGACCATCCTTGTACTTTAGGATTTCTAGGGAAAAATAAATAAGAAATTTATTTTGAGGTTATTTATTTCACTTTGAATACTTTAAAAAAAAAATCTATAGATGATAAGTATCACTATGATTAGTGTAAAAAATTAAAGATATTGGTAAATATCAAATTGTTGGTCAAAATGAAAAGAGAAAGGAAGACCCAATAAGCAAAAATAGAGAGAAGAAACACTCTAAGGGATATTAATATGGGAAAATAAAAGCAACAATCACAAGCATTAACAAGAAGTGGGGCTAAATCCTAAAATAATAAGTGATGATGAAAATCATATATTTGAATATTAGGGGTATGAATAGGACCCTTAAAAAAGAGAGGTAATAGAAAAGTGATAACTTATTATAGACAACATATTTATAGATATGAAAACTAGATATCAAATGTTTTACCCATTCATGGTGTTGATTTTCATATTGGCAAAATTCAAATTTTAGAAGGTAATTGAAATAGTGATATTTTATCTATTAATAAAAATAATATCATAAAGTTGATTGTAAAAATGTAGCAATTTTAGAAATATGTCAAATATATTTAATAGAAAGGAAAATGAATAATATCCTTAATGAAAAAGCAATATGAATATATTTTATCTAACTTGATAGCAATGTAATGAGAATTGTTAGCTTTTGATGCAACATGTAATGGGAGATAGCAATCACAAGATGCAGAATAATATGAAATAAAGTAAATCTGCGAGATGACTAAAAATATACTATAAATAGAAATGATGGAAATGTTTACAAAGTAGCTATGGAGGAAATGAACACTCCATGAATAAAGCTACTGCTCAAGAATGGGCTTTGAGCATATCACACTCCATCACATTACATCACACTCTGCTACATCACACCACATTGTTCTACACTACTTCCTACTACTATATATTGCTCTATGTCTATGGCCCTTTATATAGGAAATAGGTTCCTTGGCCAACACTCTACCTAGATGTGCAAGGGACAACTTGCACATATACAACTTGCACATTGACACTTGTGCATTTATTACATTGCATGAAGTAACTAGATAACTTCCCCCTAAAGTAATCTAATGTCCTAAGTATGTACCAAGAAAGGTACATTTACATGATCCAAATGATGTAATATAATCTATTTCTAACACCCCCTGTATTACATTATTTGGATATTGAAGACTTTAGTCTTCAATGTGGATCTTCTTCCATCTGATAGCTTTGATTCTTCTGTAGTTGCTTCAGTCTTCAGATGATGCAAAAATAGGCTGAAGCTGTAGGTTCTCCTTTCAATTGACCTTGCACTATATTCCTCCTTCTTTGGATTCATCTTCTTCTTCTTTAGCTTTGCCTTTGGATCCAGTCTCTGTGCTTTCATAGGTGGTTGTGCTGCTACTTGATTCTTGTAGAGAGGGTTCTTCTTTCTTATCTTCAATCTGTATAGAAGTTTTTGAACAACCACTTAGGGCATCATGATAAGATCTTGAGTTAGTAGAACCTGAAATGTCAATGTTGCATGAGGATTGAAAAAGATTTTCTAGATATGACTCATTAAGTTTGGTCTTATTTTTGAGTAGTTCTATCAATCCTCTTTGTTCTACATTTTCATTCTTGTAGTGTTTATATGTGAGCAATGCCATGTATAATATGTTCACAAGATCTAAGGAAAGTGTAATGTCACTTTTTCCATTGTCAATAGCTTCATTGAGATGGGCTTGAAGATAGTATTCCATAGTATCAAAATTATCTTCTAAGGCTTCACTATGGATTACTTTTGAAGTTAGATCTAACATTCTTTCAGATTTCATGAGCAGATTCATGATCCCAAGTTTTATAGCACTGAATTTTTCCTTACTGAAGCAATTATCCTTGTTGATGTTTGCACATTTATTGGAAGTAGACATCCTTATGGCTCCCTAATTGAGGTATATAAGCTTGATTTGATAAAACCTTTATTAATCCTTAGTTTTGTAGGCTTCCTTATGTCTCCCAAGTAATGTGAGTATATACTCTTAAGGATTTTTAGGTTTTGAGGAAAGCTTATATTTTGTAACTTGATAATATTTGATAGATGTTGATATTACCAAGTTTTGTAGAATGCCTTATGACTCCCTAGTATGTTATGGATAAGATATAGTGCTTTTGTAAATTATAGTTCAATATTTGGTTGATTTTGTAAAGTTTTGTAAATACCAAAATCAACTTCTATTATCCCTTATTGCTCCTATTGAACTAAGCACTTTTCCCAAATTTTAAAGAGGTTATAATGTTGGATCTTTTGTCTCCTTTTGAGAAGTTTGAGACAATAATTTTATAAATATCCAACCTTTGAAAAACTATGATAAACCTCTCTTTTAAATAACCCTTTGGGAATTAATTTAAGTGTATCTAATTTCCAATAAATTAATTTGATGTAGTAGCCCTTATGACTCCCTAATTTTTGGAAAAATTAGACCACAATAATATTTGCAAATATTTAAGATTTATTCCAGTAGAAACCCTTATTACTCCTAGGTTTTATATTGCAAATATTATATTTATTTGATAAAATATTCCCTTTGATGTATGGCTTTCAATATAGTCAAATTCCTTCAATTTTAACCTTATAACTCCCAAGGAAAGAAAGCACATAAGAATGGGAATGAACTTTACCTTTTACCAAGCAATAATCGATGTTATTTTTTAGATGATCTAGGGCTGCAATATTGATGTAGATGCTTTGAATGCTTTGATTGTACCCTCCAATGGAATCACTTGGAGCTTATCCTTGTATAAAGCGTTCCAAATCTGGTGTCATTTAGACTCTTCCTTTGACCTCGCTTGACTTGAGCATTGAAGGCTCTATCACCTTCTTGACATGCTGCAACTTGGCCCTATGCACATAGACAACAAAGTGATAAATGTGGAGATGAATATTTCTTCTTGTGCTTGATCATTGACGTCCTTAAAATGGAGAAGATTCTTGTCTAAAGTGCCAAGTGGCACATCTATTTCCCTTCGAGCGCTTGAGGAGTATTAGATGCCAAAGAAACACTTGTCTTCCTTCAAGTAACGTATGAATATTACGTTCTTTAGAAAAATATTTGGTCTCCCAATGGACAAGTGTATCCCATACACTCAATGCACCAGCCTATTCATGTAACTCCTCTCTTGAAGATGAGTGCTCGCTTGATTTGAGCGTTAGGGTTTACCTTTAGTGACAAATATCACTTTCTTCTCATGCATGGACATCATCTCTATCATTGGTTCAATGGGCCCTTTGGAGATCCTTTTAACTCTAAAAATCCCCAACTCTTCTTTCATTCACTTGCAGTATTTTTTAGTTGGGATGTGGAGCAACGATTTGGAGGCTTTGAGCATCGATTTTAGCCAGTGGATGTGGAGTAAGAAACACTCCAATGGTGCTTTAATTTTTCTTCCTTTCTTACTTGTTATATGTCCTCCTTTCGTAGATGATGTTGCTCTTGAATGATGTTGTTTCTCCCTTTGCTTTTGCACCTTGTCTCTTGTAGGTTCGATCATCCAGGATGTGAGGAGAATGAGCCCTTTGAGTGGCTCCTTGTGCTATGCTTGGATTGACGCTAGCATACGACCACTTTTGACTGGTTTTTTCCAGCGAGTGTAGTGCCTTTGAGGCACCTTCAAATCTACCTTCTCTCCCTGTATAAACCATATTAGGATAGTGCAACACAATGTAAAGTATTTTTATATAAAATATCCTTTATTGCACCTTCTTTTGCACTCCTTTCAAATCTGAATTTCTGGTTTTGTGGCAGAATTTTGAATGCAATATAGGGGTTTTGAGGTTGTCTCTTTGATTAGACACCTTCCCCTTTTTGCTTGGGTATTTTGCAAATGAACCCAAGCTTGTAACCACTTGATAGAAGCTCTTTTTTTGTATATTCCTGCACAATATCTTTGTTTCAAAAACCTTATTGTGCTTTGAATTTGAGACTCACCAAGTCTCTATTTGAGGCTTCCTTTGCTGATATTTGGTGGCTACTTTCTTCTCCAATGCTTGGAGGATTTGAGCTGATTTGGTGGCTTCTCTTGGCCACTAAACGTTGCATATTTTTGTGCACTAATAGTGTCTTTAGACACTTTGACAAATTCTATTTTTGTGCCCTTCTCACGAACACAAACAATAATATTTTTGAGAGCAATATAATAGTGCAAATGAATCTAATAATATTTTACTTCTAATGCACTAAAAATTTCACCTTATCACTCCAATCAACTCTAAAAAATAATGCACTTAATCAATTTACTGCAACTAATCAAGAATAATCTGAAATGAATCTTCAAGAATTATTCTACAATTTTCTTATAAGCAAGGTAGTAGGAGCTAGTCTTCTTTTGCTTTCCAAAGTAGATGATAGGTAGTTGATAGATAGTTGAAATTCTGAAATCTAATCAACTCCTAAAGTGCAAATGAACCTTAAAGAAACTTTCTTTTTTTGCACTTTTGAAGACTATAATTCAACTCTCCTTTTTGCAACTTTAATCCAAATTAAGGTGCTTAAACAAATCTGATAAGTAATCCAATTAATGAATCTACTTGCACCAATAGTTGCTTACCTTTTTCTAAAATCTATTTTTGCCACTTCTGTAGAGGATGTAGATCTTGGTGTCTAAGATCACCAAGTTGCTACCTTGAGTAAGATCTTGTAACTCTTTGTAGGCTGCCTTGAACAACTTCATCTTCACCAAAATATGGTCTCAAACTCTCTTTCATGAGCCTAGGATTTTGGTGGCTTGTTCTCCTCTTGTAGTCTCCTCATTTTGCTGTATATTTGAAGAGATATTTGATTCTGAAGTGGTGCCTTCTTGCTATGAGAGGTAATCTCCAAATCTCCTAGATTTGGTAGGCTTCTTCTATCTGAATCTTCCTTCAAGCTTCTTGTCAAATTTTGACTTCAAACAAGATCTTCTTCTCAATATTCTGAATGTCTTGAGGTCTTCTGATATTTGGAACTCCTTGCCAAATTCTTCTTCTTGGGCTTGTTGTTGGATGGTGATAATTATCCCAAATATTTCACTATCTCCAATAGTGAATTTCTCCAATGAGTTCTCCTTGGAACTCCTTTGATGATTTCTTCAGCAAGGCTCTCCAAGCCTTTTACTGGATGCTCGTAGAGACCTCTCCAAGGCCTTTGATCTTGCAGCTTCTTCTGGTCTTCCTTGAGACCTTATCTTCAACCTTCTACTTCTGGAAGTGTTGGTGGTGAGATCTTCTCCTAGATCTCTGATTCTGTTGCTTCTAGATTCGAGTAGGACTCTCCTAGTCCTTCTTCTTCCAAGTCTAGAAGTTCATCAATGAGATCTTCTCCTGATCTCTTTTGCTTTAGGTGCTGGATTGATTCTGAAGAAGATACTCTTCCTATATTTCTTGTAGGAAGCTTTCCCAACTCACTAAATCTCCCTGTTCCTACAACAAAGTATTAGTACTAAAATATGCTTCTAAATTAGATACTCTCTTCTAGAGTCTTCTTCAGGATCAAGGCTTCTATGGCCTTTTTTAGTATCAAGGCTTCTATGGCCTTTTCTTCAATATCAAGGCTTTTATGGCCTTTTCTTCTAGATCAAGGCTTTTATGGCCTTTTCTTTTGGATCAAGGCTTCTATGGTCTTTTCTTCGATCAAGGCTTCTATGGCTTTTTTTCTTGTGAAGTTTCCAATCTAGAAATGGAGATCTCCTATCTCCCAACTTCACCATGATTCTTCTCCAGAAGTCTCTTCTATAGTATTCTTCTCTTGCAACAACTAATCTCTGCACTATGAAGGCACTCTGACCTTCGGGAAACAAAGTTGAAATATCCTAGATTTCTATTGTAGGAGGTGTCCCAATCATCTGAGAATTAATTCCCTACAATAAAAGAAACTTTAGGTAAATTTCTCTAGATCTCTTAGATGAGCTTCACTAGTTGATTCATCAAACTAGTGGATCAAATGTTGAGTCCTAGTCTTCACGAGTTTTCCCTTGTAACTCTGTGGAAAGACTCTAGCCATATGCAATCTCAGTATTTCAAAAACTAAGATTTCTTTTAGTCCTTACTTGTGGCTCTCCCTAATTCTACCACCTAGACTCTTCTAAGAATTTTTGATAGTGATTGGTCCAATGGCGCATCAGGTTGACAAAAACTCAAGGTCAATGATAATGGTGGTTTTCCTATTGATCT
Organism: Wollemia nobilis; assembly: GCA_028583015.1. NCBI lineage: Eukaryota > Viridiplantae > Streptophyta > Pinopsida > Araucariales > Araucariaceae > Wollemia > Wollemia nobilis. Next base: position 8,640,475 of record JAQPPZ010001925.1, read on the forward strand.
ATCGTAGCTCTGATACCACTGTTAGATTTTGATGCAACATGTAATGGGAGATAGCAATCACAAGATGCAGAATAATATGAAATAAAGTAAATCTATGAGATGACTAAAAATATACTATAAATAGAAATGATGGAAATGTTTACAAAGTAGCTATGGAGGAAATGAACACTCCATGAATAAAGCTACTGCTCAAGAATGGGCTTTGAGCATATCACACTCCATCACATTACATCACACTCTGCTACATCACACCACACTGTTCTACACTACTTCCTACTGCTATATATTGCTCTATGTCTATGGCCCTTTATATAGGAAATAGGTTCCTTGGCCAACACTCTACCTAGCTGTGCAAGGGATAAATTGCACATATACAACTTGCACATTGACACTTGTGCATTTATTACATTGCATGAAGTAACTAGATAACTTCCCCCTAAAGTAATCTAATGTCCTAAGTATGTACCAAGAAAGGTACATTTACATGATCCAAATGATGTAATATAATCTATTTCTAATAGAATTAAGAAATTATTTTATTATTTTAATGGGAGTGGCCCGTAATACAAGCCACACATATCTTATTAGAAAAAACTAAAATAGGAGGATGCTTCAATTAATGAAAAGTATTAAAATGAGTAGATTAAAAATTAAAATATTTGAAATCTAAATATTAAAAAATAATATTTGGATCCCAGATGATCCTAATTTTAGATGGAGGGAAATATTTTTCAAAAACTCTAGTATATGTAGTAGCTTCCATGTCTCAAACCCTTGATCATGGAAGGTAAAGGAAATAAAATTAATTCAATTGTTGCAATTGAAGATTTATTCTTGGTTTATAAGAGGTCTTCTTGGATCCACTCTAAAACCTAAACTTTGCTTTGAAGGTTGTAAAGGTTCCTCTTATATCTCTTAGAATATTTGTTTAATTTATCTGTGATGTTCTCTATGGTGAACTTTTGGATGCTAAGGTAATTCCAAATCATTCAAAATATCTTTATGGTGGAGGTGTTCCTATATTATGAGGATTTGGTGTTTCAGTATTATTTTTGGTATTATATTTTCTCTTGATGTCTTTGCTCCTTTTAAGGTGATGGTCAATTTGGATTTACCCTCCTTATTTTAGTCTTGTTTAATGTCTATCTTGTGTCAAGACTTATTTTTGTTGTCCTTTTTGTAAATTTTTAAATGGTTTGGGGACTCTTTCAAAATACCTTCTTCCATATAATCAAAAAAATAAAATGAATATTTGGGTTTGGTGGATTAGGAATCCAAGAGACTTGTTACAAATGGAACCAAGTTTAAACAAAAAGGGAAATGATTGGGTTTGATAAATGAGAAATATATGCATTATATTGAAAGTTCGGATGAAAATTCCCTATTATAATAACTATGTTTGATGTGTCCTAATTTAAGTTAAGTAAAATATAGTTTTAAGGGTTAAGACTAACTTTTATCTTATATTTATTTAATGTTTCGTGTGTGTCATCACTTATGTTGGAATATGTAGTGTTAAGCTTCAAGTGAGGCTATGGTTGACTTGTGTATTGCATTTATAGTATAGCCCTTTGGGTCCTTATACACATTATATAAGTTTTTTTTTTATAATATTTTATTATTTAACCTAAATGTTGACTCTTTAACCTTGACCTAAAGATATCGTATAATTAGGTATTTATACCTCTTCCACCCAACCATTTAGATATTAGTTGGAGTGTAATTATTTTATTTTAGTGAGATTATTTTGGCATCTATAGACTCTTCATACTATGCATATTCTTTCCATGATATATTTTTTATTTTTTGGGTAATATGTTGACTTCATTCAATTCTAGAAAGCATTATGAAATCTAGCAACTTACCTCTCATTTATAGTGTATATTATGTAATGTTTTATTTATTATAAATGATATATTCATCCTATAACTTCTGTAATCTATGACTAACATTGATTTGGAAATATCTACATGGAACATGTCTTGGTTTACCTAGTTATAAATACACCACTCATCTAAATATTTATATCATATTATGTTATTCATCTATTACATCAATTTTTTTTTGTGATTCGAACATTATATTTGTGTCCCTAATTTTCTTATTTAGTTTATTTTGTTTTCTTGTAAATTTTTCTAGGGATTTTATTCTTATATAATATTATACCTAATTTCTTCATCAAGTCAAAGCTATAATATTAATACTTGAGAAACTAAAAATTTTGGTGAAAAAATTCTTAATAAAGAGGAATCATATGTTTATATAGAATCCATATGGTATAATTTTTTCATACAAGTTAGGATGCCATGGGGCTTGAAGGAAATCACATGAAATTTGAAAAAATTCTACTTTCTTATAGTTAGGTGTATGCTTAGATGTCAATAAATTTTGAGAGATAAAGAGGTTTTCAAAATGATTTGAATTTTTGAGGTTCTTAAATTCTTCAATTAAATTGAGGCAAACCACTTTTGGAAAGGTTTTGTAAAATTATTTGATTTTTAAAAGTTTTTAAAATTTTGTTAATATTATGAGGCCAACTAATTGTTTAAGAAATTATTTTTTAAACATTTTTTGGTTTTCTATAATTTTTTTATAAAATATTTTACCATTTTAATTTTCATATATATACAAATTTGAATATTTGTATGACTTTATAATCTATAAGTATTTTTTGAAATAACTTTGTTGACTTAAAAATATTTTTTTTTGATCGGTTAAAAAAGTTAGATTACGAACGGGTTTTAGCAGGGCCCCAAAACCTGATTACAAAAAGGCTACAGAAGCCAACAGACTAGAAAATTTCAGAACATGATGCCATCCATCAAAAATCCAATCTACCAAGGCTTTCCTCAGGGAGCAACCACTAAAACAAGACTCTAGATAGGAAAAACTTAAATAGATCCAAAAAATAATAGCAGACATATGTAGTATGTAGAAAAATGTAGCCAACAACCACCCGATATAGGAAAGAAACACTTAAGCCTCCTTATCAGGTTCAAAAACAACTTCATGGAATCCAACATTGGAAGTATCCATTTCAGCATCTTTACTCTTCCCAGGGACGTCCTCAGGAACAACAATCACCTTTAGATCTTTAGTAGGAGCACTTGTCACACTGTCAGCACAGGATTTTTTGAGGAGCCATAGGTTTAGTGCATTACACAAACTAGCAAGTTGGGAGATGTATTTTATGATAGAATTGATGATGAAGATCTGCATGCAATGGTCAGGGTTATCCTTTTCATCATCCTCTGACTCAATGATTAGGGATTCTTTCTTTTGGGCTTTATTCTTTAGATGAACAGAGGAGCACAAGGGTTTTTTCTCAGGCTCAAGTTCATATTTAGGGGATTCACTACAGGATATCTTCCTTAATTTGTGGATAGTATCAATAATTTTTTGCTTCTTAGAAGAGAGCCTAGGGGTGCTTGAGGATTGTGGCATAGTTTGAGAAGAGCTAGGTTTTATGGGACTCAACTTGGGTTTGGGAGGGGGAGACACAACAATACCTTGAGGACAATGAATTAACCAATGCTTGTATAGGAAATTTAATAGTCCATGATGGGTAGGCAATTAAAACCCATTCTTTGATCTGCAATGCTCAATGGTGTAGCTAATATAATTAAATAAAAATTGAGGAATGTTAACCGCACTAACATCGCAAAAATGATTGAAGAAAGCAAAATTGAAGATACAAAGAGCCTTATCGGGGTTTTTGACTATTAAAAAATCCATTATATATTTTAAAATACCCCCCCAAGGAAAAGGAAGATCATCACATCGAATCCCCATATGAGCTTTCCTGCAAATCTCCTTATCTTTGACATCCTTCAACTCGACATCCTAGTTATGCTTTTCTCTTCTTATGGATCATCCCTTAGCAGGATGGCCACTTAACTAAACCAAAACTTTAATTTTAACCTCATATGTCTTGTTACATATAGTGAACCTACCATTATACCATGTCTCCATGAATGCCATCATAATTTATGGGTCCTCCCCTTTAAATTTGTGAAAAAAAATGAAGGAAACCCTTTCTCGATAGGATCCCTTTAGCAATGGAGTCCATACAAACCTTGGAAGGCTCAATGAAATTCATGATGACAACACAGGAACAAGGACACCTTTGGATAAATAGTTGAGGAATGCAACAATAGAAAAGATCCAAAGCTTGACCATTATAAAAAGAAATAGCTAAGAAGGCAAAAATAGAAACATTCCAATGATAATCTTGATAGGTGTGCCGAATGGGATGGAGATGAGTAAAACTACATGAACCAAGGTGTTCATGATAGAAAAGGTAATTCCAAATGCTTGAAAGGATCATGTGAGAATTTGAACCAAAAACCCACATGAAGGAAAGAGCAATGTGGAACAAAAAATCACAAGGTAAGACACAAGGGAGGGGATCAATGTGGACATAGGAGAGAAAGAGTTGGGAAGGGTTGATGAAGCTATAGGTGATCATGGTGGTGCAAAAATGGTAGGGAATGATGACCATGGATTGGGAGACCAAAAAAATAGAGACGATCAAGGTAACAAAACTGCCAATAACTCTACCTATGAAGGTGGACATCTAACAACCAAGGTTGACAAAACCATAAAACATGGGATGCCCATAAACCAAGGTAGCATGGGGACTATCAATGAATCAATTAGCAAACATAAACATTAGATCCATTTAGAAATGGGTTAACTTGCTCCACATTAGCGTTAGTAATAAATTAAGATAAAATTTCTTAATCAATGACATGTGCCAAATTCTAATGGAAGCTAGTGATCCACATCATCAATTTTGTAGCCCGAGATCCAATATTTTCCAAGATGTTAGCAACTTTATTACTTTACTTGAAAGTGTACTAAAAAATTATATCCTAGAAAGTTTGACTAAGATTTTTGGCTTCATCTTAAACATATAGGTTTTATGCTCTATTCACCTTTGGGGTATCTTCTTCTTTACATTTCTTTGTTACTACTAAAAACAACTAGTTCAAGTTGGAATACTAGGTATCTTCTTAGAAATTATTGTTAAAATATGTGGTGTTAAACTTCACTTAAGATAACAATTGGATTTATTATTGTACTTATTATTATATCCTTATGGACCTTTTACACCTTGTATAGGTGAGTTTATTGTAATATTTTAATAATAAACCTTAAGGTCAGTTCTATTTTCTTTTTGATTGGTAACGAGTTTTGAAATGGACTCAAAACCTTCTATACATGTCGTAGAGAGAATCCCGTGAAGGTTCGACTCAATAGAGAATAAGTCAAAAGTAGCCATTAATTGTGGCCACAAAAAAAATAGAGATATAAATATTGGTTATGGTCCAAAGGCACAAACAAAATAAATAAAAATAATTTGCATGCAAAAAGGTACAACCTAGAAACACCACATCATTCTTAAATGTAATCCTCATCATATTTGAGATCATATTCCATGGGGAGACTAGCTTTCTACGCATTCATCTGGTTAATGATTTTGCTTAATCTTAGGAGCATTGAAGTTTGCAGAGTGATGATGTCATCTAAGTCAGTGATTTGGTCGATGTCACCCATTTTATGAATGTATCGAGACCCCGAATATGGTCCTTACGTAGTATTTAGAATATTGTGAGTAGGGGAGGGCTTTTACCTTTCTCACCTATATTTTTGACATGAACCAAGCATCTTGTAGGTGTTATAGAGGGACCTGTAAGAGGTAACCCTATTTTCTTATCTTCTCTACTAGGGGTTCAATTATCCACATCAATCACCAAGACATCTTATGGGATTTTCATTAGTGCCAAAGGTGGGTCTAGAACTAGATCAAGATCAACAGTCAACCTGTTAGCTTCGATGATGTGCTGCTATGGGTTTTGGCTAATGTATTTTTAAATGATCAAGTGAAGACCCTGGTGCTTGGAATAAGTGGAATTACCTTTTTATATGTTATCAATAGAGATCTCCATTTATCAAAATATATACTCTAAGATGTTAATCTTCTTGAAATCCTTCAAAAAGTTCAAGAATTCCATGTGGAAGCTATAGAGAGGTGAAGATGATTCATCCACAATTAGGTACTACATAATCAGCACCATGACCCAATTCCAAGGTGGAGGGAGGTCTTCTAGGACATACCCATTGTCCTTCTTCATCATAGATTTTATTTTGTTGTGAAAGAACACCAACTTACCCACCATTGAATGCTTATCTCTATGGATAATCTCCCATCATCGGGAAGTTCTGTAATTTCATACAATAAATAGATGGTCATAGCAAAGGTGAGTCCTTTCATGGACATTGTACCATTGTCCCAACTTTGAATTAACTTCCTTGAAATATTAGGTTCATACCCGTTAAAATTCTTCAAGAAATTGAAAAACCCATGAGAAACCATGATCTCCTCAACCAATGGGTCTAATTGCAGGTGTTTGGACTCTAGCAATACCATCCTCCAACACATAGAATAACTCTTTATCCCAACATGGTTCAGCTTCCACCTTTTTCTAAAAAAATTTTGGTTTCCATTATGCACAAGCAAAATTAAAATACCAACCTTCAATAGCCAGATAGGATTCATGTTGACATCCTTGGGATTAGAGATTACCTTGAACTATTGATTGGGTTGATTACCCCTAGAATATCTCACCACACATACCATACCATACCCAATGATGATGTGGTTTATACTATGATAGCTTACCAAAAAAGGAGGCATCCATAATAGGGAGTGAAATTGGTGGTGATCTTTGAAAATTGTAATAGTGGAAGATTAGGCCAATGAAGATGCACCTCACATTCAACCATCTTCCATGAGTGAGCCTTATAAAAAAACCATGCCACCTTGGCATCCACACTCAACATGAGCTAGATGGTTTTGCCATTATACCATGTTGAATTGACAATTTGGCACAAGGAGGTGATGGTGCCATTATTGGTAACAATATCAATCTCATAGGTTAATATTAGCACATGAGTGGTATCATGTTCTCTGTACTTTTTCTCCATTTGACACTCAATTTTGGACCCTTGATTATTTTTTCCTTTCCAAAGTCTAAATATAATGTTGGTGCTAATATTGGGAAGGCACCCTTTAATACCATCTTTATTATTACTCTATTTAATTATTGTCCAAAAATGATAACCCTCGCATCGAATATTATGATCAGTATAGTCCTGAGGAATGTCATGTAGGCTTCTTGGCGTGTGAGCTTGAGTACTATCAATTGATTATCTTCAGCTTGAAGAAGGATGCCATCTCAGCATGGAAATGTAGTAGAACTTAACCCAAGAGGTATAAATTATATTCATGCAGCCACATCCATCCTCTCTATAGACATGGTGGTGTAGATTGGACCTAATGATTTTGATGCTATTCATAAGTGAAGGCCTCATTCTCATGGAAAAAATTTCATGATAAATTGGGGAAATTCCTGATGCCACATCAAAAAGGACTACAAATTCAACCCGAAGTTGGCCATAGCATCAACTACTCTATTTCCTTCCCTGTACATTTTTTGAATTAAAATATTGTTGATCACACAGAGGTGGAGGATAAATCCCCTGGACAAGAGGACCAACATTCCAAGGTGTATTTATGGTACCTTTGATGTAGTTTATTGTATTCATGAAGTCACCTTCGATAATCAAAATTTTGGATTCTAAATCCACTTAGATACCACAAAAGACTGCTTTGGCCTCTACAAAGTTGTTTTACTGGACTCCCAAATTTTTAGCATAGGCCAAAATAACATTACCTCTTTCATCACGGATCACCCCTCCATAGTTTTATTTACTGAGATTATCTTTGGAGGCATCATAAAAAATTATTTTAAACCAACAAGAGGGTAGGGTAATCCACGACGCAAGGGATCTATCCACAACAGGGTCGGGTTGGCTAGAAATATTGGGAGAGGTTAAGGTCAGTTATTTAACCTTGAACTAATATCATGTAATTTAGGTATTTATATACATTGAGAGAAACCATTTATTTATTAGTTGAAGTGCTTATTATTTCTTTAGTAAGGTTAATTTGGTGCTTAGGAACACCTTTCATACTGCATAGTGTTTACTTATGGGTTATTCTTGTTGATTTTATTTATTTTTGGAAAGTGTTGCCAAATTTGACATGGTATTAGAGTAGACATGAATATCCATTACTTTATGATTATCTTCTTTCAAATATCCAAAATAAGAATGGTATTTTAGGAGAAATTTGTGGAAGCTTCTTATATTTTTAATAGTCTTTTTCAAGGGTTTTTCACCAAAATCCTAGATGGACCTAGAATGTGACGATCTTACTATACCACAATAAGTATTTTTCTCTAACATAAATATTCACTATTATTTTTTCTATTGGCGTTCAACTTGATATTTTCACTGACTAGATGCCCTAGTTACTTTATAAAATAATAACTTGAATTTTTAAGGTGGCTCAAAATCCTTATTTAACTTTTGTGGATGTTTAAAAAATAGATTTCTTGTTTACATTAGATTTTTTGGCATAAATGCAAAAAACATGATCATGTAGTATACATGATTGTCAAATCAAAGAAGAGTTTAAATACTTTTTGACTGTCCCATATGCCAAATAAGTCCTAGGAAAATTGTTGTTCATGTCAAAGACCTTTGAGTCACTTGACAAAGTTTTAATGATGGTTTGGTAACTTTTATGTTGCTTTAACAAGAGAGGATGAATTTACAAATTGAATTTTTAAAAAAACTTGTGTAGGAAAATATTTTGCATGTATTAATAAAAAATAAACATTGTTATATTCTTTTCAAAATTTCAAGGGGCACCCATTTAACACTTTTTATGATTTTATCACCAGATACCTATTTTTGGGATTAAAAAATATTTACTCTTTATTGTGAATATTACATCATGCTAATGTATTCACCTTATGCTTATGAAGGTTATGAAAATATGAAAAGTATTTCTAACTTCCAATATTGTACCTTCTTGGTTACAAATTTATATTCCTATCACAACAATGTAAAGGTAATGATCATAGTGTTGAAATATGTTCTAAGTTTTTAACATTTGGTATTATATCAATTTAGTATTAGATCTAAGTTTGACATACAAAGATGATACATTTGATAAGGAGTAGAGGACACATATCAAATTTTGTGAAAACATGGCATCACTAGATATTTTAGAAGGGAGAAGACACAAGTTTGAGGAAGGAGAAAATCTTTCAAATCAATGAAGAAAAAATATTTTTAATTCTTTTTTATGTTTATAGGTGTTTCAAGAATTTATTTAAGATTTATGGAGTCATATAGTCATCTAATAAGTATTCATTTCATACAAAAATATTTGTCACCATAAAATTGATTATTATTATATGGTGAAAGAAACATTGCATTTAGATTTACCATTTAGAAATGTCTTGCCATCTAGAGATATCATTCGAAGTTGTTTGGAATTTTCATCCAAATTTTCTATATATATCCATCATTAGGAGTTATTATCTAGAGAAGAGTTTCCATTTGAAGCTATATGTTGCTTGAAGCCATTGGTTCCATCACATAACTTGCCATCTAGAAGAGTTGGTAGAAGTTATCATCTAAAAAAAAGGATAATTTGAAGTGAAATTTGACTCTATTATCTTTTGATTGGGTTGTATAGCAACAAGGTCATTTAAATATACATTATGACCATCTATTACAAAGTTTTAAATCCATGTAAAATTTAACTTCTAGTGAAGTTTTGTTGGATGAAGGGTTATTCTATGAATTTGAAAAAAAGAGTACTTGCTACCTCTAGTTTACCAATATTAAAGTGTTGTATATGATCTATTGTATATAAAAATAGGCCATTCAAAAATTAAAATGAGGAATAAATATAAATAAATAAATGAGTCCCACATGATTTGTGTAAAGGCTCTTTGAAGCCTTTAAGAACTACTTTTAATTTTATTGTTATTAAATGCAGGTGACAAGATGGTGATATGGAATTTTTTATTACCTTGGAACATTGAAATATATTTCTATAATATTATCTAAATATTCAAATTGGAGGGAAAAACTCAAACCCCACACTTGAAATTTTGCCTTGCAAGACCCTACTATTTTTTCATAGTTATATTCATTGATCATTGCATGAGTATAGGTTTATATATACTCATTAGAAAAATCTTTTTTATTCCATTATAGTTATAGAATTATTTGTAGGTTTGTGAAGATTTTCCATGGTTAGTAATGTCCAAAACATGATATTTCCTAATTCATAGTTGCTAAAACATGACAAATATTTTGTGTGGAAGAAAAAGTTGAATATTCACCTAGAGTTTGAAGACTTTTAGGGAGTGGTATCCATTTCTATGTAAGGACATGTTCTTGACCCAAATGAACAAAGAAAGTTAGATAAATATAATAAAAATTTCAAATTAATCATAATGTTTGTTGTGAATAATGACTTTTATCCATATGTTTGTGATGTTATAACCATGAAGGATGCATAAACTAAACTTAATTGGATGTTTAAGTACAAGAACTATAACTAAATTCTATATCTATAAAGTCAATTGCATTGCTTGAAGATGAAGAGTGATGAGAATTTCAAAGGATTTCTATAAGTAATTACAAATTTTTAAGCCTTTCTACAAACATTAAGTAAAATCATTAGTGATGATGTGATTATTCTAATAGTTCTTATGCAATACCACTAGCATTTAACATTTTAGTAACAACTCAATATGATAAATTAAAGTCCCACTTTTGAGACTCTTATGAATTTTCTTCAATAGGAAGAAATAATTTTACATAAAAAGACTAAATATGAATATTATTTGCTCATTCATAAAGAATACAAGAAGCCTATGTAGTCAAATAAAGGTGGCAAACCCCCAACAAGCATCAAAACCAACAAAAAGATAAAAGAAAAAATAACATCAAGAAAAAATAAGCATCACATGTTTGATCTATAGGAAACTAGGATATATCCCTTAGGAGTGATAGTCCAATATATTTTAACAAGGATAATCTAAGAACCAACAAAATAATTTATTAGGATTCAAGTAGAAAAATTCCCACTAGAAATGGAGGTATTCACATCAATACCAACACGGTAATATAGTTGAGGATGTTGATTATGATGTAGAAGGACACGAATATGTGTATTATATTCAATATTTTAATACTTTTTCTAAGTATACCCTATTTTGGTGTGATTATTTAGGATCTATAAAACATATGATAGGCCAAAAGCATTCATCTTACCATGTGCAAGTAACACTTAGTGATAATTTAAAATACAAGATTATTGGAATTAGTGATGGTTAAATGCATCTTGGAGAGCATACATATAACTTGACTAAATTTATTTACATGCTTGACCTCATGGAGAATTTAATTTTTCTAAATCAATTGATTGATCATAATTTGTGTTTAAGTGCAAAGATACTCTATTTCATTCAAGATAAATACATATGTTCTAAGATCATTGCTCATGCTACTAGCATAGGTAAAATGCTTCTACATGAGGTTATAATAGAGACAACCAAGAATTGGTTACCAAGGTAGATGAAGTTGCCTCACTATGGTACAATAAATCTAGACATCTCAACTTCAACTGTTTTAAGTCACTCATACATTATAACATGGTATGTGGACATCCATATTTGACAAGATCTTGTGACCTTTATATGAGTTTTTTCTAGAAAGTAACATCAATCTCTATTTATATCAAGTAGTTATAGAGTGATTGGTCCACTTGATATAGTGTATACCCATCTATGTAGACCCATGGATATCAATATCAATGGCTATATATATTTTAATTTGTTCATTGGTGATTTAAAAGTGGATATAGGTCTAATTGCTAAATATAAAGGATGGATATTTACATTAATTCTAAGAGTTTAAAGCTTATATAGAGAATATTTTTGATCATATCATTCATACACTTATCACATCAAGGGGGTACACTAGTACTTAATTTTCTTCTTTTCTAAAACAACATGGCATCAAATAATAGTTTATGAATGCCCATATTCCTAAACGAAATGGATCTACAAAAAAGTGAAATAATACTATTGAAGGTATGGTGTAATACATGTTGAACAATGCTAGTTTATAGTAATATTTTTTGGTAGATTTTTTTCTTACTATGATCTACTTGCTAAACTATGCACACATTTCCATTGAATGATGTTACATCTAAAGATGTTCGGATGGAAAATAAACCTTCCATGTCACATATCCACATGTTTGGATGCACTACATTCACACACATTCTAAAAAATAAGTAGATGAAGTTTGAGGATAAATATATGTGATGTATATTCATTGGATATAACAATGAGTTAAAGGGATATATTATCATGGATCATAACACCAAAAATATGTATAGCAATAGATATCTTGTGTTTTATGAGAATAATACGTCTACCTCTTCTTCTAAGCCACATGTTATTGAAAATTCCTTTCTAATGAATATGAAGCTTTGGATATAGATGAAATTGATTTTTATGGAGATGATGAAGATGTTCCTAATGGACCTAATGGATCTATTAAACTAGGTCCATCCACTTTGAAATTGCTCATAGGCCCAAGTGGTATCTTAGTGGAAAATGATATGCAAAATTATATAATGTTTTAGACACATATTATTCTAGATTAATAACTCAAAGTAGAGTTTTAAATGATGCCAACCTATCCCTGATGAGCATTATGGTGTGAAAATATGAACCTTTGAATATCAATTATCAAACATTGGTGAAGAACAAGACATTGCAACTTGTTGATCTTCCACCTAGGCAAAAACACATTGGTTGAAAGTTTCTATTCAAGACCAAATACAAATATAATAGGAGCATAAAAAAATACAAAGCAAGAAATTTTACAAAGGATAATTCACAAAAATAAGGAATTTATAATGATGAAACTATTTCACCAATATTAAATATCAATACAATTAAGTTGGTTTCTAGTATGGCCAACCAATTTGAATGAAAGTTTTATTAAATGGATGTGAAGAATGAATTTATCAATGGTGGACTCAATTAAGAAGTCTTCATGATATAATTATAGGGGTTCATCATACATGGTAAAGATAACAAGGTATGTCGGCTCATCAAATCTCTCTACAAGCTAAATCAAGTACCTATAGACAAGTATGTGAATAATAATGAGCATCTCCTATTACATGAATTCCATCATAGTACATATGATTTAAATCTAGTCTATATAAGGAAAGGAAGAGAGGTCATGATCATAATTGTGTAAGTTGATAACTTGGTCATCACTTGGAGTTTGATGAAGATGTTTGAATAGACCAAGAAAGCATTTAAATGTTTATTCAACATGACTAATATCAAGAAAATATATTATTGCCTTAGGTTGGAATTATGATGAAATAAGAACCATATATTTATTTCACAAATTAAGTATGCCAATATATTTCTTGAGAAGTTTTTGATGATATATTTTAGTGCTATGTACACTACACAAAGTTACAACTATCATATTATGATCCATGCCTATCGATGAATTGGAAATATCTATTGCCAATTGATTGGGTCTCATTTATCTGGCATACATTAGACCTAATATTAGCTATGTTGTGAACTATATTTCATGGTTTATGCAAGAATAAAAGGTATGTTAGTAGAAAGCAACAAACAAGTACTCAGGTATACCTATGGTATGACTAAGCATATTCTGATCAATTCTTCTTGACAAGTTTCATGGATGTGTACTATGTAGGATCCATTGGTGATAGGACATATACTTCTAGATATGTATTATTTATAGGATTTTATATTATTATTTGAGGAACTAAGAAGCAACATGTTGTTGCTTTCTCTCCCATTGAGGATAAATATCATATTGTAGGAGGATTTTTCTATGAGGTGATATGGTAATATTACATCTTGTTAGGAATTGACATTCCATAAAATAAACTAATGATCATGAGTTGTGATAATCAAGGAGTTATAAATCTTGTTTGAGATCTCGTTTTCCATAGTGCAAAAAACAGCAAAAAACACATTGAGGTTCATTGTCATTTCATATATTAACATGTTTAAGAATACAACATATAGACATAATTTTTGTCTCGAAGAGAAGCAATGTGTAGATATATTGCAAAGTATCTTACACATGTAGAGTTTAAAATTTTTAGAAATTTTGTTCTATATGATTTTATTGAGCATTAATTTAATAATGGCGAAACCTTATGAATATTAATTCATGTTAATATATTCACCATATTATACCCTGAAAATCTAACTAGTTTAAGGGATGTCACTATTTACTATTATATATATATATATATATATAATTAATTAACAACATAAAACACCATCACCTACTAAAAACCATAAATTTTATCTAATTAGATCAAACAAATAACAATATCTACTAAACATCTATTCAAATCAAACATGAGAATCAACTAGCAAGAGATACATTAAAAGTAATATAAAAGATAGAATCAATACCCATAACACATTATATATCCTAGGGAAAACCTTTATGGGAAAATCCAACCTCAAATGTTTCTTTTATTGCATAAGTTTGGTCTTCACAAATACAAGGATCCCATAATCCCTTTCTCCCAAACATATACCAATACAATGCATAAGAACTCATAGTAGTTCTCACATTTTTATCATAAATTGCTTCTTTAATCCATATAACAGATTCTATAATTGCTTCTTGAGGATTAAATCCTTTTTCCTAGTGTATTAGAGGAGTAGTGCATCCCTACAATTCTAATGTATTCGCAATATCAGTACCCATTTTACATAAGAATATTTCCATTACCATCTAGCAAATTAACTAAAGTTCCATACCTTTAATTAATACGATAGTCCAATTTTATTTATCAAAATAACTAAATTCCCATACCTTTAGCTAATTCAATAATCCAATTCCATTTATAAAACTTGAATAAGCATGGAAAACGACATACCTATATGATTGAAATTGAAATGCAATCTAGCATTTATGAGAAAACATGCAAAGGAAAGGTGCAAAAGATGTAAACTATTGAAATGATGAATAATTTGAAATAAAATAGGGGGTTTCTCCTTGTATTTATAAATTCATAAATTACAAAAGGTTACAATACATCCCCTTTGAGGGCTTATCATTTTGATACATTTCACATTACAAATTACAAAGGAATGAATCCCTCCATGAGGTTAATGGCGTGTTTCAATGTTCTCCTCGCAACCCACACTTGAGATATAATATTGGGATTCTTTTAATATGCCTCTTATCTCCTCCCTCATGCCTAGAATACCTGCACCTACACACAAGATATTAAAAATTGTTAATAGCATATGTGTTTTATATTGAAAACCTTGAAAAACATGTAATAGAGAAAGTAAAACTTATTTGTGATAAATCAAAACAAATAAAAATGACTTGAAAATATAATATGATGTTAGTAAGATGATTTTGGAATGATATGATCATAAATTAGAGTGCAATTATTATCATAACTTGTGGCCGTACCTGGCAGGAGCAACTAAGACTGAAATCACAAAAACATAAATTGACCCATCAAATCTACTAAAATCTTAACCGAAATTGAATAGAAGGCTAATATAATTCTTTAGAATTGATATATGGTAGAATTTAATCAAAAATTTTATCCATTTTGTGGCTATACTTTGAAAGTGCAACTAGGACTGTCATCAGTCCTTGGTAGGGATGGTCCCCAAACTAGGTGGTTTTTACCACCAATTTCAAGGGAATTTGGCTTAGAATCCTCCTAAATGTGTTGTCATCAGATTTGGTCAAATTAATCTTAGATTTTATAGGTTTTGGAACTTATTTGGCATATTTTTGGATACCCCTGAAAGTGCCTTTGAATGAAGAGGTTTTCAAGTAAAATTCTTGGGCAAATGTTGAGGACAAATGTGAGCAACACTTTGTGAGCAATGCTTGTTATTGTCTCCTTTTAAAATTGGGTATAAGCACCTAAATTTATAGCTAAACTAGGGAAAATTTTCAAAGGGGCAAGTTATGGCATGCAATACAAGTGTTTCCACTTGTCAATGCCCTTACCATGCATAGGGTGGGAAAGCCTGCTCATTTGGGGCCTCCAATTTGCAGGTCTTGATTTTTATGACAACATCTTAATCAATTTTGGGTGATTTGGTGGGATAAATATCAAAAATTGATTGTCATTTATCCCGTACTTTGAATTTTAGGGGGTCTAAAGCATGGTCGTCCCACCTAGGGACGACTGCATGTGGCCATCCCTAGGTGGGATGACCATGAACTATGGCTGTCCTAACGTGGAACTGCCATGGCTACATGGCCCAAAACCTCCCAAAAGTTGGGTAAACCCTCTAAAAAGTGGTTTTAACCCCTAATTAATCCCTTATGTTTTCAAAATGGAGCCATATGATATTGATAATAGTGGTGCATAGCAGTATTATCCGATTTACATGATTTTAGTGTCTACAGATGCCCCTTTTTGAGACACATTGTGTGAAACAGAGCGCTGAGCAAAAATAGATGACTAAATAATTAAATTATTGAGTTTATTCATTAAAATAATAGACTTTATATACCTCCATTTATGGAAAGAGCATACATTCTTGGAATCCTTGCTTTTGACATAATTGAAGGATTAATTTTGGTATACCTTTCAGCCATGCTTGCCATATCATTTTTGGGTCTTAGGGTATACTTGGTCTTGGTTCCTTGTGTCCTTGTAAGAATTTTCAAGGGTGAATTCCTAAGGCTTCAAGGAGGCCAAGCCTATTTTTTTGTCTTTCTTGATTGTTTGCCCCATCATGGGCTTGCAAATTTATCTTTGGCAATAATTCTTTTGAATGTATGAAGATTGCACTTTTGAGTGTTTAAGTGTTGATTTGATTATGAAATATTTGTTATGACTACTCCCTCAAGAAATGAGTAAATGAGGGCATGAATAATTATGAAAGCGATAAGTCACTTGACACATATGATTTAATTGGGATAACCATCAATTTTACCCATTGCAAACCCTATCAATTCTGCTAGGATTTTGATCATTTTAATGATGATTTATGGAAGCGGGAGCCTAAATACTCCATTCCTATGGAGTGGTCCAGCCATAATAGCCTTCTTTTGGATTGAAATAAATACTTTTTAGAGTGTCCATAAATACTTTGGATTTAATCTTGATCCCTTGTTAATTTGAACCATTTTGGACCAATTTTTGATGGGTTTTTGGCCTTGTTTTCAATATTTTAAAGCTATTTTTGTATGATTTGTTGGTTTTTTAATTGTTTTGAATTTTTTATTTTTGATGAGATTTCATTGAAGAAAGGAAATGAATACATTGTTCCCATGGAGCAGTCCGATCGCAATGGCCTTCTTGGGGACTGAAGTGAAGACATTTCAGTTCAACTATGAATAATTTGGTTCAAGTAAGCTTATGGTAATTTACTCATCTTTCCAGATTGTATGGAGTGCAAGTCATTGCAACTTCCAATGAAGAACATGTGCTTATACTGAGAGGGGGGTGAACAGTATACAATAAAACTTTTTGCTTTTTAATCCAAATAATAGCATCAACATTACTAAAGCAGTAAACATCACATAAAGCATCACACACATGAGAGACATGATTTTTACGTGGTTCACCCAAATATGGCTACCTCCACGGAGAAAATATTTCTTATAAATTTTTCTCAAATAAATTCTCTTGGGAATCCTTTCCCTACAATGTTTATGGACCTCTGTCCAAAGGAGATGTTGATCCCCTAAATCAAGTTCGTGGATCTCTATCCATAGGAGAACTCCTTCTCCTCTACTCTGGCTGGTGATCCTCTAGAAGACTACTGCCTCCACTACACTGGCTTGTGGATCTCTCTCCACTGAAGACTCTTGTCCCCACTCAGAAGACCTATCCTCACTACCCTGGCTGATGGATCTCTATCCACTAGAGACTACTGTCCTCTCTACTCTGTCACCTCCAAAGCTCTATCTCAAATATTCTCAACAAGTCCACTCAGAACCTGCTCAACTCTACTCAACAAGTTCACACAGAACTTGCTCAAATCTACTCAACAAGTCCACTAGAACTTGCTCAAATCTGCTCAACAAGTCCACTCAGAACTTGCTCAAATATGCTCAACAAGTCCACTCAGAACCTGCTCAAATCTTCTCAACAAGTCCACACAGAACTTGTTCAAATCTGCTCAACAAGTCCACATAGAACTTGTCCAAATATGCTCAACAAGTCCACACAGAACTTGTCCAATCTCATAGAAACATAAAGAGAATTGTTAGAGACCCAATATGTTTTAACTCAATGCTCAATCACTTTCTCAACTCAAATCAGAATATAGAATAGTTTGTTTTATAGAACTTGAACAATCACTTCACACATCCACTTGACTAGGCTCAATCAACTCTACTCAACCAATCACTCAATGAAACACTTCTTTCTCACAAACCCTAGTCCAAGTATATAACCATCAACTCAAAATATTTCCAACAATGCTCAACAACAAATCTCACATAACAATGATACTCATGTTCTTTTCAAACCCTAGTTCAATTTCTTCACACAACCAATGGCTTCAACAACAATGCTTATCAAACAAGGTTTTAACAACAACTCTTTATTCCAAAAAACCTTGAAGCATTAACTCAAACACTCTCGAAAAGGAAACCCTAATCAAGTCCTTTTCACTCCAAACTTATTTTCTAGAAAACCAATCAATCAACTCAAATTATGGAAGAATGTGCTCATACATTTTTATTGAAGATGAAGGGATCTCATAAATCTGCCACAACCACAACAACTTCTATGCCAATCTCAAAGAGGTTAGAAGATAAATCTTTCTCACAATATAATGTAAATACTCAATTACACCTTATCACTCCACCTTTCAAAAACAACCATCAACATACATAAAATATTTATCCAATAACACCTTATAAACTCCCAACTAAAATAAACTTAACATCCACCAAAAATTAACTCAAACCTCTTTAATTTAATTTAATGGCAAGAGAAACTTTGATAAAAATCAAATCAACTTTCTTTATAATTCCAATGATATAAATCACTCATCAATAAAACAACCTCTCATTAACCCTTATTACTCCACAATAATAAAAATCAATTATCAAATCAACAACCTTTCTCAAACCCTTATAACTCCAACAATAATATAAATCAAACACACAACTTTTCACAAACCCTTATTACTCCACAAAAAACCTTAGGAAAAAAATTAATTATCAAAAATTACCTTTGCCTCTTAGTGGGTTTCGAACCCACAATCTCTACCTCCATGAGCGCTCTAGCCATAGCTTTGACCACCACGTGTGCTAGATGCACGGTTAAGAGCTTAAACGCTCTTTGTCCTCTTTGTCCTTGGATGGCACGCAAAACAAGGCATGCACAAAATATTTCCCTTGGCGCTCAAGACACACCACTCCACGCGAATCGATCATGTGCTTCTCAACTCCCAACGCCTTCGCAAAATTCATCATGTCCTTTGTATTTCAACCAATATGCTCTCTCCATTATCTCTTTTCACTTGGCACTAAAGACAAGCGAAATTCTTGTCTTCTTCCTCAATGAATAACAAATGCACGAAAACATTTCACTTTATCGCATGAAAAAATAATGTCGAGGGGTAAGTTTTGAATGCCTCCTTGGCATTAATTTATACACAAAATCCCTTTGTTTCTTAGACGTTGGTGCTTCCACCTTTATAATTTATAAATTATTTAAATTCTAAGGAATTTAAATTTTATAAATTATATTTATAAACTTTAACTTTAAAAATATTAAAGCCTTCCTTGGGTTTAAACTTAAACCTTTAACTTGTAAAATATTCTACCACCATGGGTCTTTTTAAAACCTTAACTACCATCTCAATGTGTGAGGAGAATTTTATATCCTCATAATGATTTTAATAAAACCATTTAATCTTCCACCATGGGTTTACCATAAACCCTCATAAAATATTATTTTGCCAAATTTCTCTTCAACTCTTCACATTGTTCCTGGTGCTATTGATGGTGTGCTCCATGGTATTAATGATGAATTTTCACCTTGACATCAATGACAACTAAATAAGCTCAAAATGTCCAACAATTCCCCCTTTGTCATTGATGGTAACCCAATTTCCTTTTACTAAAAACTTGACCTTTCCTTTGTTTTACTCCCCCTAGGACATTGCTCCCCCTAGCTCAATGCTCTCTCAAATATCAAATCTCTCCCCTTACTCAAATATCTCCCCCTTTGACATCAATGGCAAAGGGTCACCTTTGGGGCTTGGGGCTAAGAATGAGCCTCTTAGCTTAGCCCCTCCCCCACCTTCTTTTGAGGTGGTTAATTTTGGGGTGGGAGTCTCACTCCCAATTTTCCTCGAAGATACTCAAAATTTTCCTTTGAAAGTGGCTTAGTGAAAATATCTGCTATCTGTTCCTTTGTAGTGACATATTCTAATATGACCTATTTATTTATCACATGTTCTCTCAAAAAATGGTACTTAATCGGAATGTGCTTTGTCCTGGAGTGCATTACTAGATTTTTTGAGATACTTATGGCACTAGTATTATCACATAGTATAGGAATGGGATGATCATGCTTTATCTTGAAGTCTTCTAGAGTTCTCTTCATCCATAACACCTGTGTACAACTGGCTACTATTGCAATGTATTCTGCTTCTACTGTAGATAAAGATATTGAAACCTGCTTCTTACTTAACCAAGAGACTAGACATTCTCCAAGAAAGAATGCTCCTCCACTTGTGCTTTTTTTGTCATCAATGTTGTCGGCCCAATCTGCATCTGTATATGTTGTTAGTGTGAAACTATCACTTTTGGGATACCAAAGCCCAAAATCCATAGTCCCTTTTAGATACCTAAAAATTCTTTTTACTGTTGCCACATGTGTTTCCTTAGGTGCTTCCTGAAACCTTGCCACTAATCCCACTGATTGTACTATGTCTGGTCTTGTAGTTGTAACATATAATAAGTTGCCAATCATAGATCTGTATAATCTCTGATCTACCTCTAGAGATTCATCATCCTTACTCAACTTGCACCCTATGACCATGGGAGTACTTACCAGTTTACAATCTTCTAACCTGAATTTCTTTAACATTTCCTTTATATACTTGGCTTGTGAGAGAAACACTCCCCTTTCTGATTGTGAAATCTGAAGTCCAAGAAAGAAGGACAATTCACCAAGCATAGACATCTCAAATTCATTTTGCATGTTCTTAGCAAATTCCTTACACATCTTATCATTGTTTCCCCCAAAAATTATGTCATCAACATAAACAACCACTATTAGAAGATCACTCCCTTCATTTTTGATATATAAATTACTATCTGCTATTCCTTTTCTGAACCCCTATTCCTGAAGATACTTATCCAATCTTGAGTACCATGCTCTAGGAGCCTGCTTTAAACCATACAATACCTTTTTCAATCTGCATACCTGATCTGGTTTATCTGCTAGTATGAATCCCTCTGGTTGTTCAATATAAACCTCTTCTTCTAGAACCCCATTTAGAAATGCTGACTTGACATCCATATGATATACCTTGAAGTTCTTGAAACTTGAGAATGCTAAAAACATCCTTATAGCTTCAAGTCATGCAACTGGAGCAAAAGTCTCATCAAAGTCAATTCCTTCTACCTGTGCATAACCTTTGCATACTAACCTTGCTTTATTTCTGACCACTTGTCCATCTTCATTTAATTTATTTCTGAATACCCATTTTGTGCCAATCACATTTTTGTCCTTTGGTCATGGAACAAGTTCCCAAGTTTTGCTCTTCTCTATCTGATCCAATTCCTCATTCATTGCCTTAATCCAAAATTCATCCTCACTTGCCTGAGTGAAGTCTTTTGGCTCAATCTTAGATAGCAAAGAAAAATTTGCTTGTTGAGATGGTTTTATTATTCTTCTCCTTGTCTGTATTTCCTCTGGATTCCCGATGATCTGCTCTTTTGGATGATGTTTCTGTACATACCTGGATGGAGTTTTGGGAAGAAGTCTTCGTGTTTCTTCTTCTTCTTTATCTGATTCCTCACAAAATTCTTCTTGACAACATCCATCTTCTTGATACACAATTTGTTGAACTGGTTCTCTTGAATCTATCTTCTCATCAATTGTTACATTTATACTTTCCACCATAGTGCGTGTTCTTTTGTTGAAGCATCTGTAGGCTTTACTCCTTGTGGAATAACCAAGAAAAATTCCCTCATCACATCTTGGATCAAACTTGCCTAAGTTTTGGTCTTCCCATCTTATGTAACATTTGCTTCCAAAAATTTTGAAGTGTTTTACAGTGGCAGGTCTTCCTTTCCAAAGCTCATATGGAGTCTTGTGATGATTTACCCTCATTTGAGCCCTAGTGATTATGTATACTATTGTGTTTATAACTTCTCTCCAAAAACCATCTGATAACTTAGATTCATTCAACATAGCTCTAGCCATGTTTTCAATAGTCCTATTTTTCCTTTCAACTACCCCATTTTGTTGAGGAGTTCTTGCTGCTGAGTACTCTCTCTTGATTCCATGTTGTTCACAAAACTCTACAAATTCATTTGAAGTAAATTCTCCTCCTCTATCAGATCTCAGACACTTAATCCTTTTTCTAGTTTCATTTTCAACCAATTCCTTGAATGCTTTGAATTTTTCAAAGGCCTCTGACTTCTCTTTTAGGAAGGCTACCCAAACCATTCTGGAATAATCATCTATAAACAACATAAAGTAGCTCTCACCCTGAATGCTTTGTGTTCTGGTAGGACCACACAAATCAGTATGTATTAGGCTCAAAGGCTCAGATGACATATATCCTTTTGACTTAAAGGTTGTCCTAGTTTGCTTTCCATGTTGACAAGGTGCACAAATTATGTTTTGAGGTCTTCTTATTTTGGGTAAATCTCTGACTGCTTATTTATTGCTTATATTGACTATGTTGTCAAAATTCAAGTGACCCAATATTCTATGCCATAACCAACTCTCATCTTCTTGTGATAGAAAGCACTTTTCCCCTTTGATCTCATTGAGCATGTATAAGTTGTTTGGGGTTCTTCTTGCATTGGCAATGATTTTTCTAGTTTCTGATTTTCTTATCTCACATCTATCTGGATGGAAAGTAACCATGTATCCTTGATCACAAAGTTGACTTATACTCAGAAGATTGTGTTTTAACCCTTTAACATACAAAACATTCTCTAGTTTTTGTTTTCCCATTGTCTAAACTTAGAGTTCCTCTTCCACCAATCCTTGTTGATCCATTATCACCAAAACTTACTGAACCTCTATTTGTTTCTTTCAGTACAATGAATTTGTCTTTGTCTCCTATCATGTGACTAGAGCAACCACTATCAAGATACCATTGTTCTTCTTTATCCTGAGCATGAAGGGTTGTTTGAACTAACATTGATCTAGCCTTAACATTTTCCCTTTCATCTTTCCTAGTTGTTGAAATTGTTTTTCTAGACTCAGGAAGTATCATTTTACACCATCTAGCCTTGTGCCCAAAATTATTGCATTTGTAACATATAACATCATCATCCATGAGAGGTGCAAAGGAATTGAAATCTCTATTGTATCTTGCATGATGAATACAGTGTACAACTCTATGACCATATTTATTGCAAGAAAAACAATGACCATGGAAGAAATTATGTGACCTATTTGGATGTCTTGGAATTTGTGGAGAAGTCATCTTCCTTTTGTGATTAACTCTTATCCAGGGTTCTCCTTTGCTTTCTTCCTTTCTGATATCCTTTGCTTGCTTATCCTTGTTTGAGGTTTCTGCTTTCTGAAGACTTGATTCCTCTTTCTGTTTCTCATATTCTGTATCTTGTAGTACCTTGGTCCTTTCAACTTTATTCCTTAGGTGAACAATTTTTGCTTCCAATATTTCACATTCTATTTCCCTGGATCTTAATAGATCTATCATGTCTTGCTCAATATTCTTTCCTTCTTCCACCCTAATCTTGAGATCTGTGAGATTTTGTATAAGTTCCATCCTTGCTTCTTCATCTTCTTGAACTTGTTCCTTCAAGCTTGAATTTTTCTCTCTAAGTCTTTCCAATTTTCTGAGAGCAACAAATAATTCTTCTTTTATGTCAAACATAGTCTCTTCTTCATTTTTTAGAGTCATGTGTGCTACTGATGGATCCTCTTCCAAGTTGTTAGTCTTTTCACGGAGAGACCCACTCTGATACCAATTGAAGAACATGTGCTTATACTGAGAGGGGGGTGAACAGTATACAATAAAAATTTTTGCTTTTTAATCCAAATAATAGCATCAACAATACTAAAGTAGTAAACATCACACAAAGCATCACACACATGAGAGACATGATTTTTACGTGGTTCACCCAAAGATGGCTACCTCCACGGAGAAAATATTTCTTATAAATTTTTCTCAAATAAATTCTCTTGGGAATCCTTTCCCTACAATGTTTATGGACCTCTATCCAAAGGAGATGTTGATCCCCTAAATCAAGTTCATGGATCTCTATCCACAGGAGAACTCCTTCTCCTCTACTCTAGTTGGTGATCCTCTAGAAGACTACTACCTCCACTGCACTGGCTTGTGGATCTCTCTCCACTGAAGACTCTTGTCCCCACTCAGAAGACCTATCCTCACTACCCTGGCTGATGGATCTCTATCCACTAGAGACTACTATCCTCTCTACTCTATCACCTCCAAAGCTCTATCTCAAATCTACTCAACAAGTCCACTCAGAACCTGCTCAACTCTACTCAACAAGTTCACATAGAACTTGCTCAAATCTTCTCAACAAGTCCACTCAGAACTTGCTCAAATATGCTCAACAAGTCCACTCAAAACTTGCTCAAATATGCTCAACAAGTCCACACAGAACTTGCTCAAATATGCTCAACAAGTCCACTAAGAACTTGTCCAAATATTCTCAACAAGTCCACATAGAACTTCTCAAATCTGCTCAAAAACTTGTCAAATCTCATAGAAACATAAAGAGAATTTTTAGAGACTCAATATGTTCTACAACTCAATGCTCAATCACTTTCTCAACTCAAATCAGAATATAGAATAGTTTATTTTATAGAACTTGAACAATCACTTCACACATCCACTTGACTAGGCTCAATCAACTCTACTCAACCAATCACTCAATGAAACACTTCTTTCTCACAAACCCTAGTCCAAGCATATAACCACCAACTCAAAATATTTCCAACAATGCTCAACAACAAATCTCACATAACAATGATACTCATGTTCTTTTCAAACCCTAGTTCAAGTTCTTTCACACCTTATAACTAATTGCTTCTCATCAACAATGCTTATCAAACAAGGTTTTAACAACTCTTTATTCCAGAAAACCTTGAAGCATTAACTCAAACACTCTCAAAAGGAAACCCTAATCAAGTCCTTTTCACTCCAAACTTATTTTCTAGAAAACCAATCAATCAACTCAACTTATGGAAGAATGTGCTCATACCTTTTTATTGAAGATGAAGGGATCTCATAAATCTGTCACAACCACAACAACTTCTATGCCAATCTCAAAGAGGTTAGAAGATAAATCTTTCTCACAATATAATGTAAATACTCAATTACACCTTATCACTCCACCTTTCAAAAACAACCATCAACATACATAAAATATTTATCCAATAACACCTTATAAACTCCCAACTAAAATAAACTTAACATCCACCAAAAATTAACTCAAACCTCTTTAATTTAATTTAATGGCAAGAGAAACTTTGATAAAAATCAAATCAACTTTCTTTATAATTCCAATGATATAAATCACTCATCAATAAAACAACCTCTCATTAATCCTTATTACTCCACAATAATAAAAATCAATTATCAAATCAACAACCTTTCTCAAACCCTTATAACTCCAACAATAATATAAATCAAACACACAACTTTTCACAAACCCTTATTACTCCACATTATCCTTTAAAAACCTTAGGCAAAAATTTAATTATCAAAAATTACCTTTGCCTCTTAGTGGGTTTCGAACCCACGATCTCTGCCTCCATGAGCGCTCTAGCCATGGCTTTGACTACCACATGCGCTAGACGCATGGTTAAGAGCTTAGATGCTCTTCCTCCTCTTTGTCCTCGGTTGGCGTGCAAAACAAGGCATGCATAAAATATTTCCCTTGGTGCTCAAGACACACCACTCCATGCGAATCGATCATGGGCTTCTCAACTCCCAACGCCTTCGCAAAATGTGCACTGCCAATGGACCACCGTGTCCTTTGCATTTCAACCAATATGCTCTTTCCCTTATCTCTTTTCACCTGGCGCTAAAGACAAGCAAAATTCTTGTCTTCTTCCTCAACGAATAACAAATGCACGAAAATGTTTCACTTTATCGCATGTAAAAAAAAATGTCGAGGGGTAAGTTTTGAATGCCTCCTTGGCATTTATTTATACACAAAATCCCTTTGTTTCTTAGACTTCGGTGCTTCCACATTTATAATTTATAAATTATTTAAATTCTAAGGAATTTAAATTTTATAAATTATATTTATAAACTTTAGCTTTAAAGAGATTAAAGCCTTCCTTGGGTTTAAACTTAAACCTTTAACTTGTAAATTATTATTCCACCGTGGGTCTTTTAAAACCTTAACTGCCATCTCAATGTGTGAGGAGATTTTTATATCCTCATAATGATTTTAATAAAACCATTTAATCTTCCACCATGGGTTTACCATAAACCCTCATAAAATATTATTTTGCCAACTTTCTCTTCAACTCTTCGCATTGTTCCTGGTGCTATTGATGGTGTGCTCCATGGTATTAATGATGACTTTTCACCTTGACATCAATGACAACTAAATGAGCTCAAAATGTCCAACAACCAAGTGTATAGGGTAAATAACTGGGTACGAGGTACACTTGAGATTTTGCTTTATCTAATTTTTTTGTTGATTTTATGATTTTGGGAGCATGAGGTCTGAGGACCCACTTGATTACTCCTAAATGCAGTTTATGGATGATGATGTAGCTTTGGATTTCATACATACATACATACATACATATATATATATATATATGAGTTTTCTGTTATCATCATGTGCTTATTTACTACTTTATAGAATGTATGCAATACTTATATTTTCTTTATGATGCTATGATGGATGTCTAACATGGATGCATGTATTTGTAATATGATGTGATAATGCAATGGTATGATATGCAATGCAAATGCACAATGAAATGGATCATTTGTTTAATTTTTATGATGTATTATGATTACTAGTTGATACATTAGATGCTAGCACCATTGATTATAAAAAATGTATCTCACATTTTCATGTTATTATAACATTATGTAATGGCTTATGTAACTATAACTGTAACTGTAACTGATGTGAAATGAAATGAATAGTATAATATTTATGATGTGTTTGGTATTTTCAGGAGACTCAAACACTCTAGTTACCTAATAAAAAATTGTATAGTAACCATGCAAGAATTTTAACAAAGTATAAATCTGCTAATATAACCAAGATATTCAATATCCATGTGTGTGCATGTGATTTCATTCCTATGAAAATGCATAAAATTACCCTAGTGCCAAACAGGATTTATGCAGCCCATCTGTACTAGAGATCACCTTAAGAGTATCATTATCCTTAGTTTTTTAAGTAGTTGTATTACACCACTAGGCAATACATGATACCAAAAGCTAGCTCATCCGCATGCAAATATTGGTCTATACAAAAGAAAGTTGCTTATTTGACAAACATATCATCATGCGTAAAGATACCGCCATTGCCATGTGGGCTTGATGCAACCCAACCTGTAATGAGGATCACCTTATGGTTCTCTAATACTGATAATTCCATCTATTCAAGTTCAATACTCCCTTATTTTCTTTTAATTTTGAATTTTTCAATGGAGTTGCTCATTTTTGTTATGGCGAGCAATGGATTTTGATAGTGGTGAGAACCACTATTTATTTTGCTTTTGCTAATGGTAAAAACCACTATTTATTTTTACATATTGTGAACTGATAATAATCACTGCTTATTTTTATCTTTGGATACTTACCCCAATTTGGTGTGAAGCAAGGAATTTTGATAATTTTGGGTAAGGATGAACTTGTCCTTTTATCAATTCTCAATATATTTGAATCATTCGTACAAGGGGATCAACGAGATAAAATTTTTACTTAAGGTAACCTAGACCACTTTGTAGGTTTCATATTTCCTTTTTCTAAACTTGGATTTGTTAATGTGAAAATGTGTTGGTATTTTGATGTATACAAGGTATAATCTAAGCAGGATTATATCTTCTAAAAATCATGATAGCTTTCTACAAAATTTGAAAACAAAAGTAGAGACGACTGAGTGACCAAAAACCCTAAATATATCTTATGAATAATGGCTAAATAACGGGTGGCAGACACACATTATGGAGTGTAAATGTAAATGATACATGTAGTGTAAACAGGTGGTAACATTAACATATGATATCAATGAATTAGATAGATGCCTATTATACAGACTTGGTGGTAGACATGTATGATCAACTTCTAACAATATATAATGCAATGATGAGTATACCTAATGCAATTAATGTTGAAATATAAATGATGTGAAGTGCAATAAAGCAATATTTTTGTATTTTTGAAATTTTAAAAATGTTTTTGTATTTTTGATAAATGTATGTGTATATCCAGGTTGACCAATGGGCTTAATGAATGCCATTGGGGTTTTTTAGGTGACCAAAGGGTTTATAGATGCATTTGGGGTATTTTGGAATGACCTAGATGGTCGTAGACTACCTAGGAGTATTTTAGGGTAATAAAAGAGCTTATAGATATCTTTGGGGCATTTTGGGGTGACCTAGATGGTCACAGACCACCTAGGAGTGTTTTAGGGTGACCAAAGGGTTTATAGATTCCTTTAGAGCATTTTGGGGTGACCTAGATAGTCATAGACCACCTAGGAGCATTTTAGGGTGACCAAAGGACTTATAGATGCCTTTGGGAAATTTTGGAATGACCTAGATAGTCGTAGACCACCTAGGGTTATTTTAGGTCAACCTAGATGGTCGTAGATCACCTAGGAGTATTTTAGGTTGACCTAGATGGTCATAGACAACCTAGGGGAATTTTAGGTTGACCTAGATGGTCATAGACTGCCTAGGGGTATTTTAGGTTGACCTATATGGTCTTAGATTGCCTAGGGGTATTTTAGGTTGACCTAGATGGTCATAGACCACCTAGGGATGTTTTAGGTTGACCTAGATGATTGTAGACCACCTAGGAGCATTTTGGGTTGACCAAAAAGTTTATGGATACCTTTGGGGATTTTGTAACTTTGATTACTTTGTGATTCTAGGAGGAAGATGCAACACCTTGTGTAACCCCAGTATTTGTGGTGATCAATGGAAGCGAGGAAGGTGCAATACCTTTAAGATCCTCAATTTGCTTCATTTCTTGGGATGTAACTGATGGGGAAGGTGTGACACCTTGGATACCCCTAGCATGTACTATGGTTGATGTAATGTTATTGTCTTAGCTAGGAGTAGTGATAAATATTGACCTTACCTATTGTGGTAGGGTATTCTGGTAATACCACCGTCTTGATGGGGTAAAATGAGTGACCCACTTGTGGATAAAACTTCCCTATCAATAATATCTTGGACCACATATCTAAAAATATGACAATCGCTAATGTCATGTCCTCTTATTTGGTGATAGAGGTAATAATGATCCTATCGGTAGTGTTTATATTTGGACCTATTTGGATTGAATAGGGGTATGTATGGAAATATGTTTGCATTTTTTTCTTGCAAGTTATAAAATATGGTTGACATGGGCTCAGCTAATGGAGTCTAGTTATGATGTTGAGGCTTTAAACGAGGTGACTGTAGTCACCTCATTTTATGAGGTGATACGATTGTATGCATATCAGTCACCTATTTAGGTTGCTCTTCTTGACTCCCATATATAGGTAACAGGTCCTAACATATGCCAATCTATTAATTATTTATTTGAAGATCATTCTTGTCAAGCATATCTTGTACCTTAGTCTTAAATGCGATACATGACTTAATGTTATGACCATTTACTTTATGATAAGGACAATGTTGGCTCTCTTTATACCACATTGGTTTGTGCCTATTGGGATCCAAAGAATGGATATCTAGAAATATGATAGCCTTAGCCTCACATAATCGATTAAAGAGTGACACCAAAGATTCAGACAATGGCATATGCATGCTAGGTTGATGGTATTTTTGCCTTTGCTCCTTCTTCTATTGAGACTTAACATTAGATTGCAGAAGAGGAGTTTGGTCCTGAAAATCAGGGAATTGAGATTTTGGATGACTCAACCATAACTCAATGCTTGTGAGTCAATTTAAGATATTTTATAAATCATTGTGTTGGTGACTCACTTGTAACTCAACATTGGCTAGCCTATCCAAAATTGTATGAGTAAATACGGATGGTTCATGATGATTATGGGTAATGAGTATATCCACATGCTCTTGTTATTGATTTATCTCATTCTCTTGTTCCAACTCTGAATATTCAGTTGTGGTAGCTAGATTATCTCCACTTTGGTGTAGTGGGTACACCTGTTCTTTATTTTATGGAGATGTTGAATGATATGAAATAGGTGTGACCAAATCTATCGATGATATACCTTTTGGTATGTATGGAATGTTGTATGAATTTGCAAGAGGCCTAGATGAATTTTGAGGACTTTGGTTCTTCGTAATCACATTGATAATTCTCATAAACTCATGATAAGATGCATTGGAACTTGGACCAGTCACAAATGCCTCATTAACTTGTCCAAGATAATCTACATTGCCCCCATGTTTAGGGAGTGCATCAAAAATACTATAAATGGGTGGTTATTTGGTAGGAGAATGACATAGATCCTTGATCAACTCTATGATATGCATGAATGTAACATTGGATACTATGCATTCATCAAGTAAAGTATTGGTCAAGTGAACTGTGTCCTCAAGTGTGGTGGATGAATATTGTATGATATGATCTGATTCATCTGTATCAACTATGGGTTCCTCCTTGTTTGTAGGAGTGGGAAGGTATTCTAATGATGTGTTGAATATGGCTATGGGAACCTTTACAGTTAACCTTTTTTACTCTCCCTCATTTGAAGAAATAAAGGATGGTACTAGCAATGGTGGTGAAGGTAGCTTCAAGAATAATCATGGGGTTGCATCTAGACTCTAGATAAGGTCATTGGGTTTAGTGTCCAAGTGCATGGGTGATACAATAGGCTCCTGTAGATGATCCATATGTTTATAATACTTGAAGGGGTTTGGATCGGTAGGCACCACATAGACATTACCCTCATCAATGTATTTAATGCACTGATGCACTATAGATGGAACACACCCCATGGTTCTCATCCATGGCCTTCCAAGTATTATGTTGTACTATCTTGAACCCTCTAAAATGTAGCATAATGTAGATATAATATTATGTCCAACTTGGATGGGGAGTACTATTGTACTAGCTATAGGAGATAAATTATTGTTAAATGCTTGCAAGGTGAACTTGGATGCTACAATGTACGAGGATGGAAGGTTGAGATGTTTTAGTGTAGCTGTGGTAATAATATTTATTGAGGAACTTGTGTCAACCAATACTCACTTATAAGGGATCCTTTGGATAATCACGGTGATGTGTAAAGTGGGATTTGGTGAATTAGCGAGCATGGATTTGATCTCATGATTTTGAAAGGATATAATAGGACTCTTGTTCATTTGTATGTGTCCCACAAAGTTGGTGAAACCATAAAAGTCATGAGTTTGTACCTCAATGGAATCTAAAACCTTCATGAGAGTTTCCCAATGTTTGGAGGACTATTGTAGAAGCTTGCCTATGGTCATGTTAGTTGACGACATATGCAAGCTTTGCACAGGTCTACTCTGGATTGCTAACACTTGTGGGATGGGAGTTTTGTATGGTGAAGACCATGATGTAGAGGGAGTGTAGACTTCCATACTAGGCCTCTTGGTAGGCTAATTATATATGGCTTGGGTTTGGATTCAGTGTTGGATAACCGAATAGTCCACTTGATCATGTGGATAACCCATTAGTGTTATCCTGATAGAGGTAATTTGGTGGTCAAGTAATATGAGTGTGGGTTTGAACTCACGATAGCTTTCTGGATGTCATGTAGGAATTTTAAGATCTTCAGGAGAGTAACAAAGGCGACGACTATCAGGGCACCATGCAGGAATGAGGAGATCCTCAAATGGATTAGCTTTTTGATGACTATTAGGGCATCGTGCAAGAATGGTGAGATTCTCATACCAATAATTATGATGCTTAGAGTCTCCCCTAAAGTTTTTTTACTTCGTTGGCTCGTGATTGAGCTCGGCTATGCATAGTTGTCATAATGTGTTGACTAGGCAAACCCTGAAGCAAACCCACACTAAAGAAAATTTTGACTTCCAATTTTTTTTTTTTTGTTGTATACTAAAATTATCAGTATGATGAGTTGATCACAATGGGCTAGGGCTCCAAAAATTGACTTCCTATTCAAAAAATTGTATTTTTGAAATATTTGTCCAACTCGAGCTCATGGGGAAATGCCCAATTTTAGGAATTTTTGGAAAATTTTAAATCATGAAGAGTTAGGACTCAAAATTTTTGTGAGAGGTGCAAAAGGGGCTAACTAAGACAATAAAACAAATTTGGTAATTTTTGGAGTTGTCTAGACCATTTATAATTTATAAATTATTAAAATTCTAAGGAATTTAAATTTATTAATTATATTTATAAACTTTAGCTTTAAAAATATTAAAGCCTTCCTTGGGTTTAAACTTAAACCTTTAACTTGTAAATTATGATTCCATCGCGGGTCTTTTTAAAACCTTAGCTGCCATATCAATGTGTGAGGAGAATTTTATATCCTCATAATGATTTTAATAAAATAATTTAATCTTCCACCATGGGTTTACCATAAACCCTCATAAAATATTATTTTGCCAACTTTTTCTTCAACTCTTCGCATTGTTCCTGGTGGTGTTGATGGTGTGCTCCATGGTATTAATGATAAATTTTCATCTTGACATCAATGATAACTAACTAAGCTCACAATATCCAACAACCAAGTGTATATGGTAAATAACTAGGTACGAGGCACACTTGAGATTTTGCTTTATCTAGTTTTTTTTTTTTAATGATTTTGGGAGCATGAATTCTGAGGACCCACTTGATTGCTCCTGCATGCAGTTTATGGATGATGATGTAGCTTTGGATTTCATACATACATACATACATACATACATACACACACACACACACACACACACACACACACACACACACACACACACACACACACACATATATAGAAATAGATATATGAGTTTTCTGTTATCATCATGTGTTTCTTTACTACTTTATAGAATGTATGTAATACTTATATTTGCTTTATGATGTTATGATGGATGTCTAACATGGATGCATGTATTTGTAATATGATGTGATAATGCAATGGTATGAGATGCAATGCAAATGCACAATGAAATGGATGATTTGTTCAATTTTTATGATGTATTATGATTACTAGTTGACACATTAGATGCTAGACCCATTGATTATACAAAATGTATCTCACATTTTCATGTTATTTTTTCATGTTATTATAACATTATGTAATGGCTTATGTAACTATAACTATAACTATAACTGATGTGAAATGAAATGAATAGTATAATGTTTATTATGTTTTTGGTATTTTCAGGAGACTCAAACACTCTAGTTACCTAATAAAAAATTGTATAGTAACCATGCAAAACTTTTAACAAAGTATAAATCTGCTAATATAACCAAGATATTCAATATCCCTGTGTGTGCATGTGAGTTCATTCCTATGAAAATGCATAAATTTACCCTAGTGCCAAACATGATTTATGCAGCCCATTTGTACTAGAGATCACCTTATGAGTATCATTATCCTTAGTTTTTTACATAGTTGTATTACACCACTAAGCAATACAGGATACCAAAAGCCAGATCATCCGCATGCAAATATTGGTCTATACAAAATCAAGTTGCTTATGTGACAGACATATCATCATGCGTAAGGATACCGCCATTGCCATGTGGGCTTGATGCCACCCAACCTATAATGAGGATCACCTTATGGTTCTCTAATGCTGATAATTCTAGGGATTCAAGTTCAATACTCTCTTATTTTCTTTTAATTTTGAATTTTTCAAGGGAGTTGTTCATTTTTGTTATGGAGAGCAATGGATTTTGGTAGCGGTGAGAACCACTGTTTATTTTGCTTTTGCTAATGGTAAAAACCACTATTTATTTTTCCATATTGTGAATTGATAATAATCACTGTTTATTTTTATCTTTGGATACTTGCCCCAATTTGGTGTGAAGCAAGGGATTTTGATAATTTTGGGTAAGAATGAACTTGTCCTTTTGTCAATTCTTAGTATATTTGAATCATTCACACAAGGGGATGAGAGAGATAAATTTTTTACTTAAGGTAACCTAGACCACTTTGTAGGTTTCATCTTTCCTTGTTCTAAACTTGGATTTGTTAATGTGAAAATGTGTTGGGATTTTGATGTATACAAGTATAATCTAAGCAAGATTATATCTTCTAAAAATCATGATAGCTTTCTACAAAATATAAAAAGAAAAGTAGAGACGACTGAGTGACCAAAAACCCTAAATATATCTTATGAATAATGGCTAAATAACGGGCAGCCACACAATATGGAGTGTAAATGTAAATGATACATGTAGTGTAAACAGGTGGTAACATTGACATATGATATCAATGAATTAGATAGATGTCTATTATACATACCTAGTGGTACACATGTATGATCAAATTATAACAATATATAATGCAATGATGAGTATACCTAATGCAATTGATGTTGAAATACAAATGATGTGAAGTGCAATGAAGCAATATTTTTATGTTTTTGAAATTTTAATAATGTTTTTGTATTTTTGATAAATATATATGTATATATAGGTTGACCAATGGGCTTAATGAATGCCATTGGGGTTTTTGGGTGACCAAAGGGTTTATAGATGCCTTTGGGGTATTTTGGAATGACCTAGATGGTCGTATACTACCTCGGAGTTTTTTAGGGTGATAAAAGGGCTTATAGATGTCTTTGGGGCATTTTTGGGTGACCTAGATGGTCATAGACCACCTAGGAGTGTTTTAGGGTGACCAAAGGGTTTATAGATGCCTTTAGAGCATTTTTGGGTGACCTAGACAGTCATAGACCACCTAGGAGCATTTTAGGATGACCAAAGGACTTATAGATACCTTTGGGACAATTTGGGATGACCTAGATAGTCGTAAACCATCTAGGGATATTTTAGGTCATCCTAGATGGTCACAGATCACCTAGGGGTATTTTAGGTTGACCTAGATGGTCGTAGACAACCTAGGGGTATTTTAGGTTGACCTAGATGGTCATAGACTTCCTAGGGGTATTTTAGGTTGACCTAGATGGTCTTAGACTGTCTAGGGTTATTTTAGGTCGACCTAGATGGTCATAGACCACTTAGGGATGTTTTAGGTTGACCTAGATGGTTTTAGACTGCCTAGGAGCATTTTGGGTTGACCAACGAGTTTATGAATACCTTTGGGGATTTTGTAACTTTGATTACTTTGTGATTCTAGGAGGAAGGTGCAACACCTTGTGTACCCCTAGTATTTGTGGTGATCAAAGGAAGCGAGAAAGGTGCAATACCTTTAGGATCCTCAATTTGCTTCATTTCTTGGGATGTAACTAGTGGGGAAGGTGTGACACCTTGGATACCCCTAGCATGTACTATGGTTGATGCAATGTTATTGGCTTAGCTAGGAGGGGTGATAAATATTGACATCACCTATTGTGGTAGGGGATTCTGGTAATACCACTATCTTGATGGGTTAAATGAGTGATCCACTTATGGATACAACTTCCCTATCAATAAGATCTTGTACCACATATCTAAAAATATGACAATTGCTAATGTCATGTCCTCTTATTTGGTGATAGCTTATTTGGTGAAATAGGTAAGAATGATCCTCTCGATAGTGTTTAGATATGGACCTATTTGGATTGAATAGGGGTATGTATGGAAAGATATTTGCCTTTATTTCTTGCAAGTTATGAAGGATGGTTGACATGGGATCAAATAATGGAGTCTACTTATGATGTTGAGGCTTTAAATGAGGTGAACACAGTCACCTCATTTTATGAGGTGATAGGGTTGTATGCATATCATTCGCCTATTTAGGTTGCTCTTCTTGACTCCCATATATAGGTAACATGTCCTAACATATGCCAATATATTGATTATTGATTTGAAGATCATTCTTGTTAAGCATATCTTGTACCTTGCTCTTGAATGTGATACATGACTTAATGTTATGACCATTTACTTTATGATAAGGACAATGTTGTCTCTCTTGATACCACATTGGTTTGTGCCTATTGGGATCCAAAGGATGGATATCTAGAAATGTGATAGCCTTAGCCTCACATAATCGATTAAAGAGTAACACCAAAGATTCAGACGATGGCATATACATGCGATGTTGGTATTTTTGACTTTGCCCCTGCTTCTGTTGAGACTTAATATTGGATTGCATAGGAGGAGGTTGGTCCTGACAATCAGGGGGTTGAGATTTTGGATGACTCAACCGTAATTCAATGCTTGTGAGTCAATTTAAGATATGTTGTAAATAATTGTGTTGGTGACTCACTTGTAACTCAACATTGGCTAGCCTATCCAAAATTGTATGAGTAAATACGGATGGTTCATGATGATTATGGATAGTGAGTATATCCACATGCTCTTGTTATTGATTTATCTCATGCTCTTGTTCCAACTCTGAATATTCAGTTGTGGTAGCTATATTATCTCCACTTTGGTGTAGTGGGTACACTTGTTATTTATTTTATGGAGATGTTGAATGATATGCAATAGGTGTGACCAAATCCATCGATGATATACCTTTTGGTATGTATGGAATGTTGTATGGATTTGCAAGAGTCCTAGATTAATTTTGATGACTTTGGTTCTCTGTAATAAAATTGATAATTGCAGAGAGACAAGTACAAAGTCTCTCTGTAAATAGATTACCCCTAAAATGCAGACAAAATACTTCACAGTGAAACTCAAATAATTCACGAAATGAAACGAATTATCAAATTAATTCTTTAGTAAAATAAATTTGCCACTTTAGGTGGGCTCACCCTCACCGTAAAGGCAAATATGCGAGAATGCAATTGAAATGTGAAAATAAATATGATATTTAAGAACTACACATTTGGATAGCTAGATAATGAAACTACACACTTGGATAATATTGTAGAACATAGCCGACACTATGTTATTTGGTATGTAACATGACTCCCCTCCTCGGAAAGCTTTGTCCTCAAAGCTATAAATGTCTGGAAAATCCTTTTAGGTTCCCATGTAGCCTCTTCATCTAGTAGGCCCTGCCATTTGATGAAAAATTCTTGGATGTGACGAGAGCTCCGTATGCGTGTTCTGCTTTGTAGAATTGCTTCTGGCTAGAGATATATACGCCCTTCTGCATCTAGTATTGGTAATTTTGACTGAGATTTCAATTTTTGGCCGATCACCTTGGCATGGTCATGGGATCTTTGGGGAGGTAGTCCCTTTGGTTCTTAGAAGACCTTTGCATAATGTGCTACGATGTCCCGTACATTTGGAGCAAAAATACCCGAAGTTGCTCGAGATTATTTTTTAAAACAATTAATTTGATTTATGAATTCGTATCCAACCTTTTTTAATGTTTTCTCCATACTATGAGAGCTCACCATTGGTAATCCTCAGTGCCTAATTTTGATGCAGCGAAAGGGACATTATCAAAATCCTTAATTTGGTATAAGTCGAGAATGCCTTCCATTTTGGCTATCCAACCACGAGGATCATGA
This sequence comes from Wollemia nobilis, assembly GCA_028583015.1. NCBI lineage: Eukaryota > Viridiplantae > Streptophyta > Pinopsida > Araucariales > Araucariaceae > Wollemia > Wollemia nobilis. The sequence goes on from JAQPPZ010001925.1 coordinate 8,678,363, forward strand.
CCCTCAAAAGTGGGCATATTAATGCATGGAAAATTATTAGGGCCTCGGTTGGTGATAACCCATATCCCTATCCTGATCTTGGTTATATCATTGTCTATGATAGCGATTCCCGTAATTATCCAGATTGCCTCTTTGTTGCTCCCAATATTCATCCTGGTCATCATTTTCTTCATGCCTTTGTTCATGGGAGTGATTTTGGGGATTAGTATTGGGATTAGGTTGGTTTTGTGTGCTCAATAGTTTAGTTAGGTTGACATTAATTTGGTGCATACCATCTAGTAATTGTCGAAGAGCTTCATCAGTGGTAATGGCAGAGTTGCCTGATTCTCCTTGTGTGACGTTGTCGTGAGTTGGGGAAGGGTTAGCAGCCATAGGGTCTACCAGCGGATGATGTGGATTATAACTACCAATTTTGAAAGGAGAAGGAGAATTTTTTGTACCTTGGCTTTGATGAGGTCGTCTTATGTTTGACTTTTCTTGGTTGGGAGTCTCCAAGCTGGATAGTCGACCATCAGATCCTTTGGTCCACCTTGTGCTCATGCACTTTCCAGAATCTCATGTTTAAAAGTTCTTAAGCTTCGTTTTCTACAAAGTTTTGCTAAAAGTGGCAAAAAAGTTGTATTCTGCTTCAACTGTCGTTCCAAATGTGACGTGGTTGAATTTGGGCTTGCCTCCTTGACAATAACTTTTGACAACTTTCAAACAACTTTTATTTTGACAATATTTTGGATAATTTTAGTTGACACCGAACCGACCAAGAAATGATGCGATACGAGGGACACCACACGATACCCGATGTGACACGACCTAACCGACATGAAGGACCGAGATGCGATCAGATCGAACAAGACACAACACAAGGGACACCACACGACATGTCAACTAGACGAGGATAGATGACCCACAACTAGACGACAAAAATTGATGCAGATGCTAACAACTAGACGATAGAACCCAACACGGATGCCAAGGACGATTAGGTAGGAGGAAGTAAACTAGACCCAACAACAAAACACAATATGAACCATGACGTGAGAGACCTTGGGACACCGACACCGAGGACACAACAACCAATGAAGACACAAGGCAAATATACAAATCATGACAGTAAAGACACAAGACGATGACACTGACCAACCACAACACAATTGCACCGAGGACACGTCAGACGGACACACGCGAGCAAGGGACGGCTATGTGACCGGAGTCACAACCAAGTAGGAGAGTGTAGTTATTTTTAAACCCTATTATTACCACCACGCAACGCGTGTGGGATAAACGACTGAGCAGAATAAAAATTAAAAGTTTGGTACCTTAGGTTATGTACCAATAATCAATTTTTTTTGTTGCTTCTGATTGGACGACCTCCTACGAGCGAATTTGCAGCGATTTCCTTTCGGATCCGCGAGCGAATTTCAATGATTTCCTTTCGGATTTGTGAGTGGATCATGATGTTTTGTCTGACTGGTGTGCCAAATACCCCCACAGGTGAAAACCAAATCATTGGTTTGTTCGTTCGTATGCTGGTGCAGCGCGTCTGATGCTATTAGTTGTCCGTGAGTTCGTCAGTGGCTATCGATAGTGAAATCGCACAGATTATGGACTATTTTCTTTGTGCTTCATCGGACAAAAAATTGATGGACCTGCTATGATGATGGTTACCCTGAATATCACATGACCAATTTGGAATTAATTGTCGCTATTAGAATGTTGTCTTTGAAGAACGCTCAGTGTCGTTGTAGAATACTCCGAAAGGATGTGATGTTTTTATAATAGCCAAAGAGCACCCACCAGGCCCCTCAGAACCTAGAAATCTGATACCACATGCAGAGAGACAAGTATGGAGTCTCTCTATAAATAGATTACCCCTAAAATGTAGACAAAATACTTCACAGTGAAACTCAAATAATTCACAGAATAAAATGAATTATCAAATTAATTCTTTAGTAAAATAAATTTACCACTTTAGGTGGGCTCACCCTCACCGTAAAGGCAAATATGTGAGAACGCAATTGAAATGTGAAAATAAATATGATATTTAAGAACTACACATTTGGATAGCTAAATAATGAAACTACACACTTGGATAATATTGTAGAACATAGCCGATGCTATGTTATTTGGTATGTAACAATAATTCCCACAAACTCATGAGAAGATGCATTGGCACATGGACCAGTCACAAATGCCTCATCAACTTGTCTAATATGATCTACTTGGCCCCCATGTTTAGGGAGTGCATCAAAAATACTATCAATGGATGGTGACTTGGTAGGAGGATGACCTAGATCCTTGATCAACTCGAAGATATGCATGAATGTAACATTGGATACTATGTATTCATCGAGTTTAGTATTGGTCAAGTGAATTGTGTCCTCAAGTGTGGTGGATGAAGATGGTATGATATGATCTGATTCATCTATATCAACTATGGGTTCCTCCTTGTTTGTAGGAGTGGGAAGGTATTCTAATGATGTGTTGAAGATGGATATGGGAACCTTTATAGTTAGCCTTTTTTACTCTCCCTCGTTTGAAGAAATAGAGGATGGTACTGTTGAGCAAGGTGTTGCAAGAGGTTTGTCATTGTTGTCAACACAGGCAGTTAGATATAATGATGCAGTGGACAGACAGTTCAGGAGTCATTCAGATGTAGAGGACAGAATTTCAAAGGATATTCAGATCATGTAATGTGAAATTTCAAGAAAACAAAAGTGACCCAGATTTAGAAAATCAAAGAAAAAGACAAGTAAGAAAATTGTCGCGATATCGCGACATGTTTTCTGTCGTGATTTCGCGACAGGTCGGAGGAGAGAGAAGGCACAAAGAAAATTGTCACGATTTTGTGACATGTTGCAGGCCAAGAAGCTAAGTCGAGAAGTTGTAGCGATTTCGCTACATGTTGGGATTTCGCTAGTGCATGAAGAAAGAATTGTACGGATGCGAAAGATGTCATGATTTCGTGACATGTTCCGTTTTTGCGGGAAAAATGCAAAGAAAAGCGCTAAGGCAAAAATATGTCACGATTTCGTGACATGTTCCAATTTCGCTGAGGGATGCGATGAAGATTGTACGATAGCGAGAAGTGTCACGATTTCGTGACATGTTCCATTTTTGCAGGCAAAAGACAAAGAAAAGCGCTAAGGCAAAAAGATGTGATTTCGTGACATGTTTCGATTTCGCTGAGGGATGCGGTGAAGATTGTACGGCAGCAAGAAGTGTCACAATTTCATGACATGTCATGTTTTCACGGGTGTAAGCCTAGAAAAGGACAAAGAGGTGCAAAGTGTCACGATTTTGTGACAGGTTAAAAGTAAAGCCTTCAAAAGCTGAAAGCGTCGCGATTTCGTGATAGAATGAAAGGAAATTGTATAGATGGGAAAAGTGTCACAATTTTGCGACAGGCAGTAGTGAAGAAGCCAACAGGATGAAGGTGTCGCATTTTCACGACATGTCACGATTTCGTGACTCTAGGAGGAGAGAGACTGTACGACACCAGAAATGTCATGATTTCATGACAAAAATGGAGAAGGCCTAGAAGCAAAAAGGGTTGCAAAATCATGACATCATTCACATCCGTACAATTCTTTCTTCATGCACTAGCGAAATCCCAACATGTAGCGAAATCGCTACAAATTCTCGACTTAGCTTCTTGGCCTGCAACATGTCGCAAAATCGTGACAATTTTCTTTGCGCCTTCTCTCTCCTCCGACCTGTCGTGATTTCACAACAAGAATGAGGATGACATCAGCAAAAGTTTGAAGTGTCACGATTTCATGACAAGAACGATGACAATGCTAACAAAGGCCAAAAGTGTCGCAATTTCATGATAGCAAGGACAAGAAGGCGTATGGATGTAAAAGGTTTTGCGATATCGCGACATGTTGGAGTTTCATGAGGAAAGCTACAGAACCAAAGGAACGGTTGAAGCCGACAAAGTTAAAGTTGGGCTGACATTCATTAGGGTTTTTGAGTCGACATTTATTAGGGTTTTGAAGCCGACATTCTAGGGTTTGCAGCTGACAAAATTTAGGGTTTGTAGCCAACCAATATTAGGGTTTGCATTTGCATAATCAACCGACTACTATTAGGGTTTTCATCTCAAAATCTCAAGTATATAAGCGGGGCTATTTGGAGATTTGAATGGATCGATCGATGTGAGTATCATTGTGTGATATGCGGTCGTAAAAGCGTAGATAGCACAGAATCGGTGAAATGATAGCAAAGTGCATAATGTGAGCTAGTCGTGTCGAGTTGTTCGGAGTGCGATTGCGAATGTGCATAGAGAGCAGAGTGTGGAACGACACAGAGTGTGTGAAGCGTATGCGCAAAGAAAGCAGAGTGTGCAGAGAGCACGAAGGGCAAAGTTGATTGCAAAGTTTGGTTGTAGCAGTGCAACAGATTGTGTGAAGTGATTGCGCAAGAGAGAGAGCAGAGTGCACAGAGATTGTAAAGGTGAAGTGGACCAGTTAGAGTCTTGCAATAACAAAGGTATTTGTCAAACATTTTCATTCAAAATTGAAGTCCAGTTGGTGCTGGCAAATTAGGGGTTGGTGCTCCTTTCTATTGGTGCAGATAAATAAGGGGTTGGTGCTCCTTCCAGTTGGTGCTGGTAAACAAATTGTAAAGTTGGTACTTTGCAAGAGGCTAGATTTGGATGGTAGTCCAAGCAACCATTCTTTTTGAGGAGTAGCCATTTTGGTGAACCTCGTTAAAAATCTGTGTTGTGTGATGTTCTCTTGTGATACTTATTATATTTATTTATAATTTTTTTTTGCTATGGTTTTTAGAGCTATTAATTCATGTTTTGAATGCTACACTGATTCACCCCCCCTCTCAGTGCCATACTAAGTACAACAATTGGTATCAGAGCCAAGTTCCCAGTTCAGGCTTAATCAGTCTGGGTTGATCTTGGATTATTACACAAATGGCAAAGAAAGGCAAAAGTGGAACCATGAGACACAAGAAGAAAAGAACACACAGGGTCATGAAAGAAAATGAAGATGAATCAAACAGTGGAGAAAAGGCCAAGAGACAACTCGATCATGATGCAGGTTCACTAGGTACAAAATGTTTTATTTGTGGTCAACTCGGTCATAATGAATGTCAGTGCCATGGTTCTAATAGCAGTGAAGTTGAAGATGATCCATTCAAAATTGGTAAAGAAATAGATTTAGAACAAGAATATGATGAAGAAGAAAGTGATGCAGAAGCAAATTGGGAACAAAAACTAATTTCAGCTCTGGTTAAAAAGGTTGAGGATGCAGAAGATATAATCACCAGTTTGAAAGTACAGACAGAAGATTACAAGAATTTTTTTTGAAAATCTCGAAATGCAGTTAACCATGAAATCAGAGTATTGCAGTAAGCTAGAAGAAGAGATAGACGGTCTAAGAATACAGACAGAAGAGATGAATAAGAAAGTTAATGTATGTAGCAAACATGAAGAAGATTCCAACAAAATAGTTAGCAATCTAAAGCTACAAATAGAAGAGTTCAAAAGGATTGAAGAAACTCTCAGGTCTCAGATCAATGAGAAAGAGACTATTTGCTGCAAACAAGAAGAAGAGATTATTTCTTTGAAGAAACAACTAGAAGAGGCCAATACAAATCTTAAATTTGAGAAGAGCACAAAATTGCTAGATAAAATGATAAATTATCAGAGAAGCTCCATGGATAAGCATGGTCTTGGATATGAAGTCGAACAACCCCCATCGTCCAAATATGCGAGAGAAAAAGGAGCTCACCGTTGAAGGATCAAAGCATAAAAAGTCCGAAGCTGAACAACCTTCATCATCCAACTCTACAGAGAAGAAAAATTTCACTATTGAAGGGTCGAAGACAAGAAAATGTTAAAGTCAGTATCTTCAAAAGAAAGAAAATATCAAAGGAGATTTACAAACAAAGCAGCCACAACAAAAGAGGTTCTACCACTCTCACTCTTTTCATACTAACACTTTTTTTGGCTATTGTTTCAGATGTAACCAGTATGGTCACAAGGCAACTTATTGTGGATTGAATAATAAATCAAAGAATTATGCTGGTAGAAATACTTCTGCATATCTGAGCGAACACTATGTACAATGTTTTCAATGCAATGGTCATGGGCACATAGCAAGGTTTTGTCCAAGCGCTTCTATATCAAATCTAAGGCAAAACAATAGATTTCATAAGACGCAAAGAACACAACACAGACAGGGAATAAATCAGGTTCATAGAAGAAAGGAAAATAATCATTCATCATGGATGCATAAGAGACAACCACACCAGAGAAATATTCGAGTTCATGCAAAGGTGCAAAATTGGGAGGCAGTTGAGAAATACAAGCCCATGTTCAAGAAAGTTTGGAGAAAGAAAGAAGAGAGGAAATCATGTCTCCTTGGACTGAAGGAGACTACTCCTCCTTTGCACTAAGCATCTCCGAGAAGCACATCCTCAGGGGGAGCAATATTAAAGCTTTATTTTAATGCTCTTGTATATTTGTCTGGGTATCTGAGGATGAAAGACCAACAATTGGGCTTTTGTGGTATAATTGTCAAGTGTGTTGGTTGTTCATTTAGTTGTGTGTGGAAGTGCCGTAAAGGGTAGTGTTTGCATTGAGAATCTTCACCATTGGTAGTATTGCTTATGTCATTGTTGTTTTGTTGATGGTTCTTACTGCCACTATTTATAGCTATGGATTATAACAGTTTAGATTGTTTTTGTTTATTGAAAGAATGATTGCCCCAGCTGCGTATTTGTGTTTTGATAATAGCAGCGTGTTTTTGTTCGACGCTTGATGTGAAGATTGTCAGATCTTTCATGACACCTTGGTGAATATATTTAATTCACAGACAATTTTGTTTTAACTATTGATATAATGCCAATCCAAGGATAAGAAGCTTGAGGCTGAGTAAGGTGCACTACGGTTGGCCATAAAGTGTGACAAAATGTCTTCTTTCGACATGCACAGTTGAAAGTAAGAGTTGGCAGTAAAGTTGCAGTTTTGGACAAAAATTGGTACAGATGTGAGTCACTTGTCAATTCTGTTGACAAAAGTGAAATCAGCATGTTGAATGGGAAGATTGAAGAAAAAGTTTATAATGTGCAGCCAGATGATTTCCAGCCTGGTGATGAATGTTTGAGGTGCTTTTATAAAGAATTGAGGTGGTCTGCTAGATTCTCACTACAGAGAAAGACAAACAACTGTCAGTAGGTTCAAGCCTATTGAGAATATCTAGGATGTATATGCAGATGTTGTTTGCATTATAGAGCAAAAAGTTGGATATTTAAACGATCAATGTATGCTTTCACTAAAATCAGTGGACAATTTTGAGATTGCAGAGCAACAGAGGGTTGAGGCTCAGAAGACAGCGTGAATTGAAGTGGCCACATTTTCCCAAGAATAGTCTAAGATTTGACTAGCCATCGGGATCAAATTCTCAGGGGGGGCATTTGTGCATTTGTTCATCTTGTTGATCATATCCATGATTTTTGCTATCTATTTCAATGTGTTTCTGAGAATGGTGTGTATGGACTCAGGGGGAGTCTGCAGCAGCCCTTTGGTATTATTGACAAAGGGGGAGAAGAGTTACAGGAATGTACACAGGTGTTGCCAACAATTCCAAAGGGGGAGATTGTTGAGCAAGGTGTTGCAAGAGGTTTGTCATTGTTGTCAACACAGGCAGTTAGATCTAATGATGCAGTGGACAGAAAATTCAGGAGTCATTCATATGCAGAGGATAGAAGTTCAAAGGATAGTCAGATCATGTAATGTGAAATTCCAAGAAAATAGAAGTGACCCAGATTTAGAAAATCAAATAAAAAGACAAGTAAGAAAACTGTTGTGATATCGCGACAGGTTGAAGGAGAGAGAAGGCACAAAGAAAATTGTCACGATTTCACGACATGTTGTAGGCCAAGAAGCTAAGTCGAGAAGTTGTAGCGATTTCGCTACATGTTGGGATTTTTCTAGTGCATGAAGAAAGAATTGTACGGATGCGAATGATGTCGCGATTTCGCGACATGTTCTGTTTTCATAGGCGAAAGGCAAAGAAAAGCGCTAAGGCAAAAAGATGTCACAATTTCATGACATGTTTCGATTTCACTGAGGGATGCAATGAAGATTGTACGACAATGAGAAGTGTCATGATTTCATGACATGTTTCATTTTCACGGGCGAAATGCAAAGAAAAGCGCTAAGGCAAAAAGATGTCACGATTTCGCGACATGTTCCAATTTTATTGAGGGATGCGGTGAAGATTGTACGATAGTGAGAAGTTTCACGATTTCGTGACATGTCATGTTTTCACGGGTGCAAGCCTAGAAAAGGACAAAGAGGCGCAAAGTGTCACGATTTCGTGACAGGTTGCAAGTAAAGCCTCCGAAAGCTGAAAGCATCATGATTTGGTGACAAAATGAAAGGAAATTGTATGGATGGGAAAAGTGTCACAATTTCACGATAGGCAGTAGTGAAGAAGCCAACAGGATGAAGGTGTCGCATTTTCACGACATGTCGTGGTTTCGCGACTCTAGGAGGAGAGAGACTGTATGGCACCAGAAATGTCACGATTTTGCGACAAAAACGGAGAAGAAGGCCTAGAAGCAAAAAGGGTCATGATTTCATGACAAGAATGAGGATGACATCAGCAAAAGTTCGAAGTGTCACAATTTCGTGACAAGAACGGTGGCAATGCTAACAAAGGCCAAAAGTGTCATGATTTTGCGACAACAAGGACAAGAAGGCGTACGGATGTAAAAGGTGTCACGATATCGCGACATGTTGGAGTTTCACGAGGAAAGCTACAGAACCAAAGGAACGGTTGAAGCCGACAGAGTTAAATTTGGGCCGACATTCATTAGGGTTTTTGAGCTGACATTTATTAGGGTTTTGAAGCTGACATTCTAGGGTTTGTAGCCGACCAAATTTAGGGTTTGTAGCCGACCAAGATTAGGGTTTGCATTTGCATAATCAGTCGACTACTATTAGGGTTTTCATCTCAAAATCTCAAGTATATAAGCGGGCTGTTTGGATATTTGGATGGATCGATCGGTGTGAGTATCATCGTGTGATATGTGGTCGTAAAAGCACAGATAGCGTAGAACCGACGAAATGATAGCGAAGTGTGTAATGTGAGCTAGTCATGTCGAGTTGTTTAGAGTGCGATTGCAAATGTGCATAGAGAGTAGAGTGTGGAATGACACAGAGTGTGCGAAGCGTATGTGCAGAGAAAGCAGAGTGTGCAGAGAGTGTAAAGGGCAAAGTTGATTACAAAGTTTGGCTGTAGCAGTGCAGCAGATTGTGTGAAGTGATTGCGCAAGAGAGAGAGCAGAGTGCGTAGAGATTGTAAAGGTGAAGTGGACTAGTTAGAGTCTTGCAATAACAAAGGTATTTGTCAAACATTTTCATTCAAAATTGAAGTCCAGTTGGTGCTGGAAAATTAGGGGTTGGTGCTCCTTTCTATTGGTGCAGATAAATAAGGGGTTGGTGCTCCTTCCAGTTGGTGCTGGTAAACAAATTGTAAAGTTGGTACTTTGCAAGAGGCTAGATTTGGATGGTAGTCCAAGCAGCCATTCTTTTTGAGGAGTAGCCATTTTGGTGAACCTCATTAAAAATCTATGTTGTGTGATGTTCTCTTACGGTACTTATTATATTTGTTTATAAGTTTTTTCTGCTATGGTTTTTAGAGCTATTAATTCATGTTTTGAATGCTACACTGATTCACCCCCCCCTCTTAGTGCCATACTAAGTACAACAGGTACTAGCAATGGTGGTGAAGGTAGCTTCAAGACTAATCATGGGGTTGCATCTAGACTCTGGATAAGGTCATTGGGTTTAGTGTCCAAGTGCATGGGTGATACAATAGGCTCTTGTAGATGATCCATATGTTTATAATACTTGATGGGGTTTGGATAAATAGGCACCACATAAGCATTACCCTCATCAATGTATTTAATGCACTAATACACTATAGATGGAACACACCCCATGGTTCTCATACATGGCCTTCCAAGTATTATGTTGTACTATCTTGAACCCTCTAAAATGTAGCATAATGTAGATACAATATTATGTCCAACTTGGATGGGGAGTACTATTGTACTAGTTGTAGGAGATAAAGCATCGTTAAATGCTTGCAAGGTGAACTTGGATGCTACAATGCACGAGGATGGAAGGTTGAGATATTTTAGTGCAACTGTGGTAATAATATTTATTGAGGAACCTGTGTCAACCAATACTCACTTATAGGGGATCCTATGGATACTTACAATGATGTGCAAAGTGGGATCTGGTGAATTAGCGAGCGCGATTTGATATCATGATTTTGAAAGGATATAATAGGACTCTTATGCATTTATATGTGTCCCACAAAGTTGGTGAAAGCATAAAAGTCATGATTTTGTACCTCAATGGAATCTAAAACCTTCATGAGAGTTTCCCAATATTTGGAGGACTATTGTAGAAGGTTGCCTACGGTCATGTTAGCTGACGACGTATGTAAGCTTCGCATAGGTCTACTCTGGATTGCTAACACTTGTGGGATGATATTTTTGTATGGTGAAGATCATGATGTAGGGGGAGTGTAGAATTACCTACTAGGCCTATTGGTAGGCTAATTATATATGACTTGGGATTGGACTCAGTGTTGGATAACCAAATAGTCCACTTGATCATGTGGATAACCCATTGGTGTTATCCTGATAGAGGTACTTTGGTGGTCAAGTACTCTAAGTGTGGTGTTGAACTCATGACAACTTTCTGGACGTCATTTAGGAATTTTGAGATCTTTAGGAGAGTAACGAAGGCGACGACTATCAGTGCACCATGCGGGAATGATGAGATCCTCATATGGATAAGATTTTTTATGACTATCAAGGAATTATGCAATAATGGTGAGATTATCATACCAATAATGATGATTCTTAGAGTCTCTTCTAAATTTTTTTTACTTCGTTGGCTCATGATTGATCTCGAATATGCATAGTTGTCATAATGTGTTGACTAGGCAAACCCTGAAGGAAACCCACACTAAAGAAAATTTTCACTTCCAATTTTATTTTTTGGATGTTGTATACTAAAATTATCAGTATGATGAGTTGATCACAATGGGCTAGGGCTCCAAAAATTTACTTCCTATTCAAAAAATTGTATTTTTGAAATATTTGTCCAATTCGAGCTCGTGGGGAAATGCCCAATTTAAGGAATTTTTGGAAAATTTTAAATCATGAAGATTTAGGACTCAAAATTTTTGTGAGAGGTGCAAAAGGGGCTAAGACAACAAAATAAATTTGGCAATTTTTGGAGTTGTCTAGACCATTTTATGACTATTTTAGTGCATTTTTTCTCATATTTTGGTTTCAAAATAAAGTAATAATAAAACCAACATAACTTTTTTGTTATAGCTTTGATTTGCACGAATTTTAATCCATTGGATGCAAAATCAAAAAGTAGATTTTAATTTTTTTTTTGTAAATTTATTAGGGTTTGGTCCTATATCAAGGATCTTAGGTTGATTACCCAAAAAATAAAGAAACACCTAAAGTAGACAACATTATTATCTCTTTTAAGTTTTATAGATTCAAATACACAATCAATAGAAACACACAAGAATATAAATGATTATCTCTTTTAAATATTATGTGTTCCTAAACTGTTTGATGTGTTTCAAATTTGTTGATTTTGTAAAGAATATCTTTCACGTGTTTTGAATGTTGATGTAATTCTCAAATTTTTAAATGTTTTCACCTATATAATCATAGATTGACAACCGAAAATGAAATTCCAGTAACGTGAATCAACCAAAGTATGGAGATGAAATCCATACCCAATCAGGGAGCATAGGTCCTACCAGTCCTCACCCATATTGACCATGGGTAGTGATGCACCATTCAAATAGGAGTACATGCAATTTTCCATATCTAAGATGGTTCTTGAAGTCATCCTTGGGAAAAAATTAGGGTACATGTGATTTGAGCCAATGGATGGAGATGAAACCCACCATCGTTGAACTCTATCAGTGGTTGGGGATGAATTCCAACTCACTAATGTTAAAAATAAGTGTGGTGTGTGTGATTCCTTTTAAAATGATTGAAATAAAGCAAGATATCATTCGATGATTATTCACTAAATGCATAAAATTGCATTTCACTTTTAGAATCATAAGCATATATATAAAAGGAAACTACCAAATTTGTAAACTATATGAAAACCTAACCCTTAGGTAGGTCATACGCAAGCAAACCAAACAAATACATTTTGAAAGGCTATTATTTTTCTTTTTTTCTTTGATTTTTTAATGCAAAATTTAGAAATATGAAATCTAACTTTCAATTGCACACAAAAGACAAGAAAAATTGAAATTTAAGCTTTTTGAAACAACCTAGATGTAAATTGAAGGTTTGGAAGATTACCTTTTCTGTTCTGAAACTTGTTGTTTCTAGAAATTTCTACAAAAATCCCCTTGTTTTGTGGCCATCCTTGGGTGGGAAGGCTACAAATTTGGAGGCCATCCCTGGCAGGGGCGTTTACAATGGTCATCCCTGGAAGTTCCAACTAGGCATTCTATAGTTGTTCCTACTCAGAACGACCTGCAACACAAAAAACACAAAAAGGATTTTAAAAACTACAAAAATGAAAGGGAACAAAGGACAATGGTCCCACCATGATATCCACTAAAGAAGCATGAAAAATGGCACACCTAGATGATTGAAATCGAAATGCAATATAGATTTTATGAGAAAACATGCTAAGGAAAGGTGCAAAAGATGTAAACTATTGCAGTGATGAATAATTTACAATAAAATAGGGGGGTTTCTCCTTGTATTTATAAATTCATCAATAACAAAATGTTACAATACATCCCATTTTAGGGCTTATCATTTTGATACATTTTATATTACAAATTACAAGAGAATGAATCCCTCCATGAGCTTAATGACGTGTTTCAATGTTCTTCTCACAACGCACACTTGAGAGCTAATATTGGAATAATTTTATTCTACCTATTAGATCCTCCCTCATGCCTAGAATACCTGCACCTACACACAAGATATTAAAAACTATCAATAGCATATGCATTTTATATTGAAATATTGGCAATTTTGGGTATGTTGCCTAGCTTCATGGTTGTGAGTTGTCATTGATGTAAAAAGGAGTTTGTATTGATATCAAAAAGAATTTATGTTGATGTCAAAAAGAGTTTGGTGCCAAAAAAATCTTGAAAGTTCCATGATGTTTGTTTAAGGGTTTTTAATTAAAATCATGGTGACAAGGTTAAATATTTTTCTTAAAACCATATGGACTCATTAAGGATTTTTATTAAAAACCATCTTGGCTTAATGAAAAGGTTTTTGCTCCTTGAAAAAACCTTAAAAGTACATTTTGATTATTAATAAATAAATTAAATCAAACCTTTTAAAAAGTTTTAATTTAAGATTATTATTAATAAAATAATAATTATTAATTTAATAATTACTATTGAAAGGGTTTCTAAACCCTTAGCGACACCAATGTAGAAGACTTACCTCGCCGACGTCGTTTGTTTGGAAGGAGCACCGACGTCAAATTGCATGGGATGCAAAAGACTATTAAAGGGCATTAATTCCTAAGGTTCAATACACCTCCGATTTATGTGATTACCTTCGAATTCGTATTGCTCTGTGACCTTCAATTTCGTGTTGCTCTATGACCTTCGATTTTGGATTGCTTAGTGATTTTTGAGTTTCATATTGCTCTGTGTTTAAGTTCTGATTTCGTACACCTGTGAGGAAGACAAATATGTTTGTATTTAATTTCTATGAGCAAAGGGAAGGTAAAACGATGAGTGGTGCTTGAGAGTTTTGTTGGGCACTTGTGCTCCAATGGCAGAGGTAGTGGAGCGAAGGTGCTCGCTAGGTCGAGGTGTCGATATCGATTTGCATTGGGCGTATTTCATTTTTGGTCACTAATTATTATGCACGTGGTATAGTAGTTGCTTTGGACCATGATTTTGGAGGAGGAAGCACTTTGGTGCTTATGTTGGTGTCTCCACACTTCTCCTAAGGTTGGAGAATTGATTTTTGGCCAAGGTAGATATTTTGTTGATAATGTGGAATATTTGATTTGACTTGGCAAATTATTGTTGGTAATTGGATGGAGGTATAAGGTTAAATAGAAATATTGTTTTGACATTGTTATTATTGATGCTTAATGTTTATGTGGTAAATGCATTTAGAATTAAATGTATTTTAGGAGTTATAAGGGTTTAAGGAATAATTGTGCTTAATGTCATATTGCGGTTAGAAAGCCTTTGGAGTTATTGAGTCGATATTCTCTTGTAATTATTTTTGAGGTTGAAGTTATTTTGTGATATATTAAGTAGGAGTTATAAGGTGTTAAGGAATATTGTTGATATGTATATTTGTGAGTTTTGATTATTGATGAGTTGGAGTGATAAGGTGTTATTAGGACTCTTATCATTGTGCATTATTCCATTGTTGCTAACTCTAATTTGTGGCAAATTGAGAGTTAGTGTTGTGACAGATTTTGAGTTCAAAGTAAAGGTATGGGCACATTCTTCCATGGTTATTATTGATTGATGGTTTTCTAAAAATAAGTTTGGAGCGAAAAGGATTAAATTAAGTTTCCCTATTTGGAGTGGATCTTATTTTTTGAAAGTGGAAGTATTGATTATGCATTATGAGATCATTATGAGTTTATGAGTTATTGCATAATTCTGGTTTATGAGAGTGGAAGCATTTGAATTTTTCTTTAGGTTTTTTGAGTGAGAAGCTTATGCCATTGCTATAAGTTGTTGAAACCCTAATTGATTTGTTTGGTTGTTGAGAGTTGAAGGATAGAACATATCGAGTCTCTAAAAATTCTCTTTATGCTTCTATGAGATTGATTTGAGTTGAGATTGAAAGTTGAAGGATAGAACATATTGAGTCTCTAACAATTCTCTTTATGCTTCTATGAGATTGATTTTAGTTGAGATTGAGAGTTGAAGAATAGAACATATTGAGTCTCTAAAAATTATCTTTATGCTTCTATGAGATTGATTTATATGATTGGATGAAACACATTGGGTCTCTAACAATTCTCTTTGTGTGTTCACATTGGGCAAGTTTCTTGGTTAACTTGCTTGAGCTGATTTGGGCAAGTTCTTGGTGAGCTTACTAGGACTGATTTGGACAGGTTCTTGTTGAAGAACTTGTGGACAAATTTGATGAATTCTTTGTGAAGACTTGTGAGTAGTTGTTATTGATTTGTTCAATATTTTGGTTTAATCTTGGGATAGATCTGACAGAGATTTGATAGCAAATTTGTGTTGGACTAGAGGACTAAGTTTGGTGCATATTTGTGATAGATTTTGAGAGGACTTATGCTAGACCAACTGACTGTGTTGATTATAGGTTTTGATGAGTAGCTATGGAGGTTATCAGTGAGGATAGAAGTCTATAGAGCCAGAGCAAGGAGGACAGAACATCTTCTGTGGAAAGGAGTTCAACCTGCTAGCGGCAAAAGAGGCAGTGATCTTATGAAGTATCATTTCTAGAGCTTTGGGGGATAAGACATCTGCTTTGGGCAGGAGGCTCATAAATACTTGTTGAGGGAGTAGGACATCTCCTTTGGGCAGGAGGCTCATAAATACTTGTTGAGGGGAAGGATTCTCCTTTGGGAAGGAGGCTCATAAATACCTGTTGAGGGGAAGGATTATCCTTTGGATAGGAAGTTCATAAAATTTGTAATAGGGAAAGGATTTTCCAAAGAACTTGATTGAGAAATCTTCTAGTGAAAATATTTCTGTGGATGTAGCCCATCTTGGGTGAACCACGTTAAAATGGCTCTTCTTTATGTGTTGCTTTCTGTGATGGTTAATGTTATGGTGATGCCATGCTATCTAAAGTAAAGTTTTTTAAATGGTTGCATCTTATAATATTCACCCCCCTATCAGTATAAATATATGTTATTTAATTGGTATCAGAGCGAGTCTCTCCAGGAAGAGCCTAAAATCTTGGAGAAGGATCCCTCAAAAGATCATATGAGCACAAAAAGTGATGAAGAGATTGAATTTGATTTGAAAGGGGAATTTTTTTTGGCCCTAAGATATATAGAAGCATTCAGGGAAGAGAATTTTGTTTTAAAACAAAAAAATCAAGAAGAAGATATGGCCAAAATAGAACTATCTCAAAATATCACAGACTTCAAGATCCTAGATGAAGAAGGAAAGAAAGTTGAGCAGGTTTTGACAGAGGTTTTGAAAGGGAAGGAAGCTGAATGTGAGAGACTTGAAGAAGAGGTGGTTTCTCTAAGAGTTAGAATTGAACATATGAGTCTTAAACAAAATATTTTTCTTGGAAAGCAAAGGGAAGAAGATCTCCATATCCAAGAAGCAGGAACATCTAGTAGAAATAAATTCAACTTTCAAAAACCAAAGGATACGAGAAAAGAAGAAAAAAAAGGAAAGAAATGGACAAGATTTGATCACAAAAGAAGGAACACTTATCAAAGGCTTCCAAATAGGTTACATAATACTTTCCATGGCTATTGTTTTTCTTGCAATAAATATGGTCATAGAGCTATCCATTGTACTAGGATTATGAATGACAATGTTAAGAAAAATTTTAATTCTTTTGCACCACTCATGGATGATAGTATTATGTGTTACAAATGCAATAATTTTGGGCATATAGCTAGAATGTGTAAATTGGAAAGATCTAGTGAAGTGAATGTTAGGAAAACAAATGGAAATAAAACTAGATATATGATAGTTCAAACTGCTCTTCATGCTCAATATAAGGAAGAAAAGTTGTACCTTGATAGTGGATGTTCTAGGCACATGACTGGAGAAAAAGAAAAGTTTATAGTTCTCAAAGAAACTAGTAGTGGGTCAGTTAGCTTTGGAGATAACAGATCAGCTAAACTTTTTGGAAAGGGTTCTCTAAGTTTAGATGGAAAAACCAAAACTAAAAATGTGCTTTATGTAGAAGGATTGAGACATAATATTTTGAGTGTTAGCCAACTTTGTGATCAGGGTCATATGGTGAATTTCTATTCTGATAGATGTGAGATCAGGAAAGTAGATAATGGAAAAATCATTGCTAATGCAAGATGAACTCCTAACAACCTCTACATGCTAACTGAGATAAAAAGGGAAAAGTATTTTTTGTCTCAAGAGGATGAAATTTGGCTATGGCATAAAAGAATGGGACATTTGAGCTTTGCCAATCTTATCAACATTAGCCATAAGAAAGCAGTCAGAGACTTACCTAAATTGAAAAGACCCCAAAATACTATTTGTGGTCTTTGTCAACATGGAAAGCAAACTAGAACCAACTTTAAGGCTAAAGGGTACATGTCATCCAAACCTATAGATCTTATTCATACTGATTTGTGTGGTCCCACTAGAACTTAGAGTATACAATGAGAGAGTTACTTCATGATTTTCATAGATGATTTCTCTAGAATGACCTGGGTTACCTTTTTGAAAGAAAAATATGAAGCCCTTGACAATTTTAAAGCCTTTAAAGCAATGATAGAGAATGAAACAGAAAAAGGAATAAAATTCTTAAGATTGGATAGAGGAGGAGAATTCACTTCAAATGAATTTGTGGATTATTGTGAGCAACAAGGGATTAAGAGGGAATTTTCAGCAGCAAGAACTCCTCAACAAAATGGAGTAGCTGAAAGAAAAAATAGAACTATTGAAAATATGGCTAGAGCTATGTTGAATGAGTCAAAGCTTCCTAATGGTTTTTGGAAAGAGGCAGCTAGTACAATAGTGTATATTATCACCAGATCTCAGTTAAGAGTCAATCATCACAAAACTCCCTATGATCTATGGAAAGGAAGACCAACCAAAGTAAAACATTTCAGAGTTTTTGGTAGTAAATGTTACATCAGAAGGGAAGATTAGAATTTAGGGAATTTTGATCGTAGATGTGATGAGGGCATTTTTCTTGGGTACTCCAACAAGAGCAAAGCCTATAGATGCTACAACAAAAGAACTTGTACTATTGTGGAAAGCATAAATGTTATAGTGGATGAGAAAATAGGGATATGAGAACCAGTTTAGGAAGTTGATGATGAAAATTGCCAAGAAGAATTCAAGGAGGATTCAGATAAAGAAGAAGAGAAAAGACAAAAACTCCTTCCTAAAACTCCATCCAGATATGTTCAGAAACACCATCCAAAGGATCAAATCATTGGTAGTCCAAAATTCAAAAATACAAGGAGAAGAATCATATTTTCAAATTTCCATATAGATATTTCGTTGTTATCTCAGATTAAGCCAAAATATCTCAGTGAAGCTTGTGCAGATAAGTTTTGGATAAATGCTATGAATGAAGAATTGGAATAGATAGAGAAGAGTGAGACTTGGGAACTTGTTCGAATATCGAAAGATAAAAATGTCATTGGAACTAAGTGGGTCTTCAGAAACAAGCTAAATGAAGATGGTCAGGTAGTAAAAAATAAAGCAAGGTTAGTTTGCAAAGGTTATGATTGTTAAAAGTTAAAAAAGGTTTTACTAGAAAAGAGGGGTAAAAATGTTTTTACAACTGTAAGCTTTGGATCTTACATTTTACCTTCATGGACGGCAGCTGACTTGATAGGATTGGATGACATGGACGGCAGGGAGTTAGACTCCTAAGTTAATTTTTCCTTTCCTCCCTATTATTCTTCCTTCCCTAAAGTATCTAGATTGTGGTTATTAATCTAGTCTTTAAGCTTTGTAACCGAGGGTTTGAATAATGAATTTTGTCACATTTTTTCATTCTAGTTAATAATCTCTAGCTCCTAAATTTATGCCATTTCATTTCCAATATCTAGTATCAGATTTGGTAGACACGAATCTCGAGGAGCAGGCTAGACAGGCGGACACAGATCTTGAGGTGATCGATAGGTGGACACAGATCATGAGGAGGTCCAAGAGGCCCACAAGACAATGCGAATCTCAAGGATATCGGAGCACACCGATCGATGAGCTAACTAGACTAACACGTGGCAAGCAAACTAACACATGGTGAGCAGACATACTGATAGAGATGTGACAAGTGGTGAACACATGTGGGAGACAGATGCGACACATGGCGGACACACATGGGAGACAGACGCTACACATGGCTGATAGACGTGGGAGACAGATGCGACAAGTGGCACACGGTAAGTGGCAAATGATGAAGGCAAAAGGCTCGATCGACAATCACCCGAAGGCAATCGAAGACCTTTGTGTCTTCAAAGGGTTTTAAACCCTTACATTGGCTACGCACAGCCAATGTGGGACTAAAGTCCCATGTTTTTTTTTGGAACTGCACGGCCATGATAGTTCAAAGGAGGGAAGCCTCCTTTGGCTTCCATCAGGCCACACAGTCCGACTAGCTCGAGGAGCCAGTCTAAGACATATCCGCCCGCTTGATCACGGGTTCGACTCCCGCCCGCTGCCTTTTTTATTGATTAAAGTTTTTTTTTTTTTTTAAATTAGTTTTAGTTTTATTTTTTTTTAAATTCAAATTTATTTCCATATTTAATAAATCAATTATAATTGTTTTTTTAATTCTTCTAAAAGAACAATTATTATTTTTATTAAATAAGTTTATAATTTTTTTTTAAAAGAAAATATAATAGTAGCAATTGCCTAAGAGGCAATTTTATTGTAAAAGGCAAAGTTTTTTTATTGATTTGGGGAATCATCAAATTGAGATTAAAAAGCCCGAGAGGCTTAATTTTGTAAAAAAAAAAAAATTGTAAAATTGTAACTAGGCATTGATGATAAGACCGAATGGTTGTTATCATGCCTTATGTGCAATTTTAGCAAGAGCAAATCCAAAAATATTTGATGATAGATTAAGGATTTATGGACTCCATGTTGTATTTAATGAACTTCAAAATGCAGTAATCGCACATCAAAGGCATCCTGACTCAGGGTACGAGGCTGATTTTGAAGACAATTCATTGAGGAGTGAATTTGAGCAATCCAAATCAATTGCAATTGAACATAAAGAAACTGAATATACTTATTATAGTAATTCAGTAGAATTTCTAGAACCAGATCCACCAGAGATCATTCTAATTAGCGATTATGAAGAAGAAATAGCAGATAATTTTGTTCCTTAAGAAGTAGTAGCACCACAACAAGAGGAACAAGCCATCAGTGATAGAGTGAGTCAAGCCAGATTTGACTTAAATTTGTAATCTCTTCTTTCTTCCTTATTTCAAAAAGCAGAGTACTTTTTTTGTAACTGAGAAATAAAAGTGTTTTAGAAACTATGGACTCAAGAAACAACATACCTATTCCAAAATTTAATGGATATGACTACAAGTATTGGTCTATCAAAATGAAGACCTTGCTCTTAGGGAAAGGTTTATGGGACATAGTAGAAGAGGGTTACACAAAACCCACAAACTGGGCAATTTTAAGTGCCGCAAATAAGAAAACACTAAAAGAAGGACAAAAGAGCAACTCTTTTGCTCTTTCTCATCTTCAATCAACATTGGAGAAGAATATATTTCCTGGAATCATTGCTTGTAAAACTGCACAAGCTGCCTAGAAAGCTTTACAATATGGATTCCAGGGTAGTGATCAAGTGAAGCAAGTGAGGCTTCAAACACTAAAAATAGATTTTGAAAATCTTAAAATGAAAGAAGATGAAAAATTAGGTGATTACTGTGTCAGAGTAAAAGCAATTATTGATAAAATGGTTACACTTGGCGAGGATATTAAGCCTGAGATAATTATAACAAAAGTGTTGCAAAAACTTCCAAAAAAAAATGGAATCATGTTGCTATGATCATAGAAGAATAAAAAAATCTGTCCACTTTTTCATTTGATGCCTTAATCGGATCACTAATGTCTCATGAAGATAGATTACAAGAATCTACTTCCACCAGCTATGGAGGCGATGATAAAGCCTTCACATCAAATGAAAATACTGGAAGAGGATGTGGAAGAGGCCAAGGTAGAGGTCAGAGACAAGGTAGAGGCAGAGGCAACTCCAACAGAGGAGGCAATCAAAATAGAGGAGGCAACTCCAATAGACGAGGCAACTCCAATAGAGGAGGCAATCAAAATAGAGGTGGAAATAAAAATCAAGGAGGAAATTCAGGACGAAGTGGAAATCAAGGGCGATGAAGTGACAAGTCCAAATCAGCTTATTTCAACTATGGCAAGATAGGTCACTTTGCTCACAATTGCTGATCAAAATATTCTCAAGACAACAACAGTCAATATGGAACCTATGGAGAAGAAGATGAACAATCTAATCTTTTTATTTCATATGGTCAATTAGAACAGAATCTCAATGACACCTAGATTCTGGATATTGGTTGCTCAAACCATATGAGTGGCAGAAAAAATCTATTTGCTACTCTAGATTCCACGTATACATCCCAAATCAAATTAGGGTATGATAAATATTTGCAAGTCAAAGGCATCGGAACCATGGAAGTTCCAACAAAATGAGGACTCAAGACAGTGAATGACATCTACTACACTCCAAAGCTTCAACACAATCTGCTAAGCGTTGGGTAAATGATGGAAAACAATTACAAAATTGTTTTTGATGAAGAAAAATGTCTTATTCTTGATAAAAACAATTGTAATCAAGTCATCACATAGGTTCCTATGACCAAGAATCGGTTATTCCCTCTCAATTTTGGCGAGCCAGGGGGAGCTAAAATTGTAAATCTAGCCATAGACAATCCAAGTGTACTTTGGCACTTGCGATATGGTCACCTTAATTCTGCTAGCTTGAAATTACTAACTTCTCAAGCTATGGTGACAGGACTTCCCAAAATGACAGAACAAAAGGAATTCTACGTAGGATGTGCTTTGGGAAAGCACTCAAGATTGAAGTTTCTGAAAGGACAAGCATGGAGAGCCAGTTATCCACTTTAGTTAGTACATTTAGACATTTGTGGTCCAATGCAGACAAAGAGTCTAGGAAACAATTCTTACTTTCTCACTTTCATAGATGATTTTTCTCGCATGTACTGGATTTATTTCTTGAAACATAAAGATGAAGTTTTTGATTGCTTCATAGATTTAAGAAACAATGTAGAGAAACAAAGTGGGAATTATGTAAAATGTCTTCGGATAGATCGAGGAGGTGAATACTCCTCAACATAATTCTTGGCATATTGTAAAGCAAATGGGATCAAAAGGCAGTTCACCACTGCTTATACCCCACAACAGAATGGTGTAGCCGAAAGAAAGAATCACACCATTGTTGATATGGCAAGAACAATGCTTCAGACTAAGCATCTGACTAATATGTACTGGGATGATGCTATAAGAACCAATGTATATATTCTAAATAGAAGTCCAACTTCTAGTTTAGATGGTGTCACTCCTTATGAGGGGTGGTACGGAAGGAAACCAAATGTAAAGCATCTCAAATTTTTTGGTTCTTTAGCATATGCACACATTCCTGATGAGAAGAGGAAAAATCTTGATCCCAAAAGTCAATATTGTATATTTATAGGGTATTGTGAGTCTAATAAAGCCTATAGACTCTACAATCCCAAGACCCACAAGATTATCCTTTCCAAGGATGTAATTTTTGATGAAGAGGGAGAATGGGGTCATCAAAATTTTTTTATTGATGATGGATCCCAAGATGTAAATTCTACACAGATTCAGTAGGTACAACAAATGTCTCCAAATAAGAAAGGGACACCCCCTCCAAGCTCAAGCAAGAGTACTACAGGTACATCAGACACCAGTGCAAGTCCTTCACCACAAAGATCTATAATTTATTTACCAATGGACATTGACTCTCCATCAAGAGGTAGAAGAACTTTACAACATCATCCATCATATCAAATTCTGGATCAAAATTTCCAACGAAGATTCACTAGAGGCCAAGCTAGTGAAATGAATTCAGTTCTGCAAAAACTTGAAAACTTGCAATTGTATGGGGATGATGACTCTCATGAACCTAGAGGAAATGAAGTCAATTATGCTTTATTGACTAGTTCACAGCTAGATCCAGCTAGCTATGAGAAGGCATGTAATCAAAATATATGGCAAGAAGCCATGGAAGAGGAAATCACCTCTATAAAAAATAATGATACTTGGGAGCTAGTCAAGCTACCCAAAGGTAAAAAATGTGTTGGATGTAAATGGGTCTACAAGACCAAGTACAATGCTGATGGAAGCATCGAAAGGCATAATGCGAGACTAGTAGTGAAAGGTTTTACTCAGAAATATGGAATTGACTACAAGGAAACTTTTGCTCCTATTGCAAGACAAGAGAAAGTCAGATCAGTTCTTTCCTTAGCAGCACATAAAGGATGAAATGTTCAACACATGGATGTAAAAAGTGCTTTCCTAAATGGATACTTGATAGAAGAGATGTATGTTCAACAACCTCAAGGTTTCCAGGAACAGGGAAAAAAAAACCTAGTTTGCAAATTGAAAAAAGCACTTTATGGCCTCAAGCAAGTACCAAGAGCTTGGTACTCACGCATTGATGGCTATTTCAGCAAGTTGGGATTCATAATAAGAAAAAGTGAACCAACACTGTACTACCTAAAGCATGGAGTAGACATTCTCATGTTTTGTTTTTATGTGGATGATCTAATATTTATGGGTAGTAACAGTAGAATGAATACGGAGTTCAAAAAATCCATGATGAAACAATTCGAGATGAAAGATCTTAGTCTAATGCAATACTTCCTAGGTGTGGAAGTGCATCAATAAAATAAACGGATCTTCATATGTCAACACAAGTATGCTTGAGACATGATCAAGAAATTTGCCATGGAGCAGTGCAAATCAGTTGCAACTCCAATTGGACATGGGATCCAATTGAAGGAATAAGGAGCACCAAAGGTTGACATGACCAATTACAAAAGCATGGTCGGGAGTTTGATGTTTCTCACTAACACAAGGCCCGATATTCAATATGTTGTTTCTCTAGTTTCAAGGTTTATGGCAAGTCCATTTGAGCTGCATTTACAAGCAACTAAAATAATCTTAAGGTATGTAAAAGGTACATTGGATTTTGGAATCCATTATCACAAATGTAATTCTATGAAATTAGTTGGCTTCAGTGACAGTGATTGGAGCAGCAATATAGATGATAGGAAATCTACATCAGGGAATTGTTTTAGTCTAGGATCAAGACTAATAACTTGGAGTTCCAAGAAGCAAACTATTGTAGCATTGTTATCTACTGAGGCTGAGTATATAGCCATCACTCATGCTAGTACTCAAGCCCTATGGTTGAGAAAAATCCTTGAAGAAATTGGAGAAAGTCAAAGTGGTCCAACTCTACTGTATTGTGATAATATCAGTGCCATTCAGTTGGCATATAATCCAATCCACCATAGCAAATCAAAACATTTTGATATGAAGTATCACTTCATTTAAGACATGGTGGAACAACAAATAGTTGAGCTGAAATATTGCAACACTTTGGATAACAATGCAGATATCTTCAGCAAAGGCATGGCTAAAGCTCAATATATAAATCTGAGAAACTGTATACTCAGCCCTCTCAAATTTAAGTGGGATAATGTTGGAAGTTAAAAAGGGTTTTACTAGAAAAGGGGGGTAAAAATATTTTTACAACTGTAAGCTTTGGATCTTACCTTTTACCTTCATGGACGGCAGCTGACTCGATAGGATTGGACGACATGGACGATAGGGAGTTAGACTCCTAAGTTAATTTTTCCTTTCCTCCCTATTATTCCTCCTTCCCTAAAGTATCTAGATTATGGTTATTAATCTAGTATTTAAGCTTTGTAACCGAGGGTTTGAATAATGAATTTTGTCACATTTTTTCATTTTGGTTAATAATCTCTAGCTCCTAACTTTGTGCCATTTCATTTCCAATAATGTTCATTTAGAAGTAATTGATTTTAAAGAAAATTTTGCTCCAATTTCTTGTCTTGAGGCTATCAAAATGTGTTTGGCTTTTTCAAGTTTAAAAAACTTAAAGGTCTATCATATGGATGTCAAATCAGCTTTTCTAAATGGTGTGTTAGAAGAAGTCTACATTGAACAACCAGAAGGGTTCTTATTTTCAAAAAATTCAGATTTTGTGTGTAGATTGAAAAAGGCATTGTATGGTTTGAAACAAGCTCCTAGGGCTTGGTATTCGAGGCTTGACAGGTATCTTTAGAAACAAGGTTTCAGAAAAGGTATGGTAGATAGCAATTTGTATATAAAAAATGATGGAAATAATATCTTAATTGTGGTTGTTTATGTTGATGATATCATTTTTGGAGGTAATAACACCAAAATGTGTAAATATTTTTCTAACAATATGCAGAGTGAATTTGAGATGTCCATGATTGGGGAATTGTCCTTCTTCTTAGGACTTCAGATTGCCCAATCAAAAGAAGGAATATTTCTCTCACAAGGTAAGTACATAAGAGAGATGCTAAAAAAGTTTGGTATGGAGGATAGCAAACCTGTTAGTACTTCAATTATTACAAGGTGTAAGTTGAGCAAGGATGATGAATCTCCAAAGGTAGATCAAAGGTTGTACATATCCATGATTTGCAGTTTGCTTTATGTTACAGCTACCAAACCAGACATCATGTAGGCAATGGGACTAGTTACAAGGTTTCAGGCTACACCAAAAGAAACTCATGTTATGGCAGTAAAAAGGATTCTCAAATATCTGAAAGGCACTATGGATCTTGGGCTTTGGTATCCCAAGAAAGATAAGTTCACTCTCACAAATTTTACAGATGCAAATTGGGCCGGCAATATTTATGACAAAAAAAACACCAGTGGTGGAGCTTTCTTTTTGGGAAATTGTTTAGTTGCTTGGTTAAGCAAGAAACAACCTTCGGTTTCCTTGTCTACAGGAGAGGCAAAATACACAGCATCAATAGCTTGTTGTACAAAAGTTTTATGGATGAAGACTACCTTGGAGGATTTCAAAAATAGGCATGATCAACCCATTTTGATATTGTGTGATAATACAAGTGCCAAAAGTATCTCCAAGAATCCAGTAATGCACTAAAGAAAAAAGCATATTCCCATCAAATATCACTCTCTAAGAGAGTAGGTTTAGGACAAGTAGGTTAAGCTGGAATATGTAATTACTAAGGAACAAATTGCTGACATTTTCACCAAACCTCTTCCAAGAGATACTTTTAAGTATTTAAGGAAGAATTTGGGAGTATTTTTACTCCCACCCCAGAATAAGTCACCCCAACAAGAGGTGGGGGAGCGGCTAAGCTAAGAGGCTCATTCTTAGCCCCGAGACCCAAAGGTGACCCTTTGCCATTGATGAAAAAGGGGGAGATATTTGAATAAGGGGGAGAGCCTTGAGTCAGGGGGAGCAAAGCTTCAGAGGACGTTTTTCAGTTGGTTTTAGTTTTAACAGCTGGCAGTGGTTTCAATAGTGGTGTTCCATCAATGACAAAGGGGGAGATTGTTGGTAATTTTGGGTATGTTGCCTAGCTTCATGGTTGTGAGTTGTCATTGATGTCAAAAGGAGTTTGTGTTGATATCAAAAGGAATTTATGCTGATGTCAAAAAGAGTTTGGTGCCAAAAAGATCTTGAAAGTTCCATGATGTTTGTTTAAGGGTTTTTAATTAAAACCATGGTGACAAGGTTAAAGGTTTTTCTTAAAACCATCTGGACTCATTAAGGGTTTTTATTAAAACCATCTTGGCTTAATGAAAATGTTTTTGCTCCTTGAAAAAACCTTAAAAGTCCATTTTGATTATTAATAAATAAATTAACTCAAACCTTTGAAAAGGTTTTAAGTTAAGTTTATTATTAATAAAATAATAATTATTAATTTAATAATTATTATTGAAAGGGTTTCTAAACCCTTAGCGATGCCAATGTAGAAGACTTACCTCATCGATGTCATTTGTTTGGAAGGAGCACCGACGTCAACTTGCATGGGATGCAAAAGACTATTAAAGGGCATTAATTCCTAAGGTTCAATACACCTCCGATTTGCGCGATTACCTTCGAATTCGTATTGCTTTGTGACCTTCGATTTCGTATTGCTCTATGACCTTCGATTTTGGATTGCTCTATGATTTTTGAGTTTCGTATTGCTCTGTGTTTAAGTTCCAATTTCGTACGCCTATGAGGAAGACAAATTTGTTTGTCTTTAATTTCTGCAAGCAAAGGGAAGGTAAAATGACGAGTGGCACTTGAGAGTTTCATTGGGAACTTGTGCTCCAATGGTGGAGGTAGTGGAGCAAAGGCGCTCGCTAGGCAGAGGTGTCGAGATCGATTCGTGTTGGGCGTGTTTCATTTTTGGTCATGGATTATTGTGCATGTGGTACAACAGTTGCCTTGGGCCACGATTTTGGAGGAGGAAGCGCTTTGGCGCTTATGTTGGTGTCTCCACACTTCTCCTAAGGTTGGAGAATTGATTTTTGGCCAAGGTAGATATTTTGTTGATAATGTGGAATATTTGATTTGACTTGGCAAATTATTGTTGGTAATTGGATGGAGGTATAAGGTTAAATAGAAATATTGCTTTGACATTGTTATTATTGATGCTTAATGTTTATGTGGTAAATGCATTTAGAAGTAAATGTATTTTAGGAGTTATAAGGGTTTAAGGAATAATTGTGCTTAATGTCATATTGGGGTTAGAAAGCCTTTGGAGTTATTGAGTGGATATTCTCTTGTAATTATTTTTGAGGTTGAAGTTATTTTGTGATATATTAAGTAGGAGTTATAAGGTGTAAAGGAATATTGTTGATATGTATATTTGTGAGTTTTGATTATTGATGAGTTGGAGTGATAAGGTGTTATTAGGACTCTTATCATTGTGCATTATTCCATTGTTGCTAACTCTAATTTGTGGCAAATTGAGAGTTAGTGTTGTGACAGATTTTGAGTTCTCCTTCTTCATCAAAGTAAAGGTATGGGCACATTATTCCATGGTTATTATTGATTGATGGTTTTATGAAAATAAGTTTGGAGTGAAAAGTATTAAATTAAGTTTCCTTATTTGGAGTGGATCTTATTTTCTGAAAGTGGAAGTATTGATTATGCATTATGAGATCATGATGAGTTTATGAGTTATTGCATAATTCTGGTTTATGAGAGTGGAAGCATTTGAAGTTTGCTTTAGGGTTTTTGAGTGAGAAGCTTATGCCATTGCTATAAGTTGTTGAAACCCTAATTGAGTTTTTTGGTTGTTGAGAGTTGAAGGATAGAACATATTGAGTCTCTAAAAATTCTCTTTATGCTTCTATGAGATTGATTTGAGTTGAGATTGAAAGTTGAAGGATAGAACATATTGAGTCTCTAACAATTCTCTTTATGCTTCTATGAGATTGATTTGAGTTGATATTGAGAGTTGAAGGATAGAACATATTGAGTCTCTAAAAATTCTCTTTATGCTTCTATGAGATTGATTTGATATGATTGGATGAAACACATTGGGTCTCTAACAATTCTCTTTGTGTGTTCACATTGGGCAAGTTTCTTGGTAAACTTGCTTGAGCTGATTTGGGCAAGTTCTTGGTGAGCTTGCTAGGACTGATTTGGACAGGTTCTTGTTGAAGAACTTGTGGATAGATTTGATGAAGTCTTGGTGAAGACTTGTGAGCAGTTGTGATTGATTTGTTCAAGATTTTGGCTTAAGCTTGGGACAGATCTGACAGATATTTGAGAGAAGATTTGTGTTGGACCAGAGGACTGAGTTTGGTGCAGATTTGTGACAGAGTTTGAGAGGACTTGTGCTGGACCGACTGACTATGTTTAGTATAGGTTTTGATGAGCAGCTATGGAGGTGATCAGTGAGGACAAAAGTCTCTAGAGCTAGAGCAAGGAGGACAGGACGTCTTCTATGGAAAGGAGTTCCACCTACTAGCGGCAGAAGAGGTAATGATCTTCTGAAGTATCATTTCTAGAGCTTTGGGGGATAGGACATCTCCTTTGGGTAGGAGGCTCATAAATACTTGTTGAGGGGATAGGACATCTCCTTTGGGCAGGAGGCTCATAAATACTTGTTGAGGGGAAGGATTCTCCTTTGGGCAGGAGGCTCATAAATACTTGTTGAGGGGAAGGATTCTCCTTTGGATAGGAAGTTCATAAAATTTGTAATAGGGAAAGGATTTCCCAAAGAACTTGATTGAGAAAGCTTTTAGTGAAAATATTTTTGTGGATGTAGCCCATCTTGGGTGAACCACGTTAAAATGGCTCTTCTTTGTGTGTTGCTTTCTATGATGGTTAATGTTATGGTGATGCCACTGCTATCTAAAGTAAATTTTTTTAAATGGTTGCATCTTATACTGTTCACCCCCCTCTCAGTATAAGTCTATGTTCTTCATGAAAACCTTGAAAATCAGGTAATAGAGAAAGTAAATCTTATTTGTGACAAATCAAAACAACTCCAAATGGCTTGAAAATCTAATATGATGTTATTAAGATTATTTTTGGAGGATATGAGCATAAATTAGAGTGCAATTGTGATCAGATCCTATGGTTGTCCCTAGTAGGAGCAACTAATATTGAAATCATAAAAAAACAAATTGATCCATCAAATAACTCTTAGATTTGTCAAGTTTTGAAACTGAATTGGCATATTTTAGGATGAACTTGAAAGTGCATTAAAATGAAGAGGTTTTCAAGGAAAATACTTGGGTAAATTTTGAGGAAAAATGTGAGAAGAACTTCATGAGCAATGCTTATTATTGTCTCCTTTTGAAATTGGGTGTGAGCACCTCAATTTATAGTTAAACTAGGGAAAATGTGCAAAGGGGCAATTTTTGGCATGCAGCACAAGTGTTGCCACTTTTTAATGCCTTTTCCATGCATAGGGTGGGAATGCTTGCCAATTTGGGGCCTCTAATTTATAGGTATTTGATGTTTATGATAACCTCCCAATCAATTTGGGTGATTAGGTGGGATAAATGGTAGGAATTTATTACCATTTGTCCCACCCTTTGAATTTTGGGGGGTCTGGTGCATGGCCATACCACCTAGGGATGACTATATGTGGCCATCCCTGGGTGGGATGGCCATGAACTATGGTTGTCCTAGGGCAGTACAACCATGGCTACATGTCCCAAAACCTCCAAAAAGTAGGGTAAACCCTCCCAAAAGTGGTTGGTAGCCCTAATTAACCCCTGAGGGTTGCCCAATGGGGCCATATGATGTTGATAAGAGTGGCACATAGCATTATTATCCAATTTACATGATTTTAATGTCTATAAAACTAACTAAAACCTCATACCTTTAGCTAATCCAATAATCTAATTCCATTTAGAAAACTAACTAAATTCCCGTACCTTTAGCTAATCTAATAATACTTAAATTCAAATACAAACTATGTTATCTACCTTATAACATAATCCATAACTTTCCATGTTATTACAAACTATACTATCCTACTTAGCACAATCCATAATTTTCATAATAACTATGTTATTTATCTTATAACATAATCTAAAGTTTTTCAATATAAACTATGTTCCTATATGTTGAACATAATCTACTATTTCAATATAAACCATGTTTCTATCCATTGAACATAATCTAAAAACTTGTAATATAAACTATGTTTCCATCCATTGAACATAATCTATCATTTAATATAAACTATGTTAATCTTCCCTTTAACATAATCTAAAGCCTTTCAATATAAACTATGTTTCTATCAACTGAACATAATCTACATTTTAATACAAACTATGTTATTTAACCTATAACATAAGCCATAATTTTAAAGTACAAACTATGTTATTCATTATATAACATAATCCATAATTTTAAATACAAACTAGGTTATTCATCCTATAACATAATCTATAATTTAAATATAAACTATGTTATCCATCCTATAACATAATCCATAACTTTAAATGCAAACCATATTATTCATCCTATAACATAATCTATCATTTAAATAAAAACTATGTTATCCATCCTATAACATAATCCATAACTTTAAATACAAACCATGTTATCCATCCTATAACATAATCCATCGTTTAAATACAAACTATGTTATCCATCCTATAACATAATCAATAACTTTAAATACAAACTATATTATTCATCCTATAATATAATCCATCATTTAAATACAAACTATGTTATCCATCCTATAACATAATCCATCATTTAAATACAAACTATGTTATCCATCCTATAACATAATCCATAACTTTAAATGCAAACTATGTTATTCATCCTATAACATAATCCATCATTTAAATACAAACTATGTTATCCATCCTATAACTTAATCTATCATTTAAATACAAATTGTGTTATTCATCCTATAACATAATCTATTATTTAATTAAAAACTATGCTATTCATCCTATAACATAATCCATAACTTTAAATACAAACCATGTTATCCATCCTATAATTTAATACATTCTATAACATAATCCATAACTTTAAATACAAACTATGTTATTCATCCCATAACATAATCTGTCATTTAAATACAAACTATGTTATCCATCCTATAACATAATACATAACTTTAAATACAAACTATGTTATTCATCATATAACATAATTCATCATTTAAATACAAACTATGTTATCAATCCTATAACTTAATCTATCATATAAATATAAACTATGTTATCCATCCGATAACATTATCCATAAATTTAAATACAAACTATGTTATTCATCCTATAACATAATCCATCATTTAAATACAAACCATGTTATCCATCCTATAACATAATTTATCATTTAAATACAAACTATGTTATCCGTCCTATAACATAATCCATAACTTTAAATAAAAAATATGTTCTTCATCCTATAAAATAATATATTATTTAAATACAAACTATGGTATCCATCCTATAACAAAGTTCATATTCTCAACATAAACCATGTTATGTACTCTATAACATAATTCATTATTTCAACATAAACCATGTTATCTACACTATAACATAATTCATATTTTCAACATAAACAATATTATCTACACTATAACACAATTCATCTTTTCAATATAAACCATGTTATCTACTCTATAACATAATTTATTATTTCAACATAAACCATGTTACTTACTCTATAACATAATTAATTCTATTTCTTCATAAGATAAATAAATTTCCATTTTATTTAATTAATCTTTCACAGGAATGCTTTTTTGAATACAATGCAATTATAACCTAGAACATCTAATTATATCCATATTTCCAATATAATTTGTCATAGGAATGCTTTTCCAAATACAATGCAATTATAACCTATAACATCTAATTATATAAAAATTTCCAATATATTCTGTCACAAGAATACGTTTTTGAAAACACAACCGAATCTATGTTTATTTAATTATAAAATATTAGAGCAGTCCCTACTTGCAGTGCTTCCCTGAGCAGGAGAAAATGCCACCCTAGACGGTGCATCGCAATGGAGGAAAATAAAATTAACCCATAGAACAATGGTGGCTAAATTAAATCCTCGACCACTCACATAGGTGGTACACACAAGAAGGGAGCAAGATTTTTAATATGCATCACCAAACACCATTAAACCTAGATACTTCAATGATGCTATGCTAAAAGGAATTGAAGCATAGGGGATAGATATTTTAGTCCACTCACAGGATTAAATACAAGGAATTCATAGGCATAGGAAGGAACATGATATGAGGGTAGTATGGTCCAAGTTCTAACACAACAAAATCTTGCCTAACTCAGTGATAACCCTACTCAACCACTCATAGGATTAAAATATAGGGAATTCATAGTCACAACAAGGAACATGATCTGAGGGTATTATGTATGAGTCCTAACATGAAAAAATCCTACCTAACATAGCAATAACATTGCTCAACCTAAACATCTACACAAGAGACATGACATATTAGAGAGTTCATACCTGTTAGAGTGTTTTAAAAACACATCTCATCATTGCAACAATGGTTAGAGGAGACACTCCCCAAAGCCTTAGGGTGACTAAAAGAAAGAAACTTAAACTGGAAACCAAGCTATAACTAAACAAGAGATGTTCTATCATCTAGAGTTTTGATTTAAACAAAAACATGGACTTTCATCAAAAAAAAGTTAGAAGGGAGGTACATGCCAGTACATAAAATAAATTGGATTAATATATGGATCAAACCTTAATTCCTCTTGTCGAAGCCTCCATGTTTCTTCATTTTTTTGTCCTCGTCTATTTTAGTTATCGAGCCCTTTTTTCTCCCAATCGAAAACCTCTCTTCCTTGGAATCCCCCTCTTTTAGTCTATCATCTACTGATATAGGCAGTTTTGGAAGTTGATACTGCTAGTATACCAATATTTTGTCCTCCCTGCCCACTTACCAACCATTACTGCCCATGTAAGACCATACCTCATGACCAACCAGGGTGTCTTTCCTCCATCTATTGCCAAAAAGACCTTCTACATAAATGCCAACCACCCAAATTGAAGGTTCACGACTGACAGAAGTAGATATTTTTAGTATAATATTAGTTCTTTTAAACTAAAAATATCTTCTTTTTTTAGATAAACATCCTTCCATTATTCAAATGAATAATTATTTTCTTCATTTTGAATGAACCTTCTTTTATTTTATAGGAACCTTTTACTATAAAATAATATAATATTATAAATAACCCTTTATTTATAATAATATCTTATTATTATAATATCATATTGTTTATAATAACTTATTATTATAAATAAACTATTATTATAAATAACCCTTTATTTTTTTAATTTCTTGTTATTATAAGATATATATATATATTTCTTTATTTAAAATAAATGAAATATTCCTTTATTAATTATTATATCTAATATATAAGATCCTCTTGCTAGAACAATACATCTTAGTCCTAATAAGACCTCATTTAGCCCATCGTTTGACAAAACTGAGTGTTAAAGCATCGTTGATCAACATACAATTTTCTACGCCAAAATACTACCAGGGAGGGTCATGACACACCTTATGGTTATGAAGTTTACAATACTTTGAAATTTTTTTATAAATCCTAACATAATCCCTTATTAATTACACATGTTTATAAATTTCTATGATACGAATATAAAACTTAATCATAGTGTTCAAATTCATTTTGTATTTCTAACACTCTTTTCCTAATTGTTTAAAACTATTTAAATTAAAAATGATGATATTCTTGATTTTGGTAAAAAATAGATTGTTTAGGGATATTAGCACATTTAAAGCATAATGAATAAATCACAAGTAGGTAACCATAGCAATGGTCAACCATGAGACCTGGCGAAATAATCAAACATTCCAATAGAAGTATCCCTAAGGAAGAGGATGTACATTCAAATTTTGATGCCTATTTTTCTTATGTCATGTGAATCAGTTGAATGCCCATGAGGAGATCTCATACTTAGATGCATGTAGAGGTTCAAGAATAAGTGACCCCCACCTAGATACTTGTATCTATTTTTTTGTATAATGTTCTAATGGATGACTTTATAGTAGCATGACCTGTGTGGCTAGCATGTGGGAGTTAAATATTTTATGAATGAGAGATTGATTCATATGTGCCTATATTTTTTAGAATTTATTGTCCTTGGTTGCATGGATGATGTGTTTGATATTAGATAATTCCTTGGGATTCATGTAGATGCCATCATGTAAATTCAAAAATACCTTGGGGACATATGGGTAGTCACCCTTATACATGTTGGCAATTTGAGTTATTATATGTTGTCATTGATGTCACATGGATCATTGATGTCATATGGATCACTTTGAGTTTTGGTGGGGAAAAGATATTTTGGAAAGCATGGATAAAATCAGGGTTTTTTTGAAAACCAAGGTAGGCAAAATAAAAGGTTTTATTTAAAACCATGGATGGCAGATTTGAAATGGGTTTTTCTTAAAACCCAGGTTGGCCTTTTGTTTTGTTGAAAAATGTGCCCCTGTGATGGAGATATTTAATTTTAAATATTTAGTTTAAATTTAAATTATTTAAAATTTAAATTTAAATTTTAAAATTAAAATTAAAGATAGCGTCGTCGTCTAAAGAAAGAGGGAAAATCAATAATGCATCGACATAATCAAAAATGAGGAGAAGACTGTATAAAGGGGGATCCTAAGGTTCATTTGAAATTAATTCTTGCTCGTTTTAATCATTGGCTAAGCATCCAAAGAGAGCTCATGCAAAATCATTTTGAAAAGGGAGAAAACGAATAAATCCAAGGTTGGTCAAAATCCCAAGATATTGTGGGCAGAGTGGCGCATTGGCAATTGAATTTTTGTTATGGTGTGTAGTAGCACTTTACGTCAAGGTTCGAATCTCCTTGATTGCATTCGAAGGCATTGGAAGGAAAGTTCTTGAAGCTCATTTGGTTTGCGTGGAAGGGAGGAAGGACTTAAGGCACGTCATGCCTTTTCCTTTCGAACAAGCAACTAGATCGTGTGGCAAACTTAATCGAGGCAAAGGTGCTCACGGTGTGTGCAAGTTGGGGGTTCGAATCTCCTTGAGGAGGTAATTACGTTTTGATCTAATTAATTTTGTTGATGCCCTACGATAGGAGTTATAAGGTGGTTAAGGAATAATTAAAATTTTAATTAAACTTTATTTTTATAAGGGTTGTGATTATTATTTTAGAGGTGGATGAGTTGTTGATTTATTTTGATATTCATGAATTGAAAATTAAAATTTAGGAGAGATAAGGAGTTTTTATAAAATATTTTTGAGAGCCTTATTGATTATTATTTTTGATAAGGGTTTTATTAAAAGGGACTTTGGTGGATGTGTTTATTAAGTTGGAGTAAAAATGTGTAAATTGAGTTATGATTATCTTGTGATTATTATTTGAATTCCACTAACCCTTATTGAGATTGGAAAGGAAAGTTGTATTTAGTGTGGCAGATTTTGTGGACAACTTCTTGGCATCAAAAAGGTATGGGCACATTATCCTATTGATTATTTATGTTGGTTGATTTTTGAAATATCATTGGAATGAAAATTATTGATTGTGGTTTCCTTTTCGAAAGTGGTTTGTTAAATGCTTCAAGGTTTTCTGGTTTGAGAGTTGTGTTTAAACCTTGTTTTATAAGCATAGTTGTTGAAGCCCATTGGTTGTGAATGAACTTGAAAGGAACATGAGTATCATTGTTATGTGAGATTTATGGTTGATCATTGTTGGAAATATTTGAGTTGGGTGATACATTCTTGGACTAGGGTTTTTGTGATAAAGAGTAGTCCCTTGTGATGATTGGTTGAGTTGAGTTGATTGAGCCTAGTCAAGTGATTGTGTGAGGTGATTGTTCAAGTTCCATGAAAAAAACTATTCCATAATTCTGATTTGAGTTGAGTTGAGATTAGAACATATTGAATCTCTAACAATTCTCTTTATGCTTCTATGAGTTGATTTGAGTTGAGATTGAGATTAGAACATATTGAGTCTCTAACAATTCTCTTTATGCTTCTATGAGTTGAATTGAGTTGAGTTGAGATTGATTTGATTTGAGTTGAGTTGAGATTGAGCTTAGAACATATTGAGTCTCTAAAAATTCTCTTTATGATTCTATGAGTTGATTTGAGTTGAGTTGAGTTGAGATCATTATGGATCATTGTTTTCATCCATTGAAGAGTACATTGCCATTCATTGTTGAGTTCATATTTGAGCTTTGCATTGATATATTTGTGGATGATATTTGAGTACTTCTTGAGCATGATTGATTGAGCCTTTGGGACAGCCTTTGTGGATAGTTTTGAGACAACTTTTGTGGATAGTTTTGGGATAACTTTGTGGATAGTTTTGGGATAGCTTTGTGGACAGTTTTGGGACAGATTTGTGGACATATTTGAGCAAGTTCTTGGTGAGATTTTTGGAGCAGATTTTGGGCAATTTCTTGGTGAGCTTGCTAGAAAAAATTGGGACAAGTTCTTGGTGAGCTTGTTGGAGCATATTTGGACAAGTTCTGTGTGAACTTGTTATTCAGTTTTGGACAAGTTCTCTGTGAGATTGTTATTAATTTTTGGACAAGTTATGTGTGAGATTGTTATTCAAATTTGGACAAGTTATGTGTGGACTTGTTATTCAGTTTTTGAAAAGTTCTGTGTGAGCTTTTTATTCATATTTGGACAATTTTCGTGTGAACTTGTTATTGCCTAGCTTTGAGTAGATCAAAGAAATCATTGTATTGGATAAGGATCCTTATTTATATGTGAAATATTATAAGGATATTATCTGGTGGAGTACCCCACATTGGGGGAACCACGTTAAATCTTGTGTCTCAATTATGTGTGGTGACTTGTGCTCTTGCTTACTACTGCTATCTGAGTAATTAATGCACACTGCTATATTTGGTTATTACAATTAAGTACATTAATTGATATTGATTTGGAAAGAAATTAAAAAGTGGTCTTATATTGTTGACCCCCCTCTCAGTATAAGCTTGTGTTCTTCAATTCACCCATGGTCAAACCACTAATACTTTTTGCATTAATGTTTCGCGATCAAATGAGATATTTCCTACGTGGTTATTTGGGCATGCATGGAGATCATATATCCTAATGACCCAATTTCAAGTCCCTACCCATGGACTTTACTTTATTTTATTGTTTGGAAGGTAGTTTGGTGGTGAAATCATGAGGATACGAAAGCAAAAAGGAAAGCAAATAAGCGATGTGAATCAAACTTAGAATGAACGCTAAATCCTACAAATTAAAAGTGCTTGAAAAGAGGGAAAGCATGAATGAATCAAAAACTTGAACAAAAGCCAATAAAGAAGACAGCCCTTTTTTTTGATATTGTTTCAAGATTCGGTTACAATGTGCTTCCTCCATTTCTAAGGGCTAGGAGCGTTAAACATGCATTCTAGTCACATCCATGTGTGTCGTCCCTTCTTTCGCGTGCCCACATGTAAAAATGGGTGAACCAAACGTTGCCATCACTCATGTGGATGAGTCTTGGCTCCTTTATTCTCCTCTAATGTCCATATCCTACATTCAAAGAAACAAGAAGTGGTCAATAGCACCTGCGGATGAAATAAAGCATGCAATCCCCAAGCCTACGATAAGCGAATGAGAAGTCTAAATTAAAATATGACTAAAATGAATCCAAATGCTCTAAAAATTTGACAGGGACATCAAGACATCACTAGGAGGGCACTACAAAAAAATAGTCCAAAAATTCCTCACCGATTTGAATTCGCTCCGGGGCGGGACGAATTCACCTGCAACAAAATGTTGAAATGGTACTGTCCCAAATTTCCTGCCTAGAAAGCTCCAAAAGACCTACAAACTTGGGGTTAGCTAATTGGGGGCATTTTAGGAAGACCCAGATGGTCAGATTTTCCCAATTTGGCCTTCTTCAATGGGAATTTGATGATGCTACCTGCAAGTTAGTGAAGGCGAACGAATATGGAAACATGATCAAAGTTTCTCAAAACAAGGTGAAATTTAAACAACAACCTATCTAAGAATCATAGAACTAAATGCAAAAATGAAAGAAATAATATCTATCACAGATTTCCCATCACTCCGAAGAGGGGCGATTAGGACTGTAACAGTGTGGGAGGGGGCACCCATGGGGCAGGCCGCTCGCCCTTTAGGGCCTGATTTCAGTACCAATCCATTCAGGATGGGTCCAAAACCTCTTGTGGGGTATTTTCAGCAAATTAGGTGGGATATTGTGACCAAATTTCAAGTTTGGTTCCAGATTTGTGCTTCCAATAACCACCCTATGACAACTTCTCCAAAAGAGATCAAGGATGTGAAAGGCACAACTCAAAGGGGAATAGGTGTGAAAATAAAATGACAGCACTTCGTTGCTCCAAAATGCTCCTTCTCTATATTCATTTGGGGTGAGGAAACTCACCAATTTATAGACATGGAGGTCTCTTGAATTGGGCATGCAGAGGCGCCACTTGGCAATCATGCCTTCCCATGGGGGGAGGAGATTCCTCCCTGAATAGGGACTTCATGACTACCCTTGTAACATCCTCTAATGCTCAAAAATGCTTACCCACACTCCCATGCGATGAAGGAAGCATTAAGTGGTGGATCTGAGCTACCATTTGTCAAGATTTGACTTTTTTCCCGTCAAACCTGTAATTCGCCCCACCCTGGAGTGAATTTGGAATTCGTCTCAGGGTGGGGCGAATCCCAGTTTGAATTCATCCCTGGGTGGGATGGATATTGAGCAAAGTGCTTGAAGGTTCCAAATTGATTTCTGACCTTCCAAAACTACTGTCAGAGTGGTTAGGACCATTGTTTAACCTTTGGGGGCTACCCTTGGGGCTGTGTGTGTCAATGCGATTAGTGTTTGCAGTCACATAATCGGATTGGTGCTGTTTTGGTGTCTATAGATGCCCCTTTTTGGGATGCACTGTGCAAGGCATAGCTCCGAGAAAAAATAGATGACCAAAGCACTAATGATTAGGGTTTCTCAGTAACCCAACCAACTTTTGATGCCCCAAGTATGGAAAGGGTATGCATTCTTGAATCCTTGCTTCTGACAAGTGAAGGAACTCAATTCAAGTGTTAACCTTTTTCGGTGAGGTGTTACTTGATCTTGGACATTGATCAGTCATGAATAGGCAAAGGGCACAACCTTTTGTCTATTGGAACCTAGAGTTCATGATTCACGAATGCCAAGTGATTGATCAGTTTATGATTATTGCTTGTTTACTGCCCCAAGCAAGAGCGTGATTGTCTTTGTCAATGATTCTTTGAATGCATGTCGTTTTCCTTACTTGGGTGTGTATTTGTTGATTGGTGACTAAGTGTGACTACCCCATAAAGCGATGAATCGATGAGGGAATGACCTTCATGAGAAAAGCGACGAGTCTCTTGACCCAAGATGACTTGTGCAAGGGTGCCTTCAGATGTTTAGCATTAAATGTGTGTGCAGTTTTTTGACATTTAGACCTATTTTTGGTGGGTATTAACCCTTTTCGATGACGCTTTTTGGAGCTAAAATTGTCAAAAATCCATTCTCCCGTGGAGCGGTCCGACTATGATAGCCTTCTTAGGGATTAGGATAGTGACAATTTGTGGCCCCAACACCTAATCTGGATGCCAAGAATGTCAAGCGTTGAGGCACCGTCGTTCGGCAATGTTATTGCTATTTTTGGTTGGATTTTGACCCTTTTGGCGACATCGCTTGGGAATGAAATTCTCAACAATCCGTCCTCCCGTGGAGCGGTCCGGCTATGGTAGCCTTCTTAGGGAGGAGGATAGTGAGGATTTGTGGCCCCGACATCCATTTTGCATGCCTGAGATTTCAAGTGCAAAAGCACTTTCATCGGGCAAGTTTATTAGTTTTTTTGGTGCATTTTTGTTCATTTTTTGCTATTTTTGAAATTTTTGCTCTGAATTCGTTCCTGGGTGGGACGAATACCAGTTAAGTATTCGTCCGAGGGTAGGACAAGCACTAAATAGAGCACTCATCCTAGGGAGGAATGAATATAAGCTCAACAAGCCTATTTAAAGGCCAAATCTAGGGTTTGGGCTCATTTGCACTTGAATTTTCTTGCGATTTGGAGCTCTGAGGAGGAGGAGGTTAATTCTGCGAAGCGAAGCGCTGCCAAAATTTTCCTGCCACCATGAGTGCACAAATTGGGTCGAGCGGCGGAGTCGAAGCGAGACTAGTAAGTGCTTCTCCTCTTTTATTTGCTTTTGTTTGCTATTGCAAGTTATTTGTTTATTTTTCTTTGTTATTTTGTTTTTCAAATTTAGAATTGAAACCCTAAAACTTAACTGAACACGAACCAAGACTTAGCTTAAAATTGAATGGAAAACATAGTTTAAACTTTGGTTGGATTTTTATTTTTCTTTTTATGTGGCATTTTAATAAAATGAAACCCTAATTTACATTTTATTTTGAAAAGATGCAATGAACTTTGGAATTTATTTTCCGCTTTACACTAAAGTAAACCCTAGGAAAATTTTTGACTTTGCTAACCTAAGACCCTAGGATAGACTGAACACAAGCCCTAGTTTTTTTAGGCTGAACTTGTCAGTTTTAAAACGTAGGTGAAAACCCTAGGTTAAAAGCTGTTATTTTATTTTTGGTTTGTTTGTGCAGACTTTTGTCAGTTTTAAACTTTAGAATACAGAAACCCTAAGACTGACAACTGTAGTTTAAAGAGGTTTTTGTGTTTTTATGCTATTTTTAGGTTTAAACTTAGAGTACAGAAACTTAAGACTGACAAACTATTTTTTTTTTTAAGTTGTTTTTGAATTTTTGTGAATTTTTGTTGCTTTTGAGCTGTACAATTTTTTTTATGCAATGTTGTATATTCATATTTTTGTTGTACAGTTTTTCATGATTTTAATTTTTTTGTGTTGTTTTCTTTTATAGGTTGTGAAGAGTTGGTATTGCGTGCCTACTGTTTTTGCTGAAGCGTGGGAGGTGCTAACTATGGCTGACTAGGAGTGGTTTGATGCCCTTGGGCTCAAGCAAGTGACTCGGTTGGAGCATGTGGTTGGGGATCGGGCCTATCTGATGGCCCTAATCAATCTGTGGTATCCTCGGACCAAAACCTTCCATCTCCCAATAGGGGAGATGACAGTGACCTTGGAGGATATCTATCAGATTCTACAGATTCTGATATATGGACTACCAATCAAGATGACATCGTGTGATCAGCAGACCGTTGTACTAATACGATGCTTCGGGAATGGGGAGGAGTTGGGTGTGGAGAGACCAGTGGAGAGGGCAGAGGGCGACTGCCAGATTGGCGAGATTCTAGTCCGATGGTGGCTAGAGAAGGGGGTGTTGGGAGTGAGGCACGTAGTACTTATGGGCCTCATTTCCAACATGCTGCTACCTGACTCGTCAGGTGCGAGGTTCCCATGGAACCTGTTGGATGTGGTTTTTCGGTTGGTTGAGTGCCCGATGGAGGCACCATTGATCATGAGGTGGGGACAAACATTGTTAGCATAGCTCTATGGGGAGTTGTACGAGGTCCACTGCTAGAGGCAGAAGGGGATCAGTTGCAATTATCTATTACAGAGCTGGGCTTGGCAGCATATAGCGATGGAGAGGCCGGCGGGGTTGCCATGGATGATGCGAGCAGAGATGGAGGATAAGGATATAGGTTACACAATGTTGTGGCAGTGGTCTGAGGAGTAGGGACATAGTCGACGATGGGTAGGTGCTGTAGGGCACTATATTTATGCCTTCACTCGGCTTGCTCTAGGGGAGGTGTTCTGGTGCCCCTACTAGGACTGTCCAGCCTGGCCTGAGGCTGGAGAGTGGTTTCGATGGGTACGTAGGGGGCGGTGGCTGATTGGACAGCATGGGACAGAGCATGAGTTCTTCCCTTATATCCGGGTTGCCTGGTGAACCCGTGGTCTATCAACATCGGGGGGACGAGAGGACTCTGGACCGACCAGTCATCGCACCACTTGGAAAGGATTTAGATGCGATGATTGACATCCCATAAATGGATGACATTGGGACTACTGCAGAGTATGACTAGTGGTGGACACTATGGCAATGGCGAGACAATGGGCCACTGGGAGGCACGGAGGCAGAAATAGTAGGATGGGAGGGTGTAGAGGCACCAGGAGATGATTGGGGAGCTTCGCTAGAGGATGCTGACATGGTGGAGGTAGATGATATGGATGCAGATCTTGGAGTTTCGGATCAGCCAGAGATGCAGGACATCGCAAAGCAGTGGGAGCCAGAGCAGGATGCTGTTCTAGAGATGCCCAGGCCTCAGGCAAATTCATAGGACATGGAGTCAGGGTTATGCACTGAGAATGCATGATTAGAGGGGTTGCTATGAAAGTGCGATGAGGAGCTGGGGGATGCATTGCGTAAGAGAGACACATGCAGCTAGCAGAGTGGGAGAATGCATTGGCTACCTACCATCATCAGGATGGGGATACCAATGCTACATGGGAGAGGGATCTCCTATGGATGTAGCTGGTGGAGAGGGAGAGGGCACTGGCACAACACGATGAGAACTTGGCTATGTATCGCTAGTGGGAGATGGACTTGGTGTGGTAGCGGTTGGAGCTAGAGGTAGAGATTAGCCACCTCGATGGGCGGGTCCCTACATTCAGCGGAGGTGGATCATCACATCGCTTGAGAGGGAGCGACACTGAGTAGTCAGTATCCTCTCAACGCAGGTAATTGGATGAGGGGGGCTCGAGTAGGCATGATGCGGGGGCTGGCAGTAGCTGCCCTGCGGGGTCCCATAGGACCCACACCATGGGGGTAGTTCCTGTCGCATCGATCCTACATGATCATGGTGGCCGACGCCCTAGGCTTGGGAGATTTTGAGCTCTTGGATTCTTGTGGGGTTAGATGACTGGTTATTGTAGCATATGGGCATTTTTGATGATATATATATATAGATGACTTTATTTTTGTTATGCATGTCATGATTTGATATTATGCCTTAATGATTTGATGAATGTGTGGATATGCATGTTGATTTACATTGATGGATGCATGTGTTATGATGAATGAAATGGTTTCTTAATGTATCTGAGATGCAAATGAACATGAATGAATGGAATTTGTGATCTTTGGCGGTGGCACCATAAACTGTCTAGAACATGTGGCTTCTTGTCCTAGGCGATTGCTGTGGTAAATGAATTTTTGGGTATGGTATTTTGTATTTTCTGATGGTGAAGCAAAGTTGAAAGATATTATAGTTGGTTTAGAATGTAGTTAGGTTGTCTGAGACTCAGATGTTTTAACTAACTAGCCAAGACTATACTATTATCTTACAAGAATTTTAACAAGGTATGAATCAGACTTGTTTTTAACCAAGTTATTTCACATCCCTGTGTGTGCAATTGAGTTCGTTTATGTGGTATTTTTTAGGATACCGCCAGTTCCAGATAGGTTGTCAACCAAACTTGTACTGAGGATCACCTAATTAGCTCCACTAACTCCTTTGTTGTATTTAGTCAGATTAATCTATGGTGCGATCCAGGCTACTGTAAGCTAGCTCATCCACATGCAAACATTGATCTGTACACAAGTGAATGCGACAGATATATCGTCATGTGAGAGATTTGCCATGAGTGACCAATAGGGTATCAACCAAACTGGCACTGATGTTTATCTCATGACCTTTTGAATGCTAAGAGTTCTAGGTATTCAAGTTTGACTCCCTTATTTTCTTCGATTGTATGGGGATACTTGCTCTTTTGTAGTGATAAAAAATCACTGTTTATTTTTGTTACATTTTTTTTTTTTTTGAGCAAGGGATTTGAATAATGAGTGATGATGATCACTATTGTGCCTTTTGATGTATGCACTTTGGTTGGGATGTCAAAGTTTTGGATTTTTTATGTTTTTGCAAATTTTTATGATGTTTGCAACTTCTTTTGAGAACTTGGGATTCTTGGGGAATTGGGTAGGGAAGA
Source organism: Wollemia nobilis (assembly GCA_028583015.1). NCBI lineage: Eukaryota > Viridiplantae > Streptophyta > Pinopsida > Araucariales > Araucariaceae > Wollemia > Wollemia nobilis. Next base: position 8,722,585 of record JAQPPZ010001925.1, read on the forward strand.
TTCTTGTCCTTTTGCCAACTCTCAGCATTCTTGGGGTCATTTGCACAGGGGGATGAGAAAGATAACCGTTTCGCTTATGGTGACCTGGATTGCTTTGTAGGTTTCATATTTCGTTCACACAACTTGGGAATTTTTATGTGTTTTAATTTGTGTTGGGATGCTACGTAACAAGGTGTGATCCAAGTAGAACTCTACCTTCATAAAATCATTCTGACTTTATACAGTACTTGGCTAAAAAGCTATTGTCAGCTGAATGACAGAAACTCTTGATACATTAAAAGACAACTGACTATAGTATGGAAAAAAAATGTGAATGATGTTTATTTGTGACAGACTATTTATAAAGCAAAAAAATATGGAACAAGATGGATTTGCCAAGTAATTACAGTCTATGGTGCCCTGACTTGGATGCCCACAAATATGCAATGTATGTGTGCGATGCCTAATGCAACTATATGTTTGTTTTTGATGGATTGATTTTTATGAGTATGAAGATGAGATGCAAAAAGAGCTCTTTCTTTTTGTGATGATTTTGAGCATGCATAGAAATGAGATGCAAATTATTTTGTTGTGTGGTGATTTTGTTATTTTTTTTTGGTATTTTCTTATTTTTGACCAAGCGATTGTGGGAATCCTTGGAGATTTTTGGTTTGACCAAAGGGGTAATGGGCACCTTTGGGGTATTTTGGGGATGACCAAGCGATTATGGGAATCCTTGGAGCCTTTTGGGATGACCAAGTGATTATGGGAATCCTTGGAGCCTTTTGGGATGACCAAGCGATTATGGGAATCCTTGGAGCCTTTTGGGATGACCAAGCGATTATGGGAATCCTTGGAGCCTTTTGGGATGACCAAGCGATTATGGGAATCCTTGGAGCCTTTTGGGATGACCAAGTGATTATGGGAATCCTTGGAGCCTTTTGGTTGTGCTGTGGCTCTTCTAGATATGGAATGGCCACAAATGGCTGATGTTCAAGGGTTCTAGTTCCTTGATTCCATCAAGAGAGGCTAGGCGGTATGTGCTAGGTCCTATTTTACTATCAATTACATAGGGACCTAACTATTCTACCATGAACTTGTCCCTTAGATGGTACGTCAAGCTAGAGTTCTGTTGGTTCTCTTTTAAGACCAAGTCACCAACCTAAAAGTCCCTCAGGTGAACTTTCATGTTTTATGCTTTCTTCAGTCGCTCTTGATAGATGTGTAAATGCATGAGAGCAGTAACACATCGTTCATCGAGCAATGTAAGCTAGTCTAACTGGTCCTACCATGCAGTGTCATCATTGATGAAATCTTGCATTGATATGTGCAGGGAAGGAATTTCCAACTCGAGAGGCATGACAACCTCAGAGCCATACACGAGTGAGAACGAAGTTGCCATAGTGGGTGTCCGAATGCTAGTGCGATAAGCCCACAAGGCAAGTGGGATCTGAATGTGACAATCCTTATGACTGTCTACGACTGTCTTCTTAAGGATGGCAACTATCATTTTTTTTTATGCCTCTGCTTGCCCATTTGCCTGCGGATAATAGGGTGTCAAAAAAATGTACTAAATTTTGTACTTTGTGGTCAAAGCACGCACATATTTGTTCTTGAATGACGTCCCATTATCCGAGATGATCTTAGATGGAATACCAAAATGACATATGATGTTATGCAAAATAAACTCCGCAATGCGGGTTCCAGTTGTAGAGGTAAGCGAAACTGCTTCCACCCACTTGGTGAAATACTCTATGGCCATTATGATGAACATGTGATGACCTGACGACGTAGGGGAGATATTTCCAACTAGATCTAGGCCCCACTACAAAAATGGCCAAGCCGACTGGATCGAATGCAAGGCCTAGGAAGGTACATGTGTCAAATTAGCATGGTGTTGACATTTCACACACTTCCTTACATATGCACAAAAATCTTGCTCTAAAGATGGCCAATAATAGCCCATGCAAAGAATGCGCTTTGCGATGGCCATACCGCTGAAGTGACCATTGTATGTACCATCGTGTGCTTGGGCGATCACCCAAGTGGACTCTTGCTGGTCCAAGCACCGAAGGAGGATCCCTTAATAGCTGCAACGGTATAAAATTTCTCCTAACAAGACATGCTTTGCCACTTTCTGCTTGAATGCTCATTTGGCGACATGCGTCAATCCAAGTGGGAGGTTACCTAACTTGAGGTATTACCTTATGGGTGAATACCAATCCTACTGACATCGATGGTATGAATAGCCAATCCCTCTTGAAGTTCATCCCTAGCAAAAGCTGAGAGGGAAAGAAATTGTAAGAATAGCGTTGTGTTGCTATTAAGGGGAGTAGGGGAGAACAAGGACCCCCAGTTGGCATGCTTCAGACAATCATGGATTCGAGAGAACCTATCCTGAGGTGGTTCAATATAGATCATGTGGATTCCTGGCATTAAACTGAAGCTTGCACGCTCCATCACAGATTGCGATAATGTTTTGACTTGAGTGGTTGTCATACCACCAGAAATGTCTTGCAGGATTAGTGACCCCAAGGAGGCCATAGTGTCTGCAAAATGATTCGATGATCGAGGGAGGGCCTCGATGTCGTACCATTCAAGATTTTCCAAGAATTTTTCCACAAGGGCTTTGTAGGCCTACAGAACTGGGCATTTGCATTGTAATACCCCTTTGAATTGGTTGACAATTAACAGCGAATAACCAAAAAATTTTAATCATTTAATGTTCATGGTGATTGCTATTTGAAGACCTATGAGCAAGGCTTCGTATTCTACATTATTTTTGGTGCACAGGAAGTCTAATTTAAATGATAGGGGCATTGGAGCTCCTTGCGATGTGAATAACACTATTATCATGCCACCACTTTGCTCACATTTAGAACCATCAAAAAATAGGGTTATGTTGACCTGTGACTCAGGCTCATCAGAATCTGACGATTCTAAGACATGGAAGACCCCATCATCGGGTAGTTCTATGACTAGAGGTTGATCGTCTTCAAGAGGAGCCTCTACTAGTTGATCGGCTATGACCTGTCCTTTGATGGATTTTTGTCCAATAAAATCTATGTCAAATTTTGTCAACAACATGATCCATTTTGCCATGCGGCTACTATGATAAGTACGACTCATCATGTATCGCAATGGATTCTCCTTAGACACAACATACGTAGTGTTGCTCAGCATGTAGTGGCATAGCTTTTTGGTAGCAAACACCACTGTTAAGCAGAGTTTCTCAATGTATGCATAGTTAAGTTCATAACTAACCAAGGTGCGGCTAAGATAGTAAGTAGCCTGTTCTTTGTGAAGTTCATTTTTCTGGGCTAGCATGGCGCCCAGTGCCACCTCAGTAGCTGAGATGTATAAGTAGAACGACACTCCTGGTCTCGGTGGTGCCAATACTGGCAACGAAGTCAAGTATTGTTTAATGTCATCGAAGGCTGAATAGCACTTGTCATCCCAGTGAAATGCTACCCCCTTGTGTAATAATTTGTTCATGGGTCGAAACTTTTCAGATAGCTGTGCTATGAAGCGCTTGATTGATGCGACCTTTCCCTACAGGATTTTGAGCTGCTTGATGGTAGTTGGGGGAAGCATTTCAAGGATTGCCTTGAATTTATTGGGGTCCACATCGATGCCTCACTTTGAGACTATGAAACCCAAGAGTTTTCTAGATGTGATGCCAAAGACGCACTTCTTAGGATTCAGTCTGACTTTATGCTCCATGAGGCAATCGAGGATCTTGCTTAAGTCATTGAGATGATCTGGGAACAAAAGAGATTTGGCCAAAAAATCATCCATGTAATCTTCCAAAGTTTTATGCATGTAATCATGGAAGATGTACGTCATGGCACGTTGGTAGGTGGTGCCAACATTTTTAAGGCCAAAAGGCATGACCTTATAAAAAAATGTCCCCCAAGGCGTTGTGAATGCCATTTTTAGTTGGTCCTAGGGATTGATACGAATATGATTGTATCCCAAGAAACCATCCATGAGGGATAGCATTTCATGGCCTGTTGTAGCATCTACCAATGCATCGATGCTAGGAAAGGGAAAATCATCCTAAGGACTCACTTTGTTTAGATCTCAAAAATCCATGCATATACGAATCCTCCTGTTGGGATTTTTGACGGGCACCATCTTGGACAACCATGGTGAATAATCCATGCAGATGACAAACTGTGCATCCAACAACTTCTACAATTTGTCTTTGACCATCAAGGCCACTGTTGGGTGCATCTTGCATAGTTTTTGCTTAACTGGCTTGATTGTTGGATCAAGCATTAGATTATGCGTGACTAGCTATGGATCTAGCCTCGGCATGTCTCTGTATGACCATGCAAAAACCTCCTTCTTCTCTTTGAGAATGGCAATGTAGTCGGCTTGCTCTTCGGGGGATAAAATTACCCCCAACTTAATAATCTATTGATTCATTAGATCTGAACCAATGTCTACGTCAGTCGTCTCCTCGATCGACATGTGGGATCCGTCTTCCAACTGGTGTGGAGTCGAGATCAAATGGATATCATTTGTTGAGTTTAAATCTATGTTAGGAACCTCGGGTTCCTCTTTAGTGTGGACGATATCTTGAGTTGGCCTTGGGGTAAAATGAAGCATCTCACCAAAATTCTAGTACTCTGATGGGTATGGAGGTGAATTGATGCGATCCTAGTCTATGGCATCTATGTCTAGATGCAATGACTATGCTGGATCAGCCAGATTATGGATGGGGGCGGTTAAGTCAATGGAGATCATGTTGATGAGATGATTTTGATATCCATTATCATGGGTGTGGTGACTTGAACATCCTATATGACTCCTATGCTCCAGATCTAGCTTTGTAGGGATGGGAACAAATGGATCGACCCTATGTGCTGATAGGAGGATAGGGTCTACCCTCGACACTGATATCACTCTAGGGTCTCGGGGTGGAAGGTGCTCTTTGTATACCTGGAGTGGCAGATCCAACACTTGGTCCCACCCCATTGGGTCTATGTACCACTCATGCCCTGGTACTATGTTCATCTATTCAAATATGTCATTAATCTCCAATGGGTATCGATGCTGCATCTACCACATGTTATTAAGGTATTCCATTTCTTTCTCATCTTTGTAATCACTATCAAAGATCCAAAAGCCCTCGTTGTCTCTAACAACTGTTTGAGGCATTACAGGCTCGTCCTATTCGATCAAATTAATCTGGCCCCATTGTGGTTGTTCCACTCTCCGTGGGGGGACCTAATTCTCTTGACGTGGCACTGGCTCGATTGGAGCCTCTAGAGGGAACATTTTCAAGAGGCTCTCTTGATAGTCATCCATGGGGATCACTTGAGAGTGATTACTATCTGATTCAAAGGGGTCATATGATGCTGGTTCATACTCTGATTTGTCCTCCGAAGATCCCTCTTAACACTATCTATAACCTCCTTGAAAGTGATTCCCCAAACTTTCACCTCTCTCTAGAAAAGGGAAAGGGTTATTGAGGTTAACAAGGGTGGTTGTTGACCATGGGAGATAATCCCCCAAGGTATACGTTGTGTTAGGGTTGGCGTATGGGTTTAATGCCAATCCACCCTTGTTGCCTATCCCTAGGCCTTACATGTCCTCTACCAATATGTCTAAGGGTAGGGGGTGATTGAACCCTACTCCTGACTTGTCATAAGGCATTTGGTATCTTGGTTGGCAAAGGACATGCACTCCTTGCTCATACCTGCCTAGCCCATATCCATACCAATTGCATTGGCCTAGATATCTCAGAGCGAAGTCTGGGTTAGACAGATAGTTGACATCTTCTGCAAAGGTCTCTTCATCTTCGTCGTATTGCATGCATGACTCCGTACCATGATCAAGGCCCCCATACATGAAGTTAGTCTGGTTTGGTAGGCAGCCTAAAGGAACAATTGTACCGATGGGGATGCGAGGTCTCCCCATGTCCTGCATGGACTCTAGTGCAAGCTTTGCTACAAAATTCTGCACTAGATACTCCCCCAGTCCTGTATTGGCCATTTCAATAGTTATTGTTGGCGATTAAAGGGGAGGGAATGGAAGCTCTTCCTGAATCCACTCCATGTTGGGTGAATTAGGAGCTTCCACTTCCATTTGACTATGCATCTCTTTAGTAGAGATGGTTGATACTATTGGCAGTGCCTCTTCCAGATGTTGCGCATCCTCCATGGGTCTCTTCCCTTTGTCCTTCTGTTTGGCCATGATAGGTGGCGTCTTTGGTGAAGGACCTAACGCTAAAGATGTACCTGACTGGGGTCTTGGTGGATTTGTCATCGGGGATGCTTGCGGGATCGGACCCTATCTAGATAGATTTAACTGAAAATCCAAATGTGTCGATGGAAGGGTCGATTACAGCATCAGCTGCACTGCATTGCAATATTTGAAGGGTTCCAGGTCCACCGGGACTACATGTACTTCCCCTTCAAATGTATATTTCAAACACTAATGAGCTATTGAAGGGACACACTTCATGTCCCTGATCCACGGCCGCCCCAGCAAGATGTTGTAAGCCATATCACCCTCCAAAATATGGCACAATGTAGGTATCATCTTTTGTCCTACTTGAATAGGTAGGATGATTGTGCCAACTGTCGAGCAGATTGCATCGTTGAATGCTCGCAGTGTATATGTGGAGGTTGTGATATGAGATGTCGGCAACTTCAGATGTTTCAATGCCATTGTAGTAATGATGTTACTGGACGAGCCAGTGTCTACCAACACCCTCTTATATGGGATCCCGTTGACCCGTGCGATAACGTGTAGGGGTGGATCCGCCATGTCATCAGCTACCGATTTCACTTCATCCTCTCGAAAGGTGATGACAGGCTCGATGCATCATTTTACATGCCCCATAAAGTTGTTGAAGGAATTCGCTTCCTAGGGCTGCAACTCGATGGCTTTCAATATCTCCATTAGAGCCTCCCGATGGGGCGTTGATTGTTGTATAAGCTCATATATGGAGAGCCTAGCCGATGTGGTCCTCAAAATCTACGTGAGTTTGGTCCGAATCATGGCCACGGGTCTAGGCGGAGGAAGTTGCATAGGGTGTTGTTGAGGTTGTGACGTCGATGGAACCTCTCTTGTGGCTACCTCGGGAGCAACTCCTGGGTATCTCTTGTTCCTCATCACTATGCTTATCATTCCTACATACCCTTGCATGGGGCAATTCTATTGCACCTTGTATCGCTCCAAATTTTTCGCATCCCTACCTTCAGGCTATAGGATCCATGCCCGGAAGGAGGATGGGAAAAGGATGGCGTGGTACCTCGGACTGAGAGGCCTTGCGAAGGTCCCGCCTCTTGGGGGAGGTGTATTATGGTGATTTTTCGACGGATGGTGGGTTCACCAGGAAACGTTTGAATGGCAGTTTCCACGCCTAGGTTGGGAATGTGTTTGATGTGTTCAGTTTTAGCTTTAATCATCCAAGTCCTAGGTTTGGCCAAAATGCGTCTAAGCTATTCTATATGAAATGCAGATTTAAATGAAGACAAAAATAGATTTGGATAGAAAAACAGAAAGAACAAGATGGATTAAAGACCCATACCTGATCCGGATGTCTGATGAAGGTTCTGATTTTTGAAGTAGTCAGGATCGTCTGGAATTCGACAAGATCGTCTCCTATCTAACAAGATCGTCTGAGATCTGACGAATTCATCAGAGACCTGCAAACAGAAAAATAGATGCAAAATACAGAGAATGCAACTATGATAACAGAGGGTAATGATGTAAAATGACAGTAAGAACATTAAAATGATGATAATAAGCAAAAACATGAATGCATTATACCGATCTAATGACAATTTATGCTTTTATTATGCATTAAAGCTACATGGGTGAACTCCAAGATGCAGGATAATAAAGAATAACCATAGAATTAACTAAATGCAGAATAATGCAACGAAAAAGAGTGGAGAAAATGCAAACTCTGGGCACTGATTGCCCCCAATGTGGACTGCAGTTGAAATCATCTCGAATTGGGTCGAGATCGTCCGAGATTGTACGAGATCGTCTGAGACGAATTGAGCTTGCTCCGGCTGAAAAACAATGAAGTTCCTGCAAACAAACTTGGAAAAATACAAATGCAAACAGTGATTTAAGATGGTCTAGTGCGTGTAGAATTCGAGTTACAGGGAATTTCAGCCAGGGGGATGCTAAGGGGAGGGCCTAGGATTAAATAGGCTTAGGAGGGAGGTTAGGAGGTTGGAGATCATCCCTATTTGGGAGATCTCCAACGGGGAGGGTCTCTAACGGCGTAGACACGCTTCTGCCCGGATTAGAGACGCCGTTGGAACAGAAACTAATTATGAAAAATCAGTTTTGGGACAAGATCGTCTGGACGTCCTAGCCCAGACGAAATCGTCCGATCTGAGGCGATATCGTCTGATCGGCGACGATATCGTCAAACGGTCAAAACAAACTCTAAAAATGGCATGAGAAACGAGGAAATGGATTAAGCGGCGGTTTGGGAGCGGTTTTGGAGGTTAAAATTTGAATTTGAATTATTTACTAGAGTAAGTGTAATTATTAAGGTTTTACTGCGCCAATTTTAGGGTGCTACATTTTGCCCCCTCTTTAGCGAATTTTTTGAAGAAAATGCGTTAAAGATGAGTTCTTCTCGATTTACGAGAAAGCAAAAATTATTCCCATTTTTAGGCGACGATTCTAGGTCGAATCGTACGACAGCTTACTATGGTGCCCCCTCCGTGTTTTTACCCAAATCGAACGTTTGAGGTAAAAACATGAAAAGCAAAAAATTTAATTATGTTGAATAAAATTAAGAAAAATAGGGTAAAAACCCTAATTCATTTTTACTGTTCATTTTTAGTTTCTGGAGCTCTGTAAGCAAAAATGGTCGAGACAGCGCACAGATCGACAGAGGTCCGACGCGGGCTACGGGTAAGAGTCTAAACTTAGCTTAGAATGGTTTAAGTTGAATTTACATGCTTTTTAGATTGATTTTAAATAAATTTTGAGCATCGCGGCCATTTTTGGGCCGTCGACGTCGTCGGGATGAAATCGTCCCGATTTCGACGAAATCGTCTCAAGTTCGCCGATTTCGTCTAAGGGCGAAATCGGCGAAAGGGGGACGATTTCGTCAAATTAGGGACGATTTCGGCTTGCAAAATCGGAGACGATTTTGCTCAAATTGGGGACGATATCGTCCAATTGTGGACGATATCATCAGTTATAAAATTGAACTTATTTTAACTTGCATTTTTAATTAATGATTTATTAATGATTTTTATTGTGTTGTTGTTTTTATGTTGCAGAGAGGATTACTGAAGAGCAGAGAATGGAAATACGATGGGTTGAGGGATGACTTGGCCGCCCTGTCTCAGGCAGAGCGAGATCAGTTGGCACGAGTCGGCTTGCAGCATGTGGCAGAGATGCCACAAGTTTCTACGGACATGGGGCTACTGACAACCCTAGCAGAGAGGTGGTATCCGGGTTCTTCCTATTTTCGGTTACCGACAGGGGAGATGACTCCCACACTAGAGGATGTATGGAGGATTTTGAGGATCCCCATACAAGGATGATTGATCACTCCTACGGCCAACCAGGGCCATGCTATGATGCGGCTGTGTGGCGATCCGAGCTTCGCCCTGGAGAAGGGCGGAGTGAATATCGAGTCGCTACGCCAGATGCCTGGGGCATCTAGACTCACACGGGTTTTGGCTAGGGTGGTAGGTGGACTTCTGCTGTGCCACCAGAGCGGATGCAGGGTACCATGGGTACTGGCAGATGTGGTCTATGACATGAGAGACCACGGCTACAGGTTTGCTTGGGGCAGCTTTGTTCTATGCCGATTGTACAGGATCCTGCATGGGGTCGTGTACAAGGGCGGTCGATGTCTGGTTATGACATCACTTCTATAGGTTTGGTGCTGGGAGCACATTGCAGTGCGGAGGCCGGTAGGGCTTCCACTGATAGGGGTTGACGGGGAGAGGCCCCGAGCTTTCTACTGGTGGCTCCGGAGAGGGTCACAGCGGCGGATAGATCTATCGATGTCCCAGAGACTACTTGATGACCTTGTCTCCGACCAGATCACCTGGAGGCCTTGGAGGGATCATCCAGGGTGGGCCGAGGATGGACAGGAGCTGGCTCGCATTAGGAAAACCTGCTGGCTGAGGATGGAGAGGGGAGAGGTGGAGCTCCATCGCTACGACCGAGTTTTGTGATAGTTCGGTCTACAGCAGGGGATCCCATCTCTCAGGGATTACGAGTTTTCTCGGACTGTCCGGGATAACACTACAGTTAGCGGGGCTCCAGATATGCAGCGCTTCTAGAGTCAGGACATAGATGATGCCCCCATTCAGCCAGTGGATGGGGACGACGCTGGGGTAGCTGACGGCTATGATGCCTGGTACACAGGCATCCGCCCTCCTCGGATGACGAGGGCTCAGGGTTCGATTCATGCAGTTGTGCATCGGATGGGGAGGCGGTGCCAGGTGGCCATTGAGGTGGCCCAGGGTCACGGTGGGAGAGAGCAGAGGAGACCACAGGCGTAGGAGAGGCCACGATAGTGGGAGAGGAGGGAGGAGAGACCCCCTTCTCCACAGAGAGAGGCCACCATCGCTCGATAAGGGCAAGGGTGTTGACACTGGGGAGAGCAGCGAGACAGCGACTCTTCGAGCGGAGACAGTCCATCTCCAGGCACAGGTGCAGACATTGTAGGATGAGGCTGCACGCCACCGAGCTGAGGTGACACAGCTCAGAGATGAGATTGCATGCCTCAGAGCATGGGGTGGAGGAGCGAGCACTCAGGAGCTGGCACGGTCGATTGCTCAGACCACGTTCTACCAGGGTATCTACTTCTAGATGGTGCCAGAGGGTCAGAGGGTACAGCTGCCAGCCGGCATTGCTGACCCTATCAGGATTGGGTCATCGAGGACTTCATCTCGATCGACAACTAGGACTCGTAGTACCACACATACTACGATGGGGCCACCTCGTCCACCTCAGGGCGGGGGAGGAGATGAGGCTGAGAGCTCGAGGGGTTCTCGAGGCTAGGCTACTGCACTGCACTGTACAGATTGAGACATAGTTTTTATTATTTTTGAGAGAGGATTGAGTATGCCGAGGTATAGATTGTGGCATACCGATCCAGTTTTGATATGATGTATATATATTTGTGATATATATAGATGAGATATTTTTTGATCATATGACTTGTCTTATGTGTTTGTATGATGCTTTAATGTTTGAATTATTTGCTGATTGGATTGAGGATTCATGTAATTATGTCATTTTGAAATATTATAATTTTGATGTCATGCTGTAAGATTTTAAATGAAATAATCTGATGTAACAAATTGGTTGTTTGTGATGTGATGTGATAAAAAATAAAAAGGGACTTCTAACAATAATTTCAAAGGACATTGTCGCTATTATAGACCATTTCATGGAGTCGCCGCTCACTCGGTCGTCAAGCTAATCCCCAGTATAGAAATATTGTTAAAAAGTAAAAGAGTGCTTAAGAGACTGTCTTAAGACTTTGGTGCAATGGTGCAAATGATGATGATGATGGTTTGTTTTCAGAGTTTCATAAAAATAGTATGCATGAAATAATGTTAAAATGATTTTTGCTAGGCATAAATTCCTAAGTGTGATAAATTTTTTGGATAATTCCCTAGGAATTATACCATCATTGCAAAATTGAAGGTTGACATAATGACATGAAATAGTGATAATGTGCATGCTTTTTTGTCAAAAAAACATAATTGTATAACAGAATGATTTAAGTCATATGGTTTTCATGATTTTCAAATAAATGGGGAATAAAAATTGGTACAATGGTTTGCGCTAGGCATAGAATATGTAGGTATAGACTTATACCATCATCGCGAAATCCAAAAAGAGATAGTTTTATTGCATGGTTGATTTTTAATAAACAGAAAATATGAAGATGAGGACTTGCGCTAGGCATAAAATTCCAATTTTGGTTTTGGAACTATACCGTCATCGCGAAAGTCGACAATATATATATATATATATATATATATATATATATATATATATATATATATATTTTGTTGTGTGTGTGTGTGTGTGTGTTTTGATTGTATGGTTTTGAAAGAAATTTTGATTTTTTCTAATATGTATGTAGTTGTCTTTATACTAAACAAGCTGTACTTTAAAGAAGAAAATGAATTTATTCCAAACAATTTGCAAAAAAATATTTCAAAGTATCTTAAAGACAAAAGTTAGATTTATAAGGAATCCCATGTGCATATGTGAATTCATTTCCAATCTTGATTTATCATAATGATACACAAAATCTCTCAAATACAAATGTGTGTGCAATTGCTATGTTCGTTTACCAGTTTTGAGCAAGATAATATGATACAAGTGATTTGAATGAACCAAATAAGTGTTCATTAACCATGATGTAGATGCATATAACCATACTAGACTACTATGTAAGTCGGATTATCAAGAGCTAGCTAATCCATAAGCAGACATAGGTCTGTACAAAAGAAGGTCGCTAATGTGACAGACATATCGCCACGCTAGGAGTTACCCAAGGCCAAGCAGGTTGGGCACAAACCACCTGTTATGGGGCTTACCTCACAGTTTTCGAATAATTGAGAATTCCAGGGATTCAAGCTCATCAACCCTTCTTTTCTTTTCAAAGGGTAGGGAAAGGGATTTTATTGCTTTTGCTTTTGCTTTCATTTCTTTTCTTTTTGTATTTTTGCTTGATAATGCTTGGAACATTGTTGTAATGATATAAAATAACATTTTTCTTTTTCTCTTTTTCTTGAACTTTGCTTTTTCTTTTTGTTCTATGCTAGGGATACTTGCTCGGATTAGTTGTAGAGCAAGGGATTTTTATTCCGGGTAGGGGTGAGCTTGTCCTTTTGCCAATTCTCAAAGATTCTAGACCATGTGCATGATAGGATAGCAGGGGAAACTTTTCGCTCAAGAAACCACTTCTACTATGTAGCATAGCATGGATATTACAAATATAATCATTTTATTGTGAAAGGATGTGCTTGGTTTAAGTAAATAACAAGATCAATTCTCTGTGCTCAAACTTTATTTAATTGAATTTTGTGGACTTTGATATAAGAGAGATTAGTAATCATGCCAGATAAAAAATCAAGATATTTATTTTTGTGTTTGTGAAAGTGAGGGATTCCAAATAAATGCTAATTTATCCAAAATAATTTGAAACATATAACTGCAACATTTGTAAGAAGATATATATAAATACTTTTTGAGAAGTTTTGAGAATGTTGACTCTCTCTTTCTTCTTTATGTTGTTTTGGTTTCGAAAGAGTCAAGAATATTGTTGTTTTTTTATTTTTATTATTATTTTTTTGTTTTTGAAAGAATTAACAAGTGCCATAAATAAATACAACAATTAGTTTTGAATATTTTGATGATTATGAATGTTTTTGGTGTTTTTTGAATTTATAAATTGAAAGAAATACAAGATAGTGATTTTGAAATATTTTAAACAAATATATACAAGGATGAAATGACCAAATTTATACATAGTAACGTTTAAGATGCAAAATGTTCATGGGTTCTTTAAGTTCTTTACCATCTAAGGTAGATAATTTGTATGCTCCCGATTCAAATTTAGCGAGTGATAATGTATGGTCCAAGCCATTTGGGCTCAAATTTACCTTTAAGGTCCTTAGTTGCATTAGTATTTTTTTGATTTTCTTTTAAAACAAGGTCGCCGATCTCAAAGGATCGATGACGAACTTTTTAGCATATGATCTTTTAAGCTTGTTTTGGTAGGCACGGAGATGCTCCAAAGCATTGATGCATTTTTCATCTAGGAGTTCCAGCTGATCGAGTCTGCCACTTCGATATTCATCTCCTACTTCGGTATCTTGAAGTAGTAGAGCCAAAGAAGGAACTTCTAATTCAAAGGGAAAAACGGCTTCAACACCATAAACCAAAACAAAAGGTGAAGTTCCAGTGGGAGTTCGAACACTAGTTCGATAGGCCCACAAGGCTGGATATAACTGAATGTGCCAGTCGCGACCGGTTTATTGACCAATATTTTGAGAATTTTGATTAAGGTTTTGTTAGATGCTTCTGCTTGACCATTACCCCGAGGATAATAGGGAGTGGACCAGCGATGTTGAATCTTATATTTTTGGCATAATTTTTTAACATCTTTATTTTTGAAACAAGTTCCATTATCAGAGATGAGATTTGCAGGAATTCCGAACCTACAAATGATTTGATTAAAAATAAATTTAGAGACTTGTGTGCCAGTGCAGGAAGCTAAAGGCATAGCTTCAACCCACTTCATGAAATACTCGGTGGCGGTTATGATGAATTTGTGTCCATCGGATGACACAGGATTGATTTTGCCAATAATATCTAAACCCCATTTTGAAAAGGGCCAAGGAGATGAAATAGCTCAGCAGTTCTTGTGCGGGCGCATGGACAAGGTCGGCATGTTTTTGGCACTTGTCGCAATGGCGCACATAATCATGTGCGTCATTCTCCATGGTAGGCCAAAAGTATCCTATCCTAAGGAGCTTTTTAGCAATGACACTACCACTGAAGTGTCCTCCACAAGATCCATCGTGGGCTTCACTCAAGGCTGATTGGGATTCTTCTAAATTCAAACATCTTAATAGGATACCTTCAAAAGATCTCCTATATAAAGTATTGCCAATTATTACAAATCGACTTGCTCGTCTACGTAATAACCGACGTTGGCTTCTATTAGAATTGGCGAGGAAAGTCCCATTTTGGAGAAAATCAAATATATCCGTATACCAAGGTTCAGGAGTAGTTTCATTGATTAGAAACACATCCAAAGGTTCTAAGCATGACTTATTTGAAGCGGGTTCCTGGAGTCGACGAATAATGATAGTGGCATATTCGTCATCTAACTCCAAGGGCAGGAGAGATGCAGTTGCGGCCATAGCATCAGTTGCACGGTTGCAAGTTCGAGGAATAGCTTCCAAGGTAACTTGATCAAATAGAGACATTAATTGTAAAACATAGGCTTTATATGGGCACAGTTTATCATCTCTGGTCTGATAAACTTCATTAATTTGGTTTATAACAAGTTGAGAATCACCAAAAACTAACAGATGTTTAATTTTTAGCACCAAGGCAGCTCGTAATCCAAGGATTAGAGCTTCATATTCAGTAGTATTGTTGGTGCAAGCAAATGTTAATTTGAAGGACAGAGGAATAAGATGTTTTTGTGGGGATATTAAAATAATACCCACACCAGCCCCACTCATGCATCGGGCTCCATCAAAGTATAAGGACCATTGTTCAATATGGTCTGCCTCTAATTGAAGGCATTCATCAGGAAACTCAATGATGAGGGGATGGGTAGACTCTAAGGGTGCAACAACTAATTGATCTGCTATGATTTGACCCTTAACAGACTTCTGTCCTATGAACGTGAGGTCAAACTCGCTTAGAGCAAGAACCCACTTGGCTGTGCGACCCGATAAATAAGGTCGACTCATGAGATACCTCAAGGGATCATATTTAGCAATGACATAAGTTTTTTGACTAAGCATATAATGGCATAATTTTTGCGTAGCAAACATGATTGCTAGACATAGTTTTTCTAATGTTGTGTAGCGGGTTTCATAACTGATGAAGGTTCGGCTAATATAATAATTAGCACGTTCTCTCTTCGCATCATCAAGCTGAGCTAACATAGCTCCTAAGGCAGAATCTGAAGCTGAAATATACAGGAGAAATGGGCGATCAGGTCTAGGCGGTGAAAGCACAGGTGGGTTAAGGAGGTATTGTTTGAGAAGTTCAAAAGCTTCTTTACATTCGTCGTCCCAATTAAAAGGGACATCCTTCTTAAGAAGTTTAAGAAAGGGACCGGTTTTGTCCGCCAGCTTATCGATGAAGCGACGGATGGCTTGAAGCTTACCTTGTAAACTTCGTAACTCAGATATATTAGTAGGTGCGGGCATATCAGTGATAGCCGCAATCTTGAGAGGGTCGATTTCGATACCACGTAAAGAAACTAAAACCCCTAATAGTTTACCGGACTTAACTCCGAATATGCATTTGGCTAGATTTAATCGAATAAGATATTCTCGTAATCGATTAAAAACTTTTCTCAAATCATCTAAATGATTATCTTCATTAATAGAGCGAGCTATAATATCATCTACATAATCATGTAGGATATCATGCATCATATCATGAAAAATATAAGTCATAGCTCGTTGATAGGTTGCACTTGCGTTCTTTAAGCCAAATGGCATCACTTTCCAACAAAAGGTACCCCAGGGGGTAATAAAGGTTGTTTTAGCCTGATCTTCAGGAGCTATCCTGATCTGATTATAACCGGAGAATCCATCCATTAAGGACATCATCCCACTCCCGGCAGTAAATTCAATGATTTGATCCATGTTTGGAAGAGGAAAATCATCTTTAGGGCATGCAGCGTTAATATCTCTAAAATCTGTGCAAACCCTAACTTTGGTGGCTTCTTTCTTGGTAACTGGAACTACATTTGAGATCCATTCAAGCATAATCAATAGCTTGTATAAAAACAACATTCAGGAGTTTTTCTAACTCCCCTTTGACTAGCAAAGCCACTTTGGGATGCATTTTTCTAAGTTTTTGTTTAACGAGGTTTAGCATCCGGATGGACCACTAGGTGATGCATGACTACGGAAGGGTCTAGACCTGGCATATCTTCATATGTCCAAGCGAAGACATCTTCATATTCTTTAAGGAATGCAATGTATTGCTCTTGTTTTTCTTGACTTAATTCTGATCCAATATTGATTATGTGAGGACTATCCTCAGTTCCAATATTAATTTTAATGACGTTTTCTACCTCCATGTGTAGATCTCTTTCAAAATTAGGTGGGGCGGGTGAAACGCCCAATTCTTGTAATTCTTGTAAGGTTAAGTTGGATAATTCATCTTGAGGATTAGTGGTCTCAAGCTGGGCTATAGTTGGTATAGAACCATCAAAATAAAATCCATTGTGTAACATCTCTTCAACGGAGACATCGTGGAAGATATCTCCTTCCAACTCCTCATCGGAGTCAGCAATCATTTCAGGGTAAGCTATGGATAGCATGTTACATGTAAATGGCTGATTTTTTAGAGGCAAATCATCACGCCTATCCAAATAATCTTGATAACATATGAGTTGATCATCATCTTCAAAAGGAAAGGGTTGACCCTTACTAGGAAATAGGCCCACACCACAGCGGGCAGACCACGGTTCTACCTCGAAAGGTTCTTTCATGCCATTTTGGAAAGGTCCCAAGCCTTTCCCTTTATATCCCATTTTAAGCATTATGGGTTTAGCTTTAATATATTCATTGGTAAAATAACATCGAGCATATCCCTCATGATGAGTTTTGATATTTCGAGGGATTCTTCCCCAGTCATATCCTTTATAAATGAAGGCACAACTCCCGACTTGGTAAGTACTTCCCATAGGTTGTGGGAGGCCCAAAGTACGAGGAGATGGCGGCAAGTTATTTAAAAGAATTGAATCTTGCGTGAAAGCATTTGTTTTTTCTGATATTAAGATTGTGGATAAATCTGGTAAAAGTTCATCAGAAAGAGCATAAGATGTAGAAGGATCATTCCCTATATCTTTAGATGTGGAAGGTATGATAGATGTTGATAATGTGGAAATGTTAAGAGATGGGTCTATAGGTTTTGAAATTATAGGGATAGAACATGAAGGATTGGTTGTAGATTGAAGATCTTTTTGAGGTTCTAGAGTGGTTTGTTTAGAAGATTGTTGATCTATATATGAGGGTGAAATGAATGGAGGGGAAATAGGTGAAGCTATGGGTGTGTGTTTCACAGTTTTAGATGAAAAATAAGAATTAGGATGTGTGGATGACAGAGCAGGGCAAAATTGCACTCCAACGAGTTCTGCCAAAGCACACATATCAAAGGGTCTAGGATCACCGTGGATAGTGACCAACTGATTTTTAAATTCGAATTTAACACATTGGTGTAAAGTTGATGGGACAGCCCGCATTGCATTGATCCAAGGATGACCCAAGAGTATATTGTACGATGCGGGGCAATGTACAATAAACATGGTGGTATCTAGAGTTCGAGGACCAACTTGCAATGGGATGGTAATAACTCCACACGTTTCTTGTGTTTCGTCATTGAAAGCTTTGATAATCATGTCAGTTTTCTTCATTTCATCACTTCTAAAGCCAAATCGTTGGTAGAAGTCAAAAGTGCAAATGTTTAGAGATGAACCATTATCAATCAGGACTCGTTTAACAACTACATCTCCAATTAGAGCAGTAATATATAAGGGATTATCCTTATGTAAACTGTGTTGTGGGATATCTTTATCCCGGAAGTCAATACAATCAACTTCTCGAGTGATGATAGTATTGGCCATGGCTTCAGGTTGAATATTTTGAGGTACCATCATTTGGCTTAATGTAAGCATCAACTCATCCCTATGGGTAGGAGAAGATCTTAATAAATCCAAAAGGGAAATTTTGGTTGTAGTATTGGATAATTGCTCATTAATATTGTAAGGGGGTTTAAGTTGAACATTGGAAGCATGATTCCCTTTATTGGGATTTTTCAAAACAAATGGAGCTGATCCATCATTCTGGTTTGGTTCTTGTTGAGAATTTTGAGCCTGTTGTCGGGTAACGACTCCAATGGTACCTACAATGTTATATTGAAGACGCTGAACTGGTCTCGGTTGAGCGTTTATGGCTTGTTCATTTGGGAGGAATTGATTAGAAGAGGGTCGAGTAGTAACTCTTCTAGGAAATGGTTCTTCTGGAACCATAGCATCTGTGATGGGTTGAATAGGATCTGATTCATTTTCAGAACTATTCGATTGGTTTGAAGTGATGTCTATTTCACTTTCAGTATCTGATTCTATATCACTAGGATCTGGAGTTTGAATATTATGTAGGGGCCTGGTTGTGACCATGGATAAAGTTGTGTCAAATTTTTGTAAATCATGATTAGGTAAATGTCTGCTAATAGTTCCTACATATCGGGTAGGAGGAGGAACATTATGATGTTCGATTTGATTGGCCACCTCTTTACCATGTCTTGGTAAAGGGTGTTGAAATATGTCTAATGATTGATTAGCATTTTGATTTTGATTTTGGGGAATGGTCTTTTGAGCGTTATTAGGAGCATTTTGTTTAGGTTGGAAGGCTTGCACCTCCATTTCATTATTATCAATCAGATCCTGTATTTTATGTTTCAACCTTTTACAAGCGTTGGTAGAGTGTCCAGGCCCTCTATGGAAATCACAGTGTAAGTCAACTCTGTATCCAGGTATAGTTGGATCAGGTTCCCGGATAGCTGGTAATTGGATCAAACCTCTTTCGAGTAATTGAGGTAAAATAGTTGATAATGGTTGATTCAATCTAGTAAATTCTCGAGGAGGCTTATCAAGCGGTTTCAATATAAATTTTTTTGTTGTTTTCGTTGCATTGATATTAGCAACATTTTTGCTATCGGTGACTCCGTCACCTACAACTTGTTTGTTTTTATACTGATTTCTGGATGTTTTCTCATCATCCTTCTTCCTAAGTTGGCCTCTCCTAATGAGGGCATCTTCTACTCTTCGAGCTAAATCTATAGCTCTGATCGAAGGTAGTTAAAGTAGCGATTGATAGCTCATAAGATATTTGTTCTTGTAAATTATTAATAAAAATGTCCAACATTTCCCTATAAGGTAGCACAAAGTGCAGTTTTCCTATCAACTGCCTCCATCTAGCTAAGAAATCGGCAAAACATTCATCCTTGTCTTGTTTTAAGTTGTATAAATCTTTAATGGTTACATGCCTCTCGATGTAGGCACTAAATTGATGGACAAAAGATTCAGTTGTTTCTTCAAAGTTTCTCAAAGAATGAGTGGGCAATTGATAGTACCACTCTAATGCCATTCCACCTAAACTTTTTGGGAACATTTTTAGTAATAGCAAGTCATCATGTGATATATCATGACATGCTATCCTAAACATGCGAAGATGCTCTATGGGATCTTCGGTTCCTTTATATATAGGCGGGATGGGCATGGGAAAATGCTTAGGGTACGGTTGTGCTACAACTATGGGATCCAAAGGTTGACTACATATCTCTCGATAATTGTACGAGGGATGGTAAGGATCTATCTGGTCCATACGCGAAGCTAACTGTTTCACCATGGCTTCCAGATTACTAGTTTGCCCACCATATTGGTTCGGTAGGGCATTGATATGGGATTTGTGAGCATATGATGGAGGGACATGAAGATTAGATGCTATGTTGCTATTGTGTAAATTGTTGGTAGGAAAGGTGTTATGAAGGAATTTTGAAGTTGTATTATGCTGTATTCCAGATTGTTGAAAATTGGTGTTTGGCTTCATTTTAGGTTTTTGTTTACTTGAAGCATATTGATCAATAGTTTGGCGAAGTAAAGTAGTGAAGGAAGTTTTCTTTTGTGTGGGAATGATTTTAGGCTCAATAACAAGGTTCCTTAGGAGGTTGGGTAACTCTGTTGTTTTGGCATGTTCTGAATCATAGTGACCATATCTCTATTGGATGGTCCAGCCTTATCACTTTCTTGATCAATGAAAGACAAGGGATTAGTGTGCACATCAAACATATGTTCCATGGCTGCTTGAGTGTCACTAATTTGCCCTTTATCAATACGAACTGCCATATTAAGAGCGCCAATGTTATTATTGAAAAATTTCCAAAAATGATCTAAGTTGTCAAAAGCAATAGTTCCATCTGGAGCTACTCTAGGGGATGAGGATCCATCCTCTTTAACATTTTCTTCTTGTTCATTGTCTTCACCTAGGTCATCTTCCGGTTGATCTAGAGTTTCTCCTTCCGGAATTGGATCTTCAGGAAGGACATTTGGGTTTCTAGTTTTATCTTCTAACCAATCTTCTTCTTCTCCTTCGGTTTGTTTACCATTCCTAAGTTTAGGCATTGTGCTTAATTTAGATTTCAGCAAATATATATATATATATATATATATATATATATATATATATATATATATATATATGCAACAAGCTTAAGAGGTATATATTAATTATATACCTACTACAATATTTAAAATGAAATGTTTTGGTTTTTGTTATGTTTTTTTTAGTTTTTCTTGTTTTTGTAATAATATTGTAAAGATAACAAACAACACAATAAATGCAAGAACTAATACTGAAAGTAATGATCTAGTTTTCTATAAACAATTTATAAATATCATTAATGGGCTCGAGTTCTTTAGGAGTCATGAAGTGTTCTTCTTCAAATTGAAAATTTTCTTTCAAAAATTTAATGAAAAGAGCTATAGTGATATTATCTTGTCTCAGATTCTGGTTGATAGAAGTAAAGCTCGTGGCAATACTCTCGATATAACACAGCTCGAGGAACTCTATTCCATATTTCCCTATCCGTAAGAACAACCTCTTGGTCTTCTACACGACCTAGGAACTGGTGTATAATGGCTGCGTTCTCGAGGTATTCCTCGAAGGTGAACAATTCTGAAGACACAAGAGCTCTCCTATAAGCTAACCATCTATGGCGGGCTCTCTGAAGTTCATGATAAAAGACGAGTTGATGAGGATCCAGGATTCTATCTAGGACAAGCCTCTTGATTTGTTTAAGTTTTGTTGACCTAGATGAAATGACACTTAGTCTTCTATCAAGTTCGTCCCACAAAAGTTGATTTCTATCTATTTCAGGCACACTAAGCACATAATTGATTTCTATGGCTGCCAATTGGTTTTCAACATTTATAGTAACTGCTAATATTTTCTTAGGAGCTACCATCTAAACATGATATGCAACTTATTAATTTTAATGATTTGAAATGCATCTATGTTTTGGTTGTTTTATTTTTTTTGTTTTCAAAAGGTTTTAAATGCATTCACGTCGGGTTCACCAAAATGTATCGCTCCAAATTTTTCGCATCCCTACCTTCAGGCTATAGGATCCATGCCCGAAAGGAGGATGGGAAAAGGATGGCACGGTACCTCGGATCGAGAGGCCTTGCGAAGGTCCCGCCTCTCGGGGGAGGTGTATTATGGTGATTTTTCGACGGATGGTGGGTTCACCAGGAAACGTTTGAATGGCAGTTTCCATGCCTAGGTTGGGAATGTGTTTGATGTGTTCAGTTTTAGCTTTAATCATCCAAGTCCTAGGTTTGGCCAAAATGCGTCTAAGCTATTCTATATGAAATGCAGATTTAAATGAAGACAGAAATAGATTTGGACAGAAAAATAGAAAGAACAAGATGGATTAAAGACCCATACCTGATCCGGATGTCTGATGAAGGTTCTAATTTTTGAAGTAGTCAGGATCGTCTGGAATTCGACAGGATCGTCTCCTATCTAACAAGATCGTCTGAGATCCGATGAATTCATCAGAAAAATTCGTCGGAGACCTGCAAATAGAAAAATAGATGCAAAATAGAGAGAATGCAACTATGATAACAGAGGGTAATGATGTAAAATGATAGTAAGAACATTAAAATGATGATAATAAGCAAAAACACGAATGCATTATACCGATCTAATGACAATTTATGCTTTTATTATGCATTAAAGCTACATGGGTGAACTCCAAGATGCAGGATAATAAAGAATAACCATAGAATTAACTAAATGCAGAATAATGCAGTGAAAAAGAGTGGAGAAAATGCAAACTCTGGGCACTGATTGCCCCCAATGTGGACTGCAGTCGAAATCATCTCGAATTGGGCCGAGATCGTCCGAGATTGTACGAGATCGTCTGAGATGAATTGAGCTTGCTTCGACTGAAAAACAATGAAGTTCCTGCAAACAAACTTGGAAAAATACAAATGCAAACAGTGATTTAAGATGGTCTAGTGCATGTAGAATTCGAGTTATAGGGAATTTCAGCCAGGGGGATGCTAAGGGGAGGGCCTAGGATTAAATAGGCTTAGGAGGGAGGTTAGGAGGTTGGAGATCATCCCTATTTGGGAGATCTCCAATGGGGAGGGTCTCTAACGGCGCAGACACGCTTCTGCCCGGATTAGAGACGTCGTTGGAACAGAAACTAATTGTGAAAAATTAGTTTTGGGACAAGATCGTCTGGACGTCCTAGCCTAGACGAAATCGTCCGATCTGAGGCGATATCGTCTGATCGGTGATGATATCATCAAACGGTCAAAACAAACTCTAAAAATGGCATGGGAAACGAGGAAACGGATTAAGCGGCGGTTTGGGAGCGGTTTTGGAGGTTAAAATTTGAATTTGAATTATTTACTAGAGTAAGTGTAATTATTAAGGTTTTACTCTGCCAATTTTAGGGTGCTACACACCTCATTGAATTGAAGGGGTTTTTATTGCACCTCATGGGCAGCCAAGGGGTCTTTGAAGACTCCCATATACTGGTTGTTTGGCGCTATGGGGTTGTCCACTGCCAACGTCTTGTTGTCAATTAAGTCTTGTATCAAATCCTTGAACTTCCAGCATGCATTGAGGTCATGTCCTCTCTGCCTATGGAACCTACAATACAAGTCCTCTTGGTATCCCTTTGGCTTCGGTGCATTGGGATCTATGGTTTGAATTTTTGGAAGGTTGATCAAGTTCGCTGTTGACAAGCGATCAAATAGGGAGTCCCTAGACTCCGTATAAGGTGTGTACTATCATCGAGGGCGACGCTGCTGATTTTGCTCTTGCTTCTAGTTTTCTCTTTCATAATTATTAGGAGGCACTGCCTGATAGTTAGCCTTTTGAGGCTATATTTCTTGTGCAGGGTTAGGGACATTTATAGCAACTTGATTTACCACAGCGGGTTATTGTTGCATAGTCCCTATTTTTGTGTTCTTGTTCCATTCTTTCTTCTTAGGTTTGGAAATCTCACCATCTTGTATCTTGATCTCTTTGACAATTCTGGCCTACGCTAGAGCTTCTTCTAAGGTGGCATATTACTGCAGCTACAATAGCACAAAGATCAATCTCAAACAACTTCTGGAGAATATTTGTGTCAGGTTGGACATAGGAGGGAGGTAGGGTACCTTGGAAAGCAAAGTCCTCCATCGATTTTTGTAGGCCGCCATAGTCTCTTCCTCATACTGCTTGAGGCTAACCGGGTCACTTAATGACGCCTTATTATTGGTGTTGAAGGTGAAGCATTCAAGGAACACATCCACTAACTGATCCAAGTTACTGATGCTATGTTTTGGTAATTGCGTGAACCAATCCGAGGTAGGGCCCGCGAATGTAGTTATAAAGGTTCTCAGCAACAAAGCATCATTGTCCTGAATGCCAAAGCATTGGCTCAGGAACCTCGTCACATGCTCTTGGGCATCCTCCTCACCCTTGAAGATTTCCAACTGAGGCAACTTAAAGTGTTTAGGGTAAGGGGGTGCAGGCATTGATGGATGCATAGGATGACTATGGAGTTGGCATAACGTGGGCTTTGGGGGCCCATAAAATTTGGTTTCCATAGACTCCAAATGCTCTAGAAGCGCTTTATATGCATCGAAAGATTTAATCTCTTCCTCTTTAGTTTCATCCCATTATGGGTTGTGGGAGACTTGAGGCCTATGGAGGGGTTACTGGATAGCAACCCCTACCCCTTGATAGGGCATTTCAGCTCGCTTTTCTTCTTGTTCATACTCCTCATAGGCTTCTTGAGGAGTCTCTAAGCAAGACCTATGACCATGGGTGGGTCCCCATGGAGGGAGCCCATTGTTGTTCCGAGGAGTGGCCTCTCGTTCAGGTCTAGGAGGTCTTGGAGGCAGAACTTGATAAGGTCATGGGGACCTGTCTCGTACCAAGGGGTTGCACCTCTCATATGGTTTTGCCCTTTGGGTGTGAGGGGTTGGAAGCCTCTCAGGCACCGTGTTATGGAGTAGCTCATCTACTTGGTTCTGAATGCACTCCTTGCTAAGGTGGTATAGATGCTCTAGCTGTTGCTGGTCTTACTCAAGCTGCATAATCTGCACTTGGTGGGCAGCATGTCTGGTGACTGCCAGGTCGATCTGTTTTGCAATATTGAGCCTAGGAGGCCTAGATTCCTCTCCTACACATTTTTCTTAGTAATGGTGATATAAGATATCTATAGGTCACTTCCCCCTATCGAGGTTAGTGGCATTCACTCGAGGCTCTGGCCTCGAAAGATGATTTTGGTAAATAGCAGGTGCGGAGGCGCATTGCTCTCACACTGTATATTGCTCTTGAGGAAGGTAGGGGTCTTTCTCATTTTCCCTTTCATTAGTGTGAAAGGGGCGGGTGGAGTTGGCTCGCCTTGCCAGAGGAGCCTTGTGCTCCAGATTTTTCCTGTTGTTTTTAACAATGAGATGGGGCAATGGAGGTATGACATACTCCTGTGGCCTTGCCTCATGGACCCTATGTTCTAGTGCTTCATCATGTGGTGGCCACTCGTATCGAGATTCTAAGGGAGCTTTCCCATTTATGTTGAGTTCCACGTGTAAGGAATCCTCCTGAAAGGGTCTATGTTGGATGGGAGTGCCCCTCAAAGGGGTGCCCCTATAGTCCCATTCTGAGATGCCATGATGTGGACTCTCTTGTGGGCCCGGTCGCCAAGGCGAAATGGCCAAGTCCTTGGGACTATAGCGGAGGTGATTTGTGCCCCCTTGTACACTCTTCGTAGCTTCCACCCTTGCTTGGGCTTGGCTACGGGTGTACACCATGGTGGTATCTCTCTACAAGCTATGTAGGTTTTTATCTCTTTTATGATTTTTTTTTTTGCTACACTAAACAAAAAAGATCACACACACACACAAGTAGTGATTATCTCGTTTAAATATTGAAAGTGTGTCCTAGACCTGGTTTAGTGTGTTTTGATTTTGTTTTGAAAGCTTTTGTAAAGAATGTTTAAATGCAATATGACGGTTCTTATGGCTCCCACAAATTTTCGCCCCTTCAATATACCATTGCTAGGCCGATATACCAACCTCTCTATATACCCGCCCTTATGTGAGGGAAACTATAGGTACGTGAGAGCATATGGTACATGGAACGTAGGTGGTACGGAAGGGGGATCGCCCTATTTTTGACACCTACCATAGAAGACTTATCCTCGTGTGCTAGGAATCACCCCAGCTACACTCAATTAGATTTCATCAGGATTTACGTCTAGCAATAGTAGCGATCGGGGTTTATGAATGCAAAATTCAAGCCAAGGTGGTGATGAAATCCACTGTTGGTCTTGATCAAGGGCTGGGGTTTTACGACCAACTCCTTGGTGTTTATGTTACCACGTGGTGTGTGGGGTTATTTTTATTTTGCAAAATGGAAACAAGCAAGAAGTAGAGGAAAACTACTTTCCCTAAGCAAGCAAGTACCCTAAAAAAAACAAAAAAACTGAAGACAAAAATTGACAGGAAAAGTTTAGAATCCTTACCTCTTCTCTGCCCAAATATTTCAGTTCTGAGTTTCTACACAAAAACCACACAGATAGAAATTCATCCCAAGGAGGAATGAATTACAGTACTAAATTCATCACAGGGTGTGGCAGATTCAAATTCATCCCAGGATAAGACGAATTACAGCTCTATATCTGCCCTTTGATAGAACGAACAACAGTCAGCGTATGAAACTCGACACCTGCAAGCAAAAACAACCAAGTTTTGATCAGATCCCTGATATTAAAAAATAGAGGACTAGGTCCCACCGTGATCGCCATTGAAAGCATGAGGATACGAAAGCAAAAAGGAAATCAAATAAGCGATGCAAATCGAACTTAGAATGAACGCTAAATCCTACAAATTAAAAGTGCTTGAAAAGAGGGAAAGCATGAACGAATCAAAAACTTGAACAAAATCCAATAAAGAAGACAACCCTTTTTATTGATATTGTTTCAATATTTTGTTACAATGCGTTTCCTCCCTTTCCAAGGGCTAGGAGCATTAAACATGCGTTCTAGTCACATCCATGTGTGTCGTTCCTTCTTTCGCGTGCCCACATGTAAAAATGGGTGGAACAAACATCACCACCACTCATGTGGATGAGTATTGGCTCCTTTCTTCTCATCTGAGGTCCATATCCTACATTCAAAGAAACAAGAAGCGGTCAATAACACCTGCGGATGAAATAAAGCATGCAATCCCCAAGCCTACGATAAGCGAATGAGAAGACTAAATTAAACTATGTCTAAAATAAATCCAAATGATCTAAAAATTTGATAGGGACATAAAGACATCACCAGGAGGGCATTGCAAAAAAAATAGTTTGGAAATTCCTCATCGATTTGAATTCGCTCTGGGGTGGGATGAATTCACCTGCAACAAAATGTCGAAATGGTACTGTCCCAAATGTCCTGCCTAGGAAGCTCCAAAAGACCTACAAAATTGGGGTTAGCTAATTGGGGGCATTTTGGGAAGACCCAAATGGTCATATTTTCCCAATTTTGCCTTCATCAATGGGAATTTTATGATGCTACCTGCAAGTTAATGAAGGCGAACGAAGATGGAAACATGATCAAAGTTGCTCAAAACAAGGTGAAATTTAAATGAAAACCTATCTAAGAATCATAGAACTGAATGCAAAAATGAAAGAAAGAATATCTATCATAGATTTCCCATCACTCTGAAGAGGGGCGATTAGGAATGTAATAGTGTGGGAGGGGGCGCCCATGGGGCAGGCCGCCCATCGTTTAGGGCCTGATTTCGGTACCAATCCACTTGGGATGGGTCCAAAACCTCTTATGGGGTATTGTCAGCAAATTGGGTGGGATATTGTGACCAAATTTTGGGTTTGGTTCTGGATTTGTGCTTCCAATAACCACCCTATGACCTCTTCTCCAAAAGAGATCAAGGATGTGAAAGGCACAACTCAAAGGGGAATAGGTGTGAAAATAAAATGACAGCACTTCATTGCTCCAAAATGCTCCTTCTCTATATTCCTTTGGGGTGAGGAAACTCACCAATTTATAGACCTGGAGGTCTCTTGAATTGGGCATGCAGAGGCACCACTTGGCAATCATGCCTTCCCATGGGGAGAGGAGATTCCTCCCTGAATAGGGACTTCATGACTGCCCTTGTAACATCCTCTAACACTCAAAAATGCTTACCCACACTCCCATGCGATGAAGGAAGCGTTAAGTGGTGGATCTGAGCTGCCATTTGTCAAGATTTGATTTTTTGCCTGTCAAACCTGCAATTCACCCCACCTTGGAGTGAATTTGGAATTCGTCCCGGGGTGGGGCGAATCCCAGTTTGAATTTGTCCCTAGGTGGGATGGATATTGAGCAAAGTGCTTGAAGGTGCCAAATTGATTTTTGACCTTCCAAAACTATTGTCAGAGTGGTTAGGACCACTGTTTAACCTCTAGGGGCTGTGTGTGTCAATGCGATCAGTGTTTATAGTCACATAATCGGATTGGTGCTATTTTGGTGTCTACAAGTGGACTATGTGGACTTGATGGTTGACATGGAACTTTTATAAAGGAATATTGACACCCATTTTACCTACATAAAAACATAATCCAATCAACTGAGGACAAATTATACTAACTCATTCATCCTTTTCCCATTCATACTAGTTAATAGTAGACTTAGCACCCAAGTGATAGGTATTATACTAAGAATGAAACACATGGAAGTTTCCACTTCCTAGATGCCTTGACCATTGGCCTTAAAATTTGCATTCCAATGACCCTATCTTACCTACTTCAATTACACCTGATGATTGTTGGTTAACTAAAACATTGCTCAATTGGTTTTCTATTCAGTGCATAGTTCACACCCCTTCGGTTGTCCAAATTATGATATATGGAATTTCATGATTTGTTGCAAGTGATTTAAAATATTTGTATGACTTGTAATATTTTTGTGATTTGTTATATGATTTTGGGCTACCTTATGAAGATCATAATTTTTTGCATATGAAATTTTTTTAAGCCCTTTTTTGAATATCATAATATTTCAAGTTGTTTGCATTGATAGTATTATTTTTATTGTAATTCCATGAAAAATACTATTTCATATAATAAACTAGCATATGCCCCTACTTAATGGACCTAACTATGCTCCATATAAAATCAATATAGAAGCTCTACTACAAAGTAAATGAATTCTTAAATATGTGAATAAGGATATTAAATATACTTATCTTGGAAAGAGAAAATAGTTGTATAGGGACGAGGAGGATTTTTATAGTGCAATTGCCCTACATGTTGAAAATATCTATGATAATCATATAAATAGAATTTTGGACCCATAGAACCTAGAGAATTTCTATTAGATGTATGGTCATGTTTATTATATATAGATTAGTAGATTGGAGGAAGAGCTTGCTACATTAAATATGGATAGTTTTAGAATAATTGATGAATATATCAATAAATCCAAGAAATTATAATAAGATATTTACATTTTTAAAGACAATATTAGTGCTATGATAGATCTTGAATATCTTAATATATTGTTTAGCAATATTTCAAAGACCTATAAGATAGTGGCCATTATCTTTGAGATGTGTCAATTTTT
The DNA here is from genome assembly GCA_028583015.1 of Wollemia nobilis. NCBI lineage: Eukaryota > Viridiplantae > Streptophyta > Pinopsida > Araucariales > Araucariaceae > Wollemia > Wollemia nobilis. Next base: position 8,751,973 of record JAQPPZ010001925.1, read on the forward strand.
TTTTATAAGACTCCCTCTTCATTCCTTGATGATATCTTCAAGTTCCTTCTTCATAAACAAGCTTGGAAACAATTACAAAATAGCCATTCTCTCCCCATTATATCTCATTCCAAGTATCTCAACCAACAACTTAAGAAGAAAATAAAATATGTATATAAGAATTCCAAGAAGTCATTCAAAATAAAGCTCTATAGATCCTACAAGAAGGAATGGCACATTGAAATTTTTTATAGATAATGTATTAAAAATATTAAATAAGTGAGTTTATTCTATGATTAAGGTAAGGATGACCAATATGGAGAGAAATCACATGCACATGTAGTTATTCATTTACTTTATTGGACATTCACTTATTTAAAAGAGTAGATTACAAATTTAGATCAACCTGACAAATGAATAATCATCAATATTTTATGAATTATTATAATGGATGGATAATGGTGAGTGTATGGTTATTTTTATTACTCCTTACACCTAACTAGATGTGGAAATATAGCAATTTATTCCTCCTCTTTCAAATATGTTCTCCATGTACTAGACATGGGTCTTAATATTATCTCTATTTACCACATCACTCATACTAACAAAAAGGTGGAATTTTGGCTAGATACATGCATGATTAAGGAAATTGATAATGGTTTTAAGATAAACCTATCAAGAAATTTTAATGAGTTTGATAATATGTATAATATTTGTAAATATTCTTCCTAATATGGGTCACACATTACCAAACAAGATACAAGATAGCCACAAACTTGCCTAAGAATTTCATTGATCAATCATGAATTTATAGGTTGAGAAGCCTCTACAAAACTATCAAAGAATTAAAATCTATGATAGAAAAACCACATATGGATTTACAAAAGGCTTCCAAAAAATGCTATAGCTCAAACAACACAAAATGTTGCATACCAAAAAAAATATTACAAAAAATTTTAAAACTTTGATTAATTAATTTTAATTAAACCTAAGTTTAATTAAAAATTAATTAATCCCTATTATTCCTCCCAACCACAAAATCATTAGACTCCAATGCATACAAAAAAGGAAGAAGGTAATGGTAAATGCAAAATCTAGAAAGAATCCAGGTGGTGCTGGTGGATCTCCATAATGATGAGTGCCCACGTAGAACAAAGAGCTACCTCTAAGCTAAAAAATATGCTGATGAATGGATGGAAACAACTAAATAATTGGAGGATATACTACCAAAAAATAAAAATACCATGAGGTGGAGGAAGCAAGATGCTAAAAGGTGTGAATAAAATCTAAAACTAGAGCTAGAGTAGTAGTAGTATGAGGAACATCAGGCCTAGGGGCTACAAGAATATGAGTAGGCACAAGAATATGAATAGATGCTCAATGAATATTTTGATCAAGTGGTGCAATATTTTGAGTTGCCAAAAGGAATTTTGTTTGTTTTTCCTCATGTTGTGGGGTGCTAAAACCTAAGGCAATATTTCATGCCTAATAAAAATTAGTATGAGCCTAATGCGAGGTGGGATGCATAATAAGAATAATGAAATTTTACTTTTCATGAGCCTACAAAAAATCCCATAACCACTTGGGATTAGTTAGTCACAACCTTGAAGGCTACATTCTATCCATTTAATTATGATGATTATTTTCTCATACAATGGTTTTTTTTGAGACACGCAAGCCACATGTTTGTCCATTATTATATCTACTAGTTCAATTGATTGCACATCTTGCTTCATGCACATGATCCTACACTTACTCTTATTGCTAATTTTAAGAGTGGTCTTTAGACACACTTGTTTTGAGAGTTGAAATATACTCCACTTGACACACTTGATGTAGCTTTTAATCAAGCTTGTATTGTAGAGGAAAAACTTGTTGCTCAATCTTGTGCACCTTGGTCTTCCTTTTCACCAAGTGCTCATCAATATTCTTCAATAACTCCTTGATCTTATTTTTCATCAAACACTTCTAAACATTTGAGTTCTCCCCATTAGCTGCATTCCTCCTATATGAAGAAGTCATTTCCTTATTTTCTTACTCTTATTTATCTTGTCCTTATCTATATTCTTCTTCTAATATATTTTTTCATTATTGTAAACAAAAGGGACATATGAAATATGCTTTTCCAAAAAAAAAGACAATTGCTTATATAGTATCCTAAGGAGGAAACTTTTAAAAATGGAACTTTGTAAAATCCCATTTGGACTTGGGGAGAAGCTCATACCTATCCTAAGTTAAAAGGTTGACTCAATAATGTCAACTTACTCAGTCATCAATATTTTATAGCAGGTCATGATAATCTATTTGTTACTCATGCTCATATTACACATAATTTCTCTATGGATTGTATCATTGATAATGTCTTGTAGAAAATATTGATTGGAAATTCCATTGTTGATAAGTTACAACTACATACACATCCTCATCCTTGTCCATACTCACTTGGATGGAAGGACAATGATACTAATTCCACGATCACATACACTTGCACTTTATATTTTGTTTTTTCCTCCTAAGTATATACACATTGTTACCTATGATGTCACTCCTATGGAATTTTGTGGTTTGTTGCTAGGTAAACTTTATTAATATGAAAAAATGGCTCAGTATGATGCATATTTAACACCTATACTTTTTAGCATGAGCAACACACTTTTCTTATTTGTAGTATTTAGCCCACTACACATCAAGCTCATACTAATTTACATCAAACATAACATATTACCTTTTATTTTAGCACACCATAGTATGATGACACTCAAGTAAAAATAATTTTGGCCACTTAGCATGTTGCACCACTTGGGAAAAGTATTTATTAAGCACCTATTCTTATTCCTACACTTGTTCTTGCTACTCTTGTTACTACTATTACTCCTCCCATCCTCTTGCTTTACCACATATTTTTCCTCCACCTTATGTGTAAAAACCCAATTTCTAACCCACCTTATAGAGAGTAATTTTTTTAAAGGTTAACCAATAAGGTTCACACCAAATATATTCCAAAACTCTTATGTTTGGCATAATTAAGGCATAACCACATTTGAGCCTATGTCATACCCAAAGATACCCAAGGGGATAATATAGGCCAACATATCATAGCTATATTTGGGGTTAACTTTTATACACCTTCATGGTTAGAAAAAATGACATTAGTGGTTTCAACACATTCCTTATACTCTTCGTGAGTAAAGGTAATTAAACCATAGCATAATAATTATCCCTTTTAGTCCATCAAAAGGGGATGTCATTTTCCTCACCATACATAAGTAAGTCTATGTAGGTGATTAACGTAATGCCTTATAGTCTAGTTATCTCATCTCTATGATAAGATAACTAGTACTTTGTGCTTAATGACCACACCTCCATGATGGGATCATTAAGGGTATTATCACTCCATGTGATAATACTCATGGCCACTTGATCCTTCTTGATCAAGGAACCATCACTACCTAAGTTGCAAATGGTTTCCTATCCTTCATGGAAATAAATGTGGTTTAAGCTCCATGCTTAAGAACCATCCTCAAAAGCTCCATGATTTTGGGAGTACATATGAGCTACACCACTTAAGATGTACCTATTGCAACTGATTTGATAGTTACCTCCCTACAACTAACCAAATCTTGGGATCTATCTAAGCTAGGGTACTATTATGGTTACTTAAAAACAACCCTCCCATAATACCCTTCATAACCCAAGGAAAATTAACATCTAAAAATCTTAAAATCTCTTTTAACATAAGTAGATCATGCTTATGTCACTTATCTAAGGAAATATTATACCATCCCTAACACATATAGCAAAAAAATTAACCAACTTACTAGAATAACATATATTTTGAAAGCATGAACATTGAATAAATTTAAATTTTGATCTATTTACAATTCATTTTGCTATTCGTAGAAAAAAAAAACCATCTTTCTATAAGAAGAAATAAAACTTAAAGTTTTAAATGAATTGAAAATAATAATAGCATATCATTAAGCATCAATGATCAAATCCTTTCATAATATTGAGACTTATCTAACAAAGCCTTTCTACTCATTATATTTCAATACACATATCATCAAACCAATGACTAGTCTCAATAAGTTTATCCATCATTACATATTTTTCTTTGATTTTTCAATTACATCATAATCATGTTCAACATGAAACTTTGATAAAAGCATAATAGAACTCTTTCTTTCTTTGTCTCTACTTGTTGGTCCTCCTTGAGCTCCATCAAGAGGTGGTTGGAGTAAGGGATCAAGACAACTCCTTAATATGATAATGCATTCCTAAATGCTTATTTCATATTCCATGCATCCAATAAAAGCATAAATAAAATAAACAATCATTTACTTTTCTACATACTTAATCCATTACATCAAGTATTCATATAGAAATGATCCTTTACATTTCTATTTTATTTTAAAATAATCACATGAAGAAACCCCATAAATTTCTTCATCCAAAATGGACTCTGCACCCAGTTTTTTTTTTTTTCAAGTTTTAAAATAAACAAATCATATAAGGAAACCCCCTAGTTTCTTCCCTATAGATGGAATCCATACCCACTTTAAATAATATGTGAAATACCCCATAATATTTCACTATAAATTTATTCCATGCCTAATGACTTATTATTTAACTTAATGAATAAATAATGAAACTTCCATAGTTTCCTTATTACCATTGAAATCCTCATCCAATTAGTCATTCAATGATTTCTTTTCCTCGAATAAAAACATTATACTTCATAAGAAAACCCCATAGTTCCCTCCACACTAATTCCCCTTATTTTAATAAGCTCTAGGAATCAATGTATGTTCTCAACTTAACTTTCAAATCTATGTTTTTCTTTTATTTAATTCAATAAGATTATCATTCATTTATTATATCAAAATATCAAATATCCCATATAGAAATGACCCTTTCATTTCTACTTAATTTTAGAGTAATCATATGAAGAAACCCCATAAATTTCTTCATCCAAATAGGACTCTGCATCCCATTTACTTTTTTTTTTTTTTATAAATGAACAATATATTTCCATAGAAGAAACAATATAGTTCAAAAAAACAAATGACCATTTTTACACAACATATTTTTATAAAACAAACAATATATTTCCGTAATATGTTTCTACAAAAGAAACAATATATTTCCACAATATATTTTCACAAAAAAAGTAGTATATTTCTATAATATATTTTTACAAAGTAAGCAATATTTTTTTACTATATATATCTACAAAACAAACAATATATTTCCACAATACATTTTCACAAAACAAACAATATATTTTTTTGAATGAAAAAACATTATATTAAGTACAAGGCCTAAACATATAAAAATGGGTGGACTGACAAATCACACCCCGAGCGCAAAAAAAACTGGTTGGTTTAATAGCTAGGACATAGTTCAAAGGTTCCTTCCAGAAGACTACATATAGGTGGGATTAACTACACAAATAAAAATATATCACATTAGGCATTAATTTTTCTAACCTGGCCCTCATAGCATGCCATGCATCTCAGCAATAGGCTGGCGAGTTGGACTCAGTGGGGCCTCACTAGGAATGCTCCAGCATTCATGCGCATCTATACCACCAGAAATGCCCATGCTCTAGCTATTAATGGCATAATTATCACCACCCATATGGCAACTAACCTGGAAGGGAGAACATGGGTGAGTTCCCTAGCCATTTTCATAGTGAAATGAATAAGATTGTAGTATATTTCTACAAAATAAACAATATCTATAAGCAATATATTTTCGTAGTATATTTCTACAAAATAAGAAATATCTACGTTCTATGATTAAAATTATATCCAAGCCTACATGCATCATACAAATATAATCATTCAATAACAATTGCAAGATGTTAATATAATGTATATGTAAACATAACATGCACCATACTAATCTAGACATTCTATAACAATGAAAGATCTTAATTCCATGTATATGCAAACCTAACATGCATCATACAAATATAGACATTCCATAACAATACAAGATCTTAATTCCATATGTATATGCAAGCCTAGTGAATGATCCGGTGGATTATCCCATACCAATCCATAGTTTAGATTCTTAGACCTCACCATTAGGACATACCCAAGTTTCACTACATTGGATCACTCAAGCCTTTCCACTTAGGGTGAATCATTCATAGTACCTAGTTATTACTTAACTCAGCAAGGATTATGATGGCATAATGCATATTAGTCATATGGAGAGAAGCCCATACTTCTCTTACTCATTTATGTATCTATTATTACACAAGTCACATCCAAATAAAATCATGCAAGAACAATGCAAACCGATAGAATCCCATACTTATCTCACTTATTTATGGATCTATTGCTATACAAACTGCATCCATAAATAATTAATTGATGAAAAAACATATTATTTAATCAAGATCTATTGTTTTGAATCAATAGCTTCTAATCCTATAACTATTGATAAAATAGTCAAGCATAACATCACTTAATAACAGTCTTCTATTTTAATCAATAACTTTTATTAAAACTATTGATAAAATAAACAAACATAACATTACTTAGTAAATATATTTCATTTTAATCAATAGTTTTTAACCCTATAACTATTGATAAAATAATCAAACGTAATATTACGTAATGAAAATCTTATATTTTAATCAATAGATTTTAACCCTATATTATTGATAAAATAATCAAACATAACTGTAGACACCAAAACAACACCTATCTGATTATGTGACTACAAACACTAATCGCATTAACACACACAGCCCCCAGGGCAGCCCCCAGAGGTTAAACAGTGGTCCTAACCACTCACACAATAGTTTTGGAAGGTCAAGAGTCAATTTGGCACCTTCAGGCACTCTGCTCCATACTCGTTCCACCCAGGGACGATTACAAACTTCTATTCGCCCCTCCCAAGGACGATTAACAGTATTTGCTCCAGGGTGGGGTGAATAATAGGTTTGACAAGAAAAAAGTCAAATATTAACAAATGGCAGCTTAGATCCACCACTTAACTCTTCCTTCATTGCATGGGAGGGTGAGTGAGTGTTTTCAAGCGTTAGAGGCAGTTACAAGGGCAATCATGGAGCCCCTAATCAGGGAGGAATCTCCTCCCCCCTTGGGAGGCATGATTGCCAAGTGGCACCTCTGCATGCTCATCCAAAGGGACCTTCAGGTCTATAAAATGGTGAGTCTTCTCACCCCAAAAACATACATAGAAGGAGAATTTTGAGCAACAAAGTGCTGTCGTTTTACTTCCACACACACACCTTTTTGATTTGTGCCTTTCACATCCTTGATCTCTTTTGGAGAGGAGGTCATAGGTTGGTTATTGGAAGCACAAAATATAGAACCAAAACCCAAAATTTGGCAACTATATCCCACCAAATTTTTTGACAATACCCCATAAGAGATTTTGGACCCATCCCAAGTGGATTGGTGTCGAAATCAGGCCCCAAACAGAGGGCATCCTGCCCCTGGGCGCCCCCCACACTGTTGCAGTCCTAATCACCCTGCCTCAGAGTGATTAGAAATTTATGGTATATTTCCTTTATGTTATTTTTGCATTTGATTATATGCTACTTAGATATGTTGTCATTCAAATTTCACATCGTTTTGAGCATTTTTGATCATGTTTCTATTATTTCCCGCCTTTACTAACATGCATGTAGCATCATCAAATTATTGGTGATAGAGGCCAAATTGGGAAAATATGACCTTCTGGGTCTTCCCAAAATACCCCCAATTAGCTAACCCCCAACTTTTCAGGTGATTTGGAGCTTCCCGGATGTGACATTTGGGATAGTGCTTTTTGACGTTTTGTTGCAGGTCTATTCGTCCCGCCCCGGAGCGAATACAAATATGTGGTGATTTTTTTGACTGTTCCATTTGTAGTGTTTTCCTTGTGATGTTTTGATGCCCCTTTAAAATTTTCAATTCATTTGGAACTATTTTAGTTATCATTTTATTTACATCTTGCTTGCACTAATTGAAGGTGTGGGGATTGCATGTTTTATTTTATCCACAGGTGCTACTGATTGTTTCTTGTTTCTTTGAACATAGGATATGGACATTAGAGGATCAGAAAGGAGTCAAGACTCATCAAATCAAGTGGCGATGACATTTGGTCCACCCATTTTACATGTGGGCACGCGGAAGAAGGATGGCCATCCATGGATGTGACAAGAAACATATTTAACGCTCCTATCCCCTAAAATGGAAGGATAAATATTGTAACACAACCTTAAAAGTGTATCAATAAATAGGGCCATATTCCATATTGCTTTTATCTCATGTCGATTCATTTATGTTCTTTCCTTTCATGCATTTTTCAATATATAGGCTTTTAGCGTAAATTTTGGTTTTACATGCATCGTACTTGGAATTTTCCTTTTTGTTTCCATATCATCATGATTTCAATGGTGATAACAGTGGGAAATTTGTCCTCTATTTTTAATATCTGAAATATTATCAAAACTTGATTGTTTTTGCTTGCAGGTATCGAGTTTTCAAACGCTAGACTGCTGTTCGTCCCAACCTGTGGCGAATACAGAGCTGGAATTCGTCTTACCCAGGATGAATGGGCATTTGCCCCACCCTGTGATGAATACAGTCCTGTAATTCATCCCGCACCAGGACGAATAGCTATCTATGAAGTTTTAGGACAGAAACTCAGAACCAGCAGATTTGGGTAGAGAAGAGGTAAGGGTCCTAAACTCTTTCTGTCATTTTCTGTTTTCTATTTTTTTGGTTACTTGCTTGTTTAGGAAAAGTTGTACTGCATGTTTATTTTATTTCATGCAAAATAAAAGGAACCCCACACATCACGTGGCAACATAAAAACCAAGGATTTGGTCATAAAACCCCAGCCCTTGATCAAGAACAACGATAGATTTCATCACCACCTTGGCTTGAATTTTGCATTCATAACCCCGATTGCTATTGTTGCTAGACGTAAATCCTTACAAAAGATGACTGAGTGTAGCTGGGGTGATTCCTAGTGCATGAGGATAAGTATTATATGGTAGGTGTCAAAAATAGGGTGATTCTCCTTTCGTACAGCCTATGTTCCACATACCATCTGCTCTCACGTACCAACAGTTTCCCTCACATAAGGGTGGGTATATAGAGAGGTTGGTATATCAGCCTGGAAATGGTATATCGAAGGGGCGACCATTTTTGGGAGTCATAAGAGCCATCATATTGCATTTAAACATTCTTTACAAAAGCTTTCAAAACAAAATCAAAACACACTAAACCAGGTTTAGGGCACACCTTTAATCTTTAAACGAGATAATCATTGCTTTACATGTGTGATATTTTCTGTTTAGTGTAGTATAAAAATCATAAAAAGAGATAAAATTCTACGCGTCTTGTAGGAAAACACCACCATGGTTGTACACCCATATCCAAGCCCAATCATGGGTAGGAGCTATGGAGAGGGGCACAAGTCACCTCCGCTATAGCCCCAAGGACTTGGTCATACCACCTTGGTGGCCTGACCCACAAGAGAGTCCAAATCATGCCATTTTAGAATAGGACTATAGGGGCACCCTTCGAGGGGCACTCCCATCTAACATAGACCCTTTCAGTAGGAGTCCTTACATGTGGCACTTAATATAAATGGGAAGGCTCCCTTAGAAGCTCGGTATGAGTGGCCGCTGTGCAATGAAGCACTAGAACAACATAGGGTCCATGAGGAGAGGCCACATGAGTATGTCATCCCTCCTTTACCCCCCATCACTGTTAGAAACAATAGGCAAAATCTAGAGCACAAGGCTCTTCAAACAAGGCAAGCCAACTCTACCCACCCCTTTCACATATACAAAAGGGAGCATGAGAAATACCATTACATTCCTCAAGAGTAATACATAGTGTGGGAGAAATGCGTCTCTGCACCTGCTATCTACCAGAATCACCTACTGAGGCCAGAGCCTTGAGTGAATGCCACCAACCTCAACAGAGGGAAGCTACCTATAGAGATATAAGATCATCATGACCAAGATAAATGTGTAGGAGAGGCATCTAGGCCTCCTATACTCAAGATGGCAGAACAAATCAACCTGACAGTCGCCAGACATGCTGCCCACCAAGCGTAGATCATGCAGCTTAAGCAAGACCAAAAGTAGCTAGAGCATCTATATTGCCTTAGCAATGAGTGCATTTGACACAAAAAAAATGAGCTACTCCATAACACGGTGCCTGAGGGGGTTTCAATCCCTTGCATCCAAAGAACAAAACTATATGAGAGGCACAACCCCTTGGTGCAAGATAGGTCCCCGCGGCCTTACCAAGTACTGCCTCCAAAACATCCTAGACCTGAGCGGGAGGCCACTACTAGGAACAACGATGGGCACCCCCCACGAGGACCCACTCATGGTTATAGGTCTCATATAGAAACTCCTCAAGAAGCCTATGAGGAGTATGAGCAAGAAGAAGAGTGGGCCGAAACGCCCTACCAAGGCAGAGGGGCTGCTATCCGACCACCCCTCCCTAGGCCTTAAGTTTACCACAACCCACAATGGGAGCAAACTAAGGAGGAAGAAATTAAATCTTTCGATGCATATAAAGCGCTGCTAGAGCGCTTAGAGTCTATGGAGACCAAGATCTCTGGGCCCCAAAAGCCCACTTTATGCCAACTCAGTAGTCACCCTGTGTATCCATCCGTGCTGACACCTCCATACCCTGACCACTTTAAACTACCCCAGTTGGCACTCTTTAGAGGAGAGGAGGATGCCCAAGAGCACGTGATTAGGTTCCTAAGCCAATGCTTTAGCATTCAAGACAACGATGCTTTGTTGCTGAGAAAATTTATAACCACATTCACAGGCCCTACCTCGGATTGGTTCACTCAGTTGCCAAAACATAGCATCAGTAACTTGGATCAGATAGTGGATGCATTCCTCAAATGCTTCACCTTCAACACCAAGAAAAATGCGTCACTAAGCGACCTAGCTAGCCTCAGATAGTATGAGGAAGAAACCATGGTGGCATATGGGAACCGATGGAGGACATTGCTTTCAAAGCTGCACTACCTCCCTCCTATCTATGACCTCACACAAATATTCTCAAAGATCTGTTTGAGATTGATCTCTGTGCTATTGCAGCTGTAGCAATATGCCACTTTAGAGGAAGCTCTAGCACAAGCCAAAATCATTGAAGAGATCAAGATTTAGGATGGTGAGATAGCCAAGCCAAAGAAGAAAGAATGGTCTAAGAACACCAAAATAGGGACCATGCAACAAAAATCTACTGTGGTCAATCAAGTTGCTATAAACATCCCTAAGCCTACACAAGTAACATAGCCGCAAAAGGCTAACTATCATGTGGTGCCTGTTAACAGTTATGATAGAGAAAATTAGAGGCAAGAACAAAATCAACAGCGTTGCCCTAGGCAACAATTCACACCTTACACAAAGTCTAGAGACTCCCTTTTTGACCGTTTGTCAGCGAAAAACTTGATCAACTTGCTCGAGATTCAACCCATAGACCCCAATGCACCAAAACCTAAGGGCTACAGGGAAGACTTGTACTACAGGTTCCACATATGGAAGGGACATGACCTTAATGCATGTTGGAAGTTTAAAGGCTTGGTGCAAGACTTAATAGATAACAAGAAATTAGCGGTAGATAATCCTATGGCACCAAGCAATCAACAAATGGAAGTCTTTAAGGACCCCTTGCCTACCCATGATGCATAGGCAAAGACCCTACAAGTCAATGAGGTCACACAGAACTGCCCCATGCAGGGGTATGTAGGGATGATCAGTATAGTGACTCGAAAAAAGAGGTACCCGAGCATAGCTGCCCCCACGGTAGCTACAGGTGAGGTGCCAACAATGTCACAACCTTAATAGCACCTTGCACCACCTCCTCTGCCTAGACCAGTGGCCACGATTCGGACCAAACTCACCTAGAGTTTGAGGACCACGTCAGCTAGGCTCTCCATCTACGAGCTCATACAACAATCAACACCCCATTGGGAGGCTCTAATGGAGATACTAAAAGCCATCGAGTTGCAACACCATGAAGCAAACTCCTTCAACAACTTCGTGGGACATGTCAAACAATGCACTGAGCCAGTCATCACCTTTTGAGAAGACAAATTGAAGTCAGTGGCTGGTGACATGGCGGATCCACCCCTACACATCATCGCACGGGTCAACGATATTCTGTACAAAAGGGTATTGGTGGACACTGGCTCATACAATAATATCATTACAACAGCAGCCTTGAAGCACCTCAAGTTGCCCACATCTCACATAGTGGCCTTCACCTATATGCTGCGAGCATTTAAATATGCAATATGCTTGACAGTTGGCACAATTGTCCTACCCATCCAAGTGGGGCAAAAGACTATACCTACATTGTGCCATATTTTGGAAGGTGAAATGGCCTATAACATCTTGTTGGGTCGGCCATGGATTAGGGACATGAAGTGTGTCCCTTCAATAGCTCATCAATGCTTAAAGTATACATTCGAAGGGTAGGTGCATGTAGTCCCGACGGACTTGGAACCCTTCAAGTATTGCAATGCGGTGCAGCTAATGCCGCAATCGACCCTTCCATCAATGCATTTGGATTTTTAGTTGAATCCATCTAAACAAGGTCTGATTTTGTAGGCATCCCCGTTAACAAGTCCATCAAAACCCTAGCTGGGTCCATATTCATCATCCGGTCCTTCACCAACAACACCACCTATGGTGGCCACATAGAAGGACAAGGGGAAGAAACCTTTGGAAGAGGTGCAACCTTTGGAAGAGGTACAATCATCAGTATCAACCATAACTACTGAGGATATGCCTAGTAGAGTGGAAGTCAAGGCTCCTAGTTCACCCGACATGGAGTGGACTCAGGAAGAACTTCTATTCCCTCCCCCTCAACCGCCAATAATCACTATTGAAATGGCCAATACGGGCCTGGGGGAGTACCTGGTGCGGAATATTATAGCAACGCCCACACTTGAGTCCATGCAAGACATGGGGAGACCTCGTCTCCCCATAGGCACTATTGTTCCTCTAGGCTACCCTCCAAAATAGACAAACTTTGTGTATGGGGGCCTTGATCATGGTATTGAACCTTACATGCAAGAGGATGAAGATGAAGAGCCTTTACTGAAGATGTCAACTATTTGTCCAACCCAGACTTCGCTTTAAGATACCTTGGCCAATGCAATTGGCATGGATATGGGTTAGGCAGATATGAGCAAGGAGTGCATGTCATTTTCCAACCAAGATACCAAATGCCATATGACAAGTCAGGAGTAGGGTTCAACCACCCCCTCCCCTTGGACATCTTGGTAGAGAACATGCAAGGCCTAGGGATAGGCAACAAGGGGGGATTGGCATTAGATCCATATGCCAACCCTAACATGACATATACATTGGGAGATTATCTCCCATTGTTGAAAACCAACCTTGTTGACCTCAAAAACCCTTTCCATTCACTCGAGAGAGGAGAAAGTTCGAGGACTCACCTACAAGAGAGGTATAGAAAAGGTCAGGAAGGATCTTTAGAAGACAAGTCAGAATATGGGGTAGCACCATGGGACCCCTTCGAATCAGATAGCAATCACTCACAAGTGACCCACATGGATGATTATCAGGAAAGCCTCTTGGCAATATTCCCTTTGGCAGCTCCTATAGAGCAAGGGCCACCACAAGATAGGTCCCCATGGCGTTACCAAGTACTATCTCCAAAACCTCCTAGACCTGTGCGGGAGGCCACTCCTAGGAACAACGATGGGCACCCCCCATGAGGACCCACTCATGGTTATATGTCTCATATAGAAACTCCTCAAGAAGCCTATGAGGAGTATGAGCAAGAAGAAGAGCCGACAAAAACGCCCTACCAAGGCGGAGGGGTTGCTATCCGGCCACCCCTCCCTAGGCCTTAAGTTTACCACAACCCACAATGGGAGCAAACTAAGGAGGAAGAAATTAAATCTTCTGATGCATATAAAGCACTGATAGAGCACTTAGAGTCTATGGAGACCAAGATCTCTGGGCCCCAAAAGCCCACTTTATGCCAACTCGGTAGTCACCCTGTGTATCCATCCGTGCTGACACCTCCATACCCTGACCACTTTAAACTACCCCAGTTGGCACTCTTTAGAGGAGAGGAGGATGCCCAAGAGCACGTGATTAGGTTCCTAAGCCAATGCTTTGGCATTCAGGACAATGATGCTTTGTTGCTGAGAAAATTTATAACCACATTCACAGGCCCTACCTCGGATTGGTTCACTCAGTTGCCAAAACATAGCATCAGTAACTTGGATAAGCTAGTGGACGCGTTCCTAAAATGCTTCACCTTCAACACCAAGAAAAATGTGTCATTAAGCAACCTAGCTAGCCTCAGATAGTATGAGGAAGAAACCATGGTGGCATATGGGAACCGATGGAGGACATTGCTTTCAAAGCTGCACTACCTCCCTCCTATTTATGACCTCACACAAATGTTCTCAAAGATCTGTTTGAGATTGATCTCTGTGCTATTGCAGCTGTAGCAATATGCCACTTTAGAGGAAGCTCTGGCACAAGCCAGAATCATTGAAGAGATCAAGATTTAGGATGGCGAGATAGCCAAGCCAAAGAAGAAAGAATGGTCTAAGAACACCAAAACAAGGACCACGCAACATAAACCTGCTGTGGTCAATCAGGTTGCTATAAACATCCCTAAGCCTACACAAGTAACATAGCCCCAAAAGGCTAACTATCAGGTGGTGCCTATTAATAGTTATGACAGAGAAAATTAGAGCCAAGAACAAAATCAACAGCGTCGCCCTAGGCAACAATTCACACCTTACACAAAGTCTAGAGACTCCCTTTTTGACCGTTTGTCAGCGACAAACTTGATAAACTTGCCTAAGATTCAACCCATAGACCCCAATGCACCAAAACCTAAGGGCTATAGGGAAGACTTGTACTGCAGGTTCCACATATGGAAGGGACATGACCTTAATGCATGTTGGAAGTTTAAAGGCTTGGTGCAAGACTTAATAGATAACAAGACATTAGCGATAGATAATCCTATGGCACCAAGCAATCAACAAATGGAAGTCTTTAAGGACCCCTTGCCTACCCATGATGCATAGGCAAAGACCCTACAAGTCAATGAGGTCACACAGAACTGCCCCATGTAGGGGTATGTAGGGATGATCAGTATAGTGACTCAAAAAAAGAGGTACCCGAGCACAGCTGCCCCCAAGATAGCTACAGGTGAGGTGCCAACAATGTCACAACCATAATAGCACCTTGCACCACCTCCTCCGCCTAGACCAGTGGCCACGATTTGGACCAAACTCACCTAGAGTTTGAGGACCATGTAGGCTAGGCTCTCCATCTACGAGCTCATACAACAATCAACGCCCCATTTGGAGGCTCTAATGGAGATACTAAAAGCCATCGAGTTGTAGCCCCATGAAGCAAACTCCTTCAACAACTTCGTGGGACATGTCAAACGATGCACTGAGCCAGGCATCACCTTTTGAGAAGACAAATTGAAGTCAGTGGCTGGTGACATGGCGGATCCACCCCTACACGTCATCGCATGGGTCAACGATATTCTGTACAAAAGGGTATTGGTGGACACTGGCTCATACAATAATATCATTACAATAGCAGCCTTGAAGCACCTCAAGTTGCCCGCATCTCACATAGTTGCCTTCACCTATACGCTGCGAGCATTTAAATATGCAATATGCTTGACAGTTGGCACAATTGTCCTACCCATCCAAGTGGGGCAAAAGACTATACCTACATTGTGCCATATTTTGGAAGGTGAAATGGCCTATAACATCTTGCTGGGTTGGCCATGGATTAGGGACATGAAGTGTGTCCCTTCGATAGCTCATCAATGCTTAAAGTATACATTCGAAGGGTAGGTGCATGTAGTCCCGACGGACTTGGAACCCTTCAAGTATTGCAATGCGGTGCAGCTAATGCTACAATCAACCCTTCCATCAATGCATTTGGATTTTTAGTTGAATCCATCTAAAAAAGGTCCGATTCCATAGGCATCCCCGTTAACAAGTCCATAAAAACCCCAACTGGGTCCATATTCATCATCTGGTACTTCACCAACAACACCACCTATGGTGGCCACATAGAAGGACAAGGGGAAGAAACCTCTGGAAGAGGTGCAACCTTTGGAAGATGTACAATCATCAGTATCAACCATAAATACTGAGGAGATGCCTAGTAGAGTGGAAGTCGAGGCTCCTAGTTCACCCGACATGGAGTGTACTCGGGAAGAACTTATATTCCCTCCCCCTCAACCGCCAACAATCACTATTGAAATGGCCAATACGGGCCTAGGGGAGTACCTGGTGCATAATATTATAGCAACGCCCACAGTTGAGTCCATGCAGGACATGGGGAGACCTCGTCTCCCCATAGGCACTATTGTTCCTCTAGGCTACCCGCCAAACCAGACAAAATTTGTGTATGGGGGCCTTGATCATGGTATTGAACCTTACATGCAAGAGGACGAAGATGAAGAGCCTTTTACTAAAGATGTCAACTATT
Organism: Wollemia nobilis; assembly: GCA_028583015.1. Classification (NCBI taxonomy): domain Eukaryota; kingdom Viridiplantae; phylum Streptophyta; class Pinopsida; order Araucariales; family Araucariaceae; genus Wollemia; species Wollemia nobilis. The sequence goes on from JAQPPZ010001925.1 coordinate 8,768,474, forward strand.
TTTCCAACCCAAACTTTGCTCTAAGATACCTTGGACAATGCAATTGGCATGGATATGGGTTAGGCAGATATGAGCAAGGAGTGCGTGTCCTTTTCCAACCAAGATACCAAATGCCATACGACAAGTCAAGAGTAGGGTTCAACCACCCCCTCCCCTTGGACATCTTGGTAGAGAACATGCAAGGCCTAGGGATAGGAAACAAGGGGGGATTGGCATTAGATCCATATGCCAACCCTAACATGACATATACACTGGGATATTATCTCCCATTGTTGACAACCAACCTTGTTGACCTCAAAAACCCTTTCCATTCGCTCGAGAGAGGAGAAAGTTCGAGGACTCACCTACAAGAGAGGCATAGACAAGGTCAGGAAGGATCTTTAGAAGACAAGTAAGAATATGGGTTAGCACCATGGGACCCCTTCGAATCAGATAGCAATCATTCACAAGTGACCCACATGGATGATTATCAGGAAAGCCTCCTGGAAATATTCCCTTTGGCGGCTCCTATCGAGCAAGTGCCACCACAAGACAATCAGGCCCCACCATAGAGAGCAGAACAACCCCAATGGGGATAGATCAATTTGCTCAAGCAAGAAAAGCCTCTAATTTTGCAAACGGTTTTTGGAGCCAACAAAGGCCTTTGGATCTCTGACAGTGATTATGAAGATGAAATTGAGATGGCCTATCTCAATCATATGCGACAACAATACCCCTTGGATATTAACGACATATTTGAACAACTAAACATAGTGCCAGGGCATGAGTGGAACATAGACCCAACTTAGTGGGACCAAGTGTTGAATCTACCACTTTGGGAATACGAAGAACACCTTCCACCCAGAGACCCTATAGAGATATCAGTGTCGAGGGTAGACCCTATCTTCCTATCCGCACATAGGGCCGATCCATTCATGCAAATACCTCCAGAACTAGATCCAGAGCACAAAGAACATCTAGAATGTTCGAGTCATCACACTCATGGTAATGGAGGCCAAAATAATTTTATCAACATGATCTCCATTGACTTAACCACCCCCATCCACAATCCGACCGATCCAACACAGTCATTGTATTTAGACATAGATGCCATAAACTGGGATCGCATCAATTCATCACCATACCCATAAGAGTACTGGCCTTTCGATGAGATGCTTCATTTCACCCTAGGGCCAACTCAAGATGTCTTCCATGCTGAAGAGGGACCCGAGATCCCTAACGATGATCTAAACTCAGCAAATGATATCCACTTGATCCCAACTCCACACTAGTTGGAGGATGGATCCCACATGTCGGTCAAGGAGATGACTGACGTAGACATCGGCTCTGATCCAATGAATCCACAGATTATCAAGCTAGGGGTAATTCTATCCCTTGAAGAGCAAGCCGATTACATTGCCCTTCTCAAAGAGAAGAAGAAGGTTTTTTCATGGTCCTACAAAGACATGTCGGGGCTAGATCCACAGCTAGTCACGCATAATCTAACGCTTGATCCGATAGTCAAGCTAGTAAAGAAAAAACTATGTAAGATGCACCCAACAGTGGCCTTAATGGTCAAAGATGAATTACAAAAGTTGTTGGATGCACAGTTTGTCATCTGCATGGATTACCCACCATGGCTGTCCAACATGGTGCCCGTCAAAAATCCTGATGGGAGGATTCACATATGCACCGATTTTTGAGATCTAAATAAAGCAAGTCCTAAATATGATTTCCCCTTATCAAGCATTGACGCATTGGTAGATTCTACAATGGGCCATGAAATGCTTTCCCTCATGGATGGTTTCTCGAGATATAATCAGATTCGTATCAATCTCGAGGACCAACTAAAAATGGCATTCACAATGCCTTGGGGGACATTTTGCTATAAGGTCATGCATTTTGGCCTTAAAAATGTTGGTGCCACCTACCAACATGCCATGATGTACATCTTCCATGATCACATGCATAAAAATTTAGAAGATTACATGGATGATTTGTTGGCCAAATATCTTTTGCACCTAGATCATCTCAATGACTTAAGCAAGATCCTCGATCGCCTCCTGGAACATAAAGTCAGACTGAATCCCAAGAAGTGTGTATTTGGCATCACATCCAATTTTTTTTTGGGTTTCATAGTTTCAAAATGAGGCATCGAGGTGGACCCAAACAAATTCAAGGCAATCCTTGAAATGCTTCCCCCAACTACCATCAAGAAGCTCAAAAGCCTGCAAGGAAAGGTCGCGTCAATCAAGCACTTCATAGCATAGCTATCTGACAAGTGTCGACTCATGAGTAAATTATTGCACAAGGGGGTAGCATTTCACTGGGATGATGAGTGCCAGTCAGCCTTTGATGACATTAAACAATACTTGGCTTCACCACCAGTATTGGCACCACCTAGACTAGGCGTGCCATTCTACTTATACATCTTAGCTACTGAGGTGGCACTGGGTGCCATGCTAGCCTAGAAAAATGAACTACACAAAGAACAGGCTACTTACTACCTTAGCCGCACCCTAGTTAGTTATGAACTTAACTATGCATACGTTGAGAAGCTTTGCTTGGCAGTGGTGTTTTTTACCAAAAAGTTACGCCATTACATGCTGAGCAACACGACGTATGTTGTGTCTAAGGAGAATCCATTGCGATACATGATGAGTCGTACTTATCATAGTAGCCACATAGAAAAATGGATCATGTTGTTGACGAAGTTTGACATAGATTTTATTGGATAGAAATCCATAAAAGGTCAAGTCATAGCCGATCAACTAGTAGAGGTTCCCCTCGAAGACGATCAGCCTCTGGTCATAGAACTACTCGATGATGGGGTCTTCCATGTCTCAGAATCGCCAGATTCTGATGAGCTTGAGTCACATGCCGACATAACCCTATTTTTTGATGGTTCTAATTGTGAACAAGGGGGTGGCATGGGAATAATATTCTTCACACTACAAGGGGATCCAATACCTCTGTAATTTAAATTAGACTTCCCATGCACCAACAACAATGCAAAAAATGAAGCTTTGCTCATAGGTCTTTAGACAACAATCACCATGAACATCAAACGATTGAGCATCTTTGGTGATTCACTACTAATTTTCAACCAAGTCAAAGGAGTATTCCAATGTAAATGCCTAGTTCTATAGGCCTACAAAGCCCTTGTGGACAAATTCTTGGAAAATCTTGAATGGTACGACATCGAGGCACTCCCTCGGTCATCAAATTGTTTTGCGGACACTATGGCCTCCTTGGGGTCACTAATCCTGCAAGACATTTCTGGTGATATGACAACCATTCAAGTCAAAAAACTATCGCAATCAATGATGGAGCGTGAAAGCTCTGACTTAACACCAAGAATCCACTTGATCCAGATTGAAACGTCCTTGAACAAGTTCTCTCGAATCCATGATTGTCTGAATCATGCCAACTGGGGGTCCTTGTTCTCCCCTACTCCCCTTAATAGCAAAACAATGCTATTCTTACAAGTTCTTTCCTGCTCAGCTTTTGCTAGGGATGAACTTCAAAAAGGATTGGCTGTTTAGACTGTCGAGGTTTTCGATTAGCAGTATTGGTATACACCCATAAGGGACTACCTCAAGTTAGGTAACCTCCCGCTTGGATTGACACATGTCGTAAAACGAGCATTCAAATAGAAAGTGGCAAAGCATGTCTTGTTAGGAGACATTTTCTACCATCGCAGCTACGAAGGAATCCTCCTTCATTGCTTGGACCAGTAGGAGTCCACTTGTGCAATCACCCAAGAGCATGATGGTACATGTGGTGGCCACTTCAGTGGTATGGCCGTCGCAAAGCTCATTCTTTGCATGGGCTATTATTGGCCATATTTAGAGTGAGATTGTTGCGCGTATGTAAGGAAGTGCATGAAGTGTCAACACCATGCCAATTTGACACACATACCTTCTCAGGCCTTACAACCGATCCAATCGGCTTGGCCATTTTTGTAGTGGGGTTTAGATCTAATCGAAAAGATCTCCCCTACATCGTCAGGCTATCACACATTTATCATAATGGCCACGAGTACTTCACCAAATGGGTGGAAGCAATTTCGCTTACCTCTACGACTGGAACTCGCATTTCGGAGTTCATTTTACATAATATCATATGTCATTTTGGTATTACATCCAAGATAATCTTAGATAATGGGACATCATTCAAGAACAAAGACGCGCGTGCTTTGACCACAAAGTACAAAATTTAGCATAGTTTTTCAACACCCTATTATCCGTAGGCAAATGGGCAAGCAGAGGCATCAAACAAAATGCTAGTTGTCATTCTCAAAAAGACAGTCACAGACAGTCATAAGGATTGGCACATTCAGATCCCACTTGCCTTGTGGGCTTATCGCACTAGCATTCGGATGCCCACTGGGGCAACTCCATTTTCGCTCGTGTATGGCTTTGAGGTTGTCATGCCTCTCGAGTTGGAAATTCCTTCCCTGCGCATATCAATGCAAGAGTTCATTGATGATGACACTACGCGGCAGGCCCGGTTAGACCAACTTACATTGCTTGATGAATGATGCATTAATGCTCTCGAGCATTTATGTATCTATCAAGAGCGACTTAAGAAGGCATGCAACATGAAGGTTCACCTGAGGGACTTTCAGATTGGTGACTTAGTCTTAAAAGAGAACCAAAAAAATTCTAACTTGCCGCCCCATCTAAGGGACAAGTTCGTGGTAAAATGGTTAGGTCCTTATGTCATCGACAGTAAACTAGGACCTGGAACATATCGGCTAGCCTCTCTTGACGGAATCAAGGAACTAGAACCCTTGAACATCAGTCATTTGAGGCCATTCCATATTTAAAAGAGCCATAGCCCAAACCAAAAAGCTCCAAGGATTCCCGCAATCGCTTGGTCAACCCCAAAATGCCCCAAAGGTGCCCATTACCCCTTTGGTCAAACCAAAATCTCCAAGGATTCCCGCAATCACTTGGTCAACCCCAAAATGTCCCAAAGGGCCCATTACCCCTTTGGTCAAACCAAAAGCTCCAAGGATTCCTGCAATCGCTTGGTCAACCCCAAAATGCTCCAAAGGTGCCCATTACCCCTTTGGTCAAACCCAAAATCTCCAAGGATTCCCGTAATCGCTTGGTCAACCCAAAAATGCCCCAAAGGTGCCCATTACCCATTTGGTCAAATCCAAAAGCTCCAAGGATTCCTACAATCGCTTGGTCAACCCCAAAACACCCCAAAGGTGCTCATTACCCCTTTGGTCAAACCCAAAAGCTCCAAGGATTCCTGCAATCGCTTGGTCAACCCCAAAATGCCCCAAAGGTGCCCATTACCCCTTTGGTCAAACCCAAAAGCTCCAAGGATTCCCGCAATCACTTGGTCAACCCCAAAATGCCCCAAAGGTGCCCATTACCCCTTTGGTCAAACCCAAAAGCTCCAAGGATTCCCACAATTGCTTGGTCAACCCCAAAACGCCCCAAAGGTTCCCATTACCACTTTTGTTAAACCAAAAAGCTACAAGGATTCCCGCAATCGCTTGGTCCAATCCCAAAATGCCCCAAAGGTGCCCATTACCCCTTTGGTCAAACCAAAAAGCTCCAAGGATTCCTACAATCGCTTGGTCCAATCCCAAAATACCCCAAAGGTGCCCATTACCCCTTTGGTCAAAGCAAAAAGCTCCAAGGATTCCCACAATTGCTTGGTCCAAAATAAGAAAATTCAAAAACAATAAAATCATCAAAAATAACCAAAATTTGCATCTCATTTCCATGCATGCTCAAAATCATCACAAAAATAAAGAGCTCTTTTGCATCTCATATTCATACTCACAACAATAAATCTATCAAAAATATGAAAATAATAGCTACATTAAGCATCACATCCATACATTGCATATTTGTGGTCATACAGGTCAAAGGCACCATATACTGTAATTACTCAGCAAATCCATCTGTTTCCACATTTCTCCATTCTGTAAATAGTCCATCAAAAATAACCACCATTCACGTTACTTCACCATATCATAGTCAGTTGTATTTTAATGTATCTAGAGTTTTTGTCATTCAGCTGTCATTAGCTTTCTAACCAAATATTGTACAACGTCAGATAGATGTTGCAAAGGTAGAGTTCTACTTGGATCACACCTTGTTACGTAGCATCCCAACACAAATTAAAACACATAAAATAATTCCCAAGTTGTGTGAATGAAAGATGAAATCTATAAAGTAATCCAGGTCACCATAAGCAAAACGGTTATCTTGCTCATCCCCCTGTGCGAATGACCCCAAGAATGCTGAGAGTTGGCAAAAGGACAAGCATCTTCCCTACATAATTCCCCAAGAAATCCCAAATTCTTAAAAAGTTGCAAAAACATCAAAAAATTGTAAAATTCAAAACTCCAAAAAAATTTGACATCATAACAAGCGTGCATACATCAAAAGGCACATACAATAGTGATTCTTGTCACTTAATATTTAAAATCCCTTGCTCAAAAGAAAATATAACAAAAATAAATAGTGATTTTTATCCCTACAAAAGAGCAAGTATCCTAATACAATTGAAGGAAAGAAGGGAGTCGAACTTGAATCCCTGGAACTCTCAACATTCAAAAGGTCATGAAGTAAACCTTAGTATCGATTTGGTGGATAGCCTATCAATCACTAGTGGTACACCTCCCGCATGACGATATATCTGTCACATTAACTCGTGTACAGATCAATGTTTGCATGTGGATGAGCTAGCTTATGGTATCCTAGATCGCACCACAGACTAATCAAACTAAATACAACAAAGGAGTTAGTGGAGCTAATTAGGTGATCCTCAGTACAGGTTTGGTTGATAGCCTATCTGGCACTGGCGGTATCTTGACAAATACCACATAAACGAACTCAATTGTACACACAGGGATATGAAATAACTTGGTCAATGACAAGTCCGATTCATACCTTGTCCAAAAGTCTTGTAAGATAAAACTATAGTACTGGCTAGTTAGTTAAAACATCTGAGTCTCAGAAAACCTTAACTACATTCTAAACCACCTGTGCAATCTGTCATCCTCGAATTGCCATCAAAAAATACAAAAATAGCATGTATATAGAAAAAGTCATTTACCACAGCAATCGCCTAGGACAAAATGCCATAAGTTCTAAACATTCTATGGTGCCACCACCAAAAATCACAAATTCAATTCATCCATTCCATTTGCATATCATAAAAATTAGAAACATTTGCATTCATCATAACATATGCATCCATCCACATAAATTAACATGCCTACACACACGTTCAACAATCATTGTGCATAACATCAAATCATGACACATGTATACATAAAAGAAAGTCATCTGTATATATATCATCAAAAATGCCCGCAGGCTACAATAACAGGTCCTCAGAACTCACAAAAATTGCAAAAACAACAAAAACTGCACAAAAATGAACAAAAACAAGCAATAAAATTGTCCAATAAGAGTGCTTTTGCACTTGACATTCTGGACATACAAAAAAGATGTCAGGGTCACAAATTCTCACTATCCTACTCCCTAAGAAGGCTACCATAGCCGGAATGCTCCACGGGAGGACGAATTGTCGAGAATTTCATCCCAAAATGGCATCCCAAAAAGGGTCCAAACCCAACCAAAAATAGCAATAACATTGTCAAACAAAGGCGCCTTTGCACCCGCCATTCACTAGCATGCAAAATAGATGTTGGGGTCACAAATACTCGCTATCCTACTCCCTAAGAAGGATACCATAGCCAGACCGCTCCATGGGAGGACGGATTGCCGAGAATTTCATCTCCAAACGACGTCCCAAAAAGGGTCCAAACCCACCCAAAAATAGCAATAACATTGCTAAACAAAGGCGCATTTGCACCCACCATTTTGCACCCACCATTCCCTGGCATACAAAACCGATGTCAGGGTCACAAATTGTCATTATCCTACTCCCCAAGAAGGCTACCATATCCGGACCGCTCCACGGGAGGATGGATTTTTGATAATTTCAACCCCAAGGGGCATCGCAAAAAGGGTTAACACCCACCAAAAATAGGTCTAAATGTCGAAAAACTGCACACACATTCAAAGATAAACATCTGAAGGCACCCTTACACAAGTCATCTTGGGTCAAGTGACTCGTCACTTTTCTCATGTAGGTCATTCCCTCACTGATTCATTGCTTGAGGGGGTAGTCACACTTAGTCACCAATCAACAAATACACACCCAATCATGGAAATGGCATGCATTCGAAGAATCATTGACAAAGACAATCATGCTCCTGCTTGGGGCAGCAAACAAGCAATAATCACAAGATGATCAAACACTTGGCATTCGTGAATCATGAACTCAAGGTTCCCACGGACAAAAGGTTGCGCCCTTTGCCTATTCATGACTGATCAATGTCCAAGCTCAAGTAACACCTCATCGAAAAAGGTTAACACTTGAATTAAGTTCCTTCACTCGTCAGAAGTAAGGATTCAAGAATGCATGCCCCTTTCCATACTTGGGGCATCAAAATTTGGTTAGGTTACTGAGAAACCCTAATAATTAGTGCTTTGGTTATCTATTTTTTCTTAGCACTGCGCCACACACAGTGTATCCCAAAAAGGGGCATATGTAGAAACCAAAACAACACCTATCCGATTATGTGACTGCAAACACTGATCGCATTAACACACATAGCCCCCAAAGGTTAAATAGTGGTCCTAATCACTCACACATTAGTTTTGGAAGGTTAGGAGTCAATTTTGCACCTTCAGGCACTCTTCTCCATACTCATTCCACCCAGGGACGATTACAAACTTCTATTTGCCCCTCCCAGGGACGATTAGCAGTATTCGCTCTAGGGTGGGGCGAATAGTAGGTTTCACAGGCAAAAAGTCAAATATTGACAAATGGCAGCTGAGATCCACCATTTAACTCTTCCTTCATTGCATGGGAGGGTGAGTGAGCATTTTCGAGCGTTAGAGGTAGTTACAAGGGCAGTCATGGAACTCTTAATTAGGGAGTAATCTCCTCCCCCTTGGGAGGCATGATTGCCAAGTGGCGCCTCTGCATGCTCATCCAAAGGGACCGTCAAGTATATAAAATGGTGAGTCTTCTCACCCCAAAAATATATAGAGAAGGAGCATTTTGAGCAATGAAGTGCTATCGTTTTACTTCCACACACACACATTTTTGATTTGTGCGTTTCACATCCTTGATCTCTTTTGGAGAGGAGGTCATAGGATGGTTATTGGAAGCGCAAAATATGGAACCAAAACCCAACATTTGGCCACTATATCCCACCAAATTTTTCAACAATACCCCACAAGAGGTTTTGGACCCATCCCAAGTGGATTGGTGCTGAAATCGGACCCCAAACGGAGGGCGTCCTGCCCCCAGGCGACCCCCACACTACTGTAGTCCTAATCGCCCTGCCCCAGAGCGATTAGAAATCTATGGCAGATTTCCTTTCTATTATTTTTGCATTTGATTATATGCTTCTTAGATAGGTTGTCATTCAAATTTCATATCGTTTTGAGCATTTTGATCATGTTTCTATTATTTCCCGCCTTTACTAACATGTAGGTAGCATCATCAAATTCTTGGTTATAGAGGCAAAATTGAGAAAATATAACCTTCTGGGTCTTCCCAAAATACCCCCAATTAGCTAACCCCCAACTTTGCAGGTGATTTTGAGCTTCCCGAATGTGACATTTGGGACAATGTTTTTTGACATTTTGTTGCAGGTCTATTCGTCCCGCCCCAGAATGAATACAAATATGTGGTGAATTTTCTGACTGTTCCATTTGTAGTGTTTTCCTTGTGATGTTTTTATGCCCCTATCAACTTTTTAGTTCATTTGGACCTATTTTAATTATCATTTTATTTACATCTTTCTTGCACTAATTGAAGGCGTGGGGATTGCATGTTTTATTTTATCCACAGGTGCTACTGACTGTTTCTTGTTTCCTTGAATGCAGGATCTAGACATTGGAGGAGCAGCAAGGAGTCAAGACTCATCAACACAAGCGGCGACGACGTTTGGTCTACCCATTTTACATGTGGGCACGCAGAAGAAGGATGGCCATCCATGGATGTGACAAGAAACATGTTTAACACTCCTATCCCCTAAAATGGAAGGAGACATATTGTAACACAACCTTAAAAGCATATCAATAAAAAGGGCCGTATTCCATATTGCTTTTATCTCGTGTCGATTTGTTTATGTTCTTTCCTTTCATGCATTTTTCAATATATAGGCTTTTAGCGTTAAGTTTGGTTTTACACGCATCGTACTTGGCATTTTCCTTTTTGTTTTCGTATCCTCGTGCTTTCAATAACATTACATAATATTTTTTTTTTAGTTTAATCAATACCTTTTAACCCTAAAGCTATTGATAAAATAATCAAACATAATATTACATAAATAAAAATGTTTTATTTTAATCAATAGCTTTTAACCCTAAAACTATTAATAAAATAATCAAATGTAACATTACTTAATAAAAATATTTTATTTTAATCAATAGCTTTTAACCCTAAAACTATTGATAAAATAATCAAATGTAACATTTCACAATGAAAATCTTTCATTTTAATAAATAGATTTTAACCCTAAAACTATTGATAAAATAATCAAACATAACATTACATAATGAAAATCTTCTATCTTAATCAATATCTTTTAACCCAAAAACTATTAATAAAATAATCAGAAGTAACATTTCAAGGGTACACTCATATAGCACACAACAACAAGGTAATTCATTTAAAGAGTAGAGTAAGTAGAAAGGGATTATTCCACATTTTCATGGTCGAAGACAAAGACTCGTTTTTCAAACTATATATATCAAAACAAGATTATCTCTTACGAAGATCCAATAAAATATCTCATTTGTTTGAAACTTCAAGTCTTCCTTATTTTCTTCCAAAATGTCATTCTCTTCCATATTCTCTTTTCTCTACGTCTTTTTCCTCCTTTCCATATTTTTTTTTTGTTTTAAAAGAGAGAAAGAAGATGAAACCCTCAACCATTTTTGCAATGTCTTCTTGCTTGTTACATTTTTCAAATAACATAAAACCCTAATCTATTCATTAAATGCACTTTCTTTTGCAAGGTAAAAGGGTTCATACTAATTTTTCCATCACCCATAAATTCAAAATTTATTAATAATGCAATTTATTAATTTTTCTAATGTTAATGCAAAATATAACATTAGGAAAAAATATGGCAATTAAATTAATTACACCCTTAATTAATTAAATTAATATCAAATGATAATATTAATTATTATCATTGATATTAAAATTTTTGGGGATTAATAAAGATTTTATATTTACTAATATCCCTTTTTTGATGAATCCTTTAATTAATTAACTTAGTGCCAAATGTTAATATAAATTATTAACATTGACACTAATTGTTAGAGGATTAGTAAAGCCTCTATATTTATTAATCCTTCTCCTTATTGAATCCCTTGCCAAATTCATAAACATAAGAAAAACATATATTTTCAAATGCTTATAAACCAATATACCATCAATGGAATATTTATCTAACCAAGAACTTGAAGACATATACAAGGAAGATAATCATTGAACAAATACAAACAACCAAAGCAAGCATTTGTCAACCATAAATATAGAAGATTTTATGATAACTTCCAGGTTATCAACTTCTATTTTGAATGACTCCATTGCTCTTTATGGAAACTTCCTTGCCAATGGTTTAGTTTCAAATATGCAAATATAAGATGCAACTATATGTGGGTATCATATTTTACCTAAGAGCCATCATCATTTTCTGGCCATCATTTCCCTTTTCATTATCTGGTGGTCAACTTCCTCATCTACCTATGAGAGTACCTAGTCTTGCAAACATGCATAATATCAACAATACCATATTCTCATTTTTTACAAACTAAACAATAAATGCATAAAACCATCCAAATGCAACAAAATCAAAGCTATAAATAATAATTTATCAATGTATAGTCCACATCGTAAAGAGTCTTACCAAGGTGGAACATGACATTATGTGCCCCCACTTGGATCAAAATATCTTGCAACTAAGCTCTAATACAGATGATATGAGTCACACAAGACCAAACAAGGGATAAGATAGCCATAAAATTACCTATAAATTTTAGTGATCAATCATGAATTTATAGTATGAGAAGGCTTTAAAAAACCACCAGAGAATAAAAACTTATGATAGAAAAACCACATATGGATTTACGAAAGACTACCAAAAAGGCTACAACTCTAACAACCCAAAAGGCTGCATACTGACAAAAATCTTACAAAGGATTTTAAAACTTTGATTAATTAAAAAATTAATTAATTAATCTTAATTATACCTACGTATAATTAAAAATTAATTAATCCTATTATTTCCACATCTTCTTCTTCCTACAAGAAGAACCACTTTATGGCTGTGATGGCTTGGGAAAATAATACCATGTGTTGACACCATAGACTTAGACATGTCAATTATATATATTTGAGTATTATAATCCAACATAAAATGATAGGTGGTCGTATTCACATTTATATTCTAATCTGTGTTTGTGAGTATTACATTTTGGGGAAGCTAGGGATACCACATTATTACTAGAGCTTATCCCTAGTGATATTTGTGGGCTAATAGACTACTTATATTTATTTGGAAATAAGTACTTTCTCACATTTATTGATGATTTCTATCAATATGTATGGATTTATGACATTTGCATCAAAGAAGAAGGTTTTGACAAGTTCAAGAAATTCAAGTCTTATGTGGAAAACTAGTTTGAGAGAAAGATCAAGTGTTTGCAAATTGATGGAGAAGGTTAGTATGTTATTCATACTTATAATGAGTTTTTTTGATCTTCATGGTATTTTATTTCAAAGTATTGTTCACTATACCCAAAAATAAAATGGGGTGGATAAGTGGAAGAACTAGATTATCATTAAGATGGTTAGATTTAGGTTACACTTCAAGTAGATTGAACCTAAATTTTAGGTTGAAGTTGCGACTTGTACAACAAATATTATGAATAGGATTCTAACATGGTTGTCTAAGATGTGATTCCCTTTGAGAGGTTGATAAGAGATAAACCTAATATCTCCAAGTTTTATATGTTTAGATCTATTGCATGGACTCGCATTCTAAAAGATACAAAATAAGGTTACATTAAAGAGATAACAATACATCCATGTGGGTTACTATGATACATTCGAGGCTTATTTCCTTTATGATCCCATGACACATGATGTTACTATTAAAAGGGATGTGATATTTAATGAGATTATCCCATCCTCTTCTTTAGGATTTTCCATCATTTTGGTAGATGATTTCCTTCCACCATTATTTTTTCCAAAGGTCTTCATTGCTCCTTCAAATATTCTTTGTTACTATTCTAGATGCTCTAGCATCTTAGTCTATAAACTTGATTCCCTATGAGGGTCCCACTAATTTTGTTATTTCCCTCCCCAATTTTCCTCTTTTACCTTTTGAAAATTGAAATTTTGAACTTTATGAGCTTGATCATCCCATGCATTGTGTGATGGTATTGGATGTTGAGGTTTATGGAGAGCATGTGATCAATGCTTGAATATCTTCAACTAATACTAGTTGTTTGTACATGCCACTACTTTTCATATATTATTTGATACAGATGTGGGCCAATACCCTCTAAAAAGTTGAGTCATTTTTCTCTTAAGAGTGTAGATATAAAGGCCCTTCATGATCCCTAGTTTTGAGTCTTAATAATTTTAAATATCCTATCATGTATGCTTAGGCCAAGGGTTGCCTCGAGTGGGAGGATGCTATATTGACAAAGTATGAGTTGTTGATTAAAAAATAAACATGGGAGATTGTTCCTATTTCTAAATGGAATAATATTATTTGCTATAAATGGGTCTATATAACCAAACATGTTTTTGAAGGTTAGGTGTAGAAGCATAAGGTACACCTTGTTTCTTAGTTTTTCTCTCAAAAGAGTGGAATTATTTATTCAAAAACAAATTGCCTTCGCTTCATGGATGGAATATATTTATATTATTATTTTTATTGTTGTTTCTTATATATGGGGGGTAATACACATAGATGTGAACGATACCTTTATTCATGTTGAACTTTAGAAAGATATCTATATGAGTTAACCACCTAGTTTTGATCTTGATAGGACTAATCCATTGGTGTGTCATTTAAAGAAGTGTTCATATGGAATTAAGTAGGCTTCTTATTCTTAGTATGATAATATTTGTTCTTTATTTCTTAGTTGTATATTCCATTGGTATTAAGATAGCTTGACAAACAATAATATATGCAAAGCAAGATTAGAACCTATCTCATCCCTATATGTTGAGGAATAGTTGAGCTCATATGATTTTATATCTTGAACTTAAAACATTGTTCTTATTATGAAATGGAATTTTGATATATTTTTTATTTATTAAATATTTGGTTACGCTATTTTTATAAATAAAAATTATATATTATTTAAATAGCACTTTTTTTAAATAGTTAAAAACAAAAATAATAAAAATAACTAAATATTGAAGCATCCTTATTTCTTATGTTTGATAAATGAGATAAGAATTAATAATTAATTAAAAATGTTATTTACAATTTTATAAAAATATTAATTATAAATAATATTTATAAATTTAAAGACAATTGTAATGATAAGAAGTAGATCAACTCTACATGAGGAAAGAACAAAAGAGTTGCAATAGTGCTAATTTTGATATTGATGTCCATTATTAATGTTTGGGCCTAGTTTTTGGACAAGGGCTTGTGCCACATGATACATTATCATTTACATGTCCAAATCCAATAGGTATCCTGACTACTCATAGGTTTTTTCCAACTATTTATCTTAAGATATTTTTCTTCTTCCTTTTCTGCTTTTCTCTACTTGTGTTTTTTATTTCATGGTTTGTCCATTAATTTAACAGAGGACATTGAGCCAAGAAATAAAATCTCTAATGTTTTAGAAAGGGTTTTCTCTTTTGGCTTAGATTAGGGTTTGGTCACCTTTGGAGCCTTGGAATGGCAACGATGGTGGGGATATCCCTCCCCCAAATGGAGGTAGTCATCATGGTAACATGCCATTCCAGGGCTCATTTTCCTTGCTCTAACTAGCTCCTTTATTTGACCAATAAAAACTAGAAAATATGACCAAAGCTTTGAAGGTAAGAAGACCATAACAATCCCAACCAAGTGATAAAGGATCCTTTGTGCCTAATTTGGATGATGTTCTAGTGGTGGATATTCCTCTAGACTATATTCATAGCCCAAAAATCACCCTAATTGAGAGAGATCTTAGTTGCGTATTTATGGGTATTTACCCTAGCCCAAAAACCATTCAAATATGGATCACATCTTCTTGTATCTAAAATATCTAGTTATGAATTAGTGATGGTAGGGAGAGGGTATTTCATAGTTATTTTCTCATCTATAGAGGAAATATATACAATAATTCAAGGATATCCTTTATTCCTTGGATCAAGCCCTCTCTACATGACCCCTTGATCAATTAGGTCTGACCCACAAGTGGAAGAACCATAAGAAGTATCAATTTGGGTAAGACTACCTAATTTACCCATATGTTTATGGAATAAACTGACTCTTGAGGTGATAGGTAACTCTATTGGAACATTTGTAGATTGGGCTCCTCCAAAGGACAATCATACTTGTGTTAGGCTATGTGTTCAAGTCAATCTAAAAAAAAGGATTCTTGAAAATATAGGTATTAAAGTCTTGGACTAGATCCATACCTAGCCACTGGATTATGAGTAGATTCCATTTAAATGTATTACCACTCATCAATATGGTTATTTCTTAAGAAACTATCCCACTAAGGTACAACAAGAGACAAAGGAGGAATATCAAGAATTCCAAACAGTAAGAAGAAAATAACATAGAAGATTTAGAAGTAGAAAGAGGCCTCAACAACAACCAAAAATAATAAAACAATAATAAGCTCTCTATTTTATCACAAAATAAGGAAGAATAACATCTAGGGCCATCTAAGGGAATATTCATTACATATTCAATCCAAATAAGTGGACGAAACTAGACTACCAAAGAAAACCTTCAGGAAGAGGATATTGAAGAAATAGAAGAGACTCAATTAGTAGCACTAATGATTCCAGGAGGCACCTCAATCACTAGATCTTCTACTAAAGGAGGAAATCTAATAAAAAAATAAGAATATAACAAGTAAATATAGATATTCAAAAGAAATCATAGACAACCTTAGAATTTAGTAAGGCTAATAATCCACTTAAGAAATAAAGGCTTCATCATGGAATGAAAGGAGATTGGGTATTCCCCTAAAAATAATACCTAAGTCAAATAATAGCCCAACAAAAGCTAATGGTTGTCTACATTCAAGAAACTAAATTGACATATCAATTACCAAGAACAAAATGAAAAAATATATGGAGATCCTTAGACCTAGAAGCAATGGATTTGTCAAGTGCCTCTAGGAGGCATCTCCTTTCATGGGATCCATAGGCCTTGTTATGCATTAATAAAACAAGACATTAAAACTGGATAGAAACTTCTTTCTCCTCTCCACAAGGATAGATACTCAATTTTTATGGAACAAATATCTTAATATTAGAACAAGAGGTTTGGAAAAGCATTTAACATTGGATTTGTCAAGAAATACCCCCAAATTTAACTATATTATAAGAATTGAATGTGAATTTAGTCCAATGGGATTAAAAAGAGGTATTCCCTCAAAAAAACATTTTAAATACCTAGTTATGCAACTTATAAATGAGAAAAAAATTTAAGGCATTATCCCCCAAAATGGAAAATTTACATGGAAAAATAGAAGATCTAAGGTTAAATTCATTATAGAAAGATTGGATAAATTCTTCAAATAAGAATATACACTATTTAGGTATCCACTTGTATCAAGTAACATAATTCAAATTTTGGTATCATATCATAAGCCTGTCTATTTGGATATGGGTTATAGTGCTCTTGGAAAAAATAAGATACCTTTTAAATACAATACAAAATGGATGAAGCATGAGGAGTTTGCACCTTTAGTAGAAAGCATCTGGAAGGAAAATGTTTGTGCAAATAGTCCCCAAGAGGTATAAAAATAAAAATTTTCAATCTCAAGAAAGCCATTAGGGATTGGATTGCCAATAAGACTAAAGTTCAAAATAGGTCAAGCATATTGCTACAAAATATGGAGGAGATCAAGAGATAGGTAATTAGCCTCCAACCCCTCAATAGGAAGAGAGAAGACTTCAGTTGAACTAATAAATAGATCAAGATTTTAGAGAAAAAGAAGTGCATTTAAGACTTCAATCAAGAATGATATAGCTCAAGAAAGGAGACAAAAACATAAATTACTCTAATCTAAAAATAATGCAACACTACTAATGAAATATAATCAAATAATTTCATAAAACTAAAGAATTTTATTCTGATAAAATAGTCATAAAGGAACTAGCAAAAGATCATTACTTAACCCTTCTCACAAAAAAATTAGTAAATCAACAAGCTTAGGCCACACTCTTGAATGACATTCCTCCTTTGTTAAAAAATAGATATAGTAAAGATCCTTATTTAGTAGTAACCAAAGAAGAGTTGCAAGAAGTTATACCTAAGGAAAAAGCTCCAATATTACATGGCTTCACCAAAAACAATTTATCAACAATTTTATGAAATTATAGGAGATGACCTACTAGAAATGATAGAAGAGATAAGGATAAGAGGTAAGTGATTTGGGGTAATCAACTCCACTTTCTTAGTTTTAATTCCAAAATAAAAAAATGCAGTCACTTTTGATAGATTTAGACCTATATATTTAGGTAATTGCTCTTATAAAATAATGACTAAAATAATAGCAAATAGAATTAAAAGGAATATTAATGATTTGATAGAGCCAGAACAAGGGGATCTTATTCCAAGTAAACAAATATATGACAATATTATAATGATTCATGAAACCCTACACTTAAGTTTCAATCCAAAAATAAAATAAAATCTATGAAACTTGATATGACTAATACCTTTGATAGAGTAGACATTGGCTTTTTAACACATGTATTAGATAAATTTGGATTTCTAGCTCAAATAATAAATTGGATAAGCATTTACATAGAGGGACCTTGTATAGCCCCTCTAATAAAAGGGGAACATTCTAAATTATTTAAATGTACTTTAATATTAAGGCAAGGGTGTTCTCTTCCCTTAACTTTATATCCTTCTAGCTGAAACTTTTGGGAGGACCCTGACCAAATTGAAAAGAAGAAAATAAATCTTGGAAATTAGAGCTACTATAGGATATAGAACGATCAATCAATGACCAATTTATAGATGACACTAATTCATTGGGAGAAACCATAAATTTGAATGTTAGGTTAATCAAATAAGTTTTAGATTACTTCTCTTTAGCCATAAGGGTAGACAAAAACACCCAAAAAAAGTAGATTTTACACTATAAATACTTCAACAACAAATGATATGGGTTTCTCTCAAATTGTGGAATTTCACAAAGGTAGTGACACCTTTAACTACCTAGGTGCTCTTATGGGTTTTCATAAAAAAAAATAGAAAAATTGGAATGAAATTCGAGAAAATATGTTAAGGAGAATCCAATCGTATAACAATGGTTGGTTGAGTTTGGTTGGAAGAACTATTTTATTAAAATTAGTATTAGCAAGTCTTCCCATATATCAATTGTTAGTGTATCATGCACCCCTATATATCTTGTAGAATTTAGATGCAATGTTAAGAACTTTTGTATGGCAAGGGGGGAGGCAATCAAATAGGAAAAAGTTCCATTTGGTCAATTGGGAGATTGTTACCAAGCCAAAGAAGCAAGGAGACCTAGGAATGAAAAAAATAGTGATTTTGAGTAAGGCACTAAGTGCTAAGTTGTTTTTGAATATGCTCACTCCCAAACTTCCCATGGAAGAAAATATTAAAATGGAAATATATGAACAACTATAATGGGATCCAACTCATAAAAAGTGTGAAAAACATAGCAGGTTCCTCCTCAATTTGGAAACATATTATGAAAGCTAAATATATTATATTAAATCATACCTCTTGGCTTCCAAGGGATGGTAAAAAAATTAATATATGGGATGATTTTGTCTTGGGAGGACCTCTAATCATTAATAATTATTTTCCAAAAATAAAAGTAGGCCTACAATAGTTGGGTGTTAACTCTTTTACAAGCTTAATTAAATGGGTGAGAGATCCACCCCTACCACATCTTGATCAAGAATCATGAAGATAGTTTAAAATCCAAACTAAAGGGATTAAAATTTCTCCCCAAATTTTAGTTCAACTTATATGGGATTTTATTAGTGGGTTAGGTGTTTATATAGTCAGCCAAGGGGTGTTACTATAACAACAAGGTCAAAAGAACTCAACCATAGCTAAGGTATAAAATTACCAGGTTCCCACCAAATTTTGAGCTTTTCTTTGGTTGGTGCTTCAAAACAATATTCTTATTGGATTTAAACTCATTAAGAGGAATATCATGGGATCTCGTATTTTTCATAGGTGTCCTAAGAACAATGAAACAATATCACATCTATCCTATCAATGTATAACAATAGTTATCTGGAACCTTCAACTTATAAAATTGCCTATCTAATTGAAACTAAATGTACACATAGGGATTGAAGGACAAGCAAATTTTTAGGTAGATATGGTATTCAGTTCTAATGTTCATCATTTGTCACATATGGAAGGACAAAAACATGATATTTTTATTATAAAAGAATCAATTTTTGAGTGTTAACCAATAGAGTGTTAAGGGAGATAGTCTTGAACAAAAACGTTATATATCATAAAAAAAAAAGACATTACGAGATTAAGAACAAATGAGATACAAATTTTACACCAAATGGATCTCCAAAATCTCCTAAATTCTAGGCCATAGGTTAGACCAATCAAACCTTCAAAGATAATGTTCCTTACACTTTTCTTTGACAAAGCCTCTAAGTTAAACTCAGGTCGTGCATCAGGTGGTGGTGTGATACTAGTAGCACAACACTATGAAATGCTTCAATTCAAAATCAATTTGGATAAAACAACCAATAATGTTGTAGAATTGATAGGTTGTGAAATGAGATAAAAATTAGTTTAAAATAATACATGAAAAAAATTCATGTGTATGGTGATTTGAGACTTGTGATATCTTCCCTATCTAAGAGAAGGATATCTCATCAGTCTGATTGCAAATAGTTCAAAGAAGAGTAAGAGAATTGAAGCAAAAGTTTAAATATATGCAATACTCCCACATTGGAAGGAGGTATAATATGGTGGTTGATCGCCTTGCAAATGAGGCCATAAACATAGTCTATTTGCATCTCAAAGTAATAAGAAAAAAGAAAAGCAAACAACATGAGTGGCATAGATGATAGGAAGCATATGACAATTTTAGAGCCTTTGAAGATATTAATGCCCCTAGATAATTTGATGTCCCTGGACAACCCTCGAACATAGTGTAACTCTAGATATTTTGGTGTTTCAAGTTTTTTGAGTGATTATGGTACCCTTGGTATACTTTTGCACTTTTTTGAGTTTTTGAATTTGCTTTGTTATTTGTTTTTCTTTTTTATCAATAACCTTACCTTTAAACTACTTGCCGAATAATTATTCTTTATAAATTTAAATATCAATATGCAACTCATTTTATTTTTTAAAAATTACAAATTTATCCGCTCATGTAGAGGAGTTGAAGAGCAAGTGGGTAGTTGAAACTCTCCAGTTATCGCGAGGCCCAGGTTCAAATCTCTCCCCTCACATGTTGCGAATATGTTGTATATAAAAGGTTCCTCAAAAAAAAAAAATAATAATAATTACAAATTTAAAACAATTAACAAATAATTTTTTTAATGTAATATTAAAATATTGTTATATATATTTTTAAATATTTTTATGTAATATTAAAATACTGTTATATATATTTTTAAATATTCTTTTAAATTTTATTTATAACATACCAAATTAATTCTTTGTGTAAATTTTACACAATACTAAAATCAATCAAAATAAAAGTGTAAGATAAATTTTAATTTTACTTGTTATGACTATAAAAATTTATGGTTTTAAAAAATCATCTTAAAAATAACATCTTGTGAACTGAACAATAGACATCGCAACGTAATCAAGCTTATGTGTGGGACTAATTTATCCCTTGTGCGAATTTCAGGCTTAATTTCAATAAATGACCGAGGGAAGGCAAAAACATTCATGCCAAAAGAGAAACATGTAATCAATGGCTAGCAGACAAAGATAGGATTGATTTTATTAGATCCCAAGATCTTCTGAATGCGATGGAATCCAACAGCCGTGGAAGCCCCAAGGTAGTCCATATGGTAGCCTTGCTCGCCCTATTTCCGTGAAACTCAATGCATCCAAAACCAGAGCAAACCCTAAACCATTCCTGTCGCTTACAGTCGAGATCACCACTCCTACGTAAAATAATTTCTATATGGATATAAAAAATTATTATTTAGTTAATATATATTTATTTAACCAAATTTTTATAAATTTTAATAATAAAAATATAATATATAATTTATAATTAATATACAAATCTATTTTATTTAATATAACCAGTTTTTTATGAACTTTTTTAATCAAAATAAATTATAATGTATAATTTATAATCAAAACATAATTTATAAATATATTTTATTTAATTTGAAAAACTTTCTATTCAAAATTTCAAAATACACTTGTGTCTCTGCTCCAGGTCGCCCCACAAAGAAAGGTTCCGACGGAATCACACCTTCTTCGTACCAGCTTTTCGCTGTTTTCTCTTTTAAGTCAATCTGCATCCACCACATCTCATCAATCTTAAAATTAGAGGAAGTCATGAACAGACTTAAAATATCATAAAATAAATATTTAACCTTTGTAATGGTGTTGACGAAATTGCAGGGACGATGTGCTCCACAGCCATATGCGTAACGATAACTCTTCCCTGCGTATTTTGGGTTGACTGCAGATATCTATGCCTCCCACGTGCTTTGTCGGAGTCATTGTAGTTTCTAATTCTCCAGTGGATTGCCATCAAGGGGTATTCTCAATCCTCCTACCCTGATCCGACGAACACGAAATAAATATCATTTTATCCCTACCGCTTAGAATTAGTAAAAGAAGTAAGATAGAATTCGAAAATAAAAAGATTTTGTGAACTATAAATCTAAATTAGATAATAAAGTACATACAAAAATTATTTTGTGGCTTTTCTAACTAGTAGTATATTTAAATGATAGTGGTATATTTGGATGAGGAGCATGTTTTTCTAACTTAAATTTTTTTTATGTAAAAAAAAACAATAGATTTTAATTTTTGTGAAGGTAAGATGAGATAAGGTAGGATATAGATGATTGTTATGGAAGATGTTTATATTTGGGTTATCAATGTTGAAATATTATCTATTTAATCTAATCTTTTATTGTGTATATCTGTATAGCTAGCAACATTTTAGCATATGAGAATTAATGTATTAATGTTGATTTTCTCTAGTTGCTGAATAATTTTTAGGAATTAATTTAAGTTGTGATATATATATATATTTGTTATACTTTATTTTGTAGTGCCATGTTTTTTTAATGCTCTATTTAAAATATATACATACCAAGAAGGACTGAAAAAGATGAATTTAGTAATGGAAAGGAAATTTTAATATAAAATATATTTCCTATATATTTGGAATATTGATTAGAGTAGCAATTTGTAATTTGTGTTTTATTTCGATGAATGTATTTTTAACCCCTTTAAAATTGGTATTGGAGCAAGGGTTCAACAAGTAGGGTAAGTTTGTAAAGCTGAATAAAAGTGGTCATAGTTTAAGGGGTAAGCTAAAAAAGACCATATATCGGTGACAAGCAAGAGCGAGGTAATGAGATTGAATGTTATATTATTTGAGAACAATGAATTTGTGATGGAAGAGAAGTGGAAGCATCCAAATCAACTAAAGTGGTTTCAAGATAGGGTTATGCATGTATCGGTCCCAAAATGTATTTATAAAAACTTGACGAATCAATTTTGAAATCTAGGTGAATAGTGTCCAAACGCATGTATAAGGTTCACTATTATTAGGGGTAATGTTGGATTTTTAAACTTAAAATGGTCAAATTATTATAAAATTGGGGCGAATCGATCCAAAAATAAATTTACACCTAGAAATGTTTGGCTAATGGGCCCTCGTCAAGGGTCCCAAATATTAGTCAATTCCAAATTTCAAAAATCCTAATTTTAGCCAATTTAGCAATAAATATCCGTTATGCATAACCTTGTTTCAAGATGAGTGATTTGGGGGTAAGGCACTATGCCATTGGAGTAAAGATCCCAAATACTATTCAAAATCTAGCTCCATAGTAGATTTGAGGAAGAGAAAATTTGAACAATAGCCCATTACAACTACAAATTTCATATTTTAATGAAAGTATTATGAATATAGGAGCATATAGATGAAGATTTTATGGGTCACAAAAACTTTTGAATTTAGTAGAAAATGGGTATGCAAACCTAAAAAACAAGCAACATATAATGCACTCACTCAAGTTCATAAGGATTTATTGAAAGAAAATCATAAAGATAAAAAAACATTATTTTCCATTGTGTAGGCAATTGATGAGCCTATATTTTCAAAGATTGTAGTAGCAATTAGCTCAAAACAAGCATGTGAAATTTTAGAAAATTTATATCAAGGTGCCAATAGAGTAAAACTAGTAAGATTGCAAATGATAAGAAGAAAAATTGACAATTTACAAATGAACGATTTTGAATCTATAAGTGATTTCTTCACCAGTGCAATGGGTGTTATTATTCAAAAACATTGAAGATCAAAGAATAGAGGAAAATATATTAAAAATTCTATTAATAGGGTTTGAATCTATTGTTATTGTTATTGAAGAATCAAAGGATCTATCAAGGTTATGTATGGATGAATTAATATTTTATTTACAAACACATGAATAAAGGATGAACCAAACATCTCATTTCTCTCTAGATCATGCATTCAAAACACAAGTCTCATTCAAAGATGAGTAAAATTAGAGAACCTCAACAAGCACCTTAAAATTCTCAAAGAGGAAGAGGATATGATAGCATAGGTAAAGGAAGTAGAGGTTTTAAAAGAGGAGAAGGAATAAATTATTATATCAAAAGATAAAATAAACACAACCTTCATGAAGTTAGAGGAAGAGGTAGAAACCAAAATCAACAATGACGTACATATAAAAGGTATGAAAATTCATAAATCCAATGTTATTATTGTAAGAAATTTGGACATTATAGTTATAATTATAGAAATAAGAATTTTAAAGAAAATAAGTAAGAAGAAAATTAATCAAATAAAAATGAAAAAATAAAATATGTACATGATTTGTTATTGATAACTTGTAATGTTGATGAAGAATGTTTTTTTTTTTTTTTTAATTTAGCAAAAAATCCCTTGTGGGGCTGCCTTGGTCTAAGAAACCATGACCAAGGGGTTCTACATTGTCAAAATCACTCAAGAGTTACGCTCAGTCCTGATTGCACCAAACATTATCAACTAGATTTTGGGTATCCAATGTGCGTTTGGTAAGGTGGAGATTTGAACCAGGGACCTCCCTTGGAGGATTACCCTACCCTCTCCAACTCATCTACAACACATGGGTGTTAATGAAGAATATTAAAAGAATATTTGATACAATATTGGGTACTTGGATAGTGGTTGTAGCAATCACATGTCTAGAGTTAAATAAATATTCTTAAAATTATATGAAACTATAAAGTTTTAAGTAAATAAGGGGAACAACAACAAAATTCTTATTATAGGAAAAGGTAATATTTTAATTTGTACAAAGCAAGGAGAAAAACACATCCTTGATATTTACTGTGTCTGAATTGAAGCATAATTTATTGAGTATTAGACAACTTGTACAAAAAGGTTATAGGGTATACTTTGAAAATGGAGTTGGTATTATTACAGATGGAAAAAATAGACTTATAGCCAATGTGAGTATGACAAAGAATAAAATGTTTGCTTTAAAAAATTAAATTAAAATATTGCTCTCCTTTATTGCTATTATAAAAAGACAATTTATGGTTATGGCACCTCAAATTTAGTCATTTATATTTCAACAGTCTAAATTTGTTGTATAAGAAGAAAATGGTAAAATGATTATTATTAATAGAGCATCTAGATCAAGTTTGTGAAGGTTGTATCATATGTAAGCAGCATAGGGACACATTTCTTATAGGCAAATATGGAGGGATTCACAACCTATAGAGCTTGTACACTTAAATCTTTATGGACCTATGCAAATGAGCTCATTTGAAAATAGTAAATATTTTATAACATTTATAAATTATTTTAATTGAAGGACATGGGTATTATTCATGAAATAAAAGTAAAAATTATTTGGAATATTTAAAAAACTAAAAGCATTGCTTGACAGGTAAAGTAGAGGTTTTAAAAGAGGAAGAGGATATGATAGTTTATCATGGAATGAACAAAATTCCATTAGAATTTGACAAAGCCAAAGAGCTTCCGAACTTGCTAAAACTATTGCCCTGTATTCTACCTCTATAGATGATAAGGCTATTGCTTGTTTTTTTTGTATAACCAGGCTATTTGTGAAGAACCAAGACAAAATACAGCCAAAAGTTGAACATCTGTCTTCTACTGAACATACCCAATATGAATATGTGTAGCCAATGATATCCATGGATTTTCCCTTATATAAGAGCCCAAATTGAGTAGTTCCTTGCAAGTAGCAAAAGATTCTTTTTGCTGCTTGCTAATGACTAAGGTGAGGTTGATGGGAGAATCTAGATATGAGGCCAACAACATATGAGATATTTGGATGAGTATGAGTAAGGTATATCAGACTCCATACAAGCTGACAGTATAAAGTTGTATCACATAGAGGGAATGAGCATGAAGTACTTAGATTTATGCTAGATTGAAAAGATGTAGGAGAAGGTTTGCAATCTGACATTTTAAACCTCTAAAGAATATCTAGAGTGTATTTTTGTTGAAACAATGAAATACCTATATTTATTTGATTTATTTGAATTCCAAGGAAGTAATGAGCTAAACCTAGATCAACCATATCAAATTTTTTTAGAGAGGGATTCTTCTATAGTCTGAATGTGATTGAAGGTAATACCAGTGATTAGAAGATCATCAACATATAAAACAAGAATGGTTATTTTTCCTTCATCTCTCCAAATGTAGACTGTGTTATCAGACTCACAACAAGAAAAACCTACGAAAAGAAGGAAGGAGTCCATATTTTCATACCAAGCTCTAGGAGTTTGTTTGAGGCCATAGAGAGACTTGTTTAGCCTACAAACAAGAGAGGAGTCTTGAGTGAAACCAACAAGTTGTTCCATGTATATCTCTTCCTTTAAATCCCCATGTAAGAAAGAACTTTTTACATCCATTTGAAATATAGGCTACTTTTGGGAAGCAGTCAGAGCAAGAACCAATATTACAAAATCCATTTTAGCAACTGGAGCAAAGGTTTTGAAATAATCAATTCTTTCAATTGGAGAGAAATATTTGGCTACTAGGCAAGCTTCGTGTTTGTCAATTTCTCCATTAGGACCGTACTTTGTTTTGTAAATCCATTTACAACGAACTAATTTCCTTCCTTTAGGCAAGGGAACTAAATACCAAGTTTTGTTTTTGATTAAGGAAGAGAATTTATTTTCTATGGCATCATCCCATTATTTAATACCAGTTGCTTCTTTGAAGGACTGAGGATCAGAGTAAATAGATTGAAAAACAATACTAGTGCCTATGGAGTTGGTTGATCTGGATGATGGAAGATTTTGTATGTAAGGAGTAGCTTATTTAACAATGGTGTGGGCCCATTTTTCATAGTGGAAGGAGTAGAAGGAGTGGAAATACATTGAGTTGGAGTTACAGGTTCCTCATATTTATTATCAATCTCTAAGTTAACCTCTAGAGTTGGTTCTTCATAATATTGAGGTTCCATTATAGGAGAAGGCTCAATGGAGGAAGAGGAGAGTTGAGGATATTTCTGAGGGAATGTTTCATAAAATTGGACATTCCTATGAAAAATACCTCATGAGTTGAGGGATCAAGGAGCCTATATGCTTTCATTTTCTCATAATAACCAATAAATATGAGCTTTATGCTTTTCTTATCTAGAGCCTTACTTTTATTCTTTGGGATGTGCACTCAAGTAGTACACCTCAAAATATTGAAGAATGAAACATCTGGTTTTGAACCAGTCCATGCTTTTTCAGGAGTTAAATGATCAAGAACTTTATGACGTGTGCAGTTTTCAATATAATTGGCACAATTAATAGCTTTTGCCCAAAAAAATTTTGGAATATATTTTGAATGGAGCGTACAATTTGCCATTTCCTTTAATGTTCATTTTTTTATTTCTGCAAGGCCATTTTTTTGAGGATTTTAGGAGACAAAATTCTGATGAATGATGCCATGATTTGATAGAAATATGGAGAAATCATTACGGTAGTATTCCCCCCATTATCTGTATAAATATGCTTGATATTGCAAAAGGCTTGATTTTCAACTAAGGCTTTGAAGACTTTGAAGTGGGATAGAACATCACTTTTATATTTTAGGAAGTAGACCCAAGTTCTTCTAGAAAATTCATCAATAAAGGTTAGAGTATATTTTTCTCCTTTGAAATAAGGTTTTGGAAAAGAAATCAAGTCACTATGGATTAATTCTAGAGGGGATGAAGTTGATGAAGTTTTTAGAGAACTACTTGGGTGGAAAGGATCTTGATGTTGCTTTCCAAGAGCACATCCAGGACAAAATCTATCAATACAAGAGACTTGAGGTAAACCTGTTACCATTTCATGGGTGCTCAATTCCTTTAGGTAGTTGTAACTAAGATGACCAAACCTTTCATAATAAATTTTGCTTTCAAGATCTCCACGAACCACACAATAGGAGCCTCCTTCTATATTTTTGAATCCTTTTAAGTGAAATAGGCGAGTGTTGTGATCAATATTTTCTTTGGATATGAGAGAATGGGGATATTGAAAGTATCTTATCTCAACTGCTGTTGGAGAGAAGAGAACAATTTTCCCCTTTCCAGAAGTATAAATCTGATATACGAAGAGGATATTTGTGGTAATATTTGGAACATAGATAACATTATTGATAGAGCCACCATCAATGGTTATATCACCCTTTCCTTTGATTGGGATGAAGGAAGAGTCACCAACTTCTATGCTACAAGTTGAAATTGAGGAGATAGAAGAGAATGACTCATCTGAAGAAGTCATTTGATGAGTTGCTTTAGAATCTAGGACCCAATGATTAGAAGAAGAATTAAAGGTTTTCCCTTGAACATTAAGGGCTTTTCCTATTTTAGTTTTACTATCTATATTTTGATCCTTCATAGCTGCCTCTAGTTGTAATCTTTTCCAGCATTTATTTACAGAGTGACCATTATTTTTGTAGTGAGTACAAGTTATGGGATTCTTTTCCTTATTTTTGAATTTTTATTTAGAAGAGGTGGAGGCTACTAAGGCTTTTGAGGAAGAGGAAGAAGAAGATAATCTTATCTTGCAAGTTTTGTTTCTTCCCTAGTTAGTCTATCACACAACTCTTCTAAAGAGGGCATTTTAAAGGTTGCACCAAGAGCATATTTGGTAGATAGAAATGTGGTAGCAAATATTTTAAATACACCATTTAGTTTAGAAAGGATTAGATAAATGCATTCTTCTTCAGTCTTAGTCTTCCCACTATCTTTGTATTGAGTGAGGACCTCTTTGAATTTGGTGAGGAAGTAAACAATATTTTTGAAGTCCTTAAGACATAGAGTTGTTAATTGTTCTTCTAGTTGCATTGATCTTATTTGATCTACTTTCCCAAACAAGGTCTTTAGTTTCTCCCAAATTTCATAAGGATTTTTACAATCTGCAATGTGAAACCACAAACTTTCATGCACATTAGAGCTTATAATACCCATTGTTTCATATATTTTTGCTTTGTGAAAAAATATATCATATTCTTTTTTGAACTCAGGTTGCTTTTCTTATAATAGGTGTGTGAGCCTTTTCTAAGAAATGAGATTTAAAATTTTGGGTTTCCATGTATGGAAGTTGTGAGGAGTGAGAGTATCAATTGTATTCATTGAGTTCATTTTGAATTTAACCCAAAGGTCCCCTATTTAACTTTAATTTAGAGAATACAATGGATATTAGTCAACAAAATCCTGTAAAAAATACCAAATTGCTCAAAAAATACCCACCCTAACGAGAGGGAAAATATAAGTAATTTTGAGGTTTATTTGATATTTAATGAGGTTAATGAGATAAATATGCCAAAGCTTTTAGGAAACACCAAATAACTCAATAAATACCCGCCCTAAAGAGAGGTAAACTATAATTATTTTAAGTAAATTTGATATTAATTATGGTTAAGAGAACAAATATGCCAAGTCTATATATATTTTATTCTCAAATACCTGCCATAACTAGAGGGAAACTATAAGTATTTGATTAGATATGATACTTGGAACATAGGTGAATATCAACCAGGCCTGTATTGGTTACCAAATAACTCACCCTTACTTGAGGGAAACTATAAGTTAAATAGTATGTACAATAAGGTGAGTGGTGATATGAATTATTTTTTCTTCTTAGGAAGTTTAGAATGAGAAATAATGCTTTTAAAGAGATAATTAAAAAACTCATTGTCAAAAATAATAAATTGAGCACATAAAGATTTTTAATTGTTTAATGAAATAATAAAGAAAGAATAGATATATTTTATTTATTCTTTATTATGTAAGGATTGGATTGAATACCCTTTTATTTCATTTAAGCTGACTATATGTAACAAATTGATTCCAAAAAAGTTAATTAATATAGACTATAGTAAAGAATTTTCATTCACTGAAATATATCTATAAAATATTATAGATGTTTGGAAAATAAAGAATTTATGTTGTTAATATAAAAATTTTCTTAATGAAATAAAGAAATAGTAAAAAAATATTTTAGTAATTTCTTTAATTAAGGATTGAAGATTTAATCAACACCTTTTTAATATTAATCAAGATATATAAACAAAATTAATATTACCAACTTAAGAACGAAAGTAAAGAAGGCAAAAAGTGATGCAATGACACCCCCGAACTTAGTATAGGTGCAAAAGGCACCTATAAACCCCCCATAGAATTTTTTTTATTAAAATTTTTACAATTCTCCTTTGATTTTTGGGTGAAGAAAAAGCCGAAAAGGAAAGGGAATGAAATACTTTTTTTCTTGCTACAATATCTATATCTATCTATCTATCTATCTATATATATATATATATATATAAAGATATTATAGCTTAAATTAAAGGGGTTGATGTCAGATAGAGTATGAAGTGGAAACAAATGTCTTGAAATGCAGCGAGTAAGGTTCCAGGAAGCGCATTTCAATGAACAAGCAATGAGTAAGGGTGGCATCTACTTTCACCACACCAATGGTGACATCCAGGAAAAATGAGACTCCTATATCTGCACTAGATAAGAAAAATATTATTTTAAAAATCATATAACACCTTACCATATGATGCATTGAAGAGGTGTTGAGAGGAGTGACACCAAAGTAGAGAGTATCCCCTAGAAACTATGCTACAAACCAACTTTTAAATATGAATCAGAGAGGCTGAGAGCAAGGCACTAAAGATAGAATGCGGTGACTTGAGTATTTTTGAATCTTTCACTTGTAGATATTTATAGGGAATAGTATAAAATGGGCCCAAATAAATATTAATTTAAGCTTTACCGAAGAAAATATTAGGAATACAAAAAAGTTATGATTTTAATATTATAAAGATGTTTATATAACAAGAGGAAAGAAGATCCTCTTGAGCACCGAAGGACAAACAAATATAACGAAATTCGAGTAGAACGCTTTCTAAAATCTCAAGATCTTCGAAGAATATAAAATATTAATGATGGAAATGCACGTTGAGAGACACAGTCTCAAGGCACACCACAGTAAAACACTGGACAAAAGCCACGTTCGAAAAAAAAATTATGAATGTTGGTCTAGGTAGGTAGACCAAGAGTCATTAATTGGTGACGCGGAGAGCGATCCTTACATTAATTAAAATTTATGAAGACAAAATGATTTGAGATTGTAAGATCAAAAAAATTAAATGCCCATCAAAAGTAAGGGCCTACGATTTTTCCCTTTCCTCCACATTAGAAGATACACAACGAGGGAAAAAGGATGCCGAACGCTTATCCTTCTACGTTATGAAATGTGTAGCAAAGGCTATTGAAAGCCGAACGAGCTCGCATTTTAAGGGAAAACAAATTCAGATGTAGGCGAAGTAGGAGGACAAATAAAAATATGGGGGTTCTAAAAAAAAAAGTTTTATTTATATTAGTTTCCTTCTTGAGTGAAACCTAGTGATGACTACATTTGAGAGGGGAAGAAATAATATAAATTAAAAAATACCTAGAATGGGACGCATCATTCCTTTAATTGTTTTAAAGCAAGTTATGTTCATTAAGAAAGAGTATTTTTATAGAGGCAAAAAAAAAATTCAATATGCATACACAAAATAGTTAATTCATGTTTTTTTTATGTGAGTGTTTTCTATGTTTTTTGTTTTTGTTTATTGTCTGTTGTTGGTTGTTTTTTTATTTTATTTTTTTAATATTTAGGTTTTGGTTGTGTTTATTTTTCATGTTTTTTTTTGGTTGTCTTTGTAGTGTTCTGTTGTTTTTGTCTTGGTTGTGTTTTTTTTATGTGGTTCTTGTGTTTTTCTATGTGGTTCATGTTGTGGTTTCTTTTATCTTATTGTGTGTGTGTGTTTGGTTGTGTTTTTGTTTGTGACACACTCAAGGAGCATGTTTTTATTTTATTTTATTATTTTTGTTGTTATTTACTTATTTATTTACTTATTTTTAAATTGGTTTTGTATGTTTGTTTGCTCCTTGAGTATGTCAAAGGTGGTAGGCCAGGTCTGAGTCTTGGGTGTTTTTGGTGGAATGAATGCCCCTGCATCCTTGGGTCTTACCCAAAAGTGGCATGCCTTTTGGGATGTTTTCCACAAATAAAAAAAATAAAATAAAAATTGAAAGACTTGCATCAATGGTAAAAAAAATTTATATAAACTAGTATGTAATACCATAAGCAAATATATTTTAAAACATTTGTATATATTAGCATACTACAATATGAAAAAAAACCTCTTTATTTAAAAAAAGCAAAGAATAAGAGATTAAGAACAAGTTCGAGAAACCTCTTTCAAGAGAGAATGCTAGAAAAATATACCCTTATCCGATACCATGTTATAATTCCCAAGATTAGAACTACAAAGCACTAAAATATTTGAAGAAATAAAATAGAATTGATTGATTTATTCTAGGGATTAACTTTGTATAAATAGCAACGTTGATCATTGAGAGCCGTTGGATTACGGTAACTCATCAAGTCTGATGAAGACACCACTGAGAGTTCACCTCACACATGGAGGAGTGGAAACTCAAGTGTGTCTACCTAGTAGAACTTAAGAGAATATTCATTTATTATAACATGAAAAGATTATAGGCTATAAAACTCTATTATTAAGAAAACAATTTTAAGTAGAGATGTAAATTGTATCGAGGACAAAGATTGAAATTGGAACACAAAAATAGACTAGCAAGGGACAACAAGAATTGAAATGAAATATTTTTATGGAGAAAGCACAAATCAACCTTTGATTTCAAGAAATATTACCAATGTAGGTAGAAATCCTTCTTCATCATCAAATTCAACACCAAGTGCAAGAACAAGATTTAGTCCTATCATGTAAACACCATCAAATATGAGTAGCTTACAAGAAATATATGAGGTAACAAGAAATGAAAATTAATGTGAAAATTTTATTGATTTTACCTTATATTTTGAATGTGATCCTATCTATTTTGAAGATGCAATTAAGAATAGTAAATGGGTAAAGTATATGGATAAAAATTGATGCTATATATAAAAATCAAACATGGGAATTCATGGATCTTCTAACTAGAAAAAAATTATTGGTGTGCAATGGATGAATAAAAAAAAGTTAATGCAAATGGTTTTTTTGAAATATATAAATTAAGGTTAGTTGCAAAAGGGTATTCATAAAAATCAAGAATTGATTATCATGAAATTTACTAACCTACAGTAAGGCTTGACATAGTAATAATAATTCTAGCATTAAAAAGTTCAAAAATGCAAAAAATTTATCACATGTATGTTAAGTATACCTTTCTAAATGGACTATTAGAAAAAGAGGTCTACATAGAACAACCATGAGGTTATGAATTGGAAGGACAACAAAGAAATGTGTATAAATTGAAGAAAGTATTATATGGACTCAAATAAGTGCCTAGGGTTTGGTATAGTTGCATTGATTTTTAATTTATGAATATAAGTTTTTTAAGTGCTCATGCAAACCCACTCTCTATGTCAAGAAAAATATGGAGAAATTATAATAATATGTTTTTATGTAGATGATTTAATTTATAATAGCAACAACATTGTGTTGTTTGATGAATTTAGAAGAGCATTGAAGAGTGAGTTTGACATGAAAGATTTACGATTGATGAAATATTTTATTCAAATTGAATTCTTTCAATCAGATGATAGAATTTATATGTCACAAAGTAAATATGCAAAGATTTTTTTTAAAGATATTTTGAATGGAGAATACCAAACCAACTTGTACACTAGTTGTGACAAGCCAATAATTAAGTAAACATGATAGAAACAACAATATAGATTTACCAATGCATGCAGTTAGTTTGATTTGAAGATTTATGGAGATGTCTAATAACATTCACTTGAAAACATAAAAAATAATTCTGAGGTATGTGAATGGAACCAAAGATCATGGGATTTTCCATGCAATGTCAAAGAAACTTAAACTTGTTGGATATATGGATAGTGATTGGGATGGAAACATTTAATAGGAAAAATACTTATAAGTACAAATTTTATCTTGAATCTAGTGAATCTCTTGGTCTTCTAAAATACAACCTATTTTTGCACTTTCAACTGCTAAAGCATAATATGTTGCCACCACCTCAATCGTATGTCAAGCAGTATGGCTTAGAAGGATTCTAGGTGAATTGATCCAAGTATGGCTTAGAAGGATTCATGGGATTGTGTTGTTTGATGAATTTAGCTATAATATTGTCAAAAATCTAGTATTTCATGGAAGAAGCAAACACATCGATATCAAATTTCACTTCATTAAAAAGTTGGTTAAAAATGAAGAAATTAAATATCATAGTCTTAAGAAATCTTGATTTAGGAAGAGTATTGAAATTAACAAATTTATTTTATGAACATTATCTTTTATTATGTACAACTAGTAATAGTTTTAGAATACAAATATATATCCAATTATCCAAACCTTTTTTAAGAATTAATTTAAATTTATTGAAATACATAATAAATTTTAAAGTAAGTGTCTATGATGTGATATTTTTTATCATATTTTATTTTGTAATGTCTTATTTTGTAATGCCCTATTTTAAAAGATATACATATGGAGCAGAGAAAAAGGTAAAAAATATAACTGTAGCAGTAACAGTCTGGAAAATAAATTTTAATAATGGAAACTATCGTTGTACATTTTAAATAATGGCTGCAGCAACAATTTGTGATCCGTGTTTTCTTTTAAATATTATTACAATATTTTCACGAGTTTAACCTAAAACCTTAATTATATTCGAGCTAACATGACATAAAAATTTACTTCATATAATTTGAACATTGAACTATTCATCCTCACCTTATGTATATTTTACTTTTCTTAGATCAACTTCATTTGCGCAAACAAGAAGTGAATAATATGTATGGCATGGTGCATGGATATGTATATATACACAACTATGTCATGTAAGAGTCTTCCAATAGCCTATGATTACAAAGAAATGCACATGCAATAATAATATTTATGCATGCAGAGTCACGTGCTCTGTCAAGTCATTTTCATATTAAATTAAATGAAAGTTCTACCGAAATTTTGCATGTGCATTTCTTTGTAATCAGTAGGTTGTTGGGCAAGTGAAGTTGATCTAAGAGGTTCTCTATCTAGACTGTGAAGTTATCAATGCATTGTTTTTGCAAACTGTTCATCCTCACATCCACCTATTCAAATTGTACAACATAAAATAAATATTACCTTGAATATGGAAGGACGTCCGCACCAGATAAAGATTGCAAGTCTTCCAGATTCATTTTATCTACTATGGTGATGTAAGAATAATATTCACAACAATCGACTATCACTGCAATGACCTTCCCATGCTTATATCTCTCTTTGTAAGCATTGATGAAGTGGAATGTCATAAATGATGGCATCTCCACGCATGCCACCTGTCATAACTTTAAAATTAATTAAAAAACATATCCACAGTGGACCTGTACTGCAACACTTCAGAAATGGCAAAAATATTCAAAATACTATCTTTGAATATAATTTCAACAATAGATAGAATTTAAATTTGAGATGAAAGAACTCACCGTCTCTCCCATTGATCGGGAGATGACATATAAAAATTATTTTGACTGGGGATACCATTTGAAATACTTTATTTCCAAGTCTGTGCTTGATAAATTATCACTGCAAAATTTAAATGGCATTTCAGGTATGATAACATAATTGTCAGTCACAGTAAAAGAGTGCACCACACCTGGGAAAGGGCCGCTTTTGAAATTTACCTAAAAGTCATACCATCATAACCATGGTTAAACATTGTGGAAGGTAGAAAGACTTTATTCATTAGCCTTAGAGTGCAAAATACTGACTCGAACCAACTAGTCTTACACGGCCCAGTAAATTTCTCTCATTCGTTCCTAAAAGCATTTGAACAATATTATAACTAGGTCTCATGAAGTTTGTAATCAATAAAATTAATTTTGTTTCTTACACCAAAGGATATGTGGAATGATATAGACCCTGACACTCATGCAAACAAAATTTTCATTTTAGGATGAGTTAAACATGTAGAAAATGTTACTTTTATAAAGTAGATTTTCGAATAACTACTAACGTATATTGTTGTCAGTGATATCTCCTGGAGTGTTGTTGCACCTTTCAAACACAATGAGAAACAGAGTGGAAGTAGAGAAAATAAATGTAGAATAGGGCAAGAATAGAGCTGCAGCTAAAGAGAAAAATGATATTCTATTATTTGTTACTATACAAAAGAAAAAGCCACTTCAGACATTCGGGACCCCCCACAAGGAAATTTCTAGAAAACAACAATAAAGAGCCTGTGGCGGTGAAGGAGACTTCTAGAGAAAATAGGAAATAGTAAATACATTTAATGCTATGACTAAGCCCGTATACGACATCATATTTTCTAATATATATTTGTATGTCTATATTTATGATGGCAGTTGGGATTAATATCCAACACTCCCCCTTAATCACAACTGCTACTACTGCCATCTATGATGCCCAAGTTGTCTCATTGATGAACAAAATTCTTCTTTCCCAATGGCTTGGTAAAAATATCTGCATATTGTTCTTCAGACCTGCAATGTTCCAAAATGATTTCTCCAGCATTTATAAGTTCTCTAATAAAATGATATCTAGTATCTATATGTTTGCTTCTCTTGTGAAAAACAGAATTTTTGGAAAGTGCTATTGTTGATTTATTGTCACAAAAAATTCTTGTTGGTTCTTCTTGCTTATGTCCCAAATATTTTAACATCCTTCTCATCCACATTGCTTGACAAGCTGCTCCTGTAGTTGCCACATACTCAGCTTCAGCTGTAGAAAGAGAGACAATTGGTTGTTTTTTTGAGGCCCATGAAATAACTCCTGATCCAAGATGAAAAACATAACCTGATGTGCTCTTTCTATCATCTACACTTCCTGCCCAGTCACTGTCTATGTATCCAATCAGCTTGAATTCATTGGCCTTGGTGTAAAAAATACCATATTCTTTTGTTCCATTAATGTATCTTAAGATCCTTTTGGTTGCTTGCAAATGTGTTGCTTTTGGAGTCTCCATAAACCTTGAAATTAGACTTACAACATACATTATATCAGGCCTTGTGGCTGTTAAGTACATCAAACTTCCTACCATGCTTTTGTATAAAGTTGGATTTACATTCTTGCTCCAATATTCCTTTTTCAGTTTTAATCCCATAGCTATTGGAGTTGGAGTAGGCTTGCAATTTTCCATTTTGAATCTCTTCAAGATATCCATTGCATACTTTGATTGAGAAATAAATATGCCATGATCCAATTGTTGAACTTCTATGCCAAGAAAATATCTTAACAACCCTAAGTCTGTCATCTCAAATTCATTTTTCATAGCTTCTTTAAACTCAACTATGAGAGCTTCATCATTTCTAGTAAAAATTAGATCATCTACATACAAAACAACAATCAAAATCTTACCATCAATTGCTTTAATATAAAGAGTGGGCTCACCATCACTTTTGCAAAAGCCATTGCTCAACAAATAAGAGTCTATTCTATTGTACCAAGCTCTTGGGGCTTGCTTGAGTCCATAAAGTACCTTTTTCAGCATGTATACCTTGTCTTCTTGTCCAGGAACTTCATAACCAGGTGGCTGCTCCACATACACTTCCTCTTTCAACAATCCATTCAAAAATGTTGACTTTACATCCATTTGATATACTTTCCATTTACATTGTGCTGCTATTGCTAAAACTGTCCTCACTGTTTCCATCCTTGCAACTGGAGAAAATGTTTCATCATAATCGATTCCTTGTTGTTGTTTGTATCCCTTAACAACTAGTCTTGCTTTGTATCTTTCAATATTTCCTTCAGCATTGCATTTTGTCTTATAGACCCACTTTACACCAATGACATATTTTCCTTGTGGAAGACTCACTAATTCCCATGTATCATTATTTTCTATGGCTTCTATTTCTTCATCCATGGCTGCTATCCACTTTTCTTCTTTAATTGCATCTTCAAAGTGAATTGGATCATCTACAGGTGCATATAAAGCAAAGAGAGAATTCTGACCTGCATTATTTTCATCTTCTTCTTGCTGATAAATATCATTTAAACTTCTGAATTTTTGTCTCCTTAAACTTGCCAAAGTTGGATTTGATGTGTCACTTGAAGTTGGACTTGTAGATGGGCTTGTTGTTGGTGTTTGATGTGCATTGGGAGGAGTTCTTGCTTGAATTCGTGAGGCTGTCCTTGTGCTTGGTGAAGGTGTCACTTGTGGACCACTTTGTTGAGCTTGAATGGGTGTGGGAGGAGTAACAATTTGAG
Source organism: Wollemia nobilis (assembly GCA_028583015.1). Classification (NCBI taxonomy): domain Eukaryota; kingdom Viridiplantae; phylum Streptophyta; class Pinopsida; order Araucariales; family Araucariaceae; genus Wollemia; species Wollemia nobilis. Next base: position 8,806,663 of record JAQPPZ010001925.1, read on the forward strand.
GAGTATTTATTGTTACTATATCTTCTTCATCTTCTTGTGGTGATCTTGCAATAACATTCACTATTTTCTCCAAACTTCCATCCCATGCTTCCTCTTCTATAAACTGCACATCTCTGCTGATTATGATTTTCTTGGTTATTGGATTGAATAATTTATATGCCTTGGACTCTTCACTATATCCCACAAATATGCATCTTTCTCCTTTGTTGTCCAATTTCTTTCTCAACTCATCCGGGACATGTGCATAGGCCACACATCCAAATACTCTCATGTGAGAAACACTATGCTTTCTTCCACTCCATGCTTCTTTCGGAATCATATTTCTTACACTTTTTGTTGGACATCTATTCATAATATAGACTGCACATTGTACTGCTGCTGCCCAATATTCATTTGGTAAATGCTTTGCTTTCAACATGCTCCTAGCCATTTCCATGATTGTTCTATTTTTTCTTTCTGCTACACCATTTTTTTGAGGGGTGTACCTAGCTGTAAATTGTTTGTGAATTCCATGTTGCTTGCAAAAATTTAGAAATTCATTTGAAATATATTCACCACCTCTATCCGTTCTCAATGCCTTGATATAGTATCCACTTTGCTTCTCAACAAGAGCCTTGAATTGATGGAAATACTCAAATACTTCATCCTTATGTCTTAAAAAGTAAACCCATGTTTTTCTTGTGTAATCATCTATGAATGTCAAGAAGTAATTCATTCCACTAAATGAGGGTGTTTGCATTTTCCCACACAAATCTGAGTGAATGATCTCCAAAGGTGCTTTTGCTCAAATTGACTTTCCTGCTGGAAATGATTCCCTATGTTGCTTACCCAAGATGCATCCTTCACACACTCTTCCTGATTTTTTTATGGGTGGCAAACCCTTTACCATTCCTTTCCTATGCAATAGGTTTAAACCTCCAAAGCTGAGATGCCCAAATCTTAGATGCCATAACCAAGTTTCATCCTTTATTTCAGCTTGAAGAATTGTTTGAGTGACTGCTGCAATTTTTTCTTCCACTTGTGGGTTCATCAAATCATGTGTTATCCTTAGGGGAAACATTCTATTACTTGTCATTTGCACTCTTGCGATAAGTCGGTTACTTGGGTATTTATCTAGAATTATGCATTCCTTATTTTTGAAAAACACTCTATAGCCCTTTTCAAGAAGTTGACCAATACTCATTAAATTATGTTTTAAGCCTGGAGCAAAATACACATCTGATATATGCTTCTTCTCCCCCTTCTTGGTTAGAATATTGATGTTTCTTTTCCCAATGACTGAAACTTTGTTGTCATTTCCTAATGTAACATCTGATTTTACATTCTCATCTAGATTTGAAAATAATTCTTTGTTTCCTGACATATGATTGCTGCAACCTGAGTCTAAAAACCATACATCCTTTTGATTCTCTTGCACTACATTACATGCTAACAACATACTATCCTGGTTTTGGTTTTCGCTTGTGAAATTTGCATTTTGTTTGCTAAGATCATATTGTTTCTTTCTACATTCATTTGCATAATGCCCATACTTTTTACAATAATGACATTGAACTTGAGATTTATCATACCTTTGTCCTTGTGCTTGATTCTGGCTTGAATTTTGACTTGGGTTTTGGTTGTTGCCTCTTCCACTTGAGCTTGATGGGCTGCCTCTTCCTCCTCTAAATGAATTCCTTCCTCTACCTCTGAAATTTGATCTTCCTCTACCTCTTCCTCTGCCAGGACCAATTGTAGCTTGTGTTTTGAAAGCATGCTCCAATGAAGAATTTGCAGACTTGTTTAACCGATGCTCATGAGAAATTAAAGATGCATGGAGCTCATCAACAGAATATTGTGCCAAATTCTTTGTTTCCTCTATGGCTACCACTAGAGAATCAAAATTTGTAGGTAGACTTCTCAATATCTTTTCAACCACTCTCCTATCTTCAAGATTCTCCCCATGAGATCTGATTTGATTTACCAACCCAATGATTTGAGTAAAGAATGAATCTACTGATTCAGACTCTTTCATGTATATTGTTTCAAAATCCCTTCTTAGCATTTGCAATTTAGTTGTCTTTACCTTCTCCATACCTTGATATGTTGTCTGCAGAATATCCCAAGCTTGTTTAGACTTTGTTGCTGATGCAATCCTTGGGAAAATGCTCTCATGAACTGCTTGAAATATGTAGAAGAGAGCTTTGGAGTCCTTCTTCCTATTATCCCTCAATGTGTCTTTCTCTGCTTGTGTTAATGCATTGTAGGTTGTTGCATCTACAGGTTCAGAGAACCCATTCTCCACAAGATCCCATATATCTTGAGAATAAAACAAAGCCTTCATTGTAATTGACCAATATTCATAGTTCTTACCATTGAATTGAGGAATTTGGGGATTTTTCAAGCTTGTGTTTGGAACTCCCACTAAAACTGCCATTGTTGACTGTTACACACTTGCAAATACCTTTGGCTCCTTCAAAGACTCCACACAATTTACTGTAGACCTTTTTTTTGTTTTCCTGGATGGATGAAATGAGAGCAGTCTATCCATGAGAGATCACGAGACTATACAGGCCTTTCTACGGGTAGCAAACTCCTCACGCAGGCTTCAGTTCAAACGAACTTCTCCTCCTCACAGGCGCTGACTCTAAATAGTAGTTGTAGCCACAACAATCAATTCACCTTTCCCTCATGCTAAAGACTTCCATGACCTTGCTCTGATACCAGTTTGATGTCTCCTGAAGTGTTGCTGCACCTTTCAAACACAATGAGAAACAAAGTGGAAGCAGAGAAAATAAACACAGAACAGGGCAAGAACAGAGTTGCAACTAAAGAGAAAAATGATATTCTATTATTTGTTACTAAAACAATATGCTTCATAAAAAATAAAAAACCGCTTCAGAAATTCGGGACCCCCCACAAGGAAATTTCTAGAAAACAACAATAAAGAGCCTATGGTGGTGAAGGAGACTTCTAGAGAAAATAGGAAATAGTAAATACATTTAATGCTATGACTAAGCCCGTATACGACATCATATTTTCTAATATATATTTGTATGTCTATATTTATGATGGAAGTTGGGATTAATATCCAAGAGTCAGAACCATTTAAGTGATTTTAATGTGTTTATCATTAAAAAATAATAATTTTTTATTTTTAAATATTAAGTTTTATTTTACTTGGTTGCATGCAATTTAAATAATAAATATGTAATTATATGTAGATATTATAACACTTTATATATATATATATATATATATATATATATATATATATATATATTGAGGCGGAATATGGAGTCACAACAAAAATATTAGGCGAGCAAACAAAATTAAATTAAATTCGACACACCAAAATCCTTAGAATCATATACACATATATATAGGGAATGGGAGATGTGGCGGTGAGGAGATAAGGAGAAGAAGTTGGAGAGAAAAAAAGGGAGAAATGGAAGGAGGAATAAGGGGAGAAGAAATAGGAGGAAAAGGAGGAGGAATAAGGGGAGAGAAAAAATAAAATCATGCCGACAAATTTTTGTCGACCAAAATGAAGCCCGTTCACACTGCAACATGATAACAAGATTTTTCTAGGCCACTTAAGATGAAGCCACATTCACACTTGCAACATTCTCCCCCTTAAAGTTGAGAGGACTGACTAGACAGTCTCTCAGCTTTATAAATTGAACTTTAGCCATCCCTTTGGTGAAGATGTCTGCAACATTCTCCAAAGTGCAACAAAATTTAAGCTCAACAATTTCTTGCTCCACCATGTCTCGGATGAAGTGATACTTCATATCAAAGTGTTTTGTTCTGCTACGGTGGATTGGATTATATGCCAACTAAATGGCACTGATGTTATCATAGTAGATTCTGTTCAGACCACTTTGCTGCTCTCCAATATCTTCTAACACTTTTCTTAGCCATAGGGCTTGAGTACTAGCATAGGTGACCGCTATATACTCAGCTTCTATAGAAGGCAAATCTACCATAGTTTGCTTTTTGGAGATCCATGTTATTAGTCCTAATCCCAGACTAAAATAGTTCCCTGAAGTTGATTTTTTGTCATCAATATTACTGCCCCAATCACTATCACTAAAGCCTACAAGCTTAACAGTATTACATTTATGGTACTAGATTCTAAAATCCAATGTACCCTTCACATATCTGAGAATTCTCTTAGCTTCCTACAAATGCAGCTTATATGGGTTAGCCATAAATTGAGAGACAAGAAAAAAATCATACTGAATATCAGGTCTGGTGTTGGCGAGAAACATCAAACTCTCAACTATGCTTCTGAAAATGATCACGTCAACTTTTGATGCTCCATCATCTTTGCTCAATTGGATCCCATGTCCAAATGGAGTTGCAACTGGTTTGCAATGATCCATAGCAAACTTCTTGATCATGTCTTGAGCATACTTATGTTGACAGATGAAGATCCCTATATCTGACTGATGAACCTCCATTCCAAATAAGTAGTGCATTAAGCCAAGATCCTTCATCTCAAACTGCTTCATCATGGAGTGCTTGAACTCCATATTCACTTTTTCATTACTACCCATGAATATGAGATCATACACATACAAGCAAACTATGAGGATGTCGTTACATTGCTTTAGGTAGTAAAGTGTGGGTTCATTTCTTCTTTTAGTGAACCCAAAATATTTGAAGTACCCATCAATGTGTGAGTACCAAGCTCATGGTTCCTGCTTGAGGCCATAGAGTGTCTTTTTCAATCTGTAAACAAGGTGCTCCTTACCTTGCTCTTTATATCCTTGAGGTTGCTCAACATACACTTCCTCTATCAAGTACCCATTGAGAAAGGCACTTTTCACATCCATGTGTTTGAATTTCCATCCCTTGTGTTCAGCTAAAGCAAAAATTGTTCTTATGGTCTCCTACCAAGCTACGGGAGCAAATGTCTCTTCATAATCAACTCCATAATTCTGTGTAAATCCTTTTGCAACCAGTATTTCTTTATGCATTTCAATGCTTCCATCAGCATTGAATTTGGTCTTGAAGACCCACTTACATCCAACATACTTCTTTCCTTTAGGAATCTCTACTAGCTCCCAAGTATCGTTGTTTTTTATAGAGGTTATCTCCTCTTTCATGGCATCTTTCCATATCTTCTGAGTACAAGCCTTATCATAAATAGAAGGTTCAAGTTGTGCATTAGTTAACAAGGCATAGTTCTACATCTCCCCAAGGTTCTTGGGAGTCACCATCTCCATACAAATGCATATTTTCAAGTCTTTGCAAAAATGAACCCATTTCACTTGCTTGACTTCTATTATATCATCTTTGAAACCTTATTAGCACTACAAAAGATATGGTTATTGATGAAACCTCCATTTTTGTCCAAAATATTCCTTATCTAGTCTTTACTAAGTAGAACAAGTTCTTGACTAACCCATTTTCAGAAGATAAAATTAAAAATATTATTCTCAATATGGTAGGAGACAAAGCCCCTAGGTTGGATGGTTTTCTAACCATTTTTTCAAAAAAATTTGGTACATTATGGAGAAGTTGATTTGTGTTGCCATTTTTGATAATCAAATAACCTCCTTCAGCACTAGGGATATCAATTTTACCTTTTTGGCCCTCATTCCAAAAGTGGTTGGAGCTAAATACTTCAAGGATTTGTTTTAGGAAGACCAATTCTTGATGGAATAATTACCATCCATGAAGTTCTCCACTCTATTGATAAAAGTGGATCTACGAGGCTTCTATTAAAGTTGGAGAAGAACAAAGCCTATGATAGAGTCAATTGGAATTTCCTTTTGTGAGTTCTCACTAAATTTAGATTCCATGAAGATTAGATTGGGATAATAAGAGAGTGTATTTCTTCTACCATGTTCTCAGTATTGATGAATGAAGTAGCTATCGATTACTTTTCTATCAAGATAGGCTTAAGGTAATCTTTTCATTACTGTGGTAGATGCCCTTAGTAGAGCCATTTGTATGGCTATTGAGGCTAGTAATATTGTTTGTATTAGGTCAACCACCTCTCTTCAGTTGATCTCCCATCAACAATTTATGGATGATACAACTCTTGCTACCACCACTTCTGTTCCTCAAGTCAAAAAAATAAAATATAAACCAACTATGAATTAGCAATAGGGCAAAAAATAAACTTCCTAAAAAGCAAAGTCTATTTCTTGAACACCCCAATGAGAAGGTAAGGTAAAATTACCAAAATCCTTGGTTGTGAGATTGGGTATCTATCGAATACCTATTTAGGAATGTCTCCCTTCAAAGGTAGTAGAAATCCTACTCTTTGGGACCCTCACGAGAAAATTTTTAGGATAGAAATGATCCCTTCTAAGTTAGGACAAAAAATCATAGCTAGTTAAATGTATGCTCCAAAGTATCCCAATTTAATTTTTACCCCTATTTAAGATTTTTTCTAAAGTTGAATCTTTTATTTAGCATACTCAAGAATCTTTCTTTTAGACTGGCATAGAGTAAAATATAAGGTTAGCCCTAGTTGCATGGTATTAGCTTTGTGCTCCCAAGTAAAATGGAGGCACATGTCTAAGAAAATTAAAGAGGATGAATAAGATACTAATTACCAAAATTGGATGAAATTTTCTCATCAATGTTAAACCAAGGTGGCCAAAAATTCTTAGAGTAAAATATCTCAAGAGTGAAAAGAACCTTATGGAATAGGAGAACCCACCTCAAGAATCCTACCTGTGAAATAAATTACTCAGGTCCAAATCCCTTCTCAAGAGAGTTGCTGGCTAGAAAATCAAATATGGTACTAAGATTAATTTTTTGATGGACTGCTAGTTACAATAGACTCCATTGATTGATAATCATAATTTGGCAATCCTGGAACCTCATCTAACTCATAATTATGGTAAATTAGAATCATACTTCATTTAGAATGATGATGATGGGAAAATTTGGAAATCCATTCATATAGCACACTTGGACCAAAATTGTAAGCATGCTCTAAAAAAATTAAAGGCATTGCTAAGGGTGAAAATTCTTAGTAATCTTAGAGAGAAGGATTCCCTTTTTTTAAAAATGCATAAATAAGGGTAGTTTACTATGAAATCGAAATATCAACTATTGGAAGGCAATGAGGAGAACTGGATTCCAGCTTCCAAAATTTGGCTCAAAGCCCTTATTCCTAAAATCAATTTCTTCTACTAGTTATGTGTCCAAAATAAGATCCTTACATTTGATAACCTTTAAAAGAGAGGTATGTTCTTACCCAATAGGTGTTATTTATGCAAAAATTACTCTAAATATGTTAAACACCTATTTTTTGAGTACCCATTTTTTTGAGAAGTGTTGTCCCTGATATTAATTTTTTTTTATATCTCTTGGGTCCTTCCAAATAATATGGTAGATCTATACCTCCAATGGTATTTCCTATTTACTAACCTCATTTAAAGTCTCTCTAGATGTTTAGTCTTCCGCATGTCATGTGGGGTCTATATAAATAAAGGAATAGAAGGGATTTTAGCAATGAGAAGGACTATAACTTCCCTAGAGACAGGATATGTGCTACCTTGATTGAAAATATTCAAATCTTAAACCTTAAAATTTCCATAGAGATAAATGAAGATCTATCCATAGTGGAATTTTTGTGTCTATCAAGGATTGAGGAAGACTTTGATCATATCTACCCCTCTATTTACTCTCAAACTAGATGGAAAGCTCCTCTAGATGGTTGGACTAAGCTAAATTTTGATGGTGCAGTAAAGGAAAACCCTAGGAAAGCTGGTGTTGGTGGATTTATAAAATAGAAATAAGGAACCTTAATTGTTTTCCTATGCAGAGGGTCGAGGGTCTCAAACTAGTCATTTTGCAGAGGCATAAGCTCTTTATCAAGGTGTTATTCTACTAAAAATGCTAAATATCAACAAGATTATGATAGAATGTGAATCTCTTATTATTATATTTTTTTTCAAAGGCCTACATCAATGCAATTGGAGCATAGATAACATGTTGATGAAGGTTACAAAACAATTTTAGGTCTTGGTGAGTACCCAGGTTAATCATACTTTTAGGGAAGGGAATGTAGTCTTGAATTGTATGGTCAACCTTGTGGTGGACCTTGAGGAGCTAATAGTGTGGATTCAAGATTTTCCTCCTATTCTTCTAGATATGGTTAGAAAGGAAGTTCTTGTTCTTAATTTTTATGTTTGAGTGGTTCTCTAAAGATCTTTTTTTGGGTCTCCCTATTGGGATTATTTTCTCCCAGAGAAAAAATTACGATTCTAGGAGAGTTACCTTTTATTATGTGTCTAGGGGTAGAGTTTCTCTTGACCATAGTTCTTTCGTCTTGTCTAGGGTTTCTATTCTTTTTAGTAGGCATTTCTATGGGTCTAGCTCTTTCTTGCATGCTTGAATAATCCTCAAGGATTCTCTTGCCCAACATTTTCTTTTGGTTTTTTGGGTTGCTCGTTGCTATTTTTTGTTTTCAATATGGGAGTATTTATTTTTAAATTTTCCTTTGGTAGGAGAGTCTAGGTTGGTCTCATTTTTGGTTTGGTCTTCCCTTTTTTGATCACCCTTTTAGAATGGTTTTTCTTGTGGTTTCTATGTCTTGTCAAGTTGAGATTTTGGGTGTGGATTTTTTATTCTTTTCATTACCAAGTGGATTCTTGTCTCTAACCATTTTGTAGGTTATGATGTTTGTTTAGGCTTATTTGTTGTTACCACTCCTAAAAGTGGTTTTATTTCTTTAACTTTCCATTGTGGTGTTTCTAATGAGAAATTAAAAATTATGGTCTTTATCATGTTGAATGATAACATGTTAGTTTTCTATGGCAAAATGAAAAGAAATAGATCTATAAACATGCCATGTCATGGTAGGAGGTACATTAGTGAAATTTCAATGGGGGTTAGGATTTAGTTTACTAGCCTTAGAATAGGATTTACTCCTTGATTTTTTCTAGCATTAGCTACATTTTCAACCTAGGATGCATGTGGTATAATATTGTTGGTATTTCAATGATGCTATATGATAATAGGTCTAACTTCAATCATAATTTGATTAGAAATGGATCTACCAATGTAACACATCGAGGCTAGAGATTTATTTATCAAAATTTAGCAAGATCTTGGGATTTGGTTTTTTTGTCTTAGAATGGGGTATTCTCCTTGATTCTTTCTAGTATAAATCATATTTCCAATCTTGGACACACATGGCATAAGAAAACTAAGTATGAGGTCATTATTGGGAACTACTAGGGGTGAATCATCATCTCATCATCATATTTGATAGACAAAAGGGTTTTCCTCACATGTCTAAAGAATCTACTCCAAGAACTCACATGAGAAGAAATGATAGTGTTATAGTTAAAATTTTTGGAGTGTAACATAATTTATAGGTAGTTTTACAAAAAAGGAAAGTTAGAGTCTTATAAGTTTGGTGAGTGGATACAAATAGTAGCCAAAGGAGGTGATATGTCTAGAGTGGAACCTTATAAGATATCTATTGAGAATGAGGTTTGTGATATTTTAGATAGAGGGGGTTTGCTCTAGTGTATGAAGAAGTTTGATGTGTTTGATGAATCCATATCTCTTCAATTTTTTCATTCTTGAATGGAAGGAAAGGTTAATGTTGAATGTTTTGAATTCACTATCAACATAATTTTGATTACTTAAGTGACTTCCTTGGATATAAAATGTGATTGTATAAATAATGGGAATAATTCCCTGGCTATGGAGTTAGAGAAGTTTCTAGAAAAGAACAAAAATGTAAGAAGGTTGAAAATGATCTTCTAAGAGACTCCATACCCAAACCTTGTAATAGGGTGGTTATTCCAATAATGAAGATACTTTACTCTGGATAGTAAATTTAGTATCATATAGAGTTTTCATGTGGTATTCTTAAATCATATTTAGCATGATAAGATATTCAATATCATAGTGTTTTTATTATGCTCAATGGAGAAGACCATGAAGGATTTTCAGCATGGAAGAGTCTCCAAGCCTCTTAATTAGGCACTTCTAAAACAAAATTTTACTCATGTGATAGAGAAAATAGATTAAAATTAATTTTAGCCTAGGATTGGACCATGACTCTCCAACTTTGAAGGATAATTTTGGTGCTCTTGGATATAAATGATCTGGTGATTTATCCCTTATTATTGGGGATAAGGAAGAGGATTTTTTGGGTGATTTCTCTAATTATTATCCTAGTATGAAAGCTAAAAACCTCAAGAATGATGTTGAGCAGTGGATCACTTCCTAGGAGAAAGTTAAATCCTTCACTGATATAAGGTGTTCCAAACACCTAAAATGGTGTAAGGAGAAGAGAAAGGATGGGGATGCTACCCTCCATGTCCTCTTTGATAATTATTAGGATAACATGGGTGGTGAGGATCCCAAGTGTAATTTTCTAGTTAATGAGAAGTCTTCTTCTCCCTTGAGAGAGAAATATTCAAATTTCTTGATGGGAGAATCCTTTGCCAAGGTAAAGAAAAAATGTTTCCCTTTGGACCCCACTCATTTTTGGTCTATGTAAAAAATATAAAATAATCAAATATTTGAATGATTCTATTCTAAGAATTAAAAAAATGGTTAGTATGATGGTGTAAGAGATGGATTAACATCAGGAGATTTCTTCACCATCAAAGAAGACTAATTTTCCTTCTTATTTAGAAATATTAGAAGCCAAAGGGAAGCCATTCTAAATAATTTATAATTTTTTTATAAGGTAGAAGGGTTTTTGAAAGGAGTCTCAAACCTTTTACAAATAACAACAAGAACAAATATCAAGAACTCACCATGAAACAATAAAAATACCAACAAAAGAAACAATCAAATCCTAAAAATTTAACTCAAAATGGATCAAGAAGAAACCAAGGATCAACCACCATCCTACAAGCCCAAGGACACTACTTATAGAAATTATATATATATTACAAGGAAAAAAGTAGCGAATAAATTAGGCTCAGTCCATCAAGCACTAAACTGAGAAAAGCATAAAACTACATAGAGAGCTTGACAGTCCCAAAAAAGACTATTAAAAAAATGTTGGGACCAATAAGGATTCCATATAAATATACATAGATCTAAAAAAAGTAAACCACAAAACTTACAATTCCTTCCTCTATGTATCATGATTAGAGGATTGAGAGTTAGGGACAACTATGTTAATTTTTAGTGAGCCTTTACCACCTTTTAAATTTAGGACCGCTTGGGATCCATTTGCAATTTTTGCATCAATATCATGACTTCTATAAATTTTATTATAGGCCTTCCAACCTTACTCTCAATTGCAACATCTATTTTCTCTTTAGACTAATTCATTATTTATCAATTTTGAAGTTAAAGGGGAAAATTGAATCTAGCGAGGAGGCATGTAAAATATTAAAATGGAAAGTTAAACCTTTAGAAAAAGAGGATGTTGTCCAAAAAAAATTGAGAGGTCAATTCAGATGGCATCATTTGAAATATAAATAAATAAATAAATAAAAATTATGGGGCTTCCAAAAGTAACCTTGGTAAAGTTGGAGGGGGAGTTATAGTAACAATAGTGGTGTTATGTTGGGGGTAGTCACTAAATATCTGACTAGCTATTATGTTGAGGCTTGAGCAACCCTTGTTGGTGTAAATATTTCCAAAGACATAGGAGTGAATAATTTTGTGGTAGAGGGAGACACTAAATATTATTAATTTCTTAAAAGGGAAAACTAGTGTAAGCTATCAAATATCAAGTATCAATGAGGAAACATTACAACTATTAAAATCTTTAGATAAATTTTAATTCTCACATACTTATAGAGAGGGTAATAGTGTGGTATATTAATTGTAAAATTGAGGTTTTCTTAGACAAAAGAACCAAAGATGAGTCCCCCTTGACAACTTCCATCCAAACCTAATCAAGTTGGGAGAAAATGATAAAAATAATTTAGTTATAATTTGTAGCTATATGTAGAGTATCTATATTGAACTATTGCTAAGGCTACGTTTAGAGATTGATATTATGGTTTTTTTTAGAGTGTTGTTACAATTTGTTTTCCATAATTGTTGTTGAGGCTATTTTATAGGCTATTGCTAAGGTTGTTTTCCAATTGTTTTCAAGGATTATTGCTAATGATTTGTATTTTAGGATTGCTACTAAGATTATTTTTTTTATTATTATTTGTGGAAAACATCCCAAAAGGGATGCCACTTTCGTGTAAGACCCAAGGAGGCAGGAGTATCCATTACGCCAAAGATTGCTACTAAGATTATCTTCTAGAATTATTGTTAAGGCTATTTTTGAGTCTATTGTTTAGATTAATTTTGAGTTGGATAAAAAGTATGATGGTGGCTTACATGTGGTTTTATAATGTGTGAATAGATTCGTTTTATCTTGTAAAAGGGTACAAGCCATTTCAAAACCTTGTATTTACCATGATAAAAATGAAACGATTAATTACAAATTAAATTAATGAATATAATTATGGTTTGGGTAGGAAAATTTTTGTGGTGCTAAATACCTGTGATTTTGGATCAAAACCTATTGTGGACGATGTTAGATCTATGAACATGACTTATTTTGACTCACATGAATATTGTTATGTGTTGGATTTAGATGAATGGGTCCTAGGAAAATTGAAAGGAGGTGCCTCTTTTTTTTGGGTCCAAGCGAACCTCTAAAATCCCTTGCTCCTTTATGTTGGTTGTAGCAGGTGTTAAAGGGTCTGACATGGACGTGCTTTGTGAATCCTCTCATGAGTTTAGTAAAATTTGAATCCTAGATTTTTTAATTGATAGTATCTTGGAGAAGGATTCATGGAATCTCATCAAGAAGTTTCAAGGTGGGAGACTGGATTTGTATGCTCTAAAGAGGTGGTCCCAGGAAATATGAAAACTATGGGGCTCTCTAGAGGTCATTGCCATTCCAAAGTGTTTAATTATTTTCAAGCTAAATAGTGAAGCTAACTCCATTAGGGTTCTTCAAGGTGGTGCTTGATTCTTTGGTAAGCGAGGACTGTTCCTTCGAATATGGGAGTTGGATTTCAACCCTCAAACCCAATGGGTAAACTTGGTTTAGATTCAGGTTGTCTTCCCTGACCTCCCCATTAACTACTAGCATAACAATATTTTTTAGGCTATTGAGAGTAATATTGGTGGTTTGGTTTCTTTTGATGATCCATTGAAACTTAAATATCAAATAATTGTTACAAAAATATGTGTTATAACTGAGGTAGGAAGGAATATCTCGAGTTATGTAGACTTAGTATATAAATTAGGCTCTTGGACCCAGGAAATTTTTTATGAAAATAAATCTTAGCCTTGCTAATTTTGTGATAAAATGGGCCATCGAAAGGATAATTGTTATAGTCAACCAATAACCACCCCTTAGTTAGTGAGGTGGAAGAAAGCAAATAGAAGATGGGTCCCAAAGAAAAATAGAGATAAAGGTAAGTAAAATATGAATAATATCAAGTAGCCTAAGGTTTTGATGCCTCTAGGGACATATTTAGAGTTGGAGGTTGAAAATGCTTTAATTCCCTCTAACATTTTTTATGGTGAAGGTGATCATACCCTGATAATGACTAGAAGGATATCTCCCATTTCTGAAGGGAATATCTAAATCTAGGCTTCTAGAGCAAGCCCATATAAGGTATATTTTGATATTACCTTAACAAATATATCTAAATACCTTTACTTTAAGGTTGTGGAAGGCCAACAAGATATGAAGACTCTTATTCACCTCCTTGGGGTAATTAAGAAGTCCTCAACCACCCTCCTAACATCTCTCGAAGGGAGATCCCCTAGGGTCATTAAGGAATCCTCAGCCATCCCCCTGCCATATTCAAAAAGGAGATCCCTTGCTCTGCATCCTGTGTTGGAGAATAAGTTCCCAGGTCCAAAAACAAGAATTTATAGAAAGTTAAGAATGGAATTAGGGGTAGAGAAATTGTTGGAAAAGTAAAATACTTGATATTATTGAATGAAATTAGCCTTGCTTAAATGGCAAAGGCATACAATCTGATCCATTGGATCATAATTAACTGAGCTAATATCAGCCACAAAAATTATCCTAGTAACAACTTAGGATATAATTTATTATTCTAACACCCCCTGTAAGTGGTCCTAGGATATACTAACATCCTCCCTTAAGTGATAACAAACCAAAAAAAAGTGGCATATCCACATTTATGAGTCATGACAACAAGGTATAATAAGGTACTCATGTACAATATGTGATCAAAAAATCTTTGCTAAGAGATGATGAAAAATAAAAAACCACCTGCCAGAATAGAAGAAGAAAAAGTAGAAGGAAGATGTGCATGGAGGATGGAGATGAAGGAATATGTCCTCTCAATCACCCCTAGGAAAACTTACATAAAGAATCCTACAAAGGATCCATGTGATGTCTCAAAAAAATAGAGAAGCCTTTTCGCCGAACTGAATGAAATCATTATCCCAAACTGGTGCTTGTGACACAAATCAAGGTTGTGAACCATGAAAAAAGGTCACTAAATAAAAGAGCGTCTCACAAAAAAATAGTGTGAAGATAGTGTGGAAAGAACCATAAAAATTGCAAGGGTAGTCCAAATTGACTCCACAAGCATGAGTATGTGGTTACCACCTATATGAACACAATGGGCTGATAAAGGTCCCAAAATTGAGGACAAACAACAAAAACAAAGGGATCATAAAATGAAAGGGCACCAATGTAGCTATGGAATGTGTCCTTATGGTGACCTCCTCATCCTACCGGAATGCATGGGTAACTAGCCACTACAAATGCTAGGTGATATAGAGGAGATGACTATATACTAGGATCACTTAAGCAAATGTCTGGGATTGTCGGGTTCAAAAAAGAATGCACTCCATGATACAATATTTTGAGCCGCAAAAAAGTATGGAAAACAATTTCAAAACTTAAAAATAACTGCACCATGTTTTTCGAATCGAAATAAAATTTTCAGTGACTAGAAACACCCCTATTATCGGGTGTAAATGTGGCCTTCGTCTGCAAAACAAATAGCAGTATTCTTTCCCTCACAAGGAATATTCTGTAGTATTTGAAAATACAACATGGTTTTTAAAAGACTTTCTTCTTTAATATTTTTCTCACAGGGGAATTTAAAGGGTTTTATGAAACAAATACATATTATAGAAGTTGTGGTTATACATAACAAGTTAAACAAAGGCATATTATGAGAAAAAGAGTCAAAATTGATTAGACATTTTTCACAGGAATGCCCAAACTACCGAACTCGTTTCAGCCATATCTCACTCATCCAGACTCGGATTGAGCTAAAATTTTGAGGGTAGATGCCTAAAAAACCCTAGAACATCTCCAAAAATTTTCATATCATTTGGAGCAACATACATCCTAGTATATACCTATGTGTGAATGATATATTTGGCAAGCGACTATGCGAGGATTTCATCTAGGTTGAGTGCAAGCAGCTCCAGAGGTTGGTTTTTAGGGCCTTCGAGCCCTAGAGACCAATATTTTTGTGGTTTATGCTCAATATTTTAGTAGGAAATGTTCCAGGGGATACAATATGGGTTAGAAATTTGTCTTTCAACAGATCATACTGTGAACTTGAGTGACAATGGCTTCCAATTTGCTGCACAAAAGAAAAGTGAAAACCATACCTTTCCATAGCGTCGAGGGCAAGGATTAAAGAGATCACAAAATAAGTTTCAAGAATTTGATCAAAAAATGGCTCATATCTCAAGTGAATCTGGTGCTAAGGTGCACCCACAAAATAATTCTACTATGAAAACCCCTATCAAGGGTAAGAATTTTGAAGACTCAGCCCCAAAAATGAATTTTAGGGATGCCCTCCGTGGTGGAAAACCTTAGCCCAATGCTAATATCAATATTAGGGCTTCCCATAAACCTCTAAGAATTCCTAAGATTGATCCCAAGAAAACGGAGTCAGGATGTCTTAAAGTAGCTGATGGAACTCCTATTGTTAAGCTTGATATGGGTAACATTCAGTTTGGCATTGAAGATTTGGAAAAAAGAGGACTAATTTGTCGGTTCGTGGGTTTTCGTTCGAGTCTATATGCTTTCAAAGTCTGGGCTACAAAAATCTGGAAAACTAAAGGTGAGTTACAAATCTCTATTTATCCAAATGGTTATTTTCTTGTTTTTTTTGCTAATAATGAAGATAGAGAGAAAACTTTTCAAGGGGGTCCTTGATTTTTTGGAAGGGCAGGGCTTTCCATGAAGCCCTGGCATACTAAATTTAAAGCCGAAGAAGAGATGCCTTCTATAGCTCCCGTGTGGGTTAGACTCTTTGGCCTCCCTATTGAATTTTGGAATCCTACTATTTTTTCTTCAATTGGAAACTCTTTAGGAACTTTTATGATGACTGTCGATTGTACTCAAAATTTTGAACATATTATTTATGCTTGGATTTGTGTTTTAATGGATTTTGACAAACCCCTACCTAAAAATATCACATTACAATTTGGGGAAGACACTTGGGAGCAAGTAGTGGACTATGAGAACATTCCTTTTCATTGTAGAATTTGCCATGAATATGGTCATTTGGCCAGTGCTTGCCCAAATAAAATTCTTTATCAAAAGAAAGAAGATATAAACTCAGCAAGTTTCCAAATACCTAAGAAGAAGAACACTCTGAAAAACCAGTTATGAAGGATCAATCAAAGTCATCTCGCTAATATGTTTGAAATCCTTTCCACAAATGATGTCCCAAGTGAGGAAGAGGAAATAATGGAAACTGAAATCTTAGAAACACAATTTAAATATGAAGGGAAGAACTCAGAGACAAACCAACAAATCAAAGGTTTTCAACAGAAAAAAATGGAGAAAATTTACACAAGAAAAACAATATTTCAAATGTCAAAACTTCAAATAATGCAGATCCCAATATAGACTCCATTGAACCATCTAGTAAAATTTTGGTTGTGTACGAGCATTCTTCAAGGTTAGAAGCCATCTCAGATTCAATTGGAATAAGTCAAGAAACAGGAAAAAAAAATTGAAGATGGATTCTAATAAAAAAGTAGGTCGCAAGACCAACCAATATCATATGGTAAAAGAAGGTGAAAAGCTTGTAGAGGAAGGTAATATTAATGCCCTTCCCAAATTTTTTAGCCCTGGTATTAATGAATATCATCACTTGGAATATTAGAGGACTCAAAGGGAGTCTTTCAAAATAAAATGAAATTAGAAGAATGATTCAGATAAATCATCCACATCTTGTTTTCCTTCAAGAAACAAAGATGTCAATGGAGGATATGGACTTAATTGCCAGTAAAATTTGGCCAGCTAGAAAAGTGGTTTCCCTCAATTCCCAAGGGACTTCGGGTGGCATTGCTTGTATTTGGGACCCAAAAGAGGTAGTTATTCACCATATGGTTTGCAGTTGGGGTTTGTTGGCTATAGTTATTCAAAGTAGACATTCCAACCAGATTATGCTCTGCATTACTGTTTATGCTCTTTCATTTTCCTAAAGCTTGGATCTTGATCGGAGGAGATTTCAATACCATCCTCTCTCTGGATGAGAAAAGGGGGGAAATAGAAATTTGGACAAAATCACTGACCTCATGAGCGAATATATTGCAAACCTCCATCTTGTGGATATCCAACCAGATAATGGCCTTATGACTTGGTCTAACAGAAGGCAAGGCTTAGCTTGTATAATGGAGATATTGGATAGGTTTTTGCTCTCTAAAAATTTCTTAATCCATGGTCACATTCCTAAAGTGAAGACTCTTAATAATGTTGGTTCGGATCATTGGCCAGTCATGGTGGAAATGTGGAAAACCAATGTGAGTTTCTCTCCTTTTTGTTTTCAATTAATGTGGCTTAGAGACATTTCCTTCAAACCTCATGTGCAACAATGGTGGAAGGAAGGTAAACCTAGGCATGGGACTAAGATGTTCTGTTTTGCCAAAATACTGCAATACATTAAATCCAAAATCAAGACTTGGAACTGGAAAGAGTTTGGGGATGTTCATAAAAAAACATGAAGTTATTGCTCATATTGAAAATTTGAATAAGAAAATCCGTTTAGATGGCCTCACAAAGAAGAGAAGTGTAGATGAAATTAAACTCACAACTCAGTTAGAGGAATGGAAAAAAAGAGAAGAAATCTTATGGAAGCAAAAATCTAGAATTCAATGGCTCAAAGAAGGAGATCGAAACACAAATTTCTTCCACAAATCTCTTCTAGCTCAAAGATCTCACAACTTTATTTCTTCCTTAAAATCATATTTTGGAGATGTTTTTTATACTTGGGATGGCATGAACTCTATTGTTGTTGATTACTTTTCCAATATTTTTGTTGCTACTCCTCTTGACTCAGCTTCACAACAAAATGTTCTTCAAGAAATCCCTTCTCTTATCACTTCTGAGGAGAACTCTATTTTGACTACTCCTGTTACTATCAATGAGATTCAACAAGTAGTTTTTAAAATGCAAAAAGGGAAAACCCCGGGTCCTGATGGTTTTCCTATTGAGTTCTACCAAGAGTTCTGGGATATCCTTCATGTTGATTTATTAGAGGTGGTGGAAGAAGCCAAGAAATCCAAAGAAATTTTGAAGGTTATCAATAAAACTTATATTACTCTTGTTCCAAAAGCTCAAGAGGTTGATCATATCTCAGCTTTTAGACCTATTTCTTTATGTAATGTTCTTCTCAAAATCATTACTAAAATCATGGCAGAAAGGTTGAAGCCTCTTTTGCATAAGATTATTTCCCCAGAGCAAGGGGGTTATGTGGAAGGACGTCAAATAGTAGATGAGATAGTTCTTGCTCAAGAAGCCATCCATTCCATGGATATGCAAAATTCTCCTTCCATGTTCATTCGGTTAGACTTATCCAAAGCTTATGACAGAGTGGATTGGCACTTCCTTATCAAAGTTTTGAGGCAATTTGGTTTCTCTAAGGATTGGATGGATTGGATTATGGGATGTATCTCTTTAGTTTCCTACTCAGTTCTTATCAATGGTAGGCCTTCTCAGTCTTTCCCAGCTTCCATAGGTATTAGGCAAGGTGACCCGCTATCCCATTATTTATTCATCATTCTTGTTGAATGCTTGGGTAGGACTATAACCAAAAAGAGGGAAAACAAAACCCTTGAGGGAGTTACCATTGCTCATGGAGCTAGACCTATCTCTCATCTTCAATTTGTGGATGACTCTAATCTTTTAGGTAAAGCTACAGTTAAGGAAGATTCTAATATTAAGCAAATCATTAGCTTTTTTTCTAAGGCTATTGGGCAGTTGATCAATGAAGACAAATCTAAAGTTATTTTCTTTCACTACTCGCTAGACAGAATCCATGGTCTTGGATAAATTAAGATATAAGAAGACCTCTCTTCCAATCACTTATTTAGGTATTCCCATAAATATTCAAAGGCAGAAAAATAAATATTGGAATTGGTTGTTGGACAAAGTCAAGAAGAAAATTGGAAAGTGGACCAACAAGTGGCTTTCTTCTGGGGGTAGAATCACCTTGGTAAAATCAATCCTTCAAGCTATTCCTATTTATGTTTCTTTCGTTTTGAATATCCCAAAGGCTTTTCTTCGAGAATTGGATCAAATCAGTCATCGTTTCCTTTGGAGTGGTACTAAGGAGAAAATAAAATGGGCCTTGGTGAAATGGGATACTTTATGTCTTCCTAAGAGTGAAGGGGGGTTAGGATTCTAGTATTCAATTAATAACAACAAAGCTTTAGCTGCTAAATTATATTGGAGGATGTTGCATAACCCCAATGCTCTTTGGGCCAATAATCTCCATGCTAAATATGCTGAGAACAAAAGTCCTGAAGACCTTGTTCGCTATCAACTTCCTACCAAAGGTTCTCCCATTTTAGCAGTTCTTAATACTGGTGAGGATTTGATAAAGAAAAAATTATTTTGGATCATTCATAATGGTCAACATGCAAATTTTTGGATAGATTCTTGGGATGGTCACAAGCCTTTGATAACTCAGTTTCCCGATTGGAGGCCTTGGATGGAGGAGCTTCATCGAGCTAATTGGATAAAGGTGGCTAATTATCGTCGGTACCATACTCGGTAATTCAAAGGTTGGTAGATATTGGATCCCTATTGAGGACTGGCCTATTCAAATCCTAGAAAGGCAAAGACAAGATATCCAAGGCATCCTTCATATGAGATCCCTCTCTTGGTCCCATGAAAAATATTGTTTTGGATGGAACAACACTACTAAGGGTGAGTATTCAATTGCTCAAGGTTATTTGACCTTATGCCATAATAATCCCAACCATTCTTCTGATATCTTTTCTCGATTGTGGGCTCAAAATCTCTGGCCTAAGGTGAGGTTCTTTAATTGGATTTTATTGCATCGTAGGGTGCTTACTGGTGAGCAACTTATGAAGCGTGGTTTTCATGGCCCTTTTAGATGTGAAATGTGTGAAGAGAATGTAGAAAATATCAACCATATTTTTATTGAGTGTACTTTAGCCTCTAAGCTATGGAGGAGAATGGCCACTTTACTTGGCTTACAGTGGTCCAATTTTTTTACTTTTGAACAACTTTGGAGGGATTGGCCTAATCAAGAGGGTGTTGATCATTTTATTAGGCAATTAGTTTGGATGGGTTCTACCATTCTTCTTTGGAATATTTGGAATGAAAGGAACAACCAAATTTTTAATCAAGATAGGAAGGATATTCACTATATTTGGCAAAATACCATAGCCAACTTAGTTGAATCAGTCCATCAACTCCTTAATCACCCCCAAAACTCCCACCAAATATGGGATCAAGTGATGCAAATATTGAAGATTAAACCTTCTAAGGGCAACCAACTTCAAGGGAATGTGAGTATTAGTAAGATGGATAGGACTAGAAATTGGCAACCTCCTCCTAAGGATTTTGGAAAAGTCAATACTGATGGAGCCTCTAGAGGGAACCCTGGAAAAGCCAGTGTGGGAGGAATTGGTAGACTTTCGGATGGCTCCCTGGTTTTTACTTTTGTTGAGAATTTGGGTATTCTTTCCAATAACCTTGCCGAGGGGTATGGTATCCTCAGAGGCCTTCAGGAGGCTACTAAGTTTGGATGGGAAAAGGTGTTAGTTGAGTCTGACTCTCAACTTATGATTAATCTCTTGAAGACTCCTTCTAAGAATCATAAGGTGGATTGGAGAATAAAAAGAATTATTGAGAAGATTCAGTTAATCGGGATGGGATTTTTGAAAGTTGATTACAATCATGTGGTCAGAGATCAAAACAAGAGTGTTGATGTTTTAGCTAATTGGGCTTTGGACAAAGGTGATCTTACTTGTTATGGCCACCCTCCTATATGGTGGGCTTCTCAAATTAGGGAAGCTCTTCTTTCTATCATTTCTTTGGATGGCTCCAGTTCTGAAGGTACCTAGTTTCTCTTTTTTTTTGCTTCTCTTTGGTTCATTCAGGTTTTTTTAGTTCCCTAGCTCATTCTATTCTTTATTTTGTTTCCTCTGTTGATTCTTGCCTTAATAGTCTTCTGGTCTAGATAGGTCATTGTTTTGTTCATTTTTTTTTTTTTTTCTTTTTTGTTTTTTTTGTTTAGTTTTTTAAGGTGGGTGGGTTCTTTTGCTTTGTTTTGTTTTTGTGTTCTTTATGTTTTTTTTGGTTGTTCTTGTGTTTTTGTTGTTTTATTTTTTTATTTTTTGTTTTTTGTTATTGTTCTTGTGTTTTTGTTGTTTTTTTTTTTTTTATGTTTTTTGTTATTGTTCTTGTGTTTTTTTTTCGTTCTTGTTCTTGGGTTTCTCTTTGTTTGTGTTATTTCATGTTTTTATGTGTGAGTGTTTTCTATGTTTTTTGTTTTTGTTTATTGTCTGTTGTTGGTTGTTTTTTATTTTTATTTTTATTTAATTTTTTTAATTTTTTAGGTTTTGGTTGTGTTTATTTTTCATGTTTTTTTGGGTTATGTCTTTGTAGTGTTCTGTTGTTTTTGTCTTGTTTGTGTTTTGTTATGTGGTTCTTGTTTTTTTCTATGTGGTTTGTGTTGTGGTTTCTTTTATCTTATTGTGTGTGTTTGGTTGTGTTTTTGTTTTTGACACACTCAAGGAGCATGTTTTTTTATTTTATTTTATTATTTTTGTTGTTATTTACTTATTTTTAAATTGGTTTTGTGTGTTTGTTTGCTCCTTGAGTATGTCAAAGGTGGTAGGCTAGGTCCGAGTCCTAGGCGTTTTTGGCAGAATGGATACCCCTGCCTCCTTGGATCTTACCCGAAAGTGGCATCCCTTCTGGGATGTTTTCCACAAATTTAAAAAAAAAAAAAAGTTTTACTTTCCGTGGGAAATTACAATACTAATTAAAGTGGCCCCTCCACTTGTATTTGAAAGAAAAAAAGATTAAAAAAAGTTTAGTTTTTCCTTAAATAAAAGAATGGGTCACTTCCTATTAAAAATTGAGTACCGTTATTTATAAAAATACCCATTAAAAAGATAAGACCCCCTGTTTTATGTCATATTTGTATATAATAAAAATGCCATGCCACGCTGCTCCTCAACTTTGGCCGCCGCATAGGCCTGCAAGACTCCATCACCGCAGACGGAGAACAATCTTTCACTGCATGCTCGTTTGATCGCCGGAGTCGCCCAATGTGCCTCCTCCACTGTTTTTCTCTGCATCTCTATCCATTGCCATCACATGGACTATTCAGATAATAGAATAAGCCTAAGATCGCCTCATTGCTTAACTCAACATTCGAGCACCAGATGGCCGACAGAAGATCTATTTTAAGAGCCCAAAATCGATTGCACTTTGATCGCCACTGCGCATCTCCACTAGTTTCTCCGCTTCCACATTGTCCGCTGCGCCGCTCGGCCACACCAAAAGGGAAAGAGAGCAACTGGAAAAATATGGCATTGACCCCTCTGATTTTGCTCCGACAACTTCACAGGAGGGATAAAAAAAATAGTTGGCCCTCATCATGCAGCAGGCACTAGCAGCGAAGCCCACCGATTGCTCATGCTGGGAATTCTTCGTCTACCCGATAACTCGTCCAACGACTTACCATTAGTCTCCGGCACCAGAAATTCAATTAGGAAACCTAGGCTATTTGTTATCACCAATAGAACCAGAGACACATTAACACCGATGCCTTTCGAGTAGCCCACATGTGTGTCCTTGGCATTGGTACTCTCAACGACATAAAGAAAAATGAATGCCCCAACGATGGCCCCTACCTTATCGGTCACCAGTGATATGTCATGGCACTTTGACCGCAACCGTACTGGAAAGTAGCAGTGTCAAATGGTGGTTCTTATTTGCTATAGGTGATGGCTACGACCCACAAGGAAAAATAACTGTAGCTAATAATCACCATTAATAGCCATGGTCTCTTTGCATATTTTTCCACAAATCATCTCATGCCACTCTGTAATGCTCTCTCAAAACAAAATGATGAATCAACAACACGCAGTAATAGAAAGAAATAGTACAAAATTCCAACCTGATAGCGCTCCCTGAGCGTAACACATATGGTGCTTATCATTGAATATTTACAAAATCAGAGTTAAAAAACTCATCACGGGAGATAACGGTTCACCAAATGGCCACACTACTCAAGAAAAAAAAATCAATATTGTGGTCCACTTGCTTTAGCTCCTTCGCTGTTGTGTTCACCATCATGCTTCATGTTGTGTATGTAAAGACGTAGAAAAATTCAACAGTCATAGTTATCAACCAAAATAAAATAGATGCTTTGATCAGTATACTTCCACAGTTCTCAACCGCCCAGGTCAAAAGTTTCTCCCCAATCATCGCCTAATCATCAGCTTGAGCGATGCACTTGATTCATCCATGAAGCGTAATTTCGGGAGCCTTTCATCAATGTAGTGGATGAAAGTGAATGTGGCCTGCCTAAAAGGTATCAGTGCAGGTGACAACAATGAAACAATCTGCGGCATCCACAAGCAAATTTCTCATGCAAACTCAGTTTGGCATGCAGACGTCCAACTTCCGCCAAAAATATCCTTATATATAGCAAAAAAAAAACTTTGAACTTCACGTCTCAAAAAGAGGAGGCTCGACGTCTTTATGTATAGAATTCAAATGTGGATAATTAAATGATCAGTCCATCCTTGCTAATGACAGTGTGCATGCCAAATTCTTCGAGAGTGATAAATTGATATCTTCAAGTGCTCTGACTGTTTCAACTGCACTACACTTCTAAAAAAAAATTAATGTAGACACTACAGTATTCTAGAGATTCAACGGTCTTCAACATTGTGTAGAGAGGTCCATAGTGTAGAAGACACGACTACTGTAATGTCAAAAAAATAGCAGCTTACACACTCCCCCGGGTAGGAGTACCTCAGAAGAATCTGCCAGAGGTAAATTTGAGGAACACAAGCTCGTGAAGACATCGCCATAACCATTTGTAAAGCCAAAATTATTTTCTGCTGAGAAATCTTGTCGAAAAAAAAATTACAAGCGCTAAAAAACACCTCCCTCACGGAGTTGCACCGCAAAAAATAGCAGAATAATTATTAGAGCAACAAATTTATATCGCAGAATGTTGACAGCAAAATAGATATGTGCACAGTGTTGACAGAAAAAATATGAGCCCAGGTCGAATTAGCAAATCACCGTAGGGATCGACGCACCACCTTGCTAAGCTCACTCACGCAAAAAAACCATTTATTCACCAAATCTTGAAGATTAATAGAGAGACCTTGCCACTCTTGTAGCCATTTTCTCGAGGTACAATGGGCACACCAATCTAGAGGACACAAAACACTATTTTGTAGAAATAGTAGCATAATCTGCAACATGTTACAGAAGATGATAAAACCGTCCATGAAATAGGAACAATATGGCAGCCCTGATATTCCATCCTGAACTCTCACTAGCAATTATGGCACCATTATGTAAACCCAAATCTATAGTATAAGACTGCAAATCCATAGAAAACTAAAAAATTTAAAAATAACCTTTAAAAAAGCCTTCTAAAAAGAGTATATTTTTTTTCTTTAAACCATCTGGTTTCTGATCCATCAAAAATATGGAGAGCATACTCCCTCAGTTTTGGGAAAAAAATAATGGGGAGAAAAATGAGAGGAGATTCCCTCGATGAGGAAAAGCTCCTCGGGATCACTGGGTAGGGAAGGCCCACTCTGATACCATATAAGAAAATAGAATACTTGATATTATTGAATGATAAAAGCTTTGCTTAAATAACAAAGGTATACAATTTGATCCATTGGATCATAACTAACTGAGCTAATCTTAGTCACATAAATTATCCTAGTAACAACTTAGAATATAATTTATTATTCTAATAGAAATAAGTGGGAAAGCCCAATGTTTGGACCCTAAGGAAAAGATAAACCGATGCTACGATTGCAGATGGAGTTCAACCTATTTTATCTTTGGAAAGAGTTAAATCAAAGTTGTAGGCAATTGAAGTTGGATAATTTTGTGCCCCCATCAAGTTCCAGGGGAGACAAAAACCCCTCCATATTTATCCAAATGAAAGTTTGCTCGTGGAATGTTAGGGGTCTGAATGGCCCCACAAAACAAAGGGATTTAGCTTCTTTGAGAAAGAAATTATCTTCTACTCTTTTTCTTATCCAATAATCTAAGCTTGAAGAAAGCAATTTTTATCCTATCCATCGGAGGGTATGGAAATAGGTTGGTTTTGCAGCATGTCCTACAAATGAGACATCAGGAAGATTGGTTTATTTCTAGAATCCTATGAAGTTCGATGGGAAAGTTATTTTCTCTATAGAAATATTAATAAACATTTCTTTTTGTTGTAAGATAACTAATATAAATTGGATTATGATAAATGTGTATGATCCTAACGCTACGTACGACAGGAAACCATTCTGGGAAAATTTACTTGAATTGAATATTACCTTTAATGGAGAAGCCTGGTTTTTGGTGGGATATTTTAACTTGTCATTGTTCCCTTTGGATAAAAAGGGGGGAAATCCTCCTGATCCTAGAAGCATGGATGAATTACCCAGGTGTTGTAGGTGAGTTGGAGAGGACAGGGCAATCCTCCAAGGGAGGTGCCAGGTTCGAATCTCCACCCTACCAAAAAGTTGAATTGGGTACCCAAAATCCAATTGATAATGTTGGTGCGGGTAGGGCTGGACGCAACCCCCGGGTGACTTTGATGGTGTAGAACCCCTTGTTCATGGTCTATTAGACCAAGGCAGCCTCGCAAGGGGTTTTTCGCTTAAAAAAAAAAAAAAAAAAAAGTATGGATGAATTTGCAGACTTTATTATAGAAGTTGGGCTCATGGATTTAGATCTAAAAGGCTCAAAGTTTACTTGGAGAAATTGTAGGCTGGGAGATAAGCTTATCCTATCTATATTGGATAGATTTTTGGTGTCTCAATAGGGTATTTCAATTTTTGGTGATGTTTCCCTCTATAACCTTCCCAAGGTGTGCTCAGATCATAATCCATTATGGCTTAAGCTCCTAGATATGGGAGTTTTTTATCCATTGCCTTTCAGGTTCAAAGCAATGTGATATAGTCACCCAAATTTAGATCCATTGATCAGAGCATGGTAGGTGGAAGACTTAGGGGGTGAATGAATGATTAAGTTGTCTAGAAAGCTAAGATATGTGAGACATAAACTAAAAATATAGAATAAAGAAACTTTTGGAAACATATTCACATGCAAGGAATGATTAAAAGTAGACCTGCATGATCTAGAGAATTTCTTAAAGGTGGGAGGCTACTCTATTGAGATTTCAGGTAAGGAAAAATAACTTCTTGCTTAGCTCTATAACACACTATAAAATGAAGAAATATTCAAGAAACAAAAGTCTGGAGGTCTATGGATTTAGGAGGGGGATATAAATACAAACAAAACTCATTCTTCGACTCTTTGGCATAGGGGATTCAATAGAATTAAAGAAATTACCAAAAGTATTGGAGGTAAAACTATGGATGTTGAGGAAATCAAAGCAGAAGCGACAATGCACTTCAACTCATTTTTGGGGGCCAGACATTCGAGGGATATTAAACCAGAAGAGGAGCTTCTATAAATAAGAAGTAAAGTTAGTTTTTGAGGAAATGAGGGATATTAAAGCTTCATCTCTTGATAGGTTCTAGCCGCTTTTATTTCAAAAATATTGGCATATCTATGGCATGGATATTTTGTAAGCCATCAAGGATATTTAAGACTCTAAAGTGATTATGTCTACTATGAATGAAAAATTCTTGGTGTTTATACCCAAATATAATGAAACTTCCTCCTTCAATGATTTTAGACCTATCAACCTATGGAACACTATATACGAATTTCTAACCAAAGCCATGGTGAATAGGTTGAAACCCCTTCTTCCCTCTCTTATTTATAAAGCTCGAAGTGATTTTGTGGCATGAAGAAAAATTCTTGATGGAGCCATTGTTATGCATGAATTGATTCACTCAATGCAAAAAAGTATTAGGGTTGGTATTTTTTTAAATTGGATATGAATAAGGTATATGATAGGGTTTATTTGTCATTCCTCTTTAAGGTCCTAGCCAAACTAGGGTTTGGATAGTAATGGTTAGATTTAATAGCAGCCTGTGTTACTTCAGTCAAATTCTTAGTGATTATCTTTTTTTTTTTTAATTTACATGGTGGAATCGGTAGCCACCACGAATTTGGGTAGGTTGTCTAGCTTTTATGGCCACCACAGTATTCTACACTATCCACCCTAGAAGCCACCACACAGATCTTCACGCAGTCCGCCCCTATAACCACCATGCCACAATCATTTTAAACCTTTTACATCGCTAAAAGCACTAGGAAAGGGACAAGCGTTCAGTCCGGCGAGGCCCGAGATTTGAACCTTGGATCTTCGCCCCCCTTATGGGGTTTGGATGGACCAATTGGTCTACACCTCATACCTAAAAAAAAAAAAATATTCTTAGTGATTATCAATGGAGCACTAGTTGGTTTCTTTCAGAGCTCACGTGGGCTTAGGCAAAGGACCCCTTGTTTCCTTATCTATTTATTCTAATGGTAGAAGCACTCGGGATATCTATTGCTAATAATAGAGTCATATAGGGCTTAAAACCAACCTTGATAGGCAACCCTATCACTCATCATTATTTTTCGATGATAGGTTGTTATCTTACCTAACATTTGTTCTCCAAGCCAAAGAAATTAAAGTAGATCTAGTCAACGATGAGAAGGTGGCAAGGCAGATCATTAATTTTTGCAAAATTTTACTTATTTTTGTAAATACTCCTGCTCACAGTCAAAGTAATATTGGTAACATCTTGGAATGCAATATAGCCTCATTTCCTTTGTTGTACTTGGACCTCCCCCTATTTTATGGTCCATTGAAGAACTCTCTTTAGGACTTGGTAATTGAAAGAATGCAAAAGAAATTGGTGGCATGGAAAGGATATTTTTTGAGTCGGGCTAGTAAAATTGTGCTGGCTAAAAATTCCTCATAGAGCATTCCTATATATTTTATTTCTATTTTTAGAATGCCTGGAAGCGTGGTCCAGAAACTTTAAAGTATTATCAAGGAGTTTATTTGGGATAGCCTTGCATTAAAATGAAAATATCACCTATCTACCTAGTATCAGGTCTATATCATAAATAAGATAGGAGATCTAGGATTGAAGGATGTTGATAGGATGAATATGTTAGAATATTATTATTGTTATAATGTGCACTATGCCTATAATTGATAGGTCGACATTTGTCTTCTGCCACTTGTCCCTATCTTTAGTTTGAGTTGGAGTGGTGTCTTCTGAAAGACACTTGGAGTGGAGCTTATGACGCTTGTCATATCTCTCTCCTAAGCTTGATGCTTATATATTGTAAGATAACTTTTAAATAAAGTGTGCCTTATTTTTTAGTCCCAACATCTGGTATCAACGGTGTACCCTAGATTTTTTTTAGGGCTCTAATTTGGCATTTGTCATTCTTACTTCATACTTTGTTGAGCTCCTTTTTCTTTTGATCCTTTTCTAAATCATGGCTACTACAAGTATATTAAGTGGACTTACAAAAAAACTTGAAGGAGCACAAACTTTTGCAAAGTATGAGATGGAATCAATATTAATGATGAATGACATGTGGGACTTTTTGAAAGATAGGTAGGCT
Source organism: Wollemia nobilis (assembly GCA_028583015.1). Lineage (NCBI taxonomy): Eukaryota > Viridiplantae > Streptophyta > Pinopsida > Araucariales > Araucariaceae > Wollemia > Wollemia nobilis. The sequence continues at coordinate 8,835,629 of JAQPPZ010001925.1, forward strand.
AATGAAGACCCACTCACTGCACCTACAGACCCTAAAGAAAAAGCACAATTTGAGAAGAATTCCAATATATCTTTAAGTCTAATCAAGCTAGCTATAGGAATTCAATGCAAAGAAATAGTAAGGGCTGCAAAAACACCTAAACAAGCATGGGATGCTCTCAACAGATTGTTTGATAGGCCAAGTCAAGATAATATTTTGTATATCAAACAAAAATTGCACAATCTATGTATGAAAGGCTCACTTATCGATTATCTTATGGAAGTGAAGTCTATTAAGAATGATTTCTTAGCTGCTGGTAAAACCCTAGATGATAATGACTTAATTACAATAATGTTGCATGGTATTCCTTCAAATTTTCACTCCTATGCTACCATGTTAGACTTGAGTGGTAAAACAATGAATTCCACACTTGAGGATATTGAGATCCTACTTAAGAAAAATGAGTAAACCCTAATCAAATATGAAGAAATTGAAGCCACGTAAGTAGCTTTTGCCACCAAGGCAACTTTATAGCCCAAACAAAACAAGGGTCAAAATCAGCATAATCAAAATCAAATGGGTACACAACATAAGAGATACACACAGTACCAACAAAAACCATGTCAACAACAGTACTAGCAACAACCAAATTAGTAGTACCATCAGTAGCCACATCAGCAATAGTACCAGCAGCAACCAAGATGGCAAACAAGACCTCAAGGGGGTCAAAACAATAATCAACAAGGGTGTGAATATTATGGAAAATAGAATCATAATGTTGCTAATTGCTATAAAAGGCAACGAGAATAGGAAGAACCACAAAATAATAATCTGAACACATTGTATGCAGGCAACCAAGTTAATGTTGAAGATAAATAATGTTGGTATATTGATTCTGGAGCAACAAAGCACATGACAGGAAGGTAATATTGGTTGACCAAGGTTCAGCCTACATCAAATAAATTCATTACTTTTGGTGATGAAAGTGCTCTACCCATTGAAGGTGTTGGGGAGGCACCACTTACTTTGCATGATGGTAATAATGTTCGTGCAACAGATGTTTTGTATGTGTCTGGTCTTAAAATGAGTCTTCTTTCTATTGGACAACTTACAGATAAGGGCTATAATGTCTATTTTGAAAAATACAAATGCTACATTAATGAACCCAATGGCAATGGCAAGGCCATGGGAGTGACAAAGTATGGTGTTTACTACCTCCTTACAAAATCTGTAACACAAACATCTTTGCATACAACAACAACTTTCTCTTTGGAGTACATGTGGCATGAAATATTAGGACATTTAAATTTTAATAATATTCAAATGATGGCTATAAAAGGATTATTTAAAGGACTTCCACATATTAAGGAGTCAAAATGTTTTTGTGAGCCATGTGTAATAGCCAAACACCATAGACAACCATTTGAAATAGGAAAGGCATGGAGAGTCAATAGACCTTTGTAATTGGTTCATTCAGACATTTGTGGGCCAATGTCTGTTCAATATTATACTAGGGCTAAATACTACATCACTTTCATTTATGATTACAGAAGAAAGGTATGGATCTACCTAATTCAATATAAATGGCAAGCCCTTGATAAGTTCAAAGAATTCATCGCACTTGTTGAAAGAGAAAGTGGCTATCAAATCTCCACCTTAAGATCAGATAATGGTCGAGAATATGTCTCCAATGAATTCTTTAATTTTTGTAAGTATCATGGGATAAGGAGGTAATTCACAACCCTTATACCCCGCAACAAAATGGATTTGCTAAGAGAATGAATCAAACAATCACAAATAGGGCAAAATCAATGTTACATGTTACTATATTACCTAACTCATTTTGGGGAGAAGTTGTTATTACTGCTGCATACTTGACTAATAGGTCATACACAAAGGCCTTACATGAAATAACACCTGAAGAAACATGGAGTGGAAGGACGCCCTATGTGGGCCATTTGAGAATCTTTGGATGTGATGCCTATGCTCATATTCCTCATAAGAAAAGGAAGAAGTTTGATGATAAGAGCCAAAAATGCATCTTTGTTGGCTATAGTGATAGTGCCAAAGCATATAAATTATATGAACCTATTTCTAAGAAAATAATTTTATCTAGGGATGTTACCTTTCATGAGTATCCCCCATATAATCCTCCTAAGGCCCCCACTTTAGAAATAACTAATGAAATATTTGATCCATTCATGCATACAATATCATCTACTCCTTCTTCTTCACTCATAAATAAATAAATTCATCCACAAGAAGAACTTCCTACAAATGATCCATGTCCTCCATGTCCTCCTCCTAATGATCAAGTAACATCATCTGATCCTTTACCCAAGTGGGTTCAAGCCACAATAGATGAATCCCAAAATCATTTGCCAACCTATACAGGTAAAAGGCCTTCAGCCCTAAGACACCAAGTGGATTATGCCCTAATGGCAAAAGTCCTTAGCCAACTTGAACCTTTTAATGTAAAAGAAGCACTTGGTGATCCTAAATGGGTTCATGCCATGGATCAAGAATTGGATTCCATTGAAATGAATCACACTTGGGAGTTAGTTGATTTACCCAAAGGAAAATATACCATTGGCACAAAATGGGTATACAAAGCAAAATATAAAGCAGATGGCTCACTAGATCGCTACAAGGCTCGCCTAGTAGCTCAAGGCTATAAGCAACAAGAGGGAATTGATTATGAGGAGACCTTTGCTCCTGTGGCTAAGATGACTACAATCAAGACAATTATTGCTATGGCAGCTCAAAAACATTGGCCAATATATCAAATGGATGTCAAAAGTGCATTTCTCAATGGTCATTTGAAGGAGGAAGTGTATGTGAAAAAACCACCATGGTACACAGTTGAAGGCCAAAACAACAAAGTCCTCAGATTAAAGAGAGCTCTATATGGGTTGAAGCAAGCACCCCGATCTTGGTATGCAAAGATTGACTCCTATTTTCTCAACCTTGGTTTCACTAGATCTATAGTAGAATCTACTCTCTATGTGAAACATTGGAGGAACCACATCATTTTTGTTACATTGTATGTGGATGATCTTCTCATTATAGGTGATAACATAGAAGGAATAAGGTTTCTTAAGGAGGACTTATGCAAGAACTTTGAGATGACAGATTTAGGCCTCCTCCACTATTTCTTAGGAATAGAGGTATGGCAACAGCCTGGTAAGATTTTTATCTCACAGGCTAAGTACATTCAGTCTATTTTGGAGAGGTTTCGCATGGAGGAGTGTAAGCCCTCTCTAAATCCCATGGAAACTAGATTGAAATTGGTAAATAATGGTGAAGAAGAAAGGGTTTATGGTACACTTTATAGGCAACTAGTTGGAAGTTTGATCTACTTAACTTCAACCAGACCAGATATTTGCTATTCAGTTGGTCTTATTTATAGATTCATGCAGGATCCTAATAAGAGCCATTGGATAGCAACTAAGAGGATTGTGAGATTCCTAAAGGCCACACCTCATCATGGCCTTATGTATAAATCAAGTGATAATTTTTCTTTGATTGGATACACAAATTCAGATTGGGCCAGTTGTCCTTAAACTAGAAGATCTACATCAAGTTATTGCTTTCAATTAGGCCAAGGCTCTATTTCATGGAGCACAAAGAAGCAGAACACAGTTTCACTATCTTCAGTAGAAGCAAAATATAGAGTAGCAGTTGAGGCAACTAAGGAGACAATATGGTTGAGGCAATTAATTTAGGATATTTGGCTATTCATACATGGTCCAACATATATATATTGTGACAATCTAAGTACCATCAAGATGACCAAGAATCCAGTTTTCCATGCTAGAACAAAGCACATTGAGATCCATCATCACTTCATTAGAGAAATTGTCCAAGAAGACATTATACACATGGAGTATGTACCAACTCAATATCAAGTAGCAAACATCTTCACCAAGTCACTTGGGAAAGACAAGTTTTCTCAGTTTAGCAATTTGCTATATCTATGTAAAATAAGTCAACATTAAGGGAGAATGTTATCTAATGTTGACTTATCTTTTTAGGATAGTGCACATTAAGGGGGAATGTTATAATATTATTATTGTTATAATGTGCTCTATGCCTATAATTGATAGGTTGACATTTGTCTTCTGCCACTTGTCCCTGTCTTCAGTTTGAGTTGGAGTGGTGTCTTATGAAAGACACTTGGAGTGGAGCTTATGACACTTGTCATATCTCCCTCCTAAGCTTGATGCTTATATATTGTAAGATAACTTGTAAATAAAGTGTGCCTTATTTTTCAATCCCAACATCTGGTATCAGCGGTGTACCCTAGATTTTTTTTAGGGCTCTAATTTGGCATTTGTCATTCTTACTTCATCCTTTGTTGAGCTCCCTTTTCTTTTGATCATTTTCTAAATCATGACTACTACAAATATATTAAGTGGACTTACAAAAAAACTTGAAGGAGCACAAACTTTTTCAGTCCCACTTCCAATATTCCTTTCTAACTCACTTCCAAGTTTAGGTTCACCCTCTTTGCAGTCTGGAGATGTCTCGTGCTCTTCTTTTTCAGGGTAGAATATGGATTCTAGGGTATAGTAGGTCAATTGAATTTTTGGTAGGATGTGTGGATTGTACATCATCCCCTTATAAGAGACCTCAACATTAATGTTTTTGAAACAATGTATAGAGCCCTCGGTCATGTCAAAGTCTCATATTTCATATCCTCGAGCAATGATCGTAAGAATTGGGACTTGCCTTCTCTGCTCTATAATTATAGATAGGTGCAGCAAGCTCAGGATAAGTTAGTTCCTCTTATCAATCACCAAGTTATTCCTCTCTCAGATAGGTCAGATAGGATCATCTAGGTAGGAGAAACTGATGGTTGCTTTTCAGTTCGCTTGGCCTATTTGCTATCTGAGCTAAAGTTTTATTGGTGGACCCCAAGCAATAATATTTAGATCCACAATATCCTTCTCAAGGTTAATATCTTCCTTTGGTTGATATCCTAGGATAAAATCATTTCTATTGCAAAACCTAAAAAATGTGGCATGACAATTACCAACAGGAGCTATCTATACGAATCGGATGGAGATTCAACTAATCACATGTTCATTAGTTGTTCTTTATTCAAATATGCTTATGAGGTGATCTTGAATATCTTCTCAGTTAATTAGGTTCTCCCTAGCTCCATGCTGGAGATTCTCTCTCAATGGGATTCTCCCTTTTCTTCCCCTAGACTGAAATATTTGTGGAAGTTCCTCCTTCCTCACCTTTTTGGGGACTTTAAAAAGAGAGAAACACTTGGGATTTTAAAAACCTCAAATGAATAGCCTATTAGGTGGCCTTTAGAGCCATCCGTAATGCGAAGGAGAATGTTAGAATGGCTAATGTGGATAAGGGTGACATAAATCAACAATATTTATTGGCAGATCTTTCTCTTGAATGAGAGCTTGACTTTTTCTATGATAGGCATCCGGATTCTACGCCTAATTTGAGGCTTTTCTATAGATGGTGTTCTCCTTCTGATGGTTGGGTGAAGGTTAATTTTGATGGAGTTTCTAAGGGCAACCTTGATTTAGTTGGGGCTGGGGGTGTCATTAAACACCATAATGGTAGAGCTATTGTTGCATTTGTGGAACACCTATCCATCCAATATTCTTTCTTTGTAGAGACTCGAGATACCTTTCTTGGGGTCTCTTTGTTGTAAGGTTTAAGATTTAAAACAACAGTAGTGGAAGGAGATTCTTTGAGTCTTATAAATATGCTTAAATCGAATGAGGCTCCTAATTGATGTTTTTTAATGAGATATCAAAAACTAAGAGAATAATGAGTCTAATGGAGGAAGTCAAAATCAAACACACTTGGAGAGAAGGGAATAAAGTGGTATATTTTCTAGTGAATTGGGAATTTGTGCACTTGGGAAGATTGGATTAGAGATCTAATTCCCTAGAGGACCTATCTAATTTGATTAATGTTGATATAACGTGACCTTTTTGGGGGCCCCAGGTTATGTTGTGTGGCTCCTTTTGGGTATCTTATTAGGACACCCCATCCAGGTGGCAGACAACAGTGGTGTCATGTTTGTCTAGTACTTGATGTGTTGGTGTCTTCCTCCTTAGGTAATCCATGTGATATCAATCATTATCGAGAGAGGTTGTAGATTCTGAGGTGGTCCAATTTTTTATTTTTTGAGGAAACTTGTGGAGGTTCATGATTGGATCAAATTTTGATTGTGGTTTCAGTTATTGATTGATGATTGGTGACTGTTGCCTAGGCATTTTAGTCATCCCAGGATTTTGTGCAAGAAAGCATCTAGAACCATCCTCTGGTATTTTTATGAAACTAGTCTAAAATATTTAGTTGTATGATTGGTTTATATATTTTCTAATGCTATGAAGATTGGTCTGATATAGTGGGGAAATCGAAAGGTTTGAAATCAAAATTTGTGTTTTTGAAACCTCGTCTTGAGCCTGCAATAATGGTTATGAAAGAGGAGGTGATTGATATTCTAAGCATGGGTGGGATCTTAGATTGTATTAGAAAATTTCATGGGCATAATATCATTCTTTCTATGTGGGTGGTATACTCCTGGTGTGAAGGCTCAATCAAGATTGGCAATATGAGATTCTAGATTGATGATGATCTCATTGCTAAAGTGACTAGCCATTTTTTGGATGGGAACTTCTATAATAAGTATGGTCATCCCATGCTTATGGAGATAGGATTTTTTCTTGATGAAGGTGAATTCCTACCAAAGGAGAAGAGTAGGTTCAGAGCTAAGGACCTCCAACCTCCTTGGGATCGAGTGATCCTGGTCATCATGGACTATTTCTCTCTAGACCCCTCACAAGAAGTTGTTAGAAGCTATCATGTAATGTTTCTCAAAAAAATAAGGAGAGGTAGGCGTATGAATGTTTCAACATTCCTATGTTATTCATTGAAGAAAACACTATCAAACGTCATAAATGGTAGGAGACTAAATCCACTACACCAAGTTTTAATCCTATTAATAGTTGAATTCATGGCATCTAAAAATGGAATTGACATGGCCAAGATTGTAAAGTTTATTCAAATTAATCCACTACTATCTCAAAAATTTCTTGTGCCAAAAGATTCCCTCTCTACATATGAGATTTTTAGTGACTCAAAATTCTATTTGGGCCAGGGGTCTTGTCTTAAGTGTTAGGTAAGAGAACTATCCCTATCCTCCTTTGGAGTGCGTGGTGGGAAACTTAGTTGTCCCATGGTGTCTGGTGCTACCAAATTTGATAGGGTAAGCCTGCCCAACTTGGATAGGGGTTCTAATGGGATTTGGCATTCAAGAGGGATCTTGATCACCTCAACTGGTGTAAGGGTAAGTAAAAAGAGATGCTTTTTAATGCTATCAATGAAATAATAAAGGAAGGCTCAAGCTACAAGGATCATTTTCATTGATGGAGGTCTTTCAATATGGGAGACACTAGGTGTGGTCTGCTGGAAAGACTAATTTAGACAATGCCAAGGCAAATTTCTTCAACTATAGTCAATAAAATCCATTGATGACAAGCAAAAATATGTGTTGGGCACACTCAATATTGTAGTCAATTTCATGCAAGACATGAATAGATGAATGGGTAAACTATTGGAATTTGTATCTTTGGGTTTGAAATCTCCTGATAATTATCAGATTCAGCCTTGAGTTTTTGGAACTTGTTCTTGTAGGGTAGTTTTTGTTTGTCCCTGGGAAGGCTATTCACTCCTTTTTGTGTTTTAGTTCCTATTTTTTGTGTTGTTCTTGGTTGTGACCCTCTTCAGGTTTTCGATATTTTTTGGATTTCCTAAGGAGTGTTTTTTTTTTGTTGTGGGATCCTCTCAAAACCCTCTCTGATTAATTTAAAAAAAAAAAACAATAATGAATATAATAATATCAATTTATTTTTCAATCAATGTTTTATTATAAAAAATAAAATGTTGACCATGAAGTTTTAAGTGCTATATGGGACATAACTTGAATTTTAAGATGTGAAAAGTTTGATTCTTGGAACACTGAATAGTGTCATTCACCAAAAATAAAAATTACAAAAAAATAATATTATTAAGTAACTAACAATATTCAAGCTTAAATTTATAATAATAATTAAAAGTTGTGTGTCTATGTATTGATGAGTCTGAAATATTTTTTTTAAAGTTAATATAGAATAACAAAATTATAATAAAATTATATTTATTATTATTGGAAGACTAAAAATTTAATCATGTAAATGGAAAGTACATTTAAAAAATAAAACTTAATAAAATGGATATATTATTAACATTTAAAATGATTCAATAAAATGTCAATGGGTCTATGGTTCAATAGTTGGGACAAATAGTTAACGTAGCCCAAACCAAGGTTCAAATCTTGATGGCACCATATAGCTAAATTTGACTAAGTTAATGTAAAAGGGAAAGGGAAACCCTTTCAAAACCCTACTTTAAAAAATAATAAAATATTAATATTAAAAGTATGACCCAAGTTTTTTTTTATTTATGTATCATAGTTCACAATTTTTTTTTTTTGGTAATATTAAGAAAAAGGGTTTTTAAGGAAAACCCACAACCTTATATAAAAACTTCCAGAGGGAGAGAAAAACAATCACAACCTAACAAACCATCTCCAAAAGGAGACTAATAGTTGACCACCCCGAGGGGAAGCCGCCAATAGAACCAACCAAGAACAAAAAACAATCATATCCAAGGTGCCATAAAGTCAAGAGGAGGTGGGGAAAATGAAACCCGCATAGACCTATGAACCATGAAAAGGCCGAAGAAATGAAAATTTTAAAATTTAAAATACCCACTAATCAACAAGGGCAACGAGACGTCGTCCCATCAATAACTGAAGTCTCACACGCATGAAGAACCAAAGAACAATAAATTCAATAAATCCACAGGAGGAAAGCAGAAACTCCCACACAAAGGATTTCAAAATTAAAAACCACTTCAGCCCAAAACCACCCATCGAAAACCAACCCTGAAAAGAAACCAGTCCTTGCATTACCTACGAAATTAGTAAAAAAAACATTCTAGGACCTCAGAACACTGCCAGCCAAACCCAAAATTCCAAAAAAGGAAAGGTGGGAAACTAGAAGCCGAGACCACATATGTGGAAATAGACCAACAAGCCCAAGACCCACTGCAACACTAAAGAAATCCCCATCTGCATATACTATAAAAGACTGTAGCAAACCAACCACCAAAGAAAACCATTTTGGAAAAACAATAGAAAAGTGAAGAGAAAAAAATATTTAAATGGAAAACAACCCTACTCAACCCATAAAATGGGGCCATCCGAACCCCACAGTCCCCTTGAGACACCTATGAAAATAGAGACTGAGCATAGTAGCATACGTAGGATCAGCCATTTTCCCAAACAACAAATAAATCAATTCCTCACACCTGTGGACCCAACTACGCAAGAGGAAGAATAAAAATGAATAACCCTATGTAGACCAACCATCGAAACCCAAGGGCTTAGTAAAAAAACCCTAGAGGACCAGAAGGCCTTAACACCAACACCTAGTCCAACTAGGAAACCAAGGCATCAACACAACCATAACCACATTTGGAAAGAGGACTCTGTAGCCACCAACTTCATCCACACCACCTGAGTACTTAAAACCCTGGCTCAATGCCAGCCAAGGAGAGATGCCAACAGCTACTACAACAACATCACCCCATAATCACCCCTATAAAGCTTGAGTTAGTCTTTGGCCCAATCCCCCTAGGGACCTTGACCAGATATTCTATGGCATACTGAACCCATAATAGATATAGAGCCAAATGACCAAAACCCCAACTAACATCTAACCCAAGCTCGAAGCTCACCAAGCCAAAATATAGGTAAAGTGCCAAAAATAGGACCACCAACTAGAGCACTTTGAATTACAACAACAAATCCAAATCACCCCCACAGGTTGGGCAGAGAAGAATCTCTATCCCCCTCAAGGACCTAGTCAGATATATAGTAAATTACCATGCACACAATATATTCAAAATGAATCAGACATACCACTCCACCAGCACATACACTACCAACCGCCATTGCAGAGTAAACCGATCATAAGAAATCACTAGATCTGATTGGGAAAAATAGGATAACCTCCCGCTCAGAGGGATCAATGCAACGGGAGTGGGAGAGGGAGGTTCTCCTTACCATAGTTCATAATTTAGTACAAACTAAAATAATAAATATACTAGGGGAGATAGCACAACAGTTTGAGGTTTGGCTCTTCATCAGGAGGTCCAAGATTCAAACCGTTGTGTGGGTGAGTGTGTGAGAGGGTGGGTGTGCGGTGGTTGTGTGTTAAATTACCTATTGATAAGCATAGCTCTCGACTTTATGAGGGATCATGGTTTGGAGGAGACTGCTTAGTCATGTGCATTGGTCATAGGGGTTTCTCACACTAACCAAATTAAAATAATAATAACAATAATAAATATAATGAATTAAATTATTTTATATTTTTGAAAAATAATTTGAAAAAACTTGTATTAAAACAAATATCATTTACAATTTGGGATGAGACTTCTCCTAGCCTTAGCCAAAGATAACACATGTTTACAATGGTTGTTCACCTGTTTACAACTATAAAATAAGATCTACATTGGAGCACAAATCTCCTAAACCATATTTATTGAATAGTTATCCAAATTATCTAAACATTGTATTTGCTCACTAACCTGCATAATCATCTCATCCTCAATAGCCATGTCACTGTGCCACTAAACCCCTACCTCCTTTTTAGTGCCCATATTAGCTGGGAAGTCTGCAACTTTATTTAGATATCTACTCACATAAACTAGAATCACATCATCTAATTCCCTCCACATTTCCTTAATTTGAGTGACAAGAATCCTCAACCTTTGTGTCTTCAAAGTAAAGTTCCTCATACAATCTAGAGCTCCAACCATTATTTGAGAATCTGATTCTAGGATTATCCTCTTGTAAACTTGTTTTACTTCCCAAATAGAAGCATATTTGATAGCTAATGCTTCCACTTCATTGTTTGTGGTCCTTTCCAAGCCTTGTAGTTCCCAATAGAGCATTGTTCCAATATGATTTTGGCAAACCACTCCAATTCTAGATCTACCCAGATTACCTTTTGTAGCTCCATCAGTATTAGTTTTAATCCAATATTTTGGGGGTGGTTTCCAACTAGATCTGTCCTACCCCTTTTGCACTTCAACTTCCTTCTCCATTCTTCCTATAACAACCTGAGTTTCCTCTTTAGCATACACTACCACAGTTTCTGTGACTTTGCTCCAAATGACCTGCCAAAATCCATCTAAATATGAAAATGTTTCTCTAAATATTCTAGCATTTCTCTCCAACCACACTTGCCACCAAATAAATTTTAATCCAAGATCCCAACCAATACAAAGATATTTAGATTTAAATCTACCCCTCTTCCATATTTCCCAAATATTAATCCGATTCAAATTAAATTCTTTTATATGAAATAAAGTTTTATTATGAAAAATAAAATCTCATCCATGAATTCTTGATGAAGTTAGTGGGAGGTACTCAATTGTGAATATGTAAAATTTTTGAGTCCTTGAAAACAAGACCTCAAAAATTTAAGGAGGAACATAGAAGACAACACAAAAGGAGATAAAACTTAAACCAACAAGACAATGTCCACAAGTAGACACTATAGAGAAAAATAAAGACCAACTAGAAAAGAGATACACATTTGAGTATGAAAAGAATACACAGGAAGAATTTAGTTCTTTCCTTTGGGTGTTTTCCCTAGCATATCTAGCTATTCTTTAGGGCAAATGTTTGTCATATTCTTTTTAACATATTCTATATGGTTAAAATACCTTACACCATCATACTAACCATTTTATTAATTCTTAGGATGGAATCATTCAAATATTTGATGATTTTATAATCTAAGCGTATATGACTTCCCTTTGGCTTCCAAGATTTCTTCACCATAAAATAAATTATAATTTTAACAACTTATACCCTTTTTCTAAATTCCTTGTTTTAACAACTTCCCAAGATAATAAGTTTAATTTTATTTCTTGAAGAAGAAGTGCATGCGGTTGATGATCTTATATCATAGATCTTAGCAACCTTTACTTGTTAGGGGTATTCATTCCCATACCATTCTAAGATAATAAATTCATTTGTAATTTCTTGTGGTGTACTTGTGCCCACCAACATCTAAGATATTTTGTTTTCATGATATGATATCCTTTTATATTATTCTAATTTATTTCTCTACATAAGACAACCTATCGACCTTCTTTATAGATTTTACTCCCAAATTATGATTCTTTTTAGCACTCTATGTTACTTGCACATTATATATATCATTTTACTTTGGAATAACCTCATTGAGAGGAGAACAATCCACATCCATATTCTTCTCTTTTGAATTGAAAATAAAGGTGCATGATACAACCTTTGAATTTACATCACTTTGGATCTTAGATCCCTTCCATAATTCTTATTCTCTAGATCTACTAGAGATTATTTTTTTGTTGCATCTTATTTTTGACATCCCTCTATTAGTTATGCATACAAATCCTTGCCTTCATTTCCTCTTTTTGAAATACTTCCTTCTAGGATGATCCCTCATAAAGCTCTTTTATCCCCATCGGATTTGAAACCTAAAAAGTTCTTTTATGTTCATATCAAAATATGATTGTGCTTTCATGTTCACAATAAAATATGATTGTGCTTTCAAGTTCACAACATAACAATTATGTTTCACCCAATGAATCATTAATATAATTTTTTAATCAGTACAGGCATATCAAACCACTTTTGAATTTCAATATTGTTGCAGATAACCACCTAAGTGGATAATATTGACCAAATTCCATAAAGGTACCATTATGTGGAATTAACTTATCTCATTTTTCAACCTCTAGTTCTGGCATGAGGATTTATCCATGGCTATGGTTATCCTCTAGGGCCCATAACACCTAGAGGGGGACACTTTATTTACCCATACCATATCATTTGTGAACCCATGACTTAATTGGTCAACTTGTTAAAACTTTAATATGCAATGGATCAACATACATATGCCTAGTGTCTAGTTGATTGTCCTACTACTTAGAGTCAACTAGAGCCACCTTAGAATTGATCATTCATGCCAATTATGACACATGATTATTTATCCTATACCAAATATCATGGCTGAGCTATCTAAGTCAAATGATCATAGGACTTATCATAGTACTTGCCGAGAAGCAACCTAGAGGTGAAGTCCCATACCGTCCCTCATTACAAGTTCTGACTGAGTCACTTGTTCAAACCAATTCTATTAGACTACATTTTCTCTCGAGACTTGTTGTGTGCATACTCACACCTCAACAACATTGGATGATAAAAGTTTATTTTGTTATCCTACACGAGAAGTACATTAACCATTCCTCATCATGGTTCAAATATTTAAGTTTGTTAGAAAATATGGTTCATCCTCCTCGATGAATAATTTAGGGTTAAAGTTTTAGAAGGCTACTTCTACAAAAAATTCAGATGATCTAAATTTGCTGACTTCATGAGGAACACATTATCTCTTCCCTCACCATGGTCTTGTTTTAAATATTTTTCCCATGAGGAATATCTTTGTTCAATCCTCTTCATATTTTTGGGTAAGGTTTGTGAGTTATCAAGTTTTGGTTTTATCTTTATGATAACCACATCCAACCTAAATCACAAGTAAGTCTTTACCATCCCAAAAATAGATTTTCTCAACTCAAATAAATAGAAAATTTTTAAGTATTATATTAGTCACAACATTAAACGAATTTGTTGTTTTCCCATATTCCAACACACTAGGTATTAATGTTTTGATATTATCCATGAGGTAGGCAACATTTACCCCTATTTATAGTTTGTAGATAAGATTTTATGGTTGGCTAAAAAGTTCTATTTTTACTTAGTTCTCACTTGAACTAATTCTAGCCTCACAGCTACATTAGCATTCCTTCTAACAATTTAGAATATTTTCGACAAGATATAACCTAATAAAGCAATAACAAAATTAATCAACATTTGACTAAGTTATGAATTTTACTTTCATATTGATCATACACCCATAGAAACCACTTGTTTCACCAACCACTTTTTGGTTTTCAATTTAAAACAAAGCCCTAATAAAACCATTTCAAGAGTTCATAGTGTTTTTCTTTTAATTCTCAAAATAGAAATCCATTCCCCTCGTTGGTATTAATTTTCCTTCCTTCTTCTTAATGAGTTAAATGAGGAAGTTTAGGTTATCTCCACTAAGTACTAATATTTCCTCAACAATTAATAAATCTATGTTTTTTATTTTCATAGGATGTTTCTACACCCTGCATTATGCTTTCTTAAAAGTTTTATAAATTTTTCATGAGTTTCCTATTGATTCATCAATTAAAGCTTCTATAACATTAATAAATTCTAGGAAAATCTAATCCCCAAAACCCCTACTAACAAGTTTCCACTGACAAAAGGGTTTATTTTAAATACTCTAATATATCTATCTTGCAAAACCATACTCAACATATTCAACGTATATGAAAAGAGTTCAAATACATTTTTCTAGATATATAGATGCAATACTATTCTGTTACAGGGAAGACATAATAATATATATTTTTGTTCAATAACAGTTACACTGTGGGCTATTATTTTAGAAAATGATAAAGATATCTTCTTACTTTATCATTTGCTTTAATCATGCATTTACATCCATAATTATCATTTAAGTAAATTGAGTTTTTTTTTATAATCAATATAGACTGCTTTTATAAAATACTTACTTTTCCAAAATTAATTAACTTTTCAACAAGTATCTCATTATGATAACTTCTTCATGCAAGATAGCTTCATTCATTCTAAAACTTTAAAGAAGTTTATAAATCCTAAGAAGTAAATATTACTTTATATTATAGTGCACAAGGTTGATCATGGAGTAAATGTGTTCATGTAATTTCAACATACCTTAATTAATAAATATATACCCTACGAATTACAATTCCACTACACATCACAACTTCGAAAAAAAGCTAAAACAATTGTAGGAACCAAAACTAGGATCTCATAAAATTTCTTATAAACGCTTACGCCCATAGGGGTTTGATTTAATGTGCTCTTCACAAACTAAAACACTTAAAGACTTATTAAACATAACTCATTAATAGTTTTTGGTCCAAACAACCTTACGTTGATTGACATATTATGTAGTCTACTAGGGAATGCACAGAAAGCACTTAACTAGATAATATATGACCCAAGTCAATTTTCTGAATGAGAAGACAAGTCGTTAACACCTTCAGAGTATTAATAATCATTGAGTTAAACACATCCAACATGCTCATTTTAGAACATTTCAAAGTTATATTACACTCGCGGCTTATGTTAAAGACTTTACCATAGCTACGGTTACTCTTTTCGCACAGGATAAATAATTACAAAGTATAATAGTTTTATTTAAATGAATTTCATATGTCTTGAGGGAAAACACACTCAGCAATACGACAATTTAATTTACCAATTTTTTATTTTGTTTAAAATAGTTTGGCTTCTACCACAGGACAATAATATGTGAATGGTAGGTTGAAAACATCTTGAAGACATATCATCAGACCCACATTTATAAAAATTATACTATATTTTTGCATCTACGAAAGTATATAATACAGGTTTAGATTTTGGGTCATTTATAATAGAAATGAGACTTATTTTACAAGAAATCACAATCATCATTCAAATAATTCTATACAATTCTTTATAGATAGTCTATCAACAACTACACCATTTTATGTCTAGAATAAAGGTATCTTACTATGACAGAGTTTTCCAAAAATAATTTATACTTAATAACAAGAAAATCCATGCGTACGTACTATATGGGCTTCAAAATAATTCTAGGTTACATTAATGATATATACCATCTTGGAAAAATAATTTTTACACAACTCTCTCATTCCCAACTCAATAATTATAGTACATTAGTTCTCATTTGTTCTTGACTGTATAAACCACTATATTTACAACATTTTCTACACTAAGTCAAATGAGAAAATAAGTTGTTAAAAAACGTATTATTGGCTATATGAGTCTACCATCAAAATTGCCACAGGTCCCTATCTGGTTGTAGTCATGTTCATCAATTCCTGCATGTGGTGTCGATGTAAAACTAACATCCACTAGCTTTGCTAATTTTTGGGTTTGTAGTAGAGGGATCGGCTCCCAAATTATGAATGCAAAACTAATTGCATGAAACTATACTAGTCATGCTTTTCTCATTCCAAAATTCACACAACAATTTCACAATTCATATGCATGTATTTTTTATGGTTCACCCATGTTTTTTTTTTATAATAGTAGCAACAATAGCTATCATAGAGCTTATAATATTAATAAAATAAATGTCCAAAATAGTCACAAATGCACAATATCATCATGTATATGCACATAGTAATATATTTTCGATTCACATACATTTGAAAATATAGTGCATCTCTTTCGGAACTAAAAATAAATAATCTCATTCAAAGCACTATCAAAATGGTAATATATGTATCTCAACCTGTAATCTATCCCTGTATTGTAAAACTTAAAAATGCTCTTCAATGCTCCAATATGTTCAACAGTGTAGAAGATGATCTACTATTTTTTTTAAAAGGTTTCCCAATGACTATCTTTTACACATCCACCCATGTTCAACCAACCTCCCTCACTTTCCCTTGAGAGAACATGGAATCCATTTCTCTATAATCATTATTGGTAATCATTACCACTATTGGCAATTACTAAGTTATTTCTCCAACACACCCACACACTTCCATTTGTTATGATGTTGGTAGCAGGAAATTATACCATGTTTCCCATTTTTTATAATTTACTTTAACATTTTTATAACATATGCTTTTCTATACACCTACAACATATATAACACTCATGCATAATAATAATAACAATCAAACCTAAGGTATGACATATAGAAAATGATATATGTTTTATTTTTAAATCATATTTTTGCTATTATCATGTGTATAACCATATATGCATACTTCTTTTACAATATTTATATATTTTATTTTTATATGTATATTTTCCTTTACTTTTAAACTTTAATTCCATTACCTTTTCATAATTCATGAATGCATCAATTTTCATCAACCAATAACCATATTAACAAGACAAAGTACACACATATTCAACAAATCATGCGTTAAATCTACATGATGTTCATATCCATGAGCTTCCACGTACTCACAAGCCAAATTATCACTTCCCTCTTACATTTTTCATCGATCATTTTTATTTTTTGAAAGGATATACCTGGTCTTGCAAGCTTAAAGTCCATCATAAATACCACTTTATTTCAGAAAAGGTAACTTTAAATCATAAATTTAATTGCTATCAAAGGTCGTGTGAGGAGGGTTGTCGCACAAGAAATAAAATCTCTAAGATTTTGGTGAGGATTTTCTCTTTTAGCTTAGATTAGGTTTTGGTCACCTTTGAAGCCCTATAATAATAATGGCAATGGGGTAAATCCATCCTCCTAAACCCTTCTTCTAGGATGTTACCATGATGACTTCATACTCAAGAATGTTACCATGGTTTATTTTCCTTGTTCTCACTACCTCCTTTGTTTGACCAATCAAAACTAGAAAATATGACCAAATATTTTGATGGTAAGAAGACCATAACAGTCCCAACCAAGTGAGAAAGACTCCTTTGTTCCTAATTTGGATTATGCCCCAATGGTGAATATTCCTCTAGACTATATTCATACCCCAATTCTCACCCTAATTGATAGATCTCTTACTTATAAATTTATGGGTATTTGGTCTAGGCTAATAACCATTCAAAGATAGATGACCCCTTCTTGGGGATCTAAAATATCTATCTATGAATTAGTGATGACAAGGAGAGGGTATTTCATAGTTATTTTATCCTCTATAGAGGAAATATATGCAATATTTCAAGAAGGTCCTTGGTTTCCTAGATCAAGTCCTCTCCACATGACCCCATGTTTAGTTAGTTCTGACCCAAAAGTGTAAAAACCAAAAGAAGTCTCAATTTAGGCAAGACTACCTTTTCACCCCTATATTTATTGAATAAACTAACTCTTTATATGATAGGTAACTCTATTGACACATTTGTAGACTAGTATCCTCCAAAGACCAATTATATAGCTTGTGCTAGGCTATGTCAATCTAAAAAAAGGGCTTCTTGAAAACATAGGTATTAAAGTCTTGGACTAGATCCATATCTAGCCACTAGATTATGAATAGATTCCTTGTAAATGTATTACCAGTAATCAATATAGTTATTTCTCAAGAAACTATCCCACTAAGATATAACAAGAGACAAAGGAGGAATATCAAGATTTCCAAATAGTAAGAAGAAAATAATAGAGAAGATCTAGAAGTAGAATAAAGAGGCATCAACCATAACTAGAAAGTGGAAATAATAATTTCTTTATTTTGTCATAAAATGATAAAGAGGAACATCTAGGGCCATCTAAAAAAGATAATATCCATTAGATCCTAAATCAAAAGAAGTAGAGGAAACTTAGGCTACCAAAGAAAACCTTTAGAAAGAGGATATTGAATCAATATAAGATACTCAGTTAGCAACACCAATGATTCTAGGAGGCACCCTAGCCACTAGATATTCTAATATAGGGAGAAAATCTAATCAAGAGGTAAGAATAAAACAAGAAAATATAGAGATTCAAAAGAAAGCATAGACAACCTTAGAATTTAGAAAGGTTAAGAATCCACTTAAAAAATAAATATTTTATCATGGAATGAAATGGGATTGTGTATTCCTCTTAAAAACTACCTAAGACAATTAATAGCCTAGTAGAAGCCAATGGTTATCTAGATTCAAGAAACTAAATTGACATATCAATTAGGAAGAACAAAATAGAAAAATATATGGAGATCCTCAGATATAGAAGCAATATATTTTTCAAGTGCCTCGAGGAGGCTTCTCCTTACATGGGATCCATAGGCATTGATATATATTAATAAAACAAGACATGAAATTGGATAACAATGTCTTTCTCCTTTCCACAAGGATAGACTTAGACCATACTCAATTTTTATAGACTAAATAACTTATTCTTAAAATAAGAGTCCTGGAGAACTCTTCAACATTGGAATTTTCAAGAAAGGTCCCCAAATTTAATTATATTATGGGACTTGAATGTGAATTTAGCTCAATGGGATAAAAAATAAGGTATTTCCTGAAAAGACCCTTTTAAATACCTAGTTATTCAAATTATAACTGAGCAGAAACTTTAGGACATAATCCCCAAAAATAGAAAATTTAAATGGAAAAACAAAAGAGCTAAGGTTATATTCATTGTATAAATATTAGATATATTCTTCATACAAGAATATACACTGTTTAGGTTTCCACTTGATTCAAGTTGTATAATTCAATGTTTGGTCTCAAATCATAAGCCTATCTATTTGGATATGGGTCATAATGTTGGAGCATGAGGAGTTTGCTCAAATAAAAAATAATTCAAAATGGATGGAGCATGAGGATTTTGCAACATTAGTAGAAAGCATCTAGAAGCAACATGTCTATGCAAATAGTCCCCAAGAGGTATGGAATATGAAAATATCCAATCTCAAGAAATACATTAGGGAATAGATTGCCAACAAGACCAAAGTTCAAAATAGATCAAGTATATTGCTAAAACATGTGGAGGAGATCAAGATATAGGTTATTAACATTCAACCGCTCAATGGGAAGAGAGAAGACTTTAGTTGAACTGAGAAATGGATCAAGCTTTTAGAGAATATGAGGCACATTGGAGACATCAATTAAGAATGATCTAGCTCAAGAAAAGAGATAAAAATACAAATTACTTTCATCTAAAAATAATGCAACACTACTAATGAAATATAATCAAATAAATTCACAAAACTGGAGAAATTTATTCTAATTAGGTAGTAATAAAGGAACTAGCAAGAGATGATTACTCAACCCTTCTCACAAAGAAAATAGTAAATCAACAAGCTCAGGCCACTTTTCTAAATAATATTCCTCCGTTGTTAAAAAATAGAGATAGAGAAGATCTCTCTTTAGAAGTAACCAAAGAATATTTGGAAGAAGTTATACATTTACTACCTAAGAACAAATCTCCAAGACTAGATGGCTTTACCAATAATTTTTATCAACAATTTTATGAAATTATAAGAGATGGCCTATTGGTAATGATAGAAGATACAAGGATAAGAGGTAAGTTATCTGGGGCAATCAACTCTACTTTCTTAGTTTTAATTATAAAAAAAAAAATGGAGTCACTTTTGATAGATTTCGACCTATATCTTTGTGCAATTGTTCTTATAAGATAATGGCTAAAATAATAGCAAATAGAATTAAAACAACATTAATGATTTGATAGAACCAAAACAAGAGGGTCTTGTTCCAAGGATACAAATATATGATAGCATCATAATAATTCATGAAAACCTACAATCAAGTTCCAATCCGAAAATAAAAAAAATAACTATTAAATTTGATATGGCTAATACATTTGAAAGAGTAGACATTGACTTTTTAACACAGGTTTTGGCCAAATTTGGATTTCCAATTCAAATGATAAATTGAATAAGAGGTTGCATAGAGGGACCTTGGATAGCCCCTCTAATAAATGGGGAACCTGTTAACATCATTAAAGCCACTACAATATTAAGTCAAGGGTTTCCTCTCTCACCTTATCTTTATATCCTTCTAGCTAAAACTTTAAGAAGGACCCTAACCAAATTAAGAAGAAAATAAATATTGGAAATTAGAGAAAAAAAATGATATAGAACAATCATTCATGCTCAATTTGTAGATGACAATATTTTACTTGGGGAATCCATAAAGTTGAATGTCAATTTGATTAAGTTTTATATTGCTTCTCTTCAACAACACAGGTAGAGAAAAATACCCAAAAGAGGAATTTTTACACTATAAATACTTCAACAACATAATATAGAGGTTTCTCTTAGATTTTAGGATTTTACAAAGGTAGTGATACCTTTAAATACCTAGGTGTTCCTATGGGTTTCCATTAAAAAAGGAATAGTAAATTTGGAATGAAATTCTAGAAAAGATGTCAAGGAAAATACAATATTATAGCAATGGTTGGTTGATTTTGGCTAAATTTTTTATATTAATCAAATCAGTATTAGCAAGTCTTCCCATATATCAATTTTTACTGTATTATGCACCCTTATATATCTTGTAGAAGTTATATGCAATGTTAAGAACTTTCTTATGGAAAGGGGTAAGGAAATCATCTAGTAAACAGTTTCATTTGGTCAATTGGGAGATTATTACCAAGCCAAAGGAGCAGGGAGACCTAGGAATTAGAAAAATAGTAATTGTTTCAAGGGCACTAAGTGCTAAGTTGCTTTGTAATATGTTCACCCCACCAAACTCCCCATCGAAGAAAATCTTAAAATGCAAATATATGAACAACTATAATTGATCCAACTCATAAAAAGTGTGAAAAAGATAGTAGGCTCCTCCTTAATTTGGAAACATATTATGAAAGCTAAAGATATTATATTAATTCATACGTCTTGGCTTCTAGGGGATGGTAAACAAATTAATATATGGGATGATCTAGTATTGGGAGGACCTCTAATAATTAAGAAATATTTTCCAAAAGCAAAAGTATACCTACAATATTTGGGTGTTAACTCTCTTGTAAGCTTAATTAAATGGGCGACAGATTCAACCCTACCACATCTTGACCAAGACTCATGGAAATAGTTGCACATCCAAATTGAAGGGATTAAAATTTCTTCCCAAATTCTATATTAGCTTATATGGGTCTCTATTAGTGGGTCATGTGTTTACGTAGTTGATAAAGGGGTGTTATTATAGAAACAAGATCAAAAGAACTCAAGTATAGCTAAGGTATAGAATTACCAAGTACCCCCTCAAATTTTAAACCTTTGTTTGGTTGGTGCTTCAAAACAAAATTCTTACTATAGACAACCTCATTAAGAGAAATATCATGGGGTCTCATATTTTCCATATGTGTCTTAAGAACAATGAGATAATATCACATTTATTCTTTCAATGTATGGAAGTAGTCATTAGGAACCTTCAACTTATAAAATTACCTAACCAATTGAGACCAAAAGTAAAAATATATATTGGAGGACAACCACCTTATTACAACCACCTTATTAAGAAGATATGGTATTAGTTCCAGTGTTCATCACTTGTCATGTATGGAAGGACATAAGCATGATATTTTTTATAACAAAAGAACCAATTTTTAAGTGTTAATCAATAAAGTGTTAAGGAGATAGTCTTGAACACAAAAGTTATATATCATAAACAACAATACATTAGGAGATTAAGAACAAAGGAGATACAAATATTACACCAAATGGATCTAAAAAATCTCTTAAATTCTAGGTCATAGGTTAGAAAAATCAAACCTTCACACATAAAGTTCCCTACACTTTTCTTTGATGAAGCCTCTAAATTAAACTTAGGTCATGCATCAGGTGGTGGTGTGATACTAGTGGAACCACACTATAAAATTCTTTAGTTCAAAATCAATTTGTAGAAAGCAACCAATAATATTGTAGAATTGATAGGTTGCGAAATGGGAAAAAAAGTGTCTAAAAAACAAGACATTAAAAGACTTCATGTGTATGGTGATTCGAGACTTGTGATCTCGCCCCTATCTAATGAGAAGGATATCTATCAGTATGACTACAAATAGTTCAAATAAGACTAAGAGAATTGGAGTAAAATTTTGAATATATACAATACTCCCGCATTGGAAGGAAGTATAATACGGTGGTTGATCGCTTTGCAAATGAAGCCATAAATACAACCTATTTGCATATCAAAACAATAAGAAAAAATAAAAGTAGACAACATGAGTGATATAGATGATAGGAAGCACATGGTAATTTTGGAGCCTTTGAAGATTTTGGTGCCCCTAGATATTTTCATGCTTCTGGATAACCTTGGAATATTGTGTAATTCTAGAACTCTTGGTGTTTCAGTTTTCTCAATAATTATGGTACTCTTTGCATCTCTAGCACCCTTGGTATACTTTTACACTTTTTGAAGTTTTTGAATTTGCTTTGTTATCCGTTCCTCTTTTTGGACAATAATCTTGTAACCTCCAAACTACCTATTAAATTATTATTCTTTGTAAATTTAAATATCAATATATAACTCTTTTCTTTAAAAAAAAATTACAAATTTAAAATAATTAACAAATTATATTATAATTTAATATTATAATACATAATTTTTTAATTTAATATTAAAATACATAGTATTATATATATTTTAAAATTTTATTTATACCATACCAAATTATTCTTTTGTGGAAATTTACATTATACTAAAATTTAAAAAAATAAAAGTTAAAAGATAAATTTTAATTTTACTCATTATGACCATAAAAATTTATTGTTTTTAAAGCTAAATAATAGGAAACATGTGTTTATATAGAGGAGTTGGAGAACAAGTTGGTAGTTAAAACTCTCGAGTTGAATTGAAATGAAGAGACCTCAGGTTCAAATCTCTCCCTTCACACACTACTAATATGCTATGTACATAAAGATTATAAATAAATAATAATAATAATAATAATAATAATAATAATAATAATAATAGGAAACACTTCCTAATTATGTGATCTGTAAGATAACTTCTTATGAATTGAACAATAGCCGTCGCAACGTAATCAGGCTTATGTGTGGTATTAATTTATCCCTTGTGCGAATTTCAGGCTTAATTTCTACAAATGGCCGAGGGAAGGCAAAAACATTCACGCCAAAGGAGATACATAATTAATGGCTAGCACACAAACAAGAGGATAGGGTTTATTTTACTAGAAGTCCCGCTAAATATTATATATACAGATGTGGTGAGGTTCGCTTCAATTCCGTCCGTCCACGATGTTCACCAATTCAAATCCCACGATTTTCTGAATGGGATGGAATCCAACAGCCGTGGAAGCCCCAAGGTAGTCCATATGGTAGCCTTGCTCGCCCTATTTCCTTGAAACTCAATGCATCCAAAACCAGAGCAAACCCTCCACCATTCCTGTCGCTTACAGTCGAGATCACGACTCCTACATAAAATACATTCGTTCTTAGATTATCACTTCTATTTATGAAGTTCCACATACGCTTTGTATGGTAAATTTAAAATAATTTTTAAAACCTATAAGATTAAAGGTTATAAAAAAAAATATTATTTATTTAATATATATTTATTTAATTAAATTTTTATAAATTTTAGTAATTAAAATATAATGTGAATTTATTTTACTTAATATACGTTTATTTAATCAATTTTTTATAAAAATTTTAATTAAAATAAAATAAAATATATAATTTATAATTAATATATAAATCTATTTTATTTAATTTTTTTTTATGAAAAACCTTTTATATACAACATATCCGCAAATTATGAAAAAAGATTTAAACTTTTATTTATTTTATTTAAATTTGAAAAACTTCCTATGGAAAATTTCAAAATACACGTACCATCATCTTCTGTCTCTGCTCCAGGTCGCCCCACAAAGAAAGGCTCCGACGGAACTGCACCTTCTTCGTACCAGTTTTTTGCTGTTTTCTCTTTTAAGTCAATCTGCATCCACCAGATCTCATCAATCTTAAAATTAGAGGAAGTCATGAGCAGACTTAAAATTGCATAAGATAACTATTTAACCTTTGTAATGGTGTTGACGAAATTGCAGGGACGATGTGCTCCACAGCCATATGCGCAACGATAACTCTTCCCTGCGTATTTTGGATTGACTGTGCACATATCTATGCCTCCCCCGTGCTCTGTCGGAGGCAGCGCAGTTTCTAATTCTCCCAAATGGACTGCCATCAAGGGGTATTCTCAATCTTCCCACCCTGATACCACGCACACTAAATGAATATCATTTTATTCTCAATCTTCCTACCCTGATACCACGCACACTAAATGAATATCATTTTATGCCTACCAGTCTACCACTTAGAATTAGTAAACGAAGTAAGAATTCAAAAATGAAAAGATTTCGGTTGAAGGTAAATTAGATTTTAACTTTTATGAAGATGGGATAGAATATAAAGTATTTTTATAGAAGATACGTATCTAATATATGATTATTTAATTATATTTGGGATATCAATATTAAAATATTATTTTTGAAATTATTTAATCTTTTATTATGTATAATTGTATAATTAACAATGAGAATTGATATATTAATGTTTATTATCTTTGTTGCTGAATAATTTTTAAAAGCTAATTTAAATATTATTGTAATGCATGACAAGATGTGATATGATATTTTTAGATTTTTATTGGATATTTTTTGTTATACTTTATTTTGTAGTGTCATGTTTTGTAATGTCCTATTTAAAAATATGTACATAGGAATGAAAGAGATGAATTTAATAGCTGAAAGAAAATTTTAATATAAAAGATATTTTTTATATATTTTGAATATTGATTGTAGTAGCAATTTGTAATTTGTGTTTTTTTAGTGAGTTTCCTTTTAACTCCTTTAAAATTGGTATCAAAGCATGGATTCAACAAGCAAGGTAAGTTTACAAAGCCAAAGAAATGTGGCCATGACTTTAAGGGTAAGCTAAAAAATACCATATATTAATGACATGTAAGAGCAAGACAACGAACTTGAATGTTCCCTTATTTGAGAACCAATTTATGATGGAAGAGGAGTGGAGGCATCCAAATAAGCTAAGGTGGTTTCAATATGAGTTATTTGAGGGTAAGGTACTACATTGTTGGAGCAAAGATCCCAAAATACTATCCAAATCTTAACTCCATAGTAGATTTGACCAAGAGAAAATTTTAACAATGGCCTCCAACAATAGCCCATTACAACTACAAATTCCATGTTTTAATGAAAAAGTTTTATGAATATTGGAGCAGAAGAAGATTTTAGTTGGGTCACAAGAAATTTTTTATTTATTAGAAAATGGGTATGCAAAACCTATAAATCAAGCAACATATAATGCACTCACTCAAGTTCATAAGGATTTATTGAAAGAAAATTATAAGGATAAAGGAACATTATTTTCCATTGTGTAGAATTGTAATAGCAACTAACTCAAAACAAGCATGGAAGATTTTAGAAAACTCATATCAAGGTACTAATATAATAGAGGAAAACTAATAAGATTTCAAATGATAAGAAGAAAAATTAAGGATTCACAAATGAATGGTTCTAAATCTATAAGTGATTTCTTTATGAGTGCAATGGTGTTGTTAATCAAATTAAAA
Organism: Wollemia nobilis; assembly: GCA_028583015.1. Classification (NCBI taxonomy): domain Eukaryota; kingdom Viridiplantae; phylum Streptophyta; class Pinopsida; order Araucariales; family Araucariaceae; genus Wollemia; species Wollemia nobilis. Next base: position 8,861,865 of record JAQPPZ010001925.1, read on the forward strand.
TGAATGGAGAAATCATTGAAGATCAAAAAATAGAGGAAAATATATTGAGAATTCTACCAACAAGATTTGAATCTATTGTTATTTCCATTGAAGAATCAAAGGATCTATCAACGTTATGTATGGATGAATTAATGGTTTCTTTAAAAACACATGAAGGAAATATGAACCAAACGTCTCACTTCTTTGTGGATCATGCATTCAAAACACAAGTCTCATTCAAAGACATGAATAAAAATAGAGAATCTCAACAAGCACCTTAAAATTCTCAAAGAGGATGAGGATACGATAGTAGAGGTAGAGGAAACAAAGGTTTTGAAAGAGGAGAAAGAACAAATTATTATATTAAAAGAGAAAGAAAATATAACCTTCATAAAGCAAGAGGAAGAGGTATTAGCCAAAATCAACAATGATGTACATGATAAATCATAAATCCAATGTTATTATTGCAAGAAATTTGGACATTTGGACATTATAGTTATAAGTGTAGAAATAAGATGTTTAAAGAAAATAAGCAAGAAGCTAATTAGACAAATAAAAATGAGGCAAGAAAATATGTATGTGGTTCGTTATTGATAACTTGTAGTGTTGATGAAGAATGTTAGAAGAATATTTGATACAATATTTGGTACTTGGATAGTGGTTGTAGCAATCACATATCTAGAGTTAAATAAATATTTTCAAAATTAGATGAAACTATCAAGTCTGAAGTAAATAAGGGGAACAACAACAAGGTTCTTGTTATGGAAAAAAGGAAATATTTTAATTTATACAAAAAAAATTAAAAAAACATATCTTTGATGTTTACTATGTGCCTAAATTGAAGCATAATTTATTAAGAATTGGACAACTTGTACAAACATGTTATAAGACATACTTTGAAAATTGAGCTAGTATTACAGATGACAAAAATAGACTTATAGCCAATGTAAGTATAACAAAGAATAGAATATTTACTTTAAAAATCAATGTGAAATGTTGCTCTCATTTAGTGCTATTATAAAAAATAATTTATGGTTATGGCATCTCAAATTTAGTCATTTGTGTTTTAATAGTTTAAATTTATTGTATAATAAGCAAATGGTAAAATGATTACCATTAATAGAGCAACTCGATAAGTTTACGAAGGTTGTATAGTAGGCAAGTAGCGTAGGAACACATTCCTTATAGGAAAATCATGGAGGCATTCACAACCTATAGAAATTGTACACTAAAATATGTGTGGGTCTATGCAAATGAGCTCATTTGAAAATAGTAAATATTTTATAACATTTATAAATGATTTTATTCTAAATACATGGGTATTCTTAGTGAAATAAAAATCAAAAGCATTTGGAATATTTCAACAATTCAAATCATTGGTTGAGAAGCAAAGTGGATATTATGTGAAGACACTAAGAACTAATGGAGGAGGTGAATACATTTCAAATGAATTTCATGATTTTATAAAGTAAATAAAATCAAAAGATAATTTACAACTAGATATATACCACAACAAAATTGTGTTGTAGAAAATAAGAATAAAAATATAATGGAGATGACAAGGAGTATGTTAAAATAAAAACCATTACCAAATACTTTTTAGGTAGAAGCAATTGCATGCATAGTTTATTTATTGAATAAATTTCCTACAAAAAAATATTTGGGATGTAATCCCTCAAGAAGTATGGAGTAAGAAAAAATTAAGTTTTGCATATTTAAGATTTGTTTTTGTATAGCTTATACACACATTCTAGAAGAATATAAAAGAAAATTGGATGACAAGGGATAGAAATTTATTTTTATTGGATATAGTGAACAATCAAAAGCTTATAGGCTATTATTAAGAAAGTAATTTTAAGTAGAGATGTAAATTATGTTGAGGATGAATATTGGAATTGGAATACCAAAATAGATTAGCAAGGAAAAACAAGCATTGAAATAAAATATTCAAATGGAGAAAGCACAAATCAACCTTTGGTTTCAAGCAATAGTATCAATGTAGGTAGAAATCCTTCTTCATCATCAAATTCAACACCAAGTGCAAGAACAAGGTTTATTCCCATCATGTAAACACCATCAAATATGAGGTGTCTAGGAGAAATATATGAGGCAACAAGAAATGAAAATTAAGGTGAAGATTTTATTGATTTTGCCTTATTTTTTGAATGTGATCCTATCTATTATGAATATGCATTTAATAATATTACATGGGTAAAATCTATGGATGAAGAAATTGATGCATTAGAGAAAAATCAAACATGAGAATTCATGGATCTTCTAACTAGAAAAAAATCATTGGTGTGAAATGGGTGAATAAAACAAGAATTATTGTGAATGGTGTTTTTGAAAGATATAAATCAAGGTCAGTTGTAAAAAGGTATTCACAAAAATCAAGATTTGATTATCATGAAATTTACTTACCTATAGCAAGGCTTGACATAGTAATAATGATTCTAGCATTGACAAGTCAATAAAAGTGAAAAGTCTATCACATGGGTGTTAAGTCTACCTTTCTAAATGGAATGTTAGAAGAAGAGATCTACATAGGACAATCTTAAGGTTATGAATTGGAAGGACAAGAAAGAAATGTGTATAAATTGAAGAAAGCATTATATGGACTCAAATAGATGCCTAGGGCTTGGTATAGTGGCATTAATTCTTACTTTATAAAAAATAGATTTTTTAAGTGCTCATGCAAGCCCATTCTCTATATCAAGGCAAATAAATAAGGATAAATTTTAAGAATTTGTTTATATGTAGATGATTTAATTTATAATGGCAACAAAAATGTGTTGTTTGATGAATTTAGAAGAGCAATGAAGAGTGAGTTTGAAATGAAAGATCTAGGTTTGATGAAATATTTCCTTTAAATTAAAATTTTTCAATCAAATGATGGAATTTTATGTCCCAAAGTAAATATGCAAAGAATGTTTTAAAGATATTTGATGTGGAGAATAGCAAACCAACCTATACACTAGTTGCAACAAATGAAAAATTAAATAAACATAATAGGAACAACAATGTAGATTTAACATATTCCAACAAATTGTTTGGAAGTCTCATGTATTTGATGGCCACTAGACCAGATATAATGCATGCAATTAGTCTAATTTAAATATTTATTGATACATCTAAGAACACTCACTTGCAAGCATGAAAAAGAATTTTAAGGTATGTTAATGGAACCAAATATCATGGGATTTTCTATGCAATGTCAAAGGAACTAAAAATTAAAGCAGAATATGTTTTCACCACCTCAACCATATGTCAAGCAATATGACTTAGAAGGAACTTAGGTGAATTCGATCCAAATATAGGAATCTACAATTGATGTATTTTGTGATAATATTGTCAAAAATTCTAGTATTTCGTGGAAGAAGCAAACACATAAATATTAAATTTCACTTCATTAAAAAATCGGTTAAAAATGAAAAAATTAAATATCACAAACTAAAAAAATATTGATTAGAAGGGTGTTCAAATTAACACATTTATTCTATGGACATTATCTTTTTGAAACTAATCTAATATTTTATGTAAAACTAGTAGTATTTTTAACATACAAGAATAAATAAATATATATAGTTTCCAATTACCCAAATTCTTTAGAAATTGAGTTAAATGTGTGGTAATTTATAAAAGTAGGCGACTCTAAGTCTGTGAGATGTGTTATTTTTTATTATACATTATTTTTTCAAAGTCTTGTTTTGTAATGCCCCGTTTTAAAAGATTTACACATGAAAGAGGAGTGAAAAAGATAACTGTAGCAGCAACAATCTGAAAAGAAATTTTAATACAGGAAATATTGGCTGTACATTTTAAATAATGGTTAGAGCAACAATTTCTGATCCCTAATTTCTTTTGGGGAGTATGTTTTTTTTAACCCTTCAACCAAAACATCTTATCCCACTTGATTTTAACCTAAGATGCCCTCTTTATATGATTAGGTTAACATGACATAAAACCTTACTTCAAGCATTTAAGTCTATTCAAATTGTACAACATAAAATAAAGAATACCTTGAATATAGGAGAACGTCCGCACCGGAGAAGGATCGCAAGTCTTCCAGCTTCATTTTATCTACTATGGTGCTGTCAGAATAATATTCACAACAATCGGCTATCACTGCAACGGCCATCCCATGTTCGTCTCTCTCTTCGTAAGCATTGATGAAGTGAAATGTCATAAATGATGGCATCTCCACGCATGCCACCTGTCATGCAATCACTTTACAATTAATTAAAGAAAACGTCCACAGTGGAACTGTACCTCAACACTTCAGAAGTGGCTGAAATATTCAAAATACTGTATATAATTTCGACGACAGACAGAACTAAAATGGCAGACGAAAGAACTCACCGTCTCTCCCGTTGATCGGGAGACTACATGTACATATGCTTTTGACTGGGGATACCATTTGAAATACTTTGGTTCCGTGTCTGTGCTTAATAAATTGTCACTGCAAAACTTGAATGGTATTTCAGGTATGATAACGTAATTGTCAGTCACAGGAAAAGAGTGCACCACACCTGGGGAAGGGCCGCTTTTGCAATTCACCTGGAAATCACACCATCCTAACCATGGTTATCGATTAACATTGTGGAAGGTAGAGACTATCCTTATTAGCCTTAAAATGCAAGATAATGATTCGAACCAACTAGTCTTACACGCCCCAATAAAGTTCTCTCATTCGTTCCCGGAAGCATTCGAACAATATTATAACCAGGTTTCATGAAGTCTGGAATCAATGAAATCAATTCTGTTTCCGACACCAAAGGATGCGTGGAATGGTACAGACCCTGACGCACATAGAATTTTCATTTTTAGGATTAGTTAAACAGGTAGAAAATGTCACTTTTATGATGTAGATTTTCGAATAACTGTAAAAATTAATTAAAATTTATAATTTATAATTATAATTATATAATATAAATATTTTTTTGTACTTTTAAACTCAATCATATATGAAGAATAATTTACGCACTTATAATTAAAAAAATTTCATAAGTTTTGCCAAAACAAACAAATCTAAAAAATCTACCCTACTCCAACATTTTCATTAAATCAATATATACACAGCTGCCCTAACCTAAACAACAAGAATTATTATTTCAATAAAAGAAATCCTCAGAATCTATGTTTTGAATAATATACCGTGAAGATTTTAGCAGTCTTACCCCAAGATTGTCGGAGTAGTTAAACTTGCCGATGGTTTCCAGAGTGTTAGGATCTATTTCAAAACAACCTTTCTTTGTTTCAGTTAGGCATATAACCCGCCCGTCACCTAGTCTATTAAAGCCACGTCATTAACAGATGTCAGTGGAAAAAAAATTAAAATCTTATTTTAGATGGAACTCCTCATGTTTTTCTCTGCTTTTAAATAAAATAGATTTCAGCTGACGGAACGGACCTTATGACAGATACATTAGCGTTGTCCGTCAACGATTTGCCAGAGATCTGTCCAGCAATCTCTGCAACGAACGAAAAGAAGTTGTATGCCTTTGGAATTACAGAGAATTCCCGATAACGAAGCTTATTGTGTTTTTTGGCTTCCTTGTATGACTCAGATTCTAACTGTGCATGCCCGGCAACCACTTGCCCATTCTGAAACCGAAGACGGACCAACATGGCATATCTAGCAAGGGAATTTGACACCACTTATATCCTACACTTAGAAGTAGAGAAAAAGAAGAATACTTTGAACGCGTGATATAATAAAGACATACCCGTCAAAAAGATGTTTTAGTTTATAGTCACCTATGTGAAACATTCCTGGTCCATTTCTCAGGTAAGTTCCGTCCTGTGTCGGAATTCAATACAAGGAATTGCAATTCTAATTTTCATTAAGAATGGCGAAAACAAAATAACGGATTCCATAAAAACAGACTTACTTTAATTGACATCTCAGACTAAAATTCTGTAATTCAAACAAGCATACAATGGGAAAATTGCTATACCAATTTGACAAGATTTCCAGATTTAGAACAAAGAAACGAACCTTGATCCTAGTAAGTATCATAAAATGTAGCATGAACAAGATAAACCTATAAACTTATATTCAATAAACTTATGACCTAAAGAATTCATGTGCAAATGTAAACTGCACACAAAAATTGCATTGCAAAGACAGAAACAAAAGGAGGGAAATGCACTAACCAACCAGCCTGGAATGGAGCCGTCGACCTCAAGTTCACCTTCCCACCGCTCCCTTGACACGCTTTCCCACGCAAGAAGTTTTGGGTACTTAACGGAGCCAACTGTCTTTATTTCATTATCGTCTGTGATAATGCTCCGGCCAGGGGCATTCGCAGATGCTTCGATTTTTAGCGGACGAATTTTGGATTGCAAGAATTGACTTGACGTTTGGCTCTTATTATGGCGCCCTTGCTGTGAAAAATATGTTGAAGTTGGAAGAGGCCATACATGTGATCTTAAAGCCATTGTCTCTGAGAGAGAGAAAGAGAGGAGTGGACAGCTAGTGGGTGGTTGAGTGTTGAAGGATGGCCATCAGCATAGAATATATATAGGGAGGACGATGGTGTAATGGAAGTAGCCATGTAGCAAGTGGTTGATCCGGTTCCTTGGTTGATCCGGTTCCTTGTATGGGACAGATTCTTTTGTAGATGAGACAATTTTATGGGAGTAAGGGAAGTAGCAATGTAGCACGTGATTGAGCCGGCCAATTGTATCGGAGAGATTCGTTTCTAGATGAGACAATTTTTTACCAACTAGCCAGAGTCTTAATGCATTAAATTATATCTATTCTCGCAAATTGACAAATTAATGGTCTGTAACTTGCATTTCAAGAACTGTTGTTGGCTTTCAAGGAACATTGAAAAAAATATTACACTAAAAACAAACATTAGTTTTAGTAAAACGGACATTAGTTTTTAGGCAAGTAGCTTGTTAGAAATAAAGGAAGTTCTTTATCAAAAGGGGCTAAAGAACTTCCTTATGCAAGTGAGTTTGTTAGAAATAATACATGATTCTCACGCTGCAATGCTTTTTTATAATTTTTGGAAATAAAACATGATTCTCACGCTGCAAAGTTTTTTATATTATTATTATTTTATTATTTTATTTTTTATTTTTTTATTTTTTTGGGGGCACTTCGGAACTTCTGTTTTTCAAATAATAATATAATTTTGTTAGAACGATTTTCAAGTTTACCTAGGTTACGAGGGTTCGGATCTCTTCATATTTGAGTGGGGTTTGAACTGTGGGTCTCTCAAATACATGTCAAAGCCCTTACTAATGCATTAATCTTACAATTATAATAACATTATCTTTAATATTTGTTTAGTATTGCTTTCAAATTATGGGCTCGTGGGCAATGTCAGTGTGTTGGTGGTATTGTTAGCTTTTGGAATCTTCAGAAGCTCTCTCTTATATGGTGGGTTGCTGATAAATTTTCTCTTTCTATGGTTGTTTCTTGTAAGGAATTTGGTGAAGTGGTCTTATTAACTAATGTGTATGCTCCCTCTGATTTTGCTAGGAAAATTTGTCTTTGGAATCATATTCGGGTAGTGCGGTTAATGGCTCCTCACTATCCTCAGATTGTTGCTGGAGACTTTAATGCTATCACTAGTTTGAAAGAGAAAATAGTTGGTGTGGGTTCTATTGGACACGCATCTTTGACTCTTAATGATAATATCATTTTCTTAAACCTTGTGGATATTAAACCTGGTAATGGTATGTTTACTTGGAGTAATAGGAGATGTGGTAATGAGGCTATTTTCGATAGATTGGATCATTTTATGGTTTCTCCTTACTGAATTAGTAATAATTGGAAAATCAGCTCAAAAATTTTGGATTGGAAATGTTTTGATCATTGGCCTATAAAGCTAAACAACATTCGCCAGGGAGTTTATAGAAAATCCTACTTTAAATTCCAGTTAATGTGGCTTTGGGAGTCTTCTCTGCATGATTTAATGAGAGTATGGTGGTTACATGGTAGGTTTGCTCATGGAACTGTTATGTTATCCTTTATTAAGAGGCTCTAGTATGTGAAATATCAACTTAAGAAGTGGATAAATAGAGTTTTGGTAATATTTTTGGAGTGAATTTGGTTGCTCAAGAGAAGTTAGATGCTATTACAAAATAGATTAGAGATTATGGCCTCACAAAAAGGAATCTTAAAGAGGAATCTGATGTTGTTAAGGAGGTAGCTGAGTGGGAATTGAGGGAGGAAATTTATTGGAAACAGAAGGCTCGAATTTATTGGTTGCAAGAAGGAGATAGAAATACTGCTTTCTTTTTCAATACAGTTAAAGCTAGAAGGTATGGTAATGCTATTTCTTCTCTTGGGGTCCAATTGACTACTGCTTAGGACATTTGAAGGGAGGCTGTAAGGTTTTTTTTCTCTTTGTATTCTAAGGATTCTCCCTTGGTGGTTGATGAAGAAAATAGTATTTTAGATTGTATTCCTTCAGTTGTCACTGCAGAGATGAATGAGTTTCTCATAAGGTCAATTTCAATCGAAGATTTGGAGGGTATTGTTTTCCAGATGAAGAAAAGGAAAGCACCGGGGCCTGATGGTTTTTCTATGGAAATTTTCCAAGAATTCTGGGAGATTGTCAAACTAGATCTTTTGTCTGTTTTGCAGGAGTCTTTCATAAATAAACATATGTTGAGAGCTATGAATTCTACCTTCTTGGTGCTTATTCTTAAGCAGGAAGGAGCCAATTATTTGGATCTTTTTAGACCTATTGCACTATGTAATGTGGTGTACAAAATTATCTCCAAGTTGATTGCTGAAAGACTTAAGCCTTGGCTCAGTAAGATTATTTTTTATGAACATGAAGGTTTTTTGGTGGGTAGACAAATCCTTGATGGTGTGGCTATTGCTGCTGATGTCATTCATTCTATGGGAATTTCTAACAAAAAAACTATGTTTATAAAATTGGATATGGTTAAAGCTTATGACAGGGTTAAATAGTATTTCTTAAGTAAAATTCTCCTTACTTTTGGTTTCGAATCCAACTGGGTTAGTTAGGTGATGAGTTGTATTACGTCTCCATCCTATTTTGTCCTTATCAATGGTGAGTCTTCTACTTTATTTTAGGCTTCGAGAGATCTTCGTCAGGGGGATCCTTTGTCTCCTTATTTATTTATTATTATGGTTGAGGGTTTGGGTAGACTTATCAAATCGTATGTCATTCAAGGGTTGATTCATGGTTGGAGGTGGGATAATAGTTTACCTGCATCTTCTCATCTTCAATTTTTGGATGGGCCTCTATTAGGGAAGCAACTAATTTTAGAATATCTCTATATATTTATTTGGTTGCATAAGGGCAGCAGATAAACTAGGTGAAATCCTCCATATTTTTCAATGCGGATCCTCTTATAGAGACCATAATTACTCATATTATTTAGTTTTAGATTGAAGCTCTTCCTTTAACTTATTTGGGGATTCCTCTTTCTATGGGTCGTCTGCCTCTAAGTATCTGGAATAATATTTTGGATAAATTAAGGGCTAAAATCTCTCATTGGACTATTAAGTGGATTTCATTTGTTGGCAGAGTGTTGCTTCTTAAGTCGGTGGTTCAAGCTTTGTATATTTATCGGTGCATGATTCAGGTCGCTCCTACTAGTTATATTCATGAGTTTGAATCTATGTCAAGAAGATTTTTATGGGCTGGAAATTTGGAGTCTTTAAAATGGAGTCTAGTTAAGTGGGAGACTATTTGTAGACCAAAATAGGATGGTGTATTGGATCGTCACTTGACTTCTATTTTTTATCAAGCATTGGTGGCCAAGTTTTTACTAGAGATGGTGCATTTCTCAAGACCATGCTTCAGCTAAAATTATTTCATTTAAGTATCTTAATGGGTTGCGGACTCTGAGATACCTAGCTATAGTTTATTTGGTAGGGGCTATTTGATCTGGAACACCCTTAATAAGGGGATGTCTCTTATTATGCAAGGTTTGTTTAGGATTTACCTCAAAGGCTCAAAGGCTCTTTTATGGCATGATTTTTGGGATGGTTTCCCTACAATTTTATCTATGTTTCCTCATCTTCAAGAGCTATGTAATTTTTTCTTGGCTTCTAGTTGGTACATGGTGATGGATTATAAAATTACCAAAAGAGTTGGGTAGGTGGAGGTAGTTCAGTGGAAAGATCCTAGAGAGTGGTCAGAAGGTGGTTCTACTCAAGATAGAGAAGAGTTGGCTTGTATTTTGGCTACTAGGGAGTTCTCTTATTTACAGGATGATGATGTCTTGTCTTGGGGTTTGGATACTAGAGAGGTTTTCTCAGTGGATTCTGGTTACCATGTTTTAGATAGGCATAATTTTAGATATGAGGAGGTTCTTTGGTGGAAATAGGTTTGGAATAAGTTTTCCTGACCCAAATGCAATTTCTATTTATCATTGGCTACTCATAACAAATGTCCTATCTAGGATAATCTCCAAAAGAGAGGATTTTAGGGCCCTTCACTTTGTTTTATTTGTGATAATAGTTATGAATTTGTAGGGCATTTTCTCTTACAATGTTCGTTTACATGGGAAATTTGGCATATTTGGTGGAGGGTGTGGAAACAATCTTGTTCTCATAGCTCTTCTCTTGTTGAGTTCTGGAGGAGTTTAGGAATACCTTTTGCTAAGGCTTTCTTTCTTCAATTTGCATGGAGTATTGGGCCCTCATGTATTATATGGAAGATTTGCCTTGAAATAAATTGAAAAAAAAAATCAAGGTAGGAAGTTAAGTGTTTATCAGACTTGGTAGAGGATTATTGGTATGATCCAAGAAACTATTTCTTCTAAATGTCAGATCAATCTTCCTTTGGAGTAGTCTAAGATCTTGATGATGCAGGATCTAGGTTTAGTGGAGAATGACCCTTGTCCTTTTGTATCAGTTAGGAGGAGAGACCTTAATCAAATAGTACAAAGAGATGGCAGATGGCATCCTCCACCTAGGTGGGTGTTTAAGATTAATATTGATGGCTCTTCCATAGGGAATCCTAGGCATGTAAGTATTGGTGGTGTTGGGAGAGATAGCAGTGGTGCAGTTCTTTTCATTTTTTCCTATTATAAGGGGAAGCAGACTAATAATTACATGGAAGCCCTTGCTATTTGTTTTGTTTTGAAAAAGGTTATGCTTTGGGATGGTGAAAGACAATCTATGAGTCAAACTTTCATATTATTATTAATTTATCGAAGACTCATAATATTTCTAATGTTCATTGGTAGCTAGTGGTAGTATCTTTGCCAATCTTTCAAATTCATTGGCATATGGAGTTTATTTCCTTTGTTCATATTCCTAGGGAATGGAATGTTGTGGCTGATTGCTAGGAAAAATGGGCTTTTGAGTTTTATGAAGACTGGAATGTTAGGGAATGGGATCAACTTCCATTGAACTATTCTCAGCATCTTGCTAATTTGCTTGTTGTGGATATGCCTGGTTGAGGCTGTTGTTTTTTGGATATCTTATGATCGGGTTCTCGATGGTATTGGGGGTTTCTTTCCTTTGGCCCTTGTAAGGGTTATTGTTATGGGATTAGCTGGTTCTTGTAAAACTTGTTAATTCAATAATTTTTTACCATTTAAAAAAAAAAAAAAACTTACAAATAAATATTTGAGACATATTTAGACTTTTAATTATTACTATAACTTTAAAAGGTTAAAGATTGTTATTTTATTTGTTTGTAATTTATTTTGGTGGAAAACACTCTGTGTTGAGGGATCAATTTTTTTACATCTTCACAATAGAATACCTTTTATTACCACTTCACTAAGACTTTAAAATCCAAATTTTATTTTATTTATTTATTTTTTTTTGAATTTACATAGTAAAATTGGTAAATTTTATTTTTTATAATAAAACTTTAATTAATATAATGAATTAATATTATTATATTTATTATTCCATACTTCCAATATTTTTCTCTTATGTTCTAAGGATGTTGAATATGTGGATCATCTTTTCATCCATTTTGAATTCTCAAATAAGGTGTGCAATGCTTTATTGGTTTCTTTTTCCATCAAATGGAATTTACCTCAAACTTTCAAGGAACTTTTCACTTAGTGGAAATCCTCCTTCATCAATCATAGCCTCATTAGGGTGTGGGATCCAGTTCTTCCTCATTTTTATGGAGTATCTGGTGGGAGAGGAACAAAATAATTTTTGAGGATATTACTAGGGAAGAATCCTTTGTCTTTAGAAGGATTAAAGCTGCTATTGAGAATAACCTGATTGTCTTTGATGTTGGAAATGGCACGGAGGAAGTTGTAGAGAAAGAGGTTGTTGTTAGCTGGAATCTCAATCTAGAGAATTTTGTATATGTATCCACTATTCAAAAAATATTGGCTATTAGATGGCATAAACCAGCTAAAGGATGGGTCATTCTAAACTTTGATGGGGATGCCAAAGGTATTCCTAGGAGGGCTAGTGGAGGGGGTGTTGTCAAAAATGATAATGGTGAGGTCATTTGGGCTTACACCGAAGATTATGGTATTCAAACCAACCACCTAGCTAAAGCCAAGATTCTTTTCTCGAGTGTTCATCAGGTTTTTGAGAGGGGCTTTAGAAGACTTCTCATTCAAGATGACTCCTTGAACATCATTAGGGATCTACATGTTGGAAAGACTAATAATTTTTTTATCCTAAATATTATTAAAGATACATCAAATATTTTGGAAGGTATGTTAGAATTTAAAATTAAGCATATTTATAGGGAAGGTAACCAGGCTACTGATGTTATGGCCAATTTGGGGGTGGATAGTGGCCAATTTAGAATTTGGGAAGACAATTTTCCTTCATGGTTATTGATAATTGTTGCTTTGGAATCATTGGGCCTACCTATCTAGTAGGTATTTTTATTTTCTTTTTGTTTGTATGAGATCTTAGTTGTGTTCTAGTGATCCTCACTTTGGGTTTTTTTTGGGGGGGGCCTAGCCCTTTTTCTCCCTGATGGTTACCATTCTCAAGAAATATGCTTGGTGTTTTGCCTTCATCCTTGCTCTCTGGGTTTGGAGTTTTATTATCTGCATCTTGATGTTCTCCTTTATGCCATACTGAGTGGTGGGCTGATCTTTGCTTTTGGATGATTGTTTTAGTTTAATTTCTATTTATTTTGGCCTTGGAGGTTTGCCCGTGCTTAATTAGCCTTATATTTCTCTTATTCCTCTTATGTAAAAGGTTTTGGGACCTTTCAATACCCTTTTTTCACCATAAATCAAAAAATTATAGTGTGTAAGTTTTGGCAATTGGCTAACTCCTTTTGGAGCTCTATGTACAAGGTTGTTGGATCCTTTCAAAACCCTCACCTTTTACCTACCAAAAATGTATATATAGTGAATTGATATATTATAATAATAAATATAATTTTATTATAATGTTATTATCTTGTATTAACTTGAAAAACTAATACTTTAGATTAATTTATAGATAGATACGCACACATGTTTAACTATTTTTTAAATTGAAATCACGTTTAACTATTATTATAAATTTAAATTTGAATATTGTTATTAATCTAATAATATTAATATTCAAATTTACATTTATAATAGTAGTTAAACATTATCTCAATAAATAAATAAAAAATTGAACATGTGTGCTTATTGTTATTTACATAATAAAATTGTATGGTTTCTTTATTAGTTATGTGAAGTATTGAGCACTCCATAAGCCTTGTCAAATAGAAGGATATCAAGATGGATATTTTTTTTAGCTTCTCGATAAGTAGGTTTAGCTCAAGTTTGTTTGTTTTACTAAGATATGGTTATCTTTCATTTGTTTGATATTCTTTTATTTTTTTGCCTATACATCTTTCAAGGTCTTTGTAAAGGGTCAGGGCTTTCCAAGCCCTTTTTTCTATCAATAAAAAAAATATTATAGTTTTTTAATATTTTTTGGTCGAGTAGTATTGAGCACTTGAACATTGTTTCACATTTTTATGAGCACTCCTACTCACCACTTCATAAAAGACTTCATGGTTATTTTTTTAAGTATAAATTTAATTGATATAAATAAATTAATATTATTATATTTATTATTTTAATTTGTGATAAATTGTGATATTACCATTCATATGTATAAGAAAAAATTAAATTCATATTTTTAATAGAAAATTAATATCATTATTTATTTAAGTTTAATATTTTATTGATTCAATTTAAATGTTAACAATACTTATTCATTTAAAATTAATGCCCTTTGCATTTAAGTGATTCCAACTTCTACTTTTCAAATAATGAATAAATATAATTTTAAGATAATGTTATTATCTTTTATGAACTTATAAACAAATATTTTAAACTTTTTCTTTTATAGATTTGGTTAAGGTGAGAAACCCCTATGATCGATGTTCAAGGTTGTGTATCCTCATCCCACCATGATGTCTCACAAGAGGGAGAGTTAAGCTTATCAATAGGGGCCAAAAACACAACCATACACACACCCAATCCCTCACACACTCTCTCATGCCATGGTTTGAACCTTGGACCTCCCAAAGAAGAGCCAAATTCCAAACCATTGCACTATCTAAAGGATATATTTTAGACTTAATAGATAGGCACATGACTTGTAACTATTATTATAAATTCATGGTTGAAGATTGCTATTTATTTAATAATATTATATATTTGCAATTCTTTTAGAAGACAATATTAAGTATTATTTACTTAGTAATATTAGAGGGATTATTATGCCCTCCAAAAAATTATAATCATATTTTGGAATATTATAGGGTTTAATGTTTCCTCCAATCATCGAGTTGTCCATAACCTTATGAAAGACCTAAAGCCCCAAATCTTATTAATTAGGAAACCAAATTGAATATCTAGAATGTTGGAAGTGTGAAATGAAGTGTATGGAAAGAGTTAAAATTTGCTCCTAGTGTAGTGAATGAAGCATTAGGAGGTCTTCAACTAATAGGCTAATTAGTGTGTTCTTTTAGTGCAAAACCACCATGGCAAAGTAAGTTTTAACTAATGTTTATGCCCCTAATACTATTTTTTATAGAAGGCAACTATGAAAAGACCTAACCTCCATGAGGAAAGCCTTCCATAAACTAGTCTCGATCATAGCTAGAGACTTTAACATCCCACTCTTCCCTTTTGACAAGATGGGTGGGACCCTTAGTTGGTCTAAGAGTATGTTTGATTTTGAATAGTTCATTTCAAAAAATGGGATGATGGCCATTAGTCTTAGGAGGTTAATTTTACTTGGAGCAATAGGAGATTAGGAAATCAGCTCATCCAAATAATATTGGACATGTTTTTGGTTTTCCAATAAAGATTAATAAAATTTGCAAATGCCTCTTTATCTGCTCTCCGTAAAACTATATCAAACCAGAATCCTCTATTATTTGAGATTCTTTTAGGTGAAATGAAGTTCTTTAAGCCCTTTATATTTGAGGTTATATGGCTTCGAAACCCCAATCTAGAGCCTTGTGTTAAGAATTGGTGGGATACAAAAAAAATTGGTCCTCTTGCATCTCAGGTTGCTAAAAAACATAAATTTATTAAGTTCAACTTGAAAGAGTGGAATAAGCATATTTTTGAAAATATTTTATAGAAAATGCAAATCTAAAACAATAGATTTTAACTTTAAAAGTGAAAGTGAACGAATAAGGATATTCCCAAGAGTTAATAAACCAAGAAAGAACTTTCCTATCATATTTTCACAACTCCTTAGCTTTTGAGGAAACCTTTTGGAGGTAAAATTCTTGAGCTCTTTAGCTCAAGAAGGGAGATAGAAATACCAAAAAAATTCATGTCACTACTTTGAGGCATAGGAGCAATAATAAAATTAAAGAAATTTTGAGAAATTATGGTTCTATTACTAAAAATATTATGGAAATTAGGGAAGAGGCAGTTAGATATTTCAAAAATCTTATTAGCACTACAAAAGAGATGGTTGTTGATAAAGCTTCCAATTTTATCCAAAATATTCCTTAGTTGGTCTCGTCTAAGTAGAAAAAATTATTGACTAGCCCCTTTTCAAAAGATAAAATTAAAATATTATTTTTTAGATGGCAAGAGACAAAGCCCCTAGGTTGGATGGCTTTGTAACCATTATTTTCCAAAAAATTTGGCACATTATGAGGAATTTGATTTGTGTTACCACTTTTATATTCAAAGAACCTTATTTATCCCCAGGGATGTAAATTCTACCTTTATGATCCTCATTTTGAAAGTGGTTGGAGCTAAATACTTCAAGGATTTATTTTAGGTAAATGAATTCTTGATGGAATAATTACCATCCATGAATTTCTCCACTTTTATGATAAAAATGGATCTACAAGGCTCCTATTGAATCTAGACAAGAACAAATCTTGTGATAGAGTCAATTGGGATTTCCTATTATGAGTCCTCTCTAAATTTAGATTCCATGAAGATTAGATTAGACTAATAAGAGAGTGTATTTCTTTTTCCATGTTTAAAGTGTTGGTAAATGAGGTAGTTATGGGTTACTTTTCTAGCAAGAGAGTCTTAAGGTACGGAGATCCTCTATTCCGTTATCTTTTTGTTATTATGGTATATGCTCTTAGTAG
Source organism: Wollemia nobilis (assembly GCA_028583015.1). Lineage (NCBI taxonomy): Eukaryota > Viridiplantae > Streptophyta > Pinopsida > Araucariales > Araucariaceae > Wollemia > Wollemia nobilis. The sequence continues at coordinate 8,878,343 of JAQPPZ010001925.1, forward strand.
AGCCATTTGTGCAACTATTGAGGCTTGTAAGATTGTTGATATCAAGTCAACCACCTCTGTTCAGTCAATATCCCATCAACAATTTATGGATGATACCATTCTTGCTACCATCACTTCTATTCCCCAAGTCAAATAAATCAAATCTCTTTTAACCAAATATGAATTAACAATAGGAAAAATAAACCTCCTAAAATGCAAAGTCTATTTATTGAATACCCTAATGAGAACGTAAGGTAAAATTGCCATAATACTTGGTTGTGAGATTGGGTTTCTACCAACTACCCATTTATGAATACCTTTCTTCAAATGCAGTATGAATCCTACTCTTTGGGACCCTTACAAGAAAATTTGCAGGATGGAAAAGATCTCTTTTGAATTAGACCAAAAAATCCTAGCTAGTTAAAATATGTTCCAAAGTATCCCAATTTACTTTTTATTCCTTCTAAAGATGTTTGCTAAAGTTGAATCTTCCATTGAGCATATTCAAAAATCTTTCCTTTGGACTAGAATAATGGAAAAGATAAAGTTAGCCCTAGTGGTGTGGGAATTAGGTTTGTGCTCCCAAGGAAAAGGGATGCTTGGGTATAAGAAAATTAAAGAGAATTAATAAGGTACTAATTGCACAAATTTGATGGAATTTCCTCATGATTTTTAAACCAAGGTGGCCAAAAATTGTCAAAGTAAAATATGTCAAGAGAAAAAAAATATGGAAGAGGAGAACCCTCCTCAAGGATCCTACTTAAGGAATCAATTGGTCAATTCCAAAGCCCTTGTTAGGAGAGGTGTTGGTGTGAAAATTAAATGGTACTAAGATTTATTTTTAGATAGACTACTGGTAATGATAGATACCATTGATTGATAATCATAATTTGGTAATCCTGGAACCTCATCTAACTCAGAATTATGGTAAATTAATCTCATACTTCATTCAAAAGGATGATGATGGGAAAATTTGAAACCCCATTCATATAGTAGACTTGGACCAAAATGGTAAGCAGTATCTCAAAAATATAAAAGCATTACTAAGGGTGAAAAGTCTTAGTAATTTTAGAGAGAGGGATTCCATTTTATGAAAAATGCACAAACAAGGGCAGTTTACTATGAAATTGGTATATCAACTCTTCGAGGGCAATGAAGTGAATTGGCTTCTAGCTTGGCTCAAAGACCTTATTCCTAAAATCAATTTCTTCTACTAGTTATGTATCCAAAATAGGATCCTTACAATTGATAACCTTTAAAAGAGAGATATGGCCTTGCCAAATAGATGCTATTTATGTGAAAAGGACTCTGAATGTGTTAAAAACATATTTTTTGAGTGCTCATTTATGTTGGAAGTGTTGTCCCTAATATTAAAAAAAGTTGGTATCTCTTGGGTCCTTTCGAATAATATGGTAGATATATACCTCCAATGGTTTTCCCATTTACTAGACCTCATTTAAAGTCTCTTTGGATGTTTAGTATTACTCATGTAATGTTGGGTCTATGGAAAGAAAGGAATAGAAGGGATTTTAGTAATGATAAGGACTATAACTTCCCCAAAGCTAGGATATGTAGTACACTAATAAAAAATATTCAAAGCTTAAACCTTGAACTTACCATAGAGATAAAGGAAGATCTAGATATAGTGGAACTTTGGTGTCTATCTAGTATTGAGGAAGTCTTTGATCATATATATCCCTCTATTAACTCTCAAACTAGATGTAAAGCTCCTCAAAATGGTTGGACTAAGATGAGTTTTGATGGTGCAGCAAAGGGAAACCCTAGGAAAGTTGGTATTAATGGAGTCAAAGATAGAGAAGGAATATTAATTGTTTCCTATGCAGAGGATCTAGGGTTTCAAACTAGTCATTTTATGAAGGTACGAGATCTTTATCAAGGTGTTATTATGCTGAAAAAGCTAAATATCAATAGTTTTATGATAGAAAGTGTCTATCTCATTATTATAAATGGTGTCAAAGGCCTACATCAATGTACTTGGAGCATAGATGATATGCTAATGAAGGCTAAATAAATTTTGTAGGTCTTGGTGAGTACCTAGGTTAATCATACTTTAAGTAAGGGAATGTAGTAGTGGATTGTATGGCCAACCTTGGGGTGGACCTTGAGGAGCTAATAGTGTGGATTCAATATTTTCCTCAAATTCTCCTAGAGACAGTTATAAAGGAAGTTCTTATTAATTTTTATGGCTAAGTAGTTCTCTAAATGTCATTCTTTGGGTCTTCCTATTGGAAGTATTTGCTCCGAGAGAAAATATGTGATTCTAGGAGAGTTACCTTTTATTGTGTGTCTAGGGGTAGAGGTTCTTATGACCCTATTTCTTTCCTCATGTCTAGGGTTTTTGTTATTTTTAGTAGGTATATATAGGGGGCTAGCTCTTTCTTGGGTGCTTGTTTGAGCCTCAAGGCTACTCTTGCCTAACTTTTTATTTTGTTTTTTTGGGTTGCTCCTTTTTTTTTTATTTCAAGCTAAGAGTATTTATATTAAATTTATCCTTGGGTAGGAGAGTCTAGGTTGGTCTCATTATTGGTTTGTTCTTCTCTTTTTTAGGTACCCTTTTGGAATGGATTTTCTTGTGGTTTCAATTTCATATCAGCTTAAGATTTTGGGTGTGGGTTTTTTATTCTTTTCATTAGCAAGTAGGTTCTTGTCTCTAACCATTTTGTAGGTTATGATGTTTGGTTAGGCTTCTTTGTTGTTCCCACTCCTAAAAGTTGTTTTATTTCTTTAGCTTTCCATTATGGTATTTTTAATGAGAAATTAAAAATCATTATTTTTATCACACTGTATGATAACATGTTATTTTCTATGGTGAACAAAAAAGTAAGAGATCTATGAGCATGTCATGTCATGGTAGGAGGCATATTAGTCAAATTTTAATCGGGGGTTAGGATTTGGTTTACTAGCCTTGGAATGATATTTACTCCTTGATTTTGTCTAGCATAAGCTACATTTTCATCCTTGGATGCATGTGGTATAATATTGTTGGGATTTCAATGATTCTAGATGATAATAGGTCTGATTTCAATAATCATTTGAATGGAAAGGGGTTTGCCAATGTAACATGTCGAGACTAGAGATAGATTAGCCAAATTTTTGAAATATCTTAGGATTTCTCTTTTTGGTCTTGGAATGGGTTATTCTCATTGATTTTATCCAATATAAACCATATTTCCAATCCTAGACATATATGGCATAAGAACACTAAGTATAAGGTGATTAGTGGGAACTATTGGGGGTGAATCATCATCTCATCATTAGAGTTTATGGAAAACAAGGTTTTCCTCACATATATAAAGAAGCTACTCCAATAACTCATATGAGAAGAAATGATAGTGTTATCCTTATAAGTTCTAGAGTGAAAAAAAATTTACAAGTGGTTTTACAAGAAGGAAAGTTAGAGTCTTAAAATTCTGGTGAATGAATACAAATAGCAGCCATGGGAGGTAACATGTATATAATGTAACCTTCTAAGACACCCATTGAGAAGGATTTTTATGATATTTTAGATACAAGGGGTCTACTCCAATGTATCAAGAAGTTTGATGGGTTTGATGAATCTATATCTCTCTAATTTACCCAATTCTTGAATGGAAGGGAATGTTAAAGTTGAAGGTGTTGAATTTACTATCAATATAATATTGATTTCTTAAGTAACTTCCTTGTATGTAAAATATGATTGTATAAATTGGGAGAAGCATTTCCTGGTGAAGGAGCTGGAGAATTTTCTAGAAAAGAACAAAAAAGGAAGAAGGTTTAAAATGGTGTTTTGAGAGACTCCCTACCCAAGATTTATAACAAGGTGGTTATTCCAATAATGAAGATACTTTACTTTGGACAAGAAATTTAGTATTTTCCATAGTTTCCATGTGGTATTCTTAAATTATCTTTGCCATGATAAGAGATTCAATATCACAATGTTTTTAATGTGCTCAATTGAGAAGACCATGAAGGATTTTCAGCATGGGAGAGTCTCCAAGCCTCTACATTAGGGACTTCTAAAACTAATTTTTACTCATATGATAGAAAAAAGAGATTAAAATTAAGGTTATCCTAGGATTGGAGTATGACTCCCCTCCAACTTTGAACGATAATTCTAGTGCTCTTGGAGATAAAATATTTGATTATTTGTCCCTTATTATTGGGGACAAGAAAGAGGAGTTGTTAGGTGAAATTATTATCCTAGCATGAAATCTAGAAATCCCAAGAATGATGTTGAGTAGTGGATCACTTCCTATGAGGAAGCTAAATACTTCACTGAGATAAGGTGTTCCAAAAACCTAAAATGGTGTAAGGAACAGAGAAAATATGGAGATGCTACTCTCCATGTCCTCTTTGATAATGATTCAAAGAATTTGGGTGGTGAGAACCCCAAGTGTAAGATGTCTATTAATGAGAAGTCTCCTTCTCCCTTGATAAAGAAAGATTCAAATTGCTTGATGAGAGAATCCTCTTCCAAGATAAAGGGAAAAGGTTTACCTTTGGACCCCACTCTTTTTTTTCTGTGTAACAACTATAAAATAATCAAAGATGTGAATGATTAAATTCTAGGAATTAATAAAATGGTTAGTATGATGGTGGAAGAGATGGATTTCCACCTGGAGATTTCTTCACCATCAAAGAGTATTGAGTTCCATAAGGTTAAAACACTACATAATTTATCAAATAAGACTAAGATCCCTTATTATTTATAAATATTGAAATCCAAATGGAAGCCATTATAAATAATTTATCAATTTTTTTATAAGGTAGAAGGGGTTTTGAAAGGAATCTCAAACCTTTTACAAATAACAAGAAGAACAAATATCAAGAACTCATTGTGAAACAATAAAAGAACCAAATAACCAAGTATGGGTCCCCCTTGTTAACTTTCATCCAAACCTAATCCTATTGGGAAAAAGGATAAAAAAAAATTAGTTATAATTGTTAGCTTTTTGTAGAGTATCTATACTGAACTATTGCTAAGGCTATTTTTAGAGATTGCTATTATGGTTATTTTCATATTGTTGTTACAATTGTTTTCAAAATTGTTATTGAGGCTATTTTCTGGACTATTGCTAAGGTTATTTTCCAATTATTTTTAAGGACTACTACCAATTATTTGTATTTTAGGATTGCTACTAAGATTATCTTCTAGGATTATTCTTAAGGATATTTTTGAGTCTATCATTAAGAAAACTTTTGAGTTCGATAAAAATTATGATGGTGGCTTACAGGTGGTTTTCAAATATCTAAATAGATTCATTTTATCTTGTAAAATAGTACAAGCCCTTTCAAAACCTTGTATTTACCCTAATAAAAAAGAAAAAATTCATTAAAAATTAAAATAATAAATATAATAACTAGAAAGTTCGAAGGTGAGTATGTGGTACTCTAGTGCATCTACGTGCAATGAGGTGGAGTTGGAGGCCTCAGAAATTAACTTGTGTGATTTATTTTTGTCGGGTAAGTATGGTGAGGTGGGTTCTTCTCCATCTTGGGACCTTGGAAAGGTTTGTTTAGGGGTGGTGGGTAAGGATGTTGGTTCTAGTATGGTGGGTAAGGGTGTCTCTTCTTCTCTATCATCTTATGCCTAGATGGTGGTTGGTATGTCCTTTTGGTGAAGCATTTTCTCCCTATGAAGTTAATGCAAAATCTTCCCAAATTCATGTCCCGAACAACACGGTTTATTTCCTACTGAGGAAAGGATACTGGGATTTTATGGGTAAATTTATAGGTGGTAGACCGCTAGTGGATGTGCTTAAGCACTGGGCATTATCTCAGTGGAAGCCTCGTGGCTTGTTGGACCTTGTTATGCTTTCTTGAAATTTTTTTCTGATCAGGTTCTCTTACGAGGAGGATTCTTGCAAACTTTTTGAGGGTGGCCCTTGGTTTTATGGTAACCACAGTCTCTTTCTTAGGAAGTAGAGCCATGATTTTAACCCAACTCTTCAAAGGGTTAATTTGGTCCTGATTTGAATTTTCCTTCCTGAGTTTCCTACATACTTATGGTATGAGAGTGTCTACAAGGCAGTGGTAAGTTCTATTGGGGACTTTGTTTCTTTTGATAAGGTTTATTTTTATACAACATGGAGGCAATTTATCAAAATGTGTATCATGGTGGACATAGATAAGAATCTTCCAAGTTATGTGGAACTTGTTTATCACTTGGGTACTTGGGTGCAGGTTGTGGTTTATGATAATAAACCATAGGCTTGTCAGTATTGTGGTTTAGGGGGTCACCATAAGAATTTTTATCCCCAGAAGAATCCAGTTAGCCAACATGTTCATAAGGACCCAAAGAGGGGCGCAAATGTGGATCCTTTCCCCAAGAGGACCGCTTTCAAAAAGTAGAAGGTTTGGCATAAGAAATCTCAGGGGACTTTGAAAGGTAAGGATATTGTTTCTTCTCCTTATCAGTTTAATAATGCTAATGGGGCACTATATTCTGGTCAAAAGGAGTCAGCCCAAACTAGGAATGGTTCTTTGAAATATATTCCTCGTAATTTTGAGGTGGTCCTTCATGCGAAACCTTTGAGTCAAGATGTTGATTTACCTCTTTCAAACTCCTTTGAATATTTGGAATTTGTGAGAGAAGAGGATGCCCAAGTGACTCAGGATGTGGATTATTTATCTCCTTCGGTAGCATTTTTGGCTTCTCCTATCAAGGAGCTTTCTGCTCCTAGGAATGTTAAGAAGTCTCCTCCCCCAAAGGAGTTTGGTTTTTCTGATATGGTTTGTGGTACAATTCTGACTACTTCGTTGCCTTTTGTGGAGAAAGGGTCCCTTGGTCCCAAGACTAGAAGGCATCGCAAGAAGGGAGTAGATATTGGGATGGTCAGGAAACCTGGTAGACCCCCAAGTAAATCATGAAGGAAGAGATAAATGGATTATGTTATGGCTAATAGTGGTCAGGATATTCTAGTGGTAAATGATGGGGAGGATAAAAATCTTTTGAAACTTGAAGGTTTTAAATCCTGTCCTCCTAGGGGGCTGGGAAAGAAACTCTCCTTTTATTTTCCAATAAAAATTTGTTCTTGGAATGTTAGAGGGCTTAACAGTTCCTATAAGAAATGGTTTCTTGCCTCGTTTTGGAGGGATAAATATTCAAATATCTTGTATAGTCAAGAGTCTAAATTAGATGCCTCCTCTTGGGAGTTTGTTCACAAGTTGATTTGGAAGAATTCCAGTTTTATGGCTAGTGAAACGGTTGGCTCTTCTAGTGGTCTTGTCTCTTTTTGGAACCCTGTGAGACTGGATGGCCATGTTATTTTCTCTTACAGTCATGTTATTAATATTTTTTTGGGTGCAAAATCACTAATAGGATATGGGTTTTATCTAATATTTATGCTCCTAATTCGTATATTGATAGACATAAGTTTTGGCTCCTATTGCTTGATATGAGGGATACTTTTCAGAATGAGGACTAGGTTGTTGTTGGAGATTTTAATTCTCCTCTTTATATATTTGAGAAGTGGGGAGGAAATCCAGTGGATGTTTGAAGTTTACAGGATTTCTTTGATTTTGTTAATAGGGTTGACTTCGATATTTGGATCTAAAGTGGGCGAAGTTCACTTGGAGTAATACGCAATCTAGTAAGAGCCTAATTATGAATAGTTAGATAGGATTTTTATTTCTTCTTTCAAAATTAATCTATTTTGATATTCTTCTTTGTCTTCATTGGTTCCAACCATAATTCCATATGTTCATAAGTCCTTGATGGTACCACTTTTCTTCCTTGCCCTTTTAGGTTTTAAGTCATGGTGTTCTCACCCTGACTTTGAATATCATGTTAGGGAATAGTGGAAGGAATATATTGTTGGTGAAGGGATGCTAAGGTTAACCAATAAACTCAGACGATTCAAAAATCATCTTAATATTTGGAATAAACTTTATTTTGGTAATTTTTTTAGAGAAAAGGAAATATTAAAATCTCAATTGAAGGAGATAGAAGCAGTTATGAAAGTTCAAGGTTGCTCTAATGCTAAAATGTAGGAAGAAATATCCCTTTTTGTGGATTATCATAATAGGCAAGCAGAAGAAGAGTTTTTCTGGAAACAAAAATCTATAAAGTTGTGGTTAAAATAAAGTGACCATAACTCTTATTTCTTTCATGCTTCCACTTTATGGAGAAGAGGTCGCAATAGAATAAGGGAAATCAATAAGATTAGTGGAGGGGTGTCTTATGATGTCATGGAATTTTAGGAGGAAGCTATAAATTTGTTTAGCACTTTGCTTTGCTTTGTGCCTCATCATGACCTTCTTGTTGAAGGTGAGATGCTAGAAGCCATTCCTTCGATTGTTTCTGTTGATTGGAATAGAAGACTTATGGCTCCTTTCTCGGATGAGAAAATTTTTGAAGCTGTAAAAGTGATGGGTCCTCTTAAGGTCCCAGTACTGGATGGTTTTCCTCATGTGTTCTTTCAAAAATATTGGTATATTTGTAGGGAATATGTTTGTGCGGCTTTAAGGGATGTGTAGCGTTCTTTGTTTATTCTGAAAGTCATGAATTTGACTTATCTTGCTCTCATTACTAAGAAATAATTGGTTTCATATTTTAGTTATTTTAGAACCATTAGTTTATGCAATACTATCTATAAGATTTTATCTAAGTCCATTGCAAACTGGCTTAAATCGCTTCTATCATTGTTGATTAATTCTGTGCAAAGTTGCTTCGTTTCGGGAAGGAAGATTCTAGACAAGGCTATAGTTATTCATGAACTGATGCATTCAGTATTCAAAAGTGGTAGATCAAGGTTTTCCTTAAATCATATGTTAATAAATCTTATGATCAATTTTGGGTGCAAAACACTGGTTAATTTTCTCCTATAATTGCCACAACACTCGCATTTAAATTTTCAACCTGGGAGCATGTAGACTTTAGAAGTGCCACAATTGAAACTACCCACACTACCACCTTAGATATGAATCCACTAACTATCATTGGTATTTGAATTTCCCACACCAAGAAAACTTACATACAAATGAAATGCACAAACGTAAACACACCACACTAAAAGTAGTAATACATCTACCATAAAAATAATACAACTATAGAATAATTAGATTTAATATAGGAACTCAAAACATACTACCACACATAATTAAATATATGAAAATACTAACTAAGAATAGGGGAAGAATACTAGATTGGATTGGGCCCGATATCCAATAGATTTTTCCCAATAAATCATGAAAGTAGTACACAAATAAGAAAATGCTCAAGCTTCAATAATTAGTGCAGAAATATTACATGTGATAGTATTATAAAATAATGCTTCCCTTGCTACAGGGAAGTTCGTATGTTTATATACCACATATAGGACTTCATTTTGCAATTCTATTACAACAGACATCCTGGTTACATCTAAAATAGGATAGTTCAGTTGTTGTAGCCAGAGCACAATGATCAACTTCCTCATCGTTTACTTGCAATCGGGCAATTTCCATTTCATATGGTTCTGCTTCGTAAATGGTTACGTGTTCACCTACTCTGGTTGGGACAACTTGTGCATCAACAATTTCCCACAAATGATGTGAAACGGTGGTCAATGGGGTCCCCCTCCAGTCTTTGGTCAACACACGTAATTTGGGTATTTGTTTGAGTAGGGTGCTTAACTCAGTAAGGCACCTACTTGAGTAAGGCGCCTACTTCAATAATATGCCTATTTTAGTAAGGCACCTACTTTAGTAAGGTGCCTATTTGAGTAAGTTGCCTACTTTAGTAAGGCGCATACTTCAGTAAGACACCTACTTCAGTAAGGAGCTTACCTTCGTATGCCTTCATCAAATTGAATGAAACCATTCCAGGTCCATGTAGTAACTTGACTGAGTAAAAGACGACAAAAGCTAGGAAATAACTACATAAAACACACTTCACACTTGGATTAGATAATACACATGAATTCATTAAATACATACATAATATTTCATAAAAATACACAACTTATATAGTGACATGCAAAAACCATTAGTACATATACAAAAATATGAGCATATCAGGTTCTCATCATCCCCCCATGCCTAATATGTGTCATGCCCTCATGGCACTTGAAATTGGTAATCTCCTCCTCCTTGTAGGCGACTGCACTTCATTTCCTCCCCTTTTTTGTGGTCTTGGCTTGCTCTCCTTCCTGAGGATTCCATTTCTACTGAGGGACCCTGGTTTGTTGCAAGGCATCCTTGGGCTGCACTATCCTTCGGCTACATTGGTGACCGACTGTGCTGAATTAGTCTATGTTCTACATCAGCTTCTTATTGCACTAGCTCTGTCTCTTGCTTGGAATAGTACCTACGCTATGTGTGGCTACCATAGTCATTGATCCCTTTTGGAAGGCTACTTTTGTTTCCTACTATAGGTCAGCATGTTGTGGTCATAGTTTTCTGAAGGGAATGTCAAAATCTTCCCTCTTCTACACAACCACGTTGGCTTTGTATAGTCAAATATCCTCAGGGGTGAGGCCACCATTTTCTATCATGATTTCTACTACCTCTACCTTTTGTCCGTATACTCCCCATCTTGTCAGCCACTTCTTCATTTTAGAGGGCCGACCTAGAAATGAACCATAAATATTCCAAAATTGGTTGTTATCGATAGGATTCACATAGATTCTTGGCCCTATCTCTTCATTTTTGGTAGCTTTCCTTGCTGCCTTTGCCTCCTCAAACTCCTTATGGAGCTGTTCGAATTTCACCTTTCACTCAATGAAGGCCTGTACACTTGCTTCCCATTTTTTGTTCGAATGAGGATTCAATTTGGTAAATGTCACCCTAGCCTTTATTTTGACCCTCTTTTGAGTTATTTGAGGTGCCTCTTTGTCTAGTCTTGCGACGACCTATGTGGACAGGCCTTCTTTTCCTACAGAGGACACCTCCCTATTGGATGATCCAGGGAACTATTCCTTTGATCAGAGGTTCCTCGTGGTTGTTCCCCCTAGTTCCTACTTCTTTGGTTCCTTGGGTAGTGACTCCTCAATTTCATGTGTCTGGAACCCTAGAGAATCCTCCTTGGCCTCTGGTTCAGGGTTTTGCCCTTGGCTCTGCCCTGAAGGCTCGTCATTATCAATGTTAATAACAAGTATTTTTTTTTGAAAAATAGAATTTCCCTGTTCCTATGGAATTCCTCTGTCAAAGGTGCATGATTCTTATCCCACCTCTAATTCCTCATTTCAGGCATCGAACCTGATTGCCCCTGATGATACTATTCTTGATACCCTACCCTCAGTAAGGCACCTTCTTATAAAATCAGGCGCCTAACTCTAGAAATTGTTTTTGCATTGGGTTTGGTAGGGTACACCACCTGAAATAACGTTTGACACAACATATTAGGCATGTGTGGTGAATTCAATTTTTGTGTCGACATTATTTTCAAACAGACATTTATATGAAAAAATCATGTATATACCTATATAAAATCATGCGCATACCTGATTGGTCATTTCGTGATGCGTGGAGTATGTCAATTTTCTATTCGATGATATTTTTTCCATGTGTTGATTACGTTGCCTTGGGTACTGTATTCTTGGTTCGCTTGAGGTCCTATTGCTAAAAATGCGATGGATCTTATTGGTTCAATTTGGGATGCATATCTTCTCGACAGTTGGCCTTGGGACGTGTAGAAATCCTACCCAATGATTTTGAAATATTTTTGAGCACGTCCAGATTTCCATCACATGATATGATGGTGTTGGCTTCGGCTACTCCTCATACTGCCAAGTTTTTCATGTGCTTTTTGAATTGATCAAGGCACCTGCTTGGGTAAGGCACTAAGGTAAGGTGCCTACCTTAGTAAGGCACCTTCCTTAGTAAGATGCCTTCCTTCGTAAGGTGCCTTCCTGATTAAGGTGCCTACTTGAGTAAGGCGCCTGCATTAGTAAGGTGTCACTTGACTATGAAGAATGCTCTAGGGTGGTACCTCCTTGTGGAGTAAGGCACCACTCGTCTAGAGTAAGGTGCCGCTCCTTCGAAGTAAGGTGCCAGAGTAAGGCACTGCTTCCTTCGAGATATATATTTTTAATATTTTTTTTTTTTTTGTCTCGGGTGGTGGTGTATTCTTGGTAGAGTGAGGTGCCTACCTGGGTAAGGCGCCTACCTTAGTAAGGCGCCTACCTCAATAAGGTGCCTACTTCAGTAAGGTGTCTACTTTATAAGGAATCTACTTCAGTAAGGCACCTACCTTAGTAAGGTGCCTACTTCATTAAGGCACCTACCTCAGTAAGGCACCTACCTCAGTAAGGCATCTACTTTAGTAATGCACCTACCTCAGTAAGGTGCCTACCTCCCGCTTGACTTATGAAGAATGCTCTGGGGTGGTGCCCTCTTGGTTGAGTAAGGTGCCACTCCTCCAGAGTAAGGTGCCCGAGTAAGGTGCTTCCCCTAGTACTACTAAAATAATGCTCTGGGGTGGTTCCCTCTTGGTTGAGTAAGGCATCGCTCCTCCAAAGTAAGGTTCTAGAGTAAGACACCGCTTCCTCTAGAAAAAGGTGCCAGAGTAAGGTGTTGCTTCCTCTAGAGTTATTTGTTCTTCCAACATTTGAAAATTCATTGATAGTTTATGTTCCTGTTGATGTGGGGTTGATCAAGCCTCCTAAATTTATGCTCGTGTTACATCATTATGCATTTCATCTAGGCATAGGGGTGCATAATTTTTATTTGCGGTTAATTGACACCCACCTTAAGACTGGATCAGTGCTATCCTCCTATTGCATATGTTCATGGATGCTAAGCTGGTCTTAGGCCCTATTTCCAGAGATACCTATTGTTTAAGCAATCAAGTCATTCTCCTACAAAAATAAAATGATAAAAAAAGAGAAAAATGTAGTTTAAATGCGATTCATTCCTGTTAGGCCTTGGCTCTTAGGATGTCTGTAGCTTGCATGCAGGAATTATTCCTAAAAAAACACATTGTAAGCTAAAAAAACAAAGGAAACTAATCTATCTTGTTTTTTGTGGACACTTTTGCTCCTACCATGTTGTTACAAATTTTGGAGAATTTTACTCAGATGGGGTTTCCCCCATGCTTGTTTTGGACTCTACCAGCATGCTTTCAAACCTATGATATGGGCACAACTAGTGGCTATTTTTTGTCAATATAGTATTTCTACCATCAATTGTATTGACCCACACAACACCATTCTTAATTATTTCCACCACCTCGTATGGACCCATCCATATTTGCATCATCTTTCCTTGTTGTTCCTGGAATATGGAGTCATACAGCAGAACCCAATCTCTCTCTTTGAACTATTTTGTTTTAATGTGGTGGTCATGCCACTGTTTCCCCTGCTTTTGCACTATATATATCCTTTGGAAGGCATCCATTTGAAATTCATCTAGCTAGTTTAGTTGTCGAATTCATTCCCTTTGTGCTTCATCCAAGCTCAGGTCCAGTTCAACTGTTGTTCTAAGCATCTTGACCTCAAATTCTATGGGCATCATTATGTCCTTCCCATATACCATTTGGAAGGATGTGAACTCAGTGGTTGATTTCCATGTTGTGTTATACGCCCATACTACCTCTGGTAATCTGGTAGCCCAATCCTTCTTATGCTGATGCATAGTTTTTGTCAGTATGTTTTCTATCTCCTTGTTGGTAACCTCCACCTACCCATTCGTTGCTGGATGGTAGGAGGTAGTTCTATTATGTCACAAACTATACTATTCCATCAATTCCTCTATCAACCTGGAGATGAATTGGGGTCCTTGATCCATTGTAATTTCTTTGGGCACTCCAAACCTTGTGACAATATGAGCAAATAGGAATTTGGCTACCGTCCCCTCCTTGGAATCTCATAATTCCTAGACTTCGACCCATTTAGTAATGTAATATATGTAGACTAAAATATATCTCCTTCCAACTAAAGGTGGGTTGATGGATCCCATGAACTACATGCCCCATTTGTCGAAGGGCTCAATGTGTATATGAGGTTGGAGGGGCATTTCATCCTTGTGGGTCGGTCTGCCATTCTTTGGCACTCGTCATACTTGCTAGCATATGCGACTGTGTATTTAAATAGAGTGGGCCAAAAATACCCGATTTGCAATACCTTATACATAGTCCTTCTTACAGATAATTGTCCTCCACATGGCTCATTGTGATAGGCTTTGAGTATATTTGGAAACTCATGCTCTGCTATGCACCTCCTTATGATTTTATTAGGCCCTATTTTGAATAGGAGGCCATCAATCCATTGAAAGGCAGTCCTCTTCTTAATCACCCCTTATTTCTCCCTATATGAAAGAGCAGGGTATGTTCTACCTATGACCAGGTAATTATAAATGTCTGCATACCATGATGTCTATTCGTTGATGATGAATAGAGGTTTTTCTAGAAACTGGTCCTCTACCACTATATGATTTGTTGGAATTAGTTTGGACAGGAAGTATGTGACTACGTTATCTTTCCCAAGCTCGTCAACTATGGTGATGTCAAATTCCTATAACAACAAAATCCACCTAATGATCCTACCACTAATCGTTAGTTTACTCATTAGATATCGGATGGCCACATGGTCCATGTGAACAAACACCTTATACCCGATGATATAGTGGTGGAATTTATTTATGGCATGTACCACTACAAGAAATTCCTTCTTTGTTACCATGTAATTGAGCTCAACCCTTGCTAAATTTTTATTGACATAATAAATGATATATAATTCTTCACCATCCTTCTACCTGAGGACTGCTCCAATTGTATTATTAGAGGTGTCACAGTATATGTGAAATGGGACAGCCCAATTCGGGCCTCGCAACACTGGGACAAAAATTAGCTTCTCCTTTAGCATCTGGAATGCTTGCTCGTAGTCCTTTGTCTAGTTGAATTCAATGTCCTTCACCAGTAAGTTGTGTAGTGTTTTGGAAATCTTATTAAAATTGATGATGAATCGCCTGTAGTACCTAGTGAAGCTGAGAAAACTCCTTACCTCCATCTATGTTTTTGGGTTGGGTAGATCTTTAATTACCTTTATCTTCTTTTGATATAATTTGATTCCTTCTATCAAGAGATGATTTCCCAACACTATGCCCTCACACATCATGATAAAACACTTCTCATTGTTGATGGATAAGTTGTTCTCCTTGCATCATTAGAGCATACGTTCTAGGTTTACTATTGCTTCTTAAAATATCTCTTTGTAAATGGTGAAGTCATCCATATATACTTCCACTACCTCCCCCATCATATCTAAAAATATGCTCAGCATCACTCTTTATAAGGTGGCTGGTGTGTTGCAAAACCTGAAGGGTAGCACTCTATAGGTGAATGTTCCCCATGGGCAGGTGAACATCGTCTTGTCCTGGTCCTCCTTTTCGATTTGGATTTGGTTGTATCCACTGAATCTGTCCAAAAAGTAGAAATATTTCCTTTTGAATAGTTTTTCCAATACTTTATCGACAAAGGGGAGCAGGAAGTGATATTTCTTGGTCATCTTATTTAGCGATTTGTAATCAACACAAATTCACTATTTCCCATTTTTCTTAGGGACCACCACAAGGGGTGATACCCACTCACTGTTAGAGATCAGATAGATAAATCTTGTCGAAAAAATCTTATGTAGCTCAGCTTTGATGATTTCTTTCATGGCTTGGTTCATCCTTCTCTACAACTGTCTAACTGGGGTCACTTGCTCCTCAAGGTATATCTGATGAGTGCAGATCTTTGGGCTGATTCCTTTCATATCTGAATAATCCCAAGAAAATGATTTTTGGTTTCTATCTAGGAGCTCTTTTAACTCTATTATTCATGTGGGGGTCAACCCACTACTAACATTCAACATCCTACCAGGATCAATGTCGATTTGCCTGGTATGGTGGTCTTGAGCACTGACCAATGGTGACTCAGGAATGGTGAGGGAGGATTCCCCTTGCATGTACCTTATTATGACACCATATTCATTACCATATTCCTCTAATTCTATCACTACCATCATAGGCTGGAGCATTGATAATGAATCATCATCAGTTTATCTAATGTGGGTTCTCCTAGTGTGTCCACATATTGAGAGATAGAGATCATTAATTTCATTATGTTCTATCCATTTGAAATCATCATAATTCCATTGCGATAGCTAATGTAAGTGTTCATTGTAGCTAACCATGGTCGACCCAATATGAGTGGGTAACCACCTAGTCCTATATTTGATTGTAACACCAAAAATTCCACTGGGTATTCCCATGCATTGACCATTACAATTATGTCCTCAAACATCCCCTTCGACACCACAGTTGACTAGTCAGACAACTGCAATACTATTTTGGTGGGTTTTAGGTTCATAAGTTTGAGCTTCTGCATGGTCTCCTACAGCATCACGTTGATGGCTGCACCTAGGTCAACCAAGGTGGTCGCCAATGAATATCCTCATATTTTCACCATCAATACCGGGCTACCTAGGTCTGCATATTTGGGATGATATGCATTCCCCATAATCAAATCGGCCAATTTTCTTTTAACACTAATTATTTGTGTCACCTTGCGTCCCAATTTTCTCAAACATAACTTCTTTATTGCCTTGGTATATATGGGTACATCTCGTATGGCTTGAAACAATGGGATAGTGACTTTTAGGTTCCTCAATCTTGAGAGGATATCAAAATGTGGTTGTGTCAGATTTCTCTATTCCTGCAATCATTTGGGAAATGGAGCCTCTATTTTCTCAATAACTTTCTCTTCTTCTACCTCTTCTATCAGAGGGGAATATCCTACATTTTCCTCATCTTCTACCAAGGGTGGTACCTCCTTGTGGAGTAAGGCACCGCTCGTCTAGAGTAAGGTGCCGCTCCTCCGAAGTAAGGTGCCAAAGTAAGGCACTGCTTCCTTCGAGATATATATTTTTAATATTTTATATTTTTTTTTGTCTCGGGTGGTGGTGTATTCTTGGTAGAGTGAGTTGCCTACCTGGGTAAGGCGTCTACCTTAGTAAGGTGCCTACCTCAATAAGGTGCCTACTTCAGTAAGGTGTCTACTTCAGTAAGGCATCTACTTCAGTAAGGCACCTACCTTAGTAAGGTGCCTACTTCATTGAGGCACCTACCTCAGTAAGGCACCTACCTCAGTAAGGCATCTACTTTAGTAAGGCACCTACCTCAATAAGGTGCCTACCTCCCACTTGACTTATGAAGAATGCTCTGGGGTGGTGCCCTCTTGGCTGAGTAAGGTGCCACTCCTCCATAGTAAGGTGCCCGAGTAAGGTGCTTCACCTAGTACTACTAAAATAATGCTCTGGGGTAGTTCCCTCTTTGTTGAGTAAGGCATCACTCCTCCAAAGTGTTCTAGAGTAAGACACCGCTTCCTCTAGAAAAAGGTGCCAGAGTAAGGTGTTGCTTCCTCTAGAGTTATTTGTTCTTCCAACATTTGAAAAGTCATTGATAGTTTATGTTCCTATTGATGTGGGGTTGATCAAGCCTCCTAAATTTATGCTCGTGTTACGTCATTGTGCATTTCATCTAGGCATAGGGGTGCATAATTTTTATTTGCGGTTAATTGACACCCACCTTAAGACTGGATCAGTGCTATCCTCCTATTGCATAGGTTCATGGATGCTAAGCCGGTCTTAGGCCCTATTTCCAGAGATACCTATTGTTTAAGCAATCAAGTCATTCTCCTACAAAAATAAAATGATAAAAAAAGAGAAAAATGTAGTTTAAATGTGATTCATTCCTGTTAGGCCTTGGCTCTTAGGATGTCTGTAGCTTGCATGTAGGCATTATTCCTACAAAAACACATTGTAAGCTAAAAAAACAAAGGAAAATAATCTATCTTGTTTTTTGTGGACACTTTTGCGCCTACCATGTTGTTACGAATTCTGAAGAATTTTACTCAGATGGGGTTTCCCCCATGCTTGTTTTGGACTCTACCAGCATGCTTTCAAACCTATGATATGGGCACAACTAGTGGATATTTTTTGTCAATATAGTATTTCTACCATCAATTGTATTGACCCACACAACACCATTCTTAATTATTTCCACCACCTCGTATGGACCCATCCATATTTGCATCATCTTTGCTTGTTGTTCCTGGAATATGGAGTCATACAACAGAACCCAATCTCTCTCTTTGAACTATTTTGTTTTAATGTGGTGGTCATGCCACTGTTTCCCCTGCTTTTGCACTATATATATCCTTTGGAGGGCATCCATTTGAAATTCATCTAGCTAGTTTAGTTGTCGAATTCATTCCCTTTGTGCTTCATCCAAGCTCAGGTCTAGTTCAACTGTTGTTCTGAGCATCTTGACCTCAAATTCTATGGGCATCATTATTTCCTTCCCATATACCATTTGGAAGGATGTGAACTCAGTGGTTGATTTCCATGTTGTGTTATACGCCCATACTACCTCTGGTAATCTGGTAGCCCAATCCTTCTTATGTTGATGCATAGTTTTTGTCAGTATGTTTTCTATCTCCTTGTTGGTAACCTCCACCTACCCATTCGTTGCTGGATGGTAGGAGGTAGTTTTATTATGTCACAAACTATACTATTCCATCAATTCCTCTATCAACCTGGAGATGAATTGGGGTCCTTGATCCATTGTAATTTCTTTGGGCACTCCAAACCTTGTGACAATATGAGCAAATAGGAATTTGGCTACCGTCCCCTCCTTGGAATCTCATAATTCCTAGACTTCGACCCATTTAGTAATGTAATATATGTAGACTAAAATATATCTCCTTCCAACTAAAGGTGGGTTGATGGATCCCATGAACTACATGCCCCATTTGTCGAAGGGCTCAATGTGTATATGAGGTTGGAGGGGCATTTCATCCCTGTGGGTCGTTCTGCCCATTCTTTGGCACTCGTCATACTTGCTAGCATATG
Source organism: Wollemia nobilis (assembly GCA_028583015.1). Classification (NCBI taxonomy): domain Eukaryota; kingdom Viridiplantae; phylum Streptophyta; class Pinopsida; order Araucariales; family Araucariaceae; genus Wollemia; species Wollemia nobilis. Next base: position 8,897,134 of record JAQPPZ010001925.1, read on the forward strand.
TGACTGTGTATTTAAATAGAGTGGGCCAAAAATACCCGATTTGCAATACCTTATACATAGTCCTTACAGATAATTGTCCTCCACATGTCTCATTGTGATAGGCTTTGAGTATATTTGGAAACTCATGCTCCGCTATGCACCTCCTTATGATTTTATTAGGCCCTATTTTGAATAGGAGGCCATCAATCCAGTGAAAGGCAGTCCTCTTCTTAATCACCCCTTATTTCTCCCTATATGAAAGAGCAGGGTATGTTCTACCTATGACCAGGTAATTATAAATGTCTGCATACCACGATGTCTATTCGTTGATGATGAATAGAGGTTTTTCTAGAAACTGGTCCTCTACCACTATATGATTTGTTGGAATTAGTTTGGACAGGAAGTATGTGACTACGTTATCTTTCCCAAGCTTGTCAACTATGGTGATGTCAAATTCCTATAACAACAAAATCCACCTAATGATCCGGCCACTAATCGTTAGTTTACTCATTAGATATCGGATGGCCACATGGTCCATGTGAACAAACACCTTATACCCGATGATATAGTGGTGGAATTTATTTATGGCATGTACCACTACAAGAAATTCCTTCTTTTTTACCATGTAATTGAGCTCAACCCTTGCTAAATTTTTATTGACATAATAAATGATATATAATTCTTCACCATCCTTCTACCTGAGGACTGCTCCAATTGTATTATTATAGGTGTCACAGTATATGTGAAATGGGACAGCCCAATTCGGGCCTCACAACACTGGGACAAAAATTAGCTTCTCCTTTAGCATCTGGAATGCTTGCTCGTAGTCCTTTGTCTAGTTGAATTCAACGTCCTTCACTAGTAAGTTGTGTAGTGTTTTGGCAATCTTATTAAAATTGATGATGAATCGCCTGTAGTACCCAATGAAGCTGAGAAAACTCCTTACCTCCATCTATGTTTTTGGGTTGGGTAGATCTTTAATTACCTTTATCTTCTTTTGATATAATTTGATTCCTTCTGTCAAGAGATGATTTCCCAACACTATGCCCTCACACATCATGATAAAACACTTCTCATTGTTGAGGGATAAGTTGTTCTCCTTGCATCATTAGAGCATACGTTCTAGGTTTACTATTGCTTATTCAAATATCTCTTTGTAAATGTTGAAGTCATCCATATATACTTCCACTACCTCCCCCATCATATCTAAAAATATGCTCAACATCACTCTTTATAATGTGGCTGGTGTGTTGCAAAACCTGAACGGTAGCACTCTATAGGTGAATGTTCCCCATGGGCAGGTGAACATCGTCTTGTCCTGGTCCTCCTCTTCGATTTGTATTTGGTTGTATCCACTAAATCCATCCAAAAAGTAGAAATATTTCCTTTTGAATAGTGTTTCCAATACTTTATCGACAAAGGGGAGCAAAAAGTGATATTTCTTGGTCATCTTATTTGGCGATTTGTAATCAACACAAATTCACTATTTCCCATTTTTCTTAGGGACCACCACAAGGGGTGATACCCACTCACTGTTAGAGATCAGATAGATAAATCTTGTCAATAAAATCTTATGTAGCTCAGCTTTGATGATTTCTTTCATGGCTTGGTTCATCCTTCTCTACAACTGTCTAACTGGGGTCACTTGCTCCTCAAGGTATATCTGATGAGTGCAGATCTTTGGGCTGATTCCTTTCATATCTGAATAATCCCAAGAAAATGATTTTTGGTTTCTATCTAGGAGCTCTTTTAACTCTATTATTCATGTGGGGGTCAACCCACTACTAACATTCAACATCCTACCAGGATCAATGTCGATTTGCCTGGTATGGTGGTCTTGAGCACTGACCAATGGTGACTCAGGAATGGTGAGGGAGGATTCCCCTTGCATGTACCTTATTATGACACCATATTCATTGCCATATTCCTCTAATTCTATCACTACCATCATAGGCTGGAGCATTGATAATGAATCATCATCAGTTTATCTGATGTGGGTTCTCCTAGTGTGTCCACATATTGAGAGATATGAGAGATCATTAATTTCATTATGTTCTATCCATTTGAAATCATCATAAGTCCAATGCGATAGCTAATGTAAGTGTTCATTGTAGCTAACCATGGTCGACCCAATATGAGTGGGTAACCACCCAGTTCTATATTTTATTGTAACACCAAAAATTCCACCGGGTATTCCCATGCATTGACCATTACAATTATGTCCTCAAACATCCCCTTCGACACCACAGTTGACTAGTCAGACAACTGCAATACTATTTTGGTGGGTTTTAGGTTCATAATTTTGAGCTTCTGCATGGTCTCCTGCAGAATCACGTTGATGGCTGCACCTAGGTCAACCAAGGTGTTCGCCAATGAATATCCTCATATTTTCACCATCAATACCGGGCTACCTAGGTATGCATATTTGGGATTATATGCATTCCCCATAATCAAATCGGCCAATTTTCTTTTAACACTAATGGTTTGTGTCACCTTGCATCCCAATTTTCTCAAACATAACTTCTTTATTGCCTTGGTATATATGGGTACATCTCATATGGCTTGAAACAATAGGATAGTGACTTTTAGGTTCCTCAATCTTGAGAGGATATCAAATTGTGGTTGTGTCAGATTTCTCTATTCCTGCAATCATTTGGGAAATGGAGCCTCTATTTTCTCAATAACTTTCTCTTCTTCTACCTCTTCTATCAGAGGGGAATCTCCTAAATTTTCCTCATCTTCTACCAAGGGAGGTGCCTCTACTCCTAGCTACTTTTCTGATTTAAGTTGAATAGGATTACAACTAACATTATACATCGGATGCATCTCTCCTTCTACCTAGTATGTTGGTTGTTTTACCTTATTGTTTGGTTTCACCATTGGCTATGCTAGTAATTACGTAGGTCTCACCGCAAGTAGGGCCAGTAAGCCTTGATGAGGTGGAACTTGTGCTATATTTTGTGGGGTGGAGTTCCACAAAATGTAGTTCCTCCACTACTGCCTAAGGTGTTGATATGGCATCCATGGTTTTTTTGTTGAGGAATGCAATCCCTGGAGGTAATTTCATCCAATATGGTGGTCCCCACCTTCCCATATTAGATGGTGGTGGCTGCCCTTGTGGCATATATGATCCTCCTCCATAAGGTGGCATCCCCATGGGCATATTCCCCATAAGGAGATGCTACCAATTTCTATGACTACCCATGAAATAGGCTTCATTTATGTTAGCCTCCTCCTTGGTATTGGGTAACTCTGGGCACATTCAAGTTTTGTGGTCCTACTAGAAAATTGTGCATACTTTGACCTTGTTTTCTGGGCATGCATTCTTGGCATGCTTTTCTCTACATTTTGGACAAAAATAGGTCAATGTTGCATCATTCTATTGTTTCTTATTCTCCAAAAAGAGCATATCTAACTGCAATTCTAAAGAAGACAACATTTCGCTCTTCAAATCCTCTATCATGTTGCCTATCTCCATTTTGTGACTAATGCAATCACCTTCATAGTCCTGGGAGCTAGTTTTTCTCTCCTTCACAAGTAATTCTAACATAACTATCAGATATCTTCCATGGCATGCTGGTAAATGTCTCCTTCTAATATCATTTTTAGTGCTTCCAATGACTCGTTGTTGAGTCCTCTCAAAAATATGGTCTTGAGAGATTTATCTCCCAGCTTTGCATGATGAGATCACTACAGGTTGAAATTAAACCTCTCCCAGTATTTCTCCAAGGATTCATCCTCCTTATGTGTCATGTTGAGGACTTCCTCCTTGGAATCTCATGCTCTACCAAAGTCCTAGTACTACTCTAGAAAGAGCTTCCTCATCTCTTCCCATGTAGTGATCTGTTTGTTCCCTAACCCGATAATCCATCATAGAGTTGAGTCATCCAACGTTGATGGGAAGAGCTTCAGCTTCTGAGCATTTGACTTATAGTCAACAAACCTACACAATACATCAAACTTAAATAAAAATAGGTGAGGGTCTTCGGTTGAATATCCTCAAAAGGTGGGGAGATGGTTAGGGGAGATGTTTTTCATTTTGTTTTCCCCTACTCCTATTGGGAAGCTAAATCCATATGAGACCTCTTTAGTCATTTTTTTAGGAAATGTGGTCTCTTCTATAGCTTCTAAGGCTTTTCGATCACTCAAGACTTTATGTATTAGAGCCTCTAAGTTTGCTGATGTTATAACCTAATCCTCTATGACTTTCCACAGTAGGGCTTCCTCCAAGGGTGTCCTTTTGAAAAATGGGTTTACAATAATCTATTATTTCCCAGATCAATGAGACGAGGAGGCACTCTACACAAAATGATGATTCTTACTCTAGTGGATTGTTGGTGATGAGTCAGGAAAATCTAGCTCAAATTCTATATCGTCAACTGACTCAAATTTTTCCGATTGGCTCTGTCTTATAAATTGATCGTAGGGTCCTCTTATTATTGGCAAATTCTTACAAGGTCAAACAAAAGGTTTTCAGGGGTAGTGTAATCAGTTTAATAATGATGCTTCCTTGGAAATGGTGCCAAACACTAGTTAATTTTCCCCTATAATTGTCACAACACTCGCATTTTATTATCAACCCGAGAGCACATAGACTTTAGAAGTGCCACGATTGAAACTACCCACACTACCACTTTAGAGATGAATCCACTAACTATAATTAGGAGGTGTTCATGAAGTATTAGTTGAATTGTCCAAGCCAAGAAAACTTACATATAAATTAAATGCACAAATGTAAACACACCACACTAAAAGCAGTAATATGTCTACAATAAAAGGAATACAACTATAGAACAATTAGATTTAATCTAGGAAATAAAAACATACTACCAAACTTAATTAAATATATGAAAAGACTAACTAATAATATGGGAAGAATAATGGCTTGGAGTGGATCCAAGATCTAGCATATTCTGCCCAACAAATCATGAAAGTAGTATGCAGATAATAAAATGCTCAAGCTTTATTAATCAATGCATAAAGATTACATGCAATAGTAATTATAAAATAATGCTTCCCCTACTACAGGGAAGTCTATGTTTTTATATACCACACATAGGACTTTTTGTTGTAGTTCTATTACAATAGGTATCCAGGTTATAGTCTAAAATAGGATAGTTCGGTTGCTATAGTCAGTGCACGATGATCAGCTTCCTCGTCATTTACTTGAAATCGGTCTATTTTCGGTTCGTATAGTTCTGCTTCACAAATGGTTACGTGTTCACCTACTTTGGTTGAGACAACTCATGCATCAGTGGTTTCCCACAAATTATGTGGAACGGTGGTCAACAGGGTCCCCCTCCAGTATTTGGTCAACACATGTAATTTGGGTATTTGTTCGAGTAGGGCACCTAACTTAATAAGCCACCTAATTGAGTAAGGCATCTACTTCAGTAAGGCACCTACTTCAGTAAGGCACTTACATTTGTATGCTTTCATCAGATTGAACAGAGTTGTGCTAGGTCCATGTAGGACCTCAACTGAGTAAAAGATGACAAAATATGGGAAATAACTACACAAAATACACTTCACACTTGGATTAGATAATACACATGAATTCATTAAATACATACATAATATTTCTTAAAAATACAACTCCTTATATAGTACCACACAAAAACTATTAGTACATATACATAAATATGAGCATATCATGTGCTCATCAATCAGGTCTCTTAGGCCTTTCTTTTCAGCGTTTTGCAAAAAATTTAATTCTATGAAGACTGGATTAAGCTTGTAAAGGTTTACATTTTGTTAGCATGGTTTTCTATTCTTGTCAACGGTTCTCCAACAGGATTTTTTCATTCTTGTCATGGTCTTAGATAGGGGGATCCATTGTCTCCTTTTATTTTTATTCTTATGGTGGAGGCTTTGGGGAGGATGATTTCTAGGCGTCGTAATGATTTGGGGATGCACCTGATGATTCCTTGTAACCCAATATCCCATCAACAATTTGTAGATGATATGTTGTTATTGTTTGTGGATTTGGTTGTAATTTCTAGGGAAATCAAAGTCATTTTATACTGTTATGATAAGGTAGAAGGTCAGCATATTAGCTTCTTGAAGAGTAATTTATTTTTTATCAACACTCTAGAATTTTGGTAAAGGATTATTGCTAAAATTTTTAGATTACCTCACTTCCTTCTTCTTATCTTGGTCTTCCTCTTTTTTTTGGGAGGGCCAAAGATGCTATGTGGTTCCCAGTGATTGAAAGAGTTTAACAAAAATTAGTGTCATGGAAGGGGGATCTTCTAAGCCAAGTGGGAAAGGTGATGGTAGTACAGAGAACATTGCAGAGTATCCCTATCTATTTTATGTCCTTATTTCACCTTTCGAGTAAAGTGGCTACAAATTTGGATAGCATTTGCAAGGCATTTTTATGGGTAGGCCTGGAGCTTAAAGGTAAATTTCATCTGGTCTCTTGGGAGTAACTCTACAGAATAAATAAAGTTAGGTGTTTAAACCTAAAGAGTTCTGCTAGGATGAATAAGGTCCTAGTGGAAAAACTTGGTTGGAAGTTCACCTCTAATGATGATCATTTGTGGTGTCAAGTTTTGAAGGCTAAGTATAATTGTGACTGTTTCATTTTTTATTTTCTTCCTTCTGGTGGGTCAACGTTATGGAATAGTCTGATGAAATGTAGGGAATTTATTGATCTTAATTGCATATGGATTGTTGGTAATGGTAGGAAAGTGAAATTTTGGGATGATGTTTTGTTGAGAGATCATACTTTGAATGAAGACAATAATTTTAGAGACCTAATTGAAGGGTCTAGGATTATTGGGCTGATAAAAGTTATGGATTTTACTGAGGTTTTTGGAAATAGAATAGTCTGGTCCAATCCTATGACTATGGTAAGGAATTCTAGGGATCTCCAGCTTTGGTCCTTGCTTATGGAGGAGCTTCGTATTTATGTTTTTTAGTAGATTAATGTGGAAGACCACATGATTTGGAAAGATGAAAATGTAGGTGTATATTTTATGAAGTTTGGTTACGAGCTCCTCAGTGAGGATGGGGATGGTTTTTTCCTCATGGTTCTATTTGGATAAAGTATTTAACTCCTAAGGTTAATATATTTTTATGGTTGGTTGTGTAAAATAATATTCTTACTATTGAATATCTCCACAAATGAGGTTGGTGTCTTGTTAATATGTGCTATATGTATAAAGAAGCCTAGGAATCAACTTCACACTTACTTCTTAATTGTGGAGTCTTTAAGAAAAATTTTATGTCCATCCTTTGTAGGCTAGATGTTAGCTAGGTTTTTCTTAATTTAGTGAAGGATTGTGTTATGCAGTGGGTTCCCCCTTTTCATCACCCAAAATTAAGTATTTTTGGATATTTATTTTAGCTCATGTTATGTGGGGGGTGTCGAAGGCGATGAACACTTGTATTTTTAAAGACAAGGAACCTTATGCTTCTTGTTTGAGTGTTCGTATTTTATGGAAGACTATGGAGAATATTTTTTGTGCTTGAAAGGAGTCTGATTTTTAGGAGGCCTTCATCCCTATGAATTTTTAATTGAGGAGAGTATTGGTTCTGGGTACATTGATCACCCTCCTCCAACTTCTAATACTAGGAGTTTGGTTCGTTGGACCCCTCCACCAGTTGGTTGGTACACATTGAATTTCGATGGGGCCTCAAAATGTAACCTAGGGATTTTTGGTGTTGAGGGGATCATTCAATATAATAGTGGAAATTTGGTCCTCTCCTATGTGGAGAACATTGGTGTCAAGTCGTCCTAGTTTGCTAAATCAAGGGCTATATTTTTAGGCTTGTCTTTGATTAGATATTTAGGTATTGCCAAATTTATTGTTGAGGGTGATTCATTAAACATCATCAAGATGCTAAAAATTCTTGCCATGTTAGTTGGAGGGTGCTAAATTTTATTGATGAAGCTATTGTTATTTCTTGATCCCTGGACGAAGTTTTTATGGTACACATTTTCATAGAGGGCAAATCTTCTACAGAATTAATGGTGAATATCGGGACATATCTACAAGGATCTTCTATTTGGTAGAGGGATTTACCTCATGAGCTCATTCACTATATTCATAATGACCTCCATTAATTGTTGGTAGGTTTTTTTCTTATTCTTTCTTGGGTGGATGGGGTTTTGGAGTTGCAGTCATTGTTGGTCAAAGTTTAGGTAGGCGGTTGGTATTTATTCCCTTGGCATCATGGAGATGCTAGCCTTTTAAATTTTAAATTTCAAATTTCATCTCCCTCCTTGTATTCAATATCAAGGAATGTCCTGAAGCTTCTCTTGCTTTCACTGGAGTGTGCCCTCTTCCTAAAGTCTTGCTCTTATTTTTTATTTTAGGTACAGGTTTTATTTTACAGATCAAATCTAGACCTTCTTTTGTGTGTCTTCTCACATGCTCATTGGTTTCTGGTGGCTTATCCTTTGTTGTCAGTAGGGTTCCAAGGATGGTGATTATTCCCATTTTTGGGATTGGTTATGGATAATTCTTTTATAGATTTTTTGCCTTGGATTGTTAACCCTTTTTTAGTCCTTGGTATTGGAGTTGTCTTCTGTGACATACCCCTTTGTTTCTTCTCCACTTGCCTCTATTATTTCTATTTTCTGGCCACTTGGAAATGGGGAATGGATTTATCTATTTTGGCATGTATTTTATGGTAGTTTATCTTTCCCTCATAGGTCTAGAAGGATGCTCATATCCTTGTTTTTATTTTTAGAGCTCCCTCTTGTTTTCATGCTTATGCATTTTTTTAGGCTTGCTCTTCTCTTTTCTATGTTCGGTTGGATAATTTTTGGCTTAGTGGCTATTCCCAGTGCTCATGAGACTCTGGTGTTGAGGACCTTCATTTTTGGCTTTGAATTTTTGGTTTGGCCTATGATGGGAGTGAATTTCTATTTATTCTCGGGTCGATTATGGGGCCTCTTATGTTTTTTTGTGTGTGCGGACATCTTCCTCTCTGGTTTCTCTATGTGGAAGATAGAGGTTTTTTTATATTTGGTTTCTTGCATCCTTCTTGAATATGAGGAAGGCTAAAGTCCTTGGATCTAATATAAATAATACTAAGTCGAGGGTGGAGCCTAATGCTTTGATTGCTGATGAGGATGTTCTATCTATTATGAAGGATGGGGGTTTATTGGATTGTGTCCAAAAATTCCATGGACACAACCTAGTTCTTTCTAAGTGGATGACTACTACATGGAAGGAGGGATGGGTAAGAGTAGGGATGTGGTACTTTGAGGTTTCGATGGAGCTGGTTAGTTGCACTATGGGGTTAGATTTGGATGGATCGTATCACAACTGATACATGCACTCTTTATTTAAGGAGATTAGTTTCTTCTTGGAAGGAGATGAATTTTTACAAAGAATTCAAAATGGGTTCAATGCTAAGGCTTTGCCTTCATAGTGGAATAAGGTGATTAAGGTGAATATGGATTTTTTCATGTTGGAATCCTTGTATGACATCATTCATAATTTTCATGCTATGTTCCTGAATCACTTATAGAGGTAAATGTGGATGAACATCCCTCTATTCTTGTTTAATTCTATGTGGAAATCAATGTTGGTTGTTCAAGGTGGGTGGGGCTAGTTTCCCCTGCACTGGGGTTTGGTACTATTGGTTTTTAAATGTGTTGCAGTGGAGAAAGGGATTGTGGTAGAGGATATTTTAAAGTCTTTGAATTCACTTTCAATATTGATGCAAGGTGATGCTTTTTGTATTTTAGAGAGTTCGAGTGTGGACTCGGAGGATGTGTATTCCTTTTCCATGGATTTTGGTCCAAATAAGATTTCTTGCAAGGTTATTATTTTTTCTAAAGGGGTTTTGGATTCTGTGGTGAAGAACTCTTCTACTAAATGGTTTATCCTATTGCTACTCCGGTGGTGGAAGGCCTTTCTGCTGGTTGTAATGCGGATGGTAGTGGTACCCATAGGTCATTGAAACTTAGTGGTAAAAATAGGGATATGGTAGATTCCTCTCCCTTATCCAACATGGAACAAGTAGAGGTTCTTCTTAGAAATTTTGTCGAGGATAAGTTGATGGTTGATGTTTATTCCTTGGGGGAAGCTTCTATGAAGAAAAGTGCTCTTTTGCATAGCTTGCATCTGATTGAAATCAAGCAATGTGCGGTTTGGAGCTCTGTTAAGATGGATTTAGATTATGTTGAGGAGGCCACCCAAATTTCTAGTAATGTTGTCAATAAATTTGACTCAATGATGTAGAACTATCTCGGTTCTCTCATTGGTTGATTCGTCTTGTCTCCCTTGTTATTTTGGGGGCCTCTTTCTTTTTTGTGTTTTGTTGTGTTTTCTTCTAGATGCCTTTGTGGCAGGTTGCTTTATAAAATGTTGTGGGGTCCCTTTCAAAACCCTCTTTCCTCTTAATAGTACCAAATAATAATAATAAATATAATAACATTAATTTTTTGATATCAATTAATGTTTTATTATAAAAAATAAAATGTCGACCAAGAAGTTTTGAGGAAGTGACATGTGGGACGTAACTCAAATTTGAAGATGTGAAAATTTTTAGTCTTGGAACACTCAATAGTGTCATTCACCAAAAATAAAAATTACAAACAAATAATATTCTTAAGTAACTAACAATATTCAAACTTAAATTTATAGTAATAATTAAAAGTTGTGTCTATGTATTGATAAGTCTAAAATATTTTTGTATAAGTTAATATAGAAGAATAGCATTATAATAAAATTATATTTATTGTTATTGGAAGACTAAAAATTTTAATCATGTATATGCAAAGTACATTTAAAAAATAAAACTTAATAAAATGGATAAATATTCTTAACATTTAAAATGAATCAATAAAATTCCAACTGGTCTATGGTTCAATAGTTGGGACAAATAGTTGACGTAGCCCACACCAATGTTCAAATATTGATGGCACCAAATAGCTAAATGTGACTAAGTTTATGTAAAAGAGAAAGGTCAACCCTTTCAAAACTCTACTTAAAAATAATAATAAAACATTAATATTAAAAATATGAACCCAAGTTTTTTTCTTTTATGTACCATAATTCACAATTCAGTACAAATTTAAATAATAAATATAATAAAATTAATTATTTTATATGAAACAAAGAGTTATTATGAAAAATACAATAGCATCCATGAAGTCTTTATGAAGTTAGTGGAAGGTATGCAATTGTGAATATGTGAAATATTTGAGTCCTTGAAAACTCAATAGTGTCCATGAAAAAAACATTTTACAAAGAGCAAAGAGGACATAAAAAGGTCAAAGAGGAACAAAGAAGATGACACAAAATGAGATATGCCTTAAACCAAAAATACAAGAGCCAAAAGTAGACACTACAAATAAAACTAAAGATACCAACTAGAAAAGAGATACACACTCAAGGATGGACAGAACACACAGGCAGAATTATATTATTTCCTTTGGGTGTTTTCCCTGACATATCTAGTTATTCTTTAGTAAAAATGTTTATCATATGTAGACACCTAAAATGTGTCATGTTTAGGATACTACCTATATGAACACATTAGCAGACCATATGAAACCTCTTGGCCCTCTCCAAGATTTAGCAATGGTCCTAACCACTCAAAAAGGGTAGTTCTAGCCCATCCAGACCTGGCCACTCTCAAGCAGAGTGACCACCACATCTGGATGATGAAGCCTACAATGGCCACACCTAGCCACTGGACCTGATAATGACTAGAACCATGCATATTTTAGTTATGAATACGAGCCCAAATCACACAATATGACTACACATTGCATTATTTATGGGTGGATCTTGGTGAGAAACTCCCTGAGTTCCTCCTAAATTCTCCTTCAATGCTAGTTTGTGACTGATGCTTTCGACCTGGGATGGTCAGTCACATGCAATTTGGATTGAAGATTCTCTAGGAAGCCAAGGTCTAGATATGAAAGAGAGGGAATTCTACATATGGACTCTCCTGTAAAGAGAAAAAGATCCATGAATTTTAGATTTTATGCAACGAAGCCCTATCATATTGGAGAGCAAAAATTTGTGCTCCCTTAAGGAGCAATGAAGTTCTATCCAGTTGAGGAGCAATGATGTAAATGCACTTGTTATTCAGATCTATTATTATTAACCACCAACCAATGTATCAAGACACAATCGATGACCCTTGAAAATTAATTGGAGCAAAGGAGATAGTGCTACAGCCCCTGGTTCGCGAGAAGCGGAGTTTTACTTCACGGTTGCTATCTTGGACAGTGGCTCACAGGCATATTTTAGGGTATTAGATATTATTTCCATTTTTTCTATCTTAGATCCATTCCTTGATTTATTTAATTAGTCATAGCTTAGATCTTATTTCTTAATTGCATTTACATCATATTTTAAGCTTTCAATGCATTTATTGATCAATTTATGCTGGTATTTCATTTTTATCATGATAATTTATCTTATTTATCAAATTTGATATTAAGAGAATCTTTCAAATATGTGGCCCATGCTACTTACTATGCTCTATTATTTCCATACCCGCAGATACAGGTTCATAGGACTAGTTCAAAGTATCCATAGCACAAAATATCTCCAGGATGAGATCATGAGAAGGAGGCATCTATAAGACCTTGGATAGTTTGGTGTGCAAGATCGAAAGGTTTGTGAAGGTGCACCACCCCCTTGTGAGGGATACATTCACCGTTGCCCCACTTGCAATAGATTATATCAAAAATGAGTATCCCTCAGAGGTACGTACATGTAACCAAGATCTGGAAGCATTAATAAGAGAATATTTCTTTGTTTTTTATTTTAACATTAAATGTTTTTGTGTGCTTTCTTTATTTCTATATTTGATATAATAATAGCATTACAAATAGGTTCAGTTATAGTGCATGCTTCTTGAGGTCACATATATGATGATCACGGTAAGACACCCACCAGGTTTTTATTTATTTTTATTTACTAACATTTACAGGTTTTCTATGTGCAGGTTCAACCGCTTTAGTCGATAGTTACCAGTAGGTTTTGGCTACTCTTGTCAATAGCAACCAGTAGATCTTAGCCACTTCTACAATCAACGACCAACAAGAGCCACTCTGGTCAATAGCAACCAAAAAAAAAAGTGTAGCAGAGGGCAGAATTTCCATCATCAGATCAGGATTTGAGGTTGGTAGCATTCTCTATTTCTCTATGTTTTTCTGTCTGCAAATTTTTCCAGAAAAATAAGTTAAATCATGTTTTTTTACTAAGTAAAATATAAATAAAATTGAAAAATAAAATGCATTCGATGTTTATTAGTATTTTCTTTAGTTTTCTCTAGGTGTTCCTAGGAACATAGGGCCTCTACTTGTAAGGTCTACCCTAGTATCCAACGTGCTAGGCTTCTATGTGTTTAGTTTGCTTGCATGCGACCCAGCCAATGGCTATTAATTCATGAAGTAGAATACTTTATTTAAAGATAATATAAGCAAAATACATGCATCGTTTTGAAATAAAATATCTTTTATCTTAGGTATATAGGAAATATCATGTTTGCTTGGTGATGCATTTTGTTTACATGCAAGGTTAAAATAATCCCATAGACATCACAACTTATTTTTAACATCAACGGTGTTGGGCTATCACATCCAACCCATTGATCAATACCAAAATTGGAGGTCATTACCACTTGGTTGGCTCATGAGAAAGAGTATCATCAGGACCCATTCGTGCCCAAGGCTAACACAAGAATTTTCCTAACCATGCAAAATAGCATGCACTCCTCCTTTATGGGTGTATCATTGTTCACGGGGTGTTGGGTGAGGGTTGGTAGTACCTATGCTACCTCGTTGAGTATGGACTTCACTACCATATTTGGCTTGTGCAAGTATATAGGTGAAATACATTAAACAATTTAAGTATACCATCCAACAAAAGTGTAAAACATGATGAGAGTTAGCTTATATATCTAATAAATCAAGACACACCAAGCAGTTTAGGGAACACACACATAAATCCTTAAATAAGATAAACTTATTTTGTTTGTGTGGTTTGGAATTTACCTAAGAAGATAACTCATAAGTCACCATGGTATACACTTGGAGCAACTGCACTCAATCCATAATCAAGGTAGAAATGGATGCTACACACACTCATAGTCACACTGGCATTGAGTTTCCCACCCACAGTGTCATTGGATGAAGTTCGAAAAGTCTTAGGGGTGATAACTCAACCCTTGAGGGGAATCCTCGAGAAACCCCAACAAGGGATACGCATCTTGGTTCCTCATCACATAGACATGAAGATGCTTCAAGTCCTCATTCATTATGAAAATATGAGGAGACCTCATGGCCTCTCTCATCACTTAGACACATGGAGGCATTATGACCTTATTCATCACATAGCTATGAGGAGGCCTCAAGGCCTTCCTCATCACACATACATGTGAAGGCATCACAACCTCCCTTATCATATTGACATATGGAGGCATCACAACCTCCCACATTGCATAGACATACTGAATCCTCAAGGCTTTCATCATCACATTGACATGAGGAGGCATCAAGGCCTCCATCATCACATAGGCATGCAGGGTTTGCAATGCCCCAAGTTTCACATGATACACATAGGATAGATCAACTCATTGAGGGGCAAGGCATTAGGACTATGTCTAGTCATAGACCCAAGACATCCTATAGCATCCTTGCATATGGGAGGGTACCCTTGGATTATGAGCTCATTGTTTTCAATGGGTCTCCATGGGATAATTTCTAGAGAACTAGATATCTTGATGAGTTAGATAGAGTTCCCTCGAGACCAACTCCAAGAAGCATTGCTACTGAATCTTCTACTTTAGGAATATTATATAGCATAAATACTAGACACACCAATGAACCAAGGGAAGCTTCAAAGTGACCCCACAACATATACACTGATTCCAACCATGGGGGTACTCAACGCATAACATAGTACATAGAATAAGTCACCCTAGTGGACAAGGGTAATAACATAGTAGGAGCCTCCTCGAGGGGCCTAAACATTAGAACTCCTTGCATAGAGTTAGAAAGGTATGAAAATTTAGTCGTAGGTCGGTCTGACCATATACGTAGGTTAGAGTAAGCACTGTGCATTGAGCAAGAGTGTGTAGAAAATCTTAAGCAAGAAGAGTTAAGGAAGAGGTACCTACACCTACAAGAACAATGCTCGAGATAAGAAAGAATTGAGTGTGATAGGCTAGCTTGAGCTGATGCACACATAGGTGGTGAGAGATACCAACATGAGAGACATGTCGATTCTCAACAAGTGAGAAGCACTACATAAAGTAATGAGCATACTAACCATGCTTCACAATATCAACAACACCTGGACCTCATAAAAACACAATTCAATGAGGAATAGGGAGGGATGGAAGATCAATAATAGACATATACTGAGCCTCCATCCATGGTTATGGGGGATGAGAAAAGATGCCCGAACCACCGTGAGTGAACCTTCAATAACAAGATATTATTTCTTCGAAGGCATATTAGATACTCGTTGAGAGGGTTGAATGTCTCAAAAAACAAGGCATGGGTGGGCAAAAGATAACATTGATAAAGATACACAACCAACCTCTATGCCCCTCAGTCCTGAGTCCTGCATATCCTAGGCACTTTGACATGCCTAGACTAGACAAGTTTAAGGGAGAGGAAAATGTACAATAACACATTATCAAATTCATTAATGCATACTTCCATCTTGAGTAGAATGATGCCCTAATGCTAACATTCATCATGATGTTCTTGGGTACAGTGACTCAATGGTTCAATCAATTGGCCAAGCATAACATCGCCAGTTTTGAGCAATTGGTAAATGTGTTCCTTGAATGTTTCTCCTTTGGTGCTAAGAAGAAGGTGAACCTATCTGATCTGGATAATTTAAAGTAGTATGATGATGAGCCAGTGATGGACTATGGGGATAGGTGGAGAAAAATAATGGTAAAACTATCATTCTTCATCCCCACTAAGGAAATCATTCTAATTTTCACAAAGATCTACATGAAACACATTTCTCTGTTATTATAACTGTGTAGTATGAATCATTCAAAGAATCCTTGGCTCAAGCCAAGATTATTGAGGACATAAATATTGATGAGAGATACCTCAAGCTCTAGAATAAGGAGTGGAGTAAGAACAATAAAAATGACAAAAATAAATAGAAGGCCAAGGCTACTTAGGTTAATTAGGTTTTATTTGCCATTCCAAAGAAGAGGAATAGACAGCAACACTAGAACTATCAATCTCATCCCCCATTGGCTAATTACGACCCAAAGAACAACTAGGGCTAAAAATGGGAGCTTCGACCACCTCGCTATTACATGCCTTTGAATAAATTGATGTAATTGATATCTAATCAATTGAGTGAGGCACATAGTATAATATTTCTTGATGTAAAAGTTCTTGACCCTAATCATCCCAAGCCCAAGGGATATAGGGAAGATCAATACTACCCATATCATAGAATATATGGGTATGACATCGAGACATGTATAGGATTCAAGAATGTAATGCAAAACATTATTGAGATGGGTGAGCTAAAATTTGACATCCAACTAGCTCTTGATAATAGAGACATGCTTATGTAGGAACCCATTACCAAATCATGAAACCCCTAGATATTAGGATGCCCAAGTCATCCAAGTCCAGGTCGAACCACCCATGCAGGGATGCATCGGAATGGTTGAGATAGTGAACGTGGAAACTAGGATTTGGTGATATGGGCAACCACAACCTCCAACAGTTCCTATTCATATCTTGGATGCGCCTCGATAGATACAGGTGAAAAACAATCCCCAGGTCCACCAGCATGACCTATGGTAATTGTTCATAGTAGACTAGAATAAAATCTACAAAAAACTCTGGCTAAGTTGTCAATTTACGAGCTCATACAATAATCCCCTAGGCATAGGGAGACTTTTATGGAGATTTTGAGATTAATAAAGCTCCAACCCTAGAACCTAGATGCATTCACACACTTTGTGGGGTAAGTGAAGTAGTTCCAAGATCATGTTATCCATTTCTACGATCATGAAATCAAGGTAGTTCCTACTACCCTAACAGATCTGTCATTGCATAATATTGTGTCAATCAATGGCATACCCTTCAAGCGGGTTCTGATCGATACAGGCTCATTAGTCAACATCATCACTACAAAGGATATAGGGTAGCTAAATATCCCTAAGTTCAACATTATCTCGATCTCATACACACTCAAGGATTTCAATGATGTATTGTGCTCCATAATGGGTATAGTTATTTTACCTATAAAATTAGGATATAATACCATACCAATGATGTATCATGTGTTGGAAGGGACAATGTAATACAACATCCTTCTAGGGAATCCTTGGATAAGGAACATGTAGTGCATACCCTCAATCCTACGCCAATGGATCATGTATGTACATGAGGGACAAGTTCATGTGGTTCTATCCAATGAAGAGTCATTCAAGTACGTGCATCAGGTCAACTTACCAAGTGAATTTGTCCTTCCATCAACATATCTATACATAATGTATTCATCCCCAACCACACAACTAGATAATAAAAATAGATTAGTGTGAGGTGACCCATCCACATCGACACCACCTCCTACCTCTAATATTATTGGTGCTTCTAAAAATCCTTTGACATCTAAGGCAAAATATAATCAGAAGCTAAAAGCACCCCTAGTGAAGGAAGGACCTAAGGAGCTTCCCAATATAGTAGCTATGTAAATTCTAAATCCCATGGAGGAATATTCCCAAGACATAGCCGAGGAGGTACCTCAACATGCCTCACCTGCACCATCAACAATATCATTTGTACTGTAGGTGATAGTCCACTTAGCCAATATAGGGTTAGGTGAATATCTTGTGTAGAACATGAATTTTACACCTACTATTGAGTCTGTGTAAGACATGGGATGACCAGGAGTCCCAAATTTTCTAGTGGTTATAGTAGTTCCATTAAGGGTTCCCCCTAACTAAACCAACTTCATCTATGCTGGTTTGGATTGTGCCCATACTACTTCTAACACTGAAGAAGTTGAGGCTGAGCCATTCACCATGAATATGTCAAATCTTGAGTTCGCTCTAAGGTAATTTGAGTAGTTTCATTAGCATGGCTATGGCCTAGACCTGCACAAGCAAGGGTGATGGTTGCCATTCTAGTTTTAGTACTAGTTTCCTACTAATATGTGTGGTCTAGGGTACCAAATATAGAGCCACAATTATTCTTTGGTAGCAGCCCTAGATAGGCTATGTATAGTATTTGGGAAGGACATCGACTGGAATCCCTATCAATCCCTAAGAAAAAACTACTTGGGTGATGGATGGGTGTATGTGGTCAATATCACACCACTTGATGAGTATCATCTTGAATACTCTCTTGAAGCACCCCCATCAGGAGCCATCTTGTGGTAGGAAGAGCCAATGTATGGATATGAGCGAGAAAAGTATGATTATGTCCCAAGTGAGAATGAATATGAAGCTAGTCTGGCCTACCATAGGCCTCGGTATGTGCAAAATATTACTTGGATAGACCACACAGATAGTGGATACATCTTAGATGAAAGTGAGTACATATCAGATGAGAGTGGCTATGAGCAAGAGGACTCAAGAGAGACAACATACCTGGGGCCTATACATATGAGCCACATCATTGGGCTAGAAGTAAATGCTAATGGATTCTTCATAAGTGATTATGACTATGAAGATGAGACTGAGATGGCCTATCTTGGGCATCAGCAGGTAATTCACCATCCCATCCTAGGGCCAGAAACAAATGCCAATGCTTTATTCATAAGTGATGATGACTTTGAGGATGATACCGAGATGACTTATCATGGGCCTCACCACTTACATTTGGTCGATCTACTTATTGAAAGAGAAGTGATGTTTCATGCCATAGATCCTGACCTTCACTTCCTAGGAAGACCACCAAATCCGAACATCATATATCACATGGTCTTCCTAGATCCACCAATATTTAGAGAGCATATTTTGCCTAATGATCCCATAATCTCGTCTATCCATAGACTGGATACTGATATCCCTATGCTCTTAGAGCCTCATCATTAGTATGGAGATCACACCTTTTATGTAGAGTTTCACCCACGTGGTCTTGGAGATTTTATTCCATCCATCAACATGATATCCATTGATTTGACCACTCCACTTCATAACCCAACAGATCCTTCAAAACCGTTGTGTATTAACTTAGATTCTATTTATTGGGATCACACTAACTCACCCCTAGAGCCTAAATATTTCTTCTCTAATGAAGAGATGCTACAACCATTCCATTTTGCACTAGGTTGTGCACATAATGTATGTCACCCTGGTTTCAACCCTAAGTCAGTGGGAACTATAAATCTAGCAAATGACATCCATTTAATCCCCACTCCTCACCATCTTGAGGAGGGGTCACATATGGCAATAGAGGAGACTTTCAAGGTGGACATCATCAATGATCCTTCTCAACCAAATAAAGTGAAGTTTAGAGAAAGATTATCTCCAAAATAATAGGCCATCATAATTCCTCTATTGAAAGAGAGACCAAATATCTTTGCTTGGACCTACAAATACATGATGGGACTCAATCTAAAATTGGTTGTCCACAACCTTTCGCTAGACCCTACGAAGAAACTAATCAAGCAGAATCTCAATAAGATGCATCCAACCATCACTTTGATGGTAAAGAACGAGTTGCAAAAAATATTGGATGTAGTCTTTATTGTTCCCATCGACTATCCAAAATGGGTATCAAACATGGTGCCCATAGGAAAACCTAATGGAAGAATCTGCATTTGCATAGATTTGAGGGATCTCTATTGGACATTTGAGTAAAATTTGTCATTGATGTCAAGGAACGAATTTGTCATTGATGTCAAGGAATATGTCAAGGAACAATGCAAAGGTTAATGAAAAAAGAGCTTCATAATATTTTTAATATTAAGTGGAATCATATGTAGGATGGTTTTTATTAAAACCATGGATGAGAAAAATAAAAGGTTTTTCATAAAAACCCAAGGATGTTTTTTTTATGGATGGACAAAATAAAAGGTTTTTCATAAAAACCCAAGGAAGCTTTTTGAAAAGCTAAATGAGGTTTTAATATTTATTTTATAAAATATTTAAATTCAAATTGAATTTAAATTTTATAAATAAATATTATTTATACAAAGTGGTAAAATCAAAGAGGGCTTTAATAAGCCAAAAAGGGTTTAAAAATTAATTTATAAAATTTAAATTCTAAAGAATTTAAATAATTTATAAATTAATTATTCAAATTTTGAAGGCACCGACATTCAAAATTAATGGAGGTAATTGGTATATAAAGTACATGCCTTAGTGGCATTGAAACTATCCTTCGTTCGAAATAAATTAAAGAGGCAAGTGTTGTGGTGAAAATTCGTGTGAGGAAGAAGACAAACTCTTTGTCTTAGGTGCCAACAAAAGTGATAAGGGCATCAAGGGCTAAACCCTCATATCCACCGAGGCAACATGACCTAGTGGCAAGTGGTCATGAGTTAAGGCATGTGGGTGCAGAGTGGTCTGCATTTGATTTATAGCAAGAGCGTTTTGGCAGTGTTGTGCTTAGGCATCGAAGGAAGTGACGCATAGTCCTTTTGATTTTGACACATTGGGGGAGGAACATAGAGCACGTTGTGCTCTTTTCTCCCAAAATGAGCACCTAGCTCATGTGGTGGTTGAAGTCATAGCTAGGGTGTTGGGAGAAACTGCGTTGAGGGTTCGAATATCACCTAGGCAAAGGTAATAAATTTTGTATTATTTTTAATTGCCTAAGGTGTAAACATAAGGTTTAGGGAGCTATAAGGGGTTATGAAAAGGTGCTTATTTTAATTTTTAATTTTTGATTAAATGAAGGAATAAGGTGTTGAAATTTATTTTAAAAAAATTTATTGTGACATTTTTTTATTCATCAAAAAGTGAATTGAAGAGTGATTAAAATTAAGAGGACTTCTTGCCATTGAGTTAGTTTGAAAAGAAGATTGTATTGACATTATTTCTGGTATTGAATATTGTTTTAATTGGGAGATCATAATGTGTATTTGGTCAATCATTTTTGTATATGTTTATGGATGCTTTCTTTAAGATGGAGTGATAAGGTGTATATGTGTTTTGATATTTTGCATTGTATTTTTTGAAAGAGTTTAGTATCTTCTAACTCCTTTGAGCTTGGCAAAGAAGTGTTTGTGGTTTTGGTAGATATTTGAGTTTCCTTCATCATCAAGAAAAAGGTATGAGCACATTCTTCCATAGTTGAGTTGATTGGTTGGTTTTTTGTAAGATAAGTTTAGAGTGAAAAGGACTTGATTAGCATTTCCTTATTGAGTGTGTTGAGTTAATGCTTCAAGGTTTTCTGGAATAAAGAGTTGTTAAAACCATGTTTTATAAGCATTATTTTTTAATCCATTGATTGTGTTAAAAACTTGAAATAGGGTTTGAAAAGAACATGAGTATCATTGTTATGTTAAGATTACCTTATAAGCATTGTTGTTGAAGTGAGTTTTTGAGTGAAGAACTTGAACTAGTATTTGAAAAGAACATGAGTATTATTTTTATGTGAGAATTGTTGATAAGCATTGTTGGAAACATTTTGAGTAAAGGATTATATTCTTGGACTAGGGTTTGTGAGTAAGAATTATTTCATTGAGTTATTGGTTGAGTAGAGTTGGATGAGCCTAGTCGATTGAATATGTTAAAGTGATTGTTCAAGTTTTGTGTAACAAATTGTTCTATATTCTGAATTGATTTGAGAAAGAGGTTGAGAGTTGATGAGTATGAAACATATTGAGTCTCTAAAAATTCTCTATATGTTTTTGTGATAAAAGAGAGATTGAAAGTGATTGAAAGTTTTTAAGTGTGAAGCATATTGAGTCTCTAACAATTCTCTATATGTTTCTAAAAGAGTGATTGAAAGTGATTCAGTATTGAGGTGGATGTGAATCATATTGAGTCTCTAAAAATTCTCTGTATGTTTCTAAAAGAGTGATTGAAAGTAATTAAGCATTGTGATGAATGTGAAGCATATTGAGTCTCCAACAATTATCTTTATGTTTCTATGAGATTGGACAAGTTTTAGTGTGGAATTGTTGAGAAGATTTAAGGTAAATATTTAAGAAGACTTGTGGATAGACTTGTGTGAGATTCTGTTGAAGCTTACAATAAAAATTGAGAGAATATTTGGGTAATTTCTAGTGAGGACTTATTGAGCAAATTGGATAAGTTCTAGAGAGAACTTATGGATAGATTAGTGTGAGCTTTTGTGGAAGCTTACAAGGTAGATTTGATATAATTATTTGAGAAGAATTGAGAGTAGAGTTGATTGATTTATTTGTTCGAACCTTGAGTTAAGGTTTGGGGCAGATCCAATAGAGTTGGTTTGAGATTGAGTCAAGATTTGTGTTAAGGTTTGAGGATAGAGATTGAAGACAGATTTGTGCTAGACCAAAGGACTATGTATAGTGTATATTAGAGGATAGATATTGAGGATATATTTGTGCTATACCAAAGGATTGTGTTTAGTACAAATTTGATGATAGAGTTTGGTGCAAATTTTAGAATAGGTTTGTGCCAAACCAAAGATAGAGATTGAGCAGATTTATGCTAGACAAAAGGACTATGTTTAGTGCAGATTTGAGATAGAGCTTTGAAGGTGACAAAGTATAGAGGATGATAGTTTCCAGTGGATAGAGATCCATTATCCAAGCCAATGAGGATAGTTGTCTTCAGTGGATAGAGATCCATTATCTAGAGTAGTGGGAGTAATAGTTCTTCTATAAGATCATCGATCAGAGCTAAGAAGATTGGTGTCTCCTATGGATAGAGATACATGAACTTGATTTAGGGGATTGGTGTCTCCTTTGGGCAGAGGTCCATAAATATTGTAATAGGTAAAGGATTCCCAAAACATTGATTGATAAAATTTTAGTAAAATATTTTCTCTGTGGATTACCCCACATTGGGTGAACCATGAAAATTATGGTGTCTCTATTGTGTGTGGTGATTTATGCATTACTTTTATTACTACTATTGATATTTCTATTTGTACATTGCATAATATTTATTGGGAAAGAATAGTAAAAAGTGATCTTATACTGTTCACCCCCCCCTCTCAGTATAAGCTTGTGTTCTTCAATTGGTATCAGAGTGGGTTCCTTCGAAAGAGTTTAATAGCTTGAAGGAAAAGCTTACAAGAAAAAAATGGATTCTAAGAATGGATCATCAGATAATACAACATCAGTATTTTATGGAAGTGATTATATATATTGGATCTTGAGAATGACTATTTATCTAAAGGCACTTGGCAATAAAATTTGGGAATATATTAAAAATGGATACAACCCCTTAGTTGATTCACCTATAGGCAAGGAAGGTAATCTTCTATAATATTATAATTCAAATTCAGTGAATTCATTTTTGAGAGGTTTGAATAGAACAAAGTCCTTAAAATCTAGGCATTTTCAAGATGCAAAAGGAATGTGGGATAAGTTGCAAAGTATATATGAAAATCTCAAAGAAAAATTTGAAGAATTAAGAATGAAGAATAAGGAAGACATTAGTTCTTATCTACTTTAGGTATATGAGGTTGTTAATGCTATGCAAGGACTTAGACTTAATGTGTACGAATCAGATTTTTGTGATAAGATCTTAAGGTCTCTTCCAAAAAGGTTTAATAAAAATATTTTAGCTGTAGAATAACAAAAGGATGGTGATTCTTTGACAAGAGATATGTTGCTTAGTATTCTTACATATTTTGAGATGATAACAAAATAACCTAATCCCCAGAAGGAAACAACCTTCAAAGCGATTAAGAAGACAAAGGGTAAGAATTCAGAATCAATAAATAAGTCATCTAGTGACAAAGAAGCTAATTATGGCAGAAGGAATAAGGATTCAAGAAGATCTAGAGATATAAAATGCATTAAATGTTTCAATTGTGGAAATTATGGTCACTATGCAACTGATTATCAAGAAGCAAAGAATAATAATGATGAAGAAAAATAGGATCATAGAAACAGGGAATTAGAAAGATATTGGCACCAAAAGAAAAACAAGGATGGACAAAGCAGACAAGTAAATAAGTTCTTTCAAAGAAAAAATAGGAGCTACTATGTGGATAAGACAAGTAAGTACTCAAGTGATAGTGATGCTAGTTTCTTATATAATTATAGATATGAAGTTATATTCATGATTGAAGAAAAGGAAGTCAAGAAAAGTTCACCAATAATCCTCAAGTGTTTTAGATGTGGTAACTTTGGACATCTTGAATATATTTTTACAAGGAATGGTTATAGTTTCAGTGATGATGAATATGAGTATGCACTTGAAGGACCAGAAGAGAATATTCTAAAGGCACTAGAATAAGAAGAAAGTGATCCTATAGAAGACAAGTAAAAATAAAATAAAGATGTGGACAAAGGAAAAAAAATAGAGGAAGAATAAGATAAAGAAGAATATGATCTCAAGGGAGAACCTATTTATGCTATTGAAACAATAAATAAGGTAAGAAAGCAAAAATATAAATTATAATCTTAGTTTAAAGAATGTGATGAAGAAAGAAGAATGCTTATAGAGGATCTAGACAAATAAAAGGCTAAGACAAAGAAGTTCAAGGATAATCTAGAAGCAAAGGTCTTAGAATGTGAAAGGTTAGTACAAGAAGTAGCCCTAAAAAAGGAATATTTAGAAGACTCCAAATTCAAGCTACAAGGATTAAAAAATAGCTCAAAAAACTTAGATAAGTTCATCAAGATACAAAAACCTACATCAAGCAAAATGAGTCTTGGTTTTGAATAGGCTCAAAAGAAACAAGAAAAGTCAATCTCAAGTTTTGGAGGAGAAGAAACTTTAGATGAAGACACTTCAGAATAATACACTTAATAAGAAGGCAGTGTAAGAGAAAGTGAGACTTCTAAGGATGATTTGGATAATAGAAATTTCAATAATAACAAGAACAATGCTCCAAGAAGAAACAGATGGAATAGCAATAAGAATAGGATACCAATGATTTCAATACAAGGAAGTTTCAATGGAAGATATTTTTCATGTCACAGGTTTGGACACATGGCTTCACAATGCAAGACACATGAAAGACAAGAATATGGGAATAGATATATTTTCAATGGGTATTTCTACTCATGTAATTAGTTTGGTCACAAGGCAATGAATTGCAGGGTTCATGACAAAAGAGGATATGGATTCACTAGGAGAAATCCTAAGATATTTGCACCTCCAAGAAATAATAACATTAAGTGTTATAAGTTCAATAATGATGGTCACATAGCAAAGTGGTGTAGAGAATATATTCCAAAATCAAGTATGAACAGGAACAGGAATAGAAATATGGATATGAATATAAAAAATAACAGGAATAGGAACATGAACAAGATTATGGATAGGAATAGGAACAATAATATGGACATGGACAAGAACATGAACATGGACATGGAAAGGAACATTCAAAGGAATCAGAAGGATCAGATAAGAAAAAAAGAGGATAAAGGTAAATACCAGTGCTTTTTGGGAGTAGAAATACTCCCACCCTAGAATTAACCACCTCAAGAGGAGATGGGGGAGATGCTAAGCTAAGAGGCTCATTCTTAGCTTCGAGCCCCAAAACTGACCCTTTGCCATTGATCTCAAAGGGGGAAAGATTTGAGTAAGGTGGAGAGATTTGGTATTTGAGTAAAGAGGAGAGATTTGAAAAGAGCATTTATCCAGGGGGAGCAATGTCCTAGGGTAAGAAGAACCAATAAAAGGTTAAGTTTTTGGTAAAAATAATTTGGGTTCCTATCAATGACAAAGGGGGATATTGTTGGACATTTTGAGTAAAAGTTGTCATTGATGTCAAGGAACAAAGTTGTCATTGATGTCAAGGAACAATGCAAAGGTTAATGGTAAAAGAGCTTCATAATATTTTTAATATTATGTGGAAGCATATGTAGGAGGGTTTTTATTAAAACCATGGATGGGCAAAATAAATGTTTTTTAATAAAAACCCAAGGAAGTTTTTTTTTATAGATGGACAAAATAAAAGGTTTTTCATAAAAACCCAAGGAAGATTTTTGAAAAACTAAAGAAGGTTTTAATATTTATAAATTGAATTTAAATTTTATAAATAAATATTATTTAAACAAAGTGGTAAAATCAAAGATGCATTTAATAAACCAAAAAGGGTTTAAAAATTAATTTATAAAATTTAAATTCTAAAGAATTTAAATAATTTATAAATTAATTATTCAAATTTTGAAGGCATCGATGTTCAAAATTAATGGAGGTAATTGGTATATAAAGTACATGCCTTAGTGGCATTGAAACTATCCTTCATTTGAAATAAATTAAAGAGGCAAGTGTTGTGGTGAAAATTTGTGTGAGGAAGAAGACAAACTCTTTGTCTTAGGTGTCAGCAAAAGTGATAAGGGCATCGAGGGCTAAAACCTCATATCCACCGAGGTAGTGTGGCCTAGTGGCAAGTGATCATGAGTTAAGGCACATGAGTGTAGAGTGGTTTGCATTCGATTCGTGGCAAGAGCATTTTGGCAATGTTGTGATTAGGTGTCGAAGGAAGCAACACCTAGTCCTTTTGGTTTCGGTGCATTGGAAGAGGAACATAAAGCACATTGTCCTCTTTGCTCCCCAAACGATCGCCTAGCTCGTGTGACAGTTGGAGCCGGAACTTGGGCATTGGGATAATTTGCGTCGAGGGTTTGAATCTCACTTAGGTGGAGGTAATAAAATTTGCATTATTTTTAATTGCCTAAGGTGTAAACATAAGGTTTAATGAGCTATAAGGGGTTATGAAAAGGTGCTTATTTTAATTGTTAATTTTTTATTAAATGAAGGAATAAGGTGTTGAACTTTATATTAAAAAAAATTATTGTGACATTTTTTTTATTTATAAAAAAGTGAATTGAAGAGTGATTAAAATTATTTTTGGTATTGAATATTTTTTTTAATTGGTAGATCATAAGGTGTATTTGCTCAGTCATTTTTGTATATGTTGATGGATGTTTTCTTTAATATGGAGTGATAAGGTGTATATGTGTTTTGATATTTTGCATTGTATTTTTTAAAAGATTTTAGTATTTTCTAACTCCTTTGAACTTGGCATATAAGTGTTTTTGGTTGTGGCAGATATTTGAGGTTCCTTCATCATCAAGAAAAAGGTATGAGCACATTCTTCCATAGTTGAGTTGATTGGTTGGTTTTCTGGAAAATAAGTTTGGAGTGAAAAGGACTTGATTAGGATTTCCTTATTGAGTGTGTTGAGTTAATGCTTCAAGGTTTTTTGGAATAAAGAGTTGTTAAAGTCATGTTTTATAAGCATTTTTGTTGAAGCCATTGATTGTGTGAAGAACTTGAACTAGGGTTTGAAAAATAACATGAGTATCATTGTTATGTGAATATTGCATTATAAGCATTGTTGTTGAAGTGAGTTGTTGAGTGAAGAACTTGAATTAGGGTTTGAAAAGAAAATGAGTATCATTGTTATGTGAGAATGGTTGATAAGCATTGTTGGAAATATTTTGAGTAAAGGATTATATGCTTGGACTAGGGTTTATGAACAAGGATTATTTCATTGAGTGATTGGTTGAGTAGAGTTGGATGAGCCTAGTCAAGTGAATATGTTAAAGTGATTGTTCAAGTTTTGTGAAACAAATTGTTCTATATTCTGAATTTATTTGAGAAAGAGATTGAGAGTTTATGAGTGTGAAACATATTGAGTCTCTAACAATTCTCTATATGTTTATGTTATAAAATAGATATTGAAAGTGATTGAAATTTTGTGAGTGTGAAGCATACTGAGTCTCTAACAATTCTCTATATGTTTCTAAAAGAGTGATTTAAAGTGATTGAGTATTGAGGTGAATGTGAAGCATATTGAGTCTCTAACAATTCTCTATATGTTTATAAAAGAGTGATTGAATGTAATTGAGCATTGTGATGAATGTGAAGCATATTGAGTCTCTAACAATTCTCTTTATGTTTCTATGAGATTAGACAAGTTCTAGTGTGCACTGTTTGAGCATATTTGAGGTAAATATTTTAGAAGCCTTGTGGACAGACTTGTGTGAGATTTTGTGGAAGCTTACAATACAGATTGAGAGAATATTTGGATAAGTTCTAGTGAGGACTTATTGAGTAGATTGGATAAGTTCTAGAGATGACTTGTGGACATATTTGTGTGATCTTTTGTGGAAGATTACAAGGCATATTCGAGACAAGTCTTTGAGAAGACTTGAGAGCAGAGTTGATTGATTGATTTGTTCAAACCTTGAGTTAAGGTTTGGGGCAGATCCAGGAGAGTTGGTTTGAGATTGATTCAAGCTTTGTGTTAAGGCTTGAGGATAGAGATTGAAGACATGTTTGTGATAGATCAAAGTACTATGTTTAGTGTAGATCAGAGGATATATTTGTGCTATACCGAAGGACTATATTTAGTGCAAATTTGAGGGCAAAGTTTGGTGCAGATTTAAGGACAGGTTTGTGCCAAACCAGAGATAGAGATTGAGAATATTTGTGCTAGATCGAAGGAATACATTTAATGCAGATTTAATATAGATATTTGAAGGTGATAAAGTATAGAGGATGATAGTCTCAAGTGGATAGATATCCATTAGCCAAAGCAGTGAGGACAGGTGTCTTCAGTGGATAGAGATCCATTAGCTAGAGAAGTGGGGGTAACAATTCTTCTATAATATCACCAATCATATCTAAGGAGATTGGTGTCTCCTATAGATAGAGACCCATGAACTTGATTTAGGGTATTGATGTCTCCTTTGGATAGAGGTCCATAAATATTGTAATAGGGAAAGGGTTCCCAAGATATTGATTGAGAAAATTTTAGTAAAATATTTTCTTTATGGAGTAGCCCACATTGGGTGAACCACATAAATTGTGGTGTCTCTATTGTGTGTGGTGATTTGTGCATTGCATTAGTTACTACTATTGATATTGCTAGTTGTACATTGCATAATATTGATTGAGAAAGAAAAGTAAAAAGTGGTTTTATACTATTCACCCCTCCTCTTAGTATAAGCTTGTGTTCTTCAATCTCAATAAGGCAACACCAAAGGATTTATTCTCATTGCCCAACATAGATGCTCTTTTAGATGCAACTACAAGTCATGATATGCTCTCTCTAATCGATGTTTTTTTTGGTTATAATTAGATTCATATTAAACCTGAATACCAACATAAAACCACATTCACCACTCCATAGGGTAAATTCTATTACAAAGTGATGTCATTCGGTCTTAAAAATGTTGGTGCCACATATCAGCGAGCTATGCCATGCATTTTCCATGACTACATGCACAAGATCTTGGAAGACTACATCGATAACTTACTAGCCAAGTCATTGCTATGAGAAGAGCATGCTGAGACCCTTAGAAAGGTCTTTGATCGCCTAATTGAGCACAATATCAGGTTGAATTCCAAGAAATGTGTCTTTAGTATAACTTATGGGAAACTCTTGGGATTCATCATTTCCAAACAAGGCATCGAGGTAGACCCAACAAAGGTAAATTCTATATTGGAAATGGCCCTGCCCAAGAAAATCAAATAACTGAGAAGCTTACAATGCAAAGTGGCATCCATAAAGCAATTTATCACACAAATATCAACTCATGAATTGAACACTACACAAGGGAGTCCCATTCTAGTGGGACAAAGAATGAAAGCAAGCCTTTCCTAAAATCTAGTACCTAGCAACACCACTATTTTTGGCTCTACCAAGGCTAGACGTTCCATTCTTGTTATATATATCTGCCACTAATTTTGCTTTGGTAACCATGTGGTCTCAAAAGAATGTGCAAGATAAAGAACAAGTGATATATTACATCAACCACATCTTGGTGAGCTACAAGATAGGATATGCATACATAGAAAAGTTGTGCTTAGCTATGGTATTTGCAACCAAGAAATTGTGCCACTACATGATGAGTCATACGACATATATAATATACAAACAAAATCCTATGTAGTGTATGATGAGCAAGATATATCATAATACACATACTACAAAGTGGATCGTGCTATTGATAGAATTTGATTTGGAATTCATAAGCCAAAAGTCCATAAAGGGACAAGTCATAGCTGATAAACTGGTTGAGGTGCCTCTTTAGGACAACAGGCTCCTCACCATAGAACTTCCTGATGATGTAGTCTTCACGTTATCATTAGCACCCAAACCTAAATAACCTAGAAATGAAATTAACATGACTTTGTTCTTCGATAGTTCAAAGTGTGAGCAAGGAGGCGATGTAGGGATTGTATTTTTCACATCACACGGTGCTCCAATGCCCTTTTCATTCAAGCTATAATTCCCTTGCACTAATAACAACACTAAATATGAGGCCCTAATATTGGATCTTCAAATAACCATCACCATGAGAATCAAGAGGCTAAATATCTTTGATGACTCCCTCCTCATATTCAACCAAGTCAAGGGACTATTTCAATATCGGGATCCAATCTTGAAATCTTACAAGGAGCTTGTTGAAACCTATCTAGGAAAACTATAATGGTACGACATCGAGGCAATCCCTTGTTCATAAAACACATTTGCATACACCGTGGCATCTTTAGGATCCTTGATCCATCAAAATCCATCTACTAATTTCACTACCATTCATGTGAAAATGCTCTCACACATAGTGATGCAACATGAGGTTTTTGATAACAAGGAATCAGTCAACATGATTCATATAGAGCCAGACCATGATTGGTTCTCTAAAGACAAATAATTCTTAAAGAAGGTGCCTTTGGGATCCTTGATCTCGTAGGGTCCTACGAAAAATGGTACCACTATTCACCACAAGGTTGTTTCTCAATATGCATTTGTGCAAATTGAATTGCAGAAAGAACAAGTCATATTGTATGTTAAGGCTATAGCCTATCAATATTGGCTAGTACAATATTTCTTGAGGCTTGGAAAAGTCCAACAAGGACTATCACATGCTGAAAGACAAGCATTCAAGAAAAAGGTGACAAGATATGTCTTTCTAGGAGGCATATTATATCATAAAAACTATGATGGAGTCCTCCTTCATTACTTAGAGCTCAGCTTGGGTTATTTTCAAGCCCACGATGATACATGTGATGGCCACTTTAGCAGCATGGCCATTGTCAAGTGTATTCTTTTAATGGGTTATTATTGGCCCACCATGGAGAAGGATTGTTGCGAGTATGTCAGGAAATGTGTTAAATGTCAACAACATGCAAATATGACGCACCTACCATATCAGGCCTTACATCCCATTCAAGAAGCTTGGCCATTTTCTTAGTGGGGTTTTGATCTGATCAGAAATATTTCTCCCTCATATTCAGGCCAACAAATATTCATATTAACGACCACTAAGTACTTCACCAAATGGGTGGAAGCGGTCCCCTTAACCTCGATAATTGGACCTCAAATTACGGAGTTAATAATTTACAACATCATCTATCATTTTGGGGTACCCTTAAAGATAATCTCAGATAATGGTCCATCATTCAAAAATAAAAATGTGTAAGCTTTAACAACCAAATACAACATTCATCATAGTTTTGCAACGCCATACTATCTATAGGAAAATGGGAAAGTAGAAGCCTCTAACAAGATAATAGTAGCAATCTTAAAGAAGACGAAAGAAAATCATAAGGATTGTCATCTGCAATTGTCCTTGGCATTATGGGCTTATAGGAATAGTGTACGGATGCCCACTGCGACAACACCATTTTTGCTTGTATATGGTGTTGAGGCCATTATACCCTTAGAGTTGGAAATTTTGACATTGCACGTCACATTGAAAGAGTTCATCAATGACGACACCACATGATAAGCTCACTTGCATCAATTGACCCTTATGGATGAATGTCACATTAATGCTATTGAGCATCTTCGCTTTTACCAGGACCATATAACATGATATTATAATAATAAATTCCACTTGAGAGACTTTAATGTTGGGGATCTTGTGCTTAAAGAAAACCAACAGAACTCAAATCTACCACTACATCTACGAGGCAAATTTTATGGCCAATTGGATAGGTCCCTATATTATCTTTGTGAATATTGGGCTTGGGGCATTTGGCTAAAAATGCTAGAGGGTTTTGAGGATCCAGAGCCTCTCAACATTATTCATCTAAGGGTGCGTTGGAACAAAATCTGCCTATGGTTGTTATTTACGCCTTGATTTTGTCAACATTGAGTAGACAGACTTAATCTTGGGATATTTCATCTAATATCCAAAGGAGGTTGGTTCCTTAATGGTTTTTTATGAGAAAAGGGAAAAGAGAATTACTAAAAGAGAGGGAAATATAGTCGTAGCTAGAGCTTTTATTATGGTACAAATTAGAAAACAACTAAGACAAATGCATATACTCTTACTGTTTAAGCATTTATTATATCTTCACGTAGAAATCATAGTTTTTCAAGTGTGATTTAGATATCTATATAACACACATATGTATCGAATTCTAACTCCAACAATATGATTTATATTATGTATAAGTCCAGATTTTAGAATAGATACAATATACAACTCAACAATGTGAATAGAAGCAAAGAATATTAATACATACACTTGCACACTATGAACCAGAAGCCAATAGAAGCGTAATTTTATTGCTTGTATTCAGAGTACATACATCCAGTCTCGTAAATGCCTAAGAGCTGACCTCTTTTTAGGGTGTTTTTACTATCATATATACCCTATGGTGAGTATCTTTACAATTAGTACATTCTGACATAAAATCAATTACAAGCAATCAGGCTACAATAATGCTTCAATATATTTTACATGGCTTCTAATAATAAACAAAAATATGATAGCAAAAATATAGGATTTGATACTTCTTCCACCATATGTCATCAGTTACTGACACAAGCTTTTGGAGGCATGTTTATTTATTCCTAATTATATCTTCACCAGCGAAAACCCGTCATGTCACAAAATCATGATATTTCTTCATGCTTTGGCTCTTTGAGACTACTCGCCAGTGAAAACTCATCATGTCATGAAATCATGACATCTTCTTACATTCTAACCTTTTTGAGCTTCCTACTGGCGAAAACCCATCATGTCATGAAATCACGACGTCTTCTTGTACTTTGGCCTTTTTGGACCTTTTTCTCACAAAAATCAATAATGTCATAAAATCACGATATTCTAGCACTATAGCTTCCTTTTCTTCTCCAACCCGGTGAAAACTCATCACATCGTGAAATCGTGACCTTCCTTATGCCTTAGTCATTTTTTGTCCTTTATGTCTCAAAAAATGAAACACTGGTCTCATGTGGCAAAACTCTACTATCTATCAAGGTAGTCTTTTTAGACTAACATTCTTGGCACCTTTCGAGGAATTTTGCTAGAAAAAATATTAGAATCCAGGACCTTCATCCATTTGGAAACAAAGTCAAAACAATATGGAAGATGATATTGTGGAAGAAAATAATCAAGAAAAAATGCATTTAAACAAGTAAAGCATTACCTTTTCAAGATACCTCCTACAACTTATGGATACTTTACTAAAATTACATTAACAACTCAAATAACTTCAAACTTGTGTTATGGCTAGCCATTGGTCCCTCCTTCTGTTAGCTACTTTTGGTTAGCCTACTTGGATTTATTTAGATTTTCTATCATAACAACTACTTCATTGTAAGTAAGGTAAACCTGCTTCCAATATTCATCTTCAAGGTCTAAAGAATCCATGAACAGCTGATATATATACTGTAATTCTTCCACTTTGTCATGGGACACTATCTTATTTCTTAAAATCAACTCCTGTAAACAAGACTTAATCTGTGTGAGGTTCTGCACCATAGCGAATACTTGTGTTTCCTCTATAGGTTCTTCCCAATTCTCTATCTCTGATTCATCCTCCATAAAAGTTTTTAGGGACAGTGTTAGCGCATCTTCACTTAAAACTTTTGAATTATCATCCCACAAATATGGAATTCCACATTTTTTTTCCAGATTTAAATGCTTCACTAATCCCTTGGCCTCAGCTTCTAACTCTTGAAGGATTTTTTCACCTTGAGTTACAATTTTAAACCTCCTAAAGAAAATTTTAGCTATAATCTTGGCTTGAGACCATGCTTCACTTCAGATTTTAGCAGCGACACTCTCCGACATTTTCTCTGATAAGACTTGAATCTTTGTTGCCGCATCTGATCTTTATTGAAGAAATATTACTGAAGCTTTTAGTTCATCACTGACTACTTCAATTACTTCCTTCACCTTGGCCAGGTACAACAACATAGGCCTTGCTCTAAGACTTAGTGTCAATATATCTTTGAGCATTTCTTTTCTTATTGCTTTGACTTTTCCTTTCGAGAGACCAGATGGGGCATTTTGCTTTTCTATTATCTATTGCTGAAGTTGTTGAACCTATAGATTCAGAGACTGAATCTATGCATCTACCTCCTCCAGTTTTTCTTTATATTTGGCTGCTTCATTAGCAGCTTCACCAAACTTATCTTCCCATTTCTTTGCTTCTAGCTTCAGGGCCTTTTCTATCAATTTTTGCTCCTACATGACTTACTCTAATTATTTCTTGACCCCTTGTTCTTTGATAAATTTTTCCTTGAAATATTCTCCATGCAAGTAAATGGTTCCTAAATGGGCCTGAGCCCTTCCCCATTCATCTGGCATGTGTAGCTGGGTAATGTCTTCAGTTGTATCTTCCATCTGATAATCCTCAATGGTCATCTCTCCTTTAGATTTCTTTGATATAGGTGTCAATTTTAATTTTTTCCTCTGCATGGTGGTGGGATCAAGAGCAATTATCTCTTGAATGCGAGCTGGAGTTTTGGAATCTCTAGCAGAATGAGATGTCCACCAGTCTAAGGCATTTTTGTTTACCTTTCTCAAATCTTTTAGTTTTGAAAGAGTCGGATGACTCTCAACATCTGAAGTGGATATTGATTTAATAGCTAGGATACAAACACTAGGGAGAAATGGATTTGGAACCAATGCAACATTAAATTCAGATTGGAGTTGGGAGTATAATGTTGGTTCTGAGGAAGAAAACCATGAATTCAAAGGAAACATTATATCTTTATTCGAACTAGAAATGGAAGGAGATTTGTTTTGGGAATGAGTAGAGAGAAAAGAGTGAGAGAATAGGGAAGCCATACCTATTTCCATCTGAAGTGCTTGTTTATTTCCATATTCTTCCTCTTGATCTCTATTATTTTCATTCATGATAGAATATCAAACTTCATTCTGCATAGAAACTTCTACATTTTCTCTTTCGTCAACTCTATTTTCATCATCTACATCCTCTTCAAGATTTATTATTTCAACATTTTGGGGAATTTCCCCACGTTGTTCTCTTCTCTGTTCAACATTCTCCTTTTTTACAATAATTTCTTTGAAAATAGATACATTTTTACCTCCTTGAGTAAGGTCATTTGGATCATCAATAGTTCCAATTAGAGCATTTTCTTGTTCAGTAATCTCTGCATTTAGAACATTACCTTCATCATTCTGAATAATTTGCTCATCATTTGGAGCAGTTCCAACATTCTCAACATCATTATCTTGAGCAATTTGCTCATTATTTGGAATTTTTCAATATTTTGTTTCTCTTTTTCTGGATTTTCTGCTATAGACTTTAGCCTCCTCCTCTTAATGCAAAGATTTTCTTCATCAGATTTTGTAGCTGAGTTTGATGGGAAAAAAACTTCATAGTTTTAGAGATTGTAGTTTTACCTTTTGATGAATCAGCACCTTGTGCCAAGCATTTTCCTCTCCTTTCTAATTGTAAGGGTTCAGTGATCCCTTGTCCTTCTTTACCTAGGCCTTTTCCTTCATATCCCATCTTCAACATCATCTGGGCAGCTTTTCCATATACTTTTCCTTGTTATTTTGTGAAGATGTCGTTAGTGGCCTTTTTCTTGGAAGTTCTAAGCCTGGTTTGTGCTTGAGCTAACGGCTGCTCAACTGCAAATTTCTTCCCTTTACCTTGGTCAATATTCTATTTTTTTGTAGCTTCAAGACTTGTTGCCTTGCTGCCACCAATGCTAGGAGGTACCTTCACAGGAAAAACTCCCGACCAAGAATCTTGATAATGGTCATAACAAACTAAAAATTCAAGATCATTTTTTATAGGATACCTCAAATCAATCATATTTTTTTGCACTCTCATGGTCCACCATTCATGAATATTTCCCATCGTCCAATCTACCCATTTCTTCTACATTCTAGAAATGGTATTTTCATCCAACACATGTTTTGAATTATTCTTAGGATCATAATACATTACATGTTCATAAAAATTGTGCCAAGGGGGCAACGGTTGCATTCTTTCTACATGCCATTCTAGTGCATCATCTTCATTATTATTTCTACATGATTTAATATTTGGTCTAATCATGTCTTCATTGGGATTCTATTTAAAATTACTTGTCTTTCTGCAAATCTATTTATAGGGTCGTATTTCCATCTCTGAGGTATTTCAATTAACCCCAATTCTCTCAAAGCTTGAGTAATCTATTCATGTTGACCCTTCTTAGAAATAATAATACCCTCAAATTGAAAATATATAGTACAGGTACCAGTTTTACCTATACCTATACCATATTTGACATTAATTTGTTCAATTTTTCTTACATATTCCAAAGCAAACAACTTTTCAGTAACATAATGGGGAAGTAAGAAAGGTTTTCCAGTAAACCCATATAACCTAATGACAACCCCTTGGGTGAGAATAAACCAGTCACCCTCTTCAACATGCTTATTCTATAAAAATTTCTCGGCTTTTGGGATTAATCTTCTGATTTCTCCATACATTATTCTTAGAGTTGGACCCAAAAATTCCCTATTAAAATCATAATACGATTTTGTTTTGTGTAATACATTGGTCCACTCATATACTGGTAATGTTCTCCCCTTTTCATATTTATCATTTACAAAAATAAAATCTAGCTCCTTAGCCATAAAATAGAAGAACAACCACACCAAGTACGAAGAAAAATAAAAAGAAAATTGAGACCCTTTTTCATTGTAGATAATCCTTCATGAATTTCTCTAAAAAGATACCCCAGCTAGTCAAAAAATAAAGGCCTAACACTTTTATCCATGACTGAAGAGTCATAATTTTTTGGGTTTGATAGGCAATTGACTAAGGTAATCTGCCACCCATGAACTTTCTCGTTAGTCTTCAGTCTAGCCACCATAGCCAATATAGAGAACAATTCTAGGTTCTTGAATTCTGCTAGGTGGATGGGGGTTTCAGGCATATTTCCTCTGGTAGGTGGGTTTTTTAACTATGTAATGAGGAAATTCTTCATATTTTCAAAAGGCACAAAATATTTTGCTTGGTCTGTTGGGTTAAAAGCCTTAGGCTCAAGGGTAGGTACATAACCAACGGTGAAAGCAAAAATAAAAGCATATGTACTTATAGTAAAAAGCAATCTCCCTCTATAATCCCTAACCACTTTCTTTTTTTCATCATAAAAATTTGTGATTGCTTTGACCAATTCAGGACAAGGGTGCATAGGAACATAAAAATACCAGTAGAGTAATAAATGGAAAGCAAAAGTAGCAGGGGAAGACACAGTAATACCAGTAGCCATTCTGTCTTCAATATCTTTTCGAATCTTCATCATATCTTTCCATGTTACCATTGTGTCACCGATCCTAGCATCTCTGTCAATAAATTTTTCACCCATGTCCTCTTCATGTCTCACTACTGAATGTGTAGAAGATGAAACCACCATTGCTATTTTATGATTATTCTTCTTCAGATCCATGAGAGACTATCACACTGAGCTTGTCTAAGATGAACTCAAATTAGGAAAAATAGGAATAGAAAGTGGTGCAGCGGATTTTACTTAGGATTAAAGTTAGGGTTTTTCACATCAATTAGAACAAACATGCATGATTTGCATTAATTGTGGTTGGTGGGATAGATTTCCTAATATTTCTTTGTGCTTTGTTTCTGTCACCTTTTCAAATGTTGTTTGAAAATCCAGCCAATGGTTATGAACTGCATTAAAATAAATATTACGCTTACCAAAGTCTACCTATTTTGAAAGGTGGTTCCTATTTGCCAATCATCAAAAAGACACATGGCAATTTTAGAATTCCTTTCGATGACTGACTGAGCAACCTTATTAAATGAAAAATAATACCTCTTGAGGCTTATTTTATTCTTAAAAGTGGCTCTTTCTCGCCAATCATCAGAGGACTACATGGCGGTTTCAAATTAAATTCGTTATACCCGACAAAATAGCACCTTTCAATTTGGTCTTTTTCTTGCTGGCAAACTCTGGTTGGCCATGGAAATGGTGACAAAAAACTTTTATAAACTGGAGGCAACTTAGGGAAATATTTACAAACATTGTTATAATGTACATACTATACATAAAGTCTTCTCTTTTTCTTTAATTGAAGTAGAGCTTTAAGTGAAAAGCATTCATTGTTATGGGTAAAATCATACCTTGTTGATCTTTCAGTTGAAAAGAATTAAATTGCTTTTCAACAATTATTTCAAAAGGGCCTTCCCAAAAGGCATCAAATTTATCATGGTTACCTAGCTTAGCTTTTTTCACATTCCATTTTAAAACCAAGTCCCCCACTTTAAATTTTTTGAAAGTCATTTTTCTTATTGAACCAACCTGCTGTATCTTCCATATGTTTCTAACGGTGATCATAGGCCTGTTTCCTTTGTTCTTCTAGTTGTAAGAGCTGCATCAACCGAGCATCCATTGGTTGGCCTCCCTCTTCATCCATATAATTAAGTAAATTTAGTGCTGGTATTTCCATATGTATAGGCAAAATAGCCTCTTTACCATAGACCAAAGAATAGGGTGATGTATTAATAGATTTCTTAATTCAACCCATAGTTCTTGGTTGATTAAAGAATGCTAGCTTCTTTTGTTATCTTCTAGCATTCTTTTCAAGATTCTGAGGAGGTTTTTATTTGTAGATTCAGCTAGGCCATTTCCCTATGGGTAGTAATTGGAAGAGGTCTTCAAATATATACCATATCTACTAGTGAACTCAATCATTTTAGCTTCGATGAAAGCTGATCCATTATTTGTAATTAGTGAATCTAGTACACCAAACCTTGTAATAAAGATTTCCACAAACTCGATTACAACTTCCTGATTGACTTTCTTAGTGGGGATGGCTTCATCCCACTTAGTGAAATAGTCTATGGTAGTAAGTATATACTTGTGGCCAGTTGATGAATTAGGTTCTATTATCCCAACAAAATCTAACCCCCACTGTTGGAAAGGTTCTTCAACTTGGATAGACTTTAAGGGCATAGGGGCATTTTTTTTCCTACCTACATATCTTTGACATTGCTCACAAATTTTAGTTACTTTGTAAGTGTTTGAAAAAATAGAATGCCAATAACAACCTGCTCTGAGTATCTTCAAAGCGGTGGATCTTCCTGAATAATGTCCACCAGAGAGACCTCCATGAAACTCTTTCAACACATTTTTTTTCTCATCTTCTCTTATACACTTCAATAGTACACCATCTATATTTTTCCTATACAACCCTTTCTATTGAAGGGTGTACTTCAATGCTTGTGCTCTATACCTTCTTCTTTGTGAAGCATTCATATTATCAGGACACATCCTAGTCTAAAAGTACTTCACGAGATCATCAATCCAATCAATCTTCTCTAGATTTTGATCTAATTCTATATTTGCCATTACACCCTAGTGCTCTCCATGATCATTTGCAGCCTTCTTGGCTAATTCTTGGCATAGAGCTCTACCCCTTACTATTTTGGTTGGGTGTATTTCCACATCATATTATTGTATTTTAGTCACCCAACCAGCTCTCTTTTCACCAAGTTCCCCTTGTATTATAAAATTCCTGACATCAAGATGAATCACATAAACAATGATCCTACTCTGTGATAGAAAATGTTTAAATTTATTCAAATATTTCATGACAACATACACTTGCTTCTTGATAAAGTTGTATCTCTCTTCGTGATCATGCATGGTGGAACTCAGAAAATCTATGGGTCTTTCTTCATTTTCCTTTACCTTTTATGTGAGGACTGTAGCATAACTTTCTTGTTCACCCACAACATATAGGATAAAACCTCGGGAATAGTCGGGGTTAACCAGCACAGGTGCCTGAGCTATTTCTTCTAGAATTTTTTTGAAAGCATTCTTCCTTGGATCTATCCATTTGAAAGGTGCATCTTTATTCAATAATTCAGTCATTGGTTTAACAATTTGTGTGAAATCTGCAATAAATTTATGCATAAAATTTATTTGTTCGAAGAAATATTGCAAGCCTTTCTTGTTAACTTGTAGGGGAAGTTCTAAGAGTGCTTTCACTCTATCAGGATCAATAGCTAATCCAACTTTAGAGATGACATGACCAAGTAGGATACCTTCTTCTACGATGAATATGGATTTCTTTAGGTTCAAAGATATTCCAAATTCCCTGCATATTTCAAACACCTATTCAAGGTGTGTTATATGATCTTGCTTATGATGAGAAAAAATAGTCATATCTAAATAGATGACTATGATTTTGTTAGCAAGCTCACCGAAAGCTACATCCATTTCCCTCTGGAAGGTTTCTCCAATGTTAGACAAGCCGAAAGGCATCCTTTGATAGGTAAATGTTCCCCATTTTATGGTAAAGGTAGTCTTGTATTGATCTTCATCTCTGACCCATACCTGATTATACCCAGAAAAACCATCTAGCAAAGAGAATCTTTTTGCTCCTACAATTGTGTGTAAAATTTGGTCAATTTATGGGAGGGGATACTGATCCTTGAGTGAGGCTCTATTCAAATTTCTAAAATCCACACATAATCTAATGTCTCCATTTTTCTTCCTGACTGGAACCAAGTTTGCCACCTAGGTGGAATGTTTAATAGGATACACTATCTTAGCTTGAAGGAGTTTTAACAATTCCTGCTTCATTAGAGCTTCTATACTGTAGCACCCTAAAATTGGTGCAATGAAATTGTAATAATTACATTCACCTTAGTAAATAATTTAAATTCAAATTTTAACCTCCCAAACCACCCGTTAACCATCGGGTAATCCGTTTCCCCCTTTTCTATGCCATTTTTAGAGGTTGTTTTGACCGTTTGACGATATCGTCGCCGATCAGACGATATCGCCCCAGATCTGACGATTTCGTCTAGGCTAGGACGTCCAGACGATCTTGTCGCAAAACTGATTTTGCACAATTAGCTTCTGTTCCAACGGGCCTCTAATCCGGGCAGAAGCGTGTCTACGCCGTTAGAGACCCTCCCCCATTGGAGATCTCCCAAATAGGGATGATCTCCAACCTCCTAACTATTCCCCTAAGCCTATTTAATCATTAGGACCTTCCCTTCCCAACCCCTGGCTGAAATTCTCTGTAACTTAACTTCATACACGTTAAATCATCCCAAATTCACACTTGCAGTAGTCCTATATCAATTTTGTTGCAGGTACATTAGTGTTTTTCAGCCGGAGCAAGATTTCATCATCGTCGATGAACCTGTTCAGATCGGAGGCGATCCTGTCGAATCAAAGACGATTTCGTACCGATGTGGGACGATTTCGACTGCAGTCAACATTGAGGCAATCAGTGCCTGAAGTTTGCATTTCTTCTCCCCTTTTTTGTTGTTTTATGTTGTAATTAGCAATTTTATTCAGTATTTTATGTTATTTTGCATTTGGAGTTCACCCATTTAGCTTAGATTGCATAATAAGATCATGATTTGTCACTAGAATATCATAATTTGTTTGAATTTCTATTCATAACTATTGTTCAGTATTCATATTGTTGTTTTGTGTTGTTTCCCTCTGTTATCACAGGGGTATTCTCTGTATTTTGCATCTATTTTTCTGTTTGTAGGTCTCTGACGAATTCGTCTGACGAATTCGTCAGATCTCAGATGATCTTGTCTGATCTCAGATGATTCTGTCGAATTCCAGATGATCCTGACTGCTTCAACATCAGAATCTCCATCAGACATCCGGATCAGGTATTCTTCATTTGTATTCTGTAATTTCTCTATTTTCTGTCTTTAAATCTATTTTTTGTATTCATTAAATCTGCACTTTCATATAGATTAATTTAGATTCATTTGGCCAAACCTAGGATATGAATGCTTAAGGCTAAAAACGAACACATAAAAACACATTCCAAACCTAGGCGTGGAAACTGCCATTAAATGTTTCCTGGTGAACCCACCATCCATCGAAAAATCACCAATATACACCTCCCTTGAGAGGCGGGACCTTCGCAAGTCCTCTCAGTCCGAGGTACCGCGACATCCTTTTCCCATCCTCCTTCCGGGCACGGATCCTATAGCCTGAAGGTAAGGGTGCAAAAAATTTGGAGCGATACATTTTGGTGAACCCGACGTGAATGCATCATAAACCTTTTGAAAACAAAAAACAAAAACAAAAAAAAAAAAATAGAACAACTAAAACATAGATGCATTTTAAATCATTTAAAGTTTAATATCATGTTTAGATGGTAGCTCCTAAGAAAATATTAGCAGTTACTATAAATGTAGAAAACCAATTGGCAGCCATAGAAGTCAACTCTATGCTTAATGTGCCTGAAACAGATAGAAATCAATTCTTGTGGAACGAACTTGATAGGAGACTTAGTGTCATCTCATCTAGGTCCACACAACTTAAGCAAATCAAGAGGCTAGTCCTAGATAGAATCCTGGATCCTCATCAACTAGTTTTTTATCATGAACTTCAGAGA
This sequence comes from Wollemia nobilis, assembly GCA_028583015.1. NCBI lineage: Eukaryota > Viridiplantae > Streptophyta > Pinopsida > Araucariales > Araucariaceae > Wollemia > Wollemia nobilis. Next base: position 8,939,772 of record JAQPPZ010001925.1, read on the forward strand.
GCCTGCCATAGATGGTTAGCTTATAGGAGAGCTCTAGTATCTTCAGAATTGTTCACCTTCGAGGAATACCTCGAGAACGCAGCCATTGTACACCAGTTCCTAGGTTGTGTAGAAGACCAAGAGGTTGTTCTTACAGATAGGGAAAGATGGAATAGAGTTCCTCGAGCTGTGTTATATCGAGAGTATTGCCATGAGCTTTACTTCTATCAACCAGCATCTGAGACAGATAATATCACTATAGCTCTTTTCATCAAATTTTTAAAAGAAAACTTTCAATTTGAAGAAGAACACTTCATGACTCCTGAACAACTCGAGCCTATTAATGATATTTATAAATTATTTATAGAAAACTAGATTATTACTTTCAGTCTTATTTCTTGCAATTATTGTGTTGATTGTCTTTACAATATTATTTCAAAAACAAAGAAAAACTAAAAATTAAAAACTAAAAAACTAAAAACATAGCAAAAACTTAAACATTTCATTTCAAATATTGTAGTAGGTATATAATTAATATATACCTCTTAATCTTGTTGCATATATATATATATATATATATATATATATATATATATATTTGCTGAAATCAAAATTTAGCACCATGCCTAAACTTAGGAATGGTAAAGAAACTTTAGGAGAAGAAGAAGATTGGTTACAAGATACAACTAGAGACCCAAATATCCTTCCTGAAGATCCAACTTCGGAAGGAAAAACTCTAGCTCAATCAGAACATGACCTAGGTGAAGATAATGAACAAGAAGGAAGTGTTAAAGAGGATGGATCCTCATCCCCTAGAGTAGCTCCAGATGGAACTATTGCTTTTGACAACATAGATCATTTCAAGAACTTTCTTAATGATAACATTGATGCCCTTAATGTGGCAGTTCGTATTGATAAAGGTCAAATTAGTAACACTCAAGCAGCCTTGGAACATGCGTTTGATGTACGCACTAATCCCTTGTCTTTCATTGATCAAGAAAGTGATAAGGCTGGACCATCCAATACGGATATGGTCACTATGATGCAAAACATGTCAAAACAACAGGCTATCCAACCTCCTAAGGAACCTGTTATTCAACCTAAAATCATTCCCACACAAAAGAAACCTTCCTTCACTACTTTATTCCGCCAAACTATTGAGCAATATGCTTCAAGTAAACAAAAACCTAAAACGAAACCAAATACCAATTTTCAACAATCTGAAATACATCATAATACAACTTCAAAATTCCTTCATAATACTTTTCCTACCAATAATTTACACAATAGTAACATGGCATCTAATCTTCATGTTCCTCCATCATATGCCCATAAAACCCATGTCAATGCCCTACCAAACCAATATGGGGGGCAAACTAGTAATCTGGAAGCCATGGTGAAACAGTTAGCTTCACGTATGGACCAGATAGATCCCTACCATCCCTCGTATAATTATCGAGAGATATGTAGTCAACCTTTGGATCCCATAGTTGTAGCTCAACCATACCCTAAGCATTTTCCCATGCCTATCCTGCCTATATATAAAGGAACCGAAGATCCCATAGAGCATCTTCGCATGTTTAGGATAGCATGTCATGACATATCACATGATGACTTGCTATTACTAAAAATGTTCCCGAAAAGTTTAGGTGGAATGGCATTAGAGTGGTACTATCAATTGCCCACTCATTCTTTGAGAAACTTTGAAGAAATCAGACTGAATCATTTGTCCATCAATTTAGTGCCTACATCGAGAGGCATGTAACTATTAAAGATTTATACAATTTAAAACAAGACAAAGATGAATGTTTTGCCGATTTCTTAGCTAGATGGAGGCAATTGACAGGAAAACTGCACTTTGTGCTACCTTATAGGGAAATGTTGGACATTTTTATCAATAATTTGCAAGAACAAATATCTTATGAGCTATCAACTGCTACCTTAACTACCTTCGATCAAGCTATAGATTTAGCTCGAAGAGTAGAAGATGCCCTCATTAGGAGAGGCCAACTTAGGAAGAAGGATGATGAGAAAACATCCAGAAATCAATATAAAAACAAACAAGTTGTCGGTGACGGAGTCACTGACAACAGAAATGTTGCTAATATCAATGCAACGAAGACAACAAAAAAATTTATATTGAAACCTCCTGATAAGCCTCCTCGAGAATTCACTAGATTAAACCAACCCTTATCAACTATTTTACCTCAATTACTCGAAAGAGGTTTGATCCAATTACCAGCTATCCGGGAACCTGATCCAACTATACCCGGATACGGAGTCGACTTACACTTGTGATTTCCATAGAGGACCTGGACATTCTACCAACGCTTGTAAAAGGTTGAAACATAAAATACAAGATTTGATTGATAATAATGAAATGGAAGTGCAAGCCTTCCAACCTAAACAAAACCCTCCTAATAATACTCAAAAGACCGTTCCCCAAAATCAAAATCAAAATGCTAATCAAACTTTAGACATATTTCAACACCCTTTACCAAGACATGGTAAAGAGGTAGCCAATCAAATCGAACATCATAATGTTCCCCCTCCTACCCGATATGTAGGAACCATTAGCGGACAATTACCTGTTCAGGATCCTCAAATATTTGACACAACCTTATCCCTGGTTACGACCAGGCCCTTACATAATTTTCAAACTTTTGATTCTAGTGATGTAGAATCAGATAGTGAAAGTGAACTAGACATTACTTCAAACCAATCGAATAGTTCTGAAAATGAATCAGATCCTATTCAACCCGTCACAGATGCTATGGTTCCAGAAGAACCATTTCCTAGAAGAGTTACTACTCGACCTTCTTCTAATATATTCCTTTCTAATGAACAAGCCATAAATGCTCGACCGAGACCAGTTCAACGTCCTCATTATAACATTGTAGGTACCATTGGAGTCGTTACCCGACAACAAGCTCAAAATTCCCAACAAGAACCAAACCAGAACGATGGATCGGCTCCATTCGTTTTGAAAAACCCCAATAAAGGGAATCATGCTCCTAATGTTCAACCTAAACCCCCTTACAATATTAATGAGCAATTGTCCAATACTACGGCCAGAATTTCCCTTTTGGATTTATTAAGATCCTCTCCCACCCATAGGGATGAGTTGATGCTTACATTAAGCCAAATGATGGTACCTCAAAACATTCAACTTGAAGCTATGGCCAATACTATCATCACTCGAGAGATTGATTGTATTGACTTTCGGGATAAAGATATCCCATAACACGGTTTACATAAGGATAATCCCTTATACATTACTTGCTCTAATTGGGGATGTAGGCTGTCAAACGAGTCTTGATTGATAATGGCTCATCTCTAAACATTTGCACTTTTGACTTCTACCAAAGATTTGGCTTTAGAAGTGATGAAATGAAGAAAAGTGATATGATTATCAAAGCTTTCAATGACGAAACACAAGAAACGTGTGGAGTTATTACCCTCCCATTGCAAGTTGGTCCTAGAACCCTAGAAACAACCGTGTTTATTGTACATTGCCCAACATCGTACAATATACTTTTGGGTCGCCCTTGGATCAATGCCATGCGAGCGGTCCCATCAACCTTACACCAATGTGTTAAATTTGAGTTTAAAAATCAGTTGGTCACTATCCATGGTGACCCTAGACCTTTTGATATGTGTGCTTTGGCAGAACCCGTTGGAGTGCAATTTTGCCCTGCTCTGTCATCCACACATCCTAGTTCTTATTTTTCATCTAAAACTGTGAAACACACACCCATAACTTCACCTATTTCCCCTCCAGTAATTTCATCCTCCTATATAGATCAACAACCCTCTAAACAAATCACTCTAGAACCTCAAAAAGATCTTAAATCTACAACCAATCCTTCATGTTCTATCCCTATAAATTCAAAACCTATAGAAACATCAATCATACCTTCCACATCTCAAGATATAGGGAATAAGCCTTCTACATCTTATGCCCTTTTCGATGAACTTTTACCAGATTTATCCACAACCTTAATATCAGAAAAAACAAATGCTTTCATGCAAGATTCAATTCTTTTGAATAATTTACCGCCATCTCCTCGTACTTTGGGCCTCCCACAACCTATGGGAAGTACTTACCAAGTCGGGAGTTGTGCCTTCATTTATAAAGGATATGGCTGGGGAAGAATCCCTCGGAATATCAAAACTCATCATGAGGGATACGCTCGGTGTTATTTTACCAATGATTATATTAAAGCTAAACCCATGATGCTTAAAATGGGATATAAAGGGAAAGGCTTGGGACCTTTCCAAAATGGCATGAAAGAACCTTTCGAGGTAGAACCGTGGCCTGCTCGTTGTGGTGTGGGCCTATTTCCTAGTAAGGGTCAACCCTTTCCTTTTGAAGATGATGATCAACTCATATGTTATCAAGATTATTTGGATAGGCATGTTGATTTGCCTCTTAAAAATTAGTCGTTTTCATGCAACATGCTATCCATAGCTTACCCTGAAATGATTGTTGACCCCGATGAAGAGTTGGAAGGAGATATCTTCCATGATGTCTCTGTTGAAGAGATGTTACACAATGGATTTTATTTTGATGGTTCTATACCAACTATAGCCCAACTTGAGGCCACTAATCCTCAAGATGAATTATCTAAATTAACCTTACAAGAATTACAAGAATTGGGTGTTTCACCCGCCCCACCTAATTTTGAAAGAGATCTACACATGGAGGTAGAAAACGTCATTAAAATTAATATTGGAACCGAGGATAATCCTCACATAATCAATATTGGATCAGAATTAAGTCAAGAAAAACAAGAACAATACATTGCATTCCTTAAAGAGTATGAAGATGTCTTCGCTTGGACATATGAAGATATGCCAGGTCTAGACCCTTCCGTAGTCATGCATCATCTAGTGGTCCATCCGGATGCTAAACCTGTTAAACAAAAACTTAGAAAAATGCATCCCAAAGTGGCTCTGCTAGTCAAAGGGGAGTTAGAAAAACTCCTGAATGTTATCTTTATACAAGCTATTGATTATGCTGAATGGATCTCAAATGTAGTTCCGAGTCACCAAGAAAGAAGCTACCAAAGTTAGGGTTTGCACTGATTTTAGAGATATTAACGTTGCATGCCCTAAAGATGACTTTCCTCTTCCAAACATGGATCAAATCATTGACTTTACTATCGGGAGTGGGATGATGTCCTTAATGGATGGATTCTCCGGTTATAATCAGATCAGGATAGCTCCTGAAGATCAGGCTAAAACAACATTTATCACCCCCTGGGGTACCTTTTGTTGGAAAGTGATGCCATTTGGCTTAAAGAACGTAGGTGCAACTTATCAACGAGCTATGACCTATATTTTTCATGATATGATGCATGATATCCTACATGATTATGTAGATGATATTATAGCTCGCTCTATTATTGAAGACAACCATTTAGATGATTTGAGAAAAGTTTTTAATCGATTACGAGAATATCTTATTCGATTAAATCCAACAAAATGTATATTCGGAGTTAAGTCCGGTAAACTATTAGGGGTTTTAGTTTCTTTACGTGGTATTGAAATCGACCCTCTCAAGATTGCGGCCATCACTGATATGCCCGCACCTACTAATATATCTGAGTTACGAAGTTTACAAGGTAAACTTCAAGCTATCCGTCGCTTCATCGATAAGCTGGCGGACAAAACTGGTCCCTTTCTTAAACTCCTTAAGAAGGATGTCCCTTTTAATTGGGACATCGAATGTAGAGAAGCTTTTGAACTTCTCAAACAATACCTCCTTAATCCACCTGTGCTTTCACCACCTAAACCTGATCGCCCATTTCTCCTATATATTTTAGCTTCAGATTCTGCCTTAGGAGCTATGTTAGCTCAACTTGATGATGAAAAGAGAGAACGTGCTAATTATTATATTAGCCGAACCTTCATCAGTTATGAAACCCGCTATACAACATTAGAAAAACTATGTCTAGCAGTCGTGTTTGCTACGCAAAAATTACGACACTATATGCTTAGTCAAAAAACTTATGTCATTGCCAAATACGATCCCTTAAGGTATCTCATGAGTCGACCTTATTTATCGGGTCGCACAACCAAGTGGGTTCTTGCTCTAAGTGAGTTTGATCTCACATTCATAGGACAGAAGTCGGTTAAGGGTCAAATCATAGCGAGATCAATTAGTTGCTGCACCCTTAGAGTCTACCCATCCCCTCATCATCGAGTTTCTGAATGAATGCCTTCAATTAGAGGCGAACCATATTGAACAATGGTCCTTATACTTTGATGGAGCCCGATGCATGAGTGGGGCTGGTGCGGGTATTATTTTAATATCCCCGCAAAAACATCTTATTCCTCCTGTCCTTCAAATTGACATTTGCTTGCACCAACAATACTGCTGAGTATGAAGCTCTAATCCTTGGATTACGAGCTGCCTTAGCACTAAAAATTAAACACCTTTTAGTTTTTGGTGATTCTCAACTGGTTATAAACCAAATTAATGAAGTTTATCAGACCAGAGATGATAAACTGCGTCCATATAAGGCCTATGTTTTACAATTAATGTCTCTATTTGATCAAGTTACCTTGGAAGCTATTCCTCGAACTAGCAACCGTGCAGCTGATGCTATGGCCGCAGTGCATCTCTCCTGCCCTTGGAGTTAGATGACGAATATGCCACTATCATTATTCGTCGACTCCAGGAACCCGCTTCAAATAAGTCATGCTTAGAGCCTTTGGATGTGTTTCTAATCAATGAAACTACTCCTGAACCTTGGTATACGGACATATTTGATTTTCTCCAAAATGGGACTTTCCCTGCCGATTCTAATAGAAACCAGCGTCGGTTATTACGTAGACGAGCAAGTCGATTTGTAATAATTGGCAATACTTTATATAGGAGATCTTTTGAAGGTATCCTATTAAGATGTTTAAACTTAGAAGAGTCTAAATCAGCCTTGAGTGAAGCCCACGATGGATCTTGTGGAGGACACTTTAGTGGTAGTGTCATTGCTAAAAAGCTCCTTCGGATAGGATACTTTTGGCCTACCATGGAAACGGATGCACATGAGTATGTGCGCCATTGCGACAAGTGCCAGAAACATGCTGACCTTGTCCATGCGCCTGCACAAGAGCTGCAGGCTATTTCATCTCCTTGGCCCTTTTCTAAATGGGGCTTAGATATTATTGGCAAAATCAATCCTGTGTCATCTGATGGACACAAGTTCATCATAACCGCCACTGAGTATTTCACGAAGTGGGTCGAAGCTATGCCTTTAGCTTCCTGCACTGGCACACAAGTCTCTAAATTTATTTTTAATCAAATCATTTGTAGGTTTGGAATTCTTGCAAATCTCATCTCTGACAATGGAACTTGTTTCAAAAATAAAGATGTTAAAAAATTATGCCAAAAATATAAGATTCAACATCAGTGGTCCACTCCCTATTATCCTCAGGGTAATGGTCAAGCAGAAGCATCTAACAAAACCTTAATCAAAATCCTCAAAATATTGGTCAATAAAATTGGCCGTGATTGGCACATTCAATTATATCCGACCTTGTGGGCCTATCGAACTAGTGTTCGAACCCCCACTGGAACTTCACCATTTGTTTTGGTTTACGGTGCTGAAGCAGTTTTTCCATTTGAATTGGAAGTTCCTTCTTTGGCTCTGCTACTTCAAGATACCGAAGTAGGAGATGAATATCGTGTTGGTGAGACTCAGTCAGTTGGAACTCCTAGATGAAAAATGCATCAATGCTTTGGAGCATCTCCGTGCCTACCAAAACAAGCTTAAAAGATCATATGCTAAAAAAGTTCGTCATCGATCCTTTGAGATCGGCGACCTTGTTTTAAAAGAAAATAAAAAAAATACAAATGCAACTAAGGACCTTAAAGGTAAATTTGAGCCCAAGCTGGCTTGGACCATACATTATTACTGCTAAATTTGAATCGGGAGCATACAAATTATCTACCTTAGATGGTAAAGAACTTAAAGAACCCATGAATATTTTGCATCTTAAACGTTACTATGTATAAATTTGGTCACTTCATCCATGTATATATTTGTTCAAAATCACTATCTTGTATTTCTTTCAAATTTATAAAATCCAAAAACACCAAAAACATTCATAATCATCAAAATCTTCAAAACTATTTGTTGCATTTATTTATGGCACTTGTTAAATTTTTTAAAAAAAACAAAATAAAGAATAAAAATCAAAACAACAATATGCTTGACTCTTTCGAAACCAAAACAATATAAAGAAGAAAGAGAGAGTCAATATTCTCAAAATCTTCTCAAAAGTGTTTATATATATTTTCTTACAAATATTGCAGTTATATGTTTCAAATTATTTTGGATAAATTAGCATTTATTTGGAATCCCTCACTTGCACACTCACAAAAATAAATATCTTGATTTTATCTGGCATGATTACTAATCTCTCTTATATCAAAGTCCACAAAATTCAATTAAATAAAGTTTGAGCATAGAGAATTGATCTTGTTATTTACTTAAACCAAGCACATCCTTTCACAATAAAATGATTATATTTGTAATTTCCATGTTTTGCTACATAGTAGAAGTGATTTCTTGAGCGAAAAGTTTCCCCTGCTATCCTATCATGCACATGGTCTAGAATCTTTGAGAATTGGCAAAAGGACAAGCTCACCCCTACCCAGAATAAAAATCCCTTGCTCTACAGACTAATCCGAGCAAGTATCCCTAGCAAAGAAAAAGAAAAGAAAAGTTCAAGAAAAAGAGAAAAGAAAAATGTTATTTTATATCATTACAACAATATTTCAAGCACTATCTCAAAAATCAAGCAAACAAAAATACAAAAAGAAAAAGAAGCAAAGTTCAAAAGAAAGCAGAAAGCAAGAAAGCAATAAAATCCCTTTCCCTACCCTTTGAAAAGAAAAGAAGGGTTGATGAGCTTGAATCCCTGGAATTCTCAATTATTCGAAAAGCTGTGAGGTAAGCCCCATAACAGGTGGTTTGTGCCCAACTCTGCTTGGCCTTGGGTAACTCCTAGCGTGGTGATATGTCTGTCACATTAGCGACCTTCTTTTGTACTAACCTATGTCTGCTTATGGATTAGCTAGCTCTTGATAATCCGACCTACATAGTAGTCTAGTATGGTTATATGCATCTACATCATGGTTAATGAACACTTATTTGGTTTCTTCAAATCACTTGTATCATATTATCTTGCTCAAAGCTGGTAAATGCACAAAGCAATTGCACACACATTTGTATTTGAGAGATTTTGTGTATCATTATGATAAATCAAGATCGGAAATGAATTCACATATGCACATGGGATTCCTTATAAATCTAACTTTTGTCTTCAAAATACTTTGAAATATTCTTTTTGCAACTTGTTTGGAATAAATCAAGTACAGTTGTTTAGCATAAAGACAACTATATAATAGAAAAATCAAAAAATTTCTTTTAAAACTATACAATCAAAACATATATATCTGGTTGACTTTCGCGACGATGGTATAGTTCCAAAACCAAAATTGGAATTTTATGCCTAGCGCAAGTCCTCATCTTCATATTTTTTGTTTATTAAAAAATCAACCATGCAATAAAACTATCTCTTTTTTTTGATTTTCGCGATGATGGTATAAGTCTATACCTACATATTCTATGCCTAGCGCAAATCATTGTAACAATTTTTATTCCCCATTTATTTAAAAATCATGAAAACCATATGACTTAATTCATTATGTTACACAAATTATGCTTTTAAAAAAAAGCAAACCCATTTTCATTATTTCATGTCATTATGTCAACCTTCAATTTTGCAATGATGGTATAATTCCTAAGGAATTATCCAAAAAATTTATCACACTTAGGAATTTATGCCTAGCAAAAATCATTTTAACATTATTTCATGCATACTATTTTCATGAAAATCTGAAAAACAAACCATCATCACCATCATTTTCACCATTGCACCAAAGTCTTAAGACAGTCTCTTAAGCACTCTTTTACTTTTAACAATATTTCTATCCTGGGATTAGCTTGACGACCGAGTGAGCAGCGACTCCATGAAATGGTCTATAATAGCGACAATGTCCTTTGAAATTATTGTTAGAAGTCTCTTTTTATTTTTTATTACATTACATCATAAACAATCAATTTGTTACATCAGATTATTTCATTTAAAATATTACCGCATGACATCAAAATTATAAATTTTCAAAACGACATAATTTCATGAATCCTCAATCCAATTATCAAATCAATCAATCAAACATAAAAGCATCATAAGCATACACATAACACAAGTCATATGATCAAAAACATATCATATATATATCAACGGTATATATACATCATCAAAACTGGATTGGTATGCCACAATCGTACCTCGGCATACTCAATCCTCTATCAACAAAAAAATAATAATACAATGCTATCATGTCAATCTGTACAAAGCTGTGCAGTCCTCTAGCCTCGAGAGCCCCTCGAGCTCTCCGCCTCATCTCCTCCCCCGCCCTGAGGTGGACGAGGTGGCCCCATCGCAGTCTGAGTAGTACTGTGAGTCCTAGTCCTCGATCGGGACGAGGTCCTCGACGACCCGATCCTGATCGGATCTGCGATGTTGGCTAGCGAGGGTAGTCTATCCGCCTCGGCACCGGCTGATAGTACAAAGTCTGGTAGAAAGTAAGTTGGGCAATAGCCCGTGTCAGCTCCCAGTGCTCGCCCCTCCGCCCCGTGCCCTGAGGCGTGCAATCTCGTCTCTGAGCTGTGTCACCTCAGCTCGGTGGCGTGCAGCCTCATCCTGTAGAGTCTGCACCTGTGCCTGGAGACGATCTCTCTTCGCTCGGAGAGTAGCGGTCTCGCTACTCTCCCCTGTGTCAACGCCCTTGCCCTTATCGGGCGATGGTGGCCTCTCCCTCTATGGAGATGGGGGTCTCGCCTCCCTCCTCTCCCTCTGTCGTGGCCTCTCCTGTGCTTGTGGCCTCCTCGGCTCTCTCCTGCCGTGACCCTGGGCCGCCTCCATAGCCGCCTGGTGCCGCCTCCCTATCCGATGCACAACTATGTGTATCGGACCCTGAGCCCTCGTCATTCGAGGAGGGCGGATGCCTGCGTACCAGGCATCGTAGCCATCGGCTACACCTGCATCATCCCCATCCACTGGCTGAATGGGGGCATCGTCTGTGTCCTGACTCCAGAACCGTTGCATGTCTGGAGCCCCGCTAACTGTGGTGTTATCCCGGACAGTCCAGGAAAACTCATAATCCTTCAGAGATGGGATCCCCTATTGCAGACCGAACTGACGCAAAACTTGGTCATAGCGGTGGAGCTCCACCTCTCCCCTCTCCATCCGTAGCCAGCAAACTCGCCTGATGTGAGCCAACTCCTGTCCGTCCTCGGCCCACCCTGGATGCTCCCTCCATGGCCTCCAGGTAATCTGGTCTAGGACTAGGTCATCTAATAGTCTTCGGGACATAGGAAGGTCGATCCGTCGTTGTGACCCTCTTCGGAGCCACCAGTAGAAGACTCGGGGCCTCTCCCCATCAACCCCTGTCAGAGGAAGCCCTATCGGCCTCCGCACTGCAATGTGCTCCCAGCACCAAACCTGTAGGAGCGATGTCATCACCAGACATCGGTCGCCCTTGTACATGACCCCATACAGGATCCTGTACAATCGGCATAGTACATAACTACCCCAAGAGAACCTGTACCCGTGGTCCCGCATGTCACAGATCACATCTGCTAGCATCCATGGCACCCTGCACCCGCTCTGGTGGCACAGCAAAAGTCCACCAACCACTCCAGCTAGAACCCGTGTGAGTCTAGATGCCCCAGGCATCTGACGTAGTGCCTCGATATTAACTTCGCCCTTCTCCAGGGCGAAGCTCGGGTCACCACACAATCGTCCCATAGCATGGCCCTGATTGGCCGTAGGAGTGATCAATCGTCCTTGTATGGGGATTCTTAGAATCCTCCATACATCCTCTAGAGTGGGAGTCATCTCCCCTATCGGTAGCCAAAAACATGAGGAACCCGGATACCATCTCTCTGCTAGGGCTGTCAGTAGCCCCATATCCGTAGACACCTGTGGCATCTCTGCCACATGCTGCAAGCCGGCCTGTGCCAGCTGATCTCGCTCTGCCTGCGTAAGAGCGGCCAAGTCATCTCTCAAACCTCCATACTTCCATTCCCTGCTCTTTAGCAAACCTCTCTGCAACATAAACAACAAAACAACAAACAATCATTAATAAACAATTCAAGTAATTAATAATGCAAATAAAATAAGTTCAATTTAAGCAATTGATGATATCGCCCACTATTGGACGATATCGTCCCAAATTTGAGCAGAATCGTCTCCGATTTCGCAAGCCGAAATCGTCTCTAATTTGATGAAATCGTCCCCCTTTCGTCGATTTCGCCCTTAGACAAAATTGACGAAATTGAGACGATTTCATCCCGACGACGTCGACGGCCCAAAAATGGCCGTGATGCTCAAAATTCATCTAAAATCTACCTAAAAAGCATGTAAAATCAAATTAAAGCATTCTAGTTAAGTCTAGACTCTTACCCGTAGACCGCGTCGGACCTCTGTTGATCTGTGCGTCGTCTCCACCATTTTTGCTTCAGAGCTCTAAAAACCAGTAAAAATGAACAGTAAAAATGAATTAGGGTTTTACCCTATTTTTCTTAATTTTATTCAAAAATAATTTTGCTTTTCTGCGTTTTTACCTCAAACGTTCGATTTGGGTAAAAACACGGAGGGGGCACCATAGTAAGTTGTCGTACGATTCGACCAAGAATCGTCGCCTAAAAATGGGAATAATTTTTGCTTTCTCGTAGATCGAGAAGAACTCATCTTTAACGCATTTTCTTCGAAAAATTCGCTAAAGAGGGGGCAAAATGTAGCACCCTAAAATTGGCGCAGTGAAATTGTAATAATTACATTCACCTTAGTAAATAATTTAAATTCAAATTTTAACCTCCCAAACCGCTCGTTAACCATCGGGTAATCCGTTTCCCCCTTTTTCGTGCCATTTTTAGAGGTTGTTTTGACCGTTTGACGATATCGTCGTCGATCAGACGATATCGCCCCAGATCTGACGATTTCGTCCGGGCTAGGACGTCCAGACGATCTTGTCGCAAAACTGATTTTGCACAATTAGCTTCTGTTCCAACGGGCCTCTAATCCGGGCAGAAGCGTGTCTGCGCCGTTAGAGACCCTCCCCCGTTGGAGATCTCCCAAATAGGGATGATCTCCAACCTCCTAACTATTCCCCTAAGCCTATTTAATCATTAGGACCTTCCCTTCCCAACCCCTGGCTGAAATTCTCTGTAACTTAACTTCATACACGTTAAATCATCCCAAATTCACACTTGCAGTAGTCCTATATCAATTTTGTTGTAGGTACATTAGTGTTTTTCAGTCGGAGCAAGATTTCATCGTCGTCGACGAACCTGTTCAGATCGGAGGCGATCCTGTCGAATCAGAGACGATTTCGTACCGATGTGGGACGATTTCGACTACAGTCAACATTGAGGCAATCAGTGCCTGAAGTTTGCGTTTCTTCTCCCCTTTTCTATTGTTTTATGTTGTAATTAGCAATTTTATTCAGTATTTTATGTTATTTTGCATTTGGAGTTCACCCATTTAGCTTAGATTGCATAATAAGATCATGATTTGTCACTAGAATATCATAATTTGTTTGAATTTCTATTCATAACTATTGTTCAGTATTCATATTGTTGTTTTGTGTTGTTTCCCTCTGTTATCACAGGGGTATTCTCTGTATTTTGCATCTATTTTTTTGTTTGCAGGTCTCTGACGAATTCGTCTGACGAATTCGTCAGATCTCAGATGATCTTGTCTGATCTCAGACGATTCTGTCGAATTCTAGACGATCCTGACTGCTTCAACATCAGAATCTCCATCAGACATCCGGATCAGGTATTCTTCATTTGTATTCTGTAATTTCTCTATTTTTTGTCTTTAAATCTGTTTTTTGTATTCATTAAATCTGCACTTTCATATAGATTAATTTAGATTCATTTGGCCAAACCTAGGATATGAATGCTTAAGACTAAAAACGAACACATAAAAACACATTCCAAACCTAGGCGTGGAAACTGCCATTAAATGTTTCCTGGTGAACCCACCATCCATCGAAAAATCACCAATATACACCTCCCTTGAGAGGCGGGACCTTCGCAAGTCCTCTCAGTCCGAGGTACCGCGACATCCTTTTCCCATCCTCCTTCCGGGCACGGATCCTATAGCCTGAAGGTAAGGGTGCGAAAAATTTGGAGCGATACACTATCTTTGGATTTACAGGTCTTTACTTTTGCTTGAAAGGCTTGGCTACTTCCTCTAATTAAATGGTGTGTTGGATAATCTCTTTATTGTACACTTTGAGATCACTATACACCCAAGCTATAATATTTGGAAATTTCTTGCATAATTACCTGTTTTGGTTCAACTCTTCTACTATACAACTAACTTTGACTTTAATCATTTTTCCTAGTTCTAGCTCAACTTATTTATATCGATTCTTATCAACTTTTATTTTATGGCCTATTTCCCTATAATTATTATCAAAAATACTCTCAAGGGTGATAAGTCCCTTGGGGATATGATTATTTTTTAACTGAATCAATCCTTCTTCTTCTTCATCTTGTAGCATCTTGTCGCTCGAGTAGTTCATCTCATAGATTAAAAAATCTAATATTTGCTCTTCATTTTCAAAGACTTGCTAGAAGATATTTTTTTTTGGAACTGAGGGCCTATATATGAGTCTACCCGTCTTGTATTTTTGGATAACTTTGCTTATGGGAGAGAAATTTTCTCCCACCTATGCCAAAAAATCTACATGAGTATTCAGTTCTCTAGGAATAGACTTCATATTTAGAGCCTTAAAGGCTTCTAAAAGGTCCCACACTTTATTTCTATAATCCTTTAAGTAGTGTTGTTTACTGATACATTTTCTTGTGACTTGATTCACGATAAGTTCTAAATATCCATAAATTAGTAGATGTTTAACCCCTGGTTTTTTTGCTTTCCTCAGTTCCAAGAAAAGTGCCTCATACTCTACCATGTTATTGGTGCAACTCCACGTCAACCTATAAGAGAAAATTATTTCCTTGCTTGTGGGGTAAATCAAAACTATTCCATCACCAGCTCCATTCTTACATCTAGCTCAATCTAAGAATAGATTCCAAAGCTAACTAGTAGAATTGTTTTCTTTAAGAGTGGATACCAATTGCTTTTTCAGTTTTTCAATGTAATAACTTCCCATTTTTGTTTCTATCATGGCATTGAAATATTTCAAAAAAATTGGTCTTCTACTTGAATATATTCTAAGGTTTCTTCCATTAGATCCACTTCTTTGATTTCCTCGATCATCATATTTACAGTATCAGCCTCCCATATTTTTTCTACATGAAAAATAGATGGTTTCTCATTAAATATTTTGATCCTTTTACCTTTGAAAGGTATCTCTAAATGTTAGTAGTCCATAAATAGGTATCCTCCTATATTTATTGTGAATTCTCTAAATAAACACATACCAAAGTATGGTGCTAAATCTACCACTACTACTTCTTATATGACCATAATTTGAGGCATCCTATGGATTTGTATGGGAATGTCTTTAATTACTCCTACAGTTTTAATTGGAGTACCGTCCAACTATAGGACTCCTAGATTTCTCCTAGTATACTCCATCCCCATAATGTCATGTTGAGTGGATATTTTGCCCTATAGCAAAATGATCACCACAACTAGAGTCTCAAACAGGAAACTCTCTCTTGCAAAGAAATTAAGTAGCATTATTCATTTCTCCAAGGTTCTTGTGAACAAACATTCATGTGCATGTAATCAATCAAGACTAAAGCAAATAAATGAATGTATGCCAGAATAACCTAAACCATGCAAGTAATAGTTAACAAGGGGCCTTTAATGATTCGAATGAGTACTTTGCAACCATAATCCATTAAATCGACCAAATGTGATGATAGCTTCTTTTAATGTTCCTGAGATTAAAATGATCTACCCGAAACCTAGTTAGTAACCTCTTTTATCTTCAGCTTAAAAGGATTCCAAATGAGAAAGTGTGTGGTATAAACCACTTCATTTTAAACTCCGTGCCTTTAACATGAGGTTCATTTTTAGAATTAGCGGATTCGTTTTATCTTCATTTAAAAGTGTTCCACTATCCCTATGTTAGCATTTGGTGTTAGTAAAGTTAGTAAGTTAGAAAATTAGGATTCATTCACTTAATCTGATTTAATGTGCATTTGGAATTAGTAGCCCTCCTAAACCCATATCTTATCTAAAAATTAGATGAAGGTGTTTGGAGATGCAAGAAATTCTGGAACGGACCAGAATCAGAAAAGCAGATTTTAAGACGAGGTTAATCCAAATATCAAAAAATAAAACATAAACATTATCTACAATAGTTAGCTGGAAAAACAAAATAGGACATTAATTTGGTTAGCAATCTCCTCCCTGCAAAACCCCAAGTTATGAGATGAAATTCTAAGACTACCTGACCTAATAGACCTATAACATAAACATAGTCAGATTAGATCAGATGCAAGACTCTAAGGAAACAAATAATTGCATCATTCCATCATTCACCTATCGTAACCCACTTTATGGCATCAACGAATAGATACAAGAAGCAATAATGCAAAGGAAAGATTTACGGAAATAACAACAGTCTTAGTTTCAATCTCCTTTTGATTTCACACACAAGAGTTGCTCTTGCCAAAAAAACTCCTTTATTTCGAAAGATAGTCTTTGTTTTTTTCTACAATTTCCAGCCCCTTTTGGCCTCTTTGAATGGCGTATTTAAAATTTTCAAGAAGCTTTTCGTTTCATTTTCCAATGGTCGTTCGTTTCACCTTCCCTCTGCATGCATGTGTTTTGATTTCCAAAAAGACTTTTCGTTTCTATTTTGTGGCCCTTCGTTTCATTTTCTCCACATGGGCTTGCATCCATTTCCTTCCATGTGTAACGACAATCTTAAATGATCTCAAATCATTAAAGATTCCTTATGTAACACTTTGTCTTATTCATTGGATTTTGTCCTTATGTCCATGTCACTATGCAGTCTTCAGTTTCATTGTCCTGGTGTTCATCACTAATATCAGACGCACTATCAATTGCTCTGTTCCCTTGGAAAAATCGGACATGTCGCGATATCGTGACACTTTTGCCTCCTTGCTCTCTTTTGTTGCTTTTAGCCACGAAAATGCAACATGTCGCGATATCGCGACACTTTTTCTCTTTCGGCCATGAAAATGCAACATGTCGCGATATCATGACACTTTTTCTCTTTTGGCCGTGAAAATGCAACATGTCGCGATATCGTGACACTTTTTCTCTTTTGGCCATGAAAATGCAACATGTCGCGATATCATGACACTTTTTCTATTTTGGCCGTGAAAATGCAACATGTCGCGATATCGTGACACTTTTTCTCTTTTGCCGTGAAAATGCAACATGTCACGATATCGTGACACTTTTTCTCTTTCAACCGCAAAAATGCAACATGTCACGACACTTTTTCTCTTTTATTCTTTCTTTTCTCTTTGGTCGCAAAAATGCAACATGTCGCGATATCGCGACACTTTTCTCTTTTGGCCATGAAAATGCAACATGTCGCGATATCGTGACACTTTTTCTCTTTTGTTCTTTCTTTTCTTTTTGGTCACAACAATGCAACATGTCGCGATATCGTGACACTTTTTTCATCCTTGCGGTGTTTTGCTTTTTCTTTGAGCTTTAGCATATGGGCCACTTCGGTCTTCTTGGAAAACATGCAAAAAATGTGGGTCCCCAATTTTGGGGTACGTTGTGGAGCAGCCACAACAAATGGCGACTTCTATTGGGAAATGCTCCTGAGCATTTTGGTGAGAAACCCAACCTAAAAACCTACAACTCAACTACAAGTGTTAGCAAATATCCAAAGAATGTAAATAAACCAGAAATACATGAAACATTAGAATTATTCAGCATCCGCTCAATGTGTGCATAGTGATTCATTCTTTATCGTTTGAAATAGTTCCCCATTCTATTGCCAATTTCACATGAATGCATATAATGAATAGTGGAGGGTCTATGCAAGATCGAATGTATTGCCAGCATAATGAACTATGGCTGACCTGCTTTACCAAGACTCTTAACTTTTAGTAGCACGAGCACAAACATTAAACATATCCAACCCTCTTAGGACCAAACATGCATGAATTGAGTTCATATACCCAATCTCAAGGTTGGTTATGCGCCACTTCCATATTGAATCAATGTGCATGTGTAAGTGAAATCGGAGCTTTGGGGAATCAGATTCTCAACCTAAGCGTGATGAGAATTTAACCCTATCCTTACTACTCGATTTGAGTTCATTACTTCATCTTAAGCAAAATGATTAAACCTATTATGGATAACTGTCAGAGCTAGCCTATCCGTGTGAGCGGTCACGAGGTCTTGCTTTTAAATGAGACATGTCACCACGCATGAGCCTACTCCACTGCCGATCAGGCATCTATAGCCCCGGTGGAGATCAGCCCCATAGTCCAGGCTTTGGCTTTGGCTTTCTTGAATTTTAGGGATGACTACCCATCCTTGTGAGGGACACGTAGTACGATCCTTCCAACTCAAATGATATGATGGAGGTGGATTAATGATGGATTTCTTGAATTTTAGGGATGACTACCCATCCTTGTGAGGGACACGTAGTACGATCCTTCCAACTCAAATGATATGATGGAGGTGGATTAATGTTGGATTTCTTGAATTTTAGGGATGACTACCCATCCTTGTGAGGGACACGTAGTACGATCCTTCCAACTCAAATGATATGATGGAGGTGGAGTAGTAATGGCTTCCTTGAATCTTAGGGATGACTACCTCATCCTTGTGAGGGACAGTAGTACGATCCTTCCAACTCAAGTGATGTTATGGAGGTGGAGTGGTAATGGCTTCCTTGAATCTTAGGGATGACTACTCATCCTTATGAGGGACACGTAGTACGATCCTTTCAATCCAAGTGATGTTATGGAGGTGGAGTGGTGAAAACCACTGTTTCATGGACTATGTTTTGCATGATGGGACAGACAAGAAAAATTCTTTTCGCCTAACTTTTCTTCCAAGTAAGGTTTCAACCATTTTTCCCAAGATGTTCTTTATATGTGCAGAACGTGTTTAATTCAAGACAATGCGGCATCAGTTTCCAACCCCAAGACCTTACTTAATGTTTATTGTGCAATGATCCTAAGAGGGTTTGACATGCTTTTGGTGGTTGTTTTTTGAAATATGGGATGGAATGAGACTCGAGGCTATTATGCAATGCACCCTGAACACAAATGGGTAAGATGGATTATACAAAAATGCTTCACCCTATCTTGCAAAATTGACAACTTTCATGTATCCCAAATTTCAAACGATATTCTTTAATGTGTTTGCAGTGCTCGTGGAGCTTTCTGTAAAACAATTTTGTTGTTTCATATACTTCTAGTTTTAGAACATTGCTAAGGATACACACTAACCACTTTGCTATTTTTTTTTTTTTTAACCCAAAACTGGTCCCATGACCAACACACTAAGCTAAGAAAAGAACAATGCAATCAAAATGCCTCCAAAACCTCGTTCGAACAATCTCATCATGCTAAAATAAAGGTTGAAGGCAAAAAAAACCTAACACACACCTAAGAAAATCAAATATGCACACGCAAAAACAAAGCATGACATATTTACATATAATACAAGGCCTTGCCATTTCAGGCCTAGAAATAGTGCTTTAAATGCAGCCCATTGACGGGTAAAGCCAAATATTTTTCGTCCAGGGTTTTTAATCTAAAGTTGTTTTCACCTAGGACTTCTGAAATTTGGTAAGGACCCAACCATAAGTAATCAAATTTATCATGATCTCCTTTCCTCTCATGTCTCTTATCAAACATTTTCTCTAATGAGGCCATCCCATTTGGCATCTCATTCCATTTTCCAGTAGCTTCCATTTTCAAACCTGCCTCTTCTTGCCCCCTCTCGTCTTCATCAATAACCTGATTTTCAAAGATACCAGAATTAGTAACAACATTGAATATATGTCTGCCCCTATCAAAGACTTGGAAATTCATGACGTTATCAGGTATCGATGGGCAAGGGACTAATTCTATGGAAAATTTCTTGCACTTCTTGTGATCCGTTGTTTTAAGCATGCTAGCAGCTACGGCCAAAGAATCTGCCAAATGATTGCCTTTTCTAGAGATTAGAGATATGTTAAAAGCATCAAATTCATTTATTAAATCTCCGACTCTGGTTCGGTAAAGGCTGAGCCGCTTGTTCTTACATGCATATTGTCCTTTAACTTGTTTTACCACCAATTCAGAATCACCTAAGCCTTGATCATTTGATTTTCTCGAAGGGCCAATTGAAGTCGAAAATCAAGGCCTCATATTCTACACATTGTTGGTGGTGGGAACGTAATCTATATGCAGCCAACATAGGTTTTTGTCTAGACATGAAAGTTCAATACCGAGCTCCCCCCCTTGTTTGGACTTGGATCCATCAAACGTAAAGTCCAAACCTTATGGTGTTCTTCGAATCATTGCATCCAATGCTTCCATTTTGAGAACTCTCGGGAATTTCTACGTCCAAGCAATAGGCTCCTAATTCAGTTTCAATGTATTGAATCTCATTAGGTTTGTTGTATTCTGTTATCATTTCCTTGAGCCTAGGTTCACTATCAATTCGAATTTGGTTGGCCACTCCTCTCCAAGGCAACCACATATGTGAAGAGTTTGTTACAATGTATCCGTTTAAGTTCTTGCTCCAATCTCTTCCCAACACCATGCCATATTTGATAGGAATGTTAAGTACCAATATATCTATGTGATGTTGAACCCTAGGTTCTGAGTTGACCTGAATAAGAATATCCCTTAATTCTCCCATTGCCTCCATGGCCGATCTATCCAATTGCACCACCCTGCTTTTAGAAGGTTTTGGTGTAAGTCCCAATTTTTGATAGATTTCTAGGGGCATAATGCTAGCAGAGGCCCCTGAATCTATTAGACAATTGTGTAGATTTCTACCAGCAATTCTAATGGTTATGAGGAATGGGGGCACATCTCACTTTTCCCCTTTCCAAACCAATTTGGATTCAACACCTTTAGCTTCATGAACTTGGGTAGGTGGATCCAAACCTTTTGGTGGACTTACTTCTTGGCCTAAAATTTGGGACATATCATACATTGAGACATTGGCCTTAGTTTTCTTCATGTCTTCTATCAAGTCATAGGTGGGTTTTTCCAAATTTGACATGTTTTGCACCAACTTAGACTTCTCCACCATTGATGGAGGAGGTGGATTAACATCTCCTTTGAGATCGGGAGGAAGTAATGGGTTGTTTGGAGGGGTAGAGGAAGTTTTGGGATCCTTAGAACTCCTTGTGTAATACTTGTGATTTCCTTTCCCAAAATGTTTATTGGCATGAACTTCCAATGTTTCTTCATCTTCTTTTCCAAAGAACTCCACATCCTCCTCTTCTTCACTATCTTGGGAATATATAACTTCAGTCAATATAGATTCCTGCTTTCCATGGCAACAGTGCGGGCAATCATTATCACAAGATCCTGACTCTCCAAAATCTTTTGAGACATCTGCCTGATTGGCTACGGGATTGGGTACTCGTCCATTATTAGGATGTGTGTTGTATGTTCCTTTTCCTCTATGGTTATGAGGTTGGTTATGACCCATGACTTGGTCAAATTTTTTATTAACATTTCCCACAATAACCAAAACTTTGGCCAATGTTTCCTTCATGTCTTCTATCACGGATTCAGGCCCATGTGGTTGGGGCACTGTAATTCTGGGCCCAGCTGTATTTGCTGCATTAGCCACCTCTGGAATAGGTACAATGGCTTGGGTCTGGGCACTTTGATTCCATCCTGGATTCACACTTTGAATAGGAGTGATTGTTGGATAAGTCGTTGGACTTGGCATACTAATCGGAGTAAACCCAGGTATGGTCAACAAGTTATTGCCCATACTGAACCCAGGCAAGGTCATCGAGTTATTTGGAATCAATGCCTGTGTTGAAACAGAGGCATTAGGATAAGTGGGAAATGATGCGACTTGAGATGGTTGTTGGAAATTGTTCATTGTTGGAACTTGTGGTGCCATTAATTGATTCATCATGGCGAATTGACTGTATGGACCATATTGTCCCATCCCAATCAATTGAGACAACCCTACTCCTAGTAAATTCATTTGTTGTTCGAGGGTCATTGTCTCCGCATAAGCTAACGAAAGCGTCGTAACCTGAGGATTCCTTCTAGTCAACAAGGATGTTAACGGATCTAAAGCTCCAAAGTATAGTTGTAGGGCCACCGCAGGATCTACTGCAAAGTGGCGAGTCAAATTTGTATACAACTTTTGGAACCTCTGATTGAATGTTCTTATGGGCTCATTGGGTAACCTTTTGCATGATACGAATAAATTATAAATTATGGAAGGATCCAACAACATTCAAAATTGGCTAATAAAGGCAGTTTCTAATTGGGCCCATGAAGTAATGGACCTTGCGGGAAGATTCCTGTACCATTCATTGGTCGTACTATCTAGACTAGCAGGGAAAATTTGACAAGCGATATCTTCATGGGTAACTCCTTGTCTAAACATGTAATCCTTGTAAATTTGGACATGTTCTTTAGCTGTTATGGGACCATCATGCATGAATTTAGGCAATCCCCTTTCAATATTTCTAGGCAAGTCATGGACTACCCCAGGGATATCCAAGGGAGAACTTTGCGCACCATACCAAAGGGTAGGTGGTTGTTGTTGTTGTTGTTGGGCCATGTTATTCAAAGGTATCGACCCTATAGGAACAATGGCGACACTTGTAATGATGGGGACAGACGCACTTGGTGTAGTTGTCATGTTTGAAATTGTGGGCTCAGGCCCACTAGACGTACTTGAGTCTAAAGAAGCTCCTAACTCAAGTACACTGGGTGGTATTTCGATCTCTAATGTTTTGTTTCTTGGCTTCCTACCAGTGGGAGAAAGGCTTTGGAAAATAGTTTCCCCTATGGTTTTGGACCTAGTAGCTATGTACTCAGGTTGGGCCAGCTTGAAAACTCTAGAACTCTAAAAGACTTCTCTCAACTCACTTGCAAAATGAAACAAATAAATGTTATACCTGCAAGCACAATAGGTGGAAACAAAACTACCCACGTTAATCGTTAGAACAGATCGTAATCACAAAGCAATAAAGAAGGCCCTCCTTCTAGCGCCAAAATGTTGAGTGGATATTTTGCCCTATAGCAAAATGATCACCACAACTAGAGTCTCAAACAGGAAACTCTCTCTTGCAAAGAAATTAAGTAGCATTACTCATTTCTCCAAGGTTCTTGTGAACAAACATTCATGTGCATGTAATCAATCAAGACTAAAGCAAATAAATGAATGTATGCCGGAATAACCTAAACAATGCAAGTAATGATTAACAAGGGGCCTTTAATGATTCGAATGAGTACTTTGCAACCATAATCCATTAAATCGACCAAATGTGATGATAGCTTATTTTAATGTTCCTGAGATTAAAATGATCTACCCAAAACCCGGTTAGTAACCTCTTTTATCTTTAGCTTAAAAGGATTCCAAATGAGAAAGTGTGTGGTTTAAACCACTTCATTTTAAACTCCGTGCCTTTAACATGAGGTTCATTTTTTAGAATTAGCGGATTCGTTTTATCTTCATTTAAAAGTGTTCCACTATCCCTATGTTAGCATTTGGTGTTAGTAAAGTTAGTAAGTTAGAAAATTAGGATTCATTCACTTAATCTGATTTAATGTGCATTTGGAATTAGTAGCCCTCCTAAACCCATATCTTATCTAAAAATTAGATGAAGGTGTTTGGAGATGCAAGAAATTCTGGAACGGACCAGAATCAGAAAAGCAGATTTTAAGACGAGGTTAATCCAAATATCAAAAAATAAAACATAAACATTATCTACAATAGTTAGCTGGAAAAACAAAATAGGACATTAATTTGGTTAGCAATCTCCTCCCTGCAAAACCCCAAGTTATGAGATGAAATTCTAAGACTACCTGACCTAACAGACCTATAACATAAACACAGTCAGATTAGATCAGATGCAAGACTCTAAGGAAACAAATAATTGCATCATTCCATCATTCACCTATCGTAACCCACTTTATGGCGTCAACGAATAGATACAAGAAGCAATAATGCAAAGGAAATATTTACAGAAATAGCAACAGTCTTAGTTTCAATCTCCTTTTGATTTCACACACAAGAGTTGCTCTTGCCAAAAAAACTCCTTTATTTCGAAAGATAGTCTTTGTTTTTTTCTACAATTTCCAGCCCCTTCTGGCCTCTTTGAATGGCGTATTTAAAATTTTTAGGAAGCTTTTCGTTTCGTTTTCCAATGGTCGTTCGTTTCACCTTCCCTCTGCATGCATGTGTCTTGATTTCCAAAAGACTTTTCGTTTCTATTTTGTGGCCCTTCGTTTCATTTTCTCCACATGGGCTTGCGTCCATTTCCTTCCGTGTGCAATGACAATCTTAAATGATCTCAAATCATTAAAGATTCCTTATGTAACGCTTTGTCTTATTCATTGGATTTTGTCCTTATGTCCACGTCACTATGCAGTCTTTAGTTTCATTGTCCTGGTGTTCATCACTAATATCAGACGCACTGTCAATTGCTCTGTTTTCCCTTGGCAAAAATGGAACATGTCACGATATCGTGACACTTTTGCCTCCTTGCTCTCTTTTGTTGCTTTTAGCTGCGAGAATGTAACATGTCGCGATATCGCGACACTTTTTCCTTTTTTGGCCACGAAAATGCAACATGTCACGATATCGCGACACTTTTTCTCTTTTGTCCGTGAAAATGCAACATGTCGCGATATCGCGACACTTTTTCTCTTTCGGTCGTGAACATGCAACATGTCGCGATATCGCGACACTTTTTCTCTTTCGGCCATGAAAATGCAACATGTCGCGATATCGCGACACTTTTTCTCTTTTGGCCACGAAAATGCAACATGTCGCGATATCGCGACACTTTTTCTCTTTTGTTCTTTCTTTTCTCATTTGGTCGTGAAAATGCAACATGTCGCGATATCGCGACACTTTTCTTTCTTCTCTTGCTCTTGTTCTTTTTGGCCGCGAAAATGCAACATGTCGCGATATCGCGACACTTTTCTTTCTTCTCTTGCTCTTGTTCTTTTGGCCACGAAAATGCAACATGTCGCGATATCGTGACACTTTTTCTCTTTTGGCCGTGAAAATGCAACATGTCACGATATCGTGACACTTTTTCTCTTTTGTTCTTTCTTTTCTCGTTTGGCCGTGAAAATGCAACATGTCGCGATATCGCGACACCTTTCTTTCTTCCTTGCGGTGTTTTGCTTTTTCTTTGAGCTTTAGCATATGGGCCACTTCGGTCTTCTTGGAAAACATGCAAAAAAGGTGGGTCCCCAATTTTGGGGTACGTTGTGGAGCAGCCACAACATGTCACACACTAATTTGGGTATCACTATAGTAGCAGCACCTGAATCTATCATGCAGTTGTGTACAACCCACCCTTACATTTGAAGAGATAAATAGAAGGGAGGTGGTCTATTTTTTCTAGTGGTAAATGTTAGATTTTCCTGGACTGTATTTGAATAAGATATGTTCTTACCTTTATTTTTCATTGTCTTTAGAGATTCCTACAGGAGGTCAATCTGACCAGGGAACTAAAGAGCATCATACATGCTTGCCTTTGAGGGAGTCTTCTTCATTTTTTCCACTATGTTGAATGAATATTATTCAACACTTATTTTATTCTTGGCAAAAGTGTCATACCTATTTTTGTATCCCTGAGTTACTTCTATTTTTTTTCTCTTAGTCAATGAAGGAAATCTTAACCTCTCTTTAGCTTGATCTTGACTATCAGTTTCTTTTTGTGGAGTAAAATCCTTACGTATTTTTTGCCCAGGGCTTTGAACAGGAACATGAGATATTTTATCATAGGAATAATTTCTTTTGGGCATTGATTTAGGAGCTGGAGGAAAACTTACAGGTTGAAGCTCTTGAGGATCCACTTGCAGAGGTTTTTTACATGATCTGGTTAAAATCGCAACTTGTTCTACTGTAGGCATCATGAAATTGTGGTTAGTTTCTCTAATAATATTTACATGATATTTCATGTTTTTATTTGCTTTATCAATAGCTACATTTTGTACATAATACTAATGGATCATACATGAACTTTCCCCATGTGGATCATTATATGTGGTACACCAGTAATCAAAATTTGTAGGAGGAGCCAAAGCTTCTTCGATTTTGTTTTCATAAATGACATTTGATCTTTCCTACCCTCTATTGCTTGGCTAAGCTGCATCTCTTTTTATTTGAGGAAACCTTCTTGGTTGAAATTTTATCTTGGCCTATCTTCTCTTCATTGACATCATATTATTTTCCAAAGTTTTTACTGTGTCTAGTATAATAGAGAGTTGATTCTCTTGGGTCGGTTGAGGAGGTGGTGCAGGTAATGCGGGGACAGTGGGAATAGGAGGTAATTCCATAGAATTTTGAGGCATCTATATTGTAGGAATGATTGTTTCTCACTCCATTTTGGAAGATATATACTCAAAAAATAGGAAGAGATATAAGAACCAGTACTGGGAGCTTAAGGAATATTTGGAAAAATTGGCATTATTGTTTTTGGTGGATATCTCCCAATAGCAATAATATTCCTCTCTACTTTGGATGCTTCCTGGTAAATAGCAAGGAAAGTTAATATTCTTTATTTTTGTATTATCATACTTATATTAGAATCAAAAGCTCTTAAATAATAATACATCACTTTTTATGGTTGGTTTCAATCCAACGAGCACTCTTTCCTAGGTGTGACTAAATCGGATATTGAAATCAATGATTTACTCTTGAAGATATTTTATGATAATGTTGAACTGACTAAGTAGGTAGAATGGATCTACACGCTAATTAAACTCGTATACCATCCTATTGACAAGTTCTACCCAAGTTGCACTATATTGAGGCGGGAGTGCTTTGTACCAATAGAGCATTTTTCCTTTTAATGAAACGACCAATAACCTAATCATTACACCTTCTTGAGTGATGTTCTTAATTATTTCCAAGGATGCAACATCTAAGCAATTTTCATATGCCATTTTATCTATTCCATCATATGAAGGCAACGCCTTCAAAGCTATAGTAGGAATCGGGTTCTAAACCACTAGGTTCAATGGGCCCGTATGGTTCCATGTGAGATAAGATAGTGGAGGAGTGACCATTATAGTGACTATATTTGTCTACACTATAGAACTACTAGTAGTTATGTTTGAAGAAGTATTGATAGTAGGGTTGGACATAATAGTAGGTACAAGGGTAGAAATATTGGTAGCAGGCAGGTTTGATCTAGTAGATAAAACTAGATGCACTCTTAGGCTACAAATATGTAACTCGAATAACTTAATGGGTTCTTTAGATATTCTTGCTTTAGATCTGGTTATCATATAGGTAAATAATCATAAGTTCTAACCAGATAAATAGATAAGGTATCTCTTAGGTCTATACCTTCGAACGGAGTCACGAGGTGATTTTGATTTAGATTTTAAATATCAAAGACAAAAACCAAACCTTTATAGAACTATTGTATTTAGGATCCCACTGGGCATGCCAAAAACTATTGGAACAAAATTTTCCTATGGTTGTTATTTATGCCTCATTTTTTTCAACATTGAGTAGATGAACTTAATCTTGGGATCTTCTGTCTAATCTCTAGAGGAGGTTGGTTCCTTAATGGTTTTTTATTAGAAAAGGGAAAAAATAATTACTAAAAGAGAGGGAAATATAGCCATAGCTAGATATTTTCTCATGGTATAGATTAGACAAAAACAAAGATAAATGCATATACTCTTATTGTTTAAGCATTTATTATATCTTCAAACAAAAATCATATTTTTTAAAGTGTGATTTAGATATCTATATAACACACATATGTATTGAATTCTAACTTCAACAATATGATTTATATTATGTATAAGTCCATACTTTAGAATAGATACAATATACAACTCAAAAATATGAATAGAATCAAAGAATATTAATACATACACTTGCACACTATGAACCAGAATCCAATAAAAGCATAATTTTATTGTTTGTATTCAGAGTACATACATCCAATCTCATAAATGCCTAAGAGACGACATATTTTTAGGGTGCGTTTACTATCATATATACCCTATGGTGAGTATCTTTACAATTAGTACATTCTAACATAAAATCAATTACAAGCAATCAAGCTACAATCATGCTTCAATATGTTTTACATGGCTTCTAATAATAAACAAAAATTTGATAACAGAAATCTAGGATTTGATACTTCTTCCACCATTTGTCATCAGTCGCTGACACAAGCTTTTGGAGGCATGTTTATTTATTCCTAATTATATCTTCGTTGATGAAAACCCCTTCATATTATGAAATCATAACATTTCTTCATGATTTGGCTCTTTGGGACTAATCACCAGTGAAAACTTGTCATGTCATGAAATCACGATATCTTCTTGCATTCTAGCCTTTTTGAGTTGCTTGCTTGCAAAAACCCATCATGTCATGAAATAACGACATCTTCTTGTACTTTGGCCTTTTTGGATTTTTCTCTCGTGAAAATCAATAATGTCAGAAAAATGTGATATTTTCGCGTTGCAACTTCATTTTCTTCTCTAACCCAGCAAAAACCTGTCACATCATGAAATCACGACTTTCCTTATGCCTTAGTCATTTTTTGTGCTTTGTCTCAAAAAATGAAACACTGGTCTCATTTGGCAAAACTTTGTTATCTATCAAGGTAGTCTTTTTAGACTAACAAGGTGTTTCACACATAAACCGACAAAATATCAAAAACATTCAAATAAATTTCAAAATTATAAAAACAATAGAAAACTTTAAAAGCAAAAGGATCCAAAGGCATCTTAAAGCCCTTTGGTCAAACTCACAAAAATCTCGAAAGGCATCTTAAATCCCTTTGGTCAACTCACAAAAATATGCAAAGGCATCTTAAAGCCCTTTGGTCAAACTCACAAAAAGCTCCAAAAATGCATCTTAAAACCCTTTTGTCAACTCACAAAAGACTCCAAAAAGGCATCTTAAAACCCTTTGGTAAACTCAAAAAAAGCTCCAAAGGTAGCATAGCACCTTTGGTCAAATCACAAAAATCCCTATAGGAACCATAATCCCTTTGGTCAACATCAAAACATAAAAGCACAAAAAAAAATTAAAATCAAAAGTTCAAAAACATTCAAAATAATAAAAACTCAAAAACAATTGAAAACATTAAAAATACAAAAACATTTACATTATGCATTCACACTTGCATCCATATAGTTGCATTGCATTAGGCACATTGCATCCATTACATTTACATTAGATACATTTGTGTTTGTAATCTTACAAATGACACCATATTTGTACCTCAATCATGCATCTTAAAAATCCATCATCATCCATAACCCATGTGTGTAACTATGTTTTTCAACACAACCCCTCTTGTTGCTATAAGGAATATACTAGGGTTTTTTGGTCACTTAGCCATACCTAGTGGTTTTATCAAACTTTGTAGAAAGTTACCTTAGATTTTAATAGGTGAGGTTTAGTTTTGATAGTACCTGGTATATTTCAAAATTCTATCACTAATCAAAACACTAAAATCCTAGTTGGAAAAAGATAAATATGAACACTACAAAGTGGTATTAGGTATCCTAAGGTGAAAATTTTATCTTGCTCATCCCCTTGTGTGACCATTTCAAAAATACTAAGAATTGGTAAAAGGACAAGTTCACCCCTACCCACATAAATCCCTTGCTTTAATTAAAAAAAGCAAAAATCCTGAATAAAGTAAAATTCAAAAGAAAAATAAACAGTGATTATCATCACTACTTAAATCCCTTGCTCAAAAGAAAAACAAAAATTCAAAATAAATAGTGATTTTCATCACTAAGCGTGAGCAAGTATCCCAAATAAATATGAAGAAAATAAGGGAGTATTGAACTTGAATCCTTGGAATTCTCAGCATGGGTGAACCGTAAGGTATCATTACGCACGATGATATGTCTATCACATTAGCATCTTGCTTTTGTACAAACCAATGTTTGCATGTGGAAGATCTAGCTTTAGGTGTCTTGTACCACCTAGTGGTCTAATCCAATTGAGTCCAACTTAGGATCAGGATAAACATTTGAGGATCCCCAATACATAAATGGGCTAAATGAATCCCACCTAGCACTAAGGTATGCTTATGTTTTATCTAATATATTCATTTGCACACACAGGGATAATGAGTATATAGGTCTTCATAACAAAACTTTATCCTTCAGAAGCTCTATATGATCAGTGTACAACTTTTTATGGAACAACTAGGGTGTTTGAGTCTCATGGAAAACCTCAAAAATCCCCTCATAGCAAAAATTCATATCATCACTTGCATCATCAACTTTATTTAGGAGGTTTTGTTCATTAAAGGGCATTCATGAAATAGGATAGATATTGGATGAAGTTCAACAATGACATTTATACAACCATTGACTATTTTGGGTATATCGTTTAACTTATAGAAGCTTATAAAGAAAGTACATACACATCATCTCATCTCATATTTGGATGTTTAAATTATTAATTATTATTATAAGTGTTATTATTTATTCATGATTTTTATACATTTTGTAGTGTCATCCATTAGATTGTCAAAACCCATGTCACATAATTCCATATGCCTTAAGTTATTAAAGCATACTGGTTCATTCACATTATATCATCAGCACAATGCATTACACACATCTCATTTACCATATCATAACAAAATAAGTTAGATGCATAAAATAGACCAAAATTAAACATGCATTTAACAATAAGTATTTCATCCATATATGCATTAATCATCACAATGCATCTACACATATATATTATGACATCTAAGCATCCACACCATGTAGCATAAAATCATAAAGTAGTCCACCTACACATCCACATCATAACATCTAAAGCATTGTATCACATTATATCACATAAGATCATGATACTACATCACATAACCATAAAAATATAATCATAAAAGATACACATAATGAGTCTCAAAGTATAGATATCATATATATGTGTGTCAAATAAGTACATGGAGGTATAAAATTACCATAAATCTACAATTATGTAGGTCACCTGACCTTACACTAAAAAATGAAGCTAGTACATTAAAGCCATCAACCTAGGCTTGCGTCCCTTGCCTCACCTCCACCCTCTACGATGTCCCTGTGCAAAAAGTGAGATATAGTCTATGTAGTCCTCTCTATATAGGTCTTGTTCCTCTAGCTAGACCATACCGAAGACTACCCTGATGTAGTCCACATGTTGTGTTGTGACCCCCCTGTTGTGGATATCTCCCTAGGAGTGGCACCTAGTAGTCAAAATTGAGACCTCAGAATAATTATGTAGGTGATGTCTGATACCATATGGTCCTTGTTCTCTTCTATGATCCCCTATAGATATCTCACCTCATCCCCTACATCCAAACCCATAGGCCCTTGCACAGTAGGAGTGATTGGTGCAATCTAGCTTTAGGCAATATTTGGCTCGATAGTGAGTTGTGCAACCTATGTCTAAAATGTGATAATAGTAGAATCCCATTGTTGTACCTAAATCTAATCTAACTAAATCTTAGCCTCTACCTGGTGTAGCTAAGCCCTAAGAGGGGACTCCTACTCCTTGGGAGATAACTCGTCCTCCTCCTCCTTAAGGGTGACTTACTCCTCTACCACCTACTACTCTACCTGCCCCCATTACTCTATCTAAGCCCACACTCAATTCCCATCAATATCCTCAACATCTACCTCATCCATAAATCGCCCTAGATGGCCACTGCCCAACCACAATTGCATAACCTACTAGCAGGTATACGCCTTAGTAACCCTAGCATCAGTAATGTTCGAATCAACTATAGGAAGGTCATCCTCCTCTAAAACTACTAATATTTAGTGTAGTGGAATTTTCATCTCAATAGTGATCCATTTGTACACAAATAGCTCAAGAGGAACATCCTACTATATGTCAAACTGTTAGAGCACCCTAGAAGAGTAGAAGAACTCCCTGATGTTGTCCTTGCGATCGATAATCCATCAATCGTATCGAGTTTGAGTTGTGAACCTATATACCTCCTCCTAGGTGGGGTAAGCATGATAGGGCCTCCAAATGATATCTTGGGTCTACAATTCAGTCATAGTAGTCGTGTAGTGGGAAAGCTCTCCTATGTGGTATCAAATATTGTGCTCCTTACACTCTCAGGCCCATCTAGATCCATAGCATTGAGTAGCCTCTGTTATATCAGTAAATCAATAGGTAGGCCTCTTAGATGGTCCACCATGATATAATACCAGCCCCAAATTTGTACGAGTTGGTTGCAAGCAATGTTGGCTCATCCCCACCACTATATACAATACAACTCGCACTATGCCAGCAAATCGCTCTCCCAAGCATAAGTAATTGGTACCTCACTATCAATCAGATGTTGAACCATCACCAAGAGGTTCCATGGGAACCTCACTTTAGAGAAATTAGGTAGAAGGATGTTACAGATAACCATCAACAGGACAACATGTCTTTGAGAAAAGACATTCTCCAAGTACCACCAAATAATGAAAATTCCACCAGACTGGGTATCCTGAAATGTAGCAGTAGCATATCTCCCAAATAATCTAGTGAAGACTACCTCTCTGGCATCAATGGGGGAATACACAATGGGGAATCCATAAAATGGGATCTTGAAGATCCTATACACGTCCTCTGGTGTAATGGTCATCTTGTCGATAGGTAGGTGGAATGTGTTAGTCCTGGAGTCCCACCTATGGGCTAGGGCAGTAAGATAAGCCTAATTCAACATGATCATAGGAATCCTAGTGACATACTAGACGCCATGAGCATTTATCCAACCCTAGTCAGTGTCATCCATGTGGGGTAGGAGGTCCATAAGCAATTTTTGGTCCTAAGCTTGTGTAGACAATATAGAAGTGCAAAATAAATACCTAAATCAAATGCACTCATAAGCTAATAAATTCTTAAAATAAAACCAATGCAATATAATCTAAGATGAGCTTAAGGCTATTAAAAAAGTAACTAAATGCACCTAAAAAAAAAACACTTCAAAATTACAAAAAAAAATCATTTAAATTACTTAAAAATTCAAAAATTTGGAAAATGAGTCTAAGGCCTGGTGGTCTCTCATGCTAGAAGCATCCAAGAAGCGGTTGTTGAAGTCAATAGAGGCCAGTTTCCAACGGTAAAATTTTTTATCATTGGAATTTAAACTGGTTGTTGATGGCAACATCGGCCAACCTCGGGCTAGGTAAGCCACTCTGAGCAGTAGCGGCCAACGGGTGACACACCAACGACATTCCCCCTTGACCAAAAATCACCAAAAAAAATGGAAAGTCTTAAAACTAGTCTGGACCCACTAAAACTAACCTTAACCTGGACCTATTAACAGGTTCAATTCGTTTCCAACAGGTTTAGTGAGGCTCATTTATCAAATTTATTAATAAGGTTTATTTTACCAAATTAAATAAGTAGATCAGGGTTTTGTAGAGTACCCGTAAAGCTTTGACTCCTTCGCTCATATATGTCTCCCCTTGCTTGGCCATGATGTCCACATCATTAGAAAATCTGGTAGTACTTCATGTCACAATTGTACTTTCTCACCTCAGAGCTAAAAAGTGCAATTGACAGCTAGAAATAATGAAATGTAAAACCTTGGAATTTCCTTTTGTATTCTCAAATCATACCTCGATCATTGCTGGCATCAGCGGCCCATACTTTCTAGTCGTTGGACTTGACAATGGCCATGAAACGACAATTGGGGGTCGCTGGACCTAACAACGGCTAAGAAAAAAGGAAAAATTCACTCAATTTCTCACCATAAAGCACATAAAAATGAGTCAATAATCACATATATCAATCCAAAATAATCGAAATGTGCACAAATACAAAAAAATAACATAAAGAAAAATCTAAAAACATCATAAAATTCAAATTAAAACAAAAATATTCAAATTAAAAAAAAAAACTCAAGTGAGCCTCATAATTAGTTATTTTCTTTATACACTTGGCGATTGTAGCAACTAACACTCCATGCAATTCAGCAAGATGAGTAAATTACCATAAGGCAACTTGGGGCAAATTGGTTATGGTGGAATTGAGAAGCTTTAATTCAATCCCGAAGAAGGCCAGGACGGTCGGACTACCCCATGGGAGTGAGGATTCATTTTATTTATCCTATAACAAATAGTGATTCAACATAGGATTAATAGAATTGCTATCAGTTTAATTCCCTAAGAAGGCCATTGCAGCCATACGACCCCATGGGATAGATATGTACAATCACCAAAAATGGTTGAAGTCACACCTGTATGGTAGCTACCCTATAAAAACAAATAAACCCTCTAAAGATGTTCAAATCATTCATTTTGGTCAAGTGACTCATCACTTTATTAATTGTCCTTCCCTTATCGACTCATCATTTGAGGGGGTAGTCAAAAATTTTCAAAAAAATCATAATCAAAATGAACAAAATATAACTTGGTCATGTCAAATTACATTCATCTTAGGAATAATTACCAACAACTATCATAATATTACCCTTTGTTGGAGGAAAAAGCAAATATGACAGTTAAGTTTGTATCTCTCCTCCTTTCGGATCTATAATTACACTGAAGCCTATAGTAGCAACCAAGCTACCTGATTGTTTGATGAACGAGTGCAAGCTTTTACAAAATTTAAGCCTTTCACCCTATCGAAAGTTATGATTTTAGGATGTGTACCTTTTGCATGACTGGGGCATCCAATGTTGATCTTTACTTCATGGTTGTTGTCTTGGATAGTGGTCTGCAGGCATATTTTAGGTCATTAGTCATTAATTCCCTTTGTTTTAGCTTATATCCAATATTGCTTGATTTATTTAATTAGTCATAGCTCATATTTGATTTCTTAATTGCA
This sequence comes from Wollemia nobilis, assembly GCA_028583015.1. Lineage (NCBI taxonomy): Eukaryota > Viridiplantae > Streptophyta > Pinopsida > Araucariales > Araucariaceae > Wollemia > Wollemia nobilis. The sequence continues at coordinate 8,974,797 of JAQPPZ010001925.1, forward strand.
TTTACATTGTATTTTAAGCTTTCAATGCATTTATTGATCAATTTATGCTAGTATTTCATTGTTATCATGATCATTTATCTTATTTATCAGATTTGCTAATTAGAGCCTCTTTAGGAGAGGCGGCCCATGCTACTTACTATGCTCTGTTGTTTCCATACCTACAAATATAGGTTCACATGACCAGTTTGAAGTATCCAGAGCATGATATCCCTCTAGGATGAGATCAAGAGGAGGCATCTATAAGCCCTCAGATAATTTGGTGTGTAAGATTGGGAAGCCTATGAAGGTGCACTGCCCCTTGCAGGGGATACATTCACCATTGCCCCACTTGTAATAGATTGTATCAAAAATGAGTATCCCTCAGAGGGACGTACATGTAACCGAGAACTAGAAGCATTAATAAGAGAATATTTCTTTGATTTTTACTTTCACATTATATTTGCTTGTGTGTTTTATTTATTTTTACATTTGATATAATAATAACATTACAAGTAGAGTCAGTTGTGGTGCGTTCTTCTTGAGGTCACACATCATCTACTTTTTAACATATTCTAGGTGGGAAGCCATATCTTCCACCATCATACTAACCATTTTATTAATTCTTAGAATGGAATCATTCAAATATTTGATTATATTATAATATAAGGGTAGATGGCTTCCCTTTAGCTTCTAAGATTTCTTCACCATAAAGCAAGACTAAATTCCATAATATTAAAATTCTACCTAAATTCGCTTTGGCTTCTACCTGACAACTTATACCCTTTTTCTAAATTCTTGTTTTAATAACTTCCCAAGCTAATAATTTTTTTTTTTTGGAATTCTCATCCAACTCCTCCAAAATCGAACATTGAAGTCTGTGACACTCTCTAGAGGTGCTCTCATAATGGTGGAGAGGTGCATCAAGAGTTGAAAGGGATCCTGAGAGCCATAAAATATGTTGACTAGTGCTCCTGCCAAGTCCTTCCATGAGGAGATACTCTTATGCTCAAGTAGTCTGTACCACTATAACACCTTTCCCTCTAGAGATAGGATCAGAAGTTTGATCATGACATCTTCATAGGTTATTCCATGGATGATCGCTAGAGCAACATCTTCAAGGTGCTCTCAAGACATTCCCTTAGAGCCATTGTATTTTATTAGGGTCTTCAAGGTATTTTTGGGAATATTATGTCAAATTTGGAAATTTAGAGGGCTAGGATCATCCTAGATGAGATAGCATACTTGCACCCTTATAGCAGTGGTCCTTAGAGATCACAATCCTTACCGCTGAGTCAGAGTCACCAGGTGAACATTCCTTCTTTGCTTGTGAGTTCAAGGCTATTCACCAAACCTTGATTCCTCTAGGGTGTCTTCTTTTAGCACAAAAGGCACCCACTAGTCATGAGATCTTGATCTTCAGCTCAACAGAGTCGCCAGGTGATTTTACCAGATGAAGGTAAGTCAGAGCACCAAACTTGGGCTCCTTTAAAATATGAAGATTGTTTGTCCCACCGGGCATGCAAAAAATTGTTGCTCATGAATATACCTAATCATAAATTATATGCACCCTAGACCCAGCCAACATTAAAATTTCAAAGGGGAGATATGTCCTTCAGGCCAATCTCCAAAGAGGGTTGGTTCCCTTAATAATCTAATTTAGTTTAAATCTTAGATTAATAGGAAAGAGATGGGATATGATATCAAGGTATGGTAAATATGGCTACGAGATAAAGATAAAAGGTGGGGAAAAACTAGCAGCTAAAATCCAAATCAAGTTTTAATAAGCATATAACAAAAAGGAAAACATAGGAACCATTCATAGATTGTAGGGATAATTTCCAATGAACATTTCAGAATTCAGTTCTCTACCAGGAATTAAATTCAAAAATGCATAATTTAAATTTACCTAACAAATATCATGAACTTAACAGAAATGAAAGGTAGAAAATAATTGCATACAACACTACTCTAAGAACTAGAGCCAAATATATTTCTATTAATGCAAAGAACTCAAAGTGTTTTTTGGTAGAGTGTCTATCCTCTTCTTTTACATCAAAATGCTTAGTATTTATAGATGGTTGCACCTCTATAATTAGATGCACATTAAAACAAAATGTTGGCTAGTCAAATATCAACAAGAGGAATTCTCTCCTTGGTAGCAACAACACTCGAATCAGAAGATTATTCAAGAAGCAGTGATCCCTCTTTTATTGAAAATGCTTAGGAAATCAGTAGGATTGGATGATGGAAAATCATATTAGATGTCGGTGCATTGGAACACAACAATATATCATGAATAACATGTGCTTGAAAATTAAACCTTAGTTGTTGCTTTGCCATCTTGTACCATGGAACTTTATATTTTCCAGGAGGACCCTCCAAAAATTAACTTTATTTTGAAAAGGGGTGAGATCAGTGGAGGGCACCTTGGGAATGAATGAGATCATACAAATATCAGGGACGTAGCATTTAATATTGGCAACCCTTCAGTAGGAATTCTAGAAATATTAATTTCGTTACCTCAAGAATTAAATGCCATCAATTTCTAGCCCTTCTCAAGAAAGATCTGCAACAATGGCACCTTTGAATAGTAACTTTGCTGAGAGTTGCACTCAAACATGGAGTTTCACCCTTCATTCGATTGTTTTCACCCCAAAATTGTATTCTCTTAGGTATTTCACCCAAAACATTGTCTTGCTTGAATTATGGAAAAAAAAAGGTAATTTCACCCCCAAAGGATGGTGAAAATAATTTTCGTCCCAAGTTGGGGCGACTTTGACTTTGACTAGTACTACTTTTGCGTCTTTCACTTCAACTTGGGGGCTTTCATTGGTTTCACTCCAACTTAGATGAAATCATTAGATTTTCTAAAAATAAGGTGAAATTACTTTGGGAATTGCCTTCATTATCATATATGCTTATTTCGTAGTGAATTTGACTTCTACCAATGCATTGCTTCTACTTAAATGATCTTTGTTTAGTACCTTCACTCTGAAAATATCTTCAACTAGCAATTCACTCGGAAGAAGAGCAAAAATGAATTTCATCCCCTATCTAGGGTGAAATCAACTTTGACTGATGCCCACTTATTATTTTCACCCCAAAAGTGCCTAAAAATGGATTTTCACCCCAAAAGTGCCTGAAAATGATTTTTGGTGGTACAATTTCCTAGAGCCATAACTTTTGATCCGTTGACCCAGTTATCTATTGTAATATATCATCGAAAATATTAGGAAGATATATACAATGCATCAATCACTTAAAGTTCATTGAGGTAAATTTTCATCCTTCTTCAAGGCCTCTGAGGTCTTCATATTATATTTTTAAGTTGTGCTGGAGAAATTTTTTGGTATGAAAACTTTAATATCTCTCAATCTATTCAGGATATTGAGGTGATTCTTTCACGATAAGTCTAATTTTTCAATTCCCCTCCTTTGGTTAAATTTTCAAGTCTATAAGTGTTTGCTAAGTTGATTTCCCAAAAATAGATACTTCTCGATTTTCACCTTTATTGACTTTTGACTGTAGTGTGGCAAAAGTACCAAAAAATTTATAATTTATTTTTTTTCTTACTATTTTAATTAATATAATCCTAAATATTAATGGCAGTGTATAATTTTTTTTTTTTTTTTTTTTAAATAGGAGGTCTTGAAAGGATCCCCTAACCTTATACTGAGGGGTTTTCCAAGGGACCCCAAACCACAAAATAGATATTCAAAAATCCCAAAGAGAGAGGAACAATCAATTAGATAAAATATTGACAAACAAAGATTGAGTGCCCAAAAAACAATGCATGATACCCTAGGGCCACTCAAAACAATGTAATAAAACCAAACCTACCAGCCATCAATGCGAAGCTGACATAACAAGAAAAGGAACACAAGCAAAGGAGAAATAAAATTTGAATGACCCACTCAAGATCCAAAGAACATATTGATCTCGCCCATGCCAAAGATTCAACATTGAAAGCAACCCTAAGAACGAAAATATTCCCAATGTAAACCAAAGACCAGGACACCTAAAGAAGCACGAATGAACATGCAATCTGTTAGATTCCCAGCAGCACACGAGTGAAAAGGATTTTCAAAATTGAATGTCTTGCTCAAGAACCAAAATGTAGAAAGATCACATCCGAACGAACGATTCAAACTTGAAAATAGTCCTAGGATCAGAAAACCACCCAATGCTAACCAAAGACTAGGCTCCTTGAAGTAGCAAGGAAACAGATATCACAAACCACTAGACACCTAGAGATCTAGGCAGTGTAATGAACATTTTCTCATCATCATTTGGTAAATAATGTGTTTCATAGATTCATTGAGTTTTATCCATTCTTCCATATTAAAACCCTTATGGTATTTTCTCTATTCTATGACATATTGTATCTTATGAAAATTATCCTCTATAGTAAGATCTTGGTGTTCTCTAGATATATATTGTTGGTAGTTTTTTAGAGAATTTTCAACTATAGTTGACTTCTCAATCTTGTCATGTTGAATATTGAATCCATGTTCTTTGATTCTAGTCTTATTTTAACTTCCTATCTCATTGATATATTATTTTTCATATGAACATAGAATTAGATAAATCCCTCTACCTTATCCTTGGCATTGTTAAAAAATTTCCTTAGTGCATTTAAAGGGTGTTTGAAGAATGTTTTCATCAAGGGAGGTTAGTTTTTTAATGACTCTTGACTCCCTAATTCAATCTTAAGGAAGGTTTTTAAGGGTTGAGATTTACTTGTGATTTATGTTTTTTAATACTTCATATAGGTTGTCAACTACTTCATATTGTATATTTTATAATATTTTCTTATGAAAAATATTGATTCACCCTAGTTATTGGGTAATATATCATTAATATTGATTTGGACACATCATGCCTTAGTTGAGCTAGTTATAAATAAATCAAACACCTAAATATTTTTATTATTTTGTGATATTCAAATATTATAACATACACTATTTTTGCTAGATACATCATGTTTGTATCCCTTATTTTCTTATTTTATTTCTTCTTTCAATTTCTTACAATGCTTGCAAAGGTGTTCATTCTTAGATAAAATTACAAGTGTTTACTTTATATAGTAGTTAAGATTTAAAACTTGTAGATATGTACTATTTAAGAATTCAATAAAGTAAAATTATTGTATACTTTTATTACTTATATTTTTTTAATGTCGAATGAATCAATATTTTTTTTCCTTTTTCTTTTTTTACTAAATAACAACTAATAAATAACATGCATCTATTTCTATATTAGAAAATAATTTTCATAAGATTAATTTACCTCTTTCTTATTGATGGTAAATCATTTTAAAAATTGGGATTATTATGATATTCATATATTATATCATAAGGTGTTTATGCTAGATGTGCATTATATTCGTATCTCTCATTTTTCGTATTTTTTTTCTTAGCGCTTCTTACTAAATTTGTGAAGGTGTTCATTCTTAAACAAGATCATGAGATTTTTCTTTATATAGTAATTAAGATTTAAACTTGTAGATATATACTATGTAAGAATTTATTAAAGCAAATATATATTTATACTTATACTACCATTATTTTTATAGATGTCAAATGTATTAATATGTATTTTTACTTTCAATGACTAATAAAAACTAATAAATAATATGCATTTATTCATATGCAAGTGTCATAAGCTTAAATTTACCTCTCCTTATTAATAGTAAATCACTTTAAAATTTGATATAATTATTTTAAATCTTGCAATTAATAATAATTTTTCTTAAATATCTTAAATTAATAATTAATTTTAAAAGTAGAAAATAGCTAGTAAGCAACCTTAGCAAGTTACATGTTTTGTTTTTTATTTTTAATTTGGTTATTGTGAGAAACCTCTATGACCCCCCAAATAAAAAATCAGCTTACAAATAATAATATATGTATGGTTACATGTTAAATCTAGTATTGATAAGCATAACTCTTGGGTCATAGTTGGGAGGAGTTGGTCGTAGAGGTTTATCACACTACCTAAATCCACACACACACACACATATATATATATATAACCTTTCGGTAATATTAGAAAGAATAGCCGACACAACTTTAAATTTTGGACCTCCCCAAAAAGATCCAAAGCCTGAACCATTACGCTGTGGAGTGTAGGTTTGCATGGTCGTGATAGGTCGTGCAAGCTCTGACTTCTTTTTTCTGCTATTTTTTGTATGTTTTATAGCTGGGAGGATTTATTGTTGTTGGGGGAGGGGTTTATTTTTAGCATTGCATAGGGTTTTTTGCTCTTCTTGTCTTGCAGGGTACTGTAATTTTGTTGTGCATGTTCCTTGTGGGGTGAGGCATTCGCTGCTGGTGTTGAGCTATGGATGGAGGCTCGGGTGAGAAGAAGGGTTTGAATTTTCAAGAGGCCCTAATGGGTTCAGGACCATTTGACTCTGGATATATATTTGGATATAACTCATCATTCCCTTCTGGTTTGGGGGTTGGTCCTTCTAAATTTGGAGTTTTCAAAGCTTCAAAGGTGAATGGATGTCTTGAGTGTGCGGTTGAGAGGCCTGTTTTGGTAATTCAACCTAAATCAATTGTAGAAGATGTTCAATATTTGGAGAAACATGCTTTGATTTACAAATTTTTGGGTATTAGGGTTCCTCTTATTGCATTTGAAGCTTGGGCTCGCACATTTTGGAACCCGATTGGTGATATGGAGATCATGTAGGGAGAAAATAATTATTTTATGGCTATTTTTCATGCATGGAGGATCAAATTAAGGTCTTTGAGGGTGGACCCTATTTTTACAATAAAGTTGGCTTATTCATTAAGCCTTGGCATATGGGTTTTAATCCTGCAGAGGAGATTTCATCGAGGGTTCCAGTTTGGGTTCGTTTTCCTTGGTTACCTTTAGAGTACTGGCGGACTGATATTCTTCACTCGATTGCATTATTGTTGGGGAAACCGGTTGGACCTTCTCAACATACTACAGAGAAAAAGGTAGTTTCTTGTGCCTATGTTTGTGTTGAGATAGATTTAAATAAACCTTTTCTAGATTCTCTTGAAATTTGTGTTGGATCCTCATCTTGGATTCAATAGTTGGATTATGAGACTCTTCCTTTTAGATGTCGGATATGTCATGCCTATGGACATCTCCAAAGAAAATGTCCTAAAATATTTAGGAATTCCTCTTCTAAGCCACAATATCCTCCTACTTTGTCCTCTAAGGGGAAGACTCCTATGCAGGATATTTGTTATGGTAAAGGGAAAGCTTCAATGCCGGATAGCGGGTCAGTTAAGGGGAATGCTCATATGCCAGTTCATGGATCAGACAAGGAGGGTTTCATTCCTGTTAAGGCCCACAATAAAGGAAGGGGTTTGAAGAGACCCTTTAATGAAAGGCAATATGATGGCCTGTATAATAGGTTTGATACTTTGGATGATTTGGAGTAGCATGATGGAGTTTTTGCAGATCCTCTTGATAATGGTCAACAACTACTAGTTAATGGAGAAACACTTTCTACTGGTAATTTGCAAAAGAATTCATTTGGTGCTCAGATGGATAATGAGCAGTCAATGAGTAAAGTGATTGTTCCAGTAAGCTATGTGGCCCAACTTGCTGAGGGGGATCTGATTTCCGCTCCTTCTGAGGAAAATATGGATATTCAAGAGGAGGGTAAAGTGGTGGATGACCCACTTTTGGTTGATTTTATGGATACTAGCCATGGTAAAGGTTCTAAAGCAGGTCCTATGTTGGGTTTGCATCAAATAACTCTTAAAAAAGGGGCCCTTGGAAAATATTCTAAGGTGGGAAGGAAAAAATATGGAGAGAAAATTAAGAAAATAGGAGAGGATCTAGTTGAGTCTGGTTTAGTGCGGCCTCTTGACTCTCATTTCTCTAAATGATTGTGCTTTCATGGAATGTAAGGGGTTTGAATAGCACCCCTCATCAAAAGGTTATTCATGATATGATTAAGGTTCATATGCCTGATGTTGTTTTCCTACAGGAATCTAAGTTGTCTATGGATAGTTTATTTACTGTTGCCTCTAAATTATGGGCTCATGGACAGTGTCAAGGAATTGGGGCTCAGGGCAGTTCTAGTGGTATTGTTTGCTTATGGAATCCGTTGAAGGTTCTTCCAATTTGGTGGGTCTCTATTAGATCTTCTCTTTCTTTGGCTACTCTTTGTCAGGAGTCAGGGGAAGTGGTTCTTTTAACTACTATTTATGGGACCTTTTTGGAAAGATTAATCTCTGGAACCATGTGCGAGAGGTTTGTGCTCTAGCTCCTTATTATCCTTGGATTGTTGCAGGAGATTTTAATGATGTTTCTTGTTTGGAGGAAAATCGAGGTGGAGTAAGTTTTCTTGGTCAGGCTTCTTTACTTCTTAATGATAATATTCAATTTCTAAATCTTGTTGATATTAAGTCGGGTAATGGTATGTTCACCTGGTCTAATCGGAGATGTGGAATTGAATCTATTTCTGATATATTGGATAGATTTCTTGTTTCTCCTTATTGGGTTGGTAATAATTGGCTCACCACCTCTGAAATTCTTGATTGGAGAGGTTTTGACCACTGGCCAATCAAACTTGTTGCTATCAAACAAGCTATCATCCATCATCCAAGTTTTAAATTTCAATTAATGTGTCTTTGGTAACCTTCTTTGTATGACTTGGTAAAATTTTGGTGGATTCAAGGGAAACCGTTATATGGGACTGCTATGTACTCTTTTGCTAAGAGGCTTCAATTTGTGAAATATTGTCTTAAAAAGTGGAATAGGTAAATTTTTGGTAATATTTTTCATGCTAAAGCTATGGCTCAAGACCAGCTTGATTCTATTACTAGACAAATCAAGGATCAGGGACTTTCTAAACAGACTCTTCAAGAGGAATCAGAGGCTTTGAAGGACTTGGCAGAATGGGAACTTCATGAGGAAATTTATTGGAAGCAAAAATCTCATTTGGATTGGTTGCAGGAAGGAGATAGGAATACTACTTTTTTCTTTAACTCGGTTAAATCTAGAAGGCATGTTAATGTTATTTATTCCATTGTCTCTTCTCGAGGATTTCATTTGAAAACTACCCATGATATTTTACAAGAGGCAGTTACCTTCTTTTCCTCACTTTATACTGAGGATTCTTTTGGGGCGGATGTTGAGGAGAATATTATTTTGGGATGTATACCTTCAATTATTTTTGCTAAGATAAATGTTGATATTTTAAGGCCTATTTCTCTTGCAGAGCTAGAAGGTATTGTTTTTCATATGAAAAAAGGGAAAGCTCCGGGGCCAGATGGTTTTCCAATTGAATTCTTTCAGGAGTTTTGGAAAATCATCAAATTTTATTTGTTAAGGGTTTTGCAAGAGTCCTTGAACAATAAATAGATGTTGAAGGCTTTGAATTCTACCTTCTTGGCTCTTATTCCTAAACGGGAGGGAGAAAATTATTTTGATATGTTTCGACCTATAGCTCTATGTAATGTTGTTTATAAAATCATTACTAAGTTGATTGTTGAGAGGCTAAAACCTTGGTTGGGAATGGTTATTTCTGATGAGCAAGGAGGCTTTGTGGCAGGACGTCAGATTCTTGATGGTGTTGTTATAGTTGTTGAGACCATTCATTCAATGGGTATGTCTAAGGAAAAAGCTATGTTTATGAAACTTGACATGGCTAAGGCTTATGACAAGGTTCGATGGTCATTTCTTCAAAAAAATCTTATAGCCTTTGGGTTTGATCCTATGTGGATTAATTGGGTTATGAGTTGTATTACAACTCCCTATTTTTATGTTCTTATTAATGGAGATCATTCTTCTTTGTTTAATGCTTCGTGAGGTTTGCATCAAGGTGATCCCTTGTCTCCGTACTTGTTCATCATTATGGCTGAGGGTTTGGGCAGGTTGTTAAAATCTCATGTGAATCAGGGTCTGCTTCATGGTTGGAGGTGGGGTAGTAATTTGCCTGCGTATTCTCATTTGCAGTTTGTTGATGATACTGCTTCTGATGGGTGTTGCTTCTATTAGGGAGGAAACTAATTTTAGAATAATTCTAGATACTTACTTGGTTGCTTATAGGTAGAAGATTAATGAGGCTAAATCTTTCATTTTTTTCTTTAATACTAATCCTCGTATTTAGGCCAAAATTGTTCAGATTCTCAGATTTCAGGTTGGAGTTCTTCCTTTTAAGTACTTGGGTATTCCTATCTCTATTGGTCCTCTGCCTAGGAGTGTTTGGTCCAACATTTTGGAGAAATTTCTTACTCATGTTAGTCATTGGACTTACATATGGTTGTCTTTTGTTGGCCGAGTTTTGCTCCTCAAATATGTGGTTCAAGCATTACCTGTGTACAGGTGTTTAATTCAGGTTGCTCCGACAAGTTTTCTTCATGATCTTGATTCTCTTTCACGAAGATTTTTGTGGGCTGGTAATTTGGAATCCTCTAAATGGATTTTGGTGAAATGGGAGTCTCTTTGTAGACCTAAACAAGAGGGTGGTTTGGGTCTTTGCCTAAGTTCTCTTTCTAGGCAAGCTCTAGCTACCAAAATTTATTGGCGTTGGTGTACTAATCATGACCAAACTTGGGCTAAAATTATTTCTTATAAATATCTCTATGGGGTGGAAGGTGATGAGCTTCCTCATTATAGCTTGATTGGGAAAGGTTCTTTTTTTGGAACACTCTGAAGAAGGGAGTTTCTCTTATCAAATAAGGGCTATTTTGGATTTGTCATAAAGGCTCTAATGTTCTTTTTTGGTATGATTTTTGGGATGGTTTTCCTGCTCTTTTATCTAATTATCCTCATCTTCTTGGTCTTACTCAACATTTTTGGTTGTTGGTTGGTCTAGAGTGATGGATTTTAAAGTTGTTAAGAAAATTGGTCAGATGGAAATTTTCCAATGGAGATATCCTAGTGAATGGCCTGTTGGAGGCTCTATGGAGGATAGAGAGGAGTTGTCATGCATTCTGGCTTCTAGAGAATGCTCTTCTTCGCAATATGATGATGTGTTGGCTTGGGGTCAAGACAATAGAGGGATTTTCTTAGTTGCCTTCAGATATCATGAATTGGATCACCAATGTTATGGTATTGAGGAAGTTCCTTGGTGGAAGCAAGTGTGGAATAAATTTGCATGGCCTAAGTGCAATTTTTACTTGTGGGTTGCCACTCGTAATTGATGTCTCACTTGGGATAACCTTCAGAAGAGAGGTTTTCATGGCCCTTCCTTTTGTTTCCTATGTGATAATAGTGAGGAATTTGTTGGTCATGTGCTTCTTCAATGTGGTTTTGCACGTTAGCTTTGGCATTTGTGGTGGGGTGTGTGGAAATAGTCTTATGTTCATTCTTCTTCTCTTTTGGATTTTTGGAGGAGTTTGGGAAGGCCTCCGGCTAAGGTCTTCTTTTTACAAGTTGTTTGGCATATTGGTCCCTCCTGCATCTTCTGGAAAATATGGCTTGAAAGGAATCGAAGAATTTTTCAAGGGAGAAAGATCTCTATTTTTTAAGTCTGGCAAAGAATTTTGAAAATGATCCAGGAAATAGTGTCTACTAAATGTCAGATTAATATTCTTGTGAACATAGTGGAGGTCTAGATTATGCATGTTTTGGGTTTGATAGTGTCTGGTCCATGTGCTACTATTTATTTTAGCATGAGGGGATTCAATAATAGAGTGCAGAGAGATGGCAGATGGCAGCCCCCTCCTAGGGGGGTTATTAAGATTAATATTGATGTGTCTTCAAGAGGTAATCCTAAAAATATTGGTATTGGTGGAGTGGGACGTGATTGCAGTGGTGTGGTATGTTTCTTTTTCTCATGTTTTAAAGTAAGGCATACCAATAATTATATGGAAGCCTTTGTTGTTCTTTATGCATTGGAGCAAGGATATGCTTTGGTGTTGCTGACTATTTGACTAAATGGGCCTCTGAATTTTAAGAAGGTTAGAGTTGTAGAGAGTGGCATCAGCTTCCTTCAGCGTGCTCTCAAACTCTTACTAGTTTATTGAAAGCTGATATGCCTAGATGAGGCAATTTTGTTGTAATATAATTCTTGACTCTTATATGTTTTTCTGATTTCAATAAAAAAATTACCCCTTTTTTTATCAAAAAAAAAAAATAGAAAGAATAGTCGAGCTCGTGTAATTATATATCTTGAACATGAAACATTATTATTTTTATAAATCAAAATTATATATTATTTAAATAATATCTTGTTTAAATAGTTAAAAATATAAATAATAAAAATAACTAGATCTTGAACCATCTTTGTTTGATAAAATAAAATAAAAATAATAATTAGTTTAAATTATTATTTAAAATTTTATAAAAACGCTAATTTTAAATAATATTTATAAATCTAAAATAATTAAAAATTTATATTTTTAATTTAATATTATAATATTATTATATATTTTTAAATATTATTTTAATTTTATTTATACTATACCAAATCATTCTTGCATTCATGTAAATTTATATAATATGTTAAACTAAAATTATTCTTTAAACCTCCCTAAGCCAAAAATACATTTTTATATTACTTAATATTATAAAAATTTATAAGTTTTAAAATTATCTTATCTTATTTAATAAAGAAAATCATCTTAACAGGAAACACTAATGTGATCTTAAAATTTTCTAAAGTGTGGGATAGCCAATTTATTTAATAGTAAATTCTAAAAATAAATCCCGTAGAATTTCAAGAGTAATTTCAATAAATGTTCGAGGGAGGGCAAAAACATTCAAAGTAAAACAAAATTTTATAATTTTATTTAAATTTTAAAAATATTTTTTTTATGAAAATTTTAAAAGTAATTTCAATAAATAAGAGAGGGAAATACATGTAATAAGTAGAAGAAAAAGTATTAAAGTGAAATAAATTTCAATATAGAAATATGTTAGTCGAAATAAACATTTTGTATGGGAACAATATTTTTTGGTTTACATAAAGGAGTTGGTGTAGTTGGTTACAACCACTATTTTTAGTAATAGACGGTTCAAACCTAACAGTTTATTTGTCTCATTGTTTTTGACTCAACGTGAGATGAAGACCACAGGTCGCTTGGGGTTTGTATAGTAATAGACGGTTCAAACCTAACAGTTTATTTGTCTCATTATTTTTGACTCAACGTGAGATGAAGACCAGAGGTCGCTTCGGGTTTGTATTGTCGTCGGTCTGGACGCACACTCAAAAGATGAAGATCACCGATCGCTTGGGGTTTGTATTGTCGTCGGTCTGGACGCACACTCAAAAGATGAAGATCACCGATCGCTTGGGGTTTGTATTGTCGTCGGTCTGGATGCACACTCAAAAGATTTAGCACGGACTACTATCTTGTTTGTGCTATCGTTGGTTTAGATGCACACTCAGAGGATTCAGTAGGGACTACTACCTTTGCTAAAGTTGGCAGCATGTTCCCAAGGTTTGAACCTAGGTCTCTTCTTGGCAAGTACTTGATCAGTAAAACCTTTACCAACCCACTAGCCCTTGGGATTGTATGGTAACAATATTCTGAATAGAGATCCAAGCAAGAGGGCCAACTACCCCACACTAGTGCCCCACACTCGATGTTAATAGGGGTGAGGAGTCCCACATAAGCAGGACCAAGAGCTTCTACCTTTAAGCCTGCTACCTTATTGACAAAGAATTTGACAAGTGATGTGGCTCATAAATCACTCGGGTCCCACAGGTCCCACAACCAGGTCAATGTAGGATTATTAACATAGGTGCACACCACATTAACTAAGTAGAACATGTATTAAAGGTACACCACATTAACTAAGTAGAAGATGTATTAGAATAGAACGTAAAAATATATCACTGTAAATAAATAGCTTGTATGAAAACAAGCTCAAATCAGTGTTTCCAAACTTGCAGGTTACTCGCGAGTACACGCAAACGGGTCAGGTAGGCCTGCGAGTTTTCTAATAAAAAACTCGGACTCGGCTTTATCCGTCGACGTGTACGGATAGAAGCAAGGGCCAAAGCAGAGGGGAGGCAGGGGCCGAAGCAGAGGAGAGACAGGGGAGGCAGGGAGAGGCATACAAATAACAATATTTTAAAATTTTCGATGTTTTAGAGGCATACAAATAACAATATTTTAAAATTTTCGATGTTTTTTTTTGCGAGTTTTGCCGATTTTTTCCTGAGTTGCCGAGAACTCGCTAAAATTAGGCTCCCGAGTTTATCGCGAGTTGCGAGTTTCGAAACACTGCATCAAATAAACCAGATTAAAAAGCAAGAAGAATTATTTTGAATAAAGAAAACGATAGGATTTGTCTCGCTAAAGATTACTCTTCACTTCGATTCCGTCTTCCACCAAGTTCACCAATTCAGATCCCACGATTTTATTAATGCGATGTAATCTAACAGCCGTGGGCGCCCCAGGGTAGTCCATATGGCAGCCTTGCTCGCCCTATTTCCGTAAAGCTCAATGCATCCAAAACCAGAGCAAACCCTCCACCATTCCTGTCGCTTACAAGCGAGATCACCACTCCTACAAAAATACATCTACTGCTTACATTCATTCTTTAATTCTCACTTTTATTTTTGAAGTTAGACAAGTTTGGTTTGACAATAAAATAGTTTTAAAATTAAAAAAAAAAAATTATTTTATATAATATATGTTTATATAACCCAACTTCTATCGGATTCAAACTTCAAACGTTTTATTCTAAAATTTGAAACACACATACCATCATCTTCTGTCTCTGCTCCAGGTCGCCCCACAAAGAAAGGCTCCGACGGAACTGCACCTTCTTCGTACCAACTTTTTGCTGTCTTCTCTTTTAAGTAAATCTACATCCACCAGATCTCATCAATCTTAAAATTAGAGGGAGTCATGAGCAGACTTAGAATACCATAAGATATATATTTAACCTTTGTAATGGTGTTGACGAAATTGCAAGGACGATGTGCTCCACAGCCATATGCGTAACGATAACTCTTCCCTGAGTATTTTGGATTGACTGTGCACATGTCTATGCCTTCCCCGTGCTCTCTCGGAGGCAGTGCAGTCTCTAATTCTCCGAATGGACTGCCATCAAGGGGAATTCTCAATCTTCCTAACCTGACCCCACGAACACCAAATAAATGTCATTTTATGACTACCGCTTAGAATTAGTAAACGAAGATACAATTCGAAAATGAAAAGATCTCGTGAAGTGCAGTAAAAGTGAAGTAGATTTTAAAGTTTTATATTTGTATAGAAAATGTTTATTTAATTATATTTAAGTTCTTAAAACTATAATCTTAAACTTATCCAATCAAGTTAATATTATATACAATTAACCTCACAAAATTCAAACTAAACTACTTCTTTAAAATTCAAATACTCTTCATCTTAAAATATACTCGGATTGTACATCATAAAATAAAGAATACCTTGAATATGGGAGAACGTCCACACCGGAGAAAGATCGCAAGTCTTGCAGCTTCATTTTATCTATTATGGTGCTGTTAGAATAATATTCACAACAATCGGCTATCACTGCAACGGCCTTCCCATGCTCGTCTCTCTCTTCGTAAGCATTGATGAAGTGGAATGTCATAAACGATGGCATCTCCACGCATGCCACCTGTCATCAGTTTACAATTAATTAAGGAAAACGTCCACAGTGGAACTGTACCTAACACTTCAGAAGTGGCGGGAATATTTAGAACACTGCCCTTGAATATAAATTCTAGAGACAACTAAAATTTGAGATGAAAGAACTCACCGTCTCTCCCGTTGATCGGGAGACCACACGTACATATCCTTTTGACTGGGGATGCCATTTGAAAAGCTTTGCTTCCGAGCCTGTTTTTAATAAATATTCATTGCAAAACTTGTATGGCATTTCAGGTATCATAACGTAATTGTCAGTCACTGGAAAAGAGTGGACCCAACCTGGGTAAGGGCCGCTTTTGCAATTCACCTGAAAATCACACCATCCTAACCATGGTTATCGATCAGCGCCGTGGAAGGTAGAGACTATCCTATTAGCATTACAGTTCAAAATAATGACTAGAACCAGCTATTCTTACACGCCCCAGTAAAGTTCTCTCATTCGTTCCTGCAAGCATTCGGTAAATATTATAACCAGGTCTGATGAAGTCTACAATGAATGAAATCAATTCTGTTTCCGACACGAAAGGATGCGAGTTATCGACCAGACCCTGAGACTCAGACGCACACGAAATTCTCATTTTTAGTATTGGTTAAACATCTGTAAAGCAAGTTTATAGACCACCATTAAAATAAATTACACAAATTATATTTAAATTATAATTTTTATATTTTTAAAATCTAAATACATCTAAATTATAATTTAAACTCTATATTTAATTTTATTTTTTCAAAACAAACATATCTAAAAAAAAACTACCTACTCCGAAATTTCATGAACTTAATATATACAGCTTTCCTAACCGAAATAACAAGATTAATTGATATTTAAATAAAAGAAATGCTCTGAATCTATCTTTTGAATAATATAACGTGAAGATTTGAAGAGTCTTACCCCAAGATTGTCCGAGTAGTTAAACCTGCAGATGGTTTCCAGAGTGTTGGGATCTATTTCAAAACAACCTTTCATTGTTTCACTTATGCCTAGAACCCGCCCGTCACCTAGTCTATGAAGGCCACGCCATTAACAGAAGTCAGTCGACAGAAATTAGAATCTCATTTTATATGGAACTTATGTTTTTCTGCTTTAATATAAATTATATTTCGGCTCAGGGAAGGGACCTTATGACTGATATATTAGCGTTGTCCGTCACCGATTTGCCCGAGATCTGTCCAGCAATCTCTGCAACATACGAGAACAAGTTGGATGGCTTTGGAATTACTTCGTATTCCCGATAGCAAAGCTTATTGTGTTTTTTGGCTGCCTTGTACGACTCAGATTCTATCTTTGCATGCCCGGCAACCACTTGTCCATTCTGAAACTGAAGACGGACCAACATGGCATATCTAGCAAGAGAATCGACACCACTTTTACAGGCATGACTGCAATAACCCTACTTATATCCTACACTTACAAGTAGAAAGAAAACAAGAATACTCTTAACACGCCTGATATAATAAATATTAAAGACGTACCCGTCAAAAAGATGCTTTAGTTTATAATCACCTATGTGATACATTCCTGGTCCATTTCTCAAGTATGTTCCGTCCTGTGTAGGAAACCAATACAAGGAATTGCAATTCTAATTTTCATTAAGAATGGCGAAAACAAAATAACGGACTCCATAAAATATAGAATTACTTTAATTAACATCTCAGACTAAAATTCTGTAATTCAAACAAGCATACGATAGGAAAATTGCTATACCAATTTGACAAGATTTCCAGATTTACAGCAAAGAAACGGAACTTGATCCTAGTACGTATCATAGAAAGTTTTATTGCAAATATTAATGTGTGTGTTTTTGAAAGTGTGCGCGGTTTCCACATCCAAGCATATGAAACGACATCTGACTTTTAGAATCTAATTGTGTTTATCATTTACAATGAACCATCTTTGATGAGAAGTTTCTCAAAATAACCAGGCAGCATCACTTGCATGCTAAATTACTTTATTGTCTATAACTGCTATATATATATATATATATAAATAAATAAATAAATAAATAACATTTCAGAAGTATGCCATTCAGATAAGACCTAAAATGCAGGGTATTACTTCTACAACAAAAAAGCAATAACACAAAAACACTAAAAACAAAAACACAACAAAGATAATAAAAAAAAACATTAACAATAGGAAACACAGAAAAAATAACAAAATATATAAAAACAACAAACAAAAATTAAAAAAAAAACAAGAGAAACAACACAAAAAACAACAACAATAATTAAATAAACAGAAAAACACTTGAAACTATTGACTATTTAAACAAATCTAAAAGGTCACACCAAAAAAAGAGTTGCCATCCATCCTACCATTGAAGCTTTAGTTATTGAAACAAAACCCTCAAACAATTTCTATCATAAATAGCATCTTTATCATAAATAATATTGAAGATTTTTAACTATGTAACAAACTAAACCATGTATAACATGAATAAATTTAATAATAAGAATTTTAAAACTCTTAAAAGTTAAAACTTTATAAAATTTACAATTATATACTATATTTTTTAACTAAAATAACCATATATTTTATACCATATACCAAAAAAAAAATTGATGTGCAAATGTAAACTTTACACAAAAATTGCATTGCAAAGAAAAACAGGAGGGGAATGCACTAACCAACCAGCCTGGAATGGAGCCATCGACCTCAAGTTCACCTTCCCAACGCTCCCTTGACACGCTTTCCCACGCAAGATGTTTTGGGTACTTAACGGAGCCAACTGTCTCTATTTCATTATCGTCTGTGATAATGCTCCGACCAGGGGCATTCGCAGTTGCTTCGATTTTTAGCGGACGAGTTTTGGATTGCAAGAATTGACTTGACGTTTGGCTCTTATTATGGCGCCCTTGCTGTGAAAAATATTTTGAAGTTGGAAGAGGCCATACATGTGATGTTAGTAAAGCCATTGTCTCTGCGAGACCACGACGACAGTGAGACAGAGAGAGAAAAAGAGAGGAGTGGACAGCTAGTGGGTGGTTGAGTGTGGAAGGATGGCCATCAACATAGAATATATAGGGAGGACGATGGTGTAATGGAAGTAGCCATGTAGCACGTGGTTGATCTGGTCAATTGTACGGGAGAGATTCCTTTCTAGATGAGACAATTTTTTACCAAATGCGGGATAGTCTTAGTGCATTAAATTATATCTATTCTCGCAAATTGAGACAAATTGGGAAAGATTCCTTTCTAGATCAGACCATAAGACAAATTGGGAAAGATTCCTTTCTAGATCAGACCATTTTGTGCCAACTACGCCACAGTCTTCATGTAAAAAATAATATCTGTTCTCGCAAAATGACAAATTGGTGGTCTGCAATTTGCATTTCAAGAACTGTCGTTGGCTTTCAAGGAACATTAAAAAACGAAGTACACTTAAAAAAGACATTAATTTTTAAGCAAGTAGCTTGTTTGAAATAACTAAAGATCTTCCATAATGCAATGCTTTTAATAAAAAATATTTGTTTAGTGCACCTTGCATCTGAGTGGTTGTAACTCCTGTTTCTCAAATAATAATAATATAATTGTGTTATAATAAAATTATTATTTTTCTATAAGTTTACATAGATTATAAACGGTTTGGATTCCTTGAGTGGGTTAATATAATTTTGTTATAATAAAATTATTAAAATTCCTTGAGTGGGTTAATATAATTTTGTTATAATAAAATTATTATTTTTTAATATATATTTTGTTATAATGAAATTATTATTTTTTCAATAAATTTATATAGATTATGAAGGGTTATTGAATGGAATATAAACCTTAAATCTTCCAAACGGAAACCAAAATCCTTACCATTACAATAAACTTATGATTATAATAATATTATCTTTAATTAAATTATAAATATATATTTTAAAATTATAATTATTAATATAATTTTAAGATTAAAAATTACTATTTACTTAATAATATCATTTGTTTATAATTTCTTTTGTGAAGATACTCTTCAGTGTTGAAGACTCAAACTTCTTACATTTTCACAATGAGTACCTTTTACTACCATTTTACTAATACTTTACAATTAAAATTTTATTTTTCATAATAAATTTTAAATTAATATAAATAAATTAATATTATTAAATTTATTATTTTAATTTATAATAAATTGATATATTATAATAATAAATATAATTCTATTATATTGTTATTATCTTGCATTAACTTAAAAACAAATATTTTAGACTTATTTATAGATAGGCGCACACGCTTAACTATTATTATAAATTTAAATTCGAAGATTGTTATCAAATTAATAGTATTGTCTGTTTTGGTGGAGTAGTGTTGAGCACTCAAACGTTACACATGTTGAGAGCACTCCCATTCCATGGTTTTTGGTTTAGTAAAATTTTAAATGGTTTTTAACTAAAATTTTAGTAAAATTTAAATGGTTTTGTTTTATCGTATAAATAAATTAATATTTTTATATTTATTGTTTTAATTTGTGGTAAATTGTGATATTTTTTAAAGCTATATAAAATTGAAATGGATTCATCTATATGAAATCATTACCACATAGTGATATTACAACAAAGTTTGTATATATTATTTGACAAGATTTGAACTTGGGTTTCCTCTTTAATATTGAGGAATGTAACCAGTAGCTAATGCCACTTGATTCAATAAATTTACACAAACATCCCAATCCCCTCATTTAGAGAGGGGTGTGAACCTTGAACCTCTCAAAAAAAGACCAAAGTCCTTACCACTACTTGCAACTTGATATGGTAAAGTGATATTATCATTCATTTATTTATATATATATAGAAAATTATTATTTTATTTATTCATGTTAAAAACACTTACTCATTTAAAATTAACTTTGATTTCTTAAATAAGCTTTGCATTTAATTGATTCCAACTTTTATTCTTCAAATAATAATAAATATAATTTTATGATAATGTTATTATCTTACATAAACTTATAAACAAATATTTTAGACTTTTTTTTCTTTTATTTTTTTAGATTTAATTAGTGTGAGAAACTCATATGACCCATGCCCAAGGGTGGGCATACTCATACCATCATGACCTCTCATAAGGGGGGAGTTGAGCTTATCAATAGGGACCAAACACACAATCATACACATAATCATACACACATTCATTCCCTCACACACTCTTCCATGCCACGGTTTGAACCTTGGACCTCATGAAGAAGAACCAAAGTCAAAACCATTGCACTATATTTTTTTATTTTTTGTGGAAAACATCCCAAAAGGGATGCCACTTTCGGGTAAGACCCAAGGAAGCAGGGGTATCCATTCCACCAAAAACGCCCAGGACTCGGACTTGGCCTACCACCTTTGACATACTCAAGGAGCAAACAAACACACAAAACCAATTTAAAAATAAGTAAATAACAACAAAAATAATAAAATAAAATAAAAAAACATGCTCCTTGAGTGTGTCAAAAACAAAAGCACAACCAAACACGCACAATAAGATAAAATAAACCACAACACAAACCACATAGAAAAACACAAGAACCACATAACAAAACACAAACAAGACAAAAACAACTAAACACTACAAAGACATAACCCAAAAAAAAACATGAAAAATAAACACAACCAAAACCTAAAAATTTAAAATAAAAATAAAAATAAAAAACAACCAACAATAGACAATAAACAAAAAAAAAAAACATAGAAAACACTCACACATAAAAACACAAATTAACACAAACAAAGAGAAACCCAAGAACAAGAACGAAAAAAACACAAGAACAATAACAAAAAACATAAAAAAAAAACACACAAAACAACAAAAACACATGAACAACAAAAAACAACACAAATAACACAAAAACAAAACAAAACAAAAGAACCCACCCACCTTAAAAAACTAAACAAAAAAAACAAAAAACAAAAAACAAAAAAAATTGAACATAACAATGACCTATCTAGACCAGAAGACTAATAAGGCAAGAATCAACAGAGGAAACAAAATAAAGAATAGAATGATCTAGGGAACTAAAAAAAACTGAATGAACCAAAGAGAAGCAAAAAAAATCAAGAATAAACTAGGTACCTTCAGAACTAGAGCCATCCAAATAAATGATAGAAAGAAAAGCTTCCCTAATTTGAGAAGCCCACCATATATGAGGGTGGCCATAACAAGTAAGATCACCTTTATCCAAATCCCAATTAGCTAAAGCATCAACACTCTTGTTTTGATCTCTGACCACATGATTGTAATCAACTTTCAAAAATCCCATCTAGATTAATTGAATCTTCTCAATAATTCTTTTTATTCTCCAATCCACCTTATGATTCTTAGGAGTCTTCAAGAGATTAATCATAAGTTGAGAGTCAAACTCAACTAACACCTTTTCCCATCCAACCTTAGTAGCCTCCTGAAGGCCTCTGAGGATACCATACCCCTCAACAAGGTTATTGGAAAGAATATCCAAATTCTTATCAAAAGTAAAAACCAGGGAGCCATCTAAAAGTCTATCAATTCCTCCCACACTAGCTTTTCTAGGGTTCCCTCTAGAGGCTCCATCAGTATTGACTTTTCCAAAATCCTTAGGAGGAGGTTGCCAATTTCTAGTCCTATCCATCTTACTAATACTCACATTTCATTTAATTTGGTTGCCCTTAGAGGATTTAATATTCAATATTTGCATCACTTGATCCCATCTTTGGTGGGAGTTTTGGAGGTGATTAAGGAGTTGATGGACTGATTCAACTAAGTTGGCTATGGTCTTTTTCCAAATATAGTGAATATCCTTCCTATCTTGATTAAAAATTTGACTATTCCTTTCATTCCAAATATTTCAAAGAAGATTGGTAGAACCCATCCAAACTAACTGCCTAATAAAATGATCAACACCCTCTTGATTAGGCCAATCCCTCCAAAGTTGTTCAAAACTATAAAAAAATGACCATTTCGACGAGGCCCGAGATTTGAACCTTGGACCTCCGCCTTATTAAGGTTTGGTCGAACCAATCGGTCTACACCTTGGACCTCAAACCATTGCACTATTCCCAAAACATATTTTAGACTTATTAATAGATAGGCACATGACTTGTAACTATTATTATAAATTTATGGTTGAAGATTGTTATTTATTTTATAATATTACTTATTTGTAATTCTTTTGGAAGACACTATTAAGTATTATTTACTTAGTAATATTATTTAATCATAGTCCCCAAGAGTTAGGTGGATTGGTAAGTGCTTGTATAGCTAGATACTTACCAAGAAGAGACCTGGGTTCAAACCTTGGGGATGCCAATTTACAAAGGTAGTAGTCTGATATGAATCCTCCGAGTTCATACCAAAATGACAACAATGGTATGAATCGCAAGCAATCGATGGTCTCCATATCACATTGGGTCAACAACAAAAAGATGTATAGGCTTGTTGGGAGCAACCCTTATGGTTTAAACCTTGATTGTTAGTTACTAAAATAGTGTAGTTATAATCAACTCCTCTCTCTCTCTCTCTCTCTCTCTCTCTCTCTCTATATATATATATATATATATATATATATATATATATATATATATATATATATATATATATATATATATATATAATTTATTCATGTAATATTAGAAGGGTTAATGCGCCCTCTAAAAAATGAGAATTATATATTGGAAAATTAGAGGGTGTAATTTTCCCTTTAAACATCAAGTTGTCCATAACCTTATGAAAGACCTAAAACCCAAAATATTATTATGTAGGAAACCAAGCTGAGTAGCCAAAACGTTGAGAGTGTGAAGCGAAGTATTTGGAAAGAGGTCAACTTTGCCACTAGTGTAGTACATGGAGCATTAGGAGGCCTCCTTTATTTTTAGTATGGTAACTAGGTGGATAAGAAATTATTATTAACAACTGATAAGCTAATTAGTGTGTTGTTTAGTGCCAAACCACCATGGAAAACTACGTTTTAACTAATATTTATGTCTCTAGTACTATTTTTAGTAGAAGGTAACTTTGGAAAGACCTAACCTCCATGAGGAAAGCCTTCCATCAACTAGTTTGGGTCATAGTTAGAGACTTTAACACCCCACTCTTCCCTTATGACAATATGGGTGGAACCCCCAACTAGTCTAAGAGTATGTTTGATTTTGAAAAACTCATTTCAAAAAATGGGATGATGGACACTAGTCTTAGGGGGTTAATTTTACTTCGAGCAATAGAGTATTAGAAAGTCAAATCATCCAAATAAGATTGGACATATTGATGGTCTCCCAAGAAGGATTAATAAAATTTGGGAATGCCTCTTTATTTGTTGTCCCTAATATTGGATCAAATCATAATCCTTTATTATTTGAGATTCTTTTTGGCAAAAGGAAGTTCTTTAGCCCCTTTATATTTAAGGCTATGTAGCTTGAAAACCCTTATCTAGAGTCTTGTATCAATAATTGATGGAATATGAAATTTTTTGGCCCTCTTGTATCCCACGTTGCTAAAAAACTTAGATTTATTAAGTTCAATATGAATAAGTGAAATGAGCATGTTTTTGGGAATATTTTTTAGAAGAAGGCGGATATAAAACAATAGCTTTTTAAATTTAGAAGTGAAACTGAATGAAAAATGATATTCCCAAGAGTTAAGAAACCAAGAAAGAACTCTCCTCTTAAAATTCCACAAATCCTTAGTTTTTGAGGAAACCTTTACTGAGCTCTTTGGCTCAAGGAGGGAGATAGGAATACCAATTTTTTTCGTATCACTATTTTGAGGTATAAGATCAATAAGAAAATTAATAAAATTTTAAAAAATGATGGTTCTACTACTAAAAAGATTGCGGAAATTTGAGAAGAGGTAATTAGATATTTTAGAAACCTTATTGGCACTACAGAAGAGATGGTTTTTTATGAAGCCTCCATTTTTCTCCAAAATATTCCTCATCTAGTCTCAGCTAAGTAGAACATATTCTTAACTAGCCCCTTTTTAGAATATAAAATTAAAAACATTATTTTTGAGATGGCAAGTGATAAATCCCCTAGGTTGGATGGCTTTCCAACCATTTTTTTCTAAATTTTTTTGGTACATTATGGGGAATTTGATTTGTGTTATCATTTTTTAGATTCAAAGAACCTCCTTTATCCCCAATAATGTCATTTCTACCTTTTTGACCCTCATTTTGAAAGTGGTTGGAGCTAAAGACTTCACAAATTTGTTTTAGACAAACCAATTCTTGATGGAATAATTACCATCCATGAAGTTCTCTACTCTATTGATAAAAGTGGATCTACAAGGATCCTATTGAAGCTAGAAAATAACAATGTCTATGATAGACTATTGTGAGTCTGCTCTAAATTTATATTCCATGAAGATTAGATCAAGCTAATAAGAGAGTATATTTCTTCTACCATGTTATCAGTGTTGGTAAATGGAGCATTTGTGGGTTACTCTTCCAACAAGATAGGCTTAAGGTAATAGGATCCTCTATCCCCTTATTTTTTATTACTATGGTATATTTCCTTAGTAAAGCCTTTTTTATGACTATTGAGGTTGGTAATATTGTTTGTATTAGGTCAACCACCTCTCTTTAGTTGATCTCTTATGGATGATACCATTATTTCCACCATCTCTTATGTTCCCCAAGTCAAATAAATCAAATATATTATAACCAACTATGAATTAACAATAGGGAAAAAAATAAAATTCGTAAAAAGCAAAGGCTATTTCTTGAATACCCTAATGAGAAGGCAAGGTAAAATTACTAGAATCCTTGGCTATGATATTGGGTGTCTATCGACTACCTATTTAGAAATGCATCTCTTCAAAGGTAGTATGAATCCTACTCTTTGGGACCCTATGGTAGAAATAATTAGTAGAAAACTTGCAGGATGGAAAGGATCCCTTCTAAGTTAGGCTAAAAAATCCCAAATAGTTAAATATATGCTCAAAAGTATCCCAATTTACTTTTCATCCCTATTCAAGATGTTTGCTAAAGTTGAGTATTCCATTGAGTAGATTCAAGAATATTTCCTTTGGACTAGCATAAAGGAAAAGAGAATGTTAATCCTGGTGTCTTGGGATCAGCTTTATGCTCCCAAGGGAAAGGGAGGCTTGGGTCTAAGAAAATTAAAGAGGCTGAATAAGGTACTAATTGCCAAAATTGGATGGAATTTTCTCATGAATGTTAAACCAGAGTTGCCAAAAATTCTTAGAGTAAAATATTTCAAGATCAAAAAGAACCTTATGGAAGACGATAACCCACTTCAAGGATCCTACCTATGGAATCAATTGCTTAACTCCAAAGCCCTTCTCAAGAGAGGCATTGTCTAGAAAATTGAAGATGGTAGTAAGATTAATTTCTGGATGGACTGTTGGTTACAACAAACTCCATTGATTGATAATCATAATTTGGTAATCTTGGAACCTCATCTAACTTAGAATTATGGTAAATTGATCTCAAAATTCAATTAGAAGGATGATTATGGGAAAATTTGGAAACCCTTCATATAGTAGACTTAGACCAAAATGGTAAGCAAGCTCTAAAAAATTTGAAAGCATTGCTAAGGGTGAAAAGTCTTAGTAATCTCAAAGAGAAGGATTCTCTTTTTTGAGAAATGCACAAACAAGGGTAGTTTACTATGAAACCAGCATATCAAATCTTGAAGGGTAATGAGAAGAACTAGCTTCTAGTTTCCAAATTTTGGCTCAAAGACCTTATTCCTAAAATCAGTTTCTTCTACTAGTTATATATTCACAAAAATATCCTTACGACTGATAACCTTTAAAATAAAGGTATGGCCTTACCCAATAGATGCTATTTATGTGAAAAGGACTTTGAATGTGTTAAACACCTATTTTTGGAGTGCCCATTTTTGTTGGAAGTGTTGTTCTTGATATTCAAAAAGTTTGGTATCTCTTGGGTCCTTCCAAGTAATATGGTAGATCTATACCTCCAATGTTTTTTCCTCTTTACTAGACCTTATTTAAAGTCTCTTTAGATGTTTATCCTTTTTCATGTCATGTGGGGTCTATGAAAAGAAAGGAATAGAAGGTATTTTAGAAATGATAAGGACTATGACTTCTCTGGAGCCAGGATATGTGCTACCCAGATTGAAAATATTCAAAGCTTAAACCTTTAAATTTACAAAGAGAAAGGAATATCTAGCTATAGTGGAACTTTGGTGTCTATCTAGGTTTAATAAAGTCTATGATCAGATCTATCCCTTTATTCACTCTCAAACTAGATGGAAAGCTCCTCTAGATAGTTGGGCTAAGCAGAATTTTGATGGTGTAGCAAAGAGCAACCCTGGGAAAGCTAATGCTAATGGAGTTATCATAGATAAATAAGGAACCTTAATTTTTACCTATGCAAAGAGTCTACAGTCTCAAACTAGTCATTTTGTGGAGGCACGAGCTCTTTATCATGATGTTATTTTGTTGATAAAGCTAAATATCAACAATTTTATGATAGAAGGTGACTCTCTTAAAATTATAAGCTATGTCAAAGGCCTACATCAACCTAGTTGGAGCATAGAGGGAATGTTGATGGAGGTTAAAGAAATTTTGTAGGTCTTGGTGAGTACCTAAGTTAATCATACTTTTAGGGAAGTGAATGTAGTATCATATTGTGTGTCAAACCTTAAGGTGGACCTTGAGGAGCTAATAGTTTCGATTCAAGGTTTCCTCTTATTCTCCTAAAGGCGGTTAGAAAGGAAGTTCATGTGGTTGATTTTGATGGTTGAGTGGTTCTATGAAAGTCTTTTCTTTTGTCTCCCTATTGGGAATATTTGGTCCTAGATAACAATTTTTGATTCTAGGGAAGTTACATTTTATTGTGTGTTTAGGGGTAGAGGTTCTCTTGACCTTGGGTCTTTCCTCTTGGCTGAGGTTTATATTCTTTTTAGTAGGTATTTTTAGGGGTCTGGCTCTTTCTTGGGTGCTTTGATGAGCCTCAAGGCTTCTCTTGCCCAACTTTTTATTTTGGTATTTTAGGTTGCTCCTTCCTATTTTTTACTTTCAAGATGGTTGCATTTTTTTGAGTTTATCCTTGGGTAAGAAAGTGTTATATTTTGATGCTATATATTTAAATTAAAACAACCAAAAGGTCTAAAATGATCATACAATATTAATATAAGATAATGACAATGTACTAAGCATGTAAAAATCATAAGAAAATTTTGTAGCTACTCATAAAACTACCATTAATAAAAGCTCATGAAAATAGGATCTACAAAATATGGAGATCTCAAACACTCCATGCTTCATACAAGCTCTACATTATATCTAGATTGTACTCTACTTCTCTACAATGTGTATCTCAAATACCTCTAAAAGGTCTCTTTTCATATGCTCACAAAGGCCTATATATAGTAGAATGTGATTCTTGCTCTTCCATATTCCTATGACTCTTCATCTACCTATTCTATGGACTCATGTGCACATGGACTAACATGCAAATTTACATTATTGAATACTTTGCACATTATAATAATACTTGTACATTTATTACATTGCATAAAGTAAATACTCAAACCCTAATCTAATACACTCCTAATCTAAATATGTACCTAAGGTGGCACATTGCATAAAGTAAATACTCAAACCCTAATCTAAGATACACTCCTAATACCTAGAGAATTTTGAGTTCTCAAATACTTATAAAGAGGGTAACAATGTGGTAGATTAGTTGACAAATTGGGGTATGCTTAGAGAAATGAACCAAAGATGGGTCTCCCTAACAACTTTCATCCAAAACTAATCCAGCTAGAGGAAAAGGATAAAAATAATTTAGTTTTAATTTGTAACTATCTATAGAGTATCTATATTGAACTATTACTAAGGTTATTTTTAGATATTGCTATTATGGTTGTTTTTAGACTATTGTTATCATTTTTTTCCAAAATTTTTGTTGAGGTTATTTTCTAGACTATTTCTAAGGTTGTTTTCCAATTATTTTCTAGGATTTCTACTAATGATTTGTACTTTAAAATTGCTACTAAGACTATCTTCTAGGATTATTGTTAAGGCTATTTTTGAGTCTATTGTTGAGAAAACTTTTAAGTTGGATAAAAAGTATGATGGTGGCTTACAGGTGGTTTTCTAATACCTGAATAGATTCATTTTATCTTGTAAAATGGTATAAGCCCTTTCAAAACCTTCTATTTACCCTCATAAAAAAAAAAACAATTCATTTCAAATTAAAATAATAGATATAATGATAGATATAATAATAATAATTTGTTTATATCAATTAATATTTTACTATAAAAAATAAAATTTTGACCATGATGTTTTGAGAAAGTGACATGTGGGAGGTAACTCAAATTTGAAGATTTCAAAATTTTGAGTCTTGGAACACTTAATAGTGTCGTTCACCAAAAATATAAATTACAAACAAATAATATTATTAATAAAATAACAATATTTAAACTTAAATTTATAGTATTAATTAAAATTTGTGTGTCTATCTATTGATAAATCTAAAATATTTCTTTTAAATATATAGAATAATAGCATTATAATATAATTATATTTATTGTTATTAGAAGACTAAAAATTTTAATCATTAAGTGTTAATCATGTAAGTACAAAGTACATTTAAAAATTAAATGTAATGTAAAATGGATAAATAGTCTTAACATTTAAAATGAATCAATAAAATACCAACAAGTCTATGGTTTAATAGTTGGTACAAATATTTGACGTAGCCCACACCAAGGTTCAAATCTCAACGACACAAAATAGCTAAATGTGACTAAGTAAATGTAAAAGGGAAAGGGAAACCCTTTCAAAACCCTACAAAAAATAACAAGACATTAATATTAAAAATATGAACCCAATTTGTTTTCTTTAATGTACCATAATTCACAATTCAGTACAAATTAAAATAATAAATATAATAAAATTAATTATTTTATATGAAGCAAAGTTTTATTATGAAAAATAAAATCATGTCCATGAAGTCTTGATGAAGTAAGTGGAAGGCACTCAATTGTGAATATGTGAATTGTTTGAGTCCTTGAAAACTCAATAGTGTCCACCAAAAAACATATTACAAAGAGCAAACAAGACCTCAAAATATCATGGAGGAACAAAGAAGAGGACACAAAATGAGATAATCCTTAAACCAACAAGACAAGGGCCAAAAGTAGACACTACAGAGAACAACAAAGAGATCAACTAGAAAAGAGATACACTCAAGGATGGACAAAACACACAAGCCAAATTTAGTTCTTTCCTTTGGGTGTTTTCCCTAGCATATCTAGCTCTTCTCTAGGAAAATATTTGTCATCTTATTTTTAACATCTTCCGGGTGGGAATCCATATCGTCCACCATCATACTAACCATTTTATTAATTCTTAGAATAGAATCATTTAAATATTTGATTATTTTATAATTTAAGGGCATATGGATTCCCTTTATCTTCCAAGATTTCTTCACCATAAAAAAAGACTGAGTTTCATAAGGTTAAAATTCCACCTAAAGCCCCTTTGGCTTCTACCTAAAAAATTATACCCTTTTTCTATATTCTTGTTTTAACAACTTTCCAAGCTGATAAGTTTAATTTTATTTCTTGAATAATAAGTACATCTAGTTGATGATATTTTATCATAGATCTAACCAGCCTTTGTTTGTTAGGGGAATTCATTCCCCTACCATTCTAAGATAATAACTTCATTTGCAATTTCGTGTGGTGGACTTGTGCCCACCAACATCTAAGATATTTTGTTTACATGAGATGATATCCTTTTTTCTATTTTTCTAATTCATTTCTCTATAGAAGATAACTTGCAAACCTTATTTATAGATTTTGCTTCCAAATCAAGATTCCTTTTAGCACTCCATATTACTTGCATATTAGATCTATTATCTTACTTTAGAATAACCTCATTGAGGATGAAAAAATCCACCTCCATATTCTTCTCTTTTGGATGGAAAATAAAGGTGCATGATACAACCTTTGGATTTACATCACCTAGGATCTCAGATCCCTTTCAAAGTTCTTCCTTGCTTTCTAGATTTACTAGAGATTAATTTTCTATTGCATATTCTATTATTTATGCATACAAATCCTTGCCTTTATTTATTATTTTTTAAACACTTCCTTCTAGGATGGTCCCTCATAAATCTCTTTTATCCCCATACGATTTGACTACATTTCATATATTTTATCCTCTACTATTTCATTCCACATTTGGTTACCTTCCATGTGATTATTACCACCATGGACATGATAAAATTCCTTTTCTTTATCCACAATATTAATTTCCTTTGGTTCACACATTTCATCCTACTTACTCTCATCAATATTTATAGGGATATTCACTTCAATACGAGCATACTTGTTAGCCTTCCTCTTCTACACCTTGAAACCAATACCCTCTTCATATTTGGAATAATCTCTTTGTATTCCCTTTCAATTTATTTTACCTTTATTTGGGTAATTCCTTTATATATGGATTTTTTAGCATAAATTTTATAGCTAAAGGGATCATTTTAAAAAATAAGGTCCTGAGACCAAGATCTCCACTTGAAAACTAGTTTTATATGATTCAAGAACTCCTTTGACTCAACCAATACACACATTATAGCATATAGTTTTTCCTTTCCTTTGTAACATAGTCCATAGCCAAAAAAAAATTAAAAGTGTTGGCTATACTTTCAAATACTTACCCTTCCTATAATTCAAGTGGTAGAATAGGAAGTCTGACCCATAAAGGGAATACATCTATTTTCTCCTTTTCAATATTGAATCTTGGTATCCATTTCTTCAAAAATAGCTTCACTCTACTTAGAAACCAAGTACCTCCTAATAACACATTTTCACTATCTATCTTATACTATGAAAGAAGTTGAAAAAAACCCTTTTGGCATAAAGGAAAAACAACATGTCCTTTGATTTTCCAATGAATAGATGCCTAGTGTTTTATATGTTCTATATTTGGATTGAAGCCTATAAATTTTCCTACTAGGATGTTATAAAAAAAATTCCCTTTCAAAGATCTTATCGAAATATTAAGAAAAAATCCCTTAGAATTAGACATAGATGGTATAACTAGATGATGATCTTTCTCTCCCATCTCTATTTTCTTACCTTGCACTCTACACAACTTAATATATATTTGCAACCTGTCCTTACCATGATCTTGTCCTCGAAGAAATGCTATGCCTCTATATATTCCTTGTTCACACCTATCTTACCCCTTTATTTATCCCACCACTAGGTCCAATATCTTTCTCTTCTCCAAATCCATATACCTTCCCATCTATGCCATTCTATAGCTCAACCAATGACAGGACTTTCCATTGTATTTTTGTTTCCTTTACATAACCTCATTGTAAGCTCCCTCTCATATTTTTTCTACTCTTTTATTTTCTCTATTTTTTAAAACCTTCTTTATAATGGGGAATCTAAAAAAACTATTCTATCCACACAAAAAAAAATACATCACAACTTAAACCAAGTTTCAAAGAAGTTTCACCTCTAATAATTATCATACATCTAAGTTGTAGTATTTGTACATTTTAAATTGCGTTGATTTTCCTACAATTAACAAATAAAGTGACCCATTCCACTTCACATATCGCTCCCTTCCTTCACTAGAACTGATAGATAAAAATATCCCTACACTCTTCAAAAAAATCCCCTTTAACTACAACTAATGGATAAATAAACCCTATAAAGGAATTTAAATCTCATTCCTTTCATTGCAATTAAGGAACAAAAGGATTTTTTTTTCCTTGTACTAAGGCTTGATCTTCTCTATCTAATTAAAAAAAAATATTATCTACTTCAATAAATTACTATGGTTATTTTCCTTACACAAAGGTTTTATCTCCTCTTCCTACTTTAAAAAATTGTTATTTTTATCTCGCACTAGGGTTTGTTCTCCGCTACCTATTTCAAAAAATGCATTATCTACTTCAAAAAATTGCTATGTTTTTTCTTCCTTTCCTTGCACTAGGGTTTGATCCCTATCAATCCCTATCACCTAATGAAAAAAATCCACCACATGCTTCAAATCACCTACTTTAGTAGATTGGTATGATTTTTATTTTATTTTTTCCTTGCACTAGGGTTTGATTTGTTGTCTGCTTCAAAAATATCATTATCCAAATCTCACTCCTTAGGTGTAAATGCTATTAAAAATTATAATGAATTGTAATATTATCGATATATTTTTAATAAAAAAATAATGTAATTAATTCTTTCAACTTAGTATGTTATTCATTCAATTTAAATGTTAAGAACATTTATCCATTTTAATAACTTTGATTTTTTTTTAGTGCACTTTGCATTTGATTGCTTTCAAATTCTACTCTTTAAACAGTAATAAATATAATTTTATTATAATGATATTATTGGTAAAGGCTTTAGTCTCATATTGTAGAGAACCCATGTTCGAATCATAGGAAAGATTGATAGGCCCATTGTGCTTCAAGTCGTATACACCGATTGTTAAATAACCTTCAACAAAAATAAATAAATAAATAAATTTAGACCTATCAATAGATAGACACATGACCTTTAACTATTATTATAAATATGATGTTGAAGATGATCATTTATTTATTTGTAATTTTTTGGGATGGAGGACGAAGGACTCAAACTTTCACTTCTTCACAGTCAAAGTAACTCCCACTCACCACTTCATCAAACTTCATGGTCAAGATTTTATTTTTTATAATAGAACTTAAATTGATATAAACAAATTAATATGATTATATTTATATTTTAATTGTAGTGAATTATGATATTATTACATATAAAAGAAAAAAAAAGCTTTGATATGATATTTTTAATATAAAAATAATGTAATTAATTTTTTAAATTAAATATTTTATTGATTTAATTTAAATGTGGAGAATATTTATCCATTTTAAGTTAACTTTGATTATTTTTTAAGCACACTTTGCATTTTAGTAATTGTAATGTCTAGTCTTCAAACAATAATATATATAATTTTATTATAATGCTATTATATTACATTATAAAAAAAATATTCTAGATTAACCGTTAGATAGGCATATGACCTTTAAATATTATTATCATAAATCTAAGATAGAAGAATCATATTTACTTTTTTTTATTGATAAGAGGGTTTTGAAAGGACCTTAAACCTTTTACATCAAAGAGACCAGGAAGGTGTCCAAACCATCGAGAACAGAAGAATGATATTTACTTAATAATATTATTTGCTTATAATATTTTTTGATGGACATATTCATAATTGAGTATTTCCTACTCATCACTTCATCAAGAATTCATGGTCAAAATTTTATTTTTGATAATAAAACTTTAATTGATATAAAAAATAGTATTATTATATTTATTATTTTGATTTATAGTGAATTGTGATATTATTGTGTATAAAAGAGAAAATCTTGGGTTTCTATTTGTAATAGAAAAATAATGTAATTAATTTCTTAAGTTTGTTGTTTTATTGATTCAATTTAAATATTAAGAATATTTATATAAAGTAATGGGAATATGTTGATGGAAGGAAGCAAGTGTGAGGTGGAATTGAGCATAATCTAGAAGTAGGAAGTGTGAGGATGGAAGAAGTAGGAAGTGTGAGAAAGAAGCAAGAAGTATGAGCATGAAATAGAAAGCAATATACGATCAATGAGAAAATGTCACTTCTTCTTATTTGAGATCTTAGGAGAAACTCAAAACTAAAGTATTTATATGAAGAAAATATAGCTCAAATGACTAGAAAGTCATTTTTGAAAGTCCTTACTAAAAGTAAGGATGATGAATTTGGAAGTAAATATGCCTTAGTTGGAAGTATGGATGCCCTAGCTCATGATAAGAAGAAAAGTGAATCTATGGCAAATCTTGTCCATGTAGCAAACACTACAATAGAAATTATTATCAAGGATGAGATGATTGAGCATGATATAATGGTTCTTACAACTAGAGGGCTAATATATGTTCCATGGATACTAGCTAATATTTTCTAAGATTCAAAATTAGATCAAGTGGAAGTGAGTATTGAGTTCAAATTACTCCATGAATTTTATTTTGAAAGGATTTTCCCTCATTATCTTCTTTAGATTAGAAATAATAGATGAATGACCTTGTTTTATGGGTAAAGATGCATTATATTTAAGACCATAGAGTGAGAATTTCTATGTGGATATAAATATTATTAAAATACTTCTAGTGTGTATTATTCTTTTCGGACTTTCTTATCAACTTATGAATAAGGATATCTTAAAGAATATATACTCTAGGTTATTTCATCTAGAAGGTATCAAATACGAAGGAGAGAATTTATGTTTTATACACTCAAATATATTTTTCCATGGATATTTCAAAACCTTTAGTATAGTTTATTAGAATTAAATTTGAATCAATACATTGCAATCAATAATCAAATAATGAAACTATTGCATTTTGATGTCACAAATATCATAAAACTACATACATAGCAAGAGATTGTAAAATAAAAAGGATGGAAAAAGAGATGAAAAGTTATGATCATGAGGGTAAAATCTATATGAAACAAGGAGATCATATCATAGGAGAACCTAGACCAAACCAAGGATTTTCCACTCCTAAAAAGATAGCAAGAAAAACCCCTCTATATCATCAAATGACAAAGGCCATTATAGTTCACTCAAATCAACCATTAGAAGAAAAATAACACAATGAAATAGGATGTACAATGCACAAATTTAAATACAAGAGGAGTTAGAAGTGTGAATGAAGATGTGGAGGAAAATTATAAAGTAAATGAGGTGAAGGAGGTCAAGTTCATTCTAGGTAAATCGTCTTCATTTTCCTCAAGTAGCACAATATCTCCTTCGTTTTCTTTATTGTGTTTCTCTTGAAACCCTAAAGTGCAACAAATAAAAAGTGCATTTGTTGCACTTTAGGGTTTCAATGGCAATAGAATAAACAAATTCATATGGGATATTTCTAAGGAAATTTAGGGTTTCTAGGGAAATGTAAGAAATTAATGACTATGGAGGATCATCTATACATTTTAGGGGCTTTAGGGTATCATAAACACGAAATTGTTAATGAATCTATTCCTTGCATATTGGATTCTTTAGGAAAACATTGATATTTAGAAGATAAGTCTCATTATTAAAAATATAGAAAAATAGAAGAGATTGATGAATATGAGAGTGTTGGTGGGAATGAAAAATGGAGAGGAATAACATACAAACATGAACAAAGAGAAAAACTTAAATGGATATTGTTTTGGGAAGTCAAGTAAAAATATCATGTGTTAATAAGAAGTTGGACCACTAATAAAAATAAAAACTGATCATGAAAATGATATCATGAAATTTTAAGGGTATGAATAAGACCCCTAAAAAATTATTTAGTAAGGAATTAAAAAGTTGTTATAATTCAAAGTTTAGTTTAATGCAAGAAACAAAATTAAATGGTGATGAATGTAAGGATGCTTTTAAAAAGATACGGAAGATAGGTTATTGTCTAATTGTTTCTTCTATAAGAGCTCTAGGATATATTACAATAATATAGGATAAATGCAAGTGGGATGGGAAATTATTAGAAGAAAAATGTATTTATTTTGCTAGACTATTTTGTAGGAAAGAGAAAAACATCAATGTTCGGGTTATAAATGTATATGCTTTAACTATAGTTACTCCTTATGAAATATTTTGGGATGACCTTAACATATTTTGGTCTATATATTCATGATTCATTGTGATCTATGGACTCTTGGGGTTGTTTCAACACTATTATATCTCCTTTGGAAAATAAGTGTGGTATACTAGGTTGGTCAAATTAAATGTAAGATTTTGCTTCATTTATTAATTCTAATGAACATTAGGATGTTAGTCCTTCAAGTTTTCAATTTACCTGGGATAATAGATGCATTGGGTAAATTCATGTAGCAAAAAAATTGAATAAATTCTTGTTATCCAATAAATCATTACAAACAGAATACATAATATTTTTAAATATATTATTATGAGCAGGATTAGATCACAAACTCATTCTTTTGATTTATGATTTACCAAATAATTGTCATCCCAAGACATTTCACTTCCAATCTATGTGTCTCCAATATTCTTATTTCTTGTAAATGGTTATGTTATGATGGGATGAATAGAAATTTGAATGATCATATATGCACAATTTTATTCAAAATATGAAATATCTATAGGATCAATTGAAGATTATGTTTGTCAAATATTTTGGTAATATTTTTAAATAAAATAAAGAAGTTGATTCTAATCTCAAAAATTTACAAGAGATAGTAGAAACAAATGGAATGAATCAATATTCTTATGTGAAGAAAAAATAATAATGTTTGGGTTATCAAAATGCATTGAAAAAAGAGTCATATTGGTTCTAAATATCTAGGGATAAATGGATCAAGGAAGGAGATAGAAATACAAAAAAAAAATCATGTTACAAAAAAAACAATTTTGTATTTTCATCATTAAAATTTTAGTCCAAATTGAAGAAATATTGAGGATGAAGAAGATATTGGGAAGGAAACATTTAACTATTTCAAAAATGTTTTGTTATATACTAGGCAATATAAGGAGGCATAAGATAAGTTTTTAAAAAATATTCTATCAATTATCACACAAGGACATTGATGAAAATATTTCTATGGAGGAGCTATAGGAAGAAATTTTCTCTTTGCATCCTAAAAAGGCCTTGGTTGTAATGGATTTCCTATAATTTTATTTCATAAAATTTAGGATTTATTAGAGAGTGAGAAGCTAGTTACAACTAGGGCCATAAAAATAAGTATATAATAAGTGATATCAATGCCACTTTTATTACATTGGTTCCCAAGAAAGACAAGACAAAATATTTTGATAATTTTTGTCCAATAAGCCTTTGTAATATGATTTATAAAATTATTTCAAAAATTATGGCAAATAGGTTGAAAGGCATTTTAGGTTGTGTTATCTCAGAGGAATATGGTGGTTTTGTTAGGGATAAAAAATATCTTTATTGTATAATAATTATATAAGAGGTCATACTTTATCTTTATTCCATGAAAAAACTAGGCATGCTTATGAAATTATATATGAGCAAAGCATATGATAGGGTTTACTATAATTTTTTATATGATATTCTTTAAAAAAAAAAAAAAAGTTGTAAAATGGATTTTTGAAAGGGCCCCAAGCCTTTTACATATAAAAAAATTTATTAAGGAATCATCAGAAGAGATTTAAAAAAATAAATAAAATAGATTACATAAGACCAATATGTAACCATTCAAGAAAATCACCTTAGAAAGCTAAATACATAACATCAAAACAAGATAACATAGCAAAAACAAATAAAAATAGGATTCATGTTGGTGATGGAGAACCTAGACCTTTAGCCATTCTTTTTCATTCTTTATTTCCTCTTTGGAGTTAAGAACAATATTCCTCCTCCTGATGTCCCTTAGGTAGATCTCAACTTTGTCAAAAATATTGGCCATCATTCTATTCACTCTTCTCATTGAATTGTTGATGCCCTTTAGAATAATATAGTTGCTTCATAGCCTTGCAATAGTAAATTAGTTACAAGGATCATCATCAATACCTCTATTAAGGTAAGCTTTACAAGGTCTAGGATTATCCCTATGTTTAACATCTTTCACCTATGGTTATAGGTTCAAATATGTGTTAGTTCTATGAGAATAATTTCCACCATATATAGATCCCTTATTCTAAGCTTCATTGGTATCATGGTCCAAAATGTAACAAGATAAAGCTTCATATTTCTTTACACTATCCAATTTTCTCCCCATACACTTTGACCTTCTTTTAACAACTAAATGTTTTAGGGTCTTATCATCCAAATTACCACCCTTCTTTGAGAAATCCTTCCTAGAATAACACTTGCACTTAAAGCTCATTCTTTTGCAACTTTTTGGTCCTTCCTTCGATGGTGTATATTTGGAGAATTATCTCTCTGAACCATCTTCCCTGTCAGGAATCTATGCAAACTCCTTGCTCCTTTCTCCAAAGGTTTTAGGTTTCTCTACCACCAACTTCCTCCAATTGAACTCAATAGTCTACCCTTCAAATGTGTATGTGTGTACAATATTTTTAGCAAGCCTTGATGTAAAGGCATGGAAGTCTTCCCCCGTTGAACATAATTTATGGATTTCTCAATATCCTAATAAAGGAAGGCTAGAATATTCATCGTTTTTCCTCTTCATAGATGATAAAAGAAATCAAAGTGAAAACTCCTTACCACTATAAATTTCCCATCCAACATGAAGCAATTCATTATTGCCACCACTACTTTATTCTAGGGTTTGGGAAGAGATTCCCCTCAAAACATTGTTATTCACCTTACTTATATTCTTGTCTTAATATAGAAACCTATTCATTTCTCTCATGAGTGAGTGATTTTCTTTATTTATACACTATCCTTCCATATCCAGTTGGGACACATAAACTATCACCATTGGGTTGATATAAAAACTCAAACCATCTACTATAACTTCCCCTTCTATCCAAGAGTGTACCATCTAGTAAGAAAGCCCTTCATCATAACCATCATATTTATTCAAAAAGTGCAATAGGCCACCTATATCAAGAACCTCTACCACATCCTCATTGAAGTTGATTAAATCCACCTCAATTCCAACCATGTCACCCCCATATTAGGTTTGACATGAAAACTAATTATTCTTCCTAGACTCTTCTATCCTTCAAGCACTGATACAATGCCTTTGATAGGACATCTCCTTATAGTAAAGTTGGATTTCATCGGTAGCATGTGAACATGGGGTTTATTTTTCCTAGAGATTGGTGCTTAATTTTGCATGTGCCAAAATGGATCATACCTTCCAGATGGGATGAAGATAATGCAATCCAACATAAACCAAGTGTACTTAGAATTCAAATACGATTGAGAATTCAAATATCCCCAAGATATTTATTGGAATATAAAATAAAATTTCAAAACACACAGGTTAGTGATACTATATGTAGCATGTAAAACAATAATGGGAAGGCAAGTTTGATTTGATATCCAACTATGTTCATTATACTAGAGGTTGTCAAACGGGCCGATTTGATTGGGTTAGCTTAAGTTCTAGCTAAGTTGGAGAATACATACTAGATAGAAATACCAATGTGAGAGCCTCTAATAGGATTTATGCCTTTCCTAGGAAGCTTGTATCATTATATGGGGTATGTGATTTATAGATAACTCAAAACTAGAAGTGCTTAACTGCAAAGTAAATTTGACACTCCAAGATTGAAACTACTACAAACTTGGACCCCTAGAGGGGGAAAACCAACCTTTACTTTGAATAGCTTATTCCTTTTCCATGTGAATACTGAGGGGTATCCTTATTTACCATCTCCAGAAGCTTTGAATAGAATTCACTCTCCAATATTTTAAGTTCTTTCAAATTAACTACCAAGTTGGCCATAACATCAGTAGCCTAGTTCATTTTTCTAAAAATATGTATTACCTAAGAGATATCAAGACTCTAAATACTTGTTCAAGCTAATAATCACCATTTCTCTAATATGCATCCTTTACAATATAAGGACCCCTTGGAGCAAGGCTATGGCTTTAGCAAAGTGGCCTATTTGAACTCCCATCCTTTCCACATAAGCAAGGATAATATTCCCTTCATGATTCCTAATAATACCTCTTGCATC
Source organism: Wollemia nobilis (assembly GCA_028583015.1). NCBI lineage: Eukaryota > Viridiplantae > Streptophyta > Pinopsida > Araucariales > Araucariaceae > Wollemia > Wollemia nobilis. The sequence continues at coordinate 9,014,896 of JAQPPZ010001925.1, forward strand.
TGCCTTCCCTAGATTTCCTTTCATACCTCCATAAACATTTAGCTTTACTCATTCCTTAGTATGCACTATCCATTTAGTTTATGAGAGAATGAAAGGGTTCAATTGTGTTGGGGGATCAAGAACACTATATAGGCCACTTTAGAATCTATCTTAGTCTCTATATTGATTTCCCAATTATCCTTAAAGTTGATGCTCTAAAAATTTTAAACTATAGTTGCATAAATTCTTACCTTGATGGATTTATAATCCCTTTTTTAACCCTTGAAAGATATCTAATTTCTCTTTCCAAATACACCAAATGGTATGGGATAGGATAAAGTTCCAAAGATATTTCACCCTCTTGTTGTGAAAATGGGGATCCCATTGAAGATACAAATAAAATAAAATATTTAGAGAGACCCAAGATACATTAAACTTTCTTAGAATCATATTAAAGACTTCTAATGAACATAAGCATTCCAAAAATAGGTGATTCACACTTTTCCAATTATGTTCATAGAGATAACATCTATTAGGAATTGTCATCCCCTTTTTGTGAAGGTTTTCAATGGTGAGAATCTTGTTTGGGTCTGCTAACCAAAAGAAGTTAATATTAGGAGTTAAATGCTTGAGCTAAATTTTTGCAATTGAGATCCACCCACATTCATCACCTTACATTAAGTATTAGGCTTATTTCATTGTATATTTCTCTCCCTTATGCATTTTCTAAAATAAGAAATCATCTTCTCTTTCTAGGCTTAGGATCTTGAGTCTAAACATCTTATTAAGTTCTATGAGAGCTTACCTATTATGATGGTCTAGTCCAAGGATATGGATGGGCTTCCACCTCCTTCCACCTTCATCCTCCAAGATGTAATCTAAGACCAAGTTATCAAAGTGCTAAGATAGAAGGGGCTCAAGGGGATCCAAGGTTTGGTTTTCAATCAATGGGATTTTTTGGAGCTAGCAGTAATTCCAAAATTTATCTTTCTTCCATCCCCAAACTTAAATTTGACCCCTTTCAACAAAAATGACTTGGTTTTATGTAAATTGTTCCAAATATAGGATCTCTTGGAAGGGTTTTTTTATTCTACAATATTCCTTCCATTCTTGAGATATTTAGATTTAAGGATTTAGATCCATTAAAATTTATTTTTAGTTAGAAATTTCCACCCTATCTTTACCATGAGGGCATCATTCATCCTATGCAATTTTCTAAATCCCAATTCCCCCATCTATTTTTAAGAATAAACTTGGTCCCAGGCCACTAGGGCTAATCTAAAGCCTTGTCTCTTGAGCCAGACCATAGAAAGGATTTTTGGATTTGTTCAATTTTGTCATATATTTTGATGGACATTTTGAATAGGGATGTGAAATAGACCAAGATTATTTGGAGCATAGATTTAACTAGTTGGGATTCCTAGCTTGGCTAAGGAAGGATCCTTTCCACCAGCTAATTTCCTTCTTATTTTTTCAATCATAGGGTACCATAACTTGGACTTCATGATCATATTGAAGAGAGGCATACCCAAGTAGGAAGAAGGTAGTTCCCCTATTTTACACCCAAAAACTATTACAATTACCTTCTAGGGGGAATTAAGAAAATACACTTTACTTTTTAAGAAACTTAGTTTTTGCCCTACCACCTTTTCATAAAAAAAAAGCAAAGATATAATATTCTTGGTTTGGGGGATATATGAAGAGGTGGTCATGATAGTGTCATCAATGAATTTCTAATGAAAATAAGGAAAAGAGTGGTAGCAGGCTAGATATCACCAATAGAACCAAGTGAGGTAGCAGTAGTGATCACTCTTCCTAATGTATCTACCATTATAATGAATAGGTAAGTGGAAAGGGGGTCCTCTTACCATAATCCCTTGTGACTCTTACAATACACTTTCACTGCTTCATTCACCAAAATTAAAAAAATTGAAGAGTGGATGCATTCCTTAGTTAAGTTAACCCAATCTAAATGAAATCCAAATTTGGTCATGACTTGGAGCAAGAACTTCCATTATACCTTCCATAGGCCTTATTCATGTCCAATTTCAATAGAAGGCTAGCCTTTCCATTCTTTTTAATCAAGTGTATTACCTCATGGATTATGATGATTCCATCAAGGATTTGTCTTCCCATTACAAAGCCACCTTGATTGGGATCAATGATTGATGCAGAGCATCTTGCTAACATAGCACAATAGAAGTTGAACCATAATAGAGATGGAATACCACTACTGGGTTGTTATGTAACTGCTCAAAATTTATAAATTGTATATTTCCTCTAAGGGAGAGAGTTGACTCTAGAGTAAAGGATGGAAGAGAAATGATTTCCAAATAATCATTCTACCTTGTATTTTTTATAAAGAAATAATGAATAAAATCTTTGCCAAAATAAATTTGAGTCACCATTGCAAATGTTGAATTTTTAATTCTTTGTAAGCCAAGGGTATTAGTGTTTGTTGTGTGTAGTTGCAGGAAAGCACAGTGAGCATCGAAGAATAACCCAAAGAGAACTAAGATACTAGTGTCACAGATATGTGGGATTTTTCTAGCACAAAATCCGAAGGAGAGCCATAGAATCCTAAGTTAGAGAAAATATTCATTCATGATTAAGCTCTAAATTATATAGAAATATTCAATGAGAATAATGTTAATGAAAGGATGTGAGGTAATCTATAATAGCATCAATGTATGATTGAGTAACCCATATGAAGAATTGTTGCTCAAAAATTCTTCATAAATTCAAATTTGGTCATGACTTGGAGAAAGAAATCCCATTATACCCTCTCATATACCTTATTATGTCCAATTTCAATAAAATGCTAGCCTTTCCACTCTCTTTAATCAAGTGTATTACCTCATGGATTACGATAATTCCATCAAGGATTTCTCTTCCCATTACAAATCCACCTTGATTGGGGTCAATGATGAAAGGAAGGATAATTTTAATCCTATTGGCCATTAACTTGGTTAGAATATTATACAAAGTGTTTTAGAGACTTGTTGTCCTAAAATCTTTGATATCCTTAGCACCACCCACTTTGGGGATGAGTTCCAAGAAAGTAGAGTTGGCATTCCTAGGAATGTGGTGAATCCTTTGTACTTCACATACTATTGCACACACCTTGAAACCAATAATAGGCTAGAATATTTGGTAAAAAAAATCTATAAAGCCATTAGTTCCCAAGGCTTTCTCCCTAGATATTACAAATACAACACCCTTAACCTCATATTCCTTGAAATGTCTAATAAATTAAGAGTTGTGCTCAACAGAAAATAGAAGAGGAATGTTATGAAAGAGAATATTGACAATAATTTCTTCCATCCTATCTAAGGTTCCAAAGAGGTTATTGAAAAACTTGACCACTTCCTCTCTAATCTCAATGAGGCCATCAATACATGAACCAACTTATTTTAGGATTTATTTGATTTTATTGTGGCTTCAGTGTCTAAGAGTTGTAACATGGAAGTATTTAGTGTTTCAATCACCTTCCTTGAGCCACAAGGCTATGGATTTTTACCTCCAAAAGTTTTCCTCGTAAGCCAAGGTATTATGATAATCACACAAGAGTTATCTCTTCTTATCTCTAATTTTCTATGAGAAGTGACTCTCACTTTCCAAAGTCTCAATATCCATTAGTTGCTATCTCAATTCAAATTTCCTTTAAAATAAGTGTACAAAAATATTCTAGTTCTAATATTTGAGTTTGTGCTTAATAAATCTAAGCTTCTTAGAAATCTGGGTCATCAAATGACAAGTGAAATAAATTTACCACCACTCCTTAATGTATTACTCAAGGCCATCATTTCTAAGATACATTACCTCAAACCTAAAAGGATTGTAAAATCTTCTTCTATTAGTTTGGGAATAAAACACAAAAGGGTTGTTATCCAAACCAACTTTGGGAAGGGTATTTTGGTTTTGATTATATTTAGTGTAAACTAAGTATATATTCTTATAGTGTTGTGAAATGTTATATTTTAATCTATGGTTATCTTGTTGGTTACTTCAAGTGATCTTGTAGAATCTATCAAGGTGATCCACTATCTCCTTATATATTCATTATTATTTTAGAGGAATTAATAGAGCTTTCTCAAAGGTAAAAATGGAAGGGAAATTCAAAGGCTTTCAAGTTGCAAAAAATAGTCCCTTTGAATCTCATCTTTAATTTGTTGATGATACTTTTTCTTTTGGGTCATCCCTCAATTGATGATGCCATGGAGTTTAAATAAATATTATCATTTTATAAGAAGGCTACTAGATAGTTGGCTAATGCTAAAAAATATAGTAGTTTTCCATTAATGCTACCCTAGATTTATAATAAATTATCTTAAATATTTTAGCATTTACAATTTAAAAATTTCCATCAATATTCTTGGGTAATCCTCTCTCTCTCATACAAGAAATAAAAGGGATGTTTGGATATCTTGTTTGGATAGAATGAAAGTTTATTTTTCAAGTTGAAAAGATAATTTCCTAACCATGGTGCGTAGGCTACAACTTATAAATACTACATTGCAATTTATACCTATTTATATGATGCCACTTTCAATATTGTCAATAGATATAACCTCAAAAATTGATAAAATTCAAAGAGACTTTCTTTGGAAAGGTTGTGAGGGAAAATTTAGGTTTTCTCTTTTTAAATGGGATAAGGTTTACAAAGGAAACAATATTAGATAAGTAAGCTTGAAAAATTGTAGACTTATGAGATTGACATTAGGGAAGAACTTGGGTGGATATTATCAAAGCTCAAAGAAAAAATAGGAAAAACTATTACTTCAAAAATATATAGGTTCTCTTGATGCAATGAAATTGTTTAGGAAATGTACCCTACCCAAAGGATTTTCAACATAGAACTTCATGTCCGATAGGTTTAAATTTATAAGGAAACATATTATATGGTCAGTAAATGAGGGGAATTATGTAAATTTTTGGTATGATACTTGCTTGAAGCCTCATGCTCTTATCTCTAACTCAAAATAACAACCATTGGCTCAAGTATACCTAACTTGTAAAGGTCCAAATACTATATTAATAGCATAAATAACTCTATATTATGGATTTCTATTAGTAATGTTAGAGTTAGAGTATATTACATCATTTGGATCATATAAATGTACAACCTTTGGTACATAGTTATAGTAGGAGATTACTTTAGGGGTAAGTTAGCTAGTTACTTCAAGCAATGTGATAAATGCACAAGTGGCAATGTGCAAGTTGTAATGTGCAAGGTGTCCCCTTGTACAACTAGGTATATTGTTGGAAAATAAATATATCTTCCTTTATAAAAGGCCTCATAGTGGTAGATCAAGTCCATATCAAGATCAAGTCAAGTTCTTATCAAGTGTGTTGTAGTAGATAGGAGTAGTGATCTTATATGGAGTATAATGTAGCTCTTTAGCTCATATTAATGAAGTGACCATTTCCTCCATATTGTATTGTATTTCTATCATTTCTATTTATAGTATATTTTAGTCATATTGTAGACTCACTTGCTTTCATATTTATTGCATCTTATTAGGATATGTGTTATATCTCTTCCATTTCATATATCCTCAAAAGCTAATAGTGATATGAGAGCCACGGTAAATCAATATAGGAATAGGAGGATCTATATCCATCATAATTCCTCTTTGAATAACATAGGGTTATACTGAGATGGGGTGTGAACAGTATAAGATCAACTTTTACTTTTCTTTTCCAAACAAGATTATCCAATATTATCAATGGAAATATCAATAGAAGTAATTAAAGAAATGCATAAATCATCACATATAAGAGACACAAATTTAATGTGGTTCACCCAATGTAGGATACTCCATAGAGAAAATATTTCTTCTAAATTTTCTCAAAAAATATCTTGAGAATCAATTCCCTATTACAATGTTTATGGACCTCTATCCAAAGGAGACACCAATACCCTATGCTCTGATTTTTGGATCTCTCTCCATAGGAGAACTCTTTCCCCTTGCTCCAATTCATGGATCTCTCTCCATAATATAACTCTTCCCCTTTTCTCTGGTTCATAGAACTTGATCTAGGATAACTCTATCCCCTCAACTGGTTTATGGATCTCTCTCCATATAATAACTCTATCTCCCCAACTGGTTCATGGATATTACTCCATAGGAGAAATATTTCCCCTTTGATGTGGTTTGTGGATCTCTATCCATAGGAGAACTTTATCCCCTTTGCTCTAGCTAGTGAACTTCTAGAATACTTCATCCCCCACTGCTCTGGCTTGTGGATATCTCTCCACAAGAGACCTCTACCTGAAATACATTGGCAGATGGACCTATATCCACTATAAATATTTTTCCTTTCTGATATGTCACCTCTAAAGCCTACTCTCAACTTTGTCTCAAATTTACACCATACTCTGTCCCAAGTATAGCATAAATCTACTCTAACTTTGCTCACAAATTTGCACCAAAATCTATCCCAAGTCTAGCACAGATCTACCCTAACTCTGCTCATAAATCTGCACCAAACTCTTTCTCAAATATACCCCAATCCTTAACACAAATATTGAATAAATAAGAAATCAAACCTACTCTCAATGGTGTTTCAAGTCTTCACAAGACTTGCTAAAATTTTCCTTCAAGCGTTCTCAAAATACTTGCTCAAATCTACCTTCAATCCTTCTCAAAATACTTGCTTTGCCTTCAAGCCTTCTCAAAATATTTGCTCAAATCTGCCTTCAAGCCTTCTCAAAAGACTTGCTCAAATATTCCTTCAAGCCTTCTCAAAATACTTGCTCAAATCTACCTTCAATACTTCTCAAAATACTTTCTCAAATCTGCCTTCAAGCCTTCTCAAAATACTTGCTCAAATCTACCTTCAAGCCTTCTCAAAATACTTTCTCAAATATGCCTTCAAGCCTTCTCAAAAGACTTGTTCAAATCTACCTTCAATCCTTCTCAAAATACTTTCTCAATTTTGCCTTCAAGCCTTCTCAAAAGACTTGTTCAAATTTACCTTCAAGCCTTTTCAAAAGACTTGCTCAAATTTACCTTCAATGTTGCTCACAAAACCTGCTCAAATAACTCTAAATATTGCATACAATACACAACTTAAATATCTTTCAAAAATCTTTCTTTACACAAAAAATTATTTACTTAGAATTTGTTTAACCTATGGAACATATAGAAAATGATATGCACTTGCCAATCACTCAATATGTTCTACTCAATCATTAATTTGATTGCTTTCACATGTCTCACATTTATTGCTTTTTAAAGGTAGGTCTAGTTTAGAACATGACACCTGACCTCCTGATGCACAAACTTGCTTCACAAATTTTATTTCTAATGCTTGCACATTCACTTTCAATATAACTAAAAACCAATGCCCAAAATCTTCACGCATTCATTCAAACAATGAAGCACAATTTGCTCACAAACCCTAACACAAGTGTTTCCATTTTTTTTCAAAAAATATGCACAATGTAGGTCTCAAAACCTAACTCAAATATTTTCAATAATTCTTATCAAACAACCCTTTTATCTCCACCTTATGTTCCAAAAAATTTACTCAACAAAACATATTAACCAAGGAATAATGTGACCATACCTCTTATTTTTCTCTAATGGAGATATGTCTTCAAAACCTGTCTCACAGATAACTTATAAAAAAAAATTCCCAAGTGCTTCCACTACTGCTCCAACCCGTGACCGCGCTGGACCCTATGCCCTACCACAAGGGTAGGAACCATGTGGGCTAGCTGCCCACACATGTCCAAAGGAGCACGTGCTCATACTTCTCCACTAACACTGGTGCAAAACCCTCGACTAGGCAAAAAGGACTTTGCATGATTCAAACACTGAACCTGTCACCTACCACATGCTCTGCAATCCAACCTTACCAACTAAGCTATCCACCCATGTCAAATGGAATTGAGCACCCTCTATCTTAAATATACGCTGCTCTCAAAATTCATAAATTCTTTATCTACCTCCACCACATGTCGAATGAAACGAAAATAGAGTTATATTTTGGGAATAATAATTAACTTTGGCATTTCAAAACTTTTGCCCTTTTACACACATTTTTCCCTTTGACTTATGATGTCTGCTCAACTTTGAAACATACCTCCATGCACATTTGAATTTTGGTACCTTATAATAATTTGAATTTGACTTTATTTTTTATTTAATATTTAACCTTAGTGTTAAATATTAATTATTTATATTATTTAACCTTGGTGTTAAATAATATATTAACTTAGTCCTTTTACAACTTAACTCCTTTTTGAAACCTTTATCCATGGCACTTTCAAAACTCCTTTTTAAATGACCCTTTTTGGCCAAGATATTATAATATTAAAATATTATAATATTGTCCCCTTTTAGCCTTAAACACTTGCTTTCTTTACACATAGACTTAAAATTGGGCCTTCAAACCTTTTATACATTTACTTAGAACTCATGGTCCCAAATGCTTTGGAGAGAACCTTGTCTTGCTTTCATAGAACATTAACCTTTGACATCAATGAGTATGTACTTTTGACATCAATGACAACCAAAGTACTCAACTTTCCAACAATATCCCCCTTTGTCATTGATGGTAACCCTTTCTAAAAATTTCTTTTCCTATCACTGAATTCCAAATATGCTCCCCCTGAGAAGTTGCTCTCCCTAATTGAATGCTCTCCCCTTACTCAAAACTCTCCCCCTTTGACATCAATGGCAAAGGGACTTCTTTGGGTATAAATATAAGACCCTTAGCTTAGCCCCCTACCCACCTCCTCTCTTTGAGGTGATTAATTTTGGGGTAGGATTATCTCTACTCCTAGTATACAACACTCTTTTTATTTGTCAACCTTATTTTTCAACATTTTTGTAGCCACTTTTTGATCCTTTTGAGTATCATTGTTCTTTCTTGTCTTTGGAAGTTCTGGAAAATTTGTTCTACACCACTTGGTCTTATGCCAAATATTATTGCACTTGTAACACTTAATTTTATAGTTCTTGGAAGGTGCAAATATCATGAAGTTCCTCTTGGTGAAGCCATAATCATTTATGTCATGAACCCTGTAGTGAATTGCTTTATGACAAGAGTAACAATACCCTTGAAAGAAATGTCCATTATTGAATGAATTTAAATTCCTTTTAGTGATAGAATTCTCTTTCTTTCCATGAACCTTGTAATGCATAGCCTTGTGACCAAAATGATTACATGAAAAATAATGTCCTTTGAAAAAATCTTGTCTTGAACCCTATAGTCTCTTAGTCCTTTATTTTACTTATCTGTGATGATCCATGTTCTCTAATTGTACATTATTTTCTTTCTCTTTGATGCTTCCACTTCGTAACTCATCATCATATGTCTCAAGTTCTTCTACAATATATTTCTTTGAAACTTCCTTTCCTTTGTAGCTCGACTCCCCTTTTTTGTACCTCTTAACCTCCTTCAAAGCCAAGTCTTGTTTTGATAGATGAAGATCTTTGTGAGTTGATAATTTTATCCAAAGTTTTTTAACTTTTACCAAAACTTTTCAGCTTATCCTTATAATATTTCACTTCCATCCTTAGAGAAACCACCTCATATTCTAGTATTTCACACTCTAGATATTTTAACTTTAATTTTTAGCCATACCTTCTTCAATTTTTCTTGCTTCTTCAACCTTAATATCAAAGTTGGTGAGATCTTGTAGGAACTTTACCTTTGTTTCCTCATCCTCTTATTCTTGGAATTTCAATCTTGAGTTCTACATTTTTAATTCTTCAAGATCAACAAAAAGTATTTCACATTCTAGCTCTTTTACCTTTAATTGTTTAGCCATACATTTTTCAACTCTCCTTGCCTTTTCAACCTTATATTTCAAGTTAGAGAGATCTTATAGAATCTTTGTCTTATTTTTCTCATCCTCTTTTATTTAAACCTTAAATTCTATGTTCTCATTTTTTACTTCAACAAGTTCCTTAACTGTGGATTCCTCCTTTTATTTTTTTGAATCTTCCTCTTCTTCTAGGTCTTCAAGAGCATCTTCATACTCTTCAATATCTGAGATACTTTCATCACTGTCACTTGAAACACTGCTTGCTACTTCAACATGGGCATATTATTTTCTTCTATTACCAAAAGTAGAATTTCCTCTATATACCTGATTTGACTATCCCTATTTTATTTTTCATCTTCACTGCTACTAAACCCATTACAATAAGTTACATTGTGGCCAAGGTTACCACAAAATAATATTCTTCTTCACTGCTACTATACCCAATTTTTGAACAATTATCTTCAAGATGACCAAAGTTACCACAAATAAAATATTTGAGTATTTTTAGTTCTTTCTTATTCCTTTTCACATAGGTTAGCTTCTTTTTTGTTGCTTGATTTTTCACTTGATCCCATTTCTTGATATGTTTCCACTTATCCCCTTAGAGAAAAACAAATTCTTCTTCCTTTTATTTCATGTGAGTTCCTTCCTTCTTATGAGAATGTGATCTCATGATTTTATTTTCCCTTTCTTGGCCATGTGTGTTCGTGTAAGATATTCCTTCAAACTGTTAGGCTTCCTTGAAGGAACTCACTCTAATACCAATTGAAGAACATGAGCTTATACTGAGAGGGGGGTGAACAGTATAAGATCAACTTTTACTTTTCTTTTCCAAACAATATTATCCAATATTATCAATGGAAATATCAATAGCAGTAATTAAAGAAATGCACAAATCATCACACACAAGAGAGACAAAAATTTAACATGGTTCACCCAATGTGGGCTACTCCACGGAGAAAATTTTTCTTCTAAATTTTCTCAACAAATATCTTGGAAATCAATTCCCTATTACAATGTTTATGGACGTCTATACAAAGGATATACCAATCCCCTATGCCTTGATTTGTGTATCTCTCTACACAAGATAAATCTATCCCCTTGGTATAGTTCGTAGATCTCTCTCCATAGGAGAACTCTTTCCCATTTTATTTGGTTCGTAAAACTTGATCCATGTGAACTTTATCTCCTCAAATGGTTCATGGATTTCTCTCCATAGAATAACTCTATCCCCCCAACTGGTTCATAGATCTTACTCCATAGGAGAACTCTTTCCTCCATACTCTGGTTCATGGATCTCTACCCACAGGAGAATTCGATCCCCTATGCTCTGGCTAGTGAACTTCTACAAGACTTATACCCCCACTACTCTGGATTTTGGATCTCTCTCCATAGAATACATTTTTCCCCATTATACTAGCCAATGGACCTATATCCACTAGAGACCTCTATCCTTTTGGCTCTATAACCTCCAAAGCCTGCTATCAACTTTAACTCAAATCTACACCAAACTCTATCCCAATTCTAGCACAAATTTGCTCTAACTCTGCTCACAAATTTGCACCAAACTTTATCCCAATTCTAGAAAAAATAAGCTCTAATTTTGCTCATAAATTTACACCAAACTCTTTCTCAAATCTGCCCCAAGCATTAACATAAAGATTAAACAAATTAGCAGCCAAACCTGCTCTCAATGATATTTTAAGTCTTCACAAGACTTTCTCAAATCTACCTTCAAGCCTTCTCAAAATACTTGCTCAAATATGCCTTCAAGCCTTCTCAAAATACTTGCTCAAATATACCTTTAAGACTTCTTAAAATACTTTCTCAAATCGGCCTTCAAGCCTTCTCAAAAGACTTGATCAAATCTACCTTCAAGCCTTCTCAAAAGACTTGCTCAAATATACCTTCAATCCTTCTCAAAATACTTGCTCAATATACCTTCAATCCTTCTCAAAAGACTTGTTCAAATATGCCTTCAAGCCTTCTCAAAATACTTGTTCAAATTTACGTTCAAGCCTTCTCAAAATACTTGCTCAAATTTGCCTTCAATGCTGCTCACAAAACCTGCTCAAATAACTCCAAATATTGCATACAAAACACAACTTAAATATCTTTCAAAAATATTTTTTCACATAGATAAATTATACATAGAATTTGTTTAACCTCTGGAACATATAGAGAATTATATACACTTACCAATAGCTCAATATGTTCTACTCAATCATTAAGTTTATCGCTTTCATATGTCTCACATTTATTACTTTTTAAAGGTAGGTCTAGTCTAGCACATGAAACCTAACCTCCTCATACACACACTTGCTTCACAAATATGATTTCTAATGCTTACACATTCAATTTCAATATCACTCAAAATGAATGCCCAAAAGCTTCACACATTCATTCAAACAATGAATCACAATTTGCTCACAAACCCTAACACAAGTGTTTCCAAATTTTTTCAACAAAGATGCACAATGTAGGTCTCAAATCCTAACTCAAATATTTCCAAAAATTCTTATCAAAAAACCCTTTTATCTCCACCTTATGTTCTATAACATTTATTCAACCAAACATCTTAACCAAGGAATGATGTGCCCATACCTCTTATTTTTCTCTAATGGAGATATGTCTTCAAAACCTATCTCACAAACAACTTATAAAAAATTGCACAAGTGCTATCACCACTACTCAAACCTATGGCCTCACTAGCCCTCGTGCCCTACCACAAGGGTGAACACCATGTGGGCTAGCCACCCACACAAGTCCAAAGGAGCATGTGCTCCTACTTATCCACTAACACCGATACAAAACCCTCAACCAAGCAAAAAGGACTCTATGAAATTCGAATGTCGAACCTATCGCCTACCACATACTTTGCAAGCTAAGCTTACCAACTAAGCTATCCACCTATTTTGGATGGAATTGAGCACCCTCCATCTTAACTTCATGATGCCCTCAAAATTTGTAAATGCTTTATTTGCCTCCACGGCATGTCGAATGAAGCAAACAAGGAGATATATTTTAGGGATAAAAATTAACTTTTTCATTGCAAAACATTTGCCCTTTTATACATGTTTTGCCCTTTGACTTATGACATCAACTCAACTTTGAAACATGCCTCCATGCACATTCAAATTTTGGCACCTTCTAATAATTTGAATTTTACTTTATTTTTTATTTAATATTTAACCTTAGTGTTAAATATTAATTATTTATATTATTTAACCTTGGTGTTAAATAATATATTAACTTAGTCCTTTGCCAACTTAAATCCTTTTTGAAACATTTTTTCATGACACTTTCAAAACTCCTTTTTAAACGACCCTTTTTGGCCAAGATATTATAATATTAAAATATTATAATATTGTCCCCTTTGAGCCTTAGACACTTGCTTTCTTTGCACATAGACTTAAACTTGGGTCTTCAAACCTTTTATACATTTAATTAGAACTCATGGTCCTAAATGCTTTGGAGATAACCTTACCTTAATTTCATAGCACATTAACCTTTGACATAAATGACTATGTACTTTTGACATCAATGATAACCAAAGTACTCAACTTTCCAACACTCTTTGTACTTTTGTAAACTAGACTAGCTAGTGTGCACCACCACTTACAAAATTCATCATAAGAGAAGTCCAATAGGTCAAGAGGAATAGGGAGAGTCACAAGTGAGGACTAAAATAAATCTCAATGTAGAAATTCTAAGATTATATTTGGCTAGTCTTTCAACAAAGTTGCAAATAGAACTTGTCAAGACTAAGACTCAACATTCATACCACTAGATTGACAAATCAACTAGTGAGGATTATTATCTCCATAATTACAAATTCTTCAATTATAGTTTCTAATAGCTCGTTGTAGGAAAATGATATTTATAAAAAGTTTGGAAAGCTTCCTACAAGAGTGTTAGTAATAATATCTTCTTAGAATTATTCTCACACTTGTAGCAACAAGAAAGATGACTCAATATTTCAAAGACCTTGAGAAAGGTCCTATTGCAAGAGCTACAATCTTGTGAATGGCAAAAGTAAATAAAATGCCACAATAGCCTTATATCAAACTCAAGGAATAAGAGAATCCAAAAGTTGATTCAAATAATTAGATAGGAGATTAGTGATCTCCATTCAATATCAATACTTGTAGAGTGCAGAAGTAGAAAAGGCCATAGAAGACTTGATAAATAAGAAGGTTGTAGAAGCCTTAATTCTAAAGAATAATTCAGAAAATAATTCCTAATTCAAAATAGCACTCCAAATAATATTTCCTAAAAAATACTTTATAAAAGAATTCCTATTTCAAAAGATAAATTCTTGATTTAGAAGAATACTCCAAAGAAGATTTCCTAAAGATTTTCTGATTTAGAAGATAAAATCCTAATTCAAAAGAAAAATCCAAAAAGAAGTTCCTAAAGAAGACTCTATAATAAGAGTCCAATAAATAGGATATTGGTGATCTCCTTTACTAATTAAATATTTCGATAAAGAAGGAGCTAAAGAGATCAATATAATATCTCATTGAATAACTTCTATTCTTGGAAGAAAGAGAAGGACTAAGAGAGTCATGTACAAATCCAAAAGTAGTAGAATCATAGATCCAAGAAGAATATGTCATCACCAACACTTTCAGAAGTAGAAGGTTGAAGAAAATATCTCAAACCAGAGAAGCTACAAGATAGAAGACCTTGGAGAGGTCTCCAGGAGAAAAATAAGAAGGCCTTGAGAGCCTTGTTGCAGATCTCTAAGAAGCATCATCAAAAGAGTTCCTAGGAGAACTCATTGAAGAAATCCACTACCAAGAAGAAGTTTCTAATAGTGAAGAACTTGGGAAAATTATCACCATCCAACAACAAGACCAAGAGAAGAATAATTTATCAAGGAGTACCAAATACTAGAAGAAGAATCCAGTGAATACCTCAAGACATTTAAAATATTGAGAAGAAGAAGATCCTGTTTGAAATTAAAATTTAATAAGAATATTGAAGGAAGATTTAGATAGAAGAAGCCTACCAAATATAGGATATTTGGAGATTACCTCTCACAGCAAGAAGACACAGTTCAGAGAAAGGATTTCTTTGAATATATAATAGAAAATCAAATATCATTGGAAGGATCAAGCCACAAAATACAAGGCTCAAAATAGGAAGTTCAAGGCTATAATTTGGTGAAGTAGGAAGTTGTTCTGGACAACCAACAAGCTGCAAATTCAAGCAGTACAAGGTAGCAACTTGGTGAATAAAAAAAACCAAGATCTACATCTAATTTAGAATCCATAAAAGAGGTAAGCAACTTGGGTACAATTAGATTCATTTATTAAACTTCAAATTGGATTATTAGCAAACTTTTTTAAGGCACCATATTTAGATTAAAAGTTGCAAAAATATAGATTGCACGGTGAAGATCAAGCAATACAAAACAAATGATACACAGGTGTTTTTCCTTTGATCATGTCAGAGAACCAAGCATTTTCATTACTTTCATTCCAAAATGAGGATACCAAATAAAGAGCCCTTTTACAATTTTGAAAATTCCCTCTAATACCCTATTTTCCCCTTTTTCTCGCCTAAAACAATGCATTTGAAATTTGAATTTTGGAGGTAAACTTTCCAGGGTCATAACTTCGTACTTGTTGCTCCGATTGACTATTACAACATATTTTCATAAAGTGCATGAGACAAAATAAGTGGGGTAGACCTTAGTTCATCGCACTAAGGCCTACGTCTAACTTAAAATCCTCAAATTCAACCTCTAAGGCCTTCAAAATTCACTTGCAAGTTTTACTAGTTTTCCTAGCAGGAATTTTTCACTAGTTTTTGACAAGGTAGGAGTCACTAAAATTTACATATCTCCCAAATCGCTCAGGATATTCAGATTATTCTTTCATATTTGGGTCTATTTCTCCACCCTCTAAACAACCTCAATAAACACTAGAACAAAATGAATTAAATACAATTTGGGTGATAGAAGATCACTCTTACATCGTTGGATGCTCCTACATCATTGCATTATAGTCTTCAAGTGCAAAAATGGAAATTCATTTTAAGGATTATTTACACATTAAATAGGATTTGGATATTTTTGAAAGAAATAAAATTATCATATACGTATTTTCTATCTAGAAAGCAAGAAGACTATATACTACAATATTGATTATAGTGAAAAAATTGTAGAATATTCATTAAGGGTAAATTACATATTACTCTTAAAAGTTGTAGAGATTATTAAGTGCATCTAAAATTATTTTGAGATTTCATTTATAGGAGCAATAAGGTGAGATTATTGTTACCATTAAAAGTGCATTATTAATCCATTGGCACTATACTAGTTGATCTCTAACTAGTTACTCTCAATAAGGTTAGTTTGTATTTGTTGATTGTTAAAGATCAAGGACATAAAAACCAATAGATTATCAAAGTGTCTAGAGATACTATTTGGTGCACAAAACCTACAGCATTTTCATGGCCCAAATAAGCCACCAAAATCAAATTAGATTCCTCTAAGGAGTGAAGAAGAAAAACACCATCAAAATCAGCAATAGAAGCTTCAAACCGAGACTTGGTGAATCTCAGATTCAAAGTGCACTAAAAGCTATTTACAAAAAAAATAGTGCAAAAATTACCTCTACAAAAAGGCTTCTATATTAGTGTTTATTAGCTTCGTTTTTTTACCAAAGTAACCAATCAAGGGAGAGAGTTGTCTAGCAAAAGAGACAACATAAAATTAGTCATTGCCTACTTCAAAAGTTACCATAAAACTAGGGATTGTAAAAGAGGTGCAAAAAGGTATTATATTCTTAAAATTATTTATATTATATTGCACTACTCTAATCTACCCTACGTAGGAAGAAGGATAGATCTTCGATTCCAAAAGGGCACACTCTTCACAAGGAGAAAAAATCCAAGGTAGCCATGTAAAATTATTCTCTAAGAAAGGTAAAAGGATCTTTCAATAGGCTCATATCATCTACAATATATACAACCGAACCTACAAGAAAATAAAGCACAATACAAGGAAGGAGAAGCATTATATTCAAAGGCAAAAGAGTACATAACAAAAAAGAAAAAAATTAAAGCATAAATAATTATACATACATTCAAGGAGCACCGTTGGAGTAGATCAAAATCCATAAGAGCATTGCTAGAATTCTACAAAATCACTGTTCAAATTACTCCTCCAAGTTTCCTAGGTGCTTGCTCACCATTCTAGTGTTAGTCTTACAATGACACTAAGAGGGGGGGTGAATCAGTGTAGCTCTTTAAACTTGAATTTATAGCTCTTAATACAGCAGCAATTAAAACTTATTACTAGATACAGCAAGAATAACAAAAGAGCATCACACAACACAAGATTTAACGAGGTTCACCAATGTGGCTACTCCTCAAAAATGACTGCTTGGACTACCATCCAAATATAGCCTTTGCAAAGCAACAAATTTACAATCACTTTACCAACACCCATTGTAAGGAGCACCAACCCCTTATTTATCTACACCAATAAAAAGGAGCACCAACCCTTGATTTACCAACATCTACTGGAAGGAGCACCAAACCCTGATGCCAAGCTACAACGTGGAATTGAATTATGAATCTAGAAGATTAATAGAAAGATACCTTCACTTTTACAAGACCCTAACTAGTCTGCTTCACCTTTGTGATCTCTGTGCACTCTGCTCTCTCTATGAAATCACTTTGCACAATCTGCTGCATCACAGTCGAACGATCGTCTTCTCCATTTTGCGCACTCTGCTTCCTTTGTAAATTTTGCACTTAGCATGATTTGACACAATTTGTACTCTATGCACTATGACCAAACTTCGCACACTTCAACTACCTAACTCTTCAAACAGCCTTCCTTTTATAACAACATTTTCATGATCAAAACCCTAATCTTAGGCGGCTGCAAACCCTGATCTTAGTCGGCTGCAAACCCTAATCTTAGTCGGCTACAAACCCTAATCTTAGTTGGCTATCATAGGTCTTCGTCGACTTCAAATCAACCACAAAAACATAACATGTCGTGATATCGCGACACTTTCGCTTTCTCTTTCTTTCTCCTTGCTTTGGCCCCCAAAAATACATGTCGTAATATCGTGACACTTTTGCCTCCTTACTTCTTTTCTTGGCTTGTACTCGCAAAAACTCAGCATGTCACGATATCGCAACACTTTCACCTCTGTACTTATTTTCTTGTCTTGTACTCATGAAAACACATGTCACGATATCACGACACTTTCGCCTCCTTGCCTCTTTTCTTGGCTTGTACCCGTGAAAACATAGCATGTCGCGATATCGTGACACTTTCGCCTCCTTGCCTATTTTCTTGGCTTGTACCCATGAAAACACAGCATGTCGTGAAATCACGACAATTTTGCCTCTGTACTTTCTCTCTCCTCATTTAGTCACGAAAATACGACATGTCACGATATCACAACACTTTCTCTCCTTTGCTCTTTCTCTTGCCTTCGGGTCATGAAAACGCGACATGTCATGATATCATGACACTTTCTCTCCTTTGCTCTTTCTCTTGCCTTCGGGTCGCAAAAATGCAACATGTTGAGAAATCGTGACACTTTTGCTTTTCTGCCTTCCTGTCCTCTTCGAGTCACGAAAATGCGACATGTCGTGAAATCATGACACTTCCGCTTCTAAAGTATTGCTTTCTGCTTTTGTCGTGAAATCATGACACTTCTGCTTCCGTACTTCACTTCTTTGTAATTGTCATGAAATTGTGACATTTCTACCTTTGAAGTCTTGCTTTCTGCTTTTGTCACGAAATCACGACAGTTCTGCTTCCATACACTTCCTCTCTTTCTTTTGTCATGAAAATGCGACATGTCATGAAATCGTGATACTTTACCAACTTTCTTTCTCTCTCCTATTTTTAGTCATGAAAATGCGACATGTCACAAAATCACAACACTTTTCTTACTTGTTCTTTTTTTTGGACTTGTCGCAAAATCGTGACACTTCTTCCTGCTTTCTCTTTTCCTTCCAACATGTCACGAAATCATGACAGTTTTTCCACTTGGCTTTTTCTCTTCCTATATGTCGTGAAATCACGACAGTTTTTCTACTTGCCTTTTTTCTTTCCAGCATGTCACGAAATCACGATATTTTTTCCACTTGCCTTTTTCTCTTCCAACATGTCGCGATATCGCGACAGTTTTTCTACTTGCCTTTTCTTTCCAGCATGTCGCGAAATCATGACAATTTTTCCACTTGCCTTTTTCTCTTCCAACATGTCGCGAAATCATGATAGTTTTTCCACTTGCCTTTTTCTCTTTCAACATGTCACGAAATTGTGACAGTTTTTCCACTTGCCTTTTTCTCTTCCAACATGTCGCAAAATCGTGACAGTTTTTCCTGCTTTTTCTCTCTCTTCCAACATGTCACAAAATTGTGATATTTTTTCCTGCTTTTTCTCTATCTTCCAACATGTCATGAAATCATGACAATTTTTTTTGCCTACTGTATATGTCACGATATCGTGACACTTTTCTTACTTGTATTTTTCTTTGATCTTTTGCATGTGGACCACTTCGATCTTCTTGAAAAATCATTTTACATACTCTGAGTAACCTTTGAACTCCTGTCTTCTACATCTAACTAGATTTTGAACTTCCTGTCCACTGCATCAATAGATCTATCTGATTGTGTTGACAACAATGACAATACTGTTGCTGCACCTTGCTCAACAATCTCCCACTTTGGAATTGTTGGCAACACATGTGCAATTTCTCGTAACTCTTCTCCCCCTTTGTCAATAATACCAAAGGGCTACTTCAGACTCCCCCTGAGTCCATGCACAACATTCTCAGGCACAATTTGTTACACTTAGCAAAAATTATGAACATGAGCAAAAAGATAATCAAATACTTAAATGCTCCCCCTAAGAATGTGATCCCTATAGCTAGTCAATTCTTGGGAAGTGTGACCACTCCCAATTTATTTCGAAGGTACTCAAAAAATTCCTTGGGCAATGGTTTTGTGAAGATATCTGCTACTTGTTCTGTAGTTGGAACAAAATCCAACTTAACCTCACCTTCTGCAACTTTCTCCTTCAAAAAATGATACCTGATGGCAATGTGCTTTGTGCATGAATGCATAACCGGATTCTTGGAGATGTTAATGGCACTGGTGCTATCACACTTAATTGATATTGGCTCACTGAAGCTAATACCAAGATCTTTTAAGGTTTTTTTCATCCACAATACCTGTGTACAACATGTTATCGTTGCAATGTATTCTACCTCTGCTATTGATAAAGAAATTGACTCTTGTTTCTTACTATGCCACATGACTAATCTGTCTCCAAGATAGAATGCACCTCCACTAGTACTCTTTCTGTCATCTACACATCCTGCCCAATATGCATCTAAATACAAAATAAGAGTGAAGTCTTTACCTTTCGGATACCATAACCCATATTCCATAGTACCCTTGAGATACCGAAGAATCATTTTTACTGTTGTCACATGAGTCTCCTTAGGATTAGCCTGAAATCGTGCTACCATGCATACTGCCTGCAAAATATCTGGTCTAGTAGCTGTCAAGTATAGTAAGCTTCCAATCATAGATCTGCACATGGTTTGATCAACAGGTGAATATTTTTCATCCTTGCTCAACTTGCAACCTGTCATCATGGGAGTGCTAACTGGCTTACAATCCTCCATTGTGAACTTTTTTAACATCTCTTTCACATATTTAACTTGAGAAATAAATATGCCCTTCTTATTTTGATTAACTTGCAATCCAAGGAAATATGAAAGTTCACCAATCATTGACATTTCAAATTCTTTCTGCATCTTATTTGCTAATTCTTTACATGACTCATCTTTGCCACTGCCAAATATGATATCATCTACATATACCACAAGAACTATAAGATGCCCATTTTCTATTTTGACATACAAATTACTATCCACCATACCTTTCCTAAACCTTTGTTGGGTGAGATAGTTGTCTAGCCTTGCATACCATGCTCGGGGTGCCTGTTTTAAGCTATATAATGCTTTCTTCAACTTGCAAACAAAGTTGGGATTATCACCAAGTTGGAAACCATCTGGTTGCTCAATGTAAACATTTTCTTCAATTTTCCCATTCAAAAACACTGATTTCACATCCATTTGATAAACTTTGAAATCCTTGTAGACTGCTAAAGCCAGAAATATTGTAATTGCCTCTAGTCTAGCTACTGGTGCAAAATTTTCCTCAAAGTCAATGCCTTCAACTTGTGCATAGCCCTTACAAACTAATCTTGCTTTATTTCTAACTACCTATCTGTCTTCATTCAATTTTTTTCGAAAAATCCATTTAGTCTCGATTATATTTTTGTTAGCAAGTCTAGGTACTAAATCCCAAGTTTCATTTTTTTCGATCTGATCTAATTCTTCATTTATTGCCTTCATCCAAATTTCATATTTGCTTGCATCATCAACATTTTTGGGTTCAATGTTGGATAGGAGAGAGTAGTTACTTACTGCTCTTCTTCTTGTCTGAACACCAACTTTGGGGTCTCCAATTATTTTCTCTCTAAGATGATTTTTCTACCAGCTACCTGTTTTGAATTTCTTATTTTTTTCCACTTCTGAGTCACAACTTAAATCATCTGAGTCAATGTCCTGTATCTTCTTGTTGAGCAAAGTGCAGCAACAGGATTGTCATTGTTGTCAACACAATCAGCTAGATCATTTGATTCAGTGCACAGGAAGTTCAGATGCTCAGAAGCTATTCAGATGCAACAATCAGGAAGTTCAGAGATCTCTCAGAATATGTACAGTGTTTTTCCAAAAAGACCTAAGTGGCCCACATGCAAAAATTCAAAGAAAAAGACAAGTAAGGAAAGTGTCGCGATATCGCGACATATTCGAGAAACAGGAAAAGTGTCGCGATTTCGTGACATATCGGAGGAGAGAGAAAATGCAAAGAAAAATGTCATGATTTCGTGACATATTGGAGGAGAGAGAAAGTGTAGGGAAAAACTGTCGTGATTTCGTGACATTCTGGAGGAGAGAGAAAGCGCAAGGAAAACTGTCACGATTTCGTGACATGTTGGAAGAGAAGAAGGCAAGTTGAAAAACTGTCACGATTTCGTGACATGTTCGAAGTAGAGGTGCAAGCAAGGAAAACTATCACGATTTCATGACATGTTGGAAGAGAAGAAGGCAAGTTGAAAAACTGTCATGATTTCGTGACATGTTCGAAGTAGAGGCGCAAGTAGGGAAAATTGTCATGATTTCATGACATGTTGGAAGAGAAGAAGGCAAGTTGAAAAACTATCATGATTTCGTGACATGTTGGAGATGAGAAAGTTTAAAATGAAAGTGTCACGATTTCACGACATGCTACAAAAGAAAGAGTTCAAAGTGAGAACTATCATGATTTCGTGACATGCAGCAAAGAAAAGAGTTTGAAGTGAGAAAGTGTCACGATATCATGACAATTTGCAAAAAGGACTGTACAGAAAAAGTGTCACGATTTCACGATAGGTTCGAAGAGAAAGCACCAAGGAGAAAAAGTGTCACGATATCGCGACATGTCGGGTTTCATGACCCGAAGGGAAGAAAAGCGCCAAGGAGAAAAAGTGTCACGATTTCATGACATGTCAGGTTTTCATGACTCGAAAAGGAGATAGAGTGTTCGGAGGCAGAAATGTCATGATTTCATGACATGTTCCATTTTCACGGGTGAAAGGCAGAGAAAGGCACAAGGCAGCGAAAGTGTCATGATTTCATGACATGTTCCATTTTTGTGGGTGAAAGGCAGAGAAAGGCATAAGGCAGCAAAAGTGTCATGATTTCATGACATGTCATGTTTTCGTGGATGCATGCCGAGAAGAGGCAAGGAAGTGAAAGTGTCATGATTTCGTGACATGCTGTGTTTTCGTTGATGCAAGCCAAAGAAAGAGGCAAGGAGGCGAAAGTGTCACGATTTCGTGACATGCTGTGTTTTCACTGGAACAAGCCAAGAAAAGAGACAAGAAGGCGAAAGTGTCATGATTTCGTGACATGTTGTATTCTCATGGGCCAAAGCCAAGAGATAGCGTACGGAGGTGAAAGTGTCGTGATATCGTGACATGTTGTGTTTTCATGGCAACAACAAAAGAGTTATAGGGGTAGTTGAAGCCGACGAAGACCGATGTTAGCCGATGAAGATTAGGGTTTGTAGTCGACGAAGATTAGGGTTTACAATCGACGATGATTAGGCATTGCACTTGCATAATCAGCCGACTAAAGTTAGAATTTTATCATGAAAATTTGGTTATAAAAGGAGGGCTATTTTGGAGATTTGAGTGTATCGATTATGTGCTAAGCCCGTAGTGCATAGAGAGCGAGTCGTGTCGAATCGAGCTAAGTGCGAAGCAAGAGCGCACAGAGAGCAGAAAAGTGCAAAGGGGTAGAAGCGATCGATCGACTGTATCGAAGCAGAGTGTGCGAGGCATTTGCATAGAAGCAGACTATTCAGAAATAGATAGTGCGAAGCGATTGCGTAGAAGAAGTAGAGTGCATAGAAACAACAGACTGTGTGCAAAAAGGTGAAGGTATTTTTCTATAAATTTCATAGATTCACTTGAAGTCCAAGTTGCAGCTTGGCATCAGGGGTTGGTGCTCCTTCCAGTAGGTGCTGGTAAATTAGGGGTTGTTGCTCCTTTCTGCTGGTACAAAAAAAATTGAGGGGTTGGTGCTCCTTCCAGTTGGTGCTGGTAAATAGATTGTAAAGTTGTTGCTTTGCAAAGGCTGGATTTGGATGGTAGTCCAAGCAGTCATTTTTGAGGAGTAGCCACATTGGTGAACCTCGTTAAATGTTGTGTTGTGTGATGCTCTCTTGTTAACTTGTTGTATATGTTGTGAGTTTCCTTTATTTCTGCATTAAGAGTTGTAAATTTAAAGTTTTAAAAGATCACACTGATTCACCCCCCCTCTCAGTGTCACTGTGAGTGTAACAATTGGTATCAGAGCAAGGTTCCTGAATAGGCTCAATCAGCTAGGGTGATCTTGGAAGTGACGCAATGGCAAGTGGTGAAGGTTTCTCCTCAAACAAAGCACCATTGTTTGATGAAACTAATTATGCATTCTAGAAAATCAGGATGCAGACATATCTCCGTGCTTTGGGATTTGACATCTGGAGTGCAGTAGTTAATGGTTACAAAGCTCCCGCCACTGCTCCAACCGACACCGTCGGTAAAAAGGCATTTGAAAATGACTCAAAAGCAAAAAATGCCATCATGTGTGGATTAGTGGACAGTGAGCTAGTCAAGATCATAAGTTGTGAATCAACAAAAGATGTATGGGATAAACTAGAGAATATTCATGAAGGAGATGATAAGATCAAGGAGGCCAAGCTTCAAACACATCGAGCTCAATTCGAATCATTAAATATGGACAATGATGAGAACATAGAGGCTTTTATGCTGAGAGTTAATGGAATCACTAATTCGATCAGAGGTCTCGACGAAGATATGGATGATGCTACTATCATGAAAAAGGTATTAAGATCGCTTCCTCCAAGGTTTGATTCTAAAGTCTCAACCATAGAAGAAGCTAAAGATCTAAATCACTTTAGTATGGATGAGATGCATGGTTCTTTGACTGCTTATGAAATGAGAATAGGAAGGTCTAATCCCATAGATAGAGAAGCAGCTTTTAAAGCCCTAAAAGGTAAAGACACAAAACAAGAGTCCGAAGAAGAAGAGACATCGAGATGAAATGGAAGCAAATTTTGTCAAAAAACTGAGAAAGGGAAAAGGAAAATACTAGAGGAAAGCTACCATTTAAATGTTTCAACTGTGGAGGCATTGGGCACTTTGCGACCAAATGTCCACTCAATGAGAAGAACAAGGGTGAGGAAGCATCGCACCAAGAAAGAAGTGACTGGAAGAAGAAAACAAACTTCAGAAAAGGCAACTTCAAAAAGAAAAGTTTCATCTCCAGGAATGCAAATTCTTCAGAGGACAGCTCTAGTGAGGATTCTGAAGAAGAAACAAGTGAAGCTCTATTCATGGCATTTGAAGTAGAAAAATCAGAAGAGGTAGAAAAATCAGAAAAGAGGGAAGGAATGGACTCTAAAGTTTCTGTTGAAAAACCTAAGGCTGAAGTAGATCTAGAAGGTGAGCTGGTCTCTGCACTTGTAGAATGGAAATCTGAGAAAAGAAAGAATAATAAACTTTCAAGAAAGCTTGAGGATGCGAACGACATCATAACCAACTTAAAAATATAGACAGAAGAATACAAGAAAATGACTGAAGATCTCAAAGTTCAGATAACCATGAAGATAGATTACTGTTGTAAACTAGAAGAAGAGAATGTTGGTCTACGAATGCAGATACAAGAGCTGGATCAAAAAATTAGCTGCCATCACAAACGTGAAGAAAGTTCGATGAAGCTGGATAAAATTTTAAGTGATCAAAGACCTGCAGGCATCAAATTTGGTCTGGGCTTCATTGAAGGAGAGTCGTCAAATGGACCAAAAGCCAGAAATGTAGAAACTATAAGGAATGAAGATAAGAAACAAGTTGATGAAAGAAAAACAACTCATGCAAAAGAAAGCAATAATGCCAGGCCCGAAAGGAGAACTGACAATGATGGATTTACCAAGGTCACACATCAAAGGAGAAGAAGACCTATGGCTCCTACAACAACCTGGCAAAGACCATCTTTCAGGTTCAATCATTTCTTTTCTGGTTTCTGTTTCAAGTGTAACGGCTATGGGCATAAAATTGTAGACTGCAAGTATAATGTAGGACCAAGAAATTTCACTAGTAGAAATGCTTTTTCACCGCTAATAAATTATGCAGTAGAATGTTTTAACTATCATAATTTTGGGCATATTGCAAGAAACTGTCGTAGTCCTTCTGTTTGAAATCAACCTCAAAAAAGAAAATTTCAACCAAATAGGACAAGACAAAATAGAAATCTTCCTGAAAGATATGCACAAGATACTGAAAAGGGAAAGTCCAAACTAGAGCCCAATACGGTAGTCAAAACAGAGTGGAAACAGAAAGAGCAGCTTAAGGAAGAAAAGGAATCCCTAATAGTACAAACAACTTTCAAGGCATAGAATAAAAGTGTACCATGGATACTTGACAGTGGATGCTCAAGTCATATGACAGGTGATAAACAAAAATTTGAAAAATTACAGAAATATGAGGGTGGTTCTATAAAATTTGGGAATAATGATGGAGCTAAGATAATCGAAAAAGGATCAGTTAAAATTAGTGATGGGAAAATCAAGTCAGAAGAAGTTTTGTTTGTGGATGGTTTGAAACACAACCTGTTAAGTGTCAGTCAGATCTATGATAAAGGACATGAAGTAGTATTCAAGAAGCAGGGTTGTGAAGTCAGAAAAACAAATAGTGGAAAATTGATAGCAACTGGATCAAGGACGTCTGGCAATCTGTACACACTCTCAAAAACTTTAGAAGGTACTTGTTTCATTGGACAGGAAGAAGAAAACTGGCTGTGGCACAAGAGGCTTGGACACATTAGTTTTGATAATCTGGTGAAAATCAGCTCGAAACAAGTAGTGAGAGATATTCCAACCATTAGAAAACCTTCAAATAGCATTTGTGCTTCATGTCAAAAGGGAAAGCAAACCAGAGTCTCATTCAAAACAAAAGAGTACCACACTAGCAAACCTCTGGATCTTATACATACAGATTTATGTGGACCCATGAGAACACAAAGCATAAATGGTGACAAATACTTTATGTTGTGTATTGATGATTATTCCAGAATGACATGGATATTCTTCTTAAAGAATAAAATAGAAGCTTTTGAAATGTTCAGATCTTTCAAACATCTAGTTGAGAATGAAACAGGAAAAAGAATCAAATGTTTAAGATCAGATAGAGGAGGAGAATTCATCTCAGATGAGTTTACAGAATACTATGAAAAACATGGTATCAGGAGACAATATTCAGCAGCTAGAACACCCCAGCAGAATGGTGTGGTAGAAAGAAAGAACAGAATAGTACAGGAAATGGCACGTACTATGCTGGCTGAGAACAAAATAGCAGATAGATTTTGGAAAGAAGCAGTCCACACTACAGTGTACATCCAAAACAGGTACATGCTGAGAACACATGAAAGCAAAACTCCTTATGAGCTGTGGTTCGGTAGAAAGGCAACAACAA
This sequence comes from Wollemia nobilis, assembly GCA_028583015.1. Taxonomy (NCBI): domain Eukaryota; kingdom Viridiplantae; phylum Streptophyta; class Pinopsida; order Araucariales; family Araucariaceae; genus Wollemia; species Wollemia nobilis. The sequence continues at coordinate 9,041,793 of JAQPPZ010001925.1, forward strand.
AACACCTCAAAGTTTTTGGCTGTAAGTGTTACATCAGAAAAACTAAAGATAATCTTGGGAAGTTTGAAAATAGAGCAGATGAAGGTGTCTTCGTTGGCTATTCGACAAAAAGCAAAGCTTACAAATGCTACAACAAGAGACTCAAGAAAATTGTGGACAGTGTCGATGTTAAATTTGATGAAGGTAGGGAAAGAATAGTTAACTTTGAAGAAAACTACCCAATTTATGAAGAAGCCATTGAAGGAGATGAGGAAAATGAAACAGAAAAGAAACCAACACTTGACTCAGATGACTTAATTGATGACTCAGAGGTGGAAGAAAATAAGAAATTCAAAACAGGCGACTAGTAGAAGAATCATCCTAGAGATCAAATAATTGGAGATCCCACAATTGGTGTTCAGACAAGAAAGAAAGTAGTAAGTAACTACTCTCTTTTATCCAGCATTGAGCCCAAAAATATAGCTGAGGCAAGCAAAGATGATAGCTGGATGAAGGCAATAAATGAAGAATTAGATCAGATTGAAAAGAACAAAACTTGGGAATTAGTACCTAGACCTGCAAATAAGAATGTAATCGACACCAAATGGATATTTCGAAACAAATTGAATGAAGACGGATAGGTAGTTAGGAATAAAGCAAGACTGGTTTGTAAAGGATATGCACAAGTTGAAGGCATTGATTTTGAGGAGACTTTTGCACCAGTGGCCAGACTAGAAGCAATCAGAATGTTTCTGGCCTTAGCAGTCTATAAGAATTTCAGAGTTTATCAGATGGATGTAAAATCAGCTTTCTTAAATGGGAAACTTGAAGAAGAGGTTTATATAGAACAACCAGATGGTTTCCAAATTGGTGAAGATCCCAACCTTGTCTGCAAATTAAAGAAAGCTTTATATGGCTTAAAACAGGCACCCCGAGCTTGGTATGCAAGGCTAGACAACTATCTCTCTCAATAGGGGTTTAAGAAAGGTATGGTGGACAGTAATCTGTATGTCAAAACAGAAGGTGGGCATCTCATTGTTCTTGTTGTATATGTAGATGATATCATATTTGGCAGCAACAAAGATGAATCATGTAAAGACTTAGCAAATAAGATGCAGAAAGAATTTGAAATGTCTATGATTGGTGAACTGTCTTACTTTCTTGGGTTACAAGTTAATCAAAATAAGAAAGGCATATTTATTTCCCAAGTCAAATATGTGAAAGAGATGCTAAAAAGGTTCACAATGGAGGACTGTAAGCCAGTTAGCACTCCTATGGTGACAGGCTGCAAGTTAAGCAAAGATGACAAATCTCCACCTGTTGATCAAACCATGTACAGATCAATGATTGGAAGCTTACTATATTTAACAGCTACCAGACCAGATATTCTGCAGGCAGTTTGCATGGTAGCAAGATTTTAGGCCAGTCCCAAAGAGACTCATGTGACAGCAGTAAAAAGGATTCTTAGGTATCTCAAGGGTACTATGGAGTATGGGTTATGGTATCCGAAAGGTAAAGACTTCACCCTTATTTCATATTCAGATGCAGATTGGGCAGGATGTGTTGATGACAGGAAGAGTACCAGTGGAGGTGCATTCTATCTTGGTGACAGGTTGGTTGCTTGGCACAACAAGAAACAAGAGTCGGTTTCTTTATCAACAGCTGAGGCAGAATATATTGTAGCAACAACTTGTTGTACACAAGTTTTGTGGATGAAACAAACTCTGAAAGATCTTGGTATTAATTTTAGTGAGCCAATATCAGTTAAGTGTGATAACACCAGTGCAATTAACATCTCCAAGAATCCGGTAATGCATTCACGGACAAAACACATTGCTATCAGATATCATTTCTTGAAAGAGAAAGTTGTTGAAGGTGAGGTTAAGCTGGATTTTGTTCCAACTACAGAGCAAGTAGCAGATATCTTCACAAAACCTTTGCCCAAGGATGTTTTTGAATACCTTCGCAATAAACTGGGAGTGGTGACCCTTCCCAAGAAGTGACTAGCTACAGGGATCACATTCTCAGGGGGAGCATTGAAGTATTTGTTTATCTTCTTGCTCATGTCCTTGTTTATTACTAAGTGTAATAAATTTTGCCTGAGAATGTTGTGTTTGGACTCAGGGGGAGTCTACAGTAGCCCTTTGGTATTATTGTCAAAGGGGGAGAAGAGCTACAGGAAGCTGTACATGTGTTGCCAACAATTCCAAAGGGGGAGATTGTTGAGCAAAGTGCAGCAACAGGATTGTCATTGTTGTCAACACAATCAGCTAGATCATTTGATTCAGTGCATAGGAAGTTCAGATGCTCAGAAGCTATTCAGATGCAGCAATCAGGAAGTTCAGAGATCTCTCAGAATATGTACAGTGTTTTTCCAAAAAGACCTAAGTGGCCCACATGCAAAAATTCAAAGAAAAAGACAAGTAAGGAAAGTGTCACGATATCGTGACATATTCAGAAAATAGGAAAACTGTCATGATTTCATGACATATTGGAGGAGAGAGAAAATGCAAAGAAAAATGTCATGATTTCATGACATATTGGAGGAGAGAGAAAATGTAGGAAAAATGTCATGATTTCACGACATGTTGGAGGAGAGAGAAAGCGCAAGTGAAAACTGTCACGATTTCGTGACATGTTGGAAGAGAAGAAGGCAAGTTGAAAAACTGTCACGATTTCGTGACATGTTCGAAGCAGAGGCGCAAGCAGGGAAAACTATCACGATTTCATGACATGTTGGAAGAGAAGAAGGCAAGTTGAAAAACTATCATGATTTCATGACATGTTCGAAGAGAAGCGCAAGCAGGGAAAACTGTCATGATTTCATGACATGTTGGAAGAGAAGAATGCAAGTTGAAAAACTATCATGATTTCTCGACATGCTGAGATGAAAATGTTCAAGTGAGAATATCACGATTTCAGACATGAAAGAAGAGTTCAAGAAAAATACGATTTCGTGACATGAGAAAGAAAGAGTTTGAAGTGAGAAAGTGTCATGATATCGTGACAATTTGCAAGAAGGACTGTACGGACAAAAAAGTGTCACGATTTCACGATAGGTTTGAAGAGAAAGCGCCAAGGAGAAAAAGTGTTTCAGTGATATCGCGACATGTCGGGTTTTCGTGACCCAAAGGGAAGAAAAGCGCCAAGGAGAAAAAGTGTCATGATTTCATGACATGTCGGGTTTTCGTGACCCAAAAAGGAGATAGAGTGTTCGAAGGCAGAAATGTCATGATTTCGTGACATGTTCCATTTTCGTGGGTGAAAGGCAGAGAAAGGCACAAGGCAACGAAAGTGTCATGATTTCGTGACATGTTCCATTTTTATTGGCGAAAGACAGAGAAAGGCATAAGGCAGCAAAAGTGTCACGATTTCATGACATGTCATGTTTTCACGGATGCATGCCGAGAAGAGTGCAAGGAAGCGAAAGTGTCATGATTTCATGACATGTTGTGTTTTCATTGATGCAAGCCAAAGAAAGAGGCAAGGAGGCAAAAGTGTCATGATTTCGTGACATGCTGTGTTTTCGCTGATACAAGCCAAGAAAAGAGACAAGGAGGCGAAAGTGTCACGATTTCGTGACATGTTGTATTCTCGCGGGCCAAAGCCAAGAGATAGCGTACGGAGGCGAAAGTGTCGCGATATCGCGACATGTGTTTTCGCGGCAACAACAACAGAAGAGTTACAGGGGCAGTTGAAGCCGACGAAGACCGATGTTAGCCGACGAAGATTAGGGTTTGTAGCCGATGAAGATTAGGGTTTATAGTCGACGATGATTAGGCATTGCACTTGCATAATCAGCCGACTAAAGTTAGAATTTTATCATGAAAATTTGGTTATAAAAGGAGGGCTATTTTGGAGATTTGAGTGTATCGATTATGTGCTAAGCCCGTAGTGCACAGAGAGCGAGTCGTGTCGAATCGAGCTAAGTGCGAAGCAAGAGCGCATAGAGAGCAAAAAAGTGCAAAGGGGCAGAAGCGATCGATCGACTGTATCGAAGCAGAGTGTGCGAGGCATTTGCGTAGAAGCAGACTATTCAGAAATAGATAGTGCGAAGCGATTGCGCAGAAGAAGCAGAGTGCATAGAAACAACAGACTATGTGCAAAAAGGTGAAGGTATTTTTTTGTAAATTTCATAGATTCACTTGAAGTCCAAGTTGCAGCTTGGCATCAGGGGTTGGTGCTCCTTCCAGTAGGTGCTGGTAAATTAGGGGTTGTTGCTCCTTTCTGCTGGTACAAAAAAATTTGAGGGGTTGGTGCTCCTTCCAGTTGGTGCTGGTAAATAGATTGTAAAGTTGTTGCTTTGCAAAGGCTGGATTTGGATGGTAGTCCAAGCAAGTCATTTTTGAGGAGTAGCCACATTGGTGAACCTCGTTAAATGTTGTGTTGTGTGATGCTCTCTTGTTAACTTGTTGTATATGTTGTGAGTTTCCTTTATTTCTGCATTAAGAGTTGTAAATTTAAAGTTTTAAAAGATCACACTGATTCATCCCCCCTATCAGTGTCACTATGAGTGTAACACTTCTCCGTTTTGTTTTCCTCATCTCCTTAAATAACCTCTTCATAAATTGGGTAGTTCATTTCATAGCTAATTACTTGTTCTCTACCTTCATCAAATTTAACATCAGCACTGTCCACAATTTTCTTTAGCCTTTTGTTGTAGCATTTGTAAGCTTTGCTTTTTGATGAATAATCGACAAAAATACCTTCATCCGCTCTATCTTCAAACTCACCAAGATTATCTTTAGTTCTTTTGATGTAGAATTTGCTACCAAAAACTTTGAGGTATTTTTTTGTTGCCCTTTTTTCGAACCACAACTCATAAGGAGTTTTGCTTTCATGTGTTCTCAGCATGTACCTATTTTGGATATACACTGCAGTATGTACTGCTTCTTTCCAAAATATGTTTGCTACTTTGCTTTCAGCCAGCATAGTCCGTGCCATTTCCTGCACTATCTTGTTCTTTCTTTCTACCACTCCATTCTGCTAAGGTGTCCTGGCTGTTGAGAACTGTCTCTTGATACCGTATTTTTCATAGTACTTTGTAAACTCCTCTAAAATGAATTCTCCTCCTCTATCTGATCTTAAAAATTTGATCCTCTTTTCTATTTCATTCTCAACTTGATTTTTAAAAATCTTGAACATATCAAAAGCTTCTGATTTATGCTTTAAGAAAAATATCCATGTCATTCTGAAATAATCATCAATGCACAACATAAAATATTTATCACCATTTATGCTTTGTGTTCTCATGGGTCCACATAAATCAATGTGTATTAGTTCCAAAGGTTTGCTTGTGTAGTACTCTTTTGTTTTGAATGTGACTCTAGTTTGCTTCCCCTTTTGGCATGAAGCACAAATGTTGTTTGCAGGTTTTCTGATGGTTGGAATATCTCTCACTGCCCTTTTTGAGGTGATTTTTACTAGATTATCAAAATTGATATGACTAAGTCTCTTGTGCCACAACCAATTTTCTTCTTCCTATCCAATAAAACAAGATCCTTTTGAAGTCTCTGAGAGTGTGTACAGGTTACCAGATGTCCTTGATCCTGTTGCTATCAATTTTCCACTATTTTTTTTTCTAACTTCATAACCCTACTTCATAAAAACTACTTCATGACCTTTATCACAAATCTGACTTACACTCAATAAGTTATGTTTCAACCCATCCACAAACAAGACTTCTTCTGACTTAATATTTCCATCACTAATTTTAACTGAGCCTTTGCGGACTATCTTAGCTCCATCATTATTTCCAAACTTTACTGATCCACCTTCATATTTTTGTAACTTCTCAAACTTTTGTTTGTCACCTGTCATATGACTGGAGCATCCACTATCAAGTATCCATGGTACATATTTATTTTGTGCTTTAAATGTTGTTTGAACTATTAAGGATTCCTTTTCTTCCTTGAGATGCTCCTTTTCTTTCCACTCTATTTTGATAGTAGATTTGAGCTCTTGTTTTGCCTTTCCCTTATCAATAGCTTGTGCATGTTTTATGGGAAGTTTTCTATTTTGACTCATCCTGTTTGATTGAAATTTTCTTCCCTGAAACTGATTTGATGCAAATGTACTTCTACAATTTCTTGCAATGTGCCCAAAATTATGATAGTTATAGCATTCTACTATATAATTCATCAAAGGAGAGAATGCAATTCTACTGGTGAAATTCCTTGGTCTTACATTATATTTGCAGTCTGAGATTTTATGTCCATAGCCATTGCATTTAAAACAGAAACCAGAAAAATGATAATTGAACCTGGGTGATGGTCTTTTCCATGTTGTCGTAGGAGCCATAGGTCTTCTTCTTCTTTGATGTGTGACATTAGTGAATCCATCATTGTCAATTCTCCTTTTGTGCCTGGCATTAATGCTTTCTTTTGCATGAGATGTTTTTCCTTGATCAACCTGTCTCTTATCTTCATTCTTTATGGATTCTGCATTTCTAGCCTTTGATCCACTTGATGATTCTCCTTCGATGAAACCCAGACCAAATTTTATGCTTGCAGGCCTTTGGTCATTTATGATCTTATCCAGCTTCATAGAACTTTCTTCACGTTTGTGATAACAACTAATTTTCTTATTCATCTCTTATAGCTACATTCTTAAACCAACAATCTCTTCTTCTAGCTTGCTACAATAATCTATTTTCATTGTTATTTGCACTTCAAGATCTTTGAATATTTTCTTAGATTCTTCTATCTGTACTTTTAAACTAGTTATGATTCCACTTGCATCCTCAAGCTTTCTTGAAAGTTTCTTATTCTTTTTCTTTTCTATCTTCCACTCTTCAAGTGAAGAGATCAACTCACCTTTTAGATCTACTTCAGCCTCAAGTTTTTCACCACAAACTTCATAGGTCACTCCTTCCTTTTCTGATTTAACTTCTTCAAATGTCATGAAAAGAGCTTCATATTTTTCCTCTTCAAACTCTTCACCGGAGCTATTTTCTGATGAACTAACATTCTTGGAGATGAAACTTTTCTTCTTGAAGTTGCCTTTTTTGAAATTCGTTTTCATCTTCCAGTCACTTCTTTCTTGGTGCGATCCTTCATCATTTTTGTTCTTCTCTTTAAGTGTACATTTAGTCACAAAATGCCCAACGCCTCCACAGTTGAAACATTTAAATGGTAGCTTCCCTCTGTATTTTCCTTTTCCCTTTTTTAGTTTTCTAACAAAGTTTGCTTCCATTTCATCTAATGTCTCTTCTTCCTCGGACTCTTGTTTTGTGTTTTTATTTTTAAGGGCTTTAAAATCCACTTCTCTATCTGTGGGTTTAGATCTTCCTATCCTCATCTCATATGCAGTCAAAGAACCATACATATCATCTATACTGAAATAATTTAGATTTTTAGCTTCTTCTATCATTGAGACTTTGGAATCAAACCTTTGAGAAAGAGATCTTAGTACCTTTTTTATGACGGTAGAGTCTCCAATATCCTAGTCGAGCCCTCTAATCGCATTAATTATTCCATTAACTCTCAGCATATATGCCTCAATGTTTTCATCATCGTTCATTTTCAATGCTTCGAATTGAGCTCGATGTGTCTATAATTTGGCCTCCTTGATCTTCTCATCTCTTTCATGAATACTCCTCAGTTTGTCCCATATCTCTTTTGTCGTATTACAGCTCATGATCTTTACTAGTTCACTATCTACTAATCCGCACATGATGGCATTCTTTGCTTTTGAGTTACTCTCAAATAGTTTCTTTTCGTTAGCCTCTTTTGGAGGAGTGATGGGTATTGTGTATCCACTAACTACAGAATCCTAGATGTCATATCCCAAAGCACAGAGATATGTCTGCATCTTGATTCTCCAGAATGGGTAATTAGATCCATCAAACAATGGTGCTTTGTTTGATGAGAAACCTTCACCACCTGCCATTGTGTTACTTCCAAGATCACCCTAGCCTATTAGGCTTGTACAGGAACTTAACTCTAATACCAATTGTTAGTCTTACAATGACATCGAGAGGGGGGGTGAATCAGTGTAGCTCTTTAAACTTGAATTGATAGCTCTTAATACAGCAACAATTAAAAGTTATTACTAGATACAACAAGAATAACAAAAGAGCATCACACAACACAATATTTAATGAGGTTCACCAATGTGGCTACTCCTCAAAAATGACTGCTTGGACTACCATCCAAATCTAGCCTTTGCAAAGAAACAACTTTACAATCATTTTACCAGCACCCACTGGAAGGAGCACCAACCCCTTATTTATCTACACCAATAGAAAGGAGCACCAACCCCTGATTTACCAGCATCTACTGGAAGGAGCACCAACCCCTGATGCCAAGCTATAACCTGGACTTGAATTATGAATCTAGAAGATTAATAGAAAGATACCTTCACTTTTACAAGACCCCGACTAGTCTGCTTCACCTTTGCGATCTCTATGCACTTTGCTCTCTCTATGAAATCACTTTGCATAATCTACTGCATCAGAGTCGAACGATCATCTTCTCCATTTTGTGCACTCTACTTCCTTTGCGAATTTCACACTTAGCACGATTTGACATGACTTGCACTCTGTGCACTACGACCAAACTTTGCATGCTTCAACTACCTAACTTTTCAAACAACCTTCCTTTTATAACAACATTTTCATGATCAAAACCCTAATCTTAGTCGACTGTAAACCCTAATCTTAATCGACTGCAAACCCTAATCTTAGTCGGTTGCAAACCCTAATCTTAGTTGGCTTTCATAGGTCTTCGTCGGCTTCAACTCAACCGTTAAAACATAACATGTCACAATATCGTGACACTTTCGCTTTCTCTTTCTTTCTCCTTGCTTTGGCCCCCAAAAATACAACATGTCACGATATCACGACACTTTCGCCTCCTTGCCTATTTTCTTGGCTTGTACCCTCGAAAACTCAGTGTCATGATATCGCGATACTTTCACCTTTGTACTTCTTTTCTTGGCTTGTACCTGCGAAAACACATGTCTCAATATCATGACACTTTCGCTCCTTTGCTCTTTCTCTTGCCTTCGGGTCACGAAAATGTGACATGTCGTGATACCGTGACACTTTCTCTTGCCTTCGGGTAACGAAAATGAGATATGTCAAGAAATCATGACACTTTTGATTTTTTGCCTTCCTGTCCTCTTCGAGTCACGAAAATGTGACACTTCCACTTCTAAAGTCTTGCTTTCTGCTTTTGTCATGAAATCATGACACTTCTGCTTTCGTACTTCACTTCTTTGCAATTGTCATGAAATCGTGACACTTCTACCTTCGAAGTCTTGCTTTCTGCTTTTGTCATGAAATCACGATAGTTCTACTTCTATACACTTCCTCTCTTTCTTTTGTCACAAAAATTCGACATGTCACGAAATCGTGACATTTTACCAACTTGCTTTCTCTCTCCTATTTTTAGTCACAAAAATGCGACATGTCGCGAAATCGTGACACTTTTCTTACTTGTTATTTTTTTGGACTTGTCACGAAATCGTGACACTTCTTCCCGCTTTCTCTTTTTCTTCTAACATGTCAAGAAATCGTGACAGTTTTTCCACTTGGCTTTTTCTCTTCCTATATTTCATGAAATCGTGACAGTTTTTCTAGTTGCCTTTTTTCTTTCCAGCATGTCATGAAATCACGACAGTTTTTCCACTTGCCTTTTTCTCTTCCAACATGTCGTGAGATCGTGACAGTTTTTCTACTTGCCTTTTTTCTTTCCAGCATGTCGTGAAATCATTACAGTTTTTCCACTTGCCTTTTTCTCTTCCAACATGTCACGAAATCGTGACAGTTTTTCCACTTGCCTTTTTCTCTTTCAACATGTCACAAAATTGCGACAGTTTTTCCACTTGCCTTTTTCTCTTCCAACATGTCATGAAATCACGAAATTTTTTCTTGCTTTTTCTCTCTCTTCCAACATGTCACGAAATCATGACATTTTTTTTTTTATTTTTCTCTCTTCCAACATGTCGCAAAATCATGATAGTTTTTCTTATCTGTTGTATATGTCGCGATATCGTGACACTTTTCTTGTCTTTTTCTTTGATCTTTTGCATGTGGGCCACTTCGGTCTTCTTGAAAAATTACTGTACATACTCTAAGTAACCTTTCAACTCCTGTCTTCTACATCTGACTAGCTTTTGAACTTCCTGTCCACTACATCAACAGATCTATCTTACTGTGTTGACATAACCTCTTAACTAGGGAGATATAAGGAAGCCTACCAAACCTAAGATTTAAAATGTTCTATCGAATCAAGCTCATAACTAGGGAGTTATAAGGTAGACTACTTAGAAAATTTGATCTCATAAGATACAAACAGGATTATACATAGTGGCTATTTATTGCCAAATTGGCTAAAATTAGGATTTTCAAAATTTGGAATTGGCTAATATTTGGGATCCTTGACCAAGGCCCATTAGCCAAAAAATTTGGGTGCAAATTTTTTTGGGTCAATTCACCCCAATTTTATAATAATTTGACCATTTTAAGTTTAAATTTCCAACATTGCCCCTAATAATAGTGAACCTTCTACATGTGTTTGGACACTATTTGCCTAGATTTCAAAATTGATTTGCCAAATTTTTATAAATACATTTTGGGGCCAACCCCTTACGCATAACCCTAGATACAAGCTCTATCAAAGTACTATATACTCTAATCCAAGAAGCTAAATATGTCTACCAGTTCATTAAGCAATACACTTAAAAGTGGAATGAGAAAAATACCAATATGGATTAAAAGCATAATTGGTAATTCAATGGATAATAATCAAGAAAGTACAAAAGGAAAGGAAGAATCAATAAGATGGGAAATAAGTTCTGAAACAAATAGCTATGGAAAAATAGATTCTTCTAATGAAGTTGATGATACCTATATCAATGAAAACACAAAATGCCACAAGGGAGAAAAAGAGATAGATCAAGAAGACATCATACAAAGAAGTAAAAATGGAATAGCTTCAATTGTGCACATATGGTTTAAATATCTAGTCAGAGATATTGATAAACATGATATCCCCAAGATAGAATACAAAGCAGATAGAACATCTCTATTGTGCATCTATTGCAATCAATACAGTCATGAAAAGATCAATTGTTGGAATTTCCATCCATGCAAATATTGTGAAGGGAAAAATCACTCATCTTTCTTTTGCTACTATAAATACAAGTATTATAAAATCCATGAAGAAAGTTTACTACAAATAATAGATTGCTACTTTCAAAATATTTTTCAAAAGCATCTACTAACAATGATATCAAGTTTGATACTTATGAAGGTCAGAGAGATAGGTCATACAAAAATCCAAAGGAGAAAATATGGATCAATTATGATCCACTTCAAACATGCCAAATTATGATATCACTAGTTCATCAAAGATATCTAATGTCAGAAAATAGAGGATTGGAAAGGACAAGAAGCTATAACATGAATACTAAAGTAGTTAAAGAAGAACCTAATCAAGCCAAAGAGCATCCACGAAGAAGATTCATGTTGAATATTAAAATATTCAATACCCAAATAATCTAATACAGGGGGTGTTAGAGTTAGAGTATATTACATCATTTAGATCATGTAAATGTACCACCTTTGGTACATAGTTATAGTAGGATATTAATTTAGGGGGAAGTTATCTAGTTACTTCAAGCAATGTTATAAATACACAAGTGGCAATGTGCAAGTTGTAATGTGCAAGGTGTCCCCTTGTACAACTAGGTAGAGTGTTGGCCAAGGAATCTATCTTCCTATATAAAGGGTCTCATAGTGGTAGATCAAATCCATATCAATATTAATTCAAGTTCTTGTCAAGTGCATTGTAGTAGATAGGAGTAGTTCTCCTGTATGGAGTATAATGTAGCTCTTTAGCTTATATTAATGGAGTGAACATTTCCTCCATACTGCATTATATTTCAATAATTTCTATTTGTAGTATATTTTAGTTATATTGTAGACTCACTTACTTTCATATTTATTACATCTTATTAGGACCTGTGTTAGATATCTTCCACTATATATATCCTCAAAATCTAACAAGTAACCTAGCTGAAGGAGATGAACTCAAGCATATTGTAAATAAAATTCAAAAGATACTCCAAGATTTTTTTTGATAGTTTTTAGACAAAAGGATGAGTTGGTTTAGAATATATCAAAGGATGGTAGATATTCGGTCAATTTTGGGTATGAGGATTGAGAGAAAATAAAATTTTCTACTCCTAAGGATATTTATTTAAAAACATCTTGGTCACTACAATCTCTTCCTACGGCCTCAACATTCCTTTGATTAGAACTTCAATGTAATATTCTTATAGGAGAGAGTCTACAAATAAGGTGATATCATGGAACTTTGAGAATTTTCTTGTATGAGAAGAAGTTAGAAACATTATACCATTTAATTATTCATTGTCCCTTTGCTCACATCATTTGGGGTTACTTTTTAAAAATATGAAAATATATTTTGTAGCTCCATACATTGAAAACGTTGATGAAATATTGGATTAATTTTTTAAAGCAAAAACAATATGTATTTTTTAAAGTATTATTCCTACCATTATTTTTTGAAATTTATGGCTTGAAATAAATTCTAGAATTTTTAAAAATAAATATTAAAATATGCCCTAAAGAACACAAGCTTATACTAATAGGGGGGTGAACAGTATAAAATAAAACTTTAAAATAAAGCAGTATTATCCAATATTATCAATTGCAATAATGAAAGAATACATAGATCTTCACACACATAAGAGACACATATTTAATGTGGTTCACCCAATCTAGGCTATGTCCATGGAGAAAATTTTTCTTATATATTTTCTCAACAAATCTCTTGGGAACCAATTCCCTATTACAATGTTTATGGGCACCAACCCAAAGGAGACACCAATCTCTTATGCTCAATTTTGTGGACCTCTATCCATAGGAGACACCAATCCCTTTTGATTTGGTTCATGGACCTCTATCTATAGGAGATACCAAGCCCCTTTACTCTGGTTCATGGACCTCTATCCATAGGATACACTAATACCCTTTGCTCTGGTTCATGGAGCTCTATCCATAGGAGACACCAATACCCTTTGTTCTTGTTTGTGGACCTCTATCCATAGGATACACAAATCCCCTTTGTTCTAGTTCATGTACCTCTATCCACATGAGACACCAATCCCCTTTGCTCTAGTTCATGGACCTCTATCCATAGGAGACACCAATACCCTTTGTTCTATTTCATGGACCTCTATCCATAGGAGACACCAATCCCCTTTTCTCAAATCTACTTCAAGCCTACACATAAGGCTTGCTCAAATCTGCTCACCAAACTACTCAAATTTACTCCAAGCCTTCTCACAAGGCTTGCTCAAATTTGCTCACAAAACTACTCAAATTTGCTCCAAGCCTTTTCACAAAGCTTACTCAAATTTACTCCAATCCTACACAAGGCTTGCTCAAATATGCTCATCAAACTACTCAAATATTCTCCAAGCCTTCTCACAAGGCTTACTCAAATCTTCTTACCAAAACCTTCTCAAATTTGCTTCAAGCCTACACACAAGGCTTGCTCAAATATACTCATAAAACTTACTCAAAATTTTCTCAATATTACTCACAAACCTGCTCATATATGCTCACTAACACTTCTCAAACCTTCTCATAATCCTTTTCAAATCACTGTTCAACCCTGCTCATAGATCCTACTCAAATCACTGCTCAACCCTACTTACAGATCCTACTCAAATCTTCCTCAATACTGCTCATAGAAACTACTCAAATATTCCTAATTCTTGCATAGAAATAATTGCATATATATTTCCCAAAGTGCTTTCTTTGAATAAAGTAATTCAGACATATTCTACCCAGAATTCATTTTTCATGAACATATAGAGAATGATATGCATTACAAATACTCCATATGTTCTTCACATTCACATGTCTCATATTTATTGCATTCCAAAAGATAGCTTTAGTCTAGCACTTGATATTTGACCACGTACTTCTAAAACCAATCAAACCAATGCACAAGTTTGCTTCACAAAAATAGGTCTTTAATCCTTGAAAATTTCCTCTCAATATCAATCATAATAATGCACAAATTTTCTTCACAAACATTGGTCTATAGCCCTTGCACTTTCACTTCAATTTCACTCAAAGCAAAGCACAATTATGTTCTCAAATACTTTGCACTTTTATTTCCAATTTCATTCAACACTAATGCACAACTTGTTCATAAACCCTAGCACATATATTTCCAATTTTATTCAACAATGATGTACAACTTTGTTCTCAAACCCTAGCACATGTATTTCCAATTTCATTCAACAATGATGCACAACTTTGTTCTCAAACCCTAGCACATGTGTTTCCAATTTTATTCAACAATGATGCACAACTTTGTTCTCAAACCCTAGCACATGTGTTTCCAATTTCATTCAACAATGATGCACAACTTTTTTCTCAAGCCCTAGCACATGTGTCTCCAATTTCATTCAACAATAAAGCACAACTTAGCTTTCACACTCTAGCACAAATATTTCCAACAATGCACATAAATTAATCCTTATATCTCCACCTTATGACTTAAAACTATTTTATTTGAACAACACCACTTTGAGTAGGATTTAAAACACCATACCTCAAAAATGCCTTTATAATGATGTGACTTCAAAATTTTATCTCAAAATAATTTCCTTCCTTTTGCCACTTCAAAAATAGGTTAGCAAAACTCCTTTTCAAAACATTCACATAAAACCCTCTCAAGAAGATGTGCACAAGAATGCCTAAAAATAATGCTTCATAACTCCTTTTTGGTTTCAAAATATAAAGCCTTTAATAATGAACCAAACCCCTCAAAATATCATGCAAAAATACAATCAACAAAAATACCACAATACACCTTATGTCTCCTTTCTAAAGTGCCAAGTACCAACAATATCAAATACAATAAATATTATACACCTTATAACTCCTTTTTTTTACAATCACAAATAACTCCCTCACACATTACACCACATACAATTTCCAAATGACACAATACACCATACAACTCCCACTTTGATATATATAAATAATTCCCTCAACAAAATACAATTTTCACATACACCTTGTCACTCCTGCTCAATTAATTCAATTCAAAATCAAAGACTTTATGCACTCTCGTGACCACCTCAAATTAAACCAAAACAAAATTTAAAAATTCAAATACCTCATATGCGGTTGCGATTCGAAACCTTGACCTCCCACACCGCAACGCTTCCACAAGCACCTCTAACTGGTTGTGCTACCGTAATAGGTAGCACTAAAAATGGGGTGCATCAGATATAAACCTTATGTCCTATAATAATACAAAAATCAACCTGCAGTAAAACAGTGTCAGAATATTTTGACCCTACGACCCTTCTCTCAAAAGTGCTCATTCAATTCAACCAACCACTAGGCTACCCAACATGGGTGAGATCCAATTGGTGCACACACATATTTGACAATGTCAGCACTTGCACACCTTGAAATTTTGCTATCTCTTTTTATCTCTACCATTCACAAAAAATCATGCACGAAAATCATTAATGAAATGCTTGCCACACTCTTTCAAAGGTGAAATGGCAATGTATTTATATACTTTGTAAAAACATCTTCAAATTTCCCAAGGTCGGATTATATTTCAAAACCTCCAAAACATTGGTACATTTGGGTTTAAATATTATAACATAAAATTTATATTATAATATTAAAAATATTATAATATTATTCTTTTAAATTTTTGGCCTTAATATTTAAACCTTACCTCCTCTTTTAAACCTTGGACCCAAACCACTTTTAAAAAACTTTGTCCCAATCAACCTCTTTGACCTTCTTTATAATATTTAAATTAAATATTATAAACCTTTTCTTGCAATAAAAATTCTTGCTTGCCTTGAACCTTTCCTTAAAAATATTTGCCTTGCTTTGCATTATGAATAATATTTTACCTTGAGTGCCATGCACCTTTGACATCAAAATATTTCTACCTCATGTACCCTTTGACATCAATGACAACTCAATATTTCCAATAATATCCCCCTTTGTCATTGATGGCAACCCTTCAAAAAAAGATCTTTACTGCAATTGGATTCCCAAACTGCTCCCCTGAGAACCTGCTCCCTCTTACTGAAATCTTTCCCCCTTACTGTAATATCTCCCCCTTTTATATCAATGGCAAAGGGCTCCTTGGGGCTAAAAATAAGACAGTTAGCACAACCCCCTCACCACCTCCTTTTCTTGAGATGATTAGTTTTGATATGGGAGTGAAACTCCCAAATTACTATGCTCTTCTTCTTGCTTTTTTTTCTTTCTCCAAACTTTGGAGATCATACCATTTTGAACATTTTGACCATTCTCTCTTTTTCTTGACTTCAAAGATTTAGGGAACATTATTCTACACCATTTAGCCTTATGCCCAAAATTGTTGTAATTGTAACACATGATGTTGTAGTCCTTGAATGGTGCAAATGAAACATTTCTCTTGGTGAAGCCATAATCATTCTTACTATGAACTCTGCAATGTACAACTTTATGACCAAAATGGTTACATGAGAAACAATAACCATGGAAGGAATAGTGAAACCTGTTTGATTGTCTTGGAGGATATTACCGCATGGTTCTCTCATTGCTTTTTTTGTAATGGTCCATGTTCCTTGATGGTGCATTGTTTTCTTCCTCATTGATGCTTCCATTGCAACACATATCAACACATGTCATAGATTCTTCTCCAAATACCTTCTTTGATGCTTCTATTTATTTTGAGCTTGACTCCTCTTCTTGTACCTATTGACTTTCCTCAAAGCCAAGTCCAGTCTTCATAAATGGAGATATTTATGTTTTGATAATATCATTCAAATATTTTGAGATTTTCCTAAACTGATATATCTTATTATTAAATTTTTCAAGTCCCTTCCTTAGAATTATAGCTTCATATTCTAAGCTTTCACATTCTATTTATTTTACCTTTAACTATTCAGTCATACCTTCTTTAACTTGTTTTGCCTCTTCAACCTTCACTTTTAAGTCTATGAGATCTTGTAGGAGATTTGCCTTTGTTTCCTCATCCTCTTGAACTTGAGCCTTCAATTTTGAATTCTTCTTTCTAACCCTTTTCAATTCTCCAAGAACAACAATAAGTTCCTCTTCTATGTTAACCATGGTTTCTTCTTTATTTTTTGAATCCTTCTCTTTTTATATATATTTGATAATAGGAGCATCTTCATTCTCTTCTATGGCCAAAAATAGGATTTCCTCCTTTTCACTATAGGATAAGCTTTCATCACTTTCACTAGAAGTACTACTTTCTTCTTCAGCATAAAAACTCTTCTTGTGCCTTTGAAAAATCTTCTTCTCATGATTGCCTTGACCATACCCTTTTTTTATTTTCATAATAAAACTTTATTTCCTTATTTTTCTTGTAATCCTTTTCTTCTTCACTATTGCTACCTCTATTTTTTGGACAATTAGCTGCATAATGACCAATGTTACCACAACTAAAAAATTTCAAAATCTACATAATTTTGTATTTTCTTGGACCCTTTTTATTTCTTCTCACAAAGTTAGCCTCTTCTTCACTACTTGATTCATCACTTGATTCTTGTTCTTTATTATTTCCTTCTTTGAAGCTTTGAATGTTGCCTATATTTTTTATGTTTATTCTTTTTCTATCCTCATCCCTTAGGTTGTGATAATTCCATGTAACTCATCCATGCTTAAAATTTTGAGATCCTTCATCTCTTATATTTTTGAAACCTTTGCATCATACCTCATAGGGAGCGACCTCAATATTTTTTGAACAATAGTAGTGTAGACACCTAAAACACATGTGGTTCATTGCCAACATTTTAATGTGATTGATTGACCAATTAATTAATTTGGTTCATTTTATTGGTAATGAATGCAAGGACTCGGTTTTTAATTACCTTACCCACACTAAGGCTTCGGATGGAAGAAGGTTATCCACGGTCTGCCATCCTGATGTGTGTAGAGTAGTAGGTTTTAGTTTGCATTAATTTTACTCTCACACCTCTTAGAGCTCTTCAAATTGCAGTCACTATCAAGGAATAATGAGGAATTTTGAAAATGATAAATTTTTAAACCTTTTCATATTTTTGTCGGACTACAGCTGACACCCGTGGTCCTGAGATTAGGGTTTTTTGCCCACAGGTCAGACCTACGATTCCCAAATTTTGAAAATTCCAACCGTAGACTGTACCTACGGTTTACAACTAGTATCAAAAATAGAAAATTCCCACTGTGGAAAGGTTTTAAATGATAAATCAATGTCCCCTAATGGATCAAACTTCAATAAAAGCAATCAATTGCAAATTTGGTGATGATCAAGCACTAGGATCTAATTAAAAATAAAATATATGGCTGAGATTCTAAAGTACATTCAATTGAGGTCATCACTTTGACAATCCTTTCATGGAGCACTGCATATCCTAGCCAAATAAATAAATTCAATTCAAATTCAAAAACATTTCAAATAATCAAAAAGCCAAATGCACCTCGTATTCAATTATTTACTCTATACACTTTGCGGTTGTAGCGACTGATGCTCCATGCAATACGGTGAGATGAGTAACTAACCATAAGGACATTTGGGGTAAAATTTTCATTTTTGATATGATATGCTTCTTTTGAATTTCGAAGAAGGCCTTTAAGGCTGGACTGCTCCATGAAAATGAGGTATTTCATGTCATTTCCCCTATAACATCTTTTTATCAAATCATCGACAAATTGATTCAGCACAAAAGTAATTGGATTTGCATCATTTCAATTCTCTAAGACAGTTATTGTAGCCTGACTACTCCATGGGATAGGAATGTGTAATTACTATTAACAGTTATAAACATACGCTAAACTAGGCTTAGCCAAGTAATTAAATGCTCAATTCTAAGTTTGGATAGATCATTCATTGTGGTCAAGCAACCTCATCACTTCATACATTGTCATTACCCTCATCGACTCGTTGATTTAGGGGGTAGTCATAATATCAAATCATAATCAAAATCAGTAGAAGATCCCTAAAATCATAGATTCCTTGATCTTGTCAAAATTATGTTTGTCCTTGCAAATCATTATCAATAGCTATCATAAGCTTACCCATTTTCTTGGAGAAAATAACAAATATGATAATTAGTTTGTAACTCTAATCCTTTCGGTTATATAGGCCTAACTTCTATTGTAGCACCAAAGCTACTCGAATGTCTGATGACGAGTGCCAAATATTTCAAATTTAAGCCTCCAAAGAGTTGGAAGCAATGATTCCAGGATGCACATCCTTTTGCTAGACCTGGGGCATCTAATGTTGATCCGACTAATGATCACCATAGAACCTTCGACATCGTTTTAGGTGGTGTATTTTTGCTCATGCATTGTTTGATCTCACAACATATCTCAAAAGGGGCATCTGTAGACACTTAAAATGCATCATGTCGATGGTGAATACTCATATGGACATGCTACAAGACCATATGGAAGATCTTGGATAGAATCCAAGATAGAGCAGTGGTTCTAACCACTCAATTTGGGCTCCTTGATCTAATCATTCTGAACCACAGCTGAGACCTACGGTCCATAGTATGAACCATGGCTAACACCTATGATTTACAGTCTGAACTGCAACTGTCACCTATAGTCTTAACTGAAGTTTAGTTGGCCTTCATCCAAGCCAAATCGGTTTGAACGTCCATTTGATCTAGAATAATGTGGTTAAGGGATGGAAGATTCTAATCCAACTGTCATAACAACCTCTTCTTGTTCTTGTCTTCTCCATGAAGCCACCCCTAGCCCTTGGGTAATCCTATAAGTACCCCTTAGAATTAGGGTAAACTATGAAGCAAGCATTGGAGATTAGAGCAGTGAAGCCCTATCAAATTGTGAACTCACTTGAGTGCACTAAGAGAGAGATTTATTGCTATCACTTTTCCAACCTAAGCATCATGATGAATTATGCCACGGATGCCCTAAGGACCTAGAATGCCAAGAAACACCAATTTGGGAAAACGGAGGCCCTATCGAGCAATTCAACTGCCAAATCTATTAAAGGACACTGAGGTGACCCTTGATCATCAATTTGACAAGGAGGATCAATATCACTGCCCTATAATTAGAGGGCAAACCTACTTGGTTGCAGGTCACGGCTGTCAGCCATGGTTTATAGTACAGACCACTCATTAAAGCTATGGTTTGCAACAGGTATAATATCCCCTTACTATTCTTTTTGTAGAGTGTTTATCTAGGTTAGATTAATCATTTTAGCACTTTATTTGGTAGTTTAGAGACTCTGACTGACCGGATTAAATATTTGATTAGATTTACTTCATTTTAGCAAGTAGGATATAATTGGTTTCTTTTCATGTTAACATGCTTCAATTCGTGCATTTGATCTATTAGATTGATAGTTGCAGTCCTTATTTACATGTTTCTAACAATATTTATGAGAATGGCTTATGTTTAGCATGGTTTATCCACTTTCTTGATTTCATGTTGTTATGCCATATTTGTGTACATTCTCTTTAAAGGGCCTCATCATGAGAGGCTTCATATGCTTTTGATACTTCTCTATTGTTTCTTAACCGCAGGGAATCAGGTCTAAAGGAGCTTCAATCATCTAATTCCTTCCTCAACATGAAGAAGAGGGTCAAATCCACCCTAGAGCAGTTTGTGACTATTTAGAGAGCATTAGTATTGCACCTACCCCGTTGGGGGCTTGGGAATTGTATTAATCGTATCAAAATTTGGGTGATCCTAAGATGGGCATGATTGTAACCGAGACTCTTTTCAATATTAATAAAAGAAGCATCTATTTTCTTGTTATTTGTAATATTGTTCATTATGTTATGCTTTTATGTTGATTTTGATTTATGCATTAGATAGGTACACATTTTTTGGATAGTTTAGACGGTGATCATGGTTATTAATTTTTTATTATATTTTTTTTGTTTTATCAGATAGTATGATAATTAGTTTGTAACTCTCATCCTTTTGGTTATATAGGCCTAACTCCTATTGTAGCACCAAATCTACTCAAATATCTGATGACGACTACAAACTCTTTCACGTTCTTTTGTTGGACCTAGGGTATATAATGTTGATCTGACTAATGATAATCATAAAACCTTCGACATCATTTTAGGTGGTGTATTTTTTCTCATGCATTATTTGATCTCACAACACATCTCAAAAGGGGTATCTGTAGACACCTAAAACACGTCATGTCGATGGTGACTACTCATATGGACATGCTACAAGACCATATGGAAGATCTTGGATAGACTCCAAGATAGAGCAGTGGTTCTAACCACTCAATTTGGGCTCCTTGGCCTAATCAAGTCTGAACCGTAGCTGAGACCTATGGTCCACAGTCTGAACCATGGTTGACACCTATGGTTTACAGTCTGAACCGTAGCTGTCACCTGTGGTCTTAACTGAAGTTCAGTTGGCCTTCATCCGAGCCAAATCGGTTTGAATGACCATTTGATCTAGAAGAAGGTGGTTAAAGGATGGAAGCTTCCAATCCAACTGTCCTAACCACCCCTTCTTGTTCTTGGCTTCTCCATGAAGCCACCCCTAGCCCTTGGGTAGTCCTATAAGTACCCCTCAAAATTAGGGCAAACTATGAAGCAAGCATTGGATATTAGAGCAGCGAAGCCCTGTCGAATTGTGAACTCACTTGAGTGCACTAAGAGAGAGATTTGTTGCTATCACTTTGCCAACCTAAGCATCATGATGAATTATGCCATGGATGCCCTAAGGAGCTAGAACGCCAAGAAACACCAATTTGGGCAAACGGAGGCCCTATCGAGCAATTCAACCGCCAAACCTGTCAGAGGACACTGAGGTGACCCTTGATCATCAATTTGACAAGGAGGATCAAGCCCACTACCCTAGAATTGGAGGGCAAACCTACTTGGTTGCGGATCATGGCCGCTACTATCAACCATGGTTTACAGTGCAGACCGCTCATTAGAGCTATGGTTTGCAATAGGTATAAGATCTCCTTACTATTCTTTTTACAAAGTTGCTTAGTTAGGTTATGATTACTATTTTAGTTACTTTATTTGGTAGTTTAGAGACTCTGACTAACCAGATTAAATATTTTATTAGATTTACTTCATTTCAACAAGTAGGATATAATTGGTTTCTTTTCATGTTAACATGCTTCATTTCATACATTTGATCTATTAGATTAGTAGTTGTAGTCCTCTATTTACATGTTTCTAACAATATTTATGAGAATTAGCATATGTTTAGCATAGTTTATCCACTTTCTTGATTTCATTAGTATTATGGCATTTTCATGTTTAAATCCTTTAAAGGGCCTCATCATGAGAGGTTGCCTATTTTTTTAATGTTCTTGTGTTGTTTCTTGATCGTAGGAAATAGGTTCAAAGGAGCTTCAATCATCTAATTCCTTCCTCAACATGAAGAAGAGGGTCAACTCCACCCTAGAGCAGTTTGTGACTATTTAGAGAGCATTAGTATTGCACCTACCCCATTGGGGGCTTGGGAATTGTATTAATCATATCAACATTTGGGTGACCCTAAGAGGGGCATGATTGTAATCGAGACTCTTTTCAATATCAATAAAGAAACATCTATTTTCTCATCATTTTGCAATCTTGTTCATTATGTTATGCTTTTATGTTGATTTCGATTGATGCAATAGATAGGTGCACACTTTTTGGATAGGTCAGAAGGCGATCATGGTGGAACTCTGCATTTCAAGCGATCTAACTGATTTTTCTTATGTTTTTGAAATTGCAGGTGCAAATCATAGGTGACTATGGTCTCATTTGTTGGCCCGTAGCTTCAACACATGGTTTACGATGTAGAACCATGCATCAGACCTGTAGTTCATAGAAGACATAGCAGAAAGTAGGGAGTCAAAGCTATTTCGAATGTGGATCTGAGGTAGGTCCATTTTTCGCCCTTTTGTCTCTATTTTTACTATTAGTATTTTTCGAGAATATCAAAATTGAAATATAATTAGGATAAAAAGGTAAAATGAACTAGGTCCTAGGGTTTCATTATTTTATGCTTTAGCTAGGCACTACTAGGAACAATGGACCTCTGAGTGCAGTATACCCTAGAATCCAACGTGCTAGATTAGAATTGTGTGTTTGGTTTGCATGCTTGAGGCCCAATCAGAGGCTATATCATCGTAATTGCATTATCAAAAATCATTTAGGATATAGCATGCATATTTTTTGAAATGAAACGTTTATTTTTGCATATCATGTAGAAAAAAATAATTTATGCTATATAATGCATTTTCTTTTAAGAAAAAAAAAAAAACCCACCCCCCCCCCCCACTTTCAAAAAAAAACGGGGGGGGGGGGGGGGACCCCCCCCCCCTCGGGGGGGCCGACGGGGGGGGGGGGGTTTTTCTCCCTCCCCCCCTAAATCCTACGTACCCTTGGATACTAGACCAATACCGGATCCAAGAACCTTTCGTACCCTAGAAAATTTGCATGTATTCTCTTCGGAGGGTATAACACTGATTGGGGGAAAATGGGTGAGGATCTAGGAGGACCTGTGCTCCTTATCCGGGTGTGGACTTTCATTACCACACACGGGGGATTTACGTGGCCTGGAAGTCACATCCAGGTTGTCGAGCTACGAGCATACAGGTGAAAGCCAATTTAACTGAGAATATCATCCAACAAGCTTTCAAAACATGATAAGGAGTTCTTTACTGATACAACAAACTTGAAACAACATCAAATAGTCTAGGGCTCACTTTTAAAAATTAATACGAGATAAACACCATTGTATACCTTGTTTGTGTAATAAAGAATAAATCTAGATGCTAGGTACACCATGGTGGAGACACGGGGTGGTCGGCAAAGGCATAAGCCTGATGCCCATGACCAAGCCCCAATAGATTCACATCAACACATGTCGAATCCTCACCCACATGCACTTCCCGAACATCGTTCGATGAGCATTAGAGGAGATAATTCGACAAGAGGGGAACCTATTGAGCATACCCCCATTAGAGGAGCTTTTGTGCATTCCTCTAGACACATAATAGAGCATGGAGCCTCTCAGCATGAGGGTGTTCCACTCGAAAGCCATTACCAGGATTGCATTGCATGTGCATCCACAGGATCGGCTGAAGAGTATGTTATATAGGGGTCCAAGTTGGTACCCCTACGTCATAGGTCTGTAGGAGGATCCGTGGCTCCACCTTCGGAGTACAGACATGATCGAGACCCACCCATTTAGGGGCATGCAGATAGGGCCGCCGTTGAGCATAGGCCTGTGTAGACTCCCACACGTAGTGAACCTCAAAAGATCACTATTGATATGGCTAAGGTGGGAGCCAATGGCACACCACCGCATGAGCGGTGGAGATCCAGATAGTTGGATGGCTTAGGTAGCGTCCTGGAGCAGCTAGGCTATAGGCCTTCGGCTCCACCCACCCGTGCTCCGAGTGAGCATAGTGGGGGTTCTATTAGGACTGCTAGAGAGCATGGAGAGGCTTCTAAGCACCCTCATGTGACACATCCACCATCCATGCATGGTGGCATAGAGCATAGAGCTCAGTAGGATGCCAATGTCATATTTACAGACAAAGGCAAAAGCATCGCAAATCAGTCAGATGGGTACAGAACCCATAAGGTCGCTCGCACAGAGCATGCATACCAGAGGCCTATCATGGCCAATGACCTTGATAGATCACACATACTGGTATCTGAGTAGCGATGATAGCTCCTCCAAGATCAATTGGAGGATGCTCGCCTAGAAAGGCAGTGCATTGAAGATGAGAATCTTCAATCATAGAGGCTCATCAGACAAAGACTATATGAGCAGTGCATGCATGAGGAATGCATCCTTACCCAAAAGGAGCATGTAGAGTAGGAGGATAGGCTAGCCAGGGCTGGTCTATACACTCACGTGGAGAATAGAGAGTGCATACATAGGAAGGCTTTTTCACAAGCCGATGTGCAGCAGGAGCGTAGAGACGCTCATACTCATATTAGTGCCCTACAAAGAGAATGGCCACCACCATTCAAACATGAGAGGCAACAACAATATGAGGAAGAAGAGGGAGAGGGAAACAATCAAGAGTATCCTGAAGAATCCCAAGTTGAGGAGGAGGAAGAGCAATGTCCTCCACCTCGATAGAGGAAGAATGTACCTCCAAGACCACCCTCGCGTCAGCTTAGGGAGGAGGACTTCTTATCCTCAGAGGCTTATAAAGCCCTAGCAGTGAAAGTAAAAGTGATTGAGAGGCAAGGTGCGATGCTTCAAAAGCTGACATTAAGAAAGATTCATAATGAGCCTTTGGACCCCTCGATACCTGCTCCTACATACCCTGAGCATTTTATTATGCCTAGGCTAGACAAATTTAAAGGTGACGAAGATGCACAGGAGCATGTCACAAGATTTTTGGATGCCTGTTTCCAAATTATGAGCAATAATGCCTTACTTTTGCACACATTCATCATGACCCTCTCAGGCCCAGCCCGAGAGTGGTTCAATCAACAAAAGAGGCACAACATTACCAGTTTTGAGCAACTGGCTGATGCTTTCCTTGAACGCTTTTCTTTTGGCATCAAGAAATAGGCTAACCTTTCCGATTTGGCTGTGCTAGCTCAACGCGATGATGAGCCAATTGAACAATATGGAAAGAGATGGAGGAGATTGATGGCAAAGCTGCCATTCCCTATTCCTGCTATGGAATTGACCTGAATGTTTACCAAGAGTTGTGCCAAGCACATCTCACTATTGTTGCAACTACAGTAGTATCCAACATTCGAGGAAGCTTTGGCGCAAGCCAAAGTAATTGAGGACATCAAGTTGCAAGAAGGTAACTTGAAGCTTAAGAACAGGAAAGAGGGGCCTAAGAAGAGCTCCACGAAACATAAGGGCAAGTAGGCCCACGTCAACCAAGTGGTGCTAAACCTCCAGAGAGAGGATAAAGGGCAACAAAAGCAGAATTATCAAGCCCAACCTCCTCCTACATAGTACGAAAAGTGCAATAATAACTATAAGGGCAAAAACAAAGAACAATGCCCACCTCACCAATTCACGCCTCTAATGGAATCATTGACATCAATATTCCATCAGTTATGTGAGGCTAAGGTGATCAGACTACCCGAGGTTAAGCTAGTCGATCCGAATCAACCCAAGTCAAAGGGGTATCAGGATGACTTATTTTGCATCTTTCATCATGCGAAGGACCACGACATCGAAGTATGTTGGTCCTTCAAGAATATTGTGCAAAACATGATTGAAAAGGGTGAGCTTGTAATACCAAGTAATCCACTAGCACCTGACAACCAGAACATGGGGATTTACAAAAATCCATTACCAAACCATGAGGCACCGTGCAACAACATTGGCCAGGTCAACCAAGTGCATGTCGAACCGCCTACCCAGGGGTTCGTAGGCATGGTGAATGTTGTTACCAGACATGGGAGATATGAGCAGCTGAATCAACCTCATGCTCCCATTAGGATACAAGCTACGCCGAATCAGTGGCCAACGCAGAATATTCTAGGCCCACCAACGAGACCGGTGGTGACCATACGGAGCAGGCTAGTCCAAAACCTGTAGACAGCTCCTGCAAAGCTATCTATATATGAACTGATACAGTAGTCCCCTAGGCATAGGGAGACTCTTATGGACATTCTAAGGTCCATCAAAGTACAATCTCAAGATGCTCAAGCATTTACCAATTTTATGGGACATGTACAGTAGTGCCAGGAGCCCATGATCCAATTTTATGATCATGAAATTAAGATGGTTCCCATAGATACGATTGACCCACCATTGCATATCATCATGTGCATCAATCACGTACCATTCAAGAGGGTCTTGATCGACACTAGTTCATCGATCAATATAATAATGACCAAGGCATTGAATCATCTAAAGCTACCAAAGTCACATATCATGCCCACCACCTTCACGTTGAGAGCATTTAATGATGCCCTATGCTCGACGGTTGGCACAATTGTCCTACCTATTTAGGTAGGCCTAAAGACCATCTCTGTGATGTGTCATGTGATCGAGGGGGCCATGCAATACAACATCCTACTCGGGAGGCCTTGGATTCATGAAATGCATTGCGTTCCCTCTATACTACACCAATGTGTAAAATATCTGCATGAGGGATGGGTTCACGTAGTGTCGTCAGATGAAGAACCTTTCAAGTTCGTGAACCTAGCGGATTTTCTTAGGGGTTTCATACTCCCATCAATGCACCTAGACATCCGGCCTACATCACTGATTAAAAATCTAGGAGGTAAACCAACAGTACGTGCTCAACCATCGATATCTGTATCACACAGATCTGAGCGCACTACTACTACTTCGCTAAAACTGACTGCATCAGTGATGCTTCGAGATGATAGGAAGTTAAAGGTGAAAATGGGTGAAAAAGAGAAGAAACAAATGCCCGAACCAGTCACCAAGGAGGCTCCCATCCCCATGGAAGTGGAGGAAGCCCAAGACATAGCCGAGGAGGTACCTCAACCTGCCTCACCTGCATCATCAATAGGGTCATCCGCACCATGGGTGACTGTACATCTCACCAACACAGGATTAGGCGAATATATTGTGTAGAATGTAACCTTCAGACCGATTCTAGAGACTGCACAAGAGATGGGCCGACCGCCTACTCATCATTATCTAGTTGGATCGGTGGTACCATTGGGAGAGCCACCTAATCAGACTAACTTCATCTACGCTAGGTTGGATCAGCTTCCAACATGAGTACCCATGGATGAAGATAGTGATGAACCTTTCATAGTAAATGTTCGTTATTTATCCAACCCAGAGTACTCCATGCATATTTTTGAGTTATATCACTGGCATGGGTATGGACTTGGCCTATTTGAACAAGGATGTAGGACTCCACTTGAGCCACGTTATCAGCTAGCAACTGATAGGTTCAGGTTGGGGTTACAGATACAAGGACAAGATGATTTGCTCATAGCATCCTTAGATCACTTGTACCTTAGTCTGGGGGACGATGTGGACTTCAACCCATATCATCCTAATCCTTCCAAATTCTGGAGGACTCACCCGATGGTATCTGTCATCACTTTTGAGCCACTTGAAGAACATCATGAAGGGCTCCTAGAGCATACTGACACAGAGCAGAACCACAGAGGCAACCTGGGTCATCAAATCCATAATACAACCAATGACACAGGTGTGCAGGGGCATAACCCCATAGTTTTAGGTGATCTCGAGTTAGGAGATCTCTATAGCGATGATGGAGAGGAGTCCACCTCCGAGATAAGTGGACCAAGTTATGATGTCGATAGTGAATCCTCAAACGATGATCAATCTGAGGATGAAGCTGAGGGGGGCTATCTAAGGCCTTTGTATGTGCATCACCTACTACCTATAGAGTCGGTACATGTTACCGAAGAGATTCTTCCCAACATTGATCATTTGGGGGAAGAAGTAGAGCCAATTTTCTCATCAACATCATACATACGGACTAATTATCTAATTTTTTTGGACATGGGTGATAGTGACCAGGAAGTGAGATTCATGGGACCGCATTTACCAGAGCATCCCCCACCTGTAGGGGTAAATGAAGGATTGTACTATGATAGTGATGAAGAGGATGAAATAGAGAGAGCCTATCTAGGGCCTCCTTACCTACGTCACCACCATGCACCTTATACGATCGAGGACCTGTGAAGAGAAATCAATCTTGACCCTCACCTTAGGGGAATACCATCAAACTTTAATGTGATTTATCACATGTTGTTTCCCCTTCCACCTACCTACATGGAGCTCCATGAGCCGAATGATCCCATATTGCAACCAGTGCATAGAGAGGATCCAGTAGTTCATAGTTCTCATAGAGAGGACCCATTTGTGCCCATGCCATTAGAGCCAGATCTCGGGTATGAGAGCTGCATCGATGATGTAGAAGTTGGTCCATGTGGTCCTGGAGATCAATTCCATTCCATCAATATGGTCTCCATTGATTTGACCACCCCACTCCACAATCCAGTAGATCCATCCAAACCATTGTATCTCAATAAAGATGCTATCGACTAGGATCATGCTGACTCGCCCGTTGAGCCTGAAGATTTCTTCCCTAATGAAGAAATGTTACAACCATTTCATTTTGCGCCAGGCTGTGCATATGATGTCTATCATGCCAAAAATACTTCCAACGTGGAACCTATCAACCCGGATGATGACATCCATTTGATTCCTACGCCTCATCAGCTTGAGGAGGGATCGCACATGTCAGTAGAGGAAACCTTCGATGTGGATATCAGTAATGATCCCACTAATCCAAGGAAGGTTAAATTTGAGAGAGTCTCACTCCCGATGAGCGTGCCACCCTCATCCCTCTACTGAAAGAGAGACCTAATATTTTTGCTTGGACGTACAAGGATATGCTAGGTCTAGACCCAAAATTGGTTACGCATAACCTTTCACTAGATCTGACGAAGAAGTCGATCAAGCAAAAGCTTAGAAAGATGCATCCAATAGTAGCCTTAATGGTGAAATATGAGCTACAAAAGTTGTTGGACGTAGAATTTGTAATCTCCATCGACTATCCAGAATGGGTATCCAATATGGTGCCCATAGGAAAACCTGATGGAAGAATCCATATTTGTATGGATTTTAGAGACCTAAATAAGGCAACACCCAAAGATTCATTTTTGTTGCCCAATATTGATGCTCTTGTAGATGCAACTGTAGGTCACGAAATGCTCTCCTTAATGGATAATTTTTTTGGTTACAATCAAATTTAGATTAAACCCGAAGACCAACATAAAACCATGTTTATAACGCCATGGGGAACATTTTGCTATAAAGTTATGCCATTTGGCCTCAAAAATATTGGTGCCACATATCAATGGGCCATGACATACATTTTTCATGACTACATGCATAAGATTCTAGAAGATTATATCGATGACTTGTTGGCCAAGTCATTGCTATGAGAAGAGCATGCAGAGGTCTTAAGGAAGGTCTTCGATCACCTGATAGAGCACAATGTTAGGTTGAATCCTAAGAAGTGCGTATTTGGTGTAACTTCTAGTAAACTCTTAGGATTCATCATTTCTAAATGAGGCATCGAAGTCGACCCAATGAAGGTCAAGGCTATCTTAGAGATGCATCCTCCCTCCAATATTAAAGAGTTAAGAAGCCTTCAAGGCAAAGTAGCATCGATAAAGTGATTCATCACTCAATTATCGGATAAATGTCGACCCATGAATCGACTGCTACATAAGGGGGTCCCATTCAACTAGGACGAGGACTGTCAAGCAGCTTTCACTAAAATAAAGCAATACCTGGTGATGCCACCAGTGCTAGCTCCACCAAGGCCAGAGGTGCCTTTTCTACTATATATATCAACAACTGACTTTGCACTGGGAACCATGTTAGCCCAAAAGAACATGCAAGGCAAAGAACAGGCCATATATTATATTAGTCGAACCTTGGTGAGCTATGAGCTCGGGTATGCATATGTGGAGAAACTATGTTTAGCAGTAGTGTTCGCTACCAAGAAATTGTGACACTATATGCTAAGTCATACGACATATGTTATATCCAAACAAAATCCTTTGCAATACATGATGAGTAAGATGTATCACAATACGCGTACTACAAAGTGGATCATGCTACTGATAGAATTTGATCTAGAATTCATAAGCCAAAAGTCCATTAAGGGACAAGTCATAGCTGATCAGCTAGTTGAGGCACCATTATCAAATAGTAGGCCTCTGACCATTGAGCTTCCGGATGATGTAGTATTCATCGTATCCGAAGCTCCCAAACCCAAAGAACCAGAGAATAATGTTGATATGACTCTATTCTTCGATGGTTCAAAGTGCGAGCAAGGGGGTGGTGCAGGAATAGTGTTTTTCATACTGCAAGGAGCTCCAATGCCCTTGTCATTTAAATTAGACTTTCCATGCACCAACAACAATGTTGAGTACGAAGCCCTACTATTGGGCCTCCACACAGCCATCACCATGAACATTAAAATATTAAACATCTTTGGTGACTCCTTGCTCATAGTAAATCAAGTTAAGGGGCTCTTTCAGTGTCGATGTCCCGTATTGAAAGCTTATAAGGATCTTGTTGCTATATATCTAGCTAAATTGGAATGGTATGACATCGAGGCAATCCCTCATTCATAAAATAGGTTCATAGACACCATGGCCTCTTTGGGATCCTTAATCCCTCAGAATCCATCTACTGATTTCACTACCATTCATGTTAAAATGCTTTCGCACCCTACTGTGGAACGTGAAGCCTTTGATAATAAAATGTCAATCAACATGATCAACGTAGAACCAAAAGCTGAATGGTTCTACAGAGCTGAAGACTTTCTGAAGAAGGCACCCTAGGGGTCATTAACCTCTCAGAGTCCGATGGGGAGTGGTACCACCATTCACCATAAGGTTGTTTCCTAGTCTGCATTTGCAAAAGTAAATACGTAGGGGGAGCAAGTCATCTTGGCAGTCGAAGCTGAGGCTTATCAAAATTGGATGTCACAAATCCATGACTTCCTAAAGCTTGGTGTAATCCCAGAGGGATTATTGCATGTTGCAAAATGCACATTTAAGAAAAAAGTGGCTAAATATATCTTGATAGGAGACATCTTGTACCGAAGAGGCTACGATGGAGTTCTCCTTCATTTCTTAGAGCCCCAAGAGGCATCATGGGTGATTTCACAAGCTCATGATGGTACATGTGGTGGCCATTTCAGTGGCATGGCCATCATCAAGCGCATCCTTCGAATGGGCTACTATTGGCCCACTATGGAGAAGGAGTGCAATGTGTATGTCAAGAAATGCATCAAATGTCAGCATCATGCTAATCTTATGCACTTGCCATCATAGGCCTTACAGCCCATCCAAGTGGCTTGGCCATTTTCTCAGTGGGGATTAGATCTTATAGGCAAGATCTCTCCTCCATCATCGGGACGACATACATTTATAATCATGGCTACTAAGTATTTCACAAAGTGGGTGGAAGCAATACCCTTAACAATGACAACTGGATCTCGTATAGCAGAGTTTATACTAGAGCATATCATAAGTCATTTTGGGATTCCATCCAAAATAATATCGGATAATGGAACATCATTCAAGAACAAAACTATGAGAGCTTTGATGTCTAAATATAGAATCAAGCATAGTTTTGCAACTCCTTATTATCCACAAGCAAATGGGCAAGCTGAGGCCTCAAACAAGATAATGGTGGCCATATTGAAAAATATGGTCCAAGAAAACCATAAATATTGGCATATCCAACTGCCCCTTGCATTATGGGCTTACAAGACTAGCATTCAGATGCCCACTAGGGCAACGCCATTTTCACTAGTATATGGCATTGAGGCCATTATGCCCTTGGAATTAGAAATTCCAATATTATGCATCGCATTGAAAGAGTTCATCGATGATGACACCGCATGGCAAGCTCGACTGGATCAACTGACATTGCTTGATGAACATCGTGTGAATGCCCTAGAGCATCTCCACATTTATCAAGAGTGACTAAAATGAGCTTACAATATCAAATTCCACTAGAGAGACTTTGAAGTTGGGGATCTTGTCTTGAAAGAGAACCAACAGAACTCTAATTTATCACCAGATATGTGAGACAAATTCATGGCTAATTGGCTAGGACCCTATATCATATCTAAAAATATTGGTCCGGGTACCTATCACCTAACATCGCTAGGAGGTGTTGAAGAGCCTGAACCTCTCAACATCATCCATATTAAGGCATTTTATGCTTGAGAGCATAGTAAAAGGCTCCAAGGGTTCCTAAAACCGCTTGGTCATGTCAATCAAAGGCCTCGAGGGTTTTCTTATACACCGCTCGATCATCCTAAAAGGCTCCAAGCTCGTCTATGAGTAGTTTGGTCAATCAAAAGGCACCAAGAGTTTTTGAAAAATTGCTTGGTCAACCCAAAAGCTCCAAGGATTCTTAAAGATCACTTGGTCATCCCAAAAAGTCCCAAAGGTGCTCATAATCCCTTTGGTCAATCCCAAAAGCTCCAAGGGTTTCTAAGAATCGCTTGGTCAATTTAAAGGCTCCAAAGGCATGTACTCATCGTTTGGTCAAATATAAAGGCTCAAAATCAATAAAAATTATAAAATCAATAAAAATCCAAAAAAAATTGGTAAAGCATAAAATCCAAAAACATTTGCATTTGCATTATGCATGTTCATTTACACATGCATACATTTCATTATTGCATTGCATATAGGCATTCATCATCCATTGCATTTCATAGTCAGGAGGGATTGTGTTTGTCAGTATTACAAATGATGCCACGTTTGTGTTTTAATCATGCACCTTTACATTTATCATAATCCATTGCATTCATACACAACACCTATTGCTATGAGATATGTGTGTATACCAAAGTTTTCCAGTCACTCAACCATACCTAGTGGGTTTCTCAGACGTCATAGAAAGCTATTTTTGCTTTTGTAGATGAGGTCATTAGTTGTGATAGTGCTTGGCATATCAGGATCCCATCACTAATTGAAACATTTAAAATCCTGCTAAGATAAGGGAGGATGAAAGCTATGAAAGTGGTCCTGGGTATTTAGAGAGATGGGTTTTATTACCTGCTTATCTTGCAAATAGTTTGGTCTAGAGTGGTGAACCTTGGCAAAAGGACAAGAATTTCCCCTACTCGTACATAGATACATAGTTTAAATTTCAAACCCAAAGTTCAAAGTTCAAATCTAAAATGATATAGTGAATTAAAAGCACTATACAAATCCCTTGCTCAAGAAAAATGAGAATAAACAGTGATTTTTATCACTCAGAGTAAAACATGAAAAATAGTGATTTTTATCACTACATATGAGCAAAAATCAAAATGGGGTGAGAACTTGAATCCCTGGATTGTTCACCATTCAAAGCCATAGAATGAACCCCGAGTGCAGCAATGGGTTGAAAGAGTCCCACCTGCTTCCAGAGTAGTAGTTTTATTGGGTGATCCCCAAACGCAACAATGGGTTGAAAGAGTCCCGACTATTTTTGGAGGGGTAGTCCTGATCAATTTGCGAGATGAGCTAGCTCTGGGTGCCTGGGGTTGTCTAGCATTATAGTCCAATCAAGTCTAAAACAAGGATGATACGAACATAGGAGGAACCCGATCTCACATATGGGTTGGAAGAGTCCCGAATGACATCTGGGGTATGCCTATGGTCTATCTTAATATACTCACGTGCACACACAAGGGTAATGAATAGTTGGGTCATTCATGATGAAAGCCTTGTCCAAAAAAAGCCTTGTACAGTTAGTATGGTATGTTTGAGAAGTCTACTAGGGTGTTTGAGTCTCATGGAAAACCTCAAAAGTTTCTCTAATAGCAACACAAACCATATAGAATAAAATCATCAAACTGAAAAGTATCGAATCCATGATACATCATTATATAAAGCACAATCAAGATATAGGATAGATACCGGATGGATATCAGAAATGATATCTAGATGACCACTAACTATATTGTGCATATTTTTCAAACTTGCAAAAGAAAATAGAATGACACATTATATCATTCGCATCATACAACTTCATACCATTGCATTTCATATATGGGTGATTAATTGATTAAATTCTTGTAATGAGGATCTTTCAATTACATTCATGATTTTTATACATTCTGTGGTGTCATCCATTAGATTGTTAAACACATATAGCATTCATTCCTTATGTTTTAAGTGATTAAAGCATACAGGTTCATTTACGTAATGCACTACATACATTGCATCAACATATCGTGATAGTGTCATAAAATTAAATGCATGCAATAAAGCAAAATCAAATATGCATTTAAGTAAACATCGCATCCATATGCATCCATCATATATCGCACATCTAAGCATCTAGATCACTGCATATCATCATCATCATAAATTAAATAGCTATCTAGTGCATGTCATCCATACATCACATTACATATAGCATCAAATCAATATAAACATCTGCATCCATGTGCATAACATAAACATAAAACTAAAAACATATACAAGTACACATAATGAGCCAAAATGATCAAATCTCATATATATATATATATTTTTTTTTTTGTGTGTGTGTGTGTGTGTGTCAAAGAGTACATCAGGGTACATAAAAATGCCCATAGGCTACAATCATGTAGGTCCTCAGACCTCACACCAAAAATGATACATACAAAAATGATATAGCCTGTATCAAATGGAGACCCTAGCTCTAGCCTGATCCTCCTCCATTGGAGCCCTCTCCGCCTCCCTCAGCCCTATCTCTAGGAGCCTCCCTATAGCCTACTCTAACCCCCATCTACTCTTCCATGTATACCCTACTGAGGATCCTATGTCTAGCCTAATCCAAAGAGGCTCCATACATGAGAACCAATCCCCTGACTCCTGTGTGAGCTAGCTCCATGCGTACTAGAGGACCTATGTGTCCTCTCGGTCCTATGGGTCCTATGGCTCGAACTAGTAGAAGACTATCCAGTCTCTCTAGTCCTAGTCCGAGAGCTGCTCCTATGAGTACCTATGGTATGGATATCCTCGAGAACCTCTCCACCTATCAGTCGAATGTGATCCTCCAGTTGGGAGATGCGAGCTACCCTCATAGCCGATCGTGCATTTCCCTCCTCCATGAGAGAAGTGAGCCGCCTAATCTCGACCATGGGATCATGACCTCAGGGTAATAGAGTGATATGGAGCTACAGGTGGTACCATAACAACCTATGAGGATGAAGGGCTAGCCCTCGAGTCCCTTAGTAAATCCCTCTCTCTAGTCATCGTGGTACCAAATGAGTCCATGCCAAGTCATGCTCTCTAGTGAGCTCACTAAATCTCTATGCCTCTACTATGGTAATCATAGGCCTTGAGGAGAGGCCTCTCCTCCTCATACTCCTACCACTATCTCTGCCCATGAGCAAGCTTCACCTCTACTATGGTGAGGCTAGTATCCCTATGTCATAGTTGAGTCTAAAACCTCCCAACCTAGCTCTATAAATCTACCACCTAGGCTAGCAGCTACCCTACCTCACTATCTAGAGGCACCTCACCCTCATCTAGGGCCTCCTCCTTAGCCTCTATTGGTGGTGCATCCTCTACCCTCCATCCACCCTCAGTCCATGGGTGCACATTGCACCCCTATGGATCAACCTCCACCTCATCATCTACCCGATCGAGAGGCCCAAATCCCTACCACTAAAGTAAGGACCACCAAGTATCATATGTTAGGGTGGTCCCAACCATAGCAACTCTAGACTCCTAGAAATCATCTACAACATCACCTAGAGGTGTAGGCTGCACCCACTATAGATCTATCTCTAGAACTAGCCGCCTATAGATAATAGGTAGCTCTAGGATATCCTAGACTATACCAAACTATCATAGGACTCTAGAGTAGAACTGATACTCTCAAACCTCATCCTTATGGCCTAGAAGCCATCTATCTCACTGAGCCTAGTGTAGCTACTCACCAACCTCTAACCATATAGGGCAATCCATATATGGATGCCACTCAATGTCATCAATCTTAGTGCTACAAATCTACTGATATAATGCTCGATGTCCCCTACATGGGACCTACTCTAGAACCCCTCCTCCTCATGAGGCCAGCATGTCGCATAACACTGATGTGCATCATGAATAGAAGTAATCTCTAGGGGTAGCTCTATAGGTCTCTCGATCCGGATGTGCTACCAACCCTAGATCTGTAGGAGTAGACTATAGCTAATGCCTACTCGGCTCCTACTAGTAATATGATACAACTCTCGATAGAGCTAGCATAGTAAAGTGCTCCCCTAGGCTAGGAGCAGTGGCTCAGCTATGGAGCTCTGAATGACCCTCCTAACACTAGCTAGAAGGTTCTAGGGGATCCTCACACTCGAGGAGTCTGGAAGGACAATCTGCATGATCAGGTGCATAAAAACCACCTCTCGAATGGAGAAGACCTCCTCCCCATACCAGTATCCAATGTGAACACCTCCATGGTCGATCTTCCACTAGGCCTCCAGGCTTCGATCATCGAAGATCTCATCAAAAATAGCTCCCCTACTCTAAAAGGTAGAGGAGGTGATGGGCTCACCATCAATAGGGATCCTAAAGATCCTATAGACATCCTCAAGTGTGATGGTCATTTCACCTATCGATAGGTGAAATGTGTTGGTCCGAGCATTCCAGCTCTAGGCCAACGTAGTCATATAAGCTTGATCTACCCTAATAGTGGGTAGATCCAAGACATAGCCAAAGCCTATGACCCTAAACCACCCCCACTCCTCAATAGTCAACAACGGGCAGAGAGTGTTAAGGAGCTCTAGCTCCCTAGCTCTAGAGGTCAATCTCTGCAAAGAGATATAGTATAAGGAAAAATCTAACTAAAGGCTAACTAAACAACTAAAAATGACCTAAAAAGAGATAGATCAAGATAAAAATAGCTAACAATGCAAAATTATGCTAAGCATGATCAAAAAATTTTATAATACATCTCATAGGTGCAATAAATGGCATTAATTGCCAAGAAAATCACAAAAAATAAAATTTTTTAAAAAAGGAACCATAGGTCAAACCCATGGTCCGCACAATGGTCAATTTTTTACCATTGTAATTTAAATCTAACCGTAGTTGATACCTATGGTCCCCAATCTATCAAAGGGGAACCACATGGCAGTTGCGGTCTAGGAATATGACCCTTTTGGGGTCATTTCCTAGCTAATAAAACAAAAAAATATATATAAAAATTAATCTAAAGCTAGCCTAATCTAGGGTGTGGTTCATTGCCAACAATTTAATGTGATTGATTTCAACCAATTAATTAATTTGGTTCATTTTAATTGGTAATGAATGCAAGGACTCGGTTTTGAATTACCTTGCCCACATTGAGGCCTCGACTGGAAGAAGGTTGTCCATGGTCCACCATCATGATGTGTGTTAGGTGTTGTAGGTTTTAGTCTAGGTCAAGTTTAATCTCACACCTCTCAGAGCTCTTCAAATTGTAGTCACTATCAAGGAATAATGAGGAATTTTGAAAATGACAAATTTTTAAACCTTTTCCTATTTTCATCAGACTGCAACTTACACCCGTGGTCCCAGAATTAGGGTTTTTCGACCTCATAGGTCAGACCTACAGTTCCCAAAATTTGAAAGTTTCAACCATAGACTAAACCCATGGTTTACAACTAGCATTAAAAATAGAAAAATCCCATCATGGGAAGATCTTAAATGATAAATCAATGATTCCTAATAGATCAAATCTCAATAAAAGCAATCAATTTTGCAAATTTGGTGATTTTTAAGCACCATGATCAACTAAAAAAAAAAAATTCAAAAATTAACAAAAACATTTAAAATAATCAAAAGCCAAATGCACCTCGTATTTAGTTATTTACTCTATACACTTGGCGGTTGTAGCGACTGACGCTCCATGCAATCCAGTGAGATGAGTAAATAACCATAAGGACATTTGGGGTAAAATTGTCATCGTTGATCTGATATGCTTCTTTTCAATTTTGAAGAAGGCCTTCAAGGTTGGACCGCTCCATGGAAATGAGGTGTTTCATGTCATTTCCCCTATGACATATTTTTAGAAAATCATCGACAAATTGATTCAACACAAAACTAATTGGATTTGCATCATTTTGATTCCCTAAGATGGCTATTGTAGCCCGACTGCTCCATGGGATAGGAATGTGCAATTACTATTAATAGTTGTAATCATACGCTGAACTAGGCTTAGCCAAGTAATTAAATGCTCAATTCTAAATTTTGTTCAGATCATTCATTATGGTCAAGCGACCTCGTCGCTTCATACATTGTCATTACCCTCATCGACTCATCACTTGAGGGGGTAGTCATAATATCATAATCATAATCAAAATCAATAGAAGATCCCTGAGATCGTAGATCCCTTGATCTTGTCAAAATTGTGTTCGTCCTTGCGAATCATTGTCAACAACTATCATAAGCTTACCCCTTTTCTTGGGGAAAATAGAAAATATGATAATTAGTTTGTAACTCTCATCCTTTTAGTTATATAGGCCTAACTCCTATTGTAGCACCAAAGCTACTCGAATGTCTGATGATGAGTGCAAACTCTTTCAAATTTAAGCCTCCAAAGAGTTGGAAGCAATGATTCCAGGATGCGCATCCTTTTGTTGGACCTAGGGCATCTAATGTTGATCCGACTAATGATCATCATAGAACCTTTGACATCATTTTAGGTGGTGTATTTTTTCTCACGCATTGTTCGATCTCACAACGCATCTCAAAAGGGGCATCTGTAGACACCTAAAACATGTCATGTCGATGGTGACTACTCATATGGACATGCTACAAGACCATATGGAAGATCTTGGATAGACTCCAAGATAGAGCAGTGGTTCTAACCACTCAATTTGGGCTCCTTGGCCTAATCAGTCTGAACCATAGCTGAGACCTACGGTCCATAGTCTGAACCATGGCTGACACCTATGGTTTATAGTCTAAACCGTAGCTATCACCTACGGTCTTAACTAAAGTTCAGTTGGCCTTCATCCGAGCCAAATCGGTTTGAATGACCATTTGATCTAGAAGAAGGTGGTTAAAGGATGGAAGCTTCCAATCCAACTATCCTAACCACCCCTTCTTGTTCTTGGCTTCTCCATGAAGCCACCCCTAGCCCTTGGGTAGTCCTATAAGTACCCCTCAGAATTAGGGCAAACTATGAAGCAAGCATTGGAGATTAGAGCAATGAAGCCCTATCGAATTGTGAACTCACTTGAGTGCACTAAGAGAGAGATTTGTTGCTATCACTTTGCCAACCTAAGCATCATGACGAATTATGCCATGGATGCCCTAAGGAGCTAGAATGCCAAGAAACGCTAATTTGGGCAAACGGAGGCCCTATCGAGCAATTCAACCACCAAACCTATCAGAGGACACTGAGGCGACCCTTGATCATCAATTTGACAAGGAGGATCAAGCCCACTACCCTAGAATTGGAGGGCAAACCTACTTGGTTGTAGGCCATGGCTGTCAGCCATGGTTTACAGTGCAGATCGCTCATCAGAGCTACGGTTTGCAACAGGTATAAGATCTCCTTACTATTCTTTTTGCAGTATGCTTAGTTAGGTTAGATTAATCATTTTAGTACTTTATTTGGTATTTTAGAGACTCTGACTGACCGAATTAAATATTTTATTAGATTTACTTCATTTCAGCAAGTAGGATATAATTGGTTTCTTTTCATGTTAACATGCTTCAATTCATGCATTTGATCTATTAGATTGATAGTTGTAGTCCTTATTTACATGTTTCTAACAATATTTATGAGAATTGCATATGTTTAGCATTGTTTATCCACTTTCTTGATTTCATTAGTATTATGGCATTTTAATGTGTACATTCTCTTTAAAGGGCCTCATCACGAGAGGCTGCCTATGTTTTTAATTTTCTTGTGTTGTTTCTTGATCATAGGGAATCAGGTCCAAAGGAGCTTCAATCATCTAATTCCTTCCTCAACGCGAAGAAGAGGGTCAACTCCACCCTAGAGCAGTTTGTGACTATTTAGAGAGCATTAGTATTGCACCTACCCCATTGGGGGCTTGGGAATTGTATTAATCGTATCAACATTTGGGTGACCCTAAGAGGGGCATGATTGTAACCGAGACTCTTTTCAATATTAATAAAAGAAGCATCTATTTTCTCGTCATTTGCAATCTTGTTCATTATGTTATGCTTTTATGTTGATTTCAATTTATGCAATAGATAGGTGCATGCTTTTTGGATAGGTCAAGTAGATTCCTCAATATTTTCTCCAAGTCCATGAATAGTGTTGACAACCTCATCAACACAAAGTAGATACATAGCAATATCTTCATCATATTTCATCTTCAAGTCTTCAAACTTCCTTTTGTGTGTTTAAAGTTTTACCATTTTAACCTTGTCATATCCTTCATATATTCTCTATAACTTATCCCACATTTCTTTTGTTGAAGTACATTGTATGAACTTAACAAAATTGGATTCACATAACCCACTCAAAATTGTATTCATTGCCTTGGAATTATCTTCATATGGTTTATTACCACTTACATCTATGGGAGAAGTTGTAGTTGGTGTGAATCTATTTTCAATGGATTGCCATGTATCATATCCATGTGCCATCAAATAAGTCTTCATACTTACACTCCAAAAAGTATAGTTAGTCCCATCAAACAATGGAACCGTATCTGATGAAAACCCTTCCTTATGAGCCATGTGTGTTCCTATAATATCTTCCTTCAAGATGTTAGGCTTTCATGAAGGAACCCACTCTAATATAAATTGAATAACACAAGCTTATATTGATATGGAGGGGGTGAACAATATAAGATAAAACTTTTTACTTTTCTTTCCAAAGTAGTATTATCTAATATTATCAATTGCAATAATTAAACAATGCACAGATCATCACACATATAAGAGATAGATTTAACATGGTTCACCCAATGTGGGCTATGTCCACAAAGAAAATATTTCTTATAAATTTTCTTAACAAATCTCTTGGAAATCAATTTTCTATTACAATGTTTATGGGCACCAACCCAAAGGAGACACCAATCCCCTATGCTCAAATTCATGGACCTCTATCCATAGGAGACACCAATCCCCTTTGCTTTGGTTCATGGACATCTATGCACAGGAGATACCAATTCTATTTGCTCTAGTTTGTGCACCTCTATACTTAGGAGATACCAATCCCCTTTGCTTTGGTTCATGGACCTCTATCCATAGGAGACACCAATCCCCTTTATTTTGGTTCATGGACATCTATC
This sequence comes from Wollemia nobilis, assembly GCA_028583015.1. Lineage (NCBI taxonomy): Eukaryota > Viridiplantae > Streptophyta > Pinopsida > Araucariales > Araucariaceae > Wollemia > Wollemia nobilis. The sequence goes on from JAQPPZ010001925.1 coordinate 9,083,531, forward strand.
CATAGGAGACACCAATAAACTTTGCTATAATTCATTGAACTCTATCCATAGGAGACACCAATCCCCTTTATTCTAGTTCATGGACCTCTATCCACAGGAGACACCAATCCCCTTTTCTCAAATCTGCTTCAAGACTACACACAAGGCTTGCTCAAATCTACTCACCAAACTACTCAAATCTGCTCCAAGCCTTCTCATAAGGCTTGCTCAAATCTTCTCACAAAACTACTCAAATCTTCTCCAAGACTTCTCACAAGGATTGTACAAATATTTTCTAAGCCTACACAAGGATTGTTCAAATTTGGTCACCAAACTACTCAAATCTACTCCAAGCCTTCTCAAAAGGCTTGCTCAAATATGCTCACCAAAACCTGCTAAAATATGCTTCAAGCCTACAGAAAAGGCTTGATAAAATCTACTCACCAAACTTACTCAAACATTGCTGAATATTACTCACAAACCTGCTCAAATATTCTTACTAACACTGCTCAAACCTGCTCACAATCCTACTCATAATCCTGCTCAAATCACTACTCAAACCTACTCACATATCCTGCTCAAATCACTGCTTAATCCTACTCATAGATCTTGCTCAAATCTACCTCAATACTGCTCACATAAACTTCTCAAACATTTCTAATTCTTGCATAGAAACAATTGTATATATCTTTCCCAAAAGTGCTTTCTTTGACTAAAGTAATCAGACATATTCTACCCAGAATTATTTTTCTTAATGAACATATATAGAATGATATGCATTAAAAATACTCAATATGTTCTTCACATTCACATGTCTCACATTTATTGCATTCCAAAAGATAGCTTTAGTCTAGCACTTGATAATTGACCTTCTTATGTACTTCCAAAACCAATCAAACCAATGCACAAGTTTTCTTCACAAAAACTGGTCTTTAATCCTTGCAAATTTGCTCTCAATATCAATCACAATAATGCACAAATTTTCTTCACAAACATTGGTCTATAGCCCTTGCACTTTCACTTCAATTTCACTCAAAGCAATGTACACTTATGTTCTCAAACACTTTGCACTTTTATTCCCAATTTCATTCAACACTAATGCACAACTTGTTCACAAACCCTAGCACATATGTTTCCAATTTCATTCAACAATGATGCACAACTTTTTTCTCAAACCCTAGCACATGTGTTTCCAATTTCATTCAACAATGATGCACAAATTTGTTCTCAAACCCTAGCACGTGTTTCCAATTTTATTCAACAGTGATGCTCAACTTTGTTCTCAAACCCTAGCACCTATGTTTCTAATTTTATTCATCAATGATGCACAACTTTATTCTCAAGCCCTAGCACATGTGTCTCCATTTTCATTCAACAATAAAGCATAACATAGCTTTCACACTCTAGCACAAATATTTCCAACAATGCACATAAATTAATCCTTATATCTCCACCTTATGACTTAAAACTATTTTCTTCAAACAACACCACTTTGAGTAGGAGTTAAAACACCATACCTCAAAAATACCTTGATGATGATGTACCTTCAAAAACCTATCTCAAAATAATTTCCTTCCTTTTGCCACTTCAAAAATAGGTTAGCAAAACTCCTTTTCAAAACATTCACATAAAATCCTCTCAAGAAGATGTGCACAAGAATGCCTGAAAAGGCTTCTTGGAGGAAAAACTTGTCTACTAGGGTTTGATGAGGAAAAAATGCTATGTGGGGATGGCAGTAGTTTTTGGAGGAGGTCTAAATAATTAGAGGGATGTTGTTATGGCATTGGTCCCATCATAGAGAGTGCATGCTAGTGATGTTTTTCATCTAAAAATGTTTGGAAGGAATAGGATTTCCAAGTGCACATCGGGAACCGCTTGTTAAAGAACAATGGATATTTGGAATTAGGTGAAGCCAAACCAATTCTAGTGGTTCAACCAGAATTGATGGTAGAATATGTGGAGTATTTAACAAAACATGCACTTATTGGTAAATTTTTGGGCATCTGAATTTATCTTCTCTTTGTGGAGGCTTAGGTCAGGAAGACTTGAAATCCTGAAGGTGATGTGGAGGTGATGTTGAGTGTGAATAGCTATTTTATGGTGGTTTTCTCTTATCTTGTGAATCATAACAAAGCATTTGAAGGGGGTCCTTATTTTTGTAACCAAGTGGGACTCTTTCTTAAACCCTGGTATGTAGGTTTCAACCTATCAGAGGAATAGTAATCACAAGTTCCAATGTGGGTTTGGCTTCCATGGGTCCCACTGGAATTTTGGAAACTGACATCTTGCATAAGATTACCCTTCTTCTTGGGAATATGATTGGACCATAAAAATAGATGATGGATAAAAATGTAATCTCTATTGCATGTATTCGTGTTGAAATTGATTTAAACAATCCTATTCCAGATTTTGTTGAAATACAGTTTGGATTGACTACATGGGTTCAAAAACTTGACTATGAAGCTCTTCCGTTTTACTACTAGGTTTACCATGAATATGGCCACCAACAAAGAAAATGCCATAATTTTATCTCACCTGTGGCTTCAAATCCTAGCCCCTCTTGGTTTGTACAAAATTTGGATAAAGGAAAAGCCCCGACAAAGGAAGAGGAATGGGATAAGGAAGGATTTGTTTCGGTAAAACCCTAAAACAAAGGAAGAAGGGAAAACTGAGACCTTAAGGATAGCCATCTAGATGCTCTACTCAACCACTTTAAAATATTGGATTATCTTGATCAGTGTATGGAGATACCTGAAATGTCACTTCCTGATGCAAATATAACATGGCCAAATCAGATTTCTCTTCTTGAGGTGGAACTTAAGGAATTAGATCTAGGGGGTTTAAATGAAAAACAAAGGACTTTGGATCTAAATATAGGTGATATGGTTGGATCTAGACCTATAAGGGAAACTATTTTGGAAAGTGGCACAAATTTAGTTATGTCCTCTCCTACTCAAGCATTTATGCATTCATCCTTGGACTGCAAGACTCCTACGGTGTTGGGATTGTAGCAGAAAATAATCAAAAAAGGTGCTTCAGATAAGAATATGAAGGTGGGTCAAAGGAAGGACCAAGATAAAATTAAGTTAATTGGGGAGACTTTGGTGGAGTCATACTTGGTGAGAATATTGGACTCCCATTTTTCTAACCCCCAAAAATTATTATCCTTTCATGGAATGTAAGGGGGTTGAACAACATCCCCAAACAAAAAGTTGTTCATAATTTTTTTCATGTACATTCTCTAGATGTGGTGTTTATTTAGGAGACTAAAATTAGATATTGATAGTATTTTCAATATTGCTCCCAAGTTGTGGAGAAGGGTTCAATGCCCGTGTATTGGTGCATGTGGATATGATGGTGGCATTGCTTGTTTATGGGATCTAGTTAAGATCTCTCCTCTTACTTGGATTTCTAGTAGATGGTCTATTTCAATGATTGGGTATGATAATGAATCTGGTGAAACCATCCTACTTACAAATGTGTATGCTCCTATTGATTACAATGGTAAAGTGAATTTGTGGGAGCACATTTTCTTTGTGATAATTCTAGCTCCCCTATACCCATGGATTTTGGTTGGAGACTTCAACTCTATCACTTGTCTGGAGGAGAAACATGGTGGGGTTGATCATCTCGAGCCTTTTTTTTTATCTCCAGTGCTCATATTTGAACCCTAAATTTGGTTGACATAAAGCTTCATAATGGGATCTTTACCTAGCATAATAGAATATGTGGGGAATATTCCATCTCAGAGAGACTCGATAGGTTTCTTATTTCCATTTTTTGGATGGGTAATAATAGAAGTTCTAGTTCTCTGATTATGGAGGGTAGGGGATCTAATAATTTGCCTATCAAACTCTTTTTTCTAGAGTTAGTGCTAAAGAAGAATCCTTCCTTTAAGTTTTAACTTATGTGGCTTCACGATCCTAATCTTCATGATTTCATGCGAGGCTAGTGGACCATTGGCAAACCTCCTCATGGCACTGCTATGTATTATTCTATGAAGTGGCTACACTTTTTTAAGCATAAATTGAAGATATGGAATAGACTAAATTTTGGGATCCTTTCCTTGGCTAATTTTGCAGCTCTTAGGAGGGTGGAAGAATCTTCAAGGAAGACTAGATATCAAGGACTCACAGAGGAGCTTATTGTTAAGGAATCTAAAGCTACAAAAGACCTTGGTGAATGGGAATTGAGGGAAGAATTTTTTTGGAAACAAAAATCTTGAATAGATTGGCTTAAAGAAGGGGATAGGAACATGGTCTCATTTTATAACTCAGTTAAAGCTCACTGTAATGGTAACCTGATTACCTCTCTTATGAATTTTTAGGGTGTCCTACTCTCTTATTTCAAGGATATTTTAGAAGATACTAAGAGGTATTTTTCCTCTCTTCAAGGAGGACTCCCTCTCATATGATGAGGATGAAAACCTAATTCTAAACTGTATTCCCTCGATTATTTCTAGAGAGATGAATGAGCACTTGATGGGTCCAATTTCCCTTCAGGATTTAGAAAATGTTGTATTCAAGATGAAAAAGGGAAATACTTGGGTCTATATGGATTTTCAATTGAGTTTTATCAAGAGTTTTGGAATTTAATCAAATTTTATCTTCTAGAGGTGGTCCATGACTCCTAAAAGAACAAACAGATGCTAAGGGTCCTAAATGCTACCTGTTTTGTGCTTATTCCAAAAAAAGGGATCAAATTCCTTGGATATGTTCAGGCTTATTGCTCTCTGCAATGTGTATAATATTATCACAAAAATTATTGTTGAGAGGCAAGGAGGGTTTGTTGTTGGCCAAAAAAATTTGGATGGGGTTGTTATTACTACAGAAGCTATTTAGTTGATGGAAATTTCTAAGGAGAAAACTATGTTCATTAAGTTGGACATGGCCAAAGCCTATGACCAGGTTAGATGGTCCTTTCTTTAGAAATTTCTTGCTACTTTTGGATTTGAGGAGGAATGGATTAGATGGGTGATGAGTTGTGTTTCTTCTTCCTCGTTCTCCATTCTTGTTAATAATGATCCATCAAATTTGTTTGAGACCTCAAGGGGATTGAGGCAAGGAGATCCTTTATCTCATTATTTATTTATCATTATGGTGGAAGGGTTGGAGATATTGCTCAAGTCTCAAGTCAGGCAGGGTCTCATTCAGGGGTGGAAGTGGGATAGTAGTTTGCTACCTCTTTCCCACCTTCAATTTATTGATGGTACTACTTTGTTGGGAGTTGCCACTATCATGAAAGCTAGCAACATTAGACAATCTCTTGAAATATATCTTGGTGCTTCTGGATAGTTGATTAATGAGGAAAAGTATTCTATTTTCTTCTTCAATATCCCTCCTCTTATTCATTCCAGGATCTGCTCACATTCTAAGATTCTAAGTCGGGACTCCCCCTTCATTTATCTTGGTATTCCGATTTCATTTCATCCTCTACCTAGATCTTCTTGGTAGTCTATGCTTGATAAGTTTATAAGAACGGTGAATCACTATATTGTCATATGGCTATCCTCTACAATTAATGTGTTGCTTTTAAAATCTATTGTACAAGCTTTATCCATTTATAGATGTTTTGTGCAAACAACTCCCTCTCATTTCATAAAGGACATGGATTCTTTACCAAGACAGTTTTTATGGTCTGGAAAACTTGATCAATCTAAATGGAGTTTGGTTAGGTGGAATTCTATATGTAGGCCAGTTCAAGAGGGAGGGCTTGGGTTGTGACAGACAACTCTTTTTTGGTAGGCTTTGGCTGCAAAACTTTATTGGATATGGTGTACCTCTCAAGATTATATTTGGGCTAAAATATTATCTTGTAAATACTTAAGAGGTATTTTGAGGCTGATATTCCTAGATTCAGCTTGGTTGGGAAAGGTTCAGTTATCTGGGACACTCTGAAAAGAGGAGCTACTTTAATCAAGAAGGGTTTTTTTTTGGATTTGCAATCGGGGATCAGATGCTTTTTTTTGGGAGGATTCTTGGGATGGCCACCCTCCTATATTAAATCAATATCCCAGGTTACATTCACTAAGCATTTTTTTCTTGGAAGTGGGCTGGTCTCATGTGGAGGACTTCAAAAAAATCTAATATTTTGGAAACATGGATATGTACAGGTGGAAAGATATGCAAGAATGGCCCCACGGGGGATTAGCCAGGGACATAGATGTGTTTGATCTTATTCTTGTGGAGAGACCTTGTTCTTCATTGAGGGATAAAAACATTATGGATTGGAACCCTGATCCCAAGGGAACCTACTCTATAGCCTATGGTTATCAGGTTCTTGATAAGCAAAATTTTAGGAGTCTTCCTATCACATGGTTGAAAAAGGTGTGGAAAAAATTTGCTTGGCTGAAATGTAACTTCTTTCTCTAGCTGGTAGCTTGTAATAAATGCCTCACTTGGAATAACATGATGAAGATTGGATTTTAGGGTCCCTCTTTTTGTGTCCTTTGCAATAATAATGAGTATGACTCTTCTTATTTATTTTTCCAATGCTCCCTTTTCCAAAGCCATTTGGCACCATTGGTGGAGTGCCTGGAACCATCCTTGTTTTCATGTGCTCTCGTTGGTGGAGTTTTGGAGTAGTCTAGGCAGACCTATGGCCAAGGCCCATTTCTTCTGAGTGGCTTGGAATTTGGGTCCTTCTTACATCATCTGGCAGATTTGGCTTGAACAAAAACATCGCATCTTTCAGGGTAGTCATTTGGTTGTTCAACAGATATAGAAAAGGATCCTGTGTATGGTTCAGGAAACCAGGGTTATGCATAGTGGAAAATATTCACAAATTGGGTGAATATTAGGATTTTCAAAATTGAAAATTGGTGAATATGAGGACCCTCATCGTTGGCCCATTCGCCTAAAATTTTCAAGACCAATTTTTTCTTAGGGTAAATTTGCCATAATATATATCCAAACATAGGCATATTTTTACTCGTTGGAAAGATCTTTTCAATCCTGATATAATGGTGGTATTTTTATGAAGTTATAATATGATTTAATAGGTCAAAATTGGTCCCAAATATGACCTTATATTTTAGGATTTCAAATACCCCAAATTTTGGTATGAAGATGCTCGATTTGATTTTCTTATGATTCTCCATAATTCAAATTGATTTTGATTAGGATTTTCCACTTTTTATAAGTACATTTTGAGTCCAACCCCTTATCCATAACCCTACAGGAAAGCATCCATAGAATTTGGACCCTCTTTTGGATTCTAGGGAGGATAAGGTATGGTAGGCCCTTGGTCTCTTTGGGGATGGTGTGAACTCTTCTATCCCTATCAGGGTTCCTCATCTTAGTAAGAATATTAGGAGAGATGGTATGTGGAGGCCACCCCCTAGAGTATTTTTAAAAATTAATGTTTATGGGTCATCCAGGGGTAATCCTAGACATACTAGAATTGGCAGTGTTGGGAGAGATTCTGCTGGAGTTGTCAATTTTTTCTTTTCCATTTATAAATGTGTTCACTCCAAAAAATTTATGGAAGCTCTTGCAATTCTTGAGGCATTACAAAGGAGGTTTTCTCTTGGTTGGTGTAGGATTATCTGTGAGTCACTCTCAAATTATGGTTAATATTTTAAATAGTAAAAATGTGGAGGAATATAATTGGCAGTTTGCCTCTATAGTCGTTCAGATTATCAAAATGAGTGAAGAGTTTGAATTTATATCCTTTGTGCACATTCCAAGGGAATGGAATGGGGTTGTTGATTACCTAGCCAAAAGGGCTTATGAGTTGTTGTATCCTTGGATTATCGATAACTAGGAGAGTCTCCCATCTGGGGACTCTCAATACCTCTAGGATTTGATCCACAAGGATATTCAGACTTAATGTTGTTTACTCTTGTTGTCTTCTTTAGATTTCAATCTAGTCTAGTGGTTTTAGCCTATTTTTCTATTTATTTAAGTCCTGTTTGGAATCTTAGTTGTACTCTATAATCCAAAATTTTTATCAATAAATTTTCACCCATTTATTTAAAAATAATGCCTAAAAATAATACTTCATAACTCCTTTTTGGTTTAATACTATAAATCCTTTAATAATGAACCAAACCCCTTAAAATATCATGCAAAAATACAATAAAAAAATACCACAATACACCTTATGCCTCCTTTATAAAGTGCCAAGTACAATATATCAACAATGCCAAATACAATAAATCTTATACACCTTATAACTCCTTTTTTTTTTTTACAATCACAAATAACTCCCTCACATATTACACCACATATAGTTTCCAAATGACACAATACACCATAAAACTCCCACTTTGATATATATAAATAATTCCCTCAACAGAATTCATTTTTCACATACACCTAATACACCTTTTCACTCCTACTCAATGAATTCAATTCTAAATCATATAATCTATGCACTCTCGTGACCACCTAAAATTAAACTAAAACAAAATTTAAAAATTAAAATACCTCATGTGTGGTTGTGATTCAAAACCTTGATCTCTCATGCCATAGTGCTTCTACAAACACCTCTAACTAGTTGTGATACCGTAGTAGGTAGCACTAAAAATGGGGCATGTCAGATATAAACCTTATGTCCTACAATAATATAAAGCTCAACCTATAACAAAAAGATATAAAAATAGTTCAACCTCATGATACTTCTCTCAACAGTGCTCATGTAAGCCAACCAACCACTAGGCTACCCCAGATAGGTGAGACCCAATCGGTGCACACACAGATTTGACAATGCTAGCACCTGCACACCTTGAAATTTTGTTGTCTCTTTTTATCTCTATCGTTCACAAAAAATCATGCATGAAAATCATTAACGAAATGCTTGCCACACTCTTTCAAAGGTGAAAGGGCAATGTATTTATATGCTTTGTAAAAATGTCTTCAAATTTTCCAAGGTCGGCTTATATTTTGAAACCTCCAAAATGTTGGCACATTTGGGTTTAAATATTATTTTTTTTGGTAAATTAATTTGTATTATTTCAAAAAGGGCATTTGAAAGGCGCCCTGTCGCCTTTTACATCAAGGAACCAAGAGGAACGCAATAGAGATAAACGAGTCTCCTTAAACAGAACAAACCCAGTAAAACTGAAAGACTAAGAACAGAAAGGCCAGAAAGGCTAAAAGCCATTACAATCCTTTGGCAAAAAGGAACAGAAAGGAACACCACCAAAAAGAGAAACACAAAGGCGAGCTGGAACAAAACATCTTGCACACCAACAGACCAGAGGAAGAGCAATGCATCCGAGAGCAAAACCAGCAGCAAGCCATGGACGCCATCAAGGAAGGGCGTCGGGTTGCAGAAGGTTGTGAACATCAATTTCTAGAACATTGTCCTTCGCTTCCTCCTTCAGGGTTTCTTTGTCCTTTGAAGTTTCCTTCAGATTTTCTAGGCAGGCATCTTGAGCAATTTCAACTACATCATCTTCATTAGCACCCCCTTTGACATCGAAAGGGGGTTCAACAGCAGAGACCATGGAGGAACCATTGAAACTTTTGTAGAAGAAGAAAAGGCTGAGATTATGCCTCTGTTCCTTAAGGCTAGCAATGGCCTTACCAATGGCGATGTAAGCCATCTCCAGATGGATGATTGATGCAGTAGTAGCATGGATAACTAATTTATGGAGGAACTTATCAACAAGATCAGGTGAAGTAGACTGAGCTTTAGGAGGTTTTCCAGTGATGGACGGTGGGGTTTCAGCTACTTCCTTAAGCTTCAGTCATTGAGAGCTTCTAACAGGGGTTGTTTCAACTTTGATTTTCTTCCTAGCAATAGGGTGAGGCTTATCATTTTTTATTTTCTTTTTTTTTGGATTAGAAGGCTGGGGGCTAGGAGTAGAGGAAGAGTTATCTTCTCCAGACTCAGACTTAGGGATGTTGCCACTAGGGAAATGAAGGAGGAGATAATGGTAAAGGACTTTGAAAAGCCCTTGGTGACTGGGAAGGACATCCTCCTTTTTGTGGGTAGACGTAATGGTGTAGTCGATGGACCAAAAAATAGTAGTAGGGATGTTCATGGCTTTGGCTTCACGGAAATGGTTCACATAGGCAAGGTGAATACAACATAATTGAGAATCTGGATTATCACAGGAAAGATATTGCATTACAGGAACAAGAATTTGCTGCAAAGGAGGGGAAAGGTGTTCACGAAATAAACCTTTGCTATAATTTTTATAAACCTCGGAGTTCTTCTCGAAGAAAGATAGCTCAGCCTCCCAATTGTGTTTGTTGCACCGAATAACTTTACCCTCCAAGGATTGGCCTGTCAGGCCCGCCAACAACTCAATGGAGATGTGAAATTGGACACCATGAATTGTGACGTAACCCTTATCCCAAGAGTCAGCAAAGGCCTTTGTTATGTTGTCATCAACCCTAGTGAAAAGCTTAAAAAATTCTATCAAAGCACTGTTGGTTTTATCTATCCATAAATCATGAACCAAAGGATGGAGCTGGAACACAACAGGCTCAATGTAAATGGGTTTGTGCTCTTTCATGGTGGTGAATAGGGAAAAATATAGAGGTCGATCAAGAAAAGGAATAGAAAGAGCAGGATCAAACACCAGGATAATGAACAGGGCATGCACAGGATCAAATAAAATAATGGTGTTGCCTTGTGAACATCTGCTTTGGGACCATAAAGGCATTAGTGCAAATGGAATGAAGTCTTCAACAAGCAGGGATTGGCTAGGGCAAAGGTTTGATCTACAAATCAATATTAGGTTAAAAGCCCAACCAATCACTTGGCGACACTCTAAAATGGTAGCTTGGCAATTTGGGGTGCATGAAAGGCTTAGCCAACAAGATATCCAAGCACGAGACCCCGAAAGGCTTGGGATGATCACCAAATTGATTGTCGAGATGATCTTTCGATCGAGAAGGCTGAAGATGGTTCCCAAAAAAATAGGATTACACGTATCAAAGCACACAGGATTCAAATGATTCAAACTCATGTGAAAATTTACCTTGGGATAATAAGAATAAGTGGTCACCCAAAAATGATTAAAATTCTTGAAAGAGGCAATGTGGAAATGGAAAATAGAGCCTAGGGGAACGTGAATCCAATCTCCCAAGAAAGGCAAGGTGATTGAATGAAGATGAAACCAAAGGTCTGGCAAGTAACTCTTGGGGATTACAAAGGACAAAAAATGTTGATGACTAGGATTGATAGGCAAATTAATGTTCATCATGGATAACATGAGTTTGGTCCCTCCCTTGAATTTGGTCCCATTTGAGAAGATCATCCACCTCAGGGGGTAGACTGTCTATCCATGTTAGAGGTCCTTGGGCATTGACCCCAATATTAGCCAGCTTATCAGCAACTGTATTAGCCTCCCTGTAAGTATGTTGGATAATGCAATTATGTTACCTCTGAAGGATTTGCTTGCAGTCCTCAATGGTTGGTCTAATCCTCCAGCTGGAAGGCTTAGAAGACTTTAAGTAGTTAATGATATTTAGAGAATCACCTTCCACAATGATGTTTCCTGGAATATCTTTGACAAATTGGAGGCCTCTCCAGACAGCCTTTGCCTCAGCGGAGTGATTGGTAGTCACACCTAGAGGCTCCGAGTAGGCAAAAATAGAATTTCCTAGATGATCATGGAGGATTCCACCAATCCCCCCTATTCCAGGATTTCCTTTGGCCGCTCCATCAAAATTAAGTTTGACCCAACCAATAGGAGGGGGAATCCATTTGACACTAATTCTAGGATTAGAAGAATCAGTACATTTGAGATCATCAAGACTTATATTGCAGGACTTTAGGATGTCTTTCTCAAAAGGAGGACAAGGATGCGGATTTAGAGGAGCGACAAGAACATTTTTTGTGGCACAGAGAATAATTTTATTGGCAATGTACTCAGGTTGGACAACTTTCTTGTCGAAAACTCTACGATTGCGTTCAAGCCAAATTTACCACAAATAATGTTGAAGACTAAATTTACACAATCCTTTGAGCACAAAATTTTTAAAAGGATTAGGCCACTGATAAAAAAGGTCAACAATGGAAGGAGGATTGGCCCAAACCAACTGGAATATTTGAAGAAGTTTATTGATAACCATCCTTGAAAAGGGACAAAATAAGAAGAGGTGGGACGTGGACTCCCAATTGGAAAGACAAAGATAACATCTATTAGGAAGAGTGAGTCCCCTTTTCATAAGGTTCTCGACAGTAAGAATGCGATCTTGAATACAGAGCCAAGAAAAGGAAGCAATTTTAGGAATCAAATACTTAGTCCAGACAAGCTTGAAAGGTAGAGGATGCTCAATATAATCAAGGGAAAGCAGGTAAGCAGTCTTAACAGAAAAATCCCCAGAGTCTGTGGGCTCCCAAATGGGTTGATCTTTAGTAAGAATGTCGGGGACTCTGACAGAGGAAATAAGGTTATTTAGGTACGAATATTCCTCTTCACAATTTGGGACATTAACCTCTTTCCATTTCATAGCTCCATTAATTGAAACTATAAAGTTAGCCACTAGAGGACCAAAAAGTTGCTTGGTAGTGTTGATGATCCTTTGAAGTATAGGATTCTGGCTGAGAGGATGATCGCCAACCCACTTATCTTCCCAAAAAAATATGGACTTGCCATCTCCAAGTTGCCAACGAGTTCCTTTTTGCACCAATGGATGAGCTTCACAAATGGACTTCCAGAAGGCAGAACCGCAGGAAGGTACCTGGCCATGCAAGAACTCAGCATTCTGAAGATACTTCCTTTTTATAATTTTGACCCAATCAACCCTCTCATTTGAAATAAGTCTCCAGACCTGCTTAGCAAGGAGGGCAAGATTTATGTGGGATATCCGTCTGAGACCTAGACCGCCTTGGTCTTTAGGTTTGCATATTTTATCCCAGGCCACCAAATGAAATCTGTGTTTGTTCTCAGTACCTGACCAGAGGAAGTTTTTTTGAATTCTTTCCATTTTACTGTAGACAGAAGCTGGAGCTTTGAATAAAGATAAGAAATAAATAGGAATACTTTGAAGACAAGCCATGGTCAAAGTAATTTTTCCAGCTTGGGAAAGGAGGTTTCCTCTCCAGGTGGTCAGCTTTTTTTGAAGTCTTTCAATGACATTGTCCCACAAGTTTTCCTTAATATTCCCAATGAAAAGAGGTATTCCAAGGTATGAAGAAGGCAGACTGCTGATAGAGCAATGAAGAATGTTGGCAATCAACTGCTGCCTTCTCAAGGGAGTATTAAGGAAAAACAATTTGCTCTTCTGGAAATTGATTCTTTGGCCAGCAACTTCTTCATAAAGGATAAGAATACGTTTGATGATAGTAGCTTCATTGACAGAGGCAAAGGTGGACAAGAGAGTATCATCAACAAATTGTTGATGGGTGATAGGACTACATTGTGAAGTAACTTGAATGCCAAAAATTAGTCCTGCCTCTTTAGCTGCCAAAATAGACCTGCCAAGAGCCTCAACCGCAATGATGAAAAGGAGAGGGGATAAAGGATCTCCTTGTCTTAGACCTCTACTGCTTTGAAAGTAACCAGCGGGAGAACCATTGATAAGAATAGAGAACCAAGCGGAGGAGATGCATCCTTTGACTAGGGAAATCCAATCAGAGTGAAACCCAAACTTGTGAAGGATGGCAATAAGAAAATCCCAACTCAGTCTATCATAGGCTTTGTTCATATCAAGCTTAAGAAGAAAGGCTGCCTTTTTATTGAGGGAACAGGAATGAATGGCTTCATGAACAGAAATAATGCCATCTAAGATGGATCTGCCTCTAACAGAGCTACCTTGGTATTGATTTATAATAATAGGCATGACTTCTCTCATACGAATGGCAATCGCCTTGGTTAAAATTTTGTAAATGACATTACAAAGGCTTATAGGTCGAAAGTCATTAAAGCTAGTAGCATTGGGGATTTTTGGTATGAGAGCAATGAACGTGGAATTGAAGCCTCTGGGAATAATCTTAGAGCATTGGATTTCTCTAATGGTTTTACACACATCATTACTGACAATATCCCAAAAGGCCTAAAAGAATCTGGGAGGAAACCCATCAGGTCCAGGAGCTTTGTCAGGTTTCATTGAAAAAAGGGCATCCTTTATTTCCTCGTCAGAGAGTACTGCATTTAATTTGTTGTTGATGTCATCAGTAATTAGTTTGGGAATGAATTGAAGAAAGAAATATTTAGCAGCTCTGGCATTGGGTCGTTGTTCCTCTTGTAGAAGTTTTGAAAAGTGGATATGGCCTTCTGACCTGATTTCTTTAATATCATTCTCCATTCTGCCATCTTGCCTACGAATTTCTTTAATCCTGTTGTGACTGCGATGTCTCAATGTTGAGACATGAAAGAACTTTGTATTGGAGTCTCCTTTTTTTAACCAAATATCACGAGATTTCTGTCTCCAAAATATCTCTTCACACTGAAGGATATTATGATATTGAGCTAATAAGTTCCTTTCATTTTCTCTGATTTCTCCAGAACAGTCACCTTTTTCTTGCCTTTCTTTTTCTATTATCTCAAGCCTGTTAATGATGTCCTGTTTGTTCTGGAAGAGGTTCCCGAAGACATCTCTATTCCATATTTTTAAATTCTCCTTGATGTTTTTAAGTTTTTGTGCCAACACAAAGGAAGGAGAACCTTGGAAGTTAGATTGCCACCACTGTTTGATCCTTTCTCTAAAATCAGGATGAAGCATCCACATAGATTCAAACCTGAAGGGGGTTTTGAATAGCTTCGGATTATTTGTATCAAGGAGAATAGGACTGTGATCAGAACCAATTTTGAGTAGGGATTGAAGATTTGCATCCCCCCACAAGTTGGGGGGTTTAAATATTATAACATAAACTTTATATTATAATATTAAAAATATTATAATATTATTCTTTTAAATATTTGGCCTTAATATTTAAACCTTGCCTCCTCTTTTAAGTCTTGGCATTTTTCTTTTAAACCTTGGACCCAAACCACTTTTAAAAAACTTTGTCCCAATCAACCTCTTTGACCTTCTTTATAATATTTAAATTAAATATTATAAACCTTTTCTTGCAATAATTTTCCTTGCTTTTGAGATATACTTGCCTTGAACCTTTCCTTAAAAATATTTGCCTTGCTTTGCATTATGAAGAATATTTTGCCTTGAGTGCCATGCACCTTTGACATCAAAATATTTCTACCTCATGTACCCTTTGACATCAATGACAACTCAATATTTCCAACATGCCCAAGTTTGGAACTACATTATTGCCTCTTTTGCAAAATATCTATAATTATGTTGCTTATTATGGGAAGTTTCAAGTGTAGAAAAGTGGTGGTAACAAGTTTGTTATAGGTTTTGAACATATATAGAATATTTTTCTGCAATAAGGAATTAAAACAATGGATCTACTTTGATCTAGGATAAAATGGAAATATCTAGAAATTAGATTTACAAGACTAATATTGACGGTGCTTCTAAAGGAAATTTGGGAAAATTGGTGAAGTGGTATTTTTAGAAATAATGAAGGTAAAATTATTCTCAGTTACTCAAAATTATATGGAACTTCAAATAACAACTATTTAGAGGCTAGGTATTTCTTACAGGGATTAAAATACAATATAAAAAGGATGGAAGTATATTTCAATCGAGGGGGATTCACAAATAATATTTAATGCTATCAACAAAAATGGATGTGGGGATTGGATAAAAACTAATGTTATTTCTAATGTTCCTAATCTATTATTGAAGGCAATCTCTTGGAAATGTGAGAATATATATAAAGAGATAAAAAAATTAGGTAACAAATAATTTAGCTAACCACAGTGTTGATTTTCATATTGGTGAAATTCAAATTTTAGAAGGCAACTAGCCAAGTGAGATTTTATCTCTTAATCAAAATTATGTTAAGGATTTGACTGTGGAAACATAGCACTGTGAGGAAGTTGAATCATATATTTAATAGAAAAATAAATAAAAAATATTTTTGATAAAAGATATGTTAGATGTGGTTTAAGTGACCTAAGAACAAATGTAATATTTTAGTGTGTTGATGGGAGTGTCACCCAATAAAATCCACATATAACTTATTAAAAATATTTAGACACTTATCCACCTTTAAATTAACTTTTATTTTTTAGTGTACTTTGCATTTGAGTGTTTGTAATTTCTACTCTTCAAATAATACTAAATATAATTTTACTATAATGATTTTATCTTACATTAGCTTATAAACAATTATTTTAGACTTATCAATAGATAGGCACACAAGTTTTAACTATTATTGTAAGTTTAAGGTTGATAATTTTTATTTACATAATAATATTATCTATTTTTAGTTATTATTTTGGTGAATACTCTTGAGTGTGTGAGGACTCAAACTTTTCACATCTTCATAATAAATTACCTCCCACTCACCACTTCATCAAGACCTTAGAGTCATGATTTTTTTCTTATAATAAACATTTAATTGATATAGATGAATTAATATTATAATAATAATTATTATTATTTTAATAAGTTATATGTGACTTCTATTGGGGGTCACTCCCATAAAAATACTAAAATATTACATTTGCTACAACATACCTTGTTATCACAAAAATTTTATTTTTTTTTCTCTTAAATATATTCTTCAACTTCCTTGAAGTGATATTTTCCCTAATCAACTCATTGAATGAAGATCAACACTGCAATTTGCTAATTTATCTGCTACTTGATTTCCATGTCTATAAATATGCTCACACTTCCAAGATATTGCCTCTAGTAGTAGATGATGAACATCAACAACAATATCACTTTTTTATCCAATCTCTGCATCCATTTTTGTTAATATAATTGATGATAATATGTGAATCCCCCTCAATTGAAATATATTCCCATCCATTTTCTAATGTAATTTTAATCCTTGTAAGAAGTTCCCTAGCCTCTACATAGTTGTTAGTTGAATTTCCATATGATTTTGAATAAGTTAGGAGAATTTTACCTTCACTATTTCTAAAAGCACAACCTCCACCAAAGTTTCTTGAATTTTCTTTAGAAGCACCATCAAAATTAATTTTGATAAACTGAAATTCTGGACATTTCCATTTTACCGTAGATTGAATTAGATCCTTTGTTTTAATTATATTATCACAGATGACTCTTCCATGTATGTTCAACTATTGTATCCAAGTCAATAGCATATCCTTTTCTATAATTTAGACTTCTCCCATGATGAGTGTCATATTCATAAACATTCTGCAAGAGAGGCAATAATATGGCTCCAAAATTGGGCACGATTTTGAGATTTATTTTTTCAAATTCTACTATTCCTTGCAAGCCATATATTCCAAAAAATAAGGGCAGGGCCAATCCTCTAAATAATACATAATACTTTAGCTTGAAAATAATCAATTTGTCATTTCATCAACTCTTTCAAGGTTGGTAGAGCTACTTAATATAATTTCATATTTTAAAAAATGACCCCAAATGGTGTGAGCAAATGGATAATGAAGAAATTTATGGTCTACTTTTTCTATATCCTTTGCATACAATGCACATATAAAGGGCCAATAATATCGTCTTTGTTATAAAGTATCTCCTATAATAATCTTATTTTGAATTGCTAACCAAAGGAATGTTGAGGCCTTAGGGAGAGCCTCTAGTGACCAAACATTCTTCCAAGGAAAAATTTTGGGAGGAGTAAATTTTGATTGTTCTAAATTCTCATATCCCAACTTGATTGAGTATCCACCATCCTTTGATAAATTTTAAAGCAACCCATCCTTTCAAGTAAAAACCAATAAATAAATTCTTGAATCATATTTTGAAGTTCATCTATAATTTGTTTGAGTTCCTCTCCTTCAACCAAGTTACTAAAATAAATTCATGATTTGAAGTTTTTGCTCATAATAATAGTCTTTGACCTTGGAAATTTATATGTTAAGCATGCTTGAGCCAATGGTTTCCATTTTTATTTGGAGATAAGGGGATAGAGATTAAACCAAGCATTAGACCAAAAATTGGAATTACTCCCCTCATTTATTAACCATCTAATATGTGTATTTATCAATTGTAAACTCTTTGATATGAAGTTCCATGTTGATGATCCTTTGGGTATGTTAGCTTTTGATGTAATATGCAAAGGGAGATAACAATCATGAGATGAAAAATAATATGAAATAAAGTAAATCTGCTAGATGATTGAGATATGCAATAAATATAAATTATATAAATGAATACAATGTAGCTATGGAGGAAGTGAACACTCCATTAATAAATCTATTGGACTACATTGCACCCATCACCACTAGATGGTGATCCATCGATAACTGTACTACCTATGAAGATTATCTAAGCTACTGTGTTACCGACTCTCCCTTATTATATGTCTAACAATGAGGCCTTCCTTATATAAGCAAAATAGGATACTTAGCCAACACTCTATATAGATGTACAAGTGACACCTTACACATTAACAACTTGCACATCGACACTTGTGCATTTATTACATTGCATGAAGTAACTAGATAATTTTCCCCTAAAGTAATCTATTGTGCCAAGTATGTACATTGGAAGATACATTTACATAACCCAAATTATGTAATATAATCTATTTCTAACACCCCCCTATATTACATTATATGGGTATTCAAGACTTTTAGTCTTAAATATAGATCTTCATCTTCTTCAGCCTGAACTTTGTATTTATTTTTTACTTTGCATTCTTTGTGTTCATATTTAGTAGGTAATATGTGTCTTCATATGATGCAAAGTAAGCTAGAGTTGAGGCTTCTTATTTTAATTGACTTTGCATTGTATTCCTATTCTACCGCCTTTGTCTTCTTCTTCATCTCTAGATTTACATTTGATTCTGGTTTCACAGGAGGTTGAGCTACAACCTGGTTTTTGTGAATATGATTCTCCTTTCTTATCTTTAATCTGTACATAAGTTTTTGAACAACCACTTAAGGCATCATGATAATATTTTAAGTTAGTAGAGCATGAAGTATTGATGTTGCATGAGGATTTAAAAAAATTCTAGATATGATTCATCAAGTTCTAGCTTCTTTTTGAGTAATTCTATCAATCCTTTTTGCTCTTCATTTTCTACCTTATAGTGTTTATATGTGAGCATTGCCATGTATAATATGTGTCCAAAGTCTAAGGAAAGTGAAATGTCACATTTTCCATTGTCAATTGCTTTATTGATACATGTTTGAAGATATCATTCCATAGTATCAAAATTATCTTCTAAAGTTTCACTATGGATTACTTTTGAAGCTAGATCTAATATTCCTTCTGATATCTTGATTAGATTCATGATCTCAAGTCTTATGGCATTGGATTTTTCCTTTTTTAAGCATTTATTGGTAGAAATAGATATCCTTATATAGCTCTCTAGTCTTAGGATATGTGCTCCTTAATTAAAGTATATAAGCTTGATTTGATGAAACCTTTATTAATCCTTAGATTGTAGGCTTCCTTATGTCTCCCTAGTAATGAGAGTATGAAAACCTAATTTTAGGTTTTGAATAAAGCTTATATCTTCCCAAATTGTAAATATTTGATCAATTTTTGTAGAATGCTTTATGCCTCCCTAATGATTTTGGAATATGATATAGTGTTTTTTTAAAATAAATTTCAATTTATGGTTGATTTTGTATAGTCAAAAATAAATTTTTCCAACACCTTATTTCTCCTAATTGAACTAAGCACTTTTCCAAATTTTGAAGAGGTTTTAATGTTGTATTCCTTTTATTCCTTTTTTGAGAAACTTAGAGACAAGATAAATGTAAATTTCCAACCTTATCAAAGAATTTTTAATAACCTCTTTTTATAACACTTAGGTTTTAATTTCTATGTTGGAAATTTTGGGTATGTTGCCTAGCTTCATGTTTGTGAGTTGTCATTGATGTCAAAAGGAGTTTGTGTTGATGTCAAAATGAATTTGTGTTGATGCCAAAAAGAGTTTGGTGCCAAAAAGATCTTGAAAGTTCCATGATGTTTGTTTAAGGATTTTTATTAAAACTATGGTGACAAGGTTAAATGTTTTTCTTAAAACCATTTGGACTCATTAAGGGTTTTTATTAAAACCATCTTGGCCTAATGAAAAGGTTTTGCTCCTTGAAAAAACCTTAAATGTCCATTTTGATTATTAAAAAATTAATTAACTCAAACCTTTGAATTTTTTTTAAGTTTATTATTAATAAAATAATAATTATTAATTTAATAATTATTATTGAAAGGGTTTCTAAACCCTTAGCGGCGCTCATGTAAAAGACTTACCTCATCGACATCAACTTGCATGGGATGCAAAAGACTATTAAAGGGCATTAATTCCTAAGGTTCAACACACCTTTGATTTGTGTGATTACCTTCAAATTTGTATTGCTCTGTGACCTTCGATTTTGGATTGCTCTTTGATTTTCGAGTTTCATATTAATCTGTGTTTAAGTTCCAATTTCATACGCCTGTGAGGAAGACAAATCTGTTTGTCTTTAATCTCTATGAGCAAATGGAAGGTAAAATGATGAGTGGCACTTGAGATTTTTGTTGGGCACTTGTGCTCCAATGATGAAGATAGTGGAGCGAAAGCACTCGCTAGGCAAAGGTGTCGAGATTGACATTAAAATATCATATTATTTTTTTATTGATCTTTACTTCTCATAAAGGTTTTAATCCAACTCCATGCTTCTAATATTATTAAGTTATACATCCATAAATATCAATAAATATAAATCAAATATATGCAAAATATTTATATAACTAAAAAAAGCTATCAAATACCTAATTTTATAAATGATTACAAGGTTCTAATATGATAAAATTTTAACAAAAACAAATAATGAGGATCGACTGAGACAACTAAACTAATTGAGAAAGGAATCAACTTAACTAATAAACCAGACTATGTATGCAGATTGAAGAAGGCACTTTATGGACTAAAATAAGCTCCTAAAGCTTGGTTTGATTCCTATGTAACTTTCTTTATGCCAATATCAAAGAAGAAAATCTTGATGCTGAATTGGCTATAAAATTATTTATCATTTTAGGATAAATAGAAAGGTTCTAGCCACCATGTCCCCATTTATGTTTACAGGTTGTGGTATTGCTGCACAAATAATTTACATTGTAATTTTCTCGAAGGTTGAAGCAATATTGTAGATGCCTTGTGATAGTTGTGTTTTATCCTTTGTCTAATATTCAATTTATTCTTCCGAGAATTATCATATAAATAAGAGGTTTTGGGTGTGTTTTATTTTTGGTCACAGATTATTGTGCATGTGGTACAACAGTTGCCTTGGGCCATGATTTTGGAGGAGGAAGCACTTTGGCACTTATGTTGGTGTCTCCACACTTCTCCTAAGGTTGGAGAATTGATTTTTGGCCAAGTGTTGTGATAGATTTTGAGTTCTCCTTCTTCATCAAAGTAAAGGTATGGGCACATTCTTCCATGGTTATTATTGATTGATGGTTTTCTAAAAATAAGTTTGGAGTGAAAAGGAATAAATTAAGTTTCCTTATTTGAAGTGGATCTTATTTTTTGAAAGTGGAAGTATTGATTATGCATTATGATATCATGATGATTTTATGAGTTATTGTATAATTTTGGTTTATGATAGTGGAAGCATTTGAAGTTTGCTTTAGGATTTTTGAGTGAGAAGCGTATGCCATTGCTATAATTTGTTGAAACCCTAATTGAGTTGTTTTGTTGTTGAGAGTTTGGTTTTGAGATTGCTTCCATTGAGATTGAGTTGATCAAGTTATGCTTTACTTGATACATGAGTTGGGCTTGCTCCTTTGAGATTTGATTTTATCAAGTTGTACTTTTCTTGATAAACTTGGTTGTGTGGTTAAGTTGAGCATTCCCATTTGAGAGAAGTTGAAAATATCTTGAACCCCTTTTTGATGCTTAGAGAGAGATTGCTTTGAGTTCTTGAAAACTAACTTGGCTAGGGTTTGATAACAAGTTATGGTTCTATGTTGGAGGATTTGATTCCTTGATATTGCATTATTGGCAATTGTTGGGTTGTGGTTCAATATCTTGTGAAAGTATACTACTTCTATGAGATTGATTTGAGTTGAGATTGAGAGTTGAAAGATAGAACATATTGAGTCTCTAAAAATTCTCTTTATGCTTATATGAGATTGATTTGATATGATTGGATGAAACACATTGGGTCTCTAACAATTCTCTTTGTGTTTTCACATTGGGCAAGTTTCTTGGTAAACTTGCTTGAGATGATTTGGGTAATTTCTTGGTGAGCTTGCTAGGACAAATTTGGACAAGTTCTTGTGGAGAACTTATGGACTGATTTGGATAGGTTCTTGTGGAGAAATTGTGGACTAATTTGGATAGGTTCTTATGGAGAACTTGTGGAATGATTTGGACAAGTTCTTGTTGAAGAAATTATGGACATATTTGATGAAATATTGGTGAAGACTTGTGAGCAGTTGTGATTGATTTTTTCAAGATTTAGGCTTAATATTGGGACAGATTTGATAGATATTTGAGAGTAGATTTATGCTGGACTAGAGGACTAAGTTTGGTGCAGATTTGTGATAGAGTTTGAGAGGACTTGTGCTGGATCGACTAACTGTGTTTAGTACAGGTGTTGATGAGTAGCTATGGAGGTGATCAGTGAGGATAGAAGTCTCTAGAGCCAAAGCAAGGAGGATAGGACATCTTCTATGGAAAAGAGTTCCACCTGTTAGTGGAAGAAGATGCAGTGATATTTTGAAGTATGATTTCTAAATATTTGGGGGATAGGACATCTCCTTTGGGTAGGAGGATCATAAATACTTCTTTGGGGGATAGGAAATCTCCTTTGGTTAGGAGGCTCATAAATATTTTATTAGGGGAAGGATTATCCTTTGGACAGGAAGTCCATAAACATTTTAATTGGGAAGGATTCCCAAAGGATTTGATTGAGAAAATTTAGTGAAATATTTTCTCTATGGAGTAGCCCACCTTGGGTGAACCACATTATATTAGTGTCTCAATTGTGTGATAACTTGTACACTGGTTTTATTACTGCTTTTATTTTGCTATTGGTTCATTGCATTGCTTTCTGAAGTAAAAGGGAAAAGTTAAAAAGTGGTTTTATATTGTTCACCCCCCATCTTAGTATAATCTTGTGTTCTTCAATTGGTATCAGAGTAGGTTCCTTCGGAAGAGTTTCACAGCTTGAAGGAAAAGCTTGAAAAGAACACAATGGATTTTACAAGTGGTAATTCAACACCCATTCTTTATGGGACAGATTTTGGTCTATGGAGCATAAATATGAAGGTTCATCTAATGGCTGAGATTGAACAACTCAAGATGAATGATGAAGAAAATATTTGTTTGAACAACTCAAGATGAATGATGAAGAAAATATTTGTGACTATATGCTTTGTATGGATGCGATTGTTAATTCCATGAAGTAACTGGGTCTTGAGCTTGCTAAAAATGATGTTTGTGATAAAATTTTGAGGTCTCTTCCAAATAGATTTAGTGAAAATATTTCATCTATTGACGAAGCCAAGGATTTGGATAAATTGAAAAAGGATGAGCTTCATAGTATAATTGCAGCATTTGAGTTAAGATCTAAAGTGGTACCTGATCCTAAGAAGGAGGCAGATTTCAAAGCTACCAAGAATTCCAAGGGTAAACAGTAAGAAGAAAGTGATGAGTCTTCTAGTGATGAAGAATTAAACTACAGTAGGAAAGGCAAGTTATCAAGAAAGCATAAAGGTATGAAATCTGTTAAATATTTCAATTGTGGAAAGTTTGGTCACTATGCTACTAACTATCCAGAACACAAGGATGATTATGATGAAGAAAAATAGGATTATAAGCACAGGAAATCTGAGAAGCATAGGTATCAAAGGAAGAACATAAATGAGCAAAATAGTTAAGGGAAGAGGTACTTCCAAAAACACAAGAAAAGTTCCTACACAGACAAAGCAAGTAAGTGTTCTAGTAGTGATGATGGAAGTTCTTCAAGTGATGATAGAAATGAGATGTTTTTTCTAACGTAAAAGGAAGGAAAAGAAAAGAGGAATAGATTTGATGTGCTTAAGTGCTTTAGATGTGGAAATTTTGGTCACCTTGAGGATGATTGTAAAAATGATGGTTTGAATTCTAGTAATACTATGTATGAGTATGCTTCAGAAAATTATGAGGAAGATCTTCTTATGGCTTTAGATGAAGGTAGCACCTCTAGTGATAAGAAATCATAAAAGTATATTGATTTTGCAAAAGGTAAACAAATAGAGGATGTTTTAGAAAAGGGAGAAGTATATCTTGAGGTTGAACTTGTTAATGCTTTTGATGTGTTAAAGAAAGAAAGAAATAAATATGCTAGACTCATTGATAGGTTTTATGAATTTTGTTATGAAAGAGATGTGCTTATATGGAATATTGATATCTTTATAGCAAAGACATAGGAAATCAAAGAATATTTGGTAGCTAGGTCTCTTGAGTGTAAAGAGTTAAAACATGAAGTAGCTTCCTTGAAAAAGGAAACTAAAGAGTACAAGGAGAAGCTTTACAATTTTGAAGAAAGTTCCAAGAAGGTAAAATCAATCATCAAGGATCAAAGAAGGACAATAGATAAAATAGTTCTTGGTTTTGGAAAGAAACAAAAGGAACCGGTTGAGGAATCTAGTATGATCTCCCAAGAAGAAGATGGTTTAGATGAAGAGAGTACTTCAGAGAGTAATTTTTTAGATGGTAATTCAGATAGCACAGAATTAAAAAATAGGAATCGACATAAAGGGAGAAATACTAAAGTACCTATGAGGTCAAGGTAAGAAAATTTCAATGGAAGATGTTTTGCATGTCATAGGTTTGGACACATGGCTTCACAGTGTAGGGCTCAAGCAAGACAGGTTAATGGAAATTTTAGAAATGGTAATTTCTTTCAAGGGTATTGCTACTCTTGTAATCAATTTGGGCACAAGGCAATTAATTGCAGGGTTAACAACAAGAACAGGTTTGGTCCAACAAAGAGGATTCAAAAAATAGGTACATCTCAAAGGAATAATATTGTCAAATGTTATAAGTGCAATAATGAAGGACATATAGCCAGATGGTGTAGAGCATAAGTTCTAAGGTACATGTTCAGGGCTATGAACATGAACAATAATAATAGCAGGAATAGGAATAATGACAGGAATAGGAATAATGGCTTGGAAGAAAATAGGGATGAGAACATGAACAGGAACAGGGTTTTGAACAAGAACAAGAACAAGGATATGAACAAGAACAAGAATAGGAACATGAACAAGGATATCAGGAAAAATTATGGAAAGGTAGCTATGGACACTGATGATGATCAATTCCTAATGGGTGTTTTACTCCCACCCCAAAATTAATCACCTCAATAGGAGGTGGGGGAGGGGCTAAGCTAACAGGCTCATTCTTAGCCCTAAGACATAAAGGTGACCCTTTGCCATTGATGAAAAAGGGGGAGAGATTTGAGTAAGGGGGAGAGCCTTGAGTTAGG
Organism: Wollemia nobilis; assembly: GCA_028583015.1. NCBI lineage: Eukaryota > Viridiplantae > Streptophyta > Pinopsida > Araucariales > Araucariaceae > Wollemia > Wollemia nobilis. The sequence continues at coordinate 9,108,891 of JAQPPZ010001925.1, forward strand.
GGGAGTAAAGATTAAGAGGATGGTTTTCAATTGGTTTCAGTTTTGATATTTGGCAGTGGTTTCAGTAGTGGTTTGCCATTAATGACAAAGGGGAAAATTGTTGGTAATTTTAGGTATATTGCCTAGCTTCATGTTTGTGAGTTGTCATTGATGTCAGAAGGATTTTGTGTTGATGTCAAAAGGAATTTGTGCTTATGTCAAAAAGAGTTTGGTGCCAAAAATATCTTGAAAGTTCCATGATGTTTGTTTAAGGTTTTTTATTAAAACCATGGTGACAAGGTTAAAGTTTTTTCTTAAAACCATCTAGACTCATTAAGGGTTTTTATTAAAACCATCTTGGCTTAATGAAAAGATTTTGTTCCTTTAAAAAACCTTAAAATTCCATTATGATTATTAATAAATAAATTAACTCAAACCTTTGAAAATGTTTTAAGTTAAGTTTATTATTAATAAAATAATTATTATTAATTTAATAATTATTATTGAAAGGGTTTCTAAATCCTTAGCGGCGATCATGTAAAAGACTTACCTTGCTGACGTCAACTTGCATGGGATGCAAAATACTATTAAATGGCATTAATTCCTAAGGTTCAACACACCTTCGATTTGCACGATTACATTCGAATTTGTATTGCTCTATGACCTTCGATTTCGGATTACTCTGTGTTTAAGTTTCAATTTCGTATTCCTATGAGGAAGACAAATCTATTTGTATTTAATCTCTACGAGCAAAAGGAAGGTAAAATTATGAGTGGAGCTTGAGATTTTTGTTTGGCACTTATGCTCCAACGACGGAGGTAGTGGAGCGAAGGCGCTTTCTAGGCAAAAGTGTCGAGATTGATTCATGTTGGGCGTGTTTCATTTTTCGTCGTGGATTATTGTGCACATGGTATAACAGTTGCCTTGGGCCACAAGTTTAGAGGAGGAAGTGCTTTGACGCTTATTTTGGTGTCTCCACACTTATCCTAAGGCTGGAGAATTGATTTTTGGCCAAGTGTTGTGACATATTTTGAGTTCTCCTTCTTCATCAAAGTAAAGGTATGGGCACATTCTTCCATTGTTATTATTGATTGATGGTTTTCTAAAAATAAGTTTTGAGTGAAAAGGATTAAATTAAGTTTCCTTATTTGGAGTGGATCTTATTTTCTAAAAGTGGAAGTATTGATTATGCATTATGAGATCATGATGAGTTTATGAGTTATTGTATAATTTTGGTTTACAAGAGTGGAAGCATTTGAAGTTTGCTTTAGGTTTTTTGAGTGAAAAGAGTGTGCCATTGCTATAAGTTGTTGAAACCCTAATTGAGTTGTTTGGTTGTTGAGATTTTGGTTTTGAGATTGCTTCAATTGAGATTGAGTTGATCAAGTTATGCTTTACTTGATACATGAGTTGGGCTTGCTCCTTTGAGATTTGATTTTATCAAGTTGTACTTTTCTTGATAAACTTGGTTGTGTGGTTAAGTTGAGAATTCCCATTTGAGAGAAGTTGAAAATATCTTGAACCCCTTTTTGATGCTTAGAGAGAGATTGCTTTGAGTTCTTGAAAACTAACTTGGCTAGGGTTTGATAGCAAGTTATGGTTCTATGTTGGAGGAGTTGATTCCTTGATATTGCATTATTGGCAATTTTTGGGTTGTGGTTCAAGATCTTATGAAAGTATACTAATTCTATGAGATTGATTTGAGTTGATATTGAGAGTTGAATGATAGAACATATTGAGTCTCTAACAATTCTCTTTATACTTCTATGAGATTGATTTGATATGATTGGATGAAACAAATTGGGTCTCTAACAATTCTCTTTGTGTGTTCACATTGGGCAAGTTTCTTGGTAAACTTGATTGAGCTGATTTGGGAAAGTTCTTGGTGAGCTTGCTAGGACATATTTGGATAGGTTCTTGTGGAGAACTTGTGGACTTATTTGGACAGGTTCTTGTAGAGAACTTGTGGAATTATTTGGACAAATTCTTGTGGAGAACTTGTGGACTGATTTGGATGGTTTCTTATCGAATAACTTGTGGACAGATTTGATGAAGTCTTGGTGAAGACTTGTGAGAAATTGTGATTTAATTGTTCAAGATTTTGGATTAATATTAGGAAATATCTGACAGATATTTGAGAGTAGATTTGTGCTGGACCAAAGGACTGAGTTTGGTGTAGATTTATGACATAGTTTGAGAGGGCTTGTGCTGGATTGAATGACTGTGTTTAGTACAAGTGTTCATGAGCAACTGTGGAGGTGATCAGTGAGGATAGAAGTCCCTAGAGCCAGAGCAAAGAGGACAGTATTTCTTCTATGGAAAGGAGTTCCACCTGCTAGCGACAGAAGAGGCAATGATCTTCTAAAGTATAATTTCTAGAGCTTTGGGGTATAGGACATCTCCTTTGGGTAGGAGACTCATAAATACTTCTTTGGGGGATAGGACATCTCCTTTAGGTAGGAGGCTCATAAATATTTGATTAGGGGAAGGATTATCCTTTGGAAAGGAAGTCCATAAACATTGTAATTGGGAAGGATTCCCAAAGGATTTGATTGAGAAAATTTAGTGAAATATTTTCTCTATGGAGTAGCCCACCTTGGGTGAACCACGTTATATTGGTGTCTCAATTGTGTGATGACTTATACAATGGTTTTATTACTAATTTTATTTTGCTATTGGTTCATTGCATTAATTTTTGAAGTAAAAGGAAAAAGTTAAAAAGTGATCTTATACTGTTCACCCCCCCTCTTAGTATAAGCTTGTGTTCTTCATTCTAATTTCCAAAGACCTAGTTTTATGTTGTAACCCTTATCACTCCCAAATTTGGAAAACTAGAAAATTAATAATATTTGCAAAATATTAAAGAAATTAATCCAAGTCAAATTCTTTATTTCTCCTAGGTTGAGATGCAAATATTATTTCTAATTTGGTAAGTTATCCCTTATATATTTTGCTTTTAGAAAACTAAATTTTCTACCTTATTTTAAAAACCTTATATCTCCAAACTTTGAAAGCAATAATAAAGTGAGATTTAGACCTTACCTTTTTTATGCATATCTCCTCAATATTCAATGCTTCTTACGGCTGAGTATAACAACGGTGTTGAAGTTAAATTGGGTGCTGGAATAAATGGAGATGCTCATATTTAATGCTAGAACATTGACGTTGCTAAAATAAGTATGGTTTGACTTCCAAGACCAAGAGCCTTTAATGATCCTTCTTCCCTCCTTCCATTTTGTGCTTGACTAGCTTTTACTATGTTTCACTCTGTTATGATCATTGGAATTTGGATACCTTTTATTGGAGGGGTAAACTCGTGCCTTGATACATGTGTCACATTCATTACGTATTAGCACTCTCACTTTTCTAACATAAATATTTATTTTTCAATACCTCTGATCACTTTGTAACATTTGCTCACTCATGTGGGACTTGAGGAGAATAACAAGTGTCACCATGTATGCTTGGGAATTGAGAGTCAAAGGTTATTATAATGTATGTGCCTTAGAATATTGATGCCAAGTAGCATTCATATTCTCTGAAGGAAGTCCTTCACTGTAACACCTTCCAAGTAGATTATTATAACTCCTTAGATTATTTCAAAAATTATTCCTTTTCTTCGTTGTGTTTCTTGAGTAGCAAGAAAGCTTATCTTTTGCAGGTATATTTATGAGGCACTATGAAGCTTGGATAGTGATTCCAGTGCTTCCTTTGGTGGATGATCTTCACCAAGTCAAAGGTTTTGAATGCAACTCCTTATCTCTTTGTCTTCTATGCCTCCAACTTATTAATTCTTGTTCATCTTTGTAATGTAGATGTTGTATGTTTCATGTTGGTAGATGTATACACTTTATCTTAAGTGTATTTATTTTCCATCTCATATTGGTAGATGTAGACGCTTTCTCTTGTAGTGTAAATGATATCCATCTCACGTTGGTAGAAGTAGACACCTTCTCTTGTAGTGTAGATGTTTTATATCTCTTGTTTGATAGATGTGCACTATTTTATCTACATAAATGTAGCTTTGATGATAACCTATTGTGGGATTTGTTTTGTAGGTCTGTTCATCTAAGATGAGCCCTTTGAGTGGATCCTATTGCATGATATGAAGAATGCTTACATTCAAAAAAGTTTCCTATAGATATTATGTCTTTTTGGGACTCATTCAAATTTGATCTTGGGTTGTATAAACCTAGTTTGAAGTAGTGAAATGAAATTTACTATAGATTGTACATTAACCTCCTTTGATGCACCTTCTCTTGCACTCTTATTTCAGATCTGAAATTCTAGTTTTATGGCATAAATTCCTCCTACAATACAAGGGTTTGAAGTTGTATTTTATGAGTAGACACCTTCCCCTTTTTGCTTGGGCACTATGATTGCAAGTCTAACCTTAAGTAACAGTAGATAGAATCTTTTAATTTATGCAATTTTTTTGCATTTTTTTCTTGCATCCAATATTGCAATGCTTGGTATTTAAGACTCACCAAGTCTATTAGGATTCCCCATCCTAAAATAACTTTAATATTTAATTCATTACTTGTCTATTATTTATTATTCATAAATGAATCATCACATCATTCCATAGAGGCATTAGAATAGATATAAAAATAGGGTAGATAACTTTAGGAAGGGTATCAATGAAGTAAAAAGAATATAAATCCATTGGAAGGACTTCCTTACCAGTGCAACATTGATTATTTTTAACTGTGATTCAGTGTTTCTTCAACAAATTCTAATATAAAATTCTAATTATTATTGCAACTATTAAGATAGGATCAAGAATCCTATCATATGGTATTAGAGCTCAATATATGAGCTTCCTAATAATTATTTATAGGGTGCAAAGGAGGTCTAGTTCACCTGAGAGAGTCAATAATTAAGAAATACATATAACAAGTTCAGGGATGTGATCCAATAGTAGTTCCATTATAGACAATCAGAAATCTCCTACCCAGCATACTCCAAGTTTCTTAGAAGAAATTGAAGAAACACATGCTTATACTAAGAGGGGCATGAACAATATAAGATAAAACTTTTCCTTACAAAAAATAACTGTAATAATATGAATGTAATAATGAAACAATGCACAAATCACTACACACACAAGAGACAAATATTTTGCATGGAAACATCCTCAAGAGAAAACCAAAGGCAAAATATTGCTTATATTTTTCTTCAATAAATTTCATGGGCACCAACCCACAGGAGACACCAATCCCCTATACAAGTTCATGGGAACCAACCCATAAGAGATACCAATCCCCTATACAATTTCATGGGCACCAACCCACAGGAGACAACAATCCCCTAGTACAATATTGTGGGCACCAACCCACATGAGACACGAATCCCCTTGTGCAAGTTTATCGACACAATTCCATAAGAGACCAATCCCTTTGTACAAGTTCATGGGCACCAACCCACAGGAGACACCAATCCCCTAGTACAATTTTGTGGGCACCAACCCATAGGAGACACCAATTCTCTTGTGCAATTTTGTGGGCACCAACCCATAGGAGACACCAATCCCCTAGTATAAGTTCATGGGCACCAACCCATAGGATACACCAATACCCTTGAGGCACCAACCTCACTATGTTCTACTCCAATATCTAATTACAAATACTTCTCAAATATGCTCTCAAAAATGATCACAAATACCGCTCAAATCTGCTCAAAATTTTATCAATAATGCCATACAATACTGCACATAATTTTGTCACAAGGTCTTCTTGAAACTACACTCATTTACTTATTCCCACATGTATGTCAAAACAACAAACTCTTTTCTAACTCATTTCATTACCATGTATCTAATAATTCCTTATACCTCCCACTTTATAAAACCAACAATTATGGTAAAATATTTACTTCAAATAATATAACCACCTTAAGTAAAGAATTAACTCACTATACCTCCATAGTTGTTAACAACAATATCAAACGAACATTATTGCATCTCCTTTTACCAAAAGAACTTGTGTATGACTCAAAATTAGGTCTCTTGCTTGTCGTCCTTACCAATGGAAAGCAAACAACCTCAACTACGCCATCTGATGGAGAGTAACTTCACAATTTTCAATTTGAAGTCGCATGCTAGAAATATCTCTAACTTTTGTATTCGGTTCTACGAACTCTTCATGTAAACACACTGGCCTGTGCTTCTTTCTTAAACCAAGAGTTCATATATTGAATTTGTGTGAAATTGTTACTCTTCCTTTCCTGGAGATGCTATCATAATGAGCGCTATTTGTCACCATAATTTTTTTCACACTTTGAGCCACCATAATTGTTTTCTTGTTCACAATTTTCACTGTGCCACTTTGATTTGGTAAATCCCTCTCCAGTACTTGAATATTAGCAATATCATACCTTTGCTCAATTATATAGATATTCAATATATGTGTTACATAAATCTGCTCATAGCATACAATATTCTTATTGAAATTCAACAAAATACTTTTCTTTGAACTGGCTAGTCTACAATCTCCTTCGGGTGTCTTTTCTCCAAGAAGAAAGTAATTCTCTTCCTCATGAAATGAATGGTTTTTGGTCTCTTCAATAAGGATAGTCAACCGAGCATACCTCTCTAATAATGAGTATGTCTCTTTGGGATATAATGTAACATCTTGCCTTCTACCATAAATGTGGGTTCCTTTCAAATTTTACATGCACACATTCTTCACACAGTAACACTTTCTCACATAATCAAAATGAGAGTAAAAGCTTCTTCATAGAATCAACACACTGCATTTCTTGTCTCACAATATCAAATGAAAGGAAAATACCTTCACACTACCAACACATTGTGCTACTTGTATCACAATATCAAATGAAATAAAAATACCTTCACACTGCACTACTTGTCTCACAATATTAAATGAAATAAAAATACCTTCACACTGCCAACACACTGCATCGTTGCTATCAAAATAGGAGCCATCATTGCTATCAAACTAGGAGCCACCATTATCTTTACTTTGCTAAAAGTGTTCATCTTCTATTATGGCAAAACTTCCTCAATGTATGCAACCAATGCTATCATTGTGCTCCTTCTACTGTATTCTTTCTTCGATCCCCCATGCTATTCGATGTCTTTCAAACTCTGTTGCATTGTCAAGATCCCATATCTTCTACTATGGTAGCACTTCCTCGGTATGCACAACCAGTACTATCATTGTGCTCTTTTTGTTGTATTCTTCTTCAAGCCTCCACACCATTCACTTGTATTTTAAATTTCAATGCTTTGTTGCACCATCGAGCTCCCGCATCTTCTATTACGCTAACATTTCCCTTGACACCACATGTTTTGCTCCTTCTTCACATTCTCCACAATGCACACTTATATCAAAGGTATCCTTTTCCAATCGAGAAACCTTTCTACAATGAAATTTTCATTTATTTATATATCAAAACATTCATTTTATTTTGGTTACCAAAGAGGTCGACCATTCACAAAAATATTTGAAATACAACTTTACTTTATTAATAATTAAATTTAAATGTTTAAATATTTATATATTTAAATTTTTAATTTAAATATTTCCACTTTATAATATTTAAATATTCAAACCTCTACTCAAAATGTATTTTCCTTTATTATTTCACCCAAGTTCTACTCAACATGCCTTTGACATCAATGACAACTCTAATAATTCTAACAATCTCCCTCTTTATCATTGATGACAACCATGCAAAGAAACTATTCTTTATTGTAACATGATCACAAAATGCTCCCCCTGACAAGTTGTTCCCCCTTACTAAAATTCTCCCCCTTTGACATAAATGGCAAAGGCTCCTTGGGGCTAAATGATAAGACACTTGAAAACACTCCCTTACTACCTGCTCTTCTTGAGATATTCAATGATGAGATGGGAGTGAAACTCCCAAATTACTATGCTCCTTTTATTGTTCCATTTTATTTTTCCAAAATTTGGAGGGCATATCCTTTTGAACAGTTTGACCATCCTCTTTATTACTGGATTTTGAAAGTTCAGGGAACATCGTTCTACACCATTTAGCTTTATGCCCAAAATTATTACATTTGTAATAAATGATGTTGTAGTCCATGAGAGGTGCAAATAAATTGAAATTCCTCTGTGAAGCCAAAATACTTTTTAGCATGGACCCTGTAATGTACAACTTTATGACCAAATTGATGACATGAAAAGCAATAACCCCAAAAGAAATATTGAAACCTATCTGATTGCCTTGGAGGAAATGACCACATGGTTCTCTCATTGTTGTTTCTGTGATGGACCTTGGTCCATGATGATGCTTTGTTTTCTTCCTACTTGATGCTTCCACTTCTCAACATATTGGCATATGTCTTAGGCTCTTCTTTATTTATTTTCTTTGATGCCTTTGTTCCTTTTTAGCTTGACTCTGCATTTTGTTTCTTTTGAATTTCTTCAAAACCATGTCCAATATTTCTAACTAAATATCTTTGTGCTTTGTTAATATCATCCATTATTTTTGTGCTTTTTTCAAACTTATGTATCTTATCATTAGATTATTCCACTTCCTTACCCACTTTTTCACCCCATCGTCTAAGAAAAAGGCTCATTTTTCCCAAAAACCAAGGACCTCCTATTAAAATGTGGTTAGCATCCTCCATATTGTTAAAATGGATAATGAAGAACCCTTGAGTTAGAGCTACCAACTCTAAGCTGCCTACCGATCGCCATTTACCCATCGCCCAAGCCTTGATAGTCTCCATGTCCGGCCTACCTCCCAAAAACTTGCCTACCAGGGAGAATTCTTCCATTGAAATAAAAGGGCTCATGGAACTTCTCGGGGTTGAAATTTTATTATTTACTGGAACTAGGGGCGGAAGAGAGAGAACCTCCTTTCTTTTTCCTCTAAAAGTCTCAGCAAAATACAACCACTTCTTGGGCCCCGCATTATCCTTCGTATATTTTTTGTCAGGGTCTTTCTGAGGAGGTCCGAACCCACTTATTAATTTAATTTTATTGTTAATAACATTATCCATTTTAAATCAATTTTGATTTTTTTAATAATCAAGGCAAACCTAAATATTTTTTTGATTTTTAAAATTTTTAATATATCTTAAAAATGATGCACTCTAGAGGAGGGGGTCTAATGAAAGACCACCTCTTCTAGTAACCCAAACATGATAACAAACACCCACAAAAACCAAAAAATAAATACAATAATTTCTTGCATTTTTATGCTTAACAATTACAACTTCCCTTTTTGTCCCTTGTCAACTCCTTATCGATCCCTTACTGGCTCCTTTCTAGTCCCTTGTCATTTCCTTGATAACTAATTAATCATTTTCAACTCCTTTCTAGCCCTTATCGACTCCTTGCTAATGCTTATTGGTCCTTCCTGGTCCATGGAATCCATACCTATGATTTATGCCTTTTCAACAATGAGAAACAATGGCAGGATATAGAAAACTAAAAGCTATGTCCCTTCCTCTTCTCTTGGAAATTAGAAAGATCTTCATTTTTTTATTATTTTCTTTTTCTTTGATGCTCCTACATCATACACATTCAAAAATTGCACAAGCTAACCTATTTCTTGTATAGGAAAATTCAAGCCCCCCAATGATAATTATACAATTTTGTGTCAAAAATAAAAACCAAATACTTTCTCAATAATTGTGTGCTCCTTTTGTTTCTTTTCAGTAGATCATCATCAGTCCTTACTACTTAGATAATATAAAACTAAGTTTCCATTGTAACATGGTTGAACTTAATTACATCATCCATTCTCAAAGATGATGGAATATGAGGAGGATTAACCCTAGTCCAAGAATCATTGTCCATAACATATTTCCACATAAATAACTCCACCATATGGCTAGACAACATATAAATATAATTTCCAACCACTTTGCATGCAATGACACAACCACCTATAGATTTTTTTTGTTTTGAGCCAGGTATTTATTTTTATATCAAATGAATTCATAGAACCCATGTAAGCTTAAAGTTGCACATAAATTCCATTCATATTACCAAACTTGTTTCCTTGCTAGTCCTTGTTATTCATTTTCAAACTCCTTGTCGATCCTTTTCCAACTTCTTTTCAATCATTTTCAAATATTTTATAGCCCTTACCAACTCCTTGCCAACACTTATCAGTACTTCTTGGTCCCTGGAATCCATACCTCTAATTTATGCATTTCCAACAATAAGAAGTAATGGTGGGATATAGAAATCTAAAAGCTATGTCCCTTCGTCTTCTCTTGACAACTAGAAATATATGGATGATCCCACATCATACACATTGGGAAAGAAGAGTGTTTCATGATCTCCATCTCATATATATGAATTATTATTCAAAAAATATGACCTCCTTACCTTTCCCATTTTATTTTTTTACTTTTATTTTTTCTTAACTTGCTAATCTCAAAAATCCTTGAGGAGAACCCATGGAAGACAATTCACACCTATATACAACCACAAAAAATAGATTTAATTTTTAGCATTCAAAAATTGCACAAACTACCCTATCTCTTGTATAGGGAAATTCAAACCCCCCAATGATAATCCTACAATTTTATATCAAAAATGAAAACTAGATACTTTCTCAGTTGTTGTGTGCTTCTTTTGCTTCTTGTCAATAGATCATCATCATTCCCTACTACTTGGATAATATAAACCTAAGTTCCCATTGTAACATGGTTGAACTTAATTACACTATCCATCTTCAAATATGATGGATGAACTATGAGGAGGCTTAATCCTAGTCCAAGAATTTTTTTTCCATAACATATTTCAACTCCACCATATGGCTAGACAACATATAAATACAATTTCCAACCACTATGCATGCAATGACACAACCACCTATAGACAATTTTTTGGTTTTGATCCAAGTATTTATTTTTAGATCAAATAAATTCATAGAACCCACATAAGCATACAGTTGCATGTAAAGTCCACTCATATTACCAAACTTGTCTCCTTGCTATTCCTTGGCATTCCCTTGCAAACTCCATGTTGGTCCCTTGCCAACTCCTTTTCAATCATTTTCAAATCCTTTCTAGCCCTTACCAACTCCTTGCCAATGCTTATTGGTCCTTCTTGGTCCCTGGAATCCATACCTCTAATTTATGCCTTTCCAAAAATAAGAAATAATGGTGGGATATATAAATCTAAAAGCTATCTCCCTTCCTTTTCTCTTGGCAACTGGAAAGATATTCAAATTTTTTATTATTTTATTTTTCTTGGATGCTCCCACATCATACACATTGGACAAGAGAAGTGTTTCATGAGGTCCATCTCATGAATATGAATTATTCTTCAAAGTGTAAGACCTCCTTACCTTTCCAATTTTTTTATATTTATATTTTTATCTTTTCTTAACTTGCTAACCTCAAAAATCCTTTAGGATAACCCATGGAATACAATTCACACCTATATGCAACCACAAAAAAAAAGTAGATTTAATTTTTAGAATTCAACAATTGCACAAGCTACCCTATTTCTTGTATAGGGCAATTCAAGCCCCCCAATGATAATCCTACAATTTTGTATCAAAAATAAAAACTATACTTTCTTAGTGATAGTGTGCTCATTTTACTTCTTGTCAATAGATCATCATTGATCCCTACTACTTGGATATTATAAACGTAAGTTCCCATTGTAACATGGTTGAACTTGATTACACTATCCATCATTAAAGATTATGGAATATAAGGAGGCTTAACCCTAGTCCAAGAATTGTTGTCCATAACATATTTCCACAGAGAAGAATCCACCATATGGCTAGGCAACATAAAAATACAACTTCCAACCACTATGCATGCAATGATGCAACCACCTATAGGCAATTTTTTGGCTTCATGCCAAGTATTTATTTATAGATCAAATGAATTTATAGAACCCATGTAAGCATAAAGTTGCACATAAAGTCCATTCATATTACCAAACTTGTCTCCACCAATAACATCAAAAATTCCATTGATAGTAGCATCGAAACATTCATTCCTCTTCTTGTGAATGTTTGCTATGGGTTTCCATTCATCAAGATTCAAAATATACTACTCTACATCAACAATGACCTCTCTAATTGAATCAATTTTAAGGGTGCCTCCTTGTCAATTTCAATGACCATCAGATGGGATATTTTAGTGTTGAATAGTTTCCATGTTAGAATGCAAACTCAACCACATGTCACTTTATTTATTCAATGTTGCATATTGGCTCAACATCCTCCAAGTTTCAAACAATAAAAATTTTAACTATTTGCATTCTAGAGTTGAACATAAATAAATATTTTAAAATGCAGAGGTATTTAAGGTTTCTAATCATTCCAAATAAACTTAAAAAAGCATTAATATATTTTCAAATATATTTTAATTATAAACTTCTACTATAAAAGAATTATTTGAGCATCATTTTTTACTTATTTTATTGAAGTCATTTCTAAAATGATCTCTAATTTTGTAGTGTGAACGAGAAATTTATAATATCTTATTGTCTCAAAGGTATATTCTTACCACATCCACATGGCACATGAGTACTTATATTATTTCTTAGACATATATTACACAACCAAATTTTCTGAGCATGTGTTACATAAACGTGTTTCTCCTTCCATTATTGTGCTCACTTTTCACTTTACATCTTAAACTATGGTTGCAACACATATGTGCTTTTGTCATAGAACATAGGATTTCTTCAAATTTAATTCCTTCTAGCTCCTATGTAAATTATCCAATGGAACTAAGCTTTACTTATTCAATAACACTTTACTTCATGTCTCAAATTCTAGGTAAAATCATGATCCTCACATAATATTACTTATAAAATTTGAAAAAAGAAGAAACTCGGCATGCATAGAGGGCATGTTATCAAATGGCAATGGCTATCTCTTGAAAATTATCACAAAATATTAGCCCACTTTGATACTATTCTCATGCAACCTAGAGGATGAGGTCTAACAAAAGGTTACCTCTTCTAGTAAACTAAACATCTCACAACAAATACACACAAAAGCAAAAAATAAACACAATAATTTTTTGCATTATCTATTTAAAATTTATAATAGTAACTAAAAATTCTTTTTTTTGCCCTTGCCAATAGATTTTCAATCCTTTCCAGTCCCTTAGTGACCCCTTTTCAATCCCTTGTCAACTCCTTGTCAATCCTTGATGGTCCCTTGTTGAATCCTAGCCAACCCTTGCTTGTCCTTCCTAGTCCTTAGAATTAGCAGCCACACCTCCAATTTATGTCTTCCAATAGTGAGAAACATGGTTATGCATAAGGGGTAGTACCGAAAAAGTATTTATCAAATCAAGGTGAATCAACGTGAAAACTGTAAAAACTGTGGGGCGAATTTTTCAAATTTTTGAAGAAAATTTTTCAAAACATGGCGATTTTTTTTTCAACTACAAGTATCAAAAAAATTATCAGAAGGCGACTGGCATAAGGTGACTAGCAGAAGACAACTGATAGAAGGTGACTGACAGAAGGTGACTGACATAAGGTGACTGGTAGAAGATGACTGGCAGAAGGTGACTGACACAAGGTGACTAGTAGAAGGTGAATGACATAAGGCGACTGGCAAAAGGCAACTGGCATAAGGTGACTGACACAAGGCGACTGATAGAAGGCGACTGGCAGAAGGTGACTAGTAGAAGGCAACTAACACAAGGCGACTGGTAGAAGGCAACTAGCAGAAGATGACTAGCTGAAGGTGACTAACACAAGGTGACTATCACAAGGCGATTGGCAAAAACATGATTGGCAAAAGGCGTCTGACATAAGGGGACTGCAACAAGGTGACTGGCAGAAGGCAACTGGCAAAAGGCAACTAGTATAAGGCGACTGCTAGAAGGTGACTAATAGAAGGTGACTGGTAGAAGGTGATTGGCAAAAGGTGACTGGTACATGGTGACTGACAAATGATGAGTGGCACATGGTGACTAGAAAATAGCGAGTGGTGAGTGGCACATGGCGACTAACAGATGGTGAGTGGTGCAAGGCGACTGACAGATGGCGAGTGGCACAAGGTGACTGACAGATGGCGAGTGGCACAAGGCGACTAGCAGATGGTGAGTGGAACAAGGTGACCACCATAACCATAAATAATATGGTACCACGTGTCCTCCCTTCCCCCATGTGTCATTCATGTGTTAACTCCTACCATGCAAAAAATCTATAAATTCATTTGTAGGGTCATTTGTAGGGTCATTTGCAGCTTTTCCCAGAGCAACTTTAAAACCTTTTTCTAGCATTTTTAGGGCATTTTCCATAGCGGTTTTAGAGCATTTTTAGAGCATTTCCAAGCAATTTTAGTGCATTTTGGCAGCATTTTTAGAGCGTTTTGGCAGCATTTTGGCATCATTTTTATAAGGTTTTGCCAACATTTTCTTGCTTTTCAGAGATGGCTAGTTGTTCCTCCCCTCTTCCATCCAAAGTTCATTTCAAGTACACCTTCTACCCCAATCTCAAGAGCATTTTCAACACTCCTAATAGAGATTCCCAGTGGATTTACATCGTTGGACTTGCTGGTGTGTTGAAGATGCCTCAGTTGAACATTAACGTTCAGTTGATGCAACGGATCATTTCTTGTTACAACCATGATGTGTGCACTATTTCGATCCATGTGGATAACAACGAAATTGTTTTTTCGGTTAAACCCTCCAATGTGCAACGACTAATAGGGCTACCATTTTTGGATGGTGTACTGGTGAAAAACCAGTACGCCTTAACCGACGATGATAAATCCACCCTAGGAAACCTTTACGTTGTTCATCCTGACAATATGAAAGGTATAATTTGAAAATTTTATTTTTTATTTAACATTAAATATTGTTTTGCTATAGTTTCATTTCTCTAAAAATGTTCTCCTTGTTTTATTTTTTGTTTTCTAATAATGTTCTCTTTTTTCAATCAATTCTTCTAAGTCCAAAAGGGGCTTAAACATTTCGAATGTTGGAGACAAATTTCTATATGCTTGCATTGAATTTTTTTAGGCAAGGCTTATTCTGCAGGGGCGACCTACAGAAATACCTTTTTGGGCACTTTCTTTATTGCTTCCTTGTATTGATGGCGATAAATTTGACTGGTGCACGCACATTTCCAACCGCCTGAAGCACGACCTTTTGAGTGCCCAAAAAATTCAAGCATCTACTTACACAGTGACTACCAACAATTTTATTCTTTGTTTATTTCAGGAAGCTTATTTCAACCTTCAACAGAGCGAGTCCTCCCATCGCATTGCACCCCAGTTTGTTGTCTATTGGCATGTCTGATGGTGAGATACAAGTAAAAATATTTTTTGAAATATCTTTATTTTCTTTTTTTAATTTTATCTTTTTATTCTCTAATTTTGTTTTGAAAATAGAAAAGAGCATCTCAGTATTCAAGTAAGAGGGATGCCGCATTTAGGATTCTGGAAGTATCTGTTGATTCTGACACGCAATCACAGTCATCACCAATGACTCCCAACAAACGTGTGAGGTCTGATGATGGTCGGATTCAACATACACCTGCGACACCTTTTACTAGAGAAACAGTTACGATCGATGTAGAAGAGGTTACCTCCAACCCACAAGGTAACCTTACTCTGCATTGTTCAAAAATGCTTTTTTAAATGATTTATTTTTTTGACTTAAAATTATGTTTTTTAAATTTTTTACGTATTTTTCAGACAAAGGGCAAATGGTTGAAACATCAATGGATGCAGAGTCTGAGTCAGGTATGTATATTTTGAATAAATATTTTTTAATGCTATTATTATTTACAAATGATTTATTTTATGTTCTTGTGTGAAATTTAACAGAGGGACCTCGTAGATTCAAAAGGCTAAAAAAAAGGATGGCTCCACCATCTGACCCTCCATGACCACAACCACAACCACAACCATAGCCATAGCCATAGCCATAGCCACAGCAGGTTCAGGTCCACCCAAAGCAAGTTCAGGTCCATCCACTTCAGGTTCCACCTACGAGGAACCAATCATGCATGCATGGTAAAACGTTCCTCACACTGCCACCTCACAATGCAAGAAGTGCTATAGAGACACAAAATGTGTCATCATCTAATATTTCTATTGTATCGATATTAACCTTGGAGAATTTTTCAAATGTTGAGAGTGCATCTCAAATGCCCTCGGGAACTCTTGATTGTGACTTTCTTTATCAGGGTATGAATCCTAAAAATTTCCCTTTAAAGGCAAGTGATATTCTTGAGGATGAAGAGGGCATTGATGGAGAAGAAGATGATGTCAATGTAGATGTCACCGAAGTTTCCCCCTCTGCTGCACAGCAAGTCATCGCCCGTACTGTTATAGAAGATGATATCCTAAATATTTTTGAAAATGTGTTATTAGTCGATGCATGTAAAGTTGTAGTTCATAATACTCTTCTTTTGAATATTGATAAATTGAAGGAATGGGAATATCGGGCCAAGGTTTTGATTAAAGCCATCAATGGCCAATATAAGAATTTTTAAAAAGAAAAGAGTTGTTTCTCAAGATGGAGAATGAGCCCCAAAAGCTCGATGCCTTGCTACATAAAGCTGAATCTGGCACTATGGAGGCCGAGTCTACATACAGAGATGAAATTCTTACCATTGTTATGAATCGTTTGGAAAACCTCAATGCAAAAGCCCAAGCATATTTCAATGAATGGGCACTTGATCAGAACAAAGTAGCAGTTGTAGAAACAACACGACTTACAGCTGATGTAAGTTCTACATCTAACTAAAAAATAATTTTTTTTGTTAAATATGTTTTGTTTATAAATATTAACCTTTTTTTATTTCTATTTTGTAGTCTAATTTCCAGCACCTAAAGCAACAAGTCAATGCCATGAAAGTTTTGATCAAGACTGCCAAAATTAGCATTAATAATGCTATTGAATTGAAGAAGAGGTTACAATAGACGGTTAGAGAAAATAATTACCTAAAGAAGGTTATCAAATATGGGGGCCTGGATGTCGAGGCTAAACTGAAAGAAAAGGAGAAGGAGCTGAATGCACCTTTCAAAGAAGATCCAACGAAGGAAGAGAGTGCCTTGTTATCGGGGATCAACACTACAACATAAATTTTGGTTAGGGCTGGGGCATTAGAAGAAAAGGATATTGAGGTAGATGTGGGTGGACCTTCAGGAAACATTGAAAAACAATAGATCTTTGTTGTGTTGGGTTTCAAGTGAAACAAAAACTCTTTATATCTTTATATTTTTATAAATATTTAAGACTGGTATTTTTTTGAAAATTGAAATCAATGTTAGAGGCAATTTTTGAAAAATTCATATTATCATTTTGAAGTTTTGTTTTTAATTATTGTTATGTTTTAATTTGAAGCGGAATAAATAATGTTTGATATGTTTTGTTTGATATGTTTGATATCCTTTTTGAGAATTGAAATCAATGAATGAGACTATTGTCAAAAATCAATGAATGAGACTATTGTCAAAAAATGTTTTATCTATTGGAAATTTTGTTTTCAATTTTGTTGTTATGTTAAGATTATATGTGTTGATGTATTAAGTAATTTGAAGTGGAAGAAATAATGTTTGATATGTTTTGTAAATTGCAAATGAATGGTATCATTTTTTAGAATTGAAACAATGAATGAGACTATTTCTGAAAAATATGTTATCTATTTGCAATTTTGTTTTGAATGTTGCTATGTTATGATTATGTGTTGATGCATTAAGTAATTTTAAGTGGAAGAAATATTGTTTGATATGTTTTGTAAATTGCAAATGAATGGTATCATTTTTTAGAATTGAAACAATGAATGAGACTATTTTTGAAAAATGTGTTATCTATTGGAAATTTTGTTTTGAATGTTGTTATGTTAGGATTATATGTGTTGATGTATTAAGTAATTTGAACCAAAAGAAATAATTTTTGATATATATTGTAAATTGTAAATGAATGGTATCCTTTTTGAGAATTGAAACAATGAATGACTATTTCCGAAAAATATGTTATCTATTGGAAATTTTAAGTGGAAGAAATAATGTTTGATATGTATTGTAAATAACGAATGAATGGTATCTTCTTTAAATATTGAATTCAATGAAAGAGAGTATGTTTTGATTATTTATGATGATGTAAAAGTTTGTTGTTCTTAATTTGAAGTGGAAGAAATAATGTTTGATATGTGTTATCTTTTTAAAACTTTGTTTTGAATGTTGTTATGTTTTGATTGTTTGTGTTGATATATTAAGTAATATTGAATTATGTGAATGCGGTAAGATGTTCTTTTATGTTATATGAATTAATTTGAAATGTCAAAAAATACAGCATAGGCAATTACTTTCACGAATAACAAATATTACAAGAAAAATAATGTAATATGTGAAATCAAATCAAATGAAATCAAATCAAATGATAGCATCCTTTCATTCAGATATGTGAAATCAAATCAAATAATAACATGTGAACTCAAATTAAATCAAATGAAAACATCCTTTCATTCGAATATGTGAAATCAAATCAAATGATAATATGTGAAATCAAATCAAATAATAACATGTGAACTCAAATCAAAACAAATGATAACATCCTTTCATTATGATATGTGAAATCAAAACAAATGATAGCATCCTTTCATTCTGATATGTGAAATCAAATCAAATGATAGCATCCTTTCATTCAGATATGTGAAATCAAATCAAATAATAACATGTGAACTCAAATTAAATCAAATGAAAACATCCTTTCATTTTGATATGTGAAATCAAATCAAATGATAGCTTCCTCTCATTTTGATATGTGAAATCAAATCAAATGATAATATGTGAAATAAAATCAAATGAATGCATCCTTGCATCATAATTTTGGAAGTTGGAACAAACTCTTTTCAGATTGTACAAAATGTTTTGCACTCATTCCCAAAATTTATGTCGTCACAATCTGACCAGTGTTACCATCATCCTCATCATTATCAATATTCGTTACACCTCTTCTCTCTTCCAAAGAACTCCAATGTGACAATGCTCTTTCGTAAGGAAACTCCTCCACCTCATAGGCCGACACATATACTCTCAAGAAATTCTCCAAATTTTTGTCCAACCTATTTTGAACTTTAGATTTTATATATGAAAGTGCACTGAACACCCTTTCATCTTCCACGGATCCCAAAATCATCATTTGACATAATTCATATAAATGAAAATATTCACTCATAGTATGTTTTAAGACAATACTTGGTTGTAATATTCTCCACAAACGTGAAATAGAACCTGCTTCATGACGGTTAGAGAGTTGTGAAACTTGAGCAGACATTGTTGTTCCAAAATAGTTGGATTGTTTTGTCAAAAGATCTTTGTTCAGAATGCCATTGATTTCAATGCCATTGACTACAACACTTTGACTAAAATGGCCAACAAGTCTACCCATGTATTTGAGGAACAAAGAATTTATAATCTGGTATTCATTACAAGGATCCCAAAACATTGGATTTACCACACCCATAGCCTCTAGCAATTCATCTCTTTGAAAACGGTCTCTAATTTCTTTTGTCAATGATTCTCCTATTTGTTTTAGTTTAAGTTTTGTATCATCCACAACCACATGAAATCTATTGTAGGTTATGGGCATTTTCTCAACTTCATTTGTAGCTATATCCAATCACACACCATAACAATATAAAGGTATTTCATTTTCGTGGACATTAATACATAGATGATCGTTAATATTGAACTTCAAAAAGCTTCGAGGACTATTCACACTTGTTAATGCTCTCCAACTCTCAAACAAGGGATCCATAAAATTTTGACCAGATGCATACATCATATCAATATGCATGCAAATTTGTATTCTCACCTTGATGAAATCCACAATATAAATCGATCTTTCTTGTGCAATTTTGATCAAAGTATTCATTTTTTCCAACATTGGAAGAATTCCACACAATGTGAGAAGAGTTTCAAAGTCACTCATTCAAAAAATAAATATTTAGCCTTATCAACCACCCTACGATTTGCATACATAAACCCTATCAAGGATTGATATTATTTGAAAACTCTTAATGCCGGTAGATACATCGAAATCCACCTAGTATCCACATCTTTCAACAATTTTTTACCTTCGGTAACTCCTAGTGCAAACTGTTGAAACTCTAAAAATATTTTTGGACTACGTGAAAAATATTCATGAATTTCATGGACAAGCTCTTCCACTCTGGCAACATTTGTAAATGTATCCACAATTTTGTATGCAAGATTCATTCTGTGAGCCATGCAATGAATAGGGATCAAATATGGGGCAACCGATGTTTGTAGTCTAACACAAAGACCATTCATGTGTCCTTGCATTGTAGCAGCACCATCAACTCCTACACATATTAACTTAGTGGCTATTTCAATTTCATTCATTCCTACTTCTTCTTTTAAACTAGTTACAACAACATTGTAAATATTTTCTGCATTACAATTTTCCACCATTTTGCGTATTCCTAGTAAATGAGGTTGCCTTGAATGATTTTCCAATGTGTAAACATGCATGCAAATCCAAGATGTATTGTCAACTGCAGTCACCTCATCAATTGAAAGTGAAATGAATTTTGCCTTTTTTACTTTCTCTCCGAGGTCATTCTGCTCAACCAATGATAGACATTTTGCCATTTCCCAACCACTTCGATCTGACCAATGAGCGTTGGGTAAGTTCTACACATTAGCTAGTCAAAATAGAGATTTATAATCTATGAAATCAGACATAGGTCTACCCTTCTTAAGAATAGAAAATACAACAGCAAACTACAAACTTTTTGAAGCTAAAGTTAACTTATTCATTTTTTGAAATTGGGCTTGAATCGTTGCACCTTTCTCAACCAATGTTTGCTTTTGTTTCATTTCTTTATCATATTCTTCCGCATATCTCATATGTGCGCACTCCGATGCATCCTTCCACCTATAAGTTTTTTGTGTTGCTCGATCACCTTCTTTTGTTTTGATATAAACCTTTCCACAATGTTTTTCTACTGTATCTTTCTTAAGTTGCAATCTATGCTCCTTTTCGTGTTTCCAACTACAAATTACGCATCTTAATTTTGTTATATCATCACTACTATTCTCTGGTAGCACTGGCTCAATAAATGGAAATTATGATATCCAATCAGGCTGAAATGATCTGTTAATTTTCCACCTAGATAACCTTGCATGTTTATTTTTTTAGATGAAGATTCTCTGAAAGTAGGGACTGCATAAGAACTATTAGTTTCTTTTCCACTTGGCGTGTTAGATTCAGGAATATCTTCATGTTGTTGTTCGATTTTATTGAGATTATCTTCATGTGTGGACTTTTGATTATCGTGGATATGTGGAAGTGGAGGAATACCAGGGTTAACAGTGTTTTCTGTAGAGATAATTCTAGTGTCAATAGTAGATTCATTATCACTATGGCATTTAAAAGCATACTAGTGTTTTCTATAGATAAAAGTGAACAAAGCCATCAACCAAAAAACACACTTCTTTATGAATTGAGGACATTATATTTAAAATTAACAAAGTAAAAAAATTAACTGGTGAGTAAAGGTGTTCATACCTTCAGTTTGTGCAGATGTTGATGGTAGACTAGGTTTTGAAATATTAGGAAAGTATTTGAGGATACTCCTTTTATTGGAAGACTCTCCTCCCTTCTTTCCACTACCTGTAGTTGACATTTTTACCTGTATGAATAGAAGAATAACATGAACAAAGAACATCATTTTTAAATATGAAAATAACAGGTATAAAAGAGAACTACTGCTAGAGACAACAGAATCTGTGACTGTCCCATGAATATTGTTCGCAGGCAGAATAAACCTCCTTATTGAGTGTCCATTAATAAAATGAAAAATGAAATTTAATGGTAAAAGAAGCATACGGATAAATTGAGTCACCTTCTACTAGTCGCCTTCGCCAGTCACCTTCTGTCGGTCACCTTCTACCAGTCACCTTCTTCCAATCACCTTCTGCCAGTTGCCTACTTTCATTTGCCTTCTATTAGTTGCCTTTTTCCAGTCGCCTTCTATCAGAAACCTTCTGTCAGTCACCTTCTAGAAATTGCCTTCTGACAGTCATCGTCTATCAGTCACCTTCTACTAGTCACCTTCTACCAATTGCCTTCTGTCAGTCACCTTCTATAATTCACCTTCTATTAGTTGCCTTCTACTAGTTGCCTTCTTCCAGTCGCCTTCTCTAGTCACCTTCTACCAGTTGCCTTCTGCTAGTCGCCTTCTACTAGTCGCCTTATGCCAGTCGCCTATATAAGTTGCCTTTCACTAGTCGCCTTCTGTCAGTCACCTTCCGTTAGTCGCCTTCTGCCAGTCACCTTCTTCTAGTCACCTTCTGGTAGTCGTGGACTCTGGTTTTGTCAGTACTCTACTTTGTATCGCTCGCTATCCGAAAAAAATGTTGTAATTGTATGGGAGTCGTTGTCAGGGTTAGCTATATATAATGGGGTACAAGGGGCGATTTGGACGGGATATTTCTTATTTTAAATAAATTTAGGGTGAAAATTGGGTGGGAAACCTTATGACAACGGGGTGAATTTACCCTAAAAAAAATTAGATCCCAAAATTTTTGGGCGAACGGGCCGACCTCTATGGTCCCAAAAATCGTAAAATTGACATTTTGGAAATCTGAAAATTCATGCTAAATTGCAAAATTCGCCACTAAGAAAAAACCTAGTGAGAAACAATGGTGGTATATCAAAGGCTAAAAGTCATGTACATTCCTATTCTATTGGAAGATAGAAAGATATTTACTTTTTTTATTATTTTCTTCTTCTTGGATGATCCTACATTAAAAAATATTTTGTTTATTTTAAAAAAGAAAAATATTTTACAATATAAAAATATTCATTCCCATAATTTTTTAAAGTGTAATACAATATTAATATTAACTTATTAATTATAGAAAACAAATAAATAGTATCTTCTTATACATGGCCATAAATCATATATGTTAAAATGTGTGTAATTAATTTTTTACTCCAAATAAAATTTATAGAGTTCAAACCAAGAAAGGGGTAGAATCTTTCAATACATTATGGTTCTAAAATCCACACCCTTATTATAAATTATATTAAACATAACCTTTTGGAAAATCACATCAAGATGTTAATATAAGAGAAGTAGAATACTATTATATGTTTTCCACTACATTTTTAAATAGGAGTTAATCCTATCAAAATAACAAAATATTATATTTTTTGTGAGATCAATTAAACCATATCCATTTTTTCTATTTTGATTAAACCGGGGTGAGTAATTTTGGGTCATCTATCAATTAATTAGGCCATGGAGTTTAAATAATTATTATCATGATATGAAAAGGATACTATATAATTGGTTAATACTATGAAATCCAAGATTTTTTACATTAACACTACCCTAGATTTATAAAAAATTGTTGTGGAGATTAGGGTTTTGAATGGAGAACATGAGAGTTGCAGGAAGTGATTAGTAGAGAGTTGAAACAAGAAGGGTTTTTGTAGGGTTTCAAGGTGATTAATAGGGGGAAGGTTCCAACCAGTAAGGAGGGTCAAACACCATAGATGAACTTGAAGTCATAAAGGAAGACTAAATTCTTGTTAGGAGAAATAACAAGCCTATTTAGCATAGAAGTTCTAGCCAATCAAAAAGAGGTATTTGTCCCCTCACCCAAATTATAAAGTAGTAGAGGACATACTATATATAACCATTGATTATGACATAGTGGACAAGGCATTGGAAAGACTTAAGCTATGTGCAATGGTAAATTCATAGGAGCTTGGTTGAGTCTTTCAGGGCTTAAAACATGGGCAGTTTCTAGCTAGAAACCTAAGGGTAAAGTTAATTTATCCATGCTTCTAAGAGGATTATTTGCAACATCCTTTGCCAAAGAAGAGGATATTATCCATATGCTTAAAAAATGGTCCTAGTTTATGGGAAATTTAGGTCTTTATATCAAGCAATGGCACCCTAAATTTGGTCCACAAAAGGAGACCATGATCTAAGTCCCTTTGTGGACGAGGCTCGATGGCCTCCTGCTAGAGCTTTAGAACCTGAAAACAATAGACCACATAGGCAACATTCTTGAAGAGTTTCTAAGTGTGGATAGCAATTTTATTAGCAATCAAAACACCATGATAGTGAGAATATGTGTCAATATAAACATTCCCTCTTATGAAATATATCAAGCTCTTAACAATTCTAGGCTCTCTTAGGCATTCTCTAGACTATGAAAGACATATATTTAGGTGTAATTGGTTCCATGAGACTAGTAATTTTGGAACCCATTTCATATATAACTATTCAAATCAACTTCTCCTAGATCCCTCCCAAGAGAAAGGAAGGAATGCATAGAATCAAAACAACACCACAAAGAGTCGAGGCTCTAGCTCACCCATGTGGAACAAGAAATTAAAGTATTGGATGAAAGATGTTTTCTCACCAACCAAAGGAAAAAAAATAAAGGATTTAGCCTAGCCCAATATGGGTTGGAGGAACCCATCACCTCAAAAATGTTATCCCCTCAACCAGTTTCAAGGAAAAGGAAAAGTTGGAAATAAGTAGTTGCAGATTAGTCAAAACCTAAACAAAAGAAATCAAGTTTAGATGAGGATATTTCCATTCTTGACTCAATAATCACAAATTATGAGAATAATGAAGAATCATAAGAGTAACTGACACCCAATTTTGTAAATTAAAAAAAATAAACTCAAATACAACATCAACCCCCAAACCCAAAGGGAGACCATCAACAGATGAAACCAAGAAGAGACAAATAGAGAAGGAAATAGCCAAAGGAAGGCAGTCCACCCTAGATAAAACCTCCAAAGGGAGGAAATGAAGGTAATATCATGGAATGTGAGGGGATTAAATTTCCCAAATAAAATAAGACTTTTAAAGGTCTTTCAGTCAGAAGCATAGACCAGATATTATGCTATTGCAAGAAACCAAGCACAATGAGGTAAAAAGTTTATACTTCATTAACTCTATGTGGTGGAAAGAATATGGTATAGTACTACAATCCTAAGGAGCTTTTGGTGGCTTAATTACTACATGGAAAAATTAGGAGATCAAAGGAAACTTAGTCTACAAATCCAATAACCAAGTAACTATCAATTTCACTTCTAAAAATATAATTTTTTATTACCAACATCTATGCTCCCAACCACCTAAGGTGGATGAAACATATATGGAAATGTCTAGTGTATATTAACTCTACCCTAAGAAGGAATATATGCCTGTTAGTAGGTGAATTTAATACTCTATTAACTACAATACAAAAGAAATGAAGAAATATAGACTTAATTGATAGTATGATGGACTTAAAAGTATTTCTTACTAACTGTAACCTAGTAGATATCGACCTAGGAGCCACCTTCACACGGTGAAATAGAAGAATAAGATATCAATATATCTAAAGTGGGTTAGATATAATATTGATGAACTAGGAATGATGTAGTAGCAATAAAGAGATAAACCTTAAATCTCTCCCAATAATTGGGTCTGACGACAACCTTATTGTCCTAACCATAGAAGGAGGAGCAAGACCAAAAAACTCACCTTTTAAATTTGAACTAATGTAGCTTCAACAAAAGAACTTTAACAATATGGAGTGGTGGATTTTTTTATTTTTTTTATTTGTGGAAAACATCCCAAAAGGGATGCCACTTTCGGGTAAGACCCAAGGAGGCAGGGGTATCCATTCCACCAAAAATGCCCAGGACTCGGACCTGGCCTACCACCTTTGACATACTCAAGGAGCAAACAAACACACAAAACCAATTTAAAAATAAGTAAATAACAACAAAAATAATAAAATAAAATAAAAAACATGCTCCTTGAGTGTGTCAAAAACAAAAGCACAACCAAACACGCACAATAAGATAAAAGAAACCACAACACAAACCACATAGGAAAACACAAGAACCACATAACAAAACACAAACAAGACAAAAACAACAGAACACTACAAAGACATAACCCAAAAAAAAACAAGAAAAATAAACACAACCAAAACCTAAAAAATTAAAAAATAAGATAAAAATAAAAATAAAAAACAACCAACAACAGACAATAAACAAAAACAAAAAACATAGAAAACACTCACCCATAAAAACATGAAATAACACAAACAAAGAGAAACCCAAGAACAAGAACGAAAAAAACACAAGAACAATAACAAAAAACATAAAAAAAAAAAAAAACAAAACAACAAAAACACAAGAACAACAAAAAACAACACAAAGAACACAAAAACAAAACAAAATAAAAAAACCCACCCACCTTAAAAAACTAAACAAAAAAAAAAAAATAAATAAAAAATGAACAAAACAAAGACCTATCTAGACCAGAAGACTATTAAGGCAAGAATCAACAGAGGAAACAAAATAAAGAATAGAATGAGCTAGGGAACTAAAAAAAACTGAATGAACCAAAGAGAAGCAAAAAAAAAAACAAGAAGAAACTAGGTACCTTCAGAACTGGAGCCATCCAAAGAAATGATAGAAAGAAGAGCTTCCCTAATTTGAGAAGCCCACCATATAGGAGGGTGGCCATAACAAGTAAGATCACCTTTGTCCAAAGCCCAATTAGCTAAAGCATCAACACTCTTGTTTTGATCTCTGACCACATGATTGTAATCAACTTTCAAAAATCCCATCTGGATTAACCGAATCTTCTCAATAATTATTTTTATTCTCCAATCCACCTTATGATTCTTAGAAGGATTCTTCAAGAGATTAATCATAAGTTGAGAGTCGGACTCAACTAACACCTTTTCCCATCCAACCTTAGTAGCCTCCTGAAGACCTCTGAGGATACCATACCCCTCAACAAGGTTATTGGAAAGAATACCCAAATTCTCAAGCAAAAGTAAAAACCAGGGAGCCATCTGAAAGTCTACCAATTCCTCCCACACTGGCTTTTCCAGGGTTCCCTCTAGAGGCTCCATCAGTATTGACTTTTCCAAAATCCTTAGGAGGAGGTTGCCAATTTCTATTCCTATCCATCTTACTAATACTCACATTCCCTTTAAGTTGGTTGCCCTTAGAAGGTTTAATCTTCAATCTTTGCATCACTTGATCCCATCTTTGGTGGGAGTTTTGGGGGTGATTAAGGAGATGATGGACTGATTCAACTAAGTTGGCTATGGTATTTTGCCAAATATAGTGAATATCCTTCCTATCTTGATTAAAAATTTGGTTGTTCCTTTCATTCCAAATATTCCAAAGAAGAATGGTAGAACCCATCCAAACTAATTGCCTAATAAAATGATCAACACCCTCTTGATTAGGCCAATCCCTCCAAAGTTGTTCAAAAGTAAAAAAATTGGACCACTTGTAAGCCAAGTAAAGTGGCCATTCTCCTCCATAGCTCAGAGGCTAAAGTACACTCAATAAAAATATGGTTGATATTTTCTACATTCTCTTCACACATTTCACATCTAAAAGGGCCATGAAAACCACGCTTCATAAGTTGCTCACAAGTAAGCACCCTACGATGCAATAAAAGCCAATTAAAGAACCTCACCTTAGGCCAGAGCTTTTGAGCCCACAATTGAGAAAATATGTCAGAAGAATGGTTGGGATTATTATGGCATAAGGTCAAATAACCTTGAGCAACTGAATACTCACCCTTAGTAGTGTTGTTCCATCCAAAACAATCTTTTTCATGGGACCAAGAGAGGGATCTCATATGAAGGATGCCTTGGATATCTTGTCTTTGCCTTTCTGGGATTTGAATAGGCCAGTCCTCAATAGGGATCCAATATCTACCAACCTTTGAATTACCAAGATGGTACCGACAGTAATTAGCCACCTTTATCCAATTAGCTCGGTGAAGCTCCTCCATCCAAGGCCTCCAATCGGGAAACCGAGTTATCAAAGGCTTGTGACCATCCCAAGAATCTGTCCAAAAATTTGCATGTTGACCATTATGAATGATCCAAAATAATTTTTTCTTTATCAAATCCTCACCAGTCTTAAGAACTGCTAAAATGGGAGAACCTTTGGTAGGAAGTTGATAGCGAACAAGGTCTTCAGGACTTTTGTTCTCAGCATATTTAGCACGAAGATTATTGGCCCAAAGAGCATTGGGGTTATGCAACATCCTCCAATATAATTTAGCAGCTAAAGCTTTGTTGTTATTAATTGAAGACCGTAATCCTAACCCCCCTTCACTCTTAGGAAGACATAAAGTATCCCATTTCACCAAGGCCCATTTTCTTTTCTCCTTAGTACCACTCCAAAGGAAACGATGACTGATTTGATCCAATTCTCGAAGAACAACCTTTGGGATATTCAAAATGGAAGAAACATAAATAGGAATAGCTTGAAGGACTGATTTTACCAAGGTGATTCTACCCCTGAAGAAAGCCACTTGTTGGTCCACTTTCCAATTTTCTTCTTGACTTTGTCCAACAACCAATTCCAATATTTATTTTTTTGCCTTTGAATATTTATGGGAATACCTAAATAAGTGATTGGAAGAGAGGTCTTCTTATATCTTAGCTTATCCAAGACCATGGATTCCTGTCTAGTAGAGCAATGAAAGAAAATAACTTTAGATTTGTCTTCATTGATCAACTGCCCAGTAGCCTTAGA
Organism: Wollemia nobilis; assembly: GCA_028583015.1. Taxonomy (NCBI): domain Eukaryota; kingdom Viridiplantae; phylum Streptophyta; class Pinopsida; order Araucariales; family Araucariaceae; genus Wollemia; species Wollemia nobilis. The sequence goes on from JAQPPZ010001925.1 coordinate 9,137,389, forward strand.
AAAATAGCTAATGATTTGCTTAATATTAGAAGCTTCCTTAACTGTAGCTTTACCTAAAAGAGTAGAGTCATCCACAAATTGAAGATGAGAGATAGGTCTAGCTCCATGAGCAATGGTAACTCCCTCAAGGGTTTTGTTTTCCCTCTTTTTGGTTATAGTCCTACCCAAGCATTCAACAAGAATGATGAATAAATAAGGGGATAGCGGGTCACCTTGCCTAATACCTCTGGAAGCTGGGAAATACTGAGAAGGCCTGCCATTGATAAGAACTAAGTAGGAAACTGAAGAGATACATCCCATAATCCAATCCATCCAATCCTTAGAGAAACCAAATTGCCTCAAAACTTTGATAAGGAAGTGCCAATCCACTCTGTCATAAGCTTTGGATAAGTCTAACCGAATGAACATGGAAGGAGAATTTTGCATATCCATGGAATGGATGGCTTCCTGAGCAAGAACTATCTCATCTACTATTTGACGTCCTTCCACATAACCCCCTTGCTCTGGGGAAATAATCTTATGCAAAAGAGGCTTCAACCTTTCTGCCATGATTTTAGTAATGATTTTGAGAAGAACATTACATAAAGCAATAGGTCTAAAAGCTGAGATATGATCAACCTCTTGAGCTTTTGGAACAAGAGTAATATAAGTTTTATTGATAACCTTCAAAATTTCTTTGGCTTTCCTGGCTTCTTCCACCACCTCTAATAAATCAACATGAAGGATATCCCAGAACTCTTGGTAGAACTCAATAGGAAAACCATCAGGACCTGGGGTTTTCCCTTTTTGCATTTTAAAAACTACTTGTTGAAGCTCATTGATAGTAACAGGAGCAGTCAAAATAGAGTTCTCCTCAGAAGTGATAAGAGAAGGGATTGCTTGAAGAACATTATATTGTGAAGCTGAGTCAAGGGGAGTAGCAACAAAAATATTGGAAAAGTAATCAACAACAATAGAGTTCATGCCATCCCAAGTATAAACAACATCTCCAGAATCTGATTTTAAGGAAGAAATAAAGTTGTGAGATCTTCGAGCTAGAAGAGATTTGTGGAAGAAATTTGTGTTTCGATCTCCTTCTTTGAGCCATTGAATTCTAGATTTTTGCTTCCATAAGATTTCTTCTCTTTTTTCCCATTCCTCTAACTCAGTTGTGAGTTTAATTTCATCTACACTTCTCTTCTCTGTGAGGCCATCTAAATGGATTTTCTTATTCAAATTTTCAAGATGAGCAATAACTTCATGTTTTTTTTATGAACATCCCCAAACTCTTTCCAGTTCCAAGTCTTGATTTTGGATTTAATGTATTGCAGTCTTTTGGCAAAATAGAACATCTTAGTCCCATGCCTAGGTTTACCTTCCTTCCACCATTGTTGCACATGAGGTCTGAAGGAAATGTCTCTAAGCCACATTAATTGAAAATGAAAAGGAGAGAAACTCACATTGGTTTTCCACATTTCCACCATGACTGGCCAATGATCCGAACCAACATTATTAAGAGTCTTCACTTTAGGAATGTGACCATGGATTAAGAAATTTTTAGAGAGAAAAAACCTATCCAATCTCTCCATTATACAAGCTAAGCCTTGCCTTCTGTTAGACCAAGTCATAAGGCCATTATCTAGTTGGATATCCACAAGATGGAGGTTTGCAATATATTCGCTCATGAGGTCAGTGCTTTTGTCCAAATTTCTATTTCCCCCCCTTTTCTCATCCAGAGAGAGGATGGTATTGAAATCTCCTCCGATCAAGATCCAAGATTTAGGAAAATGAGAGATAATATGAGTAATATCCTTCCACTGTCTTCTTTTTTCCTCCAAAGAAGTTGGAGCATAAACAATAATGCAGAGCATAATCTGGTTGGAATGTCTACTTTGAATAGCTATAGCCAACAAACCCCAACTTGCCAACCATATGGTGAATAATTACCTCTTTTGGATCCCAAAGACAAGCAATGCCACCCGAAGTCCCTTGGGAACTGAGGGAAACCACTTTTCCAACTGGCCAAATTTTACTCGGCAATTAAGTCCATATCCTCCATTGACATCTTTGTTTCTTGAAGGAAAACAAGATGTGGATGATTTACCTGAATCATTCTTCTAATTTCATTTTGTTTTGAAAGACTCCCTTTGAGTCCTCTAATATTCCAAGAGATGATCTTCATTAATACCAGGGCTAAAAAATTTGGGAAGGGCATTAATCTTACCTTCCTCTACAAGCTTTTCACCTTCTTTTACCATATGATATTGATTGGTCTTGCGACCTACTTTTTGATTAGAATCCATCTTCAATTTTTTTTCCCTGTTTCTTGACTTATTCCAATTGAATCTGAGATGGCTTCTAACCTTGAAGAATGCTCGTACACAGCCAAAATTTTACTAGATGGTTCAACGGAGTCTATATTGGGACCTGCATTATTTGAAGTTTTGACATTTGAAATATTGTTTTTCTTGTGTAAATTTTCTCCTTTTTTTTCTGTTGAAAACCTTTGATTTGTTGGTTTGTCTCTTGAGTTCTTCCCTTCATATTCAAATTGTGTTTCTAAGATTTCAGTTTCCATTATTTCCTCTTCCTCACTTGGGACATCATTTGTGGAAAGGATTTCAAACATATTAGCAGATGACTTTGATTGATCCTTCATAACTGATTTTTTTTTAGTGTTCTTCTTCTTAGGTATTTGGAAACCTGCTTAGTTTATATCTTCTTTCTTTTGATCAAGAATTTTATTTGGGCAAGCACTGGCCAAATGACCATATTCATGGCAAATTCTACAATGAAAAGGAATGTTCTCATAGTCCACTACTTGCTCCCAAGTGTCTTCCCCAAATTGTAATGTGATATTTTTAGGTAGGGGTTTGTCAAAATCCATTAAAACACAAATCCGAGCATAAATAATATGTTCAAAATTTTGAGTACAATCAGCAGTCATCATAAAAGTTCCTAAAGAGTTTCCAATTGAAGAAAAAATAGTAGGATTCCAAAATTCAATAGGGAGGCCAAAGAGTCTAACCCACACGGGAGCTATAGAAGGCATCTCTTCTTCGGCTTTAAATTTAGTATGCCAGGGCTTCATGAAAAGCCCTGCCCTTCCAAAAAACCAAGGACCCCCTTGAAAAGTTTTCTCTCTATCTTCATTATTAGCAAATAAAACAAGAAAATAACCATTTGGATAAATAGAGATTTGTAACTCACCTTTAGTTTTCTAGCTTTTTGCAGCCCAGACTTTGAAAGCAGATAGACTCGGACGAAAACCCACGAACCGACAAATTAGTCCTCTTTTTTCCAAATCTTCAATGCCAGTCTGAATGTTACCCATATCAAGCTTAACAATAGGAGTTCCATCAGCTGCTTTAAGACATCCTGACTCTGTTTTCCTGGGATCAATCTTAGGCATTCTTAGAGGTTTATGGGAAGCCCTAATATTGATATTAGCATTGGGCTGAGGCTGTCCACCATGAAGGGCATCCCTAAAATTCATTTTTGGGACTGAGTCTTCAAAATTCTTACCCTTGATAGGGGTTTTCACAGTAGAATTATTTTGTGGGTGCACCTTAGCACCAGATTCACTTGAGATATGAGCCATTTTTTGATCAACTGCTTGAAACTTGTTTCGTGATCTCTTTAATCCTTGCCCTAGACGTCGTGGAAAGGTATGGTTTTCACTTTTCTTTTGTGCAGAAAATTGGAAGTCGTTGTCACTCAAGTTCATAGTATGATCTATTGAAAGACAAATTTCTAACCCATCTTGTATCCCCTGCAACATTTCCTGCTAAAATATTGAGCATAAACCACAAAAATATTGGCCGCTAGGGCCCGAAGGCCCTAAAAACCAACCTCTGGAGCTGCTTGCACTCAACCCGGATGAAACCCTCGCATAGCCGCTTGCCAAATATGTCGTTCACACATAGGGATGCGCTAGGATCTGTGTTGCTCCAAATGATATGAAAATTGGTGGAGACGTTCTAGGGTTTTTCAGGCATCTACCCTCAAAATTTTAGCTCAATCCGAGTCCGGATGAGTGAGATATGGCCGAAACGAGTTCGGAAGTTTGGGCAGTCCTGCGAAAAACATAACGCTAAATATTAAAAGTGTTTTTTCAATTTATCTTCACTTTATTTTATCATTCTTCTATGCTCCAAAATTCACGTTGTCTTCTTATCCTTATTATTTGTCACCACTTGCATGATTTCTTTGAATGATCACTTAAAAAAACAATGAGTGGTGGATTAATTCAGTCAGAGGAACACATATTTTTTTCTGACTACCAAGCTTAAGAAACTAAAAGAAAATCTAAGAGTATGTAACAAAGAAGAATTTTACAATATATTCAAGCAAAAATAAGAGTTGGAAATAAAAATAGATGAAGTCTACAAAAAAATTGAGGGACATGGGTACACAGAAGACTTGAGAAATGGGAAACATGATCTTCTTATTGAATATCACACAACCCTAGTTAGAGAAGAAACATTCTAGAGGTAGAAGTCTAGGGCAACCTAGCTAAAGGAGGGTGATAGAAACTCTAAATTATTTCATTCTACCTTTATCAAACATATGAGGGTGTCACAAATTAAGAAAATATCCAATGGAAAAAATGGCATAGTCATAGACGAGGAAACTATTGAGAAAGAAATAGTAGACTTCTTCAAGCATAGATTCAATGACAAAGAGAAAGAAAATAAAATGATATGGAAGAGATCCTAACCAACATCCAAAACTAGTCACAACTTCAATGAACATGTTCCTTAATAAGAATATTTCTAAAGAAGAAATTAAAAATGACCTCTTCACAATGAAGAAAGACAAAGTGCTTGGACAAGAGGATTTTCTAGCTAGCTTCTTCTAGAGATATTGGGATATAGTTAAAGAAGATGTAGTAGGTACAATATAGGAGGTCCAAGAGAAATGCAAGATATAAAATATAATGAGTAATACCTTCATAGCTTTGATAGGATCTAATAAATGGACTACAAGTAACCAACAAAATCCCAAACATAACCCATAGCTAGTTTGTTGATGATACTCTACTCACTAGAAAAGCCTCTATAAAATAAGGCAAAAATTTCAAGCTCATCCTCAACTATTATGAAGGAGATTCTTCCCAATATGTTAATTTTGACAAAAGCAAAATCTATTTTCTCAATACCCCCATCACCAGACATAAAAAAATCAAAGCAATCAAGAAATGGAAAATTGAAAATCTACTTTCCTCCTATCTAGGCATGCCCCTTTTTTCTAAAAAAATAAAATATTCTCATTGGAACATAGTCATTGATATACTCAATAAAAATCTCACTGGATAGAAGAGAAACCTTCTTATACAAGCCAAAAATATCCAATTTATCTAATTTACCCTCCAAAGCCTACCAATCTGCATGCAATCAAAGTTCAAAATGCCTATAAAAATGATAGTAGTTGAAGCCTCCAATAGGAATTTTGTATGGAAGGTACAAAATAAAGAAATAAATACCATATAGTGAATTTGGAGAAGGTATGCCTCCCAAAATCCTATAGAGGCTTGGGTTTGAGAAACATGAAAACTCTAAATAGAGCATTAGTAGAAAAACTAGTTTGGAGAAAAATAAAAGAAGATAGGAGCCCATGGATCAACATAATGAGGACCAAATATATCTAGGATGATGAGCCAACAAAAATTCTTAGAAGCAACTATATAATGGGAGGTTCAATTCCCTGCAACCATATATATAAATGAATAAGCATCATAGATAAATATGGATTTTTAGGAAGATAAGTGGCAAGACTCATGACCTTTAGACCAAAATCAAAACCTAGAAGAGTTAGAAAAGACCCTCAAATAGGAATTGGGCACCTATTTTAGATCTTACATACTTAGGCAGGAAGATGACACAAACACTTGGAGAACAAACATTAAGAATATGGTTTTAAGGTAAGATTTGGAGTCCCTTCATGCAGAACTAGGATATTGTCTTAACCTAGACTTAGAGGAACCTAACTATTTAGAGTGGACTAGATTGCTAACAATAAAATATATAGTTAAAAGTGGATACAGTGGAAGCCTAAATCCCTCTTAGTTAAAAGCACCTTGGAGGAACTTATGGGGAAAACAAATGTATTTCAAATATGAAAGTCTTTACATGGTTAGTTCTCTAAAATAAAATTCTAACTTGGGACAACTTGATCAAAATAGGTTTTCTAGGCCCCTATAGATGTTGCCTCTACAAAATAAATGAAGAGACAACAAATCATCTATTCATGAAATGTACATTTTCTTAAGCTATTTGGAACCAATGGATAAAGACTACAGAGGTATATTGGTTCATTCCAAAGGAAATCCATGATTAGTGGTGTCAATGGATTCCTCCTTGTAAGGAGAAAAAAATAATATGGAGCCTAAAAATCCCAATCTTCCTTTGGTGTATCTGGAAGGAGAGAAATGGTAGGATATTCAAAGGAAAACCAATGAGCTTTGAGGCTATTTTCAACCAGCTTCAAGTTAGTTTGTCTGAACTAGTTATGCCCAAATAGATAAACATAGACCAATAGTGGAGATTAGTTTTGAGCCAAAACCAACAATAGATTCTCTTCTTGTAGCTAGACTTCAAGATTAGTTTGGGACATCAAAGGAATAAAACTACCCCATATGAGTCCACAATAGCAACCAACGAGTCCCAAAATCTAAGCTTCTATATCCAAGGACTCCCAATGGATTTTAGATTGGAAGGATATTGGTGATGTTTCACCAAACTCTCTTCCATAGAAGGTCTACTTGGTTTTTTTTTAGATCAACCTCGACAAGACAATCATCTGATCACCCTAGCAATAACTTTCTTATACTAGGGACATTGTCTGGAGATCCTTAATTCTTTGAGTTTCATGCACAAAACTCAAATCTAAATTTTCAAGCATAGACGCATTGACCAAGTGCAAGCTCAATAGGACTCTAGATTTTTTAGCCTTTAGTGGTTTTTGCTGCCCTAAGTCCTCTTTGTTTTCTAGCTTGGTTTTCATTTAAAAGGGTTTAAAACATTTTTTTAATAATAATAAAAAAAATAGGGTTTAAAATAAGAAAATTTTCATGAAAATAATTGGGTTTTATTTTTCTCATAAAGGAAGGAAGAAGGAGCTTTGGGGATCAATTTTAGATATAATAAAATATTGTTCAATAGGTTGGAAATATAATTTATTGACCATGGTTAGAAGGATGCAACTCATAAATATTACATCACAATCCATCCATATATGTGTTTTCACTTTCAAGACTAATAATAGGTATAACATTCAAAATAATAAAATTCAAAGAAATTTTCTTTGGAAAGGATGTGAGGAAATTTAGAAAGCAATAATATTATATGGGAAGGCTTGTTGAATTGTAAGCTTATGATTTTTGTCTTAGGAGTAAAACTTGGATAGATATTATCCAAATATAAGTAAAGAGTTGAGAAAATGTTACTTCAAAAACATATTAGTTCTCTTGATACAATGAAATTATTTAGGAAATGAACCCTACCTAAATGTTAGAAATCATAATATTTACCAAAAATAAATGGAAGAAAAACATTTAGTTAAATATTATACATCAATAAAAAATGATGAAAAATATTGGGGCACCCATAGGCACCATAAATAATCACTATCCATAGATATTATTGCATAAAAATAATAAGCATGAGGGTGGTATTTATAGCAATACCAAAATCCCAAATACGTCATCAAGTTTAGCCAAAGTTGACATAATAAGTAGGCTTTAGGTTAATTATAATTAATAAAAGGATTTTACCATAATAATGTTAACCAAGACCCATTTGACTAATATAATAAAATATAGTAAAAATAATTAACACATTGTAAAATAAAATTCTCTTAGGCCTATCTAATACATTGCATAATGTTGGCTAGCCATGAATCAAATTATATCTTTAATATCCTTAATAAATTGAGGGTCCAAGAATAGAATAATTAGTGATAATAATATATTCCCCCTATAATGGATGCTTTGATTGGCCTATGTATTTGAGGCAAATCCATCCAAATATCCCTCATCATTTGAGAGATGTCTACCCAGCTTCAAGATTTCATCTTCAATCCTTAATAGATTTAACAAGTAGTTCCTCATCGATTGTTCCTCCCTTTTATAGTATCGATAACTGGTCCTAATTTTATTTGAAGATATATCCTAGCCCTAGGACCCCTGGGTCTTATCCTCCTTAGAATTGAATTCCTTTGTATGAATCTATATTTATAGATTTCTATCATAATTTTGTATTGCCATCTAAAAATGAACTACGAGAGAATATAACTGATCAAGAGTAAGAGTATTCTAGGAATCTAGAAACACTGGAATCATATGAACCATTATATTCAACATCTGAAATGAGAGAGAGATATTAGCAAGGACAATCTTGACATATTCTACAATATCTTTCTTTTTTCCTCTAGAAATTACAATATATACCCTCAAATAATTGAATCCTAAAATATATTCCTTGAAAATCAAACTCGGATAATTTAAGAGAAGAAAGATCCAATTCTAAACAACTCACTTTAGTCGTATTAAACTTTCCAAAATGTTCATGTAGTTTTGACCATACCTTGATAGGGTCACTCTCCTCTTTGGTATTGAAAAGAAGCCCTAGTTCAATCAAAAAATAAAATACATGTAGAGCCACTTCTATCTTTTGGTGTTGAGCTTAACCATCAAGAAATACTTTATCCTCCTAAAATATGTATCATAGGTTATTACTTCAAAGCAATCCGATCATGTAATTTTACCAAACACTATAGTTTTATCCATTAATATGTACCTAGGGATATATAGTCCATTTTACATTTTTGAATCCTTAACACCATATCAATTCCATGAATTGATGTCACCAGTGTATAGATCCCAAAAAATTATATGATTTAAAAAATGGATCAATACACATTTATATGTAAATTTATGGCCTATAGAATATTTTCCCTAATGGAACCAAAAAAATAAAAATTAAGGGCTCTAACCTTAGGTATGCAATCACTAATATTGATTTACCAATTGGAAAACTTTGATTTATTAGAGTTATCCAATTACTTTTCACCATCTTACTTCCTATAATATGGTTAGTTGTTAATGCTTGCTTCAATTTGATTGGTCAAACACACACACACACACACACACACACACACACACACACACACACACACACACATGTATATAATATATTTCACATGGTGCTATACAGATCCATGTCTATTAGGGATCTATAATACCTTGAGTAACCTAAAACCTACCTCCATGAGGTTTGAAATTGATACCTCTCAATGTTAAGCACCTTGGTATAACCAAGGCAAATACATTTCCTCTAAGGAGATGAAGCCTGAGGGTGGTATTTATAGCAATACCAAAACCCCAAATACATCATCAAGCTTAGCCAAAGTTGGCATAATAAGTAGGCTTTAGGTTAATTATAATTAATGGAAGGATTTTACCATAATAATGTTAACCAAGACCCATTTGACTAATATAATAAAAATAATTAACACATTGTAAAATAAAATTCCCTTAGTCCTATCTAATACATCACATAATGTTGGCTAGCCATGAAGCAAATTATATCTTTAATATCCTTAATAATATAAATTGAGGGTCCAAGAATAGAATAATTAGTGATAATAATATATTCCCCCTATAATGGATGCTTTGATTGGCCTATGTAGTTGAGGCAAATCCATCCAACTGTCTCTCATAATTTGGGATATGTCTACACAACTTCAATATTTCATCTTCAATCCTTAATAGCTTTAACAAGTAGTTCCTCATCGATTGTTCCTCCCTTTTATAGTATCCATAAGTGGTCCTCATTTTTTTAAATATATATCCTAGCCCTTGGGACCCCGGTTTTTATCCTCCTTAGACTTGAATTCCTTTTTATGAGTCTATATTTATGGATTTCTATCATAATTTTGCATTGCCATCTAAAAATGAACTAGGAGAGAATATAACTGATCAAGAGTAAGAGTATTCTAAGAATATAGAAACACTGCAATCATAGGAACCATTAGATTCAGCATCTGAAATGAAAGAGAGAGATTAGCAAGGACAATATTGACACATTATACATCTTTCTTTTTGCCTCTAGAAATTACAATATATACCTTCAAATAATTGAATCCTAAAATATAGTCCTTGAAAATCAAACTCGGATAATTTAAGATAAGAAAGCTCCAATTCTAAACAACTCACTTTAGTAGTATTAAACTTTCCAAAATGTTCATGTAGTTTTGACCATACCTTGATAGGGTCACTCTCATCTTTGGTATGGAAAAGAAGCCCTAGTTCAATCAACAAATAAAACAAATGTAGAGCCACTTATTTGTTTTGGTGTTGAGCTTCACCATCAAGAACAACTACTTTATCCTCCTATAACATGTATCATAGGTTATTACTTTATAGCAAGTCGATCATGTAATTTTACCAAACACTATAGTTGTATCCATTAAGATGTACCTAGGGATATATAGTCCATTTAACATTATTGAATCCTTAACACCATAGCAAGTCCATGAATTAATGCCACCAGTGTATAGATCCCAAAAAATTATATGATTTAAAAAAAGGATCAATACACTTTTATATGTAAAATTTATGGCCTATAGAATATTTTCCCTAATGGAACCAAAAAAATAAAAATTAAGGGCTCTAACCTTAGGTATGCAATCACTAATCTTGATTTACCACTTGGAAAACTTTGATTTGTTGGAGTGATCCAATTAATTTTCACCACCTTACCTCCTATAATTATGTTAGTTGTTAATGCTTGCTTCTTTTTTATTGATGAAACACACACACACACACATGTATATGATATATTTGACATGGTGCTCTACAGATCCATGTCTATTAGGGATCTATAATTCCTTGAGTAACCTAAAACCTACCTCCATGAGGTTTGAAATTGATACCTCTCAATTTTAAGCACCTTGGTATAACCAAGGTAAATATCTTTCCTCTAAGGAGAGGAAGCAAGAGTGGTAAACATATCCTTACCTTTTATGCTAGCTTTAAAAATAAAATTATACTCTAATACTTGACCCTATGACCTTAAGGTCCTAAACATGTTATAATACGTTGCCTTACCAGTAATCCATGGGCCTTTACTATGAATGATCCACCAATGATGTCATAGCAACCATTGATTGAGTCATTTATTGAGAAAAAAGAGTTATTGTGAGGGCTCAAACCCAAAATATCTACCTTATATTTCTCCTACAAATGTTTGGATGGCTATTATTCCATACTACCAATTAAGAAGCAAGGGCCTTATGGAGCAACTTGCTCCTAGCAACTATCCTAAATATGAAAATATGGGTTAGATGAGGAATCTACCCCTAACCCTACAAACACAATAATGTACTCTATAATGAAACTAGTGTGTTGTGCCATTAGAGGTGATGAAGTAGATGCAACCTTCCATGAAGGGTTTGTGAATGTTCCAATGGTAGAAATTTTTGACTATGACCCACATGCATGCATAAAATGTAGCTAGTACCAAATTCAATTTCAAACTCAAATCTATATTTTCCTTAATTTTGCATTGAGAGGATACCAAATCATAGCCTGTAATCTATGTCAAAAATTAAATGGAGAGCTATAAAAACTCTAATAATAACTAATTCAAAGGAAGATATATAAAAAAAAAAGAATTACCAATAAAAATAGAGAATAAATTTATCCTATAGATCAAAAGAAGGACTAGAGGCTTTGAATGTACTTCTTACATATCCACGTAATACTACTCCAAAACCTAGTTTGATACCATGTTGGAATTCACAATATTTTTAAGAAAGAATGGAAGCTAAATATTTACATAAATCTTATATAGAAAGCAAAAAGAACAAAAATATTTGGGGAACTTGTGAAAACCATAAATGATCATTGTTTATAGATAGTATTTCACAACACTTTGATAAGAAATAATGAGTATGAGGGAGGAACTTCTAGAAATACAAAAAACTCAAATACACCATTAAGTTTAACCTAAGCTAAAGTGGGATTTAGGTTAATCACAATTAATAAAAATGTTTAACCATAACAAGGTTAACAAATGTCCATCAGCCAAACATAATAATAATATTTTAAAACTAATATTAGAACCCTATCCTAACATTATTATGTAAATGTCCAGTAACATGCATGGGCACCTAGACATATGGGTCATGTGAAGTAAACATTACTGATTATAATAAGTGTTAATAAAGATGTAGTTGTTTATTTATTAGGAGTTTCTAGCTTGGGTCCTCACTTGCATGTGAATATGACCCTTGAGCATTAGGGTTAGGGTTGATAGGATTATTTATTTAGGAAATGGTAGAGAGGGAATCCATCAAGTCATTTTTATAAAATTATAATGGATCTCTACTTCCAAAGAGGTTGCCCCCTAGAAGAGGCCTATGATATTTGGTTCTATGATTCTATTTCTTTTGAGTAATAAAAGTTGCCACAAATCCATTTAGTATTTCAATATTGTTATTTTAATCCATGTATTTTTGTTAATTATTACAATGTTTATTATGAATCTACTTGATTTTAATTGAAAGGTTCCTAATAAGTGGTATTTGATCACTTTCTAGGGCGTGTTTTTCAATAGTAACAAAAATTATGTTCCTATCATCCATCCCCTATTAACAATATTTTTCTCTTGTTGTGCTCATTTTTGCTAAATACCCTACAAAAATATCATAGCTTATTTTTTTTTAGTGGGTGGGGTGAGGAACCATGTGTTCAGGGTTTTAAAATATCATGGAGGAGCTAGCATTGTCTAAGCTAGATTTCCCATAAAGCATCTAGTGAAGTGAAGGGTGCTCAAACTCAATACCCAAGCCTTAGATGTTAGCTTTTGAAGCTATAAACATAAAGGAAATGCAACTACAAGTAATGAAATAAGAAAGTAATGTTATCTCTATGATAATGAAAATATAATAAGCAAGTAAATAGCAGGAGAAAATTCTGAAATAACTCATGAAATAGTCATTAATGAATGCTAAAAAAAATTGAACTTGGTACAATATGTGAAGATATCAATGCTCCATTCTTCATACAAGTTCTACATTGTATGTATTATCTCTCTACTCTACTAACTCTCTCCACTTCCCTTCCTAAACTCCTCTACCAAAGACCTATATATAATTATATGACTCTTGGCCTTCCATCTTCCTATGAATCTTCATCTACCTATCCTTTAGACTCATGTACATGTGGACACCATGCACATTTACAACATTGCACATTCTAATAATACTTGTGAATTTATTACATTACATAAAGTAAATACTCGAGCCTTAATATAAGATACTATCCTACAACATTATGCATAAGCACGAATCATCACAAATTGGCTATATTTAGGATTTTTAAATTTTTATATTTGCTAATCTTGGAACCTTTAACTGAGGCCCATTCGCCCAAATATTTTGGGGTGGAAATTTTTTTGGGTTCGATTCGCCCAACAGTGATAATAATTATCTTGTTTTTATTTTCATTTGCCAACCACTTTCACCCAAATCCATGGACCATTCACCTTCAAATTATAAATAATTTTTTTCTTCTTGCCCAATTCGCCACATATACTACATGTATAAATACTTAACAAAGGAACGATAAAATTACATCTAAAACACTCTAACTCAAAAATAGATAAACATATACCAATAGTGGAGAATGCTTTTTAGTGAAAACCAACAATAGATTATCTTCTTATACCTAGGCTTCCAGATTAGTTTGAGACATCAAATTAATAAAACTACCCCATATGGGTCCTCAATAGCAACCAATGAGTCCCAAAATCTAAGCTTCTAGATCTAAGTACTTCCAATGGATTTTAGATTGGAAGGATATTGGTGATGTTTCACCAAACTCTCTTCCATAGAAGGTCTACTTGGTTTTTTTTTAGACCAACCTCGACAAGACAATCATCTGATCACCGTAGCAACAACTTTGCTTATACTAGGAACATTGTCTAGAGATCCTTAATTCTTTGAGTTTCATGCACAAAAATCAAATCTAAATTGTCAAGCATAGATGCATTGACCAAGTGCAAGCTCATTAGGACTCTAGATTTTTTAGCCTTTAGTGGTTTTTGTTGCCCTAAGACCTCTTTGTTTTCTAGCTTTATTTTCATTTAAAAGGGTGGGAGATCCTTTTAATAATAATAAAAAATAGGGTTTAAAATAAGAAAATTTCCATGAAAATAATTGGGTTTTATTTTTCTCATAAAGGAAGGAAGAAGGAGCTTTGGGGATCAATTTTGGATAGAATAAAATATTGTTCAATAGGTTGGAAAGATAATTTCTTAACCATGTTTAGAAGGATGCAACTCATAAAGACTACATCACAATCCATGCATATATGTGTTTTCACTTTCAAGACTAATAATTACGCCAATAGGCATCCTACAATGGCAGCCAGGAAGGTCAACCACGTGGTAAACAATATTAATATTTTTTTTTTAAATCCAACATTAAGAAAATTATCCACTGACATTAATGGTTACGATGGATTTAAAATATTTAAACTATTTAAACTAAAATGGTGCCCAAACTTTCTAATACTAGCTTAGATATATAAAAAAAAAAAAAATATATATATATATATATATATATATATATATATATATATATATATATATATATCTATAAACGTCGAGAGTTATCAATCTCGAGGCGCCTATCTATCACACCCCAAAGAAATGAGATAGGCACCTCGATATTGATAACTCTCGGTGTTTATAGATATATATTTTTTATATATCTAAGCTAGTAGGTATAGCATTCAAAATAATAAAATTCAAAGAAATTTTCTTTGGAAAGGATGTGAGGAAATTTAGAAAGCAATAATATTATATGGGAAGGCTTGTTGAATTGTAAGCTTAAGAATTTTGTCTTAGGAGTAAAACTTGGATGGATATTATCCAAATATAAGAGTTGGGAAAATGTTACTTCAAAAACATATTAGTTCTCTTGATACAATGAAATTATTTAGGAAATGAACCCTACCTAAATGTTAAAAATCATAATATTTACTAGAAATAAATGGAAGCAAAACATTTACTTAAATATTATACATCAATAAAAAAGGATGAAAAATATTGGGGCACCCATAGGAACCATAAATAATCATTATCCATAGATATTATTGCATAAAAATAATAAGCATGAGGGTGGTATTTATAGAAATACCAAAACCCCAAATACATCATCAAGTTTAGCCAAAGTTAGGCTTTAGGTTAATTATAATTAATAAAAGGATTTTACCATAATAATGTTAACCAAGACCCATTTGACTAATATAATATAATATAATAAAAATAATTAACACATTGTAAAATAAAATTCTCTTAGGCCTATCTAATACATCGCATAATGTTGGCTAGCCATGAAGCAAATTATATCTGTAATATCCTTAATAATATAAATTGAGGGTCCAATAATAGAATAATTAGTGATAATAATATATTCCCCCTATAATGGATGCTTAAATTGTCCTATGTAGTTGAGGCAAATCCATCCAAATATCCCTCATCATTTGGGAAATGTCTACCCAGCTTCAAGACTTCATCTTCAATACTTAATAGCTTTAACAAGTAGTTCCTCGTCGATTGTTCCTCCCTTTTATAGTATCCATAACTGGTCCTTATTTTTTTTTGAAGATATATCCTAACCCTTGGGCCCCTGGGTCTTATCCTCCTTAGACATGAATTCCTTTGTATGAGTCTAAATTTATGGATTTCTATCATAATTTTGCATTGCCATATAAAAATGAACTACAAGAAAATATAATTGATTAAGAGTAAGAGTATTCAACATCTAAAATGAGAGAGAAAGATTAGCAAGGACAATCTTGACACATTATACAATATCTTTATTTTTGCCTCTAGAAATTACAATATATACTTTCAAATAATTGAATTCTAAAATATAGTCCTTCAAAATCAAACTCAGATAATTTAAGAGAAGAAAGCTCCAATTCTAAACAACTCATTTTAGTAGTATTAAAATTTCCAAAATGTTCATGTAGTTTTGACCATACCTTGATAGGGTCACTCTCCTCTTTGGTATGGAAAATAAGCCCTAGTTCAATCAACAAATAAAACAAATATAGAGCCACTTCTATCTTTTGGTGTTGAGCTTCACCATCAAGAACAACTAATTTATCCTCCTAAAATATGTATCATAGGTTATTACTTCATAGCAAGTCGATCATGTAATTTTACCAAACACTATAGTTTTATCCATTAATATGTACCTAGGGATATATAGTCCATTTTACATTATTGAATCCTTAACACCATAGCAAGTCCATGAATTGATGCCACCAGTGTATAGATCCCAAAAAATTATATGATTTAAAAAAGGGATCAATATACTTTTATATGTAAAATTTATGGCCTATAGAATATTTTCCCTAATGGAACCAAATAAATAAAAATTAAGGGCTCTAACCTTAGGTATGCAATCACTAATCTTGATTTACTACTTGGAAAACTTTGATTTGTTAGAGTGATCCAATTACTTTTCACGACCTTACCTCCTATAATCCGGTTAGTTGTTAATGCTTGCTTCATTTTGATTGGTCAAACACACACACACACACATGTATATAATATATTTGACATGGTTCTATATAAATCCATGTCTATTAGGGATCTATAATGCCTTGAGTAACCTAAAACCTATCTCCACGAGGTTTGAAATTGATACCTCTCAATGTTAAGCACCTTGGTATAACCAAGGCAAATATATTTCCTCTAAGGAGAGGAAGAAAGAGTGGCAAACATATCCTTACCTTTTATGCTAGCTTTAAAAATAAAATTCTACTCTAATACTTGACCCTATTACCTTAAGGTCCTAAAAATTTTATAACTCGTTGCCTTACCAGTAATCCATGGGTCTCTACTATGAATGATCCACCAATGATGTCATAACAACCATTGATTGAGTCATTTATTGAGAAAAAAAAAAGTTATTGTGAGGGATCAAACCCAAAATCTCTACCTTCTATTTCTCCTACAAATGCTTGTATGGCTATTATTCCATACTACCAACTAAGAAGCAAGGGCCTTATGGAGCAACTTGCTCCTAGAAACTATCCTAAATATGAAAATATGGGTTAGATGAGGAATCTACCCCTAACCCTACAAATACAATAATGTACTCTATAATGAAACTAGTGTGTTGTGCCAGTAGAGGTGATGAAGTAGATACAACCTTCCATGAAGGATTTTCGAATGTTCCAATGGTAGATATTGTTGACTATGACCCACATGCATGCATAAAATGTAGCTAGCACCAAATTCAATTTCAAACTCAAATCCATATTTTCCTCTATTTTTTATTGAGAAGATACCAAATCATAGCTTGGAATCTAGATCAAATATCAAATGGAGAGCTAGAAAAACTCTAATCATAACAAATTCAAAGGAAGATATAAAAAAAAAATAGAATTACCAATAAAAATAGAGAATAAATTTATCCTATAGATCAAAATAAGGACTAGAGGCTTTGAATGTACTTCTTACATATCCGCGTAATAATACTCCAAAACCTAGTTTGATACCATGTTGGAATTCACAATATTTTTAAGAAAAAATGGAAGTTAAATATTTACATAAATATTATATAGAAAGAAAAAAGGACAAAAATATTTGGGGAACTTGTGAACACCATAAATGATCATTGTTTATAGATATTATTTCACAGCACTTTGATAAGAAATAATGAGTATGAGGGAGGTACTTATAGAAATATCAAAAACTCAAATACATCATTAAGTTTAACCTAAGATAAAGTGGGATTTAGGTTAATCACAATTAATAAAAATGTTTAACCATAACAAGGTTAACCAAGGTCCATCATCCAAACATAATAATAATATTTTAAAACTAATATTAGGACCCTATCCTAACATTATTATGTAAATGTCCAGTAACATGCATGGGCACCTAGACATATGGGTCATATGAAGTAACCATTACTAATTATAAGACTAGTTAATAAATATGTAGTTGTTTACTTATTAGGAGTTACGAGCTTGGGTCCTCACTTGCATGGGAATATGACCCTTGAGCATTTGGGTTAGGGTTGATAGGATTATTTATTTAGGAAAGGGTAGAGAGGGAATCCATCAAGTCATTTTTCTAAAATTATAATGGATCTCTACTTCCAAAGAGGTTGCCCCCTAGAAGAGGCCTATGATATTTGGTTCTATGATTCTACTTCTTTTGAGTAATAAAAGTTGCCACAAATCCATTTCGTATTTCAATATTGTTATTTTAATCCATGTATTTTTGTTAATTATTACAATATTTATTATGAATCTACTTGATTTTAATTGGAAGGTTCCTAATAAGTGGTATTAGATCACTTTCTAGGGCGTATTTTGCAATAGTAACAAAAATTATGTTCCTATCATTCATCCCCTATTAACAATATTTTTCTCTTGTTGTGCTCCTTTTTGCTAAATTCCCTACAAAAATATCATAGCTTTTTATTTTTTAGTGGGTGGGTTGAGTAAACATGTGTTGGGGATTTTAAACTATCATGGAGGATCTAGCATTATATAAGCTAGATTTTCCATAAAGCATCTAGTGAAGTGAAGGGTGCTCAAACTCTAATACCCAAGCCTTAGATGTTAGCTTTTGAAGCTATAAACATAAAGGAAATGCAACTACAAGTAATGAAATAATAAATTAATGTTATATCTGTGATAATTAAAATCTAATAAGAAAGTAAATAACATGAGAAATTTATGAAATAAATCATGAAATAGCCATTAATGAATGCTAAAAAAAATTGAACTTGTTACAATATGTGAAGATCTCAATGCTCCATTCTTCATAAAAGTTTTACATTGTATGTACTATCTCCCTACTCTACTAACTCTCTCCATTTACCTTCCTAAACTCTTCTACCAAAGACCTATATATAATGAGATGACTCTTGGCCTTCCATATTACTATGAATATTCATCTACCTATCCTTTAGACTCATGTACATATGGACACCATGCACATTTACATCATTGCACATTCTAATAATACTTGTGAATTTATTACATTACATAAAGTAAATACTCAAGACTTAATCTAAGATACTCTCCTTCAAAGTTATGCATAAGAACGAATCATCATAAATTGTCTATATTTAGGATTTTCAAATTTTTAAACTTGCTAATTTTGGAACCTTTCACTGGGGCCCATTCGCCCAAAAATTTTGGGGTGGAAATTTTTTTGGGGTTGATTCGCCCAATGGTGATAATAATTATATTGTTTTTATTTTCATTTTCCAACCACTTTCACCCAAATCCATGGACCATTCACCTTCAAATTATAAATAATTTTGTTTTTCTTGCCCAATTCGCCACATATACTACATGTATAAATACTTAACGAGGTAATGATAAACTTACATCTAAAATACTCTAACTCAAAACTAGATCTAAAGAAGAAAAAATCCTATTATCAATCAACATATTTGTTGATCGATTGTAGGTGATTATCAATCTGAAGACATTGATTAGTTCTACAAACTTTACACCAATCTATTGTAGGGGTGTGTCAATCTATATATACCAATCGGTTGTAGAAACCTGAAAAGATGAATTGATTTCAGAAGATAGCCTATCAACATAAACTGATCTATTGCAAAGGAGTATTGATCAGCATATGTCAATAGGTTAGAGAAACCTAAAAATATGAATCAAATTCAAAGGATATAAACTCAACATAAATTTATCTATTGCAGAGGAGTGTTGATCGTCATATGTTGATTGGTTGTAAAAACCTAAAAAGGTGAAACAGTTTTAGAGAATAGCCTCTCGACATAAACCGATAGATTGTAGAGTATTATAAATGGGCCATGGCTGATCGTATGCAAATAATTTTAGTATGATGATCTATTATAGATGAATTTCTATCAACACACACCGATCGATTACAAAGGATTATCAATAAAAAAATACCAATTGGTTATAGATATCTTTATAGTGTGGTAATCGATTGTAGAGGATGATCTGTTGGAGAGTATTGGTAATCGACCATGGTTGATCACATGTAGAGAATTGATAGTGTGATGATGTTTTGTAGAGGAATACCTATCGATACATAACTATTGGTTGTAGAGGATTGTCAATCGGTAAATACGGATTAATTTCAAATATCTTGACAGTGTGATGATAAGTTACATAGGATGATTTGTTGCAGAGTATTGTCAATCAATCGTGGTTGATAAGTTGTAGAAAACTTAAAGTGACTACCGATGGTAGAAATTTATGATAACTATGACAATAGGTAAATTGAAAGCTTTCAAAAATATCAGTGTGCTTGTTTTGTTTTGAAACCTTAAATTTGACTTAATGCCTACTTGTTGTTGTAGCCTTGTTACTTCTTTTTTAACCTTTGTTAGTTTCTTTAGAATTGCTAGGTAGAGTATTTTTCTTCCACTATTTTGTTGTTCAAACCTCTTTTCCTTCAGTTTCATAGGTAGCATAGATGAACTATATGCAACTGTGAGATACAAGTATCCATGTCATCTTGTTGTGTGTTAGGAGCATTTTTTGTTGTCAGAGACTGCATTGCTTTGATTTATTGTTGTTCTTTGAGCATGTAGGTAGAGGTCATTCTAGAGGGAAGTTTATATTCATCTGAAGACTCATAAATTCTTTATGGAATTATAGTTTAATCTTGGTTAGTTAGAAATGCAAATTATTATTGAGGGAAGTATGTAATTTTTCTTCAATTTCATATTTATTTCCTAACATCTAAAGGTTTTTCTTTACATGTACAATGTCACCTACTAAATATAGAAAGAATGAAGGCAAATATTCTAGTAAAAATACAATTCTAAAATATTTTACACAAGTATCAAAATGCAGTGAGGCATCCATATCTCCACAACTTTAAGGTACACACACCTTTTACTGTCAAATCATTATTTTTTCAATTATGTTATTGTTAAATAATAACCCTTTATTTATTAATAGATAAATGGTTATCTGCTTATTTACCTATTTTTAAATGCTTTGTAAAACTGTATCATGTTAATTATAGTATCTTTTTACAACCAAAAATGATATAGAACACCAAACATTGAATGCAGTGAACACTGTCGACCCTGATATACCTCCACTTGAAGATATTCCAGGGGATGATATGTGACCACATAACAATTTTTATAATAACGAAATTCAATAACCACTTCATGAGATTCCTCATACAAACACATCAACCAAAAAAGAAAATCAGAGTACAATTAAAATGCAGACCTTTGAAGAATCTTCTAGTCAAAAATCTAAACATCAAAAGACAAGCAACTGGACTATTAGAAGGGATTTTAAAAATGAATGTGAATGGTTATATCCATTTATTGAGCGAGTGAATACAAAGAAACTTTTTTATGGAAAATTGTAATGCGTAAAATATTTACAATGTTGTTGTAACTAGTTTAAAGGATATTACCGAAATGGATGAAAAATAATTGGCCACAAAGTTAATTTGTGTTGGAGCTAATGGTGTAGCTACAATGCAAGTACAAAGGAATGGTCTTTGTGTTAGACTTTAGAATTAAATTTCCCCATATTTTATTCCCATTCATTGCATGGTGTATAGAATGAATTGTAAGCACATTTGAAAATGTTGCCAAAGTGGAAGATCTCATCCGTGAAATACGCAGTCCAAAAAGGTTTGCAGAATTTCAATAGTTTTCTCTAGGTGTAACTAAAGAAAAAGAATTGTTAAAATATGTGGACACCAGGTGCATTTCTTATTTTCTTCTTGTAAAAAGAGTTTTTCAAAATATCAATCCGTAGTGGGGTTTATGTATGCACATCGTAGGGATGTTAACAAGGTAAAATATTTGTTATATCGTATGACTGAGTTGGAAACTCTTCTCGCATTATGTGGTATTTCATTGTTGCAAGAAATGAATACTTTGATAATGGAAAGATTTGTCCAGGACCATTAACCATCAAGCCTAATATTTCCATGATCTGATGTTCCATATGTTGGAAACTCTTCTCGCATTATGTCATATTTGTTAATAATGATTTTTCCTCAAATGGCTATTACTAAAACTAGTTTTGTTTATAATTCCTTCCCTCATAGATGTTGTAAGTATTGTTGATTCATGTCTGAAATGGAATGCATAGATGACTTGATCTACCATGGATGCTCCTCAAATCATAGAACCTATATTCTAATAGACCTAGGTGTTGCTCAAAGGTTTTGGAGTAGGATTTTGAGATATCTTTGTATAAACGATAAGGGGATCGCTATAGCCAAAACACTAATCTATGATAAGCTTTTTGGTTATACCCTATTACAAATAGACCTTAACTAGATGATCTTCATTCTATTGCAAGCATCAAATGGACATGCCAAGCATGGGATCTATCCAAGATATTTTTGTGGTT
The DNA here is from genome assembly GCA_028583015.1 of Wollemia nobilis. Lineage (NCBI taxonomy): Eukaryota > Viridiplantae > Streptophyta > Pinopsida > Araucariales > Araucariaceae > Wollemia > Wollemia nobilis. The sequence continues at coordinate 9,159,803 of JAQPPZ010001925.1, forward strand.
ACATGCCTCTATGATATTAGGAAATGATCTGTGATAAGATTTTTGCTTATGCCCTGCTACCATCAGTCATTTCCCCCTGTGTTAATATATCATTGGAACCATTCAAATTGATTTGATAGAGGTTTGATCACCTAATAAGGGTTTTAAAACTTGTATGATAAATTTGGATCCCTCCAAGGGTGATTTCAAATCCCTACAGCTCAGCCCCTAAGCGATCAGAGTGCCCTATCCTGCACTCAATCTACTCAAGTGGAGGTATATGTAATGGCCTCCTCGAGCAATATCCCACATGGGATATTTTTAGGACCTGGAGCTCCTTAAAGGTATTTTAACTCCCTAAGATATTTGATCACCAGGTTGTGGTTGAATATTGAACCACCTAGTGGTTGGTTGTCCCAGTTGGAGGTATATATGGATGGTCTTGTTGATGCCACGTGTTTGATTCTTGCTTTGTTGGTTGTCATTCAAAAGACTTTTACCCTTGTTCCACCATGCCATATGTTAGCTTGCATTGTTGCCATGTGTTGTATGGTTATTCCTACGAGTTGTATAAGTGGCTAACAAAACCCTTTTAATATTATATGGGACTAATTATCCCATATTTGTTGTGTCGAGAAAATATTGGGAGTTTATAAGGGACTAATTATCCCTTGTATGAATGACCACCACTCAATTTTCATGGTGGCCACTGAGCGGTGGTCACTAGTGCTAGTTGGTGGAGCTTGACCATGCGATGGTGGTTAGACTAGCCAAGAAGGCTAGGGTGTGGTTGCTAGGCACCATTGACTTGACTTGACTTGAGGATTGGTTAGATTCATTGACTAGTGTTGGAAATATTGAGCATATTGAGTTGTCATTAATGTCAAAGGTGAAATAGTTGAGAATTACTCTCAAGGTTGAAATATTAAAGTGCAAGACAAATATCATCGAAAGGTACACAAGGCAAAAATATGTTGATGAGAAGTGTGAAATGGTTGTCAAGGAAATATGTATCTCCAAGTTGTTTTTTTAAGAGAAAGGTTATAATATTTAAATGAAAATTTAAATATTATGAAAAGGAAGCAAATATTTAAAGACAAAGAATTATTTCCAATATAGTATTAACATTATAATATTTTAATATTATAATGCAAATGTTTCAAAAGTTAAAAGAAGTACAAGGAAATAGAAATCAAATTAATTGAGCACTGACATCAAAGCATGATATGAAAAGTATATTTAAGGGAGTGAAATATTTTATTAGCACCAAGGTTTTAAAATATTGTGCTAATCAAAATTATTTTCTGATCGAAATCGTTCATCACTCATTGGAGGGCAGAAAAGAAGAATTTGCACATACTTCTAAACAGATCCAAAGTCACAAATATTATGAAGGTATAGAGTGTAACATCACAACTGGGTGGCTAGCCCAAATGGAAGAGGGTCCTACGCTAAGGTGCTTGCAAGGAGGATGTCACAGGTTAAAAACCCATAGATAATGTTTTGATTGATATTTTGGTAAAAGAGAAGGAACAAAACATGTCAAAATTAAATTCATACCCATTGGTTATTGTGTGAGCAGCTAGTGCACATGGTAGCTGAGCCTGCGATAGGGTGTGTTCAAGCCATAGGTGGTAGGTTCGAGTCGTAGTGGCAGCACATCAAGAGGGTTCAAAATTTTTAATTAAATTTTAAGGTGTGCAATAGTGTTTTCCCTAGGGAGACAAGGTATATTTTAATTTAATTGTATTTGATTGAATAGTTATTAGATGGTATAAGGGACATTGTGGCATATTGAATTTATAAAAGTTGGAGGTATAAAGTGTATGTGATTGATTTAAATATTATAAATTGTATCTTTAGTTATTGAGTGAAACATTGTGATGTGTTGAGAATTATTTTTTGTGAAAGTAGGAGTTATAATGTTTTATTGTGGTTTAATTTTTTATTGTATTTGTGATATGATGAAAAGGAAGAATTGAGAGGTTTTGATCATTGTTAGAGCTTTATCTTGTGAAGAAAAAAATAGTCTTAAAATATTATTTTCAGATCCTATTGTGCATATATTTTGAGGAAGAAATTTAATGTGGATTATTTGAAATATAGATCTACTAACTAGTTTTTGAAGTGGCACTTTTAAAGGGAAATTATTTTGAGACAGGTTTTTGAGAGCACATCTTCATCAAAGCAAGTTAACAGGCATGGTAATATTATTCCTTATTTAAGGTTTTTGGTTGAGAAAATACTTCTAAATCATAAGGTGGAGAAATAAGTATTATATTTGTGCATTATTGGAAATATATGTGCTAGGATTTGAGAACAAGTTGTACATCATTATTGAATGAGATTGAAATACATGTGCTAGAATTGAGAGCAATTTTTGTGCATAATATTGATTGATATTGGAATAAACTTGCAAAGGTCAAAAAGCATATTTGTGAATTAATTTGTGTATTAACCTTGAGTGGTATTTGGAAAGAACATATTATGAAATTGTATTGCATATAATTTTCTATGTGTTCTTGAATAAAAATTCTAGGTAGAATATGTCTGAAGTACTTTGATCAAAGCATGTGTTATGAGAAATTTTTGAGCATGTGTTAGAGCAAATTTGGGTAAATTTGAGCAAGTATTGTGAGAAGGCTTGGTGACTATTTTGGTATATTTGTGAGAATGTTTTGTTCCTAATTTTAGTAAGCCTTGTGAGTGGGCTTGGTGCAGATTTGGGCAGATTTATGAGAAAGTTTTGTTGCTGATTTGAGAAAGCCTTTTGAAGGCTTGGAATAGTTTTTTAGCAGAGTATTGAGTTGAATTGGAGTATACCAGAGCTGAGAGGAGAGGTGTATCCTATGGATAGATATCCACAAACCAAAGTGATGGGGATAGAGGTCTCCTATGGATATAGGTCCACAAACTAGAATAGTGGGGATAGAAGTCCACAAACTAGAGCAGTGGGGATAGAGGTATCATGTAGATAGAGGCCCATAAACCAGAACAATGGGGATAAATGTATCCCATGGATAAAGTTCCATAAACTAGAGTAGTGGGGATAGAGGTCTCCTATGGATAGAGGTCCATGAACTTGAGCATAGGGGATTGATATCTCCTTTGGGTAGAGGCCCATAAAATTGTAAAAGGGAATTGGTTCCCAAGATATTTATTGAGAAAATTTATAAGAAAAAATTTCTCCATGGATGTAACCCACATTGGGTGAACCACGTTAAATTTGTGTCTCTCATGTGTGTGATGATTTATGTATTACCTTGATACTGCTATTGATGATATTGGTTAATACTACTTTGAATAATTATTGCAATTGATATTATTGTTGTTATCATTTGGAAATAAAAGTAAAAGTTTAGCTTATATTTTTCATCCCCCCTCTCAATATAAGCTTGTGTTCTTCAATTGGTATCAGAGTTGGTTCCTTCAAAAAGTCTAAAATATTGAAAGAAGATCTTACAAGAACACATAATGGCCACTAAAATGATAGAAGTTGCTCCTATGGTTGCAATCAATAAAAGAGACTCATAACTAGATGACATAGAGAAGGAATTTACTGCTAATCTAGTTCAATTGGAAGTTAAAATTCAAAAGGATGAAGAAACAAAGACAAGGTTTCTACAAAATCTCAATAACTTAAAGGTTAAATTTTAAGAGGTAAGAAGAATTGAATAAATAATGATTGAGAAATTAAAATCAAAAGAGTTGGAATGTGAACATTTGTAAAATGAGATTGTATCTTTGAGAAAGGAATTCGTGACTAGATATAATGATACAAAATGGGGAATCAAGATCAACAAGGACATCAAAGAAATCAACCCATGAAGAACCCATGACCTATGTTGATATACTAAAAGGGATTAAAAGCACCAAGGAGGAAGAGAACAAAGAATTATCATGGACAAAGGTCAATCACAAAAACAAACCATATCATCCAAGGAAATCAATTAGCTTTCAATGCTTCTTCCATGGCTATTGTTTCTCATGTAATGAATATGGTCATAAAGTTGTGCATTGCATGATCAGTATAAAAAATGATGTTAGAAATTTCAATTTATTTGCACCTCTCATGGATAACAACATCATATGCTACAAATGCAATAATTTTGGGCACAAGACCAAATGGTGTAAAATAGTGTTTCCTGAATCAAGAAAAAATAAGGAGGATCAAAAAGTTCAAAAGAATACAACCTCAAAAGGTTGGAAAAGGAAAGAGGAACATGAAAAAGAGAAGTCAATGTTGGTACAAATAAATCTTCATGCACAAGATGAGGGAAATGAGTGGTATGTTGATAGTGGTTTTTCAAGTCATATGACAAGTGACAAAAGTAAATTTCTTTCATTTAAAGAAATAAATGGAGGATCAGTAAAATTTGGTGATAATGCTTCAGCTAATTTTTTTGGAAAAGGGACTTTGAGTTTAGATAGTGGAAAATCAAAGATAGAAAATGTGTTGTATGTTAAGGGATTGAAGCATAATTTATTAAGTGTAAGTCAACTTTGTGATCAAGGGCACATAGTCACTTTTCATACAAATGGATGTGATATCAGGATATCCAAGATAGAAAATCTTGTTGCAGATGCCAATAGAATTGCAAACAATCTCTACCTATTAAGTGAGATTAAAGGAGATAAATATTTTTTATCACAATAATATGAGAACTGGTTATGGCATAGAAGAATGGGTCATTAAAAATTTTATAATAGTAAAAATAAGAAAAAAATAGGTAGTCAAATATTTACCCAAGATAAAATGACCCCAAGTACAATTTGTGCACAATGTCAGTATGGTAAGCAAACAAGAACAATTTTCAAGTCACAAGAGTTTTCTTCATACCAACCATTAGAACTAGTTCAGACTGATTTATGTGGTCCTACAAGGATAAAGAGTTTACAAGGTGAAAGTTACTTCATGCTATTTATAGATTATTTTTCCAAAATGACTCGGGTAACCTTCTTAAAAGAAAAATCAAAATCTTTCGAAAAGTTCAAGAAATTCAAGGCCCTAGTAGAAAATAAAACATGTTAAAAGATCAAGTGTCTAATATTATATAGAGGAGGAGAATTCACTTTAGGTGAATTCATAGAATACTGTGAACAACATGGAATCAAAAAAGTACTCAGTAGCAAGGACTCCACAAAAAAAATAGAGTATTTGAAAGAAAAAATAGAACTGTTGAGAATATTGTCAAAGCTATGCTAAATGAGTCTAATATTTCATATGGTTTTTGGAGAGATGCAGTTCCTACAGTTGTTTATATCATCAATAGAGCTCAAGTAAGAGTAAATCATCACAAAAACTCATATGAGATTTGGAAGGGAAGACCAACTATTGTGAAGCATTTTAGAGTTTTTGAGAGCAAATACTACATTAGAAAAGAACAAAAAAATTTGGGTAAGTTTGATTCAAGGTGCGATGAGGGTATTTTTCTTGGATATTATACAAATAGCAAAGCCTATAAATGCTATAATAAAATATCACATACAATTATGGAAAGTAAAAATGTAAGACTTGATGAAGAAATAGGGATAAGAGAACCAGATCAAGAGATTGTATATCAAGAAGGAGAAAGTTGCCAGGAAGAATTAGGTGAAGAACCAGAATAATATGAAACACAAAGAACACCACCTAAGACACCATCCAGGTATGTGCAAAAAAAACATCCAAGAGATCTAATTATTGGGAATCCAGATAAAATACAAACAAGGAGGAAGATAATAGGAATAGGTGAACATGCAAATATTTCTTTGCTATCTAAAATCAAGCCCAAGGATTTCAATAAGGCAATAGAAGACAAATATTGGATCAAGGCAATGGATGAAGAGTTGGATCAAATAGAAAAAAGTGAGACTTGGTAACTTGTCCCATGATCAAAAGACAAGAATATAATTGGCACTAAATGGGTTTACATAAATAAGTTAAATGAAGATGGTCAAGTAGTCAGAAACAAAGAAAAATTGGTATGCAAAGGCTATGCATAGGTTGAAGGGATTGATTTTGATGAAATATTTCTCCTGTTGCATGACTTGATTCCATAAGAATATTTTTAGCATTCTCAAGTTTCAAAAACTTCAAAGTATATCAAATGGATGTAAAATCGGCTTTTCTTAATGTTTTCTTAGAAGAAGAGGTCTACATTGAGCAACCTGAGGGGTTCATCCTAAATGATAAGCCAAATTATGTATGTAAATTAAATAAGGCTCTTTATGGACTAAAGAAAGCCCCTAGGGCTTGGTATTCAAGGTTGGATAAGTATATTCAAGAATAAGATTTCAAAAAAGGAATAGTTGATAGCAATTTATACATCAGAAATGAAGGAAATGACTTGTTGATTGTGGTGGTCTATGTGGATGATATCATTTTTGGAGGTAGTAATAATAAGTGTATGCAAAGTGAATTTGAAATTTCAATGCTTGGTGAGTTATCCTTCTTCCTTGGATTTCATATTTCACAATTAGAAAAGGTATATTTCTCTCACAAACCAAGTATATAAAAGAAATATTGAAAAAATTCAGATTGCAGGATTGCAAACCAGTGAGTATCCCCATGGTTATAGGATGAAAGTTGAGTAAATATGATGAATCTCCTCAAGAAAATTATACATTATATATATCCATGATTGGAATTTTACTATATGTCATAGCTACAATACCAGATATAATGCAGGCAGTGGGACTAGTGGAAATATTTCAAGAAGTTCCAAAGGAAACACATGTACAAGTAGTAAAGAGAATCCTTAGGTATCTAAAAGGAACTATGGAATTTAGACTATGGTATCCAAATGGAAATAAATTTCACTCTCACAACATACACAGATGTGGATTGGGCAGGCAGTATTGATGACAGAAAAAGTATGAGTGGAGGAGCATTCTTTCTTGGAAATTGTTTAGTCTCTTAGATAAGCAAAAAATAAGCATCAGTATCCTTATCTACAGTAAAATCAAAGTACATTGCAAAATTTGCTTGTTGTACACAGTTTTTAAGGATGAAGAAAACTTTAAAAGACTTCAAAGTAGAGAATGATCATCCCATATCCATACTTTGTGATAATACAAGTGCCATAAACATTTCAAATAATCCAGTGATGCATTCAAGGACCAAGCACATTCCAATAAAATATTATTTTTTTAGAGAGTAGGTGATGAATTAGCAAGTAAAATTGGAATATATTACTATAAAGGAATAGATTGCAGATATATTTACTAAGCCACTTCCAAAGGAAACTTCTGAGTATATTAGAGGAAATTTGGGAGTAGTCTTACTCCCATCCCAAACTTTATCACCTCAAGAAGAGGAGGTGGTGAGGGGGCTAAGATAAGAGTCTTATTTTTAGCCCCAAAGGAGCCCTTTACCATTGATGTCAAAGGGAGAGATATTTCAGTAAGGGGAAGAGAATTCAGTGAGGGGGAGTAGCTTCTCAGGGGGAGCAGATTTGGAATCCAGTGGTAGTAAAATAAAATATTCTAGAAGGGTTGCCATCAATGACAAAGGGGGATATTTTTGGAAATATTGAGCATATTGAGTTGTCATTGATGTCAAAGGTGAAATAGTTGAGAATTATCTTCAATATTGAAATATTAAAGTGCAAGACAAATATCATCAAAAGTTACACAAGGTAGAAATATGTTGATGAGAAGTGTGAAATGGTTGTCAAGGCAATATGTATCTCCAAGTTATTTTTTAAGAGAAATGTTATAATATATAAATGAAAAATTAAATATTATGAAAAAGGAGGCAAATATTTAAAGACAAAGAATTCTTTCTAATACACAAAGGTTTCAAGTATTAACATTATAATATTTTAATATTATAATGCAAAGGTTTCAAAATTTAAAAGAAGCGCAAGGAAATAGAAATAAAATTAATTGAATGTTGACATCAAAGCATTATATAAAAAGCATATTTAAGGGAGTGAAATATTTTATTGGCACTAAGATTTTGAAAGATTGTGCTAATCAAAATCGTTCACCATTATTTGGAGAGCAGAAGAGAGGAATCTGCACATAGTTCTAAGTAGATCCTAAGTCACATATATTATGGAGGCAATGAGTGTAACATCATAGCTTTGTGGCTAGTCTAGATTAAAAAGGATCTTACGCTAAGTCACTTGCGAGGAGGAGGTCATAGGGTTAAAACCCATAAATAATATTTTTATTGAGTTTTTGGTAAAAGAGAAGGTGTAGAACATGTCAAAACAAAATTCATGCCCATTTATTCTTGTGTGAGCAGCCAGTGCACATGGTAGTCGAGTCTGCACTAGGGTGTGGACAAGCTAGAGGTGGTAGGTTTGATTCGTAGTGACAGCACGTTAAGAGAGCACAAAATTTTTGATTAAATTTTAAGGTATGCAATAGTGTTTGCCCTAGGGAGACATAAGGTATATTTTAATTTAATTGCATTTGATTGAATGGTTATTAGATGGTATAAGGGACATTGTGGCATATTGAATTTTATAAAATTTGGAGGTATAAGGTGTATGTGATTGATTTAAATATTGTAAGTTGTATCTTTGGTTATTGAGTGAAACATTGTGGTGTGTTGAGAATTATTTCTTGTGAAAGTAGGAGTTATAAGGTGTTATTGTGGTTTAATTTTTTATTGTATTTGTGGTATGATGAAAAGGAAGATTTGAGAGGTTTTGATCATTGTTAGAGCTTTATATTGTGAAGATAAAAATAGAGTCTTAAAATATTATTTTCAGATCCTATTGTGCACATCTTTTGAGGAAGAAATTTAATGTGGATGATTTGAAAGATAGATCTACTAACTAGTTTTTTAAGTGGCACTTTGAAAGGGATATTCTTTTAAGACAGATTTTTAAGGGCATATCTTCATCAAAGTAAGTTGAGAGGTATGGTGATATTATTCCTTCTTTAAGGTGTTTGTTTGAGCAAATATTTCTGAATCATAAGGTGGAGAAATAAGGATTATAATTATGCATTGTTGGAAATATATGTGCTACAATTTGAGAACAAGTTATGCATCATTGTTGAATGAGATTGAAATACATGTTCTAGGATTGAGAGCAAGTTTTGTGCATAATATTGATTGATATTGAGATAATCTTGCAAAAATAAAAAGCATATTTGTGAAGAAATTTGTGCATTAACCTTGAGTGGTATTTGGAAAGAACATATTGTGAAATTGTATTGCATATCATTTTCTATGTGTTCTTGAACAAGAATTTTGGGTAGAATATGTCTGAAGTACTTTGATCAAAGCATGTGTTATGAGAAATTTTTGAGCATGTGTTAAAGCAGATTTGGGTAAATTTCAGCATGTCTTGTGAGAATACTTGGTGTATATTTGGGTAGATTATGAGCAAGTTTTGTTGCTGATTTTAGCAAGCCTTGTGAGTAGGCTTGGTGTAGATTTGGGAAGATTTGTGAGCAGGTTTTGTTGCTGATTTGAGCAAGCCTTGTGAAGGCTTGGAATAATTTTTTAGCATAGTATTGAGTTGACTTTGGAGCATACCAAAGCTGAGATTAGAGGTATCTCTTGTGGATATATATCCACAAACCAGAGTAGTGGGGATAGAGGTCTCCTATGGATAGAGGTCCACAAACCAGAATAGTGGGGACAGAGGTCTCCTGTGGATAGATATCCATAAACTAGAGCAGTGGGAATAGAGGTCTCATATGGATAGATGTCCACAAACTATAATAGTGAGGATAGAGGTTTCTCGTGGATAGAGGTCCATAAACCAGAGTAGTGGGGACAGATGTATTTTGTGGATAGAGGTCCACAAAATTGAGCATAGGGGATTGAGACCTCCTTTGGGTAGAGTCCCATAAAATTTTAATAGGGAATTGGTTCCCAAGATATTTATTGAGAAATTTTATAAGAAATATTTTATTTGTGGATATAACCCACATTGGGTGAACCATGTTAAATTTATGTCTCTCATGTGTGTGATGATTTGTGTATTGCCTTGATACTGCTATTGATGATATTGATTAATACTGCTTTGAAGAATTATTGTAATTGATATTATTGTTGTTATCATTTGGAAAGAAAAGTAAAATTTTAGCTTATACTATTCACCATCTTCCCTCTCAGTATAAGCTTGTGTTCTTCAATTAGTTGTTGACTTGACTAGAGGTGATCGAGTGGTTGAGAAAATCAATTGCACAGTTGACCTCCTAAAACATATTTTGATCAATTAAACATTAGGTGATAATGTTTTTATTTTACCAATTTATCCTTTGCCTCAGAATATAATGGAACTCTTTAACCTTTAGGATTGGTGGTATTTTTGCATGCATTCTTAAGGTTAAATAAAAAGGATAGGTGGTATTTTTGCATATAACCTTAAAGGTAAATTAAAAGAACTAGAGTACAATTTTGGAAAAAATTGTAGGAAACTATGGTACAAAAATGGATTATTAGATTAACTAAATTTATGGGACTTTAGTTAGTTTGATAAGTGTAAATTGGATTATTAGATTAACTAAATGTATGGGGTTTTAGTTAGTTTGATAAGTGGAAATTAGATTATTAGATTAACTAAAGGTATGGGACTTTAGTTAGTTTGATAAGTGGAAATTGGATTATTAGATTAACTAAAGGTATGGGACTTTAGTTAGTTTGATAAGTGGAATTGGATTATTAGATTAACTAAAGGTATGGGACTTTAGTTAGTTTGATAAGTGGAAATTAGATTATTAGATTAACTAAAGGTATGGGACTTTAGTTAGTTTGATAAGTGGAAATTGGATTATTATATTAACTAAAGGTATGGAAATTTAGTTAGTTTGATAAGTGGAAATTGGATTATTAGATTAACTAAAGGTATGAGACTTTAGTTAGTTTGATAAGTGGAAATTAGATTATTAGATTAACTAAAGGTATGGGAATTTAGTTAGTTTGATAAGTGGAAATTGGATTATTATATTAATTGAAGATATGGTATTTTAGTTAGTTTGATAAATGGAATTGGAGTATGTGGATTAAAAGAGCAATTCACGGTAAAGTCATGGGAATTGTGAGTTCCTACACATTATATTGGCATACATTTGAGAGAAAGGACTAACGATATGAACGTGGAGTTCATTCTAAGACTGTGGAAGTTTTAGGTTTTGATTAGAATAATATTTGGAAAAGAATGAATGTGGACTTCTTTCTTGAAGAAATTATAAGGTCTCTTTGTAAACCTATTTTATACGATACGATAAATGTAGAGGGATTATGGGTTCCCTCCTTTATATTTATTTTATATAATATGAATGTTGGTAGCATAATGCCTAGATCTTTGAAATAGGTTGTTACTAAAAATAATTGGAAAGAATGATGTATTCTTTCATAAATAATTATGGAAATTCTTGTGCATTATATTGATGCTTTGATAATGGAATTATGGCAATTCCATAATTTGACTATATTGGAAAATATTAATGATAATATAAAGAGATATATTTGAGGTTAGGTTTTTACCTTCGAGTTTTCCCAATATACATGTTGTGTCATTTTATGGTTTGCAATTATGTGGATGTTTATTTACTTTGCAATGATTGAAATGGATGTTGTGTAGGGAATTTAAAATTGCTATATAATGTGGATAAATTCATATTTAATGGATACCAAATATTTTAGATGCTCAGTTTACAATGAATTATGCAATGCTTTTAATTATTATGGAAATATAAAAAAAAAGTGTATGGAGGAATGATGTATATCCACTTGTTAATGCTTATTCCAAAATGTCCACCTAATATTGTAGTTATGGTATGTTAAATGAAATACTATACCATAATTATAATGGATGGTTGAATTACTATTCTACATGGTTATAAATTATGTGTTATAGATTATCCTAGGGCATTAGGATCTCCTAGAACAATCCTAAAATGGAAAACAAAAAAGTTATGAACAAACTTGGATATCTATGAAAGGAATAAGTTAGCTCATCATGAATGATATTGATTGCTTATTTTGCAATACACATAGTATACCTATACAAATGGACTTGTGTATGGTATAGATATGGGTGTATTACTTCTATTGATATAAGGGAATAAGTTAGCTCTTCAAGAAGATGATATGGATTGCTTATTTGCATTACGCATAGTATACCTACACATATGGACTTGTGTATGGTATAGAGTTGGGTGTATCCTCTAGTAGATATGGGAATAAGAAAGTAGATCAAATTAAATGCTAAACTAATGCATATGTTGAGACCTTTCGGTATGTTATTATAGTTTTTAAAAAAATTACTAGTCTATCAATGGAATTAAGTAATAATAGTGGTTTGCTACAATTAACAAGAAGTGGGGTTGTTACACTATGTTGACAAAATATTATGATTTATGTTTTGTCTTTGAATAAACTAAAAATTTAAAACCATTCATGTATGTATCATTAGTAAATATTACTTTTAGAATGTGTTGTATGTAGTCTAGAAGGGAAAATGCAAATAGCATAATACTCAAGATATGGAAATAACAAAATAATATAGCATAATACACAAGATAATACTTATTTTTATATCATAGCAATATTGACTTTGAATAAAATGAAAATTTAAACCCATGCATAGATGTATCCTTCATAAACTCAAGCACAATTGAAACAACATAATACTCAAGCAATGGAAATAACACATGAATATAAATGTAAATAACATAATACTCAAGTTACGTAATAGCACAAGAACATACATTATCATTGTAATAATTCAAAAAATATACATGTAAAATATTTTTGCAAGTGTCTTGATTTAAAATGAAAATATATCACAAAATTATATTTTTGATAAAATAAAATTTTTAACAACAATAAAACATCTAGGCTATCTTTTGCATTCCTTAGATGGGGGGCTAGAGGCAATTTCAGCTTCTTTTCCCTTTTTATTTTCAACTGCTTCAACAGTTTATATTTCAAGGGGTTAAGATCCTACATCTAATATCCCCACTTCATCTACTACAAGTCCTCCCTAAGGCTACTTATCAGTCCTCTCCTCTATTTCCCTAGATCTGACCAAGGCATTCTCTATATTTTGCAAACCTTTGAGCAGGGAATTTTCCTCTTTCACAGCATCTTCGAATATATGTGCAAGAACTTTTTTACCCTTATCCTTAAGAAAAATATCAAGATCCATTCCATGTAGGATAATGATCCTCCTAAAATCATTGTTTTCTTGAATTTCTTCTTGAGCCCTTATTTTCATTGCCATGGAATCCATTAAGTAATCCTTTGCCATCTGGAGATAGTCTTGCAGTTTTTGAACCTACTTCTTTAGATGATCAAAATTGGTTTGCAAAAGGAAAAATAAGTAATCAGCATACAGTTACATTTAAAAAAGAGAACAAAAAAATTAAGAAGATATTAGTCTAACCTCAGAAACATTCCTTGCATCTACAACAACAACAACCTTTTTCTTATCACATGCCTATTCATTAAAATAAGCCTGGGCTTTAGCATTTAAGTTTTCCAATCTATTCAACATAATGCCTAAAATTTCATCATTATAAGATGTTGAAACCTTCACCATGACAAATTTAGCTTGATGTAGTAGAGCATAAAGCTTTTCAGGTTCATTTTCAACTAAAGAATTTTCTTTTTCTTTTTTTAAATTTTTTGAATCGAATATTTATTTCATTTATCAAAAAATTTTCTCGATGCTCCCATTGTTTCATTTCTTTTACATTTGGAATTAACGTGTCTATAATTATGGCTAGAAAATTAGCAAAAGCTAAATTATTTTTAGAAAATCTTACTTTGTAATCCTATGTTAGAGGATGAGGGGTGACAGTTTCCTTTGGAGAAGATGAGTTCTAAGGAGATGCACAAGAATATTTTGGTCCTACTTCATGTTCAAGTTCTCAAAGTAGATCTATAGATTGAAATACATAGGACATGTTGCCCTATAAAATTAATCCTCATTAAGTTGAGGATAAGGTAACCCAATAGCATAAGCAACCTTGCTTGGCTGATCCTTCCTATGGCCTAACTGAAATAATTTTTTTTCACTCATAAATCATTGTTGACCTAAAATTTGAGGTTGGTGTGGTGGAGGAGGGGGCGGCATCGATTGTTGTTTTCCTTGACGATATTGTTGTAAAAAAGATTAAAAATTCAAAAAAAAATTGGTTATAAAATTTGTGAAGGCAGACTATAAAATTTACTGTTAATGTATAACGCTTATCAACCAAAAATAAGACCTGTTGCACAGGTACATATGCAAATGGAATGTTGGCGTGTTGTACATCTGAAAACACATTATAGAAATTAATAAAAACATAATAAATTTTGGTAACAAATTTTGTGAAGGCAAACTATAAATATTGGCCTAAGTTGAAATCTCTTACGTAGCTTCACCATTTGGTAGTGGATGTGTGGGTGGAGGTTATCAAGGATTAGGAGAATTAGATCTTTAGCATTTGCTAGATATTCTTCTTAGTGGTGTTGTTTCTATAAGTGATTCATAATCTCCTAATTCCTCTGGATTATAACATCTGATAGAAGCATCCCGCTTTGAAGTGGAAGAGGATGCCCTTTTCTATATTTATGTATAAATTTTTAAAATAATAAAAATGAAAAACATATTGAATATAAAAAATTATTAGTTTCATATTAAGTAAAATTTACCTGCACTTGTTGTATTGTCATTACTATAGTGGCTAGGTCTAGGTGCCACGAAGTCGGTACTTCAATATTCTGCAAATTATAATATGATTTATAAAAACAAAGAATGTAGTTGCATGTGTTGAGTGTTGGATTTGGAGTAGTGGGAGATTTCATGTTTTGGAGATCCATTTTGATGTGATGCGAGACATAGGTGCACCAGTTGAATTGTTGGTGTGTAATACAACAAACCAATTATGCCAACGTCCACATAAAAATTTATGTCGGTCTTCCTTGCAGAATGAGTCTAGCTAGGAAGAACTCACAACATGCTCAAAGAAAAATATTTTGAATATTTGCTACAATCAAGCCCCTTTTGGACTTGGTAGTGGTAACTACAAAAATAAATAAACTAGTAATTGTAAAACCCTAGAATTTAAATTCAATTAAATATAAAAATATGTAGTTATACCTATAAATAATTTTGAGGGGATATAAAAGTTACCCTCCAGGTACTCTTTGTATTCATCAGTTAAAACAAATCTCAATGTGATAGGATCATAACCAATGTGAGGCAATCCTATCAATATGGAGACGTCTAAGGCTATGAGAGAAATATGATATTCTTGTTATCTATAACAATATTTACCATGGATGAATCATTATCGTAACATGTAATTAACCTTTGTAGTATTTTTTTATATGTGTCGAAAAATGTCATCAATACTAGACCCTAAATACTAGAGTCTTCGACCCATGATGTGTCGTAACATAGTTTTAAATTTTTTGAAATTAGGGGGTAAACAAGGTTTTTGAAATTAATTTTTGACCTTACAGGGGAAGGGGACTCCATTGGTTTATTTCATAGGGTATGAGGGACTTTGGATTAGGGTGTATGGTGGAAGGTATTATTAATGTGTTGGAAAGCATTAGAAAAAGGTTAATTTTAAAAAGTGTGTGATGTGCTCTGCATTATAAAAGGTGAACATATGACTATTTATACCTTTATATAGAAATTCTAAATTCTAGAATTCAATAAATGATTGACATGTGGTATTTTCATGCAATCATTTAATGCATGGTGGACACATGAAATTGTTGCGTTGGATCGACATTGTTGCATTGGAATGGTATTGCTATATCCAATTCATATTCCTACATTTGATCGACATTTTTGTATTTGATCGATATTGATGCATCCAATCAATATTCCTACACCACATTGACATTATTGCATTTGATCGATATTGTTGCATCTAATCGATATTGTTGCATCTGATCATCATTGTTGCATCTGATCGACATTGTTACATCAAAGTGGCACTCCTGCACCACATCAGCATTGTTGCATTTGATTAGCATTCCTACATTTGATCAATATTTCTACATATGATCGACATTGATGCATCCAATCAGCATTCCTACACCACATTGATATTATTGAATTTGATTGGCATTATTACATCCGATCGACATTATTACATCCAATCGCATTGTTGCATCTGATCAACATTGTTGCATATGATCAACATTGTTGCGTTTGATCATCATTGTTGCATCCAATTAGTATTATTGCATCTAATTGGAACTCCTGAACCATATTAGCATTGCTACATTCGATCATTATTCCTACACCACATCGACATTGTTGCATTTTATTGATATTCCTACACCGCATTAATATTACTGCATGCTACAGTCGATCAGCACTATTGTATTCTTTTAGTATTGTTACATCCGATCATCATTATTACATTTGATTGGAAACACATCAACATAGCTAAAACCAATCGGTATTACTGCATCTGATTGATATTATTGCATCTAAGCAACATTACTACATCTATTCAGCATAGTTTGATCGGCATAATTATAACACATCGACAAATTTGCAACACATCAACATAGCTAAAACACATCAACATGGATGTAACCTATCGATATAGTCTGATTGGAATAACTACAATACATAGTCATGTATGCATCACATCAGCACAGTTGCAACTATCAATATTATCCGATCAACATAACTACAACATATTAGCATAACTATAACACATCGATATATATACAACACATCAACATGGCTGCAATAGATCAATATAGTTTGATCTATATGGCTACACCAGATTAGCATTGTTTCATCCCATCAATATAATGACTCTATCCTACAGTTTATTGGCCTTTTATTTTGTCTTACAGGCCTAGAAATTGGGTTGATATATATGGTGTGTTGGCATTATTGCATCTGATCTGCATTATTATATCTCATCGACATTACTACAATAGATTGGCATTACTGCAACCAATCAGTAATCTTACAACAAATCATAATTGCTGCAAGTGATAGGCATAGTCCCCAACATAGAAAAATTTACCACATTTTTATAATTTTTTGTAAAATATAAATGCAATTCACCATTTCTCCTTAGACACAATTCGCCAGGATTTTGAGATTTATTCACCTAATTTTTTTAAATAGATTTTTGGGTTTACCCCTTATGCATAACCCTACTCTCCTAATATAATGATGTACCCAATATGGTACATTAGAATGTACCAAATAATTTAATATAATCCAACAACCCCCTATATTACTTTATTTGGTTATTGAAGAATTTAGTCTTCAATATGGTCTTTGTCTTGATTCAAGAATTTGAAATTTTCCTTTTTGCTTTCTTCAATTTGCTCCTTGTCTATATCGTGATCAAGTTAATAGTTAGAATTTTCATAAAATGCTACATTTACTGAGAGAGCTTTAACTTCATGTTCATTTGTATATTCTTCTAGTTCATGAATTTCTTAAATCTCTTGAACTAAGTGTCATTTTTTTCCTTCTCTATATTGTAGTTGAGGATAATTGTATTGATTCTGAGAAGTATATGGATGCTGAAATTGTTGCTAATGTAGATTATATTGGTTCTAATATTTTCTTGATTGAAATGGCTTATTTTATTGGCTTCCATATTTTTTTTATTTCCTTGATACTGGTTTCTAGGATTGAATCTATAGTAATTGGTACTATGTCCTTTCTTCCTGCATACTTGATAATATCTAATATTCCATATTGATCTTCCTTTTGGGGATGAGGCAACACTTCCTTGTGGATTATATTTTGAAACTAATGCATTGTTAGTAATTTCATATTTAACTATATTTTCCACTTCATATTCTTGAAGAATATTGACTAACTCATTAAAATATGTATCTTTACTTAGGATTTGTAAAAATGTAACTAAATACTTGTAGATTTTTGGAAGTGCTCTTAGGGTTACTTGAACAAGAAACTTATCTTCTACCTGTTCTCCTAAGGTTAACAATTTTTCTTTTATGTTTGCTACTTTTCTTAGGAAAATTTCTATACTTTTACCACTATTTATTTTTAGAGAATGCAATTGAGTTTGAATATTTAATATAGTGGCTTTATTGTTTCCTTCAGATATCTTGGCTAAGGTTTTGCAAGCTTTTGTATAAGTTACTATTGAACTAGTATATGGTTGTAGTTCATCTATAATCATAAAATGTATTATCATTAGTGCTTTTGTTTCATCTTGTTCAAAATTTTGAGTCTCACTATTACTTGTAGTAGTTTTAATTTTTGTTCCTTTAACAATGTCCTAAATATTTTTAACTATCAATATTGCCCTCACTTTGTTTTTCCATGAAGATTAATTAGGTCCTTTAAGAAGTTGGGATTCTATGAGAATGAATTTATCTATTGTCATGATGATATTTGTAGACTACCTTATATCTCCTTAGTTTTTAATGTACTATGATCTTGATAAAGTGCCTATCTTTATTTAAATTTTCATTGAGTTGAATCCCTTTTATCTCCCTAATATTCAACTACTATTTTTCACCTTATTTTTTCCTATTTGAGAATAGAAAGCTAAAAATAGTTTTAATGCACTTTTAATTTGATAATGTTCTCTATTTTTCAAGACTCTATAGTTGAATTCCTTTTGTCCATTCAATTTGTATAAGAGACTAGTATCAATCAATAATTTTAAAATTTCAAACAATTCTATGTTGTGCTTCCTATATCCTTTAATTCTCAATGATATGGTATCTAAATTTCAAGATGTTTAATTTTATGTTGAACTCCTTATATCTCCCTATTTGGAAATTTAGAAACTATGGTTAATTGCAAAGTTAATGATTTTAATTTCTAAGTAGAATTCATTTTTCCTCCAAATAATATTTGCAAATAATCCTATTGCTCGAATAAAGTAAATTCAAATGATTTTAAATAAACATTTCAAGCTTCAAAAATGCTATCAAATATCCAATAATGCATCTAAGGTTGTACTATATCAAAATAAATACTTATATCTTCAATTATCTAATTAATCTCAAATATTAAGAATTAATTAGTTTCAACCTTAGTAATAAAGTTCCTTATTCCTCCTTCAACTTTATAAAAATTACACTTTGATTAAAATAAATGCAATACCTTTTTAAACTTTGATGTGTGCTATTTGTAGTCTTCCTCCCTTTGACTTCTTACAAGTTGTACTTGTATTGAGGCACTATACTCTTATCCTTCTTCAATGCTTATGACAATATTAAATGCATTGGTTTTGACACCTTAAAATGTTGACTCTCTTCAATGTGTTATCCTATTTGCACTTGTTGGTTATGTTTTCCTCACTGTGCACTTGATCTTGTCTTCACTATTCAGATCTACATACTCCTTGTATATCTTCTTATTGCATGGGTAAATATAAGACTTTTTTCTCATGCTAGGCATATGTTTGCACTTTCATTGGAGTTTTCTTTAGCAATGTGACACTTGGTGGTAGTGACTCTTCAACTTATTCACCCTCCAGGTACTGCAACTTCATTTTTGTAACATTATTTCTTCTACTAATGTGTTGTTCTCCTTCCCAATGGCATAAAAAATGTGTGTTTGGTATGACATTGTCTTATATCCAAGTGGCACTCTTCTTTACAATATTATGTTCTTCAAGGTGATGCTAATAGTTATTACACTTTATCCATGTGGCACTTATGAATTATAACTCCTTCTTCATGCACTCTCTTTAATGTAGCACTATTTTTCAATGTAACACTCTTTACTTGATGTTATAATTTCTTTCTTGGCTTATTTAATGATGGGCCTTTCTTGATAACATTCATTCAACATTCTTTCAATGCTCAATAACGTATGAACCTGTAGCTGTATTTTCTTTGTTGTGTTCTTAGACATTCAATGGTGGAAATATGCTTGGTTCTTGCACTTCCTTTGCTTGTTTGTGGTGCTATGGTAATTAAACCTTGTTGTTATACATAGAAATGTATTGATACATGATTCAATATTCACCTTGGATTTATTGAGATGGTGGTTTTTCCTCCTAAACATGGTGGCAGTGCTTCTCTTCTTTGTAAGCCATGGTAAATTATGGATTCAACATTGCCTTATCCTCCTTGGAAAATTTTTGCTATATCTCCTTGTTGAATAAATGCTTGGTGATTTGTCTTGTGGTGATTCTAAGCTTCTTAACTATACCTTTTGGATAACTTTTCTTTGTAATATAGTATATCCAATATTTTCTTTCAATAGATAGTAGGAAGTTGATATTTTTATTTCCTTTTAAATATATCTAACCCATATTTCTTTTGTGCAAGTTTTAATCCTTTTAAAAACTATCTTCTACACTTTCTTGAATATTTAAACTTTAAACCTCAAATTTTGTGCTTAATAATAAACTAAATATGAATATTTAAATAATGAACCTTTTGCACCAATGTTGCATACCTTTTTGGTCTTTGTTTGATGATGGATTTCTTGGTGATTTGGATCACCTAATTGCTGCCCTAAATTTGATAAAATTGTATCTCCTATTTATATTACTTTGCTGCTTTAAAATAGTATATTTTTCAACTCTTCTTGTTGTTCAAGTACGCTCCTTAACTCTCTCAATTTTTAGCCTTATAGCTCCTCTAAATTGTTGTCCAAGAATGTGTATTTTGCTGCTATAATATTGTCTAATGTGATGCATTTAACCTCTAAAATTTTTAGCACATTTTATTTATCAAATGCATTCCAATCCTTCTTGATTTATGCTCTTATAACTCTAAATATTTGCAGATATTAATGCTGCCCAAATGTTGTTCTTGAATCCCTAAAATATTCTTGGAAACTCCTCAAAATTTTGGCTTAATCTTGCCTTCTAGAACCCTTCAATTTTCTACTCTAAAAAATCAACAATCTCCTTCTTCAAATCAGCCTTCAACTCCTTGGTGGTTGTACTTAAAACTTTCAAATTTGTGGGCTTATTCTAGCTCCTTTCTACTTCAACCTCCTTGTCAAATTCTGACATCAATATTGGCCTCCTTCTCAAGAATCTGAATTTATTTAGGTTTTCAATAATATCCTCCAAAATTTGGCAAACTTCTTGACAAATATTTCTTCCTTTTGGGATTTTTGTTGTGTCCCAAATTATTCTCTATTAGGAACTTCTCCTTGCTAGAAATATTCTCCCTTGAGTTCTCCTTGAATCTCATCCAATAGCTTTCTTCAACTCCTCTCTAATGGCCTTCTTAAAATTATTAAATGAGGCTTTCCTATACTTCTCCTTCTTTCTCCTTTCAAGTTTTCTTGAAGCCTTCTTCTCTTGATCCTTCAAATTATACAACTCCTATTTTTCCCAAAACTTTAATGAGATCTTCCTTGATTTCTCCAATCATAAACTATGGAAGTTTTGTAATGAGATATCTTTCTTGGATCTCTAAATTTTGTTGCTTCTAAAATATATAATAGAACCTTTTCTAGTCCTTCTATTTCTTCAATCTTCCAAATATAGAAGTTCTTCAATGAAACCTCCTTTGGGTATTCTCTTCAATATTCTATGTAAAGTCTTCAATATTCAATGGAGATAGCTTTCTTGAGTCTCCTCAATATTGTATCTTGAAATCTACAAATATTGCAACAGGATCTTTGTCTTAAGGCCTCAAAAATCTTGATATTCTTCCTAGATCTTGTATGAATATTTCCAACGTTATTTGAATATCCTCTTCTCTACAATAAAGTATTAGAAAATGATAATGGAAATTTCTTTGAATCTAGAGAAAATGAACTTCACTAGTTGATTTGTCAATCTAGTGGAATCAATTTTGAGTCCTAGTTTTCACAAGTTTTTTTGCAACTATGTGGAAAGAATCTAGCCAAATGCAATTTTAGAAATTTTGAAAATGAGATTTTCTATATCCTCTCAATATTTGTTGTGCCTCTATATATTTTCTATAAATCTACTGTAGGCAAAATATCCACCTCCCAAAGGAAGAAGAAGTGATTACAGGTATTTGCTCAATTTTGATAGTTTTGACATAAGTGACAGTTTGCTCAAGTTTTGCAAATCGTACAGGCAGGAGCAAACCGTACAGTAAAGAGCAAGATCATACAACTGGAGGAGCAAACCGTACAGGGCAGTGGCAAATCATACAGGGCGCACCGAAATTCATCCAAATGCAAGGGAAATGTAATTTTAGAGTGAAATGGCGCATAGATTTGCTAACTAAGGTGTTAAACTTAGGAAAAAGCCAAATTAATGTATTCAGTTGTATATGGGCAGTTGTAAATAACTAATTGTCTCAAGAACCACTTTGGAACGGCCTGGGCAACGTTATATAAGGCCCCATTTTCAAAATTATAAGTCTGGTTACTGGTTGCTAGAGTAAGAGTTAGCACTTGTAGTTGTTTCTGAGTTATTGCAATTACATTGATATATTTTTCCACATTGTAATCGAATCCATAGACATTAATGAGCATAATGATATTTGTGGAATACTGTGTACGATCCTGGTAATGATGAACAGTGCATGGTGGATGAATGTTATGTGATTGTGTTTTCTATCTTACTGTTATAGGTTAGTTTTATGCATTGTTGCAACCTGGAGATAGCAATTGATACTGGTGCACTATGGAGAATGATCTAGGAGGATGAGGGCATAGAGGAAGATGTATTGAAGAGCCTTGTATGATTTTTGAACGTAATCAGGCACATGGGATCTCTCACCTACTTGGTTAAGATGTTTTACCTGTGACAAAGATTGCATTGATTGGTCTATCAAACCCTTACAAAACATCCCGTAGAGAGATTGCATAGTGGAATATCTGGATTAGCATTATGTTGTGCCAATAGTTCATACATATCGTACATCATTTTCCTTACAAATCGTACAAAGCATTGTTACCCGATTTGGTAAAACAGATGATCGATAGAAACTTACCCGATTTGGCAGTTTTGGGAAATCGACTTGATCGATTACAAAACTGTGTACGACAGCCTCCAAAACTGAATCTATCAGTTTTTCTGAGTACAATATCGTACCATATTGACACTGTACGATTTGGGATCATACAGTGTAGGCATTGAGGACCGTACAAGGAGATTACAAGTTCGTACAAGGGTAGTTGAGTGGACATGCGATCGTACGATTTGACAAGTGATCATTCCTAGCTCTAGAAATTACCTCCCCACTAGGAATACTCCACCACTATGCTACATTTGGTATCGTTGCCTTATCGAATCTGGCATTTTTTTGTTAAAATGGGTCAAATTTGACAAAGTTGAATACTAAGACTAGAGGTGATTTTTTATGACGGACACCAGTACAAGAAACCATGGGAGATGAGAACTAAGAGATAACATCCCAGTAAGAAGGAGCATGAGGATTTATCAAAGAGAAAACACAAGTAACTCAGACCATAGTACTCAAGAACCAGAGATAGAGCAAGTTTGGACATCCAAAGAAGGAGACTTTGAGATATTATTGATAGAGATAGAAGACGAGGAAATAGAACCGCCAAGCGTAGAGGAAAGGGTTGACAAAGAAAAAGTGCAAGATGATGGAGAGTGGATGGTGACACCTGAGAAAGTGATAGAAGAGTTGCAAGAGAGTGCGGAGGATGGGAGTCAGGCACCAGAGCAACAGGGCGTGAGGTCTCAGGAGGACAGACCAAGACCATCTCCCTCACATCAACGAAGGAGGTCGCAAGGTGAAGATGCACAAGAATTTGGTCATCGAGTGGTAGGAAAAAACAAGATACCTCGAATTGATACTTCTGATGACAATGGGAGTAAGACACCCCCAAGGAGGAATCAGACAGAGATTCCAAAAGATACCTCAAGTGATAGTGATGACTCTCCTAAGATGGCTAATAAGGCAGCCAAACAAAGATGTCCACCATTTTTAGGTGAGGGTAAGGAAGACCCCACATGACATATAGGGACTTGCATAACCATTTGGAGAGAAAATGGTGTAGATAGACCTGAGGATTGGGTAATCCTATTTCCTGCTACCTTGAGAGGATTGGCAATAGATTGGTACCTGAAAAGAGAAAATAACGTAGATTTTCAGACTTGGAATCAGATAAAGGAGAAGTTCATCGAAGAATTTTGACCTTTAAAGGATGATGGAGACATTGTTATGGAACTTTGCATGACAAAGCAAAAAGCCGATGAGGATGTGAAATCCTACAACCATAGACTAAAGCAACTAGTTGATAAGATGCAAATGCCATTGGTAGATGTTTTAGTAAAATGGTGGTTCATAGATGGATTACTTCCAAAATATAAGAAAAATATGAAGGTAGTACCATCAGAAACATATGAAGAAGCACTCAAGCATGCAAAGAATTTTGAAAGTGAATCAAAATAAACATATACAGGAATCTTATCTCATCCCAAGTCGAAGGAGTCAGATAGTGAAGAAGATGACACTATACAAAGGACGATAGCCTCTTTTCACAAGGAGTTTGATAAATTCATGAAAGAACAAAAGATCAAACCTGATAGAAATGACATGTGGTGCACGAAATGCAAAAAGGAGGGACATACAAATATGAAATGTCCAAGGAATGACTATTGTCATATTTGTAATGTGATGGGGCATGAGGTAACACTATGTCCATATAATGCAAGAATACACCCACAAGTATTGTCAATCCAAGAGCAGGAAGAGAAGCCGAAGACCCAAGGAAGTGGGCAACAAGCAACAAGTGGTGGTTATAGAAATAGCAGACGAGGTGGAAGATCAAACCAAGGTAATCGACAAGGAGGACAAAGTCATTTACAGTATGATTCGGAAGGAAGACCAATCATACAATGTCGCAACTGCCAGGAATGGGGGCATTTTGTGAAGAATTATCCTTCACCTCTGAGGCAAGAAGCACCACAAACAAGTACTACACACATGTGTAGATGGTGTGGTCTGGGGAACCACAAAGAAGATAATTGTCCAAAATAGGTGAGTTCGAGTAACCCATAGAACATTAGTTATTTGGACATCGAAGTTCCTCAAGTTAAGGAGGAAACTCAAGAAGTTTTAGCCATGATGAGGAATCAAGCTAAGAAGGATAAGTATCCTGAGCCAACAAAAGAAAAGCAATGCTGGCAAGCAACAAAGAAAATATTGCAAGAGGAAGTTGAGAAGATTAAACCAGCAGAATCGAGAGCAGATAAGGAATTAAGAAAACCATCAGATCAAGAGGTAGTTGTGCAAAATCTGGCAGCACAAGTTTTGGATACCATAGTGGAAATTAAAGTATCCAACCTCTTAGAAGCTATTCCAACATTACAGAAGGCAATGGTGGAAGAATTACAGCCATAGAAGGTGATGGGAGTATAGAGCCAACCAATTCAGGAAGAAGAGCGAAAAGATCAATTTATGGATCCAACTATATTGATGATTGATGTAGGAAAGAAACCTACATTACTACATATGGAGATCTTAGGACACAAATTGACACAAGTTATCATGGATGGAGGATCCAACATCAATGTGTTACCTGAGAGAACTTGGCTAGAACTAGGTGCTCCATCCCTATGGGCACCGAGCTTCTAGATTATATGGTGCTGACCAGAATGGTATTGAGACAAAAGGAGTCTTAACAGAACAACAAGTAATGATAGCTGAACAAGAATTTGTCTTGGATTTCATTGTGATTACAATGTAGAAACCTGCATACGATGCTCTCTTGGGGAGAGGTTGGCTACGAGTAGCCAAAGTTAATCATAATTGGGGAAAGAATCAGATCACTTTTAAGAAAGGACAACATAAATACATGATTAATTTAGCTAATCAAAGAGTTAGTGAAGATATAGCTACAACTGATGAATCAAAAAATTCCTCAAAATATGAAGGGCATGAACCTGATGGGGAAGGAATGTTGTACCTAGATGAATGTAGTGAAGATGAAGCTCGATATGATAGTGGACTTCTTCATTGGAAAATGGAGGAGTACGAAATGTTTCAGCCCAACTATCTCTGTATTGAGTCAGAAGAGATCAAGGAAAAATAAGACAAACCTAAGGTTAGTAAAGAACCTAAGAAGGAAGTAGAAGAGAAATGGACATTTCCAAAAAGCTTTGTAGAGTATACAGTAGGAGATGCAGAGATTGATACAAGACCAGCGCACCCCGAGACTATAGAGAAAGCTATGACTGAACCAAAAAGTATCAAATATGAAGGACCTCGGATAGTGGACATCAATCTAGGAACGGAGGAGGAACCTAGGTTGATTCACTACGATGATGATTGGAATCCAGTATTGAAGGCAGCAACTTTTAAGATATTCTTGGAGTACAAGGATGTCTTCGCATGGACATATAAGGATCTGAAAGGAATTCCACCAGAACTATGTGTCCATAAGATCACACTAATTCTTAGTGCTCAACCAGTAAGGAGGAGACCATATAGAATGAACCCAAAGTATGTTGCATTAGTGAATGCGAAGATAGAAAAGATGCTAGAAGTAGGGATTATATTTAGGGTGACAAACAGTGAATGGGTCTCACCTATAGTGATCACCTTGAAGAAGGAAGTGGATAAGATTAGAATATGCGTTGACTTTAGAAGTCTAAATGTTGTAACTATAAAGGATCCTTTTCCCATTCCCTTCATAGATTCTATCTTGGAAGAAGTTGCAGGACATGAGATCTATTCATTTTTGGATGGATTCTCAAGATACAATCAAATCAACATCATCGAGGAGGATAAGTTGAAGACCACATTTATTGTGGAGAATGGCATATATGCATATAACCGAATGCCATTTGGGCTTTGTAATGCCCCAGCTACATTTTAGTGTATCATACTGTACATATTTGATCAGCTAGCTACAGGGAATTTTAAAGTATTTTTGGATGATTGGTCCATTTATGGGAAGATCAAGGATCATCTTCCTACCCTTAGTGAATGTATGAGTAGGTGCAGAAATGCACAGATATCATTAAACCTAGGGAAATATTTTTCTGATGGTACCATATGGGAAATTGCTAGGACACATTGTGTGCAGTGAAGGATTGAAGACAGATCCTGATAAGATCCATGTGATTTTGCACATGGAAGAACCATTTGATGTGAGTTCACTTAAAACCTTCCTTGGTTCGACAGGATACTATCGAAGGTTTATCAAGAATTATGCACATGTATCCTACCCATTAGATTCTTTGACAAAAAAGAATATTCCATTCAGATGGATAGAGGAACATCAAGGAGCCTTCGAAGAGTTAAAGGCTAAGTTAGTGAGTAGTCCAATATTGGTGTTTCCTAATTGGGATAAGGAATTCCATGTCCATGTTGATACCTCAAATTTTGCAATTGGATGTGCTCTAGCACAAGAAGGACAGTTTAAGCTAGATCAGCCTATTTTCTTTGCTAGTCACCTTTTGTCAAGGCCAGAGAGAAACTATAGTACAACAGAAAGGGAAGCTTTGGGAATGGTATATGCAGTTCAAAATTTTAGGCATTACCTACTGGAAAATCCCTTTGCCTTCTATGTCGATCACCAAGCACTGTTGTACTTGATAAACAAACCGGTGATCCAAGGATGAGTCAACAGGTGGCTCATCACCCTTCAGGAGTTCGTATTCCGAGTAGTGGTGAGACCTAGTAAGAAGCATGTGATTGTAGACCAGTTGTCTCGGATACGATCAGGGGAGCCTACAGGAACAGGAGTTCCTGATGAATTTCTAGATGCACAACTATTCACCATCAACGTTGTTCCATCATGGTACAAGTTAGTTGGCCAATATCTATCCATAGGTGAGTTGCCACAAGAGATGATGACAACCAAAAAGAAGAAAGTAATCATGAAGTCAACACCTTTCCAGATAATAGCAGGGTTACTATATAAAATGGGAAGTGATGGTATTTTACGGAGATGTGTAATGGAGGAAGAAGTCAAGGTGGCATTGAAGGAAGCTCGTGTAGGATTAGTAGAAGGACATATGGGACCTGATGCGACCACTAGGAAAGTACTGCTAGCTAGACTATGGTGGCCCACATTGTACAATGATGCAAAGGAGCATGTGAAAGCATGTGATACTTGCCAAAGAGCAGGAAAGCTAGTTAGGAGGGACTTTATGCCTTTACACCCATCACAACCACAAGAGTTGTTTGAATGATGGGGACTGGACTTTGTAGGACCATTAAAAACATCTCAAAAATGGAAGTGTAGATACATCATCGTAGCCACCAAATACCTGACAAAGTGGGTGGAAGCAAGAGCATTACCTGATAATTTGGCCAAAAGTACAATGAGATTTTTGTATGAATAGGTAATCACAAGATTTGGTATTCCACTACAAATAACAAGTGATCGAGGAGGACACTTTGTTAATGAGATTATCAAGATGCTGACAACAGAGTTCAAGATCTTACATTCATTGTCTAGTCCGTACTACCCCAGAGCAAATGGGCAGGTGAAAGTGATAAATAAAGTCTTAGTATCTACTCTATATAAAACCTATGGAATAGAGGGAGCAGACTGGGAAGAAAGGTTACCATCCATTTTGTGGGTATACAGAACAACTTTTAAACCAACAATGGAACATACACCTTTCCAACTAATGTATGGACAAGAAGCAGTGGTGCCAGTCGAATTCTTGATACCAAGTCTGAGAGTTGCGGTAGAGCATCACTTGGGAGATCAAGAGAGTTTGGAGGAATGACTGATGACACTGACCAAGTTAGATGAAAGGAGAGTCATGGCACAATGGGCAATCGAGATAGCTCAGAAAAGATGGAAGGTGTGGCATGACAAGCACTTGAGGAAGTTGGAACTTAGTCCCGGTGACTTAGTTCTAAAGTTTAATGGAAAAAGGGAAATCAAGCCAGGTAAGTTGAAGACGCTATGGCTTGGACCATATAAAGTAATTGAAGTAATGAATAATGGAGTAGTCAAGCTACAGAACTTGGATGGGATAGAGGTACCCAATACGGTAAATGGCTCAAAGTTGAAGCCTTATAAAGTACAATGTTTATTCATTGCTTCAGAAGAAATTGAATGATGAAGATGAGTGGAAGCTCAAGATGAGGCTCACCATGAGCTAGGTCCATCATAGGAAGAACCTGATATGGGACTCACACACCTATTTGTAGAAGGGGAGGAGACACAACTAATAATCGAACAACAAGAGTTGACACCCCAAACTGGTGAAAGAAGAAGGATACGAGTACATGTCAGAAGAACTGATGGAACCACACAAGAAGAAGAGGGAAGAGTATCTCTCAAACCAAGAGGCTATCAAGAGGTAGCACTATTACCTAGAACTCGAAGAAGGATAGGGTTAACAATACATAATGAGGATGGAGTGGGCACGACCGAAATGGAAATTCTAGAAGATGGTAGGGATGAAGCTGTAGATGAGGAACTAGCCAGAATTTCTCCATTGGCTCAGATTGGGCTATTTCAATAGAGGATGAGAATACAAATGCAACAATTGCAAGAAGAGTATCAAACATTGTAGAGTCACAATGTGAGGTTGAGAGAACAACTCATTGAGGAGTTGGATGGAACCATACGAAGACTGGATGAACAATGAGAAGTTAGCCTACGAGAGGATGAAAGTGAATCTGAGGAGGCAGAAGGATTAACCCCAAGAAATGGTGGAGGAAATGAAGGTGCAAGCTCAAATTCACTACCTTCACCAAGTGCATAGCCAAGGACAAATGAAGACATAGAAGCTCCTTGTTGTAATATAGTGGTAGCCACCACAACACCTAAGTTACAAGAAAATAGATTGGTGGACATGATGAATTCCAATGATGAAGGAATGTCATGGTTGGTAAGAGAGCTTAGTATAGATAGTAGTGATGGGGATGAGCTAGAGAACCCTCATAATCCATGGAGAAATCATGACCCTCCAACTAACGCATCCAGACAAAGGGAATCACAGAGAATTCAAGGGGAAAGACCTTGTATTGATAGGCAAGCTTATACAATAGCCCATCGACAACTGAGAAGACAAAGAAGGGAAGTAAGGAGATTGGAGAGAGTGATGAATTTGCCAATCGATTGGGTAGAACAGAGGGAATACGATAGAACTGACTCTAGTTCTGAGATAGACTTCTCGGATGCATATAGAGAAGTATTGGCAGCATCATTTCCCCAGAGATCCTTTGAAGAAAGAATATGGAGATGTCGCTTAGTCCATGCTGATAGAAGAATCAGAACCTTGCAATAGTTGTCACCTAATCAGAGTCCACTAGCCAATATTGAGTTGGTAGAAATTACTCTTGATAACCAAAGAACAAGAGGAGGAATCGGATGAAGACCTCTAAGACTCCAATATGGACGAGGAGGAGGTAGGTGACCAGAGAATAATCGAGACCATGATGATGTTACAAATAGAGGAGGTAGAGGATGAGGAAGATTTTGACCCCCTACTCCTATATGGCCAGGAGATAATCCTCTAGCATATATGAATTGGGCAAGGAACCAATGAGGTGTACCAAGAGTAAGAGGCATGCTACCAAATGTATAGGGGGACATCCACCTATAATTAGACAAGGACCTCAACAACCAATGGGTAATAGGAAATTACTCCAAGGAAGGGAGGAGTCACCAATAGTACAGAGAAGTTTGAGGCCAAGAGGAAATGGAAGGGGTAGATACCCATGTGGTAGAAATTTTGCTGGAAGAGGAAGGGTACACTTTGTAGAGGAAAGAAACCTAGGCCATCAACGAGTCCGATTGCCAAGTCTGGAGCAAGAATTGATCCAGGGAGATAGGAGAAGAAGTCACTCAAATGATAGCAGAGTGGTAAGGACACCACTACCATGGGATCAATCACCTGCACAACAAGAGGAGGGACCACCAGGTGAGGAGACTCCAACTTGCCATTGTACAATCCCAAATTGTACACATTGTAGGGGAAGAGTCGAACAGGCAGTAACATCACAAGCAAAGGTAAGCCAAGCAAGGGAACAAGAGGTACAAGAGGATACCATTAATCGAAATGTTATGGTCGAACCTCCAGGTCAAGATTCATATGGGATCGTACAAGTGAATGTCACTGTACGATTACCTAGAAGGTAAGTATAAATAGACTAGGATGAAAAAAGAATTGAAAAAAATATGTGCCTTAGTTGTGAAAATCCCTCGAGATGCAATTAGGAAGGAAGAGGTTGAAAACCGGAAACGACGGCCTCTTCAGAGAGAAAGAAATCTGAAAATTTCTCTAAGTACTTAGATCGTACAAAGTGAAAATTGAGTTGGAAATTGGAAAAATTGGAAGATCGTACAAAGAAAATTGACAATGAAGTTATACTATACGATTTAGATCATACATTGTATGATTTGGGCCATGTCGTATGATTTTTAACTAACCCATTTAATGTGGCATGCGTGGGAGGAAGTAGCGGTTGGAGGAAAAAGTGGGGGAAAAAGATGAAATTCAAAAATCCGTTGAGTTGTCAATCATCCATGCAACATGGAGGGAAAATGTGCAAAGTGGCACAATTTTAAATAGATCGAATTAGGGTTTTATTAGGGTTTCCAAGCACTTTAAATAGGAAGGCACAATTGCAATTTTTTCAAATCGTACAAGTAAAAATTCAAACTTTTCTTCAGGAGAGCGAAGGTGGAAAGCGTGCAACCGAAGGAAGATGACCATATGAGCAACAAATATTCACCAATAGCCTAAATTTATAGACTCATTTAAAAATTTGCACCAAGGAGTTCTTTTCATGTTCAAGGAATTGACCCGAGAGAGAGAAAACTAGGGTTTTACTCCAAAAAAAGGGGGGAATTCAAAATTTTTAGAGAAATAATAGAAAAATATGGTAGAATACATCATTGTATGGATTGAGGAGTGAAAAATTGTTATTGGAGCCAGAGGAAGTGGGAACTGGTGACCGGATTGTTGAAATTGCAAAAAAATTGTAGATTAGAACCCTAAAATCGAAGGAATCTGGTAAAAATCAAGCTGAGAAATATGTGGGAAGGAAAATAAAGTCCGTACAGCCATACAGTACAACCAAAATTTCATCAAGTTGAAGAAAATTATGCCAGGGTTGAAGGAGTTGAAGAATTGCTACCGAAAAGTACTGAAAGAGTAGATCGGGGCAATCCGACAAATGGGTCGGTGAAGGATTCGAAAAAGGAGATATAAATTTCACATTTTTCATCACTTAGGGTTGGAGAAGTCATACTGTATGATTTTGGGGGATAGTATGTATGATTTCCAAGAAGAATAGTGTAGTTCAGAGTTTTCTTTTCCATTTTTGGTAGTTTTCAAGAGATCATACGAAAATATATGGAATCATATGAATTCGAAAGGGAGGGGCAGCCAGAAAGTAACATCGTACGGAGTATTGTCACCCTGTACGATTTTAGGTTGCAACTGTATGATTTGAAGAAGTTGTGATGATTTGAAGACTGATGGGTTGGAAAGTGAACTATAGGGAAAGAAGAACATTGTACGATCCAGGAGCAGTTGGTGGAAGGTAAAACCATACAAGGGATGAAGAACCATACACTGTACAATTTTACAGAAGGTCATACAATTTTTGGTACACTTTTGATTGCAAGAAGAGGTGATGTGGAGGTAGAGTTAATCGATGAGATGTGGAAGGAATGATCTCAACAGAAGAGTTTGGATGTCGGTTAAGGTGGATTGCAGCCAATCGAGTGGAGAGATCACTAGGTCCACTGCACGAGAGAGAGGCATACCCATGGTAGCACCAAGGGTGATAGTTTTAGTTCCATGAAAGGTATGGTAATCATCCTTGGAGGAGAGGAGGATATAGGTCATGGAGGGGACAATGACATTGGTGGGCACACCTGGACAGAACACCACCAAGGCACAGAGAAGGGAGAATGGCCCAAGAAAGAACCTCACGGAGGGAATTAAGAAGTGAAGTCCATGTACCAGAATAGGAGGAACACCTGAGCAGTGGGCAGGAGGAATGCCAGGTGGAGGTGTCAAAAATCACATTTGTGCAGCATGGGGCAGATGCATGTAGGAAGTGGTGGAATGAGGAGAAGAACAAGGATCATCCTTGGAGGAAGACATTCGAGGATGCGCATGTGGCGATCATCGCACAGATTCCACCATTCCATAAAACATTCTTCTAGAACTATATTTTACAGATAGTTCAGGCATATAATGCAGCAACTCGAATTGCCTATGTTAATGTGGGCAAGAGGTCAGTAAAGGTGGAAATTTTGGTAGAGGCTTTTCGAAAAACATTTGGCTTGCCGAAAGATGGTATGGAGATAGTGAAAATATTGGTAGACCCAATAGAAGCATACCGCCTCGTCACCACCATGACCACTATCAAGTCACTGATAGAGGAAAATATTTTAGGTGTAGGGACGCACAGAATAAAATAGAGCTAGTTGAGAGGAGAACATTGGGCATGTGCAATGAATACAGTCATGGCTCGACTGTCAAGGGATATAAGGGTCACATAAATGCCAATGTGGATGGCCCAATATGCAGAAGGTATCACCAAGGGGATTCAATATGATTGGGGTACCTTTCTAGAAAGAAGAATGCATGAGGCACTGACGAAGAGACCAAAGAATTTTGGGATGACCTTCCATGCAATTGGATTGCTATTGAATGTAGTTAGGAAAGTGGGAATGCAATTCCCAGGATTGACACCACCCCGAGAAATCAGGCCAGGACAACCAACGATATTGAAGTGGGTGAAGTCAGTGCCAATATCAAAAGTAACTCTAGAGAAACCTCGAACAAGGAGTGAGCGACACATTCGTGAAGCTCAAGGAGACACATCCCTAGAGGAGGATGTCGATGTACACCATCGGAGGAAACATTCTAGATGGTTGGAGCCGGAACTAGAACAACAAGTACCAACACAAAGGCAGCAGGAGCAACCTCTCACTCAAGAAAGGGAGAGAAGTCCCATACAAATAATGATGAGAAGGTAGCAGGAAATAATGGTGAGCAAACTAGTTCCAAAAGTACAGAAGAAGGAATAGTCAGACTCAGAAGCAATGAAACTGGAAGAGTTATACTAGACAGAGGTGGAGAGAATAGTGAAATATCCAAAAATATTTTCATAGTTTGAGAAGATGGATGCCTCTAATTTATTTAAGGGAATTGAGGTAGGGCAATATGGAATAGCCACTACCCAGGACAAAGTGGTAATAGGAGTAAAAACCATAGAGGAAGAGCCCAAGAAAAAGCCTCATTACAAGTTTGTAATAGGAAGCTCAAGTAAGAAAGATGACCCAAAGAATACGAAAATACCACAAGAAAAGGAAGAATTGGTTGCCCAACAAGTCACAACAATGGATGCACAACAAATCCAAGAAGAAGAAGTGATAGAGGAACAACATGTGGGTAGTATTGAGCAAGAAGTAGCCCAAGAAAACATCGAAGAGCGATAGGGGGGCTCAACAGAAATAGAGAAGGCTCAAGAACAAGTTGAGCAGCAGCAATATCAGGAGGAGATTGTGAACATCATGGATAGTGAGGAGGAGAAAATAGTAAAACAATCTCCACCTCAAGAGAAAATAGACATAGTGAGAGCACTACAGGAGCTCGGAGGAAGCTCTAGCCACCTTATGGAGGAGGAAGATGTTAGAACTCCTACAGAAGAAGAACTACGAGGAATGCAATCCAGTTATCTTCTAGAAATTCTATGGTTTCAAAGAATTACAACTAAAGAGGAGGCACGTGGAGTAGAGGATAAGGTGGAACACTTCTTTTCTCAGTTAGGCCATGTGATTAATAGTGCCAAATTGGAATTTTGCATCGGCCATGTGGGAGAACTAAAGTTGTGGGAGGAGCAGGTGTCTCTCAAACTAGAGAAGATTACAGAATGGGTGAGTAGTGTGGAGCATACAAGGAAGATAGCAGACATCCATGCACAACATCCATGGAGGTTACCCAGGGAAGAGGTAACAACAATGTTGGGAAGGGAGGACTTGCCAAAAGGGGTGGTCACAAACTACAGGAAATATCCAAGGATGTACTTGGATAGAATCAACCATCCGACCTATCCTACAAATACGATAGAGTTGGAGTACAAGAGGGTTGCTATAGGAGTGGCCATCACCCTAAGGAAGTTGAACTTCCTAACTCACTGGATAGAGTGGTTGAGCATTGGATTAGAACAAATCCATCAGCTCAAGGAAGAGCAGAAGGAGGAAACTACAACCACTCAAAAGGAATTGGTCATAATGGAAGAAGAACTACAGAAGAGTAGAACTACGGTGGAAGAGAAAATAAAGAAGTTAGAGGAGGATCTATCAGGCCTCAGATCTGAGTTTGAAGCTAGAATTAGCATGCTTGAAGAGGAAAAGTGATAGATCTCATAGATGGTAGAGGATAAAATTAAGGAGTTGGAGGCACAACTCAAAGCAAAATATGAGCAGATGATAACTCAGTTGGCTGAAAAGAATGAGCAAATGACTAACCAGGCCAAGCAGATAGAGGAGCTGACAAAGGATAACAAAAATTTGAATGAGATGGTCCTAGAAAAGCAAGCTCAGATGAAGATTAAAGATGACCATGTTCGAGCTTTAGAGGTAGATATCAAACACCACCTGGAGACCATTATAGAGAAGAATGAAGAACTTTAGGCAGCTTGCTCGAGCAGAAGCTCATTGGAAGGAGAAGTTGAAAAAGAGTGCCTCAGACTGTGAGAAGAAGATGATGGAGTTCTTGAAATATGTCGAAGATAAGGCTAACTTTCATGGAGCAAAAGCCATCGAAATGGGGAGCTACGCAGCCAAGCTAAAGAATGAACGTGAAATGTATAAGTCACAAGTTTTGGACTTAATGGTTGTAGTAGAAGAATATGAAGAATGGTGGAAGAAGTAGAATGAGTCGGTGAGGACACCGACCAAAGTAAAGGGGGGGCAGATGTAGGCAACAAATCCACCTCCCAAAGGAAGAAGAAGTGATTACAAGGATTTGCTCAATTTTGATAGTTTTGACATAAGTGACAGTTTGCTCAAGTTTTGCAAATCGTACAGGCAGGAGCAAACCATACAGTAAAGAGCAAGATCATACAACTGGAGGAGCAAACCATACAGGGCAGTGGAAAATCATACAGGGCGCACCAAAATTCATCCAAATGCAAGGGAAATGTAATTTTAGAGTGAAATGGCGCATAGATTTGCTAACTAAGGTGTTAAACTTAGGAAAAAGCCAAATTAATGTATTCAGTTGTATATGGGCAGTTGTAAATAACTAATTGTCTCAGGAACCACTTTGGAACGGCCTGGGCAATGTTATATAAGGCCCCATTTTCAAAATTATAAGTCTGGTTATTGGTTGCTAGAGTAAGAGTTAGCACTTGTAGTTGTTTCTGAGTTATTGCAATTACATTGATATATTTTTCCACATTGTAATCGAATCCATAGACATTAATGAGCATAATGACATTTGTGGAATACTGTGTATGATCCTGGTAATGATGAACAGTGTATGGTGGATGAATGTTATGTGATTGTGTTTTCTATCTTACTGTTATAGGTTAGTTTTATGCATTGTTGCAACCTGGAGATAGCAATTGATACTGGTGCACTATGGAGAATGATCTAGGAGGATGAGGGCATAGAGGAAGATGTATTAAAGAACCTTGTATGATTTTTGAATGTAATCAGGCACATGGGATCTCTCACCTGCCTGGTTAAGATGTTTTGCCTATGACAAAGATTGTATTGACTGGCCTATCAAACCCTTACAAAACATCCCGTAAAGAGATTGGGTAGTGGAACATCTGGATTAGCATTGTTTTGTGCCAATATTTCATACATATCATACATCGTTTTCCTTACAAATCGTACAAAGCATTGTTACCCGATTTGGTAAAATAGATGATCGATAGAAATTTACCCGATTTGGCAGTTTTGGGAAATCGACTTAATCGCTTACAAAACTATGTACGACAGCCTCCAAAACTGAATCTGTCAGTTTTACTGAGTACAAGATCATACCATCTTGACACTGTACGATTTGGGATCGTACAATGTAGGCATTGAGGACCGTACAAGGAGATTACAAGTTCGTACAAGGGTAGTTGAGTGGACATGCGACCGTATGATTTGACAAGTGATCATTCCTAGCTCTGGAAATTACCTCCCCACTGGGAATACTCCATCGCTGTGCTATATCTAACTTGTGCTCTGATACAACTATTAGCTTTTGAAGCTATAAACTTAAAGGAAATGCAACCACAACTAATGAAATAAGCAAGCAATATTATATCTATGGTAATGGAAATATAATAAGAAAGTAAATAGCCTGATAAACTTCTAAACTAACTCATGAAATAGCCAATTAATGAATTTTCACAAAAATTTGAACTTGTTACAATATATGGAGATCTCAATGCTTCATTCTTCATACAAGTTCTACATTGTAACTACTATCTCTCTACTCTACTAACTCTCTCAACTTCCCTTCCTAAACTCCTTTAACAAAGGCCTATATATAACGAGATGACTCGGCCTCCCATATTCCTATGACTCTTCATCTACCTATACTATAGACTCATGTACATGTGGAAATCATGAACATTTACATCATTGCACATACTAATAATACTTGTAAATTTATTACATTACATAAAGTAAATACTCAATCCTTAATCTAAGACACTCTCCTAATCTAATGATGTACCCAAGATAGTACATTAGCATGTATAAAATAATGTAATATATTCTAATATTAGACAACATCTGTATATGGTAGCAAGCTCCCATGTACCCTTGTATATATAAGGAGACCCCTTTAGTATTATGAAAAATGTTTATCCCTAGGAATGTATTGGTTGTTAGGGTTTTGTGTTGAACTAGCAAACAACATACCTAGAAGTTACTCTCATAGTACACTCAAAAAATGGATAGTTCAACTATGAGTACACTAAAACCCTCTATAGTTAGATCTTTGTGATATTGGATTGGACACTAATCATGACTTAGAGAGTATATTAGAGATCCCATAAAATCAAACACACCCTATCTTATCTTGACCCTATTAAATTTATTTTCAGACACCCTAGTCCTTCCCAACTAAAACTTAAATTTAAGCATACTCTGAATATCACTTCCATCATATATTGATGGTACAATAATAATAATTAGAATAGGTAGTTGTGAATATAAAAGTGTATTCTAAGTAGTGGTAATAGTTTTTTATAGTAACAATCAAGGGAAATTGTTAAAGCACGTTGCTGTCAAGTGATAGTTTGTTAATGCAAAAAACATCCTATTGTGTTGATAGAACACTAAATGTGTAAAACACACCCTAACTAGCCATTGGAACACTTAGTTGTTGGTAACAGTTAACAGAAAATTTCTAGAGATCCAAAATCATCATTTTAAGATATACTCCATTGTGATCATCTCTCAGAGATAAACGCTTTGTTATCTAACACCCATAAGATTTTTTCAAAGGCCAAAAACCATCATTTTAGGGTATAGTCCATCTCTATCTTCTTATTGAGTTGATTGTTTTCGTATATATCACCCATAAGTATTTTTGGAAATCCTAAATCATCTAAACATGGTCCAAACTACTAGTGGTCCCCATATGGAGCAACCAAGTGAACCAATAAGTCAAATGCAAACTAAGATGAGCCAAGTGAGGGCCTAAATACATGTTGACATAAGGATAATGAGTAATAATATGAATTTTTTATCACAAGACTAGCACAAGTGAAGACATTTAATAATATACTACATGACTTTGATAGTCATTTAATAAGCATTAATTATGCATACAACCAATTTAGAAATAAGGAATTTGAGTACAAGGCAAGAAGTTCAAAAGGTGAAGCACACAATACATTTTCCAATAATAAATACATACATACATATATATGTGTATGTGTGTGTGTGTAAAGCCCAAGTTAAGCTTTCTAAAATTTAATGGAGAGGACTCTAATGATTGGTTATATTAGAAATAGTACTATTTTACTCTTTATGATGTTCCTCAAAACTTAAGTCTCATAATAACATCCTTCAATTTTGAATTTGGTGTGCTTCAATGGTATTAGTGGTTGAGGAATATGCATTCAAATCCATTTTAGGATGCATTTGATAAGTTATCACTCACTTATTTTGACCCTAGTGATATGATAACTTCATAGGAACCATAACCAAATTATAATAGACCTCAACATACCATGAATATCAAATTCAATTTTAAAAATTGGCCAACCACATAAATCTCTTGAGTGATTTTTTTTCGAAGTTGTTTTAATAGTGGATTGAAAGATAATATTAAAGTTGAGATGAAAATATTCAAACCATAAACCATGATGCAAGTAGTAGGTGTCATTGCTACTGCACAACTTACCCCAAATTTGGTAACCCACCTAAATTTTGATGTAAATTTGAAATTTTGTTTACTTAAGGTGATTGGTTGTTTAGCCTATACAAAGAATTTTTATAATGTGGATAACAAAGGTTGGAAATCACAAGTCAGGTGTTAAAATATGCCTATGTTTCAAGTCTTGTAATAAAATTATTTCACAAAAGGCACAACTAGTTAAATTTCTCAATATTTAAGGAAGGAGCCAAGGTTTAAATTTTGTAATTTGGACAAACCATGCATGGATATGCAAATCTTCTTATACTTTATTATATAATGATGTGATACTTTTAAATTTAATAATGAATTTGTATATCTTTATTATATTCAAGCCAAAGTGTGAATATTTAGATATAAAATAAATAATTTTAATTTTGGTTTGATTCATGTATATGAGTTTTGAAAGCATACAGAAAAATGACATACCGATATGATGCAAACAAAAATAGATACAGATGCTAAGTCCTACGAATGCATGAAGGAAATGATGCAGAAACAAGATGTGAGCAAACAAAGTGGGGTCTCCTTTATTGATATTGCTTTTAATATGATTACAATACGTCCCCCCTCTAGGGATCAGAATGTTTGATACAATTTGTTACATTAATGGATGCCCGAAAGAAGCCGCGCTTCCAAGATCGGACGGTACACTTCCAGCGTCTTTCGCGTGCCCACATTCGAAGTGGGTGGGATAAAATTTGTTGCTACTTATGTCTGTGTGTTCATCATTCCTTTCTACCCCTCTAGTATTCCTTGCGGTGAGATCCTATGCACAAAGAGACAACAAATCGTTAATAGCATATGCATATCTAGGAAAACATGCAATCCCTAAGGCCTCCAGCGGGTGCTTGTGAGATACCAGTGATAAGATTGATAAATTGATTACAAAATGATATATAAATGTAAAGTACAACTTCTAGAATTGGTATCACCTTATTTTGCATCGAAACATCGTCGGACGACCCTGTTATGCTCATTTGCCCATCGGGGGCCTCTCCAAAGTGAGTGCTCCAATGTCCCACCTATGATTATCCAAATCACCTAAAAATTATGGGTTAGGAATTATATGTGATTTTAAGACTACCCAGATGCTCGAAATA
Source organism: Wollemia nobilis (assembly GCA_028583015.1). NCBI lineage: Eukaryota > Viridiplantae > Streptophyta > Pinopsida > Araucariales > Araucariaceae > Wollemia > Wollemia nobilis. The sequence continues at coordinate 9,200,038 of JAQPPZ010001925.1, forward strand.
TGCATATCCTACCTAGATTCTCTTGTATGTGATAGGGGCGCCCTACGAACTAGTTAATACATAAAATAATAAAATGATAGTCAAATCATGTCAAAATGAGTTCAAACTTTAATAGAGACATTAGGATATCATTTGAGACATATTACAAAAATAACAATAAGGAAATCATGCACATATTTCTAATCACTCCGGGGTGGGACACTGGGGACTGTCGTAAAACCTGTAAAAAGTGACCTTCCAAATGTCCTACCTAGAGGCCTCCAAAACTCCTGCAAACTTGTGGTTAGACTAAAAATAGTATTTTGAAATGACCCAAAAGGTCATATTTGGAATATTCTACCTAGGTTGTCCTGTATCCGAAGGCGCTCCCTATAGGTTAGTAGACGCATAAAATGACAAAAACCAGGTCAAATCATGTCAGAAAGCAATGAAACTTGGACAACAGCATAAGTACATTAAATGTAAAAGAATTAAAAAATAATAGTAACAAAACCATGCATATATTTCTAATCACTCTGGGGTGGGGTGATTAGGACTACAGCAGTTTGGGGGGGTGCCCGGGGATGGGACACCCACCGTTCGGGGCCTAGTTTTGACACCAATCCAAGTGGGATGGGTCCAAAACCTCCTATAGGGTTGTGTCGACAATTTGGGGGTGGGATTGTGGCTGATTGCTTGGGTTTTTGGATCTATATTGCGTTCCTATTGTTCACCCGATAACCTCTCTTCCAAGAGAGAGAGATTAGGGATGTAGGAAGCAAAAATAGGAATGGGGGTATAGTTTGGTAGCACTTATTTGATCCAAATGCTCCAAATATTCTTTTTTTGGGGGTGAGGAGGCTCAAATTTTTATAAACATAAGGGTCTCCTTTGCATGTGCATGCGAGGGTGCCACTTGGCCCATTATGCCTTTTTGGGGGAGAGAAGATTCCTCCCTGATAAGGGGCTCCTTGATTGAGGGTCCATAGTTTGAAACGTTCCCTCACACTCCCATGCCTTGAAGGCAGAGTTAGGTGGCAGATTTGGGCTACCATTTTTCAAGGTTTGACTTTTTTCTAGTCAAACCTGCTAATTGTCCCACCCTAGAGCGATTGCTGCTAATCGTCCCGAGGTCGGGCAAATAGGATGCTAATCATCCCAAGGTGGGACAAATAGGGAGAAAAGTGCTTAAAAGGTGCAAAATTGACCTCTAACATTACAAAACCAATTTAGGAGTGGTTAGGACCATTTTTTAACCTCTAGAGACTTCCCTAGGGGGTATGTATGCCAATTCAGTCAGTTCTTATAGTCACATGATCAGATTGGTGATGTTTTGGTGTCTATAGATGCCCCTTTTTGGGATGCACTGTATGTGGCACAGTGCTGAGAAAAAATAGATGACCAAAGCACTTAATGATTAGGATTTCTCATGCCCCAAGTATGGAAAGGGCATGCATTTTTGAATCCTTGCTTATGACGAGCTAATGAGCTTAACTCAAGTGTAACCTTTTTCAGTGAGGTGTACTTGATCTTGGACATTGTTCAATCATGAATAGGCAAAGGCCACAACCTTTTGTCTGAGGAAACTTTTCTTCATGCTTTCAGAATTCCAAGTGTTTGTTTAGCCTATGATTATTGCTTGTTTTTTTCCCCAAGCAGGAGCGTGATTGTCTTTGTCTGATTATTTGAATGCATGTCATTTCCTTGATTGGGTGTGTATTTGTTGATTGGTGACTAAGTGTGACTACCCACTCAAGCGATGAATCGATGAGGGAATGACAAAAAATGAGAAAAGAAATGAGTTGCTTGACCCAAGATGACATTTGTAAGGGTGCCTTCAGTTGTTTTCATTGAACGCTTATTGCATCTTTCCAACCATCAGACCTATTTTTGGTGGGTTTTGACCCTTTTCTTTTGTCGCCTATTGGGGTAGAAATTATCAAAAATCCTCCTTCCCGTGGAGTGGTCCGGCTATGCTAGCATTATTAGGGAGTAGGATAGTTAGTATTTGTGACCCCGACGATGGTTTTTCATGCCATGAATGTCAGGTACAAATGCCCCTTTGTTCGACAGATTTATTGTTGTTTTTGATTCATTTTGTGGATGTAGTTTTTGTTGCTTTATTTCTTGCTCTGTAATCGTCCCAGGGTGGGATGAATACCAAATTTGTAATCGTCCCAGGGTGGGATGAGCACTAAATAGAGTGCTCATCCTAGGGTGGAATGATTACAGGCCTAACAACCTATATACAAACCAAAACTAGGTTTTGGGCTCATTTGCAATATTTTTTTCTTGGCGATTTGGAGCAGTGAGGAGGAGTGTGAGTGTGCATAGTGGAGCACTGCTAAAATTTCATGGACATCATGAGTGCGAGAACTGGATCTTCAGGTGGAGGAGCTGAGGTGATATCGGTATGATGTTCCTTCTCTTTATTCGTGTGTGCTTTATATGAAGTTTAAAACTCACATATAAAATATTTGTTCACTTGATTTTGTTTTTAAGGTTTTAAAAACCTAATTTTTTTGTGCGTGTTGGTTTGATTTTATTCATATATCAAGTTGAAAACCTAATATAGGAAATTTATTTGTTTTGTTTTTTTTGTTGTTAATTTTCATACATTAAGGTCAAAACCCTAGTACACAACTGTTATCTGTCCATTGTTTGTGTTCGTATTCAGGTTTAAAACCCAAAACGTTTTCATTTTTTTATTTTGTTTTTTTGTTCATATTAAGGTTTAAACCCTAATATGTTTTATTTCATTTTTGTTTTTTCCATATTAAGGTTGAAACCCTAATATTTTTTTATTTTATTTTTTTTGCGTTCACATTAAGGTTGAAACCCTAATATGATTTTTGTTGTTTTTTTTTTTTTTGATTGTATAGTTATTTTCATGTATGTTGTCATTGTTGTATATTTTTATTTTAATGTTTTTGTTTATATTAAGTATGTAGTCCCTGATAATGATGGGTGGTCATCCCCAAGGCCTAAAGGATCAATACCATTCCAAAGAAAAATCCCAAAAGTTCACCATTAGAATTTCCAAACACCTTGATCCCTAAATTCGTAAGGATTCGTACTACACGTCCTTGAGAAGGATGGGTAGTCATCCCTAAGGCCTAAAGGATAAATACCATTCCAAAGCAAAATCCCAAAATTTCACCATCAAAATTCCCAAACACCTTTGATCCCCAAAGTTGTAAGGATTCGTACTACACGTCCTTGAGAAGTATGGGTAGTCATCCCCAAGGCCTAAAGGATCAATACCATTCCAAAGAAAAATTCCAAAAGTTCACCATAAAAATTCCCAGACACCTTTGGTCCCCAAAGTTGTAAGGATTCGTACTACACGCCCATGAGAATGATGGGTAGTCATCCCCAAGGCCTAAAGGATCAATGCCATTCACAAGCCAAAAGTCCCACAAGCTCAACTTTGAAGTCAAAATTCAAAATCTAAATCTTCAAAAAGCAACAATAAAAAATAATAGTGGTTATCACCACTACTCAAACCCCTTGCTCAAGAAAAAAAAAACTCAAATTAAATAGTGATTCTCATCACTATATGTGAGAGAAAGTATCCCAATAAATTGAACAATCGAAAGATGCCTGAGCTTGAATCCCTGGAATTCTCAGCATTTGAAAGACCATTTAGGTGATCCTCATTACGATTTTGGTGGATATCCTACCTGGAAATGGTGGTATCCTAAATGCATGATGATATGTCTATCACATTAGCTTTGCGTGTGTGTAGACCAATGTTTGCATGTGGACGAGATAGCTTATGGTATCCTAGATTGCATCGTAGATTAATCCTACTACATACAACAAAGGAGTTAGTGGAGCTAATTAGGTGATCCTAAGTATAGGTTTGGTGGATATCCTACCTAGAACTGATGGTATTCTTACGAATACCACATAAACGAACTCAATCGCACACACAGAGATGTGAAATAACTTGGTCAAACTCAAGTTTGATTTGTACCTTGTTCAAAAGTCTTGTAAGATAATGTACAGTCTTGACTAGTTAGTTAAAGCATCTGAGTCTCAGAAAAACCTTAACTACATTCTAAAACAATTGTTGTAAATTTCATTACTTACATCACCATCAAAAAATACAAAACAATTATTACAAATGCAAAAGTTATTCCATAAAGCAATCACATAGTACAGAAAGTCAATAAATCCTGTACAGTCTATGGTGCCACCACTTGTACACCGAATGAATCATTCCATCCATTCCATATGCATACATCTATATCATATAGTTAAAATCATCCGCAAGCACAATAGCATATGCATACATCACCATACATAAATGTGCATAAAGAACAATAAACCATGACAAGTATATAATCAAACCAAAAAGAGTCATGTATATATATCAAGTCAAAATGCCCTCAGGCTACAATAAGAAGGTCCTCCGACCTCACAAAAACCAAAAACTCAAAATACCCAAAGCCTAGGGAGTCAGCCACCATGATCACATAGGATCGATGCGATTGGAACTACCTCCAGTAGTATGGGTCCTATGGGACCTCTCAAGGCGGCTGTTGCCAGCCCTCGCACCTTGCCCACCAACACTACCCTCACCTACCCACCTGTGATGATATGATGTAGACTTCTCAGTCTCACTGCCCCTCGTACGGTGCATCGAACCACCTCCATCAAGCACAGGAAACTATCCACCGATGTGGACAACCTCTGTCTCTAACTCTACTCGGTACCGACCCCACTCCATATCTCGTTGGTGATACATAGCCAATGCACTATCTCGTTGTGCCAACTAAGTCCGTAGGAGATCCCTCTCCTACGTTACCTCCACCAAATAATATCTATACTCCTCCTCTTGTCTCCATAGGAGACCCTCCAACCATGCTATCTCAGCATAAATCCCAGCATCCACATCCCCTGAGATAGCCTGAGGCATGGGCACCTTTGGGACGGCCTGCTGCTCTGGCACCCACTGCTCTGGGACATCCTGTACATTTTGCTGCTCTGGAACCCCCAAATTATCGCCATCTCTGGTGAAGTCATCAACCTCCACCATGTTAGCATCATCAAGCGGAGCCTCCCAACCCTCCATCGGTGCCTCTGCACCCCCACCTCCTGCTGCTATAGTATCCATGCCTCCTAGAGGCCCCTCACTCCGCCATCACCGCATAATCCACCATCGGTTATACTCTATAGTCATCCCAACATTGGCCATGTTGGGTACATCAATAACTACATCGGACCCCTCACCTAGCTACTCAATGGTAGGCTAGACTAGAGTCCTATCATCACCATGATGCCGATAGATCAAGGGATCACCAGGAAATCCCTGGTGTACCCCAAATTGTTGCATCACCTGGATATATGGGAAGTACTCCTGCTCTGTCCTGTGTTGTCCAATCAACCATATACCCTTGCACACACACAGGAGCCACTCTCTAGCCTTGGGCTAGTCTAGACAGTCCCGGTACAATTGCCAAAACACCTGCCCTAGCACTAGATGAGAGAAGGCATCAATATAGTGACCTAAATCACATGCCCATCATTGACTCTGTCTATGCTCCTCTGACCTCTGTCATAAATTGGTATACCTAATTTCTCAATCCACCATCTCACCTTGGGTGGTCCAAGGCAAACCCTGTGGCTACTCCATAGCTATGTGCTACCACCCCCAACACTACAAGAGATAGTTGCACCCGATCCCCTTCTGCTTCGACAGTGGACCTCGTACAACTCATTGTACAACTATGCCAATAATGTTTGACCCCATATCATAATAAGTGGAGCTGATGTAGGACACTCCACCAAAGTGAAAACCAACTCAAGAATGTTACAAGGGAACCTCACACCTGAGGAGTTAGGAAGTAGCATATTGGAGATGAGGATCATGATCAAAGCATGCCTCACCCCTAATATACCCCTCTCCAGCCACCACTACACCAGAATACCGCCTATCTAGCTGTCATCCTCTACCTTCTCCACCCCCCTCTCCACTGTCAGACCAAAACACCGTGTCCATACCACTGTCCTCTGGTCATGGTGGGTCATCCGGATAGGCAGTCCATCTATCAAAATCGGTAGAATCTGATACACATCCTCTAGGGTAACAGTCATCTCCCTTGTTAGGAGATGAAAATTATTGGTGCAGGGATCCCATAGATTGATCAGGGCAGTCAAATATGCTTTATCCCCCACCACAGGCTTCAGATGTGTCACGTTCTTAAGCCTAATGGCATCAAGCCACTCCCAATCCACAACTTTCAAGGCATCTCAGGAATAAGATAAAATAGTTGGCTGGCGGTATCGACTCTTCACAACCTGAAACAACAAAATAAAACAAAAAAAGGATATTAAGTACATACTTAATATAAACAAAAACATTAAAATAAAACTGTACAGGAGTAGTATAGACTACAATTTACAAATGTACAGTGAAAGTATAGAATCATTAAAATAAAACTATACAGCAACGACAACATACATGAAAATAACTGTACAATCAACAACAAAAATCATATTAGGGTTTCAACCTTAATGTGAACGCAAACAAAATAAAATAAAAAAATATTAGGGTTTCAACCTTAATATGGTAAAAACAAAAATGAAATAAAACATATTAGGGTTTCAACCTTAATATTAATAAAAAAAACAAAATAAAAAAATGAAAACGTTTTGGGTTTTAAACCTGAATACGAACACAAACAAAGGATAGATAACAGTTGTGTACTAGGGTTTTGACCTTAATGTACAAAAATTAACAACAAAAAAAACAAAGCAAATAAAGTTCCTATATTAGGTTTTCAACTTGATATACGAATAAAATAAAACCAACACGCACAAAAAAATTAGGTTTTTAAAACCTTAAAAATAAAATCAAGCGAAAAAACATTTTATATGTGAGTTTTAAACTTCATATAAAGCACGCATGAATAAAGAGAAGGAACATCATATCGGTCTCACCTCGGCTCCTCCACTCGAAGATCCAGTTCTCGCACTCATGATTTCCATAAAATTTTAGCAGCGCTCTGCTACACACACTCGCACTCCTCCTCACTGCTCCAAATCGCCAAGAAAAAAATATTGCAAATGAGACCAAAACCTAGTTTTGGTCCTTATATAGGCTGTTAGGCCTATAATCATTCCACTTTGGGACGAGTGCTCTAGTTAGCACTCATCCCACCCTGGGACGATTACAAATTTAGTATTCCTCCCACCCTAGGACAATTACAGAGCAAGAAATAAAGCAACAAAAACTTCATCCACAAAATGAACCAAAAACAACAATAAATTTTCTGAACAAAGGGGCACTTGTACCTGACATTCATGGCATGAAAAACTATCGTCGGGGTCACAAATACTCACTATCCTACTCCTTAATAAGGCTAGCATAGCTATATCACTCCACGGGAAGGAGGATTTTTGATAATTTCTACCCCAATAGGCGACAAAAGAAAAGGGTCAAAACCCACCAAAAACAGGTCCGATGGTTGGAAAGTTGCAATAAGCGTTCAACGAAAACAATTGAAGGCACCCTTACAAATGTCATCTTGGGTCAAGATACTCATTGCTTTTCTCATTTTTGGTCATTCCCTCATCGATTCGTCGCTTGAGGGGGTAGTCACACTTAGTCACCAATCAACAAATACACACTCAATCAAGGAAATGGCATGCATTCAAAGAATCATTGACAAAGACAATCACGCTCCTGCTTGGGGCAACAAACAAGCAATAATCACAGGCTAAAAACACTTGGCATTCTGGAAGCATGAAGAAAATGTTCCTCGAATAAAATGTTGTGCCATTTGCCTATTCATGACTGAATAATGTCCATGATCAAGTACACCTCACTAAAAAAAGTTACACTTGAGTTAAGCTCATTAGCTTGTTAGAAGAAAGGATTCAAAAATGCATGCCCTTTCCATAATTGGGGCATAAAAATTTGGTTAGGTTATTGAGAAACTGTTGGCAATTTTGGGTACCTTGGGTGCATTGCCTTTGCTCAAGTGTATAAGTTGTCATTGATGTCAAGAAGCTTTTGAAGGAATTTGATTTGATGTAAAATAATTTGTTTTGATGAAGGTTACGGCTTGACAAGTTCGAAAGAAAGCAAGTTAGAAAAGTGTCGCGATATCGCGACATGTCGCAGTTTCGCGACTCAAAGAGGAGAGAGAATGTTCGAGTCAGAAATGTCATGATTTCATGACATATTGCAAGGAAGGTTGAATGGACGAAAAAGTGTCGCGATTTCGTGACATGTTGCAGGAGAGAGAGTCCGAAAGAAAAAGTGTCACGATTTCATGACATAATGCAGGAGAGAGAGTCCGGGAGAAAAAGTGTCGCGATATCGTGACATGTCGGGTTTTCGTGACCCGAAGAAAAGAAAAGCGCTAAGGAGAAAAAGTGTCACGATTTCGTGACAAGTCAGAAGACAAAGTGGAAGCAAGATAAAGTGTCGCGATTTCGCGACATGCTATAGATGAAAATGTTCCAAGTAAGAACTGTCATGATTTCGTGACATACAGCAAAGGGAAGAGTCTAAAATGAGAAGCGTCACGATTTCATGATAGGTTGCAGAGAAGTCGTACGAAAGCTGAAAGCGTCACGATTTCATGATAGGCTACAAAGAAAACGTACGAAAGCTAGAAGTGTCACGATTTCACGACAAATTCAAGGAGGAAGAGCTCAAAGGCGAAAGCGTCATGATTTCGTGACATGTTCCATTTTCATGAGCGTAAGGCAGAGAAAAACACAAGGCAGCGAAAGTGTCACGATTTCACGACATGTTCCGTTTTCGCTAGTGCAAGCAGACAAGAGTGCAAGGAAGAGAAAGTGTCACGATTTCGTGACAGATTGAGATGGCAGCGTTCGGTTGGAGAAAGTGTCACGATTTCATGATAGAAATAGAATGCAGGTCTTCTATAGGAGAAGTGTCATGATTTCATGACAAAAGCAGAGAGGAAGGCTATGAAGACAGAAGTGTCACGATTTCATGACAAAAGTAGAAAGGAGGTCGATGAAGGGAGAAATGTCGCGATATCACGACAAAAGCAAAGTTGATGCTGACTAAGTCAGAAGTGTCACGATATCACGACAAGAGCTTAGTTGAAGTCGACAAAGGCTAAAATGTCATGATATCATGACAAAAGCCAAAAGACAGTATACGGTTGCAAAAGTGTCATGATATCGCGACATGTTGTAGTTTCACGATAGAAGCTACAGAAGAGTTGCAGAGGCAGTGAAGCCGACAAAGTTAAATTTGGGTCGACGAAGATTAGGGTTTGTAGCCGACGTAGTTTAGGGTTTGCAATCGACGTAGTTTAGGGTTGTGCAGCCGACTAAGATCAAGGTTTTGATCTTGAAAGTGTTAGTATAAAAGGAGGGTTGTTTGGAGAGTTGAGAGTGATCGAATGCGTTGTTAAAGTGCGCAAGTTAAGTCTACGATGCACAAAGAGTGAGTCATGTCGAATCGATCTAAGTGTGAAGTAAGAGCGCACAGGGAGCAAAAAAGTGCAAAGTTGTTGGGTGCATCATTTTTGTGACGTTCGGAGATAATGGGCAAGCTTTGTGAGAACCTGTGAGCAGGTTTTGGACAAGTCATTGAGAGGGATTATTGGTGCAGATTTGAGGACAGATTTGTACCCAGATCAGAGAAAGAGGACGAGGACATTTGTGCCAGACCGAAGGACTGTGTTTGGTGCAGATCAAAGAAAGAGAACGAGGACATTTGTGCTAAATCGAAGGACTATGTTTAGTGCAAATTCGAGGACCAGCTTTGGAGGTGATAGAGTTGAGGACAGAGGTCTCCAGCCAGAGCAGGGAGGACAGGTGTCTTCTATGGATAGAGTTCCATTTGCTAAGGGCAGCGGAGGCAGAGGTCTTCTAGAGGATCACCAGCCAGAGCAGAGCTAGGGGATTGGTGTCTCCTGTGGGTTGGTACCCACGAACTCGAGATTAGGGGATTGGTGTCTCCTTTGGGTTGGTGCCCATAAACATTGTAATCGAGAAAGGTATTCCTAGAATTTGGATTGATAAAATTAGTGAAATATTTTATCCATGGATGTAGCTCACATTGAGCGAACCACGTAAATTGGTGTCTCATGTGTGTGTGACGATTTGTACATTGCTTTGGTTTCTGCTATTGATATTGCCATTGATATATTATATAATATTGATTGGGATAAGAAAAGTAAAAAGTGGTCTTATACTGTTCACCCCCCCTCTCAGTATAAGCTTGTGTTCTTCAATTGGTATCAGAGCGGGTGCCTTCGAAAAGTTTAACAGCTTGAAGGAAGAGCTGGTTAAGAACACAATGGATTATTCAAGCGACAATGCAGCACCTATTCTTGATGGGTCAGATTTTGGTCTTTGGAGTGCAAGGATGAAGGTTCATCTAATGGCACTTGGTAATGAGGTATGGGAAGTAATTGAAGATGAGTATACTATTCCTGTACATGGTCCAAATACTAAAGAAGAAAGGCTCCTACATCACAGCAATTCAAAAGCAATGAATGCAATTCTGAAAGGCTTACAGAAAGCAGATCTCACCAAAGTGATTCACTGCAAGACAACTAGTGAAATGTGGAAACAGTTGCAGGTGGTTCATACAGGTGATACAAATGTCGGAAAGGCCAAGTTGAGACACTTCAAAGGTATGTTTGAACAACTCAAGATGAATGATGATGAAAATATTAGTGACTACATGCTTCGTATGGATGAGGTTGTTAACTCCATGAAAGACTTAGGTCTTGAGCTTGCTGAAAATGATGTTTGTGATAAGATTTTAAGATCTCTTCCTAATAGATTTAGTGAAAATATTTCTGCTATTGAGGAAGCTAAATATTTGGATAAGTTGAAAAAGGATGAGCTCCATAGTATACTTGCAGCATTTGAGTTGAGAACTCAAGTGAAGGTTGACGTCAAGAAAGAGGCAGCTTTCAAGGCTACCAAGAAATCCAAGGGTAAACAGCTTCAAGAGAGTGATGAGTCTTCTAGTGATGAAGAGGCATATTACAGCAAGAAAGGCAAATTCTCTAGAAAGCACAAAAGCATGAAAAATATAAGATGTTTCAATTGCGGAAAGTTTGGTCATTATGCTACAGACTGTATTGTTCCCAAGGATGAAAGTGATGAAGATAAACAGGATTCAAAGAGCAAGGATTCTGAAAAGCACAAGCATCACAGAAAGAACAAATATGAGCACAACAATCAAGGAAAGAGGTATTCTCACAAGCACAAGAAGAGTTTCTACCTAGACAAAGCAAGTAAGTGTTCTAGTAGTGATAGTGAAAGTTCTTCAAGTGAAAATGAAAATGAGATGTTGTTCATATCAGAAAAGGAGGAAGAACCGAAACATAGATTCATTATCATGAAATGTCTTAGATGTGGAAATTTTGGTCACCTTGAGGATGATTGCACAAATAATGATTTGGTTTCTAGTATGTATGAGGATGCTTCAGAAAACTATAAGGAAGATGCGTGTATGGTTTTTGAAAAAGGTAGCACCTCTAGTGATAAGAAATCTGAAAAAGGCTTTGATGATTCAGAAAGCAAACAAATAAAGGATCACGAAAGTGAACTTAGTAGTGCTCTTAGTGCTTTGAAAAAGGAAAGAAAGAAGAATGCTAGACTCAAGGATAAGTTAGATGAATGGTGTATGGAGAGAGATGATCTTATAGAAAATCTTGAATTCTCTATAGCTAAGACGCAAGAACTCAAGGATGAGTTAGAGTCTAAGGTTCTTGAGTATAGTAAATTAGAACAGAAAATGGCTTCTTTGAAAGAAGAAACTAAAGAGTACAAGGATAAGCTTTACAGGTTTCAAGATAGCTCCAAAAAGGTTAAGTCACTCATCAAAGGTCAAAGAAAGACTACAGATAAAACAGGGCTTGGTTTTGTTAAGCCACACAAGGAACAAGTTGGAGAGTCTAGTAAGAGACTCCAAAAGGAAGAGAGTTCTGATGAGGAAAGTACTTCAGATCATGAGTCCTTGAATGATAGATGCGCAGAAATAGAAAACAGAATTCAGAATGAGAAGAAGTTTTCGGGACCCAAGAGGTCAAATAAAAGAAAATTTCAAGGCAGATGTTTTGCGTGTCACAGGTTCGGTCACATGGCTTCACATTGCATGGCTCAAGTGAAAAAGGTAAACGATAATTTCAGAAGTGCTAGTTTCTTTCAAGGGTATTGCTACTCTTGTCAATAGTTTGGGCACAAGGCAGTCTATTGCGAGGTAAATAACAGGAACAGGTTTGATCAAAACAGGTTCGGCCAGAATAGGTTTGGTCAGAACAGGTTTAGCCAGAATAGGTTTGGCCAGAATAGGGTTAGTCAGAACAGGCGGATTCAAAGAACAGGTATGCCTAAAAGAAATAACATTGTTACTTGTTATAAGTGCAACAATGAAGGTCACACAACTAGACAGTGTAGAGCTGAACTTCCAAGGTACAGGAATAGGAACAGGTGGTATGAACGAGTCCAAGGATCAAGGCATGGATAAGAACAGGAATGATAACAAGAACAAGAACGGTGATGGGAACAAGAACAGGAATATGGACAAAGAGTTCAAGAGAAGGCCCGGCAAGGAAGTGATAGACGCTGATGATGATCAGTGCCTAATGGGAGTTTTACTCCCACCCCAGAATTAATCACCTCATCGGGAGGTGGGGGAGGGACTAAGCTAAGAGGCTCATTCTTAGTCCCGAGCCCCAAAGGTGACCCTTTGCCATTGATGACAAAGGGGGAGAGATATGAGTAAGGGGGAGAGCTTCAAGTGAAGAGGAAAGCTTCAAGTCAGGGGGAGCAAAACTTCAAAGGAAGATTCTCAGTTGTGGGCATAGTTTCTTAGCTGTTAGCACAGTTGGTTTCAGTTTTGGCTCTTGAGACGTGTTTTCAGTAAAGGTTTGCCATCAATGACAAAGGGGGAGATTGTTGGCAATTTTGGGTACCTTGGGTGCATTGCCTTTGCTCAAGTGTATAAGTTGTCATTGATGTCAAGAAGCTTTTGAAGGAATTTGATTTGATGTAAAATAATTTGTTTTGATGAAGGTTACGGCTTGACAGGTTCGAAAGAAAGCAAGTTAGAAAAGTGTCGCGATATCGCGACATGTCGCAGTTTTGCGACTCAAAGAGGAGAGAGAATGTTCGAGTCAGAAATGTCACGATTTCGTGACATATTGCAAGGAAGGTTGAACGGACGAAAAAGTGTCACGATTTCACGACATGTTGCAGGAGAGAGAGTCCGAAAGAAAAAGTGTCACGATTTCATGACATAATGCAGGAGAGAGAGTCCAGGAGAAAAAGTGTCGCGATATCACGACATGTCGAGTTTTCGCGACCCGAAGAAAAGAAAAGCGCTAAGGAGAAAAAGTGTCGCGATTTCGCGACAAGTCAGAAGACAAAGTGGAAGCAAGATAAAGTGTCACGATTTCGTGACATGCTGCAGATGAAAATGTTCCAAGTAAGAACTATCATGATTTCGTGACATACAACAAAGGGAAGAGTCTGAAATGAGAAGCGTCACGATTTCATGATAGGTTGCAGAGAAGTCGTACGGAAGCTGAAAGCGTCGCGATTTCGTGACAGGCTGCAAAGAAAACGTATGGAAGCTAGAAGTGTCACGATTTCATGACAAATTCAAGGAGGAAGAGCTCAAAGGCGAAAGCATCATGATTTCATGACATGTTCCATTTTCATGGGCGTAAGGCAGAGAAAAACACAAGGCAGCGAAAGTGTCACGATTTCGCGACATGTTCCATTTTCGCTAGTGCAAGCAGACAAGAGTGCAAGGAAGAGAAAGTGTCACGATTTCATGATAGATTGAGATGGCAGCGTTCGGTTGGAGAAAGTGTCACGATTTCATGACAGAAACAGAATGCAGGTCTTCTATAGGAGAAGTGTCATGATTTCACGACAAAAGCAGAGAGGAAGGCTATGAAGATAGAAGTGTCACGATTTCATGAAAAAAGTAGAAAGGAGGTCGACGAAGGGAGAAATGTCATGATATCGCGACAAAAGCAAAGTTGATGCTGACTAAGTCAGAAGTGTCGCGATATCACGACAAGAGCTTAGTTGAAGTCGACAAAGGCTAAAATGTCACGATATCACGACAAAAGCCAAAAGACAGTATACGGTTGCAAAAGTGTCACGATATCGCGACATGTTGTAGTTTCACGGCAGAAGCTACAGAAGAGTTGCAGAGGCAGTGAAGCCGACAAAGTTAAATTTGGGCCGACGAAGATTAGGGTTTGTAGCCGATGTAGTTTAGGGTTTGTAGCCGACGTAGTTTAGGGTTGTGCAGCCGACTAAGATCAAGGTTTTGATCTTGAAAGTGTTAGTATAAAAGGAGGGTTGTTTGGAGAGTTGAGGAGTGATTGAATGCGTTGTTGAAGTGCGCAAGTTAAGTCCATAGTGCACAGAGAGCAAGTCATGCCGAATCGAGCTAAGTTCAAAATAAGAGCGCACAAGGAGCAGAAAAGCGCAAAGTTGTTGGGTGCATCATTTTTGTGACGTTCGAAGATAATGGGCAAGCTTTGTGAGAACCTGTGAGCAGGTTTTGGACAAGTCATTGAGAGGGATTATTGGGGCAAATTTGAGGACAGATTTGTACCCAGATCAGAGAAAGAGGACGAGGACATTTGTGCCAGACCGAAGGATTGTGTTTGGTGCAGATCAAAGAAAGAGAACGAGGACATTTGTGCTAAACCGAAGGACTATGTTTAGTGCAAATTCGAGGACCAGCTTTGGAGGTGATAGAGTTGAGGATAGAGGTCTCCAGCCAGAGCAGGGAGGACAGGTGTCTTCTATGGATAGAGTTCCATTTGCTAAGGGTAGCGGAGGCAGAGGTCTTCTAGAGGATCACCAACCAGAAGAGAGCTAGGGGATTGGTGTCTCCTGTGGGTTGGTACCCACGAACTCGAGATTAGGGGATTGGTGTCTCCTTTGGGTTGGTGCCCATAAACATTGTAATCGGGAAAGGTATTCCCAGAATTTGGATTGATAAAATTAGTGAAATATTTTATCCGTGGATGTAGCTCACATTGAGCGAACCACGTAAATTGGTGTCTCATGTGTGTGTGATGATTTGTACATTGCTTTGGTTTCTGCTATTGATATTGCCATTGATATATTATATAATATTGATTGGGATAAGAAAAAGTAAAAAGTGGTCTTATACTGTTCACCCCCCCTCTCAGTATAAGCTTGTGTTCTTCAAAAACCCTAATCATTAAGTGCTTTGGTCATATATTTTTTCTCAGCACTACACACATAGCGCATCCCAAAAAGGGGCAATTGTAAACACCAAAACAACACCAATCCGATCATGTGACTACAAGAACTGATTGAATTGGCATACATACCCCCTAGGGTAGCCTCTAGAGGTTAACAGTGGTCCTAACCACTCCAAAATCAGTTTTAGAAGGTCAAAGGTCAGTTTTGCACCTTTTAAGCACTTTGCTCCCTATTTGTCCCACCCTGGGACGATTAGCATCCTATTCGCCCCACCCTGGGACGATTAGCAGTAATTGCTCTAGGGTGGGACGATTAGTAGGTTTGACTATAAAAAAGTTGAACCTTGACAAATGGTAGCCCAAATCTTCCACCTAACTCCACCTTCAAGGCATGGGAGTGCAAGGGAACGTTTCAAACCATGGAGGCCTCAATAAAGGAGCCCCTAATCAGGGAGGAATCTTCTCTCCCCCAAAAAGGCATAATGGGCCAAGTGGCACCCTCGCATGTGCATGCAAAGGAGACCCTTAGGTCTATAAAAATGTGAGCCTCCTCACCCAAAAAAAAAAGAAGAGCTAGAGCATTTGGAGCAATGAAGTGCTGCCAAACTATACCCCCATTCCTATTTGTGCTTCCTACATCCCTAATCTCTCTCTCCTGGAAGAGAGGTTATCAGGTGAACACTAGAAACACAATCCATATCCAAAAACCCAAGAAATAGGCCACAATCCCACACCCAACTCATTGACACAACCTTATAGGAGGTTTTGGACCCATCCCACTTGGATTAGTGTCAAAACTAGGCCCCGAACGGTGGGCTTCCCACCCCTAGGTGCCCCCTCAAATTACTATAGTCCGAATCACCCCACCTCAGAGTGATTATAAATCTATGAATGGTTTTGCTACTATTATTTTTGCATTCTTTTACATTTAACGTACTTATTTTGCTATTCGATTTTCATTGCTTTTTGACATGATTTGACCTGGTTTTTGTCATTTTATGTGTCTACTAACCTAGAGGGAGCGCCTTAATATATGGGACAACTTGGGAAGAATATGCAAAATCTGACCTTCTGGGTCATTTCAAAATGTTGTTTTTAGTCTAACAACAAGTTTATAGGATATTTGGAGACCTCTCAATAGGACATTTGGAAGGTCACTTCTTGCAGGTTTTACGACAATCCCCAGCATCCCACCCCAGAGCGATTAGAAATTTGTGCATGATTTCCTTACTGTTATTTTTGCAATATGTCTAAAATGATATCCTAATGCCTCTATTAAAGTTTGAACTCGTTCTGACATGATTTGACTGTCATTTTATTATTTTATGTATTAACTAGCTCGTAGGGCACCCCTGTCACATACAGGAGAATCTGGGTAGGATATGCATATTCCAAGCATCTGGGTAGTCTTAAAATCACATATAATGCCTAAATAATGATTTTTAGGTGATTTGGATAAGCATATGTGGGACATTGGAGCACTCACTTTGGAGAGGCCCCCGACGGGCAAACGAGCATAATAGGGCCATCTTACGCCACTTCGATGCAAAATCAGGTATCAGCCGACTATTTTCTCTGATTCCCAAGATGCCTTAATAGTTGTGGATTGGGTGTGTATTGATGCCCTTGGGCTCAAGCATGTGAAGCGTCTGGAGCCTATGGTGGGGGATCATGCATATTTGATTGCCTTGATCAATCTGTGGGATCCCCGCACCAATACTTTTCATCTCCCAACAGGGGAGATAACTGTTACTCTAGAGGATGTGTATCAAATTCTGCAAATTTCGATAGATGGACTGCCTATCCGGATGACCCACCGTGACCAGGGAACAACAGTATTGACACGGTGTTTTGGTTCGACGATGGAGAGGGGGGTGAAGAGGGTTATGGAGAAGGCAGAGGATGACTGCCAATTAGGCGGTATTCTGGTGCAGTGGTGGCTAGAGAGGGGCATATTAGGGGTGAGGCATGCTTTGATCATGACCCTCATCTCCAATATGCTACTTCCTAACTCCTCAGGAGTGAGGTTCCCTTGGAACCTGCTTGAGTTGGTTTTCACTTTGGTGGAGTGTCCTACATCAGCTCCACTTATTATGAGATGGGATCAGATGTTATTGGCGTAGTTGTACGATGAGTTATACGAGGTCTATAGCCAAAAGTGAAAGGGGATCATGTGCAACTATCTCTTGTAGTGCTGGGGGTGGCAGCACATAGTTGTGGAGTGGCCGCAGGGTTTTCCTTGGACCACCCGAGGTGAGATGGTGGATTGGGAAATTGGGTATGCCAATTTATGGTAGGTGTTTTGGTGACTGTACAGGGACTGTCTAGTCTGGCATAAGGTTGGAGAGTGGCTTTGATGTGTGCGTAGGGGTAGATTATTGGATGGCATGGGACAGAGCGGGAGTACTTCCCATATGTCCAGGTGACGCTGAAGTTTGGGGTGCACCAAGAATTTCTTGGTGATCCTTTGATCTATCAATGTTGCGGTGATGAGAGGACTCTAGTTTGGCCTACTGTTGAGCAGTTGGGTGAGGGGTCTAATGTAGTTATTGATGTACTTGACGTGGATGATGTTGGGGTGACTGTAGAGTATGATCGATGGAGGTTTATGCAACGATGGCAGAGTGACAGGCCTCTAGGATGCATGGATACTATAGCAGCAGGAGGTGGGGGTGCAGAGGCATCGATGGAGGGTTGGGGGGCTCTGCTTGATGATGTTGACATGGTGGAGGTCGATGACTTCACCAAAAATGGCGATGATTTGGGGGTTCCAGAGTAGCCGAATGTATAGGATGTCCCGAAGCAGTGGATGCCAGAGCAGTAGGCCATCCCAGAGGTGCCCATGCCTCAGGCTGTCTCATGGGATGTGGAGGCTGGGCTTCATGCTAAGATAGGGCAGTTGGAGGGTCTCCTACAGAGATGGGAGGAGGAGGATAGAGATACTTTGGTGAAGGTAATGCAGGAGAGGGATCTCCTATGAACTCAGTTGGCATAGCGGGATAGTGCATTGGCTGTGTATCACCAATGATATATGGAGTGGGGTCGGTACCAGGTAGAGTTAGAGACAAAGGTTGTCCACATCGGTGGAAATTTGCTTGTGCTTGATGGAGGTGGTTCGTCGTGATGTATGAGGGGTAGTGAGACTGAGTAGTCTACATCATCTCATCGCAGGTGTCTAGGTGAGGGTAGTGTTGGTGGGCAGGGTGCGAGGGCTAGCAGCAGCCGCCCTGAGAGGTCCCATAGGATCCATACTACTGGGGGTAGTTCCAGTCACACCGATCCTGTGTGATCATGGTGGCCGAATCCCTAGGCTTTGGGGATTTTGAGTTTTTGGTTTTTGTGAGCTCAGAGGACCTTCTTATTGTAGCCTGAGGACATTTTGACTCTATATATACATGACTCTTTTTTGTTTGATTATATACTTGTCATGGTTTATTGTTCTTTATGCACATTTATGTATGGTGATGTATGCATATGCTATTGTTTCTGTGGATGATTTTAACTATATGATATAGATGTATGCATATGGAATGGATGGAATGATTCGTTCAGTGTACAAGTGGTGGCACCATAGACTGTACAGGATTTACTTGCTTTCTATGCTATGTGATTGCTTTATGGAATAACTTTTGTATTTGTAATAATTGTTTTGTATTTCCTGATGGTGATGTAAGTAATGAAATATACAACAATTTTTTCAGAATGTAGTTAAGGTTTTTTTGAGACTCAGATGCTTTAACTAACTAGTCAAGACTGTACATTATCTTACAAGACTTTCGAACAAGGTATGAATTAGAATTGAGTTTGACCAAGTTATTTCACATCCCTGTGTGTGCGATTGAGTTTGTTTATGTGGTATTCGTAAGGATAACGTCAGTTCCAGGTAGGCTATCCACCAAACCTATACTGAGGATCACCTAATTAGCTCCACTAACTCCTTTGTTGTATGTAGTATGATTAACCTACGATGCAATCTAGGATACCATAAGCTAGCTTTTCCACATGCAAACATTGGTCTACACACACACAAAGCTAATGTGATAGACATATCGTCATGCATTTAGGATACCGCCATTGCCAGGTAGGCTATCCACCAAACCCGTAATGAGGATCACCTAAATGGTTTTTCAAATACTGAGAATTCCACGGATTCAAACTCAGGCGTCTTTCGGTTGTTCAATTTGTTGGGATACTTGCTCTCAAATATAGTGATGAAAATCACTATTTAATTTGAGTTTTTTTTTTTCTTGAGCAAGGGGTTTGAGTAGTGGTGATAACCACTGTTATTTTTTATTGTTGTTTTTTGAGGATTTAAAATTTGAATTTTGACTTCAAAGTTCAGCTTGTGGTATTTTTGGCTTGTGAATGGCATTTATCCTTTAGGCCTTGGGGATGACTACCCATCCTTATCAGGGGCATGTAGTATGAATCCTTACGACTTTAGGGATCAAAGGTGTTTGGGAATTATGATGGTGAACTTCTGGGATTTTGTGTTGGAATGGTATTGATCCTTTAGTCCTTGGGGATGACTACCCATCTTTCTCAAGGACGCGTAGTACGAATCCTTACAACTTTAGGGATCAAAGCTGTTTGGGAATTCTGATGGTGAACTTTTGGGATTTTTCTTTGGAATGGTATTGATCTTTTAGGCCTTTGGGATGACTACCCATCCTTATCAAGGACGTGTAGTACGAATCCTTACGAATTTAGGGATAAAGGGTGTTTAGGATTTTTTATAGTGGTGAAAACCACTATTTATTTTGGGGAATTGGATGGGGAAGAGCTTGTCCTTTTGTCAATTCTCAGTATTCTTGAACCATTCACACAGGGGGATGAGCAGGATAAAAAAATTTCTCAAGGTACCCTAGACCACTTTGTAGGTTTCGTCTTTGGTTCACACAACTTG
Source organism: Wollemia nobilis (assembly GCA_028583015.1). NCBI lineage: Eukaryota > Viridiplantae > Streptophyta > Pinopsida > Araucariales > Araucariaceae > Wollemia > Wollemia nobilis. Next base: position 9,220,138 of record JAQPPZ010001925.1, read on the forward strand.
GGAATTTTTATGTGTTTTAAGCTTGTGTTGGGATGCTATGTAACAAGGCATGATCCAAGTAAAACTCTACTTTGTAAAAATTGATTTGACTTTGTACAACATTTGACTAGAAATCTAAAGACAGCTAAATGACGAAAACCCTAAAGACATGAGAAGACAATTGACTATGATATGTTGAAAATGCGAGTGGCGTTATTCTTGTTGGATCATTTAAAAAATGGACTGAATGTGGAAAATTATGGAATTGCCGAGTAATTACAGTCTATGGTGCATTTGACATGTATGACCAACAAATATGCAATGTATGTATGTGATACCTAATGCAGTTTTTTTTTTTGTGTTTTGATTTTTAATATTATGCATGAAAGTGAGATGTAATTTTTTGTTATTTTTGATTATCTGTTGTTTTTAAATATTCGTTATGGCCGGCTTAACCCGAATGGGTGTGGACCAAGTGATTCTTAAGGATCCTTGGAGGCTTTGACCAAAGGGATTATAGACACCTTTGGGGCATTTTGGGTGACCAAGCGATGGCGAGAACCCTTGGAGCTTTTGGTTTGACCAAAGGGATTATAGATACCTTTGGGGCATTTTTGGTTGACCAAGTGATTGTGGGAACCCTTGGAGCTTTTGGTTTGACCAAAGGGATTATAGATACCTTTGGGGCATTTTTGGTTGACCAAGCGATTGTGGGAACCCTTGGAGATTTTGGTTTGACCAAAGAGATTATGGATACCTTTGGGGAATTTTTGGTGACCAAGCGATGGCGAGAACCCTTGGGGATTTTGGTTTAACCAAAGGGATTATAGATACCTTTGGGGCATTTTTGGTTGACCAAGTGATTGTGGGAACCCTTGGAGCTTTTGGTTTGACCAAAGAGATTATGGATACCTTTGGGGCATTTTGGTTGACCAAGCGATGGGAACCCTTGGAGCTTTTGGTTTGACCAAAGGGATTATTGATACCTTTGGGGCGTTTGGTTGACCAAGAGATTGTGGGAATCCTTGGAGCATTTGGTTTGACCAAAGGGATTATAGATACCTTTGGGGCATTTTTGGTTGACCAAGCGATTGTGGGAACCCTTGGAGCTTTTGGTTTGACCAAAGGGATTATGGATACCTTTGGGACATTTTAGGTTGACCAAGCAATTGTGGGAACCATTGGAGCTTTTGGTTTGACCAAAGGGATTATGGATACCTTTGGGGCATTTTTTGTTGACCAAGCGATTGTGGGAACCCTTGGAGATTTTGGTTTGAGCAAAGGGATTATGGATACCTTTGGGGCATTTTGGTTGACCAAGTGATTATGGGAACCCTTGTGAGTAAGTTTAGTCCGAATCGTTGTCACTGGTATAGGCGGGGGAGGTTGCGTAGGGTGTTGTGGAGGTTGTGATGTTGACAGAACATCTCCTGTAGCTGCAGTGGGGGCAGCCGTGTTTGGGTATCTTTTGTTCTGTGTCATGATGCTTATCATCCCTACGTATCATTACACGAGGTAGTTTTGTGTTACCTCATTCACTTGTAAAGTATTTGCCTGTGCATCATGGGCAGGCAGGGGGTCTTTGAAGACCTCCATATGTTGGTTGCTCAATGCTATGGGATTATCTACCATGAGCGTTTTGTTGTCTATCAAGTCCTGCACTAAGTGTTTGAATTTTCAACAAGTGGAGATTTCATGTCCTTTCTGTCAGTGAAATCTACAATATAAGTCTTCCCTATAGCCCTTGGGTTTTGGCATGTTGGGGTCTATGGGTTGACTTTTCGGCAAGTTTATCAGGTTTGCCATGAACAAGCGATCAAACAAGGAGTCTCTAGACTCCATGAATTGTGTGAATTATCGCCTAGGGCAACGCTGTTGATTTTGCTCTTGTTTATGATTTTCCTTTTCATAGTTATCAAGAGGAACTACCCGATAATTAGCCTTTGGGGGTTGTGTCGTTTGTGCGAGGCTTTGGTATAGTTATGGCAACCTGATTGACCGTGGTGGGTTTTGATTGCGTGGGCCCAATTTTAGCATTTTTGGGCCACTCTTTCTTGCACGGCTTGGCAATATCATCATCTTGTATTTTTATCTCCTCAATTATCCTAGCTTGCACCAGGGCTTCTTCGAGGTTGGCATATTGTTGTAGTTGTAATAGCATGGAGATCGACCTTAAGCAACTCTTTGAAACCATTTGAGTCATTTTTGCCATGGGAGGGAGGTAAGGCAGCCTTGAAAGCAATTTCCTCCATCGATTCCCATAAGCAGCTATGGTCTCATCATCATACTACTTAAGGCCAACTAGGTCACTTAAGGATGCCTTATTCTTGGTGTTGAAGGCAAAACATTCAAGGAACGTGTCCACTAGCTGGTCTAGATTATTGATGCTATGCTTTGACAACTGGGTAAACCAATCCGAGGTAGGGCCTGCAAACGTGGTTATAAACATTATCAGAAGCATTGCATCATTGTCTTAAATGCCAAAACATTGACTCAGGAACCTTGTTATGTGCTCTTGGGCATCCTCATCCCCTCTAAAAATTTCCAATTGAGGCACTTTGAAGTGGTTGGGGTATGGAGGTTCGAAACCGAAGGATGCATAGGGTGACTGCAGAGTTGGCATAAGTTGGGATTTTTGGGCCCTAAAGTATTAGTCTCCATAGACTGTAAGCGCTCTAGCAGTGCTTTGTATGCATCGGAGAATTTGATTTCCTCTTCTTTGGTTTGTTCCCATTGTGAATTGTGAGGAACTTGAGGCCTATGGAGGGGGAGCTGGATAGCGCCCCCTTGCCTTGGTAGGGCATATCAGCCCGCTCTTCTTCTCACTCAAATTCCTCATAAGCCTCATGAGGAGTTTCTGGGCATGACCTATAAACACTGATGGATGCCCGAGGAAGGCGCCCATCATTGGTTCTAGGAGTGGCCTCCTGCTCAGGTCTAGGAGTTCTTAGAGGCAACGCTTGATAAGGTCATGGAGACCTGTCTCATACTAAGGGGTTGTGCCTCTCATAAATTTTTGTCTTATGTGTGTGAGGGGTTGGAATCCTCTCATGCCTAGTGTTTTGGAACAACTCATCTATCTGGCGTTGAATGCACTCTTTGTTAAGATGATACAGTTCTAATTGTTTCTGATCTTGCCTAAGCTACGTGATTTGCGCTTGGTGGGTAGCATGTTTGGCAAATTCCAAGTTGATTTGTTCTACTGTCCTAGGTCTGGGAGGCCTAGATGCCTCCCCTACATATCTATCTTGGTTGTGGTGGTCTGAGATCTCTATGGTTTGCTTTCCTCTATCAAGGTTACCAGCATTCACCCGAGGCTATGGCCTCAATAGGTGATCTTGATAATTAGCAGTTGCAGGGGCACATTGCTCCCGTGTAGTGTATTGCCCTTGAGGAATACGTTGGTTTTCCTCATGCTCCCTTTTGTACATGTGAAAGGGACGGGTGGAGTTGGCTCGCCCTATCTCGAAGAGCCTTACACTCTAGATTTGGGCTGTTAGTTCTAATAGTAATGAGCGGTGGAGGAGGGATGATATAATCATATGGGCCCTCCTTATGAACCCTATGCTTGCTCTAGCGCTTCATCACACGGTGGCCACTCATAATGAGTGTCTAAGGGGGCCTTCCCATGTGTGTACTCATCCTGAGAGGATCTATGTTGAATGGGAGTGCCCCTCAAAGGGGTGCATCTATAGTCCTACTCAGTGGAGGTATGGTGTGGACTATGTTGTGGGTCAGGCTACCAAGGTGGTATAACCAAGTCCTTGGGGCTATAACGGAGGCGACTTGTGCCTCCTTGCATACTTTTTGTAGTTTCTACCTGAGATTGGGCTTGGCTATGGGTATACACCATGGTAGTGGTTTTTCTAAAAATATATGTATATTTTTATCTCCTTTACAATTTTTATGCTATACCAAACAAAAGGGGACCACACAAACAAAGAAATAATTATCTCGTTTACAGATTAAATGTGTGTCCTAGATTTGGTTCAGTGTGTTTGATTTTTTTATGTAACTCTTGTAAATAAAACTTTGTTATACATGCATAATGAGGGCTCTTGTATCTCCAAAATGGTCACCCCTTCAATATACCATTGCCAGGGCTATTATATCGAACCTCTCAATATACCCGCCCTTACGTGAGGGAAACTATTGGTACGCGAGAGTAGAATAGTAAGTGGAACATACGCGGTACGGAAGGGGGATCACTCTATTTTTGACACCTACCTTATAAGACTTATCCTCATGCATGGGGAATCACACCCACTACACTTGGTCAGATTTCATTAGGATTTATGTCTAGCAACAGTCGTGATCAGGGTATATGTATGCAAAATCCAAGCCAAGGTGGTTATGAAACCCACCGTTGGTCTTGATCAAGTGTTGGGGTATTAAGACCAACTCCTTGATGTTAATCTTATTAGGTGGTGTGTGTGGTTCCTTTTAATTGTGTAAAGAAAGAAAACATACAGAAAAATATGATTTTTACTAATGCAATGCTTTAAAGTACATTTTATCTTTCAGAGACAATTAGTAGCAAAAAGGAAATTGCAAAACCTAACTAGAACTGAAACCTACAATGAGGACTTGCCATTTGTGCAAGTATCATGCAAGCAAACCAGAGAAACATGCATTCCTAATCAACTCCCATACATTTAATTTACTCTATGTTTTTATTTTTTATTTTTCTTTATTGCAATAAAGGAAAACAAACTACTTAACCTTTCTATACAAGTTTATGAAAATAAAGCAAAGAAAACAAAAAATTGCAGAAACAAAAAGTAGAAAAACACAGAGGATGTTCAAAAGGCCTACCTCTTCTCTGTCTAAACCAGATGCCTCCGAGTTTACTGCTCGAGAAAATGCATAGAGCTCTAATCATCCTAGGGTGGGATGAATAGCAGGTTTGCATTCATCCTAGGGTGGGACGAATGCATATTCATCCCGAGGTGGCACGAGTAGCAGTCCAGTGCCCGAATGAGTAACACCTACAAAGAAAAACCACAAAATTTGGATCAAAAAATTGATCCTAATAGTAAGGGATAGGGTCCCACCATGATCACCACTGAAATCATGCAGAAAAAAGGTGTACCAATATGATGCAAACAAAAATAGATACAGATGCTAAGTCCTATGAATGCATGAAAGAAATGACGCAGAAACAAGATGTGAGCAAACAAAGCTGGGCCTCCTTTATTGATATTTTTTTTAATCCAATTACAATATGTCCCCCCTCTAGGGATCAGAACATTTGATGCAATTTTTTACATTAATGGATGTCCGAAAGAAGCCACACTTCCAATATTGGATGGTATGCTTCTAGCATCTTCTGCGTGCCTACATTCGAAGTGGGTGGGCTAAAATTTGTTATCGCTTGTGTCCATGTGTTCATAATTCCTTTTTTCCCCTCTAGTATTCCTAGTGGCAAGATCCGATGCACAGAGATACAACAAATCATTAATAGCATATGCGTATCTAGGAAAACATGCAATCCCCAAGGCCTCCAGCGGGTGCTTGTGAGATACTAGTGATAAGATTGATAAATTGATTACATAATAATATATAAATGTAAATTAAAACTTCTAGAATTGGTATCACCTAATTTTGCATCGAAGCGACGTCGGATGGCCCCGTTATGCTCGTTTGCTTGTCGAGGGCCTCTCCAAAGTGAGCACTCCAATTTCCCACCTATGTTTATCCAAATCACCTTAAAATAATGGGTTAGGAATTATATGTTATTTTAAGACTACCCAGATGCTCGGAATATGCATATCCTACCTAGATTCTCTTGTATGTGACAGAGGCACCCTGCAAGCTAGTTAATACATAAAATAATAAAATGACAGTCAAATCATGTCAGAATGAGTTCAAAATTTAAAAGAGGCATTAGAATATCATTTGAGACATATTTAAAAAATAAAACTAAGGAAATCATGCACATATTTCTAATCTCTCTGGGGTGGGACGCTGGGGCCTGTCGCAAAACCTGCAAAAAGTGACCTTCCAAATGTCCTACCTAGAGGCCTCCAAAACTCTTGCAAACTTGTGGTTAGACTAAAAACAGCATTTTGAAATGACCTAGAAGCTCATGGGATTATCTACCATGAGCGTTTTGTTGTCTATCAAGTCCTGCACTAAGTGTTTGAATTTTCAACAAGTGGAGATTTCATGTCCTTTCTGTCTATGAAATCTACAATATAAGTCTTCCCTATAGCCCTTGGGTTTTGGCATGTTGGGGTCTATGGGTTGACTTTCTGGCAAGTTTATCAGGTTTGCCATGAACAAGCGATCAAACAAGGAGTCTCTAGACTCCATGAATTGTGTGAATTATCGCCTAGGGCAACGCTGTTGATTTTGCTCTTGTTTATGATTTTCCTTTTCATAGTTATCAAGAGGAACTACCTGATAATTAGCCTTTGGGGGTTGTGTCGTTTGTGCAGGCTTTGGTATAGTTATGGCAACCTGATTGACCGTGGTGGGTTTTGATTGCGTGGGCCCAATTTTAGCATTTTTGGGCCACTCTTTCTTGCACGGCTTGGCAATATCATCATCTTGTATTTTTATCTCCTCAATTATCCTAGCTTGCACCAGGGCTTCTTCGAGGGTGGCATATTGTTGTAGTTGTAATAGCATGGAGATCGACCTTATGCAACTCTTTGAAAACATATGAGTCATTTTTGCCATGGGAGGGAGGTAAGGTAGCTTTGAAAGCAATGTCCTCCATTGATTCCCATAAGCGACTATGGTCTCATCATCATACTACTTAAGGCCAACTAGGTCACTTAAGGATGCCTTATTCTTGGTGTTGAAGGCAAAACATTCAAGGAACGTGTCCACTAGCTCGGTCTAGATTATTGATGCTATGCTTTGACAACTCGGGTAAACCAATCCGAGGTAGGGCCTGCAAACGTGGTTATAAACATTATCAGAAGCATTGCATCATTGTCTTAAATGCCAAAACATTGACTCAGGAACCTTGTTATGTGCTCTTGGGCATCCTCATCCCCTCTAAAAATTTCCAATTGAGGCACTTTGAAGTGTTTGGGGTATGGGAGTTCCGAAACTGAAGGATGCATAGGGTGACTGCAGAGTTGGCATAAGTTGGGATTTTTGGGCCCTAAAGTATTAGTCTCCATAGACTGTAAGCGCTCTAGCAGTGCTTTGTATGCATCGGAGAATTTGATTTCCTCTTCTTTGGTTTGTTCCCATTGTGAATTGTGAGGAACTTGAGGCCTATGGAGGGGGAGCTGGATAGCGCCCCCTTGCCTTGGTAGGGCATATCAGCCCGCTCTTCTTCTCACTCAAATTCCTCATAAGCCTCATGAGGAGTTTCTAGGCATGACCTATAAACACTGATGGATGCCCGAGGAAGGCGCCCATCATTGGTTCTAGGAGTGGCCTCCTGCTCAGGTCTAGGAGTTCTTAGAGGCAACGCTTGATAAGGTCATGGAGACCTGTCTCATACTAAGGGGTTGTGCCTCTCATAAATTTTTGTCTTATGTGTGTGAGGGGTTGGAATCCTCTCATGCATAGTGTTTTGGAACAACTCATCTATCTGGCGTTGAATGCACTCTTTGTTAAGATGATACAGTTCTAATTGTTTCTGATCTTGCCTAAGCTACGTGATTTGCGCTTGGTGGGTAGCATGTTTGGCAAATTCCAAGTTGATTTGTTCTACTGTCCTAGGTCTGGGAGGCCTAGATGCCTCCCCTACATATCTATCTTGGTTGTGGTGGTCTGAGATCTCTATGGGTTGCTTTCCTCTATCAAGGTTACCAGCATTCACCCGAGGCTATGGCCTCAATAGGTGATATTGATAATCAGCAGGTGTGGAGGCACATTGCTCCTGTGTAGTGTATTGCTCTTGAGGAATATACTGGTTTTCCTCATGCTCCCTTTTGTACATGTGAAAGGGACGGGTGGAGTTGGCTCGCCCTATCTGAAGAGCCTTACACTCTAGATTTGGGCTATTAGGTCTAATAGTAATGAGCGGTGGAGGAGGGATGATATAATCATGTGGGCCCTCCTTATGAACTCTATGCTGCTCTAGCGCTTCATCACACAGTGGCCACTCATAATGAGTGTCTAAGGGGGCCTTCCCATGTGTGTACTCATCCTGAGAGGATCTATGTTGAATGGGAGTGCCCCTCAAAGGGGTGCATCTATAGTCCTACTCAGTGGAGGTATGGTGTGGACTATGTTGTGGGTCAGGCTACCAAGGTGGTATAACCAAGTCCTTGGGGCTATAACGGAGGCGACTTGTGCCTCCTTGCATACTTTTTGTAGCTTCTACCCGTGATTGGGCTTGGCTATGGGTATACACCATGGTGGTGGTTTTTCTAAAAATATATGTATATTTTTATCTCCTTTACAATTTTTATGCTATACCAAACAAAAGGGGACCACACAAACAAAGAAATAATTATCTCGTTTACAGATTAAATGTGTGTCCTAGATTTGGTTCAGTGTGTTTGATTTTTTTTATGTAACTCTTGTAAAGAAAACTTTGTTATACATGCATAATGAGGGCTCTTGTATCTCCAAAATGGTCACCCCTTCAATATACCATTGCCAGGCTATTATACCGAACCTCTCAATATACCCGCCCTTACGTGAGGGAAACTATTGGTACGCGAGAGTAGAATAGTAAGTGGAACATACGCGGTACGGAAGGGGGATCACTCTATTTTTGACACCTACCTTATAAGACTTATCCTCATGCATGGGGAATCACACCCACTACACTTGGTCAGATTTCATTAGGATTTATGTCTAGCAACAGTCGTGATCAGGGTATATGTATGCAAAATCCAAGCCAAGGTGGTTATGAAACCCACCGTTGGTCTTGATCAAGTGTTGGGGTATTAAGACCAACTCCTTGATGTTAATCTTATTAGGTGGTGTGTGTGGTTCCTTTTAATTGTGTAAAGAAAGAAAACATACAGAAAAATATGATTTTTACTAATGCAATGCTTTAAAGTACATTTTATCTTTCAGAGACAATTAGTAGCAAAAAGGAAATTGCAAAACCTAACTAGAACTGAAACCTACAATGAGGACTTGCCATTTGTGCAAGTATCATGCAAGCAAACCAGAGAAACATGCATTCCTAATCAACTCCCATACATTTAATTTACTCTATGTTTTTATTTTTTATTTTTCTTTATTGCAATAAAGGAAAACAAACTACTTAACCTTTCTATACAAGTTTATGAAAATAAAGCAAAGAAAACAAAAAATTGCAGAAACAAAAAGTAGAAAAACACAGAGGATGTTCAAAAGGCCTACCTCTTCTCTGTCTAAACCAGATGCCTCTGAGTTTCTGCTCAGAAAATGCATAGAGCTCTAATCATCCTAGGGTGGGATGAATAGCAGGTTTGCATTCATCCCAGGGTGGGACGAATGCATATTCATCCCAGGGTGGCACGAGTAGCAGTCCATTGCCTGAATGAGTAACACCTACAAAGAAAAACCACAAAATTTGGATCAAAAAATTGATCCTAATAGTACGGGATAGGGTCCCACCATGATCACCACTGAAATCATGCAGAAAAAAGGTGTACCAATATGATGCAAACAAAAATAGATACAGATGCTAAGTCCTATGAATGCATGAAAGAAATGACGCAGAAACAAGATGTGAGCAAACAAAGCTGGGCCTCCTTTATTGATATTTTTTTTAATCCAATTACAATATGTCCCCCCTCTAGGGATCAGAACATTTGATGCAATTTTTTACATTAATGGATGTCCGAAAGAAGCCACACTTCCAATATTGGATGGTATGCTTCTAGCATCTTCTGCGTGCCTACATTCGAAGTGGGTGGGCTAAAATTTGTTATCGCTTGTGTCCATGTGTTCATAATTCCTTTTTTCCCCTCTAGTATTCCTAGTGGCAAGATCCGATGCACAGAGATACAACAAATCATTAATAGCATATGCGTATCTAGGAAAACATGCAATCCCCAAGGCCTCCAGCGGGTGCTTGTGAGATACTAGTGATAAGATTGATAAATTGATTACATAATAATATATAAATGTAAATTAAAACTTCTAGAATTGGTATCACCTAATTTTGCATCGAAGCGACGTCGGATGGCCCCGTTATGCTCGTTTGCTTGTCGAGGGCCTCTCCAAAGTGAGCACTCCAATTTCCCACCTATGTTTATCCAAATCACCTTAAAATAATGGGTTAGGAATTATATGTTATTTTAAGACTACCCAGATGCTCGGAATATGCATATCCTACCTAGATTCTCTTGTATGTGACAGAGGCACCCTGCAAGCTAGTTAATACATAAAATAATAAAATGACAGTCAAATCATGTCAGAATGAGTTCAAAATTTAAAAGAGGCATTAGAATATCATTTGAGACATATTTAAAAAATAAAACTAAGGAAATCATGCACATATTTCTAATCTCTCTGGGGTGGGACGCTGGGGCCTGTCGCAAAACCTGCAAAAAGTGACCTTCCAAATGTCCTACCTAGAGGCCTCCAAAACTCTTGCAAACTTGTGGTTAGACTAAAAACAGCATTTTGAAATGACCTAGAAGGTCAGATTTGGGATGCTATTTTTCAAGGTTTGACTTTTTTCCAATCAAACCTGCTAATCGTCCCACCCTAGAGCGATTGCTGCTAATCATCCCGAGATGGGGAGAATAGGATGCTAATCGTCCCAGGGTGGGGCGAATAGGGAGCAAAGTGCTTAAAAGGTGTAAAACTGACCTCTAACCTTCCAAAACTAATTTGGGAGTGGTTAGGACCACTGTTTAACCTCTGGAGGCTGCCCTAGGGGGTATGTATGCCAATTTTGTCAGTGCTTGTAGTCACATGATCAGATTGGTGATGTTTTTGTGTCTACAATTTTTAATATATATTTATTTTATGCAAGGTATAAATATATATACATCACAAATGAATACCAAAAAAAAGTGGCAACATTTTTTAGGTGAATCTCACTGACCATCGGATGCAATGTGTAAGCGAGGTCAATGTGGAGGCATGAATTTTGAGGGTGCAGTTAATGAAGTGGCATGATTTTTGAGGTGAACCCTCGATCCAACCAGCCAGTAAATGTAGTTTTAGAGCATGATCAATGTGGAGGCACGAATTCTAGGAGGTATTCAATGTGAAAGTATAAATTCCAAGGTGTCCCAAAGTCCTAGCTGAGTCATTTCTATTGAGGCATGTTGCCATTGATAAATCATATCTCATTCTATCATTGGGCACATGCAGGACTAACCCAAAAAGTATAAATGAAAACATACTCATAGATTGAAAAGCTTGACAAAGAAGGCATTATCAATGTAGGAGATTTTTGTACGATGGACAAAGGATTTGTTCTACGCAATTGAGTTAGGAATATGGCTGGAAGACTATGTTGCTTAGATGGCAATGTTTGGAAAATAGGATTTATATAGTATTAGTCATGGATATCATACAGTTTTATAAATGAGTTGCAGACACGGTACCAGAAGAGAAAGTAGATTGAGAGTTCCCTCTCACTCAACTTTAATTTGGTGTTGTGCATGCAAGGGTGAGTTGTGGTTTTGGTATATGACAATGAATAGTGTGAGAAGTCACAAAGTGAAATAACCAGGTCATGAACTGATCTAGTTTAAAAAACAATTATATGCAAAGTGGACGTTGTGACCTATAAACATTTACAAGAAAATTTCATCAGATTGTTTTTTTATCGGGTATTATGCTCTTCATTTTCACATAATATGATCTGGTGAACCAAAAATCCTACAGCACTAGGAGTATGCTCTTCACTTGTGCATTTGTGATCTTCTAAGTCAAAAAATAGTTTACATTTTTAGATTACTGCTTTGCCATGTTTCTTTTTTCATTAAGAAAATATTGAAGAACTGGGCTGATTAGAAATATCTTTATATCAATTCAACTTGGTCATGGATCATTTTTTGGAGTATGTTCCTTAAGAATGATATTATTTTCAATAGTGAAGGCAATAGGCCATTATACAAAAGCCAATGTAGAGCCTATGAAGATAGTAATCTAAGAGCATAGTAGTATAGCTATGTGAGAGCTATTATGCAATAAAATTATGTTAAGACTCCAATGCTAGAATTCAAATGAATTTCAAGAGATCTAGAGAGATAACATAGCATTTGAAAAAGTGTCAATAGGGTGCTAGCATATTGAACTAATAAATAAGGCATAAGCGCTAACAAGGTGCTAGCATATTGAAGAAATTATTAAAGCATAAGCTCTAACAGGGTGCTAGAATACAAAGGACAATTGATGCTACTATAGCACTATCATATGAGAGATATATAAGCATTGTAATTTCTACCATTACACTACCAAACAAAGGGGATAGAAGCATTAGACGCACTACTAGAGTTCTACCAAGCTGAAGGAGATCGAAGCACTACCAAAGTGCTACCAACTGAGGTATATAGAAGTAGTAAAAGTGCTACTAGTTGAAGGAGGTCATATTATAGAGCACTAAGTGCCATTCTACACTAGAGTAACAGGTATATAGAACATATCCTCTAGAGACATAGAAACTTCGATATTGCCACCAATGTTAGCAGCACCTGAGAGGACTCTATTCTAGCCTACCGTTGAGTAGCTGGGCGAGGGGTCCGATGTAGTTATTGATGTACCCGACGTGGACGATGTTGAGGTGACTACAGAGTATGACCGATGGTGGATTATGCGGTGATGGCAGAGTGAGGGGCCTTTAGGATGCATGGATACTACAATAGTAGGAGGTGGGGGTGCAGAGGCACCGATGGAGGTTTGGGAGGCTTCGCTTGATGATGCTGACATGGTGGAGGTCGATGACTTAATCAAATATGGCAATAATTTGGGGGTTCCAAAGCAGCCGAATGTACAGGATGTCTCGGAGCAGTGGGTGCCAGAGCAATAGGCCATCCCGGAGGTGCCCATGCCTCAAGCTATCTCAGGGGATGTGGAGGCTGGGCTTTGTGCTGAAATAGCATGGTTGGAGGTTCTCCTATGGAGATGGGAGTAGGAGAATAGAGATGCTTTGGTGGAGGTAACACAGGAGAGGGATCTCCTACAAACTTAGTTTGCATAATGGGATAGTGAATTGGCTATGTATCACCAATGATATATGGAGTGGGGTCGGTACTAGGTAGAGTTAGAGACAGAGGTTGTCCGCATCGGTGGACAGTTGCCTATGCTTGATGGAGGTGGTTCGATGCACCGTACGAGGGGCAGTGAGACTGAGCAGTCTGCATCATCTCATCACATGCGGCTAGGTGAGGGTAGTTTTGGTGGGCAAGGTACAAGGGCTGGTAGCAATCACCCTAAGAGGTCCCATAGGACCCATACTACTGGGGGTAGTTCCAATCACACCGATCCTACGTGATCATGGTGGATGACTCCCTAGGCTTTGGGGATTTTGAGTTTTTGGTTTTTGTGAGGTCAGAGGACCTTCTTATTGTAGCCTAAGGGCATTTTGACTTGATATATATACATGACTCTTTTTGGTTTGATTATATACTTGTCATGGTTTATTGTTCTTTATGCACATTTATGTATGGTGATGTATGCATATGCTATTGTTCCTGCAGATGATTTTAACTATATGATATAGATGTATGCATATGGAATGGATGGAATGATTCATTCGGTGTACAAGTGGTGGCACCATAGACTGTACAAGATTTATTGGCTTTTTGTACTATGTGATTGCTTTATGGAATAACTTTTGCATTTGTAATAATTGTTTTGTATTTTTTGATGGTGATGTAAGTAATGAAATATACAACAATTGTTTCAGAATGTAGTTAAGGGTTTTATGAGACTCATATGCTTTAACTAACTAGTCAAGACTGTACATTATCTTAAAAGACTTTTGAACAAGGTACAAATAAGACTTGAGTTTGACCAAGTTATTTCACATCCCTGTGTGTGTGATTGAGTTTGTTTATGTGGTATTTGTAGGGATACCATCAGTGCCAGTAGGCTGTCCACCAAACCTGTACTGAGGATCACCTAATTAGATCCACTAACTCCTTTGTTGTATGTAGTAGGATTAATCTACGGTGCAATCTAGGATACCATAAGCTAGCTTGTCCACATGCAAAAATTGGTCTACACACATGCAAAGCTAATGTGATAGACATATCATCATGCATTTAGGATACCGCAATTGTTAGGTAGGCTATCCACCAAACTCGTAATGAGGATCACCTAAATGGTCTTTCAAATGCTGAGAATTCCAAGGATTCAAGCTCAGGCAGCTTTCAGTTGTTCAATTTGTTGGGATACTTGCTCTCACATATAGTGATGAAAATAACTATTTAATTTAAGTTTTTTTTTTTCTTGAGAAAGGGGTTTGAGTAGTGGTGATAACCACTGTTATTTTTTATTGTTTCTTTTTGAAGTTTTAGATTTTGAATTTTGACTTCAAAGTTGAGCTTGTGGGACTTTTGGCTTGTGAATGACATTGATCCTTTAGGCCTTAAGGATGACTACCCATCCTTCTCAGGGGCGTGTAGTACGAATCCTTACAAATTTGGGGATCAAAGGTGTTTGGGAATTCTGATGGTGAAATTTTAGGATTTTTCTTTGGAATGGTATTGATCCTTTAGGCCTTGGGGATGACTACCCATCCTTCTCAAGAATGTGTAGTATGAATCCTTATGACTTTGGGGATCAAAGGTGTTTGGGAATTCTGATGGTGAAATTTTGGAATTTTGCTTTAGAATGGTATTGATCCTTTAGGCCTTAGGGATGACTACCCATCCTTCTCAAGGACGTGTAGTATGAATCCTTACAAATTTAGGGATCAAGGTGTTTGGAAATTCTGATGGTGAACTTTTGGGATTTTTCTTTGGAATGGTATTGATCCTTTAGGCCTTGGGGATGACCACCCATCCTTCTCAGGGACTACATACTTAATATAAACAAAAACATTAAAATAAAACTATACAAAAACGATAGCATACATGAAAATAACTATACAATCAACAAAAAAAAAACAACAAAAAACATATTACGGTTTCAACCTTAATGTGAACGCAAACAAAATAAAATAAAAAAATATTAGGGTTTCAACCTTAATATGGCAAAAACAAAAATGAAATAAAACATATTAGGGTTTCAACCTTAATATGAATAAAAAAAACAAAATAAAAAAATGAAAACGATTTGGGTTTTAAACCTGAATACGAACACAAACAAAGGACAGATAACAGTTGTGTACTAGGGTTTTGACCTTAATGTACAAAAATTAACAACAAAAAAAACAAAGCAAATAAAGTTCCTATATTAGGTTTTCAACTTGATATACAAATAAAATCAAACCAACACGCATAAAAAAAATAGGTTTTTAAAACCTTAAAAACAAAATCAAGCGAACAAAAATTTTATATGTGAGTTTTAAACTTCATATAAAGCACACACGAATAAAGAGAAGGAACATCATACCGGTCTCGCCTCGACTCCTCCACCCAAATATCCAGTTCTCACACTCGCACTCCTCCTCCTCACTGCTCCAAATCACCAAGAAAAAAATATTGCAAATGAGCCCAAAACCTAGTTTTGGTCCTTATATAGGCTGTTAGGCCTATAATCGTTTCACCTTGGGATGAGTGCTCCAGTTAGAACTCATCCCACCCTAGGATGATTACAAATTTAGTATTCATCCCACCCTGGGACGATTACAGAGCAAGAAATAAAGCAACAAAAACTGCATGCACAAAATGAACCAAAAACAACAATAAATTTTTTGAATAAAGGGGCATTTGTACCTGACATTCATGGCATGAAAAACTGCCTTTAGGGTCACAAATGCTCACTATCATACTCCTTAAGAAGGCTAGCATAGCCGGATCGCTCCACGGGAAAGAGGATTTTTGATAATTTCTACCCCAATAGGTGACAAAAGAAAAGGGTCAAAACCCACCAAAAACAGGTTCGATGGTTGGAAAGCTGTAATAATCATTCAACGAAAACAACAGAAGGCACCCTTACAAATGTCATCTTGGGTCAAGTGACTCATCACTTTTCTCATTTTTGGTCATTCCCTCATCAATTCGTCACTTGATGGGGTAGTCACAGTTAGTCACCAATCAACAAATACACACCCAATTAAGAAATGGCATGCATTCAAAGAATCATTGACAAAGACAATCATGCTCCTTATTGGGGCAACAAACAAGCAATAATCACATGCTAAACAAACACTTGGCATTCTAGAAGCAAGAAGAAAATTTTCCTTGAAAAAAAGGTTGTGCCCTTTTCCTATTCATGACTAAATAATGTCCAAGATCAAGTACACCTCACTAAAAAAGTTACACTTGAGTTAAGCTCATTAGCTCGTTAGAAGCAAGGATTCAAAAATGCATGCCCTTTCCATACTTGGGGCATCAAAAGTTGGTTAGGTTATTGAGAAATCCTAATCATTAAGTGCTTTGGTCATCTATTTTTGCTCAGCACTATGCGCATCCCAAAAATGGGCATCTATAGACACCAAAACAACACCAATCCAATCATGTGACTACACGCACTGACCGAATTGGCATACATACCCCCTAGGGAAACCTCCAGAGGTTAAAAAGTGGTCCTAACCACTCCCAAATCAGTTTTGGAAATTTAGAGTTCAGTTTTGCACCTTTTAAGCACTTTTCTCCCTATTCGTCCCACCCTAGGAGTTTAGCATCCTATTCGCCCCACCCCAGGACGATTAGCAGTAATCACTTCAGGGTGGGACAATTAGCAGGTTTGACTAGAAAAAAGTTGAACCTTGACAAATGGCAGCCCAAATCTGCCACCTAACTTTGCCTTCAAGGCATGGGAGTGCAAGGGAACATTTCAAACCATGGAGGCCTCAATAAAGGAGCCCCTAATCAGGGAGGAATCTTCTCTCCCCCAAAAAGGCATAATGGGCAAAGTGGCGCCCTCACATGCGCATGCAAAGGAGACCCTTAGGTCTATAAAAATGTGAGCCTCCTCACACAAAAAAAAAGAAGAGCTGGATCATTTGGAGCAACGAAGTGCTGCCAAACTATACCCCCATTCCTCTTTGTGCTTCCTACATACCTAATATCTCTCTCCTGGAAGAGAGGTTATTGGGTGAACACTAGGAACGCAATCCAGATCCAAAAACCCAAGCAATCGGCCACAATCCCACACCCAACTTGTTGAAACAACCCTCTAGGAGGTTTTGGACCCATCCCACTTGGATTGGTGTCAAAACTAGGCCCCAAATGGTGGGTGTCCCACCCCTGGGCGCCCCCCCAAATTACTATAGTCCTAATCGCCCCACCTCGGAGTGATTAGAAATCTATGCATGGTTTTTCTACTATTCTTTTTGCATTCTTTTACATTTAATGTACTTATGCTGTTGTCCGAGTTTCATTGCTTTTTGACATGATTCGACCTGGTTTTTGTCATTTTATGCGTCTACTAACCTCCAGGGAGCACCTTAAGATATGGGACAACTTGGGAAGAATCTGCCAAATCTGACCTTCTAGGTCATTTCAAAATGTTTTTTTTAGTCTAACCACAAGTTTTCAAGAGTTTTAGAGGCATCTGGACAGGACATTTGGAAGGTCACTTTTTACAAGTTTTACGACAGTCCCTAGCGTCCCACCCTACAGCGATTAGAAATTTGTGCATGATTTCCTTACTATTATTTTTGTAATATGTCTCAAATGATATCCTAATGCCTATGTTAAAGTTTAAACTCATTCTGACATGATTTTACTATCATTTTATTATTTTATGTATTAACTAGCTCGTAGGGCGCCCCTATCACATATAGGTGAATCTTGGCAGGATATGCATATTCTGAGCATCTGGGTAGTCTTAAAATCACATATAATGCCTAAATAATGATTTTCAGGTGATTTGGATAAGCATACGTGGTACATTGGAGCGCTCACTTTGGAAAGGCCTCCGACAAGCAAACGAGCATAACAGGGCCGTCTTATATCGCTTCGATGCAAAATCAGGTATCAGTCGACTATTTTCTCTAATGCCCAGGATGCCTTGATAGTTGTGGATTGGGAGTGGATTGATGCCCTTGGGCTCAAGCACGTGACGTGTTTGGAGCCTATGGTGGGGGATTAGGCATATTTGACTACCTTGATCAATCTGTGGGATCCTCGCACCAATACTTTTCATCTCCCAACAGGGGAGATAACTTTTACTCTGGAGGATGTGTATCAGATTCTATGAATTCCGATAGATGGACTACCTATCCGGATGACCCACCGTGACCAGTAAACAATAGTATTGACATGGTGTTTTGGTCTAGCAATGGAGAGGGGGGTGGAGAGGGTTGTGGAGAAGGTAGAGGCTAACTGACAGATAGGCGGTATTCTGGTGTGGTGGTGGCTGGAGAGGGGTGTATTAGGGGTGAGGCATGCTTTTATCATGACCCTCATCTCTAATATGCTACTTACTGACTCCTCAGGTGCAAGGTTCCCTTGGAACCTGCTTACCGTCAGTGCCAGGTAGGCTATCCAAAAAACTTGTACTGAGGATCACCTAATTAGCTCCACTAACTCCTTTGATTTATGTATTAGGATTAATCTACAATGCAATCTAGGATACCATAAGCTAGCTCATCCACATGCAAACATTGGTCTACACACATGCAAAGCTAATGTGATAGACATATCGTCATGCATTTAGGATACCGCCATTACCAGGTAGGCTATCCACCAAACCCGTGATGAGGATCACCTAAATGGTTTTTCAAATACTGAGAATTCCATTGATTCAAGATCAGGCGTATTTCAGTTGTTCAATTTGTTGGGATACTTGCTCTCACATATAGTGATGAAAATCACTATTTAATTTGAGTTTCTTTTTGTTTTTCTTGAGCAAGGAGCTTGAGTAGTGGTGATAACCACTGTTATTTTTTATTGTTGCTTTTTGAGGATTTAGATATTGAATTTTGACTTCAAATTTGAGCTTGTGGTATTTTTGGCTTGTGAATGGAATTGATACTTTAGACCTTGGGGATGACTACCCATCCTTCTCAAGGGCATGTAGTACAAATCCTTACGACTTTGGGGATCGAGGTGTTTGGTAATTTTGATGGTGAACTTTTGGGATTTTTCTTTGGAATGGTATTGATCCTTTAGGCCTTGGGAATGACTACCCATCCTTCTCAGGGACGTGTAGTACGAATCCTTACGACTTTAGGGATCAAAGGTGTTTGGGAATTCTGATGGTGAACTTTTGGGATTTTTCTTTGGAATGGTATTGATCTTTTAGGCCTTTGGGATGACTACCCATCCTTCTCAGGGACGTGTAGTATGCATCCTTACGAATTTAGGGATCAAGGGTGTTTGGGATTTTTGATAGTGGTGAAAACCACTATTTATTTTGGGGAATTGGATGGGGAAGATCTTGTCATTTTGTCAATTCTCAACATTCTTGAACCATTCACACATGGGGATGAGCAGGATAAAATTTTTGCTCAAGGTACCCTAGACCACTTTGTATGTTTCATCTTTCATTCACACAACTTGGGAATTTTGATGTGTTTTAAGCTTGTGTTGGGATGCTATGTAACAATGCATGATCCAAGTAAAACTCTACTTTGTAAAAATCGGTTTGAATTTGTACAACATTTGACTAGAAATCTAAAGACAGCTGAATGACAAAAACCCTAAAGACACGAGAAGACAACTGACTATGATATGTCAAAAATGGGAGTGGCGTTATTCTTGTTGGATCATTTACAAAATGGACTGAATGTGGAAAATGACAGAATTTCTGAGTAATTGCAGTCTATGGTGCGTTTGACATGTATGACCAGAAAATATGCAATGTATGTATGCGATACCTAATGCAATTTTTTTTTTGTGTTTTGATTTTTAATATTATGCATGAAAGTGAGATGTAATTTTTTGTTATTTTTGATTATCTGTTGTTTTTGAATATTCATTATGGCCGGCTTAACCCGAATGGGTGTGGACCAAGTGATTCTTACGGATCCTTGGAGGTTTTGACCAAAGGGATTATACACACCTTTGGGGCATTTTGGGTGACCAAGCGATTGTGAGAACCCTTGGAGCTTTTGGTTTGACCAAAGGGATTATAGATACCTTTGGGGAATTTTTGGTTGACCAAGCGATTGTGGGAACCCTTGGAGATTTTGGTTTGACCAAAGGGATTATAAATACATTTGGGGCATTTTTGGTTGACCAAGCGATTGTGGGAACCCTTGGAGATTTTAGTTTGACTAAAGAGATTATGGATACCTTTGGGGCATTTTGGGTGACCAAGCGGTGGTGAGAACCCTTGGGGCTTTTGGTTTAACCAAAGGGATTATAGATACCTTTGGGGCATTTTTGGTTGACCAAGCGATTGTGGGAAACCTTGGAGCTTTTGGTTTGACCAAAGAGATTATGGATACCTTTGGGGCATTTTGGTTGACCAAGTTGTGGGAACCCTTGGAGCTTTTGATTTGACCAAAGGGATTATTGATACCTTTGGGGCATTTGGCTGACCAAGCGATTGTGGGAATACTTGGAGCGTTTGGTTTGACCAAAGGGATTATAGATACCTTTGGGGCATTTTTGGTTGACCAAGTGATTGTGGGAACCCTTGGAGCTTTTGGTTTGACCAAAGGGATTATGGACACCTTTGGGGCATTTTAGGTTGACCAAGCAATTGTGGGAACCCTTGGAGCTTTTGGTTTGACCAAAGGGATTATGGATACCTTTGGGGCATTTTTTGTTGACCAAGCAATTGTGGGAAACCTTGGAGCTTTTGGTTTGACCAAAGAGATTATGGATACCTTTGGGACGTTTTGGTTGACCAAGTGATTGTGGGAACCCTAGGAGCTTTTGGTTTGATCAAAGGGATTATAGATACCTTTGGGGTGTTTTTGGTTGACCAAACGATTATGGGAACCCTTGGAGCTTTTGGTTTGACCAAAGAGATTATAGATACCTTTGGGGAATTTTAGGTTGAACAAGTGATGGCGAGAACCCTTGGTGCTTTTGGAGTGGGCCATGGCTCTCTAAATGTTGAATGGCCTCAAATGACTGATGTTCAAGGGTTCTAGTTCATTGATTCCTTCAAGAGAGGTGAGCCGGTATGTTCGAAGTCCTATTTTACTATCGATTACATACGAACCTAACCAATTTGCCACAAAATTGTCCCTTAAATTGGGTGGCAAGTTAGAATTTTGTTGGTTCTCTTTTAAGACCAGGTCACCAACCTGAAAGTCCCTTAGGTGAACTTTCATGTTGTATGCTTTCTTAAGTCGCTCTTGATAGATATGTAAATGCTCGAGAGCATTGATGCGTCGTTCATTGAGTAACGTAATCTGGTCTAACTGGGCCTACCGTGCAGTGTCATCATCGATGAACTCTTGCATTGATATGCGTAGGGAGGGTATTTCCAACTTGAGAGGCATGACTGCCTCGGAGCCATACACTAGCAAAAATGGAGTTGCCCTAGTGGGCGTCCAAATGCTAGTGCAATAAGCCCATAGGGAAAGTGGTATTTGGATGTACCAATCCTTATGACTATCTGTGACCGTATTTTTAAGGATGGCAACTAGCATTTTTTTTTATGCCTCTGCTTGCCCATTTGCCTACGGATAATAGGGTGTCAAAAAATTGTGCTAAATTTTGTACTTTGTTGTCAAAGCACGCACATATTCATTCTTAAATGACGTCCCATTATCCGATATGATCTTGGATGGAATACCAAAATGACATATGATGTTATGTAAAATGAACTCTGCAATGCGGGGCCTAGTCATAGAGGTAAGTGAAATTGCTTCCACCCACTTAGTGAAGTACTCTATGGTCATTATGATAAACATGTGACGACATGACGATGCAGGGGAGATCTTTCCGATGAGATCTAAGCCCCACTACAAAAATGTCCAAGCCAATTGGATCGGCTGCAAGGCCTGAGAAGGTACATGTGTCAAGTTAGCATGGTGTTGACACTTCACACACTTCCGCACATATGCACAACAATCTCACTCTAAAGATGGCCAATAATAGCCCATGCAAATAATACGCTTTGCGATGGCCATACCGCTAAAGTGGCCACCACATTTACCATCGTGCTCTTGAGTGATCACCCAAGTGGACTCCTACTGGTCCAAGCAACGAAGAAGGATTCCTTCGTAGCTTTGACGGTATAAAATCCCTCCTAGCAAGACATATTTTGCCACTTTCTATTTGAATGATATTTTCACGGCGTGCGACAATCCAAGTGGGAGGCTACCTAACTTGAGATAGTCTCTTATGGGTGTGTACCAATCCTGCTGATCAAAAAACTTGATGGTATGAATTGTCGATCCCTCTTGAAGTTCATCCCTATAAAAAGCTAAGCAGGAAAGAACTTGTAAAAATAGAGTTGTGTTGCTATTAAGAGGGGTTGGAGAGAACAAAGACCCCCAGTTGGTGTGATTCATACTATCATGGATTCGAGAGAACCTATCCTGAGATGGTTCAATCTGGATCAGGTGGATTCCTGGCGTTATGTCAAAGCTTGCACGCTCCATCATGGATTGCGATAACATTTTGACTTGAATGGTTGTCATCTCACCAGAAATATCTTGTAGGATTAATGACCCCAAGGAGTCCATAGTGTCTACAAAATGATTCGATGATCGAGGGAGTGCCTCGATGTCGTACCATTCAAGCTTTGCCAAGAATTTATCCACAAGGGCTTTGTAGGCCTGTAGAATTGGGCATTTGCATTGGAATACCCCTTTCACTTGGTTGACAATTAACAGTGAATCACCAAATATATTCAAGCGGTTTGATGTTCATGGTGATGGTTTTCTGAAGACCTATGAGCAAGGCTTCGTATTCAACATTGTTATTGGTGCACGGGAAATCAAGTTTAAATGATAAAGGTATTGGAGCCCCTTGTGGTGTGAAAAACATGATTCTCGTGCCACCCCCTTGCTCACATTTAGAACCATCAAAAAATAAGGTTATGTTAGCCTGTGACTCAGGCTCATCAGAATCTGGTGATTCTGAGACATGGAAGACCCCATCATCGAGCAACTCTATGGTTAGAGGCTGATCATCTTTGAGAGGAGCCTCTGCTAGTTGATTGGTGATGACTTGACCTTTGATGGATTTTTGTCCAATGAATTCGATGTCAAACTCTATCAACAACATGATCCATTTTTTTGTGCGGCTACTATGATAAGTACGACTCATCATGTACCACAATGGATTCTCCTTAGACACAACATACATTGTATTGCTCAACATGTAATGGTGTAGCTTTTTGGTGGCAAATACCACCACCAAGCATAGCTTCTCAACATATGCATAGTTAAGTTCATAATTGACCAGGGTGTGGCTAAGATAATAATTAGCCTATTCTTTATGTAATTCATTTTTTTGGGCTAGCATGGCACCCAGTGCCACTTCAGTAGTTGAGATGTATAAATAGAATGACACTCCTAGTCTAGGTGGTGCCAATACTGGTGGCAAAGCCAAGTATTGTTTGATATCATCGAAGGCTGACTGGCACTCATCGTCCCAATGAAATGCTACCCCCTTATGTAAAAATTTATTCATGGATCGAAACTTGTCAGATAACTATGCTATGAAGCGCTTTATTGACGTGACATTACCCTGCAAGCTTCTGAGCTACCTGATGGTGGTTGGGGGAAGCATTTCAAGGATTGCCTTGACTTTATTTGGATCTACCTCGATGCCTCATTTTGAGACTATGAAACCCAAGAGTTTTCTAGATGTGATGCCAAATACGCACTTCTTGGGGTTTAGCCTAACCTTGTGTTCGATGAGGCGATCAAGGATCTTGCGTAAGTCATCGAGATGAACGTCCCCCAAGGCATTATGAACGTCGTTTTTAGTTGATCATTAGGATTGATACGAATATGGTTGTATCTCGAGAAACCATCCATGAGGGAAAGAATTTCGTGGCTTGCTGTAGCATCTACCAATGCGTCAATGCTAGGCAAGGGGAAATATTCCTTAGGACTCGCTTTGTTTAAATCTTGAAAATCGATGCATATGTGAATCCTCCCATCAGGCTTTTTTATAGGTACCATGTTGGACAGCCATGGTGGGTAATCTATGCATATTACAAACTATGCATCCAACAGCTTTTGTAGCTCGTATTTGACCATTAAGGCCACTATTGAGTGTATCTTATGTAGCTTTTTCTTGACTGGCTTGACTGTCGGATCAAGTGTTAGATTATGCGTGACTAGCTACTGGTCTAGCCCCGGCATGTATTTGTAGGACCATGCAAAAACCTTCTTCTTCTCTTTGAGAAGGGTAATGTAATTGACTTGCTCTTCTGGGGATAAACTTACCCCCAGCTTATGATTTGTGGATTCATTGGATCAGAATCGATGTTTACGTCAATCATCTCTTTGACTGACATGTGGGATCCGTCCTCCAATTGGTGTGGAGTTGGTATCAGGTGGATATCATTTGCTAAATTT
This sequence comes from Wollemia nobilis, assembly GCA_028583015.1. Taxonomy (NCBI): domain Eukaryota; kingdom Viridiplantae; phylum Streptophyta; class Pinopsida; order Araucariales; family Araucariaceae; genus Wollemia; species Wollemia nobilis. The sequence continues at coordinate 9,244,544 of JAQPPZ010001925.1, forward strand.
AGATCTGCATTGGGAATATCAGGTTCCTCTTTAGCATTGAAGATATCTTGAGTCTGTCCTAGGGTGAAATGAAACATATCATCGCAAGGCCAGTACTCTGATGGAAATGGTGGTGAGTCAGTGCGATCCCAGTCTATGGCATCTAGGACTAGATACAATGGTCATGTTAGATCTGTTGGATTGTGTATGGGGGTGGTTAAATCAATGGAGATCATGTTTATGGAATGAATTTGGTCTCCATTGTCGCATGGGTGTTGATTCAGACATACTTGGTGATCCTTGTACCCCAGATCTGGATCTGTGGGTACTGGTACAAAAGGATCAGCCCTATGTGTGGATAGAAGGACAAGGTCTACCCTTGGCACTAATGGCCCTATAGGGTCTCTAGGTGGGAGGTGCTCCATGTATGCCTGAAGTGGTGGATGAAGCACTTGGTTTAACTTTACTCGGTTTAAATGTGACCTATGCTTTGGTCCCATATTTAGATGTTCAAACATATCATCAATGTCTATGGGGTATTCTTGTTGCCTCATATGGTTGAGATATGCCATCTCAGTCTCATCCTCATAATCGCTATCAGAGATCCATAGGCCTTCATTGGCTCCTATAACTATGTGCCCCTCTAGCTAGTATAGCATCCCACTAGGTGTTTCTTGATCACTATCCTCACTCTCTATGAAAACCGAAACTCTGGCACGTAGGTAGTCGATGTTGAAGAAGATATTTGGATCTTCTTCCTCCGATGGATCACTTGGCCTTATTGCCGGCATGGGAGGCTCATTTTGTTCGAGTAAGTTGATTTGGTCCCTTCTGGGTTGTTCTGCTCTCTGGGGGAGGGCTGGATTCTCTGGAGGTAGCAATTGCCCAATCGAAACATTAAATGGGAACATTGCCATGAAGTTCTCCTGATAGTCGTCAATGGGTGTTACTTGTGAGTGATTGCTATCGGACTCAAAAGGGTCACAAGGTGCTACCTCATAGTCTAACTCATCTTCAAAATACTTCACTTGATCTTGTTCATATCCTTCTTGGAGGTTACTTCTTGAATTTTCCCCTTCCTCGATCAAATGGGAGGGGTTGTTGAGGTCAACAAGGTTTGTTGTTAACAATGGGAGATAATTCCCCAATGTGTATGTTGTGTTGGGATTGGCATATGGATATTGTGCCAACCTATCCCTATTGCCTAGACCTAGGCCTTGCATGGTTTCTACCAAGATGTCGAGTGGAAAAGGGTGGCTGAACCCTACTCCTAATTTATCATATGGCATTTGGTATCTTGGTTGACAAATAATGTGCATTCCTTGTTCGTATCTACCCAATCCATATCCATGCCAATTACATTGGTCTAGGTATTTCAAGGTGAAGTTCGGGTTGGATAGATAGTCAACATTCTCAGCAAATGGCTCTTCGTCCTCTTCCTATTATAGGTAGGGTTCAATGCCGTTATTGAGGCCCTCATATACAAAATTGGTCTGATTTGATGGGTAGCCTAAAGGGACGATAGTGTCGATGGGGAGGCGAGGTCTCCCCATGTATTGCATGGATTCGAGTGTGGGTGTTGCCACAAAATTCCACACTAGGTACTCCCCCAGGCCCGTATTGGCCATCTCAATGGTAATCTTCTACGGTTGAGGGGGAGGGAATGGGAGTTCTCCCTGAGTCCACTCCATGTTGGGTGAACCAAGTGTCTCGAATTCCATTTGGTTGGGCACCTCTTCGGTAGAGATGGTTGAGACTAATGGTGGTACCTCCTCTAGGGGCTTCTTCTCATTGTCCTTTGGTGTGGCCACCATAGGTGGCGTCGTTGGTGAAGGAACAGATGATGAAGATAGGCCAGATTGGTGAGTTGAGGGATTCAACAATGGGGATGTAGGTAGAATCAGACCTTGTGTGGATGGATTCAATTGAAAGTCCAAATGTGTTGATGGGAGGGTCGATTGTGGCATCAACTACACCGCATTGTAGAACTTAAAGGGCTCTAATTCTGCTGGGAATACATGTACTTGCCATTTATATGTGTATTTGAGGCATTGATGGGCTATCGAAGGGATATACTTCATGTCCCTGATCCAAGGCCGACCTACCAAGATATTGTAGGCCATATCACCCTCAAGGATGTGACACAATGTAGGAATGGTCTTTTGTCCTACTTGGATGGGCAGGACAATTATGCCAACTGTCAAGCATAACACGTCGTTGAATGCTCGAAGAGTGTAAGTGGATGCCACAATGTGGGATGCTAGCAGCTTAAGGTGTTTTAATGCCGTTGTCATGATTATGTTGCTAGACGAGCCAGTGTCCAACAACACCCTCTTGAATGGAATCCCGTTGACCCGTGCAATGATGTGCAGGGGTGGATCCACCATATCACTAGTCACCAATTTTAGTTCATCTTCCCTAAAGGTTATGACTAGTTCTGTGCATTGTCTCACATGTCCCATGAAATTGTTGAAGGAATTGGCTTCGTGGGTTTGTATCTCAATGGCTTTGAGTATCTCCATCAGAGCCTCCCTATGGGGCGGTGATTGTTGGATGAGCTCATAAATGGAGAGCCTAGATGATGTGGTCCTTAAACTTTGAGTAAGTTTAGTCCGAATCATGGCCACTAGTCTAGGTAGGGGAGGTTGTGTAGGGTGTTGTGGAGGTTGTGACATTGACGGAACATCTCCTGTAGCTGCAGCGGGGGCAGCCATGTTTGGGTATCTTTTGTTCCATGTCACAATGCTTATCATCCCTACGCATCCTTACACGGGGTAGTTTTGTGTTACCTTATTCACTTGTAAAGTCTTTGCCTATGCATCATGGGCAAGAAAGGGGTCTTTGAAGACCTCCATATGTTGGTTGCTCAATGCTATGGGATTATCTACCATGAGCATTTTATTGTCTATCAAGTCCTGCACTAAGTGTTTGAATTTACAACAAGTGGAGATTTCATGTCCTTTCTATCGATGAAATCTAAAATATAATTCTTCCCTATAGCCCTTGGGTTTTGGCATGTTGGGGTCTATGGGTCAACTTTTTGGCAAGTTTATTAGGATTTCCATGAACAAGCGATCAAACAAGGAGTATCTAGACTCCGTAAAATGTGTGAATTGTCGCCAAGGGCAACATTGCTAATTTTGCTCTTGTTTGTGATTTTTCTTTTCATAGTTATCAAGAGGAACTACCTAATAATTAGCCTTTGGGGGCTATGTCGTTTGTGTAGGCTTTGGTATATTTATGGCAACCTGATTGACCGTGGTGGGTTTTGGTTGCGTGGGCCCAATTTTAGCATTTTTGGGCCACTCTTTCTTGCACGACTTGGCAATCTCATCGTCTTGTATTTTTATCTCCTCAATTATCCTGGCTTGCACCAGGGCTTCTTTGAGGGTGGCATATTGTTGCAACTACAATAGCATGGAGATCGACCTTAAGAAACTCTTTGAAAACATTTGAGTCATGTCGGCCATGGGATGGATGTAAGGCAGCTTTGAAAGTAATGTCCTCCATCGATTTCCATAAGCAGCTATGGTCTCATCATCATACTTCTTAATGCCAACTAGGTCACTTAAGGATGCCTTCTTCTTGGTGTTGAAGGAAAAAAATTCAAGGAATGCGTCCATTAGATAGTCTAGATTATTGATGCCATGTTTCGACAACTGGGTAAACCAATATGAGGCAGGGCTTGCGAACGTGGTTATAAAAATTCTCAGAAGCAATGCATCGTTGTCCTGAATTGCAAAGCATTGACTCAGGAACCTTGTTACGTGCTCTTGGGTATCGTCATCCCCTCTAAAAATTTCCAATTGAGGCACTTTGAAGTGTTCGGGGTATGGGGGTTCCAAAACTGAAGGATGCACAGGGTGACTATGGAGTTGGCATAAGGTTGGCTTTTGGGGCCATGAAGTCTTAGTCTCCACAGACTCTAAGTGTTCTAGCAGTGCTTTGTATGCATCAAAGAATTTGATTTCCTCTTCTTTGGTTTGTTCCCATTGTGAATTGCGAGGAACTTGAGGCCTATGGAGGGGTAGTTGGATAGCACCCCCCCTACCTTGGTAGGGCATTTCAGCTCGCTCTTCTTCTCACTCAAATTCCTCATAAGCCTCATGAGGACTTTTTGGGCATGACCTATAAACACGGATGGGTGCCTGAGGAAGGCACCCATCATTGGTTCTAGGAGTGGCCTCCCGCTTAGGTCTAGGAGTTCTTGGAGGCAACGCTTGATAAGGTCATGGAGACTTGTCTAATCCTAAGTGGTTGTGCCTCTCATAAATTTTTGACTTATGTGTGCGAGGGGTTGGAATCCTCTCATGCCTAGTGTTCTGGAACAACTCATCTATTTGGTGCTGAATGCACTCTTTGTTAGTATGATACAGTTGTTCTAAATACTGCTGATCTTGCCTAAGCTACGTGATTTGTGCTTGGTGGGCAGCATGTTTGGCAAATTCCAAGTTGATTTGTTTCATCGTCCTATGTCTGGGAGGCCTAGATGCCTCCCCTACATATCTATCTTAGTTGTGGTGGTCCGATATCTCTATGGTTCGCTTTCCTCTATCAAGGTTAGCAACATTCACCCAAGGCTCTAGCCTCAATAGGTGATCTTGATAATCAATAGGTGTGGAGGCACATTGCTCCTACGTGGTGTATTGCTTTTGAGGAATATACTTGTTTTCCTCGTGCTCCCTTTCGTACATGTGAAAGGGATCGGTGGAGTTGGCTCACCCTATCTTAAGAGCCTTGCACTCTATATTTGGCCTATTAGTTCTAATAGTAATGAGGGGTGGAGGAGGAATGATATAATCATGTGGCCCTCCTTATGAACCCTATACTGCTCTAGCGCTTCATCGCACAGTGGCCACTCATAATGAGTGTCTAAGGGGGCCTTCCCATGTGTGTACTCCTCCTAAGAGGATCTGTGTTGAATGGAGGTGTCCCTCAAAGGGGTGCCTCTATAGTCCTACTCTGTGGAGGTATGGTGTGGACTATGTTGTGGGTCAGGCTGCCAAGGTGGTATAACCAAGTCCTTGGGGCTATAACGGAGGTGACTTGTGCCTCCTTGCATACTTTTTGTAGCTTCTGCCCGATATTGGGCTTGGCTATGGGTATACACCATGGTGGTGTTTTTCTAAAAATATATGTATATTTTTATCTCCTTTACAATTTTAATGCTATACCAAACAAAAGGGGACCACACAAACAAAGAAATTATTATCTCGTTTACAGATTAAATGTGTGTCCTAGATTTGGTTCAGTGTGTTTGATTTTTGTTATGTAACTCTTGTAAAGAAAACTTTGTTATACATGCATAATGAGGGCTCTTGTATCTCCAAAATGGTCACCCCTTCAATATACCATTTCCAGGCCGTTATACCGAACCTCTCAATATACTCGCCCTTATGTGAGGAAAACTTGTAGTACATGAGAGCAGAACAGTAAGTGGAACATAGGCGGTACAAAAGGGGGGTCACTTTGTTTTTGACATCTACCTTAGAAGATTTATCCTCATGCACGAGGAATCACCCCCACTACACTTGGTCAGCTTTCATTAGGATTTACATGTAGCAAAAGTCGTGATCAAGGTATATGTATGCAAAATCCAAGCCAAGGTGGTGATGAAACCCACCATTGGTCTTGATCAAGTGTTGGGGTATTAAGACCAACTCCTTGATGTTAATCTTATTAGGTGGTGTGTGTGGTTCCTTTTAATTGTGTAAAGAAAGAAAACATACAGAAAAATATGATTTTCACTAATGCAATGCTTTAAAGTACATTTTATCTTTCAGAGACAATTAGTAGCAAAAAGGAAATTGCAAAACCTAACTAGAACTGAAACTTACAATGAGGACTTGCCATTTGTGCAAGTATCATGCAAGCAAACCAGAGAAACATGCATTCCTAATCAACTCCCTTACATTTAATTTACTCTATGTTTTTATTTTTTATTTTTATTTTTTGCAAGAAAGGAAAAAAAACTATTTAACCTTTCTATACAAGTTTCTGAAAATAAAGCAAAGAAAATAGAAAATTGCAAAAACAAAAAGTAGAAAAACACAGAGGATGTTCAGAAGGCCTACCTCTTCTCTGTCTAAACAAGATGCCTCTGAGTTTTTGCTCACAAAATGCATAGAGCTCTAATATTCTTGGGGTGGGATGAATAGCAGGTCTGCATTAGTCCCAGGGTGGGACGAATGCATATTCATCCCAGGGTGGCACGAGTAGCAGTCCAGTTCCTGAATGAGTAACACTTGCAAAGAAAAAACACAAAATTTGGATCAAAAAATTGATCCTAACAGTAGGGGATAGGGTCCCACCATAATTGCCACTAATAGATCCAAATGGTGTACCAATATGATCCAAAAAAAAATAGATACAAATGCTAAGTCCTATGAATGCATGAAGGAAATGATGCAGAAACGAGATGTGAGAAAACAAAGCGGGGCCTCTTTTATTGATATTGTTTTTAATATGATTACAATATGTCCCCACTCTAGGTCTTAGAACATTTGATACAATTTGTAACATTAATGGATATCCGAAAGAAGCCGTGCTTCCAAGATTGGACGGTACGCTTCCAGCGTCTTTCGCATACCCACATTCGAAGTGGGTGGGCTAAAAGTTGTCACTGCTTGTGTCCATGTGTTCATCATTCCTTTATTCCCCTCTAGTATTCCTAGTGGCAATATCCTATGCACAGAGAGACAACAAATCATTAATAGGATATGCGTATCTAGGAAAACATGTAATCCCCAAGGCCTCTAGCGGGTGCTTGTGAGATACCAGTGATAATATTGATAAATTGATTACATAATGATATATAAATGTAAAGGACAACTTCTAGAATTGGTATAACTTTATTTTGCATCGAAATAGCGTCAGACGGCCCTGTTATGCTCGTTTGCTCGTCGGGGGCCTCTCCAAAGTGAGCGCTCCAATATCCTACCTATGCTTATCCAAATCACCTTAAAATCATGTGTTAGGAATTATATGTTATTTTAAGACTACCCATATTCTTAGAATCTGCATATCCTACCCATATTCTCTTGTATGTGACAGGGGCACCCTACGAGCTAGTTAATACATAAAATAATAAAATGACAGTCAAATCATGTCAGAATGAGTTCAAACTTTAACAGAGGAATTATAATATTATTTGAGACATATTTCAAAAATAAAACTAAGGAAATCATGCACATATTTCTAATCACTCCGGGGTGGGACGCTAGGGACTGTCGCAAAACCTGCAAAAAGTGACCTTCCAAATGTCTTGCCCAGAGGCCTCCAAAACTCTTGCAAACTTGTGGTTAGACTAAAAACAACATTTTGAAATGACCCAAAATTTCAGATTTGGAATATTCTACCCAGGTTTTCATGTATCCTAAGGTGCTCCCTGTAGGTTAGTAGACGCATAAAATGACAAAAACCACGTCAAATCATGTCAGAAAGTAATGAAACTTGGACAGCAACATAAGTACATTAAATGTAAAATAATGCAAAAATAATAGTAGCAAAACCATGCATATATTTCTAATCACTCTTGGGTGGGTCGATTAGGACTACAACAATTTGGGGGGCGCTCGGGGGTGGGACACCCATCGTTTGGGGCCTATTTTTGACACCAATCCAAGTGGGATGGGTCCAAAACATCCTAGAGGGTTGTGTTGACGAGTTGGGGGTGGGATTGTGGCTGATTGTTTGGGTTTTTGGATTTGTATTGCATTCCTAGTGTTCACCCAATAACCTCTCTTCCAGGAGAGAGAGATTAGGGATGTAGGAAGCACAAAGAGGAATGGGGGTATAGTTTGACAGCACTTCGTTGCTCCAAATGCTCCAGCTCTTATTTTTTTTTGGGGTGAGGAGGCTCACATTTTTATATACCTAAGGGTCTCCTTTGCATGCGCATGCGAGGGTGCCACTTGGCTCATTATTCCTTTTTGGGGGAGAGAAGATTCCTCCCTGATTAGGGGCTCCTTGATTGAGGCCTCCATGGTTTGAAACATTCCCTCACACTCCCATGCATTGAATGCGGAGTTAGGTGGCGGATTTGGGCTACCATTTTTCAAGGTTTGACTTTTTGCCAATCAAACATGCTAATTGTCCCACCATGGAGCGATTGCTGCTAATCGTCCCACGGTGGGGTGAATAGGATGCTAATCGTCCCAGGGTGGGACGAATAGGGAGAAAAGTGCTTAAAAGGTGTAAAATTGAACTTCGACCTTCCAAAACTGATTTGGGAGTGGTTAGGACCACTGTTTAACCTCTGGAGGCTGCCCTAGGGGGTATGTATGCCAATTTGGTCAGTTCATGTAGTCACATGATCGTATTGGTGATGTTTTGGTGTCTACAATTTTTAATATATATTTATTGTACGCAAGGTCTAAATATATATACATCGCAAACGAATACCAAAAAAAAGTGGCATCATTTTTTAGGTGAATCTCACTGACCAGCGGATGCAACGTGTAAGCAAGGTCAATGTGGAGGCATGAATTTTGAGGGTGCATTTAATGAAGTGGCATGATTTTTGAGGTGAACCCTCGATCCAGCCAGCCAGTAAATGTAGTGTCAGTGCATGATCAACGTGGAGGCACGAATTCTAGGAGGTAGTCAATGTGAAGGTATAAATTCCAAGGTGTCCCAAAGTCCTAGCTGAGTCATTTCTATTGAGGCATGTTGGCATTGATAAATCATATCTCATGCTATCATTGGGCACATGTGGGACTAACCCAAAAATTATAAATGAAAACATACTCATAGATTGAAAAGATTGACAAAGAAGACATTATCAATGTAGGAGATTTTTGTACGATGGACAAAGGATTTGTTCTACGCAATTGAGTTAGAAATATGGCTGGAAGACTATGTTGCTTAGATGGAAATGTTTGGAAAATAGGATTTATATAGTATTAGTCATGGATATCATACAGTTTTATAAATGAGTTGCAGACACGGTACCAGAAGAGAAAGTAGATTGAGAGTTCCCTCTCACTCACCTTTAATTTGGTGTTGTGCATTCAAGGGTGAGTCGTGGTTTTGGTCTATGACAATGAATAGTGCGAGAAGTCACAAAGTGAAACAACTAGGTCGTGAACTGATCTAGTTTTAAAAAAAATTATATGCAAAGTGGACGTTGTGACCTGTAAACATTTACAAGAAAATTTCATCAAATTGTTTTTTTATCGGGTATTATGCTCTTCATTTTCACATAATATGATCTGGTGAACCAAAAATCCTGTTGCACTAGGAGTATGCTCTTCACTTGTGCATATGTGATCTTCTGAGTCAAAAAATAGTTTACATTTTTAGATTACTGCTTCGCCATGTTTCTTTTTTCATTAAGAAAATATTGAAGAACTGGGCTGATTAGAAATATCTTTATATCAATTCAACTTGGTCATGGATCATTTTTTGGAGTAGGTTCCTTAATAAGGATATTATTTTCAATAGTGAAGGCAAGAGGCCATTATACAAAAGCCAATATAGAGCCTATGAAGATAGTAATCTAAGAGCATAGTAGTATAGCTATGTGAGAGCTATTATGCAATAAAATTATGTTAATACTCCAATGCTAGACTTCAAATGAATTTCAAGAGATCTAGAGAGATAACATAGCATTTGAAAAAGTTTCAATAGGGTGCTAGCATATTGAACTAATCAATAAGGCATAAGCGCTAACAAGGTGCTAGCATATTGAAGAAATTAGTAAAGCATAAGCTCTAACAGGGTGCTAGAATACAAAGGACAATCGATGCTACTAGAGCACTATCATATGAGAGATATATAAGCATTGTAATTTCTACCATTACACTACCAACCAAAGGTGATAGAAGCATTAGAAGCACTACTAGAGTTCTACCAAGATGAAGGAGATCGAAGCGCTACCAAAGTGCTACCAACTGAGGTAGATAGAAGCAGTAAAAGTGCTACTAGTTGAAGGAGGTCATATTATAGAGCACTATCTAAGTGCCATTCTACACTAAAGTAACAGGTATATAGAACATATCCACTAGAGACATATACACTTCGATATTGCCACCAATGTTAGCAACACCTGAGATGTAGAAACTTAGATATTGGCATCAGAGTTAGAGGTACCAACAACATAGAAATTTGGATGTCATCACCTGAGATAAAAGTATCTAAGACATGTTTATCCAAGACATAGAAACATGAGTGTTTCCTTCTTAGACATAGGAACCTGAGACACCAGAGAATGTTCAGCAAGCAATAGCAAAAATGTAACATTGAATATGAGTGAACGATAGAGAAAAGCACATGGAGAATGCAATTGGAATACTAAGTAGTCTAAGCTTTGGAAATTTAAATGTCTAGCTTGGCACAAATATTGAAATGGAAGGTGTGCATATTGTCCAGCAGTAATCATTGTAGTGAGATTTGAGCTGACTTGCATAGGTAACATTTTTAGTGTTACTTTCTCATGCACCATATAATTTATGGAGGGAAAGTAGTCTTTGACTTAGTTTGAAATATTTTTAAATGGATTTATAAGGTTTATTCCTTAATATTTATGAATTTTAGTTATTTTAAATTTTGAATTTGTTTATGAGTTATGGAGTGATAAGGAATACTACTAGGGTTTATTTTTTCTTAAGGTTTGAAAGATATAAAAGTTCTTTTTAAATTTTTTAAGTGATTTGAAGATTTAAGCTTTAGAGTGTTTTTAATTTTTGAAGGTGTGGATATTTGATTTGTGGAGTTAAAAGGTTTTAATTTTTAAGATATTCAAAATTTGAAGATTTTTTATTTATTTCAAATTTTGAAAAATTTTAAAAATTCTTGAAATTTGAAATTTTGTAAATTTAATTCAATAGGGATTTAAAAGTATTTCTACTTCAAAAGTTAGAAAAAAGTGCAAATTTCTTATTTGAGTTACTTTTGGAGATATAAGGATTTCAACTTCAAAGGAATTAAATCATCAAGTTGAATCATTGATTATCATGGAAGAAATTATTAGAAATGCATTCAATGAAGATAGTGAAGAAATAGTAAACAAGTTAAATTTTTATTCTCAAAACTTAATAGATGAATTTAATGGGAAGAAGAAAATATCAAATGGTTTAAAATAAAAACTATATTTATTTCTCAAGGATGCAAAATATGAAAATATCACACACTTATAAGTTATTTTCATGAAAAACTATTTAGAACATGGTGAAATTCACAAAACACCATTATATATTCTTCAAAAAAATGCTTAATGATGTATTTTTCACTACTTACCTTTGATATATTTCATTAAAAAATACAAGAGAAGAAAATTTAAGTTATTACGCATATGTCTTGAGTGAATATTATGTTAGCTTCAATGATGAATCGTCAAAATCGAAAATGTATTATTGTGATGATCTACTAACTCATTGTTTATAAATCTCACCATCAGGTACATCACAATTGAAGAGGAAGGAAGAAGAATAGAGGAAAGCACAAAAGTAAGGGTAAAAAAAAACATGAATCAAAACTCAAATAAGGATCAGATACTAAAGACTTAGGCAAAATCTTGAAGAAACTAGATTGAAGATCAAAGACAAATATTGAAGACTAAAGTCTTCAATAACAAAATAATGTAATATAGGGGGGTGTTGGAGAATATTATATTATTTGGTACATGCAAATGTACCCCCATGGTACAAATATAAATATGTAATATATTAGGGTTGAGTCTATAGTTTAGATTTGTGATTTATATTCCCCCTTTCATGTAAGTATCATGAAGCATGAAATGCACAAGTGTCATGTAAGTAAAATTGCAAGTGTATATTGAGAGAATGTCCATAAATTTCTTGTATGTAAGTGTGCAAATCTGTAAAGTGAGGATGTTCACAAGTATCTTATATTAATAATGCATGTAGAAGTGTGCAAGTTTCATAGATTCAAGTATGCATGTAATAAAAGAGTGAAGAGTCTAGTATACAAGTGGCAAGATGAGAAGCCAATGACTAAGAATAGAAAAGGTCATATCTCCAAAATATGTGATAAGTGTAATAGACAAGTATTTAATAGTCAAATTACTATGGCTATATTATGTATACAAATATCCATACAATGTAACACAAGAAAAAGGAGAAAATAGTTGATAATAAAGGCTGTATACAAATTTTCAGCAATTAATATTGTAAGTATTCTCCATGCATGTACATGAATGATTTTGGACATTTGCATTCATATTTTAAATTTTAGGTGAATTTTATTTCATTATTATATTATCCTATATATATATTATATTTCTCATTTATATAATTCTACTCTTCATTGTTGATATTTTGACCTATAATATTGTGGCTTCTTTATATTGGGACCTATGATATTTTGTGGTAATAAGGCTTACAATACAACACATAGACCAACTTGATCTCCTGAGGAGATGCTCCCATTTTAAATAAGTCTAAGGAGCTATTTTATGTAAGTAAGATATCAAATGAGAAACCTTCCATCTCACTAAACCTTCCCATGTACTCCCTAAAATTTTTGTCCCTTTTCCTCTTTATTTTTTTTGTTGCTTAATTTTGTAGTTTTTATAGTTGTAATTACAACTTCTAAATTTTTACCCCATGTCCAATGGACAAGGCAATAATTTAGTTTTTTCTCCTTATGTAGTTTGAGGATCCCTAGGAGCCACAGTAGCTATAGGGAAATTCTCCCTATATCCCCTCTCCACTCCACAAGGATACCCATTCGAAAGTAGGATGGTACAAGAAGAGGTATTCATAAGGTACTTTTCACCTTTAGTCTAATGGAAGGATATCCAAGGAAATTCAGATAAGCTCAAAGGCTAAACCAACCATTACATATTCCTTATATGGCCAACACTTAACTTTTACCTAAATCCAACAACATCAAGGGAAACAAGGCCTACGGGCCATTGATTTTCAATTTAATGGCTCACATGGTCCTTCCAAAAAAGGAAAGTGCAAATAAGAAGGGAAGTATCCAACAAATCCTAAAGCTAGACATATGGCAACTAGTTGAGAGCCCAAATATAGAAGCACCAATTCTTAATTAAGGAAGCCTACCATTGGCCAAATAAGGTTCCACCTCATCTAAGGATACGTAGTAGATACCTTATGAGAGGAAAAAATTGAAAGAGCAATTAAAGAAGGTATCCACCATTTGTCTTAAAGCTTAAATTTCATAGCCAAGCCTATCAAAACCAATCATGCATCAACTATGGTTATTGCCCACCATATGTGTGAGCCTACCCTACCAACCTGCACCAATCAAGGAGGCTATGCCTGCTATGTCAACAAGGTGATGTACTCCAAAAGAAACATGGCAAAAGAGTAATAGTGTATCCAACTCAACATAGTAGAAAATAGTTAAATAAACAACACTTGATCATCCAAGGGCCCAAAAAAAATTTGCATTTATGGCCCAAGATCTAGAGACCTCAAAGTTGTTGTTTTATAATTGTGGAAGGATTTTGGATGTAAAAATAGAATATATTTTTAGGTTTTATATATAGAAATTCAGAGGGAAAGAGCCTTCCTCTTGGATTATAAATATTGTAAAAGGTAATTGGATTTGTCTGCTCATGCTTGGTACCCAACCTAGTAGGCTCTTCCTTTCACCCTTATTTGCTATCATAAAAATGGGAACCCAAATATTTTCTCATGTCTAAGGAGAATCAAACCCTCTAAGCATGATTTTATTATAATCATTTTAATTATGTTAATGGAAGTTGTGGATAATTTCACTTTGTCCTCCTCTTAACTTATTTTGATTCCTAGTAGGTGTGTTTGCTTGGTTATTTTCACTAGTCGTAGGTGATATTTTTTGTGTTCAATTGCCACTTATTTTAGTCAAAAATTGAGGTTCCTAATTCTTTTGCACATCACCCCCATAGCCTATATTTTTATTTTCTACAAAGAATTTAATTATATATTTTTAACTTTCATTGCATTTTTTTTTCAACCTAAGATCATGGAGGTCCATTATGTGTCAAGGATTAGTTTTTTATGAGGATTCAATGTAGATTAAAAACCTTGAAGGTCACCCCATAGGCGATCCCCTATCCATAGTTCTTCATTCTATTTTGTTCTATGTGAGGCATGGGAACATTCATCATGTTGGGCCCCTAGCTTGGGTTGGTGGGTGTGTTATGAGATGATAATTGTACCTTAGAAGGTGTTTTTCCTTCAATGTGTACCATGAATTTTGCCCATTCATATTTGGTTTATATGCTCCAAATATTTTGACTCGATGTTGTGCATTAAATATTAGCATTAAGACTACCTTTGATGTTATTTTTTTGCATTGACCTTCCTCTCTCTCCAACCAATTCTAGCCTCTAGAGTTTTCCTCTAATATGTGCTACCTACACTCAATCACTGTCGACTTCAATACTTGACGTCTAATCCACTCTATCTATATTCCTACTATGTCTACATTCAATATCCACTTTGCTTGAATACTAGCTTTCTCTTTCTCTTTACTTTAATATCTCCTTCAAATGCTTCATCTATAGTTTGTGCTTCCTTCTCATAGTCTGCATGCTTGTCAAATGCTTCATCTATAGTTTGCACTTCCTTATTATGGTTTCCATGCTAGTCTTATGATCTTCTAATTCTTCTCACAATATATTTATTGTTTTGCATCCATTCATGACTTATCATAAACTTATCTCCTCTCAAAGGTGCTTCAACATTTCTCAATTTTCCTAAACCTCTACTTAAATTTCCTCTCTTTTTTTATTTTCCTTCTCTAAAATTCACATAAACCTTGTTCACTTTCCCAATGTATATCTTCCTCCCAATTACTCTAAATGTAAATGTATCTTCTCTTTTCCATAGCTATGATACTATTATTAACAAATCACTACTATAATCACAAGTTTATCACTCTTCTAGGATTAAAAAAATCTCTATAAAAAATATGCACATGACTCAATCCATAATAACAATGGATATAAAATAACCTAATATATAATTGAAAAAAAATCTACTAAAGCAATGAAATGTAATGCAATGCTTATTCTTTGATACTCTATTACAAATATTTGTCTTCAATATATACATACATAAGACTCTTCATATTCACAAGACTCTTGACCTTTACACTTACATAAAATCTTCATCTCCTCATATTCATGAGAGATCTAAATATTCATATTTATCAATACAAAATAATAAAAATCTCACATATTTACATAAATAAAAAGACTCTAATGATTGCAAATAACTCATAAAGTAAATATACATGTAACATGCAATTATGCAATTATGCAATTATGCAGACAATTATCTATGTAGGTGAGAGAAGATATTTATTGGTGCAAATAATGTGTTGTTATGAATGCCTCCTATTATAAGATTCATAAATAAAAGTTTTGTGTTATTGAATAGAAGTTTATCTTTTGTTTTTCCAAGCATTCATTTTTATATTATTTTAGGTATTTGAATGAAGCAAAGTAAAATAGATAATCACTATTTTTTAAACATAGGTGGTGTTACTTATATATATTTGAAAACTTTAGGTCATATCGAAATTGCTAGGTTGTGATGTAATGTAGTCATAAATGATCATAAAATTTAGCAACATTCCATATTATTGTCTAAACTAGCAACTCACAAGTCCACTTGGGGTGTTGATATTGATGTTTTATTGAGGATGGTTAGACAAGGTAATTTTTTATTGTTAAAAGTTTAAATTCTAGAGCACTTTTCCCAATCATCAAAGAGATCAGAATTACCTAGTCATCTTGCTTGACAAGTCTACAAATTTCCATAAATTTTCCAAAGCAAGTTAACCTGGTAACTACTCTACTTTGGGTAAAGGGGTTTAGTAATTGTGATTTTTTTTGGATTAATAATTGATAATATAGGGCCATCAATGGTTATGCTCATCATATTACTCTAGTTTAGTAGAAATTCATACAATAATTTTGATATTTTCTAAAATATGTTTATACTAAGGTAGGATGTCTATTCTAATTAACCAATAGTTGGGAATACATGACACTTGCTAGGTATTGGGTAATCTTGTCATTCACTATTCTTAGACATAAGGACAACCTCAATAAAATTTTATAGTGTTATATCATTACGTGAGATTTTTTATAGGCCTTTATACCAAGGAAGGATGTTTTATAGGATTATCCATATTTTTGGGTGTGCAGGTATGCTAGACACTTGTCAAGCATCAAATAATTCTACCACTCATCCTTATTGGATATAAGGATGCATCAAATTATCTTGTATATGATAAAAGGTGAAGGCATGATTGGTGACATGACTTAAGGTGTATAAAAAGGTATCCTAATTAATCCACAATTTTTTATCAAATATTTTGGATTAAGAAAGTGTGTTTGGTGAGATTTTATTTATATCATGCTTGTCTCATTAGACCAAGTGGAATGGGTTAATCCTATGTATCCAATGACTAAAAAGACATGCAAATAATGACAAGATTATTAGTCATTATATCTATAAAACTAACCCTCTAGAGTGGTCTAATTGATAAGGTAGGCTATGTGTGATGAGAATAATGAGATGATAAGAAGTAATATTGGTTGTTGAGATAGAATAAAGGGAAAATATTTGTAATTTAATTTTGATCTTGATATGATTTGGTTTATCCTAGATATCTTTCAAATTATTAGGATATGTGTCCCATTGTCATCTAGTGATGGACATATAGTTTTTTATGCAAATGTCAACTAGTGTATGTAATGTTGCCACTTCCCAATTATTTATAAAATAACAAGGAATATTGATGATGCAAGATAGTTAAAGTAAAAGATAACCTTTTTAGAGGGAACTTTATAGCTCAAATTCTTTTAAATGCAATGTATAGACTTTCTCTTTTTGTATCAAAATCGTCATAAAGTGCTAGCAAGTTGTTGCAAGGGATGATTCGGATTTGGGTACATTTTAAGGTGCAAAAGTGATTGGCTGATTATAATCTTATCCCTACATGAAATTAGAGCCTTTAGAGAGATATGATACCTCATATACCTAGATAAAATTCAATGCAATAGCCTAACTAGGATCATCATGCATCTCGATATATTTCTTGACTCTACATGCAACAAGAAACCAAGAAGCAATAAGCATATGAACACAAGCAAGTGAATTTCAACCATTCTGCAGGTAGTCAATGTAGACATCCATATGATCAAGAAATGCAAACCTAAACATAATATTTTCTAGGTGCATTATATTTATGGATTATTTTTATTCTTTATCATCTAGTGTAGCCAAGCGATCTACACTTGGCCCATACTTGGTGATTATTACAAATAGACCTAGTCAATTAGGTTCAAATTTATATTTTAGTTCTTCATGCTAGTGTTTTTCTAGTTTTCTTTGAGAACTAAATTGCCCACTTTGAAGGAATGATGTTGCACTATTTTTTTATAGGCTCTCTTACATCATTGATGATAAACCTATACGTTCTCTAAAGCATGGATTCAGTTTTCATAAAGTAGTTCCAATTGGTTAATGCATATGTGACAATATTCATCATAAACAATAGCATATTTTAAGATGATTTAAATGGATAAGATTTCTAGTTTGAAAGGGAATATGTCCTCAATTCTATAAACCAAGGCATAGGGTATAGCACCAGTTGGTGTTTAGATACTAGTATGATATGCTCATTAGAATATAGTTGTAGATGCCAGTCTTGACCTATTTTGCTAATAAGTTTATTTAATATTATTAAAGTTTTATTAGATGATTTATGTTGGTTATTACCTTATGGGTAGTGTGACATCAGCCATTTATATTGAATTTTAAATTTGGCATAAAATTTTGCGATATCTTTGTTCTTAAAGGATGTGCCATCATCGAAGATGATCATGTTAGGGATACCATACCAAGGTAGGATCTAGTTTGAGGTAAATTTTGATACTTGAACTCTAGTGTAAGTGTTATGAAATATTATTCTTGTTAATAAAAAGCATTCACCATTATGCATAAATATCAGATAATTTATCCACAAATAATTATTTATAATAGATATGTTAAGAAGAGGTAGAGAGTGGGATACATCCCACTCTAGGTTGAAGGTCCCCATATCATTTTTCCCGCTACCTCCCCTACCTGGTTCTAGATTTGCTCTTGGTCCCTGGTGAATTTATGGGATATTCTCTCTATAGATGATGTTGATGGAGTAGGTGACCTCCCATCTGGGTGGGAGGTCCCCAATCCAAATATCCCTACTCTTTCCTTTACCCTAATTTAAGGATATTTTCTCACCTCTATGTATTGGTGTATTTTTTGGACTGTCCTTGGGTTACCTGGTGAGTTTCTAGGACCTTCTCTTCTTTGGATAAGGTTATTGAAGTAGGTGACATCCCATTTGGGTAGGAGTCCTCGATTTATTTTCCCTCCTCCCTCCTCTGATCTATATATAAGGGTTTTTATTTGCTCTTGGGACCTTCCCTAGGTCTCCTCGGTGGATGCTTGCTGCTAGTTGGATGGATTTGATGTTTCCTTTAGTACGAATAGGAGTGGTGAGGCTCTTTCAATTTGGATGTGTATCTATGATCCTTTGTTGGGTATCTTGGGGATTTTTTCTTTGCATCCTTTTGGTCTTAGGGAGAACCACGTGCTTCTTTACTATAGTTTAGATGCTCTTGAGGATGCCTTCTTATCGTTGGTGGGTTTCCTCTATTTGGCTAGGGTGTTGGATCTGCAGTTTGGGTTCTTGGATTTGGGGGTTTTCTATTTGTTTGATCTATTTTGTGGTAACCTAGAGGATATCCTCTACATTTCTCATGGTATTTGAAGGGGGACCTCATGCTTACTATCTACAATTGAGATACTCCTTTGGATGCCTTTGGGTTGGGCTTTCAAAAGTAGGATTGCTTATCTAGTAATTGTAGTTTTTAATAAAGTCTTCCTTTCAATTCTTTTCATATTGGTAGACCCTATGCTCTTTTGATCGATTGGAGGTTCCTAGAGTTTCTTCTTATTTTAGGTTAGTTCCAGCTATGCTTTGGGTTTCATGGGCTCCAAAGTTCTTTATGATTTCATCCAATTTTCAAGCAGTGCATTCCCCTTTTGCAAGGAGATCTCATGGCCTGTGGATACCCTATTTTTCTAGGTCTATCAAGTCTTTCCAGTATCAACTTTGTTCTTGGAGTGTTGTTCTAGGACTTTCTCTATATTTTCTTAGGTTGCTTCAAAAAGGTTTTTTCTTGGTGTTCTTGCTTTGCAGTGTTGCCTTGCTAGATAATCCTAGTTTTATGTTGGTTCCTTCTTATTTTGTGGTAGGGTTGGAATTCTTGTATATTTTCTAGTGTTTATTTTTATGGACCTGCCTACAATTTTTTTATCTTTGGGGAGATTATGTTTTTATTGTTTTTTGTAGTTGAGGGCTTCCTAAAATCTAGCGTTGTATCAAATCTTCTTCATGGTTTGAGGGCATCAATTCTTAGCTAGGTTTTTTTGGATTTGGTTTTGCATCACATTCTCAATAGGAATACCTTGTGGCCTATGGGTCATTTCTTGAGTTGTTTCATTTCTAGGCCTCTAAATACTAGGTGTGGTTTATCTTTCAAATCCTATATTTTTGCTTATTTTAATCTGCTTGATGTTGGTATTTCTATGTTCTAGAAGTTAGACATGTGGAGTGTTTGCTCTCTACTTTGGACTATTTGGTTTTATATTGGATAGGAAAACCTTCTTCAATTTTTTGTGTATGAGAATATTTGGTTTTCTCCTGGGCAGGAAAACCTTTTTTAAATTATAGTGTTCGAGATTGCTTGGTTTTCTCTTGGGTAGGAAAATAATTTTTAAATTTTAGAGTATGAGGATATTTGTCTCCATGGATGCAAGTTTTTCCTTTTATGGAAATACCTATTTCAATTTGTGTGAGGGTGCTTCCTGGTGTGTTGGGAAACCCATTTTATTTTATGTTCATGTATGAATATGGTTCTAAGGAGATCATCTTTGGGTGTCTTCTTTGGGGATCATCTCCCTATTTTTGGGAGGTTGTTTCTTTTGTTTTTTCCTCATTGTAAAAGGTTATGGGACCCTTTCAAAACCCCTTTTACCAATCAAAAAATAATAATTATCCATAAAAAAAATTCACACAATGAGATAGAGATTGATAATACCCTTAAGGTAGGGCAACATCAACGATACTCCTTAAGAAAGGAATAACTCCACAATATCTCCCAATATGAGAGTGCCACTTAGAGAGAGAAAATTCCCATAATCCATTTCATGGGAAAATAAAATTACATATGATTGATCTCCATGATGATTACAATGACAATATCCCTTCTTTATATACCCATCTTCTAATTCTACTTTGGGGAGCCAACTACTAATATAATATTATATTATAATATAATATAATCAACCTTGGATTATGTGTGGCCCATGCCAACCCTTATACAATATAATATTATATCCCCATATATGTATATATATATATATATATATATATATATTCCTAGGTACCCTAACATTCCACCCTCCTTAAGAATGTTTCATCCTCAAAACATATGAAGAAACAAGATAATATGATTTTCTAAGAAATGTTAGCAACTAGTACCAATATCAATCATCCATCCATCCTAGTTAATCTCTAATTAGTTATGGCATTTGTTGATGTTGGTATGTCATTTTTCCACTTGAGTATTCAAAACCACTTCATTGGCTCCATTATTTCGTTACTCTATTATGACAGTTTGAATGATGGGTTCATTTACTCCTTGATGTTGTTGCACCACTTTGTTGCTTTCTTTGCTAAACACTTCCATATTTGGTGCCTTTTTAATTCCATGTAGAACCATATTATTGTTTCCTTAAGCCATACCTCAAAATTGTTGCTACTCCTAGTGGTATGGATGGTGATATGCTACAACCTTAACTTGATGCTCTACCTTCTTTGAATACTCAATATTTGACTCCACTATTTTAAATTATTCCACATATTGTTCTTTTATGTGCCCTTTGTTTGGTATGTCCTTGTGCTCTTCTATCAAAGCTTCCTTGGACTTTGCTACTATTATTTCCACATATTTTTTTGCTTCTACTTCCATTGACTCTATTGCTGCTACTTCCTTATTGGATTCTATTTTAGGTTCTTCTATTTGTTTTTCAATTTATTTCTCTACAATCACTTCTTGTTTTCTTGTCATAGCTGCTTCTTGTTTCTCCTTGGATCCTTGTGATATAAGCTAAGAAATATCTTGCAATGTAATCTTATTTTTCCTATACCATAACTTCACAAACTTCTTTTGCACATTAATTTTAACAATATCCAAAGAATGCAACCAATGATAACCTAGAATAATATCCACATCATCATATCAATAGCATGAAATTTTGAATGCAAAATATATTTATCCATGGTGATTTTCAAATATATTAACATTCTCACCCTCAAGTTGTATGTCCTTAATTTTTGTTGCTTGAACCTGTAACCTCTTAGCCAAAGCATTATTAATGAAATTATAACTACTACTAGGGTTAGTGGAAATAATAACCTTTTCCTTTTGAATGCATCCATGAAACTGCAAAATAGAATTTTTAGATGAATTTAGATCCTTCTCTTGCTTTTGTAAATCTAAATATGTGGCTTCATTCTTATTACCACCTTCCTTAACATTTTCCTCTTTCCCCTCCTTGAGGAATTTTATTTCTTTTTCATAGTCTTCATTCTATTTATTAAAAACTTTCCACTCTCCTTTCATTTCATTTCTCTCATTTTTAATCCCTTGTAGTTTCTTTTCAAGTTCTTTGATAATGCCCGTCAGGCTATCTATATTTTTATCCCTTCTCTCAATATCTCTCATACAAATATCTAACTTTATTTGTAATTGAATAGGTTCCCATGTACTCAACAATATTGGTTCCATTTCTTTCCAAGTCACAAGGAATTATCCCTAACCAATATTTATACCCATTGTAAATTTTTCCTCCAAAACAACTATGAAATCCAAAGTGTATCATGCTTTCATCATATTGATATTTTACTATTTTCAACCACTCTCTCACATCAATATCATTTTCTCTAGAAAACCTTCAAAGTGTCATGAGTTCACATCCACAAAAATGATAATGTAAACTAGGGTTTTAAATATATATATATATATATATATATATATATATATATATATATATATATATCCCCACTAATTTGAAGCTAAAATTTCACATAAAGAATTAGATCTATAGTTTTTTTCAAAACAAAATAAACTGCAACTAATTTGCTTACCCCAACTAACAAATTTTGTCTTCCAAAAAATCATGATTTGAAAATTTATCACTACTCTTATTCCGGATGGCTAACTTCATAGGGTTGTATATCCCTCAATACTACATGGATTCCTTCATATTAATAGCTTTTAAGCCAAACTATCTTAGGATCCAATATAATTAAGCCACAATATCTTAGGTCTTAATATCAATAATCAAAAGTAGAATTAAATATATGAGCAATCAAATATATAAAGTGGCCAATATAAATATAACATAAAATATAATATCAAATATGAATATAAATGACCAAAATCATTCATGTACAAGCATGAAGAATACTTATAGTAAAATTTCTCAAAATCCATATACAAGCTTTATTATGAATGCTTGTTATGGTGATCGCTACAAACCATTTTCCCACTTACATTGTATGGAGCTTTGTCTCCATAATATAGACATAAAAATGTGACTCTTCAATACTTGACTATTGCACTCCTCACATACTCAGCCATGACATGGTACGAACTTCCTGTTGTTGATTATCACAACGTTTTCATATTTTCTAGATTTTAATGACAAAAATATCTAATATTTTAAGACATGAACTTATCAAATAAGTTACAAACTTGATCAAACAGCTCTGCAAAAAACAAATATTAATGCCAATGAATTTAACAAATCCCATTGTATAGCTATCTCCACACAGTGTTCTCCAGAACTACTCATCATCCGAATTTTATGGCCCCATCCAATCAAATAGGTCGTTCATTACATGTACTCTATTTCACCGTACTTCATGTTTGATATACAGTACAAAATGGGAATAATTTCATTATCACCAAACAAACTACCATCTCTCTATTGTTGTAATGACAATATGATGTGATGCACCTTCCTTCGATATTTGATATTTTTTAACCTTCTCCATTTATCCCATGCACATTAGGTAGCTACACAATAATGCTTTATCTATACAATGACACACAAGTACTTTCGATGAGTTGTTATGATTATAAGTGCACCTCTTTAATTGTCTTGAAAATTGTGTCATGTTTGACTATCGGGTCCATCTCAAAAATTGTGCCACTAGCCTTAAATCCTAAAAAAAAAACATAGACCAACAATATTTTATGAAATTTTCAGTTCAATTTAAAAAAAATTAAATTTTTCAATTAAATTTAAAATGTTTTAAATTGTCCCATTTTAACTGCTAAACATAATGTAATTCAAAAAAAAAATAGAAACATTTTAAATTTAATTATAAAAAGAAAACAAACAGTTTAAACATTTCAATTACATTTAAAATATTTAAATTATCTCATTTTAACTATTAAACATGATGTAATTCAAAACAAAAAAATAGAAACATTTTAAATTTAATTAAAACTTTAAACAAAATCCACTTTAATAAAATATAAAAAGAAAACAAACAGTTTAAACAAAACAGACAAAACATATTACATACCACAATGTTATACTCTACCTCACAAAACAAATTGTCTAAAATAATAAAACTACAAAAAAAAACAATTTTCAGGTGGATCCCCAATTTTGGGGTCATTGTGAAAAGGTCACAACAAATGGTGACTCTGCTGGGAAATGCTCCTAAGCATTTTGGACTTTAAGAACCCAATCTGAAATTAAAAAAACCCAAAAAAAAAAGAAGCATAAATAAGATCCATAGAATGTGAATAGACAAATTCAAAATGGAATAGTTGAATCATTTGCATATGCTCAGTGTGTACCCTGTGATTCATTTTGTATTCCTAAAACTATTCAGATTTACATTATTAGTTTTACATTTAGCTTATAAAATTTTCATTCAAATAATGCACCTCTGCATTGATCCACTGTCAATCGAGTGTCTATAGCTCCGATGGATATAACCTTACTCTCTTTGATACATTGCTCTACTAACAACCAAGCATTTATAGCCCCAGTAGAGGTTATCTAAAACACCTGAGTATTAGATGAATTTTGCATTTTTTCTCTTTTATTTATTTCAATCTAGACATAGCTCCACTTTCAATTAGGTGTCTATAGACCTGGTGAATATTATCTAGACTTGTGACTGATTTAAATTTACTTTCCAATGTATTTACTTTTCTTTTTGCATCAAAATTTATATTTCTTTTACAAAATTCACCTGCCACCTGGGTTAGAGATCAAGTAAGGCTAAATATAAAGTATATTGGATTTTTACCTTAATCTGCAAAACTGAATAACTTCATCCTTCAAGATTTCAAAGAATATTCTTTTTAATGTGATGCAATATTTGTGAAGATTTTGCAAAATTATTTCAGTGTTCCAAATTTTACTATCTTGATCCAAATTCATAAATATATATACTAACCATCTCACTTTCCTTTTCTTCAAGTTTCAAATGTTTTCAAAATAGAAATTTTTGTCTTAAATGATACAAGAACAAATATCAACAAACCCACAAAATGTTTATTACCATTACAAAATAATACCTCAAACCAAAGGAACAAAACCAAGACTTTTACAAAAATTTTAACAACAAAATGATAACATGAACTAAAATTCAAAATTTGGCATAAGCCAATTTTATTGAAAAAAAAAATGAAAACATGTCCAAAATTGCAAAACTGATGAGATAGTAAGAACCTGCTCTCTAAACTTGAAAACATCGACAAAAATAAAATAATAAAATTTCACAAAACAAAAAATTATGTACAAAAACAAAACAAAAACATGAAAACCCAAAAAAACTATTTACAAAAAATATACACTATGTACAAGATGATGCAAAAATTTAGGTCATCAATTCCCTAGATCCCAAATATGATTAGCACATTTTAAAATATATGTATCATGACATGCATGCCAAGCTTTACATAAATCCAACCAAAGTAAAATTAGGCCACACATAAAAAAACATTTCATTTTGCCTTTCTCACCCCACCAATTTGATTCACAATTATTAGCAATTCTATGTTTAGGATTTGATTCACTAAACTTGCAAACAAATACATGATCTTCAATTATCTTTTGCTTATTCAATGAGGTGTGAACTTCAAAACCTGATTTATCATTCTAACTTGAGTTCTCATTTTCACAAGCATATAGGATTTCCTTCAAATAGGAGGCTATTTCTAA
This sequence comes from Wollemia nobilis, assembly GCA_028583015.1. Lineage (NCBI taxonomy): Eukaryota > Viridiplantae > Streptophyta > Pinopsida > Araucariales > Araucariaceae > Wollemia > Wollemia nobilis. The sequence goes on from JAQPPZ010001925.1 coordinate 9,269,815, forward strand.
AAATTTTAAAGCAAAGTCATCATCATACATGTCTTTAGGCCAATCATACTCATGCAAAAATTTACAAAAATCTAGGATATCTACTAAATGAGGCTCATTATAAATTTGTATCCTAAATTCATTTATTAATTGTTGGTGAACTTGATTCAACAATTCAAGCACATATGTCTCATTCAGCAAAGAAATATTATTTGTGGTGTGAGTAGGAATCCACTCTAGTTCTTTATCAACCTCCAATGGCATTTCATCATAAATAACATTTGAATCCAATAAATGATTATGCAAACTTTTACCTGATTCTTGGATGTTTGGACACAAAGGATGAGATTCTACCTTTTGTACACTTTCATTTACCACTACTTGGTGAGCCATTGTAATATTTTCTTTTTCTTCATGGTATTTATCACCATAATCATCTTGTATCCCTTTATCTTCATCAATGACCTATTTTTCAAAAGCACCAAAATTAGGCATTCAATCAAGAATATGTCCATCATTTTCAAACCATAGATCTTGTTGATCAATTAAAGCAATAATTTATGTAGGATGAATAGAAATTTCTAATTCTTTGTTAGTCACTCATGGATTTTATTTGTTTAAATCTTCAAGATAATCATGAGATATTGTACCCAAATTTTCATTATTCATAATGAAAGAGAAGATGTTATCTCTTCTTCATCTAGAACAAATGAATTGTAAGAATCATTTACCATTTATTCCTTTTCCATTTCAGCAAGGTGTTCTACAAACTCATATTCAAAATGATCAATTTTTGGAACATTTTCTATTTTTACAAATTACATGTCATTTTTAGATTGTGTTAGAATTGCAAGATCCTCATGTGAGACAGATGTTTCAGCGTCCTGCATATCAAGTGAAACAAAAATTTTATCAGTAGGAGTGTGAGAAACAAATAACTCTGCATATCTTCCCCAACCATTATAATAAGTATCTTCCTGTAACATTTGATGAGATTGCATCCCTTATTTCATTTCTTTAATTTCAAAAATTGAATCCTTTTCAAACTCACCTTCATCCACTTTTGAGGGCTCAATTGTTTCCATAATTAGATCAACTCTTGCATTTAATTTTCTATTATTATCCCAATATTCATTTATAAATAATGATTCTAAACCTTTTATATCTAGAGGGTCACTATTTGAGACACATTGGATTTCTTGATCATATGTTGTAATCATTTCACTCAACTCTATGGAAGGTTCTGATCTATCACATGTTTCAAAGCTAGTTAGATCTAGGACTTCTCCAATATCTGAAGACTCATGCATTTCTACATTTCTATGGGCTTTATTACCACAATCCTCATTGGTGGATATTGGCTTTGAAACTTACACATCCTCTTGGATAATATCTAAGGTGATTGTGATTGGACCATTAACTTTATCTTGTTGATTGCTTACATTGGACATCATTTGATTTGAGGGTGACATATTATATGGTTGGCATTGGTTGGAATCCATAACTCCTAAAGAACAATTTAATGTGAGAGAAATGTGCATCATGAATCATAGGTGGTATCTTATTTGGAGCCTTAGGGTTAAGTAATTATAATTTACCCATATCAACTCCTTTTGAAATCCACCATTGTTCTACGATTATTGCCTCATTGTAGGTTTTAGACAAGGATGGATCTCTAAGACATTTCCCTAGGAGTGCAAAAGTAAATGGATCTAAGGCTCCCAAGTATACTTTAATGAATTATTCTTTTAAAATGATGTAATGTGTTGCTATTTCAATATACAACCTATGGAATCTATCATTAAATTGACTCATGAATTCATTAGGTTCTTTACAGATAGAGGTAAACTAATTTGATTTCATATTTGTGTCAACCATATTTCCAAAATAATTAAGAAATTTTGCATCAAATTGATCCTGCTAGTAAATTAATATACCAATCATAAGCAAACTCATCTAATGTGAATGGAAATAATCTACATACAACATCTTCATGTATAATTTGTAAATGAACCATAGTATTTTCATATGCCTGAATATGTTCCTCAGTAGTATTCATTCCATCATGCCTATACATAGGTAAACATTCCTTTGTATCTTCAGGGATTTGATGGGCTTCTCCAGGAATTTTTATGGGACTACGAAAACTACCCATCCAAGTTTCATTTCCTACCATTGAACCAGTTTCAACATAAAAAACTATGCATGAAAAATTTATAACAATTGAATCATAACCATATTTCCAAATTTATAGCAGAACAATACTAGTGCAGCATAAATCAATTTTTTTTAAATGATAAATTCAAACAACTTCAAATGCAAACATCAAATATATTACCTTTTAGGCCCTTCTTCTAGCACCAATTCTGTTGAGTGGAAATTTTGCCCAATTACAAAATCACCATCATAGTCAGGATTTTAAATGAAAACCCTCTCTTGCAAAGAAATAGAAATTTCTCCAAGGTTCCTTTTACTTAATATGTGCTTGTATGTTGTGAAAATGTGTCAAATAAGTGCTTAGAATACCTTAGTGATTTGCAAATAATTGTTAACAAGGGGCCTGTGTTGGTAATATTTTATTATGCTATGCTAGTGATTGCTCATGAAACTTAAAATAAAAGAAAATGTGATTGGCCCTCATATGACCATGATGAAAATGCTTTGGTTCATTTATCTTGATAGATTTTAGGTAGATTTTATCTGTAGTAACCTTTAAAATACCTTATAAATTAGCCCCCTTTGATGAAATTACAATTTTCATAAAGAAAAAATAGTGTATAGCTTTGAGAACAATGGCATTTTGAATGCCATATAAATAACCTCCTTTAATGAAATTAATTTTCATAAAGGTAAGTTAATTTATTGCTTGAAAATGAAATACAAAACTTGAAATGTGAAATAAAGCTTGTGAAATTATAAAATTCCTTGAAAATGTGAATTTTATAAATAATTTTATAATTTTCAATTTGCTTCAAACTAAAATCGAAATTGCTTTAAATAATAGTTTAAAGCTTATTCTTTGAGTATGTGCTCTATTTTTGGATTTTTATTTTTTTACATTTTTTATTTTATTTGGAAAACTTAAAAAAATGAAAAATATAGGGTTAGAGAAATAAAAATAAAATAAAATAAAATGTTGAAACCCTCTAATTCTCCATAGATCATGTAACATTAGTATTCTGTAAAATAAGTATTAATGAGATTCATGTTTATGCAATCTAACATTTAATACGGTGTCATGTTCAAAGAAAAAATGTAATATATAAAAATAACAAATATATTAACCATCAGCATGCCTTAAACTCACTGCATTTCCGATATAATTACAAAATAATATTTTCAATAAATTTTCCAAAACTATAGAATACCCTATTCCAAAATAGCATCATATGTGAAATGAAATGATCTAGTGTGGAAGGAGAGGCTCCAAAAATCCATCTTTTGCTAATTTTCTACTTCCACCTCTAATACTCTAGTTGTAAGTTTCCAACCCTTCCTTTTATTTTCAATCTCCTATTTATAATTTGATCAATTCTATTCTTGCTATTTCATAATTTTTTGATTTCATTATTTTGTTCCTTGACAGTTTATGAGACAGGTATTAAAATTGTTCACCTCCGTACACTTTTCAATCCATGTTTATCATTAATTTATCTTTTTCACATTTATATTGTCATAATTCCCTTTTAATTGCTTCCATGCAATCGTTCTCGAAGTTTGGTATTTTAAATATAATCCCATAAATTATTAAGAATCCTTTTATTGTGAGCTTCATATGTTATTTTCCTTCTCACAGTGTATTATTCATATAGTAGCGGTCCATTGTGACATTATCTGGCTCAATATTTAATATAAATCCATCAAATTTACAGAATACAATGAAATCATGAATTGTGGCTTTCCTTCAAAAAATTAAATAATAGTTTCAAACTAAAATAGGACATGTGAGATGGAAAATTTGCATGTTAACACTTTATTGAATGATGTGATTGGGTTGTATTTCAGGATGATGCTTGAACATATCATGCTTCACTGTGTTTTGTCTATATTTAAAATATTAAGGTCTAATTTGTGAATTTGAAATGATTCCACAAATCAATTTGACAAGACTATATTGCCACCCATGCATGTATCTTTCCTTCGAAGAAATAAGCCCCTGCCTCCTCTATGTTAACATATTCATTTGAATGTGTGTCCACATAATAAGCAAATTCTCATTTATGTGGGCAACTATATAAGCAAGTTTGACGTGTGCTATTGTAGAAGACATGATGCTGCAACTCAACAATTCTCTCAAACCCTAATCTATTACATATTTATATTTGTACCATAAAGGTACCATGGGGGTACATTTGCATGTACATTCTCCAACACATATGACCACTCACTTTAAAGCTCTTCAAATTTTACACAAGAATCATTTGAATTGAATAAAATTTCATAGAGATATGGCTCCTAAAAGATGAGGTGATTTTCTAGAAAAAAAATTCCCTACTTTTGTAATCCACAAAAAATAATTTCCACTTTTCCAAAATTATTGCTCTGATACCACTTCTTATAAAAAATTATTTTCATTAACAAAAATCATTCACCAATATGTAAAAATATCACATAATTCATCCACAATAAAAATCCACACAATAAGATAGAGATAGATAATACCCTTAAGGCAGGGCAACACCAATAATTCTCCTTAAGGAAGGATAACTCCATAAGATCTCCCAAAATGAGAGCACCACTTAGAGAGGGCAAAGTCTCATAAGCCACTTCCTAGGTAAATAAAAATACATATATTGATTTCCATGATGATTACAATGATAATATCTCTTCTTTATATACTCATCTTCTAATTCTACTTTGGGGAGCCAACTACTAATATAATATTATAATATAATCAACCTTGGGTTATGTGTGGCCCATGCCAACTCTTATACAATATAATATCATATCCTCATATATATATGTGTGTGTATGTATGTATGTATGTATGTATGTATGTATATTCCTAGGTACCCTAAAAGTAAGGATAAGGGCATAGTATTTACCCACTTTGTGAAATATTTGGTTGCAATGATAATAAACACGTGTTCTTCATATGGCAAAGGGTTTATCTTACCAATAATATCTAGCCCTCGAGTGGAGAAGTAACAATGGCTTGTCATAGATTAGAGGTATTGAGAGGGTGCATGGATACAATTGTCATGCTTTGGGAATTTTTTATATTTATGTACATAATCACAAGCATCATTTTTTATATTAGGCCAATAATATCCTAACTTGGTGATGGAATTATCGTTGAAGTGACCAACCACATACTCCTTCATGGGGATCTTTAATGACTCATTTGGTTTTTTTTTAGTGTAAGAACCTAAGAAGAATAACTTAAAAAGACTGCTTATATAGGATGTCTCCAACTATTTTCTTTATGATTTATATCTTCTATAAAAGTATCACTCTTAAGGAAGGTGTAAATATCCTTGTACCAAGGGTCAAGGATAGGGGCTTGTTTAGTAGCAAATATTTCTAATGGTTCTTGACTAGACTTTAATTTAAGGTTGCTTATTTATCATATAACAATTGTGGCTTATTCATCTGCTAGATCTAGAGGCATGAGCAAGGCTACTATAGCCATAGCATCTACCTAACGATTACTAGAGCATGGAATGGTGTCAATGGGGACCTTATCAAAAGCAACCATTAACTTATCCATAATTTCCTTGTATGGAGTGAGATCATTATCTTTAGTTTGAAAAGCACCACTAATTTGGTTGATGATTAGTTTCAAATCTACAAATATGGAGAGGATCATCACCTTTAAGGCTAGGGTCACTCAAATCCTAAGAATAAGTGTTACGTATTTAGCCATATTATTGGTGTGTAAAATTTAGAGCTTAAAGGACAAAGGGATAATAATTTGTTGGGGTGATATTGCGGTGATCCCAACCCCCACCCCTTTGACACATCTTGCACCATCAAAGTAAATGGTCCAAGAATATTATTAGTCCACTTCAAGGCCAAATACCATTTTATTAGGATATTCTATCACTATGGGGTGACTAGACATTAGAGGATTGTTATCAACTGATCGACTATCACTTATCTTTTTATTGATTTTTGACTAATGAATTCAAGTTCAAACTCATTAAGGATCATTAAATATTTAGTAGTCTAACAAAAAATATAACGTTTAGACATAAGGTATCTTAAAGGATCCACTTTGGCTATGATATAAGTTTTGTGGCTTAACATGTAATATCACAAGTTTTTGGAAGCAAAGACTACTACCAGGCATAGTTTTTCTAAAGGTGTGTATCAAGTTTCATAACTAATTAGGGTTCTACTAGTATAGTAGATAGTCTTTTCCCTATGTTGGTCATCGTATTGTTCCAACATGCATCCAAGGCATGGATGGTTTCTATGATGTATAATAATAATGGTTTAATAGGATCAAGTGGGATAAGCACCAATAGATATAGAAGACATTTTTATAAGGAATTGAAAACCTTTGATATTCTTCACCCCAATTTAACTTAGCTCCTTTCCTTAAAAATTTGGAAAAATGCTTGCACTTATTCTCCAAATGAGAAATAAACCTCTTCATAGCTTACAATTTATCTTGTAGACTTTGAAGTTGAGTTAGAGTTTTAGGAGGTGGCATCTCAGTGATGGTAAATATCTTACTTGGATCCACGTCAATGCCATTTCGATAGACTATAAACCCTAGAAAATTTCCTTAAGTTACTCCAAATTTACATTTGGAAGGTTTAAAATAGACCTTATATTATTAGTCCTTCAAAAATACATCTTAAATCTCTAACATAGTCTTCTCATATTATAGATCTATAAAGCAAAAATGACCAACACTAATAAAAGCAAATGATATAGTATGCATAAAATTATAGATCTTATTTATATTAAACTCAAGGAGCTTGGATCTCCATTTTATACAATAAGTTTATCCTAAATTGGGGGTTACATCACAATGTATTACTTTGATGCAATTATTACAATAAGAGGGTTTGAAACCCTCATTCAAAAAAATGTTGGTGTCTCTGGGTCATCTTCACTCCAAACAATTTGTCAGTGGGCTTGCATATCCCTACGGGGCCACTCAAGCTACAATAGTTGTTAATGAAGATATCTCCTATACCTGCACATAGATCACAACATAAAGAGATTAGTAGTATATGCGAGGGCTCCACTGTGTGAGACCCTTTGAGTAATAGATATACAAACCCTAGATGCAATGATTTTAGAACATAATTCAAATATAGAAAACATAAGTTGAAAAACCAATTAAATATTATACCTTGTCGAAATGATACATGTGTTTCTAATCCACACTTCTGGTTAAAAGATCTGATGATGCACGAACACCCACAAGTTTTTGAGGATTTTTTGATTGCAAACTGGCTGATAGAAAATATCTTGGGGCATTCAAGGATAGCTATGGATGCCCTACAACATTCTATAAATTCCCTAGAGTGTTCATGGATTGCAAGGAGGTGTTCTATAGAACCAGATCTAATTCAAAGAGGTTTTAGCGGCATATATGGTATATGGGGAAGCAATGAGGGTTTGAGAAATGGAAAGGATGGAAGGTGTTAGCAGAGTGCTAGGGTTTTTGAATCCAAAGTGTTCTAACCTCTATTATTTTTTAACCTCTCATTCACAAAAATGAATGATCTTTTATAACTTGCCCTTAAACATGTTAGGGTTTCGATGACACCAAAAGGTGATCGAGATTAAAACATGATGAAGGGTTGAGATTGAGATTTGATAAGTGACATGGATCATGTTGAATGAATGGTCGAGATTAAAATGTGATGGGCATTTGATATTTATTCACATATATATATATATATATATTATATATATAATATTTATATATATATATATATATATATATATATATATATATAAATAAATACATATATAAATAATGAATGGTTGTGATTTGAGGATGTGAATGGATGACAAGTGGCTAGGATTTGGTGTCTATAGATGCCCCTTTTTGTATCGCATTGCATGAAACACAATGTAGTGCAAAAATAAGAGACACCTAGTTTGGTGAAGTAGCTTCTTTTCCTTGGTGCGCAAGAAGATCTTGAAGACAAAAATTGTTGTTGTAGCTTACCCCCTCAATTGGTGAATGAGTGAAGAATGAATCTCATGAGCCAATTGATAAGAATGAGGGTGATATGAATGATGTAAAGTAATTTGAATGGTGTAATTATGAATAGTGCAATGATTAATTATGTTTTTGCCTCATCAAAAAAGGGGTTTTGGAATGTGGATGATATGAATGATGTAAATGAATATGCAATGATTATGAAATGCAATGATTGATTCTACTTTTGCCCCAATAGAAAAGGGGTTTTTGAAAGTGTGGATGATATGAATGATGTAAATGAATGTGATGAATGATTCTACTTTTTCCCCAATAGAAAAAGGGTTTTTGAAAGTGTGGATGATATGAATGATGTAAATGATTGTGAATATATGATTTATCTTGATGTGGGAAAACAAAATAAAATTAAGTTACCCTAAGTTTGGGGTGATTCTTTGTGGATGAAAAATATACCTTTTGGCATATTTGAAACGAAAGATAATGAAAATGCAAAAAGAACCAATCATCCTAGGCTTCTGATATCCCTAGCGACTATTCATAATTTCTGAATATGAAAGGGAATGATGTAGTAAAAGTTATCCATATTTGTGACCCCACAGGAAAGGGTATCAATGACAGTTTTGAGCAAATTATTTTGAGCATAGTCTCACTCAAAAAATGAGGGACCAACAAGATTGTTGTTTTCAAACAAGAGGATGTTGGATGATGATATGGACAAGTGTCCTTATGGTGATCTACCCATCCTACCGAATTGCATGGATAGCCAATCACTGCAACCACTAGGGGAATAGAGTAAACCACTAGATACGAGGTTCACTTGGATGATATGAATGATGTAAAGGAATGTGAATGATGTAGTGCATGTGAATGGTGTACTAATTGTGAATAGTGCAATGATTGATTTATGCTTTTCCCCAATAGAAAAAGGGGATTTTTATTGGATGATATGAATGATGTAAATGGATGTGAATGAACAAGCATCCTTATGGTGATCTACCCATCCTACCAAGTTGCATGGATAACCAATCATTACAATCACTAAGGGAATAGAGTAAACCACTAGATACAAGGTTTTCTTGATAATGCAAGTGACTTTGACAATGTTGAGTGGAAATGCATTAAATTATGGATGATATGAATGATGTAAATGAATGTGAATATGAATGATGCAATGATTGATTTTTCATTTGGAGAAGATGATGTAATGTGAATATGAATGGTGCCATGAATGTGAATGATGCAATGATTGATGGGTGAATTTGATGATTTTGTGAAATTTGGAATTGTTTTGGGATATTTTGAAGTAATTTGAGGTATTTTCATGACTTTTTGGCATAAACAATAAATAAAAACCTAAATCAATCCATGTTATCATAAAATGTGATGAATTATTAGGATGATAAATGTAGTAGTTTTGTGAAATTTTGGATTATTTTGACATGATTTAGGCATTTTTGTGACTTTTGGTTGCAATTAAAAATGAAGCATCCAAATCGATCTATATCATCACAAAACATAATGGAATGATGTAATGGATGCATGGATGAAATTTGAGGTGATTTTATGGGATTTTGCTATAGTTTGAGGCCCTTTGAGTCCTTTTGCAACATTTTAGAGCCAAACATCGACCAACATCCACATCATGCATAGATGTGGGAGAGTGTTTGCCACTTGGTAGATGTAGGGGAGTGTTTGAGTGCACTAGGTAGATACCCTAGGGTATTTGAGTGCACCAAAAATAGTTATAAAAGGGTTGTAGAGGTAAAATTTGATTCATTCTTGCATTTGAGAGTTTGAGAAGTGACATTTGAAGAGTGAAGAGTGAGTAGAGCATGAAGGAGTGTGGCGATGGTGATGGAGGGAGTGGATGTGGTAGTAGGAGTTGAGGTATAGGTGGCTGAGGTAAGTGCCCTTAGCTCTCTTGTTTGGATTTTGCAATATTTTATTTTATGTAATGAATATGATGGTAATGTGCATTTGTTGTTGTGTTGTGTTGTAGTTGAGGATCTTGGAGGCTCAACATCGATTCTCACCCATCATACCAGGGGTGAGAAAGGTACTGTAGAAGGACCACTAGGATTGGTTGGAGCAGGTGGGATTGGCGAGGTGTGCATAGATTGAGGTGGTGAGGGATGATGAGGGGTACCTCTCTACCTTGGCAGAGAGGTGGGATCCGGATAGGGGGACCTTCCAACTCTTGATAGGGGAGATGATGGTGACATTGGAGGATGTATACCACATCTTTCGAGTGCCTATGGAGGGGTTGCATGTCCAAGTTGGGCATGATAGGGAGTATGAGATGAGGTGGATATTTGGTGATGGATGGAGGGATGTGAACATCCAAGGTGGAGGGATCAGATATTTGGACATGTATGTGAGGAAGGAGTTGGAGGCACTACCCACCTTAGTCATGTTCCTACTAGCCAATGTGTTGGTGCCTAACAACACCGATTATCGGTTCCCATGGAACATGATTCGGTTGGTGTTTGATATGATCAATGAGCCTCGGGTGTATGCATGGGCGCCTACGCTACTAGCACAGATATACTTAGAGTTGTATGAGGTGAAGAGGTAGGGGTAGAAGGGGTTGGGTTGCAGTGTGTTGCTATAGATCTGGGACTAGGAGCATGTCAGTATAGCTCATCCTATGGGCCTACCATGTGAGTGGGATAGGGATCAATCCTATGCATTGAGATGGTGAGTAGCTAAGGAGGTATAATCGAGTCATCCTGGTCATAGTGGCCAGGAGTACAAAGATCTATGGGTAGGGTTGATACCAGATCAGGTGTGCTGGAGACCATGGTGGGATGCTAGGTGGTCTAGTGATGGAGAGTAGCTATGATGGGTTAGGTAGGCGAGATGGGTGGTTGGGTGACATGGGAGTGAGGTGGAGTTGATCTAGTTCTCATGAGTGTTATGGTAGTTTGGGATAAGGTAGGGAGTACCTAATGCTCTAGTGTTGGATAGGCATTGAGTTGATGAGTCAAGCCTACCTTGTGTGGAGTGGTGGGTGGAGTATAGGGATGATGAGGAGATAGATCTCCTAGATGTGGATGATGTCGAGACCACTATAGACTATGATGTATGGTTCACTTCATAGCCACCATGGGTACCAAGTCAAGTGGTTGAGGAGGGTAGTGGGGATGATGGGGAGGTAGCAATAGAGATTGAGGAGACTCCTCAATATCAAAGATATCATCGATGTAGTAGTCTAGAGATACAATCAAGGATTATAGCAAAGCAACCTCTAGAGATTGGAGGTGATGGGGATGGTATGGGTGGTATGGATGAGGTTCTAGAGAGACCTCCTAGTTAGAGTGAGGAGTGGGCTAAGCTCCAGGTGAAGCAAGACCAGCTCCAATAGATGGTGGTAAAGTGAGATGTAATGATAATAGCATGAGATGCTAAGAATGCTTGACTACAAGTAGAGATAGAGGTATGGATGGTGGCAGGTGGAGGTGAGGATGTGATAGTGAGGCTCCAAGTAGAGTTGGCATAGAGGGATGCTCATTAGAGGTAGGATGTGCTATGCCTTCGATCCCAAGAGGGATACATCTAGGATTTAGAGGATCTACTTATGCAGCATAACATTGGGTTACCAGAGTGGCCTTCCTCCTCCATAGCAGGTTCTATTAGGTGTAGTGACTCTAGGTGTATCTGCTCAAGGTCTATGGCTCCATCAGGATCTCATGGGTCTGCCTATGGGTATTAGCTAGTTCCTAGGTGCACTTTTTGTATATGAGCCTTGGTGCTCCATTGTATATAGCCTTTGGGCATTCATTGTACATGTGATATATATATACATGGCTTTTATTTTGTGTTATGAATTTGTGTGGATGTGAATGCATGTGTATGTGATGTGATGGATGAAAATGTTTATGATGTGTATGATAATAATAATGCAAATGAATGGACACACTAATGATCATTTGTGGTAGTTTAGATTTTTCTTGACCATATTTATCATTGTTGCTTAATCAGGGGCACCAAAATGGTGGTATGTGAAATGGAAGACTCATGTAATGATGTGATAATGACATGGATGTTGGTTGGGCTTATATGAAATTATTTTACAGAGACTCAAACATCCTAGTGATTTCAAACAAACTCACTAAGTTCTATCTAATTTCTCCAAGACCAAATGTGTGTGCAGTGAATGTTCATTTACCAATCATGAGCATGGTAATGACTCAAGGTAATCAAGAACCAATGTGTGTGCAAGTGAGTTCATTAACCCATATTGGGTAAATTGAGATGAAACCTATCATGGAGAAGACTAGGAAGCTAGCTTGTCCTTATGTGTAGTCAAAGGTCTCTTCAAGAGAGATGTGTCGCCATGCATGAGTGTACTCCACTACCAATCAAGCATCTATAGCCCTAGTGGAGATTAGCTCCATAGTCCAATGATTTGATCTCTAAGATTTGGGGAATCAGACTACCTAACCATCTAGATGGAAATGTAGTTCTATCCTTACTACTTGAGGATCTGTGGTGTGTGATTGTAAAAGAATTAGAGCTTTGGGGAATCAGATTCTCAACCAAGGTGTGATGAGAATTTTACCCTATCCTTACTACTCATTCTTTTATTTGGAAGTGTTGGTAGTGGTGAAGACCACTATTTTTAATTTTGGACTATGTGCATAATGGGACAAGCAAAGATGACTTTTTTACTTCGAGGTTCAACCCAATCATGGTGTTATCCCTCTTTGACACAAGATATTTTTAATATGTGTGAGATGTGTTTGGTTCAAGAATGTTAGAGTCAACTCCCAGAACTCAATATTTTCTTAGTGAAAATGTGTCTTGGTCCTAGAGAAAACTCGACATGTATTGGAGGTTGCTTGAAACACTAGGAGTGGCTGAGTGACCAAAAACTCCTAGGGATGATGGAAATTTGTATTGCAAATGATGATATGATTTATGAAATGACATAATGAGATGGATGTGAAATCAAAGGTGCCCCTGATTAAGGTGACTAGACTTATTAGATCAATTATTGTCTAAACTTAACAAATGACCCCTAATATGGTGGATGAAATGCACCAAAATGACAATGAATGTGATTGTGGAAAATGAATGTGTGAAATGCAATGTGTATGAATGATGTTTTTTGTATTAGCCATGTATATATATGCATATATAAAATACATTAAGCATAGAATGCTCTCAAGTGGATGATATTTAGTGGTTCGGGCTCTTCTACTCCCTCTAGACTAGCAAGTCTATAAGTTCCTTGATCCACCTTTTGTATGACAATGTATGGACCTAACCAATTAGCCATGAATTTATCATGAAGATGTGGTAATGCATTGGTGTTTTGTTGATTCTCTTTAAGAACAAGATCTCCTACTTGGAATTCATGTAGATGGACTTTGGTATTATAAGCATGCTTTAAATGATCCTGATATACTCGTAAATGCTCCAAGGCATTGATTCACCTTTCATCAAGGAGCGTGAGTTGGTCAAGATGTGCTTGTCTAGTAGTATCATCATCTATGAATTCCTGTAATGAAATACATAGTGAGGGGATCTCGAGCTCAAGAGGTATGATGGCTTCGACACCATAGACCAATGAGAATGGTGTTGCCCCAATAGGCATGTGGATGCTTGTTTGATAAGCCCATAATGCCAAGGGGATCTGAGTATGCCAATCTCGATGATTTTCTTTGACTAATTTCTTGAGAATAGAGATCAAGGTCTTATTGGTTGCCTCAACTTGTCCATTTATCTATGGGTAATAAGGAGTCAAGAAACTATGTTGGATATTATATTTCTCGCAAAGTGCTCGAACATCCTTGTTTTTGAAAGACTTACCATTGTCAAAGATTATTTTTGAGGGGATACCAAAGTGATAGATGATATGTTGAAGTATAAACTCCACAATTCGAGGTCCTATCATACTAGTTAGAGGAATTACCTCGACCCACTTTGTGAAGTATTCAGTGGCAATGATGATGAATGTGTGTTATCTCAAGGAAGGAGGTGAGATTTTACCAATCAAGTCCAAACCCCATTGTGAAAATGGCCAAAGACTCTGAATAGGTTGTAATGCTTGTGATGGTACATGAGTTAAATTAGCATGTTGCTGATATTGTTGACATTTCTTGACATAAGTGCAATAATCATGTTCCATGGTGGGCCAATAATAACCCATGCATAAAATGCACTTTGCGATGGCCATTCTACTAAAGTGACCACCACAAGTACCATCATGAGCTTCTGATATTGCTCTTTGGGCCTCTATAGGCTCGAGATAATGGAGGAGGACTCCATCATAGCCATGTCTATACAACACGTCCCCCAAGAGAGTGAAACGAGCTACCTTTTGTTTGAAAGTTTGTTTAGTAGTTCATGACATGTCATATGGGAGTGTTCCAAACTTGAGGAAGGATTTTATGTGGCTAGACCAAGGCTCATATGACTCTACATGGATAAAGCAAACATCCTTCTCATCTTTAGATTCAGCATGAGAAATTGTAGATTTAGAGATCGTTGTGATAATTAATGGTTGTACCTCTCCTACAGAGTTCTTTGGAATCAATGATCCTAGAGAGGCCATCACATCTGCAAATCTATTAGTCGAACGAGGTAAACTATCAATTTTATACCAATCAAATTTTACAAGCAATTTCATTGCTACTTCATGATAAAGTTTTAAGACTGGTTCTTTGCATTGGTACGATCCGTTTACTTGATGAATGACAAGTTGGGAATCACCAAATATCATGATACACTTTATGCCCATAGCTATGGCTGCTTGAAGTCCTAATATTAAGGCTTCATACTCTGCATTATTGTTTGTGCATGGGAAATCAAGTTTGAATGATAAAGGAATAGGTATTCCTTGTAGTGTATGAAATATGACTCCTGCACCTTGTCCTTTTTTGCACTTAGAACCATCAAATAAGAGTGTGATATCCACATCCTCTTTAGGAATGACATCTTCCTCCTATTCAGTGATGGTAAATACCAAGTCATCTGGGAGCTCAATAATCAAGGGTTGATCACTAGGAAGTGGAGCTTCCGCAAGCTGATCGACTATTACCTAACCTTTAATGGATTTTTGACTAATGAACTCAAGATCAAATTCTATTAGAAGCATTATCCATTTTGTGGTGCGGGTGTTGTTGTAAGTGCGAGACATCATGTAACGTAGAGGATTTTCGTGAGCTATGACATAAGTGGTGTGACTTAGCATGTAATATTTGAGTTTCTTAGTGGTAAAAACCATTGCTAGGCATAATTTTTCCATATAAGTGTATCTAGTTTCATAGCTTACCAATGTTCAACTAATATAATAAATTGCTTGCTCATGATTGTTTTCATTTTTCTGTGCAAGCATTATCCCTAATGCAAAGTCCATTGCTAAAACATAAATATGAAAGGGGACCCCCAAGTGAGGTGGAGCTAAGACTGGTGGAGAAGCCAAGTATTGCTTGATGTCATCAAAATCTTTTTGAAATTCATCTATCCATGAAAATATCACCCCCTTTTGTAGCAGGTGATTGAAAGGCCTGCATTTGTCTAAGAGTTGTGCAATAAAATGATGGATCGATTGGATCTTTCCTTGTAAACTATGCAACTCTTTCAAGTTTTTTGGGGAGGCATCTCCATAATGACCTTGACCTTGTTTGGGTCCACTTCAATGCCTCTCTTGGAGATAATGAATCCTAGTAGTTTTCCTAAGGTGACACCAAAGACACACTTCTTGGGGTTCAACCTTACATTATGCTCTAGAAGTCGATCAAAAATTTTTCTAAGACATCGATGTGCTCTTGTCAGGTTTTAGATTTTGCCAATAGATCATCCACATAGTCTTCAATGATCTTATGCATGTAATCATGGAAGATGTATGTCATGGCACGTTGATAAGTGGCACCTACATTTTTAAGGCCAAATGGCATCACCTTGTAACAAAAAGTCCCCCAAGGTGTTGTGAATGTTGTTTTGTGTTGGTCATCAAGATTGATTCGAATCTAGTTATATCCTAAAAAATCATCCATTAAAGAAAGCATTTCATGGCCAGCGCAAGTGTCAACAAGAGTATCGATGTTTGGTAGAGGAAATTCATCCTTAGGACACACTTTGTTAAGATCTCAAAAATCAGTGCAAATGTGAATCACCCCATTAGGCTTACGAATGGGTACCATATTTGAAAGCCACTCAGGATAGTCAATGGGTTGAATGAAACCCACATCTAATAGCTTTTGAAGCTCTTCTTTGACCATGAGGGCAATGGTAGGATGTAACTTTATCAATTTTTGTTTGACCAACTTAGCATCAGGATGCAAGGTTAAGTTGTGGACAACCAAGTTAGGGTCAAGACTAGGCATGTCTTTATAGGACCATGCAAATATGTCCTTCTTCCTCTTGAGGAGAGCTATCAATTGCTCTTGTTCATCAATGGATAAAATTTTTCCAAGTTTAACGATTTATGGATTGTTTGCATCTGTACTAAGGTTCACATCTATAGTATCTTCAATGGCCATGTGTGAACCTTCCTCAAGATGATGAGGTATTGGGATCAGATGAATATCATCAATGACATTGTCAAACTCTTCTAGCACAGTCTCTTCCATTTCTACCTAGAAAATAGTAGGATCCAAGGGTGAAGGTAAAGATGAAGGTGAAGGTGAAGGTGAAGGTGACGGAGGAATGTAAGTAGTGGAAGCTCTTAACAATTCCTTAGAAAGGATAAATTCAGAAAAGGATGGTGGTGATGAAATCTATTCCATATCAATGAGGCTTATGTCAATAGGAATTGGTTTTGCCAAATCATATGGATTACGGAGTGGGGTGAATAAGTCAACAGAATTCATGTTGACTTAGTGGGAAATGGTGGTTGGCAATGTGAAGGGTGGGTTGGTCTTGTCTTCTAGAATCGATGAAGGAACCTTGGGAACCTGAATAGCAACAAGAAACACTTGTAAATGCAAATGACAAGGCCATGTAAATGCAATGCAAAGTTTTATTTTTGTTGAATTTTTTTATTAATATGTACATATGTTACATGATGTTCTAGTGAAGTGGATGAGGTGGAGGTGGTGGTTCACTGGTTTTCTCAATTTGCTCCCTTGGGAGGAGCAAATGAAATATGGGTTGATGGATGGGGAACATTCTGAGATAATACTCATCTTGTTTGATGAATGGAGTGATTAGGGATGATTCCTCTTTGGATTCATCTAAAGCTATCGACATGATATTATATTCTTCATAGAATTCCTCCTCAAAGTCATCATTGTGATTGGTTTCCTCTTTTGAATCTAAATGGAGGTTTTGAAAATCTTGTTCAAAAGAGGAAGTGGAAGAATGAGAATGGTAACCCAAACCTGAATGGTCATGCACTTCTCGATATGGAGTTTCAATGATGTCATGCATACCTTATTCATGTCATCCTAAACCATAGCCTTCCTAATTAACTCGATGAAAGTATCATGATGGAAAATAAAAAATAATCATGCTTTTAGGGTTGGTAGAGGACTGGTTGCTTAGGTTCATCTAGGGGAAGTGGATCGAATGATGAATCGACCCCCATATATGAAATTGATTTTATTAGGTGTTGAACCCATGTTGTACACTACTCCTATAGATAATGGTGGGTCACATGGATGATCATAATCCTTAATAGTTTGGATGTTAAGTAGTGTAACTATGACATCTTGAACCACATATTCACTAATGCTAGGACTAGCAAGGTGGACTACAACTTGTGTGGGTGATGAGGTGGATGGAGTGGATGTGGAGGTATGGGGCTCATGGGTGGCTTGTGGCTCCAATGAGGGAAGAGATGTATGATGAAATGGCATCTCATAGTCTATCAAATTAACTTGTGAGACATCAGCTAGTGGAGATGAAGATGGATTTGGCTAAGGTGTTTGATGGATGGTTGATGATGTTGATGTGGATGGAATGATAGTGGGTGTTTGTGAAGTTGGTTGGATGGATGATGATGAATGAGTGGTGATAATGGGTGATGTTGATGTTGATGATGTGGATGGTATGGATTGGGTTCGACCACATGTACATGTAGCCAACTGTAATGAAGGTGGGGGTGTGGAAGTGGAAGCTTGATGTGGGGTAGTGATAGGGAGCTCCTCAAGAATGGGAGATTTTGATGAAGAAGTGTTGTGATGTGAGGTGGATGGTGTGGTTGATGGGGTTAAGAATAGGTGAATGGATGGAAGTGTGGATTCATATGGATTGGAAATGAAGTTGTAATACTTAAATGGTTCGATGTTCGCTGGTATGCAATGAATCTATCCCTCATGTACATATTTTAAGCATTGATGCAATATTGAAGGGACACATTTCATCTCCCTTATCCAGGGACATCCAAGGAGTACATTGTAAGCCATGGACCCCTCCAGGATATGGAACATGGTATGCAACATCTTAACCCCCACTTCTATAGGTAAGATGACAATGCCAACTGTAGAACAAAGAGCATCATTGAATGCTCTCAAGGTGGATGTGGATTTGGTTATGTGTGAGGGTGGAAGATTGAGATGTTGAAGGGTGAAGGTGGTGATGATGTTGATGGATGATCTAGTGTCAATCAACACTCATTTAAAGGGCTTCCTATCAACTTGAGCCATAATGTGTAATGGAGGATCCGATGATTCTGATGATATTGATTTAATTTCAAAATCATAGAATGTGATAGAAGGTTCCATACACATTCGAATACTCCCCATAAAATTGTTAAAGGTATTAGTATCTTGGGATTGAATTTCAATGGATTTTAAAATTTCCATTAATACCTCACGGTGTGGGGGAGATTGTTGTATGAGCTCATAGATGGATAGTTTTGCTGAAGCCATTTTGAGGCTGGTTGTTAGTTGGCTACTCAGTGATATAATGGGTCTTTGTGGATGGCTTGGGGGATGAATGGGTTGGGATGGATGACTTGAAAGGTGGATGGGTTGGGATGAATTGGTAGAAAAATGGATGGGTGATGATGAATTGGTAGGTTGTGGAGACACACTTGCTTGTGGTGCCATAGGAGGTTGAACTACCTGCTATTGTTCATTTTTTTGATTGGTGCTTCTTTGACCTCGGGTGACTACATGGATAGCCCCCACAAAACCTTGGTACTATTGCACATGATTAACTTGGTTAGGAGGAGTCATGGTATTTGATCTCCCTATCGTTTGTTGTTGTTCCTCATGATGAGGAAGTGGTTTTTGGTATATACCAAGGTTTTGATTTTGTTGTGCCAAGGGACTATCAAACTTAATGGCCCCTAGGTCTATCAAGTCTTACACCATGTTTTTAAATGTAAAGCAGTTGTTAATGTCATGCCCTTTCTATCGATGGAAAGGATAAAATAAGTGCTCCCTATAGCCCTTGCCATGTTTGATTTGATCTTCTAGTTTAATTTTGGGTAAGGCAATGGCATTAGTGTCATACAACCTATGAAAGAGGGAGGCATATGACTTAGATAAGGGTGTGTAGGTGCAATATTGTCAAACATATTATCGATGTTGGTGGTTATCCATAGTTGGTACTATGTTATGAAGTTGTTGTGGTGGGGGCACCACTTGATAAGATACTTGTTGTGGTTGTTGTGATAATTGATGTTGTTGGTGGTGACTATGGGGTTGTTGAGTCATTTGGGTTTGACTCAAAACCACTTGATTCACTTGTCCTAGTTTGGATTGGCTAGAATAATTTCCTTTATATTGGCCCTTATTTTTCCATTCTTTTTTCTTTGGTTTTATCTCACCCTCTTGAATTTTTATTTCTTCGATGATTTGGGCTTGGGCAAGAGCTTCATCAAATGTTCTGTATTATTGTAATTGCAATAAAAAGGATATAGGTTTGATACAACTCCTTGCAAACATTCGTGTCAATTCTTCCATTGGTAGGGAGAATGGCAACTTAGTGATGATTGCCCTCCAATGATTTCTAAAATCATAGACCAACTCTTCAAATTGTCTGAGATTGTACAAGTCGGTCAATGTGGTCTTCTTGTGAACATTGAGGGAGAACCTTTCCAAAAACTTATCTACCAATTGTTCAAATGTGTAAATGCTATGGTGTGGTAGATGATTATACCAATCTAAGGCATCTCCCCCAATGTTTGAGGAAAATTTTTGAGCATTAATGCATCATTCTCTTGAATTCGAAAGCATGAGTGGATGAATGTGCTGATGTGCTCTCTAGGGTCCTCAGTCCCTTTGAATTTTTCAAATTTTGGTATTGTAAAGTCTTTCAAATAAGGTGGTGATGGTACCAAAAAATGAATAGGTTGATTGATCAGTTGTCTCAGTGTAGGCTTTTGGTACATCATACTAGGAGTATGCATAATCAAGCTATCAATCTGTTGTTGCATGGATTGGATTTTAGGGTCTTCCATGTGTGTGTAGAAGCCCTAAATTATTTTATGATTGTGTGGAGGTGGGGTGTGTGGAGTGGTGAATTATTGAGATGGAATGTGATGTTGATGGATTGAAGGGTATTTGATGATGTTGGGTATGTTTTTGGGCTTGGTGGTGGAGTGACTCTGTTGATGAAGTGGAGATGAGGTTTGTGGAATGTGAATGTGTTGGGTTGTGGAAGTGGTATTGATGTGGGTGAATGGAGGTGTGGGTATAGAAACCTGAGAAGATTGTGATACCCAAGATGGATCAGGGGTGAATAAAGTGTGTTGGCTTGGAATGGAATGGGGTTTAAAATTTTCTACTTGTGATTGTTGTTGAGGGTAAGAATGAGCATCTTATTTGTCCCATGAGCAATTGATTGAGGTGTTTCCATGCTTTTTGTATGGCAATTTTTTATGCAGATTGTGTAGTCGTGGTGGAAGTGGATGTGGGTGAGGTGTGAGTGTTGGCAATGTTGGTGGAGGTTAATGGAGGGTAAGTTGCAAAAGGAATCACAACTGAATGAGGGGTGGTGGATGGAATATACAAATTAGCATTAACTTATGAAGAACACAAGCTTATACTGAGAAGGGGGTGAACTATATAAGACTACTTTTTACTTTTCTTTCCCAATCAATATTATACAATGTATAGATATCAATATCAACAACAGTAATCAAATCAATGCACAAATCACCACACACAATAGAGACACCAAATTTATGTGGTTCACCCAATGTGGGCTACTCCACGAAGAAAATCATTGACTAAATTTTTTTCAATCAATATCTTAAAAATCCTTTCCTTATTACAATGTTTATGGACCTTTGTCTAAATGAGACACCAATCCCATAATAAAGTTTGTGGATCTCTATCCACAGGAGAACCCCATTCTCCTAAGCTCTTACTGGTGATATTCTAGAAGAACTATTACCCCCACTACTTTGGTTAATGGATCTCTATCCACTAAAGACACATATCCTCACTGCCCTAGATAATGGATCTCTATCCACTAGAGACTATCATATTCTATACTTTTTCACCTCCAAATCTCTATCTCAAATCTACACTAAACACAATCCTTTGATCTAGGAGAAATCTATCCTCAATATTCGTCTCTAGTCTGGAAAAAACCTATCCTTGAATATGCACCAAACTCTATCCTCAAATATATACTAAACATAGTCCTTTGGTCTAGCACAAATCCATCCTCAATATTTGTCCTCTGATATTGCACTAAACACAGTCCTTCGATCTAGCACAATTCTATCCTCAATATTTGTCCTCAAGCTTTAACTCAAAGCTTGACTTAATCTCAAATCAACTTTGTTGGATCTGCCCCAAATCTTAACTCAAGGTTTGAACAAATAAATCAATTAACTCTACTCTTAAGTCTTCTCAAATACTTGTCTTAAATCTACCTTGTAAGCTTCCACAAAAGCTCACAACAATCTGTCCACAAGTCCTCTCTAGAACTTATCAAATCTGCTCAATAGTCCTCACTATAACTTATCCAAATCTGCTCTCAATATGTATTATAAGCTTTCACAAAAGCTCACACAAATATGTCCACGAGTCTTCTCAAAGACTTACCTCAAATATGCTCAATAAGTCCTCACTAGAGACTCAATATTCTCTACATTCATCACAATGCTCAATAACTTTCAATCACTCTCTTAGAAACATATAGAGAATTTTTAGAGACTCAATATGCTTCACATTCACCTCAATGCTCAATCACTTTCAATCACTCTCTTAGAAACATATAGAGAATTTTTAGAGACTCAATATGCTTCACATTCACCTCAATACTTAATAAAAAAAAAATTTGGTAATTAAGATACTATAGCATTAATATCGAGTTTTATAGGTTGACCCAGAACCTTTTACAAAAATCATCCCAGGGCTATTGATGAACATGTCCTTACTAAGGATCCTATATATGTAAAATCTACATGTCGCCAAAGCCATTACATCCGGTAAGGCACATAGCCTGTTATCAAAAAGAAACTTCCCATACAAAATTTTGGGTATACCTTGAGAAAACACACCTACATCATAATTACAAAAAAAGAAACAGACACGGATCCCTTCCTTGAAATAGTGGAGAAACAAAAAGCTACAGACACACATAGCAAAGTACTAAAAAAACTCCCACAAGCTCTGTATTGATAGTTACTCTTAATAATTCTTTGGTAATTGCTTTCTTTCGTATATGACATGCTTTGGGACCACATCCCATCTTGGCCAATCAGCCTTGGAGAAGTGAACCTGTTGGCTAGATTTATGGCGGTGGCTATCTTGTGGTCCACGTGGCTCTGGTTTGAAGTCTTATATTGTCATTTATTTTCTACCCTGTGATTATCAACCAACCTCAAATTACTAAGATGACTAGGAGCCATGTTATATGACATGTGACTATCCCTATTAGCCTTTATGGTATTTCCAAGGAGCATCCACCAAGACTGACAGCTTGGATAATTTTTATTATGAGTCCATTTCAAAAAAGAGACAGGAATACTCATAGCCTTCAAACTTACATTGCCTTCCTTGTTGGTAAATTTGACTATCATTCTTTGCATTCTTATTGAATAAGCTCCTCTACTTTTCTTGGGACATCGTGTTCCCATTTTCACCATCGACACCCAAATTTTCCAGCTTATCAGCAACTTTGTTAGGATTTACTATCATGTCTTCCTTGGAAAAGGATCCTAGCCTCTTCAACAATTATTTTAATCCTCAAAGGAGGTGTTTTCTAATTATTTAGGAGATTTATAGCATGCATAGAGTCTCCTATGATCAAATTGCCTTCTAAGTCTTGAGTCATTTGAAGGCCTCTCCACATAGCTTTAGCTTCAACTTCGTTGTTCATCCTTGTTCTCAAATATTCAAAAAACACAAACATAATATTCCCATTATGATCTTGCATAATTCTACCAGTGCCTACTCTACCAAGATTATCCTTAGCCGCTCCATCAAAATTAAGCTTAAACCAACTTGTAGGAGGTGGGGACCACTTAACATTGGCTCTGGGGTTAACTACCCTAAGCACAGACTCATCTAACAAGGTTAAGCTTAAATATTGAGCAATCGTGGTCTCTTGCAGATGAGGTTTACGAATATCAAAAGGGATAAGGTTCACATTCTCATTGGCAAAGGATAGGATCCTGGCAATGATAGTTTGATGATCATGGATAGACTCATTAAAGACTCTATGGTTCCTTTCTAACCACACTTGCCAAAGATAGTGATTGAGACAAATTTTCTACATGTATCTAAGTCTTTGGCTTGAAAAGGGGCAAGGCCACTGGATGAACAAATCAAGTACGATGGCTAGTTTAACCCAAGAAATATTGAAGGCCTAAAAAACTCCACTTAGGACATTCAAGTAAAAATGGCACTCAAGAAAAATGTGATAAATGGTCTCCCAATTAACCCTGCACAATTAATAGTGATTAGTGATACCTTTACGCATCATATTATCAATGGTTAGAATTCTTCTTTGGATAACAAGCCATGAAAATACTGCAATTTTTGGAATTAAATTTTTTATCCAAACTAAGTCCTTTTGGAGGACAAAATCCTCGTCATCAAGCAGAAGCTTGTAAGCTGATTTAAAAATGAACTGCCATTTTTTCGTAGGAGCCCAGGTCACTTGATCTTCCTTGGGTCTCATGGGGATAAAATATTGCCCGAGAATGTTACAAAGATCATTTTATTCCACTTGAAATCCTTGAATCCTTATTTGTTTCCACTTCATTCTACCTTTGTCCTCAACCATATAATCAGAGACTTTTTTGCCAATGAGTTCTTTCATGATATCTCTTATTTTGGGCTAAGTTAGGATATTGCATCAGTGGTTCATCCTTAGCCCAACTATCATTCTAGCAATTTATCCTCTCACCATTGCCTAAAACCCATTTTAAACCTTTTTTTACGATTTCCTTACAATTGAGAATTGTTTTCAAAAAAGCAGAACCTCTTATTGGAACTGAGTCACTTAGAAATTCCATATTTTGAAGATACTTTCATTTTATGATAGTTTTCCATTCATTTTCTTCACCAAAAATGAGGCACCATGCCTGCTTAGCTAGTAAAGGTAAATTCATATGAGCAATTATCCTCATACCTAAGCCCCCATTTTCCTTGGGTCTGCACACTTTAGTCCATCCTACAAGGTGTATCCTTTTTTCTCCTCTGATCCAGTCCATAAAAATTCTTTTTGGAGTTTCTCAATTTTTTGGAAAACCTTCATAGGGTATTTGAAAACGAAGAGGAAATAGACTGGAATTCTCTAAAGATAGGCCTTAGTGACGGTCAGCTTTCCTGCTTGAGATAGAAGATGACCTTTCCATCCAGTAAGTTTTTTTTTAATTCTTTCAATAACCCTATGCCACATTGACTCTCTCGGATAACCAATGAAAAGAGGGAGACCAAGATACAAAGTAGGGAGGTTTGCTATATCACACCCTAAAATTTTTACAATCCTTCCTTGCCTCTGAATGGGGGTTTTCAAGAAATATAACTTGCTTTTATTAAAATTAACTTTCTGACCAACAGCATCCTCATAGATTTATAAGATGTATTTAATCCTTTTGACCTAAACCACCGATGCCTTAGTCAATAGAAGGGTATCATCGATGAATTGTTGGTGAGAAACAGCCCTAGTGAGATTCAATCACTTTCAATCACTCTCTTAGAAACATATAGAGAATTTTTAGAGACTCAATATGTTTCACATTCACCTCAATACTCAATAACTTTCAATCACTCTCTTAGAAACATATAAAGAATTGTTAGAGACTCAATATGCTTCACATTCACCTCAATACTCAATCACTTTCTCAACTCAATTCAGAATATAGAATAATTTGTTTCATAGAATTTGAACAATCACTTCAACACATTCACTTGACTAGGCTCAACCAACTCTAATCGAACAATCACTCAATGAAATAATCCTTGCTTACAAACCCTAGTCCAATCACATGAATACTCACTCAAATATTTCCAACAATACTTTATCAACCAATCTCACATAACAATGACACTCATGTTCTTTCCAAAACCTAGTTCAAGTTCTTCACTCAATTTAATCACTTCAACAACAATGCTTATAAAACAAGAATTTATCAACAAATATTTTATTCCAAAAAATCTTGAAGCATTAAATCAAAACACTCTCAAAAATGCTAACCAAACAATCCTTTTCACTCCAACTTTTCATACACAACTTTCAAAAATCACTCACTAGGAATAATATGCCCATACCTTTTGTTGGATGTAAAAGTGCCTTTGGAAAAACCTGTCTTAATCACAATTTTCTTCTTTCCAAATTCAATTGTTAAACATAACAATATCACTTCAATAATTTCTTAAAAATATTCCCTTAGACACAAAATAATCACAACTCAATTTATGCCTTATTGCTCCCTTTTAAAAATAACACTCATCACAACATACATAAAAATAATTTCTTTGATACACCTTATAAACTCCAACTTAAAATAATATCCTAAAGAATTTACAATAATGCAATAAAACAAATTTGGAGCAACTATTATCTTCTTATTATCTGGAATAATTTTGGCAGATTTTCAGTACTCTGTTACAATCTCCTCACAGGCTCTAGAAGAGCTCACACACTTGCTACAATGTAAAATTCTTCTTCACTGCCTTCAAATGTAACTATGATGGATTGGCCATATACCTGGAACACTGTAAAATAGTAAAGCATATATCCAGCCTATTGTTACAAAGGAACATAAGACTACCAACAATACTTTTGTACTCTATTTTGTTTGCCATTTTAGCTCTATCCTCCAAACTCAAGATCTCCCCATGTGCAATGGGTGTTGCTACAGGTTTACATTCACTCAAACCAATTCTCTTCAACATATCCCTTACATATTTGGATTGACAAACAAAAATCTCATTGCTAGTTTGATTTACTTCCATCCCAAGAAATTAACTCATCAAACCCAAATCAGAAATCTCAAACTCCTTCTTCATATCATGTTTAAAAGAATCATTCAAAGAAGAACTACTCCCCATAAATAACATATAATCAATATAAATGCATGCAATAATAATATCATTACCTTACCTTTTGTAGTACAAAGTGCGCTCACTCTTACTCCTTTTAAAATTACACTGCAGGAAGTAGTCATGGATTCTAGCATACCAAGCTCTTGGAGATTGCTTCAGCCCATATAGAGCCTTCTTCAACCTGTAGACTTGATCTTCTTTTCCTTGGAAAAAAAAACCTTGTGGGTGTTCCACATATACTTTTTCATCTAAATACCCATTGATAAATGCACTTTTGACATTCATATGATGCACCCTCCAAATTTTATGAGCTGCCAATGATAGCAACATCCTTACTATTTCTTGCCTTGCCACTGGAGCAAATTTTTCCTCATAGTCCAAACCATATTTCTGAGTGAAACCCTTTGCTACCAACCTTGCCTTGTACCTCTCAATGGATCCATCACTGTTCTTCTTAATCTTTTAGACCCACTTGCATCCTACACATTTCCTATCCTTGGCCAAATCACACAACTCCCAAGTATCATTATTTTCAATAGAATGCATTTCTTCTTGCATAGCCTTCATCCACACTTTGTTAGTACTAGCATGCACAAAACATGAAGGCTCAAAATCATCAACAACAAATTTTGAAACTTTTGAAACTTGTGAAACAAGTACATAGTTTATAGCTTCACCTTTGGGATCTCCACTATCATCATTTCCATAAATATGTAGGTTCTCTAACCTCTCTATTACTGCATTCATCTTTGTATGCTGACTCCTTGTCACCCTCTTATGGAAATTCTTATCAATAATTTGATATTCTAGGTGATCCTTCAAAAATATTTTACATTTTCCTTTAGCCAGTGGTGATGGAGGTGGAGAGCTACTGGAAGAACCTTCTCTTGGACTTGAAGGTGCACTTGCAGAAGATGAACTGTAAACTTTTTCATGGCTGGGCTGAACTAAAATATGGCTTGGTTCCACCTTCTCTTCACTAAAAACATCCTCAAAAAACAATTTTTGTGATCCCCAACTTCCCCCTTCATCAAAATTGCATCTCTATATACAATTATTTTATGTGAAATAGGATTAAAGAACCTTTAAGCCTTAGATTGCTCACTGTACCCAATAAAAATAATTTTTTACTCTTTGCATCCAACTTCTTCCTATTCTCAGCGTCAACATGCACAAAATCCACACATCCAAAAACTCTAAAATGATTTACATTTTGCTTCTTGTTGTACCAACATTCATAAGGGGTAATATTCTCAAGACTCTTAGTAGGACTTCTATTTAAAATGTAATTAGTAGTCCTAATTTCTTCATCCCAATAAAACTTACTCATACATTTTTCTTGCATCATGCACTGTGCCATCTCCACCAAAGTCTTGTTCTTTATTTCATCCATCCAATTTTTTTGAGGTGTGTAAGGACTTGTTTTCTACCTTTTAATCCCAAACTCACTACAAAAATTATCAAATTCATGAGAATAGAACTCACCTGCTCTATCTATCCTCAAACATTTGATATAATGACCACTCTCATTTTCAACTAGAGCCTTAAAATTCTTGAAGCAATTGAATACCTCATCCTTATGCTTAATAAAATAAACCCAACAATATCTAGAGAAATCATCAATAAAATTCAGAAAGTAAGAAGCTTTACCCATACTATGTGTCTGCATTGGTCCAAAAATGTCACTATGAACCAACTACAATGGATGTTGGGCCCTCCATGCTTCACCATGCAAAAAATTCCCCCTTGCATTTTTTCCAAGTGCACAGCCTTCACAAACCTCCTTGGAGTCTTCAACTTTTGGCAACCCATATACAAGTGGTGAAAGCATATTCAAACTCTTATAATTTAAATGCCCAAAATGTAAATGCCATAGCCTCTCCTTACCTTCTACACCAACAAATGCTAGAGCTCCCCCTTGATCTAAAAATTGTAATGGGAAGATCCTGTTCTTGGTCATCTTTATAGTGGTAATAAATTTTCTCCTCTGATCATAAATTTTGCACATTATATCCTCAAACACTAACTTATAATCCTTTTCCAATATTTGACCAATACTCATTAATGAATGCTTCAAATGGATTGCATAGTAAATATTTTTTACCTTCATTATTTTTCCTCTCCTGGTAGGAACCTCCATTTCTCCTTTCACAACCACCTCCAAGCTTTCCTCATCCCCAAGTATGATACTAGATTTATAAGAAGAATCAAGATATGAAAATGCATCCCTCTTACCAGTCATATGGTTTGTGCACCCATTGTCCAGGATCCATGTCTCCTTTGTGCTATTATGTGTAGAGAGGAAATTTGCTTGCTCCACTTTTTCTTCAATCATACAGAACAAAGTATCATCCTCATAGGAATCCTCTTCTCCATAATGTTTTGATTTTTTCATCTTGCAATATCTCTCATAATGGCCATATTTGTTACAATTGTAAAACTACACATTTCTCATATCTTGACCTCTAAATCTTCCTCTTACACTGGATCCTCCTATTATAGCATGGGCCTAGTCATTGTCTGAATCTTGAGATCTTCCTTGACCTCTACCACCGTAGGAGCCTCTTCTACCTCCTCTTCTACCATGACCTCTTCCTCCATCATTCTCTTTTGCCAAAAAAACTTGTTCCTCTGTAGAACCTCCTTCTTTATTCTTCTTCCTCTTGGCAATTCTCTCTTCATGAGATGTGAGAGAGCCAATTAATGAATCTATATCCATTTTCGATAGGTCTTTCGTTTCTTCTATGATAAGGGCTGCACTATCAAACTTCTCTGTCAAGGTTCTTAAAACCTTTTTAATTACTACATTTTGCTCTATGATCTCTCCAAGTGTGGCCATTTTATTTACTATTGTTTTTACCTGAACATAGTAATCTCCTACAGTTTCATTCTCTTATTGTTTGAGATTTTTAAAATCTCTCCATAAAGTCTGCAACTTCACCTCCTTAACTTGGTCACTCCCCTGGTAATGCTCCTTCAATGCATTCCAAGCTTCTTGAGCTGAAACACAGGTAGAAATCTAGGGACAGAGACTCTTATCTAGAGCTGACTGGATGAAATCCAAAACCAAATTATTTTCTTTCTCTTTCTCCTGCATCTCCTTATTTTTATTTGTATTCAATGCACTCCAGTATTTTGGTTTGGTGAACCCAGATTCAATGATGGCCCAAGCTCCTTTTGCCTTTAGAATCATCCTCATCTAGATGCTCCAATATTCATAGTCAAAACTGTCAAATTCTAGGATCATAATTGAATTGGTGTTGTTGGCCATAATAGCTCCCTTCAACATGAATTGAGATCTTCGAGAAGATTCTGTAAAACTTGCAGTAGAAATTCCATAGTTACTCGAACCCAATTTCTTTATCGCCTCGCTTTGATACCAAATGAAGAATTTACAATAATAAAATAAGCCAAAATTGGAGCAACTATTATCTTTTTATTATCTAGAATAATTCTGGAAGAGTAAACAAAACAAAAATGTCATCTAATGACCCGAATTTTTGTTTTAATGTATGGCTAGCCAGATTTCCAACATTCTCCCCCTTGTTGGTAAGGAGACTGACTATCAAGTCCCTTAGCAACAAAAACTAAGGTTTTACTATTCCCTTAGTAAAAATATCTGCTACTTGATCATGTGTGGAGCAATACCTCAATTTAAATTGTTCCTTCTCCATCATGTCTTGAATGAAGTGGTACTTGATATTGAAATGCTTGAACCTGGTATGGTATATAGGATTATGTGCCAACTTAATAGAACTTTTAATATCATAGAATAAATTATTTGGAGTCCCTTGCTTCTCCCCAATCTCTCCTAGCACATTTCAAAGCCACAATGCTTGTGCACTTGCCTATGTAAGTGCAATATACTCTGCTTTAGTATAAGACAACGCCATTGTAGCTTATTTCTTGGAACTCCATGCCACCAAACTTGAACAAAGATAAAAGCAGTGCCCATTCATGGATTTCCTGTCATAAATATTACTGTCCCAATCACTGTCACTGAATCCCACTAACTTCAAATTCTTTTCCTGTGAGTAGTGGATCCTATAATCAATTGTTCCACGAACATACCTCAAAACACCATAAAATATCAACCAAACACCTTACAATTATTTCAAAATATTTGAGCAAATAAAATTAAAAATTTAATTCCGCAAAACCCTTTTAACTCCCTTTGTAATCTTAGAACCAAATAAAAATATGCAAAAATTAATTTTTAAATGCCCAAAATACATTCCCAAATTTTTTGATGACCAATATCAAAGCATACCTCTTTCTTCCCCAAAAAGCGGATTCGGCGAGATTTGATCTATCATCTCCTCTATCCTAAGTGTCTTAGTGCTTGGGATCCCACTGCATGGGCTACTAAAGCCCACATGAAGGAAGTATGAATTTATTCCTCTTATGCCTCTGTCGTCGTCTTGTCTTTCATGAATTTTGCATGCTTTCTCTCTTCCTTGGATGCAATGCAAATTACAAGGCTTGCAATTTATTTTGAAGGCATGGTGACTTTTGATGAAGTGGGTATTCCCCTTTATATACACGTTTTTAAACTCCTCACATCGACGCTTTGTCATTCAAAATCGAATTTTGAATTATAATTTTAATAACCCACTTTAGGGTTATTTAACCTTAGCTTAAATTAATTTATAATTAATAATTAAATTAATTAATAATTAATTTAAATAACTTTATAAGTTAAGTAAATTAATTATTAAATTAATTTATAATTAATTTTAAACTTCCTTTGTCTAATATTATAAAATAATATTATAATATTATTCACTTGGGCTTCTTTTAGCATTTTGGACCAAATTTGACTTCCTAGAATTGGGTCTTGAAACTGAAACTGAAATATCCTTTTGCATTTATTAGAGAACCAAAAACTAATGCTACCAACTAAAACTGCCACTGACTGGTGCTAAAATCTTGACATCAATGACCACTCACTTTTGACATCAATGACAACTTATCACTCAAAATGTCCAACAATCTCCCTCTTTGTCATTGATGGCAACCCAAATTATTTTTACCAAAACTTGACCTTTTTCTTGTTCTGCTCCCCTTGAGAAACTACTCCCCCTGACTCAATGCTTTCTCCTTAAACCAAATCTCTCCCACTTACTCAAATCTCTCCCCTTTGACATCAATGGCAAAGGGTCACCTTTGGGGCTTGGGGCTAAGAATGAGTCTCTTATCTTATCCCCTCCCTCACCTCCTCTTAAGGTGGTTAATTCTAGGGTGGAAGTATTTCTACTCCCGGCAAGCACTGGTCTTTACCTTTATCCTCTTTCCTTCTCATCTGATCCTTCTGATTTCTTTGGTTGTTCTTGTTCCTATTCCTATCCATATCCACATTCTTGTTCTTGTTTATATCCATATCCATATTCTTGTTCTTGTTCATGCTTGATTCTAGAATGTCTTCTCTACACCATTTTTTTGTATTTCTATCATTATTGCACTTATAACACTTAATGTTATTATTCCTTTGAGGTGCAAATGTCTTAGGATTTCTCCTAGTGAAACCATGTCCTTTTCTATCATGAACCCTGTAATCCATTACCTTGTGACCAAACTAATTACATGAGTAGAAATACCCATGGAAAAGCTTCCTTGTTTTTGAAATTCCCATTTTACTATCTTTCATGTGCTTTGCACTATGAAGCCATGTGTCCAAACCTATGATATGAGAAACACATTCCATTGAAATTTCTTTGTCTTGACCTCATTGGTATCTTAGTCTCTCTTAACCTATTTTGATTGTTGTTCCATATGTTTCTTTTATGTGCATTGTTCCTTTCCTTGTTGAACTTTTTGTTGTCCAACTCATCCTTAGATGTCTCACTTTCTCTTATACTATCTTCTTATGGAGTTTCTTCTTTTGAAGTTTTTTCTTCTTCAGAACTTGAGGTTGACTCTTCTTCTTGTTTCTTTTGAGCCTATTCAAAACCAAGACCTATTTTATTTGTTGACCTTCTTTGTACCTTGATCATCTTATCCATAATTTTTGAGCTCTTTCCAAACTTGTGTATCTTATCCTTATATTTTTCTAAATCTTTCCTTAGTAGAGCTACTTCTTGTTCTAACCTTTCACATTCTAAGACCTTTGATTCTAACTTATATTTGAACTTCTTTGTCTTAGCCATTGACTTGTTTAGGTCCTCTATAAGCTTTCTTCTCTCTTCATCATATTCTTGAAACTAAAACTCAAGTTTAGAGTTTTGCTTTCTTACCTCCTTTGCTGTGTCAAGAGCATAAATAAGTTCTACCTTAATATCAAATCCTTCTTTATATGAGTCTTCTTCTATTTTTTTGCCTTTGTCTACATCTTCATTTTCTTTTGACTTGTCTACAATGGGATCACCTTCTTCTTCTTCTTCTAGTGCCATTAGAAGATTTTATTCTGATACTTCAAGTGCATCCTCATATTCATCATCACTAAAACTATAACCATTCCTTGTACAACTATCTTCAATATGTCCAAAGTTACCATATCTAAAACACTTGAGAATTATTGGTGACCTTTTCTTTATTTCTTTTTCTTCAATCATAAATTGGACTTCATCTTTATCATTATCTAAAAAACTAGCATCACTATCACTTGAGTACTTACTTGCCTTGTATGCATAGTAGCTTCTCTTTTGTATTTGAAATAACTTCTTCCATTGTCTACTTTGTCCATCCTTATCTTTCTTTTGGTACCTATATTTTTTTGATTTCCTATTCCTGTGATCCTATTTTTCTTCATCATTGTTATTTTTAGCTTATTGACAATCAGTTGCATAGAGACCATAATTTCCACAATTGAAACATCTAATATATTTTATATCTTTGAATCTTCTTGAATCCTTGTTCCTTCTACCATAATTTGCTTCTTCATCATTGGATGACTCATTGCTTGATTCTGACTTCTTACCTTTTGTCTTCTTAATTTCTTTGAAGGTTGCTTCCTTCTAGGGATTAGGTTCTTTTGTTCTTAACTCAAAATTTGTAAGATTACATTTGCTTGTTGTGGTGAAGTGGTAAATGCCTTGGGTGTTGGTAGAGGCCGACCCAGGTTCCATTCCCCTTGTCTCCATCCTACATATATATGGTATAGTTAGGAATGTCCTATGTGCTGGTAGAGGCCGACAAGGCTCCATTCCTCCTATGCCTAACCTATTGAAAGTGGCACCTCAAAAGGGGTGTTTTCCACTATAAATTAGTTTTACCCAGGTGTTGTAGGTGAGTTGGAGAGGAGAGGGCAATCCTCTAAGTGAGGTCCCAGGTTCAAATATCCAACCTACCAAAAATCTGAACTGGGTATCCAAAATCCAATTGATAATGTTGGTGCGGGCAGGGTCAAGTGCGACCCTCCGGTGACTTTGACGGTGTAGAACCCCCTGTTCATGGTCTCTCAGACCAAGGCGACTCTGCAAGGGGTTTTTCGCTTTAAAAAAAAATGGTAATATTACCAAGCAAAATATCTCTTATCAAAGAATCTCCATCCTTTTCTTATTCTATAGCTAAAATATTTTCACTAAACCTTGTTGTAAGAGACCTTAAGATCTTATCAAAAATATTTGATTCATCCACATTAATTCCAAGTCCTTTCATAGCATTAACAACCTCATCTACCCAAAGTAGATAAGAACTAATGTCTTCCTCGTTCCTCATTCTTAATTCTTCAAATTATCCTTTGATATTTCGTATCTTTGCCTTTTTGATACTTTTGTCTCCATATATGCTTTGCAACTTATCCCAACTTCCTATTGCATATTTACAATGCATAACTTTTATTGATTATGTTATATGCAATCCTCTCAAAAGTGTATTCATTTCTTTTGAATTGCAATGTTGTAGAATCTTACCTTCCTTATCTATAGGTGGATCAACTGGTGGTATGTATCCATTTTAAACTACTTCCTAAATTTCATTACCAAGTGCCATAAGGTGAATATTCATTCTCATACTCCAATATATGTAGTTACTTCCATCAAATATTGGTGTTGAATTATCTGAGGATACATTCTTGTAATACATTATATTCTTGAAAGCTTTTCCTTCAAGTTGTTAAACTCTTTCGAAGGAACCCGCTCTGATACCAATTGAAGAACACAAGCTTATACTGAGAGGAAGGGTGAAAATTATAAGACCACTTTTTACTTTTCTTTTCCAATCAATATTATGCAATGTATAGATAGAAATATCAACAACAATAATCAAAGCAATGCATAAATCACCACATACAATAGAGACACCAAATTTACGTGGTTCACCCAATGTGGGCTACTCCATGGAGAAAATATTTCACTAAAATTTTCTCAATCAATCTCTTGGGAATCCTTTCCCTATTACAATATTTATGGACCTCTATCCAAAGGAGACACCAATCCCCTAATCAAGTTCGTGGATCTCTATCCACAGGAGAAATCCTTTCTCCTTAGCTCTAACTAGTGATCTTCTTAAAGAATTATTGCCCCCACTACTCTGGCTAATGGATCTCTATCCACTAAATACACCTATCCTCACTGCCCTATCTAATGGATATCTATCCACTAGAAACTATCATCCTCTATACTCTATCACCTTCAAAGCTCTATCTCAAATCTGCACTAAACACAGTCCTTTGATCTAGCACAAATCTATCCTCAATCTCTATCCT
Source organism: Wollemia nobilis (assembly GCA_028583015.1). Classification (NCBI taxonomy): domain Eukaryota; kingdom Viridiplantae; phylum Streptophyta; class Pinopsida; order Araucariales; family Araucariaceae; genus Wollemia; species Wollemia nobilis. The sequence goes on from JAQPPZ010001925.1 coordinate 9,304,979, forward strand.
CTGATCTACACTAAACACCTATCCTTAAATCTGCACCAAACTCTATCCTTAGATATGTACTAAACATAGTCCTTTCGTCTAGCACAAATCTATCCTCAATCTCTATCCTCTGATCTGCACTAAACATGGTCCTTCGGTCTAGCACAAATATATCCTCAATATCTATCCTCAAGCCTTAACACAAAGCTTGACTCAATCTCAAATAAAATCTATTGGATTTACCCCAAACCTTAACTCAATGTTTGAACAAATCAATCAATCAACTCTTCTCTCAAGTATTCTCAAATACTTATCTCAAATGTGCCTTGTAATCTTCCACAAAATCTCACACCAATTTTTCCACAAGTCCTCCCTAGAACTTGTCCAATATTCTCAATAAGTCCTCACTAGAACTTATCCAAATCTGCTCTCAATCTATATTTTAAGCTTTCACAAAAGCTCACACAAATCTATCCATAAGTCTTCTCAAAGACTTACCTCAAATCTACTCAACAAGTCCTCACTAGAACTTGTCCAATCTCATAGAAAAATAAAGATAATTGTTAGAGACTCAATATGCTCACATTCATCACAATGCTCAATAACTTTCAATCACTCTCTTAGAAACATAAAGAGAATTGTTAGAGAATCAATATGCTTCACATTCACCTACTAAATCACTTCAATCACTCTCTTAGAAACATATAGAGAATTGTTAGAGACTCAATATGCTTCACATTCACCTCAATACTCAATCACTTTCAATCACTCTCTTAGAAAAATATAGAGAATTTTTAGAGACTCAATATGCTTCACATTCACCTCAATACTCAATCACTTTCAATCACTCTCTTAGAAACATATAGAGAATTGTTAGAGACTCAATATGCTTCACAATAATAAGACTCTCAATCACTTTCTCAACTCAATTCATAATATAGAATAATTTGTTTCATAGAACTTGAACAATCACTTCAACACATTCACTTGACTAGGCTCAAATAACTCTACTCAACCAATCACTCAATGAAATAACCCTTGCTCACAAACCCTAGTCCAATCACATGAACAATAACTCAAATGTTTCCAACAATGCTTATCAACCAATTCTCACATAACAATGGTACTCATGTTCTTTCCAAACCCTAGTTCAAGTTCTTCACTCAACTTAATCACTTCAACAACAATGCTTATAAAACAAGGTTTTATCAACAACTCTTTTATTCCAGAAAAACTTGAAGTATTAAATCAAAACACTCTCAACAATGCTAACCAAACAATCCTTTTCACTCCAACTTTTCATACACAACTTTCAACAATCACTCACTAGGAAGAATATGCCCATACCTTTTGTTGGATGTAGAAGTGCCTTTGGAAAAACCTATCTTAATCACAATTTCCTTCTTTCCAAATTCAATGGTTAAACACAACAATATCACTTCAATACTTTCTCAAAAAATTTCCCTTAGACACAAAATAATCACAACTCAATTTATGCCTTATTGCCCCCTTTTAAAAATAACACTCATCATAACATACATAAAGATAATTTCTTTGATACACCTTATAAACTCCAACTTAAAATAATATCCAACACCATAAAATATCAACCAAACACCTTGCAATCCTTTCAAAACATTTGAGCAAATAACATTAAAAATATAAATTTGCAAAACCCTTATAACTCCCTTTGCAATCTTAGAACCAATAAATATATGAAAAAATTAATTTTTAAATGCCCAAACTATATTCCCGAAATTTTTGGTGATCAATATTAAAGCATACCTCTTTCTTCCCCAAAAAGGGGATTTGGCAAGATTCGATCTGCCATCTCCTCTAGCCTAAGTGCCTTAGTGCTTGGGAGCCCACCGCATGGGCTACTAAGGCCCACGTGAAGGAAGGAAGAACCCCTTCCTCTTATGCCTCCACCATCATTTGACTTTCCATAAATTTTGCACGCTTTCTCTCTTCCTTGGATGCAATGCAAATTATAAGGCTCGCAATTTATTTCAAAGGCATGGTAAGGTTTGGTGAAGTGGGAGTTCCCCCTTATATACACGTTTTTAAACTTCTCCTCACGTCGGCGCTTTGTCATTAGAAATCAAATTTCCAATTTTAATTTTAATAACCCACCTTAGGGTTATTTAACCTTAGCTTAAATTAATTTATAATTAATAATTAAATTAATTAATAATTAATTTAAATAACTTTATAAGTTAAGTAAATTAACTAATAAATTAATTTATAATTAATTTTAAACTTCCTTTGTATAATATTATAAAAGAATATTATAATATTATTCACTTGGGATTCTTTTAGCATTTTGGACCAAATATGACTTCCTGGAACCGGGTCTTGAAATTGAAACCGAATTATCCTTTTGCATTTATTGGAGAACCAAAAATTGATGCTACCAACTGAAACTACCACTGACAGGTGCTGAAAGCTTGACATCAATGACCACTCACTTTTGACATCAATGACAACTTATCACTCAAAATGTCCAACAATGAATATATCTATGGAAAACTGAAACTAATCCTTCCCCCCCGCCCCCCAGAATAACTCTTACTTCCCCCCCCCTAGAATGGTTTGATATAGGTGATGTTGTAGTAGCATCGGGATGGATGTGATCTTGGCTACATATCCACACCCCCCCCCCACCCCCCCCCCCCCTTGTGGTGGAGTAATTTGAGGTTGTCCACTCGCTTTCTTCCTTTGTTTTTATTGTCCTCAATTTATGAGGTTAAGATATCACATTCATCTTCATGGGCCTTGAAACCATTGGTGATGTGACCGTGAGAAACATGCCGAACTAAGAATATGGGAAATTATTAATGTGGGATTTTAAGTCATTCTAGGATTAGTTTCGTTGGTATTAAGTAAGCTCCACGAAGAAAATATTTCACTAAAATTTTCTCAATCAATCTCTTGGGAATCCTTTCCCTATTACAATATTTATGGATCTCTATCCAAAGGAGACACCAATCCCCTAATCAAGTTCATGTATCTCTATCCACAGGAGAACTCCTTTCTCCTTAGCTCTAACTAGTGATCTTCTAGAAGAACTGCTACCCCCACTACTCTGGCTAAAGGATCTCTATCCACTGAAGACTCCTATCCTCACTGCCCTAGCTAATGGATTTCTATCCACTGGAGACTATCATCCTCTATACTTTATCACCTCCAAAGCTCTGTCTCAAATCTGCACTAAACACAGTCCTTTAGTCTAGCACAAATTTATCCTCAATATCTATCCTCTAGTCTAGCACAAACCTATCCTTAGGTCTTTTAAAAATCTATCCTCAATCTCTGTCCTTTGATCTATACTAAACATAGTCCTTTGGTCTAGCACAAATTTATCCTCAATCTTTGTCCTCTGATCTGCACTAAACATAGTCCTTCGGTCTAGCATAAATATATCCTCAATCTCTGTCCTCAAGCCTTAACACAAAGCTTGACTCAATCTCAAATAAAATCTAGTTGTATCTGCCCCAAACCTTAACTCAATGTTTGAACAAATCAATCAATCAACTCTGCACTCAAGTCTTCTCAAATACTTATCTCAAATCTACCTTGTAATCTTCCACAAAATCTCACACTAATTTTTCCACAAGTCCTCTCTAGAACTTGTCAAATATGCTCAATAAGTCCTAACTAGAACTTATCCAAATATGCTCTCAATATGTATTTTAAGCTTTCACAAAATCTCACACAAATCTATCCATAAGTCTTCTCAAATACTTACCTCAAATCTACTCAACAAGTCCTCACTAGAACTTGTCCAATCTCATAGAAACATAAGGATAATTGATAGAGACTCAATATGCTCTACATTCATCACAATGCTCAATAATTTTCAATCACTCTCTTAGAAACATAAAAATAATTGTTAGAGACTCAATATGCTTCACATTCACCTCAATACTCAATCACTTTCAATCACTCTCTTAGAAACATATAGAGAATTGTTAGAGACTCAATATGCTTCACATTCACCTCAATACTCAATCACTTTCAATCATTCTCTTAGAAACATATAGAGAATTTTTAGAGACTCAATATGCTTCACATTCACCTCAATACTCAATCACTTTCAATCACTCTCTTAGAAACATATAGAGAATTGTTAGAGACTCAATATGCTTCACACTCACAAGACTCTCAATCACTTTCTCAACTCAATTCATAATATAGAATAATTTGTTTCATAGAACTTGAACAATCACTTCAACACATTCACTTGACTAGGCTCAAATAACTCTACTCAACCAATCACTCAATGAAATAACCCTTGCTCACAAACCCTAGTCCAATCACATGAACAATAACTCAATGTTCCCAACAATGCTTATCAATCAATTCTCACATAACAATGATACTCATGTTCTCTCCAAACCCTAGTTCAAGTTCTTCACTCAACTTAATCACTTCAACAACAATGAATATAAAACAAGGTTTTATCAACAACTCTTTTTATTCCAGAAAACCTTGAAGCATTAAATCAAAACACTCTCAACAATGCTAACCAAACAATCCTTTTCACTCCAACTTTTTATACACAACTTTCAACAATCACTTACTAGGAAGAATATGCCCATACCTTTTGTTGGATGTAGAAGTGCCTTTGGAAAAAAACTGTCTTAATCACAATTTCCTTCTTTCCAATTCCAATGGTTAAACACAACAATATCACTTCAATATTTTCTCAAAAATATTCCATTAGACACAAAATAATCACAACTCAATTTATGCCTTATTGCCCCCTTTTAAAAATAACACTCATCATAACATACATAAAGATAATTTCTTTGATACACCTTATAAACTTCAACTTAAAATAATATCCAACACCATAAAATATCAACCAAACACCTTGCAATCCTTTCAAAACATTTGAGCAAATAACATTAAAAATATAAATTTGCAAAACCCTTATAACTCCCTTTGCAATCTTAGAACCAATAAATATATGAAAAAATTAATTTTTAAATGCCCAAACTATATTCCCAAAATTTTTGGTGATCAATATTAAAGCATACCTCTTTCTTCCCCAAAAAAGGGATTCGACGAGATTCAATCTGCCGTATCCTCTAGCTTAAGTGCCTTAGTGCTTGGGAGCCCACCGCATGGGCTACTAAGGCCCACGTGAAGGAAGGATGAAGTCCCTTCCTCTTATGCCTCCGCCATCATCTTGTCTTTCACAAATTTTGCACGCTTTCTCTCTTCCTTGGATGCAGTGCAAATTACAAGGCTCACAATTTATTTCAAAGGCATGGTGAGGTTTGGTAAAGTGGGAGTTCCCCCTTATATACACGTTTTTAAACTCCTCCTCATGTCGGTGCTTTGTCATTAGAAATCAAATTTCGAATTTTAATTTTAATAACCCACCTTAGGGTTATTTAACCTTAGCTTAAATTAATTTATAATTAATAATTAAATTAATTAATAATTAATTTAAATAACTTTATAAGTTAAGTAAATTAACTAATAAATTAATTTATAATTAATTTTAAACTTCCTTTGTTTAATATTATAAAAGAATATTATAATATTATTCACTTGGGCTTATTTTAGCACTTTGGACCAAATATGACTTCCTGGAGCCGGGTCTTGAAATTGAAACCGAATTATCCTTTTGCATTTATTGGAGAACCAAAAATTGATGCTACCAACTGAAACTACCACTGATAGGTGTTGAAAGCTTGACATCAATGACCACTCACTTTTGACATCAATGACAACTTATCACTCAAAATGTCCTACAATGAATATATCTATGGAAAACTGAAACTAATCCTCTTTTTCCCGCCCTTCTGTTCCCCCCGGGGAATATTTTTTTTTATACCCTCCCCCCCCCTTCCGCAAAATGCCCCGGTTGGTATAGGTAGTGGTGTAGGTAGAGCATCAAGAAGAATGTTATCCACTTACATATCCACATCCCTCCCCCCCCTTTGACCCCCCCCTTGTACCGGTATAATTTGAGGTTGTCCACTCGCTTTCTTCCTTTGTTTTTATTGTCCTCAATTTATGAGGTTAAGATATCACATTCATCTTCATGGGACCTTGACCAATGGTCATGTACCCTTCATGTCAATAATTATGATTATGGGATTTTATTAACCATGGACTTCCTAACAACATTGGATAGCCTACCAAAAAAATTTAAGAACTAAAAAAAAACCAACAAAAAAACCCACAAAAAAAAAAAAACAAAGTTTACGTTGGTTCACCTAATGTGGGCTCCACGAAGAAAAAATCTTTCACTAAAATTTTCTCAATCAATCTCTTGGGAATCCTTTCCCTATTACAATTTTTATGGATCTCTATCCAAAGGAGACACAAATCCCCTAATCAATTTCGTGTATCTCTATCCATAGGAGAACTCCTTTCTCCTTAGCTCTAACTAGTGATCTTCTAGAAGAACTGCTACCCCACTGATCTGGCTAAATGATCTCTATCCACTGAATATACCTGTCCTCACTACCCTAGCTAATGGATTTCTATCCACTGGAGACTATCATCATCTATACTCTATCACCTTCAAAGATTTGTCTCAAATCTACACTAAACACAGTACTTTAGTCTAGCTCAAATTTATCCTCAATATCTATCCTCTAATCTACACTAAACACAGTACTTTGGTCTAGCACAAATCTATCCTCAATATCTGTCCTTTGATCTATACTAAACATAGTCCTTTGGTCTAGCACAAATTTATCCTCAATATTTGTCCTCTAATATTGCACTAAACATAGTCCTTCGATCTAGCATAAATATATCCTCAATATTTGTCCTCAAGCCTTAACACAAAGCTTGACTCAATCTCAAATAAAATTTGTTGTATCTGCCCCAAACCTCAACTCAATGTTTGAACAAATCAATCAATCAACTCTGCACTCAAGTCTTCTCAAATACTTATCTCAAATCTGCCTTTTAATCTTCTACAAAATCTCACACCAATTTTTCCACAAGTCCTCCCTAGAACTTGTCCAATCTGCTCAATAAGTCCTAACTAGAACTTATCCAAATATGCTCTCAATATGTATTTTAAGCTTTCACAAAAGCTCACACAAATCTATGCATAAGTCTTCTCAAATACTTACCTCAAATTTACTCAACAAGTCCTCACTAGAACTTGTCCAATCTCATAGAAACATAAGGATAATTGATAGAGACTCAATATGCTCTACATTCATCACAATGCTCGATAATTTTCAATCACTCTCTTAGAAACATAAAGATAATTGTTAGAGACTCAATATGCTTCACATTCACCTCAATACTCAATCACTTTCAATCACTCTCTTAGAAACATATAGAGAATTGTTAGAGACTCAATATTCTTCACATTCACCTCAATACTCAATCACTTTCAATCATTCTCTTAGAAACATATAGAGAATATTTAGAGACTCAATATGCTTCACATTCACCTCAATACTCAATCACTTTCAATCACTCTCTTAGAAACATATAGAGAATTGTTGGAGACTCAATATGCTTCACACTCATAAGACTCTCAATCACTTTCTCAACTCAATTCATAATATAGAATAATTTGTTTCATAGAACTTGAACAATCACTTCAACACATTCACTTGACTAGGCTCAAATAACTCTACTCAACCAATCACTCAATGAAATAACCCTTGCTCACAAACCCTAGTCCAATCACATGAACAATAACTCAATGTTCCCAACAATGCTTATCAATCAATTCTCACATAACAATGATACTCATGTTCTTTCCAAACCCTAGTTCAAGTTCTTCACTCAACTTAATCACTTCAACAACAATGCATATAAAACAAGGTTGTATCAACAACTCTTTTTATTCCAGAAAACCTTGAAATATTAAATCAAAACACTCTCAACAATGCTAACCAAACAATCCTTTTCACTCCAACTTTTTATACACATCTTTCAACAATCACTTACTAGGAAGAATATGCCCATACCTTTTGTTGGATGTAGAAGTGCCTTTGGAAAAAACTGTCTTAATCACAATTTCCTTCTTTCCAATTCCAATGGTTAAACACAACAATATCACTTCAATATTTTCTCAAAAATATTCCATTAGACACAAAATAATCACAACTCAATTTATGCCTTATTGCCCCCTTTTAAAAATAACACTCATCATAACATACATAAAGATAATTTCTTTGATACACCTTATAAACTTCAACTTAAAATAATATCCAACACCATAAAATATCAACCAAACACCTTGCAATCCTTTCAAAACATTTGAGCAAATAACATTAAAAATATAAATTTGCAAAACCCTTATAACTCCCTTTGCAATCTTAGAACCAATAAATATATGAAAAAATTAATTTTTAAATGCCCAAACTATATTCCCGAAATTTTTGGTGATCAATATTAAAGCATACCTCTTTCTTCCCCAAAAAGGGGATTCGACGAGATTCGATCTGCCGTATCCTCTAGCCTAAGTGCCTTAGTGCTTGGGAGCCCACCGCATGGGCTACTAATGCCCACGTGAAGGAAGGAAGAGTCCCTTCCTCTTATGCCTCCGCCATCATTTGACTTTCCATAAATTTTGCACACTTTTCTCTTCCTTGGATGCAATGCAAATTATAAGGCTCACAATTTATTTCAAAGGCATGGTGAGGTTTGGTGAAGTGGGAGTTCCCCCTTATATACACGTTTTTAAACTCCTCCTCATGTCGATGCTTTGTCATTAGAAATCGAATTTCGAATTTTAATTTTAATAACCCACCTTAGGGTTATTTAACCTTAGCTTAAATTAATTTATAATTAATAATTAACTTAATTAATAATTAATTTAAATAACTTTATAAGTTAATTAAATTAACTAATAAATTAATTTATAATTAATTTTAAACTTCCTTTGTATAATATTATAAAAGAATATTATAATATTATTCACTTGGGCTTATTTTTGCACTTTGGACCAAATATGACTTCTTGGAGCCGGGTCTTGAAATTGAAACCGAATTATCCTTTTGCATTTATTGGAGAACCAAAAATTGATGCTACCAACTGAAACTACCACTGATAGGTGCTGAAAGCTTGACATCAATGACCACTCACTTTTGACATCAATGACAACTTATCACTCAAAATGTCCAACATGTGAAACACCCTCCCTCCCCATAACTTATCGCTTCCTCAATAATGGTTGGAATAGGTAGTGGTGTAGGTAGAGCATCGGGAAGGATGTGATCCACTACATATCCACATCACTCCCCCACCCTAACCACCCCCCCCACTTGGCTACAATTTGTGGTGGTCCAGTAATTTGCTTTCTTTGTTTTTATTTTCCTCAATTTATGAGGTTAAGATATCACATTCATATTCATGGGACCTTGACCAATGGTCATGTACCCTTCATGCCAATAATTATGATTATGGGATTTTATTAACCATGGACTTCCTAACAACATTGGATAGCCTACTAATTTTTTTTTTTGCCTTTAAAAATACCCCTCTCAAAACCCCAAACACAAAAAAGAGACCAAATTTACGTGGGTCACCTAATGTGGGCTCCACGAAGAAAATATTTCACTAAAATTTTCTCAATCAATCTCTTGGGAATCCTTTCCCTATTACAATATTTATGGATCTCCATCCAAAGGAGACACCAATCCCCTAATCAAGTTCATGGATCTCTATCCACAGGAGAACTCCTTTCTCCTAAGCTCTAACTAGTGATCTTCTAGAAGAATTGCTACCCCCACTACTCTAGCTAAATGATCTCTATCCACTGAAGACACCTATCCTCACTGCCCTAGCTAATGGATTTCTATCCACTGGAGACTATCATCCTCTATACTCTATCACCTTCAAAGATCTTTCTCAAATCTACACTAAACATAGTCCTTCAGTCTAGCACAAATCTATCCTCAATATTTGTCCTTTAATCTGGAACAAACCTATCCTTAAATCTCACCACCCCCCGAATTGTACTAAACATAGTCCTTTGGTCTAGCACAAATTTATCCTCAATCTATGTCCTCTGATCTACACTAAGCATAGTCCTTCGGTCTAGCATAAATATATCCTCAATCTCTGTCCTCAAGCCTTAACACAAAGCTTGACTCAATCTCAAATAAAATTTGTTGTATCTGCCCCAAACCTCAACTCAATGTTTGAACAAATCAATCAATCAACTCTGCACTCAAGTCTTCTCAAAGACTTATCTCAAATTTTCCTTGTAAGCTTCCACAAAATCTCACACTAATTTTTCCACAAGTCCTCCCTAGAACTTGTCCAATATGCTCAATAAGTCCTAACTAGAACTTATCCAAATATGCTCTCAATATGTATTTTAAGCTTTCACAAAATCTCACACAAATCTATCCATAAGTCTTCTCAAATACTTACCTCAAATCTACTCAAAAAGTCCTCACTAGAACTTGTCCAATCTCATAGAAACATAAGGATAATTGATAGAGACTCAATATGCTCTACATTCATCACAATGCTCAATAATTTTCAATCACTCTCTTAGAAACATACAGATAATTGTTAGAGAATCAATATGCTTCACATTCACCTCAATACTCAATCACTTTCAATCACTCTCTTAGAAACATATAGAGAATTTTTAGAGACTCAATATGCTTCACATTCACCTCAATACTCAATCACTTTCAATCATTCTCTTAGAAACATATAGAGAATTTTTAGAGACTCAATATGCTTCACATTCACCTCAATACTCAATCACTTTCAATCACTCTCTTAGAAACATATAGAGAATTGTTAGAGACTCAATATGCTTCACACTCACAAGACTCTCAATCACTTTCTCAACTCAATTCAAAATATAGAATAATTTGTTTCATAGAACTTGAACAATCACTTCAACACATTCACTTGACTAGGCTCAAACAACTCTACTCAACCAATCACTCAATGAAATAACCCTTGCTCACAAACCCTAGTCCAATCACATGAACAATAACTCAATGTTCCCAACAATGCTTATCAATCAATTCTCACATAACAATGATACTCATGTTCTTTCCAAACCCTAGTTCAAGTTCTTCACTCAACTTAATCACTTCAACAACAATGCATATAAAACAAGGTTGTATCAACAACTCTTTTTATTCCAGAAAACCATGAAATATTAAATCAAAACACTCTCAACAATGCTAACCAAACAATCCTTTTCACTCCAACTTTTCATACACATCTTTCAACAATCACTTACTAGGAAGAATATGCCCATACCTTTTGTTGGATGTAGAAGTGCCTTTGGAAAAACTTGTCTTAATCACAATTTCCTTCTTTCCAATTCCAATGGTTAAACACAACAATATCACTTCAATACTTTCTCAAAAATATTCCATTAGACACAAAATAATCACAACTCAATTTATGCCTTATTGCACCCTTTTAAAAATAACACTCATCATAACATACATAAAGATAATTTCTTTGATACACCTTATAAACTTCAACTTAAAATAATATCCAACACCATAAAATATCAACCAAACACCTTACAATCCTTTCAAAACATTTGAGCAAATAACATTAAAAATATAAATTTGCAAAACCCTTATAACTCCCTTTGCAATCTTAGAACCAATAAATATATGAAAAAATTAATTTTTAAATGCCCAAACTATATTCCCGAAATTTTTGGTGATCAATATCAAAGCATACCTCTTTCTTCTCCAAAAAAGAGGATTCTTTCGAGAATCGATCGACCGTCTCCTCTATCCTAAGTTCCTTAGAGATTCGGAGCCCACCGCATGGGCTACTAAGGCCCACGTGAAGGAAGGATGAAGTCCTTCCTCTTATGCCTCCATCGTCATCTTGTCTTTCATGAATTTTGCACGCTTTTCTTCCTTGGACGCAATGCAAATTACAAGGCTCGCAATTTATTTCGAAGGCATGGTGACTTTTGATGAAGTGGGTGTTCCCCCTTATATACACGTTTTTAAACTCCTCCTCATGTCGGTGCTTTGTCATTCAAAATCGAATTTCAAATTATTCTTTTTTAATAACCCACTTTACGGTTATTTAACCTTGGCTTGAGTTAATTTATAATTAATAATTAAATTAATTAATAATTAAATTAATTAATAATTAAATTAATTAATAATTAATTTAAATAACTTTATAAGTTAAGTAAATTAATTTATAATTAATTTTAAACTTCCTTTGTATAATATTATAAAATAATATTATAATATTATTCACTTGATCTTCTTTTAGTATTTTGGACCAAATCTGACTTCTTAGAACCGGGTCTTAAAACTGAAATTGAATTATCCTTTTGCATTTACTGGAGAATCAAAAACTGATGCTGCCACTAAAATTGCCACTAAATGGTGCTGAAATCTTGACATCAATGACCACTCACTTTTGACATCAATGACAACTTATCACTCAAAATTTCCAACAACTTATGCTTCATATAATGGGTTGGAATAGGTTGTGGTGTAGGTAGATGGGATGGATGTGCTTTGGCTACATTATGGTGGATTCAATTTGTTTTAGGGTGCAAATGTTACCTCAAAAAGAGGGTTGGTGTAGACTTGGTTGAAACTTTTGGGATGTGAGTGAGAAAAATCCAATTGAGAATAAGGAACTTGTTCATGTGTGATTTTAAGTCATTCTAGGGTTGGTTTGGTTGGTCTTAAGTAAGCTCTAAATTTATCCATATCTATATAGGTGATGTGAGGGTTAGTTGGTGTGGATGGTTCAATTTTTGGAATGGAGGTATAGATGGCTCTTTGCATCACATCAATATCCAAAGTTAATATTGTGTGAGAAGGTGCTACAGATAAACCAAAATAGCTTGTCTATGTTATGTTAGTTGGGTTAGCCACAAATGTGGTTGAGAAAAGAGTGGAGCACTTCATGTATGAGGTTGGTGCTTGATTCATAGCTCTATCTTGATTTATGGTCAATACCATAAGCTATGTATAGACACCTAATTTGTGTCATGCTTAGGGGAGCTACTCACATAGACACATTCATAATATCATATGACATAATCATGGACTTTCCAAGCATCAACAGTGGTTCTCACCACTCATTTGGGGCCTTTTCAAGCCATCCAAGCCTATCCGCTCAAGCCAAGAGTATATAGATATTAGCCACTCAAGCCTAGAGTAGCTAGACCTTAGCCTCTATAGACAATAGCAGCCAGATCTTAGTCACTGCAGATGATAGCGGCTAAGCCATAAAGTAGTTTTGCCAAAAAACAGGCCTAATCATGAGTGGAAGTGGAAGTCTGCATGCAATAAAGGTGAACGGAAGTAACTTGGCATTCCTTTTCATGACCAGTTCATATAGGAGACTTGAGTTTGCATTTAGACTTTAGTTAACTGACCTCAAAGCATAAAAAAAGGATAAAAGCTTCTCATGCTAACGACCAGTTCACATAGGAAACTCAAGTTGGTAGTTATATTTCAGATAACTGGCTTCCAAACATAGAAAAGACAAGAAGCTTCTCATGCTAACTTACACTACATATGAAAATATCATTCCTAGGGCTTGGACATAGACCTAGGGTTTCACACTATAAAAGGTGCAAACCTAAGAGCACCAAGAAAAAAGAGGAGAAAAGAGATATTTTATTAGAGAATTGATATTTTATCAGTCTTGGTCATTGAGGAGAGCTTTCGAGACTTTGAGATTTCCTTTGGAGATCACGACTACGGTGAAGCCCTGACATATTGAAGAGCATAGCACCATTATTTCAACATAGGATACAAGCTTTGGTCCATAGATTTGGAGCAAAGAGGATGAGAATCACTTTATCAGTCGATGTCTTGGACAGTGGCCCGCAGGCTTAGCTTAGATTTTTAGAAATTAGATTCATTATTTTAGCATAGCATCATTTCATTCATTTGCATCCATAGCATTATTCTAATTTGAATTTGCTTTCATTTGTTATATTCAATACTAACAACCTCATTCGAGGAGGCATTCTCGAACATCTAAGCATGTGTTTTTGTTTCATTGCTTATAGGGCCACATGTTGATCGGATGGAATCTGCGACATACGAGAGCAAAAGGAATCCCTCTAGTAAATAGACCTAGAGAAGGAGGCATCTGTAAGCCCTCATACATTTTCATGTATAGAATCGGGAAGCTTTTTGAAAGCACACCACCTCTTCGTGAAAGGGGCACTCTTTACCTATTTGTAACCTTATTGTATCAAAATGGGTATCCCTAAGAGGGACCAACATGTAACCAAGTTTCAATACGAATAAATAGATCCATATTTTTTATTTTCGTGTTATATGCTTTTTCGTTGTATTCCATTTAATATTGGGTTTTTAATAACATTGCAAGTAGAGTAAAGCAGTGTGTGTGTCCCGGTGTCGCTACATATGGTGATCACGGTGGAACCTCCACTAATTTTTCATTTGCTATCAAAATACTAACTTAGTTTTGTGTGCAGTTCTAGCTACTCTGAGCTACAACGACCAAAAATTAATCGCTTTGAGCTACAGTGGACAAAAGAGCTTTAGCCACTCTGAGCTACAATGGCCAAGAACCAGTCTCTCTGGTCAACAATGGCCATAACTGAAGTGCAACAAAGGTCAAAACATCGACTCTCTGAGTTGGATCAAAGGTTGGTATAGCTTCTTTGATATTTTATAGCTTTTTATCTGCTTCTATGTGTCTAAAATAGAGAACTTAAAGCATATTTATGTTTGTAAATTGAAAGAATAAAAGGAGAAAGAATTAAGCATTTCACATATCTTAAATCTTCTTTTAAGTTTCCCACTATGTGTTGCTAGGAACAACGGCTTATGCATGAAAATTTCACCCTAGAATCCAATGTGCTAGACATTGTATGTTGTTTGCTTGCTTTGAGGCCCTACTAGAGGTCATAGCTGCACAAAATGAAGTACGCTCATACAAATCATAGTAGTTCATTGATCTTTCTGAATATTAAAATGTATTTTTACACTTAGGCATATAGGAAAGATTTATTATTGCTATATGATGCACTTTATGTTACGCAAGCTTAAAATGAACACCACACATTCACGTCTCATTTAAAAATTGGGGAGTTGGATTGTTAAGTGTGAATTCCATATGGCCACTAGACGTCTGACCTAGCAGATATCTAGGCTAGACGTCTAGGCTGCCAGACGTCTGGATTGGCAGATGTTTGGACTGGAAGATGTCTGGTCTGGCAGACGTCTAGGCCAAACATCTAGGTTGCTAGACGTCTGGACTAGAAAACATCTGGGCTGCCAAATGTTTGGTCTGGTAGACATCAAGGCCAAATGTCTGGGTTATCAGACGTCTGGTCTAGCAGACATCTAGGCCAGTTGTGATGTTTGGCAGACGTCTAGGTAGACGTACGCGAAAGATAAAAAGTCTTGGGAGTGAAATATGAAATGAATAGTATTTGGAGGCTTGCGTTGGAAGATGAAATGAATGGTTTTAGAGCCTTCCTTCTGCTCTATAAAAGGGATGTGATCCCTTGCATAATTTAATAGAGTTTTTGAAAATGTCCAAGGACGTGAATGTAATATTTGCTAAAATTAATAAGAAGAGAAGTTGCCATTGCCCCATGGTTTTTCCTACATATTGCAGGTTCCCACGTAAAATTTTTGTGTCACTTGTGTTACTATGTTTGTGTTCTATAGTTTTTTTATTGTGCTTCCTCTTGCAGGTGTGTAATTTTGGATTTTTTCCTAACATCTGGTATCAGAGCTAAGATTTTTTGTGAGTGGGAGTTGCAACAATGACAAAAGGTGTAACCAAGTTCAAGATTGAGAAATTTGATGGCAGGTTCGTTGCTCTATGGAAGATGGAGGTGGAGGATTTGCTGGTTTAGAATGACCAAGTACAAGCCTTTAAAGGGATCACGAGTAAACTGAATAGCATGAAATATGAGGAGTGGGTAATGCTTTATAGGAAGGCGGTTTCTACAATTCATTTCTACCTAGCAGACTCCATATTCTTCAATGTAGTTGAAGAAAAGATCATGGAAGCCTTTTGGAAAAAGCTTGAAAAGTTGTATGAAACAAAATTAGCAACTAACAAGGTTTTTCTAAAAAAGCAACTTTATAGCTTGAGGATGAAGGAAAGTTCATCCATGGTAGATCATTTGAATGAGTTTAATACTCTGATCAAGAACTGGTTTTAGTTAATGTGAATATGGATGATGAATATAGAGCTATCACCCTAATTTGTTCCCTCCTGGACACTTTGGATCATATGGTGATGACCATCAGTAATTCATCATTAGGAACTCTCAATTTTGATGATGTGGTAGTCGCTTTGTTGGCAAAATATTTGAGGTGAAAAACGTCTCTAGAACCCTCAACCAATGAAGCCCTATCTATGATAGTTCAATCATTCAAGGGGATTAAACAAGGTAGAAAGTAGTCTAGATCTAAGTCTAAAGGACATAAGCAGAAAGGGAAGTTTTGGCATTGTGGGAAGCCAAGACACTCCAAGAAGGATTTTTGGCAATTATAGAATAGTCAAAAGCAAAATTAGCCATCAGCTGAAGCCAGTGCAGCAGATTTAGAAGAGATGGCAATATGTGAAGCCTTATGTATCAGTAATAGTAGATCAATTTTATATACCTAGGTTTTGGACTCAGGTGCATCCTTCCACATGTCTCCCCACAAAGACTAGTTTGAAAAATATCAGCCATACTATGGTGGAAATGTCTATTTGGGTGATGATCATCCTTTAGAAATTATGGGAAGAGGGGATATAAGGATCAAGTTAGATGATGGTAGAGAAAGGATGCTATGTGATGTGTGACATGTGCCCAATTTTAGGAAGAATTTGCTATCAATCAAAATTATGGATAAGTTAGGGTATTCTATCACTTTTAGCAACAACTACTGCAAGATTACCAGAGGAGCTCTTGTAGTAGAAAAGAGAGAATCTTACGGGACCTTATACCATTTATGCAATGATATGGTGACAAACCATGCAGCAGTAACAACTTCTGTTCAGGATGCAGTAATGCTATGGCATTAATGCCTAGGCCATATGAGTGAAAAATATCTAAAAATTATGCATGACAGAGGTATGCTTTCTGGGATTAATTCTGGCAATTTAGACTTATGTGAGCACTGTATTTTGGTAAATAGAAGAGGGTTCTATTTATTGCAATTCCTAGTAAGAGTTCTAATTTTTTGCAACTTATACATTCAGATATATTTGGACCAGTCCCCACTCAGTCCTTGAATGGCACCATCTATTTTTTTACTTTTATAGATGATTATTCTAGGAGAGTGTGGGTGTATTTTTTGAAGAAGAAGTTAGAAGATTTGTAGAAATTTAAAGAGTACAAAGCACGGATAGAGAAGAGTTTGGGAAAGTCAATTTTGTGTCTCAGGTTATATAATGGGGGTGAATATTACTCTAAGGAATTTGATAAATTTTGTATGCAGGAAGGGATTAAGCACCAGAATACTGTACCATACACTCCATAGTAAAATGGTGTGGTTGAGCGGATGAATCTCACAATCATGGAACATGCAAGAAGCATGCTTAGCGCAACCATGTTGGAGAAAATGTTCTGGTCAAAGGTTGTTAATACAGTTGTTTATCTTATTAACAAGTCACCTACAACTGCATTGTATGGACATATTTCAGAGGAGTTTTGGTGTTGTAAGCCAGTTGATTACTCTCATTTGCGTACTTTTGGCTGTGATGTGTTTGCCCATGTACCCAAAGAAAAAGGGTCCAAGCTTGACCCAAAGTCAAGCAAATGTGTTTTTCTTAGCTATGGAGATATAGTGAAGGGGTATAGACTATGGGATCCTACTGCCCATAAGGTAATTATTAGCTAGGATGTAATTGTTGATGAAAAATCCATGCAAAGGAAGGAGGTATAGCAAAATCCTAATGTTGTACCTGTTGAAGTAGAATTGAGTGAAGATGACTATGAATATGAACATGCTAAAGTTTTTGATCAGCATGTAGAACAGCAAGTAGAACAAGAAGTAGAGCAGCCACAACGGTCACAAGACCAAGAGCCAGAATTGACAGATCATTGGGTTAGAATATCTACACATCCACAAAAGTTTCCAAAAAGGTATTCTCATGTGTATCCGTCCTCTTTTTCTTTTTTAATTGATGATGGTGAACCTGGTTTATTTTAGGAAGCTAGAAAGTTTGAGAATGTAGCAAAGTGGAGGAAATCCAAAGAGGAGGAAATTGAGGAACTTCAAAAGAATAAAACTTGTGAACTTGTGGATATCCCACCTAGAAGAAATACTATTGGGAACAAGTGGGTGTACAAAGTGAATAAGAACAGCAATAGGTTGTTGGAATGCTATGAAGCTCGCTTGGTGGCAAAGGGCTATGTGTAGAAGTCAGGTATTGAATTTTATGAAATTTTCTCTCCAATTGTGAAGATGACTACTATCAGAGTTCTACTTGCACTTGTAGCTACATAGGATTTGGGCTACCAGATGTCTGGTCTAGCAGATGTCTAAGCCAGACATTTGGGCTATCAGACATTTGGACTGGTAGACATCTAGGCTGCCAGACGTCTAGTCTGGTAGACGTCTGGGCCAGATGTCTAGGTTACCAGACATCTGGTCTGGTAGACATTTAGGCCAGTTGTGATGTCTAGAAGACATCTAGGTAGACGTATACAGAAGACAAAAAGTCTTGGGAGCAGACGATGAAATGAATCGTCTTTGGAGGCTTGCGTTGGAAGATGAAATGAACAGTTTTGGATTCTTCCTTCTACTCTATAAAAGGGATGTGATACCTTGTATAATTTAATAGAGTTGTTGAAAATGTCCAAGGATGTGAATGTAATCTTTGCTAAAATTAATAAGAAGATAATTTGCCATTACCCCGTGGTTTTTCTTGCACATTGCAGGTTTCCACGTAAAATATATGTGTCACTTGTGTTACTGTTTCCATGTTCTATATTTTTATTATTGTGCTTTCTCTTGCAGGTGTGGAATTTTGGAGTTTTCCTAACATGTATTTCATCACCAACCTTCAATTCAGTCCAGTGACATTGGAATTCATCTCCTTCCACTAGTTTACCCCCTAGAGCTTCCTAGAAACGGATTGAGAAACTTACTTATAGTGATACTAAGTTACTTGTGCTCAAACTGTCTCCCACTATTGGAACAATCATTGGTTAGAGTGGAAGAGCTAGGCGAACCCCCCACTGGGTCTTCAATGGTGTACCCTAGCTTCTTTTGAGAAAATCATGTTTGGCATGGGTGTACTTGATTGTCACTATGGATGAGTCTTCTCATTCTTAATCCAAGAACAAGAGCAAGAAATTGAAAGAACAACACATCAAAACACACCAAATAGTTTAGGGCACACTTAAATCGATAATCAAGATAAACATTTGTTTGGTATTGTGTGGCTATTCCTAAATTGCAACTCAAAAGATCAATTCATAGACAACATGGTCAAAACAAGAAGCAAACACCCTCGGTCTGATATCGAGGGAGAGACTGAAGCAACTCATACCCATAGGCGGAGTCGTAGTAACATTGAACGACCTACCCGTAAGACCATGAGACGTAGCTCCATGAGCCTAAGGGGTGATAACTCAACCCTTGGGGGATCTCCTCGAGAAACCCCAAGTAAGGAACCACATCATGGAACAAAGTCACATAAACAAAAAGAGGCTTCACAACCATCCTCATCAAGGAGACATGAGGAGACCTCAAGGGCCTCCTCTAAACACACAGAAACATCTCAAAGACGTGAGGAAGCTTCAAGGGCCTCCTCCTCGCATGGACATAAAGAAGGTTCTAAAACTCATTCTTCACATAGGGATGATGAGACTGATACATCTCCATCCACATGGAGAAAACATGTCACAAAGCCCTCTTCATCAAGAAGGCATGCAAGAGTCGCAACACCCCAAGATTCACAAGAAACATATGAAATAGGTCTGCCTACTGAAGGGTAGGAAACTAGAGCTACATCTAGCCATGGGAATCAAATAGAAGAAACCCTTCACACAAAAGGAAATATTCCCATAGACTATGACCTCATAGGAGTGAATGGCACCCCACGGGACCAACCATGGAAAACAAGACAGCTAGATGGGTTGGATCGGTTTCCTACATGACCAACTCAAAGAACTGTAGCTACTGAGAACTCTGCATCTGGAAGCTCATGAACTATGACTTCTAAACACATCTCTCAGTCTGGGGGTACCTCAGAGCGACCCCATAGTAGACGCATAGAGTCTGATCATAGGGATACTCAATAGTACACTGAACAAGTCACATTAGCTAGCAAGAGTACAGGTACAACAGAAACCTCCTCGAGGAATCTGCGAGTCAAGACAACAAGAACAGAGTCAGATAAACATGAGTCTTCTATGATAGTGCAAACTGACCGAATGAGGTGGTTAGAAAATGCATTACGTAAGGAGCGAGAGCTAGTGGAAGCTCTCGAACAGGATAAACAAAGAGAAAGACTCTTGCGCCAACATGAGCAACGTTTAAGAGAGCAGGTTGAGCGGCTAGCTCTTAACAATTTATAGACAAATGGTGGTGACCACCAAAGAACTAGATGTGCTGACTCACCTAAGGAGAGGCGCACTAGACAAGATAGCCCACAATGAAATCCCCCACCAAACCATGAACGAAATCCAACTAGTGGGGGAAGGGCAAACACAACAAACCAGGATCACAATCCTGAGTCCCCTCGTAGGAGGGAGGAAAATGGAACAAATCAAATGGATAGAGAGTTACCTCCATTGCCACTATGAGTAGGCTTACAAGAGGAGGAAATCCATGCATCAAAGGCATTTCAAGAGCTTGCTGAAAATATGAAAGCCTTTGAGAAACAAGAGGCAGCTGGGAACTCGCCAACATTGAGCAAAATACACAACCAACCATTGTGCCCATCAATCCCTAGCCCTCCATATCCTAAGCACTTTGAGATGCCTAGGTTAGAAAATTTTAAGGGTGAAGAGGATGCACAAGAGCACGTCACCAATTTTATCAATGCCTATTTTCATCTTGAAGACAATGACGCTCTCATGCTAAGAACATTCATAATGACATTTTTAGGTGCTGCCACTCAATGGTTCAACCAACTACCTAAGCATAGCATAACCAACTTTGAACAACTAGTAAACGCATTCTTAAAGCGTTTCTCCTTTGGTGCTAAGAAGAAGGTGAACCTTTCAGACCTGGCCAACTTGAAACAGTATGATGATGAGCCAATAATGGATTATGGGAATAGATGGAGAAAAGTCATGGTAAAATTATCATTCTCCATTCCCATAGAAGAGATCATTCGCATGTTCACCAAAATTTGCTCTAAACACATCTCCCTCTTGCTACAACTTCAATAGTATCCTTCATTTGAGGAAGCTTTGGCACAGGCCAAGCTCATCGAAGAAATAAAAGTAGATGAGGGAACCATTAAACTCCAAACAAAAAGGAGTGGAACAAGAATGGTAAGAATGACAAGTACAAGTAGAAGCAGGGCAACCCTGCTCCAGTCAATCAAGTCGTATTGGCTACACCCAAGGATGGGGGTGCACAACAACCCCAGAACTATCAAGCACATCCCTCACCAGCCAATTACGACCAAAGGAACAATCAGGGGAGAAACAGAGAATGCAAGCCACCTCGTTATTTCATGCCTCTGACAGAATCAATGCAATCAATATTTAATCAGTTGAGTGAGGCCAGGAGGATCAGATTTCTTGATATACCTCTTATAGATCCCAACCATCCTAAGCCAAAAGGATATAGGGAAGATCAATTTTACCCTTATCATAGGATACCGGGGCATGACATTGAGGCTTGCATTGGTTTTAAGCATCAAGTGCAAAACATGATTGAGGTGGGAGAACTCAAAGTTGACAACCCACTGGCTCCCGATAACAGAGACATGGGCATATACAGAAACCCATTGCCCAATCATGAGGCCCCTAGAGAGCAAGGGGCCCAAGTCAATCAGGTTCGAGCTGATATACCTACCCACGGATGCATTGGGATGGTTGAGATTGTTAACATAGCAACAAGGACTAGGCGGTATGGTCAACCGCAACCTCCTACAGCTCCCATGAACATCCCAGCCACTCCTAGGCAGAGGCAAGACAACCTTCCAGGTCCACCAACATGACCTATGGTAACTATCCAGAGTAGATTGGAGCAAAACCTATAGATGACTCCAGCTAAGTTATCCATCTATGAGCTCATACAATAGTCCCCAAAGCATAGGGAGACTCTAATGGAGATTTTAAGGACAATTGAGCTCCAACCGCAAGATGCGAATGCATTCACTCACTTTGTGGGACAAGTACAAGAATGCCAGGAACCTATAATTCGATTCTATGATCATGAGATTAAGACAGTTCCTGCTGCCTTACCAGACCCTCCGCTAAACATTGTAGCGGCAATCAACAACTTACCTTTCAAGAGGGTCTTGGTCGATACATGTTCATCAATAAACATCATTACAACAACAACAATAGAGCACCTCAAGATCCCCAAGTCCAATATCATTCCAAGAGCTTACACATTGAGAGCTTTTAATGATGCTTTATGCAATACTGTGGGAACGATAGTCCTACCCATCAAGGTGGGGCACAAGACCATCCCTATGATGTGTCATGTCTTGGAAGGAGCTATGCAGTACAACATCCTCTTAGGGCATCCTTGGATAAGGGCCATGAAGTGTGTGCCTTCGATCTTGCACCAGTGTGTCAAGTATGTGCACGAGAACAAAGTCTATGTGGTTCTAGCCGATGAAGAGCCTTTTAAATACGTCCATCAGGTGGACATTCTAGGAGAATTTGTAATCCCTTCTACTCACCTATACGTAGCACCTTCATCCCCAACCACACAAGTGGATAACGAAGACAAAGGGGTAAGAAAAGACCCATGCACATCAACACCTCCTGGTGCACTCAAAATAGTCAATGCTTCTAAAGTACCATCAATGTCAAAACCAAAAGATAATCAGAAGCTAAAGGCACCCTTAGTCAAGGAAGAAAGGCCCAAGGAAGTGCCAACTATAGCCATTGCTGAAATTCCAAGTCCTATGGAAGAAGAAGATCTTCAAGATCAAGATGA
Organism: Wollemia nobilis; assembly: GCA_028583015.1. NCBI lineage: Eukaryota > Viridiplantae > Streptophyta > Pinopsida > Araucariales > Araucariaceae > Wollemia > Wollemia nobilis. Next base: position 9,327,994 of record JAQPPZ010001925.1, read on the forward strand.
AGATAGTGATTACCACCCCGCTTCACCAGTATCATCCGTAGGGTCATCTACATCGCATGCATCAATACACTTGGCAAGCACAGGCATAGGGGAGTACCTTGTGTAGAACATTACCTTTATGCCTATCATTGAGTCTACACAAAACATGGGAAGGCCTAAGGACTTGAGGCCACTAGTGGGAATAGTGGTTCCACTTGGAATCCCTCCCAACCAAACCAATTTTGTCTATGTCGACCTGGACTATGCCCATAAGTCTTCAGACATAGAAGAGGATAGTGATAAATTATTCATGGTCAATGTTCATTACCTCTCTAACCTCGAGTTTGCTCTAAGCTACTTTGAGCATTGCCATTGGCATGGCTATGGCCTTGGCATATATGAGCAAGGGTGCAGGCGGCCATACGAGCCACAATATCAACTTCCCTCCGATAGATTTGGCTTAGGCTATTATATCGGAGGTCGAGATGACTCTCTTGTAGTAGCATTGGATAGATTAAGCTTAGGGTTAGGAGAAGACATTGATTTCATTCCTTATCAACCCCTAAGAATAGGAAATTTGAGCAACAGACAAGTGGCCACGGTAAACATACCACCACCAAAAATTTATCATCCAAACATCTCAATTGATTCCACCCCAATAGGGTACAACTCATGGGATGAGGAGAATGGATATGAAGCAAGTGATGATGAGGTGCAACTTGGCTTAGCCTATCAGGGGCCTCACTATTTACAAATATTCACATGGTCCATCCATGATGAGAGTGGATATACATCAGAGGAAAGTGACTATGAATCAGAAGACTCAACAGAAAGAGCCTACTTAGGCCTAAGCCATCAACCCCTGACTTTGGGGCAAGAGACAAATGCAAATGGATTCTTCATAAGTGATGAAGAATATGAAGATGAAATAGAGATGGCCTACTTAGGGCCAAGACATGAGCCCCTTGTCTTAGGGCCGCATACCAATGCTAACAATTTTTGGATAAGTGATGATGACTTTGAGGATGAGACCGAGATGGCTTATCTTGGACCTCACCACTTGCGGCAAGTCAATGAGCTAGTAGAGAGAGAGGTGGCACTCCATGCTATAGACCCTCATCTATAATTTTTGGGGAGACCTATTGACCTAGCTGCCATTCACCGGATGGTCAATCCCCCTCCACCTACATTCAGAGAGTGATTAGAGCCCAATGATCCTATTATCCACCCTGCTCATGGGCCAGATCCAAAAATTCCCATTCCTCCAGAACCTCATCATAAGTATGGAAGGGAAACCCCTGAGATAAGATTACACCCATGTGGTCCTGGAGATTTCATCCCATCCATCAACATGATCTCCATTGATTTGACCACTCCACTTCATAATCCAGTAGATCCTACCAAATCATTGCATCTTGATATAGAGGCTATTGATTGGGATCATGCTAATTCACCCATAGAGCCTGAAGACCTCTTCCCCAATGAAGAGATGTTACAACCATTCCATTTTGCATCAGGTTGTGCGTATGACATCTTCCATGTTGGTTTGGAACCTGAGTCAGTAGGTCCTATAAATCCTGTCAATGACATTCATTTGATACCCATGCCTCATCAGCTAGAGGATGGGTCACATATGGCTATAGAAGTGACTTTCGAGGTGGACATCAGTGATGATCCTACCCAACCAAGAAAAGTCAAGTTCGGAGAAAGTCTATCTCCAGAGGAACAAGCCATCCTAATTCCTCTCCTCAAAGAGAGGCCAAATATTTTTGCTTGGACTTACAAAGACATGCCAGGGATAGATCCAAAGTTAGTCATTCACAACCTTTCATTGGATCCCATGAAGAAGCCAATCAAGCAAAAGCTGAGGAAAATGCATCCAACCATCGCTTTGATGGTGAAGAACGAATTGCAAAAACTATTGGATGCAGTATTCATAGTTCCTATCGACTACCCTGAGTGGGTGTCAAACATGGTACCCATGGGGAAACCCGATGGAAGAGTCTATATTTGCATAGATTTCAGAGATTTAAATAGGGCAACACCAAAGGATTCATTCCCATTGCCAAACATAGATGCTCTTGTAGATGCAACTACAGGTCATGAGATGCTCTCCCTAATGGATGGTTTCTCTGGATACAACCAGATCCAGATTAAGCCCGAAGATCAACATAAAACTACTTTCATTACTCCATGGGGGACATTCTATTACAAAGTGATGCCATTCGGTCTCAAAAATGTTGGTGCCACATATCAGCGGGCCATGACATACATATTCCATGACTATATGCATAAGATCTTAGAGGATTACATGGATGACTTATTGGCCAAGTCCCTATTATGGCAAGAGCACGCCGAAGTCCTTAGACAAGTCTTTGATCACCTCATAGAACACAATGTCCGATTGAATCCTAAGAAGTGCGTATTTGGCATAACTTCTGGCAAGATTTTGGGATTCATCGTATCCAAGAGAGGCATCGAAGTCGATCCTGCAAAGGTAAAGGCTATACTGGAAATGGCCGCCCCTACCAACATTAGGGAGTTGAGGAGCCTACAAGGCAAGATAGCATCCATCAAAAGATTCATCATGCAATTATCAGACAAATGTTGACCTATGAATCGGTTGCTATGCAAGGAGGTCCCCTTTCATTGGGATGAAGAATGCCATCAAGCCTTTGCAGAGATCAAAACTTATCTAGCAACACCACCAGTATTGGCTCCACCAAGGCCAGACATACCATTTTTACTATATATATCGGCTACTGATTTTGCATTGGGCACCATGTTAGCCCAAAAGAATGCACAAGACAAAGAGCAAGCCATATATTACATTAGTCGCACCTTGGTGAGTTATGAGCTAGGATATGCGTATGTCGAAAAGTTGTGTTTAGCAGTGGTCTTTGCAACTCGAAAGTTGTGACACTACATGTTGAGCCATACGACCTACGTCATATCAAAACAAAATCCTTTGTAGTACATGATGAGCAAGACATATCACAATACACGTACCACAAAGTGGATCATGCTATTGATAGAATTTGATCTAGAGTTCATAAGCCAAAATTCCATCAAGGGACAAGTCATAGCAGATCAATTAGCAGAGGTGCCTCTTCAGGATAACAAGCCTCTCACTATAGAATTGCTTGATGATGCGGTCTTTGCATTATCAGATCCGCCAGAACTCGAAGAACCTAAGAAAGAAAGAGACATGTCATTGTTCTTCGATGGTTCAAAGTGTGAACAAGGGGGCAGAGCAGGGATTGTATTTATCACACCACAGGGTGCTCCATTACCCTTATCATTCAAACTAGACTTCCCATGCACAAACAACAATACAAAATATGAAGCATTGATCCTGGGACTCCAAACAACCATAGCAATGGGCATTAAAATATTGAATATCTTTGGTGACTCCTTGCTCATAGTAAACTAGGTCAAAGGACTATTTCAATGCAGGTGCCCACTCCTAAAGACTTACAAGGAACTTGTTGACACATACCTAGCCCGGTTGGAATGGTATGACATCGAGGCAATCCCTCGTACATCAAATAGATTTGTAGACACCATGGCCTCTTTGGGATCCTTAATCCCTCAGAATCCATCTACTGATTTTACAACCATTCATGTGAAAGTGCTTTCGCACTCAACAATACGTCATGAAGCTCTTGACAATCAAGAATCAGTCAACATGATCAACATCGAGCCAAATCAGGATTGGTCCTTCATAGCCAGATATTTCTTGCAAATGGCACCTTGGGGGTCTTTGATCTCCCAAGGACCTATGGAGTGTGGTGCAACCATACACCATAGAGTTGTTCCTCAATCCATGTTCACTAGCTCAAAAATACAGGAAAAGCAAGCCATATTTTCTATAGAAGTCGTGGCTTATCAGGATTGGCTTTCCCAACTACGGGACTTCCTAAAACTTGGAATAGTACCTCAAGGTTTGTCGCATACTGAAAGGTGAACGTTCAAATAGAAAGCAACAAGATACATCTTGCTAGGAGAAATCCTCTATAGACGAGGATATGATGGAGTATTACTCCATTGTCTTGAGCCCCAGGAAGCATCCTGGGCAATTTTGCAAGCTCACGATGGCACATGTGGAGGGCATTTCAGTGGCATGGCCATCATTAAGCGCATCTTGAGAATGGGTTACTATTGGCCCACAATGGAAAGGGACTACTATGAGTATGTCAAGAAATGCAGTAAGTGCCAACATCATGCAAATCTAACGCACTTACCATCGCAAGCCTTGCAACCCATCCAGGCAGCATGGCCATTCTCATAGTGGGGACTAGACTTGATTGGGAAGATCTCACCCCCATCCTCAGGCCGACACACATTCATCATAACAGCCATAGAATACTTCACTAAATGGGTGGAAGCGATCCCCTTAACATCAACAACTGGACCAAGGATTACGGAGTTTATACTCCACAATATCATAAGTCATTTTGGGGTCCCTTCTAAGATAATATCGGATAATGGGCCATATTTCAAGAACAAAAATGTGCATGCTTTAATGAAAAATACCATATTCAGCATAATTTTTCAATGCCTTATTATCCACAAGCAAACGGGCAAGCAGAAGCCTCAAACAAAACAATAGTCTCCATCTTGAGGAAGACGGTGCAAGACAATCACAAGGATTGGCACATGCAGTTACCTCTTGCACTATGGGCATACAGGACTAGTATACGGACGCCCACTAGGGCAACACCATTTTCACTAGTATATGGCACTGAGGCCATCATGCCACTAGAGTTGGAAATTTTGACTCTACGCATAGCATTAAAGGACTTCATAGATGATGATGTCATGCGGTAAGGCCACTTTGATCAGTTGATGCTTCTTGATGAACGTCGAGTCAATGCTTTAGAGCATCTTCATATTTACCAAGATCACCTTGCATGAGCTTACAATAGTAAAGTCCACTTAAGGGAATTCAAGGTTGGAGATCTAGTGCTCAAAGAAAACCAACAGAATTCGAATCTGCCATCGCATCTACGAGATAAGTTCACGGTAAACTGGATAGGCCCATACATGATTTCATAGAGGGTTGGGCCTGGAGCATATCACCTTATATCATTAGATGGTGTTGAAGAGCCTGAACCTCTCAATATCATTCACTTAAAGGCATTCTACACATAAAACACAAAAACATTCAAATATGTCATAAAACACAAAAACATTCAAATATGTCAAAAACACAAACAAATCATAAAAACATAAAATTTCAAAATACAATCAAAGGCTCCAAGGGTAATTCAACCACTTGGTCAAAATCAATTCAAAATGCTCCAAGGGTATTCAAACCACTTGGTCAAAATCAATTCAAAAGGCTCCAAGGGTATTCAAACCACTTGGTCAAAATCAAATCAAAATGCTCCAAGGGTATTCAAACCACTTGGTCAACTTCAATCAAAAAGCTCCAAGGGTACTTCATGCTACTTGGTCAAAAATCAAAAAGCCCCAAAGGCATAATAAGCCCTTTGGTCAAATCAAACAAAAATACAAAAACAACATAAAAATAAAAAATACAAAAACAATTGCATCTCACATCTTGCATCCACATAATTGCATTGCATTTTCATATCCACTACAATTGCATATGTCATGAGAGCCTTAAAAGTGATACCACAGTTTGTCACACAAATCATTCAAATCCATACCTCCATCAACACGTGTGTAATTGTGTTTTTCAACACAACCATTATTTGTTGCTATACATAATATACTAAGGTTTTTCGGTTAATCAACCACACCTAGTGATCTTATCAAATTTTGTGGAAAACAACTTTGATTAGTAGAAGGTAAGGTCTAGCTGTGATAATGCCTTGGATATTCAAGATCCCATCACTAATTGAAACACTAAAATCCTAGCTGGTACAAGGAAAATATGAAAGTTGCAAAGCGGTCTAGGTTACCTTAAGCGAAAAGGATCTTCCTTGCTTATCCCCTGTGCAACCGGTTTAAAGGTGCTGAGAATTGGCAAAAGGACAAGCTTTACCCTATCCAAATCCCTTGCTTAAATCAAAATAAGCAAAATCCCAAAGCAAAGTACATATTCAAAAGGCCAAGCATACAGTCCACATTTCAAAGCAATAATCCGATACACAAATCATAAAATCAAAAAAATCCTAGCTCAAAGAAAAATCAATCAAAAATAAACAATGATTTTCATCACTACATATGAGCAAAATAAACAGTGATTATCATCACTACAAAAATCCTCGCTCAAAGAAAAATAAAAAATAAAAAGTGATTTTCATCACTACATATGAGCAAATATCCAAAGCCAAAAAGAAGCCAAAAAGGAATAAAGCTTGAATCCCTGGAATTCTCAGCATTGTACAAAACTGGAAGGAGAGATCCTTATGCATGATGATATGTCTACCACAATTGCTTCATGCATTTGTGTAGACCAATGTTTGAATGTGGATGAGCTAGCTTAGGTAACCCAATATTGCCTAGTGGTATAGTCCAACTAAGTCCAACATAAGGATGAGATGAACACTTGAGGATCCCTGATCTTAGCAATGGGCTGAAAGAATCCCGCCTGACATCGGAGGAAATGCTTGAGTTCTACCTCAAAATATACAATCACTTGCACACACAGAGATCATGAAAAACTAGGTCCATGGTAAAAGCCTTACTTTTCAAAAGTCTAGAGTGGTCAGTAGACAACTGTTGATAGGGTAACTAGAGTGTTTGAATCTCCGGAAAGCCCCAAAAATTCTTAAATAGCAACAAATCATAACATCATTCACACCATCACTTTCTTTATAAGATTCTATAAATTAGGGGTATCAACATAGTAGGACAGATACCGCATATATATTAGAAATAGTATATAGACGACCACTGACTACTTTATATCTTTTAATTTATAAAAACTTATCAAGAAAATACATTACACACCATTACATCTCATATATGAATACTTAATCAATTCTTATGATAAGAGTGATTATTTAAATTCATGATTATTTTTTTACTTTCTATGGTATCACCCATTAAGATTGTCAATGTCATATGCATTCCTTATGTTTTAAGTGATTAGAGCATACAGGTTCGTTTATACCATTCCATCACATAAGTTAGATGCATACAATTAAAGCAAAATTAAACATGCATTTAACAATAACATCGCATCCACAAACACAAGTCATTAATCATCCATCATCACATCATAAAGCACATCATAAAACATATAGGCAATATCCATTTGCATACAATCATGAATTCATCATTCATCATCAAAATACATCACGTCATATCATCAAATCATATAAGCATTTACACATCCATATAAGCATCTACAATATCATCTATCATCTAACATATACATCAAATCATCATAATGCCATCATCACATCACATCATAAAACAAAATAACAACAAAAACATGAGCAATAAACGATACACATAATGAGTCATAATGAAAAGATATCATAAAAGTATGTGTGTCAAGTCCATGGATGTACAAAAATGCCCATGGGCGATAGTCATATAGGTCAGCCTGACCTCAAAAATGAATCAAAACCAAGAGTATCATCAATCAAATACTAGGCCTGCACCCCCTGCAGCACCGCCCCCTATGGCCGGATCTCTGGGAGAATGGTGCGAGCTAGACCCTACTGGTCTCTCTGTATGAGGTCGGGCCCCATGACCAGGCCGGATGGAAGACTACCCTACTGTAGAGCTCCTACTAACCTGTGACCCACCTATGGCTCCTCTCACCCTAGGGATGGCGCCTAGCCTAATGATCTACCTCGAGAGAGCGGCAATCTGGGCTGCATCCTCAACAATCTGTACATCACTCTCATCCAGAAAACCCTATAGATGATGGATCTCAGTCTCGAGAGCTACCCTCGAAGGATCCTCGAGAGTAGGAGGGGCAACAACAACCTACATCTGGGTAGCTCCTCCTAGAGCAGCCTACAAAGCTCATATCTAGTCTGACAGCTGAGCTATAGTAGTATCCCTCTAGCTATGGTGGCATCATGTTATTGTACCTATATCTTGGCCGACTAGAGCTCGACCTCCACATCATGTAGTTGTGCCCTAAGAGGAGAATCTCTCTCCTCAGGCTCCATCTCCTCCTCTACCTCCTCAAGAGCCTCCTGCTCCTCCACTACCACCTACTCTACCTATTGGCCCCATGCCATAGTCCTAGCATGAACCCTATGCCCCATTGGGTCTACCCCATCTCCTCCATCATCCTCTCAGCCTAGACTACCCTCGCCATACCACATCAGGTCACCCCACCACCATGCAAATGCCTCTATGACTCCACCAACTACTCCAAGATCAATAATTAGGGCATCCTCCTCATCAGCCAACTCTATAACCTATCGAGGAGGGAGGTCTCTCTCTACTCCGATGCACCTATACAAAAATGGTACTAGTGGCACATCCTACTACAACCGTACTGACGAAGAACCCGAGAGTAGAAGAAGTGCTCCTGGATGTTGACCTTATGGCCAATGAGCCATCGCTCACACCGCATCCTAGCAGTAAAGCTGTCAGGGTCATCCCAAGCAGGACACTCATGATAAGGGTGCCATATGATATCTCCATCCTAGAGTCCAGTGAAAGTATTAGTGTAATGAGTCAGCTCCCCTACAAATGTGTGGCTCTTGCGCTCCTCGCTCTCTCTAGCCCACCTAGCACCATAGCACTGCATCCTCCCATCCACAACTATGATCTCAATAGGAAGCCCCTTAGGGTGATCTACCCTAATGTGCTCCCATCCCCAGACCTATAGAAGCCAACTACAAGTGATGCTGACATGACCCCTCCGATGGATGTGGTACAACTCATCATAACACTGAGCCAATAGAGACCTACCCCATGCATATATGATAGGCTCCTCACTATCTATCAGGTCCTAAACCATCACAAGGAGGTTCCAAGGGAACCTCAAGCCTAAGCAATCTAGGATGAGGACATTGTTGATGACCATCAACAGCACTGCATGCCTCATTGTGAAAACATGCTCCCAATACCAATGGATGATAGACACTCCTCCAAACTTGTTGTCCTTGAGAGCATCCTTAGAATACCTTCCAAACACCCGAGTGAAGACAACCACCTTATCATTAGTGGTCAAAGAAACAATAGCCACCCCATCAAAAGGGATCCGAAAGATCCTGTACACATCCTCCGACATAATGGTCATCTCATCGATCGAGAGGTGGAAGGTATTAGTCCGAGGGTCCCAACGATGGGCCAAAGCCATAAGATAAGCCTGGTCCGACATGAGGTGAGGTAATCTGGTAACATACTAGAGCCCACGAGCCTTGAGCCATGCCTAGTCTGTGTCATCCAAGCGAGGAAGAAGGTCAAGCAAGAGCTTCGGGTCCCGAGCCCGAGCAGTAAGGATCTAAACAAAGCAAAAGAAATATGAAACATGACTACAATGCAATACAGGCTAAAGAATAGTTCAAAAATTTCAAAAAAATCAAAAACTATCTCAAAAATCCAAAAACTAGCAAAAATTATGCAAAAAAATGGCTAAGGGATTTAGCATGTCACCTACACGAAAACTGGCCACTGGAGACAGCAGCGGCCAAGACCCAATGGTCAAATTTTTTACCATTGGGGTTCAAACCTAGCCGCTCTGAGCAACAACGGCTCAAAACCCTCTGAGTGACAACCAAGGGACGACACGAAAACCCATGAACCCTTGGCCAAAAAAGAACAAAAAAATCAAAATATTGCAAAATAACATAAAAATATCAAAGAGAGAAGGGAAAACAAAAAAATTAAAGGTAAATTCCCACTCAGGCATCAGAACAAAGCTAAGTTCAAACACGCTTAAAATGGCAGCAACAGGTGAATAACAAAAAATTCAGAAACCCTAGGCTAAAGCCACTAACAAAAAAACAAAATCAAAATTGGGGACTAACCCACCAGAGCAGAAAGTAAGCTAAACCTAGCTACGGGTTTTGATTCATTACTAACAGGTTTAGTGAGGTTCATTTTACCAATTACTTAGTGAGGTTCAATTTTACCCAAATAAAGGAAAAGAGAGCTAGGGTTTAGAAAAAGAGAAATACCCGAGAAGCTCTAGCTCCTCCAGTAGCTGATGTCTCACCCTGCGTAGCCATGTCCTCGATGCCAAGTAAACTCCAAAGTCGCAACCGTCGCTGTCACACCAGAGCTCTAAAAAGTGAATCTTCAACAATGAAAATGAAAGGTCAAACCCTAGAAAATGCAAATTTTATATTTCTTTAATTATGCCTTGGCCACTACTGACATCAGTGGCCCAAACTTCATGGCCGCTCAAGGTGACAACGGCCACAAGCAGGAACTCAGAGGCCGTTGGACCTGACAGCGGCCAGATCCACAGATCAAAATAAAAGGTTTCCTCCTTGAGAAATCACACAAAAATAACAAATATACACACTTTGATGGTTTAAGATCATCAGAATGTTCAAAATAACAAAAAAATCACATAAAAGCACAATCTCAGGTAGGCCTCGTATTCAGTCACCTACTCTATCAACTCGATGATTGCAATGATTCACACTCCATGTATTTTGGTGAGATGAGTAGATAACCATAAGGCCACTTGGGGCAAAAACAACTCATTTTGGAATTACGATGTGCCACCCTTCAATCCCGAAGAAGACCAAGATGGTCGGACTGCTCCATGGGTGCGAAAGGATCATCCTAATTCCCCTATGATATCAAAAACATTAAGCCAAAGTGATACAATCTAAACATAAATAGAATCACTCATCCTAACTCCCTAAGAAGGCTATTGATAGTTGGACCGCTCCTCGGGATAAGGATGGATGATTATCATAAACAATTGGAATCACACTTGGATGTGGGATTGCCCATTAAAAGCAACAAATGCTAGAAAGGAACCAGATTAGTCATATTGGTCAAGCGACTTGTCGCTTCATTCATTGTCATTTCTTCACCAATTCATTGTGTGAGGAAGTAGTTCAAAACTTCAACATAATCATAATCAAAATCAACAAAATATCACTCGATCATAACAAAATCATGTTCATCCTATGAATCATTGCATACAACAATCACAAATTTCCCTTGTTTGTTGGGAACGTAAGCAGACATGACATCTTCAATTGTAGCTCTCCTACCGGTCGAAATTGTTGTAGCAGTTGAAGCTACCCAATTGAGTTTGAGGAATGAGTGCAATTTAACATGCCCAAGCCACTGAGCTAAGTCCTCCGAACATTGAGGCAATGATTCAAGGGATGCATGCCATCTTGCATGATTGGGCCATCCAGCGTTGATCAGACCATTGATCACCATACACCCTACAAACAGATCAGTCTACATTTTTGCTCAACGTTGTGTTTTCCACACAGTGCATCACAAAAAGGGGCATCTATAGACACCTAAATCATGTCATGCTTAGGGGAGCTGCTCACATAGACACATTCATAAGATCATATGACATAATATTGGACTTTCCAAGCATCAATAATGGTTCTCACCACTCATTTGGGGCCTTTTCAAGCCATCCAAGCCTAGCCGCTCAAGCCAAGAGTGGCAGATCCTAGCCACTCAAGCCTAGAGTGGCCAGACCTTAGCCACTATAGATGATAGTGGCCAGATCTTAGTCACTGTAGATGACAATGGCTAAGCCATAAGAAGTAGTTTTGTCGACAAATAGGCCTAATCATGGGTGGAAGTGGTAGTCTGCATGCAATAAAGGTGAGTGGGAGTAACTTTGCATTCCTTTTCATGACCAGTTCACATAGGAGACTTGAGTTTGCATTTAGACTTTAGTTAACTAACCTCCAAACATAAACAAAGGACAAAATCTTCTCATGCTAATGACCAATTCACATAGGAGACTCAAGTTGGCAGTTATATTTTAGATAACTAGCTTCCAAACATAGAAAAGACAAGAAGCTTCTCATGCTAACTTACACTACGCATGAGAAATTCATTCCTAGGGCTTGGACATAGACCTAGGGTTTCACACTATAAAAGGTGCAAGCCTAAGAGCACCAAAGACATATTTTATCAGAGAATCAATCTTTTATCAATCTTGGTCATTGAGGAGAGCTTTCGAGACTTGGAGAGTTCCCTTGGAGATCACGAGTACGATGAAGCCCTGATGGATTGAAGAGCATAGCAACCATTATTTCAACATCGGATACAAGCTTTGGTCCATAGCTTTGGAGCAAAGAGGACGAGAGTCACTTTAGTGGCCGTTGTCTTGGACAGTGGCCCATAGGCTTAGCTTAGGGTTTTAGACATTAGATTCATTATTTTAGTATATCATTAGCATAGCATCATTTCATTCATTTGCATCCATAGCATTAGTCTAATTTGCATTTGCTTTCATTTGTTATATTCAGTACTAACAACCTCATCCGGGGAGGCATTCTCGGACATCTAAGCGTGTGTTGTTGTTTCATTGCTTACAGGGCCACAGGTTGATCGGACGGAATCTACAACATACGAGAGCAAAAGGGATCCCTCTAGGAAATAGACCTAGAGAAGGAGGCATCTGTAAGCCCTCATACATTTCCATGTGTGGAACCAGGAAGCTTTTTGAAAGTGCACCACCTCTTCGTGAAAGGGGCACTCTTTACCTATTTGTAACCTTATTGTATCGAAATGGGTATCCCTAAGAGGGACCGACATGTAACCGAGTTTCAATACGAATAAAGAGATCCATATTTGTTATTTTCGTGTTATATGCTTTTTCATTGTCTTCCATTTCATCTTGGGTTTTTAATAACATTGCAAGTAGAGTAAAGCGGTGCGTGCGTCCCGGGGTCGCTACACTATGAGCAAGCAGGGGTATCAAATATGCAGGGATGTGTGTGGAATGTGAGATGGTAAATAAAAAACACATAGAATCAAACAAGCAATTATATCCTATGTCTTGCAACAATATTTTAATTTTGATATTTTTGTGAGGTTTGTGTGTTTTGATGTGCAGACTCTCTAAGCCTAAGATAACTATGCAAGATGGCTTCCTAATATGGATGTCAAGTGAATATTTTTTTGATGATGAAATTCAAAAAATTCACTCACAAGCTGCTAAGGTATCTAAAGGGTGATCCATAAGATGGAGATGAATCACAACTTCATTGGTCTCGATTAGTAGTTGGTGATGAAATCCAACTCACTAATTTTGAAAGTGAAATGTGCAAAGTGTGTGCATTCTTTTTAAATATTTGTTTTTTGTGGTGTTTTTCACAAAATGCAAAGAAACCCTCTTTCACTCAACAAATTTGGTGACTAGGAACACTAATACCAAGCTTCTCAAAAGGGTCTATGGTAAACCTCTTAATATCCATACTGAATCAGCAAGTTTTTACAACAGTGGAGGGTTCACCTAGCTCTTCCACTCTGAATCAGCAAGTGTTTCCAATGGTTGGAGGAAGCTTGAGCACAATAGACTTTGGTCTAGCCTAGAAGAATGAGGATTAGGAAACTTTAGCCTAAAGTGCAACTACTATGCTTTTCAATTTTATTACACACAACACACAAAGCAGAAAGCAAAAACACCATGAAAGATAATAAAAACTTGAATCTAGTGTAATGAATGTCTAATGCAGCTAAAATGAATGCACGGATGCAGATTTATTCCTATGTGCAATTCTATATAATTTTGAAAATGATTATGAATGCCTAAGATGTTCAACAATGCAATATGTTGCTTTTTAAATAGAACAATAAATATTTATTTTCTTTCTTTTTAAAAAGTGAAAAATGTAAGCAGAGTTTAAATAGGATTTACCAGAAGTTTTACATATTTTTCTTCAACTTTGTAAACATGGCACAAAATCCCATAGTTTTCTATATCGAAACCCACCATTTTCTCTATCAAAACTCGTAGATGCTTTGTATAATCCTATGGATTCTCTGTAGCATCCATATGGACACTCAGTGGCATCCCCCAAACATTGGATGGAGATTGGATGCGATCATACAACCACATATCAAATCTTACTGCTTCCAAAAACCCTAGCCTTAGATCTCGTGATTTTTGTGGTAACAAATTTTTGAAACCTACAACCAAAATAGAAAACATAGATCATAAATATTGACAAGGTAAATTAAATTTTGAAACCCTTTGGGGGTCTTACCATGATCACGATTTTGTAAATAAAAAATTATCAACACCAATAAAAGAAACAAATCAAATCAAATGATACAGTATGCATAAAATGATAGATCTTATTTATATTGAACTCAAGGAGCCTGGATCTCCACTTTATACAATAAGTTTACCCTAAATTTGGGGTTACAACATAATGTATTCCTTTGATACAATTATTACAATAAGAGGATTTGAAACCCTTGTTCAAAATAATTTTGGTATCTCTGGGTCATATTCACTCCAAACAATTTGTAAGCGGTCTTGTGTATCTCTATGGGTCCACTCAAACTACAATAGTCATTAATGAAGATATCTCCTATAGCTACACACAAATCACAACACAAAGAGATTAGTAGTATATGTGAGGACTCCACTATGTGAGATCCTCTAAGTAACAAATCTACAAACCCTAGATGCAGTGATGTTAGAACATAAGTCAAATACATAAAACGTGAATTGAAAAACTGTAGATAACTAAAACACATCATGTTTAGTAGACTACTCATATGGGCACCTTTGCAGACCATATGAATGAGCTTGGACCTTTCTAATACCAATCAGTGATTATAACCACTCATTTTAGGCATTCTAGGCCTATATAGCCTTAGCCAGTGATAGCATCACTGGCTAAGATCCCGTCTATTGATGATCAGAGTGGCTAAAGGAAGCCTACCCCTAGCCACACTAAGAGTGGCTAAGGTTAGCCTATCCCTAAACACACTAAGAAAGAGTGGTTAGCCCTATAACAAACTTAGCCTTCTTGAGCCAAGAAAAATCAGTTGCAACTACCCAAATTGCAATGGTTTTGGAGAAATTTTGGTCCAAGAAGCTTCCAGAGGGTTCCTCCCAACTACTCAAGCCAATTGATTCTTTATCTTGATTTCCTTGAGAATCCAATATTAGGATTTGGAGAGTCTATTTATAGACCTCCCAAAGAGGTAAATAGAGAGACAAATTGAATGCAGTGAAGCCCTGCCAAACTAGAGAGCCATTTGCAACCCTTGATGAGTGCCAAGATATTTTCCAATTATAGAATGACATCTGCATTTGAAGCAATGGAGTTTCTAACAACTTAAAGAGCAAGCTTTCCATTTCATACCAATACATTGCAAATTCACAACAATTCACCCATAAATTTGTGTTCGGACACATCGACGATCCTTGACCATCAATTCAATGAAGGAATTGAGAATCCACAAACCTGATTTCAAGAGTAGAATATTTCCCTATGGTCGTTGTTGTCAACAGCGACCCGTAGGCTTAGTTGCTGGACTCAACAGTGGCTAGTAGAGCCAACTACTATGAGCTATAGTGGCTAGGGTTTGGCATGCAAAATCCTTCAATTTAGCCATACATTTACATTTTTTAGCATGTATTTAGATTAACTTAGCATAGATTAATCACATTTCATGCATTTCCATGGTTTATTCATAGTTTCATAGGCATATTTACTTCCAATTGTCAAGTTCATGTTTTCCTTCACATGCTTTCATATATTAGGTTTTTTTATGTGTAATTTAATATTACATACATATTTAGCTTCCTTTATATGTTTCAAGCTTTACTTCATGCTTTATTATCAATATTTTAGGCAACTTTATGCATCCTTATACATGTTCATGCATTCTTTACATATTTTCTCTATTTCATGCATTTTCTTGGAAATCAACCTCATCATGAGAAGCTTCATGTGCTATTAATGTGCTTTGTTGTTTCCATACATGTAGATAATAGATATCTCAAAGACAAAGTATCTTTCAAGACTCTTCCTCTTGACATTGGAGAAGGAGGCATCCTAGTAAGACTTCAAGCAAATTTGTGTTAAAGTGAAGACCATTCAAGTGCATCTCTTCTCGTTGAGGGGCTTCAACTATTGTAACAATTGTATCAATTTGATTTACTCCCTAAGAGGGAGATATTGTAATCAAGCTTCATCATTTTTAATAAAATATCACCCCTATTTCTTGAATATATTTTATTTGTGCAAATGATTACTTTATTTCCTTTTTCAAATTATTATATGCTTGCAATAGTGTAGATGCATGGTTTTTACCTTTATACAAGTGGTTATCACGATCAAACCGGCCCTATTTTTGCATTGCTAACTTGTGTTTTTATATTTTTTTCTATTGCGGTCTCAGCAACTCTGAGCGATAATGGCTAGCAATCCTAGTCGCAGACGGTATCAATGGCTATCATCCCAACCGCTCTGATCAATAGTGGCCAATAGAAAACATAGATAAAAATAGTTAGCAGCATGTTTCTCCATCAGATGAGGATTCCATGGTAAGTGGTATTCTCTGCATTTGTTGTATTTTATTTGTATTTTTTTCTATATAAAGATAAATTGCAGTTTAATTAGAAAACATAGTAAAATTGTAAGGGTAAATTTGTGAAAATGCCATGTTTTCTACTAGCCACTTTTAGGAATAGCAGCCTATGCTGTTAGCCACCCTAAAATCCTATGACTAGGTTTTTTGATTGCTACTCTGTATATTGCCTAAGTTTGTTGCATCCTATACATAATAGCAACCCCTATTTAGATTGTGTGTTAGGGTTTACTTGCTTGGGTCTTGATCAAATGCTAATATCATGTCAATTTTGCATTAGAAATTCTGAATTTTAAAGAGCATTTAATCTTTGTATTTTTCTAAAAATGAAACATTATTTTCTAGGAATCTAAAGAAAAATCATGAATCCTTATTGATGCATATTTCATTAATGCAAAATTAAAAGGAACACACACACACCACGTTCTAAAGTAAACATTAGTGATTTTGGGCTTTCACATCCAACCCGTTGATCAAGACCAATAGTGGAAGTTATTACCACTCGGTTGGCTTGTCTGACATTGTATCATCGGGACCCGTTCATGGCCAAGGCCAACCCAAGAACTATCCTATCCATATAAAATTGCATGCACTCCTCTCCGGAGGGTGTATAGTTGATTGTGGTGTGTTGGGTGAGGGTTGGTAGTACCTATGCTACCTTGTTGAGTATGGATTTCATCCCCATATTCTGGTGTGTGCGAGTATATAGGTGAAAACCTTTTAACAAATTGAGTATAACATCAACTTTTAAGAAACAAAATAAGAGTTATATTATATGATCAACAAATCAAAATGTATAAAATAAGTTTTAGGACACACATCTAATCCTTAAAAGAGATAATCATGTTTTCTACTTTGTGTGTTTCTTTATTGATTGTGTAATCAACATAAGATCCTCGATCTGGGACCAAACCCTAATTTTTCAAAAAAAAAATTGCTACTTTTTTATCCTGCATCCAATGAATCAAAAATATGTAAATTAGATCTATAACGAAAAAGTTACATTGGTTTTATTATTACTCTATTTTTGAGAGATTTTCAAGCCAAAAATAGGGAAAAATAGCCCTAAAAAGGCCATAAAAAGCCCCAAACAACCTCAAAAATTAGAAAAATTGTTTTGTTGTCTTAGTTAGCCCTTTGTGGACCCCTCATGTCATTTTTGAGTTCTAGATCCACAATTTCCCAAAATTCCTCAAATTGGTCATTTTTCCATGAGCCCCGGTTGGCCAAGTATCCCAAAAATACAAATTTTGACCCAGAAATCACTTTTTTGAGTTATAGCTCATTGTGATAATCTTGTAGCACTGATTTTTTTGATATATAACATACTCAACTTTTTTTGGAAGTCAAAATTTTCTAAAACAAAAATAATGGTCGGGGGAGCTCCCATTGTGAGGAAGACCTCCAATCTAGAGAGGGAATTAGGCTCCATAACCATCGAACATCTCCAAATCATTCCAAAGGACATAGCCATCCCTAAAGGGCATCCCAAGTTTTATCACAACATCAATACCATCCATAGGGGGTCAAACCTTTGAGATATCCCTATTAAGGAAGCACCCATAGGTCCTTCATAAAATCTTCTTGACTGGAACACCTTGATAGAATTTTATATAAGGAAAAATCCACCCATTGAGGGGCCTAGTAGGTCAATATCATAGTTTCACATCCTAGCTTGCTCTATACATCAATCAAAAAATGAACATGAGCATACACCATGGCCTAGCCTGGATGAACAAACCACTCTATTTGATCAAGTAAGTCACCCCCTTACTCCTCATAGAGAGCATTCTGCATATGCATGTTGTGTTTTTGTGCAGTATAAATATGCAAAGCTTACATCTAATCCTGAATATGCATCATTCCTCATATATGAGGAAGAGGACCTAATTCATCCTCCTACTCCTCGTGAAGAGTACTTGGGGCAACCACATTGCATATCTACATCATCAGACTATATAGAGCCCATTCATAAACCAGAGTATTAGGTCAATGCAACCTTTAAGGAGCATGGAAAACAAGTAATAGATCCTACTAGGGGAAAAATACATGACAAACCCCTAACCCCCATACAACTAAACAACAAAATCACACTCATCAGGAACTTAGGCCGCATCTTAATATACAACAACATATGGATCAACTCCAATTGGATCAACAATAATTAAATAAAAAATGGGTGGACTCACAATGAGAACACCTACAAAGGTTGTATCAATGAAAGATACAAGAACAATAAAAGATACAACAAGAGCAAGTGCAAAATACATTATGTGAAGTGGTGCTTACACCTAACACCCAAAAGATGCAACAATGCGTAAGGCATCTAGTGCAATCTTGAAATCTTCCCCCTCGACCATATCAAAATTATGTTCAACATCAAAAGCCATTATCTAGTTATCATCAAGAACCTCATACTCCCCAATAGTACCAAGATCAATACGATGAGGAATCATATGAAGAGTCCAAATGGGAACATCAGGATCAAATAGATACCTACCCTGAATCCAGTTATAATGAGGTACCTAATAATTATACTTATTGTCCACCTCAACATCAAAATCATCCCCTACTACCTAATCAAGGGTGATGAAAGGAAGATTATATCATTTCATCAGGGCCATACAAAGGACTAAATTATCGGGTTTATTTATTAAGAAAACAACCTCAAAGTTTAGTTTATCAAAAATCTACACTAAAGCAGCTTAGCAATCAGCCTTTGCATCTCTCAATGTCATCACCAACATACCCATTAGATTTCAAGATGCCTAAACTTGAAAATTTCAAATATTATGAATATGCACAATAGCACGTGACAATATTCATCAATATGTGCTTCCATTTTTAAGATAATGAACCCTTTATGTTGAGAATATTTCTTACAACGTTAGTTTGGGATGCTTTGGAATGTTATAATCATCTACCAAATAAGAATATTATAGGTGGCAACATGCAACAAAATTTGACCCCAGTCAATCAAGTTGTTTTGAGTATCCCCAAATCCTCAAACCAGGTTGCACCACCTCCACTACCAGTGTAGCATAATTACCAAGCTCAGCCTCCTCTAGCCCAAAATCATACGCAATAGAATAAAATACAAGGCCAACAACATTGGCCATTACGACAATATACTGATTTTCCAGAGACATTAGCATCAATCTTTGATCGATTATGTGAAGCACAAAAAATCAATCTTTTGAATATGTATCCTTTAAAACCTAATAAGCGTAGATCAAATACGCACAAGGAAAACCTATATTATGTTTTCCATCGACAAATGGGTCATGACATCCAGACATATTATCCCTTTAGATATTTAGTACAAGATATGATCGAGAGGCAAGAACTTCAGATAGGAGTCTTCCAAGACCCCTTGCCCACACACAAAGCAAACATAGCACCTACCAATAAATTTGAGCAACCTAATCAGATGCATATCAATATACCTCCCCAAGAGTTTGTGGGAATGATCAATATTGTAACAGAGAAACAGAAGTATCAAAATTGATCTACGCAACCTGTGGTGTCATCCAACATTTCATCTTTGCTCATCTCATCTCATCGGGCTATTAGTATTGCATAAAATTACACATCACAATAGGGGGGTCATTTTCTACTACTCCTAGCCAATCCAATCACAATGCATCAAACACAATGCACATTGGGGGTCTTCAAGGTGTCACACCTTCCCCATCATCCACATCACAATCAATGAAGCAAAGTGAGACCTCCAAAGGTATCGCACCTCCCTCACTTTCATTGAGTGGCACACACACTAGGGGTACCTAAGGTAGCGTACCTTCCCCTTAAAAATTCAAAAACAATCATAAAATATCAAAATTCAAAATCAATTTAAAACATAAAAAATATGAAAATAATTGAAAAATCAAAAATTCAAACACAATTGAAAAATCAAAAATTCAAAAACAATTTATAACACCAAAAATCCAAACAAAACAAAATGCAATAAAATTTAAAAACATTGCAAAACATCAAAAATACAAAAAAATTACATTTGGTATTGCATATGCATTTATTTAATTGCATTACATTAGGTATTTTCATCCATTGCATTTGTATTAGGATAGGTTGTGTTTACAATCTGACAAATGACACCATGTTTGTATGCCAATCATGCATCCTTACATCATCATCATCCATCACCCTTGTGAGTAATTATGTTTTTCAACACAACCCTTCCTGTTGCTATAAGGAATATACTAGGGTTTTTCGGTCATTCATCCATACCTAGTGATATTTTTAGATTTTTTAGAAAGCTATATTTACTTTTGGAGATGAGGTCTAGTTTTGATAGTACCTTGCATATGTCAAAATCCTATCATAATTTAAACATTAACAATCCTAGTTTGAACAAAGAAAGATGAACACTACAAAGTGGTCCTGGTCACCTTCAGCGAATGGTTTTTACTTGCTCATTTTGTGATGTGCATGGCCTAGAGTATTGATCATTGACAAAAGGACAAATTCCCCCTACTACACAAAGAAACCCCTTGCTTTCATACAAAATAAGAAAATTTCCAAAAGCAAAAGCAAAGCAAAATAAACAGTGGTTATCATAACTAAGAAAATCCCTTGCTCCAAAAGAAAACAAAATGCAAAATAAACAATGATTTTCATCACTAAGCATGAGCAAGTATCCCAATAAATGAAAAGAAAAGAAGGGGGTGAAGAGCTTGAATCCCTAGAATGGTCAGTATTCGAAGCCATTGAGTGATCCCCATTATAGCAATGGGTTGAATGAATCCCACCTAGCAATGGGGTAGTTCTAAGCAATTTACAAATGAGCTAGCTTTAGGTGGCCTATATTACCTAGTAGTCTAGTCCAACTACGTCCAAACCTAGGATCATGATGAACATTTGGTGATCCTCATTACAAAAATGGGCTGAATGAATCCCACATGGAAATGAGGTAGTATTATGCCTCATCTAATATATTCATTTGTACACATAGGGATAATGAATATCTTGGTCTTCATAACAAAAACTTTTATCTTTCAGAAGTCTTGTGTAGTCATTATACAACTTTTGATTAGTCAACTAGGGTGTTTGAGTCTCATGGAAAACCTCAAAAATCCCTTATAGCAACAAATCATCTCATCAATCATACACAATTTTCCTTGTGAACTTTTGTTTATTAAGGGGTGTTCATGAAATAGGATAGATACCATATGGATATCAGCAATGATATTTAGATGACCACTGACTATTTTGTGCATATCTTTTAATCTATAGAAGCTTATAAGGAAAACCCATACATCTCACATCATCTCATCTCACATATGGATGCTTAAATGATTAATTCTTATGATAAGAGTTAC
Organism: Wollemia nobilis; assembly: GCA_028583015.1. Taxonomy (NCBI): domain Eukaryota; kingdom Viridiplantae; phylum Streptophyta; class Pinopsida; order Araucariales; family Araucariaceae; genus Wollemia; species Wollemia nobilis. The sequence goes on from JAQPPZ010001925.1 coordinate 9,349,755, forward strand.
CATTTTCATTCATGATTTCCATACATTTAGTGGTGTCTTCCATTAGTTTGTAGCACATATTAGATGCATTCCTTATGTTTTAAGTGATTAAAGCATACAAGTTCATTTACACTAGATCATCCTCATGTAATTAATGCATTACATTACAGATCATCTATCATATCATATCACATAGATTAAATGCATAAACAATTGGAACAAATTTAAACATGCATTTAACAATCACCATCTCATCCATATATGCATACATAATAGTGCACCTACACATATAGATCACAACATCTAATCATACATCTATCATCTAGCTAGTGCATGTCATTAGTACATCGTACACACATAAGCATAATCACATCATCATCTAGGTATTGCATCCATAAATGCATCCATGGACATTAAAGCATATCTACCGATCCATAATCATCAAAAATCATAAAATTAAAAAAAAAACAAATAACAACAAAATCTCAAATACACCTCGTATCTAGTTATTTACCCTATACACTTGGTGGTTGCAGTGACTTGCACTCCATGCAATCTGAAAAGATGAGTAAATTACCATAAGGCCATTTGAACCAAATTATTCATCATCGAATTAAAATTTTTTCACTTCAATCCCCAAGAAGGCCATGGAGGCCAGACTGCTCCACAGGAACGAGGTATTCATTTCCTTTCTTCTATGAAATTTCATAAGATCATCAAACATAGTGATTCATCCCATGCTAAATTGAATTTCTATCATCTTGATTCCCTAAGAAGGCCATTATGGTCATACTGCTCCATGGGATAGAGATGTACAATTACTATTAATAGTTGAAATCATAGCTGTAATAGGACCTACCATACAACAAATGCAATCATCTTGAATTGTCCAAATCAATCATCTTGGTCAAGCGACTCATCACTTTCATCACTTGTCCTTTCCTCATCAACTCATCTCTTGAGGGGGTAGTCATAATCAATAAAATTCATAATCAAAATCAACAATTAAAATCTCAATCATTGCTAAGTGCATTCGTTCAAGAATCATTGCCGAAGACAATCATGCACCCTCCTTGCTTGGGGCAAATAAACAAAAGATCAAAATAAAATTCAAGCAAACCAGTAAGCTTGTCTCCTAATTTCCACCAAGGCTAGGATTTGACTTAAGCTTATCTCCTAATCGCCGCCAAGGCTAGGATTTGACTTAAGCTTATCTCCTAATTACCACCAAGGCTAGGATTAGACTTAAGCTTATCTCCTAATCACCACCAAGGCTAGGATTTGACTTAAGCTTATCTCCTAATCGCCACCAAGGCTAGTATTTGACTTAAGCTTGTCTCCTAATCACTACCAAGGCTAGGATTTGACTTAATCTTATCTCCTAATTGCCGCTAAGGCTAGGATTTTGACTTAAGCTTGTCTCCTAATTATCGCCAAGGCTAGGATTTGACTTAAGCTTATCTCCTAATCACTACCAAGGCTAGGATTTGACTTAATCTTATCTCCTAATTTCCACCAAGGTTAGGATTGACTTAAGCTTATATCCTAATCACCGCAAAGGCTAGCATTTAACTTAAGCTTATCTCCTAAATATTTGCTAAGGCTAGGATTTGACTTAAGCTTATCTCCTAATTGCCACCAAGGCTAGGATTTGACTTAAGCTTATCTCCTAATCACCACCAAGGCTAGGATTTGACTTAATATTATCTCCTAATTATCACCAAGGCTAGGATTTGACTTAATATTATCTCCTAATTGTTGCTACTTAAGCTTACCAAAATCAAGTTCTTCAACTCATCGAAGGTAATAATTCAATGATGTATGCTCTTTCCATTATTGGGGCATCTAATTTTGACAAGATCAATGAACATCATAAAACCTAGAATATGGCTTTAGGTGGTCTATTTTTTCTTAGTGTCATGTTTTCCCAAAACGCATCCTAAAAGGGGTATCTATAGACACCTAAAATATGTCATGTTTAGGAGACTACTCATATGGGCACCTTTGCATACCATATGAATGAGCTTGGACCTTTCCAAGACCAAGTAGTGGTTCTAACCACTCATTTTAGGCATTCTAGGCCTATACATCTTTAGCCATTGATAGCATCAATGGCTAAGATCCCAGCCACTAATGATCAGAGTGGTTAAGGGTAGTCTGCCCCTAGTCGTGTTGAGCAAGAGCGACTAGCCTTGTAATAAACTTGACCTTCTTGAGCTAAGAAAAACCAATTGCAACTATCCAAATTACAATGATTTTGGAGTTATTTTGGACCAAATAGCTTCCAAAGGGTTCCTCCCAACTGGTTAGGTCAACTGATTCTTGATCTTTGTTTCCTTGAGAAGCCAAGATTAGGATTTGGATAGTCTATTTATAAACCCCCCAAAAAGGTAAATAGAGAGACAAATTGAATGCAATGAAGCCTTGCCTAACTAGAGAGCCATTTTCAACCCTTGAGGAGTGCCAAGATGTTTTCCAATTGGATAATGACACATGTATTTGAAGCAATGGAGTTTCCAATAGCTTGAGGAGCAAGCTTGCCATTTCATACCAATCCATTGCGAATTCACAATAATTCATTCGTAAATCTATGTTTGGACACACTGAAAACCCTTTACCATTAATTAAATGGAGGAATTAAGCATCCACAGACCTGATTTCAAGAGCAAAACATTTCCTCGTGGCCGCTATTATCAACAGCGACCCGTAGGCTTAGCTATTGGACTTAAAAATGGCTAGCAGAGATAACTACTATGATAGCAGAGATAACTGCTATGAGCTATAGCAAATAGGATTTGGCATGAAAAAGCCTTCAATTTAGCCATAGATTTATATTTCTTAACATGCATTTAGATTAACTTAGCATAGATTAATCAAATTTCATGAATTTCCACGGTTTATTCATAGTTTCATAGGCATCTTTGCTTTCATTTTTGTAACTCATGCTTTCCTTCATACGCTTTCATATATTAGGTTTCTTTATGTTTAATTTGTAATATTACATACATGTTTAGGTTCCTTTATATGTTTCAAGCTTTGCTTCATGCTTTATTGTCAATATTTTAGGTAAATTTATGCATCCTTATACATGTTCATGCATTCTTTACATATTTTCTCTATTTCATGCACTTTCGTGGAAATCAGCCTCATCATGAGAGGCTTCATGTGCTACTAATGTACTTTGTTGTTTCCTTACATGCAGATAATAGATCTCTTAAATACAAAGTATATTTCAAGACTCTTTCTCTTGACATTGGAGAAGGAGGCATCCTAGTAAGCCCTCAAGCAAATTGGTGTTAAAGTGAAGACCATTCAAGTGCATCTCTTCCCGTTGAGGGGCTTCAACTATTATAACAATTGTATCAATTTGAGTTTCTCCCTAAGAGGGAGATATTATAATCGAGCTTCATAATTTTTAATAAAATATCACCCTCGTTTATTGAATATATTTTATTTGTGCAAATGATTACTTTATTTTCTTTGTTAGATTGTTATATGCTTGCAATAGTGTAGATGCATGGTTTTTACCTTTGTACAAAAACCAATTATATCTTATATCTTGTCAAAATTATGCATGTGTTTTTTATCTATGGTTTTGGTTACTCTATCTAGTGATGCACGAACACCCATAAGAATTTGAGGGTTTTTCAACTACAAACTAGCTAATGGGAAATACCCTAGAGCATTTAGGGATAGCTATGGATACCTTACAGTATTCCAAAAATGCTCTGCAACATTTTAGAAATGCCCTGGAGTTTTTAGGGGTTGCGAGTAGGTGTTCTGTAGAACCATGTTTTATTCACAGAGGTTTCAATGGCATATATGGCAGATGGGGAGGCGGTGAGGGTTTGAGTGACAGTCAGGATGGAAGGTGTTAGCAAAGTGCTAGGATTTTTTAATCCAAAGTGTTTCGACCTCTAATATTTTCTAACCTCTCATTCAAAAAAATGAATGATCTTTTATAATTTACCCTTGAACATGTTAGGATTTCAATGACACCAATGAATGATCGATATTAAAACATGATTAAGGGTTGAGATTGAGATTTTATAAGTGACATGGATAGTGTTGAATGAATGGTCGAGATTAAAATATGATGGGTGGCTGAGATTTATTCACATATATACATATATATTTATTAAATATATATAAATATAAATATAAAATATTTATATTTATATATAAATAAATACATATATATATAATGAATGGTTGTGATTTGAGGATGTGAATGGATGACAAGTGGCTATTATTTGGTGTCTACAAGATCATTTGAGAATATCATTGATATAATCTTTGATGACATCATGAATTATATCATAAAATATGTATGTCATCATGCACTAATAGGTTGCTTTATCATTCTTCAATCCAAAGGGTATGACCTAGTAGCAAAAGGTCCCCCAAGGGGTAATGAAGGTTGTCTTAGGTTGGTCTTCTGGCATAATCCAAATTTGATTGTGTAGTGAATTTTCACTACATATATGATTCAGTGGAAATTTTATGCTCAAGCCAAGATATTAGAAAAATAAATGAGCATCGAGATAACACAATGTCATAAATCTCGACTACCCAAAGGGGACTCATCATCCCTATTGGGTACCCAAATCATTAGGAAAATACTAGAGTATGAACAACCCTCTGAAATCCATACCTAATACTAGAGTATGAACAACCATCTAAAATCCATACCTAGCACAAAGTTCCAATTGCCAAATATCTAAGACAAAATGAGGTAATAATTGAACCACCTAGTGATGGGACCCATGCAATATTAAGCCATTTTTGAAGTTGATAGAAAGACTCCCTTGGCAAATGGCTCAAAATCCAAAAATAAAAGGAACCTCACTAAGGTCATGGTTAGAAGATATGGTTTTGTTTGCATGGAATTAATAATGATTGGACCCTCTACCAGCTTTAGACCTACTAGCATCACATCCTAAGTGTAGCAATCGAGGAAGACCTCAAAGTTCCCACTCGCACATATTTTGGGGTGAGATTCAAATTTTGAATTTTGATAAAACTATATAAATAGACAATTTTGTATCTAAATTAGGTAAAGAAAGATAGTTCTAGTTCCTCATGCCTAGTATCTAGTCCAATTAGTCTTCTTTTAAAAACTCTCTTATGTAGTGATATGGACTTGAACCCAAAGTTATTCTATGTACAAACCCCTTTAATCCCTTTCATTGTAGCACATGTAATGCTATATTATCAAGACATATATATGATATTTATGGCTATTTTTTATTTTCTCTATTCTTTGTACGTGTGTGCAAGTTTTCATGGGAACCTTATGACTAGCATTCGTCCATGCCTTATATAGGCTTCATAAGAAATAATGTTCATGTTGCAATGAAACATGTTCTCTTTCTTGGTATGGGTGTATCATATGTTCATTAACCCCATCACTGCATGGATGACCTTACTCTTTTTGCATCAACACCCCTAGTTTATGTATTTCTCTCCATAGGATAACTCTATCCCCTCTACTCTACTGAAATCTAATCAGATCTGCTCACAAATATGATCTAATCTGCTCACAACACTATCTAAAACCTTCTCATAAGTTTGCCTCTAACCTGCTCACAAGTCTGCCTCAAATCTTCTCAAAATTTTACCTCAAATCTACTCAAAATTTTACCTCTAACCTGATCACAAATCTGCCTCAAACCTGCTCAAAAGTTTACCTCAAATCTGCTCAAAATTTTACCTCTAACCTGGTCACAAATCTACCTCAAACCTGCTCAAAATTCTACCTCTAACCTGCTCACAATCTCTGCTCAATTTTCTCTAATACATGCTTATAACTGCTCATAACACATGCTCAAAAAGGTTTCACAAAGATGCAAAAACTTATCTTCAAACCTAGCACAAGTAGTTCACAATCTCTAGCACAAATGTCTCAAACTCTTTCAACAATGGAAGCACAATCTTGTTCTCAAACTCTAACCCAAATATTTCCACAATCATTCAACAATGAAGCACAAATCCTAACTCAAATATTTCCAACAATGCTTATCAAACAATCCTTTTCACTCCACCTTATGTTCCAAAACATTCACTTCAACAAAACACTTTAAACAAGGGATGATGTGCCCATACCTCTTAATTGCTCTTGTGGAGATATGTCTTCAAAAATCTATCTCATACACAATTGATCTTTCTAGTGCCACTTCAAGAGTTAGATATCAAAATACTCTCTCAATACATCCATATGAATTTTCTTCTCAAAAGATATTTCACCATACAAAAATTACAATAAAATATCAAACCACTATAACACCTTATTACTCCTATTCTTTCATGCACAATAATGCTCAACAAAACAAACTAGAAATTACACACATGAATTTCTCATATACACCTTATACCTCCTTCTTATGAAAATAATGCACTCTTAAAATTTCAATAAGACCAATAAAATATCACTTCATCTCATGCATCAACAAGCACTAGCAATCTAAAATTTCACCTTTCATCCCTTTTTAAAAAAAAAAATCAAATCACTTTACTATCCTTATAGCTCCCTAGTACACATTCACCTCAAAACATTAAAAATTAATTAACCCTTATAACTCCCAAATTTGAGCACATATGCATACCTTAAAAATAAATTTGCCCCAAGGGCTACCACCACTACTCAAACCTGCAACTCCTCGCTGGCCCCGCATCCTAGCACAAGGGAGAACACCACGTGGGCTAGCCACCCACACAAGCACAAAGGAGCACATGCTCCTACTTCTTCACCAAACCAGCACAAAAACCCTCGACCAAGCAAAAATACTTCTATGATTTGAACTTAGAACCTGCCGCCTACAATGCACTCTACAAGCCGAGCTTGCCAACTAGGCTATCCACCCACGTTGTATGGAATTGAGCATCATTTGTCTTGGCTACGCGTTGTCCTCAAAAATCGCACAAGCCTTTCTCTCTACCTCTAGTGCTTGTCGAATGAATAGCAAATATATGATATTAATTTTCAGGGTAATCACAACTTTGGCTTTGCACAACATTAACCCTATTATACACTTTTACCCTTTGACTTTGGATGTTGGCTCAACATGCAAATTCAAATTTTGGTACCATATAAACATTTTAAAAATATTATAATAATTTAAATCTAAGGTAGATTTAAATATTATAATTTATATTTTAACCTTTGGGCCCTTTTAATTTTTAATTATTATAATTATTTAAATCTTCATAGATTTAAATATTATAATATTTTTCTTCTTGGACCTTTTCTTTGGATAACTTTACCACCATAAAACATCTTCCTTTTTCTTTTGCAAATACCACCATGGTAAAACCATTAAACCTTTATTTTCCTTGACATAAATGACAACCAATGTCATCAACTTATGACATCAATCCTTTTGACATCAATGACAACAATATACTCAAAATTTCCAACAATCTCCCCCTTTGTCATTGATGGCAACCCTTTTCTAAAAATTCTTTTTCAAACCACTTGATTCCAAATCTGCTCCCCCTGAGAAACTGCTCCCCTAATTGAATGCTCTCCCCCTTACTCAAATATCTCCCCCTTTGACATCAATGGCAAAGGGACTCCTTTGGGGCTAAATATAAGACTCTTAGCTCAGCCCCCTCCCCACCTCCTCTCCTTGAGGTGATTAATTTTGGGGTGGGAGTAAAACTACTCCCAATTTCCTTCTAAGATACTCAAAAGTTTCCTTTGGAAGTGGCTTAGTGAAAATATCTGTAATATGTTCCTTTGTAGTAACATATTCCAATTTGACTTGCTTATCTATCACCTGTTCTCTCAGAAAATGGTATTTGATCGGAATGTGCTTGGTCCTGGAGTGCATCACTGGATTCTTTGAAATGTTTATAGCACTTGTATTATCACATAGTATGGAGATGGGATGATCATGCTCTATCTTGAAGTCCTTTAAAGTTTACTTCATCCATAACACCTGTGTACAACAAGCAACCACTGCAATGTACTCTACCTCTACTGTGGATAAGGATATTGATGCATATTTCTTGCTTAGCCAAGAGACTAAACAATCTCCAAGAAAGAATGCTCCTCCACTTGTGCTTTTTCTATCATCAATACTGCCTGCCCAATCTGCATCTGTATATGCTATGAGAGTGAAATTATCACTTATGGGATACCAGAGTCCAAAATCCATAGTCCCTTTTAAATACCTGAGAATTCTCTTTACTACCAGTACATGTGTTTCCTTTGGTGTTGCTTGAAATCTTACCACTAATCCCACTACCTGCATTATATCTGGTCTTGTAGTTGTAACATATAGTAAGCTGCCAATCATAGATCTATACAATGTCTGATTTGCCTTAGGAGATTCATCATATTTACTCAACTTGCATCCTATAACCATGGGGGTACTTACTGGTTTGCAGTCTTCTAATTTGAATTTCTTCAACATTTCTTTTATATACTTGGTTTGTGAGAGAAATACACCCTTCTCTGATTGTGAAATCTGTAGTCCAAGAAAGAAGGACAACTCACCAAGCATTGACATTTCAAATTCATTTTGCATACTCTTTGCAAATTTTTGACACATCTTATCATTATTACCTCCAAAAATGATATCATCCACATAAACAACCATAATTAGTAAGTCATTTCCTTCATTTTTGATGTATAAATTATTGTCAACTATTCCTTTCCTAAAACCCTATTCCTGAAGATACTTATCCAACCTTGAATACCAAGCTCTAGGAGCTTGCTTTAGTCCATAAAGAGCCTTCTTTAATCTGCATACATAATCTGGCTTATCAGTTAGGTTGAACCCCTCAAGTTGCTCAATGTAGACCTCTTCTTCCAAGACACCATTGAGAAAAGTTGATTTAACATCCATTTGATATACTTTGAAGTTTTTGAAACTTGAGAAAGCTAAAAATATCCTTATGGCCTCAAGTCATGCAACAGGAGCAAATGTTTCATCAAAATCAATCCCTTCAACCTGTGCATAACCTTTGCATACCAATATTGCTTTATTTTTGACTACCTGACCATCTTCATTTAACTTGTTTCTGAAAACCCATTTAGTGCCAATTACATTCTTATATTTTGGTCATGGGACAAGTTCCCAAGTCTCACTTTTTTCTATTTGATCCAATTCCTCATCCATTGCCTTGACCCAAAACTTATCTTCTCTTGCCTCATTGAAATCCTTGGGCTCAATTTTAGATAACAAAGAAAGATTTGCATGCTCACTTGTTCCTATTATCTTCCTCCTTGTCTATCTTTCATCTGGATTTCCAATAATCAGATCTCTTGGATGATTTTTCTGCACATACCTGGATGGAGTCTTAGGTGGTGTTCTTTGTGTTTCCTCTTCTTCTGATTCTTCACCTAATTCTTCTTGGCAACTTTCTTCTTCTTGATACACAATTTCTTGAGTTGGTTCTTTTGACCCTATCTGTTCATCAACTATCACATTTATACTTTCCATAATTGTATGTGTCCTCTTATTATAGCACCTATAGGCTTTGCTCTTAGTGGAATAGCCAAGGAAAATACCCTCATCACATATTGAATCAAACTTACCCAAATTTTTCTCTTCCCATCTTATGTAGCATTTGCTTCCAAAAATTTTGAAATATTTTATAGTAGTTGGTCTCCCTTTCCAGAGCTCATATGGGGTTTTGTGATGATTTACTCTTACTTGAGCTCTATTGATGATATATACTATTGTATGAACTACATCTCTCCAAAAACCATCTGAAATCTTAGACTCATTCAACATAGCTCTGGCCATATTCTCAATAATCCTATTTTTCCTTTCAACTACTCCATTTTGTTGAGGAGTTCTTGCTGCTGAATATTCTCTTTTGATCCCATGTTGTTCACAAAAATCTATGAATTCACCTGAAGTAAATTCTCCTCCTCTATCTGATCTTAAACACTTAATCCTTCTACCTATTTTATTTTCTACTAATTCTTTGAATGCCTTGAACTTCTCAAAGGCTTCTGACTTTTCTTTTAAGAAAGCTACCCAAGTCATTCTGGAGAAATCATCTATAAATAACATGAAGTAACTTTCACCTAGTAGACTCTTTGTCCTTGTAGGACCACATAGGTCAGTGTGAACTAGTTTCAATGGTTCAGATGACGTAAATTATTTTGACTTGAAACTTGTTCTTGTTTGCTTTCCATGCTGACATTGTGCACAAATTGTGTTTTGTGGCCTTTTTATCTTGGGTAAATCTCTGACTGCCTGCTTGTTGCTTATTTTCACTATGTTGTCAAAGTTCAGATGACCCATTCTTCTATGCCATAACCAACTCTCATATTCTTGTGATAAGAAACACTTTTCTCCCTTAATCTCACTTAGCATGTAGAGATTGTTTGTAGTTCTATTAGCATCTGCAATGAGCTTTCCAATTTTAGATTTTCTGATCTCACATCTATTTGGATGAAAAGTGACCATGTGCCCTTGATCACAAAGTTGGCTTACACTTAGTAAATTGTGCCTCAATCCCTTGACATACAATACATTCTCTATCTTTGTTTTTCCATTATCTAAACTCAAGGTTCCTTTCCCACAGATTTTTGTTGAACCATTATCACCAAATTTTACTGATCCTCCATTGATTTCTTTAAGTACAAGAAATTTACTCTTGTCCCCTATCATATGACTTGAACAACCACTATCAAGAAACCATTATTTTCTCTTATCTTGCACATGAAGAGTTGTTTGTACCAACATTGACTTCACTTTTTCTTGCTCTTTTCTCTCTCTCCTAATTGTTGAGGTTGTATTATTTTGAGCCTTATGATCCTCCTTATTTTTGCTTAATTCAAGAAATACTATTTTACACCATTTGGCCTTGTGCCCAAAGTTATTGCATTTGTAACATATGATATTGTCATTCATGAGAGGTGCAAAAGAATTGAAATTTCTATCAACATTATCTCTCACATAAATAGTGCAATGTACAACTCTATGACCATATTTGTTACATGAAAAACAATAGCCATGGAAGAGATTTTGTAACCTATTGGAGTGCCTTGAATAATATGGTCGCATGCTTCTTCCTTTGTTGTTCCTGTAATTGAATTTTGTCCATGGATCTTCTTTGCCTTCTTCCTTCTTGATGCTTTTGCCTTTCAATGCATTAGCATAAGTCATGGGCTCTTCTTCTTTTGATATCTTTGTTCCTTGGGAGCTTGAATCCTCTTTCTGTTTCCCTAACTTTATATCTTGTTGTAACTTACCCTTAGTCTTTTCAACTTCCTTTCTTAGAGAGACAATTTTTTATTCCAATATTTCACATTCTAACTCTTTTGCCTTTAACTATTCTGCCATATCCTATTCAATTTTCCTTCCCTCTTCAAATTTTACCTTGAGCTCTATGAGGTTTTGTAGAAGTTCCATATTTGCTTCCTCATCCTCTTGGATTTGATCCTTCAAACTTGAATTCTTCCTTCTAACCTTTTCCAAGTTTCTAAGAGCAGCAATAAATTCCTCTTTTATGTCGATCATGGCCTCTTCTCCATTTTTTGAGGTCATGTATGTTCTTGTGGGATCTTCCTTCAAGTTGTTAGGCTTTTCATGAAGGAACCCACTCTGATACCAATTGAAGAACATAATCTTATACTGAGAGGGGGGTGAACAGTATAAGATAAAAATTTTTACTTTTCAATCCAAATGATAACAACAATAATATCAAAGTAGTAAATAATGCACACATCATCACACACATGAGAGACATGATTTAACGTGGTTCACCCAATGTGGGCTACTCCATGAAGAAAATATTCCTTATAAATTTTCTCAATGAATATTTTGGGAATCAAATCCCTATTACAATGTTTATGGACCTCTATCCAAAGGAGACACCAATCCCCTTATACTCTAGTTTGTGGATCTCTCTCCACAGGAGACCTCTATCCCCACTACTCTAGTTTATGGATCTCTCTCCATAGGAGAACTCTATCCCACTACTCTAGTTTATGGATCTCTCTCCATAAGAGAACTCTATCCCCTCTACTCTACTCAAATCTGATCAAATCTACTCACAACACTATCTTAAACCTGCTCACAAGTCTACCTCTAACCTACTCACAAGTCTACCTCAACTACTCACAAATCTACCTCAAATCTACTCAAAATCTACCTCTAACCTCACAATACCTCAAACTCTCAAAATACCTCTAACCTTCACAAATCTACCTCAAACCTACTCAAAATCTACCTCTAACCTACTCACAATATCTCTCAATTCTACTCTAATACATGCTCATAACTACTTATAACACATGCTCAAAAAGATTTCACAAAGATGCAAAAACTTATCTTCAAACCTAGCACAAGTAGTTCACAATATCTAGCACAAATATCTCAAACTCTTTCAACAATAGAAGCACAATTGTTCTCAAACTCTATCCCAAATGTTTCCAAAACATTCAACAATGAAGCACAAATCCTAACTCAAATATTTCCAACAATGCTTATCAAACAATCCTTTTATCTCCACCTTATGTTCCAAAACATTCACTTCAACAAAACACTTTAAACAAGGAATGATGTGCCCATACCTCTTAATTTGCTCTTATGGAGATATGTCTTCAAAAATCTGTCTCACAAACAATTGATCTTTCTAGTGCCACTTCAAGGGTTAGATATCAAAATACTTTCTCAAAACATCCACATGAATTTCCTTCTCAAAAGATATTTCACCATACAAAATTACAATAAAATATCAAACCACTTTTACACCTTATTACTCCTATTCTTTCATGCAAAATAGCTCAACAAAACAAACCAGAAATTACACACATGAATTTCTCATATACACCTTATACCTCCTTCTTATAAAAATAATGCACTTCAAATTTCAATAAGACCAATAAAATATCACTTCATCTCATGCATCAACAAGCACTAGCAATCTGAAATTTCACCTTTCATCCCTTTTTAAAAAAAAAATTAAAATCAATTTATTATCTTTATGTCTCCCTAGTAAATTCACCTCAAAACAATAAAAATTAATTAACCCTTATAACTCCCAAAGTCAAGCACATATGCATACCTTAAAAAACAATTTTGCCCCAAGCATTGTCATCGCTACTCGAACCCGTGACTCCTCACTAGCCCCATGCCCTAGCACAAGGGTGGACACCACGTGGGCTAGCCACCCACACAAGCACAAAGGAGCACGTGCTCCTTCTTCTTCATCAAACCGCAAAACCTTCGACCAAGCAAAAAGACTCCCCATGATTTGAACACCAAACCTGCCGCCTACAACGCGCTCCGCAAGCCAAGCTTTCCAACTAGGCTATCCACCCATGTCGGATGGAATCGAGTGTCTTTTGTCTTGACTACACGTTGTCCTTGAAAATTGCACAAGCCTTTCTCTCTACCTCCACCGCTTGCCAAACGAATAGCAAATATATGATATTAATTTTTGGATAATCACAACTTTGGCTTTGCAAAACATTAACCTTTTTATACACTTTTGCCCTTTGACTTTGGACGTCGGCTCAAATGCCTCCATGCAAATTCAAATTTTGGCACCATCTAAACCTTTTTAAAATATTATAATAATTTAAATCTAAGGTAGATTTAAATATTATAATTTATATTTTAACCTTTTGGCCCTTTTAATTTTTAATTATTATAATTATTTAAATCTTCATAGATTTAAATATTATAATATTTTTTTCTTCTTGGACCTTTTCTTTGGATAAAAGTCTTTGCCATCATAAAACCTCTTCCTTTTTCTTTTGCAAATGCCACCATGGTAAAACCATTAAACCTTTATTTTCCTTGACATAAATGACAACCAATGTCATTAACTTATGCCATTAATTCTTTGACATCAATGACAACAATATACTCAAAATTTCCAACACGTTTATGTCCTAAAATTCAATGCAAACACGCATGGCACTTTCCTTTTTAACCATGGATACTACGTTAGAAATCCAATCAAAGTAATTGATTGCTTTGATATTTTGACTTCTAAGAGCTTTTGGAGTTACTCTTTAACAAGTAAAGCAATTTTCAAGTGTGTTTTCCTCAATTTGTGCTTTACTAGTTTAGCGTCTAGCTTAACAACTAAATGGTGGACTACTAAGGATGGACTCAATCCAGACATGTTTGCATAAGACCATGCAAAGATGTCATAGAATTCAATTAAAAGTTTGGTGTATTCTTCACACTCCTCATGAGTTAGAACCTTTTCTAACTTTATAATTCTAGTATTATCTTTGGAACCTATGTTGATATTGATTGCTTCTTCTATCAATATGTGTGATTCATTTTCTAACTATAAAGGGGTAGGTAATAACCCTAAAATTTTAATTTATTTAGGTTCTAAAGCCTATTTTTCAAGGTCCAATGAATATGAGGGATGGATAATTGATAAGAGAGACACTTCACTAGGGATGACTTCTTGATAAATACAGTTAGTGCAGCTATCCCTAGAAGGGCAACATGGTAAAACTTTCACCTCATAGTCGTTCATGTCAAAAATTGATAAGAGACTTTCTATTGGTTTTAGTGAATCATTATTGTCTACATGAGGTAGATTTATCTTATTATTATTTCTAGGGATACTTTTAGGTGTTCGATGGGATCTTATTCTAGTTTCATTGATAATTTTAGGGTGAACAATGCTTAAAGTACTTATGTGAGCATATTGTGAAAATAGGTCCAAAAAGTAGAGAGGGGAGGGTTACTATCCTTCTCATCCCAATATAATATTTCTATTAATATGACCTCACTTTAGGATACATTTGAGTAAATATATACCTCATAATTATTGCTATCCAAAGAGAAGTAGGTAATATTTCATAAGGGTTGGGGATATATCCTAATCCCCAACATCCTGGCCAAGATTCAAACTCCAAAGGTTATTTGATACCTTGTTCATGAGGTCGTATCCCTTTTCCTTGATAACCAAAGTTACAAAGGATTTTCTTAGGTAACATGAAGCATGTTTTTATTTTATTGTGTGCACATTGGGTCCACTAATTCTTTCCTCATTTGTTGTCCTAGAAAAAACAAAGGTGTAGCTTTCTATTTGCACAATCATTCCTTTTTTGAAGGGCAACCTCAAAATTCAAGGTAACGGGGGTAATCTAGCTAAGTCTAAAGCTAGTAACTCATTATTCTAGTCAATGAGGTTTATGTGATTAATATCTTGAGCTTTAACTTCCTTTACCCTTTGTTGTGGGCTAGCTACTAATCTTGACTTCTTGGTTGGCACCTATCTTCTTAGATAGTGCAAGTTTTAGGGTATCATCAATTAATAGATGAGAAGCATTCAGAGAAGGACAAAGGCAAGCCTTTCGGTTTTCTACCTAAATGACTTGACAATATACAAATGGTTCTTTTTCTACCATAATGCTATATAACTTGCCCTGATATTCAAACTTTGAACATTTATGGTAAGTTGAAGGAATGGCTTGCATGCAATGGAAAGTGCAATGATCATCAACCTTAAACCAAGGGAGTTTCTACCTCTAAAGATTGACTAGTTTTACATGTGGTAACTCTATCATTTTGACATCCAATAATTTCCCTAAGATAGAGGATAGGGATTTATGAAGTTGAGTAAACTTTTTCTTGGAATTTTTTTTAGCCTTGGATAGGATGAGTTTTTATAGCATAGTGGCAGTATTAACATTACCTGCTTCAACATTGTTAACATGGTGGGATTCGATCACCCCATCACCCATAATATGCTTATTTTTGTATTGTACTTTTGTATTAGAGAAGAGTATTTTTATTCCTCCTTCATTTTTAATTTACCTCTATGTTGAAAGGTAGCTTCCACTTATTTGGCTAAGTCCACTGTGTCTTTCAAGGAAGAGATGTCGATCATTTCTAATAGATAGGAAAGTTATTCTTGTAAATTGCATATGAAAATATGAAAGAGCTATTTTTATAGATGGGTAAAAGAAATATTTCTAGATAATACATGTCATTGAGTTAAAAAATTATTGAAAGACTCACATTTATTTTGCTTAAGTTGGTAAATATCATCTACAATACACTTCTCTATGATATAGGCTAAAAATTATTGAATACACATTCTCTCAATTTCTCAAGGCTTTTAATTGAATGGTGTTGTGTCTAAAAAAACCACTCCAAAGCTTCTCCACCAAGGATATTGGGGAGTGTTTTCAATAAAAATGTCTAATCATAAGTTATATCTTGACAAGTCACTTGGAAAGTTTTAAAGAGATCCATTGGATCACCTTCTCCCTTATATATGCAAAAGTTTGGAGCTATAAATTTAGAGGGATAAGGTCAACTAGAAAGGAATGGATCTAAGGTTTGATTATAGTAACCCTTGTAGGAATACTTTCATCCTACCAAAACCCCTTGGAGGGAAGCCAATTATTATTTAAAATTAGAGTTTTTCTTAATCGATTGTTTCAATTTAGAGTTTATATCTTGGAATCCATGGCAAGGGAGATTGAAAGGAGCCTATGGTGTAATAAATTATTATTGTGAATTAATGTATAATTTTAGGAATTTGTAGGGATCGACCCAAAATGGGTAATCATATTGTTTGCTCCTGATTTAGTTAGAATAAATGGATTAATGAATGGAGTGTTGAGAGAAACTAGAATTTGAAAAGAAGGCATGGGATTAGAAGAAATTATATTTGTAGGATTCGGTAAACTAGCGAACACATCCACATTTTGAATTTGAGAGATGTTTGTGGGTTGAGAGATAGGGTGACATAATTATTCTAAATAGATTTGTGCTAGAGGTAAAGACCCCTAATTTTCTAAATAAGATAGAATACTAGGAAGCCTGCCTTCTGTAGATATTTTGATAATAGGGGGATTAAATCTCTTACCATTTAGGTTGGAAGGGTTGATATCTACATGCAATGACCCATGGGATAGGTCTCTTTGATAATAACTCATATAATTTGACCTAGGTTGTTGGGAAGTATCCAAGAGGGATTCTTCCACAACAAAGTTCGTCAAGGGTTCTTCGTCAACCCTTAAAATATTTTGCATGGTTTCTCTATTTCCTCGAAGGAAAGCTACTAAGTGATCCATGGATTTGAAAACTACTTTCCATTGTATGTTATGAATAGGATATGGGGTTCCTAAAGGAGGATTTTCTTTCTCTTATTCCTCCTAAGTAGGATTTTTGAATACCTTTTGCTTCTCTTGAAGCTCAAGTAACATTGGCAAAGCATTCAAATTTTACACTAGTTGTCATGTAATATTCTGAGTAACGTAAGGAGGTTTAGTCATATGAAGGTGGATTCAATTTTATTATAGTTTTATTTCAAGAGTTGCTTATAGAAGAAAGAGAATAAGTTTAAATAATCCTTATATCTCCAAAGAAAACAACCCACCTTATGACTCCCATTAGTTGACCTATATATACTCACCAAGAGAGATAACCCTCAAGTCGTGTACATCGATTTACTCATGGGGTCATTATCCTTACCTAGTTGAACTAATAGTTGATTATGTTCTTGTTAGCTTTGATTAATGTGTTTTATTCTATACAAACACTTAAAATGGTCTTGATTGAAGTGTTGTAAATATTATGTTGATTAAGGTCAAGGCTTGGTCAAAGGAGTTTTGGACCCGTGTGTTGCTTTACATCGGGTTCACCAAAGATGTGGGATGTTAAAAGAGCTCAATGATGTTTATATCTAAATCCCCTAAGATTTTGACCACATTTGGATGAGAGATCTTAGTTGAACCCTCACCATTTACACATTCAAGTTTTATCTTTGGTGAGGAGTTTTTGGCTTCACCAAGGGTTTTTATAAATTACCCTAAATCTAATTCTGTGCATTTAATTTTCAAACACCTGAGGTTTTTGTTCTATTCTAGTGACTAATATGTAAAAATGATGATTATGCAATGCATGTAAAAAATTATGCATAATACAATATACTTAGCCTATGTGCGATTTTGATTTCTTACACTAACTATAAAAACTAAAATAAAGATTTACAAACTTAAAAGAAAAATATTTATCTTTTTCTCTTGGTTTTTTTAGCAAGGGTGCAAGGAAAGACACATAGACAAAAACTTTTCTAATGCAATAATACATGCAATTTTGATTTCAATGCCTAAGTCGATAGAGGAGATAAAGAAATTAAAAGACTACACTAAAGGTTCCTTGATTTGTTTGTTTTATGCATGTGTTAAAATAAAGAGTAAGCTAGACTAAATTAAATATTCCTTTATTTTACCTCTTGAATATGTCTTAAAACTGAATAGAAATGTAATCAAATAGCAAAAAATAATAAGGCCATCCTAATAAGCAAAAAAATAGAGAACAAATACTAGAATTAACCTGTCCAATGGCTATTGTGAATTTACCTCATATGGACGAATCTATTGTCTAGCTAGTCTGTCACCTATAGGTTTTTTAGCTAGCAAGTTTGTGCAACCTATAAAAAAAATAGACTAGAAAATATGGTCAAGGTTTAGGGGTCTTTTGTAGCCAAGGGATAGCATGTCTATCTGGATGAGCAGTCAAACCCCCTGTTTTATATACAAAAAATGAAATTGACCTAAAATGGGATGCAATAGAATTTTGATGCTTGAGAATGCTTCATGAGATGCTTGAGAGTATTTTGATAGAGTGCTTCTATGCTTTCAATACCCCTAGAGGTCATCCCAAGGGTCCAATTTATAGAGAAATATCAACTTCAAAATCTCCACTAGAGGTGCATGTGAGAGATCCAACAAGTGTAGCTCTAGGGAGGTGAGGTGTCTAGTTTAGATCAATTAATTACCCAATTAATTTGGTTGTGCATAGAGTTAATTTCTCTAATTGGTAGTCACAATCGTTTATGGACTTGGATTAGGGAGTTAATTATTTGTACCTGATTAGTAGTTGTATGAAGTGATGGAGGTGGATTAAGGAGTTGTGCGTGAAGCAAATTTACCACCTACAAATTTGCTACGTGCAGATTTGCAGCTGGTGAATTCCACTTTGACCGTTGTAGATCAAATCTAGCAGGGAAAGTCAAAATGGGGTGAGAACAAGAGGCAATGCAAATCCTCCTAAGGTAGAAAATTTGAGGTTGTAAAATTTGGTTTTAGATGGCAAATTCATCAACAAGCAACTTTGGCTATAAATTTGGGGTTGAGGCAAGTAATACAACTGAATTGATTGTTTTGTACATTTTTGACAAAATTGATCTAATTAAGTGGTCACTTTTGAGTATCTACAATTACAAATGAATCATAAAATACCTCCAAAATTCTCTTTCAGATAATTCTAGATGTAATTTCTTGCTTTCACATTGATCAAGTTCAAAAAAGAATGTCTTCATGAATACAACCCACCTACAAAAATTGTGTAAAATATTAAAGCAGATGCTAAAGACTAGTGTAACTTCTCTTGTAAAGATGAGTGCAACATGTCGGGGGACTATAGGTTATGCTAAGTCTATATAGATGTTCACAATTCAACTTTCCAAGTGGGAAGGTAATAGAAGAAATGAATGCTTTGTAGAAAAATTATTTGGCAAAATCTCTATGAAGCTCCAAATTTTCTTAGGTGCGGGCTATGAAATAAAAACTTCATATAGAGATCAAATACACTCTCGATTATTCCTAGAGTAAAAATCTTCCAAATTTGATGACGAGAAATTACTTGGAGCAATTTAGATTCAACAACCTGTGGCCCGAAAAAACACTATACTACATGCCAAACATAATTTCAACCCCTCAACATACCGCAACTCAGACAACTTCACGTCGCTACATCTGGTCGATTGAGAATTTATCACAAACTTCCTCAGTCGATCTATCCTCGTGATGTAATACAACAAATAAGTGCTTCTTTTCCAAACAAAATCCAAATTTGTGGAAACTTTCTCCACGAGCTTGGAGCTAGCTAGCTCATAAACCAAACTTGGATAACAAGCCTTCAACACCAAAGTTATCCTCAACACTAAAAATCTTCAGTATGTCAGACTACTAGAATCCATGAGTTGAATCTACCAAATGCAGGGTGGTTTAAGCAGAACATAATCCTATCGAGAAAAGACTGTGCAAGCATCCATGTTGCCTTACAAACCCATCAAGAAATCAAATCAAACTAGCTCTAATTAAATAACTCTGATACCATAAAAATTTATTATAATGTGATAATAGGTATTATATATGTTGCTAAATATACAGTAGACATATATATACCTGAATAATTAATATACTTGTTACATATGTTGCTAAATATACAGTAGATAGATTATATAGCTTGAATAATTAACTGCTTAGTAATAGTAAATTTAACTAGTAATTTAATTTAGACTCTAATATAATATGTTGTTTTTTTAATTAATTATATGGGATTGAAATGGGTCCTACCTTATTATGTTATTTTCCTTGAATATTCGAATTATATCATCACCATCAAGTAGTATTGGTATTACAATATTATATCATCACCATCAAGTGGTATTGGTATTACAACACAGTTTGGATATTATCCATATATTCGTTAGCAAAACTCAAACTTGGATCTCTTTCTTGATGTGCTTCATAACAATTTTTAAAATTTTTGATGTACTTTATAACATTTTTTAAAAATATTATAACTCTACATTAACTATCTACAAATTTTCCTACAACAGCTTTTATACTACCAAAACTCTACCTTTACTTCATAATACTAAAACTCCACTTTTACTAATTACAAATCTTTTTGAACTCTTAATTTAATTTGCAAATATATTACCCACAAATATTCCTCTATAAAAAGACAACCTCCATTAATTAACTCCTTGATGTCTTCAATGTTGATGCTAGACATCTTATGCGAGAACATCACAGGAAAAATTTAGGGCATAGAGTTTTGAAGCAGTTGAACATTGTCATGGCTATTTCTCCCTGTGAAGTCTGCATCCATACACACAATAGCAATAAAGCAGTAGCAAGCAGCACCAAAGGTAGCACAGTCATAATTAGACCCCACAAGGACCAAATTGCCCATGCGTTGTGGAGCACATGCCCATCCCAATCAGACAAAAGCAAGTGGCCGACCTAATTCCTCTTTAGCACAAGCACCCACTCTGACAATAACTTTTCTAAAGTAAATAGACAACACACTTACTGCTGACAATAAAAAAGTATAAATAGAAAATTTTGGGCAGGAAAGCCAAATGAATTCTACTTTTTACCGTCAACACGAGCAAATGAAAATCACTTTACCAATAGACTTCGTACTATTTCCCAGCTGTAGCACCAAAGGTAGCACAGTCATCAGGACACAAACCTAAACCTATGACCTCTCAACCTCCACAGGTATTGATATCGATCCAATTACCCCTTTCAAACCCTAACGGCATCATAGACACCACAAGAGCCGCAGATGAATGCCTCCACCACATGGTCGCCATTGTCGGTCTTGTGACCCTAGCTGAGGTTTTTTTTTTTTTTTAAGTTGGGTTCCCCTTGTCCACACCAATTCTGAGTCAATTGTTTGCTGCCTAGAGAAAGCCCCCCACGAGGGGAGTGCCTTGCATCCATCGCCCACACAGCAACCTGCCCTCGTCACGGCAGCAACTTGAGCAGACCGCCAATAGCCAGCAAGTTCGGGGCTAGTATGTTGTTATGCTAGTATGGGCGGTCTGCCCTCGTCACGGTTTGCTAGTATGTTGTTATGCATATCATTCCACACAATTTAAGTTTATTTTAATAGTATTTAATGATTTAAAGTAATTAAAAATTTTTACTTTCAAAGATTTTTTAGGAAAAATAATTGTTTGTTCCGCAAAGTTTTGAGTAAAGCTTTAATTTTTTTTTAGCAATCCAAAGTAATATTTTTACAAAAATAAGTTTTTAAAGTAGAGGATGTCATGGACCTTTTAGGTGTGCCTCGTGTGATAATGATCTTAGCAATTCAAAGTAAGATTTTTGCAAGTGAAAGTTTGTAAAAAAAAGGATGTCATAAAACTTTTAAGTGTGCTTTGTATGAGAATGATCTAAAAACATCATATTATTAACCTTTTATAATTCTTTTACTTACATCATTTGTTTTTTTTTTATACATAGAGGAATTGGTAACTACCTTTCCTTTTTAACAACTGGTCATAGGGTCAAGTCGTCTTGCCTCATATTATAGCGTCAAATCATGGTGCTACCACTATAACCCCTATCTCACCTTGGTAAACATAACCCAAAGTGAGGGAGGGAGACCCTCAGTGGCTTGGGGTTGGTACCACCATCATCAATTTGGCGCACACTCAGCGGACTCAGGTCAAACTACTACCTTTGCCCAGATTGGGCATGCCCCCGAGGTTTGAACCTAGGTCTTCTCTTGGTAAGTGCCCAACGTATTACCAATCCACCTAGCCCTCATAGACCATTTGGATTATTTTTTAAAAAATATGAAACATATGCTAGGTAGCTACATCAACATTTAAAGAGATAATGAAATTTTGGATGGATTGTTTCAAAGCTAAAATTTTGGATGGATTGTTAGCATTTTGTGGAGGATTGGTCTTGCAATATTTGTTGGAATTTATGGCTTGAAAGGATTAATAAGTTTTTTTAACATAAATCTTCAAATCATGCCTAAGTTTGGGATCATATAATTACCTCTCGAAAAATATTCATTGGCAAGGTGCTCAACATGGAAAATCTTAAAGTGTAGGAAATAGGCAATCGCCTCTTAGCTACACGATTTGGATATATATGGAAGGGTCATCTGCCACAAAAAAGTTAACACAAAGGATTTTCTTCGATCTATGGTAAAATAAAAATGTCATGAAGTTGGGCTTACCAGAATTAATTTTGATGGTGCTTTCAAAGTAAATACTAGAAAAGTTGGTAGGGGTGGTATTTTTCAAAATAATGAAGGCAAAATTCCCCTCACTTACTAAGAATCTATGAAATTTCAACTAACAACTATGCAAAGGCTAGAAAACTTCTTATAGAGATCAAAATTATCATTGAAATGATGGAAATATATTTCAATTGAAGGGGATTCACAAATTATTATTAATGCTATCAAGAAAAATGGATGTGGGGATCATCAACTTCTATCATATACCATTGTTTCACATTCTCAGTTAATGATTTGTAATACTCTGCTACAGTTTTAGTATCTTAGGTTGCTAAGGTTTTGTAATGATGGTTGAAATATCCTTTATGTAAATAGGTTTTGGGGACCTTGTCAAAAATCCCACCCTTATAATATTATTTACTTGATCCAAAAAATGAATGTGAGAATTGGATCAAAAATAATATTACTCATTATGTTTTTTTTGTTGGATAATAAGGGGTTGTACTCAAGTCCCCAACCCTTGACAAGTTATATCTCTCTTATCTAGATCTTGATAATTTACAAATAGATTCACTTCTCATCTCAATTGAGATGCTATAGCTAGATACCTACATCATTTTACATAAAATGTTTGAATTCTTTATTTTCATTTTCTGGATCTTTTCAAATTTGTGTATGAATACAATTAATCTAGAACTTAGCATATTTCTTGACATTTTCCTATAGCAGCCTTCACAATGCTAAAAATTCACCTCTACTATCTTTGCCTTGCATCATAGTAGAATAATATTTCCAAAACATTGCACTATCATAGTCCGCTTTACCAAATTTAGATTGCTAGTTTCCAACTTGAAACACAATTACAACCACAAAGTTTATAATAAATAGTCTAAATGAAAACACATCATTGTTACAAAATAAAGCAGCTATTACCATTGGAAAATATTAACATAAATCTTAATCATTAATTTATTCAGGCAATCAACATTTTTTTGTCAGCTTCAACTAAACTTTCTACTTCCTCTAACCATGGAAAGGATAATTTAACTTCACAATCCTCAATCAAAACCCCTCTATTAGCTAGCTTATCTGCACATTTGTTTTCTTCTCTTAATATATGTGTAAACCTGATTTCTTCAAACTCTTTAGCAAGATCTTGAATTTCCACATTTATCTCTTGTATGTTCCATGGAGCCTTTGCTTTCCTCAAAATTGTATTTATTACTATGAGAGAATAACCTTCCTTCCATACTCTATTCCATTTCATTTGTTTACATATTTTTAACCCTTCTAAAGCTACCCAAGCTTCAGTTTCATTATTTGTCTTAAATCAACTATTAAAAGCATAATGATAAAATCTCTCCTCTATTATTTCTAATTATTCCGCCTCTTGCTACTGGTCTTGGATTTTCTTTATATGCTCCATCAAAATTCAATTTAAGCCACTCCACATCTAGTGGTTTCCACTTTATATTCTTTACCTTATTTTTGCTTCTCCTGTACTCAACATCATAATTCCATTTAATGACTTGACTCCGTCTATCAAGACTCTCTACTTCCAAAGTAGTGACTGGGTGAGTTGGTAGGGTTGGTTTAGACTCCTCTATGGCTAAACATATCTTATTTTTAATAACCTCTAAACTACTTTTCTTTCCTTTAAATATTCTTATATTCCTTTCTAGCCATATAGTCCAAAGTATTGTGTCTTTTGATATATCCCATATTGTTTGTAAAACCTCACTTCTATAAGTGCTCTACCATTTCTTTAACCAATCTTCAATTCTACTATTCATCACCATGCATTTACCAAGCATATTAAGAATCCATTTTCATATATTCCAAACTATTGAACAATGTCCCAAGATATGGTCTATACTCTCCTCCTTCTTATTACAGAAACACATTGAGAGGGACCATGAAAACCTCTTTTCATAATGTTATCCTAGAATAAAATTCTTCTATGACCTACTAGTCAAACAAACATTTTAACTTTAGGAATGCTTGGGCTATCCCAATATTCTAGGGACATTTATTTTTTTGGTGTTGAAATTTATATCCACTTCTTGTTGTGTATTCTCCTGAGCTAATCAACTCCTAAATCAATTTATTCTTGGATCCCCTCGGAATAATCGTAGTTGTTATCTTTCTACTCAATTTCCTCCTAGCATCAATGTCTTGTATACTTGTAAAAAAATCTTCTTTCCATTTGTATATTCCTTCTCGATCCTTGTACAAAATTTTTGAAACCCTATCACCATATTTGTCTTGAAGCAATCTCATCCAAGGTTTCAAAATTGGATCTAAATTGAATGGTTTTTTATCACACCAAGTATCCATCCAAATAGAATTTTTTTCTCCAGTTTCCACCACCCATCTTAAACCTTTAATCATAAGATCAATAGATTTTTTTAACCATTCCAAAGAGCAAAACCATTTGGTAGAAAGAATGTAGTAAATATTAAACTTGGGTCATTGGTGTCAACATACTTACTTAGAAAACTTTTTGTCCATGGTCTTTGACTCTCTTTGTACAATCTCCAAATTACTTTTCTACTAAGAGCTAAGTTTGCATCTGTAAGAACTCTTAAACCATGACTTCCCCTAGTTTTATCATCACACAACTTGCTCCATTTCACCAAAGGAAATTTCCTTTTATCATGTAAACCTGACCATAAAAAAGATCGCATAATATACATTAAACTTTTTTCAATTAATATTGGCATAGAATACAATGACATATAATATGTTGGAATGGCTTGTAAGACTTACTTAATTAATTGCACTCTTCCTACCAATGATAACCATCTACCTTTCCAAGTTGGAAATTTATTTTGAACTTTACTAATAACTATATTTCATAAATCTATCCTCATTATACCCTTAAATAAAGGTATCCCTAGATAAGTTGTTGGTAAGTTTACCTCCTCCATTTGAAGCAACCTATAATTCTTGCTTTGATATTAGGAGTGTTAAGGAAGTAAATTTTAGATTTAGTCCTATTAACTTTTTGCCCTGAAGCTCTTTTGTACTCTTTTAAAAATTTATTCAAAGCTTTGGCCTCATTTATCCTTACCCTTCTAAAAAGGGTTGTATCATCTAAAAATTGTTGATGGGTGATGTTATCAATGTTATTACTAACCTTAAGTCCACTTATAAGCTCATTTTTGTAAGCCTTCTTTAATTTCTTACTCAAAACTTTTGCCATAATAATGAACAAATAAGGAGATAGAGGATCTCCTTGTCTAAGGCTTATCTTGGCTTTAAAATATTTTGTCAGTAACCCATTGACCAACACTGAATAAAAAATTGTAGAGACACAAGCTTTAATCCATATAACCCATTTCTCCCCAAAACCAAACTTATCTAAAACTACAAAAAGAAAACCCCATTTAACCCTATCACAGGCTTTACTCATATCAATTTTTAAGATCATTACTTTCTCTTTTCTTGAAGTTGCTAGAAGTTTAACTTTATGAGCTACTATGATCCCATCCAAAATTTATCTCCCTTTCACAAATCCTCCTTGCTCTTCTGAAATGATTTTGTCTAAAAATTGCCTTAATCTATTCACCATCACTTTGGAAATAATCTTATATGTCATATTACATAGGCTTATGGGTCTAAAATAATCAAACAATTTAACATCCTTCTTTTTTGGAATTAGGGTAAGATATGTTGCATTTATTTATAAGATATTTATTGATTTACCCTAGATTGTTCCACTGCCACCAATAAAGAATCCTTCACTATATCCCAATTATGTTGGTAAAAAACTACAAAGAGCCCATTTGGACCTGGGTATTTATACTTATTAAAAGAGAAAAGACCTAAATGAACTTCTTCTAGAGTAATAAGCTCCATCAGTTTCCTATTGTCTTCATTTGTTATAACTGAAGGAAAATCTTGAATAAGTTTATCATTAATGACTTTGGTCTCCTCTGAACCTAGAATATTCTGATAAATGACTTTACCTCTTTTCTAATTCCACTCTAATATTCAATCCAAACCCCTTCTATTGATTTAATTCTACTAATTCTGAAAGTTGATCTTTGTACTATAGCCATCCTATAAAAAAAATTGTATTTTTATCTCCTTCTTTTAACCAAGTCTGTCTTGATTTTAATCTCTAGAATTTATCTTCCTTACTCAAAATATTATGATATTCACTAAGCAACTCCATTTCCTCTAATCTTGGATTATTATCATCACCATTTTGGAATTTTGAAATTTTATCTTCTAGTTCTTATCTCTTCTCAGAAATATTTCGAAAGGTGTTATAGTTCCATTTTTTAATCTAGATGCCATAGATTTAATTTGGTTTGGAAGAGCATAAACCCACCATTATCTAAATAATTCTACATTTGAGCTATTATATCAACAAATTGAGGATGGTCATCCCACATCTGCTCATATTTAAAATATGATCTTTTTTAAATTCACTTACCACCATTTTAAATTTTATTGGCCAGTGATCTGAACCAATCCTTATTAAGGTATTAATTTTAGCACAAGTTCCTTCATCTATCCAATGATCTAAGAGAATGCATTTATCTGATTTTTTTGCTATTAGGTTTTGGCCTCTCCTGTTGTTGGTCCAAGTATAGTTGTCTTCTTCAAACTCAACTTTCCATAGATTATTGTTTTGAATAAAAGTTAAGAAATATTTCATACTTTGGGTCAATTTCCTAATTCCCCTAAATTTTTCATCTAGCTTGGTTATGGAATTAAAATATTCAATGATCATGAATTGAGTTTCTTGGTATTTACTTCTCATAAATGCTTCAATCCCACTCCAAACTTCTAATCTACCTAAGTTGTAGGTCCATAGATATTGATAAGGATGAAATGAATATCTACAAAGTAGCAAGTGACTAAAGAGGTTATCCAATACCTAGTTTTATGAATGGTTACACAAGAGGTTCTATAAGGACTCCAACAAGTTAGAATTCCCCCTGTCAGTCCTTCAAAATCCATAGCATCCCATTCACATCTTGCCCATACTGCTTTCATATTTTTTGAAACTTTTTTTGTCATTTTAGTTTCCTAGATACATAGAATATTAGGTTTATTACTTAAACATAGGTCCCTAATACATCTCTGCTTTGAGGGGGAATTAGCACCTCTTATATTCCATGAGATGTTAATCATGTCTCATTAGGGGCTTTTGGCCCCTCTTGTTACGTCGATAGGCATCCTACAATGGCAGCCAGGAAGGTCAGCCACGCCGTAAACAATATTAATATTTTATTAAAAAATTTGACATTAAGAAAATTATCCGTCGACATTAAGAAAATTATCTATCACACCCCCAAGAAATGAGATAGGCGCCTCGAGATTGATAAATATCGGCATTTATAGATATATATTTTATATATCTAAGCTAGTGTATTACCAATATTATTTTTTTGTTTGGTAAAGAGAAGTTCAACTGACTTAGTTTGTGTTCTTTTCTCTATGTTTGCTCTTGCTTCCCTAGATCTTGATTGATAATTTGAGGGTTTTCCTCTTTTTACCTTGCCTATATCAGGAGTAGGTCTTATTATTCTATTCCTCAATATTCTTTCACAATTTTATTTTTCATCATATTTATCCTCTCCTAGCTCTATTATAGAAGCTTTTGACTTGTCCTGCTTATTTTTTGGTATTTCCTTATTAATGGCAGAGGTATTAACTTATAAAATTGTATTTTATTTACCAATTACTTTCTCTTAAATGGGGCATGGTACTTCAAGAGAGTCTTCAAAATCTGATTAGACACATTCCTTAAGTTCATCGAGAATGTTCTTCCTTAAATTAGGATTTACTGAATAGGCGGTTCCTTGTTAATATGATGAAATTGTTGTACCTCTCCTCTAAGTTTTGATCTACTTTTTCTTCATAGGCTAAAGCCTCAAAAGAGTTGGTATTTCTTCCAATATCCTTCCTTATTGGTCTCCACTATTTATTTTCTTTTATTTTTCTAGATCTATTTTTGGAAGTTGAAAACCATCTTCATCCATAACCATTTGTAAGCTTCTCTTACGGTTTTCAACAAATGATTTTGTTGGGCTCTTCTTAGGAAATGATCTCTCAATATGCCCCATCTCATGACATCTTCTACATCTAAAAGATATGTTTTCATAATCTATAGTTTGGGTCCACATCTTATCCCCATACTTAAGAATGATTGATTCTTATAAAGCTTTACTTATATCAATCATGATCAATATTTGAGCATAAATAGCCAAAAATCCATCTTTTGTCGTATCTAAAATCTCAAGAAATTCTCCTAGAGTGTTGCCTATTACCTTGAAGGTATCTATTTCTCAAAATTCAATGGGTAACCTAAAAATTCTAACCCAAACTGGTACTAGGGATAGATTTACATTTTCAAGTGAAAAGCCTTCATACCAACGAGTAAGGAAGAGTCCTGCTCTTCCCATAAACCAAGGATCCCCTTTTAGGATTATTTCTCTTTCTTTCCTAGAACAAAAAATGGCTAGTAAGAAACCTTTGGGAATAAATGATGGAATCACTCTTGTAGACTTCCAACTCCTATCAATCCATTTTCTCAAGGCTAAAACCCATGTCCAATATGTTAGTCTCACAATGACACTGAGAGGGGGGGTGAATCAGTGTAGCTTTTTAAAACTTAAATCTTCAACTCTTAAATCTGAAACAATGAGAACTTAAAAGCAAATATAACAAGAGAGCATCACACAACACAAGATGTATCGAGGTTCACCGATTTGGCTACTCCTCAAAAATTGACTGTTTGGACTCCCATCCAAATCCAGCCTTTGCAAAGAAACAACTTTACAATCAATTTACCAGCACCCACTAGAAGGAGCACCAATCCTTGATTTATCTACACCAACAGAAAGGAGCACCAACCCCTGATTTGTCTACACAAACATAAAGGAGCACCAACCCTTGATTTATCTACACCAATAGAAATGAGCACCAACCCCTAATTTATCTGCACAAATAGAAAGGAGCACCAACCCCTGATTTACCAACACCAACCCCTAATTTACCAGCACCAACTAGAAGGAGCACCAACCCCTGATTTATCTGCATAAACAGAAAGAAGCACCAACCCCTGATTTACCAACACCAACTAGAAGGAGCACCAACCCTTGATGCCAAGCACCAACTTGGACTTCAATCTTAAAACTAGAAGATTGACATAGAAATGCCTTCACTTTTACAAGACCCTGACTGGTCTATTGCTTACTCAACCTCTCTCACAATTCACCCAACACACACCCTTCTCGCTCACCTGTTGTGCGCCTCTCGCTCTCCTCTCGCTCTCTTCGTAAGATAAAATCCACTAAAAAATTCTCCAAGCAACACTCCTTTTATAACAATCCTTTCTCTTTGTAACTCTAGTTGTAACTCCTCCTTTCATATTCTCATACGCCACTTGTCAATTGTAACTACTTCTTTATGTAACTCCTTTTGTTTATTTTGAGAAGACATTTCGTCAAACACATCACATGCAAAGAATTGACACCATATTCTCCTACCATGACTGTTCATTTTCTCCTTCATGACTGTTCGTTTTCTCCTTTGTGCATGCATGCGTTTTGGTTTCCGAAAAAGCTTTTTGTTTCTATTTTGAGGCCCTTCATTTTCTTTTCTCCACATGGGCATGCATCCGCTTCTTTCCATGACTGTTCGTTTTCTCCATCGATGACTGTTGTTTTCTCCTTCATGACTGTTCATTTTTCTCCACGTGGTCATGCATCTGCTTCTTTCCATGACTGTTCGTTTTCTCCTTCCATGACTATTCGTTTTCTCCACATGGGCATGCATCCACTTCTTTCCATGACTGTTATTTTTCTCCCTTATAGGTCCACGTCACTATGCAGTCTTCAGTTTCACTATCCTGGTGTTCATCAGTAATATCAGACACACTGTCAACTACTCTGTTCCTTTGGCAAAAATGCAACATGTTGCGATATCGTGACACTTTTGTTTCTCTGCCTGCCTGCCCTTTTTGAGTCACGAAAATGCGACATGTCGTGATATCGCGACACTTTTGTTTCTCTGCCTACCTGCCCTTTTTGAGTCGCAAAAACATGACATGTCGTGATATCGTGATACTTTTTCTTTCTCTGCCTGCCTGCCTTTTTGAGTCGTGAAAATGCGATATGTCGTGATATCGCGACACTTTTTCTTTCTCTTCTTGCTTGCCATTTTTGAGTCACGAAAATGCGACATGTCGCGATCTCGTGACACTTTTTCTTTCTTTGCCTACCTACCATTTTTGAGTCGCAAAAATGTGACATGTCGCGATATCGTGACACTTTTTCCTTCTTGCTCTTTCTCTTTGCTTTGGCCCATGAAAATACAACATGTCGCGATATCGTGACACTTTTTCTCCTTGCTCTTTCTCCTTGTTTTTTCTCTTTGCTTTGGCCCACGAAAATACAACATGTCACGATATCGTGACACTTTTTCTCCTTGATCTTTCTCTTTGCTTTGGCCCGTGAAAATACAACATGTCGCGATATCGCGACACTTTTTCTCCTTGCATTTTCTCTTTGCTTTGGCCGTGAAAATGCAACATGTCACGATATCGTGACACTTTTTCTCCTTGCATTTTCTCTTTGCTTTGGCCGTGAAAATGCAACATGTCGTGATATCGCGACACTTTTTCCTCCTTGCTTTTTCGCTTCTCTTTTGGCCGCGAAAATGCAACATGTCATGATATCGCGACACTTTTTCCTCTTTGCTTTTTCGCTTCTCTTTTGGCCGCAAAAATGCAACATGTCGCGATATCGCGACACTTTTTCCTCTTTTATTTTTCGCTTCTCTTTTGGCCGTGAAAATGCAACATGTCGCGATATCGTGACACTTTTTTCTCTTTGTTTTTTCGCTTCTCTTTTGGCCGTGAAAATGCAACATGTCGCGATATCGTGACACTTTTTTCTCTTTGTTTTTTCGCTTCTCTTTTGGCCGTGAAAATGCAACATGTCACGATATCGCGACACTTTTTTCTCGATGCGGTGTTTTGCTTTTTCTTTGATCTTTAGCATATGGGCCACTTTGGTCTTCTTGGACAACCTGTAACAACTTCACCCAAACATCAAAAACATCTTCATAAGCATTTAACATCACTGTACATACTCTGAATAACCTTTGAACTCTTGTCCACTGCATCAACCGATCTATCTGACTGTGTTGACAACAATGACAATACTGTCGCTACACCTTGCTCAACACAATAGCCATTAAATTTACCAAAAACCACCCTATCTTAGAGCAACAAGGATCTCTTTGGGGTGAGCTCACTAACCTCTACCACTAGAAATTATTCTAAGGATCTAACAATATATGAAATCTATTGAAATTTATATGAATGTCCTATAGCAAATATAATATTTGATAAAAACTTTATAAATTTATTTTGCACAATTCTAATATAAATAAAGGAAAAAACCTTAGCTAAAATTTTTTGTCTAGATAGAATGTCTTGCCTCGTTGAAATCCTAGCCCTTCATTGCTCTTCCCATCGTTCGAACCCTAGTTGGCAAATATTTGCAATTTCATTTTTTTTTACTTGAAAAATTGTCACTGCCCTTGTTTCAAATGGTTGACTTCACAAGGTCATATCTCCCTCAATATTGCTTGAATTTTTGCATATGACCACTTGTTTTAAAGCTATTCAAATTCTTCACAAGTTAGTCCAATATTCAGCTAAATCAAATAACTTTTCATAAATATATGGCTCCTAAATATGAGATATTTTCAAGAAATAACCCTAATTCTTCGGTATTTCATCAACTATTGCTCGAGGCAATATCTTTAAAATGTCATCAATCTACATAGAAGGAAAATGAGTAGCAAATAATTTAGCCAATCATGATGTTGATCCTTGTCTTAACAAAATTCAAATTTTATAAGGAAATCAACTAAGAGAGATTTTATCTCTTAATTAAAATCATATCAAGGAGTTGACTGTAGAAACATAGTTTTATTGTGGAGATTTCTTGCTTACCTCTTTAAAATATGTCACATCGCAGGGATCCTGAGAATCATAACTAGTTTGTAGACTCTGGTGGATCTACCTATTCGACCCAGGAAAATATAATATATAAGACTTTAGACATACCAGGTCAGGTAAGGAAACCCGAGATGATGAGTTTGAACATTTGTCATTATGGTGGTGTAACCCATGTCTTACCATATTTAATGATATTATTTTAGTTTTATCTATTTTGATCGAACCGTGTAGCATTTAGATTTATTTATACCAGACCGGAGCCATGTCCAT
Organism: Wollemia nobilis; assembly: GCA_028583015.1. Taxonomy (NCBI): domain Eukaryota; kingdom Viridiplantae; phylum Streptophyta; class Pinopsida; order Araucariales; family Araucariaceae; genus Wollemia; species Wollemia nobilis. Next base: position 9,382,731 of record JAQPPZ010001925.1, read on the forward strand.
TGGGTAATCATAGAAGGTTAATAAACTTCATGAACCATAAGGAAAAATAAGAGAGAGGAACTAGTTCATTCAAATTTATTCAAATAATGTAATAAACCTGAACCATTTAAACCACATTTAAACTAGTGAGGAGAAAGTGCTATTTACGCATTTGGATACCATAATATGCAAGTAGGCGACACATAAATCATTAATGCAGAAAATTCCAGGAATTGAGTTGGAACTTATATTTATCAAAATAGTATACAAAAGAACCCAACATAATGCTTGGGTCTGTATGGCCACATTTACAAATTTTTCCATTCAAATATTGTAATAGGGGTAGTCCTCTCCATCCTAATTGCAGATATATGAGAGTCTCCAACTCTATGCACATCCACTGGAAATGATCTCAGTTGTTCGGGCTTCTAGGATAGTTCTCGAGAAATGACAAAAGAAGGTGCGACGTAAGAAATATAGGAAAATCATGCACAAAGGAAAATACGACTATATTTTAGACACAACAATACCTGGACTCAAATTTACTCTAAGAGGTTTTATGAAAAATCTTGTTGTTACGATGGTCTTCTATATATAGAGCTAGATTCTTGAGCTGGATTGTAACTTTTTTTCATCGACCCTCCACCTAGCCTAATCTCCTTTCCCATACGAAAATATGGTAGGAGAAAAAATGGACATGTGGCCCATGCATTTCCCCCTATGGGTGCTATTGTTGTTATTTTTATTATGTGTCATATTTCCCGCTATCCTGAGCAGGCGGATCTATCGTGCTTTGATCTAGAGCTTCCTTTTGTGTGTTGGGCCCCACTCCATCTCCTCTAATATTTTGCAAAACTCTGATCAATATAAACCCATGCCTTGTCATGAAAGGTCAAGGTGAACGTTAGTAAGTTGACATCCTGTGTGATTTTATTTACCCATTCCTTGGACCATTCCATGATGTTCTCAGTAAAGACACATAGGCGATCCACCATTTCCACCAAGGAGGTAAACTACTTTGTCAGCTTTACATTTTGACCAAATTCAAACTCTTGTATTTAAAAAAAAATCCTTAATATCAAGGATTTGGATAAATTCGTCCAATGTGAACCCACAGTCATTTAGCTCATTTTATACTTCCTCTTCGGAGTTGGTGATCTCTTGGTATCAACGAAGCCAATTTGGTTTTTTCTATAGATAAATGAAAACCTTTGCATACTCTTCTACAAAGAAACAAATGGAACCATCCCTCAAGGTAACTACCCCTGCACTAACCTCCACATAATTTTCTTTGACTTTTTGAAACACAGGGTATATCAAATTCACTCTCTGATTAACTAACTGCAACAGGTCTTTTAGAATATTGACAGTATACCTGGTAGCATAAATATTATAAAATATTTTTGAGAGATCATCCATTCTCTCCTGTATCTTATCCTTCATCTCTTGCTTGAACTCTTCAATGGTTCCAAAGTGATCGTTGGCTTGCATGGTGGCAGCTTGAGAGAGTCGATATTTGCTTTAGTTGATCTATTTTTACCTACAATTGTTGTACCTTATGTTGTAACTATTCTACCTCTATGACCTTGGTTTTTAAAATTGCAACCTCCTTCTCCACTGCTTTTGCCACCTACACTTGGGAGGCCATATGTAATTTCATCATATCCACTAGGCTAGCTTTAGCCATCATTACTCCCTTGACGAGGTCAATCATGGCTTCTTTTAGGCTAGGTGGTAGAGGGATGGTAAATGTGATGGTGGACATGTTGCATGGTTCTTGTCTTGTTATCCTCCTAGTCCTGCTTACTCATTTACTAGGAGATATTTTCTCCTTCATGTCTTGTATCTAATATTCTTCATTGGATGTGAACTGGAGTGTGTCCCTCATTCTAGACAATGTAAATTTCTCTGTGTCCAAAGAAGCTGACTCAGTCCTAGTCCTTTTCCTGGTAGGGGATTGTGAGGGACTTCCTTCCTGGAATTCATATTCCCTAAGTATGCTTGACAGCCCTCCTACTTCCTATATTTTCTTTAGAGATCTTGGAGGGATGGGATGTACCTTTTGGTTGATTACTAGGGTGGTGGAAAAAAATTTAGATTTATTGACTATCAGATCAGTCTTGTCGGATGGAGACATCAATGCATGGGTCAATGATGTGAAGCTTTACACTTGATGTGAGGAGTGAGTGACCAAATCCTTTTATTTTGAGGGGGTAATGGGAGAGTTGGAGTATAAAGGGAGCCTTTTCTGCTCCTGTTGTGCTTCATCCACTATCTTCATCATGACTTCAAATAGGTTTGTATTCTAATGGACAACCTAAAAGGTGGGATCCTAGAATTCTTTTGGAGGAGCAACAGGGACCAAATGGACCACCTTATCAACCAATAATTCCCTATGAAGCCTCAAATTAGAGCCATAATCCCCTATTGCTTCTAATTTTCTATGTGGCCTATCATCCATCTTCCACACTAAATATAATGATCATTTATTCTTGAGAGCCTTTTGCATTTCATCCTCAAAGTTGTCCTCCTGTGTGTAACTTGCAAAAGGGGGAGCTTTGAAGAGACAGTTTGTTTATGATAACCATGAGGGTCATAGGATCTCCATGTTACTTCTTGAAAATAGTATGTGTCCATATTCCATATAGCTTGTAGTAAATATAAGTGGCCTAGATATATATAGGGCTCATTATGCAGGGTATCGGTAACCATGGAATCCCTCCTTTCTTCCTTATAGACCAAACTTTCACCTCCTCTACTATTTGCCTAGATATCTCCATAATAGTTATGGATATTGGGAAATATTTAGGCAATGCTTTTGGTGGTAACTTAGACCCATTGAGTCTAATATAAGAATAATCTTCTGTATAGAATAAATCACCTGCTTTAGCTTCATGCAGGAACATCCTCACGCCGACCCCAAATCTGTCAGGTTTTTCTCTGCATAGGTGAGCATGAATCACTGGGAGGACATTCTCGAAGAAGGTTGCATAGCTTGAGCACCCCTCTTGTATACACAATAATCTATCTTAGACCATGGCAACGTAGACTCCTCCTATCTGAGTGATCAAGGACTACTCCAATTGACCTATAACTAAGTGAATCAAAAATGAATAATAGGATAAAGTGGGGAGTTCTTCCTTATCATCTAGTATGGCTTCATGTAATTCTATCAGCTCTTTGTTCATATTATCGATGATGATATCTTCCATCGATATATAGGTGTCTTATCTATTTTGTTGCATTGAATTATTAGGAAAAGGACCTCCTTTGTTATATGTTCCAAGTCTTTCGTGCCTAGCACTAGGTTGATCAAAACTGCATAATCTTGTACCTAGGGGCAGAGAATAAACTTGTGAATGAGGAAAATGGGAGGCATACACTTATTTCTTTTTAAGAGAATACCCGAGAAGGAGGTTTTGAGCATAAAATTGGACTAGAGAGCCAATGTTTGGAAGTCCAAAATTCACAAGGCTATGGAGATCCCGAATACCCTTTTGATTCTATCAGTTGTCAGCCTAAACACCACATGATTGGTGTGATCCTTTCTAGGGCAAGTTAACTTGTTGAGGTTGGTAGTCCATTTATTGCATATAAGGCTCATCTCACCACTGTATCTCTACGTCCTTATGAATAGACCCCTCGGCAGAGTAGGGTATCATTGGTTATCCTCCTCTGTTGGATCAAAACTATATATTGTTACGTTTTCCACCTCCTGGTGCTGGACTAGGGTGATATATTTCCTTGAATCATGTGGATCAGTTAGAACCTTTGGGTCTTTGGCCCTTCCTACTCTTTAATTCATCGGCTAAGCCCCTATCAATTTTTTTATTCGAGCCTTTACATTTGTTACTTTGGTTATAGTTGTGCTCGTGAAAGCCATTTGTGAATTGGTGGTGCCTCTATGTCATAGTGCTCAATATCTCGATAGTTTAATTTTGCATTCGTGACTGATATTCATAATGCACTCTACATGCACGTATTGAATCCTCTTATATCGATGTAGTGAGGGAAATCTTCCACCTTCTTTTTAAAGGGCCTACATTAATATCATTAGGTGGAGCATTATTTCCTTATTGGTAGGAGGAGCCTTATTAGTTGTGCCATGAGGGCTAGATGCATGAATTAATTCTTCATTGGGTGTTGATTGGATGCCTAATGGATTTGTTTGATTGGATCTCCATCAGGTGGAATCAGGGTCATCCATGTATCTATTTCTCATTGGCTCGAGCAGGGCATGCTTTTGTGAGGCCCATGACTTTATGAAGGGGTGCATGAAATTCATGCATCTTTAATTCACCTGTGTGGTATATAGGCCATCACATGAATTTGATTGGGGTGCTCGAATTTCATGTATATTTCAAACTTTTGTGTGTTCCACCAAGGTGAGCACACGATACCAAAATTGGGGTGCATGGACTAGAGTGCCAATTAAAAATTGTGTGCACTCCACTAGAAGTGGGGCACATGAGACCCAATGGTACGTGTGATTTTGTGTGCCCCTTAAAAATTTTGTGTGCTCCATCAAGGTGAGGCACATAGGACCAAAAGTGGGCGTGCAGACTAGCGCACCCTTTAAAATTTTCATGCACTCCATTAGAAGTGGGGCGCACGAGATCCAATGGGGTGTGCGACTTCGTGCACCCCTTAAAAATTTCATACGCTCCACCAAGGTGAGGTGCACAAGACCAAAAGTGGGACGTGCGGACTAGCACACCCCTTAAAAACTTTTGTGCACTCCACTAGAAGTGAGGTGCATGATACCCAATGGGGCATGCGACTTCATGTACCCCTTAAAACTTTCGTACGCTCCACCAAGGTGAGATGCATGAGACCAAAAGGGGAGCACGCGGACTAGCATACCCCTTAAAATTTTTGTGCACTCCACTAGAAGTGGGGTGCACAAGACTAAAAGTGGAGCACGCAGACTAGCGCACCCCTTAAACTCTTCATGCAATCCACTAGAAGTGGGATGCACGACCCATAAATAGGGTGCATGACTTCACACGCCCCTTCAAACTTGTGTGCACTTCATCAAAGGTGAGGAGCACAACTCAAAAAAGTTGGAGCACCTAAATGAAGTCCCGAGAACCCTGCTAAGGCCTAAGAAAAAGAATTAGATAAAATTCCGAAAACAAGAATGGTAAGTCATTTACAAGGACAACAAGTTGTTTGAAAAAAATGAAGAATATTTTTGAGATAAAATGAGATGAAAAAATATTTGATAAAAAGATAAGTTGGATATGGTTTGGTTGACTTGCTAAGACTTTAATGTTTTATTTTTTTTATCAAAGTGGTGACAATAGAATACACACATACCTTATTTAAAGGGAGGAAAAGTATATATGAACAAACTTTTGTATTGTTATTAAAAAATAAATAATTTAATAACCAATTTTATATATATATACTTTAATTAAAATAATTTAAAATATTTAAGGTATTATGGATCAATGGTATATGGTATACAATCATATGAGCTCAACACAAATTCAAATGTTTGCATTGTGATGGGTACTTTCAAGATAAGGTGACTTCTAATAATACAACTTGATAATAGCACAATAATATAATTTTTTGAAATATCATTGTGATGTGGTCATGATATAATACAAGTAGGGTCCATATCAAACCCCTATAACAATTTTTTTTAATTGTAAAATATTGAAATAATTTATAAGAAAATAGAATTTAGTATTATATGAGTACAAATCAAGTTTAAATCCTTGTAATGTTATTGGTATAGTAAGATGATATGTGATGATACAATTCATTATAATACCATGATAATCTAGATTTCTAAAAAATAATGATAATGATGTGATGTAATATAAGTGGGGCCATTTCAAACTCATATAACCAATTTTAAAAAAAATATAGAAGATTAAGTTAACCATGAAAAGAATTAAAGACTTGATCATTATGGAGCAACATTAAATGGGATGTAATTGTATGACCACAATCCAAAATGAAATCCTTACACTCCCACCATAAGATAATGTGATAATATGATTTATTATAATATCATGATAATATGGTTTGTTGAACTACAACAATAATGTGATCATAATGTAATATAGTGTAAACATACTAGACCTATTTTAGAAGTAATAATAATTACTAAAAATTAAAATATATATTAATACTAGTTAAAGAACCAAAACAAATTATTGACTAATATATAAATCACTTGTAATAACAATCTTTTAAAAGGAATACGAAAGAGCATCAAGGCAAAAATTTAATAGGACAAACTCCAAAATTCACTTCCTTAACAATCCAGCTAATATCAAAGCAAGAATTTATAGGTTACTTCAAATGGAGGAGGAAAATTTGCCAACAACTTATCTAGGGATGCCTTGATTTGAGGGGAGAATGAGGATAGAACTATGGAATCTAGTTATTACCAAAGTTTAGAATAAACTACCTATTGGAAATATTGAGTTGTCATTGATGTCAAAGGAGCATGAAATATTCTTCAAGTGTGAAAAGTTTATAAGGATGGACAATATATCATTGAGGTCAAATATGGGTTTGATAAATAAAAAATAGTGGAAAATCATCCAGGGTAAATATATATTACAAGGGAAGTCTAATGCAAAGCAAGGCAATTATTTTTAAGGATTATAATATTTAAATATAAAATTTAAATATTTTAAAAGAGATGGACAAAGGTTTAAAAGTGCTTGGTACAAAAGGTTTAAAAGAAGGACAAAAGTTTAAAAGCTTGGGATAAAAGTTTTGAAATTATAGAAGGCTTTGGACAAAGGTTTAAAAGTAAATATTATAATATTTAAATCCAAATATTTAAAATATTACAATATAAACAAGTGTAAGTTTAAAATGTGCCAATGTCATTAAAAGTAAGCATAAATTGAAAAATCTATAAGCAAAATATAGCACCGACGTTCCATGCTGAAAATGGAATACTTATATAAATGGGGAGTAATAATTCATTTAAGTTTTTTAAGGAGCGCAAATCAAAAATTCCTTTGTTTGAAATTTGTGGAGAGCAGAAGATAAGAAAGGGAAGCACGCATGTCATTGGAGGTAAAATCAAAAATAAAAATAAGAAGAAGACAATGCATTCATGATTCCATATGGGTGGCTAGCCCAAACGGCAACCTAGTCTATGCTAGAGCATTGTGGAAAAGGATGTCACGAGGACGATTCGTGATGACACCATTTTTTTGAGATTTTTGTTAGAGAGGAATTCAAAAAATACTTTAAAAGATAAATCGTGCACCTTGGTTTTCATACAAATGGCTAGCTCGAACAAAATCCTAGCTTGTGCTAGGGCGTGGGCGAGGAGGTTACAGGGTCGATTCATGGTGGCTGTGTGTGGTAAGGGTAAAAGAATTTTTGATTAAATTAAATTTAGGGAGACATGAGGTTTTGAATTGATTTTACTATGCAATTGTATTCTAGAGATATATAAGGTTTGTATTGTGTTTTATTGTGTGAGGGAGTCATAAGGTATATTGTGATTATTTGAAAATTGCATTTTGCATATTATGTGAGGGAGCTATAAAGTTAAATTTATTTGTGCATTATAAAGGAGATATAAGGTGTATTATGGTTAAATTTATTTGTACTTGTGAATGTTAGAAAAAGGAGATATAAGGTGTAATTGTGATTTATTTTAAATTGTATTTTGAATATTAAAAAGGGGGTTTAATATCTATGCAAAGAAAAAGAAAATTACTAACCAGATTTTTGAAGGAACAAAAAGGAAACTATTTTTGTAAAGACAGGTTTGGAAAGCTCGTCATAATCATTGAGACATATTTAGAGGTGTGGTGATTTAATTCCTTTATCAAATTGTTTTGGCTGAAGAAAATATTGTGTTGTCATATGGTTGGAGGTATAAGGAATGATTAGATGTTTATTTATTTTAATTGAAATTTGAGAGCAAATTTGTGCATTGTTAATGATTGATTTTGGGAGTAGATGAGCATGGCATATATTTGGATTGTTGTGTTTGGTTTTGGGTATAGATAAGCATTGTTAATATGCAATATTTTGGGTCAAATTTGAGCAGGTGTTGTGAATAGAATTGAGCAAAGTTGTGAGCAAGTTTGAGTAGGTTTTGTGAGCATATTTGAACAAATTTATGAGCATGTTTGAACAGGTTTTGTGAGAAAATTTGAGCAAAGTTGAGAAGAAAATTTGTGCAAGTTTTGTGAGCGGATTTGAGCAAAGTTGAGAAGCAGATTTGTGCAAGTTTTGTGAGCAAATTTGAGCAGAGTTGTGAGCAGGCTTTAGAGCAGACTAGAGCAAAGGAGATTGGTGTCTCCTATGGATTAGGGTCCATGAACTTGTGAGAGGGGACAAGTGTTTCCTATGGATAGAGTTCCACAAACATTGTAATAGGAAATTGGTTCCCATGAAATTTATTAAGAAAATTTATAAGAAATATTTCTCCATGGATGTAGCCCACATTGGGTGAACCATGTTAAACTTGCATCTCTTATGTGTGTGGTGATTTTTGCATTGTTTCATTATTGCAATTTATAATAATTGAAGTTACTTCTTTGGAAATAAAAGTAAAAGTTTATCTTATATTGTTCACCCCCCCTCTCAGTATAAGCTTGTGTTATTCAATTGGTATCAAAGCGGGTTCCTTCATGAAAGCCTAACAGCTTGAATGAAGATCTTACAAGAATACACATGGCCACTTAAGTGATAGAAGATGCTCCTATGGTTGAAATAAACAAGAGAGATCCTAAAAATGAAGAAGAAACCATGGTTAACATAGAGGAGGAACTTATTGTTACTCTTGAATAATTGAAAAGGGTTAGAAATAAGAATTCAATATTGAAGGCTCAAATTCAAGAGGATGAGGAAACAAATACAAAGCTTCTACAAGATCTCATAGACTTAAAAGTGAATGTTGAAGAGGCAAAGAGAATTGAAGAAGTTATGGTTGAGAAATTAAATGTAAAATAATTGGAATGTGAAAATTGGAACATGAAGTTATCTCTCTAAGAAATGAAGTAGAAAACTCTAAGGATAAGTTACAGCAAAATATAAGGTTAGAGAAAGATAAATAGGATTCAATATCAAAATGAACAAATACATCAAAGAAATTAAGTAAATAATATCCCATGATCTATGTTAATGTATTGAAGGGTAAAAGCATCAAGGAGGAAGAAAACAGAGAATCATCATGGACAGAAGTAAATCATAGGAACAGAAATGAAATAACCATGCGACCATATCATCCAAGGCAATCAAACATGTTTAAATATTTCTTCCATAGTTATTGTTTTCATGTAACAAATATGGTCATAAAGTTTTACATTGCATGGTCTATGTGAAAAATAATGTTGGCATCATCAATAGAAATTTTAATTCTTTTGCACCTCTCATGATTAACAATGTCATGTGTTTTTACAAATGTAATAATTTTGGGCACAAAGCTAGATGGTATAAAATAGTATTTCCTGGACTTCCTAAATCAAGCAAAAAAGAGTAAGGTCAAACAGTTCAGAAGGATATGTCCTCAAAATTTTGGAAAAATAAAAAGGAACAAGAAAAGAAAAAAGTCCATGTTGGTACAAACAACTCTTCATGTGCAAAATGAAGAAAATCAATGGTATATTGATAGTGGTTTTTCAATCCATATGGCAGGTGATAAAATTAAATTTCTTTCTCTCAAGAAAATAAATGGAGGAACAGTGAAATTTGGTGATAATGTTTCTGCCAAAATTGTTGGAAAAGGGACTTTGAGCTTGGATAATGGAAGATCAAGGACAAAAAATGTGTTATATATTGAATGATTGAAGCATAATATACTAAGTCTAATTTAGCTATATTATCAAGGGCACACAATCATATTTCACCCAAATGGATGTGAGATCAAGAAATCCAAAATAGGAAAGCTTATTGTAGATATCGGTAGAACTACAAACAATCTCTACATGTTGTGCGATATTAAAGGAGAAAAATATTTTCTATCACAAGAGGATGAAATATAGCTATGGCATAGAAGAATGGGTCACCTAAAATTTGACAACATAGTAAAAATAAGCAACAAATAGGCAGTCAAATATTTTCCCAAGATAGCAAAACCCCCAAACACGATTTGTGCACAATGCCAGCTTGGTAAGCAAATAAGAACAAGTTTAAAATCAAAGGAGTTTTCTTCATCCAAGCCTTTGGATCTAGTTCACACTGATCTATGTGGGCCTACAAGGATAAAGAGTTTACAAGATGAGAATTACTTCATGTTATTTATTGATGATTTCTGTAGAATGACTTGGATAACATTCTTAAAGGAAAAATCAGAAGCATTTGAAGAGTTCAATGCATTCAAGGAACTAATATAAAATGAATAGATAAAAATATCAAGTGTCTAATATCAGATAGAGGAGGAGAATTCACTTCAGGTAAATTTTTATAATTTGTGAATAAGACTCACTATTACTTGTTGTTTAAGTGAACTCACATGGATCACAGCTCTAGAGGCACCATATGAGGTTACAAATATGAAGGAAATTATGCATATGATTGTTGATAGCTTCCAAGGATTGAGTGATATCTGAAGCCCATTGTTTGGTAAGAAGGTAAAGAATTTGGAGCTGATGGTCAATATTCATTCTAGTAATCTGTTGATTGACTTGGGTTGTGATAGTTATATCTTTTGTATGTGTTATTATTTCATATCTTCTATTGGTAAGGAACATGATGAGTTCATTTGTTGTGAAATGGAGGACATCATGTCCTTAATCCTTGATTAATATGACTCCATTATGCAGTCTCTGTTAACCTTGTTATTAGTTGTTTGGAGGTAGGATAAGTTTTATTCTTCTATAGAACATAGATTGGTTGACATTATTGTAATAAGGTGTAAGAAGAAGCTGAGAGTCTACCTAGATAGCGAGGAGAGTTGGGAAGAAGAAGAGCCAAAATAAAAAAATTCACATGAGGTAGGTGTGGAAAATTCACAGTTTTATCCAGTAGATAGGGCTACACATATAGATGATGAGATTGTACCTCATGAGGACACCATATTAGCACCATCTAACATTCACCCATCACATTTTGGTTATGGTAGTACAGGTGAACATGGGTTGTATTCTCAAACCCAACCCATTATGATGTATGCACCCGAGAGATACATATTCTTGGGTGATCCGCAAAGTGATTTGTAGTTAGGATCATATAGGCATAATGCACATGATGGTGATGTTACAGGTTTCATAGTAGCCTTTTTCGATGAGATTATACTTGATTTTTCTAATCATGACATAGTTGAGTTTTTTGTTGATCATAGATCAGATTATCATGATGGTTCACCTCATCAGGACAGCCAAGAATACTTGATGAATGATGGGTCTAACATTGATTGTATTTCATCTTCAGATTATGTGAATGATGAGTTTGATGAAGATGGACACAGGGAGGCACATGAAGCTTGGAAAATCTTGGAAGACATTACTGAAATTCATGAGGTTAGTTCTGATTTTTGTCTAAATTGTAGTAGCAATCAGCATAATATTTATGACCATGATAATTTGGATAATAATTGGAAGAACCAACTCATAGTGTTTGCTGAAGATGAAGTGCACGTGTTTTCCACCACTAATGAAACTAATAGGATTCTTGAGGGCATCATTCATAAGGCCCCTAGGAACCAATATGAACAGGTGGTTTCCTTCACTGATTTGAAACACATCAAAGGTGCACTAGAGGAAATAAAATCAATGTACTTGTAAGTAATACATGACAAGGATACAACTATCAAAGTTGTAGATGTCACCTTGGACACTTTCCATGAGAAAGAGGATGAGGTGGAAAGACTATGTTTGGATCTCATTTTGGCTCACTATTCACTATTCCAAGCTGAGAATCAGTCTTTAGAGGTAGTCATAGATAGGGGGCAGGTAGCAGAGGTGAGATGCATAGAGATTCAATAGTTGGTGGAGGGCATTGAGGAAGTCCATGATGACTCTTTTTTGGGTCCTAGAGATTCATGCTACCCTTAGATTGAGAATGATGACTGAGTTTGACCTTGTGGATACATCACAGGGAGAGGAGATATTGGGTGGCTCAATAAAGGCTGATGTGGAGTGGTCATGTGTTATATGGATATGTATTCCTAACTTATATACAGTTGACGTTCAGACCATTTGTGGTCGAATGCAATTTCAGGGTGATAGGGCCACTTTGGAGTTGATTTCAATCACCCATGATCGTATGCTTGTATCTATGAGCTTTGAGGATGATGGTAGGACCATGTTTTGGGTGAGCATTAATTGCGAGTTGGAGTGGTATGTTATCATTCACTCCTTGAGCATCCATGATATTTATCCATTTGTGCTTATACAAGTGGATTAGAAAGGTACTAAGCCTAGCTTGGAGACCAATGGATTTGTTGATGTTTGGGGAGCACTGGTACTCATGGGATGTCCTATTTTACTCAGTAAGTCAGAGTATCACTATGGATTATTTAGTTTCTTATGGTCGATACATTTTTGGGTGGCCAGTTACAGTTCTACCCTTGCTATCTCTAACCCTATCGGTTGCATAGAAACCCTAATTAGGGCACCCAAACCCTAATTGCACCTTTATATTTTGGAGTTGGGCCTCATTTGGGAATTTAAAAAAAAAGATATTGTTTTGGATTTTGGTCTCTGAGGAGAATTTGGGAGTTTCGGCATACCGGCTCTTTGGGTTGTTGGGGGACAAAAACCTCCTTCATATTTGAGCATTTTTGGGTGTGAAATATCACCCCTAGATGTTTATATAGTTGGCTTCATTTCAGAAGTTAGGATTGTGCTTCATTATTTAGAACTCTGGAGTTGGGGTTTCCACATAGAGTTATTGAGATTCATATTGGGAGACATACCACATAGAATTCCATTTTTCAGAAGGGCTAAGCCTTCAATCAATTATTGTATTGAGTTTTTGCAAGGATTTTATTGTTGAAGAAGACATCATTTTTGTTTCATTTTCATCCCTAGCTACCGCACAAATCATCATATATTATCTTAGGGTTTGGAGATATTTTTATGGGCATTGTTGAGTTGAAATCCTTTGCCCTAAGTGACCCTTGAAGGGTGTTTTTGAGATTTAAAAGAGTTGGGGATTATTTTATATGTGTGTCGTACATTTTTTGTTGTACAAGTGTGTCGTACCATGTTTTTGATCATAACACTTGGAGCAATCAGCAATTGGTTTTGGGTTTTCTTTGAGAAACTTTTGCATATAGGACAATGATGTTTGAGTCCTTTGGTGAATGCTTGTTGTAGGGATTAATTTTATAATAGCAACCATAGTTCTGGGCACATGAGGGTTTGATTTTTAGTTCTGGGCATGACTTTTCTCACTACTATAGGTTATTATGTGATGAGAACGGTATTATTTCATTGAAATAAATCAAAGGGGAAGTTCCAGTGGTCAGTGGTTGATCATATTTGGGAAGGGTTTGAATATCATATGAGATTCGACAAGCCCATGAGAGGACTGAGACAAGGAGCTTGCTGCCTAGTTGCTTCAGTACCCAAAACATTCATACTCTTTTCTACAACAAAATTTTCTCTTGGTGTTCCAAGGTATTTTATGCTTGATATTTCATTGGAATCTCAAATGAATGTTGTTCTATGTTGAAACCATTACGTGAGTGGTTTGCTACAACAGTCCATTATTTGATAGAAACAATAACAGATTTAATAATGTCATTGCTTGTTTATGCAATTGTTAAAGGCCTCTTGATCTAGTCACATATTGTCATAATTGTTTAGTTGAAACTGGCTATCAAACATTATAACTTCTATCCATGATACAAACTTGCATTATCTATTGATATCAAACATTTCCAGTATTGGAAAAAATTATAGTGCTCCTACACATCTAGAATTCCAAACTAGGGGTGTACATTATACTTAATGCTTAGTTACCACACCTTCGTAGGCTAAGGCCATTAACACTCACCTGACAATGAGCATGGTCACCCGATCCTATCCATTCAAAGTGCCATCACTATACTATCTTGTAAATAATTCCTAGACCTCACCACTAGGAATATGTTCAAGCCTCACTTCTTAGGACTAACCAAAAGCCTCACCACTTTGGGAACACCCAAGCCTCACCATTCAAGGTGTATCATTCATAAATATTTGGTTATTGCATCACCACAACTCCTTCCAAATTCATAATACCTAGTTATTACATCATTACAACTCCTCCCAAGCTTAGGAACATCTTGACTCGAGGGTTTTCTAATATGGCTCTAGATTCATGCCAAAAAAAAAATCACCAAACCAATATTCTAAGCACTTAAAAGCAATAAGCATCTCTCCCAAAAGGAAATAAAGTGCTATGTTAATTCTCAAATTTAATTCAATTTAACACATTACTAAAGACTAGAAATTTAAATACTTTCAAAACATAATACTAGAATTAGTCTTTTCAAAATTACAATGAAATAATAACACAACAATAAAGGATTTATATTCATAAACCATATTATTTTCATTTTTCTTAAGACCAAAAATTCCAAGAACTTACATAAAATAATAACAACACTTAAAATTCCATTTTCTAAATAATATATCAAGAATGTTATATACAACAATGATTATTCTCTCTTTATAACAAGAAGCTCATAAAGATCCTCATCCCAAAAATATTACATTTCAATCTTAAAAACATAAGTAATCATTCATCTTCATCAAGGTCTTCACTTGTTGAGTCTTCATCAACGAACTTGAAGCATGTTTAGGGATCAAGAAATAAACATGCAAATCTTAACATGCACTAAGCAAGAAACAAACATCCATGCAAGATATATTCCAATGTAGACAAGAAGAGAATCCCATACTTCTCTCAATAATGGATTCATTTATCTACTTGAGCCTCGAAATCAATTATTAAATATTAAATATATGCAACTAAGGAGAGACTCCCATACTTATCTCAATAATGAATTCCTTTATCTATTCAAGCCTTAGGAACCAATTATTAAATATTAAATATATATTCCATGTAAATATTCACAATAAGCTTCTCTTTTATTGAACCAATTTATATCCTTGACATTTAGCTAAAATAACTCATGGAATATCCCAATATTAATCCAATAGTTTACAACATTACAACTTGATAAATAATGATTAATGAATACATTATTAAACTAATATTACAAAAACAAAGGTCTTTATTCTAAATGTTACATTCCAATAATATCCATAGGCTATTGGTAAGTTCTAAATATTTAAGCATAACTAAAAGTATTTCGAAGTTCTTTTAGTTCCAAGACTATGATTATTTACATTATTAAATTAATTACTAGAGGATATTAAAATTAATTTGACCTATTGCTTAACCTAGGGTGCACAACAAAAAGGTTATATTAGGATCTTCGACGGTTATGACTCAAGAGTGACGAATTAAACTCCAAGGATCAACCCTAAGTCTCTAATACATGCACAAACAAGAATGTCCATCTGGAGCCTATCACTCTAATGGAGCCTGCTAGCCTTCTCAACTCACAATACCACCTTAACCTCTTAAACATACATACAAACTTCCAACAACCAACTTATAACAATCTCAAAGGAACAAAACAACAAAAACAACCATTAATTAATAGAGCATGGCGATGATAGATTTTGAGCAACATCATACTCTTCATTTATCCTATCCACTATTGTCATAGAATAACATAGAGAACAAAGAATTAGAACGTCGCTAAGTATATTGGATAGGGTTGACAACTACGAGGTGACCAAAGGCATTAAGCCTACTTAGATATTGCTACAACACTTTTGATCCACAAAACGGAACATTACTGACCTTGACTTATAACTTTTGAAGGTTTTAGATATCCTCATGAGTAGAGACTTACAATCATATGAAAGCCACCTCAAGAACGTCTACAAGAATCATAGAATTAACACTCCTATACAAGTTTCTTGTGCAAGGAACCAACCAAACCAAGACATTCTATAAGCTTAATAAAAGAATCCTACCATAATTGAGGCTTCCTAAAGATTAAAAACACAAAACAACCCTACCCAAAATATGAAGCAAAAACAATAGGAAATAAACCATACATGAAGCTATGAAAATCCTTAAATTATGACATGAATTACTTCTATTATCACAAACATAAGAAGCAATCATTTTCTTGGAGATAAGCCAGGGAAACCAAGTACCTTTGTGGTAGCCTCTCCAGGCAACTCTTCCCTTCATCTCTAGAACTTCTTCTCCTTGCCAATGTTCTTCTTTAGTTAGCTCCAAAACTTGATAATTATCTCAAAAATATATTCCATAAAGGAACAAAAAAGAATAACGTAGGAAGCCATTCTTTCTAGCATGCAACTCGTTATTCACAAGAGAGTAACACTTATAAGATTACATTGCAAGATTTCAATATTTCCCTTTTGCCAATTGTTGAGTGGTATTTTCACCCAATTGTGAAGTACCTTTCCTGGTTGGTTTCATCCTTCCAAGAGTTAAACAAACACTTCTCCAGGTCTCCCTTTTGCTTTGCTTGTGTTCAAAAAATATCAAAAAACAAAATTAAAAAAAAAAAATAAGAAAAAAAAAATAAATAAAATAAAAAAAAAAAAAAAAAAAAAAAGAAAAAAGAAAAAAACAAAAAAAAAAAATAAAAAAAAAAAAAAAAAAAAAAAAAAAAAAAAAAAAAAAAAAAAAAAAAAAAAAAAAAAAAAAAAAAAAAAAAAAAAAAAAAAAAAAAAAAAAAAAAAAAAAAAAAAAAAAAAAAAAAAAAAAAAAAAAAAAAAAAAAAAAAAAAAAAAAAAAAAAAAAAAAAAAAAAAAAAAAAAAAAAAAAAAAAAAAAAAAAAAAAAAAAAAAAAAAAAAAAAAAAAAAAAAAAAAAAAAAAAAAAAATAAAAAAAAAAAAAAAAAAAAAAAAAAAAAAAAAAAAAAAAAAAAAAAAAAAAAAAAAAAAAAAAAAAAAAAAAAAAAAAAAAAAAAAAAAAAAAAAAAAAAAAAAAAAAAAAAAAAAAAAAAAAAAAAAAAAAAAAAAAAAAAAAAAAAGGGGCCCCCGACCCACCAACTTTCCAAATTCAATATTCAAATATAAGCTCTATATTTTATCAAATATACTCAAAGTTTATTATTGCTTGCATTACTTTAATTAATGCCCTTTGATCTAGTATTAATTAAATCACTTTCTTAACATTTATTTCTTTCTAATGCTACCCACATTAGAATAATTAAATTAACTACTCACCTAATTAATTTAAATATTATCAAATTCTAATATTAATCATTAACATCGATATCAACCAATTCCACATACAACAACTCAAGGGATCTTGCTAAGTTGTCCATACCCAACTAGAATGCAATCAACAATATGCATAACAAAGTTTTTTATTAAGTAGAAGTCTTTACAATAACTGCAACATTATCACCCTTCTATGAAGTATAACTCTTTTGCTTAAATAGTAACCTCCTATCCCAATGGTGCATTCAATCAAACATGCACATATGTCATGCACCTACATGAAGGTTTTTTTTACCCTTGAGCTATAGATGATAATTTCATCTATCATTTTCCTTTTTCTCTCAACTCTGGTGGTTGTCCCATACCAATCCACTCATGATATTACTTGGTCTTGCAACCACAAATTTCATCAACAGTACCATATTCTAGAAGTAGTATAATCAAAACATAAAGTGCAACTATCAACACATCTTGATAACATAAAATGAGATTATGCATTTGATATCCATACATCAATACATAAATAAACTATCAATAATAGGTCCTACCAAGGAGGCTTGTTAAAAATTCAACATGGCACTTAACTTTTTATTTTGATAAATTTCTACATTTAGAGCCACAAGTGGGTCAAGGTGCCTATTATAAAATAGGTTAGTGCCAAAATGGTCAATTTATGACCCTTGGAGGACTCTCAACATGTCCCATTATGGAATTTGGTAAGATTTTTATTTGAAAGTGGTCATCACCTCCTTGTACCACCCCTTGCTCCCAATTGAATCTATTAGTGCATGCTTCTATGAACCCCATGCATTGGTGAAATTGTGGTACCATGTATTGGGCTAAATATGAAGTCTAATTTTTGGAAGCCTTGACATCTAGATATCTTTGTAAAGTGCCATATTGTAGGGATTTATTATTAGTCGATGGACAAGGGTCTATCACTTTGTCTTCTTTGTCCATAAGGAAGATTGCTAGCTCATCTCATTCACGACCTTCATATGGCCCCTCCTAGTGTTGGATAGATTGGTTTGGGAAGGGGTTCCATTATTAGTATTATCCATGATGATTTGATATTTCTTGGCTTTGATTTAAGGGAAATTTTCTTGTCTTTCTATTGCTTTAGACTCAACTCCTTTCTCTTTGCTTGGTGATGGAGGAAAATAATTTTTTAAGGGCTTATATATGCAATCCCCATGGCTTACCTAGCTCGTGCATGGTTTTCTCCTCCTCGCATTATTGACTAGTCAGAGAGATGACCCCATTTTCCTTCTTCTAAAGTCACCTTGAAATATGTGATGACTTCCTATGCTAGGATGATTTGAAAATTTATTGTCTAAGCGACGATGGATTTGGGTGACAATGACTGCCACATAGTCATTCATCATCTTAGTCTTAATTGTTACTATTTGGTTAAAAATTTGGCTTCCACCTTCCCTAATTAATGATGTTGTCTAGAGGATGATGTGGGATATGCTCATGGTTTAGTTCTTGAAGGGTTTGGCAACATATTTTCCCTTTTTTTCTTATTTCTATCTTCCTTCCTCTTTTTTGTTAGTATTTCTTTAGATAACTCTTGCCAACCAAAATTGATAGGAGGCGCCCATTCAATTCAACAAGTTCTATGATGTTCTTAGCTTTTAGTCTAGTAATCGCATAGGTTTCACTCCACATCATGTCAAACTTATTATATTTTTTTAGTTTGTTCTGGTCTTCATCCCATTTAAGTACTAGATCTCCAATTCAAAATTATTGTACAATGGTCCATATTTTCATGTTTGATTGATGTTTTCTTAGCTAAGCCTTAGATTTTCTCCTTTGTTCTTCTAGTCATAGCAATTCTGCTATCCTGAAGGATATTGCATCATGTTCTTGGAGTTCAAGTTGATAGAGTAACTATAGGGTCGAGAGCTTGATTAAGATGGGTAACCAGGCCTCCTGGCCATAGACCAAGGAGAATAGGGAGCAACGAGTTCCTTTCTTTGGAGTTATCTTGTTTTCCCATAGAGCTTGATAAACGTGTTGATGCCATGACATCTGGTTATTGGACCCTATTCTTCTTAGGATCCTTAAGATATTATTTGAAGATTTAGCTAGACCATTACCTTATGGATAGTAATTAGAGGAAGTTTTCATATAAAAACCATATTTGAGAGTGAATTGGCTTACCTCAGCTCTAATAAATGTAGAGGGATTATCCATGATGATGGTATGTGATACTCTAAAATAGGTGATGATTTCTTCTAGGAAGTTTACAATGACCTTTTAGATAGCTTGCTTAAGTGGGACTACTTACGTCCACCTCATGAAGTAGTCAGTGTTAGTAAGGACCCAATGATGCCCTTTGATCTAAAGTGGGTTGATTGTCGATATAGAATCTAAACCCATTATGAGAAACGTTCCTCATATAAAATGGGTTTGAGGGGTAATACAGAATTCCTATTCCTTATGATGAAAAACTTACACTTATTGCACCCTTGCACCCATTGATGTGCATCATTGAATACGGTAGGCCAATAATATTTTTCTCTCATCATTTTAACTATTGTAGTTTGATATGAATAATGTCCTCCAAAAAATCCTTGGTGGAACTACTGTAGCAAGGAGGCACTTTTCTCTATCTCTACACACCTTAGGAGTGTCCCATTAAAATTCCTTCGAAATAGGACCCCTCTTATGAGCGTGTAATGAATATTTTGTAATTGGTATACCCTCCTTTGTGAATGACTCAAATTTTTTAGGTATCAACTACTATACATGTAATTTATCTGGTCCTTGACCCAATCCTCGTCTTGCTCAAAAATGACCAAAAATTATTCCTTCCCTTTTTTGGATTGTTTTGCTTCTAGTGGTAACCTTTGGCATAATGCTCTATCCTTAATCAAATTGGTGGCCATCAATTTAATATTATATTCTAGTATACAAGTGACCCATCCTACTCTTTTATCATTGATTTCCCCATTCATGATATAGTCTTTGATATCAAAATGAACAATATTAGTGATGACCTTGCTACCGAAAGTATATACCTAAAGAATTTTAGGTTGCACATTAGGGTACACTTGTCATTTGATGAAGTCGTATCACTCTTCATAGTCCTTGAGGGTATGGCTAAAGAAGGTGATCATATGTTCTTCATTATGGTCATTCTTCCGGGTCAGTGCAAATGCGATGTTGGATTTTCCTTCATAAGCATAGAGGATAAATTTCTTGCAAAAGTTCAAATTAGCTAATACCAGAGCATCTATGATGGCCAATGTTATTTTCTTGAAAGACTATTTTTCCTCCTTGGTCCATTTAAAATTTTTTCCTTCTTTCAAAATTTTGGTTATAGGCCTAACAATGGAGGCAAAGTCAAGAATACATCTTTGGACAAAGTTAATCTACCCAATAAAAAACTAGAGATCTTTATTATGTTGAGGCAAGGGTAACCCCAAAATAGTTTTTACCCTATTAGGATCTATAGCTATCCCTTCCTTTCACACCACATGCCCCAAGAGTTTTCCTTATGGGAGACATTATACACATTTTTGGGGTTTAAGTTAAATACCAAACTCTTGACAATGCTTTAATACTTTTTCTAGGTGTTCTAAATGATCTTCCTTCCTTTTGGAAAATACTGTGAGGTCATCTAGATAGACTAGGATGATTTTATTGAGAAGATCATGAAAAGCAACATCTATAGCCCTCTAGAATATGGTATTGATGTTTGATAGACCAAAAGGCATTCATTGGTAAGCAAAAGTGCCCCATTTGGTAGTGAATGCTATCTTATGTTGATCTTATTCCTTCACCCATACCTGATTGTAGCTTGAAAAACTATCTAGAAGCAAGAACCTTTCTGACCTCTCTATGGTATGAAGAATTTGGTCCATGGAAGGTAATAGATAATAATATTTAATTGAAGCTCAATTAAGGTATTTGAAATCAATGCATAACAAAATTTCTCCATTCTTCTTCTTGATTAGGACCAAATTGGACACCCATGTGGTATGATTTAAGGGGTAGATAATATTTTCTTCTAGGATTTTTATGAGCTCTTGCTTCATGAGTGGTTCTATCTTAGGGTTTACTGGTCTTTGTTTTTGCCTAATAGGTCTAAAACCTAGGTTGAGCTCTATGGTGTTTTGGATGATGTCTTGATTATAGCATTTTAGATTTTCATAACTCTAGGCTATTACTCTCAACTATTTTTAGTATAAGTCAATTAGGTTTTCCTTTTCATCTTTAGTGGTAATTTTTGCTATCCATAGAAAATTTCCACCCTCAATTTCTACTTCTCAGTAGTCGCCTTTGTCTATGGTAACATATTTTTGGGGTTTTTAGCGATCAACTGGGTTAAAGAGGGACTTTAAGGTAATAAGCACCTTGGGTATTTTATTACCACTGATTTGGATGACCTGGTCCCTATATGCCTCCTATACCGCTAGGGTTTGTCCCTTAGAAAACTCAACTTCCTATTGTATGAAGTGGATAATGTGTTCATCATCTTTGAACACTTGCCATAAAACATCATTATTTAGGACCATTAGTCTAATAATAACTTTAATATTTTGATGGTTGTTCCATAAATCTTTGAATAGATCAAACTATGATCCCATGATAGTCATTTGGTTTGCATCTATATTTTGATCTTGAGGAATCATAGTTAAATTGAAAGCATCAAAGTCTTCCAGTAGGTCCCAAACATGATTTTGATAGGATTTCATCATCCATGTTTTCACCACACATAGTGACCTCACCTGTTTGATAATGAGCTCAATATTTGTAAATATTTGCAACTCCTTTATCCTTTTCTTGGAGGCTAATATGAGTCCATGCACAAGGGCTTCATATTTTGTCATATTGTTTGAGCATTTGAACTATACCCAAAATATATGTAGGATATTATTTCTTTATGGTGAAATGAGGCATACACCTGCTCCTACCTCAAACATCTATCTTGACCTATCAATGTATAGCTTCTAGAGTATGGTAGGATTCTCTTTTATTATCAAAATTTAGGAGTAAATCAACTTTTCTTCTTGTATCATATAGGTAGTGATCCCTATTGGTCCTATCATATTACATTGATCTAAGTCCTTTAGTTTGTAAGATTTGACATCACTCGGTCCTCCTAGACCCTCTGTGGGATCCATCGCTCCTATATTATGACTCCTATTTATTTACTTCTCCATTCTTTGGGTACAAATACCATTTGTTAGTAAGGGTCTTTGTCTCCTTGATTTATTATGTGTTAATTTTCTTCCTCTTAGGAATTCTTTTAGCTTCTTCATCAGCTCTAAGAGGGTGAGGACATCTCATACAAGGACCAAAATCATGGTTTTTTTAAGATGATCAACCACATTGAAATATTCTAGTGGTTGAGTCCTTGGTGAAGCCTAAGGTACCTATTGTGCCTTGGGATTTTCTATGTTGAAGCTTGAGGCTTGAACCAGATCCAATTTTGGTTGTATTGGTGTTGGCTATTTGGGAATTAGTGCACTAGTATAGTCTATGTTAACTTTCTATGCCAATATATTTTATGTCTAGACATTTAATGCCAGTTATTGTTTCCCTCAAACATCTTCCATCATCCTTATTTTGCTCCTAGTGAGAACATGAGATTAAAATTAGTTTTGGTTATTTTATTGAGCACTTATATGTCTAGGGATGGCAAAGGCTTCCCTCTCATCCCATGTTACTAAATTTTGTTATGGTGCTTCAATATCTAGTATCAAATACTCCTCTGGTAGCAGGCTCTATGTGGTTGGGCCCAAATTTTATCTAAGCTCAACGGGTGAAGGCATTGGACAGTGGATTTCTATAGGTATTCATAGTCTAGGTAGTAGGGACTTAGGTAATAGCATGGCTAGACATAGGGATATCCTATGTAGTTGTTCTGGGCTAGGACCATGTCTCTCACTGAATTAGTAGGACCTAATTGTATAGGCATTGATATGGGTACCATCTACCTTTTAGGGATTTGGAAAGAACCAGATTCCCAATAAAGGGGAGGATAACACTAATATCCATTTGGTGGAGGCTAGTAACCCTATTTATTCTGATGTAAAGGGATGTGAGAGTAGTTTTGATAGTAAAACCTTTATAAATTATGTTAAAGCTTGAGGGATATTATTTCATTGTTCATGTTTCTCATAGTGCTTTGTATATTTTCCATTTTTTAGGATTGTGAGGATGATGCGGTGGTGGTGGCAGGAGGAAGTGATACCAATGAATAAGGTTGACCAAAAATCAAGGTTGGTTAGAAGGTGGTTGGGTAGATAACTAGAGGAGGGTGGTATAATGGTTGAATATCTAAAAAAAATGGTGTGGGTGGCCTAGGGGCTAACCTTCCAATTTAAATAAAATATATTTTGGATTGAGTGGTTATCCCATAGACTACTATTAATGAATTACCCCCTAGGTTTTTACCATCATGTCTATTTTAGAATTTATTTGTTTGAGGTAATATATGAAAGCCATACTTAGTACCAATTAGCTTTCCTCTTGGATCCTCTATCAAGCCTTCTAGAATATGGTGTTGAAATTATTCATAGCTTCTATAGGGGCCCTTTTGATGATCACCATTTGTTCTAGAAATGAAACCCTATCTATCTTCTCTCCAAATAGATCAACAAGATGGCTTACAAGCTAATCCTAGTTAGTTATAGAATTTTGGGTGAGAGAGACATACTAGTCCCTTGATTTTTCCTTTAGGGAAGTGGTTAGAAGTCTAAGAGCAATGTATTATTCCCCAATTATTTTAGAGTATACAGGTTTACCATGTACTAGAGATTCTCTATTGTAGGAGTGGCATCCTCCTTGATGAAATACAATAAGGAATTTACCATAGAAGCAAGAATTTGATCCCATGTAGCTGGTGTTGCTAGTGATCATAGGGGACCTTCATTATCCTAGGTAGGAAGGGTTATTTGATTATGGTTAGGTAGGACAACCATAGTTCGTTGTTATTTTTTTTGCCTATTTCCAATTTTGAGAGGAGGGAGAAGTAGTTAGGGATTTGCTCTTGTTGTCGATATGGTAGTGAGTCTTGCACTCATTAAATTATGGATCTAGTTTTAACCACCTTGCATGTGGAACTTTTCCATTCTTCCCTATAGTAGAGTCATTAGGTGGTGGTTGTATAGCCAAAAGGAGATTCCCATCACAAATATTATATTATGGATGGTAACTTATTTTTCTTTTGGGTTCTTCTCTATCAATGGAGTCAACATGTGAATTTACATAGTACTTAAAAAATTGGTGATTTTAGCCTTCACCAGAACCACGGTCTAACTTCTATATTAGGGGATGGATGTTATAAATTTTGGATCCCATAGGGTATGTCATTTTGAACTACTAAGGGTTGCATGTAACCCCATTGCACTTCCTAGGTATTGTGATCCTCCATGATTGAGGCTTTGACATCTTCCACCTATCAAGCAGGTGTGTCCAGTGCCCTACACCTGATGCATGGGTGCTAATCCAAGGAACTCTAGGAGAGCATGGGACGCGATCCCCACTAGATGACCTTTGAGAGTTTTTATTAAAGGTCGAATTCTTGCTTATGGATGTCTTATTTGACACTCTTTGTTCTAATGCTATGGTAGCCTACTCTTATTTAAGCTACTTCAAGAGAAAAGTGAGAAATATAAGAGAACATACAACATAAAATAAAGGAAAGATTATAAAAATTAACCTCACTAGCCTACCTAAGGGTGGCAATGTGCCAAAAAAGATAATACAATTTCCATCTCAATTCAATGGGATAGATGAACACATGAACCACACACAATAGAAATTTGAATACATATTTACTCATACAAATGATATGTATAATCAAAAGATGTTTGGGATCTATACATATAAGTAGCTCAAGGTTTGAGTTTAGACTAAGCAAAATAATAGAAAAGGGAGAAATTAAATGCCATAGGTCAAATGCTTGACACAGTAACAAATCTAGCCTCCTCTATTTTAGGTCCTCAGACTAATATTTATATCATTCTTACAAAATTTAGAATTCAAAATTTCCTCTCAAAAAATGAAGGGAAAGAGAAGACTAAGTACATTAATAAATGGCTTCATAGAAAAACAATGCTATAAAATATAGAGGCTTGTTGGGCTTTAATATCTATAGATGTAGTGCTAACAAAACTATTCTTTGAAGGCATCCTTCAGTAGCTTGAAACATAAACCCTTTTTTTTTCATGATCATCGAGTTCCAACATTGTATTGTCTCAATGGCCTTGCAAAAAAAAGGGGGGGAGGTTACTATAAGGATTGATTATGCACAACTTTCCTCGTCAAACTACAATCATTTCTTTGAAATTAGACTATAGTGGGAAACCCACTATAAGTAGATTCAATATTTCATAAATTAAGTCTTACTAAGTGTAGACACCCAAAATTCACACATTGCTATTTTTGCATATCTGGAATCAAGATATAATACTCAACAGCAAGAACTCCACAACAAAATGGTAGTTAAAATGAAAAATAGAACTATTCAAGGTATAGCCAGGGCTATGTTAAATGAGTCTAAGATTTCTGATGCATTTTGAAAAGAGGTAATTCATACAATTGTTTATATTATAAATAGAGCTCAAGTAAGAGTAAATCACCATAAACCCCCATATGAGCTTTGGAAGGGAAGACCAACTACTATGAAGTACTTCAAAAAAATTGGAGGCAAATGCTACATTAGACGAGAAGAGAAAAATTTGGGCAAGTCTGATTCCAGGTGTGATGAGGGTATCTTCCTTGATTATTCCACTAAGAGCAAAGCCTATATATGCTACAATAAAAGATCACATACAATTGTGAAAAGTGCAAATGTAAGAGTTGATGAAGAAATAGATCTAAAAGAACCAACTCAAGAGATTATGTATCAAGAAGGAAAAAGTTGCAAAGAAGAAGAAGGCAAAGAAACTGAAGAATATGAGACACAAAGGGCACCACCTAAGACGCCATCCAAGTATATGCAAAAGAATCATCTAAGAGAACTGATTATTGGGATCTATATGAGAGACAAACAAGGAGGAAGATAATAGGAATAGGTGAACATGTAAATTTTTCTTTGCTATATAAATTTGAGCCCAAGGATTTCAATGAAGCAAGTGAAGACAAATATTGGATTAAAGTAATGGAAGAAGAGTTAGACCAAATAGAAAAGAGTGAGACTTGGGAACTTGTCCCACATCCAAAAGACAAGAATGTAATTGGCATAAAATGGGTCTACAAAAATAAGTTGAATGAGGATGGTTAGGTTGTCAGAAACAAAGCAAGACTTGTATGTAAAGGCTACGCACAAGTTGAGGGGATTGACTTTGAAGAGACATTTGCTCCCATTGCATGTCTTGAATCCATAAGAATATTCCTGGATTTCTCAAGCTTCAAAAACTTCAAGGTGTATCAAATGGATGTAAAATCAGTATTTCTCAATGGTTACTTAGAGGAAGAGGTCTACATAGAGCAACCATATGGTTTTAGCTTGATAGATAAGTTGGACTATGTATGCAAATTAAATAAGGCTCTCTATGGACTAAAGCAAGCCCCTAGGGCTTGGTACTCAAGGTTGGATAAGTATCTCCAAGAATAGGGTTTCAAAAAAGGTATAGTTGATAGCAATCTATACATCAAAAATGAAGGAAATAACTTATTGATTGTAGTGGTCTATGTGGATGATATCATTTTTGGAGGCAGTAATGACAAGATGTGTCAAAAATTTTCAAAGTGTATGCAAAATGAATTTGATATGTCTATTCTTGGTGAGTTATCTTTCTTTCTTGGGTTGCAAATTTCACAATCAAATAAAGGTATATTTCTCTCTCAGACCAAGTATGTGAAAGAAATATTGAAAAAGTTTAGGATGGAGGATTGCAATCTTGTGAGTACCCCCATGGTTACAGGATGTAAGTTAAGTAAATATGATGAGTCTCCTGAAGCAAATTAGACATTGTATAGATCCATGATTGGAATTTTACTATATGTCACAACTACTATACCAGATATAATGTAGGCAGTCGGAGTGGTGGCAAGATTTCAAGTTGCACCAAAAGAAACACATGTACAAGCAGTAAAGAGAATATTTAAATATTTGAAAGGAACTATGGGTTTTGGACTGTGGTACCCCAAGTGCAATAATTTCACTCTCACTACATATATAGATGCGGATTGGGCAGGTAATTTTGATGATAGAGAAAACACAAGTGGAGAAGCATTCTTTCTTGGAGATTGTTTAGTCTCTTGGCTAAGCAAGAAATAAGCATCGGTATCCTTATCCACTTCAGAGTTAGAGTACATTGTAGCAGTTGCTTTTTGTACACAAGTTTTATGGATGAAGCAAAATTTAAGTGATTTCAAAATTGAACATGATCATCCTATCCCCATACTGTGTGATAATACAAGTGTCATTAATATTTCAAATAATCCAGTGATGCATTCAAGGACCAAGCACATTTCAATCAAATATCATTTTTTGAGAGAGCAAGTGATTGATCAACAAGTCAAATTGGAATACATTACTATAAAGGAACAGATTGTGGACATCTTTACCAAGCCACTTCCAAAGGAAACTTTTGAGTATCTCAGAGGAAAGTTGGGAGTAATTTCACTCCCATATAAAAATTGATCACCTCAAGTAAAGGAGGTGGTGAGGGGGTTGTGCTAAGTGTTTTATTTTTAGCCCAAGGAGCCCTTTGCCATTGATGTCAAAGGTAGAGAATTTAGTGAGGGGGAGAAGCTTATCAGGGGTAGCAAATTAGGAATCCAATTGTAGTAGAAAAATTTTTTGTAGGGTTGCCATCAATGACAAAGGGGGAGATTGTTGGAAATATTGAGTTGTCATTGATGTCAAAGAAGCATGAAATATTCTTCAAGGGTAAAAATTTTATAAGGATGGACAATATATCATTGAGGTCAAAGATGGGTTTGATAAATAGAAAACAAGTGGAAAATCATCCAGGGAAAATATATATTACAAGGAAATTTTATTGCAAAGCAAGGCAATTATTTTTAAGGATTATAATATTTAAATATCAAATTTAAATATTATAAAAGAGATGGACAAAGGTTTAAAAGTGCTTGGGACAAAAGGTTTAAAAGAAGGACAAAAGTTTAAAATCTTAGGATAAAAGTTTTGAAATTATAGAAGGCTTTGGACAAAGGTTTAAAAGTAAATATTATAATATTTAAATCCAAATATTTAAAATATTATAATATAAAAAAGTGTAAGTTTAAAAGGTGCCAATGTCATTAAGAGCAAGCATAAAGTCAAAAATATATAAGCAAAATATAGCACCGACGTTCCATGGTGAAAACGAAATACTTATATAAATGGGGAGTAATAGTTCATTTGAGTAAATTTTTAAGGAGCGTAAATAAAAAATTCCTTCGTGTGAAATTCATGGAGAGCAAAATATAAGAAAGGGTAGCACACATGTCTTTGGAGATAGAATCAAAAACGAAAATAAGAAGAATATAGTGCATTCATGATTCCATCTGGGTGGCTAGCTCAGACGGTAGCCTAGACTACGCTAGAGCATTGTGGAACAGGAGGTCACGAGGATGATTCACGGTGGCATCATTTTGCTAAGATTTTGGTTAGAGAGGAATTCAAAAAAGACTTTAAAAGATAAATTGTGTGCCTTGGTTTTTGTGTGGACGACTAGCTCAAACAATAGCCTAGCTTGCACTCGGACGTGGGCAAGCAGGAGGTTACAAGGTCGATTCGCGGTGGTTGTGTGTGGTAAGGGCAAAATAATTTTTGATTAAATTAAATTTAGGGAGACAAGGTTTTGAATTGATTTTACTATGCAATTTTATTCTAGAGAGATATAAGGTTTGCATTATGTGTTATTGTGTGAGGGAGTCATAAGGTATATTGTGATTTATTGAAAATTGCATTTTGCATATTGTGTGAGGGAGTTATAAAGTTAAATTTATTTGTGCATTAGTAAAGGAGATATAAGGTGTATTATGGTTAAATTTATTTGTACTTGTGCATGTTAGAAAAAGGAGATATAAGGTATAATTGTGATTGATTTTAAATTGTATTTTGAATATTAAAAAGGGGGTTTAATATCTGTGCAAAGAAAGAGAAAATTACTAACCAGATTTTTGAAGGAACAAAAAGGAAACTATTTTTGTAAAGACATGTTTGGAAAGCTCATCATAATTATTGAGGCAGATTTAGAGGTATGGTGATTTCATTCCTTTCTCAAAGAGTTTTGGTTGAAGAAAAAAAAAATTCATATGGTTGGAGGTATGAGGAATGATTAGATGTGTATTTATTTTGATTGAAATTTGAGAGCAAATTTGTGCATTGTTATGATTGATTTTGGAATTAGATGAACATGGTATATTTGTGGATTGTTGTGTTTGGTTTTGGGTAAAGATAAACATTGTTAGTATGCAATATTTTGGGTCATATTTGAGCAGGTGTTGTGAATAAAATTGAGCAAAGTTGTGAGCAGGTTTGAGCAGGTTTTGTGAGCAGGTTTGAGTAGAGTTGTGAGCAGGTTTGAACAGGTTTTGTGAGTGAGTTTGAGCAGGTTTTGTGAGCATATTTGAGCAGATTTGTGAGCAGAGTTGAGTAGAGTTGTGGGTATATTTAAGCAAAGTTGAGAAGCATATTTTTGCAGGTTTTATGAGTAAATTTGAGTATAGTTATGAGCAGGATTTGGAGCAGACCAGAGTAGAGGATATTGGTGTATCATGTGGATTTGGGTCCACAAACTTGTGGGAGAGGGTAGGTGCCTCTTGTGGATAGAGTTCCACAAACATTGTAATAGGAAATTGGTTCCCACAAAATTTGTTGAGAAAATTTATAAGAAATATTTCTCCATGGATGTAGCCCACATTGGGTGAACCACATTAAATATGTCTCTTATGTGTGTGGTGATTTGTGCATTTTTTCATTATTGCAATTGATAATAATTGAAGTTACTGCTTTGGAAATAAAATTAAAAGTTTTATCTTATATTTTCACCCCCCTCTCGGTATAAGCTTATGTTCTTCACTATCAGCTTGGAAAGGTAGATGGTTATCATTAGCGGGAAGAGTGTAGTTAATTAAGTCAGTCTTACAGGCTATTCCAACATATTATATGTCATTGTATACTATGCCAAAATTAGTTGAAAAAAGTTTAATCTATATTATGCAATTTTTTTATGGTCAGGTTTACATGATAAAGGGAAATTTCCTTTGGTGAAATGGAGCAAGGTGTGTGATGATAAAACTAGGGGAGGTCTTGGTTTAAGAGTTCTTAAAGATCAAATTAGATCTTAGGGGAAAATTAATCTGGATATTTTACAAAGAGAGTCAAATACAATAGGCAAGAATTCTTCTAAGCATGTTGAGCCCAATGACCCAAGTTTAATATTTACTGCATTCTCTCTACCAAATTATTCTGCTCTTTGGAATGGTTTAAAAAAATCTATTGATATTATAATTAAATATTTAAGATGGGTGGTGAGAACTAGAGAAAAAAAGTCTATTTGGATGGATACTTTGTGTGATAAAAAACCACTCAATTTAGATCCAATTTTGAAACCTTGGATGAGATTGATTCAATACAAATATGGTGATAGGGTTTCAAACATTTTGTGCAAGGATCAGGAAGGAAAAAACAAATGGAAATAAGAGTTTTTTACAAGTATACAAGACATTGATGCTAGGAGGAAATTGAGTATAAAGACAACAAATGTGATTATTCCAAGGGGAGCCAAGGATAAATTGATATGTGAGTTGAATAGCTCAGGGGAATACATAACAAGAAGTGGATATAATATAAAGCACCAAAAAAATAGTAATATCACTAGAATATGGAGAGATATTTGGGATAGTCGAAGCATTTCTAAAGTCAAAATGTTTGTTTGGCTAGTAGGTCAAAGAAGAATTTTATCCTAGGATAACCTTATGAAAAGGGATTTTCATGGCACCTCAAAATGTGTTCTTTGTAAAAATAAGGAGAGTATAGACCATATCTTTGGACATTTCTCAATAGTCTGGAATCTATGGCAATGAATTTTTAATATGTTTGGTAAATGCATGGTGAAATAGCATAATTTAAGAATGGTTAAAACAATGGCAAAGCACTTATAAAAGTGAGGCTTGACAATATTGGATATATCAAAAGATACAATACTTTAGACTATATGGCTAGAAAGGAATAGAAGAATATTTAAAGGAAATGAAATCTTCAAGTTCTGAATAATATTTAAACAATGGCAAATCCCATTTGCTTGTGGATAATATGGTGTTACAAATTTGTTCTGAATGTTATATTTAGACATTAAAGTCTGCATATCTTTGTTCTTAAATGATGTTCCATTATCTAATATGATTTTGGATGGAATACCAAAATGACATATAATATTATGGAGTATGAACTCCACAATATGAGCTCTAGTCATAGTGGTCAAAGAGATTGCTTCCACCCATTTGGTAAAGTAATCAATGGTTGTGATAATGAATGTGAAGATAAACAAGAGCCTTGATAAACTAAAATAGAAAAGTAGTAATAACAATAAAAAGGAGAAGATGGCAGATTCACACATTACATAATATTTATCCTGGAAACCCTCAATCAGGAAAACCAGCATAGTATTATCTTATTATTGCATTAACTTGACCATATCCAATATAATAATATTCTCCTTCTATCTCCCCAAACCCTAATGCAAGTGCGATATATATAACAAAGGCACATGCACAAATTTTTACAATATCATGGGTGAAAAAGCATGGGTTCAAATATAGTAACCCTAAAAGCCCATATGGGTATAAAAATAACTTAAACCCTAAAAATTTTGGTCGAGAACTGCCACCCTCGGATCTCTGCTTTTTGAGGACTACCACCCTTGAACCCCTGTTCGGGACCCGACCCAGTACCGAAGCCCGACAAGTATAGGTACAATGTATCCATTATCTTTTAGTGTTAGCCCCAACAAAATAACATGGAAAATATTCAATATATTTCCAACATTCTCCCACTTGTTGAATACTTTCCATAGGGGCCAAAAACTACCATTTTCAATTATCAAGGGCAACCATACCCATAGATCTTCTACACCAAGAAAATTTTTGAGCAGGTACAACCTTTTTTAACAAATCAGTAGTATTCTTATCTGTATCAACTTTCTCCAATATCACCCGGTTCTCTTCAACCATCTCCCCCACAAAATGGTACTTGATATCAATATGTTTTGATCGATCATGAAAACCAGGATTATTGACCAAAAATATTACACTTTGACTGTCACTATTAATTCTTATAGCCTTCTCTTTAAGACCAACTATTGAACACAACCTCTGTAGCCACATTATTTCTTTACAGGTATGATTTGTTGCAATGTACTCTACTTCTATAGTGGATAAAGTAATAACTGATTATTTTTTACTCATCCAACTTACTACCCCTCCAAACAGCCTAAACATATAACCACTCATGTATATTCTCTTTTCAAGATCTCCAGCCCAGTTAGCATCCACAAATCCTTGTAGATTTACAATATCATTATCTCTAGATTTTCCTTCATAACATATAGCATAATCTGTAGTTCCATGCAAGTATCAGAAGATCCTCTTCACAACAATACAATATTCCTTTCCTGGATTTGACATATATCTGCTAACTACTCCTACTGTATGTGCAATATCAAGTCTAATACAAACCATTACATACATCAAACTAGCCATAGCACTAGCATAAGGAACATAATGCATTTCTTCAATTTCCTCATCTGTTTTAGGATATTGTTCAGCAGATAAATTTTGACCAACCGGATATGGAGTACATACTGGTTTAAAATCATGCATCCTAAATTTTTGTAGTATCAAATCAACATATTTCCTTTGATTTAACCACAACTTTCTATTTGCATGATCCCTTGTTATTTCCATACCCAAAATAATTTTTTTAGCACCCAAATCCATCATGTCAAACTCAGAAGATAAGTGGGATTTTAGTAACTTTATCATCTTCTTAATTTTACCAATTAACAGCATCTCATCCACATACAATACAATGTTAACAAAATTTTCACCTTCCTTTTTAAAATATATACATGGATCTGCTTTGCTTTTTCCAAGCCCAAGTGTTAAGAAAAACCTATCATATTTTTGGTTCCACATCCTTGGAGACAGCTTCAACCCATAAAAAGACTTCTTAAGCTTGCATACCAGGTCCTCCTTACCTTTTACCTTAAAGTATTCTAGTTGTGATATATATATATATATATATATATATATATATATATATATATTCATCATGTTCACCATGTAGAACAGTTGTTTTTACATCCATCTGTCCTATTTCAAAACCAAATGCAGTAGAAATAGCCAATAGAAATCTATTGAAGTTTTAGCCATAGGAGAAAAAACTCACCAAATTCAATTTCCTCAACCTGATAAAATCCTTTTGCTACCAATCGAGCCTTGTACTTCTCCATATTTCCTTCTACATTGTACTTCTTCTTGAATAACCACTTACAACCAATAGGTTTTCTACCAGGAGGTAATTTCACCAAGTCCCATTTCTTATTTTTATCCAAGGACTCCATTTCTTCTTCCATAGCCCTTTTCCAAGACTTATTCTCACTTTACTAAAGTGCCTCCTTTACAGTATTGGTATCTTCATCAATAACTAATAAATTAAATGTAAAATAAAAATTTGAAGAACTATACCTATCTGGAAGTCTTCTCTCTCGATCTGATCTCCTCAAAATTTGAGCTCTAGGTTCTACATCTTCAGCTTCCTCCTCACCTTCTTCCTCTAAATATTCCTCTTCAGACTCTCTCTATAATTCATGTTCTTCCACAGGTTCTTCCTCATGTTCCAATTTTACCTGCATTATTTTTGTTCTTTGCTTGGTTGCATTTCCTATTTTAAAACCCCTTTTGTTTCTCTAAATATCACATTACGATTGTAAACAACCTTCTATATTTTTGGGTTTCACAACTTAAATCCTTTAACACTAGTACTATAACCCACAAATATGCATTTTTCATATTTATAGTCTAGCT
Source organism: Wollemia nobilis (assembly GCA_028583015.1). NCBI lineage: Eukaryota > Viridiplantae > Streptophyta > Pinopsida > Araucariales > Araucariaceae > Wollemia > Wollemia nobilis. Next base: position 9,416,918 of record JAQPPZ010001925.1, read on the forward strand.
TAGTCCTTTTCTCTTTTGGGGCATACATATAAGCATCACAACCAAAAACCCTTAGATGTCTGAGAGAGGTTTCTTACCATTCCATACTTCCTGTGGAGTCTTTTCCACCAAAGTTGAGGTAGGAGATCTATTTATGAGATAACAAGTTGTTAACATAGCTTCTGCCCATAATCTCTTTTCTAACCTTGCATCACTTAGCATTCTTCTAGCCTTATCCATCAATGTCCTGTTCATCTGTTCTACAATACCATTCTGTTGTGGAGTATACAGAGTTGCTTTCTACCTTTCTATTCCACAGTCCTTGCAAAAATTCTCAAATTCATTGGAGAAATAATCACCACCATTATAACTTCTCAAAATATTTATATTTTTCTCTATCTAATTTTATACAAGAGCTTTAAACTCTTTAAATTTATAAAAAACCTCATATTTATTCCGTAGAAAATATACCTAAGTCTTTCTTTAGAAGTCATCTATAAATGTAATAAAATAGATAGATTTACCTAATGATGGTACTTTTGTAGATCCAAACACATCACTATGAACTAGATGTATAATTCCTTCAGACCTTGTAGCACTACTCGGAAATTTGACTCTAGTTTATTTCCCGAAAATATAGTGTTCACAAAAATCAAAATTTAATGGGCAATCAGAAAGTCCTTCAACCATACCTTTCATTTTCAATGTTTGAAGTCCTTTCTCACCAATATGCCCCATGCGTTGATGCCACAATATTGTCTTCATTGTAGTAATATGTAGAGCCATTTCAACTGTATTATTTTCCTATACAACTAAAGCGTTATTGCAATTAATACTTACTGTGTTAGCCTCAATTCTAAACAAATTTCCTATGTGAACTCCTCTTGCCAAAACCAAGGATCCACAGACCATCTTACATCTATCCTTATTGAATACCATATTCACACCTGCATCATTCATCTTACTCACAGATATCAGATTCCTTGCCAAACCCAAAATATGCAACACACCAGGAAGGGTTTTAATTATTTCATCTTTTGGCATCAACTTGACTCTTCCTCAACCTATTATTTTATATATCGAATTGTCTCCCAATAAGACATTACCTCCATATATATTTTCATATTCATATAACCCCTCCCTATGAGGATTCATATGAAAAGAAGCACCTGATTCAATCAACCATGAGTCATCACATTCACTTGAGCATATTGCAGTTAAGAATAAGTCCCTTGAATATTCATATGTGATCTTCATTTCTATAGAAGTTCCTTCATCAGATGATCGATTATTATCAGCCTTTTTAGATTTGCAATCTCTTTTATAATGCCCTACTTTACCACAATTCCAACATTTCCTCTTTTCTAGGGCAACAGATTTACCCCTAGATTTTGATTTCTTTTCTTCTGATTTCTTTTTGCTTCTTTCTTGAGAAAAACCTCTCACAATCAAGGCTTCCTTTTTATGATAATCCTCAGAATATTTTTATCTCATCTCATCAGACAACAAAGTTTGTACTATATCCTCTACTTTCAATGTAGATGTAGTATTGGTGATAGCCATAACAAGGTTATCCCATAAATCAAGTAATGAACAAAGTAAAGTAATAAATTTTTTCTTTTCATATATTTTTACTTCTATAGAGGTTAATTTAATTACCACAGTATTAAAAGCATTCAAATATTCAGCCACGGAGTCACCATCATTCATCCAAAGTGAATATAACTTCTTTCGAAGAAATAGTTTATTTACCAGTTACTTTATCTAATATAATATTTCCAAATTCTCTCATAACAACTTTGTTGTGGTCTCTGTAGATACATTCAACAATACCAAATTAGATAAGCACAATCTTATAGAGCTTCTTGTCTTCCTATCGATTTTCAACCAATCCTCATCTATCATCAATGTTGGTTTTATTCTCGAGACCACAATCTACTGATATCTATCAACCAACATATCCTCCATCTTGAGTTTTCACAACTCAAAATTTTATCCATTAAATTTTTTAATCTCTATTCGTGTTCTTCCCATATCTATCTTTTATTTGGATCCTTTCACGTATGACTCCCACTCAATAATTACTTTATCACAGGGTTGAAACCCTTACTCCTCGAACAAAGCTAAAACCTAGCTCTGATACCAAATGAAGAGAAATAAAGAGCCTCGATAAACTAAAACAAAAAATCAGTAATAACATAATCAAAAGAAGAAGATCGTAGATTCACACATTACACAATATTTATCTTGGAAATCCTCAACCGGGGAAAAAACTAGCACAATATTATCTTATTATTGCATTAACTTGATTGTCTCCAATATAATAATATTCTCCTTATGTCTCCCCAAACCCTAATGCAAGTATGATATATATAAAAAAGGTACATGCATGAATTTTTACAATATCATGGATGAAAAATCATGGGTTCAAATATAGTAACCCTAAAAGCCCATATGGGTCTAAAAATAACTTAAACGCTAAGTAACCCAAACCCCGATGAGTATAGGTATAGATTATCTAGTACCTTTTAGCATTAGCCCCACCAAAATAATATGGAAAATATTCAACATATTTCCAACAGAACGTATGACAGCCCAATGAAGGAGGAGAGATCTTCCTAATTATATTGAATCCCCACTGATAAAAATGCTAAACTGATTGAATTGGTTGCAAGGCTTGAGATGGCAGCTATAAGAGATTAGCATGATGTTGACACTTTACATATTTCCTAACATACGCGTAGCAATCCTTCTCCATCATGGGTCAATAATAGCCCATTCTAAGGATGTGCTTAACAATAGTCATGCCACTAAAATGGCCACTGTAGGTACAATCATGAGCTTATGAGATTACCCAACCAAATTTTGGGGGATTGAGACAACAAATGAGGACTCCATCATAGCTCCGTTGATATAGAATATCTCCTAACAAGACATACCTAGTCTCTTTCTATTTAAATACTCTTTTTGTGGCATGCAATAATCCCTAAGGGATACTACCAAGTTTTAGGTAATATATTAATTGGATGAACCAATCCTAATAAGCTTGAGCTTTAACTGTTTGAACAACTTGTTCCCATTGTGATTCAATTTACACAAATACATATTGGGAAATAACCTTATGATGAATGGTAGTACCATTCTCGAAAGGACCCTACAAGATCAAGGACCCCTAAGATGCCTATTTTAGAAAGTCTTGGGCTTTGTAGAACCACTCATAATTTGGTTCTATATTTATCATGTGGAATGATTTTTTCTTGTTGGAAGTCTCATGCAATATCGTTGATTGCGAGAGAATTTTAACATGGATGGTTGTAAAATCGATGAAAGGATTCTGAGGGATTAAGGATCCCAAATATGCCATAGTATTTGCAAATCGATTAGACGTGCGAGGGACTACATCGATGTTGTACCAATCTAGTTGGGCTAAATATATATCCACAAGCTCTTTGTAAGCTTTCCAGATGGGACATCTACATTGATAAATTTATTTTACTTGGTTTACTATGATCAAGGAGTCACCAAAGATATTGCTTCTTAATATTCATGGTGATAGTTGTTTGGAGATCTAATATTAGAGCCTCATATTTAGCATTATTATTGGTGCAAGGGAAATCAAATTTAAAATACAAGGGCATAAGAGCTCCTTGTGGCATGAAAACATGATGTCTGCACCACCCCCTTGCTCACACTTGGAATCATCAAAAAACAAATTCATGTTTGCTTTGTTATCTGGTTCTTTGGGTTCAGGTGACTCAGATAATGCAAACACTACATCATCAGGTAGTTTTATAACAAGAGGCTTATCATCCTAAAGCAGTACCTCTGCTAGATGATCTATTATGACTTGATCTTTAATGGATTTTTTACTGATGAATTCAAGATCAAATTTTGTCAATAGCATGATCCACTTTGTGGTATACGTATTATGATATGTGCGACTCATCATGTACTGCAAAGTATTTTCCTTTGATATGACATATGTGGTATGACTTAGCATGTAGTGGCATAGCTTTATGGTAGCAAACACCATTACTAAATAGAGCTTTTCAATGTATGCATACTTCAGCTCATAACTGACCAAGGTGCAACTAATGTAATAGATAGCATGTTCCCTATTTTCTTTGTTCTTCTATGCTAACATGGTTCCTAGAGCAAAGTTGATGACTGAAATGTACAACAAAAAAGGCACACCTGGTCGAGGTGGAGCTAATGATGGTGATATTTATAGGTATTATTTGATCTTATAAAATACCTTTTGATAGTATTCATCCCAATTGAATGGGACCCCCTTGTGTAGCAGTTGATTCATGGGTCAACATTTATTTGACAATTGCACTATGAAGCACTTGATGGATGCTACTTTACCTTGTAAGCTATGAAGCTCTTTGATGTTCATTGGGGGAAGCATTTCTAGAATTTCTTTGACCTTTGCAGGATCGACTTTGATCCCTCATTTAGAGACTATGAATCCCAAGAGTTTTCTTGATGTGACATCAAAAACACATTTCTTAGGATTCAGCCTGACATTATGCTCTATCAAGCAATCTAAGACTTTACACAGAACTTTTGTGTGCTCTTCATGCAATAATGACTTGGTGATCAAATCATCAATGTAATCCTCTATAATCTTATGCATATAATCTTAAAAAATGTATGTCATGGCCCGCTAATATGTGGCACCAATATTTTTGAGGTTGAATGGCATAACTTTATAGAAGAATGTTCCCCATGGAGTGGTAAAGGTTGTCTTATGTTGATCTTTGGGTTTGACCCAAATTTTATTATAGCCTAAAAATCCATCCATAAGGGATAACATCTCATGACCTACAGTTGCATCTATAAGAGCATCTATGTTCAACAATGGGAATGCATCCTTGGGTGTTGCCTTATTGAGGTCTCTAAAATCCATGCAGATATAGATTCTTCCATCAGGTTTGCTTATGGGTACCATGTTTGATACCCACTCTGGATAGTCGATGGGTTGAATAAATTATACATCCAATAAATTTTGTAATTCATCCTTCACCATTAAGGTGATGGTTGGATGCATCTTTCTGAGATTCTACTTGACCGATTTCATAGTGGGGTCCAATGAAAGGTTATGTGTAACCAACTTCGGATCAAGACTCAACATGTCTTTGTATGACCAAGCAAAAATGTTAGACTTCTCTATCAAAAGATGAATGAGGATGGCTCGCTCCTTAGGAGATAGAATCTCTCCAAATTTGACTTTCTTAGGATTTTTAGGATCATTGTCAATATCCATGTCAAAAGCCTCCTCAATTGACATATGGGATCCCTCCTCAAGCTGATGAGGCGTAGGGATCAAATGGATGTCATCTGCTAGGTTAGGAAGATCTATCATTTTAGATTTGACCTTAGCATTGTAGACATCATGAGCACAACTTGGAGCAAAATGAAATGGTTGCAATATTTCATCACAAGGGAAGAACTCCTCAGGCGATGGGGGTGATGTGGCGCGATCAAATTCAATGGCCTCAAGGTTGAGGTGCAATGACTTTGAAGGGTCGCTTGGATTGTGGAGGGGTGTGGTTAAATCAATGGAAATCATATTGATGGATGGAAGGTGATCTCCATGACCACATGGGTAGGACCTATTGATTGTTGGTTGCTCTAGATGCTCCAAGTGTGGACTAGGAGGTATTGGGATCTTTGGGTCCACTCTAGGAGTAGATAAGATAATTGGATCCTTAGGTGGGAGCAATTATGCTCAAGTTAGGTAGATTAGGAAATACCATGTGATAGATATCATTTGTGTCTACAAGGGGCCTAGCAGGCTCAATATCTCCTATGTCATTATTGAGATGACGAAGGTGGGTAGGACCTAAGTATGCAATTTTAGTTGCATCCTCATACTCATCATCTATATTAACCCAATCATTTTTAGGAATGTCATCTGGTTCATATTCCTCTTCTAGAATGATCTCATGATATACTACAGGAGGTTCTATGGTAACCATGGTGACTGGGTGATGATCCCTCCATAAGTGAGAAGGGTTGGGGTCAGCATATTCATTCCAATCAATGTTCACCCCAAATCCTAGGCTTAGGCACTCTAGGGAACTTGCCAAAAACTCATTCGGCATGCGGATGGAATATCCTAAACCAAACTTATCAGTAGATAGTTGATATTATGGTTGATAGGTTAACCCTTCTCATATAAACCTAAACCATTACCATGCCAATGGCAACGATAAAAGTATCTGAGAGCAAACTCAGGGTTTGACATATAGTAAACATTACAGGAAAACAGATCATTGTCATGATGGATTACTGGAGGTTGATCCATGGCTGAGTCAAAACCCCTATATATGAAATTTGTTTGGTTGGGTGGCATGCCTAAGGGTATTATCATTCCAATAGGCAAGGAAGGAGCACAAGGTCTCCCCATTTTTTACATAGATTCGATAATTGGTGTGAAATTTATATTTTATACCAAGTATTTCGCAAACCCAGGGTTGACTAAATGGATAGTCACTTGAGGGGTGGATGATGCATTAGATTAAGTAGGTGAAGTAGACTAGGCCATGTCATCCATCATGTCGAGAAATTTTTCTTCCTCCATGGGAGTCGAAATCTATATCGTAGATATGTTGGGGATGACTTCAGGATCATCTACCATGGGTGCTTTCAACTTCTGTTTGATCTTAGGATCAAATGATGATGAAGGTTTATCAGAAGCAGCTACTGGTTTAGGTGATGGTATGATGGCACTGAAGTGGATGGATTAGCATACACTGCTTTAGGTTTTGTACTCTAGATGCTTAATGGGTGAACTAGGTCTAATGTCCAGATGCGTTGATGGTAGGATGAATTTCCTCAGGATTACTAACCTGATTGACATACTTGAAGGGTTCATCATCCAATGGGATGACATGAACCTGTCCCTCATGAATATATTTAATACATTTATGTAAAATAGAAGGGACACATTACATGTCTTAGATCCAAGGATGACCGAGCAATATATTATACTGCATCGCTCCTTCCAACACATGGCATAAAATAGAAATGGTTTTTAGTCCCACCTGAATAGGTAAGACTATGGTACCAACCATTGAGCACAATGCATCATTGAATGCTCACAATGTGAAAGTGGATGCCACTATGTGTGACTCTGGAAGGCTCAAATGTTCCAAAGCTATCATCGTTATGATGTTAATCGATGAGCCTGTATCGATCAACACTCGCTTGTAAGGTATTTGCTTTATGCAAGTGATTATGTGCAATGAAGGGTCTGCTACATTAGCTGGAACTTGTTTAATTTTATGGTCATAGAAGGTGACCATAGGCTCTTTGCATTTCTAAATGTGCCCCACAAAATTAGTGAATGCATTGGGATTCTGAGGCTGAAGCTCAAAAAATTTTAGAATATCCATGAGTGCCTCCCTATGTCTAGGGGATTGTTGAATGAGCTCATAAATTGAAAGCTTGGCTGAGGCTATCTACAGGCTCTAAGTAAGCTTGTTTCTAATGGTAATCATTGATTTCACCGATGGAGTTGGCAATAAGTTTTACACTAGCCCTTGCTAGGGAGTAGTAGGTATCCGAATGGGAGCCACAGGTGGCTCAGGTTGGTTATACCTTTGATTTTGGGTTACGATGTTTATCATTCCTATGAACCCATGTGTGGGTGGATCCGTATGAATCTCATTGACATGCCCTATTTTATTACCCTTGACCTCATGGGTAGGCAAGGGATATTTGAATATTCTCATCTTTTGATTATCTAGAGCTGAGAGGATTATCTATTTGTAATTGATTCTTATCAAGCATATTCTATACTAGGTTTTTGAAACCATAGCACCCTTGGATATCATGTCCATTTTTTCTATGATAAGAAAAATATTGGTCCTCTTTGTACCCCTTAGACTTGGGGTGAGCAAGATCTAGCAAGTGGATTTTAGGTAGGGTTATCATCTTGGCCTCGCATAATCTATTAAATAAGAGATGCCAAAGACTCAAGCAGTGGCGTGTATGTGCAAGGAGGATGATGTTGCTTGTCTTGCCCTTGATTTCTTTGGCATTGTTTTTGTACTGCACCGAAGGAGGTTGAGCCTGATAATTAGGTTGCTGTTGTGATTTCTCCACTTTGGGAATATTTAGAACAATCTAATTCACAGGCACTAGTTTTGCCTAATGAGGATTGTTACGAGTATTTTTGTTCCAATTCTTTCTTACGGAGCTTAATTTCTCCCTCCTGGACCTTGATGTCCTCGATAACTTTAGCTTGAGCCAAAGCCTCTTCAAATGTTTGATATTGTTGTAATTGTAATAAAAGTAAATATGTATTTCGAGAAGCTCTTGGTAAACATTCGGGTTAGTTCCGAAATAGGGATGGTGAAAGGTAGTTTGGACATTATCTTATGCCACCTATTCCCATAATCCATAACTAGCTCATCATCATATTATCATAAGTTCGACAAGTCAGTTAGGTTTACCTTCTTCTTGGCTCCAAAGGAGAAGCGTTCAAGGAAGGTGTTTGCTAGCTATTCAAATCTAGAGATGCTATGTTTAGGTAATTGGTTATACCACTCTAAGGCTACACCAGAGAGTGTTATCACAAAAGTTCATAGCAACAAAGCATCATTATCTTGGAGCTGAAAACACAAGTTCATGAAACTTGTGACATGTTCCTAGGCATCATCATCCCCTCTAAATTTATCTAGCTTAGGCATTTTGAAATGCTTTGGGTAAGCGAGACTAGGCACTAATGGATCAAGGGGTTGATTATACAATTTGCGTAATGTGGGTTTTTGATAACCCGCTCCCTACTTCTCAAGTGATTGGATTCACTCTGTTAGAACTTTGTAAGCCTACGATGAGATAATCTCATTCTCTCAAAGAGATCTCTTGGGAGGAGGTGGTGGAAGGTTCCTATTGGCTCGATATGGTAGATTGTGATCATCTACCATGTCCTCGCAATATGGCTCAAGATATGTTTGGTCCTGGTCATCTACTTTTATCTCTTCATAGACCTCATACTTTAGCATATTTTGCACTTAGTGCTGTCTTTGCTAAAACTGATGATTAGAGGTGATAAGAGGGTGGTTGGTGGTTGGCCTAGGTGGCAACTCTTGTTGTTGCGTAGTGCACCTCATGGTGAGTTGTTATCAATAAGTACTAGGTATGGGTATTTCTTCCTGAGCTACCCTACGTGATCTCTCTTCATGCAATCCCTATTCTAAGATTCTTTCCTCACACAGTCTATGTTCGTACAACCACTGATGGTGTAACCTCTGTTGTTCTACATGCTCATGATCTAATCATTCTTGCTCATGGCACAAATCATCCAATTGGGATTGGATCAATTGCTCTCTCTGACTAGTGTTGGGCCAAGGTAGCCGATATTTTTGATCCGCTATGTGAGTTCGATGACTTATCATCTTGATACGAGGGGTTTTAGCTATTTTAATTCATGTAGTGGGTGTGGCAACCCTCTTACCTCGATCAATCGAAGTTGTGTTTACTTTGTGCTTGACCCTAGGGGTGATTTCCTCATGTAAGGATGGCATAGGTGTGTAGCATGTTCAAGTGGAACACTCTCTACATGTATGGGTAGGATGAACTACATCTTCATCATGACCACCCTCAGAATGAGAATGGGTGGAAGAAGGGGCTCTACAAGCTGCATTTAGGCCATACCTATCTAGGTGATTTAGCGTATGGCTCTTCCAAGATTGGTTGGGAGGAGTAGCTCCCCATCTCAACTAAGCAAGGGCATGTACCCTGCTCTGAATTCGAATGGATTTATGTATCGGTTGGGTACATGAATGTGTGCGACCCCTCTTCTAGGCCCCTCAATGGGTGGATCTTGTCTAGAAGAAACATGTGATGGATGAGGTCTAAGAGGACCCTCATCTTGGTCATGGGAAGGTCCCATAGGAGTCCTCCTAGTAGGGGTCTCTCGATGAGTAGATCCCCCATGTGTAGAATTATCTTTGTGATGGCTACCTGAATGTCGTTCAGGTAAAGGTAAATCATGTGGGTTGTATCGAAGGCGTTCTAGACCTTCATGTGCATGGTCGGTAGCCTCAGTATAGGATAGGGTATGGCTTCGTGTTGTGACCATTTTATATTTATTAGGCATTCAATTAGGAAATAAACAAAGTATATAGATGATTATCTCTTTTAAATATTGTTTGTGTTTCCTAAGCTAGCTTGTGTGTTATGATTCATTGTTTTTCTTGCCTTTCTCTTGTTCGAGTTTTTTATATTGTTGATGTAATACTCAATTTAAAGGGTTTTCACCTGTATACTCTCACACACGATCCTGGTGATGAATTCTAGACTATGAAACCCACCAAGACTTGGAGATGAAGCCCAAATTTGGTGAGGGAGCATAGGTCCTACCAGTCCTCACCCAGTTCACCATGGTCAATGATACACCTTTCGAAGAAGAGTGTGTGCTATTTTCCATGGCTACGATGGTTCTTGGAGTTGGCCTTGGCCAAAATGGGGTTCGAAGATCCATAATGCAAGCCAACAAGGTGGTGATGAAGTCCACCATTGTTGGTCTTGATCAGCGGTTGGATGTGACTTCCAACTCGCTAATGTTAAATTTGAGACGTGATGTGTGTGTGGGTTCCTTTTATTTCATGCAAAAAGGAAAATGCAACATAGAGCAATCCATGATTTTTTGCTAATGCATGAAAGAACGTTTCAAATTTTCAAATATCTAAATAAAAACATTTTAATTTCAAGAAATTTGATAGTGCAAACCCTAAATGAAATCAGCCTTTAGACAGGCATCATGCAAGCAAACCCTAACAAGCAATTAATCAGGGGTCATCACTATGTAAAATGATCTGCAGTAGAGGTCGTCAGACATAAGAATGATCAGATAGAGGGGTCATTGTACCCTAGGGTGGCTAGAAGCAGAGGCCACTATTCCCAATAGTGGTCACAGGCAGAGAATTTAAAAATTGAAAATTTCACTAAATTTCTCTACCAAAGCTTGAAATCTAACTTTTTCTATAAAAAGTAGTAAATTCCAGCATAGAGATACTCACAGGTGTAGCCAACATTCGATGAAGATGTTGCAAAGTTGATTTTTTGACTTTGCTCTGAGGTCATCAAAGGGTAGAGTGATGGCTCTGCTGGCCATCATAGGGTAAGACAGTTATGCCTGTGAGCCGTTCTAGCTCAGAATGGTGGTACCTGCAATTCAAGAAAACAAGAAAACCACAAGTTAGCGATAAATAAGGAGATTGTGGGAAAATTCCTACACGTGATCACCACTGTAAGATGTACAAAATATCTAACACCTATAGATATAATATGAAATCAAATTGAAAATGCAAATTATGTAACCATCATGATAAAGAAATAGAGAAAATAAAGTGTCCTCATTGATATTCGAAAATTATCTTTACAAGAGGTTACAAAAGATCCCTCTTAGGGATTCACCAAATTGATACAAATTACATCAAGAATCCAATAATAGGTGTCTTCCAAAAGATCTTTGTAATCTCCCAAAACTGATTATGGAGGGTTTCTTAGTGACCTCCGCTTGATGATGCCAAGATTAAGGAATCTTTATGATGATTTGCTCCTATGGAAACCTAAAATCTGCACACATAAGCACTTATAAGAAATTAGTAGCAAATGTGGAACCTCTCAAGATGAGGTCCATTTCCATGATAATCCATTAAAATAAAAATGCATAAAATAGTAAATAAATGCATATAAAACTGAATGAAAGTGTGCTAAACTATGTTAGAAATCAAATTGAAAGCTGCTAAAGCTAATCTGACTAAGAAAATAGAGAAAATTGAATGTCACCACAAGGCCATCATGGGCTAAAATGGCTGGCTCTATTAGCCATCATCGAGTCTGATGGCTCCACCTGCGAGCTGCTATTGGGCACAATGACCACTGAATAGAAAGCTCTTTCTCTATGCTCGATGTGAGGTGACAATCAATTTGACTATCAAATGGCTTGATGTTCTTGGTGTGTTCATGAGGAATGACTTAAAGGTGGAAATTGACTCAAAATAGAAAGGATTGATGGTGAACAATGGTGAGATTTGCTCTTCAAGCTCCAATGCACTTCATGGATGCGAATGCAAGCTTCATGATGAAATGTGGGTAGCACCTTGATGCTTATGAGATATTGATCTCTCTATTAGGTAATTTGATAGCACTTCATCATAGATAATTTTGGATCATTTGAATGAAGGCTTGGGATCATTTTATAGATTTCCAAATTGGCCATCTTAGCTTGCAAGGGAAGCCAAGATCAAGATTCGATTAGGATCAAGGAGCCCAAGCATCGCTTCTGGAAGCTTCTCACCCATAATCACTCAAGATCAGTTGCCTTGTAATAGATTTGGCTTGGCTTGGGGAGCCCGAGTTTGTTATAGGTGAGGTCGTCCTCGAGGGGCATGGCCCGATCCGGGGCCATCATTGGGTCAGCGATCGCTTGGCTCCAAGGGGGACAACGAAGTTATAAAGGGTTAGATTTCCCTATTTGAGTGGTTAGAACCATTGTTAGGTCTTGGGAAGGCCCAAGATGAGTCATATGGCCTGAAAAGGTGTCCATATGAGTAGCCTCCTCAACATGACGTGTTTTAGGTGTCTACACATATCTTCGCAAAGGGTTGTCTAATTTAGTGATTCTTGGACCACTTTGTGTATAATTTGAAGAGCTTTAAAATGAGTGGTCATATGAAGGAATCTAAGCAATATTGAGGGATATACGACCCTATGAAGTCAAACATCTGGAATAAGGGTAGTGACGATTTTTCAAGTCACCAGAAACGAAATTACAAATATCTATCAACCAGGATTTGGATGATGGGAGGAGCAATGGAGGGCTAATGCTTCGATGAGGCAATATATTATGTTTGGGCATAGAATTTTTCAACTAAGTTTCTTTTTCTTTCTTTATCTTAGAAATTTTGCTTGTAAATTATTATAATTTTTTTATCAAATATTATATTCACTATAGGATATTATGGTAAATTTTAGTAGATTTTGAGTTTTAATTTCCTTCCCATGGACCTATTTATAGCTAAATCCTTAGAATCATCTCTAGTGGTAGAGGTTAGTGAGAAAAAAATAGAGGATCAATCCTTGCCACTCAAATATAGGGTATTTTTTGGTATATTTAATGGGTATTGGCCAAGGGCTTAAGCCTTGAGAAAATGGATTGATAGGAGTTGGAAGTCTCGAAGAGTGATTCTATCCTTTCTTCCCAAAGGTTTCTTTCAAGAAATTTTTTTGTTCTACGGAAGAAAGAGATAGAATACTAAAAGGGCGTCCTTGATTTATGGGAAGAGTAGGACACTTGCTCGTTGGTATGAAGGCTTTTCACCTGAAAATGTAAATTTATCCCTAGTACCAGTCTAGGTTAGGATGTATGAGTTGCCCATTGAGTTTTGGGAAATGGATACCTTCAAGGCAAATAGACAACACTTTGGGATAATTCCTTGAGATTTCAAAAACTACAAAAGATGAATTCTTAGCTACTTATGCTCGAATATTGGTCATGATTGATATAAATAAATTTTTACCAGAATCAGACATTCTTAAGTATGGGGATAAGATGTGGATACAAACCATAGATTATGAAAACATATTAGGAGATCGATATATTCCAACCAAGCCACCCCTCCCTATTATTAAGTGCATTGTAGATGTAGAAGATCTCATGAGGTGGGGCATATTGAGAGATCATGCCCTAAGAAGAGTCCAGCATAATCATATATAGAAAACCATAAGAGAAACTTACAAATGGATATAGATGAAGATGGTTTTCAAATTTCAAAAAATAAAAATATATAAATGAAAGCAAATAAATAGTGGATACCAGTAAGGAATGATATTGGAAGAAATACCAACTCTTTTGAGGCTTTAGCCTATGAAGAAAAGGTAGATAAAAGCTTAGAGAACACAATACAACAAGTTCAACATATTAACGAGGAATCATCTATTCAATATGATCTTGATTTATGGATAAACATTCTCTATGAACCTAAGGAATGTGTCAAATCATATTTTGAAGACTTTCTTGAAGTACCATGCACCATTCAAGAGAAAAAAACCAGTAAAGAAAATGTAGTGTCAAATGTTAATACATCTACCATTAATAAAAAAAATAGCAAAAATGAGCATGACAAGTCAAAAGCTTCCATAGTAGAGCTAGAAGAGGATAAATCTGAGAAAAAAGAAAGTTGTGAAAGAATACTGAGAAATAGAATAATAAGACCTACTTCAAATACAGGTAAGGCAAAAAGAGGAAAACCCTCAAATTATCAAGTAAGATCCAGGGAAGCAAGAGCAAACATAGAGAAAGGAACACAAACTAAGTTGGTTCAACTTCTCTTTACCAAACAACAAAATGATATTGGTAATCCATAGGCAGGGTTGGTCACCCCTAATGAGACATTATTACCATCTCATGGAATATAAGGGGTGTTAATGCCCCCTCAAAGTAAAGGTGTATCAGGGACCGTTGTTTAAGTAATAAGTCTGATATCCTTTGTATCCAAGAAACTAAAATGACAAAAGTAGTTTTCCAAACTATGAAAGCAATATGGGCAAGATGTGAATGGGATGCTATAGAGTTTTAAGGAGTGACAAGGGCAATTCTAAAATTTTGGAATCCTATTACAACCTCCTGTGTAACCATTGATAAAACTAGGCACTGGATAGCCTCTTTAATCACATGCTTCTTTGAAGATATTCGTTTCATCCTTATCAATGTCTATGGACCTACAACTCAGTCAAGCAGATTAAAATTTTGGAATGGTATTGAAGCCTTTATGAGATGTAAAGACCAAGAAACTCGATTCATGATCATAGGATATTTTAATGCCATAACCAAGCTCAATGAAAAAAATGGGGGAATTAAGAAACTAACCCAAAGTATGATAGATTTATTGGCATTTATTCAAAACAATAATCTATGGGAGGTTGAGTTTGAAGAAGACAACTATACATGGACCAACAACAGGAGAAGCGAGAACCTGATAGCAAAAAAATTAGACAAATGCATTCTCTCATATCAATGGCTAGATGAAGGAACTTGTCCTAAAATTAATTCCTTGACAAGGATCAGTTTAGATCATTGGCCAAAAAAAAAAAATGGTGGTAAGTGTATTAAAAAAGTCATATTTTAAATATGATAAGATGTGGGAAGTGATAGTCTCACAATGACACTGAGACGGGGGGGTGAATCAGTGTAGCTCTTAAAAACTTAAATCTTCAATTCTTAATGCCTAAACAATGAAAGCTTAAAACTCAATAAAGCAAATATACCAAGAGAGCATCACACAACACAAGATGTACCGAGGTTCACCAATTTGGCTACTCCTCAAAAATGACTGCTTGGACTCCCATCCAAATCCAGCCTTTGCAAAATACCAATTTTACAATCAATTTACCAACACCCACTGGAAGGAGCACCAACCCCTGATTTATCTACACCAACAAAAAGGAGCACCAACCCCTGATTTACCAGCACCAACTGGAAGGAGCACCAACCCCTGATTTACCAGCACCAACTGGAAGGAGCATCAACCCCTTATGCCAAGCACCAACTTGGACTTCTGTTCTGAAACTAGAATATTGACATAAATATGCCTTCACTTTTACAAGACCCTGACTGGTCTATTGCTTTCTCAACATTTCTTACTCTTCACACAACACACACTGTGCTCGCTCGGCTCCAGCGCACTCTCCTCGTGCTTCACATACCGCACACCTCTCTCACTCTCCTCTTGCTCTCTTCGCAAGATTAAATCCGCCTCGCGTTAATCCCAAGCGCTTTCACTCTATTTTAGCGTACTTTTAATTCTCCACGCAGACCTTCTTTTATAACAAAGTTCTGATTCTATTTTTAACTTCCATATTTTTGCATGCAACCCGTAACTGTTGTAACTATCGAACTGACTTTAGTTTACTGTTCTTATTTTAGCTGCATGATATTTCTCTGTAACTACACTGTAACTGCACCTGTAACTGTCATACCGACTTCTTCTGTAACTGCACCTATAACTGTCGTATCGACTTCTTCTATAACTGCACCTGTAACTGTCGTATCGACTTCTTCTGTAACTGCACCTGTAACTGTCGTATCGACTTCAGTTAACTATCACATATCTTCTTTCGACTGGTTTCTCTTCTTAGCTCGCATCGAAGTGACCTGTCACGAAATCGTGACACTTCTGTCTCTTTGTCCTCTTCTCGGCTTCAACCAACGAAAACACATGTCGCGATATCGCGACACTTTCGCCTCCTTGCTACTCTTCTCGGCTTCAACCAATGAAAACACAACATGTCGCGATATCGTGACACTTTCGCCTCCTTGCTACTCTTCTTGGCTTCAACCCACGAAAACACAACATGTCGCGATATCGCGACACTTTCGCCTCCTTGCTACTCTTCTTGGCTTCAACCCATGAAAACACATGTCGCGATATCGCGACACTTTCGCCTTCTTACTTTCTCTCTCCTCCTTTAGTCGCGAAAATGTGACATGTCGCGAAATCGTGACACTTTCTCTCCTTTGCTTTTTCTCTTGCCTTCGGGTCACGAAAACCCGACATGTCGTGATATCATGACACTTTTTCTCCTTAGCTCTTTCTCTTGCCTTCGGGTCACGAAAACCCGACATGTCGCGATATCGCGACACTTTTTCTCTCGGACTCTCTCCCTGCAACATGTCATGAAATCATGACACTTTTTCTCTTGGACTCTCTCTCCTACAACATGTCGCGAAATCGTGACACTTTTTCTCTTGGACTCTCTCTCCTACAACATGTCATGAAATCGTGACACTTTTTCTTTCGGACTCTCTCTCCTGCAACATGTCGCGAAATCATGACACTTTTCTTTCGTACAATCTTCCTTGCAATATGTCGCGAAATCGTGACACTTTTTGGTCGTACAACCTTCTTTGCAATATGTCGCGAAATCGTGACACTTTTTCGTCCGTACAACCTTCCTTGCAATATGTCACGAAATCGTGACACTTTTTCGTCCGTACAACCTTCCTTGCAATATGTCGTGAAATCGTGACACTTTTTCTACTTGCCTTTCTCTCTTCCAACATGTCACGAAATCATGACACTTTGCTTGCTTGCGCTTTTTCTCCGAACATGTCGTAAAATCGTGACACTTTTGCTTGCTTCCTCTTTCTCCGAACATGTCGCGAAATCATGATAGTTTTGCTTGCTTGCGCTTTCTCTCCGAACATGTCACAAAATCGTGATAGTTTTTCTTGCTTGCACTTTCTCTCAACATGTCACAAAATCGCGATAGTTTTGCTTGCTTGCGCTTTCTCTCCGAACATGTCACGATATCGCGACTTTTCTTTCTTTTTTCTTTTTTTCGAACATGTCGCGATATCGGGACATTTTTCTTTCTCTTTCTCAACATGTCATGATATCGTGATATTTTTCTTTCTTCTCAACATGTCACAATATCGTGACAGTTTTCTTTCTTCTCAACATGTCGCAATATCGCACAGTTTTTCTTTCTTCTCAACATGTCGCGATATCGCGACAGTTTTCTTCCTTGTCTTTTTCTTTGATCTTTTAGCATATGGGCCACTTCGATCTTCTGGAAAATCATTGTACATACTCCGAAGAATCTCTTAACTCTATTCATCAACTCTTCTAAAATCTCTCCTTTTCTCTCATCAACCGATCTGTCTGACTGTGTTGACAACAATGACAATACTGTTGTTGCACCTTGCTCAACAATCTCCCCCTTTGGAATTGTTGGCAACACTCGTGCACTTCCCTGTAATTCTTCTCCCCCTTTGACAATAATACCAAAGGGCTACTGCAGACTCCCCCTGAGTCCATGCACAACATTCTCAGGCACAAATTATTACAGTTAGCAAAAATTACAAACATGAGCAAAAAGATAATCAAATATATAAATGCTCCCCCTGAGAATGTGGTCCCGATAGCTAGTCAGTTCTTGGGAAGCATGACCACTCCCAATTTATTGCGAAGGTATCCGCTACTGACTGGTGGACCTCTCTTCAATTGTTATATTATAGAAGACTCTGTCACTCTGCTGCACTGTCAATAGGCTCACACAGAACCTTATTAACAAGCTCACATAGAACTTGTCCAATGCTGAATAACAAGCTCACATAGAACTTGTCCGAATCTACTCTAGTAAGCTCACCAAGAACTTGCCCAAATCTGCTCTAGAAATCTGTCCCAACATTGTCCTCAAATATTTCCCAAAGGCCTTCTCAAAGGCTCAATCAATCATGCTCAAGTAGTACTCAAAATGAACTCAACAATGAATGGCAATCTCAAATCAAATCCACTTCACAGAAGCATAAAGAGATTTGTTAGAGACTTAAAATGTTCTAACCTCAATCTCAACTCAACCAATCATCACAAGGGACAACTCTCTCTCACACAACCCTAGTCCAAGTATGTATCAACCAACTCAATCATTTCCAACAATGCTCAACCACAAATATCACATAACAATGATACTCACGTTCTTTTCTAACTCAAGTTCTTTCACAACCAATGGGCTTCAACCACTATGCTTATAACTCGTTCCCTACCTTCATCAACTTTAACATCGGCAATCTTCACAATTTTCTTTAGCCTCTTGACTGCCATCTCCTCCGTGACTAACAACTTTGCCTCGCATCCGTTGTGCAGCTCAATGTCTCTGGTTTCTAACGGCTGCCATGAATGTTTTCATCGTCTACGCAGGTATTGATAGTGGACCGTTATATCTAGCGTTGGAACCTCAATCTACGCATAGTCATCAACTCTCGGTATTCTGCTTCTTGCTAGGGCATATGTCAGGGCTACTCAATGTCTTAGACGAATGTTCTTCGGAGCATTTCTCCTCGCTACGATCAAGGGATTCCTTGGGCAATATCTCGCATTTCTCAAATAATGCAAGACTTTCTTAGTTGCATAGGCATCTTGTCCTCCTTGACGCTTCACCACTTGGGCGCTATTTTCTCAACGTCTCTGCCTTGCATGTGCCACTTGGCACTCTTGACCAACTGGGTGCTAGTACCACTGTTTGCTTTGACTCTGGCATCTTTTTGATAACGACTACTTCTTTAGAGAAAATTGATGCTCTCTTATACCAAACGATGTGATGTATTTTTGGTTAAGAACCTCACGCTTTCCACCTACACTTTGGCAGTAATTTTCATAACGATCATGAAGATCTTTACCATAGTCCTCCATCGATATTGGTAGATGAATTGAGATGTACTCACAACACGGATTCTATTTTATCTGCAGATTGGGAATGTTACAGGCTTCAAAACCAGCACCTGCCAGCTTATGCTTCCATGACTCGTCGACCTGTGCTGCATGTTCTATCTCAGATAACGCCTATCATATGTTGCATCGAAAACCTCTTCTTCAAGCTTCCCATTCAAAAAAATTGTCAAGTGACTCACACTTGTACCAACTTTTGTCCAACACTGTACCGACACTGCAATTTTATCGCCAACTCTGTGCAAGCATCAAACACTGTACCACAACACCAACCAAATCCCTTTTTACATTTTCAACTTGGTCTATGTTTTCTACAGTCACCGCTGGTCACACCTTACTTTCAACTGTTCGAATCAGGAGACAACATTTTGTCAAACACTTCATGACCAACTATAGTGCACCTTACTCAAACTCATACTTCTGGACCTTACAAAGCAAAGTTGCTCATCTTGATGAGCTTAAACATGAATCAATAATCAGACTTCAATATTTTTCACCACAACGTCATAATAGATCTAACAATCTTCACGTCAATGTGTAGTTCAAATACACACTTGCTTTTATCGAAACACATATATGCGGCTAGGGCAACATTCTTTCACTAACCAAATTATCCGAACTGTTATAATCCTTAACTTTGGACAGTGGCAGTAAGAACCATCAACAAGTACAACAATGACATATAGCAATACTTCCAATAATGACAACTCTCAATTTAATCACCACCCTTCACGACACTTCCACAAACAACTACATGAACTGAAAACACACTTCGACAACTATACGACAACTTCCCTGACTACTTGCCTTTCATCCTCAGATAACCAAACAAATACATAGGAGCATTAAAATGAAACTTCAAGATTGCTCCCCCTGAGGATGTGCTACATGGAGTTGCTTAGTGCAATAGCGGAGTAGTCTCCTTCAGTCCAAGGAGATACGATTCCCTTTCTTCTTTCTTTCTCCACTCTGGTTTGATTACATTTTTGGGCTCTTGTTTTGACTTTTCTTTTTCAGTAGCTTGTGCATGTTTTCCAAGAAATCTTCTATTTTGTCTCAATCCATTTGGTTGAAATTTTCTTCCCTGAAATTGATTAGATGCAAATGTACTTCGACAATTTCTTGCAGTGTGCCCAAAATTATGATAGTTATAACATTCTACTGCATAATCCATCAAAGGTGAAAAACCATTTCTACTGGGTGGTTGTCTCTTGTGCATCCTTGATGGATGATTATTTTCCTTTCTTTGATGCACATGATTTCTTCCTTGTCTGTGTTGCATTCTTTGTGTCTGATGAAATCTACTGTCTTGCCTTAGATTAGATACAAAAATTCTTGGACAAAACCTTGCTATGTGCCCATGACCATTACATTTAAAACATTGCACATGGTGTTCAACTGGAATAACAGATGTATTTCTACCAACATAACTCTTTGATCTATTATTCAATCCACAATAAATTGCCTTGTGACCATAATGGTTGCATCTAAAACAATAGCCATTAAAAGCATTATTATGAATAGAGTGAGAGTGATAGAACCTCTTTTGTTGTGGTTGCTTTGTTGTAGATCTCCTTTGAGATTTTCTTCCTTTTGAAGATTCGACTTCAAGCTTTTCTTGCTTTGATCCTTCAGATAGTGGACTTCTTCTTCTCTGCAGACTTAGAAGATGAAGGTTGTTCAACTTCACATCCAAGACCAAGCTTAACCATTGGGCTTCTTTGTTGCCTTATCATTTTATCTAGCAACTCTGTGCTCTTCTCAAATTTGAGATTTGTATTGGCCTCTTCTAGTTGTTTCCTCAATGAAACAATCTCCTCTTCTTGTTTGCAAGCAAACAATCTCTTTCTCATTGATCTCGTGACCTGAGAGTTTCTTCAGTCCTTTTGGACTCTTCTACTTGCAGCTTTAGATCACTAATAACTTTGTTAGATTCCTCTTCACGTTTGCTACATACATCGCCTTTATCATCCAGGCGTGACTTCAAGGCTTCTTCTATTTTCTTGGCTTTCTAAATTTGTAAGAAGAGATCTTCAATATTATCCCCATATTCTTCCAACTTCTTGGATAGTCTTTTGTTCTTTTTCTTTTCTATACCCAACTCTTCAAGTGCAGCGATCAACTCACCTTCTAGATCTACTTCAGGCTCAAGGTTTTCATCACATACTTCAGAATTCACTTCTTCTATCTTTTCTGGTTCAATTTTCTCTTCCACAGGAACTGAAACTGATTGAGATGCCTTATTGGAGGAAGATCTATTCTTCTTACCCATTGCGTACTAATCCAAGATCAACCCTAGCTGATTTAGCCTGACAAGGGAAATCGGCTCCGATACCAATTGATAGTCTCACAATGACACTGAGAGGGGGGTGAATCAGTGTAGCTCTTAAAAACTTAAATCTTCAATTCTTAATGCCTAAACAATGAAAGCTTAAAACTCAATAAAGCAAATATACCAAGAGAGCATCACACAACACAAGATGTACCGAGGTTCACCAGATTTGGCTACTCCTCAAAAATGACTGCTTGGACTCCCATCCAAATCCAGCCTTTGCAAAATACCAATTTTACAATCAATTTACCAGCACCCACTGGAAGGAGCACCAACCCACGATTTATCTGCAACCAACAGAAAGGAGCACCAACCCCTGATTTATCAGCACCAATTGGAAGGAGCACCAACCCCTGATTTACCAGCACCAACTGGAAGGAGCATCAACCCCTTATGCCAAGCACCAACTTGGACTTCTGTTCTGAAACTAGAATATT
The DNA here is from genome assembly GCA_028583015.1 of Wollemia nobilis. NCBI lineage: Eukaryota > Viridiplantae > Streptophyta > Pinopsida > Araucariales > Araucariaceae > Wollemia > Wollemia nobilis. The sequence goes on from JAQPPZ010001925.1 coordinate 9,438,916, forward strand.
GACATAAAGATGCCTTCACTTTTACAAGACCCTGACTGGTCTATTGCTTTCTCAACATTTCTTACTCTTCACACAACACACACTATGCTCGCTCGGCTCCAGCACACTCTCCTCGTGCTTCACATACCGCACACCTCTCTCACTCTCCTCTTGCTCTCTTCGCAAGATTAAATCCGCCTCGTGTTAATCCCAAGCGCTTTCACTCTATTTCAACGTACAATTAATTCTCCACATAGACCTTCTTTTATAACAAAGTTCTGATTCTATTTTTAACTTCCATATTTTTGCATGCAACCCATAACTGCTGTAACTATCGAACTGACTTTAGTTTATAGTTCTTATTTTAGCTACATGATATTTCTCTTAACTGCGCCTGTAACTGCACCTGTAACTATCGTATCGACTTCTTCATAACTGCACCTATAACTATCGTATCGACTTCTTAACTGCACCTGTAATTGTCGTATCGACTTCAGTTAACTGTCACATATCTTCTTTCGGCTGGTTTCTCTTCTTAGCTCGCACCGAAGCGACCTGTCACAAAATCGTGACACTTCTATCTCTTTGTCCTCTTCTCAGCTTCAACCAAAAACACATGTCACGATATCGCGACACTTTCGCCTCCTTGCTACTCTTCTCGGCTTCAACCAGTGAAAACACATGTCGCGATATCGCGACACTTTCCCTCCTTGCTACTCTTCTCGGCTTCAACCGCGAAAACACATGTCGCGATATCGCGACACTTTCGCCTCCTTGCTACTCTTCTTTGCTTCAACCCACGAAAACACAACATGTCGCGATATCGCGACACTTTCACCTTCTTACTTTCTCTCTCCTCCTTTAGTCACGAAAATGCGACATGTCGTGAAATCGCGACACTTTCTCTCCTTTGCTTTTTCTCTTGCCTTCGGGTCACGAAAACACGACATGTCACGATATCATGACACTTTTTCTCCTTAGCTCTTTCTCTTGCCTTCAGGTCGCGAAAACCGACATGTCGCGATATCGCGACACTTTTTCTCTTGGACTCTCTCTCTCCTGCAACATGTCGCGAAATCGCGACACTTTTTCTCTCGGACTCTCTCTCCTGCAACATGTCGCGAAATCGTGACACTTTTTCTTTCGGACTCTCTCTCCTGCAACATGTCACAAAATCATGACACTTTTTTGTCCGTACTCTCTTCCTTGCAATATGTCGCGAAATCGCGACACTTTTTTGTTCGTACAATCTTCCTTGCAATATGTCGCGAAATCGTGACACTTTTTCGTCCGTACAACCTTCCTTGCAATATGTCGCGAAATCGTGACACTTTTTCTACTTGCCTTTCTCTCTTCCAACATGTCGCGAAATCGCGACACTTTTTCTTGCTTGTGCTTTTTCTCCGAACATGTCGCGAAATCGTGACACTTTTTCTTACTTGCATTCTTTCTTCCAACATGTCGCGAAATCGTGACACTTTTTCTTGCTTGCGCTTTTTCTCCGAACATGTCGTGAAATCATGACAGTTTTTCTTGCTTGTGCTTTCTCTCCGAACATGTCGCGAAATCGTGACAGTTTTGCTTGCTTGCGCTTTCTCTCCGAACATGTCGCGATATCGCGACAGTTTTTCTTTCTTCTCAACATGTCGCGATATCGCGACAGTTTTTCTTTCTTGCCAACATGTCGCGATATCGCGACAGTTTTTCTTTCTTGCCAACATGTCGCGATATCGCGATAGTTTTCCTTTCTTGCTCTTTCTCTTCAAACATGTCGCGATATCGCGATAGTTTTTCTTTCTTCTCAACATGTCGCGATATCACGATAGTTTTTCTTTCTTGCTCTTTCTCTTCAAACATGTCGCGATATCGCGACAGTTTTTCTTTCTTCTCAACATGTCACGATATCACGACAGTTTTCTTACTTGTCTTTTTCTTTGATCTTTTGCATATGGGCCACTCCGATCTTTTGGAAAATCACTGTACATTCTTTGAAGAATCTCTTAACTCTTGTTTCACTGCATCAACCGATCTGTCTGACTGTGTTGACAACAAGACAACTCCGATCTTTTGGAAAATCACTGTACATTCTCTGAAGAATCTCTTAACTCCTGTTTCACTACATCAACCGATCTGTCTGACTGTGTTGACAACAATGACAATACTGTTGTTGCACCTTGCTCAACAGGAAGACCATCCTCAATTTGTTGACATGATAGCACAAACGTGGAATTCTTCAAGAAATGGTGGGTTGTATACACTTCCAAAACAAACTAAATCAATGACATCTAGATCAAAAGAATGGAACAAGAATACTTTTGGAAATAGTTTTGAGAAGAAAGAACTAGAAGATAAACTTTCAAAATTCCAAAAAGGTGATCATAAAAACTCAAGCTCGGAGGAAAGGGGGTTACTTAGTGAATATCATAATATTTTGAGCAAGGAAGAGAAATTTTGGATATTAAAATCAAGACATACTTGGTTAAAAGGAGATAAAAACATGAAGTTTTTTCATAGGATGGCAATAGTACAAAGATCGGCATCCAAAATTAGTAGAATTCAATCAGTAGAAAGGGGTTTGGATTGAAGAATAGAGTGGAATCATAAAGAAGGCAAGGTCTTTTTATCATAATATTCTAGGATCAAAATATTTTGAGGTTCTTAGTGATAAACTTCTACAAAATGTTCCTTTTGTTATAAGAAATTGATGGAGCCTATTACTTTGGAAGAAGTTAATTTATCTCTTTTCTCTTTTAATAAGGATAAATCCATAGGTTCGGATGGGCTCTCTGCAACATTCTATCAACATAATTTTGATATAGTGAAGTATTCTTTATTGGTGGCAGTGGAACAATCTAGGGTAAAACAATACATACCTTATAAAATAAATGCAACATATCTTACCCCGATTCCAAAAAAGAAGGATGCATAATTATTTGATTCATTTTGACCCATAAGCCTATGTAATATGGCATAGAAGATTATTTCCAAAGTGATGGTGAATCGGTTAAGACTATTGTTAAACAAAATTATTTCAAAAGAGCAAGGAGGAATTGTGAAAGGGAGACATATTTTGCATGGGATCATATTAGGTCATGAAGTTATGCATTCAGCAGCTTCAAGAAAAGAGAAAGCAATTATCTTAAAACTTGATATGAGTAAGGCCTATAATAGGGTTAAATAAGATTTTTTTTTTTGCAATATTAGAAAAGTTTGGATTTGAGAAGAAATGGGTCAGATAGATTAAAGCTTGTGTCTCTACAATTTCATATTTAGTGTTGGTCAATGGGTTAGTAACATAATCATTTAAATCCAAGAGGGGCTTTATACAAGGAGATCCTCTATCACCATACTTGTTCATTATTATGGCAGATATTTTGGGTGGGAACTTGAAGAAGTCTTAAAAATATGGGCTTATAAGTGGACTTAAGGCTAGTAAAAATATCGACAATATTACCCATCAATTTGTAGACGATACAATCATTTTTGGGAGGGCAAGGATAAACGAGGTCAAATCTTTGAATAACTTATTAAAGGAATACAAAAGAGCACCAGGGCAAAAATTTAATAGGAGAAAATCCAAAATTTACTTCCTAAACGCCCCAACTAAAATCAAAGGATATGTAGGTTACTTCAAATAAAGGAGGCAAATTTTCCAACAACTTATCTAGCGATACCTTTATTTGAGAGGAGAATGAGGATAGAATTATGGAATCCAATTATTAGCAAAGTTTAGAATAAGCTACCAGCTTGGAAAAATAGATGTTTATCGTTAGCAAGAAGAGTGCAGTTAATAAAGTCAATCTTACAAGCCATTCCAACATATTATATGTCATTGTTTACTATGTCAAAATCAGTTGAAAAAAGTTTAATCTTTATTATGCGGTCATTTTTGTGATCAGGATTACAAGATAAAAGGAAATTTCTTTTGGTGAAATGAAGCAAGTTGTGTGATGATAAAACTAAGGGAGGTCTCGGTTTAAGAGTTCTTACATATGCAAACTTAGCTCTTAGGGGAAAAGTAATTTGGAGGTTGTACAAAGAGAGTCAAAGACAATGGGCAAGAATTCTTCTAAGTATGTTGAGCCCAATGACCGAAGTTTAATATTTACTACATTCTCTCCACTAAATGGTTCTGCACTATGGAACGGTTTTAAAAATTGATCTAGTGATTAAAGGTTTAAGATGGGTGGTGGGAGCTAGAGAAAAAAATCTATTTGGATGGATACTTGGTGTGATAAAAAACCACTCAATCTAGATCCAATTTTGAAACCATGGATGAGATTACTTCAAGACAAACATGGTGATAGTGTTTCAAACATTTTGTACAAGGATCAAGAAGGAAGATACAAATGGAAAGAAGATGTTTTTACAAGTATACAAGACATTGATGCTAGGAGGCAATTAATTAGAAAGATAACAACTATGATTATTGTGAGGGGAGCCAAGAATAAGTTGATTTCAGAGTTGAATAGCTCGGGAGAATACACAAGTGGATATAATATAAAGCACCATCAAAATAGAAATATCACAAGAATATGGAGAGATATTTGGGATAACCTAAGAATTCCTAGAGTCAAAGTGTTTTTTTGGCTAGTAGGTCATAGAAATTTTTTATCTTGGGATAACCTTATGAAAAGGGATTTTCAAGGCCCCTCAAAATGTGTTCTTTGTAATATGGAGGAGGAGAGTTTAGACCATCTCTTGGGACACTGCTCAATAGTCTAGAAACTATGGCAATATATTCTTAATATGTTTGGTAAATGCATGGTGATGAATGGCAGAATTGAGGAATGGTTAAAGCAATGGCAAAGCACTTTTAAAAGTGACACTTTACAAACAATCTAGGATATATCAAAAGATACAATACTTTGGATTGTTTGGCTAGAAAGGAATAGAAGAATATTTAAAGGAAAGGAAAGGAAAGCAGTTTAGAGGTCATGACAAAGAATATTTGTTTAACCATAGAGGAGTCTAAACCAACACCATCAACCCACCAATCCCTAATCTGGAAGTAGAGGGCCTTGATAGATGGAGTCAAGTCATCAAATGGAATTATGATGTTGGGGATAGGAGAAACAAAAATAAGGTGAATATAAAGTGGAAACCACCATATGTAAAGTTGGTCAGATTGAATTTTGAGGAAGCATCTAAAAAAAATCCAGGACCAACAGGGGAGGAGGAATAATTAAAAATAATAGAGGATAGATTTTGTCTCATTACACTTTCAATAGTGGATTTAAGATAAATAATGAAGTTGAAGCTTGGGTGACTTTGGAAGGGTTAAAAACTTGCAAACAAATGAAATGGGCCAAAGTATGGATGAAAGGTGATTCACTCATAGTAATAAATGCAATTTTGAAGAAAGCAAAGGCTCCATGGAAAATTCAAGAGATAATTGTGGACTTTCAAGACCATGATATAGAGTTTGAAGAAATCAAGTTTACACATACATTAAGGGAAGAAAACAAATGTGCAAATAGACTAGCCAAGAGGGGTTTTTACTGAGGATTGTGAAGTTAATTTCTCTTTTCCTTGGTTAGAGGAAGTAGTAAGTTTAGTCGAAGCTAACAAGAAAATGTTGACTACCCAAATCAAATAATGATTAAGATTTACTTTAATGTTTTCCATTGGTATAATTTGCTTTATTTTATAAAATAAATGTACTTTCATATATATTATTTATTACAATTTTTGTGGTTGCACTTGTGCTTCAAGAAGAAAACTAACAATCTAGATTTGGTAAAACGGGCTATGATAGTGCATTGTTTTTTAAAATATTACTCTACTAAGACGCAATGCATAGATAGTAGAGGTGAAGTTTTGATATTGTGAAGGCTTTTGAAAGAAAATGTCAACAAGGATGCTAAATTCTGAAATATTTTTATTCACACAAATTTTAGAAAGTTTCAAAAAATGAAAATCAAGAATTCAAACATTTTATGTAAAATGATGTAGGTTTCTAACTATAGCAACTCAATTGAGATGAGAATTGAATATGTTTGTAAACTCTCATGTTCTAAAGAAGAGAGTTGTGATTTGTAAGAGTGGGGAACCTAAGTGCAACCCCTTATTCTCCAAATAAAAAAACACCTCATGTATGAGAAATACTCCTCCACTAGTTATTCTCAATATATTAATATAAATAGTAAAAGACTACAAATAGTAAAAGATTTTCTTAATGAGGTGGAGTACGCTCACTTAGACTCATCTCCTTAGTAGATGTTTTCCCAACATGGTTGCTCCCTTGAAGTTTTTGTTTTGGTAGTGCAATAGTCTCTTCTCAACAGATAGTGTGCAAGTTGTCCATTAGAGGGAGTAACCAAACAATCTCTAATCATTCAGTTTTATGTTAGCACATCTTTTTAGAGTCTTGGTGATGACATGTTTTTTCATCCCTATAACAACCACTGGGGATATCTTAGTTTTTAACATGGGTCACTAAGGGATCATTTGTGTGGTTGTTCACTTCCAATGCTTGTAGTCGGGTGTCCTAAGTGTCACAATCTTTCTCGTTTCTCCTCTATGTTGGTCCTTCATAGACTGATATTGTATTACAATAGTGGGGATCTGTGTGTGGTCTCTGATGTGCCTATTTCTGGTGTTGGATGCCCTGCATAGCCTTGTGAATGCACTTGTATTTGTTTTGTCCCTACTAAAAGGAAGTCTATCATGATTTCGATGTTCTTAGATGTTCAAGCATAGATGTAGACATCCAAACCACGGTCTGCATTTATATTGTATTTGTTTCCTTAAAATTTTGGTTAATATAAATTTAACAACAATTTTAATATAAAAAAAAAAAAAAAATCTCTTTAATCTTTTTAAATAAATAAAAATTAGCATTCTAACAATTCTATCCTCTAATAAAAACTATTTTTTAATAGTTATTTTCTTTAAGCTATTACAAGGTCAAAGGAGAATCCCTTTCATTTTATTCGAATCATTTGATAAAGTACACATTGAAATGAAAATAAAGAGAGTAAATAACATTCTCCCTCTCTTTAGTAGGGGTTTATTCGAATCATTTGATAAAGTATACTTTGAAATGAAAAATAAAGAAAATAAATAACATTCTCACTCTTTACTAGGGGTTTACCGATTTAATACCTTAGAAGTTTTTTTCTTAATCTTTCATTGCATTAAAATCGTTCTTAATACAAGATAAAACTATCAGTAACTGAAATTCAAACAAATGCCAATCAAGTAGAAATGTCGCATGAACCAAGATCAAACCACCACATAATTTCCATATAATCCTTTTCATCATCCTAATTTTAATACATTTGATAAGTTTAGAGGCACAAACAACTTTTAAAATAAAAACATTAACTTGCATCATCCTAATTTTAATACATTTGATAAGTTTAGAGGCACCAACAACTTTTAAAATAAAAACATTAACTTGCATAATTCATATAAGACAATCAAGATCTAGTGCTTATTATTTCTTTATATTTTATTTTAAAAATTATGAAATCCAGTTATTTTGGATAATCTTTATTCTATCAAAATTCTCACCCTAAACACCTGTACCCACCTTCAACTAATTATTTATTAAAACTAAAAACTCATTGTTTTAATGTGTTTGTTACCAATAAAGACTCAACAAATAATATCCATCAATCAATTCAATCGACTAGTGTAATACGGACATTTCTATGGTGAAGTGCTATCGACTAGTGTAATACGGACATTTCTATGGTGAAGTGCTATCGACTAGTGTAATACGGACATTTCTATGGTGAAGTGCTGCCGACAATCTAACCTCATTGTTTTGATGTCTTTGTTACCAATAAAGACTCAACAAATAATATCCATCAATCAATTCAATCTACTAGACATTTCTATGGTGAAGTGCTGCCGACAATCTGACTTCTATGGAATGGTACAGATGCATTCTAATGTACTTTGAGAGCATCGGTACAGCTCCATATTGTTCAATAATCAATGAAATCTAAAGACAAGTTCAGAACCTTCGTTAAGCCTTTTTCAACATGACCGCTAATATGAATCCAAAACATGATTTTGTCAATACCAAATTCTCTTGCTTTCTTATTGCCAAAAATATATATATATATATATAATTTGTTTGTGTCATCATGCCAAAGTCAAAAGCATTGTAGTAGTAAACTACGAATCCAAAAATACTATGAAGCCTATCACCCTAACAGATCCATCTTTCCACCTTTCCCATTAAAGTTCTAACCCATTCACACACTTTATATTAGACCTCTCTTTTAGATGTACTTCAATTACACAAGCAACTTTTCCAATTAAAGTTCTCACCCATTCACTTTTTATATTAGACCTCTATTTTAGATGTACTTCACTTACACAAGCAACTTCATATAAATAATATATATTAATACTGTAAATCAGTTTAAAAAGTAATAAATTTAACTGATGTTGATAAGAAAAATGTTGACCACCTGATTCAAATAATGATTAAGATTTACATTAATGTTTTCTATTGGTAATATCTGCTTTATTTTATAACATTAATGTGCTTTCATATAAACTATTTACTATAACTTTTTGTGGTTGTATATTAGCAATCCAGATCTGATAAAACAGACTATGATAGTGCGATGTTTGGAAATATTACTTTCTTAAGATACAATGCATAGATAGTAGAGGTGAAGTTTTGGTATTGTGAAAGCTGTTGTAAAACAATGTCAAAAAGGATGAATATTTTGTATTCACAAAAAATTGAAAAAGATCCAGAAAATGAAAATCAAGAATTCAAATATTTTATGTAAATGATGTAGATTTCTAGCTAAAGCAACTCAGTTGAGATGAGAATTGAATCTGTTTGTAAACTCTCAAGCTCTAAAAAAAGATTTGTGATTTATCAAATGTGGGAAAACCCAAGTACAACCCCTTATTCTCCAAAAAAAAAAAAAATACACTCATGCTATAAATGTTTTCCTCTTCTAAAATAAGACAAAGAACATTTAAATAAAAATACCGTTATATTATCTAAATTATAAAATACCAATGCATACAAGAGGAAAAGAAAACTAAAGGTGAACCTGCATAGTCCCTTCACAAACCAGGGTAAATAGCATTTTTTTTTCCAAATAAGGTGCAACTTCCAAGCAACTATATTGGACATCGCTATCAGATATACTTCATTTAGACAAGCAATTTCATATGATATTAATATAAATGAAATGTTTTTATCATTTTATGATAGATGTAAAGCAGACTGAAACAATGTAGAAAAGGAAATTTTGACATTGAGTAAACAGTAAACAGGAAATTTTGACATTGAGTAAACAGTAAACACCCCATGTTCCTCTCCCAAGATGAGGCAAAAGACCTTCGAATAAAAATACCATTACATTACCTAAATCATAAAATAGTAAATAAAAAAAAATCAAGACAACTAAAGTTGAACTTCAATAGCCCCATATCAGACGAAGGTACAAGTATTCCTTTTTCCAAATACGGTGAAACTTCCAACAAGCAACTATATTGGACATCACTTTTAGATATTTTTCATTTCAACAAACAACTTTGTAAATAATATATATTAATACAAACAGAATAATAATATATATTAATACAAACAAAATGCTTTTATCATTCTATGATAGATGTAAAGCAGACCGAAGAAATGAAGAAAAAGGAAATTGTCATCAAGTAAACACCCCATGTCATGTAAGATGTTTTCTTCCAAGATGAGGCAAAAGACCTTTAAACAAACATACCATTACATTGCCTAAATCATAAAATTACAATAAAAATTAAATGGTATTATCTCAATTGATTAAATTTTTTAACTTTTAAAAAGAAAAACTCCATTAAAAACTTATCAAACAATACACACATAATTACCAAACTATTATAATACCAATATATGGTCATAATGTAATACAGATACAACCATTTTAAATCTCATACAAACCATTAAAACAAAATAAAATAACAATAAAAACCAAGAAAATAAAACAAAATAAAATAGCAATAAAAACCACATATAAGAAGAAAAGAAAATTAAAGATAAATTTGCATAGTCCCATAATAAACCAGGGTACAAAGTATTCTTTTCTTCTAAATAAGGTGAAACTTCCAAATTTCCAATGCTGTTGTTTTCATAATGATGGCCCATGTTGAGCACTACAGTCCCTTTTCTTAGGGACTGAGAACATTTTGAGCCTTTCACACCATTCAGGCCCCCTCCTTTGACACCCCTACATTTGGCACTTCATGACACCCCTACATTTGGCACTTTATGTCTGTTTTTTCTAAACCCTACATTTGGCACTTCATGACACCCCTACATTTGGCACTTCATGTCTGTTTTTTATAAACCCTTCATTTGGGGGCAGACTCACCTAAATGCACTTCTTAACAAACATACATATTTTAATATTCACAAATCAACAATTCTTTTAAGAAAGAAGTAGTAAGGGTTTTGGTCTCTCTTTAAGAGGTCCAAAGTTTAAACCCCATTCAGTATGAGGGGACAGAAACTCTTCATAAAAATATGTAAACTCATTGAAAAAACAATTCTCCTAAAAAAATGCAAATTAAATAACATCTTCACAAATCAACAATTTCCTTATATAAACAAATCATTATAACCAGCATAGATCCATAAAAACCCAACCCTGGAAGGTACGAATTCCAATGTCCACCACCAAGTCATGGTTTTTGTTGGACCCTTAGGGCCCTGCTTAGTGTTTTCAGGCAGGTCTTTCAGCACTTTGGGCCCTACAAAGACACCACTGGACCCTTCAGACCATTTGAGATCCCTTCTACACATCTCATTAAGTCCTTTTGGTCCCTAGAGTTCATCTTCTAGAATAATAATAATATAATAGTAATAACTTATAAATGAATAGTACAACTAAAGGACTAAACCTTTTTCCCACCCCATTTTCATGATTGTTCACTTCAAAAACTAGCAAACCTATAGTAAAACTCAAATGCATTCTGATCTACTACCTATGCTAATAAAGGCCACAGTTTGATACCACAGGCAAATCACCATGGGTTGGTGGAAGTGGCACCCCTGTGCTAAATGCCTCGAGTGCACAGGATTACATTTACCCTCACATAGACATAAAGAAAAGAATCAAAGATTCAATTTTTCACTTTACATTGCCAGCAAATGGTTGAGCTCGTTTTAGCCAATCATAGCCTGTCCTTTAGGCTTTTTGGGAAACTTGATAATTTAATATGTTTGAAGTTCCATTAAAATCTGAATTCAATTATTACCCTTTTTAGGCATAGCTGCTAGCCTTGTATACATTCTGGCCATCGATTGATACCCACGATTATCACCAGAGCGCAGAAGGTTGCCTGAAATAGATGAAGAAAAAATATAAATTTATAAGCCTTTTCCGTGAAAAATTCATACGAAGTTTTTTCTGTTATACAACGTTGTTCCCTTACCACAATCACAATTTAGGGGACTATCTGGTTCTGGATGAGCCATTAAAGCAATTATGGCACGACAGACAGATTGTAGGGTCCATGCTGGGCTCCAAGCAGTTTTCAAGATGTCAAGACATATCTCTCCTGTCTGATTCAAAACACAAAGATACTAATATAGCATTTAATACAGAAAATCCAGTATAATATTATAAAATCTAGTATAATATTATGGCTTCAAGAAAACACAATAAACATGTAGGGTTTATCTTCTATAAAATCTAGAGGAAAATGTTAAGTACACAGAAGATAAATGGAGATGCACATACCTTGAAATGAACGTTTGGATGAAAGATTTTTGTAACAAACCGCACTTGAGGTGGTACTAATGGATATTGCTCTGGCACAGTCATGGAAAGCTGGAACACACCATCTTGATAAGGCGTCTCAGTAGGCCCCTACGTTCAACAAGTAAAAGGAATATTAGAATGTTTACAAAATCAATAGAGATAACCATAGAACAAAATACATAAAGTTAGCAATCCTACCTTGATTAGAGCCGTCCACTTAAATATATTTGTTTCATCGCATGAAAGCTTGATATCTGAATCAACAGATTTGTCTCTTTGGACCTCTTTGTACTCCTTAAATAGTCTGGCTCTCGATGCCTGAAAATAGCATTTGTAAGCATTGGGGACTTAAATTTGCAAATTTTCAATACACTGGAAAGTCAACACATGAAACAAAGGGCATTAGCTTTGCTTGAGGCTCAACCTCCTTTCTTTGAAAAAGTCGGAGGAACACCCGCACAACCATAAGAAAGTGAAAAGCAACATCATCAGTTCAATTACAAATGAAATGGAATATATGAAACTGACAATTTGTCATGCATAATCTACTCCAAACAAACATCAGAACGACATTTATAAAGAGCATTGAATCCTATAAGGTCAATGTCCTGTTGCCTTTTTAAGCCTTACTACCACAAAAATATCACAGGTCCCTTAATAAATAAGCCACAATATTAAAGGTCGAAATAATAATAAAGAGTAGAATTATATATATGAGCAATCTAATATGTATATCAAGGCCAATATAATAATGAAAATACCATTCACTTATAATATTAAATATGAATGTAAACGGCCAAAATCATTCATGTACTATGCCTGAAGAAAACTTACAATATTAATTGCTCCAAATCTGTATGTAAGCTTTATTCACTTGTTTATCTCTTCCTCTTACAATCAGATAATCAGATTGCTCTTTCATGGAACACTGTCTCCATAATATAGCCATAATAATGTGACTCTTTAGCTCTCCATATGACAAGTCCCATGACCTTTGGCTTATCATCTTGCCACTTGCATATTAGACTCTTCACTTTCTTCTTACATGCATACTTGACTCTATGACACTTGCACACATTCTCTCAATAAACATTTGCACTCTAACTTATATGACACTTGTGCATTTTCTGCATATTGTACTCTTACATGACACTCGTGCATTTCCTGCACAATGACACTTACATGAAAAGAAAATATAAATCACACATCTAAACTATAGACTCAACCCTAATCTATTATATATTTACATTTGTACCATGGGGATGCATTAGCATGTACCAAATAATGTAATATACCTCAACATCTCCATAAAAAATGGCACATCGGTCTTTGAAAACCCAAGTTATTTACGCCATTGAAAATCATATAAATAGGGGGTGGATAAAGACAGGGGACCAAGAGACCTCCGCTCTGGGCGGGAGGTCATCTCTTCAACTTCTTGCTCCCTCCTTGGCTCTTCCTAGGGCTCTCAAGCGGATCTCTTGCTTTGTTGTGGAATTCCAGGCAGATCTCCTAGTTTTCCTAGGTTTTCTGGCCCTTCCTGCCGCTGCTTGGTGCCTAGAGGGTCTCCAAGACCTTTTTTGCTTCCTCCTGAGGTGTTCCAAGAAAGAGGAGGCAGATCTCCTTTTCTTCTGGCGGATCCGTAGCGCGCTAAGGAGGTGCCCCGGTGCGGGAGCAAGAGACCTCCTGCTCTGGGCAGGAGGTCACCTCTTCATCTTCTTGCTCCCTCTTTGGCTCTTCCTAGGGTTCTCAGGCGGATCTCTTGCTTTGCTGAGGAATTCCAGGCAGATCTCCTAGTTTTCCTAGGTTTTTTGGCCCTTCCTATCGCTGCTTGGTGCCTGGAGGGTCTCCAAGACCTTTTATGCTTCTTCCTGAGGTGTTCCAAGAAGTCTTCTTGGGTGTTGCTGCATGGTTGGACAAAACTGAGTTTTTGGTCGCGATGTGGGGATTTCCGTTCTTGCTCGGTTTGGGGGGTCTGTAGAGCTCTTCCCTCAAGTTTTTTCTTCAGCCATGGGATGGGGCCATGGACTTTACTGCCTGTAGGGGAAACTCTTTTTTCCTCTCCAGATCTTTCATTGCTTCGGAGTAGGATCCAATTCATTCGTTTGCTTGCCGGAATGGTCATTCGCTGATTTTTTCTAGGCTTGGGGGAGGTCCTGATTGTTCTCAGCTGAATGTTTCCCATGGTTTGCTATTCGTGGCTGGTGGTTTAGGGTTTCTAGTGGCTTTGATTCGTTTTTTCTGCTTGTCGAGATGGTCTTTCTCTAGTTTATGAGGGCTTAAGGGAGGCCTCGATTGTTCCCAGTTGAGAGTTTCCCATTGTTTGCGATACGTGGCTGGCGATTCGGGGTTTACAACGGATGTGTTTCTGTTGATCTGCTTGCCAGGATGGTCATTCACAACCTTTTCTAGGCTTGGGGAGGCCTCAGATTTATAGTTGAGTGTTTCCCGTGGCTGGCGTTTCGGGGCTCATGTCCAGGGGTTTCTGCTGGATTCCTTCTCATATTTTTTTGGTCTTGGAGGGGACCATGTGCTTCTTTGTATTGCAGAAGGGTTTTGTGGTTTCTCCGCTGGTGGTTGGGTTAGGGTTTTTTGCTGATCTGGGCGTCCTCTTTCCAAGTTTTGTCTTCGGTTGTGCTTCACCTTTCTTCTTTGGGAGATCGCATGAAGGCTGTTGTGGATGGTCCAGTGTTGGTTTGCGTATGGCCCTGGACTGTTTTGCGGATGGCCCTATGTTGGTTTTTGGGTGGTCCCTTTTCTTTTGTGGATGGTCCTAATTCGTTTGTGTTTGGTCTTGTGTGGTTTGCGGATGGTCCTGATTCGGTTTGCGGATGGTCCTGATTCGGTTTGCGGATGGTCCTGTTTCGTTTGCGGATGGTCCTGATTCATTTGCGGATGGCCTTCTAAATCTGAGGTTTTTCTCTTGTGTGGGAAAACCCTTTTCAAATTGGTGTGAGGTTTTCTCCTATACGGAAAAACCCTTTTCAATTTTGTGTTTACCTATGAGGTTTTCTCTGCTGCCCCTGCGAGGGCTTCTCTTCTCAGCTTGTGTGGCTTCCTCTCTTGCTCCTGCGTGGGCTTCTCTTTTTCTGTTTTAGCTGTTTTTCTCCAATAGCCCACAGAGGGTCTATTTCTTCAGCTATTTTTTGGTTGGGATCTCTTCTCCCAACCTTCATCTTTTTGTAAAAGGTTACGGGATCCTTTCAAAACCCCTTTTACCAATAAAAAAAAAAATCATATAAATAAAGATGGTCTATAAATATTTTGAGTTTACAACGGTGAGATTGCAGATCAAGGATTGTCTCCACGTTTATTACGATGCCCCAACTTGAAGATCGCTTGTGGAAACTTTCTGCATATAGTGGTCACCAAAGTCCAGAGAATCCTGGTGAGCCAAGGATTACACCAATCACAGGAGGAAACATTCCCTCCCCTATCAGCAGTGAGAACTCAACTATATGACCTATGTTACCTAGCAAAGGGTTTGCACTACCTGATTGGATATAACTTCATATGGTCAATCTTCCAACCAAACCCAACAATTACAATGCTTGGTGATATTCCCTCTTTTCCAAAGACTTCAAAATTGTTTTTGCTTAAGGAAAAGTTTATTTGGTTTTGCATTTCTCTTTTTCCTTATTTTCACCATCCAGTTTTTGGTCATCTTTATCCATCACTGTGGTGTAACCAACAGTAGAAACTTGAACAATCCGCCTTCAAATCGTCGTCACTGCATTAGACTGGCCCATAATCTTGATGTCATGTTGCAAGAAAAAGGTTGCAGTGTAGCACGAATAGGGTGTATTTGAGTGTGATTCAATTTTAAATTAGACGAATGTGGTAAGAATTACCCCCACATTGCAATAACGTTAACCCATAATCTCTATCAAAATTAACCAGGGAAAAATGTGCAAATTCATTGGATCAGTTTCCCTCAGATGTTTACAACATATTTCATGAGTTTACTACAAATTAAAAAAAACAGTTTTCCAAAATGTTGTTAATAATGAAAATTGGATGCATTTGTAAAAGTCCGACCCAACATCAAATTCCTTATCCAAAGAGGTGATTCACATCTTAGATGAGATGTCATTAAATAGTAAAAGTAAAATAATTTTTAATATCTATAAACATTGGGCATATCAAACCATTCGATGTAAAAGGCACTGGTTTGTAACCTATCCTCAAGTTTAAAAAACCTCACCTCTGGATACAAATTTGGAAATAAATGATAATTGAAAAAAAGGAACAATCTGTAAATTAAACCTGATATCCGTAGCTTCTCTTTTCTATTACGCCTCTATGTCTAATTTATTAGAAAATAAAATCCTTACCGTCATGATTTCCAAATTGAATATTTAACCGAAGCTGTGCTCAAATTCTAATTACAGCGATGCTTGAAAACCCTTTATTCCTGCCAAAAAACAAAACAAAAACAAAAAGTCTCACATACACATCAAAACAGGATTTCAAGTTTTAAAGACACTAGCGCGAAGGAATTGTGACGATCAAACCTTTTGGAAGCCTAATTGTAGTAGACACATAAGAAATCCGAAACCCTATCTCTTAGCGACAGAGAAAATGAAGAAAACATTATAACATTATATGAATAAACAAAGGACACAATGGCTTTAATGAAATGCGAGAATGAAACAGAGGAGAAAGGCGAATAAATACCTCGAAACTGCAATAGAAGTAATTGGAAGGATCTGATATTTCTCAGGGTAGATTCAGAGCACCATCGCTGTAAATGTCACATGAAGGAAACAGGAAAGCGTTGCATCGTATGTATATGGCAAAATTGGGTTTCTTTTATTTTTTCTTATTAATTGTATATATAAAATGATACGGCTTTAAGGCAACTCGCTGAAAAGTAAAAGGAAATTATATTATTAAAACATAGTGTATAGCCTTATTTCTTAGAATTAAAACATTTTGTTCCTTTAATATTACTATTATTAGGTTCATTTATATCGAAAAGGTTTAAAATAAATTTTTATAAACCTTAGGGGTTTGGGTAAGGAAATCGAATTGAAGTAGTCTACTTGTAAACATTCAGTCACTACTAACTAACCTATCCCTCTCGAGTTAAAACTTTCAAGGTAAAGTACTAGCTTTTAAAAAGGGTCCTTATCCCTTATAAAATGGTTTGAACATAGGTTTTGTAGATGAAAATCTAAAGCCAAACTTTCAAGGTAAAGTATTAGTTTTTGAAAAGGGTCCTTATCCCTTATAAAGTGGTTTGAACATAGGTTTTGTAGATGAAAATCTAACGCCATACCATTGCGGTGTTTAGTAGGAACCAAAAAAATATTAGAGTAAAGCTAGAGTTTTTAAAAGGGGTGTCATTCCCTTTATCAGGGTTTGAACTTGGTCTCGTGAATGAACACCCAAATAAATATCACTATAGTATCCTTCGTGGAATTAAGTTTGGCCACTTGCAAAGTTGCATTAAAAATGAAACTATCATTTTTTTTTTTTTTGGTTATTGTGATAAACTTCTATGACCGATGCACAGGGCTAAGCAGTCTCCTCTCAACCATGACCCCTCGTAAATTTGAGAGCTATATTAATCAATAGAGAATTTAACACAAAGCCACCACACACCCACCCCCTCACACACTCGCCCACGCCACGGTTTGAATCTTGGACCTCTCGAAAAAAAACCAAAGCTCGAACTAATGCAATGCACCGCTAGGTGCAAAACTACCATCCTTATTATTAAAGTACTTTAAAAAAACTTTAGTGACTGATTTTTTTAGGACCTTAGATTTTTATTGGAGTCATTTTTATTTTTTTGAATTTAGGGAAAAAACCCTTAGGGGTCGCCTTGGTCTGAGAAACCACGATCAGGAGATTTTACACCTTCGTCATCCGGGAGTCGCACTCGACCCTGACCATACTAGCATAATCAACTGGATTTTGGGTACCTAATGTGCGTTTGGTAGGGTGGAGATTTAAACCAGGAACCTCCCTTGAAGGATTGCCCTACCCTCTCCAACTCACCTATAGCAGGTGGGTATTGAAGTCATATTTATTAAAATAATAAAATATCATCGTCATCTGGGAGTCGCACTCGACTTTGATCGTACTAGCATAATCGACTGGATTTTGGGTATCTAATGTGCATTTGGTAGGGTGGAGATTCAAACCAGGAACCTCCCTTGGAGAATTGCTCTACCCTCTCCAACTCACTTATAACAGGTGGGTATTGGAGTCATATTTATTAAAATAACAAAATATCGTGGTCAAAGTCGCACTCAACCCTTATCGTACCAACATAATCAACTGGATTTTGGATGTCCAATGTGCATTTGGTAGGGCTAAGATTCCAACCGTACCAGCATAATCAACTGGATTTTGGATGCCCAATGTGCGTATGGTAGGGCAAAGATTCAAACCAGGGACCTCCCTTGGAGGATTGCCTACCCTCTCCAACTCACCTGTGGGAATTGGAGTCATTTTTATTAAAATAAAAAAATATCGTGGGTATTGAAGTCATTTTATTAAAATAACAAAATATTATTTACCTATCCCTCTCGAGTTAAAACTTTCAGGGTAAAGTGCTAGTTTTTGAAAAGGGTCTTATCCCTTATAAAGTGGTCTTGTAGATGAAAATATAAAGCCATACCACTACGGTGTTTAGTAGGAACCAAAAAAATATTAAAGTAAAGCATGAGTTTTTGAAAGGGGTGTCATTCCCCTTTATCCAGGTTTGAACTTGGTCTCGTGAATGAACACCCAAAGAAATATCACTATAGTATCCTTATGGACTTAACTTGCAAAGTTGCATTAATAATGAAACTACCATCCTTATTATTAAAGTACTTAAAAAAAACTTTAGTGATTTATTGTTTTAGGACCTTATATTTTTATTAGAATCATTTTTATTTTTTTTGAATTTAGGGAAAAACCCCTTGGGGGGCCGCATTGGTCTGAGAAACCAAGGATCAAGAGATTTTACACCATCATCATTCGGGAGTCGCAATTGACCTTGACCGTACTAGCATAATCAACTGGATTTTGGGTACCTAATGTGTGTTTGGTAGGGTGGAGATTCAAACAAGAACCTCCCTTGGAGGATTGTCGTACCCTCTCCAACTCACCTATAGCAGGTGGGTATTGGAGTCATATTTTGTTATTTATAGTAGGGTACCTAATGTGTGTTTGGTAGGGTGGAGATTCAAACAAGGACCTCCCTTGGAGGATTGTCCTACCCTCTCCAACTCACCTATAGCATGTGGGTATTGGAGTCATATTTATTAAAATAACAAAATATCGTGGTCAAAATCATTCGAAAGTTGCACTCAACCTAACCGTACTAGCATAATCAATTGGATTTTGGATACCCAATGTGTTTGTTAGGGTGAAGATTCGAACCAGGGACCTCCCCTGGAGGATTGTCCTACCCTCTCAACTCACCCAGGTGGGTATCAGAGTCATTTTTATTAAAATAACAAGATATCGTGGGTATTGAAGTCATTTTATTAAAATAACAAAATATTGTTTACAATATTACATTTATATATAGATAATAAATAATATTTTTTAATTAATCACTTTTAAAATTTAGTTAACTTAATTATATCAACTTATTTTCTTCTTTATACATATATTATATTTTTAACATTTTTTTTATACATAGAGGAATCAGCAACTACCTTTAATAAAAAAAAAAATTAATTAATCACTTTTAAAATTTAAAATTTAGTTAAATTAATTATATTAGCTTATTTTCTTCTTTATACATATATTATATTTTTAACAATTTTTTTTTGATACATAGAGGAATCGACAACTACCTTTCCTTTTTGAAAAACTGGTCACAGGGTCAAGCCGCATTGTCTCTGATCGTCAAATTATGGTGTTACCAATATAACCCCTATCTCACCTCGATAAACATGGCTCGGAGTGAGGGAGACTCCTGATGGCTCAGGGTTGGTACCGTCGTCATCAAGCTGACGCACACTCAACGGACTCTGGTCAGACTACTACCTTTACCCTAGATTGGGCATGCCCGCGAGGTTTGAACCTAGGTCTCCTCCTGGTAAGTGCCCAACTTCTTACCAATCCACCTAGCCCTCGTGGACATATTTCTAAGATATTACTTTTAACAAATGTAAATATGAGAAGTATTGAAGATGATATATTGTTATTAGTGGACAAACCCAAAAATAGAGGGAGGCTTTGGGTGATAAATAATTAATATGTTTTTGGGTTTGGTGTTTGTTGGTTTTGGATTCAGTCTCGTTGCTTGTTTTGGGGTTCGTTGGCCTGTCTGCTGATTGTTTTTTTTGTGTGTTGTATACCTTAGTTCAGATGTTTTTCTTTGGTGTGGTTAAGTAGTTATTGTTGTATCTAACAATGGTTTTGTATGTTTCATCCTTCGCGGGGTGTGAAATTATAACTTATTTTCTGATAATTTTATTTTGTATAAAAGGATGGGTCTCTTTCAAAGTTTACTATATAGTCAAAATATATATATTTATTTATTTATTGTTGATGGTAATAACTATAATTTATGAATCCTCTGACCCAAGGGAGGAAGCGCAATGTGGGCGATTGTGTGAGGGGGTGGGTGTGGTGGCTATGTGGTAAATTCCCTATTGATAAACATAGCTCTCAGCTTTAGAAGGGGTCATGGTTGGGAAGCTTGCCCAACCATGTGCGTTGGTCGTAGGGGTTTCTCACACTAACCAAATAAAAATAAATAATAATAATAATTTATGAATCATCTTAGTTAATATGTTTTCGTGTTTTTCAATGGTAATATTAAACCTGTAAGTGCCCTAGCCTCTATATAGTTGTTAGTTGAAGTTCCATATGATTTTGAATAAGTCAAGAACAAATTATTTTTATTATTTAAAAGAAAATCGCCTCTATCTTTTGTTAAATTTCCTTCATAAGCATCATTAAAATTGATTTATAGTTGTTAGTTGAAGTTCCATATGATTTTAAATAAGTGAAGAAATTTTTGTTTTTATTATTTAAAAAAACTTCCTCCTCTAACTTTTGTTAAATTTCCTTCCTAAACACTTGATTTTGATGAATCCAACTTCTAGATTTTTTCACTTTGATGTAGATTCTTTGTCGTAATTTTGTTATTATAAATGGCCCTTATATATATATTCAAATCCTATAACAAAAAGGTTAGCACCTCTTTTCCACAATTGAGATTTTTTAATGATGAGGACCATGCCTCCAAACATTCAATGAGGAGCAATAATACAATTTGAAACTAGGGTATGAATATGAGATTTATTTTAAAAAAATATATTATTCCCTTCAAACCATAGATTTCAATAAATAATGGTAAGACAAACCCATGAGGGATATCGTATGGTAAGTCATTGGGTTTTCATCAAGGAGACCCAAGTTCAAACCCTAGTAAGAGGGGATCGATACCCCTCATAAAAACCCATGTAAACTCAAATTTATCAAATGGTATTAGCTCAACTGGTTAGATTCCTCAACATTTAAGGAGGAGACCAAGGTTCAAATCTTACCAAGTGATACATGGATAATATCCAAGCTTTATTGAATATCACTATGTGGTGATGATGTAATACGAATGGGGCCATTTCAATCCCATATAACCAATTGAAAAAAATAAATAATGGTAAGACCAATTCCTTAGAGAATGCATAATGCTTTAGCTTTGAAATAACTAATCTAACATTTCATTAATGTCTCAATAAATATATATATATATATATATATATATATATATATATATATATATATATATATATATATATATATATATATATATATATATATATATGGAGTAATATTTATGGAGCTAATTATCCGCCTTTGTAGCGCAAGTGGTGAGGAGAAGGTGAGCTTGGCCGAGCTAATTATCCGCCTTTGTAGCGCAAGTGGTGAGGAGAAGGTGAGCTTGGCCTTGTTGAATAGGAGGTCCACGGTTCGAACCTTGACGATGCAAAGGGGGATATACTAGTTGGATTAAAATTCAAAGAAAAACTCCCTGGTGGAGTTCAAAGGGGGATATACGGTTGGATTAAAACCCAAAGAAAAACTCCCTGGTGGAGTTGTTGTAACAGGTTGGGGGATTCCTGGTCAAAAACTCCCACTTCTTAATATTAGATAAATCTATCCGCCTTTGTAGCGCAAGTGGTGAGAATGCGAGCTTGGCCCTGTTGAAAAATAGGTCCACGGTTCGAACCTCGACGATACAAAGGGGATATACGGTTGGATTAAAACCCAAAGAAAACTCCTTGGTGGAGTTGTTGTAACAGGTTGGGGGATTCCTGGTCAAAACCCCCACTTCTTAATATTAGATAAATTTTATCTGCCTTTGTAGCACAAGTGGTGAGGAGAAGGCGAGCTTGGCCCTGTTGAATAGGAGGTCCATGGTTCGAACCTCAACGATACAAAGGGGGATATACAGTTGGATTAAAACCCAAAGAAAAACTCCCTGGTGGAGTTGTTGTAATAGGTTGGGGGATTCCTGGTCAAAACCCCCACTTCTTAATATTAGATAAATTTTGTCCAAGGTTCAAACCGTGGCATGGGTGAGTGTGTGAGTGGGTGGGTGTGTGTCTCCTTGGTGGAGTTGTTGTAACAGGTTGGGGGATTCCTGGTCAAAATCCCCAAATCTTAATATTACCAAAAAAAAAAAAAAAAGTTATGGAGCTAATCAATATATTCTCATTTAAAAAGAAGCAATCCCAAATGATGTAAGCAAAGGGATGATGAGGAACTAAATTATTTAATATTTCTAGATCCTTCCTATACAAATCACACATAAAACATCCACTATATCCTCTTCTTCTCATATTATCACATGTAATAACATTACTTTAGATTGCTAAGCAAAAGAATTTGAGGCCTTAGGAAGGGCTTCAAGTGACCAAATATTATTCGAAGAAAATATTTAAGAGTACAAAATTATACTTATTGTAAGAGCTTATATTCTAACTTGACTAAATATCCACCATCTTTTGAGAGATTTCAAACTAACTCGTCTTGTGGCAAATAGAATAAGTTGAATCTCATTTGCTATTTGTTCGAGGTAATCTCCTTTGACTAGATAGCTAATAAAAATCTATGATTTGGAATTGTTGCTCACATTAATATATTATTGACCTTAAAATATCGACAATTCTTGAGCCAACAATTGCTTTTTTTTTTATCAAAAACAAGAGGATAAGGCTTCAACCAAGCATTAGATCAAAAATTTGCATATCCTCATTTTTTTTTTTGATTAGTTGTATGAAAGGAGTTTTGAAAGGACCTCCAAACCTTATAACAAAAAGAAGCTAATCTCCAGCCACTAGGAGACTAAGGACACTTCAAACATTAAAGCCAACCAACCCTTGTACACAACTACATACACCTAGACCAACATATACTAGCCGAATAGACCCAGACACATAAGCCAAACAAAGATAAAAGTTGGGCCCGTAGGCCCACATGGATAAACAGAGACAAAAAATGGGCACACAATCCTGATCAAACATTCAAAAAGCAACATCCAATGGGGAGGGTTCCAGCCACCCGCCTAAGTATTCTAACTCAAATTTGACCTTTTCCTGAATTCATTGTCCAATGATATAAGGTCATCTAAGAAATTACCTCTCCAAATGTGAAGATCTTGTTACGTAAGACCTTGATTAGCCAGTAAGTCCACAACTTTGTTTTCTTCTTTGAATCGACACTTGAATTGGACTTCTAAATTTGAATCATTCTCTCGATTTCAATTATAAAATTTGCAACAGCCCAAGAGGGATTTTGGTTGCCATTAATCATGTTGATAACATTGAGTAAATCTCCTTCTATGAATAGTTTCTTGTAATTCACCAATTTCAATTGGGAAACACCCTGAAATAAGGCCCAAGCTTCAACAAAATGGTTGGTTTGGTGACCCAAGTTTTCAGCAAAGGCAAGAAAGATTTCAACCTTTGAGTATCTAAACAAATCCCGTGCACTTGTTGGACCTATGTTCCCTTTAGAAGCTCTATAAAAGTTGAATTTCAGTCAACCTGATGGAGGGGGTTACCAAATCATGCTAGCCCTATCCTAACTCACCCTGCTCACTGTATTCTGAGGCTAAGTTCAAAAATCCACCGATCTTTCCAAACTAATCTTTCCTTTGCATATTCTCCTTTATTTACTAACCACCTAATATATTTCTTGATCAATTGCAAACTCTTATATATGAAGCCCCATGCTATTGATCCTCATAAGTAGGATTTATTTTCTAAATGATCTTATGGCATCAACAAAAGCTATATATTGTTAATCTTTAAATAATCTACTATCACAACCCAAAATTTTGATAAATTTAAATAGTAATTTAGATTATATTTATGTTTATAAAGGATGAAAATTATGTGGACTTGAGGATAATGTATTACATTGAAACATGTATAGCTACATTTTTATTTGAAGTGTTTGATAGGGGTAGCCCTTGGTCAAGAATGGGAGGGAGAGTATCATTGTGGAAAGGTCATCAAATTCCAATCAATGACATGGAAAAACAAAAAAAAACAAAACTCGTGCACACACCACCAACAAAATAAACTTTCATGTTAGGCATAATAGTCTTTAGTGAAAATTACATTTGTAATTATTAATCAAATTTCTCATTGACATAAAAAGGATTTTGCGTGTATTGCATGAGCATTATAGGACTTTTATCTATCAAAAAAAAGTTCTCTTTAACTAAATAAGACTAACAAAACAATGTGTGTCATCTTCCAATTTTCCAAGAAAAGGGGAAAAGGAGTCTTCTTCTTCTTAGGGATTTAGACCACTCTTGTTAAAGTGAATAAGGGGTAGTGGAACAATAAATAGGTAACCCTTCTATATATATATATATATATATATATGTGTGTGTGTGTGTGTGTGTGTGTGTGTGTGTGTGTGTGTATTATGTATGTATAATATTTTGGGCATATGCTTTTGGTGGGAAAACCAGTTGCATGTGAGCAAACTCTATTTTGAGATATCTCCATGGAGATTTTCTATATGAAGTAGTTGCTTATTCAAGGAGAACACCGAATTTAGACCAAGGGGATTTCTTTAAATAAGCCTTGCCCTGGCCATAAAGGGGACAAGAGGAAGAGCAATATTAATATCGGAATCCATGAGAGGGAATACATTTATACCCATTATTTTCAAAGAGGAAATGAGAAAAAATTGGTAGAGTTATCCTATGGTTTGCATCTATCCTTGAGTTTGTCAAGATTCACCTTACGAGGCATCCAATTTTTTGTTCTATTCCAAACCTTGAGAAAGTGATGATTTTAGCATACTTTATTGTTTCTAGATTTATTTTTCCTATAAGAAATTTAGAAATGAACTTGGGTATGAATGTTCTTTTGAAAATTGAAAGTCATCTTTGAATGCAATTAAAAAGAATAAAAAACAAATGTGCTTGTTTTACTTTGAACTATGACAAGCCTTGTGTTTTGCTACTGAATCTATGTAAAACCTACCCTTAATGTTATAAGTGTAGTGAAAATTTCACTACACCAAAAATAATTTTTGCCTCGACCAATTTTGTAGGTTGGTTGTGGCAAAAATCAAACCGATAGAGGAAGGGGAAGTGAGAGTAAAGTGCATTCTAGTCTTGAAGTCTCACACACTGTCAATTTTAGAATCTATGAAGGCCATTGTTTTGATAAGTTAAAAGGGGCCACAAAAAATACAATAGTTGCACACATTATTGATCTTCCATATTTACAACAAGCACTTGTTCCATAAGGAAAATGTTCATTAAAGAGTTTTGAAGTTGTGTTGGTCATCGATCTTTTGATGAACAATGGGCATCATTTCCTATAAAAATGGTTGAAAAAGAGGTTTTCAATACCATGTGAGTCATTGATTTCTCATATAATGGCTCGTGTCATTCCATGACATTGTTGAAGGAAATGTTAGAGGAGATCCCTGCCATTGGTCAAGGCCTAGACATGTGGTAGATGCATTGGTGGCGTGCAAAAAAAGTAAGTAGTTGTCCCATCAAGGTTTGCATCCAAAGAAGATATCCCATCAATATTAGTAAAAAAAAAGACCAATAGCCCATGAATACTTGAAGCAAATATTGAGACATCTAAGTCATGAAGTCATGTGAACCATCCTATCTTAATTATCGGTGGCATGCATCGTCTCAAGAAGTTCTTTAACATCAATGACCCCATGAAAAAGTAGGATGGAGATTGGAACACTTAGATTGCAAAGTTTTGTAGACCGCCTGATCTTGGTGATCAACGACCCATGTCATCCTTGATAGCCTTTTTGGTAAGAACTAAAAGCGACCAATGATCTACATCATATCTAAGAGCCTTTTGACAATAGATCTTTGAATATTGGTGTCTTGTCAATGTGAAGAGGGAAGATCATATGATTGCCATGTGCATGGTCATCATGAGCTCGATTAAATGGGAAAGAAATGGTTCATAAGCCCAAACACACAAGGAAGATATAGCCTACAATCATTGACTTTGTTGCACTTTGATTAATGGTCATTGGTGGGGGTTGCCTCTTAGTTGTTGTCAAAAGGGCTCTTAGAGATGATGTAGGATATTGGTCACTTTTAGTTATTTTTGAAAAGGTTATCAGGGATTATGTGGGTTATCAATAACTAAGATTGAATGGTCTATAGAACCTTGTAATCTGGGTGTTTTAATCTCCTTCTTGCTTTTTCATGGATCATTGATGCTAAAGAGCTTCTTGAGATGATATAGGATGTTGATCATTAAGATAGGATGGTTCATGAGACTTTTTGACTTAGATGTCTCAAATTAGACCTTTATTTTATTGTTGGAATTGGTCCCTTTATGCTTTTATTTGTGCCACTTTTACCTCCAATTCTTTATTCTTAAATCTATATTATTTTATCCTCAAGTACTAGCTGGCCATATTTCATTGCCATACAAAGTATAAGTTGGTTAGCTAATCAGACCATTTTCTATGGGTCCTTTTTATCTAGACCTAACTAGGACACCCTAGTAGTTAAGTCAATAGGAGCTGATGCTACCATTATGCAATTGGTTTCTATTGTCTTGACAAAGTACACCTTGTCCCCTTTCCTTGATAGTTGCAAATAAAATAACAATGAGGTCTTGGAGGTACTTCTATTAGGCCATTTGTATTCCTTCTTCCATATATTTTACTTAGGAGTATGAATATCTAATGTCTTGATGATGTTAGTTTCTTTAGCCTTGTATGTATAGCTTGTTCTAGGCCGTTTAGTTGTATTTGTTTATGGGGTAGCTCCTATAGACACAACTCAATGGGTAGGTATGATAGGTATTGTCACTTGTAGGATATGTTTCCATTCTTGGGATGGTGGACATGTGGTGGTGGATGGCATGGAGATAGGAGATAATTGAGTGGAGATGGCATGGATATAGGAGAGAATTGAGTGGCGATGACACGGAATGGAATGTAAGCGGTGGAAGTGGGAGGTGATGCTAATTTGATTAGAGTAGCTGAAAAATGCCATGATGCATGGAACTAATGGTTTGGATGCAATGACATGAATGAGTAGGTATGGAAATGAAGTGATAGAAGTATCTCCCATTGTGACCATAACAATCATAGTTGAGATGCATCTAGGCAAACCATGAGGTAAGGTGTCTCTTAGATATATAGGTGCTATGTTGGTGGATGATGAGAGAAGTGTAGCAGAAGAATGAGAAGAGGCAGAAATGATAATAGAGGAAGAAGTGGTAGAGATATAAAGGGAAGTGGAGATAAAAGAATAATAATCAATAGAGAGAGTGTGGAGTAGTGGATTGTGAGAATGGAATAGGAGTGTGTGTAGTTGTGGCCACTAGACTAACATTTACTAACTTGAAAGAGAAGCATCCTTGAGAGATTTCCCCTCCTCAAATTTAGTTTTCTACCATTATTGCTACTACTCTACTACCATGACCACATAGTCAAACATACAACTATACTTCTCAATCCCCTTTTACCCATTTATTGACATCTTCTTGACCACTAAATTGACTACAACTAGAGTCATCAATGCAATTGAAATAATGATCATTGACATCACTTTATTTCTAGGCTTCTCCTTGTGTGGGGTCAAGGTTTCTACCACTACATCCATTATGAGCTTATCCCTTTTAGTGTCTATAGGGTTCCTGTTGGTCATCAAATCTGCCCAGGAAAGGATTTGGGTAAGTGTATGCGCCCTAGACCTGGACCAACATTGAAAGGCCGAAGGGAAGAGATGCCCCTCGTGCCAATCTCCGGAGAAAGGTCGGCTCCTATACTAAACTACTTTGATGTTTAAGATAAGGGTGCAGGAAAGAGATAAACAGAGTAAGGGTGCAGGAAAGAAATAAAAGAGTAAGGGAAGAAATTTCAGTAGTTTAATGGTGGGAAAGAACCAGAAGCACGATTGCTAGCCAATAGCTTGAAACAGCAACAAAGAACACCAAGAATAAATGAAATGAACGCAATATTAATCCTCCTATGTATCCTCTGGACGAGTTCCAGGATTACCCTTCCCTCTCGTCGAAATTCAGAGTTCAGAGTTACGACGAAGAAGGAGTGAATATGACAGAAACACTATCCACAGGCAGCATAAAAGAAAACTAATACAACATTTTCCTCCCCTATGTATCCTTCGAGAAAATCTCAGGGTTCCACTCCAATCACACACCTAAATCCAGAGTTCAGAATTACAGGTATGCAAATGAAGAAAAGATAAAAGAAATAATCGTAGAAGGCAACATAAAAGAGAGAAATAGAGTCCAAAGCTCTTTAGTATTAATCGCAGGAATCTAAGTTACAGCAGCTTTCTAGCAGAAAGTTCCCCCCTTTTACATTACAATGCCTGGGTTTTTATAGAGGACCCGACCCTCTGAGCCATTAATGCACAAAATGGAGGAGTACACCCTCGAAACCTGAGAAGTCGGCTCTTCGCGGCCCTCGTGACTGAGCTCTCAAATCTGTTACCAAAACTGGCAACTACGACCGGGTCAGCCGTGGAAACATGCATTAATGAGCCGTCTGAGCGTCCTTGGCTTCTGGGTGCAGTGCTCGAGTGGCCGCCATGCTCGTCGGGCTCTTCTTCAGGGACTGATACTTCATTTCCAATTGCTAAAAATGAGCAACGAGCTTATCGGGCACGTAAAAATGCATTTATGAGGCACTTGATCGCCTCGAGAAAATACCCGGCTTGGAGCGCGTGCCCTTGAAGCGCTTCGCTAGATTTTCATTCGCAACTTCGCTTCGCAATGGACTTGAGCCGAAGCAGATCCTCCTTCTCGGTTTGCCCTTCGCATGGTGGAGCTTCGCAAAACTGCTTCGGGAGTGGTGAGTGCCGAAGCGGATTTCCTTCGCAAAATGGGGCTCTTCATTCCTCGTCGCTTCGTTGTCAAAATTGCTTCGCGTCGATGCATTGTAGAAATGCTTCGCCGTGATCTTCTTCCAAAACTACGGTTCGGGAGGGTTTCGGCCGAAGCACATACTTGCCTTCAAAAATGTTTCGTTCTTCACGACCTCCGCCACTTCGGGTGAAAGTACTTCGCACGAAAGCTAGCCGAAGCAGATGCTTCGCAACAACTTTCGACGAAGTAGAAATGGTTCACTGGTGGAGAGGCCCGAAGTGGGTGCTTCGACGATTTTTTGGTGAAGTACTTTTCAATGTTGCGCTCCTTCAAATTTCGCTTCGCAAGTTTTTTGCCGAAGTAGTTGTTTGAAGTGCTTCGGGCCCAAAGTAGTTTCTTTCTTGCCTTAGCAAACTCGGACCGCGATCCCTCTTTGGCGAAGCTGTTCTTTTGAAATGCCGCTTCATAAAACTTTCGCTCGAAGTAGCTATGGAAATGCTTCGGGTGCGAAGCTCTTCTTTTACGCCTTCTTTGTATTCTTTCTTTGGCAACACCGCTTCGCAAAATTTTTGCCCGAAGTAGTTGTTTGAAGGACTTCGGGCCCAAAGTATTTTTCATCCTTCATTTATTTTCGGTGAAGCTATTTTCCTTAGCTTGTTTGGTAGCGAAGCTCTTTCATCTTTATTTTATGTACAAGGGGGATGGCAGGGAAAGCCCAAAATTGCTGCAACTTACAAATATTCTCAAAAACAACAAAAGAAATACTTTACAAAAAGAAACACTGTATAAAATTTTGATTTTTTTCTACCCCATTGTGCAATGTGACAAAATTGTCAACATTCTTGGTGGCTCGCGGGGCAACGAGCTCGTCTCGGTGGGAGAACCCTCAGCCTTGATCCGTTGGGCCAGAGTTACCTCCAGACCCTTCTCCTTTTTCTATCTCTGGGGGCGCTTCCACAGCTTGTTCTTCTTCTTCTTCTTCTTCTTCTTCTGGCATGGCTTCCTGCTACGGCGATGGGGCAAGGCGATCGCGGATGCGCTTCATGGTTCGGCGGACATGAGCCCAGGCACCCTTCGAGAAAGGTTCTTGATCTTGCAATGCCTTAACCAAAATGTGGAACCGATCAATCTGCCCGATATCAGCATGTTTGGCTCTGGTGTACAGATCGTTCAGGCAAGCTGCAATCTTGCAGTGTCTCAGAATGAAATCTGTGACCTGCCTTTCTGTTATCGGCTCCGCCCACTCGTCTACCTCCGAGACGTCACTCTCAAAATGAAGCCATGCCGGCTTAAGCTCTTCCTTGGTCAGAAGGTTCCCATCATCATCCGTGAAGCTCGAGAAACCTAAGGAAGAGAGATCTTGGAAATAGCCTAGCGATGCGCGCTACTCATTCTCAAACACATCCAGGAGGTCCTTCACCTTCTGTGCTTTCCTCACCTTGGAGAAGAAGGCGCGAACTGTGGCTTGGGCTGTAGACCAATCCCTAGCCATCCGACTCATCGCAACGACCTGCAAGTCCTGATATTTAGTGCTTTGGACATCAAAGGCTAATTTGAGTCGGCCTCTAGCTTTTGGGGTGACCTCATCTATGATTGGCCCTTCTTCAGCAATGGCACGCTGTGCTTCGGTGATGTAAGTTAAAATTGATAGGGCACTGGAGGCCCGGGATCTGAAATTCTTTAGCAAATGTGAGCGAATCTCTTTGATTCTGCCTCTGTCAAACAACTCCAGGTTTTCCTTCTCATACAACTACTGTTGCATCTGCAAGATCCTGCTTTCAAGCTCTTTGGCCCTTAGATCAGCTTCGGCCTGTATTTGGCTTTGACTTTTGGTTGCATTCTGCAGTTGTCTTATTTGTCATTTCAGAGCGTCTGCTTCTTTCTTTATCTGCTCACATTGCTTTTTCGAGTCTTCCAGCTTGGAGCGGACCCTAGCTAGCTCTTCTTCCAACTTGATGTTGGCGTTCTCAGCCTCAAACCTGCGCTGATTGGCGATGTTTGCATGTGCTCAAAAAGTTTTGATCCTGACATGCATGGATGCAGATTCATTATCTACATTTAAATGCTCCAGGTCCTTGGATTTATCTTGGTAATCGTAGTCCGTTGGAGTCATTTCATCCAGGGGCTTCTGGACCTTGGGGATATTTTTTACCTTGTGCAACTTCCCAGCCTTCAAATCGAAGACAGCGCATTTTTCAACCTGGGCCAGAGAGCGCCCTCTCTTCTTCCTCGCCTCCTTCAACATTTTTTCTGTGTTTTGTCGGGCTTGGAGTAGCTTTTCAGCTAGAGGGCGTTCCTTTATCATGGACAATTCTGATTCAAATAAGGCTGGATCTCCAGCCGAAGGGGTAAACAAATACAAAGAATGAATGGGGGATGCCTCACCGGTAGGTTCGGCGACAGGTGTACTAGGAGTTCCGACGAGTGAAACAATGCCATGTGAGACAGGGGAATGAGGAACGGGGTTCGGCGTTGGGGTACTATCTTCGCCCCGGCTAAGGACCAAAGGAATGGTTGCATGGGGAGGCAAAGTAGTATCAACAGATTTGTCCCGGCCGGATGACTCGAGTGGAGTGGGGCTAGCGGGATCACGAGGCAGAGTTGGAATAGCAATGGGTAACACACGAGGAGGTGATTGACTTTGCATGGGTGGGAGAGACTGATGAGAACCTTCGGTCGAGACCACGGTGGACATGTGAGAGACCAAGGCAAAGGGTGGAGAGTGCGTACCTGCGTGCCCTCCAGGCAGAGCGGCCGTGGTGACTTCTTGTGTAATCGGCTCCTGCTCTTTTTCGGCTTCGGCACTCTCGACCTCCATGACTTCTACTTCGGGGCCTCCCTCTTGTTGGAGGAGTTCCTCCACATCAATGATGTCTATATCTGGGGCTGCCTCGGTACTTTGTGCCACCGCACCCTCAACATTTGCTTCGGCTGGGCCTGATGCAGGTTGTCCGACAGGAGCACTTGGAAGCTTCGTGCGGGGTCGCTTCGGGTGGCTCGGAGGCACTTGAACTTGCTCTTGCCTCTTCCTTTTCTTCTCTGCTTGTTGTGCCGACCCCTCGACACTTACGTCATGGCCTTCCGACGGTCCCTGCGGTAGTGCCTCTGGTGTAGCTTCGGCTTCTTCCTCCTCTTCCTGCTCCGAGGCATCGTCAGCTCTTCTTGGGCTTTCGCCCGATCCTGGGGTAGCTGGAGGAACAAAGTCGACGAAGGATATGGGCTTCCAAGTCCCAGCATTGGCTTCATAAACAATTGCGAAGTCCTTATCCATTGCCAAGAGTCCATAGGAATTCATATTTTGGCGATGGACTCTCATTATCCACCACTCCCTTAGTTGTTCCTCGCCCCAATTCTTCAATTCCTCCTTCAAATCATCTTTCGCCTTTCTCCAAAACGTGGAGTCTGGAGTTGGGAAGGGATGCTGGTCAGGGTCAAACTCGACCTCCATAGGGTAAAATTCATGCCAGGGAGGCAATGTCCTCATCCTTTCCAAATGCCATTCCAAATCCTTCCCATTGGGATTGTTCCTCTGATCCACTATTTCTGGATGAGGGCAGACATGAAAGTTCTTGAACCGGAGGTGGTCCCTCATCACTCCCAAAGGATCATAGCACCATTGTTGAGGAATCTGGAGCAAACCAAAATTGGCAAGCTTCTCCTCCAAGAAAACATTTTGCTTCAGGGCAAACACTTCAATTACCCCCATTTTGAAGGGGAAGTCGCAAGTGTGCACCCATTTTCGACCGTGGCCGTACACGGCGTTTGTTACGTCGCTCTGTCGAGCGACCTCCAATGCGAACTGGTACTCGAAGGGGTAGACTGGTAGCAGGAAGGGCTTCCCTATAAAGCCGAATAGGCGAATCACAAGCCCCTGCGTCAGTTGAAACACATCTCCCTTCTTCTCCTGCACCACTCTGTCTCTCAAACTGAGGGGGACCCGAGGGCAAGACCCTGTCAACAAATGCATAGCGGGTCCCAAAAATTGTTGATTAAAAGAATAATAAGACTCTTCCCTCAATAGGAGGGGAGTCCACTGGTACACAGGCAGAGGATTTCCATCCTTGTCGCTTGATGAAATGGCGATATGGGGAAAACTTTTATGTACATGGTAGAAAAATAGCCAAACAAGGAAAGAGCAGGGCCCGAAGTATTGGCCTGTTCTAGAGTTCTTCATGTTGGTAAGCCGCGTGTGCAAGGTTCGGGCCACCCATTCTGCCCAGTCGAAGAAGACTGGGTTGGTGTTCGGCCTCGAAGCATCGGGGGCATAAAATTCCCCTCTAGAAATACACTCGGCCAAAGACACCTGCCAGGGGTGCACCGAAGCATCGGTTGACAGGCCCGCCACCCATGCAATGATGGAGAAAATATCAGTGTTCTTGAAGGCTGCCAAAGGTAGGGGCATTTGAGGCAGCTTGCCTGAAGGGAGCCCACTCTTGAGGTTCTCATTCAAAAACTTCACAATGTAGTTGGAGGAGGTGAACCTCTCCATTTGCTCGCTCAAGATGACGTTGCGAACCGAGTACCCCTTAGGTGGCCCCTGCTATGGCGCGAAGGCTGCTTGCACATCCTCTTTCAAGATTGAAAATAGTTTATGCCCAGCGGCGTCTAACACTTGCCTGGAGGAGGGCTGGTAGTTCTGCGCAATGGCAGAGATTAGCTCGGGACAATGATGCGCGGGCGGGGTCAGATACCAGTATATCTGAGAATAGTATGCGACGGCCCTTTTATTTTCCGTCGAGAGCCTACTCCTCATGAACTCGATAGTGTATCTGAGCTCTTCCACGCTCTTGGAGAGTTTTGTGTCCCTAATCTTATCCCACCCATCAATTGGTGGTTCTATGGGTTGTTCATCTTCAGAATCTTCTTTCTCCTCCACGACTTGCTTTTTTGGGTGGAGGTTCAGGTCGACCCTCTTGGGTCTCTGTTTCTTCTCCTCCTGACCCTTCTTTGTTTTTTGGGGGCCGTGACTTCTGGCTCCTTCTTCTTTTCCTTGGAGTTTTTCTTCCCCATGGTGAATATTTACAGAAGCAAACCTACAACACAGAGGATTTTGATGCAAGGATTTTGATGCGAAGGCGGGAGAGTTGCAGAGTAACGGTGAAGGCTCTTAATCTTGCATGAACCAATAGGTGAATAACCTTCTCACTGTTAGGGCTTGAGTTTTATAGCCTTAGAAGGCAACTACCTAAATTTATGGCACCTGCCATAATTAAATTTACATCTCGACCTGGGAGATCGCTGCACCGTTTGATTGGCTATCCGATGGCGTAGTACGCGGGCCCACGTGCTTCGATGATTATGCCTTGCATCGGGAACTTGACCTTACGCCACCTCGTACCCGAGTGCGAACTTTTCTCCTAACCGAATCCTCTCGAGATGTGTTCCGCCACCTTTGCATTAAACTCGTTTGCTTCGAACATTCCCTAAGGTTGTCGTTGGCGCATTCTCCAAGCCACATTTTAAATGTTCCTTGTTTTGCATGCCATTGGGTTGGCGAAGTGAAACTGGTGCCAAAATTGCTTCGCGGTGAACTTCCAGTGGGCAGATTTTCTATGCTTCGGGCCCGAAGTAGTTCTTCTTCGTTGCATCACCCTTTTGCTTCGCTGAATGCTGGCCCCCCCGAAGCTCGTCTTCTTTGGAAAATGCTTCGCTAGGCTCCTTTTGAAAACTGCTTCGCAAAACTTCTGCCCGAAGTAGCTGCTTGAAATGCTTCGGGTGCGAAGCTCTTTTCATGACTCCTACTTCTTTCTTTTGATGACTCTTTCGGTTTTTGAGGACCTTTTGGAAGCCAAAGTGCTTCGCTACGAAGCATCTCGCGTTAGTTGCTTCGCACTAAAATTTCCCGAAGGAGATTTTCATCGTGTTCAGCGAAGCTGGAGTTTATAACTGTAACACTTAGCCTCTCAGAGATCTCGAAGCAGAGAATATATACAGGAATGAAAAACTATGTACAAAGTAGCATTTTTTTTTTTACATCTTCAGTGATGAAAAGTCTTCAAGTGAAGACCATTGACAGAAATTGGCAATACCTGGCCATCTGCATCCTTGAGGATGAAAGAGTTGGCCGAGTTTACCTTCACAACTTCGAATGGTCCACCCCAGAAAGCATCCAATTTGTCATGATTCCCAGGCTTGGCCTTCCAAGAGTCCCACTTCCATACCAGATCTCCCACTTTGAAAGTGCGATCGGAGGATTTCTTCTTGAACCAATCTCGGGTGATCTGAGCATGTTTAGCGAAGCTCTGGTAGGCCTTCTCATGATCTTCCTCTAGTTGCAGTAGTTGAGCCAGCCTATTTTCCATAGGATCAACATCCTCTTCATCCTTCAACAGCTGCAATGCAGGGATCTCTACATGGGTAGGTAAGATGGCCTCCTTGCCATAGACCAGGGCATAAGGTGAAGTCTTGATTGACTTCTTGACAAAAATTCGATCGGCCCACAAGGCACGATCTAGAAGGAGATGCCAAGTCCTTTTGTTCATCTCTATGAGCTTTCTTAGCACCCTTAACAAGGTCTTGTTGGTGGATTCTACCAATCCGTTGCCCTGTGGATAGTAGTTGGAGGATACTTTATGATATATCCCATATTTGTAAAGGAATTCATTGATTTTGGCGCCTACGAAGCCAGGACCATTGTCCGTGATGATTGCTTCTGGGATGCCGAAACGGGTGATCAATCCTTCTAGGAAGGCGATGACGGTCTCCTGATCTGCATGCTTCGTGGGTGTTGCTTCGGCCCATCTGGTGAAGTAATCAGTTGCGGTCAGGATGAACTTATGCCCAACGGAGGAGTTCGGTGATATGACCCCTATGAAATCCAACCCCCATTGTTGAAAAGGCATTTCTACTTGTATCGGTCGGAGAGGCATTGAAGCATTTCTGCTTCGGCCGGTGAACTTCTGACACTGCTCGCATTTGCGACAAACTGCGAAGGCATCGGCGAAGAGTGTGGGCCAATAATAACCCGCCTTGATGATTTTTAATGTCGTCGTTCTTCCCACGAAGTGACCTCCAGATAATCCTGAATGGAATTCTCCCAGGACTCTCCTTTTATCATCATCTTTTATGCACCTAAGAAGGACGCCATCAATGTTTCTAAAAAATAGGCCTTCGGGGCGCAAAGTATATCGGGAGGACCGCATCCTAAAATGCCTTCGCTGTGAAGCATTTAGATGTGAAGGACATCTGTCGGTGTTGAAGTATTCGACTATTTCATTGACCCAGTCTTTCTCGTCCTCTTCCTGGTTTGCGAAGCATTCTTCTATTGGTGAGTCATCCCACTGAGATTTTGTAGCTTCGGCCGCTACGCTCTTCGCCAGTTCTTGACACAATGCGCGATCACGAACCAGTTTTGTAGGTTTGATCTCGATGTCGAATTCTTGTATCTTGCTGACCCAACCGGCTCTTTTACTCCCCAATTCTCCTTGGATGATGAAATTGCGCACATCGGGATGAATGACAAAGACCGTAACCCGACTTTGGGAAATGAATTGCTTGAATTTCCTAAGAGACTTCATTATTGCATGCACCTGCCTTTCTATGAAATTATATTTTTCTTCATGAGGGTTTATCACTTGGCTTAGAAACGCGATGGGGCGCTCTTCGCCATCTTCCCCCTTTTGTGTCAGGACCGCAGCATAGCTCTCAGGTTCTCCTATGGCATATAGGATGAAGTCCCGATTATAATCAGGGTTGGTCAGGACCGGTGCTTGAGCAATTCGGGCTTTTATTTCTTTGAATGCTTCTTTTCTCTCCTTCGTCCAGATGAATTCTGCACCCTTCTTCAAAAGTTTGGACATCGGCTTGATGACCTGGGCGAAATCTGGGACAAACTTCCTCACGAAGTTGATCTGGCCGAAGAAATATTGAAGTCCTTTCTTGTTCACAGGGATTGGGAGCTTCAGTAGAGCCTCAGCTCTATCAGGATCTACAGTGAGACCCTTCTCTGATATCACATGTCCCAACAACTTCCCTTCGCTGACCGCGAATATGGACTTCTTCGGATTGATTGAAATGCCAAACTCTCGACATTTTTCGAATACCTGTTGTAGATGAAAAGGATGATCCTCCCTTCTTCGGGAGAAGATGGTCATGTCATCCAGATAGATAACAATAACCTTATTCAAGAGTTCACCAAAAGCTAGATCCATGGCCCTTTGAAAAGTGGCACCCGCATTCGAAAGACCGAATGGCATTCGCTGGTAAGCAAATGTTCCCCACTTGGTAGTGAATGCGGTTTTATGTTGGTCTTCATCCTTAACCCAGATCTGATTGTACCCTGAGAAGCCATCGAGTAAGGAGAAGCGTTGAGCCCCAGCCATCGAATGCAAGATTTGATCGATCTGTGGGAGAGGGTAGTGATCTCTGAGAGAAGCCTGGTTCAGGTTGCGAAAGTCCACGCATAATCGTATATCTCCATTCTTCTTTCTGACCGGGACTAGATTCGCTACCCAAGAAGAATGTTTGATGGGATAAATTATCTTCGCCTCGAGCATTTTTAGGAGTTCGGCCTTCATCAAGACTTCGATCTTCGGATTGATAGGCCTTTGCTTCTGTCGAAAAGGTTTGATCCCCTCCTGCAACTCAATTGTATGCTGGATCAGTTGTCGATCGTATCCCTTTAAGTCTTGATAAGACCAAGCCACTATGTCGGGATACTTTCTGCACAGAGATTGGATCTGCTCTAGCTCTTTCGAAGTGCAATCTGTTCCAACTTTTATTGCTTTTCCAGGTTCAAGTTCCAAATCTTGATACTGCTTTGCATTAACTTTGATCCTGTGAGAAATTGCTCGATCATTTTGATCAAAGAGGCTTTCAAGAGTAATTAATCCCTTAGGCACATGATTATTCTTTAATTGAACTAGCCCATCATATTCCTCATCGTCAGGGCTTCTCTTTTCAACTGTGGCTGCTTCTTGAATCATAAAATTCACAATCTGCTCATCATTGTCAAAAACTTGCCAATGCAGGTCTCTGTCTGGGACGGAGGGCCTGTAAATCATCCTCACAGCTTTAGGCTTGTGCACCATGTCTTCTACTGGAGAATACTTGGCTGCGATGGATGCTAGAACATCGGCATGTCGGTTCTTTTCTCTTGGAATAGACTGCAGATTGAGAGATTCGAACTGGTCGAACAAGTCCCATACCCTATTTTGGTATGACTTGAGATAGTGCTTCTTTGAAGTGCACTTGTTTGTGACTTGATTGCATACCAATTCAGAATCTCCAAAGATTTGGAGATGCTTTATGCCTAACTTTTCTGCTTTCTTGAGTCCTAGGCATAATGCTTCATATTCTGCTGCATTGTTGGTGCAACTCCATACCAACCGGTAACAATATTCCTTCTGCTCTCCAGAAGGTGATACTAAAAGAATCCCCACCCCGACACCATTTTTGCATCGGGCGCCATCGAAGAATAATTTCCATAATTCGCCTTGGGCGGAGACCTTATCTTCTGACTTGATGTGTTTCTCAGGCTTGGCGATGGCATAACATCCCATCTCGGTTTCTATCATGGCATTAAAGTCTGCCAATGAAAACTCATCTTCACAACTTAACTGTGCAAGAGATTCCTCAACCAGGTCTACTTGCTCTATCCCCTCCACTATTGCGTTCACAGGATCGTTGTTCTCTTCTTCGGACATCTTCTGTACAAGGAAGGAAGAAGGCTTTTCATTGTAGATCTTTACCTTCTTTCCTTTGAATGGAATCTCCAGATGAGAGTAATCCATAGATAGATATCCGCCCAGCTTCGCTGTGAACTCTCTTGACAAGCACATACTGAAATACGGCTCAAGGTCGACGACTACTACCTCTTGTATAACTGTGATCTGAGGCATCTTGTGTAGTCGAATAGGAATATCCTTGATCACCCCTACAGTCTTCATGGGAGTACCATCCAACTGGAGCACGCCATGACTGCTTCGCGTATATTCCATCCCTATCTCTTCGCACACTGCCTTGGGCATGATTGTTGTCGTGGCCCCAGAGTCAATCATACAATTATGTACAATATACCCTTCCATCTATAAAGACAGGTAGAATGGAGGTGGTCGATTCTTCCCCGTAATGGATGTGGACAGGGTCTGCACTAGGGCAAGCGGTGCTGCTTTTCTTGCTTTGGTTATCTTCAACGATTCTTGCAGCAAGTCCACTTGTTCGGGTAGTTGCAGTGCATCGTACAGACTGATTTTGGCTGGAATCCTCTTCAGCTCATCTACAATGTTGTACGCTAGGGAATTGGGCACCTCGGGTTCCTTTCTCGGCTCATATCTGGTGCGATACTATTCCGTAGCTTCGACCCTTTATCGCTTGGTCAGCGAAGGAAGCTTGAGCTTCTCTCTAGCCTGTTCCTTAGTTTCCACCTACGGTGGATTTGCAGGGGCTTGTTGGGCCTTCTCTTTGACTGGTGAAGGCTGAGGAGCTTCGTTCGGGGCTGGAGGAGGTTGTTGTCCTTTCTCATGATGAGCATGCACCTTTAAAGGAGCCATTTGAGTAGCATCCACCTCTATCGACCTTTTTCCTCCTCTGGTAAGGACTGCAACTGGCTCTTCTTCACCAATTACCAGGTTTTGATCCAATTGCCTGATGACGTTGACTTGACCGCCATGACTACTGCTCGCCAACGTTTGTACATAGTGTTGGTGCAGCATGCAGGTATTCTCTTCGTGAGGGTCATTACACGTGGAGCACCAATGTATATAATCGAAAGTGCTCGGGGCTTCGTCTATTGCAGCATTTCTTGTCGAAGCTCTTCCTTGCTGGACCGCTTGATCTTTAGTAAGCGCAGGTGTAGGATAAGATCTTCTCGGTAGAAACTCTTGTTGCGCTTGCTTCTTCTTCATAATGGTCATGTCATTAGACAGGGTCTGCACTGTGGAGTTCAGGGACTAAACTTCTTGCAGTATTTTGGCTTGCATATCATCGGCTTTAGGAATAGGTGGCAATGGAGCCATTGTTGGTATTGGAGGTAGGGCGGGGTGTTGAAGTGGTGCTGGAAGTACAGGGAATGCCGAAGTGACCATGGGCTACGAAGTCAAAAAAGTGGGAAAATGAATTTGTGGAGCGATGATTTGGGATACAATGGGATTCGGGTTCCAAGATGAGATCGGGTATGCAGGGGTTGCAGAGATCTATGAAGCGGCTGTGCTCGCATACTGGGATTGATGGAAATCGAGAAGTATGGGCATCGACATCCTTTGGGGAAGCTTACCCATAGCTATTAGATCCATCTCCGCTCTCTGGGCTAACTCATATAACTCTAGGAAGGTATTGATATTCGAATACCTCACCATGACGCTGATATCAGGATTGAAAGCCCGAAGGAAATAGTATGCTGCAGCTTCGTCAGTTGGCCGAAGTCCAATTGGTATTCTTTGCCAGGTTCGAGCGAACCTAACATTGAAGTCTGCGATCTCTTCTTGTGGATGTCTCTGGATCATTGTGAACTGATGCAGGAGAGAGGTCGGATCGACGGACTCATTGAAGCTTCGCATCAACTGTCCGGCTAACTGGTCCCATCCCGTAATGGTACCGGGTGGTAAAGATCTATACCAATAGAGGAGTTTCCCTCTAAGAGATAGAACCAGAAGCTTTACCATAACGCGCTCTTCTGTGATGTCATGGATCGCCGCCAGAGAAACTATGTCCTGGATGTGCTCCAGAGCAGTCTTCCCAGTTCCATCGAACGTTGGGATCTTCTTTATAGCAACAGGCGGCACTTGCCCTTGTCCCGCTAGATTTAGCGGTCCTGAAGAATTCCATGCTGGGAATAATCTGGGCGGTGGTTGCTGCTGCATTTGTTGTTGTTGTTGTTGTTGTTGTGCCATATTTACTCTTGGATTTTGAGAAACAAGAATTCTCGAAGCTCCTCCTTGATTGCTAACAGGATGACCAATAGGAATGGAGGCACTAGGATGCTTCGGTGAGTTGGGAGGATTAGGAGGAAAGCTAGCCATTGTGCTATCAAAAGTTAGGCCTTGTTCGTCAACAACGGCCTCTTGCGAGGATGTTCCACGTAATAGAGACTCGGGGGTGACCAACCTAGATCGCTCCCCAAAGGCGTCAATGTCTAGCTCAAAGAACTCAGTTTCCTCTCCTCTATTCCTAACTCTCCATATTGTTTGCATGAAGGCACAGACTTCGGTACCGGTCTTTACGACTTAAATATTCTCGGGTAAACAGAGTCGCCAGATGCTAAGAGTCTTTTGGTAATGAGAGCATCGGTTCTCACTACCACTCACAAGGTGAGACTGATCGGGTCCCACCGGGCGTGCCAAAAACTGTTGGTCATCAAATCGGCCCAGGAAAGGATTTGGGTAAGTGTATGGCCCCTAGACCTGGACCAACATTGGAAAGGCCGAAGGGAAGAGATGCCCCCCCTAACTCCAGAAAGGTCCGCCCTAAAACTAAACTACTTTGATTTTTAAGATAAGGGCAGAAAGGGGAAAAAAGAGTAAGGGAAAAAAAAAAAAGAGAGGGAAGAAGGAGAAGAAGTTGAGGGGGGGAAAGAACCAAAAAAAAAAAAAAAAAAAAAAAAAAAAAAAAAAAACGCAATATTAATCCTCCCATCCCCCCCTCCTTTGGAGTTCCGCCCCCCCCCCCCCGACGAAGAAAGAAGGAGTGAATATGACAGAAACACTATCCACAGGCGGCATAAAAGAAAACTAATACAACGTTTTCCTCCCCTATGTATCCTTCGAGAAAATCTCAGGGTTCCACTCCAATCACACACCTAAATCCAGAGTTCAGAATTACAGTATGCAAATGAAGAAAAGATAAAAGAAATAATCGCAGAAGGCAGCATAAAAGAGAGAAATAGAGTCCAAAGCTCTTTAGTATTAATCGCAGGAATCTAAGTTACAACAGCTTTCTAGCAGAAAGTTCCCCCCCTTTTACATTACAATGCCTAGGTTTTTATAGAGGACCCGACCCTCTGAGCCATTAATGCACAAAATGGAGGAGTACACCCTCGAAACCTGAGAAGTCGGCTCTTCGTGGCTCTCGTGACTGAGCTCTCAAATCTGTTACCAAAACTGGCAACTACGACCGGGTCAGCCGTGGAAACATGCATTAATGAGCCGTCTGAGTGTCCTTGGCTTCGGGTGCAGTGCTCGAGTGGCCGCCATGCTCGTCGGGCTCTTCTTCAAGGACTGATACTTCATTTCCAATTGCTAAAAATGAGCAGCGAGCTTATCGGGCACGTAAAAATGCATTTATGAGGCACTTGATCGCCTCGAGAAAATACCCGGCTTGGAGCGCGTGCCCTTGAAGCGCTTCGCTAGATTTTCATTCGCAACTTCGCTTCGCAATGGACTTGAGCCGAAGCAGATCCTCCTTCTCGGTTTGCCCTTCGCATGGTGGAGCTTCGCAAAACTGCTTCGGGAGTGGTGAGTGCCGAAGCAGATTTCCTTCGCAAAATGGGGCTCTTCATTCCTCGCCGCTTCGTTGTCAAAATTGCTTCGCTGATGCATTGTAGAAATGCTTCGCCGTGATCTTCTTCTAAAACTACGGTTCGGGAGGGTTTCGGCCGAAGCACATACTTGCCTTCAAAAATGATTCGTTCTTCCCAACCTCCGCCACTTCGGGTGAAAGTACTTCGCATGAAAGCTAGCCGAAGCAGATGCTTCGCAACAACTTTCGGCGAAGTAGAAATGGTTCGCTGGTGGAGAGGCCCGAAGTGGGTGCTTCGGCGATTTTTTGGTGAAGTACTTTTCAATGTTGCGCTCCTTCAACTTTCGCTTCGCAAGTTTTCTGGCCGAAGTAGTTGTTTGAAGTGCTTCGGGCCCGAAGTAGTTTCTTTCTTGCCTTAGCAAACTCGGACCGCGATCCCTCTTCGGCGAAGCTGTTCTTTTGAAATGCCGCTTGAATGCCGCTTCGCAAAACTTTCGCCCGAAGTGGCTACTGGAAATGCTTCGGGTGCGAAGCTCTTCTTTTACGCCTTCTTTGTATTCTTTCTTCGGCAACGCCGCTTCGCAAAATTTTCGCCCGAAGTAGCTGTTTGAAGGACTTCGGGCCCGAAGTATTTTTCATCCTTCATTTCTTTTTGGTGAAGCTATCTTCCTTAGCTTGTTTGGTAGCGAAGCTCTTTCATCTTTATTTTATGTACAAGGGGGATGGCAGGGAAAGCCCAAAATTACTGCAACTTACAAATATTCTCAAAAACAACGAAACAAATACTTTACAAAAAGAAACACTGTATAAAATTTTGATTTTTTTCTACCCCATTGTGCAATGTGACAAAATTGTCAATAGTTCCTTTTTTCCCAAGTGGATTTTTTTAGCATTGATTAAACCATCTCTTATATATTTGGTCATCGTGCTCATTTTGTATCTCCTTCTCTGCCAGACAGGGATTTTTTAATCTATATACCCCAACTTCTAGAGTGCCCCAACCTCTAATGATTCAACTTTTTATTTGAGTTTCATCCATCTACTTCATGTAAAAGATATATCACTCTAAGGGGTTGTCATACCAACTCTAAATTTTATCTTCATATTCCTTGTTATTTTCTAGAGTGGCAAGGGCTATCTCCTTATATAGGTTTTTCTACTATTAGAAATTATACCTTTTTTTCATGCCAAAAAAGGTATCTAAATTTTTATCTCTAAGGGTCTTCTAAAGAATTCTCTTTGGGTCATAGTACCAGTGGCCTCTCAATATCAACTCTACCATGAGTGGAACCCTTGTAGCTTAGGGGTGTTGTTCATAATTTATTGCTTGAGTGCATAAAAGGTCTTATTTTTCTCATTAAAATATTTCAAATCCACATAGACGAGTTGCCTTACATATTCTAGGTTAAACATGTAGTTTGGGACTCTTACAAGAAACTTGAAGGGCATGGATAAGAAGCTATAGAGGAAAATGAAGGAGTTAGTGCTCCCCAAGTAGAAATATTTGTTTGTCCACTTTCCCTCTATCAATAGTTGTTACATCCCATCTACCAATATGGGTACCCTTTCTCTAAATATCTCCATTATAGCCTTATACACCTCATCATAAAGTAGTAGGAGGTATTTTTGGCTTCTTAACAGGGTATATCTATGTACTC
This sequence comes from Wollemia nobilis, assembly GCA_028583015.1. NCBI lineage: Eukaryota > Viridiplantae > Streptophyta > Pinopsida > Araucariales > Araucariaceae > Wollemia > Wollemia nobilis. Next base: position 9,482,992 of record JAQPPZ010001925.1, read on the forward strand.
TATTATGATAAAATATTGTCCATCCTTTATTACATGGTTCAATTAGAGAGTGAGAAGCTAAATTTTATTCTAGAAGAGGATCAACCAGACTAGGTAGGAAGTATAGGTGGGCTTCCTCTCTTCCTTAAAATATTAGAGTTGATTATCCATTTGGCTAAATATGTACTTGGCATAATCAATCATATATAAGTGCCCTAGGGAGGTTTGCATAATGTGTACTAGGGATATATTTTCTTATCACTCCTTCCCTGAAGACTATTGTTATCCTTGATATTACCATCTATACATCCTCCTTGAATTGGTCTAACTCTAATGGGATGCTAAAGTTGGGAGGTAGGTTTTGCTTCTTTAGGTAAGGGGTCACAAAGATCCTCCAATAGGCATTAATTTGATTATAGTAGTAGTCCTTTTGGATTGTGGGGCTATAGGAGATCCACATAGTTGGTTAATAAATGGCTTTAAGTATACTCCTTATGACTCTTCGTTTGATATAAAATATATTTTATCCATTGAAACCACCTCTATAGCTCCTTTATGAAACCACCTCTTGATAGCTTCTTGATGTTGCATTAAGGCCCTTTATTTTTCCTCTTCTAAGACAATAGTGCATTCATTCTTACTTGCATGGGTTTGGTGTCGATGTTCTCCAACTTGAGCTATTGTGATTTGTAAGGAAGGGAGCTCAAGGTTAATAGGTAAAATTGCCTCCTTGTTGTACATTAGCTTGTAGGGGCATGTTCTAGTGGATACTTTTGGAATAAATCTATCTATTCATAATGCCTTTTATAGATTTTTATGCTAACCCCTCTATGACTCTAAAATAATTCTTTTCAACATCCTTGTAATATTTTTATTGGCAACTTTGCCAAACCATTGCCTTGAGGATAGTAATTTAACAATGTTTTGAGCACAAATCCATACTCAAGGATAAATTTTATCACATTGGCCCCTTTGAAATAAGTGGTATTATCTATGATTATGTAAATAGAAGCTCCAAACTTGGTGATGATATCTTCAAGCAACTGAATCATTATCTCCTAGTTAGTCACTTTGATTGGGACCACTATGAACCATTTGGTAAAGTAATCTATATCAATAAAGAATCAATTATGGCCTACACTTGAAAATGGATTAATATTACCTATGAAACTGATGCCCTACTATTGGAATGATGTGTACACAATGGCGATTTTCAAAGGCATTAAATATCTCCTTTTTCTTCCCTTGAATATGCAATAAGATTTACAATCTTGGACCTGTTGGTAGAAATTGGTAAAAAAAATAGGCTAATGGTATCTAGCTATTAAGATCTTGTGAGCTATTATGGATTCAAAGAAGTGTCCTCCTTCATCATGATGCTACTAGAGTAGGTATCTCTAACTATTTTTTTAAACATAATAGAATAAAATATCATCATACTTCTTTTTGAATAAGACATTCTCCAACCATTGGTGGTGCGCCACCTTTTATCTAAATATATCTCTTTCTTTGGTTGTCAATCCTTTAGGGTCCTATCCTATAGCCATGTGTGTACGGATATATCCCATCCATCTAATCCCTTTTTTGAAACCCATCTTCTAAATTAGAGTGACATGTTAATCCAAAAGTGTCCTTGCAAGTCTTTCACATATAGCTCTTCCCTTGATGAGCTTAGCGGGTTTGGCCTCAATATCAAAATTTTGTATCTTATTGATCCTCCCATCCCTCTTTACTCCAAATTCATCATGTATTATAGAAAAATATATATCAACATGTACTATAAAGATAATGCTCTTGCTTTGTGATAGATAGTATCTTAATTTTTTTAAAGCCTTCATTTTTTTTTTTTAAATTAGGTTATACCTTTCTTTATAGTTGTGAATATATTGGCTCCTTAAGGATATATGATGCTCTTCATCATGATCATTTATTTGGGTTAGTATAGTTGCAATGCTCTAATACCAAACAAATACAACCTAAATTCCTTAGAGAAGTCTAGATTAACTAGAATAAAATATTTGGTGATGGCATCCTTGACATCTTTAGTTGTGAAGAGATTGGTTCATTAAGGATATGTGATGATCTTCATCCCGATCATTCCTTTCGATTAGGATAGTTGCAATGCTCTCATCAATACCAAACACATACAACCTAAATTATTTAGAGAAGTATAGATTAATTAGAATAAAATATTTGGTGATGGCATCCTCGACATCTTGGAAGACCTTTGATTTTTTGGTCTAATCTAGGGAGGAATCCCATTTTAATATATAGGTTATGGGTATAACTATTTGAGTAAACTTAGTAATGAACTTGGCTACAAACTATATTTAATCTAAGAATGACCTGGTTCCTTTGACTGATGTAGAAAATAGTAGGTCTTGGATAGCTTTTATTTGAATAGGGTCTATGGCCAACATTTTTTTCAATTGGTTATATGGGATTGAAACGGTCCCACCATAATTTCAACAAAGCTTGGATATTATTTCACTTGGAAATATTTGAACCTTGGTATCCTCTTTAAATATTGAAGAATATAACCAGTTGAGCTAATGCCACTTGATTAAAATTTAAGTTTACACAGGTTTTTATGAGAGGTTGAACTTGGGTGTCCTGGATGAAAACCCAAGTATTTACCACTACGGTATCCATCATAGGTCATGGCCAATACTTCTTTTGATACTACATGGTCTAGAATTTTTTCCTCTTAAACCATGAAAATAAAAATTCTTAGCGTTTAGAGAAATACCAAATTCCTTACATCCCTAGAAGTCTAACATGATATGGTCAATATGTTTTCCCTATTTTAAGAAAACATTATTAAATCATATAGGTATATGAGAATAACTTTACCTATAATCCCAACAAAAAGCTATGTCCATAGCCCTTTGGAAATTTAACCCTATAATCGATAAACCAAATGGCATATGTTGGTAGGAAAAGGTCCCTCATTTGGTAGTGAAGGTTATTTTATGTTGGTATTCATCCTTTTACTAATTTTGATTATATCCATAGAAAACATCTATGAGTGACATGTATTATCTTGCTACCTTGTATAATATTTAAACAATAGTAGGTAAAGGGTAGTGATCATTCAAAGAAGTGTTGTTCAAGTTTCTAAAATCAACACAAAGTCTTATATTCCCATTTTTCTTATGTACTAGGACCAAATTGGCAACCCATGTGATTAGGAATATAATATGATTTTATAGAAGATTAAATAACTCCTTTTCATCACTAATTCTATATTTAGATTCATTGGCCTTTACTTTTTTCTGAAAGGATTGGCAAAGATTTTCATATGACTAGGCAATAATGTCTTTGTACTTACCATAGAGCACTTTATAAAGGTCCTTTTCTCCTTGAGTCTAATATTTATCAAGTAGTAGAATATTACCTTTAGATACCTTGACTAGGTGATATAAAGAAGATTTTAATCTTGTACTATCATCTAGGTTAATGAGGCTTTCCAATGTGATTAGAACTTTGAGTAGTTGATTTGATTTTACCTTTATAACTCTATCCTTGATGTCATTCCTATATTCATTCATTTCTTTGGCATATTGAGCCTTATTGATTGGGAATTTTATAATTTGCTTGTCATTATTGAATACCTACTAGTGGTTAGAGTTATTAGTTAGTGTTGGTCTAATAACAACCTAAGTACATAGTCTACATTCTTTCAACTCCTCAACTTGTCAGGGTAGGGAGTTTTGGAAGAGTTTCCTCGATGAGGTAATTCCAAAACTTTATTTCTTTGTACTCCACTTCTAGGTCCTTTTCATCTTGTAAAATGTCAATTATCATATATACTTTTGTATCTTGATTTTCCTTTTGATATTTATCATCTTCAATGAATTATGGAAACTCATTCCAACTCACCATGCTTTCATCTTCAAGCTTATGTAGGAGGTATTTGCAAGGCAATTCATTTTCAATAATGATTATTTTCCATCTTTGAGCACTTTCATATGACTATAGTCCATCACTAGGTAATCATCCTTTGAGAACTTATGCATCCATTCTCTAGACAATTGCATCCCAAATTATGGAGGTAGATCTTTGATTATCATTTCTTGTACTATTATGAATATTGGATTTATTTATATTGTTATGGTCATATCTTTGAGAACCCTAATTGTATTGACTCTTGTACTATCCATTTGGATTGGGTTCTTAGCCATATTAGTGTAAGAGAGACCCATTTCATTGTAAATAGCTTTGTGAATAACTATAACCATTGCATTTTAATCCATTATGCAACTCTTGAGAATGCAATTTTTTATCTTGAGCATTACATAGAATGGGGGAGGAATTACAGTTTTTTTATATTTTAGAGCATTTTATAAATTGGATGCACTAACTTGTATGTATGATGGTTGCTCTACCATCAAATTTTTTTGGTCCACTACATAAACTATAGTAGATTCTAACTACCTATGTTTAGCATAACTCTACTCTTACTCTTTTATAGCCTCCTATAGTAGGTCTCATTGTCTTATTAGAGCTAATGCTTCTAGCATAGTAACCTTAGTCAATATTATTTCTATATTTTCTATGATATTGAATTTAGCAAAGGAGCTCTCCTTTCTTAACATGAAACTTGGAGATTTGATAGGGGTTGTCTCTTGTCCTCCACACATAAGAGAGGAATATTATAGATACCTTTTATCTTCCCTTTGAAATGGGTCCTTCCTCTTGTCATTTTGGTTGCTTCTCTATCCCGATTGCCTTTTATAGGTTACTTTTATTTATCTTCCTTTCAACTTCTATTGTTGTGTGTACCTCTACCTCCATTCTAAGGTGCATCTATTAGTTCCTTTCCTATGTTATCCTTCTCCTTATGTTTTTATTATTGTGCTATAATAGGCCCTCTATCTTGTAGGTGCAAAGGAAACCTCCCTCTTATAAAGACTATTGAACCCTTCCCAATGTTAGTATTCTTATTTTTTGATTCCTATTTAGAAATATTCCTTTTACCCCTAGTTTTAACCACTTGTTGATTAGTGCATATGGCATCATATTTAAAAGCTAATTTTTCATCTATTTCCATAGTGATAAAATTTGATAGTATTATGTTATTAGGATTAGATAAGGTATATATTGATTGTGGAGTTTGGGATTTTTGGTATATAGTATAATTCATTATGGGGGTTGCTTGACCTATGATGACAACTTGTTGACCCTAACATTGCTATATGTATTGAACAATATGAGAATATCTAATAGCACCCATGCATTCAACATGATCATACCTATCATTTCAAGTAAGACACCATGCCAATTTATCCTTTGTGTTGGTGTTGATCATGTAATTATGATCCCAATTTGCTCCTTGATTAGCACCCTGTTAAGGGACCTAATATTTTGTTAGGTATGGGGTCTTTAAAGGATACCAATTATATGGTTATTTCCATTATTAATTCATAGAATTATATTGATTTACCAAAGTAATGATCACCTCCAAAATTTTGTTTATCACAAATTTGCTATTGGTCTTATTACCAAGGTTAGATGGAGCATAGATGGTTAGAAGTTGTGGCTAAAAGGCTACTATGGATGATGCATTTTGGTCAGGATGAGTGATTTTTTTGATGAGATAGAAGGATGGATGAAAAAAATTGGTTGGGGTTTAGGGGTTGGAGCAAATTTTGATGTGGAACTTGGCGTATGTGTATTCTAGGAAATTCGGGGAGCATAGGCCATTATTGGATCAAGAGGCATATTCCATATTCAAATAAGAACATCCTATCCTCTTTATACTTCTTCAAATGTTATAGCTATTTTACAATTATTAGGAATGAAAATATTAGAGATAAGTCAAATTATAAACATTTGATGTAATATGGAAATGCTTGTTCTTCATTTAGCCTAAAACTTTATGGAATTAGATTTAGATTCCTCAAGAATATGGTATTGAAATCATAGATATTTTCTTGAGGATGTATTTACATTGTATTTAACTAAAATAAAATCAAGTAACCATTTCCCATGCTATACAACCTATGCATAAATGGTTCTACTATTGATACCCAACTAGTAACTGAGTTATCTCACAACCCCCTATACCACAAAACAACTTTATCATGAAGGGAATAGATTAGTAAGGATACCATTATGTAATCCTCTTGAATGTAGTGAATTGACTTGAGCATTGATAGTTTTCTAAGATGATCTAGTTTCATCTTGTTTCTATTCCCATCAAAGTTAGGTAATACTTATATAGCTACTAGGATAATTAGAGAATAGAATACTAGGTTTAACATCCCTTGGTAAACCTAATTAGGAAGTTAGATTTATATTCTAGTAGGTGCTCCTAGATTGTTTTTCTTAGGAGGAGGTTGACCATATTATTATTAAGTATGGGGATGCATCACATAATAAGGTGATTGTTATTAATGATATGGAGGATACAAATATGGGGATAGTAAGGTAGATGGCACTAAGGTGGTAGATTTATGTAAGCCTACTATTAATTAGGAGGTGGTTGAGTATTCTACTAGAGGAGAAAATTTTAGCCCAACTATGGGATCTACTAGCTTTGAGGAGGTGGACCTTACATATTTTGTTATACATGACTAGTTGGATGTACTATTGATCCCTAGGGATTTCCCTGGGACACCTACGCCCTCATTGGTCCAATCATAACTTGTAAATTTTGAGCAAAGTTTAGGTTCAATCCTAATGACCCTATTGGAGTTGAGGATTGACCTAGAGAGATGTTGAAATTATTTTATAAACTAGATCTAGGTGGGCTCTAGACTAGGGGGGTTCTTATAGGAGGTATGTTTTGTGTACTAGAAGTTATAGGTAGATTGCAAAATTGACTCACAAAGAGTGGGTTATTTATAAGTTGTTTACATCAATCAATACCTAGTATAAAGGATTAGTGTATCATAGTAGATGCTAGCTTGTTAAAAATCAATGCTTGGATGCTTTGCATTATGCAATGATAGGTATTTAAGTACATAGGATGCCAATTATAGCTATAACAAACTCTTAATCAAATTTACAACTATATCTATCATATATTACATACATAAGCCTTGTGAGGGGTGGTTATACCACTTGCCACTTCATATGGGCTATGATGTAATAATTTCTAACATTCCCCCCTTATTACATCATAGTCAAAGATCTATTTTTAGCTTATGAAAAAGAATAATGTCTAGGGTGATGCTAGAATCTATAGATTTGAGAAAGAAATTCCTCCTCAATGTAGACTTACTAAATACTTAGGAGTGTCAAGTTCCACCAATCATGCACTCCATTTATTAAAAATACTTAATTGAATACATATTGAATTCAATGCACAAATTGCATATTTTCTTCATTATGGAGGATCTTAATCAAATATATCAGTTGCTGATGAGATCAAATATTCTTCTACCATATAGACTTGCTACCAAATATTGTCTTGATCAATATATTCTGCAATGGCAAGACAATCACCTCTTATATTTCCTTCTTTATTGTGGCTCCATTCATTTGATTAAACCTTTTTAAAATGAGTTTATATAGGTTTTTATGAGGGGTATCGATATTTTATTAATCCTTTGCTCATGATACATGATGTATTTTTGTTTTCTTTGATCTTTGGCATGATGTGCTACCTTGTATCCTGTGTTGATCATTGAATTAACCAATTGCCAAAATTTCTTGTGTGTTATCATATCTTTTATGCAAACTAGTTTCTATTTCATGTTTGGATTCTCTCTTGATGTAGTGATATGAATAATATTTTGTCTCTTCTTGGTATTGTTCAAAGAAAGAAGACATTGTTTATGAAAAACAATGTATTCGTGCTTTGATTGATGTGCTATTGATGGTTGAATTTTGAATATTTGTTGCATTGAATCCTCATTCTTTTTGTTGTCTTCTACTTAAAATTCTTTTATGGATGATCAAAAATCATGTTCAGAGTGTACATCTTCACTCTTAGGTGCTTGTCTCTTGATGTCCTTGGTTACATTTTAATAGAAACAATTTTATTGACTTGTCATTTGTGTAGAGTCATACCAAACATTATTATGTTGTCTCAGGTGTGGTTGTGCAACAAATATTATTCTTCTCGATATTTTTCTTCTTCTTTATTAACTTGATTTTCCTCAACTATATTATTTTGGAATTTCCTTCTCCAAATTTAATTTTACTCTTTGAAGATGATCTATCTTTCTATTAGTTCATCTCTTATGAGGGAGATCAATTTTGAATGGATTATGCCAAAATTCCTTCACAATGTGTCCATTTTTGCCATAATGTTCACACATCCTTTGTGTGTAAAAAGTATTTCTTTGAAAACCCTTTATCTAATCATGATATCCTTGATAATTGATTCTTTATTGGAAGTGTTTTGGAGGTATCATTCCTCTTTTTAATTGCTACTTCCTCATGTGATTTGTAAGAAGTAATTGTTCTTCATCTATTGTATGTGAGACCTCTAATTTTTTAAGTAGGTTTACCAACTTTTTGAAGCTTGGTGTTTGCTTAGTAATATTTAATGTTATCGCAAAAACATTGTACTTTGATGGGAGATATATAAAATAATTGGAACTATAGTTTCATCAAATACCTTTTCTCCTAGTGCTTGCAATGATGCTCACAACTTAGCTATTCTCCTCATGAATAATTCTAGTTTCTCTCCACCTTTCATCTTCAAACAATGGAGCTAGCTCTAGAGGAATAGAATTTGATTTTGATTCTTTGTTTCAAAGACTATTTTTATATTCTCCCGTGCATATTTGGCCATGGTTGAATCCTAAATGTATGCTTGGACTTCATTTACTACTCCAAAAATGATGATTAATCTTACCTTTATATCTGCCTGTCAAATTTTATTTGGTATTCATTGCTTCTTTAGGATGAGTAATGATCCCATCTAATACTTGCCATACTTTCCCAAAATCAAGCTGCATTTTGAGTTTGGTTTTCTTTGAAGCATAATTATTTCCATTCAATTGTTGGGAATTTGGTAACAAGAACTTTAGTGTTCCATTAGCCATAGTAAGCTTTCACAAAATTTTAACATTTCTTTTCATTGTTTCAGCCTAAAAAAATATTGTTCAACAATTATATATAAGCTTATACTTAAATTTAAATTGATGTTTCAAAACATGAGAAAAATTGTCTTGCCAATTAAAAAGGAAATATGAAGGTAAAAAATCTCCTTCCCTCTTTTATTTGAAAAATGAATAATCTCATTTTAAAAGAATAATATTTATTCTCTCTATTTTGCTTTTAACCAATGAAACTTTTCAAATTTATGTACCTTTGTTCTTCTTCCACTATGAAAGTGGGAATTCCAAATTCTCAAGGCTTCTTGAATTGTCTCCTTGTTCTTGGTGAAAATTTAATTAAAACAAGCCTTTGACTTTTCACCAATTCTTTCTTTTTGAAATACTACTAGTTGATTTAATGCATTCAGAGAATTTTGGAAATACCTTAGGTGAATCATGAAATATTTTTGAATGTCTTTGCTTTATCTCTATGGACAAGTAATTAAAGTGGTTGCCTTACTTATTGAGCAAATTGTTCTCTCGAAAAATCTTTGAACGTGTGCATGTAATGCCTTCATTTTGATGATGGAAACTTTAGCTTTTATTTATTTTTCCTCAAGATTCATCAACTAGTAATGGAGGTCATCATTGGGATAGATATAGCTAGACATTCTATAATTTGTTTTTTGAGTGATTTATTTTTTGGATGAATGCTTTGTGATTGTTTCATCATCTGGGCATTTGGGTGAGCATTTTTTATCCTCTAGGTGCATGATGTACAATAAATGTTATGAAATCTTGAATGAGTTTATGGATGATTCAAACCTGATTTATTCATTCTAATAAGTGTTTTTCTTGAATCCAATATTACCTTTTGCTATAAATATGTAATGTGCAATGTCATTGTCTCACAAAGCATTTGGAAGATGAGATTTTTGTTGCATATCTTGAAAAGGAGATGCAATTTTGCTAGAAGGTCTTCACTAATCGATTTGGATCCTTTTGTTTTATCCTTGTTTCCCACATGGGATTTTCAAGCCTAACCATTTGTTAGAAATATACAATCCTTGCATGATTTGTTTTGAAAAATGGTTAACTTCACACTCTTCTTCTTTTCTAATTGAATTTTGTTAAAGTTTTTTGTTTGTTTCCTGTTTTATTTAAACATAAACTTCCTATCTTGTCCTTTTCTTAGTATTCATTATAACTAGAATTTTCACATGAAGCCATTGTTGGTTGTGTATTTTTTGTCTTCATGCTTTTAGAATGGTTTGTGATGTAGTTGTCTTGCACTTCTTATGTTCTTCCTTGATGTTTTTCAATGATGTCTCCTTGAGAGCTACTTGCAATTCTATTATAAGAATAAATATGATAATAATAGTCACCTTTTAATAATTAGTGGATTTATTTCTCTTTGTAGATTTAGAACCTGAGATGCGCATGAGTAGGATCCACTGGGACCCCTGCTCCCCTACAATGGGCCTCTTTCAAAAGGAGACCCTGAAGAATTGGCTCTTCATGCAAGTAGGCTCTACCTCATGTACTATATAAAGTAGTTGTGTTGATGTTCAATCTTGTGCGATATTTTATGAGTTAATTAAACAAAAACTTAAGGGTTTTTGGATCTTTAATCTGAGCCTTTGCAAGATAAAATACATGTTAACTTAAAGGAAAAATCATATAAGGTTTTATGCTTAATGCAATCACATAGAATACAAGAAAATAAGTTCTAGCCTAATATGCCTTTTTGATTTGAATGATGACTATGTTATAGAGATTTTTCTTTTAAGAGCAAGAAAATAAATGATGCATCTGACAATTTATCCTAGAATATAGCTATATGACCTTTGATTCCTTGCCTATCTTGCATTTCTGTAAATAAATTTTAACTACCCTATGGATTCATTAATTTGCTAAAGTAGATGTGATTTTTGCATAAAAATTAAAGAAACAAAGATAAAAAGATAAAAAATGACCAAAAAATAGTGAGCATGGAGGTGCCAAGTGGTAGGGTTACCTTTCTCGATGTCTAAACAAAAGTGCCACTAATTTTTTTATAGTAGCTTGATGCTTTTGTAACCTACAAGATTTGGAGCCCAAAAAGGTAGATAAGTAGTTTTGTAAGTTTATCTAATTGCAATGAGGTGATAGGCTATCTTCTCAATTAATCAAAACCCCTTTTGTAAAATAAATTTGAGTATGAAAATTGGAAGCGAAAGCAAATCTCTCTGTGAAAAAAGTGCCACAACTTGATAAAGCACCACTAACACTTTTATCAAGGGTTGAGTGTATTTGTAGAGAGTTGAAAGCTCCAATTGCTGAAGAATGTGGTTAATTTATTCTGTTATAAAGGCCGACCAAGTTTTGTAGTGGAATTTTGTATCAATTGGATCAAGTTGGCTTGGAATAAGAGGAAGAGAGTCAAAACCTTAGTCAAATTTTTGTGTGAATTTAGCATCCTTCTTGATATTTTCCTATAGAAATATTCATAATACCAAAACTTCACCTCTACTTTCTATGCATTGTCTAATTGCATTGCATTGCATTATTTTTAAAACATCGTACTATCATAGTTCTCTTTAACAAATATGAATTATTAGTTTCCTTCCTAAAACACAAGTACAACCACAAAAATTATAATAAATAGTTTATATGAAAACACATTGATGTTTTAAAATAAAGTGAATATTACCAATGAAAAATATTAAAGTTACTCTTAATCATTATTTAATTCAGGTAGTCAACATTTTTTTGTCAACTTCAACTAAACTTACTGTAGACACCAAATTACAGCCACTAAATCTCCATCCTAATGATCCCACCACCCACTTGTCTTCCATTCTACTCTGCCACCAATTATTTGGCCCAATTCCACCTTCCCACCATTTCCTAGCCTAATTGGGATTATTTTAATAATATTTTATAATATTTTAATATATATATATATATATATATATATATATATATATATATATATAAATAAACTCAATTAACCTTAGTCGTTCGATCAGATTTAATCTCCACCCTCCATATTCATTAATCCATGCCACATTCAAAAAGCAATCTCAACCTTAGGATTTAATTTAATTTCAACTACACAATTAAAAAGTGTCAAGTCGAAACCCTAAGAGAACCCTAAGTTGAATTATAAGTAAGAGCATTTGTAAATGCTCAAACCCTGGAACACTGGAATTTGGAGAATTAGACATTTGCACCTTGGAGGAATTATTGGTGAAGCCCTAGCATAGAATCCTAAAAATCTAAAGCCCTAGCTCGTCGATAAGACTTTTGTTGTTCCAACCATCACCCATTCATCCTCCATCGTCATCACAACCCCCATCCATCCGTCGCATTCATCGCCATCACCTAGATCTACTTTTGTAGATTCTGCCCTAACCCATAGGCACCATCCAGAGCTTACGAGGCTCACTGTAGAGCCTACGAAGCGCTCACCAAAGCCTACTGTATATTGTAGGTGCTCTCCAGAGCCTACTGTACCCTACAGGTGCACACCAGAGCCTACAAAGCTCACATCCGAGTATGCCAAGTGCATGTCCGAGCCTGTCGTCATCAATAGATCCCAATCTAAAGCTACTGCATCAACAGATCTGCGATACTGTTTGCAATAGCTGAACAAAAGCAAGGTAAATATCATTTTTATTTATTTTATTTAGTAATTTTTTGATCTTGCATGCTCTCTTATTTCATTATTAAACTAGGGTTTTATTAATTTTTGAGGGCCTCACACTGTGGAGCCCTCACAGGTATTACTAACTCTCTTTGTTTTATTTTATGTATGTAGATCTACAAATTCCCCATTTTATTTGACGGTTGTTGAAGTTGGAGTGGCCCAACCTTGGATATCCGAAGCCCACTCAACCTATTGGGATCAAGAACACACTCATATCTGAAGACACTTCTATTGCTACTAGCTAGGGTTTTGGAGAACCCTAGCACCACTGTAATCTATTGTATCAAATATTAGCATTGAAAATTGATTGTAATCAAATGATTTTATCAGATCCCCCCATATTATTAAATACATTCTTTTTGTGCAATCTTTGTGTCTCACTGCATTATTTGATTTTTTGTTGTTCTATTTTAAGTGTTGTGTTCTTTGTGTGCTTATATGCTTGAGTTTTTGAAAATTCTGCAATACTCATTCCATATCAACATTCATATCTTCTTCCATATCAACATCCATATCTTTTGTCATGTCAACACCCATGTATTCACAGTGAGTCAAGTTGCAAAACACCACCAAATTTGGTACACCCGATTGTCAAACAATGGACAACAAAAATGGCCAACACTTTTGAACTATAAAAGATCATATGAACAACATGCATTCCTATCATGTAAGTTTGCATTCATTAATCAACCATATAAGCACTTACCGTTTCATTCAACATCATAAGATTGCATATAGTTTATATTCTTCATACATTAATCATCCATAACTCATACTCATTAATAACACATCATTAACTTGCATACATCATTCAAATAAACACTAGGCATACACATCATGGTTAGCTTGCATTCATTATCAAAAATATTAAATAAAGCATTGCATAACACATAAAAACATCCACACAAAAGATAACACACACATATGAAAAAGCCATGTATATATATATATATATATATATAAAGTGTCCAATGTACAATCAGATGCCAAGAAGGCTAAAAAAGGGAGCACCAAGGCTCACATGTATAAAAGAGTGCATCTAAGCACTACATAATATATCCATGAGAAGACCCTTGAGACCTAGTAAGAACCCTCGACCTAGTACTCCGCCTCAACTCCGTGTGCCTCGATGACTCGACCATAGATGATGGAGGATCTAGCAAAGTGATGTGATGCTACATACACACATCCTCCAAGGAATGTGCATATGCCTCACTAGCACGAAGTCATCATAGGTCCTTCTGATGTTGTCGCTCCTTTGCCAAAATCTCTGCTTGGAGGCTCGTCACTATCTCCTGATCCCCAGCTACAACCGCTGCTTGCTCTGCCTCTAGGCGAGCTATAGTTACCCTAGCCTCCCTCTAAGACTCTAGCATAGTCTCTCACTCCTCTTGCAGTAGCTACAACTCTACCTATAGCCTAGCCACCTCGAATATCTCACCCATCTCTTCATCATCCTCCCTCTCCCCCTCTACCAAGTCCACTTCTAGAGCCTGTTGGGCTGCTCCCCTCGACTGCCTCTTACCCGTTGATTGCTGAGGCCTCATACTCTTCATATTTGACCCTGACCCTACAGCGACCACATCCGCACCAACAACCTTTGGCACCCATACTGATTGGGCACCAAACCACTTCACATACTCTAGAGTCACCCTGGAATCATCCACATCGGGTACCTTCAGCTGCTCGTCATCCTCCAGCTGCACACGCCATGGCTTGGGGTAGGGAAGTGTCCCCTCATCCCTTCGATGTCGATATAGCACCGAATCATCTAGAACACCCTGAGGTAAACCAAAATGCCTCAACACTCGCAAGTACTAAAAGTACTCCACCTCCTCATCCCTCCATCCAATCAACCATTGAGCCTGCATCACCTGACGTAGTTTCCTCCTATCTCCATACCATCTGGCTCCTCACCATGGCCTCCCCATCACATCTGCCTGAGTCATGCTCGACCACATGTCCTGGTACCACTGACTAGTGTGTACCTCCCAACTAGACTGAACCTCCTCAGCCATCGCCCATTACCTTACATAAGGCTCACCCATACGCCATGACTCACATGGCAACCCCTTGGGCTGAGCTATTGCAAAATGCTCCCAAGCCCAACACTATAGGAGGAAGCTGCACCCAATCCCCTTCCTCTCCCTCCACACCACCTCATATAGCTCTCGATATAACTATTCCAATAAGGCCGATGCCCATGCATACTCCTGAGGATCTATCAATAGATTGCTCACCAAACCCAATAGGTTCCAAAGGAACCTACAACCAGTGCTATTTGGTAGCACTATGTTCGCTAACATGAACATGATCAAAGTGGGGAGCACATATAACTCCTTCGCCTTATACATGCTCAGGTAGCATATCCCTCAATCCCCCATCCAAGCCTCGCACCACTGATCCCAAAACATTTTCTCCATCTCTGCCTTCTTATCCCTCTCAACCGCCACCTTCTCTCCTTCTACTGGCACCTTGAATATGCAATACACATACTCAAGAGTGACATTAGCCTCCCCAGTCAGCAGTTGAAACGTCCCTCTATCCGGGTCCCACATCTCTATCAAAGTAGAAAGGTACCCCTCATTAGCCCTCACCACATCCAGTCTTGCCACTCCCTCTAAGCCCACTCTACCCAACAACCTCCAATATTCCTCTGACAACTTCTTCCTCATCCCCGGAATGAGAGGAGAGAAGCGATGTCGAGGCTCAATATCCCTCAGCTGCAACAAACAAAAACACTTTGTTAGGCCTATATTTTTGACATTCTTGTTTTGTTTATTTACCATAGGAAATAGTTTCAAAGGAGAGCAAACTATCAAGTTCCTTCCCCATCACGAAGAAGAGGGCATCTCCATCCTAGAGCATTTCATGTCATCTTGAAAGGCATTTGGAAATCACACCTACTCTTAAGAGGGAAATAATTATGCACTCCTATTGTAATATTGTATCAAAATGAATATCCCTAAGAGGGACATACTTGTAATTGGATTTTGACTTTGAATACAATGGAATAAAGCATTTTTCTTCTTGTTTCATTTGTTGTCAATTTTATTTTCTTGTATGCATGCTATATTTTTATCATTTATCGCAATAGGATACGCCATCGGGTGTGACCCTTTCTGGTGGTTATAGTCTCACTTTGGTGAAATCATGCTTGAGTCTCTACGGGGTGCATGCCTGTGCGTTATCATTCTCTCTTGTTATAGGGTGTGATATTACCTGAGCCAAATCTAGGGGCAATCTATAGTCCCAAACTTCACCACTATATTCTAGGTTGCATTTAGAGCTTGATAGTGCATTATGTTCTATGGTTTTATCATATTATTCTACTGTATTGTATTATGTTTGTTTTCGTCTAAATGTCAATTTCAAATTTTATTTATCAAAGGTTAGCTACGAGGACCGAGGGGATTGACTGTTGTACCTCAAAGCACTGCTATACAATGGCCTAAGCATCCCTCCTAACATTGATTATATTTTCCAAGTGTTTGCCAAGTTATCTTGTAGGAATATGAATTATTTATAGCATTGGATAAAAAGATAAAAGAAAGGATCACCAGATAAGCTAAGTATTCTAATTAGTCTTTAGGTTGTTTTTTGTATGCTTTATATTTTTATTATAAACCCTAGATATGATTTTATAGAAATATATCTCATTAATTTCTAGGTATTTGAAAGATAAATAACATATAGTGTGCACTTAGGGTTAATTCTATTTGTGCATCTCTTCTTGAGCCCTTGCTTCAATATTGTCTATTTAAAACCTAGGGTAAGAAAGTATTGAAAGAAAGAATCATACTATGATTAGCTCTTGTAATCCTGTATTTTGTATTTATACATTGTCCTTTATCTTTCATAGCATAGATCTAGACAGGTCAAATTTAGGTGTTTGTATCGAATCTAATACATAAAAAATTCTTGAAAACTAGAGGACTTGGATTTGAGTCCTTAAACCGTTCCTAGTGAACCCTTCCCCCTAGTATCGAGTGTACAGAACAACATACCCTATATAAAATAACACTCTATAAGTTTTAAGGTTGAGAAAAAAAGTTTCAAGGGTGAAATTACCCTATATAAAATTGTTACCATAAAGTAAAAATTCTATGGTAAATTCAATGTTTTCAAGGTGAAAAATCCTTGCCAAAGACAAAATCCTTTAAGCATAAAAAAGGGTTTCAAACTCTTCTAAGACCAATAAGGCAAATATCCTACAAGAAACAACCAAACCAATTTCAACAAGGTAAGGAAAAGGTGTCATAAGTCTCTCCTAAAAAAATTCCTTTTCAAAAAGGAATTAAAGAAGCCATAGGAGCTCCTTAATATTATAGAAATATAAAGAAGCCATTGAAGCTTCTTAAAGAATTGCAAGAAGAATAGTTTCCCTTCAAAGTGTTGAAGCACATTCTAAGAAAAATAATTACTACATTCCAAAGGAACATAAGGGATCTGTTTCATGTATGTTTATTGGCCCAAGTCTTTGTAAACCACCAAGAAGTAGCAAAGTTAGTGAAATTTGTATAGATACAAGTATAAAATCAAAATATCAATAAAAGCTCTCAAAAGGGTAAAATTTTAGAATGTTGATAGAAGAGAAAGAGAACCAAAGAATACACTTAGAGAAGTAGTCAATACACTTTAAAATTTTCAATAATGAGAAGATGTATGAAAATAAGATGTCACTTATGAAGTACAATTAGAATATTAAAAAAATAAAGCCTATATTTGGAAGTAGGAAACATAGTTCCAAATATCATTGTAAAGAAGGTGAAGAATATTGACCAAGAAGCAACCTAAGTTAAAACATCCACAACACTAACAAGAACTCTACGTAGCACTTATAAGAACTGTGTGAAGCACAAAAGATTAAAAAAAAAAAGGATACTGTGAGGAGCAAAAGGAATAACTACAAAGGAAATAAAAAAGGCTTATAATACCATGTTAAAGACATAAGACATCATAATAGAGAAGCACTGATAAAACAACAAAAATCAAGAGCAAAATAAAATATTATTACTAGGACCTAGAGTATTGTTTCAAAGCCATTTTATGTTGTAGAAGATGTCCAAGTTGATAGTCAAAGCACATAGTAGAAATAACTCCAAGAAAGGTTAACTAACCATGTTCACAAGCAGTCAAAGCACATAGTAGAAATAACTCCAAGAAAGGTTAACTAACCATGTTCACAAGCATTGTGACATAACATTGCTTAGCAAGAGTATAAGCAGCAAGGAATACCTATTAGAATAAGTTCTAGTTGCATTGCTTCTGCAACTTGTAGCAGGGACATAGCTCACATCAATTTCCTTCTAATTATAACCCAACACTCAGAGAAACCAACTACACTAATACATCAAGCCCTGATAAATATTTTTATCCATATTTTATCTTTTATATATTCATAAGAAAGCTAAGTCAAAAGTTAAAGTTTTTGACATCCTCAAAAAAAGGAGAAATTATCTGATGTTTTTTCTTAGTATCTAAAATGAACTC
Source organism: Wollemia nobilis (assembly GCA_028583015.1). NCBI lineage: Eukaryota > Viridiplantae > Streptophyta > Pinopsida > Araucariales > Araucariaceae > Wollemia > Wollemia nobilis. The sequence continues at coordinate 9,501,151 of JAQPPZ010001925.1, forward strand.
CATCAAATGCATCCAACATTCAAAACCAAAAAACATTAGTAGTTAGGCTTAACACAATATTGAGTAATAATACCAGCTTAAAAAGCATCACCAAGAATATTAGCATCTTTGAAGGTGATATTAATCCCCATCATGAATTTCTAGGAGGAATCAATGAATACAACCAACATTTTATTCACATTTGTAGATGCAACAATAAATATTGAGTATAATAACAATCAAGAAAAAAATGGGAGGCAAAAAGGAAATTCTAAACATCAATAAGTGTCATTCAAAAAACCAACTACTAAGAAGATAATTGCCTAATGTCTAATAAGTAGAAGTTGTCATGGAAAGTCATTCTAGAAAAAGAGATTTCACAACATATCTATATATCAATCCCAAAAATCCCCATTGATAAATTTTTCTAGGACAAATTAGTAGGGAACTAGGCTAGGTAATTCACCACCAGGAAAACCATCAGCCATGACAAGAAGGTAGGCAAGCACACTAGAAAATGTAAAGAAGATATACATTATCTAATTTTATCAAATAGCATAATGCCTTGGCAATTGGAGCATCCATTTATTGTAAAATATAAATAGGATACTTGATCAAGGTGAAGGGACAATGGAGCCTTTCAATTAGACACACAACTAACAAAATATAGCAGAATATCAATGCCATAAAATAATATAGTGGTATAGTTGATGCTAATTTTTTGCATCGAGAGGAACAAGATACTAGATGTTTGGTTCCAAATAAGACACATATCAGTCATTAGAAATAGAAATAACAATAAAGCAATGCATAGACATGGAACTAGCTCAAGAAATTATTTATCATACATTTATAGTGGGTAAACTAACTAAAGGTAATAAAATATTGAATTTTTTCTTGTTTAAAATGTAGGTAAAACAAAGGAGCTTACAAAGTTTTGAAGAAATTATTTTTTATTTAAAATTATCCTTGAATATTGAAGTGGAAGGAAAAAAAACTCTCATAATTTTTTGTTTTCTTGATGAGACAATTTTATCACAATTTGAAGCATTAATTAAAATCTAAGTATAGGTTTATATATACTCATCAAAGATATTCCTTCGAGAAGAATCAAGTGGAAGTAAAAGTTTACATTTTTGTAAAGGTTAAATTAGATAATTAGTGCACTAAAATTTCTAGATATTGCAATGTAGACAAGAAGTTATTTAAGACTATGTTGAGCCAATATAGGTTAAAATTGTTTACTTGTCAAATGGGACCTTTATCAACATCTAGCATAAACATGAGAAAGGAGAAGAGGAAGCAAGAAAAGAAGCAAATAGACATTCAAGAATATACATAAAAAAATAATATAGATGAAGAGAAGCAAGATAAAAATTATAGGTAGGCGACACAAGATATTGATTCACAAGCTAGTGAATAAAATCTAGTTGATGTGCTAACACCATAAAAATCAGTAAATAATATTCAATTAATTGTGAAAGAAGTTGAAGACGGAAACTTCTCAACATTTTAGTTCTACTTAATCTCTATCCTCAATGACTACTATGAAGATATTTTTACACTACCTATTGATGCAGGGTTGATAATATACAAGCCATTAGTCACTCTTAGTCCTCAAGAAGAATTACAAAAGACAAGTGGAAATAGTTGAAAGGTTAAAGGACAATACCATGATGGCAAGTGCTTATTGTGACATAAATGATCTCAAGCCCATGATGAAATATGCGTGTTGTAACACAAAATATCTTCTTCAGGGGATAGTTATTAGTTGTAATATAGGTGATTCGAAGACCATGATTATAGATAATTATTGTGACTTTGTTCAAATATAATATACTTGTGATACAAGTGATTTTAATGTTATTTGTAAAGATAAAGGCAATGTAGAAGATGGTTGTGTTGGTCATGATAAAGGCCTTGTCATAATTTATTGTGATAAATGATTGTGTCATAGATAATGACAATGAAACTTTAATTTGTGTAGAAAATCATTATGATAATAAGATATTGTATTTGAATAATGATGAAATAAATAAAAGTAGAGATTTAAAAGTTTGATACTCCAATTATAATAATAGATATCAAAGCAATGATGAAGAATTTAAATTTTTTAAAAAGCATACCAAAAGTATTGGTGCCAAACTACAAATAAATTAGGATAAAATGGTAAAGCATTGTGAAAGAATGAGCAAGGTATAAAAATATCCATAATACCCCATATAGAGCCAAAGAATGAAGGCCTTGGACACATAGGTCAAATAAGAAAAAATGATAAAAATTGTGAAAAGAAAAACATATGATGAATCTCCTAGGATAAATTGTTGTAGTCATTGTAGAAGATCTAGACATACGACAACTAGGTGTTGGAACCTACATCCATGTAAAATTTATGGAAGTGCTAAAAATTCTCAAGAAAGTTGTTGGAATAAGGATAAAGTGATTGAAAAACTATCTATTGATTGTGGATGGATAAGTATATTCCAATGGGATAAAATAAAGAAAAATTCAAATGGGTTCTACAAAAGGAGACCAAGCATGGTGATTTTAAAACATCACAATAAGGAGAAAATGTAAGTTTATTTATAAAAAAATGTCTTGGAAAACTTAAGATAAATATTTTCTTATGATCTAAGTAATTCTTAGAAAACATTTAGTGACAAAAACTACAATGAAATGTTATGGAAGATTCCACAAAAAAATAATATATGTAAGGCAATGACCGAAAGGCAGATTGATTCAAGAATTGATTCTTTGTGAATAGTAGTGGTCTCTATTCACAAAAGAATATCAGTAAGATCATATATGATATTTTATACTAGGAGTGCATTTTTAGTAGTAGCCCACAATCCTTAAATTTATGTAAGAGTAAAATTTACATTTAAGGGAAAGACTAATTCTTTTAAATGGTCACTAAATTCACTTCATTTTACTGGTAAGAATAGCTACCAAAATAAAATTAAACTTTTATAGATTGTATCTAGTAAGCACTGGGTGACTGAAGATTATGCAAGGACATAAGAAAAATAAATTAAATTCATAATTTAAAAAATAAAGAAAAATAGTAGTTTAAAGTTCACAAATATGAAGATAAGTGAAGGCATATGCCTTCCTTAAGATGAATTTTTTTTTCACCTTTTCACAAGAAGATGCGAATCAATAAGAACCAATTCAATTGATATTCATCGATAAGCAAAGTGAGGCCAATCCCATTATTGCTTAAGTATTCTTGATCCATAACCATATTTGGATCATGTTAACCAAGGTGGGGAATGTTGATTAAGGGGGTGAATTTTACCTTGTTCCAAAATACAAAGACAAAACCAAAATTCAGAGAAAGAATGATAGAACGAGAAAATAGAGAAAGAATCATACATCTTCATGAAGTCACATGGATAAATAAAAATTGAAAGCATGCAAACATTTCTCTCTAAGGATTTATCCATTATAATGTAATAAGGGGGAATGTTAGGAATGATTCCATCACAGTTCAAAAATATTATGTTTAGGCTAGTCACCAACTCCCATCACTAGATGGAAAGATAGTTAAGGAGCTATCAACTACCCCTCACAAGGAAAATATAAGCAACCATGTAGTAATAATATAATAATTTCCATGAATTTCAATATTGTGATATAATAATAACATGCAATAATACAGATGTGAATACCGATGTGCAATATATATTCCAACTAGTGATAACAAGATAAAATCAAATCAGATCAATGATGAAACCAATCCAAAAAATCCATAGCCACTATGAGAGGGCAAAGTCTCATAGCCACTTTGAGAGGGTGAAGTCTCTTGCATCTATACAAAAATTCAAATATATTCTTCAATGATGAAAAACTAATAAAACATGCTTCCTATTTATAAATGAAACCAATGATAACCTAACCCTAATTCTCAAGAGCCAAATAATTAAATCAATTGCCCAAGATAAAAATATTTAGTCGACAAGGCTATATTGGGATCATTACATGGCTCCCTCCCTCATAAAAATTTGTTCGCAAAGCTAGAAAATACTGAAAACTACTCTCAGGATCCCATGTAGCACCTTCTTTTGGATGGTACTACCACTTAATGAGAAAATTCTGAATTTGGTGAGATCGAAGATGACGCACTCTATATCACAATATTACATCAAGATGAAGAGTTCTTCGAACCTTCATCAAGTAATGGAATCTCTATCTAGGACTACACCTTTTGGTCAATAACTTGTTTGAGACAAGATACATGAAAAATTGGATGGATACGAGAAGAGGGCGGAAGATCCAATTTATATGCTACTTCACCAATTCAATGAACCACTTTGTAGGGCCCATAAATTTGAGGATCATGTTGGAGACAAAATTGACTCAACATCATATACCCCTAATTTTGAACTTTTGGCTTCAATGTATTCACCCAAATTATTGGTCTCTGTTGCATTCAAAATTCTAAAAAAATGGTCTTTAAATTTTTGGTCTTAGGAGCCATTACAAAAAGGTTCATATTTCCCTAAGTAATAAGGATAAATCATATTTAAATTCATAGACTTAACCTTAAAATTGAATACCTTTTTAGTTGTTAAGTGAAACGATCGTTGAAATTTCCTCTATTATGAAAAAACTTATAATTCCTAAGAAATTAAATATTCACTAAGAAGGTCCCTAAGAAAATTAATCAAAATATTCAGTCCTAAGTGGAAAGAAATAATTCTAAGGTCTAATAAAAATCAAATTATCAAGTGAGGGTATGCACCCCCTTTATGATAAGTTCGTACAACTCTTTCAATCTAGACGGATGCATGTGACTCATCAAGATCTGGATGGACGCGCGCTGACGAACCATTCTAAAGTTAAGTCAATATTATCATGGTCAAAATTCACATAACATAAGGTCTAAAGCTAATAAAAATAATAAACATGAAGTAAGGGTCATGTGACACCTTGGTTAACTATCGAGAAAATCGTGAGATCTAGACGACAACACTTAGTCCATGGTTAATAATATGAACGCGCGCTCATAAGAAACTCATAAGTTAAAATAATAATATCATGGTTTAAATACCATAATATAAGGTCTAAGTTGTTCAATATTTAAAATCCAAAGTCAAATATCAGTCATAACCTAAGTTTTCGAATAAATAAAATCAAGGGTACACACCCTTTTCAATTAAGCATCGAACATGTTTGATCATCTCGATGATAGCACCCAAACCCATCTTAATCCGATAGTAGGCACTCGTCAAGATAATTGAAAGTTAATCACCAACTTCATTAAAAGGGTTAACCAAGCTTAGCACTAATAATCCAATGATTATAAAGGTTTAAAATCATCAACCACATGTTAAAAGACTTGCAACTTTGTCGATCTAGATGAGTGCGTGCGAATCTTCATTAATCTAATGATGCATGCTCCCAGATGTGCAAGGTCTTTAAAAGTCAAAGTGTAAGGCTGGTGAGCATCGGTAAAAGCTTAATTAACCCATTTAATTGACGTGTATTAAAGCTAATGTCTCAACAAAGCTTGGTAACTAGCATGCAACATCCTTAATCTAAGTGGTAGCACACGAATTTGATAAGATCTATCGGTGCATGCTACTCAAAGTAACCGATCCTTAATGTGAAAATATTTAAATGCCCAGGAATCAATTTTTAATTAAACCTCATTAAATACTAATAAAAATTATTAAAAAATGGTCTTAAACACATGGTTAATCATTCCCCCTTCAGAATAATCAACGTGTTTAAAATTACCAAGGTTCAAAGAGAAATTATAATAATAGGTTTCAAGTAATTTAAAGATGAGGGTATGCGCCCCTTTGGTTGAAGATCATGCCAATTGTAAGATTTGAATGACAATGCTCGATCCCTAGTTGATCCAATGGAGCACACACACCAAGTTGCTCGATCATTAAAATCTTACATCTAAGCGGTAGATAAATATTGTGCATCTCGTAGATCTCAACGATAGTGCATGATCTCCATTTGATCTAACGACAAGCATTCGTCGAAGTGGTCGGGTGTTAACAAGTCAATAATCAATAAAATAAGGTCAAAGTATGTTAAAGCATGGTTTATTATGATTAACAAGGGTCAAAGTGCATAATAAATGATTCCCCTTTGGGGTAAAAATTACGTAGTTTCTTAGATATCAACAACAGTGCTCACCCCCACCTTGATCCAATGATAGCACACTTTTGAAGATTCTGAAGGTTAATTACACAAGGTTTTATCAGATGATTAATTAAAGGCTTTTATTAAGAGTTAATATTCATGCATAATCAGGATTAATGAGGGTCTAATACATTATAATGAACCCCTTTCTTTTAATTAACCCACGTGCATATCTAAATAATTCAACGGGTGCATGTATCCGTTATTTGATCTAACAGTGAACACATAGGGAGATAATCGAAATGTAAGAGCTTATGGTTTAAATGAAATTTATTAAAAGCCCTTAATCACTGATTAATTTTAAATAAATATGGGTTATGTGTGGGTTTAATACATTGATTAATAATGAACGCATCGAGAATTATAAGGTTTTTAGGCCTAAGTGTTTTTAAATCAAATTATTGTTAATCTAAGGTTTTTGACCTAATGCTCAAGGATTAATCTAATTAATTATATGTCTTATTTGAGTAACGACCATGCAGGTTTTAGAATCTCAATAGCAGTGCACGAAGTGAACTAGATCTAATGGTAAGCATTGACCCTGATGCATAGATTTTAAATAGAAAAATGATTTTGCCTAGATGCCTTAAGGATTGATTAACCATTGATTAATTTAGGATAATCAATTTGTAAATTTTTCCTCTTTTGGACTAACCAACATGCATATTGATGAATCTTGATGGGTGCGTAACTATATGAATGGATATAATGACAAGCACCCAAAAAGATGATCGATTTTTAACGGTATATATCTTGAACTAACCCCTTTACAGGACCAAGGTGGTAGAACATTCCCAAGATATTTTCCATAAAAGCTATTATCGACCATGTTATCAACACTATATCATACCAAAGTACAATCGAAAGCTCAGTAACAACTACAAATTCAGATAGTAGCCGAGGAAAAAAATGTTCAGATGATCAAACTGAATCCTACGGATTGTACCAAGTCAAGTAAAAGCAAGCTACTCAAGTAACAAATCTGATACCCAAGAACCAAATAAGATCTCTTCATATCTTCAAAACATGATCACGTACTGGGAGGCAATAAAATAAACCTACTCAGAATGGACTTATACGAAAAATATTCTCAACTTGAAGGATAAATACGAACAGAAGCGGGCAAGAATTATTGTTCATGAGAATGGTGATAGAGTGTAAAGTGCATATTCAAATCTTCGAGAAGAAGTCTTGATGGTGCAACCAGTTCCTGTATTGCAAACTCAAAAGATGCAAGAAGCACAGCAAGAGTGAGAGTATGCTCAGCTCACAAAAAGTTATTCACTCAATGCTTCAACAAAATATAGTTACAGAGGGGTCACTCCGATGGAGTATAGTTACGGGAAGCACATCGTGATTTCCACTCCATTCATTTTATGTGCTTCCAGATCTCATTTTCCATTCTATCCTTCTTCCTACCTATCATTGCCCTCCTATTTCTAGGTATTCTCTCTTGACCATCATAACCATTCACCCCACAAAGCATCATCTCACCACCATCCCATGCACAAATCAACTCCCATTGTTCCCACCTACTTCATAACCATTCTATAATCTATTCCATTTCATCCTACTATTTTCCATACCTCATTCCCTCTCTTCACCATCACGTCAGGTCCCCCTCTATTTCATATCAAGAATCCACTACAACAAACTAGTCTGATCCCAACTGATAAAATCAGATGACTAGGATAAAAGAAAAAATATATATATATATATAGGTTCACCATTTATCTACACACAAGATAAAATAAAAAAATGCCTGGCCCACCATATTTTGAGAGCTCCCTTCAAATCAAGAGCAAATTGTGATAAGAAGCCCAGTTCCCATGGTTCAAAATAGCTGGATATCACACATAGAAGATCAAAAAGATGACAAGTGTAAGGTCCAGATGAGGCCAAAAATAACTGAATCAAGAACTAGAGGCTATAAAAAAGCAACCATAGTCAGAATCAACATCAAGCTTTAGAGATAGCAAATTCTTGCTAAGAGGTATACTTGAGTGCCCTGTAGTTGTGTTGTTGTATCCCCTTTATGTCTATATTCTTTTCATCCCTCATTCTTCCCCTTTGTTGTGCAGGTTTTGATAGAATAGTGCTCAAGAAGCTGAGATCATTTCCAGATCTATTGAGCCTGAGGTCCAGAGACTTTTCCTATTACCAGATTGGAATGGGAGAGTAGAAGAATCTTGTTACATTATTTGAACAAGAATTCTTCATTGTATTAATACTTTTAAATATGCATGTCCCAACTCCTTTGAAAATTAATACAATTATAGGTTTCATTTCTATCAATTCATTATCTTCATTTGTATGTAGCTTCATAATATATTACATTATTTGAATGTGTTATGAACATTTCTTTCATTGGTTAACTATTAGGTTTATTACGATATTCGAATGAATTTAATAGTACCAATTTCTTCTTTTCCCATTCTTTCTATTCATTTGAAAGTGTTATTAAAATTGCTATAACAACCCAATGAATCTAGGCACCAGTCTACACATAAGGTATAATTAGAATTGTTATCCTTGCTTGGTCAATTTTATAAAAGTAGTTTAAAACTAAAATCTGGAAGTGCATAAACTTGTAAAATATTTAAGTTTACCACAAGGGTTTCCTTACCCATTTTGGTCCTTTTAAATCTAATAATAAATCTTTTACCAAAATAAAGAGGTAGGTTGACCAGAGCCTGTAATAGCTCATTGGTTTCAAATAAATTCTTGCAATGTGACAACTCAATCCTATGGATGCAAGAAATTGTTCCAATAGTATTTTGGCATCGTTGCTAGGGAAGAATTTTTAAATTCTAAACCTGGATTCAATGACTATATTTTTAATCAACAGGCAACCAATTAAAATAAAGAACCTACAATTTAATTTTTGCATCTTTTATGTTCTTTGTTTCTTTTTGTCCATGATTTTCAATTGTCTTTTTGAAGTGTTCTTGATTTTTCAAAACTTTCTTGAAAACTCCCCAAGAATCATCTCTTATGAGGCTGAGAGTATAAATATCAAGCAATCTTGATCATACATTATGTTCTTTCTGCACTACCTATGTTGGCGACTCTATCTGATCAAACCCAAAAATCAAAAATCAAGAAAGAAGCAGAACATGTTGGCGCATACAAGGAGAAGTGGTAAGGAGCTATTTCCAGAATTTGAGAACCTTGAGGTATTTACCCACAATCAAAAAATCCCAATTCTGAAAAGTACTATTTATGAAAATAAATCTTACTTTACTAGTAGAAAGTACGTAAAGAAAAGTAAGAATCAAAATATTACTGCTATAGATATTGTTGTAGATGGTGTTTTAAATTTTGTTGTAGATAATACATCTAATTCTTCTCAGTCCCATAGCCCTGTTATTAGTAATACTATAGTAGATAACTCAATAGATTATACTGAAGTTACCCAACCCACCATTCCTGTAGGTAGTGCTACTATAAATCAGAATTCTATTACCCCTACAGTCACAATGGCTCATGTAAATATTCAAAATCAAAACCAACAAAATCAAAATAATCAGAATGTTCAACTATGGAGAACTAATAGGTACAGACCATTCATTTTACCTACAAATATGAATGCCTTACCTAGTAAAGCCCATAAGTATTTACCCAAATTTCAGGGAAATAATGTAGTTACTAGTGAGGACCATATCAAAAGTTTTCTATATGCCATGGATAGTTTAGAAGTAGAAAATGAAGATGTAGTCCTAAGGTTATTCTTGCAAACATTGGAAAAAGATGCTAGAGAATGGTTTAACACCCTCCCAGCCAATGATATTGTAGACTTTGCAAAAATGGAAACTGTATTCCTAAGAAAGTTTGGAGAAAGGAAAAATGAGCAATCCCTTTTAACTAAATTAGCTACCATGAAGAAGAAAGAAAATGAAGTTGTCAGTGATTTCAATAGAAGGTTTTCTAAAACTAGGAACAAAATCCCTACAAACCTTAGGCCTAATGACATCCAGTCTATTTGTTTCTATAAGAATGCTTTCCTAGGAGAATTTAATTATGAGTTGAGGCAAGAGCAAGCCACCACTATTGATGAATGTATGGATAAAGTAATAGATATTGAAAGAAACATGTTAGATAGTGGGAAAATGAAACCTTACTCTCTAGAAACAAACCAACCTGATAGAAAGCCTAAAAAGGTAGCCTTCGATTTACAAAGAAGATCTGAAGTAGATCCTATGGAAAAATTAACTAATCAGGTGACAGAGATGTTCAACACTATGAACAATAGGTTAGCTAGAATAGAAAGAAATAATGGGAATAATGGTGAATCATCACAACCAGAAAGGCTCCAGATTGATAATCGCCACCTTTCAAAAAGAATTTCAATAGAAATTGGGGAAACAACAATAACTCAGATGAAAGTAACAGAAACAGGAACAATGGAAATAATAACTAGAAGAAGAGAGAATCTGATAGAGACCAAAACAATGTTCCAAACCCTATCCCATCTATTAATCTCACAGAAATTTTCCTTATTTTTGCTCAGCCTGTGATGCTCCCCATAACCCAGAGGGATGTGGAATATATTTAAGTACACAACATAATGTAGATCTTAATGATGATTCAGAAGATGATATAAGAATTAATGCTTGTTGGTCTTTAGAAGATGAATCAAGAGAAAGAATTTTTGAAGAAAACATGGATAAATATGCTTCAAATCATCATCCCCAGATCTTAGTAGTTGAAGGTACTAAAATTTTGCAAAGACCACATGAATCTAGATATGACAAAATGAAGCTAGGGAAATTAATTCCAACTACTAAAGAGGTAGAAGAATTAGAAGCTACTCATACTCTAAACTTAAGGAATAGAATAGTCCCAGATAGAACAGAGAAAGCTTCCACTAGTGAAATAAGAAAATAATCCTCCACAAACAGGAATGCTAGTAAAGAAAAAGTTGATAAGATCCCCAAAAAGGTAATCCTAGATCTGGTAGAATTAGAAGAAGAGATGCCTAAAGAAGAATGCACCAAACCACTTGATGTGAAAAATATAGAGTTTGATGTTGGTTCAGAACTTAGTAAACAGAAAGTAAATATCACATTTGGTGAGCTCATGAAGGTTCAACAATACAGAGAACAAGTCTGTAGAGCATTTGGACTCATTGAACAAAAAGAAGATCCATCTTGCAATGTTGCTAGACAAATCCAATAGGATACCAGGTCACCATCCTCTATCAGACCCTTCTATGTTTCTTTAAGATACAATTCAGATGAAGGAGAAAGGTATGTGATCCATAATTGTATGCTTGATAGTGGAGCTTCACATAATATCATGCCCAAGATGATAGCTGATCAAATGGGATTAATTTGTACAAGAGATTATACTCCTATGTCAGTAATGGATAGTAGGCAAATACCTTGTATTGGAGTAATAACTAGATTATTAGTTTATCTAGACCAACATCCCAAGAAAGGTATAGTGATGGATGTTGCAGTAGTTGATGTTGATCCTTTCTTTTCATTACTACTAAGTAGGCATTGGGTAGAACAATTAGGGGGATCTATTCAATTGGATTGGTCCTATGCTACCATTCCTATTTTTGATAAGGAAAATGTAACTCTCCGAAGAGAACCTTTCAACAAATATTCTATAGAGTTGATTAAGATAGATGATACCATGATAAACTTGGTAAATTTAGTAGAAGAAAAAGGAATGGGAGTATATTCAATATGGCATAACCCTTTCCTTATAGAGGTACCAGAAGCCAAGGACATGGATCCAAAAATCATGAAGATGGTTGATGTTGAATCTGATAGAGTGTTGACACAAGAAATGTGGACAATGACTTTTGATGGAGCTAAATCTTAGTCTGGAGCAGGTGCAGGAGTTAATATGACTGATATAAAAGGAAATTACCTTGGTATTCCTTACAGACTAGAATTTCCTTGCACCAATAATGTAGTTGAATATGAAGCTTTATTACTTGGACTCAGAAAAGCTAAAGAGTTAGGCATAAACTACTTGACTATAACTGGTGATGCAGAATTGATTATCCAATAGATAAGAGGAAAATACCAAACCAAACATCCTAGGTTAAAATAATACAAAACTATAGTATTAGAAGAGATTGAAAAATTTTTGGCTTTCAATATTTCATACATTCCTAGAGAACAGAACCATATTGTTGACCTACTAGTTGTAAATGCATCAGGTATGGATAATCCAAAAATCACTACAGAGTATATGGATAGATTTCCAACTATCTCAGTTTATAAACCTTCTATACCAGATAATATTGTCTACTTACAGGTTTTCCAAGATGATGTTGATATAAAGGACTTCATGACATTACAGAATCAATATGCAGATATAATTTGTGATGAAGAGGATGAAGAGAAACTAAAAGATCAAATAGGAGAACCAGTAGAAGTAATCCAACTAAAAACAAATAGAATACCAAAAGGATTAGTTTCTCTAGAAAGTTTATTTGATGATTTTGATAAAGCATACAAACCTCTTCTGAAAGATACTATAGCTAAAGATATCAACATTGGTACAGTTGAAGAGCCTAAAATAGTAAAAATTGACAAAGCTTTACCAGAAAAAGAAAAAGTAGGATACATAAGTTTCTTAAAAAGAAATAAAGAACATTTTTCTTGGACATATGAAGACCTCAAAACCTTCAATACAGATATTATGTCACATATCATACCCCTGAAGGAAGATACCAAGCCTTTTAGATAGAAACAAAGGAAGTATAATCCTACTTTACACCCAATAATGCAGAAGGAAGTGCAGAAGCTGCTAGATTCTAAAATTATCAGAAAAGTGAGATTCTCATCTTGGATATCCAATTTGGTACCAGTAAGAAAGAAAAATGGGGATATCAGACTCTGTGTAGATTTTAGGAACCTAAATAAAATCTCACTAAAAGATAATTATCCTTTGCCCAATATGGAACAATTATTACAAGTAGTAGTTGGGTCATCCAGAATGTCCTTATTAGATGGATTTTTTGGATATAATCAAATATAGATTAATCCAGAGGATAGACACAAGACAACATTCACTACACCATGGGGTACTTTTGAATATTTGAGAATACCTTTTGGTCTGATGAATGCAGGGGAAACTTTCTAGAGAGCAATGGATTTCGCTTTCAAAGGGTTGATGTTCAAAATAGTGGTTGTATATCTAGATGATATTACAATATTCTCTAAAAATCTAGAAGATCACTTGGAACATCTTGCTACAGTATTTTCTCGATGTAAGGAGTTTGGAATTTCCTTGAATCCTAAGAAATGCATATTTGGAACCACACAAGGAAAATTACTAGGCCACATAGTTTCAAAAAAAGGGGTGAGTATAGATCCAGAAAGAATAGAGGCTATCTCAAAAATTCTCCCCCTAAAAACATTAAAGGAGTCAGGTCTTTCTTTGGAAAAATAAATTTTGTAAGAAGATTTATTCCTAATTTTGCAGAGATGACCAAGCCTATTAATGATATGGTCAAGAATACTAGAGAAATAAAGTGGACACCAGAAAATATGGAAGCATTTAAAAATATTAAAGAAGCCATTTCAACTGCCCTAGTCTTAACCTACCCTGATTATTCAAAGGATTTCAATATTTATTCATTTGCATCTGATCATTCTATTGTTGCAGTCCTTTCTCAAAAGGATGATGAAAATAATGAAATACCAATAGCTTTTATGAGTTCAGGTTTGAAGGGAGCACATCTCAAATATACTCTATTAGAAAAACATGCTTATGCAGTAATCCAAGCCTTAGAACATTTCAAGAATATATTTGGTTCTAACAAGGTTTTCTGTTGCATTCCTTTTATAGCTATAAAGGATGTCTTTACTCAATCTGAACCATTAGGAAATCTTGCAAGGTGGATGGTAAAACTACTACAATATGATGCAGAATTCAAAATAGTTAAAACTGTAAGAGGGTAGGGCTTAGCTAAATACTTAGCTTATAAAGAAGGAGAAGACTCTAATAACATTGCTATAGTAGATGAAATGCATGACATCAGAAGGACTAATAATGTAGAATGTAAGTGGTATGATGAAATATTAGCTTATCTTCAAACTCTATCTTTCCCTAGAGGCATGTCAGCTAACAGAATGAGATCAGTAAAACTGCAAGCATAGAAATATCATGTGCAAGATGGTATGCTTTATTGGAGACACCTTGATGGTGTATTACTAGTCTATTTATTTGAAAAAGAAGTCCTAGAAATAATTAAAGAATTTCATGATGGTTTCTGTGGAGGACATTTTGCACCAAAAGCTACTGCTAATAAAATTATGAGAGCAGGTTATTATTGGCCTTCCCTTTTTAAATATGTATATCAATATGTGAGGAATTGCCATAACTATCAAGTTTTTGTAGGTAAGAAGCATTTGGCAGCTATGCCCCTCAAGCCAGTGATCATAGAAGCACCATTTACACAATGGGGCATCGATCTGATTGGAGAGATCAATCCAAACTCATCAGGTAGGCACAGGTGGATCATAACTGCAATAGATTACTTCACAAAATGGGTAGAAGTTGCTCCTTTAAGAAACTCTACAACTCAAACTATTATTAATTTCTTAGAAGAAAGTATTCTAACTAGATTTGGAGTTCCTCAAAAATTAGTAACAGATAATGGGAAATATTTTACATCATTTGAGATGGTAGAATTTTGTGCTAAGTATGGAATAGAACTTTCCCACTCTACAAATTATTACCCTCAAGGAAATGGTCTCGTTGAATCATCAAATAAAAACTTAATTACCAGGATTAAAATATCATTGGGTAAGAATAAAAAGAGTTGGGATAGTGAACTAAAATTTGCTCTATGGGTAGATAGATTGTCACTCAAAAGAAATACAGGAAGAACTCCTTATGAAATGGTGTATGGAGAAAAAGCCTTATTGCCCCCTAGGATAGAGAAATTAGCATTATACTTACTGTTGCAATATCATGAGAACCCTAATGCTCTGTAGAGAAGGTTAGACCAAATTGCCTTGTTACAAGAACAAAGAAGAGAAACTCTTAACAAGATGATTGAACAAACTCAAAAAACTATAAAATTATTTAACAAGAAAGCTAAAGGTACTCCCTTATTTGAAGGAGACATAGTAATCTACTAGGATCCTAAAAATGATAGACATGGTGAGAAAGGAAATCTTGAACCTAAATGGCTTGGCCCATACCAGATAGTTCAAATTGTTGGTCAAAATACTTATAGGTTGCAAACCTTGGAAGGAGAACTGATGAAAATTCCTATAAATGGTCTACATCTCAAGATTTACAACCCCTACTATGGGGTCAAGAGGGAGGAAATGCCCTAATAATAAAAAAATATATATATATATATATATATAATAAAAAACAGAGTTGTATTTTTATCAGAATGTTGTGTTGTTTTGTCATCACTTTCATAATATTGTGTTGTTTTATTTTACTTCGTGTTTTTTGTTTGTATTGTTTTCTCATTTTGTTATAAGGTAGAAGAGTATTCCTTACTATTTATTTCTCTAAGACAAGCAGGAGAGGAGGAAATTTATTTTAGATTTTGATTTTTATTTTACAAATTTGAATGTTTATGCAATTATCATATGGTATGAGATAAAACAGAGTAAAATCAGAGTTGTTGGTCCATCATGTCAAAGCCTCACATTGCAAACAATACTAAAAGAAATTTTAGGGTCCAAAGGATAGAATTATCTTTGGTAAAATGATTAAGCCAAAAATCATTACACTCAATCCTTTAGCCAAATTGATCCTCAACTTAAGCACACTCATTGCACAATTTGCATTCATCAAAATATTTCTCAAAAAGAGAAAGAAAACCATTTATAATGCAGATTGAGTTAGTGTCTGAGATATCTTGGAAAACCTCTACCAGGGCTATAGATGCTTGACTAGCAGTAGAGTAAAACCATATGGGATCAGTAGCATCTCCACCGGGGCTATAGATGCTTGACTGGTAGTGGAGCCCTACAAATGGTGAAAATATTTAAGAGTGAAATTACCTATTAGGCTTAACCATTTTCCAAACATGATAAAGTTCTGGAAGATCAAGAAATCAAAATGAATGCACTAACACACACTTAGGCCAAGGCATGATGGAACAAGTGACTTTGATGAATTATGTATAATCATATCCTAAGACCTTGCTGAACAATCATAACAATATTTTTAAAAGCACATCTGATCTTAAAATTTTGATCCTTTGATCTAAATTGACTAAAGAGAATAACAGTTTTTGGGTACTCTATTGTTTTAAGATCATGTATATTGTTTCTTTATTGTATATTTTCAGTTTAAAGTTTTTATGTTTTATGTTTCTAATCAGGTTTAACAGTTTGTGATTCTATCCAAAGCTTGTAATGAAACCAAGAGATTCTAGAATCCTCAAGTGCTTCAAGTTTTCAACACATTGTCCCAGTCAAAGCCTATGTTGGAGCCAAAATTGACTCAACATCAGATACCCCTAAATTTGAACTTTTGGTTTCAATGTATTCACCCAAATTGTTGGTCTCTATTGCATTCAAACTTCTAAAAGTTGGTCTTTAAATTTTTGGCCCTTAGGAGCCATTATAAAAAGGTTCATATTTCCCTAAGTAATAAGGATAAATCAAATTTAAATTCATAGCCTTAACCATTAAATTGAATACCTTTTGGTCATTAAGTGAAACAACCATTGAAATTTCCTCTATTATTAAAAGACTTATAAATTCTAGGAAATAAAATATTCACTAAGAAGGTCCCTAAGAAAATTAATCAAAACATTTGGTCCTAAGTGGAAAGAAATAATCCTAAGGTCTAATTAAAATTAAATGGTCACATGAGGGTATGCACCCCCTTTATGGTAAAACCCATGCAACTCTTCCAATCTGGATGGACGCGCGTGACTCCTCAAGATCTGGATGGATGCACGCTCATAAACAACTCAAAAGTTAAGTCAATAATACCATGGTCAAAATCGTATAACATAAGGTCTAAGGAAATAAAATAATAAACCCAAAGTAAGGGTCATGCCCCCCTTGGTTAAGTGAAAACAAGATCAAACCCTAAAACAAGTCATAACCTAAGTTTATAAATAAAATCAAGGGTCATGCACCCCTTTAATTAATCATCAAATTAATCTATGATAGCACCCAACCCTATCCCAATCCAATGGAAGGCGCTCATTAAGGATAACCAAAGTTAATCACAAGCTTTATTAAAGAATAATCCAAGCTTAAAATTAATAATCAGATGATTAAAAAGGTCTTAAATCACCAATCACATGTTAAAAGACTTACATTTGAGATGAATCTCTCTTAATCCAATGATGCACTCCAAATGTGAAGGTCTTTAAAAGTCAAAGTTAAGCTATTAATTAACCATTTAATTAATATGGGTTTAAAATCAATCGCATTATAAAACTTGATGTTAACTAGCATGCAACTTCCTAGATCTGAGCGATAGCGCATGACTTTGATAAGATCTACCGATGTGCACTACTCAAAGTAATCGATCCTTAACATCGAAGGATTTAAGCACCCAAGAATCAATTTTTAATTAAACCTCATTAACTCCTAATAAACATGATTAAATAAGGGTCTTAAACACATTGTTAATCATTCCCCTTGAATAATCAATGCATTTAAAATTACCAAGGTTTAAAGAGAAATTATAATATAAGGTTTCAAATAATTTAAAGATGAGGGTATGCACCCCTTTGGTTAAATATCATGCAAATCACGTGATCTAATGACAACTCAATCCCTAGTTAATCCAATGAGGCACCAAGTTTCCCATCATTTAAAAGCTTTCTACATTAGTGATAAATATCATGCATCTCGCAGATATCAACGACAACGCATGATCCCCATTTGATCTAATGCCAAGTGCTCACCAAAGTGGTCAGGCATTAACAAGTCAATCATCGATAAAACTAAGGTCAAAGCATGTTAAATCAAGGTTAATTATGATTAACATGGTTCTAAGCACATAATAAATGATTCCCCCTTGGGATAAAATGTAGCTTCTCAGATCTCAATGGTAGCGCTCACCCCTACCCAGATCCAATGGTAGTGCACTCCCAAAGCATCCGAAGGTTAATTACACAAGGTTTTATCGGATGATTAATCAAAGGCTTTTATTAAGAGTTAAGCTCCATGCATAATCAGGATTAATGAGGGTCTAATACATTGATAATGACCCCCTTCTTTTAGTTAACCCACGTGCATATCTAAATGATTCAATGGGCACGCATATCCATTATTTGATCTAACGGTGAGCACATAGGGAGATGATCAAACTATAAAGTGCTTATGGTTTAATCAAAAGTTATTAAAAATTTAATCATCGATTAATATTAATAAACCTAGATTATGTATGGGTTTAATGCATTAATTAATAATGAATGCCAAGAATTATGAAGTTTTAGGCCTAAGTGTTTTAAATCAAATTATTGCTAATCTAAGTTTTAGCCTAATTTTGAGATTAATCTAATTAATTATATGTATTATTGGACTAACGACCATGCAGGTTTTAGAATCTCAATGATAATGCATGGAATGAATTAGATCTAATGGTAAGCGTTGACCCTAGTGCACAAATTTTAAATGGACAAATTATTTTTCCTAGATGCCTTAAGGATTGATTAACCACTGATTAATTTAGGATAATCAATTTGAAAAATTTCCTCTTTTAGACTAACCAATGGGTAGATTTATTAATCTCGATGGGTGCGTAACTCCATAAATGGATCTAATGACAAGCATCCAAAAATATGATCAATTTTTAACGATATATCTTGAACTAACCCCTTTGTAGGACCAAGGTGGTGGAAAATTCCCAATATATTTCCTACAAAAACTACTATCGACCATGTTATTGACACTAGATCAGACCAAAGTACAATCGAAAGCTTAGTAACAAATATAAATTCAGACCACAACTGAGGAAAAATATGTTTAGATAATCAAACTAAATCCTATGGATTGTACCAAGATAAGTAAAAGCAAGCTACTCAAGTAACAAATCTGATACCTGAGAACCAAATCAGATCTCTTCATATCTTCAGAACATGATCACGTACTAGGAGAGAATAAAATAAACCTACTTAGAATGGACTTATACAAAAAATATTCTCAACTTGAAGGATAAATAAGAACAAAAGTAGGCAAGAATTATTGTTCATGAGAATGGTGATAGAGTGTAAAGTGCAGATTCAAATCTTCGAGAAGAAGTCTCGATGGTGCAACCAGTTCCTGTATTGCAAACTTAAGAAGACACAAGAAGTGTAGCAAGAGTGAGAGTATGCTCAAATCACAAAAAGTTATTCACTCAATGCTTCGACGAAATATAGTTACAGAGGGGTCACTCCGATGGAGTATAGTTATGGAAGTACATCATGATTTCCACTCCATTCATTTTATGTGCTTCTAGATCTCATTTTCCATTCTATCCTTCTTCCTACCTATCACTACCCTCCTCTTTCTAGGCATTCTCTCTTGACCATCATAACCATTCACCCCACAGAGCATCATCTCACCACCATCCCATGCACAAATCAACTCCCATTGCTCCCACCTACTTCATAACCATTCTGTAATCTATTCCATTCCATCCTACTATTTTCCATATCTCATTCCCTCTCCTCACCATCACGTCGGGTCTCCCTCTATTTCACGTCAAGAATCCACTACAACAAACTAGTCTGATCCTAACTGATAAAATTAGATGACTAGGATAAATAGGAAAAAAATAATATATATATATATATATATAGGTTCACCATTTGTCTGCACACAAGATAAAACAAAAAATGCCTGGCCCACCATATTTTGAGAACTCCCTTCAAACCAAGAGCAAATTGTGATAGGAAGTCCAATTTCGCATGGTTTAGAACAACTGGATAGCACATAGAGAAGATCAAAGGAGATGGTGACAACTGTAAGGTCCAGATGAGGCCAAAAATAACTGAATCAAGAACCAGAGGCTATAAAAGAAGTAGCCACGATCAGAATCAACATCAAGCTTTAGAGATAGCAAATTCTTGCTAAGAGGTATACTTGAGTGCCCTGTAGTTGTGTTGTTGTATCCCCTTTGTGTCTATTTTATTTTTCATCCCTCATTCTTCCCCTTTGTTGTGCAGGTTTTGATAGAATAGTGCTCAAGAAGCTGAGATTATTTCCAGATCTATTGAGCCCGAGGTCTAGAGGCTTTTCCTGTTACCAGATTGGAACGAGAGAGTAGAAGAGTCTTGTTACATTATTTGAACAAGAATTCTTCATTGTATTAATACTTTTTATAGAGTTTAATGGCATTCTGCCAACTCTGCATGTAATTCCTTTGAAAATTAATACAATTATGGGTTTCATTTTTGTCAACTCGTTGTCTTCAGTTTTGTATGTAGCTTCATGGTATATTACATTATTTGAATGTGTTATGAACATTTCTTTCGTTGGTTAACTATTAGATTTATTACGATATTCGAATGAGTTTAATAGCACCAATTTCTTCTTTTCCCCATTCTCTCTGTTCATTTGAAAGCATTGTTAAAATTGCTATAACAACCCAATGAATCTAGGCACCGGTCTACACATAAGGCATAATTAGAGTTGTTATCCTTGCTTGGTCAATTTTATAGAAGTAGTTTATAATTAAAATCTGGAAGTGCATAAACTTGTAAAATCTTAAGTTTACCACTAGGGTTTCCTTACCCATTTTGGTTCCTTTTAAAACCTAGCAATAAATCTCTTACCAAAATAAAGAGGTAGGTTGACCAGAGCCTGTAATAGCTCGTTGGTTTCAAATAAATTCTTGCAGCATGACAACTCGATCCTATGGATGCAATAAATTTTTCCAATAGAGCCAACTTTTGATTAGACTTGATATTCAAGGACAATTGCTTATAAGGTTGTAGGCACAAAAAGACCATATCTCCTATGTTGAATTGCTATTTTGAATGATGTAGATCCTATTGTTGCTTCATACGATTCTATACTTGGGTCAAATTATATTTAAAAATTTTAAGCATAATCTGATGTTGTTGTAACAAATCATCTACTTGGGCTACTTTGGATGTGCCTGGAACATAGTCTGTGATTGTTGGAGGTTTTTGACCATACAAAGCTTCAAATGGAGATATCTTAAGGGGAAAATGGTAAGAAATATTATACCACCATTCTACTAAGGAGAGCCACTGAATCTAGTGATATTGCTTATCTTGAGAAAAACAATGAAGGTAAGTACCCAAAAATTTATTAACAATCTCTGTTTGACCATTAGATTGGGGGTGATATGAAGAAGACATACTCAACTTGGTACCACTAAGATGAAACAATTCCTTCCAAAAGTTTATAGTGAATATAGGATCACAATCACTCAAAATGGTTTTGGGCATACCATGTAACTTGAAAATAAAATCAAGAAATACCTTGGCCACCTTACTTGTTGAATAGGGATGTTGTAGTGCACAAAAATGAGCATACTTGGAAAGACAATCTACTACCACAAAGATCATTGTTTTACCCTATAATTTGGGAAGACCATCAAAGAAATCCATAAATATGTGCTCCAATTTGTGGTTAGGGATAGGTAAGGGTTAAAAAAACCCAGGATATTTAATTGTTTCCCCTTTGTTACATTGACATACCTCACACTCAACCACAAATATCTTGACATCTAATTTTAAGACTTTCCAAGAAAATGATTGCTTCACCCACTGGTATATTTTCAATAATCCTGAGTGTCCCACTAGAGTATATGCATGCAATTCTAGGAGAACCATTGAATTAATAGTTGAAGATTGAGGAAGATAGATGTGATATTTTTTGTGAAGCACTCCATCTAAATATGATAAGTAAGAATGCAATGATGATCCTGATTTCAATTCTTGAATGATTTTAGCAGTCTCTAAATCAGAAATTCATTCTTCTTGAAGTTGAGAAAGCCATTTTGGATAAGGACTCAAGATGGTATTGATGGCCACATCATCTTCATATTTATGAGACAAAGCATCAACGACCATTTTTTCCTTATCTTTCTTATACCAAAGACAAAATGATAACCCAAAATTTTTGTCATCCATTTATTCTGTTTAGGGCATGAGAGACATTGTTTAAATAAATTCTTTAGGCTACTATGATCAGTATTAATGATGAAATGACTACTTAATAAATAATACCTCAATTTCTCTATGGCATGTAAAATAGCTAGCATTTTATTTTCATAAGTAGATCATCGTAAATTCTTGTCTGATAGTTGCTTACTTTCAAAAACTAATGGATGACCATATTGCATTAAAAAAGCTCCAAAACCTATGCCAAAAGCATCACACTCAATGACAAAAGGCTTTCTAAAATTAGGAGTGGCCAAAACTGGAGTGAAACACATAGCCTATTTGAGGGATTGGAAGGTCTAAGAAGCAACTTCAATCCAAATAAAGGTATTATTTTTTGTAAGAGTTGTGAGAGGTGCCACAATCTTGCCATAGTTGCGAATAATTTTTCTGTAATAACCTATAAGTCCTAGAAATCCATGAAGTTTTTTTAAAGGATTTGGGTAAAGGCCAATCTTGAATAGATTTGATTTTATGAGGATATACCTTGACTCCTTCATGAGATACTATATGTCCCAAATATTCTACCTCTTGGACCCCAAAGGCACATTTGGATCTTTTAACAAATTGTTTTTCCTTTTTGTAACATGTGAAGGTCTTTGTCAATATGAACTAGGTGATCCTTCCAATATTTGTTGTATATTAAAATATCATAAAAAAAACTAGGACAAATTTATGAAGAAAAGGCTGAAAGACATGGTTCATGAGACTTTGAAAAGTAGAAGGGGTATTAGTGAGACCAAAGGGCATGACTAGGAACTCATAATGACCCTCATGTGTATGAAAAGTAGTTTTAGGGATATCCTCATCTCTAACCCTAATTTGGTGAAAACCAGAGTGTAAGTCTAGTTTAGTAAAATATCTAGCACTATGTAATTCATCCAACAAGTCATCTATAACAGGGATAGAAAACTTATCTTTGATAGTGATCTTGTTGAGAGGATAAAAATTAGGACACATGTACCATGAGTTATCCTTACATCATACCATCACCACTGGTGAGGAATATGGACTAATGCTAGGACAAATGATTCCATGCTCTAACATTTCTTAGACCAACTTCTCAATTTCTAATTTTTGAGGTTGTGGATAGCAATAATGACGCATATTAGGAGGTAGACTACCAGGAATAAAATGGAAGGCATGATCATGTGAGTTCTTAGGAAGTAGACCCATTAGGTCACTAAAGACTTCTTCATAATTATCCATAATATCCTATCCTTTAGAAGAGTTGTAAGAGATGAATCCAAGGGTTTGACCTCTATGGATTTCACTTGATCAAGGAAACCATAACCACATTTCTTAAGTATCTTCTCCATACTATGTGAACTCATAACCTTGGAGGGAGGAGGTTTAATTCATTGAATACAAATGACCCTTCCATTCTATATCCACTTCATGTATTATTTTTGTAAAATAATAGTAACATCATCGAGCTAATATAGCCATTGTGCTTCCAAATGACATCTAAGATTCCCAGGTCCATAGCAAAGATATTACCCATCCAATTATAACTCCCCATGCAAATTGTAACTTTAGATGTTCAACCCATACATTGATTCATGTCTCCATTTGCAATCAAGAATTAAAATTCTTCTTGATTTGAAGTATTGATATACAAACCCATGGATTTTATTGTCTTAAAGTTAATAAAGTTATGCATACTATCTGAATCAATACAAATATTAACACATTGTTTAATGAATCCTTGTACCTTAATAGTGTGATGAGCTTGAAGACCCATAAGTGCATGAATAGAAAGAGCCACAGTATCATCCTCTTGTTTTGCTTCATTTACATTTGTTGGTTGTTGTCCTAGTTCTGTGGATGGCTCTGGTTGAGGTAAGTCTTCTTCCTTAGCAACTGATGCATCTTCATATTCTAAGAGAAATCTATGACATTCTACACAAGCTTTATCTTTGGGATGATGTGAATGATATTTAAAGCAAAAAATCCTATGGAGCACTCAAAATTATGATAAGGACAATGAGAGTTGAAATCACATCGATATGGAGGTCCAAAATCTCGGGGTTTTAATTTTACCGCTTGAGCTATACGATGTGTATCATCAAGGGTATAAGGATCATGCATGTCAACTTCCTATCAAATATTATCCTTAAGAACATAACAAAAAGCAAAGACCACCACTATTGGACTCAATTCTTGTGTATAGGTGAGTAGACTTGTGAATTCAGAGTAAAAGTCTTCCACTAAACCTATTTGCTTAATTTGCATAAGATGTACCACATATGATGTGGAATATCCCTTATAAAATATTCTAAGAAATTGTTCCTTAAATTGAGGCCATAAAAGAGGATGACCATGTTGACAAAGCTACCATAACAACCATTGATAAGCCTAGGTACCAAGTTTAGAAGTTGCTAATGCAACATGATATTTTTTTGGGATATGGTACAAATGAATAAGGCCTTCCATTTTGGCCAACCATCCTCGAGGGTCAACTCATTCAAATGCATGCATGTCAATGTGAGGAACTTGAACATCATGAGGCCATTCCAAGAAATTGGAAGCACCACCTATTGAGGGGTCTAGATCAAAGGCAAAGCCTAGGTCAGGAGAAGCAAACTTTGGTTCTTGATGAATGGTTAAAGGTTGGGGTCTAATAGTATGTTGTGACCCATGGATATGAGGAGGTGAAGAAGTGGATGAAACTAGATTTTTGTGAATTTTATTTAGCATGACAAGAATTTTATCAACCTTTTCTTCTTGTTGTATAAGATATTAATGTAAATTAGGATCAATATTCCTAGGAAGTATAACTTAACGTATAGGGGTAGAAAGAGCAGCATGGTTATTTGGGGTGACTATGTGATGAGGAGGGTTATTAGGTGTAGGAGAAAATGACTTGAATTATTAGGAGTTGGAGAGGAAGGACCTAAAGTGTTAGATGAAGGTGAAGCCATGGAATTTGGTGAAGAAATAAGACATTGATCAAAACTATTAATATTAATGGGATTATTATGATGTGTACCTATATTTCTAGGTTGGCACTTCTTTTTACTCATAGACACATCATCTGGTAGGGTAGTACGTTGTAATAATTAATTCATTCATGTCCAACCAATAATTGTAGTAGGACCAATCATGCACTATGTTGTGTTGATGGCACAAAAAATTTTATTTATAAATTTGAAATTGGTAGGACTGAATTGGTGATAGCAGTAAAAAATATGAAAAAACATCTTTTATAGCAAAAAAATTGGTTTCCAATGGCCACTAACGTGTCAATGGTCAAGTCTATGCAGAGGTCAATGGTATCCAATGCAATCATGGAGAAATTATTCAAATTTTCCAATGGTTAAATATTTTTACAGGTGGTACCAATTGGGCACACTAGCTCACGTGCTAATGTAGTCGGTCATGATCAGCTCATCAAAAAATTGTATTCATTGTGGTTCTTAAATGTCCCCTTTGTCTCATCGTAGGGATATTGTGGGATAAATATCCTAAAATTTCGAAGAATTTTTTAAGATAAAAATTATGTCGCTCTTTGTTCGCTTATATAAACCTTCTACTGCTCTTTGTTCACCAAGAATATTAATCTAGTCATTGTAAAATAATTGTGAAAGACTCTCCTACCATGTGGCATGAACAACCCCTCTGGCCATGAGCGCGTGCGAGGGCAATGTAACCACCAAATGATGGTTATTTCCTTTACCATGCAATGGTGCTAAAAAATAAAAGCAAACTGTTCCATAGGAGCAATGTAGCATAATCCCACGATGAGAATTGAAATCCAATCATTACTCACTCATCGAAATTAGGTGAAAACTAGTTGAATTAACCAGAACCTCATTGAAAACTAGATTTCATCATCGAAAAATATTTTAAATCATAAAAAATCTATAAATTTTGCTAGATTCATGATTTTTCAGCTTGCACTTTGAATTTTCATCACCAAATTCCATGATTTAATGTCGAGGAACTATCAAAATACACAACACTTCACTGAAAATGACAAGATCGTGCCATAATTTCTACGAGATCACCAAAAATACCTGAAATGTGTCGGTAACACCAAATTTTTACTTGAAATGTGAATTGCTACCAAGAACACAAAATTATCACCAAAAATTTACCCCATGGAAAGTTAGGGTTTGGGTGAGGTTGTCGTTCATATTGGTAGGTTATTAACTTTAGGAATTAAAAAAAAAAACATTTTTTTTGTCTTGTTGTGAATGATCTTCCCAACGATGTTTTATTTGCAATGTTAAGTGCAATAGTGCCAAGAGACCTACAAACTTGTTGAGGAGTTTTGGAAGCCTACCATACGAGTCTGAATCTGCTAGAGAACAAAAATCATTCTGTAATTTCCTTGCTTTGATTAGCATACCAATTCAATATTGCATTATCTGTTAACTAATTCTTATTGCATTGCTTACTAACTGGTTGTTCATGGGATAATACTGTGCCTTCCTGTGTTGATGTTGGGTGATAATACAGTTCTTAAAAAAATTACACAATTTCCAGAATCGTTGCTCTGATACCACTTGTAAGCAACCATGTAGTAATAATAATATAATTCCCACAAATATCAATATCACAATATAATAATAACATGCAACAATATGAATGTGAATACCAATATGCAATATATATTCCAACTAGTGATAACAAGATAAACCAAATCAGATTAATGATGAAACCAATCCAATAAATACACAACCACTCCAAGAGGGTAATGTATCATAGCCACTTTGAGAGGGTGAAGTCTCTTGCGTCTATACACAAAATCCATAATATTCTTCAATGATAAAAAAACTAATAAAACATGCTTCCTATTTATAAATGAAACCAATGATAACCTAACCCTAATTCGTCCAAGATAAAAACATTTAGCCAACAAGGCTATATTGGGATCGTTATAGAAAATGAGAGTGAAGGTAGTTACAAAGTACCGCTCACAAGGACCTTAAGTCCAAGTAGTTATCGTCCTTACATGGATGGTGGTTAAGCCAAAATTGGCAAATGCTTGTATATAAATACTCATCATATCTAATGCAAATATATTGAAACATTATGTTCTAGCATAATTTACTCTTTTTCCTTTATTTGCAACTTTTACTCTGCATTCTTTTTTAAAATATCCATATCTTTTGCACTAGAAGCATTGGACATTGATTTTGTCAAGTCTTCCTCTTCCTCTTCCTCTAGCAGTAAGTTTACCTCTTCTTCCTTCTCTTTCTCTTCCTCTAGTAGTAAGTTTACCTCTTCTTCCTTCTGTTCCTCTTGATTTTTTTTTATTCTACTCTCTACCTTCTCCTTGTCCTTGGTTGCTTGTACTAGCACCATCACTCTTTGAGACTTTTACCTTTGAGGCAATAATGAAATATCATTAACCACATATTTTACTCTAACACAATATCCACTTTCACTATTAGATTCTTGCATCTTCAAGTTCTCAAATTCTCTCTTCAAGACCTATAATTTGATCACTTTCACTTGGCCACTACCTTAGTAAGCCTCTTGTAGAGCCTTCCAAGCATCCTTGGTTGATATTGCATTTATGATCCTTCAAAACAAGCTCTTGTCTAGAGTTGATTGAATGTGGTACAATACCAAAGAGTTCATCTTCTTGGCCTCTTTTGTTGCTTGTCTATCATTATATAGGATAATAGACCAATTTGTTGGCTCATCATACCTAGCCTCAACAATATCCCAAAGATCTTTTCCAACCAACAATATTCTCATCTTAATATTTTGGTAGTCATAATCTTGCCCACTAAACTCTGGAATAAAAAGAGAGTTATTGTTGGCCATGATCAATAGTTAGAAAGATCAAGAACACAAAATCACTCCAACCCACAACCAACCTGTCTAACTCTGATCCTAAATGTAAAAATTATAAAAAATCCAAAAATTTTACATAGCAAACAAAATACACTGCAGTTTTACCTAACAAAAAAAAATACAATATAATTTTATAGAGAAAATAAAATACAGTTTTATACAAGAAAACAAATTATATAAAACTGATCTTACCACACTTACTATACTATACTTACAACAACAAATTGATTATATTATATAATTACAAACATAACTGAGAATATACATAATTATAATTATAAATACAATTAAAAAATACAATTGCAACTACAAACAAATAAATATTTACATAATTACAATTACAAATATTTTTTAAATAAAAAATAACACTTTTGCTTAACATCGCATTTTCAGCATATTATTATTAATAAAAGTATTGTCTTATATATTAACTGTTAAGGACAAAGGAAAGCATATTACCTGAAGTTTATTTGTTGTTATTTTGAAAGACCGTTAATTTTTTTCGTTGTCGTGACTTTGTGTTACAAAAGAAAGTATTTGCCATTTTTTAAATCTTGTCAATGAAGTATAAAGGACAAGGACAAAAACATTTGAACAAAGCATATTCGTGAAGTTTCTTTATTGTTATTTGAATGCGAACAAGAGTATACGTGTGAAAGACGACATTATTTTTTTTTATTGTCCTAACTTTGTATAGAAAAGAAAGTATTTGCCATTTTAAAAAAGAAAAATCTTATCAGTATAAAGAACAAAGACATTGAAAAATTTCATGGCTCTCAGCTACATTGACAAAGACATTTTTATTCACAACACAAAACTAATCCAGCTGGATGAAGTCCAAACAAAACAAACAGCCATTCATTTTTAAAACAATAGAATGAAATGCCTATATTTCTTTACAGTTTAATGAGATAAGACTTTCCCATGGTCAGCAGAAACTTGTTTCATGCTTAAAGGAACCTTTCCAAACTATATATGCCTTATGCGGAAACAATGAATTATTGTCGCATTACTTCATCTGATATTCCTTTATGGAATATAAAAAATTTATGGTTTTTATATGAAAAGTATTAGATTATGGAATATAAAAAATTTATGGTTTTTATATGAAAAGTATTAGAGTATTCCAAACTATATATGCCTTATGCGAAAACAATGAATTATTGTCGCATTACTTCATCCTGATATTCCTTTATGGAATATGTTACAAAAAAAATTCATAGTTTTTATATGAAAAGTATTAGAGTATTCCAAACTATATATGCCTTATGCGAAAACAATGAATTATTACTTCATCCTGATATTCAATATGTTATAAAAAATTCATAGTTTTTATACGAAAATTATTAGAGTATTCCAAACTATATATGCCTTATGCGAAAACAATGAATTATTGTCGCATTACTTCATCCTGATATTCCTTTATGGAATATGTTATTAAAAATTCATAGTTTTTATATGAAAAGTATTAGAGTATAAGGATCCTAAACATGCCGGTCACTTTATATTAATAAGAGTGACAAATCTCAGAGAACTATACCATGAGCAGGAGCATAGCATGCGCTTGATCTGTGAAAATGGCTTTAGTAGAATCAGGCGTATGGGTTCTTCCAGTTCATAATTCAAAATATTTGTCACGGCAGCGGTGGGAGAAGTATGGCAGTAATTGCGATAATAAGGTCTGGAGTCAATTTTTTCAATCCAAAGTTATGCCAGAGGGTGCACGTAGTAACAAAGGGCTGAGGAATAGCACGCAAAGTTCAGTTCGTTCTGCAAAAATTGATGCAACTATCCATGCTCCTCGCCACAACATTTATACAGATTATAACGAGATAAACACAGTAGCCTCCGTCAAATACCCAAAACTTCTGGCGTGGCAAAGTGTTTCAAAGGAGCGTTGGGAAGGTGACCTTGAAGTGGATGGCTTCATTCCAGACTGGTTGGTTAGTGCATTTCACACGTGTTGTTTGAGTCTTTGCTCTTTATGGGTTACATTATCTTTGAACATGCCTACCTAGATGAATAAGTATTTTGTTTGCTTGATTACCCTATTGCTAAGGTTTTGTATTTCACAATAGTATCCATAACATTAAATGAAGTAGATACTACTTTATTAGAAAAAGGGTTATCCCCCTTATCTAGCCTTCACAAAAGGATATAAATTTTGTGAGAGACTTGCAAGGTAAAGTGCTGTTTATTTTTAGATTTATGTTTACGCTGGAAAATTGAAATCTCTCTGGTTAATCTTATACAATTGCTTGTTTTTTAATTTATATTGTGGAATGGGTAGTTCCAATTCAGATAAGTTATTCAATTTTTATGGTTGCCACAGTATTTTGTGTGTTCGTCCGTAAAGCTACCACACAAATCTTTGCTCAGTATGCTCTTATAACCACCATGCCACAATTATTTTAAATTTAATTTTTTACACTTAAAAACAGCAGGAAAAAAAC
The DNA here is from genome assembly GCA_028583015.1 of Wollemia nobilis. Lineage (NCBI taxonomy): Eukaryota > Viridiplantae > Streptophyta > Pinopsida > Araucariales > Araucariaceae > Wollemia > Wollemia nobilis. The sequence continues at coordinate 9,531,640 of JAQPPZ010001925.1, forward strand.
AAACGTTCAGGACCCGAAATTTGAACTGGACCTCTACCCTCTTTAATTGAACCAATTGATTGATCTACACTTCCTAGTTTGTTTTACCTCAGTAAATATAACTCTTTTCTATACAATCAATTGTTTGTTCGTGATAATAAACTGCAAAGTGCATCTTATAGATTAGTAATTCCCCATATTTGGTTTACATATAGAGCGGAACCTACCTCAGAAACGGAGCAGGAATATTTCATATAGGCGAATATGAACTTAAGCACGTTCTCGACGGGTACTGCACTATTACCTTCAATGGCTTTTTCTTGTTTGTTTTTAATCACATTTACTACAACATCAAGGATCAAGGTTATTAAAATTCAATGTATTTCGGCGCTAGGTATTCCACTTTGGTCCGTCTTCAGTTCGAGAATGGGCGAGTGATAGCGGGGCATGCACAGTTAGAATCTGAGTCTTACAAGGCTGCCAAAAAACACAATAAACTTTGTTATCGGGAATTCTCAGTAATTCCAGAGCCATCCAACTTCTTTTCATACGTTGCAGAGATTGCTGGCCTGATCACTGGTAAATCGATGACGGACAATGCAAATGTATCAGTCATGAGGTCTTTTCTACCTCTGTTTGGACTTGTATGTTCATAAGTTATATAAAAATAAAAAAAAGTATGAGAAGCTCCATGTGAAACAACATTCTCTGCATTAACTTCAATAAATGATGTGGCCTTAACAGACTAGGCGACGGACGGGTTATATGCCTGACTGAAACTGTCAAAGGATGTATAGAAATAGATCCCAACACCCTGGAAACCATAGGGAAGTTCAACTTCTCGGACAGTCTTGGGGTAAGACCCTTTCAAACCTTCTCACTATATTATAATGATGCAAAAATAGCTTAATGGCATTTCTTAGATATAGAATATCAATGAATGTCCTTGAAATTAAGGACAGGTGCATATGTTAAGATCCTGATAATGACGATTCTGTTTGTAATTGACACTTGGCTTTCAGGGTTTGAACCATTCTGCTCACCCTTTAGTATCTGAAACCGAATTGATTTCATTGATTCCAGACTTCATAAGACCTGGTTATAAAATTGTTCGGATGCTGGCGAGAACGAATGAGAGAACTCTACTAGGACGTGTAAGACCATTAGACCTGATGGACTTTGGCATAGCCAATAGCAATATCTTCTGTATCTATTACTAACTATCTTCATATATTCAGGTGAATTGCAAATGCGGTCCTTCACCTGGTTGGGTTCACTCTTTTCCTGTGACAGACAACTATGTCATTGTTCCTGAAATGCCATTGAAGTATTGTATTGACAGTCTGTTAAGCGCGGATCCAAAGCTATTCAAATGGCATCCTGAATCTGGCGCATACATGCACGTCGTGTCCAGAGCAAGTGGAGAGACGGTCAGTTCATTTCAAACTGGCATACCCCAAGAGAGCTAATAGCACTGTTTGGATGAATGTTTTTTGAACCACAAACTCACCTCATGCAAGATAAAAATGGTTGCAGGTCGCATGCGTTGAGATGCCATCATTTTGGACAGTCCACTTCATTAATGGGTACGAGGAGAAAAACGAGAATGGTAAGACAATTGCAGTTATAGCCGATTGTTGTGAATATTATAGTGAGACTACCATACTTGACGTAATGAAGCTACAAGACTTGAGATCCTTCTCTGGTGTGGATGTCCTTCCATACTCAAGGTATTTCCTACTTTACTGAAGTCCTCTTTCTTTTAAAATGCTAGAGGGTTCCCTTAGAACCTCAACAGGATAGATATTAGGGCTAGGGCTAAAACGATATTTGTTTGGTGTGATTAGAGTGGGAAGATTAAGGATACCCCTTGATGGCAGTCCTATGGGAGAAGTAGAAGATGCACTGCCTCCAAGTGAGCATGGAAGAGGCATGGACATGTGCACCGTCAATCCAAAATATAGAGGGAAGACATATCGTTATGCATACGGCTGTGGAGCACATCGTCCTTGCAATTTTATTAACACCATTACAAAGGTTAATTGACAATATTATTATGTTCTTCTTAGTCTTATTATTCCTTAGCATTGTTGATGGATTATTCGGTGCAGATTGACTTGAAAGAGAAAACAGCGAAAAGCTGGCACGAAGAAGGCGCTATTCCGTCGGAGCCTTTCTTTGTTGAACGACCTGGAGCAGAGGCAGAAGATGATGGTATTTCCACCACTATCATTGCTGTTAATGTCTAAGGTTGAAAGTTGGTTTATTGATTTCTTTTGGGATTGTATTGCAGGAGTTGTGATCTCATTGATAAGCGATAGGCACGGTGGAGGATTTGTTCTAATCTTGGATGGATCAAGATTTAAGGAAATTGGGCGAGCAAGGCTACCGTATGGACTGCCCTGGGGTGCCCATGGCTGTTGGATTCCCTCGAATTCATCGAAGCATTCTTAAATGTTGCGAAGTGTTGATTTAATACTTTTACTCTTGAGAGGAAATGCTTTACTAAATGCTCTGACTAGTCAATTATAACTTTGAAGATTGTTGGTGAGTAAAGGTGGTTGGACCCAGCCATATTATTCAATACACACTAGCACACCAAGCACCACGCTTAGATTTATTATATTTGTTTCGAAAATATTGGTATTTAATTCGAAACCCCCAGCGGAAGGCCAATAAACCAAGGAAATGGAAGGCCTTGCATTGTAGAGCCTTCCAAGCATTCTTGGCTGATATTTTCTGTCAAGCATTCTTGGCTGATATTTTCTGTCTATAGTTGATTGAAGGTGGTACAATGTATTGTTTGTTTATCATTATGCTGAATAATAGATGAATTTGTTGGTTCATCAGAACTAGATGTTCTTATCTATAATTTTGTCTACACACAATGTTGATATTAAATTTAAAAATTATAAAATATCCAAAAAAATTGTACATAGCAAAGAAAATACACTCTAATGTTACAGAAAAAATACAATATAATTTTTTTAAAGCAAATCAAATACAATTTTATAGGGCAAATTTTTAGATAAAACTGATCTTACTACACCTACTATACTCAGCAACAAATTGATTCTATCTTACAGTTACAAATATAATTGAAAATATACACAATTACAATTTAAAATATATACAAATGTAATTACAAACACAACTAAATGTACATAATTACAATTACAAAGATTTTTTTAATAAAAAAATAACAGTTTTGCTTAACATCGCATTTTCAACATATTGTTATTAATAAAAATATTGTCTTATATTAACTGTTAAGGACAAAGGAAAGCATATTACCTGAAGTTTATTTGATGTTATTTTGAAAGACCTCATTAATTTTTTATTGTCGTGACTTTGTGTAGAAAAGAAAGTATTTGCCATTTTTAAAATCTTATTAATGAAGTATAAAGGACAAACACATTGATAATTTTGAAGAACAAAAAGCATATCGTGAAGTTTCTTTATTGTTATTTTGAATGTGAACAAGAGTATAGGTGTGAAAGACCACATTAATTTTTTTTAATTAAAGAAAGTATTTGCCATTTTTGAAAAGAAAAATATTATCAATGAAGTATAAATGACAAAGCCATTGATAAATTTCATGGGTATCAGCTACTTTTTATCGGTTTTATTCACAATACAAAACTATTCCGAGGAAGGTGGTATTTTTTTTTGGTAAATAAAAGTCTTTATTAATTATTGGGTTTTGCAGGTTAACCCAAAACCTATTACAATATTCGGCCTTCTGTTGAGATTGTAGATCCTAGTCATCCTTGAAACTTTCTTACCATAAATTGTGTTGAATCCCCTACAACACCTTACTAACAAAACACACCCATACCTAAACATAACTGTAAACATTATTTACATTGACAGGAATTGAAGTTTGGAACTTTGCACTTGTGAAACCTGTTGCTTGCCCATTTCCTATTCTCTGTCGAAATCTTCCAAGGCTTACACTTTGTTACCTTCATTTCCAATTTGGTATGATTTAGAGGGAAACCCTAGTTATTACCAGCTCCATGGGAAAGAACACCCATTCATCTTTCTCCTTAACGGGTAGGTTTCTTTTTATGACTAATAATGTTTTCCACTTCAAGTGGCACACCTTGTATCCATGTCACCAAACTACCAACTCCAGGTGGTATTGGTATTCAACATGCAAGTCCAAATAAAACAAAGCGACAAAGAAAAATATCTGCAAATCATTTCTAAAACAAAAGAATGAAATGTGAATATTTCTTCATAGTTTAATGACATAAGACTTTCCCATAAACTTATCTCATGCTTAAAGGACTCTCTCCAAATATTTGCAAATCATGAATTGTCAATATTTCTTTCCAGTTTAATGAGATAAGACTTTCCCATGATCAATCGAAAGGAATATTTCCATACTACATAAGGAAAGATGCGGAAGCAATTAATTATTGATATTCGAATTACTTCATCCTACTTGCTCACACCATGGTATATACCATGTAACTACAGCATGTAGAACGAAATTTTATGGTATATTTTATTGGAAATAAATAATTTTTATAAAGAAAATATTAAAAATCCTAAACAGGCAGTGAGTATAAGACAGAAATCTCAATTCTGTGGGTAAGACCCTTTCAAATCTTCTCATTATATAATAATGATGCGAAAATAGCTCGATGGCATTTCTTAGATATAAAATATCAATGGATGTCCTTGAAGTTAAGGACAGGTGCATATGTTAAGATCGTGATAGTGACGATTCTGCTTGTGATTGACACTTGGCTTTCAGGGTTTGAACCATTCATTTCAAACTGGCATACATGCACGTCGTGTCCAGAGCAAGTGGAGAGACGGTCAGTTCATTTCAAACTGGCATTCCCCAACGGCTAATAGCACTGTCTGCATGAATGTTTTTTTAACCACAAACTCACCTCATGCAAGATAAAAAATGGTTGCAGGTCGCATGCGTTGAGATGCCATCATTTTGGAAAGTCCACTTCATTAATGGTTACGAGGAGAAAAACGAAAATGGAGAGACGATTGCAGTTATAGCCTATTGTTGTGAATATTATAGTGACGTAATGAAGTTACAAGAGTTAGAGATCCTTCTTTGGTATGGATGTATTTATTATTTTTTAAATAATATTTTATATATATATATATAGGGTTGGATTGACCCTAATCATATTATTTCCTAATTTATGGAAGTCTTTTTGGGTTTCCTTCTCTAATGTAGATGTATTTCCTATTTTTTAATAATACTTCTTATATACATCCGTCATGGAAATTAAACCTGAATCACATTATTTCCTATCTGTCATGGAAATTAAATCTGAATCACATTATTTCCTACTTTCCGGAAGTCAACAGTATAGATATTAGAACTAGGGCTAAAACGATATTGTTTGATGTGAAGGCTACCGTATGGACTACCCTGGGGTGCCCATGGATGTTGGATTCCCTCGAATTCATCGAAGCATTCATGACTGTTGCGAAGTGTTGATTGAATACTTTCACTCTGAAGTCAATTATACCTTTGAAGATTGTTGGTGATGGCCTTACTACATGAGTAAAACCACCTACTCTAAAAAAATATATAAAAATAAAATATAACCACCCGGTCTAAAAAATATAAAAATAAAATATAACCACCTTTTACAACTAATCTATATGCATTGTTTTGTTAAGTGGGTGTTGGTTTTTGGCAAAGCCTATAAGGTGAATTTCAAATAAAATACTTAGTAAATTAAGTGATTGGTTGGTTAAGTAGGAAAAATCCATGATATATAATTAAAAAATATTTATTTTTATATTAAATAAATATAATCGTATAATATATATAAATAATTAAAAAAATCGTATGATAAACTTATAAGCTTTGACATATAAGGTTGAATATAGTAAAGAGATGCAACAATATACAAATATAGATTTTTTTATATATAAATAAACATTGTTTAATTTCAGGTAGCTAGGTGTCAATTTAATAACGTGTGCATGTGATATTTAAACCAAATCACATACATAATGTGATTCTAGTAGTAGGTTATACTAATTTGTAAGATTGAAGTTAAATATATTTTCAATAATTAATTATTTTATATATGTTTTTTATTGATTATTATAATATTATATATTTTTGTTAAATGTTTTTATTTTAAAGTTTATGATCTTTTTTTTCTTTTATGTGGTAAGGGTTCATAAGTTTTATCTTCTTCTTCTCCAAATTTAAATTTTTGAATATAATTCAGACATTTCAAACATATTTATATTTCTTACTTAAAGGATTGCCAATGACAAAATAAAAAAACATACAATAAAAAGTAAAATAATGGTTTTAATGGGCTTATTAATTGAAAATATGATTACAATTTTAATAATAATAATAATAAATTATTGCTAAGTTGTATTTAGCATTTATTGGGCTACTTTGTATACATTCAAATTTTGGAACACTTCAAACTAAAAAAAGTCAAAGAATCCGCTCATGTAGAGGAGTTGGAGAGCAAGTGGGTACTTAAAACTCTCCGGTTATCGAGAGGCCCAGGTTCAAATCTCTCCCCTCACATGTTGCGGATATGTTGTATATAAAAGGTTCTTCATCAAAAAAAAAAAGTCAAAAAATATAAAAAAATAAAAAAGAAAAAATAACAAAACAATAAAGTTAATAAATTTTTTTAAAAATAATTTAAAATAAAAATTAAATTAAAATGAATAAAATTTAATTAAACCTTAAAGAACTTTATAGAAAATTTAACTATGTAAGGTTAATCTTGTTGAATTTTCTATAAATACACCCCACCATGTGGCATTTTCTCACAAGAATTTTTATTAACAAAATTTTAAAAATTTGATATTTTGGTGCCTTGTGAGTTCTAACACTTGTGCGAGCTTTGAGATTGTTCTAACACTTATTTTTTAATTTTCTTGTCTCTTCCTTGTTTTTTTCTTTTCTTTTTCTAACTCTTCTTGCATTTCTATTGCCTTCTCCATTTATCCTTTGTTGAACCTCTAGTTTCCTCCCTTTCTCTCTCTTTTCTTCCAAATCCCTTTTCTTACAAACATCAAATCCTTCCTTTCCCCTCTTTCAAAACCTTTTATTTTCCTTTTCCTCCAAAACCCTCCTTTCTCTGCCTAAAGTCCTTAAACCCTCACTCAATCCTTTTTGAAACCCTTGCTTCAAACAAACTTTTTTTTTGCCTTCAAAACCTTAGCTTCAAAACTTCATCAAATTCTCTTTTGCATAGGTTTTTTCTTTTATTTGTTTTTTTTTCTTGTTTCTTTTGCACATGCACAACAACAGATTGACAATTCAATGAACACAACAAACATATCTTTAGGATATCCTCAACAAAGTGCTTGGAGAACTAAATAACCTTGAGGGCTTTGGGGCATCTATCAGGGAGAATCACTTTCTCTCATCTCTTTTCAAGTATTTATCTTTTTAGTATTTTATTTTTATTTTTTCCTACATCCCTTAAGTGAGCATTAGGGCCTAATCCTCGTATAAAATATCTAGGACCTATTTAGAGGATTGGAGAAGTCCCAATGTGAATAACTATTTTCCTTATTTTTTGTTTTTATAGGTTCTACAAATTTTAAAATTAGTAGAAAAAACATCACGAAGTTGCAAAATTACAAGGTGAAAATTTTCATCTAACAAATTTTTGCTCATATGCCAGAATCACTTGGATGCATGAAAATAGGTCAAGTTCTCTTGATTCACTCTTTGAGTGTCCTAGGTACCTTTTAAACCTTAAAAGTTATTACTGTATTATCTTAATTCTTATTTTGCATGTTTGTACTATTTACTTGTTCTAGGGTTTTCTGCTTAGTACTTTAGGTTTGTAATAGGTTTTATTTTCCTATTTTTGAAATAGGAATATATATATATATATATATATATATATATATATATATATATATATATATATATATAAACATAAATATTTTTCCATGTTAGAAACATATAAACAATATATATATATATATATATATATATATATATATATATATATATATATATATATATATATATATATATATATATATATATATATATATATATATATATATATATATATAAACAATATATATATATACACGCTTTTTATTCAGAAATAGGAAAATAAAATCTATCAAAAAACATAAATATTTTTCCATGTTAGAAATATATAAACAATATATATATATATATATATATATATATATATATATATATATATATATATATATATTTGATTATGTTCTAGATTTTATTTTCTATTCTAAAAAATCAAAGATTTAAATTTTTGTTATAGGTTTTGTTTTCCTATTTCTAAAAAAAAAAAAAATTGTTTTTGTTTTAGATTTTTTTTTCTGTTTAGAAATTAAAAAAAAAAAAATTATGTTTCTATTTTAGATTTTGTTATTATATATATATATATATATTAGATTTATTTTTTGTTTGTGGAAAACACCCCTTTTGGGGTGCCATTTCGAGTAAGACCCAAGGAGGTAGGGGTATCTATTCCACCAAAATATGCCTAGGGATTGCATCTAGCCTAACCCATTTGACACACTCAAAGAGCATGTCTAAAACAACAAAAAAACAAACACCAAAAACCAACAACAAAACACAAAAACGCATACAAATAACGAATCCTAAATAAAATTTTTTATTGTTTTTGTTTATATTTTTGTTTTATGTTCTAAAACAAGGAAATATTTTTATTTAGTATTCATTGATCTATTTTTTATTCCAAAAGTAAAATATTTATTGTCCTACATCTAGGGTTTTCTACTTTTCTAGAAAAGGATTTTTATTCTACATATAACTTGGTTATTATTTTTCTATTTTATTGTTATTTATAAAATCATTTTTTTTTTTGTTGCATTTTTTGTGCAAGGAAGTTGAATTTTTTCATCCCTAGTTGTTAGGATAGTTGCATTGCTAAACCTTAGGTGATTTACAAAATAACTCACACTACAACCCTTGGATTTGGAGATATCCTCAAAATATCTTGGTAAATCCTCATTTTCTTCCCCTCACTAAAGAAGAAACTAACCCAACAATAGGGTCACATGCTAGTGTCCTGCTTGAGGTGTAAGCACAACTACAATTGCTCTACAGATCCCAGTTCCAAAAAACATGTGTTTACATTCTTTGGTGAACCCGACAAGAACATCACTTGGGTCTTAAACATATTTTAACTAAAAAAATATAACACCTAATGATAGGGATTAGGTGTTAGGTGTGGTATATCCTATGTAATAAACCGTTATCATTTAAACGGTCATATTTGTTTAATTGTATTTTTTGCAATGAATGAGGTGCACCCAAATAATTAAATGTGATCTTATCCATAACTTGTGATGTATTGCTTATTTATAGTCCTTTGATTATCAATGGAAATCAGTTTTTGGCTTGTCAATTCCTTTCCTTGTGCTTCGATAGCTGATACACCTCACACATGAGGGTGTGGGTTTATGTTGTCTAACGATGATATGAAAGCAAAAAAGCTAACTAGATGCCTTTTTGGAATGTAAATATAACCCTAGATGTATTTTCAAAAGCAAAGCTAGATTAAGATGTGTTTTGAAAGAAAAGCTAGTCCTATGTGTCTTTTTGAAAAAAAACTAGGATCTATGCTATGTAGAATGTAAACAAGTAATGTAAAGCATGTGAGAAGAGGCATTTGTGGAACCCTAAATATGAAACATGAAATAAAATTAAGAGAGATGGTGCAAAAAGAAATTGGAAATTCTAATCTAATGATATGGAAAGAAATCTAAAAATTACAATTTACCTGGCGGATTTGTGAAATAAATGGGAAGTTCTAATCTAATGAGAAGAAAGGGATCTGAAATTTGATTTTGCAAAAAGGAATTTGAAATTGCTTTAAGGAAGCATGCGAAAATATATTTTTAAAAACCCTAACATTAAATGCATGAAAAAAATCTGAAATTGATTTTTGTGCAAAAAGGAATTGGAAATTGCTTTTATGAAAGATGCAAAAAGAGATTTGAAAAACCTAATATTAAGTGCATGAAATAAATCTAAAATTGATTTTTGTACGAAAAGGAATTCGAAATTGTTTTGAAGAAAGATGCAAAAAGAGATTTGGAAAAACCTTAATTCTAAATGTGACTTTTAAAATGGAAATTTAAAATGTTCTTTGAAATAAAATTTTAATGGAATAAAACATAAGGGAAATGGAAATCCTAGTTGACATGCTATTTGTAAAAGAAGATGAAAATTTTCTTGAAATAAAGTAAAATGAAAATTTTGATTTACACGCAGGTTTTTGAAAAGAAATTTGAAAGACCTATCTAATGCAAGAAAGAGGACTTCAAAAATTGACGATTCATACAATGAATGACAAAAAATGGAAGCCTATTCTAATGGTTTGAACAAAAATAAATGTAGCTTTGATTTAAGTAAGTAAAGAAGGGTCAGAAACACACACTGAGCTAAATGATTTGAAAATGATAAATGCATTGAAAAGGAATTTCATACAATGACACGATGCATGTGTTAATGAAACATTTTCTTGCAAATGAATGACAAAAATAGGGAGGTTTAAGGAAAATACTTGGTTCCTTTTGCTCCAAATGGATTGTTTTGTGTCTCTGTTCTAGACCTTTACAATTTTGAGGATTTTTGAAGTAGTTATGCTAAATTCGTAGGGCAGGGGATGACTCATATCTAAGATTTAGATTTAGGAGCATGAAACTCTTGTGATGATCTGAGGGGCTTGTCAGGGTTTTGAGGGTCTCTATTATGTCTGTAAATGGTACTTGCAATAGAACAAAAACATAAAATTGTGTTAGATTTGTAAAGAGACTAGTCTAGTACAACTCTTTGTGGGGGTCCCACCGGGTGTGCCAAAATGAAGTAAACAAAATATGATATTTGATCAAACATAATACATAAATACATATAATGCCCATAATGTTGCTTTTTATTCATTCAAAATGTTCATGGGTTACAAAAGTGGTTTTCCCAATCTTTCTTTATGAATATCAAACACCCTGATGACTTCTTTCAAGACTCCTCAGTGAAGGTGGACTTGTGGACCACCGGTAGTTTATTGGTTTGTGATCTCCTACACCTAGGGTTATGCACAATGGTAAATATTCACAAATTGGGTGAATATTAGTATTTCCAAAATTGGAAATTGGTGAATATGAGGACCCTCAATGTCAGTCCATTTGCCTAAAATTTTTGGGATTAATTTTTTCTTAGGTTCAATTCACCATAATATATATCCAAACATAGACATATTTGTACTTGTTGGAAAGAGTTTTTCGAGCCTGATCTAATGGTGGTGTTTTTATGAAGTTATACGATGATTTAATGGGTAAAAATATACCCTAAATATGACCTTACATTTTAGGGCTTCAAATACTCCAAATTTTTGTGTGAATATGATTTATTTTATTTACTTAGGATTCACCATGATTTACCTTGATTTTGATTAGGATTCACCATTTTTTATAAGTACATTTTGAGTCCGAACCCTTATGCATAACCCTACCTACACCTATTTTTGAAGGTCTGTAAAAGATGGTTAGAGGGTTTGGGAGCCTACCTTATTCAAGCTCCTTATTGATGAAATACAAAAGACACAAAAGAAAACTATGTTGAAACATGGTAAAAATTACATAAAACACTATAAAAGCATGAAACAAAACATACTTGCTAAATTTGTTGAGGTGGATGTACTGCATGGTCAATTTGCATGGCAGGGGGTGAATCGGGACCTGGATTCATAGTTTAGGGGGTGAATTGGACTTCTATTGATTGTGGGACCAAACTTTCTATCCGAATGGATGTCTAAAGTTGTCCTTTGCTATTTGTACGATGTGGAATTGCTAGATGTGATTCTAGATAAACCAACCCTTAGAGTTACTCCATGTTGGAGTTAGGTTAGGGTTTGAAGAGGTGTCAAACCCATATGCCTTAGATAAATATCTCTTCCTCACACAAGTGTGAGGAAGAGTTAAGATTAAATAAGGTTAGTTAGATCCTAGGTCAGGTTAGGATTTAGTTAGGGCATTTGGAAATATCCTAACTAATATCATGTGCACACATGTGTGGAAGTGTGTTTAGGGCTAATTTGACTTAGGACCCTAATTAAACTCACTTAAGTGAAAAAGTGCATTTAAGTGAAAGTCAATGATGAATTAGATCACTAATCAACCTAATTAGGTTTTTTGATAGGGATAATGTCCCATGAGGGCTAATTAGGTGTAGGGGAGGGCTTAAGTTGCCTTAGGGGGCTAATAGGTGGTCTCCTAGTGGATAAGAGGCATTTTGGAGGCATTTTACCTAGTTTTGTAGGTTTAGGAACCTACGGATGACTAAGATAGCCTATGGATGACTATGGTGGTCTACGATGGCCTATGATAGTCTATGTTAGTCTACAAGTGTGCATGTAGATGTACAAGTATATAGAAGTGAGCATGTGTGACTTTTAGATGTCTACAAGTTCATCTGTATTCATTGTTGATAACCTTGAGGTCTTTAGATTTGGAGTCATTAATGTAAACGGGTTTAAAACATCTATATTTGGATCCTTCGTAGCTATCACCAACTACTTTAACTAGAATCTCCTACCAAAGTTGATCGAGGGCTTCTTAGCAATTAATGTCATTGGCATAAAAGTATTCGGACCTAGAACTTCCACTACTATTACCATTAGTATGTCAAACACTTTTTTTGAAATGTCATGTCTGAGTGGTTCAAGTAGGTGGACTTGTGGCTTTTCTACAATTGTTACCATTATGAGATCAACTGATTTCTTTGGGAAATTGTGTTTCAATGGGACTTGTAGTAAATATGCTCATCTACCATGAAAATTCTTTGATGTGAGTGGATGCAAATTGATAGCAAAATTTGAATAGATGTTATCTGTTTTCAAAATTGTAGACTGCTAGATTGGACTAATTCTCCCTCAATTGAATGATTAATGAAGCTCCTCTTTTTCTCCCTATTTTCATATCCTTTCATAGGCCATCAATCACCAAAATTAGAAGATTGACATGGCTTCTCAATGCTTTAGCATTTGAGTGGCTCTCCATTTCTTGCAAGTTATTATCCTATATGACTATTATCTTTACCATACTTTAATCAATTGTGAGGTTACTTTTATTATTGTTGAAAATATCTTAGAGATGATATGGATTGTTGAGCATAAATATCAGATGGCTTGTAGAACTTCATAATCCAAATGTTCTAACATTTTTCTCAATTTTTTAGAAATTTTTGGATCTTCCATCTATCCAAGATCGATGGAAAATATTCTTTGGATGCAAGCCTTGATGGGACAAGTGCTTATCATATGCTAATGTGTTTACCATATGGAATATGCTTTAACCAATGGCATGGACTTTCCTTTGACAAATTTATTAGTGGTCTTCTAAAATTGCATGAGTCATTAAATTGGTAAACGATGGCTCATAATACCGTTGAGACTTCCTTTTATTGCTTTGTTAATAATTGGTGATTAACGAAATCATTGACCCATGTTATTTTATTATCTTTACTATTATTTTTTCTTGAGAATCAATGCCCATTATAGATCTACTAAATCAATGGACTGCACGACTTTGAGGACTTCTTGTGGCTTTTAAATTTTCAAGTCAACACTTGTCATTAATCAATAATATTAGACAACCCATGTGGGATCAAAGCTTTAATAAATTTTTTCTTGTAGAAATAGCATGTAAAAACCCTGCTAGCATGACTATTATGTGATTTATGTACAGAGAAATTAATGAGTTGTATTTTTTTTTTTGCTCCTAGAATGTGGTACTGCTAATAGATTTTGTGATTGCAGGACCAGGTACACTCCTTTAATGGGTAGATAAAGGTTGACTATAAAAGATAATATGGGAAATGATGGTAGTGTGAAATATTAACATGGCCATGAGTACATGGAAGCTCACACATTTACATTCATATAGGTTCATTTTGAATGTTTGATTTGCATTGTGTGTATGTTTTTTTATTGGATTGTGTGCTATATGTTTGATGCCTCTCAATAAATGAATATCTAAACCTCCAATGGCAAGGAAAGTGCCAAGGCATAGGAGCTATTCTCTTCTAGCATATGGAGACATCAGGTTGCCATTAGGGGGGAAGACTTAGAGGTATAAACCTTATTGGTGATTAAAAAACTGTTTGATGTTTTTTTTTGAATTCATAAAATAATATAAGGTTTAATAAATAAGAAATACTAATTAATAAATGAAATTAAAATAAATAATAGTCAAAATAAAAAATATATATTTTTGTTGTTAAGTGGGCATCATAGAATTATGGTCGATACCTTGAACAGGGAAAAATGCATGCAATTCTTCATGATTTTTTTTAACCTCCCCCATGTTCTAGATAGCAAGGAAAAAGTAAGTGAGGTAGTAAGGGGGTATCTTTTATTTTTTTGCATTTGATGTATTGCACTAGTGAATGGTTATTTTTGCACTTAGCATCTTGCATCTTGCATTTGTTTGGATACACTGTGAGAGTGTTGGATTGGAAGGGAGTTAGGGTTATTTGGTATTTTTTTGGCATTTGTATCTAGACTGGGTTTTGGGCATCTTGCTTGCATCAGAGGGAGTGAGGGTTAAAAAGAGTTGATCATTCTCTCTAGAATTTAACAGGTTAGATTCCTTTATCTATGTGATTGTGTTGCATTTGCAATTTTTGTTTTGCTTTGTGTTGTTCTTTTTGAAAAATAAAAAAAGAGAGTATTGAAAAAAAAATGGTATTTATTCTATGCAAATTTTATTTCAAATATAGATGATGTCCTGTGTCGTTCATCTATGTGAATTACTATGTTGCTTGTTTGGGCTATTATTATCATTCATTACTCTGGATATAGTGGTTGATATAAAATTGCACACATACCGTATTGTATGGTAGGGAAATGTTCATATAGCCTGCAATTTTTTGTATCCACATGTTAATCTCTAATTTGGATGGCTCACAACCAAATGTCAAAAACATCTCTAAAACTATGGTCTCAATTGTTAGAAATGCCACCCTTACCTTGTCTACATTAGACAACCATGTATTGTATTTATTTTATAAAATCGATTGCTAAGATTTTGATAGACTATTAATGCATCAAAATATTGTGGAAATAATTGAGGGCGTTGCTTGTGTTACATTTATATGTTGTATTTTTGCATAGATACTGACTTTCATACAAAAAATAGATTGAATTAAATGATTGACTTGAATGTAATGTAGAAGCATTAATTTAGTTGTTTTCATAATAACATGCATACACACATAAAATTTTAGGGTCATCTTGATCCCATACGAACAACTCAAACCTTTGGATGATGAGTATAATGAAGAATGATACCTATCGGGAAACAGTTGGAAGCACTCTTTACCTTGGGTACCAATAGTGGAGAGTTCCACCTGAAAACTCTCTATAAATATTGGTTTTATTTTATTGTATCCAAACTTGAGTGGTTCGAGGAGTGCACCTAGTTTGCATAACAAATAACCAAATTAAATAACCTGATGCACAGTTTGTAATCCAGTATGACACTGAGAAAATAAGAAAGAGATGTTTTCTCCATAAAAAGACTAATTTTAAAGGTTGATATGAGAAGTGTTTTGTTATAAATAGTATGGTGTAAATTACTCTGAGCCTATCACATATCTCACTATGAGAGCATCATAAAATCATTGAACCATCAATAGTAATCTATAATAAGAGTTACTTTGAAGAATTATTTATTGTATATTTTGAATGGAACATTAGTTCCCTATGTGAAGATTAATAGAAGCTATATTTAATTTATGTCTTTGAGAGTTATTGTATTATGTTACGATAATGCATGTTACTGTTATTGAGCTCACAAAAGAAAGACTAAGATCTAACAAATTTTAAATTATTCCCTTAAACAAAATTATTACTTCTATGGCAAACTGTTGTTTTGAAGCATACACTGTGTTATTTATTTTATTTTAATCAAATATATAATCCTTTAGATAGCAATGATTTTGATTGCATTAATTATAGGCTATTTTCATTTGTGTAACATTCATCTTCGTGGCTATGAAATATATAGATATTCTTATCATTGTCGATGTGTATGTTGATGGAAAAATGAAACCCTCCTTAAAGAAAACACACACACACACACACACACACACACACACACACACACACACACACACACACATATATATATATATATAGCTCCTATGTTATTCGGACTTGCTTTATGTTTCCTTTTAATTAATATTATGAAAATTGTTATTCAAAAGTTAAGTTTAAATTTAAGCTAGGTTACAACTTTATTAGAAATAATTAAAAGAGGTAGTTTTGTTATATGAAGATGGACTTGTTAAATTATAGCTAGGAAACCATTTGGCATTTATATGGATGTTATATACTCTACAAGAAAAGTTCATTGAGTTTCGTTAAATTAAGTTAGAGTGTTTTTATGAAATTAATTTAGATACTTTATTTAATATATATATATATATATATATATATATAATAAAATTTATTTTATAATGTATTCCATTAGCTAGGAAACTTTATTGAAAAGTTCTAATAAGCTAGTTAATTTGTTATTGGGGCAAAGAGAGTGAAATTTTTATCAAAATGAGTCTTGTTTGATTTAGATTAATTACAAGAAGGGATTTAATTTAGGGTTTAGTATAAATAAACTTGATAATTATAAGGAATCCTACTTAGAAATATCTTTTTAATCCATGGCTTAATACATTGAGAAGGATGAATACCGCTTATCACCCAATACTTGTGGTTATGAGCGGGTAACCACTATGACTCAAGAATGACTATTTTATGACAAGATAGGTTAGGATGAAAAGGTGACGAGGGAAGGTATAGTATTTCTCCTCTAGGTTGTTGTGCAAGTAGTACAGTGATAGGTCCTTGAATCATTTATGAATAAGAAAAAACTAGTATGACCAAGGGAACTAATCTAGTTTGAAATTATTGGAATGAGATAACCTATCATTGGTCATAAGTGGACAAGTGATAGCAAGTCCAAATTTAGGTTAATAACATGGCCCTAGCTGACTCTAGATGAGTGAACAATCAACTAGGTACTACGTATATATACATTAACGCCCTTACATGCTAAGTTTAGAATAAGTTGGCCAATAAGGGTTGAGGTTCCGCATGTTAAGGGATTGGGAGAGTATGCATCCACCCTCTAGGTTTTATGGACATTAGAGGATAACCCCAATCATAGATCTATGCTCATACCAGAACAAGATGATGAGAAATGAGAATATAGATCCACAAAATGGCACCTTCTACAAGATTTGGTCAATCTCATCCACTTGGGAATCATCTGCAGTGATTAAAATCCAAATGTGGCTGAATATACCTCATACTAAATAAATATTGGGCGAACATCAAACCAATGAACTCAAAATTTTTTCCTTTAGGTTGAGATAGGATAGTGAAACTAGAAAAAAAAATTACCTTGTGGAACTAGTGAGCTAGACTGAGTTGTACAACCACGTGAGTAGACTTGGGTTTTTTATATAGCACCTGTCGTAGATCTATAAAATCAAAGGTGCACATTACTTTTTTGCCTTCAAAAATTAATTTTCTTTGGAAATCAATGCTTGTTGTAGATCTAGAAAATCAACAATACACTTTGCTCCCACCTTTTCTTCTCCTTAATTTTGTTGATCTACTTCTTGTCAAGGTTGACTTGCAAAAATGGTCAAGATATAACTCCTCTAAGGTGTAATAAAATTCACTATAGTTAGTTCATAAAGATGATACCTACTATTATATTAATCAACTTGGTTGTGTCCATATAGGGTTGGGGTAGTATAAGGACCATAGTCTCTAGCCTATCCATCTAATGTTAAAGGGGATATGATTTATTATCACAAAACTAGAAATCATACATAATATTTATCGTGAATATTTATTATAAATACATGTAGGTGCTTCATGATATTCATTAGAAATCTACTAATCAAATATATTGCTACATCAATGTACTCTTCACATGGCCATCCATTTCACCACAAATCTTCTCTACTTTTATAGTAGCACTCAATTGTGGGTTGTATCAATTATCTTAGCAAGTTTATGATACTTTTTTGTTTGGCTTTAGACCTAATTTTGGGTTTTTGAAGACATACCACAATATACCTTTCTCTTCTATGCAAGTAGAATATTGTAGTATAGTTTTGCTTTAAAATATCTTGAGTGGATATAGATGCTTCTTGAGTAGATGGATTTTTCTTAAAAGACCTCAATATTGTCTTTGGTTGATATCCATTTGGTTTTTAATATAATAAAACATTTGGAGACTAAACACATTTGAGGGGTAGATTTTGCTTTCGTATATGCCTTTTGTAAGTTAAGTTTTTAATATCTTCACTAAAGGCGTGCTATAGCTCTCATAATTATATTGTGAGGTGCTATAGCTCTCATAATTATATTGTGAGGTGCTATAGCTCTCATAATTATATTGGGAGGTGGTCTTGGCATAGGAGAGCTACCATTAAGAGGGAATATTTAATACTATTTGTTTCCATGACTTTCATTTAGATTAAGAAAGGATGTTAAAATATTGACATTATAATTTTGTATTAGACTAGTATATTAGCCCATAGGCTTATCTTCACCATGTAAAATGATCCATGTATCATTTAGTAATCTAATCATATATCAATTGAATAATTATTGGAAGTTGTGCTCATGTATCATGGTAAGTATTTATACCTCTTTTCACCTATTGTTCTTATATTAGTCAAGCTTATTTTTATTGGTAAGTGGACCTAATGAATACTTAGGTACTCTATATATAAACTCCAAGGTTTGAATCCAAAGGAAGGTTAGGATATATATAACACAACATGAATATCTCCCCACTAGAAGCAAATAACAAAATTTCTAATTATTTCATATCTTATATAACTTCATATTTAGAAAGTGAAGGTTTTTCACAAAAAAAATAAATAAAAATAATATATAAACAAAAATGATTTGTATATAGAAGAAGAAAAAATATCTCCATAGCAAACTACTTGGTTATTAGTTCTTAAAATATTTATAAATATAATACAAAGTCAATATCAACCCCTAAAATTACCTCCAATATACAAAATGCACTTAATTCTCTCAAAAGTCAATTACATTCTATAACCATTAACCATAAAAAGAGAGTAGTCTAGGAAAAACTAACAAACAAATGACACCTCTTGAATATATTTTCTTATAAATATTTATATCAATACAAATTTTAAATTTTTTTTTATTATAATTATTTAAATTATAATTTAAAACTCTTTAAATTATAATATATTTAAATAAAAAATAAACAATAAAATTTACAATTTAAACACATTAAAATAATAATTTAATAATTAAAATTACAAAATTTCAAACTGTCTTGTTTAGCCAATTCCCTTAAAGAAAGTATCAACCCCTAAAAATAATCCTAACAAGCGAAATGCACTTAATTCTCTCAAAAGTCAATACCCTTCTACATTCATAACTGCATTTGGATCTACTTTGATTTCAGAATAATAAAACCTTCTGTGGAAGTGCAGTCTCTTTACCTCCGATAAAGCTGTGAAGAAGCTAAAATGTACTAAAAATTTGCACAAAGCTAGAAGTTCAAAATTGCCACAAGAAAAGAAAGATATAGAATGAAATGGAGAAGGGAGGTCGAGCCAGATAGTAGCCTGTCATACATCTTTCTCCTGATTCAGATGTAGCATCTTCTGCATGTGTGTGAGGAATATCTGCTGCAACAACTTATCCAAATTGTTGTAAGAGGACCCTCCTCTCTTGACTGCTCTGTCCGCGCTCTCCCTTAACTCTTCAATTCTCCTCCTCATTTTATCTCCTTCTTCTCCTTCCATTAATGACCTCACCAACATTGCCACCCCATCTCGTTCTACTTTTTCATTCATCTGCAGCCCAATTCCCCACTCATTGCAGACATATGTTGCATTGGTCTGTTGTTCAGCAAAGAAAGGCCAGCAGAGCATGGGCACCCCCTCGCTTATGCTCTCCAGTGTGGAGTTCCATCCACTGTGGGTAAGAAATCCTCCCACAGAGGGGTGGGACAATACCTTTATCTGAGGCGCCCATCCCACGAATAACCCTCTGTTCTTGGTCTCCTCTATGAATTCTTTTGGCAATATGGCCGACTCGCCATGAATGAGATCTGGCCGAACCACCCACAAGAATGGCTGATTGCTAGCGGCCAAGCCCCACGCAAATTCGAGGAGTTGCTCTTGTGATAGAACTGCGAGGCTTCCAAAACAGACGTAGATGACGGAGGATGGCTTCTGAGTATCCAGCCATTTGAGGCATCCCCTTTCTTCTTTCCATATACTCAATTCATCGCCTGTTTCTTCGTTAGTTTTATTCTTGTTGTCGTGAAAAGATTGAGAGAGAAGAAGAGGACCAATGCCATAGACGGGAAGCTTGGTGGACAGGGCCTGCAATACTGGACCTTCTAGTTCGTCAAAGGTATTCAGTATTAGGGCGGCCGCCGGCAGAGTGCCCTGGGTTTCGCTTATTCCAAATCTGAACATGATGTCCGAAGGGTCTGTCACCAATAAGAAACTCGGCAGCTCCTTCAATCTAAGCGGGGGCATGCCTGGGATACAGTTTATCACTTGGTCCAGATATCCGTTTGTGAAGCAGGCCTCATCTGTTAAATATGTACATCAAACAATCCGATCAACCATCAGCTACAGTAAGCTGAGCAAAAAAGAGAAATAATAATAACAATTATTGCTATATGCAATTGAAATGCTTCATCTGCTATATCTTAGTCAGTAGTCTTTGAATTAAAAATTAGTAAATGAATATTGCCAATCTAGTCCCACCAGTTGGCTAAATCCAGGTATAGTCATACTCATCTGGCAAAACGTTTAATATGTTTTACTGGCCAAAAATCTCTCGACTGGCCTTATAAGGACATATCTGCTATGACTATCTATAGAATGAATTATTCAGCCATTTTAGGAAGACGTTGTTTCTACTCAATAAGGAAAAAACAATGACAAATTAAAAAAAAAAAAAAATGGTTTGTAGCACAACCTACTTGTAAAGTATCAATCCCCTTCTACTGTTAAACAAGCACACGGAAGAAAGAAACACAGGATGACCTTTCCTTACTTTCAGTCCATTATACAGTTTATTGGGTTGTACTATAAATCAAAGTATAGCTCCTTTAACTGCTAGAACTTTAATTTGATTTTTACAGGGCCGAGCTTATCAATTCCATACAACGTGCACCACATCAAGCACTCAATTGTTTTGTGGGTGGGAGAGAAAAAAAAGTCTAACGCAATTTAACTGTGCTAGACGTAATTGCTTGTACGTCAAATTCCCGCTCTCACATTAACAGCAATACAGATAAAATTGGCTATAGACCCCTCATGTCACATCTACAGAGTCGAAAATATCTACTACCAGATTTTGATGTAGCTATTATATGATCATACTTTCCACGTTAACAAGAAGACTCCTCTCTTATGTATTTTTTACTTAATACGCCGTCAATTTTCAGACCCTAGTAACCAATATCGCACTTCAGATGCGACCCAACAACTTTTTAGTCAGATGCATATAAGAAATAAGGATATTAGCCATAACTTCTTTTATTTATATATATAAAAGAATCTCTTCTTTATATTGATATTAGCCATAACTTCTTTTATTTATATATATAAAAAAATATTTTCTTTATAGAGATGTTAGCTTAAAATAGACTCGAATACTATTAACAAAATAAAGGTTCTAATCCAAGTAATAAAGGTTTTAGTCCAAGCTAATACGTAGAAGAGAATGAAAAGAAACATACATAAGATAAGTAGGTAATTTCTAATGTCTTACAATGCAATTCAAACTACTATTTATACCTAAAAACTAGGTTTCTTTCCTATAAAAAAAAAACTATATCAGTAATCTAAAATTTTCTTCAAAATTAGGTAAAAGAATGATCTGCATTTATTATTGATAGCCTCAAGGTCTTTATATTTGAAGCCATTAATGTCAAAGGGTCCAAAATCTCTAGATTTGGAGCCTCCATAGCTATCACCAACTACTTTTACAAGAATATCCCACTAAAATTGATTAGAGGCTTCTTAGTAATTAATGTCATTGGGATCGATTTTTTTGGATCTAGAACTTCCACCACTATTACCTTTAAGATGCCAACCACTTTTTTTGAAATGTTATGTCTGAGTGGTTCAAGTAGATGGACTTGAGGCCTTTTTGCAATTTTTACCTTTATGAGCTCAACTACTTTCTTTGGGAAATTGTGTTTCAATGGGACTTATAGTAAAGATGCTCGTCTACCTTGGAAATTCTTTGATGTGAATGGATAGAAAATTGATAGCAAAATTTGAATGAATGTTGTCTTTTTCCAAAATTGTAGTTAAGCTCCTCTTGTTCTCCTTATTTGTATATTCTTTCCTAGGCCATCAATCACCAAAATCGAAAGGTTGACATGGCTTCTCAATGCTTTAGCATTTCAATGGCTCTCCATTTCTTGCAAGTGATTACATCAATTGTGCATCAATCCCCTACTATTGGTTTCTTGTGAATGTGAAGTGGGGAGATCATATGACTACCACATGGATGGTCACTATAATCTCAATAAAGGTGGAAGAATTAATTTATGAGTATTATCTTTGCCATGCTTTAACCAATGGCAAGGTTGGTTTTATTATTGTTGAAAAGCTCTTAGAGATGATATGGGTCATTGTGCTTCAAGATCATATAGTTTGCAGAACTTCATGATCTAAATGTCCTAACATTTTTCTCAAATCTTTGCAAACTATTGGATCTGTCATCTATCCAAGATCAATGGTAGATCTTATTTGGATGCAAGCCTTAATAGGACAAGTCCTTCTCATATGCCAATGTGTTTGCCATGTGACATATAATTTAACCAATGTCATGGATTTTCCTTTGACAATTTTACTAGTGGACTTATGAAATAGCATGGGTCATTAAATGGGCTATCAATGGCTCATAATGCTCCCAATATCTCCCTTTGCTAAGAATTGGTGCTTAATGAAATCAACGACCAATGTTATTTTGTTATCTCTACTATTAATTTTCCTTGAGAATCAATGCCCACTACAGATCTACTAAATCAATGTATCATGCAACTTGGAGGACTTCTTATGACTTTTAACTTTTCAAATAAGCTCTTGTCATTAATCAATAATATCAATCAGCCCACATAACATCAAAGCTTAAATGAATTTTTTTCTTGTAAAACTAGCACCCATCTTAGATCTATAAAATCAAAGGTGCACATTACTTTGTTGCCTTCACAAATAACTTTTCTTTGGAAATCAATACCTAATGTAAATCTAGAAAATCAATAATGCACTTTACTCCACCTTTTCTTCTCCTTAATTTTGTTAATCTACTTCTTGTCCAGGCCTACTTGCAAAAATAGTCAAAGCATAACTCCTCTCAGATGTAATGAAATTCAATACAATTAATTCATAAAGATGATACCTACTATTGTTGTATCCATATAAGGTTGGGGTAGTATAAGGACCATAGTCAACTTTTTTAGTTATGAACCTACTATTGTTGTATCCATATAAGGACCATAGTCAACTTTTTAGTTAGAGGCACACCTTCAAAGTGATCTAAGCAACACATGCCCTCTGCAATCTGTCTATTTTATCTGCAACACCATGCCCATTCTCCCAACTGGGCAAAAAATATGCTATTCTTTCTCTCTCTAATAATCCAAATATGTTTTGAATATTCCGATTAGTATAATTTATAGCAAGGCATTGAATGCACTGTGTAACATTCTAAATAATAGTGTGTAACATTTTAAATAATAGTATTACGTACCAAAAAGAATTGCATGAAATGACTAGAACTATTATAAAATGCAGTTTTGAATTCCAAAGAAATATACCTTTAAGAGGAAGGTAGCCTTTTTCTACAAGCAAAGGAATAGAGAAATAGGCCATTAAACCACACGCGCTGGTTGTCCAGAATGCCACCCTGGGAACGCCAAATTCATCGGCGACATGCTGCGTGTACGATAAAAGCCCATCCGTCACCATAAAACTCAGAGGAGGAACTTCCGGTTGATTATGGAGCTTCTCCATCAGCTTACGGAAGTACAAAGGACCGCTCTCTGCCACAGACTTGAACAGCTCAGGGATATTATTAGTGCGGCCATGTTCAGAAGGGAGCCCGTCCGACAGGGTTTCAAATCTGAAATTGTCTATCTGGAGAGATTCAGCCTTAAATCCCGACTGTAAAAGCCGTTCTTGGACGAATTCGGTATTGATAAAGGTGACATAAAAGCCCCGGGCAGATAGAACCTTGGCCAAGTTCATGTAGGGCTTGATGTGGCCCTGCAAAGGAAAGGGAAATAAGAGCACATGAGGTATAACATGGAACTGGGATTGCTTCTCCTGGGCCATTGACAGATTTGAAGAGAAGCTTTAGATAGCTCTAAAGATACAATACTATCCAGCAGGCTAAGTAGGAAGCCGTTATGAATCTTTAGCAGTTGCTCCGCTATTTAACGACCATCTAACAATGACCATCGTATGCTTACACCCAATGTCATCACTCCCAAGATTAAATTGTCGCAACTCCTTTGGAACTTTGCCGTGTACAATAAGTTCACGCATGGGAAGGTCACGTCACCTCAAGACAAGATTTGCTGGCAGCACATTCATTTCCTAGAAGCAAATTTATTTCCTCGACCACAGTCAATCTCTCATTCATCTCCTTCCACTATATGTTTCTTACCTGGTTGAAAATTTATTCTACTAGAGAGTATCATTGTTCAAGAATAGGCCACCCACCACTGAACACAGGTCACACCCAACACGTGCATTGCCCACTTTTGCAGGGGCAAGGACCTGGAAAATCCTAGCAAAACAACAAGACCATAATGGTATTACCATTTGTGATGATCATATGGTTACAACAGCATATGTAACCATATGGTATTACAATTTGTGATGATCATTATTATTCTAACCTACCTGTTAATCAGGTGGTGCCCTAAGAAATTCCTCAATAAATTAAATTGCCCTCATACTCCCAGCCTTTATTGCAGGTTCAAAGTACAAAAGATGAATTGAGCTATAAACTTCTGCAAAGACTGGACAATGTTTCCAACTATGTGGGAACTCTGCCCCCCACCCTGCATATCAACGGAAGTGGTGGGTGGCCTCTTTTTGTATAATTTAAAAGTAAAGGATACCAAAAAAAAAAATGAAAATTTAAAAGTAAAGGATACCTCCATTGTTAGATGGGGAGCTTATTGGTGGACCTACTCTTGGAGTGTGTGTTTCAGTGGTGGAATTTGGAAGGCAATACATCTGTCATTACAAAGTACACTGTTAAGGTCATTTCCACCAAAAATACTGGTTTGGTATTTGATGCTTTACTCTCTGGTCTGCCATTGTGATTATTATGGCCCAGAAGCTGATGATTAGTGTAACAGGCCCACTGGAGGGGTAACTACTTTCGATCCAGTCTTTCTAATCTTAAATCTCTGTCTAGCTGGAATACGTAGCTGGAGAAAAGTTGGGATGACCGAAAACATGGCATCGTAAGGCCAAGAGATATTTGGCATTGTCATTTTCCATTATATCTCACCCATAATGTTTTACCTCAACGAAATTAAAAGGTGAATCTTAAAACGGATAATGATGATACATAATGGTTACTCTCTAGTAGAATAAAATTTCAGCCAACTAAGAAAGATATAAGTGAAGGAAATAAATGAGAGATTGATTGTTGTCTACACAATGATTATTATCTAGAAGCACTTTTATTCTATTTAACTTAAAAAGTGAAGTGGTTACTCTCTAGTAGAATAAAATTTCAGCCAACTAAGAAAGATATAATTGAAGGAAATAAATGAGAGATTAATTGTGGTCGAAACATTGATTATTATTTAGAAGCACTTTTATTCTATGTAATGTAAAAAGTGAAGTAGTTGTCAACGAGTTTGCATTTATTTAATATATATTATATAATTATATTTTTATTATGGAATTTTAGTGTACAATTTTATTTATAGAGAATTTAAACTAAGGAATTTTTTTTAGAGATTTTTTTTGGATGAAAAAGCCATTATATTAATAAAATAATGTTTAATCATACAAAAAAGGGTGGGTGGGATTAGCACACCTCGTAAACCAATACATTAACCACTGTGGTTAAGAGTATACAAGAGTGTCAGAAACAACCCACAAACTGCCAAAACAGTATTAAATATGTATTCGAAAAGAAAGAAGCCGAGAAATTACTGCCACTTGAAAGGGGAAGGAAGATGCACATGACTCATAATGCAGGGTGCATTCCCCCAATGATCCATGAGGGTACGCAAGTACTGCAACTCCACATGTACTTTTTTAACCTATACTTGAATCTGTAACCAACAATCAAAGAATATATCATATTTATCAGCAACAAAGAAGACATGTCCGACATCTTGCTGAGAAAAAACAACTCTATTCCGGGACTTTTATAGATAAAACAAGGTACCAACTCTAAAAATATTCCAAACAAAATCCAAGTTGAAGGGAAAAGCAATAGGGTCACCCAAAATAGCATGCACCCAAGTAAAATCCTCCTACATAAAAGGTCTAAAAAATTCAAGAAGCCACTCCCAAGCTGACTGAGCCAGATCACAAGACCAAAAAACATGCAGTAAATCTTTTGCTTGTCCACAAACCGGGAAAATGAGATTATAAACACCCAGATGCTTGAGCCTACTGCCAAAAGGTAACCCTTGATGTAAGAGACTCCAAGAAAAAAAACTCTGTTTAGGTTCAATATACGTATCCCAAGCAGTCTGAAACATCTTATTAAATTGGGAGGGAAGAGAGACTAAATTCCACCTCAGAGTGAGCTTATCAACCATTGGAACTTGTGGGGTGAGCCATTTGTAGCCAAGATGAGCTTTATATTGCAAAATAAGAAGCTCCCCAGGCCAACACCAATCTGACCACTAGGGTTTTTGAAAATGCTTATGTAGTTTGCTCCAAATAGAAAACAAAATACTATAAATAACCACCTCATAAGTGTCTCTATCACTAGGATTTAAATTGTGAATTTGATGAAAAATTTCCCAAGGTATCCAACACCTGGCATGTCGGGAGAAGAAATAAAAAATGGAAGCAATACCATGCTTATAGAACCTCTGTGCTCTGACCCACTACACCAGAGCTAAGGGAGAACCTTTCCAAGTGATAATAGGAGAACACCAAATATTCATGGAAGACAAAGAGGCACTTGGTTTGCGAAAACTTCCTTGCCAACTAATCCAGGGTTTGAAGGCCTCCCACGCTTTCCAAATACTCTGAATGACAAAAGAACCTTTAACTTTAATAGGGACAAGGGCAGTAAGAATGGATTGCAATCTCACCCCTTTCCAAATTTTCTTCCCCTAAAGCAAACCAGAAGAAATGCAATGCCTGACCAAAGAGTTTTACTATGCTGTCTTCACATTGTAAGTTTCACTTACCTTGGAAGAGATACTTTTTGGATTTAGATCTAGTTTAAAAAATTAAAATTGACTTTTTGGATTTAGATGTGGTTTAAAAAATTAGATTTCAATTTTAATAAAGTGGTTTATAAAATAATGGTTTAAGAAAATGATAAAGGTAAATAGTAAAGATAAACATTCATGAATCACAATTTATATGAGACAATATTTATAAAGGATATTATTTCAATAGTGACAAAGTGGTTTATAGAATAATGACTAAATGATAAAGGTAAAAAGTAAAGTAGCTTTTAACATTCATGAATCACAACTCATATGAAACAATATTTATATAGGATATTATTTTCTCACTATGTATTTATTCAATCAATTATTTTGTTATCAAAATATAGAGTACAACTCTACCTCTCATTAGATTTGAGCCTTTGAACCTTTTATTTAGACTTTTAAAGTTTTTAATATAGGCTCATTCAAGTTGTCTAACCCATTAGTCTAACTAGAATGGATGTGTAATCCTTATCAAATTTTCTACAAGTTTGTTGTATATTAGATTTTCTTTTTTGTTAAAGATGTTTTACATGTGGTAAAGAAAGAGAAAGACTTGAACTCTCAACCTCTTAATAACCAACCTTGTTTACTATAAACAAAATAATTATATTATATCATGAGAGTGAAATGAAATGATTTTAATTATGTCCATCTGAGACCTAATACAATATAAGGTATGACATACAACCCTACTCCCTTTTGGTTTCAAATATTGGGCCTCCTAGTTAGAGTTCCAAAGTTTAACATTCAAGAAAAAAATGTTTAACAAAGTAAAAAATAGTATAACCATTTGTAATTAAAAAAAATTATTCAACAAATCAAAATTTTCAAAACCAAATTGTTCATCTTTTGTAGTGTAATTTTTCAATTGTTGATTTTTAATAAGAAGCTTCTTTACTTTTTATATTATTAATTCTTCAAAAATATTTATTAATGAGTTTAATTTTAGAGTGTTCTTTATTTTTTACATTCTTAATTCTTCAAAAGGATTTATTAATGAGTTTACTTTTAGAATGTTCTCACATGCATTCATGATATCCTTGCAGGCTGTATATTTTATTATAAAATATTTTTCAGTCTCTACTCTTCCTATTGTGCAAACATATCAAACTATAATTCTTAAGGTATTATCCATCTCGAATTCTCACTTGAAATGATATGAATTGAACCTTAATTAGACTACCTCACCACGATCAATTGATGATGTTGTCTTGGGAGTAGTATATTCTTGTAGTAAATGGTATCTTTATAGAGGTTTTAGATAAATATTCATTTTAATCTTGGGAGTAGTATATTATTAGGGATTTCATAAAAGAGTATTTATTTAATAGGGATGTGCTTTAAATTGTAACTTTTGGACTATCACATCTCATTTTTTAGAAGAAACAGGTGGTTGAATTTAACTTTATTTATTTTTTAATAATAAATATGTATTGAAATTAATATTTTTTCCTCAAAAAAAGTCATAATTTTACATTAAGAAAATATGAAATTTTATTCTTCATATGCTTCTTTGGCATTTCTTCAAAATTTCAATAGTAACCTATAATTTAGGTCATTTATACGTTATAACTAGCTATCTCTATTATGCTGATTTTTATCCTTAGGCACCTTCCCAATTTATCAAACAATGTCCTTTACATCACTAGCTTTTGAGTTTTTTGAAAACATTACTTTATATGTGCTTGCTTTAACTAGAGTGTACTAATCCTTCTAGATAGAGATTTGGACTAGTTGCACTACATTACCCTCATTGAATCTTGTACTAAGCACATACCTGGATCAATCTGAAGTGTCTCCTTTGAGAGTTCATTTGCTTCCCTATATAGTTCTCTATAAATATGCCAAAAAGTAAAAGCTTCCCTTTGATCCACAAATATCTTTATTTGAAATAATATGGGTTGTCAAATCATGTTTTCCCTCCTAAAAACACCAAGCATCCAGTTTATTACCACCTAAAAGTATCCATAAATTTGATTTTTTTGAATTCATTTTGATTCTGCCAATTGAACCAAAAAGTAAAGGTAAAGTAGCTTTTAACATTCATGATTCACAACTCATATGAAACAATATTTATAGAGGATATTATTTTCTTGATGTGTATTTATTCAATCAAATATTTTATTATCAAAATATAGAGTACAACTCTACCTCTCATTAGATTTGATCCTTTGAACCTCTTATTTAGACTCTTAAAATTTTAACAATAGGCTCACTCAAGTTGTCTAACCCTTTAGTCTAACTAGAATGGACATGCAATCCTTACTTATCAAGTTTTCTATAAATTTATTGTATATTAGATTTTATTTTTGTTAAAGATGTTTTACATGTGGTGAAGAAATAGAAAGACTCGAACTCTTAACCTCTTAATAACCAACCTTGTTTACTATAAATAAAATAATTATATTATATCACGAGAGTGAAATGAATGAAATGAAAAGATTTCGATTATGTCCATTTGAGACCTAATACAAGATGATGTATGACATACAACCCTACTTCCTTTTGGTTTCGAATCTTGGGCCTCCTATTTAGAGTTCTAAAGTTTAACATTCAAAACAAAAAAATTAACAAAGTAAAAAATAGTAAAAAATTATTCAACAAATCAAAATGTTCAAAACCAAATTGTTCATCTTTTGTAGTGTGTTTTTTCAATTGTTGATTTTGATAAGAAGCTTTTTTATTTTTTATATTATTAATTTTTCAAAAATATTTAAAAGGATTTATTAATGAGTTTACTTTTAGAGTGTTCTCACATGCATTCATGATATCCATGTAGGATTTATATTTTATTATAAAATATTTTTTAGTCTCTACTCTTCTTATTGTGCAAAAGACACATATCAAACTATACCTCTTAAGGTATTATCCATCTCGAATTCTCACTTGAAATGATATGAATTGAACCTTAATTAAACTACCTCACCACGATCAATTGATGATGATGTTGTCTTGGGAGTAGTATATTCTTGCAGTAAATGGTATCTTTTATAGAGGTTTTAGATAAATATTCATTTTAGTCTTGGGAGTAGTATATTCTTAGGGATTTCATAAAAGAGTATTTATTCAATAGGTATGTTCTTTAAATTGTAACTTTTAGACTATCACATCCCATTTTCTAGAATAAACAGGTGGTTGAATTTATATATATATTTTAAATAATAAATCTGTATTGAAATTAATTTTTTTCCTTGAAAAAAAGTCTTAATTTTATATTAAGAAAATATGATTCTTTGGCAATTCTTCAAAATTTCAATAGTGACCTAAAAATTAGGTCATTTATACATTATAACTAGCTATCTCTATTATGCTAAGTCCTATCCTTAGGCACCTTTCCAATTTATAAAACAATATCCTTTAAATCACCAGCTTTTGAGTTTTTGAAAAAGTTATTTTATATGTGCTTGCTTTAACTAGAGTGTATTAATCCCCCCAGATAGATTTTTGGACCAAATGCAGTGCATTGACCTCATTGAATTATTATACTAAGCACATACCTGGATCAATGTGAAGTGCCTTCCCTATAAATATGCCAAAAAGTAAAAACTTCACTTTGATCCACAACTCTTTTTATTTGAGAGAAGATGGGCAGTTGAATCATGTTTTCCCTCCTAAAAACACCAAGCGTCCAATTTATTACCATCTACTAGTATACTATTTTGCCTCCAAAACAAACTTGACCAAAGTCAATCTTCCCCCCAAAGAGAGCCTTTTGTTGCACAAAATTAATTCTTCATTCCACCTTATTTATCAAACAATTTTAGTCTTTTTTAGTGTAGTCATTGGATTTCAAAATGAACCCCAAATATTTAAAACCTTAGTGAAGATCCAATTTGTTAAAGGGGAAAAGTTGACCTACTATTATGGTTTTATTTTTATTCATACATTTAAATAACATGCTTGAATTCAATGCATTAATATGCATACCTTTTGCTAGGCAAAAAATATCTAAAGATTATTTTAACTTCTCTACAAATCTTACCGCTCTATTTGTGAAAAGGAGAACATCATCTACAAAAAGTAGATGGCTGACTTCTACAATTCTATATATTTTAATTCCTTTTATAGCTCCTTCCCTCTTAGCTTCTATAACACACCTACTTAATACCTCATCTGCCAAAAAAATAACAATGGTGACAAGGGGTAACCTTGTTAATACCTTGAGAATCTTTGAAGAACTGAGATGCTAACCCATTAACGAAAGCTGCAAAATAAATAAATCAAAGACATACCATAATCCAGTTCACCATTTGCACATAAAACCTAATATGAGTAAGTATCATTCTTAAATATAGCTATTTTACTCTGTCAAAAGCCTTAGAGAGATATAACTTCATCACCATTGTTGGTAGTTTCTTTGATTTTATGGTATTAAGACTTTCTTAAGCAGCACCAATTGCTTGGTGAATTTGTCTACCATGTAGGAAACAAAATTGCTCAATAGATATAGAAGCATAGAAGAACATTTTAATTCTTAAAGCAATCATTTTTGCTATGATTTTATACACACAATTACACAAATAAATGGGCCTAAAATCATCAAAGGAAGAAGGATTATCCTTTTTTGGAATAAGAGTAATGAAGCTAGAATTGATAATTGTGTTTACCTTTCCTTTTAGCCTAGATTCCTCCACAACCTTGAGTAGGTTAGACTCCAAAATATCATAGAGCCCAAGAAAGAATTCCACAATCCACCCATCAAGTTTTTAACTCTTATATTTTTGGAAGGAGGTTAAAACAACTTTTAGCTCCTCCTTTGAGACTTCCTTAATCAACTCATCATTGGCTTTCTCATCTATAAATCTGGGAAAGAGAGAACTTATTTTAACTATTTTGACTATATTAACTTGACTAGGATCCTTGTACATTTGACCAAAATACCTTACACACATGTCTTCTATTCCTTTAAAGGAGGATAATTTACTTCCATCTTGTCCCTATAACTCCCAAATTGTATTTTTTTGTTTTCTATGGTTTGCAAAGCTAAGAAAATATTTAGTGTTCTCATCCCCATTTGCAATCCATAGTTCTCTACTTTTTAGCCTCCATCATGTTTCTCTCTTTGCCAACAATCTAACCTTCTCTTGTTCCTTATACTAAAGCCTTATTTTCTCATCCATTTTTTTTAAATTCATCTACTAGAAATATTGCAATCTCCTCCTCAATCTCCCTTAGTTTTTTCTCATCCATTAGTTTTTTTTATAAGCCCACTAAGCCACTACTACCTTAACCCTTTTTAAATTTGTTTTAAATTGTATACTAACAGATTATCTTAGACTAGAATCAAACTTCACCTATTTTGATTTGACTAGAGTTATAAAGTTATCATGTTTTAGCCACTCAAAATTAAATTTAAAATGACAATGTGGTTTTTTCTCCTCTTTTATTAAAAGAAGCATGATAGGGGAGTGATCAAAGTCACAACCAACTTAAATTCAAGACTTCAATATATAAGTGTCGTTTACAAAACTCTTTACTACTAAGAATCAGTCTAATCTCTTAAAAATTCTATCAACTCCTGTTCATGTTTCTCCAAGTTGGGATAAATTGTATAGGCACCATGTATACCAGCCCCTTGGATTCAAAATTTTGGATGAAGTAATTAGCCAGTTGATTAGTTCTAGTAGCAAACCCCACACTTCACTCCTCAAGAGAGTTAAGTTTTAGCTTCTAAAATTTTTTGATATATAAGCTTATCCTAATACTACATCCTGTATTTATAGGGGCCATAAATTTTCACTGTTTCCCCAAGATCCACCGAAAATAATTCATTCCTTACTAATTCAAGAAATGCAAATTTGGTTAGCCTAAAATAATTTACCTTCCATCATGTAGCCACTCCTCCTAAGGCTCCTACAACATCAAGGCCAAAAAATCCCATCCTTTAAGCAATTTATTGAGATATTACATCACTTTCATAGCTAACTCTTTTGTCTCTTAAATTAGAAAAATATTTGGATTATGAATCCCTACTAACCTGCATAGAGCAAAATTTTTTGCATAGGTGCCCATCCCTAAAATTTTAAAGGAAATTACTTTCATTGATTAACTATGTTTGGGATCATTTATTAACTATATTTTGGATCATCCTTGGTGGAATGAATCCATTCTGAAGAGGACAAATCAAGGTATAATTTTAAAGAAGATGAGAGTGAGTACTTCTTTGATGATGATGAATATGAGGATGAGACCGAGATGGCCTACCTAGGGCCTCAACATTTACATCATCTTAGGGAACCTATGGATATGGAGGAAGTGTATCATATAGTCTTCCTAGGTCCTCCCATTTTGAGGTGACCAGTGAACTTAGAGGAGATTTATCACATGGTCTTCTTTGGTCCTTTGAACTTAAGACAGTTGCTTCCCCCAAAATATCCAATCATCTTGTTAAGTTTTTTTCTAGAGTAGACCTGATTATCCCGATACCACCTGAGCCACATATAGAGCATGGGGAACAACCCAGAAGTAGTGAATTTTATCCATGTGGTCCTAGAGATTTATTTTCATCCATCAACATGATATCCATTGATTTGACCACTCCACTCCAAAACCCATCCGACCCTTTGAAGCCATTACACTTTGATCCTGAGGCCATTGATTTTTATTACATCAATTTACCCCTAGAGCCTAAATATTTCTTCCCTAATGAAAAAATTCTACAACCATTCCATTTTGCAACAGGTTGTGCCCATGATGTTTATCATGCTAAGGTTGATCCTGATTTGGTAGAACCTATAAACCTATATGTTGACATCCATTTGATCCCTATGCCTCACCAGCTTGAGTAGGGATCACATATGTTAATAGAGGAAAATTTTGAAGTGGATATCAGCGAAGATGCCACAAATCCAAAGAATGTTATATTAGAAGAAAGTGTATCTCTTGAGGAGCATGCCAGCCTCATTCCTTTATTGAAAGAGAGACCTGATCTCTTTTCTTGGAATTATAAGGACATGTTGGATCTGGATCCAAAATTGGTTGTCCACAACATTTTGTTGGACCCCACTAAAAATCCTATCAAGCAAAAACTCAGTAAAATGCATCAAAACATTGCCTTAATGGTAAAATATGAATTATAAAATTTGTTGTATGTAGAGTTCATTATTCCCATCAACTATCTAGAATGGGTATCTAACATGGTACTCCTAGAAAAACATGATGGAAGAATCCATATCTACACATATTTTAGGGACCTCAAAAAGGCAACACCCAAGGATTCATTTCCATTGCCTAATATCGATTCTCTTGTAGACACAACTACAGGTCACAAAATGCTCTCACTCATGGATGGTTTTTTTTGTTACAACCAGATTCAGATTAAACTTGAAGATCAACGTAAAACTACTTTTACCACTCCATGGAGGATATTTTGCTATAAATTTATACCATTTGGCCTTAAAAATATTGGTGCCACATATCAATGGGCTATGACATACATCTTTCATGAATATATGCACAAGATATTAGAGGATTATATTGATGACTTACTGGCCAAGTCATTATTGCATGAAGAGCACACCAAGGTCCTTAGGAAAGTATTTGATCACCTGATTGAGCACAATGTCAGGTTGAATTCCAAGAAATGTGTCTTTGGCATAAGTTTAGGAAAAATCTTAGGATTCATAATTTCTAAATGAGGGATCGAAGTAGATCCAACAAAGGTAAAGGCTATATTATAAATGGGCCCTCCCACAAATATCAAAGAATTAAGAAGCCTACAAGATAAATTAGCATCTATAAAGTGCTTCATCATGCATTTATCAGATAAATGTCAACCCATGAACTGACTTCTATACAAGGGGGTCCCATTTAACTTGGATGAAGACTGCAAAAAAGCCTTTGTTGAAATCAAGCAATATCTGGCCACGCCACTAGTAATAGCTCCACCTAGACCATAAGTGCCATTTTTGTTATATATATTCACCATGAACTTTGCACTAGGAACCATGCTAGCCTAGAAGAACATGCAAGATAAAGAATAGGTAATAAGACCTTGGTTAGCTATATGCTACGGTATGCATATGTAGAAAATTTGTGCTTAATAATGAAATTTGCAACTAAAAATTTGTGCCACTATATGCTGAGTCATACGATGTATGTGATATCAAAAAAAAAATCTTTGTAGGACATTATGAGTACGACATATCATAACACGCGTACTGCAAAGTGGATCATGCTATTGATAGAATTCAACCTATAATTCATTAGCCAAAATTCAATCAAAGGATAAGTCATAGTTGATAAATTGGTAGAGGCACCTCTTCAATATCATAAACCTCTTGTCATATAACTTCCCAATGATGTAGTATTTGCATTGTCGGAGTCACCAAAACCTGAAGAATCGGATAATAAAGTTGATATGTCTTTGTTCTTTGATGGTTCAAAATATGAGCAAGGGGGTGGTGCAAGGATTGTGTTTTTTATGCCACAAGGTGCTCCAATGCCCTTGTCATTTAAACTCAACTTCCCTTGCACCAATAATAACATAGATACCCTAATATTGGGTCTCCAAAAAATGATCACCATGAAGATAAAAAATATAAATATCTTTGGTGACTCCCTTCTCATAGTTAATCAAGTTAAGGGAATTTATCAGTGTAGGTGTCCTATCTTGAAAGTATATAAGGAAGCTTTGGACACTTAGAAAAACTAGAGTGGTAAGACATCGAGGCAACCCCTCAAACATAAAATAGATTTGTAGACACCATGGTATCTTTGGGATCCTTAATCCCTCAAAAATTTTCAACCAAATTTACTACCATCCATGTAAATACGCTCTCACAATCTATGATGCTACGTGAGGCTCAAGTTAACCATGAATCAGTCCATATGATTTATATAGAATTAAACCATGATTTGTTCTATAAATCTAAAGACTTTCTAAAGAAGGCATCCTAGGGATCCTTGATCTCATAGGGTCCTGCAAAGAATGGCACTACCATTCACCATAAGGTTGTCTCCTAATTTTCATTCATACACATCAAATCACAGTGGTAACAAGTCATCTTGTTTGTCAAAATTTTTTATTATTAGGATTGGTTAAACCAATTACATGATTTCCTAAATTTTGGAATAATCTCGTAGGGATTGTTGCATGCCACCAAAAGATCATTCAAACAAAAATCGACCAAAGACATCTTGTTAGGAGACATATTATATCATCATACCTATGATAGAATTCTCCTTCATTACCTTGAGCTCCAAGAATCATCTTGGGTGATTTCACAAGCTCATAATGGTACATGTAGTGGCCATTTTAGTGGCATGGCCATTGTCAAGCGCATCCTTTGAATGGGCTATTATTGGCCCACCATGAAGAAGGATTGTTGTGTGTATGTTAAGAAATACATTAAATGCCAATACCATGCTAATATTACACACATATCATCGCAGGCCTTATAGCCCATCCAAGCGACTTTGCCATTTTTGTAGTGGGGTTTTGATCTAATTGGTAATATTTCTCTCCCATATTCGGGTCGAAACACGTTTATCATAATGAAAACTGAGTATTTTACAAAGTGGGTGGAAGTGATCCCCTTAACTTCTATGATTTTAGCACATATTGCATAGTTCATACTTAACAATATTATCTATTATTTTGGGATCTCATACAAAATAATCTCAAATAATGGAACTTCATTTAGAAATAAAATTGTAAGGGCTATAACATCCAAATATAATATTAAACATATTTTTGCAACTCCTTATTATCCTTAGGCCAATGGGAAAGCAGAGACCTCAAATAAAATAGTGGTACCCATATTAAAAAAAACCATAAAATAAAATCATAAAGATTGGCACATTCAACTACCTCTTGCATTATGGGCTTATGAGACTAGCATACAGATGCCCATTGGAGTAACCCTATTTTCATTGGTATATGACATTGAGGCCATCGTACCTTTGAAATTAGAAATTCCAACAATATGCATCGCATTGAAAGAGTTCATCGATGACGACACTACACGACAAGCTCACCTATATCAACTGGTGCTTCTCAATGAACGTCATGTGAATGCTCTTGAGCATATCTATATTTACCAAGATCACCTAAAAATAGCTTATAATAATAAATTCCATCTGAGAGACTTTAAATTTGGGGATATTGTGCTAAAAAAACCAAAAAAACTCAAACCTGTCGCCACATCTACGAGACAAGTTTGTGGTCAATTGGTTAAGTCCATTCATTATTTCAAAAAATATTGGACCTAGAACCTATCACCTAACATTTCTAGAAGTTTTTGAAGAGCTTAAGCCTCTCAAAATCCTTCACCTAAAGGTGTTTCATACATAAAATCCAAAAAAATCATAAAATCATTAAAAATCCAAAAATAATTGAAAAGTCAAAAATTCAAAAAAATTTAAAACATAAAAAATATTTAAATTTTGTATTGCATCATATGTATTCATTTAATTGCATTTCATTAGGCATCATAATCCATTGAAATTGCATTAGGATATATTTTTTTTACAATATTACAAATTATACCACGTTTGTATGCCAATCATGCATATTTAAATCATCATCCATCATCCCCTGTAAGTAATTATGTTTTTCAACACAACCATTCAGTTGCTATGAGGTCAAAACACATTTAGCATAACGAAAACTAATAATTTTACCAAGTGGGTGGAAGTGATCCCCTTAAATTCTATGACTGGAGCACATATTGCAGAGTTCATACTTCATAATATTATTTGTCATTTTGGGATCCCATCCAAAATAATATCAAATAATAGAACTTCATTTTAAAATAAAATTGTAAGGGCTTTAACATACAAATATAATATTAAACACATTTTTGTAACTCCTTATTATCCGTAGGCTAATGGGAAAGCAGAGGCCTTAAATAATATAGTTGTAATCATCTTAAAGAAAATCATAAAAGAAAATCATAAATATTGGCACATTCAATTGCCTCTTACATTATGGGTTTATAGAACCAGCATACGGACACCCATTGGGGTAACCCTATTTTCATTGGTATATGACACTGAGGCCATAATGCCCTTGGAATTATAAATTCCAATACTTCACGTACATTAAAAGAGTTCATCAATGGCAACACTGCGCGACAAGCTCGCCTAGATCAATTGGTGCTTCTCGATGAACGTTGTGTGAATGCTCTTGAGCATATCTATGTTTACCAAGATCACCTAAAAATATATTATAATAATAAATTCCATATGAGAGACTTTAAATTTAGGGATCTTGTGCTAAAATAAAACCAATAGAACTCAAACTTGCCACCGCATCTGTGAGATAAATTTATGGCCAATTGGTTAGGTCCATTCATTATTTTAGAAAATATTGGACCTGGGACCTATCACCTAACATTGCTAGAAGGTTTTGAAGAGCCTAATGCTCTCAACATCCTTTACCTAAAGGTATTTCATACTTGAAATCCAAAAAAAATCATAAAAATATTAAAAATCCAAAAACAATTGAAAAGTCAAAATTTTTAAAACAATTTAAAACATCAAAAACACAAAAACATTTACATTTTGTATTGCATTGTATGAATTCTGTTAATTGCATTGCATTAGGCATCGTCATACATTACACTTGCATTAGGATAGATTATTTTTACAATCTTACAAATGACACCACGTTTGTATGCCAATCATGCATCTTTAAATAATCATCATCCATCATCCCCTATGAGTAATTATGTTTTTCAACACAACCATTCAGTTGCTATGAGGTATATACTAGGGTTTTTCGGTCATTCAACCATACCTAGTTATATTTTCAGATTTTTTAGAAAGCTATCTTAACTTTCAGAAGATAAGGTCTAGTTTTGATAACACCTAGCATATATCAAAATCCCATCACAATTTAAAATTAATAATCCTAGTTTGAACAAGGAAATATGAACACTACAAAGTGGTCCTACTCACCTTAAGCAATTTTTTTTTACTTTCTTATATTGTGATGCACATGGTCTAGGATGTTGATTATTGGCAAAATGACAAGCTCCCCCCTACCCAAAGAAATCCCTTTCTTTCATATAAAATGAATAAATTTCCAATTCAAAGCAAAGAAAAATAAATAATGATTTGCATCACTAAGAAAATCCCTTGCTCCAAGATAATAAAATACAAAATAAATAGTAATTTTCATCACTAAACATGAGAAAGTATCCTAATAAATGAAAATAAAACAAAGGGGTGAAGAGCTTGAATCCCTCGAATAGTTAGTATTCAAAGTCATTGAGTGATCCCCATTACAAAAATGGGCTGAATGAAGCTCACCTGGCAATGGGGTAGTTCTAAGTAATTTATAGATGAGCTAGTTTTAGGTGGCTTGTACTACTTACTAGTCTAATCCAACTGCATCCAAATTTAGGATATTGATGAACATAGGGTGATCCTCATTATGACAATGGGCTGAATGAATCTCGCTTGGAAATGAGGTAGTCTTATGTTTCATTTAATATATTCATTTGCACAAATAGGGATAATGAATATCTTGGTCTATATAACAAAATATTTTATCTTTTAGGAGTCTTGTGTAGTCATTATACAATTTTTGATTAATAAACTAGGTTGTTTGAGTCTCATGGAAAACCTCAAAAATCCCTTATAGCAACAAATCATCTCATCAATAAATCACAATTTTTCTTATGAGGTTTTGTTTATTAAGGGGTGTTCATGGAATAGGATAGATATTAGATGGATATTAGCAATGATATTTAAATGGTCACTAACTATTTTGTGCATATATTTTAATTTACAGAAACTTATAGGAAAAACCTATACATCTCACATCATTTCATTTCACATATGGATGCCTAAATGATTAATTATTATGATAAGAGTTACCATTTTTTATTCATGATTGTTATACATTCTGTGGTATCTTCAATTAGTTTGTTAAACACATATTAGATTTATTCTTTATGTTTTAAGTGATTAAAGCATACATGTTCATTTGCATTAAATCATCTTCATGTAATTAATGCATTTCATACACATCATCTAGCATAGCACATTGTATAGATTAAATGCATAAAAAATTGAAACAAAATTAAACATGCATTTAATTATCATCATTGCATCCATATCAACATACCTCATAGTACATATACATATCTAGATCACAACATCTAATCATACATCTATTATCTAGCTAGTGCATGTCATCAATACATTGCATACATATAGCATAATCAAAGCATCATATAAGCATTACATCAATAACTACATCATATGAACATAAAGCAAAGACATAATACACATAATGAGAAGCAAATAAAGTATCATATATATGTGTAAATCATAAGTACATGAGGTACAAAAATACCCATAGGCTACAATAGTGTAAGTCCTTAGACCTTACACTCAAAAATGATACAAGCCAAATCATGGCATATCAAGCAGGGCCTACACCCCCTAAGTTGCCTCCTCCCTCGGCTCCATCCATGTGAAGCTATCTAGAACTAAAACCCACTTATCTCTCTGATCATGCACCTGACCAATGACTAGGGCATACTGAAGATTGTCTAGACTCACTCCACTTGCTCGATTGGGATCCCCCTACTATAGATTTCTCTAGTAGAGTGCCACCTAATATCCCAATCTGACCCTCTAAAGAGATGATGTATGCAACATCTACTACCATATTATATATCCTCTTCTCTAAGAGACCCCACAATCACCTAATATCTACATCACTACCTAAATCTACCTATCCCTAAGTTGTTGGAGTGGATGGTGTGACTTGAACCATAGGAGAAACCCCTAGCTATGACATAAGAGCAACACTTTGAGTAGTCTTGGTGTCTACCTTGATGATATTAGCTACCAACTACATCTACAAAGTTTGTATCATGGTTTGGGCTGAATTAACCTGAGCTTGAAGAGTATTCCTCTCCTCCTTATAACTCCACCACTTCCACTATCCTACACTAAGTTGGATCTGTGTAGTAGTGAGAGATGTATCTCACTCCATGATCTATCTCTAAGCTATCTACAATTGTACCTATAGACTGTACCTGAGCTTGTAGATAGAATAACTCATTATCTATGACATCCTCATCATCATCATCATCATCATCATGAGGATCCTCCACATGCTCTACAACCTATACCCATGCCTCATCCACCCTATGATGTACTCATCTCCCATAACCACTGCCCCCCTCAGCTACCATCTCATCCCTAGATTTAACTAGGTTTCTACCACCCTTCCATAGCTGAGTAGTCCACCAAGTGTTATACTTTACTTATGTGCTAGGGTTTGATGCACCTGTATCATCAATAGGAGTGTCTGCCTCCTCTGTTAGCACTATAACCTATGGCATAAGAAATAGTGTCTCCACCTTTAGGCAACTATAGAGGACTGGTTCCTCTAGCACATCCTATGATATAATGAACTACCTAGTTACCTGGGAGAAGTGGAAGAACTCTCTCACCCCTCTATGGTTCCCAATGACCCATCTATCGTGCCTAATCTAGATAAGGTACCTGTCTACCTCCTCCCATATAGGAAAGTCTAATTAAGGCCTCAAAATGATCTGGCTCAATTGTAATCCTATTAGTGACTGCATATAGTGGTCCTAATCCCTAGCATGAGATTAGCTCCAGCATGTCTCTACCTCCCATGGCCATCGTGCAACATAATATTGGCCATATAATTCTATAGATGCTATAGGCAATGTAAGTCCCTCTAGTAATTCTAGTTGGATGTGCTCCAACCCCTAAATCTAGAGCAATAGGTTGTAGCATACTCCCACTCACCCCTAGCTCATAATATAGTACAACTCATAATAGATTTGGTCCAGTGGTGCACTCCCCCATGCCATGATCAGTGACTACTCTGTAGTGCTCTCCAAGAGGTCATGTAGCATGTCTAAGATGTTTTAAGGGAACCTCATGCTTGAAGTGTCTAGAAGTAGCACATTACAAAAATGTGCATCAAAACTTCTTGGAAATGAGAGAATACATTCACCCTATACCAATGCTCAATAGGTACCCCACCATTCTCAATATATAGTAGTGCCACTATTACCCTATCTCAAAACACCTGAGTGAAAACTACATCCCTAGCTGTGGTCTCAAAGGATGTAATGGCCCAACCATCAATTGGGATCCTAAAGATACGGTAGATGTCCTCCAATACCGTCATATCACTAGTTGGAAGATGAAAAGTGTTAATCCTAGAATCCCATAAGTGGACTATGGCTTTAAGGTAGGTCTGGTCTGACATAATCATCGATAATCGTATGACAAAACTAAGGTCAATCACACCAAACTACTCCTAATATGCATCATCTAACTGGGGTAGTAGCTTGATCAATAGATTAGGCTATCACACATGTATTTTAAATGTCTAATGTGCAAATCAAAAATAATAATCAACCTCAAATTCCAAAAAAAATAGCAAAATAAAATAAAAAATCAATAAAAAATTAAACAATTTTCCTAAGGTTTCCTAGCTGCCCACATCGACAACAACTACCATGACCACTGTTGACATTGTTAGTGGCTAATCAACAATGATCATTTTTTGACCATTGGGGTTTGAACCTAGATGTATACAATGATAGCGACCCCCTTTGGTAGAATGGGAGACACCATCATTGATAGCGGTTGTGGGAATGACCCCACACAAGGTCATATCTCACCCCAAAAATACCCAAAATTAAATCCCACCCACCTAAGCTAACCTAACGCTAAACCTAACTACGAGGTGAGGTTAATTTCCTACAATTTAATGAGGTTCATTTAGCCCATTAATTAGTGAGGTTCATTTTTAAATGCTCAAATTTACAAGAATGAGATGAAGATTCTACCTTAGAAGCTCTAGTTCTACCACTAGTAGATGCCTCTAACTAATCCGCCATGGTGGTTTTAGGTAGTTTTTAACAACGTCCTGTATCAGTTTTCAGTCTCTCTCCCTTAGAGCTCTCACTTTATCCATTGCTAGCTGGAAATAATGAACTAAAAATTGCCAAAATTCCTATATATAATTTTTTATTTTTAGTAGCTGCTTATTTTGATAGCAAGCGTAGAATAGGGCAACCCTAGCCACTAATGTCGATAGCGCTACAATATTTGCAAATATCATTCATGGATTTTTATTGCATCTAGAAAAAAATAATAAATACCCCAAATTTATCACCATGAAGAGCTTCAAAATGGACTTTTAAGCATATTTATCGGTCCAAAATTTTCAAAAATCATCAAAATAACAAAAAAATCAAATAATAAAATTTCAATTATGCCTTGTATCTAGTTATTTACTCTATAAACTTGGTATTTGCAGTGACTTACGCTCCATGCAATTCAAAAAGATGAGTAAATTACCTTAAGGCTATTTGATCCAAATTATTCATCGATGAATTGAAATGTCTTCACTTCAATCCCCAATAAGGCCATAGTAGCTGGACTGCTCCACAAGAATGAGCTATTCATTTACTTTACTCTATTAAATTTTAGTAGATTATCAAACATAGTGATTCATCACATAATAAAATTGAATTGCTATCATATTTATTCCCTAAGAAGGCCATTACAACCAAACTGCTCCATGGGATAGATATGCACAATTACTATTAATGGTTGAAATCATAGTTGTAATAGGACCTACCTTACAAAAAAATTAATCATCTTGCATTATTCAAATTAGTCATTTTGGTAAAGGGACTTTTCGCTTTTATCACTTGCCATTTTACTCATCGACTTGTCATTTGAGGTGGTAGTCATAATAAAGAATTCATAATAAAAATCAACAATTGAATACTTAAT
The DNA here is from genome assembly GCA_028583015.1 of Wollemia nobilis. NCBI lineage: Eukaryota > Viridiplantae > Streptophyta > Pinopsida > Araucariales > Araucariaceae > Wollemia > Wollemia nobilis. The sequence goes on from JAQPPZ010001925.1 coordinate 9,575,887, forward strand.
TTTGTAAATTGCATTCATATTATGAATTATTGCGAACAACTATCACAAGCTTACCCTATTTTTGGGAAAAAAACAAATATGTTGATTTAAATATTTTAGCGATCTGTCTATCGAACCTGTTGTAGCCCCACTGCTACCTGACTGAATCCAGATATACCTTAAGTTTTGTAAAATTTAAGTCTTTCATTCCATTGAAAGCAATGATTCCGATATGTATGCTCTTTCCATGATTGGGGTATCTAACATTGATGAGATCAATGAACATAATTAAGCCTATAAAATGGTTTTAGGTTGTCTATTTTTGCTTAGCATCATGTTTTCCCAAAATGTATCCCAAAAGGGGCATCTGTAGACACCTAAAACACATCATATTTAGGAGACTACTCATATGGGCACCTTTGCAAACCATATGAATGAGCTTGGACATTACCAAGAACTAGTAGTTATTTTAACCACTCGTTTAGGGTATCCTAGTACTATGTAGCTCTAACCACTAATGTCAATAGCATCTATGATTGTAGCATTGATGATCAGAGCGACTAGGACCTAGATGCACCTATCGATATTGGCTATGAGTAGCTTATTCCTAGCCATGCTAAATGAGAGTGACTAGCCCTAAAACCAACCTAGGATCTCAAACCGAGAAAAATCAGTTGCATTTAACTCATTTGCAATGGTTCTTGTGTGGTTTTGTCTATGAATATTTCATAAGCCTCATTCTAACTGCTTCATACGAGTTGGTTATTGATCTTGGCTTCCTTGAGAAGTCAAAATGAGGATTTAGGAAGTCTATTTAAAATCCTCCCAAAGAGAGTTATGCATATAGAATTCACTGCAGTGAAGCCCTATCAGATAAGAGAGCAACTTTGCATCCATGTGAGGTGTAGTGAAGTGTTGTCCAATTACAGTATGATGATTGTCCATGCATCAATGGATCTTCCAAAGGATTGAGGAGAAATTTTGTTATTCTTAATTAATTCACTCTAGATATGAGTTGATCCATCATAAATCCATGTTTTGAGATACAAGTGACCATTGAACATCAATTATGTAACAAATCAAGCGATATAAAACCAATATTTAGAGAGAGCAGAGCCTTCACCCTGTAGCCGCTATTTTCAATAGTGGCTCACAGGCTTAGCCTGTAACACACCAGTGGAGTATTCCTAGTGGGGATGTGTTTTCCATAAGCAATAATGATTCCTAGGCCAAGCTTATCTCAATGAACAATTTAGAAAGTCTTCTAATCACCCGAACTACCCTTGTATGAATTATCAATTCCTTGTATGGACCCTAATTACATACACTATATGATATCAGATTGTACAATGACCAATATGGTACGATATTACACTCATAAAAACTGATAGATGTTTTTTTGGGTGTTGCCATACGCATTTTTGTAATCGTTCAAGTTAATTCACCAAAACTTCCAAATTGGGTAAATTCATGTCAATCACCTGTTTACCAAATCGGGTAACAACTGTTTGTACAATGTACAATGTACGATCTATACAAACTACAAGTATATAAAGGTGTTAATTGCTATTCTCTTCTACTCTAATCTCTCTCTAGGATGTTTTGTAAAGGTTTAACTGCCTAAACAAGACAATCTCTTTCACCAACAAAATTCAAACCGAGATGATGAGAGATTCCATACAAGTAATTCCATCCAGGAAACATACAATATGCTTCAACATGTCTTAAACAATGTCACTAAGCTCCTAAATAATTCCCCATGATTCACCAATGATCATCTTCTCCACAAAGCTGCAACAAAGCTAAAACTAACATATAACAGTAAGGTAGAAACTCAATTACATAATGTTAATCCAAAATGCATTATCCATTCACAACAAGATCATACACTGTCATCCAAAACATCTATTATTCTGATTAATGGCTGTAAATTCAGTTACAATGTGGAAAACTCTTTCAAGGTAATTGCATTAACTCAAAAATATATCTATATCTCTATTCTAGCAACTAATAACCAGTAAACTAGTAGCCAAACCTCCAAATTAAAAAATGGGGCCTTATATAATGTTGCCTAGGCCATTCCAAAGTAGTTCTTGAGGCAATACATTATTCAAAACTACCCATCTACAACTGAATACATTATTTTGGCATTTTCCTAAGTTTACACCTTAGTTTAGCATATCAATGCGATATTTCATCCCAAAATTATATTTCCTTTACATCTGAGTGAATTTTAGTGTACCCTGTATGATTTTTTATTGATCTGTACAGTTTGCCAATCTAGATGTACGATTTTGGCTTCCACTGTATGATTTTCTCCAACTGTACGGTTTTACAAAACTTGAGCAAATTATTCCCAAAACTTTCAAAATCTAGCAAATCACTTTTTCTTCTTCTGAGAGGTGGATTTGATGCCTACATCTTCCCTCCCCTTTACTTTAGTCAGCATCCTCTATGACTCGTTCTACTTCTTCTGCTAAGCTTCCAGTCTAGCTACTTCAGCCTCCATGTCCTTGACTTGTATCTTGTACATTTCTCGTTACTTTCTTATCTTGGCTATGTAGCTCCCCATTTCGATGACTTTGGATCCATTAAGGTTAACCTTCTCCTCAATGGATTTCATGAAGTCCATCATTTGTTTTTCTCGATCGGAGGCACTCTTTGTCAGCTTGTCCTTCCAATGAGCTTCTGCTTGAGCATCTGCTTGGAGTTCCTCATTCTTCTCATCAATGATCTCCAAGTGGTGTTTAATATCAACTTCTAGAGCTCGAACCTGGTCTTCTTTAATCCTTACTTGAGCTTTCTTCTCCATGACCATGTTGTTCAGCTTCTTGCTATCCCTTGTTAGCTTTTCTATCTGCTTGGCCTGTGTAGCCATTTTCTCACTATTTTTGGACAACTGAGTTGTCATCTGCTTATCCTTCGCTTTGAGTTGTGCCTCCAACTCCTTAATCTTGTCTTCTATCATCTCAAAAATCTGCCGCTTTTCCTCTTCAAGCATGGTAACTCTAGCTTCAGATTCTGCTCTGAGGCCTGATAGATCCTACTTTTTTGCAATTCATCCTCTGTTGTAGCCAATTAATTTTGAGCGGTTGTAGTTTCTTCCACCTGTGTCTCCTTAAGATGATGAATTTCTTCCAACCTAACACTCAACCACTCTATCCAGTGTTTTAGGAAGTTCAACTTTTGTAGGGTAATGGACACTCCTGTAGTGACCCTCCTATATTCAACTTTTGTTGTATTGATGGGGTAGGTTGGATGACTGACATGATCCAAATATATCCTCAGGTCCTTCCTGTAATTCATGAACATCACTTCTGGAAAGACTTCTCTTCCTAACATCATTGTTACCTCTTCCCTGGTAACCTCCATGAATGTTGTGCATGAATATCTGCTATCCTCTCTATGTGATTTGCACTACTCACCCATTCTGTTATCCTCTCCAACTCAAGAAATACTTGTTTCTCCCATAGCTTCAATTATCCCATGTGGCCAATGCAAAATTCCATTCTAGAACTATTCATCACATGGCCTAACTAAGCAAAGAAGTGTTCCACCTTATCTTCTATTCCACTTGCCTCCATTGTGATTCTATGAAACCGTGGTATTTCTAGAAGATAATTAGATTGCATTCCTTGTCATTCTTCCTCTATAGGAGTTCTTAAGTCTTCTTCTTCCCTAAGGTGGCTAGAGATTCCTCCAAGCTCTCTAATTACTCTGTTGTTATCTATATTTTCCTGATGTGGGGATTATTTCACTATTTTCTCCTCCCCTTGCTATCCATAATGTTTATGATCTCCTTCTGATATTGCTGATCAACTTGTTCTTGAGCCTTTCTTACTTCAGTTGAGCCTCCCTATGGCTCCTCCATATTTTCTCGAGATACTTCTTGTTCCCTACCGTCCACTTGTTCCTCTGTCACCCTTTCTTCTATAATCTGTTGTGCATCCCCAACTATGACGTACTGAGTAACAAGTGTTTCTTTATCTTTTGGCACTTTTGTATTATTTAGTACCTCTTGCTTACTAGAGCCTCTTGTTACAATTTTGTAATGAATACTCTTCTTGGGCTCTTCTACCGTGGTACTCAGTCCAACTCTCACTTCGTCCTAGGTAGTGGATACTCCATCATGCCCTACCTCAATTCCTTTAAAAAAATCAGATGCGTTCATCTTATCAAAATGGTCAAATATTTCCGAAGATTGCACTATCTTCTCTACCTTTGTCCAATACAACTCCTCTAGTTTTTTTGCTTCTAAGTCTGACTATTTCTTCCTTTGTACTTCTAGAATTGGTTTATCTACCATTCTTTCTTGCTACCTTCTTGTCATTATTTGTACTAGACTACTCTACCTTTCTTGATCGAGAGGTTGCTCCTACTGCCTTTGTGTAGGTACTTGTTGTTCTAGTTCCAACTCCAACCATATATAATGCTTTTTTTGATTATGTACATCGGCATCCTCCTCCAAAAAAGTATCTCCCTAAGCTTCACTCCTATGCTACTCACTCCTCGTGCATGGTTTCTCTAGAGTAATCTTTGCTATGGGTACAACCTTTACCCATCTCAATATTTTTGGTCGGTCTAGCCTAATTTCTCTAGGCAATGTCAACCCTAGGAATTGCATTCCTGCTTCTGTGATTGCATTCAGTAGCAATCTTATTGCCTAAAATGCCATACCGAAGTTCTTTGATATTTTCATCAAGGCCTCATGCATTCTTCTCTCCAAAAAGGTACCCAAATCATACATAATCCCTTGGGTAATACCTTCTACATACTGTGCCATCCACATTGGCATCTTAGTTACTCTTATATCACCTAACAATCGAGCCATGACTGTGCTCATTGCACATGCCCAATTATCACTTCACAACTGGCTATGCTTTATTATATGCGTTCCTGTGCCAGAAATATCTACCTCTATCATCGATTTGAAAGTGGTCATAGCGGTAACCAGGAAGTGTGCTTCTATTGGGTCTACCAATTTCTTGACTATCTCCATGCCTTTCATTGGCAACCCAAATGTTCTTTGAAATGCCTCCACCGAAACCTCCACATTCATTGAACTCTTGCCCACATTGACGTAGGCTATCCTCGTTGCTGCATTATATACCTGAACTATATGTAAAATATATTTCTAGAAGAATATCCTATGAAATGGTGGAATCTACGCAATGAATTCCACTTATGTATTTTTGAATGTATTCCTCCATGGATGAGACATGTTCTTCTCATCACTCCACCATTTCCTGCATGCTTCCACTCTATGTTGTATAAATGTGATGTTTGACAGTTCCACCTAGCATTCCTCTTGTTCATTGCTTAGGTGTTCTTCTCATTCTTGTACATGTACCTTGCTCCTTAATTCCCTCTATGAGGTAGCTACTTAGGCCATCCTTTCCTCTTTGTGCCTCGATGGTGTTATATCCAGGTGTGCTTGCCAATGGCTTTATCTCCTCCATGACCTATACCCTCCTCTCCTCCATGGATGATTACCACACCTTTCATGGGACTAAAACTGATGTCCAAAATGCTATCGTGAGTATGCCTCTCTCTAGTGTAGCAGACCTGGTGATTTCTCTACCCTATTTGTTGCAATCCACCTCAATCGACATCCAAATTCTTATGTTGAGATCATTCCTCCAACATCTCACCAATTAACTCAACCTCCTCCTCTATAATTAGAAATATACCAAAAATCATACAAAATTCTATAAAAATGTACAATGTATAGTTTTGGGTCCCTTGTATGATTTCTCCTTCCTCTGGATCTTCCAGATTGTACACTTCTTTGCTTGTTTTCCCTTTACTTCGTCAATCTTCAAACGGTCAAATATCCTCCAAATTGTATGACTACAACCTTAAATTATAAAAGGTGCTCGTACTTCATAATATGATACTTGTTGGTTGCCCTCCCCTTTAAAATTCATATGATTCAATACAAATTCCATATGATCTCTTAAAAACTACCAAAAATAGAAAAAAAACCGCACTTTTCTTTCTGGAAATCATACAATCTACCTCTAAATCATACAATACAACTTGTCTAACCCTCATTGCTACAAAATACCAAGATTTTTGTCTTCTTGGTCAAACCTGCCATCGACCCAGTTGTCGGATTGTCCCGATCTACTCTTGAGTGCTTTTTCTCAACCAATATTTCACTCCTTCACTCCTGGCACAATTTTCTTTAATTTGACAAACTGCTGGCTGCAATGTATAGTTGTACGAACTATAATTTTCTCTCCTCACATTTCCCAGCTCAATTTTTATCATATTTTTTAGTTCTTAGGGTTTCACTCTTCCATCATCTTGCAATTTTCCCAATTCCAACCACCAATCTCTGCTCCCTTCAGCTCTAATCAGCAATTCCTCCATCCAAAATCCGTACAATGACATATTCTAATGTCTTCTACTGTAATATACAAATAAAATTTGAACTCCTTTTTGTGGAGAAAAACACCAATTCTTCTTTCCCGGGTTGATTCCTTGAAGCTAAAAAAAACTCCTTGGTACAAATTTAATAATGGGTCTACAAATTTAGAGTGTTGGTGAATAATTCTCGCCCATGTAGTCCTCTATTATCAAATGCACACTTTTCCCCTTCAATCTCTTGAAAAAAATGAATTATCCTTGGTGATTGAAAAAATGGTCACTTTACTGTCCATTTAAAGAAAGTTTTTAAAAACCTTAAACCCTAACTGAAAAACCCTAACTATCGAAAGAATCTAAAAATTCCACGTTGCATGCTTTTTCCATCTCCACTGCTAGATGACTGCCAACTTAGTAGTTGGTTTTAAAATTTTATATTTTTCCCCCTTCTTTTCCTCCAACCGTTGCTTTTCGGTATGTCGCATTAATTAGTTAGTTGGCAAATCGTACACTATATGGTTCAAATCATATAGTACAACTTTATGTACGATTTGCATGTCAATATTGCCTTGTACGACTCTCTTTGGTATGATTTCCATATTGTACCTTTTCATTGTATGATTTCATAACTTAGAGAAAATTTTGCTTTCTTTTTCTCTGGAGAGGCCACCGTTTTCGGTTTTTAACCTTGCCCTTCCTAATTGCATTCTGAGGGATTTTTACAACTAAGGCACACTTTTTTTTTTCATTCATTTTTCATTTTTTTTTTCATCCTAGTCTAATTATACTTACCTCCTTGGTAATCGCACAGTGACATTCACATGTATGACCCCATCCCAATCTTGACCTCGAGGTTCAACCATAACATTCTGATTAGTGGTATCCTCTTGTACCTCTGATTGGCTGGTCTATGCCTATGATGTTATTTCTCGTTAATTTCCCCTCCTACAATGTGTATAGTTCAGAATTGTACATCGACAAGTTGGAGTCTTGTCTCCTGATAGACCTTCTTCTCGTCATGCAGGTGATTTATCCCATGGTGGTGGTGTCCTCCTCACTCTACTATTATTTGAGTGAATTCTTCATCGATCTTTGTGGATCATTTCTACCTCCAAACTTGGTGATCGGGTTCATTGTTGGCCTAGGTTTCCTCCATCTATGAAGTGTACCCTTCCTCTACTAGCAAGGTTTTGACCACGTGGGTATCTCCCCCTTCCATTCTTTCTAGGCATGAAACCTCCCCATACTATTGATGACTCTTCTCTTACTCAGGGTAACCACCAATTACCTACTTCCCATTGGGGTCCTTGTCAATTTAGGGGTGGTTTCCCCCCTCTGTTTCTTTGTAACATGTTTTGTAACATACCTCTTAGTTTGGGTATATCTTGTGGGTTTATTACCCAATTCATACATGCTAGCAGGTTATCTCCTGGCCATATAGGAGTAGGGGGTCAGAATATTCCTTGTCCTCTACCTCCTCTAATTGCAACATCACCAAGGTCTCCATCATTTTCTGATCATCTACCTCTTCCTCTTCCTAATTGAAGTCTTAGAGGTCCTGGTCCAATTATTCCTCTTATTCCTCAGTCATCAAAAGTAATATCTACCAACTCAATATTAGCCAGTGGACTCTAATTTGGTGACAACTGGTGCAAGGTTCTGACTCTTCTATCAACCCTTACTAAGCAACGCCTCCATCTTCTTTCCTCAAAGGATCTCTGGGGGGTGAATATGCCAATGCTTCCCTATAATCATCACATCTATCTCAGAACTAGAGTCATTTCGACCCTCTTCTCTCTGTTCTGCTCAGTTGTGTGGCAAATTCATCACTCTCTCCAATAGTCTAAATTCCCTCCTTTATCTTCTCAGTTGCTAATGAGCTATTGCATATGCCTATGTATAATTATCAAATCTGTCCTCCTGAACTCTCTCAACTTACCTTGGTCTTAATTATCTAATTGGAATACTTCGATCCCTCTAAGGTTTATGAGGATTCATTGGTTCATCATCATCTGTACTAGGCTTTCTTACAAACCATGGCATTCCTTCATCACTAGAATCTATCATACCTACTACATTATGGTGCAATTCAGGTGATGTGGTGGTCTCCTCTATATCTTACCAAAGTACTTCTATGCCCTCGTTTATCATAGGCTACTTTCTTGGTGGGAGTGGTAAAATTGTACTTGCACCTTCATTTCCTCCACCATTTCTTGGAGCTAAGTCTTCAACCTCCTCAAGTTCAATTCCAATATCTTATAATCTAACTGCCCTCTGTTCATCTAATATTTATATGGTACCATCCAATTCTTGGATTACTTGTGCTCTCAATCTCGCATTGTGACCTCATAGTGTTTGATACTCTTCCTACAATTATTGACTTTGCATTCTCATCCTTTGCTGTAATAGCCCTATATGAGCCAATGGGGAAAGTTCCACTAGTTCTTCTTCTATCATTTCTTCCCTAGCATCCTCTAGAATTTCCATCTCAAATGTATCCACTTTATCCTCGTTGCACACTATCAGCCTTACCCTTCTTTGTTCTTCTGACTGTCGAGGTAGTTCCCTATGTTCTATCTATGGGTACCTCCTATTCAAAGCTCTTTGTAATAGTGACCTCTCTTGATAGCCTTCTGTTGCTGGAGGGATCCACTCTTCTCCCTCTCTTATGGTTCCATCCACCCGTTTGATATGTACTCATACCCTTCTTCTTTCATTGGGTACAGGTTCCAACTCTTGTTGTTCAATTATTGGTTGCATCTCTTCCCATTAAGAAAATAGCCTTGCGAGTACCATATCTAGCTCCTCTTGTGGTGTACCTGGCTCATGATGAGCCTCATCTTGAGCGTCTGCTCATATTATCCATTAAATCTCTTCTAAAGCAATGAATAAACACTATACTTTGTAAGGCTTCAACTTTGAGTCATTTACAGTGTTGAGAACCTCCATCCCATTTAGGTTTTGCAGCTTGACCGCTCCATTATCCAATACTTCAATAAATTTATAAGGGCCAAGCCATAACATCTTTAGTTTACCTAGCTTGATCTCCCTCTTTCCATTAAATTTGAGAACCAAGTCCCCTGGACTAATTTCCAACTTCCTCAAATGCTTGTCATGCCACACATTTCATATTTTTTAGGCTATCTCAATATTCCAATGTACCATGAATATTCTTTCATCTAGTTTGGTTAGCATCATCAATCGTTCCTTCAAACTTTCTTGATCTCCCAAGCAATGCTCTACTACAAATCTCAAGCTTGGTATCAAGAAATCAACTGACACCACTGTTTCTTGACCATACATCAATTGGAAAGGGGTATGTTTCATTGGTTTGTAAGTTGTTCTATATACCCACAAAACGGATGGTAACCTTTCCTCCCAGTATGCTCCTTCTATCCCACAGGTTTTATATAGAGTTGATACTAAGACTTTATTAGTCGCTTTCACCTGCCTATTTGCTCTCAGGTAGTACAGACTAGAAAATGAGTGTAAAATCTTAAAATCTATCATCAATATCTTGATAATCTCGTTAACGAAGTGTCCTCCTTGGTCACTCATTATACATAGCGGAATACCCAATATTATGATTACCTACTTGTACAAAAATTGTTTTGTACTATTGGTAGAATTATCAAGTAATGTTCTTGCTTCTACCCATTTTATGAGGTATTTCATTGCCACTACGATATATCTACATTTCCATCTTTGAGATGTCTTCAATGGTCCCACGAAGTCTAATATCCAATGTTCAAACAAGTCCTGTGACTGCGATGGGTGTAAGGGCATAAAGTCCCTCTTGACTGGTTTACCTGCTCTCTGCCAAGTATCGCAAGATTTCATGTATTATTTTACATCATTATACAATATGGACCACTAGTATTTTTTGCGCAGTCGCATCTGGTCCCATGTGTCCCCCTGCTAAGCCTGCATGGGCTTCTTTCAATGGTGCCTTAACTTATTCCTCCATTACACATCTCTACAAGATACCATCACTTCCTATCTTGTATAGCAATCCAACTATTATCTGGAAATGTGTTGACTTCATAATTATTCTCTTATTTTTGGTTGTCGTAATATCTTATGGCAACTCCCTTGTGGATAGGTACTGGCCAACCAACATGTACCATGATGGCACAACATTGATGGAAAAAAATTGCGCATCCAAAAATTCATCAGGATCTCTTGTTCCTGCTAGCTCCCCTGATCATATTTGAGACAATTAGTCTGTAATCACATGCTTCTTGCCAGGTCTCACCACAAATTGGAATACAAACTCTTGGAGCATAACAAGCCACAGACTAACTCGTCCTTGTATTACTGGTTTGTTTATTAAGTACAAAAACACTTGATGATTGACATAGAACACAAAGGGGTTTTCCAGTAGGTAATACCTAAAATTTTGGACTGCATATACCATCCCCAAGGCTCCCCTTTCTATTATACTGTAATTTATTTCCGGCATTGAAAAAGGATGACTAGCAAAGTAAATTGACTGATCTAACTTAAACTGTCCTTCTTGTTCCAATGCACATCCAATTGCAAAGTTCGAGGCATCGACATGGACGTGTAATTACTTATCCCAACTAAGAAACACCAAAATAAAACTGCTTAACAACTTAGCCTTTAACTCCTCAAAGGCTCCCTGATGCTCCTCTGTCCATCTAAAAGGAATATTCTTTTTTGTCAAATAATCTAACAATTAGGATACATGTGCATTATTTCTGATAAACCTTCAATAATATCTTGTTGAACCAAGGAATTTTTTGAGTGAACTCGCATCAAAAGGTTCTTCCATGTATAATATTACTTGAATTTTATTCGAATATGTATTCAACCCTTCGCTGCACACAATGTGTCCTAACAATTTTCCATATGGTACCATAAAAAAACACTTTGCTAGATTTAATGATATCCATGCATTCCTGCACCTGCTCATACATTCACTAAGAGATGGAATATGCTCCTTGATCTTCCCGTAAATGGACCAATCATCCAAAAATGCCTTGAAATTCCCTGTCGTATATTGGTTAAAAATATACAATATGATTTGCTAAAATGTATTTAGGGTATTACAGAGACCAAATAACATTCGATTATATGCATAAATGCCATTCTCCATAACAAACGTGGTCTTAAGCTTATCCTCCTCAGTGATGCTGATTTGATTGTATCCTGAGAATACATCCAGAAATGAATAGATCTCATGTCTTACAACTTCTTCCAAAATAGAATCTATGAATGGAATAGGAAAGGGATCCTTAATAGTTACTGCATTTAGACTCCTGAAGTCTATGCATATCCTTATATTATTGAATTCCTTCTTCAAGGTGATTACTATAGGTGAAACCCATTCACTTTTTTTCACCTTGAATATAATTCCTGCTTCCAACATCTTTTCTATCTCCATATTTACCAATGTTGCATACTTTGGATTCATTCTATATGGCCTCATCCTAACAGGTTGAGCGCTAGGCATTAGTGTAATATTATGGACACATAATTTGGGTGGGATTCCTTTCAAATCCTTATATGTCCATGTGAAGACATCCTTGTACTCCACGAATATCTTGAAAGTTGTCGCCTTCAATACATGATTCCAATCATCACCACAGTGGACCATCCTAGGTTCCTCCTCCGTTCCTAGATTGACGTCCATTATCTTAGGCCCTTCATACTTGATATTTTATGGCTCACTCGTAGATTTCATTACGTTATCAGGGTGTGTTGGTCTTGTATTAATCTCTACATATCCTATTGTATACTCCGCAAAGCTTTTTGGAAATGTCTACTTTTCTTCTGTTTCCTTCTTAGTTTCTTTACTAACTTTCAGTTCATCTTATTTTTCCTTGATCTCCTCTGATTCAATACAGATGCAGTTGGGTTGAAACATCTCGTAATCCTCCATTTTCCAATGAAGAAGTCTGCTATCAGATCAAGCTTCATCCTTGCTACATTCATTCATTTATGGCATTCCCTCTCCATCAGGTTCGTGTTCTTCATCCCCTGATGAGTCTTTTGATTTGTCAATTGTAGCTACATCCTCAATAACTCTCTGATTAACTAAATTGATCATGTATTGATGTCATCTCTTCTTGAAGGTGACCTGATTCTTTTCCTGATTGTGATTAACTTTAGTTACTCATAGCCATCCTCTCCCCAAGAGAGCATCGTATGCAGGGTTCTGCATTGCAATCACAACAAAGTCAAAGACAAAATCTTGCTTAGCTATCATTACTTTTTGTGTAGTCAAAACTCCTTTGATGTTAATATTATTCTGGTCAGCCACATACAGTTAGAATCTTGTTGACCATAGGGATGGAGCGCCTAGTTCTAGCCAAGTTCTTTCTGGTAGCACATTAACACTGGATCCTCCATCCACCATCACTTGCATCAATTTGTGCCCCAAAATCTCCATATGCATTAATGTAGGCTTCTTTCCCACATCAATCATGAGTATAGTACGATCCATAAATTGGTCTTTTTGTCCTTCCTCTACAACTAGTTGGCTCTCTACTTCTATCACGTTCTGTGTTTGCATTTCCTCCATAATTGCTTTCTACAATTTTGGGATAGCTTCTAGTAAGTCGGATACTTTAAGTTCCACTGTGGTATCCAACACTTGTGCTATGATATTCTGCACAACTATCTCCTGTTTTGATGGTTTTTGTAATTATTTTCGAGTGCTCGACTCTCCTAGCTTAGTTTTCTTAGTTTCTTCTTGCACTCTTTTCTTTGTTGCTTGCCAACTTTGCTTTTATTTTACTGGCACTGGATACTTATCATTTTTAGCCTAATTCCTTGTCACGGCTAAAAATTCTTGAGTTTCCTCTTTAACTTGAGGAACTTCGATGTCCAAATAGCTCACACTCTGTGGGTTACTTGAAATTGCCTACTTTGGACAATTCTCCTCCTTGTGGTTCCCCAGACCACACCATCTACACATGTGTGTAGTACTTGTTTGAGGTGCTCCTTGCATTAGAGATGCAAGATAATTCTTTGCAAAATGCCCCCACTCCTAGAAATTGTGACATTGTATGATCGATCTACCTTTTGAGTCATACTATAAGAGACTTTGTCCTCCTTGTTGATTACCTTGATTCTGTCTACCACCCCTTTTGTTATTTCTATAACTGCCACTTGTTGCTTGTTGGTTGCTCCCTTGGGCCTGTGGTTTTTCTTCATGCTCCTAGATTGATAGTACATGTGGACGTATTTTTACATTGTAGTGACAAAGAATAAATTCATGCCCCATCACATTATAAATATGGCAATAGTCATTCTTCGAACACTTCATATTTGTATATCCCTCACTCTTGCATTTTGTGCACCATAGTTCCTTTATGTCTGGTTTGATATTTTGTTCTTTAACCATCTTATCAAACTCCTTGTCGAATGATGCTATAATCCTCTAGATAGTGTCTTCTTCCTCACTCTATAAATCTTTCGACTTGGGATGAGACAAGATTCCCATGTATATCTATTTTGATTCACTCTCAAAAGTCTTTGCATGTTTCAATGCTTTCTCATATGTGTCATATGGTACTCCCTTCATATTTTTCTTATACTTTGGTAGTAACCCATCTACAAACCACTATTTTATTAGTACATATTCCAATGGCATTTGCATCTTGTCGACTAACTGCTTTAGTCGACGATTGAAGGATTTCACATCCTTGTTTGCTTTCTATTTTGTCATGCAAAGCTCGGTGACTATGTCTCCATCATCTTTTAAAGGTCAAAATTCCTCAATGAACTTCTCCTTTATCTAATTCCAAGTCTAAAAATCAATGTTATTTTCTCTCTTTAGGTACCAGTCTATTTCCAATCCTCTCAAGGTGGTAGAAAAGAGGACTACCCAATCCTCCGGTCTGTCTATAGTATTTTCTCTCCAAATGGTTATGCAATTTCCTATGTGTCATGTGGGGTCTTCCTTACCCTCACCTAAAAATTGTGGACATATTTTTTTGGCTACTTTGTTAGCCATTTTGGGAGAGTCATCGCTCTCACTTGAGGTGTCTCATGGAATATCTATCAGATTCCTCCTTGGGGTGTCTTACTCCCGTTGTCATCAGAAGTGTCAATTTGAGGTATCTTGTTTTGTCCCTCCACTCGGTGACCAAATTCTTATGCATCCTCACTCTACAACCTTCTTCACTGGTTTGATGGAGATGATCTTGGTCTATCCTTCTGAGTCCCTGCATCTTGTTGCCCTGGTGCCTGACTCTCGTCCTCTACACCATCTTGTAACCTTGCTACCACATCCTCAGGTCTTACCATCCACTCTCTATAGTTGTGCACTTTCTCTTTGTCACCAGTATCCTCTATATTTGGTGGTTCTTCCTCCTCGTATTCTATCTCAATCAGAAACGTCTCAAAGTCTCCCTCTTTCGATTTCCAAACTTGCTCTATCTTTGGTTTGTACGTACTCTGATCTGAGTTACTCGTGTTTCCTCTTTGAGCAATCCTTGTGCTCCTTATTATTGTAATATTGTATCATGGTTCCCTTCTCCCATGCCTTTGTGTACTGGTGTCCATCATAAAAAATCACCTCTAGTATTTAGTCAAATTCGACCCATTTTAACAAAAATTCCAAATTCGATAAGGCAACGATGCCAAATGTAACACACTTTGGCACTACCTAATCGATCAATGGGTCCATATAACTATGGTAAAGACACCAATTGTAACATAGCGGTGGAGTATTCCTAGTGGGGAGGTGTTTTCCAAAGGTAAGAATGATTCCTAGGCCAAGCTTATCTCAATGACCAAATCGGACAGTCTTCTAATCACCCAAACTACCCTTGTACAAACTATCAATTCCTTGTACAGACACTAATTACATACACTGTACGATCTTAGATCATACAGTTACCAATATGGTATGAGATTACACTTAGTAAAACTAATATATGCTATTTTGGGGGTTGCCATACACAGTTTTGTAATCGTTCAAGCCGATTCACCAAAACTACCAAATCGGATAAATTCTTGTCAATCGTCTGTTTACCAAATTGGGTAACAACTATTTGTACGATGTACGTGTAACCACCAAAGAGGCTCACACCTGATCTAACTATCGCAATCGAATAAAAACACACAAATAGGCATGCATAATTTGATAACAAGAAATAACGTGACTACAAGGAGTCCTTTATTAATTTCATTGAAGTCAAATTACAGATTCGTCCCTCTTAGGGATACCCATTTGATACATTGATTACAATAATGTTTAATCCCTATCAAGGGTAGGTGTGCTCAAAATACCCCTCAGGGTGACATGAACTGCTCTAGGGTGTCGATGACCCTCTTCTTCATAATGGGGAAGGTATTGGATGCTTTATCTCTCCTTTGGAACTGTTCCATGTGGTCAAGAAACAACAAGAATGTCAAAAATATAGGCAACCTCTCATGATGAGGTCCTTTTAGGTAAAATGTATAGTGACACCATTAACATGCATAATCAATAAAGCATAAAGAAAGCTTCTAAACTACACAAAGTGAATCAAGATTCATGTAATAGCATAAAGTAAAATAGCATCTACACTATGCATGGATCAAATATAGAAAATGAAGCATAAACATGCATAAAGAAAGCATTTTAGTACTAACTAAAACATAAGCATAAAATGTGAATCTAGCCTAGTTCTATGGTCATAAGTCTTCTAAAATGCTATTAAATCAATAAAATGGCTAATCTAACCTAACTTGTCGGACATAAAAGAAAAGAGTAAGGTGATCTATCACCTGTTGCAAACCGTAGCTCTAGTGAGCGGTCTACACTGTGAACCACGACTGACAACCGTGGTTTGACCTTTGATGAGTTTACCCTCAAAATCAGGGGCAATGGGCTCAATCTCCTTGTCCAAATTAATTTTCAAGGGTCACCTTCATTGTCATCAGACTGATTTTGCGGTCAATTCGATGTGAAGAGGCTTCATTTTTCCAAATTTGTGTTTCTTGATCCTCCTAAGAACCTAGGGCATCCATAATGCAATTCATCATGAATGGTGGAAAAAGGATCAGGGATTAAGTGCAATAGCTATATATCTGAGTATACTCAGTTTGAGTGTACAATTCACTAGGGCTTCACTACTCAAATCTCCAATGCTTGCTCTCTTTTTCTCCCCATTTGGATGGGATATTTATAGCATGCCCCTAGGTCTAGGGGTGGCTTCATGGAGAAGCCAAGACTAATAAGGTTGGTTAGGACAGTTGGGATGGAAGCCTATGGAATCTTCTATCCTTCAACTGCCTCCTTCTATATATTTTGGCCGTTCCAACTGATTTGGATCGAATGGAAGGCCTAACTGAACTTCAGTTAAGACCACAAATCACAGTTGCGATCTAGACTACAGACTGCAGGTGTCAACTATGGTTTAGACTGGAGATCACAGGTCTGGGCTATGGTTCAAACTGCTTAGGCCAAAATTCCTAAATTAAGTGGTTAGAACCACTGCTCTATCTTGGATTCTGGCCAAGATCCTCCATATGGTCTTGTAGCATGTCCATATGAGTAGTCTCCCTCAACATGGCACGTTTTAGGTGTCTACAGATGCTCCTTTTGAGATGAGTTGTGAGATTGAACAACGCTGATAAAAAATAGACATCCTAAAATGATGTCTAAGGTTCTATGATGATCATTAGTTAGATCAAAATTAGATGCCCCAGGTCCAGCAAAAGGACACGCATCTTGGAATCATTACTTCCAGCTTATGAAAGGCTTACATTTTGACAAGTATGCCCTTTTCATCAGACGTTCGGATAGAACCAATGCCAAGTATGTATATCTTCTAACCCATAAATTTGAAGGATGAGAGTTACAAACAAATTTCTCATATTTGTTGTTTGCCCCAAGCAAATGGGGAAGCTTATGATAGTTGTTGACAATGATTTGCAAGAACAAATGCAATTTTGACAATATCAGGGGATCTACGATCTCAGGGATCTTTTGTTGACTTTGATTATGATTATGAAATTATAAATACCCCCTCAAGCGATGATTCGATGAGGGTAATGACAATGTATGAAGAAACAAAATCGCTTGACCATAATGAATGATCATGAATAAATTAATATTTGAACCTTTTAATGCCTTGGATAGGCCTAGTTCAACTTATGATTGCAACTCTTAGTAGTATTGGCACATTTATATCCCTTGGAGCAGTCAGGCTACAATAGCCATATTAAGGAATCAAAATGATACAAATGCAATTAGACTTGTGTTAAATCATATTTGTCGATGATTTGTTGAAATATGTCATAAAATAAATGATAATTTTACCCCAAATTTCCTTATGGTGATTTACTCATCTTGTCGGATTGCATGGATTGCAACTCGCTGCAACCACCAAGTGTATAGGATAAATCACTGAATATGAGGTGCATTTGGTTTTTAATTATTTGTTTTTTTTGTTTTTTTGTTTTAATTTTGCATGTATTTGATCGATCTTGGTGCTTTTAACATCACCAAATTTGCAATTTTAATCATTGATTTTAAATTTTTATCTAGTGGAAGTCATTAATTTGCTCTTTTAGACCTTCCCACGATGGGTTTTGAGTGCATTTAATGCTAGTTATAGATCGTAGGTATGGTCTACGGTTTACATTTCCAAATTTTGGAAACCATGAGTCAGACTTGTGGGTGGAAAACCCTAGTTCTAGAATTGCAAGTGTTAGCTGCGGTTCACCGAGACTAAGAAAACCTATATATTGAATTCCCATTTGAAATTTTTCATTATTTCTTGGAAAAAATTAGCAATCTAAGAGCTCTAAGAGTGAGAAGATCCATCCTGATCTAAAACACTACCACACTCTATCGTGATTACACTCCTTGACCTCGATGGCAGATCCTAATCAGCCATCTACTAGCCGAGACCAAGGTGTGGGAAAGGTAACTGGAAACTAAGACCTTGCACACAACACCAGTAAAATGAACCACATTAAGTAATGCAAATAATGAACCTCACTAAAATTCTGGTAATGAACCCCACTAGTCTAGGCTAGCTTTAGGACTTTAATTTTATGATTTAGTGGTCTAGGAGGGTACCCAAAATGGGTGTTGCTCCAAAACCACAACTGGTAGCTGTGGTTACCAGTTGGCAAATTAGGGACCACAGGTTTCAATTGCAATTCCAAATTTGCAAATTGGGAATCGTAGGTTTCTGCTGTGATTCCCAATTTGTAAAATGGGAACCACAGGTTTGAGCTATAGTTTGCTGTTGCTATTTTTTTTTATAAGCTCTAGTTAGCTAGATTTTGTCCTAAATTATACTTATTATTCTAGAGATCGACTTCTAGAGCCCGAGAGTCGAATATTATGAATACTCTCTGCAAGGCTTTATCCGATGATGATCGAGATTTGTTTCGAGCTATCGGGCTTGGATACGTCATGGATCTACCCATGATTAGGGTAGATCAATCCTACCTGACTGCATTGGCCCAATGCTAGAATACATGGACCAACACATTTCACCTACCTACAGGTGAAATGATTATTACTCTAGAGGACGTCTATAGGATCTTCAAGATCCCCATTGAGGGCATAGGGTTCACCAGCATATAGAGGGCAGTTGGGGAACAACATTCACTATCGAGGAGGTTCCCGAGGTTGACCCTGATGATGAGGCTATAGAGGAGGGTGAGGTCCCTCCTGACAGCATAGAGGGTCAGCTCTTAGCTTAGGTGGCTAACTTGTAGAGTCAGTTCGGGTGATTCCACATGCAACAACTAGAGTGAGATACTACTATCACCACTTTGGAGGTAAGAGTAGCTGACAAGGATAAGTGCCTTACTAAGGTGTAAGATCAAATACAGGATCTAACTACATGGGCTATAGATGAAGAGGCCCAGGCTCAGAGAATGTAGACTACTCTAGATTTAGCGCAGACACAATAGAATGTAACAAAGGTAGAGAGGGATCTCCTTCGGGTATCGAGGGGGGTTATACCACCTCCTTAGGCTACTATGGGGCCTCTGGTAGCACCAACGGTAACACCAATAGCTACATAGGATCCAATGACTGAGGTAGAGCAACTGTGCAGTATGGTCATGAGGACCAATGAGATGCACGTAGCCCAACTTGCTGGCGTTGATCAGCTAGTCAGTTATATTGAGATGCATGGACTACAGGTTCCTGAGGATCCTTTCTCCTTAGAGTCTTAGCATACTAGGTCTAGGACCTTAGGGCAATCTATGGTGATCTTAGGTCACAGGAATCATAGGACTGAGAATATTCATAGGTCCTATAGCACACATGGGGTGACATCGTGTGCCAGGCCTAGAGATGCAAGGTAGACTTTAGGGTCCACCAGTCAGGGGACTAGCCTACTGCAGTTACCAATTTCTTGTATGCCAGGCACCTTAGGATTTGGAGGTAGTCAAGACCCACCATAGGTGCTAGCATAGACAGGAGAGTAGGCTCCAAAGCACAGTGTTGATGGAGGAAACAAGAGCTTTGGTATAGGGGGAGCATACTAGACCTGGGCTCTGCTAGATGCAGACTATAATTTTGCTATGATGTACTCATTTTGAGTGTAAGGTCAAAGACCTACATGCTTTCTAGCCTGCGAGAATATTGATACTCCTCATATGTACTCTTTTTTGCACATATATATATATGACTTGGTATTTTTGGCTCATTATGTGTATCTGATGTTTAATTTTTGATTTTATGTTTATTTGATGCACATGGATGCAATGCTTATGTGATGCTATGTTTATATGATGCAATGTATGGATGACATGCACTAGATAACTATCTGTTTTATGATGATGATGTTATGCAATGATCTATATGATTAGATGTGCCATATATAATGGATGTAGTATTTATTTTGCACACATTTATTTTTTCTTTGTGGGCATGTGTTTATTTTTATGAAGTTATGGTATGCTATGCGATGTATGGTAATGCATTATGTACATAATCGTAATCTAATGGGAATGAACCTGTATGCTTTAATCACTTAAAACATAAAGAATGAATGTAAACTATGTATATCAATTTTAAAATGCAACACCACAGAATGTATGACAATCATGCAAAATAATCAATAATTCTCATTACAAGAACTTAATCAATTAATCACCCATGTATGAAATGCAGTGAAATGGATTGGTATAATGCTAATGAATGAATATGTAATTCTGTATATTTTTCTTTGCTGCACTATATAGTCAGTGGTCGTCTAAACATCATTTTTGATATTCATGTAGTATCTATCCTATATGTTTGATTGTGCTTTGTAAAATGCATTCTGATCAATGAATGACTCGTGTTTTTGATGTTTAATGATATTTTGTATCTTGTTGCTATTAGAAAACTTTTTGGGTTTTCCTTGAAACTCAAACACCCTAGTAGACTTCTCCAAAAATCACCTACTAACTATACAAGGATTTTATTGGACAAGGCTTTTGCCGTGACAAACCCAACTATTCATTATCCTTGTGTGTGTATGTAAGTATTTTTAGATAGATTATAAGCATACCCTGTATGTCAGTCAGGACTCTTTCAACCCATATGTGAGATAGGGTTCCTTATATGATTGTACCATCCTTGTTTTAGCTTTGATTAGACTTATACAACTAGATAATCCTAGGTACCTAGAGCTAGCTCATCTTATAAATTGATCAGGGCTACTCCTCCATATGGAGGTGGGACTCTTTCAACCCATTGCTATGTTTTGGGATCACCCAATAGAACTACCCCTCCGATTGCAGGTGGGACTCTTCCAACCCATTGTTGTGATAGGGGATCACTTTATGGCTTTCAAAAGGTAGAAAATCTAGGGATTCAAGTTCTCACCCTTCTTAATTTCTCACATGTAGTGATAAAAATCATTGTTAGTCCACATGTTACTGTTTTCTTTGAGCAAGGAATTTTTATAGTGCTTTTGATTCACTATGTCACTTTACATTTTGAACTTGAAATTTGTACTTTTGCACTTTATATCTTGGGATTTAAACTTTGTGACTTTGGGATTTATAAGGGAAATTCTTGTCCTTTTTCCAAAGTACACCTTTCTAAACCGACTATTTGCAAGATAAGCAAGTCATGAAACCTACCTCTCTAGATACCTAAGACAACTTTCGCAACTTTCATCATCTCTTGTCTTAGCATGATTTTATATTGTTTTTCTTAGTGATGGGATTATGATATGTTGAAGAACTATCCAAACTAATTACCTTGCAAATAAATATTTCTACAATATCTAAAGAACCCACTAGGTATGGTTGAGTGACTGGAAAACTTAATATACATACATGTTTCTCCGCAACAGGTATCATGTGTGAATGCAATGAATTATGATAAATGCAAGGGTGCGTTATTGAAACACAAACATGCAATCATTTGTAATATTTTGATAGACACATTACACTCTACTGTGGAATGCAACAGATGACAAATTCCTAAATGCAATATGATGATGTGAATGCATATATGAAAATTCAAACTGCAAAAGCAAATGTTTTTGGATTTTATGCTTTACCTATTTTTTTTTGGGAATTTTATATATTTTCAATATTTATACATTTTTGAGCTTTCATATTTGACCAAACGATGAGTATATATGCCTTTGGAGCTTTTTAGGGTTGACCAAGCTATTTTTAGAAATCCTTGGTGCCTTTTTGGGATGACCGAGTGGCTTTAAGCAACCCTTGGAGCCTTTGGGTTGACCAAGCAATTTTTAGAAATCCTTGGTGCCTTTTTGGGATGATCGAGTGGCTTTAAGCAACCCTCGAAGCCTTTGGGTTGACCAAGAAATTTTTAGAAATCCTTGGTGCATTTTTGGGATGACCGAGTGGCTTTAAGAAACCCTCGGAGCCTTTGGGTTGACCAAGCAATTTTTAGAAATCCTTGGTGCATTTTTGGGATGACCGAGTGGCTTTAAGCAACCCTTGGAGCCTTTGGGTTGACCAAGTGATTTTTAGAAATTCTTGGTGCCTTTTTGGGATGACCAAGTGGCTTTAAGAAACCCTTAGAGCCTTTGGGTTGACCAAACAATTTTTAGAAATCCTTGGTGCATTTTTGGGATGACCGAGTGGCTTTAAGCAACCCTCGAAGCCTTTGGGTTGACCAAGCAATTTTTAGAAATCTTTGGTGCCTTTTTGACTGACCAAAGGGCTTACAGATGCCTTTGGAGATTTTTTTGACATGACCAAATCACTCGAATGAGAGCTTGGAGCCTTTGGGTTGACCAAGCGATCTTAGAAATCCTTGGTGCCTTTTGACTGACCAAAGGGCTTACAAATACCTTTGGAGATTTTTTTGCTATGCTATATAAGTATAGAACACATTAATATGGATGATGTTGAGAGGTTCAAGCTCCTCAACACCCCCTAACGACGTCAAGTGATAGGTACCTGGACCAATATATTTAGATATGATATAGGGTCCTAGCCAATTAGCCGTAAACTTATCTCGCATATCGGGTGGCAAATTCGAGTTCTGTTGGTTTTATTTTAGCACAAGATCCCCAACTTCAAAATCTCTCTAGTGGACTTTGATATTGTAAGCTCGTTTGAGTCACTCTTGATAAATGTGAAGATGCTCAAGGGTATTCACGTGATGTTCATTGAGCAGCATCAGTTGATCAGGGTGAGCTTGTCGCGCAGTGTCATCATCGATGAACTATTTCAATGCGATGCACAGTGTTGGAATTTCCAAATCTAAGAGAATAATGGCCTTAGAACCATATACTAGTGAAAACAGAGTTGCCCTAGTGGGATTTCGAATGCTAGTTCTATAAGCCCATAATGCAAGGGGTAGTTGTGTATGCCAATCTTTGTGGTGTTCTTGCACTGTATTTTTCAAGATGGCTTCCATAGTCTTGTTTGAGGCCTCAACTTGCCCATTTGCCTATGGATAATATGGAGATGCAAAACTATGTTTGATGCGGTACTTAGAGGTTAAATCTCGCACAATTTTGTTCTTAAAATAAGTTCCATTATCCGAAACTATTTTGGATGGTACCCTAAAATGACTTATGATATGCTCCATTATGAACTCTGCTATGCTAGCTCCCATGGTTGTTGTTAATGGAATGGATTCCACCCACTTTGTAAAATACTCAGTAGCCATAATGATGAATGTATGTTGGCATGATGACAAAGGAGAGATCTTGCCAATTAGATCAAACCCCCATTGAGCAAATGGCCAAGCCGCTTGGATGGGTTGTAAGGCCTATGATGGTAGGTGCATAAGATTAGCATGATGCTAACATTTGACATATTTCTTAACATACACATTGCAAACCTTCTCCATAGTGGGCCAATAATAACCCATTCGAAGGATGCACTTGACGATGGCCATGCCACTGAAATGGCCACTACACGTACTGTCATGAGCTTTTGAAATTCCCTAAGATGACTCTTGGGGCTCAAGACAATGAAGGAGAACTCCATTGTAACTCCAAAGGTAAAAAATATCTCCTATCGTGATAAATTTAGTCACTTTTTGTTTAAATGTGCATCTTGCAGCATGTGACAGTCCCTCCGGGACAAAACCAAGTCCTAGGAAGTCTTGAATCTGTGACATCCAATTCTGATGAGCCTCAGCTTCGACCACTAAGATAACCTGTACCCCCTACATATTTAATTTTGCAAATGTATATTGGGAGACAACCTTGTGGTGAATAGTGGTGCCACTCCCCATAGGACTCTGGGAGGTTAAATATCCCCAGGGTGCTTTCTTGAGAAAGTATTCAGCTTTGCAGAACCAATCAGCTTTTGTTTCCACACTAATCATGTTGATTGGTTCTTTGTTATCAAAGGTTGCATGCTCTACTACAGGATGCAAGAATGTCTTGACATGGATGGTAGTGAAGTCAACAGATGAATTCTAAGGGATTAAGGATCCCAAATATGCCATGGTATCTGTGAATCTATTTGACGACAAGGGATTGCCTTGATGTCGTACCATTCTAGTTTATCAAAATATGTGGCAACAAGATCTTTGTAGGCTTTTAGATTGGACATCAACATTGAAATAGTCCCTTCACTTGGTTAATTATGAGCAAGAAATCACCAAAGATGTTTAATCTCTTGATATTCATGGTGATGGTTGTATGAAGGCCCAAAATTAGGGCTTCATATTCAGCATTATTGTTGGTGCACAGGAAGTCTAGTTTTAATTACAATGGCATTGGATCTCCTTGCGGTTTGAAAAAAACTATCCCTATGCTAGCTTCTTGCTCACACTTCGAACCATCAAAGAACAGAGTCATCAAAATTGTTCTCTGGTTCTTCAGGCTCGGGAGCTTCAGATACTACAAAAACTGCATCATTCGAAAGCTCAGTTGTCAAAGGTCTACTGTTGGACAGTGACACCTCAGCTAATTGATCTGCTATGACCTGTCCCTTAATGGACTTCTGGCTTACAATTTTTAGATCGAATTCTATCAATAGAATGATCCACTTTGCAGTACGTGTATTATGATATGTCTTACTCATCATATACTGAAAAGGATTTTGTTTTTCTATTACATATGTCATGTGACTTAACATGTAGTGCCATAATTTCTTAGTAGTGAATACTACTGCTAAACATAGCTTTTCCACATATTCATATCCTAGCTCGTAACTCACCAAGGTTCGGCTAATGTAATATATGGCTTGCTCTTTGCCTTGTATGTTCTTTTGGGACAACATGATCCCTAACGCAAAGTCTGTTGTTGATATATATAGTAGAAAAGGCTCTTTTGTCCTTGGTGGAGCTAATATTGGTGGTGTCACTAGGTATTTCTTTATATCAACAAAGGTTACCTTTCAGTACTCATCCCAGTTGAATGGGACACCCTTATGTAGCAGTCGATTCATGGGTTGATATTTATCCGATAGTTGGGTGATAAATCACTTTATCGAAGCTACCTTGCCTTGGAGGCTCCTTAATTTATTAATATTGGTGGGAGGAAGCATTTCCAAAATGTCCTTGACCTTTGTTGGGTCTACTTCGATGCCTCTCTTGGAGATAATGAACCCTAACAATTTTCTAGAAGTTATGCCAAATATGCACTTCTTAGGATTCAGCCTGACGTTGTGCTTTATCAGGTGATCGAAGACTTTTCTCAAGACCTGTGTGTGCTCTTCTCATAGCAATGACTTGGCTAGCAAATCATCAATATAATATTCTATAATTTTGTGCATATAGTCATGAAAAATGTATGTCATGGCCCACTGGTATGTAGCACCAACATTTTTGAGACCAAATGGTATAAATTTGTAGCAAAATGTTCCCCATGGTGTTATAAATGCAATTTTGTGCTGGTCTTCGGGCTTAATATGAATTTGATTGTAACCAAAAAAATCATCCATTAAGGAGAGCATTTCGTGACCA
Source organism: Wollemia nobilis (assembly GCA_028583015.1). Lineage (NCBI taxonomy): Eukaryota > Viridiplantae > Streptophyta > Pinopsida > Araucariales > Araucariaceae > Wollemia > Wollemia nobilis. Next base: position 9,601,568 of record JAQPPZ010001925.1, read on the forward strand.
ACAATAGAGTCTACTAGAGCATTGATATTGGGCAATAGAAATGAATCTTTGGGTGTTTCCTTGTTGAGATATCTAAAATCCGTACAAATACGAATCCTTCCATATGGTTTTCCTATAGGCACCATATTGGATACCCATTCTAGATAGTCGATGGAAATGAAAAATTCTACATCCAATAATTTTTGCAATTCATCTTTCACCATTAAGGCTACTGTTGGATGCATCTTTCTGAGCTTCTGATTGACGAGCTTCTTAGACGGGTCTATCGAAAGGTTATGAGTAACCAACTTTGGGTCTAAACTGGGCATATCTTTGTATGTCCAAACAAAAATTTAAGGTCTCTCTTTTAGTAGAGGGATGATGCTATCATGCTCATTTGGAGTGAGACGCATTCAAAATTTAACCTTCTTTGGATTGATGGGGTCATTACCGATATCCACTTCAAAGGTTTCCTCTACTAACATATGGGATCCCTCCTCAAGCTGATGAGGCATGGGGATAAAATGAATGTCATCAGTTGGATTTATATGTTCTTCACTGGAAGTATTTTTAGTGTGATAGACATCATAAGCGTAGCTTGGTCCAAAATGAAATGGTTGCAGCATCTCTTCATTTAGGAAGAAATATTTAGGTTCTATTGGTGAATCAGCATGATCCTAATCGAGAGTGTAGCACTGTAAAATTGACACGGTTAAAACCTTAGTAAAAATATAAAATATTAAAATTTGAATTTCAACCCCAAACTGCCCGTTAAACCACCTATTACCCGCTTTCCCCATTTTTTGCACCATTTTTAGGATTTGTTTTGACCGTTGGACGATATCGTCACAGATTAGACGAAACCGTCCCCTATCTAACGAATTCGTCTTTAACAGAATGTCCAGACGATTTTGTCGCAAAACCAAATTTTCATAATTAGTTTTTGTTTCAACAGCCTCTCCAACTCGGGTAGAAGCGTGTCTGCGCAATTGGAGATTTCCTTGTTGGAGATCTCCCAAATTGGGATGATCCCCAACCTCCCAAACCTCTTCCTAATCCTATATAAATTGGGATTTTCTTAGTTTATCCCCCTGGCTGGCTGGCTGATTCTCCCTGAACCCCCAACCCCTTAGTTGACAGATTTCATTGCAGAGTTAGCTCCTTATTCCCTTGCACTATTTTGCTTGCATTCGGTATTTTTGTATTTCTATTGCAAGAAATCTACTATTTTTCAGTCGAAGCTAGCTTGGATCATCGCGGAAGATCTCGAACGATTGTAGACTATCTCGTACGATTGGAGGCGATTCTGACTGTAGTTCAGATTGGGGGCAATCCAAGTTTAGAGTTTGCATTTCCTTAGCTTTCTCTATATTTTCATATCGTATTTTGGCACTGTTTTAAGTTATTATGTTTTTTATGCATCTTGGAGTTCACCTCATTTAGCATAATCGCATGATAAAGTTAAAATAAATCATTAAATCTATTGCATTTCCTTATTTGTTATTAGAATCTATTATTTAAGCATGCTTGCTGTTATTTCTACCATTATCCCTTGCTTTTGCATTTGCATATTTGGTATTTTGCATCTGTTTTTGTGATTATAGGTTTCTGACGAATTCGTCTAACGAATTCATCAGATTTTAGATGATTCTATCTGATTTCAAATGACCTTCTATGATTTGGGATGATCCCATGAAATATCAGATGATTACATACAAATTGAGATGATCTGAATTGCTACAAGACTCAGAATCTCCATCAGACATCCGAAATCAAGTATGACACCTTCTAGTTAGCATATTCTCTGTTATTTGCATCCATTTCTATTTTATGTATTCATTCAAATCAGCATTGGCATATAGAATAGCTTAGATTCATATTTGCCAAACCTAGGAGTTGAATGATCAAACATAAAAATGAACACATCAAACACACTATCAACCTAGGCATGGAAACTGCCATTCAAAAGTTTCCTGGTGAACCCACCATCCATCAAAAATTCACCCTTATACACCTCCATCGAGAGGTGGGACCTCCAAAAGGCCTCTCAGTCCGAGGTATTGTCCCATCCTTTTCACATCCCCATTTCGGGTACGGATCCTATAGCTTGAAGGTAAGGGTGCAAAAAATTTGGAGCGATACATTTTGGTGAACCCGACGTGAAACAAAAACCTTTTGAAAACAAAAACCTTTCTAAAAATAAATAAAAAAATAAGAAAACAAAACATAAATGCATTTAGACTTAAGAAAATTTGCATGTCATATTTAGATGGTAGACTATAATAAAATACAATTTGTCACCATTAATGTTGAAAATCAATTAGCAGCTATAGAGATTACTTCTATGCTTAGAGTACCTCAAACAAATAGGGTTCAACCTTTGTGGGATGAACTTGATAGGAGATTGGATCTCATTTCATCTAGAGCAACCGAACTTAGGCAAATCAAGAGGTTTGTCCTAGATAGAATCTTGGATCCCGATCAAGTGATTTTGTATCATGAACTTCAGAGAGCTTGCCATAGGTGGCTAGCAGATAAAAGAGCCCTTGTGTCTTCTCAGTTATATACCTTTGAGGAATATCTTGAGAATGTAGCCATAGTACATCAGTTTCTAGCTCATATAGAGGACCAAGAAGCTAATATTATGAATAGAAAGAGATGGAATAGAGTTCCCATATCTGTGTTATATCACAAGTATTGCCATGAGATTTATTTTTACAAAACAGAATCTAAAACAGATAATATCACCATAGCACACTTTGTTGACTTCCTGAAAAACAATTTAAAATTTGAAGAGGAGCATTTCATGACTCCTGATGAACTTGATCCTATAAATGATATCTATAAACTATTTATAGAAAACTAAGCTATTATTGTTATTTCTTGTATTTAGTGTGCTGTTTATTGTCTTTATAAAAAAAAAAAACAAAAACAAAATAAAATCATAACAAAAAAATCAAAACATTTTATTTTAAGTATTATAGTAGGTATATAATTAAAATATATACCTCCCAAGATCTGTTGCAAATATATTAATATATATTTTCTAAAACCTAAATTTAGACATCATGACTAGACTCAGGAATGGAAAACAAATTGAAGTAGAAGAAGATTGGTTAGGAAAAACCACAAATAAACCAAATGCCCTTCTTGAAGACCCAATTCAGGAAGAAGTAACCTTAAACCAACAAGAAGAAGAATTTGTGGATGCAAATGAACAAAAATAAAATGATAGAGAGGAAGGATCCTCATCTCCTAAAATAACTCTAGGAGCTGTTACTTTTGAGAACATGGAAAATTTTTGGAAATTTCTCAATAATAATATTGGCACCCTTAATAGAGCAGTTCATATGGATAAAGATCAAATTAGTGATACTCAAGCAACCCTAGAAGACATATATCACACATGCACTAATCCTTTGTCCTTTGTTGATCAAGAGAGTGATCAAGCTAGACCGTCCAATTTGGACATGGCTACTATAATCCAAAACATGCAACAACAACAGGCTACTCAACCACCTAGAGTGCCTGTTACCAAGCCAAGGGTTATTACCACACAAAAGAAACCTTCATTCACTACTTTATTTTTCCAAGCTATTGATCAATATACCTCAAATAAACAAAATCATAAAACAAAACCAAATACCAATTTACAACAATCTGGGATACAACATAATGCTACAACAAATCTTCTTCATAATACTCTTCCTACCAACCATTTGCATAACAGCAATATAGCATCTAATCCTTATGTCCCACCTTCCTATGGTCACAAATCCCATACTCATGTACCACCAAACCAATATGGTGGACAAACTGGTAATTTGGAAGCCATGGTGAAACAGTTAGTCTCTCGCATGGACCAGATAGATCCATACCGTCCCTCGTATAATTATCGAGAGATGTGTAGTCAACCTCTAGATGCTATAGTTGTAGCACAACCATATCCCAAACACTTTGTAGCACAACCATATCCCAAACACTTTCCTATGCCTGTCCTACCTATATATAAAGGAACCGAAGATCCCATAGAGCATCTTCATATGTTTAGGATAGCATGTCATGACATATCACATGATGATTTGTTATTACTAAAAATGTTCCCGAAAAGCTTAGGGGGGATGGCATTGGAGTGGTATTATCAACTACCTACTCATTCTTTGAGAAATTTTGAAGAGACCGCTGAGTCTTTTGTGCATCAATTTAGTGCCTATATCGAAAGGCATGTAACCATTAAATATTTGTACAACCTAAAACAAGATAAATATGAGTGTTTTGTTGACTTCTTAGCTCGATGGAGACAGTTGATAGGAAAACTACACTTTGTGTTACCTTATCGGGAAATGTTGGATATTTTTATCAATAATTTATAGGAACAACTATCCTATGAATTATCAACTGCTACCTTGACCACCTTCGATCAAGCTATAGACTTAGCTCGAAGGGTGGATGATGCTCTCATTAGAAGAGGTCAGCTCAAAAAGAAAGATGATGAGAAACATCCAGAAATCAATATAAAAATAAACAAGTTGTGGGTGACGGAGTCACTGATAGCAAAAACATTGCTAATGTTAATACTACAAAAACAACAGAGAAGTTTATATTGAAACCTCTTGATAAACCACCCCAAGAATTTACTAGGTTAAATCAACCTTTATCAACCATTCTACCGCAATTACTAGCACGAGGCTTGATCCAATTACCAGCTATCTAAGAACCTGATCCAACCATACCCGGATACAGAGATGATTTATATTGTGATTTTCATAGAGGACCTGGACACGCTACCAACTCTTGTAAAATATTAAAACATAAAATACAATATTTTATTGATAATAATGAGATGGAGGTGCAAGCCTTCCAACCTAAACAAAATCCTTCTAATAATGCCCAAAAGAGCATTCCCCAAAATTAGAATCAGAATGCCAATCAATCATTGGACATATTTCAACATCCTTTACCAAAACATGGTAAAGAGGTGGCCAATCAAATTGAGCATCATAATGATCCTCCTCCTACCCGATATGTAGGGATTATTAGTGGAAAATTACCTGTTCATGATCCTCAAATATTTGACACAACTTTATCCATAGTTACAACTAGACCTCTACATAATATTTGGATACTTGAAGCCATAAATGCTAGACCAAGACCTATTCATCACTTTCAAAATAATATTGTAGGAACCATCAGAGCTATTACCAGACAACAGGCTCAAACCTCTCATCAGGATCAAACTCAGAACGATGGATCAGCCCCATTTGTTTTGAAAAATTCCAATGAAGGGAATTATGCGTCTAATGTTCAACCTAAACCTCCTTACAATATTAATGAACAATTATCCAATACTATAGCTAGAATTTCCATTTTGGACCTGTTAAGATCTTCTCCTACCCATAGGGATGAATTAATGCTTACATTAAGCCAAATTATGGTACCACAAAATATTCAACCTGAAGCCATGTCCAATACTATCATCACTCGAGAAGTCGATTGTATTGAATTTCGAGATAAAGATATCCCACAACATAGTTTACATAAGCATAACCCCTTATATATTACTGCCCTAATTGGAGATGTAGCCATTAAACTAGTCTTGATTGATAATGGTTCATCTTTAAACATCTGCACTTTTGACTTCTACCAACGATTTGGGTTTAGAAGTGACAAAATAAAAATAACTCATATGATTATAAAAGACTTCAATGATGAGACACAAGAAACGTGTGGAGTCATTACTATACCCTTGCAAGTTGGTCCTAGAACCCTAGATACGACCGTGTTTATTATACATTGCCTTGCATCGTACAATATACTTTTGGGTCGCCCTTGGATCAATGCAATGCGAGCAGTTCCCTCCACTTTACATCAGTGTGTTAAATTCAAATTTAAAAACCAGTTGGTTACCATTCATGGTGATCCTAGACCCTTTGATATGTGCGCTTTGGCAGAACCTGTTTGAGTTCAATTTTTCCCTGCCCTATCATCCACACATCCTAATTCTTATCATCCATCCAAACGTGTGAAACACACACCCATAACCTCATCTACTCTTTCAACTACACCTATACATATAGCTCAACCATCTTCTGAACAAACCACATTAGGACCTCGAAAAGATCCTAAAACTACAACCAATGCTTCTTGTTTTACTCCTATATCTTCCATACCTATAGACTCATCTATAAATATCCCTATGACATCTACATCCACTACAGGTATCCTTTCTACATCCGACGATGTAGGAAATGTCCCTTCTACCTCTTATGCTCTTACTGATGAGCTCTTACCCAATTTATCTACAATTCTTATATCTGAGGAAGCCGACATTGCCATACAAACTTCCCTCCTTTTAAATAAACTCCCACCCTCTCCTCATACCTTGGGCCTCCCATAGCCTATGGGAAGTATCTACCAAGTCGGGAGTTGTGCATTTATTTATAAAGGATATGATTGGAGAAGAATACCCAGAAACATTAAGACACATTGTGATGGATATGCTAGATGCTATTTTTCTAATGATTATCTTAAAGCTAAGACCATAATGCTTAAATTGGGATATAAATGGAAAGGTTTGGGACCTTTCCAAAATGGTATGAAAGAACCTTTTGAGGTAGAACCATGGCCTGCCCACTGTGGTTTGGGCCTATTTTCTAGTAAAGGTCAGCCCTTTCCATTTGAGGGTGATGACCATATCGTATGTTATCAAGACTATCTAGATAAACAAGATTCTTTGTGTCTAAAGAATAATTCCTTTACCTGCAATATGCTATCCATAGCCTACCCTGAAATGATTGCCGAATTCGACGACAAGTTGGAGGGAGATATCTTTCATGATGTTTCCATTGAGAAATTGTTATATAATGAATTTTATTTTGATGGCTCTATTCCGAATATAGCCCAGCTTGAAGCTACGACTTCTCAAGACGAATTATCCAAGTTAACCTTGGAAGAATTACAAGAATTGGGTGTTTCACCTGCCCCACCTAATTTTGAGAGAGATTTACATATGGAAGTTTAAAACATTTTAAAAATTAACATTGGAACCGAACATAACCCTCACATAATCAATATTGGATCAAAATTGAGTCTAGAAAAACAAGATAAATACATTTCATTTCTTAAAAACTATGAAGATGTCTTTGCTTGGACATATGAAGACATGCTAGTTTTGGACCCTTCTGTAGTTATGCATCATCTAGTAGTCCATCCAGATGCTAAACCCGTTAAACAGAAACTTCGAAAAATGCATCCTAAAGTGGCCTTACTAGTCAAAGGAGAACTAGAAAAAGCTGTTGAAAGTCATTTTTATACAAGCCATTGATTATGCCGAATGGATCTCAAATGTAGTTCCAGTAACTAAGAAAGAAGCCACTAAAGTTAGGGTTTGCACAGATTTCTGAGACATTAATGCTGCATGCCCTAAAGATGATTTTCCTCTTCCCAACATGGATCAAATCATTGACTTTACTGTTGGAAGCGTAATGATATCCTTAATGGATGGATTTTTTGGTTATAATCAGATCAGGCCAAAATAGCCTTTATTACCCCTTGGGGAACCTTTTGTTGGAAAGTGATGCCATTTGGCTTAAAGAACGCAGGTGCAACCTATCAACGAGCTATGACTTATATCTTTCACGATATGATGCATGATATCCTACATGATTATGTAGATGATATCATCGCTCATTCCATCAAAGAAGATGATCATTTAAATGACTTAAGGAAAGTATTTGATAGGTTAAGGGAATATATTATCCGACTAAATCCAGCTAAATGCATATTCAAAGTTAAGTCCGATAAATTATTAGGGGTTATAGTTTCTTTACGTGGCATTGAAATTGACCCTCTCAAGATCGTGGCTATCATAGATATGCCTGCACCCACAAATATATCAAAATTATGAAGTTTACAAGGTAAGCTTCAGGTTATTTGCCGCTTCATCGACAAGTTGGCAGACAAAACCGGACCCTTTCTTAAGCTTCTTAAGAAAGATGTCTCTTTTCATTGGGATGAAAAATGCCAAGAAGCATTTGAACTCCTTAAGCAATATCTCTTCAAACCACTAATGCTTTCCCCACCTAGATCTGATCATCCTTTTCTCTTGTACATTTTTGCTTCTGATTCTGCCTTAGGAGCTATGTTAGCTCAACTTGATGATGAGAAGAAAGAATGTGCTAATTATTACATTAGCAGGACCTTAATCAGTTATGAAACTTGCTATACCATATTAGAGAAATTATGTCTAGCAGTTGTATTTTCTACATAAAAACTATGACATTATATGCTGAGTCAGAAAACATATGTTATTGCCAAATTTGACCCTTTGCGATATCTCATGAGTCGATCGTACTTATCTGGTCATACAGCCAAGTGGGTTCTTGCACTAAGCGAGTTTGAACTCACATTTATAGGAAAAAAGTCCATTAAAGGTCAAATCATAGTAGATCAATTAGTTGCTGCACCCTTAGAATCTACTCATCCCCTCATCATTGAGTTTCCTGATGAATGCCTTAAACTAGAGGCAGACCATTCAGAGAAATGGTCCCTATGCTTTGATGAAGCCCGATGCATGAGTGGGGCTAGTGCGGGTATTATTTTAATATCTCCGCAAAAACATCTTATACCTCTGTCCTTTAAATTAACATTTGCTTGCACCAATAACAATGCTGAATATGAAGCTCTTATCCTTGGATTACGAGCTACCTTGGCATTGAAAATTAAAATTTTATTTGTTTTTAGTGACTCTCAACTTGTCATAAATCAAATAAATGATGTTTATCAGACCAGAGATGATAAATTATGCCCATATAAAGCATATGTTTTGCAGTTATTATCCTTGTTTGATCAAGTTACTTTGGAAGCTATTCCTCGAACTAGCAATTGTGCGGCTGATGCTATGGCTGCAGTTGCATCTCTTTTACCCTTGGAGTTAGATGATGAATATGCTACCATCATTATTCATCAACTCTAGGAGCCTACTTCAAGCAAATAATGCTTAGAACCTTTGTATGTGTTTCTCATCAACGAAACAACTCCTGAACCATGGTATACTGATATATTTAATTTTTTGCAGAAAGGAACCTTCCATGATGCTTGTACTAGCAACGAGCGTAGGTTATTACGTAGACAAGCAAGTCGCTTTGTGATTATTGGTAATACCTTGTACATAATATCTTTTGAAGGCATCTTACTATGATGTTTGAATCTAGAAGAATCTAGATCAGCTTTGAATGAAGCCCACAATGGATCTTGTGGGGGACATTTTAGTGGTAGCGCCATTGCTAAGAAACTCCTTCGGATAGGATATTTTTGGCCTACCATGGAAAATGATGCACATAATTATGTGCAACATTGCGACAAGTTCTAGAAACATGCTGACCTTGTCCATGCGCCTGCACAAGAACTGCAGGCTATTTCATCTCCTTGGCACTTTTCAAAATGGGGCCTAGACATCATTAGAAAAATCAACCCTGTGTCATCCGATGGACACAAATTCATCATAACCGCCACTGAGTATTTCACGAAGTGGGTTGAAGCTATGCCATTAGCTTCTTGCACTGGAACACAAGTTTCCAAGTTTATTTTGAATCAAATTATTTGTAGGTTTGGAATTCTTGCCAATCTCATTTTCGATAATGGAACTTGTTTCAAAAATAAAGATGTCAAGAAATTATGTCAAAAATATAAAATTCAACATCGTTGGTCCATTCCCTATTATCCTCAGGGTAATGGTCAAGCAGAAGCATCTAATAAAACCTTAATCAAAATTCTCAAAAAATTGGTCAATAAAACCGGTCGAGATTGGCACATTCAATTATATCCTACTTTGTGGGCCTATCGAACTAGTGTTCGAACCCCCACTAGAACTTCACCTTTTGTCTTGGTTTATGGTGCTGAAGCCGTTTTTCCATTTGAATTAGAAGTTCCTTCTTTAGCTCTACTACTTCAAGATACTGAAGTAGGGGATGAATATCATGCTGGCAGATTTAGTCAACTAGAACTTCTAGATGAAAAGCACATCAATGCTTTGGAACATCTTTGTGCCTACCAAAATAAAATTAAGAGAGCATATCTTAAGAAATTTCATCCTCGATCCTTCGAGATCGGTGACCTTGTCTTAAAATAAAATAAAAAAAATACTAATGCAACTAAAAACCTTAAAGGTAAATTTGAGCCCAACTGGCTTGGACCATATGTCATCACTGCTAAATTTGGATCAGGAGCATACAAATTATCCACCTTGGATGGTAAAGAACTTAAAAAACCTATGAACATTATGCATCTTAAACGTTACTATGCATAAAAATTGGTCATTTCATCATTGTATATATTTTTTTTGCATACTATTTCCTTTTTAGTCACTTATTTAAAACATTTCAAAAAACAATTATCTTGTATTTCTTTCAATTCATAACTTAAAATTAAAAACATCCAAATCATCAAAATCTTCAAAAAATATCTTTTATTTTTGTACCTGTCAAATTGTGAAGTATTGCAGTCATATTTTCAGTTATTTTGGATAAATAAGCATTTATTTGGAATCCCACACTTTCACATTCACATGAATAAATATCTTGATTTTATTTGGTATGATTATTCATCTCTCTTATATCAAAGTCCACAGTTGAATTAAATAAAGTTTTGAGCATAGAGAACTAATATTGTTATTTACTTGAACCAAGTATATCTTTTCACATCAAAATGATTTCATTGCAAATTCAATATGATGCTACATAGTAGAAACGGTTTCCTGAGTGAAAAGTTTCCCCTGCTATCCTATCATGCATATAGTCTAGAATCTTTGAGAATTGACAAAAGGACAAGCTCACCCCTACCCAGAATAAAAATCCCTTGATCTACAGCTAATCCGAGCAAGTATCCCTAGCATAGGAAGAAAAATAATAGTTCAAGAAAAAGAGAAAAATAAAAAGGTTATTTTGTATCATCACAACAATATTTTAGTATTTTCTCCAATATCAAGCAAAAATACAAAAGTACAAAAAAAGAAGAAAAAAGAAAGAAAGAAAGAGAAACAAAAAAGCAAAATACAATAAAATCCTTTCCCTACCCCTTGAAAAGAAAAGAAGGGTGAATGATCTTGGATCCCTGGAATTCTCAATTATTCAAAAACTGTGAGGTAAGCCCCATAACAGGTGGTTTGTGCCCAACCCACTTGGCCTTGGGTAATCCCTAGCATGGTGATATGTCTGTCACATTAGCGACCTTCTTTTGTACAAACCTATGTCAGCTTATGGACTAGCTAGCTCTTGATAACCTAACTTACATAGTAGTCTGGTATGGTTACATGCATATAAATCATGGTCAACGAACATTCATTTGGTCAAGGAAAATTACTTGTATCAAATTATCTTGCTCAAAATTGGTGAATGAACAATACAATCGCACACACATTTATATTTGAGAGATTTTGTATCATTATGATAAATCAAGATCGGTAATGAACTCACATTTGCACATGAGGATTCCTTATAAATCTACATTTCTCTTTGAGATAATTTAAAATATTTCTGTAACTCTTTTCGGAATAATTTTCTCCTTTTATTTCATTTTTTTTTTTGTTTTGTATAAAAGCAATTACATACATCTTCTCACAAAATCTTAAAAATAATTTTAAACAAAATTTTCATATTATTATTTTTCTATTTATCAAAGGTCAAAAATTCATCTTGCAATAAAACCAACAATCTATTTTCTTCTTTGGATTTCGCGATGATGGTATAAGTCTATACCTATAATTCTATGCCTAGTGCAAACCATTGTTCTAATTTTATTTTCCATTTATTTTAAAAACAAATTCATAAAAACATATGACTTGCATCATTATGTTACATAATTATGCTTTACAAACAAACGAACACCTATTCTATTTCATGTCATTATGTTCAAATTCAATTTTGCAACCATGGTATAAATTCTAAGGAATTGTTTAAAATTTTATCACACTTAGGAATTTATGCCTAGCAAAATCATATTTTCGTATCTCATGCATACTATTTTTACGAAAATATGAAAACAAATCATCAAACCATCGTTATCTCCATCATTACAACACAAAGTCTTAAGATAGTCTCTTAAGCACTCTTTTACCTTTAACAATATTTCTATACTGGGATTAGCTTGACGACCGAGTGAGCGGCGACTCCATGAAATGGTCTATAATAGTGAAAATGTCCTTTGAAATTATTGTTAGAAGTCTCTTTTTATTTTTTTATCAAATCACACCACCACAACCAATTGTTTACATCAGATTATTTCATTTAAAATCTTACAGCATGACATCAAATTATAATATTTCAACACAACATAATTACATGAATCCTCAATCAAATAAGCAAACAATTCAAAAATTAAAGCATCATAAAAACATATGAAAAAGTCATATCATCAGAAACAAGATCATATATATATCAAGAAAAATTATATACATAATATCAAAACTGGATTGGTATGCCACAATCTATACCCTGGCATACTCAATCCTCTCAACAATCTCTACAAAATCTACAGTCCATAGAAACCTAGCCTCGATAAGCCCTCGAGCTCTTAGCCTCATCTCCTCCCCACCATGATGTGGAGGAGGTGGTCCCATAGAGGTCCGGGCTATATCTCGGGTCCTCGTCATCGATCATGAGGATGTCCTCAACGATCCCATCATGACTGGCTCTGTAATAGGGGCTGGTAGTGGTACCCTATAGTTCTCTAGAACCATGTGATAGTATAGCCCCTGGTAGAATGTGGTCTGAGCAATAGACTACACCAGATCCTGAGTGCTTGCTCCTCTGCCCCGAGCTCTGAGCCGTGTAGCCTCATCTTGCAATATCTGCACCTGAGCCCAGAGGCAGGCAACCTCAACCCAGAGAGCCACTGTCTCACTGCTCTCTCCCACATTGATACCCTTGCATTTATTAGGCGATGGTGGTCTCTCCCCCTGCTATGAAGGGAGCCTCTCCTCCCTCCGCCCTATCTCTCGTGGCCTTTGTGGAGCCCGTGCCATCCTCTGGCATCTCTCCTATGGGATCCACCATTGCTCTCTCCCCCGCAACCCCACGCTGCCTGAATAGCAGCTTGCCATCACCTCCCCATCTGGTGCACCATAGCATGCACTGGACCCTACGCCATCATCATCCAAGGAGGGTGGATGCTTGTGTACCAGGCATCATAACCATCTGCAACCCTGGCATCGTCACCATCCACTGGCTGGATGGGGGCATCGTCCATGTTTTGACTCTAGAATCACTGCATATCTGGATCCCCCATTAGTGTAGTACTATCTTGAATAGTCCAGGAGTACTCGTAATCCTTGAGAGAAGGGATCCCCTGTTGTAGACCAAACTATCACAGTACTCAGTCGTACGGTGGATCTCTACCTCTCCTCGCTCCATCCTCAGCCAATAGACTCGCCTGATGTGAGCCAGCTCCTGCCAATCCTTTGCCTACCCAGGGTGCTCTCTCCATGGTCTCCAGGTGATCTAGTCTGGGATGAGGTCGTCTAGAAACCTCTGTGACATCGGCGGATCTATCCATCGCTGTGACCCCCGCTGTAGCCACCAATAAAAAACTTGGGGCCTCTCTCGGTCAACCCTTGTCAATGGGAGCCCTACTGGCCTCCACACTACAATGTGCTCATAGCACCAAACCTGTAGTAGTGATGTCAAAACCAGACATCGACCTCCCTTGTATACGACCCCATACAGGATCCTATACAAGCGACAAAGAACAAAGCTGCCCCATGCAAATCTGTACCCTTAGGTTAAGGATATAATGAGGAAACCTAATATACTAGGATTAGATACTTAACCATAGCCCGCGTCGGACCTCTATCGCTCTGTGCACTGTCTCCACCATTTTTCTTCTCTGCAGAGCTTTGGAACAGTAAAAATGAATTAGGGTTTTCCCTATTTTCTTTAGTTTTATTTAAAAATCAGCATTTTAAATTTTTGCTTTTTCGCATTTTTACCTCAAACGTTCGATTTGGGTAAAAACACGGAGGGGGCACCATAGTCAGAATTCGTATGATTCGACCAAGAATCGTCATCTAAAAAATTGAGTATATTTTTGCTTTCTCGTAAAACGGGAAAAACTCATCTTTAATGCATTTTCTTCAAAAAATTCACTAAAGAGGGGGCAAAATGTAGCACCCTAAAATTGGCATGGTTAAAACCTTAGTAAAAAGATAAAATATTAAAATTTGAATTTCAACCCCAAACTTCCCGTTAAACCACCTATTACCCGCTTTCCCCATTTTCCATGCCATTTTTAGGATTTGTTTTGACCATTAGACGATATTGTTGCAGATTAGATGAAATATTCCCCTATCTGATGAATTCGTCTTTAACAGAACGTCTAGACGATTTCATCCCAAAACTAATTTTTCATAATTAGCTTTTGTTTCAACAGCCTCTCCAACTCGAGCAGAAGCGTGTCTGCGCAGTTGGAGATTTCCTTGTTGGAGATCTCCAAGATTGGGATGATCCCCAACCTCCCAAACCTCTTCCTAATCCTATATAAATTGGGATTTTCTCAGTTTATCCCCCTGGCTGGCTGGCTGATTCTCCTTGAACCCCCAACCCCTTAGTTGATGAATTTCATTGCAGAGTTAGCTCCTTATTCCCTCGCACTATTTTGCTTGCATTCGGTATTTTTGTATTTTTATTGCAGGAACTCTACTGTTTTTCAGTCAAAGCTAGCTTGGATCGTCGCGGATGAACTCGGACGATTGCGGAAGATCTCATATTATTGGAGGTGATCCTAACTGTAGTTCAGATTGGGGGCAGTCTGAGTTTAGAGTTTGCATTTCATTAGCTTTCTCTATATTTTCATATTGTATTCCGGCACTGTTTTAAGTTATTATGTTTTTTATGCATCTTAGAGTTCACCTCATTTAGCATAATCACATGATAAAGTTAAAATAAATCATTAAATCTATTGCATTTCCTTATTTTTTATTAGAATCTATTATTTAGGCATGTTTGTTGTTATTTCTACCATTATCCCTTGCTTTTGCATTTGCATATTTGGTATTTTGCATCTATTTTTGTGATTGCAGGTTTCTGATGAATTCATTAGATTTCAGATGATTATATATAATTTTAGATGACCTTCTATGATTTGGGATGATCCCATGAAATATCAGATGATTACGTACAAATTGAGACGATCTGAACTACTATAAGACTCAGAATCTCCATTAGACATCCAGAATCAGGTATGACACCTTCTAGTTAGCATATTCTCTGTTATTTGAATCCATTTCTATTTTCTGTATTCATTCAAATCAGCATTGGCATATAGAATATCTTAGATTCATATTTTCCAAACCTAGGAGTTGAATGATCAAACATAAAAATGAACACATCAAACACACTATCAACCTAGGCGTGGAAACTGCCATTCAAAATTTTCTTGGTGAACCCACCATCCATCAAAAATTCACCCTTATACACCTCCCTCGAGAGGCGGGACCTTCAAAAGGCCTCTCAGTCCAAGGTATTGTCCCATCCTTTTCACATCCCCCTTCCGGGCATGGATCCTATAGCTTGAAGGTAAGGGTGCAAAAAATTTGGAGCGATACAAATAGCATGAATGTTTAGATGCAATGGCTTGGATGGATTTGCTGGATTATGGAGTGGAGTGGTCAAATCAATGGAAACCATGCTAATGGAATGGAATTGATCTCCAGGACCACATGGACTAAACTCTACATCATCTGTGTAGGTTCCATACCCAAGATCTGGCTCGAATGGTATAGGGATGAAAGGGCCCTCCTGTGGGATGCCCAAAAAACTGGATCCTCTATGTGCACTGACTATAAAATGGTATCTCTTAGCTCAAGAAGCTTGACATAAGTAGATGGCTGGGGAAATATCCTTTGATATTATTCTTCCATATTTATTCTTTCCCTGAGGTGGAACTAGAGATTAATCTCTCGATGCAAACCTACAGCTGTAACAGGTGGTGGACCCCACAGTGGATTATTATTATGCAGGTGATGAGGCCCCAAATAGGCCATCTGCAATGAATCCTCATCATCACTATAAATATATAATATTTCACTTCCCCCATATGCAAGAGGCGATCTACTAGATGTGACCCCATGTATCTGATTCTACGGTTGCTATCATCACTATTCAGATAGACCGAATAAAATTATTGTATATATGACATCGGTGCAAAAACTGACTTTACTTCCTCCTTAGAGAAATATGTGTTAAGAGGTACCTATTCTATAACATACTCTGACTCTGCAGGAAATAGATGTAGCGAATATACTATCCTCGGATTGGTCATCTCAACCTCATCGCTATGATTTCTACTATGAGCAGGCCACTCTATCATGTCCTCGAATATTGGGAGATTAGTTGGATGAGGACTTATGTAGGCTTTCTATGTCTCATCTTCATAATCACTATCGATCATGAAATGCTCTTATATCTCATTTAATTTCTCTACAGGTAGTAGATGGCATAGAAATGCCAGAACCACGAAGGCTCTGTCAATTTCCTCTTCGGATTGATCACCATTTGAGGACTCACCATCTGCATCATAACTTGGTTTTCTCATTTCATAGGTGAAATCCTCTCCATCTTCACTACAAATATCTCCTTAATCGAGATCACATAGAATGATGGGGTTGTGCCCCTGCATATTGATATCGTTAGTTGTGATACGATTTTGATGACCCAGGCTACCTATGGGGTTCTTCTCCGAGAACTCTTCATGTTCAATCATTGGTCTCTCAATGGTGATGAATGACACCATTGGCTTGTTGCCCTAAAGGCTAGACATGTTAGGATGATACATATTAAAATCCACATCATCTTCCAAACCCAAGTACAAATGATCTAATGATTCAACGAGTAAGTCATCATGTTCCTGAATCTACAATCCCAATCTAAATATATCAGTTGCCAACTGATAACATGGTTCAAGAGGGGTTCTTCATCCTTTTTTGAAAATACCAAGGCCGTATCCATACCAATGATAGAGCTCAAAAATATGTATGGTGTACTAGAGGTTGGACAAGTACCGAACGTACACCGTGAACTGTTCGTCATCATCCACCTCCATGGGTGCCCACATTGGAAATTGATCCAACCCAGCATAAATGAATTTTATTTGGTTGGGTGGCTTGCCCAACAGTACTACGAATATAACTAGAAATCGATGGGCTATCAGTTGGCCCATGTCTTATGCAGTCTCTAAAATAGGACCAAAGGTCACATTTTGCACAAGATATTCACCTAGACCTATGCTGGCTAGGTGAATAGTCACCTGGGGTGCAGATGACCCTACTGATGATGTAGGCAAAGCAGGCTGAGGTGCCTCCTCAACTTGATCCTGGGCTTCCTCCACCTCCATGGGAGTGGCAGTCTCAGTGGAGACTGGTTTGGGCATGTTCTTTGCTTCTTTCCTACCCAATTTCACCTTTAATTGCTCGTTGTTCCAATGCATTATCGATGCACTCGATCTCAGAGAAGTTGTAATGGTATGTTTAGATCTGTTTGATATAGATATCGATGGTTGAACATGCACCACCTGTTTACCTCTTGGAACCCTCATCGGCGACGTGGGCCGTATGTCCAAGTGCATTGATGGGATCACAAAACCCCTTGGAAAATTTGCTAAGTTCACAAAATTGAATGGTTTTTCATCTTATGAAACCATGTGAACTTGTCCCTCATGTACATACTTGACACACTGATGCAATATCAAGGGAACACAACACATTTCATAAATCCAATGCCTCCCCAATAGGATTTTATACTACAATGTGCCCTCTATCACGTGACACATTATGAGAATGGTCTTTAGTCCCACCTAAATAGATACAATAATAATTCCAATCGTAGAGCATAGTGCATCGTTAAATTCTCTCAATGTAAAGGTGGTTGGTATGATGAGTGATTTATGCATTTTCAAATGGTGCAGTGCCTTAGTCATGATTATATTGATCAACGAACTAGTTTCAATCAAGACCCTTTTGAATGGCACATGGTTAACACATGCAATTATATGTAGTGGCTGGTCAGCCACGCTTGTAGAGACCATTTTTACTTCGTGATCATAGAATTGGATCATTGGTTCCTACCACTATTGTATGTGCCCCACGAAGTTCATGAATGTCTATGCATCCTAGGACTATAGCTCAATGGACCTCAGAATGTCCATAAGAGTCTCCTTGTGCCTAGGGGACTATTGTATAAGATCATATATCGACAACTTCGTAGGAGTCATCTGCAAGTTTTTAACCATCATGATCCTAATGGTCACCACCGATCTTGTTGGTGGGCCTAGAATATTTTATGCCTACCGTTGATGGGGCATGGCTTGTATTTGAATGGGAACACGAGGTTAATTTAGCCGTTCGTATCTCCTATGTCTGGTAATAACATTGACCATGCCAATGAACCCCTAGGTAGGTGGTTCGACTCACACTTGATTAACGTGGCCATCGTGGTTACGGGGCACCTTATGGTTTGGTAATGGATTTTTAAAAATCCCTATGTTTTGGTTGTATGGTGCCTGAGGATTTCTTGGTACTACAATCTCTCCCTTGTCTATCATATTTTGCAAAATGTGTTTGAAGGACCAACACACCTCGATGTCATGGCATTTCGCTCTATGAAATATGCAAAAAAACTCTTCCTGATAGTATTTGGGCTTGGGCTGATTTAGATCAACCATCTTGACTTTGGGTAATCTTATTACCTTGGTATCGTAGAGCCAATGAAAGATCAATGTCATTGATTCCATCAATGACATAATTATGCGAGGTCAGTGTTGCTCTTTGTTCTTGCCCTTGTAGTTATTTTTGTGCTTGTTGTATTGTACAGGAGGGGGATGGGCTTGATAATTTTGTTTCTTTTACCCCTTATCATCATTTTGGATATTCAGTACCACTTGATTCACATAGGCTTGCTTGCCCTATTGCTTTGAGGTACTCTTATTATATCTCTTTTTCCTAGTTTTTAGCTTCAATTTGCCTTCCTGCAACTTGATATCCTCAATTACCTTGGCTTATGCCCAAGCTTCTTCAAATGTGGTGTACTACTGCAACTACAACAGTAGCGATATGTGCTTGGCACAACTCTTTGTAAAAATTCAGATTAATTTTGTGGCAAGAATAGGGAATGACAACTTTGCCATTAATCTCCTCCACCTCTTCCCATACTGTTCTATTGGCTTGTCATCGTGCTGAGCTAAGGCAACCAAATCAAAAATTTCTTGATGTCGAAGGATTAGCGTTCAAGAAAGGCATTAACTAATTGCTCAAAATTTGTTATGTTGTGCTTCTTTAGCTGATTAAACCACTCTTGGTTTGGCCAAAAGAGTGTCATGATAAACGTACGCAACAACAGTGCATCATTGTTCTATATCTGGAAGTAAGCATCTAGAAAGCTCCTAACATGTTCTTGCGCCTCTTCATCACCCTTGAATTTATCCACCCTGGGCATCTCAAAATGCTTCGGGTATGGGGGCATATGTACTGAGGGATCTAAAGGTTCATTGTGAATTTTACTCAGTGTCAACTTTTGGACAATCGTGCTTTGTCTCTCAATTGCCTCGACCTTCTAATCCAAAGCTTTGTAAGCCTCAAAAGATAGAAAGTCCTCCTCCATAAGTTAGTATGAAGGTGGTTTGGGAGATATATTCCTCTTATGTCGAGGTGGAGGGCATTACTCTTGCTCCTCCCCAGCTTGAGAACTCTTGGGATATTCCTAGTTGCATTTATTTCCCTCTTATTCCTCATAATGTTGCTGCCTTTGATTGTCGATCAAGAGCGATCGCTCTCTGTGATGGGTAGTGATATGAGTGTGAACGCTTGTGCGCTCATGGTGCATGTTAGATTACAAAAAAACCTTCCTGTGCACCTACTCTCTACGCTCATCTTGAGAGTATAGGCCGGCCCTAGCCAACCTATCTTCCTTCTCTACACACTCCTAGATGAGGATGTGCTCCTCACACAAGCACTACTCATACAACCTTTGTCTAGTAAGCCTTTGTGCCTAAATATCTTCATCTTTGATGTGCTACCTCTCTAGGAGAGCATCCTCCAATTGATCTTGGAGGAGTTGGTATTTTTTCTCAAAGGCCAGTCGATATGATCTTTCAACCCGGTCAGCCATCGAAGACCTTTGATATGCTTGCTTTGTACGAGTGACCTTGTGGGTTTTGTACCTATAAGACTGATGTGCTATGCTTTTGCCTCTATTTGTGAAGACTATATCGACATCATGTTGTGTCCTATGCTACATGCCACCATGCATGGATGGTGGATGCGAGACATGAGGGCACTTAGAAGCCTCTCCATGCTCTCTAGTAGTTCTAATGGTGCTCCCACTATGCTCACTCGGAGCATGAGTGGGTGGAGCCGAAGGCTTGCAACCTAGCTACTCTAGCACACTACCTAGACCATCTAGCTATCTAGACCTCCACCTCTCATGGGGTGGTGTTCCATTAGCTCCCACCTTCAACATATCGATGGTGATATTGCGTGCTCTAGTATGCATGGGAGTATGGGTACACTTGCGCTCAGAAGGGAGCCCATCTACTTGCCCCTGAATGGGTGGAACTCTATTCCTTATATACTCAGAAGGTGGGGGTATAGTACACCCTATAGACTTAGTGTGGATAGGTACCAATCTAGTCACCTACATGACATACTATTCGGCCGATCTAGTGGATGCGTGTGCACTGCAATCTCGATAATGGCTTTCGAGTGGAGCACCCTCAGGCTGAGAAGCCCCATGCTTTAATATATGTCTAATAGTATGCACTAATGCTAGTATATTAGGGGTATGCTCAATGGGATCCCCTTGTGTTGAGTTGTCTTCTCTAACACTCACCGAACATCATTCGGTTTGCTCATGTGGTTGAGTACTAGACACGTGTAATTTTGAATCAATTTGGACTTTTTCGACCACCTCGTGTATCCACCATAGTGTACCTAATATCTAGATGTATCTTTTATTATCAAACAAGGTATACAATGATGCTTATATTATTTCTAATTTTTAAAATGTGCCCTAAAATTTTTGATGTTGTTTCCAAATGTTTTGTATCAGTATGAGAAACTCTTGCATGTTTTACAAAATCGATGGATTTTATTCTCAGTTTAATTTGCTTTCACCTATATACTCACACAAGCCGAATATTGTAATGAAGTCCATACTCAATGAAGTAGCATAGGTACTACCAAAACTCACCCAACACATCGTGCATAGCGATACACCCTTCCAAAGATGAGTGCATGCTATTTTGCATGGATAGGACAATTCTTGGGTCAGCCTTGGCAATGAGCGGGTCCCGATAATACAATTTCAAATGAGCCAACCAAGTGGTAATAACATCCACTGTTGGTCTCAATCAAATGGGTTGGATGTGAGAGCCCAACGCCACTGATGTTTACAATGAAACATGGTGTGTGGTTCGTTTTACTTTGTACAAAGACAAATGCATAAAAGAGCATTCATATGATCATTCCTACATGATATGCATAAGAAGGAACTTTTAAAATTCACAAAGGTATGCATTCTATTCCCTACATGATGTTATGACAATGCAATTACGATGACATGGCCTCTAATTGGGCCTCACGCATGCAAACGACCACATAATTTTATCAAGGTCACTGTATTCTAGGGTGGACTGCAATCAGAGGTTCGTTGTTCCTAGCAGTGCCTTTCTAATGGAAATAATGCGAAAGCAAATTAGTACTTATTAATTGATCCTTTTCATTTAATGTACCTAATTTACCATCGATTTACCGCTTACTATAAAAATATAGAGGAGAAAATGTAGAACAGAGAATGAAAATAGAACCTAGCTCAACTCCTGATCTGTTGCCAAGTGGTTTCTTTATTGTTTGCTACTTCTGCTGTAAACCACAACTCTAGTCTATAGGCTACAGTATAAACCACAGGTGACAACCACGGGCTAAAAAATAACTATAGATGTTAGCTACGGTTAGCATCTGAGATAAAACAAACAAAAATGTCAACACTCAAGGGCTAGAAATGTGGAGTTCCACCATGATCGCCATCTATAACCACTAAAGAGGCTCACACCCAATCTAACTATTGCAATCGAAGAAAAATACACAAATAGGTATGCATAATTTGATAACAAGAAATAACGTGAATACAAGGAATCCTTTATTAATTTCGTTGAAGTCAAATTATAGATTCGTCCCTCTTAGGGATACCCATTTGATACATTTATTACAATAGTGTTTAATCCCTATCACCCTCAGGGTGACACAAACTACTCTAGGGTGTTGATGACCTTCTTCTTTGCAATGGGGAAGGGATTGGATGCTTTATCTCTCCTTTGGAACTGTTCCTTGTGATCAAGAAATAACAAGAATGTAAAAAATATAGGTAGCCTCTCATGATGAGGCCCTTTTAGGTAAAATGTATAATGACACCATTAACATCCATAATCAAGAAAGCATAAATAAAGTTGGTAAACTATGCAAAGCGAATCAAGATTCATGTAATATCATAAAGTAAAATAACATATACACTATGCATGGATCAAATATAGAAAATGAAGCATAAACATGCATAAAGAAATCATTTTAGTCCTAACTGAAACATAAGCATAAAATGTGAATCTAGCCTAGTTCTATGGTCAGAAGTCTTCTAAAATGCTATTAAATCAACAAAATGGCTAATCTAACCCAACTTGCTAGACATAAAAGAAAAGTGTAAGGTGATTTGTCACCTGTTGCAAACTACAACTCTAGTGAGCAGTTTGCACTCTGAACCATAGATGACAACTATGGTTTGACCTCTGATGTGTTTACCCTAAAAATTAGGGGCATTGGGCTCAATCTCCTTGTCCAAATTTATGTTCAAGGGTCGCTTTCATTTTCATCAGACTGATTTGGCAGTCAATTTGATGTGAAGAGCCTTCATTTGCCTGGATTTGTGTTTCTTGATCCTCCTAAGTATCTAGGGCATCCATAATGTAATTAATCATGAATGGTGGAAAAATGGTCGGGGATTAAGTGCAATAGCTCTATCTCTTAGTATACTCAATTTGAGTGTACAACTCACAAGGGCTTTGCTGCTCAAATATCCAATGCTTGCTCTCTTTTTATCCCCATTTGGAGGGGGCATTTATAGCATGCCCCTAGGGCTAGGGGTGGCTTCATGGATAAGCCAAGACCAAGAAAGTTGGTTAGGGCAGTTGGGATTGAAGCCTCTGGAATATTTCATCCTTCATCTGCCTCCTAGATCTTTTGGCTGTTCCAATATATTTGGCTCAGATGAAGGCCTAACTGAACTTCAGTTAAGACCGTAGGTCACGATTGTAGTCCAGACTAAAGACCACAGGTGTCAACCATGGTTTAGATTGGAGACCGCATGCCTGGGCTATGGTTCAGACTGCTTAGGCAAAAATGCCTAAATTGAGTGGTTAGAACCACTGCTCTATCTTGGAGTCTATCCAAGATCCTCCATATGGTCTTGTAGCATGTCCATATGAGTAGTCGCCCTAGACATGACATGTTTTAGATGTCTACAGTATGATCTGTATAAACTATAGGTATAGAAATGTGTTAATTGCTATGCTCTTCTATTCTAATCTCTCTTTGCGATGTTTTGTAAAGGTTTAACAACCTAAACAAGACAATCTCTTTCACCAACAAAGAATTCAAACCAAGCTGATGAGAGATTCCATACAAGTAATTCTGTCCAGGAATCATACAGTCTACTTCAACATGTCTTCACCAACTTCACTAAGCTCCTAAATCATTCCCCATGATTCACTAGTGATCATCTTCTCCACAAAGCTGCAACAAAGCTAAAACTAACATATAACTATAAGGTAGAAACTCAATTACACAATGTTAATCCACAATGCATTATCCATTCACAACAAGATCGTACACTATCATCCACAATGTCTGTTATTCTCATTAATGGCTGTAAATTCAGTTACAATGTGGAAAACTCCTTCAAGGTAATTGCTTTAACTCAAAAATATGTCTATATCTCTATTCTAGCAACTAATAACCATTAAACTAGTAGCCAGACCTCCAAATTAAAAAATGGGGCCTTATATAACGTTGCCCAGGTCATTCCAAAGTAGTTCCTGAGACATTACATTATTCACAACTTCCCATCTACAATTGAATATATTATTTTGGCATTTTCCTAATTTTACACCTTAGTTTAGAAAATCCATGTGATATTTCATCCCAAAATTACATTTCCTTTGCATCTAAGTGAAATTTGGTGCACCCTGTATGATTTGCAACTTCTCTGTACAGTTTGCCAATCCAACTATACGATTTTTCCTTCCACTGTATAATTTTATCCAACTATACGATTTTACAAAACTTGAGCAAATAATTCCTAAAACTATCAAAATATAGCAAATCATTTTTTCTTCTTCTGGGATGTGGATTTGCTGCCTACATAGCCGTTGAGTTTGATAGTGGCTACCAGATCCAATTGCTCTGATTGATAGTGGCTAGGATCTGGTTTAGTATTTTTTACATTGTAGCCATATATTTACATTCTTTGTATTGTCATTACTTGTTTATCATAGATTAATCACATCTTCATTTAGTCTTTATGCTTTATTTCTAGGGTTTCATGCATTTCATCTCATTTTTATGCATTTGCTCTCTTTCTTGCATTTATTTTGAAACTAGCCTCATATTGAGAGGCATCATATGCTATTGATGTGCCTTATAGTTTCTTTGTTTGTAGGTGACAGATCTATTCAAGGATAAAGCATCATTGAGATCATATTTCTTGTTATCAAAGGAGGTAGCTAATAAGACCTCTTATAAGCAAAGTAGTGAAGGAGTGAAAATCATTGGAATGCATCTCTCCCCTTTGAGGGACCACAATATTTGTAATAATTGTATCAAATTGAGGGATTTCCTCAGAGGGAAATATTGTAATCAAGACTTATTGTGATTAATAAAGAGAACCTTATCTTTGATCATATTTTATCTTGCAATGGTTACATAATTTCTTAGTTTCAATTTGTTACATGCTTACAAATAGCGTAGATGCATGATTTTTACTACTTACACTAAGGATCTCTTTTAAGGATGGTTGGTTTCCTTGTTGAACTTCACATAGGATTTTATTCTTAGCCAATAAAGTAAAAACTATTTTGCCCCTCCTACCAATAAGAATTCTATACCCCATATATTTACTAGGATCTCTTAGTCCTATTCTACTTTTTAGGTATCGTAGGGGATACCTATGAGTTTTTGGAAACACAAAACCTTGTTGACCACAAGATAATTAAATAGGGAAAGCAATTTCAAAGATATTTACTTCTAAAGCATTATTAAATTTACCAAAGTCTAATCCAAGGTCTGAATCTACTTCCTTCAAGGAAGAGGAATGTAAGGGGTCCTCCTTGCCCCTCAATTGCACCCTTACCTTTTTCTAGTGAAGAATTTGTATGATATTTGGTAGTAGATTTGCTTTAAAAGCTTATATCTAGGTCCAAGAGCATGGCATCCAATTTTTTCTCTAAGAATCCTAGCCTTACTTTTCATCCAATATGAGATGATTCTAAATCCATAACTTGATCTAGCACAAAAATATTGGTCTTTGTCTTTTCTGCATTTTCTATTTTTTCTCTAGCCTGTGTTCCTTATGCAATGATTCAATAATATAATCAGATTTTAAGTTATGTGCTTGAAGAGAAAATTGCATTTCATTATCACTCTTAAATATCCTTTTGTCTTCCTTACAATTCTATAACTTCCTTGAAAAATTAAGAGAAAAATCCCTTGCAACATGTCCATAATTATGATAATGTGCACACCTAATGTCATGACCCTCCCTTGGCATACTTTTTTATATGATGGAATTATGAATTGATATGTTGTTTTAATGATGGATTGTATGGCTTATGATTATTACTTGTTGTAAACATTTTTTATGTAAGAATATGATGCTTCTAATGGATTTGCACATCTACAAGAATAGGTACTATCATGGGTGGAAGAAAGGATCAATAATTGATAATGAGATGTCATAAGAAAGGGAAGTGATTTTTGATATTAAAGATGATAGCTCCAGGGTAGAAAAAAATACCCTTCATGTAGTTGCTTTCATGACATATGGGAAACATACCATCGATAGGGAAGTTACAAAAAACAATGGAGTCGATTGGGTAGAAGTTAGTAACCTTGAAGTTACTGTAAAGCCTTCCATATATGTGACCAATTGATGGTTGTATTAGATCCTCCTTGTGTGAGTTTAATGCTTGTTTCTTTTGCATTTTGTTTGGGGTGCTTTGTGATGGTTTTGGGAAGCATTGATCTATTATTCTTTTTGGTAGATATTATTGCTTTTAATATCAAGAATGCTTAAAAAATAATTATTTGATGATTGAAATTATGGTTTTTACATTAATAATGATGGATTAATATCATTGTTTACTTTCAATAATAATTAAGAATAATTGTTATATTATTTTGATTAATAATTTTTCTTTTTATAAATGTTTTGAAAAAGAAGGAATTTATTTTGGGAAGATCCCATTAAGTAGGACTTAATGATCTTCTATTTACTATCTTGGCCATTAATCAATAGTGGTTAATGGTATTCATTTTTATAACTAGCATCAAATTTTATTTTGATGCCTAAGGTATGATTAGTTTATATCAAATTATTGTTTTTGGATTGTTATTTGGATTTTATGATTGCATGATGGTTGGTTAAATCGAATCTCGTAAATATCTGAAGAGTCAGACAGTGGGAGGTGATTCATGAGGGACATTTACATAGAGAGTAGGGGGTTGTTTTCAGAGATGGATCTTGGAAAATAGGGGGGAAACGAAAGGAGGAGGTCAAATATGATTGAAAATCTAGAAGAAAAAACAAGAAACTAGAACTTGGAAAACCAACTAATTGAGTTTTTCAACATAGTTTTATAGGGAAGTTGGTGAGTACTAAAAGGTAGGATTTTCTACCTTGCTTATTGATGGGTGATTGGATTGTGATATATCACTTTGCTTTATTTTAAATTTGTGATTTTCCCTATGAAGCTTGATTTGAGTTGTGTTTCCTTATCTCCATACTCATTCCTTAGATGAAGCTAATCTTATTTTATCTTCACATTCAATATGAACTAGTTGGGCATGAACCATCAATAACCCTTCAGGTTTCACTATGTGTTTAGTGGCTTATAGGAGTGCAAGGTTTTGAGTAATACTTAGAACATACCCTTTTACCTCTTGTGTGTTTATGGTTTTAATGATTGTGTGGTTAAACCTGAGTTGAAATTGAGGTTATATACTTCATGTTGTGTGTTATGTGATTAAACCCTTTTGGAATGGCTTGGTTTCAATGTGCGTAGCTTCAGACTATTTTTGTGGAGTATGCTTCAGCTCTCTAAGTTTAAGTTTATCTTATATTAAGTTTTGAGTGCATATATTTCTTTTGTATTTGGATTTTACTATGTATACGATTAATGGTATCCTATGCTATGGCAAATAGTAGTCTCATAGGACATATCTTATTGGTCTATGAGACTTACATTGTTTTGGGGTTTGACTCTATTGTTAGCTATCCCAAGAGGTACCCCATGATGTTTTGATTTCAATAATTGTAGAGTAAACTATTTATTGTTATTCTTTTGAAAGTTGAAATCACTTTTGATCTTAGATTTAAAAGTATTTCTACGACTAGACTAATATTTGAAATTACATTTGATTGATATATAGATTTTTCAAGATTTTTTTGGCTAGCCTTGGCCATGTTTTTTGTTTTAAAGGAAAAAAGTAGGAAAGAAGATTTTTTAAGATGATAAAGGTGTTTTTTAGACCTTTTACTTTATGTTTATTTATTATGGTTTATTTATTATATCTGGCCTTCAAAGGGATCTTATTTCAAAGAATGAGATTAATTTTTAAGTTTAGTTTGAGTGGGGATGGACACGTGGTCCAAACCACTTTAAGCGATTATGGGGTCCATTTTATTTTAAAAAGGAAAAATTTATATGATATGTGATGTTATGAATTTAGAGGCATGGATCCTTATGAGTTTTTATAAAAGAAAGAATGAGATTTCTTTTAATAATTGTTGAAAAAGCAAAGTTGGTATGTGAAAGTCTTTCTTATGTTGTTTATAAAAATGATAGAAAGAATGGTATGTTTGTATTCTTGCATATGTTTTTGAGTGCATAAATAAATGTTAGTTTACATTAGAAATGCATTAGCATTATCAAGGGGCTATTATGATCCCTCAACACATCATCTTATTAGTGGACTTCTAGACTGGTTTCTATTTATGTATATTTATGTGAATAAAGTGTGATCAAGGAGCTTATTAGCAAGGAAAGTCATTATTTATTTTGTACCTTGTAAAATATTAAGTCCATATTGTATGGAATGGACTTTGTATGTAAAAATTTTATATTGAAGATGCGTAGATTATGATAATTGTAATTGTTTATTTATTGTGACTTGGAAGCCATTTTATGTGTATCTTTAATGGCTAGACTTTTATTTCTATGTTATAGATAAAGGACATTGGGTGAAGTATAGGAACAAAGGGAATTGTTTTTATGGGATATATTTACTTAATATTATGGGATAGATGGTTTTTTTATATATTTATTTTTATATGCTTTATGTTAAATGCTAGAGCATTAAAAATGATGGTGATACTATTCATGATCATTGATGATATGAAGGAAAACAAGTTATTATATGTTGAAAGATGGTATGGTTTTGCATTTTCTTGGGTTTGGGAGTCTAAGTACTAGTTATATTTTGTAGATGAACCTTGGAAGATAAAACCACATGAGATGGTTACAATTGAAGTAATGCTTGGGCATATGTAGTGAGTCCTTCAATAAAGGATATTCGAAGGGGGATTTCTAGGTGGTATAACCTAAAACTATAAACCAACCATGAAGGTTTGGAGTTCATTGAAATGCAATATTTTGTGATGGTTACCATAGTATATAGTCTTATTTGTACCATATAAATCTAAATTCATAGAGAAGATGTCACCTTAGTTATGTCATCAAGGATATGAATGTAACTAAGCACTAAAAAACTAGTGGCTCACTATGAAGGTATAACCCACTAGACGTAAGGGTATTATGCTACAAGAAACATTGTAGGATGAATTATGATGAGTTTTAAAAATGAGCATTTCCTAGATCTCAAGGGACTGAGACAAGGTTAATGCAACACGATGGTTAATTTGGCATGCATTCGAGGAGAATGCATGGAAATGGGGAAACCATATGAAGGTGTCCTTTATGTTGTGGAGGTATAAAAGGTAAAGTATACTATTTTTACTATATCTTGGACTCTCCTACCGACTTGAGTGACATTTGTAGCATTGTAAGACTCAAAATGTGGTTAAGCCCTTTAGAATTATAAATCCTATTATGGAAACATCTTAGCAAACTATGTATTTCCTTCCTTAAAAAATATTTCCTAGGTTGGTAATTTTGGTTGTTACACTTAAAAGTTACACCAATATAGTCTAGGGTTTGAACATGCTTCCCTTTGTTATACTTCAACACAATTTCCCCCACCAATCCATATCTATAGTCCACATCAACAAGAATCCTAGCCACTATCCTCATGCATGAGGATTGATACCTCTCATCCACCTCCAAGAAAGAACCAATGTAGTTGCCTATGGCTTGGAAAACATCTCTAGACCAAAATTCTAATGGTAACCTTGGTAAATTTATTCATACATGGTGAGAAGGTATTTTAGTGGTCCTAGGATCAAAAAAAGGGTTCTATAGTTTGGGAATTAACATAACTAACCCTCAAAAAATGGTATAATATTTACCACATCTTCCTTAGTCCTGAATTGAAATGAAAACCATCCTTTTACTAGAAATAAAAAACTTAGAACATACCCTAGAACTTCCATCCATTCCATGGCCATCCAATATACCAAGGAATTTTTAATAATTCCATGCCCATAGAACCTCCCAATAAGCATTTTATTTTAGAGTTCAATGACTTCCCCCATTTTTACATCTTCTCCTAGAACTTATTTTACTCTATTACTCTTCCTTTAAATGCACTTGGTTGTCTTTTTACGTGCTTCCAAGGGATTATTATTTGGATTTTATTCTTTCAAATTCTTATGTTGTCCCTTATAGCCTTGATCAAATATTTGTGGCCTATTTTAAACTTGCTATGAATAGGACATATCCCAATCATCACTCTTGTCGAAGATTTGTGTGTCTTCCTGTAAAATCATCATTGGCTTAGGCCCATTCTTGAAAAGGAGTCTTCCTTATTTTTAACTTTATTCCACAATAAAATATGGATATATCCTCAAAAGGATCTATCAAATAGTCCATTGCTTCTTCTTCATGACCTTGTTCTAGAAAATTCCTAATCTTCTTTTTCAAAATCTTGTATTCTCATTATATCCTCAAGTTTGGGGTACCCTCCATTAGTGTTTGCATTAGCAAAACTAGCCTCGATATATAATATTATATTATATTTATCACCCTCTGTTTCACTCACCATGGTGAGAGTCTTGTCAAAAAAACTAAAAATTTGTCCTCTTAGCACGTATTTACAACCTTAAGGTTAAGATACATGTCGTGTGATGACAAATCCATCCTTAGTGGCCATAGCCCTAGTTTTTTCCTCTCATATTTTACCTCCTAAACCATTACTTTATTTTAAATTAAAATTACCAACAAAACCTCTATACATGTCTCCTTCAAACCCTCTAATGAGAAACTACATCTTGTTGGTGATACATCTTGAAACCAAGGGTTGTGTGATAGATTTGATAGTTGCAATGGTAGTTGTAGTAGTGACCCATATTTATCCTTGTCCTCTTTGTATCCCCTTGACCCCTTATTCAATCCTAAAGTTGAGATCTTAGACATATTTGACATCCATATATATACCTTAGTGCAACATCCCATACTATTTGTTCAATAAAAGTGCAACAAGTTTAATATATTTAAACATGTTGGATTCTCCTTCATATTGTTGAATTCCCTCTTCTAGAATAGATTATTCTTCTATTTTCTATTCATGAGAAATACCTAGGTTATGCTTTAAGACCTATGAAATCCCACTATTGTTCTCCATCTGTATTTCCACTAAGTTCTAACTTGCACAAACTATCACCTACCCAAATGACAAGTACTATGAAGTTTTAACAAATTGAAAATTTATTCTTTTATGGCTACCCAAACCTTTGTGTTTGAAAACCCCATTGAAACAACTCCAAAAACAACTTTTAATTTTATCTAGAAAAGTAAATAGTAGATAAAAATACTTGTTAAAATATGTACTAGAGTTTGTAAACCACCTCTTTCTTTAGAGAATTGCTATGTTTTTTCATTCTTTTTTCATGCTAGGGTTTGATATCCATCGTTTGCACTAAAAAATCCTTGCTTGCTCCAAAGAATTTATCACCTATTTCAAAAAATGTTTTCTCCAAAAGTATGACATCGTCACTTGCTCCAAAAATTTATAGTTTGCTTCAAAAAATTCTTGCTCCAAAAAATCATTGTCGTCGCTTGCTCCAAAAAATACATCATTGCTGCTTGCTCCAATTTTTTTTTCTTGCTCATAAGAAATTTGCTACCACCACTTGCTTCAATTTGTTCCAAAAAAAAATTTTTCACCCTTGTTAAGACATGTACTAGGGTTTGAAATACATTGCCTACTTCATAGGATTGCTATACGTTTTCCTCATTTTTTTCATGCTAGGGTTTGATCTCCATATTTTTCTCTAAAAAATCCTCACTTGCACCAAAATTTTTTATCACTTGATGTAATGTAACAGAGACATCATAATATGCACAACATAATGAGCCGCTAGGCTATGAAATTTGACTACAGGATTTTTGAGATGTGCTAAATGTTTTTTTGGTGTTAGGTCACACTCACACAAAATTTCAAACTTGTGAGATGGCATTGAAAACTTTGATAAGGAAAATCAATAGCCTTATTTAAAAAAATTAATTACATTGATAATATTTCCATGACCCTTTAATTTTTTTTTCTAAACACCAATAAAATAGATAAGTACTCATAATCATTTGTATTTAATGGGTACTTATAAATCTATCTTGTCTAGGATATTAAAATTTATTTAAAGATTTAATATTTATGATTAGCACTTTCATTTATTTAGAATAGTTTTTCGAAGTTTTATGTGTGAGATGAGATGCTATTTTTTAGCAGATAAATATTTTAAGTGATATATATTATCTCAAAATATTTTAGATAGCTAATATTTTTATAATTTTAAGTTAAATGTCATTTTCACACAAGGAATTATAAAATACATAAGGTATTGAAAAATTGTTTGTAATAATGTTTAACTGTTTAACTCTTGTTTTGTATCATTTTGTATAAAACCACACAAGTCACACAAGAAGTTATGATTTAATTTATGAATTATTTTAGATAGATGATTTTGTAAATCTTTTGCAAGATACATCCTTCACTTTAACAATAAAATCACAAAATATTCCTTTCCATGGAGGGTTCTAATCTATAAAAAAAATTATATTTGTATTTGCATTTTGATCTTGTGTTGCAATCTCAAATAAAGTGATATATACTTTTATAATAAGGTATCTTATATGGTATTATATTTGGCTTACATGCGATTCATTGAGAAGGGAATACCTTATTTACCTAAGCTTATAATGTGGGTTTTGAAATTATAAGATTGAGACACCCTAGTGGTATGTCTTTGGATGTTGTTGGACTATTATACAAGCTACCCAAGTTTGAATCATGGGGAGGCACGTCCCCATTGTATCCCCAAGGAGTGTGGCCCCCAATTATGCTATCCATTATAGTGTCTTAGTATAACAAAAAAAGAAAAATAACAACACTATATTGTCACATTTTAAGGTTATATTGTCTCATAATACCATACATATAAATTCAATAGGCAGGCCCCTATTGTGTCTCAAGGGAGTGTGGCCCCTAGTTATGCCATCCATTATACTTTAAATTAAAATAACAACAATATATAGTCACATTTTATGGTTATATTGTCTCCTAATACAACACACATGAATTCAACATGAGTATGATATTTAATTCCAATCAAAAACCACAAAGTTAATGTGACAATATTTTAATACAATGTTCATACTAGAGTGACACTATGTAGTGAAATTAATGAAGTCATAGTAGCACCAATTGAGGTATGTTTAATTATGATATCGAATTTTACAAAACAAGGAGGGTGTATATTAGGATAAAGTTAGAGAAGGGTTTCTAACTTATATATTTTTGTAAATGGGAGTTATAAGAGGATGAAACATTATAAATTAATATGGGTATGCTTTCCAGAGATAGGTATATATTAGAACTCTTAGGTAATAATATTTAGGGTTTAATTTTTTAGGGGTTAGTCTTTTGGGTTTGTTTTGAGTTATTAGGTAAAGGGTTTACAAGTATATGATTACCTAATTATTTTTATTATTTTATGAATCTAGAATATTTAATATTTTGACCACTAAATGAGTTTGATTTCATATAAATAAGGTAAATATCAAGTATTTTTTTCAATAGTTATGCTCTATTATAAGAATGGTTTAATTCTATTATATTTAGGATGTATTGAATAGATCATAATACCACTCTTGAAGTAACATTTATTTATTCCCTAGAGCTTTTAATAATAGAGAATATCACTCTTTAATCCACCTTCTATTGTAGTGGTGGATATGAAAAGCATTTGTATAGTTTTTTTAAAAAATTGTAATGAGTTACACATATAGCAATTTTTGTTTTCACTATCAAATTTCCCATGGTCATTCTTCTATTTCAATACAACTTATTTAGCATATTCGCAAAACTTAAATAAAATAAAATTAATATAATGCATGGATGCTTTTTATTAGGTAGGAAAACATGATATTTTGAAAGGATCCCTAACCTTTTACAATGAGAGACAATAGAAGCAAGAACTATAAGCGGATCAAGAGGAGAAAAACCAAAAGATAAAAGAAGATACAACTAAACAACCACAAATAGGTAGAAAAAAGGACCTTCAACAAAAATCAAGAGGGAGCATCTTATCAACCACGGAAAAAAAGAGACCAAACTTTGAAATCAAAACACACTAAGTTTAAAAGGCAAGAAAATCCTTCATCCAGATTTGAAAAGCATTCTTATTGACCCCCTAGTTGACCAACATATCATCCTCCTTATTTCCTTCTATAAAGGTGTGCCTAAATTCAACACCTTTCAAATTCTCAATGCAATGATAAATATCTTATATTAAATATGTAATGGAATAGTGGGGGAATATTTTTATTTAGCAATATTAATGATGGAAAGAGAGTTACCTTCGATCACCACCTTATTTGCATTTAGATTTTCTAGGAGCATTATGCCTTGATAATGCACCTGAGCTTCGATAAAATTTTTGGACTAAACACCTAAGTTAGCAAAGGCCAAAAGAATAACCCCTTTGTCATCCTTGATGATTCCTCTAGCCCTTGTAGTGCTCAAGTTGCCTTTAGCTGCCCCATCAAAGTTTAGTTTTATCAAACCTTGAGGTAAATGCTACAATTTGATAAGATCTCTAGGATTGGGGGTGGGTAAATTGTAAATACCTTCTAGATTTAGGATACCTAGTTGGATGATAAGATTACCTTCACTATAAGACCATTTTTCATATTTGATAGGATTATGGAAATATTTTATTTCAAGAAATTAAAATGTTTAGCTTCCACATGTAGGGGATCCAATTTAACATTCTTGAAGGTTCTGTTGTATCTTTCATTCCAAGTACCCCCTAAAAATGAGGTGAATAGAAAGACCAACAAGTTCTAAGAAAATAATTTTGGAAGGGGGTAACCCACTAAAAACATAGGTCTATAATGTTATTAGGCATGACCCAAGTAAATTTGAATTTGATGAGAAGAAGATGAATAAATTCTAAGGAGAAGGGACACTCAAGAAATAAATGATTAGCATTATCCCAAGAAGTTTCACACAGATAAAACCTATTCAAAATGGGTAGGCCTCTTTTGTGAAGATTGTCATTCATAAATATATATTTTTGGAAGGCCAACCAAAAAAATAAATCAGTCCTCTTCCTCATAAAACTAAAGAAATTAAGTAAATTTAACTGTGAAAAGTCCCTTATTATCCACCTTCCAAATAGGTGAATCAATTGATGGGTTAGTATTTAGGAGATGTGTTTTGAGAATATTGGATAAAGAGATTAGAGTATAAATTTTCTTGGAGGAGGTATTAACAAGATACAAAGTCTTCTAATATATTTTTCCATACCTTACCTCAAGAAATTCAACAATTCTAGATCCACAAGATTGTGCAATAAAGGATTTAAAGCAATTTAGAAGTTGGTCTCTTTTAACAACCAATATCTAACCAAATTAAGAGAAACAAATTCTTTCAGCTTCACAAGTAAGGTTTACACCAAGGATATTTCCATATTCTTTTTTGGTATAATTAAGGTGTAACCACATTTGAGTTTTATTGTAGCCAATGACACTCAAGTGGATAGGATAGGCCATCATCCTATAGCTATTTTTGGAGTTAACTTTTCTAATCTTCCATAGTTAGAAAATATGCCATCAATAATTTTCCTATATTCCTTATACTCTCTACAAGTAAAGCAACTTAACCATGGCGTATGGGTTATCCCTTTTAGTCCATCAAAAGGGGATACTTCTTCCCTCACCATTAATAAGTCAATCTATGTAGGTGTTACTTAGCATAGTGCCTTAAAATCTAGTTATCTCATCTCCATGATGAGCTAACCAGAACTTGTGCTTAATGAAAACACCTCCATGGTGGTATTATTAAGGGTATTATCACTCTATGCAATAATACCTATGGTCACTTGATCCATTTTAACTCAAGCGCGAACATTGGTCAAGTTGCAAAGGATTTCCTAACTTCCATGATAGGAAATGCAATTGATTTGATAGTTGCCTCCTCGCAACTAACCAATTCTTGGGTTCTTATCCAAGTAATGACACTAACAAGGCTATAGAAAACAAACCCACCCAAGTACCATTTTACCCAAAAACATCAAGTCAATTTATCTTACTTTCTCTCTCTCTCTCTCTCTCTCATCAAAAAACATACTTATTTTACCTATGTAATAACTTTAAAAGGATTCCAAATGCAAAATATTTAAAGAACTAACCATATTAATAATGTTTTGATCATATCCATTAAGCAATAGTATGTTTCATAAACAAATTCATGTCCATTATGCATACATTTTAATCTAAACATGAGCAACCACTTACTTTGGCTACTATAAAAATAAACTTAAGTCCTTCATTCAATAATTACTAGAAACACTTAGTAATTATTTCAAACATCAAATATTCCATTTCCTACAATAAAATAAACTTCAATAACAAAGTATCCAATTACAATTATTGTCTTCATTGTTCAAGGAGTCAATCCCATAATTGATTCATATAACCTCTTCTTACAAGGGACTATTCACACCGATCTCATAGAATATACATCAATCAAATAAAATGATCCATAGATGCAATGATAACTACAAATCCACACTAGAGAAAACCAACTAAGAAAAGAGGAATAAGGAAAAGAGTTCCCAAACCTAAAAAACCAATAGATAGGCTAGTGACCCTTAAAACTAGCAACCAAAATATGCCAAGCCTAAGAACATCTGGATAATTTATCACCCATAGCCTCCCTCTATTTATAGGTCTATCCATGAATATCCTAGATGTGATAAATAACCATTTGAATAATACCCAAGAGGACCTTATGTTTTACCTCCAAATCACCAAGGAAGGGTGAGAGGTTATGGAGCACTGAAACCACCACTGGAGAAGCATAATTTACCTCATTCCTATCATCAAAAATATTTTAATATTTTCTTTCTGGATGGCTATCCTCAGGATGCGACAACACAACCAAAGTTGAAAATTTTCTACATTTTTCCTTTTTCAAAGATAGTCGTTTGGAACACCTAGAGTTACCCCCAATTGTGATATTGGGTGTTGCTTCCCTATCACTTATATATATATATATATCTTTCTCCTTCTCATATGAATTTAGTAAAAATTTAGGACTCAAACCAGAATACTCACATGAAGCCTCAGGTGAAGTAACGCTTGGGTCAAAAATTAGAGGAACAATTTCAAAATCAATTCTTTCCAAAAACTCATCTACTACCACCCCTTTGGATTTTACAATGTGTTCAAATGTAAGAAGGATCAACCCTTGATGAATTGGATCTAGACCAACCCTTACACTAGTTATTGTTTTCTCCAAAGAATCATAAAGCAACAAGGGGACATTCATGAGGTGCTTCCTCATTAACTAATTCAAAAACTTAAAATGAAAACTATGAAGCACATCCCTCTTCATTTCTAGAGTGAAGTAATTCATGGCGATCAAAATGACTCAATCCCATGGTGCCTTAAGGGCTCTTGCATCAAATCCATTCACACGATTTGAAAGGTACTCCCATTTTCTCCTAAAAGTATTCATTTTATCACTTGAGGGAATGCTTCTTTTGGTTATGGGCAGCACTATCAAATGGCAACCAATAACCTCTCAATCAACTCCTCCAAGAATTGAAACTCAAACTCCCTAGCTCAGACCCAACCTCTCCTCTACGAGTGGGCCAACATTATAGACAATGTCCTATGATGTCAATTGAAGGACATGATACAGT
Source organism: Wollemia nobilis (assembly GCA_028583015.1). NCBI lineage: Eukaryota > Viridiplantae > Streptophyta > Pinopsida > Araucariales > Araucariaceae > Wollemia > Wollemia nobilis. The sequence goes on from JAQPPZ010001925.1 coordinate 9,639,235, forward strand.
TCAGCAGTCCAACTTTGTGCAAAATCTTTCTAACTTCATCATTGATCTCCAGAATAGAGAGATATATAACTTAACTTATATATTTTTCTAATAAATTATTTACATGGGATTAAAGTAGGGCTTACTCTATTACATTGTATATGAATTATTTTGTTATATTAACAATGATATAATGGTATCATAATAATTCATATTATCATGGCTCACATTATCATAATAATGTCCATTATAATTAAATATTTGAACTTAAATCACACTCAAACAATTCCTTCCCATTTATTATCATTTTAATATGCATTAGAATTAATATATAATTTTTTAAATTAATTTATTATTTAATTTATTTTAGTGCTCCCTAGAAACTATCCATTCTACACATAAATACCTACATAGTAGAGAAAATATTAAACATTGAATAAACATGCTTTTTACACCTATAATAAACATAATGATATAGTAAACATAATGACATAATAAAGAACTACATTTATACATAAGTAAGAAACATAAAGAAAATTTATATATTTCACAATGTATTGATGGAGTCCTAAAGTGGATGACAACTTTATAGATCAAGGATCCATAGCCTACTTCCTTATGATCCTAAAATAAAGTAACCAAAACCACCTTGCCTAGAATCCCTTTCTCTAATATGGGTGTATGAAAGATTCTACACTTCTAAACATGGAAGTGAAATCTATATCTATCATCCACATATTCATGGCCAATAGTATTTGATAAAATAATGAGAATATAAGGAGTGAATCATAGCATCATATCTCTAGGATATGTTGGATTGGTTTCTATGGTTATGCACTACCCAATTTTAGTCTCATACACCTTAATAGAGAACTAATAATAAAATAATGGAGGTTTGATCCTTGTCAAGGGATCCAACCATTTTTTCCAAATCTATATATCATTTAACTAAATATGGAGGTACTCCCTCCTTTATATTTAGGTAGATCATTTATAACAAACAAAAATAACTTTTTTTATCTTCATAAAAATCCCTAGAAAATATTCACAACAACCTCATAGAGTCATTCCAGAATGATACTCATGTTCCAAAAAACTCAATGTTGCATGAACAGTAATAATTCCATGTTAGAGAATTAAAATCAAACATATATCACTAATATATTATAGTTCCATACACATTTATGTGGACAAATCCATTAACTAAGTGTATATACCACACAAACAAAAAATTCACCTTTCTAAAAAATATAATATGTACTCTATTCCTATGGATTTTGCATTATGGTTTTCTCATTCATGGGAAAATATTCAAATTTTTATGTTGAAAGTGCTTATATTTTTTTTTTCCACTTATCATGGAATTTTTTGCACTCTCCTCCCCTTACTTCTAGGCATATGCATTTATATCATTTTTCTATTAGAAATATCAAGTTGTCATTGATGTTAAAGGTGCATGGTATTCAAAGCAGAAATATTCTTCAAGGGTGATAAGTTTATAAGGTTGGATAATATATCAATAATATCAAATATGGACTTGATAAATAGTAAACAACGAAAAATCATCCAAGGCAAAGATATTTTTCAAGAGAAGCAAGGAAAGTATATTTCAAAGAAAGGAAAATGTATCATAATATTTAAAAGAGAAGGACAAAGGTTTGGACAAAGGCTTGATATGTTATAAAGAGAAGGACAAAGGTTGGAAAAAAGGTTTGACATATTTAAATCAAAGGATTTAAATATATAAGAGTCTAAAAGTTAAATATTATAATATTTAAATCATAGATTTAAATATTCTAACCTAAACTGTTTGAAAAATAAAATGCGCCGACATATTTGGAGAAGATATAAAGTTAAAAGAAAATAATAAAAGCTGATCTCCTTGATAAAGCAAATACAATGGGAAATGTATAAATATGAGGTATTATTTCACCTTTGTCATGGGCAAAAATCAATTAATCCGTTGTGGTAAGTGCAAGCAAAAAAAAGAGAAGACTAATGAAAAATCGGTAGCAATGAAAGACAAGGATACATATCATATCATGCCCCTTTAGTTTCACCTATTGGGATAGCCTAGCTGGTTGTCTAGCTCGCATGGAGCACTTCTATGTAGGAGGTTAGACGGTCGAATATCTTCGATTTTGTTTTTTTGTGGTTTTTATGTTTAAGGGAGTGCAAATACAAGGATATATATTTTATCGTACCCATTTGGTTTCACCTACTAGGATAGCCCAAATAGTTTTATATCTTGTGTGGAGTGTTGTTGTCTAGGAGATTAGATGGTCAAATCTCTTCGATGTTGTTTTGTTGAAGAAGTTGAGACAGATCTATAAGGAGTCAAATATTCGTGTGCCCCTTTTAGGTTTCACCTATTGTGGTAGTACAACTAGTCACGAGTGCTTGTGAGGGCATTGTGCTTCTATAGGATAGGGGATCGAATATTGTCATGGTTGTGCAAGGTATTTAAAGTTTTATTTTATTAAATTTAATAAATGGAGATATAAGGGTCGTGGTTCTAGTGTAGAGTTTTATTTTTGCATATTAATAAAAGAGATATATCAAGGTTATGATGTTAGTATAAGGTTTTATTTTGCAAAATAATAAAAGGAGATATAAGGGATGATATTAATATAAGGTTTCATTTTTAAAAATTAATAAAAGGAGATATAAGGGTTTTAGTTTTTAATAAAGCTTTATATTATGAGTTTCAAAAAGGGCAATATAAGGAGTTATTTTTAAGATTTCTTGTGTATGTTTTTTATAAAATATTTTAAAATGGTTGATTTGATATTTAATAAATAAAGGAAAAAGAGAATTGCTAACCATATTTTGAAGGGACAAACAAAAGGAAAATTATTTTTGTCAAATATAGGTTTGGAAATCTCATGCAAAAGATCATCATCATTGAGGCTGATTTAGAGGTATGGTGATTTACTTGCTTTCTTAAAGTGGTTTTGTTTGAGGAAAATATTTTTGTTGTCATATAGTGGGAGGTATAAGGAATTATTGGATGTGCATTATTTTTTATTGAAATTGGAAGAAAATTTACAAAGGTTATAGATCTGATTTGTGGGTAAACTTGTGCATTATTTTTTATTAGAATTGGGAGTAAATGTTCAAAGGTTATAGATCATATTTGTAAGTAAACTTATGCATTGAGATTGGTTTTGGAGTGCATATGGAAATAAGCAAACTAGTATAGTCTCACACAAATAGAAGGGTTTTTTTAAAAGAAGTCAAAGTGTCATCTAGTGCAATAAATAGTGTGAAAGGATTCAATTAAAAAGAAGAACATTATCAACCATATACAAAAGGAAGGAAAGGTGTAAATTAGTAATTACAAGGCTAGAATAGATCTACCTTTTATGTGAGACATGTGAAAGCGAAAGACTTAATGAATGTGAAGTGGATTGTTATGTTTAGATTTGGTATTAGATGAATATTGGTTGTATGAAAGATTTAGAAATAGATGAGAATTGTATGTATACAATGTTTGAGTAGAGTTATGAGCAGGTTTGGAGCAGGTTTGAGTATATTTATAAGCAGGTTTGGAGTAGGTTTGAGCAAGATTTTGGAGTAGGTTTAAGCAAGATTTTGGAGTAGGTTTGAGCAAGATTTTGGAGTATATTTGAGAGAAGACTTAAGTAGAGTTTGGGCCAGATTTGTGAGTAGAGGGGATTGGTGTCTCTTGTGGATTGGTTTCCATGAACTAGAGCATAGGGGATTAGTATCTCCTATGGATTGGTATCCATGAACCAAAGCAGAAGGGATTGGTGTCTCCTATTGATTGGTTTCCATGAAACAGAGTAGAGGGTATTGGTGTCTTCTTTGGATTGGTGTCCATGAACCAGAGTAAAGGGTATTGGTGTCTCCTATGGATTGGCGTCCATGAATCAACAGAGAGGATTGGTGTCTCCTATGGGTTGGTGTCCACAAAATAGAGTAGAAGGGATTGGTGTTTCTTGTGAATTGGTGTCCATGAACCAAAGTAAAGGGTATTGGTATCTCCTATGGATTGTCCACAAACCAACAAAGGGGATTGGCGTCTCTTGTGGATTTATGTCCACAAACTTGATATGGGATAAGTGTCTCTTGTGGGTAGGTGCCCATGAACTTGTGATAGGGTATAGGTGTCTCTTGTGGATTGGTGTCCATGAACATTGTAATAGGGGATTGGTATCTCCTATGGGTTGGAGCCCATGAAATTTATTGAATAAATTATAAGTAATATTTCTTCATGGATGTAGCCCATATTGGGTGAACCATGTTAAATCTATGTCTCTTATGTGTGTGGTGATTTTTGCATTATTTTAGTAATGCATTGATATTATTTGAAGTTATTGCTTTGGAAATAAAAGAGAAAATTTGTATCTTATATTGTTCACCCCCCTCTTAGTATAATATTGTGTTCTTAAATTGGTATCATAGCATGTTCCTTCATGAAAGCCTAACATCTTAAAGAAATATCTTACAAGAACACACATTGATCATCAGGAAGTATTTCATCAAATAGAGATCCATTTTTTGATGGGACTAACTATGCTTTCTAGAGTGAGGATGAAAAATTATTTTTTGGCACATGGTTATGATATATGACATTATATTATGGATGGGTTCATAGCACCTACAAATCCTCCCACAAATTCAAATGGTAAGAAACCATACAAAAATAATACCAAGGCAATGAATGCAATCTTAAGTGGGTTATGTAAATTAGAGTTTGTGAAAGTCATGCAATGTACTTTAGCAAAATAAATATGGGATAAGTTATAGAGAACAATTATCCAAGGTTAAAATGGCAAAATTTCAAACCCATAGGAGGAAGTTTGAAGACTTGAAGAAGAAATATGAGGAATATATTGCTAGGTACCTAATTTGTGTTGATGAGGTTGTCAATTCCATTCATGGACTTAGAGAAAGTATTGAAGACTCTAATATTGTTAAAAAAAAAATGAGGTCACTTCCCATGAGGTTTGATGAAAAGGTTTCAAAAATTGAAGAAATGAAGGATCTCAAAACTTTGAGTATGGATGAGCTACATGGAATTCTCACAACCTATGATATGATGATAGAAAAATATCAAACATCCAAACAAGATGTAGCATTCAAATATTCAAAGAAGGCAAAGAATAAAAAACCAGAATCAAGTGAAGAATAAAGCAGTGGAGAAGAAGCTAACTTTGTGTGAAGGAATAAGAAGGGTCTAAGAAAACACAAAGGTATGTAGTTTGTGAAATATTTTAATTGTGGTAACCTTGGTCACTATGCATCTAATTGTCCACAAGCTAGAAGTAGTAGTAGTGAAGAAGAAAAGGAATACAAGAAAAAGAAAGAAAGAAAATTTTATCATGAAAATAAAAATAGGTATGGTCAAGGCAAGCATGAGAAGAAGATTTTTCAAATATACAAGAAGAGTTTTTATGTTGACCAAAGGTACCCATAAACCCTTTGGTCACCCAAAAAGCCCCAAAGGTACCCATAAACCCTTTGGTCACCCAAATAGCCCCAAAGGTACCCATAAACCCTTTGGTCACAAAAAAAAAAGCCCTAAAGGTATCTATAAACCCTTTGGTCACCCAAATAGCCCCAAAGGTACCCATAAATCCTTTGGTCACAAAAAAAAATCTCCAAAGGTATCCATAAACCCTTTGGTCACCCAAATAGCCCCAAAGGTACCCATAAATCCTTTGGTCACAAAAAACAATCCCCAAAGGTATCCATAAACCCTTTGGTCACCCAAAAAGCCCTAAAGGTACCCATAAATCCTTTGGTCACCCAAAATTCCCCAAAGGTATCCATAAACCCTTTGGAAACCCATAAAAGCCCCAAAGGTACCCATAAACCATTTGTTCAATCCAAAAAGCCCCAAAGGTACCCATAAACCCTTTGGTCACCCAAAATTCCCCAATAGCATCCACTGAGCCCGTTGTTCATAATAACATGTATAATCCAAATCAACAATTGATGACTTAATCAAGTTAATCATGCTCGTCTTAGTTATCATTGTCGAAGAAAATCATACACCCTCCTTGCTTGGGGAAAATAAGCAAAATATCAGAAGCAAATTCAAGCAAACTAGTAAGCTTATCTCCTAATTGCCATCAAGGCTAGGATTTGATTTAAGCTTATCTCCTATCGCCATCACCGCTAGGATTTTATTTAAGCTTTTCTCCTATTGCCATCAAGGCTAGGATTTAACTTAAGCTTATCTCCTAATTGCCATCAAGACTAGGATATGATTTAAGCTTATCTCCTAATTGCCATCAAGACTAGGATTTGATTTAAGCTTATCTCCTAATTGCCACCAAGGCTAAAGTGTAGACTTGAGCTCATCTTCCAATTGCCACCAAGGCTAAAGTGCAGACTTGAGCTCATCTTCCAATTGCCACCAAGGCTAAAGTGCAGACTTGAGCTCATCTTCCAATTGCCACCAAGGCTAGGATTAAACTTAGTATTATTTACCAAAATGACAAATATTACCAAAATTAAGTTCCTTAACATGTCAGAGGAAATGACTCTGAGATGCGCACCCTTTACACGATTAGGGCATTTAGTATTGATGAGGCATTCTTCTATAAAATCTCATCAAAATAAAAAATTTCAAAAAAAATTAAAACAATTAAAATACAAAAAATAACAAAAACAAAATAAAAGGGTCAAAAACCCACCAAAAACAAATCTAATATGATGGAACTCACTCGGGATCAAGAAGGAACCCCAACCAAAGTCGTCTAGGTCAAGCGACTCATCACTTTTCTTACGAGTCATTCCCTGATTGACTCATTGCTTGAGGGAGTAGTCATACTTAGTCTAAATCAACAAGCACATACTCAATCATAAAAATTGCATCCATTCAAATAATCATTGATAAAAATAATCACGCTCCCACTTGGGGAAGAAAACAAGCACGGAATATCAAATCAAAATGCTTGGCATTCTATAAGCATGAAAAAATGGACCTCCTGCTTCATGACAAAATAATGTCCAAGCTCAAGCAAGTTCCTTAGCTCATCAAAAGCAAGGATTCAATAATGCATGCTCTTTCCATGATTGAGGCATCTAAATTTGGTTATTTTATCGAGTAACCTTAATCATTGAACATTTTAGTCATCTATTTTTGCTTAACATTGTGCTGCACACAACACATCTAAGAAAGGAGCATATGTAGACACTAAAATCTGGTCAATCCAATTAGGCATCCATAAGCAATGGCTAAATTGACATCCCATAGCCCCCAGGTCAGCCCTCAGAGGTCATACAGTGGTTCTAGCCATATTTTTCAAGGTTTTGAGGGGTTTCAGCCCATTTTTGGGATATTTTGGCTCTTTAGGCCAGGTCGTACCACCCTAGGATGAATACAAATCCTATTTGTCCCACCTTGGGATGAATAGCAGCATTCATCCTAGGGTGGGATGAATAGCAAGTTTGACCCCCAAAAAGTCAAATTTTGGATAAATGGTACCCAAAAACTGCCATTTGCCCTGCCTAGTATAGAATTCAAGTCAGAGCACACAACAAACCTATGACATGCTTAATAAATGAGTCCAAATTGGGATATTCTCTTCCCCATCAAATGCATGTCACCCTAGTCGCCAAGTGGTGCCTCTTGCCCTGCATGCATTTTTACACATGAGCCCCTTGTGGCTATAAATTGGAAGTAATTTCAACACAAATGGATAGAGAGGAGTTTTAGGATAAAGCAATTGAGTGCTACTAATATTTCCTTTCAAATTTTGTGCCCCTTTTCCCTCAGAATCTCTACTTAGCGAAGGAGGTTTTACGAGTGAACTAGTAGGTGCAATTTGTTACATAATAGACCATGTGAGTGAATTTCTTCACCAAATTCGATTAAAATATACTTTAGAGTATTTTGGACCATTCCAAAGTGTAATTGGTGGAAAAAAGTGTGCATAAGTGGTGGGCATCCCACCCCCGGGTGCCCCCCAATATGTGATAGTCAAATTCATCCCCCCTATTATGAATACAAATTTGTGCATAATTATCCTACTATTTTTTAATATACTTATGCTATGATATAATATGATGCTACTGTCCAAATTTCATGTATTTTGGAGTTGTATTAGAGGAGATATAACATTTTGAAGTTTTTATAGGCTTATAGGATACATTAGAGCATGAATAGGAATCCATTCCTTATTTTGGAAATATGACCACATGGATCCTCTCAAAATGTTGTTTTATTATTTCTATCATAATATCACATATTTTAGATATATTTAGGGGTAGACATTGCTTGTTTTTGGTTTTGTAGGTTGGGAACGGTCATTGTGAATACGACACACCATCAAACATAATTTTGGCTTTGTTTTTGGTTATATATTTCCAAAAAATTCTATTTTACATCCCTATGTAATTTAAAATTATTTGGATTTGATTTGGTATAAGATCCATGCATATTCTCATTACTAGTCTTTTGATGCCTGTGGGGATTGTATGTTTTTCATCATACACACTTGCTATTTGAAATTTCTAGTTTCCTTGTGTGTAGGTGCATGTTTCTACAGTGCATTAGGAAGGAGAAAAAGACCTCAATATCAAAGATACAAGTAGTGGCAATAGTACCTTGCCCACCTCTATTATGGGTATGAGGAAAGACACTAGATGTGCACCCGAGTTACTTGAAGGATTTCGATACTTGGGCACCCAATTTGTAATGATTATGTCATATTTTGAGTTCTCAAGGGGAAATATTTGTAACCTATATATGATCCACTTGAACTAATAATAAATCAATTTGCTTTTCTTCATTTCTTGTTATCTTCTCCCTTTTCCATATTACTTGCATGCTTTCAATTTGATGCTCATAAGCAATAGGAGATAGATGCATATGTTGTTCATTATCATTAGGTACACTGTTTTTACCTACTTCAAGTGGTTATTGTGGAAATGCTTTGGAAGAGTATTGAGGTTGGTTAGATGAATGTGGAGGTTGATATGTTGACTGAGGAGGATGATGATACTATTGAATTAGTGGTTGATGATAGGTGGATTGAGAGTGAGGATATGTGGGGGGATTGTGATTGATAGGTGGGAAAAGGTTGATTATAAGTGGGTGAAGGTTTATTGTAAATGGGTGAAGGTTGATGAGGTTGTGGGGTTGGTGGTGAATTGTAGGTAGGTGATGGTTGATGATAAGTGGACGATGATTGATGATATGTAGGGGTTGATGGTTGATGATATGTAAGGTATGGTTGGTTATATATGGATGGTGTTGATGGTTGGTGATAAGTGAGAGGTTGATTATGGATATGATAGTGGTTATATTGAAAGGTTGATGGTAATTTATAAGTGGGAAGTGGTTGATAGGGTTGAGGATATGCATGGGTTGGTTCTTGGTATTGGGAAAAATGAGCCATGGATGGGATAATGATGGGTATATGAAAGGAAGGCAAAATGATAAATTTTAGAAATTTTTATATCTAAATATGATAAATGTGCAAATAAATAAAACAAACAATCAATTTTTTTTTGAGGTTTGTAGTTTGTTTTGAATTTTTGTTATTTTTTTGAGCTTTAATGGTATTTTTTTTTTGTTTTTTTTGTAGGTTTTGTGTTTTTGGTGTGTTTTATGTTCCTATGCATAGAAACTACAAAAGGTGGGTAGTGGAGTGATTCTAAAAAAATGTGTATTTATACACACTCCACTTTTGAGGTATGATCAACAAATGGTTGATGTAGCTTCCTAGGATGGAGGATAGGCAATAGGTATCCTATGGGGATAAAAAGTACCTTCCAAAAGAGGTTGCACTATCTAAGTCCTACTTCCAATCTATCCAAAATTTCTCTTTACCCTCGGATGGTCTTGGAAAAAATAATAGTTGTAATCTGCTCATTATTAAGTCCCATGGTTAAAGGGTATCTAACCTAAAATATTACCCCAAGCTAATCCCAAGGGTAACCAATCTCCCAATGATGAAGTCCAGAAGGCTATGCATTCTAACTAAGGTGATATTCTAATGGATCAACCAATGTTTGGGGATGAAGTCTAGCTCACTAGGAGGTTTTCATCATACTATAAATATGCAAAATAGTGTAGAATATAAATCATACAAAAGTGTGCAAAATTTTTTGTTGTTTTTGCTTTTGTTTTGTGTGTGATTGTTGATTTGATTTCATTCTTTTAAGTGTGTACATGAAAAATGCAAAGTAATTCTAGAAATATAAAATGAGAAATTGAGTAACCTAAAGTTTTTTTTTTATTTTTGTGGATTTTGAGTTTTTTTTACACATTTGTATTTTTGTTAATTATATTTTTGAAATTTTTCTTTTGAAATTTGAATTTTTGTTTTTTGAAATTTTTGTTTGTTTTTGATTTTGTTTGTTTTTTAAAATTTTTGAAGTTTTTAATTAATTTTATAATGTTTATATTATTAATTTTTTAATTTTATGATTAATTGATTGTTTGAATATTATTTCTTTTTCTTTGTGTGTGGTCCCCCTTATGCATGGGATTGTTAGGTCTACATGTGTAGGCCTATTGCAGGTCACCCTTTCACAAGCCTGTATCAAGAATGGAACAAACCTATGTGACAAGCACACGAGAAAGGGGCCCTTAGGCTTGTGAGCCCAAAGGTCTCAAGGTAGGGGGCCATGCACAAGCATGGCTTGAGGGTTAAGGAGAAGGAATTGCACATTGAGTATGGCTTGAAGGGTTCAAGTTAAGCACCACATAAAGGCATGGCCTAAGGGGTTAAGGGTAAGATTTCACACACTAAGCACTATCCAAAGGGTTTGGGTTAATATTTTATTAATATTTTAATTTTAAATATTAATAAAATAAACATAAAACAGAAAGAGAGTTAGAAAGGACCATTTTTTTAGAACAAATAAGGCAACAAAAATGAGACTATAAAACAAGTTGAAAGTTTTTTATTTTTATTTTTGATAACCAAAACAAAAATAAGACGATCAACAATTTTTTTTTTTTATAAAATAATAGAACAAAAAAATTAAAAGAAGAGAAAATTTTGTTGTGTTATTTTTAAATGAAAGAAATAAAACTAAAATGAACAACGAAGACCTACCTGGATTTCCTACTTGTAAAGAGATTGCCACTACAATATATAAATCTTGGAACCACAAGAACAAAGAGAAAGTCAGTTTTTGTTAAAAAGAAACATAAAACAGAATGTAAAAGAACTGAGCGTGCCATTTTTTATACATGAAAATACACCATTTGCATTGAAAACATGATATTTACATTAAATTAAGAGTTCTTTTAGAGTACAAATAATCCCTTATGTAGGGTGCTTTTATAACATTGAATTGTGCCAATAAGAGAATAATCCCTTTTATAATAAGAAGATGGTGTCTTAATTTCCCATGTTATAAGCAAATTGAGTGATGGGTTTTGGATTTGTGATTGTGATCACCATAGGAGTTTATTTGTGCCTTTGACTTAAGCCTTTTAAGTGAGTGGAATACTTGAGCCTACACACATGCAAACATCAAAAAAGTTAGTAGCACCTACAAAAATGTGCAAAATAAAATAACAAACATAAATTGGAAATATGTAAAATTGTATGCTTGAGTTCTAGCCACAATTTAGCAATATTTTGTTATGTGTTTTCATGTGTTAATGAAAATTAAGGGAATGGGGTGGTATTTATAGAAATTTTGAGCAAGGGAGAGGGATGAATTGGAGATGAGGTGGAGGCTAAGTGACAATGAGGTGGTATAGATAAATCGAAGGCAAATCTTGGAGGAATGTGCATCATAAATTTTCTTGGATGAATGGGGATCCTAGATAAGTGGGAAGAAAATTTTAAATTCCATAAAAAGAGCACATTAGAGGATGTGCATAGGAGTATGTGTGCTTTAGGTGATGTGCGAATAATTTTAAATTGACAAAAATGCAAGGTGGAGGATATGGAGGGCAAGTGGATTAATGGGGAAAGTTGAATTGGAATGTGGGAGTAATTTTAAATTCATTAAAATTGCATGGGGATGTGTAGGGAGGATGTAGGAGGATTTGGGGGGACTTTCTAGGATATTTCCTAGGGATTGAGGGAGGGATTACCTTGGATTTTGGGGATTTGATTGGTATTTAAAAATTAGGGAGGGATTGCTTTGGATTTTAGGGATTCCATTTGGGATTGGGTTGTGATTTAGAAAGGTGGTTAGTGCCTAATGGAAGGTCAGAGTATGGTTAGGGATGGATTAGATGGGTAATGTGGATTATGGCAAATTTTGAGAAATGAAGAAAATTAATGAGGTATTAGGAGAGAAGAGAAGAATTAGAAGAGAATAAAGGTGGATTAGAAGAATTAAGAGGGGTAGGAGAAGATTGGGAGAATTGAAAGAAATTAGAGGAATTTAGATATTATGGGAAAATGAGAATTTATAAGAAAATGAAAACCTTAGGGGACTTTACAGAAAATTAAAGGGGAAATGAAATAGAATAGGCTAGGGAAAATTTAGAAGAAATTAGGGAATTTAGAAGGAAATTAAGGGGGAATTTAGAGAAAATTTCTAGAAATTAGAGAATATTTGGAGGAATTAGACTGAAAATTGGAAAAGTGCGAGAATTAGGTGAATTTTAGTGATTTTGGGGTGATTTGGGGATTTTGGCAAATTTGCACAATTTTGATTGCAAATGACTAAAATTTGGTGTCTACACCTTCAAATAAGGATATTTTACACAAAGAAATAGTTGTAGATGTAGCAAATGGAACCCAAATGACTCTTAATCTAAGTGGGAAGAAACATCCCACTAGATCTAAGAAATGAAGGTCATATAGTGGAATATAAGGGGTCTAAATGTCCCAAAAGGAGGAATGAAATGCAATGATGACATGTATGCAAAAAATGAAACACTTAGGATGAAGGCATGGTTTGATTCCAAGTTGATAAAAAGGAGGGTTTTATTTGGTTCTTCAATTCTCTATCTATAATCTATTTTCAATTGGGTGGTTTTAGTGATTGAAATGTTGTCCATAGTCTATCCTAGACTATATCATCATATTTTGGATTTCATAAGAGGCTTATGTTTATGTTCTGAAGCTGACTTAAGTTTTATCTCATTTTGGAATATTCACGAGGCATATTTTTAGGTTTTGAAGATGTAAAAATATTGGGGCCCTTTCAAAAACCTCTTCTTCCAACCTTATAAAAAATAAGCCTAAATGACACTGCATTATTAAATAGATTAATATAGGCATAATTAATCAATACCATTAATTAATTATACACTCAATATCATTAAACAAATAAAAAGTGTTTAAGCATAACCATAACATGGTTCCTATAATTAGTTTTAATGCTAGTTAAAATAATTTAAAAAAATATCCATAGTTTTTTTAAAGGTTAAAGCATGTGAAAAAATATCAAGTAAAACCAAGTAACATTACCATCAATAATAATATAAAATATACATATCTTAAAATCCATATAATGCACACAGTAATGAAATGTAAATGGTCATATCAAAACTCTATCAAGGTCTAATTTAAGTTCAAAATGGGGCATGGAATTTATAATTTAATTTTATAAACATCTAATATTTTTTTAACCATTTTATTTTATATGATATTAAGTTACCTCTGTCCTAAAAATCAATGTTATTTTTAAAAAATTCCATTGTTATTAAATTATTTTTTCCAAATCAATGCTATATAAATTCTGCGTTGGTATATCATACTCCATAGTAGCATTACACTAGTACTATGATGAGCCAAATTAGCACTATAATGATGTTATATAGTGTTAGTCTAGTATTGACTTTTATTATTGCTCAAAATAAAAAGAGGACCACATCTCCCTAACATTTGTTTTTTATTTCTCCACCATTAGTATAATATTTTCCACCTATTGGATATCAATGGATATATTGACTATTCAATAATATCAAATACAATAAAATATCAAAGGCCTCACCTATAAGGGCTATAAGATAACTATGTAGACATTCTACCAAACATAGAATCAAAATAGAGAACGAGAGAGAACCAAAAAATAATAATAAAAGGAACTATCAAATATTGAAAGGCATAAGAATAATGAACAAAAAAATATATGTTAATTTTATAATGTTAATTTTTTTATTAAAAACAAATCTTCATAAAATAGTTCAATTTCTTTAATACAATGATGTAAAATCTCCCAAAAATAGTTTTATTTCTTAAGCAGAATATATGAGTTGGTTTTTATCAACTCAAAAACGTTAGGTTTCTAGTTTATATATATATATATATATATATATATATATATATATATACATCAAAATTGTAGGGTATAAGTTGAATTTACATAAAATTACAAATTAGTTTTCAATTTAATATAAATTTTGTAAAATTATTTTAAAATAAATTTAGTCCCTTATGCTTTTATATAAATATTAGTTTATAATTGATTAGAATGAATACTATTTTAAATTTAATTAGATATAGATTTTTAAAATTTCAAAAAATTCAAATCATAAATAGGATAAATGAAGAGTTCTAAATAAATCGACATCTTGTTAAAATATTTTTTGAGAAGTTTTTGTACAAAAATTACACAAAATTTTTTATACGTGATATGAATGAAGATTCATTAGAACTAAACCCTACCCACAAACCCCTTCTTGATCCTATGTTTCTCATGCACACATTTCTTCTTCCTCCACTCACTCATAGTTTCATCCATAACCATGACTTAGAACCATATCATCACCTATTGATCCCTAGGGGAGACATACATCCTTTGACCTATCTAGATCTATAATTATTTTCCTATGAAATTTAGAAGAAAATTTGGGTCTAGATATGTAGATTAAGGTATGTAGATATAAATGTTCCTCATTGTTTCCTAGACTTATCTAATAATCATACATGGTTGATTCCTCTATTTTTTGGATGAAGATGATGATAAATTGCATTTTTTGAAATTGATATAAACTAATCTTATTTAGGCCAAGGCCAAAAATGTGAAAATATACTTATGAGAACCATTTACATAGCATAAATTCATGTAATTATGTAATCATATGGGTATGTTCATGTAAGCCTATGACCCCTTTACATATTTTACCCTTAGTGATATTGGTTAATCCACCTTTATGTATAACCTTACTTAAAATATTAATTTATTGTTATTTTATTATAAGGTTAAACTCAAGGTTATGTTTATGTCAATTTGAAATTAACCTCTCATTGAGGATTTAGTATCACTATAAAAACACTTCAATGAGGACCACTTTGAATCATAATTGTGAGTAATATATGATATATTGTGGTCCATTGACACCACCTTACACATCTTCTTATCATCTCTCTTAACTTTTTATCATTTATTATTACAATTTGTGAATCGCCTTTTCTTATTTTTGGCATACAATTGTGGTGAATGGATATTTTGGAAAGTTTTTAGAAATTATTGCAAATTAAAATATGGTATCAGAGTTGATTTTAGAGTTGCATCACTCATTTAGTAGAAGAGATTCATTATCAATTGAAAGGAATCATATTTAGGTTATACTGTTTTAAATTTTTAAAACTCAAAATTTAAATTTTAAATTGGTGACATTGTATTTGGTATTATTCACACATTTTTTGTGTTCACATGACTAATCATCACACATCCATGCACTTTTATATAGAAGTGTTACGTCAATACAAACATCGATGCAATTATGGATGCATATTTGTTCTAGGAGGTATGTTTAATTCTTAGCATTTGTAGTTATATTAGCCTATGATTTTTTCTAGAGTCATTGCTCTCCCACTCATCAACTATAGAGTGGCATGTTGACAGAGTAGTTCTTGGTTGGGAGGTCATCATGGGATTGATTCATCAGGTGTACAGTAGTTACATACCTTTTTGAAATAATGTGAGTAATATAAGTGCTAAGAAGGAATTTGAATCTCAAAAATTATTATTTTTACATCTCTCCTCAAAAGAATGATTCAAAATAGACATATTAGAGATATATGTAGGGTTTTTGTGTAAAATAGATTCCTTATGGTATGTTACTCATCTCAATGGATAAAACTATAGCACTTGGTCAATTCAAATGGTAGGATTACTCAGGAGCAAATATATTTGTTTCATATTCAATAATGGATTAGAATAAGGTCTCATTGATCATGAACTTATTAAGATAAAGTAGAAAGATCTTGGACTCTTCATGTTAGTGGAACTAGATGTACTTTTTCACTTTAGAGAAATATTGGGCCTATTGAGGTATGGACTAATTTGAAATATATCTATGAAAAATTAAATGCTAGCAAATTTAATAGGATTGAGATAGAGCTATTCAATCTCATATCTTTAGATTTTAGTAATGTTGAAGATTATATATCTCACTTCAAAGATCTAAAATCTGATCTAGATATGATGGGAGGCAAGGTAAATGGTGATGAAGAACATGCCAAGTCTATTACTTTCAATATTTTTCCTTATTATCATATAGTTGGTTTGGTTCTTTATGTGAATACTATGACTATCAAAGAGCCATAACCAATCTCTTTTGAAGGACTTTTCAAGATTCTTAATCCATTATCAAGTGGTAGTAAAGAATTATGGATCTCTTTCTCATACATAATATCATCCAAAATACTTCAAGTCAATGAAATATAAGGCTTAGGTGCCTAAGGGAAAGTCTACGGTTTCAAATAAGTCAAAAATTTGCAACTATTATAAAAGGAAGGGACACTCCATTAAAAATTGCATTGTAAGGATGAAGAAGATTGAGACTAAATTCTTAAGGGTTAGACATAATATTTATGGTGATGAATATGAGAATGAAAGAACAATGGAGGTCCACTAGAGCATGCATTATAGGGGAATGTGTTATCTCTAATTCCTTATCTTTTTTTCCCTCTTACCTCAGATTATGGAGTGTTAAAATTAATGTAATCTAATCTTATTTAGGCTAATGTCAAAAGTGTACAAATATGCTTATGAGAACCATTTATGTAGCCTATGGGCATGTGATTATGTAAGCCTACTAGCATGTTCATTTTGTGATTTACTACATCATATGATGTGATAAATCTTAATAAGCTAAAGATAAAGTGAGTGGTCAAAACCACTCACTAGGAGTCTTATGTGAGTTGTGATATATTAGAATTAAAATTTAATAATTTAGTTTGTTATAACCTATGTTGGATGAACTAAAATTTACTTAAAGGCTATTTATCAATAAAAATATAATCAAAGAATTATGATTTTCAACATATGGTATCATAGCACATGGTAATGTCAAAGCAAGATGATCTATTGAATGGATGGTAAGGACATCCTCCCACCCTACTCTATGGTGAAAAAATAAAGCTCTACCATATTCCATAAAATAGTCCCATTGATTTTACATCCAAAAGGAGGTACTAACTATTTATTGATAACAAATATAATATATTCAAAGGTTATTTATCAATAAAAATATAATTAAATCATTCTATATTTCAACATCTAGTATCAAAGAACATGGTAATGGCAGAGCAATATGATATATTGAAGAGGTGGTGAGGACATCCTCTCACCCTACTATATGGTGAAAAATTATCAGAGGGCCATTGGTTTTACACCCAATAATAAGTATCAGTAAATGTTGCATAGGATTTTGGCTACTCATATATTTTATTCAAGAAGAATTATAGTGCATAAACTTGGCCATCAATGCAACTATCTCAAACTTCTATTTGACATACATAATGGCATGATATCCAATAGTTTTATAAAGCTTCATCCCCATGTCCATCAACCCTTCCATAGATTCTAGGTGATGGTCCTAAAAAGCCCCAAAACAACCTCACTATGCTCCAATGTCAAATTGTATAGCAAATCATGTATCTTTTTTTTTGTATCTACCTTTGACTTCAAGTACTTTGACCAATTCTACCTCATGCTCTAGGTCAATGGCCTTGACTTATTCTACATTCTTGATGATGACATTATCATCATAAATCACGTGGTCAAGATATTTACCCACACTAGTGGCATCGAGTAGTACCATAATGCCATTCTCAACAACATCAACTACATTATTCATTTTAGTAGGGCTTTAACTTACCCTTACGAAAAAATTGACACCAAGAAGGCAAGAGTATACTTGTTTGATCCTGCCTATGACATCACCATCAATAATTTTATTTATGCAAAAATCCTATCATTGTTACATGAAGAAACAACATCAGAGGTTGGTGTAATTTGGGATTTTATTATCATATTTAGTGCACTTGAGGATGATTCTTCAATACCATTTGAGTGGACATATCCAAATATGAGTGTACAAATATTAGACCTAGTAGATGCAATTTTCTAACTTTAGGATGGTGGCTAGATAAGGCACCAAAAGTTTTGGGTGGCAAAGTAGGTTCTACAACTAGGCATGAGTGATTTATTTGATGACGTATTTATTTATGAAAATACTTTTACATAAAGGAGAGGTCATTGCTTTACAAATTATAAAAATTAAATAGATTCTTTGTCTTGATGGTGTTGAGTGGTATTTTCACTCAATCATGAAAGTACAATTTCCCTTAAGATTTGTATTCCAAATCCCCTCTTGCAAAGAAGTTAAACAAACAACTTCTCCAAGGTCTATGCTATATTATAATTTGCATGTGTATTAGTAATCTCAAATAAATATGTATTATTTTAAGTTATTGGAACACCTTAGTGATTGCAAGTAACTGTAAACAAGGGGCATGTGTTGGTTTATTTTACCATGCTACTTTAATAATTGTTCATGAAACCAAACAAAAAGTAAATGTGAATTGACCCTCATATGACCACGATGTAACCTTAATTATTTTTATCTTGAGGGTTTTAAGATAGATTTTGTCTTCCCTTATTAAGTAGATTTTAATCAAGTTTTATCTTGCATTAAATTCTACTTTAAATGTGAAAATAAAGATCAAATCTATCTATAAACATGAATCCGAAATGATGAATAGGCTTCTTAAACATAGCTTCTTATCATGAAGATAAATATAGTTTTCAATGTGATCAATAAACTATCCCTCTTTAGTGAAATTAATTTTCACAAAGAGGCAATAATTTATGGCCTTAAAATAAGGGCTTTAAAATGTCACTTCGACTTATCCCTTTGAAATGAAATCAAATTTTCATAAAGATGAATAGTTTAGTGCATTGAAATAATGACCTTCCATATAACATGTAAAATTACCCCCTTCAATGAAATCAAAATTTTCATGAAGAAGAAGCACATTTATGCTCCAACATTGGTAATTTATGAAATGCCATAAAACATATTTCCTTCAATGAAATTGAAATTTTCATGAAGGGAATGTCATCATAGGCTCATTAATGCAATATAAAGCTAAAAAATTAAATTTGGCCCAAAAATGAAAATTTGGAAATTTTGAAATTTTAAAATCTGCATTAAAACAACAACTTCAGATAATTTTTAAAAATACTAAATGACTCCGAAGTAAAAATGTCTAAGTGCGTAATGGAAGTATGAATAACACTCTACGCAGCCATGCAATTATTTTTGGATTTTGAATTTTTTTTACTTTTTATTTTAATGTTCGAAAATAGAAAAAAATCTGAAAAATAAAGTTAAGGCTGAAAACGCAGAAATGCAAAGTTCCCTCGGTTTGATAGAACCCTATCCTGCAAAACCGAAGATGTGAGAAACTCATACATGCAACCTAGCATATTGGATATACAAAACAAGCACAATCAAAACAAGCTAGGTGCTAGCTCCTAAGGTATGTAAATTAGCTTCAGATTTTGAACATTCACTTAATGTAACCCATTTAATGGCATAAACATCATCTATAAGTTCGAAAACTGAAAGGAGAAAAATAGACAATCAAATTCATGCATGCAAAAATTTTCTCCTCTTTCTTGCTAACAAAGTCTAAATTTTTGAAAGGGCATTTGCATTAAAAATAATCTTTACAAATACATAATTTGGCCTTCAAAAGATCCAGCCATAAAAGGAAAAACAACTGAACAATAGTACTCTTGCAATCTTGTTTTCAAAAAACCATTTTCCAACCCTCTCTCCTTCTTTTGGTGAGGTATTTACAATTTTCATGCTTGGTCTCCTTCCTGACCCTCCATTTCATTTTCCCTTCTTGCATGACTTTTCGTCTCATGTTCAAGCGTCTCTTTTCCACAACTGTATTTCGTTTGGCTCTCTTTGTTTTGGTTTATTTCACTAAAAATAAAAATTTCATTATTGCCATAGCACTCTCCAATGTGTTCTTTATTTAACACATTCCTTTATCCCGTGAACATGACCTTAACCTTTATTAATAAAAAATAAATTTTCGGTTGTATGTGCTGTGCCTAAAGTTACATTGTTTTTTTATTATTATTATTGATAAGCATATGTATTTCTAATATAGGCTCCATGTGGACGTTACTACATTCACCCCGCTTCCCGTAGCAATGCTTTCATTACCTTATGATTCCTCAAAATAACCGTCATCCAACAACTGCCGTGTCACCATTATTATCAGGTTACTGTGTTTGCACACTCCTCGTCATTCGTCTAAAACTCATATCCATTAGACATCGGGTCCTTGTAGATGATCCACGTCCCATTGTGACCCCTTCAGCATGATATATATATAATTTTATTTCTTCCCTGCAAGTCCATGTTGCCTGCCAAGGATGACACTGCTCGCTCCGCGTAAGCATTTTTTCGGCGCTGTGCAGGCAATTTGCCGCAGTTTTTTCATTTACCGGTTGCCTGCAGTCCTTGGAAATAATTTAAAGCATCACAACATGCATTGTGATTTATTTTTTATTTTTTATTTTTTTATTATCTTTTTTATTTTATTTTTTAAATGCGAATCCTCCATCAATATGCACTTCGGCTTGTTGCTGATTTGCACAGTATTCTCGGATATTCCCACTGCTCATACTAGCATCGTTAATGCATTCGTCGAGCTCCCCTGATCGCTGCAGTATCTATGTTCAACTAATTTCGCAAAGAGTGCCTTATTAAAATAATATCCCATGCCCTGTTGATGATGATGCCTCGTAGTCAGCTTTTCTATCTCTTGCGTATCTCAGGTCCTCGCTACTTCGCTCGGGCCATTCCTGCAACATTTCACTTGTCTCCGGAAGCCATTCTTTCAAACCTGTGCAGACATAAAACAAAATATGTGAGCATCATATTAAAAGTATTCTCATATTGAAACTTTATCCTTATATAGAATGATACTAAAAATTGACTCACGTAGATCTAAGATAAAGGAGGTAAGATGAAAAAGTTAATATGCTTTAATTTTGGGCACATTTTTTTTTTCTTTCTATTTTATTTTATTTCTTATTTTATTTATATATATATAGTATATATTAAAATATATAAGCAAATATAAATAAATATATTTATTCATTTGAGTTTATTTTTTATTTTTTATTAATCTTATTTATATACCTATTATATATATATATATATATATATATATGTTTCATTTTATAACCATTTTTATAATGTCCTCTATACATAAATGTATATAAATAAAAGCCTATATATATATATATATATATATATATATATATATATATATATATATATATATTCTTTAAGCTTTTATTTGTTTTAGTTTATTTCAAAAAGTGGGAATCATTAATTTTAAAAGCTTTAGTTCTTGAGATTTGAATTAAAAATATAACTTTTAAAATTAATTTCAAGATCACAACAAGCAATTCGACCCAACAATTCAAAACAAACCATGAAGGAAAACGAATACAAATAATTTCACGAATGTCACCAAAGACAAAGAGAAACAAGACTACAATACACAAGCCCTCTAAAAGAAGACCAATGAGGACCAAAAACATTGCTCAACAAGGAACCTTGGGATTGAAATGCAAACTATCAAAGATGGGATATATTGATATTATTGGTCCAAGGACACCAAAGTGGTCAAAACACAAAATTTAAAATGGGTCCCCAAGTTTTGGGGCTAGTTGTGGAGCAGCCACAACAGATGGTATATTCATAACTAAGCATCCTTGATGACATCATCCACCTCTAACATAATATCTATCTCATAAAATAAATAAAAACTGTTATCACTAAATGGAGTATAGTTAAAGCAACTTGATGGCAAAGATAAACCATTTTTGCTTGATCAATAAAAAGAAGAAATCCATTGGAAAAAAATGTTTGTGAGTTAAAGATTGTGACAAGTTCTTCAATATTGTTTAACATTTCTAGTGTGGTTTAATGGATTTTGAAGCCTTAATATTAATGTTAACTCATAGGATAGATTTCACAGGATCAAATATAATATAACCATAATATAGTAAGATCAAGATAATGATGTAAGTAAAATAATATGAGCAAACTAATATGTATATCAAGGCTTATAATATATCAACTAAAATTCATTAATGAGCATAAATTATAAATGTAAATAGCCTAAATCATACATATACAAAGCATGTAGCACAACTTACAATAATAGTTGCTCAAATATATGTAAACTTTATTACTCATCTTTCTCTTATAAATATAGCACTTCTTTTTTAAACTAGATGATAGATAATTGATATTGATCTTGATTCCCTTCTTTGCTTCACTATGGAGTACTATATAGCCATAATATAATGACTCTTAGTATACCTAACTATTCCTTTCTATATTCCAAGTCTCATGACTTTTGGCTTCTCTACTTGACACTTGCATACACATGACTCTATCTTGTATGCACACCTAGACATGACTCTTTACTTAGCATATTAAAAAATAATGACACTTGTGTACACTTACATATAAGACACTTGTGCACATAGACTCACATAACACTTGCAAACTTACTCACATGACACTTATGTATTTCTTGCACATTATTACATTACATAAAATATTACTCACACTCCAAATTAAGGCTCAACTCTAATATAATATTTACAAGATGTACCATGAAAATACCATGGGGGTACATTAGCATGTACAAAATAATACAATTTACTCCAACATGGTTTTCATAATTCTTCTTGTTTTCTATATTTCTTATTATCTTGATTTCCATTGAAGAATATGAGGGCAAGTTATCCCATTGTTAGTGAATCATTTGTCACAAAATCAAATACTCCTTAGTAATGCTTCATCTCCCACTCATTCTCAATGTATTGACTAGAGATAAAATGTTGATTATCCAATTGTTAAAGCATCAATTGATCATGTGATAAGGCATCTTGTGTCTAAGTGGATAACTAATCTATGGTACAAGGATATCACATCTGATCAATATGATCTAGAAGAGCTTATAAATATCATGACTGAATTTCTCAAAGAGACTTATATGTGGGCCAAGAATGTGTATCTTATTGATCTTCTCATAAGGTATTTTTTGAGTTTGGTGTGTGAGCTCATAGAGATGTAATAGATGGTTTAGACCCATATTGGTGAGGTGTTCTTGAATTTTCTATCAAATATAAGAATAGCAATTCATCAGAGAAAAATGAGAAAGAAAAAGATTCCAAGAAAGAGAGAAAGGAAAGAAAAATATTCCAAGAAAGAGAGAAAGCAATAAGATTTATAAAGAGGAGCATAACAAAAATATTATAGCATATAATAAAAACCCTCCCCATGAGGAAAATGAGGAGGAATATTTTATTAAATTGATTTAAGATTGATCCTTGTGAATAGTTGTGTGTCCCTATTCATAAGGGGGTGTTCACTGTGGTTGTAATTCCATGAAATTGTGTTTTATGTATTAAGTGGAGGTCCATGCCACACTTATCTATGATTAGTTATGTACTTGGGATGCATTACTTGAAGAACACAAGCTTATACTAAGAGGGGGGTGAAAAGTATAAGATAAACTTTTACTTTTCTTTCCCAAACAATATTATCCAATGTTATCAATTGCAATATCTTTCCAAATTAGTGTTAACCAATATCATCAATAGCAACAAAAAAGCAATGCACATATCATCACACACAATGAGAGACACAAATTTAACATGGTTCACCCAATGTGGGCTACGTCCATGGAGAAAATATTTCTTCTAAATTTTCTCAACAAATATCTTGGGAACCAATTCCCTATTACAATGTTTATGGACCTCTATCCAAAGGAGATCTCAATACCCTATGCTCAAGTTCATGGACCTCTATCCATAGGAGAACTCTATCCCCTTAACTCTGGTTCATGGAACTCTATCCACAAGAGAAATCTATCCCCTTGTTGGTCTGGTTTGTGGAACTCTATCCACAGGAGACTCCTCTCCTTTGCTCTAGTTCGTGGAAATCTATCCATAGGAGAACTCTATCCCCTTTCTGGTTTGGTTCATGGAACTCTATCCACATGAGACTCCTCTCCTTTTATCTGGTTTGTGGAACTCTATCCATAGGAGAACCCTATCCCTTTGCTCTGGTTTGTGGAACTCTATCCATAGGAGACACCTCTCCTATCTGCTCTGGTCACCTCCAAATTTGGTACACACTTCTACTTAACTATGCTCCAAGCCTACTCACGAGGCTTACTCAGGTCTACTCACAAATCTATCTAAAACCTACTTCAAGTATTCTCACAAGACTTGCTCAAGTCTACTCACAAATATGCTCTCAAATCTACCCCAAATCTACACACATTACATGCACAAATATATCTCAAAACTATCCCAAATATACACACATTACATTCACAAATATGTCTCAACTCTATCCTAAATATACACACATTACATGCATAAATCTATCTTAACTCTATCCCAAATCTGCACACATTACATGCACAAATCTATCTTAACTTTATCCCAAATATATTTCAATTCTTCTCACAAGACTTGCTCAAATCTACCTCCAACCTACTTACACATCCTGCACAAAACTTCTCAAAACTTCTCAAATATGCTTACTATCTTTGCACAAAACTACTCACAAGCCTTCAAATTTACTTACAAATTTATTCTCAACTCTTCTCAAGACTACTCATCACTCATGCTCAAAACAACTCACAAAACATGCTCAAAACAACTCATAGCACATGCTCAACCAATCCCAAATCTTGCACACAAATGATGTTCAAAATAATGCTTGTATCTCTTTCAAAAATGCTTTCTTCAACTAGGCAATTTAGACATATTCTACCCATAATTCTTTCAAGAACATATAAATAATAATATGCAATGCAAATGCTCAATATGTTCTCTTCCAAAGTAACTCAAGACCTAATGCACAAATTGTTTCACAAAACTTGATTTCAAACACTTTCACAATCACTTTCAATGTCACTCAAATCAATGCCCAAATGCTTCACAATGATGCACAAACTTGTTCTCAAACCCTAGCACATGTGTCTCCAATTTCACTAATCAATGATGCACAATTTGTTCTCAAACCCTAGCACATGTGTCTCCAATTTCACTAATCAATGAAGCACAATTTTGTTCTCAAACCCTAGCTCAAATATTTCCAACAATGCACACTAATCAAAACCTTTTATCTCCACCTTAAAATGTTTCCTCAAAGTACAACCACCTAGAGAGGGAGTTATATCACCATACCTCAAAATTGCTTTGATGAAGATGTGCCCACAAAAACCTGTCTCAAAAACAACTTATCTTTCTTGTACCTCTTCAAGGGTTAGATAGCAAAACACTTTTCAAGTCATCCACATAAAAACCTTCTCAAAAGATGTGCATAGTAAAACTTGAAAATAATACTTTATTATTTCCTTTCGTCTTCACAAGAATACAACATGTAGAACCCTTAAACCTTTTTCTTATGATGTGCACGAATTACAAAATACAATGATCACAAGTACACCCTTTTCTCTCCTTTCTAATAATGCAATATTTCAATCCTCATACACTACCCAAAACTTCTTAATGTTAATTTATTTCATGCAAACATTACAAAATAAAACAATTTTATTACACCTTATGACTCCCTTCTAAACTTTCAATAATTCTAAAATACTTGCACAACCCTTATACCTCCTGGACACACATTTCTCAACAACACTTTTATTCTAACAAAGCTCTTAGAACAACTTGCTACCCAACCACCTTTACACCTTGCAAAAATTAAATTAATCAAACTTTATACCTCTAATTTTTGTGCTCAACAAAAACCAAATACCTCTTATGTTGTCGTGATTCGAACTCTGCCAACGTGTAGGACAATGCTCTCCAAAGCACTCAATGACCAGCCATGCTAGCATGGCTTGGTGACACAAAAAGGTGGCCCACATGTTTTAACTCAACTCTACCTCGAAACAGAAAAAGCTCTTCTACCCAAAACCATCATCGAGGGGACTCGACCCCAAGACCTCTCTCTACCCAATGCTCTAACACACGACCAATGACCAACTACGCTACACCATAAGGCATGACATCAATCAATGCTTCGACGAATATCTTCCAAACTTTGTGCCTCAAAATACTCATTGTCTCTACCATTCACTCATTCACTCCATGAATGGGAATCGATGCACAAATGCAAGTGATGATTTCCTAAGGTAAAACCTTGGGTATATATACATTTACCTTCATTACTTGGATGACATCGGTGCTCAAATAATCATGGTGTGCCCTCCTTTTCCTTGGTCTACATCGGCACTCGAATAACATGGTGTGCCTCCTTTGACATCAATCCTTTGACATCAATGACAACACAATATGCTCAATATTTCCAACAATATCCCCCTTTGTCATTGATGGTAACCCTTTCACAAAATAATTCTTTTACTACCACTGGATTCCAAATATGCTCCCCCTAAGAAGTTGCTCCCCCTTACTGATTTCTCTCCCCCTTACTGAAACTCTTCCCCTTTGACATCAATGGCAAAGGGCTCCTTTGGGGCTAAAAATAAGACTCTTAGCTCAGCCCCCTCACCACCTCCTCTCCTTGAGGTGATCAATTTTGGGGTGGGAGTAAATCTACTCCCAACTTACAATGCTCTTCTTCCTTTTCAACCTTCTTTTTCAACACCTTTGTAGTCATACCCTTTTGATCCTTTTGAGTGTCCCTATTCTTGCTTGTCTCTGGAAGTTCTGGAAACTCTGTTCTACACCACTTAGCCTTATGCCCAAAATTATTGCAATTGTAACACCTGATGTTGTAGTTCTTGGAAGGTGCAAATGACTTGAAGTTCCTCTTGGTGAAGCCATAATCATTTCTGTCATGAACCCTGTAGTGTATAGCTTTATGACCAAAGTGATTACATGAGTAGCAATAACCTTGAAAGAAATATCCATCTTCGAATGAGTTGAAGTTCCTCTTAGTGAAGCCATAATCCTTCTTTTCATGAACCCTGCAATGCATAGCTTTGTGACCAAAATGATTACATGAAAAATAATGCCCTTGGAAGAAATATTCATCTTGTCTTGAAAAATCTGGTCTCTTAGTTCTTTCTTTGCCTTCTCTGTGATGATCCATGTTTCTTGTTTGTGCATTGTTTTCTTTCTCAATGAAGCTTCCACTCTTCAACTTATCAGCATAGGTCTTAGGTTCTTCTCCAATATCTTCCTCTGAAACTTCCTTTTCTTTTGAGCTTGACTCCTCTTTTTGTATCTCTTGACCTTCTTCAAAACCAAGTCCTATTTTGATAAATGAAGATCTTTGTGCATTGATAATGTTATCCAAATATTTTGAACTTTTCCCAAACCTGTGCAACTTATCCTTAGAATATTTCACTTCCATCCTTAGAGAAACCACTTCATGTTCTAATATTTCACATTCTAACTCTTTTACCTCTAACTTTTCAACCATGACTTCTTTAAATCTCCTTGCCTTAACTTTTGAGTTTTTGAGATCTTGTAGAAGCTTTTCCTTTATTTCCTCATCTTCTTGAACTTGAGCCTTCAGTCTTGAGTTCTGCTTTCTAACTCTTTTCAACTCTCTAAGAGCAACAATAAGTTCCTCTTCTAGATCAACTGTGGCTTCTTCTTCTTTTTCTGAACCTTCCTCTAGGTCTTCAATTATAGGAGCATCTTCTTTTTCTTCTACTTGGTCTTCAATAGGAGTGTCCTCTTCCTCTTCTATTGCCAAAAATAGAATCTCTTATTTTTCACTATCTAAGAGTCTTTCATCACTATCACTTGAAGCACTACTTGCTCTTTCAACATAGAAACTCTTCTTGTGCCTTTGAAAAAACTTATTTTCATGCTTGCCTTGACCATACCTATTTTTCTTTTCATGCCTGAATTTTCTTTCTTCCTTTTTCTTATAATATTGTTTCTCTTCACTGCTACTACTTCCAACTTGTGGACAATTAGATGCATAGTGACCAAAATTACCACAATTAAAACATTTCACAATCTTCATATCTTTGTGTTTTCTTGAGTCTTTCTTATTTCTTCTCACATAGTTAGCTTCTTCATTACTGCTTGACTCATCACTTGGTTCTGGTTCCTTATCTTTTATCTTCTTTGAAACTTTGAATGCTGCCTCTCTCTTGGAATTTTGATCTTTTTCTATCCTCATTTCATAAGCTGTGAGAATTCCATGTAACTCATCCATTGTCAACTTATCGAGATCCTTCATCTCTTCTATTGCTGAAACCTTTGCATCATACCTCATAGGGAGTGATCTTAATACTTTCTGAGCAACACTAGAGTCCTCAATTTCAAATCCAAGTCCACGCATGGTATTAACAACTTCATCAACATGAAGTAAGTACATAGCAATATCTTCCTCATATTTCATCTTCAATTCCTCAAACCTCCTCCTATGAGTTTGAAGTTTTTCCAACTTAACCTTGCTATCTCCTTCATATGTTTGCTTCAATTTATCCCATATTTCTTTTGTTGATTTGCATTGCATAACTTTCACAAACTTTGATTCACGTAATCCACTTAAGATTCCATTCATAGCCTTGGCATTATTTACATATAATTGCTTGCCATCCTTATCTATGGGAGGAGTAGTTGTAGGTGTGAACCCATCCTCAACAGATTGCCATGTTTCATATCCTTGTGCCATCAAATAAGTCTTCATCCTCATACTCCAGAAAGCATAATTATTCCCATCAAATATTGGAGCCTTATTTGTTGAAGATCCATTATGAGAAGCCATCTATGTTCCTGTAAGATCTTCCTTCAAGTTGTTAGAATTTTTTGAAGGAACCAGATCTGATACCAATTGAAGAACACAAGCTTATACTAAGAGGGGGGTGAATAGTATAAGATAAACTTTTACTTTTCTTTCCCAAACAATATTATCCAATGTTATCAATTGCAATATCTTTCCAAAGTAGTGTTAACCAATATCATCAATAGCAACAACAAAGCAATGCACATATCATCACACACAATGAGAGACACAGATTTAATATGGTTCACCCAATGTGGGCTACGTCCATGGAGAAAATATTTCTTCTAAATTTTCTCAACAAATCTCTTGGGAACCAATTCCCTATTACAATGTTTATGGACCTCTATCCAAAGGAGATCTCAATCCCCTATGCTCAAGTTTATGGACCTCTATCCATAGGAGAACTCTATCCCCTTAACTCTGGTTCATGGAACTCTATCCATAGGAGAACTCTATCCCCTTACTGGTCTAGTTTATGGAACTCTATCCATAGGAGACTCCTCTCCTTTGCTCTAGTTCATGGAACTCTATCCACAAGAGAACTCTATCCCCTTGCTAGTCTAGTTCATGGAACTCTATCCATAGGAGACTCCTCTCCTTTGCTCTAGTTCATGGAACTCTATCCACAAGAGACTCTATCCCCTTTGCTCTAGTTCGTGGAACTCTATCCATAGGAGACACCTCTCCTATCTACTTTGGTCACCTCCAAAGATGGTACACACTTCTACTTAACTCTATTCCAAGCCTACTCATGAGGCTTACTCAAGTCTACTCACAAATCTATCTAAAACCTACTTCAAGTCTTCTCACAAGACTTGCTCAAGTCTACTCACAAATATACTCTCAACTCTATCCCAAATATGCACACACTATATGCACAAATATATCTCAACTCTATCCCAAATATACACACATTACATGCACAAATCTATCTCAACTCTATCCCAAATATACACACATTACATGCACAAATCTATCTCAAATCTATCCCAAATCTACACACATTACATGCACAAATCTATCTTAACTCTATCCCAAATATGCATACATTACATGCACAAATCTATCTCAAATCTATCCTCAAATATACTTACACATCCTACACAAAATTGCTCACAAGCCTTCTCAAATCTACTTACTATATTTGCACAAAACTACTCACAAGCCTTCTCAAATATTCTTACTATATTTGCACAAAACTACTCACAAGCCTTCAAATCTACTTACAAATATGTTCTCAACTCTGCTCAAGACTGCTCATCACTCATGCTCAAAACAACTCATAAAACATGCTCAAAACAACTCATAGCACATGCTCAACCAATCCCAAATCTTGCACACAAATGATGTTCAAAATAATGCTTGTATCTCTTTCAAAAATGCTTTCTTCAACTAGGCAATTCAGACATATTCTACCCAGAATTCTTTCAAGAACATATAAATAATAATATGCAATGCAAATGCTCAATATGTTCTCTTCCAAAGTAACTCAAGACCTAATGCACAAATTGTTTCACAAAACTTGATTTCAAACACTTTCACAATCACTTTCAATGTCACTCAAATCAATGCCCAAATGCTTCACAATGATGCACAAACTTGTCCTCAAACCCTAGCACATGTGTCTCCAATTTCACTAATCAATGATGCACAATTTATTCTCAAACCCTAGCACATGTGTCTCCAATTTCACTAATCAATGAAGCACAATTTTGTTCTCAAACCCTAGCTCAAATATTTCCAACAATGCACACTAATCAAAACCTTTTATCTCCACCTTAAAATATTTCCTCAAAGTACAACCACCTAGAAGGAGTTATATCACCATACCTCAAAATTGCTTTGATGAAGATGTGCCCACAAAAACCTATCTCAAAAACAACTTATCTTTCTTGTACCTCTTCAAGGGTTAGATAGCAAAACACTTTTCAAGTCATCCACATAAAAACCTTCTCAAAATATGTGCATAGTAAAACTTGAAAATAATACTTTATTATTTCCTTTCGTCTTCACAAGAATACAACATGTAGAACCCTTAAACCTTTTTCTTATGATGTGCATGAATTACAAATTACAATGATCACAAGTACACCCTTTTCTCTCCTTTCTAATAATGCAATATTTCAATCCTCATACACTACCCAAAACTTCTTAATGTTAATTTATTTCATGCAAACATTACAAAATAAAACAATTTTATTACACCTTATGACTCCCTTCTAAACTTTCAACAATTCTAAAATACTTGCACAACCCTTATACCTCCTGGACACACATTTCTCAACAACACTTTACTCTAACAAAGCTCTTAGAACAACTTGCTACCCAACCACCTTTACACCTTGCAAAAATTAAATTAATCAAACTTTATACCTCTAATTTTTGCACTCAACAAAAACCAAATACCTCTTATGCTATCACGATTCGAACTCTACCAACACGCAAGATAGTGCTCTCCAAAGCACTCAATGACCAATCATGCTAGCATGGCTTGGTGACACAAAAAGGTGGCCCACATGTTTTAACTCAACTCTACCTTGAAACAATGAAAGCTCTTCTACCCAAAACCATCATCGAGGGGACTCAACCCCAAGACCTCTCTCTACCCAACACTCTAACACACGACCAATGACCAACTATGCTACACCAACAGGCATGACATCAATCAATGCTTCAACGAATATCTTCCAAACTTTGTACCTTAAAATACTCGTTGTCTCTATCGTTCGCTTGCTCACTCCATGAATGGGAATCAATGCACAAATGCAAGTGATGATTTCCTAAGGTAAAACCTTGGGTATATATACATTTGCCTTCATTACTTGGATGACATCGGTGCTCAAATAATCATGGTGTGCCCTCCTTTACCTTGGTCTACGTTGGCGCTCGAATAACATGGTGTGCCCTCCTTTGCCTTGGACTACGTTGGCGCTCAAATTCAAACTTATTTTTGGTGCCATCCTCCTTTTAAAACTTGGCATTATAATATTAAAAATATTATAATGTTTATTATTTTTAAGCCTTGGTCTATTGAAAATAAACTCCTTTCTCCTCTTGTCCTTTTAGACCATGGTCCACTGCTTTTAAATATTTTTCTTCTTGTCTTTTAAGCCTTGGTCCATGTCCTTTTTAAAACCTTTTTATAATATTTAAATATTATACTCCTTAACTTTTTAACATCAACCCACATGAACCTTTCCTTTGCCAAGCTTGTACCATGTTCTTTTTATCATCAAACCTCATGAACTTGTCTTTTTACCAACCTTGTATCATGCTCTTTTTATCATCAAACCTTGAACATATATTTTTGCCAACCTCCTTGCCTTGAGATGAACCTTGCCTTGCATAATTATCCAACCATAGGAGAATATTTCTGCCATGCTAAGCTCTCTTTGACATCAACCTATGACATCAATCCTTTGACATCAATGACAACACAATATGCTCAATATTTCCAACAATGACCAGTGGTACTTGACACTCCTAAATATTTTATAAGTGAAAAGGTCACATTGAGGGGAATAAAATATTAAATTTTCTCGATACTTAATGTGCACCTAATAATCAATATTTTGAAAATAATATTTAGTAAGCACAAGGCTACCAAATATCAACAATATTTTTTAAGATTAGTAAGAACCATATGACTACCCTATTGATCATATGGATAAGTGAAGACCCATCCTTCACTCAAGGTGAATGGGTGAGTTTTTCCCACTCACAAGATGATGTAAATCAGTAAGGCCCAAATCTACTAATTATATGTGATTTGTTGTGTGTGTCCCTATTCATAATTATTATGAACAATAGTGTGTGTCCCTATTTACAACTTTGATGTTGGATAGTGTGTCCTTATTGAATTGTATTGTATGACCTTAGATAGTCGAGTTTATACCTATACTTGATTTTATGATTAGTTGTGTGTATCCCCAACCACAAATATTGTGAATAGTAGTGTGTGTCATTTTTTACAACATTGATATTGGATAGTGTGTACCTATCCATTTGTGTTGAAGGATACTAGATATCTAAGTTTATCCCTATCTTTGGTTAATAGTCTAGTGAGGTCATTCCCATTGAAGAAGCATAGTGATTCCATTCCCACTTTTACTTTGTTGTAAATAGTTGAATGTATCCCTATTCTTACTCTAAGTGTACTTGATGAACTATTGAGTGTGCCTTAGTTCATCATATGGATATTTATACTATTGTTGGTATCCCTACCCATGTTTGAATCATGACATTATAAAGAGGAGAATGTTGGAATTTATTACATCATATGATGTGATAAATCATAATAAGGTAAATATAAAGTGAGTGGTTAAAAACACTCATGTAAGAGTCTTGTGTGAGTTTCATGAGTTATGAGTTGTTAGAAGTATTAGTTTATTAAAAAAAAATGTTGGGTAAACTAAAATGTATTATATAACCGAAGCAATAGTTCATGTAATTCTATAGATCCCTTTCATGTTTCACCCTTAGTGATATTGATTAATCCACCTTTATGGATAAATTACTTAAAAACTTAATTTATTATTATTGTATTAAAAGGTTAACCTAAAGGTTAAGTTTATCTAGGCATAAGGTTAACCTTTTATTAAGGATTTGGTATAACTATAAATACCCCTTAATGAGGATTCATTTGAATCTTAAGTGTAAGTAAAATGTGATATATTGTGGTGATAATATATCTTGGTGTAAGCCTAGGAGAATTTTCTTTGTAGCTTATAAAAATATTTGTTTAAGCCTATGGAAAATTTAAAATAAACCTATGGGAAATACTAATGTATTCACCCTTGGCGATATTGATTAAGCCACTTGTATGGTTAACATTAACTAAATTTTCATTAATAATTACTAACTTATGGTTGAAATTGACTTAACCTTGAGCCTTATATTGGATTAGATTAATATAATATGTAATTATTATTGGGGATGAGGTATCTAATATAAATACACCCAACAACAAATCCATTATATCAATGTGTATACATGTGATCTATTTTTTGGGTTCCTAAGGGTATCCTACTCTTCACTATTGTTTATTGATATCTTTGTTCTATATACAAATTTTAAAAATAGATTAAAATTTTGTACCCCAACACATCTACTTATAAAAATTTATCAAAAAAAATCATACTCCTTGGTTTGAAAATATACGAAAATTAAAATATTCACAAGATTATGAAAATTATATCTTCACCTAGATTTATTTGTGTAGAAATATGTTCATAGGATGTTTTTCAAAACACTCATGTTTTGTGGACTTAAATCATCATACACTTTTAGTTTGTCCTAATAAAACTTTTAAAATAAAGACAACCTCTACTAAAATACATAGTTTAATATATTTATGTATTTACTTTTTAAAGAAAAAATATATTTTTATTACATACTTCATTTACAATGTTTTATGAATTTACGTCTTCCTCTAATTCTCAACCAAAGTGGCCTATCCAAAAAGCGTGCACCTAACTAGTATTGAAATAGAAATCAACATGAAAGCATGAAATAGGAACAAGATTGCAAATATTGATAAATGTATGTTTCTTTTATTCAAATTGCCAATGAATCTTGGTTACAATTATGCCCCTCTTAGGGTCACCCAAATGTTGATACTCTCAATACAATTTCCAAGCCCCCAACGGGGTAGGCACACTACTAAGGCTCTCTAAATAGTCACAAACTGCTCTAGGATGGAGTTAACCCTCTTATTTGCATTGAGGAATGTGTTTGAACGATTGAAGCTCCCTTTAAACCTATTTCTTGCTATCAAGAAACAACACTAGAAATTTATACAAATAGGTAGCCTCTCGTGATGAGGCTCTTTGAAGGATTGATGCATGAAAAAGCCATGAAAAGCATATAATCAATAAAGCATGTAAAATATATCTATACTATGCCAAATTGATAAATATCCATGTAAATGCGTAAAGGAATATTGCAACTAAGTATTGAATGGCCTAATTAGAAAAAATATAGCATGAAAGCATAGAAAGAAACCATTCTTGCATATTCTACACTAATGTAAAAAAATTGCTTTAAACCCTAAATCTACCATTAAGAAATCTCTAAAATCCTAATTGAACCATGCAAATGCCTATTTAAACCTAATTAAGCGATCTACAAAAGAAATGGTATGGAGATCTTACACCTATTGTAAACCGCAGCTTTGATGAGCGGTATGCACTATAAACCATGGTTGAAAGTCACGATGAGCAACCAAGTAGGTTTTCCCTCCAATTTCAAGGGCAGTGGGCTTGATCCTCCTTGTCAAATTGATGATCAAAGGTCGTCTTAGTGTCCTCTGATAGGTTTTACTGTTAAATTGTTGAATAGGGCCTCTGTTTACCTGAATTAGCATTTCTTGGCTCTCCTAGGTTCTTAGGACCTCCATGGCAAATTAATATTTTTATAGATAGCAAAGTGGCCTTCTCACATGCATAAACTCAGTATGCAATTTGATAGGGCTTCGCTACTCACTTGATTAATTCACTCTCTATAATGCTTACTTTGTGATTTTGACAGTGCTTCGCTATCAAAATGCTCTATATCTTTTGCCCTCAATTGAAGGGGTATTTATAGCATGTCCTTAGGGCTACGGGTGGCTTCATGGAGAAGCCAAGATCAAGAAGAGGTAGTTGGGATAGTTGGATTGGAAGCCTCTGGAATATTTCGTCCTTCAACTACCTTCTTCTAGAACCAATGGTCGTTCCAACCGATTTGGATCATATGAAGGCCAACTAAAATTTAGTTAAGACCACAGGTGACAGCTATGGTTTAGACTATAGACCGTGGGTTGAAACTATGGTTCAGATTGGGGACCATAGGTCTTAGCTATGGTTCAACCTGATTAGGCCAGGAAGCCCAAATTGAGTGGTTAGAATCACAGCTCTATCTTGGAGTTTGTCCAATATATTCCATATGGTCTTGTAGAATGTCCCATATGAGTAGTTGCATTCGACATGACGTGTTTTAGATGTCTACACAAAGTAAAAATTATTCCTTAATAAAGTTGAGAATATTACTTTTTTCTAAGAAATTGTTGTTGTAAATAGGTTAAAACTATGTCAAAATACCATGTTTCACCTTAAAATTAGTAGTAACCAAGTTAACCAATGATCAATTATTTTGTTCTAATAATTTAATTCCATTATTATTTTTTAATATTTGAATAATATTGAGCTCATAAAAACAATAATGAAATATCAAATACTAGTACTATAATCAAACTACATTACATAAAAGGGTGGTGCTAGGATGCAACAATACAAACACTAACATAATGATATTATAATTGAAATAAAAATGGACTAGCACTTTATATTTACTATGTGATGTCCACATTTTTGAACCTTACACAAAATGAATATGTGAATTCATATTGGATTTAATTGCAATCTATTGAATATGGTACTATTGGTGCAAAATCTACCTATGGTTACATTTGCATCCAAGACTTTGCCAAAATTGAATGATCGGGTAAAAAAAGAGAGACTACCCAGTTCAATCTCTAAAGAAGGTTGGTTCCTTTCTTGGTTGTGGGAAAAGAGAAAGAGTAAATTTATTAAAGAGAGGGAAATTTAGCTATTGCTAGAAATTTTAAAAGGTGCAGGTTAGACAAAAACAAGAAAATGAACAGACTTATAATACAAGCATACTTAAAACCTCTAAATGGAAATAACCAGTTCTCTGATGTAAATCATATCTTAAAACAATCACTAGCCCATATAAATCATTAAATATAGAACTATTGAATCTAATATATAGGAATCTAGAGATAGAATTAATGCATTTCACATTCCATATAGATTTAATATAAGTATTGACTCATCATACATACATTGATCACATATTTTGAACCAAAATCCAAGTAGGGAGTTTATCTTTATTGCTTGAATATAAATATGCATACATTTGATCTTGTAAAATCCTAATAGCCAACCCCTTTTCCAGGGTGCACTCATCCTATATATATACACTCCTTACATACAAAAATATCAAAAAAATTTACAACAATATGCCAGTTGGCTAATTCTAGTGAGATGTTGAACAACGCCTATTGGCCCAAGGAGAAATGATGTAGTGGAATTTCCAACAACAAGAGGTTAGAATATTATCTTTAGTTTACCACCTACTCATGTCAATATTTTGAATACATGGCCACCCAAATGTATTTCATTCTCCTATTCCTTGAGTCCTCGATCTATGATAGCAGGGTCAGTTGCAAAATCATGACATTTTTTTTGCACTCTAGCTTCATTTGGCTATCGACCCATGAGAATAGCACTAGTCGAGAAATCTTGATACTTCTTTGTCTTCCAAATTTATCTGGATATCAACCCACAAGAATAGGGCTTATCGATAAATATCAACACTCCTTTGCCTTCTTGCTTCATCTGGATATCGACACACAAGAATAGGGTTGATCACAAAATCGTGACACTTTTTCACCTTCCAACCTCATTTGGCTATCGACCCGTGAGAATAGGTTTAGTCAAGAAATATCGATACTTCTCTATGCTCCATATTCATCTAGCTATCAGCCCATGATAATAGGGTCAATCACAAAATCATGACACTTCTTTGCCATATATATTCAGCTGGCTATCAACCCACAAGAATAGGGCTAGTCATAAAATTGTGATACTTCTTTGCCTTCCAATTTCATCTAGCTATTAGCCTATGAGAATAGGATCAGTAACAAAATCATGACACTTCTTTGCCTTCCATATTCATCTGGCTATTGACTTGTAAGAATAGGACCAACCACGAAATCATGACACTTTTTCATACTTCAAAATTTTGAGAAATATCCTCATTCCCCTTCGTGTAGTCATTTTGACCTACATTATTGGTGTCTCCTAGGGAATTTCACTAGAAGAATGTTAGAATCCATAGTCTTTATCCATTGGACATTAGAGTAAAAAAAAAAGGAAAGGAGGTAGGTATAGAAAAAAAAAATTGTTATTATAGAAGTAGAATGTGGTTATTCTTTGGGGGCTTCTTCTTCATTTGAGTTCACCATTTTATTTTCTGCTTGACTACTTGTATTCCCTTTGGATTGATCACCCTTCTCATATTTTTTAACCTCTATTTTTTCCTCTATATTTTTTACTATATTATTATAGGTGATACAGACCTGCTTACAAGCTTCATCATCTAGATTATGGGTCTCTATGAATGTTTGGTATAAGTATTCTAGTTCTTCAAGCTTATCATATGATAAAACCTTAGACTAAAAATAATTCATGCAATCAAAATTTGATATAAGTAAGATATTGAGCCATTTGAAATACTTGATATTCCTGTATAGGGTCTTACCAACTATCTATCTCAGACTCATCTTCAATAAAAGTCTTCCTAGAAGCTTTAAGTTCATCTTCTCCTAAGATGTTTGAATATTCATCCTAGAAATCTAGAAGTCCACAATTTCCTACTATATTCAAATGTTTCAATATGCCTTTAGCTTCAACCTTAAGGTTGTGAATTATCTTAATGCTTTGGGTTACAATTTTGTGCCTTATGAAGAAACTTCAAAATATTATTTTGGCTTGGGACCATCCTTCATTTTGGGTCCTATTTACAACCCTTCCTTGTGTACTTTTAGCCAAAACCTATATCTTTGTAGCAACAGTCAACCTTGCCTGCAAGAAGGTTATAGATGTTGTGAACTTGTCCTCTAATTTATTTAGTACCTCTTTTATTTTAGCTATGTATAACAATAGAGGTCATATCTTCAAGCCCATTTTCAGTATTGGTGAGTAGAAATTATGTTCAGGAAAACAATCATTTCTCTTCCATAAATTATCAATCGATAAGTCTGTAAACTTTCGAGTGTCATGCAAAGTATATGCCTCTAGTGTTGGGGAAAAAAATTGTTTGTACCTTATTTAGTTTGGTGGGGAATGTATGTGCATTTGGATTTCATTCAAACTAAATAAATCTAAGTGCAGAGAATTAAATAAATAAATTACAAACTAAATTAAAGTGCGGAAATTAAAATACAGAAAACTAAAACACACAGCTAAATTAATTAAAGCAAAAAAATAAAGCAGTAAACTAATCTACAGAAAGAAAATACAGAAATGAAATAGGGGAGGACTACTGCAGGGAGTGGGCCCAAGCTCCCACAGATAGCTCGCCCAGCTAGCTGCGTAGAGATTTCTCAAATAAGAGGAATTGCACTCTCAATAAATTTGACAAGAAATAAAATAGAATAATTTCTCCATAAAATTAATCATCCTTCTCTCAGGAAAGGCCTGTGCATTTATACAATACACAACCTTCCTCTATTACAAATTTAGGTAATTATATTTCAGACTTGTAGTTACAGTAGATATTCAATGAATATTACATTCGTTCAATTATAACAATCACATATTAATTAAAATAGTCACGCACTAGTTTTACCCTCTTGTAAGATAAATCAGGCGTGTTCTATTTTATCATAACAGAATAATTTTGGCAACAACAAATCTATTCGGGTGGTTGTCCCTCTTAGCGACTAATGTACCTGGTTCATCCTGTTGCTTGTTACGCATATTATTTTTTGGCAAATAACTACGTTGATTGGTTCATGAGCATGAAAAGGAATGCTCACCTTACAAAGTGAACCGCTCAATCAGAAACTAATGGATTATTTATTCTATTTTAATAATATTGCATAAAATAAAATATCTCCCACATTGATTGCTAGAAAAATTGTTGCTCTTGGTTCATCCATGAGCATGAAAGAATAATGCTCACATTACAAAGGTATCCAACCAATCAAATAATAGAAGTGTTCATTCTATTTTAATAATATAATATCTCCCTTTTTGTCTCCATGTGCAACCTCCTCCTTAGCCCACTGGTCAACCAGTCAAAGTTGACATGGTAAATCTTTCAAAATATGGAGGCATGGAGGTGCCTTATTCATGAGGAAGGTACCTACTTTTTTTGGGCACCTTCTTCATTAGGAAGATGCCTACATCTGTTGGGCACCTTATTTATAAGGAAGGTGTCTACTTCTACTGGGCGTCTTCTCCATCAGAAAGGCGCGTACTTCTGCTGGACGCCTTCTCCATGAAGAAGGTTCCTACTTTTGATGGGCACCTTCTTCATCATGAAGATGCCTAATTCTATTGGGTGCCTTCACCATCAAGAAGGTGCCTACTCTCATGCCTTAGTCTCATAAAGAAGAAGTATACCAGGTCTAAGTGGATGTAGATTGGAAAACACCTTATTAGTACCAACACCTGCATTTATACACAGTTTCTACTAAAAACACCAATCAAGCATAATACTGGATTTTATATCAATTATATGCATAAGTTATATAAAAATACATATCACATGCTAATTAAACCAGTAATTATGCCCCTTAAAAGTGTATATAAAATGAGCATTTCTAGTGCTCATCATCCCCCCATGCCTAACATGTGCCATGCCCTCATGGTATCAAAAGCTAAAGTTATCCCTCTCGTAGGCTAACCATGCCTAAAAGATTGTCATGTCCTTGTGACAACAGCCCCAGGATAATAATATATTTTTCTTTTCTTTTATTTTTTTATTTTTTTTTCAATTGCTCCTAAGGTAAATAATTTTTTTCTCTGATTCGAGACATCATGTGGCTGGGAGATTTCGACAAAAATATTTTATAGAGGCATCTACTGATATTAACATTGAAATGATTTTTTAAATAACTATACACATAATTAACAAAAAATAATAGTATATACCTGGGTGAATTTTGCAGATTTCGATGTGTATGATGTTGATTGTGTGAAACGTTTCCATGTTGCCCGTACGTTGGTGCTCCTAGAGATTTTATTTATATATTTATATATATTTATCTGTTCTGCTATGAACATAATAGATCTTGACTCTCTCTCTTCTTATTTTTTTCATCCTCTGCATCAAGGAACATAGTCAATCCGCAATAACTGAGCTAGTGATTTTAAAAATGTGGTATTTTCCTCCACCATAGTGGAATTCCATCTTTGCTCTATAATTTATTTTCCACATATATTAAAAATACCACCATAAAAGTTTGTAATATTAGCATTGTGCTTCTAATGAGTGGAGGCTACGTAGGAAATTTTACATCTTATACACCCCCATTAGATGATTGATAGCAACCAATACCCATCAATTCCAAACATTGAAGCACCCAGCTCATCATCAACAACATATAAAAAAGAATCTTACCCTGGCGTATCTCTCCTTTGTGCATCACTATTTTTATTTTTTTTTCATCGTATGCTCCTCTAATTTATTAAAATTTATATGCATGTGCCCAAATCAACTGATCTTCTTCTTTGAATTATTTCCTTTGCATGCATAATCGAAACAACACTATGATCCTCTTTTTTTTTGAGTGAGGAAAAATAATATTTTTTCATAATTCGCGGCATTTGCCAGGTGCATTTTTGAGATGTATGTGATGTTGTTCCTGGCTCTTGCAAATATTTGAAATCTATTTTTTTTTTCAAATTCCTCCCCCATTTTATTTAGTTACTAGTTGGAGGTTTATCATTTCCCTTCGGGACTAGGCTGGTCCTCAAGAAAGAGGATACTCTCTTCAAATGGGTAGCAAAAATAAAACTCTTCTTCTAATTTGCATTTCAACGTGAAGCTGTTTTAGCAAAAAAAAAATTATTTTTGTATTCTCCCGCGTTTAAATTGGTGATGCCCTCATTGCCAGGGATAGGTCCCTCTACGCAACAAGTTTGCAGCCTTCCGAACAGTAGGTCCCATACTGAATAACAGACACCCCCATAAAGAGAGAATAACATTGTTTATTGGTGCCTTCCTTAGGTGAAAAAATGCACAACTATACTGGACTGATTGTAGGCACTCTTTCCTAGTGGGGAGTCAGTGCCTTTTCTGCTTCACTGCTCTCCAAATTGCAGGGCACGAGATTTCATATATGTTAGGCCTAGTTTAAGCTGGATTTGCCTACAGATTGTGTTCACGGTCATGTCCTATGAAACTATACACACAAAAGCTAGAAAATAGGAAGCATGCTTATGCCTAGGGCACTAGCTCTTAGGATACCTTCAGATTGCATTCAAAGGGCACGATTACCTATAAAAACACATGAAAGTAGGAAAATAGGAATCATGACTCCGTGCTTGTTAGACCCTGGCTCTCAGGATACCTACAACTTGCATTCGGTTTATGATTTCCTGCAAACCAATAAGAAAGCAATTTTTATTCTAAGCAGGACATGTTCTATGATTTTTTTTTTTCATTGGGAGGATTTGCATAATATTTTTTTTTTGGGATCATGGCACCTATATTGTATGCCATAAAGGTGCCTCATCACTTATTCCTCTCTTTTTTTCCTTTTGTGCCATCGAACCACCCAGGTGCAGGAAATGGATCAAGGCACCCTAGATGTCAAGGTGTCTGCTTGTTGTGGAAGGTGCCTGCTTGTTGTGGAAGGCACCTTCAATGTATGGTGCCTTCTTGATGCGAAAGGCACCTCCAATGTATGGTGCCTTCTTGATGTGAAAGGCACCTCCAATGTATGGTACCTTCTTGATGCGAAAGGCACCTCCAATGTATGACGTCTTCTTCATGCGAAAGGTGCCTCCAATGTATGGCATCTTCTTGATGTGGAAGGTGCCTCTAATGTATGGCACCTTCTTCATGTGAAAGGCACCTCCATTGTATGGCACATTCTTCATGTGGAAGGCACCTTCTTGATGATCAAGGCGTCTTTCACTTCATTTTTTTTAATGAATGATGGAACATTCGTCCAAGCTACTGGTATGGTATGGGGTCTCCCCATGCCTATGTCTTATCCTCTCTCACAAATGTGAGGCGATTGTTATTGAC
Source organism: Wollemia nobilis (assembly GCA_028583015.1). NCBI lineage: Eukaryota > Viridiplantae > Streptophyta > Pinopsida > Araucariales > Araucariaceae > Wollemia > Wollemia nobilis. The sequence continues at coordinate 9,682,022 of JAQPPZ010001925.1, forward strand.
CTCGTTGACCGTTACTCAAACATTGTCTCGACACTCTATTTAGTACGTGGTGTAGCATCCTTGACTCCGCTCTTTATTTACTCAAGTTGTAACAGTCACACACCTTGTAGAAAAACTTTCCCAAATTTTCACAAGCATATTTGACTGGAAGCCTTTCTCTTGATCAGGGTTACTTAGCCTACCTTCGGGTGCTAATGTTTCCAAGGTAAAACTTTGCTAGCTTTCACCTGTTATATTTGATGTTACACGATCAGGTACATGAGACAGTATAGTGCTATTACGAAATCCACATATAATTCTCAATTCACAAAATATTCATAGACACATCATTATTTTTCTACTTCGCACTTCACATTGTCTAGCAAAACATAGAAGAAAAATCTAAACTAAAGACATTAAAATAAAATTGTAACTAATTTTTTTTTTCACTTTTTTAAATATTTTTTTAATATATATAATTTTTTTTATCTTCTGATTACTTCCAGGCTCCTCCCTTGCTTTATTTAGTGATCGGTTGGAGATTTCTCATTTTCCTTATGGACCAACCTGGTCCTAGGGAAAGAGGATACTTTCTTCCAACAAGTAACAAAAAATAAAGCTTCTATTTTTTTATCTGCATTTTAACTTGGAGCCTTCTTTCAACAGAAGATATTTTTTTCTCTTTTTCATGAACACTGTAAACAATGTTCATTATGTTGTTGGTGGCAATAATGAAGGTGGGGTCTCCCCTATGCCTACATCTAAACTAGTCTTCTAAAAATCATCAATTTCATTATCAACTAGTTTGATGTGTTGTAGCATGAGAAGAGTAATTTCCTCCTTTGACCTCAAAACCATAAATTTTCAACATAATGGCAAAATGTGCAGGCTGGAAAATGATTATCTATGGGTTGGCAGATTGGAGAAAACATGGTATAGCAGTATTTAAAAACACATGCTAGTTTTTTATTCACTAGGTCGCCTTAAGCGCAAGTGAAGAGCATACTCCATAACAAGATGTTAAAAAATTTGCTCTATCATTTTTCCTGCTATCAATTTTGTCATTTTTCCTGCTATCAATTTTGTCATTTTAAAAATACATTTACCAATACATTGCAAAAGTTCAAGCCTATAAAAAAATTTATCATTAAAACTAGGCATAATTTTCCAATGGTTTCTATGTAAAAACACTTCCCTAAATATTTTCAACTATCAGACCTGGGTTGTGCTATTTCATTGATTTCTTGAAACCATTGAAAATATGATGGAAATCCTTCAATGCTAAATTTTTTTCTAATTTTTTTTCAACAACACATTTTATTTCTACTTCTACACTTAATCTGGTACATCAGATTCATTCCTGAATTTACCTAAGAGGTTGGTAAATTTAATAGTTGCTTATAGGATTTGGTTATGATTTTACCAACAACTGTTTTACCCCTGTAAAAGGGCCCTTGGTGGACTTATGCTTCTTAGATAAAATTTTTACAGGTAATTTAAAATAAACTTTTTAATTGACCCGTAAATCCTAACACTACAGTTTGGCACTCCCTAGCAATGACACCAAAATGGTGAGAAGAAATTATGTTCAGGAAAACATTCATTTCTCTTCCATAAATTATCAACCAATAAGTTCGTAAAATTTTGAGTGTCATGCACAATATATGCCTGCAGTTTTGGGGAAAAAATCTTTTTGTACCTTATTTAGTTTGGTGGGGGATGTATGTGCATTTGGATTTCAGTCAAACTAAATAAATCTAAGTGCAGAGAATTAAATAAATAAATTACAAACTAAATTAAAGTGCGAAAATTAAAATACAAAAAACTAAAACACACAACTAAATTAATTAAAGCAGAAAAATAAAGCAGTAAACTAATCTACAGAAAGCAAATACAGAAATGAAACAGGGGAGGACTACTACAGGGAGTGGGCCCAAGCTCCCGTAGATAGTCCGCCCAACTAGCTGCATAGAGCTTGCTCAAATAAGAGGAATTGCACTCTTAATAAATTTGACAAGAAATAAAATAGAATAATTTCTCCATAAAATTAATCATCCTTCTCTTAGGGAAGACCTATGCATTTATACAATGCACAACCTTCCTCTATTACAAATTTAGGCAAGTCTATTTTAGACTTGTAGTTACAGTAGATATGTAATGAATATTGCATCCATTCAATTATAACAATCACATATTAATTAAAACAGTCACACACTAATTTTACCCTCTTGCAGGATAAATCAGACGTGTTCTGTTTTATCATAAAAGAATAAGTTTGGCAACAATAAATCTATTTGGGTGGTTGTCCCTCTTAGCGAGTAATGGATTTGGTTCATCCCGTTGTCTGTTACGCATATTATTTTCCAAAAAATCACTACTTTGATTGGTTCATGAGTGTGAGAAGGAATGCTCACCTTACAAAGTGAACCACCCAATCAGAAAATAATGGATGATTTATTCTATTTTAATAATATTACATAAAATAAAATATCTCCCACATTGATCACTAGAAAAATCGTTGCTCTTGGTTCATCCGTGAGCATGAAATAATAATGCTCACATTACAAAGGTATCCATCCATTAAAATAATAGAAGTGTTCATTCTATTTTAAGAATAGAATATCTCCCTTTTTGTCTTCATGGGCAACCTCTTCCTTAGCCCACTGGTCAACCGATCAAAGTTGACTTGGTAAATCTTGCAAAGTATGGAGGCGTGGAGGCACCTTATTCATGAGGAAGGTGCCTACTTTTGTTGGGTGCCTTCTTCATAAGGAAGGCACCTACTTCTATTGGGCGCCTTATTTATAAGGAATGTGTCTACTTCTGTTGGGCGCTTTCTCCATCAGAAAGGCGCCTACTTCTGCTGGATGTCTTCTCCATGAAAAAGGTGCCTACTTCTGATGGGTGCCTTCTCCATAAAGAAGGTGCCTACTTGTGTTGGGTGCCTTCTCCATCAATAAGGTGCATACTCTCATGCCTTATTCTATAAAAGCAAAAGTATGCCAGGTCCAATTGGATGTAGACTGAAAAATACCAGATTAGTACCAATACCTGCATTTATACTTAGTTTCCACTAAAAACACCAATCAAGCATAATACTAGATTTTCTATCAATTATATGCATAAGTTATATAAAAATACATCTCACATGCTAATTAAACTAGTAATGATGCCCCTTAAAAGTGTATATAAAATGAGCATTTATGGTGCTCATCAAGTATATCTTTGAACATATTCTTTTTGACTGATTTGGCCTTTTCTTTCGACAAACCAATGGTTTTGCCCTTCTCCTCTTGGCCCTGCTTTTGAATATCTTCCACCTATTTATTTAAAACTTGGATTTGTTTGAAAACTTTTCTTGCATCTTCTTTATACTTAGTTACTTCATTGAATATATATTTCCACTTCTTTACCTTAAGCTTCAAAGCCTTTTCAATAGTCTTTTGCTCATTTAAAGTTGATTCCAATTCTTTCCTAGCTTCTTCAGCTCTAAAGTACTTTTCTTTGAAATACTCTGCATTCAAATATATGTTCCCAAAATTGTCTTGAGCCATTACCCATTAATCCTACATCATAATATGAGTGATATATTCAATTACTATGCTACCCTGATAATCGTCCAGTGTCATTTCCTCTTCAGGCTTCTTCACTAATGGTGTCATCTTCATTTTAGAGTGATGTTTACTAAGAGTATCTAGAGCACTATCTCTTGAGTGTGAATTATGTTTTTGGAGGCTTGAGCACAATGAGACTTCCACCAGTCTGAGGCATTTGTGTTGGCTTGTTCTTACTTTTTTATATTTGAGACAGTTAGGTTATTTTCAGTAGAAAACGTATGGATGGATTGTAAATTTAGGAAATTCGTAACAAGGGGGAAAGGAATGGTGACTAGAGTGGTACAGTGGCATGTACATTTAGTGGTATTGTGAGAGGAACTATAGGGTTGGCCAAAGATTATATGGGATTATATTGTGCTTGTGATGTAGGCGATGATGGTGAAGGTGGAAGTTGTTGCTTTATAGGAGACAAAGTATCATCTTCAGGAGTAGAATGGGAAGGGGATTCTCTTTTGTATTGAGAAGAAGATGAAGTAGAAGAGACAAAAAATTTATCTAGAAACCCTAACTATAATTGTGGATTCGTACCTTTAGTAGGAATTGGTCCTTCAATAGGGATTGGTCCTTTAGTAGGAATTGGTCCTTCAATAGTAACTGGTCCCTCAGTAGGAACTGGTCCTTTGACCAACTTGTCAGGTTTAGAAGTACTGACTTCATGATGTTGAGGGGGTTGCTATGCATATTTTCCCACATCTCTTATTCCAAAGTATTCATTGATATCTTCACACCTACTTTTCTTATTCTTATCCACTATAATAGACTCTAATTTCATTTTTTGAAAATAAGAGGTTGAACATTAGAATCTATATCAGAGGTCGAAGAGAGAATGAATTTAGGATTTGCCTTCATAGGGACATTTTTTTTTTCAATGGAAATTTATTTCCCTTTATTTCATTTTGTTTTCTCCTTTTCAACCGTAGGAGGATTCTTTTCTTGAGTGCCATAGAATCTTGGTGGAACCTTATCTGCAAGAGTTTTTTACCATGTAGCTTGGTATTGGTCATACCTAATGGAAAACTCATGATCATTCTTCAATCCCCATTTGGGGTCATGTTAATTTTTATTGTCATCATCCACCAGACCAAAATATTTTCTTCTGTCCACTTTGGTCCTTTTTTTTACATCCTTTGTATATCCTTGTCCTTTAAAATATGGCTTGGATTATTCTCAGGTTCATAGTCTACTACATGTTCATAGAAATTGTGCCATGGGGGAAAAGGCTTCATTTGATCTACATGCCATTATAATGCTTCATTTTATGCATTATTTCTATGTTGCTCAATGATTTTCCTATTAGACATATGATGCTTCTTGAAAGCAATATTTTTCAAAGTAGATTGCCTTTCTACAAACTTGTCAATGGGGTCATATGTCCACCTCTATGGCAATTCCACTAGATTTAGGATTTTAGGGCTTGAGTAATTTTCTCATGCTACCCTTTCTTGGACACAACTATACCTTAAAATTGGAAAGGTATTAGACATGTACTAGTTTTTCCTATTCCTATACCAAACTTGAAATTAATGTACTTTGTTTATCTAACATATTCTAAGGTGAAAAAATAATTGGTGACATACTGTAGAAGTAAGAAAGGCTTTCCTATGAATTTGTAGATCTTGATGACTACCCCTTGAATTAAAATAAACCAATCACCTTCTTTTGCATGCGATTGCTGCAAAAAATTATGTAATTTTAGAGATAATGTGCTTATTTCCCCATACATGATTTGTAGGGTTGGTCCCAAAAATTCTCTATTAAAGTGATAATATGATTCAGCCTTTGAAATTATCATTGTCCATTCTTATACCGGCAATATTCTCCCCTTTTCATATTTGTCTCTTGTATATATGAAAGGAAGTCACTTTGATATAAAAAATAAGACCCATACTAGATACGACGAAAACCTAAAAGATACCTAGGACCCTTTCTACATATTGGACAAGCCTTCATGAATTTGTTGGAATAGGAAATATGGCTAATAAAAGAAAATTGGTATGGTCCTCTCATAGATGATAGAGATTTCATAGAACTTAGGGTTCAATATGCATTGAGCTGTTGCAATCTGCCACATGTATACTTATGCATCCAATTTCAGTCCTACCACCATAGCCAAAATAGAAAAAAGTTCTTTTTTCTTGAACTTTGATAGGGTAATGGGGGCTTTTGGTATGATTCCTCTAGTGGGTGACTCCACTAATTATGGTTGTAGGAATTTAATTATATTTTTAGTGGAGGTATAGAATTTTTCTTGTTCGAATGGGTTGAATGGATTGGGTTTCAAGATGGGCTTTTGGGTAGCAGTGAAAGCGGTAATAAAATCATCGAGATCTAAAGTTAACAGGACCTTGCCCTCAGAATCCCTGACAATTATTTATTTGGGGTTGTAAAAATTCACTATGGCTATGATGAGCTCAGGGTAAGGGTGGACAGGAGTGCAAGTGTACCAGGAAAGTAAGGAATGGAAAGGGAAAGTGATTGGGGATGACAAAGTCATACATTTAGCTACTCTCACCTCCACATCCTTTTAAATTTTATCTGGGTTCTTCCATGTGATGATTGTTCCTATAATATTTGCATCTCTATCCTTAAACTTTGCATTCTTTTCTTTTGCCTAATGATCTACTGTAGTAGTTGAAGATGATCTAGCCATAATAGCAATTACTTGTCATAAATTTGGTGAGGAAAAATATTTGGATTATCTACGTGAAGCTAAAGCTCTAAGTAGAGTCAGAGAATGATATTATAGAAAATACTTAGGAATAGTAGAGTGAAAAAAGGGCTTCCATGACATAAAAATGAGTGCATGCATGAGTTAGGGCATCATGTAGTAAATGTAGTAGGTGTTGCCTGTTCCTAGAAAAACTTAAAATGTTGTTTCTATCTTATTATGTGCACCACCTTATTTGAGCCAATTTCTATGTGTCACCTTTCTTTCAAACCAATAAATGTGTATCACACTTTTTGGACCAATAATTTTGAACAATATCATTTCGAATGGAGCATATCCAAATTTTGAAAAAATGAATTTCTTGTCAACCATGAAATCAATTAACCTTTTGACTTTTACTGAGGCATGCCCTTATGTTATGAAATCATGACTCTTTTTGCCTATCAAAAATCTTTAGGATTTCATTCTATAAAAATTAGTTCAGTCACAAGATTGTGACCTTCTTACAAGAAGTGACCTAGGGATGCCCTTATGTCATGAAATCATGACTATTTTTGCTTTTAAGCTTGCTTCTAAATTTTGGCCTGTGAGAACAAGGCTAGTCATGAAATCATGACATTTTCTACAAAGAGTGGGTTAGAAATACATAATGTACATAAAATACAAAAGGGAGGGGGAAGATATTCCTTGCATCACTTGAAATAGAGCTTCAAGTGATAGCCATTGATAGGTATAGGCTAAACCTAGACCTGTTCATCTTTAATATGGAAGGAGTTATGTTGTTTTTCAGTGATTATTTCAAAAGGACCTTCCCAAAAAGCATCAAACTTCTGATGGTTTCCTGGTTTTGCCTTATTCTCATTCCACCTCAAAACTAAATCTCCAACTTTAAAATTTTTGAAGGTAGCCCTTTTGTCAAACCATTTTTTAGTTTCTCCCATATATTTTTGATAATGATTATAGGCTTGTTATTTTTGCTCTTCTAGCTACAAGAGTTGTATTAACCTATTTTCCATTGGCTTTGCATCCTCAACACTACTTTTATTAAGCAATTTTAAATCAGGTATTTCAATGTGTACAGGCAGAATAACTTTCTTACCATAAACCAATGAGTAATGTGATGTGTTGATGGATTTCTTTATTGTAATCCTATCAGCCCATAATATCTGATTTATTAGTGGGTGCCAACTTCTCTTGTTATCCCTTAGAGTTCGATTTAGAATACTGATTAGGTTCTTATTTGTTGATTTTTCTAAACCATTTCCTTATGGATAGTAATTCAAAGAATTTTTAAAATATATCCCATATTTACTAGAAAAATCAATCATTTTAGAACCTAATAAGGATGAACCATTTTTAGTCACCAATGCATAAGGTATACCAAGTCTTGTTATCAAGCTTTCCATAAATTTTATCACAACTTCTTTGCTAGATTTCTTAGTGGGTAGCCCATATGGTGAAGTATTCTATAGCAACTAGAATATATTTATGTCTAGAAAAAAAAATAGGTTCTATTATTCCAATGAAATACAAACCACATCGCTAAAAGGGTCCCTCAACCTGAATAGGTCTTAAGGTCATATAAGCATTCCTATTCCTCCCAACATATCTTTGGCATTCTTCACAATTTCTAATTATCTTGAATGCATCTCATAAAATTTTTGGCCAATAGAAAACTATCCTTATTATCTTCAAATATGTAGTTATTCATGAATAGTTTTCACTAGATATACCTCCATGGAATTCTTCCAAAACTTTATATTTTTTGTCATCGTTTATACGTCTTAGAAATACACCATCTATTTTTTTGTACAACCCTTTTGGTAACAAATTATATTATTCTATACCTTATCCTTTGTGAATAATTTAATCTATATGACACTTTCTAGTCTAAAAATACCTTACTAGTTCATCAGACCAATCAGTAGTTTCTAAGGGATGATCATCCCCTGGAGTTGGTTCTTATACCTGGCAAGCTATATGCTTTGTTGAGGCTTGCTTGGCCAATTATTGACATAAGGCTCTACCTCTCACTAGCTTGGTTGGGTGCATTTCCACATCATATTCTTGTATTTTTGACACCCAACCAACCCTTTTCTTACCAAGCTCTCCCTATATGATGACATTTATGACATCGAGATGAACTACATACACAATAGTTTTGCTTTTTCAAAGAAAATACTTAAACTTTTTTAATGACTTCATAATAGCATATACTTATTTTCAATAAATTTATATTTTTATACATGTTCTAGCATGGTTTGGCTATGGAAAGCGATGGGTTTTTCTTCATTATATCTGCTCTTTTGAGTAATAATTGCTACATAACTATCTTGTTCACCTAAAATGAATAGAATGAAGCCTCTAAAGTAATATAGGTTAACTAGGACAAGCACTTGAGCTATGTATTCTTTTATTCTTTTGAAATATATTTTTTTTAAGTCTATCCATTTGAACTCAACATCTTTCTTCAATAACTCGATTATAGGCTTGACAATATGTGCAAAATATGCTATGAATTTGTGCATGAAATTAATTTATCCAAAGAAGGATTGTAGGTATTTCTTGTTTGGAGTGAGGGATGTTCTAATAGTGCTTTTACTCTATTAGGATATTGGGCCAACCTAGATTCAAAAATAAAATGATCTAGCAAGACTCCCTCTTGCACAACAAATATGGACTTCTTTGGATTCAAAGAAATGTCAAACTCTCTACATTTCTCAAAAAAATCTTGAGATGTTCAACATGATCTTCTTTATGGTGAGAGAACATTGTCATATCATCTAAGTAAATCACTATGATTTTATTGACAAGTTCTCCAAAAGCCACATCCATTTCCCTCTAAAAAGTTGCTCTAGAATTGGATAATACGAAAGGCATTCTATGAAAATAAAATGTTCCCCATTTGGTAGTGAATGCAATCTTGTATTGGTCTTCATCCTTGAGCTATACCTGATTGTATCCATAAAACACATCCAATAATGAGAATTATTTTGCCCTTGCCACAATATGTAAAGTGTAATCTATTTTTGGGAGAGGGTAGTGATTTTTTAGTGAGTCTTTATTTATATTTCTGAAGTCTACACATAGTTTGATGTCTCTATTTTTCTTCCTAACTGGTACCAAGTTAGCCACCCAAGTAGAATGTTTGATAGGGTAGACAATATTAGCTTCAAGTAGCTTCAACAATTCTTGTTTCATCAAAGCCTCAATTTTTGGGTTTACTGGCCTCTATTTTTTCCTGAAGGGTTTTGCATCCTTTTCAAGCTCAATAGTATGTTGTATGGTTTCTTTTATATATACTTTGATATCACTATAAGTCCAAGCTATAATGTTAGGGAATTATTTGCATAATTATCAGATTTGATTTAATTCCCTTTGTGTACAATTTATCCCAACTTTAATAAACTTTTCAAGTTCTAGTTGGACTTATTTGTATTTGTGTATATCAACTTTCATATTTTGACCTATCTACCTGTCATTGTTGTCGAACAAAATATCCAAAGTTATTAACCCCTTGAGATATGATTGTTTTTTAGTTGAATTAGACCTTCATATTCCTCATATTTTAACACTTTGTCACTTGAATAGTTTATCTTATAGATCAGGAAGTCTAATATTTGATCATCACTTTAAAATACCTTCCAAAAGGTATCTTTATTTGGTATTGAAGGCCTATATATAAGTTTGATTGTCTTAGAATTTTGGATAACATTATTTATGGAAAAAAATTGCCACATACTAATGCTAACATATCCGCATGATTATTCTTCTTTCTAGGGATTGCTTTAATGTTTAGAGCTTCGAAGGCTTCAAATAGGTCCCATACCTTATTTTTGTAATATTTAAGAGAATTTTTCTTACTAATACATCTTTTTGTAAACCTTATTTACTATTTTTTATGAATATCCAAAAATTTGCAACTGTTTAACTCCTAGTTTCTCATCCTTTTTTAGGCCTAAACAAAGTGCCTCATATTTAGTTGCATTGTTGGTACAACTCTAGGTTAACCTATAGGAGAAATTTTTTTATTACCTATTGGGGAGATTAGGACTATACCTGCTCCAGTGCCATTTTTACATCTAGCACCATAAAATACAAGTTTCCAAGTTTGATCGATTTATTGGTCTACCTCATGTGGAGTGGAATTACTTTTCTCAAACTTCATGATAGAATAGCTTCCAAGTTCTATCTCAATCATAGCATTGAAGTTCTTGAGGGAAAAAATATCTTTGGTTTGTAGTCCATCTAAGTCTTCCTCCATAAATTTTAAATCTTCCATTTCTTTAGTCATTATACTCATAGTAGTAGCTTGTCTTTCCTCATCTTCAACATTTTATATGTGGAAGGTAGATGGTTTCTCATTAAATATCTTGACTCTTTTGCCTTTGAATGGGATTTCCAAGTGTGAGTAATCTAGGGATAGATATCCTCTAATTTTGGTTGTGAATTCTCTAGATAGACACATACCAAAATAAGGTTCCAAATCTACCACAACAACTTCCTGTATGATTGTAATTTGAGGCATCCTATGCAACACTATAGAGATATCTTTGATCACTCCCATAACTGGAGTACCATCCAATTACAAAATGCTTGGGCTACTTTTGGTGTATTCCATCCCCATAATTTCATACATAACTTTTAGTATTATAGTATTTGTAGCTTCTAAGTCTATCATATAATTGTGAACAACCCATTATTTCATCTAAAGGTACAAATAAAAAGGAGGAGGTCTATTCTTTCTGGTAGTTGATGCTAAACTAGCTTGAGTTGAATTAAAATGAGATGGATCTTTACTCTTGTTTTTATTGACTTCAAATATTCTTGAAATAAGTCAAATTTTCCTATGAATTGTAATGCATCATAAATACTTGCTTTAGAAGGGGTCTTCTTAAAATATTTCACTATATTGAAGGAAGGTGGGTCAATGTTCTTCTCCTTTTCTTTTGTGAAAGTATTATACTTTTTTCTATACCCTTGAGTTGCATATATTATCTGACACTTGGTCAAATAAGGGTATCTTAACTTATCCCTAGCCTGTTCTTGGGTTTGAACTTCCTTCTATGGGATGGCTTCTTTTATTAATTTGGTTTTTTCTCTTCAAACTGGGCTTTGGGAAATCTTTTCATGAGGTGTCCTTTTCTCAACCTGATTTCTTACATCTAAAGGTACTTTTAGAGGGTTGAGCTCATGAGGATCCACTTATATAGGCTTCTTTCCTAATATTTTTAGAACAAAAACTTGCTCTACTAAAGATATAATAAGATTGTGACACTCTTCTCTAATCATATTTAATTACCCCTTATAAGCCTTTTTTGCCCTCTCAATAGCCACTTTATGGACATAATGTTGATGGATCATACACAAAATTCACCATGGGGATCATTGCATGTAGAGTACTAAAAAGCAAATTCTATTAAATATTTGGTAGGTTCATGATCATCATTCACATAAACCATGTTTGATGTATCCTAATTTTTGCCACTTTTGGAAGCTTGATCTCTTGTTACCTATGGAAATATCCTCGACTGGAAAATTCTATTAACTTATCTTCTTTCCATTGAGGTATTCTCATTGGCCATATTCTTCATGAATGATTGTATGTCTAATAAAACTGTAAGTTAAGGATCAAAAGTTAGTGCAACAGATGATACATGGATTGTAGGAATAGTGGGTAAAGTTGAAGGAGTTAAGGGTACTTGTATCATTGATATAGAAGGTTATCCAATCCATTTAGGAAGATCCACATTAGTAATAGGAGTAGGATTTAAAAAATTGATATTAGACACCCGTGGGAGATCTGGGAAGATAGGCATTATCATTTTTTAGGGAACCCTTCCAATAGCTATGAGGTCCTTTTCAGCTTTCATAGGTTCATTAAATTTTTTTTGGGAAGGTGAACACTTGCGACTATCTTATAACCATACTTATATCTAAATTGAAAGCTCTTAGGTAATAATATATTACTTGTTTTTTTGTTGGCCTCAGCCCATTAGGTACCCTCTATCAAGTACGACTGAATATAATGTTGAAATCAACACTCTTCTTGAGGATGTTTTTGAACGATGACAAACTGATTGAGTAGATAAAAAGGGTCAACTTGTTGATTGAACTCTTCCACCATCTTACCAGTAAGCTAGGCCCAGGTGGATATAGTTTGATTAAGAATAGCTCTATACTAGTAGAGCATTTTTTCCTTTCAAGGAGATAACTAACAACCTTATAATTATATATTCTTCTATAATATTATGTATTTATACTACCGAAGCTACATCTTGGCAATGTTTATAACCTATTTTGACTGTACCATTATATTCAAGAAATGCTTTCAAAGTTGTTGTAGGGACCTGATGCAAGACCACTAGATTTAAGGCACCTAAATTATTCCATGTAGGGTAGGGCATATTGGATTGATTTACAACCATTATAGCTACTGTGCCAGCTGGTATTACAATAGTATGGGTATATGTGTTTGAAGGTCCACTACTAGAATTACTAGGGAGAGCTATAGAAGAAGGATTTATCGATCCTATGGTAGTGATAGAAGAAGAAGTTGATCGAGCAACAAGTATAGGATTAGCTCTAAGACTACCGAGATGTAATTCAAAGAACTCAATGGGTTCCTCGAATTATTTTCTTTAGATCCATATATATTGGTATTCAACCAAAAAATAGATAAGGATTTTCTTGGGTTATATATTTTGAACAGAGTCACCAGGTGATTTTTAAATTTTTAATAGGATAAATACAAACACCTTAACTTTAAACTATAAATATAGTGGGATTGGGTCCCACTAGGCATACCAAAAACTATTGGTACAAAATCTACCTATGGTTATGTTTATGCCCAAGAATTTGCCAACATTGAATGATCGGGTAAAAAAAAGAGATTACCCGATTCAATATCTAGAGAAGGTTGGTTCCTTTCTTGGCTGTGGGAAAAGGGAAAGAGTAAAGTGCTTAAATAGAGGGAAATATATCTATTTCTAGAAAATTTAAAATGTGTAGGTTAGACAACAACAAGGAAATAAATAGACTTATAAGCAAAGCATTCTTAAAACCTTTAAATGGAGATAACCAATTTTGTGATGCAAATCAAATCTTAAACCAATCACTAGCCTATATAAATCATTAATTCTTGAAATATTGAATCTAATATGCAGAAATACAGAGATAGAATTAATGCATTTGACATTCCATATAGATTTAATAGAAGTATTGAATCATTATACATACATTAATCACATAGTTCGAACTAGAAGCCAACTAGGGAGTTTATCTTTATTGCTTGAATAGAAATTTGCATGAATTTGATCTTGTAAATACCTAAGAGCCAAACCCTTTTCTAGGGTGCAATAATCCTATATATATATATATACTCCCTACATATAAAAATTAAAAAATGTGTTATAACAATATGCTAGTTGGCTAATTCTAGTGAGATGCTAAACAACGCCTACTTGCCCAAGAAGAAATGACGTAGTATAATTTCCAATAACAAGAGGTTAGGATATGATATTTTGATTATCACCTGCTCATGTCAATATTCTAAATATGTGGTTGCCCAACTATATTCCAATATCCTATTCCTTGAGTTCTTAGTCCACGAGAATAGAGTCAATCATAAAATTGTGATACTTCTTTGCACTCCAGCTTCATCTAGATATCAACCTATGAGAATAGGATCAATCAATAAATCTCAATACTTCTTCACCTTCTAGTTTCATCTAGCTATTATACCACAAGAATAGGGCCAATCATGAAATCATGACACTTCTTCACCTTCCAATTTCATCTGGATATCGATTCATGAGAATATGGTCGATCAAGAAATATCAACACTCCTTTGCCTTCTAGCTTCATCTAGCTATCAGCCCGTGAGAACAAGAATGGTTGTGAAATCATGATAATTTTTTACCTTCCAGTTTCATCTGGCTATCGACCCACGAGAATAGGACTAGTCAAGAAATATTGACACTTCATGCTCCATCTCATCTAGCTATCAACTCGTGAGAATAGGTCTGATCGTGCAATCATGATACTTCTTCACCTTCCATATTCATCTGGCTATTGACCCATGAGAATAGGCTCAGTCACAAAATTGTGATACTTCTTCAAATTCTAGATTCATCAAGCTAATAACCCGTGATAATAGGGTTGATCACAAAATTGTGACACTTCTTCACCTTCCAGCTTCATCTGGATATCAGCCCATGAGAACAAGACCGGTCGTGAAATCACGACACTTCTTCGTACTTCAAAATTTTGATAAATCTCCTCATTCCCCCTAGTGTAGTCATTTTGACCTATAGTTACATATCCAATATTTAAACTATTAAGTAGTTTATTTTAGTGATGCTCATATTTGGTTATGGTAAATGGCAGTTTGAATAAATTTTATGTTTTACTAAAAACCTTTGCTACAATATATATAATAATATTAGATTTCATGAAAATTTCTAGCAATATGGACATGTTTAATTGTTTTGAGGTTATAGGTACAAAAAGATAAATTGGGCAAAGATCAAATATTAAAATAAATGTAGAAGGATACAAGTTAGTTATTATTTACATGAATGCATCTTATACCTTTGAGTCATGTGAATGTGAATAGTACTTTGTGTTGAATAAGTTATCTTCTTGTGGTATATGTCAAATATTTTTTTATAAATATTAATTAACTAGAGCAAGACTTAAGAAAAATAAATCTATAAGTGATAATGGTAATATAAGGCTAATAATAAATTAAAGGATATAATACATATGATTAATTCAAACCTATCCTCAACAAATTAATAAGAAAGGAACAAAATACAAGGAAAAAAATAATTGGAAGATGGAGGTTACACAAAGGGTACTATAAACCTACTTAGTAGTAATTTCATGCACAAGTGGAAAAAGAGTGAAGGAGTTGGATATTTGAGGAATATGTGAGACACAATATTAGAGAGAAGTAAAAAGGAGGGAGATGGATGAAATTAGTACTAAACCCTTAAAATCATAACCGCTTCCATGACCTATTAACTTGTCTTGTTATCTACCTTATCAAGAACTATGATACTCTCCACACATCTCAACTTAGAAACATAATGTTCATATTTTTGAGTTTAGAATATGTTTCTTGAATCTTATAAATTTTTGAATATTCATGATAATGGATCAAAGTAGGGTCCAGTGAAGCTATTTTTCCAATATCTTGTTACTAAAAGAGTAGATAAAATTTCCATTTTTCCCAAGTAAATATATGTGTATGTACCTCTTTTCAATATAAACTAAACATAAATACTATGTTTAATCTTAGGGAGAAAGCATGTCATGACCCTCTCAAAGCATGCTTTATGATTTTGTTATTTGTATATAACGAGCATATATTTTTAATTATTATGGTACTGCTAATGGTCTCTATTTTTCAGTTACAGGTCCGCAAGGAGTGAAATGGGAACATATCACCATGGTGAGGTATTCGCTTTGATAGGGATGAAAAAATCCTTAGCAATGAAGCACTCACTAATGGATCATAAGTACATAGAAGCTCATATGATTGCATTCATATAGGTGCATTGTGAATGTATGCTTTACATGTATACTTCTAATTGAATGAATGCTTACCTTTAAACCTTTTATGGTAAGGAAATTTTCTTGAGCATGGGATCTATTCTTATCAGATAGACGATAATTTGTGTTATCGTCAAGTTGCCTATAAGAATCATATTGGAGGTATAAATGTGTGTGATGCTTGTATATTTGTTTGTTATCCATTTGCTTCTTTTTAAAAATTATTTATTAATTTATTATTTATAAAATAAAATGTTATTAATTAAATTAATTAAATAAGAAAGGGTATTATAGTTTGAAATTTTAACTAATTTGAAAAAAATTATTTAAAAGTTTTTTTTCTTATTAAAGTTTACATATATCCATGGACAAGGTGGAAAGAAACTTATATGTCCACCTGGTGGATTATGACCATGTTAAGATGGTTTTTCATAAGAACTTCATTTTCCCTATTTCTCCTTATAATATAGTCAGTTGGGAATCTTGGAAAATGGGAGGTGGACCTTTGAAGGAATAACAAGGAAGGGTGAAGGAAAAAGAAAACAAAAATGGTGCAAAGACAACTATTTGGGTAATTAAGGATTTTATAGAAAATCAGGTTGGAAAACCTATCTTAGTTATAAAGTTACATAGACAAATCTAGATTTAGCATGTGTTTTTATTTTATTGTGATATGCTTGACGAATTTTTTTGTAAAAATATGCTTATATATCCTGAAAGAGATATAAATCACTTGAGCTGCATATTTTACTATTTTTTCTAACATGGATAGAAAATCTAATTGGTGTATATTTCCTTTCTTACTTGATGTTTAATTCAGCTCAACATAATTCTGCCTTGCCTTTCATTTACCAATTTTTTAGTCATTTTGGTATGGTATTTTGGGTAGATTGTTAAGTGTTATTTTGGTGTCCATTTACCCTAATTTTCTAGTCATTCTGGTATGGTTTTTTGGATAAATTATTAAGTGTCATTTTGATGGTCATTTACCCTCATTTTCTAGTCATTCTAGTATGGTGTTTTCAGTGAATTTTTAAGTGTTATTTTGGTGGCCATTACCCTAATTTTATAGACATTATGATATGTTGTTTTGGGTGAATTGTTAAGTGTTATTTTGATGGTCGTTTACCCTAATTTTCTAGTCATTCTTGTATGGTGTTTTTTTTGGTAAATTAAGATTTTATATATAGTGGGTTTTTAAGAGGATCCCAAAACATTATGAAAAAAAGGGTCGTATCACCTTGTATGTGTCCTTAGACATTGCTTTGATACAGAAAAACAAACATAAACAAAAAATAATAGAGAAACCATTGGAATAGCATAGAAACCAGGTTACAAAAAACAACCAACAAGTCTCATCTATCAAAAATCACCAACCTCCTTTGGCTGCCAATCTAAAACCCTCTCAAGGATGGGTCCAGCATGCCCTAAATCTTCACAATTTCCTCCTAGTCATCAAATACCTCGCTTCACTTGTGGATGAGTTTCTTGAGAACTTTGGTGGTGGCATTCACTAAGGACCTGAATGAGTTGCAGATATGGATGACACTGCCAAGATATATTTGTCTCCTCAGGTTGATACTGATATGCATGGATTTCCCAAGTTGTC
This sequence comes from Wollemia nobilis, assembly GCA_028583015.1. Classification (NCBI taxonomy): domain Eukaryota; kingdom Viridiplantae; phylum Streptophyta; class Pinopsida; order Araucariales; family Araucariaceae; genus Wollemia; species Wollemia nobilis. The sequence continues at coordinate 9,699,453 of JAQPPZ010001925.1, forward strand.
CAACCATTTCCCTATGAGAAAAGGCCCAATGGGGGATGGTTGAGACACGTGCCCTCATGTTTACTCTTTGTTGAATGGAGATTTGACCCACGTCACTCTTGAGCAACCTCCTTTGGTTTTTTGTGATTGGTCACATCTAGAATATCCTATGGAAATTATTGGTTCCACATAGACAATTGTCTAAGGAGCGTTTCCATGTTGGCCAAGTGGTCCACGAGGAAATTGGCCTCTCCATACCTATGTTGAGCCTTCGAGGGATCTCTGGACTACAATAGTTTCTTAACCTCTTCAATTTTATTACTAACCCTCCATGTTGGACTATTGGAATTAGCCAGGTAGTTGATGACGTTCATGGAGTCTCCTTCTATGATGAGATATCTGGGATTCTCTGAGAGGAGGGAGATCCCTCTCCATATAAATTTGGCTTCAGCTATGTGATTGGTTTGAACACCCAAGCATTCGAAATAGACTAGGATCAACTCGCCATGGTGAGTGCGAATGTCTCCTCTATCTCCAATAGGACATGGATTTCCTTTTGATGCTCCATCAAAATTTAGTTTAATCCATCCTTTTGGGGGGGCTCCCATAGGACACTAGCTCTAGGATGGGCCAAGGTAGGGGGGATGTTCCACTTTCATAGGGGATGCTGATGGATTTGAAAATGGAGGAATATAACGCCGACTAAGGGGTGGAATGGTAAAGAATAATCTTGGCATTTTTAGTAGCAAAGACAATGGCTCTAGATGCTACAGATATAGGATTATTGGAGGAGTTTCCAAAGGCTTTACTATTGCACTCTATCCAAATATACCAGAGGAAATTATGGAGGCACACATCCTAGAGGAATTGAAGCTTGGAATTATAGAAAAGGTTGGTCCATTGGGAAAATATTTTGTTTATGGACTTGGGGTGGGCCCATTGAACATGAAAAGAATTCAAAATGGAACCAAGGATAGTGGAGGAAAAATCACATCTTAGGAATAGATTATCTATGGACTCCTAATAAGCCATGCAAAGGTCACACCTATTGGAGATCGAGAAGCCTCTTTTGTATAAATTTTTGATGATAAGAGATTTATTTTGAATAGCAATCCAAGAGAAGAAGTTGACCTTAGAAATCAAGTGTTTCTTCTAAACTAGGTTGAATGGAGTGTTCGGGATAGAAGACAGGGTTTGGATGCTATAATATGACTTGACTATGAAGGCTCCACTATTAAACCCCTTCCAAGTAGACCTATCAGGTCCTTCTTCAGTAGATATGGTGGTCAAGTTGAGCATTATGGATAGGGATATAGCAGCCTCACCAAGGTTATCATCATTGACTTATTTCCACTAAGGAACTCCATTGGAGAGGGTTATTAAGTCAGCCACCCTATATCCCATGTTAGAGTCAGTGAACGGTTTGTGTTCTACCACATTTGTATTATCAATTAGGAGTTCATCCTAGACCCACCTGTCATACCAAAAATTAGTGTGATTGCTATCATCGAGGATCCACCATAAACCTTTCTAGATCAACTGATGTGTGTGGGTTATGGATTTCCAAAAGGTCAATTCACTTAGGGGGATCCCATCATCAAGGATTGAATGGTTGGCCAGGTATTTATTTTTGACTATTTGCACCCATTTTATTGTATCATTGGTGAGGATCCTCCATGTATATTTTCTAGCAATGCTAGGTTCATTTTTAATATTTTCCTGAATCCCAAGCCTCCTTGTTTCTTACTTTTGCACATGATGTCTTAGATGATGAGGAATATTCTAGTCTTCTTATCATTTACCAACCACAAGAACCTTTTCTAAAGCTACTTTATCTTGTGGTAGACTATCATGGGAATCATGAACACTGACATAAAGTAGATGGGTATGCCTTGGAGGTAGCCCATGGTAAGAGTGGGTTTAGCATCCTAGAATAAAATTTTACCTTTCTAGACTGCTAGCTTCTTCTGGATTCTCTCTAATATGTTGTTCTATATGCATGTAATAAATCAAGCAACCTGCTCGAATATCTTTCATAGGTGCATGGGGAGGCTATTTTTGGGTATCACTTCCTTATCTATCTACACTGTCTCTCCAGGTAGCAGCATTTCGGTGTACTGCTTCAATAGTCTGCCTTTATAGATGCATTCCCCCATGAGGGGTAATCTAGTCGCCTATGAGATGTATTTGGGGGTGACTAGAATTTCTACTCCCCTCACTTGAGCTACGTCGCCTCTCAAGGAGGCAAAAAATTCCTTGGCTTTCTCTACATGCTAGCCCTGACTGACCAGGGTACAGTATTCGAGCCAAAGTACAATATTCGAGCCATCCTTTGGCCTCGAACTATGTTCTTATAGCCCCCCTGATTCCTTCCATGTCGCTCAACTCATTCTTCTTCACTACGTGATTCTTCAACCTTCCTCCCATGGTGCCTTCCTTCCCTACTGTGTTTTTTTCTGTCTTTCCTTCTTTGGGAAGGTGCCTTCTTATAGGGAAGGCGCCTTACTCTAGAGTTTATTTTGATCCATATCATTGGCACGTGGTTTCGGTTATGGGGGATACAATTTTTATGACAGCGATATTTTTTTGGTACCACATAATTTATAGATGATTATATAAAAATTTGAATTGTCATGCATGTACCTGATTTAGTGGTTCATGCATTGTGAAGATCAATGATTCGATGATTTGTGACAAGGGGGAGGGGTATGGTCATCTGATTCTGCTCATTCGTGTGGTGGCTGCATCTCGATCGAGGTATCCAGGAGGTTTGGGTGTTGGCTGTACGTGGAAGGTGCTCTTTGGTACCTTCTCGATGTGGAAGGTGCTTATATAGCGCCTTCCTGATGTTGTTGGTTCTTCTCAAATGGATGTGCCTTCTGGTGGTGGAAGGCACCTATGATTGCTTACGCCTTCCTGATGTGGAATGTGCCTCCGTCTGTATGTGCCTTCTCTATGTGGAAGGCACCTCGGTCTGCATGCACCTTCTCGATGTGGAAGGCACCTATCCACATGCACCTTCTTGATGTGGAAGGCACCTCGGTCTGTATGCACCTTCTCGATGTGGAAGACACCTCGGTCTATATGCGCCTTCTCTATGTGGAAGGCGCCTCTATCTGCATGCACCTTCTTGATGTGGAAGAAGCCTCGGTCTGTATGCGCCTTCTCAATGTGGAAGGCACCTCAGTCTGTATGTGCCTTCTCAATGTGGAAGGCGCCTCGGGCTCTGCTCTTTTTTTTTTTTTCTGTGGTGCATTCCAGCCACGGAAGGTGCCTAGGTATATATATATATATATTTTTCTTTTCCTTTTTTTATTTGAAATCTTATGTGCACCTTCTCTATAAGGAAGGTGCCTTCTTCTGGCGGGGTGCCTTCTTTATAAGGAAGGTGCCTTTATTCTGGAAGGTACCTTTATTAGGAAGGTGCCTTCTTTTGGTGGGATGCCTTCTTTATAAGGAAGGCTCATTTATTCTAGTGGGGCACCTTCTTTATAAGGAAGGCACCTTTATTCTCGGCAATCATGCTGTAATTGACTAGGAAAGGGTGATCAAGACTTCTCAGTCTCGCCTCATGCTACCTTCACTTCTACCTACGAGCCGGTGTTAGAATGTTGAGTTGAATTAGGCCTGGTTTTCGAGATACCTATTCCTTATGTTGTCAGGTCCTCCACCTGCAAAAAGCAACCAAAAAAATAAAGGAAAATAAAGGTAGTTAGATGCATTTCATGCCTGTTAGGCCATGGGTTAGGATGCCTGTAGCTTGCATGCCGGCATCATCCCTACAAAAACACACTGTAAGAAAAAAACTACATTAACTAATTTTGGGTGAGCACTTCCATGCACACCATTTCACATGTGAGATTTCGATCTATATCTAACAATATGGGGTCTCCCCCATGCCTATTCTAGATTCTACCTGTAATGTTTCAAACATGTTATAGGGGCGTGGCCATTGACTGTTAACACGATGTTGCTGCCATCAATTGTATTAACGGGAATTGCCCCATTCTTGATGAGCTCTATCACCTCATACGGTCCCATCCATCTCGGCATTAATTTGCCTTTCCTCTCCTTGAACTGATAATCATATAATAGTACCCATTTTCCTTGTTGGAACTACTTCAGATTAATGTGGCTATCATACCACCACTTTCTTTGCTTTTGTATAATTTTTGTTCCCTGCAAAGCATCTAATTGGATTTTGTCCAGCTGATCTAGCTGTTGAATCCTTTGTTTTTGAGCTTCATCCAAGCTCAAGTTCAATTCTGAAGCCGTTCTCAGCTTCTTGATTTCAAATTCGATGGGCATCATCGCATTTTTCCCATAGATCAGTTGGAAAGGTGTAAAGCATGTGGTGGATTTCCACGTGGTGTTATATGCCCAGACTACCTTCGGCAACCATGTAGCCCAATCTTTCCTATGTTGTTGTATGGTATTCATTAGGATGTTCTCTATTTCTCTGTTTGTCACTTCCACTTGCCTATTTTCCTATGGATGGTAGGGCATAGTTTTATTGTGCCAAACTTTGTATTGCTCCATCAGCTCCTGGATCAACTTGGAGGTAAATTGAGGCCCTTGTTCTGTTGTTATCTCCCTAGGGACCCCAAATCATGTAAAAATATGGGCAAACAAGAAATCGACAACCGTTATTTCCTTTGAATCCCTTAATGCCTGAACTTCAACCCATTTGGTAACGTAATCCACACAGACCAAAATAAACCTCTTCCCAATTGAAGGTGGATTAAACGGTCCCACGAAGTTCATGCCCCACTTATCAAAAGGTTCTAGGTGTACCTGAGGTTGGAGGGGCATTTCATCTCAATGGGTTGGTTTGCCCATCCTTTGGCATTCATCACACTTTCTGGCATACGCAACCACATCCTTAAACAGAGTGAGCCAAAAGTACCTAGCCTGTAGGATTTTGTAGGCAGTTCATTTCCCTACAAAGTGTCCTTCGCATGGTTCGTCGTGACATGATTTGAGTACTTCTGAGAACTCTTATTATACTACACATATTTTTATAATTTGGTCATGTCCTATTTTAAATAGGAGGCCATCCATCCATAGGAACGATGCACTTTTCTCTATGATTGCCTACTTTTCTCAAAAAGAGAGAGCAGGTGAGGTCCTTCTGGTGGCCAAGTAATTGGCCATATCTACATACCATGAGGTTTGCTCACTAATAGTGAACAAATGTTCATCTAGAAATTGGTCTTCTACTGCTTGATGGTCTGCTGGTATAAATTTGGATAGAAAATCTACCACAACATTATCCTTGCCTAGTTTTTCGACTACGATGATGTCAAATTCCTGTAGTAGCAATAGCCATATGATAATTCTTCTACCAATGGCTGGCTTGCTCATTAGGTATCTGATAGCCGCATGGTCCGTATGGACAAATACCTTATATTTGATGATATAATTGTGGAATTTTTTTATAGCATGGACAACTGCGAGGAACTCCTTCTCTGTCACCGTGTAGTTGAGCTCTGCTCCTACCAAGTTTTTACTGACATAATAAATGGCATAAAATTCTTTGCCATATTTTTGTCTGAGGACTGCTCCAATCGCACCGTTGGATGCATCATAGTAGATATGGAATGGTATGGCCCAATTTGGTCCTCTTAGAACCAATGCAGATATTAGTTTTTCTTTGAGCAATTGAAACGCTTCCTCACAGTCTTCCATCTAGTTGAACTCCACATCCTTAGATAATAGAGTGTGCAGTAGTTTGCAATTTTTCTAAATTCGGCGATAAATAACCGATAGTATCTGGCTAATCCAAGAAAACTCATCACCCCTTTCTATGTTTTGGGTCTGGGTAGGTCCCTAATGACCTCAATATTCCTTTTATCAACATTTATTCCTTTTGTAGAGAGGTGGTGCCCCAATATGATGCATTCTTGCATCATCATAAAGCATTTTTTGTTACTTAGGGATAGATTATTTTTCTTGCTTCTGTCGAGCACTCTTTCCAAGTTCATCATTTCCTTTTCAAAGGTTTCTCTATAGACGGTGAAGTCATCCATGTATACCTCGACCTCATCTCCCATCATGTCTGATAATATGCTAAGCACCACCCTTTGAAATGTGGGAGGTGCGTTGTATAGTCCGAAAGGTAATACCCTATAGGCAAACTTTCCCCATGGGCAGTTGAACGTTGTATTATCTTGGTCTTCTTCTCCTATTTGGATTTGGCTGTATCCACTAAATCCATATAGAAAGGAGAAGTAATTCCTCCCTAAGAGTGTGTCCAAGACCTAATCAATGAACAAGAGTAGGAAGTGGTCTTTCTTGGTTGCTTTGTTCAATGCTTTGTAGTCCACATAGATTCGCCACTTCCCATTTTTTTTAGGGACCGCCACTAATAGTGATACCCACTCACTGTCAGAAATTGGATATATGAATCCGGCAGCCAAGAATTTGTATAGTTCTTCCTTGAAAATGTATTTCATTGTCGGGTTCATTCTTCTCTACGACTATCGGCTTGGAGTTGCCTGATCATCTAGATAAATTCGATGGGTATAGATCTCTGGGCTGATGCCCTGCATATCTGAGTAATCCCATGCAAATGCTTGTTGGTGCCTTACCAGGGGCTCTTCTAATTCTGTCAATTGTGTGGGTGTCAACCTACTACTAACATTTAACATTCTTCCTGGCCCAACATGTATCTGCCGAATGTGGTGATCTTAGGCATCAGTCAATGACGATCTAGGTGCGAATAAGGAGGGTTCTCCATGGAGAAACTCCACAATAGCACTATCTTCATCTTCTTCTATCAACTCCTCCAATGTCATAATCGGCTGGATCATGGACAGGTCCAAATTTCCATGCTTGGCAAACATGGGTTCTCCTACTGAGTCAATAGACTATGCTGGGGGTGAAATGGTCAACCTTTTAATGTTTTGCCCATCGAATATAGTCATCAACCCATCCCGACAGCTAATGTAAGCATCAGCTATTTCCAGCCATGGCCTTCCCAAGATGAGCTTGTAACCGCCCAGCCTAGTTTTGGATTGCAATACTAAAAAGTCGACTGGGTATTCCCATGTGCTGACCATTACTATCATGTCTTTCAACATTCCTTCTGGTGCTACGGTCGATCGATCAGCCAGCTACATCATTATCATTATGGATTTCAGGTTCATGAGTTGTAGCCTTTGCATGATCTCCTAAGTCATTATGTTGATGGCTGCTCTGAGATTGACCAACGTATTGGACATGGAATGTCCCTCGATTTTTATAGTTAGCATCGGGTTGCCTAGGTCTGCATACTTTAGATGGCATATTCTACCCATCATCAAATCTGCCAGTTTACCCACAATGTTGATAGTCTGGGTTGCTCTACATCCTGGATTCCTCAGACACATCTCTTTGATTGCCTTGGTATATATTGGAACATCTCGGATTTCTTAGAATAATTGAATTGTCATTGTGAGGTTCTTCAAGATTGACAAGATGTTGAATTTTGGCTGCGTTACTTTTCTCTGTTCTTGCAGCTAGTTGAGAAATGGAGACTTCACTCTCTCAAGTGTTTCTTCCTCCTCTACCAAAGGTGTTTCTTCTATCTCTTCCTCTTTTTCTACCAGTGGAGGTGTTCCTACTCTTAGCTGCATACCTGACCTAAGCTGAATATTATACATAGGATACATCTCACCCTCCACGTTGTATGCTGGCTGATTCACCCTGTTATTCATATTTGTCATCGATTGTGCAGATAGTTACACAGGTCTCACTATTGGCAATGTCGATAAATTATGTTGGGGGTGAGCAGGTTCTATGTTCTATGGATCCTGATTCCATGCAATGTGGCCTCTCCACTATTTCCCAAGATATGGATATGGCATCCATGGCTGCTGGTTCGAGAATGTTGCTAGGGTGCGTTAGACTAGGGTGATGGCCCCCACCACCCCATGTTAGGTGGTTGAGGTGGTACTTGGTGCATGTATGGCCCTCCCCCATATGAAGGCATTCTAGTTGGCATATTCCCCACAGGGGGCTATGGCCAACTCTTTCGATTGCCTATGAAGTAGGCATCCGTGCTTTCAACCTCCTCCTGATTACTAGGCAGTTGCGGGCACAATCAATTTTTATGATTCAACGTACAAACTGTGCATACTCTAACTTTGTTCTCCGAGCATGCATTCTTTGCATGCCTCCCTCTATATTTTGGATAGAAATAAGCCACTGCTACCTCATTTTCTTGCTTATTTTTTTCTAACAGTAGCGTATCCATCTATAATGCTAGATATGATAGCATTTCGCTCTTTAAATCCTCCAGCATGTTACCTATTTTTTCTTTGTGATTGAAGCAGTTGCTTTCATGGTTCTGGAGGTGGCCTTGCCTCATCTTCTTGAGTAGTTCTGGCATAGTTTTTGGATGTCTTCCATAGCATGCTGGTAGACATCACCTTCAAATATTATGTTAAGAGACTCCAATGATTCATTGGTAAGTCCTCTCAAAAATATGCTTTTGAGGGACTTATCAGATAGTCTCGCATGAGAAGATCGTTGAAGATTAAATTTGAATCTCTCCCAATACTCCTTGAGAGACTCATCTTCTTTCTGTGTCATGCTCAGGACCTCCTCCCTGGAGTCTCTTGCTCTCCTGAAATCTTGGTATTGCTCTAAAAAGAGCCTCTTCATCTAGTCCCATGTGGCAATGTGTTTGTCTCCCAGACCAATGAACCACTGCAGAGCTGCATTGTCCAATGTAGAAGGAAATAGTTTAACTTTTACGTATCAGATTTGTAGTCCACAAACCTGCATAAGACATCAAACTTAAATAAAAATAGGTCAGAGTCCTCAGTTGGGTATCTTCTGAAGGTCGGAAGTTGAGCAGGGGATATGTTTTTCATTTTGGCATCTCCTACTCCTTCCTCTATCGGGAAACTAAAACCATATGAGACTTCATCGTTATCAGCCATTTTTTTAGGAAATGTGGTTTCTAATGCAGTTCTTATGGCCTTACAGTCATTTAAGACTTTTTGAGTCAAATCTCTAAGGTTTTTTGGTGAGATCGTTCGATCTTCTATAGCTTTCCACAATAGGGCTTCCTCTAAGGGAGTCCTATTAAATAGGGGATTTATGATGATTCATTCTTCCCCACGTCGATGGGATGAGGAGGCACTTTGCACAAAGTGAGGCTCCTCACTCCAATGGATTGCTAGAGGTGGGTCGGGCGAGTCTAATTCAAATTCAGAATGCTCGGCTGACTTAGACTCTGATGGATTAGTTTTTATAAACCGACTGTTAGGTCCTCTTCTTCTTGAAGAACTCATGCAAGGCTAGATAGAAGGTTTTAGGGTATTGTAAATAATCTAGTTGAGACGCTTCCCCAAAAACAACATCAAAATGTTGCAGGCCAAACAAGGTTAACTTTTTCCTACTTTTGTCACATTCCCGTGCATTTAATTTATCAACCCAGGGAGCTTCGTAAACTTGTGAAGGGTTTGAATAATATTGCTTAAAATACCACTTGAGATGAATCCACTAATTCTACTATTAGGGGAGTGTTTTAAAAATGGTTGTCAATCACTCATGCACTCCTCAATAATTTATGTACGAAAAAAATAATTAAATCTATGAAAATAAAACATTCACACATTCCTAAAAATGAATCTACTGCAAATACTGGAAATAGCAGTGCGGTAAACGATCCTATAAAAGAAATAAAATAATATAGAAAACATAAGAAAAGTGGGGAAGAAATACTGGCTTTGAGTGGGCCTAGGCTCCAGCAGCTTCCTCCCAGCTAAACACGCGCTTAGAACTCTTAGAACTGTAATATATTTATCAAAGTGTTATAATATCTATCTCTTCTATCTATATCTATAACTCTATACAAATCTATATCAATCTATATATCTCTCAGAGCGGTTTTCATGTGTTTATATAACACACCCGCATAATTTCTATTACAAAGAGGTTACAACAGTCGATTCATCCCAGACTAAATTATGATAGTCTGGTGAATGCAATCGACGTCTGCTTAAAACTGGCATTTGGTTCTAACGGTGACATGTTTTCTGATTGGTTTGTGCTTCTCCTGGCATTGGTAAGATGCTTTCATACATTGGTGCGATCTCCAATTTAGCTCTACATGACATAGAGTTGAAACTGCATCAGCTGCTATTGTCCACGTCATTCAAATCTGGTCAACGGGTGAAGAACAGAGGTGCCTTCCCTATGAGGAAGGCACCTAAGTATATTGGGTGCCTTCCCTATATAGAAGGTGTCTTACTATCGTGGTGCCTTCTTATAAAAGGAAGGCACTTACCTTCTATTGGTGCCTTCATGTTAGAGGAATGTGCTTGCCTTCTAGTGGCACCTTCCTTATGGGATGAAGGCGCTCACCTTCTGTGAGAGGAAGGCACTTGTCTTCTTGTGGTGCCTTCCTTATGGGAGGAAGGTGCTTTGCCTATCGTGGTGCCTTCCATTCAATGCCTTACTTATGAGAGGAAGGTGATTCCTTCCTTTTGGTGCCTTCCTAGAGGAGGAAGGCACTTATATTTCCTTGGTGCCTTCTTGGAAGAGGAAGGCGCCTACTTCCTCTTGGCACCTTCCTGGAAGAGGAAGTCATCTACATTCTCTTGGTGCCTTCCTGGAAGATGAAGGCACCTACTTTGTCTTTGTTCCTTCTTGGAAGATGAAGGCACCTATGTTCTCTGCATTGATCCCCAAATAAACAAAGTTCCAAGTCCATCAAAGATACCTTGATTGATCCAAATCTAATTAAACCAACTGCAATTCCACAAAACACACTCAAAACACACAAATTAGGTAACACACATAATTTCATCAAATAATTACATAATCATTCATAAATATATGCAATAGTTATTATATATCCACATAATAATCAAGAAATGATGTACAAAATATGAGCATTTTTTATGCTCATCAAATATCATAGAGGAAGTCCCAACTAACCCTATCGAAATATTTGTTCATGTTGAGCTTGATAAAGAGGATGATATTTTTTGCAAGGGACATTGAGTGCATGGTTTCATGGATGGTGATAACCTTATCTAGGATTTTTTTGCCTTTGATCGAGTTGCCTTAGCTAGGGTTGATGATGAGAGGCAGGATCGAATTTATCCTATTAGCCATGACATTGGTGAGGATCTTGTAGAGGATATTACACAGGCTAATGGTCCGATAATTAGACAAGGATATATAGGTAGGAGAATTGGGGATGAGAGCTATGAATGTGGAACTAATCCCTCAAGGAATGGACCAAGAGGATTGGAGCTCTCTAATAGCTTCACGCATATCCCACTTGATGATATCATAGAAATCTTGGTAGAAATGGGGGGAAACCCATCCAACATAGGGGATTTATCTAGTTGCATGAAAAAATGTCTCCTTTGATCTCATCATGGAAGAAATGGTTGATAAGCATGGAGTTAGCTGATCGAGGGATAAAGGAGGGGATGTTCACTAGAAGGTCAGACTTGGCTTGGTCATCACACTCAGGAGGATTACCGAGAAGAGTTTGGAAGTAAGAGATTGAATTAAACCTAATCTCAAAGATTTCCTTGATGTTGGACACATCACTTCAGGTGATCTTTGAGCTTATGTGCCTCATGGTGGACATATGTAAGAAGATGGTGTTGGATTCATCATCTTTGATCCAAAGGTATTTGAAATTTTATCTCTAGAAAGTTTCCTCCCTAGCTAAAATATTATGGTACTTGGCAAGGAGGTTCTTTTATTCATCCCTAGTGGAACTACTTTGGTCTCCAGCTTTGATATGCCTTCTAATATCTTGGATTTTTCTTATGATGGCCTAATTACTAGCAAATTTGTTATCAAAAACCTCCTTATTCCACACCCTTAGTCTCTCTTTAACCATATTGAGCTTCTGGCAGGGTTATGTATAGTGACGAATATTCACAAATTGGGTGAATATTAGGATTTCCAAAATTTGAAATTGAAGAATATGAGGACCCTCGATGTCGGCCCATTTGCCTAAAATTTTTAGGACCAATTTTTTCTTAGGGTCAATTCGCCACAATATATATCCAAACATAGGTATATTTGTACTCGTTGGAAAGATCTTTTTGAGCCTGATCTAATGGTGGTGTTTTTATGAAGTTATAAGGTCATTTAATAGGTCAAAATATTTCCCAAAGATAAATTTACATTTTAGGGCTTCAAATACCCCAAATTTTGGTGTGAATATGATTGATTTTATTTGCTTAGGATTCACCTTAATTTCGATTAGGATTCACCATTTTTTTACAAGTACATTTTGAGTCCAACCCCTTATGCATAACCCTAGATTTTGGGAAACTTGGAAGGTAGGGGACCTCGAGACATGCTATTACCATCAGAGGGTGAATTGGATTTGAAGGTCCTAGTGATGGAGCCACAATGATTTGGAGCGAAAAGGGATCTTGAAGGATGGATTTTTACCTACTTCCAGGAGGAGATGACTATGATCCAAGCCAATCTTGGGAAGGGCAAGGATGGATGCATCCCCAAAGATCGATATGGCCTATTTGAATATTAGGAACCTATTAAGTTTTACCTGAATAAGTCCACTTCTTGTTCTTCTATTGCTCCAAGTGAACTTAGATCCTTTGATTTGAACATCAATGAGCTCATTGAGATTCACGAAGTCCCTAAAATCCTCCATGATTTTTTTGTGATGTTGAATCCCCATTTTTTCTAAAGGGTATAGAGGACTGTTGAATTATCCATCAATGATCCAAGAGATGAAGCTAAAAGTGCTCCTCATCTAGCTAATGGTGTTCCACAATGCTACTCTTTCAAGGGGGAAATTTGGGACATATACATTGGACAATATCTAGGAGGATTTGTTGTTATTACAATGAAAGAGGATTTGATGATTCTATTAGAGGACAACATAAGCCTCCCTTCAACTTGAAGAGGGTCCCATAGAAACATGAGCCCTCTGGAGGATCCTTGGGTAGGGCTGATAAGGATGTCATCCCTACTCTAGATTGATTTGGCTAACCTAAGGGAGGAGACATCATCATTTTTGGTTTCTTAGAGAATGAGGATGGTGGGATTGCATTCTTTCCTAATATTAGTAGTGAAGTGTTGTTTTGCTGCTCCATTTAGAATTCTCATATTCCATGAGAGGATCTTTATTTAGAACATTTTTGGGATTTTTTGCCTCCCTTCATCTATTGAAGGGGATGTTTGTTTCCTCTTCGGTTGTCTTTCTACATGTTTGAGATCTCAAAGAAGAGGGTTTACTGGGTCCCATTAGCTATATCTTCTTCTATCTATTTATTTCACTGCTCAGTGATGGATGGTCTCCCCCTATTTTGTCACTACCAAATTTGATGGAATTATTTTTACTTCTAGTATTTTTTGGGCTAAATCTCCCAAAATAGAAAGGTATTGATAAAGGTATTCCCACATCTTCGATAATAGGGATATGATATGGTCCAGATCTATTTAGATATGAGAAGGGGGAGGACTAGGATGGTTTCTTATGTACCATATCCAGATAATCATCAAAAACTAGATTTGAATTAACAATGGGAAGGAGGGGAGGTACTTGGTATTGATTGGTCTCACTGTTAGAATTGGCTATTTCTTTTCCTTTGATTTTAGTGGGGGCTTCTTGCCCTTGCGATGGGTCCATTATTTCATCGCTCCATTGAGGGACCATGGCTGGAGGTTTCTAACGATGGGTCACATGGCCATTCCTTAGTGTAGGAGGGTTTTAGAGCTACTCCTTCGAAGGACATGGTCTACAATTTGCACCTTTTGATGGATCTTTAGAAACTTGGGACTAATATTTTAAGGTGAAACACTGATTCCTTAGGTGTTCTTGGGAATGTAAATACATGTATAAAGTAGGCTTATTATCGTACTCCAAATGTTGATGCCTTATGAGAGTGGATCCATGAAAGAGGTTGACACGGATGGGGAGCTCTGTGTCCAGATTGGCATTGATTCAAATACAAGCATGGACCATTAAAGATAAAAATTTAGTGTATGGATCAACTGATATCATATCGTTGATGGTTTTGGAAATCCCTTTAAGGACGTCCTCATGCCAAGACTAGAAAGGGAGGTTTGGTAACCTAACCTAGATCGGGGTAACGTTGATGTTTTGGGTTTTAGGGTCAAAATATTCAATCCATTTATGGAGGAAGAGGCTCCTTCGACCTAGGAACTAGGATCCTCAGATAGGATATTGTAAAAATCCTCTTGGTTGTTTAGTTTGATAGAAAAAAACCCCTATATAGGGCTAATATTTCTATGTTACCACTAGTCCTCCATTTGGAATATGTCCATTTTCTGGTGGTCTCCATATTTGGGTGGCCTCCAATGAACTTACCTACCAAAATAAGCCACTCCATATCTAGGTAGTTGTACATTAGGATTTTCGTGATCACTAGGTTTTACCATTGGGGATTAGCTCCTAAGATGGAGGTTTGAATTGGGGGCCATGGTTGACCACCTGGGCATAAGAAACTACCAAGGGTTTGTTCGATATGGGACAATTCCTGATGATAAGACCATCTGTTGGTTTCCCTTTTTTGGGAAATTTATTTCTATGCAATGGGACCCCATCGATCGAATCCTTACCTACTTTTCCAGTGACATATCCTATATTGGATCCTCCACCCTCTGGACTGCCATGGTTGTGTGTGCCTACTTCCTCTACCATATTTCCCCCGTCTAGTTTGAATATTTCTAGAGATGACATTCTTGTATGATGTTTTGGGTGAATTGTTAAGTGTCATTTTGTTGGCCATTTACCCAAATTTCTAGTTATTCTGGTATGATGTCTTGGTGAATTTTTAAGTGTTATTTTGGTGGCTATTTACCCTAATTTTCCTATTATTTTGGTATGGTATTTTGGGTAGTGTTATTTTGGTGGCCATTTATCCTAAATGTTCTAGTCATTTTGATATGGGGTTTGGGGTGAATTGTTAAGTGTCATTTTGGTGGCCAAAGGAGTTGAATTTGATTTGGTCATATGCATGTCTTTACAAAATTTTAACCATTCATTCCCTAAGCTCTATTTTAAAAGAAGAACAAGAAATAAAATGGGGGAATACATGAAAAGAAGGAAAGAAATGAGGAAAGTTGACTAAGTCATAGGTCCATTCTTTTTTGTTTGTTTGCATTAATGATATGCTTTATTTTATTTGTAAATTTGTGTGTTTCTTTCCTAGAATTTCTAATTTTAGTTATATAGAAAAATGAAAACAATTTTGTATGTTGTAATGGTATGCTATAATAAGAAGATGATGAAGGGAGCAAATAAATAAATTCAGCTAAAAAATCATTCTAAGCAATCCATTTTTGTTCTTTTCTAAGCTAATATAAACCAGTACAGTTGTATATTTATAAAAAATTTGATTTCCTATTTATGTTTGCAATCATTGAAGGCTTAATTAATATGTGAAAAAACTTAAGGAATTATAAGAAAAAGATATGCATGTATGTGTTCTATTACTCCTTATAACTATTATAATGTTAAAATAGAAATAGGGTCTTTTGGGTGATTACCAGGCAACAAGAAATAATTATCTACTATTGAGAATGTGTATATTTAAATTGGCTGAGCTTTTTATCCTTGTCATTTGATGATACAAATTATTTCTTTATTAAAAAAAGAGATATTGAAGGTTGATGCAAATAATTTGTTTAAGCTATGTGTGGTTTCTATTGGGGGCCACTCCCATTACAAAAAAAAATGATACATTGCTCTCATTACATTTCTAACAAGTTAATTAAAGCATACCTATATTTGCTTTTCTATCAAAGATATTTTCCATCTTCCTCATCAAACTTATAAGGTTCCATAGTCATTTTTTTGAAGGAACTAACAACAAGAACAACCCTTACATGACACAAATCCAGAGATAGAAGAAAAATAAACATATCAGTCATCTATCAAAGAGGAAATTAGTTTGATTATTTTTCTTCTATAGCAAAGATTCTTTCTCCTGTAGAATGGTAATATTTGAGAATGCATTTTTACACTTCAAGCTCCTGAGGTAATATCGAGTTGTACTACATTTTTTAGGATATTCACTTTTAAAACATTGATTGTCATTAATTGTTTAATAATTAGCTTCGAGTATACCATCTGAGGTGCTAATATTTTCCATGGAATCATCTAGATGGTCTTTGGTAACCATTTGGATTTTATTAATGATATAATTAAAATTATCCTTTTGGGGTTGAGTATTTTATTGCTCACATGATTCCTACTGGATAGTTGGTGCATCTTGAGGATGAGCTTCTTTCTTTTGAACTGGTACATTTGAAGGTTTCAAATCATTTTCATTCACACCCTTCTCCACCAAGGAGGAATCAAAGCATGATCATATGTTTAGACATCTCTTCTTCAAGTGGCCATATTGTTGATAGCCATAACATATTAGGGAGAAGTTTTTATATTCAATATTTTGGATCCATTCCCCTTTGCTTAAGGAGATAGTAATGGATTGAGACCTAGGAATTGAAACGTCCATCCAAACATTCAATATTTATTTACTCATATGAATTTTACTAGATAAAATTTCCTTAGTTTGGGTATCCATATACTGGAATGAATCAATGGCATTACAAAATTTGATGAATATATTTCGTCCCTAAAACTCCATAGGGAGAGCATAAATATTCACACAGACTTGGAAGCAATTAACTTCTTTTATAAAGCGGTTGAAATTAGGAGTCCAAGGTCTTATATAGGTATTTCTTTGTCAAAAAAACAATTATATCTATAATCTATTACCCTATCTCTATCCACTAAATCATAAAAGAAAATAGAAGAGAAATTTTTGGGTAGGAGAGTTACTTGGAATTTTGTACTCCACCAATCTCTAATGTATCCTTTGAGCTCCTCCAGACCTAGTCTTTTGCTTTTAAGTTTTCAAATAATTGTTCTAGCTTCATGATCAATTATATCCAACCCAAATTCATCCTCTAAATCTTGATAGAGGGTATGGATTCATCAACTTGCGAACCCAAAGATCCTTGAGAAATATTTCTTCGGATTGAAGAGGCTTTCTCACAAACTAAAGAGATGGTCTACAAATAACCATCTTAATTGCACCTAGGGTTTGCATCTCTTTTGTAAATATTGTATCTAAATTTACTGCTTTGTTCCATTGCTTGACTGCACATAGGATTTGCATCTCTTTTGTGAATAGAATACCCTAATTTATCTCTTTGTTCCATTGCTTGACTTTGGTTCCCCATGGGCTTCACCCTCACCTACCTCCACATCACCTCGGGATCCCTACTGCCCATGTCCATCCTCACCACAACCTTCATGATCATCGTCGTGCGCTCTCCACAACCTCCACGCTCACTATCGCATGCTCGTCGCAACAACATTCAGTTACCTTTAGTAAGTTGGTCATATGAATGTCTTTACCTCTTAGGTAGTCCCATCGAACTAGAGTTGATAAAAATCTAACATTGTATGTTCTTAAAAAAGAGAGAAATACATCTATTTTATGAAGTGTAGTAGTTTAAATTTTATTTAGAGGAGTTATTTTACCTCTTAGATAGTCTCATCGAACTGGAGTTGATAAAACTCTGACATTGTATGTTCTTAAAAAAGAGAGAAATACATCTATTTTATGTTCATTGTCCTTGGTTTATCTAGAAAAATTAGAAAGAAAACACTTTTATTATATTTTAATCACCTAAGTTGAATTCTACCTCAGATAGTTCCGACCAATTAAATCTCTCATGGGTCAAAGATTTCTTTAATAAAAGGAAAAAGAATATATAAAACCATAGTATTTGTGTATATAGTGCATCCATTTAGTGTGTTTTCTTATATAAGTTGAACCTTAGTCTGGCTGTGCGAATTTAGTTGGAAATGCTGAATAAATAAGATTGATTTCTCTTTGCATATCCATTGGGTGCACGTATGATAAAGAAAAATTTTAGGAATTCATAGTAAATCCACTTTCCATTTAAAATAGAAGAGTCATTCTGATCCCAAAATAAAATCCCACACGTGGAAGCGAATTGAAGAAGAAATTGCTTTGAAGTTGGTTATCTGACGTTTTCAAAACGACTCAGGTAGGAAGTTAGATGTAAATCTATTGTATTATTGTAAATCCTTGAAAAGAGTATGATTTTTCATTCTAGAGTCGAATTTTAAACAATGATAAATCCTTACAAAATCAGATTTATTATCCAGAAGAATTATCTTTTATTTATGTAATTTTTTTTATTGAGTAAATACTTCTTATATATAAGATATCTGTCGTGGTTGGGGATTGAGCTTGGGTCACATCACCGAAAATGCAAGTGACATCTTTACCAATAAACTACAACACGCGAATTATTTATATAATCCTTTTTTAATATAGATGCACAATATTCTTTTTAGAATTACCTTATGTTTAAATTAAATTTCATAGTTAGGATGTATGGCCCATAGATTTCCAAGGATTACTTATATATATAAATTTCATGGTTAGAATTATTTTATTTTTGGTTAAAGTTCATAGTTAGAATATATTTTAATTAAATGAGTAAAGTCCATGAGTAAATTTTCAAGCATTACTTTTATATATAAAATTCATGGTTAGAATTATTTTATTTTTGATTAAAGTTCATAGTTAGAAAATACTTATTTTATTTTTATTAAAGTTCATAGTTAGAATATACTTTAATGAGTAAAGTTCATGGGTAAATTTTCAAGGATTGCTTTTATATTTAAATTTCATGGTTAAAATTATTTTATTTTTAATTAAAGTTTAGAATTAGAATATACTTGTAAAGTTCATGGGTAAATTTTCAAAGATTACTTTTAATATAAATTTTATGATTAAAATTATTTTATTTTTTATTAAAATTCATAATTAGAATATACTTTAATTAAATTTTACTTTTATAAATTTCCAAGGATTACTTTTATATAAAATTTTACAGATACTTTATTGTAGGATTGCTGAAGGGTAAAGTTTGTATTAAATTTAAGAAGTTCATGACTATGGTAATAGAAAAATTAAATAGTGATTAAAATAATATTTTTAAAAGTTCTTTGTTTTTGCCATATTCATGATTTGTTAAGTTTTTAAGTTTTGTTCAAGAATTAGTACCTTCCTTTCATTTTAATTAAATGAGCAAAGCATCTTTTCTTTCATTTACTAGAGGTAGTATTTAATTCAATATATCAGATAATAGATGGTTTATTTATTTAAAAGTTGAAATGAGTAAAAGCTCTTTTATTTAAGTAAAGAGAAAGAATAGTTTTTACCTTTATATTTCAATGTTATTTATTTTAATTAGATAATAGAAGTACTAAAATGATAAATTACTTTACTTAAAGTAGAATAGTTAAGATTTATATTTAATTATTTTATATATATATATATATATATATTAAGTGAAAAACTCTTTGTGGAACCGCTTTGGTCGGAGAGACCACGAACAGGGGGTTCTACACCATCAAAGTGACCCGAGGGTCGCACGCGACCTTGCCCGCACCAACATTATCAATTGGATTTTAGATACCCAATTCAGCTTTTAAGCACTACACCACAACAAGTAGATTAAGAAGATTTTAATTTAAAAGAAACTATATACTTTATTTAATGGCTAAAATATTAAAGAAAATACCCAGGTGTTGTAGGTGAGTTGGAGAGGAGAGGGCAATCCTCCAAGGGAGGTCCCAGGTTCGAATCTCCACCCTACCAAAAACTGAATTGGGTACCCAAAATCCAATTGATAATGTTGGTGCGGGCAGGGCTGGATGCGACTCCGGGTGACTTTGATGGTATAGAACCCCATGTTCATGGTATCTCAGACCAAGGCAGCCCCGCAAGGGGTTTTTTGCTTAAAAAAAAAAAAAATCTTCTTAAAATAAATTTTATCATAATTTACTTTTCATCCTAGTAATTGGTTTTGTTAGATAAATGTTATGTCAAGGAACATGTAGAGTATTTTATGAAATTATTGAATAAGTTAGTGTTTATATTAAACATTTGGAATTATTTAACTTTTATATTTAATATTGTTTGGATGTATAGTTCTTTAAGAGTTCATTCTCTTAATAAGTATTTAATTTCTTTTTAAAATAATCTTAAAACTCTCTTGAAAAGATTACCCTTAGAGGTCTTCAAGATAGTATTTTAGAATAGGTACCTTGTTAAAACAATTAAAATTATTGGAGAGAAAACTCTTAACTTTGAATTTTTACTTGAAATCGTTAGAACGAGTGATCAAAATCAAGTTACCTAAACTGTTGAACTGTGTATGCGATCAACGAATATTCATGAATGGATGCTAAGGATGGGTGGTATGGGACGTCTATATAGGTCATTGTATGAGTAGAATGATGGTGGTCCTTATATAAAATTGTCAAATAGGGAATCTTGGTGAGAGGATTAAAATAAAAATCTAATATAAGATTCCATGGTGATTTGGTATGGGATAAATCACCACATTAGTTGTAATTTTGTCAAGGAGACCATGATCAATGCGAGGTGAATGACATGACCTTAATTGCCCATGGTGCTAGATATTAATCTAGATGCATGGTCATCAATTAAGCACTATAGCATTTATGCTAAACACCCTTACATGATATTCAAGAATAGATGAGTAAAATTAAACTCAAGGTTCCACATGATAAGGGAGGGAAGTTATGCATCCATCCTCTAGGTGTTATGGGCCCTAGAGGATAACCCCAAGCCATGATTCTGGATTCACCAATAAAAAAAGTGAGATGGGTAAAATCACTAAAGACACCTTCTATGGGACCCAACCAGTCTCGTCCACTTGGAGATCGACTGCAATGGTTAAATCTCAAAAGTGGTATTCAATGCTATGTACTAATTACTAATAAATGAAAAATAAAAATCAAAAATAAAAATTTTTACTCCTATTGAACCATCTCCTTTGTTTGTGAGCATTTAAATGATTTTAGATCATTACAACTAGTGTGTGTTTGATTTACAACAAGATTAAAAATATCTTGTTTTGATAGAGGAATAATTTGTATCTTTGAACAACAAGGATGAAAAGCTTGACCAGTTTAAATATACACATTCTCAATATTAGATAATTATTTCATGTTGCCTGGTAATCACCTGAAATCCCTCCCTTATTTCTATTTTAACATTCTAATAGTTATAGAGTAATAGAACACATATATGCATATCCTTTTTTAATTATACCATAAGCTTTTTCACATATTAATTAAGCGATTTCCTGCAAACATAAGCAGGAAATCAAAATGTTTACAAGTATATGACGCTATTGATTTATTTTAGCTTAGAAAATAAGAACATACCTAGATTGCTTAGAATAAATTTTTAATTGAATTTCTTTATTTGCTCCCTCCCATCACCTTCTTATTATAGCAAAACATTACAACATACAAAATTACTTTTGGTTTTCTTTTAACTAAACAAGAAAATTTGGGAAAGAAACACAAATTTACAAATAAAATAAATCATATCATGATTGCAAACCAGTAGAAAAGAATGGACCTATGACTTAGTTGACTTCCCTTCTTTCTTCTCTTTACCACTGCCTTTTTTAATTTTTTTTCCTATTTTTTCCTATTTAATTTCCCATTCTTTCTTTAAAATGGAGCTTACGACATGCATACAACCAGCTCAAATTCAACTCCTTCAGCCACCAAAATGATACTTAACAATTCACCCCAAACACCACATCGAAATGATTGGAAAATTAGGGTAAATGGCCACCAAAATAACACTATCTAAAACACCATATTGGGATGAATAGAAAATTAGGGTAAATAGCCATCAAATTAACACTTAACAATTCATCCAAAACACCATATCAGAATGACTAGAAATTTAGGGTAAATGGCTACCAAAATAATACTTAACAATTCACCCAAAACACCATATCAAAATAACTAGAAAATTAGGGTAAATGAAAGGCAAGGAAAAATTATGTTAGGCTGAATTAAAATTCATGTAAGAAAGGAAATATACACTAATTAGACTTTCCTATCCATGTTAGAGAAAACAATAAAAGAGGCAACTTAGGTGATTCATCTCTCTTTCAGGATAGATCAACATATTTTTACAAAAAAAATCCTTCAAGCATATCAAAACAAAATCAAAACATGTGCTATATCTAGATTTACCTGCATAAATTTAAAACTAAGAGAGGTTTATCAACTTGATTTGTTGTAAAATGCTTAATTACCCAAATAGTTGAATCCACACCATTTTTGTTTTCTTTATCCTTCACCCTTCCTTGTTTTTCCTCCGAAGACCCACCTCCCCCTTTCCAACTGACTATATTATAGGGAGAAATGGGGAAAATAAAGTGTGCATGGAAGGCCATCTCAACACGATCATTATCTATCAGGTGGACATATAAGTTCATTTTTGCCTTGCCCATGGATATATATAAAGTTTAATAAGAATAAAAAAACTTTTAAATAATAAATTTTCTGAATAAGTTAAAATTTCAAAGTATAATCCCCTTATTTAATTAATTTAATTTATTTTATTAATAACATTTTCTTTTATAAATAATAAATTAATAATTTTTTTTAAAAAGAAATCAAATAGATAACAAACAAACATACAAATAAATCATCTTACACATTTATATGTCCAATTTGATTCTTACAAGCAACTTGATGATAATAGAAGTTATTGTTCGTCTAAGAAGAATAGCTCCCATGCTTAGAAAATTTTCTTGCCATCGGAGCTTTAAAGGTAAAAATTTATTCAATTAGAAGTATACATGTAAATCATAAATTCACAATATACCTATATGAATGCAATCATACCTTTTGTACTGATGAATCCAGAATCATGGCTTGGGTTTATCCTCTATATTGAGTCTTGGATACTAAAAGTGTTGTTTATACTCATCATCCATAAATATATAGCCAATTAGAGAGGGTTGACCAGATTATTAAATTATACTTTGTATGTATTACATGGATCAGAATGCCACTTACATTTTATCAAGAATGTTATAAAAAAAAAATACTAAAATATTGAGAATGATCTGACCAAATATTGTTGAGAAGTAGGAAAACTATTTAAGACAATTCAACAAAGAATTCAAGGAAAAACTATGAGAACCTAAAAGATATCCCTAAGATATTTCTCTATGGAGAGATAAAGTCTTCGTGAGGGTGAAATTCAAGAAATTAACCTAGTCCTTGAGGACATGCTACACATGTATTGTATGGACCATAAGACTAAGTGGGGAGGTTATCCTTAGCTGAATTTGTTTTTAATAATAACCATCACATTTTTTGATGATGGCTCCTTTTGAGGCCCTATATGGGAGACAATGTAGAATTCCTCTATCTTGGGATAATATGGAGGATCGAGTAATGATCGGGTTAGATACTATAAAGGAGATGGAGGAACAATTGAGAATGATTTGCTAACAACTCAAAGAATCCATGAACCAACAAAAAGAGCTATGGTTATTTGAAAAGAAATCCACTAGAGGATTTTTTTGTGAGAGACAAAGTGGTCTTAAGGGTGAGACCTAAATGTATTCTAGATGTACTAAACCCTTGAAATTATAATCAATTTCATGGCCTATTAACTTGCCTTGTTATCTACCTTTTCAAGAACTATGATACTCTCCACACATATCAACTTATAAACATAATGTTCATCTTTTTGTATTTAGAATTTGTTACTTGAATTTTTTTAATTTTTGAATGCTCATGCTAATGGATCGGAGTAGTTCCAATGAAGCTATTTTTCCAATATCTTTGCTACTAAAAGAGTAGATAAAATTTCCATTTTTGCTCAAGTAAATATATGTGTATGTACATTTTTTCAAGATAAACTAAACACATGGACTATGTTTAATCATAGGGGGGAGAATGTCATGACTCTCCCAAAACATGCTTCATGATGTTTTTATTTTTATATAATGAGCATCTCTTTAAATTATTATACTTTATCACTCTTAGGATATGGTACAGTTGATGGTCTATTTTTTGTAGATACAGGTCCATGAGGAGTAAAATGGAAAATGATGGCGGTGTACATCTTACTATGATGAGGTATTCGATTTGATAGGGATGAAAAAATCCCTAGCAGTAAAACACTTACCAATGGCTCATGATTACATGGATGATCATATGATTACATTCATATAGGTGCATTGTGAATATACACTTTACATTGTGAATGTATGCTTTACATGTATACTTCTAATTGAATGAATGCTTACCATTAAACCTCCAATGGAAATGAAAGTGCCTTGAGCATGGGAGCTATTCTTCTCAGGTAGATGATGATTTTTTTTATCGTCATGTTGCCTATAAGAATAAAATTAGAGGCATAAATGTGTGTGATGATTTTCTTGTATTTTTGTTTGCTATCTATTCACTTTCTTTTAAAAAATAATTATTAATTTACTATTTATAAAATAAAATGTTATTAATAAAATAAATGAAATTAATTAAATAAGGAAGGGGATTATACTTTTAAATTTTAACTTATTTGGAAAAGTTTTTATTCTTATTAAATTTTATATATATCAATGAGCAAGGTGGAAAGGAACTTATCTATCCACCTAGTGGATTATGACCACATTGAGATGGCCTTCTCCATGCACTTAATGTTTCCCATTTCTCCCTATAATATAGTCAGTTGGGACGCATGGAAAAGGAGAGGTGGGACTTTAAAGGAAAAACAAGGAAGGGTGATGGAAAAAGAAAACAAAATTGGTGCAAATACAACTGTTTGGGAAATTAAGGATATTATAGCAAATCAAATTGGCAAACCTCTCTTAATTTTAAAGTTATGTACATAAATCTAGTTTTAGCATGTGTTTTGATCTAGATATGCTTGAAGGAAATTTCTATAAAAATATGCTTATCTATCCTGAAAGAGAGATGAATCATGTGAGTTGCCTCTTTTATAGTTTTCTCTAGCATGGATAGGAAATTCTAGTTAGCATATATGTCCTTTCTTACATGATACTTAATTTAGACCGACATAATTTCAGGTTGCCTTTCGTTTACCCTAATTTTTTAGTAATTATGGTATGGTATTTTGGGTGAATTGTTGAGTGTTATTTTTGTGGTCATTTACCATAACTTTTTAGTAATTCTAGTATGGTGTTTGCGTGAATTTTTAAGTATTATTTTGGTGGCCATTTACCCCAATTTTCTAGTTATTTTGATATGGTGTTTTGGGTGAATTTTTAAGTTTTATTTTGGTAGCCATTTACCCTAATTTTCTAGTCATTTTGATATGGTTTTTTGGGTGAATTGTTAAGTGTTATTTTGGTAGTCATTTACCCTAATTTTCCATTCAATTTAGTATGGTTTTTGGGGTGAATTGTTAAGTGTAATTTTTATGGCTGAAGGAGTTAAATTTGAGCTGGTCATAGGCATGTATTTACAAATGTTTAACTATTTTTTCCATAAGATTAATTTTAAATGAAGAACAAGAAATAAAATGGGGGAATACGAGGAAAGAAGGAAAGAAATGCAGTGGTAAAGATAAGAAAGGAGGGAAGTCGGCTAAGTCATAGGTCCATTCTTTTCTGTTGGTTTACAATAATGATATGATTTATTTTATTTGTAAATTTGTGTGTTTCTTTCCCAAAATTTCTCATTCAGTTATATAGAAAACCAAAATTACTTTTTTACATTGTATTGTTTTGCTATAATAAGAGGGTGATGGAAGGGAGCAAATAAAGAAACTTAGTTAATAATTCATTTTAATAAATCCAAGTTTGTTCTTATTTTATAAGCTAAAATAAACTAGTAGACTCATATACTTGTAGGATATGCATCTATGTGTTATATTAATATTTGTAACTATTAAAATGTTAAAATAGAAATAGCAGAGGGGTTATTTTATAGAGTCGAACAAGGAGTGATGGTGAAGGAAGCGAGTAAAGGCATAAATGGTAGTTCAAAGGATGGAGGGTCCATGGCAGGATCTGGCGCATGTGGTGCACGTAAGGAACTATCTGATGGGGTTTTCTCCTTCCCATAGCATGGAAATGAGCCTCCTAACAAAGGGGTCACATTGGTTGATCAAAACCTTGGGAAGGGTTTCGATCCAAAAAAACTCGGTGTTGTCTCTTATGTCCAAATGGTTAGCCAAAGGCCCTCCCCAAACCCCCATCCCATATTCTAGTGCCCAAAGATACAGATATCGTGATATCAAAAATTTTGATGTCAATATACCTCATAATAGAAAAATTTTCTTTGGTAGGCAAGTTTATCGGAGGTCGCCCAGACATGGAGACCATCAAAAAGTGGGCATACTCCAAATAGAGAATAAGTGGGGACATAGAGATCATTGTGCTATACAAGGGTTTTTTTATCATTAGGCTAAACAATCAAGAAGATGCATGTAGAATCCTAATCAAATAACCTTGGTTCCTAGGTAGAAGGATCCTCTTCATCCATCGGTGGGTTGAATATTTTAACCCTAACACCCAAAATATCAACATTGCCCTGATCTGGGTTAGGTTGCCAAACCTCCCCTTTTAGTTCTAGCATGAGGATGCTCTCAGAGGAATCTCAAAAACTATAAATGAGTTGGTAGTGATTGATTCATCCACCAAATTTTGGTCATGGATGGTCCATTCTTG
This sequence comes from Wollemia nobilis, assembly GCA_028583015.1. Classification (NCBI taxonomy): domain Eukaryota; kingdom Viridiplantae; phylum Streptophyta; class Pinopsida; order Araucariales; family Araucariaceae; genus Wollemia; species Wollemia nobilis. The sequence goes on from JAQPPZ010001925.1 coordinate 9,725,991, forward strand.
CATATGTATCAATGCCAACTTGGACTCTATTGTGGCTACTCCACAACGTACCCCAAAATTGGGGACCCACCTTTTTGCATGTGTTCCAAGAAGACCGAAGTGGCCCATAGGCTAAAGATCAAGAAAAAAAGCAAAACACCACAAGGAGAAAAAGTGTCGCGATATCGTGACATGTTGCATTATCATGGCCAAAAGAGAAAAAGTGTCGCGATATCGCGACATGTTGCATTTCACAGAAAAAAGAGAAAAAGTGTTGCGATATTGTGACATGTTGCACTGTCGCGGCCAAAAGAGAAAAAGTGTCACGATATCGCGACATGTTGCATGGTCGCGGTCAAAAGAGAAAAAGTGTCACGATATCACGACATGTTGCATTTTCATGACCAAAAGAGAAGAGAAAGAACGAGGAAGAAAAAGTGTCGCGATATCGCGACATGTTGCATTTTTGTGGCACAAAGCAAAGAGAAAGAGCGAGAGAAAAAGTGTCACGATATCGTGACATGTTGCATTTTCACGGCCAAACAAGAAAAAGTGTCGCGATATCGTGACATGTTGCGTTTTCGCGGCCAAACAAGAAAAAGTGTCGCGATATCGTGACATGTTGTATTTTCACGGCCAAAAAGAAAAAGTGTCGCGATATCACGACATGTTGCATTTTCGCGGAAAAAGAGGAAAAAGTGTCGTGATATCGCGACATGTTGCATTTTCACGGCCAAACGAGAAAAAGTGTCGTGATATCGTGACATGTTGCATCGTCGTGGCCAAAAGAGAAAAAGTGTCGCGATATCGCGACATGTTGCATCATCGCGGCCAAAAGAGAAAAAGTGTCGCGATATCGCGACATGTTGTATCGTCACGGCCAAAGAGGAAAAGTGTCGCGATATCGTGACATGTTGCATTGTCGCGACCAAAAGAGAAAAAGTGTCGCGATATCGCGACATGTTGCATTTTCGTGGTTAAAAGCAACAAAAGAGAGCAAGGAGGCAAAAGTGTCGTGATATCGTGACATGTTACATTTTCACGGTGAAGGGCCACAAAATGGAAACCAAAGCACATACGCATACAAGGGAAGGTGAAGCGAGCAACCATTGGAAAATGAAACGAATAGTCAAGGAAAGTGAAATGAATAGTCGTCGAAAAATGAAACGAATCGTCATGGAAGGAGAAGCAATTTTTTAGAAGTTTAAATACGCCATTCAAAGAGGCCAGAAGGGGTTGGAAATTGCTACGAGCAGAGTTGCAGAGTTGAAGGCAAGAGGGCCATTCTGGACCTGTTTGAGTTGTTTTTCTTCCATGGACTGGTTTGGGAAAACCAAAAAATTTTGTTATTGTAAAATGACAAATTTTTAATATAGAAATTTTTAGAAAGTTGCATCTTATGGACAAGAAAGGAGGAGTCATTTTTTGCATGCAAGATTAAATGTCTATTTTTCCCCTTTTCAGATTTTAGGCTTGTAAATGGAGTTTATGCAAGTTTTCTTGGTTGCTTCATGCGAATGTTTAAATCTAAAAAAACCTCATTTAAAACCCTAGGAGCCAGCACTTAGCTTATCCGGATTGTGCTTGTTTTGTAGGTCCAATAGGTTAGGTTGCATGCATGAAAACCTCACATCTTCGGTTTTGTCGAAATAGGATAGCATCATACTGAATGCGTTTTATTTTTCAGTTTCGGCATTTCATTTTCATTTTCTGCATTTTATTTTTTCCAAAAATTTTCACTTATTTTAAATTTTCAGGCATTAAAATAAACATTTAAAAATTTTCAAAATCCAAAAAAAAAACAATGAACAATCACTAAAGTTTCATGGTGAAATAAACCAACATTGCCCCTTGTTTACGCTTACTTGCAATCACTAAGGTGTTCCAAGCATTTAAATTGAATATCTTTATTTGAGATTACTAATACACATATGCAAATGCTAATACAACGGGGACCTTGGAGAAGTTGTTTGTTTAACTTCTTTGCAAGAGGGGATTTGGAACCCAAATCCTAAAGGAGAGTGTACTTTCACAATCGGGTGAAAATACCACTCAACAGATTGGCGCTAGAAGGAGGGCCTGAATTGGTTTATTTCAGTGTGATTTAAATGCTATAGGGATTTAAATTTTGAATATTTCATGCCCTATTGATTATTATCTTTAGCCCTCTTTTAACAATACAACCTTGTAGTGTTAAAAGGAGGACATGAATTGCTATGCATTGTTCTAACGCTTTTGATTGTTCATACAAGAATAATGTGTTTTGATTTGATTTTAAAAAAAATTGGTCTTGACTAACGAGGTTGTCTCCATGCAATTACTTTCATTTGATTTTAATGGATACATCTCTTGGTTGATGCTAACATGATTATTAATACGTTACATGTTTGATATTTTGCTAGTCAATTTCATGCTTATTTGTAAGGAATTATTTTTTGTCTAAAATGTATTTGTTGTTGGTATTATGCTCTTCACTTGCGTGTAATGCGATCTTGTGAATCAGAAAGCCTACAACACTAGGAGTATGCTCTTCACTTGCGCATATGCGATCTGGTGAATCAGAAACTTACATTTTTAGAATACTGCTTTGTCATGGTTCCTTCTTTCATTCATGACTAACAAATTGATTTTGAAGTTATTCTTTGAATTTCATTAATTGCAGGATTTTTCTGTGTGTCGCAGGTTTTCTTTGAGGTATTGAGAGTTTTGTCAGGTTTTGTAGGGTAGTTTCATTTACAAGCTGGACCCACCGCATCGCATCGCAACTAGGTCCAAAACAACCGAGGAAACCATATTCCAAAGCCTCTCACTCACTCATAGGAATCCAAGGAATAAAACCGAGAAAATTGTGGTCCCACCAGATATTCTTGTTACAGAAGATCCTTATGTTTCAGGTGCATCTAGCGGACTTGCATCGGTGGTGTCATTTGCCACTAGTGTACCAATTATTAGTACCATTTCCACGATTCTTGTAGGGTTATCATCATCGATTTTGAATCAAATGGCCCAACCTCCACCACCTCCTTGGTACGGAGCCAATAACATTCCTTTGAATATTGTAGGGGATATTCATGAGATCCCTAAGAATATAGAGATATTTTTGCCCAAATACAAACCGGATGGCCCAAGGACCGCAGAAGAACATATTCAGGCCTATAGGGATGTTTTGATAAGATTGCAAGTTCAACATGAAGATGTGGCTTGTAGACTCTTCCCCATGAGCCTAGACCAAGTGGCTTACGAATGGTATATTTGCTTACCTACTGGTTCCATTACGTCATGGACGCAAATGGAGGATGCTTTTGTCAACCAATTCAGGTCACCATTAGATCCCACAATCATCTATAATCAGTTCATTACATGCAAAAGAGGCCAGGGGTGAGCCAATCCAAACTTTTAATCAGAGATTTCAGAAGTGCTATAATAGAGCAATTCGACATTTTTCCATTGATCCCGCAGTAGCTTTGCAAATATATTTTGGGGCATTGGATCCTATGATGACAATGTTTGCAAGGCAAAATCCTCAAGTTACCACGCTTGCTCTAGCCTACAATGAAGCTATGACCATTGAACAACAAATGACACCACAGAGTTATGGGTTTTCCCAGGATGCCTATGGTAGGACAATATGGTCCATATGGTCAAGCTCCTATGATGAATCAGATCATGGCACCACAAATATCAGGCATAAATGCTTTGCCTTATCAACAACCATATTCATCAACACCCGCTTACGCACCCATTCCAATTCAACCAATCACATCCATTCCCCCCATTCCTTCATTTTTGCAAAATAGTCAGCAGACTATGCAAGGAGCCAGTCCGGTTAATTCTCAGGCTATAGTTCCTTTCCCCAATCCAATTTCGATTCAAAGTGTGAATCCCTATGCAAATCAAGTGGCTCAAAATCCAACTCAAATGTTAAGTCAAGATCTCACCAATTACGCAAACCCTACTGGAACTAGCAATAACATAGCTCAACCAAAAGAGATTTATTCAGAGGTTGAAGAACTCAAAAAGATAGTTCACAAATTGAGTAATGATTTGGTTCAAAAATAGAAGTATGAATCCCATGCCCCTCACCCAAATTGAAATTTCAACAATAGAGGGAGACAGTGGAATACGAAGCCAAACAATGGGGGTGTGCCTTCCCCTATTGCTAATCAGATAGATACTTCTGTAGGACCAAGTCACTCTAGTTCCATTCTTAATATTTCTGATTTTGCATGGGAAAAGGGGTGTAGATTGCATAATACAAAGGAGCATAATGAAAGGAATTGTCCCAAAATTGCTAGGTATACCCATTGTCTCCAAGCTCAAGTGGATGATTTGGAACTTGTGCCAAATGAGGGTCCACCCCAACATCAACAAGGAGAGGACAACATTTTGGTGGTGGAAACTCTATATCATCAAGAGAGTGAGAATGAGGAAGAAGAGGATGAGATCTTGGAACAGGAAGTGCAAGCTTTTAGAGAATTTAGAAAGGGGAACCATGGATACCATTTGAGGAGTAAGTCCAAAACCCCTAAAACATCCTCAACTCCACCAAACAATTCTATTCTTCCTCCCGATGCTAAGGCTGATAATAATCCCCCTCCTCCATCTGGAAGAGAAACATCTAAGGACACGCAAAAAACATTGAAGCTCGAGAAGTCAACTTATGACATAGTGGAGGATTTAAGGAAGTCCAAGTCTAGCCTTTCATTTTTAGAGGCGGCTAGGTTGCCTGGCCAAAAGGAAGCATTGATAAAGGCTTTGGGCTCACCTAGTCAAATATAGGAAGGAAAGGAAGTTGAATCTCACATGGTTTTACGAAAGGAAAGATGAGATGTCCCTCCTTTTTTATTGATTGTGAGGATTGCTGGCAAAAATTTGCACAATTGTTTGGTGGACACAGGTGCCACAAGTAACCTCATGCCTTCAAAAATTTGTCAAATGCTAGGCCTAGAGCCTGTTTCGTCTAAATGCAAGGTTTTGCAATTGGATCGGTCCGAGGTAAACGTGGTAGGGACCCTCTACGATGTTAAGATCCAACTCAATTCTGAACCTAGGGTCCAATAGGTAGTTGATATTTTGGTTGTCAATATCCCAAGTCGATATGGAATGCTACTTGCTAGGGATTGGATGAAAAGTTTGAATGGTTATTTCTCCACTGATTTCTCGCACATGTGGCTACCTTGGAGAGGGATTGCTAATCAAATTAGAGTGGAAAATGAGCCAAGGCTTAAGGAAATCATCACAGAATTCAACAAGCCAAATGAAGTTCAATTTTTTGAACCTGAGTTAGGAGTCTATGCTTTTGATGTTGAAAGAGCTACCGAAGAACCTCAAAAAGAAATAGTTTCTTGTAGCTCTTCTGAAGAAGATAATCTCGTGTGGTTACTCAAGTTTGATGGATCTAAGTCAAAACAAGGTGCAGGAGCTGGAGTTGAACTCACTTGTTCGGGAAGTAAACCATTGTTTGCTGCCTATAGATTGCAATTTTCTTGCACTAACAACGTGGTAGAATATGAAGCTCTTATCTTTGGATTACAATTGGCTTTGAGCAAGAAGGTTAAGTGTTTGAAAGTATTGGGAGATTCGGAGTTGGTGGTCAAACAAGTTAAAGGACAGTATACCTGTCGCGATAAGAGATTGAGCCTTTATAGAAATAGGGTGATGGACCTCATTGAGGAATTTGATGCTTTTAATATATCCCTTATTTCTAGGAAAGGAAATCGTATAGCTGATTCTCTTGCGGTCACTGCAGGCATGCTAAATCCAGTTGACATAAAAAAATGCAAGAAGTTTTCCATTGAGTTGGTCCCTTGCCCATCGATACCTGATAACGTCAGAAACTTGCAAGTTTTTGAGAATGATAGACACATTTTCAAATTTGTCACCAATTCAGGTATTTTTGAGAACCAAGTGATTGATGAAGATCAAAGGTGGCAAGAAGAAATAGAAGGAGAAAGCAAAGCTACATTTCAATCCAACAAGATACCTAAGAACATCATTTCATTGGAGAAGATGTTTGATATGGGATATAAAGCTAGAAAAGGAAAAAGGGTTCCACCTCCTAAAGATGCTTGTGACCTGATCAATATAGGGAGTGTGGATAATCCGCGTGAAGTGTATATTGCAAAGGCATGTACGACTGATGAGAGGGAAAATATAATACGTACACTAAAGTATTACATGGATTGCATTGCTTGGAGTTACAATGAGTTGAAAACGTATGATCAAAATGTTATTATGCACACCATCCCTCTAAAACCGGATTCCAAACCCTTCAGACAAAGACAACGACCTGTTAACCCATTACTTGAGCCCTTGATAGAGAAAGAGGTCAAACGATTGTTGGACGCAAAGATAATATTTCCCGTTAGGCACTCAACTTGGGTCGCTAATCTTGTTTCGATGAGAAAGAAGAATGGGGAGATAAGGCTATGCATAGATTTTAGAAATCTCAACAAAGCCTCACAAAAGGATAATTACCCACTACCATCAATTGATGAAATCTTGCAAACGGTGAATGGGTCTGAAATGATGTCTTTTCTCGATGGGTATTCTGGATACAATCAGATTCTTATTCATCCCAATGACAGGATGAAGACGGCCTTCACAACCAAATGGGGAACATTTGCCTATAGAAGAATGCCTTTCGGATTATTAAATGCAGGCGCAACATTTCAACGTGCCATGGATTATGCGTTCAAAGGGCTCATAGGTAAATGTATCATTGTGTATGTGGATGACATTCCTGTGTTTTCAAAGGAAAGAAAAGACCATGTGAAAGATTTGAGGAAAGTTCTCCAAAGGTGTAAAGAGCACGAAATTTCTTTAAATCCCAAAAAATGCATCTTTGGAGTGACAGAAGGAAGATTGCTTGGCCATATCATTTCAAAAGAAGGTATCTCCATTGATCCGGAAAGGATAGAAGCTATCCAAAACTTGCCTCTCCCAGGTAGCAAAAAGGAATTGAGATCTTTCTTTGGGAAAATCAATTTCGTGAGGAAGTTTATTTCTGGCTTCGCTGAGATAGCTAAACCACTGAATGAGATGCTCAAAAAGGATGTGAATGTCAGATGGAACAAAGAAAGTAGGGTTGCCTTTCAAAGCATCAAGGATGCTATTTCTAGAGCCCCTGTCCTTATAAGTCCAAATTATTCTAAGCCTTTCTTTATTTATGCTTTCGCATCTGAACACTCTTTTGCGAGTGTCTTGACTCAAAAAGGTGAAGATAACACAGAAAATCCCATAGCTTTTCTAAGCGCTCCTTTGAAGGATGCTCAATTGAGGTATTCCATCCTCGATAAGCAAATGTATGCACTTTTCAAAACAGTAAAAAAATTAGACATTACATTGTGCATAGTAGGGTCTTTGCCATTGTGCCTGACCCGTTGTCAAAACCATGTTTGTGCAAAACGAGCTAGGTGAGAGAAGAGGTAAATGGATTTCTACCATCCAAGAATTTGACCTTGAAATTCAACCCATGAAATTAGTTCGTGGACAAGGACTTGTGAAAACAATTGCTGAGAACAATCCCCAAGTCACATGCCAATATTCAAATGGAGAGCACATTTCTAAAGATGATTGGTATGTTGATATTGTGTATTTTCTGTTAAATGGTAAGTGTCCATCACATCTTAATTCTACTCAAAGAAGAGCCTTGAGACTTAAATCTACCAATTATCATATTAGGTCTGGTGCTCTTTACAGGAAAAATCATGAGGGAATTTACCTACGATGCTTAAATCAAGAAGAAGCTACCAATGTTTTGCAAGAGTTTCATGGTAAATACGGAACTGGCCATGGTTCGAAAAATTCAACAACACATCAAATCCTAAGAGTGGGATATTATTGGCCCCACATTTTTAAATATGCACATGCACACGTGTGATCTTGCCATATTTGTCAAGTGGCTGCCAATAGAGAAAGGAATGCAGCTATGCCATTGCAACCTGTAGTTGAGATGAGACCATTTGCACAATGGGGATTAGACTTCATTGGGGTTATTAACCCAAATTCTTTATATTCCCATAAATTCATACTCACAGCTACAGATTATTGCACTAGGTGGGCAGAAGCAATTCCTACGAAGCATGCTACTACGGATGTGGTAATAAAATTCCTCGAAGATCATATCGTAACAAGGTTTGGAATGCCCGATTCTATTGTAAGTGATAATGGTAAGGCTTTTGTTTCCACTCAATTTGCAAATTGGGCATATGATAATAAGGTGAGTTTAAAGTTTTCATCTAACTATTACCCTCAAGGCAATGGTTTGGCAGAATCTTCAAATAAAAATTTGTTAACCATCATTAAGAAGTTATTGGAAAAGAATTCTCGGGATTGGCACAACCAATTAAAATTTTCTCTATGTGCAGATAGGACTAGAGAAAAAGAATCAATAGGGAATACACCTTATCATCTAGTTTATGGGCAAGATCCAAATTTTCCTACAAATTTGAAGCTTCAAACCCTTCGTTTCACACAAGAATACCTTGGAACTGATAATCACATTGAGGCTAGATTAAGTCATCTAATGCACCTTGATGAAAAAAGAGAAGAAGCCATGCTTCACATGAGCAAACATCAAGATATGGTCAAAATATGGTTTGATAAAAGAGCCAAAGTTAAGTCTTTCAGGACCTCGGACTTGGTTTTATTGTGGGATAAAAAACATGATGAGAAAGGGGATCACAAAAAGTTTGATTGTCTTTGGTTAGGCCCTTATCAAATTTCTGAAATCTTAGGGGAGAATACTTTTAGACTAAGAACTTTGGATGGGAAATATTTGACGTTACCGGTTAACGGGCAAGTTCTAAAGCATTATTTTAGCCCTTAAATCATGTGAGATTTGTATCATATTGTACATTTGTATATGATTTTTTGGTTTTGATGTTGGTTTTGCATTTCTGTTTTGGTTTCAAGTTGTGTGTTGGTCCTTTGGACACTTTTGGTTTGTTTAAAAAAAAATAAAAATAAAAAAGCGAGATGTCAACTTAGGTCCTTATGAATGTTGACTAAGACTAGGAGAATATGAAACATCGGAATTGTATTGCAGAAAGCTCCACGAGTATCGCAAACACATTAAAGAATATCATTTGGAACTTGTGATGCATGAAGTTGTCAGTTTTATACATTATGGCAAAGTAGGTGGTATACTCCATCCGCATTTCAAAAGGAGCAATGCATTCATATCTCATGTTACATTCCGCATTGCATATACATTTCATCTCGGTTGCATCTTCATTTCATGTACAATCATTGAAAAGGTGTCGAATCCTCTTAGGGTTATTACATAACATATATTAAAAGGATCCTAAGGTTGGGAACTGATGCCCGAACTATCTTGAACCAAGCACGTTCTACACATATTAAAGAGGATCTTGAGAAAAATGGTCAAAACCATACTTGGAAGAAAAGGTGAGGCGAAAGGAGTATTTTGTGTCTATCCTATCATGCAACATAATCCTTAAAACAGTGGTTTTTACCACTCCCATAATGCTTAAATCCTAAAATCGAAGTAGTAAGGATAGGGTCTAATTCTCATCTCTGTTAGGTTGAGAATCCGATTCCCCAAAGCTTCTATTTTGCCCATTCAAGAACTTGAAATTCCAAAGCAAATATTTTTCATTTCATCTATTAATATTGGATTGGAAGGATCGTACTACATGTCCCTTGCAAGGATGGGTAGTCATCCCCAAGGTCCAAGAAATCAAAAGTAGAGCCAAATCCTGGATTATGGGGTTGATCTCCACCGGGGCTATAGACACCTGACTGGTAGTGGAGTATGCTCATGCGTGGCAACATGTCTTGTCTAAAAACAAGACCACTGACTGCTCAAAAAGACAGGCTGGCCTGACAGTTTCATCCATAACAGGTTAAATCATTTTGTTCAAGATGAGGTAATGAACTCTAGATCAGAGTAGTAAGGATAGGGTTAAATTCCCATCTCGCTTAGGTTGGGAATCCTATTCCCCAAAGCTCTGATTTCACTTACACTTGCACATGGGTTCAAGATGGTAGTGACACATAACCAACTTTGGGATCTAGTAAATTAATTCAGTATGCATATTTTTGGTCCTAAGAGGGTTTGACAGTTTTAATATGTTTGTTCATGATACTAGAAAGTCTGAGCCTTTGCAAAGCGGGTTGTTATATCTCTAACATAGTTGTCATACGTCAAATCCTGCACAAATCATTCATAGCCTTGCCTATGAATCATAAGTGAAACTAAAAATGGAAAGTTGAACGAGTTTCAAACGATAGGGAATGAAGCACATTGCACACACCGAGCTGATGCTTAATAATTCTAATGCTTCATGTATTTCTCATCTAGTTTCATTCTTGGGATATTTTTTGACGCTTGTATTTGAGTCTGTGTGTTTTCAGGTTGAGTTCTCACCGAAATGCTCGGGAGCATTTTCCAGTAGAGTCACCATTTGTTGTGGCTGCTCCACAACGTACCCCAAAATTGGGGACCCACCTTTTTTGCATGTTTTCCAAGAAGACCGAAGTGGCCCATATGCTAAAGATCAAAGAAAAAGCAAAACACCACAAGGAGAAAAAGTGTCACGATATCGTGACATGTTGCATTTGTCACGACCAAAAGAGAAAAAGTGTCGCGATATCGCGACATGTTGCATTTTCGTGGCCAAAAGAGAAAAAGTGTCACGATATCGCGACATGTTGCATGTCACATCCAAAAAGAAAAAGTATCGCGATATCACGACATGTTGCATGGTCATGGTCAAAAGAGAAAAAGAGTCGCGATATCACGACATGTTGCATTTTCACGGCCAAAAGAGAAGAGAGAGAATGAGGAAGAAAAAGTGTCACGATATCGCGACATGTTGCATTTTTGCGGCACAAATAAAAGAGAAAGAGTGAGGAGAAAAAGTGTCGCGATATCACGACATGTTGCGTTTTCGTGGCCAAACGAGAAAAAGTGTCGCGATATCACGACATGTTGCGTTTTCGTGGCCAAACAAGAAAAAGTGTCGCGATATCGTGACATGTTGCGTTTTCATGGCCAAACAGGAAAAAGTGTCACGATATCGTGACATGTTGCATTTTCGTGGCCAAACAGAGAAAAAGTGTCGTGATATCGTGACATGTTGCATCGTCACGGCCAAAGAGAAAAAGTGTCGCGATATCGCGACATGTTGCATCATCACGGCCAAAAGAGAAAAAGTGTCGCGATATCGCGACATGTTGCATCGTCATGGCAAAAAGAGAAAAAGTGTCGTGATATCGTGACATGTTGCATCGTCGCAGCCAAAGGAGGAAAAAGTGTCGCGATATCGCGACATGTTGTAGGGTCGCGACCAAAAGAGAAAAAGTGTCACGATATCGCGACATGTTACATTTTCGTGGCTAAAAGCAACAAAAGAGAGCAAGGAGGCAAAAGTGTCGTGATATCGTGACATGTTACATTTTCACAGCGAAGGGCCAAAAAATGGAAACCAAAGCACATACGCATACAAGGGTAGGTGAAGCGAGCAACCGTTGGAAAATGAAACGAACAATCAAGGAAAGTGAAATGAATAGTCGTCAAAAAATGAAACGAACCGTCATGGAAGGAGAAGCAATTTTTTAGAAGTTTAAATACGCCATTCAAAGAGGCCATAAGGGGTTGGAAATTGCTGCGAGCAGAGTTGCAGAGTTGAAGGCAAGAGGGCCATTCTGGACCTGTTTGAGTTGTTTTTCTTCCATGGACTGGTTTGGGAAAACCAGAAATTTCTGTTATTGTAAAATGACAAATTTTTAATACAGAAAATTTCAGAAAGTTGCATCTTATGGACAAGAAAGGAGGAGTCATTTTCTGCATGCAATATTAAATGTCTATTTTTCCCCTTTTCAGATTTTAGGCTTGTAAATGGAGTTTATGCAAGTTTTCTTGGTTGCTTCATGCGAATGTTTAAATCTAAAAAACCTCATTTAAAACCCTAGGAGCTAGCACTTAGCTTATCCGGATTGTGCTTGTTTTGCAGGTCCAATAGGTTAGGTTGCATGCATGAAAACCTCACATCTTCGATTTTGTCGAAATAGGATAGCATCATACTGAATGCGTTTTATTTTCGATTTCTGCATTTCATTTTCATTTTCTGCATTTTATTTTTTCCAAAAATTTTCACTTATTTTAAATTTTCGGGCATTAAAATAAACATTTAAAAATTTTCAAAATCCAAAAAAAACAATGAACAATCACTAAAGTTTCATGGTGAAATAAACCAACATTGCCCCTTTTTTATAGTTACTTGCAATCACTAAGGTGTTCCAAGCATTTAAATTGAATATCTTTATTTGAGATTACTAATACACATATGCAAATGCTAATACAACGGAGACCTTGGAGAAGTTGTTTGTTTAACTTCTTTGCAAGAGGGGATTTGGAACCCAAATCCTAAAGGAGAGTGTACTTTCATAACCGGGTGAAAATACCACTCAACGGACTCTAAGCTTCCCACCTTTGTCAACCTCATTTATGGATCCTCCTACAAAATGTGCCAACCTCTATAATATGATAACAAACCTACTTTTTGCATACATTATCATTCCTAAGGACACCTAAGAAACCAGTATCCCACCTTAAAATCTTAGTCTCAAGATTTTAAAGGGCCTAAAAAAGATGCAAAGCGTAGTGGAGGCCATCCTAGAGAGCAGACTCAAAATGCTCCCCCCAAGGAATGTCCCTAGAGATACTGGTCAGGCATCTTCAGCCACGAAACCTCAAGGGAGTTATGAACACTATATCCCAATGCAAGGAAAGGAAGCTCCCTCTAAAGACAAAGATAAATAAATGACCATTCCTCCTAAGGAGTCTAATAAGGTCCAAGTACCTCTCCTCTCTCCTATTGTTACTACTAATTGTATTCAAGATGATTTTCTACTTATGATTCTAGAAATCTGACCTATTTCTCCCCCATCCCTCCACAACATGGTCTAGGTCATCCCTTACCCCTCTTGAGGCACACTACATCCCTATTAAAAATGTGGGAAGCCCTCTAGCTAACCACCATTAGCCTGATAGATTCAGCCTGAAAAACACCTGAAGCAAAAAATCCTCTATCAACTTTGGTTGTGATAAAAAAAGAGGAAGACCATCCATTGTCGAGAAAAGAAATAAAGATACTGATAAATACATAGATAATGGGATCCAAGTGACTCTTTTATCTAGGAATCCAGATCTGTAGAAATATGAACTAAAAGGAATCAAACCAACCTCCTCTTCAACAGGTGAAGGGAGGCAAAAAATCCCAAAAAAAGGTTTAATGAAGATCCTCTCATGGAACTTGAGAGGCCTAAATAGATCAGCCAAAAATGCCTTGCTACTAATTTAAGTAAATAGTGTAATCCCACCATTTTCATTCTTAAAGAAACCAAAAATTATGATGCCTCCTATCTCAAGTCTACCAAAACAATTTGAAGCAGGGGAGAAGTCCTCTATAGCCCTACTTAGGGATCCTCAAGAGGGATCATGTGCCTATGGGATCCATAAAAGGTCAAATGGAGACTCTTGTCATCTTCTAAAAGAATCATCACCATCTATTTTCATTGTAAGACCAACAATTTCTCTTGGATCCTTTCCAATGTTTACACCTCGAACTCCCCCCTTGAAAGAGCACCCTTGTGGAACTCGATCAACCAAATGAGAAGCATTTTTAGCACTATCCCTTAGGTTATTGTTAGATATTTCAAAACCCCTTGTACCCTTTAGACAATAGGGAAGGGTTTAGCACCATAAAAAAAAGCATGAAGGACTTTAGCAAGTTCCTAAATAACAATGAACTCCTCGATGTTCAACTCAAAGGTACCAACTACACTTGGAGCAACAAAAGAATAGGAAGTGATCTCATTCATGTTAATATTGATAGGTTCCTCATTTCCAAAGAGGTGATTCCATTATTTGGAGATGCATCCCTCCTTTCCCTCCCCAATATTTGCTCTGATCATAGCCCCCTTCTCCTTGAAATAGGTAAATCCCCCTCTTTCAAGTCCCCTCCCCGCTTTGAGTCAATGTGGTTCCACCACCCTGACCTCAAAAATTAAGTTTCCCTTTGGTGGCAGTAGCCTTTCACTAGGTCCCCTTCTTTCCAAATTTCCCAAAAGCTCAAATTGGTCAAGGAGAAACTCAAATTTTGAAATAGGGAGGTCTTTGGAAACATCTTCGAAAGCAATAAGGCTATTGCAAAGAATCTCCAAGAAATCAAAATATAAATAGAAGTTATAAATAAAAGTAGCACCATCAGGGATGAAGAACAAAATATCCTTTTTGAGTACCAAAAAATTCTAGCAAGGGAGGAAACCTTCTGAAGACAAAAATCTAGAGCCCTCTGGATCAAATATGATGACTTCAATACCATGTTTTTTCATGCTTCCACCTTGAGACACAGAGGCTTAAACAAAATCTAGGATATCTCTCACAATGATGGATCCACCACCAAGGATATCTTTGAGAACGAGTCTGAATCTATCTCATTTTTTCAATCTCTTCTTGGCAGACCCTCTGATTGTGATGACTAAGCCAAGACTGACCTTCTATCTAATATCTCCCTCTTAGTTCCCTTGTTGTCTAACTCCATTCTCCTCAACCCTTTCATCCAAGATGAGATTAAGGAATCCCTCTTCTCCATGCAACCTAACAAGGCCTCTAGTCTAGATGGGTTTCCCCCCATTTCTTCCAAGCTTTCTAGGAAAATTTAGTTCAAATGTGTGTGCTTCCATCAGAGAATTCTAGACCACTTGGTCCATCCCCCATGGGATTAATGCCACCTTCATAGCCCTCATCCCCAAGTATTCCTATTGCAATTCTATGTACGATTATCGATCCATCAGTTTGTGTAATGTCCTCTATAAGGTCCTCACTAAATTTATGGAAAATAGAATGAATATGATCCTCCCTCTCATAATCGATCCCAATCAATGTAGCTCAATAAAATATAGGAACATTCTGGATGGCATCATTACTATTCATGAAACCCTGCATTCTACCTCTCTCACAAAGATACCTACTTTTTTCCTCAAGCTTGATATGAACAAGGCTTTCAACAGGGTCAATTAGGATTTCCTCCTTGATGTACTCCTTAAGTTTGGCTTTCACCCAACTTGGTTCGGCCTCATTAAAAGCTAATTTTCATCCTCCTAGTTTTTTGTCCTTATTAACAGGTCCACTATTAGTTTTTTTGAGTTCTAGAGGCCTCTGCTAGGGATATCCGCTCTCTTCCATCCTCTTCATCATCCTAGATGACTCTTTGGGAAGAGCTCTCAAAGCTTCCTGCTAGAGCTAGAGGATTTTTGGCATCCAAGTTTCATAAAACATTAGCCCTATCACCCAATAACAATTATTTGATGATATTATTTTATCCACTCAAGATTCTATTCTTCAGGACAAATCCATCAAGCACATCCTCATCCTCTATGAAAATGCTATTGGGAAAAAGTTCAATTGTATTAAAATCAAAGTGTTCGTCATCAATACTCCCATAGCTCACCAAACCAAGATAGCCTGGATCCTCGGGTGCACCATTGACTCATTTCCATATTCCTACCTTGGCCTCCCCTTGTTATTTGGAAATCCAAAGGAGTCCATGTGTAACAATGTAATTCAAAGAATCTAGAATAAGTTAGCTACTTGGAAAAGAAATCTCTTGTCCCAATCTTCCAAAGCCACTCTCACTATGACTTACCTCTAAGTCATCCCTGTTTATTTCATGTCTATCTTCAAAGTCTCCCTTGTAGTGTGCTACAAGATTGAACAATTGTAAAAAATATTTTTGTGTTTAGGAACTAATGAGAATACTAGAATCTCACTCATTGCTTGGGATATTGTGTGCAAAATAAAGGAGCAAGGGGGCCTAGGTTTCAAAAAAATCTCAAAAATAAATTTTGCACTATTGGAAAAATATACATGGAGGATCCTCACCAACGAAAAAACTGAGTGGATTCATATTTTCAAAAAGAAATATGTTTCTAATCATCAAATCCTAGATGAGAGGGTCCCCCTGAGCAGATCAATATTCTAGAAATCCATCACTCAAACTAGTCACTTGATTCAAAAATGCTTACAATAGATTATGTATAATGGTGATAGTATCAATTTCTAGAGTGAAATGTGGGTTCAAGATAATCCCCTGATTGACAATCCAGATATAGCGGGCCTCAAGCCTTTTACAGATTCAAATATTAGGAGAAAGGTGGCCAACTTTATAAACCACTCCAATAGACACCCTTGATGGAAAATGATCAATGGCAATAACCTAGATGAGGCTGAAAACTTTCTATCCATTATCCTCAACTTAGCTACCATCTCTACCCGATAAGGTCTTGACAAACCTATTTGGAAAGGATTTTAAAATGGTATTTTTACAGTCAGATTAGCATATAGCATCCAAAAATCCTCTCAAATTTTTCTCACTCCATTCAAAATAATCTAGAGAAAAAACTTGATCTCCAAGGTTAGTTTCTTATTTTGGATTGCTTCTTAGTCCCCAACATGTGCTACCTTTGTATGGTTGATTTGGAGTCTATTGGTAACTTATTCCTGAGTTATGATTTCTCTTTCATCATCCTAGGGTACATCCTAAAATATTTCCACATTTAATGGGTGCATCCAAAGTCTATCAACATACTTTTGTCCTAGTGGACCAATCCATTTTACAATCCCAGGCTCTAGTTCCTCTGGGAGGTGTGCCTTCATAATTTACTCTAGTATAGTTGGATCAAATGCAATAGCAGAGCCTTTGATGACTCCTCCAAGGATCCTCTTTTAGTCACCTCTAGTACCATTGCTTTTGCCATAAAAATGCTAATCTTGTTTCATGCCCATCCGCTCCCCAGTCTACCATGGAATCCTCCATATTCAAAATCCTCAATATCCCCTATGAAGGTGAAGGAACTTGTTCTCATATATTTTTCCACCCTATATCCAACATCCTTTGGGATTCCCCTTGAAAGGATGGATTAAATTCAATTTTTATGGTATGCCAAAAGGTAACCTAGGCCTTGCTAGTGCTGGGGGCATCGTTTGAGACTATCACGGTGAGCTGATTCTTGCCTACTCAAAATTTTTGGGCATCCAAACCAATCTTGTATCTGAGTCTAGGGATCTATGGAGATGCCTCTACATCCTCAAAGAGGATCCTAGAAGGCTCCTTATTGAAGAAGATTCCATAAATGTCATCAATTACTTGAATAACTCTAAAAATGCATCCTGGAGGGTCAACAACATAATATTAGAGGCTAGAAAGCTCCTATAATTCAAAGGCTCCTCAATGGTCTAGCACAGGTTCAGGTAGGCCAACACCCTTGTAGATCGCATGGAAAAAATGGGAGCCTCCCTCAGGAAGTTGACTGTGTGGCATAAAAACTTTCCCCATGAAAATGCTAGGCACTTATCCACAGGGAGTTGGAAATCCAACATAGAAACATCACAACCATGGTGGTTAGGGCCTACATCAACAAATACATGAGGAGGTACCTCTATTAGTGGCTCATGACCCACATATACAACATGATCTTGAATGATGAACCCATCATTATAAAGTGATAGGTATCAAATCATGTCAACACTCCCCTCGATTATGCAAGAACAACTAAAGAAAAACCCATAGGGATTCACTTTTATCACTGCTCTAGGTTCCAATGCTCTAATCAACCCTTCCTAAATCTTCTTCAAATTTTTATCCACCACATCTGAAGCTGGAGGACTTTCCAAAGTGGTCTCCTTTATTCCATCCACCTCAGCACCCGTCCTCACAACCCTTTGTGCATGCAAAGTTTTATTTTTGATGTTGATTCCCCATGCAAAATTTGGTTTCTCGATGATGCTTCCCCTACCCATGAGCCTCCCTCGATTTCTTTATATCCACACTTACCATTTCTCCTTCTACACTTTATCCTTGTTTGACCCCTATTACTTTTAGATCTTTGTGATCCAGTATCCTCCCTTTGTCCCCTACTCCCCTATGCCCCTTTCACCCCATCACTAGCCCTTCGTACCCCAGGCTTCCCTGCATTTTGTTCACCACTCAGCTCCTATGGTTACTATTTATGTAGAGCAGACCTAGATCAATATGTAAAGCATTGCATAAGCTTTCATGGATGGTAAGGGGTTCATCCCTTTCCTACATAATTACAAAGGGCTGGATGAAGATATCATCGAGGACTTCATAGATACCTAGGACAGAGGTAAGGTCAAAGTCTGTGACATCCAATTCAGAGTCACGATGGAGTTATTGTATGAAATTATAGGGTTTCCCCTCTTTGGCCACTTTATTCATTGAGACAAACATAACTGGGAGAAGGAAATTGACCAATTTCCTAAGGGCAAGAATCTTGGGTGGGACAAGTTTGCCCTTTACATGTCCTCTCTGCCCAACCCCTGGAATGAAGTTATTGTTCTAGTTATACAATATATCACTTTCTATGACCTTGAAAAGCTACTACAGAGTTTCCAAAGCCAAGAAAGTGTGTATTTTAGACTACTTGATGTATTTCCCAACCATCTCCATTGAAAAATACCAAAGAACCCATGCTAAACCCCTGCATAAAGGCCTTCTTATGGGCATCCTCAAACATGTCATAGCAAATAGACCTCCTATCCAAAAGGCAACCCCTCTAGAATCCAACCCTCCTCTAGCTTCCCCTACCATTTTTGAGACCCACAATGTGAGCCCTCCAAAGGATGAAAAAGCTAGCCTAGAATCCCATTGTAATCCCTCTCCCCATAGGAGTGCTAGATGTGTTTCCTAGAGGAAGAAAAATCTCATAGAGGACTTTCTTCCTGCTCCCAATTTCTCCATGCACATAAAGAGGCCTAAGAAGGAGAAGGCATCCTCTTCGATGTATATTATTTCAGATTCTAATAGTGTCAATGAGGTTTTATCCTCCACATCTTCTTGAAGCTCACCATTTATTCAATGGCTAATATTGCAAAGTCTACAAATGACACCATTAAGGTCCTCATGCAACTTTCTTGAAAGAACGATGTGACATTTGATGATCCGAAGGAAGTCACCAAGAACTAGGAAGCAATGGATTCCAGGTTAGGGCAGTAGTTTTACCATTTGGGGTCTCTTTGATGGTTTTTGTATATTTGGTCATTCGTATGCTATTGCTTCCTTTGTTTTTTTAGCTATTTTTCTTTCATTTCTCTCTTCTGGGATCCTCCAACCTTTCTAGTTGACTACAAGGTGCTATGGCCCTTTTTGTAATGAGTTTTTGGGATCCTCTTAAAAAACCTATTTTTTTATATAAATCTTCAACTTACCAAAAAAAATAGAAATAGTGAAGGACTTTCAAGTGATTGCTACGCAATAGGAAATAACTATCTAGTATTGAAAATGTGTATATTTAAACTAGCTGAGATTTTTCTCCTTGTCATTCGGTGACACAAATTATTTCTCTATTAAAACAAGAGATATTAAAACTTGTTGCAAATGATTTATTAAAGTACAATAGTTTAACTTTTCTTGAGAGGAGTCATTTCACCTCTTAGGCAGTCATACTTTTTAGTGTATAGTAAGAGGAAGTTACAAAAGTAGTTTTTATTTTAAAAAAAGGTTGGAGCAACATTGCATGCATAGAAGTTGGAGTTATTTTACATGAAATTAAGGAATTTGGATAAAACACAACTAATGAGCCTAGTTATTCATAATAATTATATTGAAATTTCAATTTAAAGCACCAAAAAATATTAAAATTTGAATTAATGACGAATTATTAGTGAAAAGCCAATAATATGGTCTTATTTGCCAAGGGAAACAATCTTGATATAATCCTAGGAGAATTATTTATGTAAGGCTATGAAAATATATATGTAAGCATATGGAAACTTTAATATAAACTTATAGTGAGAATCCATTACACATGGAAAATCCATCCTGAAGGAGGAATTTTGAGAAAAATTATCATCTAGAGCTAAAAAATATGAGGACCTAAAACTTTATTGGTCTATCAAGTAGTTTATGTTGTAAAAAATCCAAATATGCCAAGAAGGAAAGGCCTACATCGAAAGATCCTAGCAAATGTTAAACTCCTTGTGCCATGAGGTGATGTTGACCACCTACACTAGATATATAAGGGCCTATAGACTTTTTAGTGGAAACTAAGACAAATATCATTATTGGTAAGAGTCCTAGAGCCTTTCCAATGATAGCTAAAAGGGATCTACTTTTGGCAAGATTTTATCTCATAGAGTGGTTCTGGATCCAGTTATAATCAATATGGCTTGATTTAAAATTGAGTTACACTCCACATTTGATGTGTCCCACTTTGACTATCTAATAAAATATATTGCTAAATAAAAACCAAGCACAATGTATGAAGAAATTTGATCCAATATGTCCATTTAAAGGAACAAAAATAAAATCTCCTATATTCATCAAGAGGAGCTTAGTACTTGGTAATCTATGAAAACACAAAGCATATTGAAGACTTCAAGTCATGAAACCTCTATGGATTGTCTAGGTTTGTTGGTCCATATGAAGAACACCTTAGATAATCATGGAAAAAGATCAAAAGAGAGCAATTTGACCAAAATTAGACAAAGATAATACCTCAGGCACATTTGTCAAATAAAGAAGTCTATTAATTCCTATTTTAGGTAACTTTGAAGCATCAGAAAGTAAGGGGTAGGTCAACAACAAATGATCATTCATTAATAAGAAGATGGTTGATAAAGCAACAATTGAAACCCAAACTAGCATTCAATATTGAAAGACCTATTTAGACCAATAATTATTCTAATTATTCTATTTTGGAAGCTTAAGTAAACAATTTTAGGCTTAAGACTACTTAAGGTTTTTTTACTCCTTCAAGCTAAAAACTGTTACCTAGACTAGGTTGGCATAAGACCTACAAAGGAGGTAAGCCATAAATTTTTGGTATAGACATAAGCAATGTGCTTCGAAATATTTGATAAGGTGAGGATCTTGTGAGGTCAAGATTATTCTAGACATAAAATAAATCATGTCAAAGCATTTTTCCTACTAAGGTTCAAAAAGAAAAGGTAGGCTAGAATGTTTTTGACAATGACATCAACTTAACCAAAAAGCAAAAGTAGGCTAGAATGTTTTTGATAATGACATAAAATTAACCTCACAAAGTTTTGATCTATTAAAACATATTGTAGTAATCATAAAAGGCAAACTAGAAGGTAAGAAAAAGGAGCAACATCCCAAATTAAATATTTTTGGAAAAAGTATTATGTCAACATCAACAACGTTTGGCAACACTGCTTAAATATTTAACTTCAACACCCTTAGATTAAAATAATTAAGCCTAAATTGAGATTGTTAGAAGTTGAAAGTAATAGACACTCCATATAAGCATAAAAAATGATCCTACAAATCACAACTGCTTGATATAACACATGTTGAAGATGTCAATTGATGCCAACATACCCTTGATCATGGAGAGTCACTTTTGCTCATAATTATACATTGTTTAACTTTATTTTAGCCAAGAGAAAACTATAAATAGAGGATTATCCCTCATTGTAAAAGGTTGGACATTTTAATGTTTTCCTATGGAAATCTATATGCTTATGGTGCTCTAATGTAAACAATATTTGTTTGAATTACCTCAATTGGAGTGTGAAGAACTATTAATTCTATGATATCTACACCTTCAATATTTTAATTTACACTTTAATAAGAACATTTTTTGTTAGTATTGATGTTGTTTTCCTTAGTTCAATTGGTATTAAAGTAAAAGTTGTTAAGATTCATGTTGTTTGTCTTATTTCTATTAAAGAATACTTGAGATGTTCAATGTTGTAATACTCATAATATTTTCATCCATGCTTTGATTGAAGTATTTTTTTTTTGGGTATTAAGCTATTTGGTATTCCTTAGCAATCAAGGTTTTATCTATTAGGCTTAAAACTATTTTACTTTATTTAATTAGAGTGCCAGGAATTTTGTATTATCTGTACTTATTGTATATTTTCTTCATAGCTTCAATTAAATAATTTATTAGGATTTGCTTGTATTGGATGGCCTATTCTCATGTAGCTTAAAGCAATTTTGTTAGCTAATTTTTGACCACACATAAATAAATATTTTTAACACTTTCCCATCTCATCCCTTTTTCTATTCTCTTTAATTCTTTTCCTAGTGATGATTTCATAAGGAACTAACCTTCTCTAGAGTTTGAATAAGAAGTAATTCTAAGGCTCCAATCTTGACTTTGGTCGAGGGTACAAATCCAAACCTAGGTATATTGAAGCAAAAATATTTTTGGCACACTTTATGGGATTAAATTTCATCAATTTATCTCACATTCAGAGGATTTTATGAAGATATCAAGTAGAAGAATCACCATTGCGATGGAAGCACAAAAATCACCTAATTAGAAGCCAAAGCCACCATGTGCATAAGATCATTTAACACGCCCACATCTCTAGAAAATCAATATTACAATGAAGATATTGGTCTCATAAGTGGATAAACCATTCATTCACTTGGTAAATCCACTATTAAAAGAACCAAATATCGACAACTCCATTGAAGAATGCAATCCAAAAATCACATGATTAGAAGCCAAGAAGCAAAAGAAACCCTTACAATTTGTTGGACTATCAACCTTTAGAAAGTCTAAGAAAGGTAAATATATTTTACCTATCTATACTTCTATCAAAATTTGGACTCCTTTAGAGGCTATATCTCCACAACTAGATACTAGATCTCTACCTAGAAACATATACAAACATATATACCCTATATGGAATGGTGCTAAACCCATCAATCTCTCAAATCTTCATGAGATTCCTCAAGTCACACTAAATTTTTTCCTTCTTATGATGGTAATGAAAATATGACCTATGAATATTGCTAAGATATAGCTATTTTATCTAATATGCATAATATTATCCATGAAGATGTAATTGTGAGGCTATTCGGTTTATCTTTTAAATGCAAGGTGGTACCATTATTTGGAGGAAGGAAACATAAACACTTGGGCCAAATTATTTCAATATTATATATTTGAATTTATTGAACTAGGAGACCACTTTCTACTACTTACTTAGTCTACCTCCATACAAAGGCATTTCTAGGAGAACATCACAAATTTTAACATATGGTTTAGTAAGACCTAGAGAAGGATCCCTTAGGGTATAAGGTCATCTCATGTCTAAGAATACATATATTATATTTGAAAATTTATTTTGTACTTAATACTATAAATATGGTAGTCCCATGAGATTAGATTTCCTTAAATATTTCAAGTTTCTATTGTAGCAGATAATGCATTCATCTCAATCAGAAATCTCCCTTTGAAATTTGTAATGCTATTTCTTGGATATCCCTCAACAAAGTCAAAAAGTCTTATTTTTATATTTTTCATCCCCTTCACTAGCCACCTTGCCTACACCAAAGCCATGTTCTCAACCTACCCATTCAACTATCATAATTTAGTTCTACCTACTCTAGAGTTCAAAGGATCAAGATAGATGCAAGAAATAAATGCCATGGTTATGAATCTGATAAATAAGCTCATTATGTTGGAGTAGAAAAATGTTGATAAGGTTTGAAAGCTATTAGTAAAGAATATCAATGTGTTTCAACTAGCAACATTATTGGAAAATATATTATTATTTCCAAAAGTAAATAGGAAGAGACATCCACTATTTAAGAAGATTATTGGTGTCTAGATTGCAATAATCTCCATAGTGTTGACACTTACATGGTATTTTAGCACCAATGCCGGCTAGATGTAGCCCAAAAATTAAAAAGACAATCAAAATGGATTTTGGGTATGCTTATGGATCTAGAGTAGAATATAATAGTTAAAATGACTTCAACATTTGATGCATTCCACATACTAATTAGATTTAGAAAAAGATCTTTTATGTTATATCCCCAGAATACTAATGGTCCAAAACACTCTTTGCCTCAAAAGGAACAAAGAAAATATTAATAAAAGGAACATACCAAGAAAAAATATCCTAGGGTTATCCAATAATATTCAAAGAAGTAAATGTTAAGGATGTTATCATACCCTTTTATCACTAGGAAATAAGGGTTGGAAACAACTAAGCAATACCAAAGAAGGTTTGAAGAGCTAATCCAAAAGTAATATAGGTTGTTGCAAGCCTCTAGATACATCATTGAATAACTATAGAAGAATCCCTCAAGAGTCAACATGCATGATTCTCTACTAATATTTGATAGATTGATCTATTAAAAGTATCTCTCAAGAGCTCATCATCGAGAGGAATCAACTCCCTGGAACTAAATTTGACATAAAATCAACAAGTTCCTAGTATGTGTGAGATAAAGTCTCTTCCCTTATATATATTCTCATGCAAGTTAGTATGGATCATGTATAATTATATGATTGATTCCATAGATAATATAACAGTCACACCTAAGCATATTTGTGATGCAATGGGCATGGAATACACCCAGACTAGTTTTGATGTAGTACAACTATATGGGACCTCAATCTAGATGGTGGGGTTAGTGAAGGACATTTCGATGGTGTTGCAAAAAATTATATATATCTCAATAATCTAGGAGATGATATTGGGTTGTGTTTGTCAATAGAATTCACAAAAAATCTTGAGGAGTATCTATCTCTAGACTACACAAACATGGTGATTCCATACAAGGGAAGGAAGGTTTGTCTCTATGTGGAGAAGCCTATCCCATACTACATATATAGTATTAAGTAGAAAAGCTTCCACTTGGATGAATATGATATGGAGTACCTCATAGAGAAGAATGAAGAGCATCAAGAATACCTAGAGGAGTTGATATAAGTATTGCAAGCAGAAGATGAGTTCTCACTACTTGATTTTAATGCAATAATCCAAATAGATTTAGAAAACTATTGCATACCATAGTGAATAAGTCATAACATTTCAACTATGATAAATCAAGTTTTTTGGAGAACAAACACTCAAGAGTGATGTAAGTTTGGGTCACTTTCTCCAAAAATTACCAATTCCAATGAACTCGTATAAATATTGAAATATTAGGCATGAAGAAAGTGTATCAAAACCTTGTATCATATTGTATATAAGTAGGATATAAATAAAGTATAATACTTATAAAATCTAGGCTATCAAAAGGCTATTGGCTAAAGTAGGAAACAACTTGAAAAGAGGAAGTGAATAAAGATGTTCACATGAAACACATTTTTTGAAAAGTGCACCAGATGGTTCACATGCATGTTTGAAGGAGGTTTGCATGAATCAAGAGATCTAAGAATAAAAAAAAACAACTAAGAGTATTCCCTATATTACCAATAACCACTCAAGAGACATTGGATAAATGAAGAGATAACTACCACAACTAAACATGAGGTAATATAGTAGATTATCATGCTTTTGTTGACTCAACTACATGAGAAAATTCCTTTTAAAATCAACTTGCTATAGAAGAATTGATAAAAATAAGGAATGATTAGATTAACAACTTCAATGACTTTCCAAGTCAAATAGTTCTATATAAGAAAATTTTTCTTCCTAACATCTCATGAGATCCCAAGAAAAGTTGCTCTTCAAAAAATAATATTTGTCTCCTATCCCATTAAGCCCTAGAATTCCCAAGATTTACTTCCATAGACTTTGTACCCAATATACAAGGCTACTATTTTTTGTCCTTTACCTCCTACAAGCATAAGCTCATTATGATACCAAACTATAGTGAGATTCCACTACATTGGGTAAATCCAACCTAAAGGAGGAATTTTGAGCCAAATTTTTGTCCAAAGTTGAATAATATGATAGGATCTAAAACTCTATTGGTATATCAAGTATATGATGCTATAAAAATCATGAATATGTTGATAATATAAGTCTTACATAAAAAGATACTAGCAAATTTTTAAATCCCTTTACCATGAGGTGATGTTGTCAACCCAAAGTGGATAGATAAGAGCCTATAGCCTTTTCAATGGTAGCTAAGCCCAATGTCACTTTTGGTAAGAATCCCAAAGCCTTTTCAGTTACAACTAAAAGGGCTTTACCTTTGATAGGATTTTATCCCATACAATAGTTCTAAACTCACCCATAATCAAGATAGGTGGTTTTAAAACTAAGTTGCACTCCACATATGATGGGACCCACCATGAATATCCAAAAATAGCTTTTGTTAAAGGAAAAATAAAGCATAGTGGAGGGAGAATGGGGACCCAATAGGTTCAATTAAAGGATAAATAATAAAATATCCTATTTTTATCAAGGGTATATTTGGTTATCTATGAAAACACAAGCATCTTAGAGATTTCAAGTCATGAAACCTCTATGGATTGTCTAGGCTTGTTGGTCCATATGAAGAAAACCTTGAAATATCATGGAAAAAGAGCAAAAGAGAGTGATTTGGACAAAAATGGACAAAGAGAATAGCTTATGTACACTAATAAAATGAAGAAGTTTGATAATCTATTTTTTGAGGATAATTTTGAAGCATCAAAAAGCAAGAAGCAGGTTGACAACAAATGGGTATTCATTGATTAAGAGATGATTAATGAAGTAGTAATTGAAACTCTAGTTACCATTTTGGTTTAAAGGATATATAATTCTTCCAAGTATTATATTCCAAAATCTTAGGCAAAACATTATGGGCTTAATACTATTTAAGGTTTCTCTACTACTTCAAGCTGAAAAACTCTTACCTAGATAAGCTTGGAATTGGACTTGCAAAGGAGGAAAAATATAACATTTTTATACTTATATAAGCAAGGCCTTTTGAAATATTTGTCAAGGTGAGGATCTTGCAATATGAATACTATTCTAGACATAAAATAAATCATGTCAGAGCCTTTTCCCTATCAAGGTCTAAAAAGCAAATGTAGGCTAGAAATGTTTTGACATTGATATTAGCTTAACATTGAAAGTTTTGGCCTAGTGAAAAAACATGTATTAAGAAAAAAATATAACCCATAAATCAATACAAATTATCAACATACTATAGTAGATCTTCTTGGTGAAAAGGATGATGCTGACATCAATAATGTATGGAAAATTTGCTAGAAGAAAATGTACCCCTCCAAATTAAAATATTTAATCTTACATGGTGATTGTTGGAGGTTGAAAGTAATAGACACTCCATCTAAGCATAACAAATGATCCTGCAAATTATAGCTACTAGGTATAATACATGCTATAGGTATCAAGTGATGCCAACTCATCCCTGATCATGTAGAGTCTTTTTTGCTCATACTTATACATAGCTTTAGTTTAGCCAAATAAAACTTTAAAGGGTTATATGTTTCAGTGCTTGCCTATGATAAGTTGTATGTTTATGCTACTCTAATATAATCAATATTTGTTTGACTTATCTCAATTATACTATGAATAACTATTAATTTTTTGATATCTAAACCTTCAAAATTTTCATTTAAAATTTAATAGGATTAACTTCTATTAGGCTTGATGTATTTTGCCTTAGTTCAATTAGTAGTTGAAGTAAGAGTTGTTAGGATTCAAGTTGTTTGGCTTATTTTTGTTAAAGAATACTTTAGATGTTGAATGTTGTAATACCTACATCATTTTTTCCATGATTTAATCAAATTCTTTCTATTGGGTTTTAAGCTATTTTATATTCCTCAACAATTGAAGTTCTATCTACTAGGCTTAAAATTGTTTTGATTTATTTAATTAGAGTGCTATAAATGTTGTAGTATGTGTACTTACTATATCTCTTATTTAAAGACTTAGTTGAAAAATGTGATAGGATTTACTTGTATTGGGTTTCCTACACTCATTGAGCTTAAAGCAATGCTATTACCTGAGATCTAGTCTCACATAAATAAATCTTTCTAACCCTTTACCCTCTCATCCCTTTTCATTTTCTCTTATTAGACCTTTTCCAACAACAATGTCATAAGAAACTGGTCTTCTCCAGAGGTTGAATTAGAAGTAATTCTAATACATTTATTCTTGAATTTGGCCTAGGAAATTCATACCTACATAGATCAAAACATCAAGAAAATCTATGGGTAATACTGATGTATTCGCACCTAGAGAGATTGATTAAGCCACTTGTTTAGTTAACCTTAACTAAACCTTCATTAATGTTCTAGTAACTTGTGGTTGAAATTGACTTAACCTTAAGCCTTATGATGGCCTAAGTCAATATAATATGTAATTATTGGGAATTAGGTATCTGCTATAAATGCCCCTAATAATAGATAAATTATATCAATATGTATCCCTGTGATCTATTTTTTGAGTTTTTAAGGATATCCTACTCTTCACTTTTGTCTGTTGATATTTTATTTTACTTCTCTCTATTATCTAATATAACACTTGTGGTGAATATTATACGTTAGTCCAATTATAGAAAGTGTTTTTAAAATGGTATTGGAGCTAGGTTTGAGGTGTAGACCAATTGGTTCGACCAAACCCCATAAGGGGTGCTGAGGTCCAAGGTTCAAATCTCGAGCCTCATCGGATTGAATGCTTGTCCCTTTCCTGGTGCTTTCAATGGCATAAAATGTTTAAGATGATTGTGGCATGGTGGTTACAAGGGTAGACAACACGAAGATCTATGTGGTGGCTTCTAGGGTGAACATCGTAGAATACTGTGGCGGTCATAAAAACCTAGATTCATGGTAGATACCGATTCCACCATGTTAAAAAAAAAACATGGTATTGGAGCTAATATGGAGTAGTGTCACTTGGCCATGTGGAGAATTTATTTTGAATCATATATATCTTATTTTGATCAAATATAATTTGTATTTTATTGTTTTATAAGGTATATTTAATGGTATAATAATAATGAACACACCCTATCATATTATCTTTTTAATATTTATAATTTTTTTAGCATAAGAGTTAGAAAAAGCAATTTGTTTTTTATTATTATTGTTGGAGGTGTTATATTATTTGGAACCATGATTACCATTAAGTTCTATTTTAAATATTTAGATTAGAAAGTGTGTGTGTCTAAAGTATTGTCAATATGTAAAATGTATTATGTGTTATGTAACAGAGTGTGAAAGGTGTCAAAAGTGCAAGGGTGAGGGGTGTAATTAAAGAGTCGTAAGTGTTAGGTGTGAATTATAGAAGTGAAGAGTCATGTAAGATGTGTCAATATGTGGAGTAGGAGGTTATGCAATTATGAGAGCCTTTTTCATAATGAGAAATATGTAAAAGGTTTTGTCTCCTATGAGTTTGAGGAGATCAATAGTTATGAGTATTGAAGAGTTTATTATTTAGAGTTATATAATGGAGACAAAGGTCCATGCTAAGTAATCTAATGTAATATAAATAAATTTAAATATAATAGAGAAGTATTTTATTGTGCAATACTTATGTATAATTTGAATGTAATATTAGTATTTTATTCCTAGGAGTATTAACCTGTGATATTTTTAGGTCCATTTTCCAATAGTGGTATCAAAGACAGCTTGGTAAAAACCATCATGATAGAGAGCAATTTTTTGAATATTCGAGAAAGAGAGAACATGAGAATATTGAGAGAAATATTGGAGTGTAGAAATATTGATTGGAGGTTGTTGGATTGATTTAAGAGAATGATGGATTGACTAGAGCTACTTGGAGAGATACAATTTTGATCAGAGGATTGATTGAGTAGAATATTTGGATGTTAGCATTGATAGAGAACATGGTGAAGTTGGAAGAGTTGAAGAGTGAATGCATTGAAGATAGATAATTTTAGAGATAATATGTTGAAATGGGAGAGATGAAGAGTAATTGTATTGAAGAAAGGATCCAAAGTGGATGTGTTGAGAGTCAAAGAAAGGTGTTGAAGAAGGATTCGAAGTGGATGAAGTTGGATGTTGAAGGAGTCAAAGTGGATGTATTGAATTAGAATCTAGAGGTTGATAAATGATCCAAAGTGAATGTTTTGAGAGATAAAGTTGTGAGGATGAAGCTAAGTGGATAAAACTAAAATTGTGAAGGATTAAGTTGAGTGGATAAAGAACCCAAGAACATGGAGTACAAAGTAGTGTGGAGAAAGCTGGAATTCATGGAGGATAAATCCAAAGAAATATCCTAAGAATGTGAAGGAATAAGGTAGTTACATCCTAATTCAAATTTTTATAGCATAAAGAGAAGAATAGATGAGCTAGCAAGAAGTTGAAATGAGCATAATAATAATGCATTTGATAACACCTATCAAACACCAATAGTGTAATGCCTATGAAAGTGTAGAAAACAAAGAGACACACCATGTAAAATAAATGCAAATAAAAGTAATAAATTATATGTATTATGTGTGCATTCTTTTATCCTACTCAATTACAATATTTATCCTCATAGAGGTTATACAAGAATTTTAGGATTTTTATTCTCTTGTACAATAAATAATGGTTCCTCAGTCCTTTTGTTGCTATAGCACTGGAGGGCAAGTTTGTTATGATCACCACTTTTGCAGGATATGTGTATCTATGTCTAGGTCTGTGTCTGTGTATACATCTACTAGGTATGCTTTAGATCATCTAGATTTATGTATAGATGTCAAACATCAAGGGGGTCAATGGTCATGTTCTATGACCATCTAGGTGTTAGGTTATCATGATATTCACCCATTTGGGGTCAGAAAATAGGGTACTGGAATCTATTACTATGTATAGGTTTACTATTGCATTTAGGTTTGCTCACTCTATAGACACCTAAAATGCATCATGTGAAAGCGACTACTCATATGGGACATGTGAATAGACCATATGAATGATCTTGGATAGCTCCAAGGTGAAGCAGTGGTTTTAGCCACTCAATTTGGGTAGATTTAGCCTACTCAGCCTTAGACATGGATAAAACCTATGGCTAATAGAGCTAGCTACACCTTAGACCTATGGATAGCACTAAAACTATTTTGAATCCCAGTCCAAGTCAAATTTGGTTACAACAATCTGGACAATGAAGTTCAAACAATTTTTGGGTAGGGAAGCTTCAAGAGTTTTCCTCCCAACTAATCCATCCTCCTGGATCTTGATCTTGGATTCCTAGGTAATCCAAGATTAGGGATTATGAGTCCTATAAGATCCCTCTTCAAATTGGGAAGAAGTCTAGAATAATCTTGAGTTGGAATGCAGTGAATCTCTACCAAAATGGATAGAGAATTTATAATCGCTTGAGGAGAGTCAAAATTCCACCCAATTATGGAGCGACAAACATGAATACATCAATGAAGCTTCCAAAGGACTAAGAAGCACAAATCATAAATTCAAGCCAATCAAAAAATAATCTCAAAAAATTCAATTGCCAATCCATATTAGGATACAAAGGTGACCCTTGATCATCAATTCCATGAAGGAAACTAAATATCCAAGTCCTGATTACAAGAGAAAGAATACTTTTGGCTTAGCCATGGTTGCCAGTTGTGGCTAATAGTGCTAGCTGCACCTTAGACCCATGGTGAGGGTTTGATCTTTGATTTCCTTTGTTTTAGTAGTAGATTTCTATTTCCAGTTATGCAAATAGCTTAATCTAGCATAGATTAACATTATAACAGATATTTGACCAGTTAATTTAGGAATTAGAGGTTGATTTGCTTCATTTTTTCTTGCATTTGCCAAACTAGACTAGTTTCATTGAATTTGATGCATTTTAAGTTTTAATGGTTAATTAGGCTTCCTAATTGATAGATTTCATGCTTTGTTTACATGCTTTACAATAATTTGATGATTTCTTGCATGTCTTTATAGATTTATATGCTTTCTTGCTTTCTTTATCATCAATTTATGCAAATGTCTCAAAAGCCTCATCAAGATAGGCCTCCTTTGTTATTAACCCCTTTCATGTTGTTTCTTGAACATAGGTTTTACAAGAACTAATAATTCTCAAGGCATTAAAGGTAGCATATGCCTCTAACTAAAGGATAATAAGACTATATTTGGCATTAAGTAGTATCAATTGTATTAAATATTGAGTATCCCTAAGAGGGATGTATATGTAATCAAGATTTGGTAAAGTTTTAATAAAATAAACCTTAATTTTTTGTTAAATTCATTGTTGTTAATATTTTGATGCTTTAATACTCGATTTCAATTGATACACTATTTAGGTGTATGCTTTTTATATTGGTATAGATAGTGATCACAATGAAAACCCCATAAAATTCATGCTAAACTAATGGATTTTTGAATTTTTCTTGTTGTAGGTGTAAGCCACGGTGCACAGTTTTTATTGTGCCTAACATTCACGGCTAGAAACTAATCAGAAAATAAGATAGGATGCAAACTATCTCTCCATAAGATGAGGAATCTAGGTAACCTTGATCCTCTATAAAAAAAATTATCTTGTTATTTTCACTGCTATAGGTAATTATAAAACCTATAGAAATAGTAAATTTAAGGAATTTCCATGCAATTTCCATACTATCTGTCAATCTCACCTAACAGCCACTGCTAGATTTGTTAGCTACACCTATCAAACATCTCTAAATTTTTGTCTTGCAGATATATCCCACGACCAATAATGTTACTTACAGTTCTATCCTATGATTAACAATCATAATCTATTTGTAGAGTTCTCCTATTGTGGACTGATCAGAGGCTGATTATATCATTTAACTACATTCTCTAAAAAATATTTAAATAAATTAGATGCATATTTATGAATATTAAAATGTTTTTATCATTAGGTACGTAATAAAGAGCATTGTGTTCTTGGTGTTGCATTTTTATTTTCACTTAAAATTAAAAGGAACACACACAAACCATGCAACACTTAAACATTGGTGATTTGGAAGTCATATCCAACCACTAGTGGGATTCAATGACAATGACAGTTATTTCCATCCATTGGTACAACTCCCTCGAACCATTTTACTTGGCCAATAATGACTCCAAGATCTATCCTAACCATGCAAAATAGTATGTATTCCTCTTCTAAGGGTGTATCATTGCACACGGGGTGTTGGGTGAGGATCGACAAGACCTGTGTTCCCTACCTGGGTGTGAATTTCATATCCATATTTTGGGGGGTTACATGACCATGAATTTCATTGCCAGTTTTCAATCTATGAACATACAGGTGAAAAACTTAAACTATTGAGCATTACATAAAAAATTTAAAATATGATGAGAATATTTTAGATTTTCAACAAATTCCAAACACACTCAAACCAATTTAAGGCTCACAAAGAAAATTTAAAATATATAATCATAATTATTTGTTTTGTTTGCTTTAAAATCTACATACAAGATAATACACATCATGGTTGTCACACGGAGAGGCTGATATCAATACATAATTGAGGTCAAAGCTAAATATCCATCTAATGCACAACATAATGCATCAAACCCTCAATAACAAGATCCTATTGAATTAATTTTAGTGAGCATTAGAGGGGATAACTCTACGTGCGGGGGTTCTCATAAGAATACCCCAACTAGAGGAGGTAATATAGACTCCTCATGAGATAATACGAGCATGGAAGATTCTAACATGGGTTATTCGAGCATGGGTGCATATATCATGATCCTACACCTCGTGGATCTACTAGATCTACTAAAAAGTACATCATGGAGGAAGGAACTATAACCAAGTTGAATCCCATCCATACTCAAGCTAAGGGTGGCTCAAGGCCCCCTTCAATTTAAAATATATGAGTAGAAAACCTGCCCATTCAAGGGCAGAGGGCTACTTTAGAGCATAGGCTTGCACATAATCCAAACAATAATGAACTTAACAAGTTCATAATTGAAATTTCTAAGGTTGGAGTCAATGGTATGTTGCAACATGAGTCGTGGTACACTAGACAACTAGATGGTCTTGATAAGATCCTAGGACAATTAGGATGTAGAGCCTCACTGCACATTCTCATTCTAAGATTTCTCATAGTGAGAGCACACACAAGACTATCAGATAACTAGGAGAATTATCTAAGCATTATTGTCATATACTTGTCCCGTAAACCCATGTAGGCATAAACAATAGACAACTACAAATTTTAAATATCTATATAGACAAAGGCAAGAGCATGGTAGACAAGTCTATTGGGTTTCATACAAATAAAGCTAAACAAACAGAGCAAACCTACCAAATACCACACACAACCAATCTGCTAGACTGATCACAAAAACTAGTTTTTAAACAAAGGTAGCAGATCTTCAAATATCAATTGGAAGAAGTATGTGCAAAGCATGAGCACCTCAAAAATTAGGATACTCATAGACAAAGGTTTCTAAGGCAACATATTTATGAGCAATGATGAGCATCATAAATGCTCATATTTTGTACATCATTTCTTGATTATTATGCGGCTATATAATAAGGATTGCATATATTTATGAATGATTATGTAATTATTTGATGAAATTATGCGTGTTACCTAGTTTGTGTGTTTTCAGTGTGTTTTGTGGAATTACAGTTGGTTTAGTTAGATTTGGATCAGTCGAGGTATTTTTGATGGACCTGACACTTTGTTTCTTTTGGGATCAATGTAGATAACATAGGCACCTTCCTCTTATAGGAAGGTGCCAAGAGAAATTAGGCATCTTCATCTTCTAGGAAGGTGCCAAGAGAACGTAGGTGCCTTCCTCTTCTAGGAATGCGCAAAGAGTAAGTAGGTGCCTTTCTCTTCCAAGAAGGCACCAAGGAAATATAAGCACCTTCCTCTCATAAGGAAGGCACTGATGGGAAGGTGCCACAACAGGCAAAGCGCCTTCCTCCCATAAGGAATGTGCCACTAGAATACAAGCACCTTCCTCTCACAGAAGGTGAATGCCTTCCTCCTATAAGGAAGGCACCACTAGAAGGCAAGCGCCTTCCTATCACAAGAAGGCGCCAATAGAAGTTAAGCGCCTTCGTCTTCCAGTAAGGCACCATGGTAGTAAGACACCTTTCATATAGGGAAGGTGCCCGATATACTTAGGCACCTTACTCATAGGGAAGGCACCTTTGTTATTCACCTGTTGACCAGATTTGCATGACATGGACAACAACGGCTAATGCAGTTTCAACTCTACGTCATGTAGAGCTAAATTGGAGATCACACCAATGTATGAAAGTGTCTTACCAATTCCAGGCAAAGCACAAACCAATCAGCGAACATATCATCATTAGAACCAAATGCCATTTTTAAACAGACGTTGATTGCATTCACCAGACTGTCTTAATTTATTTTGGAATGAATCAACTATTGTAACCTCTTTGTAATAGAAGTTCTACGGGTGTGTTATATAAACACATGTAGACCGCTCTGAGAGATATAGATTGATATAGATTTATATATAGTTATAGATACAGATAGAAGAGATAGATATTGTAACACTTTGATAAATATATTACAGTTCTAAGAGTTCTAAGCGCGTGTTCACCTGGGAGAAACCTGCTGGAGCCTGGGCCCACTCCAAGCCAGTATTTCTTCCCCACTTTTCTTGTGTTTTCTATATTATTTTATTGCTTTTATAGGATCATTTACCGCATTACTATTTCTAGTATTTGCAGTAGATTCACTTTTAGAAATGTGTGAATGTTTTATTTCCGTAGATTTGATTATTTTATTCTTATGTAAATTATTGAGGAGTGCATGAGTGATTGACAACCACTTTGAAAAAACTCCCCCAATAGTAGAATTAGTGGACTCATCTCAAGTGGTATTGTAAGAAATCTTATTCAGACCCTTCGCAAGTTTACGAAGCTCCCTGGATTGATAAATTAAATGCACGAGAATATGACAAAAGTAGGAAAAAGTTAACCTTGTTTGGCCCATAACAATTTTGCCATCATTTTTGGGGAAGCATCTCAACTAGATTATTTACAATACCCTGAAACCTTCCATCTGACCTTGCATGAGTTCTTCAAGAAGAAGAGGACCTGATGGTCGGTTTATAAAAACCAATCCAGCAGAGTCTGATTCAGTCAAGAATTATGAATTCAAAATTAGACTCACCCGACCCACCTCCAACAATCCATTGGAGTGAGGAGCCTCACTTTGTGAAAAATGCCTCCTCATCCCATCGACATGGGGAAGAATGAATCATCATAAATCCCTTGTTTAATAGGACTCCCTTAGAGGAAGCCCTATTGTGGAAAGATTTAGAAGATCGGATGATCTCACCAGACAACCTTAGAGCTTTGACTCAAAAAGTCTTAAACAACCGTAAGGCCATAAGCACTGCATTAGAAACCACACTTCCTAAAAAAATGGTTGATAATGATGAAGTCTCATCTGGATTTAGTTTCCCAAGAGAGGAAGGAGTAGGAGATGCCAAAATGAAAAACATATCCCCTTTTCACCTTTCGACCTTCAGAGGATACCCAACTAAGGATCCTGACTTGTTTTTATTTAAGTTTGATGTCTTATGTAGGTCTGTGGACTACAAATCCAATACGCAAAATTTGAATCCCTTTCCTTCTACATTGGATGATGCAGCTATGTAGTGGTTCATCTATCTAGGAGACAAACACATTGCCATGTGGGACCAGATGAAGAGGGTATTTTTAGAGCAATACCAAGATTTTGAGAGAGCAAGAGACTCTAGGGAGGAGGTCCTGAGCAAGACATAGAAAGAAGATGAGTCTCTCAAGGAGTACTTGGAGAGATTCAACTTTAATATTCAATGATCTCCTCATGCGAGACTATCTAATAAGTCCCTCAAAAGCATCTTTTTGAGAGGACTTACCAATGAATCATTGGAGGCTCTTAACATGATCTTCGGAGGTGATGTCTACTAGCATGCTATGGAAGACATCCGACAACTATGTCAGAACTAATCAATAATGCGAGGCAATGCCACCTCTAGAACCATGAAAGTGACTACTTCAGTCACAAAGATAGAAATAGGCAACATGTTAGAGGATTTAAAGAGCGAAATGGTCTCATCTCTAGCATTGCAAATGGATACGTTGCTGTTAGATAAAAAGAAGCAATAAAATGAGGTAGCATTGGCTTATTTCTGTCCAAAATGTAGAGGGAGGCATGCAAAGAATGCAAAGAACAAATTTAGAGTATGCATAGTTTGTAGGCTGAATCATAAAACTTGATTGTACCTGCAACTACCCAGTAATCAGGAGGCTAAAAACATAGATGCCTATTTCATAGGCAATCGAAAGAGTTAGCCACATCCCCCTACGAGGAATATGCTAACCAAAATTTTGCCATATGGGGAAGGGCCATACATGGACCAAGGATAGCCTCAACCACCTAACATGGGGTGGTGGGGGCCATCACCCTGGTCTAACGCACCCCCAGTAGCATTCCCAAAACAGTAGCCATGGATGCCATATCCATATCCTAGGTAGTAGTGGAGAGGCCACACTACATGGAATAAGGCTCCATAGAACGTAGCACCTGCTCACCCCCAATAGAATTTATCGACATTACCAGTAGTGAGACCTACGCAGCTACCCACACAACCGATGGAAAATCTGAATAACAAGGTGAACTAGCCAACATACAATGTGGAGGGTGATATGTATCCTATGTACAATATTTAGCTTAGGTCAGGTAGGCAACTAGGAGTAGGAACACCTCCATTGGTAGAAGAGGAGGAAGAGGTAGAAGAAACACCTTTGGTAGAGGAGGAAGAAATAGTTGAGAGAGCGAAGGATCCATTTCCCAATCGGCTGTAAGAACAGAGAAAAGTAACATAGCCAAAATTCAACATCTTGACAAGATTGAAGAACCTCACAGTGACAATTCCATTATTCCAAGCAATCCAAGATGTTCCAATATATACCAATGAAATCAGAGAGATGTTTTTGATGAAGCTAGGATGAAGATCAACCCAGACTATCAATGTCATGGGTAAACTAGTGGATTTGATGATGGGCAGAACATACCATCCAAAGTATGCAGACCCAGGTAGCCCGATGCTAACTGTAAAAATTGAGGGACATTCCCTATCCAATACGTTGGTCGATCTCAGAGCAGCCATCAACGTAATGCCTTAGGAGACCATGCAAAGGCTACAGCTCATGAACCTGAAACCCACCACGATAGTGCTACATCTGGCCAATCAATCGCCCATAGCACTGGAAGGAATGTTGGAAGAAGTGATAGTAACAGTCAATGCATGGGAATACCCAGTAGACTTTTTAGTCTTGTAATACAAAACTATGCTGGGTGATTACCTGCTCATCTTGGGGAGGCCATGGATGGCAACATCTAACACTTACATCGGCTGCCAAGATGGGCTGATGACCATATTTGATGGGCAAAATATTAAAAGTTTTACCATTTCACCCCCAGCATAGTCCATCGACTCAGTAGGAGAACCCATGTTCATCGAGCATGGAAATATAGAGCTATCCATGATCTATCCAGTGATGACATTGGAGGAGTTGATAGAAGAAGATGAAGATGGTGCTATTGTGGAGTTTCTCCATGGAGAGCCCTCCATATCTACATCTGGATTGTCGTTGACTGGCTCCCAATATCACCATGTTCAACAGATACACGTTGGGCTAGAAAGAACGTTAAATGTCAGTAGTAGGTTGATTCCCACACAACTGACAAAATTAGAAGAGCTCCTGGTAAGGCACCAATAAGAATTTGAATGGGATTACTCAGATATGCAGGGCATCAACTTAGAGATCTGTACCCATCAGATTTATCTAGATGATCAAGAAAATCCAAGCCGGTAGCCGCAGAGAAGAATGAACTGGGCAATGAAAGACATTGTCAAGGAAGAACTGCACAAACTCTT
Organism: Wollemia nobilis; assembly: GCA_028583015.1. Taxonomy (NCBI): domain Eukaryota; kingdom Viridiplantae; phylum Streptophyta; class Pinopsida; order Araucariales; family Araucariaceae; genus Wollemia; species Wollemia nobilis. The sequence continues at coordinate 9,764,541 of JAQPPZ010001925.1, forward strand.
GGCTTTTGGATTCATATATCTGATTTCTAATAGTGAGTGGGTATCACCGTTAGTGGTGGTCCCTAAAAAAAATAGGAAGTGGAGAATCTATGTGGACTAGAGAGCATTGAACAAAGCAACCAAGAAAGACCACTTCCTGCTCCCGTTCATTGATCAGGTCTTGGACACACTCTCGGGGAGGAAGTACTTCTCCTTTTTGTATGGATTTAGTGGATACAACTAGATCCAGATAGAATAAGAAGATCAATATAATACAACGTTAACCTACCCATGGGGAACGTTTGCCTATAGGGTATTGCCTTTCAGACTATGCAATGCACCTGCCACCTTTCAAAGGGCGATGCTTAGCATATTATCAGACATGATGGAAGACGGGGTTGAGGTATACATGGATCACTTCATCGTCTATGGAGAAACCTTTGAGGAGGCAATGATGAACTTGGAAAGAGTTCTCAATAGAAGCAAGAAAAATAATTTGTCCCTAAGTAACGAAAAATGCTTTATGATGATGCAAGAAGCCATCGTAATGGGGCACCACCTCTTTGTAGAAGGAATAAAGGTTGATAAAAGGAATATTGAGGTCATCAAGGACCTACCTAGCCCTAGACCATAGAAAGAGGTGAGGATTTTTCTTGGATCAATCGGGTATTATCGACGATTTATCGTCGAATTTAGCAAAATTGCCAAACCACTACACACTGTATTATCTAAGGATGTGGAGTTCAACTGGATGAAATACTGCGAGGAAGAATTTCAATTGCTCAAAGAAAAACTGATATCCACACTGGTTCTAAGAGGACCAAATTGGGCCATACCATTCCATATCTACTGTGATGCATCCAACGGTGTGATTGGAGCAATCCTTGGATAAAAATATGGCAAAGAATTTTATGCCATTTATTATGTCAACAAAAACTTGGCAGGAGCAGAGCTCAACTACATGATGATAGATAAGGAGTTCCTCGTAGTTGTCCATACTATAAAAAAATTCCACCACTATATCATCGGATATAAATTATTTGTCCATACGGACCACGTGGCTATCAAATACCTAATGAGCAAGCCAACCATTGGTGGAAGAATTATCAGATATCTATTGCTACTGTAGGAATTCAACATCACCATAGTCGACAAACCAGGCAAGGATAATGTTATGGTAAATTTTCTATCCAGATTGATACCAGCAGACCATCAAGCAGTGGAAGACCAGTTTTTGAATGAACATTTGTTCACTATTAGTGAGAAAACCCCATGGTATGTAGATATAGCCAATTACTTGGCCATCAGAAGGACCTCACCTACTCTTTCTTTCCGAGAAAAGTAGGCGGTCATAGAGAAAAGTGCATCGTTCCTATGGATGGATGGCCTCCTATTTAAAATAGGATGTGACCAAATTATAAGAATATGCATAGTAGAATAGGAGTTCTCAGAAGTACTCAAAGCATGTCACGATGAACCATGCAGAGGAAAATTTGCAGGGAAATGAACTACCTACAAAATCCTACAGGCTGGGTACTTTTGGCCCACTCTATTTAAGGATGCGACTGCGTACACCAGCAAGTGTGATGAATGCCAAAGGATGGGTAGACCAACCCATTGAGATGAAATGCCCCTCCAGTCTCAGGTACACCTGGAACCTTTCGATAAGTGGGGCATGGACTTCGTGGGACTGTTTAATCCACCTTCAATGGGGAGGAGGTTTATTTTGGTCTGTATGAATTACATTACCAAATGGGTTGAAGTTCATGTATTAAGGGATTCAAAGGAAATAACGGTTTATGATTTCTTATTTGCCCATATTTTTACATGATTTGGTGTCCCTAGGGAGATAAAAACAGACCAAGGGCCTCAATTTACCTCCAAGTTGATCCAAGAGCTGATGGAGTAATACAAAGTTTGGCATAATAAAACTATGCCCTACCATCTGTAGGAAAATGGGCAAGTGGAACTAACAAACAAATAAATAGAGAACATCATGATGAATACCATGTAGCAACACATGAAATATTGGGCTACACGGTTGCCAGAGGTAGTCTGGGCATATAACACTACGTGGAAATCCACCATAGGCTTTACACCTTTCCAATTGGTCTATGGGAAAAATTTGATGATGCCCATAAAATTTGAAATCAAGACGGTGAGAACGGCTTCAGAATTGAACTTGAGCTTGGATGAAGCTCAAAAACAAAGGATTCAATAGCTAGATCAGCTGGAAAAAATCTGATTAGATGCTTTGTAGAGAACAAAAATTATACAAAAGCAAAGAAAGCGGTGGCATGATAGCCATATTAAATTGAAGCAGTTCCAAGAAGGGGAATGGATACTGTTGTACAATTCTCAATTCCAGGAGAGGAAATGCAAATTAATGTAGAGATGGATGGGTCTGTATGAGGTGGTAGAGCTCATCAATAATGGGACAATGCGCATTAAGATAATTGACAGCAACAACACCGTGTTAACAGTCAATGGCCACCGACTACGCCCCTCTAACACATTTGAAACATTACAGGTAGAATCTAGAATAGGCATGGGGGAGACCCCATCTTGTAAGATCTAGAACTAAATCTCACAGGTGAAATGGTGGGCATGGAAGTGCTCACCCAAAATTAGTTAATGTAGTTTTTTTCATACAGTGTGTTTTTGCAGGGCCAATGCCCGCATGCAAGCTGTAGGTATCCTAACCTAGGGCCTAACAGGAATGAAATACGTCTAACTGCTTTTATTTTCCTTCATTTTTTAGTTTCTTTTGTAGGTGGAGGACCTGACAGCATGAGGAATAGGTATCTGGGAAACCAGGCTTGATTCGGCTCAGCATTCTGACATCGGCTCGTAGGTAGAAGTGAAGGCAGCATGAGGCGAGACTGAGAAGGCTTGATCACCTTTTCCTGGTCAATTGTAGCATGATTACCAAGAATAAAGGCACCTTCATTATAAATAAGGTGCCCCATCAGAATAAGGTGCCTTCCTTATAAATAAGGTTCCCCTCCAGAAGAAGGCACCCCGCTAGAATAAAGGTGCCTTCCTTATAAATAATGCACCCCGCCAGAAGAAGGTGCCTTCCTTATAAAGAAGGAACCCCACTAGAAGAAGGTGCCTTCCTTATAAATAAGGTGCCCCACCAGAATAAAGGTGCCTTCCTGATAAAGAAGGTGCCCTGCTAGAAGAAGATGCCTTACTTATAGAGAAGGCACACATAAGAGTTCAAAAAAAAAAAAGAGCAGAGCCTGAGGCACCTTCCACATTGAGAAGGCACATGCAGACCGAGGTGCCTTCCACATCGAGAAGGCCCATACAGACCGAGGCAACATCCATGTCTATAAGGCACATACAGAATGAGGTGCCTTCAACATCAAGAAGGTGCATGTAGATAGGCACCTTCTACATTGAGAAGCCGCATACAGATCGAGGCGCCTTCCACATCAAGAAGGTGCATGTAGACCAAGGCATCTTCCACATCCAAAAGGCACATACAGATGGAGGTGCCTTCCACATCGAGAAGGTGCAATCAATCAAATGTGACTTCTACCACCGAAAGGTGCATCCATTTGGGAAGCATCGAAAGCATTGAGAAGGCACTATATAAGTGCCTTCCACATTGAGAAGGTACCAAAGAGTGACTTCCACGTACATCCAGCACCCAGACCTCCCAGACACCTTGATCGAGACATAGCCACCACATGAATGAGCGACATCAGATGACCATACCCCTCCCCCGTGTCACAAATCAATGAATTACTGATCTTAACAATGCATGAACCACTGAATCAGGTATGTGCATGATAATTCAAATTTTTATATAATCATTTATAAATTATGTGGTACCAAAAAAATATCGTCGTCATAAAAATCGTATCCCCCCATAGCCAAAACCACATGTCAATGATATGGCTCAAAATAAACACTAGAGTAAGATGCCTTCCCTATAATAAGGTGCCTTCCTGAAGGAGGAAAGATAGAAAAAAATGTAGTAGGGAAGGAAGGTGCCATGGGAGGAAGGTCGAACAATCACGTAGTGAAGAAGAATGAGTCGAGCGACAGGAAAGGAATTAGGGGGGCTATAAGAACAAAGTTCAAGGCTGAAGGATGGCTTGAATATTGTACCTTGGTCAGTCAGAGCCAGGATGTAGAGATAGCCAAGGAATTCGCTTCCTCCTTGAGAAGTGACGCAGCTCAGGTGTGGGGAGTAGAAATTCTAGTCACCCCCGAATACATCTCGCAGGAGACTGGATTACCCCTCATGGGGGAATGCATCTACAAAGGTAGACTATTGAAGTAGTACATTGAAATGTTGCTTCCTGGAGAGAAAGTGCAGATAGATAAGGAAGGGCTACCAAAAAATAGCCTCCCCATGCACCTGTGAAAGATATTTGAGTAGGTTGCTTGATTTATTACATGCATTGGGAAGTATACCCATCTACACGCCAACCATGTGTAGTTTTTGAACCACCTAGTGCATGGAAGAAAGCTAAAGGTACCTTTCTATCTAGAAAATGCCCTCAAGGATGAAGTAGCTAGGTATCAGAAAGGAGCATCGTTTGCCTTAACCCACCATGGGCTGATATCAGTTTTGGTCTACCATGTAGAAGTGCGTAGGCAAAACCCTGACACAGAGGGAGATGGTGACCGAGTAAGGCAACAAGATGCTATTGTCAAAGTAGGGCAAGCAGAGGGAAGCCCTGAGGAGGAAATGGCAAATATTAGGAAATCAAAATTACCCTATTTCATGGAGGAAAGAGGGCATTCCCTAGTGCTCGAATGTACAGAAGAATTAGGGCATTCTCTAGTGCCCAATTGCACAAGGGAAAGAAGGTATTCCTCAATTCTTGAATATGAAGAGGAGGGAGCATCGCTTAATAGCAACGAGGCCAAGTTTTGACTGCCAGGCCCCAAGAGGAAATGACTGTTATGACTCCTCATCTCAATAGAAGAGGAATAGGGCAACCCAAAAATTGACGTGGCAACCCAAACCCTTCAGGAATTGATAAACCAGAGCCCACAAGATGCAGGGACCTCCGGGAGCAACGATCAAGTCGACACGGCCTTGGAGGAGGTGCTGGAGTGGCAAACCAATTGCTGGATGGCCCAAAATTTTTTGAAAGACTACTAGAACAAGCATCGAGGGGAGTTGAAGGAGCGGGAAGAACGAATCCTCACCTCAAGCAGCTGGTCTGGTAGTTGCGAGAGGAGAACCAGCTACTCCAGGCCAGAGGAACAAAAAGGAAAGATGCATCGGCCCAAATTGACTAGGCAATAAAAATTTCAATGAATTCTACCACCTCTATAGAATGAGTCTTTTCTTCAAGATAAATTCAATCAGAAGCCCGTCAGAGCAGCCTGGAAATAGGGGAGAATTCTTCTACTTTTGAGAATGAAAGGGAGAGAAGTCTCGCAACACCCCCTATCATCATCCTCAGTGATACAGAGTAGGATGATGGTCAGCAGCAACATATAGGGTCGAAGGCTAAGGAGGAGTTTCCCAGATAGACAAAACCTAAGGGGTCAATGCAGGACATACAAGGAAACAAGGAAGTACCCCTAGGGATGACAGTGCAAAATGAATAGAATACCCCAGGGGCAACAACATAGAATGAAATGAATGCTCTAGGGATCATAGAGCAGGCCCCTTGAAGCGAAGAGATGATCACCAAGGAGAGGAAGAAGACCCTTGTTCGAGTCATCGTATTTCCATAGAGGCCAGAGGAAAAAGGCCCACGATGGCTTGAAAGAAGGTGAAAGTGACCATCGTCAAGCCAGAAGAGGACGAGTGGGATATGCAACCATTCATAGAAAGGAAAAAACAATTCGAACGGCTACTCAAGGAGATGAAAGAAGCAAAAGAGGCTAGGAAGGCAACCTCGAGGATGCGAGGAGACTCTGGCATCTATGTCAATCCAACAAAGGACAGCCAGTTCTAGGATATTTATGGTTCATCCTGGGGATGGCCCTCCATGATGAGAAGGTATCTTAAGTGGTGGGGGGTATATGGCCCCAAATTGGAGGCTGCTACCATAACAAAGGAGAATGCAGGGCTTACTCCAGAAGTAGCCCAGTTATATAGAGCCCAAGTAGTTCATTTCAGGAGAGACAATTCAGATATCCCTCTCGCAGTAGTTAGACCTCTAGATGCTGACCTATGGCAAGCCATAGAGGCTGCATTCCAATCATTATAAATGACGCTGGCTAGATCACCATCGATAACGGCTAGAACAAGGAGAGGATAGCCTACAACCACACCCACACAGAGAAGGTAGACACAAGCCATAGGTACTGTCGGATCCACAAAGAGATAATGACGATAAGGGGTCAGCAAGATTACCTGTAGTTTTGATGCCAAGAGGGCATAGCATATGTTAAGCGTGGGGGGATGATGAGCATCATAAATGCTCATATTTTGTACATCATTTCTTGATTATTATGTGGCTATATAATAAGGATTGCATATATTTATGAATGATTATGTAATTATTTGATGAAATTATGTGTGTTACCTAATTTGTGTATTTTCAGTGTGTTTTGTAGAATTGCAGTTGGTTTAGTTAGATTTGGATCAGTCGAGGTCTTTTTGATGAACCTAGAACTTTGTTTATTTGGAGATCAATGCAGAGAACATAGGCACCTTCCTCTTCTAGGAAGGCAACAAGAGAAAGTAGGCGCCTTCCTCTACCAGGAAGGCACCAAGAGAACGTAGGCACCTTCCTCTTCTAGGAAGGCACCAAGAGTAAGTAGGTGCCTTCCTCTTCCAAGAAGGTTCCAAGGAAAGATAAGTGCCTTCCTCTCATAAGGAAGGCATCGATGGGAAGATGCCATGATAGGCAAAGCGCCTTCCTCCCATAAGGAAGGTGCCACTAGAAGACAAGCACCTTCCTCTCATAGAAGGTGAGTGCCTTCCTCCCATAAGGAAGGCACCACTAGAAGGCAAGTGCCTTCCTATCATAAGAAGGCACCAATAGAAGGTAAGCACATTCCTCTTCCAGGAAGGCACCACAACAATAAGACACCTTCCGTATAGGGAAGGCACCCGATATACTTAGGCACCTTCCTCATAGGGAAGGCACCTTTGTTCTTCACCCGTTGACCAGATTTGCACGACATGGACAATAGCGGCTGATGCAGTTTCAACTCTACATCATGTAGATCTAAATTGGAGATCGCACCAACGTATTAAAGCATCTTACCAATTCCAGGCAAAGCATGAACCAATCGACGAACACGCAGTCATTAGAACCAAATGCTATTTTTAACCAGATGTCGATTGCATTCACCAGACTATCTTAATTTAGTCTGGGATGAATCGATTGTTGTAACCTATTTGTAACATAAGTTCTATGGGTGTGTTATATAAACACGCATAGAACGCTCTAAGAGATATAGATTGATATAGATTTATATAGAGTTATAGAGACAGATAGAAGAGATAGATATTGTAACACTTGGATAAATATATTATAGTTCTAAGAGTTCTAAGCGCATGTTCAGCTGGGAGGAAGCTGTTGGAGCCTAGGCCCACTCAAAGCCAGTATTTCTTCCCCACTTTTCTTATGTTTTCTAGATTATTTTATTACTTTTATAGGATCATTTACCACATTACTATTTTCAATATTTGTAGTAGATTCATTTTCAAGAATGTGTGAATGTTTTATTTCCGTAGATTTAATTATTTTCTTCTTAAATAAATTATTGAGTGCATGAGTGATTTAAAACCACTTTGAAAACACTCCCCGAATAGTAGAATTAGCAGACTCATCTCAAGTGGTATTATAAGCAATCTTATTCAGACCCTTCGTAAGTTTACGAAGTGACCTGGGTTGATAAATTAAATGCACGGGCATGTGAGAAAAGTAGGAAAAATTTAAACTTGTTTGGACCGCAACAAGCAATGCATCCTTGACCAAAAGGAGCATGCTAAGAGTGAGGAGTGATTGGCTCATACCAATTTACACCCTAAAAGTGAATACAGGGAGTGCCCTCAAAGATGAGTTGCTTCATAGCCTGAATTGCACCTTGAACACATTAGTGTTGGACATTTTGAGTCAAAATTATCATTGATGTCAAAAGTCAGTATGCAATGGATGAAAGGCAAGGTTTAAAACCATGAGTTCGAAGTATATACAAATCATCTAAAGAAATACTGAGGGCCAAGTCTAAGGCCATGGTTAAAGGTTCAAAGGAAAGGCATTTAAGTTATTTAATATTTAAATTATTTAAAAAGTTAAATAATTTAAAATTAGATATTTAAATATCTTTATTTTTGTTCTAAAGTGCAAATGGGCCAAGGACCATATAGCACCGACATTTATGTGTATAATTTGTTGGGATTACCATGCCTTGTGAAAAAATGATAATGCATCAACGAGGCTTACAAACCAATGAAGACGCTTGTGAGAAAGTCACCGTGTCAAATACATAATACATAACAAATTTTTAAAGACACAAAGCATCTAAGGTTAAAGTGTGTGATAAAAAATTGAATATTTGCAAGATTAAAAAGGTTTCTCTGAAAATAAATTTGTGAAGTGTGTCAAAGGTAAAATTAAGGGTTGTATGATGTATAACAAAATCCAAGCGATGACAATACTGAGATAGGTTGGTCTTAAAATATAGAACAATGCACAAGAGAATTTTGAACAGATGAATAGTGTAGTGGTTGTTGGTTGTGTGTAGCATATAATGTGTCAAGGGTTCAAAACCCAACATATTCCTTTTGAAGTAGAAAGGACATTTTTTGGTTGAAATATTCAAAGGAGAAATAAGTTTGTATTGCTCCTATTTCATCTCATTCACTGAGATAGTGGAGACGGTTGTGAGCTTGAGCAAAGGTTGTTACGATCAAAGAGATCCGAAATTCAAATCCCTACATTGCCAAGAATTTTTGTTGGTTTTTGTTGTTCGTGGTTCTAGGAAATAATAAATATGAATGTGTGTTGTGTAAATTCTAAGAGGGTGCATAGCCCGAGTGGTTTCCAAGACGCGATGAGGGCGCTAAGAAAGGGGAGCGCTCATGTTCAAATCATGCGGATATATTTTTAAATGTATTCCTAAGTTTTTTTATATTTGATTTTAAAGGGTCTAAAAGTAAATTGGAGGTATAAGGTTCATTTTTGAGAATTTTATAAATTGTATGGTGTGTGCATTCAAATTCATAAGGGTTTGATAATATTTGTGTAATTAATCCTTAGGGAGATATAAGTGGTGTAAAATAAAAGGAGTATATTTCATTTAAAGCATAACGTTGTTTGATTATTGCTCTATAATAAATTTTGGGTAGTAAGAAGGGTACAAAACAAGAAGCATATATTGATTATTAAATAAGTGGATATGATATAGTTACTTAAAGAAAAATTGACCAATATAAACTGCATGAAATATTAGAGGATTGAATGTTTGTTGAGGTGGAGTGATAAGGTGTAATTTTGATATTATTTTTGTGATATGTTTTGTTGAAGAAAATTATCCTTTAACCCTTATTGAGATTGGCAAAGAAGTAATTGTGAGTGTGGCAGATTTGTGAGGTCAACTACTCTTCAAGAAAAGGTATGGGTAAAATTCTTCTTTGTTGAAATTGGTTGATTGGATTTATTGAAAATTAATTTTGGAGTGAAAAGGATTTAATTAGGATTTCCTTTTCGAAAGTGTGTGAGTGAATGCTTCAAGGTTTTCTAAATTGAGAGTTGTGATTAAACCTTGTGTTAAAAGCATTTTTATAGATACCATTGGTTGAGTGAAGTGTTTGAGTTAATGCTTCAAGGTTTTCTGAATTGAGAGTTAATATTAAAACCTTATTTATTAGCATTGTTGTTGAAGCAAATTTGTTATGAGAAGAATATTTTATGAGCATTGTTGTTGAAGTGAGTTTTTATGCAAAGAACTTGAAATTGAGTTAGAAAATAACATGAGTATCATTGTTATGTGAGATTTGTTCTTGAGTATTGTTGGAAACAATTTCAGTTAGTTGATACATGCTTGGACTAGGGTTTGTGAGAAATGGTTGTTCCTTGAGGTGATTGGTTGAGTAGAGTTGATTAAGCCTATTCAAGTGGATGCATGAAGTGGTTTTTTAAGTTCAATGAAACAAACTATTCTATATTCTGATTGAGTTGAGATTAAGCCTTGAGAATAGAACATATTGAGTCTGTAACAATTATTTCTATGCTTCTATGAGATTGAGTTGAGATTGAGAATTGATTATAGAACATATTGAGTCTCTAAAATTTTTATTTATGCTTCTATGAGATTGATTTGAGTTGATATTGAGCTTTGACAAAAGAACATATTGATTCTCTAAAAATTATCTTTATGCTTCTATGAGATTGAGTTGAGAAAGTGATTGAGCATTGAGTATAGGACATATTGAGTCTCTAAAAATTCTCTTTATGTTTCTATGTGATTGGACAAGTTCTATGTGGAATTTTTAATCTGATTTGAGGTAAGTCTTTGAGAAGGCTTGTGGATTGATTTTGTGTGAGCTTTTGTGAAAGCTTGCAATGTAGATTTGAGCAAGTCCTAGAGAGGACTTATTGAGTAGATTTGAGCAAGTCCTAGAGAGCACTTGTTGAGCATATTTGGACAAGTTATGAGTGAGCTTGTTGAGAAGATTTGGACAATTTCTGAGTGGACCTATTGAGTAGATTTGAGCAGGTTCTGAGTGGACCTATTAAGAATATTTGAGTAGGTTCTGAGTGGACCTGTTGAGCAAATTTGAGTAGGTTCTAAGTGGACCTATTGAGCAGCTTTTGAGTGGAATTATTGAGCATATTTGAGAAGGTTCTGAGTGGACATGTTGAGCATATTTGAGCAGGTTTTGAGTGGACCTATTGAGAAAATTTGAGCAGGTTTTGAGTGGACCTATTGAGCATATTTTAGTAGGTTATGAGTGGACCTATTAAGTAGATTTGAGTAGATTCTGAGTGGATCTATTGAGTAGATTTGAGTAGGTTTTGAGTGGAGCTATTGAGTAGATTTGAGTATGTTCTAAGTGGACCTGTTATGTAGATTTGAGAAGGTTCTGAGTAAACCTATTGAGTAGAGCTTTGGAGGTGACAAAGCAGAGAGGACAGAGTCTCCAGTGGATAGATATCCATCAGCCAGGACATTGAGGATAGGTCTTCTAAGTGAGGACATGAGTCTTCAAGTGGAGAGAGATCCACAGTCAGTGCAATGGAGGTAGTCTTTAGAGAATCACCAACCAAAGCATAGGAGGAGTTCTCCTATGGATAGAGATCCATAAACCATATTTAGGGGATCAACACCTCCTTTGGACAGAGGTCCATAAATATTGTAATTGGGAAGGATTCCAAAAATATTATTTGAGAAATATTTAGAAGAAATATTTTCTCTGTGGAGGTAGCCATCTTTGGGTGCACCACGTTAAATCTATGTATCTATTGTGTATGATGATTTGTGAATTGATTTGGTTATTGCTATTGATATTTCCATTGATTATATTTATTAATACTATTTAGAAAATAAAAGTAAAAAATGGTCTTATAATGTTCACCCCCCCTCAATATAAGTTTATGTTCTTAAATTGGTATCAGAGTCGATTCCTTCAAAAGAATTTTAACAGATTGAAGGAAGATCCTACAAGAACATAAATGGCAAAGAAAGGCAAGAGTAGAAGCATAAGACACAAGAATAAAATAACACCTATGGTCATAAAAAAAAAGGAAGATGAGTTTAATATTGTTGTGTTGGGAGGATAAATGGAAATAGATTCAAAATATGAAACAAGTAATGGATAAATATCTAGAATGATAAATTTTTGTACAAGGTGTGGGAACACAGGTCACCATGTAGCTTATTATCCCCATGAATGTTTTATTTGTGGTAAACTTGGCCATGATGCAAGATATTGTTATGGGTTTAGTACCAGTGAATATGAATATGATATTCTCTAAAATGAAATTGTAGAGATTGGTTCAGGAAAGGATAATAGGGACAACCAAAACAGGTATGAAGAAGAAACTCTACTTTAGTAATAGAAGAAAAATAATATGTTTCAAAAAAAGAAAAAGGGAAATCAACTCTTAAGGAGCTTATTGAGCTGAAAAGAGAGAATTTAGAATTGAAGGCTCAAATACAAGAAGTTGAGAAATGTAATACAAAGCTTCTACGGGATATCTCTGACTTGAGAGATAAGGTTGAAAAAGCAAGAAGAATTGAAGAAGGTATGATTAAATAGTCAAAGATAAAAGAGATAGAATGTGAAAGGATTATGATTACTCTTGGAGAATTAAAAGGGGAAAAATCAATATTAAGGGTTCAAGCTCAAGAATATGAGAAAGAAAAAGCAAGGTTTCTACAGGAACTCACTAACTTCAAAATCAAAGTTGAAGAGACAAGAAAAATTGAAGAAGGTATGGTTAAAAAATTAAAAACAAAAGATCTAGAGTGTGAAAGATTAGAGCATGAGATAGTTTCACTAAGGATGGAAGTAAAAGGTTCTAAGCACAAGCTACACAAGTTTGAGGAAAATTCAAATACATTGGAAAGGACTATCAATGCACAAAGGTCATCAGTAACCATAACAAGACTTAGTTCTAAAGAAGAACAAGGGAAATAAGAATCAGAAAAAGGAGAGTTGAGATCAAAGACCAAAAAATAAGAAGATTCAAAAGAAGTAAAAGAGATAGTGAGACTTCTAAGGATAATTTTGACAATAGAAAGTTCAGCAAGGAAAGGAACAATGCACAAGTAAGGAATAGATGGAACATGAAAAAGGTAGAAGAGACTAAGAGTCCAATGGTGTCTAGGCAAGGTTTCTTCAATGGAAGATGTTTTTCATGTCACAATTTTGGGCACATGGCTTCATAGTGCAAGACACATGAAAGACATGAATATGGGAAAGAATAACTTTTCCATGGGTATTGCTACTCATGTAATGAGTTTGGTCACAAGGAAATGAATTTCAAGGTTCATGATAGAAGAGGATATAGTTTCACTAGGAGAAATCCTAAGATATTTGCACCTCCAAGGAATAGTAACATTAAGTTTTATAAGTGCAATAATGATGGCCACACAACAAAATGGTGTAGAGTAGACATTCCAAAAATGGGTATGAACAGGAACAGGAACATGAACAGGAACATGAACATGGATGAGAACAGAAATAGGAATAGGAACATGGATGAGAAAAAGAACAAGAATGATGACATGGAAAGGAACATAGGCATGAATAGAAATAGTGAGAAGAATAAAAAAATTCAGATAAGAAGGAAAGAGGACTTTCAAAAGGGTCAAAAAGGTATGATTTCAAAAGTATGGAAAAAAAAGCTAAAGAAAAAGAACAATACTTTCGGGGAGTAGAAATACTCCCACCCCAAAATTAACCACCTCTATAGAATGTGGGGGAGGGGCTAAGCTAAGAGATTCATTATTAGCCTCAAGCCCCAAAGGCAACCATTTGCCATTGATGTCACAGGGGGAGAGATTTCTGTAATGGGAAGAGATTTGATATTTGAGAGAGCATTGAGCTAGGGGGAGTAATGTCCCAGGGGGATCATAACAAAAGAAAAGTCAAGTTTTGGTAAAAATAATATGGGTTTCCATCAATGACAAAGGGGGATATTGTTGGACATTTTGAGTCGAAGTTTTCATTGATGTCAAAATTCAATATGCAATGGTTCAAAGTATATACAAATCATCTAAAGGAAGACTGAGGGCCAAGTATAAGGCCATGGTTAAAGGTTCAAAGGAAAGGAATTTAAGTTATTTAATATTTAAATTATTTTAAAAGTTAAATAATTTAAAATTAGATATTTAAATATCTTTATTTTTGTTCTAAAGTGCAAAATTGTCGAGGGCCACAAAGCACCGATATTTATGTGTATAATTTTTGGGAATTACCATGCCTTGTGAAAAAATGATAATGCGCCGACGAGGCTTACAAACCAATGAAGACGCTTGTGAGAAAATCGTCAACGTATCAAATACATAATACATAATAAATGTATTAAAGACACAAAGCACCTAAGGTTGAAGTGTGAGATAAAAAATTGAATATTTGTGATGATTAAAAAGGGTGCTCTAAAAAGAAATTTATGAAGTGTGTCAAAGTTAAAAGTAAGGGTTGTATGATGCAGAACAAAATCCAAACGATGACAATATCGAGATAGATCAGTCTTAAAATATCAAATGACGCACAAGAGAATTTCGAATAGATGAATAGCGTGAGTGGTTTTTGATTGTGTGTAGCATAGAATGTGTCAAGGGTTCAAAATCCAATGAATTCCTTTTGAAGTAGAAAGGATATTTTTTGGTTGCAATATTCAAAGGGAGAAATAAGTTTGTATTGCTCCTGTTTCATCTCATTCGCCAAGATAGTGGAGATGATTGTGAGCTTGAGTGAAGGCTGCTACGAGCAAGGATATCCAAAGTTCAAATCCCTACAATGCCAAGATTTTTTTTTGGATATTTTTTTTTGCGGTTCTATGCGGTGATAAAGATGAATGTATGTTGTGTAAAGTCTAAGAGGGTGCATATCCCGAGTAGTTTCAAAGATACAACAAGGGTTCTAAGTGTTAGGATCCCATCCTAACCCTTAATGTAATAACTTCCATGATGTAATAATTCCTAAAGAACATAGATAGTACCCATGATTAATATTTTGTAATGTTCTAAGTTTTAGCTTATGTAGTGCCTATGAAAAATGGTACCCTTTTTATGTAACACTTGGTATATAGGTTATGTAAGGTGACCTTGTGCATGTAATTCGAGTGGCATTGTGCATGTAAATCGAGTGGCACTATGCATGTAATTCAGGTGGCATTATGCATGTAATCTAGGTGACATTTTGCATGTAAGCCAACCATGGAAGGGAACTCTTTAAATACCCAAGAAGGCACTAATGTATTCATCTTTTTATATATGAATGAAGTGTTGAAGGAGGTTTCCCCCTTGAAGAGGCTCGCGATTCTGTCTTATTGTGATATTTTTCCTTTATGTAAATTTTTGTTATAATTTGTATTTTGTTTTGAATATTAATATGAAGTTTATGTGAGTTTATTTCCAAGCAATTGTGTGAGTGTGTTTATTTGAGTTTATTTTATAGTAGGATCCTAAAAAGTGGTATCAGAATGCTTTTTAGGGCCAATTTTTGCTACAACAATAACGATTCTTGCATGTTAGGTATAATCCCCTATTATTTTCATATAAATTTTTTTCTTTACTATTATCAAAAAAAAAGACAAAGACCAATAAAAAAATAGCCTTTTTAGTTGAGTAGGTAGAAACCTTGTGTCGGAGGTTTTAAAATATCATGAAGGTTTGTACATCATTTCTTGATTATTATGTGGCTATATAATAAGGATTGCATATATTTATGAATGATTATGTAATTATTTGATGAAATTATGTGTGTTACCTAATTTGTATGTTTTTAGTGTGTTTTGTAGAATTGTAGTTGGCTTAGTTAGATTTGGATCAATCGAGGTCTTTTTGATGGACTTGGCACTTTGTTTCTTTGGAGATCAATGTAGAGAAAATAGACACCTTCCTCTTTCGGGAAGGCACCAAGAGAAAGTAGGCGCCTTCCTCTTCCAGGAAGGTTCCAAGAGAACGTACGCACCTTCCTCTTCTAGGAAGGCACCAAGAGTAAGTAGGCGCCTTCCTCTTCCAGGAAGGTGCCAAGGAAAGATAAGTGCCTTCCTATCATAAGGAAGGCATCGATGGGAAGGCACAATGATAGGCAAAGAGCCTTCCTCCCATAAGGAAGGCACCACTAGAAGACAAGCGCCTTCCTCTCATAGAAGGCGAGCGCCTTCCTCCCATAAGGAAGGCACCACTAGAAGGCAAGTGCCTTCCTCTCATAGGAAGGCACCAATAGAAGGTAAGCACCTTCCTCTTCCAGGAAGGCACCATGATAGTAAGACACCTTCCATATAGGGAAGGTGCCCGATATACTTAGGCACCTTACTCATAGGGAAGGCACCTCTGTTATTCACCCGTTGACCAGATTTGTACGACATGGACAATAGCGGCTGATGCAGTTTCAACTCTACGTCATGTAGAGCTAAATTGGAGATCACACCAATGTATTAAAGCATATTACCAATGCTAGGTGAAGCATGAACCAATCAGTGAACACATCGTCGTTAGAACCAAATGCCAATTTTAAGCAGACGTCGATTGCATTCACCAGACTGTCTTAATTTAGTCTGGGATGAATCGACTGTTGTAACCTCTTTGTAACATTAGTTATGTGGGTGTGTTATATAAACACACGTAGAACGCTTTGAGAGATATAGATTGATATATATTTATAAGGAGTTATAGAGACAGATAGAAGAGATAGATATTGAACACTTGGATAAATATATTATAGTTATAAGAGTTCCTAGCGCATGTTCAGCTGGGAGGAAGCTACTGGAGCCTAGGCCCACTCAAAGCCAGTATTTCTTCCCCACTTTTCTTGTGTTTTCTAGATTATTTTATTTCTTTTATAGGTCGTTTACCGCATTGCTATTTTCAATATTTGCAGTAGATTCATTTTTAGGAATGTGTAAATGTTTTATTTTCGTAGATTTAATTATTTTCTTCTTAAATAAATTATTGAGGAGTGCATGGGTGATTGACAACCACTTTGAAAACACTCCCCCAATAGTAGAATTAACAGACTCATCTCAATTTGTATTGTAAGCAATCTTATTCAGACCCTTCGCAAGTTTACGAAGCTCCCTAGGTTGATAAATTAAATGCACGGGCATGTGACAAAAGTAGGAAAAAGTTAACCTTGTTTGGCCCGCAACAAGCAATGCATCCTTGACCAAAAGGAGCATGTTGAGAGTGAGGAGTGATTGGCTCGTACCAATTTACACCCTCAAAGTGAATACAAGGAGTGCCCTAAAAGATGAGCTGCTTCATAGCCTGAATTGCACCTTGAACACATTAGTGTTGGACATTTTGAGTCAAAATTATCATTGATGTCAAAAGTCAGTATGCGATGGATGAAAGGCAAGGTTTAAAACCATGAGTTCAAAGTATATACAAATCATCTAAACAAATACTGAGGTCCAAGTCTAAGGCCATGGTTAAAGGTTAAAATGAAAGGCATTTAAGTTATTTAATATTTAAATTATTTAAAAAATTAAATAATTTAAAATTAGATATTTAAATATCTTTATTTTTGTTCTAAAATGAAAATGGGCCAAGGACCATATAGCACCGACATTTATGTGTATAATTTGTGGAGATTACCATACCTTGTGAAAAAATGATAATGCATCGACGAGGAGGCTTACAAACCAATGAAGACTCTTGTGAGAAAATCACCATGTCAAATACATAATACATAACAAATGTATTAAAGACACAACGTGTCTAAGGTTGAAGTGTGTGATAAAAATTGAATATTTGTGATGATTAAAAAGGGTTCTCTAAAAATAAATTTGTGAAGTGTGTCAAAGGTAAAAGTAAGGGTTGTATGATGTATAACAAAATCCAAGCGATGACAATACCGAGATAGGTTGGTCTTAAAATATAGAACAATGCACAAGAGAATTTTGAACAGATGAATAGTGTGAGTGGTTGTTGGTTGTGTGTAGCATAGAATGTGTCAAGGGTTCAAAACCCAACATATTCCTTTTGAAGTAGAAAGAACATTTTTTGGTTGAAATATTCAAAGGAGAAATAAGTTTGTATTGCTCTTATTTCATCTCATTCACCAAGATAGTGGAGACAGTTGTGAGCTTGAGAAAATGCTGTTATGATCAAGGAGATCCGAAGTTCAAATCCCTACAATGCCAAGAATTTTTGTTGGTTTTGTTGTTCGTGGTTCTAGGAAATGATAAATATGAATGTGTGTTGTGTAAAGTCTAAGAGGGTGCGTAGCCCGAGTGGTTTCCAAGACATGATGAGGGCGCTAAGAAAGGGGAGCGCTCATGTTCAAATCATGCGGATATATTTTTAAATGTATTCCTAAGTTTTGTTATATTTGATTTTAAAGGGTCTAAAAGTAAATTGGAGTTATAAGGTTCATTTTTGAGGAATTTATAAATTGTATGGTGTGTGCATTCAAAGTCATAAGGGTTTGATAATATTTGTGTAATTAATCCTTAGGGAGATATAAGGGGTGTAAAATAAAAGGAGTATATTTTGTTTAAAGCATAAGGTTGTTTGATTATTGCTCTATAATAAATTTTGGGGAGTAATAAGGGTACAAAACAAGAAGCATATATTGATTATTAAATAAGTGGATATGATATAGTTACTTAAAGAAAAATTGACCAATATAAACTGCATGAAATATTAGAGGATTGAATGTTTGTTGAGGTGGAGTGATAAGGTGTAATTTTAATATTATTTTTGTGATATGTTTTGTTGAAGAAAATTATCCTCTAACCCTTATTAAGATTGGCAAAGAAGTAATTGTGAGTGTGGCAGATTTGTGAGGTCAACTACTCTTCAAGAAAAGGTATGGGTAAAATTCTTCTTTGTTGAAATTGGTTGATTGGATTTATTGAAAATTAATTTTGGAGTGAAAATGATTTGATTAGGATTTCCTTTTCGAAAGTGTGTGAGTGAATGCTTCAATGTTTTCTAAATTAAGAGTTGTGATTAAACCTTGTTTTATAAGCATTTTAGACCATTGGTTGAGTCAAGTGTTTGAGTTAATGCTTCAAGGTTTTCTAAATTGAGAGTTGATATTAAAACCTTATTTATTAGCATTTTTGTTGAAGCAAATTTGTTATGCGAAGAATGTTTTATGAGCATTGTTGTTGAAGTGAGTTTTTATGCAAAGCAACTTGAACTTGAGTTAGAAAAGAACATGAGTATCATTGTTATGTGAGATTTGTTCTTGAGCATTGTTGGAAACATTTTCAGTTGGTTGATACATGTTTGGACTAGGGTTTGTGAGAAATGGTTGTTCCTTGAGGTGATTGGTTGAGTAGAGTTGATTAAGCCTAGTCAAGTGGATGCATGAAGTGGTTTTTTAATTTCAATGAAACAAACTATTCTATATTCTAATTGAGTTGAGATTAAGCCTTGAGAGTAGAACATATTGAGTCTCTAACAATTCTTTTTATGCTTCTATGATATTGAGTTGAGATTGAGAATTGATTATAGAACATATTGAGTCTCTAAAATTTTTATTTATGCTTTTATGAGATTGATTTGAGTTGATATTGAGCTTTGATAAAAGAACATATTGAGTCTATAAAAATTCTCTTTATGCTTCTATGAGATTGAGTTGAGAAAGTGATTGAGCATTGAGTATAGGACATATTGAGTCTCTAAAAATTCTCTTTATGTTTCTATGTGATTGGACAAGTTCTATGTGGACTTGTTAAGCTGATTTGAGGTAAGTCTTTGAGAAGGCTTGTGGATTGATTTTGTGTGAGATTTTGTGAAATCTTGCAATGTAGATTTGAGCAAGTCCTAGAGAGGACTTATTGAGTAGATTTATGCAAGTCCTAGACAGCACTTTTTGAGAATATTTGGACAAGTTTTGAGTGAGCTTGTTGAGAAGATTTGGACAAGTTCTGAGTGGACCTATTGAGTAGATTTGAGCAGGTTTTGAGTGGACCTATTAAGAATATTTGAGTAGGTTTTGAGTGGACCTGTTGAGCAAATTTGAGTAGGTTCTAAGTGGACCTATTGAGCATATTTGAGCAGGTTTTGAGTGGACCTATTGAGCATATTTGAGAAGGTTATGAGTGGAAATTTTGAGCATATTTGAGTAGGTTCTGAGTGGACCTATTAAGAAAATTTGAGCAAGTTTTGAGTGGAACTATTGAGCATATTTTAGTAGGTTATGAGTGGACCTATTAAGTAGATTTGAGTATATTCTGAGTGGACCTGTTGATTAGATTTGAGTAGGTTCTGAGTGGACCTATTGAGTAGATTTGAGTAGGTTCTAAGTGGACCTGTTATGTAGATTTGAGAAGGTTCTGAGTAAACCTATTGAGTAGAGCTTTGGAGGTGATAAAGCAGAGAGGACAAAGTCTCTAGTGGATAGATATCCATCATACATGACATTGAGGATAGGTCTTCTACGTGAGGACATGAGTCTTCAAGTGGAGAGAGATCCACATTAAGTGTAATGGAGGTAGTCTTTAGAGGATCACCAGCCAGAGCATAGGAGGAATTCTCTTGTGGATAGAGATCCATAAACCATATTTAGGGTATCAACACCTCCTTTGGACAAAGGTCCATAAATATTGTAATTGGGAAGTATTCCCAAAATATTATTTAAGAAATATTTAGAAGAAATATTTTCTCTGTGGAGGTAGCCATCTTTGGGTGAACCACGTTAAATCTATGTATCTACTGTGTATGATGATTTGTGAATTGATTTGGTTATTTCTATTGATATTTCCATTGATTATATTTATTAATACTATTTAGAAAATAAAAGTAAAAATTGGTCTTATAATGTTCACCCCCCCTCTTAGTATAAGATTATGTTCTTAAATTGGTATCAGAGTCGATTCCTTCGAAAGAAGTTTAATAGCTTGAAGGAAGATCCTACAAGAACATAAATGGCAAAGAAAGGCAAGAGTAGAAGCATAAGACACTTGAATAAAATAACACCTATGGTCATGAAAAAAAAGGAATATGAGTTTAATATTGTTGTGTTGGGAGGATAAATGGAACACAGGTCACCATGCAGCTTATTGTCCACAATAATATTTTATTTGTGGTAAACTTGGCCATGATGCAAGATATTGTAATGGGTTTAGTACCAATGAATATGAATATGATATTCTCTAAAATGAAATTCTAGAGATTGGTTGAGGAAAGGATAATAGGGACAACCAAAAAGGTATGAAGAAGAAACTCTACTTTAGTAATAGAAGAAAAATAATATGTTTCAAAAAAAGAAAAATGGAAATCCACTCTTAAGGAGCTTATTGAGTTGAAAAGAGAGAATTTAGAATTGAAGGCTCAAATACAAGAAGTTGAGAAATGTAATACAAAGCTTCTACGGGATATCTCTGACTTGAGAGATAAGGTTGAAAAAGCAAGAAGAATTGAAGAAGGTATGATTAAACAGTCAAAGATAAAAGAGGGAATGTGAAAGGCTTATGATTACTCTTGGAGAATTAAAAGGAGATAAACCAAGATTAAGGGTTAAAGCTCAAGAAGATGAGAAATAAAAATCAAGGTTTCTACAGGAACTCACTAACTTCAAAATCAAAGTTGAAGAGACAAGAAAAATTGAAGAAGGTACAGTTAAAAAATTAAAAACAAAAGATCTAGAGTGTGAAAGATTAGAGCATGAGATAGTTTCACTAAGGATGGAAGTAAAAGGTTATAAGCACAAGCTACACAAGTTTGAGGAAAATTCAAATACCTTGGAAAGGACTATCAATGCACAAAGGTCATCAATAACCATAACTAGACTTAGTTCTAAAGAAGAACAAGGGAAATAAGAATAAGAAAAAGGAGAGTCAAGATCAAAGACCAAAAAATAAGAAGAGTCAAAAGAAGTAAAAGAGAGTGAGACTTCTAAGGATAATTTGGACAATAGAAAGTTCAGCAAGGAAAGGAACAATGCACAAGTAAGGAATAGATGGAACATGAAAAAGGTAGAAGAGACTAAGAGACCAATGGGGTCTAGGCAAGGTTTCTTCAATGGAAGATGTTTTTCATGTCACAAGTTTGGGCACATGGCTTCATAGTGCAGGACACATGAAAGACATGAATATGGGAAAGAATAAATTTTCCATGGGTATTGCTACTCATGTAATGAGTTTGGTCACAAGGAAATGAATTTCAAGGTTCATGATAGAAGAGGATATAGCTTCACTAGGATAAATCCTAAGACATTTGCATCTCCAATGAATAATAACATTAAGTGTTATAAGTGCAATAATTATGACCACACAACAAAATGGTGTAGAGCAGACATTCCAAAAATGGGTATGAACAGGAACAGGAACATGAACAGGAATAGGAACATGGATGAGAACATGAATAGGAACAGGAACATGGATGAGAACAAGAACAAGAATGATGACATGGAAAGGAACATAGGCATGAATAGAAATAGTGAGAAGAATAAAAAAGATCAGATAAGAAGGAAATAGGACTTTCAAAAGGGTCAAAAAGGTATGATTTTAAAATTATGGAAAAAAATCTAAAGAAGAAAAAGAACAATACTTTCGAGGAGTAGAAATACTCCCACCCCAAAATTAACCACCTCTATAGAATGTGGGGGAGGGGCTAAGCTAAGAGGCTCATTATTAGCCTCGAGCCCCAAAGGTAACCATTTGCCATTGATGTCACAGGGGGAGAGATTTGTGTAATGGGAAGATATTTGATATTTGAGAGAGAATTGAGCTAGGGGGAGTAATGTCCCAGGGGGATCAGAACAAAAGAAAAGTCAAGTTTTGGTAAAAAGAGTATGGGTTTCCATTAATGACAAAGGGGGAGATTGTTGGACATTTTGAGTCGAAGTTGTCATTGATGTCAAAAGTCAATATGGAATGGATGTAAGGCAAGGTTTAAAACCATGAGTTCAAAGTATATACAAATCATCTAAAGGAAGACTAAGGGCCAAGTCTAAGGCCATGGTTAAAGGTTCAAAGGAAAGGCATTTAAGTTATTTAATATTTAAATTATTTAAAAAGTTAAATAATTTAAAATTAGATATTTAAATATCTTTATTTTTGTTCTAAAGTGCAAAATTGCCAAGGGCCACAAAGCACCGATATTTATGTGTATAATTTGTGGGAATTTCCATGTCTTGTGAAAAAATGATAATGCGCCGACGAGGCTTACAAACCGATGAAGACACTTGTGAGAAAATAATCGATATATCAAATACATAATACATAATAAATGTATTAAAGACACAAAGAGCCTAAGGCCGAACTGTGTGTTAAAAAATTGAATATTTGTGATGATTAAAAAGGGTGCTCTGAAAAGAAATTTGTGAAGTGTGTCGAAGGTAAAAGTAAGGTTTGTATGATGCAGAAAAAAATCTAAACAATGACAATACCTAGATAGGTCAGTCTTAAAATATCAAATGATGCACAAGAGAATTTTGAATAGATGAATAGCGTGAGTGGTTGTGGATTGTATGTAGCATAGAATGTGTCAAGGGTTCAAAATCCAATGAATTCCTTTTGAAGTAGAAAGGATATTTTTTGGTTGCAATATTCAAAGGGAGAAATAAGTTTGTATTGCTCCTGTTTCATCTCATTCGCCAAGATAGTGGAGATGATTGTTATCTTGGTCGAAGGCTGCTACAAGCAAGGAGATCCAAAGTTCAAATCCCTACAATGCCAAGAATTTTTGTTGGATATTTTTTTTTGCGGTTCTAGGCGGTGGTAAAGATGAATGTGTGTTGTGTAAAGTCTAAGAGGGCACATAGCCCGAGTAGTTTCCAAGAAGCAACAAGGACGCTAAGTGTTAGGATCCCATCCTAACCCTTAATGTAATAACTTCCATGATGTAATAATTTTTAAAGAACGTAGATAGTACCCATGATTAATATTTTGTAATGTTCTAAGTTTTAGCTTATGTAGTGTCTATGACAAATGGAACCCTTTTTATGTAACACTTGGTATATAGGTTATGTAAGGTGACCTTGTGCATGTAATTCGAGTGGCATTGTGCATGTAACTCGAGTGGCACTATGCATGTAATTCGGGTGGCATTATGCATGTAATCCAGGTGGCATTTTGAATGTAAGCCAACCATGGAAGGGAACTCTTTAAATACCCAAGAAGGCACCAATGTATTCATATTTTTATAAATTAATGAAGTGTTGAAGGAGGTTTCCCCCTTGAAGATGCCCACGATTCTATCTTATTGTGAAATTGTTCCTTTATGCAAATTTTTGTTATAATTTGTATTTTGTTCTGAATATTAATGTGAAGTGTATGTGAGTTTATTTCTAAGCAATTGTGTGAGTGTGTTTATTTGAGTTTATTTTATAGTAGGATCCTAAAAATTGGTATCAGATTGCTTTCTAGGGCCTGTTGGTCCGGCTTTCATGCACACCTCGGGAAAGGATGAAGCAAGGAAGCTCCGGAGACACCCACGAGACGGATCCCACTCATCTTTAGGATCTAGCTGGTTATCCAAGGTGCGAGTTACAGAGTTGGGTCGAATGGCAATTCACTCTTTTTCACTTCTGAAATAGGTTTCAATATGGACTGCTCTGTTACCTTACAGGGGGTTCTTGAACTTGTTCAGTAGTTGCAAAAGTTGATCAGATTTAACTTGAATTCTTTGATCTAGCTCTCATGGGTCAGCAGATTTAAATAAAAGACAAACAAAGAAAATAAAAATGGATCATTCACCGAAAGCAAAGAGAGGGTAGGGTAGGGCAGAAAGAGAAGTTTATCAAACATCAAGCTGTAAAACCCTAAACTATCAATCTTATCTATGCTATCAGCTTCACAACAGAACAAATCAAAGAATAAAGTGTCCGATCGAGTCTAAGATCACTTTCAACTAAGAGCACAAGGTAGAGTGAAACGGATCTAGAAGAAAATTATAAATCCAAGGGCAACTGGTTAAAACTGGTATCTTTCACCGGTAGCCTAGCTCGCACAGTGAAGACAGAGCAATTAGAACAAACTTACACCTAAAATATGTAATTTCCCTTAGCAGACAAAATAACAACTGAAGCCTAACAGCATATTTAAACTTGATAATGGCAGATTTACAGCATATATCTAATAAACTTTAAATGAAACGGATAACAGAAGAAGATACACTTATCACACTCTACAAAATATTAGGCTCCTGGCCATGCTATCACAGAAAAGCTAAAGCACATCAGCTCCAAGTCCAAAAACAAAGGGTTTCACAAAATTTGTAAGAAATTGCTTATAAGCCTTTTATTTCTAAGTCTCCGCCTCCCGTGATTACATTTAGAATCTGTATTTATAGACTCAGGACAGACCCTGATCTTTTCAAAATATCTTGCTCAAACCCTAAATCTTATCGCACTTAAACCCTAGGACCCGGGTTTTACAATAAAAATCCATTTAAAATCAAATTCCGGATAGAACTTAACCCTTCGACAAATCGTGCGGTTAGTCGCCATAAATGGAGAAGATAAAATCAAATGCAACTTGCATTCATCCGCAGCTGCAAATAAATGCCTCCATTAATTTTGCTGGTGAGCCGGATGAGTCACCACTTCTCCATCAATTTGTTCCCGCAAATCCATCTTTGAGTTGAAATGGTCTTCATGCTATCAATTGTGTCATAAATTTGTCATTGAATGCTCTCACCGTCAGCTTCTCTTCTAGCATGGCGGTCTTCGATCAAATCTGCACTTTAACTTTGTCTTCGTGGCCTTTCCCGGTTGTCCCGCAAGTGCCAGATGGAATCCTGCATGAAAGACAAAAAGATTATATTAGTACTTTAAAATCATTAAATCAAAGCTTAAAGCATTAAAAACAGATTAAAATCAGCTAAAAAGCTTGCATGTCGGCTTCTGCTCTGTCTGCCTCACACTTTGACATGTGTCACTACCCCAGGATGCCTTCTGTTTCTCGTCGAAATGCACTTTCAGGTCAACTTATGACTTTCTCTCTCCTACCGTGATTCTGCAATAGGTCGTGATTTCGTGACATGTCACAAAATCGCAACCCTGCCAGCGCATCGGCAACTTCTTCCCTCGTCGGCCGCAAAAACGTGACATGTCACGATTTCGCGACATGTCACGAAATCGCGACCCTTGCCGGCGGCCGTACATCTTCCTTGCTTCCTGTCGTGATTTTGCGACATGTCGCAAAATCGTGCCTCTCGCTGGCCGCCGTACATCTTCCTTAAAACGTGCAGCGCGTCGCTACCATTTTCTCCCTTCGCCTTTGAAACGTGCAGCGCGTCGCTGCAGCCTTTTACCCCTGATTTCGAAACATGCAGCGCATCGCTGCAACTTTTTCTTTCGACTTGGAAACATGCAGCGCATCGCTGCACCCTTTAGCCCGCAATTTTGAGACGTCAGCGAATCGCTGCACATTTTGGACTTAGCCAATTTATCATTCTGTAGCCCACTTTCTCTCTCCTACCGTGAAAATGCGACATGTCACGATTTCGTGACATGTCGCAAAATTGCGCCCTTCCGTACAGCTTGCTTCTCTCTCCAAAAAACTATCGCGATTTCGCGACATGTCGTGAAATCGCGACCTTTCTGGCACTTAGCCAATTTTCATGCATTTTCTCTCTCCTATCGCGAAAATGCGACATGTCACGATTTCGCGACATTTTTCTCCCCGGATTTCTCTCTCCTCATCCTGCAGCGATTTTGCGACACTTTCCAAAAATGGAAATGTCGTGATATCGCGACACTTCCAAAAATGGAAAGTGTCGCGATTTCGCTACGCTTTTCCGACTTAGCTGCATTTTGATTTACCTGTCGCGATATCGCGACATTTCCGAAAATGGAAAGTTTGATTTTTCATGAATTTATGCAACTGTTTTCCTGGATTTTCTCGGTACCGGTGCAAAGATTTTGCTTAAGCATGAATGATTTCTAGCATGCAAAAGTGAAGTCTGGGATAATAAAAGCTAGAATACAAGAGAAAGCACAACATTAAAAGCAGGCAAGCAGATTGGAATTTAAAACCTGAAAATTATCAAGAGGGTCCCTGTTGCAAAATGGTATTTCAGGGCTTTCAAGAGGATTGGAATCTCATTTTTCAGTGGGGGTGTGTTGCTTCTCAACAGGGCCAAGTTTTTATACAATAGTAATGATTCTTGCCTGTTAGGTATAATCTCCTGTTATTTTTGTATAAATTTTTTTCTTTACTATTATAAAAAAAAAAGACAAAGACCAATAAAAAAAATAGTATTTTTAGTTGAGTAGGTAGAAACCTTGTGTTGAGGGTTTTAAAATATCATGAAGGATATATCATTATTGGCTAAGCTAGATAGCCCATACAACGTCTAGTGAAGTGAGGGGCGATCAGGCTCCAATACCCAAGCCTCAGACAGAACTCGTGCACGAACTTGAGCTCCCACGCATCTTTGGGTGTATTGAGAGACCATTCTAGGGTTAACAAAATTTTATCCAGTAGGAATATTATCAGCCTTGTATCATCCATAGTCCATGGGACATAGCATCCCGGATGATTACCCTCCCGTACTATCAGAGAGGCAGATAGTGTGCTCAAGGGTATGTGTGGAATCCTCCTTGGGTAGTGGCCTAAAATATTGGTCCGAGCACTATTGTTCGTCACTATAGTATAATAAAGGGCCTATGGGTGTTACATACTCCTTTACCTAGCATACCTTGGTTTTGGTAAAAATTCAACCTGCAAAAAAATCACAAACCAAAACTCCCTGTTTGTAAACCTGTATTCTAAATTCCTAAAAGTGAGCATATGTGAAAGGAATCCTCTACCAAAAAAATAGCATAAATTGAATGAATTTAGGATAGAATATGAGGGTGATAGTTAAGTTGATAGTCTAGAGAATAACGATCGATTTACGAGTGCAGATATGATCGAGTCGAGTACGGTCGGGTCACAAATTGCAGTTTTTAGTGTCAGAATAGAATTGTCATCACAGTAACCTACACAATACAGAGAATATTAAGACTAGTGAGGTAAGCAGTGTCAGAGAGACTATTAGGGTTGAGCAAAACATTGATCGAGTGACCAGAGACCAATTACAGATAGTGCTCTAGTACCTAACTTTTGCACTATAGCTCAAACTCCAAAACTGTAAACATCGTTAGTGTATCGCTCCAAATTTTTTGCATCCTTACCTTCAGGCTATAGGATTCGTGCCCGAAAGGGGGATGTGAAAAGGATGGGATAATACCTCGGATTAAGATGCCCTTTAAAGGTTTTGCCTCTCGGGGGAAGGGTATAAGGGTGATTTTTTTACAAATGGTGGGTTCACCAAGAAAATTTTGAATGGTAGTTTCCACTCCTAGGTTGACAGTGAGTTTGATGTGTTCATTTTTATACTCGATCATTCAACTCCTAGGTTTGGCCAAGATGAATCTAAACTATTCTATATGCCAATGCTGATTTAAATGAATACAAAAAATAGGAATGAATGCTAATCATAGAGAATATGCTAGCTAAAATGTATCATACCTGATTCCGGATGTCTAATGAAGATTCTAAGTTTTGTAATAGTTTAGATCACCTCAATTCGTACGTGATCATCTCATATTTCATAGGATCATCTCAAATCATAGAAGGTCATTTGAGATCATATAGAATCATCTAAAATCTGACGAATTTGTGAGACGAATTCGTCAGAAACTTGCAATCACAAAAATAGATACAAAATACCCAAGATGCAACTACAGAAGCAAAGGGAAATGATAGAAATAACTATAAATTTGTCTAAATGACAGATCCAAATAGTAATTAAAGAGGAAAAACATCAACTTCACAATTTATTTTTATTTTATCATGAATTTATATTAGATGAGGTGAACTCCAAGATGCATAAGTATAATAATTTAAGATAGTGAAAAAATACAATAGGAAATTACAAAAAAGCTAAGGAAATGCAAACTTTGGGTTCTTATTGCCCCCAATCTGGACTACAGTCAGGATCGCCTCCAATCGTATGAGATCGTCTGTTCTTCTTGACAAGATCATCTCAAATCATCCGAGATCGTTTACGATGATCTGAGCTAGCTTCGACTAAAAAATAGTAGATTTCTTGCAAGAAAATGCAAAATACAGAATACAGACAGTAGTGCAAGGATGCTCTAGGGAATAAGGAACTAAATCTGCAAGGAAATCCATCAGCTAAGGGGTTTAGGGGGTTCAGGGGGATAAAATAGAAAAATCCTAGTTTATATAGGATTAGGAAGAGGTTAGGAGGTTGGGGATCATCCCAATATGGGAGATCTCCAACAAGGAAATCTCCAACTATGCAAACGCATTTTTGCCCAAGTTGGAGAGGCTGTTGAAACAGAAGCTAATTATGAAAATTTAGTTTTGGGACGAAATCGTCTGGACGTTCTATTCTAGACGAATTCGTCATATCGAGGATGATTTCATCTAATTTGCGACGATATCATCCAACGGTAAAAACAAATCCTAAAAATGGCACAAAAAACGAGGAAAAGGGGTAATAGGCGGTTAACGGGCAGTTTGGGGTTAAAATTCAATTTTTTTATCTTTTATCTTTTACTAAGGTTTTAACCGTGCCAATTTTAGGGTGCTACATTTTACCCCCTCTTTAGAAATTTTTTCAAAGAAAATGCGTTAAAGACGAGTTTTTCTCATTTTACGAGAAAGTAAAAATATACTCAATTTTTTAGACGACGATTCTTGGTCGAATCGTACGAATGCTGACTATGGTGCCCCCTCCGTGTTTTTACCCAAATCGAACGTTTGAGGAAAAAACATGGAAAAGCAAAAATTAAAATGTTGATTTTTAAATAAAACTAAGAAAATAGGGTAAAACCCTAATTCATTTTTACTATTCCAGAGCTCTGTAGAGAGAAAAATGGTGGAGATAGCGCACAAAGTGACAGAGGTTCGACGCGGGCTACGGGTAAGGATCTAATCCTTGTAGATTAGGTTTGATTTAACTTTGTGCAAGTTTTTTTTATTTAAATTTGATTTTTTGGGGCATCATGGCCATTTTTAGGCCGTCGATGATGTCGGGATGAAATCATCCCTATTTCATCAAAATCGTCCCTATTTCGTCGAAATCGTCTCTAGATCATTGATTTCATCTATGGAAAAAATCGGTGAACTAGGGGTGATCTCATCCAACAAGGGGTGATCCCCAAGTTGCGAAATAGGAGATGATTTCATCCTGACAGAGGACGATGCTGCCCAATTTGGGACGATATCATCCAATGGTGGACGATATCATCCTTAACTTGATTTTAAATTATGTTTAATTTGATTTTAATGATTGGTTTATTAATAAATTTTGTTGTTTTATTGTTTGTTTTGCAAAAAGGATTACTAAAGAGCCAAGAATGGAAATACGATAGGCTAAGAGATGACCTGGACGCTCTCGACCAGGAAAAGCGTGACCAACTAGCACGGGTCAGGCTACGACATGTGGTAGAGATGCCACAAGTACCAACTAACATGGGGCTATTGATAGCCCTAGTAGAGGTGGTATCTGGGGTCATCCTACTTTAGATTATCGACAAGGGAGATGGTTCCTACTCTAGAGGATGTATGGAGGATCATGAGGATCCCCATACAGGGATGGCTGATGATGCCTACGGCCAATTAGGTCCAGGCGATGATGATACTGACTGGAGACCCAAGCTTAACCCTGGAGAAGGGCGGGGTGAACATCGAGTCTCTATGGTAGATGCCTAGGGCATCTAGGTTGACTCAAGTTTTTGCAGGAGTGGTCGGTGGCTGATTATTGTGCCACCAGAGTGTGTGCAGACTATTGTGGGTGCTCTTAGACATAGTCTGTGACATGAGAGACCATGGGTATAGATTTGCATGGGGCAAATTTGTACTTTATCACTTGTATAGAATCATGCATGGGGTTGTATACAAGGGGGGTCGATTTTTGGTCATGACATCGCTACTACAGGTTTGGTGCTGGGAGCACATTACGATACGAAGGCCGATAGGGCTCCCATTGATAGGGATTGATCGAGAGAGGCCCTAGGTTTTCTACTGGTGGCTACGGAGGGGTTCACAGCGGTGGATAGATCCATCGATGTCATGGAGGTTGCTAGAAGACCTCATCCCAAACCAGATCACCTGGAGACTGTGGCGAGAGCACCTTGAGTGGGTAGAGGATGGGCAAGAGCTAGCTCACATTAGGCGAGTTTGTTGGTTGAGGATGGAGCGGGGAGAGGTAGAGCTCCATCGCTACAATCAGGTACTATGGTAGTTTAATCTATAGTAGGGGATCCCTTCTCTCAGGGATTATGAGTACTCCTAGACTGTTTGGGATAGTACTATACTGAGTAGGGCTCCAAATATGCAATGATTCTAGAGTTAGGACATAGATGATGCCCCCATGCAGCCAGTGGATGGTGACAAATACAGGGTTGCAGACGACTACGATGCCTGGTATGCAAGCATTCACCCTCCTTGGATGACAAGGGTGCAGGTTCCAGTGCATGCCGTGGTGTTCCAGATGGGGAGGTGATGGCAGGCTACTATTGAGGCAACATGGAGTCGAGGGGGGAGAGAGTAGTGGCGGTCCCCATAGGAGAGACGTCAGCGGATGGGTCAAGCTCCATAGAGGCCATGAGAGATAGGGTGGAGGGAGGAGAGACTCCCTTTGTAGCAGAGGGAGAGACCACCATCGCCTGATAAGGGCAAGGGTGTCGACGTAGGGGAGAGCAGCAAGACAATGACTCTCCAAGCTGAGGTTGCCCACCTTCGAGCTCAGGTGTAGTCACTACAGGAAGAGGCTACTCAGCTCAAGGCTCAGGTACGGACACTGTAGGATGAGACTACACAGCTCAGGGCATGGAGTGGAGGGGCGAGTAGGGATTATCTAGTGTAGTCTATGATGCAAACCACATTCTACCAGGGGGTATACTTCCAGCTAGTTCTAGAGGGCCAGAGGGTATAGCTGCCAGCCAGCATTGCCAAACTAATCAGGATGGGATCGACGAGGACATCCTCATGATTGACAGCGAGGACCCGAGACATAGCATAGACTGCTATGGGACCACCTCCTCCACGTCAAGGTGGGGGAGGAGATGAGGCTAAGAGCTTGAGGGCTTCTTGAGACTAGGTGGCTATAGACTGTACATAGATTGTATAGATTTTTGAGAGGATTGAGTATGCCAGGGTATAGATTGTGGCATACCAATCCAGTTTTGATATGATGTATATAATTTTTGTGATATATATATGTGATATTTTTGATATGACTTGTTCATATGTTTTTATGATGCTTCCATGTTTGAATTGTTTGCTTGTTTGATTGATGATTCATGTAATTATGTTGTTTGGAAATATTATAATTTGATGTCATGCTGTAGAATTTAAATGAAATAATCTGATGTAAACAATTGGTTGTTGTGGTGTGATTTGATGAAAAATGAAAAGAGACTTCTAACAATAATTTCAAAGGACATTGTCACTGTTATAGACCATTTCATGGAGTCACCGCTTGCTCGGTCGTCAAGCTAATCCCAGTATAGAAATATTGTTGAAAAGTAAAAGAGTTCTTAAGAGACTGTCTTAAGAATATGTGTTGTGATGATGGAGATGATGGTTTGATTATTTTTTTTCAGATTTTCATAGAAATAGTATGCATGGGATACTAAAAGAAATATGATTTTGCTAGGCATAAATTCCTAAGTGTGATAAAATTTTGAACAATTCCTTAGAAATTATACCATGGTTGCAAAATTGAATGTTGAAATAATGACATGAAATAGAATAAGTGTTCATTCATTTGTTTTAAAGCATAATTGTGTAACATAATGATGCAAGTCATATGCTTTTTATG
The DNA here is from genome assembly GCA_028583015.1 of Wollemia nobilis. Taxonomy (NCBI): domain Eukaryota; kingdom Viridiplantae; phylum Streptophyta; class Pinopsida; order Araucariales; family Araucariaceae; genus Wollemia; species Wollemia nobilis. The sequence continues at coordinate 9,796,878 of JAQPPZ010001925.1, forward strand.
CATTTGTTTTAAAATAAATGGGAAATAAAATTAGAACAATGGTTTGCGCTAGGCATAGAATTTATAGACTTATACCATCATCGTGAAATCCAAAGAAGAAAATAGATATTTTGGTTTTATTGCAAGATGAATTTTTGACTTTTGATAAACAGAAAAATAATAATATGAAAATTTTGTTTGAAATCATTTTTGTGATTTTGTGAAAAGATGTATGTAATTGCTTTTATACAAAACAAAAATTCTGAAATAAAAGGATAAAACTATTCCGAAAAGAATTACATAAACATTTTAAATTATCTCAAAGACAAATGTAGATTTATAAGGGATCCTCATGTGTAAATGTGAGTTCATTACCGATCTTGATTTATCATAATGATACCAAATCTCTCAAATACAAATGTGTGTGCGATTGTATTGTTCATTCACCAATTTTGAGAAAGATAATTTGATACAAGTAATTTGACTTAACCAAATGAATGTTCGTTGACCATGATTTATATGCATGTAACCATACCATAATACTATGTAAGTCGGGTTATCAAGAGCTAGCTAATCCATAAGCTGACATAGGTCTATACAAAAGAAGGTCGCTAATGTGACAGACATATCACCACGCTAGGAATTACCCAAGGCCAAGTGGGTTGGGTACAAACCACCTATTATGGGGCTTACCTCACAGTTTTCGAATAATTGAGAATTCCAGGGATTCAAGCTCATTCACCCTTCTTTTCTTTTCAAGGGGTAGGGAAAGGATTTTATTGCATTTTGCTTTTGCGTTTCTCTTTTGCTTCTTTTTTCTTTTCTTTTTTTTGTACTTTTGTATTTTTTCTTGATATTTGAGATAATGCTGAAATATTGTTATGATGATACAAAATAACATTTTTCTTTTTCTCTTTTTCTTGAACTTTTCTTTTCTTCCTATGCTAGGGATACTTGATCGGATTAGCTGTAGAGCAAGGAATTTTTATTCTAGGTAGGGGTGTGCTTGTTCTTTTGTCAATTCTCAAAGATCCTAGACCATGTGCATGATAGGATAGCAGGGGAAACTTTTCGCTCAAGAAACCATCTCTACTATGTAGCATCATATCGAATTTGCAATGAAATCATTTTAATGTGAGAAGATATACTTGGTTCAAGTAAATAACAAGATCAATTCTCTATGCTCAAAACTTTATTTAATTCAACTGTGGACTTTGATATATGAGAGATTAATAATCATATCAAATAAAATCAAGACATTTATGCATGTGAGTGTGAAAGTGTGGGATTCCAAATAAATGCTAATTTGTCCAAAATAAATGAAAATATAACTGCAATACTGCACGATTTGATAGGTACAAAAATAAAATATGTTTTTGAAGATTTTGATGTTTTTGATGTTTTTGATTTTAAGTTATGAATTGAAATAAATACAAGGTGATTGTTTTTGAAACGTTTTAAATAAGTGACTAAAAGGAAATAATATGCAAAACAAATATATACAATGATGAAATGACCAAATTTTATGCATATTAGCGTTTGAGATGCATAATGTTCATAGGTTCTTTAAGTTCTTTACCATCTAAGGTAGATAATTTGTATGCTCCCAATCCAAATTTAGCAGCGATGACATATGGTCCAAGCCAGTTGGGCTCAAATTTACCTTTAAGGTTTTTAGTTGCATTAGTATTTTTTTTATTTTATTTTAAGACAAGGTCGTCAATCTCAAAGGATCGATGATGAACTTTCTTAAGGTATGCTCACTTAAGCTTGTTTTGGTAGGCACGAAGATGCTCCAAAGCATTGATGCGCTTTTCATCTAGAATTTCTAGCTGACTAAGTCTACCAGCACGATATTCATCCCCTAATTTAGTCTCTTGAAGTATTAAAGCTAAAGAAGGAACTTCTAATTCAAAGGGAAAAATGGCTTTAGCACCATAAACCAAGACAAAAGGTGAAGTTCTAGTGGGGGTTCGAACACTAGTTTGATAGGCCCACAAAGAAGGATATAATTGAATGTGCCAATCTCAACCAGATTTATTGACCAATTTTTTGAGAATTTTGATTAAGGTTTTATTAGATGCTTCTGATTGGCCGTTACCCTAAGGATAATAGGGAGTAGACCAATGATGTTGAATTTTATATTTTTGACATAATTTTTTGACATCTTTATTTTTGAAACAAGTTCCATTATTTGAAATGAGATTGGTAGGAATTCCAAACCTACAAATAATTTGGTTAAAAATAAATTTGGAAACTTGTGTTCTAGTGCATGAAGCTAATGGCATAGCTTCAACCCACTTCATGAAATACTCAGTGGCGGTTATGATGAATTTGTGTCCATCGGATGACACAGGGTTGATTTTTCCAATGATGTCTAAGCCCCATTTTGAAAAGGTCCAAGGAGATGAAATAGCTTGCAGTTCTTGTGAATCCGCATGGACAAGGTCAGCATGTTTCTGGCACTTGTCACAATGTCACACATAATTATGTGCATCATTTTCCATGGTAGGACAAAAATATCCTATCCGAAGGAGTTTCTTAGCAATGGCGCTACCACTAAAAATTCCCCCATAAGATCCATTGTGGGCTTCATTCAAAGCGGATCTAGATTGTTCTAGATTCAAACATCACAGTAAGATGCCTTCAAAATATCTTCTATACAAGGTATTACCAATAATCACGAAGAGACTTGCTTGTCTACGTAATAACCTACGCTGGTTGCTAGTACAACCATCAGGGAGGGTTCCTTTCTGCATAAAATAAAATATATCAGTATGCCATGGTTCAAGAGTTGTTTCATTGATGAGAAACACATCCAAAGGATCTAAGCATGATTTGATTGAAGCGGGTTCTCGAAGTCAATGAATAATTATGGTAGCATATTCATCATCTAACTCCAAGGGCAAAAGAGATGCATCTGCAGCCATAGCATCAACCGCACGATTGCTAGTTCGAGGAATAGCTTCCAAATTAACTTGATCAAACAAGGATAATAATTGCAAAACATATGTTTTATATGGGCGTAATTTATCATCTCTGGTCTGATAAACATCATTTATTTGATTTATGACAAGTTGAGAATCACCGAAAACCAATAAATTTTTAATTTTCAGTGCCAAGGCAGCTCGTAATCCAAGGATAAGAGCGTCATATTCAGCAATGTTATTGGTGCAAGCAAATGTTAATTTAAAGGATAGAGGTATAAGATGTTTTTGTAGAGATATTAAAATAATATCCACACCAGACCCAATCATGCATTGGGCTCCATCAAAGTATAGGGACCATTGCTCTGAATGGTCTGCCTCTAGTTTAAGGCATTCATCAGGAAACTCAATGATGAGGGGATGGGTAGATTCTAAGGGTGCAGCAGCTAATTGATCTGCTATGATTTGACCCTTAACAGACTTCTATCCTTTGAACGTGAGTTCAAATTCGCTTAGCGCAAGAACCCACTTGGTTGTGCAACCAGATAAATATGGTCGACTCATGAGATATCGCAAAGGGTTGAATTTGGCAATGACATACATTTTTTGATTGAGCATATAATGTCGTAGTTTTTTTGTAGAAAATAAGACTGCTAGACATAGCTTCTCTAATATGGTATAGCAAGTTTCATAACTGATTAAGGTTCTACTGATGTAATAATTAGCACGTTATTTCTTCTCATCATCAATCTGTGCTAACATAGCTCCTAAGGCAGAATCGGGAGCAAAAATGTTCAAGATAAATGGACGATCAGATCTAGGTGGGGAAAGCACTGGTGGTTTAATGAGATATTGCTTAAGGATTCCAAATGCTTCCTAGCATTCTTTGTCCTAATGAAAAGAGACATCTTTCTTAAGAAGCTTAAGAAAGGGTCCAGTTTTTTCCACCAACTTATCGATGAAGCGACGAATAGCTTGAATCTTACCTTGTAAACTTTGTAATTCTGATATATTGGTGGGTGCGGGTATATCTGTGATAGCCGCAATCTTGAGAGGGTCAATTTCAATGCCACGTAAAGAGATTATAACCCTTAATAATTTACTGGACTTAACTCCGAATATGCATTTGGTTGGATTTAGTCGGATAAGATATTCCCTTAACCGATTAAATACTTTTCTCAAGTCATTTAAATGATCATCTTCTTTGATGGAACGAGCTATAATATCATCTACATAATCATGTAGAATATCATGCATCATATCGTGAAAGATATAAGTCATAGCTCGATGATAGGTTGCACCTGTATTCTTTAAACCAAATGGCATCACTTTCCAAAAAAAGGTTCCCCAAGGGGTAATAAAGGCTATTTTAGCCTGATCTTCAGGAGCTATCCTGATCTGATTATAACCAAAAAATCCATCCATTAGGGATATCATTCCACTTCCAGCAGTAAAGTCAATGATCCGATCCATGTTGGGAAGAGGAAAATCATCTTTAGGGCATGCAACATTAATATCTCTAAAGTCTGTGCAAACCCTAAATTTAGTGGCTTCTTTCTTAGTTACTGGAACTACATTTGAGATCCATTCAGCATAATCAATGGCTTGTATAAAAATGACTTTCAACGAGTTTTCTAGTTCTCCTTTGACTAGTAAGGCCACTTTAGGATGCATTTTTCTAAGTTTCTATTTAACAGGTTTAGCATCCGGATGGACTACTAGATGATGCATAACTATAGAAGGGTCCAAACCTGGCATGTCTTCATATGTCCAAGCAAAGACATCTTCATAGTCTTTAAGAAATGAAATGTATTTATCTTGTTTTTCTTGACTTAATTCTAATCCAATATTGATTATGTGAGGGTTATGTTCGGTTCCAATGTTAATTTTTATAACGTTTTCAACTTCCATATGTAAATTTCTCTCAAAATTACGTGGGGCAGGTGAAACACCCAATTCTTGTAATTTTTTCCAAGGTTAGCTTGGATAATTCGTCTTGAGGAGTCGTAGCTTCAAGCTGGGCTATACTCGGTATATAGCCATTGAAATAAAATCCATTATATAACAATTCCTCAATGAAAACATCATGAAAGATATCTCCCTCCAACTCGTCTTTGGATTTGGCAATCATCTCAGGGTATGCAATGGATATCATATTACAGGTAAAGGAAGTATTCTTTGCACGCAAAGAATCTTATTTATCCTTATAATCTTGGTAACATACAAGATGGTCATCATCCTCAAATGGGAAGGGCTGACCTTTACTAGAAAATAGGCCCACACCACAGCAGGAAGGCCACGGTTATACCTTAAAAGGTTCTTTCATACCATTTTGGAAAGGTCCCAAACCTTTCCCTTTATATCCCAGTTTAAGCATTATAGGCTTGGCTTTAATATACTCATTAGAAAAATAGCATCTAGCATATCCATCACAATGTGTCTTGATGTTTCTGGGTATTCTTCCCCAATCATATCCCATATAAATAAAAGCACAACTCCTGACTTGGTAGATACTTCCCATAGGCTGTGGGAGGCCCAAGGTACAAGGATAGGGTGTGAGTTTATTTAAAATAAGGGAAGTTTGCATGGCAGTGTTGGTTTCTTCTGATATAAGAATTTTAGATAAATCGGGTAAGAGCTCATCAATAAGAGCATAAGAGGTAGAAGGAAAATTTTCTACATCATCGGATGTGGAAAGGATGCCTGTAGTGGATGTAGATGTTATAGGGATATCGATGGATGAGTCTATAGGTATGGAAGATATAGGAGTAAAACAAGAAGCATTGGTTGTAATTTTAGGATCTTTTCGAGGTCCTAATGTGGTTTTTTCTAAAGATGGTTGAGCTATATATATAGGTGTAGTTGAAAGAGTAGATGATGTTATGGGTGTGTGTTTCACACGTTTGGGTGGATGATGAGAATTAGGATGTGTGGATGACAGGGCAGGGTAAAATTGAACTCCAATAGGTTCTGCCAAAGCACACATATCAAAGGGTCTAGGATCACCATGAATGGTAACCAAATAGTTTTTAAATTTGAACTTAACACACTGATGTAAAGTGGATGGAATCGCTTGCATCGCGTTGATCCAAGAGCGACCCAAAAGTATATTGTATGATGCAGGGCAATGTACAATAAACACGGTTGTATCTAGGGTTCTAGGACCAACTTGCAAGGGTATAGTAATGACTCCACACATTTCTTGTGTCTCGTCATTGAAGGATTTTATAATCATATCAGTTCTTTTCATTTTGTCACTTCTAAACCCAAATCATTGGTAGAAGTCAAAAGTGCATATGTTTAAAGATGAACCATTATCAATCAAGACTCGTTTAATGGCTACATCTCCAATTAGGGCAGTAATATATAAGGGGTTATCCTTATGTAAACTATGTTGTGGGATATCTCTATCTCAGAAGTCAATACAATCAATTTCGTGAGTTATGATAGTATTGGACATGGCTTCAGGTTGAATATTTTGTGGTACCATCATTTGGCTTAATGTGAGAATTAATTCATCCCTATGGGTAGGAGAAGATCTTAACAGGTCCAAAAGGGAAATTCTAGCTGTAGTATTGGATAATTGTTCATTAATATTATAAGGAGGCTTAGGTTGAACATTAGGTGCATAATTCCCTTTATTGGGATTTTTCAAAACAAATGGAGCTGATCCATCATTCTTAGTTTGATCCTATTGAGATTTTTGAGCCTGTTGTCTGGTAACGGCTCTGATGGTTCCTACAATATTATTTTGCAAGTGATGAATAGGTCTTGGTCTAGCATTTATGGCTTGTTCATTAGAAAGTATTTGGTGAGAAGATGGTCTAGTAGTGACTCTTCTAGGAATTGGTTCTTCTGGAACTATAGAATTTGTGATAGGTTGAATAGGATCTGATTCATCTTCAAAACTATTCGATTGATTTGAGGTGATTTCCATGTCACTTTCAGTCTCATATTCGATGTCACTAAGATCAAGTATCCAAATATTATGTAGAGGTCTAGTCGTAAATATGGATAAATTTGTGTCAAACATTTGAGGATCATGAACAAGTAATTGTCCACTAATAGTCCCTACATATCGGGTAGGAGGGGGAACATTATGATGCTCAATTTGATTAGCCACCTCTTTACCATGCTTTGGTAAAGGATGTTGAAATATGTCCAACGATTGATTGGCATTCTAATTCTGATTTTGGGGAATGTTCTTTTGAGCATTATTAGAAGGATTTTGTTTAGGTTGAAAGGCTTGCACTTCCATCTCATTGTTATCAATTAAATCTTGTATTTTATGTTTTAATATTTTACAAGAGTTGGTAGCGTGTTTGGGTCCTCTATGGAAATCACAATGTATATCAACTCTGTATCCGGGTATAGTTGGATCAGATTCCCATATAGTTGGTAATTGGATCAAACCTTGTGCTAGTAATTGTAGGAGAATGGTTGATAAAGGTTTATTTAACCTAGTAAATTCTCAAGGTGGTTTATCAGGAGGTTTCAATATAAACTTCTCTGTTGTTTTCGTAGTATTAACATTGGCAATGTTTCTGCTATCAATGACTCTGTCACCCACAACTTGTTTATTTTTATATTGATTTCTGGATGTTTTCTCATCATCTTTCTTTTTGAGATGACCTCTTCTAATGAGAGCATATTCCACCCTTCGAGCTAAATCGATAGCTTGATCGAAGGTGGTCAAGGTAGCAGTTGATAATTCATAGGATAGTTGTTCTTGTAAATTATTGATAAAAATATCCAACATTTCCCTATAAGGTAACACAAAGTGTAATTTTCCTATCAACTGCATCCATCGAGCTAAGAAGTCAGCAAAAAACTCATCTTTGTCTTGTTTTAAGTTGTACAAATATTTAATGGTTACATGCCTTTCGATATAGGCACTAAATTGACGCACAAAATACTCAGCGGTATCTTCAACATTTCTCAAAGAATGAGTGGGCAATTGATAATACCACTCCAATGCCATCCCCCCTAAGCTTTTCGAAAACATTTTTAGTAATAACAAGTCATCATGTGATATGTCATGACATGCTATCCTAAACATACGAAGATGCTCTATGGGATCTTCAGTTCCTTTATATATAGGTAAGACAGGCATAGGAAAGTGTTTGGGATATGGTTGTGTTACAACTATAGGATCTAGAGGTTGACTACACATCTCTCGATAATTGTACGAGGGACGATAGGGATCTATCTGGTCCATGCGGGAGACTAATTGTTTCACCATGGCTTCCAGATTACCTGTTTGTCCACCATATTGGTTTGGTGGTACATGAGTATGGGATTTGTGAGCGTAGGAATGCGGGACATAAGGATTAGATGCTATATTGTTGTTATGCAAATGATTGGTAGGAAGAGTATTATGAAGAATATTTGTTGTAGCATTATGTTGTATCCCAGATTGTTGGAAATTGGTATTTGGTTTTGTTTTAGGCTTTTGTTGATTTGAGGTATATTGATCAATAGCTTGGCAAAATAGAGCAATGAATGAAGGTTTATTTTGTGTGGGAATAACCCTTGGCTTGGTAATAGGCACTCTAGGTGGTTGGGTAACCTGTTGTTGTTGCATGTTCTGGATTATAGTAGCCATGTCCAAATTGGAGGGTCCGACTTGATCACTCTCTTGATCAACGAAGGACAAAGGATTAGTGCATGTGTGATATATATCTTCTAGAGTTGCTTGAGTGTCACTAATTTGATCTTTATCCATATGAACTGCTCCATTAAGAGTGTCAATATTAGTATTGAGGAATTTCCAAAAATGTTCCATGTTCTCAAAAGTAACAACTCCTTCTGGAGATATTTTAGGAGATGAGGATCCTTCCTATCTATCATTTTATTTTTGTTCATTTGCGTCCACAAATTCTTCTTCTTGTTGGTTTAAGGTTCCTTCTTCCTGAATTGGGTCTTCAAGAAGGGCATCTGATTTATTTATGGTTTTTCCTAACCAATCTTCTTCTACTTCAATTTGTTTTCCATTCCTGAGTCTAGTTATTATGTATAAATTCAGATTTTAGCAAATATATATTAATATATTTGCAACAGATTTTGGGAGGTATATATTTTAATTATATACCTACTATAATGCTTAAAAGAAAATGTTTTGATTTTTTTTTTGTTATGATTTTGTTTTTGTTTTTATTTATTTTTGTTTTATGCTTATAAAGACAATAAACAACACACTAAATGCAAGAAATAACAATAATAAAATAATAGCTTAGTTTTCTATAAATAGTTTATAGATATCATTGATAGGATCAAGTTCATCAGGAGTCATAAAATGCTCCTCTTCAAATTGGTAATGGTTTTTCAAGAACTTTATAAAGTGTGCTATAGTGATATTATATGTTTTAGATTTTGTCTTGTAAAAATAAATCTCATGGCAATACTCTCGATATAACACAGCTCTAGGAACTCTTTTCCATCTTTGTCTATCTGTAAGAACGACCTCTTGGTCCTCTATACGAGACATAAATTTATGTACTACAGCTGCATTATCGAGGTATTCCTCAAAGGTATACAACTTAGAAGACACAAGGGCTCTTTTATCTGCTAACCACCTATGGCAAGCTATCTGAAGTTCATGATATAAGATCACTTGATCAGGATCCAGGATTATATCTAGGACAAACCTCTTGATTTGCCTAAGTTCGGTTGCTCTAGATGAAATGAGATTCAATCTCCTATCAAGTTCGTCCCACAAAGGTTGAACCCTACTTGTTTGAGGTACTCTAAGCATAGAAGTAATCTCTATAGCTGCTAATTGATTTTCAACATTAATGGTGACAACTCGTCTTTTATTATAGTCTACCATCTAAATATGATATGCAATTTTTGATTCTAAATGCATTTATGTTTTGATTTTTTTTTTCAAAAGGTTTTTGTTTCACGTCGGGTTCACCAAAATGTATCGCTCCAAAATTTTCACATCCTTACCTTTAGGCTATAGGATCCGCGCCTGGAAGGGGGATGTGAAAAGGATGGGACAATACCTCGGACTGAGAGGCCCTTTAAAGGTCCCGCATCTCGGGGGAGGGGTATAAGGGTGAATTTTCAATGGATGGTGGGTTCACTAGGAAAATTTTGACTGGCAGTTTCCACGCCTAGGTTGACAATGAGTTTGATGTGTTCATTTTTATACTTGATCATTCAACTCCTAGGTTTGGCCAAGATGAATCTAAACTATTCTATATGTCGATGCTGATTTAAATGAATACAAAAAATAGGAATGAATGCTAATCACAGAGAATATGCTAGCTAAAATGTATCATACCTAATTTTGGATGTCTGATGAAGATTCTGAGTCTTGTAACAGTCCAGATCGCCTCAATTCATACGTGATCATCTGATATTTCACAGGATCATCCCAAATCATAGAAGGTCATCTGAGATCAGACAGAATCATCCAAAATCTGACGAATTTGTGAGACGAATTCGTCAGAAACCTGTAATCACAAAAATAGATACAAAATACCCAAGATGCAACTACAGAAGCAAAGGGAAATGACAGAAATAACTATAAATTTGTCTAAATGATAGATCTAAATAGTAATTAAGGAAGAAAAGCATCAACTTCACAATTTATTTTGATTTTATCATGCATTTATATTAGATGAGGTGAACTCCAAGATGCATAAGTATAATAATTAAAGAAAGTGCAAAAATACAATAGGAAATTGCAAAAAAGCTAAGGAAATGCAAACTCTGGGTTCTAATTGCCCCCAATCTAGACTACAGTCAAGATCACCTCCAATCGTACGAGATCATTTGTGCTTCAACTAAAAAACAGTAGAGTTCCTATAAGAAAATGCAAAATACATAATACAGATAGTAGTGCGAGGATGCTCTAGGGAATAAGGAACTAAATCTGTAGGGAAATCCGTCAGCTAAGGGGTTTAGGGGGTTCAAGGGGATAAACTAGAAAAATCTTAGTTTATATAGGATTAGGAAGAGGTTAGGAGGTTGGGGATCATCCCAATCTGGGAGATCTCCAACAGGGAAATCTCCAACTACGTAGACGCGTTTCTGGCCAAGTTGGAGAGGCTGTTGAAACAAAAGCTAATTATGAAAATTTAGTTTTGGGACGAAATCGTCTGGATGTTCTGTTCCAGATGAATTTATCAGATCGAGGATGATTTCATCTAATCTGTAATGATATCATCCAACGGTCAAAACAAATCCTAAAAATGGCACGAAAAATGGGGAAAGCAGGTAACAGGCGGTTTGGGATTAAAATTCAATTTTTTTTATCTTTTATCTTTTACTAAGGTTTTAACCATGCCAATTTTAGGGTGCTATAGTTAGACTTGGCAAAACAGGAGAAAAATAAAAATAAAAAATAGTCTGGGGTGCCAAAAAGTAGTGTTGTGGGATATAGCTCATTGTGACCACCTCTTTGAGATGATCATTTTGATATATAGCATCCAAGCACTTATTTGGACACTTACTAAAAATAGTAAGTCTTGAAACCCAATTCTATTTTTAGTAACTGATCACAAAAGGTTTCAAAATGACCCAGGGTACCCGTGGACATCAAAAAGAGCTAGAACAAATGGACTCCTTAACAAAAGCCATTGAGAATTTGAACTTGGAAATTTTCTCCATAAGGGAAAAGCTCCAATGTCTTCATCTAGATCATGAGGCCACTAGTTCTTGCTTAGAAGAAACATTGATAGAAGTGGGTAGCAAGTTACATAAGGGACCACTCAAAATAGAATACCAGGCTGAAAACTCTACAAGTAATGACCATGAACCATCATTTAAAATGCCAAAATTGGACTTCCCTCGATTTAATGGGAAGGATGTTTATGGGTGGTTATGTAAGGTTGATCAATTCTTTAGACTTCATAATGTTCCTATATATCATCGAGTTCAGATGACTTCCTTCAATTTGGAATCTGAGGCTCTACATTGGTTCTAGTGGTTATGTAATTCCAACCTAAATCTCTCTTGGAAGGAATTTGAGTCCCAAATACTGACCCTATTTAGGCCTAGTGAGTATGCGAACTTCACAGGGGCCTTGACCAAACTACAACAAACATCCTCAGTCTGTGACTACCAAACTCAATTTGAAAAATTGACCAATAATACAAGAGGATTGATGAAAGGGTTCTTCACGAGTTATTTTATCAGTGGGTTAAAAGGGGATCTCCAAGCTGAATTAAAGATGTTGAAACCACAATCCATGATGGAAGCTACCAGTTTAGCCCATCTGGCCAAATCTAAACTCTCAAACCAAAGGCGCCCACCATGGTTTCCTCAAAACCAACCTTCATTTCCTTTTCAAACCCAAAATTTAGTGGATAGTAAAACTACTACACCCAAGCGACTGACTATAGAGGAGATGGATGCATGTCGTACCCAAGGATTATGTTATAATTATGATGAAAAGTTTTTTTAAGGACATAAGTGTGCAAACAAAAGATTGTTCTTGATAGATGTTGAGGAACCTGCTAACACTGACCAGAGTGATGAGGATGAGGACCCTCCTGAAACACCTTCTCCACAGGAAGAAGATACATAGGGGTCTAAGGCAGATATTTTAGTCCATGCTCTTGTAGGCATTACCACTCCACAAACCATGAAAGTTATGGGATTTTTCAAGGGCCAACGTCTTACCATCCTTATTGATTCAGGTAGCACACACAACTTCATTGATCCTCGAGTTGCTAAGCGGGAAAATTGCTATATCCACACTTGTAATTCATTCAAGGTCATGGTAGCCAATGGGGGAACATTACCTTGTAAAGGAAAATGCCGCAATGTCAATATTAGGATAGGGGACTATGAACTCAAGTAGGACATGTTTACCCTCTAGTTGGGAGGATGTGATATGGTTTTGGGATCTCAATGGTTGAGTACATTGGGCACTATCAGTTGGAAATTTGTAGAACTTTGGATGCAATTCTCCCAAAATGGACAGACACACTTACTCAAGGGCTCCCCTATAGGAACACCTCACCTCATTAGTTCCAATTGTATGGAGAAAGTGCTAAATAAATCAAAATATGGGGTCATTGCACAACTCTTCTCCATCCAACTAACCACTTCACTAATGGATGAAATTTCATCAGACCTACAACTATTTCTACACACACATGATATTGTCTTTGTAGAACCAACTACACTACCACCTTGTTGCTCTCATGACCATGCTATCCCATTGCTCCCGGGTAGCGCACCACCAAATATCAGGCAATATAGGTACCCTCATGCCATGAAATCAGAACTAGAAAAATTGGTACATGAATTACTCAAGGCTGGTGTCATCCGGCCTAGTACTAGCCCCTACTCCTTACTTGTACTACTTGTTTCCAAGAAATATGGCTCATGGAGCCTATGTATTGACTACCGAGAACTCAACAAGACTACAGTTAAGGATAATTTTCCTATTCTAGTGGTTTATGAATTACTCGATGAACTACATGGGACCATGTATTTCACCAAGCTTGATCTCAGCTCTGGGTACCATTAGATCCGGCTCAAGGATGAGGACATCCCCAAAACTTCCTTTCACACTCATGAAGGTCATTATTAATTCTTGGTAATGCTATTTGGTCTCACAAATGCTCCTTCTACATTCCAAAGTCTTATGAACAACATATTTCAGCTCTTTTTGTGGAAGTTCATCCTTGTTTTCTTTGATGACATCTTGATTTACAGTCGCACATGGGAAGAGCACCTCAATCATGTGGATCAAACTTTACAGTTGTTGGTAACCCATCACCTTTTTTCCAAAAGGTCCAAGTGTTCCTTTGGTCTAATTGAAGTAGAGTATCTGGGACACATTGTCTCATAGGATGGCGTCAAGGTTGACCTTAAGAAGATTCAAGCAGTTCAAGAGTGGCTGAAAACTCGCACCCTCAAGGGACTTCAAGGATTTTTAGGGCTTATGGGCTATTATCAATTTTTTTTTTTCAATTATGGGAAGATAGCTGCCCCCCTCACCTCCATTTTTAAAAAATATTCCTTCACTTGGACAGGGCCTACTGACCAAGCCTTCATTGAACTCTAGCATGCTATGACCACCACTCCCATTTTAGCCATGCCAAATTTCTCTAAACCATTTGTCATTAAAAGTGATGGTCATGGTATTGGGGTAGTATTGATGCAAGAAGGATGACCTGTGGCTTTTACTAGCAAGGCACTCTCTGATCGTAATCTAGGGAAATCCACATATGCTAAGGAAATGTTAGCCATATTGCATGCAGTCACACATTACCAACCTTACCTCATTGGGCGTCACTTCTCCATCAAAACTGACCATCAAAGTCTCAAATATATTTTGGAATAAAAAGTTGCCATGCCTGACCAACAAAAGTGGGTGTCTAAACTCATGGGCTATGATTATGATATCACCTACAAAAAGAGAAAGGAAAATATTGGGGCTGATGCTCTTTCTAGCCACTATATCACCTAAGAAAGGGGAGCACTCATGTTCAAATCATGCGGATATATTTTTAAAGGTATGCCTCAATTTTGTTATATTTGATTTTTAAGGGTCTAAAAGTTAATTGGAGGTATAAGGTTCATTTTTGAGAATTTTATAAATTGTATGGTGTGTGCATTCAAAGTCATAAGGGTTTGATAATATTTATGTAATTAATCCTTAGGGAGATATAAGGGGTGTAAAATAAAATGAGTATATTTTGTTTAAATCATAAAGTTGTTTGATTATTGCTCTATCATAAAGTTTGTGGAGTAATAAGGGTACAAAATAAGAAGTATATATTGATTATTAAATAAGTGGATATGATATAGTTACTTGAAGAAAATCTGACCAATATAAACTACATGAAATATTAGAAGATTAAATGTTTGTTGAGGTAGAGTGATAAGGTTTAATTTTTATATTATTTTTATGATATGTTTTGTTGAAGAAAATTATTCTCTAACCCTTATTGAGATTGGCAAAGAAGTAATTGTGAGTCTGGAATATTTGTGAGGTCAACCACTCTTCAAGAAAAGGTATGGGTAAAATTATTCTTTGTTGAAATTGGTTGATTGGCTTTATTGAAAATTAAGTCTGAAGTGAAAAAGGATTTGATTACGGTTTCCTTTTCAAAAGTGTGTGAGTGAATGCTTCAAGGTTTTTTGATTTGAGAGTTGTGATTAAACCTTGTGTTATAAGCATTTTTATTAAGACCAGTGGTTGAGTGAAGTGTTTGAGTTAATGCTTCAAGGTTTTTAAAATTGAGATTTGAGATTAAAACCTTATTAGCATTTTTGTTGAAGCAAATTTGTTATGAGAAGAATTTTTTATGAGCATTGTTGAAGTGAGTTGTTATGCAAAGAACTTGAACTTGAGTTAGAAAAGAACATGAGTATCATTGTTATGTGAGATTTTTTCTTGAGTATTTTTGGAAACATTTTGAGTTGGTTGATACATGTTTGGTCTAAGGTTTGTGAGAAAGGGTTGTTCCTTGATATGATTGGTTTAGTAGAGTTGATTAATCCTATTCAAGTGGATGCATGAAGTGGTTTTTCAAGTTCCATGAAACAAACTATTCTATATTCTGATTGAGTTGAGATTGAGCCTTGAGAATAGAAAATATTGAGTCTCTAACAATTCTCTTTATGCTTCTATGATATTTAGTTGAGATTGACCATTGAGTATAGAACATATTGAGTCTCTAACAATTCTCTTTATGCTTCTATGAGATTGATTTGAGTTGAGATTGAGCTTTGAGAATATAACATATTGAGTCTCTAAAAATTCTCTTTATGCTTCTATGAGATTGAGTTGATAAAGTGATTGAGCATTGAGTATAGGACATATTGAGTATCTAACAATTATCTTTATGTTTCTATGTGATTGGACAAGTTCTGTGTGGACTTGTTAAGCTGATTTGAGGAAAGTCTTTGAGAAGGCTTGTGGATTGATTTTGTGTGAGCTTTTGTGAAAGCTTGCAATGCAGATTTGAGCAAGTCCTAGAGAGAACTTATTGAGAATATTTGAGCAAGTCCTAGAGAGGACTTGTTGAGCATCTTTTTACAAGTTCTCAATGAGCTTGTTGAGCAAATTTGGACAAGTTCTGAGTGGACTTGTTGAGTATATTTGAGCAAGTTCTGAGTGGACTTATTGAGAAGATTTGAGCAAGTTCTAAGTGGACATGTTGAACAGATTTGAGCAGGTTCTGAGTGGACTTGTTGAGAAGATTTGAGTAGGTCCTAAGTGGACCTATTAAGCAGGTTTTGAGTGGACCTGTTGAGAAAATTTGAGCAGAATCTAAGTGGATTTTTTGAGCTGATTTGAGTAGGTTCTAAGTGGACCTATTGAGCAGATTTGAGCAGGTTTTGAGTGGACCTATTGAGTAGATTTGAGCAGGTTTTGAGTGGACATGTTGAGCATATTTGAGTAGGTTCTGAGTGGACTTATTGTACATATTTGATAAGGTTCTGATTGAACCTATTAATTAGATATTTGGAGGTGACAGAGCAGAGAGGACAAAGTCTCCAGTGGATAGAGATCCATCAACCAAGACATTAAGGACAGGTCTTCTGAGTGAGGACAAGAGTCTTCAAGTGGATATAGATCCAAAGTTAGTGTAATGGATGTAGTATTATAGAGGATCACTAGCCAAAGCATAGGAGAAGGAGTTCTCCTATGGATAGATATACACAAACTATATTTAGGGGATCATCATCTCCATTGGACAGAGGTCCATAAAAATTTTAATTTGTAAGGATTTCCAAAAGATTATTTGAGAAATATTTAGAAGAAATATTTTCTCTTTTGAGGTAGGCATCTTTGGGTGAACCATGCTAAATTTGTGTCTATATTGTGTGTGATGATTTGTGATTTACTTTGGTTATTGCTATTGATATTGCCATTTATTATATTTATTAATACTGTTTGGGAAAGAAAAGTAAAAAGTAGTCTTATACTATTCACCCCCCTCTCAATATAAGCTTGTGTTCTTCAATTAGAACCCATAATCACTACACGACCCAAGACATGGTGCAGTGCCAAGTGCTTGAACATAATGTATATACGTAGTACGAGGAAGTTGCAGGAGATGAAAAAGAATAGGAATATCCGAATATCTCCTTAGTTGATGTGGAGGATGATCACATTCCCCCACTTTGAACGAATAAATATTTACCTCCAAAGGATCCTTGTGGACCTATCAAAGAAGAGGAAATTCTATCTTTGAAGGCCTACCAGGTCTTAGCAGATAAAGTAAAAGCAATAGAGAAACAAGGAAAGACTTACAAAAAGCTGACCTTGAAAAAATGCACAATGAACCTCTATGCCCTTTAGTACCTATTATAGCATATCCCAAGCACTTCAAGATGTCGAAGCTAAATAAATTCCAAGAATATGAGGATGCTCAAGAACACGTTATGAGATTTATGGATATGTGCTTTCATATAGAAAGTAATGATGCTCTATTGCTGATAACCTTCACCACAACCCTTTTAGGCCCTACCCAAGGGTGGTTCAATCAACTTAAGAGGCACAGTATAACCAATTTGAACAACTAGCTAATGCATTTCTTGAATTCTTCTTCTTAGATATCAATAAGAAAGCAAACCTATCTGATATGGCTACTTTAATGCAACATGATGATGAGCCGATCATGGATTATAAGAAAATATAGAGAAATTTGATGGTAAAGTTACAATTTTCTATTCCATACATAGAACTAACTTGGATGTTCACAAATATTTATGTGAAGAACATCTTGTTACTATTGTAGTTGCAATAGTATCAAACATTTGAGGAGGCCTTGGCACAAGACAAGGTAATAGAGGACATCAAGTTATAGGAGGGTAACTTGAAGCTCCATAACAAGAATGAATGGAACAAAAAGAACACCCAGAACCATAATCACCTGACCAAGATGGCCCATGTGAACCAAGTGGTGTTAAACCTCCATAAATGGGATGAGAGGTAACAACAACAAAATTATCAGGCCCAACCTCCTATTGCATGATATGACCAGCACAATAATAACAAGAAGGGTAAGAATAGGGAACAACACCTGCCTCACCAATTCACACCTCTGTAGAAGTCAATGACATCGATATTATATGAACTATGTGAGGCTAAGGAACTCAAATTACCAGAGATCAAATTACAAGACCCTAACTAACCCAATCCAAAGGGGTATAGGGATGATTTGTATTGCATATTCCATAGAATGAAAGGGTATGCCATCGAAGGATTTTATAGCTTTAAACATGTCATGAAAAACATGTTTGAAAGAGGTGAGATTACTGTGGAAAACCCTCAGGCTTTAGACAACCAAAATATGAGGATCTTCAAGAATCCCTTATCAAATCACAAGCTATCGAGGAACAATGTTGGTCATATAAATCAAGTGCAGGTTGACCTGCCAACTCAAGGATTCATCGGCATGGTCAATGTTGTCATAAGACAAGGGAGATATGAGTGACCAAATCCACCTCCAAATCCCATCAGGGTCCATGCTACACCTCAACAAAGGCTAGCATAAAATACGCTAGGCCCACCAATAAGACCAGTGGTGATCATCAAGAGTAGACTAGTTCAAAGCCTACAGACAACTCCAATAAAGTTTTTAATATATGAATTGATTTAGTAGTCTCCTAAGCATAGGAAGATGTTCATGGATATTATAATATTAATCAAAGTTTAGTCCAAATACCTTGAAGCATTTACAAATTTCATGGGATATGTACAACAATGTAGTGAAATGATGATTCAATTTAATGATCATGATATTAAGATGGTTTCCACTGCTATAGAAGACCTGTTGCTACACATATTTGTGTGTGTTAATCACACACCATTTAAATGAATTTTTATTGACACAGGGTTGTCAATAAACATTATTACTACCAAGGAATTGACATATCTAAAGTTTCCAAAGTCACACATTGTACCTTCTACCTTCACCTTGAGAGCATTTAATGATGTGTTATGCTCAATGGTAGGTACTATAGTTCTTCCAATTCAGGTTGGACTAAATGCCATCCCTATGATGTGTCATATAATAGAAGTTTCCATGCAATATAAAATTCTCCTAGGGAGGCCTTGAATTAGATAAAAGTGTTGTGTTCCCTCAATATTACATCAATGTATAAAATATATACATGAGGGACAATTTCACATGGTACCTTTTTATGAAGAGCCATTTAAATATGTGAACTTAGCAGATATTCCTGGAGATTTCATTCTTTCCTCAATGCACCTAGATATATAGTTGATGTTGCCCATCAAAAATATAGAAGGTAAACAAAATAAAGTGTGTACAGGACCTTCCACAGTAGCACCACAACTATCAAAGCACACAACGACTACTTCAACAAAGCCTATGACATCCATGATGGTTAGGAATGATAAGAAGCTTAAGGTAAAATTAGGTAACAAAGAGATGAAACAAGCATATAAAGTAGCCATTTTCAAGGTTCCTAGTCCCATTGATGAAGGGGATGCTTATAATCAAGTCAAGGAGGCACCTCAACCTGCCTCACCTACATCTTTAGCAGGGTCATTTGCACTACAAGTGACCATACATTTGGTTAACCCTAGGTAAGAAGAGTATATCATGCAGAACATGAAATTCATTCCATTTATTGAGATTGCATAGGATATGGATAGACTTCAAGCCTATAAAATTCTCATAGGTATGGTGGTACCACTGGGGGTGCTGCCCAACCAAAAAAATTTCATCTATGGAGGGATGGACCAACTTAAAAATAACATGCCCATAGATGAGGATGATGGTGAATCTTTGATGGTGAATGTTCATTATTTGTCTAACACTGAGTTTACCTTGTACTACTTGGAATGTTATCATTGGTATGGATATAGTTTAGGCTTATTTGAGCAAGGGCATAAAAATCCTTATGAACCATAGTATGAGCTACCAACTGATAGTTTTTATTTAGGCTACCATATAAGAGGATAGGATGAGCTCCTAAAAGCATATTTAGATCATCTAAACCTTAGTTTGGAGGATGATGTGGATTTGAATCCTTATCACCCTAACACTTCTTACCTATGAAGGGGTGCCACCTGAGATCTATAATGATAACATCATGGTAGAGGTC
Source organism: Wollemia nobilis (assembly GCA_028583015.1). Lineage (NCBI taxonomy): Eukaryota > Viridiplantae > Streptophyta > Pinopsida > Araucariales > Araucariaceae > Wollemia > Wollemia nobilis. The sequence continues at coordinate 9,816,839 of JAQPPZ010001925.1, forward strand.
AATCCAATAGATATTCCAAGAGCTAACTTGGAGAATGAAATATGTGAAGCTATCAACGATACAGGTATGCAGATCCAAAATTTGAGTATAGTAATAGATACTAAATTAAATGTTGCTTCTGAGGAAGTGCAAGTAGAGTCCATTATCAAAAATAATGGATCAAATTGTGATTTTGGAATAGATGATGATGAGCAATCCTCAAGAAATGAATGATATAAGGATGAAACTTATTTGGTCTACTTAGACCCTCTAAATTTGCATCATATGTTACCCATGGAGCCAATGGATGAGAATGAGGAATTCTTCATGGTTGATAGCGACTATGAGGTGAAATAGAGCGGGCATCATTTGGGCCCCATCTTGCTAATCACCCAATTCTAGTGGGTAGGGATGAAAAAAAAATATACGATAGCAATTACGAAGATGAGACCTAGGGAGCCTATCTCGAGTCTCACTATTTAGGTCATCACCATGAACCAGTTGACATCAATGAGATGTATTAGAGAGTTTATATTGGCTTGTGACTCAGAGGGAGACCACGCAATTTGGATGTGATTTATCATATAGTCCTTCCTAATCTACCAACATATTTAGATCTCCTTGAGCCTAATGATCCTAGTTTCCAATATTTTCATAGATTAGATTTAAATATACCCATACCCCTAGAGCCACATCTCAAGTATGGAAGTTGGATTAGTGATGAGTCGCACACACATGGGCCTAGAGATCTAATCCATTCCATCAATATTATCTTCATCCACTCCACTTTATATCCCAATTGATCCTTATAAACCATTCTATCTTAATCTAGACACTATTGATTGGGATCATGTTGGTTCACCACTAGAGCCTAATGATTTCTTCCCTAATGAAGAAATGTTGCAACATTTCTATTTTACACTAGGCTGTGCACATGATGTTTATCACACTGATGGAAATTCCTATGTAGGACATTTAAACCCATATGATGGCATCCACTTGATTCCTACATCTCACCAGCTTGAGGAGGGATCACACATATTAGTAGAGGAGACCTTCGATGTGGATATCAGTAATGATCCCATTAATCCTAATAAGGTCAAATTTGGAGAGAGTCTATCTCCTGATGAGCATTCCATACTCATACCTCTACTGAAAGAGAGACCTGATCTCTTCACTTGGACATATAAGGATATGTCTGGTCTAGATCCAAAATTGGTTACTCAAAATCTTTTGCTAGACCCTACTAAAATAGTTGTCAAGCAAAAAATTTGGAAGATGCATCCAACAGTCACTTTAATGGTTAAATATGAGCTACATAAGATTTTGGATGTAGAGGTAATTATATCCATTGACTATTCATAATGGGTATCAAACATGGTATCTATAGTAAAACCTAGTGGAAGGATCTATATATGTATGGATTTTAGAGATCTCAACAAGACAACACCAAAGGATTCATTCCCATTGCCCAACATAGATGCTCTTGTAGATACAATTATAGGTCATGAGATGCTCTCCCTTATAGATGGTTTTTTTGGTTATAATTAAATTTAGATTAAAGTCAAAGACCAACACAAAACCACGTTCACAATTCCATGAGGAACATTCTATTATAAAGTTATGTCATTCGACCTTAAAAATGTTGGTGCCACATATCAACGAGCCATGACATACATTTTTCATGACTACATGCACAAAATATTAGAAGATTATATTGATGATTTATTGGCAAAGTCATTGCTACATTCAAAGAATGCAAATATTCTCATAAAGGTCTTCGATTTCCTGATAGAGCATAATGTCAAGTTGAACCCCAAGAAGTGTGTTTTTAGTGTAACTTCAGGAAAACTCTTAGGATTCATAATTTCAAAATGAGGCATCTAAGTTGACCCAAAAAAGGTTAAGGCCATTCTTAAAATGCATTCTCCCACAAATATCAAATATCTAAGAAGCCTATAGGGAAAAGTAGTATCCATAAAGAAATTTATAGTACAATTATCGAATAAATGTCAATACATGAACCAACTACCACACAAGAAAGTCCCATTCAATTGGGACAAGGACTTTCAATCAACCTTTATTGAAATTAAGCAATACCTAGCAACATAACTAGTACTAGCTCCACCAAGACCAGATGTGTCTGGTATGCTATATATATTAGCTACTAACTTTGCATTGGGAACCATGTTGGCCCAAAAGAACATGCAAGACAAAGAGTAGGTGATATATTACATCAATCACACCTTGGTGAGTTATGAGATCAGGTATGCATACATGGAGAACCTATATTTAGTAGTAGTGTTTGCAACAAAGAAGTTGCATCATTATATATTAAGTCATACAATGCATGTAATATACAAACAAAATCCTTTGTAGTATATGACGATCAAGACATATCATAATACACATACTGCAAAGTGGATCATGCTATTGATAGAATTTTATTTGGAATTCATCAACCAAAATTCCATAAAGGGATAGGTCATAGATGATTAACTAGAAGAGGTGCCTCTCGATAATAGTAGGTCCCTCACCATAGAGCTTCATAATGATGCAATATTTGCATTGTCAGAGGCACCCAAACCCAAAGAACTAGATAACAAAACTGACATGACTTTGTTCTTCAACGGTTCAAAGTATAAGCAAGAAGGTGGTGCACAAATTGTCTTCTTTATGCCATAAGGTGCTCCAATGCCTTTGTTTTTTAAGCTAGACTTTCTTTTTACCAACAAAAATGTTGAATATGAGGCCCTAATTTTGGGTCTCCAAACAACCATCACCATGAAGATTAAATTATTAAACATATTTGGTGATTCCCTTATCATAGTCAATCAAGTGAAGGTACTTTTTTAATGTAGGTGTCCTATCCTAAAATATTAAAAGGATCTTACTAGAACTTATCTAGCCCAGCTAGAGTGGTACAACATCGAGGAAATCCCTCGTATTTCAAACATATTTGTAGACACTATGGCATATTTGGTATCTCTAATCCCTCAAAATATGTCTAGTGATTTTACTACCATTCATGTAAAGATGCTATCACATGTTGTGATGCAGTGTGAGAATTTTGATAACAAGGAATCAATCAACATGATTCATATAGAACAAAACCATGAATGGTTCTATAAAGCCAAATACTTTCTCAAGAAGGTGTCTTAGGGGTATTTTATCTTGTAGGGTCCTATGAGAAATGACACCACCATTCACCACAAGGTTGTATCCCAGTTTGCATTTTCATACAACGAACTGCTAGAGAAACAAGTCATCTTGTCAGTTGAGGTAGAACCTTATTAGGATTGGATATCACAATTACATGATTTCATTAAGCTTGGTTTAATCCCTCAGGGATTGTTGCATGTTCCAAAATGCACATTCAGACAAAAAACAATAGAGTATGTCTTGCTAGGAGATATTTTTTACCATCAAAGCTACTATGGAATTCTCTTTCATTGTCTTGAACCCCAAGAATCAACTTGGGCAATTTTGCAATCTCATGATGATACATGCGATGTCCATTTTAGTGGTATGGCCATCATCAAGTACATCATTAAAATGGGTGTATCGTTCCAAATTTTTCGCACCCTTACCTTCAGGCTATAGGATCCGCGCCCGGAAGGGGGATGTGAAAAGGATGGGACAATACCTCGGACTAAGAGGCCTTTTGAAGGTCCCGCCTCTCGGGGGAGGTGTATTAAGGTGATTTTTTGATGGATGGTGGGTTCACCAGGAAACTTTTGAATGGCAGTTTCCACGCCTAGGTTGGGAATGTGTTTGATGTGTTCAATTTTATCTTTAATCATCCAAAGCCTAGGTTTGGCCAAATGAATCTAAGTTGTTCTATATGAAATGCAGATTTAAATGAATACGAAAGAGAGAATTAACAGAAAACACAAGAGAATAAATTAAATGAAGAAATCCATACCGGTTTCGGATGTCCGATGGAGGTTCTAATTTTTGAAGCGAGTCAAGATCGTCGAGAATTTGACGAGGATCGTCTCCTATCCGACAAGATCGTCCGAGATCCGACGAATTCATCGGACAATCGTCAGAGACCTGCAAACAGAGAAATAGATACAAAATACCAAAAATGCAACTATTATGATGAAGGAAAATGATGTAAAATAATAATAAGGATGTTAATAAGATAATCCCGAATAGAAATGCAAGTAAATTACGACACTTTAATAGCTAATCATGATTTTATTATGCAATTAAACTACATGGGTGAACTCCAAGATGCAGGATAATAGGAAATAATAATAAAACTAACTAAATGCAGAATAAAATAGCAGCAAAGTATAGGAAAAGCGCAAACTTTGGGCATTGATTTCCCCCAATGCAGACTACAGTCAAAATCATCTCGAATTTGAAAGGATCGTCTTCGATCTGGACAGGATCGTCTACGACGATTTGAGCTTGCTCCAGCTGAAGAATAACAAAGTTCCTGCAAGAAAAATTGGAAAGCACAAATGTAGATGGTAATCCAAGGTATTCTAATGCGTGTACAGGTCAAGTTATAGGAAAATTCAGCCAGGGGGAATGTCAAGGGGGGTCCTAAGGTTTAAATAGGCTTAGGAGGGAGGTTAGGAGGTTGGAGATCATCCCAATTTGGGAGATCTCCAACGGGGGAGGTCTCTAGCGGTGCAGACACGCTTCTGCCCAACTTAGAGACGCCATTGAAATAGAGGCTAATTATGAAAAATTAGTTTTGGGACGAAATCGTCTGGACGTCCTAGTCCAGATGAAATCGTCCGATCTGAGGCGATATCATCTGATCGGCGACGATATCGTCCAACGGTCACAACAAATCCTAAAAATGGCACGAAAAATGAGGAAACGGGTAGCAGGCGATTTTGGAGCGGTTTTGGGGTTGAAAATTTGAATTTGAATTATTACTAAGGTAATTTTAATTATTGCTAAGTTTTACTGTGCCAATTTTAGGGTGCTACATTTTGCCCCCTCTTTAGCGAATTTTCCGAAGAAAATGCGTTAAAGATGAGTTCTTCTCGATCTACGAGAAAGCAAAAATTATTCCCATTTTTAGGCGACGATTCTAGGTCGAATCGTACGACGACTTACTATGGTGCCCCCTCCGTGTTTTTACCCAAATCGAACGTTTGAGGTAAAAACGCGGAAAAGCAAAATTTTTTAAAATGTTTTTAATTGTTTGTGAATAAAATTAAGAAAAATAGGGAAAACCCTAATTCATTTTTACTGTTCATTTTCATTGGTTTTTAGAGCTCTGGAGACAAGAATGGTTGATATGATGTACATATATTGTTGAGATATATATATATATATATATATATATATAGATGATATTTTTGATCATATGACTTGTCTTATGTGTTTGTATGATGCTTTAATGTTTTTGATGTGATTGATTTGATGATTCATGTAATTATGTCATTTGGAAAATATTATGGTTTGGATGTCATGCTTTTAAAATTTAAATGAAATAATCTGATGTAAACAAATTGGTTGTTGTGATGTGATAATTTGATAAAAAATAAAAGGGACTTTTAACAATAATTTCAAAGGACATTGTCGCTATTATAGACCATTTCATGGAGTCGCCGCTCACTCGGTCGTCAAGCTAATCCCAGTATAGAAATATTGTTAAAAAGTAAAAGAGTGCTTAAGAGACTGTCTTAAGACTTTGTTGTGATGATGCAAATGATGATGATGATGGTGATTTGTTTTCAGAATTTTCATAAAAATAGTATGCATGAAATATTTTAAAATGATTTTTGCTAGGCATAAATTCCTAAGTGTGATAAAATTTTGAATAATTCCTTAGAAATTATACCATGGTTGCAAAAACTGAATTTGAACATAATGACATGAAATAGAATAAGTGTTCGTTTGTTTGTAAAGCATAATTGTGTAACATAATGATTTAAGTCATATGGTTTTTATGATTTTGAATAAATGGGAAAATAAAATTAAAACAATGGTTTGCGCTAGGCATAGAATATTTAGGTATAGACTTATACCATCATCGCGAAATCCAAAGAAGAAAATAATAGTTTTATTGCATGGTTGATTTTTAATTTTTTGAAAATAAACAGAAAATATGAAGATGAGGACTTGCGCTAGGCATAAAATTCCAATTTTGGTTTTGGAACTATACCATCGTCGCGAAAGTCAAAAGTTATATATAAATGTAACTTTATTGCATGTTTTTGAAAATGATTTTGATTTTTTTGGTAATGCATGTGGTTGTCTTTATACTAAACAATTGTTCTCAGAGAAGAAAATGAAATTATTCCAGACAATTTGCAAAAATATTTCAAGGTATCTTAAAGACAAAAGTTAGATTTATAAGGAATCCCATGTGCGTATGTGAGTTCATTTCCGATCTTGATTTATCATAATGATACACAAAATCTCTCAAATACAAATGTGTGTGCGATTGTAGTATTCATTTACCAGGTTTGAGCAAGATACTATGATACAAGTGATTTGAATTAACCAAATAAGTGTTCATTAACCATGATTTAGATGCATATAACCATACCAGACTACTATGTAAGTCGGGTTATCAAGAGCTAGCTAATCCATAAGAAGACATAGGTCTGTACAAAAGAAGGTCGCTAATGTGACAGACATATCACCACGCTAGGAGTTACCCAAGGCCAAGCGGGTTGGGCACAAACCACCTGTTATGGGGCTTACCTCACAGTTTTCGAATAATTGAGAATTCCAGGGATTCAAGCTCATCAACCCTTCTTTTCTTTTCAAGGGGTAGGGAAAGGGATTTTATTGCTTTTGCTTTTGCTCATTTTGCTTTCTTTCTTTCTTTCTTTCTTTTTTTTTTTTTTTTTTTGTATCTTTTGCTTTGATATTTGAGATAATGCTGAAATAGCCTTTTTCTTTTTCTCTTTTTCTTGAACTTTTCTTTTCTTTCCTATTCTAGGGATACTTGCTCGGATTAGTTGTAGAGCAAGGGATTTTTATTCTGGGTAGGGGTGAGCTTGTCCTTTTGCCAATTCTCAAAGATTCTAGACCATGTGCATGATAGGATAGCAGGGGAAACTTTTCGCTCAAGAAACCACTTCTACTATGTAGCATAGCATGGACATTACAAATATAATCATTTTATTGTGAAAGGATATGCTTGGTTTAAGTAAATAACAAGATCAATTCTCTGTGCTCAAACTTTATTTAATTGAATTTTGTGGACTTTGATATAAGAGAGATTAGTAATCATGCCAAATAAATCAAGATATTTATTCATGTGAATGTGAAAGTGTGGGATTCCAAATAAATGCTAATTTATCCAAAATAATTTGAAAATATAACTGCAATATGTCACAATTTGAGAAGTACAAAAATAAAAGATGTTTTTGAAGATTTTGATGATTTTGAATGTTTTTGGTGTTTTTTAGATTTTTAAGTTTATAAATTGAAAGAAATACAAGATAGTGGTTTTTTGAAATATTTTAAACAAATATATACAATGATGAAATGACCAATTTTTATGCATAGTAACGTTTAAGATGCATAATATTCATAGGTTCTTTAAGTTCTTTACCATCTAAGGTAGATAATTTGTATGCTCCCGATTCAAATTTAGCGGTGATAATATATGGTCCAAGCCAGTTGGGCTCAAATTTACCTTTAAGGTCTTTAGTTGCATTAGTATTTTTTTGATTTTCTTTTAAAACAAGATCGCCGACCTCAAAGGATCGATGACGAACTTTCTTAGCATATGATCTTTTAAGCTTGTTTTGGTAGGCACGAAGATGCTCCAAAGCATTGATGCGCTTTTCATCTAGGAGTTCCAGCTGACTGAGTTCTTGTATAAAAATAACCTTCAACAGTTTTTCTAGTTCTCCTTTGACTAGTAAGGCCATTTTGGGATGCATTTTTCTAAGTTTCTGTTTAACAGGTTTAGCATCCGGATGGACTACTAGGTGATGCATGACTACGGAAGGGTCTAAACCTGGCATATCTTCATATGTCCAAGCGAAGACATCTTCATATTCTTTAAGGAATGCAATGTATTGCTCTTGTTTTTCTTGACTTAATTCTGATCCAATATTGATTATGTGGGGATTATCCTCAGTTCCAATGTTAATTTTAATGACGTTTTCTACTTCCATGTGTAGATCTCTTTCAAAATTAGGTGGGGCGGGTGAAACGCCCAATTCTTGTAATTCTTTTAAGGTTAACTTGGATAATTCATCTTGAGGAGTCGTGGCCTCAAGTTGGGCTATAGTAGGTATAGAACCATCAAAATAAAAACCATTGTGTAACATCTCTTCAACGGAGACATCATGGAAAATATCTCCTTCCAACTCATCATCGGATTCAACAATCATTTCAGGATAAGCTATGGATAGCATATTGCATGTAAATGGCTGATTTTTTAGAGGCAAATCATCACGCCCATCCAAATAATCTTGATAACATATGAGTTGATCATCATCTTCAAAAGGGAAGGGTTGACCCTTACTAGGAAATAGGCCCACACCACATCGGGCGGGCCATGGTTCTACCTCGAAAGGTTCTTTCATACCATTTTGGAAAGGTCCCAAGCCTTTCCCTTTATATCCCATTTTAAGCATTATAGGTTTAGCTTTAATATACTCATTAGTAAAATAACATCGAGCATATCCATCATGATGAGTTTTGATATTCCTAGGTATTCTTCCCCAGTCATATCCCTTATAAATGAAGGCACAACTCCCGACTTGGTAAGTACTTCCCATAGGTTGTGGGAGGCCCAAAGTACGAGGAGATGGCGGCAAATTACTTAAGATAATGGAATTTTGCATAGAAGCATTTGTTTTTTCTGATATAAGAATGTTAGATAAATCAGGTAAGAGTTCATCAGAAAGAGCATAAGATGTAGAAGGATCATTCCCTATATCTTTAGATGTGGAAGGTATGATAGATGTAGATAATGTGGAGGTGTTAATAGATGGGTCTATAGGTTTTGAAATGATAGGGACAGAACATGAAGGATTGGTTGTGGATTTAAGATCTTTTTGAGGTTCTAGAGTGGTTTGTTTAGAAGATTGTTGATCTATATATGAGGGTGAAATTAATGGAGGAGAAATAGATGAAGTTATGGGTGTGTGTTTCATAGTTTTAGATGAAAAATAAGAATTAGGATGTGTGGATGACAGAGCAGGGCAAAATTGGACTCCAACAGGTTCTGCCAAAGCACACATATCAAAGGGTCTAGGATCACCATGGATAGTGACCAACTGATTTTTAAATTTGAATTTAACACATTGGTGTAAAGTTGATGGGACAGCCCGCATTGCATTGATCCAAGGACGACCCAAGAGTATATTGTATGATGCGGGGCAATGTACAATAAACACGGTCGTATCTAAGGTTCTAGGACCAACTTGCAATGGGATGGTGATAACTCCACACGTTTCTTGTGTTTCGTCATTGAAAGCTTTTATGATCATGTCAGTTTTCTTCATTTCATCACTTCTAAACCCAAATCTTTGGTAGAAGTCAAAAGTGCAAATATTTAGAGATGAACCATTATCAATCAAGACCCTTTTGACTGCTACATCTCCTATTAGGGCAGTAATATATAAGGGGTTATCCTTATGTAAACTATGTTGTGGTATATCTTTATCTCGAAAGTCAATACAATCGACTTCTCTAGTGATGATAGTATTGGTCATGGCTTCGAGGTTGAATGTTTTGTGGTACCATCATTTGGCTTAATGTAAGCATCAATTCATCTCTATGGGTAGGAGAAGATCTTAATAAGTCCAAAAGGGAAATTCTGGCTGTAGTATTGGATAATTGCTCATTAATATTATAAGGAGGTTTAGGTTGAACATTAGGAGCATGATTCCCTTTATTGGGATTTTTCAAAACAAATGGAGTTGATCCATCGTTCTGATTTGGTTCTTGTTGAGAATTTTGAGCTTGTTGTCTGGTAACGACTCCGATGGTACCTACAATGTTATATTGAGGATGTTGAATAGGTCTTGGTCTAGCATTTATAGCTTGTTCATTAGAAAGGAACTGATTAGAAGAGGGTCGAGTAGTAACTCTTCTAGGAAATGGTTCTTCTGGAACCATAGAATCTGTGATAGGTTGAATAGGATCTGATTCATCTTCAGAACTATTCGATTGATTTGAAGTGATTTCCATGTCACTTTCAGTATCCGATTCTACATCACTGAGATCCGGTGTTTGAATATTATGTAGGGGCCTAGTCGTGACCATGGATAAAGTTGTGTCAAATTTTTGTAAATCATGATTAGGTAAATGTCCGCTAATAGTTCCTACATATCGGGTAGGAGGAGGGACATTATGATGCTCAATTTGATTGGCCACCTCTTTACCATGTCTTGGTAAAGGATGTTGAAATATATCTAATGATTGATTAGCATTTTGATTTTGATTTTGGGGAATGTTCTTTTGAGCATTATTAGGAGCATTTTGTTTAGGTTGGAAGGCTTGCACCTCCATCTCATTATTATCAATCAGATCTTGTATTTTATGTTTTAACCTTTTACAAGAGTTGGTAGAGTGTCCAGGTCCTCTATGGAAATCACAATGTAAATCGGCTCTGTATCCGGGTATGGTTGGATCAGGTTCCCGGATAGCCGGTAATTGAATCAAACCTCTTTCGAGTAATTGGGGTAGAATAGTTGATAATGGTTGATTCAATCTAGTAAACTCTCGAGGAGGTTTATCAGGAGGTTTCAATATAAATTTTTTTGTTGTCTTCGTTGTATTGATATTAGCAACATTTTTGCTATCAGTGACTCCGTCACCTACAACTTGTTTGTTTTTATATTGATTTTTGGATGTTTTCTCATCATCTTTCTTCCTAAGTTGGCCTCTCCTAATGAGAGCATCTTCTACTCTTTGAGCTAAGTCTATAGCCTGATCGAAGGTAGTTAAGGTAGCGATTGATAACTCATAAGATATTTGTTCTTGCAAATTATTAATAAAAATGTCCAACATTTCCCTATAAGGTAGCACAAAGTGCAGTTTTCCTGTCAACTGCCTCCATCTAGCTAAGAAATCAGCAAAACATTCATCTTTGTCTTGTTTTAAGTTGTACAAATATTTAATGGTTACATGCCTCTCGATATAGGCACTAAATTGATGCACAAAAGATTCAATGGTTTCTTCAAAATTTCTCAAAGAATGAGTGGGCAATTGATAGTACCACTCTAATGCCATTCCTCCTAAACTTTTCGGGAACATTTTTAGTAATAACAAGTCATCATGTGATATATCATGACATGCTATCCTAAACATGCGAAGATGCTCTATGGGATCTTCAGTTCCTTTATATATAGGCAGGACGGGCATGGGAAAGTGTTTAGGGTACGGTTGTGCTACAACTATAGGATCTAGAGGTTGACTACACATCTCTCGATAATTGTACGAGGGACGGTAGGGATCTATCTGGTCCATGCGGGAAGCTAACTGTTTCACCATGGCTTCCAGATTACTGGTTTGCCCACCATATTGGTTCGGTAGGGCATTAATATGGGATTTGTGAGCATATGATGGAGGGACATGCATATTAGATGCTATATTACTATTGTGTAAATTGTTGGTAGGAAGGGTGTTATGAAGAAGTTTTGAAGTTGTATTATGTTGTATCCCAGATTGTTGGAAATTGGTGTTTGGCTTCATTTTAGGTTTTTGTCGATTTGAAGCATATTGATCAATAGTTTGGCGAAATAAAGCAGTGAATGAAGGTCTCTTTTGTGTGGGCATGATTTTAGGCTCAATAACGGGTTCCTTAGGAGGTTGGGTAACCTGTTGTTTTTGCATGTTCTGAATTATAGCGGCCATATCCATATTGGATGGCCCAACTTTATCACTTTCTTGATCAATGAAAGACAAGGGATTAGTGTGTATGTCAAACATATGTTCCATGGCTGCTTGAGTGTCACTAATTTGTCCCCTATCAATACGAACTGCCATATTAAGAGCACCAATGTTATTATTGAAGAATTTCCAGAAATGATCTAAGTTATCAAAAGCAATAGTTCCATCTTGAGCCATTCTAGGGGATGAGGATCCTTCCTCCCTAACATTTTCTTGTTGTTCATTTTCTTCAACCAGGTCATCTTCTGGCTGTTCTAGAGTTTCTTCTTCTGGGATTGGATCCTCAGGAAGGGTATTTAATTTTTTGTTTTTCTTGCCTAACCAATCTTCTTCTTCTTCTTCTTCTTCAGTTTGTTTACCATTCCTAAGTTTAGTCATTGTGCTTAAACTTAGATTTCAGCAAATATATATATATATATAAAAAATATATATATATATATATATATATATATATATATATATATATATATGCAACAAGCTTAAGAGGTATATATTTTAATTATATACCTACTATAATATTTAAAATGAAATGTTTTGGTTTTTGTTATGTTTTTTTGGTTTTTGGTTTTAATAACAATATTATAAAGATAACAAACAGCACACAAAACGCAAGAAATAATAATAATGAAAGCAATGATCTAGTTTTCTATAAACAATTTATAAATATCATTAATGGGCTCAAGTTCTTCAAGATTCATGAAATGTTCTTCTTCAAATTGAAAATTTTCTTTCAAGAATTTGACAAAAAGTGCTATAGTGATATTATCTATTTCAGATTCTGTTTGGTAAAAGTAAATCTCGTGGCAATACTCTCGATATAACATAGCTCTAGGAACTCTATTCCATATTTTTCTAATCATAAGATCGACCTCTTGGTCTTCTACATGACCTAGGAATTGGTGTACTACAGTGGTGCGTTCTCGAGGTATTCCTCGAAGGTGAACAATTCTGAAGACACAAGAGCTCTCCTATAAGCTAACCACCTATGGCAAGCTCTCTGAAGTTCATGATAAAAAATGAGTTGATGAGGATCCAGGATTCTATCTAGGGCAAGCCTCTTGATTTGTTTAAGTTCTGTTGACCTAGATGAAATGATACCTAGTCTCCTATCAAGTTCGTCCCACAAAAGTTGGTTTCTATCTGTTTCAGGCACACTAAGCACAAAATTGATTTCTATGGCTGCTAATTGGTTTTCAACATTTATAGTAACTGCTAGTCTTTTCTTAGGAGCTACCATCTAAACATGATATGCAACTTAGTAGTTTTCTAATGATTTTAAATGCATCTATTTTTTTTGTTTTTGTTTTTGTTTTCAAAAGGTTTTAGTTTCACGTCGGGTTCACCAAAATGTATCGTTCCAAATTTTTCACACCCTTACCTTCAGGCTATAGGATCCGTGCCCGGAAGGGGGATGTGAAAAGGATGGGACAATACCTCGGACTGAGAGGCCTTTGGAAGGTCCCGCCTCTTGGGGGAGGTGTATTAAGGTGATTTTTCGATGGATGGTGGGTTCACCAGGAAAATTTTGAATGGCAGTTTCCACGCCTAGGTTGGGAATGTGTTTGATGTGTTCAATTTTATCTTTAATCATCCAAAGCCTAGGTTTGGCCAAATGAATCTAAGTTGTTCTATATGAAATGCAGATTTAAATGAATACAAAAAGCAGAATTAACAGAAAACACAGAGAATAAATTAAATGAAGAAATCCATACCTGGTTTCGGATGTCTGATGGAGGTTCTGATTTTTGAAGCAGTCAAGATCGTCTGGAATTTGACAAGATCGTCTCCTATCTGACAGGATCGTCTGAGATCTGACGAATTCATCAGAGCAATTCTTCAGAGACCTGCAAACAGAGAAATAGATACAAAATACCAGAAATGCAACTATTATGATGAAGGAAAATGATGTACAATAATAATAAGGATGTTAATAAGATAATCCTAAATAGAAATGCAAGTAAATTGTGACACTTTAATAGCTAATCATGATTTTATTATGCAATTAAACTACATGGGTGAACTCCAAGATGTAGGATAATAGGAAATAATAATAAAACTGACTAAATGCAGAATAAAATAGCAGCAAAGTATAGGAAAAGCGCAAACTCTGGGCACTGATTGCCCCCAATGCAGACTGCAGTCAAAATCGTCTCGAATTTGATAGGATCGTCTCCGATCTGGACAGGATCGTCTACGACGATCTGAGCTTGCTCCAGCTGAAGAATAACAAAGTTCCTGCAAGAAAACTTGGAAAGCACAAATGCAGATGGTAATCCAAGGTATTCTAATGCATGTAAAGGTCAAGTTACAGGAAAATTCAGCTAGGGGAATGTCAAGGGGGGTCCTAAGGTTTAAATAGGCTTAGGAGGGAGGTTAGGAGGTTGGAGATCATCCTAATTTGGAAGATCTCCAACGGGGGAGGTCTCTAGCGATGTAGACACGCTTCTGCCCAACTTAGAGACGTCGTTGAAACAGAGGCTAATTATGAAAAATTAGTTTTGGGACGAAATCGTCTGGACGTCCTAGTCCAGACGAAATCGTCCGATCTGAGGCGATATCGTCTGATCGGCGACGATATCGTCCAACGGTCACAAAAAATCCTAAAAATGGCATGGAAAATGAGGAAACGGGTAGCAGGCGGTTTTGGAGCGGTTTTGGGGTTGAAAATTTGAATTTGAATTATTACTAAGGTAATTTTAATTATTGCTAAGTTTTACTATGCCAATTTTAGGGTGCTACAATGGGTTACTATTGGCCCACTATGGAGAATTATTACACCGTGCATGACAAGAAATGCATCAAATGTCAGCATCATGCTAATATTACATACTTGCCATCATAGGCCTTACAACCCATTCAAGCAACTTGGCCATTTGCTCAATGGGATTTGGATCTAGTTGGAAATACCTCTCCCTCGTCATTGGATGAGCATACATTTATTATAATGGCTATTGAGTATTTCACTAAATGGATGGAAGCAATCCCTTTGACAACAATAATTGGAGAACGTATTATAGAGTTTATACTTCATAATATCATAAGTTGCTTTGGGATACCATCCAATATAATTTTGGATAATGGAATGTCATTTAATAATAAAAATATGAAGGATTTAACATTTAAGTACTATATAAAACACAATTTTGTGACTCCATACTATCCGTAGGCAAACGGGTAAGCTAAAGCTTCAAACAATATAGTGGTAGCCATATTGAAAAATATAGTACAAGAAAACCATAAAGATTGGTACATTCAGCTATCCCTTGAATTATGGGCTTTCAGGACTAGCATACATATGCCCACTGGGGCAACCTAGTTTTTGTTGGTATATGGTGTTGAAGCCATTATGCCATTAGAGTTGGAAATTCCAATGTTGTGCGTCGCATTGAAAGAGTTCATCGATGATGACACTACATGGCAATATCACCTAGATCAATTGATGCTTCTTTATGAACATCATGTGAATGCTTTGTAGCATCTCCATGTTTATCAAGAGTGCATAAAATGAGCTTACAATAATAAGGTCCATCAGAGGGACTTTAAGGTTGGTTATCGTGTGCTGAAGGAGAACCAATAAAACTCAAACCTACTGCTACACTTGCGAGACAAATTTACAGCTAACTAGTTAGGTCCATATATCATCTCTGAGAAAATATGACCTAGAACATATCGTCTAACATCACTTTATAGTTTTTAAGAGCTTTAACCTCTCAACATCCTTCATCTTAAGGTGTTCTATACATAATAATTCAAAAAATTAAAAATATGGAAATTTTCAAAATTCATAAAAATCAAAAAGTAATAAAATATAAAAACATTGCATTTCAATTGAATCATGCATTTCATTTTACACTTGCTTTCAGTTAATTGTATTGCATTAGGCATATCCATCCGTCACACTTGCATTAGGATAGGTTGTCTTTGCAATCTTACAAATGACACCATGTTTTTTTTCAATCATGCATCTATGCATTATCATCTTCCATCACCCTTGTGATTAATTGTGTTTCTCAACATGACCTCTCTTGTTACTATAAAGAATATACTAGGGTTTTTTTATCATTCAGCCATACCTAGTGGGCTTATTAGATTTAGTATTAATTTGCTTTTTAATATGAGATATAGCTTTGATAACACTTAGCATATCAGGATCCCATCACTAATTAAACACATTAACAATACTACTTAAGGCAAGGAAATATGAACACTATGAAGTGGTCCTAGTCACCTTAAGAAAAGGTTTTGTTACTTTCTCATTTTGTGAGGTGCAATGGTCTAGGGTGTTGAAAATTGGCAAAAGAACAAGTTCCCCCCTACCCAAAAATTCATTTCTTACAAAAAGGAGCAAAATCCCAAAATCAAATCAAATCCCTTGCTCAAAACAAAAGAAAAACAAATACAAAATAAATAGTGATTCTTATCACTATACATGAGCAAGTATCCCAATAAAATTGAATAAAATAAGGGGATGAAGAGCTTGAATCCTTGGAATAGTCAATACTCGAAAATCATAGAGTGGTCCCCAATACAACAATGGGATTAATGAATCTCACCTGACATTGGGGTAGGTCTAAGCAATTTACAAATGAGCTAGCTTTAGGTAGCCTATATTACCTAGTGGTCTAGTCTAACTAAGTACAAATATAGGATCATAATGAACATTTTGTGATCCTCTTTACAACAATGAGCTGAATGAATCCCATCTGGAAATGAGGTAGTCTTATATCTCATCTGATATATTCATTGGCACACATAGAGATAATGAATAGCTTGGTATTTTACAAAAAAATATTTATCTTTTAAAAGTCTGGTAAAGTCATTATACAAATTTTGTCAAATAGGGTGTTTGAGTTTCATGGAAAACATCAAAATTTCCCAAATAGCAAAAAATCGCATCAATCAATTAATAATTAATTTATTTTTATGAGATTTTTTATTAAGAGGTGTTCATAATATAGTATAAATACCGAATTGATATCAAAAATGATATTTAGATGGTCACTAACTATGTTTTACATATCTTCTAACTTACAAAATCTTATGAAGGGAAACAATATCATAATTTCATCTCACATATGGGTGTCTAATTGATTAATTCTTATGATAAGTTTTATCGATGGTTTTCATGATTTTTATACATTCTATGGTGTCATCTATTATATTTTTAAACTCATATTGCATTAATTCTTTATGTTTTAATTGATTAAAGCATACATGTTCATTTACATTAGATCATCATCCTGTAAATAATGCATTACATACATTATATTCATCATATCATGACATCATAAATTAAATGTATACAAGTAAATCAAATCAAACATGCATTTAAAATCTAACATTGCATCCATATGCATAAATCATAGTACTCCATCTACACATCTAGATCACAGTATCTAGTCATACATCCATCATCTAGCTAGTGCATGTCATACATACATCACATCATATAGCATCAGATAAACATAACATATAAGCATTGCATCCATATGCATCTCATAAACATAAAATAAATAAATGTACACATATAATGAGTCATAAATCAATGTCATATCATATAAATATGTGTGTCTCAAAGAGTACATAGGTGTGCCCAAAATTCCTGCAAGCTACAAATGTATAGATCCTCAAACCTTACACTAAAAAATGATACAATGTGCTCAAGGCATAATCATGAATGGCCTACATCCCCTTCCTGTGAGGCTCCTCCATCACCTCCACCCTCTCGATGAGTCTACCTAGAGCTGGCACCTATGGATCTCTCCATCCTATGAGTCCTATAGCTAGATCGTGTGGAGGACTACCCTATCTCTCGTGTTTGGGTCCTCTGGGTCCCTATATTTATGGATCTCTCAAGCACCTTAGCATCATGTGGTGTGACCTCTCCATCTAAGAGTGTGATATGATCAGCATCTAATGTGCACTACTTGAGATGGATATGGACTAGAGCCTATAATCTTTGAATATCTATAGTTGGGTTCAATCTTGTTGGTCCCTATATAACTGGAGTAGTAGGAGCAACCTGTGAAGTTGAGGGACCTCCCCTCATTGACTAGAGCAAGTCTCACTCTGTAGTGACAACATCCAGTTGATCTTGGAGAATATCACATTGTCCAATGATCTCTATCTATGTGTCCATGATAGAAATCTATGCCTAGAGAGCTACCCTCTCCTCCTTTGTATTCATGCCACTGAGCCTATCCCACTGCAAGTTGACCCTAAGTTGCTCTCATCTATGCCTGTAGAGTTGCAATGGATGTTTCCCTCCCCAAAATTTGTATTTAGGAGATTCCTAGCTATGACTGCAAATGAGCCACCTAGGGTCTGACCTATGAGATCTCATCATCCAATTCCTCCTCACCCTCCTTCTCAACCCGGAGCTCCTCCTAAGTGGTTGTGCCCTCACCCCATCCACCCTCTATCCATTGGAAAACTTATCACCCTCCTGGATCTGCCTTATCTTCCTCTACTTCTACTGCTCCATCCTCAACTTAGCCTAGTGGGTTGCCACCCTACCATATCCTGGTAGTCCACTAGGCATCATAATCAATAGTGGTCCCTACATTTACCAATATATAGTCTTGGAAGTCATCATCCTCATCAACCAATGGGGTCACCTAAGGCCAAGTTAAATCCCTCTCCACCTTAAGGTGGTGGTAGATAATAGGTACGACTGAAATATCTTGGTAGATACCAAACTACCTAGTAATGTGTGAGAAATGGAATAAATCATGCATGTCAAACTTACACCCGAGGAGCCATCTATCTCGTCTCATCCATATCAAGTAGTAGTTTGCCTCCTCCCATGTAAGACAGTCCATGTAGGGTTGCCATAGAACCTACCCTAGCCACATTCCATTCAATCGGTCTAAGTAGTACTGGAGGTCTCCTACGTGAGATCTAATATTGAAGCCCTCGGTCTCTCTAGGTCAACATGCAACATAACACTAGGAAGCCTCTAAAATATCACCAATAAGCAATGATAGTCCCTAGGGTGATAAATAAAAATATGCTCCCACACCCATATCTAGAGCAGTAGACTATATGCAAGTCCCACATTAACTCACTATGTGATCCGATATAGCTCATTGTAGAGCTACACAAGGAGGGCACTACTCCATAAAATAATCAATGATTGCTCTGTAGTACTACCTAGAATATCCTACATCTTGGATAAGAGATTCCAAGGTAACCTCACTCTAGATGTATCTGGGAGTAGGACATGTATGCACAGATACATAAGGATGGCCTATCAATTTGTGAAGATATACACCTTGTACCAGCACTTAATGGGTACACCCCTGTGGTCAATATCATCGAGCACCGCATCACTCTGAGCATAAAAAATATACTAGAATATGATAAGCTTTGCCATTGTAGATGAATAGGTGATACCCTTTCTATCTATAGGGATGTGAAATATACGGTAAACATCCTCCAGAGTGGTCGTGATCCCTTTGATCAACAAATAGAATGTGTTGGTCTACACATCCTAGTGATGGGCTAAAGCAATCATGTAGGCCTGGTTAGGCTTAATAGTAGGTAAGTGGATGGTGTAGCCAAGGCCTATAGCAGTGAACTAGTCCTAATCAACATCACTAATTTTATGAAGGAGGTCTTGAAAGAGCTCAAACTCCCTCGCTCTGGAAGTCAGCTAAAGGAAAAATAATAATACATAAAATCAATCAAAAACATCAAAAAACGTACTTCAAAATTCAAACAAATTAAAAAAAAACTTCAAAAATATAAAAAAAAATTATAAATGCATGCAAAATTTTCAAAAAAACAATCAATTAAATAAGTCAAAAAAAATAAAAAATTATTATTTTTTCCTAAAGTTTCTCAATCATGGCTAAGACCCACGGTCAGTAGCAACGATCAAATTTATGACCATTGGGGTTTGAATCCCATCGTGGCTAACAACCATGACCCCAAATTTACCAATTGGGAGCCATGACTACCACATGTAGCTAAGAAAAATACCTCTTTTGAGATCATTTCCCATCCCATCACACCCAAAAATAAAACCCTCCCCATCTAAGCTAACCTAGACTAATCCTAACTAGGGTGAGGTTCTTTACCAATAGTTTAATTTGGTTCATTTAACCCATTTCTTAATGTGGTTCATTTTAATTTGGTAATCAAATAAGTGAGGTTTGTGTGCTACTACCTTAGTAGCACCGGAACTACCACTAGTGGATTCCTTCGGTTGATCGACCATCGATTAGGGTGAGTGTGCATTTCAGTAGCATCCAGAATAAAAAAAATTATGTTTACCTCTCAGAGCTCTTAGTTTCACAAGTTGGCAATGGAAATAATGAATTTTGAAAATGCTAAATTTTCTTTTATATTTTCCATTTGGCCCATAGCCATGCCTATCAGATGTGGGCACAGAATTAGGGTTTGTCGACTGCATGTCAGAGCTATGGCTAAGGAATTTTCCAAAGCTGGCTATAGCTAACAAGTGTGGTTAGCATCCAAGCAATAAATAACCTCAAAATAAAACCATGAGGGGTCTTAAAATGCAAAATAAAAAATATTCAATAGGCCAAAACACTCAAAATTCTCATAAAAAAAAAATCAAATAATTCAAATCCAAATGCACCTCATATCTATTTATTTACCCTATACACTTGGCGGTTGCAGCGACATGTGATCCATGCAATCTAGCAAGATGAGTAAATTACTATAAGGTCTTTTTGGGAAAATTAGTTGTCGCTGAATTTATATGCTTCACTTAAATCCCGAAGAAGGCCATAGCGGTTGGACTACACCATGGGAATGAGGATTCATCTCAAATTTTTGATGATATTTTTAGCATATCATCGAACATTATGATTCAACATAAAACTAATTAGAATTACTATCATATTTATTCCCTAAGAAGGCCATTGTAGCCAAACTACTCCATGAGATAGATATGTACAATTACTATTAACAGTTGTAATCATGTATGAATTAGGCCTTGCCAAGTAATATCAAAGGGCTAAAAACTTAAATCATCCAAATCACTCATCATGGTCAAGTGACTCATTACTTTATTAATTACCATTACCCTCATCGACTTGTCACTTGAGGGGGTAGTCATAATATCATAATCATATTCAAATTCAATAGGAGATCACTCTATCTTATCAAAATTGTGTTTGTCTTATGAATCATTGCCAACAAATATCATAAGATTACCCATTGTTGGGGCAAAAAGCAAATATGACAGTTAAGTTAGTAGCTCTCCAACTATCGATACAATTGTAGCCCTAACACTACCCGATTGTTGTGGAGCTTACAAATGCTTTGCAAATTAAGCCTTACCTTAGTTGGAAGCAATGATTCTAAGATGCGTGTCCTTTTGCAAGATTGGGCATCTAATGTTGATCAGATTAATGATCATCATTCAACCTACGACATGGTTTTAAGAGGCCTATTTTTTCTCAACATTGTTCATTCTCACAATTCATCCCAAAAGGGGCATTTGTAGATACCTAAAACATGTTATGTCGAGGCAAATACTATTATGGGACATGCTAATAGACCATATGAAGGATCTTGGATAGCTCCAAGGTGAAGTAGTGGTTTTAACCACTCAATTTGAGTAGAGTTAGCCTACTTAGCCTTAGCCACAGATGACACCCATGGCTAATAGAGCTAGCTAGTTCTCAAGCTAAGCCAAATTCGGTTAGAAAGGTCTAGGAAACAAATTTCAAATGATTTTTGGATGGGGAAGCTTCGAGAAATTTCCTCCCAAATGATCCAACCTTCTAGATCTTGATCTTGGCTTCCCAAGCAAGCCAATATTAGAGATTAGAAGTCCTATAAGAACCCCTTAAAATTAGGGAGAAGTCTAGAATAATCTTGAGTTGGAATGCAGTGAAGATCTACCAAAATAGATAGTGAATTAACAACCCCTTGAGGAGAGGCAAAATTTTGCCATTGTGGAGTGACAAGCATGAATATGTCAATGAATATTCCAAAGGACTAAGAAATACAAATCATAAATTCAAGCCCATCAAATTTGAATCTCAAAATATTCAACCACCAATCCATCTTAGGACACAAATGTGACCCTTGATCATAAATTTCATGGAGGAAACTAAAGGTCCAAGCCATAATTACAAGAGCAAGAATACTTTCGGCTTAGTCGTGGCTTCTAGTTGTGGCTAACAGTTCTAGCTGCACCTCAGACCCACTGTGAGGGTTTGATATTTGATTTTATTTGTTTTAGCAGTGCATTTCCATTTCCATTTATACAAATAGCTTAATCTAGCATAGATTAACATTATAGTAGACATTTGATCAGTTAATTTAGGAATTAGAGGTAGATTTGCTTCCATTTTCCTTGCATTTGTCAATCTAGACTAGTTTCATTGAATTTGATGCATTTCAAGTTTTAATGGTTAATTAGGCTTCCTAATTGCTAGATTTCATGCTTTATTTACATGCTTTACAGTAATTTGATGATTTCTTGCATATCTTCATAAATTTATATGCTTTCTTACTTTCTTTATCATCAATTTATGCGATTATATCAAAAGCCTCATCAAGAGAGGCCTCCTTTGTTATTAATTTATTTCATGTTGATTCTTGAATGCATGGTTTACAAGACCTAATAATTTTCAAGGTATTCAAGGTAGCATATACCTCTAACTAAAGGAGAAGAAGGCTATATTTAGCCTTAAGAAATTTGTGTCCATTCTAAAATGTCTATGGATTACACCACCCCTTCGTTTAGGAGGTCTTCAATATTGTATCAATTGTATAAAATATTGAGTATCCCTAAGAGGGACGTATATGTAATCGATATTTGGAAAAGTTTTAATAAATTAAACCTTAATTTATTGTTAAATTCATTTTTGTCAATATTTTGATGCTTTAATACTTGATTTCAATTGATGCACTAGTTAGGTGTATGCTTTTTAGATTGGTACACACTCTAAACCTGTATACCTACACACAAGTGAAATGTAACTGGTCAATAGTATCTATCATGCCTCCAAAGGTGAGACCCAATTTTCAAATAATATTAAACACCAGATATTTAGAATGAAATGAATATTTAAAAAATACAATACTAAATATACATTTAAATAGATCTTACTCCTCTTTTGTTGTCATTGTTGTCTCTATTGTTGCATTGGGCTATGTTAGGTTGCATCATGATGTGTTGGGTTGTGTTATGGTGCATCTAGAGGTCTACACATAGGATAGATGATGACTATTTGAGTCTAGACATGTGGGAATCAAGACCATCCAGGGTCAAATTATCACAAGTTATGGTGTCCTTTCATTAACAAAATCTAGATTCAGGCCTACAAGGTGTTACAATGAGCATCTAGCATAGGATGAGGATGGTTGCACGAGATTCACTTTGGGTGTTTGGGTGTGAAGTGTGCTCAAGATTTTAGCAGCACTTTGATGCATATACCATCCTCCTCATAATGAGAGCAAAGAGGATGAATTTATAAAAATTCCAAGGAGGTATGGATGAGGTGGAAGCTAAATCAGTTAAGTGGGATTAACTAATATTTCATTTCTACATTGATTTTATCATTGAAGATACATGCTTGCAAAAATAAGATAAGATCACCTAGTGTGGAAGGGTACAAGTAACCTTGCCTCTCTTTACTCTCTATGAACCACATTATTAATAACCACTTGGATAGCTAAACTATAAATAAGAATTAAAATAAATTTATGTAACATAGCTGATGGCTATGATATTTGGAGTGTAACATAGTGATTATCACCAAACTTGTGTCCACATTAAACTGATTGTGCATGATAAATTAGATGTGCATATTGAGTTAAGTGATCCTATTGTATTGATTGTGCATGTTATGTATATTGAGTTACCCTATTTGGACTGAGTGTGTAGGTTGAAATATCCCATGTGTGCAACTCCAAGTTACTAGAGTTCAATTGTGGAACAAGGGTGATTCTTTCTTGTGTGTGTCGATCATGGGATATGGAAGGTGGAACTATATTTAACTACAAATGATGTGGCCATGGGATATGCAAGGGTGAGTGGTCCCATTGAGGAGGGATGAGTGGTTGTGTAGATTAGGTAATTAATCAATTATTAAATAGATTAATTAATAATTTAGGCCAATGCATATTAATTTAATATTAATTAATTATCATTAATATTAAGTATACTAATTAATTAGTGTTTATTACGCTTGATTTGTGTATCTACATATGTCTATTTTATATCATGTTGTGTGAAAATACAATGTAATACAAAAATAGATAACACCTATCACTATGTAGATGAATGATTGATTTTGTGCTTGAGAGGTTGACGTTTGATTGCCCTAGATCAAGAGCAATGTAAGATGCCCTAGTGATGGAGGCAACAAATATATTTGAACCTTGTCATTGACAAATTGATGAGCGCATAAATATGTTAACTAATAACTAAACTATTGAGACCTAGAGTATTCTATGCTAAAAATTGTGATGATGTGACCTGGAGTCACTATGCTAAAACTAAGATGATGCTATGCAAATGATAGTCTCGATCAAGGTTCTTGGATAAACATTAAGTCTAATTTGGGTTCTTGGTTATTGAACTTGTTTGGAATTATTTTTTTGGTATTGTCTACCCCATCAAGAGATGATTCAGCGAAGGATATAATGGATGATAGTGACAAGACGATTGACCTCAATGGGATTGGGCATAGGCTAGATGGTTGCAATGTGGCTGGTGGAGGTTTTGGTTTTTTTTCAAATAAAAAATGACAACCATATGGGATGGTCAGAATACTAGACCATATGGGATAATTGTGTGTGGAAGGATACATTTTTTAGTTGCAATTGGTCATTTTCATCGTTACAAGGAGTGAGTGGAGAGTGAGGTGTGTGAGTGGAAAATTGACACAAAGTTCTTGCCAATTTTTTAGAGTGGACCGAATGGCTTTAGGAGATGGTGTAGTTGGAGTTGGCAAGAGTGTAGGACTAGTAAGTAACATAATTTATTAATTCTCAATTTCATGTTGGATAAAAATGAACCTATGGTATATATTTTTTTTTTCAATTGCATGTATTTATTGTTTGTGTGTGAATTTTTTTAAATAATTTTTTTTTGTGTGTTTTGTTGGTTTTTTTGTAACCATGTGTGATGGTCATCTGGGGTCTATATGGTTAATGGTTGACGTCATCTGTGTTACAAATTATCGATGTGTTTTTTAATTATTTTTTATATGGATTGTGGTTATTATGACCATCTGATGCTAAACAATAATGGCCAAAGGTCATCTGCCTCTTGAATGGTTGACGTGCATTTTTTTCATGTTGTTGCCATCATCCATGATATAGATGATGATGGCCTAAGTTTTGGGTGCCAAACACTGATGAATTCATCCTATTTTTGTCATAGCATTTCTCATTTAATTTTTTAATCCATGGCACTCGTAAGCTTGTGAAGAATCACTACTGAGACTAGTCACACCATCACTTTGGAGATGATCCATTCAAATTCCATTAGGGAGTTTGTATGATATCAATAAAATCATTCGCCTCAATAATATTAATTCATAAATAATGATGCAAGTAAAATAAACACACAAAGCGAAAATGCTTCTTATAAATAAACATACCTCTAAAATAGTTAAACGTAAACCTAATGCATAAACATACTATCATGCACCGATGCACAATAACAACTTTGCATCATTTCTTGGTAATCAAATGATTTTCACTACATTACAGTTTGGCTTCGTGAGTAGTTATACATTCGACCACTTTGGCTGGGACAACTCATTCAACCATGATTTTCTACTGATGATGTGGAACAATGGTTAGTAGCGTTCCTTCTCCAACCGTTTTGGTCAACACGTATAATTCAAGCTTTAGCCTTGGTAAGGTGCCTAACTCGGTAAGGCACTTTACTTGAGTAAGGCGCCTACCTTGGTAAGGCACCTACTTCAGTTATGCACCTACCTCATTAAGGCACCTACTTTAGTTAGGTGCCTACCTCAGTAAGACACCTACTTTAGTAAGGCACCTAACTCAGAAAGGGGCATACTTTGATTTACCTTTATTTGATTTAATAGAACCATGCCAAGTCCAAGTAGGACCTTGACTGAGCAAAAGATGACAAAATCAAGGAAAATAGCTACACATAACACACTTCACATATGGATAATATAATAAACATGATTTTATTAAATACATACATAATAATTCATAAAACATACAACACATGATATAATATCGTGCAAAAACCATTAGTTCATATACAAAATATGAGCATTTTTGGTGCTCATCATCCCCCCATGCCTAATATGTGTCATGCCCTTGTGGCACCTAAAACTGGTAACTACCTCTTCTTTGTAGACCACTGCTTTTTATTTCCTTCTCTTGTTGGTGGTCTTGACCTGTTCTTCCCCTTGAGGTTTTCATTTTTTCTGAGGGACCCTGGTTTGTTACGGGGTATCCCTATGCTATGTTGTCCTTTGGCTACATCGATTTTTGGGTTGGCCTTCATTCTATGTCAGTCCTTTATTGCATTGACTTCATATCCTGCTTGTCCTAGCACCTGTACTTGGTTTGGATACCATAGTCATAGCTCCCATTTGGAAGGTTGCTTATGCTTCCTACCATAGGTTAGCATGTTGAGGGAACAATTATATGAAGGGAATATCGAAGTCATACCTCTTCCATCTAACAACAATGGCCTTGTGGAGCTGAAGCTCCTGCTTGGTGAGGCCATCATTTTAGGCTATTATCACTGTTGCCTATACCTTTGGTCCATATACCTCCCATTGTGCCAACCACTTCTTCATTTTGGAGGGCCTACTCGATGAAAATCCATAGATGTCCCAAAATTTGTCATCGTCAGTGGGGTTTACACAAATTCTTGGCTCTCATACCTCCTTCTTGGTAGCTTTCCTAGCTACTTTTACTTCTTCAAACTCCTTATGGAGCCACTAAAATTTTGCCTTTCATTCAGTGAAGTCCTGCACACCTGTTTCCCATTCTTCATCAGAAAGAGAGTTCAATTCTATGAACGTCACCCTGGAATTCCTTTTGGCTCTCTTCTAAGTTTTTTGAGGGGATTTCCCCTTTCCTTTGTCTACTCCTATGATAGCCTATGTGGGGAAGTTTTTCTGTCCCATAGAGGTTGCCTCCTTATTGGATGACTCTGGGCATTTTTCCTCTGATCAGAGGTCCCCTATGGTTGTTCCTTTTGGTGCCTTATTTTTTGGTCCCTCTAGTGGTGGCTCCTCAATTTTTGGTTCCTAGCACCTTGAATAATCCTCCTTAACATCGGCTTCAGGGGCTTGCCCTGATGGCTCTTCATCATCATTGATAAAAATAATAGGGGTTTCAATTTTAAGAACAAAATTCCCTTGTTCCTCTATCACTATTTTGTCTGAGGCACGTGAACCCTCCCTTGATTTTAATTCCTCATCTCTTGCATCTGACCTAAATGCCCCAAATGAGACTACTCTCTCTAGCAAGGTCAAAGATTTCATGGGTACCTCCATCACCCAATCGGTCTAGGTAGAGGTTTCTTGCCTCTCTTTTACCCTAGCCTATAACTCCTCCTTGAGTTGCATTGCTGCATTTGGGCAATGGTGGCCTCTTATCTTTGGAATTTACTCATGTTAATCTCCTTATACTCCTTGAAAAATTCCTATGTTAGGAATTTCTCTCTTTGTTTAGTGTGATCCTCCTCAAATGGCATCTTAGCTGATTGTTGCCAGGTTGTAGACGACTGTGGGTCCTACGAACTGTGAGCGATCAAATTCTGCAAGGTTTGTACCATGATATCAAGCTATGTATCTTCTTCATATTCCTCATTTGAGAGGATTAGGCACCATCATCATGTTTGATATTCCCTATTCTCTACCCGATATTCTATGTTGGAGGATTCTAGCCTCTCTTCCATGAAAATGGGTAGAGGGCTCTACCCTTCCTCTGTAATCCTTGGTGAAAATTGGGGGTGTTATTCTTTGAAAATTCCCCCTACTTTGGCATCATGCCCTACCTTTGTGACAATCTGCTCTACTATAATAGAGGGCTCAACATTAATCTCTTCAGTTGTCTTCCTCAATTCGGCTTTGTGCCCTACTTCGGCCACTGCCTATTCTTGTGCACTAGAGGGTTTAACCTCTATCACTTATGAATTTCCTCTATGCTCCTCTACATGGCATATCAGGGCTGTAATTAGCCCGTGATGGGCTAAGATAGAAACTATCCCTCTTTGGTACCTCAACACCTCATACTATAGGGCCTTTTCTAGATATAACGAGACATTGAACTCCCTCCCATGCACTATATGGCTTATGAACTACATGTGGTTTGCATTCAGGTGTGAATACTTCCTAGTACAAGTGAAGTATCTCACAATCTACTCAATAATTTTTGATAGGTGCATTAGGATATTTTTCTTGGGAAGCCTTCCCTAGTCGCAGGTGACATTCCCATGTCCAAGAAGTTCCTCAATGCATTTCTTTTCCACATGATCCTTATATGTGCATTTCCTCATAAGGGGGAGGCCAGTGACTTGAACAATGTGCTCGAAGGTGACTAGAATTTTCAATCCATGCAGCCTGGCCACTTCTCCACTTAGGGAGGTGGTGAATTATTTGGCTGCCTCCACATCTTGTTCCTGGCTGACTAGGTGGTAATAGTTTATCCAATCCACCACCTCAAATTAGTTGCAGACTTCCCCCCTTATTCCTTCAATGTCATGAGGCTCCTAATTCTTAATCGCATGGTTCTTTGAAGATCCTCCCATGGTGAATTCACTGTCGAGTTCGAGTTGTGTACTCAGTAAGGCACATTTTTATAACCTAAGGTGCCTAACTTTGGAAATTGTTCCATATTGGGTTTAGTAGGGTATGCCACCCGAATTAATTTTTGGTATGACGTATTAGGTATGAGGGGTGATTTTTCATTCTTGTACCGTCATCATATTAGAGAGCATATTATACAAAAAATTACATATATACCTAATTAAAATCATGTGCATATATGATTGGCCATTTCATGCTACGTGGAGTATTCCAAATTGCCATTTGATGATGTTTTTCCCATGTGTTGATTACCTCACCTTGGGTACTGCATTCCTGGTTCGCTCGAGGTCCTGCTACCAAAAAATGTAGTGGATCCTATTGGTTCAGGTTGCGATGCATATCTCCTTGGTGGTTGGTCTTGGGACTTGGCTCCTACCCAATGATTTTGAAATATTTTTGGGCATTTGTGTACCTCTTATCACGTGACATGATGGAATTGGCTCCTCGTACTGCCAAGTTGTGCATGCGACTTGAATTAGTCAAGGTGCCTGTTTGAGTAAGGTGCCAAAAGGGTGCCTAAATCAGTAAGGCACCTAACCCGATAAGGTGCTAGTAAGGTGCATAACCCCATAAGGTGCTAGTTAAGGCACCTAACCCGATAAGGTGCTAGTAAGGTGCCTAACCTAGTAAGGTGCTTGTAAGGCACATAACCTGATAAGGCACTAGTAAGGTGCCTAACCTGGTAAGGTACTACTTTTACGATCATTTTTTTTTATTCGAGGGTGGCTCGGAATGGGGGGTAAGGCACCTAAATTAAGGTGCCTCTTCCCCATGTCTAAGATTTGTCACATCCTCGTGACAATAGCCCCCCTACACACACATTTTTTTTTTTAAGTTCGGTGTCTCCTTGGCGGTGTAAGGCACTGCTCCTTCTTATGAATGCACCACTTTGCCAAGGTGAGGTGCTAGAGTAAGGCATCATTGCTCCTTCAGAGTGAAGCACTAGAGTAAGGTGTTGCTGCTCCTTCAGAGTAAGGAATCACTGCTCCTTCAGAGTAAGGCACCAGAGTAAGGCATCGCTACTCCTTCAAAGTGAGGTGCCAGAGTAAGGTGCCACTACTCCTTTAGAGTGAGGAACCAGAGTAAGGTTTTGCTACTCCTTCAGAGTGAGGTGCCATAGTAAGGCATCGCTAATCCTTCAGAGTAAGGCATCATTGCTCCTTCAAAGTGAGGTGCCAAAGTAAGGCATCGTTGCTCCTTCAAAGTGAGGTGCTAGAGTAAGGCACCACTACTACTTTAGAGTGAGGCACTAGAGTAAGGTGTCGCTACTCCTTAAGAGTGAGGTTCCAAAGTAAGGTTTCATTGCTCCTTCAAAGTAAGGTGTCATTTATTTTTATTTTTTTAATTCAGCAATAGTTGATGTGTCTTTTATTGTGAGGTTGATCAAGCATTCCAAAATTCACTTCATATTACATCAGTGTCTACTTTTTTCAGACATGGGGATGTTTGATGAGGAATTTTGGCATTCCACCCATGCCTAAACCATTGTTATCCTCCTAATGCGTAGGTATGTAGATGTTGATCAGAACTAGGCCTAGTTTCCCATATGCCTATTGTTCAAAAAATCAGGTCATATCCCTACAAAAATAAAAAAAAAGAAAAAAATGTTCATTTAAATGGGGTCTATTCCTGTTAGGCCCTGGATCTCAGGATTCCTGCAGCTTGCATGCGGGTGTTGTCCTTGCAAAACACACAGTAAGCTAAAAAATAGTAGCCTATTCTAACTTGTATTTGGTAGATGTTCTTGTATCCACCATGTTGTTAAGAATTTGGGAGATTTACTTGTTGGGATCTCCCCCATGCCTGTTCTAGTTTCCACTATCAATCCCTTAGACATATGGTATGGCCGCACTTGGTGGTCATTGGTTGTTAGGATGGTGTTGCTACCATCAATTGTATTTACCCGTACAAAACTGTTCTTGATTATTTCCACCACTTTATATGGTCCCATCCATCTCTGAATTAGTTTCCCCTTTCATTCATGGAACCTGGAGTTGTACAACAACACCCAATCTCCTTTGAATTGTTTCTTTTTAATGTGATGGTCATGCCACTGCTTCCTTTGCCTCTGCATAATTTTTGTTCTTTGTAAGGCATCCATGCAAACTTCGTCTAGCTGATTTAACTACTGAATTATTCCTTCTATGCATCATCTAAGTTTAGTTTTAATTCGACTACCATTATCAGTGTTTTCACTTTGAATTCGATGGGAATTATTGCATATTTCCCATAGACCAACCGAAAGGGGGTAAAACTAGTGGTCGAATTCCACATCATGTTATATGCCCATATTGCCTCTGGTAGTTTTGCAGCCCAATCCTTTTTGTGTTGTTGCACAATCTTTGTCAATATGTTTTTAATTTCCCTGTTAGTGACATCTACATTTCCATTCACCTACGAATGGTATGGGGTAGTCCTATTATGTCAAACTTTGTACTATTCCATTTTCTCTTTGATTGACCTAGATGTGAATTTAGATCCCTGGTCTATTGTAATCTCCTGGGGCACTCCAAATCTCTTAAAAATGTGGGAGAATATAAATTCGGCAACCGTCCGCTCCTTAGAGTCTCTTAGTGCTAAGACTTTTACCCATTTAGTGACATAATCTGTACAAACTAGAATGAACCTCATTCTTTTTGAAGGTGGGTTGATGGGTCCCATGAAATCCATACCCCATTTTTCAAAGGGTTCGATGTGTATGTGAGGCTATAGGGGCATTTCATCCTTGTGGGTTGGTCAGCCCATCCTATGGCATTCATCATAATTGTTGGCATATGCGGCTGCATATTTAAATAATGTGGGCCAAAATTTCCTAGTCTACAATACCTTATATGCAGTCCTTCTTCCTAAGAAGTTAACATCACAAGGATCGTTATGATAGGCCTTGAGTATCTCTATGAAGTCATGCTCAGCCACGTATCTTATCACAATATGATCAGGCCCTGTTTTGAATAGGAGGCCATCAATCCATTGGTATGATGTAGTTTTTTTTATTACCCCTTTCTTCTCTTGGTATGAGAGGGCGGGGGAGGTTCTCCCTATGGCTAAATAATTGGCAATATCCACATACCATGATGTCTATTCACTGATGATGAATAAATGCTCACATAAAAAAATGGTCTTCTACCACTACGTAGTCTACTAGAATTAATATGGATAGGAAGTCTATGACTACATTGTCTTTTCCTGGCTTGTCGATTATGGTAAGGTCAAACTCCTACAACAACAACAACCATTGGATATCCTACCACTAATAATTGGTTTGCTCATTAGATACCTAATGGTTGCATGATCCGTGTGGATGAACATTGTGTATCCAATGATGTAGTGGCAGAATTTATTGATGGTGTATACCACTGCAAGAAACTCTTTCTCCATTATCGTGTAATTAAGCTTTTCCCCTGCCAGGTTTTTTCTAACATAGTAGATGGTGTAAAACTCTTTGCCATCCTACTGCCCTAGGACTGCTCCAATTGCATTATTGGATGCATTGCAATATATGTGAAATGGGACAGACCAATTTAGTCCTTGCAATATCGGGGTAAAGATCAACTTCTCCTTCAGTGTCTGAAATGCCTACTCATAGTCGTCTGTCCAAATAAATTATATGTCCTTCATCAAAATGGTATGTAGTGGTTTGGCAATTTTACTAAAATTGGTGATAAACCACATATAGTACCCAAAAAATTCAAGGAAACTCCTTACCTCCCTTTGCATTTTTGGGCTAGATAAGTCTTTGATGACTTCTATATTTTTGTGATCCACTTTAATCCCTTCTATCGAGATATGATGCCCTAACACTATGCCTTCTTGCATCATCATAAAATATTTTATTTGCTAATGGTTAGATTACTTTCCTCGCACCTCTGGAGTACATGTTCCAAGTTCTTCATTTCCTCATTGAATGTTTCCTTGTAAATGATGAAATCATCCATATATACTTTGACTACTTCGCCTATCATATCTGCAAATATGTTAAGCACTACCCTCTTAAATTTGGCTTGTGCATTGCATATCCCGAAAGGTAACACCCAATATGCAAACATTCCCCATGGGTAGGTGAACATTGTCTTATCTTGGTCTTCCTTCATGATCTAGATTTGGTTGTACACGTTGAATCCATCTAGGAAGGAAAAATATTTTCTACCAGATAAGGTGTCCAACACTTGGTCAATGAACATAAGTGGAAAATAGTCCTTTTTATTTGCCTTATTCAATGATATTTAGTCAACACAGATCCTCCATTTCCCATTCCTTTTAGGGACCACCATGAGTGGTGATACCCATTTGGTGTTTAAGATCGGGTAGATGAATCCCACTGTCAATAACTTCTATAAATTAGACTTTATAATTTCATTCATGGTCGGGTTCATCCTCCTTTGTGGTTTTCTAATGGGGGTTGACTATTCCTCTAGATAAATATAGTGAGTGCATAATTCTGGATTGATTCCTTGCATATCCACATAATCCCATGTGAATGCATGTTGATGCCTTGCTATGAATTCTTTCAATTCTACAAACTATGCAAAGGTCATCTCATTGCTAACATTCAACATTATGCCATATCCAACATCAATTTTTTTGGTGTGGTGGTCCTGAGCACCCACCAATGGTGACTCAATAATTGGGAGGGAAGACTCTTCATGGAATAACTTTGAGATGATGCCATATTCCTTTGTTTCATCCTCTGATTCTATCAATGCCATTATCGATTGGAGAATTAATAGCTAGTTGTCTTCATTATTTTCTATTTTGGATTCTCCCAATGCATCCACCAATTGGACCAAGGGAGATATTGTTAATATCTTGACATTCTAGCCATCTAAAATGGTCATCAACCCATAACGATAGCTAATGTATGTGTCAGACATAAATAACCATGGTATCCCCAGGATGATTGGGAACCACCCAATCTAGTTTTGGATTGTAGCACTAAAAATTCCACTGGATACTCCCATGCATCGAATGTCACTATGACATCCTTGAGCATTCCTTCTAGTGCCACCGTGGATCGATCAGCCAACTACAACACTATTTTAGTCAACTTCAGGTCAGTCAGTTCTAGCATCTGCATGGTGTCTTGTGATATTACATTGATGGCTACCCCCAAGTCAACCAATGTATTCGCCAATAAGCTCCCTCTAATTTTTATTTTCAATATGGGGCTGCTTGGATCTGCATATTTGGGATGATATGTATTCCCCATCATCAAGTTGGTTAACTTTCCCATGACGTTGATGGTCTATGATGTTTTGTGTCCTGATTTCCTTAGGAATATTTCTTTTATCACCTTAGAGTATATGGGCACATCTCGGATAGCTTGGAAAAGTGAGATAGTTACGGTGAGGTTTTTTAGGCTTGATAGAATATCAAATTTGGGTTGTGTCAGCTTCTTCTATTCTTGCAGTCGTTTAGGTAATGGGACCCCTATCTTATCAACAATATTTTCTTCCTCCACCTCTTCTATCAGAGGGGGGTCTTCTACTTCCTCCTCCACTTCTACCAAATGAGGCATTGCTACTCCTAGCTTCTTGCTTGATCTAAGTTGTATTGGATTATAACTAAAATGGTACATCAAAAATGTCTCTCATTCTACCTGGTATGCTTACTGGTTCATCTTGTTGTTCAGGTTTATCATCGATTATGTTGGTAAATGCGTAGGCCTTGCCATAGGAAGGGTTGGTAAGCCTTGCCTAGGCAGTCCCTGTGCCATGTTCTATGGAGGTGTATTCCACGAAATGTGACTCCTCCATGGCTGCTGATATGGCATCCACATTTTTTTATTTTGGAATTTTGTACTTGGAGGTATGTTTGTCTAGTGTGGTGGTCCCCACCATCCCATATTGGGTGGTGGTGGCTACCCCTGTGGAATATATGCTCCTCCTCCATAAGGTGGCATCCCCATGGGTATATTTCCCATAGGATTTTGCTGCTAATTACTCTGATTGCCCATGAAGTAGGCTTCATTCACGTCGACATATTCTTTGGCGCTGGGAAACTATGGGCACAGTCTAGTTTTATGGTCTTTTTGGCAAACCACACATACTCTGACCTTGTTCTCTGGGTAGGCATTCTTAGAATGCTTCCCTCTATGTTTGGGGCATAAATAGGTTAATGCTACATCATTATCCTATTTCTTCTTCTCTAACATTAGTGTGTCTAGCTACAAAGGTAGAAAGGATAGTATTTCGCTTTTTAAATCCTACAACATGTTGTCTATATCCATTTTTGTGAATGACACGATTACTTTAACTATTCTAGTGGTTGGCTTACCTCTCCTTTGAGAGTATTTCTAGCATAATTTCTGGATGTCTTCCATCACATGCTAGTAAACATCTCCCCCAGAGATCATATTCAGTGCTTCCAGTGACTCATTGTTCAATCCCCTCAATAATATACTTTTAAGGGATTTTTCCCCTAGCTTTACATGAGGGGATCATTGCAGATTGAAATTAAACCTTTCCTAGTACTCTTCCAGGGACTCGTCCTCTTTTTGCATCATTTTGAGGACCTTTTCTTGGTAATATTGTGCTCTACCAAAGTCTTGGTATTGTTTTAGAAAGAGCTTCGTCATCTCGTACCATGTGGTGATATGTTTGTTCCCCATCCCAATGAACAACCATAGGTCTGAGTCATCTAATATCGATGATAAGAGTTTCAGCTTCTATACATCTGGTTTATAATCAACAAACTTGCATAATACATCAAATTTAAATAAAAATAGGCCAGGGTATTCAATTGAGTATCCCTTGAAGGTAAGGAGATGGGTAGGGGAAATATTCTTCATTTTGGAGTCTCCTACCCCTTCCTCTATCGATAAACTAAACCCAGATGAGACGTCCTCTTCTACCATTTTTTTAGGAAATGTGGTCTCTAATGTGGCTTATAGTCTTTCGGTCGTTCAAAACTTTCTGAGTCAGGGCCTTGAAGTCAGCTGGAGTTATAGTTTTATCCTCTACGGCTTTCCATAGCAGGGATTCCTTCGAGGGTGTCCTCTTAAACAATGAATTTATAATAATTTACTCTTTCTCAGGTTGGTGAGATGAGAAGGCACTCTACACAAAGTTAGGACTCTGAATCCAGTGGACTACTGATGATGAGTCGAGAGAATCTAATTCAAATTTCAAACTCTAAGTCTTTTGCCGAATCTGACTAATTTGGTAGGCTCTATAAAACGATCATCTGGTCCTCTTTTTCTTGGAAAAATCATACAAGATCAGGTCAAAGGGCTTAAGGGGTAATGTGATTAGTCTAATAGTGATGCTTCTTCGACAATGGCACAAAAATTTTGGGTGCCAAACACTGGTGAATTTATCTTATTTTTGTCACAAAAATTCTCATTTAATTTGTCAATCCAGGGAACTCGTAAGCTTGTGAAGAATCACTACTGAGACTAGTCACACCATCACTTTGGATATGATCCATTCAAATTCCATTGGGGGGTTTGTATGATATCAATAAAATCATCCACCTCAATAATATTAATTCATAAATAATTATGCAAGTAAAATAAACACACCTCTAAAATAGTTAAATGCAAAACCTAATGCATAAACATACTACCACGCATCTTTAAATTATGTAAATAACTGAGGGGAGGAATACTGGGTTGAAGTGGGCTCGAACTCCAAATAGATTTTGCCGAATTGGTTTTCACATGATGCGCTGCTAACGAATGTTCACACTTTAATATCGATGCAAGGGAATTATATATATCAAATGCTTTTACAAAAGAAATAAGCTCTCCTCCCCATAAGAAAGTTTGTGTATTTATATACTACACACAAAAATTCCTATGGTAGTTCTATTACAAAAAGCGTCTTAGTTCAGCCTAAACTAGAACAGTTCAATTACCGCAACTAGTACACAATAACAACTCTACGTCGTTTCCTGGTAATCGGATGATTTCCACTACATTACGGTTCAAATTTGTGAGTAGTTACACGTTTGGCCACTCTAGCTGGGACAACTTGTTCAACCATAATTTTCTACTAATGACATGGAATGGTGGTCAATAGGGTTCCTTCTACAACCATTTTGGTCAATACGTATAATTCGAGCTTTGACCTTGGTAAGGTGCCTAACTCGATAAGGCACCTACCTCGGTAAGGCACCTACTCTAGTTAGGTGCCTACCTCAGTAAGGCTCCTAATTCAGTTAGGCGCCTACCTCAGTAAGGTACCTACTTTAGTAAAGTGCCTAACTCAGAAAGGCACATACTTTGATTTACCTTTATTTGATTTAGCAGAATCGTGCCAGGTCTAGGTAGGACCTTGATTGAGCAAAAGATGATAAATTCATGGAAAATATCTATACATAACACACTTCACATATGGATTAGATAATATACATGATTTTATTAAATACATAAATAATACTTCATAAAACATACAACACATGATATAATACCGCATAAAAACCATTAGTTCATATACAAAAATATGAGCATTTCTGGTGCTCATCACTAAGGTTGTCTATTCTTCAAACGGTCGGTTTATTTATGTTTTTTGTATAACAAAGTGTTGTGATTTTTCATGGGTCGCATGTTGATAGTTGAAGGTTATTTATTTGTCAGATGGTTGGTGTGTTATTTTTTTATGTAAGTATTTTTATTTTGTTGTGATTTTTTTTCATTCAGACAGTGATGACCAAAGACCATCCATTGGTCAAATGGTCTATGTGTTGTGGATTTTTTTTATGTAAGTATTTTTATTTTGTTACAACCATTCATGGTACAAATGATGATAGCTGAAGGTCATCTATTGGTTGGATAGTCAATGTGTTTTTTATTTTATTTTATTTTTTTGATGCATAGCAAGATGCTAATGATTTAATATGATTTTTGTGTTATGCCACAAATATTAATGAGATCGAGGTATTGGTTCAAGGATGTATTTTACAAAGCTTAACTATAAATATTGGAGGAGGATTGGAAGTGGTTCAATGTGATAGGGTTATAGTATATATCTAGTTTAGATAATGTGCATGCAGATCATTCATATTTGACCATGTTGGTTGATTGATGGTATCCTGACACATGCATATTTCATATATGCATAGGAGAGATCACATTCACTCTTGAGGATGTGTATGAAATTTTTTAGATACTCATGGAAGGTGAATAGATTGAGATAAATTTGATGCACCAAAGGGAGGCGTTGCTATAGTGGGTGTATAGGAACTATTGGACGATGGTTCTATGGATATTTGGGGTATGCATGTTGATAGTCATTATAAACTATGATAGTTGACAATAAGGCACATGATCTTGATGATATTGATATCCAATTTTATCCTACCAGATTCATCAGGTGCATGATTCCTATGGAACCTACTTGGGTTGGTACAATATTTGGCAAAGAAGCCTAAGGTGATGGTATGGGATCTAGTGCTATTGGTGTAGACTTACTGTGAGTTATACGAGATACAACATCAAGGTATATTTGGCTTGGGCTATAGTTTGCTACTTAATATTTGGGTATGGGAGAACTTTATAATTGGGTAATCCAAGGGGTTGCCTTGGTTAGAGACAAAGGACATGGATTCTAACACTCTAAATGCCATGCAATGAGTAAGGATAAAGAGGAGGGTAGGATATACCCATTCAAAAGGCTATGAATATACTATGATAATTTATTTTACAATTGCATCCATGGTATGTGGTGTGAAGGCCTTGGA
Organism: Wollemia nobilis; assembly: GCA_028583015.1. NCBI lineage: Eukaryota > Viridiplantae > Streptophyta > Pinopsida > Araucariales > Araucariaceae > Wollemia > Wollemia nobilis. The sequence continues at coordinate 9,855,139 of JAQPPZ010001925.1, forward strand.
GGGAGGGTCCAAGCTAATCGAAGGATGCATTGCATTTGGGATAGGCTCAATGAGGGAGATGGGTGGTGGGCACCACAGGATCAAGTATGAGTTTTTTAGTGTGGTTACATGTTGTAGTAATTTAGGTTACCCCAGTGTGTTCCTTTGACCCCTATAGTATATAAATGATAGCATACTAAGACAACTACTAACCCAGAGTATGAGATCATAAGGGTATATGTGGATAATTTTCTAACTATATCAAATGTATATGATGTGAGGATGACACCATAGTATGATGTATTAGTTGGAATACAAGTGAAATAGCTAGAGATAGGAGGTGGTGTTGTAGGTGATGGGGAGGTAAGACCTAAGGAGCCTATAGGATGGCAGGTATGGTAGTATATGGATATTTGGGTAGGATCATCATGTGATGCTAGGAAGGGAGTTGCAAAGGAGAGCTCTGGTGGGGAGGGGTATGATGACAATAGTGACTCGGTAGTAGAGTACACTATTATTTCAGATCAGGTGTAGGTATTAGAAAGGAAAAAGTTAAAGCTCAAGACTGCCATTACCTAGGAGTGAAGCTAGTGGGATGGAAAGCACTAGAGGAGGTGGGAGTAGGAGGAGGAGGATTGAGACACACTATAGTCCTAGGTGTAGAACCTACAAGAGTAGGATAGGTTGGTCAAGGAGCATGACCAATCCTTGAAAAAATGGCAAGGAGTGTGGCAGAGTAGGATGTATTAAGGGCAAAGTGTGATGCTCTATAGGTAGATCAAGATGTATTGAGGGTAGAGAAAGATGCTCTATGGGTGGGAAAGGCACAAGGGCCTAGTCAAGGTCAAATAGTGAGAGTTATTCTAGCCTAGTTAGAGTGGGAGAGAGATATGGTGGAGCAACAAAGGGATAGGGTGAGGTTTTTGGAGAACACCCTATTGTTAAATTGTATAGTAGTACCATCACTACCGTCATCCTCTACTTATTCTTAGAGCTAGAGTAGAGATTTGAGTGGTCCATTAGTTGTCCCACCTATACCTTAGTTTGGAGGATCATTGACTTTGTTGGCCTCAAGAGTAGGGACATATCATGGTAAGAGTTACTGATATGGCAAAAACAATGGGTAGGCCCAAGGATATCAGACCAAGGGTAGTGGAAGAGTGGTGAGGGTGAGTAGTGACATGTAGACATAAAGCATTGTATGATTTTTTGGAGATGCCTTGTATCTCTCTTGTGATTTTGATGAGATTTGATAGCTCCAATATATGTAGCCTACAGGAGAGATTGTATATGTACCTTTTTGATGATGATGATGATGATGATGATGATATGTATATATATATATATGATGTGCATTTTATTGATGCGATGTGCTGCATATTTTTTTTGTAATGCTTATTTATTTGTGATTTGATGTAATGTTTTATTTTATTGATTGAACAATGATGGATGTTATGAATGTATGCACATACATTTGATTAAATTTAAAAAAATATGTAAACCTATATCAGTATTCATGACTTGAATTAATTAATCAAGGGCATCAATCTAAGGGTACTGGATTTCATGCGGAATGGATATAGTAGAATTTTATGTGATGGTTTGCAATAATTGTGCTAATATGAAGGAAATATTGGAAATTTTGAGTAATTATTTTGTCATTGATGTCAAGTATTCGGTGCAAGGCAAATTTCATTATGATACAAGAAAATTGGTAAAAATAAATAGTTATAATATTTTATATTCTTAACCAAAGAGGTTGGTTAAAAGGTTGAAGGCAAATGTTTATGCCCATGTTTTAAAAAGAAAAGAGGAAATATTATTATATTTTAATATTATAATAATTAAGCCAAAAGGTCTTATTAAAAGAAAAATGAAAAAGTTGACGAAGGACTCCATGCAAAAGTATTGTTTAAATACTAAAGTTAAATAATATAATATTTAACACAAAGTTAAATATTATATTAAATATAAAATTAAATTTGAAATTGGAAAAGGGCACCAAAATTCAAATTTAAATGAAGACAAATATTTTTTTTTGCTGATTTCATAGAAATTCTTTGAATACATACAAAAGGGAGGAGCTAAATTATTTTCCAAGCTAACCAATGTTGATGCACAAGAATTAATCAATCAAGGAGTGTAGAGAAAAGGGTTTAAAACACCATTCATTGAGCAAGTGACAACAAATAAGGACAAGGAGGTAGATTTTGTGTTTCAGCAAGGGATGATAGCCCAAGTGGTAGGCAGGTCCTACGTAAGGTGCTGGCAGAGGAAAGGTTTATGGTTTGATTCTCCCTAGCATCGGTTTGAAGTGTTTTATTTTATTTTCATCGAAGTAAACAAGAAATAAAATATGGAGGCCAAGGGTTAGGTCTCAACCTCTTGGCTAGCGCAAGTGGTCGATCACTATGCTTAAAAGCTTGAGGTCGGAGGTTCGATTCCCATCCATGATAGCAAATAATTAATTTGTTATAAGGTATGCTCCAAGTTGATTAAATGTTGACTATAGTTGGTGTTTGGTGGATGTGATTTGGTGTATAGTTTGGCATATAGGAGGTATAAGGAGAAATAATGTTTTGCATAATATTTTAAAGGGTATTTTTGTTACTTATCTTAAATGCAAAGGTTGGAGTGATAAGTTTGTAAATGATTTATTTAGAATTGTAATCATTTGTTCTTGGAAATTAAAGTGGATTGGAAATTTGAAGAACACAAGCTTATACTGAGAGGGGGGGTGAACAGTATAATATCTCTTTTTAATTTTTCCTTTATACTTCAAAAAAGTAAAGCAATATACCCAAAGCAATATCAAAGCAATGCACAATATCATCCACAAAGTGACACCAATTTTAACGTGGTTCACCCAGAATTGTTGGGCTACATCCACAAAAATTTTCTCTAAAAGTTATCTCAAAGTTCTTTGGGAATCCTTCCCAATTACAATGTTTATGAGCCTCGGCCCAAAGGAGATACCTTCCTCCAATCAGAATTTATGAGCCTCTGCTCAAAGGAGATACCTTCCCCTCTACTCTGGAAATGATCCCTCAGAAGATCAACTGCCTCTACCTCTTGCTAGCACATGGAACTCCTTTCCACCGAAGACCTCCTATCCTCAATGCTTAGCCTAAGAGACCTTTGCCTTCTATGATCATGTCCATAGCAGCTCAGCAACCTATACCAAACACAGTCAGTTGGTCTAGTACAAGTCTTCCTCTATCTGTCAGATCTTTCCAACTCTTGAACAAATCACCTCTGTATACAAGCCTTCTCAAAGACTTGCGAACTATCCTCAGGTTCTTCTCATAGAACCAATGCACCTATGTCCTCAAGTTCTCTGATAGAACTATCAAACTCAGCTCACAAGTCCTCTGCTAGGACCTGTCCAAATCTGCTCACAAGTCCCCACCGGAACCTGTCCAAAAACTGCTCACAAGTCCCCACTAGAACCTATCCAAAAACTTAGCAAGCTCACCAAGAAAAAATTTCTTAGTAGGAATCACAAAGTGAATTTTTAGAGACCCAATGTGATTTGTCAAACTCATTGAAGCATAAAGAGAATTGTTAGAGAATCAATATGTTCTATACTCAAATCCCAATCTCAAAACTCAACTCAAATCAACTTAGCTCAATCTCAATCTCAAATCTAAAAACTCAACTCAATATCTGAAATGGATAGGATAGAATGCTTTCTTTCAAGAACATGAAACCCCAACAATTTCCAACTAAGCAAAGAATCACATAACAATGATACTCATGTTATTTTCACCATCAATTAGGGTTTCAACAACAATGCTCATCAAACAAGGTTTAGTCAACCAACACCATTCAACTCAACATCAAACTTGAAGCATTAAACCAATCATCACAAGAAAAGAAAACAAGTAGAAATCCTTTTCCCTCCAAAGATATTTGAAAAACATAGCCACCAACACAATATCACCAAATGCAAAGAATAAATTGCTCAAATCAACTCAATGGAGTAATCCCAATATCATGAATCAAGTAAAGCAATAACTTGATCAAAAAACCTCTATGGAAGCAATTCAACCATCAAACTCAAAACATCCAACCAAGGGTTCCACCAACTCAATGCAAGTAGCTAGACTCACAAATATAAACCCTAGTGCACAAAGCTTCCACTATCTCAAACCAAAAATTATGCATTCACCAAAAACTCTCCTTAAGGATAACAATGCATAAGTAGTCTTCAACAAACCAGAAAATAGGATTTACACCTAGCCAAAGGATACCTAGTAGAATACCTTTTCACTCCAACCTTATTTCAGAAAACATACACCAATCATATTCATAAGAAGAATGTGCCCATACCTTATTGGAGTAGAAGATAATTGAACCTTCAAGCTGTCACCACTCACAACTCTCAAACTTCCAACCAAGTTAGGGTTAGAATAAAAAGAAATGAGCAATAATATAAACTTCCTTTATTACACCTTTTAGCTCCACTTCTTTAAACACAACCACCATAACATGCCAATAAATCAACAATCACAGATTCACACCTTATACCTCCATTTTTAATTTTAGCATAGCAAAGAATAATCTTAAAAATACATCCAAAGAAATATGCCCTTATTTCTCCTAAGATTTTATTCAATGCTAATCACAAAAGCCAAAAATCATAAAATTTAATCACACCTTATAAATCGCTGTCCAAGAAACTCCAAATTTCGTGGCATAAAGACATTTTAATAAAAATGTGTGTTACTCTAGCAAAGCACCCCCACAAGACTCGAAACGGTGACCTCCGCCAATGCAGCACCCAACAGCAGCCTTCGCTGCCACTAGCCCACACGGGCTACAAAGTTCACAAGTGAACTTCCCTCCACTTCACCCTCGAAAAAACTCTCGAAGACTTTTCAACCGCACGTGCTTCTAAGTCTTCCTTCGATCGCAGCGAATACATAGCACAAACACCGCAAATTGCATTCGGGGAATTTTGAATTAATTAGCCTTCCAACCTTAGGATTTGGAGAATAAATATACTCTTCGAAGACACCTTGACGTCGGCGGAAATAAAGACCATTTCGAAATTAATCAAAAGTATTTTCAAAAAGGGTTTAAAAACCCTTAAATAATTTTAATAAATTAAGAATAAAAAAGGTTTAAAAACCTTTAAGTATTTTTAATAAATTAAAAATAATTTCTCCCTTAATTAATTAAATAAATAATTAATTAAAACCTTGAAGGGTTTTAAATAATAATTAAATAAATAATAAAGAGAACCTCCATTGGTTTTAATAAAAACCCTATTCAACTTGGTTTTAATAAAAACTTGTTTGGTTTTAATGAAAAACCCTTGTCAATGGAATCTCTCCGGATTCTCTTAAAAATATTCTCTTGGAATATTCCACCTTTGAAGCCAACACATCCTCTTAACATTAATTCCATTTACTTTTGACATCAATGACAACTCATAGACAAGAAGCTAGGATCTCAAACCCAAAATTGCCAACAAAATTATTTTGAGAGAGTGGGAGATAAAAGGTGTAAAAGGTATTTTTATTGTTTGTAATTCTTGCTTTATAAAAAGGAAATTGTTGAGAGAGTTTTGTTGAGCTTTAATGCATTGTCCTTGAGAACAAAAGAAGAGTCCTAGAACATTATTTTCAGAATTCATTGAGCACCTTATTGAGGTAAAATTCATGTGGATATTTTTGAAATAAAATCTTGCTATCTAACCCTTGAAGTGGCACAAAGAGAATTGGTTGTTGGTGAGACAAGTTTTGAAGACATATCTCCATAAAAGCAAATAAAGAGGTATGGGTACATCATTTCTTGTTTAAATGTTTTTGTTGAAGTGAATATTTTGAAACATAAGGTGGAGAGAAAAGGATTTTTTGATAAGCATTGTTGGAAATATTTGAGTTAGGTTTTGAAATCTACATTGTGCATCCTTGTTGAAATAAAGTGGAAACACCTATGTTAGCGTTTTTGAGCAAGTTGTGCTTCATTGTTTGAATGATTATGTGAAGCTTTTGAGAATTGGTTTCGAGTGATATTAAAAGTGAATGTGCAAACATTAGAAATCATATTTATGAAAGCAAGTGTGTGAATCAATAAGATAGGTGTCATATGCTAGACTAGATCTATCTTTAAAAGAGCAATAAATGTGAGATATGTGAAAGCAATATATTTAATGATTGAGTAGAATATATTGAGCTATTTGCAAGTGCATATCATTCTCTATATGTTCCAAAGGTTAAAATTTTTTTGAGTAGAATAATTCTATTTGAAGAAAACTTTTCTAAAAAATATATAAGCTTTGTTTGTGTGCAATTTTTGGAAATTTTTGATACAAGTTTGTGAGCAGTATTGATGACATATTTGAGTAAGTCTTTTGAGAAGACTTGAAGGCATATTTGAGCAAGTATTTTTAGAAGACTTGAAGGTAAATTTGAGCAAGACTTTTGAGAAGGCTTGAAGGTAGATTTGAGGATGTCTTGTAAATACTGGAAATAGAATTGAGAGTAAATTTGTTCAATATTTGTGTTAAGGCTTGAGGATAGTTTTGAGATAGAATTTAGAGTATATTTGTTCAAGATTTGTGTTACAGATTGGGGTAGATTTGAGATAGATTTTGGTGAAAATTTGTGGGTAGAGTTGGAGCATATTTGTGCTAGACTTGGGATAGAGTTTGGTGTATATTTGTCAGTAGAGTTAGAGCAGATTAGTGCTAGACTTAAGATAGATTTTGGTATATATTTAAGAAAAAGTTGAGAGAAGGATTTGGAAATAACAGAGCAGAGAGGACAACAATCTCTAGTGGATAGATATTCATCAACCACTATAGTGTGGATAGATGTATTCTATGGAGAGATATGCACAAGCCATAGTAGTGGGGGTAGAAGTCTTCTAGAATATCGCAAGCCATAGCAAAGGGGGTAGAGTTATCCTTTGGAGAGATCCATGAACCAGAACAAGGGAAAACAATTCTACTTTGGAGAGATATCCACAAACCAGAGCAAGGGGAAATAGTTCTACTATGGAGTGTGATATGTGAACCATTTGGGGAGATAGAGTTCTTCTGTGGAGATAGATCGTATAGTTATCCTATATCAAGTTCTATGAACCAAAGAAAAGGGGAAGGAGTTATCTTATGGAGAGAGATCCACTAATTAGAGCATAGGGGATTGGTGTCTTTTTTGTAAAGAGGTCAATAAATATTGTAATAGGGAATTGATTCCCAAGAGATTTGTTGAGAAAATTTAGAAGAAATATTTTCCTTGTGGAGTAGCCCACATTGGGTGAACCATGTTAAATTTGTATCTCTCTTGTGTGTGATGATTTATGCATTTTTTTGGTTATTGCTATTGATATTGCCATTGATAATATTGGATAATATTGTTTGGAAAATAAAATTAAAATTTGATCTTATAATTTTCACCCCCCTCTTAGTATAAGACTGTGTTCTTCAATTGGTATTAGAGTGGGTTCCTTCAGGGAATCCTAACAGATTGAAGGAGGATCTACAAGAACACACATGGCAAAGAAAGATAAAATATAAATCATGAGACCTAAGAATTAAGGAACACACATGGCTATGAAAGAAAAGGAAGAAGAATTTGTTTTTGCTCTAAGATAAGTGGAAATTGGATCAAGCAACAAAAAATAAGCTAACTATGTAAGAAGGGATGAAAAGGAATTAAGAATACTCAAATGTTTTATTTGTGGTAACTTTGGTCATCTTGAAGATCATTGTTCAAAAACTGGGTATAGTAGTAGTGAAGAAGAATGTTTTGTTTGTGGTAACCTTGGCCACAATGCAACTTATTGTAATGGGTTTAGTAGCAGTGAATATGAAAAAGAAAATAGGGATAGTCAAATCAGGTATACAGAGGAAATTCTACTTTTGACAATAGAAGAAAAAGAAGACACTCATGTTGAAGTAGCAAGCAGTGTTTCAAGTGACAGTGATGAAAGTCTCTCAGATATAGAAGAGTATGAATATGCTCTTGAAAACATAGAAGAAGAGAAAGAATTAGAAAAAGAAAAGGAAGCCACAATTGAGGAACTTGTTGAGTTAAAAAGAGAGAATTCATAATTGAAGGTTCAAATACAAGAGGATGAGAAAACTAAGACAAATATTCTACAAGATCTCTTTGGCTTAAAATTTAAGGTTGAAGAAGGTATGGATGAAAAATTAAAGACAAAAGAGCTAGAGTGTGAAAGACTAGAATATGAGATAGTTTCACTATGGATGGAAGTGAAATATTCTAAGAACAAGCTACACAGGTTTGGGAAAAGTTCAAAGACTTTGGCTAATACTATCAATGCAAAAATATATTCATCTATCAAAACAAGACTTGGTTTTGAAGAAGGACAAGGAAAACAAGAAGAAGGGTTAAGCTCAAACTCAAAAGAGGAAAAAGTTTTAGAGGAAGATAGTGAAGGAGAAATTGAGACTTACAAGGATAATTTGAAGAATAGAAGTTTCACTAAGAAATGAAACAATGCACAAACAAGGAATAGGGATCATAACAAAGAAGAAAGGACTACGAGACTAGTGGGAACAAGACAAGATTTCTTAAAAGGATGTTGTTTTCATGTAATCAGTTTGGTCACAAGGCTATGCATTGTTGGACTCATGGAAAGTAGGAGTATAGTTTTACTAAGAGGAAATTCAAATATGAACATTTATTTTAAGGGTATTGCTACTCTTGTAATCGATTTGGGCATAAAGCAATCCACTATAGGGTTCATGACATAAATGAGTATGGCTTCACCAGGATGAACTTCAATATATTTGCAACTTCTAAGAACTATAAAATTAGGTATTACAAGTGCAATAATCTAGGGCATAAGTCCAAGTGGTGTAGAATATATTTTCAAGAGATTCTAGATACAAGCAAGAATAAGGACACTCAAAAGGATCAAAAGGGTATGTTGAGAAAGAAGGTTGACAAAGAAAAATAGCATTGCATGTTGGGAGTAGAGATACTCCCACCCCAAAATTAACCACCTCAAGGTGAGGAGGTGGGAAGGGGGCTGGTCTAAGAGCCTTATATTTAACCCCAAAGGAGTACCTTTTCCATTAATATCAAAGGGTGAGATATTTGAGTAAGGGGGAGAGCATTCAGTCAGGAGGAGCAGTTTCTTAGGGAGAGCAGATTTGAAAAAGGGAAAAATCATTTTTTAGAAAAGGGTTACCATCAATGACAAAGGGAGAGATTGTTGGAAATTTTGAGTAATTATGTTGTCATTAATGTCATGTATTTGGTGCAAGGCAAATTTCATTATGATACGAGAAAATTGGTAGAAAGAAATGGTTATAATATTTTATATTATAAACCAAAGAGGTTGGTTAAAAGGTTGAAGGAAAAAGTTTACACCCTTGTTTTAAAAAATAAAAGAGGAAATATTATAATATTTTAATATTATAATAATTAAGCCAAAAGGGCTTATTAAAAGGAAAATAAAAAATTTGATGAAGGACTCCATGCAAAAGTATTGTTTAAATACTAAAGTTAAATAATATAATATTTAACACAAAGTTAAATATTATATTAAATATAAAATTAAATTTGAAATTGGCAAAGGTTGAAAAAATTCAAATTTAAATGAAGGCAAATAATGGTTTTCACCGACATCATAGAAATGCTTTTAATACATATAAAATGGAGGAGCTAAATTATTTTCTAAGCTAACCAATGTTGATGCGCAAGAATCAATCGATTTTAGGAGTGCATAGAAAAGGGTTTGAAGTGTCATTCATTGAGCAAGCAACATCAGATAAGGATAAGGAAGTGGACGTTGTATTTCATCAAGGGATAATAGCCCATGTGGCAGGTAGGTCCTACATAAGGTGCTGGTAGAGGAAAGGTTTGCGGTTTGATTCTCCCTAGTGCCAGTTTGAAGTGTTTTAATTCATTTTTGTCAGAGGTAGCAAGAAATAAAAGGTGGAGGCCAAGGGTTAGGTCTCAACCACTTGGCTAGTGCAAGTGGTCTAGTGTTGCACTTAGAAGCTTGAGTTTGGAGGGTCGATTACCATCCGTGATAGCAAGGAATTAATTTTTTATAAGGTATGCTCCAAGTTGATTAAATGTTGACTATATTTGGTGTTTGGCAGATGTGATTTGGTGTATAGTTTGGCATATAAGAGGTATAAGGAGAAATAATTTTTTGCATAATATTTTAAAGGGTATTGTTGTTATTTATCTTAAATGCAAAGGTTGGAGTGATAATTTTGTAAATGGTTTATTTAGAATTGTAATTCTTTGTTCTTGGACATTAAAGTGGATTGGAAATTGTTTTGAGAGAGTGGGAGATAAAAGGTGTAAAAGGTATTTTTATTGTTTGTAATTATTGCTTTATAAAAAGGAAATTATTGAGAGAGTTTTGTTGAGCTTTAATGCATTGTCCTTGAGAACAAAATAAGAGTCCTAGAACATTATTTTCAGAATTAATTGAGCACCTTATTGAAGGAAAATTAATATGGATATTTTTGAAATAGAATTTTGCTATCTAACCCTTGAAGTGACACAAAGAGAACTAGTTTTTGATGAGATAGGTTTTGAAGACATATCTCCATAAAAGCAAATAAATAGGTTTGGGCACATTATTATTTGTTTAAAGTGTTTTGTTGTAGTGAATGTTTTGAAACATAAGGTCGAGGGAAAAGGATTGTTTGATAAGCATTTTTGGAAATATTTGAGTTAGGTTTTGAAATCTACATTGTGCATCCTTGTTGAAAGCAAGTGGAAACGCCTGTGTTAGGATTTGTGAGCAAGTTGTGCTTCATTGTTTGAATTATTTTGTGAAGCATTTGAGATTTGGTTTTAAGTGATATTGAAAGTGAATGTGCAAACATTAGAAATCATATTTGTGAAAGCAAGTGTGTGAATCAAGAAGATAAGTGTCATATACTTAGGGTTACGCATAAGGGATCGACCCCAAAATGTATTTATAAAAATTTTATGAATTAGTTTTGAAATCCAAGAAAATAGTGTCCAAACGCATATATAAGGTTCACTATTATTAGGGAAAATGTTAGAAATTTAAAGTTAAAATGGTAAAATTATTATAAAATTGTGGCGAATCAACCCAAAAAAAAATTGCACCCAAAATTTTTTGGCTAATGGGCCTTGGTCAAGGGTCCCAAATATTAGCCAATACCAAAATTTAAAAATCCTAATTTTAGATAAGTTGGTAATAAATAGCTGCTATGCATAACCCGACATATGCTAGACTAGATCTATCTTTAAAAGAGCAATAAATGTGAGACATGTGAAAGCGATAAATTTAGTGATTGAGTAGAATTGAGATATTTGCAAGTCCATATCATTATCTATATGTTTTAGAGGTTTAAATTCTAAGTAGAATATATCTATTTGAAGAAAATATTTTTGAAAAAAATATAAGCTTTGTTTGTGTGCAAGGTTTGGAAATATTTGATACAGTTTTGTGACCAGTATTGAGGACAGGTTTGAGCGAGTCTTTTGATAAGACTTGAAGGTAGATTTGAGCAATTATTTTGAGAAGACTTGAAGGTAAATTTGATCAAGACTTTTAAGAAGGCTTGAATGCATATTTGAGGAGTATTATGAAGACTGGAAAAATAACTAAGAGCAGATTTATTCAATCTTTGTGTTAAGGCTTGAGGATAGTTTTGAGATAGAATTAAGAGTATATTTGTTCAAGATTTGTGTTAATTTTGGGGGTAGATTTGAGATAGATTTTGGTGCATATTTATGATTAGAGTTAGAGAATATTTGTGCTAGACTTGGGATAGAGTTTGGTGTAAATTTGTGAGCAGAGTTAGAGCAGATTTGTGCTAGAGTTGGGATAGAGTTTGGTGTATATTTGAGACAAATTTGAGAGTAGGATTTGGAGGTGACAAAGTAGAGAGGACAATAGTATCTAGTGGATAGAGATCCATCATCCAGTGTAGTGGGGGCTGAGGTCTCCTATGGAGAGAGATCCACAAGCCATAGTAGTGGGGGCAAAAGTCTTCTAGAAGATCACCAGCCAGAGCAAAGGGGATAGAGTTCTCCTTTGGAGAGAGATCCATGAATCAAAGCAAGGGGAAAGAGTTCTCCTATGTAGAGAGATCCATAAACTAGATCAAGGGGAAAGATTTCTCCTATGGAGTGTGATATGTGAACCAGTTGGGGAGATAGAGTTCTTATTTGGAGAGATATCTACAAACTAGTTGAGGAGATAGAGTTCTCCTAGATCAAGTTCCACGAACCAACAAAAAGGAGAAGGAGTTCTCCTGTGGAGATAGATCCATAAATCAGAGCATAGAGGATTGTATATCCTTTGGATAGAGGTCCATAAACATTGTAATAGGGAATTGATTCCCAAGAGATTTGTTAAGAAAAAATAGAAGAAATATTTTCTTCGTGGAGTAGCCCACATTGGGTGACCCACATTAAACTTGTGTCTCTCTTGTGTGTGATGATTTTTACATTGTATTGATTACTGCTATTGATATAAATATTGATAATATTAGATAATATTGTTTGGAAAAGAAAAGTAAAAGTTGATCTTATACTTTTCACCCCCCTCTCAGTATAAGCCTGTGTTCTTTAGGAAAATATGATATGATCTATACTTTTGTGTGTCATAGGGATGAAGATTTTGAAAGTGTTTTCATGATGCTTAGACACCCTAGTGAAATTTATCAAACTCATTTATTAGTCAAATAGGTACTTTAAGGTGCCAAGATTAACCAAGTTATTCAAATTGCTTAAAAACCAATGTATGTGCAATAATTGTTATTTTTCTTTTTGGCTGAGGGACTAATCAACTATGACTTATGCCAATAATCTATATCATTCGCAAGAATATATAGGTCTATATAAAATATCACTAATGTAATAGACATGTCACCACACAAGGTGTAATCCACTACCAGTCAAGTGTCTATAGCCATGATGGAAGTTAACCTGATGATCTAAGGACCTAAGAATTCTAGGGATTCAATATTTTATTTTCTCTCTCTATTTTTTAAGATAGTTGTCTTTTGGATTTGCACTCATCCTTTTACCAATTCTCAGGGTTACCTCATGTGCATGATAGAATAAGCAAGGGAAATTTTTTGCTTTATGGTGATAGTGACTCATGAGTTCATATTTCCTAGGCACCACAATTCTATTAATGTATAATTTGTGCATGGTCTTAGAAAACACTTAAGGTAACTAGGGATATCTATAGCATTTCAAGAACTAATGATGTTCAATGGAGGTTGAATGAGCTACTAGTTATGGATAGATGACTAAAAGAACATAAATATCTCCAATCTAGAGACTTGAAAAAAGTCAATATGTCATCTATTTCTTATGATGGGGGTGTGGTAGATGTAGCACAATTGTGTATAATGATGGATGATGAAGACAAATACCATAAGGAATATACCCTTGATTAATGTGACAAAATCAATCCTAGAAAATAGTTTAAAGCATGAATTTAATGACCAAAGTATTATTGGTGATGGTGGAATAATGTGATGTGTGTGCATGCAATGTACTTTATAGTGGTGTGCAAATTTATTGCTTATTTTTTTGTTGTTGATTTTTTTTTTACCATATTACTGGTGGACTATTTATGATTATGGGCATTCGAGGATTCAAATGGTTGAATTTTATGTTATTTTTAAATGATTTTCTTATGGTTTTGTATTTTGATTTTTTTATGATGTTTTTGTATTTTTGATGTGTTTCTAATGTCTTTTATATTTTTAATGTGTTTCTGATGTTTTATATTTTTGATGTGTTTCTAATGTTTTTTGTATTTTTGATGTGTTTCTAATATTTTTGTATCTTGATGTGTTTTTGATGTTTTTGTATTTTGTTTTTTTTTTTACAATGCTATCTATGAACTAAGCATAGAAGGCATGCAAATGAAGGATTTTAAGGGGTTTTAGTTCCTTAATTCCCTTAAGAGTGGCTAGTTTGAATACTCTGATTTTGAATTATTGCATGACAATGAATGGACCAAGCCAGTGGGTTGTAAACTTATCATGCAAGTATGGTGGAAGGCTTGAACTCTTCTAATTTTCCTTAAGAAAAAAATTCCCTACTTGAAATTCTTAGGGATGCAATTTATTATTGTAAGCATATTTGAACCTATCCTGATAAATTCAAAGGTGCTCTAGTGCATTGATTTTTTGTTCACCAAGAAGGTTCAATTGATCAAGGTATACTTACTATGCGGTATCATCATGGATTAATTCTTATAAATATACGCACAATAATGGGATTTAGATCTCAAGGAGTATGATGGTGTTAGCCCCATAGACTAGTGAAAATGGTGATGCCCTAATTGGTATGCGTATACTTGTTTGATAATCCCATAATGCCAAGGGGAGTTGAAGATGCCAATATTTATAATTTTCTTTGACTATTTTCTTTAGAATGGCAATGATAGTCTTGTTGGTGGCCTCAACTTGCCCATTACTCTATGGATAGTAAGGATTCAAGAAGTTGTGTTGAATGTTATATTTATTGGAAAGTGCTCAAAAATCCTTATTTTTGAATGAAGTTTCATTGTCAAAAATGACTTTGGATGCTATAAAAAAATAAAAAATTATGTGATGGAGTATGAACTCCATGATTCAAGTTTCAATCATATTGGTAAGAGGAATTACCTCAACCCATTTGGTGAAGTACTCAGTAGTTGTGATGATGAACATATAGTATCTTGAGGAAGGAGAAGATATATTTCCTAAAAGATCAAGATTTCATTATGAGAAAATCCAAAGAGATTGAATTGGTTACAATTCCTATAATGGTACATGGGTTAAATTGGCATGATGTTGACATTTTGGACACTTCTTGACATATGTGCAAAAATCACGTTTAATTGTGGGCCAATAGTAACCTATGCATCAGATATGCTTGGTGATGTCCATTCCATTGAAATGACCACCACATGTTCCATCATGGACTTGATAAATGACCCAATTTACCTCTTGCAGATCAAGACAATATAAGAAGACACCATCAAAGCTACAACGATAAAATATGTTACCCAAGAGAGTGTAGCAAACCAATTTTTGTTTGAACGTGCATTTAGCGATTGAGGACAAATCTATATTTAAAGTACCTATTTTTATAAAGTCCTTTATTTATGAGAAGCCACCATTGTATGGCTAAATTTTAATGAAGTTAACATTTTCTATGATTTGTGAAGATTCTCATTCAATGGCTGATTGACATAGTGTTTTGATCTCGATGCATGTAGTGATATCAACGAGATTATGTAGTATGAATGATCTAAGAGAGGCCATAGTGTCTACAAATTTATTTTTTGACCTGGGTGTGTTATCAATTTCATACCATACAAAGTTCTTAAGAAAATTATCAATTATTTGCTTTTATTACTTCAAAATTGGGCATTTGCATTGGTAGATATCCTTAACTTGATAGATAATGTGTTGGGAGTCATAAAAAATGCTAATCCATTTGATGCCTAAGGCAATAGAAGTCTGGAGTCATAATATTAGGGATTTGTATTTCAGATTATTATTTGTACAAGGGAAACTAAGTTTGAATGACGAGGGCATAGGAGATCCTTGAAGCATGAAGAAGACAACTCCAACACCTCTCCCTTGTTCATATTTGGAACCATCAAATAAAAGGACCACATCAACCTCCTCCTTAGGTTCAAAATTTTTCTCTTGCTCTATGATATTGAATACATTTTCATAAAGCAACTTGATAATAATTAGGTGTTCATCTAGTAATGTAGCTTCAATGAGTTGATCTGTAATTACCTAGCCTTTGATGGATTTTTATCTAATGAATTCAAGATCAAATTCTCTTAAAATCATTATCAATTTGGAAGTTTTTATATATGTGTATGTGTGACTTATCATATAGCATAGAGGGTTCTCTTTGGCTATGATATATATGGTATGGTTGATCATGTAATGTCAAAGTTTCTTAGTTGTGAAGACAACTACTAGGTATAGCTTTTTGACATATGTGTACTTGGTCTCATAACTCACCAAAGTTTGACTGATGTAATAAATGATTTATTCTCTATTTACTTCATTCTTTTGTGCTAGCATTGTGCCAAGATCAAAGTTAATGGTGGATATATAGATGAAATGGAACACTTGGTTGAGGTGATATCAATGTAGGTGGGGATACTAGATATTGCTTGATGGCATAAAAAGTGTCTTGACACTCTTGAATCCATGTAAAGGTAACCCCCTTTTTTAATAGATGGTTGAAATGCTTACATTTATCTAACAATTGAGCAATAAAGCAATGGATCACTTGGATTTTCCTTGCAAACAATGTAGCTTTTTGATATTTATTGGGGTAACATCTCAGTGATGGCTTTAAATTTATTTGGATCAACTTTGATGCCTTGTTTGGAGACCCTAATATTTTTCTAGATGTGACATCAAAAACATATTTCTTGGGGTTGAGTCTCACCTTGTGTTCAATTAATCGATCAAAATTTTTGTGCAAAATGCTTATGTGCTCGTATCATGTTTTCTATTTGGCCAATAGATCATCTATATAATATTCCACTATCTTATGCATGTAATCATAAAAGAAATAAGTCATGACACATTGATATGTTGTACCTACATTTGTAAAAAAATGTCCCCTAGGGTGTTGTGAAAGTTGTTTTATGTTGGTCATCAAGATTAACATGGATTTGGTGTTATCTTAAAAAACCATCCATTAGGGAGAGCATTTCATGGCTAGCGATAGAATCCATGATTGCATTCATGTTCAAAAGTGGGAAGTTATCCTTAGGGTTCACTTTGTTTAGATTGTGAAAATATATGAAAATGTGTATTCCTTTGTTAGGCTTGCTAACGGGTACCATATTAGAAACCCATTTTGGGTAGTCAATGGGTTGAATGAAACCCACATCTAGAAAATTTTGTAATTTTTCCTTAACCATTAGGGATAAAGTAGGATGAGGTTTTCATAGTTTTTGCTTTATTAGTATTGCATCATGGCTCAAAATGAGATTGTGGACCACTAAGTTAGGGTCAAGACCCAAAATATATTTTTATGACCATGTGAAAACTTGTTTATATTCAGTAAATAGGGTAACTAGCTGATCCTTCTATTTGAAAGCGACTTATTCCAAGTATAATTATTTGTGGGTGTTCGATATTGGTGTTGAAGTCTATGTCGATGGTATCCTTGATAATAATGTGGGAACCTTCCTCTAATTGGTGAGAAGTGGGATCAGGGTTATGCGTAAGGGGTCAACCTCAAAATGTATTTATAAAAATTTGGCGAATCAGTTTCAAAATATAGGTGAATAGTGTCCAAACGCATGTAGAAGGTTAACTATTATTAGGGGTAATGTTGGAAATTTAAACTTAAAATGGTTAAATTATTATAAAATTGGGGTGAATTGACCCCCAAAAAAAATTGCACCCAAAATTTTTTGGCTAATGGGCCTTGGTCAAGGGTCCCAAATATTAGCCAATTCCAAATTTTGAAAATCCTAATTTTAGCCAATTGGCTATAAATAGCCACTATGCATAACCCCGAGTGGGTTTGAGATGGATTTCATGTGCTAAATTTTTAAAAATGGCTGACTCAAAATCACTCATGTCAATGTGATGAATGATAGACAAAGAAGATAACAAGATAGGTGGCATGTAAACATTGGCTTCATGGAGCAATTGGTTGGATGGAAGGAAATCAATGGGGTATTGTGAGGTAAAACTATCCTTAAAATTAATAAGACTTGGATTGATGTGGATGGGGTTCGATGGGTTTCTTGAATTTCAAAGGTGTGTGGATAGGTTAATTGAGACCATGTTGACTTATGGGGTGATGTGATTTAGCATATGGTAGGTAGGATTCCTATGGGCATGCTCACACAATAGGAGTTGGTACAACATGCACTACATCGAAAAAGGGCTTTAATGACTACTAAAATAAGGTGGTTTTTTATGATGGTAAAAAACTACCCTAATAGACCCTAAGAGGGTAGTTTTTAACCACCCTCTTAGGGTAACCACAATCTTATATTCACCCTAAGAAGGTGATTTCAAACCATCCTCTTAGGGATAAGGTTGACAATGATTTACCTAACGAAGAAGGTACATAGACTACATAAGAAATTTTTTCATGATGTTGCTTAATCATTGTTGTCATACTATATGGCATAATGATGTTTGGATGCTACTAGTATTATAGGTGTTGATTCTAGGTCATCGCACACTTCAAAAAATAAATATCATAGAAAGAGAGGTCCAATAAGATATGCAATAAAATCAAGCAACACATATAATATGAAGATCATTTGCAATCTAAACAGACAACCCATAGGAAAAAAATCTATTTAATTTGCATCTTACTTGGGGGTGATTGTGAGGGATAATATTCCTATCACCCATATAGACTAGAGAGCAATTCTAGTGGAATTTAAAAACTAGTTATGGACTCTCATTATGGTAAATTTCTAGCCAATGGAGTTCATAGTGTCCATTTTTGAATAAGTATATAAATGTTACATCTAATAAGATACTGGTTTGATGTAGCAAAAATATATCATTTTGAACACAATAAAAAATGGGTCTTCACAACCATGGACAAGCAATGGCATGAACATAAGCATCAAATTGTAAAAAACATTATGATAAGTATGATAAATATGTCAATAGAATTTCTAATCCCCCACCTTATGTATCACAAAAATATTGGGAAGCCTTTCTGAATGGTAGGAGCAACACTAACTTTAAGGTAAGTACCAGCCAATCTAGTATGGTAGTGCATATCATTGTTAGTACCCCTAATAAAAATTGGTGCTAAATAAATGTCATAACGTATAACAGAGTAATCATACACAAAGGAATCACAATTATACACTGGGATGATCATAATATAAATTATGGAACTGAAGCCCTAATATTTAATTCCATCATATATTCATTGTTAATACCCTAACAAATCTGACTATGTTAGGTTCCAATTGAATTAATTATTTTCATTATTTATAGTAGGGTTGATTTAATTGAATAATCATCTATCATATTATCAAATTTATTCATCTGCATTTTGCAAAGGCTACCCTCTTAGTGGCAAGGACCAACCCTCCTTAAGGGGTATTTATTTATTACAAAATCATATTTACGTTCTTCATTTCAATTCAGTTTAATTGGATTGATTCTATCAGTTGTTGGTAAATATATATTTTTGTGAATATTATTATGTTTCCTCGAAAGCAAGGGAGTCAAGGGTGCTTGTACCCTTGCAAGTGGTATCAAGAGACATCGATTCTGAATACATAAATTAGAATATTATTCCACCCAGCACACCCTGTAGTAGTAGAATGCTCCATAAAATCAGTAGAATATAACATCATAAACTTTTGGCCATGCGAGTCTAAGAAAAGCATAAATTAAAAATGCGTATTAATAGGCACAAGATTAAATGTGGAAATATTTTTTAAATGGTACTAAGGTGGATCGTAGTAAACCCAAAGGAACATCAATATGCCAAAACATGGGAAATACACCAAAACATGGGGAACATCTGATACTGGGTGAATTTTTTATAGCAGTCAACAAGAACAAGGAACAAAGACATTTTTGGTTGTTCACTTTCCTCCATGAACGACGTAGCACATAACTAGAGTTCTAGCTTCGCAACACTGATAGGAAAAAAATTGAAGGAAAAAAATAAGATAGAAGAACACTTTTGGGAAAATATTGCTTACTCCTATGATGTGAATATTCGATCACCGACAATGATTATACTCTATGCCATCAACAGTTTATCGCTAAAAGACTCACAACCGTTGACCAATCATAAGCTAAGATACCATTTAATAAAATGCATATTATAAAGTTTTTTAAAATTTATTTTCCTCTATCCGAACATAATTATCCCACATACAATAAGGAGATACAAACCTTTGCTTTATAAAATTCACAAGATATAGTTGTTTTTGTGGCTTCAACCACACCATAATTTCCTCCCACATGCATGTAGTCTTTTGCATCGGTAGTCATACTTACTGAGTGAGTGTGTCCATTATTTGCTTTGTATTTTGGTTGTCACTCAGTCATGTTTTTATTGTCTTCTAGCATTCGGTCTTGTCATATTCATCCCGATTATCACCTAGCATCTAGTCTTGTCATATTCATCTTGGTTGTCACCTAGCATTTGGTCTTGTCATATTTATCTCGATTGTCGCCTAACATTCAGGTATTATCGTATTCATCTTGGTTTTCACATAGCATTCAGTATTATCATATTCATATTGATTTTTGCCTAGCATATGGTCTTGTCGCCTTCATTTCGGTTGTCACCTAGCATTTAGGTCTTTTCTTATTCGTCTCAGATATTGCCTAGCATTCAATATTGTTATCAATACAAGTCAGGCTAGCTTATAGAGTCTAGTCTAGTTTGTAGGGTTAGAGACCTCAGTCCCTTTTGCATCATGAGTCCACATCAGTCCTAGGGTTGATTATTGTCCTCTGGTTGGATTAGTCTTGGGTAGTATCATTCTTGTTAGTATCGATCCACAAGTAGTCCTTCTTTTGATGGTCAGTGGTGTCGTGTTCAGGGTTTCAAATCAAATTGTAGATTAAAATTAGTCGTTAAAGCCTCAAGTGGGAGTTTCAAATTCAAATATAAATCACATTTGGAGCGACATTGGGAGCAAAAAAGAAACCAAATTGTTTTCCCAAATTCATCAAATTTTTGTATATTTCCAAGGTAAAATTAATTAGAAGATATTTATTGACAAGTGCATGAGCGAAAGGTGGACCAAAGGACCAAACAGGCGGTTATCAAGATCGAATAATTCAAATGAAGGGTGCTTGAAGTCATAAATAAGACCTCCTAAAAATAAAGGTAAACACTCTTCTTATCCTTAACGAATTAATAGTTTTGATCCTGGTCATCCATTACTTAACACTATGGCATCCAATAAATCCCCAAATTCTTCCCATGAGAACCTCACACATGAGGAAATAGGGAGCCCCAATATCACTGCCAAGGCCATACAAAAATTATTAGATAGTATGAGCAACTTGACTATCAAGGTGACCCAACTTATGGATAGACAAAGCCAACCAATCCCTCCTATTCCAAACCACTCCCATAGACACTAGAAAAAAGAGGATCAGGATGGAGAAGAAGTTTATACACAACAAAGAGGTCATAATGGTAGTCCCCAAAATTGCTTCAATGGACAAAGGAATGATGAGGATATTGACAATGAAGAAGTCTATGAGCAACAAAGAGGTCATAATGATAATACCCAAAATTGCTTTCATAGACATAGGCATAATGAGGATCAAGATAGAGATGTAGTTTACCAACAACCAAGAGGTCCTAATGGTGTCAATTTTCCATGCATTGATATGTCCATATTTGAGGGTCATGATCCATGTGGATGGATAGCTAAAATAGAATGTATTTTAGACATATACCGAATTTGAAATTCAAAAAATTTTCCTTTTGTTACCTCCAAACTTGGTACTGAAACCTATAAATGGTTTGTATGGCTCAAATGTGATAAGGGAAATACCATTTACTGGGATGATTTCACAAAATATTTTCTTAATATATTTTATGAATGAACCTCATCTTCTTACATGGTGTGGTTGTTATCACTTAAGCAAATAGGATCGATAATGGATTATATCTTAGAATTCATGAGCCTGCTTTCCTATGCCAGAAACTTACAAACCAAGGTGGTGGTATCTACTTTTAGAAATGGGTTGACAAAGAATATTAAAGTTGAAGTGGATTTACAAGATCCATACTATTTAGATGCCTATATAAGGATTGCCAAGTTGGCTAAAAATAAGGTGCAAATGGGGACATACACATGACATGATTCATAGGGTCAACATCCATATTGCAATAACTCTTTTTGTAGAAATGATCAACCATCAAGATATTTCTACTATAAATATTGTAATCACCATTCAAAATATCAGGCATGTGTACCACAATAGAACTTTCAAATTGAATATGATGATAGGGAAGATGAAGAAATAGAGGATACTAGCTCACCTGACTGTCCCATAGATGAAGACCAAATTGAACATGAAGAGGTCAAAGTTGAGGAAGATACTATGGAAATTTTAGTACATGCCCTTATGGGGTTATTAGCTCACCATACAATCAAGGTATGGAAGGATTTTCCTTCTACTATTTCATGAACGGAATCACAATTAATATTGAATTCTATAACCAGCACAATTAAATAAATCGAATGCGGAAGCGAGGAGTATAAAATATTTAATAACAAATCGTTTGCCACTAGGAGGGCAGATCCCGCCGTTAAGGCAAATGTAAAAATGCAGAGATAAATTAGCAAAAGATGATATCCGTCAATAAAAGAAAACTACGCTAATAAATATGAATTTTTATTCAATTGGATAACCTAGCCGACTGCTAGGTTTGGTCTGTAGCATGACTCCCCTCCTCGGAAAGCTTTGTCCTCAAAGCTGGAAATGTCTGGAAAATACTTTCGTGTTCCCATGTGGCATCTTCCTCTGGTAGGTCTTGCCATTTGATGAGAAATTCTTGAATCTGGCATGATCTTAGTCTTCGTGTTCTGTGTTGTAATATATCTTCAGGTTGGAGATGTATGCGGCCTTCCTCATCGAGCACTGGTAATTCTGATTGACCTTGCACTTTCTGGCCAATTACCTTTTTGAGACAGGAAACATGAAATACCGGGTGTATTCGTGATGATGAAGGAAGTTCTAACTGATAGGCTACTTCTCCAATGCGGCGCACAATTTTGTAAGGACCATAGAATCGTGGTGCCAACTTTTGATTGGTCTTTATCCTTAACGATGCTTGTTTGTAAGGTTGCAACCTTAGGAAAACCTTGTCACCGACATT
Source organism: Wollemia nobilis (assembly GCA_028583015.1). Taxonomy (NCBI): domain Eukaryota; kingdom Viridiplantae; phylum Streptophyta; class Pinopsida; order Araucariales; family Araucariaceae; genus Wollemia; species Wollemia nobilis. The sequence continues at coordinate 9,877,941 of JAQPPZ010001925.1, forward strand.
AAAAGTTCGTTCTGATCGGTGCAAATCTTGTTGTTGTTTCATGCGATTTTGTGCTTGGAATAAATTCTCCTTGAGGATGGTGAGTGTCGACTGCCTTTGTTGAAACCAATCATCCACTTTGTCTACTTTGGATGAACCGGGGACGTAATCTGCTACGATTGGAGGCTTGGTTCCATACAATGCTTCAAAGGGAGACATCTTAATTGAATAATGGTAAGAAGTGTTGTACCACCATTCCGCCATTGCTAGCCATTGGCTCCATTGATATTGTTTGTCTTGAACAAAACATCGTAAGTATGTACCCAAACATTTGTTAACTACTTCTGTTTGACCATCTGTTTGGGGATGGTAAGCTGAGGACATGTTCAATTTGGTACCACTAAGTCGAAATAATTCTCGCCAAAAGTTACTAGTGAAGATGGGGTCTCTATCACTTACAATATTTTTTGGCATACCATGTAATTTGAAAATTGAATCCATAAATACCTTTGCCACCTTGCTTGCGGAAAATGGATGTTGTAAAGCCCGAAAATGAGCGTATTTGGATAACCGGTCTACGATGACGAAGATAAGCTGTCTCGCCTTCTGATTTTGGAAGACCTTCAATAAAATCCATAGATATATGTTCCCACTGTCGTTCGGGGATGGATAATGGTTGTAACAATCCTGGTGATTTGACTGTTTCTCCTTTATTGCGTCGGCAAACTTCACATTCTGCTACCCATTGTTTGACTTCTGCTTTTAATCCTTTCCAACAAAATGATTGTTTGACCCTTAAATATGTTTTCAAAAATCCTGAATGTCCTGCTGATGGAGAAGCGTGTGATTCATCGAGGATCTTTGATTTGAGGTCCGAATTGTGTGGAATGTAAATGCGGTTCTTCTTTCGGAGGATTTTATCTTCATAAGAGAACAAAGGGTGTTTAGAGGACCCTATAGATAATTCTTGAAGTATCTGAGCAGTTTCGCTATTGGACAACCATTCCTCTTGTAATTGATTCACCCATTGGGAGCAAGGACCTGAAATAGCGTTAATGACTACTTCATCTTCATATTTCCTGGACAGTGCATCGGCAGCTATATTTTCCTTCCCCTTCTTGTATTCGATAACAAAATCATAACCCAATAGTTTGGTTAACCATTTATTTTGTTCCGGATATGAAAACCTCTGCTCAAGAAAATGTTTGAGACTACTATGATCTGTTTTGATAATGAAGCGACTACTGATTAGGTAGTGTCTCCATTTTTCTACTGCATGAAGAATAGCCAACATTTCTTTTTCATATGTCGATCTTCCCAAATTTTTCCCGGAGAGTTGTTTACTTTCAAATGCCAATGGATGACCTTCTTGCATTAATATAGCCCCAATTCCTATTCTTGATGCATCACATTCGATAATAAATGGTTTGTGAAAATTGGGGGTTGCTAATACTGGAGTTGTACACATGGCCTTCTTAAGAGCTTCAAAAGCTAGAGTAGCCTCTTCCGACCAACGAAAAGCATCCTTTTTTGTGAGTGCCGTGAGAGGTGTTGCAATCTTACCATAATTTTGTACAAACTTGCGATAGTAGCCCGTGAGACCCAAAAAACCACGAAGTTTCTTGATGGTTTTAGGTAAAGGCCATTCTTGAATTGCCTTAATCTTATTGGGATCAACTTTGACACCCTCATGTGAAACTATATGACCCAGATATTCCACTTCTTGGACACCAAAGGAGCATTTGGAACGTTTGACAAATAGCTTTTCTCTATGTAAAATGTGAAGGGCTTTATCCACATGATATAAATGGTCCGTCCATGTTTTGCTGTATATGAGAATATCATCAAAAAAAACTAACACAAACTTACGGAGGAGTGGACGAAACACTTGGTTCATGAGACTTTGGAATGTGGATGGTGCATTAGTGAGACCAAAAGGCATGACCAAAAATTCGTAATGACCTTCATGAGTACGAAAGGCGGTTTTGGGAATATCTTCTTCTCTAACACGGATTTGGTGAAATCCGGAGCGAAGGTCTAATTTTGTAAAAAATTTTGCACCATGCAACTCATCTAATAGGTCATCTATGACAGGGATAGGAAATTTGTCCTTGATAGTGAGTTTATTGAGAGAACGAAAGTCAGGACACATACGCCAAGAGTTATCTTTTCGTCTAGTCAGTACTACAGGTGAGGAATAAGGACTAGTGCTGTGACGAATGACTCCATGATCCAACAAATCCTGAACGATCTGTTCGATTTCTGTCTTTTGTGGTTGAGGATAGCGATAAGGACGATTTTTAGGAGGGACACTCCCTGGAATCAAATGGATGGCATGGTCATGAGATCGTTTAGGTGGTAATCCTTGAGGTTCATGGAAAACCTCTTCGTAATGTGTTATGATGTCTTGTAACTCTGGAGCAATAATATCCGAAGTTGCTTGGAGATTATTTTTCCAAACAATTAATTTGAGCTATAAACCCATATCCACCCTTTTTTAACATCTTCTCCATACTGTGAGAGCTCACCATTTGTGATGGAGGAGTAGTAATGCCTTGTAAGCGAATGACTCGTCCGTTTTCCTTCCATTCCACAAATAATTTTTTGAAATTGAAGTTGACCGTGTCTAATGTTTCCAACCATTCAACTCCCAAAATGACATCCGAGTTCCCCAAATTCATGACGAAAAGGGATCCAAACCAGGTATAAGTTCCCATTTTTATGGAAACTTGAGATGTGCGACCGACACATTGTGCGTTCACCCCGTTGGCCACTAGAACCCGGAATTTGTCTTTGTTGGAAGAGTTAATGAATAAATTCAAAGCTTTTGCGGTTTTGATGTCGATAAAATTGTGGGTACTACCAGAATCAATTAGCACATTCACCTTTTTCTGACGGAGAAATCCTGGTACCTTGATGGTATGGTGGGCGGTTAAACCCATGAGAGCATGCACGGAAATCGCCATTGTATCCTCTTCCTTTTCTTCTATAGTACATGGTAGGTCTTCTGGTATAGGTTCTTCTGATTGGTAAGGTTCTTCCTCTTCTCCTTCACATTGATCACCTTCAATATGAAAGTTTTGTTTTTGGGCACATGCTTGTTCCCTGGGGTGATGAGTGCGACATTTATAGCAAAAATATCTTGATGGTTGATCATTTCTACGAAAGGAATTGTTGCGATATGAGGGACGACTATAAGTTTCACGCCGTGCAGACAACTGATGTCTCTTCTCGGCCAGCTTGGCTATTCTTATACAATCGTTCAGCAATGTTGGATTGTGCATGTCTACCTCTACTCGAATACTTTCTTTCAAACCATTGCGAAAGGCTCCTACCACTGTGTCGGGACTAAGGTCTAAAGTGTATGGTAGTAAACTGGTAAACTCCGAAACGAATTCGCTAACTGACCCTTCTTGTTTAAGAGATAACAGTCTTACTGTGTATGATGATGTAGCTCCTTCATCAAATCTTTCTAAAAAAGAAGTAGTGAATTTTCTCCAATTAATAGTAGCTCCTTTCTCTCGTTTAAGCCATACAAACCATTGGTAGGCCTCAGTGCCAAGTTTTGATGCAGCGAAAGGAACTTTATCAATTTCCTTAATTTGATATAAGTCAAGAATGCCTTCCATTTTGGCTATCCAACCACGAGGATCATGACCTTCAAAAGTGGGCATATCAATTCATGGAAAATTATTATTAGGGCCTCTCGGTTGTTGATAACCCGTATCCCTTTCTTGATTTTGGTTATACCGCTGTCTCTGATAGCGATCCCTGTAATTATCCGAATCACCTCGTTGTTGTTCCCAATTATCATTAGGATCGATATTTTCTTCATTCCTTTGGGCATGGGAGTGATTTTGAGAATTAGTATTGGGATTAGGCTGGTTTTGTGCTTTTACTAGGTCTTTTAGGAGGAGACCAATTTCGTTCATACCCTCTAGTAAGAGATGAAGAGAATCATCGTTGGAAACGGCTGAGTTACTTGAGTTTCCTTGTGTGATGTTTTCATGAGTTGGGGGAGGATTAGTAGCCATAGGATCTACTAGTGGATGATGTGGATTATAACTACCAATTTTAAAAGGAGAAAGAGAATTTTTTGTACCTGGGCTTCGATTAGGTCGCCTTGCATTGTTATTGCTCGTTTTCGAGCTTGATAATCGACCGTCAGCACCTTTGGTCCACTTTTTGCTCATGCACTTGTTAACATAGCCTGCTTAGGATTTCGCTTCAACTGCCGCTAATTTTGGTTGAATTTAGCAAAAAATTGGGATCCGCTTGAACTGTCACTCCAACTGTGACGCGGATGTGAGTTTGGGTGGCCTCCTTGCCCGCAACCTTCAACCTTCAACCTTTCAGTGACAGCAATGATTCGAACCACGTAACCCACGTTCAGCCGCTTTGAATACACCGCTCAGACCAACGAAACCGTGGCACGCACCCAAATGACACTACGAACTGAAGACACGTCAAACGGATGACCAACGGATGACATGAATAATTTTGAGTCACACGAACGGACGATGAATGGACGACACGAATAATTATGAGTCACACGAACGGACGACGCGGAAGACACGACGACAAGACAAGACGAGCCGAAGACACGACGATTAATGACAAGACGAGCCGAAGACACGACGACTAACGACAAGACGAACCGAAGACACGAGCGGAAGACACGACGACTAACGACAAGACGAGCCGAAGACACGAGCGGAAGACACGACGACGAACGACAAGACGAGCCGAAGACACGAGCGGAAGACACGATGACTAACGACAAGACGAACCAAAGACACGACGTTTAGACAGCGGACACGCGAACGAAAGAACCGAAAGGTTGCGTTAGGAGCTCCACGGGCATGTGACCGAAGTCACAAATCAAAATGTGCTCGCTAGTCCTTATTAACTTCCCCACCGCTCCAACATACGCAATGTGGGATATTGATCCCCAAAAACTAAAAAAAAATTATAAAAATCACGATGAATACCTTACGTTATGCGTCTAATGTTTTAAACTCGCAATTGGATTGGTTGACGGCTCCTGCGTTTCACAGCTATCGCGGACGGATGTTCTAGGTGATTTAGACTGTGATTTGGGTCGTGATCTCAACGTACGTCTTCAGCAAAAATTCTTTATTGTTTCCAGGTGTTCCTTGAGGTGGAGGAAGTACCGTTGCTTCAGATGGTTATAACATTTTTTGCTCTGTGGCGCTGCCGGGACGTCAGGTATTTCTCAAGGACGCGAACCGAAAGGAAAGAAAGAAAGAAAAAAAAAAAATGAATACAACGGATTTCCGCCTGCTGCCACCAGTAGCATGGATGGGCGTGGAATCCCTACCACCGTCACCGAACCGGTCTCCTGATACCACTTGGAAGGATTTTCCTTCTACTATTTCGTGAACGGAATCACAATTAATATTGAATTCTATAACCAGCACAATTAAATAAATCGAATGCGGAAGCGAGGAGTATAAAATATTTAATAACAAATCGTTTGCCACTAGGAGGGCAAGATCCCGCCGTTAAGGCAAATGTAAAAATGCAGAGATAAATTAGCAAAAGATGATATCCGTCAATAAAAGAAAACTACGCTAATAAATATGAATTTTTATTCAATTGGATAACCTAGCCGACTGCTAGGTTTGGTCTGTAGCAAGGTAGCAGGTTTCATTTGAAAAAGGAAGGTAAATGTACTAATTGATTCAGGAAGCACTCACAACTTTATTGATGCAAAGATTTCCAGGGCATTAAACTTGCACATCAACTCCTCCAATCAAGATAAATTTTAAGTTATAACTACAAACATGGGTACTGCTCAATGTATAGGTAAAACATCTTCAATTTTATTTCAAATAGGAAGTTATACTTGGTAGGGTACTCTTTTTGTTATGAATTTAGGGAATTTAGAAGTTATCTTGGGAGTCACATGGTTAGAAAAAATGGAAACCATGGTTGGTTTTAATTATAAGCAACACTGTATTGAATGGAAAGAAAATGGTAAGACCATTCACCTCCAAGGAATTCTAAAACCTCCATCAAATATAGTAATTTCACATAACATGGAAAAAATATTAAGAAAAAGTAGGTACGGATTCATTGCTCAAATTAATTTTATGGAAATGCAAGCACAAGATATGCCATAAATCCGATCGAAATATCTACAAAACTTTGTGGTCAACTATGATGAGGTCTTCCAAGAACCAAAGGTACTACCTCCCAAAATATACCATGAACATGCCACACACCTTGTTCCAAAAAGTCTTCCTCCTAATTGTCGTCCTTATCGATATCCCCAACCTCAAAAAATAGAAATTGAGAAAATTGTCCAAGAACTATTAGAACATGGAGTCATTCATCATAGTACTAGCCCCTATTATTCACCAGTATTTTTGGTCTGTCGCAAAGACAATTCTTGGTGCATGTGTTTGGATTTTCATCCTCTTAAAAAAATCACCATCAAAGATAAGTTCCCTATACCTATCATTGATGATTTATTATGTGAAATACATGGTGCAAAATATTATGTGAAGCTACTTTTCATACCCATGAAGGTCACTATGAACTCTTGGTCATGCCTTTTGGTCTCACTAATGCCCCATCCACATTTCGAAGTCTCATGAACCATGTGTTTCACCCATTCCTTCATAAATTTGTCCTAGTCTTCTTCGATGATATACTCATATATAGTAAATCATGGAAGTATCATCTATATCATGTGGGAAGGGTGCTTCATATACTACACAAGGAATGTCAAATGCTCTAAATGTTCTTTTGGTGTTCAATAAGTTGAGTACCTAGGTCATATAGTCTTTCAGGAAGGTGTTAAAGTGGATCCCAATAAGATAAAGGTAATGTAATATTGGACCTTACCTAAAATTATCAAGAAACTTCATGGTTTTTTGGGTCTCACCGACTATTATGGTAAGTTTATGCGTAACTATGGAAAAATTGCAGCTCCTCTCAAAACTCTTACAAAAAAGGATACTTTTCATTGATTGAAAGTAGCCACTCGAGCCTTTGAGACTCTCAAAGAAGAAAAGTATACTACTCCAATTTTGGTGACTCCATATTTTCACAAACCATTCATAATCGAATGTGATGCTTCAGGAATAGGTATTGGGGCAGTTTTAATGCAGGAAGATCATCCCTTGGTATTTGAAAGAAAATAAATTTTGAGAAAAAAATTGCTAAGATTTACATATGAAAAAGAAATTTTGGCTATTCTACATGCAGTGGAGAAATGGAAACACTACTTAATTAGTAGTTGTTTCATTATAACAACCGATCATAGTAGTCTCAAGCATATTCTAGAACAACGATTTTATTATCCAAAAAAACAAGTGGTTAACCAAATTATTGGGATATGATTTCGTTATCAAGTACAATAAAGGGAAATAAAACATGGAAGCAGATGTATTATCCAAAAAATATGAATACAAAGTGGTTATTAATACTATTTTTGGTCCTTGTTCTCAATAGGTATCTTAGCTATAGGAAGAATGGTTGTCCAATACTAAAAATACTCAAATAATTCAGGAATTGTTGTTGGGTTCATCCAATCAACCTCTTTTTTCCTATGAAGACAAGATATTAAGAAGAAAAAATCACATTTACATTCCACACACTTCGATAATCAAATCAAGGATTCTAGATGAGTCACATGCTTCTTTGTTAGCAGGACATTCAGGTTTTTTGAAAACTTATATACGGATTAAATAATACTTTTGTTGGAAAGAATTAAAATCAGAGGTCAAACAATGGGTGGCTGAATATGAAGTATGCCAATGCAATAAGGGTGAAACAATAAAATCACCAGGGTTTCTTCAACCATTACCCATTTTATATCATCTAGTGGGAACACATTTCAATGGATTTTATTGAACGTCTTCCTAAGTCAGAAGGCAAAATAGTAATTTTTGTGGTAGTTGATTGCATCTCCAAATATGCTCACTTCTAGGATCTACAACATCTCTTTTCAACAAGCAAAGTAGCTAAGGTATTTATGGATTCAATTTTCAAATTGCATGGAATGCCAAAACATATTGTAAGTGATTGTGATCCCATATTTACTAGCAATTTTTGGAAAGAATTGTTTCGACTTAGTGGTACCAAATTAAATATGTCCTCCACATACCATCCACAAACAAATGGCCAAATGGAGGTAGTTAATAAATGTCTGGGTACCTACCTAAGATGTTCTATTCAGGACAAATAATATCAATGGAGTCATTGACTTTCACTGGTAGAATGGTGGTACAATACTTCATACCATTATTCCCTCAAGATATCTCCCTTTGAAGCATTGTATGGATTCAAGCAACCAACAATAGTAGATTATGTATCGAGATATTCCAAAGTGGCCCAAGTACATGATTGGTTTTAACAATAGTCAATGCTCACTATTCTCAAAGAAAATTTATCCCAAGCACAAAATCATATGAAGCAGCAATAATATATACACCATTCAGAAAGACAATTCACTATTGGTGATATGGTGTTCCTACATTTGCAGTCCTACAAAAAATTATCATTAAATATCAAGTCCAGTCAAAATTTGACTCCATGATTTTATGACCCCTACAATATTATGCATCATATTGGAGAAGTGGCATATCAACTAGAGTTACCTCCCTCATCATGTATACATCCAGTATTTCATATTTCCTATCTCAATAAGGTGATCAGCTAGAAAGTGCAATCTTAGTAAAAATTAATAGTACTCGATGAAGAAGGGCATATATATCTCCATCCTTAAGCAATTTTACAAAGCAGAACATGCATTCTGAGGTCTCGTCACATCTAAGAATTTCTCATAAAATGGCAAGACCTACAAGAAGAAGGTGCTACATGGGAACCTGAAAGTATTTTCCAAACATTTTCAGCTTTGAGGATAAAGCTTTTCGAGGATAGGAGCCATGTTACAACCCTAATATATCCAACTATGTTAGGTTCGAATTGAATTAATTATTTTCACTATAGACTTGGGTTGATTTAATTGAATAATCATATATCATATTATCAAATTTATTCATCTACATTTCACAAAGGTTGCCCTCTTAGTGGCAAGGACCAACCTTCCTTAAGAGGCATTGATTTATTACAAAATCATATTTGCATTCTTCGTTTCAATTTGGTTTAATTGCATTGATTCTATCAGTTGTTGGTAAATATATATTTTTGTGAATATTATTACATTTCTTGGAAAGCAAGGGAGTCAAGGGTACTTGTAACCTTGTATTAATTGATAATATTTAGTATATGCTAGTAGTGTATTATTAGAAATAGTTGGTCATGATTGTCTATAAATAGATGGTAAGAGTTGAAAATGAATTTATGAATACAATTTTTTTGCATTTGAGCTCCTTCGAGGACTATTTCTGATAACATAATGCATTTACTTATCAATTTAAAAGTTTCTAAAGTACTTATGTTTTTTGTATGTGCCTTTCCATTCCTAGTCTACGTATTAAAACCCATCTTATGATAATATTGGATTTGTCTTATTCATTTATTCTTATGATTTCCTGATACACATGGTCAAGAAATAAAAAACAAGGGGATTCTAGTTTAAATGGGTATAAAAACTAAGGCCTTACATTCTGCAGGTTTGATGAGCACGTGTTCAGTGCACAGTGCAATCCTACAAGTCTAGTGTTGTGCAATTGCATGACCCTCTTAGCATGTGCATCAAATAGGGAGTACACAAACCAAAGAAAATGCGGTGCCTCCCTTAGGGCATAGATTTTGGGTAGCAGGTGCTGGTGAGAAGGTTGCATCATGCTACTACATTTTTTTATGATGAAAATAACTTATGATAGTAAATATGTGGTGGTGTGGCACCATGAGTAGTATAAGGAACACCACAATTGTATCCAGATACACAAGTGAACCATAGTGCTACGATAGTTGGTGTTGTGTGCTCCTCACCATTAAAAAGGAAACCATCACATCTAGGTAGAATTAGGTAGGGAAGAGGGTGATTGGGCTAAAGTGGTGATGGATGAAGGAGGGCATGGCAGATTAGAATAAATAGCATTTAGAGAATCTAGGGTGTGGAAGAGGCCGTAAAGTGGGAAAGTAGAGTTTGTATTATGGGGGGATTAAGGTTATCCATAGAAAATATGGTGAGCGACATCATCTAAACTATATCAATTTTTTTGAAGGTGTCATCGACATGGTCTTTAGAAAATAGATCATCAACAATAGGAATTTACATTTTTTGTGTCATCAACTACAAGGGTGTGCATGGAATCATATGTGATAGCACGATATGAGACTACATCAATATTTGTTGTGGCAAAAATAATATCATTGAAAATAAGTATTTCATCGGCCAAATATACATTAAATAAAATATCTTCATTAGTAGCAACATTGTCTAGTCGAAGGACGATGGGCCTCGGGCCCATATACCTTAGTTTCATTCTAGGTGTTGCTTCATGAGTGGTAACAGGTTCTTCATCAACAAGATCATTTTTAGCGAGCATTTTTTCCAACATGGCTACGTGGATCTACTAGATTTCTACTATAAATGTCTCTCAATTGGTGCAATATTTCATCTAGTGAAAGCTTCGAATTCTGCAACATGGTTTCAAATGTAAAAGTGAAGATAAGAGTAAAATCCATGGAGGATCAACTACTCTGATACCAAATTGATATGAAAACTAAGATTGAAGAATCAAAATTGTATTCATTAATAAAACATGCATATTTATAGGCATGTGATACCTTTATAATACCATGGTATTAGGAATACCATTGGCGTATAATGATAAACATGCAGTTAATATGTTATACAATATTTAATGGTATTTATTGATCCCTATCATCCTTGGTACAGGGCTATCAGATTTCCTCATTACATGTGAATTTTTAATATTTCCAAGAGATCCATATCCTCTATATTTGTACACCACCTAGAAATATAGTTGTGATATCAAGCATTGGGATTTCCAAGATGGGTAATAAGATGCCTGACAAATTCCTAATGGGGATGGGAACACTAAACCCTCATAGCTTGAAATTGCTACAATGCAATGGAAGGATAAACATTTGGAGGAAGCAATTAGGATCTCACATTCTGACAAAAAAATAACCTTACCTTGAACTAAAAGTCATGACCAACAACAATAAAATAAATTTGATCTTGTTTATCCAAGCAGTGTGAATGTCAATGCAAACATGGTACCTTCTCCTATGAATTCATGTGAACCTAATATGAATATAACATATACAAATAACTCATATGCTACAAGACCACACTTAGAAAGTGAGGATATTTCCAAGAAAGATCTAAAATTAGAAACATGAAATGAATTACCAAGATACATATGAAAATAAGTAAGTTGGGGGTAAATATGTTCTGCAAAGTAAAACACAAGGGTCTTTAGGTATAGGTTTATCATCAATAGACATAAAAAAATTATGTTCTCCACAAGCATTAGGTACTTACAATTTGTTATTGTAAATGACAATTCCAGGTTTTTCAATATTTATTTTATAAGAATTTTCAACCCTTTAAAACTATAATTTCTTTGAAACACAGGTTTAGGGGAGGCAAGGGATATCCACAATTATCGATTCAAGTGTAATGATAATTCAAGTAATCAATTGTATGTTATCCATTTTTATCATATTCTAGGTAGGTAACTATCTAACATGCACTGTCAATTGTATGCATATATGGGAAGTGACTAACATGTACATACTAAGTGTGTGGGTCTTTTGTTAGCAGTCATTTAATAAAACAAAAAAAAAATTCCACCTTGTAGAAATGTGCGTGTTCTTGATTTTTTATGTTTGGTACTAATATGCTTTAATTAAAGGACCACACTTATATATGTGGAAGATATTTTTACCTAACCGCCATTGCAATACCTCAATTGACAATTTTTAAGTGATAAATTCTAATCACAAGGTCCTAGAGACAAGGAATTGCTACGTCTAATGATTACAACAATTGATTTGCATAGTTATGAATTATCCATGATTAATTGCAAGTAATTTTAAGGTTGCAACCTCAATTCCTTATATATTTGTATTAGCAATATACTGAATATTCTCCTCCTAGATTAATTCATTGGTTATTTTCAAGAAACTATTAGTTTCAGTAATGAGCCATTGGTGAATTGTCCAAGTATCTCAAATGAACTACCTAATAACACCAAACTGGTATTAAGTGTGTCATGCTAGTTTACATTCTCATGTATTCCATGAGGACTTGCAAAATTGTTAAATGCCCCACAATTTTATTTGCTTCTATAATTGTATAAATAGTCTAATGGATGTTTTTTTCTTGGAGCAATTTTGTTTTGGCAGAATTTGGTATAATGTACTTTGTTTATGGTAACCATTTGGTATCCTTTTATGGGATTACATTTGATTATGGGTATTTATTTAAGGCTATACTAATGATAATGTCAATAGAAATATTTACATGTTACAGTAGCATCCTAGCATGTTATTATGATGTTGAGCATTAATGTTTGAAATGGTGCTTTATGATAGCATGGAGTAGTGTATATTCTCTATATTTTTTATAATTGTTCATATTATTATTTGACACATGGATTTTATTTTTTGGTAAGAAAATTTATGTAGTTGGTGGTACAATTACATTATTTTTATGGTGTTGTATTTGATAATGTAATCAAACATTATGAATGGGAGTTTGAATTGTATTTTGCATATGAAACCTAATACTGGATAAAAACATTATTTTGTATTTTGTATTACTTATCTAGGTTGTGATTTAGCTTTATTATTGTAAATATTTCTAGTATGTAGACATCATATATTTTTGCATGCACTTCCTCACCATTGATGAGCTCTAGAAACACTCATATTTTTGTATATGAACTAATGGTTTTTGCGCAGAATTATATCATGTGTTGTATGTTTTATGAATTATTATGTATATATTTAATAAAATCATGTGTATTATCTAATCCATGTGTGAAGTGTGTTATGTGTAGCTATTTTCCCTAATTCATCATCTTTTTCTCAGTCAAGGTCCTACCTGGACCTGGCACAGTTCTGCTAAATCAAATAAATGTAAATCAAAGTATGCACCTTTCTGATTTAGGCACCTTATTGAGGTAGGCACCTAACTGAAGTAGGCACCTTACTGAGGTAGGTGCCTAACTAAATTAGGCACCTTACTGAGGTAGGTTCTTTACTCAAGCAAAGCACCTTACCAAGTTAGGTGCCTTACCAAGGTCGAAGCCCAAATTATACGTGTTGACCAAAATGACTGGAGAAAGAACCCTGCTAAGCACCGTTAAATGTTATTAGTATAAAATCATGATTGAACGAGTTGTCCCAGACAAAGTGGTCGAACACATAACTAATCACGAAGCCTAATTGTAATGCAATGAAAATCATCCTATTACCAAGAAACAACGCAAAGTTGTTATTGTGCACCAGTTGTAGTAACTAAACTGATCTAGTTTAGGCTGAACAGAGATGCTTGTTATACCATAACTACTGTAGGAAGTTCTATGTGTGTAGTATATAAACACATAGACTTTCCTATGGGGAGGAGATATTCTTTATTTTGTAAAAGAATTTGATATATATTTTCCTTGCATCGATATTAAAGTGTGAACATTCATTAGCAACACATCATGTGAAAACCAATCGGGCGGAATCTACCTGGAGCTCGGGCCCACTCCAAGCTAGTATTACTCCTCTCTTAGTTATTTATGTAATTTCATTATGCATAGTAGTATGTTTATGCATTAGGTTTGCGTTTAACTATTTTAGAGGTGTGTTTATCTATAAGAAGTATTTTTGCTTTGTGTGTTTATTTTACTTGCATTATTATTTATGAATTAATATTATTGAGGTGGATGATTTTATTGATATCATACAAACCCCCCAATGGAAGTTGAATGGATCATCTCCAAAGTGGTGGTGTGACTAGTCTCAGTAGTGATTATTCACAAGATTACGAGTTCCTTGGATTGACAAATTAAATGAGAATTTATGTGACAAAAATAGGACAAATTCACCAGTGTTTGGCACCCAATATTTTGGTGTCATTGTTGGGGAAGCGTCACTATTAGACTAATCACATTACCCATTAAGCCATTTAAATTGACCTTGTATGAGTCCTCCAAGAAAAAGAGAACCAAACGGTCATTTTATAAAATATAGCCTACCAGATTAGTTAGAGTCTGTAGAAGACTTAGAGTTTGAATTAGATTCTCCCGACTCATCACGAGCAGTGCACTAGAGTCAGAGTCCTCACTTCATGTAGAGTACCTCCTCATCTCACCAACCTAAGAAAGAGCAGATTATTATAAATCCATTATTTAAGATGACACCCTCAGAGTAATCCCTACTATGGAAAGCCATAGAAGATAGAACTATAACTCCAATTGACTTCAAGGCCCTAACTCAGAAATTTTTGAACAATCGAGAGACTATAAAAGCCACATTAGAGACCACATTTCTTGAAAAAATGGTAGAAGAGGAAGTCTCATATGGGTTTAGTTTCTCAATAGAGGAAGGGGTAGGAGACTCCAAAATGAATAATATTTCCCCTGTCCATATCCCTACCTTCAGGGGATACCCAACCGAAGACCCTAACATATTTTTATTTAAATTTGATGTATTGTGTAGGTCTGTTGATTATAAATTGGATGCATAGAAGCTGAAACTCTTCCCATCAATATTAGATGACTCAGGCCTACAGTGGTTCATTGGGATGGGGAACAAATAGATCACCACATGGGATGGGATGAAGAATATATTTCTAGAGCAATACCAAAACTTTTGTAGAGCATGAGATTCCTGAGAAGAGGTCTTCAACATGATGCAAAAAGAGGAAAAATCCCTAGAAGAGTACTGGGAAAGGTTTAATTTCAATCTGCAGTGATCCCCTCATGCAAAGCTAGGGGATAAATCCCTCAAAAGTATATTCTTGAGGGGATTGAACAATGAGTCACTGGAAGCACTGAATATGATCTTCGGGGGAGATGTTTACCAGCACGCAATGGAATACATCCAACAATTATGTCAAAATTACTCTCGGAGGAGAGGTAAGCCAACCGCCAGAATAGTTAAAGCGACTACGTTAGTCACAAAAATAGATATAGGAAACATGCTGGAGGATTTAAAAATTTAAATGCTATCCTCTCTAGCCTTGCATCTAGACACACTAAATTTAGAGAAGAAGAACTAGGAGAATGATGCAACATTAACCTATTTCTACCCAAAATGTAGAGGGAAGCATTCTAGGATTGTTTACCCAAAGAACAAGGTCAAAGTATGTGTAGTTTTCCAAAAAGACCATAAAACTAGACTGTGCCCACAACTGTCCAACACCAAAGAAGATGCCGATATGATCGAAGCCTATTTCATGGATAATTGGAGGAATTGGTAGGAAAATCCTATGGTAAATATGCCCACGAGGATGCCACATTATGGAGGAGGAGCATATATTCCATAGGGTCAGCCACCACCATACAATATGGTATGATGGGGACCACCACCCTGGATTAACGTACCTCCAAGTATGACATTCCAAAATCTACAAATGTGTATGCCATATCAGTAGCCATGGAGGAGTCACATTCTATGGAATACGCCTCCATGGAACATGGCATAGGGACCGCCTCATCAAGGCTTACTAGCCCTTCCTACAGTAAGGCCTACATAGTTACCAGTATAATGGACAGTAAACCCAAACAATAAGGTGAACCAGATGACATACTAGGTAGAAGGATAGACGTATCATATGTACCATATTAGTTGTAATCCAATACAACTTAGATCAGGCAAGCATCTAGGAGTAGCAATGCCTCCTCTGGTAGAAGTGGAGGAGGAAGTAGAAGACCCCCTATGATAGAAGAGGTGGAGGAAGAAAATATTGTTGAGAAGATAGGGGTCCCATTCCCTAAATAGCTACAAGAATAGAAGAAGCCAACACAGCCCGAATTTGATATTCTATCAAGCCTGAAAAACCTCACTGTAACTATCCCACTTTTCCAAGCTATTCGGGATGTGCCCATATACACTAAGGTGATAAAAGAAATATACCTAAGTAAATTAGGATGCAAAACAATGCAGGCCATCAACATCATGGTAAATTTAACTAACTTGATGATGGAGAATGCATATCATCCTAAATATGCATACCCAGGTAGCTCGATATTAACGGTAAAAATCAAAGGGTGCTCACTGGCAATTGGAAAATACGTTGGTTGACTTGGGGGTAGCCATCAATGTAATACCGTAAGACACCATGTAGATACTAGAATTGACTGACCTAAATCTGACTAAAATAGTATTCCAATTTGCTGATCAGTCCACGGTGGCACCAAGAGGAATGCTCGACTATGTTATAGTGACAGTCGATGAATGGGAGTATCCGATAGAATTTGTAGTCCTGTAATCCAAAACTAGATTGGGTGGTTACCCACTCATCCTAGGGAGAACATGGCTAGCTATGACTGATGCATACATTAGCTGTTGTGATGAGTTGATGATTATTTTAGATGGCCAAAGCATAAAAATAATAATAATCTCTCCCCTGAACCAATTGGTGGATGCATTAGGAGAATCCAAAATAGAAAATCAGGAGGACAACTAGCTATCAATTCTCTAGCCAGTAATGGTATTGATAGAAGCAGAGGATGAAATAGAGGAATATGGCATCATCTCAAGGTTCTTCCAGGGAGAGTATTACCTCCCAATTATTAAGTCACCATTGGTGGGTGTTCAGGACCACCACACCAAGCAAATTGACATTGGACAGGGTATAACATTGAATGTCAGTAGTGAGCTGACCACCACATAGTTGGCAGAATTGAAAGAATTCCTAGCAGTGCATCAATAGGAATTTGCATGGGATTATGTGGATATGCAAGGAATTTATCCAAAAGTATGCACCAACTATATTTATCTAGAGGAAAAGTCAACCCCCTTCAGACAACCATAGAGGAGGATGAACCTGACCATGAAGGAAATTGTAAAGGTTGAGTTACAAAAGCTCTTGACGGAGAGATTCATATACTCGATATCGGACAGCAAATGGGTATCACCACTCATGGTGGTTCCTAAAAAGAATAGGAAATGGAGGATCTATGTTGACTACATACCGTTGAATAAGGTGACTAAAAAGGACCATTTTCTACTTTCATTCTTAAATGATATTCGTGATTCCGTGATTCCCCTTTCTAAACTCTCAAAAAGCTTGCACCTCTTGTTCCAAAATTTCATCTTCTTCTTCCTCACTCTCACCTTCTTGATGATATAAAGTTTCCACCACCATAATGTTATCATCTTGATGTTGGGGTGGACCCTCATTTGGCACAAGTTCTAGGTCATCTACTTGGGCTTGGAGACAATGAGTGTATCTAGCGATTTCAGGACAATTCCTCTCATTGTGCTCTTTTGTATTGTGCAATCTGCACCCCTTTTCCCACACAAAATCTGAAAGATTCAAAAGGGAACTGGATTGACTGGGTCCTGTGAAGTATCTAGTTGATTGGCAATAGGGGTAGGTACTCCTCCATTGTTTGGCTTTGTGTTCCAATGTCTCCCTTTATTGTTAAAATTTTGATTTGAGTGAGGGGCATGGGACTCATACTTCTATTTTTGAACCATGTCATTACTCGGTTTATGAACTATCTTCTTGAGCTCTTCAACATCCGAATAAATCTCCTTTGGTGGGGCTACATTATTGTTAGTTCCCATTGGGTTTGCATAATTCGTGGGATCTAGATTTAACATTTGAGTCATATTTTAAGGAATTTGGTTCATAAATGGATTTACACTTTGGATCGGAGTTGGATTTGGGAAAGGAACTATCACCTGAGAATTAACTTGGCTGGTTCATTGTATAGTCGATTGACTATTTTGCAAAAATGCAGGGACGGGTGGAATGGATGTGATCAGTTGGATCAGAATGGGTGCATAGGCGAGTGCTTGGTGGATATGGTTGTTGATATGGGAAAGCATTCATGTTTGGCATTTGCGGTGCCATGATGGGAGCTTGACCATATGGAGCATATTGTCCCATCATAGGCATCTGGGGAAACCCATAGCCTTGTGGTGTCATTTGTTGCTCGATGGTCAAAGCTTCGTTGTAAGCTAAGGCGAGCATGGTGACTTGAGGATTTCATCTTGCAAACATTGTTGTCATGGGATCCAATGCCCCAAAATATATTTGCAAGGCCACTATGGGATATATGGCAAAATTCCGATCTGCTCTATTATAGCATTTTTGGAATCTTTGATTAAAGGTTCTAATTGGCTCACCTTGGCCCCTTTTGCATGTAATAAATTGATTGTAGATGGTTGCGGGATCCAAAGGTGACCTAAATTGATTGAAAAAGGCGTTCTCCATTTGTGTCCATGAAGTGATCGAGCCAGTAGGTAGGCAAATGTACCATTCATAGGCCATTGGGTCTAGGCTCATGGGAAAAAGTCTGCAAGCTACATACTCATGTTGGACTTGCAACCTTATCAAAACATCCCTATAGGCTTGGATATGCTCCTCTGTAGTTCTTGGGCCATCTAGTTTATATTTGGGCAAGAATATTTCTATGTTCTTAGGGATTTCATGGATATCCCATACAATATTCAAAGGGATATTATTAGCTCCATACCAAGGAGCTGCTGGAGGTTGGGCCATTTGAATCAGGACAACCCTACAAGAGCGGTGGAAATGGTACTGATGATAGGTACGCTAGTGGCAATTGATACCACCGGTGTAGGTCCACTTGATGTTCCTAAAGCAAAAAGATCTTTTGTGACTGGTAGGTTTACAGCTTGCTTGGTTTTATTCTTGGGAGTACCAGTGAGTGTAAGGTCGTGGAATATGGTTTCCCCAGTTGTTTGGGACCTAGTCGTGATACGGCGCGGTGGGTCCAGCCTGCCTGACGAAACTCTCGATATCTCCAAGAAAACCTGCAACACAAAAACAAATGCTGCAGTTTAGCCGTTAACGAGATTCAAGAAATAATTTCAAAATCAAATCCAAAACACATTACTTCTGTATAAAAATCAAAATAAACCAATTCGGCCCTCCTTCTAGCGCCAATCTGTTGAGTGGTATTTTCACCCAGTTGTGAAACTACAACTCTCCAATAGGATTTGGATTCCAAATCCCCTCTTGCAAAGAAATTAAACAAGTAATTTCTCCAAGGTCTCCGCTATGTTAGCATTTGGTATAAGTGCTGCTATTCAATGTGAACGTTCAGAATACCTTAGTGATTGCAAGCAACTGTTAACAAGGGGCACTGTGGTTTATTTCACTCTGAAATTATAATGATTTCGATTTTGGTGAATTTTCAAGTGTTTATTTTAATGACTGTAAATTAAAATAAAAGTTAAACTTTCTGGAAATAAAAGTGCAAAGAAGATAAAAATAAAATGTAAAAGAAAATGGAACTAAAATACACTCAGGGGCTGCAATCCAATTCGACAAAATCGGAGATAATGAGGTTTTCTACATACAACCTAACCTATTGAACCTGCAAACTTGCACAATCCGGATAAGCTAGGTGTTGGTTTCTCGGGATCTTAACTATGGTTTTCAGATTTAGGCATTCGCATGAAGCAACCAAGAGAACTTGCATTAAACTTCACCTATAAACCTAAAAATCCGAAAGGGGAAAGATAAACATTCAATTTTGCATGCAAAAAATAACTCCTCCTTTCTTGCCAATGAGATGCAACTCTCTGTAATTCTGTATTAAAATAATATATCAGTTACAATGACAGAATGTTTCTAGTTTTGACAAAACCAGAACAAGTGGAGGAAAACGCTCCAAAAGTAGGCCCAGAATGGCTTATCACCCTTAGCTCTGCAACTCTGCCCGCAGCGATTTTCGACCCCTGTACCAATCTGTGCTTCTACTCTTATACTTTCTGGCAATGCCCTCTGTTTTGCCCTGTGACGCTTCGCTTCATCTCCCAGGTCTCTTCGTTTCATCTTCCCGCCTCTTTGCATTATTTCTGGCTTTTGTTCGAGCATCGAAACGTTTGATCTTCTTGCTAACTGTAACCGCTCTGTAACCCTTACACCTTTATGCCACGTGTTCAGCGCTTCCCTGCATGTTCTGTAATGGCCCGCTGTGAATCATGACAAAAATAGCATGTCGCTTTGCTCCTCTACCTGTATCGCGAAAATGAGACATGTCGCGATATCGCGACATTTTTTATCAGCAGCCTCGTTCGTCCTCATGCATCACGAAAATGATACATGTCATGATATCATGACATTTTTCTACTATCGGGCCATGTGGGTGCAACCTATCATGAAATCATGATGTTTTTCTCTTTCGGGCTATGTAGATGCAACCTGTCATGAAATCACGATGTTTTTCTCTATCGCTGTGTTTTATTGCACTTAGCCATGAAATCGTGACACTTTTTCATTCCGCATAACCACGAAAATCGTGATACTTTTTCACGCTTTCTATCACGAAATCATGATGCTTTTCTCTTTCACCATCTTGTTGCTTTCTATCGCAAATTCTGACCTTTTCTCTTCGTACCACTTGCTTTCTCGTAAATCGTGACGCTTTTCTCTTTTCTCTTTCGTGAAATCTTGACCTTTCTTTTATACCATCTTGCTTGAGAAAAAAGACATGTCACGATTTCGTGACACATTTCCCTTGCTTAGCTTGTCAGTCATCATGAATAGCGAAAATGAGACATGTCATGATTTTGCAACATTTTTCTATCTTTACCTCCTTTACCGTTGATAGATCGTGAAAACGCAACCTGTCATGATTTCGTGACACTTTATTTCAATTTGCTCCTTCCTCACTTTCTTGCGAAAACCTGACGTGTCACGATATCATGACATTTTTTATCTTTGCCCTTCATCTCGTCTTTAGGTCACGAAATGGCGACATGTCGCGATATCGTGACAACTTCTGCATTGACTCTTCTCTTGCTGCCTTCGACCGTGATTTCACAACACGTCGCGATATCGTGACATTTTTCTCTTCAAGATGCATTTTGCTGCTCTTAACCGTGAAAACGTGACATGTCATGAAATCGTGACAATTTTTCATTTTGCTTCATTTTGTTACTCTTGGCCGTGAAAACATGACATGTCGCGAAATCGTGACGCCTTTTTGTTCCACTGCACTTCGCCTATCTGAGCCACGAAAACATGACCTATCGTGATATCGCGACACTTTCTTTTTCTTGGCAGCATCCTATCATGATTTCGTGACCCTTTCTTTTTCTTAGCCGCACCATGTCACGATATCATGACCTTTTCTTTTTCTTAGCCGTGATAGAGCAACGCGTCGTGATATCGTGACACCTTTTCATTTCGACGTACTTTGCTATTCTGAGCCGCGAAAACATGACACGTCGTGATATCACGACAACTTTTCATTTCTAGCCGCGACGGAGCAACATGTCGCGATATCGTGACACTTCTTCTTTTGTGATATTTTGCTCTTCCTTTGATTTTTTAGCATCTGGGCCACTGAGGTCTTCTTCGAAAACATGCAAAAAAGGTGGGTCCCCAATTTTGGGGTGTGTTGTGGATCAGCCACAACAAATGGTGACTCTGCTGTCAAATGCTCCTGAGCATTTTGGTGAGAACCCAACCTGGAAGTATACAAACTCAAAAACAGGCATTAGCACATAAGAAATATAAACAAATGCCAATAGATCAGAAATACATGAATCATCAGAATTATTAAGTATCAGCTCGATGTGTGCAATGTGTTTCATTCCCTATCATTTGAAATTGATCAACATTCCATTATCAGTTTCACCTATGATTTGTATGCAAGGCTATGGATGATTTGTGCAGGATTTGGTGTATGATAAAGATGCTAGAGATATAACAACCTGCTTTACAAAGGCTCAACCCTTCTAATATCATGAACAAACATATTAAAGCTGTCAAACCCTCTTAGGACCAAATATATGTCTACTAAATTAATTTACTAGATCCCAAAGTTGGTTATGTGTCACTACCATCTTGAACCCATGTGCAAGTGTAAGTGAAATCAGAACTTTGGGGAATAGGATTCCCAACCTAAGCGAGATGGGAATTTAACCCTATCCTTACTATTCTGATTTGGAGTTCATTACCTCATCTTGAACAAAATGATTTAACCTGTTATGGATGAAATGGTCAGGCTAGTCTATCCATATGAGCAATCAGTGGTCTTGCTTTTAGACAAGACATGTTGCCACGCATGAGCATACTTAACCCCATAATCCCTGACTTGGCTTTATTCATTCTCTTCTCTCTTTTTTTTTCTTTGGACCTTTGGGATGACTACCCATCCTTGCTAGGGACATGTAGTACGACCCCTCCAATCCAATATTAAGATGAAATGGGAAATGTTAGTTAATTTTATTTCTTGGACCTTTGGGATGACTACCCATCCTTGCTAGGGACATGTAGTACGATCCTTCCAATCCAAGATGATAAAATGAAAGATGAAAAATATTAATTTTTTGTTTCTTGGACTCTTGGGATGACTACCCATCCTTTGCAGAGGACATGTAGTACGATCCTTCCCATCCAAGTTTTATGCTAAAATGAAAGATGGAAGCTTTGGGGAATCGAATTCTCAACCTAGGTGAGATGAGAATTATGCCCTATCCTTACTACTCCATGAAGGTCAAATCAGAGCTTTGGGGAATTGGATCCTCAACCTAAGTTCGATGAGGATTTAATCCTATCCTTACTACTCTGGTTTTAGACTTTAAGCTTGATGGAAGTGGTAAAAACCACTGTTTTAAGGATTATGTTGCATGATAGGACAGACATGAAATATTCTTTTCACCCCACCTTTTCATCCAAGTATGGTTTTGACCATTTTGCTCAAGATTCTCTTTAGTATGCGTAGAACGTGCTTGGTTCAAGATAGTCTGGGCAGCAGTTCCCAACCTTAGGATCCTTTTAATATATGCTATGTAGTAATCCTAAGAGGATTCGACACCTTCTCAATGATTGCACATGAAATGAAAATGTAACTAAGATGACATGTATATGCAATGTGGAATGTGGCATGAGATATGAATGCACTGCTTCTTTTGAACTGTGGAGGGAATATATCATCTACTTTACCATAATGTGTAAAACTGACAACTTCATGCATCACAAGATTCAAATGATATTACTTAAAATGTTTGTGTTACTTGTGGAGCTTCTACAACATAATTCCAATGTTTCATATTCTCCTAGTCTTAGGCATAAGTTGACATCTCAATTTTTTTTTTTTTTTTTTGTATATAAACAAACCAAACATGTCAAATGAAATCAAAACACACAACTTAAATCCTAACTAGACTAGCAATCCTAAAACAAACAAAACAAAATTTGAAAATCCATACCAAAACCGAAAAGTATAATATCAATCTCTTACGACTTAAGGGCTAAAATAATGCTTTAAAACATGCCCATTAACTGGTAACATCAGATCCTTCCCTTCTAAAGTTCTCAACCTGAAGGTATTTTTCCCTAGAATTTTTGAAATCCGATAAGGGCCTAACCAAAGACAATCAAATTTTTGATGATTCCCCTTTTCTTCATGTCTTTTATCCCACAATAAGACTAAATCTGAAATTCTGAAGGACTTGATTTTAGCTCTTCTGTCAAACCATCTTTTAACAACCTCTTGGTGTTTACTCATGTGAATCATGGCTTCATCTCTTTTTTCATCGAGGTGCAGTAAATGACTTAGTCTGGCTTCAGTGTGGTTATCTGTTCCTAGGTATTCCTGTATGAAATGCAGGGTTTGAAGCTTCAAGTTTGCTGGAAAAATTGGATCTTGTCCATAAACCAAATGATAGGGAGTATTCCTTATTGATTCTTTTACTCTGGTTCTATCTGCCCAAAGAGCAAACTTTAACTGGCTGTGCCAATCTCGAGGGTTCCTTTCCAGTAATTTCTTAATGATATTCAACAAATTCTTGTTTGACGATTCGGCCAAACCATTTCCTTGAGGGTAATAATTAGATGCAAATTTTAAACTCACTTTATTGTCGTATGCCCAATCTGCAAATTGCATGGAAACAAAAGCTTTACCATTATCACTAACGATAGAATCGGGCATTCCAAATCTTGTTATGATGTGATCCTCAAGGAATCTTATTACAACATCTGTAGTGGCATGTTTTGTAGGAACCGCTTCTGTCCACCTTGTACAATAATCTGTAGCTGTTAGTATGAATTTATGGGAATCAGAAGAATTTGGGTTAATAACCCCAATGAAATCTAATCCCCATTGTGCAAATGGTCTCATCTCAACTACAAGTTGTAATGGCATGGCTGCATTTCTTTCTCTGTTGGCAGCTACTTGACAAATGTGGCAAGATCGTACATGAGCATGTGCATCTTTAAAAATGTGGGGCCAATAGTATCCTGCTCTCAGGATTTGATGCGCTGTAGCATTTGCCGCACCATGACCAGTTCCATATTTCCCATGAAATTCTTGTAGAACCTTGGCAGCTTCTTCTTTATTCAAGCATCTCAAGTAGATCCCCTCATGATTTTTCCTGTACAGAACACCAGATCTAATCAGATAATTAACAGATTTAAGTCTTAAAGCCCTTCTTTGAGTGGAATTCAAATTGGATGGGCACTTACCATTTAATAGAAAATGTACAATGTCAACATACCAGTCATCTTTAGAAATGTACTCTGCATTTGAATATTGGCATGTCGTTTGTGGATTATTCTCAGCAATCATCTTCACCAGTCCCTGTCCTCGAACTAGTTTCATGGGTTGGATTTCAAGATCAAATTCTTGGATGGTAGAAATCCATTTACCTCTTTTTTCACCTAGCTCATTCTAAAAACATGTTTTAAAAAGGGGGCGGAAAAAAAAAAAAAAACCCCCCCCAAAAAAAAAAAAAAAAATTTTTTTCTTCATTTTAAATAGTGCGTACATCTGCTTATCGAGGATAGAATACCTCAATTGAGCATCTTTTAAAGGAGCGCTTAAAAATGCTATGGGATTTTTTGCACTATCCTCACCTTTCTGGGTCAAGACACTCGCAAAAGAGTGTTCCGATGCGAAAGCATAAATATAGAAAGGTTTGGCATAGTTTGGACTTATGAGGGTAGGGGCTCTGGAAATGGCATCCTTAATGTTTTGAAAGGCCACCCTACTTTCCTCGTTCCATCTGACATCTACATCCTTCTTGAGCATCTTGTTCAACGGTTTGGCTATCTCAGCGAAGCTTGAAATAAACTTCCTCACAAAATTAATTTGTCCGAAGAAAGATCTCAACTCCTTTTTACTACCCGGGAGAGGCAAGTTTTGGATAGCTTTTATCCTTTCTGGGTCAATGGATATACCCTCTTTTGAAATGATGTGACCAAGTAGTCTTCCTTCTGTTACTCCAAAGATGCATTTTTTGGGATTCAAAGAAATTCCATGCTCTCTCGCATCTTTGAAGAACCTTTTTCAAATCCTTGACATGGTCTTCTCTTTTCTTTGAAAATACTGGAATATCATCCACATACACAATGATACACTTGCCTATAAGCCCTTTGAATGCATAGTCCATGGCGCGTTGAAATGTTGCACCAACATTTAACAGTCCAAAAGGCATTCTTCTGTAGGCAAATGTCCCCCATTTGGTTGTGAAGGCTGTTTTCATCCTGTCATTGGGATGAATAAGAATTTGGTTATATCCAGAATATCCATCAAGAAAAGACATCATTTCAGATCCATTCACTGTTTGTAAAATTTCATCAATGGATGGCAATGGATAGTTATCCTTTTGAGAGGCCTTGTTAAGATTTCAAAAATCTATACATAGCCTAATCTCTCCGCTCTTCTTTCTTACTGGAACGAGGTTAGCAACCCAGGTTGAGTGCCTAACAGGAAAAATAATCTTTGCTTCCAATAATCTCTTGACCTCCTTTTCTATTAAGGGCTCCAATAGCGGGTTAACAACTCGTTGTCTTTGTCTGAAAGGCTTGGAGTCCGGCTTTAGAGGGATGGTATGTGTAATGACGTTTTGGTTGTATGTTTTCAATTCGTTATAATTCCAAGCAATGCAATCCACGTAGTGTTTTAGTGCATGTATTATATTTTCTCTTTCTTCACTTGTACATGCCTTTGCGATGTACACTTCCCGTGGATTGTCTGCACTCCCTAGATTAATTAGATCACATGCATCTTTGGGGAGTGGAACCCTTTTTTCTTTTCTGGCCTTGTATCCCATATCGAACATTTTCTCCAATGAAACTATGTCTTTAGGTATTTTGTTGGATTGACATGCAGTTTCACTCTCATTTTCTGCTTCTTCTTGCCATCTTTGCTCCTCATCAATCACCTGATTTTCAAAAATACCCGAGTTCATGACAAATTTGAATATGTGTCTGTCGTTTTCAAAAACTTGGAAATTCTTGACATTATCAGGTATTGATGGACAAGGAACTAATTCAATGGAGAAATTTTTACACCTTTTTATATCAACTGGATTTAACATGCCCGCGGCGACTGCAAGAGAGTCTGCTATGCGATTTCCTTTTCTAGAAATAAGGGCTATATTGAAAGCATCGAATTCCTCAATGAGGTCCATGACCCTAGTTCTATAAAGGCTCAGTCTCTTATCGCGGCATGTATATTGTCCTTTAATCTGCTTGACTACCAGTTTAGAATCTCCCAATACTTTCAAGCATTTAACCTGCTTGCTCAACGCTAGTTGTAAACCAAAGATCAGTGCTTCATATTTTGCCATGTTGTTCATGCAAGGAAATTGCAATCTATAGGCAGCCAATAATGGTTTACTTCCTGGGCAAGTGAGCTCGACTCCGGCTCCTGCTCCCTGTCTGGATTTGGATCCATCAAACCTAAGCAACCATATGAAATCATTTTCCTCAAGAGAGCTACCATGAAATGTTTCCCTTTTAGGCTCTTCGGTAGCTTCTTCAACATCAAATGCATAGACCCCCAGCTCTGGCTCAGAAAACTGAACTTCATTTGGCTTATTAAATTTTGTTATGATTTCCTTAAGCCTCGGTTCATTTTCTACTCTGATTTGATTCGCGATTCCTTTCCAGGGTAGCCACATATGTGAGCAATCTGTTGAAAAATAGCCATTCAATGTTTTCATCCAATCCCTTGCAAGTAGCATTCCATATCTACTTGGGATATTAACAACCAGAATGTCGACTACTTGTTGGACCCTGGGTTCAGAATTTAGTTGAATTTTGACATCATATAGGGTCCCTACCACATTTACCTCAGATCGGTCCAATTGCAAAACTTTACATTTGGATGAAACCGGCTGTAGACCTAGCATTTGACATATCTCTGAAGGCATGAGATTGCTTGTGGCACCCGTGTCCACCAAACAATTATGCAAATTCTTACCAGCAATTCTCAGAGTCAATAGGAATGGCGGGACATCCCCTCTCTCCTTTCGTAAAATCAAATGGGACTCAACTTCCTTTCCCTTCCACACTTGATCAGGTGAGTTCAGAGCCTTTATCAATGCTTCTTTTTGGCCAGGCAATCTGGCCGCGTCTAAGAACGAAAGGCTTGATTTGGACTTCTTTAGATCCTCCACTATGTCATAGTTTGGTTTTTCAAATTTGACTGTCTTCTGTGTGTCATTAGACATCTCTCTTCTAAGTGGAGGAGGAGGATTATTATCTGCCTTAGTATCCGGAGGAAGAATAGAGTTATTTGGTGGTGTTGATGATGTTTTAGGGGCTTTAGATTTACTTCTCAAATGATATCCGTGATTCCCCTTTCTAAACTCTCGAAAAGCTTGCACCTCTTGTTCCAAAATTTCATCTTCTTCTTCCTCACTCTCACCTTCTTGACGATATAAAGTTTCCACCACCATAATGTTATCATCTTGATGTTGGGGTGGACCCTCATTTGGCACAAGTTCCAGGTCATCTACTTGGGCTTGGAGACAATGAGTGTATCTAGCGATTTCAGGACAATTCCTCTCATTGTGCTCTTTTGTATTGTGCAATCTGCACCCCTTTTCCCATGCAAAATCTGAAAGATTCAAAAGGGAACTGGATTGACTGGGTCCTGTAGAAGTATCTAGTTGATTGGCAATAGGGGCAGGTACTCCTCCATTGTTTGGCTTTGTGTTCCAATGTCTCCCTCTATTGTGAAAATTTTGATTTGAGTGAGGGGCATGGGACTCATACTTCTATTTTTGAACCATGTCATTACTCAGTTTATGAACTATCTTCTTGAGCTCTTCAACATCCGAATAAATCTCCTTTGGTGGAGCTACATTATTGTTAGTTCCCGTTGGGTTTGCATAATTCGTGGGATCTGGATTTAACATTTGAGTCATATTTTGAGGAATTTGGTTCATAAATGGATTTACACTTTGGATCGGAGTTGGATTTGGGAAAGGAACTATAGCCTGAGAATTAACCTGGCTGGTTCCTTGCATAGTCGATTGACTATTTTGCAAAAATGCGAGAACGGGTGGAATGGATGTGATCAGTTGGATCGGAATGGGTGCATAGGCAGGTGTTGGTGGATATGGTTGTTGATATGGGAAAGCATTCATGTTTGGCATTTGTGGTGCCATGATCTGATTTGCCATGGGAGCTTGACCATATGGAGCATATTGTCCCATCATAGGCATCTGGGGAAACCCATAGCCTTGTGGTGTCATTTGCTGCTCGATGGTCATAGCTTCGTTGTAAGCTAAGGCGAGCATGGTGACTTGAGGATTTCATCTTGCAAACATTGTTGTCATGGGATCCAATGCCCCAAAATATATTTGCAAGGCCACTACGGGATCTATGGCAAAATGCCGAACTGCTCTGTTATAGCATTTTTGGAATCTCTAATTAAAGGTTCTAATTGGCTCACCTTGGCCCCTTTTGCATGTAATAAATTGATTGTAGATGGTTGCGGGATCCAAAGGTGACCTAAATTGATTGACAAAGGCATTCTCCATTTGTGTCCATGAAGTGATCGAGCCAGTAGGTAGGCAAATGTACCATTCATAGGCCACTGGGTCTAGGCTCATGGGAAAAAGTCTGCAAGCTACATCCTCATGTTGGACTTGCAACCTTATCAAAACATCCCTATAGGCTTGGATATGCTCCTCTGTAGTTCTTGGGCCATCTGGTTTATATTTGGGCAAGAATATTTCTATGTTCTTAGGGATTTCATGTATATCCCCTACAATATTCAAAGGGATATTATTAGCTCCATACCAAGGAGCTGCTGGAGGTTGGGCCATTTGACTCAGAATTGATGAGGACAACCCTACAAGAGTGGTGGAAATGGTACTGACGATAGGTACGCTAGTGGCAATTGATACCACCGGTGTAGGTCCACTTGATGTTCCTGAAGCAAAAAGATCTTTTGTGACTGGTAGGTTTACAGCTTGCTTGGTTTTATTCTTGGGAGTACCAGTGAGTGTAAGGTCATGGAATATGGTTTCCCCAGTTGTTTGGGACCTAGTCGCGATACGGCGTGGTGGGTCCAGCCTGACTGACGAAACTCTCGATATCTCCAAAAAAACTTGCAACACAAAAACAAATGCTGTAGTTTAGCCGTTAACGAGATTCAAGAAATAATTTCAAAATCAAATCCAAAACACATTACTTCTGTATAAAAATCAAAATAAACCAATTCGGCCCTCCTTCTAGCGCCAATATGTTGAGTGGTATTTTCACCCAATTGTGAAAACACACTCTCCAATAGGATTTGAATTTCAAAATCCCCTCTTGCAAAGAAATTATACAAGTAATTTCTCCAAGGTCTCCGCTATGTTAGCATTTGGTATAAGTGTTGCTATTCAATGTGAACGTTCAGAATACCTTAGTGATTGCAAGCAACTGTTAACAAGGGGCACTGTGGTTTATTTTACTCTGAAATTATAATGATTTTGATTTTGGTGAATTTTCAAGTGTTTATTAAAATATAAGTTAAACTTTCTGGAAATAAAAGTGCAAAGAAGATAAAAATAAAATGGAACTAAAATACACTCAGGGGCTGCAATCCAATTCGACAAAACCGAAGATAATGAGGTTTTCTACATACAACCTAACCTATTGAACCTGCAAACTTGCACAATCCAGATAAGCTAGGTGCTGGTTTCTGGGGTCTTAACTATGGTTTTCAGATTTAGGCATTCGCATGAAGCAACCAAGAGAACTTGCATTAAACTTCACCTATAAACCTAAAAATCTAAAAGGGGAAAGATAAACATTCAATTTTGCATGCAGAAAATAACTCCTCCTTTCTTGCCAATGAGATGCAACTCTCTATAATTCTGTATTAAAAGGAATGTATCAGTTACAATGACAGAATGTTTCCAGTTTTGACAAAACCAGAACAAGTGGAGGAAAACGCTCCAAAAATAGGCCCAGAATGGCTTATCACCCTTAGCTCTGCAACCCTGCCCGCAGCGATTTCTGACCCCTGTACCAATCTGTGCTTCTACTCTTATACTTTCTGGCAATGCTCTTTGTTTTGCCCTGTGACGCTTCGCTTCATCTCCCAGGTCTCTTCGTTTCATCTTCCCACCTCTTTGCATTATTCTAGCTTTTGTTCGAGCGTCGAAACGTTTGATCTTCTTGCTAATTGTAACTGCTCTGTAACCCTTACACCTTTATGCCATGTGTTCAACGCTTCCCTGCATGTTCTGTAATGGCCCGCTACGAATCACAAAAAAAATAGCATGTCGCTTTGCTCCTCTACCTGTATCGCGAAAATGAGACATGTCGCGATATCGCGACATTTTTTGTCAACAGCCTCGTTCGTCCTCCTGCATCGTGAAAATGATACATGTCACGATATCATGACATTTTTTTCTCTCAGGCCATGTGGGTGCAACCTGTCATGAAATCGTGACATTTTTTTGCTTCGGGCTGTGCAGATGCAACCTATCATGAAATCATGACGTTTTTCTCTATCGTTGTGTTTTATTGCACTTAGCTGCGAAAACACGACATGTCACAAAATCATGACACTTTTTCATTCCCCTTTCATCACAACACTTTTCTCTTTTGCCCCATCTTGCTACTTTGTCATGAAATCATGATACTTTTCTCTTTCGCACCATCTTGCTGCTTTCTATCGTGAAATCGTGACACTTTTCTCTTTTGTACCATCTTGCTGCTTTCTATCACGAAATCGTGACAATTTTTCATTCCGTACCACTTGGCTGCTTTCTATCACGAAATCGTGACGCTTTTCTCTTTTAGGCTGTCTCACTGCTTTTTGTCGTGAAATCGTGACACTTTTCTTTTTCGTACCATCTCGCTGCTTGGAGCTGTGAAAATGTGACATGTCACGATTTCATGACACATTTCCCTTGCTTAGCTTGTCAGTCATCGTGAATAGCGAAAATGAGACATGTCACGATTTCATGACATTTTTCTATCTTTACCTCCTTTACCGCTGATAGATCGTGAAAACGCAACCTGTCGCGATTTCATGACACTTTCTTTCAATTTGCTCCTTCCTCACTTTCTTGCAGTGAAAACCTGACGTGTCGCGATATCATGACGTTTTTTATCTCTCGCCCTTCATCTCGTCTTCAGGTCACGAAATGGCGACATGTCGCGATATCGCGACAACTTCTGCATTGACTCTTCTCTTGCTGCCTTCGACCGTGATTTCACAACACGTCGCGATATCATGACATTTTTCTCTTCAAGATGCATTCTGCTGCTCTTAACCATGAAAACGTGACATGTCATGAAATCGTGACAATTTTTCATTTTGCTTCATTTTGTTACTCTTGGCCGTGAAAACGCGACATGTCGCGAAATCGCGACGCCTTTTTGTTCCACTGCACTTCGCCTGTCTGAGCCATGAAAATGTGACCTGTCGCGATATCGCGACACTTTCTTTTTCTTGGCAGCATCCTGTCGCGATTTCATGACCCTTTCTTTTTCTTAGCCGCACCATGTCGCGATATCGTGACCTTTTCTTTTTCTTAGCCGCGATAGAGCAACGCGTCACGATATCGCGACACCTTTTCATTCCGACATACTTTGCTATTCTGAGCCACGAAAACATGACACGTCGCGATATCATGACAACTTTTCATTTCTAGCCACGATAGAGCAACATGTCGCGATATCGCGACACTTCTTCTTTTGTGATATTTTGCTCTTCCTTTGATTTTTTAGCATCTGGGCCACTGAGGTCTTCTTCGAAAACATGCAAAAAAGGTGGGTCCCCAATTTTGGGGTGTGTTGTGGATCAGCCACAACACATCCATAGGTGAATGGACAGGTAGATCTCACTAACAAGAAAATCGAAAACATCTTGATAAAGAATGTGCAGTAGCACAAAAAGGATTGGGCTACAAGACTATCGAAGGCAGTATGGGCATATAACATGATGTGGAAGTCAACCACTGGTTTTACCTCCTTTTGGTTGGTCTATGGGAAAGACGCAATGATGCCCATCGAATTCGAAGTGAAAAAACTCATAACAGTAGTCGAATTAAAACTGAACCTGGATAATGCACAGAAGGAATGAATTTAGCAGTTAAATTAGCTAGACAAAATTTGCATGGATGCCTTACAAAGAATATGAATTGTGTAGAGGCAAAGGAAATAGTGGCATGACCATCACATTAAAATAAATAATTCAAATAAGGAGATTGGGTGTTGTACGACTCTAGGTTCCATGAACGAAAGGGGAAACTGATGCAGAGATATATGGGACCATACGAAGTGCTGGAAATAATCAAGAACGATGTTGTACGGGTAAAGATGATTGACGGTAGCAACACCATACTAAAATCCAATTTCCATTGAGTGCGGCCATACCATACATCTGAGGGATTGATGGTGGAAACCAGAACAGGCATGGGGGATACCCCATCCAAGTAAATCTCCCAAATTCTCAACAACATGGTGGATACAGGAACATCCACCAAAGACAAGTTAGAATACATTACTATTTTTATCTTATTGTGTGTTTTTCAAGGACAACACCTACATGCAAGTTGTAGGCATCCTAAGATCCAAGGCCTAATAGACATGGACCCCATTTAACTACACCTTTTTTTTTCTTTTTTTTGTGTTTTCTTTTTACAAGGATATGGCCTGATTTTTCAAACAATAGGCATCTAGGAAACCATGCCTAGTTAGGCTCAGCATCTATATGCTTGCAAATTAGGAGGAGAGCAATGGTTCAGGCATGGGGGGAATGTTAAAATTCCTCATCAAATTTCCCCATGCCTAAAAAAAGTTGACGCTAATGTAATATGAAGTGAATTCTGAGACACTTGATCAACCTCACATTAAAAGACACGTTAGCCATCACTGACTTAAAAAAAAACAATAAGGAAGTGGCACCTTAATCTTAAGGAGCATCGATGCCTTACTCTGGCACCTCACTCTAAAGGAGTAGTGAAACCTTACTCTGGCACATTACTTTGAAGGAGTAGTGGCACCTTACTCTGGTGCATTACTCTAAAGGAGTAGTGGTGCCTTACTCTGAAGGAGCAATGATGCCTTACTCTGAAGGAGCAGTGGAACCTTACTCTGGTGCCTCACTCTGAAGGAGCAATAGTGCCTTACTCTAGCACCTCACTCTGAAGGATCGGTGATGCCTTACTCTGGTGCCTCACTTTGAAGTAGCAGTGGTGCCTTACTATGGTGCCTCACTCTAAAGAAGCAACAATGCCTTACTCTAGCACCTTACCTTGGCAAAGTGATGTATTCATCAGAAGGAACAATGTCCTACACCACCAAGGAGGCACCGAACTTTAAAAAAAAAGTGTGTGTAAGGGGGCTATTGTCATGAGGACATGAAAAATATTAGACATGGGGGAAGAGGCGCATTACTTTATATGCCTTACCCCACAAGCTAGGCACCTCCAAATAAAAAACAATGATCATCAAAGTAGTGCCTTACCAGGTTAGGTATCTTACTAGCACCTTACCGGGTTATGCGCCTTACTAGCGCCTTACCAGGTTAGGCACATTAACTAGCACATTATCAATTTAGGCACCTTACTAGAACCTTTCCAGGTTAGGCACCTTATAGAGTTAGGCACCCTATTGGAACCTTACTCAAATAGGCACCTCGACCAATTCAAGTCACATGCACAACTTGGTAGTACAAGGAGCCAATACCATCATGTCATGTGATAAGAGATCTGGAAATGTCCAAAAATATTTTGAAATCAGTGGGCAATATTTTTGCACGTCCCAAGGCCAACTTCCAAGGAGATATGCATCCCAACCTGAACCAATAGGATCCACCATATTTTTTAGTAGCAGGACCTCAAGTGGACCAAGAATGCAGTACCCAAGGTGAGGTAATTAGCACATGGTAAAAACATCATCAAATGGCAATTTGGCATACTCCACGTAGCACAAAATGGCCAATAAGTTATGTGCATGATTATAATTAGTTATATATGTATTTTTTCATGTAATATGCTCTCTAATATGATGACGACGTAAGAATAAAAAATCACCATCCATGCCTAATACGTTGTGCCAAAAATTAATTTGGGAGGCATACTCTGCTAAATCTAATATGGAACAATTTCCAGAATTAGGTGCCTCAGGTTATAAAAAGGTACCTTACTGAGTACAAAACTCAAACTCGATAGGGAATTCACCCTGGGAGGACCTTCGAAGAACCACACGATTAA
The DNA here is from genome assembly GCA_028583015.1 of Wollemia nobilis. Taxonomy (NCBI): domain Eukaryota; kingdom Viridiplantae; phylum Streptophyta; class Pinopsida; order Araucariales; family Araucariaceae; genus Wollemia; species Wollemia nobilis. The sequence continues at coordinate 9,912,501 of JAQPPZ010001925.1, forward strand.
GAAGTAGGAGCCCAGTGACACTGAAGGAATAGGGGATAAGTCCACAACCGATTTGAGGCAGTGAGTTGGATGAAATACTACCACTTGGTTAGCCAGGAACAAGATGTGGAGGCATCTAAAGAATTTACCACCTCCATGAGTGGAGAAGTGGCCAGGCTATGCAGACTAGAAATTACAGTCACCCTGGAGCACACTACTCAAGTCACTGGCCTTCAGGGTGACTGGAAATTCTAGTCACCCTAGAGCACATTGCTCAAGTCACTGGCCTCCCCCTTATGGGGAAATGCACATACAAGGATGGCGTGGCAAAGAAATGCACCGAGGAATTGCTTGGATAGGGGAATGTCCCCTACAACCAGGGGGCTTCCCAAGCAAAAGATCTCGATGCACCTGTGGAAAATTTTTGAGCAGGTTGCGAGATACTTCACTTGTACTGGGAAGTATTCACACTTGAATGTGAACCACATGTAGTTCATAAGCCATCTGGTCCACAAAAGGCAGATCAACGCCCCGTTCTATCTGGTAAAGGCCCTATAGGATGAGGTGTCAAGGTGCCAAAGAGGGATAGTTTTTTCTTTAGCCCATCACGAGCTAATTACAGTCCTCATATGCCATGCAAAGGAGCATAGAGGAAATTCATCAACGTCAGAGGCCGAACCCTCTGGTGCATAAGAACAGGTAGCAGTCGAAGAAAGGCACAAATCCAAATTAATGGATACAACCAAAGAGATTAGGGTTGAGCCCTCTAATGTAGTAGAGAAAATTGTCACAGAGGTAGGGCATGGTGTCAAAGTAGGGGGAATGTTCGAAGAAGAACACCCCTAATTTTCACCAAGGATTGCATAGGAAGGATAGAGTCCTCTCCTCATTTTCATGGAAGAGAGGCCAAAATCCTCAAGTGCAAAATGCTAGGTAGAGTGTAGGTAATGTCAAACATGATGACGATTCCTAATCCTCTCAAATGAGGAATATGAAGAAGATACAAAGCTTGACTTCATGGCATAAACCTTGTAGAATTTTGCTTCTCGCAGTTCACAGGACCCACAATCGTATATAGGCTGGAAAAAACCGGTCGAGATGCCATTAGAGGAGGATCACATCAAAAAAAGTGAGAAATACCTAACATAGGCATTGTTCGAGGAGTATAAGGAGATGACCAAAAGGAAATTTGAAATACATGAGGCCACCATTATGAAAATGCAACAATTGATCTAGCAACTCAAGGAGGAGTTGCAGGCTAGGGCAAAAGAGAGGCAGGACATCTCTACCCAGAATGATTGGATGATGGAGGTACCCATGAAATATTTGATCTTTCCAAAGAGAGTAGTCTCATCTAGGGCATTCAGGTTAGATGTCAGAGATGATTAATTAGAAGTAGGGGAGGGTTTGTGTACCTCGAACAAAATACTGATAAAGGAATAGGGGAATTTTATTCTTCAAATAGAAACCCCTATAATTTTTATCAATGATGATGAAGATCCATCAGGGCAAGCCCCTGAAGTCAAAGTTAAGGAGGATTATCCAGGGTTCTAGGAACCCTAAATTGATGAGCCACCACTATAGGGACCAAAAAAGGTGTAGAAGGAACAACCATAGGGGACCTCTGATCAGAGGAAAAACTCCTTGAGTCATCCAATAAGGAGGTAGCCTCCGTGGGATAGAAAAACTTCACCATATAGGTCATCATAGGAGCAAAAAAATGAAAGGAAAATTCCATTTAGACAACTTAGAAGAGGACCAAAAAGAAGGCCAGGGTGACGTTCATGGAACTGAACCCTCATTTTGATGAAAAATGGGAAGTAGGTGTGCAGTCCTTTACTGAACGAAAGGAAAAATTTGAGTGAATCCATAAGGAGTTCGAAGAAGCAAAGGTAGCTAATAAAGGTACCAAGAAGGATGTATGAGGGCCAGGAATTTGTGTAAATCCCACTGAAGAAGACCAATTTTTGGACATCTATGGATCATCGTCGAATATGCTCTCCAAAATGAAGAACTGGTTGGCACGATGGGGGGTATATGGACCGAAGGCAGAGGTATCAGTGATAGCAATAGAAAATTCTAGCCTCACCCGGGAGGAGCTTCAGCTCCATAAGGCCAACGTGGTTAGATGGAAGAGGGACAAATTTGATATTTCCTTCAGAGAATTGCACCCTTAACACGTTGACCTATGGCAAGAAGTAGAAGCAGCCTTCCAAAGGGGAGTGATGATTGTGGTAGCCAAACCAAGTATAGGTGTTGATCCAAGCAAGAGATGAAGTTAGAACAATAAAGGGCCAACACATAATGAAGGCTAACCCAGACATTAGCATAGAAAAAGGACAACACAGCACAAGAATGCCGCACAACAAACTAGGACCCTTTAGTAGAAATGAAAACCTCAAGGGGAAGAACAGGTCAAGACCACCAACAAGAGAATGAAATAAAAAGTAGTGGTCTATAGAGAAGAGATAGTTACCAGTTTTAGGTGCCACGAGGGTGTGGCACATATTAGGCATGGGATGATGATAAGCACCAAAAATGCTCATATTTTTTTATATGAACTAACGGTTTTTGTGTGGCATTATATCATGTGTTGTATGTTTTATGAAGTATTATGTATGTATTTAATAAAATCATGTGTATTATCTAATCCATGTGTTAAGTGTGTTATGTGTAACTATTTTCCCTGATTTTTTCATCTTTTGCTCAGTCAAGGTCCTACCTGGACCTAGCATGGTTCTGCTAAATCAAATAAAGGTAAATCAAAGTATTTTTGAGTTAGGCACTTTACTAAGGTAGGCACCTAACTGAAGTAGATGCCTTACTAAGGTAGGTGCCTAACTGAAGTAGGTGCCTTACCAAGGTGGGCACCTTACTCAAGTAAAGTGCCTTATCTATTTAGACGCCTTACCAAGGCTGAAGCCCAAATTATACATGTTCAACAAAATGGTTGGAGCAGGAACTCTACTGACCACCGTTCCACATCATTAGTAGAAAATCATGGTTGAACGAGTTGTCCCAGCCAGAGTGTCCGAACGCATAACTCCTCATGAAGCCAAACTATAATGCAATGGAAATAATCCTATTACTAGGAAATGACATAGATTTGTTATTGTGTGTCAGTTGTAGTAACTGAACTATTCTAGTTTAGGCTGAACTGAGATGCTTGTTGTAATAGAACTATCATAGGAAGTTCTTTGTGTGTAGTATATAAACACACAAACTTTCCTATGGGGAGGAGAGCTTCTTTATTTTGTAAAAGCATTTGATATATATAATTCCCTTGCATCGATATTAAAGTGTGAACATTCGTTAGTAGTGCATCGTTTGAAAACCAATCTGGTGGAATCTACCTTGAGATCAGGCCCACTCCAAGCCAGTATTTCTCCCCTCTTAGTTATTTACATAATTTCATTATGCATTAGGTTTGCGTTTAACTATTTTAGAGGTGTGTTTATTTATAAGAAACATTTTTTCTGTGTTTTTATTTTATTCACATTATTATTTATGAATTAATATTATTGTGGTGGATGATTTTATTGATATCATACAAACCCCCGAATTGAATTTGAACAAATCATCTCCAAAGTGGTGGTGTGACTAGTCTCAGCAGTGATTCTTCACAAGCTTATGAGTTTCCTGGATTGATAAATTAAATGAGAAGTGTTGTGACAAAAATAGGACAAATTCACCAATGTTTGGCACCCAACAACCATCATAGATTTATGTATGATTGCAAGTCTAGCAAAAGGTATGGTGTCTTTTTGACTATTTGCCATCACAATGTTATAAGGAACACTCAATATTTTAACATGTTCACATTTAATAAATATAAGTTGATCTTCAACAAGTTATTTTTCATGCTTTACATGCAAGCTTGAAGTACTAAATTATTATGAGTCTTTGGAAAAAGATCATGTATAAAAGATCTATCTCAGTTCATATTCTTTGGAATAGATCATGTTTGTAAGTCTTTGGAATAGATCATGTATAAAATATCTGAACTCAACATGTCAATACAAAAAATTATAATTTGACAACATTTATTTCTTCTCATTAGGAATTTAAAAAATATATGTATAGTTATAAAAATCCAAGACGTATACCACTATACCAGTTTTTTTTTATGATTGTTTATCGTTCATTATGAATGGGAGTTTGAATTGTATTTTGCATATGAAACCTAATATTGGAAAAAAATATTATTTTGTATTTTTTGTTACTTCTCCAGGTTGTGATTTAGCTTTACTATTGTAAATATTTCTAGTATGCAGACATATTTTTGTATAATTGCAGATCTATAAAAATGTATGGTGTTTTTTTTACTATTTTCCATCACAATGTTATAAGGAACACTCAATATTTTAACATGTTCACCTTTAATGAAGAAAAATGATCTTCAACAAGTTATTTGTCATGATTTACATTTGAATTACTCGATTTTTATGTCTTTGAAATAAGATCATGTATAAAATATCTGAACTCAAAATGTCAAGACAACAAATTTAAACTTGAAAACATTTGTATTCTCATTAGGAATTTAAAAAACTATGTATAGTTTAAGTTGTTCTTATTAAAATCTAAGAAATATACCACTATATCAGTTATTTTTATGTATTATCTATCAAAAATTATGAATGGGAGTTTGAATTGTATTTTGAATATGAAGCCTAATACTGTATGAAAATATTATTTTGTATTTTGTGTTGCTTCTCTAGGTTGTGATTTAGTTCTAGGAAAGAATTAAGTAGAAAGAGAGAAATCAATCCTTCCTTGTTAGGGTTTCCACAATGGAGTGTAAAAACTTCAAGAGTATTCAGGAGTTGACCAGGAAACCACTCTCTAGCATTGTATTTTTGTATTCTTTCATCATTATAGATATGTGAATGGGATATGCCCAGGTTGAATCCCCTTTGTGCTAGAGGGAACTCACATTAGGGAAGTCACAGATGAGTTATTTCACCTTCAAATAAATTCTTGAATTGACTCGTAGTAGAAAATAGATTACATCTCATCATACCAAGCCAAATTTTATTTTCATTACTTCATAGACATCTACTTCAAACATTGATAAGGAGTTATGATGAAATTTCAAACCCTGCTCCATATTGATACCCCCATATTGGCTATCATCTTTCAAAATATCATGGATACCCTTATCTCCATCTCTATCAACTTATTCCATATTTAGATTATCCTTGCTCCCATATTCATGTAGGTCCATATATTCATCCCTTACACTCTCATCGATATCATTTTTATTGACTTCCTATGATAGCAATGCCTCCCCTTCTCATTTAAACTTGACAATATTTGTCTTATCATTAGGAATATAAAAAACTACGTACAATTTAAGTTTTTATTATAAAAATATAAGACATATACTATTATACCAGTTATTTTTTATATATTTTCTATCAAACGTTATGAATGGGAGTTTGAATTGTATTTTTCATATGAAACCTAATACTAGATGAAAACATTGTTTTGTATTTTATGTTGCTTCTCCAGGTTGTGATTTAAATTTATTATTGTAAAGGTTTATAGTAAGTAGACATCATATATTTTTGCATGCACTTCCTCACCATCATAGATTTCTGTATGATTTCAGGTCTGGCAAAAGGTATGGTGTCTTTTTGACTATTTTCCATCACAATATTATATGGAACAATCAATATTTGAACATGTTCACTTTTATTTTTTTATAATGTGAGGCTCTAAGAGGATGGTTCAGCCTTCCATAATTGCAAATATATGAATGGGAGATGCCCAGGTCAAATATCCTTTGTACTAGAGGGAACTTGCATCAAGGAAGTCGTAGATGATTTATTTCACCTTTTGATACAGAAACTAAGATCAAAGAATCCAAATTGTCTTTCATTGATAAAAACATGTATATTTATAGGCATTATATGTCTTTACAATACCATGGTGATATAAATACCTTTGGCATACAATGATAAACATACAATTACTATGTTATACAATATTTAATGACATTTATTGATCCCTATCATTCCTCCCCATTGAAGATGCATTGGTCCCTAATGCATATAAATGTGGAAGAGAGAGATGGGAATGCAAATGAGTATCAGATATAATTGAAAGTGCACTCATGATACGAAAGAGAATAATACCAATGATGAATAGGAGTAGATATTTAGAAAACAAAAAATAGATACTAACACTAAGTTGGTCATGAAAAATATTTTCCAATGATAGTAAATACTGCCACGTTGGCAGACAACTAGATGGTCACTTGAGATGGAATGATAAAAATGCAGTAGGTGATGTGGTGGAAGGAATATTTCTTAGAATATGCACCAAAAGATGCCACTATAAATTAAAGTAAAAAAAAGTCAATTTATCTTAATGTTTTTGTCATATTAAATTTTTATTTTTGTTAAAGGTGAATGCATGTAGGGTAATGAAAGGTTGGCACATGATTTAATGAAAGAGGGCATGCATTAAATGAAAGGGGGTAAGGATTTAATGGTGGGCCAAATGGAAGTGGAATGGGTGTGCAAGACAGAAGAGGGCACGTGGTGAGGTAGGAATGCAAGAAGGTAGGCTAGGACAGAAAGGCACATGACAAGGCAGGGATACATATGACAAGGTGATGATCAATGCATGGATGGGTGGTAGGAGGTGGGTGAAACATGTGATATGGTAGGATACATCAGTAGATACAACAAAAGTAGGATAGGGTATAAGCAAGCTGGTGAAATGTGATAGAGCATGAAAGTCTAACATGTATGGAAGGGGGTAACAAATGCAATGATGTCATCGGTGGGAGATTTGACCAACGATCAATGGGTGGGGGATGCCAATGAAATATTTGACCTATGATAATGGTTGATTTAGGAAATGGATAGATGACATGGGAGATCACAAGGGAAGAACACATCAGTAGTAGGGAATGACAAGGCCATTAGGGATGAGACAATGAAGGTGGATGTAGGAAATTATGGTAGTGGCCAAAAAGCAGGTGGAAAATAAATTCTTGTAATGAATCATAGTATAAAATAGACCACTTCTCATTATACTAAGAAAAATTTCATTTGCATTACTTCAAATCATCTACTTAAGACATTGAAAAAAAGTTATGATGAAATTTCAAACCCCACTACATCTTTTTGAACCCATCTTGGCTGTCATATTTTAAAATATCATAGCTACCCTTATCTCCATCTCTATTAGCTTCTTCCATATTTATATTATCCTTTCTTCCATATTCATGTAGATCCATATATTCATCCCTTCCACCCTCATTTACATCCTCTTTATTGACTTCCTATGATATTAATGCCTCCCCTTATTTATTAACTTCCTAAGATATCAATGCCTCCTCTTCTCATTTTAACTTGACAAAATTTATGTCTTCTCATTAGGAATTTAAAAAACAATGTACAATTTAATTTTTTCTTATAAAAATCTAAAACTTATACCACCATAACAATTATTTTTTATATATTATATATCAAACATTATGAATGGGAGTTTGAATTGTATTTTGCATATGAAACCTAATAGTGGATGAAAACATTATTTTGTATTTTGTGTTTCTTCTATTGGTTGTGATATAGCTATACTATTGTAAAGCTTTCTAGTAAGTAGACATCATAGGTTTGTGCAAGGTCTTCCTCACCATCATATATTTATGTATGATTGTAGGTCTAGAAAAAGGTATGGTGTCTTTTTGACTATTTGACATCACAATGTTATAAGGAACAATCAATATTTTAACATGTTCACCTTTATTTTTTTTAATGTGAGGCCCTAAGAGGGTGATTATAAACTTCCCTCTTTTATTTTTGTAATGTGAGGCCCTAATATGGTCATTAAAAATTGCCCTCTTAGACCTAAGAGGGTGGTTAAAAATTGCCCTCTTAGGGAAGGCCCTAAAAGGGTGGTTATAAACCACCCTCTTAAGGTCTATGATGATGGTTTAAAATCACCCTATTAGATCCTAAGACATGGATTTAAAACTTCCCTCTTATGGTCTAAGATGACGGTTTAAAATTGCCCTCTTAGGGTCTAAGACAATGATTTAAAACCATTGTCTTAGAAATTAATATGATGATATTTTGAGGAAATTTTTAATTATCATCATATGATGTAGATTTTCTATGACACCATCATTGATTATGGTTAAATAACCATCATTAAAGGTCTTTAATGGTGGTTAAAAACCACCCTTAAATACCCTTTTTGGTGTAGTGATGTGTGAACATGGGTTCAACTATATTGGTGATGGAGTTGGTGGATGCATGTGTTCATTTGGATGTTCCCAAGGAAGGAGAATAGAAAAAATAGGGAATAGAATGGGGAAAATTCATTTATAAATATCATATTCATCTAGGAACCTTATTAGGGGGACTATGGGAAAGAGTCTTATTTAGATCTATTAGAAGAAATTGAAAGTGCCTCCATTATTTCATCTAATTTATCTTTCAAGGTATCTAGTTGGAAGGTGTGAATGGTGAAATATTGGAAAAATCCTTTTGGTGGATAATAAATACACTCAAGAATAGTGTACTCATCATATCTCTCTCTTTAGGATAGAGGGTGATATGTTGAAAATATTCCTTGAGATGGTCATCTGGCAAATGGTTGTCATACCATATTCCAATTTTTTGTTACAAAATCTAGTAATGTAGTTTGATTACATGGCAAGATCCCTGATCATAGTGACGAAGGCCAAATCCTCACCAATTGGAGTGTTGAAAATATTGTAGAGCAAAGTAAGGATTTGATAGGAAGTTGACATCACCAAATAATGATGATTCAGGTATTTCATTAGGATGTAGGTATCAACTATGGTGTACACAAGACTTATTGAATTAGATGTAGGACCCATGGAAATAATGGTGCCTATGCATGGGCATCCAAAATTATTGATTTATTTAATGATGGGAGGTATAAATATGACATTTTGTACTAGATACTCACTTATTATTAGACTTGTTATGTGGACTATGAATTATGTATTTGGGAAGGGGATGTAGGAGATGGTCTAACATCCTCTTTCAGATGGAACAATACTACAAATGAACCTACGTTAATATCTAGAATGGATGTATCTACTATGGATGCATTTGGCAGTGGTGGTGGTTCAGGTTGCATGGAAAAAAAAGTGGCTAGAGGTGGTGTGATGGACTAGGGACTAGCAGAGGTGGAGGTGGAAATTGTGATAACTTATCCAATGGTGGATTGAGGTAGTAGTTTGGATTGCATGGTGAGAGGTATGATTTGGAATTTAGTGGATGAAAGTAGTGGGTAAGTTTTTACGGTTGGTAAGGGTTGGTGGATAAATGGATTGATGGATGAGCAAAGTGGAGGATATGATGGTGTAGGTGCAGGTGGGTTGTTTGAAAGTGGTTGGGTATTTGTGGAAGGTGTGGGATGGATGTGCAAGTGAAAAGGGGTGCTTTGTGAATAAAAAGGATGACTGAGATGGGGTTGGATTTTTCGAATGGTATGGGAATGTGTGGAAGTGGAGGTAGGTGTATGGTAAGATGACGATGGGGGCTTTAGAATTTACAAAGTAGCCAGGGTGAGGTAGTGTATCATCACGCCAAATTTCTTCCAACTAATTTTTTTATATTTATTTAATATCATTGCTCCTAGAATTTTGCAAATCAAGCAAACTACTAGGTTACTATCATTCTTTTCCATCTAGATATTCCTTGAGGCACACCTATCCCTACCCTTACATAATTCAAGCTATGCAAGAGTACTAGGCATATTATACAATGGGTCAACCTATCCTTCTCATGGATCCAATGAGCTAGTGTTGACCATCCTTTCATTCCTTTGAAAGGGTACACTAAAGTTCTACACCACATAAATCCCTCTATGTGGGTGGTAGATGCATGTAGGAGTGGTCTATCCATATCAAGTCCTTTTGAGCTAGACCTTCCCATAAGCCTCATCCCTAGTATTCATTAGCACATTTTATCTAAAGCAGTGTAGAGAAATGATTAACACTTTTAATCTTTCCTTACCCATCTTGGTAATATATTGATCCCAACCACATCTATTTTATTCCATTAAAATAGCAAGATTCTCAAAGGAAAACTTTAAAGGAACATCCATTTAGGAATAAAGTAAGAAGAGTTTCTTTACTTCCCTATTAACTTTAAAAATACCATTTTCAAATCACAAAACTTACAAGTATTTGTTATTATTCTTATTACATGTCCAAGTGCTCACCACCAAATTAAATAATAACCACCATATGGTAGAAGTACATTCATTATTACCGATTCCATTAATACTTTTTTGAATTAATTCCTTCCTTTAACAAAATATAAATTATAACCATTTAAATAAATTATCATCCATAGACATCATTTATTATCATTATTTAACTTATAACAAAGGTGCATCCATCAAGAGAATCTCATATAAAATTCACACATAACACATTTGCAATCTAGACTCTTCTTCGTAAGGTGACACTAGAGACCAACCTATTTAGTCTTCAGCATTTTAGCTTAGTTCTACATTCAAAAGAGACTACAAATAAAATATAAGCTCAATACTTTTGAGCTCAATTGGAAAATCTCAATACCACTACCTCAAGTCCTATTGACTAAACCACCTATAACTCCTTGCTAGACATTGACTTAAAAAAATTGTTAGTTGGACAACTTAGAGGTTACTTACATCCTACTCTCCATTGGTGGTTTCCTCTAAATACAAAAATAGCATCGACTAATAACAAAGAAACCATTGGCTTAAAAAATCCCACTAAGCTACTAAAGGCGTTATCCATCCCCATGAAAAGTGAGAGCATAAACCTACCATCCATAAGTTTTTAAGTTCGCCAAAATAAATCCAACCCCACAAGTTTACATCCATACTAACGTTTTGAATACTACAATCAAATAAGATTTAATAGGTAACTCCATGGTAACTTAAGATACGTATCACAAAGATTACTCTAATAGTTACTAAAGTATCCAACACAAGTGCACCTCGAACCTTCTTATGGATTCACAATGATTGATTTGTTTCTACCCCCATGTTAGTAGAGCTTATTCAAGGAAGACATCCAATATTTTTACTAACATGGGCTCTATTCCCAGTGCAATTCAAGGTGAAGTTCCTCTTACTTTACATTACATAGAAAAAATATTGAACAATGGTATATAGATCTATATGATGATTTCTTCCACAAGCTTATCCTAGAAGTACTAAAATTTTTGTCACATACATCAATAATAGGAGTTTTCTTATCTATGGTCTCTAAAATTATTGGAAACTTAGTGATTCCTATACCAAGGAAGCCTAGCCAACATCGAGCTATCTAATCATTTACATTAAACAATTTATTTCAAAAGTAAAATAAGTAAAATGAAATTATCTACTTGTTACTAGCTAGATAGGTTTCTATTTCATTTTGAATCACTGGTTTCACATTGTCGACCCTTTCATGATCCCATCAAGATCAGTCACTTCTCTTCCATTTTCCTTTTCGTTCCTCTCCAAAACCAAAAATTGAACCCCCACAACTCCTTTGAGATCAAGTCATTACACCTTTTTTACTCTTGTCCAATATTTTTTATCCTTCTCATATTACCACTACATCCTCTTAAGTTGAGGTTCAAATTTTCTTCGACATGGTAGATCAAAAGCTACAGATCACTCATCCCATTATGGTTTAACAACCATTATGGAAGTAAAGTCGAGTTAGACCCTTATTGAAATTAAATGCTTTACCTATTTAGCACAAAATTAGGTCTTCACATTATTACGTTTTATTGGCTTGCTAGGTGCACAGGTGGAATACTATTCATCACAAATAAAACACAAGTTCAGTCATTAGTATAGGTGTATCTTTGGATAAATAACTACAATTCTTTGTTAAATATCCAATCGCAAGATAACCTATCAAGCCCAAATAACCACGTTAGTCTTCCATAATAAAAATTACATACATATTCAACACATAAAATAATAAGTCATTTATTCAATAGAATATATCATTTTTTTCTATACTACGAATGTTTTGCTCACTAGCCATGAAAGGATCAATCATTCCTTAAATAAAGCAAACACATCAAAACATAAATTCATCCATATAAAGAGTCTACCAAGGGAGGGTCATGACATCATCCCCCTTAGGTTTAACACAATCCTCTATGTTTTTTAAACCTTATAATCACAACATAGTTCTTAAACAACTTTTTCAAATAGAAATGGAAAGTGTTTTTGCATATCCACTAATTTTTCCTAGGTATTGTTCCTTTCAGTATAACAATCCCAGTGAACTTTGCACTGCTCCAAAGTTCATTTCCTCATAGATTTAGATAAAAAATTAAGAATTATTATTGGTTGAACCTCTATAGCCTTTGGGTTTATGATTTGCAAATTAGAAAAGTCCCACATGTGCTTTGGATTAACAATATACCTTTTAAGCAAGGAAACATAAAAAGTGCTATAACTATAGGATAGATTGGGTGGTAAGACAAGTTGGTATTCCATAGGACTAATATTCTCTATGATTTAAAAAGGACCAATAAAGTGAGGATCTATATTTATGGACTTAATCATGCTCTTTCTAGATTTTACCCTAAAAAACACCCTTTTTTCCATAGAAAACTCCCTTGGTGATTTTTTTAGATTGGCATAGATTTTTTTATGGTCTATAGATTCCTTCAAACTTTATTTGATCACCTTAAGTTGTTGCTCCATTTATTTGAATGGTGTTCAACACTTTTTGCTATAAAAATCTTTGAACAAAGCCATACCTATGGTTGAATGGTGTTCGTTGTTGTAGGTTAATTCTACCAAATGCAAGTAATACTCCCAACAAGTTTTTTATCCATATAGTACATGCAAAGCATATCTTCAAGCACTTGGTTAACTCTTTTAGTTTGCCCATTAGTTTTTATATGGTAATTAGAATTGATATTCAATCTAGTACCAATGGCATGATGCAAGGATTGTAAAAACTCAAATGTAAATTTTGGGTCCCTATATGATATGATTACCTTTGAAAAGCTATGAAGCTAAAATATTTCCTTGGAAAATCTATTAGCCACAGCCACAACATCATCCTTGGTGTTCCAAAGTATAAAGTGTGCAACCTTGGTCATTATGTTGATCACTACTAGGATTGTGTCATGCTAGAATCTATTCTTAGGTAGCCCTACTATGAAATCCATCAAAATCACCTACCATTTTTGCATAGGCATATCATGCAGATACAACAAACCAATCAGATGTTTATGTTATATTTTTAACTTTTGGCACTCTAGGAATTGAGCAACAAACTCAGATATATCTCTCTTCATTCCTGGCTAGAAGAATGTATTTTTCATATTTTCCCTCATTTTTGCTCCTCTTGGATGAGAAAAATATGGGGATATATGAGCTTAATTCATAATAAAATTTCTCAAATCTCTAAGGTTATGAATTACTACCCTGTTATTGTAGCATAGGAAACCATACTTGATGCCAAAGTTCTTGTTTTTATCAAGTTTCCTTTCCATTATTTCTCAAACTCAGTTACAATATGCATCTTGTTTTTGCATCTCATTGACTTGTTCCATCAAGTTGACATGGATGCAAGACAAGACTGCTATATATCTCCTACTCAATTCATTAATAACTTTATTTTATTATCATTTTATATACTCAATACCAATATTATATTTTACAATAAATTCCATCCACCTTCTCTGCCTAGCATTGAGTAAAATTTGAATGAATATGTATTGCAGACTCTAATGATCTGTCCTTAGCTCATAAGGTCTACCAACAAGATAATGTCTCCAAATATTAAGAACAAACACTACAACTACCAATTCTAGATCATGGGTTGCATAATTAACATCATGTATTTTTAGTTTTCTAGATCCATAGGCTACCACCACTTCTTCCTGTGATAGTAATCCTCCCAAACCTTCTAATTATGCATCGATACAAACTGAGAAATTTCCCTATAGAATAGGTACTTTTAGTATAGGAGGTATGGTAAGATTTTATTTTAGCAAACCAAAGTCTTCCTCACATTTCTCTTTCCACTTGAATTATTTTCCTTTCCTCTTAAGGTTGGTTATTGGTGAGGTGATCTTAGCATAGTCCCTCACATAATACCTATAGTATCAAGTTAGCCTAACACATAATTTAAACTTGGATAGGTTTCCATATAGTACATTATTTATTAATAATCCTAGAACCAACCAGATATGCTCATCATGTTTTGCCTTATTTATGGAATATATCAAAATATCATACAAAAATACTAGTACAAATCTATCCAAGTACTTCCTAAAGATACTATTCCTAAAATTCATAAATACCTCTAGAGCATTTGTTAAACTAAAAGGCAAGTCAAAAAAATCATAATATCCATAATGAGTTTTAAAAGTTGTCTTATGTGTGTCCTCCTCGTAGATACTCAATTGGTGGTATCCTGACTTCAAATCAATCTTCATGAATATTGTGGTATATTTGAGTTTATCAAAGAGATCTTTGATTCTCAGTAGAGGATATCTATTCTTGACAGTTGTCTTGTTTAATATTCTATAATCTATGAATAATCTTAAGGAACCATCCTTCTTCTTCATAAATAGCATCGGTGCACCCCAAGGTGATACACTTGGTTTGATCAATCCCTTCTCCAGTAACCCTTGCAATTTCACCTTCAACTCCTGCATTTTTATGGGATTCATTCTACAAGGAGCTCTATTTATGGATTTTGTTCTAGGTTAAATCTCAATAGTAAATTCAAATTCTCATTTAGGGGGTAATACAGGTAAATCATCTAGAAATACATCCCTAAAATCCTAAAGGATTGGATGTTTCTCAAACACCTTTTCCTTTTTTTCTTCCTCCAATTTGTTTATCTTAACTACATAAACCATTCATCCTTTCTTTATGGTCTTTATAAGTTGCATTGCCAACAAAATTTTAGGTTGAAAAGTCTCCTGTATACTATACATCCTACACACAACACCCTTATCATCTGAGTATTCAATCCATATATCCTAAAAGTTGAGTTTTGCTTTATGCACTTTCAACTAATCCATTCCTAGGATTATGTCAAAAGCATGCAAAGGAGCTACATACAAAAATCCTAAAGTTGTTCCACTAGGTAAGGTGATTTTTCCATAGGGTAACATTGATTAATAGAGTAGGTTTATCCTGAAACATACTCGACCTTCCACCCCTGATCCAAGATTCCAAGGATTTCTGAAATATATTTAATTAAAATAGTGGAAATGAAACTATTTGTAGCACCACTATCAATCAAGATTTTAATATTCCTATAAAAAGTTTTACCTTTAATCACTAGTGGTGTAGATTGACCAACATAGTTTTGGTTTCTTGTAGCTACATAAATCTTATGTGCGGGCTCTCTAGGTACAATTTCTTTGTACATTGGTTCCTTTCATTTGGAATTCATTTCTTTTCTTCATGGATAATTAGAATCATAATGTGATCCTCTACAAATATAACATCCTTATTTATACCCTAGACATTCTTTCCACTTCAATCCTTACATATTTATTGTAGATGGAGAATTATCCTATTTCTGCAACTTTCAATTGCTACCCTTACCATTGTTTTTGTTATTTTTGTGGAACCTTTTCTTAAACCTCCCTTTCTTCCTATAATTTTATCTATATTATTTAAGGAAGTTCTTGCTTGTATTTTTCTCTTTACATTTTACAAAATCTACACTTTTTCCTTCCTTAGTGCCTCTTTACCCCTTTCATTTAATATTTCATAATAAAATATGGGTTTAAGATATGTTTCAACCTTCCTGGCTAAATTATAGGCCTTCTACAGAGTTGCAGGTTCTTGCATATCCACTTCTTGTCCAATTCTAGGGTCTGCTCCCAATATGAACTTATGGATCTTCATTTTCTTTTTATAAGTAGATACATATTTCATTAAATTGAATGATATTTGACAACACTTTTCCACTATCCTAGTTCCCTATCGAAGTCCAGAGAATTTTTCAAATTTTTGGGAATAGAAATGTTTCATGAGAAATTTATCTTTAAAGGCTTTTACAAACTCTTCCCATTTCAGGTCTACTATTGCATCAATACCTAGTTCATTACTAAAGGCTTTCCACCAAGATAGGCCATCACTTTGCAAATGCAAGGTAGCATATGATGTTCAATTTCCTGAAGAAAAATTCTTCATAGTGCAATAGATTTCTATTTTCTTTATCCACGCTTCAGCCTTATCACCATATTACCCTCCATTAAACTTAGATAATTTCAAATGTTTCATTTCTTTTCCCAACTCGACCTGAAATTGGATCCTAGCCAGTTGTGCTTCAACAAGAGGTTCATTTTCCTATATCCTATTAAGGTTCATGGTCTATGTTTCTCAATTTAACATGACATCCAAAAATTATTTTTATATTTCTACTTTCTCTCGAAGTAGATCCACTATCTCTAAGATATGTTCCTTACTAGGAATTTCCCTTTCATTCCTATGGTTCTCTAAATCCATCTCTGGATTCCTATTCTCTACATTTGAAGAACACGAGCTTATACCAAGAGGGAGGGTGAACAATATAAGATCAACTTTTACTTTTATTTTCCATAAAATACTATCCAATATTATCAATGGTAATATAAATAACAGTAATCAAAGCAATGCACAAATCATCATACACAATAGAGACACCAATTTAATGTGGTTCACGCAATGTGGGATACTCCACGGAGAAAATATTTCTATTAAATTTTCTCAACAAATCTTCTTGGAAATCAATTCCCTATTACAATATGGACCTCCATCCAAAGGAGACACCAATCCCCTATGATCTAATTTATGGATCTCTCTCTATAGGAGAACTCTTTCCCCTTTTATTTGGTTCATGGAACTTAATCCAGGAGACCTCTATCTCCTCAATTGGTTCATGAATCTCTCTCCATAGAAGAAGTCTATATTCCTATTTGTTTCATGGATCACACTCCATAAGAGAAATATTTCTTCTTGCTCTGGTTTATGGATGTATCCATAGGAGAACTCTTTTCCCTCTACTCTAGCTGATGATATTCTAGAATACTATTGCCCCTACTACTCTAGCTTGTGGATATCTCTCCATAGAATACCTCTATCCTTACTACCCTAGCTAATGGATCTTTATCCATTGAAGACTCTTATCCTCTACTCTATCACCTCCAAAGCTTGCTCTCAACTTTATCTCAGATCTACACCAAACTCTATCCCAAGTGTAGTACAAATTTGCTCTAACTCTATCTTAGGTCTAGCACAAATTTGCTCATAAATTTGTACCAAACTCTATCCTCAAACCTTAACACAAAGCTTGATCAATCACAAATAAACTCTGCTTAGATTTGACCTAAGCCTTAACACAAATATTGAATAAATAAATCAATCAAATTTACTCTCAATTCTTCACAAATACTTGCTTCAAATATGCCTTCAAGTCCTCTCAAGAACTTGCTCAATCTACTCTCAAGTATTCACTAAGACTTGCTCAAATCTACCTACAAGTCTTCACCAAGACTTACCTCAAATCTGCCTTCAAGTCCTCTCAAGAACTTGCTCAACCTACTCTCAAGTCTTCACTAATACTTGCTCAAATATACCTACAAGTCTTCACCAAGACTTACCTCAAATCTGCCTTCAATTCCTCTTAAGAACTTGCTCAACCTACTCTCAAGTATTCACTAAGACTTGCTCAAATATTCCTACAAGTCTTCACCAAGACTTACCTCAAATCTGCCTTAAAGTCGTCTTAATAACTTGCTCAACTTTATCTCAAGTCTTCACTAAGACTTGCTCAAATTTACCTAGAATTCTTCACCAAGACTTGCCTAAAATCTGCTCTCAATACACACTCAAAAAAACTCATAAAATATGCTCAATCAATCTCAACTCATGCACACAATTGCTATCAAATGCTTTGTCTAATCTTCAAAGTAATTCAATTAACTTGAATCATTTTAGACATATTCTATTTAGAATTCATTTAACCTTTGGAACATATAGAGAATGATGTACTATATCAAAACTCAATCTATTCTACTCAATCATTAAGTCTTTTTATTTCACAAATCTGGTTTCTAATATTTGCACATTCACTTTCAATATCACTCAAAACCAATGCCTAAGAATTTCACTCAATCATTCAACCAATGAAACACAACTTGCTTACAAAATCTAAACAAGTATTTTCATACTTCTTCAAAGAAAGTGTAAAATATGGGTCTCAAAACCTAACTCAAATAATACTCAATATCTATCTCAAATGTTCTCTAAACATTCAACCATGAAGCATATAAATATTTACTCAAATATTTCCAAAAATTCTTATCAAACAATCCTTTTCACTCCACCTTATATTTTAACTCCTTTCTTAAACTAATTTTTAATCAAACTATTAAAACCCATTTTCAAAACAGTATCACATACTATATTTCATGCATTCCCTTTTTATTTTATGAATCCTTAATTGAGCATACAAAATAATATTTATTTAACCCTCATACATGGCAATAAAACTTTATCCAAACCTTATAACTCCCAATTATGGAAAATAAAAATATTTATTTAAACCTTATAAATCCCACTATGGTAAATGCACATACCTTTTGGCAAAATTTAATTGTCGCCACTGTTTATTGAACCTATGACCTCCTAGCCCCGCTCGCTATAACACAAGGGCCACAATCACATGGGCTAAAAATGCCCCACGTGAACCAAAAATCATGTGCTCATTTATCTTTCTTCCCATTGGTGCAAAATTTAAATGGACTACGCTAAAAAAAAACTCCATGTGATTTGAACTTCGCACTTTCGTTGCTCCTAATGCACTGCACCAACCAACTCAGTTGCCACCTCACTTAGGTGGGGATAGGTGCTCACCACTTTTTGTCCTTCTACTACCTTCAAAAACCATGAATGTCTATCCTTTCTCTCTCTACCGCATGCAAGGAATAAATCATGCAAGGGAAATTGAATGCTCAATTAATGTTTGGGCTTAGGCTACCTTAGCCTTATTTATACACATGCCCAATTTATCATATGATGTCAGCTGCCTTTGTTTTAATTTGAATTTGAATATTTTAATTATTATATATATATATTTTTAAAAGCAAAAAACCCCTTGTGGAGCCACCTTGGTCTGAGAGACCACGAACAGAGGGTTATACACCGTCAAAGTCACCCAAGATTCACACTCGACCCTACCCGCACCAACATTATCAATTGGATTTTGGATACCCAATTCAACTTTTTTTTGGTAGGGTGGAGATTTGAACCTGGGACCTCCCTTAGAGGATTGCCCTCTCCTCTCCAACTCACCTAAAACACCTGGGTCAATTATTATATTTAATTATAATTATTTAAATCCTAAAGGATTTAAATATTATAATTTAAATATTTAAAACCTTTTGGGCCTTTTCTTTTTAGGGAGAATCTTGCCACCATTTAACCTTTTCCAAATTACCACCAAGGTAATTTATTAATATTTTTCAAATATTATGGAGAGATATTCCTTTCTTCTTGCTACCTAATACCTCTTAAAAAGAAATATTCTCACAAATATTTCCATCAACTTAGGACCTTTAACCTTTTGACATTAATCAACCCTTTTGTCATTAATTTCATCAAATTGGGACATCCAACATTTTGACATCAATGACAAAAAAACATGCTCAAATTTCCAACAACATTAGATTGTTGTGTTTACCTTTTTATTGGAGCAACACTTCCTCTTATTCTCTTTGGTGGCATCATCCCTAGCCATACACAAAGATAGAGTAAGAATTCATTAGCAATTAATCCTTCAAATTGCTATTCTTACTATTAATTAATTACCCAATCATCTCAAGCTATTTCAATAGATTTTGCTTCTAATTGATATTATATTGGTAAGGTTCAATTCCTATATAATTATATTTTTAATTACATAAAAAAAAATTGCGTAGTGAACCTATCCTACTACGAACCATGCTCTGATACCAAATATCATCACCCCAAATTTCTTCCAACGTAATTTTATTTATCTATTTATTTTATATCAATGCTCCTAGAATTTTAGAAATTAAGAAAACTACCAGGTTACTATCATTCTTTCCCATCTAGAGATTATTTTAGGCACACCTATCCCTACCCTTACATAATTCAAGCTATGTAAGAATACTAGGCATCTTATACAATGGTTCAACCTATTCTTCTCTGGATCCAATGAGATAGAATTGACCATATTTTCATTCCTTTGAAATGGCACACTAATGTTCTACACCACATAAACCACTCTATGTGGTTACTAGATGCATTTAGGAGTCATCTATCCATATCAAGTCCTTTTGATCTAGACCTCCCCATAATCCTCATCCCTAGTATTCATTAGCATATTCTATCTAAAGTAGTGTAGAGAAATGATTAACACTTTTAATATTTCCTTACCCATATTGGTAATCTATTGATCCCAACCACATCCATTTTATTCCATTAAAATAGCAATATTATCAAGGTAAAACTTTAAAGAAACATCCATTTAGGACTAAATCAATAAGAGTTCCTTTAATTCCCTATAAAATTTAAAAATACCATTTCAAATCACAAAACTCACAAGTATCTGTTGATAAGCTTATTGCATATCCAAGTGCTCACCACAAAATTAAATAATAACAACCATATGGTAGAAGTACATTCATTATTACCGATTCCATTGATACATTTTTTAATTAAATTTCTTCCTTTAACAAAATAGAAATTATAACCATTTAAAGAAATTATCATCCATAGATGTTATTTCTTATCATTATATAACTTATAACAAAGGTGCATCCATAAAGATAATCTCATATAAAATTCACACATAACACATTTGTTTTACCCTGAAAGAAACCCCCAAATGGGGAAAACCAACATTAAAATCTGTACTCTTTTATTATTCTTCCAAATGGATGAATATGTACAATGAGGTAGAGTCATTTCAAATTACCTCTACTCTCTTTTAAAGAAATACTAAACATCTTTTGGTCCACTAATATGAAATAATAATTCATTTCAACAATGAGATAGAGTCACTTCCAATTGCCTCTACTCTCTTTACAGATGGAACCATACCTTCCTCGATTATCTAACTAAAATAATCATTCATTTCATTCTCATGGTAACTACGTCTGCTCAAGTACATGTGTTTTCTAGCACCTTTCCTATATACCTTTACTCTAAAATAAGAACAATAAGCTACAATATTATTTTATTCACTGCTTCCATCTCTTAGGAACAATAGAAGGCAAATCTATTTCCAACCATCCCAGTTTCACATAGAATAAATCCTTCATAAATCAACCTAAAACAATATTCTAATATCTAGGAGGTTTACAACTCTCTATCTATTTCTAATTAGATCCACTCTTTGGAGAATCTTACCATCCTCAATATTCTATTGGAATAGTTACTCTAGCTTGTAAAACATTATAGGTTTTTCAATCTACTGCAAGCTAGACTCTTCTTCCTATGGTGACACCAAAGACCAACATATTTAGTCTTTAGAATTTTAGCTCAGTTCTACATTGAAAGGAGACTACGAGTCAAAATTATGCTCTATCTTTCTAAGCTCAACTAACAAATCTCAATCTTGCTACCTCAAGTCCTATTAGTTTAACTCTAGTCAACTTAATCCTATGGCTTCATCAATGGCTAAACCACCTATAACTCCTTGTTGAACATTGAATTAAAAATTTGTTAGTTATCCAACTTAGAGGTTACCTAATGTTGGCAATTTTGGGTACTTTGGGTACATTGCCTTTGCTCAAGTATATAAGTTGTCATTGATGTCAAGAAGCTCTTGAAGGAATTTGATTTGATGTCAAATGATTTGTTTTGATGAATATTACAGCATGACAGTTTCAAAGGTCTTTTGCAAACCCCAAGTTGGCAGGTTTAGAGATTACAGGTGGATGCATTGGTTTAATGCATTTTGGTCTAGGAGGAAGTATTTATTTAAATAATTAAAAACCTTGTTAAGGTTCCATTTAATTATTTTTAAATAAATAAATTATTATTTGCAATGGGTTCTCCTAATCCATGGCGCAAATGTTTTAACATTGTGGGCACTAGCCAAGACCTCCGCCGACGTGTTAAACTCCTCATCGACGTCAAAGAGCTTATGGTAAATTGCATATAAATATCCCTCAACAAAAACAAAGATTTATCATCCGAATTTTTAAATGTGTTGCTCATTGTAAATTCGACTGTGTCTTCACTGATTTTTATGGATCCGTTGTTCATTTGTCTGCACTTGTCGTTTGTCAAATCTGTTGTAAATTTTATTGTCGTCGGGTCACGACAGAGGAAAGGAAGGGAATTTTATTTAATTTTATCCCTAGTGTAGAAGGATCAAGGTTAATAGCATGAGGTTTAAACCTCATCGAGTGACTTTCATGCATCGATAGCAGATAGGCTGTTGGCACGCTACCCGAATGGGAGGTTCCGCGTTCGAATATCATGAAAGGGTTTTTTGTCGTGAAGTGGACAGAGCGGGTGGTGTTAGAATTCATGTGCAAATTTTCCCCATAGTGATTTTTGATGTGGCTAAGTTTTTCTTGGTGAGCTTGCTGAGGTTTTGGACAGGTTTCGGTGGGGACTTGTGAGCAGGTTTGGATAGGTTCCGATGGGGACTTATGAGAAGGTTTTGGATAGGTTTCGGTGGGGACTTGTGAGAAGTTTTGGATAGGTTTCGGTGGGGACTTGTGAGCAGGTTTTGGACAGGTTTCGATGAGGACTTATGAGCAGTTTTGGATAGGTTTCGATGGGGACTTGTGAGCATATTTGGATAGGTCCTAGCAGAGGACTTGTGAGTTGAGTTTTGATAGTTCTATCAAAGAACTTGAGGATAGAGGAGCACTGGTTCTTTGAGAAGAACCTGAGGACATATTTGGCAAGTCTTGAGAAGGCTTGTGTGCAGAGGATTGATTTGTTCAAGTGTTGAAAAGATCTGACAGACATAGGAAGACTTGTACTAGACCGAGTGACTGTGTTTGGTACAGGTTGCTGAGCTACTGTGGACGTGATCATAGAAGGCAAAGGTCTCTTAGGCTAAGCATTAAGGATAGGAGGTCTTCGGTGGAAAGGAGTTCCACGTGCTAGCAAGAGGTAGAGGTAGTTGATCTTCTAAGGGATCATTTCCAGAGTAGAGGGGAAGGTATCTCCTTTGAGTAGAGGCTCATAAATTCTGATTGGGGGAAGGTATCTCCTTTGGGTCGAGGCTCATAAACATTGTAATTGGGAAGGATTCCCAAAGAACTTTGAGGAAATTTTTAGAGAAAAGTTTTGTGGACGTAGCCCAACCATTTTGGGTGAACCACGTTAAAAATGGGTCTTCAATGTGTGATGCTTTCTGTCTTGATTAATGTTTTGTTGATGCCACTACTATCTAAAGTTAAAATTATTAATTGGTTAAGTCTTATACTATTCACCCCCCCAAGTATAAGTCCATGTTCTTCAATTGGTATCAGAGCAGGTCTCTCCAGAAAGAGCCTAACAGCTTGGAGAAGGATCTATTAGAGGAACATACAGATTCAGAAAGAGATGAAGAGGTTGAGTTCGATCTCAAAGGTGAATTCCTCTTGGCTTTGAGAAAGCTTGAGAAATTCAGGGAAGAGAATTTTGTTCTCAAGCATCAATGTCAGGAAGAAGAAATAGCAAGATCAGAATTGTCTCAAAGTATTATAGACATAAAAATTATAGCTGAAGAAGGGAAGAAGGTTGAATAGGTTCTGACAGAGGTTCTCAAAGGAAAGGAAGCTGATTGCGAGAAACTAGAAGAAGAGGTTATGTATCTTAGAGTGAAGTTGGAATAGTTGTCTCTCAGACAAAATACTTCATGTGAAAAGAAAAAGAAGGATGGTATCACCATTCAATAAACAGGGGCTTTGAGCAAGATCAATCTTCATCCTAAAGAGTGGTGGATTCCAGTTGGTCACAAGAAGAACAATCATCCAAGGCATCAAAACAGGTTACATAATACTTTCCATGGCTATTATTTTTCCTGCAAGAAATTTGGTCACAAAGCTATGCATTGCAATAAGTCTGTGAATAGCCATAGTAAGGAAAATGTTAAATATTTTGCACCTCTTATGAATAAAGATGTCATGTGTTACAAGTGCAATAATTTTGGGCATATAGCAAGGATATGCAGTTTGGATAGATCTAGCCTTGAGTTCACTAAAAAGAGAAATGAGATCAAATCTAAGTCAATGATAGTTCAAACTGCTTTTCATGCTCAAGACAAAGTAGAGAAATGGTATCTTGATAGTGGTTGTTCAAAACATATGACTGGTGAAAAGGAAAATTTTTTGGTATTAAAAGAAACAAACAGAGAAACAGTCAGTTTTGGAGATAACAAGTCAGCTAAAATCTGTGGTAAAGGGACTCTTAGTTTGGATGGGAAATCCAAAACTAAAAATGTGCTTTATGTAGAAGGCCTAAGACATAATCTTCTAAGTGTGAGTCAACTTTGTGATCAAGGGCAGATAGTATCTTTCTTTTCAGATAGATGTGAGATAAGTAAAGAAAAAAATGGAAAACTCATTGCTAGTGCTACAAGGACTCCAAACAATCTTTACATGCTAAGTGAGATAAAAAAGGAAAAGTGTTTTCTAACTCAAGAAGATGAGAGTTGGTTATGGCATAAAATATTGGGGCATTTGAGCTTTGATAATCTTGTCAATATTAGTAACAAAAAAGTAGTTAGAGACTTGCCCAAAATAAAAAGGCCCCATAACATCGTTTGCGGTCCTTGTCAACATGGAAAACAGACCAGAACTAGTTTCAAATAAAAAGGGTATACTTCTTCAAAACCATTGGATCTTATTCATACTGATTTATGTGGCCCTACCAGAGCTCAGAGCATTCAGGGAGGAAGCTACTTCATGTTGTTTATAGATGATTATTCTAGAATGACTTGGGTTACTTTTCTCAAAGAAAAATCTGAAGCTTTTGAAAAATTTAAAGCTTTCAAAGAAATGATTGAAAATGAGACTGACAAGAGAATCAAATGTTTAAGATCATATAGAGGAGGAGAGTTCACTTCAAATGAATTTGTGGAATACTATGAACAACAATGAATAAAAAGAGAATATTCAGAAGCAAGAACTCCTCAACAAAATGGAGTAGTTGAAAGGAAAAACAGAACTATTGAAAATATGACTAGAGCTATGTTAAATGAGTCAAAAATTTTAGATGGCTTTTGGAAAGAGGCAGTCAGTACAACAATATACATTATCACCAGGGCCCAAATTAGAGTCAATCATCATAAAACTCCTTATGAGTTATGGAAAGGAAGACCAGCTACAGTAAAATACTTCAAAGTGTTTGGGAGTAAGTGCTTCATCAGAAGGGAAGATCAAAATTTGGGTAAGTTTGATCCTATATGTGATGAGGGAATCTTTCTTGGGTATTCCAAAAAAATCAAGGCCTACAGATGCTTCAAAAAAAGAACTCATACAGTTGTAGAGAGCATAAATGTAACAGTTGATGAAAAGACAGGGATAAGAGAACCAGTCCAGGAACTCGGTGATGAAATTTGTCAAGAAGATTTCAGAGAGGTTTTAGATGAAGAAGAGGAAAGACAACAACTACTTCCAAAAACTCCTTCATGATATGTTTAGAAACATCATCCCAAATATTTGATCATTGGTGATCCAAATAGCAGGCAAACAAGAAGAAGAGTCATTCCCTCACATGATTCTACAAATGTCTCATTATTATCTCAGATTGAGCCAAAATATTTCAGTGAAGCATGTGCAGATAAGTTTTGGGTAAAAGCAATGGATGAAGAACTAAATAAAATAGAGAAAAGTGAAACTTGGGAATTGGTTCCAAGACCTAAGGACAAGAATGTCATTGGCACAAAATGGATATTCAAAAATAAACTCAATGAGGATGAAAATATTGTCAGAAACAAAGCTAGGTTAGTCTGCAAAGGTTATGCTCAAGTAGAATGTGTTGATTTCAAAGAGACGTTTGCTCCTGTTGCTTGTCTTGAAGCTATCAGAATTTTTTTGGCCCTTTCAAGCTTCAAATCATTCAAGGTATATCAAATGGATGTAAAGTCAACTTTTCTAAATGGGGTGTTGGTAGAAGAAGTCTACATAGAACAGCCAGAAGGAGTGTCTCTCTCAGAATAGTCAGACTATGTGTGTAAACTTAAAAAGGCCTTGTATGGGTTAAAGCAAGCACTTAGGGCTTGGTACTCAAGACTTGACAAGTATCTTCATGAGAAAGGCTTCAAGAAAGGTGTGGCAGATAGCAATTTGTATATTAAGAATGAAGGTGATGATATGCTGATTATGGTTTTCTATGTTGATGATATTATTTTTGGGGGAAATAATACTCAGATGTGCAAAGATTTTGCTAACACCATGAAGAAGGAATTTGAGATGTCTATGATTGGAGAGCTATCATTATTTTTAGGTCTTCAGATTGCTCAATCAAAAGATGGTGTATTTCTCTCTCAAGGAAAGTATATCAAAGAAATGTTGAAGAAATTTGGGATGATGGATAGCAAACCAGTGTGTACTCTAATGATTATAGGGTGCAAGATGAGTAAAGATGATGAATCTCCAGTGGCAGATTAGAGGTTTTACAGATCAATGATTGGCAGTTTATTATATGTTACAGCTACCAGACTAGATATCACGCAGGCAGTTAGGTTAGTAGCAAGATTTCAGGCATCTCCTAAATATTCTCATGTTATAGCAGTTAAAAGGATATTCAGATATCTGAAGGACACTATGGAATTTGGGCTTTGGTATCCCAAAGGTGATGATTTCATTCTCATAGCTTATACAGATGCAAACTAGGCAGGAAATATTGATGACAGGAAAAGCACTAGTGGTGGAGCATTCTTTCTGGGAAAGAGTTTGGTTTCTTGGCTAAGTAAGAAACAACCTTCAGTTTCCTTATCTACAGTAGAGGCTGAATACATAGCAGTAGTGGCTGGGTGTACACAAGTTTTATGGATGAAAACTACCTTGGAGGATTTCAAAATCAAGCATGAACAACCCATCTCCATACTTTGTGATAATACAAGTGCCATAAGTATTTCCAAAAATCCGGTAATGCATTCAAGGACAAAGCATATTTCCATCAAGTATCACTTTCTAAGGGAGAAAGTGCAAGACAAGCAAGTCAAGGTAGAGTATGTTTCTACTAAAGAGCAGATTGCAAATATCTTCACCAAACCTCTTCCAAGAGATACGTTTGAGTATCTAAGGGAGAAATTGGGAGTTGTACTCCCACCCTAGAATTAATCACCTTACCAGGAGGTGGGGGAGGGACTAAGCTAAGAGGATCATTCTTAGTCCCGAGCCCCAAATGTGGCCCTTTGCCATTGATGACAAAGGGGGAGAGATATGAGTAAGGGGGAGAGCTTCAAAGTGAAGAGGAAAGATTCAAGTCAGGGGGAGCAAAACTTCAAAGGAAGATTCTCAGTTGTGGGCACAATTTCTCAGTTGTTAGCACAGTTGGTTTCAGTTTTGGCTCTTGAGAAGTGTTTTCAATAAAGGTTTGCCATCAATGACAAAGGGGGAGATTGTTGGCAATTTTGGGTACTTTGGGTACATTGCCTTTTCTCAAGTATATAAGTTGTCATTGATGTCAAGAAGCTCTTGAAGGAATTTTATTTGATGTCAAATAATTTGTTTTGATGAAGATTATGGCATGACAGTTTCAAAGGTCTTTTGCAAACCCCAAGTTGGTAGGTTTAGATATTACAGGTGGATGCATTGGTTTAATGCATTTGGGTCCAGGAGGAAGTATTTATTTAAATAATTAAAAACCTTGTTAAGGTTCCATTTAATTAT
This sequence comes from Wollemia nobilis, assembly GCA_028583015.1. Classification (NCBI taxonomy): domain Eukaryota; kingdom Viridiplantae; phylum Streptophyta; class Pinopsida; order Araucariales; family Araucariaceae; genus Wollemia; species Wollemia nobilis. The sequence continues at coordinate 9,940,310 of JAQPPZ010001925.1, forward strand.
TTTTAAATAAATAAATTATTATTTGCAATGGGTTCTCCTAATCCATGGTGCAAATGTTTTAACATTGTGGGTGCAAGCCAAGACCTTCGTCGATGTGTTAAACTCCTCGCTAACGTCAAAGATCTTATGGTAAATTGCATATAAATCTCCCTCGACGAAAACAAATATTTATCATCCGAATTTCAAAATGTGTTGCTCGCTGTAAATTCGACTGTCTTCACTGATTTTTGTGGATCCATTGTTCATTTTTTTGCACTCGTCGTTTGTCGAATCTATCGTAAATTTTATTGTCGTCGGGTCACGACAGAGGAAATGAAGGGACTGTTGTTTCATTTTATCCCTGGTGCAGAAGGATCAAGGTTAACAGCGTGAGGTTTAAACCTCATTGGGTGCCTTTGGTGCACCGGTAGTGGCTAGGCTGTTGGCGCACTACCCGAATGGGAGGTTCCGCATTCGAATATCATGAAAGGGTTTTTCATCGTGAAGTGGATGCAGCAGGTGGTGTTAGAATTCATGCGCAAATTTCCCCATAGCAATTTTTGATGTGGCTAAGTTTTTCTTGGTGAGCTTGCTGAGGTTTTGGACAGGTTCTAGTGGGGACTTGTGAGCAGGTTTGGACAGGTTCCGGTGGGGACTTGTGAGTAGGTTTTGGACAGGTTTCGGTGGGGACTTGTGATTAGTTTTGGATAGGTTCCGATGGGGACTTGTGAGCAGATTTTGGATAGGTTTCGGTGAGGACTTGTGAGAAGTTTTGGATAGGTTCCGGTGGGGACTTGTGAGCAGATTTGGACAGGTCCTAGCAGAGGACTTGTGAGCTGAGTTTTGATAGTTCTATCAGAGAACTTGAGGATAGAGGAGCATTGGTTATTTGAGAAGAACCTAAGGACATATTTGGCAAGTTTTGAGAAGGCTTGTGTGTAGAGGATTGATTTGTTCAAGTGTTGGACAGATCTGACAGACAAAGGAAGACTTGTACTAGACCGACTGATTGTGGTTGGTACAGGTTGCTGAGCTGTTGTGGACATGATAATAGAAGGTAGAGGTCTCTTAGGCTAAGAATTGAGGATAGGAGTTCTTCGGTGGAAAGGAGTTCCACGTGTTGGAAAGAGGTAGAGGCAGTTGATCTTCTGAGGGATCATTTCTAGAGCAGAGGGGAAGGTATCTCCTTTGAGCAGAGGCTCATAAATTATGATTGGTGGAAGGTATCTCCTTTGGGCCAAGGCTCATAAACATTGTAATTAGGAAGGATTCCCAAAGAACTTTGAGGAAATTTTTAGAGAAAAGTTTTGTGGACGTAGCCCAGCCATTTTGGGTGAACCACGTTAAAAATGGGTCTTCAATGTGTGATGCTTTTTGTCTTGATTAATGTTGTGTTGATGCCACTTCCATCTAAAGTTAAAATTATTAATTGGTTAAGTATTATACTTTTCACCCCCCTCTTAGTATAATTCCATGTTCTTCACCTAGATCCAACTCTCCATTGGTGGTTTTCCTCTAAATACAAAAATAGCACTGACTAAAAACAAAGAAACCATTGGCTTAAAAAAGCCCACTAAGTTTCTAAAGGTGTTATCCATCCCCATGAAAAGTGAGAGCATAAACCTTCCATCCATAAGTTTTTACATTCTCCAAATCATATCTAACCCCATAGGTTTACATCCATACTAACATGCCATATACTATAACCAGAGAAGATGTAACAGGTAACTCCATGGTAACTTAAGATATGTATCACAAATATCACTATGGTAGTTACTAAATTATCCAACACAGGTGCATGTCAGACCTTCCTATGGATTCATAAAAACTGATTTATTTCCACTCCCATGTTAGTAGAGCTTATTCCATAAAGATGTCCAGTGGTTTTGCTAGCATGGGCTCTATTCCTAGTCAAAATCAAGGTGAAGTTCCTCTTAATTGACTTTATAGAGAAAAAATATTAGACAATGGTACACAAATCTATATGACAATTTCTTCCACAAGCTTCTCCTATTAAACTTATTGTCACATACAACAATAGCAAGAGTTTTTGTATCCTATGGTTTCTAAATTTGCTAGAAACTTCGTGATTTCTATACCAAGGAATCCCAACCAACATTGAGCTATCTAATCATTTACATTAAATAATTCCTTCCATAAGCAAAACAAAATGTAAAATAAAATTATCTACCTATTACTAGTAGATATGTTTCTCTTTCCTTTTGAATCACTAGTTTCACATTGTTGAACCTTTCATGATCCCACTAAGATCAGTCACTTATTTTCTATTTTTTCTTTCCTTTTCTCTCCAAAACCAAAAAATGAACCCCTGCAACTCCTTTGCAGTTGATGTTTTACACCCTTTTTAATCTCGTTCGCCATTTTTATTCTTCTCACATTGCCACTATATCCTCTTCATTCGAGGTTCATATTTTCTTCGACATGGTGGATCACAAGCTCCAAATCACTCATCCCATTATGGTTTAACAACCATCATGGAAGGAAAGTTGAGTTAGACCCTTATTGAAAGTAAACGCATTATTTTTTTAGAACAAAATTGGGTCTTCACATGATTGTGTTTTATTGGCTCGCTAGGTGCACAGGTGGTATAATATTCATCACAAAGAAAATACAAGTCCAGTAATTAGTCTAGATGTATCTTTGGATTACACTTTATTGGAATAAATAACTACAATGCTTCGTTAAATATCCAATAACAATATAACCTATCAAACCCAAATAGACATGTTATTCTTTCATAATAAAAATGGCATACATATTCAACACATAAAAATAATAAGTCATTTCTTCAATAGAATATATAATTTTTTTATACTATGAATATTTTTCTCTCTAGCCATGAAGACATCAACCATTACTTAAATAAAGCAGACACATCGAAACATAAATTCATCCATATAAATATTCTACCAAGGTAGGGTCATGACATAGTGAGCTAGGTATGGTGAAATGGGAGGTAAATGTGAATTGGATGATGTAGGTTGGATAGGTGGATAGGTATTTAGTGGTGGAAAATATGGGTCAAGGTGTGATGACATTGGTTGGAGGACTAGTTCGGGCAAGGTCAGGGTAAGGTATAGGTGTGTGGATGATAGGGAAGGCTCATAAATATTGGATATCAAGTTACAATACTTAAAAGGTTCCTTTTTAATAGGGATGCAGTGTACGTGGCCCTCATGAACATATTTAATACAATGATGTAATGTTGAGGGGATGCATCACATACCCTAAATCCATGGACTTTCAAGTAGGACATTGTATCACATTTCTCCTTCAAGGATGTGATACAAAGTATGAATGGTCTTTCTACCTACTTGAATAGGTAGAATGACCATCCCAAGTGTTGAACACAATGCATCATTGAAATCCCATAGAGTGAAGGTGGATGAGGCTATGTGTGAAGGTGGTAGGTGGAGGTGTTGGAGCACCATGAATGTTATGATGTTGATCGTGAAGTTGATGTTAACCAAAACTTGTTTAAAGGGCTTGTGGTCTATATGAGCTATAATATGCAGTGGAGGATTTGATTCTTCTATTGGTAAATTTTTTATCTCATAATCATAGAAGGTGATTGCAGGCTCCATATAAGTCTTAATGCTACCCACAAAATTTGTGAAGGTATTTGTATCTTGAGTGTGAAGTTCAATGGATTTCAATATTTCTATTAATGCCTCATGATGCAAGGGTAAATACTAGAGGATCTCATAAATTAAGATTTTGGCCAATTCCATTCTAAGACTTTGCATGAGTGATACATTTGGTTGTGGGGGATACAATATGAATTGTACTGGTGGGGGTGTAATAGTAAAGGATGATAGCATGTTGGGAGAAGTACTCGATTGGATATCTTGATTACAATAACATTGATTTTGAGTAACGATGTGGATTATTCCTATAAAGTTATGATATTGTGTGATGAGATTGAGGTGGTTGACTTGGTTTGGGGGGTGTTGGTAGTTGGTGGCACCTAAAATTATTGGTTTAGTTAGTGTTGTGGAAAGAGATCTTGATAAATGCTAAGGTTTTTATTGGGTGGTGCAAGTGAATTATCTATGGCAATGACACCTTTCTCGATAAGGTCTTGGACTAGGTGTTTGAAGAAAATGCAAGCATTGATATCATGACCTTGTCACCTATGGTAAACACATTGGTGATATTCTTTGTACGATGTGGTTTTAGGTCTATTGGAGTATTTTAGTCTTACATTTGGCAATGATATTGCTTGTGCTTCATAAAATTATTGAAATATAACCAAGTAGGGCTTAGAAAGTAGGATGAAGGGCCTAGAAGGATGCCTAGGGTGCTTGTCTATTTGAGGGTTTTGTAGTTGGATAAGAGGTGAAATGGCATGGTATTTTGGTCATTGAGGTAGATATTGACCTTACTATAGTTGCACTTGATATGGTTGATGTGGTTGTTTATTAGGCATGCTTGGGATTCTCAATACCACTTGATTAACTTGATTGTATTTTGATTGGTTGTTGGAGGTGCCCTTGCAATTATTATTTGGCCATTCTTTATTTTTAAGTTTTATTTTGTCCTCTTAGATTTTAATGTCCTTTATGGTCTTAGTTTGTGCTAAATCTTCCTCGAGTGTATGATATTGCTTGAGTTGTGGTAGTAATAATATTGGTTTTAAACAACTCCTCATTAATAATTGATTCAACTTTGTGATGGAGAGAGAAAAGGAGAGTTCTATTATTATAGCTCTCCATTGTGCACCATAATCTAAGATAGACTCATCATCAAATTGATAGAGATTGTAAAGATTAGTGAGTGTCATTTTTATTTTAACAATTATGGTGAAACACTCTAGAAATAGGTTGGTCAATTGTTCAAAATTATATAGGCTATGCCTAGGCAAGTGGTTGAACCAATATAAGGCTCCCCCAAGGGATGGCAAGAATGTGTGAAGCATGAGGGGATCAATATCATTGATAAGGTAGCACACATTGATAAATGAGCTTATGTGATCTTGGGGGTCCTCCTTCCCCTTGAATTTTTCAAATTTTAGCATTAAAAATAGGGGAGGATATGGTGGTGATGGTACCAAAGGGTAAATGGGGTAGTTCTATAGTTGATTGAGTGTCGATTTGTAATACCAAATTATCAACCTTGTTGATCAAAATTTAATTTTTTTTTGGAGTAGCTGGGGGAGCTGTATGATATATGCTAGCCTAAAAACTCAAATATGGATATTGGTGATGAGCATAAGTGGGGTGGGTCAATAAATGTTGGTTAAAATATTGTTTATGTGTGTGAGGTGGTTGTTGATATTGAATGGGTGGCTATTTGTATTGAATTTGGATGACTTGTTGGTGTTGGATGGGTTTTTGTTTTATGATGTAGAGTGATTAAATATTGATGCTACAATAGTGGTTGTTGGTGTTGGGTGGGTTGTTTTTGTTGATGGTGTGTTCTAGGTGGAGGTTTTTGTTGGAGTTGTTGTTGATACTGGATGGGTGGTTACCATTGATGTTGTGGCATGGGTGGAGGTTGTTGCTACAACTATTGTTGTTGGTATTGGATGGGTGGTTGTTGTTGATGTTGTGGCATGGGAAGAGGTTGTTGCTATAGCTATTATTTTTTGTATTTGATGGGTGGTTTTTGATGATGTTATAGCATGGGTGGAGGTTTTTGTTGGTAGTAATATTGAGGCAAAAGTTGTTGGTACTATTATGTGGGTGGAGGTTGTTGTTGGTAGTACTATTGTGGTGGAAGATACTATTATTATTGCATGGGTGGAGTTTGTTGTTGGTAGTACTATTGTGCTAGAATTTTTTGGTACTACTGCATGGGTGGAGGTTGTTATTGGTAGTATTGTTGAAACATAACTTTCTAGTGCTATTGGCGTAAAAGCTATTGGTATTGTGAAGTGAACAAGGGTTGGTCATCGAACTTGGAATTCTATGGTTGGGTTGATGGTTTATGGTTCTATTATAGAAACATTAAATCCTATAAGGTAGGTGGTCAAGTATCCCATGATGAGGATTGTACAAATAACAAATCATGGGTAGTTATGGAATTTGGGTGGTTTGGAACTTGGGATGGTAGTTGTGGTGGATGGGATGAGGTGGGTAGAGTAGACATAAGAAAGTAAGATGTTGTCTTAACATAGGTCTGATGGTATTGTTTTGGATTCACAACTACGAATATATGGCCTGCATTAGATTAGGGGTTAGAACCCCTAAATGGGAAGTATTCGATGGGTATGCCAAACTCAAGATGTGGATTGATAGGGTGGGTTGCATGAGTATATACTTTCTCTTGGGATGTGGGAGAGACCAAACAGGGTAGAATGGTCAACAATGGTAGGGATGGATGTGGTAAATCTAGCAAAGGGATAGGGCCACCCTAGAGGGATTTTGCAACATTAACATCAATGAGGATTATTTGGTTCGAGGACACAAGTGTCCCTAGACCAATGTAGTTAGGGATGTTGGTAGGGATATGGTGGTAAGTCGTGCCCAAGTTGTATGTCTTAGCCAATTTGGTGGTGATTTGATGGGTGTGATTGGACAAGCTACCATGGGGTGGTTTTGATGCTACCTCTTTCTAAGTTAGAGCAGGTTATGAACGAGAGGTCTAACAAAATTGGTTCATTACAGCTTGGGTGGTGGATTAGGCTTAAGCTTGGGCTTGGACTTAACTATAAGTCAAGACCATAAGTTAAGTGAGTAATGGATGAAATTTGGGTTTGGTGATGCGATGGTGATGATGTAATTCTCTATCTCCATAAATAAGCAATAAAAAAATAGTTTTACTGGTTTTTTGTTTTAATGTGCTAATGTTTGGATTTATGTATTTGTGAGATGTGTTTAGATCTGTTTTTGCTTTTTGTATTTTTTTTGAATTATTTTTGGAGTTTTGTTTTTTTTTATTTGATTTTTTATTTATTTTTATTTTCTTTTGTGTGTTTAATGACTCCTATACCTAAAAAATATGAATGGAAGTGATGGAATGCAATCTAATTGGATGTGTTGATGCCTACTTACCTGATGAGATGTGATATAAAAATGAATAAAATGACTTCCTAAGATGGCTATGGATTATGGTAACCTAAGGGGATTAAATAACCCTCTTGAAAGAGATCATGTTGCCCAGGTCCTACTACTTGCCCAACCGAGCTTTTGCTTCACCCTCAAGCAGGCTAAGATAATAATGATAGCTATATATCCACTAATTATTGAATACAATTAACAAAGGGGTATCTGACCCAACCAACTCTAAGATATACTCAAGAGTGGAGGATTTCTCAATGATAAAATTTTAAATACTGCTCTTGGGGGCTACTTTGGTGTTTAAGGGGTAAGCCAAAAAAATTAGGTGAATTCCAATATCATTTTTCTTGATTGATGGTTGACAATGAAATCCAGATCATTAATATTTATGCAAAATGTGTAGTGTGTGATGTAAATTTTGAACCTTGCATGAATGAAAAATTCTATCTTAAGCAAAAGCAAATCTTTATTGAAGAACAAAAGATTATATTGAGAGGGGGGGTGAACAGTATATGACAAATTTTCACTTTTATTTCAAAATAATATTATCCAATATAATCAATGGTAATATCAGCAAAAATAATCAAAGTAATGCAAAAATCATCACACATAATAGAGACACCAATTTAAAGTGGTTCACCTAATGTGGGCTATTCAATGGAGAAAATATTTCACTAAAATTTTCTCAACAAATCTCTTTGTAATCCTTCCCTATTACAATGTTTATGGAACTCTATCCAAAGGAGACACCAATCCCCTAATAAAGTTTGTGGATCTCTATCCATAGGATAACTCTTTCCCCTCTACTATTTTGTGGATCTCTATCCACAAGAAAACTCCTTCTCCTCTATTCTAGTTGGTGATATTATAGAAGACTACTGCCTCCACTGCACTAGCTTGTGGATCTCTCTCCACAAAAAATGTTTGTCCTCACTCAAAAGACCTCTATCCTCACTACCCTGGCTAATGGATCTCTATCTACTCAAGACTATTGTCCTCTACTCTGTCACCTCAAATATTACTATCAACCCTACTCACTCTCTATCTCAATTATGCACTAAACATTGTCCTTAGTCTAGCATAATTCTACTCACAAATCTATATCTAACATGGCACAAATTTGCTCTCAAATATATCTCTGCTTTAGCACAAATTTTATCTTAAATATATCTCTGCTCTGGTACAAATCTGATCTCAAATTTGTACAAAAATTTATCCTCAAATCTATCCTCAAGCCTTAACATAAAGCTTGATCAAATCATAAATCAACTCTGCTCTCAAGTCTCCACAAAGACTTACCTCAAATCTGTCCTTAAAATTTCACAAAAACTCATTCAACAATTTTAGAATTTGTATACAAAACACAACTTAATTCTCTTTTAGAAAACCTCTTCAATCATACAAACAAGTTTCACTCAGAATCTTGTTTAACCTTAGAAACATATAGAGAATGGTAATATAATCAATATGTTTCACACTCACAAATCACTCTATAACTCCCAACCTTACTTTCAAATCAACTCAAGAATAAAGTATAATTTATTTCACAAAACTTGAACTATCATTCCAATCCTTTCACTCAATAATGCTCATCGAACATCATTCAAATATTTATTCAATTAGACACAACTTGCATACAAACCCTAATCAAGTGTTTCACTATACTTCCAACAACTCACACTATGGAACTTAAAAATTTGACATAAGATAATTCCAATTTCACATAACAATGATACTCATGATATTTCAACATCCACAAATCATGCACATGAAAAACTACTCAAACATTTCTAGCAATTCTTATCAAACAATCCTTTTCACTCCACCTTTGTATTTCACAATATTCAATCAAACAATATTTCACTCACAAGGATGATATGTCCATACATTTTTTTTTATGGAGATATGTATTCAAAAACCTATCTTAATCACAATAAAATCCTCTTTGTCAATTTCAATATTAGATAGCAACAGCCTATCTCAAAATATCCACACAAATTCTCCTCAATATTTATTTCACCTTACAAAACTATCATGTCTCAAGTACACCTTATAATCATCAAAATTTTCAAAATATAATTAACAAATATTCAAATAACTCACTTTCACAATAATACACTTTATAATTTTAATGCATAGAATAATCAAAATAACTCCCTTATATCTCTCTACTCAAATATGCATTATCAAAATAATTAACACCACTATTCAAATATATTCCAATGAATTTTTCAATTCATAATTTAAATATTTCAACACATTCAACCAAGGAATAAATAATATTTATTTAAACCTCCTTATCACTCTTCAAGGTGCATACCATCAACCTTCGACTAAGCACAAAATCCACAATATATAAAAAATTAAATACCTTTTACGCATGTAGCCTCAATGGGATTTGATACCCTATCACACTTCCACCAATTCCCTATCCATGGCCTAACCACCACGTGAGCTAGGTGCTCACTTAGGAAGTGAAAGTTCCTCATGTGATTTGTTCCTTCTCTTGGCACCAAAATCCAAAATAAAAAAAACTTTGCCTTTGCTCACCCTGTGCCTTACACACTGATGACTTTACACTAGCCCAACCAGTTGGTTGGTGACAAGGCTTTAAGCCTTGATCAATTTATTTGTCACATTTATCGTTGTTTTAAACAATTAAATACTCTGTTCTCTTATGTGCTCATGAATTTCACATTAATAAAACTTTTTCCCTTTCACACATGCATCAATTCGGAGACTTACCTTAATGTTGCAAGTCTTATGGTTTTAATATCATTTGTATTTTTCTTCGAACATCGGCAGGGGATATTTATTTAAATATTTTTCTCCCAACCCTAACTTAGGGTTTAATAAATTTATTTTATAAATTAATTTATAATACAAACATTATAAATAATTTATAAACAACCTTAGCCATTTTTTAAACCTTAATATTATAATAATAAATATTATAATATTATTTCCTTTGGACCTAGGTATTGTCCTTTTTTCATCCCTAGACCTTATATGACCACCTTTAATATTATAATAATAAATATTATAATATTATTTCCTTTAGCCCTAGGTATCTCCTTCCTTCAGGGTATTTAACCAACTTTTGACCAATCATGTGATGCTTTTATACCAAATCTCTTGGGATTAAAATATAAATATTTTAACCTTCCTTTTTTTAAATCCTTATATTGATCACTAGTATTGACTCTTGACATCTATGAAAACACAACTACTCAAAATTTCCAATAATATTCCCCTTTGTTATTGATGGAAACCCTTTTTTCTTAACCATTTCTTTTTCCTTTTTCCAAATCTGCTCCCCTTGAGAAACTGCTCCCCCTGACTGAATGCTTTCCCCTAACTCAAATATCTCCCCCTTTGACATCAATGGCAAAGGGCCACCTTTGGGGCTAAATATAAGACTCTTAGATCAGCCCCCTCCCCAACTCCTCTTCTTGAGGTTGTTAAATTTTGGGGTGGGACTATCTCTACTCCTAGAATACACTACTCTTTTCCTTTGTCCACCTTTCTCAACTAATCTTTCTAATTTTTATGAATATTATTGTTCCTGCTTGTCTCTGGAAATTCTTCTCTACACCACTTAACCATATGCCCATCATTATTACACTTATAACACTTAATGTTGTGGTTCCTTTAAGGTGCAAATATTTTGGTGTTCTTCCTAATGAAGCTATATCCATTCCTATCATGAACCCTACAATTTATTGCCTTATGACCAAACTAATTACAAGAGTAGCAATACCCTTGAAAGAGATGCCCATTTCTGAAATTTCTTTTAGTGAAACCATATCCCTATTTTTCATGTGTCCTACACTGTGTAGCCTTGTGACCAAAGCTATGACATGAGAAGCAATATCCATTGAATAAACCTTTCCTTGACCTATTGATCTCTTAGTCTCTTATTTCCTGTGATGTTTCATGTTCCATATGTTCCTTACTTGTGCATTGTTCCTTTCCTTTTTGAACTTCCTATTTCCAGTTTATCCTTAGAAGTATCACTTTCTCTTAAAATCTCTTATTCTAAAGCTTCTTCTTATTTGGAGCTTTAGATTGACACCTCTCCTTGTTCTCTATATTCTTCTTCAAAACCAAGTCTTGTCTTGTTGTATGAAGATCTTTGTACCTTGATAATCTTATCCAAGTTCTTTGAGCTTCTCCAAAACCTATGTAGCTTGTCTTTAGACTCTTTTACTTTCTTCCTTAGTGAAGCTACCTCATGCTCTAATATTTCACATTCTAAAATATTTACCTCTAACTTCTCTTTAAATCTCCTTGTCTTAGCTATTGAGTTGGTTAGATATTCTATAAGCTTTCCTTTCTCTTCATCATATTCTTGAAATTGAAGCTTGAGTTTTGAGTTCTGCTTTCTTACCTTCCTTAATTCCTTAAGAGCAAAAATAAGCTCACCTTCAAGATCAACTTCTCCTTTGCCTTCATTTTTTGATTCTTCCTCTACATTTTTGTCATAAAGATCATCTTCATTCTTTTCTGATTTATTTCCACTAGAAGCACTTCCTTCCTCTTCTATTTTCAAGAGGAGACTTTCTTATTCTAGGTCTTCAAAAGCATATTCATATTCATATTCACTAAAAATGAACCCATTCCTTGTGCAATGATCTTCAAGATGACTAAAATTTCCACACCTAAAACACTTGATAATTATTGGTTCCATTTTTTCCCTTTTCTTAACATCTTATTTTTCTACTATCAGAAATAGAGTTTCTTCTTCTTCATTATCTAAGGACCTTCCATCACTATCACTTGAATCCTTGCTTGTCTTATCTGCATAGAAATTTTTCTTATGCCTTTGGAAAAACTTCTTTCCTTGATTGCCTTGTCCATCCCTACATTTTTTTATACCTATATTTTCCTATTTCCCTGTTCTTATGATCCTGTTTATCTTCATCATTGTTACTTCCAGATTCTATATAATTAGATGCATAGTGATCATATTTACCACAATTAAAACACTTAACTATTTTTGTACCTTTATACTTTCTTGTGTCCTTATTCCTTCTGCTATATTTTGCATCTTCATCATTGGATAACTCATTACTTGAATTTGAGCTTTTATCCTTTGTCTTCTTTGTAAATTTGAAGGCTGATTCTTTCTAGGGGATAGGATCCTCTTTTATTCTCATCTCAAATGCTGTGAGAGTTCCATGTAACTCATCCCTTGTCAAAGTTTCAATATATTTTTATTCTTCTATGGTTGAAACCTTCTCACTATACCTCTTAGGGAGTGACCTTAAAATATTTTGACAAACATCTATTTCTTCAACTTTAAACCCAAGTCCTTGCATAGAGTTAACAATATCATCCACATGAAGTAAGTATGTAGATATGTCTTCCTCATAATTCATATTTAGGTCTTCAAATTTTTTCTTGTGATTTTGTAATTTTTCCATCTTGACCTTTTTGTCTCCCTCATATGTTTTTTGCAAATTTTTCCAAATCTATTTTGCTGATGTGCAATAAAAATTCTGATTCATGTAAAATACTTAAGATTCCATTAATTTCCTTTGAATTATTCAATTGTAGGAGCTTACCATATTTATCTATAGGTGGAGTATCTAGCAATGTGTACCCATCCTCAACTACTTATCATATATCATTTCCTTGTTCCATTAGGTAAATCTTTATTTTTACACTCCAAAATGCATAATTATTCCAATTGAAATATGGCGCCTTATTTCCTGAAGATCCACTATGATAATCCATCTGTGTCCCTGTAAGCTTTTCCTTTAAGCTTTTAAACTTTTATGAAGGAACCCACTCTGATACCAATTGAAGAACACAAGCTTATACTGAGAGGGGGCATGAACAATATAAGACCACTTTTTACTTTTATTTCAAAATAATATTATTCAATATAATCAATGGAAATATAAATAGTGATAATAAAATTAATGCACAAATAATCACACACAATAGATACACCAATATAACATGGTTCACCCAATATGGGCTACTCCAAGGAGAAAATATTTCACTAAAAATTTCTCAACAAATCTCTTGGGAATCCTTCCCTATTACAATATTTATGGACCTCTATCCAAAGGAGACACCAATCCCCTAATCAAGTTCATGGATCTCTATCTAAAGGAGAAATATTTTCCCTTTACTATTTTATGGATCTTTATCCATAAGAGATCTCTTGATCCTATGCTTTGGTTGGTGATCTTTTAGAAGACTACTGCCTCCACTACACTGGTTTGTGGATCCCTCTTGATGGAAGACCTATGTCATCACTTAGAAGACCTCTATCCTCACAATCCTAGGTAATGTATATCTATCCACTGAAGACTATTGTCTTCTAATCTATCACCTCAAAGCTTGCTCTCAAATCTACTCAATATCTATATCAAATTTGCACTACAAAATATCTTTGGTCTAGCACAAATCTGCTCACAAAATTTCCTCTTCTCTGGAACAAATCTGCTCTCAAATTTGTCTCTGCTTTGGTATAAATCTACTCTCAAATTTATCTCTACTCTGGCAAAAATCTACTCTCAAATATGTATTAAAATTTACCCTCAAATATATCCTCAAGCCTTAACATAAATCTTGATCAAATCACAAATAAACACTACTCTCAATTCTCCACAAATACTTGCCTCAAATCTATCCTTAAACTTTCACAAAAACTCATTCATCAATTTTAGAATTTGTTGTTGAAAATATGAGCAAGATGTGTTTTCATTGATGTCAAAATGAAATACATGCAAGGCTCTCTCCAAAGTAATTAGATCCATGAGTTCGAAATAATAATTTATTTTTGAAGGAAGATCTTCACAAAAGAGGCCATGGGTCAAAAATATAAGAATTATTATAATAGTGGGCATGAAGATCCTACACGACGTGCTGGGTAGCGTAAATGGTATGCAAGGCATAGTTAAGGAATTTGTTGAAGACATGTCATAGGTTCAAGTCATGATCACACTTTTGCAAGGGATAAAGGAAGGGCCTTTTTCATTCGATGTGTTTGGTGTGGAAGATAGGGATAAGAGCAATATCATGTACCCCTTGTTTCAAGTGGGTGCATAGCCCATGTGGCTAGCCTAGTGTTTGCTACAGCACATCACTGGTAGTGAGGTTTTGGGTTCGAATTCATGTGGAGGTAGTTGTGTGGTGTGCAAATATTTTGGTGCCCAATCTAAGGTATGGAAAATTAATTTAATTTTTGCAAGGCCTATGTTATGATAAAGGGTGTTTTGAGGCATACATATTATTAAGTGGGCAGTGTTTGAAGTATGGAGGTATAAGGATTAAAATAGTTTATTTTAATTCTTTTATGTCTTGGAAATGAATTAGAGAGTGGAGTTAAAAGGTGAAAAAGGAATTTTTATTTTGATCTTGCTTTATAAAAGAGATAAAATAAGTTGATTGAAAATCAAGAAAAACTTGGCAATGCCTTGGAATATTTTGAAGTGGTGATTATTTATTTTTAGAAGTGCATTAAAATTTAGAGGGAGTGATAATGTGTGTTTGTGACATGTAACCCTTGTGATTTTCAAAGAGAGTGGTTATGATTGAGATAGGTGTTTAAGGATAATTCTTCATTAAACAAAAGGTATGGGCACATATTCCTTGTGAGTGATTGATGGATGTTGTGAATTCTAAGTTGGAGAGAAAAGGGATTATTTAATAAGCATTGTTGAGTTTGGTTTTTTGGAATGAAAGTTGATACTAGAAACCTTGTTTGATAAGCATTGTTGGAAATATTGAGTAAGCTTTCATATGATTGAACTAGGGTTTGAACAAAATCATGAGTATCATTATTATGTGAGATTGTTTGATAAAAAAATTTTGACTAAACTTTCATTGGGTGATTGGTTGAGTTGAGTAAGCTTTTGTGGAAGCTTACAATACAGATTTGGACATGTTCTAGTGAGGACTTGTTAAGCAGAATTGAGGCAAGTCTTGATGAAGACTTGTTGAGCAGATTGAACAAGTTCTAGAGAGGACTTGTGGATATATTAGTGTAATATTTTGTGGAAGCTTACAAGGTATATTTGATATAAGTCTTTGAGAATACTTATGAGTAGAGTTGATTTGTTCAAACCTTGAGTTAAGGTTTGGGATAGATCTAGTAGAGTTGATTTGTGATTGAGTCAAGATTTGTGTTAAGACTTGAGGATAGATTTGAGGATATTTTTGTGTTAGATCAGGGATAAAGATAGAGCAGATTTATGCTAGATCGAAGGACATAGTTTAGTGCAAATTTAAGACAGAGCTAAGAGCTAGCTTTGGAGGTGATAGAGTATAGAGGATTATAGTCTCCAGTGGATAGAGGTCCATTACCTAGGGTAGTGAAGACAAATATTCTGAGTGAGGGCAAGAGTATTTAGTGGATAGAGATCCATAAGCCAGTGTGATGGAGGCAAAAATTCTTCTAGAAGATCATCATCCAGAGTAGAGGAGAAGAATTATCCTATGGATAGATATCCATGAACTTGATTAGGAGATTGGTATCTCCTTTGGACAGAGGTCCATAAATTTTGTAATAGAGAAGGATTACCAAAAGAACTATTTGAGAAAAAATTATAAAGAATATTTTCTCCATGGATTAGCCCACATTGGGTGAACCACATTAAATCATATCTCTCATGTGTGTGATGCTTTGTGTGATGTTTACTACTTTAATATTGTTGATGTTATTATATGGATTTAAAACCAAAAGTTTTTATCTTATATTGTTCACCCCCCCTCTCAATATAAGCACATGTTCTTCAATTGGTATTAAAGTGGGTTTCTTCATGAAAATACTAACAATTTGGAGGAAGATCCATTAGAAATACACATGACTTCATAGAGTGATGAAGAGATCATGTTTGACATAAAAGAGGAATTCTTTGCTGCTCTCAACAACCTTGAAAATGTTAGAAATAAAAACTCAAGTTTGAATGATCAAATTCAAGAATATGAAGAAGCAAGGATAGAGCTTCTTCAGAGTCTCAAAAAACTCAAGATAAAGGTAGAAGCGGGAAATAAAATCGAACAGGATATGATAGATCTATTAAGAGCAAGAGAAAAATAATGTGAAATATTGGAAGCATAAATTATTTATCTAAGTAATGAAGTTAAAAATACCAAGGTACTACCAGATATAGAGTTTGGGAAACATAAAGAGGAGCCAAGTTTTTAAGAAGTAAAAACTTCAAACAAAGATAAGCAAGTAATGTATACTCTAGAAAGAAAATACATTAGAAAGAAAGAAATCAAAGAAGAACCATGGATGAGAGCTAATAACAGAAGGAAAATCACTCAATCGTAATCTCAAAGGCATCCAAATAGGTTACATAATTTCTTCCATGGCTATTGCTTTTCTTGTAACAAATATGGTCATAGAGTTATACACTACACTAGTTATGTGAAAAAATATGTCAATAGAAATTTCAACTCTTTTGCACCTCTTATGAACAATGATATCATATGTTACAAATGCAATAATTTTTTACATAAGGCTAGATGGTGCAAAATGGTACTTCCTAAGTCTAGTAAAAAGAGTAAAATTTTAACAATTAGGAAAGAGAAAATGGAAATGAAAAGGCTAGATCAATGTTAGTTCAAACAACTCTTCATGATCAGGATAAAGAAGAACAATGGTTTATTGATAGTGGTTTCTCTAGACACATGACAGGAGACAAAGACAAATTTATTGTACTTAAAGAAAACAATAGAGGATCAATAAGTTTTGGTGATAATGGATCAGTAAAAATTGGTGGAAGAGGAACTCTGAGTTTAGATAATTGGAAAATAAGAACAAAAAATGTATTATATGTCAAAGGGTTAAAAAACAATCTGCTAAGTGTAAGCCAACTCTGTGACCAAGGTCATATGGTTACATTTCACCCAGATAAATGTGAGATAAAAAAGTTGGAAACTAGAAAAGTCATTGCAAATGCAAGTATAACTCCAAACAATCTCTATATTCTTAGTGAGATCAAAGGGGAAAAGTGCTTTCTATCACAAGAAGATGAGATTTGGTTGTAGGGTTATGCATAAGGTATCGACCCCAAAATCTATTTAGAAAATCAAGGCGAATTGTCTTGGAATCTTGGTGAAATTTGTAGAAGTATACATGATGAATTGCATTTATTTATCTCCAAAAATTTTCAAACCATGGTGAATTGCATTAATTTATCTCCAAAAAATTTCAAATCGTGGTGAATTTTTCTGTTCTGGGGGCTATGAATATCTCATAATCTATGCACCTTGTCAACATGGAAAGCAAACTAGAACAAGATTTAAATAAAAGGAATATATGTCATATGAGCCATTAAGTCTAATACATATTGATCTATGTGGTCTTACCATAACCTAGAGTATTCAAGGTGAAATTTACTTCATATTGTTCATAGATGATTACTCCAGAATGGTTTGGGTAGCTTTCCTGAAAGATAAGTCAAAAGCATTTGAAATATTTAAAGTATTTAAAGAATGGGTTGAAAATGAAACTGGCAAGAGGATCAAGTGTTTGAGACTAGATAGAGGAGGAGAGTTTACTTCAAATGAATTTATAGATCTTTGTGAACAACATGGAATAAAGAGATAACACTTAGCTACAAGAAATCCTCAATAAAATGGAGTAGTTGAAAGGAAAAATAGGACTATTGAAAATATTGCTAGAGCTATGTTAAATGAGTCCAAAATTTCAAATGGATTTTGGAGGGAATCAGTCAACATGGTAGTGTATATTATCACTAGGGCTCAAATGATAGTAAACCACCACAAGACTCCAAATAATCTTTGGAAAGGAATACTGGCTACTATAAACACTTCAAAGTTTTTGGAAGCAAGTGTTACATAATATAGGAGAAGCAAAACTTGGGCAAGTTTGAACCAAGAAGTGATGAGGGTATCTTCCTTGGTTACTCAAAAAAAATCAAAGCCTATATATGTTACAACAAAAGAACACACACTATTATAGAAAGTATAGATATAACAGTTGATGAAATGATAGGGTTGAAAGAGTCGGTTCAAGGAATAGTGTATTAGGAAGATGAAAATTATCAATAAGATTTTCATGAGGAATAAGATGAAGAAGAAGAAGAAACACAAAGACTTATTCCCAAGATCCCATATAAATATGTATAGAAACATCATCAAAAAGATTTAATCATTGGGAATCCATATGAAATATAGACAAGGAGAAGGATAATAACACCATGTCAACAAGAAAATTTTTCTTTGTTATCTAATATTGAGCCAAAATATTTCAATTAGGCAAGTGAATATAAGTTTTGTATTAAGGCAATGGATGAGGAATTAGATCAGATAGAGAAAATCAAGACTTGGGAACTTGTTCCACAACCAAAGGACAAAAATGTGATTCGCACAAAATGGGTATTCAAAAACAAGTTAAATAAATATGGATAGGTAGTCAAGAATAAAGCAAGGTTGGTGTGCAAAGGTTATGCCCAGGTAGACGGAATTGACTTTGATGAGAAATTTACTATAGTTGACTTGAAGCCAGAAGAATGTTCTTAGCCTTATCAAGTTTTAAAAACTTTAAGGTATATCAGATGGATATTAAGTCAACATTTCTGAATGGTGTTCTAGAAGAATAATTTTATATTGAAGAACTATATGGATTCATATTAACAGATAAACCAAATAATGAATGCAGATTGAAAAAGGTATTGTATGGTCTAAAATAGGCTCCTAGAACATGGTACTCAAGATTGGATAAGTAACTTCAAGAATAGCAATTCAGAAAAGGAATAGCAGACAACAACTTATACATCAAAAATGAATAGAATAATATACTAATTGTGGTTGTTTATGTTGATGACATCATTTTTTGGGGAAAATAATGGTAAGATTTTTAAAATATTTGCAAAGAACATGCAGAATGAATTTGAGATGTCTATGATTTATGAGTTGTCCTTATTTCTTGGACTTTAGATTTCATAATCAAAGAAAGGAGTATTTCTTTCACAAACCAAGTATATAAAATAAATGCTAAAGAAATTCAAGTTAGAATATTGCAAACCAGTAAGTACCCCCATGGTGACAGGGTGTAAGTTAAGTAAGGATGATGAATCTCCAAAGGTAGATAAAAGATTATATAGATCTATGATTGGCATATTTTTGTATGTCATAGCTACAATACCATATATAATGTAGGCAGTGGGATTAGTGGTAAGGTTTTAGGTAGCACCTAAGGAAACACATGTGGTAGAAATAAATAGGATTCTTAGGTATCTAAAAAGGACTATGGATTTTGGGCTCTGGTATCCCAAAAGTGACAGTTTCACACTCATAACATATACAAATGCAAATTGGGATGGAAAATTTGGTGACAAAAAAAGCATAAGTGGAGGAGCATTCTTTCTTGGAGACTGTTTAGTCTCTTTTCTAAGTAAGAAATAGGCATCAATATCCTTATCTATAGCAGAAGCAGAGTATATTGCAATAGTATCCAGTTGTACATAGGTATTATGGATGAAGCAAACTCTAGAAGACTTCAAGATAAAATATGATCACCCTATTCCCATATTATATGATAACACAAGTGCTATAAGTATCTCAAAGAATATAGTAATGCATTCCAGGACAAAGCACATTTTTATCAAGTATCATTTTCTGAGAGAACAAGTGATAGATAAATAAGTCAAATTGGAATATGTTACTACAAAGGAGCAGATAACAGACATATTCACTAAGCCACTTTCAAAAGAGAATTTTGAGTATCTTTGAGGGAAACTGGGAATAATACTCAAGAGGAGGTGGGGGAGGGGCTAAGCTAAGAGTTTCATTATTAACCCTGAGCCCCAAAGGTGACCCCTTTCCATTGATGACAAAGGGAGAGAGATTTTAGTAAGGGGGAGAGATTTGAGTTAGGAGGAAAGCATTTAGTCAGGAGGAGCAATTTCTTAGGGAGAGCAGAATAGAAAGAGGTAAAAGAAATGATAAAAGTTAAATTAGGTTGCCATAAATGACAAAGGGGAATATTTTTGGAAATATGAGCAAATTTTGTTGTCATTGATGTCAAAATGAAATACATGCAAGGTTCTCTCCAAAGTAATTAGATCCATAAGTTGAAAGTAATAATTTTCTTTTGAAGGAAGATCTCTGCAAAAGAGACCATGGGTCAAAAGATAAGTATTATTATAATATTTTTAATATTATATTAAGTGGGCCCATGAGAAAAATAAGGTTTTATATGTGAAAAGAATTCTCCCTGAAAAGAGCAAGGGAGCAATTTTTAATAATATTAAAGGAGGCAAAGGTTAAATAACTTTAATTAAAAGATATTAACCTTTGGTTAAAATTTTAATTCAAATTATTCTTGGAACCAAAGTTATTTTTGAAAATGTGGCAAATCAAAATAAGGGCCAATGTCTCCACATTTACCATATTGCATATAAAGAGGGGTAAATTATTTCCCCAAAGGTTATGGCATTCAATGATTAAAAAATTGAGAAAAAAGTCATATTTTGTGCATGCAATTCGAGAGAGGATTATTCATGCATTTCAAAAAGGATAGAAGCATGTGTGTTGAAATCATAGTGGGCACAAAGATCCTACATGATGTGCTGGATAGCATAGATGATAGAAAAGGCAGAGTTAAGGTGTTTGTCGAGGACAAATCGAGGATTCAAGTCATGATCATGCTTTTGCAAGGGAGAAAGGAAGGGAATTTTGCATTTGACATGTTTGGCATGGAATACAGGGATAAAAGTGATATTGTGTGCCCTT
Organism: Wollemia nobilis; assembly: GCA_028583015.1. Classification (NCBI taxonomy): domain Eukaryota; kingdom Viridiplantae; phylum Streptophyta; class Pinopsida; order Araucariales; family Araucariaceae; genus Wollemia; species Wollemia nobilis. The sequence continues at coordinate 9,961,036 of JAQPPZ010001925.1, forward strand.
TGTTTCAAGTGGGCATGTAGCCCATGTGGCTAGCCTAGTTTTTGCTAGGATGTAACGCTAGAAATGAGGTTTCAGGTTCGACTTCATGCAGAGGTAGTTGTGTGGTGCACAAATATTTTGGTGCCAAATCTAAGGTATGGAAAATTAATTTAATTTTTGCAGGCCTATGTTATGATAAAGGATTTTTTGAGGCATACATATTATTAAGTGGGTAGTGTTTTAAGTAAGGAGCTATAAGGATTAAAATTATTTATTTTAATTCTTTGATGCCTTGGAAATGAATTAGAGAGTGGAGTTAAAATACGAAAAAGGAATTTTTATTTTGGTCTTGCTTTATAAAAGAGAGATAAAGTAAGTTGATTGAAAATCAAGAAAAACTTGTCAATGCCTTGGAATATTTTGACATGGTGATTATTTCTTTTTAGAAGTGCATTAAAATCTAGAGGGAGTGATAAGGTTTATTTGTGAAATCTAACCATTGTGATTGGCAAAGAGATTGGTTTTGATTGAGATAGGTTTTTAAGGACAATTCTTCATCAAACAAAAGGTATAGGCACATATTCCTTGTGAGTGATTTTTGGATGTTGTGAAGGCTAAGTTGGAGAGAAAAGGAATTATTTGATAAGCATTATTGAGTTTGGTTTTCTAGAATGAAAGTTGATACTAGAAACCTTGTTTGATAAGCATTTTTGGAAATATTTGAGTAAGCTTTCATATGATTGAACTAGAGTTTGTGAAAAATCATGAGTATGATTGTTATGTGAGATTGTTTGATAAAGTGTTGTTGACTAAAATTTAATTGAGTGATTGGTTGAGTTGAGTAAGATTTTGTGGAAGCTTACAATACATATTTGGACATGTTGTAGTGAGGACTTGTTAAGAAAAATTGAGGTAAGTCTTGGTGAATACTTGTTGAGCAGATTGGACAAGTTCTAGAGAGGACTTGTGGATAGATTAGTGTGAGCTTTTATGGAATATTACAAGGTAGATTTGCGATAATTATTTGAGAAGACTTGTTAGTAGATTTGAAACCTTGAGTTAAGGTTTGGGGCATATCTAGCAGAGTTTATTTGTGATTGAATCAGATTTTATATTAAGACTTGAGGATAGATTTGAGGATAGAATTTGGTGTAGATTTAAGGATAGGTTTGTATTATACTAGAGACAGAGATAGAGTAGATTTGTGCTAGATCAAAGGATAGAGTTTAGTGTAGATTTGATATAGCACTGAGATCTAGCTTTAGAGGTGATAGATTATAGAGAATTATAGTCTCCAGTGGATAGAGGTCCATTAGCCAGGGTAGTGAAGACATGTATTCTAAGTGAGGGCAAAAGTCTTCAGTGGATAGAGATCCATAATCCAGTGTAGTGGAGGCAATAGTTCTTCTAGAAGATCATAAACCAGAGCATAGGAGAAGGAGTTCTCCTATGGATAGAGATCCACAAACTTGATTAGGATATTGTTGTATCCTTTGGACAGAGGTCCATAAACTTTGTAATAGGGAAGAATTCATAAAAGAACTATTTGAGAAAAGTTTATAAGGAATATTTTCTCCATGGAGTAGCCCACATTGGATGAACCATGTTTAATCATGTCTCTCATGTGTATGATACTTTGTGTGATGTTTACTGCTTTAACATTACTGATGTTATCATATGGATTGAAAAGAAAAAAATTTTATCTTATAATGTTCACCCCCCTCTTAGTATAAGCACATGTTCTTCATTTGTATACAAAACACAACTTAATTATCTTTTGAAAAACCTCTTCAATCATACAAACAAGTCTCACTCAGAATCTTGTTTAACCATAGAAACATATAGATAATGGTAAGAGACTCAATATGTTTCACACTCACAAATCACTTTATCACTTCCAACCTTAATTTCAAATCAACTCAGGAATAAAGTATAATTTTTTTCACAAAACTTGAACTATCACTCCAATACTTTCACTCAATAATGCTCATCCAACATCATTCAAACATTTACTCAATGAAACACAACTTGCATACAAACTCTAATCAAGTGTTTCACTATACTTTCAACAACTCATGCTATGTAAATTTAAACTTTGAATAATATAATTCAAATTTCACATAACAATGATACTCATGATCTTTCAACATCCACAAATCATGCACATGAAAACCTACTCAAACATTTTCAACAATGCTTATCAAACAATCCTTTTCACTCCACCTTTGCATTTCACAACATTCAATCAAACAATATTTCACTCACAAGGATGATATGCCCATACCTTTTTTTTTATGAATATATATCTTCAAAAACCTGTCTTAATCACAATCAAATCCTCTTTGTCAATTTCAATGTTAGATAGCAACAACCTATTTCAAAATTTACACATAAATTCTCCTCAATATTTATTTCACCTTACAAAACCATCAAGTCTCAAGTACACCTTATAATCTCCAAAATTTTCAAAATATAATTAAAAAATATTCAAATAACTCACTTTCACAATAATTCACTTTAGAATTTTAATGCATAGAATAATCAAAATAACTCCCTTATATCTCCCTACTCAAATATGCATTATCAAAATAATTAACACCGTTATTCAAATATATTCCAATGAAATTTTCAAACCACAATTTAAATCTTTCAACACCTTCAACCAAGGAAAAAAATAATATTTATTTAAACCTCCTTATCACTCCTCAACACACATACCATCAACCTTAGACTAAGTATAAAATCCATAATATAAAAAAATTAAATACCTTTTGTGCACGTAGCCTTAGTGGGATTCGATCCCCTATCGTACCGCCATTAGTGCCCTAGTCGTGCCCTAACCACCATGTGATATAGGTGCTCACTTGGGAAGTGAAAGCACCTCATGCACTTTTTTCCTTATCTTGGCACAAAAATCCAAAAAAAAAAAAAAAAACTTTGACCTTACTACCACCGAGACTCTAATGCGGAACCTCCGCTCACCCTACACCTTACACATTGACGACTTGCCACTAGCCCAACCAGTTGGTTGGTGACAAGTATTTAAGCCTTGATCAATTTATTCATCACATTTTTCATTGCTTTAAACAATTAAAAACTTATTTCTCACTTAGAATCTTGTTTAACCATAGAAAAATATAGATAATGGTAAGAGACTCAATATGTTTCACACTCACAAATCACTCTATCACTTCCAAACTTACTTTCAAATCAACTCAGGAATAAAGTATAATTTGTTTCACAAAACTTGAACTATCACTCCAATCCTTTCACTCAATAATGCTCATCCAAAATCATTCAAATATTTACTCAATGAAACACAACTTACATACAAACCCTAATCAAGTGTTTCACTATACTTTCAACAACTCATGCTATGTAAATTCAAACTTTGAATTAGCTAATTCTAATTTCACATAACAATGATACTCTTGATCTTTCAACATCCACAAATCATGCACATGAAAATCTACTCAAACATTTTCAACAATGCTTATCAAACAATCCTTTTCAATCCACATTTGCATTTCATAACATTCAATCAAACAATATTTCACTCACAAGGATGATATGCCCATATCTTGTTTTTGATGGAGATATATCTTCAAAAATCTGTCTTAATCACAATCAAATCCTCTTTGTCAATTTCAATATTAGATAGCAATAGCCTATCTCAAAATTTCCACATAAATTCTCCTCAATATTTATTTCACCTTACAAAACCATCAAGTCTCAAGTACACCTTATAATCTCCAAACTTTTCAAAATATAATTAACAAAGATTCAAATAACTCACTTTCACAATAATTCACTTTAGAATTTTAATGCATAGAATAATCAAAATAACTCCATTATATCTCCCTACTCAAATATGCATTATCAAAATAATTAACACCACTATTCAAATATATTCCAATGAAATTTTCAAACCATAATTTAAATCTTTCAACACCTTCAACCAAGGAAAAAAATAATATTTATTTAAACCTCCTTATCACTGCTCAATGCACATACCATCAACCTTAGACTAAGCATAAAATCCATAATATAAAAATATATTAATACCTTTTGCGCACGTAGCCTTAGTGGGATTCGATCCCTTGTCGTACTACCATTAGTGCCTTAGTCATGGCCTAACCACCATGTGAGCTAGGCGCTCACTTGGGAAGTGAAAACACCTCATGCGCTTTGTTCCTTCTCTTGGCACAAAAATCCAAAACAAAAAAAACTTTGCCCTTGCTACCACCGATACTTTAATGCGGAACCTCCGCTCACCCTATGCCTTACACACCGATGACTTTCAATTAGCCCAACCAGTTGGTTGGTAACAAGTCTTTAACCCTTGATCGATTTATTCATCACATTTTTCATTGCTTTAAATAATTAAAAACTTTTTTCTCTTATGCACTCACAAATTTTACATTAAGAAAACTTTTGCCCTTTCACACATGCATCAATTCGGAGACTTGCCTTAATGTTGCAAGTCTTATGGTATAAATACCATTCATATTTTTCTTCAAATGTCAGCGAGGGATATTTATTTAAATGCTTTTCTCCCAACCCTAACTTAGGGTTTAATAAATTAATTTTATAAATTAATTTATAATATAAATATTATAAATAATTTATAAACAACCTTAGGCATTGTTTTTAAACCTTAATATTATAATAATAAATATTATAATATTATTTCCTTTGGGCCTAGGTATTTTTATTTTTCACCCTTAGACCTTATCTTACCATATTTAATATTATAATAATAAATATTATAATATTATTTTCTTTGGGCCTAGGTATTTTCCTTTTTCACCCCTAGACCTTATCTGACCACCTTTAATATTATAATAATAAATATTATAATATTATTTCCTTTAGGCCTAGGTATCTCCTTCCTTTAGGGTATTTAACCAACCTTTTGACCAATCATGTGATGCTTTTAAACCAAATATCTTGGTATTAAAATATAAATATTTTAACCCCCCTTTACCAAACCCTTGTATTGATCACTAACATTGACTCTTGACATCAATGACAACACAACTACTCAAAACTTCCACCATTTATTTCTTACCACACAAAATAAAATACAAAGAAAATAACTCTAAATTTGTTTATCTAATACTATTACTAACTAAAAACATATAAAATAATGGAATAATATCCCTCCTATTTGTTATCTTGTGTGGTATCTAATACCAGAGGTTGGTGGTGCCTATGTTATATGACCATATAGGATTAGATAGTTTTTGTCTAAGATCATCTCTGGTCAAATAGTTGCGGGCTAAATATATCTTGGATTGGATGGTCTCACTTGTGTTCACTATCTACATCTTGTGAAAAACCTGAAACATAAAAATATCAAAAATATTTTTAAAGCAGCAATAAAATCTATATTGATCATAAAAAACCACAAAAAAATTATGTAAACAACAAAGTTAGGGGAATGGTCCCACCGTGATCACCATATTGTAGATGATAAAGAGATACACCATAAAAGAAATAAAGTATATGTATTATGTGTGCATGTTTTTTTCCTACTCGATTACAATATTGACCCTCACAAGGGTTATACAAGCATTTTAGGGGGTTTATTACCTTGTACCAGCGTTATTCATAGCGATAAATCATCATTAATTTATGAAAATTAGGATTTTCAAATTTTGAAATTGGCTATCTTGGGACCTTTTTATAGACACCTAAAATGCATCATGTTTAGGAGACTACTCATATGGACACATCCGAAGACCATATGAATGATATTAGACCTTTACAAGAGCTAGGAGTGGTCTTAAACACTCAAAAATGGTAGTTCTAGCCCATTCAAGCTTAGTCGCTATCAAGTAGAGTGACCACCATCATTGACTACTAAAGTTAAGAGCAACCACACCTAGCCATTGCTCTGAATAGTGACTAGCACCAAAACATAGTCCGACCATGAATACAGGCCCAGATCATGCAGTCTGACTACACCTTACATTTCTTGTGGGTATTTTTTGGTGTGGAACTCATAGAGCTCCTCTTGACTACCCTTTCAATGTAAATTTATGACTGATGTTTCCCCTCGATATGGTCAGTTGCATGTAAATTTGGATCTTGGCTTCTCCAGGAAGCCAAGATCCAGATTTAGGTCTAAATTTGGAAGGTCTACATATGGACCTTCCAAAGAAAAGCAATAGATCCATGAATATTATAATTTTGTGCAGCAAAGCCCTGACAGATCGGAGAGTGAATCCACATCTCCTTTGAGGAGTAGCGAAGCACTATTCATTTGAGCTACGATTTTGCACCCACATTTAGATCCACTTATTATTCACTACCAACCAGTGTATCAAACACAATAGGTGACCCTTGAACATAAATTGGAGCAAGGAATATAGTGTTACAACCCCTAGTTCATGAGGGGAAAGGTTTCATTTCACAATTGTTTTCCTGGACAGTGGCCTGCAGGCATAACCTAAGGTGTTAGACATTATTTTCCAAGTTCTAGCTTAGATCTGTTATTGCTTTTGATTTATTAATTAGTTTTAGCATAGATCTGATTTATTTAATGTATTTGCACTATTATTTCCTAAGTTATACATGTATTTATCATTCAGTTTTACTAAATTTTGATCTTATTATTCTTATATATCATGTTTATCAAATCTTCTAATAAAGGCCTCATCAAGAGAGTCTACTCATGCTACTAATAGTGTTCTATTATTTCTATGCACGCAGATTACAGGTTCACAGGACCAATTCAAGGCATCCAGTGCATAATATCCCTCCAAGATGAGAGAAGGAGAAGGAGGCATCTATAAGCCCTCATACAAGTTTATGTGTGAGATCGGGAGGCCTATAGAAGTGCACCACCCCCTTGTGAGGGGACATCTTCTTCACCATTATTCTACTTGTATCTTATTGTATCAAAATGGGTATCCCTCAAAGGGACAGATATGTAATCAAGATTTGTAAGAATTAATCAAATATCTTTATTTATTCATCATTTCCATATTATTTGTGCTTTGTGGTCTTTCATTTGATATAATAATGTAAGTAGAGTAGTGGTGCACACTCCCTAGGGTCACACAAATGGTGATCACGATGGGACACCCACTTGGTTTTTGTTTTTTATTGATTTACTATCATTTTTATATATTTTTTGTGTGTAGGTTTAGCCACTTTGGTTGACAACAGCCAATAGAGTTTGACCACTTTTGAATTCAGTGGTCAGAATAAACCACTCTGTTTGATAGTGGCTAGTAGAGGGCAACCCTTTCATCATCATATGAGAGTTTTATGTTGATAACACTCTCTGATTTTGTCTTTCTTTGTTTGTAATTTATTTTTAGAAAATAATAACTTAAATCATTTTTTTATTAAGGAAACATAAGAAAATATGGAAGAAAAATGCATTTAAAGCTTTTAGAATTTTTTTAGCCTTCCTCTAGTCGTTGCTAGGAACATCGGACCTTTATTTTCAAGGTCTACCCTAGTCTCTAGTGGTCTAGGATTTTGTTTTGTAATCTTGCTTGCATGTGGCCCCTCTAGAGGTCGTTACATCACAAAGTAGAAATTGCATTATATGAAAGTCATTTAGATCAGTTAGAGATGCATTTTATGAAATCAAACATTCTTTTTAGGTATATAGGAAAATAATCATGAGTGCTCTTTGTTGCATCACTTTCCATTATAAAAATCTAAAAATAATCCCACACACCACGTATCACTTTAATGCTAGTGAGTTGGAGGTCATGACCAACCATTGGTAGATATCAATGAGGTGGATTTCATCCCTATCAATTATCTCAAATCCCACATACCTATTATTATTGGCTAATTCCAACTCCAATATCCATCATAACTAGTGGAAATTTTTCATGTATCTCTCTTCAGAGAGGTATATCACTGATTGTGAGTGAATGGGGTGAGGATTGGGAGGACCTGTGCTCCTTTATCATGTGTTGACTTCATTACCACACATTATAGGTTGTATTATGTGACTTGGACTTTATCACTAGGTTTTCTAGCTACGAGTATACATGTGAAATCCACTTAAACACAAGAATACCATTCAAAAAGAGCAAAATACATGACATAAGGTCTTCTTTATAGACAACGTATCAAAGCACACAAAATATCTTAGAGAACACACATTAATCCTTAAATGAGATAAACATCTGTTTACTATACTTATGTGGTTTAAAATTTAATTAATAAGATAAATCACAATAATTATAGTATACACATGGAGCAACCACATTCAATCCAAAATCGAGGTGAAAAATGATGCTTTGCACACTCACAACCACAATGGCATTGAGCTACCCACCCACAGTGTCATTGGTCAAATTTCAACAAGTATTAGGGGTAATAGCTCAACCCTTGGGGGGACTCCTCGAGAAACCCCAATGAGAGAGCCATATCTTGGTTCCTCCCATGATAGACATGAGGAGGCCTCAAGGTCTCCATCATCACACAGACATGAGAATACCTCAAGGCCTCCATCATAACATAGATATGAGGAGGCCTCAAGGCCTCCCTCATCACATAGACATGAAGAGGCTTAAAGGACTCTCTCATCACATAGATATGATAAGGCCTCAAGGCATCCCTCATCACACATACATGAGGAGGCCTTAAGGCCTCCATCATCACACAAACATGCAAAGGCCTCAAGACCTCCCTCATCACATAGAAATATGGAGGCCTTAAGGCATCCCTCATCACATAGACATGTGGAGGCCTCAAGGCCTCCATCATCACATAGACATGTAGAGGCCTCAAGGCCTCCATAATCACACATACATGAGGAGGCATAAAGGTATTTATTATCACATAGGCATGTAGGGGTTGTAAGGTCCAAAAATTCACATAAAACTCTTAGGACAGATCATCCCATTGAGGGGCAAGACACTATGCCTGCACCTAGTCACAGACCAAGTGCGTCTTATAGTATATGAGTATGGTAGGATACCTCTAGATTATAATCTCATTGGTGCTAATGGGACTCCACAAAACCAAACATGGAGGACCAAACAACTTGGTGAGTTGGATCAGTTTCCCCTAAGACCAGCTCAAAGAAGCATTGCTATTGAATATTCTATCTTAGGAAGTTTGCATAGCATAACTTCAAGGTAAACCAATGAACCAAGGGAATCTTCAAATTAGCCCCATAGTATGTACACTACCTCCATTTACAAGGTACACAACACAGATCATAGTACATATAAATATTTTCCCTGATAGACAATGACAAGAATATAGCAAGAGCCTTTCTGAGAGGCCTATCCATTAGAACTCCTCGCACGGAGTTAGAGAGGCATGAACCTTTAGTAGTAGGTCATTATGACCGTATACATAGGTTAAAAGAACTATTACACATTGAGCATGAGCATGTAGAAACTCTCAAGCAAGAAGAATAAAGGAAAATGTATATGTGCCTACATGAGCAATGCTTGAGAGAAGAAAAGGTTGAGCATGAAGAGCAAGTAGATAGGTTGGCTTGAGTCAACCTATACATAGGTGGTGAGGAATACCAACATGATAGGCATGCCAATTCTCAGCATGAGAGACACACTAGACAAAGAGACGAGCACACTCACCATGCCTTGCAACATCAAAAACACCTAGATCTAGAACAAACATAATTTAATGAGGAACAGACAGGGATGGAAGATCAAGAGTAGACATATCCTAAACCTCCATCCATGGTCATGGAGGATGAATACAAACACCCAAATCAGGTAAACATAGGATTACCTCCCTTACCACCATGAGTAAACCTTCAATAATAGGAGATTATTTCTTTTAAGGTGTACCAAATACTCATTGAGAGAGTCAAATATCTTGAGAATTAGGACATGATTGGGAAAAATCCAACTTTGAGAAAAATACACAACCAACCTCTATGCCCCTCAGTCCTGAGTCTTCCATACCATAGGTACTTTATGATGCATATGCTAGACAATTTTAAAGGAGAGGAAGATACATAAGAACACGTTATAAATTTCATGAACATGTTATTCTAGCTTGAGTAGAATGACATCCTAATACTAAGAATATTCATCATGATATTATCGAGTGTAACAACTCAATTATTCAATCAATTTCCCAAGCACAAAATCATCAACTATGAGCGACTGGTGAATGCATTCCTTGAATGCTTATCCTTTAGCATCAACAAGAAGGTGAATATGTCCCATCTAGACAACTTAAAGTAATATGACAATGAGCCAATTATGGATTATGGGAACATGTGGAGGAAAATAATGGTAGAACTACTATTCTTTGTTCCCACTACAGAGCTCACTTGAATGTTCACAAAGAGCTATACCATACACATCTCATTGATATTTTAGCTACAAAAATATGATACATTCAAAGAAGCCTTGGCTTAGGCTAAGCTTATAGAAGACATAAAGGTTGATGAAGGAGACCTAATGCTCTAGAACAAAAAGGAGTAGAATAATACCAACTACAACAAGAATCAACAGAAGTAGGCCAAGCCTGCTCAAGTCAACCAGGTTGTTTTAAGCATACCAAAGGGAAGAAATAGCCAACAACCACAAAACTATTAGGCTCACACCTATCACCCAATTACAACCCCAAGAACAACCATGATAAAAATAAGGAACATTGACCACATCGTTATTCACACCTCTATATAAATCGATGTAATCTATATTTAATCAGTTAAGTGAGGTACAAAATATTATATTTCTTGATGTACAACTTCAAAACCCTAACCATCCCAAACCCAAGGGATATAGAGAAGATCGATATTTCCCATATCATATATAGCAAGGACATGATATTGAGGCATGTATTGGTTTCAAGCATGTTGTCCAAAACATGATTGAAAAGGGTGAGCTAAAAGTTGACAACCCACTAGAACTTGATAATAGAGATATGGGTATATTTAGAAACCTATTGCAAAATCATGAGGCCCCTAGAGATCAGGGTTCCCAAGTGAATCAAGTCCAAGTCCAATAACCCACTCAGGGATGTATCGAAATAGTTGAGATAGTCAACGTGGCAACTAGGAGTTGGTGATATGTCCAACTAGAGCCTCCAGAAACTCCCATTCATGTCCTAGCTACACCTCGATAGAGATATATAAAAAACAATCCTCTAGGTCTGCTAGTGTGACCTATGGTAACTTCTCATAGTAGACTGGAGCAAAATCTACAAATGACTATGGCCAAGTTGTCAATTTTTGAGCTCATAAAATAATCTCCTATGCATAAGGATAATTTTAAGGATATCTTGATATCGATCGAGCTCCAACCCCAAAACCCAAAAGCATTCACACACTTTATGGGGCAAGTGCAATAGTGCCAAGAGCCTGTGATACATTTCTATGATCATGAAATCAAGGTAGTTCCTACTACCTTAGAATACCTACCTTTGTATATCATCATGTCAGTCAATGGCATATCCTTCAAGAAGGTTCTAATCGACACAGGCTCATAGATCAGCATTATCACAATAAAGGCTATAGGGCACCTAGATATCCCTAGGTCCAACATTATCCCAACCTCCTGCATGTTAAGGGCTTTCAACGATGCACTGTTCTCCATAGTGGGTACAATCATTCTGCCTATAAAGGTAAGAAATAAGACCATACCCATGATGTGTCATGTGTTTGAGGGGACAATGTAGTAAAATATCCTCTTAGGGTATCCCTAGATAATTGACATGCAGTGCATTCTCTCAATCCTACACCAATGCATCAAGTACGTGCATGAGGGATAGGTTCATGTGGTTTCATCCCATGAAGATCCATTTAAATACGTGCATCAGGTTGAATTTATAGGGGACTTCATCCTTCTATTGACACACCTGTAGATAAGGCCTTCATACCTGACCATGTAGCCAAAAAAATAAAGCAAATTAGTGAGATATGACCCGTCCATATCAACATCACCTCCTACATCTAAAGCTACAAGAGCTTCTGATAAGCCTTCAAAATTTAAAGCAAAAGATACTTATAAGCTAAAAACACCCCTAGTGGAGGAATGACCTAAAGGACTTCCAACTATAGTAGTTGTAGAAATTCCAAATCCTAGGGAGGAGAAGAATTCCCAGGACATAGCCGAAGAGGTACCTCAACCTACCTTACCTGCTTCACCAACAACATCATTCGCACCATAGGTGATAGTTAACCTAGCCAAAATAGGTTTAGGAGAGTATATTGTATAGAACGTGACTTTCACACCTATATTTGAGTCTACACAAGACATGAGATGGCCATGAGTCCCAAACCTACTAGTAGGGATAGTGGTTCCATTGGGTATCCCCCCTAACCAAACAAACTTCATCTATGCTAGCTTGGATTGCACCCAAGATAATTCAAATATCAAAGAATATGAAGATGAACCATTCACCATGAATATTCATTACTTGTCAAATCTAGAGTTTGCTCTAAGGTAGTTTGATCGATGTCATTGGCATGGCTATGGCTTAGGTCTATACGAGCAAGGGTGTCGGCTTCCATTCCAGCCATAATACCAGCTACCTACTAATAGGTTTTGTCTAGGGTATTAGATACAGAGTCACAATGATTCATTGGTAGTAGCCATAGATAGGCTAAGCTTGGGGTGCAGGGAAGACATTGACTAGAATCCCTATCAATCTCCTAGTAAAAACTACTTGGGTGATGGATTTATTTCTATGGTCAATATCAAACTACCCAATGAGTATCACCCTAATTCCTCTCTTGAAGCACACCCATAAAGAATCATCCTATGGGAGGATGAGCCAACCCATGGTTATGAGCAAGAGGAAAATGAATGTCTCAAGTGAGGATGAAGATGAAACCAACTTGGCTTATCATGGGCCTCGATATTTATAAAACCTTGCTTGGTCTAGCAACACAGAGAGCAAATACATTTTATATGAGAATGGCTATGAGTGAGAGGACTCAATAGATATGACCTACCTTGGGCCTAGAAATGCAAGCCACATTATAGAGCCAACATTAAATTCCAATGGTTTCTTCATACACAATGATGATTATGAAGATGAGACTGAGATGGCCTATCTTAGGCATTAGTAGTAAATTCACCGCTCAATTCCAATGGGCAAGAATGAGGGTTTCTTCATAAGGTATTATGACTATGAGTATGAGATCAAGATGGCTTATCCTAGGCCTTGTTATTGCATCAATTCAATCTACTTGTTGAAAGAGAGGTGATACTCCACACAATAGATCCTGACCTGCACTTCCTTGGAAGACTAGTAAATCTAGATGTCATCTATCACATGGTTTTCCATGATTCACCAACATTTAGAGATCTACTACTACCTAACGAACCCATCATCTCGTCTATCCATAAATTATATCCTAATATCCCTATACCCCTATATCCTCATCACGAGTATGGAAGGAAACTCATTGATGCAAAGTCTAATCCACATGGTCCTAGATATTTTATCCCATCCATCAACATGATCTCCATAAATTTGACCACTCCACTGCATAACCTAGCAGATCCTTCAAAACCACTATGTCTTAACTTAGATGCTATTGATTGGGATTGTGTTGATTTACCCCTAGAGCCTTAATATTTCTTCCCTAATGAAGATATGCTACAATTGTTCCATTTTGCACCAAGCTATGCCCATGATGTATATCATGTTGATCTCGACCCTAAATCAGTGGGACCCGTAAATCTAGTAGATGACATCCACTTAATCCCCAGTTCTCACCAACTTGAGGAGGGATCACATATGTCAATAGAGGAGACTTTCAATGTGGACATCAACGATGATCCTTATCATCCAAATAAAGTCAAGTTTAGAGAAAGTTTATCTCTGGAGGAACAAGCCATAATTATTCCTCTATTGAAAGAGAGACGCAGCTTCTTTTATTAGACCTACAAATATATGTCAGGACTCGATACAAAATTGGTTGTCCACAACCTTATGTTGGACCCCACAAATAAACTAATCAATCAAAATATTAGAAAGATATATCCAACCATCGCTTTGATGGTAAAGAATGAGTTGTAGAAACTATTGTATGTAGTCTTTATTGTTCCTGTCGACTATCCATAATGGGTATCAAACATGGTGCCCATAGGAAAACTTGATGGAAGAATATGTATTTGCATGGATTTAAGGGATCTTAATAAGACAACACCAAAGGATTCATTCTTGTTTCCCAACATAGATGCTCTTGTAGATGCAACTACGGGTCATGAGATGATATTCCTAATAGATGGTTTTTTTGTTACAATTAGATTCATATTAAAATTGAAGACCAGCATAAAACCACATTCACCACTCCATGGGGGATATTTTTCTACAAAGTGTATCACTCCAAATTTTTTGCACCCTTACCTTCAGGCTATAGGATCCGCACCCGGAAGGGGGATGTGAAAAGGATGGGACAATACCTCGGACTGAGAGGCCCTTGGAAGGTCTTGCCTCTCGGGGGAGGTGTATAAGGGTGAATTTTTGACGGATGGTGGGTTCACCAGGAAAATTTTGAATGGCAGTTTCCACGCCTAGGTTGAGAGGGTGTTTGATGTGTTCATTTTTATGCTTGATCATTCAACTCCTAGGTTTGGCCGATATGAACCTAAACTATTCTATATGCCAATGCTAATTTCAATGAATACAAAAAATAGAAATAGATGCAAATAACAGAGAATATGTTAACCAGAAGGTATCATACCTGATCCCGAATGTCTGATGGATATTCTGAGTCTTTTAGCAGTTTAGATCATCTTAGTTTGTACATTATTGTCTGATATTTCTTAGGATTGTCCCAAATCATAGAGGGTCATCTGAAATTAGATAGAATCGTCTAAAATCTAACGAATTCGTCAGACAAATTCGTCAGAAACCTGCAATCACAAAAATAGATGCAAAATACCAAATATGCAAATGCAGAAGCAAGGGGTAATAGTAGAATTAACAGCAAACATGCCTAAATAATAGATTCTAATGATAAATAAGAAAGTGCAGTAGATTTAATGATTGATTTTAACTTTATCATGCAATTATGTTAAATGAGGTGAACTCCAAGATGCATAAAACAAAATAACTTAAAACAGTGCAGAGATATGATATGAAAAATGTATAAAAGCTAAGAAAATGCTGTTACAATCACAATGACACTGAGAGGGGGGGTGAATCAGTGTGTTCTTTAAAAACTTAAAAGCAATTTAGACTTTTAAATAAACTGCAGCAGATTAAAACAGAAATAATAAAAGTACTAAGAACATCACACATAACACGGCATTTTAACGAGGTTCATGATGTGGCTACTCCTCAAAAATACTGCTTGGACTACCATAAAAATCCAGTCAAATGCAAAGCTACAACTTTACATAATCATTCACCAGCACCAACTGGTAAGAGGCACCAACCTCTAAATTTTATCTGCTACAATAGAATGGAGCACCAACTCCAATTTTTCCAGCACCAACTGGAAAGAGGCACCAACCCATTTTTCAAGCTACAACTTGAAGATAATAATAAAAATTGCAGAATGTAAACTTTCACCTCAATTATCACGATCTACTATTTTTTTTGCGATCTGCTGCTTGTCGGCATTCGACTGCTACTATGAAAAATGATTCGCACTTTTTCAACCACTCCTCTATATCTCTCCGCGTTCTCTACTACAACTTCATAGAAATATTACTTCTACAGCCAGCACACTGTCATTTCACACTCGAAACATGACTTTTGCATATCGCGTTCTTATCTTCTCTTTGCACCACTCACTCTGCTGCACCTTCCATGAAATCTCACTTCTACCATCTGCATATTTTTGCCTCGGACTTTAAACACGCCGTCTGCATATTGCTCTCTTTTTTCTCGATCAGTCGATACGCACTCACTCACTATCTCATCGCTGCGATCTCTTTTCTTTAACTCCAAAGAACTATCCCCGACTTACACTCTGCTGCACATGAACTTCATTCGCATATATCGCATCACGCCCACTCTTCAACCTTGCAACAGTCCCGCCTTTTTATAGAAGAGAATATCCCATCAAAATATTCTCAAACACGTCAGCTGCAACCCTAATTAGGTCAACATCAAACCCTAGAATTTTTTGGTTGCTTAACCTTGCTTTGTCAGCAGGAAACCCTAATTGATCTGTTGCAAAACCCTAGCAATGTCGGCTTTGAAAAAAAGCCGGTGAACAACTTTAATTTAGTTTTAAAATATTAATTTAAATTTTAAATAAATAAATAAAATTTAAACTGGATATTTAAAATTAAATATCTTCATCATCGGAGCACCTTTTTCAAAAAAACGAAGAGCTAACTTGGGTTTTAAGAAAAACCCATTTCAAAGCTACGACCATGGATTTAAACAAAACCTATAATTTAGTCTGCCTTGGTTTTCACAAAAACCCTTCCACTCTTTGACATCAATGACAACATCAACACTTGAGCAAGGGCAATGTACCCAAGGCACCCAAAATTGCCAACAATCTCCCCCTTTGTCATTGATGGCAACCCTTTACTAAAAACACATCTTCAAGAGCCAAAACTGAAATCAATCTCTTTGAAGTTTTGCTCCCCCTGACTTGAAGCTTTCCTCTTCACTTGAAGCTCTCCCCCTTACTCATATCTCTCCCCCTTTGTCATCAATGGCAAAGGGCCACCTTTGGGGCTCAAAACTAAGAATGAGCCTCTTAGCTTAAACTTGGGCTACCCTCAATCTAGACTATAGTCAGGATCGCCTCCAATTGTACGAGATCGTCCGAAATAATTCGAGATTGTCTGCGATTATCCAAGCTAGCTTCGACTGAAAAATAGTAGAGTTCCTACAATAAAAAATGCAAAAATACCAAATGCAAGCAATAATGCGAGGGAATAAGGAGCTAACTCTACAATGAAATCCTGTCAACAAAGGGGTTAGGGGTTCAGGGAGAATCAGCCAGGGGGAATCAGGGGGATAAACTAGAAAAATCCTAGTTTATATAGGATTAGGAAGAGGTTTGGGAGGTTGGGGATCATCCCAATCTAGGAGATCTCCAACAGGGAAATCTCCAACTGCACAGACACGCTTCTACCCGGGTTGGAGATGCTGTTGAAATAGAAGCTAATTATGAAAATTCGGTTTTGGGACAAAATCGTCTAGACGTTCTGTTCCAGACGAATTCGTCAGATCAAGGACGATTTTGTCTAATCTACGACGATATCATCCAACGGTCAAAACAAATCCTAAAAATGGTGCGAAAAATGGGGAAAGCAGGTAAAAGGCGGTTTAACGGGCAGTTTGGGGTTGAAATTCAAATTTTTATATTTTATCTTTTTACTAATGTTTTAACCGTGCCAATTTTAGGGTGCTACATTTTGCCTCCTCTTTAGCAAATTTTTCGAAGAAAATGCGTTAAATACGAGTTTTTCCTATTTTACAAGAAAGAAAAACATATACTCAATTTTTTAGACGACAATTCTTGGTCGAATCGTATGAATGCTGACTATGGTGCCCCCTCCGTGTTTTTACCCAAATCGAATGTTTGAGGTAAAAATGCAGAAAAGTAAAATTTTAAAATGTGGATTTTTAAATAAATTAAAGAAAATAGGGAAAAACCCTAATTCATTTGTACTATTCACTTTTACTGTTCCAGAGTTCTGCAGAGAAGAAAAATGGTGGAGACAGCGCATAGAGCGACAGAGGTCTGGCGCGGGTTACGGGTAAGGATCTAATCCTAGTAGATTAGGTTTAATGTAACTTTGTGCAAGTTTTTTTTATTTAAATTTGATTGTTTGGGGCATCGTGACCGTTTTTAGGCCGTCAACGTCGTCGGGACAAAATTGTCCCGATTTCATCGAAATCGTCCCTAGAGCGTCGATTTTGTCTAACGACGAAATTAGCGAATTAGGGGCGATTTCGTCCAACAAGGGGTGATTCCCAAGTTGTGAAATCGGAGATGATGTTGTCCTCACAAAGGACGATTTTGCCCAATTGGGGATGATATCATCCAATGGTGGACGATATCATTTTAAACTTGATTTTAAGTTGTTTAATTTGATGTTAATGATTGGTTGATTAATGATTTTGTTGTTTTATTGTTTATTTTGTAGAAGGGATTACTAAAGAGCTAGGAATGGAAATACGACGGGGTAAGAGATGACATAGTCGTGCTTGACCAGGTAGAGCATGACCAACTTGGACAGGTCGGTCTACAGCATGTGGCAGAGATGCCACAAGTATCGAATGACATAGGGCTACTGACAACCCTAGCAAAGAAGTGGTATCTGGGGTCGTCCTTCTTCTGGTTACCGACAGGGGAGATGGTTCCCACTCTAGAGGATGTATGGAGGATCATGAGGATCCCCATACAAGGATGGCTAATGACGCCTATGGCAAATCAGGGCCAGGCGATGATGAGGCTCACTGGAGACCCGAGCTTCACCCTAGAGAAGGGTGAAGTGAACATCGAGTCTCTAAGGTAGATGCCTGGGGCATCTAGACTAACACGGGTTTTGGTAGGAGTTATCAATGGCTTACTGTTGTGCCACCAGAGCAGATATAGACTACTATGGGTGCTCTCAGACAGTCTACAACATGAGAGACCATAGGTATAGATTTGCATGGGGAAGCTTTGTTCTTTATCACTTGTATAGTATCCTACATGGGGTCGTATACAAGGTAGGTCGATGTCTGGTCTTGACATCGCTGCTACAGGTTTGGTGCTGGTAGCACATTGTGGTGCAGAGGCTGGTAGGGCTCTGATTGACAGGGATTGACCGGGAGAGGCCCCAGGTTTTCTATTGGTGGCTATAGAGGGGGTCACAATGGTAGATAGATCTGCCGATGTCACAGAGGTTGGTAGATGACCTCATCCTAGACCAGATCACCTAGAGGCCATGACGAGAGCACCCCGGGTGGGCAGAGGATGGGCAGGATCTGGCTTGCATTAGGAGGGTCTGCTGGCTGAGGATGGAGCGGGGAGAGGTAGATCTCCATTGCTATGATCGAGTACTACGATAGTTTGGTCTACAGTAGGGTATCCCTTCTCTCAAGGATTACGAGTACTCCTGGACAGTTCAGTATAATACTACACTGAGTGGAGCTCTAGATATGCAGTGATTCTAGAGTCAAGATGCGGACGATGCCCCCATCCATCCCATGGATGGTGACCCAAGGTTATACATGGCTATGATTCCTGGTATGTAGGCATCCACCCTCCTCAGATGACGAGGGTGCAGGGTCCAGTACACGCTGTGGTGCACTAGATGGGGACACAACGACAGGCTATTATTGAGGCAGCACGGGGGCATAGAGAGAGAGAGTAGCGATGGATCCCATAGGAGAGATGCCAGAGGATGGTACGGGATCCACAAAGGCCATGGGAGATAGAGCGGAGGGAGGAGAGGCTCCCTTCATAGCAGGGAGAGAGACCACCATTGCCTAATAAGGGCAAGGGTGTTGACACAAGGGATAGCAATGAGACAGCAGCTCTCCAGGCTGAGGTTGCCCACCTCTGGGCTCAGGTGTAGACATTGCAGGATGAGGCTACATGGCTCAGAGCTTGGGGTGGAGGGGTGAGCAGGGATGATCTATTGTGGTCTATTGCTCAGACCGCATTCTACCAAGGGTTATACTATCACATGGTTCCAGAGAACTAGAGAGTACCACTACCAGCCCCTATTGCAAAGCCGATCATGATGGGATCATCAAGGACATCCTCATAATCGATGACGAGGACCCGAGATACAGCCCATACCTCTATGGGACCACCTCCTCCACGTCAGGGTGGGCGAGGAGATGAGGCTGAGAGCTTGAGGGCTTCACGAGGCTAGGTGTCTATGGACTATAGATTTTGTAGAGATTTTTGAGAGGATTGAGTATGCCAGGGTATAGATTGTGGCATACCAATCCAGTTCTGATATGATGTATATAATTTTTGGATATATATGATCTTGGTTCTGATGATATGATTTGTTCATATGTTTTTATGATGCTTTAATATTTGAATTGTTTGCCTATTTGATTGAGGATTCATCTAATTATGTCATGTTTGAAATATTATAATTTGATGTCATGCTGTAAGATTTTAAATGAAATAATCTGATGTAAACAATTGGTTGTGGTGGTGTGATTTTGATAAAAAATAGAAGGGACTTCTAACAATAATTTCAAAGGACATTATCACTGTTATAGACCATTTCATGGAGTCACCGTTCACTCGGTCATCAAGCTAATCCCAGTATAGAAATATTATTAAAAGTAAAAGAGTGCAACATATGATAAGATTCAAAATGAGGGGGAAAGGGGCAGCGATGAGCGAGAAGGAAGTGATGGGAGGGCATGGGAGTGGGAGTGCCAACACTGTGAACTTGGGTACCAAAAATTTTGAGGGCCGCAGCAAGGCAGAGGGAGGGCAGTCATAGAATGGATGCTCGATAGAGTTACCCAAAGATGGAGGTAGACGCGGGAAGGATCCGCCTGACAAAGGGAGAGACTGCCAACAGAAATTGTATGCAGAGGCAGCGGCTTCTGAAACCCCAAATGGTATTTTCACTAAGGACCTCTTTTTGTCCGGGGATGAACTAGACATCCCAAAGGAAATCCTATCAAGTTTCATCGAATTTGAAAAATTTACCCTAATCAAGAAGTTTATTGGAGGGCATCCCGATATGGAGACCATCCACAGGTGGGCGATAGGAAAATGGTGGACCTCGGGTCATATGGAGCTGGCTGCCCTATCCTAGGGTTTTTTCACAATTAGGCTGAATAATGCGGAGGATTACTGTAAAATTTTGGCTGGGGGCCCTTGGTTTTTGGGACGCAGGAGTCTCTTTCTCAGGAAGTGGGGGATGGATTTTAACCCCGAAACCCAGAGTATTAATATTGCCCCAATATGGGTTAGGCTGTCGAACCTTCCCCTTTTTTTTTGGCATGAAAATGTTATCAGGGGTATCGCTCGTTCCATTGGTGAGTTGGTCACCATTGACCCTCCCACTTAGGCCCGATCCAGATTTTTCCAAGCTCACTTTTGTGTCCTGGCATATTTGGAAGTGAACCTTCCATCCTCCATCACTCTTCGGTATGGAGGCTCCGTTCTTCATAAGCAAGTCATTAACTATGAAAATAGATCGGCCTTTTGCCCCCGGTGCAGTTCCCAGGGGCATCTTCAGTCAAATTGTCCTCTTCAAAAGTCGGGGATGAAGGGTGGGGCTTCTGGCAACCCCCCGGAGCAAGAAGGAAAACAACCAAAACACCCTGTAGTGACAGTGCCTGAGTCTCCAGATCCTTCTGGGGTTCTCCCCGAGTCGGATGCCATTCTGTGCAATGCAAGTTCCCAACCAGAACCTCAAGTGGAAAAGGATCAGTCTCCTTCTCGTATGTCTACTTAGGCTGATTCCTCTATTTGTCAAAACAAAATACCTCCCGAGTCCCTGTTGGAAGAGTATCTGCTGAGCAAGAGGTACGAATAGCATGGCAATATTAGTCTGTGAAACACTAGAAACCGAAAGCAAGGGGTGGATTTCGACTGTGAAAGAAAATAGGGGCAACCTCCTAACAAAGAAAGAAGGGATAAGGAAACGGTAGCAGACATTGCAAATGGATCCCAGCAGTTGCTTTTTCAAGAAGATTCTGACTCCCTCCAGTAGGGAAAGGGAGGCAAGAAAGTCTTTAAAATGTCCAGATGAAAATCCTCTCATGGAATGTGAGAGGTCTTAACGGAGTGGCCAAACGTAGGGTGGTGGCCAATCTTTGAAAGAAGTCTAACCCATCCATCCTCATTTTGTAGGAGACTAAGTCTGATGCCTCTGCCTCTGTCAAGGTTTCCAGGGCCATTTGGGCCAAGGCCAAATTCCTTTCCAACCCTGCAATAGGTTCTATAGGCGGTCTCATGGTGCTGTGGGACTCTGACAAGGTCAAGGGTAGTCTTCTATCGGCTTCCAGCAGGACTATCAATGTCCTGTTTCACTCCAAGGTTGATAATTTTTCATGGATTTTGACCAATGTTTATGCCTCGAACTCTGCTTCGGAGCGAGCTAAGTTGTGGAAAACCATCTCTCTGATGAGGGAAATTTTTAGTGACTTCCTATGGGTTGTGGGAGGGGATTTCAATTACCCTCTTCATCCCTCTAAAAAGAAGGGAGGCGCTGAGTTGGCTAGCCGTAGCATGGAGGATTTCAAAGATTTTGTTTCGTCCAATAATCTTCTTGACATCAAACTTAAGGGGGTGTCCTTCACCTGGAGCAATAGGAGGATTGGGAGCAATCTCATCCAGGTCAAGCTCGATCGGTTACTCATTTCCCACGAATCTATTCCCTTCCTTGATGCTGCAACTCTCTTAGCTTTGCCAAAAATTGGGTTGGACCATAATCCCATTCTGTTAGAGGTCACTGGCGGGCCTAGGTTTAAGATCCCTTTTAGATTTGAGTCCATGTGGATTTCCCACAAGGATTTCAAACAGTTGGTTTCAAAATGGTGGCAGGTGATGGTGGTTGGTTCAGCGTCCAAAAGACTGGCCCTAAAACTTAAGATGATTAAAAAGAACTTAAAGGCGTGGAATAAGGAGGTTTTTGGCAACATTTTTTATTATAAAGGTCCATATCTGAGTGCTTGAAGAGTTTAGAGGAAAATATGGAGGTCGAAGGGTATTCTAAAGGCCTCAAATAGGAGGAACGGAGCCTTCTAGTGGACTATCATTCCATTCTTGCCAGTGAGGAAACGTTTTGGTGTCAGAAGTCTAGGGATCTCTGGCTGAAGAGCGGTGATTCAAATTTGAAGTTTTTCCATGCATCTACCATGAGACACAAGGGTGCCAACAAGATCAGACAAGTGTTGTGTAAGGATGGGCACACTACCAGGGAGATTGAGGAAATTCAAAGCGAAGCAGTCGATTTCTTCCAGGATTTGCTGGGTGTTCCTCCTGATAGTGTCCTCCAAGTTTAGAAATTTGTGCTTGCTAATTTCCCTACCAAGGTCCCCCATGAGGCAAGTATTAAACTCTTGGAACTTTTTTCCCATTTCAAGATTAAGGATGCTCTTTTTTCCATGCAACCAGATAAGGCCCCCGGGCCTGATGGGTTCCCCCCGATTCTTTCAAGTTATGTGGGATGTTGTGGGGCCTAATGTCTGTGAGGCTATCTTAGAAATCCAAGCATCAAGATCCATCCATCCGAAGCTCAACTCTACCTTCCTAGCTCTCATTCCTAAGTCGCCCGCTTGCAAAAGTTTTTCTGACTATCGTCCCATAAGCCTCTGCAATGTTTTCTACAAGATTCTTACCAAGACCATTGCCAATCGTCTGAGATCCCTCCTCCCCTCTTTGGTAGGTTCAGATCAGGGGAACACTGTTAAGTGTAGAAACAGCCTTTACAACATCATTACTATTCATGAAACCCTCCATACTGCCCAATGTTCCAAGAATGATGCACTTTTCCTTAAACTAGACATGAATAAAGCTTTTGACAGAGTGGACAGGAGGTTCCTCTGTGCTGTACTTTGCAAGTTGGGCTTCCATCATCACTAGATTTACCTTGTGAATAGTTGCATTTCCACTCCATACTTTTCTGTGCTGATCAACAGGTCCCCCACTGGATTCTTCCAGAGTGCTCGCGGCCTCAGACAAGGTGATCCTCTGTCTCCTATTTTATTCATTCTTTTGGCAGAGGTCCTTAGCTAGTCTTTGAATGAAGCCCTCCACCAAAGCAAGATTTTTGGCATTTTCCATACTTCCAGAGTCACTCACCAACAGTTTATGGATGACACACTCATATCCACTAGAGCGTCTGTCACTCAGGCCAAATCTATCAAGCGCATTTTGTCCCGGTATGAGAAGGCTTCTGGCCAAAAAGTTAATTATTTGAAGAGCAAAATTTATTTTGTTAATACCCCTCTGGGTAGGAAAATTCGCATTGCCATAATCCTCGAATGCACTATTGATTCCCTTCCTGCAACTTATTTGGGGTTGCCACTAGTTTGCAATGGGCGAGGTGGTGGGAACATCTAGAATTCAATTTTGGAACGACTTCATAAGAAACTCAGCACTTGGAAAGGCAAATTGCTATCTCAAGTTGGGAAGGCAACCCTCACCAAAGCCTGTCTTCAAGGAATTCCCACCTATTTCATGTCTATTTTCATGCTTTTTGTGTTTATCCATTCCAAAATCGAGCAAATTCAAAGGAATTTTCTCTGGGTCCGGCAGCGAAGAAAATCCAAAATTCCTCTGGTGGCATGGGATAAGGTTTGCCTTCAAAAGGACCAAAGGGGCATGGGATTGAGAAGATCCAGGCTCATGAACACTACCTTAATTTCCAAACATGCTTGGAGAATTCTTATTAATGCACCAGCGGAATGGGTCAATATACTTAAAAGAAAGTATCTTGGGGAAAATTCTCTCCTGGAAGCTGAGTCTCCTCATGAAGCTTCGGCTTTCTGAAATACGGTGCTTCAGGGCCTTTCGGTGATTAACAGGGGTGTTCATTGGATCTTAGGGGATGGATCCATGATCCTTTTTTGGAGAGACATGTGGGCTATAGATGAAGCTCTCGTTGTAAATCATAACTTTGCTGGCTTGAGGGCCTAGATTGATCCAAATAGTCATCTCAAGGTTTCGGATTGCATTGACCAGAGTTCCCTTCACACTTAGCGGAAAATTTTGATGGTGTATGGGTTTGATAATGAGGTGAATTTCTTGTACAGTGTCCTCCAATCGGTGTTAATTCCTTCAATCATAATATATGACAGAATTATTTGGAGCAACACACAGGATGGGCGGTTTTCTGTTAAGTCCGCTTATGATCTTCTGTCGTGTGAGGCTGTTGTGGACCCCCGGTGGAAAGCAATTTGGAGGAAAGGGATTTTTCCTAAGATAAATTACTTTGCTTGGATTGCCTTTTATAAAAAATCCCTTACCATAGACGATCTCCATAAGAGAGGCCTTGCAATTCCCAATAGGTGCTATCTTTGCTTAGCTGAC
Source organism: Wollemia nobilis (assembly GCA_028583015.1). Classification (NCBI taxonomy): domain Eukaryota; kingdom Viridiplantae; phylum Streptophyta; class Pinopsida; order Araucariales; family Araucariaceae; genus Wollemia; species Wollemia nobilis. The sequence goes on from JAQPPZ010001925.1 coordinate 9,985,916, forward strand.
TGTGAAACATCCGATCACTTATTTTTGCATTGCCCATTTTCCCATTCGGTCCTAAGCTATGTGTTGTCTTCCTTCCAAGTACTTTGGTGCTCCCCTTGCTCCCTTAAATATGCCTTCCTCCAATGGCCCAAGCCCTTTAAGAATTCTAAGCTCCGATTCCTTTGTGAGGCTGCCTTTCACCATTCCATCTGGAAAATTTGGCTGGAGCATAATGCTAGAGTCTTCAGCAAGATCCCTAGAATGGCTCCCTCTGTTGCCCAGCGGGCCTTATCCTTTGCTGTCAAGAATTCAAAAACTATTCCCAGCTTCCGCCCTCACAATCCTTGGGAGGCAATTATTTTCAAAAGACTGGACCTTGGCTCCTCTTCCAGAGTTGACTCAGTGAATGGCCGCAGGGAGATCACTTGGACCAAACCTCCTTTGGGGTGGATCAAACTTAATTTTGATGGGGCTGCTAAAGGCAACCCGGGGACCACTGGTTCCGGGGGGCTTGTTAGGGACCATAATGGGAAGCTGATCTTGGCCTACTATGAAAATCTGGGCCCTCAAACCAATCATTTTGCCGAAGCCCGTGGTGTGTTGAAAGGGTTGTAGGTCATATCGAATGATCCTAGGCCTTTAATTATTGAATGTGATTCTCTAAACATTATCAACTACCTTCGTGGCTCCAAAGACCCATTGTGGCGGGTCCTGAATATCATCCTCGAGGCTAGGATGCTCCTCTCTCGGTGCGCCAGGTGGGAGGCGGGGCACATCTATAGAGAAGGTAACCGGGTGGTGGATCACTTGGCCAACAAAGGACTGATGACCACGTGCCTGGTTGTTTTGTGTTCTCGTTTCCCAACCGAGGTGGATAGTTTGGCCAAGGCAGATATTCCCTCATGATGAAGAATTTGTATCATAGGTCTTTGATATATTGTCTTTGGCTATTATTCTATTTTAATGTATTTCAAGATCAAGATTTCCAACTGTTCACGTCTTCTGGGGCCCTCGGGCATTTTGTATTTCCCTGTCTTTTTTACGAACTGCTCTATTTACCCAGCCATCCGGCATGAAATATCTTTTAGCAAGGCTTATTTTGTACATAAGGTTTTGGGATCCTTTATAAAAACCCACAATTAATCTATTATTATAATTACCCAAAAAAAAAAAGTAAAAGAGTGCTTAAGAGACTGTCTTAAGACTTTGTGTTGTAATGATGGAGATAATGATGGTTTGATGATTTGTTTTCAGATTTTCATAAAAAATTATGCATGAAATACGAAAATATGATTTTGCTAGGCATAAATTCCTAAGTGTGATAAAATTTTGAACAATGCCTTAGAATTTATACCATGGTTGCAATATTGAATTTTGAACATAATGTCATGAAATATAATAGGTGTTCGTTTGTTTGTAAAGCATAATTGTGTAACATAATGATGCAAGTCATATGTTTTTTATGAATTTGTTTTTTAAAATAAATGGAAAATAAAATTAGAACAATGGTTTGTGCTAGGCATAGAATTATAGTTATAGACTTATACCATCATCACGAAATCCAAAGAATAAAATAGATTGTTGGTTTTTGCAAGATGAATTTTTGACTTTTCATAAACATAATAATATGAACATGTTGTTTGAAATCATTTTTGTGATTTTGTGAGAAAATTTATATAATTTCTTTTATAGAAAACAAAAATTCTGAAATAAAAGAATAAAATTATTCCGAAAAGAATTACAGAAACATTTTAAATTATCTCAAAGACAAATGTAGATTTATAAGGGATCCTCATGTGCAAATGTGAGTTCATTACCGATCTTGATTTATCATAATGATACAAAATCTCTCAAATACAAATGTGTGTGTGATTGTATTGTTCATTCACCAATTTTGAGCAAGATAATGTGATACAAGTAATTTGCCTTGACCAAATGAATGTTCGTTGACCATGATTTATATGCATGTAATCGTACCAGACTACTATGTAAGTTAGGTTATCAAGAGCTAGCTAATCCATAAGGTGACGAGGTCTATACAAAAGAAGGTCGCTAATGTGACGGACATATCGCCACACTAGGAATTACCCAAGGCCAAGCGGGTTGGGCACAAACCACCTATTATGGGGCTTACCTCACAGTTTTCGAATAATTGAGAATTCCAGGGATTCAAGCTCATTCACCCTTCTTTTCTTTTCAAGGGGTAGGGAAAGGATTTTATTGCATTTTGCTTTTGTGTTTCTCTTTTGCTTCTTTTTTTTTTTGTACTTTTGTATTGTTGCTTGATATTGGAGAAAATACTGAAATATTGTGGTGATGATATAAAATAACCTTTTTCTTTTTCTCTTTTTTTTGAAATTTTCTTTTCTTCCTATGCTAGGGATACTTGCTTGGATTAGTTGTAGAGCAAGGGATTTTTATTCTGGGTAGGGGTGAGCTTTTCCTTTTGTCAATTCTCAAATATTCTAGACCATGTGCATGATAGGATAGCAAGGGAAAATTTTCGCTCAGGAAACCGTTTCTACTATGTAGCATCATATCGAATTTGCAATGAAATCATTTTAATGTAAAAAGATATACTTGGTTCAAGTAAATAACAAGATCAGTTCTCTATGCTCAAAACTTTATTTAATTCAACTGTGGACTTTGATATAAGAGAGATGAATAATCATACCAAATAAAATCAAGATATTTATACATGTGAATGTGAAAGTGCGGGATTCCAAATAAATGCTAATTTATCCAAAATAATTGAAAATATGACTGCAATACTTCACAATTTGAGAGGTACAAAAATAAAAGATTTTTTTGAAGATTTTGATGATTTTGAATGTTTTTAATTTTAAGTTATGAATTGAAAGAAATACAAGGTGATTATTTTTGAAATGTTTTAAAGAAGTGACTAAAAGGAAATAATATGCAAAACAAATATATACAATGATGAAATGACCAATTTTTATGCATAGTAACGTTTAAGATGCATAATGTTCATAGGTTCTTTAATTTATTTACCATCCAAGGTAGATAATTTGTATGCTCCTGATCCAAATTTAGTAGTGATGACATATGGTCCAAGCCAGTTGGGCTCAAATTTACCTTTAAGGTTTGTAGTTGCATTAGTATTTTTTTGATTTTCTTTTAAGATATGCTCTCTTAAGCTTGTTTTGGTAGGCACAAAGATGCTCCAAAGCATTGATGCACTTTTCATCGAGAAGTTCTAGCTGACTAAATCTGCTAGCACGATATTCATCCCCTACTTCAGTATCTTGAAGTAGTAGAGCTAAATAAGGAACTTCTAGTTCAAAGGGAAAAACGACTTCAGCACCATAAACCAAGACAAAAGGTGAAGTTCCAGTGGGGGTTCGAACACTAGTTCGATAGGCCCACAAAGCAGGATATAACTAAATGTGCCAATCTCGACCGGTTTTATTGACCAATTTTTTGAGAATTTTGATTAAGGTTTTATTAGATGCTTATGCTTGACCATTACCTTGAGGATAATAGGGAGTGGACCAGCGATGTTGAATTTTATATTTTTGACATAATTTTTTAACATCTTTATTTTTGAAACAAGTCCCATTATCTGAAATGAGATTGGCGGGAATTCCAAACCTACAAATAATTTGATTAAAAATAAATTTGGAAACTTGTGTTCTAGTGCAAGAAGCTAATGGCATAGCTTCAACCCACTTCGTGAAATACTCGGTGGCGATTATGATGAATTTGTGTCCATCGGATGACACGAGGTTGATTTTTCCAATGATGTCTAGGCCCCATTTTGAAAAGGGCCAAGGAGATGAAATAGCCTACAGTTCTTGTGCAGGTGCATGGACAAGGTCAACGTGTTTACGGCACTTGTCGCAATGTCACACATAATTATGTGCATCATTTTCCATGGTAGGCCAAAAATATCCTATCCGAAGGAGTTTCTTAGCAATGGCGCTACCACTAAAATGTCCCCCACAAGATCCATTGTGGGCTTCATTCAAAGCTGATCTAGATTCTTCTAGATTCAAACATCTCAATAAGATGCCTTCAAAAGATCTTTTGTACAAGGTATTACCAATAATCACAAAGTGACTTGCTTGTCTACGTAATAACCTACGTTGGTTGCTAGTACAACCATCAGGGAAGGTTCCTTTCTACAAAAAATTAAATATATCAGTATACCATGGTTCAGGAGTTGTTTCATTGATGAGAAACACATCCAAAGGTTCTAAGCATGATTTGCTTGAAGCGGGTTCCTAGAGTCGATGAATAATGATGGTAGCATATTCATCGTCTAACTCCAAGGGTAAAAGAGATGCAGCTGCAGCCATAGCGTCAGCCGCACGATTGCTAGTTTGAGGAATAGCTTCCAAAGTAACTTGATCAAACAAGGATAATAACTACAAAACATATGCTTTATATGGGCGTAATTTATCATCTCTGGTCTGATAAACATCATTGATTTGATTTATGACAAGTTGGGAGTCACCGAAAACCAATAAAATTTTAATTTTCAATGCCAAGGCAGCTCGTAATCCAAGGATAAGAGCTTCATATTCAGCGATGTTATTGGTGCAAGAAAATGTTAATTTGAAGGAGAGAGGTATAAGATGTTTTTGTGAAGATATTAAAATAATACCCGCACCAGCCCCACTCATGCATCGGGCTCCGTCAAAGTATAGGGACCATTGCTCTGAATGGTCTGCCTCTAGTTTAAGGCATTCATTAGGAAACTCAATGATGAGGGGATGAGTAGATTCTAAGGGTGCAGCAGCTAATTGATCTGCTATGATTTGACCCTTAACAGACTTCTATCCTATGAAGGTGAGTTCAAATTTGCTTAACGCAAGAACCCACTTGGTTGTGCGACCAGATAAATACGGCCGACTCATGAGATATCGCAAAGGGTCGAATTTGGCAATAACATACATTTTTTGACTGAGCATATAATGTCATAGTTTCTATGTAGAAAATACGACTGCTAGGCATAATTTCTCTAATATGGTATAACGAGTTTCATAACTGATTAAGGTTTTGCTAATGTAATAATTAGCACGTTCTTTCTTCTCATCGTCAAGTTGAGCTAACATAGCTCCTAAGGCAGAATCAGAAGCAGAAATGTACAAGATAAAAGGACGATCAGATCTAGGTGGGGAAAGCACTGGAGGTTTGAGGAGATATTGCTTAAGGAGTTCAAATGCTTCTTGGCATTCTTCGTCCCAATGAAAAGAGACATCTTTCTTAAGAAGCTTAAGAAAGGGTCCGATTTTGTCTGCCAACTTGTCGATGAAGCGGCGAATAGCTTGAAGCTTACCTTGTAAACTTCGTAATTCTGATATATTTGTGGGTGCGGGCATATCTATGATAGCCGTGATCTTGAGAGGGTCAATTTCAATGCCACGTAAAGAAACTATAACCCCTAATAATTTACTGGACTTAACTCCGAATATGCATTTAGCTAGATTTAGTCGGATAAGATATTCCCTTAACCGATCAAATACTTTCCTTAAGTCATTTAAATGATCATCTTCTTTGATGGAACGAGCTATGATATCATCTACATAATCATGTAGGATATCATGCATCATATCATGAAAAATATAAGTCATAGCTCGTTGATAGGTTGCACCTGCATTCTTTAAGCCAAATGGCATCACTTTCCAACAAAAGGTTCCCCAAGGGGTAATAAAGGCTATTTTGGCCTGATCTTCAGGAGCTATCCTGATCTGATTATAACCGGAAAATCCATCCATTAAGGATATCATTCCACTTCTAGCAGTAAAGTCAATGATCTGATCCATGTTGGGAAGAGGAAAATCGTCTTTAGGGCATGCAACATTAATGTCTCTGAAATCGGTGCAAACCCTAACTTTAGTGGCTTCTTTCTTGGTTACTGGAACTACATTTGAGATCCATTCGGCATAATCAATGGCTTGTATAAAAATGACTTTCAACAAGTTTTCTAGTTCTCCTTTGACTAGTAAGGCCACTTTAGGATGCATTTTTACGAGTTTTTGTTTAACGGGGTTTAGCATCTGGATGGACTACTAGATGATGCATAACTACGGAAGGGTCCAAACCTGGCATGTCTTCATATGTCCAAGCAAAGACATCTTCATAGTCTTTAAGAAATGAAATGTATTTATCTTGTTTTTCTTGACTCAATTCTGATCCAATATTGATTATGTGAGGGTTATGTTCGGTTCCAATGTTAATTTTTATAACGTTTTCAACTTCCATATGTAAATCTCTCTCAAAATTAGGTGGGGCGGATGAAACACCTAATTCTTGTAATTCTTCCAAGGTTAGCTTGGATAATTCATCTTGAGAAGTCGTAGCTTCAAGCTGGGCTATATTCGGGATAGAGCCATCAAAATAAAATTCATTATATAACAATTCCTCAATGGAAACATCATGAAAGATATCTCCCTCCAACTCTTCATCGGATTCGGCAATCATTTCGGGGTAGGCTATGGATAGCATATTGCAGGTAAAAGAATTATTCTTTGGACACAAAGAATCTTGTTTATCTAGATAATCTTGATAACATACGAGATGGTCATCATCCTCAAATGGAAAGGGCTGACCTTTACTAGAAAATAGGCCCACACCACAGTGGGCAGGCCACGGTTCTACCTCAAAAGGTTCTTTCATACCATTTTGGAAAGGTCCCAAACCTTTCCCTTTATATCCCAATTTAAGCATTATGGGCTTAGCTTTAAGATAATCATTAGCAAAATAGCATCTAGCATATCCATCACAATGTGTCTTAATGTTTATGGGTATTCTTCCCCAATCATATCCTTTATAAATAAAAGCACAACTCCCGACTTGGTAGATACTTCCCATAGGTTGTGGGAGACCCAAGGTACGAGGAGAGGGTGGGAGTTTATTTAAAAGGAGGGAAGTTTGCATGGCAGTGTTGGCTTCCTCAGATATAAGAATTGTAGATAAATCGGGTAAGAGCTCATCAGTAAGAGCATAAGAGGTAGAAGGAACATTTCCTACATCGTCGGGTGTAGAAAGGATGCCGGTAGTGGATGTAGATGTCATAGGGATATTGATGGGTGAGTCTATAGGTATGGAAGATATAGGAGTAAAACAAGAAGCATTGGTTGTAGGTTTAGGATCTTTTCGAGGTCCTAATGTGGTTTGTTCAGAAGATGGTTGAGCTATATGTATAGGTGTAGTTGAAAGAGTAGATGATGTTATGGGTGTGTGTTTCACACGTTTGGATGGATGATAAGAATTAGGATGTGTGGATGACAGGGCGGGGCAAAATTGCACTCCAACAGGTTCTGCCAAAGCACACATATCAAAGGGTCTAGGATCACCATGAATGGTAACCAACTGGTTTTTAAATTTGAATTTAACACATTGATGTAAGGTGGAGGGAACCGCTCGCATCGCATTGATCCAAGGGTGACCCAAAAGTATATTGTACGATGCGGGGCAATGTACAATAAACACGGTCGTATCTAGGGTTCTAGGACCAACTTGCAAGGGTATAGTAATGACTCCACACGTTTCTTGTGTCTCGTCATTGAAGGCTTTGATAATCATATCGGTTCTTTTCATTTCGTCACTTCTAAACCCAAATCGTTGGTAGAAGTCAAAAGTGTAGATGTTTAAAGATGAACCATTATCAATCAAGACTCGTTTAACGACTACATCTCCAATTAGGGCAGTAATATATAAGGGGTTATCCTTATGTAAACTATGTTGTGGGATATCTTTATCTCGAAAGTCAATACAATCGACTTCTCGAGTGATGATAGTATTGGACATGGCTTCGGGTTGAATATTTTGTGGTACCATCATTTGGCTTAATGTAAGCATTAATTCATCCCTATGGGTAGGAGAAGATCTTAACGAGGTCCAAAAGGGAAATTCTAGCTGTAGTATTGGATAATTGTTCATTAATATTGTAAGGAGGTTTAGGTTGAACATTAGACGCATAATTCCCTTTATTGGGATTTTTCAAAACAAATGGGGCTGATCCATCATTCTGAGTTTGATCCTGTTGAGAGGTTTGAGCCTGTTGTCTAGTAACGGCTCCGATGGTTCCTACAATATTATTTTGTGGATGATGAATAGGTCTTGGTCTAGCATTTATGGCTTGTTCATTAGAAACTATTTGGTGAGAAGATGGTCTAGTAGTGACTCTTCGAGGAAATGGTTCTTCTGGAACCATAGAACTGGTGATAGGTTGAATAGGATCTGATTCATCTTCAGAACTATTCGATTGATTTGAGGTGATTTCCATGTCACTTTCAGTCTCATATTCGGTGTCACTAAGATCAAGTATCCGAATATTATGTAGAGGTCTAGTCGTAACTATGGATAAAGTTGTGTCAAATATTTGAGGATCATGAACAGGTAATTGTCCACTAATAGTCCCTACATATCGGGTAGGAGGAGGAACATTGTGATGCTCAATTTGATTGGCCACCTCTTTACCATGTTTTGGTAAAGGATGTTGAAATATGTCCAATGATTGATTGGCATTCGAATTCTGATTTTGGGGAATGCTCTTTTGAGCGTTATTAGAAGGATTTTGTTTAGGTTGGAAGGCTTGCACCTCCATCTCATTATTATCAATCAAATCTTGTATTTTATGTTTTAATATTTTACAAGAGTTGGTAGCGTGTCTAGGTCCTCTATGAAAATCACAATATAAATCAGCTCTGTATCCGGGTATGGTTGGATCAGGTTCTCGGATAGCTGGTAATTGGATCAAGCCTCGTGCTAGTAATTGCGGGAGAATGGTTGATAAAGGTTGATTTAACCTAGTAAATTCTCGGGGTGGTTTATCAGGAGGTTTCAATATAAACTTCTCTGTTGTTTTCGTAGTATTAACATTAGCAATGTTTTTGCTATCAGTGACTCCATCACCCACAACTTGTTTATTTTTATATTGATTTCTGGATGTTTTCTCATCATCTTTCTTTTTGAGCTGACCTCTTCTAATGAGAGCATCTTCCACCCTTTGAGCTAAGTCTATAGCTTGATCGAAGGTGGTCAAGGTAGCAGTTGATAATTCATAGGATAGTTGTTCTTGTAAATTATTGATAAAAATATCCAACATCTCCCGATAAGGTAACACAAAGTGTAATTTTCCTATCAACTGTCTCCATCGAGCTAAGAAGTCAGCAAAACACTCATCTTTGTCTTGTTTTAGGTTGTACAAATCTTTAATGGTTACATGCCTTTCGATATAGGCACTAAATTGATGCACAAAAGACTCAGCGGTCTCTTCAAAATTTCTCAAGGAATGAGTGGGTAGTTGATAATACCATTCCAATGCCATCCCCCCTAAGCTTTTCGAGAACATTTTTAGTAATAGCAAATCATCATGTGATATGTCATGACATGCTATCCTAAACATACGAAGATGCTCTATGGGATCTTCGGTTCCTTTATATATAGGTAGGACAGGCATAGGAAAGTGTTTGGGATATGGTTGTGCTACAACTATAGGATCTAGAGGTTGACTACACATCTCTCGATAATTGTACGAGGGACGGTAGGGATCTATCTGGTCCATGCGAGAGACTAACTGTTTCACCATGGCTTCCAAATTACCAGTTTGTCCACCATATTGGTTTGGTGGTACATGAGTATGGGATTTGTGACCATAGGAAGGCGGGACATAAGGATTAGATGCTATATTGTTGTTATGCAAATGGTTGGTAGGAAGAGTATTATGAAGAAGATTTGTTGTAGCATTATGTTGTATCCCAGATTGTTGGAAATTGGTATTTGGTTTTGTTTTAGGCTTTTGTTGATTTGAGGTATATTGATCAATAGCTTGGCGAAATAGAGCAGTGAATGAAGGTTTCTTTTGTGTGGGAATAACCCTTGGCTTGGTAACAGGCACTCTAGGTGGTTGGGTAGCTCTGTTGTTGTTGCATGTTTTGGATTATAGCAGCCATGTCCAAATTGGACGGTCCAGCTTGATCACTTTCTTGATCAACAAAGGACAAAGGATTAGTGCGTGTGTGATATATATCTTCTAGGGTTGCTTGAGTGTCACTAATTTGATCTTTATCCATATGAACTGCTCTATTAAGGGTGCCAATATTATTATTGAGAAATTTCCAAAAATGGTCCATGTTCTCAAAAGTAATAGCTCCTTCTGGAGTTATTTTAGGAGATGAGGATCCTTCCTCTCTATCATTTTCTTTTTGTTCATTTGCGTCCACAAATTCTTCTTCTTGTTGGTTTAAGGTTACTTCTTCTTGAATTGGGTCTTCAAGAAGGGCATCTGGTTTATTGGTTTTTCCTAACCAATCCTCTTCTACTTCAATTTGTTTTCCATTCCTGAGTCTAGTCATTGTGTCTAAATTTAGGTTTTAGCAAATATATATTAATATATTTGCAACAGATCTTGGGAGGTATATATTTTAATTATATACCTACTATAATACTTAAAAGAAAATGTTTTGATTTTTTTTTTTTTATGATTTTATTGTGTTTTTGTTTTTGTTTATAAAGACAATAAACAACACACTAAGTACAAGAAATAACAATAATAAAATAATAGCTTAGTTTTCTATAAATAGTTTATAGATATCATTGATAGGATCAAGTTCATCAGGAGTCATAAAGTGCTCCTCTTCAAATTGGAAATTGTTTTTCAAGAAGTCAACAAAGTGTGCTATGGTGATATTATCTATTTTAGATTCTGTTTTGTAAAAATAAATCTCATGGCAATACTCTCGATATAACACAACTTTGGGAACTCTATTCCATATCTTTCTATCCATAAGAACGACCTCTTGGTCCTCTACACGAGACAAAAATTTATGCACTACAGCTGCATTATCAAGGTATTCCTCAAAGGTATACAACTCAGAAGACACAAGGGCTCTTTTATCTGCTAACCACCTATGGCAAGCTCTCTGAAGTTCATGATACAAAATCACTTGATCGGGATCCAGGATTCTATCTAGGACAAACCTCTTGATTTGCCTAAGTTCGGTTGCTCTAGATGAAATGAGATCTAATCTCCTATCAAGTTCGTTCCACAAAGGTTGAACCCTATTTGTTTGAGGTACTCTAAGCACAGAAGTAATCTCTATAGCTGCTAATTGATTTTCAACATTAATGGTGACAACTCGTCTTTTATTATAGTCTACCATCTAAATATGACATGCAAATTTTCTTAAGTCTAAATGCATTTATGTTTTGATTTTTATTATTTTTTTATTTTTAGAAAATTTTTGTTTTCAAAAGGTTTCTGTTTCACGTCGGGTTCACCAAAATGTATCGCTCCAAATTTTTTGCACCCTTACCTTCAGGCTATAGGATCCACGCCCGGAAGGGGGATGTGAAAAGGATGGGACAATACCTCGGACTGAGAGGCCCTTTGAAGGTCCCGCCTCTCGGGGGAGGTGTATAAGGGTGAATTTTTGACGGATGGTGGGTTCACCAGGAAACTTTTGAATGGCAGTTTCCATGCCTAGGTTGAGAGTGTGTTTGATGTGTTCATTTTTATGCTTGATCATTCAACTCCTAGGTTTGGCCGATATGAATCTAAACTATTCTATATGCCAATGCTGATTTAAATGAATACAAAAAATAGAAATGGATGCAAATAACAGAGAATATGCTAACCAGAAGGTATCATACCTGATCCCGGATGTCTGATGGAGATTCTGAGTCTTGTAGCAGTTCAGATCGTCTCAGTTTGTACGTTATCATCTGATATTTCTTGGGATCGTCCCAAATCACAGAAGGTCATCTGAAATCAGACAGAATCATCTGAAATCTGATGAATTCGTTAGACGAATTCGTCAGAAACCTGCAATCACAAAAATAGACGCAAAATACCAAATATGCAAATGCAGAAGCAAGGGGTAATGGTAGAAATAACAGCAAACATGCCTAAATAATAGATTCTAATGATAAATAAGGAAATGCAGTAGATTTAATGATTGATTTTAACTTTATCATGCAATTATGCTAAATGAGGTGAACTCCAAGATGCATAAAACATAATAACTTAAAACAGTGCAGAGATATGATATGAAAAATGCAAAAAAGCTAAGAAAATGCAAACTCTAAACTCGGGCTGCCCTCAATCTGGACTACAGTCAGGATCGCCTCCAATCGTACGAGATCGTCCGAAATCATCCGAGATCGTCCACGACGATCCAAGCTAGCTTCGACTGAAAAACAGTAGAGTTCCTGCAATAAAAAATGCAAAAATACCAAATGCAAGCAATAATGCGAGGGAATAAGGAGCTAACTCTGCAATGAAATCCTGTCAACAAAGGGGTTAGGGGTTCAGGGAGAATCAACCAGGGGGAATCAGGGGGATAAACTAGAAAAATCCTAGTTTATATAGGATTAGGAAGAGGTTTGGGAGGTTGGGGATCATCCCAATCTGGGAGATCTCCAACGGGGAAATCTCCAAGCTGTGTAGACACGCTTCTGCCCGAGTTGGAGAGGCTGTTGAAATAGAAGCTAATTATGAAAATTTGGTTTTGGGACGAAATCGTCTGGACGTTCTATTCTAGACGAATTCGTCAGATCGGGGATGATTTCGTCTAATCTGCGACGATATCGTCCAACGGTCAAAACAAATCCTAAAAATGGCACGAAAAATGGGGAAAGCGGGTAAAAGGCGGTTTAACGGGCAGTTTGGGGTTGAAATTCAAATTTTAATATTTTATCTTTTTACTAATGTTTTAACCGTGCCAATTTTAGGGTGCTACAAAAAGTAATGCCATTTGGCCTTAAAAATTTTGGTGCCACATATTAGTGGGCTATGACATATATTTTCCATGACTATATGCACACGATATTAGAATATTACATTGATGAATTATTGGCAAAGTCATTGCTACATGAAGAGCATGCTGAGATCCTTAAAAAGGTATTCGATCATTTGATTAAGCACAATGTCAAGTTGAATCCCAAGAAATGCATATTTGGCGTAACTTCTAGAAAACTCTTGGGATTCATCATTTCTAAACGAGGCATCGAGGTAGACCTAGCAAAGGTAAATGTTATCCTAGAAATGGCCCCATCCACTAACATCAAAGAGATGAGAAACTTACAGGGAAAAGTAGCATCCATAAATTGATTCATCACACAACTATCAAACAAATGTTGACCCATGAATCGACTACTACACAAGGGGGTCCCATTCTAGTGGGATGAAGAATGTCAACAAGCCTTTGTTGAAATCAAGAAATACCTAGTAACATTGCCAATCCTAACTCCACCAAGGCTAGACATGCCATTCCCGCTATATATATTTGCTATAAATTTTGTATTGGGCACCATTTTGGCTCAAAATAACATGCAAGATAAAGAAAAACCTATATATTACACGAGTCACACCTTAATGAGCTACGATATATGATACACATACATAGAAAATTTGTGCTTAGTAGTGGTCTTTACAACCAAGAAATTGTGCCACTGTATGTTGAGCCATACAATGTATGTAATATCCAAAAAAAATCCTTTTTAGTATATGGTGAGCAAGATATATCATAATACATGTAATGCAAAGTGGAACATGCTATTGATAGAATTCGACATGGAATTCATAATCCAAAATTCTATCAAGGGAAAAGTCATAGTTGATCAACTGGTAGAGGCATCTCTTCAGAACAATAGACCTCTCACCATAGAGCTTCCTTATGATGCAATATTTGCATTATTAGAAGCATCCAAACCTAAAGAACCTAAAAAAAAAGGCTAACATGATTTTTTTATTCAATGGTTTGAAGTTTGAGCAAGGGGGTGGTGTAGAGATTGTGTTTTTCATACCACAATGTGATCCAATACCCTTGTCATTTAAGCTAGACTTCCCTTGCACAAATAACAACATCAAATATGGGGCCCTAATCCTAGGTCTCAAAAAAACCATATCTATGAAGATCAAAAGGGTAAATATCTTTGGTGATTCCCTTATCAAATTCAACCAAGTCAAGGGATTATTTCAATGTAGGGATCCAATTCTGAAAGCTTACAAGGATATTGTTGATACATATCTAGCCCAAATAGAATTGTATGACATTGAGGTAATCCCTCGTGTGTAAAACATATTTACAGAAACAATGGAACTTTGGGATCCTTAATCCCTCAAAATACATCTACTAATTTTACTACCATTCATGTGAAAATTCTCTCACACTCAACAATACAATGTGAGGCTTTTGATAACAAAGAATCAGTCAACATGATTCATATAGAACCAAACCATGAATGGTTCTACAAAGCTAGAGACTTTTTAGAGAAGGCACCTTGGGGGTCCTTGATCTTGTAGGGTCCTACATGGAATGGTATCATCATTCACCACAAGGTTGTTTCTCAATCTACATTCATCTACATTGAATCGTAGGAGGAACAAGTCATCTTATCTGTTGAAGCCGTAACTTATCAGGATTGGCTATCCTAATTACAAGATTTAATGAGACTTGGAATCATCCCATAGGGATTTTTACAAGAAGAAAAATGATCATTCAAGCAAAAAGTAATAAGATATGTCCTACTAGGCGGTATATTGTAATATCGAATCTATGATGGAATACTCCTTCGTTGCTTAGAGCCCCAAGAATTAGCTTGGGTGATTTTACAAGCTTATGATGGTATATGCAGTGGCCACTTTAGTGGTATGGCCATCATAAAATGCATCCTTCGTATGGGTTATTACTGGCCCACCATGGAGAAGGACTACTATGAGTATATCGGGACATGCATTAAATACCAACATCATGCAAATCTGACACACCTACCATCTTAGGCCTTATAGCCCATTCAGGCGGTTTGGCCATTTTCTCAGTGGGGTTTTGATCTAATTAGAAATATTTCTCCTCTATCATTGGGCTGACACACATTTATCTTAACGACTATTGAGTACTTCACCAAATGGGTGGAAGTGATCCCTTTAATGTCAATAATTGAACCTCAAATTATGAAGTTCATACTTCATAATATCATCTATCATTTTGGGGTGCCATCCAAAAAAATCTTGGATAATGGTCTATCATTCAAAAACAAAAACGTGTGGGATTTAACATCCAAATACAACATTCAAAAACTTTTTGTGACACCATACTATCCATAGTTAAATGGGTAAGCAGAAGCCTTGAACAAGATAATAGTAGCCATCTTAAAGAAGACGGTGAAAGAAAATCATAAGGATTGGAATCTACAATTTCCCCTTGCATTATGGGCTTATAGGACTAGCATACAGATGCCCACTAGGGCAACACCATTTTCACTTGTATATGGAACTAATTCCATCATGCCCTTAGAGTTGGAAATCCCAAAATTGTGTGTCACATTTAAAGAGTTCATAAATGACGACACTACATGATAAGCTTACATTGATTAATTAACTCTTCTTTATGAATATTGTGTCAATGCTCTTGAGCATCTCTGTGTTTATCAGGATCGCCTAACATCATATTATAACAATAAAGTCCACCTGAGAGAATTTAAGGTTGGGGATCTTATTATTAAATAAAACCAATAGAACTCAAATCTGCTGCTGCATATGTGAGATAAATTTATCGCCAATTGGACAGGTCCTTATATCATCTATGAGAATATTGCACCTAAAGCATATTGCCTAACATCACTAGAAGGTGTCAAAGAGCCAGAGCCTCACAATATTTTTCATCTAAGGGTGTTTCATACATAATCACAACAAAACACAAAAACATTCAAATAAATCTCAAAATCACAAAAATAATAGAAAATTTTCAAAAGCAAAGGCTTCAAAGGCATCTTAAAGCCCTTTGGTCAACTCACAAAAGGCTCCAAAGGCATCATAAACCCTTTGGTCAACTCACAAAAGGCTTCAAAGGCATCATAAGCCATTTTTTCAACTCAGAAAAGGCTCCAAAAGCATCATAAGCCCTTTGGTCAAAATCACAAAAGGCTCCATATACATCATAAGCTCTTTGGTCAAATCATAAAAGGCTCCAAAGGCATCATGGCACCTTTGGTCAATTTACAAAAGACTCCAAAGGCATTATAAGCTCTTTGGTAAAATCATTAAAAGGCTCCAAAGGTATCATAAGCCCTTTGGTCAAATCACAAAAGGCTCCAAAGGCATCAAAATCCCTTTGGTAAAATCACAAAAAGTTCCAAAGACATCTTAAATCTCTTTGGTCACATCATAAAAATGTTCCAAAGGCAGCATGGCACCTTTGGTCGAATCACAAAAGGCTCCAAAGGCATATTAAAGCCCTTTCGTCAAAACACAAAAATCCCCAAAGGCATATTAAAGCCCTTTGGTCACACACAAAAAGCCCCAAAGGCACCCTAAGCCCTTTGGTCAAAAACAAAACACAAAAGTACAAAAATAGTTTAAATTCAAAAAGTTCAAAAAATATTTAGAATAATCAAAACTCAAAAATAATTAAAACATTTAAAATATAAAAACATTTGCATTCACATTTTCATTCATTAGTTGCATTACATTAGGCATGTTGCATCCATTGTATTTGCATTTAAATACATTTGCATTTACAATCTTACAAAAAAACCACGTTTGTACCTCAATCATGCATCTTCAAAAATCCATCATCATCCATGACCCATGTGTGTAACTATGTTTTTCAACACAACCCCTTCTTGTTGCTATAAGGAATATACTAGGGTTTTTAGTCACTCAACCATACCTAGTGATTTTATCAAACTTTGTAGAAATCTATCTTCACTAGTAGAAGATGAGGTCTAGTTTTGATAGTACCTAGCATATATCATAATCCTATCACTAACCAAAACACTAAAATCCTAGTTGGAACAAGGGACATATGAATGCTACGAAGTGGTACTAGGCATCCTAAGTGAAAGGTATTTACTTTCTCACCTTGTGATGCGCTTGGTCTACGATTTTCATCATTGGAAAAAGGACAAGCTCCCTCCTACCCAAAGAAATACCTTGATTTTATAAAAATAAGAAAAAATCCTAAAATAAGGCAAAATTTAAAAGTAAAATAAATAGTGATTATCATCCTTACAAATATCCCTTGCTCAAAGAAAAATAAAAATTCAAAATAAACAATGAATTTCATCACTGAAGCATGAGAAAGTATCCCAAATAAATGTGAATAATAGAAGGGAGTGAAGAGATTGAATCCTTGGAATGGTCGATCTCCACAAACAATTGAGTAATCCCTAACACAACAATGGGCTGCATGAATCCTGTCTGGCATTAGGGTAAGCTCTAAGAAATTTGTAAAAAGGGCTAGCTTTAGGTATCCTATATCACCTAGTGGTCTAATCCAATTGATTCCAACTTAGGATCAAGATGAACATTTGAGGATCCCCAATACAACAATGGGCTGAATGAATCATGCCTAGCACTAGGGTATGCTTATGTTTTATCTAATATATTCATTTGCACACACAGAGATAATGAGTATCTAGGTATTCATAACAAAATCTTATCTTTCAAGAGCCCTATATGGTCAATATATAACTTTTGATGAAATAACTAGGGTGTTTGAGTCTCATGGAAAACCACAAAAACCCCTTAATAGCAACAAATCATTTTATTTATCAAATCATCAAAATTTATTTAGGAGATTTTGTTCATTAAACGATGTGCATGAAATAGGATAGATACCAGATAAATTTCAGCAATGACATTTAGACAACCACTGACTATTTTGCATATATCTTTTAATTCACATAAGCTTATAAAGAAAGTACATACATATCACATCATTTTATCTCACATTTGAATGCTTAAATGATTAATTCTTATGATAAGAGTTATCATTTATATTTAAAATTGTGTTACATTTTGCGGTGTTTCTCATTAGATTGTTAAACACATTTCACATTCATTCCTTATGTTTTAAGTGATTAGAGCATACATGTTCATTTTAATTAGATTATACTCATATAAGTAATGATTCACATCATCCACATCACCTATCATATCATAGCACATAGATTAAATGCATAAACAATCAAAATTAAACATACAATTAACAAAAAGTATTACATCCATATATGCATACATCATAAGTAGATCATCCACACATATAGATCATAGCATCTAAACATACATCAAAGCATCTAGATAGAGCATGTAGATCAATACATCACATCATATAACAATAAACAATAAAATGATACATATAATGAATCCCAAATGCTGATATCATATATATATATATATATGTGTGTGTGTGTGTTAATAAGTACATGGAGGTACAAAAAGGCCATAAGGCTACAAAAATGTAGGTCATACAACCTTACACCTAAAAATGTATAATAGGCAAAATGCATGATAAATAGTAGCTTGCACCACTGGTGTCACCTCCACCCTTACCACCCTCTTTGTGAGGTAGCCTAGAACTGGTACCTACTATCCTCTCAGATCGGGCCATTATCCTGTGGCTGGGCTGCATTGAATATTACCTTGACATGCTATGCCCACTTCGATGCGAGCCCTCAATTAAAAACCTCTTTGAAGGAGTACCATCTAGTCACCTAATCATAAGCCTCAAAATTGCAATATAGCCAACATCTCCTATTATATGAGCCTTGTGCTTTTCCAATAAGCCCTAGAGGCATTGCATATCGGCCCTTGGATCTAGACCTATCAACCCCTATACAACTGGAGGAGCTGGTACAACTTGTAGTGCAACATACCTCTCTATAGTGAGCTACTCTATCCTGAGTAGTGTTGATTCAAGCTGTGTCTAGAGAGTGGCTCTCTCCTCATCAAATCCCCTAACCCATGTGTGGAGTGTATCAATAGTGGAGTCCCACTGCATGATTTAAATATAATCTACTTTAATATTATCCTCTACACTATGTAGTTAGGCTCAGAGAGGAGACTCCTGCTCCCTTGGAGTAACTCCTCCTCCTCCTTAAGAGCTACTTGCTCCTCTATTGTTGATTATTCTACTACCCGATCCACTCTGACCTATCCCTAGTCCTCTATCTGGGCTTGTACTCAGCACCCATTAGGATCCTCTGTATCTACCTCATCCATAGTCTACTCCAAGCGGCAATTACCTTGCCATAATCATGTAATCCACCACTGGGTATATGCCTTAGTAACCCTAGCATCAGATACACTCACATCAAATGTAGGGGGGTCCTCCTCCTTTGAGACTACTATAATTCAATGTGGTGGGAGGTTCCTCTCTACAACAATCCATCTATATACAAATAGCTCAAGAGGAACATCTTGTTGTACGCCAAACTATCAAAGCACTCAAGAGTAATAGAAAAACTCTTTGATGCTACTCTTCTGGCCAATCACCCATCAGTCACACCTAGTCCAAGATGTGAATTTGTCTTCCTCTATCCAGGTGGGGCACTCATGATAGAGCCTCTAGATGATATCCTTGGCTTGTGGGCCAGTTAGAGTCATTGTATAGTGAGAAATATCCCTTGTGTGGCATCAACTCTTGTGCTCCTCATGCTCTCAAGGCCACCTACCTCTGTAACACTGAGCCACATCTACAATAGTTGTAATATTGATAGGTAATCCTCTTGGGTGGTCCAACCTAATGTGCTTCCATCCCTAAATCTAGATGAGTAGGATACAAGAAATGTTGGCTCATCCATGCTGTTGAATCCCATAGAGCTCATCATAGCACTGAGTTAATAGTGTGCTCCCCTAAGCCATGATGATGGGCTCCACATTATCTATCAAGTCCTAGACCATAGCTAGAAGGTTCCATGGGAACCTTTCTCTAGAGCAGTCAGGTTAAAGAATTTTATAGATAATATGCATCAAGACATCCTACGACCATGTGAAGACTCTCTCTCAGTACCATTGAGCCATGAAAATCCTACCAAACCAGGTATCATAGAACACTGTAGTTGCATTAGCTCCAAATAACCCCATGAATATAGCATCTCTAGCATTAGTGGGAGAAGATACAATACGGACTCCATCAAAAGGAATCCAAAAGATCTTGTATACATCCTTTGACATGATGGTCATCTCGTCGGTAGGGATATGGAAGGTTTTGGTATGGGAATACCACCTATGTACTAGGGCAGTAAGGTAGGCCTTATCCGACATGATCATCTATATCCTCATGATATACTAGAGCCCGTAGAAATCAAGCCAATACCAGTCTATGCCATCCACCTATGATAGAAGATCCATGAGTAATTTAGAGTCTCGAGCCAATGCAGATAATAGCTAGAGTGCAAAAATAAGTGTCTAAGTTAAATGCACTAAGCAGATAACAACAAAAATAAAGCAAAAAAATAGTGTAAAAGTAACCTAAAAATATTTTAAGGTACAAGCTAATGAATGAATGCACCTAAAAAAACAAAAAAATTAAAATCTACACTTCAAAATTGCAAAAAAATCAATTAATTTCTTAAAAAATAAAAAATATATATATAAATCTTCCTAAAGTTGCTCGACTGCTCACACCAGGAGCGACCACGCAGTAGTCGCTAAAGTAGATAGCGGCCAACCAATAATGGTCAAAAATTTAACCATTAGAATTCAAGCTAGATACCAATAGCAGCAGCGACCTCTCTTTACCAATTAGGGGCCACTCTGAGTGTTAATGACCATGAGGTAGCATGCCAACGATGTACGCCCTCGTCCCAAAACACAAAAAAAATTAAAAATTATAAAAACTAAAGGAAACCCATTTAATAAAATTCTAAACTAGACCTATCCATGGGTTTAGTTCATTATCAATAGGTTTAATAAGGTTCCTTTACCAAATTAATTAATTAGGTTCATTTTATCAGATAATAAAACAAAGAAGAATAAAAGAAGAGATACCCCTGAGTCATCCACTCCTCTGCTTGTCAATGTCTCACCCTACTCTACCATGGTATCTGAATTTGGTAATGTCTTAGATCTTAATTAATCTCTCACTTCAGAGATCAAAAGTGCAAATTGACAATTGGTCGTAATAAAATTCAAACCCTAAAAATTGCTTTTATATTTTCAATTTTTTCCTCGGCCACTTTTGGCATCAATGACCCACACCTTTTGGCCACTGAATCTAACAATGGCCACAAAATGGCAATTAGGAACCACTAGTTTTGATAGTGGCTAGGAAATAAAGATAAAATTACACAAAATATCACTACAAGGTAACTCAAAATGGGCCATTAAGCACACCTATCTGTCCAAAACAATAAAAAATGTATAAATACCAGAAAAAATCACACTAATCAAAATTAAAAAACATTGTAAAATTCAAATTAATAAAAAATAAAATAACAACAAAATCTAAAAAATACTTGTATTTAGTTATCTACTCTATACACTTGGTGGTTGCAGTGACTTGCGATCTATGCATTTCGACAAGATGAATAGATTACCATAAGGCCATTTGGGGTAAATTAGTCATCGTTGAATTGACATGTTGCACTTCAATCCCAAAGAATATCATGGTGGTTGGAATGCCCCACAATAACGAGGCATTCATTTCATTTCTTATATGACATTTTTTAGCAAATCATCGGATATAGTGATTCAACACAAGCTTGAATGGAATTTCTATCATCTTAATTCACTAAGAAGGCCATTGCAGCTGGACTGCTCCATGGGATAGAGATCTACAATTATTAAAAAAATTTGAAATCACACTTGAAAAGGGACCTACCTATAAAAAATAAAGCAAACCTCTAAAAAGTCCAAATAATTCATCTTGGTCAAGCAACTCATCACTTCATTCATTGTCCTTCCTTAATTGAATCATCGTTTGAGGGGGTACTCATAATATCAACAATCATAATCAAAATCAACAAAGGATCACTCGATCATATCAAACTGTGTTCATCTTATGAATCATTGCCAACAACTATCATAAGCTTACCCTTGTTGGGGTAAAAATAAAATATGACATTTAAGTTTGTAGCTCTCGTCCTTTCAAATCTATAGTTGCACTATAGCCTATAGTAGCATTGAAGCTACCCAATTGTTAGATGAACGTGTGCAAACTTTTATAAATTTAAGCCTTCCATTATGTTGGAAGCAATTATTCTAGGATGCACACCTTTTGCATGACTATGACATCCAATGTTGATCAAATCAATGATCATCACACACCCTACAATGTGGTCCTAGGTGGTCTATTTTTGCTTCACGTTGTATTTTCCCACAATGCATCCCAAAAATGGGCATCTGTAGACACCTAAAATGTGTTATTTTTAGGATACTACTCATATGAACATATCCAAAGACCATATGAATGATCTTAGACCTTTCCAAGAGCTAGTAGTGGTCTTAACCACTCAAAAATGGTATGAACATCTAGCAACTGCTATGAACAATGAATAGCACCAAAACATAGTCTGGCCATGAATACTGGCCCAAATCATGTAGTATGATTACACCTTGTTGGACATTTTGAGTCCCTAAGTCAAAGTTGTCATTGATGTCACCATTGATGCCACCAGATGGAGTCATCATTAATACCAAGATTTCAGCAGAAAATAAAGGCAACAAAGATGGTCATTTGATATTCAGCAAGAAGGCAGAAGTTCGAGTGAAACAGTGCAAAAGACAGAAGTTAGAAAGGAGTGATAATATTTATTTTATAAATTATTTAAATTCGGGATGAATTTAAATTTTATAAATAAATATTATAATGGTTAGAAGTGCCATAGTGAAAACCCAAATAAAATAATTGTAATTTTTATTACAATATTTTATATTGCAAAAGTGGGTTTATAAAGTCTAAAAATATCTAAACCCAAAGGTTGGGTTTAAAGGTTTAAGACCAAAGATTATTTTAATAAATCCAAAGGTTGGATTTAGAGTTTTAAACAAGGCAAAGTTTATTTCCAAAGGGAAGCGTCGACGTCATAAAATCCAAAGGGAAGCACCGACGTCATTTAATTTAATTGAAATGCATATTAATACCTTGCCAAAGTTATTTCTGAAATTATCCTTGCTCGAATTTAAAGAGAAGTGCATACAAATTAATGCAGAGCTCATGTTAATATTGTGTGAATTTCATGGTTTGACTTGATGGTGAAAGGGACAAAAGCAAGCGCATTGATTTGTTGGATGCCAACAAGGCACCTTGGCCTAGTGGCAAGTGGGTAGCAAGCTTACATTTTGGTGTGCATGGTGGTTAGTGTTCGAATCATGTAGAAGCATTTGGTGGACGTGTTGAAGGCGCCAATGAATAGGTGCATACATTTTATTTTGCAAGGCTTAGGAGGAGTATTGAAGCACATGGTGCTTCTTCCTTCCCAACGAGCTTGTAAGCTCGTGTGGTGGTTTGCACCATGGGCAAAGACATTTGTGTGGGCTACATTGAGAGTTCAAAACTCTCCAAAGGCAAAGGTAACATTTTTAATGTTTTATTTTATTAATGCCTAAGTTGGAGGTATAAGGTATTTGGTGATTAAAGTCTTTGCATTGTGATAAAGGTTGGTAGTTGAGAAATATTATTAGGAGGTATAAGGAGAATTCTGTTTTTTATTTTCAAGTCTTAAATTTTGCTATTGTGGAATATTGAAAGGTTAAGACTTTGTGGGTGTATGGTTATTTGAATAAAGGGTTTTTGATTATTGTGAGGATATTGCTTATTGTTTAAGTTGGAGTGATAAGGTGTAATTGTGATATTATTTTTGTGATATAAAAATTATCCTCTAACCCTTATTGAGTTTGTCAAAGAAGTAATTGTGAGTGTGGCAGATTTGTAAGGACAACTACTCTTCAAGAAAAGGTATGGGTAAAATTCTTCTTTGTTGAGTTAGATGGTTGGCTTGATTGAAAATTAAGTTTGGAGTGAAAAGGATTTGATTAGGGTTTCCTTTTCAAAAGTGGTTGAGTTAATGCTTCAAGGTTTTCTGGATTGTGAGTTGTGATTAAACCTTGTTTGATAAGCATTGTTGTTTAGACCATTGGTTGAGTGAAGTACTTTGAGTTTATGCTTCAAGGTTTTCTGAATTGAGAGTTGTGATTAAAACCTTGTCTTATTAGCATTGTTGTTGAAGCCAATGGGTGATGCAAAGAACTTGAACTTGAGTTAGAAAAGAACATGAGTATCATTGTTATGTGAGATTTGTTGTTGAGCATTGTTGGAAACATTTTGAGTTGGATGATACATGCTTGGACTAGGGTTTGTGAGAAAGGGTTGTTCCTTGAGGTGATTGGTTGAGTAGAGTTGATTAAGCCTAGTCAAGTGGATGTATGAAGTGGTTGTTCAAGTTCCATGAAACAAACTATTCTATATTCTGATTTGAGTTGAGATTGAGTTTTTGAGAATAGAACATATTGAGTCTCTAACAATTCTCTTTATGATTCTATGAGATTGGACAAGTTTTGTGTGGACTTGTTAAGCTGATTTGAGCAAGTATTTGAGAAGGCTTGTGGACTGATTTTGTGTGAGCTTTTGTGGAAGCTTGCAATGCAGATTTGAGCAAGTCCTAGAGAGGACTTATTGAGAAATTTAGACAAGTTTGAGTGAGCTTGTTGAGCATATTTGGACAAGTTATGAGTGAGCTTGTTGAGCATATTTGGATAGGTTCTATGTGGACCTGTTGAGCATATTTGAGCAGGTTCTAAGTGGACCTATTGAGATATTTGACAAGTAGGACGTGAGAATTGGTTAGGGACTTGAGAAGATTTGAGCAGTTGAGTGGACCATTGAGAATTGATTTGAGAATTTAAGTCTAGTGGACCATTGAAATTAATAACAGTAAATTTGAGAAGGTTCTGAGTGAACCTATTGAGAAGAGCTTTGGAGGTGATAGAGTAGAGAGGACAGAGTCTCCAGTGGATAGAGATCCATCAACCAAGACATTGAGGATAGGTCTTCTGAGTGAGGACAAGAGTCTTCAAGTGGAGAGAGATCCACTAGTCAGTGCAGTGGAGGTAGTCTTCTAGAGGATCACCAACTAGAGCATAGGAGAAGGAGTTCTCCTATGGATAGAGATCCACAAACCAGATTTAGGGGATCAACATCTCCTTTGGATAGAGGTCCATAAACATTGTAATTGGGAAGGATTCCCAAAATATTATTTGAGAAATATTTAGAAGAAATATTTTTCTATGGAGGTAGCCCACATTGGGTGAACCACGTTAAAATGATGTCTCTCATGTGTGTGATGCTTTGTGTGATGTTTACTAGTTTATTAATGTTGATGCTACTATTTGGATTAAAAGGGAAAAAGTTTTATTGTATATTGTTCACCCCCTCTCAGTATAAGCACATGTTCTTCAATTGGTATCAGAGCGGGTCTCTCCGTGAAGAGTCTAACAACTTGGAAGAGGATCCTTCGGTAGCACACATGACTTCAAAAAGTGAAGAAGAGACTATGTTTGATATAAAAGAAGAATTATTTGCTACTCTCAAAAAATTGGAAAGACTTAGAGAGAAAAATTCAAGCTTGAAAGAACAAATTCAGGAAGATGAAGAAGCAAGAGTGGAAGTTATACAGAATCTCATAGAACTCAAGATTAAGGTAGAAGAAGGAAAGAATATTGAGCAAGATATGATAGATCTATTGAGATCCAAGGAAATAGAATGTGAAATATTGGAAGCAAAAATTGTTCTCCTAAGGAATAAACTGGAAGGGACCAAGATACTACAAGATACAAAATATGAGAAACAAAAAGAGGAATCAAGCTTCCAAAAGGTAGAAAATTCAAACAAAGAAAAGCAAGCAAAGGACATCAGAAAGGAAGAAAGCAAAGAAGAACCCTGGATAAGGGTTAATCACAAGAAGAAGATGACTTCTTCACAACATCCAAGACCTCCAAACAGGTTACATAATTTCTTCCATGGTCATTGTTTTTCTTGCAATAAATATGGTCATAGAGCTGCACACTGTACTCATCATGCAAGATACAATAGAAATTTCAATTCCTTTGCACCTCTCATGGATGATGATGTTATATGTTACAAATGCAATAATTTTGGGCACAAGGCTAGATGGTGTAAAATGATATTTCTTGAGTCTAGAAAAACAATTCCAACAACTAGGAAGGATGAAAGAAAGAATGTTAGGGCCAGATCTATGTTAGTACAAACAACCCTGCATGCTCAAGATAAAGAAGAACAATGGTATCTAGATAGTGGTTGCTCTAGTCACATGACAGGAGACAAAGACAAGTTCATTGTACTAAAGGAAACAAATAGAGGATCAGTAAGTTTTGGTGATAATGGATCAACAAGGATTGTTGGGAGAGGTACTCTAAGTCTAGACAATGGAAAAACAAAAATAGAGAATGTTTTGTATGTCAAAGGGTTAAAACACAATCTACTGAGTATAAGTCAACTTTGCGATCAAGGATACATGGTCACCTTCCATCCAGATAGATGTGAGATAAGGAAAATAGAAACAGGAAGAATCATTGCAAATGCAAGAAGGACCCCAAACAACTTATACATGCTCAATGAGATCAAAGGGGAAAAGTGCTTTCTATCACAAGAAGATGAGAGTTGGTTGTGGCATAGAATATTGGGTCATTTGAATTTTGACAACATAGTCAACATAAGCAATAAACAGGCAGTTAGAGATTTACCCAAAATAAGAAGACCTCAAAACACAATTTGTGCACCTTGTCAACATGGAAAGCAAACTAGGACAACTTATAAACCAAAAGGCTATATGTCATCTGAGCCTTTGAGTCTAATACATACTGATTTGTGTGGTCCTACTAGAACACAAAGTATTCAGGGTGAGAGTTACTTCATGTTGTTTATAGATGATTATTCCAGAATGGTTTGGGTAACTTTCCTAAAAGAGAAGTCAGAGGCCTTTAAAAAATTTAAAGCATTCAAGAAGTTGGTTGAAAATGAAATAGGCAAAAGGATTAAGTGTCTACGATCCGATAGAGGAGGAGAATTTACTTCAAATGAGTTTGTAGAATTTTGTGAACAACATGGAATCAAGAGAGAGTACTCAACAGCAAGAACTCCCCAACAAAATGGAGTAGTTGAAAGGAAGAACAGGACTATTGAAAACATGGCTAGAGCTATGTTAAATGAATCTAAGTTATCAGATGGTTTTTGGAAAGAAGTAGTATCTACAACTGTATACATAATTACTAGGGCTCAATTAAGGGTAAATCATCACAAGACTCCTTATGAGCTTTGGAAAGGAAGACCTGCTACTGTAAAACATTTCAGAATTTTTGGAAGCAAATGTTACATAAGACGGGAAGATCAGAATTTGGGTAAATTTGATCCAAGATGTGATGAGGGAATTTTTCTTGGTTATTCTACAAAGAGCAAGGCTTACAGATGTTACAACAAAAGAACACGCACTATGGTGGAAAGTATGAATGTAACAATTGATGAGAAGATAGATTCCAGAGAACCAGTTCAACAAACTGTATACCAAGAAGATGGATGTTGTCAAGAAGAATTTTGTGAGGAATCAGATAATGATGAAGAAGAAACACAAAGGCTTCTTCCTAAGACTCCTTCCAGGTATGTACAGAAACATCACCCAAAATATCAGATCATCGAGAATCCAGATGAAAGACAGACAAGGAGAAGAATAATAAAACCATCTCAACAAGCAAATTTTTCTTTGCTATCTAAGATTGAGCCAAAATATTTCACTCAGGCTAGTGAAGATGAATTTTGGGTTAAAGCAATGAATGAGGAATTGGATCAGATAGAGAAGAGCAAAACTTGGGAACTTGTTCCATGACCAAAGGACAAAAATGTGATTGGCACAAAATGGGTCTTCAGAAATAAGTTGAATGAAGATGGACAAGTGGTCAGAAATAAAGCAAGGTTAGTATGCAAAGGTTATGCACAAGTAGAAGGAATTGATTTTGATGAAACCTTTGCTCCAGTTGCATGACTTGAAGCTATAAGGATGTTTTTAGCTTTTGCAAGTTTCAAGAACTTCAAGGTATATCATATGGATGTCAAGTCAACTTTTCTAAATGGGGTTCTAGAAGAAGAGGTCTACATTGAACAACTAGAGGGATTCATACTAGCAGATACACCAGATCAGGTATGCAGATTGAAAAAGGCATTGTATGGTTTAAAGCAGGCTCCCAGAGCATGGTACTCAAGATTGGATAAGTATCTACAGGAACAGGGATTCAGGAAAGGAATAGCAGATAGTAATTTGTATATCAAAAATGAAGGAAATGATCTTCTAATAGTGGTTGTTTATGTTGATGACATAATTTTTGGGGGAAACAATGACAAGATGTGCAAAGAATTTGCTAAGAATATGCAAAGTGAATTTGAGATGTCTATGCTTGGTGAATTATCCTTCTTTCTTGGTCTTCAGATTTCACAATCAAGAAAGGGAGTGTTTCTTTCTCAAGCCAAGTACATCAAGGAGATGTTGAAGAAATTCAGGTTAGAAGATTGCAAACCAGTAAGTACTCCTATGGTCACAGGGTGCAAGTTGAGTAAGGATGATGAATCTCCAGAGGTAGATCAGAGATTATACAGATCCATGATTGGTAGCTTATTATATGTCATAGCTACAAGACCAGACATAGTACAATCAGTGGGATTAGTGGCAAGATTTCAAGCAGCACCTAAGGAAACACATGTGGCAGCAGTAAAAAGAATTTTTAGGTATCTAAAAGGGACTATGGATTTTGGGCTTTGGTATCCCAAAAGTGATAGTTTCACACTAACAACATATACAGATGCAGATTGGGCCGACAACATTGATGATAGAAAAAGCACAAGTGGAGGAGCTTTCTTTCTTGGAGAAAGTCTAGTCTCCTGGTTAAGTAAGAAGCAGGTTTCAGTATCACTATCTACAACAGAGGCAGAATATATTGCAGTGATAGCCAGTTGTACACAGGTGTTATGGATGAAGAGAACTTTAGAAGACTTCAAGATAAAGCATGATCAGCCCATTCCTATACTATGTGATAATACTAGTGCCATATGTATCTCAAAAAATCTGGTAATGCACTCCAGGACAAAGCACATTCTGATTAAGTATCATTTTCTGAGAGAACAGGTGTCAGATAAATAGGTCAGATTGGAGTATGTCACTACAAAGGAACAGATAGCAGATATTTTCACTAAGCCACTCTCAAAGGAAAATTTTGAGTATCTTCGAGGAAAATTGGGAGTGAGACTCCCACCCCAAAATTAACCACCTCATGTGAAGGTGGGGAGGGGCTAAGCTAAGAGGCTCATTCTTAGCCCCGAGCCCCAAAGGTGACCCTTTGCCATTGATGTCAAAGGGGGAGAGATTTGTGTATTGGGGAGAGATTTGATATTTGAGAGAGCATTGAGCCAGGGGGAGCAATGTCCTAGGGGGAGCAGAAGAAAAAGAAAGGTCAGGTTTCAATAAAAGGATATGGGTTGCCATCAATGACAAAGGGGGAGATTGTTGGACATTTTGAGTCCCTAAGTCAAAGTTGTCATTGATGTCACCATTGATGCCACCAGATGGAGTCATCATTAATACCAAGATTTCAGCAGAAAATAAAGGCAACAAAGATGGTCATTTGATATTCAGCAAGAAGGCAGAAGTTCGAGTGAAATAGTGCAAAAGATAGAAGTTGAAAAGGAGTGATAATATTTATTTTATAAATTATTTAAATTCAGGATGAATTTAAATTTTATAAATAAATATTATAATGGTTAGAAGTGCCATAGTGAAAACCCAAATAAAATAATTGTAATTTTTATTACAATATTTTATATTGCAAAAGTGGGTTTATAAAGTCTGAAAATATATAAACCCAAAGGTTGGGTTTAAAGGTTTAAGACCAAAGATTATTTTAATAAATCCAAAGGTTGGATTTAGAGTTTTAAACAAGGCAAAGTTTATTTCCAAAGGGAAGCGCCGACGTCAAACAAAGCAAAGGAAAGCATCGACGTCATAGACAAGGGAAGCATCGACGTTGTTTAATATAATGGGAATGCATATTAATACCATGCCAAAGATTGTTTCGAATTAAACCTTGCTCAATTTTGAAAAGAACCGCATCGAATTTAATGCAGAGCTCGTGATAGTATTGTACAAATTTCATGGGTTGATTTGATGATGAAAGGGACAAAAGCAAGCGCATTGATGTGTTGAATGCCAACAAGGCACCTTGGCCTAGTGGCAAGTGGGCAGCAAGCTTACGTTTTGGTGTGCATGGTGGTTAGTGTTCGAATCTCGCGGAAGCCTTTGGTGGACGTGTTGAAGGTGCCAAGGATTTTAGGTGCATACATTTTTTGCAAGGCAGTAAGGAAGGAGTATTGAAGCATGTGGTGCTTCTTCCTTCCCAATGAGCTTGTAAGCTCATGTGGTGGTTTGCACCATGGGCAAAGACATTGTGAGGGCTGCGTTGAGAGTTCGAAACTCTCCAAAGGCAAAGGTAACATTTTTAATGTTTTATTTTATTAATGCCTAAGTTGGAGGTATAAGGTATTTGGTGATTAAAGTCTTTGCATTGTGATAAAGGTTGGTAGTTGAGAAATATTGTTAGGAGGTATAAGGAGAATTCTGTTTTTATTTTCAAGTCTTAAATTTTGCTATTGTGGAATATTGAAAGGTTAAGACTTTGTGGGTGTATGTTAATTTGAATAAAGGGTTTTTGATTATTGTGAGGATATTGCTTATTGTTTAAGTTGGAGTGATAAGGTGTAATTGTGATATTATTTTTGTGATATAAAAATTATCCTCTAACCCTTATTGAGTTTGTCAAAGAAGTAATTGTGAGTGTGGCAGATTTGTAAGGACAACTACTCTTCAAGAAAAGGTATGGGCAAAATTCTTCTTTGTTGAGTTAGATGGTTGGCTTGATTGAAAATTAAGTTTGGAGTGAAAAGGATTTGATTAGGGTTTCCTTTTCGAAAGTGGTTGAGTTAATGCTTCAAGGTTTTATGGATTGTGAGTTGTGATTAAACCTTGTTTGATAAGCATTGTTGTTTAGACCATTGGTTGAGTGAAGTACTTTGAGTTTATGCTTCAAGGTTTTCTAAATTGAGAGTTGTGATTAAAACCTTGTCTTATTAGCATTGTTGTTGAATCCAATGGGTGATGCAAAGAACTTGAACTTGAGTTAGAAAAGAACATGAGTATCATTGTTATGTGAGATTTGTTGTTGAGCATTGTTGGAAACATTTTGAGTTGGTTGATACATGCTTGGACTAGGGTTTGTGAGAAAGGGTTGTTCCTTGAGGTGATTGGTTGAGTAGAGTTGATTAAGCCTAGTCAAGTGGATGCGTGAAGTGGTTGTTCAAGTTCCATGAAACAAACTATTCTATATTCTGATTTGAGTTGAGATTGATTGAGATTGAGTTTTGAGTATAGAACATATTGAGTCTCTAACAATTCTCTTTATGATTCTATGAGATTGGACAAGTTCTATGTGGTTTGTAGATTTGAGAGAGTCTTTGACTTGGAAGTTTGTGTGAGTTGGTTATGAAGAATTGATTGCATGTTGAAATTTGGACAAGTTTTGAGTGAGCTTGTTGAGAGATTTGAAGTTGGTCTCAATGACAACAATTGACAAGTTATGGACTATTGAGAAATTTGAGCAAGTTCTGAGTGGACCTATTGAGCAGATTTGAGCAGGTTCTAAGTGGACCTATTGAGCAGATTTGAGAAGGTTATGAGTGAACCTATTGAGCAGAGCTTTGGAGGTGATAGAGTAGAGAGGACAGAGTCTCCAGTGGATAGAGATCCATCAGCCAGGACATTGAGGATAGGTCTTCTGAGTGAGGACAAGAGTCTTCAAGTGGAGAGAGATCCACCAGTCAGTGTAGTGGAGGCAGTCTTCTAGAGGATCACCAGCCAGAGCATAGGAGAAGGAGTTCTCCTATGGATAGAGATCCACAAACCATATTTAGGGGATCAACATCTCCTTTGGACAGAGGTCCATAAACATTGTAATTGGGAAGGATTCCCAAAATATTATTTGAGAAATATTTAGAAGAAATATTTTTCTGTGGAGGTAGCCCACATTGGGTGAACCACGTTAAAATGATGTCTCTCATGTGTGTGATGCTTTGTGTGATGTTTACTGGTTTATTAATGTTGATGCTACTATTTGGATTAAAAGGGGAAAAGTTTTATTGTATACTGTTCACCCCCCTCTCAGTATAAGCACATGTTCTTCACACCTTGTATTTCTTGCAAGCATTTTTTGATGTGGAACTCCTAGAGATCCTCCTAACTTCCCCTTCAATATAAATTTGTGATTGATGTTTCCCTTTGATATGGTCAGTTGTATGTAAATTTGGATCTTGGATTCTCTAGGAAGCCAAGATCTAGATTTAGGTCTAAATCTAAGAGGTCTACATATGGACCTTACAAAGCAAAGCAATAGATCCATGAATATCAAAAAAAAATTAGTGAAGCTCTAAAAGATCGGATAATGAATCCACACCCCCTTTGAGGAGAAATGAAGTGTTATCTGGTTGAGCTATGACTATGCACTTGCATTCATATCCACTTATTCTTCACCACCAACTAGTGTATCAGACATAATAGGTGATCCTTGAACATCAATTAGAGTAAAGGAATCTAGTGCTACAACCCTTAGTTCATGAGGGAAAAGGCTTCATTTTGCATTTGTTGTCTTGGATAGTGGCCCAAAGGCATAACCTAGGGTGTTAGACATTATTTTATAAGTTCTAGCTTAGATCAGTTATTGCTTTTGATTTATTAATTAGTTTTGGCATAGATCTAAATTCTTTTATGCATTTACACTATTATTTACTGATTTATACATGCATTTATCATTCATTTTTACTGCATTTTGATCTTATTATGCTTATATATCATGTTTATTAAATTTTCTAATAAATGCCTCATTAGGAGAGGCTGCCCATGCTACTAATAGTGTTTTGTTGTTTCTATGCACGTAGGTTACCAGTTAACGGGACCGATTCAAGGTATCCATTGCATAAGATCCCTCTAAGATGAGAGGAGAAGGGGGTGTCTATAAGCCCTCATACACATTTGTGTGTGATATTGGTAAGCCCGTAGAAATGCACCACCCCCTTGTGAGGGGACATATTCATAATTATTCTTCTTGTATCTGATTGTATCAAACTGGGTATCCCTCAGAGGAACCAATATGTAATCGATATTTGAAATAATTAATAAAAGATCTTTCTTTATTCAATATTTTTGTGTTATCTGTGCTTTGTGGTCTTTCATTTGATACAATATTGCAACTATAGCGGTGGTGTGCACTCCCTGGGATCGTACACTTTCACTGAGGTCCATTCACATAAAATATTTGGGGTACAAATTTTTTTGGGGTTGGCTCGGCCAACAATAATAATATCTTTTTATTTTTATTTTAATTCACCAACCACTTTCACCCAAATCCATGGACCTTTCACCTTCAAATTATAAATAATTTTGTTTTTCCCACCAAATTCACCACTTATACTACCTGTATAAATACCTAACATGGTATCGATAAACATACATCTAAAACACTCAAACTCCTCAAAAATAGATCTAAAGTAGTAAAAACCTTACAACTGACTACACAATAAAACACTATCATTTTCTATCAATAGAAATCTAATAGGTTGTAGGGGTGTGTCAATCAGTTGCACATAAGTGTGAAATAGTACTGATAGGTTACAGAAAATCATGACACAATGCCTATCGGTTACAAAGGACTATTTATCAATAAAAATTGATTGGTTGTAGAAGACCATATATCAAAAAATTTATCGATCGATTAGAGAGAAACATGACACAGTGTTGATCCATTATAGAGGATTATCTATAAACAAAAACTGATTGGTTGTAAAATACTAACTATCAAAATATTTGTTGATTGGTTGAAGAGAATCATGACATAGTACCAATCTATTTTAACGATTATAGGTTTGTTGATTGATTAATATTTATTGAATGATTAAATATTTGTTGATTAATTACAGTTTTGTTGATCGGTTAAAATTTATTGATCAGTTATAGATTTTTTTATTAGTTGCACAAGCTTGTTGCAAAGGTCTATTTATTGGTTGTAGAGTTCTAACGAATAGTTGCAAAAATTTGTGACAATTGTGACAATAGGTAAAGTGAAAGCTTCCAAAAATATTAGTGTGGTTGTTTTGTTTTGGATCATCTCTAGTAATAAATTTGACTTAATACCTACTTCTTGTTGTAGCCTTGTTACTTATTTTGTAACCTTTGTTGGTGTAGTACTATAGAGTTTATTTAGAATTGCTATAGAACTATTATTTTAGTTTATAGACTATGGTAGTTGTAATGACATGAGACATCAAGGTTTATTTAGAATTCAGTGAAGGTTAACCTTTTGGAGTGCAAGGTATTCTTTTAGTGTTGGGTTTTAAATGTTATCTTGGATTGTATTCTTCTTCCACTATTTTGTTGTCCAAATATTTTTTCTTTTAGTTTCATAGGCAACATAGATGCACTGTCAGCAATTGTGAGATCCAAGTATCCATACCATATTGTAGTATGTTAGGAGCATTTCTTATTGTCAAAGTCTGTTTCTTGTCTATTAGAGTATATTTTCTTAGTGTTGTATTATTTTTTTGTTATTCTCTAAGCACACAGGTAGAGGTCATTGTAGAGGGTAGTGTAGGTTTGTCTCAAGACTCGTATATTATTTATGGAATTATAGTTTAACCTTGGTTTCTTAGAAATACAAATTATTATTGAGGGAAGTATGTACAATGTCACCTACTAGAAATTATGGAAATTATTATTGAAGTTATTATTGAGAAAAGTGTGATATTTTCCTTCAACTTCATATTCATTTCCTAACATCAAAATATTTTTTATTTATAGGTACAATGTCACCTACTAGTTATGGAAAGAAGGGAGGCCAATATTTTGTTAAAAACCAATCCTAAAATATTTTGCACATATATCAAAATACAATGAGGCATCCACATTTGCACAAGTTGAAGGTACAAACACCTTTTACCAACTAATCAACTAATTTTTCTATTATGTTATTCTTAAATATAAAGGATTTCTTCATTAATAAATAAAGGGTTTAACTATTTATCTACCTCTTTTTTAATGCTTTGTAAAAATGTATTCAATTAATTCTTAAATATAGTACCTTTTTAAATTCAAAAATGATATAGAACACCAAAAATTGAATGCAGTGAACACTGTTGACCCCGATATACCTCCACTTGAAGATATTCTAGGGGATGAGATGGGACCACATGATAATTTTCATAATAATGACATTCAACAACCACTTGATGAGATGCCTCATACGAACACATTAACCAAAAAATAAAAGAAGAATACCATTCCATGAAATTATTTCTAAAAAATAATTTAATAACTATATTAATAAAATTATATAATATTATAATGTGTAATTTATTAAGAATCCTAAAGTGATGTCTTAAAACTTGCGATAAAAGTTCAAAATATTCAAAGCAATTGAAGGTAGGTAAGCCCATTCTACACTTGATGTGAATTCCCACCCCATGGATTTAAGGACCAAGAATTATAGCATGTCAGCACACATACATATGCCTCATACAGACACATATTAATTGGATTTGGGGTGGATGAGATGCCTCATATGGACACATCAACCAAAAAAGAAAATGAATACAATTAAAATGCAAAATTTTGGGGAATTTTCTAGTAAAAAAACTAAATTTAGAAAGTTAACCAAGTGGACTATTGGAAGGACATTTAAGCTTGAATGGTCATTGACATATTCCTTTATTGATCCAGTTCAGCTATAGAACAATAATGACACACAAACATAGTGTAGATGTGTTATTTGTAGTTGGAAACAAGGAAAGGATCATAAGATGCAACTTAATTTAGACATAATAGAAAAACATTGTGGGAAGTTTTATTTGAAGTAAAAGAGAGTGATGGAACAATTACAAAATTCATTAGGTGTAAGGATGCATCAGAATGTATGCATATCACATATGCATTGTAATATAAAACAGAAATGAAACAACAACAAAATCTAATTGAGAAGGGTGGAACAATCCAGGTCCAATATTAAAAAATTCATAAGATTGTATTAGCCTCAAAAAGTTTGCAGTTTGCTATTGTATACAATATTCTAAAAAATGGTAGACCCATGTTTGATTTTTCTGATTATAAGCTACTATTTCAACTAGCATATGTACAAAAATTCTCTAGTTATCAATGGTCAGATCAAAGTGGTTGGGAAATGGTAAAATCTTGACGTGTTATTTGTAGTTGGAAACTACGAAAGGATCATAATATGCAACTTAAGTTAGACATAATAGAAAAAAATTATGGGAAATTTTATTTGATAGTAAAAGAGAGTGATGGAACAATTACGAAATCCATTAGGTGGAAGGATGCATCATAATGTATGCATTTTAGATATGCAATGGCATATAAAAAATAAATGAAACACCAACAACTCTCATTGAGAAGGGTGGAACAATCCAGACCCAATTTAAAAAAATCATAAGACTGTATTAGCCTCAAAAAGTTTACGATTTGCTATTGTCTACAATATTCTAAAAAATGATAGATCCATGTTCGATTTTGTTGATTAAGAAACTATTTCAACTAGTAGATGTACAAAACCTTCCCAATTCTTATTGGTCATATCGAAGTGGTTGGAAAATGGTAAAATATCAACGTGTTATTTGTAGTTGGAAACTAGGAAAGGATCATAAGATGCAACTTAGACATAATAGAAAAACATTGTGGGAAAGTTTATTTGATAGTAAAAGAGAGTGATGGAACAATTAAAAAATACATTAGGTGGAAGGATGTATCAGAATATATGCATGTTAGATATGCAATTGCATACAAAAAAGAAATTAAACACCAAAAAACTCTCATTAAGAAGGGTGGAACAATCCAAGTCCAATTTCAAAAATTTATAAGACTATATTAGCCTCAAAATATTTACAATTTTCTATTGTATACAATATTCTAAAAAAGGGTAGACCCATGTCTAATTTTTCTAATTATAAGCAACTATTTCAACTAGAAGATGTACAAAACCTCCCCAGTTATCATTGGTCATATAGAAGTGGTTTGGAAATGGTAAAACCTCTATCATTGGTTGAGAAGGAGGACCTGAGAGGGAATATAAAACATGTCAAATTTATTTCACTTTCAATTGATGAGATAACAACTATTGACAACACATATTGGATTTGCATACATGTTTACAAATTGCAAAATCGTTTAAGAAAACATCATTTACTAGCACTACATAATATGATGAAAAATTATAATACGAAAAACATATACAATGTTGTTGTAACTAGTTTAGAGGATATTGCCAAAATGGATGAAAAAGAAGCCACAAAGTTAATTTGTGTTGGAGCTTACAGTGCAACTACAATGCAAGGACAAAGAAATAAAATTTATGTTAGACTTTAGACAACAATTACCCATTCTCATTCATTGCATGGCATATAGAATAAATCTTGCATACAAAAATGTGAACACATTTGAAAATATTTCTAGAGTGGAAGAACTCATCCATGAAATACATGCTTACTTTTTGTGCAGTCCAAAAAGGTTTGTAGAGTTTCAACAATTTTCTCTAGGTGTTATTGAAGGAAAAAAATTGTTAAAGGATGTGGACACCAGGTGGATTTCATTATTTTTTCCTGCAAAAAGGATTTTTTTAGAATATCAATCCTTAGTGGGGTTTATGTATGCACATCATAGGGACGTTGACAATGCAAAATATTTGCTATACCATATGACTGACTTGGAAACACTTTTGATATTATGTGGTATTATTCCATTGTTGAAATAAATGAATACTTTGATAAATCTTACACAAGAAAGAACCACTTATATTGTCAATTTAATCAAGATGAGAAAACACATATGTATGCTTATTGATAAGATATACTTGTTCAAAGAAAATTTTATAGATTCTTTGTTTGATAGTTGGAATACTTTAACTAAGGTCAATGATCCTAACAAATTTTTGAAGTTCAACATCAATGATAATATTTGTATTACTATCCATGGAAAGATGATTTCTTTATATCATTATTAAAAATTGTCAGATACAATTACAAAGTATGTTGAACAAGTGCCCATAACACACAATGAATTTGATGTGGTTTTACATAGTACTAACTTTAAATTGATAAAAATTGTAGAATCATTAACAAGGGAAATACATTTTCAAAGAGATGAGTTGCTTGAGGCGATGGTTATAGTTGACCCCATGTTTTGGAATCCTTGTATTGAATCCAATAGTAAAAGTGAGTTGTTTGTAAAATATATGAGAACTCTTGCAAAATATTTTACTAAATATGTGAAAGTGAATGGTATTGAAATAAATGGTATTCTCAACAAATAAATTTTAAGACAACAATTCAATGATTTTGGAATGACAATGATTAATAAAATTACGCATTTGAGTAACCCACATGAGCTTGGTTCCATCATGCATTTGTGGAAAAAAATGTATCCAAGTAGTCTCTTACAAGAAACGATGATTGAATATTTTCTCTTATATGAATTATGCTAGACAATTATTTTAGGATTTGTTGAAGATGAAAGGGTTTTTAGTGCACTATATTTTGTGAAATCTAAAGTTTGTAATAGGTTGGAAAATTGTTTGAGAATATATGTGTCATCGTTGAGTTGGATATGTATCCCTCTGATAAAGCTTTGGGATATTGAAAGTTCCTAGAGAACTGAAAAGGTATCACTTTATTCTTAATAATTAGGATAACGATACTTGCAATGATCATATTGTGGTGAAGAAGAATTTAAATATTCTTATTAGTTATTTTGGATAAGTCAAGAAGTGTTTGTTTTAGCCTCCTCCATTGTAAAATTTCAATGATTTAAAAAATGCATATAATAAATGGTATTTTGGATTTGATATAATTTGTCTTTGTTGATAAGATTTTTTCTCATATCTTAGCTATATGTCTATGTCAATTGTTTTTTTTTTTTATGCTTTGGATTTTAATTAAATGAAAATTTTAAAACCATGTATCATTAGTAATTGAAAATTTTCTATTTTATGCTTTGGCTTTGAATAAAATAAAAATTTTAAAACCATGCATGCATGTATCATTAGTAAAAATTTTTATAGAAAGTGTTGTATGTAGTTTAGAAAGCACAATGCAAAAATGTTAAAACCATGCATGGTTGTATCATTAGAAAAAATACCTGCAACATTTGGATACCAGCACCCTCAACTTTTACAAACTCAACCAAAAAGCTAAACTAGAAGTCAACAGAGGATCAACAAACAAAAATTTCTCCTATCTCAAGTATTTGATCAACACAATGTTGACCTAGCTAGTTTCAGTTCGATTTACCAACTTCCATCCCTATTTTGCAACCATAGCCTTATTCATCTATCTTATATTATGGATACCTAAGCCACCATTTTTTTTAGGTCTATAGACTTGCTCCCAACCAACTAAGTGAATTTTTTCTTCTCATTAGACTTGAACCAAAGAAATAATTTCTAAATATGTTCAATATTTGATAAAATCTTGTTAGGAATTCTAAACATAGATAAGAAGTTTGGAATGCTTTTAAGAGTAGACTTTACCAAGGTACACTTTATGGCTTGACTAATGAGGGGAAATTTTCACCCGACCAACTTCCTCTACAATATTTCCACCACAATATTACAACATAAGTTGTTTTAATTTTATATCAAACAAATAATCTAAACTTATTAACAATATTATAAAATATAATTTTCTTCTGATTGAAGGAATATAATATATATCAATGCATTTATTAACTACATTTAATCTATAAAATTATATTGAATTTTATTTATAGTGACTTTGTATGATATTTTTAATACATGGACATATTAATGTATCTTGAGTCTCTTATTTATTTCTACATAAAAAAATAACTTATATAAAAACATATATTGCATAATATCTGTAAATAATATTGTAATGTTCTGCCCCTTTCCTTGCCCTGTGGTGGGGTTTTCCTTCGGTGCTTGGGTCCTGGGATGGTTTTGGGTTTTTCCTTGGGACTTTTCCTGGGTTTTCTGGGTTGTTCAGGGATTTTTCCTTGGATTTCCTAGTTTTTTCTAGGTTTTCATGGTGTCTTCTTGACGTTTGCCCTTGGAGGATATTCAGTTGCAAAATGTTGTGTCTATTGGAAAGTGGCTTCATGAGAAGTTTTGCATAGCATCTTTTTGGTCTTGGGGAGGAGGACCTTGTGCTTTCTTCTATGACTCTGCTCTTCAGGATTTTAGTTTTGCAGGTTTTCCTCATTTGTTTCCCTGAAGTTGTTTGATGGTGGTGTTAAAGGTTACCTGGGATTTCTATCCTCTTGGGTTCCTTTGGTACTTTCCTATATTTTTCCTAAGGCATGTTGTTCTACTTTTGTTGCTTCCTCTACTGGGTTGGCATCCTTGCAGGATCTTTTCTACACTGCATGAGGACTTTGTGGCCTATGGAGTTCCTCTATATGCTGACCTACTTTTCAGGCTGGTGATACATTACATGAGGATTTTGTAGCCTAAGGAAATCCTCTAATTTTTGTTCATCCTTTCAGGCTCAAAAGAGATGTGTTTCTTGCTACTCGCCCTCATTCTGATGGGTTTTACTGTAATCTCTATTTTTCTGCTCCACCCTTGGCTTAGGGTGGTTTTTTCTACATTCAGCTGGTTTTCCCCTGTGTGGGAAGTGGATCTCTATTTTTTTCTCCACCCTTGGCTTAGGGTGGTTTTTTCTGCATTTAGTTGGTTTTTCCTATGTGGGAAGTGGTTTTTCTCCTGGATCTTGGTTTCCCATGGGTCGTTTTGCGTAGTTCTCCTTTTTCCATCCTTGAGATGTTTTAATTTTCAAGTTAGGTGCTTATTTATTTTTCCCACCTATGGGAAGTTTCATATTTGGTTTTAGGTGGGCTTTTTCATTCTTTTTTGCCACCTTCTCCATGCTCTGCATGAATTTCCTCACTGCTTTCCTGAATTGTTTCCTCAAGCCTTTCCTGAAGGTGTTCCTCAAGGATTTCCTTAAGCCTTTCCTGTTGTCCATCCTTGGACTGTTCCTCTGGAAGTTTGATGTAATCAGGTTTTGGGATCCTTGATAAAAACCCACTTTTAATTTAACAAAAAAATATTGTAATATAATATATTACACAAAAAATAAAAGGATTATTTTTTTTCTAGCATAGAAAACCTCTATAAACCCTACCCCATTGGGTAAATATAAATTCAATAGACCCCCACCATCCATGGAACCTCTATAAATCCTAATCCACCAACAAGAACTTGGCCACTATGGAGTAGCCTATCCTTTTTGGGTAGATTTATTTCTCATTATTACTCTCATTAGAGTTATCTAGCATTAATTTAGATATTTCAAAACTATTGACTTAATTTTATGTAAAAAATCAAATGTAGAGATAATTACCAAATAGGGAAGGGAACATTAGAAAAGTGATTTCTAAATAAATACATAGAGTGAGTAAAAGGAATATAGAAAAATAATGACCAAAAATGATAACATACATTAAATGATATACAAATTCTAATAGTTATATGATACATTTATTATAGGATTTATAAAAACAATGTTTCAATAACAATATTATTATCTCTATAATAATAAGTTGTATTATATCTTATATGTTAAATCTAAAAAATACATAGTATATTTAGAAAGTTTATTTTTTATTTTTGAAAATAAATGGGTGTTAAAATATTTATTCAAAATATTAATATTAGTATATGTTGATAATATTAGCCTCCCTACCATGATGCCACCCTTTTATAATACTAGAAAATATTTTTTCTATGATAGTTGGTGCCATCATTCAAGTTCAAATTTATTACTTTCTCACTTTCAACATAACAAAATTTTCAAAAACAAGTGCCTGATGCTATTTCAAGAAATATTGCATGCACATAACCTTGTAAAAACCTCTGATGTACTAGGACCACCAATATTTCATACTATAAACATTTATTTTCATCCTCAATTAAATAATTAGAAGGGTAGAGAGAGATCATTACTATATTTGCAATGTATTCTTTAGGAAGACCAACCATCCCAAACTAGTTTTCAAAATTATAAAGCAAAGGGTTTGTCTCTAGGAAAAGGGGACAATAGTGGAAAAAAGAGAAGAGAGAGATGAGGGGAGAGAAAGGTGTTACAAGGAAGCATTGTGAGCATAGGAGTGTGGTGGAAGAGAACCAAGGCATAGGAGGTTCAATTAAGCAAATGATTGCACACATATGAGGGTAACTCTCTACCTTGCTGGAAAATAGAAATTATTGAAACATGAAGGGTAGTCATAGAAATAGAAATAAAAATAGAAGGGGTAATATTATCCTCCAATAGAAATATAAAATAAAAATTATAAAAACATGTTGGAGACATCGTACAATGTTAATATAAGGGGAGAATAATTTTTCTCCTTTGTGTGTGAGGATTTGGGTTGTTGCTGGCTAAATATTGGATTGTCGTGTAGTATAAGTAGTCATATGATGGAGGTATTGTATATTAAAGGGGTGGTATTTCGAAAGAAGAAACCCTAAGAATTTCATTTTCCTTATAATAACTAATTGCCACATTGGAATTGGAAATGATTATCTAATTGTACAAATATAAAAGTTATTGGATAACATTGAGTTGTTGTATGGTGGAATAAGAATCATGTAATCATATGGTGAAGGAAGAATCACACAATCAAAAGAAACATTGGTGCATGCACTAAATTGTGGAAGAATCATAGAATAATAT
Source organism: Wollemia nobilis (assembly GCA_028583015.1). Taxonomy (NCBI): domain Eukaryota; kingdom Viridiplantae; phylum Streptophyta; class Pinopsida; order Araucariales; family Araucariaceae; genus Wollemia; species Wollemia nobilis. The sequence goes on from JAQPPZ010001925.1 coordinate 10,028,443, forward strand.
AATGAACATGATCAGGCTTTGAATGGCAAAAGGGTTGTATAATCGTATGACATAATAAAATCATACATTTGTGTGATTGGAGGATTTAAAGAATCATATAATTGTAAGTTCAATTGTATAGTTTTATGATTGGAAGAGTGCTTGCTATTAAATGGAGGTATTATCATAGAATAGAGGGTGTTTGGTTTTTTTACTACATCATTTTGGTAGTAGAGCCATTGTTTAGAGCATACAAATTAGAACATAATAAAATCATACACTATGGTAAGAGGGTACTATGAATCTTTGTTGTTGGGGAGGTTGTTTTTCAATTGACCCCCTCTCCACTATTACATAATTTTGGTATCATATCCAAAATATATCTAATTTATGGAAGGTACCAAAGGAATAATGGCACAATGAGGAAGAAGAATACCACAAGGTCCTCGAGCTATGAATATAGTAGATATGATGAGAGAAGTTAATGCTCCACTAGATTCACTTGAAATTTCCCAAATAAGAGACATTCAAATAGAATATATAAGTGATATTGAAGAGGAGAAAGGGAGCTAACTATAAATTTGCAATTAAGGACATGATGAAAAACTTGAAGAGAAATTAATTTGGGTAATTTCTAACATGAGTAGGAAGCCTAAGTTAGAAATATCATCATATGATGCAAGTATAAACCCTAAGGAACTCATTGATTGGATTGTGGAGATGGAGAAAGGGGCATACATCCTTGTGGTGGGATCATATTCAAATAGAGAAGCAATATAAAGGGAAGGATAAAATTAAAACTTAGGATAAGTTTGTAATCAAGTTGAAGTCTAATTTTTTCCATTGATTACCAAATAGGGTTGTTCAAAAAACTTCAAAACCTTAAGTAGAAGTAGCTAAACATAAAATAGTATATAGAGGAGTTTTATAAGTTGATCATAAGGGATGGCCATACTGAAGATGAAGAGTAGACGGTGACAAGATACATAAATGGACTAGGATTGTCCATACAATATGATATTGGTCTTATTCAAATAAGAATAGTTAAAGAGACATAATAGTATGTGCTTAAGGTAGATAAAAAATTGTTGTGAAGGAAATAGATAATGTGTTAGGACCCCATACTAACATTATTTTTGTAATTCTCAATTGATTATGTAATGACCCACATCCAACATGGGGATCCACTTATAATGTTATTTTGTAATACTTTTGTAGTGGTATGTGGCAAGGATCCTAGACAAGTGGGGCCATTTCATGTAATTGTTATCAAGAATGTAACCGATGTTTGATAAAAGATTCTATCCCGAGTGGCATTTTGCATGTTAGCCAAATCTTGAGCTTAGGGTTAGGGTTGCATGAATTCTTTTCTTTAAAAGCTATGAAGCCATGTACAAATGCATATTTTTGCAAATTAATGAAATATTGAAGGAGGTTACCCTCTTGAAGAGGCCTGTGATTCTAAGTTATTTGTGAGATTGTTTCAATTCTACAATTACTTTTTGCATAGTGTTATTTTTTATTTGATGTAATTTAGTTTATTTTTAGTATTTTATGTGAGTGAGCTTATTTTTAATAGTAGGTTCCTAACAAGTGGTATCATAGAACTTTCTAGGTATGAGTTCTACAATGACTGTGATAACTCTTGCCTATCCATTTTTGCCTATTAGGTATAATTTTACCATTTTTTTTTATTTTCCTTTATTTAGAAAAAATTAGCAAAAAACCATAAAAGGCAAAAAAAATACAGTATTCTTTTCTAGTAGTTGAGTAGGCTAGAAACCCTATGTCGAGGGTTTTAAAACATTGCAAAGGATATATAGTTATTGGTTAAGCTAGATAGACCATATAACATCTAGTCAAGTGAGGGGTGATCAAGCTCCAATATCCAGGCCTCAAACAACACATGCACATGAAATTGATCTCCTACGTATCTTCGAATATATCAAGAGACCATCTAGGCTTAAAAAAAATTATCCAATAGGAATTTTTTTGGCCTTGTATTATCCATAGTTCATGAGATATATCATCCCATATGATTACCCTCATGTACTATCAAATAGGTAGAGTGTGCTCAAGGGTATGTGTGGAATCCTCCTTGGGTAATGGCCTAAAATATTGGTCTGAGCACTATGGTTTGTCATTATGGTATAACAAACAACCTATGGGTATTACATACTCCCTTGCCTAGCACACCTTGGATTTGTACAAATAAAAATATTCAACCTACAAAAACAAAACCTTTTGTTTGTTGAACCTACAATTTTCTTTCCCACAAAAATGAGCATAAAAAGAAGATTTCCCTATCACAAGAAAAAACAACTACATGCACCAAATAATTTGACAAATTTGACAAGTTTCCAAGATAGTAAAAAATATTTTAGTGGAAATAATATTCGGGTTAGTCACTGAAGAACACAGACTTATACTAAGAGGGGGGTGAACAATATAAGATCAAATTTTACTTTTCTTTTCCAAACAATATTATCCAATATTATCAATGGCAATATCAATAGTAGTAATCAAAGAAATACATAAATCATCACATGTAAGAGAGACACAAATTTAATGTGTTTCATCCAATGTGGTCTACTCCATGGAGAAAATATTTCTTCAAAATTTTCTTAATAAATCTCTTGGGAATCAATTATTTATTACAATGTTTATGGACCTAAGTCCAAAGAAGACACCAATATTCTATGCTATAATTTGTGGATATCCCTCCATAGGAGAAATCTATCCACTTGCTCTAGTTTGTGGATCTCTATCTATAGGAGAACTCTATCCCCTTGCTCTGGTTCACGAAAATTTATCTACGAGAACTCTATCTCCTCAATTGGTTCATGGATTTATCTCCATAGAAGAACTCTATATTCCTATCTGGTTCACATATTCCTCTCCATAGGAGAACTCTTTCCCCTTTGCTCTTGTTTGTGTATCTTTATCCATAGGAGAACTCTATCACCTCTACTTTGGTTGGTGAAATTCTAGAAGACTTCTACCCCCACTACTATAGCTTGTGGATCTCTCTCCACAGGTGAAATCTATCCCCACTACACTGGATTATGTACCTCTATCCACTGGAGACCTCTATCCTCTCTGCTCTTTCACCTCTAAATCTAGCTCTCAAATCAATCTCAAATCTACACCGAAATTTATCCCAATTCTAGAACAAATATTCTCTAACTCTACTCACAAATCTACACCAAACTCTGTCCCAAGTCTAGCAAAAATTAGTTCTAAATTTTCTCACAAATATGCTCTTAATTTTATCTCAAATCTACCCCAAGCCTTAACACAAATATTTAAAAAATCAGCAATCAAACCTACTCTCAATTCTGTTTCAAATCTTCACAAAACTTTCTCAAATTTACCTTCATGTCTTCTAAAAATACTTTCTCAAATCTGCCTTAAAGTCTTCTCAAAATATTTTCTCAAATATACCTTCAAGTCTTCTCAAAATACTTGCTCAAATATACCTTCAAGTCTTCTCAAAACACTTCCTCAAGTTGCCTTCAATGCTGCTCACAAAACCTACTTTATATATTTCCAAATATTGCATACAAAATACAACTTAAATTTCTTTCATAAAAGCTTTCTTCACTCAGATAAGTTCTACTTATAATTATTTTAACCTCTGGAACATATATATAATGATATGCTCTATCACAAAATCAATATGTTTTACACTCACAAATCTTGTACTCAATCAACCAATCTCTTTCTCTTGCAAAGTCCTTTTCAAATCAAATCAAAACAATGTATAAATTGTTTCACAAAACTAATCTATCTTTCTTGAAGATTTTATCTCAAATATAAATCACACTAATGCATAATTTCCCTTCATAAAATTGATCTCAATCACTTCCACAATTGCAATCAATATCTCTCAAACCAATGTTTAAAATATTTTACAAATATGCACTAACTTGTATTCAACCCTAGCGCAAGTAGTTCACAAAATCTAGCACAAATATCTTAAACTCTTTTAATAATAGAAGCACAAATTGTTCTCAAATTCTATCCCAAATTTTTCCAAAACATTCAACAATGAAGCACAAAGTCTAACTCAAATATTTCCAACAATGAGTATCAAACAATCCTTTTCACTCCACCTTATGTTCCACTACATTCACTTCAACAAACACTTTAGAAAAGGAGTGATGTGCCCATACCTCTTAATTTTCTCTTATGGAGATATGTCTTCAAAACCTGTCTCACAAATAACTGATTTTTCTAATGCCACTTCAAGGGTTAGATTGCAAGATACTTTCTTATCTTCCTTTCACAATGCAAGAATCATAATAAAATATCAAGCAACTTATCACACCTTATTACTCCTAATATTGCAAAATAAAATTCAACCCAACAAAACCACAAATTTGACACATAAATTCCTTATACACCTTATGCCTCCTACTTGATACACATGGATTAAAGCACTTCAAATTTACAAAAATACTATTAAATCATAACTTTATCTCATATCTTATAGCATTAACAATGATGCCACTTCATATTTTTATTAAAAAAATAAACCATCACTTTTCAACATTTTTAATTAAAAATTAAAATCAAAAATTATTTCTCCTTATGTCTCCCTAAACAAGCGTGTGGAACATACCTTTGACTTGGGCACAAAATAATTTTTCAAAAATTATTCCCTTGCTACTTGCCTATCATTGTAATTCAAACCTGTTCTACCTACTGCCTAGAGCTTTAGCCACTGGCTAGGCCACTGTGTGGGCTAGCCACCCACACAACACCAAAAGGTGCTAACTATCCTTTATACCCAATCTCCACTACAAATCAAGAGGTTTTCCAAACAAAACTTTATCACCTTGCTATTGTCGCATCTCGAACTCGAGACATCTATTTTGCCACTCCCTAACACCATGGGTTCTGCCATTTGGGCTACCTACCTAGATGGAACCAAAGCTTAGTCTCCTCTTACTTATTACGTGCTATACCTTGATATGCAAAAACATCTTGTTATATTCTACTTCTCCACAACGAATTGAATGAGTGCATTCATTTTTACCTCAATTTATCCACATTGGCTTAACATTCTATATAATAAATTTGACATGGTCCTTGATATCAGCACATTTGATTTTCAAACAAACTTTTGGTGCTCGATTTGATTTTCTAATTATTATAATTATTTAAATCCTCAAAAATTTAAATATTATAAATTTTCCTTTGGACCTTTTCTTAGGATAAAAACTTTGCCACCATAAATAATTTTTATTTTTCTTTTGCAAATGCCACCATGGTAAAACCATTTAACCTTTATTTTATTTGACATAAATGAAAACCAATGTCATTAACTTATTCCATTAATTATTTAACATCAATGACAACAATATACTCAAAGTTTCCAAGGGTCACAGTAACAATCAGGTCAATAGTAGCAGTAATAATCATCGATAATAGGATTGTTAGTTATGGAAACAAAATAGATAGTGTTAGTAACTACAAAGTATAGGGAATCCTAGGATTAGTGTTTTAATAGTGTTAGTAACCACAATATAGGTGATAGGGATAGATATATAATAATACAAGGCAAAGATAGTTGATACAATACCCAACTTTTAAACCCAATCTTAAGAGTGAAAAAAATGAATTTTTACTCAAATACGAATATTTATTCACTCAAAGCTCAAATTGACTCCAAAATTTACCAGAAATATCTACATTCAATTTTAGATAGAATTGTCCTTGGTAGCTCTTGCTCAAATTTTGTACCAAATTCCCAAAATTGGTAATTTTTTATTTTTCTTGTTAAGGTCATAACTTCACAATGATTAGTCAATTTGGTCCAAAATTTTGGGACTAGAAGTAGCTCATTATTCTACACCAAAGACCCTCAAGGAACCACCTATTAATTTTTAATTCCAAGTTCCATAAATTACCCTGACATCAACTTGCACCAAACTAAGAGATCATAAAAAGTTAAAGAAGTCAGTATATCTCTTCACCGATCGCTTAGATAGAGTGGCCATTGAAGTGCTACCTATTCTAAAATAAGTTTTTCAACCTAAACAAGAACTTTTTGGACTTATTACTAAAAATAACAACCCTTGCAATCACACTTCTATTTTTAGTAAGTCACTAGTCATCATTCAAATCTCTCCAAAATGGTTGAGGGGACTCATGGACATCGAAAAGAGGTAGAACAAGCCACATCATCAATCAATTTCATCTCCAAATAACTTAATTTACTTATAGATGACACTAAATTAATTTGGTCTAGCATATACTGAACTATATGGTTGAGGGAAAGGAAATGAAGTAGAATATTCTCACCCTCTTATGACCGTGATCCTACCTTGAAGATGCCTAAGTTAGAATTTCCTGAGTTCAATGGGAAGGATGGAGAGGGGTGGTTGTGTCATTTTGATCAATTTTTAAACTCCATAATGTCCCTAGATACTATCGGGTCTAGATGGATTCCATAAATTTAGAATTTTAAGCATTATAGTAGTACCAGTGGTTGCAAAACACCATTACTAATCCTTCTTGGGAATAATTTGAGTCCCAATTACTCACTTGATTTGGTCCTAGTGAGTATGACAACTTTACAGGAGCACTGATAAAGTTGAAATAATTTTATTCAATTTGGGACTATCAAACTCAATTTGAGAAATTGGCCAACAAAACTAGAGAATTGAATGAAGGGTTCTTCATGAGTTGTTTCATTAGTAGATTGAAGAGTGATCTCCAAGCTGATGTCAAGATGTTTAAACCACAAACAATGATGCATGCTATAAGATTGGCAAGGTTGGCCGAATATAAATTATTAGATCAAAGGAGGAAATTTTAATTTCCACAAGCTAGACCTTCTTTTCCTCCCAAGTTCCTAAATCATAATGAAAATAAAATTGCTATCCCTAAATGGTTGACCACAAAGGAAATGGATGTGCAATGCGCTCAAGGTTTGTGGTACAATTATGATGAAAAATACGTTGATGGATATATTTGCGCCCAAAATAAGTTGATCCTCATGGACACTAATGATCCATCCACAAATTACCGAAGTGATGATGACATGGACCTAATAGAGGAACCATCCCAAACTAAGGAAGAAATCCATCAAGAACCATAATCCAAAATATCTATTCATGATCTTGATGGGATTAATACTCCACAAACCATGAAAGTTATGAGTTTCTTCAAATGCCAACACCTTACAACCCTTATTGATTCAAGTTGCAGGCACAACTTTTTTGATCCTCGAATTGCCAAGTAGCCAATTGTTACATACACGCATACAATTCCTTTGATGTCATAGTGTAAAATGGAGGGACCTATCTTACAAAGATAATTGTCTTAATATCAAATTGCAAATTGGTGATTATGATATCAAACAAGATATGTTTACCCTTCAATTAGGGGGATTTGATATTGTGTTAGGAGCTCAGTTGTTGGGTGCCTTGGGCATCATCTCATAAAAATTTGTATAATGGTGGATGCAGTTTTCATCGAATTAATAGTCATACACTCTTCATTGTTCAAAATTAGAGCCTCATCATATTATCAGTTCCAAATGTATGGATAATTTGTTAAAAAAATTACCTTGTGGGGTCACTACATAGATATTTTCCATCGAACCACCTACTACAACAATGGATCAAATTCCAAAATATTTACAATTTGTTTTAATAGAGTACAATGTAGTTTTTGCCAAACCAACCAAATTGCCACTGCGCTGCTCACATGATCATGTCATTCTATTGGTTCCTAGTAATGTACCACATAAAATTAGGTCGTATCAATACCCTCATGCTCTTAAGTAAGATATTGAGAAGTTATTACAGGAATTGTTAAAAGCTAGAGTCATTCACCCTAGTAATAGTCCATACTCTTTTCCTATCTTATTAGTGAGAAATAAAGATGGTTCATTGCGATTATGTATTTATTTTTGTTATCTCAATAAAATCACCATTAAGGATAAGTTACCTATTCCAGTAGTGGATGAATTATTGGATGAGTTGTATGGGACTATGTTTTTCTCTAGATTAGATCTTCACTTTGGATACCATCAGATATGGATCAAGGAAGAAGATATTTCCAAAACTGTATTTCATACTCATGAGGGCCACTATGATTTCTTTGTAATTTCATTTGTCTTGACCAATGCACCTTCCACATTCTAAAGTATCATTAAAAACATTTCTCATCAATTTATATATAAATTCAGTTTGGTTTTCTTTGATGATATTTTGGTATATAGTCACTCTTGGGAAGAGCACTTTTTCCATGTGGATCAAACCCTACAACTATTGGCACAACATCAAATTTGTGCTAAACGATCCAAGTATTATTTTGGGTTGATGGAAGTGGAATATTTGGGATACATCATCTCTAAATATGGTGTTAAAGTTAACCCTAGAAAGATTCAAGTAGTTCAAGAGTGGACAAAACCTTGCACTCTCAAAGGTCTTCATGGATTTTTGGGACTTATTGACTATTACCACAAATTTATCTGCAATTATGGAAAAATTGTTGCTCCCTTAACATCCATGTTGAAAAAGGATTTATTTACTTGGTCAGGTCCATCTGAATAAGCTTTCATTTATTTTAAGCACACTATGACAACAAATTTGGGCTTAGCAATGTATGACTTATCTAATCCTTTTGTAATTAAAAATTATACTTCAAGAAATGGTAATTGTGCAGAATTTATGTAGGAAGGATGACCCTTGGATTTCACTAGTAAAGAAATTTCCAATTGAAATATAGTAAAATCCAATTATACTATGGAAATGCTTACCATTTTGCATGTTATTACTCACTTGCAATCTTATCTTATTGGGTGTCATTTTACCATTAAAACAAATCATCAAAGTCTCAATATTTCTTAGAGAAACAGGTTGCCACCCCTAAACAATAGGAGTGGGTATCTAAGATTATGTGTTATGATTATGACATTACCTATAAAAAGGGAAAAGAGAACATTGTGGTCGATGCTCTCTCTTGAAAATTTAAGGATCATAGTATTTTATGTGCATTTTCCTCTCCTATTCCTCAATGGATAAATTATCTCTATGAGGAGGTTCTTCAAGATTCAAATTTGAAAAATATGGCTGCTTCCCTTCAAATAGATCCTACCTCATGTCCTGGATATACTTGCAATTTATACTACCATCAGTACCTTGTGGTTCCTAGCACATCTTCCCTTTGAGAACTTCTCATGAAGGAAATGCATGGTTCCCCCATGGTAGGTCATTCCGGGTTACTTAAAATATAAGAAAGGATTAAATGTACATTTTATTGTAAGGGTATGAATAAGGTCATATACAATTGTTTTGATAGCATGTGACACATGTCAATGGATGAAATATGAAACAATGCATTCTCCAAGAACTCTCTAGCCATTTTCAATTCTCAAACAGTCAATGGAATTTAATAAAGGGTTAGCTAAGTATGGTAGTAAATCAATTATTTTTGTGGTAATGGATCATATTTTGAAGTATGCTCATTTTTGTTACATTTTCCATCCTTACACAACCTCCACCATTGCCCAAAATTTCCTTGATTCTATCTTCCACCTTCATTACATGCCTACCTCCATTGTGTTTGATTGTGACCCTACATTCATTAGTAATTTTTGGCAAGAATTTTTTAAGTTGTAAGGAAATCAACTCAATATGAATTCATACTACCATCCATAAATGGATGGCTAGACTAATATTATCAACAAATGTTTGGATATCTACCTTCATTGCTTTACCTCTAAGAATTCTACACAATGGATGAAGTGGCTCTCTTGGCCAAGTGGTGGTATAATACTTCTTATTACACAATGACCAAGGTCACACATTTTGAATTAGTTTATGGTCATCCTCCATGCATGCCCTCCTCCTACATTCTAGATATCCCTAAGGTCCATGCAGTCGACACTACACTCAACCAACATGTTAAAGTCCTTTATCACCTAAATATGAATTTGAAATTAGCCTAGAATTGAATGCACCAATAAGTTGATCAACATTTTTCCAAGAGTAGTTTTGATTTTGATGATATGGTATTCTGTCACTTGCAGCCATACAAACAATCATTTCTCTAACTTTGTAGGTGCCAAAAACTTGCGGCCAAGTATTATAGGCCCTACCATATTTTATAGAAAATTGGTGTCATAGCCTAACAATTAGTCCTCCCATCCACATCCAATATCCACCCTATTTTTCATGTCTCCTCTCTCAAGAAGGTTATGGGTAATTAGGTATAGATTCATTCTTCTCTCCCATAATTTTATGAAGAAGATTCTATTTTTCTCAAGATAGAACAATTTTTGGGTAGATGAACATTCACACTTCACAACCACACCATTACTGAGGTCCTTGTTAAGTGGTATGACTTACAACTAGAAGATGCTACATGGGAGTCTCTCCACTAGGTCCAACACCAATTTCTTCATCTACAACATTGAGAATAAATATTTTTTAAGGATAAGGACATGTTAGGACCTCATCCTAACATTTTTTTCTAATTCTCAATTGATTATGTAATGACCCATGCCCAATATGGGGATCCATTTATAATGTTATTTTGTAATACTTTTATAATGTTATGTGGCAATTAATGCACCTAGACAAGTGAGGCCATTTCATGTAACCATTATCAAGAATATAACCGATGTTTGGTAGAAGAATCTAGCTCGAGTGATATTTTGCATGTAAGAAAAATCTTGAGCTTAGGTTTAGGTTTGCATGAATTATTTTCTTTAAAAGATATGAATTCATGTACGAATGCATTTTTCTACAAGTTAATGAAATATTGGAGGTTGCCCCCTCAAAGAAGCCCATGATTCAGTGTTATTTATGATATTGTTTCAATTTTGCTATTACTTTTTACATAGTGCTATTTGTTATTTGATGCAATTCAATTTATTTTTAGTATTTTCCATGAGTGATCTTATTTCTAATAGTATGTTCCTAACATAATGCAAGAGGAAGAGGATGATCCTCTCAAGGAAGAGAAAAACATAATAATGATAAAGGACAACATTTGCAATAAGAAGAAGCTAGTAAGATGACATGGCAGGATTATGCATAGTGGTGAATATTTGCAAATTGGATGAATATTAGGATTTTCAAAATTTAAAATTGGCAAAATATGAGGACCCTCGATGTTGGCCCATTCACCTAAAATTTTTAGGATCAATTTTTTCTTAGGGTAAATTCACCATAATATATATCCAAACATAGGCATATTTGTACTCGTTGGAAATATCTTTTCAAGCTTGATCTAATGGTGGTGTTTTTATGAAGTTATAATATGATTTAATAGGTTAAAATTGGACCTAAATATGACCTTATATTTTAGAGCTTAAAATACCCCAAATTTTGGTGTGAAGATGCTCGATTTGATTTGCTTATGATTCTCCATGATTCACCTTGATTTTTATTAGGATTCACAATTTGTTTACAAGTATATTTTGAGTCCAACCCCTTATGCATAACCCTAGGACATGGTTTTTTAAGAAAATTCTATAGATGCTTTGAAGAAGGATATATGATATTCTAGCGTCGTCAAGTAAAATATGTTAGCAAGCATGGAAGGGAAGTTCAAAACTAGATTATACAAGTAGATGAAGATAGTTTTGCTTCATTTAAGTACATGAAATAACCAGAACAAGTATAATTTCTTATGATAGAGAGGGTGTTATTGAAACTAGAAAAGGAGGTGCATGAATCTAAGTAAAGTAGAAACATAATTAGCGATATTTGCATATCAAGGATCAAATATTGCAAGGTGATTATGGATAGCAAAAGCACAAATAACTTAGTGTCAATAGAGATGGTGGAGAAAATTGAGTTGAAGAGAATAGAACATACAAATATGTATAAGGTATCATGGTTGTAAAAGGGACATCAAATTTTGGTAACTAAACAATGTATGGTGAAATTTCAAATTGGTTATTACAAGGAAAATATACTATGTGATGTTATGCCAATCTATGCTTCTCATGTCTTGTTGACAAGACCATGGCAGCTTGATAGACTAGCAGTGCATGATGGTTGTCAGAACAATTACATGATTGAGAAGGATAGAAAGAGATAAACATTAAGTCCATTGAAGGACAAAATAAAATAAATAGATAGAAGCCCTATAGTATGCCAGGGTAAAGAGAAACAATCCTTAGAGGGAAAGAAGAATAAGAAGGAAGTATGTCTTACTTTCATCATTTTACCTACCAATGCAAGGATAGTGGACAAGTTGGATGAAATTCCACATAAGGTAAAGGATTTTTTGGAAGAATGTGTAGATATTCTTTCAAGGTATGGGTTATCACTGATAAGGAGAACATATATTCTAGTCTTAGAATTATCTTACATGATAATATGATAGCAATGGAGAATGAGGAGGAAAGGATAGATAAAAGCAAAAGAAAAAACATAGGAAAGATACAAATAACTTAAGACACTAGTAGTAATGGTTATGAGACCAAGTTGAAGGGAGAAGAGCTAGTGTTGAAATAAGCTATGAAATAAATAGAGTAAAATATGGACACATACAAGAGGATATGCATAGGAATGAGGTCGATGGTCAGATGAAGTGACTCTTATTGTAGATATGAATAATGAGAAAGAGAAAATAAGTGGTAAATAAATAGAAAAATAATATGAACCTCATTAGATCATTGATGGTCATGATAAATACCATATTACTAGAGTCGATAGTGACAATAATACTTTAGAGTGTGGTGGAGGGAAATGTGATATCGATGGGTAATATTAGAGTAGGGATGAAGCATTTGGGTGATTTGAAAAGCACACCATAGGCATTAGATACAATTTTATGAGAAGGAGGTATAATTTTGAAGGATTGGGAAGATATAGGTAAGGTGTTTTTCTTGTTTTACTTTCAAGTAATCTATTAGTTTGAAATTTTGTAAAAATTGTAAAATATGGCTAAGTGTGAAATTGGGAGTGACTCCTATCGTTGCTCCATTTTGGAGCACCACTCGGCATTGCTCCCTTTTTCAAGAGAAACCCGACGAAAGCAAAAATAATGCAAAATATCCTAAGTGTTGGTTTGGGAGCGACGCCCGTCGTCGCTCCCTTTTTTGAGCGACCATGGACAGAGGATGAAGAGAAGAGTCCAAAATTTTTCTAAGTGTACACTGCCCACCATCGCTCAAAGTCACCCTCCCACCCACTGTCACACAAGTTTCCCAACATCATTCGTCATCACTCCATTTTGGAGCACCGTCGGGTGTCGTTGTCATTTTTCAACGATAGCAAGTAGACGGGTTTAGAAAATTAGCTAAGGTACCAAATAATTGTGAAGATATAGGTAAGGTGTAAAAGTTCCCATAATGTAAGAAATAATACCAAGGAATGAAGTCCTTGGGTATGCAAGTTTAAAAAAATAGTATAACTAAATTTATGCAAAGAGACAATAGTATAGGGGATGAAAGTTTAAGGATAAAATTTTGTAGTTAATTCATATGATTCGATCATATTTAAACTAGGTGTTAGAACCTACATCCTTGTGGGAGTTGTGGAGGATGTAATCACTCCACATACAAGTTTTGGCACTAAGAGGAAGTCATCAAAAAAGTGCATGTTGATTGTGGTTGGATGTATTTCCCACAATGGGATAAGGTGAAATAAATGTTGAAAGCATTCTATAATAAGATGTTTGAACTTGAAAGGAAGGCCAATATAATAAAATAAAGTTTGCTTTGTGTAGACTACCAAGCTAAAGTGGTAATAGCTTGGAAGAACACTTCATGAACTATAGCGTATTAAAAAAATGTTACTTGGTGATTATGATGTAGGAGATTTTTTTAATGGATGGAAATTGTTGTGAAACCATTTGAGAAACCCTCCAAATAGTAGGTAAGAGAGAAAAAGAATTTGGAACAACAACCATCTAGAACTATTTTCTAAAATTATAAATTAGGGAGTTTATCTCTAGGAATAGGGGATGATAGTGGAAAAAGAAGGAAAAAGGAGAGAGGAGAGGAGACAAAAGGGTTTCATGGAAGCACTGTGAGCATAGGAGAATGGTGGAAGAGAACTGAGGCATTGGAGGTTCAATTTAGTAGAATATTTTAGGCACAAGAGGGTACCTCTATACCTTGCTAAAAAATAGAAAATATTAGAATATGAAATTTATATTTCAAGCCAAATCCATCATACAATATTTATAGAAGGGAAGAATAATATTACCCCTTTACACATGAGGATTTAGGTCATTGTCAGATAAATATTGTATTGTAACATAGTATAAGTAGTCATTTGAAGTCAAAAATAAGATGGCAAGAAGGAGTAGCGAGAAGAGCAGAGTAGGCGGGAAACCTGGTTTTCAAATTTTTGGTGCAGGGAAGGACAAAAGCAAGACAAGAACATAGGATGACAACAATGAACAAGATGGAAACAAATAGGACAACAGTGATGCAGAGGATAGATGGCAAGAAATAGCCAAATATCATAATTAGCCTAAGATTTTCTGGGGGGAAGAACCACCGAATATTGGGCCCCCTCCCCAACACTCAAAGGGTCCCACTGTTGATCCCACCAAGGTAATATCCTATGCAAACATATTATCTAAGGGAGGAAGTTATCCTCACGAGTTTCCTTCAACAACCATTATTCCTAAAGGGAAAGACATTCTCATCCCTGACATCTTAGCTGATAATTATCTCTCTATAGAAAGGTTTGCCCTTGTGGGGAAGTTCATTAGGGGAAGGCTTGACATGGAAACCATCCATAGATGGGCCTATGCCAAATGGAAAACCCTAGGAAACATGGATCTGGTAGCTCTTTCCAGGGGTTTCTTTGCTATCATACTGAGCAATCATGAAGACACCAACCACATCCTTACCAGGGGACCTTGGTTCCTTGGATGTAAGAGCTTTTTCTTATGGAAATGGGACCTGGACTTCGATCTTGACACCTAGGACATCAACTTTACCCCCATTTGGGTTCGTATTCCAAACCTTCCCTTCCACCTCTGGCATGAGGATATTATCCTAGCCATTGCAAAAGTCATAGGAGATCTAGTTGCTATAGACCCTGTCACCCGAGCTTGCAAGCGTATGAATTTTTCTAGGATCTGTCAATGCCAACCTAGCATCGGAGCTTCCTACCTATGGCAACTTGAAACATAAATATAAATCCTATTGTAGGAAAAAACCCCTGGAGTACAAAAATAAGTTGACCTTTTGTGTTGAATGTCAAACCCAAGGGCATCTCAGGATTCAATGCCCTAACCTCAATACTCAACTCATTAAGGAGAAGGAATAGTGGCAAGAAGAATATGTGTATCACTTCCAAGGGGCCCCTATAGATCAGAATAGAGGTAATAGAAACCCACCGAATAGTGGCTACCCTAGACCATAAAATAAATTGTAGAACCAAATGCATACAGGAAAAGGACCTTACCAATAGAAAATGTTAGCAAAACCCCAAGGAGGCCCACACTCCCTCAAAGGCAAGGAAATGGATACAACTCAAATGAATCCATATCAAAAAAAAGTAAGTTCCCCTCTTGCTATCTCTAATAGATTCAACATCTTAGGCAATGCTGATAAAATATTAGAGGAAAATATGATCTCCTCTGTCTCAAATTCCCCCCATAAGGAAGCTCAAGAAGCCACTCCAAACCTGTTTCAAGAAGGATATAAGAGTTATCCCATCCCATATTCCACCATCCCATCTTCCATACCTCAAGATACTCATATTTCCCCTTCAAATCAAGAACAATCCTTTCCCCCCGATCTGAACATTGACTTGAGTTTTGTTAATTCTCCCTCAAAGTCAGGTCCCTCCCACAACCCTCATGATGAAAGTCTTGGAAACATTCTTGATAATCTAGAGGCATATTTGATGTCTCCCCTTCTAAGTCAAAGTAGTGGTAGACCTCCAAGCCCTATCCTGGAGCAGATCATTCCTTACAAATTTAGCCCCAAGCAAACCCGAAGTACTACCAAATCACCCATTGACCTTGGTAGTGAGAAAAAAGAGGAAGGATCTCCAAAGATGAGCATTAGAAGAGAGGCCTTGCAGATGATATAGCCAATGGTATTCATAAAACCCTCTTCCCCATCATTACTACTCAATCCAAAGAGGAGAATAAAAGTTCCAAACCCCCCAACCTCAAGGAAGGGGAGGCAGAAAAGCATCCAAATATTCTAAATGAAGATCCTCTCATGGAATGTGAGAGGCCTAAATGGGCCTGCAAAACAAAGACTTGTTAAGTCAATGAGGAGAGACATAAAGCCCTCAATCATCATCATGCAAGAAACTAAAATAGATGCTAATGGCTCTTTGGTTGTAGCCAATATGATCTGGAAAAAATAGGTGCAATTTTTAGTCATGCTAGAGGATCCTCTGGAGGCCTCATGTGCCTATGGGACAAGAAAAAGATCTATGGAATATTACTTCATTCCAGTGATAGACTCTTAAGTGTACTTTTTCATGATAGCAGCAAGAATTTGTCCTGGATCCTTACTAATGTCTATGCTCCTAATACCATATCCAGAAGAGCTCAACTTTGGGATGCCCTGAGCAGAATAAAAGACTCTTTCCAAAATATTCCCTGGATTGTAGCAGGGGATTTCAATAACCCCCTCTACCCTTTAGATAAAAAAGGAGGTACTGAGGTCCCGGTCAAGAGTATGGAGGATTTCAATGATTTTGTTAACCTCAAAAATCTTATGGACATAAAACTCAAAAAGGCTAATTTCACCCAGAGCAATAGAAGAGCAAGAAATCAACACATTTAAGTCAAGCTAGACAGATTTTTTCTCTCCCAAGAAGCTATACAGGTATTTGGAGATGCTTGTCTTCATCCTCTACCTAAAATAGGATTGGACCATAATCCTCTCATACTTGATTTTGACAAATCAAATCCCTATAGAAGACCTTTCATATTTGAGGCCATGTGGACACATCATCTAGATCTGAGGCAGAGGGTTTCTCATTGTTGGAAACAATATTTTTAGGGATGTCCTTCCTACAAACTTACTCAAAAGCTCAAAATCCTCAAAGAAGACCTAAAAATATGGAATTGAGAAGTCTTCGGAAACCTCTTTGCCAACAAGCAATCACTCAAATATAGACTTGAAAAGATAGAAATCAAAATTCAAAATGGTTTCATTGACGAGTAGACCAGAATAGAAGAAAAGCAAATCCTTGCTGAATTCCACAACGTCCTTGCCTATGAAGAATCCTTTTGGTGGCAAAAATATAGAGCTCTCTGGCTCAAATAGGGAGACTCAAACACTAAATTCTTCCATGTGTCTACTCTCAAGAATAGAAGCAATAATAGTATTAAAGAACTGGTGAAAAGTGATGGCACTTCTACCACAAATTTAGAGGAAATTAGAGGTGAGGTAGTTTCATTTTTTAGGTCTCTCCTTTAGGATGATAATTCCTGTTCAATGGAGGCTCAAGAATCCATGCTCCACCATATTTCCCATTCCATTCCAGACAATGTCAATCTCATCTTAATTGCCACCTTCCAAGATGATGATATTAAGTCTGCCCTTTTCTCCATGCACCCCGATAAAGCTCCTGGACTTGATGGTTTTTCCCCCATTTCTTTCAAACTTTCTAGGACATCATTGGGTCAGATGTTTGCTTAGCCATAAGAGAATTCTAGTCTTCCAAAATAATTCCATGAGGTTTCAACTCTACTTTCATCGCCCTTATTCCTAAAAAACCCACTGCAAAATCTTTGTCTGACTTCAGACCCATTAGCCTGTGTAATGTTTCCTATAAAATTTTGACTAAAATCATGGCTAATAGAATGAAAAGTATCCTACCCAACATCATTGATCCTTGCCAAGGAAGCTCTATCCAAGGTAGATCAATCCTTGATGGTGTCATCTCCATCCATGAAGCTCTGCATTCTGCCTTGAAAACCAAAAAATCTACCTTTGTTCTCAAACTTGACATGAACAAAGCATATGATAGAGTCAATTGGGACTTCCTTGTGGCCATCTTGCTTAAATTTGGTTTCCATCCTAAGTGGGTTGAGCTAATTAAAGGGTGTATATCCTCTTCATGGTTTTCAGTCCTCATCAATGGATCCACAACAGGTTATTTTCAGAGCAGTAGAGGCCTTAGGCAAGGGGATCCTATTTCACCCCTTTTATTCATCATCATTTTTGAAGCCCTGGGAAGAACCATCCAAGTGGCCTGCAGAATAGGCCTCCTATATGGAATCAAAGCTTCCTCCTAGAAAAATCCTATCTCACACCAACAATTCATGGATGATACCATTTTATCCACCAATGCTTCTATCTTCGAGGTGCAAGTTATCAAATTCATCCTTCAACTTTATGAAGCAGCTGTTGGGAAAAAGGTGAACTTCAACAAGAGCAAACTATATTTTCTAAATACACCTATCCAAAGATAAATCAAGATTACCAAAATTATTGGATGCTCATTTGCTGACCTCCCAACCACTTACCTAGGCCTCCCTCTTTTCTATGGCCAACCCACAGCCTCTATGTGGAACAATTTCATAGAGAGGATCCAAAAGAAACTTCCAGGATGGAAAGGTAACCTATTATCCCAAGCTACCAAGAGCACCCTTACGTCAGCCTCCCTTCAAAGCATCCCTGTGTATTTCCTCTCTATTTTCAAAGCCCCAGTTGTAGTTTACCATAGAATATAACAGATCCAAAAAAATTTTTATGGTCAGGAACTGAAAACAAGCACAGGTTGCATCTTGTTGCCTAGGACAAGGTGTGTAGACCTAAGGATAGAGGGGGCATAGGACTCAGAAGAATTCAATCCCTCAATACAACTTTGATAGCCAAACAAGCCTGGCATTTGGTGTCTGATACCAAGAATGAATGGACTTCCATTGTTAGAAGGAAATATTTACAAGGCGCTAATTTCTTCAGTGATAATGCCCCTACTAGAGGATCCACTTTCTGGAATTCTATCATCAACACTAGACCCCTTATAAAGAAATGTCTAAGATGGAAACTAGGGGATGGTAGAAAAATAGATTTCTAGAATGACAAATGGATGTCCAAAAATCCTCTTATCGAAGATCCTATCCTATCTAAACTCCAAGCCTACACAGATTCTAGGATAGGACACAAAGTCTCCGACTTCCTAGACACCCAGAATAGCACTTCCAGATGGAAAATCATTAGGTGCCCTACCTTCCCTAATGAATCCTCTACTTTGAATTCCCTCTTGCATTCTACCATCATTCCCTCCACCAATTCTATGGATCATTTCATTTGGGAACCTTTAGAAAGTGGGGAATTCACTATCAAATCTACGTATCTCCTTCTCCTTGATGACGAGGATACTTTGCTGCCTTTCAACCTTGTTTGGATTAAATCACTCATCCCCAAGGTTTCTTTCTTCACCTGGCTAACTATTCAAGAGAGGATTCTGACTATAGATAATTTGATCAAGAAAGGCATTACCATCCCCAATAGATGTTCACTTTGCCTTACTACTTGGGAATCCCCCTCTCACATTTTCCTCCACTACCCCTTCTCCTCATCCATCCTTGACTCCATATTCCAATCCTTCAACATCCTGTGGGCCAAACCTTGCTCCATCGTTGACCTCTTTGTCCATTGGCCCTCCCCCTTTCTTGACCCCTGCCTCAAATTCTTCTAGAAAACTTGCCTCCACCATTTCCTTTGGCAAGTCTGGCTTGAAAGAAACCGCAGAGTCTTCTCCCAAAGGTCGACGATCCCATAGCTAATCTCTAGAAAAATCCTAGTCAATGCCAAATAAAATGCTTCCCTCATACCCCCTTCCCCCAAGCCTGCATCCAGGTTTGAGATTGATCTGGGAAATTCTCTTGGCCTATCCCTAGAGGACTTTCATCCTCCTATCAACCATAGAATTGATTCCAAATGGATTCCTCCTTCGATGGGATGGTTCAAACTAAATTTTGATGGAGCTGCTAAAGGTAACCCAAGGAAAGTAGGAGCAGGAGGCATCCTTAGAAACCACCAAGGAGAAGTCATCCTCACCTTTGTTGAAGGATTGGGTGAACAGACTAACCATGTTGCTGAGGAAAAAAGCATGTGGAGGGGACTTTCCCTTGCCAAGAACTTTCCCAACAAACTAATAGTCGAAGGAGACTCCCTCAACATCATCAACTACCTCAAGAAAAACAATAGCATTCCTTCCTAGAGAGTTAGAGACTACATTGAAGGTGCAAGGATTTTAATCCTTGACATGCAAGAAGTTATATTCCAACATGCTTATAGAGAAGAAAACAAGGTTGCGGATAGGCTAGCCAACATTGGAGTCCACACGCCCAATATCTTGACCTAGAATGATGACATTCTTGAGGATATTCATGCTATTGTTGACCAAGAAAAACCCCAAAGGAATAATCATACTGGTCTTCCTCACCAGGATGCGGTCCTCCAGGATCCTCATCCTTTGTCTCATGCGTAACATTAGCAAGAATTGTTGGATATCCATGTGTACCATGAATATTCCAACTCAGCATGGAAAATGTGAGCTCCTTAATACCCATACGAGGAGGGGGATCCAGCTGTCCACCCACATCATCCACCGCCAAAAGGTCACATTTGTCTGGATATTTATCTTTGGAATGTATGCTAACATGTTTTTCAAATTATGGTAGTCCATGTCAACCTTGTGTAGGTACTGAGATGGCGTGTCAATTTCCAACAAGAGGATGCTCCACGAAGGTTTCTACCCTAATTACTCTAAGTGTTTGCTATGGCATCAACACCATGCCAACTTAGGGCCATGTAATCTCCACTCCCAAAATAGAATCGTAGCCCGAGGAAAGCAGACCACCATCAGCTCTAGGAGTAGGACATGGCACCTCAAGAGAAAGGAAAATGTTGGCAATGGTCATTTCAAGTTGGCACCCTAGACACTGAAGCATACTTTCCTGAAAGATCATGATGGCAAAAGTGATCTTTCCAAAAACACCATACCAGGCTCCAAAACCAATCATGTCCTAGATCCCAAGGTTATCATTCCAAACCTTCCATATCTCCTCGATCAGCGTCCTCATCCAAGTAATCATTCCCAATACAAGCGTGAGCCTCCCAATCCCCTTGTGCCAAATTATTTTTGCTCTGTTGTATTCATTAATGGCTTTCTCTATTTTTTGTGGCATTTTCCTCAAGCCTCCACCCATAAATTCTCAATTGTTCCTCCTTGCCACTCCATCTCTTCCCTGGTTGTCCTCTTTCCTTTCTGGCATAGCAAACCTTTCATCCCCTTCATCCCTGCTTTTCATTTCAGATCCTCCCCCAACCCCCATTGCCATTTCACCATGGTTTTCATTGAACCCTCCAAATTCATTTGTGACCCCCTTGCCGAGAAAATCCTCAATGACCACCATTTTTTCCCTTCCTCCATCTATTCTCTGGTGAGGAGCTTGACATCACTTTAGCCTTCCTGGAGTCTTGGGACAATGGCTCTATTTCTATTTGAGGGAGGAGCTTCTGTGTGGACCTCCACCTATTGTCCATGATTACTGGGTAGGATCCAAAAGGACGTTCAATTCAAAGGCATAAGCACCATTGGGAGGTTGAACTCAAGGAGTTCAAGGATAATGAGAGAATTTATAAAGGTGCCAAGTAGGGAATCTATAGAAGTGACTTGAACTCCCCCTGGAATGATGTGATGAAACCAGTAATGGAGTTCATCACCATCGATGACCCCGAGAAAGTCCTCTGCACTTATCATTTGGCCTTCGTGAATCATTTTCATGACATTAATCCCCTCAGCATCCCCCATTTTCTCCTCAATTCCCTCAATTATATGCTTATGACCTGTAAGGACAAAAAATGCAATGACCTCCCTCTCCATCAAGGCTTATTTAAGGTAATTTACACATATGTCCTGGCTCACAGTCCTAAAGCCAACCCTAGCATCCCTAGCCTAGCCAAACCTATGGGGTCCTCTACCTACCTTTCCCTGGTTGAAAGAAAGAGGAAAGCCATTGAGGCGGTCACTGAGCTGAAGGTAAGGAAAAGTATCAGTTTTGAAAGCATGGAAGGGCCTGTAAGGAAGTCAGTTTCGACTCCAAAATTAGGCAGTGAGACATAAGATCATTGATATCAAAATCGAGGATGAAGAGGTGGATGATGAAGTGAGGTGGTTGAAGGAATTTATTATCTCCTCCATGATAGGCATGATGAATGCCATGGTCAATTTGATGATTGACATCAGGGAAGGCCTTCAAAAGTTATTCTTTGGAGGTCAGAGTGGCCAAGAGGTTGATGGAGGCTCTGAAGTTGAGGAGATCATAGCGGTCAAAGAAGAGCCTAAGGAAATGGGTCAAGGTGATGCCAAGGATGAGGAAAGGATCTCTACTGAGGATTAACTTCCTCTTCTCCTTACTTTCTACCTCTTTGGCTACCCTACGTGGAGCCTGGTCCTTTATTTTTTGTTGTTTTGTTTTTCTTCCTATGGCTACCCTACGTGGAGCCTTTTCCTTTTTTCTTTGTGGGATTTTCTTATCAGGCCTCTTCTCTTTCTTCCTCAGGTTTGAGGTTGCATCCTATTTTTTTCTTTTCTCTATTCCCGGCTCTGGGTTGCGCCCCATGTTGTTAATCTTCTCTGTTCACAACAAGTATGGCTGGTTTTGTACTAAGGTTTTGGGAACCTTAAAACCTATTTAATTAATGCAATCCTCTTAATTACCAAAAAAAAGTAGTCATATGGAGGGTTCATATAATTAAAGGGGTGGGGTTTCTATTAGCTTTTTATGATATATAATTAAGGAAATACAACCACAAGATCTAAAATGAGAAAGCAATGTTAACTATATGAGAATAGAAATATAATATTTAGGAAAACTATATGATAAACTTATATGATAACTTAAAAAATAGCCATTAATTAAAGATCATGAAAATAGTAAAATGTAATATAATGGAGGACTAATCTACATTGTATCTCCTCTACTATTCTCACTATACTTCCTACCTTACTTATTGATTCTATTTTTACTCTATTAGAGACACATATATAGGGAGATATATCCCTTGGAATTTCATCTACCCAAGACTCTTTATCTACCTAACCTATTAATCATGTACATGTAGACTACATGCACATTTACATAATTGCACATTTTGACACATGTGCATTTGTTACATTGCATAAAGTAAATACTCAAACCTTAATCTAAGACAAACTCCTAATCTAAGAAAAACTCCTAATATAAATATGTACCCAATGTGGTACATTGACATGTAGCAAATAATGTAATATATTCCAACACACCCCTATATTACATTATTTAGGTATTGAAGACTTTAGTCTTCAATATGATCTTCATATTTGTTCTTGAACTTGAGCTTTTCTTTTCTGGTTTCTTCATTGTACTCTCTATTTATATTTTGATCAAGAAAATAGTTAGTATCTTCATAAAATACTATTTTTACTGAGAGATATTTTTATTCATGTTCATCTAAAGGTTCTTCTAGTTCTTAGATTTCTTGAATCTCTTGAACTAAGTGTTCTTTTTATTTTCCTTCTCTATATTGAAGTTGAGGATAATTGTACTAATTATGAAAAGTATGTGGATGCTGAAATTTTTTCTAATATGGATTATAATGATTCTAATATTGTCTTAATTTGAATAGCCTATTTTATTGGCCTCCAAAATTAGTTTTATTTCCCTGATACTGGTTTCTAGGATTGAATCTATAGTAATTGGTACTATGTCCTTTCCTCCTGCATGTTTTACAATATATGTTATTCCATCTTGATCTTCCTTTTAGGGAGGAGGAAACATATTCCTATGGATTATATTTTGAAACTAATGCATTGTTATTAATTTCATATTTAACTATATTTTCCACCTCATATTCTTGAATAATATTGACTAACTCATCAAAAGATATATCTTTACTTAGGATTTGTAAATATGTAATTAAATGCTTATATCTTTCTAGAATTGATCTCAGGGTTACTTAAACAAGACACTTATCTTCTACCTATTCGCCTAAGGTTAAAATTTTTTATTTTATATCTACTACTTTCCTTAGGAATAGTTATATACTTTCACCACTATTCATTTTTAGAGAATGCAATTGAGTTTGAAGGTTCAAGATAGTGGCTTTATTATTTCCTTAAAATATCTTGGCTAAGGTTTTCCAAGCTTATATAGATGTTGTAATTGAAATAATGGAAGGTTTATTTCATCTGTAATAGCAAAAGTTATTATCATTAGTTATTTTACTTCATTTTATTCAAAATTTTTAATCTCACTATCACCTATAGTAGGTTTATTTTTTATTTATTTAATAATATCCTAGATATTTTCAACTATTAGTATTGACATCACTTTATTTTTCCATAAAGAATAATTAGGTACTTGAAGAAGTTGGGATTCTATAAGGATGAACTTAATTGTTGTCATGATGGTGTTTATAGGCTACCTTATATCTCCCTAGTTTAGAGTATGTGATCAATTTTGATAATAATTTTCTAACTCTTATGTTTTGTAGAACCCCTTATATCTCCCAAGTATTTTTAGTGTATTATTAGTCTTGATAAAGTGTTTAGATTTATTAGTTGATTCCCTAGTGTTCAACTACTATATTTTACCTTATCTCTCCCTATTTGTGAATAGAAAGCTAAAGATAATTTTAATGCACTTTTACTTTGATGATGTTCTCTATTTTTCAAGACTCTATAGTTGGATTCCTTTCGTCCCTTCAATTTGTATAACTGACTAGTATAATTAATTATTTCCAAATTCCAAGCAATTCAATGTTTTGCTTCCTATATCTTTCAATTCTCAATGATATGGTTTCTAAATTTAAAGATTTTTGATGTTGAAATCCTTGTATATTCCTAATTATAATTTAAAAAATTATAATATTTATAAAATAATGCTTCAATTTCAAGTTAGAAAACCTTATATCTCATAGTTTAATAATTTGCAAATATTTTGTGTACTTGAATCTCAAATAATAAAATTTTTAGAAAACTCTTAAAGTTTTAATTTCCTTACTTTAATTGGTTTTCTAATCCATCAATGATTTATCTAAGGTTGTAATTTCCTTATATCTCCATGTAATAATTAGTGAAACTTAACCATAGAAATAATGGAACTTATGTCTCCTTGCACTTGATGGAAATCAAATATTAGTTAAATATAAATATACCTTTCTTTGATGTGATGTGGTACCTGTTGGTTGCCTTCTTCCTTGATGACACTTTCAAAGCATTTTAATGATGTATTTTCCTCAGACTTCAAGGTATGACAGTATACGTTAATTTCTCTTCATACTATGGTGCAGTTTAGACTGTCCTCTTCTCCTATTCAATGCTATTTGACCTAAGAA
Source organism: Wollemia nobilis (assembly GCA_028583015.1). Taxonomy (NCBI): domain Eukaryota; kingdom Viridiplantae; phylum Streptophyta; class Pinopsida; order Araucariales; family Araucariaceae; genus Wollemia; species Wollemia nobilis. Next base: position 10,053,722 of record JAQPPZ010001925.1, read on the forward strand.
TATTGATATGCATGCACTCTTTAGGTAGGGCTATGAATACTTCACTTTCTCCCTTTGGATTACATGCCAAATGGATATTAAATTTTCCTTGGACATAGATCTCCCATGTTAGGTGGTGCAGGGATGTTATAGTCTTTAGAAGATATTGATTTAGGTGGTATAGATGTTATCTCATCCTTTAAACATCTAAATAATGATGATGTATTCTCTCTTTGCTTGTATGGCGCATTACTAAATACCATTTATAGTGGGTGGTATAGGTGCAAACATTATTCTAGTATTAAATGATATGTTCCTAGGGCATTACTAAGAGCTCATTGGCACTCTTCTTCTTTGTTCCAAATAGTACTAGATTCATTCACTTGTTGTGACATGTGGTGGCCTCTTTCCTTACATGTAACCTAGCACTCAATGTTCACTTATATCCTTAACACTCTTGCCAACTCCTTGCAATTTGTTTGTTCTATTGTAACAACAATGTGCTTCTTGATCTTCAATGTATGGTGGCAGTGGCTCCTCTCCAATGAAGGTGGCTTCTCCTATGGTGGTATTTAAATGTTCATGTCTTAGTGGTTGTTCATCCAAGATTCTCTTCTCTTTTTCTTGAGTAGCACTCTTTATTACCCTTGCTACTTGCACCTTTGATGTGTTATAATCCTTTATTCTTGTATTATTCTATCCTTAGTATTATTTCTTGTTGTAGGTTTCTTTCACATGTGGGTGTTGTCTTCATTAGAACTATGGCACCGTATTTGATGTCTTTAGACACCTTGAATAACATGACTTTGAGCTATTAATTGGCTCTTTTTCCTTCACTTCGAAGCTTCTTATTTAATCTTGATAGTACTACTGCTTGATAACTGCAAATTTCATGCTACTTTGGTGTCTTAAGACACTTCAAATTTTGTCTTCATTTTCTATTATGGAAATGGAAAATATGATGCTATTATGGACTATAAATAAATCTGTTGTAAACTAAGATAGAATAACTTAATTGCACAAGAAGTTTTGAGACCTTTTAGTCTCCTTTTTGTATCTTTCTTCCTTATCTTTAGTATGGAAATACCTTCACTATTTATTTGTGGTTTTAATGTACCTTTGGAGGCTTCTCTTCATCAAGACTTGCTAAAAAAATTTCTGTGATTAATGGTGTCTCTTCATACTCTAACTCAACTTTAATCTTGTTCACTAATCTTCCTTTCTTACTTAATACTTAATGGAATTTGATAGATCATGTATTAAGTACTATATTTTTCTCCTCATTACTCCTCTTAATCAACTTTCAAACTCTAACTTGTGTTGATATATTTTACAAGTTTCAAGATGATAATGGTACCTCCTTAACTTGAAAACCATTAAACTTAAACTCCTTATTGCTACCTTTAATAACTTTAATATGGCTTTTTTTTAAAGAACTTAAATAATGTTGGATAAAAAATTTAATAACACCAATTATCAAACCTTATATTGAACTCCTTGTAACAATATTGCTTGGTTATTTGGTTCACTTGTTTGCTACTCTACATTTGTAAACTTTGCAACTTTAACTCAATTTTTTTACCCTAAACATCTCTATTTTGTAGAATTCAATATTTACTATTTCTCCTTCAACTTGGTATTCTAGGACCCTATAATTTGTATCTATCCATACCACCTAATATGCTTCCTTCTCGAAATATTTAAATCTAAAAAATTTCAGATTCTAATGCATCCAATTTCTCCTCTGATATGTTATCCTTAATATCTTAAACTTATGCTGCAAAAAACAACAATCACTTCTTCTGTAAATCAGCCTTCAAGCCTTCAATGGAAATATTTAAATATTTTAGAATTTGGTGGTCCTTTCTACCTCCTTTCTCCTTCAACCTCCTTGTCAAATTTTGATTTCAACCTTGGCCTATTTTTTGGCCTTCTTTTCAATAATATGAAAATATTGAGGTCTTTGGAAACCCTTTCTAGAATTTGATAGACTTCTTGCCAAATATTTATTCCTTTTGGGCTTGTTTTTGGATGGGCTTATTTTTGGATGGGCTAAGAAACCCTTTCTCCTTCTTTAATTTCTAAATTTTCATGAGACCTCTTCTCTTGGGTCTTGAATTTCTACAACTTCTCAATATGAATTTTCCTAGTCCTCTATATTCAATCTTCCAAATCTAGAAGTTCTTCAATAGGACCTCCTCTTGGATCTCTTTCTTCTAGAGTTTCTTGCTTTCTTTACTATACAATATGAAGTCTTCAATATGGCTTCTTTGGCCTATTCCTCTCTTCTAAATCTTCTAATTGGAATCTTTGATCTACAAATCCTTTAATGGGACCTTTTCTTAGGCCTCCAAATATTCAATCATCGACTTGTTATTTCAAGTACTAGACTAATTTCAAAGAAGATATTCTTCCTAGCTCTTGGAGGAAGCTTCTCAAATTTCTTCAAATAAAATTTATTTGCAACAAAGTATTAGAGACTATATTGAAAAACTTTAGATCTTAAGAATAATTAATATTCACTAGTTTATTTGTCAATCTAGTGGAATCAATGTTGATTCCTAGTCTTCATGAATTTTTTTGCAACTTTGTGGAAAGACTCTAGCCAAATGCAATTTCAAAAATTTTGAAAACAAAATTTCCTACCTCATCTCAATATCTCTTGTGGATCTCTCTATTTCTTATTGATCCACCTTGTGATCTGATACCACTATTAGCTTTTGATGATATATAATTAAGGAAATGCAACCACAAGATCTAAAATGAGCAGGCAATGTTAACTATATGATAGTGGAAATATAATATACAGGAAAACTATATGATAAAAATTTTTAATAACTCATAAAATAGCCATTAATGAAAGCTCACAAAAATAGTACAATGTAATATAATGGAGGACTTAAACACTCCAAAATTTATGCATGATCTACATTGTATCTACTATCCTCTACTATTCTCACTATACTTCCTAGCTTACTTATCGACTCTCTATTTACACTATCAAAGGTTTATATATATAGTGAGATATATCCCTTGGCATTTAATATACCCAAGAATCTTCATATACCTAACCTATGACTCATGTACATGTGGACCACATGCACGTTTACATCATTGCATATTCTAACATTTGTGTATTTATTACGTTGCATAAATTAAATAATCAAATTTTAATCTAAGATAAAATCCTAATCTAAAGATGTACCCAAAGATGGTACATTCGCATGTACCAAAAAATGTGAAATATTCCAAAAATTTCCAAAGAAGAAACTCTAAGAATTTCATTTATCTTATAATAATTAATTGCCACATTATAGATAGAAATGATAATCCAATTGTATGATTGTAAAATTTTCCAAATAAAATTGAGTTGTATAGTGGAAGAAGGATTGCGTAATCATACAGTGAAGTAAGAACCATACAATCGTATGATAATCTAGTGCATGTTTTGAATGGTGGGAGTATCATAAAATCATATGATGAGCATGAGTATTCTTTGAATGATGAAAGGGTTGTATAGTAGTATGACATAAGGAAATCATACAAATATATGATTGGAAGATTTGAAGAATCATGCAATTGAAGGTTCAATTGTATAGTTGTACAATTGTAAGAGGAATTGAATAGTGTGATGATTGAAAGAGTTATTGTTGCTAAAATAGAGGAATTATTATATAATAAAGGTTGTGTACTTTTGTTACTACATCATTTTTGTATTAGAGCCTATATTTAGAGTATACAAATTAGAATGTAATAAAATCATACACTACGGTAAGAGGGTGTTGTGAATCTTTTCTATTAGTGAGGTTGTTGTTAAATTGACCCCCTCTCCACTATTGCATCAGGAAAGCATAGTGAAGAAGTCCTTGTTATTTTTTTTTGTGTTTATTAGCCAATAACAAGGTTGGACATGATATTGTTTCATTAGAGAACATGTTTGCAATGAATGGAGATGTTTTTTGGTTTCCAGTAAAAGAATACAATGTGATATTATTCAAAACATGGATATCATAGTTAGGCATAAATTAAAATCCCCAAAGAGACCAAATAAATTTATAAGTTCTCTCAATAGCTATGCTCTAATGGTAACACCTAAATCTGGTAGTTCATTGGGATCATTTTATAATTGTTTTATTTTTAACTAGGAGATCGTCTATTAAAGAATTTTCTTCTAGTTTCTTGTTTAATATATTTCTCTAGATCTGTTTGGAAACAAATGCATAGAGGATTACAAAAGAAAAAATTAAAAAATATTACAAACAACATTATCAAGCTAATTTATGTGATCTTCAAGGCTAGAAAGTACTATGAAGGTAATCCATTTTGGGGGCTCCTTTGAAACAACCATTTTGACTCTTCTAAAAATTTGAAGGACATAGAGGAGGTCCTCTACATACTTACTAATGAGGTTTGGGTTACTATAATGTACCGATATGTCACGTACAACCTTCAATTTTAGAGCAAAAAATTAAGGTATAGGAGTGAGTAAAAATGAAGTCCAAGTATAATTTATTAATACTTATCATGGGCGAGTTGTTCATAGTGTAGACTAATACAAGGATTCACAACGTAGTGCACAGAGTGACAACATGAGCATATGAAAATCATCATGTGTCATTTCTATACTTCACTTATTTTCCATAAGAGACTTAGATAAAAGTAGATATAGAGTTTATGGTTGATCATGATTCGCATATTGTATCCAAGTTCACATATCCAAGAGCAAATATCGAATCCTATGGAAGTCATAGATAATTAATGCCACAATAGTTTGCATAGTTAATTTTATGATCACTATATATCATGATGTAGGGGTATTGAAATATTTTGGAAATGGTTCATGAATCATCCATATAACAATTGGAAAGATAGAATAGAAGGATTACAAAAGTGAGAAGTGCATGAGAAGAAAGAACATCACACAAGAGAGAAGAGAAATTGTATAGGGAGATCAGAAGCAAAATCAAACATGGAAATGGTGGATAGAAGCTGAAGTAGATAAAAGAGAAAATAAAAGTGAATATTAAGACATTTGGAAGGGAAATTTTGAAAAAGAGATCTAATATCACCAACATGAAAGACCTGATGGGAGAAGAGAGTCAAAAGAAGAGAGGGAGAAAGAAAATAAATTCAAGAAAGGGGGATATTAGAGAATGACATGAGGTAGAAATTAAATGGGAAAAAATAGTAAAAAAGAGTTGTAAGAGAGGTTGAGATGAATATTGGATATGGAAAATATAGGGGCTTGAAAAGAGAAGGAAGAGAGGTTGATAGAAGGGCCTTAGAAAAACCTTGGAAAAGAATCCAAGGGATATATGTGTAACCAGAGTGAGGCTAATGCATCATATAATGTGGTATATATTGTATAACTCATAATAATACAATATATTTGATTCAAATTTGAGTTTATTTTTTCTAGTTATACATATTATATTTATATTGTAGTTGCCTATATTGTGAGTCTATTTTGGTGAAAGAATTTAGGATAAAACTATCCATTACCTATGAATGAAGATAGTTACAAGCCTATGTAACTGTACAACAATGTTGTCTATTCAAGAAGAAATTACCATTTGGTTGACCTATTTGGACTATCATTTAGGTGATGAATGAGATAACCATTCAAACGGAGAGTTTTCAAGTAGAACATAGTTCAAATGGGATGACATAGGTTTCATTCAACCAAAAAAGAGTTATTCAATTAGGATATGAATGATGTACATTTGAATGATGACCAAAAAAAAGAAGTTTCATGTAATTAACCAAATGTACAATTTTACAACACCATAAAAGGACTACAAAATGAGTGTGATTGCATAATGAAAGTGATTATATAATAATGAAGAAAATGTCATACAAGGGAATTTGGAGTGTGTTGTCTTACGAGTTTGCTTGTTGTCATAAAACTTGGACCACATGTGTGGTTACCATGCATCATAAGACCAATATTAGAAGAGGAAGTCATTTTACAGGAGAAGGATTTCTATATGAGGAATCCTCTTATTTGCATCATTTGGTATCAAAACAACTTAAATTAGAATACCATGAAGTCCTTGAGCTATAGATATAGTTGAAATGATGATAGGAATAATCATTTGATTAGATATAGTTGAAACTTCCCAAAGAAATGGTAGTAAACTATAATATGTACATGACAATTAAGAGGAGGAAGCATATCAACCAAAATATTGCAATGATGGACAAGAAGTGTTGGGCATTGAATTGCATCAAGTTTTACTCAATATTGTGGTTATCTATCTTCCTAATTTTTGTCTAGGCATGCACCCGATAGCTACAACTCAGCACTCAACATTGGATGGACCAAAATAGGGTTTCAAATCCAACCTCCAGAGTAGGTTGGTTCCTTGTCAACTTAAATAGGGTGTTGACACAATTATGCTCACTTAGGATTTTGGAGATTAGGGTTGAGAAAGAGATTAGGGTTAGAAAATGTGAACAACAGTGGATGGATAGGCTAACAACAATGTCACTACAACAAAAATCTCCCATAAACTATCTCAAGGTACCCATTACTTTAGATCAACATTATCTCAAATTAAATGAACCTTCATACATTAAAGCACAATAGAGAAATATTGAAGATAGCAATTTCAATATCCAAACAATGATAATCCAAATAACAGAATTAATCAACACTCAGATTTTACAGAAATGCACTCCCTACCAATATAGATCTAATTAGAAGCATATTTCAATTACCCTAGCAGTTAGTAATCCAATAAATTGGCAAAAACTAACCATTCAAATATTGATAGAAATGCAACTCCAAATTTTGAACCTTCGATACGAGATAATGAAGACACAAATTTGAGGTGAAAATCAATGTAATGCTCCTTTCATTAGCTCACAGGAATATTTACAATAGTGCAGGCAAACACACTAGAGCTGACCTCGAAAAATGAGGGTTCAACCTCTATTTATAGTTTGAAAATTAAAGAATAATAAGGAACATTACAAAGACATATTTTTTAATAGCTTAGCAGAGTTCTTGTTGGCATTTTCTTACCGGTTTGGCCTCTAGGAAATATGCTACAAGTAGACCGCCATGGTAGATCAGAGCTTCTACAAATCACTGGTTGGTTAACATCAGTTGGATTTCATGCCATTAGAGACTGCATCTACTCCATGAATTTTTCTTAGAAGCTTGCTTCACCATCGATCTACAACTACCTTTGGTTCGATCTACAACTACCTCTGGTTCTTGTTTCTTGAAACCCTCCGATGCTTTGGCTTTCAGTCTCCCAAAAAACCGTGTTTGAATCCAATAAGAAAAAGCCTTTAAATACTTTGAAATCATCAGAAAAATCTTGACCATTGATCTTCCCCATCGCATAACTATGATTTGATCTAGAACATATTATGTACAATGGTAGGGAAAGACCAAAGCACCATTTCACTTCTTTAAGTTGATGATGTCATATTTTATATATTTGAATCTACAAAATTCCAATCCAACATAAAATGCACTAAGATTTGAGCAAGGTGGTATCCGCTCATTATCATTCCTTTTCTTCATTGGCGATAGAGCAATAAAAAATTTGTACTAAAATTTGATGATGTCATACTTCCTTTAAAACACTTGCGGAATGCCAATCCGCACTCAAGCAAGTGTAAAAATTCTTTGTCACCAATTTGTACCCGCCATAGTGTAAAATAACACTTCCTTCCTTCTACATTGTAGATAGTGTAAAATGCATGTTGTCACCAATCCGAAAGGAAGTTAGTTCAAAAATACTCTTTGACATGAATCTGCACCCTTTTGCATTATTTTTCACCTCTTGTCACCAATATGGACAAAAATGCTCTAGGAATTCCTCGCAATAGTGCTTACCAACACTTAGGCGCTCGAAGCATGTTGAAAATAACAAGCGATTGCCAATCCGCACTTCTTTTGTGCTGACATCATCTTTACAAAAAACTTTTATGGATTTGTGATGCGTCACCAGTCCATTGCCAAATGCATTGTAAATGATGTGGAATCGCTCCCAATGGAAAATTGCACTAAGTGTTGGGTGGATTATAAACCTTTGTCATGGATCCACTCCAAAATACACTAAAACATGTGTGAAATGGAAACTTCATACCTTAGATAAAATTTTCAAAATTTTCTAAGGATGTGGCCATTTTGGGCCTACATTCTGGTGCCTCATGGGTGGATTTTCTTGCAAAGCCATAGAACTCAGAGTCTTATCCACTAGGCATAGAAGTCAAAAGTTTTCATCTTCAAAAAATTCTTTAAAGAATAATTTCCATATGAACACTACCCTCTAAAAATTTAATGGTCCTCTTAGAGAGTAGAAGTTCACATCGAGACCATGCTTCAAACAACACAGAGGATAACTGCTCATATGGAGACTATGCAATAAACACAGGTTCCTCTGCCACTATTTCCAAAATCTATCTCTAAGAATAATTTCAATAAGAACATTACCCTCAGAATACTTTGTGAAGATTATCCAAGGATAAACATTCATATTGAGACTATGCCGAAAACATCAATATATGTGCTCTTACAACAAAACTGCTTTACTCTTCTTATAAGGCCTTCTTACAAAAATACCTTCACACAAAAATTATTGCTTTCTGTACCTCTCTAGGCTCATGCCTTTATTGTTTATTTCTGACAATGTTAGAGCAAAAAACAAAATACAAAACTTGTGAACTATGTACAAAACAAAAAATGGCTCAAGTGTGTGCCCCTTCCGGGCCTGTGGTGGTTCTATCCTATTCTTCTTCTTTTTGGGCCTCTTATTTGGCCTCTTCCTCAACTTCTTCCTTAGCCTATTCCTCTGCTTCTTCCTCTAGAGAATATTTTTTTTGATTTCTTCCTCCAACATCATCACCAAACAATTGTACCATTAATTTCAAGGTTTGCAATGCTTGACTCCATGCTACTTTAGAGGGATTTGATGTTTCTTTCAGCTGCTTAAAAATATACTATAATTCTCCAATATCTTCATAATTGGCAGCATTCCCTCTGTTTACTAGATCTTCCATGATATCTCTTAGCCTGGTGAATCAATGATCATTTGTGTAGCTTGCTCTTGGTCCAGTGGCTCTTCCAGAGAATCAATCTTAGATTCATCCTATAGATTTTCATTAGTGCTCTTCTGAATCTCTTCAACTAATATCAAGCTATGATATTTCATCCAAAAACCTCTGAAACCAACCTGAATCATTTATTTATTCACATCCACAATATCCTTGATCACTCCTTCAATTTTATCAAATAATAGCTAGGCCTTCTGAAGTGCTCTATGCTTCTTAACCACAATCCTGGTAGCAACTCTAGCAAGATTCCATTCCTTATTGGGAATTGGCTTAGCAGAATCACTGAGTCTGCTATCAACCAACTTGTAAATTTGTTCTGCTGGAATTATCATGGGTTGTAGCTCTCTAGTGATTTGATCTAAATCTTTCTAAATATTCTGGAGCAAGTGGTTGGCATCATCTAGGTAGTCAATAATAAGTTGAAGCCCTGAGCATTTCTCTTGGACTTCGGAGAGCAATTATTTTCTAACCTTCTTTAATCTAGCTTTAGAAAATCCAAAAGACTTAGCTTTCTCAATCTAAAGTTATTGTTTCAAACTTTGTATTTCTTTAGCTTGTTCCTCATTCAGCTTCTTCTGATATCCTAGTTGCTCCTTGAGCTTAGTGGCTTATTGAAACTTTTCTTGCCATCTCTTAGCATTTTTTCAAATATTTTTCCTCTTCTTTTTTATTATTCATAGTCTTTTGAAGCTTTTTCAATTTGTTTTTCCAGCTTGCCCACCTTCTCCTTGAATATATCATTCTTCACATAAAAAGTCTCCAAATGGGCTCTGGACATTACCAATTCATCTTCTTCAAGTAATTTCTCAATATCTTCTATGAACTCTTCAACCCTATAATCCTGGGCAGTCATCTTAGTTTCAAGCTTACTTACAAGTGGGATCATGGATCTAGATATCCTTTGCCTTGAAATCAGATTGACAAACATGCTTTTTCTTCTTACAACCATCCTATTGGAAGGCTTAGACAACTTTTCTACCCAAAAATCATTGATTTTCTGTGTGGTTGCCTGCTCTTTTTGCAAAGTTACATGACTTGTATAACTTGCAGCCAGGGGGGATGAAGACACAAGGAATGTAAGGGAAAAATCAACTATTGACAGTGGTTGTGTGGAAGTAGTTATAGTATTTTATGTGACCATAGTGGAATCTATGACCACTATTTTTGTTGCTACTGGTAGACTCATAGAAATTGAAGTAAGACTAACAATTGGATGAGTGGGGGTACTTGGAACAATTTACTCCTTGTATGGGAATGGTGATTGCAATGGTGAGGATGAAATAATGGGAGATGATAAAGTGGGAATTTTAGATGATGAAAGTGGGATTTGAGGTGACTTTGGGGGAGATGAGTTAGCTTGTAACTCAGTGGTGACTGATGAAACATGTGGTGGACTATGATATGGGGAAGGTACCTTTGTCACAACTTCTTGATCAGAAAGGGAAGGAGACTTCCTTGGGGATTTTGGAGGTGGAAGAGGATAAGAGGGATTAGAGACCATACCTTCACCTACAGATGTAGGGTGTTCTTGTTCTGTCTTTGTATCCTACTACTCTTGTTGTGTCAGTTCCTCTATAGCTGAAATAGTTGCCTCTTTAGCAATATCTTCTTTATCCAACCTCTATTTCTTTGAGACCTCTCTCTCTTCTCTTTCTAGGGCCCTTTTGGCCTTTCTTTGGAAAAATTGAAAGGTAACCTTCTCCCTCTCTGTATCTTCCTCAGATACCTCTTGTTGTGTTGTTTCTTCTAACAATAATTTCTCAAAAATGGGATTCAACTCCACTGTCATTACAGTGGTGAAAGTGAGAGGTGTGAATTTGAAGCTTTCATCCTTCTTTCTCCAGTCTATATCTGTATCTAGAGGTTGTCCCCCCAAGGCTAAGTGTTGAGGCCTAGATACTATTTCTATGACTAGAGTATTGACAGATCTCTCATCTAAGTATTGCATTTTTCTCAAAAGCTGTGCTCCCTTAGGAAACTTCTCTACTTGTTCAGTGGTGGGCTGAAATATCTTCAAGACCTCAGTATCTATCAAAGGAGTTTCAAGATCATCTTCTAGAACCTCTTGGTCTGTAGGTGGAGAGGAGGAATCAGGCCCAGCCTATGACTTCATCATAATTAGCACTATGTTCCTTATGTCCTTAGGCTTCCAGGTTTTGATATTCTCATCATATTTCTTAGAAAACTCATGATCAATTTTCATTCCAAACCTGGATTTCATTTTTCCAATTTCAATTCTCATTCTCCACCAATCTGATATTTTGGCTACATTCCATTTTTCTTCTTTCTCGACCTCTTTCATCATGGAATACTTAGACTGAGGGTCCTTATTTTTCCTTATTTTTACTCCATATCATTGATGATAGCCTCTGTCAACCGATGTTTTGGCTTCTTATCTCGATCAAAATCCATAATTTGCTCATAAAAATCTAGCCACGGAGGTAGTTGATCCATTTTTGAAACATTCCACTCTAGAAGAGCATTTTCATTATAATTCTTGCCCTATTCAAAATGGGTCCTAGGTCTCTTTTCAAATTTGTAGGCCTTGTCTCCATTTAGGGCAATGTTATTTTGCTAAAAATATCATCAGGATCATAGCTCCATCTCTGAGGAATATAAAATAGACCTAACCTATCCAGGTATTGGTCAATTTGTTCACTCTACCCCTTCTTCGTAATAGTTATATCATCTATAGTGTGGTAGGTTAGTAGAGATTTTCTCTTCCTCCTAGAACCATAGTTCAAGTCTATGTATTCTTCCTACCTCAAGTATTCCAAGGCAAATAGCCTATCTATGACAAAATGGGGTAGGAGAAAATGATTTCCCATGAATCCATATAATATGATTATTATACCCTCAATCAAAAGATACCAATCTCCTTCTTTGGCACCCTCTATTCTCAGTATTTTCTTAGCCAGAGGTGGCATCCTGGGGCACTCTCCATACATTATTTTTAATGCAGGCCCTAAGAATTCCAAGTTGAATTAGTAAAAAGACTCACTACTCCTTAAATGACTTATCCAATAATAAACCGGCAAGGGCTCCCCATCACTATTTTTGTCCTTAACCAGGATCCATGGCATCATATCTTTCACAGTAGCATAAAACATCCAAACTAGGCTTGAGCAATACCTAAAACTAGGTGCATCAGAGCTCCTCTTCATTCTTACCAATTGCTCATGTATTCTTTGGGTAAGGAAAGCTGGCCAATCAAAATAGATAACCCTAGTTCCCTTTTTCTCTACATCTTCCTCATACATTCTCTCATTTGAAATACAATATGTTGTGGCAATTTTCCAGCCATGTACCATTTTATCAGAGTCTAAACCCTCCATACAGGCCAACATAGAAAATATCTCAAGGTTTACAAATTGTCTAATGGGGATTGGGACTTTAGGCAATTTCTTCCTGGGCTTGGTATCAATCTATTTATAAACCCATTTCTTAAATGACTCACCATCATTAGCTTGCTTCTATAAAGAGTAATACCCAGCATGGGTAGTCACTTTAAACTTTTTTAATTTTACAGAAGGTTTTGACCCTAAGACAAAGAATTTATAACAATTTGTAGAGGTGACACTAAATAGGGTTTTGCCTTTAGCGGTTTTCACTGCTTTGGCCATGGGGTCATAAAACTTAACTATAACCACTATCAACTCTGGATAGGGATGAATAGAATCACAAATGTAAAAAGACAAGAGAGAGAGCACAATGCATCTACCTTCAACCGACAAGGTTGCTCTTTGCCTAAATATGTTGTTGATATTTTTCCTGAGCTTCGTTCTCTCTGTCAAGACAAGTTCGGTATTTGCCATAGCTTCTACTTTATCAATGTAAGGACTCACTACCTTTATTTTGGAGGTTTTAGCTTCTTGCATATCTTCAAAAGCCATTCTGCTAGCAACCACTCTGATTCTCTCTAGAATTCATAGGAATTTTTGGATAGTGTTCTTCTCTCACAATGAACTCCGTTCGTATTTGAATGAGTGAAACTTGTGCCTTGGCACTTTTTATTTTCTGGTACATGCACATCCTCCACCATTAATGCAACTACTGCATGACCTGCCCACTAGCACACTTCTCAAATCCCACTTATTTCCTTTGGTGGCTCGAAGGTGGCATTCTGATCTCTCATTGGCCAAAAATTCAAACTTGCATTACCTCTTTGCGGTGTTGCTTTGTCCACTCTTTGGTTTGAGCATGGGACTTTTAGAATTAAATGTGGGCTCTTTCTTTCTTTTCCACGTGGTACAATGTAGCATTGCCATTTTGCTCAACCATAGTCTTGAAACTGACATATTGGAGATGCCTCTGATTCCATTACCACTTTATCTTTTAAAGCACAAAAAATAACACTCACTCCATTCCACTTAAAACTTAGTTCATCTTGGTGCATATTGGAGACCGCTCACCATTCCAATCCACTTTACATGTTCTTGAGTGTGGAATAGAACCTCATTGTATCCTTTGAAATACTTAACCAATTTTGCAAATATTTTTCTCTTTTCAACATGTTAAAAAATAAACTGAATACAAAGTGCAGAAAGAAAGGTAAATATGATACAGTGTATATACATATGTTACAACGAGCTTATATTTCAATCATAGTAGAGTTTGAGATGAAAAATGTTAACCGGAATTGGTTGTATGTTCCCCTCTTGATCTTCAAGTTGAAACACATTGGTCGCCTTGACTTCCACTATCTTGAAAGGGCCATCCCAAAAAGAAATAAACTTCTCATGCTTGCTCTATCAACATTCCACTTGAGAACTGAGTCTCCAACCTAGAATTTTCTAAACCTTACCTTTTTTCAAACCATGCATTGATATCTATGGAGTGCTTTTGAAAATTCTCATATGCATGAGCTCTGTTCTCTTCTAGCTATAATAAATGAGTCAACATTATTTCCATTAGATTTCCCTCATACTCTTCCTCTGTATTTGCTAGTTTGAGTGCCAGAATTTCCAAATGGATAGGTAACACTACCTCTTTACCATACACCAGAGCATAAGGAGAATTTTTAATGGAATTTTTATAGTAATCCTATCTGCCCACAAAGCATGGTCTAGAAGTAGGTGCCAACTTCTTTTATTCCCTTCAAGAGATTTCCTCAAAATCCTTAATGAGTTTTTGTTGGTAGATTCAACAAGTCCATTACCCTGTGGGTAATAATTTGAAGTATTATTAAGATTGATTCCATACTTGCTGGTAAACTCAATATACTTGGATCCTATGAAGGTTGGGCCATTGTCACTCACCAAGGCTTCTAGAACTCCAAACCTTGAAATCAAATTCTCCATAAAATTGATCACAACTTCCTGATCTGATTTCTTGGTAGGAATAGCCTCTACCCATATGGTGAGGTAATTTGTGGTAGTTAGGATAAAATTATGCTCTACCAAGGAATGAGGGTTGATGACCCCTATGAAGCCTAGCCCCTATTTTTGAAAGGGCTCTTCAAATTGTAATGGCTTGAGGGGGAATGAAACATTCCTTGACCTTCCAACATATCGCTCGAATTTATTGCAAGCTCTAGTAACTTTAAAAGTGTCAGCAAATATAGTAGGCCAATAATAGCCTACTCTTATGATTTTAAAAGATGTAACTCTACCTAAGCAATTTCCTCCAGTTGGTCCTCCATGGAACTCTTCAATAACCCTTTGTTGCTAATCATCATTTCAAGCATTTCAGGAGGACTCCATCCAAGTTTCTTTTGTACAGGCCTTCTGGTAGCAATACATATTTCAAATCCTATAGCCTATATTCTTCTTTGGGATGCATTTAGGTTAGGAGGGCATACTCCATTTTGAAATTATTTAATCATTTGATCAACCCAATTAGAGTCTACTGGTTGCACTCCTTCAACCTGATCCTCTTCTATTGTCTGGAAAGCTATCACTTCTACTAATGTTGCTGCCTCTGTTAGACCTTGGCACAGGGCCTTGCCTCTCACCAACTTGGTGGGATGTATTTCTACATCATATTCTTGAATTTTGGTAATCCAACCAACCCTTTTATCTCCTAGTTCACCCTACAGAATAAATATTCTTACATCTGGATGAACAACATATACTAGGGTTTTACTCTAAACCAAGTACTACCTGAACTTCTTCAATGACTTCATCACAACAAATACTTGTCTTTCAATAAATTTATATTTGACCTGGTAGTCATGGAGTTTTTGGATCCAAAATAATATAGGATGTTCCTCACCTTGATCATATTTTTGAGTGAGCATTGAGGCATAACTCTCTTCAGCTCCATAAGCATAAAGGATAAAATCCTTACTAAAATCTAGATTTACCAGTATTGGGGTTGTTGCAATGGACTACTTGATAATATTAAAATATTGCTTCCTGACTTCAATCCACTTAAACTCGGCATTCTTCTTGAGAAACTCAGATATGGGTCTCACTTTCTTTGCAAAGTCAAAAAATGAATTTCCTGATAAAGTTTATTTGATCCAAAAAGGACTGTAAGGCCTTCTTGTTTTTAGGCAATGAGAGAGCAAGAATGGACTTGATTATTTCTATATCTATGGCCATACCTTCTTTTGAGACCACATGACCTAGAAATTTTCCTTCATGGACTACAAAGAATGATTTCTTAGGATTGAGTGAAATACCAAATTCTTTACATTTTTGAAAAACTTTCTCAAGGTGTGCTAGGTGGTCGTGCTTATCATGGGAAAACATAGTCATGTCATCCAAATAGATCAGAATGAATTTATTGATAATTTCCCCAAAGGCATAATCCATGGCTCTTTGAAATATGGCTCCCACATTGGATAGCCCAAAAGGTATTCTACGGTAGGTAAATGTACCCCATATTGTGGTGAATATTCTTTTATACTAATCTTCATCTTTCACCCAAATATTATTGTATCCAAATAAGCCATATAATAATGAGAACCTTTCTGCCCCTACCACTATTTGTAATATCTGATCAATATGTGGGAGGGGATAGTGATCCTTAAGAGATGCTTGGTTAATATTTCTAAAATCTACACACAAATGAATATCACCATTTTTTTTCTCACAGGTACCAAGTTGGCTATCCAGGTTGAATATTTTATTGGATAGATGATCTTAGCTTTTAATAACTTTAAGAGCTCCTCTCTCATAATGGATTCGATCCTTGGATTTATAGGCCGTTGCTTCTACCTAAAAGTCTTTGCATCAAGATCTAGCTCAATAGTATGTTAGATAACCATATTTTTATATACCTTGAGGTCTTCATATGACCAAGCCACAATGTCATAGTATTTTAAGCATAATACTTTGATATCTTCTGCCTCCTCTTGTGAACATCAAACTCCAACATTGAGCTTATTTTCAATACCAACTTCAACTTCTTTATAATTTTTTCATTGACCTTCATGGCTCTGATTTTTCTTCCATCCTCATTGTCAAATAGGCTCTCTAGGGTGACCAATCCTCTAGGAATGTGATTATTCCTTAACTGAATAACATCTTGTTGATCAATATCTTCTATATTCTCTTCTTGGATAGTGGAGAGACATGCTTCTCTTACCAGAAAGTCAATTATCTACTCATCACTTTCAAAAACCTACCAAAAAATTTGCTTATCTAGTACTACAGGTCTGAAAATTATTTTAATTCCCTTGGATTTCTTGATTCCAAATTTTTTATAAGGGTTGAAATTAGCTTCCTTAATTGCTAATGAATATTCCAGAGTATTATTCTTTTGGGAATAAAATATATATTTAGGTTATAAAAGGATTCCATCAGATCCCATCCTTATTTTTGTATGCTTTTAGGTAATGGTGCTTACTACTACACCTTTTCCTTACCTGATGGATGATAAAATCAGAGTCATCATATATGTTTAGAATATTAATACCCATGCTTTCTACCTGTATCAGTATAAGGTACAAGGCATCATATTCTAAAACATTATTTATACATGACCATGTTAGTCTGTAGGCAAAACTCTTTATCCCCTCTGATTGGGATTGTAGTACCACACCAGCTCCTGCACCATTTTTACATTTAGCACCATCAAAGTGCATGATCCATGTTTCATTTTCTCTCAAATACTAATTGGATATAGCAAGGATTTTCTTCTCTAATTCAGATAAAATACTATATTTTCCCATACCAGTTATAAACTAATTTTAATCCTCTCTGAAGGGAAACTCATCCTCAATATCTAATTTCTCAAAATTATCAACCAACTCAAATTACTCCAGGGGAGTAATATTACACATGTTTTCCTCAATATTTTCAATATGATAAGATACTGCCTTTTTAGGTGTTATCCTGATTCTCTTTCCTTTGAAAATAATTACCATACTAGAATAATCCATGTACATACATCTACCTAGTTTTGCAATAAATTCCCTTGAAAGGCATAATACAAAGTAAGGCTCAAGATTGACCACTACTATTTCATGTACTATTGTCACCTCAAGGGATCTATGTAGCCTCATTAAAATATTATTTATGACTCTCACTATCTTAACAGGTGTCCCATCCAATTGTAATACTCCAAGACAAGATCAAGTATACTCCATACCCATCTCTTCACAGACTACTTTAGGCATAACTGTAGTTGATGCTCTTGAATCTATCATATAATTTCTGACTACCCATCCTTTTAGATATAGAAAAGAGGGGGATTATTATTCAAAACTATAGGGGATATTTATTTCTTCTCTAAGGGCATACTAAGGATTGTGGTGGTATGCCTTTCCTATAGATACTTGTTGATAGAAGACTTAAGTATATCTATCTGACCAGGAATGAGTAGGGTGTCATAAAAACTAGATTTTGATGGAATATTTTTCATCTCCTCAACAATATTATACTCAGGCTTAGCTAGGGTAGGTCTTTCAGGCCTTCTTTTTGGCTCACCATATTTTCTTTTATACTTCTGAGTGGCTTCTATTCTTTACCTTTTGGTAATAGATGGGAATCTAAGCCTTTCTTGAGCCTCATCTTTAGACCTCATTCGATATCCTTCAGTTTACTTTTCCAACCTCTTAGGAAGACTGTCTATCTTGTATTTCCCTTTAGCCTAAGGAATAGGAAAAGTATCACTGCTTTGGGTAAGTGGGTCATTTATTTTTTGATTAGGAACTTGGAATTGTCCCATATTTTAGGGATCTACCTACAAGGTTTTCTTTCCAAACCTTGTCATAACAGAAATTGGGCTATCTTCATCTAGCTCTTTCCCAATCATAATTTGTTCAGGCTGCCATAACATACTTACTCTTCCATATTGATTTCTTTCATATTGATCCATAGCTTTTTGAACATGGTGTTGGTACATGATACAAGACTATGATTCATGAGGACCATTACATACCAGACACTAGATATTTACAAGAGTAGTATCTGAAGAACAATCAGGCTCTTCATATGCTACATTCACTCTAACCCCAATACTGTTACTAGGACCAGGTCTCTAATATTTGTTCACATATGAAAATATCCTCTATTGTGACCTCTCCTAGTCTCTCTTTTCCATTGAATTCATTCTATTACTCAAATTTTTTAGAGTATTTTGTATATAAATAATAAAATAAAACTCTTAAGATGCTTGATAAGGAAGGGGAGGTAAAGGAACTACAATAGATGATGCTTTTGGCTAAGGGATATGATTCATTTATGAATATGGGTATGATGAGGAAAGGGGATCCATGTAAAATGAAATGGCAGCTTGGATTTGGCCATTAGTGGTTTCTGAACTATAGGGTAGCACAGTTTTGGAAGGTAACCTCCCCATATTAATTAAGATATTCTCTACATGCACTACTGTGTTATAAACTTATGGAAAGGTTTTTGTAGACACCAAAACAACACCAATCCGATTATGCTACCAAGGCATTGACAAAATTGATGCACAAAGCCCTTAGGGCAGCCCTCAGAGGTCAAGCAGTGGTTCTAACCACTCCCAAAATAGTTTTGGAAGGTTCCTAGGCCAATTAGGGACTTTTTGAGGCTCAGTTCCTATTCGTCCCACCCCGGGATGAATAGCAGTTTCTATTCGTCCCACCCTGGAGCGAATACAACATTCATCCTGGGGTGGAGCGAATAGCAGGTTTGACTGGCAAAAAGTCAAACTTGGACAAGCGGTCACCAAAAATTACCACTTGCCCTACTCCTCGAGACATGCAGGTCAGAACCCAGGGCATGCCTATGACAGCCCCCATCAATGAGGCCATTTTGGGGAGATTCTCTTCCCCCACCAATGCATGTCGCCCTGATGGACAAATGGCCCCTTTGGCCTTGCATGCCCTTGCATGCCTTTTGCACATTTGACCTCCTAGGTCTATAAATTGGATGGCATTCTCATCCACGCAGAGGAGGTCATTTCTAGGAATCACAACGAAGTGCTACCGAGTTATTGCCTCACATCTATTGTGTCCTTTTCATCCATAATTTCTCCTTAGTGAGAGAGGTTATCGGGTGGCAAAAGAAGGTGCAATTTGACTCCAAAACCCGAATTTATTGTTCGAATACCCACATATAATTTGCCTAAAATACTTCCCCTCTAGTTTTGCATCAACCCACATTGGATTGGCATAGAAATTTGGGAGATTTTGGCGGGCGTCCTGCCCCCGGTGCCCCTAATTTGTGATAGTTGAATTCGTCCCACCCCATATGAATAGAAATATATGCATAATTTTAAGACTATTTTTAATTAGCTATTTTGAATATGTCTCTAGGATACTACATTTCAAATTTCACTGCATTCTGACTTGTATCGGTCGAGATATCGCCATTTTACGATTTACATGTATGCGGGCCCCACTTTTGCATGTAGGAGAATTTGAGTAGGATATCTAGAATATGATCACATGGGTCTCCTTATAATGTCATTTTATGCTTACTCACAAAATATTGTAGGTTTCTGACATGTCTAGGTAGAGAAATTGCTCGTTTGCCTTTTGTAGGTTCACAAAGTGTGATGGGATCGAACGCAGTGACCAAGCTTCCAAAACTTACAAAATCAGGTGATATCATCCCAAAATCACATATTTCATATCACTCTTGAGTTTCTTTTCATTTAGAGCTCATTTGATACCTCTACCTTATGTGCACCTTTTCAGGCTATGGGGATTGCATGTTTTAGAATCATACATAGATGCTTTTGATATTCTTTTATTTTCTTGTGTGTAGATATAGGTGCAAAAATGTGATAGGAGACATTGGAGGACAAGGATTACATTGACGTAAGTAGCGATGACATTGAGCCCGCCCACCTCGAGTGTGGGCATGCGGAAGAACAGTGGATGTGCACCACGTTCTTTGGGAGATTGATATCTCTTGGCACTATTTTTGTAACAGATTGTATCAAGTGATTCAAGTCCTCAAAGGGAGGCATTGTAATTGAATTTGATATTATTTGATAAGGAGAACGCCCCATTTCACTTTATTGCTTGTCATACATTGTCATTTACTTTGCATGCTTCGTTATTTGCTTTCATAGGACTTAACACGCATTTACAAATTATATTGCTTCGGTTGAGGTGCACCATTTTTCCATTGCTATAGTGGTGATCATGGTGGGACCCAGTCCCTTTTTTTTAGGTGATTTGTTGACTCAATTTTCACCTTTTTTTGTTGCAGGTTTTAGTCGCTCCAGACCCAGGCGAACTTGGGACTGCTATTCGTGTCGCCCTAGGACAATGGCAGAGAAGAGGTAGGATCTGAAACACTTTCTTCCTGTTTTGCATTTACAGAACTCTATTTTCTGTTCATTTTCGCTTTATGTGCTTAAGTAGGAAAGTAGAAAATTATCGCAACTTCATTATGAAAAATGCAAAATTTACAAAAAATGCATAGAGTAGAAAATCATAATTAGGATTGCATCTCCTTTGGCCTGATTGCTTGTCACTCATCCATTGGTGGGTCTTCATTTAGGGTTGCTTTCCTATGCTTAGTGTAGTGGCTTCCATATTTCATATTTCCATATTCTAAAAGTAAAACATTGCCTTTAAGCTTGCATTTAGTAAAAAAAAAATCATTGAATGCTCTCTTGTTTACTTTCTTTTGGATTAAAAGGAATCACACGCACCACGATCCACTTAAACACTAACGAGTTGGACTTCATCCCCAACCGTTGGTAGAGCGCAAGTGATGGTGGGTTTCATCTCCATCCACTTGGCTCAAATCCCATGAACCCGATCCATCTTGCCAAGGCCGGTTCCAAGATCCATCATAGCCCATGGGTTATAGCATGCATCACCCTTTGGGGAGGTGTATCACAGACTATGGGTGAACTGGGTGAGGAACTGGTAGGACCTATGCTCCCTGGCCATGTGTGGGCTTCATTACCACACATCATAGGTGGGATAACGCAACCTGGAGTTCATAGCTAGGTTGTTGAGCTACGAGTATACAGGTGAAATCCATTTTAACTTGAGAATATCATTCAACAACTATCAAACACGGGACACAAGGTCTCTTTACAACAAACTTGAAACACACTAAAACCAGTTTTTAGGATACACCTTTAATCTATTAACAAAGATAAACATCTGTTTGATTGTGTGTTTCCCTTTTGGTATACTATTTCATAAAATTTGTAAGGAAGATAAACATTAAAATGTTTGATAGACATTCTTACGATGGTTTTCACCCGCAGCCAAGCCCAATCAAGGGCGGACGCTGTGGAGAGTGTACATGGAGATACAAGTCATCTCCATTATAGTCCCCGAGATCTGGTCATACCACCTTGGAGGGCTGACACTCACCCTAATACAAAGATAGCTAGGATACTCCAAGAGACCCCTAGATGGGATACCCCCATGCACCAAGAGCCAACCCAGGGAGATTGCTCCCATTATATGGACACGTCAAACACTCATTTTGATGATGACTGGCTAGTGCATGAAGAGGCACATAGAGATAGGGTAGTACCATGCATTCACATGCCTATCAGAGTAGAGGCACCCACTCAAGGGCCGGATCCCCACAATGATCATTGGGTGGGGCATGATGACCACATCTTACCCTTGCACAACCTAATTAGGGCTAGAGAGCCCAGATATTAGGATGAGTATGAGGCTCATCATGCAGGGTGAGCTAATTCAGCCCTACCTTTCCTCATTCATGAGGGAAGATATGAGGAAATCCATGACATTCCTCAAGAGCAAGTCACTACATGGGGGCGTTGCACCTCCGCACCACCTGAGTATCAGGAGCACCTACCTCGACCAGAGCCGCAGGTCAACGTTGCCAACCTCGATAGAGGGAAGCACGTTATAGAGGTCTCGGATCACCATGACCGAGAAAGAGATCGAGGGGAACCATCTAGGCCACCTAGACCCCGAACAATAGAACAAGTCCAATAGGTGGTTGCCATATACGTAGAATGCCAAGCTCAATTCAAATAACTTCGACATGATAAAGAGCAACTAGACCACCTGCATCAGCTCGAGAAAGAATGTATTCAATGTCAAACCAATGAGTTATTCCAAAAGACCCTACATGAGTGGGTTTTGACCCCAAGCACTCATAGGGCAGAGACCTATCGGAGGCAACAACCCCTAGTCAGAGAGAGGTCACCTAGACCTTATAGAGGATTACCTCCTAGACCTCCCTAGTCTGATCAGGATTTGACTCCCAGGACTGATGTAGGGCACCCTCCATGGGCAGCCGCACAGGTTTATAGACCAGCTCCAGAGATGCCTTACGAGGAGTATGATGGATATGAGCTGGAAGAAGAGCACACAGAAATGCCATATCAAGGTAGGGGGGTTGTTCCACAACCACCCCATAATAGGCCTCACGTTCCTCGCAACCCACCATAGGAACAGGACAAAGAGGAGGAGATCAAGTCCTCCGATGCCTACAAGGCACTGCTAGAGCATCTCGAGTCAGTCGAGAATAGAACCTCTGGGCCCCAAAAGCCTACGTTACGTCAGCTCCATAGTCACCCTATGCATCCATCGGTTCCTATGCCTCCCTACCCCAAACAATTCAAGATGCCTCAGTTGGCTACATTCAAGGGGGAAGAGGATGCGCAGGAGCATGTTACCCATTTCTTGAGCCAATGTTTTGGTATTCAAGACCATGATGCCTTGCTTCTAAGAACATTCATGACCACCCTCGTAGGCCCCACCTCCGATTGGTTCACACAGCTCCCGAAGCATAGCATCCACAACTTGGACCAGCTCATGGATGCATTCCTAGAATATTTTGCCTTCAATACCAAGAGGAAGGCAACACTTGCTGACTTGGTCGGTCTCAAGCAGTATGACGATGAGTCAGTTAACAACTATGGAAATAGATGGAGGGCTATGCTTTCAAAAGTGCCCTATCTACTCCCTACATCGGAGTTAACCCAAATGTTTACTAAGAGCTGCTTGAGACCCATCTCCTTGCTTTTACAACTCCAACAATACGCCACTCTTGAGGATGCCTTAGCGCAAGCTAGGACCATCGAAGAAATCAAGATCCAAGATGGTGAGATTGCAAAACCTCGCAAGGAGTGGACCAAGACCACCAAAACCAACACAGTGCAACCAAAACCCACCATGGTCAATCAGGTTGCCATCAGTGTTCCAGGGCCGACACAAACACAACAACCTCAAAAGGTAGAGTATCATGCCACACCCCCTATGAACTATGAGAAAGAAAACCAGAAACAAGGGCAGAATCAACAGCGCCACCCCAAGTGGCAATTTATGCCCATAACAGAATCTATGGATTCCTTGTTTGACCACCTCTACACGGCTAGTTTAGTCCACCTACCTGAGAGTAGACCTATGGATCCTAATGCACCAAAGCCCAAAGGCTACCAAGAAGACTTGTATTGCAAGTACCACCGATAGAAGGGTCATGACATCTTCGGATGCTACAAGTTCAAGAACTTGGTGCAGGACCTGATCGACAACAAGTCTCTCATGGTAGATAACCCCGTGGTGCCAAACAACCAATAGATGGAGGTCTTCAAAGATCCCTTGCCAGCCCATGGAGGGTAGGCTAAGCCCACAACTCAAGCCTATCCCAAGAAAGGATTTGTGGGCATGGTGAGCATTGTGACATGGAACAAGAAGTACCCAAGTCCAACCGTAGCCCCTGCGGCTTCGAGCGATGTTCCATCAACTTCACAAGCTGCACCACCATCAGTGCAGACTCCCCCACCTAGGCCTGTGGCCATGATTCAGACCAAACTCACTCAGAGTTTGAGGACCACATCGGCTAGGCTCTCCATCTACGAGCTCATCCAACAATCACAGCCTCACAGGGAGGCCCTGATGGAGATTTTGAAAGCCATTGAGCTGCAGCCCTAGGAAGCTAATTCTTTCAACAATTTCATGGGGCATGTATGCCAATGCACCGAGCCAGTCATCACATTCAGGGAAGATGAGCTAAGGCCAGTCCCCATTGACATGGTGGATCCACCTTTACACATCATCGCATGTGTGAATGGAACCCCATTCAAGAGGGTTCTGATAGACACTGGTTCATCCAGTAATATCATTACTACAATGGCACTAGAGCACCTCAAACTACCTATAATGCACATCATTGCATCCACCTACACCCTTCGAGCATTCAATGATGCTATATGCTCGATAGTTGGCATGATTGTCTTGCCCATTCAAGTTGGGCAAAAGATGATTCTGACATTGTGCCACATAATAGAGGGTGAGATGGCATATAACATCTTGCTAGGCAGACCCTGGATCAGGAACATGAAGTGTGTCCCATCAATCATGCACCAGTGTCTGAAGTACATGTACGAAGGGTAGGTTCACATCATTTCGATAGACCTCGAGCCCTTCAAATACTGCAACCTAGTGCAGTAGTTGCTCGAGTCGACCCTACCATCACCTCATCTGGACTTCCAGTTGAACAAGTCTCATATGGGTCTGATTCTAGCATCACCCCCTCCCATAGAGTGGCCTTCATCGTAGTCCATCCCATGTTCATCATCAGCTCCTTCATAGGCATCACCATCATCTATGGCCCCATTGTCGAAGGACACCGAGAAGAGGCTCATCGAAGAGGTTCCCCCAATAGTTTCCACCATCTCCTCTAAAGAAGTGCCTAGCATGATGGAGGAATGGGTGGTCGATGAGCCCATCATGGAATGGGCCCAAGAAGCACTCCCATTTCCCCTTCACCATAATCATTGATCACAGTTGAGATGGCTAGTACGGGTCTAGGGGAGTACATGATTCGAAATGTCATGGCAACACCTGCAGTTGAGTCCGTGCAAGACATGGGCAGACCTCTCCTTCTGAGAGGCACCCTCGTGCCTTTAGGCCTCCCTCCTAATCAGAAAAACTTCATGTATGGAGGCCTTGATTATGGCATAGAGCCCTACCAGTAGGAGGAGGAAGATGAGGAGCCTTTTGGGGAGTATATTGATTACTTGTCTAACCCAGACTTCATGCTGAAGTATTTTGACCTATGCAACTGGTAGGGTTTTGGATTAGGTAGATATGAGCAAGGTATGCGGGCCCCTTTTTAGCCGCAATATCAAATGGCATATGACAAATCAGGATTAGGGCATAACAACCCATTGCCCCTGGATGTCCTCATGGATGGCATCGATCGCTTATGCATAGGTTAGAGAGATGAGTTGGCTAGGGACCCCTATGCCAACCCGCACACCATCTACTCATTGGGAGACTATTTCTCGATATCGGATGGGAGCCCTGTGATCCTTAGTGACATCCTCCCCCATTTTGAGAGAGGTGAGAGCTCGCAAGCATGTCCTCACATTTGTGATGAGGGCCCCTCTTATGAGTGGACCTCGGATGATGACTCTGATTATGAGGTAGCATCGTACGACCCATTTGAGTTGGACAATGATCATTCATAGGTCATCCCCATTGATGATGAGCAGGAGGAATTCATGTGCATGTTCCCCATCGATGACCCCATCTGGAAGTAGCTCCTACCTCCTGAAGAGCCAGTCGCCCTCAAGAAGTCAGACCACCTAGTGAGGGCACCATCCATTTGCTCGAACTACTCGATCCTCACGTGCCAAGGGCACCACAAGACGAGAGTGAAGAAGTCCTCATCCATGATGATGATTATGAGGAGTGAGCATATATGGGACCTCATCTATCAGATCACCCAATTCCTATGGGTAGAGGTGAGGGACTAATATACGATAGTGATGATGAGGATGAGATGGAGAGGGCCTACCTTGGTCCTCCTTATTTATGCCATCATCACCAGCCCATCGACATAGATGAGGTGTATCATCAGCTACGCGTTGGCCCATGCTTAAGGGCAAGACCAGTCAATCTGGATCAGATCTATCATGTGGTCTTTTCAGACCCACCGACTCACATGGAGCTCCTTGAGCCCAATGATCCCATCCTACAGTCTATTCATAGATAGGATCCGATGATCCCTATCCCCCCACCACCGCACTTGGGGGTAGGAAGTGATACAGATAATGAGTCCTTCACCCATGGTCCTGGAGAACAAATTCATTCCATCAACATGATCTCCATTGATTTGACCACACCACTCCGCAATCCAGTCGATCCTTCCAAGCCGTTGCACCTTGCCCTAGATGCTATCGACTGGGATCACGTTGATTCACCCCCATCACCTTCTGAGTATTGGCCATGTGGTGAGATGTTTCATTTCACCCCAAAACTTACTCAGGATGTCTTTCATGCTGAAGAGGAACCTGACGTTCCCATCGATGATCTTAATTCAGTAGATGACATCCACTTGATCCCTACTCCACATCAGTTGGAGGATGGATCACATATGTCAGTCGAGCCAATGATTGACCGAGACATAGGCTCAGATCCAGATAATCCATAGTTTATCAAGCTAGGGGAAGGCTTATCCCCTGAAGAGCAAGCCATATACATTCATATTCTCATGGAGAGAAAGCAAGATTTTGCATGGTCATACAAGGATATGCCAGGACTAGACCCAAATCTGGTCATGCATAATTTAACACTCAACCCGGCAGTCAAACCGGTAAAGCAAAAGTTATGGAAGATGCATCCAATAGTAGCCTTGATGGTGAAGGATGAGATACAAAAGCTCTTGGATGCCCGATTCATTATCCCCATAGATTACCCACCATGGTTGTCCAACATGGTTCCCATCAAGAAGCCTGATGGGAGGATTCACATATGCACAGACTTTCGAGATCTAAACAAAGTGAGTCCTAAGGATGATTTTCCTTTGCCTAGCATCGATGCACTGGTAGATGCAACAACAAGCCACAAAATGCTTTCCCTCATGGATGGTTTTTTTGGATATAATCAGATTCGTATCAACCCAGAAGACCAGATCAAAATGGCATTTACGATGCCTTGGGGAACATTTTGTTATAGGGTCATGCCCTTCGGTCTCAAGAACGCTGGTGCCACCTATCAATGAGCCATGACATACATCTTCCATGATTACATGCACAAGATATTGGAAGATTACATGGATGACTTATTGGCTAAGTCTCTATTACGTCATGAGCATCCCGATGTCTTACGCAAAGTCCTCGATCGCCTCATTGAGCACAATGTCAGGCTTAACCCCAAGAAGTGCGTCTTTGGCATCACATCTGGAAAACTCTTGGGTTTCATAGTCTCCAAGAGAGGCATCGAGGTGGACCCTAATAAAGTCAAGGCTATCCTAGAAATGCCTCCCTCGACCACCATCAAGCAAGTGCGAAGCCTGCAAGGCAAAATCATATCTATTAAATGCTTCATAGCACAGTTTTCGGATAAGTGTCGGCCAATGAATAGACTCTTGCATAAGGGAGTTGCATTCCACTGGGATGATGAGTGCCAAGAAGCCTTTGATGAGATAAAGCAATACCTAGTTTTGCCACCAGTCTTGGCACCTCCTCGACCAGGAGTACCATTCTATTTATACATCTCAGCCATTGAGATCGCACTGGGGGCCATGCTGGCCTAGAAGAACGAGTTTTTCAAAGAGCAGGCTACTTACTATCTTAGCCGCACCCTGGTCAGTTATGAGGTTCGATACGCATATGTCGAGAAGTTGTGCTTAGCAGTGGTTTTCACCACTAGAAAGCTATGCCATTATATGTTGGGGCATACCATGCATGTTGTGTCGAAAGAGAATCCATTGTGATACATGATGAGTCATACTTATCATAGTAGTCGCACGACGAAATGGATCATGTTGTTAACAAAATTTGACCTAGAATTCATCGAAAAAAAATCTATCAAAGGTCAGGTCATCACTGATCAGCTCATGGAGGCTCCTCTTGAGGATGATCAACCTCTTAGCATGGAGCTACCCGATGATGGGGTCTTCCATATCTCAGAATCGCCAGATCCTGATGAGCCTAAGGCCCAGGCCGATATGACCCTATTCTTCGATGGCTCCAAATGTGAGCGAGGGGGTGGCATGGGAGTCATGTTCTTTACACCATAGGGAGCTCCATTGCCTCTATCATTTAAACTCGATTTCCCATGCACAAACAACAACATAGAATATGAAGCCTTGCTCATAGGTCTTCAAGCAGCCATCGCCATGAAAATCAAAAGGCTCAACATTTTTGGTGATTCCTTGCTAATTGTTAACCAGGTCAAAGGGATATTTCAATGTAGATGTCCAGTGTTGCAAGCTTATAAAGCCCTTGTGGATGTTTTCCTAGCAAATTTTGAGTGGTATGATATCGAGGCACTCCCTCGATCATCGAATCATTTTGTGGATACTATGGCCTCCTTGGGGTCACTTATCCCATAGAACCCTTTAGATGACATCACCACCATTCATGTTAAAATGCTATCACAACCTACGATGAAGCACGAGAGCTCTGAAGCCATGCCAGGCATCCACATGATTCAAATTGAACCATCTCATGATAGGTTCTCACAAATTCATGATCACCTGAATCATGTCGATTGGGGGTCCTTATTCCCCCAAACCCCTTTTAATAGTAGTACCATGCTATTCTTATAGGTTCTCCCCCAATCAGATTTTGCTAGGGATGAAATTTTAAAGGGTCAGGCCATTCATGCCATCGAAGCTTCTATGCAGCAGGACTGGTATACTCCCATTCGAGACTACCTCAAGCTTGGTAGCCTCCCACCTGGATTGTCACATGCCACCAAAAGGACACTCAAATAGAAAGTGGCAAAGCATGTCTTGTTAGGAGACATTTTGTATCATCGGAGCTATGAGGGAATCCTCCTTCATTGCTTGGAACAACAAGAAGTTGCTTGGGCCATTGCCCAAGCACACGATGGTACATGTGATGGCCACTTTAGCGGCATGGCCATCACAAAGCGCATCCTTCGCATGGGCTATTACTGGCCATATTTAGAGTGATATTGTTGTGCATATGTTAGGAAGTGCATGAAGTGTCAGCATCATGCTAACTTGACACACGTACCTTCCCAGGCCTTGCAACCGATCCAATCGGTTTGGCCATTTTTGTAGTGGGGACTAGATCTAATCGAGAAGATCTCCCCCACATCCTCAAGCCATCACACGTTCATCATCATGACAACCGAGTACTTCACCAAGTGGGTGGAAGCGATTCCCCTTACCTCAATGACTGGACCCCACATAGTGGAGTTCATAATGAATCATATCATTTGTCATTTTGGTATTCCATCCAAAATCATTTTGGATAACGGGACATCATTCAAAAACAAGGTTGTGCATGCTTTAATGAATAAGTACAAAATCAAACATAGCTTCTCGACACCATACTATCCGCAAGCAAATGGGCAAGCAGAGGCCTCAAACAAAATGCTAGTTGCCATCCTTAAGAAGACAGTTAATGGAAGTCATAAATATTGGCACACGCAAATCCCTCTTGCCCTATGGGCTTATCGCACTAGTATTCGGATGCCCACTGGGGCAACCCCATTCTCACTAGTGTATGGTGTAGAGGCAGTCATGCCTCTAGAGCTAGAAATCCCCTCACTATGCATATCCATGCAAGAATTCATCGATGATGATACTGTATGATAGGCTCGACTGGACCAACTTACGCTGCTCGATGAATGATGCATCCATGCCCTGGAGCATTTGCGTATTTATCAAGAGTGACTAAAGAGAGCCTACAATATGAAAGTCCATCTCAGGGACTTCCAGGTTGGTGACCTCATCCTAAAAGAGAACCAACAAAATTCTAACTTGCCATCCCACCTGAGGGATAAGTTCATGGCAAACTGGTTAGGTCCTTTTGTCATCACCAGTCAAATAGGACCTAGAACATATCGACTCACCTCTCTTGAAGGAGTCGAAGATCCCAAACCCTTGAACATCATCCATTTGAGGTTTTTCCATGCTTAGAGCACCATAGTGCCCCAAAATGCTCCAAGGGTGCCTTAACCCGCTTGGTCAACCCAAAAATGCTCCTAGGTGGTCTAGAACCATCTAGGTCACCCCAAAATGCTCCAAGGGTGCCTTAACTTGGTCAACCCAAAAATGCTCCTAGGTGGTCTAGAACCATCTAGGTCACCCCAAAATGCTCCTAGGTGGTCTAAAACCATCTAGGTCAACCAAAAAGCCCCAAAGGCACCCATAAGCCCTTTGGTCACCCCAAATGCCCCAATGGCCCCCAATAAGCCCGTTGGTCACATATACATACATATATATCAATCAAAAATTCAAAAACATCATCAAAATATCAAAAATACAAAAAATATTGCATCGCATGCATATACATACATATATATCAATCAAAAATCCAAAAACATTATCAAAATATCAAAAATCCAAAAACATTATCAAAACATCAAAAATACAAAAATATTGCATTCTCATCAAGTTGCATATCATTGCATTATCGCTTGCATTAGGCATGTCCTTCATCACACATTGCATTTTTTTAGAGTGGCTCATACATGGCTAGCATTAAAATAGTACACTAAGTATAATGCACAATCAATGTTGTCGAGGTCATCACTCACCTCATTCCATATTCTACCTATCATTTCCATCTATATTTCCTACATTTCCATAGTCGTGTCTATTCCCTTCACTTAGCCATTTGTTTTAGAATGTCAGTAGGGTTTTCGATCACTCAACCATATCCAGTCTCTACTCAGATTTTGTAGAAGGCTAGCGAGATTTTTAGGAGGTAGAGTCTTGCTTAGATTGTGCCTTGTATACATCAAATCCCAACACATTTCACACTAATAAATCCAAGTTTTGCAAAAGGAAAGATGAAATCCACAAAGTGGTCTAGGGTACCTTGAGCGAAAGGTTATCCTGCTCATCCCCCTATGTGAATGGTTCAAAGATGCTGAGAATTGGCAAAAGGACAAGTTCTTCCCTACCCAATTCCCCAAAATAAATAGTGGTTTTCACCACTATCAAAAATTTTCAACAACCCTTGATCCCTAAAGTCATAAGGATTCATACTACACATCCCTGAGAAGGATGGGTAGTCATCCCCAAGGCCTAAAAGATCAATCCCATTCCAAAGAAAATTCCCCAAAAGTTCAAAATTCAAAATCAAAATCCTCAAAAAGCAACAATCAAAGATAACAGTGGTTATCACCACTCCCCAAATCCCTTGCTCAAAGAAAATCAAATACAAAATAAATAGTGATTATTATCACTATATATGAGCAAGTATCCCAATAAAATTGAATAAAAGTAGGGTGCTTGAGCTTGAATCCTTGGAATTCTCAGCATTTGAAAAACCATCTAGGTGATCCTCATTACGGGTTTGGTGGATAGCCTATCCGGCAATGGTGGTATCCTAAACGCATGACGATATGTCTACCACATTAGCTTTGCGTGTGTGTAGACCAATGTTTGCATGTGGATGAGCTAGCTTTTGGTCCCCTATACTACCTAGTGGTCTAATCATACTGAGTACAGAACTACGGATTGTGGCATTCATAGAGTGATCCTCATTACAGGTTTGGTGGATAGCCTATCTGGCAATGGCGGTATCTTTATGCATCTCACAGGAATGAACTCACTTGCACACATAGGGATATTGAGTATCTTGGTCATCCTAACAGATTCATACCTTGTCAAAAAGTCCTGCATGGTTAATATCCAACTTTTGAGCAATTGACTAGAATGTTTGAGTCTCATGAAAACCTCATAGACATCTTATAAACATCATGTCATTCATATCATTTCACCACATCCATTTCAATTCCACTATGCACAAATCCATTACATAATCTCATAGCAAAAGTACATATGAATTAATGCATTCTATATCGTCTATGGTGATAGCATAATATGTCATATAGTCTACACATTTTATCATCTAGATCAATAAATCATCCATCTCATCATACATCCATGCATGTACAAAATCAGATCAAATCACATTACAACATATGCATACATGATAGACATCCATCATCATATCATAGATCAATAAACATATTGCACATCATCAATAAATCCATACACCACATTGCATTCATACAAAACAACAATAAGCGAAACACATGATGACAAATAACAAAATCTCATATATATATATGGGGTAAAATAATACATCATAGTTTCCAAAATGCCCGAAGGCTACAATAAGGTGGGTCCTCAAACCTCACCCATACCAAAAATAAGGCCCTATCCATGTCGGCCACCATGATCACATAGGATCGATGCTACGACTAGTACTACCACCCATAGTATGCGACCATTGTGACCTCTCCGATCGGCTGCCACCCACCTGACTCCCACCAACCACCTCGATCCTCCACCTCGATGAGACAGACCACTCCATCTCACTCCATCAGGTCCGGTGAGAGGTGCTACCCTCACCCAACTTTGACAACCATCCCTCGAGTCGGATCACCTCCCACTCTAGCTCACTCCTATAGGTCTATGCCCGAGCCTCTCATGCCTGATATGTCTCCACCACCCATAGTACCTAGTCCCATAGTGACCCCACCTCAGTCTCCAGCTCCTACACTCATACCCATAGAGTCCTAACCTCTATCGGGTCACCCTACCCCTACACCTATACCCATAGGAGATCCCTCTCCTACCAAACCCTGGCCAACTCTACCTATAGCTCGATATACTGATCTACTAGCACATCCTACTACTCAAGCACCCCCTGATCCTCCATATCCACATCCTCATCCTCACCCTAATCATCCATGATCAGGAGGTCCACCTGCTCATCCATATGGTAGGGTGACTCCACCTGATCTTCCTCAGGTACATCCTGAGGCATATCCTCACCTACCACCATTGGATCTTCCCCAAGGGCCTCCTCACCCTACCATCACTGCATAACCCACCATGTGTCATACTCAACTATCATCCCGACATCATCCACATCAAGAACCACTATAGCTAGGTCAACCACCTCATCAGTCTCCACAATCATGGGCCAAGTCAGGGTCCGCTCATCCCCACGATGCCTATAGATCATGGGCACCCCAAGAAACCCCTGGCATACCCCAAACTACCATGTCACTCACTCATAGGGGAAGAACTCCTTCTCCATGCCATGCCACCCTATCAACCATCTCCCTCGCCTGCTCCTTCGCAGCCACTCCCCAACCTCAGGCCATGTTGGGTAGTCTCTGTAAGGTCACCAACTAACATCACCCACCATCAACTCAGCAAAAGCCTTGGCGTAGTGACCCACATCACCCGCCCAATGCCTACTCTGACCCACCTCCCATACCTTCTACCAAAATATGGCATACCCAATCTCCAAGTCCTCCAACTCACCCCGAGTCATCCACGACAGCCCTGATGGCCGCTCCATAGCTATGTGCTACCATGCCCAACACTGTAGTAGGTAACTACACCCTATCCCCTTTTACTTTTAGTAGTGGATCTCGTACAACTCATCATAGAGCTATGCCAATAGTGTAGTACCCCATGCCATCACCAATGGTCTCTTCTTAGTGCTTGCCACCAAGGCAAACACTAGCTCTAGCAGGTTCCACGGGAACCTCGCTCTAGAGGAGTCGGGTAGAAGCATATTGGAGATGAGGGTCATGAGTAATGCATGCCTCACCTTCAATACCTCCTCCCCAAACTAGTAACCAACCAATATACCACCCCTCAGGCAGTCATCCTCTACATCCTCCACCCGATCACCAAAGTAGCGAGTCAACACTGCACCTCTCAGGTCATGGTGCATCGTCCTGATGGGTCACCCCTCTATCGAAATCCTTAAAATATGATAAACATCATCCAAAGTCACCATCATCTCCCCTATCAAGAGGTGAAAGGTATTGGTGTAGGGGTCCCATAAGTTAATCAGGGCCATCAAGTAGGCACGGTCGCCTATCATAGGCTCCAACCGCGTCACTTGCTTAAGCCCCAACTGATCCAGCCACTCCCAATCCGCCTCACTCAAGGCAGCCCAGGTGGTCTCAAACAACTTTGGCTTATGATACCGCCCCCTCACCTAATAAAACATAGCACAAAAAATTTAGTAAGCATTCTTATGCTTCACAAAAATGGCCTTTCTAAAGGCCTCAACAATCAAAGCAAAATAAAAACAAAATAACAAAGCAAAAAACACAAAATTCAAAAATAGCACTAAAGCATGATCGAGGAGTCACTACATACCCATGTCGCACCAGCTCCTCTATTGGATGCTTCAGTATACTAGCTCATGGTGTCCTAGACCGATTTCAATAGTGCTTCATTATGCACAATCGCTCTCCTCCTCCTCACCACTCGAATCGCCAAAAGAAACTTGCAATAATGGACCCCACACCGCAATTTTAGGGGTTTTATAGGCTATACATTGGGTTGTGTTCATCCCAAGGAGGGATGAGCACATTAATTTGCACTCATCCCACCCTAGGATGAATACAAAATTTGCATTCACCCCACCATGGGATGAATACAACTCCCAACTTTTAAAATAACACAAAACAACCCCAAAAAGGCTCCAAAACAACATAAAACTGCCTAAACTTGGTCAATTTCATACCCAAGCATAAAGGCATAATATACCACCATTGAGGTCATAGAGAGACTCGAATTTACTCCCCAAGAAGGCTAGTATAGCCAGACCACTCCACGGGAACAAGGTTTATCTCTCTCTCTCTTACTCCAAAAAGCACCAAAAATGGGTTAAAACCCACCAATAATAGGTCAAATTTGATACGGTTCATTCAAACTCAAGGTACAATTCAAGAGCACCATGGAAGTGTGAGAACCACTCCTTTAATCCCTAAGAAAGTCGTAATGGCTGGACCACTCCATGGGAATGAAGTTGGTGACCCTCTCTCCCCCATGAGACATCTATCGGATCGGTAATATCCTTCCAAAATTGCCATAATCTTCATGAGTACACCTGAAGGCAACCCAAAAAAAGTCATCTAGGTCAAGTGACTCATCACTTTTCTCACTAAGTCCTTCCCTCATCGACTCATCGCTTGAGGGGGTAGTCATACTCATAATCATAATCAACAACTAAACACTCAATCATGCAAATTGTATTCATCCAATGAATCTTTGACAAAGACAATCATGCTCCTGCTTGGGGCAGCAAACAAGCACAAAAATGATTAAATCAAAATGCTTGGCATCTAGTAAGCATGTGTAATGCTAGGGAGCACCCATTTCATGACTGAATGACATCCAAGATAAAGCAGACTCCTTAGCTCATCAAAAGCAAGGATTCAAGAATGCATGCTCTTTCCATGATTGGGGCATCCAAAGTTGGTTAGGTTACTGAATAACCATAATCATTGAGCACTTTGGTCATCTATTTTTGCTCAGCATTGTGTTGCACACAATGCTTCTCAAAAAGGGGCATCTGTAGACACCAAAACAACACCAATCTGATTATGCTACCAAGGCATTGATAAAATTGATGCACAAAGCCCTTAGGGCAGCCCTCAGAGGTCAAGCAGTGGTTCTAACCACTCCCAAAATAGTTTTGGAAGGTTCCTAGGCCAATTAGGGACTTTTTGAGGCTCAGTTCCTATTCGTCCCACCCCGGGATGAATAGCAGTTTCTATTCGTCCCACCCTAGAGTGAATACAACATTCATCCCGGGGTGGAGCGAATAGCAGGTTTGATTGGAAAAAGTCAAATCTGGACAAGTGGCCACCAGAAATTACCACTTTCCCTACTCCTCGAGACATGCAGGTCAGAACCCAGGGCATGCCTATGACAACCCCCATCAATGAGGCCATTTTGGGGAGATTCTCTTCCCCCACCAATGCATGTCGCCCTGATGGACAAATGGCCCCTTTGGCCTTGCATGCCCTTGCATGCCTTTTGCACATTTGACCTCCTAGGTCTATAAATTGGATGGCATTCTCATCCACGTAGAGGAGGTCATTTCTAGGAATCGCAACGAAGTGCTACCGAGTTATTGCCTCACATCTATTGTGTCCTTTTCATCCATAATTTCTCCTTAGTGAGAGAGGTTATCGGGTGGCAAAAGAAGGTGCAATTTGACTCCAAAACCCGAATTTATTGTTCGAATACCTCATATAATTTGCCTAAAATACTTCTCCCCTAGTTTTGCATCAACCCACATTGGATTGGCATAGAAATTTGGGAGATTTTGGCGGGCGTCCTGCCCTCGGGTGCCCCCCAATTTGTGATAGTCGAATTCATCCCACCCCCAGATGAATAGAAATATATGCATAATTTTAAGACTATTTTTAATTAGCTATTTTGAATATGTCTCTAGGATACTACATTTCAAATTTCACTGCATTCTGACTTGTATCGGCCGAGATATCACCATTTTATGATTTACATGTATGCGGGCCCCACTTTTGCATGCAGGAGAATTTGAGTAGGATATCTAGAATCTGATCACATGGGTCTCCTTATAATGTCATTTTATGCTTACTGACCAAATATTGTAGGTTTCTGACATGTCTAGGTAGAGAAATTGCTCGTTTGCCTTTTGTAGGTTCACAAAGTGCGATGGGATCGAACGCAGTGACCAGGCTTCCAAAACTTACAAAATCAGGTGATATCATCCCAAAATCACATCTTTCATATCACTCTTGAGTTTTGTTTTATTTAGAGCTCATTTGATACCTCTACCTTATGTGCGCCTTTTTCAAGTTGTGGGGATTGCATGTTTTAGAATCATACATAGATGCTTTTGATCTTCTTTTGTTTTCTTGTGTGTAGATATAGGTGCCAAAATATGATAGGAGACATCGAAGGACAAGGATTACATTGATGTAAGTGGTGGTGACATTGAGCCCGCCCACCTCGAGTGTGGGCATGCGGAAGAACAGTGGATGTGCACCACGTTCTTTGGGAGATTGATATCTCTTGGCACTATTTTTGTAACAGATTGTATCAAGTGATTCAAGTCCTCAAAGGGAGGCATTGTAATTGAATTTGATATTATTTGATAAGGAGAACGCCCCATTTCACTTTATTGCTTGTCATACATTGTCATTTACTTTGCATGCTTCGTTATTTGCTTTCATAGGACTTAACACGCATTTACAAATTTTGTTGCTTCGGTTGAGGTGCACCATTTTTTTGTTGCTATAGTTTCCACCCCATATGGTAGGGTTTGCAAGCCTATCTATGATCCAAGAGCTCTGATATAATACATATAGGCCAAGCATACAACTGGTCTAGTTGTAGGAAGAATTCTCTTCCATGTTCTACTAAACCTCAAACTGAAATCTGAGATAGTCTCTTACTGAGATTTTTACATGGATATAAACTAGAATTCATTATATTAGGTAGAAAGGGTCAATGGATTCATTATATTCTTTCACAAAATGCCCAGCCAATGCTTTCCATGAAGTGATTATGTTATCTTCCAGAGTTCTAAACCAATGCAAAATATTTCCTATGAAGGATAGGGCTAGGATTTTTACAATAATATCCTCCTATTTTATGTTTTTGGTTGCTACCATATTCAAAATATCCTAATAGTTCTCATATTCTATCTTCCCAAATCTATCATAAGTGGGGATAGCTTTGGACAGCCTAGGCAATGGCATTCATATGGGCTAACCTAAGGGGACAAAATATGTTCCAGTTGGGGTACTTTTGTAATGGCTAATTAGGGACCACATTTCTCTAATTTTGGGCTGCATTTCCTACCATATTTATAGGTGTAGGTCTTTATGGAGGGATTTTTGGATTAACTATAGGATTTTCCTCAAGAATCTCTTCTTCTGAGAGGAAATCCTAATTCAAACTTCTGATAATAGTTGACCCTCTATAAGGTAGTTTACAATAGAAATATGAGTTAGGGTTATTACTTTTGAAATAATTGGTATATAGGAAAGAAAACTGGTCTACAGGGATAATTATTTTTTGGGTTTAAGAACCAGGGAGTCGCAAGGTGAATTTGCTAATCTCCACTTAACAAGGTCAAGACAATTCACCAAATCTTGATTCCTCTGAGTAGAGATAAAATAATAACTCATATGATGTATTTTCGTGTTCCTTGTGAACCGGTCCCACTGAATGTGCCAAAAACTGTTGGGAACTAAATTACATCAAGATTTACTTAATATTGTGGTTGTCTATCTTCCTAATTTCTATCCAGGCATGCACTTGATAGCTACAACTTAACACTCAATATTGGATGGACCAAAATAGGATTTCGAATACAACCTCTAGAGTAGGTTGGTTCCTTGTCAACTTAAACATGGTGTTGACACAATTATGCTCACTTAAGGTTTTGGAGATTAGGGTTTAGAAAGATATTAGGGTTAGAAAATATGAACAATAGTGGATGGATAGGCTAACAACAATGTTACTACAACAAAAAGCTTCTATAAACTATCTCAAGGTACCCATTACTTCAGATCAATATTATCTCAAATTAAATGAACCTTCATACATTAAAGCACATCAGAGAAATATTGAAGATAATAATTTCAATATCCAAACAATGATAATCAAAATAATAGAATTAATCAACACTCAAATTTTATATAAATGAATTCCCTACCAATATAGATCTAATAAGAAGCATATTTCAATTACCCTGGCAGTTAGTAATCCAATAAACTAACACAAAACTAACCATTCAAATATTGACAGAAATGCAACTCTAGATTTTGAACTTCTAATACAATATAATGAAGACACAAATTTGAGGTGAAAATCAATGTAATGCTCCTTTCATTAACTCACAGGATTATTTGCAAGAGTGTAGGAAAAAACACTAGAGTCGACCTTGAAAAATGAGGGTTTCACCTCTATTTATAATTTGAAAATTAAAAAATAATAAGAAATATTACAAATATTTATTTTTTAATAGCTTAGAAGAGAGTTCTAGTTGGCATTTTCTTACTGGTTTGACCTCTGAGAAATTCACTGCAAGTAGAATGTCATGGCAGCTTAGAGATTTTTCAACTCATTGGTTGGTTGACATCAATTGGAGTTCATGCCATTAGAGATTGCATCTACTCCAAAAAAAATTATTTGAAGCTTGCATCATTGTTAATCTACAACTACCTCTGGTTCTTGTTTCTTGGAACCCTTTGATGCTTTGGATTCCAGTATCCCAACTGATTGTGTTTGAATTTGGCAAGAAAAATCCTTTAAATACTTCAAAATCATAAAAAAAATCTTGATTGTTGATCTCCCCCATCGCACGACTATGATTTGATCTGGAACATATTCTGTACAATGGCGAGAAAATACTAAAGCACCATTCTACTTATTTAAGTTGATGACATCATATTTTATATCTTTGAATCTACAAAATTCCAATTTGGCATAAAATTCACTGAGAGTTGAGCAGGGTGGTATCCGCTCATTATCCTTCCTTTTATTCATTTGCGATAGAGCAGTCAAAAATCTGCACTAAAACTCACTAATGTCATGTCCTTTAAAACACTCACAGAACGCCAATCCACACACAAGCAAGTGTAAAACTTCTTTATCATCAATCCAGACCTACCATAGTGTAAAATAACACTTCCGTATTGGAGATAGTATAAAATGCACATTGTCACCAATCCAGAAGGAAGTTAGTTCAAAAATACTCTTTGATACGAATCCACACCCTTTTGCATTATTTTTCATGTCTTATCACCAATCCAAACAAAAATGCTCTAGGAATTCCCCAAAATCAGGCTTACCAACACTTGGCTACTCAAAGCATGTTGAAAATAACAAGCAATCACCAATATGTACTTCTTTTGCATTGATGTCATCTTTGCCAAAAAAAATTGTGGATTCATGATGCATCGTCAGTCCGCTACCAAATGCATTGTAAATGATGCAGAATAGATCCTAGTAGAAAATTGCACTAAGTGTTGACCATATTATAAACCTTTGTCATGAATCCACTCCAAAATACATTGAAACATGTGCAGAATGGAAACTTCATACCTTAGATAAAATTTTCAAAATTTTCTAAGGATGTGGTCATTTTCGGCCTACAAGAAGGAGATCCAAAATAATGACTAATCCATGTAATTTCAAACATTGATAGGAAGCTAAAGTTATAAACCCCATCATATAATGGAAGTTTAAACCCTAAGGAACTCACTGGTTGGATGATAGAGATGGAAAAATATTTTAAATTTTGAAGCAATACAATACCCCAAGAATGTGAATATGAAACTCAAATGACATGTGTTATTATGGTGGGATCATCTCCATATATAAATACAAAGAAAAGGAAAAGAAAAGAGTAATAAATGGGAGAAAATGGTTATCAAATTGAAGGCCAAATTCATTCCACCATATTACCAATTAGGGTTGTCCTGAAGACTTCAAAACATTATGAAAAAATAGTTAAGAGTGAAAGAGTATATAGAAGAATTCTATAACTTGACCATAATGGTTGGTCATTTGAGGATAGTGAAGAGGAGATGGTAAGATACATAAATTTACTAAGGTTGTCCATACAAGATGAAAAGGGTATGCTTTAAATTAGAAAAATGAGGAGGCATATCAATATGATCTAAATGTGGAAGAGAAGTTGTATCATAAGCGACAAAACAATTCTAGAAGAAGAGAAAATTTCTCTATATGAAGAGAAAAATCAAATAGTGATAAAGGGTAGCATATGCATGAGGGAGAAGCTAGTACTTCTCAAAGTGATTTTAGCTAAAGTACCCAAGAGAAGGATAAATCATTAAGGGGACAATATGGATTTGGTAGAGGTAGAGGAATTAGTTTTATAGGTAATTATTATAGATTATTGGAAGGACATAGAACATTTGAGTGTCCTCAAGTATAGCAAATTAGTGGATGTGGAACCCATAATCAAATTGTACAAGTAGATGAAGAGAATATTGCTTCACTGTAGCACACTGAGGAACTAGAACAAAGAGAATACCTTATGATAGAGAGAGTATTTATTAGATTTTAAATCTTTATATTACCATAAAATATCATAGATTATAATATGACATAGGTCCCAATATAAAATAGCCATAATAAAGGTCAATGCAATAATATGATGAGTAGAGTAATATGAGAAAATTAATATTTATATCAAGGCTTATATAATAAAATAAATAATATTCATTTATATACTAAAATATGAGTGTAGATATCCTAAACCATTCATGTAATATGCATGAAGGACAACTTATAATATAGATTTCTCAAACTTTATATAAGCTTTATTACTTCTCTTTTTGTTACAACTTGATTATGAATCCTTGATTCTTGATTGAATTTATTGCATTGCTATGGAGCATTGTCTCCATAATATCACCATAATATTGTGACTCTTCAAGTACTTGACTATTTCTCTCCATATGCCATGTCTCATGAATTGTGGCTTATCAGCTTACCAATTGCATGCTTGATGAACACTTGACTCTATAACATTTGCACATATCTACAAGACTCTTGGACCCCCACATGCACTCCTAATCTAGGACACTTGTACACATACTCTTAACCTAAACTTGCACTCTAACTTACATGAAACTTGTGCATTTTCTACACATTACACTTTTACATGAAAGGGAAAATATAAATCCTACTAAAAAGTATAGACTCAACCCTAGTATACTATTTAAAAATGTACCATGAAGGTACCATGGCACTAAATTAGCATGTACCTAATAATGTAATATTCCTCAATAGTATTATAGAAATCAGCAAAGGATATGCATGAACCTAAGAAAATAAGGGACCTATTCAGGACTATCTATAAATTTGGAGGGAAATGTTGCAAGGTTATTATGGACAGTGGAAGTACGAATAATTTAGTATCTATAAATATGGTAGAAAATCTTGGGTTGAAGAGAATTGAGTACCCAAATCTACACAAAGACTTATGGTTGCAAAATGGGCATCAATTTTTTGTAACTAGACAATGTATGGTAGACTTCTAGATTGGTTCTTACATTGATGAGATACTATGTGATGTTATGCCTATGGATGCTTGTCATGTCTTGTTGGGTAGACCATAGCAATTTTATAGAAAGGTAGTGCATTATGGTAGGGTGAACACCTACACAATTGAGAAGGATGGCAAGAGGTACACATTAATTCCATTTAAGGACAAAGGCAAAAATATGGACAACATTCTTAGAGTGTGCTTGGGTGCCATAAAAAAATCCTTAAAGGGAAATAAGAATAAGGATTTGTAATTTACTTTCATTGTTGAACCCGTAGAAGAAAGGGTAATGGACAAATTGGATGAAGTACCACATGAAGTGAAGAAGTTGCTAGAAGAATATGTAGAAATGATTTCAAAACATGGGTTTCCACCCATAAGGAATGCTATTCATCACATATATTTTAGTCCTAGATCGATCTTACATAATAAATTAACTTATAGGATGACACCAATAGAGAATGAGGAGGAAAATATAGAAAGAATCAAGAGAATAAACATGGGGAAGAAGCATTTGACCCAAGTCAATAGTATTAGTGATGATGAAGATGATGATGCAATGATTCCTAATGCAAATAAGGAGAACGTGAAATTAAAAAGAAGTGGTAAAGAGATATTAGAGGGATATGAACCTCACTAAGTCATTGATGGCTACAAAAAAGGCCAAATTAGAGTGGAGATAAAGAGTTTGAGTTCTTTGAAAGGCACAAAAAAGACATTGACTTCAATTTAATTAGAATAATGAGATATGATGGTAAAGTATTTGAAAGATATGATCAAGGTGTTAAAATTTCCATAATACAAAAATAAGGCCATGGAATGAAGACCTTGCATATACAGGTCAAGCAAAGATTGATAAGACCAAATTTGTGAAAAGAGAGAGCAATACACAAGATGAATATTTAAGAATATGATGTTGTAGTTGGCATGGAATATTTTGACACATTTCAACTAGGTGTTTGAACCTACATCCTTGTGATATTTTTGAATG
Organism: Wollemia nobilis; assembly: GCA_028583015.1. NCBI lineage: Eukaryota > Viridiplantae > Streptophyta > Pinopsida > Araucariales > Araucariaceae > Wollemia > Wollemia nobilis. The sequence continues at coordinate 10,096,932 of JAQPPZ010001925.1, forward strand.
ATATAATCATCCCAAAAAAATGTGTTGATTCAAAGAGGGAATCACCAACAAAGTGCATTTTGAATGCGTATGGATGGATATGATGCAACATGACAAAGTGAAATAAATGATGAGTGAATTATATAAGAGGTTTAATTATAAGAAAAATGCCTTATGAATACAATGAAGCTAGAGTGGTAACATATTGGAAGAACAATTCATGTTCATGATCTGGAGCTCATGGAACATTTCCTCTTACTTGAGTATGATGCATGAGCATTGAAATATTTTGTAAATGGTTGGTTTACCATATACATAATGTATGAGAAGATGGAATGGAAGGATAAAATAAGCATAAATGACATACAAATAAAGAGCAATGTGTAGGAAATAATGGGGATTGTACATGGATAGAAGACAAATAAAAAGTAATCAAGGAAAATGTAAATGGAAACCAAAGTGTGAAAACTAGAAAATAAATGATATGATTGAGAGGTTTGGAAGGAGAGGACCAGGAGAAATGTTTGATATGATTAGTAATATAATGTCGAAGGGAAGAAGATATTCATATTATGAGAGAAGAAATATAATGAATTGAGGAGAGGAGGACACCAAAGAATGACATGAGATAGAATTTTAAAATAGAAAAAACAATAAAGAAGAGCCATAAGAGATGTTTAGAGGAATATTGGATATGACAAGCATAAGGTCTTGAAAAAATAAGGAAGAGAGTTTGATGAGAGGTATTAGGAACACCCTAGAAGATATTCCTAGGGAGAGACATGTAACCAGAGGAAGGGTAATGCCTCACATAATGTTGCACTTGTATAATTCATAATAATGCAATATATTTGATTCAACTTCCAGTTCAGTTTGTCCATATATATATATGATATTTATATTACAATTGTATCTATTGTGATTTTTGTTTAGTGTAGAATTTTAGGATGAAACCAACCATTGTAGGTGAATGAGGATAGTTACAACCTTGTGTAATCATACAATGAAATTGTCCACTCAATAAGACATTATTGTCTGGTTGTCTTGTCATTCAATTTGAGGATGACTCACCATTCAAGAAGAATTTATTTCAAGTACAGAATGAGGTATCACTCAGGTGGAATGTGTTTTAGGTGAGGAATGATATAATAATTCAATGAAGAAATTTTAAGTAGACCATAGTTTAAATATGGCATAGGTGTCATTCAATCAAATAAGAGTCATTCAAATTTGGATCTAAGTGTTGTACAATTGAATGGCAACCTAAAAAGGAGTGTCATGCAATTAACCAACTATACAATAATATGATATTGTATAAGGGCTACAATATGGTTGTGATTGTACAATGGAAGTGGTCATACGAGAAGGAAGACAATGTTGTATAAAAGAAGTTGTAGTGTGTTGTTTTAATATTTTGCTTGTTATCAAGAGATATTGTTCACATGTGTGATTACCATATATCTTAAGCTCTATATTAGAAGGGAAAATTATGTTACATGAAAAGGCCATCCATAGAAGGACTCCCTTATCTCATCTGCATAATATCGACAATAGTTATGATTAAAAAGGATGACTTGCAATGGGTGCTTCATTACTTTTTATTTTGTATGGGATAATATCTCCTCTATTTAGTAGAATTTTATGTATCAAACTAATGGTAAATCCTAACATAAGAGAAAAGTACTATATTATATGTTTCTATGTTTATGTTGCTTCATGAAATGCAATAGTCTATGATAGAACAAAATCTATGTTGAATCTATATTGCATCTACTACCTGCTTTCATGTCATCAAATGTATGTAAAGTTGTGTATCTAGTAAAAATAAATATTTTTTTAGATTTTCCTTAAAAACCTAGTATATAATAATCATGATTTTATGAGTGAACAAAAAGGACTTTTCGTAAGAGAAATATGATGTTACCTATTTATATATTTATTTTATTTGTGGAAAACATCCCAAAAGGGATGCCACTTTCGGGTAAGACCCAAGGAGGCAGGGGTATCCATTCCACAAAAAATGCCCAGGACTCGGACCTGGCCTACCACCTTTGACATACTCAAGGAGCAAACAAACACACAAAACCAATTTAAAAATAAGTAAATAAATAAATAACAACAAAAATAATAAAATAAAATAAAAAACATGCTCCTTGAGTGTGTCAAAAACAAAAGCACAACCAAACACACACACAATAAGATAAAAGAAACCACAACACAAACCACATAGAAAAACACAAGAACCACATAACAAAACACAAACAAGACAAAAACAATAGAACACTACAAAGACATAACCCAAAAAAAACATGAAAAATAAACACAACCAAAACCTAAAATATTAAAAAAATAAAAAACAACCAACAACAAACAATAAACAAAAACAAAAAACATAGAAAACACTCACACAAAAAAACATGAATTAACACAAACAAAGAGAAACACAAGAACAAGAACGAAAAAAACACAAGAACAATAACAAAAAACATAAAAAAACACAAAACAACAAAAACACAAGAACAACAAAAAACAACACAAAGAACACAAAAACAAAACAAAACAAAAGAGAACACACACCTTAAAAAACTAAACAAAAAAACAAAAAACAAAAAAAAATTGAACATAACAATGACCTATCTAGACCAGAAGACTATTAAGGCAAGAAACAACAAAGGAAACAAAAGAAAGAAAAGAGTGAGCTAGGGAACTAAAAAAACCTGAATGAACCAAAGAGAAGCAAAAAAAAACAAGAAGAAACTAGGTACCTTCAAAACTGGAGCCATCCAAAGAAATGATAGAAAGAAGAGCTTCCCTAATTTGTGAAGCCCACCATCTAGGAGGGTGGCCATAACAAGTAAGATCACCTTTGTCCAAAGCCCAATTAGCTAAAGCATCAACACTCTTGTTTTGATCTCTGACCACATGATTGTAATCAACTTTCAAAAATCCCATCCGGATTAATTGAATCTTCTCAATAATTATTTTTATTCTCCAATCAACCTTATGATTCTTGGAAGGAGTCTTCAAAATATTAATCATAAGTTGAGAGTCGGACTCAACTAACACCTTTTCCCATCCAACCTTAGTAGCCTCCTGAAGGCCTCTGAGGATACCATACCCCTCAACAAGGTTATTGGAAAGAATACCCAAATTCTCGAGCAAAAGTAAAAACCAGGGAGCCATCTAAAAGTCTACCAATTCCTCCCACACTGGCTTTTCCAGGGTTCCCTCTAGAGGCTCCATCAGTATTGACTTTTCCAAAATCCTTAGGAGGAGGTTGCCAATTTCTTGTCCTATCCATCTTACTAATACTCACATTCCCTTTAAGTTGGTTTCCCTTAGAAGATTTAATCTTCAATATTTGCATCACTTGATCCCATATTTGGTGGGAGTTTTGGGGGTGATTAAGGAGTTGATGGACTGATTCAACTAAGTTGGCTATGGTCTTTTGCCAAATATAGTGAATATCCTTCCTATCTTGATTAAAAATTTGGTTGTTCCTTTCAATCCAAATATTCCAAAGAAGAATGGTAGAACCCATCCAAACTAACCGCCTAATAAAATGATCAACACCCTCTTGATTAGGCCAATCCCTCCAAAGTTGTTCAAAAGTAAAAAAATTGGACCACTATAAGCCAAGTAAAGTGGCCATTCTCCTCCATAGCTCAGAGGCTAAAGTACACTCAATAAAAATATGGTTGAGAGTTTCTACATTCTCTTCACACATTTCACATCTAAAAGGGCCATGAAAACCACGCTTCATAAGTTGCTCACCAGTAAGCACCCTACGATGCAATAAAATCCAATTAAAGAACCTCACCTTAGGCCAGAGCTTTTGAGCCCACAATTGAGAAAATATGTCAGAAGAATGGTTGGGATTATTATGGCATAAGGTCAAATAACCTTGAGCAACTGAATACTCACCCTTAGTAGTGTTGTTCCATCCAAAACAATCATTTTCATGGGACCAAGAGAGGGATCTCATATGAAGGATGCCTTGGATATCTTGTCTTTACCTTTCTGGGATTTGAATAGGCCAGTCCTCAATAGGGATCCAATATCTACCAACCTTTGAATTACCAGTATGGTACCGACAATAATTAGCCACCTTTATCCAGTTAGCTCGGTGAAGCTCCTCCATCCAAGGCCTCCAATCGGGAAACTGAGTTATCAAAGGCTTGTGACCATCCCAAGAATCTATCCAAAAATTTACTTGTTGACCATTATGAATGATCCAAAATAATTTTTTCTTTATCAAATCCTCACCAGTCTTAAGAACTGCTAAAATGGGAGAACCTTTGGTAGGAAGTTGATAGCGAACAAGGTCTTCGGGACTTTTGTTCTCAGCATATTTAGCACGAAGATTATTGGCCCAAAGAGCATTGGGGTTATGCAACATCCTCCAATATAATTTAGTAGCTAAAGCTTTGTTTTTATTAATAGAAGACCAGAATCCTAACCCCCCTTTATTCTTAGGAAGACATAAAGTGTCCCATTTCACCAAGGCCCATTTTCTTTTCTCCTTAGTACCACTCCAAAGGAAATGATGACTGATTTGATCCAATTCTCGAAGAACAACCTTTGGAATATTCAACACGGAAGATACATAAATAGGAATAGCTTGAAGGACTGATTTTACCAAGGTGATTCTACCCCTAGAAGAAAGCCACTTGTTGGTCCACTTTCCAATTTTCTTCTTGACTTTGTCCAACAACCAATTCCAATATTTATTTTTCTGCCTTTGAATATTTATGGGAATACCTAAATAAGTGATTGGAAGGGAGGTCTTATTATATCTTAATTTATCCAAGACCATGGATTCCTGTCTAGAAGAGAAGTGAAAGAAAATAACTTTAGATTTGTCTTCATTGATCAACTGCCCAGTAGCCTTAGAAAAATAGCTAATGATTTGCTTAATATTAGAAGCTTCCTTAACTGTAGCTTTACCTAAAAGAGTAGAGTCATCCACAAATTGAAGATGAGAGATAGGTCTAGCTCCATGAGCAATGGTAACTCCCTCAAGGGTTTTTGTTTTCCCTCTTTTTGGTTATAGTCCTACCCAAGCATTCAACAAGAATGATGAATAAATAAGGGGATAGCGGGTCACCTTGCCTAATACCTCTGGAAGCTGGGAATGACTGAGAAGGCCTGCCATTGATAAGAACTAAGTAGGAAACTAAAGAGATACATCCCATAATCCAATCCATCCAATCCTTAGAGAAACCAAATTGCCTCAAAACTTTGATAAGGAAGTGCCAATCCACTCTGTCATAAGCTTTGGATAAGTCTAACCGAATGAACATGGAAGGAGATTTTTGCATATCCATGGAATGGATGGCTTCCTGAGCAAGAACTATCTCATCTACTATTTGACGCCCTTCCACATAACCCCCTTGCTCTAGGGAAATAATCTTATGCAAAAGAGGCTTCAACCTTTCTGCCATGATTTTAGTAATGATTTTGAGAAGAACATTACATAAAGCAATAGGTCTAAAAGCTGAGATATGATCAACCTCTTGAGATTTTGGAACAAGAGTAATATAAGTTTTATTGATAACCTTCAAAATTTCTTTGGCTTTCTTGGCTTCTTCCACCACCTCTAATAAATCAACATGAAGGATATCCCAGAACTCTTGGTAGAACTCAATGGGAAAACCATCAGGACCTGGGGTTTTCCCTTTTTGCATTTTAAAAACTACTTGTTGAAGCTCATTGATAGTAATAGGAGTAGTCAAAATAGAGTTCTCCTCAGAAGTGATAAGAGAAGGGATTGCTTGAAGAACATTTTGTTGAGAAGCTGAGTCAAGAGGAGTAGCAGCAAAAATATTGGAAAAGTAATCAACAACAATAGAGTTCATGCCATCCCAAGTATAAACAACATCTCCAGAATCTGATTTCAAGGAAGAAATAAAGTTGTGAGATCTTCGAGCTAGAAGAGATTTGTGGAAGAAATTTGTGTTTCGATCTCCTTCTTTGAGCCATTGAATTCTAGATTTTTGCTTCCATAAGATTTCTTCTCTTTTTTTCCCATTCCTCTAACTGAGTTGTGAGTTTAATTTCATCTACACTTCTCTTCTCTGTGAGGCCATCTAAACGGATTTTCTTATTCAAATTTTCAAGATGAGCAATAACTTCATGTTTTTTTTATGAACATCCCCAAACTCTTTCCGGTTCCAAGTCTTGATTTTGGATTTAATGTATTGCAGTCTTTTGGCAAAACAGAACATCTTAGTCCCATGCCTAGGTTTACCTTCCTTCCACCATTTTTGCACATGAGGTCTAAAGGAAATGTCTCTAAGCCACATTAATTGAAAATGAAAAGGAGAGAAACTCACATTGGTTTTCCACATTTCCACCATGGTGGCCAATGATCCGAACCAACATTATTAAGAGTCTTCACTTTAGGAATGTGACCATGGATTAAGAAATTTTCAGAGAGCAAAAACCTATCCAATCTCTCCATTATACAAGCTAAGCCTTGCCTTCTATTAGACCAAGTCATAAGGCCATTATCTGGTTGGATGTCCACAAGATGGAGGTTTGCAATATATTCGCTCATGAGGTCAGTGCTTTTGTCCAAATTTCTATTTCCCCCCCTTTTCTCATCCAGAGAGAGGATGGTATTGAAATCTCCTCCGATCAAGATCCAAGATTCAGGAAAATGAGAGATAATATGAGTTATATCCTTCCACTGTCTTCTTTTTTCCTCCAAAGTAGTCGAGCATAAATAGTAATGCAGAGCATAATTTGGTTGGAATGTCTACTTTGAATAGCTATAGCCAACAGACCCCAACTGCCAACCATATGGTGAATAACTACCTCTTTTGGGTCCCAAAGACAAGCAATGCCACCAAAAGTCCCTTGGGAACTGAGGGAAACCACTTTTCCAACTGGCCAAATTTTACTGGCAATTGAGTCCATATCCTCCATTGACATATTTGTTTCTTGAAGGAAAACAAGATGTGGATGATTTATCTGAATCATTCTTCTAATTTCATTTTGTTTTGAAAGACTCCCTTTGAGTCCTCTAATATTCCAAGTGATGATCTTCATTAATACCAGGGCTAAAAAATTTGGGAAGGGCATTAATATTACCTTCCTCTACAAGCTTTTCACCTTCTTTTACCATATGATATTGATTGGTCTTGCGACCTACTTTTTGATTAGAATCCATCTTCAATTTTTTTCCCTGTTTCTTGACTTATTCCAATTGAATCTGAGATGGCTTCTAACCTTGAAGAATGCTCGTACATAGCCAAAATTTTACTAGAGGGTTCAATGGAGTCTATATTGGGACCTGTATTATTTGAAGTTTTGACATTTAAAAGATTGTTTTTCTTGTGTAAATTTTCTCCCTTTTTTTTGTTGAAAACCTTTGATTTGTTGGTTTGTCTCTGAGTTCTTCCCTTCATATTTAAATTGTGTTTCTAAGATTTTTGTTTCCATTATTTCCTCTTCCTCACTTGGGACATCATTTGTGGAAAGGATTTCAAACATATTAGCAGATGACTTTGATTGATCCTTCATAACTAGTTTTTTTGAGTGTTCTTCTTCTTAGGCATTTGGAAACCTGTTGAGTTTATATCTTCTTTATTTTGATCAGGAATTTTATTTGGGCAAGCACTGGCCAAATGACCATATTCATGGCAAATTCTACAATGAAAAGGAATGTTCTCATAGTCCACTACTTGCTCCCAAGTGTCTTCCCCAAATTGTAATGTGATATTTTTAGGTAGGGGTTTGTCAAAATCCATTAAAACACAAATCCGAGCATAAATAATATGTTCAAAATTTTGAGTACAATCAATGGTCATCATAAAAGTTCCTAAAGAGTTTCCAATTGAAGAAAAAATAGTAGGATTCCAAAATTCAATAGGGAGGCCAAAGAGTCTAACCCACACGGGAGCTATAGAAGGCATCTCTTCTTCAGATTTAAATTTAGTATGCCAGGGCTTCATGAAAATCCCTACCCTTCCAAAAAACCAAGGACCCCCTTGAAAATTTTTCTCTCTATCTTCATTATTAGCAAATAAAACAAGAAAATAACCATTTGGATAAATAGAGATTTGTAACTCACCTTTAGTTTTCTAGATTTTTGCAGCCCATACTTTGAAAGCAGATAGGCTCGGACGAAAACCCACGAACCGACAAATTAGTCCTCTTTTTTCCAAATCTTCAATGCCAGTCTGAATGTTACCCATATCAAGCTTAACAATAGGAGTTCCATCAGCTGCTTTAAGACATCCTGACTCCATTTTCCTGGGATCAATCTTAGGCATTCTTAGAGGTTTATGGGAAGCCCTAATATTGATATTAGCATTGGGTTGAGGCTGTCCACCATGGAGGGCATCCCTAAAATTCATTTTTGGGGCTGAGTTTTCAAAATTCTTACCCTTGATAGGGGTTTTCACAGTAGAATTATTTTGTGGGTGCACCTTAGCACCATATTCACTTGAGATATGAGCCATTTTTTGATCAACTACTTGAAACTTGTTTCGTGATCTCTTTAATCCTTTCCCTAGATGTCGTGGAAAGGTATGGTTTTCACTTTTATTTTGTGTAGCAAATTGGAAGCCATTGTCACTCAAGTTCATAGTATGATCTATTGAAAGACAAATTTCTAACCCATATTGGATCCCCTACAACATTTCCTGCTAAAATATTGAGCATAAACCACAAAAATATTGGCCGCTAGGGCCCGAAGGCCCTAAAAACCAACCTCTGGAGCTGCTTGCACTCAACCCAGATGAAACCCTTGCATAGCCGCTTGCCAAAAATCTCATTCACACATAGGGATGTGCTAGGATATGTGTTGCTCCAAATGATATGAAAATTTGTGGAGACATTCTAGGGTTTTTTAGGCATCTACCCTCAAAATTTCAGCTCAATCCGAGTCCGGATGAGTGAGATATGGCCAAAACAAGTTCGATAGTTTGGGTAGTCCTATGAAAAATGTTCGATGTTACCTATTTATATCTATCAGTTTTATATCATTTTATTTATTACAACTTATATTTATTAATCTAAAAAATGCATAGCTTACAATAAACTATTGTTTTTTCTATTTTTATTTCAATAGAAATTATTTATTAAAAAAATAATAAAAATAATAACATTTATTTAAAACTAAAAAATCTTAGCATTGGAAGTTTGTAAACTGGTTTACACCTTTTCAAATCATAACAAAAAATGTCAAGAAACCCAATCAGAAAACCAATATGTAATATAAAGAGTAAAAAAAAACAAATCATAAGAATAGGGAAACCATATTCTATAGAAGATATTCTATATGGTATCTTGACAAATCTCTAGAGACAAAAGAAAAATTGGGTGGGTGATCTAAAATTTAGGAAATAATTGTAATATTGACAATCGCACTATAGATCATCTAGTATACTTGTTATTGAATCTTTGTGTATAAATAATACTATAAATACTAATTTATAATTTATAGTGTATTGTAAATTTTTTCCTTTCATGCTGCATCAAGAAAGACAAACATGAGATACAGGCAAAAGTTTAAAAAAAAAAATCCTTAGATTTGATCAATGAAAATTACAATAATATGTTAGTATTTAATATATTTTCATATATAATATTTTTATGATTAGATGGAAAGAGGGGGTTTTGAAAGGGTCCCCAAACCTTTTACATAATTACAATGGGAACAATTGAGCAAGCTTTAAGAGAAACCAACCAAGAAGGAACAAAAAGGCAAAAAACCAAGCCTTAGCCAAAAATAACCAAGAGAGAAAATATGATAACAAGCCAACAAGGATAGAAATACCAGCCACAAGAGAAGAACTAAACCAACAAAATCAAAGAGAAAAGCAATCTATAAACTCCAAAAAAAACAAATAGCAGGCCTAAACAAGCTACAACATACCCCCATTAGAATTGCTCTAGTTATTAAGGGAATTCATTACCTAAGAAATATCTTCCACATACATTGTTGACATCTTCATAGTACACAAGTTGCACACAAGATCAAGAGTCATCCATGAATCTAGAAAAGTCTTTCCTAGTAATAAAATTAAGATTTTGAGGAAAGCTTCCCCTCCAAATGAGTAAATTTTTCTGATGAACTCCTAAATTGGCCATGAAATCAATTGCCATGTTTGCTTCCCTATAAATGTGATGGCATTGACTATTCTCAAAGGTACTTAGGATTTGGTTTGACTCAACCATTTCTTCATAGACTTTATAAGTTTAGGGAATCTCCCTCTATCATAACCTTCTCAAACCTTAGGGATTCCAACAAAATAAGACCTTGGAAGAGGGTCTTGGCCTCAACAAAGTGACTGGATTGGATTCCAAGGTTCTCAACATAAGCCAAAATAATATATCCTTTATTGTTTCTAATAATTCCTCCTACTCTTGTCATACCTGGATTTCCTTTTGAGGCTCCATCAAAGTTTAATTTAATCCATCCATTTGGAGGAGGGATCCACTTGGCCTATAGTCTTCTTGAGTCAACCTAAATAGGGCCTTGCTCAAGCATGGAGAGCCTTCTTATCAAATAACAGGGCTTCTTCTTAAGTGTCAATGCTAGGAGAAAATGGGATATTAGAAATTTTTTTAAAAAGAAAGTTCAAAATTCTAGCTCCTACTAAAGGTGGGTCTCTAGAACAAAATTTTAAATCCCTATTATTCCTCTCCTTCCAAACTCCCCAAAGGTAATATGGAAGGCTAAATTTCTAGAGGGTGTGCCATATAGGACTAGAGAAGGGGGAGGAAGACCATTGCTCAACCATTTCCATCAAGGTTCTAGGGATAACCCAACAAACCCCCAAAGCATTAAGGATGTGATTTAGGATGTCCATAGAGAAGTCATAGTCCATGAAGAGATGATGAGTCATCTCCTCATTCCTTCCATATATAGAAATGATTGGAAAGAATCATACCTCTAACTTTGATATTCTCTATGGAGAGGATTTTATTTTGGATGGCCAACTAGAAGAAGAAATTAATCTTGGGGATAAGCTCTTTGTACCAGATTAGTTTCCTTAGGAACTAGTTGAGATTATAATTAGACACAATGTGATAAGTAGACTTCATAAAGAAGGTGCCATTATCCTCATGATTCTATATTAGGGAGTCTTCACACCCAACATTCCTTATCACTTGATTTCTCAATTTGAGGGCCAACTCTTTCAAACATTCTTCTTCCCCTTGGGCAAGATCAAAAACCTGGAGATTCTTCCATCTTTTCCTACCCCCTACTTCTTCAATAAAATTTGCTACTTTAGATCCAAAAAACTGTAAGAGTCTATGTCTCCGGGAGGTGTAGGAGGGATTCTATGAAAGGGAAGCATATTCAAGCCATGAGCCATCCTAAAAGTCAATCTTCTCCTCATTTCCAAGTCTCCATTTGATACCTCTTACGATAAGATTTTTTGATTTAACAATATTGTTCCAAATTGGCACTCACTCTTTCAATAAGTTGATTTCCCTATTTAAATATTTGACATTTAGAATTTGATTCCATCCATTATTCTCTTGGTTGAGGAGATCCCAACAATGCTTGGCCAAAAGAGCTTTGTTCATCAGATTCAATTTTCTCATCCCTAGCCCCCCTGCTTCTTTTTTTGCACACACCTACTCCTAGGAAACGAGATGGAATATATTTTTATGATGGAATATATTTTTATTTTTTGAACCTAACCAAAGAAAAACTTTTTGAAAATATTTTAACTTTTGGAAAATTCTTGTGGAAATTCTAAACAAGGATAAAAAGTATGTTGAGAGGCTTTGAAGGGAATATTTAACCAGTTGCACTTTACCAGCCTAGATAAGAAGAGAGCCCTTCCAACCTACTAATTTATTTTGTATCCTCTAGGAATGGATTCTAGAGATCCTCTTTGATTCTACCCTTAAATAGAGGTAAACCTAAGTAGGTAGAGGGAAGCTCAACAATAGTGCACCTAAGAATTATGGCAATAGATCTTTGCCTAATATAAGGAGTGTTGAGAAAAAAGAGTTTGCTCTTAATAAATTTGATGTATTGACTAGCAACCCTCTCATAATCTAGAAGGATTTTTCTGATTTTTTTGGCCTAAGGAATTAATAATAAGGTAGAGAGAAGAGTGTCATAAAAACTATTGGTGAGAGATAGGGTCAATGGCAAGAGTAGGTTTAATACCTTCAATGCCAACAACAACTTTAATTGATCTTCCTAGAGCTTCTACTAGGATAATAAAGAGGGAGGATGAAAGAGGATCCCCCTGTCTCAATCCTCTAGCACTTTTAAAATACCCAAAAACCTCCCCATTAATAATGATAGAAAAATAGGGGGTTGAGAAGCATTCCTTGATGAGGGATATCCATCTGGAGTGAAAGCCAAAGTGAACCAAGACTTTTTCTAGGAAATCCCAGGACACTCTATTGTAGGCTTTGTTCATGTCAAGCTTGAGGAACATTTCTGATTTTCCACTCTTGTCCACTAAATGAATCAACTCATGAAATTTGATAAATCCATCTAAGATTTTCCTTGTAAAAAAACCCCTTGGTTGTGGTCAATGGTAATTGGGAGCAACAATTTCAATCAGTTAGCCAATACTTTTGAAAGAATTTTGTAAGTAGTGTTACAAAGGTTGATCAATCTAAATTCTTTAAAGTCCTTAGCTCCTGCACTCTTAGGAATAAGTACAAGGAACATGGAATTGATATCTCTCAAAATGAATCTAGATATTTGAACTTTAGAAATGGCCTCAAAAACATATCTACCAACGATGTGATAGAACTTTGGAAGAATATGGATGAAAATTCATCAGGACCAAGTGCTTTTCCCTCATCTTTGAAAATACAACAATTCTAATCTACTCCTCCTCAAAGGGGCTAAGAAGCCTAGAATTCATCTCTTCATTGATTAAGGGGGATGTTAGATAATAACCTCATTTTTACCTGAGCTTTCCCTTGTTTTTTAGTACCCAAGAGATTTTAAAAAATTCCAACTTCATATCTAATTTCCTTAGATTCAACCGATTTGGAACCATCATCTTTGACAACTCCTTTAATATTTTTAAATATCCTATGCTTGAGGGTAGTGATATGGAATAATTTAGTGTTTTTTCCCCATTCCTAAACCATAGGGCTTTAGACCTATGTCTCCAAAAAATCTCTTCTTTGGCCAAGGTGTTATGAAATTTAGCTAGCACTAACTTATTTGTGTCCCTAAGATCTTCCTACCTAGTGCCTGACTCTAGAGATGCTTCAATTTCAACTAACTACTTTTCAATTCCTCTTTTTTTTAAAGAGATGACCAAACACCATCTTATTCTAGCTTTTCATATTGAGTTTGAAAGATCTAAATTTTTTTACTAACTAAGAAATTAAGGGGCTAGAGAAGTTTTTCTACCACTAATCCACTAAATTGGCTTCCAGGTCCTAGTGTTGAATCCACATGGATTTGAATTTGAATGGTTTTCTAAATTTTTTGGTGTGAGGTAAGACTTCCAATAGAAAGGGGTTATAATCAGAACCTATTTTGGGTTAAAAGAAGTGTACCTCAAAAAACCCATACCATATTTGGAAGCCAAAATTTTGTCAAGCCTAATTTGAATTAGAAGCTCCCTTATCTCCTATTATATACCTTCTACCATTTAGTCCCAATGTAGAACTATGTTTACACAGAGAGAAACATAGCCCTGAGATCAACCAATGTGACTTTGAGATCATGGATCACACTTTTCTCTATTTTAGCCTTCCAAGCCTTCTTTTGGCCATTTTTATCATAGAATTGATACAATTCGTTGATTCGCAATATTTTCACGAAGTGCAAAATTTAAGTAAAAATCAAAGCGTCCAGATTTTTATGAAACTACTCTCCTATTATATACCTTCTACCATTTAGTCCCAATGTAGAACTATGTTTACACAAAGAGAAACATAGCCCTGAGATCAGCCAATGTGACTTTGAGATCATGGATCACACTTTTCTCTATTTTAGCCTTCCAAGCCTTCTTTGGGCCATTTTTATCACATAATTGAGACAATTTGTTGATTCACAATATTTTCATGGAGTGTAAAATTTAAGTAAAAATCAAAGTACCCAAATTTTGATGAAACTCTATAGGCATATAAATGAGCCAAATGGGTATGCAAATCAGCTGATAAAATGTGAAAATGCATTATGGATAAAGAAATATATAAATTAGAAGTTTCTTCGCTGCAATTAGAAACTATTATTTGTGGAAAGCAAATCAAGTCTAAAAGTTAGCAAATTTGGCATCACTAAAAATAGGATCTCGAGATATTTAACCTAGAATTTGAATCACTTCAAAAGAATTTGTCTACCAAACGTTATGAGGATTTCAAATTTGGAGTAAGTTTGTCGACAAGATGAAAAATTTCAAAGAACCCTAAAAATTGATTTTAATATTTGGACCTTAGGAAAACCATTGAAAATTAAATTTTCTAAAACACTTAATTTGAATTAATGCCATTGTCATGCAAATATTCTAGAAAAATTTGATTTAAATCAATGCTCCAAGCAAGCAACTTTGACACCTTAGTGTAAGTAAAATTTAAAATCTTGAAGCAAGCAAAATTTGAAATTAAAACTAGAATACTTCAAGAGGGTCCCTTTGGAAAATAAAATTAATTTATCAAAAGATCAAAATTTTATTTTTATAAGGGGTGTGTTGCTTCTGAACAAATGATGCAGGAGCATCCAGTGGTGTAAGAGTGATCTTGCATCACCCTAAAAAAAAAAAATTGTAATTTTTTTTTATTTTGTAAAACTAGTAAAACTTGCAGGAGATTTTTGAAGGTCTTAGAGGTCGAATTTGAGGATTTTTGGCTAGACGCGAGCCTTGGCGCGAAGAGCCAAGGTCGCCTCGCTTAGCTCGTTTCATGTCATTTTCAAAAACATGTTGTAATAGTCAATCGGGTCAACGAGTGCGAAGTTATGACCTCGACAAGTTGCCCCCAAAATTCAAATTTCAATTTGAATGGTTTTAGGTGGGAAAAAGGGAAAATAGGGTATTTGAGGGAATTTTTGAAATTGTAAAGGGGCTTCTTCTCTTGTATCCTTATTTTTGGCATGAAAGTAATGAAAGGTTGGATTCTATGACTGGTTCAAAGGAAAAATACCTGTGTATCATTTGTTTGGTGTTGCTAGTGTAACGTGATCTACATCAAGTGGTATCAGAGTGGGAGTTCCTAAGTGTGTAAACAGATCGCCGGACGTGAGGCAGTTTACACTAGGATCTGTGGTTAGGGTTTGTGAGAGAAGTGAGAAGAATGCCTCCATGAAGAAACCATGGTGGTGGGAGAAATATGGTGCCAGAGGAAGATTTTAGAGCTTTGCAAAGGCAAGTTCAGGCTCTGCAAGAGGAGCTGCATAGAGGGTTTGAGCCAAGGAGAGAAGAAGGTAGTGAAGATGAAGTTGAAGAAGAAGAGGACCAGTTTGAGGAAGAAGAAGAGGCAGTAGATCCTGCACAAGCTAGGTTATACAAAGCCATATCTCGGATTGGAAAGAGACCGAAGATGGAGGTTTCTACGTATTCTAGAAATCTTGATCCAGAGGAGTTGATTGACTGGATCAATGATTTGGAAGAATACTTTGAGTATGAGGAGGTTGAAGATCCTGATAGGGTCAAGTTTGCTAAGACCAAGCTGAAGGGTCATGCCAGAATATGGTGGAAAGGGAGTGCAGCTAGACAAAAATAAAAGAGGAAAAGAAAGGATAACAAAATGGGAGCGGATGTTGGAGAAGTTGAAGAGGCAGTTCATCCCAGGTGACTATGAGTTGGATCTGCTAAAGAAAATGCAAGGTTTGAGGCAATCAAGTAAGTCTGTTAAAGAATACACAGAGGAGTTTTATAAAATTGTAATCAGAATAGGCCATTCAGAGGCCAACAAGGAGAAGGTAGCCCATTATATTAATGGGTTACGAGCAAGTATTCAAGAGGAGTTAAGTCTGGTCAAGATGACCACCATAGAGGATGCTTACCAATTTGCCCTGAGGGTTGAAGAGAAGTTGAACAGAAGGTTTGAGAGCAAGCAAAGAGGAAGAGGTCATGGTGGAAGAACTGGTGGAAGAACAAATGGAGGACAAAACAAAGATTATAAGAAGAATGGAGAAGCCAACAGTAGTCAGGACCAAAAGGGAGATAATGCTTACCGCCCCCGTGATCAGAACAATGGTTACCAGAGAGGAAGAGGAAGGTCTGGACGAGGGTTTGGAAGAGGAGGATTTCGTGGAACCTGTTTCCACTGTGGCAAAGAAGGACATCGAGCATACGAGTGTCCACAACACCAAGAGAGGACAAATAGGAGGCCTGAAGGTAATGCCCAAGCTACGATCGTTGATGAAGGTGCTGAATCTGAGCACTTGAAGAAGCAGAAAGAGGAGAAGTGCTAATCACAAGGAGAGCCTTGTTGAATGAGGAGAGAGACCCAGATCAGAGGAAGAGCTTATTTCGCACAAGGTGTAAATGTGCAGGTAAGATCTGTAATATTATCATAGACAATGGTAGCACAGATAACCTAGTTTTAGAAGGAATGGTTACCAAATTGCAATTAGAGAGGAAGAGACACCCGCATCCATATCGGATTGCGTGGTTACAGAAGGACCATAGGGCTTTGGTCAATGAGCAATGCTTGGTAAAATTTAATATTGGGAATTACCGTGATGAGGTCCTGTGTGACATCCTGCCTATGGATGCTTGCCATTTGTTGTTGGGAAGGCCATGGCAGTTTGATCAGTGTGCAGTGCATGATGGTCGTGCCAACACTTACTCCTTGACAAATAATGGAGTGCGCCATAAGTTGAAGCCCCTGAAGGAGGTGGATGAAAAGGTATGTAGCAGTGCTAGAATCTGTTTAGTTGAAGGGAGAATGTTTTTGGATGGTTTGAAGCATGAGCACATGTGCTATGCATTAATTCCTAGAGTTAGGGAAGAAGAATGCAAAGATACCCCAATAGAAGTCTTAGGTCTGTTAGAAGAATTTCCAGATATTATATCAGATAATGTGCCTGAGGGTTTACCACCGATGAGGAAGATCAGTCACCATATAGATTTGGTACCAGGATCTAGTTTACCCAATAAGGCAGCCCATAGAATGACTCTTGTAGAAAGTGAGGAGCTAAACAGGCAAGTCCAAGAGTTGCTAAAAAAGGGACTGATTCGGGAGAGCTTGAGTCCATGTGCAGTACTGGCAGTACTAGCACCAAAGAAATATGGAGAGTGGAGAATGTGTATAGACTCTTGAGCTATTAACAAGATCACCATAAAATACAGATTTCCATTGCCAAGGATGGATGATATTATGGATTGTTTGAGTGGAGCCAAGTACTTCACAAAGATTGACCTGAAGAGTGGGTACCATCAGATTCGTGTCAGAGAAGGAGATGAGTGGAAGACAACCTTCAAGACCAGAGAGGGTTTGTATGAGTGGTTGGTCATGCCATTTGGGCTAACCAATGCGCCAAGCACATTCATGCGGCTGATGAATGAGGTATTGAAGGAGTTTTTAGGAAAATTTGTCATTGTTTATTTGGATGACATTTTAATATTTAGTAGGACCCTGGAAGAGCACCTGATGCATATCAAAAGGGTTTTTGAGAAGCTGAGAGAGGAGCAATTGTTGATTAATTTGAAGAAGTGTAGTTTTGTGAAGAAGGAGTTAGTGTATCTGGGATTTGTCATCTCAGCCGAAGGTCTAAAAATGGACCCAGAAAAGGTGAGGGCTATCATCGAATGGCCTACTCCAAGAAGCATAACTGAGGTAAGATCATTTCATGGTCTAGCAAGTTTTTACAAAAAATTCATTAGAAATTTCAGCAGTATTTGTGCACCCCTTACAAAAACAATGAGAGGGGATAAGAAAGAATTTAAGTGGACCTTAGGAGCAGATAAGAGCTTTGATATGTTGAAGAAGAAGGTCACAGAGCAACCTGTTTTGGCACTTCCAGATTTTAATAAGGTATTTCAGGTAGATTGTGATGCTAGTGGTAGTCTGTTGCTTATTTTAGTGAGAAACTCAATGATGCTAGGAAGAAGTATTTAGTTTATGATCAAGAGTTTTATGCTATAGTTCAGGCTCTAAAGAAGTGGAGGCATTATTTTTTGCCAAAAGAGTTTGTTCTATATACTGATCATCAGGCCTTACAGTATATTAATAGCCAAGGGAAGCTAAATCAGAGGCACTTGAAGTGGGTTGAGTTTCTACAGAGTTATACCTTTGTGTTGAAGCACAGGAGTGGAAAGTCAAATAGAGTTGCAGATGCCTTAAGTAGAAGGCAATGTTTATTGATAGAAATGAAGGTGGAAGTTGTAGGGTTTGAAGAACTTAAGGGTTTGTACCCTGAAGATCCTGATTTTGCAGAGGCTTGGAGGGCTTGCTTGGCACCTGTTACTTTGGACAGGACTAAGTGGTTGGATTTTCTGATCCAAGATGGAATGTTGTTTAGAGGAAATCAATTATGCATTCCAAGGAGTTCAATGAGGGAGAATCTAGTCAAGGAGAAACACAATGGAGGGTTGGTTGGACACTTTGGTCGGGATAAGACCATTGCCCTTGTTAGTGAGAACTACTATTGGCCATAGTTGTAGCAATATGTGAAGAGGTTTGTGCAAAGTTGTAGAGTATGCCAGATGGTGAAGGGTGTGAGACAGAACACTGGATTATATCAGCCATTACCTATACCAGAGAGACCATGGGAGGACATCAGCATGGATTTTGTTCTTGGCCTACCAAGGACACAAAGGGGAAATGACTCCATATTTGTGGTGGTTGACAGGTTTTCAAAGATGGCACATTTTATTCCCTTCCAGAAAACTAATGATGCAGTTCATGTTGCAGGTTTATTTTTCAAAGAGGTGGTACGACTTCATGGTCTACCAAAGAGTATAGTTTTTGACAGAGATACCAAGTTTGTTGGGTATTTTTGGAGAACCTTGTGGAAGAAATTGAAGACAGATTTGAAATTCAGTTCTGCATACCACCCATAGACTGATGGACAAACAGAGGTGGTGAATAGAAGTCTGGGTAATCTATTGAGATGCTTGATAGGAGATAAGCCCAAGGGATGGGATTTGGTTTTGCCATAGGTGGAATTTGCATACAAAAATTCTGTCAATAGGAGTACTAACAAATCTCCATTCCAGATAATATATGGGAGCAGTCCAAGAAATGCTTTTGAGTTGAGGAGGATGGATACAGGGGAAAAGTGCAGTGCTGAGGCTGAGGACTTTGCAGAGCATCTAAAGAGCTTGCATGAAGAAGTAAAGAAGCATATTACTAAGATGAATACTCAATATAAGACAAGGGCAGACCAGAAGCGACGGTTTAAGGAATTTGAAGTGGGAGATGAAGTTATGGTCCATTTGAGAAAAGAAAGGTTTCCTGCTAAAACCTATAACAAGTTGAAGATGAAGAAGTTTGGACCATGCAAAATCATAGAAAAACGGGATTCGAGCAATGCATATGAAGTGGAATTGCCAAGTGGGCTTAACATATCACCTATTTTTAACATTTCAGATTTGGTAGAATACCATGAAGGAGACAATGGTGAGGGACCAATAGCAGAATTGTGGAATATTCCAGCATCTACTCCAGATACGGAAGAGATAGAAGAGATCCTGGATACACGCATCGGCAAAAGTACCAGAAATAGGCAGTATGCAGAATATCTGGTTAAGTGGAAAGGTAGACCTATTGAAGATTCATCTTGGTTGTCAAAGGCTAAGGTTGAATGCCTTGGTTTTCTTCCAACAATAGAGAAGTGAAGGTCACTTCTCAAAATTACCCTGGGTGTCTGATGCAGGAGCATCCAATGGTGTAAGAGTGATCTTGCATCACCTAAAAAAAAAAAATTGTAATTTTTTTTTATTTTGTAAAACTAGTAAAACTTGCAGGAGATTTTTGAAGGTCTTAGAGGTCAAATTTGAGGATTTTTGGCTAGACGCGAGCCTTGGCGCGAAGAGCCAAGGTCGCCCCGCTTAGCTCATTTCATGCCATTTTCGAAAACATGTTGTAATAGTCAATCGGGTCAACGAGTGCGAAGTTATGACCTCGACAAGTTGCCCCCAAAATTCAAATTTCAATTTGAATGGTTTTAGGTGGGAAAAAGGGAAAATAGGGTATTTGAGGGAATTTTCAAAATTGTAAAGGGGCTTCTTCTCTTGTATCCTTATTTTTGGCATGAAAGTAATGAAAGGTTGGATTCTCTGACTGGTTCAAAGGAAAAATACCTGTGTATCATTTTTTTGGTGTTGCTAGTGTAACGAGATCTACATCAACAAATGGTCACATCTACAAGGAAATAGTAACACTATTTGGAACCCATAACTTTAGTTTTAAAAAAACTTAAATCATGTACCATACCTTGCCACAAATATTTTGAGAACATTTTAACTACTATATGCTAGTTTTTCAAAATTAACTAGAGACATAATAGGCTGAATCACTTAAGTAAAAAAAATTTAGTGTATGATTTTGAGTGCATAAATTCTTCCTCTCAAGATGGCCATGGCTTAGGATTCTTATTGAGATCAACCAAACTATTTGGATTACATAGGATTATTTGAGTAGAGCTCTGATTCTAGTTGAGCATGTATAGCCCCGACAAAGTTAATCTTAGCTTTCAAAGACCTTGGTTCATAGCCCTGGGGCATCCATAGCCCTAGTGAACATGTCTAAAATTCATCTTTCAAGTATTTCAATTATCTTCTTTTATTGTGGGACTCTCTCTCTTTCTCTTTTTGCTCTCTTTTTTGTAGAACTTTCCTCTCTTTTTTTTTACTCTTTTTTTTTTATAAAGACTAGATAGTCAAGAATTCTTACTAGAGGTTTGAAAGTTAAATTTGCCCTAATATTTTATCAACCAAACAATTTATGAACTAACCATTTCATTTTTTTTCATCCATAGACTCTTTAGAGTAATTAAAATGTGTTTGTGAATCATATTTTTCCTTGCATGACCAACTTTTCTTGGATTCCCTAAGATTTCTCTAGCTAAACAACATAATAATTCCTTTATAATTAAAATAATTGTGGTAGGTGAGAAAAATTCTGAATTGCTTCTCTATCTAACTCTTTACTTAGAAGATATTTTACCAAAATCACCCATTCTTTGATTCATAAAACTGAGATAAAGAAATAAAAGAGAAAAGGAAAGGAAAACTTGAAAAACCAGAACCAACTTAAAACTGATAAAATAGACTAAAAAACACTAAGTCATTTTTTATATATAATATATACATATGTACAAAGACTATTTTGCAATTACTCAAACAATGGAGTAGATGGAATTGTGGAGAAATAATGCTTCAAATATTGATCATTTATAGATAAGTTTAGAAAAATATCTTCTGGGTGCTGTAGACAAAATTCATTACTACCCAAAATTTCTATGATTAGGTATGGCCCTATCCACAAAGGCTACAAATTAGTGTGTTTACCTTTCTTTTCATGGGATTTATCCCATAGAAGAACCAGGTCAGCAAGTCTAAAGGCCTTCACTTTTGCTCTTTTATCAAACCAAAGCTTGACTATTTCTTGATACCAACTAAAATGCTCCAAGACCTGAAGGCTTTCATCCTACAAGTTAATCAAGTTCAACAAATGGGCTTCTACATTTACATGGTCATTAAAATAGTATAAATAAAACTAGTAAGTAGACACCTTAATTGAAATTGTAACTATTGGTTTAGTTCCATACAACAAAGAAAATGGTTAAGTTTTAAGTGCTTCTTTGTATCTTCTCCTATTAGCCCAAAGTGCATACTTCAATAATGTATGCCATTGTCTAGGTTTTTCTACATCAGACTTCTTAATGGCATTTATCAAATTTTTATTCATAAATTCAGCCAACCCATTTCCTTAGGGATAACAGTTGGATGAAAATTTAAGAACTATCCCCTTTTGGTATGCCCACTCTGCAAATTCTAGTGATTAAAATGTTGGTTCATTATCACAAATCAAATTTAAATGAACTCCAAACCTGGTTATGATATTTTATTCCAAAAATTCAATTACCTCATTGGTTGTACTCCTCATTATGGTTGCTTCTTAAAATCATCATTTGTAATAATTAATGGTTTTTATTACATATTTGTGCCCTACTGATGAATTGGGGTTCATCACTTCCACAAAATCAAGTCCCCATTGCATGAAAGGTTTTTCTATTATAACTGGTTTCAATGGTAGAGCTCGATTAGTCTTCTTGGTTGTAAAGATTTGACACTCATGATAAGTTCTCACATGATGATACACATCCTTGAAAACTGTGGGTCAGTAGTAGCCTGTTATCAATATTTTTTGTGTAATAGTTGATCCTAAAGGATGCCCTGCTCCTAACTTCTCATGAAAACCAAATATTAATTCATTTACTTCATCTTGGGTAATACATATCAAGAATACGCCAGCATAATTTTCTCTATAAAATTTACCCCCTTTTAGTAAAAAATGAGAAAATTTTAACTTCAATGCTATTCTCTGAGTTTTTTTCAAATAAGATGGACAATTTATATATCTTAATAAATAAATGATATTCCCATACCAATCATCCAACCTATAGTTTGACTAGTTAATTTCTATCCTTGTAGGTATTTCAACGATATGCTAGGATAAACTAAGTCCTCTAATCAATTTAGCAGGCCAAATATCTAAGTCAAACTCTTGTAATTTTGTAACCCAATTGCATCTTAGTTCACCCAGTTCATTTTGACTTAACAAATACTTAACGGATAGATCACGAACTATGGCATGGACTTTACTCCTCAAACTATAATTCCTATACTATTTGACCACTCCCACCAAGGAATAGGCTTGTTTATCCAAATGAGAGTAATTCAATTCAACACCCTTTACATTGGTACTTTTGAAGTCAATAGGGTTCTCCCCTTTTTATCTACATTGAGTTAATACTGTAGCAAGTGTATGTTCAGAAACAAAAGAATATAGGTAAAAATCTACACTAAAAACCAGACTTACCAAAACTAGATCTTGTTTAATTACAGATTTGATTTCTTGAAATGCTACCTTGGATTTTGTTGACCAAACAATTTGAGTAGTATCCTTTAGCATATCATTCAGTGGTTTGATTGTTTCAGCAAAGCCAAAAATAATTTTCCTAACAAAGTTAATCTTACAGAAAAATGATTTTAGCTCTTTCTTAGAATTGGGAAAATGTATCTTTGATATAGCTTCAGCTCTCGCATGATCCATAGAAATGCCATTTATGGTTATTAAGTGACCAAGGATTTTTCCCTTGGTTACACCAAATATACATTTATTTGGGTTTAAAGAAATGCTAAATTCTCTGCACTTGTCAAAAACATACACCAAATGTTCGACATGATCAAATCAATATTTGGAAAAGAGTGTTAAGTCATCCATGTACATAATAATGCACTTACCCATGAGACATTTTAAGACATGATATATTACATGTTGGAATGTGGCTTCAGTGTTTATCAATCCAATTGGCATTCTTTTGTAAGCAAAGGTCCCCCATTTGGTTGTGAAGGTAGTTTTCATTCTATCCTCTCTATCTACCAAAATTTGGTTGTATCTAGAGAATCCATCTAGAAATGACATCATCTCTAAACTATTTATAATTTATAGTACATCAGCCATGGAGTTTAAAGCATAATTATCTTTTTTAGAATCATTTTCAGGTTTCTAAAATCCACACATAGACGAATTTCCTCATTCTTCTTTCTTAATGGGACTAAATGTTGAGCAAGGTGCAGTAACAGTATTGTCATTGTTGTCAACACAGATAGTTAGATCAGTTGATGTAGTGAACATAGTCATGATGTAGTGAACAGGAAGTTCAAAAGCTATTCAGAATATGCAACAGTATTGTCATTATTGTCAACACAGTTAGATAGATCAGTTGATACAATGGACAGGAAGTTCAGATGCTCAAAATTTATTCAGATGCAGTGGACAGGAAATTCAGAAGCAATTCAAAGTATGTACAATGCTTTTCCAAGAAAATTGAAGTGACCCATTTGCAAAAGATCAAAGAAAAAGACAAGTAAGAAAAGTGTCGCGATATCGCGACATATACAGCAGGCAAGAAAAATTGTCACGATTTCACGACATGTTAGAGGAGAGAGAAAAAGTTGGAAAAACTGTCGCGATTTCACGACATGTTAAAAGAGAGAGAAGTAGGAAAAACTGTCATGATTTCATGACATGTTGGAAGAAAGAGAAGAAGCAGGAAAAACTGTTGCAATTTCGCGACATGTTGGATGAGAAAAAGACAAGTGGAAAAACTGTCATGATTTCATGACATGTTGGTAGAGAAAAAGGCAAGTAGAAAAACTATCACGATTTCACGACATGTTGGCAGAGAAAAAGGCAAGTGGAAAAACTGTCGCGATTTCGTGACATGTCGCATTTTTGTGACTTGACGAGAGCAGGAAGGCAGAGAAGGAAAAATGTCATGATTTTGCAACATGTCGCATTTTCGTGACTTGAAGAGAGTAGGAAGGCAGAGAAGGAAAAGTGTCACGATTTCATGACATATTGCAAGGATGGTTGTACGGATGAAAAAGTGTCACGATTTCATGACATGTTGTAGGAGAGAGAGTCTAAAAGAAAAAGTGTCACAATTTTGTGACATAATGCAGAAGAGAGAGTCCGTAGTGTGAACTGTCATGATTTCACGACAAGTTTTAGGAGAGAAAAAGTAACATGAAAAGTGTCACGATTTCACGACATGCTGTAGAGTTCAAAGTGAGAACTATCATGATTTCGCAACATGCTACAGAGTTCGAAGTGAGAACCGTCATGATTTTGCGACATGTTGTAGATGAAAATGTTCCAAGTGAGAACTATCACGATTTCGCAACATACAGCAAAGGAAAGGTTTTGAAGTGAGAACTATTGTGATTTCACGACATGCTACGAATGAAAGTGTTCAAAATAAGAAATGTCACAATTTCGCGATAGGTTGTGGAGAAAACGTACGGATGCAAAAAGTGTCAAGATTTCGTGACAGGATGAAGGGAAAGCGTACGGATGTAGAAAGTGTCATGATTTCACAATAGGTTGATGAGAAAGCGTACAGATACAAAAAGTGTCACGATTTTGCGACAGGCATAAAAGAAAGCATACGGATGCAGAAAGTGTCATTATTTCATGATAGATTGAGATGGCAGTGTACGGTTGGAGAAAGTGTCATGATTTTGCGACAGAAACAGAAAGTAGGTCTTCAACAGGAGAAGTGTCATGATTTCACGATAAAAGCTAAGATGTGAAGTACAAAAGCAGAAGTGTCATGATTTTACAACAAAAGTAGAAAGGAGGTTGATGAAGGGAGAAGTGTCACGATATCACAACAAAAGCAAAATTGATGCTGACGAAGGCAAAAGTGTCGTGATATCGTGATAGAAGCTAAGTTGAAGTCCTCATAGGTAGAAGTGTCGTGATATCACGACAGAAGTGAAGACGAAGTCTATAGAGGCAGAAGTGTCATGATTTCATGACAAAAGATCAAATGAAGTCTACAGAGGTAGAAGTGTCGTGATATCATGATAGAAGCAAAAAGTGAAGCCTACGAAGGAAGAAGTGTCATGATATCGCGACATAAGAATAGAAAAGAAGTACGATGGCAAAAGTGTAGCGATATCGCTACATGTTGTATTCTCGCGGGCCAAAGCTAAGAGAAAGCATACAAAGGCGAAAGTGTCACGATATCGTGACATGTGTTTTCATGGCAACAACAATAGAAGAGTTACAGAGGCAGTTGAAGCCGATGAAGACCAACATTAGCCGACGAAGATTAGGGTTTGCAACCGACCAAGATTAGGGTTTGCATTTGCATAATCAACCGACTATAATTAGGGTTTTCATCTTGAAATCTCTATTATATAAGGAGGGTTGTTTGGAGATTTGAGTGTTGAACTGTGCGAGTATCGAAGAGTGCGATATGCGGCCGTAAGAGCATAGATAGCATAGAAGTGGCGAGATGATGGCAAAGTGCATAGAGTGAGCGAAGAGTCATGTCAAGTTGTTTGAAGTGTGACTGCGAATGCACACAGAGAGCAGAGTGCAAAAAGAGCGAAGACGACAGTTCAGATGGAACAATGTAGAGTGTGCAAAGCGTGTGTGCAGAGAAAGTAGAGTGTGCAGAGAGTGTGAAGGGCAAAGTCAATTGCTAAGTTCGACTGTAGCAGTGTAGCAGATGCCTGTGTCTTATGAACAGTGAGAGAGATCGAGTAAGCTTTAGACCAGTCAGGGTCTTGTGAAAATGAAGGTGTTTTCTTGTCAAACATTTACATTCAGATTTGAAGTCCAGGTTGCAGCTTGGCATCAGGGGTTGGTGCTCCTTCTAGCAGGTGCTGGTAAATCAGGGGTTGGTTCTCCTTTCTGTTGGTGCAGATAAATCAGGGGTTGGTGCTCCTTTCTGTTGGTGCAAATAAAACAAGGGGTTGGTGCTCCTTCCAGTGGGTGCTGGTAAATTGATAGTAAAGTTGGTGCTTTGCAAGAGGCTGGATTTGGATGGTAGTCCAAGTAGCCATTCTTTTTGAGGAGTAGCCATTTTGGTGAACCTCGTTAAAATCCTGTGTTGTGTGATGCTCTCTTGTTATGCTTGTTGTTTTTGGTTTTAAGTTTTTATTATTTAGCATTAAGAGTTGTAGATTTAAGTTTTTGAAATGCTACACTGATTCACCCCCCCTCTCAGTGCCATACTAAGTACAACACTAAATTAGCTACCCAAGTAGAATTTCTAATAGGAAAAATTATGGTAGCACTTAATTTTTTTTCTACCTCCTTCAAAATGAGAGGTTCCAACAAGGTGTTAACATATCTCTATTTCTGTCTGAAGGGTTTACATAACTTCTTCAAGGGTATAGTATGTGTAAAAACTTTTGGATTAAAAATATTTAATTCTTTACAAGACCATGCCATAACATCTTTAGACCTATGAAGCAACTCGAGGAGATTTATTTTGATTATAGGGTCATAATATTTAGCTAATTGAATATAATTGAGATCCTCTTTAATTCCTACATTCAATTTTTTAGTCTCATTCCCTGTTGTACCAACATAATTTCTAAAATTTATCTTTTGTTTAACTTGATTGTTGTCAAACAACCTCTCAAGTTCTACCATCCCCCTAGGAATTCTATTATTTTTCAACCTCATTATTCCCTCTTCATCACCACAATATTCAAGTATAGTATCCTTTTGACCATCATGAATTATATTTTTCTCAAATGCATTTGTATTCTGTGAGAAATTTATAATTGTTTGATCATCAAAAAATACTTGAAATGTATGTATGTTATCTGTAACATAAGGACAAGGGACTAATTCTATTGAAATAATTTCATATTTACCATTGATGAAGCTAAAATATATGTAGGTGAATTTTTCTCCCTAGGAATATGTGTCAAATTAAAATTATTAAACTCATCCATGAGATCCCAAGCTCAATGTTTGTATATCTTTAGGTAAGAAGCTTTACATTGAAAATTACCTTTAAATTGATTAGTTACCAACTCTAAGTCTAGAAAAACGTGGATATTTTTCATATTTTTGTCTAGAGAAAATTTCAATCCTAGAACTAATGCTTTATACTCGGTGAAATTATTTATACATGGAAATTACATGCGATAAGACATGAAAAATACCTGATTGTGAGGTCCTTTAAGAACTACTCCTGTACCAGGACCTTATTTGTATTTAGCTCCATCAACATGAAGTGTCTAGATGTCATTTTCATGAGTAGTCAAAGCTTTAACTAGTTTCACCTTTTGTGTAGTTATCAAATTATAAACCCCAATATCTACATCAACAAAATTAACAACCTCATTTTTATATTATATTCAGTTATTATGTGTTTATACCAAGACTCTCTATCAAATCGCTACACATTTTTGGAACATGACACTATTTCATGTTAACAAAACATTAAACCAGGATCATATATTATGCATTAAAACATAAGAACACACATAAATATTGATACAAAAATATATCACAAAAGAGATATTTTCTTGTATTACGCTTTCATATCATGATATGATACAACAATGGAGAGTTATCTCCAATACAATACAATACATGAATTTCCAGTCCTCAAACTATTGCTCTCCCTGACAAATCTAAGAAATGCAATCTTTCACATTATTGTCATTAAGACAAGCTCTCAACATGCCACATGTGAGTGTGACTCTTCATACTCCTCTCTCTTTTGACACATTGCACTTTCACAAAGTGACACATACATTAGAACAAAAGGACCAAATAATGTAATACTCACAACACCCCCCTTTAGTACATTATTTGGTAAAAAACTATTTACAAATTTGATGACTACACATTCAAAGGTTAATTTTTTTTTAAATAATGTGTAGTCATCAATTTTTGAATAAGATAAAATAAGATTTTTTCTTGAATTGCTTTAATTTTGGGAGGTAAAAGGTTTTCTACCTAAAAGTAAAAATTAAATCAAAGGGGGAAATAACAAGAAAAATATAAAAAATATATAAAACAAATATGTTGAAAACATTTGTTCAATAAGCCAAAGAAGATTAAAAAGATGTGTCAAATAGAGTGTGGAAAATTTGCATTTAATTATTGATGAAGCAAAAAATGGAGAATATTTGTCACTTCAACAATGTATGCAAGGAATCCTTAATGATGCAAATGATTGTAATGATAATTTTGTCACAATACCTACTATTTTGTGTAAAGCAATATACAAGAGGATTATTACTCTTAATATTTCTAAAATAAAAGCACAAGGAAACAAATCATTGATGAAGATGTTGCTTGTGACACTAATTATTTGAAACCCTTGATGAAAGATGCATGTTGTGACACTAATTATTTGAATCTCATGTATTTGTGATACTCATGATGTGAAGCCCAAAATGAAGGATGTTGTTTTGAAACCCATGATGGTTGATGAATCTTGTGATACTAATGATCTTTGTGAGCATGAAATAGATGCAGGTTGCCATTCCTTTCAAAAGGAAAGCGATTTGAACAAGGTTCATGATTGTTTAGAGAGAGCCTATGCCATTGTGATTTATGAGGACATAGAATCAAATGATGATAGAGATAGTGATGCTCAAATTTATGTTGAGCAATGTGATGATGGTTTTGGCCACTTTGAGAAGCACACAAAAGGAATTGGTTCCAAATTTCTTCAAAATATGGGCTACAAGCAGAAAGGCTTGGGAAAGCAAGAAAAAGGAATGAAATAACCATTGGTACCAATAGTAAGACCAAAATGTGGTCTTAGGTACAAAGGAGAGGTGAATCCAAATGATTCAAGCATAAGATTTGTAATAGAAAAAAGTGACCACAAATTGGTGAAAGAAAACAAATGTGACCATTGTGGAAAATATGGTCATAGGATAGAGAAATGTTGGAATCTCTATTCTTGTAATTGTTTTGGACATAACCATTCACACATATTTTATCTACAAAAATAAATAAAAGAATGTAGATTAAAAATGAATTATGGATGGATTGATATGAATGTTTGGGATAAGCTAAAAGGAATGTTGTATGGTTTCTTCAAAAGGAAACCAAGTGTGATTCAAAATATATAGAGATAATGGCACATAGAGAATGAAAATAATTTTGATAAAGGGGGAATGTGTAGTCATAAAATTTGTGAAAAATTCTTACCAAATAATGTATTAAAGGGGGGTTTTGTGAGTATTGCATTATTTGGTCCTTTTATCCTAATGTATGTGTCACTTTTTGAAAGTGAATGGTGTCAAAAGAGAGAAGAGGATGAATAATCACACTCATGTGTGACATGTTGAGAGCTTTTATTAATGAAAATAATGTGAAAGGTTGCATTTCCAGGATTTGTAGGGGAGAGAAATAGTTTGAGGACTAAAAAGTCATGTATTGTATTATATTGGAGATAACTCTCCATTGTTATATCATATCATGATATGGAAGCATAAGACAAGAATATATCTCTTTTGTGATATATTTTGTGTCAATATTTATGTGTGTTCTTATTGTGATGTTCTTATATTTCAATGCATAATATATGATCCCGGTTTAATGTTTTGTTAACATGAAATAGTGTCATGTTCCAACACACCTTACCAAGGCAATAACATTTGCAAAAAAATAAGTGGCCAAATACCCATTCAAATATTTGGACCAATCCCTACTCATAAGTATTTTGTATCCCACAAGAATATCTACCACATGAATGTCAATTATGTGTTGTGCTCTCAATTCAGATTCCAACTGGATGTGTATACCTTGAGGTTTGCCTATCACTTTGACCTCAGTTGTCTCTATCTAAATAAATCTCCTACCATACTTCATAGGTGTTAACCCTAATTGTTGGAAAATGGCTAGAGGCATGACATTAGCTGAAGCACCAAAATCCACCAAATAGTTATGCAATTTTTTTCCAAATATGTGAACTGTTAGCAAGAAAGTAAAACTTTTATCTTTTCTCTATAGATTGTCATATTTTCATTTGTCATTTTATTCCATTTTTATTGAGGTTTAGAAGAGGGTCCAGAGTAATTTTTAATCAAGTTATTTCTTTGTTTAGTGATTTGAACAATCTCATGGAGGGTGATGTTAGCCTTAATTTTCTTCATATCCTCCACTATATTATATCCTCTATTGAGGAGAGTAGCAAATTCATCATGTATTTTTGAATTTCCCCCTTTGTGTGGAGGTGGATTAAATTTTCCAGAACGATCGGGAGGAATACTATAAGAGTTGTTGGGAGGTGTAGATGTAGTGTTGGGATCTATATTTTTGTTCCTAAGATTGTAATTATTCCTTCTAAACTGCTAGAAAGCTTGCACTTCATCCATATGAATTTTTTAACATTTTTTGACTCATTTAGGAAAGTGAATAAATCCAAAACCATAGCAATACTATGTTTGAATGAACTGGTACCATCATAATTTATCCTATTCTTAGGAAAACTAAACTCACCAAATAAAGCTTCAAAAGCATTGCAAAACTCTAGACAATCTAATTTCATGTGTTGGGCTATTTTGTGAATCCTACACTATTTGGGTAAATCCAGATCACAAATGTTTACCTCAAGTCCGTTACCTTTGTTATAATACTTATTGGCTTCATACAAAGGTATGTAGAATATGTTCAGTTGGTAAGAAAATTGGTTTGAATTTTCTCCTCCAAAAGCTTATCTATTAAAACACAAGAAGCTATTTTCCAAATTTTGTATCATCCTCAAAACTTCTTCAAACCTTGTTTTATCAGATTCCTTCTATGTATTTTGTGCATGCTTAATGTGTATCAAGGGTAATAGAGTTTCTTTAGGCAAAGCTCAACATGTTGGCATTAACATCTGATGTAGAATGAGATTTAAAATAGGCATATTTTGTGTAACAAAGGGTATCAAAGGACTATCCAAAGGTTGAGGTCCTAACTATTTTTCAAGAATTAAAGCTTCCTTATAAGCTTCTATTAAAGTTGTGACATTGGTGTCTCTTTTGAGTAAAACAAAGGTAAATGTATCTAAGGAATTTTTGTAGATTTATAAGGCTAAATTTGCATTTGGTATATAATATTAAGTAATTCTACTATAAGCCTTTTGATATCTCACATTAAAAGGTCTAACAGTCTCAGTGGATCCTTTCTTAATACTAGAGAATTGTTGATATAACACACTAGGATCAATTAATTGATTAAATTGAGATACAAATAATTTCTCTAAATCATCTTAGGATGTGATTGGATCATTAGTTAGATTTAGAAACCAATCATATACCCCTCTTGGAGAGTGAAAGGGAATAACCTGTAGTCCACATCCTCATGTTGCACATTTAATAGTTTTAGAGCATTTTTAAAGGTTAACCAAGTGTTCTTATGTTGTCTTGATTCCATCATGCTTGTAGGTGGAAAGATATTTCTCAGTATTTCTAGGTAAATCATGGACTACGCCAAGGATATTCAAAGTAGTGGGACCCAACCAATTGGCCTTGATGGTTGGATTAATGCTAGGATTTTGAGTCACAGGAGGAACCAAGTTGTGACAATGCTATATTAGATAAATATCTAGCTCACCTAAGATTTCTTCTCCTTGGGGCTTCCAACTCAGAGACAAGGAGCTCTCCAACTCTTGGGTGGGACTTAGTTATTCTAAAGGAAGAATCCAACCTAATTGATAATATTGACAAATACCAAAGTTTTAGGGCCCTCCTTATAGCATCAATTTAAATGTTGGTGGGTATTTCATGTAAACCCTATGAAGAGTAAACATAAAACACAAATAATACTTTAATGGGAATAAATATCCTCTCACTTTAGGATCTTTTTGGATATCCAAGGTGTGAATTACAAACTTGGGTCAAATGTTTTCACTCTTTTCCACTTCCAAAATAGTTTTCAGCAGGTTGTATTTGTATATGCAAGGGAGTTCAACTTTCATCCATTGTTGTTTGGTTCATCAATCAGATTTGCATTTGTAAATAGATCTAGCTCTTAGAATTTTAGCAGATTAAAAGAATAAATAATTTTAAGAAACATAAAAATGGATCTCTTCAAAATAAAAAATAGAGAGGGTAAGGTAGGGAAGAAAATAATGATAAATCTGCATTTTTAACTATTAGTTATTATTTTAACCTCACATACTGTTATGTTTTTCAATTTTAACCTATAGAATAATAAACTATTTAGCTTTCTAAGATAAATTTATTATCTAGAAAGGGGTAAAACAAGTTTATAGAATAGACTAAACACTCTCAAGATAGTTTAATTATTCTAAAGTTTCAATCTTGATGTTTTTTCCAGTAGCTCAACTCATGTAGCAAAACCAAAGCTAGTAGAAAAAGAACTAAATTTCAAAATGATTAAACTTCAATTAAGCTCTCCACATAACATCAACAACATGCCAAAATAAATAAAACTCATAACAATTATAATCACATATATTTTACTAAAAACAAGAATAAGGAGATGAGCATCATTCAATCTTTAAAAAGCACTTTAAGAACTTGGCTACGCCACTTCAAAGTAACAACACCACAAAATATCCCATGTTGACAACAAATAATTTTTTTAGAAAAATAGATTTCAAAAAAAGTACTTCTATTATAAATTCTTGCATCTTGAGTTTATATTCAATGGAAGTATATATGGACTCAAGACATGCCCTGATATTTTAAAACTATTTTCCTCCAAAGAACTTAAAACACAATATAAAAATCTCACTGTCAAGCTTCTACATAATAAAACACAATTTAATAGAGTCTCGCTCAACCCCGACTATTCCTAAATATCAACCTAGGTATATTACCATAAATGGAGAACATATAATCTGATCTTATCTTCCTCAAATGATGATTGACAACAGATTTTTTTTACTTTCTAGCTAGTTGTAGATGCTTTCATTTAATGTGCATCACTTTGGCCATGCCTAATAAAGTCTTTGTTTGTGGTAAGCCCTACAAAATCTGGGTGGATCATTAACTTTATACATCCTCCATCCTTGCACAATGCCCTTGCCCAGTTCACATTGAATTTTCTTGTCAGTCATTACTTTCATCATTACTGTGATTACTAGTAAATCTCCTACAAAAATTTAAAAAAACAAAGGTTAAAACTTTAATAGTATTAACATTAAATTATTTTTTTGATTTCCTAAGGTTTGAAATTTCCAAATTTTTAATTTTTCAATTTTTTTAATTATTATTATCTTAATCCTTAAGGTTTGACAAATTTAATTTCCTTTGCTTATCGTTTTAGGGCAAAATTAATTTGTGTGAAAATCCAATGAGCAATTAGGTTATGTTGTGGATCCACGCCGCATTTGCTTGATTTTCTTATTTTGACCAAGTGGACCATGGCATGGATATAATGTGAGAATCCAAGAAGCTTTTTTATTTTTCATGCTCTCAAGCTTTAATAATCATGAAATTGAGACAATTCATAATTATGGGATATTTTTCTCCATTTTAGCCTTCTAAGCTTATGTAATGGTAGAATTGAGAAAATTCATAGATCTAGGATATTTTTTTCCATTTTAACATTCCAGCCTTATGCAATCGCAAAATTGAGACAATTCACAGATATTTTTCTCCATTTTAACCTTCCAAGCTTATGCAATCACATAATTGAGACAATTCATGGATCCAAGATATTTTTCTCCACTTTAGCCTTCCAAGATTATGCAATCACAGAATTGAGACAATTTGAAGATCCTAGACATTTTTAGATCAAAGCTTTCTTTTGGCCATTTTGATCACAAAATTGAGACAATTCGTTGAGACATTTTTCCGAAGTGCAAAAATTAAGCAAATAATCAAAGTGCCCATATTTTTATGAAAATTTCCATGCATCTAAATGAACCAAATGGGTATCCAAATGAGCTGAGAAAACATAAAAAATCATTCTAGATCAAGAAATATAGCAATTAGAAGTTCATTAGCTGCAATTAGAAACTACTATTTTTGGAAAGCAAATCAAGTCTAAATTTTAGAAAATATGGCATAATTAAAAATAGGAGCTCAATATTTTTCACCCATAATTTGAATCACTTCAAACGGATTTGTCTACCAAAAGTTATAAGGATTTCAAATTTGGAGCAAGTTTGTCGACAAGATGAAAATTTTCAAAGAACCCTAAAAATTGATTTTAATATTTGGACCTTAGGAAAACCATTGAAAATTAAAATTTCTAAAATACTTAATATGAATTAATACCATTATCATGCAAATATTTTAGAAAATTTTGATTTAAATCTATGCTCCAAGCAAGCAACTTTGTCACCTTAGTGTACATAAAATTTAAAATCCTAAAGTGAGCAAAATTTGAAATTAAAACTAAAATACTTTAAGAGGGTCCCTTCGGAAAATAAAATTAATTTATGAGAATACCAAGATTTTATTTTTAGAAGGGTGTGTTGCTACAATTTACAGAAGTCCTTTTGGAACCCATTTGAGAGAAGCTCATTTTTTAATGGAGTCAATTTTTGGACAAGCTCCAACAAATTTACCAATCAAATGTAAGGCTCCCTCCTCCATGGTGAGATTCAATAGAGTGCATGGGATTATCAATGAGCTATCCACATGCAAGAGATCAAAGAGACCAATAGGAGGGTAAATTTTTTTGGATGACTTTGAGACTAAGCTTGCAAATGACCTTACCCCAAGGTTAAAAGGAAAAGCTAAACCTAGCAGGCCTTGAGGAGGTTTGCATCTCCAAGTAGGAGAGGAAGGTACCTAGGAGGAACCAAGGGGTCTCTAGGGGATCCTGAAGAATCCACATCATTCTATCACATCACCACCAGACACATGACAAAATATTTTCATATATAATATTATTGGCAAACTTGTCCTTATTTTGAAAAGGGTTGGAAATAACAAGATTTTATATGAATAAATTTAATGTTTTATTTTTAAAATATTTAATTAGTGTATTATATTAATGTTTAATAAGTAAAATGGTATTAGCTCAAATAGTTGGAAGAAATTTAGGTTTAAATTTTATCAAAGGACACATGAATAATATCTAAGTTGTAATACCATTACATGGTGGTAACGATGAAATATAGATAGGGCCCTTTGCAACCCTATATAATCAATTTTAAAAATGATACATAGTAGGGTTTGGTCTCCACTTGGAGTGACTCCAATTGTTTAGTTATTATGTTCATTCACCCTTTTAGAGGCTGATGTTGATTTTTTGGATGAACTTGCACCTCGAGCTATGATTTTTCCAGCTCCCTTTGTAACCTCTCTTATTTTTTATTGAATATAATCGTTGGTTCCAATAAAAAAAAATATTCTAAATATATTTTTTTTGTGTGTGGAAAAATCCTAGAAGGGATGTCACTTTTGGGTAAGACCCAAGGAGGCAGGGGTATCCATTCCACCAAAATCGCCCAAGACTCAAACCTGGACTACCAATTTTGACATACTCAAAGAGCAAGCAAACACACAAAAATATTTAAAATAAAAAAATAAAAAAAATAAATAACAATATAAATAACAAAATAAAATAAAAACATGCTTCTTGAGTGTGTCAAAAATAAAATAACAACCAAACACACACACAATAAGATAAAAAAAAAACACAAATACGAACCACATAGAAAAACACAACAACATAATAAAACACAAACATGACAAAAACAACAAAAACCTACAAAGACATAACAAAAAAAAACATGAAAAATAAACACAACCAAAATCTAATTTTTTTTTAAAAATAAAATTAAAATTAAAAAACAACCAACAATAGACAATAAACAAAAACAAAAAACATGGAAAAAACTCACACATAAAAACAAATTAACACAACCATACAGAAACACAAGAACAAGAACAACAAAAACACAAGAACAATAAAAAAAAACACAAAAAAATACAAAACAATAAAAACACAAGAACAACAAAAAACAACACAAAGAACACAAAAACAAAACAAAACAAGAAAACACACACCTTAAAAAACTAAACAAAAAAGAAAAAACAAATTGAACATAAAAATGAGATTTTTAGACCAAAAGACTTTCAAGACAAGAATCGACAGAGGAAACAAAAGAAAGAATAGTTTGAGCTAGGGAACTAAAATACCCTAATCGAACCAAAGAGAAACAAAAATAAAGCAAGAAGAAACTAGGTACCTTCAAAACTGGAGCCATCCAAAGAAATGATAGAAAGAAGAGCTTCCCTTATTTGTGAAGCCCACCATCTAGGAGGGTGGCCATAACAAGTAAGATCACCTTTGTCCAAAGTCTAATTAGCTAAAGCATCAACACTCTTGTTTTGATCTCTAACCACATTATTGTAATCAACTTTCGAAAATCCCATTTGGATTAATTGAATCTTCTCAATAGTTCCTTTTATTCTCCAATCAACCTTATGATTCTTAGGAGTCTTCAAAAGATTAATCATGAGTTGAGAGTCAGACTCAACTAACACCTTTTTCCAGACTCAACAAGATTATTGGAAAGAATACCCAAATTCTTAGCAAAATTAAAAACCAATGAGCCATCTAAAAGTCTACCAATTCCTCAAGCACTAGATTTTCCAGGGTTCCCTCTAAAGGCTCCATCAGTATTAACTTTTCCAAAATCTTGAGGAGGAGGTTGCCAATTTTTTGTCTTATTCATCCTACAAATACTCACATTCCCTTTAAGTTGGTTGCCCTTAGAATATTTAATCTTCAATCTTTGCATCACTTGATCCCATCTTTGGTGGGAGTTTTGGGGGTGATTAAGGAGTTCATGGACTGATTCAACTAAGTTGACTATAGTATTTTTCCAAATATAGTGAATATCCTTCCTATCTTGATTAAAAATTTAGTTGTTTCTTTCATTATAGATATTCCAAAGAAGAATGGTAGAACCCATCCAAACTAACTGCCTAATAAAATGATCAACATCCTCTTGTTTAGGCCAATCCCTCCAAAGTTGTTCAAAAGTAAAAAAATTGGACCACTATAAGCCAAGTAAAGTGGTCATTCTCCTCCATAGCTCAGAGGCTAAAGTACACTTGATAAAAATATGGATGAGATTTTCTACATTCTCTCCACACATTTCACATCTAAAAGGGCCATGAAAACCATGCTTCATAAGTTGATCACCAGTAAGCACCGTATGATGCAATAAAAGCTGAGTAAAGAACCTCACCTTAGGCCAGATATTTTGAGCCCACAACTGAGAAAATATGTTAGAAGATTGGTCGGTATTATAATGGAATAAGTTCAAATAACCTTGAGAAATTGAATACTCACCCTTAGTAGTGTTGTTCTATCCAAAATAATCTTTTT
Organism: Wollemia nobilis; assembly: GCA_028583015.1. NCBI lineage: Eukaryota > Viridiplantae > Streptophyta > Pinopsida > Araucariales > Araucariaceae > Wollemia > Wollemia nobilis. The sequence continues at coordinate 10,134,624 of JAQPPZ010001925.1, forward strand.
CATGGGACCAAGAGAGATCTCATATGAAGGATACCTTGGATATATTGTCTTTGCCTTTTTGGGATTTGAATAGGTCAATCCTCAATAAGGATCCAATATCTACCAACCTTTGAATTACTAGTATGGTACCGACAGTAATTAGCCACCTTTATCCAGTTAGCTCAGTGAAGTTCCTCCATCCAAGGCCTCTAATAGAGAAACTGAGTTATCAAAGGCTTGTGACCATCCCAAGAATCTATCTAAAAATTTACCTATTGACCATTATGAATAATCCAAAATATTTTTTTCTTTATCAAATTCTCACCAGTCTTAAGAACTTCTAAAATGGGATAACCTTTGGTAGGAATTTGATAGTGAATAAGGTCTTCAAGACTTTTATTCTTAGCATATTTGGCACATAGATTATTGGCACAAAGAGCATTGAGGTTATGCAACATCCTCCAATATTATTTAGTAGCTAAAGCTTTGTTGTTATTAATAGAAATCTAGAATCCTAACCCCCTTCATTATTAGGAATACATAAAGTGTCCCATTTAACCAAGGCCCATTTTCGTTTCTCCTTAGTACCACTCCAAAGGAATCAATTACTGATTTGATCTAGTTCTTTAATAATAGCCTTTGGGATATTCAACACAAAATATACATAAATATGAATAGCTTGAAGGACTTTTTTTACCAAGGTGATTCTACCCCAAAAAAAAACCACCTGTTGGTCCACTTTCCAATTTTATTCTTAACTTTGTCCAAAAACCAATTCAATTTCTTTTCTTTTTTTGCCTTTGAATATTGATGGGAATACCTAAATAAGTGATCGAAAGGAAGGTCTTATTATATCTTAATTTATCCAAGAGCATGGATTCCTGTCTAGAAGAGTAGTAAAATAAAATAACTTTAGATTTGTCTTCATTGATCAACTACCCAGTAGCCTTAGAAAAAAAGCTAATGATTTGCTTAATATTAGAAGCTTCCTTAACTGTAGCTTTACCTAAAAGAGTAGAGTCATCAACAAATTTAATATGAGAGATAGGTCTGGCTCCATGAGCAATGGTAACTCCCTCAAGGTTTTTGGTTTTCCTTTTTTTGGTTATAGTCCTACCCAAGCATTCAGCAAGAATGATGAATAAATAAGGGGAAAGAGGGTCACCTTGCCTAATACTTTTGGAATCTGGGAACAACTGAGAAGACCTACCATTGATAAGAAATAAGTAGGAAACTAAAGAGATACATCCCATAATCCAATCCATCCAATCCTTAGAGAAACCAAATTGCCTCAAAAAATTGATAAGGAAGTGCCAATCCACTTTGTCATAAGCTTTCGATAAGTCTAACTGAATGAACATGGAAAGATAATTTTGCATATCCATGGAATGGATGGCTTCCTGAGCAAGAACTATCTCATCTACTATTTGATGCCCTTCCACATAACCCCCTTGTTCAGGGGAAATAATCTTATGCAAAAGATGCTTCAACCTTTCTACCATGATCTTAGTAATGATTTTGAGAAGAACATTACATAAAGCAATAGGTCTAAAAGCTAAGATATGATCAACCTCTTGAGATTTTGGAACAAAATTAATATAATTTTTATTGATAACCTTCAAAATTTCTTTGGCTTTCTTGGCTTCTTAAATTTTGGCTTTCTTGGCTTCTTGCACCACCTCTAATAAATCAACATGAAGTATATCCCATAACTCTTGGTAGAACTCAATGGGAAAACCATCAGGACCTTGGGTTTTCCCTTTTTGTATTTTAAAAACTACCTATTGAAGCTCATTGATAGTAACAGGAGAAGTCAAAATAGAGTTTTCCTCAAAATTGATAAGAGAAGGGATTTCTTGAAGAACAATTTGTTGAGAAGTCGATTCAAGAGGAGTAGCAACAAAAAGATTGGAAAGTAATCGACAACAATAGAGTTCATGTCATCCCAAGTATAGACAAAATCTCTAGAATTTGATTTCAGGGAAGAAATAAAGTTGTGGGATATTTGAGCTATAAGAGGTTTGTGGAAGAAATTTGTTTTTTGACCTCCTTCTTTGAGCCATTGAATTCTAGATTTCTGCTTCCATAACAGTTCTCTTTTTCCCATTCCTCTAACTGAGTTGTGAGTTTAATTTCATCTGCACTTCTATTCTTTGTGAGACCATCTAAATGGATTTTCTTATTCAAATTTTCAAGTTGAGCAATAACTTCATGTTTTTTATGAACATCCCCAAACTTCTTCTAGTTTCAAATCTTGATTTTGGATTTAATGTATTATAGTATTTTGGCAAAATAGAACATCTCAGTCCCATACCTAGGTTTACCTTACTTCCACCATTGTTGCACACAAGGTCTAAAGGAACTACCTTTGAGCCACATTAATTGAAAATGAAAAGGAGAGACTCACATTGGTTTTCTAGATTTCACCATGATTGGCCAGCGATCTGAACCAACATTCTTAAGAGTCTTCACTTTAGGAATGTGACCATGGATTAAGAAATTTTTAGAGAGCAAAAACCTATCTAATCTCCCCATCATACAAGATAATCCTTACCTTCTATTAGATAAATTCATAAGGCCATTATCTAATTGGATTCAAATAAATCATTCTTCTAATTTCATTTTCTTTTGAAAGACTCCATTTGAGTCCTCTAATATTCCAAGTGATGATATTCATTAATAATAGGGCTAAAAAAGTTGGGAAGGACATTAATATTACCTTCCTCTACAAGCTTTTCACCTTCTTTTACCATATGATATTGATTGATCTTGTGACCTACCTTTTGATTAGAATCCATCTTCAGTTTTTTTTTCCCTATTTATTGGCTTACTCCAATTTAATCTGAGATGGCTTCTAACCTTGAAGAATGCTTGTACACAGCCAAAATTTTACTAGAGGGTTCAACAGAGTCTATATTAGCACGTGTATTATTTGAATTTTTGAAATTTAAATATTATTTTTCTTGTGTAAATTTTCTCCCTTTTTTTCCTATTGAAAACCTTTAATTTGTTGGTTTGTCTCTGAGTTCTTCCCTTCATATTTAAATTGTATTTATAAGATTTTTATTTCCATTATTTCCTCTTTCTCGCTTAGGACATCATTTTTTGAAAGGATTTCAAAAATATTAGTAGATGACGTTGATTGATCATTCATAACTAGTTTTTTTAGTTTTCTTCTCTTAGGCATATGGAAACCTGTTGAGTTTATATATTCTTTCTTTTGATCATGAGTTTTATTTTGGAAATCACTAGCCAAATGACCATATTCATGGAAAATTCTACAATTAAAAGGAATATTCTCATAGTCCACTACTTGCTCCCAAGTGTCTTCCCCAAATTGTAATGTGATATTTTTACGCAAGGGTTTGTAAACATCCATTAAAACACAAATTCGAGCATGAATAATATGTTCAAAATTTTTAGTACAATCAAAAATCATCATAAAAGTTCCTAAAGAGTTTCCAATTGAAGAAAAAACAAGAGGATTCCAAAATTCAATAGGAGGGCCAAAGAAGGTCTGGGGTGTAGACCAATTGGTTCATCCAAACCCCATAAGGGGGGCGGAGGTCCAAGGTTCAAATATCGAGCCTCATCGGACTAAACGCTTATCCATTTCTTGATGATTTTAGTTGTGTCATGGTGGTTATAGGGGCGGACTACGTGAAGATCTGTGTGGCAGCTTCTGGGGCGGACAATGTAGAATACTGTGGTGGCCATAAAAAGTTGTACAACCTGCTCGTATTCATGGCGGCTACCAATTCCACCATGTAAAAAAAAAATATGGAGGCCAAAGAGTCTAACCCACATGGGAGCTATAGAAGGCATCACTTCTTTAGCTTTAAATTTAGTATGACAAGGCTTCATGAAAAGCCTTGCCACTCCAAAAAATTAGGGACCCCCTTGAAAAGTTTTCTCTCTATCTTAATTATTAGAAAATAAAACAAGAAAATAAGAATTTGGATAAAAAGAGATTTGTAACTCACCTTTAGTTTCCTACATTTTTGTAGCTCAGAATTTGAAAGTAGATAGGCTCGGACGAAAACCCACGAACTAACAAATTAGTCCTCTTTTTTCCAAATATTCAATGCTAGTCTGAATGTTACCCATATCAAGCTTAACAATAGGAGTTCCATCAGTTTGCTTTAAGACATCTTGACTCCATTTTCTTGGGATCAATATTAAGAATTCTTAGAGGTTTATGGGAAGCCCTAAGATTAACATTAGCATTGGGATGAGGCTATCCACCATAGAGGGCATATTTAAAATTTATTTTTGGGGTTGAGTCTTCGAAATTCTTACCCTTAACAAGGGTTTTCACAATAGAATTATTTTGTGGGTGCACCTTAGCACCAGATTAACTTGATATCTAAGCCATTTTTTGATCAACTGCTTGAAACTTGTTTCGTGATCTCTTTAATACTTCCCCTAGATGTCATGGAAAGGTATGGTTTTCACTTTTATTTTGTGCAGCAAATTGGAAGCCATTGTCACTCAAGTTTACAACATGATCTATTGAAAGAAAGATTTCTTACCCATATTGTATCCCCTAAAACATATCCTACTAAAATATTGAGCATAAACCATAAATATATTGGCTGCTAGATCGTGAAGGCCCTAAAGACCAACCTTTGGAGCTGCTTGCACTCAACCTAGATGAAACCCTCATAGAGTCGCTTGCCAAAAATCTTGTTCACACATAGGGATGTTATAGGATCTGTGTTGCTCCAAATGATCTAAAAAATTGTGGAGACGTTCTAGGGTTTTTTAGACATAAACCCTCAAAATTTCAACTCAATACGATTCTGGATGAGTGAGATATCGCCAAAACAAGTTTAATAGTTTAGGCAGTCCTACAAAAAACTTCCCTCCTCAATCAGCCTAAAGAGTATCTATTATAAATATTTTTAAATATAAAATAATATATAATAATTAAAATGTAATAATCTTGTAGGAAAAAATATGACAACCTAAAAATATAAGAATATAAATATGTTTTTCTATTACAACATTTTTCAAATATGCACTTGATTTTGTGTATAAAATAATGTGAAGCTCTAAATACTTTAAATAATAAATTTCATGTTTAATGTAGATGTGGTAGAGTCTATATACCATTTTTTTTTTAATGATGTAACATGTAATGTGTCCATATCATTTCAATACAATACACAAGACTCTTCAAGATGATTTTTAACATGTGTGACTTCTTAAGATGATTTTTTATATGAATATTCAATAATTGACCTTTTAATTACTGTTATTTAAAGCATTGAAGTAAAGGTACAAGGAAACAAAATGTTACTAATATGTACTTTGTAAATTTTTCCAAGGATTCATAGAGTAACATGAATAAAATTATAGTAAATAATATCAAAATTAAACATTTGATTTGAGTAGAGACAAACAACACTGCTAAAATGGTAAGGCAAATTGTGTTAAATAGCAAAAGAATTACATTTCCAATTTAGAGAGAAACAACACTACATACATAATATGACTATGACAAAATTAGCATTATTAATAATAAATAGTAATGAAACCAAGAAGATCTTTTTTTTGTGGAAAACATCCCAAAAGGGATGCCACCTTCGAGTAAGACCCAAGGAGGTAGGGGTATCCATTCCGCCAAAATCGCCTAGGGCACGATCCTGGCCTACCACATTTGACATACTCAAGGAGCTAACAAACACACAATAAGATATAAAATAAATAAATAAAAAACATGCTCCTTGAGTGTGTCAAAAAGATAAAGCACAACCAAGCACACAAAAAAAAAATGAACCACATAGAAATAACACAAGAACAACATACCAAAACATAAACATGATAAAAACAAAAGAACACTAAAAATACATAACCAACAAAAAAATGAAAAACACAAACAAACAAAACCTAAAAAATAAATAAATAAAAATAAAAATAAAAAAACAACCAACAACAGATAATAAACAAAAACAAAAAACATAGTAAACACTTACACACAAAAAACATGAAATAACACAAAATACATAAATATAAGAACAAGAACAACAAAAACACAAGAACAAATAGAAAAAACACAAAACAACAAAAACACAAGAACAACAAAAAACAAAACAAAACAAAAAAATGTACACACCTAAAAAAAAATTAACATAAAAGAGAAGCAAAAATAAAGCAAGAAGAAACTAGGTACCTTTAGAACTGGAGTCATCCAAAGAAATGATAGAAATAAGAGCTTCCATTATTTGTGAAGCCCACCATATAGGAGGGTGGCCATAATAAATAATATCACCTTTGTCCAAATCCCAGTTAGCTAAAGCATCAACACTCATGTTTTTATTTCTAACCACATGATTGTAATCAACTTTTAAAAATCCCCTCTTTATTAATTGATTCTTCTCAATAATTATTTTATTCTCCAATCAACCTTATGATTCTTAGAAGGATTATTCAAAATATTAATCATGAGTTGAGAGTCAGATTCCACTAACACCTTTTCCCATCCAAACTTAGTAGCCTCCTAAAGGCCTCTGAGGATACCATACCCCTCAGCAAGGTTATTGGAAATAATACCCAAATTCTCAACAAAAGTAAAAACTAGGCAGCCATCTGAAAGTCTACCAATTCCTCTTGCACTATATTTTCCAGGGTTCCCTCTAGAGGCTCCATAAGTATTGACTTTACCAAAATCCTTAGGAGGAGGTTGCCAATTTCTTGTCCTATCCATCTTACAAATACTTACATTCCATTTAAGATGGTTTCCCTTAGTATATTTAATCTTCAATATTTACATCACTTGATCCCATTTTTGGTGGAAGTTTTGGGGGGTGATTAAGGAGTTGATGGATTGATTCAACTAAGTTGGCTATGGTCTTCTGCAAAATATAGTGAATATCCTTCCTATCTTGATTAAAATTTTGATTTTTCCTTTAATTCCAGATATTCCAAAGAAGCATGGTAGAACCTATATAAACTAACTACCTAATAAAATGATCAACACCCTCTTGTTTAGGCCAATCCCTCCAAATCTATTCAAAAGTTGAAAAATTGGACCACTGTAATCCAAGTAAAGTGGTCATTCTCCTCCATAGCTCAGAGGCTAAAGTACACTCAATAAAAATATGGTTGAGGGTTTCTACATTCTCTCCACACATTTCACATCTAAAAGGGCAATCAAAACCATGCTTCATAAGTTGCTCACCAGTAAGCACCCTACGATGCAATAAAAGACAAATAAAGAACCTCACCTTAGGCCAAAGCTTTTGAGCCCACAACTAAGAAAATATATCAGAATATTGGTTGGGATTATTCTAGCATAAGATCAAATAAACTTGAGCAACTGAATACTCACCCTTAGTAGTGATGTTCCATCCAAAACAATCTTTTTCATGGGACCAAGAGAGAGACCTCTTATGAAGGATGTCTTGGATATCTTGTATTTACCTTTCAAGGATTTGAATAGGCTAGTCCTCAATAGGGATCCAATATCTACCAACCTTTCAATTACTAGTATGGTACCGACAGTAATTAGCCACCTTTATCCTGTTAGCTCAATGAAGCTCCTCCATCCAAGGCCTCTAATTAGAAAACTAATTTATCAAAGGTTGTGACCATCCCAAGAATCCATCCAAAAATTTACTTGTTGACCATTATGAATGATCCAAAATAAATTTTTCTTTATCAAATCCTCACCAGTCTTAAGAACTGCTAAAATGGGAGAATCTTTGGTAGGAAGATGATAGCGAACAAGGTATTCAAGACTTTTGTTCTTAGTATATTTAGCACGGAGATTATTGGCCCAAAGAGCATTAGGGTTATGCAACATTCTCCAATATAATTTAGCAGCTAAAGCTTTGTTGATATTAATAGAAGATCGAAATCTTAACCACCCTTGATTCTTAGGAAGACATAAAGTGTCCCATTTAACCAAGGCCTATTTTATTTCTTCCTTAGTACCACTCCAGAGGAATCGATAACTAATTTTATCTAGATCTCGAAGAACAACCTTTGGGATATTCAACATGGAATAAACATAAATAAGAATAGCTTTAAGGACTAATTTTACCAAGGTGATTCTACCCCCTCGAAGAAAGCCACTTATTGGTCCATTTTCCAATTTTCTTCTTGACTTTGTCCAACAACCAATTCCAATATTTTTTTTTCTACCTTTGAATATTGATGGAAATACCTAAATAAGTGATCATAAGGGAGGACTTCTTATATCTTAATTTATCCAAGATCATGGATTCCTATCTGGAAGAGTAGTGAAAGAAAATAACTTTAGATTTGTCTTCATTAATCAACTGCCCAATAGCCTTAGAAAAATAGCTAATGATTTGCTTAAAGTTAGAAGCTTCCTTACTATAGCTTTACCTAAAAGAGTAGAGTCATCAACAAATTGAAGATGAGAGATAGGTCTAGATCCATGAGCAATGGTAACTCCCTCAAGGATTTTGTTATCCCTCTTCTTGGTTATAGTCCTCCCCAAGCATTCAGAAATAATGATGAATAAATAAGGGGAAAGTGGGTCACCTTGCTTAATACCTATGGAAGCAGGGAATGACTAAGAAGGCTTGTCATTGATAAGAACTAAGTAGGAAAATGAAGAGATACATCCCATAATACAATCTATCCAAAGCTTAGAGAAACCAAATTACCTCAAAAATTTGATAAGGAAGTGCTAATCCACTCTATCATAAGCTTTGGATAAGTCTAACCGAATGAACATGGAAGGATATTTTTGCATATCCATGGAATGGATGGCTTCCTGAGCCAAAACTATCCCATCTACTATTTTACGCCCTTCCACATAACCCCCTTATTTAGGGGAAATAATATTATACAAAAGAGGCGTCAACCTTTCTTCCATGATCTTAGCAATAATTTTGAGGACAACATTACATAAAGCAATAGGTCTAAAAGTTGAGATGTGATCAACCTCTTGAGCTTTTGGAACAATAGTAATATAAATTTTATTGATAACCTTCAAAATATCTTTGGCTTTCCTGGATTCTTCCACCACCTCTAATAAATTATCATGAATGATATCCCATAACTCTTGGTAGAACTCAATGGGAAAACCATCAGGACCTGGGGTTTTTCCTTTTTGCATTTTAAAAACTACATGTTGAAGCTCATTGATAGTAACAGGAGTAGTTAAAATAGAGTTATATTCAGAAGTGATAAGAGAAGGGATAGCTTGAAGAATATTTTGTTGAGAAGCTGAGTCAAGAGGTGTAGCAACAAAAATATTGGAAAAGTAATCGACAATAATAGATTTCATGCCATTCCAAGTATAGACAACATCTCCATAATCTGATTTTAAGGAAGAAATAAAGTTGTGAGATCTACGACCTAGAAGATATTTGTGGAAGAAATTTGTGTTTCAATATCCTTCTTTGAGCCATTGAATTCTAGATTTTTTCTTTCATAAGAGTTCTTCTCTTTTTTCGATTCCTATAACTGAGTTGTGAGCTTAATTTCATCTACACTTCTATTCTCTATGAGGCCATCTAAATGGATTTTATTATTCAAGTTTTCAAGTTGAGCAATAAATTCATGTTTTTTTATGAACATCCCCAAACTCCTTCTAGTTCCAAGTCTTGATTTTGGATTTAATGTATTGCAGTATTTTAGCAAAACATAACATATTAGTCCCATACCTAGGCTTACCTTCCTTCCACCATTGTTGCACATGATGTCTAAAGGAACTATCTCTAATCCATATAAATTAAAAATAAAAAGGAGAGAAACTCATATTGGTTTTCTAGATTTCCACCATGACTGGCCAGTGTTCCAAACTAGCATTGTTAAGAGTCTTCACTTTAGGAATGTGACCCTAGATTAAGAATTTTTTAGAGAGAAAAAACCTATCCAATCTCTCCATTATACATGCTAAGCCTTGACTTCTATTATACCAAATCATAAGGCCATTATCTGGTTGGTTTTCCACAAGATGGAGGTTTAAAATATATTCGCTCATGAGGTCAGTACTTTTGTCCAAATTTTTGTTTCCTCCTATTTTCTCATCCAAAGAGAGGATATTATTGAAATCTCCTCCAATCAAGATCCAAGATTCAAGAAAATGAGAGATAATGTGAGTAATATTCTTCCATTGACTACTTTTTTCCACCAAAGCAGTCGGAGCATAAACAGTAATGTAGAGCATAATTTGGTTGGAATGTCTACTTTGAATAGATATAGCCAAAATACCCAAAATACCAACCATATGGTGAATAACTACCTCTTTTGGGTCCCAACTACAAGCAATGCCATCATAAGTCCCCTGGTAACTAAGGGAAACCACTTTTCTAGCTGGTCAAATTTTACTAGTAATTTAGTCCATATCCTCCATTGATATCTTTGTTTGTTGAAGAAAAACAAGATGTGGATGATTTATCTGAATCATTCTTCTAATTTCATTTTGTTTTGAAAGACTCCCTTTGAGTCCTCTAATATTCCAAGTGATGATCTTCATTTATACTAGTGCTAAAAAAATTGGGAAGGGCATTAATCTTACCTTCATCTACAAGCTTTTCACCTTCTTTTACCATATAATATTGATTGGTCTTGTGACCTACCTTTTGATTAGAATCCATATTCAGATTCTTTTCCCTAATTTTTGACTTACTCCAATTGAATCTGAGATGGTTTCTAACCTTGAAGAATGCTCGTACACAACCAAAATTTTACTAGAGGGTTCAACTGATTCTATATTGGGACCTCTATTATTTGAAGTTTTGACATTTAAATGATTGCTTTTATTGTGTCAATTTTCTCCTTTTTTTCCTATTAAACCTTTGATTTGTTGGTTTATCATTGAGTTCTTCCCTTAATTTTTAAATTGTGTTTCTAAGATTTATGTTTCTACTATTTCCCCTTCCTTACTTAGGACATCATTTGTGGAAAGGATTTCAAAAATATTAGCAGATGACTTTGATTGATATTTCATAACTGGTTTTTTTTTAGTGTTCTTCTTCTCAGGCAGTTGGAAACCTGCTAAGTTTATATCTTCTTTCTTTTGATCAGGAATTTTATTTGGACAAGCACTAGCCAAATGACCATATTCATGGCAAATTCTACAATGAAAAGGAATGTAATCATAGTCCACTACTTGCTCCCAAGTGTCTCCCCAAAATTTTAATGTGATATTTTTAGGTAGGGGTTTTTCAAAATCCATTAAAACACAAATTTGAGCATAAATAATATGTTTAAAATTTTGAGTACAATCAGCAGTCATCTTAAAAGTTCCTAAAGATCTCCCAATTGAAGAAAAAATAGTAGGATTCCAAAATTCAATAGGGAGGCCAAATATTCTAACCCACACGAGAGCTATAGAAGGCATCTCTTCTTCGACTTTAAATTTAGTATGCCATGGCTTAATGAAAAGCCTTGCCCTTCCAAAAAACCAGGGACCCCCTTGAAAAGTTTTCTTTCTATCTTAATTATTTACAAATAAAACAAGAAAATAACCATTTGGATAGATAGAGATTTGTAACTGGCCTTTAGTTTTCTAGATTTTTGCAGCCCAAAATTTGAAAGCAGGTAGTCTTGGATGAAAACTCACGAACTGACAAATTAGTCCCCTTTTTTCTAGATCTTCAATGCCATTTTGAATGTTACCCATATAAATCTTAACAATAGGAGTTTCATCAGTTGTTTTAAGACATCCTGATTCCATTTTCTTGGGGTCAATCTTGGGTATTCTTAAATGTTTATGAGAGGCCCTAAGAATAATATTAGCATTAGGCTAAGGCTATCCACCACAGAGGGCATCCCTAAAATTTATTTTTGGGGCCGAGTCTTCAAAATTCTTAACCTTGATAGGGGTTTGCACAGTAGATTTATTTTGTGGGTGCACCCTAGCAAAACAGAACATGTCCCATTTTTTCCACTTGCAAGAAGATGAAAGCCAACAAAGTGGAAGATGTCGTGATTTCGCGACATGGTGAGTTTTTGCGACTTGGAGCAATGAAGAAGGAAGGCAAAGAAAAATTTCGTGATTTCGTGACATGTTATGGAAAGAAAGCAAAATGAGAGGAGAATGTCACGATTTCGTGACATGTTGCATTTTTGTGACTAGTCACAACAGGAGAAAGCAACAAGTTGAAAATGTCATGATTTCGTGACATGTCGCATTTTCGCGACCTGTCACATTTTTGCGACAGAAGCAGTAACAAAGGCCCGATAAAGTTTTGTCCGCATTTTCCTTCAAAATTGCATAGGAGAACGTGAGGAGAAGATAAGGATCAAATAAAACAATGTTTTAAAAGTTCTCCAACTAATTTTGAGATCGAGGTCAGAGAGGCTCCAAGATTAAATATTTTGTTGTTTACCTATGTGCGCAAGAAGGAAGAACGTGTTAAGGCATACAGATTTCAAAGCCACCAAAATTAAATATGCCTCCAGTATTAAAATATCCTATTCGTGATCTCCTAACAACTTCAAGCATGCCCCGAGAATGGTCATTTAATGGATAAATCTAGTCCCTTGTTTCCATTCGATTTTCAGCTTGATCAATTGAAGCAGGGATGTGATTTCTCCGAGGCAGATTAAGGGGGATTGTTTCTCTTTTCAAGTACATATTTTGTGGACCTCTTCTTAAAAATTTGTTTTATGTTTTAAATGTTGTGATGCGAAAGGGAGAGGGAAGGCCTCTATAAATACTAATGTATATCTCAAGAAAAAGGGGAGAGGACCTTTTTGCAAAAATTGAAGCAAAAATCCTAAGTGCATTTTGCTCTATTCTTAGTGTCTTTTGAGTTGGTGATCCAAACTGTTGTTCATGTGATGCTTTCTATGTGATTTACTTCTGCTTAGTCCAGTGTTAAAATATGAGTTGAATTTTGCTGTTCTGAATTCGGTTGTGTTTCCATTTGAACATTTGAAGTATAATTGAAGGTAAACTTATGGTCAATATTTGATCCAATTTCTGTATGTGCATTCTAATAATTAGTTGTTTCTTATCTTCAAGACCTAGTTGAGGTTATTTGCTATCTGAGGTTGTTCTCCTTATCAACTATCGACTTCAGCCATATTTTTGTCTCTTTCTATTATTTCCCTTTCTTTCTACATTTTCCATTTCTTTCCCGCATCCTTATCTTCAAACAAGTTTAGATTAGCTTGGGAGCCAACCCTCTCTAGAGATTGGCCCGGGAGACTTCTCTTTCTCTCGGCATTTCAATGTTGGTCGAGTCTAGGGTGCACAAGTGATGAAATATTGTACTTAGGCATATTTGTGACCAACATTTTTTGGCACGCCCGGTGGGACGCACAAGTCCCATATTTTGACACCCGGAGGAATCAAGATTTTGATGAACTGTCTTGACCTCAAAGCAGAGATTGTAAGTTCATCTTGTGACTCTACTGAAGGTGATTGTATAGTACCTAGAAATATCCAATCGTGAATCTGGCAAAAATCTTTGCTTCATGATCACGAGATCAAGTGCCAAAGAATCAGAAGACCCAGTTGAATTATTCGAGATCGATGTTCAAAACCGGAGGGATCACTCAAGATTGGTAAGTCTTGTTAACCCATCATTTGTTATTTCTTCACAGGAAGTGGGTCATTTTGTGCCATCTTCAACTCTTCCCAATACTACTACAAGCTTGCTAGTAGATCCAAAACCTGCAGTGTAAATGGTTGGTCAGCAACCTCCTCCATGACAATTTCCTACTTCAAACCATTCAGGAGCGTTGGACCTGCATTTTCAAAATCTAGTTCCTGCTACAGCATTAAAGTCTTTGCCTACATACGATGGGACTGGAAAGACCATGTATGAGCATGTGTTAGATGTGGCATCCTTGGCTACAATTCATAATATCATAGACGAAAATGTCATGATCAAATTGCTCGTGTTGTCACTCTGAGGTAAGTTATTGTTTTGGTATAGATCCTTGTCTCCCAACTCCATAAATTCATGGGATCAATTAGTAGAGATGTTGATCCAATGGTTCAATGAGCACGCGGACCCATTTTCTTTATTGCATCAATTTACTAATATCAAGAGGCATCCTCAAGAGGAGATAGTGGATTTCAATGTTAGGTTTGCCCGAACTTGGCAAAGAGTTCTTGATGGTCTCCACCCTACTAATGACCAAGCTGCATTTTACTTTCTTAGGGCTTTCCACTCAGATATTAGTATGAACATTAGGATGTCCAATGTTCAAACTTTTCTTGCACTATATTCCCAGGCACAGAAGGCTGATGCTGATCTGATTGCCATTGGGAAATTGCCTTCAAAAATGACTATGCCTATTTTTCCTGAGATTCCACAATACCAACATACAAGTGAAGCCTCCACATCTTACACTGCTCCATCCATGTACCCTTCATCTTCATGGAATCCTCCCACAAATTTTGTACCTATGATTCCCATTCCATAGGTAACCTCTCCACTTCTAACTCCTGCATTACCTTCTCCATCAGTTCCATTACCTCTACCAGTACCGCCTGTGTCCTCAAAGCCAGATCCTAAATTGGTTGTTTTGCAAGAAATTTAGTCAGCCATGAGATCTATCACTAACAAGATGACATCTATGGAGCGGATAGAGGCAGAGAGGAACTTTCAGCCATGAATATTTGTTCCCACAGTAACTAGAGAGCAAGTTGCTCCTAGCAAGGCTATAGAGAAAGTACCTGAGAGGAATTCAACGATCTTGGTGAGTGAAGAGGTTGGCCCTTCTAAAGTTTCACATGAGCCTTCTTATTGGTGTTCTTCATGCAACGATCCACATGATGATTCCACTTGCATGGTCCACCAAAATTATTTACAAATTCTTGCGGGGAGCTGTGTAAACATGATTCGAGAGGTGGATCATAATTCCGTGATGTCTCCTGAGGAATACATAGCAGTCTTGACACGCAGCGACAAGAAACCAATGATGGTAGATCCGGCTAAGATGGAGCCTTTGAAAGTGCCTCCTACACAAGAAACAAAGCAACCAATACCTGTAAGGACTCATGATCCTCCAGGTCCACAACAATACCCACCTATTTTGTTGAAGGATCTGCTTCCATTACAAGCAAAAGAGAGGTTGCAAGATAAGGCTTCTACCTCCCAGTTGCAATCAAAAACAAAGGAACAAGCTAGAGAGACGTTGCGGTATCCATCATTGACTAAACGGTAGTGAGTGGAGGCCACCCAGCAATATAGAAGCAGATTTGAATCTGCTAGTGGAGGGAGAGAGCCGATTTTGATGGAATACAACATTGTTGAAGAACTCAAAATGATACCAACTAAGGTAAGTCTGTATGACACTTTGCAGCTGCCTGGACAGGTGAATCTCTTACAAGAATCCTTAAAGACCACACAAAGTAAGGGGAAGGCTCCAGCCCAGGTATTTATGGCCCAAACTCTGACCTCTTCAGTCATCAAAAAAAATAGACCACCATCTTTCTATCTTTCATTAAGAATGGAAGGACATATGGTGCATAATTTCCTCATTGACTCAGGAGCAGCTACTACTGTCATGCCTAAGGCAGTATGTGATGTCATAGGCATGGAATATACAAGGACTAGCACATGAGTTTTGCAGTTAGATGGTACCTCAGTAAAGATGGTGGGCATAATTAAGGACGTTCATATCTCCCTACACAGCATGCCTTAGATTTCTATGATTTAGAAGATCATAGTAGTGGACCTGGAGCCATGTTTTGATATGTGTCTCTCCTGATAATTCAAGGCTAAACTCGGTGGTTAGCTTTCTTTGGATTTTACTCATTTGGAGGTGATCCATAAAGGTAAAAAGGTGAAGATTTTCAATGAGAAGCCTTCCACATTTCATGTGGAGAGAATAGATGAAATGGACAGGTTAGCAAATTCAGTGCACATGATGTCTGAAGAATTTGGCGAGCTTGACTTAATGGAAGAAGCTTTGGAAGAGCTCCACCTAGAAAATGAATTTTCCATGGCCAATTTTAATGCCATGATGGAAATTGACTTGGGGTGTTACTCCATTTTCAAGCCTAAAAAGACTCAAGAAAAGAATAATGAAAGTCAATACCAACTCTAGAAGCTCTATTTTGATGGAGCACGATGTAAAAATAGCGCTGGAGCTGGGATTGTTCTAGTATTACCTTCTGGAATTCAATGATCCTATTCATACCGGTTGACCTGGAGCTGCACAAATAATGCAGTAGAATATGAGGCTTTATGCCTAGGTCTCAAGAAGGCTGAGAAACTTGGAGCACGACAGTTGCAAATCTTTGGTGACTCCGAGCTGATTATTAATCAGGTGACCAATAAGTGTGTGTCCAAGCACCACTATCTCAAGAACTATCGTAAAAAGGTCTAGGACCTGTTTGAATCATTCTCTGCTCTCAACATACGTTTCATTCCATGAGAACAAAATAGACATGTTGATCTGCTGGCTTCCCTGGGAGCAAAGTTTTCACCAATTGAGCAGGTGGTAAGAAGGCCAAAAATAGTGAGAATGGTGTATAAGCCCTCTATCCTAGACAAGGACACCTTTTGGCAAGTCTTTGATAGCGATGAGCAAATTGTGAACTTTTTGGTTCAAGGAGCTTCCACCATCAAGGGAAGGACCTTAGAGTGTGAAGAAATTGAAGGCCTGATTCAGTTGCGAAATAACCACATTCCCAAAAGCCTCATCACTCTAGAAAGCTTATTTGATCAGAATGATTGGTCCAAGAAGCATCGAATCGAGGTCGATGAGAAAGAATACATGGAGCTTCAGTTGGAGGATGATAAGGTCATCAAAATTGGGACTGATTCTACTCCTACTGAATTGCAAGAGATCAGACAATTGTGTCAAGAGTTTTCTAACATTATGGCCTGGAGCTATGAGGATCTAAGGGGATATGATAAAGAGATCATTCAACACACTATTGAGCTGGAAGAAGGAATCAAACCCTTCAAGCAGAAGTAGAGACCAATGAACCCAAATATTGAAGCCCCTCATGAAGGTGGAACTTGCAAAGATTTTGTAGGCCCAGATTATATATCCGATCAAGCACTTGACTTGGGTTGCTAATTTGGTTCTGGTCCATAAGAACGGAGATATATGGCTGTGTGTGGATTTTTGAAACTTGAATCGAGCATCCTTGAAAGATCACTACCCATTGCATCGCATTGATCAGATTCTTCACGTTGTTGTTGGGGCTCAGTGTTTTTCACTACTAGATGGATTCTCTGGATACAATCAAATTTGGATCAGGGATGAGGATCAACACAAGACTGCATTCACAACCAAGTGGGGTACCTTTGCCTATCAGTGCATGCCCTTCGGATTTTCCAATGCTAGGGCTACATTTCAAAGGGCCATGGACATCACATTTTGGGAGCTTTTAAATAAGATAATTATCATCTATCTCGATGATATGACTATCTTTTCACACAAATGAGAAGAACATTGTTCTCATTTGAGGCAGATATTTGGGAAATGTTAGGAGTTTGGCATTTCCATCAACCCAAAGAAGTCCATTTTCATAGTAAAGGAAGGTAAGCTCTTGGTACATGTCATCTCAGAGAACAGTTTGGCAATTGATCCATCGAGATCTGAAGCTTTGAAGAGAATATCACTCCTTGCCAATAAGAAAGAGTTGCAATCATTCTTCGAGAAAATCAATTTTGTCAAAAAATTTATCTCTGAATTTTCCTGAGTAGTCAAGCCCATTACTGAGCTATTAAAGAAGGATGTGGATTTCAAGTGGACAACTCAGAGGAAAGACGCATTTCAAGAGATTAAATATATAATTGCACAAGCCCCTGTATTGATCAATCCAAATTATTTGAAGGACTTCATTATGTATGCAGTTGGAGAGGATGAAAGCTATGCTGCAGTGCTTACATAGAAAGGAGACAATGGGGAGGAAAGACCCATTGCTTTCCTTAGCTAGGTTATCTTACCCCATGAGGAGAGATACAAATTCATTGAGAAACAGGTCTATGTTGTCATGAAGTCTCTAAAAAAATTTCAAGCACTTCGTATCTCAGAGTAAGACGATCGTCTATGTCATCCACCTTGATGTAATGAAATTCATCATTCAGGGCGAGATGGGCGATAAGCGTGCTAGTTGGGTCACTAAAATTCAAGAATTTGATGTTGAGATTCATCCAACCAAGTTGGTGCAGGGTAAGGCCTTATGCCAGTAATTAGCAAAAACTACGACCTCCGAGATAGTTGATCATCAAGTGAATGATCCTGCTGAAGAAAGGAATCTAGTGAATATCTTTGCAGAAGGCCAAGATTGGGCAGATGACCTTGTCAAGTATTTTTCAATGGGTAGATGTCCCCCACAATTAAATGCTTCACAAAGGAGAAGGTTTCGCCTACAAGCTCTTAGGTATTTATTGTTTCCTAAGGGATTGTTCTTCAAAAACATTGGAGTTCTCCAAAGGTGTGTTAAGGAACCCGAGAAGGCTAGAATCCTGGAGGAGTTTCATTCTAGCATGTCGGGAGGACAATACACTGGTAGGCCTATGGCATTAAAGATTATTCGGGTTGGTTACTATTGGCCAAATCTATTCACAAATACTTTCAAGATTGCTCAAGCTTGCGACAAATGCCAAAGGTATACGTGACAGATCAGAAATGCACCATTGCCCCTACATCCAATTCAAGTTGAAGCACCTTTTCAGCAGTGGGAGCTGGACTTTATTAGGATCATTGATCCAAACTCTTCAATCGGACATAGGTACATCTTGATAGCTACTGATTATTTTATAAGATGGTCTGAGGCCATTCCAACCAAGGCTACAAATCAAGAGGTGGCAATCACTTTCATTGAAGGACTGATCATGTGTTTTGGCATTCCTAACGCCATTATCACAGAAAACATAACTCCATTCATTGGAGCCAAGCTAGGTGAATTTGCAAACAAGTACAATATTTTTTTGAAGACATCCTCCAATTATTACCCTCAGGGTAATGGATTGGCAGAGTCCACAAACAAGAACTTGTTGAGGATTTTAAAGAGATCCTTGGGGGACAATAAGAGATCTTGGCACCTTCTGTTGAATCAGGCATTATAGGCAGATAGAATTTCAATCAAGAAGTCTATCAAGACTTCACCATATGCCCTGGTATATGGGAAAGAGGTAAGATTTCCTGTTCATTTAGAACTGCATACCTTACAGCAATTGAAGGAATTCCCAGACGATGAAGAAAATATGGATCCAATGAACATACGATTGGCTCAATTGTTGCAACTGGCATAGTAGCATTCCTTGGCCTATGATGAGTTTGCTAAGCATTCACATGCGGTATCAAAATGGTTTCACAAAGTTTCTACTGACTGCACATTCAAAGTGGGTGACTTAGTCTTAAAATGGAACGAAAAGAAGGCCAAGCTACGGATGCATCAGAAATTTTGTGGGAGGGTCCATTCTAGATTGTCAGTGCAAGTTCAGCAAATTCATTTTATATTGAAGACTTGGAAGGTAATCCACTTCCTATTTCAGTGAATGGCTTTCATTTGAAAGCCTACATTTCTTTATGGAAAACACAATGTTACCTTGTATATAAATAAGAAAAAAAAAAAGAAGAAAATTCATCAACTTCGGCTCCTTTTGCTCAAGAGCCCGCAAGTATGTTTATTTCTCTCTTTTTATTTTCCTTCCCAGTAGATAGTGGCTTCCATCTACTTCTTTCCTTCACTTCTTTATTTTCATTCCCTTCCTCTCCCACTCCTCCTTCCACTGTACATAATCAAGCCACTACTATTGTTTCTACTCCCCTATCTGATGTTCCCATTTCTTCTTCCCATTTCTTCTAACTCTTTGTCTTTTGAGCACTTTTCCACAGTTCCCACCACTTTTTCCATCCCATCCACTTCCATTTCATTATCTGTTTTCATGGAATCCTAGCAGCTGGTAGCACAGTAGCACCTTCTCCAGTTGCTGTATCTACCACTTCTACTCCATCTTCCACCATTCCACCATTCACCATTCTCGTTCCATGACCTGCGCATCTGTCAGTCATCACTCCATTCATTCTCATTTTTGTAGTTCAGGTGCTTCTCACTACTGCCATGGAGATCCTTGCGCAGCACCTGGTTATTACCCAACTCAACCGAGCTAGGCAAAATGCAGTAGTCAAAGAATAAGGGAAGTTCTGCTCTTCCATAAATTTTTGCTGAAGGTCCTATTTTTAAGTGTCGAGTGCCAGCAAGAGCTTGTTGCAGTAGCCCGTAGAAACATATAGCATCAACCAGCACTCACTTCTTATGCTCCTCCAGCTTCTTAACTCTGTTTCCCAATGGATAAAGGCCTGATGTTCATGCATACAACAGAACTATATACCCCAAGAGCCACCAAGAATGTTGGAATTTTTGCCACATTGTTTTTGTTGTTACTGTTCATGCAAGAGAAGGCACAAATTGTAGAGATGCTCACTCCTTTGTTTGTCCCTCCAAGCACTTTGAAAGGGAAAATATAAAAATCTCTACAAGTTTGTGTTCAAGCAAAGTATCGTGACCTGTTGCAATTTTGTGGTGTCCGATGCAGAAAAGAGATAAGTATAGAAAAATGTCACAATTTTATGACATGTCACACTTTTGTGACCTGTCGCGTTTTCGTGCTAGGAAACAGCAAAGGCAGTAGTAACGACAAGGTTGTCGCGACATCGTGACATGTTGCATTTTTGTGACTTGTTGCGGCAACAAGACAAAGTGATAGGAAAATGTCATGATTTTGTGACATACAGTAGCAAAGAGGAGCGCCAAAGAAAATTGTCATGATTTCGTGACATGTCGCGTTTTCACGGGGAGACAGCTAAAAAGTACAAGTCCAGAGAAAATTGTCACGATTTTACGACATGTCACATTTTTGTGACTTGTCGCATTTTCACGGAGGCAAGACAAAGAAAGCTAAAGCAAGAGGAAAATGTCGCGATATCGTGACATGCCATGTTTTCATGGAAATGTTGAAGGTAAACTCAAGGCGGGAGAAAGATGTCGTGATTTCACGAAATTTTTGGAAACGAAGTCAGGCAACAGAAAATTGTCACAATTTCATGACATGTCATGATTTCGCAAGGAGAAAGCGTGGAAACAGCCAGCTAGTACGAAATTTCATGATTTTGCGACATGTCAAGTTTTCACGACCAAAAGAAACAAAGGACAAGAGAAAGAGGAAGATGTCACGATTTCACGACATGGTGCATTTTCACGAGGCAAACGTGAAAACAAAGGGGAAGATAGAAACATGTCATGATTTCATGACTTTTTGAAGACAAAAGAACAAAACAGAGCAAATTATCGTGATATCATGACATGTCGCGTTTTCATGGTGAAAGAGCGAGAAGGGCAGTGCCAAGTATGAAATGTCACAATTTCGTGACATGTCCCATTTTCACCACTTGCAAGAAGATGAAAGCCAACAAAGTGGAAGATGTCGCGATTTTGTGACATGGTGAGTTTTCGCGACTTGGAGCAGCGAAGAAGGAAGGCAAAGAAAAATGTCACGATTTCATGACATGTTATGGAAAGAAAGCAAAATGAGAGGAGAATGTCACGATTTCGTGACATGTTGCATTTTCGTGACTGGTCACAACAAAAGAAAGCAGCAAGTTGAAAATGTCGTGATTTCATGACATGTCACATTTTCGTGACCTGTCACATTTTCACGACAGAAGCAATAACAAAGGCCCGATAAAGTTTTGTTCGCATTTTCCTTCAAAATTGCATAGGAGAACATGAGGAGAAGATAAGGATCAAATAAAACAATGTTTTAAAAGTTCTCCAATTGATTTTGAGATCGAGGTCAGAGAGGCTCCAAGATTAAATATTTTGTTGTTTACTTATGTGCGCAAGAAGGAAGAACGTGTTAAGGCATACAGGTTTCAAAGCCATCAAAATTAAATATGCCTCCAGTATTAAAAGCTCCTGTTTGTGATCTCCTAAAAAATTCAATCATGCCCCGAGAACGGTCATTTAATGGAGAAATCTGGTCCCTTGTTTCCATTTGATTTTTAGCTTGATCCATTGAAGCAGTGATGTGATTTCTCCAAGGCAGATTAAGGGGGATTGTTTCTATTTTCAAGTGCATATTTTGTGGACCTCTTCTTAAAAATCTGTTTTATGTTTAAAATGTTGTGATGCGAAAGGGAGAGGTAAGGCCTCTATAAATACTAATGTATATCTCAAGAAAAAGGGGAGAGGATCTTTTTGCAAAAATTGAAGCAGAAATCCTAAGTGCATTTTTCTCTATTCTTAGTGTCTTTTGAGTTGGTGATCCAAACTGTTGTTCATGTGATGCTTTCTGTGTGATTTACTTCTGCTTAGTCTAGTGTTAAAATATGAGTTGAATTCTATTGTTCTAAATTTGGCTATGTTTCCATTTGAACATTTGAAGTATAATTGAAGGCAAACTTATGGTCAATATTTGATCCAATTTATGTATGTGCATTCTAAGAGCTAGTTGTTGCTTATCTTCAGGACCTAGTTGAGGTTATTTGCTATCTAAGGTTGTTCTCCTTATCAACTATCGACTTCAGCCATATTTTCGTCTCTTTCTGTTATTTCCCTTTATTTCTGCATTTTCCATTTCTTTTCCACATCCTTATCTTCAAACAAGTTTAGATTAGTTTGAGAGCCAACCCTCTCTGGAGATTGGCCTGGGAGATTTCTATTTCTCTCGGCCTTTCAATGTTGGCCGAGTCTAGGGTGCACAAGTGATGAAATCTTGTACTTAGGCATATTTGTGACCAACAAACCCTAATCGAAATGAAGGAATGATTTCAACTTCTCGCATGTGTGTTCAGAGTAATTCACCTCAAGCCAAACAAAGAAGATCTAAGTGGAGATAAAAATATTGATTATATATATAGAGATAACAAAAAAAGTTATCAAGTGATAAGCAATACTAATAAATGATAATAATGAAGCTAAGAAGACCATTATAAATAGTAATGTTGTAAAAAAAAATTAATTTGTATTATTCATTCATAAATGAATTAAAAGAATGGATTAAGAAGATAAGGAGGATGAATATAACAAGGCTTCTCTCTTACTTACATTAATAATTTATTAGTAAATTAATTACATTATAAGAGAAGCATTATTATTTCTTATTGTATTTAATAATTAAATTTCTTATATAATTTTTTGATTAATTAGATTATATTGAATTTATTTTAACAAAAATATACTTTTTATCCTTCAAATCACAAAATTTTTTATATCCAAATTTTGATATTTTTTAATTAAGTGATATAATCTAGATTAACAATTTTATATATTAATATAATAAAAATAAATAATTACTGGTATAAAATAATTTGATTTCATGTTTAACAATTATTGATTTGTTTTTTAGTAATTTATTTAATTTCATTTGAATTTTCTATTTTTATAAGTTAAAATACTGCACATAATCTTTAAATAATGAATATATATTTATTGCATTATAGGTAAAAACAATATAAAATATAAAAAAATTTAGTTTTTTTTATTTTTATTTTAATATTTTGGTTTTATTGCTTTTATTTATCTTTTAGGATTTTATTCCTCTTACCATACTTAAATCAATAAAACAACACACAACACAACAAGCCGACCATATTTGTAGTAGGCCTTCAAAACCCCATAGAGTATTTGAATAAAAAGAATAAAACTAACTATACTTGTGGAAGAACATTGGTGTTTGAGCACCCTTATATAATAATCATGACAAAACCAGACATGGTAAGTGAGATTATGCTTATGGGTTGGTGTGAACAATAACTGAATATTGGATGACATAAGTCTATAGCCGCTTAACTAAAAAATAGTTATGACTAAATAAGAATAATTTAAATGAGTTTTAAATTACATATAAGTTGAAAGTTGAAGCAATATATCTATCCTACAAAACTAGAGAAACCTTTGTCTATTGGAGTAATTGACTTAAAATAAGATATTAATAAGGTTTATTGTTTTATCTATCATAGTATATTTTGTAACAAAAATTATAAGTTTTATATATTAATTTTTTTAATGTTACTCTTTTTTTATTTATAGATTCTATAATATTTTATAAATTTATCTAAGTATTTATTATAGCTTATAAAAATGTTGATTACATTAATTTAATGTATTCAAAATAATATTATATTATTATTTTATATGATTAAATTATGATTTTTGAGAGATTGACACATTTTTCCATGTTGTTATTATTATTATTATTATTATTATTATTATTATTATTATTGGTTAGTGTGAGAAACCCATAAGATCGATGCTTAGGTGTGAGCATCCCCATCCCACCATGACCTCTCGTAAGGGGGATAATTGATTTTATCAATAGATACTAAACACACAACCATACACACACCCACCCCCTTACACACTTGCCCATGTCATAGTTTAAACCTTGGACTTCCTAAAGAAGATCCAAAGCTTGAACCATTGCGTTGTCCTCCAAGACATTTTATATGTAATTAATATGATGTATTTACCATATTTGAAAGTAGAATTTAAGAGTTAAGGTGTAAACTCTAGAACTATGAAATTAAAATCCAACTTAATTTTTTGTTTTTATTTTAAAATTACATTTAAATTTAAAAATTATAACATGGATTCATTATTATAAAAAGATATTAATCAATTTATGGAATTTTATATTTCTCACCAATAACTAGGTACATACCAAATTGATTACATCTATAACAAGGTAATAAAGAGTGTTAACAAGTGGAAATCAAGTTATAGTTGTTTTTTTCTATCATTAATATAAAAAATAAGTATAATTTTGTTATATAAAATAATTATAATGTGTATTTTTATAACACCATATTTACAATTGATGTGGAGTGTCTCGATAATACCCGAAATATGAATAGTTGTGGAGCTGAAAAGCCAATCGTTCGCCTCTTGTGTAATTGGGGCTATAAATTGTTTGCTTTTGTCTAAGAGTGGGTTGGTGCAAAGAGAAAAAGAAAGGTTTCTATGAGTGAAATTTTGCATCCTTTCGCTTACTCTTCTTTTTGCAGGATAATGGCCTATAAAAATGACTAAAATTTGGAGTCGATATCTAGCATTGATGGTTGAGGTGGGTCTTAAAGATAATCATATGGTGGAAGCTAATATGGGCAGAATAATAGGTTATCACCTAGCAAGGCTCACTCCCAAGATTTCACCCTTTGATAAGGTTGCAAAAGGTGGAGATTTGGCCAAGCATCCCAATGAGCAAAATTATCAAAAATCGGCTAAGTATGTGGTTGGGTGAATAAATGGGCAAGCAAGCAATGAAGGTGGATCCCAAATCCCCACCCAATAATTGTGTAGAGAAATTGGATGGAAAGGGGCCCATCCTAGATGAGGTAGAGTTTTTAGAAGATAGCAAGAGTTGATTTTTTCCCAAATGACCACCCCACCTGGAGAAATAGATTGGGCAAATTTTTGAGAAGGTGGCACCTAATAGTCAAGCTTGATTCTCCATCCTTTTTAAAATGTTGTGGTGGGTAGAAATTTTGTAAGTCATCAAGTAAGAGAGTGAACCCAACTATCCGCATAGTACTAGAATTACTACCAACATCGAGAGGCTTCAAGGAGGTGCATTAATGATCTCATCTTCTTTGGTACAGTTTTTCCATGGGCATGAAGGTGGTAATTTGAAAATGGTATGAATTCCAAGGTAATTAATTCTAGTCGCTCATCCACCTAACTAAAGACTCGTCATCTAATTGAAGGGGTAAATTAGATGAGAATTGAATGCCTAGTAGGAATATCAGAATTATTGAAGGTCTAGATTCATGCACAAGGATATAACCCTCTTTCAAATAGTCATTTTTATTTTTAGTAGGGTACCAATTGAGCACCTATCTGCCTCAACAATATTCTCCCATCGAATACCATTAATACATGTAATTTGAATTTATTTTAAAAATATCTATAAATAGTGGGATGTTAGCCATTCCAAGATGTGACTCTTTAGCCATTACAATTCATATGTAAAGCTTATGTTATTCTGTTATTATTTTTTATTGTTTTATCTCCAGATTGACTCGTGTACATCTGTGTGTGAATACTGTGGGTTTATTTCTACTAAAGCTAGTCGAGTGTGCATGCAATAATTCTACAATCTAGATTTTCTATATTTCATTCACTCATTCTAGAATTCACTTGTAGTAGAGGGTGTCAAAGTGTAGGAAAAAGTAAGGTTGGTTGATCTATTAGGTAATTTGCTTGTTTTTATAGTGGTGGTATTTGCTTAGCGCGCATGTGTCTTGATGTGGCTATATCCATCCTTGTTAGTTTTGGTTGTAGCCTCCTTTTATTTATTTCTTAACTCCTTTTCTCACCACCTTTTTAGGCAAGTATCTAGGACTAAGGAATAAACATCCTTCATAGATCGATCACCCTACCTTACCCAGGTGCGATGGTAATTCAATTTTGGTGCAGGTTCATGGATGCATCGATCCTCTCCAACCTTACCTCCCCTTTAGGCTAAATTTATGAAAAATAGTTTTTGGCATGCTTGGTGGGATCAAAAGGTCTCATATCTTGATTAGATAGAGTCTGATGAAGCTCTACTATGCAATATATATTTGTTCACCTTGCAACATCGCTGCATTGCAAAAGATATCTATGTTAAAGGAAATAAAATTTTGGTGATACTCTCATTTACCCATATATTATCAAATCACCTAGTGACTTCTAAGTTTAGAAAGATCTAGATTTTAATACCAATTGCCTCTTCACTATGCTGACAAGATCTACATTCCCTGAAGGACTCAAGATTTGATGATTAGTCTTGACCTCACTAGAAAAGAAAGTATGCTCATCTAGTGATTTTAACTCCAAATAAAGGATTAAGATTTTTGAATACCAGTACCATAATGGATTAGTAACCCTATCCTTGATGGGATGACCCTAGTCCACTCAATCTCCAATGTTGGCATGAGATTCCTAAAAGTGCCTTGAAGACCCTAACAAGATATGATGACACTTAAGGAACTGCTCAAGATCATCTTGAAGATATTTCTACTACTTTTGCAACCCTCCATGGTATTACACATGAAGATGTCATGATCAAGATTTTGGTCTTGTCTCTTGAAGGGAGGGCATTATTGTGGTATCAAACTCTCAAGTAAAAAATTATTTGCTCATGGGTAGGTTTAGCAAGAGCTCTCATCAATACAATTTATGACTCCAAATATCCCTTCCAACTCTTTATTCATCTCTCATTCATCAATATGACCCTTTTTGAATGCATTATAGATTTGAACATCTGATTCAAGAGGAGCTAGGAAAGGATTCCCTTTGAATATCAGTGGTCTTCCACCCAGGGCTATCTATATTATATTTGAACCTTCAGTTTGGATATGAGCTTTCTCCTACTCCAATTTGGGGAAAAAATATTCCCTTAAGTCTTTCAAGAGGCTTTACAGGTGGAGTGAATCTTGCTTAAAGTAGAAAAGATACCTTCAAGATATTCCACCCTTTCATTGTCTTCCCTAGTCATTGTTGCTCCCTTTTTTATTGCATGGTGTCCGCAATGGCTACCATATGAATCTATGCAATATCCAGGGATACAAATACATAGAACATAAGGAGTAGATCCTCTCCCAAGCTAGCACAAAGAAGATTCAAGCACATTCCCTACAATGGATAACTTTATTACTTGTAGTTTCTATCAACCAGAGGACCTAGATCAGTAAGAAGATCAAGTGGTGGCTTCAAATTTTAAAAATGGTACATATTTGTATTATTTTTGTATCCAAAAGCACACTAAGAAAATGTTGGACCATGTCCCAAATATCTTTATGGATCCTAAAGAGATATCAATAGCAGGATCATTAGTGGATATCAATAGCAGGATCATTAGTGGATGAGCCTTGTTGCCATACCTTTCCATGGACATTAAAGGAGCATGTAGCAGGAATCATACGACAGGTGGATCCCAAATAATGGTAATACTGGAGCATGTTTCTATATAAAATAATACTAGAGAAGAGCTCTCATGTGGCAAGATTTATTGCTATGATGATCATTTATTGTGTAGGTACTGGTATGCATGATGGGTCACCAAGTTGTGGGTACATTACAATATGGAAAGCTTCATAGTAGTACCAATTAGACTACAAACAACACCTCAAGTTTAATACAATATGGTTTGGCAATTATAGATTCACTAGATAATTCCAAGATGAGTCATTGGTTGCAGTATGCCAATCACATTTTATTTTTGTGTAAATAAGTCGAGTAAATAAAAAGCGCAGTAGATGTAAGGTCACACAATAGCTAACATCATCTTGTACCGAGGTGACTCAAGATAGAAAATGCATGAGAAACTTATAGAAAATGCATTGGTTTTAAAGCATCTCATAGTCTATGTTCTCCCTTTTTATCTTTGTTGTTGTGACCTCGTAGCCCAATGGATCAAGGACTTAGATTAAAATATCATTTTGTGCAATCTCTCATTCACAGCATGTACCATTAACAAGCATGACATCATGGGAAGCTCTAAATCCACCCAACCACTTGCATCAAGCCAAATATTTTGAGAGCAGTACCCACTCCTTGATTAAATTGTAAATTTTATCTATAAATAACACCCCAAAAGGTGATAGCAGTATGTTTTGCAAGGTGAATATGAAAATGAATTTGTGACTAAATATTCCTTGGAGGAGTGGTAATAAGCAAATAGATTCTGCTTGATTGCATTAGAAAGTGTTACATCAAGATTGATAAATGATCATGTTATTCTATTTGTTATTGAATGGACTTTGGTCCTTTGTGGGGTATTTTTATGGGAACATGATCTGTGGGGGTGTCCCATGAATCACTTTCCCTTTTATTTTTTGTTATTTATCTGCATCCTTTTCTTCCCTCTCTTTCATCGGTTCCTTGTTGTCACTAACCTCTTCAGTTAGTGGTCATCCTCTTCTTGCCTTTATTGCTTCTTGTTTCTTTATTCCCTCCCTCATACCCTCTTTTTCTCTTTCCCTGGTTTTGCTTGTTTTTTCATCATGGTCCCATTTCTTTTCTTCCCTTCCATCTGATTTACTTTGTTTTATATTCACCTTTGGTTGCCTTCCTTCTTTGTATTGCAAAATTTATTATATGTATTTGTTTGTGCCCTCTTTGTCTCCTCCTTTTCCCCCTCCTTATTCATGATTAATTTTTTTTAAGCGAGGTATTTATGGGTTCCTCTCTTCCATAGAGTAGAAAACCCCTGTGAATCACCAAGAGTGTGGGTAAAAGTTTACATCCTTTCACTCACTCTCCTTTTTGCAAGATGATGGTCTATAAAAATGGCTAAATTTTGAAGTTGATATCTTGCATTTATGGTTGAGGTGGGTCTTAAAGATAAGTGTAATGTGGAAGCTAATATGTTCAGAAAAATAGACTATCAACTAGCAAGGCTCACTCCCAAAATTACTCCCTTTTATAAGACCAAAAAAAATAGAGACTTAGTTGAGCATCCCAATGAGTCAAATCATCAAAAATCGGCTAATTATATGGTCGGGTGGATAAATGAGCAAGAAAGTAGTGAAGGCGGATCCCAAATCCCTACCTAGAAATTGGGTAGAGAAATTGTATGGTCATAATATTATCTCCACTGGCCAAGAGGGTCTTTCCCAGATGAGGTAGAGGTTTTAGAAGATAGCAGGAGTTGGTCTCTACCCAAATGGTTGCCCCACCTAGAAAAATATATTGGGAAGATTTTTGAGAAGGCAACACTTGAGAGTCGAGCTTGATTCTCTACCCCTTTAAAAATATTGCATTAGGTAGAAATTTGGGAAGTTTTCAAGTAAGAGATTAAGCCCAACTATCTACCTAGTACTAGAATTACCGATAGCATCGAGAGGCTTCGAGGAGGTGCATTAATGATCTCAGCTACTTTGGTATGGTTTTTTCATTGGTGCAAAGGTGGTAATTTAAAAATGCTATGGCTTACAAGGTAATTAATTCCAGTCACTCATCCACTTGACTAAAGGCCCATCATCTAATTGAAGGGGTAAAGTAGATGAGAATTGAATGCCTAACAAGAATATTAGAATGATCAAAGATACAAATTCATGCAGAAGAATCTAACCCCCTTCTAGACATTCATCGTTCATTCAATAAGTAGGGTACCAGCTAAGCACCTATCTTCCTCAACAATATTCTCTCACCTAACACCATTAATACTTATAATTTGAATTTATTGTAAAAATATTTTTATATAGCAGGATGCTAACCATTCCAACAGGTGACTCTTTAGCCATTACAATTCATATGTAAAGCTTACATTATTATGTTAATGTTAGTATTTTCCTATTTTGTATTCAAATTGAATCTTGTACATGTTTATGTGAATGTTGTGGGTTTATTTTTGGTAAAGCTAGTCGAGTGTGTATGCAATATTTCTACCATTTGAATTTCTTGCATTTAATTTGCTAGTTTTAAAATTCACTCACAATAGAGGGTGTCAAAGTGTAGGCAAGAGTAAGGTTGGATAATATGTTAGGTAATTCTCTTGTGTTTCTAGTGGTGGTGTCTTCTTAGCATACACATATCTTGATGTGGATATACCCATCCTTGTTAGTTTTGGATATAACCTCCTTTTATTCCTTTCCCACCTCATTTTCTCACTCTCTTTTTATGAAAGTAGCTAGTATTGAGGAACCCACCTTCTCTGGAGATCGATCACCCTACCTTCCCTAGGCATGATGGCCATTCGATAGTAGTGCAGGTCCATGGGCACATCAATCCTTTCCAATACTACCTCCCCATTAGGAAATATTCATGACCAATAGTTTCTAATTGGCTTGTAATTCCAATAAATAAATAAAAATTTCCATCCATATACCTTTGTGATTTTATTGTTGTGAAATACATATTAAAAATTGCATGTGTTTTGTTGTTCCATTATGCATGTTCCTAGGGATCATTAGGTATGTTGCAACCTGATAAGGAAGAACAATGGTATTGGCACTAAAAATTTGTAGAACCCTTTGAAAGAAAGGTGGAAGAAACACACTAAAGATAGTCACCACAAATAGAGGAAAACAACACCATAAAAATGTAGTCTCGTGGGTAAAAACATCGTTTGATAAACCAATGTGATTAAGGAATTTGAAGCTTATTTCTAAATGAGAGTGCATAAGGTTTTAATATTCAACAAGGATTTTTTGCTCACATTGGAGCTAGATAGGAAAGAAGGAGATCATATGCAATAGATTATGTAGCCAACCTATTAAGATTCAACTTCATTTTTACCTTACAAGTGGAGGTCAACTATTAAGTGTTACAGAGGAGGAGCACACTATTAAGGCTTGAGTCGAGAGTGTACAGTTGTGCTACCACAGTAAAGGAATCCTCATATAATTGAACAATTTTATTTTTAGGTGGAATGATTATAGTTTACATTGTACGATTGCCTAGAGGTGTATTATTGTAGCTTAGATTATACGATTGCCCTAGGATGTACGATTTCCTAGGGTTAAATAATTATTGTTCAGATTGAGTGGTTGTAGTTTGTAGTGTATGATTGCCTAAAGGTGTATGATTTTAGTTTATATTGGATGATTTTCCAAGGTTGTACGATTACCTACAAAATAATGATTACTTCTTAGATTATACAATTGCATTATAGAGTGTATGATTACCCTAGGTTGTACAATTATAGTTTAGATTGTACAATTGCAATTTAGAGTGTATGATTACCCTGGGTTGTACAAATGTTGTTTGCATCATTTAGTATTAGAGCTAGAAGATCTCTAAGGAGCAAGGAGAGATACATGTCTAAGTAGATATGAAACAATGAGGAAGAGTGAGGTTGTGAGGGTCTCGAACCACAAATTTGGTGGATATTATAAGAGAAATCATTGCTCGGTTGGACGCATTGGAAACCGCCTAGAGGAGGGGTACCCAAGTTGAATATGTGAGCGATAATGAAGAAGAGGAAGAAGAGGAAGCATACCAAACATGATTTCATAATGAATAAGAAGATAGATACCCAAGGTAAAGGTTTATTTGAGAAATTGCTAACATGGACAAAAAGTTGAAGTTACAAACCCCATCATATGATGGAAATTTAAACCTTGAAGAACTCATCGATTGGATTGTAGATATGGAAAAATATTTTGATTTTGAATCAATTGTAGACCCCAAGAGAGTGAAATTTTCTTGTACAAAGTTGAAAGGGCATGTGTCCTTGTGGTGGGACCATGTTCAAACTAAAAGAAAAATAAAAGGAAAATAGAAGATAAGGACATAGGAGAAAATAGTCACCAAGTTGAAGGTAAATTTCCTCCTATTAGATTACCAATCGGGCATTTTTAGGAAGTTGTAGAATTTTATACAAAAATAAATTATTATGAAATATTACACACAATAATTCTATAAGCTCAATACTTGGGCTGACCATGTGGAAGATGATGAGGAGAAGGTTTCAAAGTATATCAATGGAGTACAATTGTCCATACAAGATGAATTCAACATGATAAATATAAGGATGTAAGAGGAAGCCTATAAATATGCCTTTAAGGTTGAAGAGAAGTTTTTGTGAAGACAATAAAATAATCAAAGAGGAAGAGGATGGTCCTCATGAGGATGAGGGCAAGAAATCAATGGAAGAGGACAAAAAAACACGAAGAAGAAGCTAGTACTTAGCATAATGACTTTAACCAGAATTATAGCAGAGGAGGATATTTCTCAAGGGGAAGAGGTAGCTTTGGTAGAGGAATGGATAGAGGATTCTTCCCAAGGTATTATAGGTGTGGTGAAGATGATCATCAAGCATTTGAATGTCTAAATATACAAGAAATTAGTAGTAAAGAAAATGAGATCAGGAATCATGTTGTGATAGTAGATGAGGAAAGTATTGCTTCCCTAAAATACATGGAGGAGCCAAAAAAAGGAGAATATCTCATGATGAAGATATTTATTCTAAAACCGAAAAAGAGAGAATGTGAACCTACTTAGAGGATAGTCTTTTTAGAACAATGTGCAAATTAGGGATCAAATATTGCAAGGTTATTTTAGATAGTGGGAGTATGGATACTATCATATCCAATGAAATGGTAGAAAAACTAGGGTTGATTCGGATAGAACATCCCAATCTATACAAATACTCTTGGATACAAAAGGGACACCAAATTTTAGTCAATGAACAAATTCGGGTGAAATTTCAAATTGGATTTTGTAGAGATGAGGTCATCTGTGGTATTATGCCTATGGATGTTTGTCATGTGTTGTTGGAAGACCTTGGTAATTTTATAGAAACATTGTACATTATGGTAGTGAAAACACCTACACAATTATGAAGGATGGTAAGAAGAATGTGTTGGGTCCATTGAAGGACAAGGATGAAAGGGAGGACAATGGTCCAAAGGTATGTTTGATTTTTGGAAAGGAATTTTTAAAATAAATAACAAGGAAGAAATTTTATTTGGACTTGATTACCAAATCCACAGAGGGTGGGACAATAAACCAAGTGGATAAGGTTCTACGTGAAGTCAAGGAGTTGTTAGAAGAGTATGTAGAAATATTGTCATAAGAATTGTAGATTGTTTGTCCCTAATATAAAGTATTATCCATCACATTGATTTGATTCTAGAATTGAGTTTACCCAATAATAAAGCATATAGACTAACTTCAATAGAGAACAAGGAAATAAATAGATAAGTCCAAGAGTTATTGGATAAGGGATTAATTAGGGAGAGTTTAAGCCCATGTGTAGTACCAATTGTACTTGCACCAAAGAAAGGTGAAAAAGAAAAAATGTGTATAGACTCAAGGACTATCAATATGATAACCATAAAGTATAGATTTTCATTTCCATGCATGGATGATTTGATGGATTGCTTGAGTGGAGAAAAGTACTTTACGAAGATATATTTGAAGAGTGGTTATCATAAAATCTAAATTAGGGAAGAGGATGAGTGGAAAACTACATTCAAAATAAAGGATGGATTGTATGAGTGGCTGGTTATACCATTTGGATTGACAAATGCACCCAATACCTTTATGTGATTAATGAATGAAGAAATTTCTTCGTAAATTTGTGGTTTTCTATTTGGATGATATTTTGATATTTAGTAAAAGCAAGGAAGATCATTTAACACATTTGAGACTGGTCTTATAGATATTGAAGGGAGTGAAGTTGTTGGTCAACTTGAAGAAGTGTATTTTCATGAAAGAAGAATTGGTGTACTTAGGTTTTATGATTTCTCCAAAAATATTGTGAATGTATCCCAAGAAGGTTAAGACCATTATGAATTGACCTTCACCAAGAAGTAAGTTTGAGGCAAGGAGCTTTCATGGTCTAGCAAGTTTCTATAGGAATTTTATCAAAAAATGTAGTAGTATTTGTACATCAATTATAGAGACCCTAAAAGAATGAAGGTATGAATTTAAGTGGAAAGGAGTTTTCAAGTCCTAAAGGAAAAGCTAAAAAAGTAACAAGTTCTATCCTTATTGGATTTAAATAAGGTTTTTTAGGTGGATTGTGATGCAAATGGGATAGCAGTAGGAGGAATTCTAATCTAGGAGGGTAAGTCCATTGCCTATCTCAATGAGAATCCAAATGAATTAAAGAGGAAATACTCGATCTATGATAAGGATTTTTATGCCATCATTCAAGCCATGAAAAATTAGAGGTACTTTTTACTACCAAAAGAATTTATCTTGTTCATAGATAATCATGCTTTGCAATTTATTAACAACCAAAGGCATATGAAATGGGTAGAATTCTTGCAAGGGTACTAATTTTTCATAAAGCATAGAAGTGACAAATCAAATCAAGTAGTTGATATCTTGAGCAGGTGAAATTTTCTAGTTAATATGATGAGAGTAGAAGTTGTTGGTTTTGATGCCATGAAGGAGATTTATAGGGATGATGAAGATTTCAAGAAATCTTAGGTAGCATGTAGTTATCCTACTATAGCATATAGGACTCCATGACCTGAATATTTCATCCAAGAAATTATGTTATTCAAGGGACATTAGCTATGCATACCACAAAGTTCAATGAGAGAAAATTTGATAAGGGAAAAATATTATGGGGGACTTGCAGGATATTTTGGAATGGATAAAACCATAAAATAACTTGAAGAATATTACTATTGAATTGGAATGAATATGAATGTAATAAAATTTGTGCAAGGTTGCCAAGTATGCCAACATTCAAAAGTAAGGAGCCAAAATAATGGATTATATCAACCATTACCTATTCCAGATAGACTGTGGGAGGATATAATAAGCATAGATTTTTTTCTTGGATTGCCAAGGATACAAAAGTAAAATGACTCTATTTTTGTTGTGGTTGATAGATTCTCAAGGATGGCACATTTTATACCTTGCAATAAGATGAATGATGTGACTCATATTGCTACTTTATTCTTTGCAGAAGTGGTGAGATTACATGGGTTACCAAAGAGTATTATTTCATATAGGGATAGCAAATTTGTGGATAATTTTTGGAGGACATTGTGGAAGAATCTAGGTACTTAGTTATTTTATTTTAATCCAATCATAGGAACAACATCCCCATGAGACACCCAAAATAAAAGTAATTGGCTTCATCATTGTGGTTTGGTGAAGTTAAAGCAAGAATAGACCTATTACTATGAGGGATAAACTCTATCCTATGACATCCCTATCCTAGGTGAAAATGGAGACCAACGACTATAATGCATCATAGTTTTGCAAAGGATTCAATAAAGGTGGGTCAACAAATGTAGTATTTTGATGTTATAGCAAGGGAAAGTTTGATTCAAAATAGGTATAATGCTCCTTCCACCTTATTTTTAAGGTAGTCCATTTCTATATTGGACATGGTTTGCTAATGGTCAATCATAATGAGGAAACAGATCTTATAAAATCTTAAGGACTTGATTTAAGAAAGACTAAGGGCCAAAGTCACTATAGAAATGTTGAACTACCTCTACGATATCTTGGATCAAGTTTATAAGGTTTTTAAATCTATTTCTTGAGTGGCCTCAAACACGATGGATGACACAATAATAATTAGGTCAAAATAAAGGAAATTTCTCCCTGTCAAGATCTACAAGCTTGTTGGGTGGAAGATCTATAATTTTTTCATGAAAAAAGCTGCTCTAAAATGGAAATAGGAGGCTGATCCAATTGAGTGAATTTGTGCTTGGGATTTTTTTTACTTTTCTAAACTAGTCTTTTGGAGGATTGTGGTAGTATTTATGTTTATAGGTGGGTATATATTGGTTACCATTTCCCACAATATGATTATTTTTGTACTATCATTTAGGATTAAAGTTGGATGGTATTTCTTCTTCCTCATTAATATTTAGTTGTCCTCTACATGAGACAACAACTTCTGCTTGTTTAGTTAGTTCAATATCATCTTCAAAAGAATATATATGAGTCATTTATAAGGGATAAACTAATTGTTCTTACAAATTGCATATAAAAATATGCAAGAGATGTTTTTGGGCAATCATAAATACGAGTTTTATCACCAAGAATCACCATAGAGTTAGGAAGTCTATAGAAACTCACCCTTGGCTTGTTTATGTTAATAGAGGTCATCCATGGTGTATTTTTCTATTATATATGTTGGA
Organism: Wollemia nobilis; assembly: GCA_028583015.1. NCBI lineage: Eukaryota > Viridiplantae > Streptophyta > Pinopsida > Araucariales > Araucariaceae > Wollemia > Wollemia nobilis. The sequence continues at coordinate 10,171,059 of JAQPPZ010001925.1, forward strand.
TAACCATTTTAGAAAGTTCCTCAAAGCTTTTAATTAAAGGGTAAGATATTTAAAAATGCCATTCTAGGGATTCAATACTAAGGCTCTTAGAAAATAATTTTAGAATAAGTGTCTTCTCATTATAGGTAATGTCATGACAAGCAATCTAAAAGGTCCTAAGGTTATTAGTTGAATTCCATGAATTTAAGGGTTTCAAAGTTATGAGGATAGTGTTGACTAGTTGAAAATCCAGAAAAGGGTCTAAAGGTTGATTGTAATAGTCCTTATAAGAATATTTTTGGCCAATTTTTAATCCTTGAAGAGAATCTAATTGTAGTTTAAATTCATAATTTCATTGTATAAGTGTTCAACTTAGAGTTTATTTCTTGGTTTCTTGGGTAAGGGGGGTAAAATATAGCTTTATGTATAATTAGATGAGGTTGTAAATTAGTAGATGGGTAATTTTGAGGGCTTAGCCAAAAAACTAGAATTATATCATTTAATCCTAGGCTAATTTGAAGGAATGGGTTGATAGAAATAAGGTTGATAGGGACTTGAATTGAAGAAGAAGACATGTTGAAAAATGGGTCATAAGAAAACACATTGGTAGAAGTTCATACAATATGAAGAATGTTGATATTATAAACTTGATGTGCTAAGAGGTAGGGAGGTATGATACCCTCAAGAGGAAGGAGGAATAGGTGACCTATCTTATATAAATTATGTGATAATAGGAGGGTTAGACCCCATGTGGTTAAGACTAGAGGTGTTAAGATCCACATACAAAGACCCACAAGTTGGGTCTCTCTGATGCGAAACTATAGTGACAAACCTAGGTTACTGTAGAAGTTCCAAAAGGGACCCTTTTATAGTAAAATTTGTTAAGGGATCCTTGTCTACCCTTAAAATGATTTGCATAGCTTCTCTATTTCCTTAAATAAAGTGGCTAAATGATCCATAAATTAGAAAAAAATACTTCATCTTAATCATTGTTAACAAAGGAGAGGGTCATTTAGGGGGGAGCTTTCTCCTCTTTTTCCTCAAAAGTAGGATTCTCAAATGTTATATGATCCCCTTACGACTCAGGTAGTGATGATAAGGAGTTTAGATTTGTAGCTAATTGTTGTGTAATATTGCAAGGAAGATAAATAGGTTCATCTATGGGAATATTCAATTTTTGTTAAGATTTTTTTTTATAGAGTTCCTTAATTAAAATGAAGATGTTTCAAAAATTTTATATCACCTTTATCTAGATCTAATCTAGATGCCCTAAGATGAATCCTTGATATATCTAAATAAATTTATATACCTATGGGTACATGCAAGCAATCTTAGTTACATCGATATACATGGTTATGCATGAGTGAAAATCTTGAGGTACTAAAAGAGTTTGATACAAATCATGGCCACACATAGATATGTGACCCAAAATTGATACATGAGAGAAATATCCCTCCTTATGACTCTTGTTATCCCATTGTTTTATACTCACCAAGAGGGATAAGCCCCAAGGTTTACACTATGGTTTACTTAAGGGGTCATTAACATTCCCCCAATAGAAAAAAAAAATTAGTTATGTTCTTATTATATTTATTAATATGAGCTAATCCAAGAAAATAACTTTAGGTGGTGATGATTAAAAGTATGATTAATTGTTATGTTTGATTAAAGCAAGGTTTAGGATAAAATATTTAAGGATATGCATGGTGTTCACATCCGGTTCACCAAAGAATGTGGCACAAAAAAAGAGTTTATCCTATGTGCCACACCTTAAGTCCAAGGCAAGCACCTATGCCCTCAAATCTATGTTTTGGATTCACCAAGGGTATTTTTAGATGTACCTTAAATCTATGTTTTGCATGTTGATTAGCAAACATCTAAGGCTTGATTTTGATTCCTAAGATGCTGGAGAGTAAATACACAATGCTTGTGAAAATAAATATGCAAGAATAAGTAATCCTTAGACTTGTGTGGTGTTTCATGTTGAATGGATTCAAGAAATTAAATATCTTTTGTTTTTCTTTTCAAAGTGTTAAACCAAGATAATCAAATCTATAAGCAATGTAACCTATTCTAAGATGTTATTGCATGCCAATGAAATTAAATGTCTAATCATACAAATATAAAGAAAACGAAGGTCACTCCTTTGTAATTATTAATGCAAACTAACATAATTAGATATGAAATGACCCAATATCATGCTTTCCTTACATGGATGCCTAAATACAAAACAAAATTTAATATTTTGTCTAGAGCAAGAATGATCAAGTCTAATATGTATATGCAAAATAATTTGATGCATCTAAATGAGATAACTAGCCACAAAGGTTGGACAAATTTGCTTACTAACACTAAAATTTATGTCTAATTTTTAGACTTATCTAAATGAGATAACTAACCATAAAGGTTGGACAAATTTGCTTACTAACACTAAAATTTATGTCTAATTTTTAGACTTATTACATAAGATTTGATACTTTTACAAAATTATTCACAAAACCTAATATAATGCTTCAAAATATTATAAAACATAAAAATACCATATCAAAACTAAGAATAAAGGTTGAGACTAAAATTTCATACGTGTTCTTTAGAATGTGTGGAAATACTATTCCCCTACCAAAATGTTGTGATATTTTCATATTTAATTTAAAAATATTTAATTAAATAATACATAATTATCTAGTTGTAATATATATTCTTAAAAATTTAAATTTAAACTAATATTTTACGAAACATGCAATTAATTTTTTTATTAAATGTTTACGCCCTTTCTCGAGGTGAGGAAAATAAATAAAAAATGAGCCGTCAAGTTATGTGTCCTACGACATCAAAGTGGAACGAAAATCCTTTATAAGCATATGTCGTTAAAAACGGTTAAAAATATAAACTATTCTTAAATAATACAAGCCTAGATTTGCACAACACTGGTAAAAAATAAGCTTGGTAGTGTTTCTGTTGTGGATCTCTCTGTTTGAAGAGGGAGACGAATTGCATGATCAATGTCTACATGCCCTGAGAGCTTGCTAAGAATTGAGCTGCATTCGTATAGTCTGTCATGGAATCTCAGCTGATATAAAACTCAACTCTTATTCGACGTGTAGCGAGCTGTTTAAGCTCCCAAGAGACACAAGTAGGAAACACGTGTCTCACACTGCTTATGTAGGCTATTTCGTCTCAATAACTCGTCTTCCCTTTTACAAAAGCCTACGCATCGTATGGGTTCCTCGCAAGGAAGGCATACGTGTGGTTTCATCATCCAAATTTTAATCGTACTAATAGTTTTTTTTTTTTGTTAAAAAAAATTAAATTTTTTATTAAAAATAAAAACAGTTTTATTTTTAATTAAATTTTAAAATATATTTTTATTTTTAATATAAATAATTTTAATTTATTTAATACAATTTTAATTTATTTATTTATGTGTGTTAAAATTTACTTATAACATGGAATGAGAAGAGGGTTTTTTGAGATGACGGTGGGCGGGAAGGCTTCTACGGGAGAGCACGGGAGCGCCAGCAGATCGAACCACGGGCACAGCAGGGCGGAAGGAGAGCAACCAGAGTCGGGGGCACTGAGGAGTCCTTGCCATCTAAAGATGGTGTCAGCCATGGCAAGGATCCGCCAGACAAATGGGGAGGTGGACCTCAGAAGTCGTATGCTCAGGCAGCGACTTCAGAAACCCTAAGCGGCATCTTCACCGAGGATTTGTTTTATACCGAGGACGAGTTGGACATCCCGACGAAAATTCTTTCAAGCTTCATGGAATTCGAAAAATTTACCCTCATTGGTAAGTTTATTGGTGGTCGGCCAGATATGGAGACCATTCGCAAATGGGCATCAGGCAAATGGAGAACCTCTGGTCACATGGAGTTGGCGGCCTTAACCCGGGGTTTTTTTGCGATTAGACTGAACAACAAGGAGGACTACTGCAAAATCCTGGCTGGAGGTCCTTGGTTCCTGGGCCGTAGGAGTCTCTTTCTAAGGAAGTGGGGTATGGACTTCAACCCTGATACCCAGAACATCAACATTGCTCCAATATGGGTCAGGCTCCCGAGTCTCCCTCTTTTCTGTTGGCATGAAAATGTAATTAGAGGAATTGCCCGCTCCATTGGGGAGTTGGTCACCATTGACCCTCCCACCAGAGCTCGAACAAGATTTTTCCAAGCCCATTTCTGTGTCTTGGCGGACTTGGAGGCAGTCCTCCCCTCCTCCATCACTCTTTGGTCCAGAGGTTCCATTCTCCACAAGCAAGCCATTGCATATGAGAATAGACCAGCTTTCTGCCCCCAGTGCAGTTCTCAAGGGCACCTCCAGCACAATTGTCCTCTTCAAAAGCCGGGGAAGAAGAAGCGGGATTCCTGTAACCCCTTGGAACACGGTGTTGGTCAGGCGAAGCCCCTTGTTACGAAAGACCATAAGTCTCCAGGCCCATCCAGGGACCTTCACGAATCCTCCCACCCAAAAGAAGGAATCTCCCTCCAATCGGACTCTCAGCTGTGTGTTGCTAGCACCCTTCTAGGACCTCAGGTGGTGAAGGATCAGTCCCCCCCCAACACACCTCACAGGCAAATTTACCCATTCTTCAATACCAAAACCCTTCCGAGTCCCAAATTGTGCTGGAAGATTACCTACTGGGAAGGAGGGGTGGCCCTCCCAAAACACCACTCAGTCAGGTCCACCCGGGCTCCAAGACCTGGGCCCTTTCGATTTCAGACAATCCCAAACCTTGCTAGAAGATTACCTCCTAGGAAGGAGGGTCATCAACCAGATCGGACATATGAGCCCTCAAATTACTAGGAGTCGAAAGCAAAATGTGAATTATGGAAGTGTGAGGAAGCAAGGCCAACCTCCCAACAAAGACAGAAGAGACAAAGAGACGACGGTAGACGTCGCGAATGGCACTCAATGTCTGTTGTTTTCAGATGACTCTGATACTCAGACGAGCGATGTGCATGTGCCTAAACCTCCCTTCCAACAAGGAAAAGGAGGCAAGAAGAACCTCAAACTATCCAGATGAATCTGAAGCAGACCCAGGAGCGTCAAAACTCGGAGGATCTGGAGGATTTGGACTAGCTGTGATATGTCTGAACTCAGAGGATCAGGAGGATCCGGAATTACTGTTTTCCTCATCTGGTGTTTAGCTGGTTTTGCTTCTACTCTCCAATGGTTCATTTTCTTCGGTTGTTACTTTTTGTTATCCTATTTAAATTTCATTTTGTTTCCTGGTTAATCAGGCATAAATGCCTTTTCTGTAGCCTCCAGGCAATTATTTTAGGGGTTATGTTTCATTTTCTTCGGCTGTTACTTTTTGTTATCCTGTTTAAATTTCGTTTTGTTTCCTGGTTAACCAGGCATAAATGTCGTTTCTGTTGCCTTCGGGCAATTAGTTTAGGGGTTACAATTTTTGTAATAGGCTTATACATAAAGCCAAGAGGCATGATGCAAGGCTGATTTTGTACATAAGGTTTTGAGATCCTCTATAAAAACCCTTTGTTAATCTACTATAATAATTACCAAAAAAATTTACTTATAACATATATAAGTTTGATATACACTAAATTTTTTCTTATCTAGCCATATCAAATTTTAAGTTGTTTGTATTAATTACATTTTAAATTATTAAATTTATGTTAATCTATAAAATTGATAATGGACTTAACTTCTCTTAATTACTTTTAAGAGATGTCCATAGCTGTCTATATATAAAAAAAAAATTATATTTTTTTATTGATAAATTTTAAGGTTTGGATATATCGATGTTGTTTATATTTTAATAAAATATTAAAAATATAAATACAAATTTTTTTAGATAAAAAAAAATTCTAAAAATTAATTTAAAATTATATTGAATGTAATCCGATAAAAACAAACTGAAATATATAATATAGTCACAAGATGCTTCTCACATTTTAGGATTGTGCATAGCACTACATAACATATACTCTTCCTCAACAATTAAACATGAAATATACAACTATAAGATCCTTTCCCTACAACAATAACACCCCACAGAGAGAAAAGGTACAGATACATTTGTCTCATCCTATGTTTCACCATATCCCCATAAGGAAACACCCTCGTTATAGAGGTTCTTCCAACGTGATTCGTCTCTCATTCTACTTTCCACCATTTCCCCATAAGTAAACACCCTGTAACGCTGTGGGTGCTCATCATCAATCAGTTCTTCTGGCGTCCTTATCTCCATCTCGTCTGGAAAAAGGCTAAACAAGGACAAAGACAGACGAGACTGGCGCCTTTTCACCACCACCCGGTGTTTCACACAGGGAATCCGACCGTTGCTCCATGCCTGCACTCTCACACACATACATACTATACCATCACAATATTCACATTACCAGAGGCTCTCCATTACATAATTTCCTAATCTTACTTTATGTTCCAGGAACACGCTGTATGATTATACAGAGCTATACAATATATTTGGAGGAATATGTAGGAGCATGCTGTAATAATTACCTCAAGCGAATCGCCGGCGAAGACCACTAGCGAGTTGGGAATGGATTTCACGTCCAGCCAATCTCCCCCTTTATTCATAACTTGAAGGCCACCGGGGTCGTCTTCGTATATTACGCTAAAGCTATTTTTGTCGGTGTTTTCAGACGCCAGCTCGGACGACACGTCATACAGATTCATGCGGAAGAGGGAATGGCCATGGCCAAAGTCAGCATCATAGTACTTGCTCACACCCCAGCTAGCAAGAAATATCTGGTGGATTCTTTTCGACACCGCACTCATTCCAGTGATGCACTCTTCCATGATTTCGCTGTCATTAAAAATTAAAAAAAATAAAAATAAAAATAAAAAATAAATTAATGATTTGAGTTTCTTCCATATTGAATAATGTCCTTGCGATCTCAGATCTCTGTACAGCTACATCACATACTTAAAAAAAATTAGCTACATTTATTTAAAAGTAATAAAAGAGCTTCTTTCTTCCTTGTGGTTACCAGAACTTTTGGTTTCCCTGAGGCCATAGTTGATCTGAGAACTCTCGTACGGCTTCAGGACGATGAGATCTACCGATGCCGAAGCTTTCGTAAAAGGGAAGTTGGGGTCTCGGGGGATAGTAACCGCCGAAACGAATGGGAGAAACGTTTTTCATCTTTGTCTCTGGTGGAAGCTTAAACGCGTCGCGACACACCAAAGCAGCGTTGCGGAGAAGATCGTCTGAAATTCCATGATTGATTACCAGAAAAATGCCCAGTTCTTGACAAGCCCTCAGAGCTTGTAGACTTTCATCGTGCAATTCTTTTTCTTCTCCAAAGCGAGAGAGGTCCAAAACAGGAAGACCGACAGGCTTTGGTTGACACGCGTCGCGATCGTTGATGGCCATTGCACGAGCCGTGGCGTAAGGACCCTCCGATTGAAGTAGAATAGCAAGATGTAACTAAACTGTGGCGTTGCAGTTTCTGCCCAAGTGTGGACCTGAAAGAAACTATATAGATTTACGAGGGGAAGCACGCCTGTGAGAAATTAAAGGAAGCTTTTGTCGCATAGAGAAGGGAATCTTTCGTCGCGATATAAATCTAACGCCACCAGGACAGATAAAATCAAAGATTCCTGTACTGGGATGGTTGCGTGTAACTCACGCGAAAATATACATCCCACGTACCACATAAGACGATAATAGTGACGTTGCCCCCTATTGCATCCGTTTCTTTAAAACAGGGAGAATGGAAGCTATATCACATAGGCGGTCAATTCATGATGACGATGACCTCGTTCACTTCAGCCATAAATTTTACGTGTGGGTCTGATTCGCAGTATCAAACAAAAAGGTCTTACATTTAATATCTTATGTTGTTTTTAAATCTTTTTATTTCATTTGAGTTAGCTATTTGGCATACTGTTTTTATTTATTTTTTTAATGAAGAGACTATATATTAAATATAGTGTTTAATCATTGTTTTTATTTATTTTTTTGAATGAAGAGGCAATATATTAAATATAGCGTCTAATCATACAAAAGTGGATGGACTACCACGTCACACCCCATACACTATCCGAATCGGTTGAGAAAAACAATTAGGAAATAAAAAACCATCAGTTACTACAAACTCCAAGTAAACCCCACACTGGCTTAAAGAATAGCCAGGATCGCAATTAAGACAACGATCAAAACGTCAACAGCAAAATACTAGAACCATACAAAAAGAAGATCAAGGACACCGGCCATTAAATATTCCACCCCGACCCAATATGGGTGACAGACTTTTCAGTAGCAGGCTGAGCAAAGCCTCAAAAGGGGTATTCCATCCATCAGCATCCCCAACAGTGCCCGAGCTCTAACCAGTATTAGCATCTCCATCACTTCCCCTCTGAGAACCGACCTGACCAGAAGAAATTGGGGGAGTTCCCCAGCCCTAAGGAGCTGCCCAACTAGCCATACCTTGTAACTAGTCAGGTTGAGGGTGAGCATCCCAAGCAGAAATCTGCTAAGCATGGTGTGAACATAGCAGACCCTGCACTTGATCCCCAGAGGGTTGTGTGCGAGCTCTAGAAGACGGTCGGTCCCTACGTTGTTTGGATATGGAACGGGTGCGCTGCTCATGGTTCGGGGGGCTCTACTCACAGCACATGGGGCATTACCCCAATGATCAATTAGCTCCTGTAGATGATTAAGCTCCATTGCAACTTTATTAGCTTGCACTTGAATCTGTAACCAAGCATCATGAAATACCATAAGCTTATTTGAAAGAGAAAAAATAATAGAGGGAGTTTTATCTACAAAAACTATCTCATTCCTTGACTTCCATATATGAAATAATATGCTAATTCTTAAAATGTTCTAGAATTCTAGCAAATGTTGAGAAAACTATGGAGGATCACCTAATAGATTATGTAGCCAGGTGAAACGAGTAAGCATAAAAGGCTGAAAGAAGGACTCCATCCACTCCCAGGCCATATGAACTCTATGGAAGTTCTAGAAAATATGCAAAGTGGACTCTGCTTCCCCACAGAAAGAGCAAGTGGGAGAAACAATGCCCAAATGCCTAACCCTTGAGCCAAGCGGCAACCCCTGATACAACAAACTCCAGCCAAAGGAGGTCTGCTTAGGTTCAATATAGGATTCCCAAGCGAGCTAAAAGTGAGCTCTCCATATGGATTTGGAAGAGAACAAATCCCAACGCGTATTAAGCTTGGGCACCATTGGCAAATTAGACAAAATCCAGTTGTATCCATGCTTAGTACTATAATTAAATAGGACATGTTTATACGATTCCCACTCTTTCCACAATGGTTGCTGAACAACCTGGCCAAGCTTAGGCCACAAAGAGAAAGGTGTACAGTTAATAACCACCTTGTATGTATCTTTGTCAATAGCCTGTAACCTATATTGTTGTTGAAACTGCGACTAAGGGATCCAATCGCCAGACTGTCTACAAAAAAAACTGAAAGGGACACAACACCCCTTTTAAAAAAAAAAATAGCATGGATCCACTAAACTTGAGCAAGGGGTTGTCTCTAATGCGGAACTACAAGGGACCACCAAACATTCAAATCTGCAATAGTTGTTCCCTTGTGACAACTAATTCCTTTCCAATGGAGCCAGGGTTTGATTGACTCCCAAGCTCTCCAAAGACTTTGAGTCACAAAGGAGCCAGTAATTTTACAAAAAACAAGGGCTACAATAATGGAAGGGAAATCCAACCCTTGCCAACATTTCTTGCCAATGGGTAACCCTATCGCCACACAATTCCTAATAAGAACTTTCCATGCTTCATCCCCTTTGAGATATCTAATAATCCATTTAGCACTGAGAGCTAATCCTTGATGGAAACAGTTAAATAGTCCCAAACCTCCTGATTTTTTAGGGAGGCAACAAAATTCCTAGGCTACCCAATGGAAGCCATTTTCTGAGAGGAATTAGCCCATAAAAAGTCCTGCAGAAGCTTTTCTAGCTTCTTATAACAAGCTTGAGAGGGAACCCAACAGGAGGAATAGTAAACATGTGTACTGGCAAGAATTTTAGAGCAGATTTGAAATTTTTTCGTAAGGGATAATTTCTTGGTGATCCAGTAATTGAGCTTGGTATCTACCTTTTGCACAACATATTCCCAAAGCTGAGAAGGGGTGCTTTGAAAAGCAAAGGGAACGCCTAAGAATTTGAACATCTCCCCTGGATGTATCCATTACCATTGGTAATGCTCTAACCAGGGTGGAAGGGGATGTGAGGATTGTCTATAACAAGTAATTTTCCTCCAATGGACGTTGGAACCAGATGCTTTACAAAATACATCCAGGTTGGAAAGAGCCTGTGTGACAGACACTTCATCTTTAGTGAGCATTAAGAAGGAATCATCTACAAAGTGTCCATTGATGAGCTGCCCTTGCCCTCCTGGTAGGGAAATATTGATTATGGAGCCTGATTAAATCAGAGGCCTTTGTTTCAGCCGCACGTAGACCCACTACGCGAAAGAGGGGGGTGTAGGGGGGCATTAGCCCCCCTACTACTATTGTCAGTGGGGTCCATGGAGGGGCGACGCCCCCGAAGCTAAAAATAGATGTTTTTTTTCTCTATGTAAATCTAGACCATTTGATATTGGTCACAGATCGGATGATAGATTTTAGGTAGGATTTTTTGCCTAAAATTGTAATGCATTATTATAAGAGGAGGTTGTACGACGACTAAAAATGTAATGAGGTGTGCGACTGTGTACAGAGGGGTTTTTTGGATAGAATACAAAGGGCCTGGTTATTTTCTCTGTGGAGTAGCCCAATTTGGGTGAACCACGTTATATCTGTGTCTATTGTGTATTGTATATTTTCTTTTGTGTTTATTTTCACATTATATTATTGTTTGTATTTGTTAATTAATCCTAACAACTGGTATCAGAGCTTAGAATTTGAAAAATACACTTGAAAGGAGGGTTTCTAGTTCGAGTGGGAGCAATGGCAGAAGAAAGCAGATTTAGGGTTGAGAAGTTCAATGGCCAAAACTACCAGCTATAGAAAATGCAAATGGAGGATTATCTTTATCAGAAAGATATTTACCTACCATTAGGTAGAGTAGAAAAGAACCCGAAATCAACGACTGACAAAGAATGGGAATTTCTGGATAGAAAAGCACTAAGAACAATATGGCTATGCTTGGCATCGTTGGTGGCCTTCAATATTGCAAAAGAAAAGACAATAGAGGGTTTAATGAATGCATTGGATAAACTGTATGAAAAACCCTCGGCTTTGAACAAGGTATTTCTTATGAAACGTTTATTTAATATGCAGATGTCAAAGGGTGGGTCCGTTATTGATCATTTAAATGAATTTAACACAATTACAAATCAGTTAAGCTCTATAGGAGTAAACTTTGATGATGAGGTTAGGGCTCTCTTCATTTTGTGCTCATTGTTAGAAAGCTGGAATGGCTTGGTAATGGCTCTGAGTAATTCTGTCTCTGGTTCAAATACTTTAAAGTTTGATGATGTTATTGGTGTTATCCTTAGTGAGGAAATGCGACGAAAAAGCACATGTGAAACATCAGGTAATGCTTTGACTGTACAGAACAGGGGGAGACAAAGGGAGAGAGGAAAAAGCCCAGGGAATCATGGAAAATCAAAGAAAGGTAGATCCAAATCCAAAGGGAAGTAGTTGGAATGTTGGCATTGCAGGAAGAACACCTAAAAAGAGACTGTTGGAATCGAAAAAAAAATAGGGAGAAGAAAAATAGGGTAATCAGGAAGCAAACGTTGTAGGTGATGTATTGCAAGATGCTTTAATTCTTTCACTAGATAATATTAATGATTGTCGGGTGCTAGATTCTAATGCATCATATCATGCCACACCCCATAGAAAATATTTTCTAGATTATGTTCAGGGTGATTTTGGACAGGTCTATCTGGGTGATGATAGACCATGTAAAATCATAGGAAAGGGTAACATACAAATAAAGTTACCAAATGGAAACCAATGGTTTTTGAAAGAGGTAAGGCATATTTTTGAATTAAGAAGAAATATAATTTCCACAGGGTAGTTGGATAGTGAAGGATGTACAGTTACATTCTCAACAAACTCATGGAAGGTCGCTAAAGGATCAATGTTATTAGCAAAAGAAAATAAGGAAGGTACATTGTATGTATGGACTGGTAATATTGACATTTATATTGCTTTAGCTTCTACAAGAGTGGATACAACTTCGTGGCATCATAGGCTTGGACACATGAGTGCAAAGGGGATGTAGATTCTCCATTCAAGAAATGTTTTTCCAAGTCTAAAGCAGGTTGAATTAGACTTCTATGAGAACTGCATTCATGGAAAACATAAAAGAGTCAGATTTCTCAGAGTTGGAAAAAAGAAGAGTGAAAAGCTAGAGGTTGTACATTCAGATGTATGGGGACCAGCTCAGGTATCATCTCTTGGTGGCTCTCATTATTATGTTATGTTTATTGATGATGCAACTAGAAAAATATGGGTTTACATGTATTTGAAATAAATCAGATGTTTTTGATATATTTAAGAAATGGAAAGCTTTGGTTGAGAATGAGACTAAAAATAAGCTAAAGTATATTAGATTTGATAATGAAGGTGAGTACTGCAGCAAAGAGTTTGATAGTTATTGTTCATACCATGGGATTCGTAGAGTGAAGAAGATTCCAGGAACTCCACAAGAAAATGGTGTGTCAAAAAGGATGAACAGGACTATCATGGAATGTGCTAGGTGCATGAGAATACATGCAGGATTGCCCTTATAGTTTTGGATAGATGTTGTGGATACTGCAGTTTATTTAATAAACAGAGGACCTTCAAGTTACCTAGATGGTGGGATTCCATAAGAGGCATGGACAAGTAAGCTTGTTAATTACTCATTTTTAAAGACTTTTGGTTGTGAAGCTTTCATGCATATCAGTAAAGAAAAACAAACTAAACTTGACATAAAATCCAAGTGTTTTTCATTGGATATGGAGTTAATGATTTTGGTTATCATTTTTGGGATTATGCAAATCACAAAATAATTAGGAGTAGAGATGTAATATTCAATGAGAAGGTCATGTATAAGGATCAGTTGCAAAAAAAGAAACAAGAAAAGGAAAACACAAAATACACAATATTTCATGAAATTGAAACTCCAAAGGTGCTAGAAAATAAACAAAAACAACAAGAAGTAGCACCTCAAACTCCTGCAACTATTGTTAGAAAATCTACCAGGATAAGTAGACCTCATGTACGTTACTTTTCGTCATTATATTATGTATTATTGTCTCTCTGGTGAACCAGAAACATAGTAAGAAGCAATGCAGGTAGAAACCAAGAAGAAGTGGGAGCAAGGCATGGAAGAGGAGATGGACTCTTTGATAAACAATAAAACTTGGGATTTGTCCAATTGCCTGCAGGAAAAAGAGCATTGCAAAACAAATGGATTTACAGGGTGAAAGAAGAAGATGGAGAAAAAAATAGGTATAAGGATAGACTGGTTGTAAAGGGGTTTGCATAGAAGAAAGGTATTGATTATGATGAAATTTTTTCTCCTATTGTTAAAATGACTTCAATCAGAACTGTTTTAAGCTTAGTGGTTGTAGATGATTTACACCTTAAACAATTAGATGTAAAAGCAACTTTTTTCCATGGGGATTTGGAGGAAGAGATTTATATCTAGCAACCACAAGGGTATGAGGTCAAAGGAAATGAGGAATTAGTATGCAGGTTGAAAAAGAGCCTATATGGCCTAAAGCAAGCTCCAAGGCAGTGGTACATAAAATTTGATAGGTTTATGTCAGATCAAGGTTATAGTAGATGTTATTCTGACCATTGTGTTTATTTTAAGAGAATGGATAATGGTAACTATATTATCTTGTTATTGTATGTAGATGACATGCTTGTTGCAGGGTCTAACATGCAGGATATAATTGCACTCAAAATAAAATTGGCAGAGTCATTTGCAATGAAGGATTTGGGTGCTGCAAAGCAAATCCTTGGTATGAGAATAACAAGAGATAGGAAAATTCGTAAATTAAAATTGTCTCAGAGTGAGTACATTGAGAAGGTGTTATAAATATTCAATATGCAGGATGCAAAACCTATTAGCACACCTTTGGGAAATCATTTCAAACTGACCAAAGAGATGTGCCCTAAGACACAGGAGGAGATTAACTACATGTCCAAGGTTCCTTATTCATCAGCAATTGGCAGTTTGATGTATGTGATGGTGTGCACAAGACCAGATATTACACATGCAGTGGGAGTTGTGAGTAGGTTTATGAGTGATCCAGGAAGAAAGCATTGGGAGGCAGTGAAGTGGATTCTTAGGTATTTGAGAGGTACTGTCACTTTGGCATTATGCTTTGGAGGATCTAATACTGCTTTATAGGGATATGTTGATTTAGATATGGTAGATGATATAGATAGTAGGAGTACCACAGGGTATGTTTTTACTGTAGGTGAAACTGCAATAAGTTGGATTTCAAAATTACAAAAGGTTGTTGTAATGTCAATAATATAAGTAAAGTATGTTGCTGTTACAGAGGCTAGTAAGGAGATGATTTGGTTACAAAGGTTTATGAACAAGTTGGGAAAGAAGCAGGAGAATAGCACATTATATAGTGACAGTCAAAGTGTCATTCATCTTGCAAAGAATTCAGCTTTCCATTCCAGGACTAAACACATACATACCAAGCACCATTTCATACGCCCGGTTTTAGAAGATGAACAATTAAAATTGAAGAAGATACACACTAGCCAGAATCCTGCAGATATGTTCACAAAGGCGGTAACCAAGGAGAAACTGATTTCCTGCTTAGTTTTAGTTGGTCTTCAAGCATGACGGTAAAATATGAGAAACTTTCCAGGCCCAAAGTTGAAGCATAGTCTAGCAAGTGCAGTAGTGATGGATTTGTGATCAGTATCCAAGTGGGAGATTGTTGATTATGGAGCCTGATTAAATCGGAGGCCTTTATTTCAGCCAAACTTGGACCCACTACGTGAAAGAGGGTGGGTGTAGGAGGGGCATTAGCCCCCCTACTACTATCACTAGGGGGGTCCAAGGGGGCGGTCACAGATTGAATGGTATATTTTAGGCAGGATTTTTTGTCCTAAAATTGTAATGCATTATTATAAGAGGAGGTTGTACAACGACTAAAAATGTAATGAGGTGTGCGATTGTGTACAGAGAGGGATTTTTGGATGGAATACAAAGGGCCTGGTTATTTTCTTTGTGGAGTAGCCCGATTTGGGTGAACCACGTTATATCTGTGTCTATTGTGTATTGCATATTTTATTTTGTGTTTATTTTTGAATTATATTATTGTTTGTATTTGTTAATTAATCCTAATAGGAAATACCCTTAACCATTCCTTGCGAAGCTTTACGAGCAAGAAGGTAACCAAAAGCTTCAGCTGCAAGCACATAAAGGGAAGGGGCAAGAGGATAATATTAACGAATAGATCTATATAAACCAATGCATTCTGATTGCATTCCATTCAATGTGAGAACAACTAAGGCATTTGTAAATAACATTTTCACAGAATGGACAAATTCGGGTCCAAAGCCCAATGTTGTAAGCATTGAGAGTGTGAAATGCCATTCAATTCTGTCAGGATTTTTCAAAGTCAATCTTAATAAAAAGTGCATCTTGCTGAGACTATCGCGCCCAGTCCATCCCTTCTCAAACTGCTAGAACATTATCCAGAATATAGCGATTGTGAATAAATCCTGTTTGCTTAGGCCTCACAATTAGAGGAAGGAGAGGCCTAAGTCTAAGAGCAAGAGCTTTAGCAATAATTTTATAGCTAACATTCAGCAAAGTGATAGGCCTCCAGTTAGTGATTACCTCAGGATCACCAAGATTTGGGATGAACTTTATATTTCCTCTATTGATGAGGGAGCCTAGAGAACTAGAATGCAGAGCTTACTGATAAAATCGAAAAAGGTCTGGCCCAACCATATCCCACAAGGTTTTATAAAATTTACAAGGAAACCCATCAATACTAGGTACTTTGTCATTAGCCATATGAGATAAGGCTTCAGTAAGATCTTCTAAATAAAGAGGTTTATCATAGGCTTCAGTTTGAGAAGGTGAAAGCTTCTTTGGAACCACCGAGTAACATTCATCCAGCGCTTGTTGTCTCTCAATAGAGAGATGCTGAGCAACAAATACCTGCTGGTAATGGTGAATGAATACCTTAGAAATATCAGGTATATCTAAAAGACTTTCATCATTATGCATAATGGATTTGAACTAAACCACCTATCGAGGTTGTCTAAGGCGTTGGAAAACTTACTTAGAAACCCTATCATCGACCTTGATCCAATGCATTCGAGCACGAAGCTGAGCATCTCGAGCCTCATAGAGCTCAGCCTTCTTGAGCTCATGCCAAAGAATCGCAACATACTGTTGTAGAGTGACACTGAGAGGGGAGGCATCAAGTCTAACAGATGCTGAGGCAAACTCCCGCTTTATGGCCAGATTGGAATTTTTACGCAACTGGGCAAGCTTGACCCTAAGATTGCGAAGCAAAGTGGTTGTACGACTGATAGCATCACTCCACCACACAATCCACCCCAAGTGACCTCAAGACCGAGGAAACAAATTCCAAACCTTAGTAATGTGTGCAACAAAAGTAGGATGCTGGAGAAAGGAAGTATTTAGAAAAAACTGAGATGAGAAGGTCTTATCAGGTAGAGTCTTCGAAGAAATTTTAAAGAGGATATGAACATGATCTGACACTATGGAACCGGGAAGAGCTACCACGAGAGGAGCAGAAGGCACAAGGATCTGAAAACTAAACCCAAAATGGTCTGTAAGCATGGCTTTGTCCAATCACTTGAGAACACGATCATCCCCATTTTGAAAATCTGACCAAGAAAAACAGAGTGAATGCAGGAAGTCTTTGGAGGAAGAACAAGCATTGGGGTCAAAAATCCCTAGTTTATTCTTTAGAAAAAACCAAGCTTCACGTTCCCCAACACACCACCACACTGGGAGGTGGCCCACTTTATTGAAATTTGTCTCAATAATATTGAAATTGCCACAAAAAAACCATATAGTAGGAGGTAAGGACAAAGCTAACCACCGCCATAGGGCACATCGCTCAGGGGCATGATTGAAGGTATATATATTTACAATACCAAAATAATTTCCATCAATTTCAAAGAGAGTCCATACCACCTGATTAGTAGGGTCTACTCCACAAGTAACCAGATGAGACTGTCAAGTGGGAGCCACAAAAGTGATTGCTTCACCTCTACCAACTGCATGATTAGTTGCATAAAATTAGCTGCCAGGACAAATAAATTAATAGACACATTGCAAGTTAAAAGCAGAAACCTTAACTTCTTGTAAACAAAGAAAATCAAACCTGCCATGTAGATGATAAATTTTGTCAACTTCACTATGAACCAAGTATTTATGGATTGGATCCGTTAAACCTATGACATTATAGGAGAGAAATATCATGAGGAACTATCAAGCTGCATATCACCTTCAATAATATTTGAAACCCCTAGATCCCCAAGCGAGGAGTAGGAGTTTGAGATAAATTGGTCATGATTTTCTTCTAGAAACATGGTATACGAGCGTTTATCAGAATTGGAACTGCGAGATCTTCTCGCTCGAACCTTTTCAAGGGCCACATGCAAAGTACTCTACAAACCCTCATTTTCCACTATAGCAAAAGCCCTGTGAGAGGACGTTGGTGCTATGCCTTGCATGGCCATTTTATCTTTCGATGCATGCATCAAAGGAGCCGTTCGCAAACCATAAGGTTTACCCAAGGGCTTTATTGGACGATTTCGTTTGGCAATAGTGGTCTAGGAATCCTGCAAACCAATCTACGAGGGTCATTTCTCACCAGGAGAAGCTCTAGATGGAGGCACATGCATTGAACTTGTAGGATTAGATGTAACCTTATTATGCTTGAATCTTCCCTCCATGAGTAGGTAATATTTCATCATATGAGATGTCGACTGATAGCAAAAGTAGGTTTTTGCGATATTAATATAGAATAGCTTCTGAACAAAGGAGGTATCCCCAACACAAATGGTAATATGGTCACGAAGATCCTTGGAAATATCTATTTTCACACAAACCTTGAGATAGGTCCGAGCACCAAAAAAACCTAGGATTATCGACGTAGATAAAACTACCTAGAGGGGAAATAAGGGTTTCTAGGAAAGGCCAAAGCGCAAGTGGGAAGCCAAGGAATTCAACCCACACTAGCACCTCTAAGGAAGCACCCTCTTCAACAGAGAAATCATGGGACTAGGGCTGAAATACTAACAAAGAGTTACACACATACCAAGGGCCATGTTTAAAAACCTTCTGCACATGCTCAGGAGCCGGGAAGCGAAACAGAAAAAACCCCTTAGTCAAATTTTTAATTCCATCAACTTCTATACCATGAGGAGTTCAGTAATGCTGAATCTAGCTATGGATTAATGACTCATTGAGGATTCGATCCAAGAAGTATCCAATAAGAGTGTTATTTTCTAACTAGCTACATGACTGATTAAAATCATCAAAATAAATAGTAACATCAGACACCTAATTCATACCTCATGGAAGACCTTCGAGATGAATTTCCTCGGTTGCTTGTTGCGTGCCATAGCCAAATCCAGTAGCTTCAATAGGAGTCAAAGTCATCACGTTCCTGACGACCATCTTAAAAGGAAACCAACCACCAAAACAATAAATGTTTAATGATGTGGATTTCAGGGGTGACGACTGACCAAACCCTACACAAAACCCTATGCATACAGTGCCATAAACCTAGAAAAAAGCAAAAATTCTCGGCTCTCGTTTTTATTTATTTTAAATTTTTATTTGTAAATTTTTATGTACATAGCATATTTGTAGTAGAGATTTGAACATGGGGCTTTTTTATTTCAACTAGAAAGTTTTAACTACCCACTTGCTCTCAAACTCCTCTACATGGATAATTTATTTTAATTTTAGTATTAATTGTATTTTGAGGATAAGGAAGATGATTAAATTTGATAATGATAATATTTTTATGTATATTATTTATTTTATAATGCAAATTATATATTTTAGTTTTTAATTTAAATATTAATTTTTTTAAACATTAGTTGTATTGCTAGATTAGGTAGGATGTTAAGTTTGACAATAATATAATTTTTAAATTTTATAACATGTTTATAAAGAAATTCAATTGATCTTGTCTACTTGTTTCATTATACAAATCACATTTGTTGTTTTTAATTTAGTTATTACATTTATAGAAGGCTTAAACTAAGGGTTAACTATGCTTTTGTTACATTAGTGGAGTTCTTTCTTTTTAGTTACGACATTAGCATTTTATTTTAAAATGTATGGATGATTTTGGTTTATTATATTTTTAAATGATAATTTTTTATCAATGTTCTAGTAATCTTTTCAATTATTAAAATATTTTTAGAAAGATTTCTTTAGTCACAATAATTATATATATATATATATATATATATATATATATATATATTTGGACCATATTAGGAAGTCTATATTAACTATTATTAATTGACATGTGCTTACATAGTAAATAATACCTTATGGTGAACTCTTTTGAGTGATATTTGATCCAAACATATTAAAGATATTTACACCTTACCATATTAAAGAAAAAATAATTTTAAAAATGTTAATTAGTGCATAAAATGTATATTTGTTACTATATTAAAAATGCTACTTAGTGATATCTCTAGAAAGATATGAGATATGTACAAAGGGTATGCATCACTATTTTATATTTCTTACTTTATAACCTTTAATTTGTTTAATCTATGATAGAAATACATAGGAATAAATATATATGATGTGAAGAATCATTAGAGAATATCATGCAATTTCCACTAATTATAAAATTCTTTATGTTTCTGGTGATAATTTTTGGTACATGCTGGCATACATAACATCACATGTGAGAGGTCATAAGTAGTGGCATCTCATAGATGATGTGACATATGCTGGTTGTAAGCAATATAATTAGCATTATTATAAGTAAGATAAATTGTTGAGCACTATTTAAACTATGTTTGGAAACTAGAAGAGGGTCATGTTTGATGATAATAGTGTCTTCTAACATTTTGGATATATATGGATTCAACCTCCTTAGAAATAATGGTTCATATTGTTTATAGAATTAGAAACATGATATATTTTTTCTCAATATGAATACAAGTGAGTCATCTACCTTGGTGGATACATTATTCCTTATGCATTATGTTTAAAAATGCACAACTTGATCCATTGTTTTTGGAGTCCAGATACTATTTAATTTTAAAACATGTATTCAAACTACAATTCTTGATGTGTTATATAAAGGTGAAAATTATGGTTGAGAAAGTTGTTTATTGAATGCTAGATGAAGTGATAAGGAACACACAATTACAAATAATAACCAAAGCTTTGCACAAATGAAAACTAAATTGTATTACCAGAACATGCCTATAAATAGGTATTACAAAGCTTCAATTGGATAAGGTAGTATTAAATATTGACGATCCTTATCCATTACAACTAACAAGTAATGGTAATACATTATTCCCTATCATTCCTCCCCATTGAGAAAGCATTGGTTCCCAATGCATACAAGGGTGGAAGAGAAAGTGAGAAAGAGTCAGGAGTATCAGGTACAACTGAAAATATACTCTTATTACAAAAGAAAAATATCAAAATTTAAAAATAAATAAAAATAAAAGTATAAAATATTTGTTTTTAAGTTTATGGAAGATAATAACATTATCATAAAATTATATTTATTATTATTTGAAGAGTAAAAGTTGGAATTAATTTAAATGAATAAGTGTTTTTATCATGAATCAATAAAATATTAAAATTAACTAAATAATAATATTAATTTTCTATTAAAAATTTAAACTTATATATATATATATATATATATATATATATATATATATATATATATATATATATATATATATATATATATCACAATTTACTATGTCAAGCTGCAAGCTTATTGTAGTGGTAAGGGTTTTGGCCTCCCTTTAAGAGGTTCAAGGTTCAAATCCCTGTATGAATGAGGGATTGAGATGTCTTATAACTGTGTAGATTGATTGAATCAAGTGAAATTAGCTTAACTGGTTTGATTCCTCAATATTAAAGAGAAAACCAAGGTTCAAATCTTACCAAATGATATATAGATAAATAGATAAGTATTAACGTGGAATCAAATTCCAATCATAGAATATGCCACTAGACTTTAATATTCAAGCTTTGTTGTAATACCACTATGTGGTAATGATTTTAAATGAATGAAGTCCATTCCAATTCTATATAATCTTAAAAAATATCACAATTTACTACAAATTAATATAATAAATATAATAATATTAATTCCAATTAAATTTTTTATCATGGAATCTTTGATGAAGTGGTGAGTGGGAGTGCTCTCAACATGTGCAATGTTTGAGTGCTCAACACTACTCCACCAAAATAGACAATATTATTAAATAAATAACAATCTTGGAATTTAAATTTATGATAATAGTTAAGTATGTGCGCCGATAAATAAGTTTAAAATATTTGTTTTTAAGTTAATGCAAGATGATAATAATAATATAATAAAATTATAATTATTATTATAATATATAAATTCATTACAAATTAAAATAATAAATATAATAATATTAATTTTTTTATATCAATTAAAATTTTACTAAAACAAAACCATGGAATCTTAGATTAACGTGGAACGAAATTTCAATCATAAAATATGCCACTAAACTTTAATATTCAAGATTTGTTATAATACCACTATGTGGTAATGATTTTATATGAATGAAATTTATTCCAATTCCATATAATCTTAAAAAATATCACAATTTACTACAAATTAATATAATAAATATAATAATATTAATTCCAATTAAAATTTTACCATAGAATCTTTGATGAAGTGGTGAGTGGGAGTGCTCTCAACATGTGCAACATGAGTGCTCAACACTACTCCAACAAAATAGACAATATTATTAAATAAATAATAATATTTGAATATAAATTTATAATAATAGTTAAGCATATGTACGCCTATCTATTTATAAATACGTTTAAAATATTTATTTTTAAGTTAATGCAAGATAATAATAATATTATAAAATTACAATTATTATTATAATTTATAAATTTATTACAAATTAAAATAATAAATATAACAATATTAATTTGTTTATATCAATTAAAATTTTACTAAAACAAAGCCATGGAATCTCGGATTAAGAGGTGAGTGGGAGTGCTCTCAACATGTGCAACGTTTGAACGTTTGAGTGCTCAACACTACACCAAAACAGAAAATATTATTAAATAAATAACAATCTTTCAATTTAAATTTATAAAGCGTGTGCGCTTATCTATCTATAAATAAGCCTAAAATATTTGTTTTTAAGTTAATGAAAGATAATAACAATATAATAATTAAAATAATAAATATAATATTATTAATTAATTTATACTAATTAAAGTTTTATTACAGATAGTTGTTTTAGTTTAATTTTTGTTTATTTTGGTCTTGGAGATTGGTATGTGTTTAATTATTTTACCTTTTGGAAATTGGTATGTGCTTAATTATTTTACTTTTTGGAGATTGGTATGTGTTTAAATATTTCTATTTCTTTTGGTCTTTTGGTTCGAACGGGATCAAAACCTTATTTTTTTCACCATTAATTAAAAAAGTTTTATTATGAAAAATAAAATTTTAATTGTAAAGTCTTAGTAAAATGGTAATAAAAGGTACTTCATTGTGAAGATGTAAAAAGTTTGAGCCCTCAAGAGTATCTTCTATCAAAAGAAATTACAAACAAATGATATTATTAAGTAAATTACAATCATTAATCTTAAAGTTATACTAATAATAAAAAGTTAAAATAGGTTATAATTTTTTTTATTAGATGGATGAAAGATTTTTGAAAGGATCTCCAAACCTTGTATAAAAGAGCTTAAGTCTTACCCAAAAAGAGGGAGTTGAAATTACTTACATCCGGTAATAATTGAGGAATGACCAATCAGAGGAGTTACCTCTTTTAAAGTTAAATCAATACATAGGTAAGACCATACATAATTTAAAATTTAAAACAAATTGAAACCAAATCAAGATGTCAAAGATAACCATCCAAACATAGATCAGTAGCAGAGTCTGAACCACGAATCAAGCCATGCACCAGTCTCATTCTCCTCCATGAGGTCATTGCTTTTCCAAGCCTGCCAACCCATCAGGGCAATAATTTCTTCTACATTGGATATTGTGGCTTGCAGTAAGGAAGCAGTAGCTTGGAGATGAAATTTGATATGAAAATCCAAAATCAACAAGCGCTCCAAAGTTTTGCAACCAAGTTATCAACAACTCGACCAAAGCAGAGCAAAGGCTAATTATGTATGAGGTCATTATCGATAGAAGCAATATCCAATGGGAAATTATCCTGCCACACCACTAAACCATTTTGAATAACTCCTTTATTAGCCAATAGATCGGTCATTCGATTACCTTCCTTGTATGTATGCTTAAACTGAACCTCTTCCATATTTTGGATGTATCTTTGAACTTCCAAAAGAAGGTTCAAAATAGTCCAAGTAGGAGATTGAGTCTCTATTTCTATATTTATAATATTAAGGGAGCCCCCTTTAATGATTAGTTTCCTGCAACTTTTAGAATCCAATAAAGAAACTCCTTGGAACAAGGCCCTGGCTTTGACGAAGTGATTGGTTTGATGGCCTAGATTATCACCAAAGGCTTAAATTATCAAGCCATCATGGTTACTTACAATCCCTCCAATACCTGTAGGACCCATATTCTCTTTAGATGCACCATCGAAATTCAACTTCACCCAACCAATTGGATGTGGCTCCCACTTAACCCTGGCTCTATTCGAAGGTATAGCAGGTCTGACTAGTTGAGGATTGACATTGAATCTAAGAGATCTCTCCACTGATCATTCCTGCTCTATAGTCACAACATTTAGATTTAAGGTTCTAATGTTCTCCACAGAAAAAGAAATCACCTTCAAAGCCACAACTCTAGCCGAATGAGCAACATCCTTAAGTGCCCTTGAGTTTCTTTCCTTCCAAATCTGCCACCAGATATGAGGAAGGCTAAATTTATAAATTCAATGAAGGCAGAGAGATAGGAAGGGAGAAACCCATTAAGTCAACACATCCTCTAGGTTGTTTGAAAAAACCATTGGATATTCAAATATTTGAAAAAGTAGTTGAAAACCTCCTATGAGAAGGATAGCTAAAAAGAAGATGGAGTAGAGATTCCTCCGCATTTCTACACAAGAAACAAGCATTAGGCAAAATCATACCTATTTTTTTGAGATTGTCTAAAGTTAGAAATTTTCCTTGTACAACTAGCTAGAAGAAAATATTGATTTTTAGAGTTAGTCCTTTTAGCCAAATTTTATCTACCACAAACCAAGGATTAGAAGGACCATCTGCTGCTAAATAACCTAATTTGACATAGAATTTCTCATCCTTCTCTAATCCCTAGATGAATCTATCTAAAATTTCTCTTCCAAGAATTATAATCCATTTAATGATATTGAAAATTTCATCAAATGCCCTCCTTTCCTCCACCAAAAGTCCTAGGAAGTCAAATGGTTTGCATCAAAGGTAGTTTTCAATATTTTCAATGAAATCACAAACCTTATTCCCCTAGAAATGATATGTATTTGATTTAACTAAAGCCAACTCTGATCTTCACTCTAATGGAACCTCAATCGCCGACATGTCACTTTAGAAGTTGACAAACTTGCCATTTCCCAAACACCATCCACCCCCTCTACAGATATCCGATCTGCACCATATAAGGCTAGACTAGAAAGCTGAATCCTAGAGGGGTAACGGGTCTCTAATAAACTACTTCCCATTATTTAGGTATTTGGATTTGACAATAACAACCATCCCACTTTCTCCTATTGAACCAATCTCCAACCTTGCTTGGCAACAAGAGCTTTGTTCACGGATTTCAATCTTCTAAGGCCTAAACCACCCTCCTTCTTGTTGCATACTTGGTCCCATGTCACTAGAGGAAATTCCTTTTTCTCACATGTGACCAAATAAATGAGAATTGGATTTGTTCTGTTCTTTCAAGAATCTTACATGGGATTTGGAATAGAGAAAGAAAATATACCAAGATGCTTTGAAGGGTGGCCTTAACTAAAATCACTTTTCCTGCTTGGATCAGGAGAGCCCTTTTTCAGCTTGTAAGATTTCTCTAGACACACTCCACAATTGATTCCTACAGGGATGATCTTGAAGCCCCAAAAAACATTGACATCCCTAGGTAGGCTGAAGGGAGAGACCCAATATTACATCCCAGAATATCCACAATTCTCAACTGCCTTGCTAGAGGAGTATTGAAGAAAAAAATAACACTTTTCTTGAAATTAACCTTCTGACATGCCACCTGTTCATAATCTTTCAGAATATTTATCACTGATTTTTCTTGTGGAATTGAAGCTTGAAAGGACATAAGAGTATCATCGACAAACTAATAGATATGAGACTAATGGGCGTAACTGATGTGATACCTACAATAGAACGGTAAGCTTTGATGGTCCATCCTAGATATTTTGTCAACAAAATAAAAAGGTATGGGGACAACGAATCTCCTTGATGAATTCCCCTATAGCTCCTAAAATATCTCACCGGAGAGCCATTCACTAGAATTGAGAACTTGGTTGAAGAGACACATGATTTGATCAAACTTATCCACTCCTCACTAAAGTCAAATTAATGCAACCACCATTTTATCAACTTGACTAAAAAAAAACATGATTTGATCAAACTTATCCACTCCTAACTAAAACTAAATTTATGCAACCACTAATTTATCTAACTTGAATGAAAAAACACATGATTGATCAAACTTTGACTAAAGTCAAATTTATGCAACCATCAGTTTGTCAATTTGCAAGAATAGATATTATTTTTTGCATCAAGACTAAGATTGTGGCGTAGTTCGTACAAAGTGGTCTCATCTAGAAAGGAATCTCTCCCAATTTGTCTCAATTTACAAGAATAAATATAATTTAATGCAGTGGCATTAAGACTATCGCGCAGTTGGTACAAAATTGTCTCATCTAGATAGATATCTCCCATACAAATGGCCAGATCAACCACGTGCTACACGGCAATTGACCAGATCAACCACGTGCTACATGGCTACTTCAATTACACCATCGTCCTCCCTATATATATTCTATGTTGATGGCCATCCTTCCACACTCAGCCACCCACTAGCTGTCCACTCCTCTCTTTCTATCTCTCAAGACAATGGCTTTACTAACATCACATGTATGGCCTCTTCCAACTTCAAAATATTTTATGGCCACCACTACAATAAAATTGTCTCATCTAGAAAGGAATCTCTCCCGTACAATTGGCCAGATCAACCACTTTCTAGATGGCTACTTCCATTACACCATCGTCCTCCCTATATATTCTATGTTGATGGCCATCCTTCCACACTCAACCACCCACTAGCTGTCCACTCCTCTCTTTTTCTGTCTCTGTCTCACTGTCGTCGTGGTCTCGCAGAGACAATGGCTTTACTAACATCACATGTATGCTTTCTTCCAACTTCAAAATATTTCTCACAGCAAGGGCGCCATATTAAGAGCCATAGGTCAAGTCAATTCTTGCAATGCAAAATTCGTCCGCTAAAAATCGAAACAACTGCGAATGCCCCTGGTCAGAGCATTATGACAGACGATAATGAAATAAAGACAGTTGGCTCCGTTAAGTACCCAAAACTTCTGGCGTGGCAAAGCGTGTCAAGGGAGCGTTGGGAAGGTGAACTTGAGGTCGATGGCTCCATTCCAGGCTGGTTGGTTAGTGCATTCCCCTCCTGGTTGTCTTTGCAATGTAATTTTTGTGTTCAGTTTACATTTTTGTTTATGGTATAAAATAAATAATTATTCAATTATATTTTAATTATAAAATATGATATATAATTTTAAATTTTATAAAATTTCAAAAATAGTTTTAAAGTTCTTACTATTAAATTTATTCATACAAATATGGTTTGGTTTGTTACATGGTTAAATATGGTTTTAACCATGGTTAAATATTCATACAATAGTTTTAAAGTTCTTGCTATCGATGAATGACAACCCTCTTTTTGGTGTCATAATATGGTTTGGTTTGTTACATGGTTAAAAATCTTCAATATTATTTTTGATAGAGATGCTATCGATAATGACAACTCTCTTTTATATTTTAGATTTGTTTAAATTGTCAGTTTAGATTTGTTTAAATAGTCAGTAATGGCTTAATTTATTTTGGGTGTCTTTGTGTTTGTTAGTGTTTATTTAATTATTTGCTATATTTTATTTTAGATTTGTTTAAATAATCAATAGTTTTAATAACTTAATTTATTTTATTTTGGTGTCTTTGTGTTTGTTAGTATTTATTTATTTATTTTTTTTTGGTTATTTTGATGTTTTATTTATTTGTGTTTTTATTTCTAGTTGTTTTTCTTGTTGTTTCTGTTTTTTTTATTGTCTTTGTTGTGTGTTTTTAAGTTTTGTTTGAGTTGTGTTTGTGTATTATTTTAAGGATGCTCCTTCAACGTGCCCACAAGATACCTTGTCTCTTTGAATCTTACCAGAAGGGGCATCCTTCAAATGTTTAAAAAACAAAAAAAAAATTATGTCGGAGTTACAGACAATAAAGTAGTTTAGCATGAAAGTGGTGCTGCTTCATTAGAGATTTGGTTATTTTGAGCAACTTGTTATCAAGAATGGTTCATTCACACAATTAGATTTTAAAAGTCAGATGTAGTTTAATATGATTGGATGTGGAAACCGCGCACACTTTCAAAAACACACACATGAATATTTGCAATAAAACATTCTATGATACTTACTAGGATCAAGTTCCGTTTCTTTGCTGTAAATCTGTAAATCTGGAAATCTTGTCAAATTGGTATAGCAATTTTCCCATCGTATGCTTGTTTGAATTACAGAATTTTAGTCTGAGATGTCAATTAAAGTAAGTCTATTTTATGGAGTCCGTTATTTTGTTTTCGCCATTCTTAATGAAAATTAGAATTGCAATTCCTTGGTTTCCTACACAGGACGGAACTTACTTGAGAAATGGACCAGGAATGTATCACATAGGTGATTATAAACTAAAGCATCTTTTTGACGGGTATGTCTTTATTATTTATTATATCAGGCGTTAAGAGTATTCTTGTTTTCTTGCCACTTGTAAGTGTAGGATATAAGTAGGGTTATTGCAGTCATGCCTGTAAAAGTGGTGTCGATTCTCTTGCTAGATATGCCATGTTGGTCCGTCTTCAGTTTCAGAATGGGCAAGTGGTTGCCGGGCATGGACAGTTAGAATCTGAGTCGTACAAGGCAGCCAAAAAACACAATAAGCTTTCCTATCGGGAATACGCAGTAATTCCAAAGCCATCCAACTTATTTTCGTATGTTGCAGAGATTGTTGGACAGATCTCCGGCAAATCGGTGACGGACAACGCTAATATAGCAGTCATAAGGTCCCTTCCCTGAGCCGAAATATAATTTATATTAAAGCAGAAAAACATAAGTTCCATCTAAAATGAGATTCTAATTTCTCTCCACTGACTCTGTTTATGGCGTGGCCTTCATAGACTAGGTGACGGGCGGGTTATATGCATAAATGAAACAATTAAAGGTTGTATTGAAATAGATCCCAACACTCTGGAAACCATCGGCAAGTTTAACTACTCGGACAATCTTGGGGTAAGACTCTTCAAATCTTCACGTTATATTATTCAAAACATAGATTCACAGCATTTCTTTTATTTAAATATCAATTCATCTTGTTATTTAGGTTAGGAAAGCTGTGTATATTAATTTCATGAAAATTTCGGAGTAGGTAGTTTTTTTTAGATGTGTTTGTTTTGAAAAAATTAATTATAGAGTTTAAATTATAATTTCGATGTAATTAATTTTAATGGTGGTCTATAAACTTGCTTTATACATGTTTAACCAATACTAAAAATGAGAATTCCGTGTGCTTCTGAGTCTCAGGGTCTGCTCGATAACTCACATCCTTTCGTGTCGGAGACAGAATTGATTTCATTTATTGTAGACCTCGTGAGACCCGGTTATAATATTTTCCGAATGCTTGCAGGAACGAATGAGAGAACTTTACTGGGGCGTGTAAGAATAGCTGGTTCTAGTCATTATTTTGAACTGTAATGCTAATAGGATAGTCTCTATCTTCCACGGCGCTGATCGATAACCATGGTTAGGATGGTATGATTTTCAGGTGAGTTGCAAAAGCGGCCCTTACCCAGGTTGGGTGCACTCTTTTCCCGTGACTGACAATTACGTTATCATACCTGAAATGCCATTCAAGTATTGCAATGAATATTTATTAAGCACAAGCTCGGAAGCAAAGCTTTTCAAATGGCATCCCCAGTCAAAAGCATATGTACATGTGGTTTCCCGATCAACGGGAGAGACGGTGAGTTCTTTCATCTCAAATTTTAGTTGTACCTGGAAAATTATATACAAGGGCAGTTTTCAAAATATTTCAGCCACTCCTTAATTAATTGTAAAGTGATTGCATGACAGGTGGGATGCGTGGAGATGCCATCGTTTATGACATTCCACTTTATCAATGCTTACGAGGAGAGAGACGAGAATGGGAAGGCCGTTGGTGTGATAGCTGATTGTTGTGAATATTATTGTGACACCACCATACTAAATAAAATGAAGCTGGAAGACTTGCGATCTTTCTCCGGTGTGGACGTTCTCCCATATTCAAGGTATTCTTTATTTTATGATGTACAATTTGAGTAGTATTCTTTATTTCATGATGTACAATCTGAGTATATTTGAAGATGAAGGGCTTTTGAATTTTAATGAAGTAGTTTAGTTTGAATTTTGTGAGGTTAATTGAACATCATATATAAAGAAGTTTAAGATTATAATTTTATAAAGATAAGTTATAAACCATGTTTTAAGAATTAAAATATAATTAAAT
This sequence comes from Wollemia nobilis, assembly GCA_028583015.1. Taxonomy (NCBI): domain Eukaryota; kingdom Viridiplantae; phylum Streptophyta; class Pinopsida; order Araucariales; family Araucariaceae; genus Wollemia; species Wollemia nobilis. Next base: position 10,200,988 of record JAQPPZ010001925.1, read on the forward strand.
AAACATTTTTAATACAAATTTTAAGGTTTAAAATCTACTTCACTTTTACCTTTATCAATCCTTCTGCACTTCACGCGATCTTTTCATTTTCGAATTGTATCTTACTTCGTTTACTAATTCTAAGCGGTAGGCATAAAATGACAATTATTTGGTGTTCGTGGGGTCAGGGTAGGGAGATTGAGAATACCCCTTGATGGCAGTCCATTGGGACAATTAGAGACTGCACTGCCTCCGACAGAGCACGGGGAAGACATAGACATGTGCACAGTCAATCCAAAATACGCAGGGAAGAGTTATCGTTATGCATATGCCTGTGGAGCACATCGTCCTTGCAATTTCGTCAACACCCTTACAAAGGTTAAATAGTTATCTTATGGTATTCTATGTCTGCTCATGACTTCCTCTAATTTTAAGATTGATGAGATCTGGTGGATGCAGATTGACTTAAAAGAGAAGACAGCAAAAAGCTGGTACGAAGAAGGTGCAGTTCCGTCGGAGCCTTTCTTTGTGGGGCGACCAGGAGCAGAGACAGAAGATGATGGTATGTGTATTTTGAAATTTAGAATAGAACGTTTGAAGTTTGAATGTAATAGTATGTGTATTTTGAAATTTAGAATAGAACGTTTGAAGTTTGAATGTAATAGTTATATAAACGTATTTTGAAATTTAGAATAGAACGTTTAAAGTTTGAATGTAATAGTTATATAAACGTATATTAAATTATATATATATTAAAATTATTTTATTTTCAAATCAAACTGGTTTAACTTAAAAAAATAAAAGTGAGAATTTAAGAATAAATGTAATCAGTACATGTATTTTATGTTATATTTTTGTAGGAGTGGTGATCTCGCTTGTAAGCGACAGGAATGGTGGAGGGTTTGCTCTGGTTTTGGATGCATTGAGCTTCACGGAAAAAGGGCGAGCAAGGCTACCATATGGACTACCTTGGGGCTCCCACGGCTGTTGGATTCCATCGCATTCAAAAAAATGTGGGATCTGAATTTGTGAACTTGGCGGTAGAAAGGCAATCTTTTTTTATGAACACACCTATTTCTCATACATTCACTTATGTTACTGTTTGAATCTTGGATCTCTTGAAGAAGAGTCAAAGTCCAAACTGTTGCCCTGTCCCCCTTGGAGGTGAAGAGTAATCTTTAGCCAGACTCCTAATAAAATCCTATCCCTTTTTTTTGTTCAAAGATGTTAATAATCTCTTGTTTTTTAATCGGGTTCATGTGATTGTTGTTCTTATACAAGTTGGTTATTTTGAGTGGCATATTCCTACGTACCTCTTCTACTATGGTGTGTTAATAATCTTACATTAACCTGGTTGTAGGACCTGAGTGGTTTATAAGCCCCAACACTTGTCAAACTCTTTGGTTGTAGGACTTAAGTGGTTTATAAGCCCCAATGCTTGTCAAACTCTTTACCAATGGGATAGCAGGCTTAAAGGTAGAAGACCTTAATCTTGCTTATGTGGGACTCCTCACCCCTATTAACATCCAGTAAAGCATGAATACGAGGGTAGTTGGCCTCTTGCATGTTCTCCAACTCATAATATTATTCCTATAAAAACTATTTATTTCCAATAACTTATTTCTATATTAAAATTTGATTTACTTCTTTCATTTTAATACTTTTTTTCCCTCCTCTATCATTTATTAAAATTACTCTTGAAATTCCCATAAAAAAATTACTCTTTACCTATTAAATTTCTTGTAAGCGACAGGAATGGTGAAGGGTTTGCCCTGGTTTTGGATGCATTGAGCTTTAGGAAAATAGGGCAAGCAAGGCTACCATATGGACTACCTTGGGGCTTCCATGGTTGTTGGATTCCATCGCATTCATAAAATCGTGGGATCTGAATTGGTGAACTTTGTAGAAGACGGAATCGAAGTGAAGAATAATCTTTAGCGAGACTCCTAATAAAATCCTACCCATTTCTTTGTCCAAAGATGTTAATAATATTTCTTGCTAACATGTAATGTTGTTGTTTTCGTACAAGTTGTTTGTTTTTAATGGTATATTTTTATGTTCTATTTTAATACCTTTCCTACTTCATATCTCTTTTACTTAGCGTGGTGTGTTAATAATCTTACATTGATCTGGTTATAGGACTTGAATGGTTTATGAGCCTCAACACTTGCCAAATAGTATAGCAGGCTTAAAGGTGGAAGCCTTTGGTCCTGCATATGTGAGATGCTCACCCCTATTAACATGAGTCACGACATGAATGTATGGGTATGTGGAAGTAGTTGGTTCATAATATTGTTCTCATACAAACTGTATTCCTATATTGGAATTTTATATTACTTTAATACCTCTTCTTCTACTTATTACATGTATTTCTTTTGATATGAACGTTTTTACCCTCTATCATTTATTAAAATTACTCTTGAAATTCCCATAAAAAATTATTTTTAAAATTTACTATTAAACAAAATCGTTAAATTTTGTTACACTTTAGACCTCCTCTTCTGCTTTTTGTCCTCCTCTTCTTCTGCTTTTTGTCCTCCCTCGGTCATTTATTAAAATTAGTCTTGAAATTGAAAGTTTTAATACACGAGCGAAAGCGGAATCATGTTCACTTCAATTCGGAGCGTAAGCTATATTTTACACTCCGTAGTTTAAGACAAGGAAACGCGTGAGACAAAGAAGAAAGAGTCGCGGACCAAGGAAATATTGAGCTTATGTCACTTCTGCTGGAATTTCGGAGCAGAATAGGAATCCGCTGGGGAAACAAAGGAAATGAGAGCAGATTTAAAGAATGAAGAAAGTCAGCAGACCGAAGTAGTATTGCAAGCCACTTGCTTCAACACTTAGACTTCTGCGGATTTAGAGCATGCGCGAATTAGAGTAAAGTTTGTGTGTCGCTCTTTTTAACTCAGCAAGGGGAGTGAAATAAGACAAGGTTATGTCCTGCGCTATTTAACACAAGGCGAGGAGCGGATTCAAGTCCGCTGGATTTAACACGTGAACATCAACGGATTCTAGTTCACTCTTCTTGATTTTTGGCACATCTTTTGATGCCACATGTGAGTGGATTAGAGCATGGGTTTTATCCCACCAAAAAATACACGGGGAAGTTAGCGGATTGGAGAAAACCTAACTTTTTGTTTTATGCCTCTCGACAATGCAAAGGATATAATGCAGAATATATGAGCCATAAAATATTACAAAGGATTAGAGGGGAATGCAAGAAGTTTTAAACCGCAAAGTGTAACAAGGGTTTTGAGCATAATGAAACAAGAAAATAAACAAGTAGAACCAAACTTTGCCAGGTTGGTTTCATCAACACCCAAGCTTCACACGAAGGTAAAATACATGAAAATATGTATATATATTAGTTATCTTTGTAAATTCATCCACAAATGTTGGATTGGAAATACATCAACATTCATCTACAATTGAATCAGTTTGCAGGATAACCTCTGCACTTTTGTGCTCCACTTCTACCGCTCTACTCTCTACGATGTTGCATTCTATCTTCTTCTCCTTTGCTATGATTTTCTCCAACCTATCAAAATAGAACCCCGACATAAATATATAGCTAGGTTCTCAGGGAAGGAGAGGGAAAGCTCCACCAACCCTTCTTTACATGTCTTCAATGCAAAATACAACATTAGATGACTTCTCACACCGTTGTAGTTAATCATGAAACACCGATAATTAATCAAGATCCGGAAAATGGTGCAAAAGATCAATCTCGTCAAAAGGTGTCAAATATGGTTTAATTTTCTAACACACTCCTTTAAACCAAATTTTATAAAAACTTTGACATCGATCATCTCCCTGAGCCTGTTGAAGTCTTCCTCCTTCAAAGGTTTTGTGAAATTATCCGCAACCTGCTCTTTTGACCTGTAAAATAATAATTCAATCTCATTAAATTTCACCAAATCTCTGATGAAATGGTACCAGATGTCAATGTGCTTGGTCCTGCCATGAAACATTGGATCCTTTGACAATTCTATGGTGGAATTGTTGTCACAAAATATTGTTGTTGCTACTTTTGGCGAATGATTTAGTTCACTCAAAACTCTTCTAAGCCAAACTGCCTGGCACGCGGTTGAGGTGGTGGCAACATACTTTGCCTCAACAATTGATAGTGCAACAATTGGTTGTTTATTTGAGGACCATAAAACTACTTCGGATCCAAGATGGAAGGCATATCCAAAAGTGCTCCTTCAATCATCTATGCTGCCAGCCCAGTCGTTATCTGTGTAGCCAACCAGTTCAAGCTGGTGTTTTTTGGTATAATGGATTCCATAGTTTTTGGTTCCATTGACATACCATAAAATACTTTTGCATGCTTGCCAATGAGTGTCCTTGGGTGACTCCATAAACCTACTTATTAAATTTATTATGAACATTAAGTCTGTCCTAGTTGTAGTCAAATACATTAGGCTTCCAACTAACCTTTTATAAAGAGTTGGATCAAAATTTTTATTGCAATATTTCTTGCTCAACTTCAGACCTATGGCAACAAGTGTGATGGTATGTTTGTTGTCCTCCATCTTGAACCTCTTTAATACATCTCTTGCATACTTGTCTTGAGATATGAAGATGTCATCCATAGATTGGTCAACTTCAATGCCAAGAAAATACTTCATCAGCCCCAAGTCCATCATCTCGAACTCCTTCTTCATGGTTGTTTTAAATTGCTCAAACAACATATTGTTGTTTCCAGTATATATCATATCATCTACATACAAGAAGATGATTATCATCTCCCCCTCTGCATTTATCTTCATATACAAAGTGTGCTCATATGGGCATTTGATAAACCCATTCTCCTGAAAGTAAGCATCAATGTGGCTGTACCAAGCCCTGGGTGCTTGGTTCAACCCATAAAAGGTTTTCTTCAGTTTCAATACCTTGCATTCTTGCCCTTCCAGCTCATAACCAAGTGGCTAGTCTATATAGACATCTTCTTCCAATACTCCATTCAAGAAAGCAGACTTGACATCCATCTGGTAAATATTCCAACCCTTATGGGTTGTCAATGCCAGGATTATTCTATTTATGTCAAGTCAAGCTATAGGTGCATACACCTCATGATAGTCAATCCCTGACTTCTGCTTGTAGTATTTTGTCACCAAGCTGGCCTTATGCCTGTCAACTTCACCTTGGGCATTAAACTTAGTTTTGTATACCCATTTGACCCCAATGGTCTTCTTACCTGCTTGAAGATCCATTAGCTCTCATGTCTGATTCTTATCTATGGCCTCTATTTCATCATCCATGGCTTGCACCCATTTTCTATTCTAAATTGCTTCTTCAAATGTAATTGGATCACACTCAAAAAATAAAGCAAAATCGGAATGTTCTTCATCACTTTCAGTTCTGGTTACCTCATAAATATCTTGCAGGCTTTGTGTCTTTGTTGGTGTCTTCAAATTGGAGATCCTTGTTGCAAGTGGAGGTGATCGGAATGATGAGGTTGTGCTATTGTTGGCACCATTGTTACTACTTGAAGCTACAGGTAGTTACACTCTATCTCATTCCAAATCCTCAGATTTAATAATTGCTGGCTCTGGATATCGAGTCTTTGATTTCTAGTTTCATGCTTCATCCTCCAAGAATTTCACATATCAACTTCTTCATCACAAGGTTATATAGCCAATAAGCTTTTGACTCTTCATTGTACCCAACGAAGATACATTTCTTTGCTTTGTCATCCAACTTCTTTCTCTTCTCTGTTGGAACATGTGTATATGCTATGCACCCAAAAAATCTTAAGTCAGCCAATCTTAGATTTTGGTTGCTGAATGCCTCTTAAGGAATCTTGTCCTTCACACTCTTAGTGGGACATATGTTCAACAAATAATTTGCACAACATACAACTTCTACCCAAAAAACATGTGGTAAACCTTTTGCCTTCAACATGCTCTACACCATTTCCATTATGGTTTTGTTCTTCCTCTCTGCAACACCATTCTATTGTGGTGTATATCGAGATGTGAATTATATTTGAATTTTATTATGTTTACAAAAGCTATGAAATTTATTGGAGATGTACTCACCTCCATCTGTTCTGAGAGTCTTCACATAATATCTGCTCTATTTCTCAACCAGAGCCTTGAACTCCTTAAATTTGTTGAAAGCCTCTAACTTTTGATTGATGGGATAAATCCATTTCCTCTGACTAAAGTCATCTATGAAATTCAAGAAATAATTGTTCTCGATGAAAGTGTTGGTTTGCATTGGACCATAAATATTCGAGTGCACCAACTCGAATGGTTGTGAAACTCTCCAAGATTGCCCTATAGGGAAAGTGTACCTGTGTTGCTTGCCGACCAAAAAACCTTCACAAACTTGATTCGATTGCTCTATGAGGGGTAAACCCTTCACCATTTGCTTCTTATGTAGCAAGTTAAGGCCATTGAAACTCAACTGACTAATGATATGCCACAACCAGGTAGCATATTTCACCACTGCACTCAATGACAACAACAATTCATTTTAAATTTACAAGGGAGACATTTTATTCTTTGTCATGGACATTGTTGAAATTTATCCATACTCTTTGTCTTTGATGGTACAAACTCCATCTTTAAATTGAATAGTGTGTCCCTTCTGCATAAGCTATCCAACACTCAACAAGTTGTGTTTCAACCCAGGCACATAATACACATTAGTGATATGCTTCCTTTCACCTTGCCTAGTGTGGATAATGATATTTAATTTTCCCTTGATAGGTACCTTGTTGTTGTTCCCCATATTCACCTTAGATTGGATTGTTTCATCCAATTGTGAGAACATCTCTCTATTCCTAGACATGTGGTTGTTGCACCCACTGTCAAGATACCAGGTGTTCTTCTTGCTCTCCTCCTCAATACTGCACATTAAAAACATGTTCCCACAAGTATCTCTACATTTTGCATTTCCAGCTTCATTTATATAGTGGTATTTATATTTATTATCCTTGACCATCTTCTTTCTACACTCATAGATGTAATGACCAAACTTATTGCAGTAATAGCATTGGATCTTGGATTTTTTAAACATTTGATTAGATCCTCCTTGCTGATTTCTACCATTTCCTCTTCCTCTTGCTTGATGGAAATTACATCTATTCTATCATTCATCAGAGTTTGATCTTCCTCCTCATTTTTTACCTCTTCCATGCTTGCCTTGATTGCTCTATCATCTTCCTCCTTGAGAACATGAGGTGCCTTGGTGGGATTCATCTCTTCTACTATTGTCTCAAAATGAGACTTGCATCTTGAATGCTTGCTCCAATGAGGACTAAGTTGAGCGGATCATCCTCTACTTATATTTGTAGAGAACCCATGATCTCATCTACAGAGAGGGTTGTCAAATCCCTCGATTCTTTTATTAAAATCACTATTGAGTCGAACCTTGCTGGTAGGCTCCTTAGTATTTTCTCTACTATCCTTTGGTTATCCACATTCTCCTCATTCAACCTCATCTGGTTGATGACATCCATTATCCGGGTGTAGAAGTCGCTCATGGGCTCTAATACCAATTTGAAAGTTTTCATACACGAGCGAAAGCGAAATCACACTCACTTCAATATTGAGTGTAAAATATATTTTACAATCCATAGTTTAAGACAAGGAAACACGTGCGGACTGGGTTTCATTTGAGACAAAGAAGAAAGAGTCACAAAATGGAGAAATATTGAGCTCACTTCACTTCTACTAGAATTCCAGAGTGGGATAGGAATCCATTAGGGAAACAAAGGAAATGGGAGCTCATTTAAAGCATGAAGAATGTCACCGAATCAGAGTAGTATTGCAAGCCACTTGCTTCAACACTTAGACTTCATCAGATTTAGAGCATGCACGAATTAGAGTAAGTTTGTGTGCCACTCTTTTTAACTCCGCAAGGAGGGCAAAATAGGACAAGGTTATGCACTGTGTTATTTAACACAAGGCAAGGAGCAGATTCTAGTCTGTTGGATTTAACATGTGAACATCAATGGATTCTAGTCCGCTCTTCTTGATTTTTTGGTATGTCTTTCGATGCCACAAGTTAACGGAGTGGAGCACGGGTTTAATCCCGTGAGACAATACACGGGGAAGTTAGCGGATTAGAGAAAACCTAACTTTATGTTCTACACTGCTCGAAAATGCAAAGGATATAATGTGGAATATATGAGCCACAAAATATTACAAAGGATTAGAGGGGAATGCAAGAAGTTTTAAACCACAAAGTATAACAATGGTTTTGAGCGGAATGAAGCAAGAAAATAAACAAGTAGAACCCGACTTTGCTAAGTTAGTTTCATCAACACCCAAGCTTCACACAAAGGCAAAATACATGAATATATATATATATATATTACTTAGCTTTGGAAATACATCCACAAACGTTGGATTGGAAATACATCCACTTTCATCTACAACTAAATCAGTTTGCAGGATAACCTCTACGCTTCTATGCTCCACTTCTACCACTCTACTCTCCATGCTGTTGCATTCTATCTTCTCATTTTCTCTAATTTTCTCCAACCTATCAAAATAAAACCTCGACAAAAATATATAGCTAGGTTCTTAGGGAAGGAGCGGGAAAGCTCCACCAACTTTTTTGACATGTCTTCAATGCAAAATACAACATTAGATGACTTCTCACATCGTTGCAGTTAATCATGAACAATTGGTAATAAATCAAGATCCGATGAATGGTGCAAAAGATCAATCTTGTCAAAAGGTGTCAAATCTGGTTTAATTTTCTAACAAAAATTCCCATAAAAGATTTATTTTTAATATTTACTATTAAAAAAAATCGTTATCCCACACTTTAGAAAAAATTATAGATCACATTAGTGTTTCCTATCAAGATGATTTTTATTTATTGAATAAGATAAGATAATTTTAAAAATCATAAATTTTTATAATACTAAGTAATATAAAAATAATTTTTATTTTGAGGAGCATAATAATTTGGGTTTTAGTTCTTCTTAAGAAGTTCAAAGAATGATTTTAGTTTAACATATTATATAAATTTACATGAATGAAAGGAAAGTTTGGTATAGTATACAAAAATTAAAACAATATTTAAAAATACATAATAATATTATAATATTAAATTAAATATATATATATATATATATATATATATATATATATATATATATATATTGGTAATATTAAGTAATGGGGGTTTTGACCAGGAATCCCCCAACCTGTTACAACAACTCCACTAGGGAGGCACACATCCACCCCATCACACTCTCACCCATGCCACGGTTGAATCTTGGACCTCTCGAAGAAGAGCCAAAGCCCAAAATGTTGCATTGCACCTCCAGGTGCAAAACCTTTATATTAAGAAAAACCCAACCCTGGCTAGTCGGGGGTTTTTGTATCCGACATAGGCTGCCAGGATTGAACCCCGGATCTCCTTCTAAAGATTGAGGGAACTTGCCAGTAAGGTACCTAGTGCGGAAAAAACCTTTATATTAAGGAAAACCGTTCCCCAGGCTAGCCGGGGGTTTTTTGTATTCGGCGTAGGCCGCCAGGCTTGAACCCCAAACCTCCTTTCGAGGATTGAGGGAACTTGCCAGTAAGGTACCTAGTGCGGATTAAAAATATTATTTGTTAATTATTATAGATTTATAAATATTATTTAAAATTAATGTTTTTATAAAATTTTAAATAATAATTTTATTTAATTATTAATTTTTACTTCATTTTATCAAACATAAGAAATAATGATGCTCCAAAATCTAGTTATTTTAACTATTTAAACAAGATATTATTTAAAAAATATATTTTTTTGATTTACAAAAATAACAATATTTCATGTTCAAGATATAAAATTACATGAGCTCACCTATTCTTCCTAACATTGGTGAAAGGTTATAACCTTTATTTATATATATATATATATATATATATATATATATATATATATATATATATATATATGGATTTGGGTAGTGTGATAAACCCTTATGATCAATGCATAGGACTGAACAATCTTCTCCCAACCATGATCCAAGAGCTATGCTAATCAATAGGAAAAACACAGCCATACCTATATTATTCTTTGTAAGTTGTTTTTTTATTCGGGTAGTGTGATAAGCTTATCAATAGGAAATTTAACACACAACAATACATATATTATTCTTTGTAAGTTATTTTTTCTATTTGGGTAGTGTGATAAGCCCTCTACTACAACGTTCATGGCGATTGAGCATTCCCATACTAACCATGACCCCATCATAAGATCAAGAGATAAAATTATCAACATAATATTAAAGCACAACTCCACACACATCGGTTTGAACCTTGTACCTCCGAAGAAAATCCAAACTGCAAATTGTTACACTATCACATGGGACCCTTGCCAAGTTATTTTAATATCATTAGGTTATGATGTAAAATTGTTGGTGCTCATTTCAATCCTATATAATCAATTAACAATTTCATAACCAAAATAAAAATATTTATTTATGTGGACACAATTACAATATAATTTTCTTATAGTTATATTATTTTTTCTCAAGACACATTGTCCATGTTGAAAATACATTAAAACTATTAATATTGCATCCATGTTTGAAGAAATTCAAGCACACAACCTATTCAGAAAAAATATATATGTATTATCAAGAAAAACATACATATATAATTTTCAATATCTAAATTTTGTTGGACATTTTGAGTCCCTAAGCTAAAAGTTGTCATTGATGTCAAAAGGACCTATGTAAGTAAGCACTATGATTTTTCTCCACAAAGAGCTTCATGAGAAGCAAAGGTTTTGATCAAAGGTTCTAGAAGGGATGCATGGCATTTGGTTCCAAAAGGAGCTTCAAGGGAAGCTTAGCAAAAGGTTTTTATGAAAACCAAGGAAGGCAAGGAAAGGTTTTATTTAAAACCAATGGATGGCAGATTTGAAATGGGTTTTTCTTAAAACCCAAGTTGGCTTTTCGTTTCATCAAAAAAGGTGCCCCGGTGATGGAGAAATTTAATTTTAAAGGTTTAGTTTAAATTTTAATTTATTTAAAATTTAAATTTAAATTTTAAAATTAAATAAAAGGTTTTTCCCTCCTTTCTTATTGGCATCGCCGACGTCATGAGGGCAATGTTAAAAGGGCCGACGTATTCGCATTGAAGGATGGCTTATATAAATAAGCCAAAGGTTTTCCATTTAATAAACCTAAGGAGTGTCGCATGATTTTTGAAAACCCAAAGTATTTCTGCATCCGAATATTGCGCAGCGAATTTCATGGAGTGTGACGTGGGCAGTCAAGTCATGGATGGTCAAAGTTTTGGTGCCTTGTGAGGAAAGCACACGCAGTTTAAGGAAGAGAGTGCCCAAGGCACTCACATGGGCAGTGTTAGCTCACGCGGCTTAGCTATCGCTTGGCAGCACGGTGGGCAGAGGTTCGAAATGCCAAGGCCCTTCGAGGGCTCCTTTGAGGTATGCACTCCGACTTCGATATTTGTGGGGGTCAATATTTTAATTAAAATATTTTCTTGCTAAGGTTTGATTATGATTTTTGTGGGAGATATAAGGTTGAGCAAGCTTTAATATTTTAATAAGGTTTGATATTTGATTAATGTGAGATATTGCCTAAGAAAGCTTTGTGATTATTTTTTAGTGCAAAAGTGTTGAAAGGAAGGATATAAAATATTTGATTTATTTTATGGTATAAGTGGTTTGTGGAGTGACAAGGTTATGCAATGATTTGATTTATTTTATTTTATGGTACAAGTGGTTTTAGGAGTGATAAGGAAGTTGTGCATTAATTCTTAAGAAGGTTTTCTAATTAAAAGCCTTGGTGAATATTATTGTGAAGTGGAGTAATGTTGATTATTTTGTGATCTTCTAACCCTTGTGAAGATTGGCAAAAGAATATTGTGATTGTGGCAGATTTCCAAAGAGGCTTCTTCATCTTCATAAAAGGTATGGGCACATTCTCCTATTGATTGATTATGGTGGTTGATTTCTGAAAATATCTTTGGAGTGAAAAGGATTGATTGTGGTTTCCTTTTCGAAAGTGATTGGTTTAATGCTTCAAGGTTTTCTGGATTGAGAGTTGTGATTAAACCTTGTTTTATAAGCATTGTTGTTGGAGCCCATTGGTTGTGCAAAGAACTTGAACTTGAGTTAGAAGAGAACATGAGTATCATTGTTATGTGAGATTTGTTGTTGAGCATTGTTGGAAACATTTTGAGTTGATTGATACATGCTTGGACTAGGGTTTGTGAGAAAGGGTTGTTCATTGAGGTGATTGGTTGAGTTGAGTTGATTGAGCCTAGTCAAGTGGATGCATGTGGTTGTTCAAGTTCCATAAAACAAACTATTCTATATTCTTGATTTGAGTTGAGATTGAGATTTGAGTATAGAACATATTGAGTCTCTAACAATTCTCTTTATGCTTCTATGAGATTGGACAAGTTCTATGTGAGCTTGTTAAGCAGATTTGAGACAAGTCTTTGAGAAGGCTTGTGGACTGATTTTGAGTAAGCTTTTGTGGAAGCTTACTATGCAGATTTGAGCAAGTCCTAGAGAGGACTTATTGAGCATATTTGAGCAAGTCCTAGAGAGGACTTATTGAGAATATTTGAGCAAGTCCTAGAGAGGACTTATTGAGAGATTTGAGAGGTTTTGGACCTATTGAGCAGATTTGGACAGGTTCTATGTGGACCTATTGAGCAGATTTGAGCAGGTTTTATGTGGACCTATTGAGCAGATTTGGACAAGTTCTGAGTGAGCTTGTTGAGCAGATTTGGACAAGTTCTGAGTGAGCTTGTTGAGAAGATTTGAGAAGGTTCTGAGTGAACCTATTGAGATAGAGCTTTGGAGGTGATAGAGTATAGAGGACAGAGTCTCAGTGGATAGAGATCCAGTAGCCAGGACAATTGAAGATAGATCTGAGTGAGGAGTCTTCAAGTGGAGAGAGATCCACCAATCAGTGCAACAGAGAGACAAAGTCTTCTAGAAGATCACTAGCCAGAGTAGAAGGGGAAAGAGTTCTCCTATGGAAGAGATCCATGAACTTGAGATTAGGGGATCAACATCTCCTTTGGACAGAGGTCCATAAACATTGTACTTGGGAAGGATTCCCAAAATATTATTTGAGAAATATTTAGAAGAAATATTTTTCTGTGGAGGTAGCCCACATTGGGTGAACCACGTTAAAAATGATGTCTCTCATGTGTGTGATGCTTTGTGTGATGTTCACTATTTTATTAATGTTGATGCTACTATTTGGGGAAAAGTTTTATGTTATACTGTTCACCCCCTCTCAGTATAAGCACATGTTCTTCAATTGGTATCAGAGCCAGTCTCTCCATGAAGAGTTTAACAACTTGGAAGAGGATCCTTCAGTAACACACATGTGCTCAGAGAGTGAAGAAAGTATAGACTTTGAGGAAGCACTCTTCAACTATCTCCAAGATCTTGAAAGGATTCAAGAAGAGAGTGCACAACTAAAGGAACAGATCCGAAATGATGAATTGGCAAGAATTGAGCTTCTACAAAGGTTAATAGAACTCAAAATAGAAGTGAAAGAAAGAAGAGAGATTGAACATCAGTTGAGAGACACGTTGGAAGCCAAAGAAGCAGGACTTGAGAAAGTGGCAGCAGAAATTGTTATGCTAAAATGCAGAACTAAAATAAACAAGAGATTACAAGGAGCTGCACCAAGTCAGCAAGAGGCAGGAACATCAAACAAAAGGGAGGTATCTTACCATATCTCAAGGAAAGAAGACCACAAAAGGAAGAATACCAGATCAAGTCCTCATCAAAATAGGTTACAAAATTCTTTCCATGGACATTGTTTTTCTTGCAATAAATATGGTCATAGAGCTACGCAATGTACTAGCAGAGACAATGATAGTAGTAGTACAGATTCTCTTGCACCACATATGGATGATGATGTTAAGTGTTACAAATGCAATAGTTTTGGGCATATAGCTAGAAGGTGCAAACTAGAAATCTCTAAGTCTAGTAGAAAGACCACAACTCAAACTACTAGAAAAGAAGAAAAAGGGAAAGGAAAATTAAAATCCTTGCTAGTTCAAATAGCATTGCATGCTCAGGATAAAGAAGAAAAATGGTTTCTGGATAGCGGATGCTCTAGACACATGACAGGAGAAAAAGACAAGTTTATAGTTTTGAAAGAAGGAAATAGAGGGTCAGTAAACTTTGGGGACAATGGTTTAGCAAATATTTGTGGAAAAGGAACTCTAAGTATAGGCAATGGGAAAGCAAAAGCTGAAAATGTTCTATATGTGGAAGGTCTGAAACATAATCTCTTGAGCATTAGTCAACTCTGTGATCAAGGCCATATGGTAATTTTTCATCAAGATAGATGTGAAGTAAGGAAATATGAATCTGGAAAACTAGTAGCTAGCGCTATAAGAGAAAGAAATATTTATGTACTCAATGAGATCAAAAAGGAAAAATGTCTCTTATCCAAAGAAAATGAGATCCGGTTTCAACATACAAGATTGGGACCAAAGGAGAATCTTCTAATGGCTTTGGAAGATAAAGAAGGTGGTTCAATAGAAGACAAGCCAAAAGGAAGTAATGATATGAACAAAGGTAAACAAATAGAGGAATATTCAGTAGAGAATGGTTATGATCTCAAGGGAGAACTTATCTATGCCCTTGACATAGTAAAGAAGGTTAGAAAGCAACACTCCAAGCTTGAAAGTCAGTTTCAAGAATGTGATGAAGAAAGGTTATTGCTCATAGAGGATTTAGAGAAGTCAAAGGCTAAGGCAAGCAAGTTCAAGGATAAGTTAGAAGCAAATATTTTGGAATGTGAGAAGTTAGCACAAGAAGTGGCTACTCTAAAAGAAGACTTAAAGGACTCCAAGATCAAGATGAAGAGTTTCACAAATAGCTCTAAGAACTTGGATAAGTTCATCTCTGGACAACAACGAACATCATGTTCAACAGGTCTTGGCTTTGGAAAGGTTCAAAAGAAATAGGAAAAAGAATCTACTTCAAGTCTTGATGAAGAAGAAACTTCAGAAGAAGATACATCAGAAGAAGATAGTTTAAGTGAAAGTGGGACATCAGAGGATGAGTTGGACAACAAAGAGTTCAACAAAGAGAGGAACAATGCACAAAGAAGATACAGATGGAACAACAATCAGAACAGGAGACCAATGAGGTCAAGACAAGGAGGCTTCAATGGAAGATGCTTTTCATGTCACAGGTTTGGACACATGGCTTCACAATGCAGGACTCATGAAAGATAGGTATATGGAAAAGAACAACTTTTCCAAGGTTATTGCTACTCATGCAATGGTTTTGGTCACAAGGCAATGAATTGCAGGATTAATGACAGAAGAGGATATGGCTTCATTAGGAGAAATCCTAAGACAATTGCACATCCAAGGAATAATAACATTAAGTGTTATAAGTGCAATAATGATGGTCACATAGCAAGATGGTGTAGAGCAAATATTCCAAAAATAGGCATGAACAGGAACAGAACATGAACAAGAATATGAACAGGAACAGGAATATGAACAGAAATAGGAATATGAATAGAAACAAGAAGATGAACAGGAATAGAGACTCAGAAAAGAATAGAGACTCAAAAAAGAATAAGAACAGGAACAAGGATGAGAACCGAAATAGGAACATGGATGAGAACAAGAACAAGAATAGGAACAGAAGTGACGACAGGAACAGGGATGATGACTTGGAAAGAAATAGTGAGCGGATTCAGAAGACTCACAGAAGAAGAGAGAAAGATAAAGGCACAGATCTATGCTTTCGAGGAGTAGAAATACTCCCACCCTAGAATTAACCACCTCATGTGGAGGTGGGGGAGGGGCTAAGCTAAGAGGCTCATTCTTAGCCCCGAGCCCCAAAGGTGACCCTTTGCCATTGATGTCAAAGGGGGAGAGATTTGTGTATTGGGGAGAGATTTGATATGAGGAGATATTTGAGAGAGCATTGAGCCAGGGGGAGCAAAGTCCCAGGGGGAGCAGAAAAGAAGGTCAGGTTTTAGTAAAATGAATATGGGTTGCCATCAATGACAAAGGGGGAGATTGTTGGACATTTTGAGTCCCTAAGCTAAAAGTTGTCATTGATGTCAAAAGGACCTATGTAAGTAAGCACTATGATTTTTCTCCACAAAGAGCTTCATGAGAAGCAAAGGTTTTGATCAAAGGTTCTAGAAGGGATGCATGGCATTTGGTTCCAAAAGGAGCTTCAAGGGAAGCTTAGCAAAAGGTTTTTATGAAAACCAAGGAAGGCAAGGAAAGGTTTTATTTAAAACCAATGGATGGCAGATTTGAAATGGGTTTTTCTTAAAACCCAAGTTGGCTTTTCGTTTCATCGAAAAAGGTGCCTCGATGATGGAGAAATTTAATTTTAAAGGTTTAGTTTAAATTTTAATTTATTTAAAATTTAAATTTAAATTTTAAAATTAAATAAAAGGTTTTTCCCTCCTTTCTTATTGGCGCCGCCGACGTCATGAGGGCAATGTTAAAAGGGCCGACGTATTCGCATTGAAGGATGGCTTATATAAATAAGCCAAAGGTTTTCCATTTAATAAACCTAAGTGAGTGTCGCATGATTTTCGAAAACCCAAAGTATTTCTGCATCCGAATATTGCGCAACGAATTTCGTGGAGTGTGACGTGGGCAGTCAAGTCATGGACGGTCAAAGTTTTGGCGCCTTGTGAGGAAAGCACATGCAGTTTAAGGAAGAGAGTGCCCAAGGCACTCACGTGGGCAGTGTTAGCTCACGCGGCTTAGCTGCCGCTTGGCAACACGGTGGGCAGAGGTTCGAAACGCCAAGGCCCTTCGAGGGCTCCTTTGAGGTATGCACTCCGACTCCGATATTTGCGGGGGTCAATATTTTAATTAAAATATTTGCTTGCTAAGGTTTGATTATGATTTTTGTGGGAGATATAAGGTTGAGCAAGCTTTAATATTTTAATAAGGTTTGATATTTGATTAATGTGAGATATTGCCTAAGAAAGCTTTGTGATTATTTTTGAGTGCAAAAGTGTTGAAAGGAAGGATATAAAATATTTGATTTATTTTATGGTATAAGTGGTTTGTGGAGTGACAAGGTTATGCAATGATTTGATTTATTTTATTTTATGGTACAAGTGGTTCGGATATTAAAAAAATTTAGTTTGGATATTAAAAAAAGTTAGTTCAGATATTAAAAAAAGTTAGTTCGGATATTAAAAACGTTAGTTCGAGTATTAAAAAAAGTTAGTTAGCCAAGACAATTGAAGATAGATCTGAGTGAGGAGTCTTCAAGTGGAGAGAGATCCACCAGTCAGTGCAACAGAGAGATAGAGTCTTCTAGAAGATCACTAGCTAGAGCAAAAGGAGAAAGAGTTCTCCTATGGAAGAGATCCATGAACTTGAGATTAGGAGATCAGCATCTCCTTTGGATAGAGGTCCATAAACATTGTACTTGGGAAGGATTCCCAAAAGATTATTTGAGAAATATTTAGAAGAAATACTTTTTTGTGGAGGTAGCCCACATTGGGTGAACCATGTTAAAAATGATGTCTCTCATGTGTGTGATGCTTTGTGTGATGTTCACTATTTTATTAATGTTGATGCTACTATTTGGGGAAATTTTTTATGTTATACTTTTCACCCCCCCTCTAAGTATAAGCACATGTTCTTCAAATTTAAATTAGAATTAAATTTAAACCATATAACTTGCTAAGGTTGCTTATTGGCTATCTTCTACTTTTAAAATTAATTATTAATTTAAGACATTCAAGAAAATTTTATTATTTATTGCAAGATTTTAAATAATTATATCAAATTTTAAAGTGATTTATCATTAATAAGGAGGAGGTAAACTTAAGCTTATGACATTTGCATAGGAATAAATGTATGTTATTTATTAGTTTTTATTAGTCAATGAAAGTAAAAATACATAATAATAAATTTGACATATATAAAAATAATGGTA
This sequence comes from Wollemia nobilis, assembly GCA_028583015.1. Classification (NCBI taxonomy): domain Eukaryota; kingdom Viridiplantae; phylum Streptophyta; class Pinopsida; order Araucariales; family Araucariaceae; genus Wollemia; species Wollemia nobilis. Next base: position 10,218,880 of record JAQPPZ010001925.1, read on the forward strand.
GTATAAGTATAAACTTAGTTATCAAGTTCGAGTTTGTGTTCGAATTAGACACTCTTGAATTTTGAAATAAATTTACCCTATTTAAAAATTCAGAATAAAATATGATATATTATAAATGTGGTGTATGCACATAACATTTTACATTTTTTGATCGAATATAAAAACAACATTATCCAAAACTAAAATTTTCCAATCATATTGCCCCACATTAAATCGAAAAAATAACAATAATAAACTCTAAAAATTGGGTACTCGTCTAGTCAAATTGTCTGGTTTACTAAATCATTCAAAGTAATAAAACTGGATATGCCTACAATTTTGGTGTCGATGTTAGAGTAATATTCCATCATTTGGTATATTTACCCTTTCCCTACTTTAGGTAGAATTTATTTACCACATGGTAAAAAGTAGCTTGTTAATTTTTACCACTAGTAGTCACTTTACTAATTACTTAGGTTATTTTACCTAGTATTATTTACTCTATCGACATTTGTTTTGTCGGTCGATATTATGGACGGTATGTAATGATGACAAGTTTTTTGTCAGCAAGTAGGTTTATTTGGAATAGGTTAATAGTTACCTATAATTTCTCCTAGGCTATTTATAGCCTATGAAATATGTATTTAACCTTAGCATATGAATAATATTCTAGTTAATCGCCTATTGCTCTTACATGGTATTAGAGCGAATTGCTTGGGAAGGGCGAGCATGAGGTTGACCTTAGGTTGGAGAAGGCAATATTTTTGTCGCTTCTGGATTAGACCTATCGGACACAAATCTCGAAATGGGACCCCCTTGGTTGGGACACATTTCCAAAGGTGCACAACTCCTTGACTCCATCGACATTAAATTTTATTTCTATTTACTCAGCAAGGTTCCTGAGGTGCGATCCATTGAAATGTGTACAAATCCCAAGGCAGCTTGATTGTGTGCATGGATGATAGCAACCTACAGATCTGACAGGCTGCCAGACCTAACATGTCATGTTAGGTCCACCTCCTACGCAAACTCTCTATGGATGGAGACAGCCTCTATGGCCCTGCTGACATGGGACAACCCGAACCATAGTCAAACTTGAACTATAGCCCATTGGAGTTGCTGTTGGCCCACAGGCAGGCACTAACAGTCTGATTAGGCTGACAAAGGGCAGGTGGCCCTACGATAGGCGACCAGAGAGGAGTCTCTAGTGACATCAAATAGGTGATCAAAGAGGAGTCTCCAATGCCCTCAGACCGTTGATCGAAGAGGAGTCTATGGCGACCGACGAGACTACAAACCTAAGTGGTGGACAATCCTAACATGCAAACCGACCAACTCTTCCATGAGGGCAAGAGCGCCCTAAAACCAGACTCTAAACTGATGCAGTATTATCGAGGATGAATCCAGACAGATCACGTGGCAAACTTGCCAGTGGACCAGACTCTGACATCATTGGACACATGGTGGACTACCATTGGACATGACACCTAGCACTACTGAGTGGACTGACGTGTTGATGTAAGGCTCAGGATAAGTGCTGACATAACAGTTTATGTTTAGGACACATGGTAGTGCTGAAATCCACCACGTGGAGCCTACGTGGGTTACCTCGATTGGTAAAAGGAGGGCAAGCTTGACTGCCGGTAGGTAGTCAAGTAAACATTGACATCTTCATGCTCTTAAACAAGTAAAACATCGCTCACCTAGGAGATTGGGATATCTAAATCCCAAAAAATAAATCTTTGTGCTTCATGCGAATGAAATATAGGGACGTTGTTCCCTTCACTCTCCATAGAGCAGGCTAGCCCCCATGGAGTTGCGAGTTCGACCCCACGTGCACCCAATTTGGCTTCGTGCCAAAAAAAAAATCAAAGGTAAATTTTTTTTATTAAATTTCATTTTTTTAATGTTCTTTTAATTAATTTTTAGCTATAAACATTCATCATTTAAATTTTTGTTGTATAACATAATTTTTTTTAAAATGATTTTAATAATGATATTTTATTATTGATATATTTATGCTAATCTTAATTAGAAATTTGATTTTTAATTGAAATTTAAAGGTTTTTTGAGACAATTTTGTAATATCAAACAATTAGGGCTTTTGTTTTCTCCACCAAAGGAGATGTAAGACAAGGAAGAGCACCTATTTTTCTTGCAAATTAGAATTCTTCTCAACCTTGTTAAACTTTGCAACATAAAAAGGGGATAAAATCAAAGACATTTGATTCTTTATTTCAAAATTGGAAAACAAAGGAGACTAAAAATTTTATACAATTCAAAGGCAAAGTGTGCATTTGTTTTCTCCAAGGGGGATATAAGACATAAAATTGCAAATTCTATTTTTTTCGTAAAATTGAGAAGACATTGAAGACCTTGGGTCCACTAAAACCAAGTCGTGTGTCGACTGGTTCTAGAAGCCTTTCAAACATGGGTCGTGTGTCGACTTGACTTGAAAGGAGTGTTATTTTGTTGATTTTGCAAAATAAAGGGGGGAAGCCAAGAAATTGTACTTATTTGCAAAATTGTAACACAAAAGTGAGGAGCACTTATAACAAAAAAAAACTTGTTAAATTTGCAAAACAAACAAGAAAAGGCAATTGTTTCATGCCCCATTCTTTGCAAATTTGGAAAACAAGAGGAGACAAAATATATCAATTTTTTGCACAACACAAATTCAAATTTTGTTGCAAAAATTAAAAGGTGCATTTTTTATTTTACTCGACACCTTTATTGGCAAATTAGGTGCATTTTCGGTTGCATCCGACACCTATGTGATAAGAATTTTGTGGGCATTCTTGTTTTATTATTGCATTATTTTTTTGCAATTATAAGTCATAAAATCAAGAACACTCAAACCCCAAAATTTCACAATAATTTGTGTAAATCATTGCACAAGTTTAAAGCCAATTTCTCTTGATATTCTCTCCTAAAACAAAAACCCCTAATTCACTCTTATTTATTTGGCTTAATTTCCTCAAACTGATTATCCCTTTTCAAGAGGATTTTCAGGTAGGTGCCATTAAATATATTTTTGAGTGAATTCTCTTCCACTTCTTATTTTTTTGGCTTAATTTCCTCAAACTGATTATTCCTCTTCAAGAGGATTTTCAGGCAGGTGCCATTAAATATCACTTAAGAGTGAAAGAAATATCCATCTTAGTGCAAATTCTAGGACCTTCATCATGGCAACTATCAAAAAATACTTAAATGATAAACAATTGCGTAAAGATCCTAACTATTTATCATGGAAAACTAAGATGAAATCCATCCTGACTATAGAGGAAATGTGGAATTTAGTTGATGGTATTGAATCAAGACCTACATCAGCAGGAGTAGATCAAAAAGCACGGGATAAAAAGAACAATCATCTTCTCATGTTGATACTCCTAGTTACTATTGATGAGATCCAACCTCACATAAGTGAAGCTAAAACTGGTAAAGATGCATGGGATGCACTTTGTACCATTTTTGAAGGTAAGAATCAATCAACTGTTCTAAAAATTCAAACACAACTTCATACACTCCATATGAAGTCAGGTGAATTAGTAGAACTCTTCCTCTATACAGTGTCTGAACTGAAGTCAAAGCTAAATGCTTTAGGAGCCAAAGTAGAAGATACTATTATGACTTCAGTAATATTGAGAGCTCTTCCCGAATCCTATAAAATTTTGATTACATGCCTTAATGTATCTCAAAGATAATTCACCTTTGTGGAATTAGTCAATTTACTTCAAACAGAGGAAGAAAATCAACTCCAAAGTGATGAAATGTCGAACAATGCACTTTACTTAAACAATCAGGGTGAAAAGAAGAAAGGAAACTTTCAGAAGGGAGGATCATCTTCAAAATGTAAGAGAAAGAAAACTCAAAAATGTTTTTCTCACATTGTAAAAAGGATAACCATGACACCAATCGGTGTTGCTTTAAAAAAAGAAAAACAAGAAATGCAAAGGCACATCACAAAAGCAAAACAAATGTAATCTTGCTAGTGAAGTGTCTAATTCTGATTCTAGTTTAGAAAAAGCATACAAAGTGCTCTTCGCTAAGATAGTATTATAGAGGGAAAACAAATTTGTCACCTTAAGCAAGCACCATTTCCTCTTTTTTTTTTTAGGCTTCATAAATAGCATAAGTTTTTGTTTGAAGTACTTGCAATAAAGGGGTGATTGTACCTCTTTTAGGCTTCATAAATAGCAAACTCTCATTGTTTGAAGTACTTGTAACAAAAGGAGGGAATTTTATGGTGAAAAATTTGCCTAGGAGGCAATATTTGTACAATTCTTCACAAAGCTTCTTGAGTTGCACATCTTTTGAAATTAAGGGGGGATCAATATTTCTTTTTTTACTTCACACAATTTTTTGTAAAAAGAGAAGAGGACATATAAGGGTGCATTTTCAGTAGCGACCGACACCTTAGTCACACATCTTTCAAAAATTTCATTACATGTTTTGCAACAAGGGGGAAAACTTATAAGGGTGAATTTTCGACAGCAACCGACACCTTAGCTACCTTATCAAAACTTTTTTCAAAATCATATTATAACTGAATGAACCTTGTATGAAGTGATCTACTCTACTACACCTAGCGATTGCAGTGACTGGTTACCCATGCAATTTTGTTGGATGATAATATTACAATAAGAACATTCGTTTATGTGAAGACAAAGTGAGGAATGACCCATTTTTTCTTAGGAGCATCCAAAGCACTGTGATAGAGAAAGAACCATCAATTCAACATATTTTTCACTGTAATGGGATAGATATATACATTACCCAAATAATGTAATAAGGGGGGATGTTAGAGTAATATTCCATCATTTGGTATATTTACCCTTTCCCTACTTTAGGTAGAATTTATTTACCGCATGGTAAAAAGTAGCTTGTTACTTTTTACCACTAGTAGTTACTTTTACTAATTACTTAGGTTATTTTACCTAGCATTATTTACTATACCGACATTTATTTTGTCAGCCAATATTATGGACGACATGTAATGACGACAAGTTTTTGGTTGACAAGTAGGTTTGTTTGGAATAGGTTAGTGGTTACCTATAATTTCTCCTAGGCTATATATAGCCTATGGAATATGTATTTAACCTTAGCATATGAATAATATTTTAGTTAATAACCTATTGCTCTTATAGTCGAAGCATCGAATGGAGTGACTTTATTTCTTGCATAAATTTTGCACCGTGTAGATTGCATAACTTACACAATTTTTAATGGTATTAAATTTCATAAATAATTATTTGTATATATAAATTGTACTCCTCTTGTTCGTTGAAACTTTCCATGAACCCTCCTCAAAAAACTCCATCACATGATTTAAAACACGAACCACATGTGATAAGCATTTTGTAAAAGTACAAAACAACACATTAACATACCAACTTGCAAACCTTTATTTATGAGGACAAAAAAAAATTATTGCTTGCATTTCCCTTATTCGTTCCTTTCCACTCAATATTTTTCCATTTCAATGCCAAATTTAGGATTTGTTTGTCAAATTTATTTTCTATTTGATGAATTTTGAACTTCATCTAAAAAATTGATAAATTTTGATAAGTAAGAGTATAAATATATGTTTGCTTTATTAAATGCTTGCATAGTGCATATCTAAAAGTTTAAATCTTAATTACCATATAAAAAAACTCTCATAATCATGTTTAAGAATGAACACCTTCACAAATATAGTAAGAAGCACTAAAAAACAAAATAAGGAAATGAGATATACGAATATAGCACATATAGCATAAACACCTTATGATATAATGTATGAATACCATAATATAATAAAAATATTTAGGTATATGGTTTGTTTATAACTAGTTCAACTAAGATATGATCCATGTTACCCACGTGTTGTAGGTGAGTTGGAGAGGGTAGGGCAATCCTCCAAGGGAGGTCCCTGGTTTGAATCTCCACCCTACCAAACACACATTGGGTGCCCAAAATCTAGTTGATAATGTTGGTGTGGTCAAGGTCGAGCACGACTCCCGAGTGATTTTGACGGTGTAGAACCTCCTGCTCGTGGTTTCTCAGACCAAGGTGGCTCCATAAGGGGATTTTCACTAAATTAAATTAAAAAATATAATCCATGTTGATGTGTCCAAATCAATATTGGTTATAGGTTACATGATCACTACTATGAATCAAGATTGTTCATAGGAAAAAATACAAAAAATAGTTATTATCCCAAAATTTTAAATGATTTACCATCAATAAGAAACAGGTAAATTAATCTTATGAAAATTATTTTCTAATATAGAAATAGATGCATATTATTTATTAGTTGTTATTTAGTAGAAAGGAAAAAAAAAAAAAAATTGATTCATTTGACACCAAGAAAAATATGAGTAACATAAGTATACAATAATTTTACTCTATTAAATTCTTAAATAGTACATATCTACAAGTTTTAAATATTAATTACTATATAAAGCAAACACTCATAATTTTGACTAAGAATAAACACCTTTGTGAGCATTGTAAGAAATTGAAAGAAGAAATAAAATAAGAAAATAAGAGATACAAACGTGATGTATCTAGCAAATATAATATATGTTATAATATTTTAATATTATAAAATAATAAAAATATTTAGGTGTTTGATTTATTTATAACTAGATCAACCAAGGCATGATGTTTCCAAATAAATATTAATGATATTTTACCCAATCACTAGGGTGAATCAAGATTGTTCGTAAGAAATATTATAAAATATACAATATGAAGTAGCTGACAACCTATATGAAGTATTAAAAAACATAAGTCACAAGTAAATCTCAACCCTTAACAAACTTCCTTAATATTGACTTAGGGAGTCAATATTAATTAATAAAATAGCCTACCTTGATGACAACATTCTTAAAACATCCTTTAAATGCACTAAGGAACTTTCTTAACAATGCCAAGGATAAGGTAGAGGGATTTATCTAATCTCATGTTCATATGGAAAATCGTATATCAATGAGATAGAAAGTTTAAATAAGACTAGAATCAAAGAACATGGATTCAATATTCAACATGACAAGATTGAGAAGTCAATTACAGTTGAAAATTTGATAAAAAAAAATAGCAACCACATATCTAGAGAACATCAAGATCCAGTGTCGCAACAGTTCTAGGGCAGTAAAGAAAATATTTTATTAGTATCGCATCAGTGCTAGGGCAACAAAGGTGAGTGCAGTAGTGCTAGTGCAATGAAGAAGAATATTTTAACAATGCCACAATAATGCTAGGGTAGCAAAGAAAAATATTTTAATAGTGTCATAGCGGTGCTAGGGCAGCGAAAAAAATATTTTTCTAGTGCCACAATGAAGGTGAGTGTAGCAGTTATAGGACAATGAAGAAAAATATTTTAACAATTCCATAGTAGTGCTAGGGAAACAAAGAAAAATATTGTATTAGTGCTGCAATAGTGTTAAGGCAACGAAGGTGATTGTAGTAGTGCTAGGGTAGTGAAGACAAATATTTTAATAATATCACATCAATGTTAGGGAAGTGAAGAAAAATATTTTAACAGTGTTGCAGTAGTGCTAGGTCAATGAAGAAAAATATTTTATCAGTGTCATAGTAGTGCTAGGGTAGCGAAGGTGAGTGCAGCAGTCTAGGGAAGCAAAGAAAAATATTTTAATAGTGTTGCAGCAATGCTAAGGTAACAAAGAAAAAACTTTTAATAGTGTCGAAGTAGTGCTAGGGTAGTGAACAAAAATATTTTAACAGTGTTGTAGTACTGCAAGGGCAGTGAAGGTGAGTGCAATAATGCTAGGACAACAAAGTAAAATATTTTTATTTGGAAATATAATTTGGAAATTATACTATACATTTTAGAGAGAGGATAAGAGTCAAGGAATTTGAAATAGGTTATGGAAAGAAGGTGTAGAGTTTGGAGAGAATGACCATGGTTGGAGAGGCATGCGTTTTGTAGGAGAATGTACCTGGTAGTCTAAAGGTTAGAAATTAGGTGGAGACCCCTAGGAGCGAGATTCAAGACCAAGTGGCAAAAGGTTCTAGAGTCCCAGTTCAGGAGGTGTAGTCTAATGAGGTGGATCTAGCAGTCACGATTTCTCTTAAATCAGGGTTCCTTGGGGCTCCACCTATCATATCTTTGTATGGGTCCCAATCCCTAAGGAAATTTTCATCTCCAAGTAAGTGTTCGTATGTTGTGGTTATCACTTTTGGTTATGTTGCTAGAAATTCATCAGTGCTCTTTGACCTATTTCCTTCAAAGGATATTTTACCGATTTCAGATGAGCTTTTGTCCATCACCATGGAAGAGGATTCTTAGAACCTATTTGGAAAATTTCAAGAGAGGAAGCCTAACATTGATGCCATAAGACGCTGGGCCTTGGTTAAGTGGGAGCTTTGGACATTGTGGTAGCTTCCAATGGTTTTTTCCTCATTAATATTAACTGTAAGGAGGATTTGAAGAATATTTTGGGTAGAGGGCCCTGGTTCTTTGAAAAATGAGGACTCTTTTTAAAAAAATAGGGATCCGATTTTAATACCTAAACCCAAAAAAATAATTTGGTTCCATTATGGTTGAAATTACCAGATCTACCCTTTCACCTTTAGCATAATGATATCCTTAGAGGTATAGTTAAAGCTATAGGTGAACTAGTCCTAATCAACTCAGCAACTAGGGCCAAATCCTTCTTTGCTTGTATGTGTGTTATGGTGGACCCTTAAGCTAATATTCCAAATCACATTAATCTGCTTTCAAATTTTCGGCCATGGATTCAACCTATTGTATATGATAATTGACCAGTGAAATGTTTAGTTTATAATAAGTTTGGCCATGTCCCTGGCTCATGCTCGATCCAAAATAGGAAGGCCCATTTTAAGAAAAAATAGGAGAAAAGGAATCCAAAGAAAATATGAGACCAAATCCTATAAAAGAAGGTAGGATCTCATTTTTTAGGTCCCTTAGGTGAGGCTCCTGGTCTGAAGAAAGTTATTGAGGAATATATTCAACAAATGGCTTCAAATGACAAATAAAATGGGTGTATGATATTGGGAAGCACTTATTATAGCCTGCTAGTGCTCAAAAATAATTATTTAACTTATAAGACTCCAATCCCTAAGGAGTTTCTCCAAAAATATTTTCAATGCTAAATTCAAAGGAGTTTGAGTAGGATGGCTCTGATGACCCTCAGGTGGGAGATGGATCTCCTCAGAATATGGAGTTGAAAATGGACCTCCCAATTTTGGGTGATGTTAAATTCCCCTATGGCGATTTCAAATATCCCTATGTTGAAGGTTCCTCAGGGGTAAGGATAATGCATCCTAAAACTAGAATCTTTCACAAGGGTTTGATTTATGTGGGAGTTCCAAGGAAGGTAGGTAAATAATCAAATAAAGCCCAAAGAATCAGAGAGGTGGAAACTGATATTGTATATGGAGTTCAATCCAAGCTCAAGTTTGAAAATGAAAAGGATACAAAAGGTAAGCAACTAAAGTTGGATTCATTCTATTAGTCCTCCAAATCTAAGGATGGGGGTTTTCTTTCCAAGAATTGAAAATGAAAATTTTATCATGGAACATTAGGGGCCTTGATGGGCTACCTAAACATCATGCATTGGAATCCATCAAAAAATATTTTAAACCAAATATAATTTTTCTACAAGAAACAAAAATGGATAGTAGTAGTATTGAAATAGTTAAGAGGAAGGTTTAAATGGATGTTGAGTTCATAGCTAACTCGGCTAACGGTGCCTCAGGGGTCTCTTATGCATTTGGGACCCTAAACAATTGATTGGTCGAGTATGTTCATATTTGATCGAGTCCTATTTTTTCTAAGGAGTCAGGATTTAAATGGATAACCTCAAATATTTACACCCCAAATTTGAGACCCTCTAGAATCATGCTTTGGGATTTCCTTAGTTCTATGAGATAATGTTTTAAAGGAGAGGTCTAGATTTTGGCGAACAATTTATTTACACCCTTATATATGTTTGATAAAAAAGAAGGAACCCCAGTGCTCATTAGCATGGATGAATTTACTTCTTTTATTTACTCCCAAGAACTAATGGATTTGGACCTAAAAGGGTCAAGATTTACATGGAGTAATAGGTGAATTAGGAGTCAAAACATTAAGGTTAGGTTGAACAAAATGTTGGTGTCTAAATAAGGTATCCCATTTTTTGGTGATTCATCCTTATGCTCTCTGCCTAAGATGGCCTCGAATCATAATTCAATTTTTCTTGAGAAGACACAGGATTTGGCCTTCTTTCCTCGACCATTTAGATTTGAAGCAATGTGGATTCAACACCCTAGTATAGAATACAACATTGACGAATGGTGGAGTCACAGGTTTTCAAGTTCTCGAATGGTAAAAATAGCCTCCAAGTTGATATTTATAAAGGCTAAGCTGAAGGATTGGAATAAGTAGATTTTTGGAAATATTGTCGCTAGAAATATGGATATTTGCAACCAGTTGCAAGAGGTTGAGTAGATAGCCAAAACTCAAGGTTACTCTACAAAATTAAAGAGGTAAGAACTATCTATTCTCATAGAGCTCCATAATGTTTTGACAGGGGAAGAAATTATATGGAGGCAAATATCTAGGGCCCTGTGGCATAACGAGGGTGATTGAAACACAATTTTTTCACTCCCTTGCACTAAGGTATATGAGTAACAATAGGATTAGGTTGATTACAAAATAAAATGGAGAACTCTTTGAATATATCAACGAGATTAGATATGAGACAATGCATTTTTTTAAGGACCTCCTATGCTCCACATCAATAAAAAATCAACAAGCTAAAGCTCACTTACTGAATAACATACCATCTATGGTCTCTACAAATATGAATAACGTTTTCTATACTCTGTTTTTAGATGATGAAATCAGTAAAGCAATTTTTGCAATGGGTGGGCTCAAAGCATTGGGACCTGATGGGTTTCCCCCAATATTTTTTCAAAAAATTTGGCATATTTTGGGGCCAAAGATCTGTGATGCCATCAAAGATGTTTAGTATTCAAAATGGATCCCTTTATATGTCAAATATATGTTTTTGATGCTTATCTCTAAAATGACTTATGCTAAGTATTTTGTAGCTTATAGGCCTATCAATCTATGTAATACTCTTTTAAAAATTTTGATGAATACCCTAGCGAATAGATTGAAAATTTTATTACCAGACATAATTGATATCTTGCAGAGTGATTTTGTGATTAGGAGGTAAATTTTGTATGGAATCATTGTAGTCCATGAAATCATCAATTCGATGACCAAAAGTGGTAATTCTGGGACCTTGCTCAAGCTGGATATGAGAAAAGCTTACAATACGATTGATTGCGAGTTTCTTGTCAAAGTATTGCATACATTTAGCTTTAGTCAGGAGTGGATAAGTTTGATCAAATCATGTGTCTCTTCAGCAAATTTCTCAATTTTGGTGAATGGCTCTCTAGCAGGATATTTCAGGAGTTGCAGGGGAATTCATCAAGGAGATCCATTATTAGCATACCTATATATTTTATTGGAAAAATCTCTCGCGTAGACCATTAAAGCTTAATTTTCTATTGTAGACCTTAAGTTGGATATGTTCATCATTCCCATATCACATCATCAATTTTTCAATGATACTCTTATGTCCTTTCAAGCTTCAATTCTGCAAGCAAAATTAGTCAGAATTATTCTAGAATATTATGAATAAATGGCAAGTCAAAAGGTTAATTTTAGGAAAAGTGTTATTTTTTCTTCAATACTCCTCCAACAAGGTAGTTTAGGAATGTGGATATTCTAGGATGTAATATTAGGTCTCTCCATTCAACTTACCTGGGGATGCCAATGTTTTTTGGGGCTTCAAGTTCATCCATATGGAAACTGGTTGTGGAGCGTGTCCAGAGAAATCTTGTAAGATGGAAAGAGGATATCTTAAGCCAAGCAGGAAAAGCGATGTTAGTTAATTCCACAATTAAAAGCATCCCAATATATTTCCTTTCTCTATTTCAAATCTCGAGTAAGATTCTTGAAAGAATAGAACAAATACAACGCTCATTTCTTTGGTTAGGATCAAGTGAGAAAAAGAAATTTCATCTAGTGGTTTGGTACCAAGTATGTAGTAAGAAGGATGAAGGTGGTTTAGGCCTTAGAATATTAAAAACCATGAACAAAGCTCTTGTTTCCAAGTAGGGTTGGAGACTAGTTTAAGAGGAGAAAGTGATATGGGTTGATATTATCAAAGCCAAAAACCTAAATGATGGAAAATAATTTATTAGAGACCTATTACCCCTCCATGGTTCAAATTTCTAGTCTATCCTAATACAATGTAGATCAAATATTCATAGAGGGGATAGGTGGTTTTTGGGAGATGGTAGGTTTGTCAACTTCTAGAGTGACATGTGGGCGATTGAGGTTATGCTAGAGTCAAGATCAGAATTGGCTTTAGTCAAACCAATTATAGATAATTTTTGGGGGAATAAGGTTTGTGATTTCATTGAAAGGATTGAAGACCACACCCAATGAAAACCATTTGACTTCCTAGGAATTTTGATGGAGGAAAGGAAGGCATTTTGATGAAATTTTTAATATCATTAAATGGATTAAAATTCTTGGAAGATAAATTATAGATAGATTCATTTTGGGATTAGATAAGGATGGGAAATTCTTTGTCAAATCAATGTATCTAGTAGTATATGGTCCTTCTAATCCTTGGTTTCTGATAGATAAAATTTGGTTGAAAGGACTAACTCTGAAAATCAACATTTTCTTCTAACTAGCCGTATAAGGAAAAATTCTAACTTTAGATAATTTCAAAAAAAGAGATATGATTTTACCTAATTCTTTTTTCTTGTGCAAAAATGTGAAGGAATCCTCACTCCATATTCTTTTTAGTTGTCATTTCTCATAGGAGGTTTTCAACTAATTTTTCAAATATTTGAACATCCAATGGGTGTTTTTGAATAGCCTAGAGGATGTGCTGACCCAATGGGTTTATCCCTTCCTATCTATTCACCTTCATTGGTTTTAGAAATTCAGCCTTCCTCATATCTGGTGGTGAATTTGGAAGGAAATAAACTCAAAGGCATTTAAGGGTGCTACTCATTGGGCTTAAGTTATGGCTTTGTAGGCAATTTATTTTTCCATGGAGAACATTAGAATTCTAAATCTAAATGTTGTTACTGCAAAGCATGAATGATTATTGGAGATATATCTTGAATTCAATGATAATCCTCAACTAGTCATACCTATTGTGCCTTTGGATAGAGCCAGGGTTAAGTGGGATCCACCTCCAATTGGTTGGATGAAGTTGAATTTTGACGGTGCATTTAAAGGGAATTCAGGTCCTGCAGGTATTGGAGGGATTGTAAGGAACCATGATGGCTTGATAATTTTGGCCTTTGCTGATAATATGAACCATCAAATCAATCACTTCTTCGAATCTAGGGCCCTATTCCAAGAAGTTTCTCTATTGGATTCTATAAGTTGCAAGAAACTAATCATTGAAGGGGACTCCCTTAATATTATAAATATGGTAAGAAAGACTCAATCTCCTACATGGACTATTTTGAAACTTCTTCTGGAAGTTCATAGATACATCCAACATTTGTAAGAGGTTCAGTTTAAGCATACATACAAGGAAGGTAATTGAGAAATTGATCTATTGTCTAATAAAGGAGTTATTCAAAATGGTTTAATGGTGTGGTGGGATAATTTATTGGTGGATATTGATTCTATAGATAATGACTTCATACACAATTAGCCTTTGCTCCACTTTGGTCGAGTTGTTGTTGATGAATTGGTTGCAAAACTTGGGGGTGCTTATTGATTTTGGGTTTTTGTACCAAATTTCATATATCCAAGATAATGTTTCCTTCTTGCAAGCCACAATATCCAATTCAAAATAAATTTTTGCCCTGATGGGCTGGTAGACCTAGGAAAGCAATGACCTCATGGGGGAGAATGGAACTAGTGCATGGATCAGTTCATGATTTAGGTCCTACTTCTAATCTATGTTCAAATGGTTATCTCTGACATCCTGATTTGGTTTCAATTTGTTTTAAGTTTTAAATTATGTATGGTATTACCTATGTACTGGTTTAGCTTTGGAAGGGGTAACTCCTCTAATTGGTCATTACTCGATTATTACTAGATGTAAGTAATTTTGGATCCCTCTTTTTGGGTGAGGCTTAGTCTCTTTTGTACAAGGTTTGGAGATTCTTTCTAGTAAAAAAATATACAATAGGTCATATAAATAGAAAAAATACCATAATGGGTTTAATATGGAATAATGGATAAAACTCACTAAATCTATGAAACACATTATTTACCAAATGATGATGAAACAACAATAATTACACTGCCATTAATATTTAATATTATATTAATTAAAATAGTAACAATCAAAATTAAATTATAAATGTATTCAATTTTCTTGTAACATTCAATAAATAATTTGCATCTATTACTTTAAATTTATTATTAAAAAAAATATGATAACTTCTAATCCATCATGCGATTTTTGACACAAACACCTTTGAGGATGGACTTGGAACCTAAGTTTGAAATATTAGAAACTTCATAACAAGTAATAGTGGTCTTAGAATATATGTTCAACAATATTTCATCTTGATCATTTCTCAAATATGAATAAATGGATCCTTCACAAATATTTTTGGCAAAGATATCCATTAGTTGATTCTTTATTGAAATATACTACACATCAATAATACAATGTTATAGTTTTTGCAAGATTCAATGAATATTGATCTCATTGTGTTTGGACATATATTGCAACATTATATTCCTTATCATTTGGATAACACTCTGATTGTATACCCAAATATAATATGTCCCATATTATGCAAATCCAAGCTCCCTAAGAAGATAAAACAACCATTATAGATGTTCTCCTATATTAGTTATATTCTAGTCCTAAATATTTATAGAAGACATGGAAATAACACCTTGCTTCTTGATCACCCATATAAATTGATGACCACCATATATGAAGATGTATCCCAAGGCCAATTTTCATTCATTCACATCTCCAACATAAATAGAATAGGACCATACAACTAATTTGGGTATGTTAGACATCCCATATATAAGTCTTATATGGAAATTACCCTTCATATATTTTAAAATCCTCTTCATTATAATAAAGTGGATTTCTAATAGGTATACAATTAATCAAACCAAATCAATTACAAATATAATAACTAATACAACATGAATCAAATAAAATAGTATAACCATAAGAAAATAGAATCATATAATATTTTCCTTTAGATCATTAACAACATCCTTAAGGATCTTCATATCAAAATCCATAGGAGTCTTACATAGATTACACTCTTGAGTTTGAATATTCTCAATAGACCCAAGACATATCTAGGTTGATAAAAAATGAATCTTACTTTAATTTCCAAACTTATAATCCTAAACTAAGGTGCAAAATACCCAAACATATCATCTCAAAGTTTTCTCCAGCCTATTCTTCACATGATCAATATCCTTAGGGAAATTTTAATGCAAACAAATCATATAAATAAAGTATAATAATGAGGATGGCCTTACCACATTTCAACACAGACATTATTCTTGAACAATAATATTTTGAATATAAAATTGAGAAGAAATTTATCCATGTCTACATACCCATTCTAAAAAGCCTATTTGAGCCCATATAATAACTTCTTCAACTTGCAAACAAGAGAAGTTGAACCATTCTTATCAAATACATGAGGTCATATCATATATATCTCCGCTTTCAATTTTCTACTAAGAAAAACTCTTCACATCCATTTGGTGCACCTCTTATCCCAAACATCAATCCATAGCTATAACAAGTTTTGTATAGTCCATGCAAGAAATTGGAGTAAAAATATTATTGTAGTCAATACATTCCTCTTCAACAAATATCTTGGCCACCAAAAACACATTATACTTTACCACCTTGTCCTTTAAAGTATACTTGAATTTATAGACTTATTTGACCCTACCACATATTTTCACAAGGATTAATAACCAACTTCTATTATATTTTCTTAACAATACCTCACTTCATCTCTCATTCTAGCTTCCTATCATGGTTGCCCATGATATTGATTATATATAAAACACAAAAGGTCCATAATGTATGACATGGAAGAATAAAAAACTACAATATCATTATTAGAATGATAATGTGCATCCTTATCTATGTCAACATGGTCAATATGTCCACCATGGATATCCTTAGTACATGCCCCATCATGTACACTATGGGTATATATCTCATAATAATAAACCAAACAATCAACTTTGGATTAGTAGGTAAACCTAACATATGAAGTGGGATAAGGAGAATTCTTCACATTAAAAAACTAGATGTATAGAATCAGAACCTTTCAGGAGAGTAGGGAACTTCTCATTAATCAACATATTTCTACATTCCTCAGCCTTCTTTGTCATAGTATGAAAAATCCTATAACCTTAAGAATGCTTCTTGATTTTGATATCTAACATGGTTTTCTATTCATGTGGAATATGGAACCCATCCTAACATCTAAATATTAGTAAGTTCTATACACTAGGCTTCTCCCTATTATGTTTTTGTTTAGGATACATGTGGTTTGATTCCTTGGATGGTGAATGGTTAATGATATAACATGCATAATTAGTCACTTTATTTCACAATTTCAAATTAAGATTCATGTGATGCTAAATAGACTTAGCCATCTACATAAAAAAATTATTCTTCCTTTCAAACATACCATTTTTCTTGGGAGCATGGGACAAAGTACTATGATGGAATATATCATATTATTTACAAAAGGTATCAAATTCATTAATCATGTATCTCCACCATTATTAGTCATTATTAAGTTGAGATATTTCCCACATTGTGTTAGGATCCCATCTTAACGTCATTTTGTAATTCTCATTATTATGTAATGACCCACTTCCAACATAGGGGGATTATATCATAATATTATTTTGTAATACTTTGTAATGTATGTGGCAAGTAAGGCACCTAGCCAAGTGGTGCCATCACATGTAACCATTATCAAGATTGTAACCAATGTTTGGTAGAATATTCTAGCTCGAGTGGCATTTTGCATGTAAGCCAACTCTTGAGCCTTTACATAGGATTGCATGTAGCTTTCTATTTAAAAGGCATGAAGCCATGTATGAATGTATATTTTTGTAAGTTAATGAAATATTGAAGGATATTTCCCCCTTGAAGAGGCCTACGATTATGAGTTATTTGTAATATTGTTTCAATTTTGTAACTACTTTTTGCATAGTGTTATTTTGTTATTGCATGTATTTCAGTTATCTTTTAGTATTTTGTGTGTGAGATTTATTTCAATAGTAGGTTCCTTACAAGTGGTATCAAAGTGCTTTGCAGGGTTCGAGTTCTAATGTGACTATGATAATTCTTGCTCAACCATTTATGCTTGTTAGGTATAATTTTCTTGTATTTTTTCATTTTATTTTCCTTTATTCAAAAAGCCAAAAAAAATTGCAAAAACCAAAAAATACAACCTATTTTTTTTAGTAGTTGGGTAGGCTAGAAACCTTGTTGAGGGTTTTAAAATATCACAAAGGAGTTATCATTATTGGCTAAGCTATATATCACATAAAACATCTAGTGAAGTGAGGGGAAAATAGGCTCTAAAATACAAGCCTCAAACAACACTCATGCATGAAATCGAGCTTCTACGCATCTTTGGGTGTTTTGGAAGACCATTCTATGTTGAACAAAATTTTATCTAGTAGTAAGATTTTTGGCCTTGTATCATCCATAGTCCATGAGACACAACATCTAGGATGATTACCCTCCCATACTATTAGAGAGGTAGATAGTGTGCTCAAGGGTATGTGTGGAATCCTCCTTGGATAGTGGCCTAAAATATTGGTTCAAGCACTATTATTCGTCACTACGGTATAATAGAGGGCCTATGGGTGTTACATACTCCTCTACCTAGCATACCCTAGTTCTATTAAAAACTTCAACCTGTAAAAACACACATTTCTCTGTTCTACTAAACCTGCATTCATGATCCCAAAAAGTGAGCATACAAAGAAAGACTTCTCTATAATAGAAGAATTCACTTTGCATGCACCAATAGTTAGAACAAAGTATTCAAGTGTCTATAATAGTTTAAAATATTCCAGTACCATATAGATTAGTGGCAGTACTAGTTGGATCAATGATAGTACCAATCAGGTCAGTAACAGTAATAGTCGAGTCAGTGATAGTAATAGTCAGGTCAATAATAGTAACAATAACATTTGACTATACCAGTTGGAATATACAGGTGGTCAGGATCAAAAATAGAACTGTTAGTGCCAGTAACTATAGTACAGGTGACAAGACAGTGATAATGTGATTCGTTGACAAAATGCACAAATAAGAGATAATGATCTAGTACCCAACTTTTAAACTGTAGCTCCAAATCAAAAACTAAATCAAAAAAATTGAAATAAAAAAGAAAGAAGAAAAAAAAAGTATTTTGCTACTTTTTGATTATGCACTCAAAAAATAAAAATCATGCAAATCAAAGTTATAATAAATAAGTTATAGTGGTTTTATCGTTACTCTATTTTGAGTAATTTTAAAACCAAAAATAGGGGAAAATAACACTAAAAAAGTCATAAAAATCCCTAGAAAACCCAAAAAATCCTCAAATCTATTTTTTTATCTTAGTTAGCCCCTTTTGCACCTCTTAAAACATTTTGAGTCTTAACTCCATTTTTTCTCTAAATTCCTCAAATTTATCATTTTCCACTAGCCCTTTTTGGCCAAATATTTCACAAATACAAAATCTGAGTTGGGGTGCCCAAAAATCTATGTTTTAGGATATATCTCATTATGACCATATTTGTGAGTTGATCATGTTGATATATAACACCTAAGAACCTTTTTTGGACTCATTCCTAAAAAAAGTAACTCCTAAAACTACACTTCTATTTTTAGTAATTTAGTCAAAATGGTTCAAGGATATCCCGAATGGTAGGTGGTACTCGTGGACATCAAAAAGAGGTAGAGAAAACCACCACTGTAGTGCTAGACAACCTAATAATTTTTGTTAATAGCTTGCAAACCACAAGTTAAAAATTAATGGCAAAATTTCAAACTTTCAGAGTTGAATATCTGAGAAGGCAACCCATCGAATACAAAAACAAACCAACCTTCTGTGTGGAATGTAGAACTCAAGGTCACCTTAGGAATCAATGCCCAAGCCTAGAAGGTAACAAGGAAGGACAAAAAAACATGATCCGAGAAGACCGAATGGAAGAGGGTAGGCAAAGAACCAAGGACCTCGAATCCCACCAAACAAAGGAACCTACAATGTGGTTAGGATCCATCAAAACCAGCGAGAGAAAGATGATAAACTTCAAAAAAAGGGAAAGGAAAGCAATAAGTCAAAAATGCTTAGGAGACTCAAGTATGTCCTTTGATTCCTAGCTTCAATAATTTTTAAATCCTAGTTGAAGCTGAGGCTGAGGAAGAAAATATAGAGGTAGAGGACCTCCAGATAGGTCTTATATAAAACCTAGAATCCCCATCCTGATAAGGACACTCCAGTGGAACTCATGAAGGTCCCCCACTAAAATTCCCTTACAGAATGCCCTAAATTATAGAGGAATATAGGCAGAACCTAGAGGAAGAAGATACAGGGATAGAAATAATAGCTACAAAAGTGATTGAAGGGTGCTCCGACCCTGTCTTGCAGCAAATTATTTTCCCTAAATTTAGTTCTAAATAAATTCATAGTTCAATGAAATCCCCCATAGACTATGGCAGTGAAAAAAAAGAGGAAGGATTTTAGAGGCTGAACACTACAAAATTAGGCTCGAGAACGAAATAGCAAATGGGAAGCAAAGAATACTTTTACCTCAAGTTATCACAAGCATGGATGATAACAAATCTAACAAATCTCCTCCACCACAGGGCAGGGGAGAGGTAAAAACTCAAAGTAATCCAAATGAAGGTCCTCTCATGGAACATGAGAGGCCTTAACGACCCATCGAAGCAAAGGATGGTTAACACGTTCAGGAGAGAAATCAGTCCTACACTACTATTATTACAGGAAATAAAAATAGACGAAGCTCAGTCAAAAGCTCTAGCAGGTAAAATTTGGAAACAAGGGGAAATGGCTTTCAAGTAGGAAAGAGGAGCATTTGGAGGACTAATGGTTCTATGGGATCCTAATAAGGTGGAAGGTAGTGTCATTCAGGTAGATGACAGGGTCCTGAGTGTACTATTTTATGATATTGATAACAATAAGTCATGGATCCTATCAAATGTTTATGCACCCAACACAATGCAAGGAAGAACAACCCTGTGGGAATATTTGAGTTACATGAAAGGGGCATTCCATAATATCCCATGGGTGGTAGTGGGAGAATTTAACATACCTCTATACCCATCAGACAAGAGAGGAGGAGCAGGCCTTCCCTATAGGAGAATGGAAGAATTTAATGAGTTTGTTAACTCAAACAAACTAATGGACATCAAGTTAAAATATGCCAAGTATACTTGGAGCAATAGGCACATTGGTAGTCACCTCATTCAAGAAATATTGGATAGGTTCTTGTTGTTGCAAGAAGTAATATTAGTTTTTGGGGATGATACCCTCTATTCACTTCCCAAGATTGGGTTGGACCATATTCCCATTCTGCTGGAGGTGCCTCAAGCCATTTCCCTTAGGAGACCATTTTAGTTTGAAGCAATGTGGATTAAGCACCATGATCTTAAGAACTGCATAGACCATTGGTGGTAGCAAATATTCTAAGGAAGCCCATCCTACAAAATTTATCAAAAGTTGAAATTGGTGAAAGACAACCTCAAAATATGGAACAAGGAAGTTTTCGAAAACCTCTTTGAGAACAAGAAAGTGGTGGGGGATAAACTAAGAGCCATTGAAAACATTATCCAAAATGGAATGATGGATGAAACTACCAAAATAGAGGAGAGAAGCTTGCTTGCAGAATACCACAACATCCTAGCCTGTGAGGAGACTTATTGGAGGTAGAAGTCAAGAGCACTTTGGCTAAAGGATGGGGATTCCAATTCCAAGTTCTTCCATGTCACTACTTTGAGGAACAGGAGCAATAACAGGATTAAGGAATTAACCAAAGAGGATGGTACAACCACCCAAGACATCCATGAAATCAGAGATGAAGTTGTGTCTTACTTTAGTTCCCTCCTTGGAGATGAATCACAATGCCGAACCACGACTAAAGATTCATTACTACAAATCTATTCCTCAGATAATTAATGGTAATATAAATGGAAAACTCATCGCACCTTTTTTTGATGAAGAAATTAGGGAGGCTTTGTTTTCTATGGATCCTGATAAGGCTCCAGGTCCATATGGATTCCCACCTAGGTTCTTCCAATCCTTTTGGGATACAGTTAGACCTAATGTCTGCTCTGCAATTCAAGAATTTCAATCCCGTAAACACATACCTTGAGGGTATAATTCAATTTTTATAGCCATGATCCCAAAAGGACTGGCCCCCAAGTCAATGGCATATTACAGGCCTGTTAGCCTCTGCAATGTAGCTTACAAAATCCTTACCAATGAAGAGAATTTATAGAAACATATTCTAGAAATAATGTAGAAATAATAATTAGGAAATAATGACACCATTCAATGCACATATAACACACAAGATTTAACCTGGTTCACCCAATTTGGGCTAGTCTAGCAAACAAGAGTCTATCCTCCTTGATATATTATTCTCTCTCTTATCCCCAAAATGGGACATTACAATAATTATATAAGGAAACTCATACAACCCTAAACCACCAAGTGGTATTAGGGTACCATGGATACAACACCATGGGCTAAACCACCCACACCCACTAACCACCCACCAACCGTGGGAATCCTGGGGGTCGCTCCAAAAGTAGCGATAAAAGTAGGTGAAATATAGCGATAAAAGTAGGTGAAAATTTATGCGCTGGCTGCATCGACATGTATCACTTTCACCGTATTCGAGGGCGTCCCCCTACGCACCCCAAGCCATCACCTATTACGTAATCACCTTTACCGTAGTCGGGGGTCCTTGGGGGCCTCCGGCCCCCTCGGACCCCCCCTACCCGTCGTCTTTTGCGCTGTAGTGCCTGTCGTACAATTATTTTCCGACAAAGAATGAGACACATCCAACATTCTCCCACTTGTTGAATACTTTTCTAGACCCATTTCAATTGTATAGAATCTAAATTTTTTAGTCCTTACAGCCTTGGTTAAAGTGTCTGCAACATTTTCCTTGGTGTCTACCTTTTCCAGCAACACTTTCCTCTGTTCAAGCATGTCCCTGTAGAAATGGAACTTTGTATCAATGTGCTTCGTTCTTGAATGGTAAGCAGGGTTCTTTTCCAAAAATATGGCACTCTAACTGTCACAGTTTATCTTCACAGCTCCTTGAAAGAACCCAATTTTAGCACATAGTCTTTGCAGCCATATAGCTTCCTTACTTGCATCAGTTGCTGCCATATACTCAGCTTTAGTAGTTGAAAGAGCAACAACGGTCTGCCTCTTGCTCATCCAACTAATGGCCCCTCCGAACAAATTAAATACATAAGCACTAGTAGATCTTCTCCTGTCTAGATCTCCAGCCCAATCTGCATCAACAAACCCTTCTATATCCAATTGTCTATTTTCTTTACCTATACCCTCATAGCAGATTGTAAAATCAGAGGTGCCACGCAAATATCTGAACACCCTTTTCACAGCAGTCTAATTCTCTTTACCAGGTTTAGACATATATCTACTCAAGACTCCCACTGCATGGGCAATGTCTCCTCTAGTACAAACCATGGCATACATTAAACTACCTACAACATTTGCATAAGGAATATGTGACATTTCCTCTACCTCTTCTTCTGTTTTTGGACATTGTTCAGTAGACAATTTTTCACCTAAAGAAATAGGTACCTTCACCGGTTTGCAATCCTGCATATTGAACCTTTTCAACACTGTCTCAACATACTTTTTCTGATCCAGCCACAACTTTCTATTAGAGCGATCTCTTTTTATTTGCATACCCAATATAAAATTTGCAGGGCCAAGATCCTTCATGTCAAACTACGATGCCAACTGAAACTTTACTTCCACGACCAGTTTCTTGCTATTTCCAATTAGTAACATGTCATCAACATAAAGAACTATAATGACAATTACATTACCAATTTTCTTTGAATACACACGGTGATCGAGCATTGCTACGAACAAAACCAATTCCTAAAAAATAAGTATCAAATTTTTGGTACCACATTCTAGGTGATTGTTTCAGTCCATACAATGATTTATTTAACTTACATACTAGATCCTCCTTTCCTGCAACAGTGAAACCTTCAGGCTACCTCATTTCTTCCTCCAAATCTCCATGAAGGAATGCAATTTTCACATCCATCTGTTCTATTTCAAGATCAAATGCAACAACCACAGCTAACATAAATCTAATTGATGTTAGCTTTGCAACGGGAGAAAAAACTTCACCATAATCAATTCCTTCAACCTAGGAAAAACCTTTAGCAACCAAGTGAGCTTTATATTTCTCTACTTTACCTTCAGCATTCTGCTTCTTCTTAAAGATCCATTTGCAACCTATTACTTTCCTACCACTTGGTAATTTCACTAAATCCCATGTTCTGTTCTTTTTCAGAGACATCATTTCCTCATCCATGGCGTCTTCCCAATGGTTTGCCTCTCTAGAATTAACAACTTCTCTAACTGTTCTAGGATCTTCATCAATAACAGATAGTACAAAAGAAGTAGGAAAAGCAGATGGACTATACCTTTCAGGTTGCTTCCTTTCCTGTGTTGATCTCCTTACCACTAGTGTATGCACCTCTTCTTCATCCTCTTACAGATCCTCACCTGTATGCTCCTCTTCCATATCCTCATCTGTATGCTCCTCTTCCAGATCCTCTACTGTCTGATAGTTTTCCATGAGATCAAATTGGACCGTTCCGGGTTCCTCTTCCGTAACTACCTTCCCGGAATCACTGATCATCTCCCTAAACACCACATCTCTACTATACACTATACTTTTAGTTTTTGGATTCCAAAGATTATATCCTTTAACACCATCTTTATAACCAATAAAGATACATTTAACAGCCTTATTATCTAGCTTACTTCTTTTCTCCTTTGGAATATGCATGTATGCATCACAGAAAAAAACTCTGAGATGTGAAATAGAAGGTTTCTTACCAAATAGAGCTTCAAATGAAGTTTGATCTAGCAATGCTGATGTAGGTGACCGATTTCGCAAGTAGCATGCTGCACTCACTGTTCGCCTTGCAATTCCTGTGCCAAACCCGCACCATCGAGCATACTTCTAGCCTTCTCCATCAGTGATCTATTCAACCTCTCTGCAACTCCATTCTGTTGATGTGTATATGGAGTAGTCTTCTGTCTTGCATTACCACATTGCTTACAAAATTTCTCAAATATATTAGAACAATATTCCCCTCCATTATCAGACCTCAACACCTTAATTCTTTTATCAGTTTGATTCTCAACAAGTGCTTTAAATTCCTTAAATTTTTCAAACACTTCATCTCTGCTCTTAAGAAAGTAAATCCATGCATATCTTGAAAAATCATCAACAAAGGAAGCATAATACCATGATTTTCCAAGAGACGACACAGGAACAGGACCAAAAATATCACTCGTGGATCAAATCTAGTACCCCACTAGATCTTATGGCACCGAGATGGAAAACTAACCTGATTCGTTTACCATAAATACAATGTTCACGGAACTCAAAAGACATTGAGTAATTAGGGATACCATGAACCATACCTTTTGTGTACGGGGTACGCAATCCCTTTTCTCTAATATGTCCCATCCTTTGATGCCAGAGTGTTGAGATTTTATCAGAATCAACCTCAGGAACAGTTGAACTATTGCACTCATTTGTCATAGTGCTTCCCAATAGCTTATACAATGTTCCAATCCGAACTCCCCTTGCCAACACCATTGATCCATGAACCATTTTGCATGAATCCTTGCCAAAACTGACATTCACTGCTGCATCGGCCATTTTGCTTACCGAAATCAAATTTCTAGCAAGTCCCAGAATATGCATCACACCTGGTAGGGTCTTAACCCTACCATCCTACAGAAAAATTTTCACTCTTCCACGACCCATGATTCTGAGTGGTGAATCATATCCCAATAGTACCTCCCCTCCATCATATCTTTCATATTCATCGAACCACCCTCTATGAGGAGTCATATGAAAAGAGGCACCAGTATCAATCAACCAATCATTTTTATCTGATCGTGTGGAGCACGATGAGCAGGATGCCAGATATACATCCCTACTTCATCAATGGATTTATTCATCTCTGTGGAAGTCGATTCATCAGAATTTTTTCTAGACTCAGCTTTCTTTGATCTGGAATCCTTCTTCATATGACCAGGCTTGCCACAATTCCAAAATTTTCTCTCAAACTTCCCCCAAGACTTGGATCTACCTTTAGACTTAGACCTATCACCATATCTAGATTTGTCCTTCTCCTTGGAACGCCCTCTCACTATTAGGGCTTCCTTAGATGTGCCCTCCATGGCTTTTCTCCTCATATCCTTAGATAATAGAGATGCCACTATATCTTCAAACTTCAATGTGGATGAAGTTGTACTACCAATTGCTACTACTAAGTTATCCCATGAATCTGGTAAAGAGCATAACAAATTAATGCATTTATCTTCCTCACTCAACTTAATTTCTATAGATGTTAGTTGACTTATCGGCTGTATTGAATGCATTCGGATGATCTGCAACCGAATCCCCGTCATGCATCCTAAGATTGTACAGCTTTCTTTACGAGGAATAATTTGTTCACTAGGGACTTCGATTGATACAAAGCCCCTAACCTCTCCTAGAGATCTTTTGCTGTAGCTTCTCCCGAAACATTGATGAGCATCGAATATGCAAGACACAGTCGAATCAGACTCCTTGCTTTTCAATTCATCTTCTCCCAATCTTCATAAGAAGTACCCGTAGGTTTTGTTGTTTCTGAAATAGCAGCCCACTGATCTTTGTCCACGAGCATATCTTCCATCTTTAACTTCCATAGCTCAAAAATTTTGTCGTCAAATTTCTCAATTTCTATCCTTGAATGATTTCCTGACATTTTTCCTTCAAACTCCTTCTGCGTAACTCCCACTCCTGAATAGGTTTCCTCTCACTCCTAGAAACCCTAGATCTTCTTCAAACGGATTTAAACCCTAGAAATAAAGGCATCCCCCTATGGCTAATGACTTGGTTCTGATACCAAATGAAGAGAAATTACAGAAACATATTCTAGAAATAATGCAAAAATGATAACTAAGGAAATAATGACACCATTCAATGCACATATAACACACAAGATTTACCATGGTTCACCCAATTTGGGCTAGTCCAAAGAAACAAGAGTCTATCCTCCTTGATATATTATTCTCTCTCTTATCCCTAAAACGGGACATTACAATAATTATATAAGGAAATTCATACAACCCTAAACCACCAAGTGGTATTAGGGTACCATGGATACAACACCATGGGCTAAACCACCCATACCCACTAACCACCCACCAACCGTGGGAATCCCGAGGGTCGCTCCAAAAGTAGCGATAAAAGTAGGTGAAAAATAACGATAAAAGTAGGTGAAAATTTCCACGTCGGCTGCGCCGGCATGTATCACTTTCACCATATCTAAGGGCGTCCCCCTACGCACCCCGAGCCATCACCTATTACGTAATCACCTTTACCGTAGGCGGGGGTCCTTGGGGGCTTTCGGCCCCCCCGAACCCCCCTACCCGTTGTATTTTGCGCTGTAGTGCCTATCGTACAATTCTTTTCTGGAAAAGAATGAGACACATCCAACAACCAAATCTATAGTGAACCACATGAAAGGTATCCTGCATTTGATTATCGACCCGTGCCAGGGTAGTTATGTTCAAAGGAGGTCAATCCTTGATGGAGTGATTATAGTTTGTGAAGCCCTCCATTATACATCCTAGACTAAGAAGGCTACTTTCGCTCTGAAGTTAGACATGAATAAGATCTATGACCGTATAAACTAGGACTTTGTCAATGCTATTCTGCTCAAGTTTGGATTCCACCCTATGTGGGTTAGGCTTATCAAAGGATGCATCTACAAGCCCTATTTCTCAGTTCTAGTTAATGATATGATGGCAGGGTACTTCTAAAGATACAGAGGTCTTAGACAAGTGGTCCTATTAGCCCAATGCTATTCATAATAATGGCTAAATCCCTCAGAAGGATAGTCAAAGCTACCTATTTTATGGGGCTAATATCTGGCATCAAAGCTACTTCCCTCACTAATGCAGTCGCACACCAATAGTTATTGATGATACCTTGATGCTGACCAAGGTATCGGTTGAAGAGGCCAAAAATATCAAGCACATATTAAATATTTATGAGGATGTGTCAGGACAAAAGGTAAAATTCAATAAAATCAAATTGTACTTCCTTAATGCCCCTCCTCTTAGGCAGATAAAGATAGCCAAGATTTTGGAGTGTTCCATATCCAATCTCCCCACTTCATATCTAGGCCTCCCACTGTTCACAGGAGCCACTGTTGAATCAATGTGGAACAATGTGTTGGAGAGGATCCAAAAGAAACTCTCAGGTTGGAAAGGACACTTGTTGTCCTAAGCAGGTAAAGTGACCTTGACCATGGCTTCCCTTCAGAGTATTCCTGTATACTTCCTATTTTTTTAAGGCATCGGCTAGGATGTACCACAAAATAGAACAATATCAAAAAAACTTCCTCTGGTCAAGGTCAGAAGAAAAATAGTAAACTCACTTAGTAGGATGGGACAAGGTATGTTGACCCAAATAGAATGGAGGTCTGGTACTAAAAAAAGTTTCTCACCTTAATATAGCATTAATAGCCAAAATATTTTGACGACCAATAACCAACATGAAAAATGAATGGATGACGATTATCAAAAGAAAAAATCTCCAAGGAACAGAGTTCTCGAGAAACACCATTCAAAGCAGAGGATCAAACTTTTGGAAAGCCATCCTAACGAGCAGATACATTATCAAAAAAGGTATGATATGGATTTTAGGGAATGGACATACGATCAAGTTTTGGGAAGATAAGTGGGCAAGGGAAGAAGCCCTAAGTCAAGATCCTAACCTAGCCCAGTTAATAGACTACACTATTGAGTATATAGGGCCTATGGTGGCTAATTTCATAAGGCATGACATGAATAGATACAGATGGAGATCAATCAAGATCTAGGGATTAGAAGCAGAGTTTGAGAAGCTTAAAAGCATCCTAAGACAACAATTCATCCCCATAGGTGCAAAAGAAGATCACTTAAGATGGTCAACAACTGATAGTGGAGAATTCACTGTTAAATATACCTAAAATTTATTGATCCACCCTGAAGAGCCTTGGTTCTAGCCTCAGCTAGTGTGGATAAAGAAATTAATCCCCAAAATATCTTTTTTTTATGGCTAGTGATTCAAGGGAAAATTCTAACCATTGATAATATGTTAAAAAAAGGAATGATGGTACCTAATAGATGTTATTTATGTAGGGAAAGTTGGGAATCCATACAACATATTTTTCTTGAGTGCCCTATAGTTGTTACTATCCTAAATGGGGTATTCCAAGCATTTGACATTGCTTGGGTTAGACCAGAGTCCATCCTTGAACTTTTCCAGCAATGGCCCAATCCTTTTTGGAGCTTAAGGCTTAGGTTCCTGTGGAAGATTTGTCTTCACCATTTCCTATGGTAAATGTGGTTAGAAAGAAACCTTAGAGTGTTTAAAGAGTCAAAAAGGGATAATGGGTCTATTATCAACAAAATCCTAGCCTTTGTAAAAGAGAATGTCTTAATTCACTCGGTTGAGGCTCAATCGATTCCCATTCAAGAGAAAGTTTTAGCTCAATCCTTAATAATTTTCCTGGAGGATGGTACCTGTAATACTAATCCTGGACTAGATTCTAAATGGATCCCTCCCCCAGTGGATTGGCTTAAGATGAATTTTTACAGTGCTGCCAAGGATAACCTCGATAAAGCAGGAGCAGGAGGAGTGGTAAGGAACCACAAAGAGCTTTTGGTGTTGGCCTTTGCTGAACAACTGGGAACCATGACCAAAAATAAAGTAGAAGCAAGAGTCATGTTGTGAGGATTGGAGTTGATGCAAGAGACTCAAGGCAAATACATCATCGAAAGAGATTCTCAAAACATAATCAACCTTCTAAAAAATGATAAGTAACCTTTGTGGATGATTGAATCATGCATCAAGGAAGCTAGGAACCTGTTTGAAGGTATAAAGGATAGGATCATTCAACATGTGTTCTGTGAAGCCAACAAAGTAGCTAATAGGTTGGTGAATATAGGAGTTGAAGCTAATGGTATGATCACGTGGATTCAAGATATTCTGTGTGACATGGAAGAAATTATCCAAAACAAGTACAAATGATTTTTTTGACATGAATCATGGGTGAGCCAAATCCTCATGGCATCTTTGTTGTACATTGGGACCATACCCAATGCAAAAAGGATATGAGGTGGCAAAATTGGAGTAGTCATCCCGCCAAATTCACAAGAGTGGCCAACATGAAAATCTAGAGAAATAGAGATAAAGTGCCAACCACAAGGTGGAAAAATGGTCATTGGGTTTCCAAGGAAAGACATTCATCAGTGGTCGTGGTCTCAAAACAAGTGGGAGAATCTATATTATGAACCTGGTGGATTGGCAGTGGTGGAAGGACAATATTTTTATGCCAAGAAAGCAAGATCTAGATATTCCATGATTACCAAGTGATGGGAATATTGGACCACCTTTCTATTTATTCCAAGTGTGGTAGAATGTCGAGCATATTACAAGTTGGCTGGAAAATTTTGAAGGCATTGAAGGCATTGAAGGCTTTAAAAATTTAGGGTAAAATGACTTACATTGAGCCAAGCATGGTGGTTATGGATCTTGTGTCTCAAGCCATCCTCACTGAGAGACAACTCACCTAATTATTAGACCTATTTTTAGGAGTAGAGGAAGACATAACCCTTGCTGTTATGGATTCGTGGGAGGACGACATGGTGGATATTTGGGGGCATGAGATTGTAATCAATGTCATTTTACTGGTGAACATCATAGGGAAGAATGTAAAATGTAGATCCATCCACAAGCAAAAATACAACTGGGAGGTGGAATTACGCGAGTTCAAGGACAATCCCAAAATATTCAAGGTGATGAAGAATGGTCTGACCAGGATGGACCTCCCTGCCACGTGGAACTCTATCATGAAAAATGTAATGGAGTTTATTACTATTGAGGACCCTGGAAAGGTCCTCCTTAGTTTCCATTATAATTTTGTTAAATTTTTTTCGTGATGTCAATCCATTAAGTATACCCTAAAATTTGCTTAATTCCATGAATTATACTATCAAATCTTACCAGAGAAAGAAGGGTTCTGCCATGCCTTTTCACATAGGTATTTATAAGGTCATATATAAGTTTATCATGCTTATGTCTCCCCAAGCTGAACCCCCTACCATTCCTCAAGCTAAAACCTCGGGTGATCACCATGCGGAAAGCTCTAGGGGCAGGGATAGTCCTGGTCTGCCCAAGCCACATTCTACATCCTTGGATGAGAAAATAGGGATGGATTTGACCATGAGGGGAGGATCGGCTATGAAAAGGCTAAAAATTGAGGAACTAGAAGGACCCAAAAGATCCTCACTGAGGTTGAAGAACAAGCAAGTGCAGGGGAGTTCCAAACCCCTCAAGATTGACTCTGAGGATGAAGATACTGATCCTACTACTATGGTCCTCAAGCACTTCATTCTGACATCGTCGACTAATGTGATTAATCAGATGCAGGAGATCCTTGAGGTATTAACCAAGGTATTTTTTAATGAAGAATACAAGAGCAAAAATCCTATGGAGGACAACACAGAGACTAATGATCAAGACGAGGATAAGTATGACGAGCAAAATGAGGATGAGTATGAGGAGGAGTAGCAACATTCAAGATACTCTGTGTAGGAATGGTGGTTGACAAGACCACAAAATCTTATCGAAAGACAATTTTTGTTTTCGTATTGTGCAGAGGGCTTGGGGTTTTTATATTTTTTGCTTTTTGCCTTCAATATTGTCTGGTTGGGTTCCTTAGGTTGAGACTTTCATATTTTGTTGTGAAATATTATTTATGGGTGTGAACTTATGTCTATCGGGGATAGCTCAGGTGGTTTGGCTTATGTTTGGTGTAGGCCATAAATGGCCAGTTAGGATAGAGGATCGATGGTCCTCATGTGACTGTGGATCCTGCTACTCAGCAATATGCTGATTTTTGTATATAGGTTTTATATCAACCTTTAAAATGGATGTGCGACATGCCCAAGGGTTGTGCTACAATTATGATGAAAAGTTTTCTTGTGGTCATAGGTGCACCCAAAAGAAGTTTTTCCTCATTTTTGTTGATGACCCTGACACCAACGACCATAGAGATGATGACACATAATTTATAGAGCAACCACCCAAACAAGAGGAAGAAAACAAGGATGAACCATAGATTAAAATTTCTATTCATGCTCTTGCTGGCATCACTACTCCCCAAACCATGAAAGTGTGGGTTATTTCAAGGGCCTGCATTGTATCATCCTAATTGACTTTGGTAGTACACATAATTTTATTGATCCCCACATTGCTAAATAGACAAATTTTTATGTACATACCTATAATTCCTTTGAGGTTATGGTAGAAAATGATGGGACCATACCTTGCAAAGGTAAATGTCGTAATGTTAAGGTCAATATTGGGGACTATGAGCTCAAACAGGATAGTTTTACACTTCAACTAGGAGGATGAGATATCATGTTGGGAGCTCAATGGATGGGCACATTGGGAGTCGTCTCATGGCAATTTGCTGAGATTTGGATACAATTTTCATAGAATGGATAGTCCCACATTCTCCATGGCTTAAAAGTAGGGCCTTCACAAATTATTATTTCCAGTTGGATGATGAAGAAATTATCTCGGGGTGTCATAGGTAAGATTTTTGTGATCCAATCTCACCCTTCAGAGGAGGATTCTATTCCTAAATATTTGTAACTTATTTTGACCAAGTACAATTCTATTTTTGCTAATTCATCATAATTACCACCTCATCGCTCTCATGACCATGATATTCCTTTGTTACCTAGTAATGCACTACCCAAAATTAGATTGTACCGGTATCCTCATACTCTTAAGTTGGAAATTGAGAAGTTAGTACAAGAATTGTTAAAAGTCAACATCATTCAGCCAAGCAATAGTCCTTACTCTTCTCCAGTTTTATTGGTGTGCAAGAAATATGGGTCCTGGCAGTTGCATATCAATTATCGAGAGCTCAATAAACTCACCATCAAGGATACGTTTCCTATTCTAGTGATGTATGAATTACTAGATGATATTCATGGGACTATGTATTTTTCCAAACTCGACCTTCGCTTGGGATACCATCAAATCAAGCTCAAGGATGAGGATATTCCCAAGACTACTTTCCATACTCATGAAGGTCACTATGAGTTTTTGGTAATGCCATTCGGCTTGAATAATACCCTTCCACTTTCCAAAGCCTCATGAACAATATTTTTTTTACATTTCTTTGAAAATTCATCCTAGTTTTTGATGATATTATGGTGTATAGTCACTCATGGGAAGAGCATATTATTCATGTGAATCAAAAATTTTAGTTGTTGGTACAACATCAACTCTATTCTAAGCATTCCAAGTGTTCTTTTGGGTTGATAGAAGTGGAATATTTGAGACACATTATCACTAATGAGGGCATAAAATTTTATCCCAAGGAGATCCAAGCAGTTCAAGAATGGCTGAAACATCACACTCTCGAAGATCTTAGGGGATTTTTAGGGCTTACATATTATTACTGTAAATTTATTCATAAATATGGTAAAATTGTGTCTTCCCTCACTCCATGTTAAATAAGGAATCTTTTACTTGGATGGGACCCACTGAATGGGCTTTCCTATAATTGAAGCATGCTATGACCACTATGTCTATTTTGGTCATGCCAGATTTATCCAAACCATTCATCATTGAGATCGATGCTTCAGGTCATGGTATGGGTGTAGTGTTGATGCAAGAAGGGAGACCCATGGCCTTCACTAGTAAAGCTCTCTCCAATCATAATTTGGAAAAATCTACTTATGCCAAGGAGATTATGGCAATTCTACATGCAATAACCCATTGGTAAATGTATCTCATCAAGCATCATTTCTCCATTAAAACAGACCATTAGAGTCTCAAATACTTTTTGAGCAATGGATTGCCACCGTTGAACAATAAAAATGGATCTCTAAACTCATGGGCTATTATTATGATATCATCTATAATAAGGGCAAGGATAATGTTGTGGTTGATGTTGTCTCTCATCAATTTGAGGCTCTTAGTATGTTGTGTGCCATTTCATGTCAAATCTCCAATGGATCGATTCCTTACGCCAGGAGGTAGATCAAGATTTTGAATTGTAGATATTGGTTGCTTCCCTACATAGTGAGCCTACTTCATGTATAGGCTATACTTGGGATGGTCAATATTTTTGATTCCACTAATGCCTTGTTATTCTCCACAAGTTCCCATTTCAAGAACTTCTCATGAAATAATTGCAAGCTACCCCATCTATCGGCCTTTTAGTATTTCTTAAAACATATGAATGGCTTAAGTACACTTTTTTTGGAAGGGTATGAAAAATGACATTTAGGATTTTGTGGTAGCTTGCGATACCTATCAATGGATGAAAGGTTAAATGGTAAATTATCTAGGCACTCTTCAACCCTTTCCCATTATTGACTAGGTTTTGATAGATATTTCTATAATTTTATTGAAGGATTACCTATGTCCAGAGGTAAATCTATTATATTCATGGTAGTGAATCATCTTTCAAAATATGCTCACTTTTGTTCCCTCTCCCATCCTTACACAACTTCCAATGTTGCCTAAATTTTACTTGATTCTATATTTCACCTTCATGGTCTACCCTCTTCCATCATGTCTGATCGTAACCCAACCTTTACTAGTCACTTTTAGCAAGAATTTTTTAAATTATAGGGAACTCAACTCAAAATTATTTTATCTTATCATCTACAAACGGATGGCCAGATGGATATTGTTAACAAATTTTATGGAAACCTACCTTCGTTTCTTTACCTCTTATCATCCTACACACTAGGTAAAATGGATTCCTTTGGCCAAGTGGTGGTACAACACTTCCTACCACACAGTAACCAAGTTTACCCATTTTGAGGTATTTTATGGGCACCCTCCACCCATGCCTTCCTCCTACATTCTAGGTAGCTCCAAGGTCCATGCAGTCGATACTACTCTCAATAAGCATGCTGATGCCCTCCATCAACTGAATATAAATTTGTATGTGGCCCAGAATTGAATGCACCAAAATGTTGACCAACAAAATTCTGAGCATAGTTTTGATGTGGGTGATATGGTTTTCTTTCACTTGTAGTTGTACAAATAGTTACCCCTCCAGCTTCATAGATGCCAAAAACTTGCTATGAAATACTATGGGCCCTACCAGGTGCTACAGTAGATTAGTGGCATAGCCTACAAATTGGACCTTCCACCTACATCCAAGCTCCATACTATTTTTCATGTTTCCTCTCTCAAAAAAGTGGTGGTAAATCAGGTATAGGTTCAATCGACACTCCCCAAGTTAGATGAAGAAGGTTCTATCTTGCTTGAACCTAAACAATTATTGGATCATCAGACTTGCACTCTTTGTAGCCACACCATTACTAAATTCCTTGTTTAGTGGCATGGAATCCAACCAAAAGATGCTACATGGGAGTCTCTCCATCAGCTCCAGCACCAGTTTCCTCACCTTCAAATTTGAGGACAAAGCTTTTTGAAGGGAAAGGACATGTTAGGATCCCATCCTAACATTATTTTGTAATTATCATTATTATGTAATGACCCACTTCCAACGTGGGGGGATTCTATTATAATGTTATTTTGTAATACTTTGTAATGTATGTGGCAAGTAAGGCACCTAGCCAAGTGGTGCCATCGCATGTAACCATTATCAATATTGTAACCGATGTTTGGTAGAAGATTCTAGCTCAAGTGGCATTTTGCATGTAAGCCAAATCTTGAGCCTTTAGGTAGGATTGCATGTAGCTTTCTCTTTAAAAGGCATGAAGCCATGTACAAATGTATCTTTTTGCAAGTTAAATAAATATTAAAGGAGGTTTCCACCTCGAAGAGGTTTATGATTTTGATTTATTTGTGAGATTGTTTCAATTCTGTAGTTACTTTCTGCATAGTGTTATTTTGTTATTGCATGTATTTTAGTTATGTTTCAGTATTTTGTGTTTGAGAGATTTATTTCAATAGTAGGTTCCTTACACATTGTTTGTTAACCATTTCCTTGAAGACTTACAATACTATTAAAATTCACATTTTAGCCACAAAATGTAGATCCATATATTCCTAGAGTAGTCATCAATGAAGGTGAAAATGTATCCTGAGGAACCATATGATGGCACATGCATAGGATCACACAAATTCGAATGGGTTAACTCCAACAATGATGAATATTAATATGATTTCCCATTTTAAAACACATATCTATGATGTTTTCCAATTATATATCCATCGCATACACAAAAAGAAGGAGAAAGTCATGAAGGAAATATTTCAATAAATCCTTTCCTACATATGACCCTCAATCACCCATTATTTATGTCTTAATTGTAAGTGCCAAATATTTGAGTTATCATCAACTTTATAAATTAAAGCATTTCATTTCCTTGATTCAAATTTTTTTTCAAACTTTTAGATCTTGGATTCATCATTTATAATCAATGTGGAAACCATCCAATAGTTATTTTTTTTATCATTTATGTAGATATTTTCATCATTAACACTACACCCAAAAAGGGCTTTAACGCCGACTAAAATAAGATAGTTTTTTTATGAAGGTAAAAAACCTCTGTAATATATCCTAAGAGGATGGTTATTAACCGTCCTCTTAGGATAACCACCCTCTTAGGGTCACCCTAAGAGGGTAGTTATAAACTGTCATCTTAGGGTGGATAATCACCTAAAAAATATTGAAGTATTCAGATGGGAGGGGAAAATAATGAAGGATTCAAGCAAAAGGGATTTTTATGTTTTAGATTTTTGGGAGGATTTTTAATTTTTTATATTGGCAGGGCATGGGTAATCTGATGTTTCTTTGTGCAATAAAGCATTTTGAATGGTATTATTATGTTTCTTTGTGTAAGAAAATATTTTGAATGGGTGCCCATTTATGAGATCAGTTTATTAATAGAGAGGCTTATGTGGACAGTCTAGGCACTGGAGCAAGGCACTCAAAAGCTTCCAATTTGCATTACATTTGGGTGTCCAAGGAAAATATATTTGCCAAATAAATTGAATGAGAAAAATGGTTTGGTATCCCTACTTCTTCCACATAGTTTGAAGGTATGACATTGTACCCATAATTTTTTTTTCCCTTTCAAATTACCAGAAGTCTACAAAGCCTTGTAATCTCTAGGTATGACATTGTACCCAGAATTTGTTTCTCACATTTTATATTACCAAAAGTATACAAAGCCTTGGAATATCTAGTGCCCTATTGGTACAAATACATGGAATACAAGGCTAAAGATCTAGGGACAGAGAGTAAAAAACCACTCCAAAATGGAAGCCACTCATGAAAGAAGATTCCCTCAACTTCGTAAAATGAGTTATTAGGGATGCTTCTCAAATCATGGCTTATGATATTGAGGCTCTTACTATGGGGTCTGCTAATTTTTTAGGAGGTGCAGTGAAATACCTAATCAAACTTAGTTCCTATAGGCCATTTGGCTATTATGTCTTCTACTTCAACACTAGTACAACATGCTATATAGAAAATGCAAAAGTTGCATTTTTGCACTAGAAAACAATAATATTTCAGAGGCTTGTACTATGGAGAACAAAGTATGGAAAAACACTTGAGCACATTTTGAAGATCTCAGGATGATCAACAATTTATTTAAATATTCACAAGTCTAAAAAATCTCTAGAAGATGTTGGATTGGAATTGCAACTAGATTCAATGGAAATCGGGATGCAGGTACAATAAGCTCTTATTCCTAAGCACTATTTCAATTTTAATTTTAAATAAGATTTAATAAGAGTATCTATTTCATATTATTAGGTTTCAAAATAGAGCCTAGAACTCACTAGTCACAAGTCCTTTGCTTTGGTATTAGTTTATTAAAACCTTCAAAATAAACTGAATTTTTTTTATTTAATTTAATTTGTGTGTATGAATAGGTTGCCCTTACAAACCAAAACTACTACAAAATCTATGGAATTTGTTTTTTTATTGGAGCATATTCTTGATGGAATACACATAAGAAGAATTTGGACAGTGCCATAGCATAACATGAGAATAGGTAATTATTGATCATAGGATAACAAAAGTAGTTTTATTACAACCCACAAGGCTTGTTGTATATTTTTATTCACATGGTAAAGGCTTACTGTATATTTGTTATTCACATGGTAAGTATTATTGGACATAATAAAAACTCTATGTACAAACAATCATATTAGTTTTCATAAAATTACATGCAAGTTGTGTCTACGTAATCCTTGATTAGAAGGAAAAAAAACCCCAAAATATCCTCCATGTAGTCAACCAGTGTAGGATATAATGGGTAATGTAATATAACTATAGCAGAGGGTTATTCATATTTATTTAATTAAAGGTTTTTTAGGTTATAGGGGTGATCATGCTCTCTTGCATTTCTAAAGTAAAAATTCTATGGACAATGTAGAAAATTTGTTATATAGATTTTTTTAATTAATGTAATGCTATGTGTATATGTTAATATGGTTTCCTCCTATGTGTTTATCATTAGGGCTCCCAAAATACCCAATTCAAACAATAGAAACATGTCTAGTGAAGGCCTCGTATCCACTGTGGATTCATCAAGAGATTGATAACAACGATTATTCTGAGCACAACCTATAGTCAACACCATAATCGATGTCATGTATCTGATCCTCATGGTCGAGAGAGGTATTGATGATTTTTTAGGCGCATCAAGTCAAGAGTCACCAGGACGTAGGCAAAGTAGCTACATATTTAGATAGGAAATCAACATAGTCTAAAGGAGGATCAAATTACCTAATATATTTGTAAATAAGCAATTGTCGATTCACCTACATAACTTGAATGAATTCCATTAGCCATGCTTGCGATATGAGCAAAAAATAACCTCAAAAGACATGGAAAATGTATATGAGAAACATTTGATGTGGCACTTAAATTCATCAAGGTAGAGGATGTAGGCATGTGGATCGTGCTACTACAATAAATAAGAGAAGCAATTCTTCAAATTCCCTTCCCCTACCCCATGCATCCCATTCCCTTGCCCTACTCCATGCATCCCTCTCCCTGGTCCCCTATGCATTCCCTTCCTCTCCATGCATCCTCCCTTCCCCTATCCCACCTTTCCATGTTTCCCCCATGCATCTACTTCCTTTCCATGCATCCTCCCTTTCCCTACCTCCCATGTATCCCCCATCCTCCCATGCATCATCTGTTCCTAGATTCAACATATTTATTTTTATGGTGGAAAGCTCAATCTGTACATTGCTTCCATTTATTTTCCAACATCGATTTACCTTGAAGATTTTAAAATTTCTCTAAATTTTCCGAAAAAAAAATCCATTGATATGGTCATTTTAGTTTTTGCAATCCTTTTTACTGTTTATAACATGTATTAAAGTTTATGTCATATATTGAAGATGTTTTGAAGTCCTTATTAATCGATATATGTTCCAAAGAAATTCAATTTTATACAAATATTAATATACATAGGGTTAACTTATAAATAATTATTTTTTATTTATATTTTAGTTAATGGGGAGATTGTGTTAGCATGGGTTTGGCATTGACATGACTTACTTTATTCTTTGTTTTTATCAGATGTTTGTAAAATTATGCCTATGAAAATTATTATGAGTAATGATTTTATGTCATTTTAAGGTCAGGAGTTAAATGCTTTCACAAGATTGTAAGCCTTGCATTTTGCTATTGGGGTTGTAGTGTTTTGCTTGTGGAATTCAGTTTGACATCATCACCTGAAGCTACAATGACAAAGATGGAAATTTGTAAGTATTGGGTTTTGAATTTTACATTGTTACTAATTTTTATGCTAGTTTTGGACTGAAGAGGATATCTTGCAATTCAAAACTTTTGAGTGACTTGTCTACAATTGCTCTAAAGGTGGGCTATTTTATTCATATTTCAAGTCATGAAGAAAATTTTAAAATGAAATTAATGAAAAATAATTGGTTTCAAAAAACATCATTCTTTCATATGCCAATGATTTTGTTTAATATTTTTTAAGTGGGCTTTATTGTTAGGTATGTAGTACTTGCATCATCTATTCCTAGATTTAGCATCTTTGTTTCTTGGGTGGAGAGCTCAATTTGTATATTTCTTACATTTGTTTTGCAACACTGATTCACCTTAAAGCTTTGAAAATTTCTCTAAATTTTCAATAAAATAACCATTGATATGATCATTTTAGTTTTTGGAATCCTTTTTACTATTTATGACATGTATTGAAGATGTCTTGAAGTCTTTATTAGTCAATCTGTGTTCCAAAGCAGTTCAGTTTTGTACAAATACATGCTATTAGTCACATGTTAATATTCATAGGGTCAATTTACAAAAACTCATTTTCCATTTATAGTTTAGTTAATGGGAAGATTTTGTTAGCCTGGGTCTGGCATTGACATCATTTACTTTCTTTTTTGTTTTTATTTGATGTCTGTAAAATTATGGCTATGTATTTTTTTTTTGGTCATTTAAAATTACATGGGTTTTTATCAAGGGACCCAAAACCTGATTACAACAATTCACAAGACTTTTAAGCAAGGCCATAGGAAAGACCGTAAGAAAGGACTATCCTTCAATAAATGCCCAAATATGGACCTAAGGACAGGTTTAAGGATAACCTCTCATGATAGGCTTAAGGACAACCTTCAGGAAGGATGCAAAAAATCATGCCCAAAGCAAGGAAAAAGAAAAACCCACCCAGATACAAGTTTGAAAATCCCACCCATCGAGAAAAGGAAGAAGCAAGACAATTAAATAAAGGAACAATCTCGCCTAGCCACAAATTTGAACAACCCATAAGGAAGGAAATAAGAAACCCTTCAAAATTTGAAATGTTTAATCCTGCATAGGGAAAAACTAGAAACCAGGCAGAGAACACCGAAAAACCAAAGATACAAAACCAAAAACCCCTTGAACAGTAGGAAGGGACCATGAAACCACAAAAAAATGTAAAGATGCATGGAGTAGCATCTTGCACAAGCCTAGAAAGAGGTACATTAAAATGGAAACTCCATAGACTATGAAGTCCCTTTGTAGCAAGGAGAGCTACTCAAAATCCAGCAGAAGTAGATGAGCCTCCAAAATAAAATTGTAAGCCATGGGAAAGATGTGGGGAGGTCCCAGGGAACCCCAAAATAAGGATCCATAGAGCATAAGCTGCAGACGTTGAGCACAGGTCCCTCTCCAAGACCAAAAAGAAAATGCAGCAAGAACCCCAAGACAACCTCCAACACCACCGATGAATAGCTTTAGGGATCCATAAGAGGATAACCTGTAGGATCATAGTGTAGCACCCTAAAATTGTCACAGTGAAATTGTAATAATTACATTCACCTTAGTAAATAATTTAAATTCAAATTTTAACCTCCCAAACCGCCTGTTAACCGTCGGGTAATCTGTTTCCCCATTTTTTGTGCCATTTTTAGAGGTTGTTTTGACCGTTTGATGATATCGTCGTCGATCAGATGATATCACCCTAGATCTGACGATTTTGTCTGGGCTAGGATGTCCAGACGATCTTGTCACAAAATTGATCTTGCATAATTAGCTTCTATTCCAACGGGTCGCTAATCCGGGCAGAAGCATGTCTGTGCCATTAGGGACCCTCCCCCATTGGAGATCTCCCAAATAGGGATGATCTCCAACCTCCTAACTACTCCCCTAAGCCTATTTAATCCTTAGGACCTTCCCTTTCCAACCCTTGGCTGAAATTCTTTGTAACTTAACTTCATACACGTTAAATCATCCCAAATTCACACTTGTAGTAGTCCTATACCAATTTTGTTGCAAGTATCTTAGTGTTTTTCAGCCGAAGCAAGATTTCATCGTCGCCGACGAACTTGTTCAGATCGGAGGCAATCCTGTCAAATCAGAGATGATTTCATACCAATGTGGGACGATTTTGACTGCAGTCAACATTGAGGCAATCAGTGCCTGAAGTTTGCATTTCTTCTCCCCTTTTTCTGCTATTTTATGTTGTAATTAGCAATTTTATTCAGTATTTTATGTTATTTTGCATTTGGAGTTCACCCATATAGCTTAAGTTGCATGATAAGATCATAATTTCTCATTCGAATGTCATAATCTGTTTGAATTTCTATTCATAACCATTGTTTAGAATTCATATTGTCATTTTGTGTTGTTTCCCTCTGTTATCACAGGGGTATTCTTTGTATTTGGCATTTGTTTTTTTGTTTGCAGGTATCTGACGAATTCGTCTGACAAATTCGTCAAATCTCAAACGATCTCGTCTGATCTCAGACGATTCTGTCGAATTCTAGACGATCCTGACTGCTTCAAACATCAGAATCTCCATCAGACATCCGGATCAGGTATTCTTCCTTAACTTCTTTGTTTTCTGTCTTTAAATCTATTTTCTGTATTCATTAAATCTACACTTTCATATAGATTAATTTAGATTCATTTGGCCAAACCTGGGATTTTGAATGCTTAAGGCTAAAAACGAACATATAAAACACATTCCAAACCTAGGCATGGAAACTACCATTAAATTTTTCCTGGTGAACCCACCATCCATCGAAAAATCATCAATATACACCTCCCTTGAGAGGCGGGACCTTCGCAAGTCCTCTCAGTCCGAGGTACCGCGACATCTTTTTCCCATCCTCCTTCCGGGCATGGATCCTATAGCCTGAAGGTAAGGATGCAAAAAATTTGGAGCGATACATTTTGGTGAACTCGTATAGCTGGAAATCCTAGATGAAAAATGCATCAATGCTTTGGAGCATCTCTGTGCCTACCAAAACAAGCTTAAAAGATCATATGCTAAAAAAGTTCATCATCAATCCTTTGAGATCGACGACCTTGTTTTAAAAGAAAATTAAAAAAATACAAATGCAACTAAGGACCTTAAAGGTAAATTTGAGCCCAATTGGCTTGGACCATACATTATTACTGCTAAATTTGAATCAGGAGCATACATATTATCTACCTTAGATGGTAAAGAACTTAAAGAACCCATGAATATTTTGCATCTTAAACCTTACTATGTATAAATTTGGTCATTTCATCCTTGTATATATCACTATCTTGTATTTCTTTCAATTTATTTATTCCAAAACACCAAAAACATTCATAATCATCAAAATCTTCAAAACTATTTGTTGCATTTATTTATGGCACTTGTTAAATTTTTGTTCAAAAACAAAAATAAAACCAAAAAACAAAATAATGATAAAAATATAAAAACAACAATATGCTTGACTCTTTCGAAACCAAAACAAAATAAAGAAGAAAGAAAGAGTCAGTATTCTCAAAACTTCTCAAAAAGGATTTATATATATTTTCTTACAAATATTGCAGTTATATGTTTCAAATTATTTTTGATAAATTAGCATTTATTTGGAATCCCTCACTTGCACACTCACAAAAATAAATATCTTGATTTTATCTGGCTTGATTACTAATCTCTCTTATATCAAAGTTCACAAAATTCAATTAAATAAAGTTTGAGCATAGAGAATTGATCTTGTTATTTACTTAAACCAAGCACATGTTTTCACAATAAAATGATTATATTTGTAATTTCCATGTTTAGCTACATAGTAGACGTGATTTCTTGAGCGAAAAGTTTCCCCTGCTATCCTATCATGCACATGGTCTAGAATCTTTGAGAATTGGCAAAAGGACAAGCTCACCCCTACCCAGAATAAAAATCCCTTGCTCTATAGCTAATCCGAGCAAGTATCCCTAGAAAAGAAAAAGAAAAGAAATGTTCAAGAAAAAAGAGAAAAGAAACATGTTATTTTATATCATTATAGCAGTATTTCAAGCACTATCTCAAAAATCAAGCAAAAAAAAAATATAATAATAATACAAAAAGAAAAAGAAGCAAAGTTCAAAAGAAAAGCAAAAGAAAGCAGCAAGCAAGAAAGCAATAAAATCCCTTTCCCTACCCTTTGAAAAGAAAAGAAGGGTTGATGAGCTTGAATCCTTGGAATTCTCAATTATTCGAAAACTGTGAGGTAAGCCCCATAACAGGTGGTTTGTGCCCAACTCGCTTGGCCTTGGGTAACTCCTAGCGTGGTGATATGTCTATCACATTAGCAACCTTCTTTTGTACAGACCTATGTCTGCTTATGGATTAGCTAGCTCTTGATAATCCGACCTACATAGTAGTCTAGTATGGTTATATGCATCTACATCATGGTTAATGAACACTTATTTGGTTTCTTCAAATCACTTGTATCATATTATCTTGCTCAAAACTGGTAAATGAACATAGCAATTGCACACACATTTTATATTTGAGAGATTTTGTGTATCATTATGATAAATCAAGATTGGAAATGAATTCACATATGCACATGGGATTCCTTATAAATCTAACTTTTGTCTTCAAAATATTTTGAAATATTCTTTTTGCAACTTGTTTGGAATAATTCAAGTACAGTTGTTTACCATAAAGACAACTATATAATAGAAAATCAAAATTTTCTTTCAAAACTATACAATCAAAACATATATATATATAATTTTTTGTCGACTTTTGTGATGATGGTATAGTTCCAAAACCAAAATTGGAATTTTATGCCTAGCGCAAGTCCTCATCTTCATATTTTCTATTTATTAAAAATCAACCATGTAATAAAACTATCTATTTTTTTCTCTGATTTTCACGATGATGGTATAAGTCTATACCTACATATTCTATGCCTAGCGCAAATCATTGTAACAATTTTTATTCCCCATTTATTAAAAATCATAAAAACCATATGACTTAATTCATTATGTTACACAAATTATGCTTTTAAGCATGCACATTTTCATTATTTCATGTCATTATGTCAACCTTCAATTTTGCAATGATGGTATAATTCCTAAGGAATTATTCAAATTTTTTTATCACACTTAGGAATTTATACCTAGCAAAAATCATTATTTCATGCATACTATTCTTTTTATGAAAATCTGAAAACAAACCATCATCATCATCATTTGCACCATTGCACCAAAGTCTTAAGACAGTCTCTTAAGCACTCTTTTACTTTTAACAATATTTCTATAACTGGGATTAGCTTGACGATCGAGTGAGCAACGACTCCATGAAATGGTCTATAATAGCGACAATGTCCTTTGAAATTATTGTTAGAAGTCTCTTTTTATTTTTTATTACAT
Source organism: Wollemia nobilis (assembly GCA_028583015.1). Classification (NCBI taxonomy): domain Eukaryota; kingdom Viridiplantae; phylum Streptophyta; class Pinopsida; order Araucariales; family Araucariaceae; genus Wollemia; species Wollemia nobilis. The sequence goes on from JAQPPZ010001925.1 coordinate 10,263,357, forward strand.
CACATTACAAACAATCAATTTGTTACATCAGATTATTTCATTTAAAATACTACCGCATGACATCAAAGTTATAAATTTTCAAAATGACATAATTTCATGAATCCTCAATCCAATTATCAAATTAATTAATCAAACATAAAAGCATCATAAACATATACATAATACAAGTCATATGATCAAAAATATCTCATCTATATATATATCACAAATATATATATACATCATATCAAAAATGGATTGATATGCCATAATCTACATCTTGGCATACTCAATCCCCTCAATCAAATACCCTCTGTGTAGTGTCTCGAGAGCCCCTCGAGCTCTCAGCCTCATCTCCTCCCCCCTTGATGTGGAAGAGGTGGCCCCATCACAGTCCGTGTGGTGCTGTGAGTCCTGGATGCCGATCGTGATGATGTCCTAGATGACCCCATCACGACAGGCTCTGTAATATGTGCTGGTAATGGCACCCTCTGCTCTGCTGGCACCTCTTGGTAGTATAGATCCTGATAGAATGTAATCCAAGAAATAGCGCATGCTAAATCTCGAGTTCTCACTCATTCGCCCCGAGCTCTGAGCCATGTAGCCTCATCCTGTAATGTCTGCACCTGAGCCCGCAAGCGGGCAACCTCAGCTCGGAGAGTAGCTGTCTCGCTACTCTCCCCTGTGTCAACACCCTTGCCCTTATTGAGCGATGGTGGCCTCTCTCTCTATGGAGAAGGGGGTCTCACCTCCCTCCTCTCCCTCTGTCGTGGCCTCTCCTGTGCCTATGGCCTCCTCAGCTCTCTCTTGCTACAACCCTGGGTTGCCTCCATAGCCACCTGGTGCCGCCTCCATAGCCACCTGGTGCCGCCTCCCTATCCGACGCATAACTATGTGTATCAGACCTTGTGCCCTTGTCATCCGAGGAGGGTGAATGCCTATGTACCAGGCATCATAGCCATCGGCTACCCCTGTGTTGTCCCCATCCACTGGCTGAATGGGGGCATCATTTGTGTCCTAACTCTAGAAGTGCTGCATGTCTGGAGCCTCGCTAACTATGGTGTTATCCCGGACAGTCCAGGAAAAGTCATAATCCCTGAGAGATGGGATCCCCTGCTACAGACCGAACTATCACAAAACTTGGTCGTAGCAGTGGAGCTCCACATCTCCCCTCTCCATCCGTAGCCAGCACACTCGCCTAACACAAGCCAACTCCTGTCCGTCCTCGGCCCACCGTGGGTGCTCGCGCCATGGCCTCCAGGTAATCTGGTCTAGGACTAGGTCATCTAGTAGTATCCGGGACATAGGAAGGTCGATCCGCCGCTGTGACCCTCTTCGGAGCCACCAGTAGAAGACTCGGGGCCTCTCCCCATCAATCCCTGTCAAAGGAAGCCCTACCGGCCTCCGCACTGCAATGTGCTCCCAACACCAAACCTGTAGGAGCGATGTCATCACCAGACATTGATCGCCCTTGTACATGACCCCATATAGGATCCTGTACAACTGGCATAGTACAAAAATACCCCAAAAGAACCTATACCCATGGTCCCGCATGTCACAGATCACATCTGCCAGCATCCACGACACCTTACACCCGCTCTGGTGGCACAGCAAAAGTCCACCAACTACTCTAGCTAGAACTCGTGTGAGTCTAGATGCCCCAGGCATCTGACGTAGTGCCTCAATATTAACTTCACCCTTCTCCAGGGTGAAGCTCGGGTCACCACATAATCGTCCCATAACATGGCCCTAATTGGCCACAGGAGTGATCAACCGTCCTTGTATGGGGATTCTCAGAATCCTCCATATATCCTCTAGAGTGGGAGTCATCTCCCCTGTCGATAGCCAAAAACAGGAAGAACCCGGATACCATCTCTCTGCTAGGGCCGTCAGTAGCCCCATATCTGTAGACACTTGTGGCATCTCTGCCACATCTTTGTAAGTCGGCCTGTGCCATCTGATCCCACTCTGCTTGTGTAAGAGTGGCCAAGTCATCTCTTAAACCTCTATACTTCCATTCCTTTCTCTTTAGCAAACCTCTCTGCAACATAAACAACAAAACAACAAAAAATCATTAATAAACAATTCAAGTAATTAATAATGCAAGTAAAATAAGTTCAATTTTATGCAATTGATGATATCGCCCACTATTGGACGATATCGTCCCAAATTTGAGCATAATCGTCTCCGATTTCGTAAGCTGAAATTTTCCCTAATTTGACGAAATCATCCCCCTTTCGCCGATTTTGCCCTTAGACGAAATTGGCGAAATTGAGACGATTTCGTCGAAATAGGGACGATTTCGTCCTGACGACGTCGACGGCTCAAAAACGGCCACGATGCTCAAAATTTAATCAAAATTCACCTAAAAAGCATGTAAAATCAAATTAAAGCATTCTAGTTAAGTCTAGACTCTTACCCGTAGACCATGTCGGACCTCTGTTGATCTGTGCATCGTCTCCACCATTTTTTGCTTCCAGAGCTCTAAAACCAGTAAAAAATGAACAGTAAAAATGAATTAGGGTTTTAGCATATTTTTCTTAATTTTATTCAAAAATAATTTTGCTTTTCCGCGTTTTTACCTCAAACGTTTGATTTGGGTAAAAACATGGAGGGGGCACCATAGTAAGCTGTCGTACGATTCGACCAAGAATCGTTGCCTAAAAATGGGAATAATTTTTGCTTTCTCGTAGATCGAGAAGAACTCATCTTTAACACATTTTCTTCAAAAAATTCGCTAAAGAGGGGGCAAAATGTAGCACCCTAAAATTGGCACAGTGAAATTGTAATAATTACATTCACCTTAGTAAATAATTTAAATTCAAATTTTAACCTCCCAAACCGCCCGTTAACTATCGGGTAATCCATTTCCCTCTTTTTTGTGCCATTTTTAGAGGTTGTTTTGACCGTTTGACGATATCGTCGCCAATCAGACGATATCGCCCCAGATCTAACAATTTCGTCTGGGCTAGGACATCCAGACAATTTTGTCATAAAACTGATCTTGCACAATTAGCTTATGTTCCAATGGGTCGCTAATCCGGGCAGAAGCGTGTCTGCACCATTAGGGACCCTCCCTCGTTGGAGATCTCCCAAATAGGGATGATCTCCAACATCCTAACTACTCCCCTAAGCCTATTTAATCCTTAGGACCTTCCCTTTCCAACCCCTGGCTAAAATTCTCCATAACTTAACTTCATACATGTTAAATCATCCCAAATTCACACTTGTAGTAGTCATATACCAATTTTGTTGCAGGTATCTTAGTGTTTTTTAGCCGGAGCAAGATTTCATCGTCGTCGACGAACCTGTTCAGATCGGAGGCGATCCTGTCGAATCAGAGACGATTTTATACCAATATGGGACGATTTCGACTGCAGTCAACATTGAGGCAATCAGTGCCTAAAGTTTGCATTTCTTCTCCTCTTTTTCTATTGTTTTATGTTGTAATTAGCAATTTTATTCAGTATTTTATGTTATTTTGCATTTGGAGTTCACCCATATAGCTTAAGTTGCATGATAAGATCATAATTTCTCATTCGAATGTCATAATCTGTTTGAATTTCTATTCATAACCATTGTTTAGTATTCATATTGTCATTTTGTGTTGTTTCCCTCTGTTATCATAGGGGTATTCTTTGTATTTGGCATATGTTTTTCTGTTTGCAGGTCTCTAACGAATTCATCAGATCTCAGACGATCTCGTCTGATCTCAGACGATTTTGTCGAATTCCAGACGATCCTGACTGCTTCAAACATCAGAATCTCCATCAGACATCCGGATCAAGTATTCTTCCTTAACTTCTCAGTTTTCTGTCTTTAAATATATTTTCTGTATTCATTAAATCTACACTTTCATATAGATTAATTTAGATTCATTTGGCCAAACCTAGGATTTTGAATGCTTAAGGCTAAAAACGAACACATAAAACACATTCCAAACCTAGGCGTGGAAACTACCATTAAATGTTTCCTGGTGAACCCACCATCCATCGAAAAATCACCAATATACACCTCCCTTGAGAGGCGGGACCTTCGCAAGTCCTCTCAGTCCGAGGTACCGCGACATCCTTTTCCCATCCTCCTTCCGGGAACGGATCCTATAGCCTGAAGGTAAGGATGCAAAAAATTTGGAGCGATACACATAGTAGCATTTTTAATAGAGGTCGATCCCCAAGCCAAAAAAAATGTTGTGAACCCACCACCAAGACCACATCCGAAAACCCAAAGAGCAACACCATATAAATAAGCATGTGGCCTCCTTCCAAGCCAAAAAAGATACTATGGAAATTATCACAAGGAATGATTTTGTGTTATTTTAAGGTTGGGAGGAGTTAAATGCTTTCATAGGCTTGTAGGCCTCACATTCTGCTATTGCTGGGGTTGCAATGATTTGCTAAAGAAATTTAATTTGACATCATCACTTGAAGATACAATGACAAAGATGGAAATTTGGAAGTAATGGGTTTTGAATTTTACACTATTACTATAATGGGTTTTTAATTTTACACTGTTACTACTTTAATTTGGAAGTAATGGGTTTTGAATTTTACACTGTTACTACTTTTTATGTTGTATTTCAATTGAAGAGGATATCTTGCAATTCAAAAATTTTGAGTGACTGGTCTACAATTTCTCTAAAGGTGGGCTATTTTATTCTTATTACATGTGATGAATAAAAGTTTAAAATAAAATTAATGAAAAAAAATTGGTTTAAAAAAAATCATTCTTATATATGCCAATGAACCTATTTAAGATTTTTCATGTGGGCTTTGTTGTTAGGCATGCAGTACTTGCTTCAAAAAATATCATTCTTTCATATGCCAATGGCCCTGTTTAATATTCTTCATGTGGGCTTTGTTGTTAGGCATGTAGTACTTGCATCATCTATTCCTGGATTCAACATATTTGTTTCTTGGATGGAAAGCTCAGTTTGCACATTGGTTACATTTGTTTTCTAGCATTAATTCACCTAAAATATTTTAAAATTTCTCTAAATTTCCCAAATCCAATCTAAATAAGTTAGAATTAAAACTTCATCTATATGCGGCTGCACTTAAATAGTGAAAACAATTCATTTTTTCTCAGTATTTGTATAATAATAAACAATGAATACTAAGATTATTAGCTAATAATAAAACTAGTTTTTCATGTGCTTTATATATATCCACTCTCTTAGGGTCTAAGAGGACGGTTTTAAACCACCGTCTCTCTCTCTCTCTATATATATATATATATATATATATATATATATATATATATATATATATATATATATTAAAATAAATAATAATATGGCAGTTTAAAACTACCCTCTTAGGGTCTAAGAGGGCAGTTTTAAGCCATCATCTTAGACCCTAAGACGGTGGTCCTTTGAGGTAGTTTTTAGTTGTTGTCTTAGACCCTAAGATGACGGACCTCTAAGGCGATTTTTAGCCATTGTCATATGGGCATAAACTTTTTACAATGCCCTCATATATGGTGGTTGAATTGCCGTCCTTAAAGGTCTTTAAGGGTGGTTAAAAACCATCATTAAAGCATTTTTTTGGTGTAGTGTAACCTCTACTTTTATCTTCTTTTCATGAGGTATTCGGTTGATAGAGAGAAAATAAAATTATGTATGGAACATAGTAAATATCTAGAGTATATCCCATTTTGTGCTTCACATTCTTGGTCCATATCACATTAAGACATTCAACACTCACTATATAAATGGTCACTCCACCATTTTTAAGAGTCCAATAGTCAAAAAATAAATTTTTGTATATAGTTATATAGTGGTAAGAATAAAAATATATATACCAATCTTTAGAATAAAAAAAATATTATTAATTTAAGATAGTACCTTCTCATTTAAAGTGCAAAAAAGTAAAATCCTAGCATTGGAATATTTCCCTTTGAATTACCATATCTTTATAGCTTGAGGCATTCAATTATACCTTCGAATACTTCAATTTATTAATGTATTAACCATAGGTATATTTTTACTTGATGAAATTAGTACCATTTAATTGATCCTTGTCATGCTTCTCCTTCTTTTCTTGGTTTGTTTTCCCTTTTTATCTACTATTATCATTCTTGGATAGGATATTTATCTTCTTTGAATAAAAGAGTGTTTCCTTTTTAAATAATTTATTCTTTATTAATCTTGTTTTGACTTGATAGTTTGTAGCATCCTAAGATCCAAGAGTTTAAAAATATACCCCCATCTCTACATTACTCCTCAATTATGATATGAAGTGCTCAAATTTGGAAGATATAGCTTCTTTAGGTGTATTTTGTTCATTTGAAACCTTGATCAACACTTGAGGGAGAGAAACCCCATTAAGTAAATCCCCATACTATCAAAATATTAAAACATAAATGATGTGAGTTCATTCTTAATCCTATTAACACTATATTTGTATGCCTTACTATTATTATCCTTGAAAATTATCCATAATATTTGTAAAGCAATCCTATGTTCATCTACAATATATTAGTAGTTATAATCAGTAATGGTAACTATCAAACTCCATGGTATTTTCTTATCATTTTCAAATGTAATAAACTAGAAGTATATTCTATACATTGATAGAGATGGAGCACACTGACATGAACTTGCATGTCACTCTACCATCTTAAGAATTTATTCTTGTTAGGTTTATAAGTACCTATAAAAAATGAATGAAATCAATATGTTATACATAAATAAATAATAACTCATATATAAACACAATGCAATGTGAAGGGTTTTTGTAGAAACCAAAGTAATCTTATTAAAAAAGGAATACACACTCCAATTGATAAAAAATCATTGGTCTCAAGGGGCATAATACCCACATTATATGAATCCAAAAATAATAAATAAAAAGTAAATATTCTCATACTAAGAACAAGAAGCATGCATAAGCCCATATGAGGACTTCTTTAGATTATACACCAATGGATTAGACCTATGAAATTCAAAACTAGGTGGTTGCCTCATATAGATATCCTAAAGATCTGCATGAATAAAGGTATTGTTCACATACATGTGGATTACCTCCACTCTATAAGAAGAAACAATAGAGAGAATCATATAAATAGAGTCCATCCATGAATCTAGGATAAAATATCTTAATATCCAATTCCTCCCTTTTGAAAGAATGACTAAGCAACAGGGTGTGTCTTATGCTTCTACATATAACCATAAAATGTATGTCTGGTATTATAGACCCATTACAACCAATAATATTATTCCATTTAGGAAGAGGAACAAGCTCCCATTTTTGTGAATATTATTCCATTTAGGATGAGGAAAATATGGAGAACTATACACTTCTCACATAAAAAGCCTCCTCATATTTCTAATTTTGGCAATAACCACCCGATATTTGAAGCATAAGAGTATATCCTTAATGCTAAAATTCTTATTCTCACTAGATTTCTTTTCACTTTAGTCTGAATTCCACTAAAATATTGATCCTAAGTCTACATTCTTTTGACTTGGTCTATTAATTCAACATGGCTTTGGGTCAAAGAAACTATATGTCTTCTTCTACTTAAGACATCAACAACTTTATTTTCTTTTTATTTGATATACTCAATGCCAAAATCATATTCTACCAAGAATTAAATTTATCTTCTCTTCCTAGAATTGAGCAAAGGCTAAGTAAATATATACCTTAAACTTTGATGGTCATTTCTTAACTCAAAAGGATTACCAACTAGGTAATGTCACCACTTTAAAGCATGCACAACTACTGCTAACTCTAAATCATGCATAGCATAGTTAACTTTATTTTTATTGAGTTTTATTGACTCATATGCTAAGACTAAATTGTCTTGGGATAAAACTCCTCCCAATCCTTCCAAAGAAGCATCTATAAAAACCAAAAAATTCTCTTGAGGATCTAGAATTTTCAATATTTGCACCATAGTGAGCTTTTGTTGAAGCTATTCAAATTCAGCTTCACACTTCTTTGTCCACTTGAATTCTTTTTCTTTTCTTTGGATATTTGTTATTGAGTACGCTATTTTGGAATAGTCCTTTAAAAAATGCCTATAATAACCTGAAAGACCCATGAAACTCCAAACTTCAGTAACATTTGTAAGAGGCAACCAATTCAAAATATCTTCAATATTATTTGAATCTATTGCAATTCCATATATAGATATAATATTTTCTAAGTATTGCACTTGTGGGATATAAAAGTCACATAGATAAATTCCCATAGACTTGATTCTTCATCAATAACTCTAGTATGATTCTTAGATGCCTATAATGCTCATCCTTATTACGAGAATAAATAAAGGTATCATTCAAAAATATCAAGACAAACCAGTCCAATTGTCCTATGAATACATTGTTCATAAAATTCATGAAATTTTTTAGTGTATTGGTCAATCCAAAAGGTAATAATGTGAAATTTTAAAGCCCATATCTAGTCTTGAAAGCAGTTTTATGAGTATCCTCATCTCGGTTTCTCAGCTAATGATATCTTGACTTGAAGTTAATTTTAGAGAAAATAGTGTCATCCTTAAGTTGATCAAAAAAATTTTATATTCTTGGTAAAAGCTACCTATTTTTTATGGTCACCTTATTTAACATTTTTTAGTCTATGCACAACCTTAGTGATCCATCCTTATTTTAAAAAAATTATAGGTGCACCCTAAGGTGACACACTCAGTTTAATCAAATATATATCAAGCAACTCCTAAAGTTGTATCTTCAATTCTTGCATTTCTATAGTGTTCATCCTATAGGGGGTTCTATGAATAGGCTTAGTTCCTAGCATCAATTTGATAGTGAAATAAAATTCATGTTTTGGTGGTAACCTAGGAATTTATTTAATAAATACATCCCTAAACTCTTGTAAAATTAGGTATTCTCTAAATACTTCGTCTTTTGATACATCTACAATTTCTTTAAGTTTAACCACATAGGTCATTCCCCCTTTCCTTATGACCTTATTTAATTGCATTGTTGATATCAACAGAGGTTTAAAAGACCCTTCTTCACTATACAATTTTAGTCTTCTCTTTTCACATGTAAATTCAATACATCGATCTTGGAAGTTAATAAAGGCTTCATGAAACTTTAACCAATCCATTCCCAATATAATATTAAAGGCATATATTGGTGCTACATATAAATGTCAAATGGTATAGCTATTGGGTAGGGTGATCTTGGTTGTAGGAAAACATTGATCCTTGGAGTAGGTATATCCAGACCAATACTCAACTTTCCACCCTTGTGCCAAAAATCCTAATATTTTTGGTAGGGTTATGCACAGTGCTAAATATTCACAATTTGGGTGAATATTAGGATTTCCAAAATTTGAAATTGGTGAATATGAGGACCCTTGACGGTGACCCATTTGCCTAAATTTTTTGTGACCAATTTTTTCTTAGGGTTAATTCACCACAATATATAGCCAAACATAGGTATAATTGTACTCATTGGAAATCTCTTTTCAAGCCTGATATAATGGTGGTATTATTATGAACTTATAAAGTGATGTAATAGGTCAAACATTACCCAAAAAATTACCTTAATTTTTAGAGCTTCAAATACTCCCAAATTTTGGTGTGAAGATGATTGATTTTATTTGCTTAGGATTCACCTTGATTTCGATTAGGATTCACCATTTTTTTACAAGTATATTTTGGGTCCAAACCCTTATGCATAACCCTAATTTTTGGCATATCCTCAACTAAGCTACTAGAAATGAAACTATCAGTAGCTCCATTCTCTATCAATATTTTAACTTCTCTACCAAAATGTTTACTATTTAGGAGCAAGGGTGTGGCTTAACCATCCAAGCTTTGGCTTCCCATGTCTCTATAAATCTTGTCGTTTGGACCATCTATCCTTGTGCTTCAACTTGCTTAAAGTGGAAATTTATTTGCATAATGCAAACCTCCACAATCAAAGCAACCATTTTTAGGAACTAAAGATCTTTCCTAAACTTGTTTTCCTATCCCAACTACTTGCACTGGTTCTGGCTGTCTCTAAAGTTAAAAACTTGTTGTTGTTGTTCCTTAGTTGGAATTTATTCTTGAAATTTCTTTGTTTCCCATTGTTATTTCTTTTGAACTTAGGATTTCCTCTACTTTTTTGGATCTACTCGGGTTCCCATTTCCTTTTCTACTAAAACTATCGATACTTCCCTGACCATTTTGGGAGATTGTTGTTGGTCCTACTTAGTTGCTGATTAGATTCTGCTTGTCGAGCTAGATAATAAGCATTTTGTAGATTTTTAATATTGAGTACATTTACCATTGATCTTATCTGAGATTTCATTCTCAAGATAAATTTGTGCACCTTCATGTTATCATCTCTTTCATATGAAGGAACATACTTAAACAATCTGAAAAATTATTAAAAGTATACTTCCATAGTTTTTGCTCCTTGATGAAGAGTAGAAAATTCCTCATATTTCTCTATGTAGAATTGTTCTATAAGGAACATTTTCTTGAATGATTCCACAAAACCTTCCCACTCAAGGTGAATTGCCTAGATTTTCTATCCTACTCTAAATGTATTCCACCACTCCAATATTATTTCTATTAAGTGGAGTGCGGCCGAGACTATTTGGGTCATAGAGGAGTAGGTTTTCAAGGAGAAGTAAGTCACCAAATCGTTCAACCAAGCCTCAATTGAATATCCTCCTTATTTTCTATTAAACTTAGTCACCTTTACATTCTTGAAATCCCTAGCCAATTTTACCTCAATGAAGGCTCTTGTTTCACGGTCTATAACATTAGGATCAAGTGCATGCTCAACGCAAGATTTTTTTTCTTTGGGTTTCTAACCTTAGGATTTTGGATCTCAGCTCTAATAGATTCCAACAATTATTTTTGTTGGTCCATTTGCTTCCTTTATAGATTAATTTGTTCTTGCATTGAAGAAACAATAGTAGTGAGGTTTTCCACATATTTGCTGGAGTTTCCCAAAATTTCTCCTATTTGCCTAGCCTTAGCACTATCTAGTCCAACTAGTCTCCCTTCTCGAGAAGTTCCTATGGGTGATATTTTTATTGCATCCATCCACTTGTTCTATTTTGATAGGCAAGATGATGAGTAGTAAAAAATAGAACTTTTGGGCTAAGCATATCAAGCGGTGGATGACTATTGCTACTTCCAATGTGAAGAGAAGATTTGATGCTATAAAGAAGAAGTTGAGTGTTAGATGTGATAGAAAATTAGTCTACTAGAGACTCTATAAGAGTCCCAAAAATCTACCATGTAGGATAGTAGAAAGATAAAAAGGATTGGATAAGTGCTACACCTACTGGATAAATGGGTTGAGATAGGTTTAGTAGATAATTATGTTACCTCTCCAATTATGAAGGAATCTAGAGAGCCCACCATGAAGATGTAAAAAAATTGGCTAAGTATCACAATTGGCAGAAAAATGGGTAACCATAAATCTTGGATGGAACTCAAAATTCCACCAGAGGATCACTTGGTAGGAAAATGAGATGCTGATAGACTTAAAAGATTCCTGAAAACCTATCATACAAGGAGCAAGAAAAATGACTAACCATCAGACCTGGTATAAAAATGGGTGATCAATAATTTTAAATAGATCCCAAAGCTCTATCTTGAAATAATTTGGTAGACAAATGGATAGTTGTTGGACTCTGTAGGAGTCCCAAATATCCATAAATACTCAAGACTCCACATGAGTCCCAAAAACCCACCAATACCTAAATATTGGTAGAGATCCTAAAAGCCCATAAAAAAGTTGTTTGGTGGAACTTTGGATCACCATCAGATGCTGGATAAATCCTAAAATTCTATGATGATCAAGAATTTCAACCTTCGCAAATAACATCAAAATTCTACTAAGAAGGAATGGGCTACAAAATTACGACAACTAATCGGTAGGAAGGAGCTCGAGACTTGTCCAATATGCAGTGGATGGAAATGCAACCTCATGGGAGTATTTAGCCTCAAAATTTGGATCATGCATATCAATGATCCTATATTAGTAGGCACATGTGGATGAATATTGTGAACTAAAAAAATTATCAAATGAGTCAGATTGATCAAAGGCTCAGATGCACCTAACAGGCCCTATCCAGCTTGATAGTCACCTTCAGCCACAAAGTGTAGAATTACAGAAGGAGCATACAGTTGATCCACTCATCTAAATTTATGGATTCCCATTCTCACCTTTCAATCCCTTTATAATAGAATTTACTATAGAAGTTATATATACTTGAATGCAAGACATTCAAATAGTTAGCTCTTAGGCTTTTATAATTTACATGTAAGCAAGAGTCTTGCACATTAATACAAAGGAACTATTGTTTGACCTCTGGTTCAATTTAATTGTAGAATGTGTATGTATGAGTGATTACTTATTTCTAATTTTAGCTTTATAAATGTTAATGGTGTTTATTCTACTTTTGGATTCACGTTATGACACATTAACTTGTTATGGAATTCACAATCTGAGAAGATACATGATAATGTAAGTAAATATTCTACAATTGATGAGAAATAAGCTGGTATATTAGGTAATTCAATTGTATTATGACATGGTATCTTACGTGTGTCTTGATGCAATCTAATCTACACAACTCATAAGTTATAGCTCTAGATATATTTATTTCCTTTCAACATCCCCTTCCCTTATGAATATTAGATATAGGTAGCTAGGCCTTGTCAAGGAACCAACCTTATCCAAATATTGACCCATAAACCTCTATATTTTGAGGTCATTCCATGTTGTTCGAGGTCTATGGGTGCACAAACCTTTCCATTATGTAGATTTATGAGCAACAATTTTTGGCACACCCGGTGAGACCCAAAGGTCCCACCATCTTTGTTAAATAGATCTCGTTGATACTTTATTTGGTAACAAATATTTTTTGATCACTTGGTGACTCTACTAGAGACTATAATCTAGATCAATACTAGAAATTTTTTTCTAAGAATAATTATCCCACTATGCTACCAATAATTTTTGGCATGCCTAGTGGGACATAGTCCTGCTAATTGGTTAAATCAAAGTTTGGTCATGCCCTAGATTACCTAAATTTTTTTTCTAGAATCACCTAGAAATTCTATTATTAGTCTATATCAATGAATCATTTCCTTTGATATAATATTAAATCTTATTTTCCTAGAGTACTCAAGGTTTGATGAGTAGTCTTGACCTCATTGGAGAGGAAATTATGGTCATCTGGTAACTCTAACCTAAAGTAAGAGACCCAATGTCTTGAAGAATCTGTGTCATAAGAGGACTTATGGCTCAATAATATTATCCTTGGTGGAATGACATAGGCCCTCTCAATATCCTGGATCGACACGATATGCTCAAAGAAACTCTAAGTACTCTCCCTCGATTTGATGGCACTAAGAAAACTATATATGAGCATTATCAAGACATAGCTTCCTTGGATACCATTCACAACACTGCATATGAGGATGTTATGCTTAGGTTATTTAGTATCTCCCTCAAAGGGAGGTTATTTCTATGGTATAGATATCTAGAAAATGGAAGTATCAGCACATGGGATTATTTGGTAGAAGCACTCATTGATACATTTGATGACTCCACAAACCCCTTGTTGTTGCTTACCCAACTCTCATCCATCAAGCAGGCATGTTATGAAAATATTTTTGACTTTAATATCCATTTAATAAGGATGTGGAGAAGGATACCTATGATTTTTGGCCATACTCTACCCAAGAATATTTATATTATATTTAGGCTTTCGACCCTAATATAAGCGTTCTTATCTAGCAATCTAGAGAAAGTAGTTTCCCATAGTTTTTCAAAGAGGATATTCATGCTAAAAATATACTGATCCAAGTAGGCAAAATTCCATTTAAAGAAGTTCCATTCCTCTCCAGCCCTTCATAGCTTCATCCCTAGAGGATATTTTTAGGATCCCATCCTAACATTATTTTGTAATTATTATTGCTTATGTAATGACCCACTTCCAACATGGGGGATCCCATCTATAATGTTATTTTTTAATATTTTGTAATGTATGTGGCAAGTTAGGCTCCTAGCTAAGTGGGACCATTTTATGTAACCATTATCAAGATTGTAACCGATTTTTGGTAGAAGATTCTAGCTTGAGTGGAATTTTTCATGTAATCCAAAACTTGAGCTTAGGGTTAGGGTTGCATGAAGTCTTTCTTTAAAAGATATGAAACCATGTATGAATGTAAATGTTTGCAAGTGAGTGAAATATTGAAGAAGGTTTCCCCCTCGAAGAGGCCTATGATTCAATGTTTATTGTGAGAGTGCTAATTTTTACATTGTGATATTGCATGAATTTCTACTTAATTTCATTAATAAAAAAATAAATGTGGTGAAGTAGTACTCTAAAAATGTAAACTAGTTTCTAATTCACTAGATCATAGATGTGCAAGTGAATATTATACTCCTAGTGCTACAAGCTTTCTGATTCACCAGATAACATTAGGTGCAGGTGAAGAGCATAATACTGGTAACAAAAATGTATTAGAAAATAGAAGGAAAAAATGAGGGATTATAAACTTAAAGAAAGAGATGAGTTAGGAAAGGAACAAAAAACATTTGATTGAATTTTTATTCCATCAAAAAGAAGTGATACATCTACAAAATGGAGCTTTAAGAACAAGTCTTCGACACAGATAAAATGGAATATTTTTGTAGAGGTCTAATAGAAATATTTTTTTTTGCTTAGAACAGAATAGTTCCTTGTACTTAGGATAGAAGGACTTTCATAGATGGAATTGGTGCAATGCATGGTGTTCCTCCATGACCAAAGTATTTGGACAAGCTATTGGAAACAAGGTTTGAAGAATTCAATATTTTGAGTAGAAAGGTAGAAAAATGACATTCCAAGCTAGCCCAACTTGAAGAGAATTTTGGAAAAGACATTTTTCCCCATAGTCTATGAATGGAAAAACCACGTCTTCAACTTCCAGATGAAGATATTAATAAATATTTTTTTGATGAGTCGGAGGCACTCATAATTTTTTTTCTTGGAAATGGCTAAATTGTACATTTGTAATTTCAAAAAATATACAGATAAATTAGCTACTCATGCCAATGATTATATTCCCAATATTTTATTGCCTACAATTAATGCGATTCTTGCAGATTCTGTAAATAAACATAAGATAATTTCTCAATAAATTACTTTGGAATGGGAATCCCAAATTAAAGATATTTGTAAGGGAAAGCTTGAGGCTTGGATATTTGAAATGCAAATCCAAAAAGATATGCAAGAGAAATCCAAAGTTGATCAAGAGAATTCTACTTCAAAAATCCTAGAAGTTAATATGGCAAAAGCTACAAAAAAAGTAGTTGACTTGGTTAAAAGAGAAATCAAGCAACAAATTGATCATCTAGAAAAACTAATTATAGGTGCACAAAATAACTTTCTAGCACAACACAACAAGAATAGAATTCACAATATAGGGCCAAACTAGAAATCCTCCACCACATAGATAAGGCAATCACAATAACATCCTCAACATAGAAATAAACAACAAACACAACCACAACAAAGGAATAAACAAAAAAAAAACAATAACAAAAAAGGCAAAATCAACAATAGGGGCATAATTTAAACTTTTGGGGTCCTCTAAAAAATAAAATAGGGGAAGAAACTTCCAAAACCACACTTTCTATGTGCAAAACAATTTCAACATGACAATGGCAAATTTTTTTGTAACTCTAGTTTCAAGAATACGAGAAAGGGCTTTGCCCCATTTGTTTAGAAGCAACAAGGGTAGGGATTATTTCATCACCAAAATGATGACAAAAACCAAAAATAATCCCTTGGTCTACAATTTTCAGCCCACAATATTTTGGTCATCGATATTTTATATGAGTCTTGTTTGGGCTATGGATGATAAAATCATAAATCTTATTGTCCATAATTTTACTCCATAAAACTTACCCAGAATGAAACTGAGGCCCTCAACCTAGGTTTAAATTTCCTCCTTGTTCGTCCTCCCATGGAAAAATAGCCTCTAACATAGGATTTTTTAGCTTTTTGTAGACATTTTCATCATGAATGGTTCTTTGGACCAAGAGGTGGCCCTCCAAAATCACTTAAGCCCATTGATCCTTTCTATGTTTCCAACCCAATTTTTACTCCCTCATAATTTTACAAGTCTTTGGAAGAAGTTATTGGCATGGATGAAATATTTCTCAATAAAAAATTATCCGTTGTCAATCCCACCCATCAACGTGCCTTTCCACCCCATATCTGGTCTACCATTTGTTCCCTTGCCAATGACAAATCCATTGTCATTAGGCCTGTAGATAAAAACTTGGGTGTTTGTATTTTATCCATGGACTAGTACATTTTAGAAGGTTTTTCTCATATTTTAGATCAAAATGTTTACTCTATTACGAACAAAGTCCCTTGGAAGTATATTTTTTTATCAGCTCTAAGACTTGCTTGATTGGGATTTTAGGAGGAATATGCTTTCAGAAAACCATAGGAAATTTATGCTCTAGGTAACACCATCCTTTGCCAGAGAGTGTGTCTTTTACCTACTCCTAAAAATACACAAGCCCAATTTCTCTGGTCACCCCATTTGTTCCTACTATGGTTTCATGCTCGAACCTGCCTCCAAATGGCTTCATCATCTACTCTTACCAATTTTGTTGAAGCAAAAAAATCATCTTTTGAATTCCATATCTCTAATTATATATCTACATGGTCGTATTTTCCTCAAGATATTATTATTTTCTATTTTGATGTTAAGAGCCTCTATCGAGGCATCATTTGTTGGAGGAACCAAAAACCTCTTTGAAATTATGTGTGTAAAAATAAAATTGTTTGAATGACTCTTTCCCACCTTGTATTTTCATATTTTTTAATGTGTTTCTTCTCTTTTCTGGGTGGGTGTCTTTTTTTGGGGGGGCGAGGGGGTTGAGCTTGGGACTTCTCTTCTTTTCACTGTATTGGTCTATAAACTTGTAGTTTGTATTAATGCTTGGGTGTTTTTATCCCACATGCATTACTCTTTAGCTCCTCCCTAGAGTTAGGTCTTTATAAAGAGAGATTGTATCTCTTTGAAACTCACTCCACTAATGAGACCTGTAGGTCAAAATACGTTCAAAGTTTTGTAGATGTATCACTTCTTTTTGATGGAATAAAAATTCAATCAAATGTTTTTTGTTCCTTTCCTAACTCGTCTCTTTCTTTAAGTTTATAATCCCTCATTTTTCCTTCTATTTTCTAATATATTTTTGTTGTCGGTATTATGCTCTTCACTTGCACATAATGTGATCTAGTGAATCAAAAATCTTGTAGCACTAGGATTATGCTCTTCACTTGCACATCTATGATATGGTGAATCAGAAACTAGTTTATGTTTTTAGAGTACTACTTTGCCATGTTTCTTTTTTTATTAAAAAGCCAAAAAATACTTTTTTTAGTAGTTGAGTAGGATAGAGACCCTGTGCCAAGGGTTTTAAAATTTCATGAAGGAGTTGTCATTATTGGCTAAGCTAGATAGCCCATAAAGTGTTTAGTGAAGTGAGGGGTGATCAGGCTCTAATACCCAATACTCAAACAACACTTGCACAT
The DNA here is from genome assembly GCA_028583015.1 of Wollemia nobilis. Classification (NCBI taxonomy): domain Eukaryota; kingdom Viridiplantae; phylum Streptophyta; class Pinopsida; order Araucariales; family Araucariaceae; genus Wollemia; species Wollemia nobilis. The sequence continues at coordinate 10,280,861 of JAQPPZ010001925.1, forward strand.
GGAATTGAGCTCCCATGCATCTTTGGGTGTATTAGGAGACCATTTTAGGCTTAAAAAAAAAATTATCCATTAGGAATCTCTTTGGCCTTGTATCATCCATAGTCCATGGGACACAACATCTTGAACAATTACCCTCTTGTATTGTTAGAGAGGTAGATAGTGTGCTCAAGGGTATGTGTGGAATCCTCTCTAGGTTGTGACCTAAAATATTGGTTTAAGCACTATTTTTCATCACTACGGTATAACAGAGGCCCTATGGGTGTTACATACTCCTTTGCCTAGTATACCCTAGTTATGTCAAAAACTTCAGCCTATAAAAACATCATCTCCTTATTCTATTGAAATTGCATTCATGACCCCAAAAAATTGAGCATACAGAGGACTTTCCTATCATATAAGAACAAACTTGCATGCACCAAACAATCAGAACAAAGCCTAAAAATGTTTATCATAGTTTAAAATATTCTAATACCATCTAGGTTAGTGGTAGTAATAGTGAGGTTAGTGAAAGTAAAATTCAAGTCAGTGACAATAATAGCTAGGTTGATAGTGACAGTAATAGTCATCTGTAACAATAAAAAAATATAGTTTTAAGGTCAGAAATAGTACTATCAGTGTCAGTAATTACATAGTACAGAGGATTCCAGGATCAGTGACATGAACAGTATCAATAACTATAGTACAGGTTATAGGGGTAGAGATAGAATAGTGATAAGGTGGTTAACAAATAGAACGTACAATTCAAAGATAGTTGATCTAGTGCTCAAATTTTGAATCATATCTCTACATCAAAAATTGACCACAACAGTAGACTCATCAAAACAAAGGATAAAAAAATTTGGGATGCCAAAAATCCATGTTGTGGTATATAGCTCATTGTGACCATTTTTTTGAGTTGATCATTTGGATATATAACACCCAAGCACTTTTTTGAAATCCTTACTAAAAATAATTTCTAAAACCATAATTTTATTTTTAGTAATTTAGTAAAAGAGGTTCAAGACTATCCAAAATGGCTACTAGTGCTCGTGGGCATCAAAAAGAGATAGATCAAACCACATCATTATTATAATCCCTAAAATTCATCATTGATAGCATACATATAACAAATCAAGCCATGATGGCAAATATTCAAAATTATAGATATATTTACGATACCTCCAAAACCCACCCATAAGAACAACTTGCAGATGTTGATTCCAAATTCCAAGGTGGTCCAAGCAAGTCTGAGTACTGTATAGAATAATCACCTTCTAAAAGAGGTAAAGAAAGGGCAAAATATTACTCTCACCCTCACTATGATCATGATCCTATATTTAAGATACCTAAATTAGAATTTTCTAAGTTCAACGGGAAGGATGTGAATGGGTGGTTATGTCATGTTGCTCAATTTTTTAAACTCCACGATGTCCTATATATTACTGAATTCAAATGGATTCCTTCAACTTGGAATCTAAAGCTTTACAATGGTACCAATGGTTGCAAAAAACTACCCTTGATCCTTGTTGGGAAGAATTTGAGTCTCAATTACTCACTCACTTTGGCCCTAGTGAATATGATGATTTTACAAGAGCATTGACAAAGTTGAAACAAACTTCGACAATTCAATATTACCAAATACAATTTGAGAAATTGGCCAAAAAAACTAAGGGATTGAATGAAGGGTTCTTTATGAGTTATTTCATTAGTTTTTTGAGGGAATATCTCCAAGCTAAGATCACAATGTTTAGACCACAATCCATGATTTAGGATAGCAAGTTGACTTGTTTGGCCGAATTCAAATTTTTAGCTCAGATGTGGATATCTTAATTTCCATAGGCTACACCCTCTTTCCCCCTAGATTCCAATATCAAAATGAACAAAAAACTATTGCACCCAAATGTATGACTACCATAAAAATGTATGTGCAATGTGCCCAAGGGTTGTGCTACAATTGTGATGAAAAGTTTACTCATAGGCATAGGTGCATCCAAAGTAAGTTGTTTCTCATAGATGTTGATGAGTTTGACACTAGCAACCAAAGTGATGATGACATGAAACTAGTAGAGGAACCACCCCAACTGAAGGAAGAAATCCAAGAAAAACCATAGGCTAAAACTTTTATTCATGCACTTGTTGGAATCACTACTCCCTAAACCATGAAAGTTGTAGGTTATTTCAAAGACCTATGTCTTACCATCCTGATTGACTATGGTAGTACACACAAATTTATTGATCCTCACATTGCCAAGCAAGAAAATTGTTACGTACATACATGTAATTCCTTTGAGGTTATGGTAGCCAATGGTAGGACCTTACCTTGCAAAGGTAAATGTCATAATTTTAAGGTAAAAATTGGGGACTATAATCTCAAATAGGATATGTTTGTGCTTCAACTAGGGGATGTGATATCGTGTTGGAAGCTCAATGGTTGGACACACTAGGAACCATCTCATGGAACTTTGCCAAGATTTCAATGCAATTTTCATAGAATGGATAGTCCCACACTATCCATGGCTTAAAATTAGGACCTTCATAGATTATTAGTTCAATCTAGATGGATAAGTTCAAAAAATTATCTTGGGGTGTCATAGCTCAAATATTTGTGATCCAACCTCACTTTCTAAGGAAGATTACATTCCTGCAGATTTGCAACTTATTTTAACCAAGCATAATTTTGTTTTTGTTGAACCATTAGAATTACCACCTTGTCACTCTCATGACCATGCTATTCCTTTTTTACTTGGTAATGCACTACCATACATTAGATTGTACCAATATCCTCATGCTCGTAAGTCAAAATTTAAGAAGTCACTACAAGAATTGTTAAAATATGGTGTCATTCGACCAAGCAACAGTCCTTACTCATCTCTAGTTTTACTGGTGCAAAATAAAGATATGTCCTAGAAGTTGTGTATCGATTACCATGAGCTCAATGAACTCACCATAAAGGATAAGTTTCCTATTCTAGTGGTGAATGAGTTAATGGATGAACTACATAGGGCTATGCACTTTTCCAAATTAGACCTTCACTCTAGGTACCATCAAATCAAGATCAAGGATGAAGATATTTCTAAGATTGATTTATGTAATCATGAATATCACTATGAGTTTTTGGTGATTCCATTTGGCTTGACTAATGCTCCTTCCACTTTTCAAAGCATCATGGGAAGAGCATCTTGTTCATGTGGATCAGACTCTACAATTGTTGGCACAACATCAACTCTATATTAAATGGTCCAAGTGTTCTTTTGGGTTGATAGAAGTGGAGTATTTGGGACACATTATCACCAAGAATGGTGTCAAAGTTGATTCCAAGAAGATCTAGGCAGTTTAGGAATGGTTGAAACTTCGTACTCTCAAAGGTCTTCAAGGATTTTTAGGGCTTATAGGTTATTATCATAAATTTATTCATAACTTTGATAAAATTGTAGCTCCCCTCACTTCCATGTTAAATAAGGACTCTTTTGCTTGGATGAGACCCACTAATAGAATTTCCTTAAATTTTAAGCATGCTATGACAATTACGCAATTTTTAGCCATGGTGGATTTCTCCAAACCCTTTGTCATTGAAAGTGACACTTTTGGTTGTAATATTGGTGCAGTGTTGACACAAGAAGGGAGACCCTTGGCTTTCACTAGTAAAGCACTCTCTAGTCATAATCTAGTAAAATCCACTTATACCAAGGAAATACTAGCAATTTTTCATGTGGTATTCCATTGGTGATCATATCTCATTGGACATCATTTCTCCATTAAAAATGACCATAAAAGTCTCAAATACTTTTTTGGAGCAATAGGTTACCACCCCTGAACAATAAAAATGTGTTTCTAAGCTCATGGGATATGATTATTTTATCACTTATAAGAAGGAAAATGAGAACATTATGGTTGATGCTCTCTCTTGCAAATTTGAGTATCATAGCATGTTATACTTGAAGAACACAAGCTTATACTGAGAGGGGGGGTGAACAGTATAAGAGCACTTTTTACTTTTCTTTCCAAATCAATATTATACAATGTATAGATAGCAATATCAATAGCAGTAATCAAAGCAATGCATAAAACACCATACACAATAGAGACACCAATTTAACGTGGTTCACCCAAATATGGCTACCTCCACGGAGAAAATATTTCACTAAAATTTTCTTAATCAATCTCTTGGGAATCCTTCCCAATTACAATATTTATGGACCTTTGTCCAAAGGATATGTTGATCCCCTAAATCTAGTTTATGGATATCTATCCATAGGAGAACTCCTTCTCCTCTGTTCTAGCTGGTGATCCTCTATATGACTACTGCCTCCATTGCATTGGCTTGTGGATCTCTCTCCACTGAAGAATCTTATCCCCACTCATAAGACCTATCCTCACTGCCTTGGATAATTGATCTCTATCCACTGGATACTACTATCCTCTCTACTCTATCACCTCCAAAGATCTATCTCAATTCTATACTAAACACAGTCCAATCGGTCTAGCACAGTTTTGCTCAACTCTTGTACTAAACACAGTCCAGTCGGTCTAGCACAAGTTTGCTCAACAAGTCCACTCAAATTTGCACTAAACACAATCCATTCAGTTTAGCATAAATCTACTCAATCTCTATCTCTGGTCTGGCACAAACCTGCCTCAAATATGCAACAAAATCTACTCTCAAATATGCACTAAACATAGTCTAGTCGGTCTAGCACAAATCTATCATCGATCTCTATCCTCAAGCCTTAACTCAAGACTTGACTTAACTCTACTGGATATACCCCAAATATTAACTCAAGGTTTGAAAAAATCCTTCAAATCTACTCTCAAGTCTTCTTAAAGACTTGTCTCAAATCTACCTTGTAAGCTTCCACAAAATCTCACAATAATCTATCCACAAGTTCTCTCTAGAACTTGCTCAAATTTGTTCTACAAGTCCTTTCTAGAACTTGTTCAAATCTTCTCTACAAGTACTCTCCAGAACTTGCTCAAATATGCTCTACAAGTCCTCTCTAGAACTTGCTCAAATTTTCTCTACAATTACTCTCTACAAATTTCTCAAATATTCTCAATAAGTCCTCTCTAGGACTTAACCAAATATGTATTGTAAGCTTCCACAAAAGCTCACACAAAATCAGTCCACAAGTCTTCTCAAATACTTACCTCAAATTTGCTTAACAAGTCCACACAGAACTTATCCAATCTCATAGAAACATAAAGAGAATTGTTAGAGACTCAATATGTTCTATACTCAATCACTATCTCAACTCAAATCAATATCATAGAAGCATAAAGAGAATTTTTAGAGACTCAATATGTTCTATACTCAAAGCTCAATCACTTTCTCAACTCAAATCAATATCATAGAATCATAAAGATAATTGTTAGAGACTCAATATGTTCTATACTCAAAGCTCAATCTCTTTCACAACTCAAATCAAAATATAGGATAGTTTTTTTATAGAACTTTAACAATCACTTCATACATTCACTTGACTAGGCTTCAACCAACTCTACTCAATCAATCACTCAAGAAAAAACCCTTGCTCACAAACCCTAGTCCAAGCATGTAACCATCAACTCAAAATATTTCCAACAATGCTCAAAAACAAATCTCACATAGCAATTATACTCATGATATTTCCAAACCCTAGTTCAAGTTCTTTGCATAACAACTCACTTCAACAACCATGCTTATCATACAAGGTTTTAACCACAACTCTTAATTTCACAAAACCTTGAAGCATTAACTCAAACACTTCACTCAACAAATGATCTCAACAACAATGCTTATCAAAAAATGTTTTAACCACAACTCTTAATTTCATAAAACCTTGAAGCATTGACTCAAACACTTTTGAAGAGGAAACCCTAATAAAATCCTTTTCACTCCAAAATTTATTTTCAAACAACAAACTCAATCAAATAAGAATTTTCCCATACATTTTTTCTTGACAAGGAGTTGATCTCACAAATCTTCCACACTCACAATTACTTCTTTTCCAATCTCAATAAGGGTTAGAAGATAATTTTCTCAACAAAACATAACACAAAAATAATATCAAAATTACACCTTATCACTCCAACTTAATTAATTATCAACACCCTCACAATATGAAATATAGGAATATAGGAATATCAAAAGCACATTAGCTCCTTGCACCATATCAAAAGCATAGTAGCTCCTCTTTTGTCTTTGGAAGAAATTCTTTCCTTGTCTACTTTGTCCATCCTTACTTTTCTTTTGATGCCTATATATTTTTGATTCCCTGTACCTGTGATCCTATTTTTCTTCACCATTGTTATTCTTTGGTTCTTTACAATCTATTGCAAAATGTCCAAACTTTCCACAATTGAAACACTTAACAGATCTTAGATCTATGGGTCTTCTAGAACCTTTATTTTTTCTACCATAATTAGCTTCTTCATCACTATATGACTCATTTCTTGATTCTGACTTCTTACCCTTTGTTTCCTTGATTGCTTTGAATGTTGCTTCCTTCTAGGAAATAGGATCTTTTGTTCTTATCTCAAAATTTGTTAGCATACCAAGAAACTTATCTCTTGTCAAAGTATCACCATACAATGATACTTCTATATCAGAAACATGTTCACTGAATCTATTTGGAAGAGATCTTAAGGCTTTATTACAAACATCTGGTTCATAAATATTCATTCCAAGCCCTTGCATATCATTAACAACCTCATAAATTTGAGTTAGATAAGAATTTATATTTTCATCATCATTCATTCTCAATTCTTCAAATTGTCCTTTGAGATTTTGTATCTTTGCTTTCTTGACACTTTTATCTCCCTCATATATACCTTGCAATTTATCCCACATTTCTTTTGCAGTTTTACAATGCATAACTTTCATAGATTTTGTTCTACGTAAGCCTCTCACAAGTGCATTAATTGATTTTGAATTATAGTGTTGTAGAAGCTTACCTTCCTTATCTATAGGAGGATTGAATTCTGGATCATATCCAAATTCCACTGCATCCCAAACTTCATTGCCAAGTGTCATCAAGTAGAACCTGATCATCATACTCCAATACATGTAGTCACTCTCATCAAATACTAGTGTTGAATTATTTGAGGACACATCCTTAGGATCCATTGTGTTCTTGTTAGATTTTCCTTCAAGCTATTAAACTATTTTGAAGGCACCTACTCTGATACCAATTGAAGAACACAAGCTTATACTGAGAGGGGGGTGAACAGTATAAGCGCACTTTTTACTTTTCTTTCCAAATTAATATTATGCAATGTATAGATAACAATATCAATAGCAGTAATCAAAGCAAGGAGGATGTATAAAAGGGTGTAGCTAAAATGTCGCATGGTGTGTTTGGATATACAAAGAAAGTTCCAACTAATCATTTAAGAAATAAAGTATGGTGCAAGGTAGACAAGTGTCTTTGTAAATCTATCTATCCTTGAAAGGGGTTTGGGATATAGGAGGTATGCTGACAGGAGCACAGTACTTGGGAATATCTCATGAACTAGGTGATTTAGTTTACTACTTTGTGGGGGTATCCTATGGATCTAATAGTCCTATTTCCATTTTTTATAAGTTATTCTATGTTCTCTTTTGTTCTTTTGTTTTATAATGTTTTTTTTTTTGTTTGGCTGTTGTTGTTCGGTTAATTGGGTCACAAGATCCTAGAGTTAATGATACTTTTAGCCTTCCTACTAGCACCTCCTTTCCTCCTTTTCCCTCTTTCTAGTGTTCATTTATGTTTCCTTCCTTTATCTCTCTCCTTTTTTCCTTTTTTCTCCCTTTGTCTCCTTATTCCTTTCCTTTCTCCATGATGTTCTACCTTATTGTGTGAGTAGCTTCAACCCTATCACCCACAACCTTCCTTTTTCTTCTAGCATCTCCCTATTTTTTTTATTTCCAACTTATTTTCTATCCCTTCTTCCATTTCTCCCTCATGAGAAATTGATCAGTTGAAAAGATGACTATAGGCCCAAAATGGCCACATCCTTAGAAAAATTTTGAAAATATTTTCTAAGGCATGAAGATGTTCCTAGACACTCAACATACAGTGTATTTTCTAGTGGCACAGTGCAGGATGTTCCACGCCACTGGCAGAGTAGCCAAATTTGCATTGCGACCACTTCGGTAGAGTGGAATACGATATATTTAAGATATGTTCTCAGCCGCTCAACACTTAGTGTATTTTGTAGTGGCACATCGCAGCATGTTCCACACCACTATCAACTCGGGTCAAAGATGACATCATCATTCTTTGATCAGTGGCCTAGCGCACATTGCCCTAGCCCACACAATAAAATGACTAAGTTTTGATGTGTTCTACATCGTTGAGGTTCACGTTCATTTTAGAGTGGATCAGAACACATGTTCCACATCGTTGGTCAAAGAGGTCAAGATGCCCAAAATGAAGCACAAGGCAATGACATAGTGCAAAATCTCATGAAACATTATTTTACACTCTTTCTTGAGTGGTGCAGAGCAAGGCTCTATTCCATGGTCAGATTTTATCAAAAATCAAAGGAGCATATTTCAAGGAGCAGGCTACGAACAAAGTGTTCTACATCATGGACATGAAAGTGAATTAAACAATTTTAAGAATTAAAGGGAGTGGCCTGGCGACATGCTCTATTCCACTCAGATTGTAGTGTATTTTTTGATGTGCTCCACATCGCTGGTCAAAATGGTCAATTCAAGTGACAAGCCTTTCTGAAGAGTGGCCTAGCGACATGTTCTATGCCGCTCATCTCCAAGCATTGCTAAGATTTAATCGTAGTCATTCATGAGTGAATCAACGGTCAAGCTTATGCTGACACTTTCTCAAGCATACAAAAGCAAAGTCTTTGCAAATAAGAACCAGTTGATTCGAGTAGGTAGGCAAAGCATCCATGGAGCCAAGAACCAAGAACTTGGGCAATTATAGATCTACGGCTAGATGAAGTCCCCAAGAAAGATAGATGACTTAGATCTAGAATCTAATGGCCTAGAGCCTAACTGCCATTGTAGAGTGAGCAAGTTGCAGAGCCGAGCTGCTATGGTGTGCGACATCGCATGGATTTTTTGGGCTTCAAAGGTGAATGAAATGATGCCACCTCAACATTCTACCGATCTGGCATGGTTTTCTCCTTGTAATGTTCCATCTTCTTCTTTCATTGTAAAACTATTAATAGAGGTCGAACCCTCAATTTTTAGGGTCAGCTCTAGAGTGTTTGCTTGCCCTACTATGTAACATATTTTGCAAATCAATAGAAGGAGCATTACTTGGATTTTTGACTCGAAAATTGGTGTCTTCAATATTTCTTTTGAGAGATTCAAGCTATGAATTGCTTTTCTGCTAATGTTGCTATGGTTAGTTTACTCTACTATTGAATTATTACTAGATTTAGGGCAATTGAAACCTTTTCATAATTGAATCTATGCTCGCAAGAAGTTCATTTCTATTAAATCTAGATACTAATCTTATTCTGCTAAATTGGATTATTAGTATTGTGGATGTTGAAATAGCTTCTTGGAGTATATCTCTATTTTGTATTTTCTTGATGAAGATTACTCTGTTTCTGGGTGTTGTTAATCTTGAGTGTGGGACACTGGAAATGATTTGTTGAAAGGTTTTCCCTATGGATGCCTATGCTGTTAGCTCTATTCAACCACTATTTTAGTTATAATTTCTTAACCCTAAACCCTTTTCTATCCCTATCTCTTAAACAATTACTAAGCTTAATTGAGTCAACACCCTATCAGTTGACAAGGAACCAACCTACTCTGGAGGTTGGATTAGAGCAATATTTAGTCCATCCAATGTTGAGTTCTGAGCTGTGACTAGCGGGTGCAAGCCTAATCAGAAAGCTGGAAGATAGACAATCACAGTATCAAGTTTTTCTTGATGTCAATTTGGATCCCAATAGTTTTGGCATGCTCGATGGGACCTATTTACTAGAAACCATAGTTAACCCACCCTTGCTTTATTTTGTATCTTTTCTCGAAGGAATCAATATTTGGTGAATTATCTTGACCTTGTTAAGCGGTGAGTAGTAAATTCACCTGGTGACTCCCTGAATGCAAGAAACCAAGAAATCCATCCCTATAGCTTGTAGTTTTTCATGAATACTAGGTCATCTACAAGGAATAACCCTAGTTCTTTCATCTACTATGAGCTCCCTTTTAGAGGATCTACCATCATAAGATATTTGAACCAAGATTTCCATTCAGATGAAACTCCTCCTAAGAAACCTATTGTAGGGCCCCCAAGGCCACCTCCAACAAGAACTCCACAAGTAAATATGGCTCAAAATATACCCCCTAATCAGCCCCTACAGAAATATCCTAGCTGGAATACAGTTGGTCCCCTAAGACTAGCCCATATGCATGATATCCCTCAGGCTATAACTAAAGCCATTCCCACATATGATGGATCAGGAAAGACTACATATGAACATTGTCAAGATATTCTAAATTTAGAAGCCATCCATAACATAAAGAATGAAGATGTCATCATCAGAATCCTAGCCCTATCCTTCAGAGGGAAAATCCTACACTAGTTCAGGACTTTAGAAGATAATACCATTACATCATGGGTAGCATTAGAAGAACCCTTTGTAGAAGAGTTCAATGAGTCTATTGATCCCTTCTCCCTCCTCAATCAATTGACGTCCATGCAAAAGCATCAGCAAGAGTCCATTTCAGATTTCAACCTAAGATTTAGTAGGTCCTGGAAAAGAATTCCACCTGAAGCCAGGCCAGCTACAACCCTTGCTTTCATGTACTACATTAGAGCCCTTGGGTCTGAATTGGGTCTACAAACTCAATAGTCAAGAATATGTACCTTCCCCCAAGTCTATAATGCAGTTGTTCAAGCTGAAAATACTCTTATTAATGTGGGAAGATTACCCCCTAAAATTGTCATACCCTATTGTTCAAAATTCCTAATGTTCAAAACTAGGCACATCTTCTTATATGGATCCTCCTTCTTTATCATCCCTACTTCCTCATATGACCCCTATTCCTCACCCTAAAGTATCATCTACTATAGTTCCTTTCCCACCACTTCCTGTTCAAACATCCCAAGAATCCATTATGCTTCTTGATATACAGAATACCCTTAAAATGCTCAGTAACAAGATGAGCTCAATGGGAAAAAGAGAGATAGAGAGATCTCAACAAAGAAGATTTCCCTATGTCAATAGGGACCAAAAACCTAGTACCAACAATAGCACAGGAATCAGAGTAAATACAATGCAAGAAGATCCAAGATGTTCCTCTAAAATAAGCTTGGTAAATGTGTGGTGTCTTGTATGCAATGATCCCCATGATTCAGAATCATGTATCATGTACCAACATCATGTGCAGCAGGCTATGGAAATGGTAGAGAGGAATCAGAAAGGTAGGATCAATATGTTGTGGCAACCAGACCAGATCATGGTTGGACAAGACCCAGATGAAGAAGGGCCAATTTCAGTTATGACAAGATCAGGAAAGAAGACCTTGCAGGTTGATCCACAAAATATGGGTCAATTTCAAGTTCCTTCCCAAAAGAAGAAAGATGCTCTCCCTCAAGGTAATGATATTTTCCCTATTCCTCAAGAAAAAGAAAAGAGGGATATGGTCCCAAAAGGCCAAGAAAAGGAGGTCAGTTTCCCTAGAAGATATGATAAATAAAATGATAAAGAAGGGATGAGATCCAAGAGTGAAGCTCAAGAAAATCTTAGATTTCCCTCCATAACCAAGAGGTAAAGGATTGAGGCCACACAACAATACAAAAGGAAGTATGGTGAGCTAGAGAGAAAGTCTGAAAATTCCTCTTCAATAAAATTAGAGTATAATATTGTAGAGGAGATGAAAAGAATACCCTCAAAGGCTAGCCTCTATGATACTCTCTTTATCCCTGGCCAAATAGACCTGTTGAAGGCTTCCTTAAGAAAATATCCATAAGAAAAGTAGGCTACTACAATCCTCAACATGCCCTCTAGAAAAGACAAGATGTCTCCTACTACCTTGAAGAACAAACCCCCTCCCTTTTATATTTCTTTGAGGATGGAGGGGTGGATTATCTACAACTGCATGATCGACTCAGGGGCTTCCACCATAGTTATGCCCAAAGCAGTCTATGAAGAGATGGGAATGGAGTATACCAGGTCCTATCCTAGAGTTTTACAATTGGATGGAACCCCAGTGAAGATAGTAGGGTGTGATAAAGGATGTTCTAATGAGGTTGCATAGAGCTCTAGAGGTAACCATTGTGCAAGAAATAGTGGTGGTAGACCTAGAGCCTTATTTTGGCCTGTGTCTTTCAAGAGAATTCACTACCAAATTGGGAGGATGTATGTACATGGATTACTCTAGCATGGTGATTCCATTTAAGGGAAAGAGAATAAGGATTACTCCTGAGAAGCCCGTGTCTTATCATATTGAAAAAATTGAAGAAGACATGTGTAACCTCACTCCTCTGGATGAGTTCCAACTGGTGGAAAGTTTTGAAGAACTAGAGGTTGAAGATGAATTGCCATTCAAAGAAGATTACAGTCAGTTTGGAATAGGCATGGGTACATATAGCATTTCCTTAGAAATAGAGAAAAGAGTCCCTACCATATCCAATCAGTCATTAAGAGAAATAGAGACTTGGACCATGCACTTTGATGGTGCAAGATGCAAAAATGGGGTTGGTGTTGGTGTATTGTTGTAGTCTCAGTCAAAAGGTGCAAAGAGTTTCACATATAGATTGACTTGGTCCTGTACCAATAATGTTGTAGAGTATGAGGCTTTGTACCTCAGACTAATGTAGGCTGAGAGTATGGGCATCAAGATATTGAATATATATGGTGATTCTGAACTAATTGTTAACTAGGTAAGAGAGAGGTGCAGTAGTAAGCACCATTACTTGAAGGTATACAAAAATAGGGTATGGGATTTGATGGAATCCTTTGATGCCCTAAATATTAATTTTATTCCTAGAAGATAGAACACTTTGGCTGATTCCTTGGTAGTGAGGGGAGCAAATTTCAATCCATCTACAGATATAGGAGTCACAAAAGATAAAAGAATCAAAATGATTTTTAGGCATGCAGTACCAGACAAGCAGATCTTTTGGTAGGTTTTTGAAAGTGATGAACAAATCATTGATTTCCTAGTAAGGGAAGCCTATCTATCAACTATTCAAGAGGAAATTCTAGAAGAGATAGACCAACAAGATGTCATCCAACTAAAAAACAATCATATCCCTAGGGGGTTGGTCACTCTGGAGAGCTTGTTTGACAATGAAGATAGGAAGAAGATCAAATCTATGGAAATCAATGAAAATATCTACAAGGAAATTGAGATCAAAAAGGAAAAGAAGCTCAAATTTGGAGTTCAATGTTCTCCAGAAGAAGAGGAGGATATCAAAGTTCTATGCCTGAAATACCAAGACATTGTGGCTTGGTCATATGAAGATCTTAAAGTATATGATAAGAAGGTGATCCAACATACAATTGAGCTAGAACCAAATGCAAAACCCTTCAGGTAGAAATAGAGGCCTATGAACCCTAGAATTGAAGCCATAATGAGGGAAGAACTATTAAATCTATTGAAGGCTAAAATCATATATCCAATCAAGCATTCAACCTAGGTAGCTAACTTGGTCCTAGTAAGGAAAAAGAATGGTGACATCCACTTGTGTGTGGATTTTAGGAATCTCAATCAAGCATCATTAAAAGACCACTATCCACTCCCTCAAATTGATCAGATCTTGTAGATTATTGTAGGAGTAGAGAGGTTCTCACTATTAGATGACTTCTCTAGTTACAACCAGATTTGGGTGAAAGATGAGGATCAGTTCAAAATAACATTCACCACCAAATGGGGTACTTTTGCCTATCAAAGAATGCCTTTTGGTTTATCCAATGTAGGAGCCACATTCCAAAGAGCAATGGATTATGCCTTTGGAGAGCTGATCAACAAAGTCATTCTAATCTACTTGGATGACATGATTATATTCTCACATAAGAAGCAAGATCACCTAGCACATTTAGAGCAAGTGTTTAAAAAGTGCAGGGAATTTGGTATCTCTCTCAATCCAAAGAAGTCATTTTTTGTAGTCCATGAGGGAAAGTTGTTAGGCCATGTGGTCTCTAAAGAAGGTATGGCTATTGATCTAGATAGAGTCAAATCAATTCTTGCTCTTCCATTACCCATGAACAAGAAATCTTTGTAGTCCTTCTTTGGCTAGATCAATTTTGTCAAAAAATTCATCTCAAATTTTGCTCAAAAGGTGAAACCTATCTCAGAACTATTGAAGAAAAATGTAGATTTCAAATGGATTGAAGTGAGAAAATAAGCTTTTGAGATCATCAAATAGTCCATTGCCACTGCTCCAGTTCTAGTGAACCCTGACTTTAGCAAAGATTTCATTTTGTATGCTTATGGAGCTGAAGAGAGCTATGCATCTATGCTCACTCAGAAAAATGATGAAGGAGAAGAACACCCCATATTATTTTGGAGTCAAACTCTCCATGAATATCAGGTCAAGTATAATTTTATTGAGAAATAAGTATTTATAGTGATGAAGTCATTGAAGAAATTTAGGTAATACTTGGTTCAGAGTAAAACATTGGTATACGTAGTTCATCCAGATGTTAGAAGTTTCATTTTACAAGGTGAACTAGGAGATAAAAGAGCTAGTTGGATTACTAAGATCCAGGAATATGACATGGAAATTCATCCTACCAAGTTGGTCAGAGGTAGAGCATTATGCCAAGGTTTGATAGAAGCAGCAGTTATAGCAGAAGTGATAGCTTGTCAATCAATAGTAGAAGATCATACTGAAGAACTACAGTCAGGAGAATCAGACTGGGTTGATCAGATGACCAAATACTTTTAGACTGGAGTTTGTCCCTCTAATATTAACCCATCATAGAGGAGAAGATATAGGCTTCAAGCTTTGAAATATGTCCTATTACCAGAAGGTCTATACAAGAGAAATCTTGATGGAGTCCTCTTAAGATGCTTAAGGGATGATAAAAAACAAAAGGTCATTGAAGAATTCCATGGAGGATTATCTGGAGGACACTTTTTAGGAAGGGTCACAACTTTGAAGATCATTAGGGTAGGTTATTATTGGCCTACTATTTTCATTGATACCTTCAAAGTTACAAGAGCCTGTGATGAATGCCAACGATATGTGGGGAGAACCAGGAATGCATCATTCCCCCTCAAGCCAATTTAGGTTGAAGAGCCTTTTCAGCAATGGGGGCTAGACTTCATAGGGGTTATTAATCCAAATTCTTCAGTAGGACATAAATATATTTTGACTACCATAGATTACCTCACTATATGGGTAGAGGCCATTCCCATAAAGAAATCAGATCAAGAGGTGGTAATAGACTTCATGGAAAGCTTAATCACAAGGTTTGGTGTCCCAGAAGCTATAGTAAGTGACAATGGACCAACTTTTATAGGAGCTAAATACATTGAGTTTTCTAGCAAGTATGGCATCACTATAAAAAATACCTCCAACTACTATCCCTAGGGGAATGGATTAGCAGAATCAACTAACAAAAATCTGCTAAGAATCTTGAGGAGATCATTAGAAGGTAACAAGAGAAGCTGGCATCTACTGTTAGAACAAGCTCTATGGGCAGATAGGATCACCATCAAAAAATCCATTAAGACCTCTCCTTATGCTTTGGTGTATGGCAAAGAAGCAGTATTACCTATTCACTTGGAAATTCTAGCTCTCAAGTTGATAGATACAGAGGAAGAGCCTGAGCAGAATCCAATTGAAACTAGGTTGACACATTTGCTGCAGCTAGAAGAGAAAAGGACTCAAGCATATGAGGACTTCCAGAAGCACTCATTTGATATCAAGGGATGGTTTGACAAGAAATCCAGGTTCAGAGAGTTCAAAGTTGGAGATTTTATCCTAAGGTGGAATGTGGAAAGAGCCAAGCCAGGGCACCATCAGAAGTTTGATTCTTTCTGGGATGGTCCTTTCAAAGTAGCAGAGGTTAAAGAGAGCAATGTTTTCCAGCTTGAAGATCTAGAAGGAAACATGCAGCTGATCTCGATCAATGGTTTTCATCTAAAACTCTACTTTGATTGAGATATACATTCATTGTAACATATGTACATATTTTTGTATTATATTGTTTTTCCTTTACTAAAAGTTTTCATTTTGTAAAGTGTAAAAAAAGAGAGAATTTTTTCTTCAAAATAATTTCAAAGTTGAAAAATAAGCTAAGTATGGTAGTGGGCTATGACATGTGCTCTACACCACTCTCCTTTAAGCAAAGATGGCAGTGGGCTATGACATATGCTCCATGCCACTCTCCAATGAATAAAAGGGTCCACGGGCTACGACATGTGCTCTATGCCACTCTAAGAAAAGAAAAGTGATAAAAGACATCATGAGCATAGTAGTGCTTCATACCACAACCAATCAGTGATTGACATGATGATTCCAGCTACCAAGATGCATACCTTTGAATTAAAAAGTATGCAATAGATAGTTTCTCATGTTGGCTGCATTAATGGTAGAAGGTATACATGCAGGAACATTTAAAAATCTTGAAGTGCAAAGCCCATTTATTTTATGAGCAACATTCTCCAAGAAGAAAGAGCCGAGGGAATAGTGAAGTAAAGTTTACAGATACTAGGGAAGAAGAATGCTCTAAAAATTTTCATAAAAATGGCCTCCAAAGATACCCAAGAAATAGAACTGCCAGAAAATGAGGAGTTGGGCAGCTACATTGATAAAGCAGAAGCAGTGGTTGACACCAAGCTGGTTCTCACAGAAAGAACTAGACTTAGAAGAAATATCAATGATAAATATCGAAGGGGAGAGCCTATGATAGTCCAAGGTAATTGTGTTGTCCACTCCTTTTTATCCTTTTATATTTGTGATTCGGTTCATCCCTATCCCGAGTTGATATCAGCCATTGTTAAGTTCTATGATCCTAGGGCAAAAGTAGTAAAAATAGCTAATGGCAAAACCTTATTTAGCATAACAACCAAAGCTTATCATGACCTTTTTGTCATAGGTGTAGACCCACCTCTAGAACCTAAACCATTTGATGTAGCAAATCAATCTAGGTCTTTCTCTTCACTGTTGGCCTCTAATGAGAAGGGAGTTTTTTGAAAAGTGGCCTTGCTTACAATTTAAGCGTATAAAAAATGAAGATGAATTACCCAATACCCCAATTCCAATTGAGCAGTTTGCTAACCCAGAGCTTTTCTCCATGTTAGCTTGTTTAGAGGGTTTAGATTCTGACCAATTTGTAAGGGATTGGCAAATAGCTACTGTATACTGCATTTCAAATGAGAGAATGTATAAACTTGGAGTGGAGAAGGAAGGTATCAATGCAATTTATTTTGATTGGCCAACCTTCCTCTCTAAGCGAATGCATGAGCAGTTGGTGAGGATGAAAAAAGATTCAAAAGCTCCTTCTTTTTGGCACTGCTCGAATTTGGTTTGGATGTTCTATGCTGCTATTAGGCACATGATGCCCTAGATTTTGGTAAAATAAAAGAATGACAAAGGAGACCCTATCCCTATGTATTATTGGACCGCTCATTTGAGGAGCACAGAGTCATTTTACAGGTTTAATTTAGAATTTCTAGGGCTAGCTTTGAAAATTATGTATGGGAAATGCCCTAGGTTACCACCTCTGACCAAAGAATTGTTAAGAGTACCAGACATCGAAGAAGGAGATTGGTATATTCTCACAGAGGGCACTATCATCAGACTTTATGGTTTCACTGGAAAGCCTTTTTGCTACCTCATTTTGTGACTAATAGATTGTTGGCCCTA
The DNA here is from genome assembly GCA_028583015.1 of Wollemia nobilis. Lineage (NCBI taxonomy): Eukaryota > Viridiplantae > Streptophyta > Pinopsida > Araucariales > Araucariaceae > Wollemia > Wollemia nobilis. Next base: position 10,298,599 of record JAQPPZ010001925.1, read on the forward strand.
GAGTACTTGAGGCAAGCAGATTTTATCAACATGAATTACGGCTCTAGTAAAAGGAGGAAATGTTTGTTGACTTACTCCCATAACATCGATGATATAACAGTTGTCAAAAGGGGTCAAGGTGAAAAAATCACCCAATATTTGGATAGGTTGGGCCTATTTTACATCCCACAGAGGTGGAGGTATGACCCTAATGACAAATTCCTAAAGAGGAATATTGCCCTTAATGGAGAAAAAGCCCTCAAGTTTGAGAATACTTCAAGGCATATTTTTTAAAAGGGGAGGAATAAAAAATAAAGCGCTCCATTGGATTGGAATGTCACTAAAATGGAACAACTACCCCCATGGTTAGACTTCTATGAGCAGATAGTTGATTTTGATTCTACTAACAATGAAGGCCATCATTTAAAGGAGTCTAAAATTAAGGACGTTGAAAAGAAAAAGAAGTGGGATGAAGGTAAAATTGTAGATTGGTGGAATATGAGAGTAGAAACTGGTATAGAAAATTTCAGATTTAGTCAAACAATAGATGATGAGTTTTTTGATCGATATGACAAGCATATTAAGACCTAGAAAGCTAAAGATCCTAAGAATATGGTATTGATTTATAAGAAGACTCAAGTAGGGATCAGATTCTCCTTCCCCACCTTCACAAGAGGAAATGCAAGAGGTAGAGACTAACACTCAACTAGCTACTGCAGAAGCCCCTAAAATATTTGAGCCCTCATCAGAACAACTGGAGAAATATTATGTAGGGGCCCAACTTATGAGTAAAATTCATTACTCTGATGATAGGGTAGTAAATACAAAAGTCATTCAAAGAGTGAGTAGGTCCAAACATCTAGCCATGGGTGGAGAACCTCTTGAGGCTGAGATAGATAGGAATAAAAATGATGAAGACTTTGTATTCATGCTTGTAAGTTTCACTACTGTAGCTACAACTAAGTCAATCCCTACCACTGAAGATGTGATATAGGAGGAGAAATCTGAAGATGATACAAAAAGTGATAAACCTGTAGTGTTTCAAGTTGTTAAGAGAAAGGCTAAAGACACTCTGAGAGAAACCTAGAGGGAGGTCTATAAAAAACTAAAAATGGACAAGAGGTAAAGTTTTGAACAAGTTCCTATTTCAGTTATAGAGCAGTCTCTACAAGTGCAACACCAAAGTTCAGAGGAGACTCCCGAACACCCTACTTTAGTAGGTGAAGGTATGATTTCTATCCCTTATTCTCCTTCTCCTTACCCTAAGAAATCCCCTTCCCATTCTCAAGAAAAGTTTGATCAAAGTGTACCCTCTACCCTCCATAATTTACCACCCATTTAATTAGTTAAATCCTAGTCACATCATCTCCTATCATTTTGCCTTCACCTTCACAACCTCCAGTATCATCAAAATGATAATTTTTATCATCCCCACGAGATCAATCCATGAATTTTTCTTCCATTCCCATGTATTTCCCAATTGCAACTCCAACAATAAACATAGATTCAATTGTTGTCACTACTACTCCGCTACCATCAGCTTTTGAGCCCATCCTCCCATATCTCTTTTATCATCCCCACGAGATCAATCCATGAATTTTTCTTCCATTCCCATGTCTTTCCCAATTGCAACTCCAACAATAAACACATTCAATTGTGGTCACTACTACTCCGCTACCATCAGCTTTTGAGCCCATCCTCCCATATCTCATAGCTTCTACTCCTCAAAACTTGTCCAAATCTGCTCAACAAGCTCACTTAGAACTTGTCCAAATCTGCTCACAAAGCTCACTCAAAACTTGTCCAAATATGCTCACAAAGCTCACTCAGAACTTGTCCAAATATACTCAAAAAGCTCACTCATAACTTGTCCAAATCTGCTCAATTAGCTCACTCACTCTTATATTCACCCCAATGTACTAAAATAAAATTTACCTTGCTTAATGAAATGCTCTTCCGAACCGACAACTCAACAAATCTTCCTCTAAAAATAAATGCATCTTCCCATATCTCATAGCTTCTACTCCTCAGAACTTGTCCAAATCTGCTCAACAAGCTCACTTAGAACTTGTCCAAATCTGCTCACAAAGCTCACTCAGAACTTGTCCAAATATGCTCACAAAGCTCACTCAGAACTTGTCCAAATATACTCAAAAAGCTCACTCAGAACTTGTCCAAATCTGCTCAATAAGCTCACTCACTCTTATATTCACCCCAATGTACTAAAATAAAATTTACCTTGCTTAATGAAATGCTCTTCCGAACCGACAACTCAACAAATCTTCCTCTAAAAATAAATGCAGTGGGATTTGACCCGCAGACCTTCCTTCTCTCAAGGCGCCTTGCTACCGCTTGCACTAGACAAGCGGATATGTCTTGGCTTGAGCCCAGTACTTCTTATTCCTATTTCACCATTCTTGCTTAGTTTGTATTATCTCCTTGCCTCCAATTCAACATTCTAAATTCTGCCAGTGCTATTGACTTTCAAATTTTCTCCGATGAATTTGTGAGATGATGAGGAATTATCTAGAATGCAGTTGACCAATTTCCGAACTCTCCCTTTCGCACTCCTCATGACAACGATATTCTCAACTCGACGGCAGTGACAACGATTGCGATTGCTACTTCCTTTTAAAACTATTGGCTTTAATATTTCACTCACAGTGTTTCGTCTATCCGATGCTAATGTGTTAGCAATGCTTTAATAATCCTTTTCACACTCCCTTATTCAATCCACATATAACGAAAATGCTCTCGAAAACTTCTACCCGTCGAACTCATAAACTTCCCGAATCTCGCGCTATCTTCAATCCTTATTCATTATCACGTAGCTCATAAGGTTTTCGATACATATTTCGTATAGTGTGCTCACCTTATATTATCGTGTAATTTCCTTTTACAAAAAACCTTATGTTCCCCTTTATATAAGGTTAATCTTTTATAAATTTGTCGGCTTTTCTTTTTCATCGTTTTTCTTTGTCGATATACAAGAGACATCGGCAATCCTTAGACAATATAAATTTTTTGTTCCTCTTCAATGGTCGTTAGAACGACGTCAGGCCTTTTCATTTAATGTGACTGCCTTTGGCCCATAATGATTTTAAAATATTAAATATTTAATTTTAAATTATTAAAATAATTTAAGATTTTAAGTAACTTCTTTGGTCATTTCAAATTTTGACCAATCAATCCTTAATATTAAATATTATAATATTGTTATTATTTTAAACTTGCTTTTTGGAAAGGACCCACTTGAATATTATTAACCTTTCGATGTCAATGATAACTTATTCTTTGGCATCAATGATAATTTTAACTCAAAATGTCCAACAAAAGAGATAAAAAAAAATGTAGTTTCGATCATCCAAGAAAAATTTAAGGTAGATGTCTGGGAGGAGAAAATTGATCAAGAATAGGTCTATTAGATGACAAAATATTAACCAGGCTGAAGGATTTGATGGAGGACCTGGTGAACAAAGGAATCTCTACAACTTATGAGGAGACCTCTAAGTTGGATTTCATTCATAAACAACTTAAGGAGACTTCCAACCCTTCTAAGGTAGTTCGAATTCAAGCTTTGTAAACACTAAAACTAATGATTCAACTCTTTGGGACTGATGAAGATCTTAAGGATAAGCAGTAAGATTCATCAGAAGAAGAGGAAGATGACCAAGAGTAGGAAGGTAATTCTAAGGCAGAGGCTTGACAAGAGAAGGAAGAATTAGATAGGGTTGTCAAAGACTCTGAAGAGGCACAGGTGTAGAAGTTCCTATTCTAAGCATTTTTGTATTCATGTAAAAAGTATTGTATATTATTTTTTATTCTAAAAAAATCAGAGAATAATTATAAAAGCATGAAGCAAATTAGCATAAAATGAAGATTTCATGAAGATATTTTGATCCTTTTGGTTGGGCTTATAAGGGGAGCATTACTCTATTTTGCTTAACATAGAGCAATTTTCAGTCAAAAGGAGTGGTGAATATCATTGTTTCTAGTATAATCTCCATATGAGTCATTACCCTCTAAATGTCTTCACAAATGTTATAGAGGGTGATGATGATATATAAATTATTCTATGAAGCATTGCTCATGGGCTTGATTTTTTGACTCCTGATGCCCAATGGATGACTCTGAGTTCATTGTCTTTGCGAAAAAATCCACCCAGGAGGCACCAAAATGTAGGCCCAAAATGACCACATCCTTAGAAATTTTTTGAAAATATTTTCTAAGGCATGAAGATGTTTCCAACTGCTCAAAACTTAGTGTATTTTCCAGTGGCATAGCGCAACATGTTCTACGCCATTGGCAGAGCAACCAAAATTGCATTGCAACCACTTTAGTAGAGTGAAATACAACATATTTAAGACATGTTCTCTTCAACTCAACACTTAGTGTATTTCACAGTGGCATGGTGTAGCATGTTCCACACTGCTATCAAATTAGGTTAAAGTTACCATCATCATTCTCTGATCAGTGGTCCAGTGCACATTGCTCTAGCCCATCCAATAAAATGACTAACTTTTGATGTGTTCAGTGCCATTGAGGTTTACATTCATTTTAGAGTGGATCAAAACACATGTTCCATGTCACTGGTCAAAGAGGTCAAGATGCATGAAATGAAACACAAGGTAGTGGCATAGTGCAAAATCTCATGAAACATTATTTTACACTATTTCTTGAGTGGTGTAGAGCAAGGCTCTATTCCACGATCATATTTGGTCAAAACTCAAAGGAGTGGATTTCAAGGAGTGGGCTATGAATAAAGTGTTCTACACTACGGACATGAAAGTAAATTAAACAAATTTAAGAATTAAAAGGAGTGGCTTGGCAACATGCTCTATTGTGCTCAAATCGTAGTGTATTTCTTGATGTGCTCCACATCACTGGTCAAAATGGTCAATTCAAGAAATAAACCTTTCTGAAGAGCAGTCTAGTGACATGTCGTATGCTTCTCATCTCCAAGCATTTTTGAGATTTAATTATAGTCATTCATGAGTAAATCAAAGGTTAAGCTTATGTTAACACTTTCTTGGTCATACAAAATTGAGGTCTTTGGTGAAGCATCCATGGATCCAAGAACCAAGAACTCGAGTAGGTACAAATCTACAGCCATATGAAGTCCCCAAGAAATATAGATGACTCACATCTAGAATCTAATAGCTTGGAGTCTAACCACCATTATAGAGCAAGCAATTTGTAGAGCCAAACTGCTATGGTGTGTGACAACACATAGTTTTATTAGACTTCAAAGGTGAATGAAATAATGCCACCATTGCATTCTGCCGATCTGGCATGGTTTTCTCCTTGTAATGTTCCATATTCTTATTTCATTGTAAAACTATTAATAGAGGTCAAACCCTTAATTTTCAAGGTTGGTTCTAGAATGTTCGCTTGCCCTACTGTGTAACATATTTTGAAAATCAATAGAAGGAGCATTACTTGGATTTTTAACTCAAAAACTAGTGTCTTTAATATTTATTTTGAGAGATTCAAGTTGTGAATTCATTTTTTGCTAATTCTATTATGATTAGTTTACTCTACTAATATTGAATTACTAGCTTTAGAGAAATTAAAACCTTTTCATAATTGAATCTATGCTCGCAAGAAGTTATTTTCTATTAGATCTAGATACTAATATTATTCTACTAAATTATATTATTAGTATTGTGGATGTTGAAATAGCTTCATGGAGTATGTATCTGTTTTGTGTTTTATTGATAAATATTACTCTATTTTTTGGGTGTTGTTAATCTTGAGTGTGGGACATTGGAAATGATTTGTTAAAATATTTTACCTATGGATGCCTATGTTGTTAGATCCACTCAAATATTATTTCAATTATAATTCCTTAACCTAAACCCTTTTCTATCCCTATCTATTAAATAATTATTGAGCTTAATTGAGTCAGCACCCTGTTAGTTGATAAGGAACCAAAATTTGAGCCGTGACTAGAAGGTGTAAGCCTAATTAGAAATCTAGAAGATAAACAGTCACAATATCAAGTTTTGCTTGATGTCAATTTAGATCCCAATAATGACTACTTAGGTTTCCTTTTCCACAAAGTGAAAATTCCTTGTGAATCACCAAGAATGTGGGTGAAATTTTTATTGCATCCATCCACTTGTTCTTTTTTGGTAAACAATATTATGAGTAGTAAAAAATTAGAACTTTTGGGCCAAGTGCAGTGAGTAGTGGATGTTTTTTGTTTCTTCCAATATGAAGAGAAGGTGTGATGCTACAAATAAGAAGTTGAGTGTCATATGTGGTGGATAATCAGGTTTCTAGGAGACTCTACAAGAGTCCCAAAAATTTGCCATGTAGTATAGAAATAAGGGAAAATAGATTGGCTAAGTGTCACACCTAGTGGAGAACTAGGTTAAGATAGGCCTGGTAGAAAATTGGGTTACCCGTCTAATTATGAAGGAATCTTGAGAGATAGTCATGAAGATGCAAAAAAATTGGATAAGTATCACAACTTGTAGAAAAATGGGCAACCATAAACCTTGTATGAAACCCAAAAGTCTGCCAAGAGATCAGTTTGTAGGAAAATTGGATGCTGACAAACTTTGGAAGAGTCCCAAAAATCCATTGCATAGGAAAACAAGAAAAATGACTAACCATTAAGCCTAGCACAAAAATGGGTGATCAAGAATTTTGGATAGATCCCAAAGCTCCGTAATGAAAGGATTTGATAGAAAAATGGGTAGTTTTTTTACTCCAAAGGAGTCCCAAATGTCCATAAATACTTAGGACTCCACACGAGTCCCAAAATCCCACCAATATGTAAAGAGTGGCATGGATTATAAAAGCCCATCAAAAAGACATTTGGTGGAACTTTAGGTCACCATTAGATTTTGAATGACTCCTAAAATTTTACCATGATTGGGAACTCTATCCTCTATGAATAACATCAAAATTCCACTATTAGGGAAGGTATTGTAGGCTTGCGATAGCTGATTGATAAGAAGGAGCTCGACACTTGTCGAATAGGTAGTGGATGGAAATGTAGTCCTATTGGAGTAGTCAACCTCAAAATTTAGCTCATATAGATTGATGATCATCTACCAGTAGGCACGTGCAAATAAATATTATGAAATAACTAAATTATCAGAGGAGTTAGATTGATCAAAGGCTCAGATGCACCCAATAGGCCCTATCTTGCTTGATAGCTACCTTAAACCACAAAGAGTAGAATGATAGGAGCATACAATCGAGCCACTTCTCTAACATTATAGCTTCTCATGATCAACTATCAAGCTCTTTGTAACATAATTTATTGTAGAAGCTATATATACTTGAATGCAAGGCATTCAAATGATTGGATCTTAGGCTTTTACAATTTACATGTAAGCAAGAGTCTTGCACATTAATACAAAGGAATTAATGTTTGGCCTCTGGTTCAATTTAATTGTAGAATGTGTATGTATGAGTGATTTCTTATTTCTAATTTTAGCTTGTTGAATGTTAATGGCATCTATTCTAATTTTTGGATTCATATTATGACACATTCACTTGTTCTAGAATTCATAATCTGATAAGATACATGATAATATAAGTAAATATTATATATTTGATGAGAAATATGTTGGTCTATTAGGTAATTCAATTGTATCATGGCATGGTCTCTTACGCGTGTCTTTATGCAACCTAATATGCACCACTCATAAGTTCTAGCTTCAACTCTATTTATTTCCTTTTAGCATCACTAATATGGGATATCTATCCTTTATAGTGTTTTTTTACCCTTATCTCCACAATGGGGTAGCTAAAGTGGTTATCATTTTCTAATGATAACTCATATAGACCACATAACTTACTTGCATAAGACTCTCCTAATCACCATGATAGGAGATAATATCTAAATTAGACCTTCCAAAATTCCTTCTTTGGGCCTCACTTGAGCTCCTCACCCCAAGTGTAACTTCTACAAACATTCTAGGTATTACCTTGTGTATAGACTCCATTATTAATTCCTTGAAAAACTCTCTCTTAAATACATAAACAAGGTATTTATTTAACTCCATCTACTTAAGTAATTTAAAGTCTATCTCTTGAATTTGAAGTCACTTAAATAAAATGAACCCCCTATTTCCATTATTAATTTATAAAACATGATTATTTATGCAACATCATATTCAAATTACAAAGCTACATCATTCATATTTTGAGAATAACTAGAATTTCCATTACTTACAATATTCATAAAGAGTAAAGCAATACATCTATTCCAGATTTACAAAATAATATTCATGCAAGAAGTATATTTTACAATAAGTTTTCTATCATGAAAGCCTTAATACAATACATGTCAAAGGGGATCAATTTCTAAATTGTATAAGTCTTCATTGGTCCATATTACCTCTCCATGGCTTGATTTATGGTGGTAAGGGATATGGATAACACATGATAATTCATGTAGTTTTCTCTTAAATGAATTTTTCTATACAGTCTATCATAATGCAATACATGAAATTTCTCATTTGAATGCAACCACGCAAAAAATATTCATAATAATCTAACCATGTATTATACATTTATTTCAACAAAGGAAGGAAACACCATAATTTCCCAAGAAAAAATTCCCCATTCATTATCTTATCACATACCCTTTTTCCATGAAAAGATATTCCTTTGTTAGATAAATTATAGGTACAAACACTTCTAGTCCAAGTAAGAGAGAACCCCATAAATTCCCCCAAATAATAGGTTTCCCACCCATTCTTTCTTGTTCATAACTTAGAAGATGCAATTGTAATTAATTTTCCAAGATTCCTTAATTCAAGCAATCACTTCTAGTCCAAGTAAGAGAGAACCCCATAAATTTCCCCAAATAATAGGTTCCCCACCCATTCTTTCTTGTTCATAACTAGAAGCTATATGTATAAATAAAATTCCTTTAATTTCCATTCACACAAAAATAGAATTTAAACAAATGAATAAAACATTTTATCTTTCGCTAAAATTATGATCTATAAAGCATCCAATTTTTTCCATAAAATTGTTTGTAAATATAACATTATTTTTTCATAAAACATTCCATAAACTAGCATTCAAATTTTCCACAAAATTATCATATGCAACACATAATTTTTCCACAAAATTATACTATATTTCCCTACAATTTTTCCACAAATTTATACTATAGTTCATCTACAATTTCTCCATAAAATTGTACTATAGTTCCCTACAATTTCTCCATAAAATTGTACTATAGTTCATCTACAAATTTTCCATAAAATTGTACTATAGTTCCCTACAATTTCTCCACAAAATTGTACTATAGTTCATCTACAATTTCTCCACAAAATTGTACTATAGTTCCCTACAATTTCACCTCAAAATTGTATTATATTTATCTACAATTTCTCCATAAAATTGTCCTAAGTTCACTTACATTTTTTGTTAGCATTTGAAGCTATAAACTAAATGGAAATGCAACCATAAGTAAGCAATGATATGACAATTATAATGGCTAACTAATTTGCATGAAACTAAGATAAGAGACTTCAGTAATAACTCACATAATAGCCATTAATGAAAGCATACAAAAATAGAAGGTTGATACATAATATGGTTCTCATTCTACTAGTGCATACATAGGAGATGCATCCTTCATTACAATAAGCCCTATATATAAGAATACGAGTTACTTGGCCCTTAATCTAACTACCTTTATTACACATGTGCTTTTGCATGATAGACACTTTTCCTTTTACATCCTGCACTTTCTAACACTTGTGCATTTATTCCTTCTTCCCCAAGTAACTCCTAATCTAATAATCTACCTAAAGTGGTACATAAACATGTATCTAAATAATGTAATATACTCTAAATTTAACACCCCCTTGTATTATATTTTTTAGGTATTGAATAATTTAGTCTTCAATATGTATCTTTGTATTTGTATTCATTCTTCAAGTGGCCTTCGAATTGATCTTATGCTTGATTTTCACCTTTTTGCTTGACTTTGAATTCTAAATTTGGCACCGTTACTATTTTCCTTCCAATTCTATTGTATACGTAGTTCATACCTTTCTTACACCCAATTTTGCACCTTGATAAGTATACTTGAGAGAACTCACTAATGAAATTTCTTGTCATTTTATATATCCAATCAAAGGAAATATTTTCATGGTACCAAAAATATCTTTGGGAATGATTGGTTCCTCCATAAATTTTACAACTATGAATATTCTAGTATTTATCTATATTGTGACCATATCTATTATAATAATTTCAGTGGTTTCTTGTAACCAAACCCCCTTGACCATTATGCCCTTCATGGAAACTATTTATATCAATCTCTATTACTAATTTTATGTCACTATGTTTTTTTATAAACTTAGTCCCTAGTTTATTGCTACTGATCTGGCCTATATATTCAAGATCTTCATGTTTTGATTTGATCTCTGATGCTATTGGTTCTTTCATTTCCTATTCATGTTTTTTTTATCCTGTATCTTCATACCTTATCAACTTGAATAAAATCCATTAGTATGATAAATACAATCATTAGAATGATTTTTCAGTATCAATATGATCCTGTGCATCATTGTATTTATCATCATTTGTATGTATGCCTTAATTAATTCCAATAGCATACGATTTTCTTGAATAATAATGTCATGTGTCTAAATCAATTGTATCACATATAGTATCAATTTTTGTAATAGGTTCTTCTAACTTAGTCAACAATTCTAAATCACTAGTGTCAATTCTTGCATTGCAATATTTCCTTTCATTTTGAAAAGAATTATGATTTGTATCTTTATCCATTTGAAGAAGATAACTAGTATCATAGCATGCATCAATAATCAATAGTTTTGATTATATGGTATCGTAGCATGAATCTACCATCATAGGTCTTAAGTCATTTGTATCACTAGAAGCATCTTTCATTTCTATCTTGTTCTTTACCTCTTCAACCTTTTCATGTTCTCTCATCTTAGAAACATTAAGAGTGACAATTTATTTGTATATTATTCTCCATAGATTGGTAGGTATAGTAACAAAATATTCATAGCAATCATTAGCATTACTAAGAACACTTTGCATGAATTTTGAAGTGTAGAATATTTCATTTTTTTTGCTTCACTAGTAATATCACCAAGCATATTGTTCAAAGAATTTGCTTCATTAATATACATGTTCTTCAAACCTTCTATCATGTCCTTTTGTCTTCTATTATTGTATTTGAGAACATCATTAGAAAGTAATTCCATATACATTACTTTTCCTATATCATTAGGTAATGTGAACACATATTTTGAGTTTGTTTGTGCTTCACCAATTTCTAAATTTAAGTAATCTCCTAGTGTTAAAAAACTTTCATTTTTGGCCTCTCTCATGATTGATTGCAAAACCTTCTTTTCCTTTATAGATGTATTCTCTTGACTTTCAATTTTCTCTATCATCTTTTGTGTGCATCCTTTTAGTAGTTGCAATCATTCCTTAGTCTTTTCTAGAGGGTCATATTGAATGTAAATTTCTTCTTCTTGAAAGTCTGAGTCTTCTCCAAAGACAATTAGTTCTTGTTGAAGACATAGGTTTTCTTCTTCAACTAATTTTGTCAACTTGTGAAGTTCTAGTTTTTGAGTTTTTGCTTTTGGATTACTTGTTTTCTTTTGATTTTTCTTTGCCATATTCCTTTGATGTAGGCTACCTTATGGCTCCCTAGTGGTTTTATGATAAATTTGATATAATTTTCAATTTTATAAATTTCAATTGACTAAGTTTTTTATGTAGTATTCCTTATATCTCCCTAATTTTAATTTTTTAAACAATAATATTTGCAAATATACTAATTTATAAATATTCAAAACCTTATATTTAGTTAAAAATATTACACTATATATTACTTGAAGAAATAGCTTGTTGACTAATGTAGGTAAATCCCTATCTCTCCAATGCAATAATAATTAATTAAATTATCCACCTTATAACTCCTATTTCACTTTAATATAAAAAAAAATTAATTACCTTACAAATGTTGTAGTAACTGCGTGCTTCGCTGGTCTGATTCCTCAAAATACCCAATGACTGTTGTTATGGACTTAAAATGATCCCCTATGGTATTCTCCCTTTGACCAATGGATAGTTACATTAAAAAATACTTCACCTATAGTATTTTCTCCTAAGGAAATACTCAAAGTGTGCATGACTCCTCTAATGAATATACTTCTTGATGGGCATGAAGTCTCTTGTTCATTATTTGACCCCTGTCCATCACTGATTTATGCACTATTATCCATTGTAAATGATGACCTGATCACTTCTCTTAAACTATGAACTCACTGTATTCACACCTTGAACTAGGTGATGCCTTATACGTTTTTATCTCTATAATGTTACCTTTTATTTTTCCCCCAAGGTGCTTGTATCTTCATTGAAACCCTATAACTTCAACATACACTGTTTGAATGCTTTCGGATGCTCCTAGGAAAAAACATTATTTTTGCTATGATAAAAGACAAAATTTGAGACACACCTCTTATTGTCACGTACCACATGGACTCACAGTGCTCCTCAACGGTAGTCTAACTAATTTCCCTTGTGTAATTGCTTATTAGCCCTTTATTTTGCATATCTAATTTGTATTTTCTTCTATGTGTGAAAGTGAAATGGTGTCTAATCAAATAATGATTATTCTTTCTAGTGAATGCATGTTCCAATGAAATGCTTTCTAATCTCTTTTCTTGAGTGTCACTCTACCACATGGATGGTTTTCAATATTTCACTTTGCTTGGTCACATTTGACTGTATTGTGGTTCTCCCTCTCAAGTGGTTTTGTGTGAAACATATGCTTACTATATATTGAAATAAATTGCACGGACTGGTAATTTATGTTAATATGGTATTTTATGTCCTTTATTATGTGGTGTTGGTTGTGCTTCCTTATAGCTAGTCTTAGTGGTTCTCATCCTGAATGAAGCTTAGTTGTGTGGTCCCAATGATTAATTCTTATGGTGCTATTAATCAACCACATCCTCCACATGTAGGCTCCTTCCTATACAATGTATGCATGGTCTTCAAGACTTCAATTAATTAGTGGCTAGGATTAAAATAACTTCATCAATGCCATAATATGTAATGGTTGAATGCACAACTACTATAGAAGGTATCCAATTTTGTGTGCATTATCTTATTTAATGTTGAATGTATAACAGTTGCACTGCTCCATGACAATATGAATAAAATGGCTATCCAAGATGGCACTTTATTATCAGCTAGAATGATAAGTGCTCTCTTTCATCAAACAATATGACAATATCTATTTCTTGGCTAGTAAATGTAGCATTTCCTTTTGTAATACCTATAATTAATGCTTACTTATTCAAGGATATCCACATGTAAGATTTGGTGTGCTATGTCCTCTACTTGTTAGAGTAATAGATATGCAAGAAATAAACCCTTTATTCTTCATGGAATGTAATGGCTAGGTAGGAGAACATATGTATGCAAGCAAGGTGTGATGGTACACAGTAGGTTGTGAGTGCTCTGTAAACATCAAAGTATGTGCACATAGGTAATGAAACCCTAAGTAGGTAGAACAACACGATCAATATTTTTGTTTTGGTATAGGTGGGGGTTGTGGTCAACCATAAAAGTGCTTGTTTGATTGATCAATCCACTATCCTCTTGCAATTATTCAAACCATATTATTCATAACTTGTAGTAAAGGAAATTGGAGCATTGTTCAAGGTATCAATAATTAGTTCTTGCATGGAAATTATTATTCTCAAACTTGTAATGATGGCAAATGTAATGCTCGTGAAACAATCAATGTTTATTTTGTTGGTCTGAAACTTGGATTGTAATAGCTAACAATTACACTATGAATTAGATGCTCATAATCACTCATAGGCACTATTATATGATTTTGTTGACCTCCACCTAGATAGCTTATGTCCTTAACTTGCTGATGATTTTAGTTATTCATAATTTGGTTTATCAAATGACTATCTCTTGTTTGTATGAACTTGAACCTCTCTTGGGAAGCCCTAATTTTTATACCTTCCTCATGGATTTCCCTATTTTCTATTGATCTACCATGTTATATGATACCATGTTACCTTTGAAGCTATAAACTAAATATAAATGCATCCACAAGTAAGAAATGATATGAGAATGATAATGTCTAACTACGAAGCATGAAACTAAGATAAGAGACTTCAATAATAACTCACATAATAGCCATTAATAAAAGTATATAAAAATGGAAGCTTAATACATAATATGGATCTCACTCTACTAGTGCATATGTAGGAGATGCATCCTTCACTACAATGAGCCCTATATATAAGAAGATGAGTTACTTGGACCTTCCTCTACCTAACTACCATGAGGACACAAGTGCTTTTGTATGATAAACACTTGTTATTTTACATATTGCACATTCTAACACTTGTGCATTTATTATTTTTTTCCTACGTAACTCCTAATATAATAATATACCTAAGATGGTACATAGACATGTACCTAAATATTGTAATATACTCTAACTCTAACAATTTCTCCCTAGAATTATTCTATAATACTATCAAAATTTTCCCTAAAATTTGAATTTAAATATGCATTCAATTACACCACCTATCTAAGATGTATTAAAGAGTTCAAATATCCTCTAAGGTAAAAAGATAAATTGACAAATTAGAAAGTGGTTTAGTAAAAATATAATCTCTAAAAAGGATATGGTTTGTTTCACTAAAAATTGGATTTAGGAGGTCAAACTATACAATTTATTTCCAACTAATCAACATTTTTCAAGTCTTAGCAAGTCAAACCTCCATAATTCAAGTCAACCTAAACACGTCAAACCTCTGCAAACACCTAGAAACTAGTGCCCTAGTCTCCATGACTAGACTGACCACCACCATGTGGTCACGTTAATAGGGGAGTGATTTCCCTTATAACCCATATAATTTCTCCTACATGAGCAATGTGAAATTAATTCATCCCACATTGTAAATAAAAATGATGGTTCTAATTCACACCAAGAAAATACACACGCGTCAACAATGAGCAAACAAGTGGTGATAACAGTGTGAGATAAGTATTAAGCATTCAACAAGCAAGTGGTGACATCGAGGTAAGACAAGTGTCAAGCAAAACATAAATTCATGTGTGCCTCCAACTGGCACTGAGATGGCCACCAAGTGGTTTGGTCTCATGACCATCACTTGGTGGTCAAAATACATAGGAATCCAAGCTCTCTTTGTGTCTTTCAGCCACTTGAGCACATTCCATGTGGGACAATGCTTATAGAAGGCTTCTGATAAGCCTTTTGCTTAAGTAGAGTTGAGCACCAACTAGGTGCTTTGAATGCTTAGGGGTCAACTCCTTGAGGCCTTAGATTTCATATCAGAGTTCTATGGATGATATAAAGGATGAATACACCATAGGAAATTATTCAAAACATGTCATCGAATTCAGAATACATTTAGGGTCTACCACTACCCTAGTAGTTGCCCGAAAGCCTTACTTGCATAATGTCCCATTCCATTATGCAAATTCTTTCTTCAAATCATAGTGTCTTTCTCTCTTTGTACTAGCAGGGTTTCCCTAGGATAAAAGCCCATATCAATTCTCTATAACCTCCCGTTCTAGCCCAACCTGCTAAAATTTTGGTAAACCTTGATGAGATTTTTGCCTACCTGCAACATCTTTTGGTATTGTCTTCCCACAATCCTCAAGGTTGCTCAGTTGTTCCTTATCTACTAGGTTAGATATATTTTAAATATCTTTGTAGATATAAACATTAAGTTATTAAATTAAAGTCTTTAAACTAAAATAAGTTATAATTCTTAAGTAATAATTTTGTACTAAGACAAATATTAAATAAAATCAACACAGACCAATTACTTATAATTATCTAACTCAAAAACCATATAACCAGGGTAGTTTGTACCATTGATTACTGGCAAGAAAAATTGAGTTCGTTACACATTTCACTCACAGAATGAATGCTTGTATTATTTTTATCATACATTGAATGAATACTTGAATTATTTCTAAAACCCATTAGTGTTAAGGCTATTCCAACCGAGCCACGAGTGAGAGCTAAATAGTATCATAACAAATCAAAAGACTTAAAAGTAAAAGGCCAAATACCATGTCTCAAAATAAACCTAACTTTTTTTTTTAGAAATACTTTAAAAACTCTTTATAGGGCTTCAGATTTATCACTAAATTATTGTGTTGGCCACTCATTAGTATCCTACGCAGTGTTCATTAAAGACGTATCATTAACTCAAGAATGTTCTACTAGTCATTTATTCTAAATTTCTAAACATTTCTACTCTTCTAGCTAATACAAAAGATTCTATTCTTCTAACTATTATATACATTTTCATTGATATTTGCAAACACAAGAATAACGTTAATTTTTTCATGATTATTAAAGTGGTGCAAAAGAAAGAAAGCTAAAGCCATTAGCAAATTATGTAAACCATTATCCTATACCAAATTTAAGTATTCCAAAATTAAGAGTAGGGATTTTACAAAATGGGTTATGATTCTACAACTTTTAAGCTATTGTGTGTGACTTTTCTCTTTGGAAGGTGACATAGTATATTTTATTGTCACATAATTTTTATGACCGACATTAAGTAAATGGAAAACATTTTATAACATTATTTCTTCAAACATAATTCGATTTGAGCTCTACTAGTTTTATGACAATTATGCCCTAATTTTTGAGAGATATTTTACTCACGATAGCAAGGTATTTATTAAAGGTTTTAAGATGTTTCATTTACAACTATTTTCGGTAGATGAAGGCCACTTCAAACTATAGTTATCATATAGATTATTCATCCACTAATTTATAGTGTCGACGGATGGTATCTACCACCTATGAAAATATTAGGAAGGTTGTTTTATCATTCCTAACCATTTTTATTTATGACTTCCTTGTTTTCCTATGTTGTAAACCATACAGAAGACTTGTATATTCTATTTGGGTGGATGTGATTGGCCTCCTGATAAACCTTGTCTATTTCTTCTTTTCTTATTGTTAGTAATATAACTTAATTACATTATAAGGGATAGATTTTTTTAGCCACGTATTCGTCGACACTAGAAAAATCTATACTAAAAGGTGTAAAAGGTTCCAATACCATTCTATGTAACTTAAAATTAATTTATATTTGTTGTCTTCGTAATTTATCTTGGCAGTCACTAGTAGTTTATAGTGCTTACAAATGCCGATTCTTTCTCCAAGAGTGACTACAAGCACGTCGTTATTAAGGCCCCAAGATTTTTAAGCATCTTCCCAAGTTTGTTTAAACTCGATAGGAGACCTATTTTTAAAAACAACTTGGCAACAATTAGCTTCACACTCATCGGTTCATGTTTTCTACCTAAGGCTCTTTTAAAGTAACAGTTTCGTAGGCAAAAATCGAAGCATCTTCTTATCCAAGCTAATGGTTCTCGAACAGGGTTTTATATCTCAAGCATGCTCCTACCCGTTAATGTAAATGTGTTAATATTTAAATAAGGATTTTAAAATCCCCTTTTTATTATTTATGGTTTTATCCTAGAGCTTAATCCCTAAATGCGTTATAAAACCCCAATTAGATGAAATACCATTTCAAAAGAAAAACACATCCATTCTTATAAAATCCAAGAAACTTTAAACATGAGCAAACAACAGTGCATAACCTTTAAGTAGTTCTTTTATAAAAGAAATATAAAAAGAAGTAAAACATAATTATTTCGATAAGCTCTTCAAGGTACTCATAAAGAACAGTTAAAACTCATAATACTCTTAACATGTATTTGAAAATTTACACAGACTATTTGTTTTATTAATGCAATGTTCCCATATAGTTGCTTAGCAATTATAATATCTAATATATACACTGCAAACATGTCGACATGAGTAATTATTTTCATAGAATTTACATAGGAGGAGACGTTATGGACAATGTTTCGTGGACACTTTGAGATAGGGTTAACCGGTACCATCAAGGTGTCAGAGCGACCTTGTTAACATGATATGCATCTAACTCCTATATGAATACAAAAATCAAACACAATAATATGCAGGCCTAAAGTTCTGTCAACTATCTACTGTAATAAAAAAAGCTTCAATTCACAAGAAGATTAAAACATCAATTTTAAAAACTATATAATATTTAAGCCTTTCTACAGAAGTTTCTAAAATGAGTAAGCTTCAGAGCCCGACCTGTATGAGAACATACTCTTTTTTTTCCTTTCTCAACAACCTATGTCCACCTTCAAGTTCCTCCATACTTTCTCCAAGCTTCACTCCTCTTCCAAATTCCATTAATCCTTTCCTCTTATAGTTAGACACATCATCTTTATGTACGACATTTGTTAATTGAGTGTTAAGCATATCATATTTATTTAGGACATTTTTTAATTGAGTGTTTGAAGCTTGCCAAGTGGAGAGCTTACTCACCAAAGTAATTTTAATCAATTAGATTATAATTTTAACTTTCGTAATCACATTTTTCCTTTTTACTTTTCTATTATGTTTTAATCTATAAATTGTAAATTATATAATATTGGTATTATATATTTTTATTATTTATTAATAAATTTCATTTTTTTATTTTTTTTATTTAATATTATTATTATTATATATATTTATTTATATTATTATTATTATTTTAAAATGTAGCATATGCCAAACAAGCCTAGCTATGCAGCTACATGAAATGCATCTACATGGGTCGTTGGCAGATGCATTTTTAGTAGAGATTATTAAATCCCTAATCAAGGTAAATGCAATGCCATTTCTCATACCCCTCATCTTACCTTTCACCAGTTAACCTAGTCTGGTACTCGAGAGAGACACCACTTCTACCAGCATTGGTATTTGTCCCTGCATCCACAAATGAATTAGTAGTACCTTATTCTTGTAGATAAAATAGGTGAAACAAAAGCTAAATTCAGAAGGGTTGTTACATACTTCCCCCTAAGACTAAACATAGTCCCTGTATTTGCAGAATACATATTAAATATGCCACCATAATCATTTAGATAGAAAAAATTCATCATTCATACATATCAAAATATTATAATTTTTGAATCAAAATATGATTATATCATTGTTCAAACAAAAATGGAAACTATCTTTTCATAATAGCCACATCTTCCCATGTGGCATTGTTCTCAGAATATTGGTCCCATTGGACCCTACATTGTTCAATATTTCTTTTTCTTAGTTGTTTTGTTCTGTAGCCAAGAACTCTGACTGGTCGCACCTCAATGTGCAGGGGATCGGTCATCTACAAGTGGTCAACATTCCAAACATGAGAAGGATCAGACACATATTTCTTGAGGAGAGACACATGGAAGGTATCATGGATTTTTGACAAGTTGGGTGGTAAGGCCAATTTGTAGGCTACTAGGCTGATTTTGTCAGTGATGGCAAAAGGTCCTACATATCTCGGGCTAAGTTTGGAGGATTTGATAGAACTTTTAGTTGGTTTAACCCTTAGGAATACTCTGTCTCCCACAATGAATTCCCTTGGTGTTCTTTTAAGGTCGGCATAACTCTTTTGTCGATCAGAAGCTTCCTTGAGCCTTTGGCGAATCTCATTGAGTTGTTCCTCCATTTCCTTAACCATATTCGGTCCAATCATTACTCTATCCTCCGGATTACTCCATGAAAGTGGCGTTTTGCACCTTCTCCCGTACAGAGCCTCAAAAGGAGCCATACCCAATGAAGCATGGTACCCATTGTTGTAAGCAAACTCTACCAAAAAAGGTAGTCTTCCCATTTTGTTTGATGGTCCATGCAGTACATTCGAAGCATATCCTCTAGGACTTGGTTTACCCTTTCTATTTGTCCATCAGTTTTTGGATGGTATGCAGTATTGATATTGAGTTTTGTTCCCCATGCTTGGTGCAATGCCCACAAAAACTCGGATGTGAATCGAGAATCTCTATCTGATATAATTATTTTAGGAAACCCATGTAGTCGTACCACTTCCCTGGAAAATTTTTGAGCTACCACAGGAGCTCCATATTTAATATTTCTAGGCAAAAAATGTGCCACTTTAGTTAGTTTATCAACTACTACCAAAATAGCATCATGCTGGAAATGGTTCTTAGGCAACCCAACTATGAAATCCATAGATACAACCTGCCATTTATATTCTAGAATTTCATGGGAATACAGGCATCCTACGGGATGCAAATGTTCTACCTTTACTTTTTGGCATTCTAGACATCTTGCCACAAATTCAGCGATATCCTTCTTCATCCTTGGCCAATAATAGTCTTTCCTCATATTTTCATACATCTTTACATAGCCCGGGTGTGTGGAATATGGAGCACAATGTGCTTCTTGTAATAGCTTATATATGAGGTTTTGGTCATTAGGTACTACCATCCTATTTCTAAAATATAATGTGTCCTCCGGATTCTAAATTCTTTTGCTTTTTTAGAACCTTGTCGTATTAAATCCCGGTATTTTTGAGAAAATTCATCTTGGAATTGTAGGTTTCTTATCTGTTCAATTATATCAAATTGACATTGTGTTATAGTAGTGATATGCCTTCTCCTACTCAGAGCATCTGCTAGCTTGTTCTCTTTTCCCTTTATATACTCAATGCCAAAATCATATTCTGCTAAAAATTCCATCCAACGTCTTTGCCTAGCATTGAGCATTGGTTGAGTGAAGATGTACCTCAAGCTTTGATGATCAGTTTGAAGCTCAAAAGGTTTACCTAGCAGGTAGTGACACCACATTTTAAGAGCATGCACCACTGCTACTAATTCTAGGTCATGTGTGGCATAATTCAGCTCATGTTTCTTAAGCTTCCAAGACTCATAAGCTATTACACCCTCCTCTTGCATGAGAACTCCACCTATTCCTTCTATGGAGGCATCAGTACAAATAGTAAATGGAAGTTTAGGATCTGGTATCTTAAGAATTGGTGTCATTGTTAATTTTTCCTTGAGTGTTCTAAAGGCCTCCTCACAACGTTCAGTCCACTTAAAAGCTTTTCCCTTCTTCTGCAAGTTGGTTATTGGATAGGCTACCTTGGAAAAGTTCTTGACAAAGCGTCGGTAATACCCAACCATTCCCATAAAACTTTGTACCTCAGATACATTTGTAGGGGTAGGCCAATCAATGATGGCTTCTATCTTCTTTGGATCTATAGACACTCCTTCAGCTGAAATCACATGCCCCAGATACTGTACCCAGGGAGTATAGAACTCACACTTGGATAATTTTTCGTATAACTGGTTCTTCCTAAGTACTTCAAGAACAATCCTCATGTGTTGATCATGTTCCTCTCTATTCTTGGAGTAGATCAGTATATCATCTAAAAATATTAATACAAACTGATCTAACTATTCTCAAAATACACTATTCATAAGGTTCATAAATGCTGTTGGGGCATTAGTTAATCCAAAAGGTAGCACTGTGAATTCATAGTGGCCATACCTAGTCCGAAAAGCAGTTTTATGAGTATCTTCTTCTTGAATCCTTAACTGATGATATCCAGACCTAAGATCAATTTTTGAGAATATCGTAGCTCCTTTCAATTGATCAAACAAGTCATCTATTCTGGGTAGTGAGTATTTATTCTTAATGGTCATCTTGTTGAGCATTTTGTAGTCAATACAAAGCCTCAAAGTCCCATCCTTCTTCTTAACAAAAAGAACCGGTGCACCCCATGGAGAGACACTAGGTTTTATGTGTCCTTTCTCCAATAGATCTTGAAGTTGAGTTTTGAGTTCCTGCAACTCTATTGTGGTCATCCTATAGGGTGCTCGGGCTATTGGTGTAGCACCTGGAAGAAGTTCTATTGAGAAGTCAAATTCTCTTTGGGGTGGTAGTCCTAGCAAGTCTTCAGGGAAAACATCTCGAAAATCATTTAGTACTGGATAAGTCTAAAAAAGGCTTGCCTCAGACTCAATCTCTTCTTTCTTATTAAGCTTGACTACAAAAACTCTACTACCCTTCCTAATGGCTCTTTTAACTTGCATGGTTGTTAGAAGATGTGGATCCACTGATTCACGTCCACAATAAATTCAAATCCTTTGCTTGGTGTTATCAATGAAATCCATCCATCTTTCTTCAAATTTTAGCAATGCCTTATGAGCCTTGAGCCAATCAACTCCCAATATTATATCGAAGGCATGCAATGGGGCTACATACAGATGCCAACTAGTCTTTCCCTGAGGCAATACTATCTGAGGGTCAAATAAACATTGATTTACAGTATAGGTTTGCCCAGAGCCATACTCAACCTTCCACCCATTAGCCATAAATCCAAGTTTTTCCGATATGTCTCTCAAAATATTTGGAGAAATAAAACTATTAGTTGCTCCTGAATCAATCAAAATTCTTACATCTTTATTGTAAATTTTACCATTCATCAGAAAAGGTGTAGCTTGACCATTGAGTTTAGAGTTACCTGTTGCAATGTAGATCTTATGAGTTGGCTCTGTAGGTTCTTGCCTCCTATCTGCTCTCATAGGACACTTTTCAGCATAATGAGGCTCCTTATAGATCCAACAACTAGTTCGAGGTGCCTTCTCTCTCTTGTCCCCATCATTGCCTTCCTGAGCACCAGTTCTAGATTTTTGATCATACCTATTGAAATTTCCCCTATCCTGGCCTCCACGGTTATTCTGATTTCTATTCCCTTGGAACTTATTCTTGCTTTTGTCAAATATGTTCTTGTTCTCACTTCACCCCTTGTTACTCATGTTTTTATCCCACTTAGTTGGGCCTACATTTTTCTTTTTCTACGGTTCCTCCCTATCAGAGGACTTTTGGTAGTAGGCCTTTTTGGCCTTGTAATTATCTTCATACTGTCATGCCAGATCACAAGCAGTAGTCAAATTTGCTAGTTTAAGCATGAGAATCAGGTGTCCAATCTTTGGGTGAAGCCCTAAAAGAAATTTTTGGACTTTAATCTCAGTCCTTTGTTCATACTCAGGCATATACTTAAGCAATTGCACGAATCATTGATAATACTCAAGTAATAATCATATTACCTTGAGTCAATCTAGAAAACTCTGTGGTCTTCTCAAGGTAGAATTGGGGTGACAAATATATTTCCTTAAATACCATTACAAAAGTTTCCCATGGCACATCTACTGCTTCTACATTGTGGGTTTTCCTATACGTGTCCCACCAGTCCGTAGTTGCTCCGATCAATCGAAAAACTACGTAGGAGGTTTTTGATTTGGAGGAAAGGGTTCTAATAGCAAAATATGCTTCTAGGCTATTTAACCATATTTCTACCTCTTCCCCATCCCCTTTGCCATCAAATTTGGCTATGTCAATCCTACGCATATCTCTATCTAATTCAGAACCCACTTGTCTTCTCCCGGGGTCCACAAATGTTTCTTCCCCAACAACTACCATTTATTTTCCTTTTGATAGGTTTTCTATTATCTTTTGTTGTTGTGAGATCATTTCCTGTTGCTGAGTAAGTTGAGCTTTCTATTGCTCCATGTGCTCTAACATTTGTGCCCTTTGTTGAGCCATATGTTCTACCATTTGAACTCTCTACTGATCCATTTGCTCCTTTTGCTGGCTCATTTGTTCCTGCATTAGTTGCATCATCCGAGCCATTTTGTCTTCTATATTTTATTGTCACATAATTTTTAAGACCAACATTAAGTAAATGGACAACATTTTACAACATTACTTCTTCAAACATAATTCGAGTTGAGCTCTACTAGTTTTATGACAGTTATGCCCTAATTTTTGAGAGTTATTTTACTCACGAGAGCAAGGTATTTATTAAAGGTTTTAAGACATTTCATTGACAATTGTTTTCGGTAGATGAAGTCCACTTCAAACTATAGTTATCATATAGATTATTCAGCCATTAATCTATAATACCGACGGATGGTATCTATCACCTATGAAAACATTGAGAAGGTTGTTTTATCATTCCTAATCATTTTTATTTATGAATTCCTTGTTTTCCTACATTGTAAACCATACATAAGGTTCTTATCTTCTATTTGGGTGGATGTGATTGGCCTCCTGATAAACCTTGTCTATTTCTTTTTTTCTTACTATTGGTAATTTAACTTAATTACATTATAAGGGATAGATTTTTTTAGCCACATATTCATCGACACTAGCAAAATCTATACTAAAAGGTTCCAAGACAATTCTATGTAACTTAAAATTAATTTATATTTTTTGTCTTCGTAGTGTAGCTTGGCAGCCGTTCACTACTGATTTATAGTGCTTACGAAGGCTAATTTTTTCTCCAAGAGTGACTACAAATGCGTCTTTATTAAGACCCCAAGTTTTTCAGGCATTTTTCCAAATTTGTTTAAACTTGGCAACAATCAGCTTCACACTCATCGGTTCATATTTTCTACCTAAGGTTATTTTAAAGTAACAATTTTGTAGGCAGAAATCGAAGCACCTTCTTATTTATGCTAATGGTTCTTGAATAGGGTTTTATATTTCAAGCATGCCCCTACCCACCAATGTAAACGTGTTAAGATTTAAATAAGGATTTTAAAAGCCCCCTTTTTATGAGTTATGGTTTTATCCTACAACTTAATACCTAAACGCATTATAAAACCTCAATTAGATGAAATACCATTTCAAAAGAAAAACACATCCATTATTATAAAATCAAAGAAACTATAACACGTTCAAACAACATTGCATAACCTTTAAGTAGTTTTTTTAAAAAAAGAAATATAAAAAGAAGTAAAACATAATTATTTTGATAAGCTCTCTGAGGCACTCATAAAGAACAGTTAAAACTCATAATACTCTTAACATGTATTTGAAAATTTACACAGACTATTTGTTTTATTAATGCAATGTTCCCCTATACTTGCTCAGCAATTTTAGTATCTAATATAAACACTGCAAACATGCCGACATGAGGAATTATTTTCATAGACTTTACATAGGAGGAGACGTTATGGACAATGCTACACAGACACTTCGAGATAGGGTTAACTGGTACTATCAAGTGGTCAGAACGGCCTTGTTAACATGATATTCATCTAACTCCTATATGAGTACAAAAATCAAATACAATAATATGCAGGCCTAAATTTCTGTCAACTATCTACTGTATTTAGAAAAGCTTCAATTCACAAGAACATTTAAACAACAATTTTATTAACTATATAATTTTCAAGCCTTTCTCTAGAAGTTTCTAAAATGAGTAAGCTTTAGAGCCTGACATGTATGAGAACACACTATTTTTTTCCTTTCTCAACAACCTTTGTCCACCTTCAATTTCCTTCGTACTTTCTCCAAGCTTCACTCCTCTTCCAAATTCCATTAGTCCTTTCCTCTTATAGTTAAACACATCATCTTTATGTATGACATTCGTTAATTGAGTGTTAAGCATATCATATTTATGTAGGACATTTGTTAATTGAGGGTCTGAAGCTTGCCAAGTGGAGAGCTTACTCACCAAAGTTATTTTAATCAATTAGATTATAATTTTAACTTTCGTAAGCACATTTTCCCTTTTTAATTTTCTATTATGTCTTAATATATAAATTGTAAATTATATGATATTAGTATTATATATTTTTATTATTTATTAATAAATTTCATTTTGTTTATTTTATTTATTTAATATTATTGTTATTATATATATTTTTATATTATTATTTTAAAATGTAGCATATGCCAAACAAGCCTAGCTATGCAGCTACATGAAATGCATCTACACGGGCCACTAGCGAATGCATTACTAGTAGGGATTATTAAATCCCTAATTAATGTAAATACATCATCATTCCTCATAACCCTCATCTTATCTTTCATCGATTAACCTAGTCTGGTACTCAAGAGAGACACCACTTCCACCAGGATTGATATCTATCATTGCATCCACAGATGAATTAGCAGTACCTTATTCTTTTAGATAAAATAGGTGAAAAAAAAGCTAAATTCAAAAGGGTTGTTACAGGATCACTATTTGGTGAAAATAATATACTATAGATAGAAACATCCAATGAAGAGCAACATAGTGGAACACCCACCCAAGAAAGAAATATATTAATAATTTTGGAAGATACCTCCTCAAGTGATGAGGAATAAAATCCAGCAATGACTAGTATAGCTACGAAAGTAGCAAAATAGAAATTCCCACCCTTCATGGGGAGGGCAAGGAGGACCCGATAAGACACATAGGGATGCGTATAACCATTTGGAAAGTGAATGGTGTAAATCAACCAAATGAATGGTTGTAATTATTTTCTATTACACTACAAGGACTCGTAATATATTGGTTTCTAAATCAAGAGAACACAACACCATTCCAAGCATGGAATATGATGAAGAATGCCTTCATCGAAGAATTCAAATCCTTGAGGTATGATAGTGATATTGTCGCTAATATATACACCATGAAGCAAGTTGTAGATAAATATGTAAGAACATATAACCGTTAACTAAAGCAATTAACTAATAAGATGCAAATACCACCAGCAGATACATTAGTGAAGAGATGGTTTCTTGATGGGCTACTACCAAAATATAAAAAGAAGATTTAGGAAGTACCATCCTCAACTTATGAGGAAGTGCTTGAAAAGTCAAAGAATTTTAAGAGTGAGGTGAAGTAGATGATCATGGGAATCGTAGCATATACTAGGTATGAAGATTCAAATAGTGGTGAAGAAGATAAAATACATCACACCATTCAGTAATTCTATAAGGAATTTGATAAGATCATAATAGAAGCCAAGAAAGACATACGATGAGATCAAAAGGATATCTAGTGTACATAATGTAATACCGAAGGACATTCAAATATGAATTATTCCCAAAATGAATATTACCACATATATAATGTGCTAGGACATAAAGTGGTAGAGTGTCCATTTAATGTGAAAGTCCACCAACAGACCCTCATAATTCAAGATCAAGAGGAGAAACCAAAATATCAAGGGAATGAACATGCTACAACCAATGGAGTTTATAGAAATAGTCGGAGAAGAGGAAGACAAAATCAAGGTAATTGAAAAGGAGGCCAAATTATATTACAATATGATTCAGAAGGAAGACCGATCATATAATGTCACAATTTCCAAGAGTGGAGGCATTTTTGAAGAAATATCCTTATCCTCAAACGATGTAGCCAACCCATAATAATACTACATATGTGTAGATGTTGTAGTCTGAGGAACCAAAAAGAAGCCAATTATCCTATGAAAGTGAGTTCAAGTGACTCATAGAATGTAAATTTCTTGGACATTGATGTACCCTTAATGAAGGAATATGAAGCTAAGGAAGAAGTACTAACCACAATATAGAGTAAGGCTAAGAAAGATACTTACCTAAAACTTGCTAAAGAGAAGCAGATATGGTAGGTGGCAAAGAAAGTACTTAAAGAAGAAATCAATAAGGCTAAGAAAGTAAGGATTATAGAGGAAAAAGAGTGAAATAGCCTTGCACATCAAAAGATAAAGCAATTATACAAGATTTGGTAGCAGAGGTTTACAACCATTGAGACAAAGGTGGCTAGTCTGTAGGAAGCTATACCATCATTACAAAAGGTGATGGAAGAGGAGGTACAACCATAGAAGGTGATGGTGGTTGAGAGCCAACCTATACAGGAGAAAGAACAAAATAATTACTTCATGGATCTGACCATCCTAATTATTGATGTTAGAAAGAAACCAACATTAGTTCATATGGATATAATGGGGCATAAATTAACACAAGTGATTGTCAACAAAGGATCTGTTGTGGCTGCTCCACAACTAGCCCCAAAACTTGGGGACCCACCTTTAAAATTTTGTTTTTGAGAGTTTTGTTTGTCTTTGAGTGCAAATATTGAAAATTCCCACCGTGAGGTTTTCAATCCGGTTTCCATGGTCCAGACTTGGATAGTTTTCCTCTTATTTGCTTTCATGGTGATTGGTGGTTTTTGCTCAAGATTGTCTTGATTTAAAAGAGATTTTAATGTTTGTTCGTCATATGATTAAAGTAATGCAAACATGTCAAAGTGTGACTAAAACTTAAAAAAATAATAATAAAGTAATAGCTTTTATATATACAAATTCTCTCTAAATATAGAAGTGATTATAACAACAATAAATAAAAGAAACTTTTGTACATATAAAAGTTTGAAATAAAAAAAATAATATATATATATTTTTATAATAAAAGGACCTCTATTTTTATTGAAAATAATTGTTGGTTCTAATTATATATATTATAATTATATATTATAATAAAAAGTAAAAATTATATATATATATATATATATATATATACATTATACTATGTTATAGTATAATGTGGTTAACGACATTAATAAAAAAAAAAAAAATCCTTATATGAAAGTTAATCGAAACTTTGAAAAGAATTAAAATGTAAAATTGATTTCATATAAGATGTGTGTCCATTTACAAGTTGGGGATGATGCTTCACTTTATGAAGTGTAATATTTGACTTTGTTATGCGCAGGAGTGAGCGTCCGAACATGAAGGATTACCAAAGCCCTCACACGACAGATTCAAAGGTGAAGAACACCTACGTTTTAACGTCGGCCAACGTTCCAGTGACAGCGTGAAATCCAGCGGATGGATGTTTCGTCAGTAGTATTACAACATCGACGAAAAACCCGGACGCATGGATACGTGGACCCCACAACAATGGGCGTGGCGGAACTCACATACAACGCGGGCAGACGTCAATTTTAGAGAGATAACTAGGCGAATGATTCCAGTTACAAGGGAGCGATGGGCGGTTTTGATGAAGTCGCGGTACAAGAACGTCGTTATTGGTGAAAGAATAACACAATAAATCCACGATTTTTTGGACAACACCTCCGATATGCGAGGAAATACATTGGTTGGGGAAGACGTTTGAGTGACGGCGTCAGACAGCAGGTCTATGATAATACGGTAAGGTGACCGGGGTGGGTAGTAGAGCGTTAGAAATAAGTCATATAGGCCTACCATGGACCCTACTAGGCGAAAATAAGCACAACATGACAGTGGCCATTAGGTCGCGTTTTGTAGGAACTCACAGTGAAGTGCCGAGCAGGTAGGAGGAGATTTTGATGGACCCATAACGATTGTCGTTATAAATGAGATTTTTTTTTTTTAAAACGACAGAAACAATGTCCAATGCAGCCATTATGTCCATTATGATAAATGGAAAATGGATATAATCAAATAATCAACCTTTAGGAAATTAAAAACTATGCGTTATGAAATGAAACGCGCATGCGTTTTGAGTATAGTCGAAAATCAAGGAGCCATTTATGTGGTTTTTGTTTTGAAAGCCTGACAAAGTGGCAGCGATAGTCCCCTCGTGCCGTAACGTCCGAACATTGATTGGATGATTCAGCGAAGCTTGGTCAAAACGGACCGTTTGAAACGTGTATTGGGCATTGCTATAACAAACGCGGAGGGCAGAGGATCTTTCAGGAATGCAACCGCATGCCGAAATAGGAGGGAGACAGGATTTCACAGCTCGCAAAGAACCCTAACCCTAATGCGGACACCATAAAGTTGCATTGCGAAGAGAGTTTTCTTTTGGTTGCAGGAGGTGTCGCTGGGGAAATGCGAGGTGGAGCTCATTAGAAGGAGAGTCGAGGGAGCACGTTTTACCCATTAACACTGTAAGTCTAAAGCAGGGTTAACATTTGTCTGGAAATTTAGCGAAGCCATGTTTCATTGTTGTACAAGGAAAGCACAGAGATTTAGTGTAATATAATACCTTGGTATAAAAAGAAGTGGTGAATAAGATGTAAAAGTTTTAAAATTTTTACATGATATGAGAATATTTATTAGGTTTTAATAAAGCATTTTAAAACTTTTATTATATAATGCAAAATATTTTATTAAGTCTTAATAAAGTGCAGGCTTTTATTGTATAATATGAGATATTGAAAATCTTTATTAGATTTTAATAAATATTTTAGATTTTTTTTATTATATAATATAAAACACTTTATTATTTTTAATAAAGTTAAAAAAAAAATAAAAAAACTTTCCATTTTGTAATATAAAGCATTTTATTAAGTTTTAATAGAGTTCAAGATTTTATTATATAGTATAAAATATTAAAAATCTTTATTAAATTTTAATAAATATTTTTAGACTTTTATTATATAATTTAAGATGCTTTATTAGATCTTAGTGAAAGTTTTAAAATTTCTTTTTATAAGGACTTAGGGGAGATATAAGGAGTTAAGAGGAGTTTTATTTTGTGAAGTAATGGGTAAATACGAAGTGGAGAAAATGGTTTCTTGGTTAATTTGCATTTGTTTTAATATCAGTAAGAATGAGAAGTCGAAACGAAGGGACCTTTACATCTTTTAAAAGCCTAATGAGGCCATTGTAATGAGGGGGGCTAGAAATGATGTAACATTCCAAAAAGCAATAAGAAAGAACATTTTTTCAAATTTTAAAAGAGTAGCAAACTTTTGTGAGCAAAATCAAAAGGAGGGTTTCAAGGTAATGTAGCAATACTCCGTAAAGAGTTACAGGTAATTGCACAGGTGTTGACAACAATTCCAAAGGGGGAGATTGATGAGCAAGGTGCAGCCAAAAGTATTGTCATTATTGTCAACACAGATAGATAGATCGGTTGATGCAGTGGACAGAAAGTTCAGAAGCCATTCTGATATAGTGGACAGGAGTTCATAGGTCATACAGAGCATGCACAGTGAATTTCTAAGAATACTGAAGTGGTATTGTCATTGTTGTCAACACAGACAGATAGATCGGTTGATGCAGTGGACAGAAAGTTCAGAAGCGTAAGGAAAACTATCGCGACTTAACATGTCATGATATCGTGACAATTTTCCTTGTTCTTTCTCTCTCTTAAAACATGTCACGATATTGCAATAGTTTCTCATGCTTTCTCAACATGTCGCGATATCATGACAGTTTTCTTACTTGTCTTTTTCTTTGAGATTTTGCCTATGGGCCACTTTGGTCTTCTTGGAAATTCACTGTGCATGCTTTGTATGACCTCTGAACTCCTATCCACTATATCAGAATGGCTTCTAAACTTTCTATCCACTACATCAACCGATCTATCTGTCTGTGTTGACAACAATGACAATACCACTTCGGTCTTCTTGGAAATTCACTGTGCATGCTTTGTATGACCTCTGAACTCCTGTCCACTATATCAGAATGGCTTATGAACTTTCTATCCACTGCATCAACCGATCTATCTGTTTGTGTTGACAACAATGACAATACTTTTGGCTGCACCTTGCTCATCAATATCCCCCTTTGGAATTGTTGTCAACACACGTGCAATTACCTGTAACTCTTCTCCCCATTTGATAATAATACCAAAGGGCGATTGCAAACTCCCCTGAATCCATGCAATAAATGCTCAGGCAAAAATTGTTACAGTTAGCAAAAACCACATATATGAGAAAAAAGATAAACAAACACAAATGCTCCCCCTAAGAATTTGATCCCGATAGCTAGTCAATTCTTAGACTATTCTTGGGAATATGTGACCACTTCAGTTCATGCTGTCTTTTGAGCCTCAACCCTCTGTTGCTCTGTAATCTCAAACTTGTCCACTGTTAGTGAAGGCATACACTGATCGTATATATATCCAAATTTGTGTTCTGTAATGCAAGCAGCATCTGCATATACATCCTAGATATTCTCAACAAGCTTGAACCTAATGACAGCTATTTGTCTCTCTCTGCAGTGAGAATCCAGAGACTACCTCAATCCACCCAGCCACAACCAATTTTCTTCTTCTTGTACAATCAAGCAAGCTCCTCCTTCAAAAAGTGATACTAGATAGCAATATGTTTTGTGCAAGAATGCATAACCGGATTTTGCATACATCATGTTGTCGCTGCCATATATCCTGCTTCTGCTATCGATAAAGAAACTGACTCTTGTTTCTTACTGTGCCACGCCACCAACCTATCTCCAAGATAGTATGCACCTTCACTGGTACTTTTTCTGTCAACTACACATCCTGTCCAATCTATGCCTGTTGTTAAAAATCAATCCACAAGCCTTGTCAAAGATTTGCCTCAAATCTGCTCAACAAAATCTTAGCTCTTTCTGGATTGCTTAGATTTATTCTTGCAAACAGACTTCACTTGTACCGACTTTTGTCCAACACAATACTGACACTGCGAATCCACCGTTAACTTTGTGCAAGCACTAAACATTGTATCTCAGCACAACCAAATCTCTTTTTATATTTGCAACCTGATCTATGTTTTTCTACAGTCATCGCTAGTCACACCTTACTTTCAACTATGCAAATCAGGAGAAGACATTTTGTCAAACACTTCATGACCAACCATAGTGCACCTTACTTAATATCATACTTCTTAAACTCGGATTGACATATTATCAACAGTTAAAATGAAACTGTCTTGTGAATTAAGCATTTTCACCAAGGTGTTATGAAAGATCTAACAATCTTCACATCAATGTGTAGAACAAATACATGCTGCTTTTATTGAAACACAAATACACAGCTAGGGCAAACATTCTTTCACAAATCAAATTATCTGAACTGTTAGAATCCATAGCTTTGAACAGTTACAATAAGAACCATCAATAGTACAACAATGACAAATAACACTACTACCAATGGTGATGACTCTCAACTTAAACACAACCCTTCATGACACTTCCACAATCCACTACATAAATTGAAAACACACTTTAACAACTATACGACAATCTCTCAATTTTTTGCCTTTCATCCTCAGATAACCAAAAAAATACATAGGAGAATTAAAATAGAACTTTAAGATTGCTCCCCTTGAGGATGTGCCACCTAGAGTTGCTTAGAGCAATGGCGGAGTAGTCTCCTTCAGTCCAAGGAGACACGATTCCCTTTCTTCTATCTTTCTCCAGACTTTCTTGAACTTAGGTTGAAGGTTTTCACTTGCATCCCTATTTTGAACCTTTTCGTGAACTTGAAAAATTCTCTTGGGTGGTTGTCTCTTGTACATCCTTGATGGATGATTCTTTTCCTTTCTTTGATACACATAATTTCTTCCCTGTCTATGTTGCATTCTTTGCGTCTGATGAAATCTACTGTCTTGCCTTAGATTAGATACAAAAGTTCTTTGACAAGACCTTGCTATGTGCCCATGACCATTACATTTAAAACATTGCACATGGTGTTCAATCGGAATAACAGATGTATTTCTACCAAGCATAACTCTTTGATCTATTATTCAATCCACAATAAATTGCCTTGTGACCATAATGGTTGCATCTAAAACAATAGCCATTGAAAGCATTATTATGAATAGAGTGAGAGTGATAGAACATCTTTTGTTGTGGTTGCTTTGCTGTGGATTTCCTTTGAGTTTTCTTCCTTTTGAAGTTTTAGCTTCAAACTATTCTTGCTTTGATCCTTCAGTAGTGGACTTCTTCTTCTTTGCAGATTTAGAAGATGAAGGTTGTTTATCTTCATATCCAAGACCAAGCTTACACATGGGGCTTCTTTGATGACTTATGATTTTATCTAGAAACTCTGTGCTCTTCTCAAATTTGAGATTTGTATTGGCATCTTCTAGTTGTTTCCTCAATAACACAATCTCCTCTTCTTGTTTGCAACAAACAATCTCTTTCTCATTGATCTATGACCAGAGAGTTTCTTCAATCCTTTTGGACTCTTCTACTTGTAGCTTTAGGTCACTAATAACTTTGTTGGATTCCTCTTCACGTTTGCTACATACATCCAGGTGTGACTTCAAGGCTTCTTCTATTTTCTTGGCTTTATGAATTTGTAAGAAGAGGTCTTCAATATTATCCCCATATTCTTTCAACTTCTTGGACAGTCTTTTGTCCTTTTTTTTTTCTATACTCAACTCTTCAAGTGCAACGATCAACTCACCTTCTAGATATACTTCACCCTCAAGGTTTTCATCACATACTTCAAAAATCACTCCTATTTTCTCTAGTTCAATTTTCTCTTCCACAGGAACTGAAACTGACTGAGATGCCTTAGTTGAGGAGGATCTATTCTTCTTACCCATTGCATACTAATCCCTAGCTTATTTATCCTGATAAGGGAAACCCACTCTGATACCAATTGTTAGTCTCACAATGACACTGAGAGGGGGGTGAATTAGTGTGGCTCTTTAAAACTTAAAAACTTCAACTCTTAAAGCCAAAAAAATGAAAATTTAAAACCACATAAACCAAATATAACAAGAGAGCATTCCACAACACACGATGTAATGAGGTTCACCAGTTTTGACTACTCCTCAAGAATAGACTATTTGGACTCCCATCCAAATCTAGCCTTTGTAAAGCACCAACTTTATAATCAATTTACCAGCACCCACTGGAAGGAGCACCAACCCCTAATTTATCTAAACCAATAGAAAGGAGCATCAACCCTTGATTTACCAGCATCGACTGGAAGGAGCACCAACCCCTAATTCCAAGCACCAACTTGGATTTCTATTTTGAATCTATTTTGACATAAAAATGCCTTCACTTTTACAAGACCCTCACTGGTCTATTGCTCATCCAATATCTGTTTCAATTCATGAAACACACCCACTCCAATAGTTTTGCTTACCACACTCTAACAACCCTATCTTACGGCTCACTCTTACGACTTTCTTATGGCTCACTCTTACTGCACTCTTACAACTCTGTTTTCCCTCTTTTAGCCGTGCTCTCTCTGCCCTTTTTCGTAGCACTTCTCCTCTATACGACGACACTTTTCACTATGAGAAGCAAGCTAACTTCTTCAAGCAATGACCCTTTTATAGTTATCTTCCTTCGCTTCTTACGTCTCTACCTTTATCTCATTTTGCCACATTTTCTCAGCCACGCTTCTTCTGCCACACTCTCTCTGACGCGCTCTGTCTTTTAGCCACTCTCTCTCTGATGCGCTTTGTCTTTCAGCCGCTCTCTTTCTGATGCGTTCTATTTACTACGCTCTGACAACATTCTTTGCTCACTTTTCAATTCTGAGCTACCCATTCACTTTTGCATGCAACTGCCCTTTTATAATAATATTTTCATCTTGAAACTCAAGTCTTCTGTAACTTCCATAATCCTGCATGTAGCCTATTAATAGCCACTCCTATAAGTAACTCCTTTCTGATGCAATATTCTTACACGTAACCTATTAATAGGTTTGTCTCTTTATTTGAGACTCTCAGTATGGCCACCGCTTGACGAATTTACTTCGTAACGGGCCCTATAACTACTATTCTGACTCTAGTTCTCTATTCTTATTTTAGATGCATGAATTTATTCTGTAACTGCCTCTGTAATAGTTGAACGGACTTTAGTTTACTGTTCTTATTTTAGCTGCATGTT
The DNA here is from genome assembly GCA_028583015.1 of Wollemia nobilis. Taxonomy (NCBI): domain Eukaryota; kingdom Viridiplantae; phylum Streptophyta; class Pinopsida; order Araucariales; family Araucariaceae; genus Wollemia; species Wollemia nobilis. The sequence goes on from JAQPPZ010001925.1 coordinate 10,333,828, forward strand.
TTCTTTCTGTAACTACCCCTGTAACTGTCGTTCTACTCCAATTAACTTAACTTCGACTGGGTTCTTCATTTTTGCTTTTCGTCATGCAAAAACAATATGTCACGATATCGCGACATTTCTGCCCCTTTGACTTTTTCTTGGCTGTTGACCATGAAAACATGACATGTCGCGATATCACAACTCTTTTTGCCTCCTTGTCCTTTTATCAGCTTGCACCCGTGAAAACACAACATGTTGTGATATCGCGACACTTTCGTCTTCTTACTTTCTCTCTCCTTCTTAAGTCGCGAAAATGTGACATGTCACGATATCGCTACACTTTTGCCCCTGTACTCTTTCTCTTGCCTTCAGGGTGCAAAAATACAACATGTAGCAATATCGCTACACTTTTGTTCCTTGCACTTTATCTTAGCAATACTCCATAAAGAGTTACAGGTGATGTAGAGGTCATACAGAGCATGCATAGTGAATTTCCAAGAAGGCCAAAGTGGTATTGTCATTGTTGTCAACACAGACAGATAGATCGGTTGATGTAGTGGACAAAAAGTTTAGAAGCCATTCTGATACAGTGGATAGGAGTTCAGAGGTCATACAGAGCATGCACAGTGAATTTCCAAGAAGATCGAAGTGGCCCATAGGCAAAAGCTCAAAGAAAAAGACAAGTAAGAAAATTGTCGCGATATCACGACATGTTGAGCAAGCATGAGAAACTGTCGCGATATCGTGACATGTTTTAAGAGAGAGAAAGCACAAGGAAAAATGTTGCCATATCGCGACATGTTAATAAGAAAGGAAAACTGTCGCGATATTGTGACATGTTAGAAGAGAGAGAAAGCGCAAGGAAAATTGTCATGATTTCACGACATGTTGGAAGAGAGAGAAAGCACAAGAAAAACTGTCACGATTTTACAACATGTTGGAAGCAAAGAAGGCAAGTAAGAAAACTATCATGATTTTGCGACATGTTCGAAGAAGCAGTGCATACAGGAAAAACTGTCGTGATTTCATGACATGTTTGGCGAGAAAGTGCAAGCAAGCAAAACTGTCATGATTTCGTGACATGTTCAGAGAAAAAGCGCAAGCAAGCAAAACTATCGCGATTTCGCGACATGTTAGAAGAAAGAGAAGAAGAAAGAAAAATTGTCACAATTTCGTGACATGTTAGAAGAGAGAGAAGAAGAAAGAAAAACTGTCATGATTTTGCGACATGTTAAAAGAGAGAGAAGAAGAAAGAAAAACTGTCATGATTTCATGACATGTTGGAAGAGAGAGAAGAAGAAAGAAAAAGTGTCACGATTTCGTGACATGCTGGAAGAAAAAGAGGCAAGTAGAAAAAGTGTCGCGATTTCGTGACATGCTGGAAGAAAAAGAAGCAAGTAGAAAAAGTGTCACGATTTTGCAACATGTTGAAATAAAAAGAGGCAAGGAGAAAAAGGTGTCGCGATTTCGCGACATGTTTCATTTTTGCGGTCCAAAGGGAAGAGAAAGAGGAGAGAGAAAAATGTATCACGATTTCGTGACATGTTTCATTTTCACGGTCCAAAGCAAAGAGAAAGAGGAGAGAGAAAAAGGTGTAGCAATTTCATGACATGTATTTTCGAAGGTGAGAGCAAAGAGAAAGTGCAAGGAGAAAAAGTGTAGCGATATCACTACATGTTGTATTATCGTGGGCCGAAGCAAAGATAAAGCACAAGGAACAAAAGTGTAGCAATATTGCTACATGTATTTTCATGACCTGAAGGCAAGAGAAAGAGTACGGAGGCAAAAGTGTCGCGATATCGCGACATGTCGCATTTTCGCAACTTAAGGAGAGAGAAAGTAAGAAGGCAAAAGTGTCGCGATATCGCGACATGTGTTTTCGCAGTGCAAGCTGAGAAAAGGACAAGGAGGCAAAAAGTGTCATGATATCGTGACATGTCATGTTTTCACGGTCAACAGCCAAGAAAAATTCAAAGGGGCAGAAATGTCGTGATATCATGACATATTGTTTTTGCATGACAAAAAGCAAAAATGAAGAACCTAGTCGAAGTTAAGTTAACTGGAGTAGAATGACAGTTATAGGGGCAGTTACAGAAAGAAAACATGTAGCTAAAATAAGAATAGTAAACTGAAGTCCGTTCGACTATTACAGAGGTAGTTACAGAATAAATTCATGCAACTAAAATAAGAACAGAGAACTAAAGTCAGAACGGTAGTTACAGGGCCTATTACGGAGTAAATTCATCGAGCGGTGGCCATACTGAGAGTCCCAAATAAATATACAAACCTATTAATAGGTTGCATGTAAGAATATTGCGTCAGAAAGGAGTTACTTACAGGAGTGGCTATTAATAGGCTACATGCGAGATTATGGAAGTTACAAAAGACTTGAGTTTCAAGATGAAAATATTATTATAAAAGGGCAGTTGCATGTAGAAGTGAAAGGGTAGCTCAGAATTGAAAAGTGAGCAGAGAAGGCTGTCAGAGCGCAGTAAATAGAGCGCGTCAGAAAGAGAGCGACTGAAAGACAGAGCGCATTAGAGAGAGAGCAGCTGAAAGATAAAGCGCGTCAGAGAGAGTGTGGTAGAAGGAGCACGGCTGAGAAATCATGACAAAATGAGATAAAGGTAGAGACATAAGAAGCGAAGGAAGAGAACTATAAAAGGGCCGTTGCATGGAGAAGTTAGGTTGCTGCTCATAGTGAAAAGTGTCATCGTATAGAGGAGAAGTGCTACGAAAAAGGGCAGAGAGAGCGCGGCTGAGAGAGCATGGCTAAAAGAGGGAAAACAAAGCTGTAAGAGTGTAGTAAGAGTGAGCCATAAGAAAGTCATAAGAGTGAGCCGTAAGACAGGGTTGTTAGAGTGCGGTAAGCAGAACCGTTGGAGTGGGTGTGTTTCATGAATTGAAACAGAGATTGGATGAGCAATAGACCAGTGAGGGTCTTGTAAAAGCGAAGGCATTTTTATGTCAAAATAGATTCAAAATAGAAATCCAAGTTGGTGCTTGGAATCAGGGGTTGGTGCTCCTTCCAGTCGGTGCTGGTAAATCAGGGGTTGGTGCTCCTTTCTATTGGTGCAGATAAATTAGGGGTTGGTGCTCCTTCCAGTGAGTGCTGGTAAATTGATTGTAAAGTTGGTGCTTTGCAAAGGCTAGATTTGGATGGGATTCCAAATAGTCTATTCTTGAGGAGTAGCCAAAACTGGTGAACCTCGTTACATCGTGTGTTGTGGAATGCTCTCTTGTTATATTTGCTTTATGTGGTTTTAAATTTTCATTGTTTTGGCTTTAAGAGTTGAATTTTTTAAATTTTAAAGAGCCACACTGATTCACCCCCCCCTCTCAGTGTCATTGTGAGACTAACAAAATCAAAAGGAGGGTTTTTTATCATAAAACTAACTTTTTTAGTGTCTTATAATTTTTGCATTTTAGTGACTTCTAGCCATTGTCTTATGCCATGAAATGGGTTGTAATAGGTGAAGGTCAAGATGATGTAGTTTCTCTATTGTTTCCTTTGAGTCTCGCACTTGATTTAATGGTATTGTGCTTATGTTGTAGGTCCATTAATTCAGGTTATTTTATGATTACCTCGGATCTTGCAGGGAGGAGCTTGCTAAACTAATTCAAAATTTGACTTTTTTCAGCTAACCAAATTTGCATATTTATTTATTTATTTATTTTTTAAGTTTGTTTTATTTCAAGCACTCAATATTTCCATTCTGGTCCTTTTCCATAATTTCTACTAAATTCTTTTTATTTCCATTATGGTCCTTTTCTAGAATTTTTGCTAATTTATTTTTATTTCCATTTTGGTCCTTTTTTCAGAATTTCTGCTAATTTCCTTTTAGTTTCATTTCTATTCTGGTCCATTTCCATGATTGTTAAGCTTTCAAGTTGTTTCCATTCTGGTCATTTTCCAGAATTTTTGCACCTCCAAACTTCATTAATCTAAATTTCAGATAAAACACATGGTTTAAGGAGGGATACTAACCTGCAATCGCACATTAAGTTAATATAAGAAGTGAAAGCTAACTTTGCTAACATGCTAACTTCTACTAATCACTATTAGGGTAGTGGAATCAACATAAGGAAGATAAAATGAACCCACTATCTAAAATTTACTTCATCTTAAAGGCACGAGCATTAAAATAAGGTGGAAAAATCCACATTTTGTCATTTGAAACCTTTTAAGCAAAGATAAAATACTTTACTAATAGGGATTCAGGGTAGCACCAATTAAAAAAAAAAAAACTTAAAAAGATTTGCTTTTATTTTACATTTGCTTTTTAGTTAGATCTTTCAATCACTAAGCATTATTTATAACCAACAAAGACCCCTTATTTATGGTCACATGCATTATTGAATTATTTCTGGCATTATTGTAATCTTTTAGATATTCTACCAGAACCTTGGAGAATTTGAATGTTTGTCATTTGGTTTCTTTTCAAGAGAGAGTTTTCTATTCAATACTCTACATGTGGTGGTATTTTGAAATTGGCCAAAAATATACACTCAAGAGGATCCAGTGTGAATATGCTACCAAAAAACCTAAATATAAATTAACACTCCATCCCTAGGGCACCAAATTTTCAATTATATGGTACTAGCCAGTACGACATTAAAACAAAGGGAGTATTGACAACATAGCAAGTGATAATCACTGACCAAGAATTTTTCTTGGATTTTATTGTAATTACAATGCAGAAGCCTGCATATGATGCACTTCTAGGTAGAGGTTGGCTATGAGTAGGAAAATTTAATAATAAATGGGGAAAATATCATATAATATTTAATAAGGGATAACACAAATATATGATTAACTTGAATAATCAAAAAATCAGTGAGGATGTTACCATGATAGATGAGTTGGGTAGTTCTTCAAGTGAAGAAGAGTATGAACCTAATGAAGAAGGGATGTTGTACGTAGAAAATTTTAGTGAATATGAAGCATGATGTAAAAGCAGACTTCTCCATTGGTAAATTGAGGAGTATGATATGTTTCAATGCATGTTCATCATGATATAAGAAATCAAAAGAAAATAACAATAGATAGCTGAGTCAAGAAAAAATTGGGAAGTGACATTATGCAATCAAGATCCACCATAGGAAGATGATGATATGGTGATCACATTCCTATTTTTATAAATGGAGGAGGCAAGACCAATTATAGAAAGGTGATAATTGGTATTGCACCCAAGAAAAATAAGGTGAATGCAAGTACATGTAAGGTTCACAAACGGTATGAACCAAATTATAGAGAAGGAGGAAGGAATCCCTCCAATAAATCATGCACTAGTACCATTAGCAATTAATTAGAAATGATAGGAATAATTCAAATAATTAGAGGAGGTAGTGTATCCATACCTCAAACAAAGATAATTACCCCACATAGTAGAAGGTTGATGTAGGATACAATTAACAGTACACTATGAGGATAGAATTGACACCTTCGATATGGATATTCCAGATTCAAAAAAAGATAGAGCAATTGAAGAGGAGTTGGCAGGACTCACTTCACTAGCACAAATAAGTATGATGCAATAAAGAATGCACTATCAAACATAATAGTTGTAGGATGAGTACAAGGTATTGAAATCATATAATGCAAGGCTTCATGGATAGATCATTCAAGAGATGGATGATACTATGCAATAGCTTGAGGAGAAATAGGTTACATGATAAAGAAAACTAGGAATAAACAATGAGAGTAGTGAGTAAGTGCCTCAAGAATAAGCAAGTACAAGTTCTTGAGGAAATAAAATCTTTTGAGTTGAAACACGAGATCTCATGCATGAAACACCAGTTACAAGAGAAGTAGCTAAGGTAGTATGGTGAGATATTGAGAAAGAACTCACACCTCCTGAGCCCCAATAAAAAATACATGCCAAATCAATTGATTTGAGTGGGAGGGAATGCCCTATTTAGTAAGGGATAGTGACCATGGAAGTGGATGTGATGACCTCTTAGTTCAGCAAAAGTACTCCATGCTCGACCAAATCCAAATGCATATGATATAACCTTTCAATAGTTGAGAAGGTAAATGAGGGAAGTTAAAATATTCTAACGAATAAGGGAATTACTAACAAAGTGGTCAGTACAAGGAATAGACAATTGTAATGACTCAAATATAAAGTCCAATTTTTTAAATGACTATATATAAATCTTGGTAAATTGTTCCCCACAATGTCACTTTAAAGAAATATGTTGGATGAAATAAATGATGCATGCACATCATCGGGTAAGAGTATTACAATGATTGGTATCGTAAGTACAAATAACATATGAGCACATAGACAATGTATAATTGGTGGAGGTAATTTTAAGCACTTAGGAAAGAGGGGAACCTATCCAACAATAAGATCCACCACCAAGAACCCCAAGTTCCTTAGGATAATTGATAGGTCAGATAGGAGGATTACGATCACCTAGAGGTAGTAGGGGAAGTATCTAACCTCCTAATCCAATATGACCAAGGGACATACCACTCATATATTTGAATTGGACAAGGAATGAAAATGGTCTTCATATACTATGGGAACAAGTAGTAAATCTCATAGGAAGATATTCATTAGGGCAACCACCCATGCATTGAATAGAACCCAGAAGGATAGAAGTAGGTAGATTTTACCTTAGGGAGAGGGTAACCCATTCAATATGATAAGGGATCCTATATTAATATGATGAGATCATGAAAGACAAGTGCAAGGTAGAGGACTTGCTAGTCAAGGAAGAGTATGCTTTATAGAGGAGGAAAGACAGGGAAGGTAAAGGAATCGCTCACCAATTTTAGAGGTAGACTTGATTCGAGGTGATAGGAGTAGAAGTTGGCCAAATGAAAGATGATTGGAAATGATAACCTTGCCTTGGGATCATGCAAGGGAGCAATAAAATATAGCTTTGCAATATGGACATGGTATAGTTTCAAATCATACAATTTGCAATTGCATAAACCCATTTTTTACAAATGACACTAACACTTATATGATTTCAAATTGTACAATGGGCCAACAAGTAGGGCCAAATCATACAAATGATATTGGTACAAATTTTATAATAGAGAGGGAACCCACAAAAATAAGTGAATCATACAAATAATAGATCAAAAACCAATTTTACGATTGTGCAAAATGAGGTGGTGGAACTCCCTAATGATATGTCAATAGAAGGGATCATACAAGTGAATGCCACTATATGATTTCCTAGAAGGTATGTGGTAAATAAAGCAATGAAAAATAGAAAATGTCTTAATTGTGAAAATCCCTCAAGATGCAATTAATATGGAATATGGTTGAGAACTAGAAATGGCGGCCCCTTTTGAGAAAAGAAAAAGAAAAAGAATAAAATATTCAAAAAGGCAAGAAAAAGACACAATTAAAAAAGACAAAAATGCATGCAAAAATGGGTGAGTTGGTAATAATCCATACAAAATATTAGAAATAACTGCAAAGAGGGTTGAGGTGGTGAAATTTTATGCAAAAGGACATTAGGGTTTAAAAAGCAAGTACCATACAAAATACTTTCACCAACTTAGCAAATCATATATTTGCGGTAGTGAATTTTAGAGTAATTTGAGAGCAAGGAGGGTGCAATAGGTGATTTTTATTCCACATGGGCATGCAAAAATCACTAGTTAACTAAAATTCATTGATCCATCATAAATTTGCACCATAGAATCTGCTTGTTTTTAAAGAAGCCAATCCAAATTGGAGAAAATCGATAAAGGATAGGGTTTTCACTTCAAAAATCTAGAATTGTTCTAGAAAATGCATTATAGGTGGAAAAACATGTTGATAAAATGAGGGTTTTTGGTATAAGGGTGCCATAGGAAACCCCAAGTAGAGAAAAACATGGCTTGGTTTTGATTTTTTCAAAAAAAGTAGAATGGAGGAAAAAATTGTAAACCCTAGTGCATGAAAAATTGGTTAGTGAAAAGGTTAAAATATCCTAGTCATTACATGTAGAAAAAATATTAAAAGGGACATTGTATATTAGATTGCTAGAATTCCACAAGAATTCATTGTATTGAGGAATTGCACTATTTAGAAAGAAATTGGTATAAGTCTACTAGAATTGCATTGAAAAATAGGAATTGCACACTGATAGTTGAAGGGAACCAAAAAGATCATGCAGATAAAAAAAAACATGAATTTTTGGCCAAGGGAAGGTCAAAAGAGCCATCTATATGATTTATAGGTGAAATTGTACAATTCTAGGAGAGATTGTATGATTTTAAGACAAACTAGGACCTGATTTGTGTATTTTGGAGGCAATTGTACATATTTTTATGCAATCATACAAATTTTGATGCCATTGTATAGAAGTGAAGCATACTTGTATGATTTGGATCTGATTGTATGAATTCTAGGTGAAATTGTATTATTTGGAGATCCAATTGTATATTTTTATGAAGTTGTACGAAATTGGTTACAATTGTACAATTTCAAGCATCATTGTACAATTTGGAGAGAGTTGTACAATTCCAAAAATATACATGTATGATTTAAGGAGACAGTGTATTATTGCCATAATTATTTGTAGGATTTGGGTGCAGTTGTACAAATTTTGAAGCTATTTTTGCAAAAATTGTCTTGAATTACTGAGTTTAATACGAGAGGTGCATAAGTGGTTTCAAATCAACCATGGGAGAAGAACGAGCTCTGTGCAAGAATTTTGAGCTTGTTTAGAATGAATTGCATCCACTGGGGTGGAAGGCTCACCAAGCCCATTACACAAGAGAGATTCACAACATAAGTAGATGAACAAGGTCTACCTAGTGTGAGGTCAAGGGTGTGGATTTTAGACACAAGGGAGAAGTGGCCACCATCCTTGGAGAGGAAGAGGGTACATGCCATGGAGATATCATCGAGTTTGGTGTGGTGGTAGATGAAGAGCACCATTATAATTTTGGATAGAGATGATGAAACCACCAAGAGCACACTAATGGGAAATTTACAGTGAGGTTCATTAGGAGACTATCCTATAGGAGCAAGAAGAACTGCTCAGTGAGGAGGAAGAAGAACTACTGGATACCACGGATATCACTTTTAGATAGCTGACAACAATTTTTTTTAAATGGTGGGAAAATTATAACCCTAGACATCCATTAAGAGGAGCATTGGTTAAAGTTGAAGTTAGTGTATTGGCACAAATTCCATCTTAGGACAAAGTATTCTATAATGAATACTTGTTGTATATCATACAATAGTACAAAACTAGTAAGAATAACACCTATGTGTAGGTGAATAATCAACATATTAGGGTGGAATTATCAAAAATGCAATTTTTAAGGACATTTGAATTACCTAAGGATAGCATGTTTTGAAAAATATGGTAGATCAAATTGAGACCCATAGGCTGATTAGTACACTTACATGTGTGAAGTCTCTAGTAGTGACTAATATTTTTGGTTCTAGAAGTCATGGAATCAAGTAGAGCTAGTTGAAGACAAAAAAACTTGCTTGTGCAATGAATGTAGTGATGGCTCACTTGTTAGGAGAAACATGATCCTATGAGATGTCAATCTGGATGGCAAAATATATGGAGGGAATCACCCAAGGAGTCAAGTATTATTACGAATACTATTTAGAAAAAATAATCTAAATTTTATTGGCTAGAAGGACAAAGACCTTTGCCATGACCTTTCATGGTATTGCTCTCATTCTGGATGCATTGTCCCAAGTAGGAATTTAGTTTCCAAGCTTGAAACTGCCTCATTATTTATCACTAGATAAACCCACTATATTGCAATGGGTAAATACCGTACCTCTTTAGAAAGTGAATCTAGAGAAACCTTGATCGAAGAAGGCAATAAATAAACTAGAGCCTTTGATTATGGAAGAGACTTCATAAGATGAGGAAGTCCATCCTCGAAGGAATAGATGAAGATAGCTTGAACCTACTTTGGAGTAGCAAGTAGTTGAACAAAGGCCACAAGAGCAACCACTGTCTCAAGAAGAGGAGGTAGTAGCATCAATATCCAATCTAGTATATATTAGAACACGTAGGCAATGGGAGAGATAGAAGATCGAGCATAATTCCCTGTAAAAGGAGCAACCTAACTCTATGCTTGAGAATTTAGATGAGTTGCACTTGGATTTGTAAAGTTTGAATTTTATGGATATAAATGTTCTATGTGGCATAGGATAAATGGGAGAAGTGATGGGGTCTCTTGTATTGCTTTAGACTAGTAATTTTGATATTTTGGATTCATCTAAAATCTGATAGGAACCCATAATGAAATCACCTAAATAAAAGTAAAAACAATGATAGTAGCTCTATAAAAATAGGCTAAGGGCAAAAAGATAAATATTATCATGCAAGGTGGAAATAGTCAATAGGAGCAAGCAAGCACACATCCACCGCAAGAATAGTATGATCCAACTCTGATAGTTGCAGCAGTAATGGAAGTACAATTGAATCCATAGGTCAAGGAGTCGGTAGAAACCTAGCAAGAGGACTTGCCTAACAACAAAAGGAAGCCCAAGCACTTATGGTAGAGAAATATATACTCAATAAGATCATCAACATGGAAGAGGTTAGACCATACGACGAATAATAGATGGATAATATTGTAGCTCGCATGTCACAATAGGAAAGGATTATAGTAGGTACAATCATAGAGGTTATGAAAAGTTTCATTCCATAGGAGAAAGAAGAAGAGAAAACTCCACCATAGGAAAGGGATGCGAGGCTTTGTACAAAATTATTGCTTGAAGCACCTCAATTTGGTTTTTCAAGGAATGATGGGGAAGACACAAATGGACATGTGGAGTACTTCCAATATGTTAGCAAGATGTTCACTAGTGTCAGATTGCAATTTTTTATTGATGCTATTAGAAAACTAAAGTAGTGGAGGAAGCAAACCTTCATTAAATTGGAGAAGGTCATGGATTGGATGTGTAGTGAAGAGTGTACCAGATAAATAACCCAAATTCATACACAAAACCCATGGTGGTTATTAAGTGCAAAGGCAAAAATAATGTTGAGAATTGCAAATTTATTGGATGGAGTAAAGACTAATTACAAGACATATCCACAAGTGTATTTGGATGGGGCAACATGTCAAAGCTATCCATTGAATACACTGGATACAAAATTTCAAAGGGTATCTTCAAAATTAGTCTTCATATTACAAAAATTGAATTTCCTAACACATTGGATCGAGTGGCTAAGATTGAGCCTTTAACATATCTACCCAGCCAAGGAAGCACAAAAGGAAGAAGTGGAGGCTAATCGAAATAAAATGGTTGCAATTGAAAAAAACTAGAACATAGCAAGATCGAGGCTAAGGAAATGTTGAAAAAGTAATAAGTTAAATGGAATGACATTAATATTTCTTATGAATATAATTTATGCTCATAGAAGTAGGAGAAGCAACTTGTGATCTGGCAAGCAAAAGAACACACGAAGCAGTTAGAAGCACAACTAGCAGCACAGAGTGAACAACTGGCCAAATAGGAAAATAAATTGAAGAAAACCAAATAAAAATTACATTAGAAGTATTGTAAGATCAATGATATGGACACAGGTGCCAAGCACTATGATAAAATTATCATGGATCATAAGGCTCAACTTTGTGCTAAGGATGAACATATTTTAGCTTGTGAAGTTGATATACATTAGAATCTTAAGGTAATTACAAAGAAGAATGAGGAGTTAGCCATAGAAGCTTACATAAATGCACATTGATACAAAAAATATGTAAGGGAGCATCTGAGTGAGATAATGAGTTAGCCTAATTCTTGACTATTGTGGAAGAGAAGACCAATAAGTATGGGATGAAGGCTATGGAACTTGACCATTATGTAACCAGGTTGTAGAGTGAATGTGCCACTCTTCATATTTAGCTTGAGGATTTTCAATATGACTAGTCTACCAAAGAAAATAATACTAAGTTTATGAGGGCACCAAATGATGTAAATGGGAGGGCATAGGTAGGAAGAAAATCCACCTCCCAGAAGTGAAAACAGGATTTGCACAATTTTGTAGTTTTGTCAATTTTGTTAGATGTATAGTTTATCAAAACGTACACATGTGATATTTTATCTAATTGTACAAATGAGAATCTAGAAAATGTACAAGTGGGTAAAATTGTACAAATTTATAAAAAGTGCAATTAGAAATTAAATTTAAATCACGTGAAATGTGCATTTAAGTTAACTTTCATAATAATAAAATTAGACTTAGAAAGACCTTAATGCAATTTTATTGTTACGAGGATGGTAGTTGTAAATGGTGTTTGTCTTAGGAACAAATTTTGAATGGATTTGTAAAGAATTATAAGGACACCCCATTCAATTTTAATGGTTGTTCATCATCGTCCAGTTGTTGTTCATTCATGTTAATTGATGGTTGATGATAGTTGTTATTCATTGTTGATAGTTCAGTCATATTATTGTTCATGGTGACTTTTCATGGTAATTGTACATATTAAGACATAATAATTGAAGAATAATTATAATTGTGAGTTATTATGAATTATACTATGTAATTGAATTGTAATGTTAGATTATGTATTATGTGCAAGTATGGCCAAAATGGTGTGGAATATGGATATTGTGGCAATGGAATTATACTAATTATAAACTCTTAACCTTGGATAATATTGAGGAATTGATCCTACACATTATTATTGATGTACATAGATGTTACCATGATGTTGTAATTTTTTTGGAAATGTTCTTGGTGATAACAATTGATGGACAACGAACTAGGGTTTGCTTGTCTTGGAATATGGTAGCAAATGCATTAGAAAAGTAACCAAAAATTTCCCTTATAAGAATCCATGATAAATATGGAAAATATGAAGTGATAGTTGCAAAAATATTTTGTGCCAAACCATACAACCAACTAATCAAATCGTACATTTGATCTTTTACCTAATTTGGAATGGAAATTGCATGGTGAAACTTGCCAATTATGGAAAACTAGGGTTTTGGAGAAAATGATTACAAAACTGATCAATTTGAGTTACAAAATGACTTCCAATGAGTTTACTAAGTGGTAAATCATACCTACCAACCTATTGTATGATTTAGATTATACAACTATATGATTTGCAAATTTGGTACAAGGAGTTTTGTAAAGTTGTAAATCATTCACTAGCAATACAAGTTGTACAATTTGGGTCAAAGTGATTCTAAAGCATAGAAATTAATTCCAAAATATTCCACTTCACCTCCCATTTTAAGAATAATTCCCCTTGTTCTACATCTCTAAATTCATTTAAAAGGATGGAGGTGATCTAGTTGAAGCTTGGCTGAATAAGTTGGAGACCTACTTCTCCATGAAAAACTATTCTTTGATAACTTGGACTTGTTGGACCACACTCCATTTATAGGATAATGGGTTAGAATTGTGGAACACTTTTAAGTTTTATATAAAAATTGAGGGTATAAACCTATCATGGGTAGGGTTTGTTGAGTCCTTTAAGAAAAGACTCCTTACTGAACAACATTATATGGAAAAAATCAAGGAATTTTCCACACTTGTCGTAGTAACAATGAAAATATAGGTCTACCACCAAAACTTTATAAAATTGCTTAAAAATGTACCACTCTATGAGCAAGAGGAGAATATGAAGGTACATAAGTTTATCTTGGGAGATAATCCTAAGATAAGGTCAATAGTAAACATGAATAAGCCTAAGAATATCTAGAAGGCTTATGATTTGGCTCATCAAGCTAAACCCAATCTACAATTGAATATGTCTTCCTTTAATCATGCAATTTTATCAAAAAGGGATCAACAATACTCAAGGAAAAGGAAGAGTGATGGTTATCTAAAATGAGAGTAGTATCAGGAAAAGAGAAGTAAAAATAATCCAAATATGGAAAAGAAAATTTATGGGAAGAAAGGGAGTTCCAAGAATAAATTCTAGAAGAGAAAGGATAACAGAATCCCTCAAGCATAGAAACAAAAATAACCATCTCAAACTGAGAAAATGGGGAAAAAATAAACAAGAGAGGTATCTTGGTCCCAAAGGTGGTTGCTATGATTGTGGGTACCTAATTATATAAACAAGTTTCCAAATTGATCATGACCAAGAAAGAAGACAAAATAACCCAACCACATAATTTATGCAACAACTAGAAACAAGAATCTAGACAATCAAGCCACACCCATGATTATAGATGGTAAGTTTTTTTATAAGAAAGTTAAGGTTTTGATAGATAGTAGAGCTACAAATAGTTTCATTACTTCTAGTATAGTTGAGCATTTGCTAAAAAGGCCAAGATTTTTTGCACAAGGGTGGAAATTTGAGTATGGGTTTGGATAGACCTACTCAATGGATCAATGTTTTCCCATAGCTAAGATTACCCTACCCAACATTTCTACCCTTTGGAACTTGTATGTAGTACCAATACATGCCTTTAACATCATCTTGGGGATGGACTAACTCAAATATCATGAAGCCTTAATTAATTTATAAGATATATGGATGGACTTTATACATAAGGATAAGCAACGACTGAGGGTACATAGAAAAAAATGATTTTTTATCCTTAGATGATCTCTACAAATGTAGGTAAATAAATCTATCAAAAAAGGTGGTATGGTCTATGTCATTAAATTGAATCACAAGACCAAGCATAAAAATAAAGAAGAATTGTATGAGGAAAACCCAATACTACAGGAGTTTGGCAATGTCTTCCCTAAATATTTTTTAGGGCTACCACCTAAGCATGAATTTGACATCACCCTCAAACTCTTGCCAGGTTCAAAACCCATTCATAGAACCCTTTATAAGATAAATATTATATAAATACAAGAATTAAAGGTGCAACTTTAGGGATTGCTAGAAAAGAGGTTGATTAAACCTAGTGTATCACCATAGGGTGCACCAGTTATTTTTTTCAAAAAGGATGGTTCACTAAGATTTTGCATAGATTAAAAAATGTTGAATAAAGTGATTGTAAATAATAGGTACCCTTTACCTTGGATTGAGGATTTGTTTGATCAAAACAGGGATGCCACTATATTACCAAATATTGAGTTGAAATCAAGATACCAGTAGTTGAGAATGTATGAAGAGGATACTTACAATACTTATTTCAATACTAGATATGGACATTATTAGTTTATAGTTTTACCTTTTGGACGATCTAATGCCCTGGAAACATTCAAGCATTTGATGAACAGTGTGTTTAGAGAACACTTAGATTAGTTTATGTTAGTATTCTTGGATGACATTTTGATATATTCCTAGAATAGTGGGGGCATGTTAAGCATTCAAGTATTGTGCTAGGCTTGTTGAGAAGGAATCAACTTTATGGGAATCTATCAAAATGTGATTTCTATGTCCCTAATATTCAGTATCTAGGACATATCATATATGTTGAAGGTATAGTAGTAGATCCAAAGAAGATAGAGGCTATATTAAGATGGCCATCACCCACTAATATTCCTAAAGTGTGAAGCTTCATGGGTTTGTGTTAGAGTATATTATAGTATTTGGTGCATGCCAATGTACCACCTTGGATACATAACTAGAGTAGGAGTTTACTTTAGAGTAAGGTTTGAATAGTTACTTCAAGCAAGTAATAAATGCATAAGTGTTAGAATATGCAATTATGTAAATGTGCATATAGTCCACATGTACATGAGTCATAGGATAGTATATGAAGAGTCATGGGTAGAGTAAATAACAAAGCACATATCTTCCTATATATAGGTATTTACGGTATAGAGTGAAAATTTGAAGAAAAGTAAAAGATATAGTGATAATATCACTATAGAGAGTTAGATTATAGTAGTGATTAGGTACAATGTAGTTCTTCGTTGAAAATTTTGGAGTGTTCAAGTCCTCCATTATATTGCATTGTACTATTTTCATGAGCTTTCATTAATGGTATATTTATGAGTTATTGCAGAAATATATCTCATTATTTTCTTGCATTTTTTAATGCCATTATCATATACTTATCATTGCTTACTTATTTTACATATTTTTATTGTACTTATTTTAATAGACATCATCAAAAGATAATAGTGGTATCAGAGTACATGGTATATCCATAGGAAATAGGAAGATCCACAAGAGATATTGAGAGGAGATTAAAAATATCATTTTTTGAATTTCTAAAAATACATTTGGATGAAGTCTTTCCACAAAGTTACAAAAAAACTTGTGAATAATAGGACTCAACATTGTTTCCACTAGACTGATAACTCAACTAGTGAAGACTTATTATCTCTAGATTTAAAATTTTCTGCCATTGTAGTTTCTAATAATTTATTGCAAATGAAAATATATTTAAAGAATGTTGGGAAGCTTCCTACAAGAGCTAGGAAGAATATATTCTTTGGAATCAATCCAGTACTTGAAGCAACAAGTTGGAGATTGAATATTTGGATACCTAAGGATAAGGTCCCATTGCAATATTGTAGACATGTAGATTACAAAAGAAAGAAAATGGGTAGAGGATCCTTATTGTAGATTGAAGAATAAGAAACTCAATAAAATATTCTAGGAGAAAATTGGAGGTTGGTGATACCCATTGAATATTGAAGACTACATATTACATATTGAAGGAGGAAAAAATAAATCAAGAAGCTAAAGATACCCACAATAGGTCCCATTAAATAACTTATAGTTTTGAAATATTGAAGATAGAGAAGGACTAGAAAATGTCCCAGTATAGAAGTAGTAGATTGAAAATATCTATGAGTAGATCTCATTATAAAACTTCCATAGTTGAATATTGAAGAAAAGGTCTCATTGAGAAGACTAGAGAAGCTACAAAAAATTGAATTCCCTAGGAGAAGGCCTCAATATACTTGAAAGGAGAAACAAGGATAAGGCTCATTGAAGGAGACTTGAACAAGCCCAAAAGCAGAAGAATTTGGCAAGGATTTTGCCAAATTTTTTAGGATGATAGTGAAGATCTCAAGACAGACATAATCTTGATAAGAATACCACTAGATAGGCCAATATTAAATTCAAAATTTGAATATGAATTTGAAGGATAAAGGAGTTAGAAGAATCCACAAAATCCAAGAGATTTGAATATTACCATTGAAGGCAAGAAGGCTCATTCGAAAAAAGGAAGTTGTTGGTTTCTATAGCAGAAAATTGAAGGTATCTAGGAGATAAATCTCAATTGCAATTTGGAGGATTTTCATACCAAATTTTATAGATCCAAGGACATTGTTTTGAAGGTGAAATTTACTAAGAAAGGGTAGAAATAAGGGCATCATTACTAGTTGCTAAGTTTCAAATTTCAAGAGAGCATCATGAAGGATAATCAAAACCACCAAACTACATTTTTGAGTAGCAAGTTAGAGGGTTTTTAGAGCTGCAAATTTGGTGAGTTAAATAGTTTTTTTTATATCAAGAAAGAACTATTATTTCATCTAATATAAGGTAGCAATTTAGGTGTATCTAATAAGCAAGAAATACATCATCTACATAAGTCATTAATATAAGCAATATTGGTGCAAAAGGTTCATTAGTTGAACATTAGTTATTTGGTTCATAATCAAGTTTCATTAAGCACCATATTAGAAGTTAAATTTACAAGGGAGGGAGTTTCAAGTTTAAGTCTTCAAGGAAGTTCAGAAGATAGTTTCTACAAGGTTAAAACCTACACATAAAATATAGGAGTTAAGAAATAAAATATCAATATCATATCTTCTATTAAAAGCGAGAAGATGCTATACTAAAGCATAGATTGCATTTACTAGAGTGTAAAGTTAAGTCATCCAAAAGGGTACATTAGTTTCATGATTAAAATATTGGGTTATTTATTTTTAAGTTAGCGAATAAAAGGACTTATAGGAGATATTTATCTTATAAAGAATCCATTTTTAATCTACCAAGGTGTTGAAAAAGAAGTCGCCTCATCAAGGAATATAGAAATCTTCAAAAGTATACTATAATATCTCTTAAGTATGGTGCAAATCAGGGCATAAGTATTTACATTATTACACCATATTTCTCTTGTTCTACATAGCATAAAAATTTCAAAGCTAGAGTGTCTTAAAGACACTACAACAACCAATATATTACATCTACAAACCAACCATATTATCAAGTTTGTAGAGCAAACTTCAAGTTTAGGAAGAGAGCCAACAAAAGGATCAATAACAAAGGTTTTCAATGTTTCTAAAGACACCAAATCCAATTCCATTAGACTCATTAAAATAGTGCATATAGTAGCATAAGAGAACTAATATACAATATTCAAGAACCTACATAAGGTAGTATTGCACCCATTGCAAATCTACGTAAAGTAATAAGGATAATGTATTGAAATCATAAAGAAGAAACATAAAATATAAGGGTGAAAAAAATAGTACATTACCCAATAAATATCTTGGATAAACCACAATCTAAGAGGATAGCATTGAAGCATCCTCGAGCTACCATCGATTGGAGATGAATGGCTAGCTAAGAGGATAGCGTTAAAGCACCTAAGAGTTATCATATATTAGAGAAGAACCACCATCTAATAATGCAATATTGGATCATATTAGAACCATCATTTCTACCTTACAACCATATTTTATAGATATAACTTTGTGGAAGAGAAGTACCACCACTCATTGGAGAAAGAGTGTTGAAGCCAAGACCAAACAACTTGCATTCATTAGCAAGAATCATTTAGGAAGTAGAAGATGTTGAGGAAGAAATTGAATGCAAGGACAAGAAGTGCCACTTGCTACCTCAAGCTAAGGTATCTTATGCCACTTGGTATAACAAAATAAGACATTAAAAAATTCTTCATAATACCTGTGCAGAAAGAGAGCATCTAGGATAGAAGTAAGCCCATATTGGGCCTTGAAAATATCATTCAAAGGTTTTGAGGAATAATAATCATCACACAACATTCAAAGGTGGATAAGAGCATTGTAGGCACCTAAACTAATTCTCTTCAAGAAATTAACCTTCATTTACATGTCTAAGCAACATATGTGCCACATGGTCAGTGTTCCAAGAAGGTACGAAGCATATTAAGCACCCAAGTTGAATAAGAGTGTAGAGAAAGAAAGCACAGAGATTGAGCATTGGAGTTGAACATTGAGTAGAGTCAAAATGCATTTAAGGAGAAGTATATTATCATAAAGTGCTTATGATAAATAAATG
Organism: Wollemia nobilis; assembly: GCA_028583015.1. NCBI lineage: Eukaryota > Viridiplantae > Streptophyta > Pinopsida > Araucariales > Araucariaceae > Wollemia > Wollemia nobilis. The sequence continues at coordinate 10,352,891 of JAQPPZ010001925.1, forward strand.
CTCTCAATCATACATAGGATACTAGCATTACAACATAAAAAACGTGGATAAAGAGCCAAACTAGACGCCAATCAGCATACACATTTCAAGGAAGGTAAAAGCTTTACATAATTAAATATTTGATTTCCTTAAGGAGTTATAAGGTACTTAACATAAGGTTGAAGTTTATTACTACATTGAAGAACCAACCTTAGTTAATTAGAAGGCAACTAAAGCAAGGGGAGTATATCCGAAAAGATATTTTAATTTGCAGGAGGTTCTAACATTAAAATATTTGTAAATAATTAATTAGGAGATATACAATTTTCAACATTGGAAAAATTGAAATACTAATTTGCAAATATTATTACTTTATAAATTTCCAAATTAGGGAGATATAAGGAATACTACAAAAAAAATTAGTTTCTTGGAATTTAGAAAAGTGAACCATTGAAAACTGAAGGATTGAAGGAGAAAAACTATAATTGCTTGAAAGTTGGAAATTGCATTTTACATTAATCCAACTAAGCGTTCTTGAAGGAAAAGAACCTTACTAAAACTTGAAGGTGCATCACCATTTATATTTATCTTTCTACTTACTAATATTAATGAGACAAAAGGAATTCAACTCAATCTAGTAAAGCTAAACATACTATCAAGGTTCATAGTACATTCAAACAATTGGTAAATAAAAGGTATTTTACAAAACTTGTAAAATTGAAAAGTTCTTAGCAAGGTTGGGCATATACTCTAAACTAGGGAGATATAAGGTAGTCTCCAAATATCATAATTATAACAAACAAATTCATTCTCACTGAATCCCAACTACTTAGAGGTCCAACTTACTCTTAATAAAAAAAAAAAGGGTAACTTTGATAATTGAAAAAATTTGGGATATAGTGAAAGGAATAAAAGACAAATATACTTTAGGTGAATGAGATTCAAAAGTTTAAAGAAAATAAAGCAAAATCAGTAATGATAATAACTTTTATCATGATAGATGAAATACAACCCCACATTAGTTTAGTAGGAACATCTACAAAAGCATGAAAACCTTAGCCAAAATATTTGAAGGGAAGAATTAATCCACTATCTTAAATATTCAAACTCAATTATATTCTCTAAAAGTGGATAATAGTGAAAGTATATAAATATTTCTAAGGAAATTAGTGGATATAAAAGGAAAATTATTAACCTTAGGAGAAAATGTTGAAGATAAGTTCCTTGTTCAAGTAACCCTAAGAGCACTTGAAGACAACTACAAGCACTTAGTTTCATATTCACAAATCCTAAGAAAAGATACTTATTTTGATGATTTAGGCAATATCCTTAAATAATATGAGGCAAAAAATACAGTTAAATATGAAATGACTAAGAATTCATTAGTTTCAAAATATAATGCATAGGAAAATGTTGCCTCATCCTCAAAAGTAAAAACACCATGGAATAACAAATATTGTCAAGTCTACAAGAGGAAGGTACATAGTACCAACTACTATAGATTCAATCCTCTAAATTATTATCAAAGAAATTAGAAAAACTATGGAAGCCAACCAAATAAGCCATTCCAACCAAGACAATATCAAAATTAGTATAGTCCACATCAGCAACAATTTCAATGTTCATATCCTTCTTAGACTCAATACAATACAATATCGAGAAGAGAATAAAAAAGTTTCTTAGTACACAAGATCCAAGAAATTCAACTAGAAGAACCTATAGAGGAACATGAATTTAAATCTCACTTAGCAAAGATAGCATTTTATGAAGATACTAACTACTTGCTTAAACAAAATACAAGCAAGGAGTAGAATAAATATAGTAGAAAATAAGAGTACAAATTCCCAAACCAAATTAAAATCCATATTGAATACTAAAATCTTCAATACTTAAATAATGTAATACAAGGGGGTGTTAGAGTATATTACATTATTTAGTACATGCCAATGTACCACCTTCGATAGATAACTAGAGTAGGATTTAACTTTAGAGTAAGATTTGAGTAGTTACTTCAAGAAAGTAATAAATGCACAAGTTTTAGAATGTACAATAATATAAATGTGCATATAGTCCACATGTACATGAGTCATAGGATAGGTGGATGAAGAGTCATGGGTAGAGTAAAGGCCAAGGCACATATCTTCCTATATATGCCTATAAGGTATAGAGTGAAAAGCTAAATAGAAGTGAGAGAGAGAGAGTGGCAATGCTACTATAGAGAGTTAGATTATAGTAGTGAGTAGTTACACTGTAGTTCTTCATTGAAAATTTTGGAGTGTTCAAGTCCTCCATTATATTGCATTGTACTATTTTTGTGAGCTTTCATTAATGGCATATTTTTGAGTTATTGCAAAATTCTATTTGAATATTTTCCTACATATTTTAGTGTCATTATGATATACTTATCATAGCTTACTTATTTTACATCTTGTGATTATGTTTCCTTTTATATACATTATCAAAATCTAAGAGCTTGATAGGGTGTTATAGGAAATTTTTTAAAGACTACTCTAAGATAGCCTATTCTGTAACCAAACTTCAAATAAAAGGGAAGGAATATAAATGGATGGATAAGTGTGAAGTCACTTTTGAGATGCTTAAACAAAATCTTCCTACTGCACATGTTCTCAAGATTCTTGACTTGCAGGAAAATTTATCAGTTTGTACTTATGCTTGTTTGGAAGGTTTGGGAGGAATTCTATCTCAGGATGATTCAGTCATAGCATGAGTTAGGGAAACTCAAGAAACATAAAGTCAAATATGCTACACATGACCTAGAACTATTAGATATTGTGCATACCCTTAATATTTGGTAGCATTATCTGTTAGGAAATCATTTTTGAGTTAAGGACTAACCATCATAGTTTAAAGTACATCTTTACCCAACAAATGCTCAATGCAAGGCAAATAATATGGATCAAGTTCTTAGCAGAATATGATTTTGATATAGAGTATATCAATGGTAAGGAAAATAAGGTTATTTATGCCTTGAGTAGGAGGTGATATATAGTTGCTTTGAACCAATGTCACATGGAATTGATGGACCAATTCAAGGAAATGCAAGCATAAGATCAGTTTTGCAATGAAATATGGGTAAGGATGGAAAGGAACTATGATGATAGTAAGGATTTTGGCATGAAAAATGGACTTTTATATTTTAAGTATAGGGTGGTGATCCCTAGAGTTGGTGATTTAAGTAATTCGATTATGTAAGAGGTGCATAGATCTCCTTAATCTACTCACCCAGGAGGGGTTAAAATGTGGGAGAACATGAAAAATACCTTCTATTGGTCGGGGATGAAGAAGGATATCACTGATTTTGTGGCTTAATTTTTGGAATGCCAAAAGGTAAAATCCAATCATAGACATCTAGCATGATAATTATACCCACATGATATACCAATAAGAAAATGGTAGATGATATCTATGGAATTCATAGTTGGATTACCTAGGACTAGGTATGAACATGATGTAATTCTTGTAATGGTTGATAGACCGACCAAGGTTTCTCATTTTATTCTAGGCAACACCAAGGATGATGTCGTGATAGTGATAAAACAATTTGTTGAAGATATGTTTAGGTTTCATGGTTTTCTTGAGATGATTATCTTAGATAGGGACTTCAAATTCACATCTAAATTATAGCAGGCTCTTCATTGTGCAATTGGCACAAAGCTAAATATTAGCCCTACATACCATCTAAAAATAGATGGTCAAATGAAAATAGTGTATCAAATATTGGAATACATGCTCTAGATGTATTATAAGGACCAAAAATATCAATGGGAAGACTATTTACATCTAGTTGAGTTTACATATAACAATGGGTACCATGCTTCCTTGAATATATGACCATTTGAAGCCTTGTATGGTAGGATATGCAGAACTTATCTATATTAGAATAACCTAGAGGATCAGGTTGTTATTGGACCAAATGTAGTCAAAAATATGGAGGAGCAATTCAATATAATTAAGCAAAGGCTAAAGGAAGCCACCAATCATCAAAAAAGCTACATTGATCTAAAGCATTCACCTAGAGAATTCTCTGTAGGGGATAGAGTTTTCATAAGAGTCAAGCCAATGAAGAGTGCCATTAAGTCTACTAAGTTGGATCCTCATTTTTTAGACCTTTTGATATCACTAAGAAGATAAATATGGTGGATTATAGACTTACCTTACCACCTAACCTATCAAATATCCATGAATCTTTCCACATATCCCTGCTTAGGAAATATGTTGTTGATCCTAATCATGTGTGAGATATTCCCAAATTGTAGGTGATAGATCCATCAGCCATTGAAGTGAGTCCAGTAGGGATTTTTATATTTTTTTTCTAAATTTATGAGGAAACAAACTCTAGAACAATGCAAGGTCCAATGGGAAAAATATTCAAAGAAAATACCACTTGGGAAAAATTGGATGAGATGAAAATATAGTTTCCTTATTTGTTTGAATAATGATGAAATGTAATACTATGCAAGATCACAATAGACTATGTTTAGTCAAAGAGAGGGAGTATGTCATGACCCTCCTTGGTAGTACTAAACCTTCAATTTGGACTATGTATTGTGAATGATGTTTAATACTTAGTTTAATGGTTTTATTGGTTACATGCTTTTGATATTGTGTTCATTTTTGCATAATAATATGGTATTGCTGATACACTGCTTGGTTGTAGGATCATGTACTCTTGTGTGTGCATAAGAGTATTAGAAACAGGGAAAAGAGAGACCATATTGAAGGGGAAATTATGACCAAACAACTTAGGGTTACATGAATGAATACCCTCTTTCATGTAGGTGCATTATTAATTTTATTATGTTACTATTCATACCTTTGGGCTAGGAAAGTTTCTTGCAATTACCCTCCTTAAAATTAGTAGGTGATAGCTTGGGTCTATCTTAAATAGTAAACCACTCATTTAGGGATAAAATGAAGGTACAAAATGATGAGAGAGTGCTTTTTTTCTTGGCATGATTATAGGCCAAAAATGGCTACATCTCACACAACTCAAATTTTGTAAAAAATAAGCTAAACTCAATAAGAAAAACCAAAATTAGGTAAACAACATAGAAGCATGACAACCTTCCATATTTGTTAATTTTGTAAAAATTAGAAAATTGTTGGAAAGAAAGGTCATGAAGGTCAAAACTCTCAAATCCATTGAAATTGCCAAAAGGGGTTTAAGCTATAAAAGGTGATGTGACTGACCAAATTCTTTTTTAGTGTTGTGTTTGGGAGCAAATCATGAGTGTAAGCCAACAAATTTTGATATCATGAATCCATTTTTGATAAGTTAAAATTGACCAATGCTTACTATGATGTACGATTTTCTGGCCCTCTTTGTATAGAGCACGACCACGAGAAAAAAGATATTTCAAATGCTCTAATCCATTATTTTTTTGTTTCCATGATTAGAATGTGTAATATGTACAAAGTTAGAAAAGTGTGCATGGTCTCCTGTCTCCTTTGATTTTGGCATGAAAATAAGAAATTCTTCCAAAATATGTAATGGATGAGCGATCGTGGCATGACTTCATAAATAATAAAGTTCTTGAGACCAAGGATGGCCATGTTTCTATGCAAAATACAAGGGAGGTCTCACCTTTTAGAAATTTGCTAAGCTAAGAAATAAATAAAGCTAAAGGAATATTCCGTTAGCCACAAGGTAAACACACTAACATGGTGAAAATTCAAATCCATGGTTTTTCCTATTTTTATGGCTAAATTGGTCCAAAGCTAGAAAGGATAATATTTCATGTGAATTCTAGAAATATAAAGGAGGAGAGTAGCCACAAGTCAGCTAAAAATAGTTGCAAATTCTTATATCAACCATGAAGATCGAATCTCTCATGAATTCAAATCACCAATATCTTTTTGCATGATTGCCTATTACAAAGAGCAGAAGAGAGCAAGCTAGACACCATGAAGGCTAAAAATACTAGGTTGTGGTCCAAAAAATTTAGCTCAATTTTTTTTTGTAGATCTACGACCATGGAGATATAACAAGAAAGGTATAACATTGTTGATTAAGTAAAGAAGACTTCATCTAGGGCAAGTCTCTATGATACACTTCCCCCCTGGCCAAAATGATTTACTAAAAGCTTTTCTAAATAAGAAGTCTCAAGGGAATGAGACTACTACTATGTTCAACCTAGCTCATGACCAAGAGAAAATATCTCTTGTCACCCTAAATAATAAGCCTCCTCAATTTTACATTTCCTTTAGGATGGAAGGGTAGATAGTTCACAACTGCATGATATATTTAGGGGTTTCCACTATAGTCATACCTAAGGAAATTTATGATGAAATGGGAATGGAATACACACACTCATGTCAAGTAGTTTTATAGATTTATGGAACCCCTATCAAATAAATGAAATTACATAGAGCTCCAAAAATCACTATTGTGCAAGAAATTGTGATGGTGGACCCTGAGACCTATTTTGGTCTGTCTTTCTAGAGAATTTACTACCAGTTTAGGGGGTTACATTTATTTGGACTACTTTGGCATGATGATCCCTCATAAAGGTAAGAGAATAAGGTTAACACCTAAGAAACTAGTGACTTACCATATCGATAAAATAGATGAGGATATGTATAATCACTCATCCATGGAAGAACAAAAATAGAACTCCTCGAATATTTAGAAGTTGATGATCAATTACCATTTAGATATGTACATTATTTGCTTGAAATAAGGGTGAGTACATACAACATATAATCTAAAATAGAGAAAAAGACTCCTGGTATTTCCAACCAATCATTAAGAAAATCTAAAATATGGATAATGTATTTTTATGGAGTAAGATGCAGGAACGAAACTAGAGTAGGGGTAGTTTTTATGTCCCATTCAAAGGGAGTTAAAAACTTTTCTTATAGACTCACTTGGTATTGCACAAACAACATTGCAAAGTATGAGGCTTTATGCCTAGAATTTATGCAAGTAAAAAATATGGGCATAAATATGTTAGATATTTATGGTGACTTAGAACTAGTGGTCAAACAAGTTACTAAAAAATGCAGCAACAAGCACCACTACCTGAAAGCTTACAGAAATAGGGTATGGGACTTGATGGAAGTATTTTATGCTTCAAACTTACACCTTTTTTTAAGATGACAAAACACTCTAGCAAATGCTCTAGATGCAAAGGGAGCTAATTTTTCTCCATAATAATACTATGGATTAGACAAGAATAAAAGGGTTAAGCTTTTCTTCAGACCATCAGTACTGAATAAAGAGATATTCTAGTAAGTGTTTGAAAATGATAAGTAAATTGTAAATTGTTGACTTCCTGATCAAAGAGATCGATTGTGTCAACTTGTAGGATGATATGTCCCAAGGGATAGATCATAAAAAAATCATATAGCTAAATAATAACCACATATCTAAAGTATTAATCACCATATAAATCCTCTTCAACAATGAATATGGGAAGAAACTAAAGCAAATGAAAATTGATGATAAGATCTACAAAGAGATCAAAGTAGAAGCTAGAAAAAATATAGAACTTGGTATTAAATGTAATTCAATTAAGGTTAAATGATTTAAGACTATGTATTAGGTACCAACACATAATAGCCTAGACTTATGATGACTTAATCCTTAATTTTCCCAAAGGTAATATCCCTAACCCTGATTCTACTAAAGAAAACTATTCTTCTATGCCTATCCCTAAAGGCTCTAGTTCTAATAGAAAGAACAATATTGAGAAGTCTATGATTGTATCCAACATCAAGAAAAAAGTAAAATTTGAAAAAACACCTGTTCATTATTCCCAGAGGCTTAAATTTAAGGAGATTGCTAAAATGCCCACTCCTTCCTCTGAAAAGGGCCAAGAAAGAACTTTCTATTTCTCCTGACATTGTGGAAAAATACCTTCATAAGCTTGTTTTCCAAGCCACATATGCTACTATCAATCACCTGGAAATTGCTCATGTTGCCATTGGGAAAGTTATCACGCAGCTTAAGGAGCAGCATCAAGCACTTAGCCTGCTATTTTTTTGTGAATCTTTCAAGGACGTTCAGGCTACTTTTGTTGTAGGGGGACTTTTTGACATAAAATATAGTGCCAAGGATGAGGAGGTTGTGGAGATCGCCAAGGAATATTGCAAGGAATCCCCAAAGGATATGCCAAAGGATGATGTTAAGGACGTTGATCTGGAGATTGTGGTGGCATCACCAATGTAGACTGATGTTCCCATCTAGTGTGTCTATTGTCTCTACTTCTGAAAGCTTAGTATTAGCTTTCACTTGATTTTTTTGCTCCATTTTATGGTGTCTGAGGTCCTTTTTAGTTCTTTTGGTTGAATACCTTTTGTTCCTTTGGTGGTTCCTCTTTTGATTCCTTTTTTATGTTCCCGGTTCTACTGATGTACAAGGCATTGGGGTGCCTTTAAGTACCATTTTATAATGAATTTCCTTAGCTTACCAAAAAAAATTATATGAAAAGAGTATCATCCAACATACCATAGATTTGGTACCTAATGTCAAGCCATTTAGACAGAAGCAAAGGCCTATGAATCCAAAAATTGAAGTTATCATGAGGTAGGAACTGCTAAAACTATTGAAATAAAAAGTCATATAATTGGTAAAGCACTCTACATGGGTGGCTAATATGGTTTTTATGAGAAATAAGAATGGAGATATCTACATCTACGTAGATTTTAGAAACTTGAATCAAGCATCTCTTAAGGATCACTACACTTTGCCATAGTCAATAAAATTTTACAAATGGTCATTAGGGAGAAAATATACTCTCCATTAGATGGCTTCTTAGGGTATAACCATATTTAGGTAAAGGAAAAATACCAATACAAAATTTCTTTCACTATGAAGTGGGGCACATTTGCATATCAAAGGATGTCATTTGGCCTATCCAATGTTGGTTCTACCTTTTGAAGGACCATGGATTATGCTTTATATAAACAAAATTATTTTGATATATTTGTATGATATGATAGTCTTATCATAGAAAAAAGAGGAACACATCAAGCATCTAGAACAGTTATTTCAAAAATACAAGGAGTTTGGTATATCTTTGAATCCAAAGAAATATATCTTTGTAGTGCACGAAGGCAATTTTTTGGGACATGTGGTGTTAAAGCAGGGGATTTCCATTTATCTAGATAGGGTAAAATAAATGGTTGCCCTTAATTTTCCAATTAGTTAGGAATATTTGTAGCCTTTCTTTGAGAAAATCAACTTTGTGAGGAAATTTATCTTAGATTTTGCCCAAATTATCAAGCGAATTTCTAAATTGCTCAAGAAAATATTGATTTTAAATGGACTGGTAAGAGAAGAAAAGCATTTTATTTGATCAATAAAGCTAGTGCTACTGCTCTAGTATTAATAAAACCTAATTTCAATAAATACTTTATCCTATATGCATATGGAGTTGAAGAAAGTTATGTTGCTATGTTAACTCAAAAGGATGAGATAGGTGGAAAACACCCTATATTATTTTGGATCCAATTGATGAGTATCATATTAAGTACAACTCCATAGAAAGACAAGTGTTTGCAATCATAAAAATACTAAAACATTTTAGACAATATTTGACTCAAATTAAGACTTTGATATATGTGGTCCTCCTAGATGTTAGAACTTTTATCTTGCAAGGTGAGCTTAGCAAGAAGATGGCAGGTTGGATCATAAATATTTAGGAATTTGATGTAGAAATTCATCCCACCAAGTTAATCAAAGGAAAAGCACTTTACCAGGAGCTATTATCTAAGGCCAATATAGAGTAAGTAGTCTACCATATCCTTGAATTATAGCAGAATAACAATATTCTTATATAAAGAGTGGATTGGACTGATCAGCTCAAAATCTACTTTCAAATAGGAAGGTGTCCTCCAGATTAATGCTTCATAAAGAAGGAGGTATAGGATGTAAGCCCTAAACTATGTGATGTTTCCAGAAGGACTATATAGAAATAACCTGGATGGAGTCCTCTTAAGATGTTTCAGTGAGGACCAAAAACAAAATATATTAAAATAATTCCATCAGGTGTTGTTAGGAGGTCACTATTCAGGAAATACCACTGCACTGTTGTTTATTATTGCCCTACAATTTTATTTTATATGTTCAAAATTTCTAGAGCATGTGATAATTGTTAGAGATATGTAGGGAGGAATAGAAATGCATCATCTCCCTTTAGATAATCCAAGCAAAAAAACCATTTCAGTAGTGAGGTTTAGATTTTATAAGATAAGTTAATCCTAATTATTTAGTAAGCCACAAATATATCTTGACTGCAACTTATTATTTTACGTGATGGGTTGAGACCATCCTAAAAAAAAAATCTAACCAAGATGTGGTCATTGAATTTATCAAAAGCTTTATTACCAAGTTTGGAATCCCTAAATATTTGGTGAGTGATAATGGACCATCTTTCATAGGGGTAAATTACATTGATTTTACCAATAGATATGGCATTTGTATAAATAATTATTCTAACTATTATCCATAAGAGAATGGCTTAGAAGAATCAACCAACAAGAATCTACTCAGAATGCTAAATATATCATTGAAATGCAATAAAAGAGTTGGTATTTTTTGATGAATCAAGTCCTATGGGTAAATACGATTGTAGACCCAAAATTTTTGCACCCCTTTCTCCCAGGCTAATGGATCCATGCCTAAAAGGGGGAGGGAAAATGAAGGATCTGCACCTCAAATGAGAAGTTCTTGATTTGCGCTCTCCTTGGTGTTTACCGACAGATTGGACGGGTTCACGAGGAAACACTTGCTATGGTGGTTTCCACACCTAGGTGATGTAGTAGTTTGATTTTTTTTTTGTTTTGAAAGCATATGCCTAGGGTTTGGACAAAATGCAATTTCTACCTAGCTATATGCAATTCAATTTCAAATGAAGATAAGGCATACAAATATATCTAGAAAGTGTTACAAATTTTAACTAAGATGCAAAGGTTTTGTTTATGTCAACATGTTTTCTTTTTGTATTTTTATGTTTTGCATGTGAAAAGATATAATAAAATCTATGTTTTTGAAATTTTCTTGTTTTTCTTTTGATTAAGACATATGCCTATGAGATTGAAAATATAAATCTAGGTACTAGGAAATAGGTTTAAGTCCTTACCTAATCTATAAGTTTACTTTAGGGTGAATTCAGATGTGCAGGATGAATTTGGATGCATGCAGGATGAATTTGATCATACAAATTCATCGTATGAATTCAGATGCATACGAACCTATCAAAAACTTGCAATTACATAACATAACATTAAAATTTGAAATTAGGGATGAGAAATCTACATAGGCCATAGTAGATCATGGTTTGTTACTCTCAAAGCACATCAGTTCTTTTAGCCAACCATAAAGAGAATGAAATATTAATTATTTGAACATGAAACATATAATTCTAAATGTAGTTGATCTAATGATAACAGTAATATGTAGTAAATATTGAAATAATAAATAGAATGTAATGCAATATAAGGTAATTAATGATATAAAAATCAAAATTTTACCCCCAATGGGCCATTGGTATGTATTCATATGCAATGTATGATTTCAGATGTTGTGTCTGATTTTGGCCACAGCTAAAATAATCCAATGGCTAGTTCTACAAAACAGAGAATAAAATCGGATGCAAAATGACAAATTTGAATGCATATAAATTTGTACAAATGATGCAAAAACTTAAATAAAAACTAAGTATAAACTAGATCCATGTGTGTTGATAATATCTCCATGTTTGTGTTCTCCTTGGATGATGATCAAATGACAAAGTTCTTCACTACAACCTACAAAAAGCTCCAAAGTCTTGTTTTACACTCCAAACCTTTTTGTAAATATCACCATCCAAACTGCTTAATGTGATGTCAAGATTTTAAATGGTTGCTACAATTTGAAGAATTAGGTAGGTTAGCAATATTAGGTAGGATTGTTATGCCAAATTAGGTTTTGGCTCCATTTAGAAAAATTATCTCCATCCGATTTTACTAGATCATCCAAAATTATTAGGAATCTGATGATGCCCATATTAGGTTCAAAATCCAAATGGACACCTAAATTAGGCACTCGTGGTATTTGGACAAACTCGAACGCATTCAATTTTATCGGATGCATCTGAATTTGATGAGATTGTCCAAATTTATCATAAAGGGGAAAATTAAGTTATTTTTCTATTTTTTTGGCATGAATATCAAGGAAGGGGTATTTGAGAGTGAGTTTCACATTATTAGGGTGATTAGGATGTTTTAATAATAATTAAGATTTTTGAAGTGTATCAAAATTCAGTGGCTACATTTTACCCCCTCTTTGGCACATTTATGAACAATAAATGCATTAAATAAAGATGTAGCGAAAAGGGATGTTATGCTATGAAAAATCAAATTTGTTCAATTTTTTTTTTTATGTTTATTATTGCGGATACCCCCTTCGATTTTTGTAGGAAATTTACAATTTATTGCAAAACTCGAAATTAAAAAAAAAAAGGATAAAAGGAGTATAAAATAGAAATTAGGGTAAAAAAACCTAATTCATTTTTACTTTCAGTGTTAGCAAATTTTTCTCTAGATAAAAATAGAGAAATGGCTACCACAATACATTGGGAAGATAGAGTTCAAGCTAGGAATGTGGAAATGGCAAGAACATCAAGGTAAGTGATTTTATCACTTCTTGTTTGAATTTTTTTGGTTCATATTAGGATTTTTTTATTTTTGGATGCGACCTACCATTGCGCGGCTGTAGCAATAAATTTGGACCATCGCGACAAATTTGGACATTTGAATTCATCAAAAAATACATCTGAATTGATGAATTTGGATGTTTTTTGATGGATTCATACGTTTGATTTTTGTTCTTAATAAGTCCGATTTTGCAAATTTGGACATACAGATTCATTCTTGTGCATTTGAATTTATGCTTTAAGTTCGAATTTATTGTTTTTATTTTTTATTTTTAATTATTTTTTTTTGTAGTTTTATAAGTAATTTGTTTTTACTTTTGATTTTTCAAGGAGGGTCACTTAAGGGTTGCAAGTGGTGACATACATGTTTTGAATATCGTGTTTGATCTCTTAGCACAAATGAAAAGAATACTCTAATTATGGTAGGGCTTAATTATGTGGCTAAAATTTTGTGCATAGAGGTAGACTACAATCTACTCATTGATTTAGTTGATTGATGCTATCCAGGTTCATCAACTTTATGACTATCAATGGGGGATATGGCCTCTACTTTGTAGGATTTTTGGGGGATCGTCAGAGTCCCTATTAGAGGATAGTTTGTGTACCAGTCCTTGGCCCAAGATCAGGCCATGCAGAGATTGATGAGAGATCCATTGTTTCCAATTTATTAGAGTGGAGTCAGTATAGATGGAGTGTCTACCTTGATAGTGGTATTGGCAGAGATAGTAGGAGGGCTTCTAGTGTATAACCAGATTGGTCAAAACTTGTTGTAGGGGTTGCTAGAGGTCATAGTGGACATGCAGGATACCTATATGTAGTTTGCTTGGGGTCCCTATATTCTGTGTTGCTTGTACCACACCTTGTTTAGGGTCATGTACAAGAAAGGCACTAGCTAGGTGCTTACATCCTTCCTTCAGGTATGGTGTTGGGAGCATATTTTAGTGAGGAGACTAACAATATTTCCTCTTCAATATGTAGAGGATGGACAACCTATAATATTTTTTGGGGGTCTATTGGTTGGTCAAGTGACGAGGAGAGATGGCCTAGAGGAGGCCAAATGGACTATTGATAAGTTGACCATGGTACAAATTTGCTAGAGAACTTGAAGAGGGCATTGTGGATAGGAGGATGATAGAGTGGAGCTAGTTCATGTGAGGCAAGTGCAATGGATCTGTATGGAGAGAGGGGAGATAGAGCTACATCAAATAGATCAAATGCTCTATCATTTTGGTTTGGTACAAGTGATTTCTAAGTTTTAGGATTTTACTTATTCTCGAGTTGTGCAATATTCAACGACCACTAGTGGGGAATCAAATCTCAATAGATTTGTTGAGGTAGATGAGATGATGCAGTAGTCGCTATTACTAAGGGTGATGATACAGGGGTGGTGGATGGCTATGCTACTTGGTATGTTAGTATATATCCCATGAGGATCACTCAAGAAAGAGATATAGTTGGTTATGTACATGATGCATTTTGAGAAGTAGCTAGGTGATGATTAGCTATATTAGAGGGGAAGGGATAGAGACAAATGTTACTACAAAGAGAGTGGCCTTATATGAGAGGAGGATTGCAGCTACAAGGGGCTACTCAGTAGACTCTCAAGATCGGGGGAGAGAGGGGATGGTGCCAGCAAGATAGAGGCTCACAATAGGATCTACCTCTACCAGAGTAGACTAAACCATCTCCTCAGTGGGATACCCACACTACTCCAAAATAGGATAAACCCAAAAAGGTCATTGCTATAGAGGTAGGAGAGTCAAGCAACATTAGAGATATGGCTACTCTACGAATAGAGAATGACGGTCTGAGAAGTTATATTGCCACTTATATGAGATGTATCTAGTTATTAGAGGTATAAATCTCTTAGGAAAATTCTTTATTAAGCCAGGATCAAGCCCAATTATCTAGGATGTAGGGTCATGGGTCATCATGGTAGATAGTTTCATGATCACATCATACAAGGAGCATGAATTTTGGCCAATCCTCAGGGAGTAGTACATTGTAGGGTGCCTTGATGGCAACACAGGTAGAGGCTACCTTAGCGGTATAGTAAATGACTTTTATCAGACACTATATTTTTAGGCAATGCTTGAGGGTCAGAGAGCTCCATTACCCTTGGAGTTAGTGGCTTTGAGTCACTCTAGATCAGTTTCAATGTCTGGAGTTCCTTAGTTTTGTGAGCCTAGATAGCCTCTAGGTGATGACACCTAGAGTTCTAGGGGTTCTAGGGGATGATACACTAAGTTGGATTTTGTGGTGTACCCCCTAGTGATTGAGTATATCGATTTTATGATTATGGTATACCAATCGACTATTTTTGTATCCTATTGTATTTTTGATGATATATAGATATGTATATTGCTTATCTGATGTGTTGATGTTTATGTGTGGATGTGTAATATAATTTTTTTTTGATGATCTACATAATCATACTTTTAGTCATGTTTTATGGTTTTTGATGTACTCTTTCTCATGCTTTAATCAAAATATCATTGTAGAAAAGTAAAATATGATTTTATGTAATTGATGTTTGTAGTATAGTGTGATTGAGTTGACTATGAAAAAAATATTGTTTGGGAAAATATACCCTTAGGATTTTGATCAATCAAAAATAATACCTCGAAGATGTGTGCTTGTATATGACTGTGTATGGAATCTATTTGCTTGCTTTAGTCATGAAGTGGATCTTGTGTGAATTTTTAATGTTTATGATGATAGCGAAGGGTTGTGATCCAAAATTATTTTGAATTTGTTGATTGAAAGTGATGTAGTTGATGATAAATAATGTGTGTATTTTAAGATTAATTTTATTTTAATCTTAAAATAAGTATTATGCAATGATAGTAATTAAGCATGAAAATTTTGGATGAAGGACTTCCGCTAGGAATAATATTTCTAATGTGAAGAAATTATAAATATTTTATTAGGATTATCTCATGCCATCATCGTGAATTCGATATGCAGCTACATGAGAAAATGATTATGTATGATCAAAATGCAAGTTCAATCATGCAATATAGTGGAATGGAAGCATTTATGATAAGTAATAGTTATGAAAATACAAGATTAAATATTTTTTGGGACCAAATGCATATGCTAACAACCATACAAATCCATGATGAAATAATGAAGTTTGATAATCAAACTTCAAGGATAATTTTGGTCATTTATAGGATGAAGCCAAATTTATCAAGAACTAGTGTGTGATTTGTGTATTCATTTTCCATCTTGTCCTTAATTATGATACAAAATATCTCAAGGATCAAATGTGTGTGCTTAATAAATTCATTTACCAATTTTGATTAAGGTAATGATGAAAGCCAATTTTTAAGAACCAATGTGTGTGCAAATGATGAGTTAATTCACCATGATTGGATGCATTCAGTTAGACTTAGCTACTAAGTAATACAAGCTACAAAAAGCTAGCTAATCCACAAGATGACATGGTCATTATAAAAGAAGGTCGCTAATGTGACAAACATGTCACCATGTGTAAGGATACCATCATTACCAAGTAGACTTTATGCCACCCAACCTGTAATGAGGATCACCCCATGGTGTTCAAATAACTAAGGAATTCGAGGGATTCAAGCTCATTACCCCCTTATTTTATTTTGATTTCTTTGAGTAGGGATTCTTGTTCATTTTTTTTGAACAAGGGATTTTTATTTCTTTGTAGTAAAACTATTTTTCTCTTTTTGCATTTTGCTTTTTTTTTGTTTTTTTTTTCAAGGGATACTTTCTCAACTTAGATAAAGAGCAAGGGATTTTTTTCGGGTAGGGGGGAGCTTGTCCTTTTGCGAATTCTCAGTATTCTATACCATGTGCATAATAGGATAGAAAGGGAAACCTTTTGCTTAAGTATCTAGGACTACTATGTAGCATCATCTTCCCTTGTGCAAAATCATTTTTAAGATGTGTAAGTGTGTTTTGGTTCAAAAGTGGCAAGATCAATTCCCAAAACTTAAAATTTTTTTAGTGAAGCAATAGTGATTTTGGTTCAAGAGAGATTTATAATAAATACTAAAAATAAATATTTTATTAAATGTGATTTCTGTGAGTGGTTCAAGTTAATGTTTGAATTATTTCAAAATAAACCAAAATTAACTATGAATTTTGACAACATCGGTCTAATATATAAGTAGAATGTTAACTGGATGTGACAATATGGCATATGTAATTGGATCATCATTTTATTTTTTAAAAATGCATACATAAATGCAACTAAATGAAAGATGATTTATATGCAATGATGAAGTGAAAATGTAAGAAATATATGTACAATATTAACAATTATATACAATTATGAGACTTGTTAACTTTATGCATAGTATCTTTTTAGGTGCATTATGTTCATGGGTTCCTTAAGATATTTTTCATCTAAAGTTACCAATCGATATGCACCAAATACAAAGTTTGTAGTGATGATAAATTGTCCTAACCAGTTTGGTTGGAATTTTCCTTTTAAATCACTTTGAGCATTTATATTTTTTTATTTTATTTAAGAACTAGATCGCCAATCTCAAAAGATAAAGGATGAAATTTCTTAGAATATGATCTTTTGAGTTTATCTTGATTTGAGCGAAGGTGATCTAAATAATTTATATGCTTTTCATCTAGTAATTCCAATTGGCTTAGTTGTCTAGCATGATATTCATATCCTACTTCAATATCTTGAAGTAAGAGAGCTAATGAAAGCACTTCCTACTCAAAAGAAAAAAGGGCTTCAATGTAATAAACCAAGACAAAGGGAGAAGCACCTGTAGGGGTTCGAAAACTGGTTTGATAATCCCATAATGTTGGATATAATTGGGTATGCTAATCTTATCCTAATTTTTTAACCAATATTTTTAGGATATTAATTAAAGTTTTATTTGATGCTTTAGCTTGACCATTTCCTTGCAGATAATAAGGAGTAGACCATCTGTGATGGATTTTATATTTTGCATAAATATTTTTGATGTATTTATTTTTGAAACAAGTTCTATTATCTGAAATAAGTGTATATAAAATCCCAATTCTACATATAATTTGATTAAAAATAAATTTAGAGACCTAGGTTCCTATTTAAGAAGCCAATGGTATAGCTTCTACCCATTTTGTAAAATACTTAGTTGATGTAATAATAAATTTATGGCCATCTGAAGAAATTGGGTTGATTTTCCTAATGATGTCTAGGCCCCATTTTGAGAAAGGCCATGAGGAATAACTAGATTGAAGCTCTTTGGAAAGAGCATGAACAAGGTTTGCATGTTTTTGACATTTGTCACATTTACGTACATATTCATGGGCATATTTTTCCATGGAGGGCCAAAAGTATCCCATTTGTAGGAGCTTTTTAACTATAGTACCTCCACTAAAATGACCTCCAAAATATCCATCATGGACCTTGCTTAGATCTCTTTTGGATTCATTAAGGTTGAGACATCATAATAGGATACATTCGAAGGATATTTTATACAAAGTACCTCTGATGATTACAAAGTGAGCAACCCGCTTGTGCAATGATCGTTGTTGATTCCTATCTAGGCCATCTGAGAATGATCCATCTTGGATAAATTTTAAAATCTCTCCATACCATGGTTCTAAAAATGCTTCTTCAATTGTGAAGACATCTAAGGGTTCTAAACATGACTCTAATAATGCGGGTTCTTGGAGTTGACAAATGATGATAGTAGCATGATCGTCATCCAAATCCAAAGGGATAAAGGAAGCAATTGTTGCCATAGCATCTATAGAATGATTACTGGTACAAGGGATAACTTCTATAGTAACCTTCTCAAATAAAAAAATTAGTTTTAAAACATATTATTTATAATGATAGAGTTTCTCATCTCAGGTTTGATAAATATCATTAACTTGATTCACCACCAGTTGCGAGTCTCCAAAAATAGATAATACTTTAATATCTAAGGTTAAAGCTACTCGTAACCCAAGGATTAAAGCTTCATATTCTATTGTATTATTTGTTCAAGTAAATTGAATCTTAAAGTATAATGGGATAAGTTGTTTTTGTAGGGATACCAATATGAAACCTGCACCTGCACCACTCATACAATGAGCTCCGTAAAAAAATAAAGAGCATGATTCAGAAGAATCACCTTCTATATTAAGAAATTAATAATGGAATTCTATCATCAAGGGATGAGTAGATTCAATAGGGTCAGTAGTGATTTGGTCTGTTATGACTTACCCTTTAATGTATTTTTACCCAATAAAGGTTAGGTGAAACTCACTTAAAACGAGAACCCATTTTGCTACTCATCTTGATAAATAGAGTCTACTCATAAAATATCACAATGAATCAAATTTTATGATGGCATAGCTTAATAGAGCTTTTATAAAGGAGTGTAATGAGTTTCATAGCTTATTAAAGTTCTACTTATATAATAAATAACTTGTTCTTTCTTATCTTCATCATATTGCACTAGCATTGCTCCTAACGCAAGTTTTGAAGTAGAAATATATAAGATGAAAGGGTGCTCTGGCCTAGGTAGAACAAGCACTGGTGGAGAAAGTAGATATGTCTTAAGAGTTTCAAAAGCTTCTCAAAATTTTTTATCCCATGATAAAGGAGTCTCTTTCTTAAGAAACCTAAGAAAAGGTTTACATTTATCTACCAATTTATCAATGAAATGACAGATGGACTGGAGCTTACCCTGTAGACTCCTAAGTTTCATTAGGTTTTTGGGTGGTGCATATCAATGATAGCCTTGATTTTGACAGGTTCTATTTCTATACCACACATAGAAACTATAAATCCTAATAACTTACCCAATTTTACTCCAAACACATACTTGTCTGGATTCAATTAGACTTTATATTCATGGAGTATTTCAAAGACTCATAGTAAATCAAGGATATGGTACTCTTGTTTTATAGATCAAACTATGATGTCATCCACATAATCATGTAGGATTTCATACATCATATCATGAAATACATAAGTCATAGATCATTGGTAAGTTGCTCCTACATTCTTTAGGTCGAAGGACATTACTTTCCAACAAAAAGTCTCCCAAGGTGTAATGAATGCAATTTTAGGTTGATATTCTAGTGCTATAAAAAATTGATTGTATCCTGAAAATCCATCCATGGGTGATAACATTCCACATATTGTCATGAAATTTATAATTTGATCCATATTAGGAAGGGGAAAGTCATATTTAGGATATGTAGCATTGATGTCCCTAAAATCAATACAAACCCTGATTTTAGTAGCCTCTTTTTTGGTTACTGAAACAAAATTGGATATACAATAAATTTTACATCCATGAGTTTTTGTAATTCATTTTTAACCAATAAGGCTACTTTAGGATGCATTTTCCTAAGTTTTTGTTTGATAGGTTTAGCATAAGGAAAACCACTAAATGGTGCATAACCACAGAAGGGTCTAGACCTAACATATCTATGTATGTCCAAGCAAATATATAAGGTATTCTATAAGAAGTTCTATATATTTAATTTGTTCTTCTATATTTAAATTAGTCCCAATTTTAACCATGCAAGGATTATTTTTTGTTCCAATATTAATTTTTAAAATAGCGTTTATTTTGATACTTAAATCTCTTTCGAAGTTGGGAGAAGTGGATATAACACCCATTTCTTGAAGTTCTTCTAAGGATAAATGGGCTAACTCTTCTTGTGTAGTTGTTTGAATGTAAGCTATACATGGGATAGACCCATAGAAGAAGAATCTATATCTCATAATTTCTTCATGAGAAATATCATAAAAGATGTCTCCCTCTACACATTCATCTAGAGCAACCATTATTTTTTGATGTACTACTGATAACATATTACAAGAAATATCATGATCTTTCTTGAAACTTAGGAGTCTACAGGGTAAGCTCCTAAGAAATATCATAGTTTCATATGGAGCAACCATAATTATTTTGAGATGGTAAATAATTGTTAATTACTCCCACATAACATGTTGGATGAGAAATATTTTTATAATCTAGCTTATTTACAACTTTCTTGCCATGATTTGGTAATGGGTTTTGAAAAATATCTAAGTTTTTATTTACATTTTGTGCCCGTTGTTGTTGTATATTTATTTCTGAAGGATTTTTATTAGGTGGAGCAATTTCCACTTCCAAATTTCCATCATCAATTAAGTCTTGTACTAAATGTTTTAATTTTCTACAAGTATTTTTTTTATGTCCATCAACTTGGTGGTAATCACAATGTTGGTTGGGTCTATACCAAGGTTGAGAGGAGTCAGGTCGCCATATCTCTGGCAATTTTATCAGATATATTTCTACTAGTTATGGTAATACCATTGTCAAGGTTTATTTAATCTTGTAAAATTTTGTTGCAGAGGTTTTTGGGGTTCTTTCAACACAAACATTTTTATGGTTTCTATGGTATTGACATTTTGAGGGGGTCTACTATCCATGACCCTATCTCCTACCACATGTTTATTTTTGTATTGGTTTTTAAATGACTTATCTTCATATTTCATTTTAAATTATCCCATATTGATTAGGGATACTTCTAACCTTATTTCTAAATCTATAGCTTGGTCAAAGGATGTCATGGTAGCTATAGCTAACTCGTAAGACAATTGTTCTTGAAAATTCCTAATAAAAATATCTAGCATTTCTCTTGGAGGTAAAAAAAAATGTAATTATCCTAAAATTTTCCTCCATAGAGCTAAGAATTCTCCAAAACTCTCTTATTTTCCTTGTTTAAGTTTGTAAAAATCCTTTATTGGGACATGCCTCTCTATGTAGGCACCATACTGATGTACAAATATTTCTACGGTTTCTACAAAATTTCTCAAGGAATGTGTTGGTAATTGATAATACCATTCCAATGCCATGTCTCAAATTTTTGAGAAAATTTTTAGCAATAGCATATCATCATAAGCGATTTCATGACATGTTGTCGTAAAAATACGAAGATGCTCTATGGGATTTTTTGTTCCCTTATAAATAGAAACAACCGACATAGGGGAATCGTTTAGGATATGGTCTAGCAGCGATCGTAGAATCTAATGGATGATTGCACATATCTTTATAGCTATATGTAGGATGATATGAGTTTATTTTATCTAATTTTGAAGCTATTTGCTTCACTACAACTTCAATATGATGTGATGGATCACTGTTTTTTTTTTGGTTTACTATGTTACCACATGGAGAATAATAAGTTTGGTGTGTTGCCATATAAGGGGTTGAAATGGAAACACTATTATGCATAGGGTTCAAAGTAGGAGGATATTGAAGTTTATAGGGAGTTACATTTTTTTGGATATTTGGTTGAGGAGGATTTGGAACTTGTGTATTTTTATTTTTTTGGGAAGCAGAATTTAGAGCAAATATATGTTGAAAATATTGAGAAAGCAAAGTAGGGTTATTAGATGAAGATGGTTGTTTTTGATTAGAAGTAGTTGTAGTAGTAGAAAAAATGGGTTTTTGTTGTGATGGTTTAGATGCTTGTTTTTGGGAATTATCATATGTAGGAGGCATATTTTTGGTATTATCTAAGGAGAGATCATTTTCATTGGCATGCTGCAATGAAGTGTTTATGTATGTTTCAAGTTTTGGGTAAAGTCGAAAAGATGCTTCTAAAGCTACTTCCATCGAGAAATCACCCTTTTTGAGCTGATATTCTATCTCCAATACATTAGTGATGGAAACTTTATTTTGGTTTAATAAGTTACAAAAATGTTGCATGGACTAAAAATGAATGTCTCCTGGAGGCCCTAGTTTTGGGTCCATATCGTTGACGATTTCATCTTCTTCACTTTGTCTTGTTTGGTGTTGTTGTTCTTCTAAGACTTATTCTATTTTAGCTTCTACATTAGGGTCAATATCTAGCTCATCTTCATATACAGTTGTCACTTGTTTACAACTTCTTAAATTTCTAGACATATTTCCTATCAATGCTAATTAAAAGTTTTTGTTTTTTTTTTGAGTATTTTTTATTGTTTTTGAGTTTTATTTATTTATTTATTTTTGAGTTTTTAATTTTGCTTGAAACTAGGAAAACAATCTATATATTTCTTAACTTAATTATTTACAAGATTTTTGAAGACAATGCTAGGTGGTTTTAATCTTCTTGAAAGAGCTTGTGGATGTCATTGATGGGCTCTAAATATTTAGGACTCATGTAGTGTTCTTCCTCAAAAGAGAAATTATCTACTAAGAGTTTTATGAATCAAACAAATGTAAAATCCTTAGTTTCTAAGTCAAATGTTTGGACTTGCAATTCATAATAATACTCTCAAAATAAGATTACCCTATCTATTCTAGGGTCGCCTCATTTTTTTCTAAGCTAAGAATCTATGGACATTTAAGGCTTATTCCAAGTAATTATCCCAAGGATAAATGTTTGAGTGGACACAAGCTTGTTTATCTACAAGCCAATGCTCACAACCTCTTTTGATTTCAAAGTAAGGAGAGTGGAAACCAAGTCCTAAAGCTCTAGCAACATCAATTCTCTTAATTTCTTTAATTTTATGTGATTTTTTTTAATGATGCCAAAGATTTGCCACAAATCTACTTGATGTTCTGTGCTATCACATTTATAGAAGTGATTAACCTCTTGTTCTATGAGTGTTCTCCTAAGGTCTATAAAGAAGGATTCATTAAGCCTATTTTCTACCATTTAATGAATTTTGTTTTTTTTGTTTTTTGTTTGAAAAGGTAAAAAGTAACAAAGTTTAAAAATGAAGGTGTGTTGATAATATCTCCATGTTTGTGCACTCCTTGTATGATGATCAAACACCAAATTTCTTTACTGGAACCTACAAAAAAGCTCCAAAATCTCCTTCTACACTCCAAATGATTTTGTAAATATCACCATCTAAAATATTTAATGTGAGGATGGGGGTTTAAATGGTTGCTATAGTTAGAATAATCAGGTAGGTTGGCGATATTAGGTTGGGTTGTTAAGCCAAATTAGGTTTTAGCTCCATTTAGACAAATTTGGATTTGTTCGATTTTAGTGGATTATCCAAAATTATCAAGAATCTAGTGACACCTAGATTAGGTTTAAAATCCAAATGGATGACTAAATTAGGTACACATGGGATTTGGACAAGTTTAGATGCATTTGATTTTATTGGATGCATCCGATTTTGTTAGGATTGTCCAAATTTATCATAAAGGGGGAAATTAAGTAAATTTTCCCTTTTTTTGGCATGAATATCAAGGCAAGGGTATTTGAGGGTAATTTTCATGTTGTTAGGGTGATTAGGATATTTTATTAATAATTAGTGATTTTGAAGTGTGTAAAAATTTAGTGGCTACAACGATCACCATGAAGAAATCAATAGGGACATATCCATATGTTATGGTGTATGGGAAGGAAGTTGTACTCCCTACACACTTGGAGATACTGTTATTAAAATTAATTAGTCAATGGGTACCACCTCAAGCTATATTTCAAGTAATAATTTCTCACTTTGTACTATATGTATCTCATACTTCTTATATCTAGCACTTTGCATAGAAAAAAAAATCTTTTGACCATGATCATGATTTTTTTTTTGTGGCCATGAGCCAAAGATTATTCATAAGATAACTCTAATCCACGACAATAAAATGGACCAATATTACATTAAGTATAGCAACCACCAGAATAAGGAGAAGTCAATGCACCACACGTCCAACTCAATGATATTTCCCTAAAAAAGTAAAGAAGGTTATGGTCACAACAAAATCTATTTTGACAAAGCTTTACTCTAAATTGAGTGGTCACAAGCCTTCAATAGAGTGGCCCATTCATGGGAAATAATTCAAATTTAAATAAAAGGGTAGCAGCATGCATCAAAACTGCATCACCAACTACAATTCTAAGCTAATTATGGGTATGAGACCTTATAAAAATAGTGCCAGCTAGATTCTATATGCAGATGATGAATGTGGAAAATATGTTACACCTAATGCATTAATGACACATGCTTCAGAAGACCTATATGTTTGGCACCTTAGAGAAAAATTCACTTTTATCATGCATTCAGTATCATGAGAAGAACTATGAAGAGTAGAGAGTAAATTGCCAAATCTTGGTAGAGATCAATATTTTACTTTGATCATATAATGGCCACATCATCTCCAGCTTCTAAGAGAACCATAACTAGGGAGAGAGAGGAGGATAACTATTTTCAAGATGCTACTAGAAAAATAGTTGATACAGTTACTACATGAAAGAAAGAGGGCTAATATAAATAAATTCATAGAAGAGGATAGCTCAACGCATATCAACATCAAGACCCAATGTCATTGTGGTTAGTCTTGTCCTCTATTTTTACATGCATGAATTAGTACATCCATACCCTAAATTGATAATAGCAATTGCAAAGAATTATAATTTGAATCATAGATTATTGTAAAATATCGAGGGTAAAATCCTGATGTATGTAAATCATGAATCTTTCAATAATGCTTTTTCTCTATGAGTAAATCCAACATCTAGGGCAAATTAATTTACTCAAAAGGATGAGGATAGATATTATTCCCTAAATAAACATGTATAAGGGGTAATAAACTTCTTGAATTGGTTATCTGGGCAACTAAAAATAAAATTGAGTGGAAACACCTTACCATAAACCCCCATTAAGCTCAAATAATTTGTCAATCCTGAGCTTTATTCAATGTTGTCTATAATAGGAGGTTTACCCTCATACAAGAATATCTATAATTGGTATATAACCACCACTCATTGCACTTTAAACCCAAATAACTATGACCTTGCTCAGATTAATAATCACTTGATATTTTTTGACTAGCCCAAATACTTGGCCAACATGATCCATGACAACCTAATAAAGTTGAAGGACAGTCAAGATAAACCATGCTTTAGGTATTGATCTTACTAGCATGGCTCTTCCTATACTTTAACCACCCAAAATTACCATTTATCCCAGTAAAAACCACAAGTCCAAAGGGGGATGCGCTCTCTATCTATTCATGGACTAGCACACTTTGTAAAGTTGAATCATATTACAATTTCAATAGAGAATTCTTAGGGCCCACTCTAAAATTAATTAATGGCCAAATGGATAGATTTACCATAATGGCAATGGAAACATTACAAACCAAAGGGGCAGAAGAAGGCATATATTAACAGAGGGAACAATAATTCATTTATATGGTTTTACTAAAAAACCCTTCTTACTACCACATTGCATTACAGATAGATTATTCACCCTTGAATATTTTCACTAGACATATTACATCATTTTTTTTTTGAAACCGTACAAGGCAAGAAAGGAACATGCACTTACCCTTTTTGTAATATATTATTGTTAATAAGAAAGGGAATTATAAGAGTATCACCACATATATGCAAAAAATGGGATTAGTGGTGCTCCCACATAGATGGAGGTACGGCCCAGATTCCAAATTTACAAAGAAATTGAATAGCTTTAGTAAAAAAAATCTTCCAAATTCAAAATAACTCTCAGGTCCCATTTTGAGAAATTAAAAATAATAAGGAAGAGTTCAATTTGGAATGGTATGTCTAGCATATGGAGGATTTACTCCCATAGAGAGACTTCTATGATCATGCTACAGATTATGCCCCTAATAAGGATAAGTTATGCATCTATATAGAGGAATAATTCAAAGCCATGATAAAGAAAGAGCAATAGGACTCTAGAAAATTTTTGATGATCCAAATATGGTTATGGATCAATAATACTTGAGAAATTATAGGATTGGATTGAATTTTCTTATCATAGAATATTAGTTAAATTAGTCCTTATTGATTCTCATCTTCTTGTGAAAATGTGACAAATATTTTCACCTTAAGGGAGGCATGTGCCTTCACTTGTCTTCATATTTGTGAACTTTCAAGTATTGTTTTTCTTTACTTTATTAATTATGAATATGATTTATTTTTCTTATGTTCTTGCATAACCTTCAGTCACCTGGTGTTTACTAGATATAATCTACAAAATTTTGATTTTGTTTTGGTAGCTTGATGCTTACCAATACAACAAAGTACAATTAGTGAGCACTAAAAAGAATTAGTCTTTCTCCCTCAATGCAAATTTTACACTTACATAAATTTAAGGAGCGTGGGGTACTACTGATAATGTACTCCTAGTATAAAATATCATATGTGGTCTTACTAATATTATTTTGTGAATAGGGATCACTACTATTCATAAAGAATAAATTCTAGAATCAATTTACGTTTTGGTCATTGCCTTACATGTATTATTTTTTGTGGAATATTCCACAACATTTCACTGTAAGTTTTGTCACTACATGTTTTCCAAGCATTGCTTGGATCATAACAAAATTTTTATCTTAATTTTCTAAAGATATTTTCCCATGGATGAACCTACATTTTCCCTTTATTATGATATTTTTCAATCACCAAGCTTGGTCTTCTTTTCTAGAAACCACTCAATATTTTCTTTATTTGGTCTCATTGGGAGACATTCATCCATACACAATCAATAAATAGTTTTTTAGTCACTTTATCCTTATTCTAACAATTTTCTTTAGAGTGTTTAGAACTTCCAAAAAAATTATATGGATTTAGGTTCCAACACCTAGATGTCATATGTCTATATCTTCCACAATGTCTACAAAAATGTATTCTAGGAGATTTATCATATGTTTCTCTTTTCACAATTTTTTTATCACTATTTCTTACCTGACCAGTGTATCAAATGCCTTTATCCTTTGGCCTTATATATGGGATTATAGAAATTTTGATACCTTATGCATTCTTTCCCAATAATTTGACATTTATCCTATTTTTTAGTAGTTTGGAACCAATACCTTTGGTGTGCTTTTTCAAAAAATTCAAATTCTTTATCACTGATTTAATTTCTATTATTATTATTATTCAAGTATCAAACTTTTTAATCACTAATTTGATTTCTATAATCATTATTTAAATACAATATCTCATTATCATAATGATATTTCACACAAATTTAAGTATCACTATCTCCAACATAATAACTATCACAATCAATTATAACAACAAGGAATTTATCATGACCAACACAACCATATTTTGCATTACCTTTATCTTTATGAACAAGCTTCAAATCACCTATATCACAAGATGTATCTTATATTTGAGCAAAATCACAATAATTATCTACAATCATTGGCTTCAAATCACCTATATCATAATTGATGTCTTTCCTCTAAATAATATCATTTATCTCACAAAAAGTATCTTTCATCATGGGCTTGAGCTTGCTTGTGTTACAATAAAAATTTGATGTCATGGGTTTGTCCTTTAACATTTTGGTTATTTCCTCTTGTCGTTTGTAATTTTTCTTAAGGATTAAGAGTGAGTAATGAATTGTATATTATCAACCCTAAATCAATAGGTAGTGTAAAAATATCTTCATAGAAATCATTGAGAATAGAGAGTAAGTAACACTAAAATGTTGAGAATTTTCCAAATTCCACTTCTTTGACAATCATTTGAATATGCTTTATTTATTTTTATGGTATTAGAACATCAACTAGATTCTATTCACTAGATTGGAAATCAATATCTTGTGTCATATATTTATTATTTTCAACTTGCTTCTCTTCATCTATACTAATTTTTGGTCTTGTGTATTCTTGAAAGTCTATTTGCTTCTATTAGAAATAGACTATTACATCATCTGGATAATGTAAATGTACCTTTCTTGGTACATACTTAGGATATTAGATTACTTTATGGGGAAGTTATATTGTTACTACATGCAATGTAATAAATTCACAATTATCAAAGTGCAAGTTGTACATGTGCAAGCTATTCCTTGCACATCCATGTAAAGTGTTGCCCAAGGAACTTATTTCATATATTAAGAGTTATAGGTATATAATAGATAAGTCATATGTCATAAGTCATATAGTCACATATACTAGAGTGGCATGATGTAGCAGTGTGATGTCATGTGATGGGGTGTAATATGCTCAATGCCTATTATTGAGTTGTAGTTGTATTCATGGATTGTTCATTTCCTCCACAAATACTTTTGTAAACACATTCATCATTTTTATTTATAGTATATTTTTAGTCATCTCGTAGATTTACTTTATTTCATATTATTCTACATCTTGTGTTTGTTATCTCCCATTACATGTTGCATCAAAATATAACAATGGTATCAGAGCTACAGTAGGTCAAGAAGGAAACCACCATTATTATTGAATCTGAGTGTTTTAAGAACATACCATTAGACAAATCACTATAAAAAATAATCATAAGAGTCTTGGTGGTAGAATTAATAAGAGCCACAAGTAAGGACTAAATGAACTCTTAGATTCTAGAATACTGATATTGCATATGGCTAGAGTCTTCCTACAAAGTTTTAAGGGAAAACTTGTGAAGAATAGGACTCAACACTTGATTCGCTAGGTTGATGAATCAACTAGTGAAGCCCATCTAAGAAATATGGAGAAACTAACTTGAAGGTTCTTTTATTGTAAGGAATTAATACTTAGATGATTGGGACAACTCCTATAATAGAAATCTAGGATATTTCAACTTTGTTTTTGGAAGGTTGGAGTGCCTTCATAGTGCAGATATTAGTTTTTGCAAGAGAAGGTTACTACAAAGGAGACTTCTAGAGTAGAATTGCAGTAAATTTTGGAGACATGATATCTCTATCAATAGATTGGAAACTTTACAAGAAGGAAATTCCATAAAAGCCTTTATTTAGAAGAAAAGGCCATAAAAGTATTGATCCAAAATAAAAGTCCATAGAAGCCTTGGTACTAAATAGAAGGCCACAAAAGTCTTGATCCTGAAGAAAACTCTAGGAGGGAGTATCTGATTTAGAATCAAATTTTAATAATAATACTTTGTTGTAGGAATAGGTAGATTCGGTGAGTTGGGAAATATTCCTACAAAAAGGTTAGGAAGAGTATCTTCTTCATAATCAATCCGACACGTGAAGCAAAATAGATCAAGATAATATCTCATTGATGAAGAAGGACTACAAGAGTCCTTATCGAATATAAAGGCAACAAAATCAGAGATCCAGGAGAATATCTCACCACTAACACTTACAAGAGTATAAGGTTGAAAATAAGGTCTCAAAGAAGACCATAAGGAGTTGTAAGGTCTTAGAGAGGCATATACGAGCATCCAGTAAAAGTCTTAGAGAGCCTTACTAAATAAATCATCAAAGGAGTTCCAAGGAGAACTCATTGAAGAAATTCACTATTAGAGATAGTGAAAGATTTGATTCAATTATTGTCATCCAAAAATAAGCCCAAGATGAAGAATTTTGCAAGGAGTGCCAAATCTTAGAAGACCTCAAAACATTCATAATATTGAGAAAAATATCCTATTTGAATTTAGAATTTGATAAAAAGCCTGAAGGAATATTTAGACAGAAGAAGCTGACCAAATCTAGGAGGTTTGGAGATTACCTCTCACAACAAGAAGGCACCACTTCAAAGTTGAAGATCTCTTCTAATCTATAGAAAAAATGAGGAGACTACAAGAGGAGAACAAGCCACCAAAAACCTCGGATCATAAAAGAGAGTTGGAGATCATCTTTTGATGAAGACGAAGCTATTCAAGGTAGCATATAGAGATTTGTAGGATCTTACTCAAGACAACAACTTGGTGATCTAAGATACCAAGATATACATCCTATACAAAA
Organism: Wollemia nobilis; assembly: GCA_028583015.1. Lineage (NCBI taxonomy): Eukaryota > Viridiplantae > Streptophyta > Pinopsida > Araucariales > Araucariaceae > Wollemia > Wollemia nobilis. The sequence goes on from JAQPPZ010001925.1 coordinate 10,383,128, forward strand.
GTGGTGAAAAGAGCTTTTAGAAGAAAAAAAGGTAAGCAACTATTAGTGCAAGTAAATTCATTAAGTGGGTTATTTTTCAAATCTGTTTAAGCACCCCGATTGGAGTAAAGTTACAAAAAGGAGAGTTGAATTAAGAGTCTTCAAATGTGAAAAAGAAAGTATTTTTTAAGGTTATTTTGCACTTTAGGGTTTGATTAGATTTTAGAATCTTAAACTATATATCAACTACATATCATCTACTTGGGAAATAAAATGAAGACTAACTCCTATTACCTTATAAATAAATTTCAAAATAATTTTTGAAGATTCATTTTAAATTATTCTTGATTAGTTGTAGTAAATTATTTAAGTGCATTACTTTTGAGAGTTGATTGGAGTGATAATGTGAAATTTTTAGTGCAGTATTATTAGATTCATTTTGCACTATTATATTAATCTCAAATATTATTGTTTGTGTTTCATTATAAGGTTACAAAAATAGAAATTTTCAAAGTGTCTGTAGACATTGTTAATGCACTATGATCTACAAATTTGAGGTGGCCTAAGGAATCCACAAAATAAGCCTATCCTCCAAGAATTGGAAAATAATGTAACCATCATAAGAGCATAAAAAAAAGCCTCAAATGAGACTTGGTTAATCTCAAGTTCAAATCACAAGAAAAAGAGTGTAGAAAAATAGCTTCTATCATATGGTTACAAGCTTGTATTCATTTGCAAAATATCCAAGCTAACAAGTGAAGGTGTCTAATCCAATGACAACCTCAAAATATCTATATTGCACTTAATATTCTGCCTCAAAAATTAGAATTTATGATCAGCAAAGAGGAGTGCAAAAGAAAGTGCAACAAGGTCATCTTGTATTAAAACTATTGTACATGATAGTGCACTATTTATAATCTGGTTATACAGATAAATAAGATAGATTCAAAGGTGCCTAAAAGACACTACTCTTGCTAGAAACACAAGTCAAAATTAGCCGTACATAAGTAGTCATCCAATCCTAGCTCGATATCCATATAAAGGGCTCATACTCATCACATTCAAGAGCATCAAACCTATAATATATACATATAAAATCATGGAAACATGATGTCAATAAAGGGCAAGAGAGTCTATGTAATGAGGGTGGAAATCAAGTATGAAGCAAAATAAATTTGAAGCACCATTTGGAGTACTACTTACTCCATGTACGTTAGTTGAAAGCGGTGTTCAAGGCCTCCATAATCCTGCTCCATATCCTTGCGGAAGACTGTGCATATGAGCAAAGGCAAAGGAGGAGGTTTGCAAGACTAAAAAGGTATCAAAGGATCCATTCAAACTAGCAATAGGGTTTGCATCCATGCAAAGAATAAAGTGATACTTGTCACTCAAGGAAAACCCTAACACTCAATTTAAGAGAGCGCTCATCTTCAAGGAGGAGTTACATGAATAGCTTGGTGTGTTTGGTGTATTGTGTACACTTTTCAAGGGGGAATACCAAGAATTTCCCTAAATAAAGTAACATTATTACATTACAATAAGGGAGATAAAGCATTCATTGGCACCAAACTCTCCTCAAGCACTCAAAGGTAATTATCATGCCACTTGGTACATAAGATATGGGTCATCCCCATTTAAGGACGTCAATGACCAAATTCAAGAAATATTCTTCAACGTCAAAATTACTCTCACACCATTCGAGTGGAAAAGGGTTGAGTTAGCATTCAAGGTGTTTGATCCTTTAATGTTAAGGCAACTAAAGTCAAGGGAAGAGACAAGAGGATGCTAAATTTGGAACGCATTAAATATAGAGTACTTCTATAGCATACTAGAGAGTCATAAGGTATTCTATAAAACTTGGTAATATCAAGAATTCATCATAGTTTATCAAGTTATAAAATATAAGTTGTCCTCATGACCTAAAAATCCTTAGGAGTATATACTCACTTTATTTAGGAGACATAAGGTAGTCTACAAAACAAGGATTATTATTATAGGTTTTATCAAATCAAGCTTATATTTCTTCATCAGGTATCATATAGGGAGTCACAAGATAAACTTCAAAGATTCTTGCAAAATATAGAAGGATCTATCATGGATGATATCTTGAGAAATGCCTTAAATAATGAAGAACTACTGCATAAAGTAGAATAATACTCCCAAAAATTAATAGATACTCTTGAAGGATATGAGTATCTATCCATTAGTTACAAAGAGAAAATTTTCTTGTTTCTTAAAGAAGCTAAAGAAGGTAAATTTACAACATTGATTGGTTATATTCATGATATTATCTTCACAACATGGTAGAATTCACAAATAGTGGTTATATTTTCACCAAAATAATTTCAGATGGTGTATCTATCACTAATTGTATTTGCACTTTCTCAAAACAAAAAACAAAAAAGTTAAAGAAAAATATTATTGTAATGATAAACACACTTGTCATGAAGCAGAAATTCTATTAGCACCAATGCAGAATTTCAAGAGAAGAAGAATAAGGAAAAGGAAGAAAAAACATGCTATAAATAAACCTAGCATCATGAATATTGAACCAATTGAACACATACAACAGGCATAAGAACCTCTAGCTACAACTTACTTTGCATCAAATGAAGATAAAAATTATCTACTGAACCTGATCATAGTAAGTGATGAACGAGAATACAAATTCCATTATTTGATGGAAGAAGATCCATATTGAAGACTATAATCTTCAATATCCAAATAATGTAATGCAGGGGGTGTTAGAAATAGACTATTATATCATTTGGATAATGTAAATGCACCTTTCTTGGTACATACTTAGGACATTAGATTACTTTAGGAGGAAGTTTTCTTGTTACTACATGCAATGTAATAAATGCACAAGTGTCAAAGTGCAAGTTGTACATGTGCAAGTTGTCCCTTGCACATCTAGGTAGAGTGTTGGCCAAGGAACTTATTTCCTATATAAAGGGCCATAGGTATAAAATAGATAAGTCATAAGTCATATGTCATAAGTCATATAGTCACATAGAATATAGTGGCATGATGTAGCAGTGCGATGTAGTGTGATGGGATATAATATGCTCAATGCCCATTCTTGAGTTGTATCTATATTCATGGAGTGTTTATTTCCTCCACAACTACTTTTATAAACATATTCATAATTTCTATTTATAGTATATTTTCAGTCATTTCACATATTTACTTTATTTCATACTATTTTGCATCTTGTGTTTTATCTCCCATTACATGCTACATCAAAAGCTAACAACTTCCTCATTTACTTTGTCATGTTTATGCTATATGTTGGTGAAGGACCCTATTGAAAAGTGAATGATTTTAACCTATATTGGCTCAACATAGTCTTAAATAACTTCTTGTATACCTTGTGATACCTAGAAGTTTGGTGCACTACTTACCTTTTTTAACCTTTACAAAAGTGTAAATTTTTACTTCCACTAGATTCTTTTCAAAGAGAATTTTGATGAGTATATATAAGCCTATACTTAGAATTTAATTGATGCTTCAAATTATGAGAAAATTGTCTCATCAAGTAAAAATAAAATTGTAAGAGTTTTTTCCTCCCTCTTCAATATTCAAGGAATATTCTTTCAAAATATTTTGATTTATTCAATTATTTATAAAATCCTTTGTTTTATATGCAATTGAAAATAAGAAAGTCAATATTTTATTACCTTTAGTTTGTTTACCCACTATCAATATGGTACAATTATTTCTTGATCTAGTTGCATGTTTATGTGTTTCTCTATTGTTATTTCTCTTCCTAGTGACTGAGGTGTGCATTATTTGGCACCAATAATCTAGTATATTCTTCTTCTCAATGAAAAACATTAGCGTCAATTGTGCCACTATCTTCTTTTACGACATTGATATTCTATTGCTTTTTATTAGTTGGGTATATAATTCAAAGGCTTCATTGTCACTTCACCTTGATCAAGTATCATATTTATATTTTATAGTGAGTGGATGCTCCAATTTCCAAGGCATTATTCGATTGGTTTTTTGAGCCTTACTACCACAAAATATCATAGGTTAAAATATAAAATAGCCACAATATTAAAGGTCAAAATAATAATATAAGAGTAGAATAATATATGAGCCAATTAATATGTATATCAAGGCCAATATAATAAATAAAATAACATTCACTTATATAATCAAATATGAATTTAAATTACCTAAGTTATTAATGAACTATGCATGAAGAAAACTTGCAATATTAATTGCTCAAAATTTGTATATAAGCTTTATTTCTTTTTTTCCTATTACAAGTTTGTAATATGATATTTAGATTACATTATCATGGAGTATTATAGCTATAATATACCTATAGTAATATCACTTTTCAAGTAATTGACTATTTCTCTCCATATGAGAAGCCCCATGACATTTGAATTATCATGTTGCCACGTGCATACTAGACTCTTCAAGTTCTTCTTACATGGACACTTGAATCTAAGACACTTGCACACATCTACATAACTCTTACACTTCTACTTGCACTCCTAATATAAGATACTTGTGCACATATCACATTACATATTTGCACACTTACATACATGACACATGTGTACATTATCTCAATCTACATTTGCACTCTAACGTACATGACACTTGACACTTGTGCATTTCTTACACATTGATACTTACATGAAAGGAAAAATGTAAATCACACACCTAAACTATAGAATCAACCCTAATATATTACATATTCACTATTGTACCATGAATATACCATGGGGGTACATTAGCATGTAACAAATAATGTAATATTCGTCAACATATTATATTTCATAAAATTAGATAATGTATACTTTTTTATTATTTATAGTGTGACTACTTGCATTCTTGTCAAGGCTGATGGATTTCCTAGTGGTGAATTACCTATCCTAATTACGTACTAATTTTATGTCCTAGACAACTTTACCAGTGAGGATTTTTGATATTGATATGTAGATCTTTGGTGAAATATCTTTTGTAGAATGACTTTCCATGACAATGTCTACTCATTAGACATTAGGCAATTATATTCTCACTAGTTGCTTGTTTGAATGATGCTTGTCAATATTTAATATTTTCTTTTTACCTCTCATTTTTATCTTGTTTTTTATTGTACTCTATGTTTGTTACTGCAACTACAAATATTAATGAAATATGAATCACGTTTGTTGATTACTCCTAGAAATTCCTTATGGGGATTAATATCACCTACAAAGATGCTAGTGTTCCTAGTGGTACTTCTAAAGTTGGTGTTACTACTCAATGTTGTTTTAAGCCTAACTATTTATATTGTTGGTTCTAAATGTTGGATGTATTTGATGGAGTTTATTTTAGATGCTTAGAAAAATATTAGATTGTTTCTCCTTTTGTTGAGGATGTTGGAAATTTTGACTGACTTTTGACTTAGCTTGCTCATGAATATATAAAAAGACAAATTATGAAGAATAACATTGATCAAGGCTTGATGTATTAGTATAGCTAGATTCTCTAAGTGCTATGTTTTAGCTAGAAGGAACTTGATGTGAGCTATGCCACTGCTACAAGTTGTAGAAGCAATCTAACTAGAACATGTTCAAACATGCCTCCCTTGGTGCTTATGCTCTCGCTAAGGAATGTTGTGTCACAATGCTTGTGAACATAATTAGTTACCCTTAATTGGATTTATTTCTATAGTGTGCTTTTACTATCAACTTGGACATCTACAATATAAAATACCTTTGACATGAGACCCCAAGTCTTGGTAATAATAGTTTATTTTTCTCTTGCTTTCTATTTTTTGGTATGTACTTCTCTGTTAAGATGTAGTGTGTTTCAAACATGAGATTATAATATTTTATTTTGCTTTCATTCATAGTTCTTCCTTTTTATCCTCACACTATCCTTTTTGGTTTTAACCTTGTGTGCTTCATAGAGTTCTTATGAGTTCTACACAAATTTCTTGAGAGTGTTGTGGATTTTTTAGCTCAAGATCCTTCTTTGGTGAAGATTCTTCACCTTATTTACAATAATATTTTGTAGTATGTTTCCTTCTTCCAAATATAGGTTCTATTTTCTTAAGATTCTAACTGTAGTTCATGAGGGACATATTATTTTCATATATCTTATCATTCTTGAAAATTTTGAAGTGTATTGACTACTTCTTTGAGAGTATTCTTTGGTTTTCCTTCTCTTCTATGAATGTTCTAAAATTTTACCCTTTTGAGAAGTTTTATTGCTCTTTCGATTTTAGACTTGTATCTATACAAAGTTCACTAACTTTGCTACTTCTTGGTGGTTCACAAAGGCTTGGGCCTTCAAACATACATGAACCAGATATCTTATGTTCCTTTGAAATGCAATAATTATTTTTCTTAAAATGTCCTTCAACCCTTTGAAATAAAACTATTCTTCTTATGATGATTTAAGAAGCTTCAATGTCTTCTTTATATTTTTGTAATATTAAGGAACTTCTATGGCTTCTATAAGGCATTTTTGAAAAAATAATTTTTAATGGGAGGCTTATGGACCCTTTTCTTTTCTTTGCTAAAATTGGCTTGGTTGTTTCTTGTAGAATTTTTGCCTTATAGGTATTAGAAGATATTGAAACCTTTTTTTATGCTTGAAGGGTTTTGCCTTTTCAAAGGGATTTTTCACCTTGAAAATGTTGAATATGTTGGAATGATATAAATATTTTTTTATTGGTTGAAAGAAAGGGTTTAGAAAGGATCCTTGAACCTTTTACAAAAGGATAACAAGAGATACAATCTCCTAAAGACTATCCCTTAGAGATAAAAAAAGGATCAACTAAATTAGGGAGACAATCTCCATAATACCATCCACAAATGAGACCTAAAATTTCAAAAAGGTTTCCCATATAAATAGGGAGAACCAATAAGAAATATAAGTGAAACAAGCACCTCGAAAGATAACATAGGGCCTCTTGGTCCCAACTAAAACAATGCAGAAAATTCAAAATTGAAACACAATTTCCACTCAAAAATCAAAATGGATTTCTCACATGGGAAAATAAACACAAACAAATAAATTCTTCTTAGGGCCTTTTTATGGCTTGAAATATGGATCAATAGCCCAAATATATCACCATAGGCCATGGGATCTCACTACAAAGGAGGCAAAATATACCATCTAGAATAAATAAAACCCAAAGGAGATTCAAAACACCATGATACCCCAAATTTGAAACAAAAAATATAACATAGGTACTACCTTCAAGAGCTTAAATTTTTTAGCAAGCGATAATGCACAAGGTCTCTCTCCCAAATATAAAAAAATTATAGCTAGGGCTCATCAAATAGTCACTAGCCACATATAAACACATCAACCTCACCAATAATACATCCAAGAGGTAATATTTAGAGACCTTCTACTATAGCTGAATGAGAAAGCATAAGGTCCTAATCCCAAAGATCAAAAACATTTGTAGAGAAGGGTTCCACTGGAAAATCCCTAAAATAGACAAGCACTAGATATTCTACAAGATAGGGTAAAAGACCTCGAACCTACCACTAAAATCTTGAACCAAAAGTAGCTACGAGATGCTCTCATATGCGGATATTTAAAAATGATGCCCCTCTATAAGACAAAAATATATATAGAATGAGAAAACCTTGGGCCACTTAACACATCGAGAAAATAGGATGTAAAATCCTCTTCCAAAATATCAGTTTAGGAGAAGGGAGGAGGAAGACACCACTACGAACAATGATGAAGCACATGGTCCCACCTAAAAGACCAAAAATTTCCATAGGGAAGAGCTCTGTAGCACCATCTCCCAACCTGCGCTAGCAAGAAGCCAACCAAAACAAAAGACAAGGTTATGCATATGGGGTTAGCTCCAAAATATATTTATAAAAATAGGGTGAATTAGTTTTGAAGTCTAGATGAACTGTGTTCAAAATCATGTAGAAGACATGGTGAATTACCTTTATTCCACCAAAACATATAAAAATAGGGTAAATTAGTTTTGAAATCCTACTACCGCTTATATATCATCTATTATTATGATAATACTTAGTATCTATATAAGGATTAGTTTTAAAGATTATAAAAATAATCTTTACCATATCAAAATTTATCTTCTAGAAGGTTCCATGCTCCCTATTGTCAATCATCAGTCATCTTACCTTTTTTCTTTCAATCGTTAGTCATCAATCATCTTTATTCTCTGCATCAAAGTGTAGACCTCATTGAGCTAGATGGTTTAAAAATTAAAAATGAAGCTCTAGATCAAAATTTATCTTCTCGAAGGTTCCTTACTACCTACTGGTCATCACTCATCAGTTGTCAGTCATCTTACCCTTCTACTACTGGTTTTTAGTCATCAATCATCTTTGTTTTCTACATCAAATTTAGATATCATTGAGCTAGGTGGTTTTAAAAAAAATTAAAAATAGATCTTTGGATCAAAAGTTATATCTTCTATAAGTTTCCCTGCTATCTACCAATTGTTAGTCATCAGTAATTAATCATCTTGCCCTTCTGCTATCGATCACCAGTCATCAATTGTCTTTCCATTTTGCATCAAAGTGTAGATCTCATCAAGCTAGGTGGTTTAAAAAAATAAAAATAGATCTCTAGATCAAAATTTATGTCTTCTAGAAGGTTCCCTACTATAGGTCATTAGTCATCAGTTGTCTTGCTCTTTTGTTATCGGTTGTTAGTCATCAATTATCTTAGCTTTGGTGCCTACTAGCAGTAGGTACCAAAACTGGTGCCTACTACCTATCGATACCAATTTTGGTTCCTACTATCTACCAACACCAGTTTTGGTACCTACTACCTATCGACACCAATTTTGGTGCCTATTTGCTACCAACACTAGTTTTGGTGCCTATAGGTAGCAGGCACCTAAACTAGTACCTACTGCCTACCAACACCAGTTTTGGTGCCTACTACCACTAAAATATTCATCTATCTTTTATGATCTATTAATGCCATTGTAATATTTTCCTCATTTTTTGGCTTCTCTATTGCAATCAAGAACTAATGTTTAATATGTATGATTATCACTATCACATTAGGTATATATAGTGGGGGTATAATAGGTAAATTTTTAATGGTAATAAAATTATATAATTTTAAGGCAAAAGGATCCAAAATATAGGCAGGAAGGCTATCAATTTAAAATTTAAACCATAAAAATACTATAATTTCAGGGCAAACTAACCTTAAAAGACAATTATCCCAAAATATTTTGGGTGAATGGACCGATGTCCAAGGTCCTCATATTCACAAATTTTAAATTAAAAAAATCCTAATATTATTGAATTAATGATAATTCACTTTTATGCATAACCTTGACCAAAGGATACCAAATAAATAATTTCCAAGTTATTCTAACCAGAAATCTACATTCATGAATGAAATTGGAGAACACTTCTTGGGAGAGCCTAGGAAGATCCCATGAAAGTCCTAGAAATGCTATAGGTACTAGGAAGATCCCAGGAAGACCTTTCAGGCTAGAGACTCTTAGGACTAGAGTAGGGAGGGAGAAAAAAATTTGAAATGAGGGCCTCATAACCAAAGTGGAAGGCCTCCTCCTTTTTTTTGGTAAATAAGATACTATAGCATTAATACCGGGTTTTACAGGTTGACCCAAAACCTTTTACAAAAATTAGCCCAGGGCTATTGATGAACATATCCTTACTAAGGATCCTATATATGTAAAATCTACATGTTGCCAAAGCCATTACATCCGGTAAGGCACATAACCTGTTATAAAAAAGAAACTTCCCATACAACATTTTGGGTATACCCCAAGAAAATACACATGCATCATAATTACAAAAAATAAACAGACACGAATCCCTTCCTTGAGATAATGGAGAAACAAAAAGCTGCAGACACACATAGCAGAGTACTGAAAAAAACTCCCACAAGATCTGTATTGACAATTACTCTTAATAATTATTTGGTAATTGCTTTCTTTCGTATATGACATGCTTTGGTACCACATACTATCTTGGCCAATCAGCCTTGGAGAAGTGAACCTACTGGCTAGATTTATGGCGATGGTTATCTGGTGGTCCACGTGGCTTTGGTTCGAAGTCTTATATTGTCGTTTCTTTTCTTCTCTATGATTATCAGCCAAACTCAAATTACTAAGATGACTAGGAGCCATGTTATCTGACATGTGACTGTCCCCATTAGTCTTTATGGTATTTCCAAGCAGCATCCATGAAGACTGATAGCTCAAATAATTTTTATTGTGAGTCCAATTCAAAAAAGAGATGGGAATACTCCTAGCATTCGAACTTATAGTGCCTTCCTTGTTGGTAAATTTGACTATCATTCTTGGCATTCTTGTTGAATAAGCTCCTCTACTTCACTCAGGACACCATGTTCCCATTTGAAAAGTTTGTCACCATCGACACCCAAATTGGCTAGCTTATCAACAATTTTGTTAGCTTCCCGAAAGACATGTTGGGTTTTTCTATCTTGTCTTCCGTGGAAAATGATCCTAGACTTTTCAACAATTGTTTTAATCCTCCAAGGATGTGTTTTCCAATTATTGAGGAGATTTATAACATGCATAGATTCTCTTTCTATGATCAAATTGCCTTCTAAGTCTTGAGTCATTTGAAGGCCTCTCCACATAGATCTAGCTTCAGCTTTGTTGTTTGTCCTTGTTCCCAAATATTCAAAAAATGCAAGAATCATATTCCCATTATGATCTCACAAAATGCCACCAGCTCCTACTCTACCAGGATTGTCATTAGCTTCTCCATCAAAATTAAGCTTAAACCAACCCGTAGGAGGTGGAGACCACTTAACATTGGCTCTAGGTTTGACTACCCTAGGCATAGACTCATCTAAAAAGGTTAAGCTTAAATATTGAGAAATAATGGTCTCCTATAGATGAGGTTTACAACTATCAAAAGGGATAAGGTTCACATTCTCATTGGCAAAGGATAGGATCCTGGAAATGATAGTTTGACGATCATGGATAGAATCATTAAATAATATATGGTTCCTTTCTAACCACACCTACCAAAGATAGTGATTGAGATAAATTTTCCACATGTATCTAAGTCTTTGGCTTGAAAAGGAGTAAGGCCACTGGACAAAAAAATCATGTACGGTGGCTGGTTTAACCCATGAAATATTGAAGGCCTGAAAAACCCCACTTAGGACAGTCAAGGAAGGAAGGCCTCCTCCTCCCTACCATATGCATATTTAAATACATCCAAGTGTTAAAAATAACCTTAATTTAGAAGTAGTTATAACTTCTATAACTTGGGTTATACATTACCTAAATAATGTAATTATATTTTCTAACATCCCCTCTTATTACATAATTTGGGATAACATATATTATTATCCCTATTTAATTTAGAGAGAATAATAAAATTTGGTACTTGAATTTAGCTCTAGCTCTTGGCTCTTTGCTTCTTGGTTGAGCTGCTCTAGCTCATGGCTTTGGATACTATTTCTTAGATAAATACCTCTAGGTATTTATCTTGGTTTACCTCTGGGTCTTTCACCTCTAGGTTTACCTCTAGGTTTGTCTCTAAGTATGTTGCCTCTGGGTATGCCTCTAGGTCATTCTTTGGGTTTAATCAAATTAAGTATTCTTAAAGCACTTGCAAAAGTGGGTTTGTCCTCATTTTGTTTTAATAACTAGAAGTGTCCTCATTGTAATCTTCTCATCCTACCAGATTACATGGATAACCAATCATTTTAACTACCATGTGTAGTGGAGTAGATCACTACTTACGAGGTTCACTCTATTGTCATGAGTATACCCCTTTAGGGTGAACTCAAGGTCTATCATAAATACACCTTTATACAAGAATTTGTTTAGCCATTACAAGTTTCCTTATGACGTTAACTTATTTTATTTTGGAGTATTAAGTACAATAGAGAATGCACCCCATATTATAGAAAATTAATTTATAATAGCCTAAAAAAAATCCAAAATTATAGAAATAGAAAGGGCTAATTTATTTAATTTTTTGCCACATTTTCTAGGGGAAAAGTTTCCCTCTAGAAGAATATTTTTAATTCCAAAATATGTGTTTTTCTAACTATGGAAATTTAATAATAATAATATATGTATTTTTAATTTTAAAAACAAATGTGCCCTAAATGTGATTGGTTTGGCTCATGCAATAAATGAGTTTACCTTACCCATTTTTATCGAATGCAGCCAAATCTTGGTGCTACATATCCACATCGATCTAGATGTTATGACCGCATGTCTATAGAGTCCACTTTGGTCTAGATGTCAAGACCACACATCTACAGTGTTCCAAGCATGTTTTTGTACAACCTAGTGGTTGACATGGATGCAAAGGACCCAAACATCAAGGCTATGAAATATTGAGAACCCACCTAGCCCGCTTGCCTCAATGGCACCATTTTTTTTGCTTAGATTTTGTTAGACCCGAGTTGCCTTTCCTTTTTTTTACCTTTATAGCTCCATACTATCTATTGTGCACATCAAAAAACCATTATATATATTGACTCTATAGAACCCCTAGGGTCCCATGTTTGTAGCTTCTTTATGTTTAAAATAAAGGTTGTCAAATTGTTGAATTTACCTCCATGAATATATTAAAAGCTAAATGTTGAAGAGTCGACTTCAATTCTATAGGAGTGTCAAGGGTTTATTTTATTTTTTCTAAATTCCTTTTGCCATTTGGGCACATCATTTTATATATTTTATGGTATAATTAGCCAGGGTAGTGAAGGCCTAGAAGCTACTTCGTAGATTGGACTACTAGATTCATCCAAAGTCTAACTTTGAACCACACCTCTTGGTATCAACCTTTGCAAAGTCTTATTTTGAATCAAATATGGATGCCAAAGTTTTTTAAGATTTGACCCTATTAATCATATGGGCTATTTCATCGTTTGGTAGATGAGGAAGTCAATATGCTACATGATTTTACCTAATTAGTCCCACCAAGAACATAATGGTGGCTCACACACCATTGGGTTTTTAGTCATCACTAGAAGCAATCCTAGGTGCTATAGATATGCATACACTAGGGGTGGTGTGGCTCAGGATATGTGCACCAAAATCCCCATGCTTTAGGTTATTGGTTTACCTCTAGATCTATGTTGGAAGTGAATAAATCTATAGATCTATTGTACCCACGACCAAGAGGGTGTTGTCCACTACTATTTTGAATAATAGATCTGGATAAACTATAGATCTATTTTATCTTCATGTTATCACACATTTTGTGAGCCACTCCATACAACTTGTAAGAGGTGGATCTATGGTAAGAAATATTTATGTGCTCATGAGGACTCTAGTTTTGGGAACTTGTCCACCATGAACTCTTTGTCCTTGTAATGGGAACCAACTTAATATTGACTGCATCATGCATAGAAATTAAAGTTGGTTTATCTATGACATAATTTTCCTCCTTAATGGACTATAACTCTGTAATTTATCTCCCTCATGTCAATATTCCTCCACATAAACTATGTATTCACCTTGGCAACAACTAGATCTCATAGGTGATCTGGCTCTTTGATCCACTCCTTTCATGATGTGGTTCCAAGCATTTAAGCTTCAATGCCAACCATGTATTTTCTCTATTAAAAACCAAATACCCCTTTTTGATAAACTAGATCGACTTAACCTCATAGGTTTAGAGCATACTTGGTATACCTTGCATCTATGGAGAAGGGAGGGAGAAATGAAGGAGAAGCACCACCACCATGGGGAGGGAAGAATTTCTAAAGAGGTAATTCCTCCCTCAAGACTACAAGCAGGAAAGCCCTACTCTGATACCACTATTGGAGTGAAATCTAGTTTATTCCATTAACATATACATATTTAAATACATCAAGGTCTTAATAATAACCTTAATCTAGTTTTAGCTATAAATACTATAACTATGATGTATACACTACCTAAATAGTTTAATAATATTTTCTAACAAAATCTACCATGGAATTTTTACTTCATGGTGACAATTATATAGGGTAAGTTTACCCTTGAAACGGTTTTTCTCAAACTTAAAACTTCTTTTCTCAAACATGAAACTTATTTTCTCAAATAGACTGTTCTTTTTAATTTCTCTATGTTAAAGCTATAGGAGGATCAAAAGGAAAATTATTTCTTACTTCTACCTAATCTAATACCATATGTCATAATTCAATGATTCAATACATTTGCATTAGATATGATGAGTATTTATATACAAGCATTTAGAAATTTTATCTTAACAAACATCCATGTGAGTATGGTAACTACTTGGACTTAAGGTCCCTATGAATGGTAGTTTGTAGCTACCTTCACTCTAATTTTCCTTTTGAGTGATATTTGATAGCTCCCCTAAATATCTTGTCATCTAGTGAGGGGTAGCTAGCTACTATCCTAAACATGTTTCCTAACCATGATGGAGTAATTCCTAATAAACTATGCAAACGAGAATGAGGATGCTTCAAACAACATGTTATTTTCTTATGAAAAGGTTTAAAAGACTCTTCAAGAGACTTGGTACCTTGATTATAGTTGTTCTAACCATATTATGGATAATAAAGAGTTATTTGATACTATCTATGAGAAATTTGAGACCAAGATCAAGCTTGGAGATAACAAGTTTTTGGAGGTAGAAAAAAAAGGTGTAATGGACATAAATATTAAGGTAAGAATCAAATTCATGATGTTTATTACACTCCTATTCTTAATTAAAAGTGGATTTATCATTAGGAATCATTGTGAAAGGAATTACAAAGTTATTTTTATGACAAACAATGTATCATATGCGATAAAAACCATGGGAAAAAATTACCACTATTGTTCTCATATCAAGAAATCAAGTATTTTTTTGAAGTTTGGAGGTAACTGCAACTTGTTAAATATTTTTATTAAATATAATAGCTAGCTATCACATTTGAGGTATGGCCAGTTAAAATTTCAAAGCTTCAAGTTATTGACTTCTCAAGAGTTGGTTTTTAATTTACTCAAATTTAAAGATCACAAAGAAGGTTTTGAAGGTTGCAAAAAATCCAATTATGCTAGAGAAATGATAATAAGATAAAAAAGCATGGAGGTCCCAACATCCACTCTAATTAGTTTATTTTGATATTTATGTCCCAATGCAAACCAAAATCTTGGGTAATTCATCTTATTTTATTACTTTTGTTGATGATTTTTCCAAAAAGAATTGGGTAAATTTTTAAAGATCAAATATGAGGCTTTGAATATTTTCAAGAGGATTCAATCCTTTGTAGGAAATAAAAGTGGATATAGAATTAAATTTTTAGGGGTTGAACATTGTTGTGTGTATTGTTCAAGGTAGTTTATAGAGTTTTGTGATAATAATGGGATCAAGAGGTAACTTACAACTATCTACACACCTCAACAAAATGGGATTATTGAAAGAAATAACCAGACCATGGTTGAGATGGAACAAAGCATACTTCAAACTAATCATATGAGCAATTATTTTTGGGTTGATGCAATTTATATAGCAATATACATTCTTAATAAGAGTCCCACGAGTGCTCTTGATAAGGTGACTTCTTATCAAGCATAATATGATATGAAATCCAATGTTGATCAATTAAAACTCTTTGGTTGTTTAGCTTATGCTTATGTTGTTGACGAGAAAAGGAATATTGATTCAAAAAGTGAGCATTGTATTTTTGTTATATTGTAAAAATAGAAAAGTTGATAGACTCTATAATCCAAATACTAATAAAGTTATGGTGTCTAGAGATGCAATTTTTGATGAAGGGGGAGTATATAGTCATCAAAGAGATCAATATGGTAAGACAATCAATGTTGGTAATGTTAGTGTTTGTGGTTAATAGCCCACTAGTATGTCTACTCCATTAATTTCTCCAAGTATTCCTTCAAGAAGTTCTTCAATTAATTCATCACCCATCATTAATATTATAAATACTAAGAAGCAGAATAAGGCTCTTCAAGCTCATACACAAAGTCAAATTCTTGATATCAAATGAAAGGATGCTTATAATATGTCAAGCCCAAGAAGTTGATCAAGTTATTTCAAGATAAAAAAGATGACACATATATAGATATGATGAAGAAGATCCTAAAGGCAAGTTGGTAATTTATGGTTTGATTTATTAAGTTGAATCTTCATGTTTTGAATATGCTTGTGCTAATGATGTGTGGGTACAAACAATGCAAGAAGAGATCAATTTCATTCAAAAGAATGATACTTGGGAGCTTGTAATACTTTCCAATGGTAATAAAAGTGTGCATTCTAAGTGGACCTACAAGACCAAGTATAACACTAATGGTAGTATTGAAAGTAAAAAGGATAGATTTGTTGATAAAGGATTCAAAAAAGGTATGGAATTGATTATAAAGAAATATTTGCACCTATAACAAGACAAGTAATAAGCAAAATGGTCATTGTTATGGCAGCCAAAAATGATATGGAGTGTTCACCACATGGATGTTAAAAATGACTTCATGAAGGAGTACTTGAAATAAGTGTATGTACAACAATTGTAATGTTTTGAGGTTAAAGGTAAAAAAGGCTTTATATATAAGTTGAAAAAGGCCTTGTATGGCCTCAATTAAGCACTAAGGGCATTGTATGCTTAGATAGATGGATACTTACAACAAAGTGGCTTTAAAAGGAGCAATAGTGAGCCTAATCTATTCCAAGAAAGAAGGTAATGATATTCTTCTTGTATGTTGGTATGTAATTGATATAATTTATATAGGCAACAACTCAAAAATGAAATAAGAACTAATAAATGCTATGATGAATGAGTTTAAAGTGAAATATTTGGGGTTGATGCATTACTCTCTTGAAATGTAGATTTATCAATGTGAAGATGATTTTTTTCCTAAAAAAATATGTTAAAAATATGTTAAAGAAGTTTTATATGTACACATGTAAACTTGTTTCCACTTCAATTGCTCATGGAGTAGTGTTGTGCAAAAATTATGGATCTAAGAAAGTAAATGTGACAAGTTATAGGAACATTATGGTAAATTTGATGTTTCTACCTAACATTAGACTAGATATTTATTATGTTATTTCTCGTGTTCCAAGTTATATAAACGAGCCATATCAAATTCATTTGAAGGATACCAAGAGAATATTTAGGTATGTGAAAGGTTTTTTTGATTTTAGCATTAATTATTATTCAAATAAGAAGATAGAGCTTGTTGGTTTGAGTGATTATGATTGGGGCAATAGATTGTATGACCATAAGTCTACTTTTGGTAGTTGTTTTTCTCTTGGTTTTGGATTGATCACATGGAGCTCAAAGAAGCAAGAATTAGTTCTTCTTTCTTCAACAATAATTGAGTATATTATAGTCAATCAACTAGTGCATAAGCCTTGTAGTTTAGAAAGGTATTGGAGGATATCAGTCATAAGCAATGTCATATTATAGTTATTTTGTGCCAATATGGGTTCAATTCAATTGGAAAAGAATCCCAAATATTATAGCAAGTATAAATAATTTGATTGGAAGTATCATTTTATCAAGGATATGGTATAAAAGAAAAGAATAAAATTGAAGTACTATAGCAATCAAGAGCAAATTTTTGATGTGTTCACAAAAGGAGTTCTCGAAGCTCACTTCTTAAAACTTAGAGATAGTCTTCTAATACCTCTCAACATAAAATGTGAGAATATTAGAAATGTGATGCTCAATAGAAAAGTTTTTTCCACTACTTAAATGAAATCTTGTGCTTATAACTATAGTTCTACATATTCTTTGTTGTTCTTGTAACTACAACTATGCATATTCCCAATTGTGCTTGTAATTGTACGGTAGAATTAGTTTTTTGTTTTGAGTGTAGTGAGTTTGGTAGGATCAGATTTGTGTTTTTTTTTTTGTGTAAAATTACAGTGTATTTTATTTGTTGTGTAAAATATAGTGTGTTTGATGGTTTTTTAAGCCTTAATTTTAATATAAAAATCATAGGATCAAATATAATATAGCCACAATATAGTAAGATCAAGATAATGATGTAAGTAGAATAATATGAGCTAACTAATATGTATATAAAGGCTTATAATATATCAACTAAAATTCATTAAACATCAATATGAATGTAAATAGCCTGAATCATACATGTACAAAGCATGTAGCACAACTTACAATATTAGTTGCTCAAAATGTATGCAAACTTTATTACTCCTCTTTCTCTTACAAATACAACACTTGATAATTGTATGATGGATTGAATGGATTGGATTGATTCTCTACTCCTCCATGGAGTAATATATAGCCATAGTAGAATGACTCTTTGGCTACTTGACTATTCCTTTCCATATGCCAAGTCTCATGACTCTTGGTGTTGAGATGGAATGTCTCACACTTAATTGTCAAACTAGGATTAGATTTAAAGAATAGTTATCCCATATAGATATCCATAATTTTGATCATTGATTTTTATTCTTTTTTCTTAGTTTCTTGCATAAAATAAAGTTGCAATAAATTAAAATATGCTTAATTTAAGGGATGCAATTATGAACTAAACTAGGTTTGTGGATCCACTTTTTATGATTCTAAAAATGCTTTCTATCTTAATATGTTCTATAATTCTGTAATATGCAATTTAATTAAATTTATATTCTAATTTTATTCTACATTCTAACTATATCTACTATTCTTTAGGAGGAAGAGATATAGGGACTAATCTTTTGGAGTGGTCCCTGTCTCCTCAAGATCAGTATTAATCTCCCCCTCTTTCTATTCTACTTTAACTTTTTAGAATTTTATATTCATTAAACTAATTTTTATGCATTTTAATTCATGTGTGCAAGAAAGAAAATAAAGTTATAGGGACTATAAAATAATCATGCAGAAGATAAATAATTCCATTACCACATAAGATAAACAAAATGACTCTAATTTACTCTTTTATTCCAATTTCAAATAAAATATTATAGTGTAACATGGCTGAAGAAATAGTCTTCCTTCCTTTTCCTGCATATATGGATTGGGCCCTTCTATCATTGAGGGCTTTGTAATATATAATTTTACATTATTCCCTTACAATAGAAATTCTAATATTTCCTTTGTTACACGGTTTTGAACAAATATTCTCCATGTGGCTTGGATACTAAAAATGCATAATAGGACAATCTATAATCTACATAACTTAATAACAATATAAAACAACTTCTTGTCATTTTCTTAGGGAAAGGACAAATTCGTTACATTTTTAGGTTACATAATATCAACCAAATAACAAATTACACAAAGTCAACAACAGTCCCACTATAGAAGATAACAATTATGTTTGCTTTGACTATCTCAACACATGTGGTCATTGGCTAAGCTTGTTGATGTGTGTGATGTTTTTATTGCACAAAACAAATATGCTAATAATAAACAGGCTTCCATAGACTATTCCTATAGACTGTATCCATAGAATATTCCCATAGACTATTTTTGTAGGTAGTTTTAGCAATACTCCTTTGTAGTAGTGTTCCACGGATTGCATCTATAGACAGTTCCAGTATCAGTCTTTGATAGTGGTATGTTTTAGACTACCTATAGTTGTTCACCTACTAAAAATATAACACCTTCATGAGATTCATGTAAAATTGTAATCATTCAATACATAACATCCTGCAGGTAACATTTATCTAAAAATCATACAAATAAAAATGCATATATATCATGAATATTACAACTTAAATGTACAATATAAATGGTTAAATTTTATCCTCATCATTTCCCCTAAACTGAAGGGAGTGCATGTCCTCATGCATAAAAATAATGTTTCCAAGACCAAAAGAACATACCATACACAAATAAAATATAAGCCTATAGTTTATGACAATGTTTTTCAGATAACATTAAAAATTTAAATATTTTTAGCTCTAATCTAGGGTGAAGTATGAACTAGAGTAGGATTACCTTAGTCCTCTTTAGCTTCTCCCCCTTTATCTTTCGGATTTGTGCTTTGGTGGATTCAAGGTTTGGTGGCCACTCGGTGGCAAAGATCTTCAAATAAGACACATATTCTTGTCCTCCCTTCTGCATACTATCAAATGAGGTGTACCGTATGGAGACTCTGATTTTGTCTTTTCTATTGGTGGGGATAGCTTCCCTATTGATTCAGTTATTGTATTGATCACCTTATCAACTTCCAGAAAATATCTAGCTCCATATTTGGGCCCATATTCTATGCACCATGTGTCATAGAAGTGTGTTTTTGAAATATATGGTCTCCCAAAATCGAGGAGAGTGTTGATGAGCTATCCCCATAAAACCTTTGGGACAAAATGAAATACTTATTGAAGTTGATAGAGCGCTTGATCTTCTTGGGTGAACTCTTATTGGGTGAGGCACTGGATATAGATGGTTGGGAGACTTGGTCAATTAGTTTGTTTGTCTTTCCCTTAAATTTCATAGAATATCTACCTAAGAAGTTCAATTTATGTGGAGATAACTTTCTCCACCAAGGCTACGTGATCCAAAAACTCCTTGTGAAATATTTCCAACTGAGACTACAACTAGTTTTTCTAGATAAATATTTAGGCTAAGGTGTTATCATATTCTAGTTGAGGTTTTATGATCATAGAACATAGCCATAGGCTATCAAGTTGTCTCGAAGTCTCTCCCCTTCTATATTTTCTAGGTCAAACTCCTCAAATCTTGTTTTCTTAATAAATGTAGGTGCTAGCACTAACCCTATTATGCACAAGTGTATCATCCTCCTCTTGACTATCATTGGATTTGGAACTATCACCTGGATTAGACTCTTCTTTAGTTGAGTATACTAACATGTTAGATTCTTCTACTATCTTATCCCATGTGATCCCACTATCAAATGCTTTATGCAAAATGAGCAGTTTGATTAGGCCATGGTGGATAATAAGATGCAGTATGGATACAACTCTAGATTTCTTTGCTTTATCCTTCTCAATTATGTCTTTTAGAGACTTGTATAGGAAGTATGGTAGATTGATCACATAGTCCTCATGATTGAGGAATTTGAGATTGATAAGTAATTTTAGATGGTAGCCTTCACATACTGATAATATCCCTTAAATAGTAAATAACTTCATTAATAGAGTTATAACTTCTTGCCATTTGAGTGGGAAGGAGAAGGTTGCTACAAATTTTATCCAATATTCCCTATCCCAGATCATAGAGCATTTATCCACTAATTTATCAACCAACTAGATAAATCCCTTATCATTGGACTTAAAATATTTTTGACCCACCTTAGGCAAATGGAGGACTTCAAAGATTAGGTTGGGGGTTATCACTATCTCAAATCCACCAAACATGTGTAACCATGGATGTGAGATCATATTATAGAATAAACTACTCGGTCACACCTTGGTCATGGCCTTGGAATCATGTTAGGGATTCCCACCACCTTACCTTCTAAAATATATTCCTTACAAAATCACTCGTCATTTGAGTAGCAATGGAGGAAGGCTCACTTCTCTTATGGAATATGGATTTTGTCATGGCTACTCTAAGGTTCTACTATGACTGTAGGGTAGAGATTTACAATAATATTTAAGATTTGGTTTTACAATATACCCTCAGATGATTGTTCTACAAATTTTTTATGATGAATAACCTACAATTTTTTGAGTAAATATGTGTTTTACTACTTATACCACAAAATTTCTAATTTACACAACTAATCCACTATGAAATTATTTAAAATTTTGAAAAAATATACTATATTCAACACTTACATATGGTTCATCAAACTTTTACCTTCTCTTGATGAACACTTGTAACTTTTCTATTGTATATCCCCTAGTGGAATTGATCTTAGGCTTTTTCACTACCATAATTCATCTTCTACACAATAAATTTGGGTGTAATTGTAGTTGAACACATAAAATTCAAGGTGAATCCATGCTTTGATCAGTCTTACAGAGTGCAATCATCATCAAATTGTCCAAAATTTACCCTAGCCAAGTTGCAAAGAAGAAAAAAATGGATCACACACAAAATTTAGGGTTTTTCTATATCCTTCGATGTATTTTGGTTAAAAAAACATGGTCGCTAATTATTTTTAATTGATGTCTTCTGTGTTTAATCTGATATGTTTATCCCTATTGCTTCGAATGGTCTGGTTGAACAAGTATCTATGTTTGGAGTCTTAACTTGGAATGTGGTCACCCCTTCTAAGTGGGTGTTGTTCCTATATTTCCATGGTATTCTAATGTCCTATAGTACCACATTTCCATAATACATGATACATGAGAGAAGATAGGTTTCTAAGGTACCTTGTTTAATATTATTATGCAATTTCTAGATGTTGACTCATCACCTTCAAGAGGTGGCTATACTTTCCTGGTGCCACATCTACCTCTACCTTGTCAATGTAGGTCATGCATGTGGTGATATCCTGGAAAAATTACACAATACAATAACAAGGATACAAACAATCAATGATGTGGAGAGGAAAAAATATAGGTGTTCCAACTTATAATTAGTGGCATAGCTTAGATGATCTTTCACTAGAAACCACTTCTAAAAATAATGTGAAGGTGTTATGGCTAGCTTGTGTTTAGTTGTGCATATTCCTTTGTAAATTGTAGGCTAGATATATCATTATTGGTGTAATCATCAAAATTGCACGCAAATATTGTCCACATGCTTGTCTGTCTAGTACAATGACATTCTCCACATGTGCCACATTATGCCTTCGTGTATTTATCTAGGTATTTGTATAGGGTGGTATCCTTTTACTTGTGATAGGGTGGATTTTAATGAACATGTTGGTCAACATCCCATGTGATAGGGCAACATGCCAAGGCTTTACCATTTTTCCAACATCATCCTAACAAGGTAGTAAATCTGAAGACACACCATATGCGAAGGTCAGATCAATCATTCACTGAAGGAACTTATGGGAGGGCCATTTGTCCAACTATTGGTCCAAGGATGTCCATGTGTTTCTATTGCTTCATATTTTTGGATAACCCTTTAAAAAATTAAGGGTTTTTGCTTACATTTAAATTTGCACTACCTGTGGTGATAGGGTAGCCTTATTAGGAATGATGGTGTGATTTATCATTTATACTTCTTGTGATTGACAACCTATGGTTGTGATGACAACTTGTGATATTTTCAGGGATGAGAGGTGAGCATCCATAACACCCATGGTAGAGCATGTGTCTATAACATCCACACCAATATTTAAGAACATATTACACACATATACATATATTTTACTAATTTCCTTTTTATATATTTAATTTGTATCACAAAATAACATGTATAGCCAGTTTTCACAAATTCTTGACATCTCATCATGCTTTTCAATGTGTATCGTTTCCATAGTCTTATTACATTTGATATTACTAGACACATGGATTAGTCCATGGTATTTCTATTGAGGATTTATTATGGTCATACACTTAGGAATAATGTTGCAATGCTATACCTACAAAAAATAGTCACATAAACACACTACAAAATAATGCTACAACAATAAACTACAAAATTATTCTATGGATACAAAATATAGAATTATACTATAGAAACATATTATAGAAGAGAATACCTAGGTGTTGTAGGTGAGTTGGAGAGGAGAGAGAAATCCTCCAAGAGAGGTCCCAGGTTCAAATCTCCACCCTACCAAAAATCTGAATTGGGTATCCAAAATCCAATTGATAATGTTGGTGCGAGCAGGGTCGGGTGCGACTCCCGAGTGACTTTGATGGTGTAGAACCCCCTGTTCATGGTCTCTCAGACCAAGGCAGCCCTGCAAGGGATTTTTTTCTTAAAAAAATAATAATACAGAAGAGAATGTTGTAGAGATGTTTTAATTTTTTATGTTATTTTTTTCCTTTCCCCTCA
Organism: Wollemia nobilis; assembly: GCA_028583015.1. Lineage (NCBI taxonomy): Eukaryota > Viridiplantae > Streptophyta > Pinopsida > Araucariales > Araucariaceae > Wollemia > Wollemia nobilis. Next base: position 10,406,864 of record JAQPPZ010001925.1, read on the forward strand.
AACTATATTATAGAAAATATTATATTATTCCTTTGCTTCTCCCCCAAACTAAATTTTTGGCTATATAGCCAAAACATATAAGGAGGAAAATTTTATTCATAGAGATTCATATTATAGAAAATCTTAATTATAATATATATATTATCCTATTTATTTATCTATGTAAGAAAATGAGAGTGTTTACTTATATAAACTAACCATTTTAAATAAGATTGTAGGATAATAAATATCCTTGAAATAGGATTGTTTATTCCCAATATCAAGATGGTTTGCAAAAACATTGATGTCTTCCTTGACCTTTGATAAAATATTCCATGGTCTACATAACAAACCTTTCTAATGTCCTAGAGAGATCAATTTCTATGTTCTACTTTCTTTATCATCATTGTGGAGCTCTTTATGATTAAAAATGATAATGAGCTTAAATAAATGTCAATCAACAATACTTTGGTTTGCAAAACTAGGTCTTATGAATGTTTGAACACATTAATATAGTCATTCTGGTTTCATCTTTGTTTTGCCATTTTATTGCCCTATTTTCACACACACACACACACACACATATATATATTAAGTTCAAGGATGCAAATCTTTGGGGAATAAAACTACATAACCATATGGATGGAAGTGTAATCCTATCCTTACTACCCTCTTTTTTACTTGGGGAGGAAAATATAATTTTGGAGATTCGGACTGCATAACCATCTAGATGAAAATGTAATCCTATCCTTACTATTATTTTCTTCCTTTCATTGCTTGTGGGCTATAAGAAACAAGGTATTTTACTACCTTGTTTCATTAATTTGTGATACCATAATGACTATATGACCTCCCTTCTATAAGGCAATAATATATCTTCACACATTGAATTTGACTTCTTCCTTAAAACCTAGTATTGTGGTTAAAAGTGATGAATGATAAGATGAATAATTTTTTTTTATGTTATAACTCCATAATGAAATAAAGGAAGCATATTTAAATAAAATAGTGTGATCTCCTAGTTTATTTTCAAGAAATATTATTGTCCATGATAATCTTCCGTCATTGGTCAAGTAGTATAAATATTTTTGTCATCCATCTTATTTACTAGTAATTATACATTTGAACAAGATGATTGATTATACTACATTATTTTAATGGTTTTACTTATTTTCTTAGTATATAATATATTATAAAGCAAAAAATTATTTCTTATTTTAATAGTGTTTTATTTCTTTATATAGAGAAAGAGAAGTTCTTATTTACTAGTAGTTTGTTGCAGTTCAAAGATGAACTACAAATCAACCTATTGCTTAAGATGGTTTAAAAACTCTATTTTAGAAAATGGCTTCCTATAGAGCTTAAGCCTATGCCCATAAACTAATAATATTTGTGTTGAATCATCAATGGGCTTAAGTTTGATTGTATCATTCCCAAATATTTCTTCAACCTCATAGGGTCCAAACCATCATATCCTTAGCTTCCCAAAATGGAAATCAAATAGCAAGGTCCAATATCTTGGTTGAAATATTCATGGTACAATATGTTTATCATGTCATTTTTTCATTTGTACTTGCATTAGTTCTATCCTATGTAATACCTTTAATCTTCTTTAATCTAGAACATTTTATTCAAACTTAGTCTTTTGTGCTTGATCCAAATCCATGTCAAGTTCTACCATTGTGCGAAGAGTTCCAATTTAAAATTCAATAGGTATAATGACTTTTTTCCCATAGACCATTTCATAATGTGATAGTCTTGTGGTGGTTTTCCAAGTCATATTATATTCCCATGTAGCTTATTTTAATATTTCTGCCCAATCAACCCTATTGACAGCTATGATTTTTGTTATAATATTTCCAAGCTCTATATTTGTAACCTCTACTTACCCATTAGCTTGAGGATGATATGGTAATGTATTTCGATATTTTATTTTATATAGTTTAATAAAATACTCAATCACATGGGAGGTAAATTGAGGCCCTTGGTTTGAAACCAATACTTTTGGTGCTCCAAAGCGCTACATGATGTGTAAATAAAGGAAATAAAATACAAGCTTAGCTTATTCTCATGGCAAGGATTTTAATTCTACCCACTTTGTGACATAATCTATACACACAAGTATATTTTTATTACCTTTACTTCGAGGATATATTGAGCCAAAAAAGTCAATTCCCCATTTCTCAAATGGTTTAAACATTATTTGTGGTACTAAAGGCATCTCCATTGTGGGTGTAGGTTTACTAGCCCTTTGACAAGCATCACATTAGTCAATAAACCTATGGGTATACCTATGTATAGTAGGTCAAAAATAACTTGTTTGAAATATTTTACTAACTATTCTTTGAGTGGTATAATGGCCTCCACAAGTTTCTTTATGTGCTTCCCAAATTATATTATATACATCATCTTATTGCACACATCTTCTTATCACATGGTCGGGGAAAGACTTGAAAAATTATCCATTGATCCACATATAAGACATACTTTGATGTACTAACTTACTACGCTCATATAGTGTGAAATTTTGTGGTATTTTTCTTGTTACCAATTTACAATATCGACATACCAAGGAGTGAAAACTGAAAGAGCAGAAAAATGTTCATCTTGAAAGTTATTGAGAATTAATTAATCATCATAAAATATATGCATATGGGATAAATTATCTGCAATGACATTATCCTTGTCTGCTTTATCTAGAATTATGACGTTAAATTCTTGCAACAAGAGCAATAAATTACCACTCTTCCCCAATTGTGGTTTTATTCATTAGATAGTTAATGGCAGAATGGTCATTATCGAAAAATACTTTATACCCTATTATATAATGTTTGAATTTATTAATGACATGAACTACAAAAGAATTCTTTTTCAGTATTTATATATTTGAGTTCTACCACATGCAATTTTTTGGTCACATAATAGATGTCATAAGGTATTTCATTCTCAATTAATTGTAGTACTACCCCTATTACATAACCCGAAGCATTACAATATATATGGAAGGGTAATTCCCAATTTGGTCTCCTTAAAATGGGAGAGGTAGTCAATTTGTATTTTATAATTTCAAAGGCTTTTTGACATTCTTCTATCCAATTAAACTCATTTTATTTTGTTAAGAGATTAAGCATCAGAGAGGTAATCTTGTTGAAATTCTTAATGAATATACAATAATATGTTGCATGTCCCAAAACACTCCTTATCTCAATTTATGTCTTTGGAGGTTGGAGGGATTTGATGACCTAGATCTTTCCAAGATATACTTTAACACCTTCCTTAGATATATAATATCCTAAGTCAATTTATCCTCTCATCATAATGATATTTTCCATGGCTCAAGGATATATTTTTTTCTTCACATCTAACAATAACATTTTGTAAGCTCAATAAAGTTTCCTCAAAGGTGTCACCATAAATTATGAAGTCATCCATATAGACTTCTACATATTCATTGATTAAATCAGCAAAAATAGTCCAAAAAACCCTTTTAAAAGTGGTAGGTGCATTGTATAGTCCAAAGGATATAACTTTTTAAGCATAGGTACCTACAAGACATGTAAAAGTTATCTTCTCTTGATATTCTTCTATTATTGAGACTTGATTGTACCTGCTAAAGCCATCCAAGAAGCAAAAGTATATTTTCCCAACCAAGGTATCAAGGACTTGATCAATGAAGGGTAAAGAAAAATAATCCTTCTTTGTCACATTGTTTAATTCCCTATAATCCACACAAATTCTCAAATTTCCACTTTTTTTTTGGGAACTATCACTAGTGGTGATACCCATTGGCTATTAGAGATTGGATATATAAATCTTGAATTTAATAACTTAATAATATCTTCTTGAACTATGTATTTAATGGTTGGATCCATCATTATTTGAGGTTTTCTCATTGGATGGTAACCTTCTTGGATGAATATATGGTGGGTAAAAACATTTGGGTGTATTCCTTTAATATCCTCATAGTTCCATGCAAATATTGTTTGATGTTACCTAAGTACATCACCAATTGTGACTCTTGTATTCTTGTGAGTGCATTATTAATGTTTAAATTTTTTCCATGTGTAATATTTCTCAGTATTTGCATTTATTCCCATTATATTACACATAATAACATTTAACTAATAGTTATAGGGCACTAATTGATAAGATTTACTTGTACCTAATTTGCTATTATACATGGAATATTCGAGTGGAAAATTAGTGCTTTGGTCTTGGTCTTCCTTTTGATCATATAATAGTAGTGGTAGTGGTCCCTCAATATCTTGTTGTAAATGTTCACTTAGTACATTAACTGATAAAGTTTGAACATCATCCAAGTCATCAGAAAAATCATATCAAAGTTATCCTAAAAAACCTTGATCCAATGTTGACTCAAGAAATAGGTTGAGGTCTTTAGTATGTTTACCATTGGAGATAGTCATATTTCTAGACCTACAATTAATGTAGGCATCAACTATTGTAAGCCATGGGTATCCTAGAATTAATGGGTATCCCCCTAATTTATTCTTTGGTTGTAGAACCACAAAGTCTACACGATACTCCCATGAACTTACAGAAACTATAAAGTCTTCTATATTTCCTTTTGGTTTGATGGTAGATCTATCTACAAGTTGAAGCACTATAGAGGTTGGTTGTAATTTATATACCCCTAAATATTCTATTGTTTTATTGGTCATAACATTTATGGAAACCCTTAAATATACTAATACATTTTACAAGGTTGTTTTACTGATGTGGACTGAGTATAGGTACTCCAGGATTTACATATTTTGGTAATAATATTCCTCTAGTTATTATTTCAAATAATTGCCCAATAAATTGGATGGTTTGAGATTCATGTTTCTTTTTCCTTCCTAGATTTTTGTGCACACACTCTTTGTTAATTTGGAGTATATGGGAATATCCTTGATATCTTGTAAAAGAGGAATCTTAATGGCAACATTTTCTAGCTCTTGCAAAAACTTGAAGGCTAGTTTAGAGGGTTCTTTAGTACTTTCCAACCTTTCAAGAAATGGGATTTCTACTACTTTCCTTTGAGGGGTTTGATCATATTTTTATTTTTCTAGAATATAATTTGGTAGAGTTTCTATCTCATCTTCATGTTTTTCATCTTTTTCTATTTTTTCAAATGAGTTTTGGATAGGTTTCTTGATTTCTATGAAAGTCATCCTATTATTATCTAACACCTTTCCAGATCTTAGATGTATCTATTGGAAAGGTACCATAGTTATTGAATATGTTTCATTGGCTTCATATACATATAGAATTATTTTATTGTTAGGATTGGGTTCCAGTTGAGTAGGTAAGGATTTTCTTAGGAGGATTACTCACATGTTTTGGAGGTGGTAGGAGCATATTTTGAGGTGTTTTTCATTTGAATTGATTTTAAAAATTCTATTGTTGGGGTCCCATATTGATTATATTGGTAATTTGTGTTCCAATTAGGTACATTCTAATTTTATCTTGATATTACTTAAGTCCATGGAGATGGAATCCCATATGGGTTCAACATAAATTGAGCCCATAGTGGTATATTCTATTCTTGATTATATGAATTCCAATTTATCCAATTTGGTGCACTTGACCAATAGGTAGGTTTTTGCTAGTTGAAAAAAATAGAATTGGATCAATTAGATGGACCATTGAATGGGTTGTTCCTTATTTGTGATATAAAGTAAATATCCTCTCCTTCCTCAACTTCAAGATCTTTTATAGCAGATTTCACAATAAAAATATATTTACAATTTTCATTGCTATGATCTTTGTCGCAAATTTAATAACTACCAGAAATATTGGAGATACTTGTGATGTTGAGAGGACATTCCCTAAGATTGTGTCTTTTCCTACACCTATGATAGTATATTTCTTCAATATATTTCTCTTTTGGTTTCTTTTTAATGAGGTCAAGGGATGTAGTTAATGTTCTCAACAAATCATTTTTTTAAAATTTCAACATATTATGAATTTCCATTCTTGTCACTACTCTAGTTAATGGATATTTGTTATTTCTAAGTGACTTATTTCTTGAGTATTTCTTGAGTAATTTTTGCAAAGGTTTATAATTTCTTCAAACCCTATTTTGTGGATATACCCCTTAGCCATAAGGTTTAATATATCAAGAACATCTTCTTTCAACCCTTTTAGGAAAAGTTCCTTTGAGATTTCTTCATCTATCTCAATGTTAACTCTAGATCCCACAAACTAAAATATTTCAAGGTAGTCTTCGAGGGATTCTTCCTCTTGTTGGTTCATGCAAAATAATTCAGCCTTCTTATCCCTAACTCTACAGTAATCTTGATACCTTTCAAGGAATATATCCTTTAATCCATTTTCTCCATCCCATCATCTACAAAAACTTTCACCCAAACCCATAAACTATCTCAAGGCTACAACCTTAAGTGTAGAGGGGAAAAATCATAGTTTTTGTTCATAAGTGGTGTAGAAATAGGCTTGGCATACCACTTAGAATTTGAAAAATAATGCATCAAGATCTTCACGTACTTTTCCATGAAAATCCTAATGCTCTTTCATATTCCTTTAATAAATTATTAAAAGCTCTGGCCTCATTTATCCTTTCCCTCCCCAAAAGTGTTGTACCATATATAAATTGTTGATGGGTGATGTTGTAAATGTTATTATGACACTTAAGACCACTTATCACCCCATAATTATTAGCCTTCAAGTTATTATCCAAAACCACTTACATAATAATGAACAAATATGTAATTGATGATCTCCCTGTCTAATACCTCTCTTGGATTTAAAAGATTCTATTACTAACCCATTGATGAATACTAAATATAAAATTATAGAGACACAAGATTTAATCCATCTAACCCATTTATTATCAAATCTAAAATTTTCTAATATTGCAAAAATAAAATCCCATTTAGCCCTATCATAGAATTTACTCATATCATTTTTCAATATCATTCCTTTCTCTTTTCTTGAAGTTGTTGAATGCATAATTTCATGAGCTACTATGATCCCCCCAAAATCTATCTCTCTTTCACAAATCCTCCTTGCTATTTTAAAATATTTTTTTCTAATAGAGGTATTAATTAATTCACCATCACTTTGGAGATAATATTATATGCCATATTACATAGGTTTATGGGCCTAAATGCATCAAACAATTATGCATCCTTCTTTTTTCGAATTAGAGTAAAATATGTTGCATTTAATTTTTAAGGAATTTATTGTTTTACCCTAGACTATTCCATTGCTATCAATAAATAATCCTTCACTATATCCCAATTATGTTAATAAAAAGTTGTAAAGAGCCCATTCAAACCTAGGGATTATCCTTATCAAAATAGAAAAGAGCTAAATGAACTTATTCTAGATTAATATGCTCCATTAGTTTCCTATTTTCTTCACCTATTATAACTTAAGGTACTTCTTGTAGTAGTTTATCATTAAGAACTTCAAAATCCTCTCATCCTAGAATATTTTGGTAAAAAGACCTTACCTCTTTTATGATTTCACTTATGTCTTCAATCCAAATCCCTTCTATTATTTTAATTCTATTAATTTTGGAGATTGATCTTTGTACTATTGTCATGCTACGAAAATATTTGTATTTTTATCTCCTTTTAACTAAGTTTATCTTGATTTTAGTCTCCAAAATTTCTCTTCCTTACTCAAAGTATTATGATATTTACTAAACAACTTCCTTTCCTTCGAACTTGGATTATTATGATCACATTTTTGGAATTTTAAAATTTAATATTTTAGTTCTTCTTTCTTCTCAAAAATATTTCCAAAAGTGTTATTTTTCCATTATTTTAATCTAGATGTCATTGATTTAATTTGATTAGGAAGTGTATACAACCCATAATTTTCTTGAAGAATTCCATGTTTGTGCTATCATATACAAAAATTGAGAATGGTCTTCCCATATTTGGTCATATTTAAAATATTATTATTTTTTAATTCACTTACCACCATTTTAACTCTTATTGGCCAATGATATGAACCAATCCTTGTCATGGTAATAATTTAAGCACAAGTCCCTTCATATAGCCAATGATCTAAGTGTATGCATTTATCCATTTATTTTGCTATTAGGTTATGACCTCTCCTTTTGTTGGTCCATGTATAGTTGTCTTATTCAATCTCAACCTCCCGTAGGTTATTATTATAAATAAAAGCTAATATATCTCTCATACTTCGTGTTAGTTTCCTACTTTTTATAAATTTTTATTTCAACTTGGTTATGGCATTGAAATATACTATGATTATAAATTGATTTTCTTGGTATTTACTTCTCATAAAGTCTTAAATCCCACTCCATACATCTAATTTGCTTGACTGAGTTGTAGGTCCATAAACATTGATAAGGATGAAATAAATGTCTACAAAGTAACATGTGACTAAAGAGGCTCTCCAATGCCTAGTTTTATGAATGGTTACATAGGAGGATATAATAGTATTCTAACATGTTATAATGCCCCCTTCCACTCCTTGAAAATACATAGCATCCCATTCACATATTTTCCATACTCATTTCATAGTTATCGAAACTGCTTCCTTTGTAATTTTAGTTTCTAGGATACAAAGAATATCAATATTATTACTTAAACAAAGGTCCTTGATACAACTTCACTTTAAGAGGGCATTAGCAACCCTTATATTCTATGATATGGTAATAATGTCTCATTAGGGGCTATTATCTCTGCTTGCAAATTACCAATTTGATTAGTTGTTTGATAAAGATAAATTCAACCAACTTAGTTCGTGTTCCTTTATCTATATTTGCTTTTACTTCCTTGGGTCTTGATTGATAATTTGAGGATCTTCCATTATTATATTCCTCAATATTATTTCACAACTTTATCTTTCATTAGACTTCTCCCCTCCTAGCTCTACTATGAAATCTTTTGACTTGTCCTACTTATTTTTGGGTATTTACTTATTAATGGTAGAGGTATTAACATCTAACACTATATTTTATCTACCAATTTTCTTCTCCTAAATGGTTCATGGTACTTTAATAGAGTCTTCAAAATTTTATAAGACACATTTCTTAGGTTCATCGAGAATATTTTTCCTTAAATTTGAATCATACTGAATAGATAGGTTAATATTTTGAACATATTATGTTGTGTCCTCTAAGATCTAATATGCTTTTTCTTCATAGGCTAAAACCTCAAAAGAATTGGTATTTATTCCAATATCCTTCCTTATTGGTCCTTATTATTTATTTATTTTCATCCGTATAGACCTATTTTTTGGAATTTAAAAACCATCCTCATCCATATCCATTTGTAAGTTTCTCTTGTGGTTTTCTACATATGTTTTTGCTAGACTATTTTTAGGGCATGATATTTCAATATACCCCACCTCATGACATATTCTACATCTAAAAGATATTTTTTTATTATCTATGGTTTGGGTTCACAACTTACCCATATACTTAAGAATGATAGATTCTAATAAAGGTTTAATTATATCAATCATGGCCAATATCTAAGCATAAATAACCAATAATCCATCTTTTGTAGTTTTTGAAATCCCATGTAATTCTCCCAAAGTGTTTCCTATTGCCTTAAAGGTTTCTATTCTCCAAAACTCAATGGGTAATCCATACATCCTACCCTAGATTGGTACTAGGGATAGATTTGTATTTTTGGGCACAAAGCCTTCATACCAGCAGGTAAGACTAAGTCCTTTCTTCTCATAAACTAAGGACCCCATTTTAGGATTTTATATATTTCATCCGTGGAAAAAAAAATGACTAGGACAAAACCTTTGGAAATAAATGATAGAATTACTTTTGGAGACTTACAACTTCTATAAATCCATTTTCTCAACGTTGAAGCCCCTAGCCAAGGCCCATTAAATTTACCAAAAATTGTCCTATATTTAAGATACAAGGATCGATCCTCTGTGAGGTTCTCACTAACCTCTACTACTAGAGATGATTCTAAGGATATAGTTGTAAATCAGTCAATGGGAAGAAAAAAAAACTCAAAATCTACTAAAAAATACCAGAATATCCTATAGCAATTATAATATATAAAAAAAACCTAAAATAATTTGCATGCAAAATTTCTAAGGAAAAGAAGGGGAAATTTTCAATAGAAAAAAAATAAAAAGAAGGGGAAAAAGAAACTTTGCTAAAAAAATTTATGCCTAGAAAAAAATATCTTACCTCACTAAAATTCTAGTCCTCCATTTCTCCTCCCATCATTTGAACCCTAGCTAATAAATATCTGCAATTTCATTTTCATGACTTGACAAATATTCACTACCCTTGTTCGAAATGGCTAACTTCACAAGGTCGTATCTCCCTTAATATTGCTCAGATTCCTTTATATGACCACTTATTTAAAAAAATATTCAAATTTTGCACAAATTGGTCCAAGAATCAACTGAATCACACAACCCTTTATGAAGATAAGGCTCCTAATATATGAGATAATTTTTAAAAACAAATTGCCCTAACACTGCCCTAGATATGAACATTGTAATTATTATTCCACTATTTAACCAAATTAAAAATTCCTTCATTATTTATAATACATGATCATTGATTTTTTAGCTAATAAAATGACATGTTATTAATAAGAATAATGGTAGATAAAATGGGTAAATTCAAGAATCATATATTCTTTAATTCATTATTTCTTCCATTCAAAGGTCATCAACAAAATAGGATAGTGTTTCAGATTTACCTCTTAATAAAAATATTTAGAAGCTAGCCCAACCTCAGAATCTATTATTTCTTCCATTCAAAGGCCACAAACAAAACAAGATAATGCTTCATATTTACCTCTTAATGGGAAATGTTTAAAAGCCAACCAAACCTCATATTATATTATTTCATCCATTAAAAGGCTATCGACAAAATAGGGTAGTGCTTCAAATTTACGTTTTAGTGGAAAATGTTTAAAGTCCAGCCCAACATTAGTTTCTATTATTTCCTCCATTCAAAGCTTGTTAGAAAAACAAGCAAGTGCTATAGATTCACCACATAATGGTAAAGTTATAAAATCTAGCCCCAATCACATCATGAGGAGCAACAAAAGAGAGGAAATGAATGTGGGAGCTAACTCTAAGAAGGGGTAAACTTTGAACCAAGACTCAAGGCTTAGGGAGACCCTAAAAGATATAGCTAATGAAATCCAAATAATAATTTCTATAGGAGGGAAAAATTAAGAACCCACAAAGTCTCATAAATGAAAATACTATCTTGGAACATAAGGGATTTTAATACCCCTTCATAGCAATGGTTGGTTGCTTCTATTAGGAAAGATCTAAAACCTCATATTTTTTTATTCAAGAAACTAAAATTAAGGAGAACAATTTTGATAAGGTTAAGAATATCATATGGAAGGAGGCTTGTTATTCTCCAATCCATGCTTTGGGAGCTTTGGGGGGCTTAATGTATCTTTGGTATAATTAAAAAATTGAAGGTAGAGTGCTCTCTTATTTTGATAGGTTTATTAACATATTTTTCTACTGTATAGTTTCTAAAATATCCTGGGTTTTAACCAATGTGTATGGTTCAAATATAGTTGTGGAAAAAGGAATACTATGAGAGGAGTTGAGCATAAATAGAAATTCATTTCCTAACCTTTCTTGGATGTTGGTTGAATATTTTAATTCCTCCCTCTTTCCCTTAGAAAAAAATGAGGAAGACAATCCCCCTATAACGGTATGGACTTCGAGCTAAAAATAAAGTAACTTCACTTTGAGCAACAAAAGGCTAGGGGAACATCTTATCCAATCAAATATAGACATGGTTTTTGTTTCTAAATAAGGGCTTCATTATTTTTGTGACTTTGTTCTCTCTTCTCTTCCAAGAATAGGATTGGGTCACAATCCTTTGATACTAGAGTTTTCAGTTGGGAATACATTTTTTAAGTTTCCTTTCCATTTTTAGGTTATGTGGCTAAAAATAATACCGTTGAGGTCCTGATAGTTGATTGGTGAAATAAGGATTTTTAGGTCCCCTAATATCTCAAGTTGCCAATAAGTTAAGATTTGTGAAGATCAATTTAAAAGAATGGAATACAAATATCTTTGGTAACATTTTCCAAAAGAAGAAATCCCTAAAACTAGAACTTTTAGCCATTGAAGCTACTACAAAATCTTCCCCCTTTAGATATTGACAAATATCTTGAAAGGATTTTGTTGGTAGATTTCCATAATATTCTAGCCTATGAGGAATCCTACTGGAGATAGAATTCCAAGGCTCTCTCATTGAAATATGGAGATAGAAATACCAGATTTTTCACGCCACAACGTTAAGACATAGGAGTTTAAATAAGATTACTAAAATTGCTAAGGATGGTACTAAAACTGGAAATATTTTGGATATTTGTGAGGATGTTGTACAATTTTTTAAAAATCTCGTAGGAGTGGCAAAACCTACAGAAGAGTAGGCCTCCAATTCTTTTTGAATTTTATTTGTTCTCTAATTCTTGAACAATTGAACTCTAGTCTTATCTCCCCATTTAAAGAGTCTGAAAACAAAGAGGTGGTGTTTTCCATGGTTAGAGAGTAGGTCCCTAGACCTTATGATTTTCCTATAGTTTTTACAAAAAGATTTGGGAAATTGTGGGGAAGGATATATATAATGCTATGGATGAAATTCAAAATACCGTTCATATTCCTAGCAACATCAATTCTTGTCACAACCTGTCCCGGTAGGACTTTTAAAAAGGTTATTAATTGATCTAAGGGAGCAATTAATACCTAACTAAAAGGGTTGTAGACCCTAATTCTTCCTACAAAACCCTTAATTAAACTAATTACACTCTACAAAACTACTTTGGAGAGTTTTGGAGGGCAATTAGGGGATTTTGAGTAGTGTGAAGAAGCTAAATAGGGCTTTTGAGAAGGATTAATTTGAATATTTTTCTTTTGAAAAAATAAATTAAATTTAACATATTCACTTAGTCCAACTACAACTAATTAAAAAGGGTAGTTAGGTGTATATGCCCTTATAACACTTGTCCAATTTTAATTGGACCCAAAAGAGCAATACCATTATTTATTTTATTAATGGATGAATTATTCATTCCTCCACATGGTTGCTTCATAATGGTTAATATTTAGTGGAGATTATCTTCCTTACCTCTAATAGTTCTAAGGTTGAATTCTACCTACTTACAAATAGTAATGGTGTTGAAATTGTAGTTGCACTAAGAAAAGATAGGCCCAAAATGAACAAGGTACTCCCACCTTATCTCCTCTCGTACCACCTCCTAATATTTAAATAATTTAAAGGGATTTCACTATTTTGGATTGACTTCAAAAAGGAACCCTTTAATAATTTAATAATAAACCCACCTTCTTGCTCATGAAGGAAAAAGAATATGGGAAGAATTATAAAAGGAGAAGAAAGTAATTGAGTGGTAGGAACCTTGTTCCTAGCAATGGAGAAAGGTGGAATAACAATGGAAATGGATGCAAAACAAGTAAAATGTATTAAATCACCTTGGAATGTATCATTGTTTCAATGGAGGTAACCCTACCAATGCTCTCAAATGAGATATGTTTTCTTATTCAATGGATGCCTAGTTACACCCTTGTGAATGAATATATATTTATCCTAGAGCTATGAAGTGAAAGGATACAATGGTCCATTAATAAATGAAGTGAATTAATAATAGTATTAAGGGTTAGGATTAGGATCCTAACATGCCACCCTCCTTAAAAAGAGCTTTGTCCTCAAAGCTCAAAGTGAGAAGCTTCATTCTGTGTTTTCCAAGTAGTATTTGCTCATGTTCTTGCACTATTTTAATGTCATCTTCTCGTAAGTAGGGATATTTTGAAGGTGGAAGTGTTGGCGGGGGATAGGTAGGAAGAATAGTAGGATCAGAACGATGATAGGGGGTAACCCTTTTTGTGCCTTTTTAGTGGCTTGGATAGAAAATAAGTGGGCAACCATTTCCTTACCTCTATTACGAATAATTTTCTCCATGTGATGAGAGCTTGCTATTGGAGAAGGGCATGATTTTAATCCTTTAAGAGTATACGTTTGATTATTTATTGTGAATTTTATTCATAATTACACAAAATACCATTGGATTGTCTCGAGTGTGCGTAACCATTGTACTCGTAAGACAATATCACATCCTCCTAAGATAAGAGCATACATATTATGTTTCATGGTGCAATCACCCAAGGTGAGCTTAATATCATGGCATTTCCCTTTACAAGTGATCCTTCCCCCATTACCAATCATGACTTCAAAATTATTACAAGGATGGATAAAGCAGTCAACTTTTTTTGCCATATGTGGGTCGATAAAATTATGGGTATTGCCAGAGTCAATAAGCACAATAAGATTTTATTGTTTAAATGATATAGGAACTTTCATAGTTTGGAGAGAAGAATTACCGGTGAGGCATTGAAGGAAATTTCTAGTGGATCTTGAGTGCTATCATCGAGTGTATCTATCATGAATTCTACCTCGATCTCCTCTTCATCGTTGGTTGATTGACAAGGAATAGCTACATCCAAAAGATATAATTTAGATCTAATGCATTTATGATTGGGTATAAATTTATCATCACAATGAAAAAAAAGGCCTTTTTCTCTTATTTATTTCATTTCCTTGAGGCTGATGCATTTAATTGGTAGGATTCGGTTAAGTTTTGGGGGGTAAGTATTTTGTGATTCTATTTTAGATGGGTTTCCTAGTCAATGTTGGTTATTGAATTTCTCTTCTGCCATTTGGGCTAGCGCAATAGTCTGCATCATGTCAGTGGGATTGAGCATTTGTACTTCTAATAAAATGTCTTCCTTCAAGTCATTGACAAAACAAATTTGGAACAATTACGTATTTAGCCCTAATGTAATATTTGCCAATTTTTCAAATTGATCTTGGTATTCTTGCACTGTAGTGGTTTGGCATATTTTGGTAAGGGTTCCTATGAAATATTCAAATTTAGTAGGGTTGAATCATACCATTAGGTTTTTTCTAAATTCTATCCATGTAGGTGTGCCATTCATTTTTCATACCACTAGTACCATTGGATGGCAGTAATTTCAAGGTGGAAGGATGCAATGCAAACCTTTTATACCTCAGGGATTTGATAGAGGGAGAAGTATTAGTCAACCTGATAGATCCAATTTGTGGGGTCACCTCCTTCAAATTTTATAAAATCCAATTTAGTACTTTGAGGTAGGATTGATGTTTGTGGTCCCCCAAGTAATACTTGGTGTGTTGGTGCTCTGATAGATTGGTCAACTTGGATTAATGCCATATTTTGTTGTACCATATCCATGGAGTTGTTAGTGGAGTCAATTTTTAAGTCTATTTATGCTACCCTATTTTTATAATTCGTCTTTAGTAGAGTATTTTCATCCTGCCATTTGTAAAAATCCTCCTTTGTCATGATTTTATTTTCAATATCGTCCTTCCATCGATTCATTTCCTACATGAATTCCTTAATCGGGTCTTGTGATCGCCTATCATCAGCCATTATGGTGTGGTTTTGTAATTTGTATTTTAGTAGTGAAAATTAGGTTTTGCAACAATTTGAGCTTTTTGTTATAAGTTTCTGAAAAAAATTATACAAAAATTCTTTTAAAAATTTAGTTTTTATCAACTTTGTGGACCTACGATACTTTTTTAATTTGAATTTTTTATTTTTAGGTGGGAAACATAACTGGAGGTAACTTTTGGGTGGCCCAACGGTCACTTGGAGCTAGCAGGAAGATAAATCACTACTAAGGACAATTACCAATGGTCACTTGGAAGATACATGTGGATAAATCACATAGTGCATAAGGAAACTTTGATCCCTAGTTGACATGGAATGAACAAGACAACGACGAATAGTAACATGATAACTGGTAGCATAAGGGTGAATCAAAGGGTAAAGCGAGCATTCAATGATCAAAGGTAGCATGAGTTTTGAGGGTGGTGTAAGGGGAAAAGCAAATGGAATTTTAGGAATCAACGATCGCATAAGAGGTTTGGGGAGGAACATAATCGAAGTCACGTTGAATTGTATGAAGTAAACTCTTTACAAATTTCTTATGCTTTTTCCCTTCATTGATGTGGGATTTTATCCCAAAAGGTTTTTAAATTAATCTACTTGACATAAATGGTGATTAAAACTTACACAAATTTTAAAATCTTTTTCGTATCCCTCTGATGATAGTAAAATTAATTTTCAGCCACCAAAAAGTGCAATAACCTTAGCTTTTTTTAATTTTTGTTTTAATTTTCTATCAAATTATGACAGATTTTGTTGGTTTTTTCCTGTGTTACTTTTAGAATACGACATTTATGTTAAATGTGATATCCTTTCCCTCAAATTTGTGTGCATATTCTATCTAGGATGATTGCGTTGCTCGATCAAGGTGTGGGCAAGAAAATAAGAGCTCATTCTTCTTTTTCATTTTATGTTGGTCACCTATGAACGTCCCACAGCTTCAATTTTTGTTGGTGTTTTTATATATTTGTTATTTCTGGTAGAGATATATGGCCAGATTTACTTTGTGATGATAGTAATGATTTTTTTGGTGATAGAAAAATGGTGCAGGAGTGAAACTAATGATAATGATAAGTGATAAAAATGGTGTAATGGATGAATGATAGTGATGAGCAGGTGAAAATTTTGGTGAGAATGGTTATAAATATGTTCTTCAAGATACTTCTTTGATACCATATGGTAGGAACCTCATTCCTAGCAATGGAGAAATGTGAAATAACAATGGAAATGGATGCAAAATAAGTAAAATATATTAAATCGCCTTGGAATGTATCATTGTTTCAATGGAGGTAACCCTTCTAATGCTCTCAAATGAGATATGTTTTTTTATTCCCTAGATGCCTAGTTACACATCCTTGTGAATGAATATATATATTTATCTTAGAGCTATGAAGTGAAATGATGCAATGGTCCATTAATAAATTAAATGAATTAATAATAGTATTAAGGGTTAGTATTAGGATCCTAATATTGAGATGAGGGAGGGAAATCTTGGAGCTTAGGGAGTATGCTTTCTACCTTGGTAGATCAGAAACAAAAAATCTTTGGGAGAGTACTAAGTTTTAATTAAAGGCATTTGGACAAGGTGAGTAATTTTAGGAAGCAATTCTGAAAAGGGAAAAAGGGGCTTGAGGAGCCAAGGAGGGAACACAAAAAAGGAATGGGCAAAATTCAATTATTCTTAGGTTTGATCATACCTGTATTCTTCTCCTTTATTGCTTGTGTAATATTTAAGGATATATTTTTATTGATTGATGCCATATAAAGGCCTCCAATTAAACAAAATTACTATAATTAGTGGTTGTTAGTATTTTATGATTTTAATATTTTTCAAGTAACCCTAGTGGCATGATGAAATCATGCCTATTAAGGCTTCATATCAAGTTGTATTTTGTGTTAATCCTTCACCACAATGATCACCTGCAATGATCAAAATTTATTTCTAACATCCTCAAGATTAGTTATTTTAGAAATAATTCTACGATGCTATGCTATCTTGCCCTTGTGACAAAAGGGAGGGGTTCAAAAAGGCTATCATAAGGAGCTTGCCCCCTAATTAAATTGATTAGTCTCCAATCGAGACATCATCAAATCACCGATGGTATGGTCAAACCACCACCACCAATGAAGATCATGACCACCGCTTGGTGGTTAATAACACTATAATGTATAAACCTTTATATATTATATGTAGCCCACAAATCAATAAATGTTGAAATTTACATTGTAGGATTTGCGTGAACTTCAACTATATGATGAATTCATAATTTTTGAGAACCTGCTTTTAGTATCCAATAAATTTAAGGTAGCTCTATCGATGATGTATTCTATATACGTAGACCGTAGAAAAAAATCCTCACCTCTGGTCACTGTAATCACCTATGATTTGAAGCTAAAATCCCTAATGGTGTTGAACGACTGGTGATTCTGATAGAACCCTATACCATTCAATTAATTGACACAAAGGATATCAAATTATTTTTATGAATACATAGTTGATCTATCCTCATGCTTGTGTCTTCTTCCATGATGAATCATCATTGAAGTATCTTCGTTATCAAGGCATGGCTCTGTTTCAAAGCTTGTAGATTCATTGACATATTTGATAAAATCCTTGTGTCTTTTATTGGTAGATCTGTACTCGCTATGAGGTGATGTAAATTGTAAACCTCCCTATAAAATGATCGTGTCAAACACGATACTAAAGTAGGATGCTAGGAAGAGTTTTTTTCCAAAGTGGGTTTATATTATTTTCCCAACGATCATACGAGACCTTGTTATATCATCGATGATTCTATGGGGAAAGGATTTTAATATTTACCTATGATGGAATTTATACCTCCATTTTCTTCCCCTAAAGTAGGATTTTTTTAAGTTGATGAAATTATAGTATCTAGGATTTACACTATGCACAATCTGCACTAGATAATGATGAGTCTGGTATGTAAGGTTTATGTTTGCATAGGATATTGGGTTACCCATCTATCTACTAATTGTTGCTACCTACAAATGGTGCATTTGCACATAGAATGTGTGAATGGTATTTATGTTTTTACCGAGTCTCTCCTTCATTTATCCCACATAGGACATGTTGGTGGAGGAAGGAGAATTGAAATAGGAGTCACCATCATTAATGCAATATCTACCCCTTAGTGAATATACTTCCTCTCACGATGAATGATGATGCTAAATCCAACTACGTCATATCATAGGTTGTTTTCTAAACCACCTCTTTATCATAGCACCTTCCTTGTGACATGTGCCATCACCTGTAACTTGTTTCCTCTCAAACACGTGTGTCCACTTCATGACTTACTTGGGATAATTGATTAACGATGCGCTCCATTAGTTTTACACCAAGTGGCATGTTAGGTTTAATTGTTAATTTATATATGCGATGTGACTGTGTTAAATGTCATGCTGGTTGATTTAAGTGTATGGTTATAGGTTGATAAATGCAATCGTTTAGTGAACTATTTGGTGGTTTAAAATGTAACCATTGTTTCCATCGGTAAAAATATCATCCCTTTTTATTTATGTACTTTATGAACATTACACTGATGGATGTGATCGTTGGGGTCATTTACATTGAAATGACCTTGACCATGGGATTAATTGTGGGAAAAAATGACCAATGATAGTTGAGTTATAGAGAATTAACCATTGGATAAAGTTGGCCTAAAAATTTTATAACTTTCCTTAAGTATTGGGCTAGGATTTTCTATTAAGACACTTAAGCCAATGTGGTCTGAGGTAACCTGCTTATGTAGAATTATTTAACATGTAGTTCCTACTATTGCAAAGGAATATACTTAGAATTATGAGAACTAACTCCTTTTATGGAATAAACAAAAGGGTTCATATGTCCTTTGAAAGGAAATTATAGAACTAATTTGAATAGATTTAAATTGAGGGAGAACACTATATTTATATATCATTGGGAAAGTTACAAGATTAAAATCATGAAAGGAAAATTTGTAACAAATATTGGAGAGATCTGATAATAAATTTGGAACAACTTGAATATTGCAAGAGAACCAATCTTGGTGGTAAATTGACTATTTATGGAGGAAAATTTTTGGTAGAAAATTTGAAGGTAATTCTAGTTTCAAAATTTAGCTAAGTAATACGAGCTAGTAGACAATTTCATTATAAACCTTGTTATCAATATTATGAAAATATTGAGTAAAATAGGTTTACATATAATGGTAATTAGAAACACTCTTTTAGTAAGAGTGTAGTTAAGGAAAGAATGAGTGTGGAGCTCCTTCTTGAGGAAAATAGGGTATTCATCACTACATGTCAATCATACGATTAATGATCCTTTGTGACCATTTTCTACCTGTGATATCTAGGATTTGCATAAATTATTATTGAAAAGAGTTTGAATTTTCTCAAGTAATGAAATCTAGAATAGAAAGTTAAGTAAAAAATTGGTAGGGCTCTATTCTTGGTTGGAATAGATTCTACCTTAATGAGACAAGAATGGATGTAAGACTTATTCTTAAGGAAATTGTAAGATTTCCTCTTCACATACTTAGTATGGTCACTTAGTGAATTTTACTTATGAAAATGAAATGGTAAACAATTTTGGAGAATGAATGTGGATTCATTCTCGAGGGAATTATGGGGTTCCCTCTTATTAGTTGATGATATTTCTCCTTAATCTGTATTCGATGATCATTTCATAAATTTATAGATATAAGAATTTGGGAGATTCTTATAGGTGGAATTCCTTATTTACAAACTTGATTTGAAAGAGGAATGATTTGATTCCTTTAGTTGTATTAATATTTCAAATAAAGGATCAATGGTACGCCTTTATATTTGTAAATATAACAACTTAATTTATGAAATCAGAGGAGAAACATATTTTGGAGGCTGGGTTTATTCCCTATGAGGATTCCCAAGATATACGTTCTGTTTCTCTATCTTGTGGTTTGTAACTGATGTTATATATGATTGTTATATTTAATTTCTATTATGATGAGATAAATTGTGAATGTTGCATGAAATGGAATTTAAATGAGATGGTGCATTTACATTTTCATAAGATGATTATTAAAGTGTTATATTATGTATGATTTTATTAACAAGCAATGTTCCATAATATTAGTTTACATTTTCACTTGAGGTTTAATAGAGCTAGTAGTGGATGTTGCACTTACTTTTCCAATGGATGGCTCTTTTAAATATGATGTATAAGTTTATACTTTGATTCAAGTAATAGTCTTGTTATATTTGAAGCAATATTTATGCATTGTATTCTACTACAAAATAATAGAATGTTAAACCAAATAGGAAGTAATATTGAAATTACATTCAATTAATTAAGTAACTAAAATGAAATGAGAGATAGAAACAATTAAAAAATAAACATCATGATGAGATGTAAGGTTGGATAGGAGTTGGTCACTCCTATCATGAGAGTTGACACTGACCATGTCATAATTATCTTGGTTACTTGATATTCTGATTGATGTTAATTCAAATATACTTGAATGTGAATTGTACATTAATGATAAACATGTTATGTTCAAAAATATATATATATATCTCCTGATTTGGGTTGTTACATTTGGTATCAGAGCGTAGGCTATCTAATGGAATCTAATGTTAGTTCTAGGCTAGCAAAGATATGGGTTTTGTTAAAATTTAGGAATAAACTTCCTATATGAACTCTTAATTGATAAATGTTTAGTAAGGGAATAGTAAGTGCATGAAGGATACTAATGTGTAAGTATTTTTCTCCCATGACTAAATTCACTATTGAATTAGAGTGGAATAGTGAGGGGAATATTCCACAACTTGTGGAGTACCCAAGAGATCATTGAGAAATGGTACTTGATATTTGTAGTATTGAGCTAAGCCTATTCATTACTAAATTATCATATGTTGAACAAATTTAAGAATGATCAAGTGGGGGAAAAACTTAGATCCTATCTCTGGTCATAGAGATTAAAGTTGAATAGAGCAAGTAAGGTAAAATGGTAGACATTGGAGTGTATATGAGGGTTTGTGTGATAACCCCCTTAACTCCCCTTGTGTTATATGGGGAGAGAGTTAAGAATTGCAAATAATTTATATTTTATCTTTATGGTAGGATGTTTAATCTTCAAGGCATACACCTAATGTATGGGTTGAAAGAGACCTAACATGAGACTAGCTTATGCTAGAAGGGAAAAAGACATTCTTGTAGAAATAGATGGTAGAATTACCAAAAGTGCAATATGTTTTATTACCCAATAATATTAATAGGAGGTTTGGCCACTCCTATCCATGGGATAGAAATTGACCACATTGATTTCTATGAAGTGCAACCTTGGACTTCCTTGGGTATTCATATTTAAGAGAACCACATGGAGATTTTTCTAAAGTAATCCCTTGATCATAAACTTAAATATTTGAGTTATAAATATTCTCTAAGAATATTTTTTATTGGAATGTATCTATGGATAGGGTAAGTTTTAGAAAATTAGAAGATATATCCCATTCAAAATTGCAATGGCAATACTACCTTACGATGAGGCAAGAGTCTGGGTAAAAATCAGGGGATCATCAAAAGAATTTTTTCCTTTATTTACATTTTTTATCAATGTTACAATATGTTCATGGCTTTTGGATAGAATCTATGGTGAATAAAATGGTGGAACCACCAAAAATTCAACATACTTAAACATGGAAACTATCCAACTCTCACCAGAACCATCTTCTAACATGATATCCCAATTATGGTGAAGGAAGACAATGATAGAGAAAATCTATATTTGAACTCACCATAAGAATATTTGGACATAATAGTTTGTGGGAATCATACATGGTCCCCACCAAGCAGTATCATGACTTCGCATAAAAGTATGCCACCCGACCACCCGGGTGGTGGTCAAGTTTAATAAGGCATTATACCCTATTTAAATAAGAAATTGTCCACTACACAATGCAAGTGGTATTATTATCCACATAGGTAACCTAGGGTATAAACCTTCAATGATTGGTTTAAGCACAAAGACCCCTCTAAATTATTTCAAAAGGGAAAAAAGTTCCAACTTAATAAATTTGAGGTAGTGATGTAAAAATGGCTACAAAAATGTTGGAACTAATTAGGATGGATTTATAGGACATGTAGAAGTGTACCTATTGAAGGTTATGAGATCATAGGATGACTTCCTAGAATATGGGAGTTACATAAAAATTTAAGTGAATATTAAAAACATCTTGCATGGAGCAAGCATACCTCTAGCATAAGTAAATTATCCAATAAGTGATAATGGTTTAAGCATACTTAGAAGTAGTTTCTTGCATAAATCAAGAATAACTATAAACTGTGTCAAGTGATGAGATGAGTTGATGACTAAACTAAACTTTACATAATTTTGGATCATTATCAAATAAATAATCATGAAAAAAGTTTTGTGATGGCACCCAACATATGTGTAAACACAACCCAAATAGCTGACAACAATAATGGTCACAACTCCAAAAAAGGTAAAGCGCATAAATAAATACGTACAAAACTAATGGATGGAATTTTTGAAAGGGTAAGGATAAGACGTCATTAGACAATATTAATGGGACACATGATATGATTTCAAGTGTATTGGAAGAAAAAATTATTACCTTGGAAAATAAAGAATAATTAGCATAAGGTCGGCGATGTAGGACATACATGTCAATCCAGGCATGATCGACGGTGGATGTTGAATGAAATTTGAATAATCGAGGTATGATTGATTAGATTTATAACTAGTCAAATACTTGGAAACTTTATTTTGTAAACATTCAAAAAGTGAGAATTTTTACCCATAGAGTGAAATATGGTCGCACTTATATTAGGGTTGTCGTTGCTACTTATGAGAATAGCAGGAACCAGCCTCATCATAATTTTTATGATCGTACTCCTACTACTTGCAAACATGTTGGTATATACTCTTTGAAGCAAGAAATGGCTTCAAGTGGTGTCAAATCAAGCCAAAGAGAAAATGTGGTTATAGGAAAATATGTGGTTATGCAGGAAGTTGGTAGAGCAGTTGAAGGAGCAATCAAGGTTGTTATTAAAGAAGAGCTTCCTAAACAACCAGTGAAAATAGGGTAAACTCAATAAGAGTCATGGACCTAAGAATGGATGAGGCTAGTGGTTGAGAGAGATGCAACCATGGTAGAGCAGGATAGAATTAGACTAGTGAAAGCACAAAGAAATATTTGGAGAGCCACAATAATTACAAATTTATACATAGAAAATGCACAACTACATCAGACAAGGAATGAATATAGGATTCCATTCCTAACTTCCTATTTTGATGCATTGGTGAGCCATGGACTAATCATCCCATATCAGCCAATGACTAGAGAACAATGTGGGCTAGGGAGAACCACACGAGTAGCTCAAACAATGATCCAGAGTAGAGGTTGGGCAACCTTTAGAATAGTTACCCCAACACCTTCTCCAACTGAAGGGTTAGATCCAACACAGAATGGTGATAGGATCAGAAGGTGATAGCCTTGAGAGCTATAGGAATGGATGAAAGCCACTATTTGTATAAGGATGATAATTGTAACCTAAGAAAGTTTTTATGTAAATATGTATCTTTGTTATACAATATAATGAAGATGTTTATACAATGAGTAATTTTGATTAACATGGAAATTTATTTTGATTGTATTTCATTAAGAGTTTGATTGGATGATACCAATACTTGAGTCTTCTTGGTTTGATTGATGGCTTAGAGGGTTCCAAATAGCAGGTATCTTTTGGAAATTCCTAAGTAGGTAAGCTTGGACTAAATATCCTATCAGGCATGTCGACCACTTGAGTGTCATATACAGTGACCAATTATCAAGTGAGGAATATCTTAAAGGGTAAGAAAGGGTATTGTGGGATACATCTATGTGTGAGTCCAATGAACTTAATGAAAAAAAATCTTGTTCCAATTAATATTTAAAATTAACCTAAATGATCAAGATCATACATGAGAGTTCTATTAATATTGGAGCACTCTTAGGGGGTATATATATGGAATCTATCCTTAAATAAGAGTGTGGAATCCTATCTTAATGTTGAAGAGATCATGTTATAATATATGGCATGACACCTTACATGGAGTAAGTGTGGTCATAGTTACTATTAGTGGATGATAGTATGACTAGAATGACACCTTACATGGAGTAAGTGTGGTCATAGAAACTATCAGTGGATGATAGTATATTGTGGATGATAATATGTATAAAATGGCACCTTTGACCATTGTGATCAAAGAATGTTAAAAAATTTGAATGACACCTTATAGTGGGTAAGTGTGACCATGGATATTAGTATGACATATTACGCATTGTAAATATGATCATTGCTATTAGATTTTGATACTCAAAGACTACATATGTTCAAGTTATTTTCCTCCCACTATTGAGCCACTGGTGAATCAAAGTGGAAGAGCTAAGTGAACCCTCCACATTCTGGGATCTTAAGCTGTGTACCTTAGGCTCTTTTGAAGATTGCACTTGACATTAGTGTCTCTTGAGGTATGAATCTTTCAATAGGATAGTTAAATATGTACACTACGGAATATCAAGGATGATACACTGGTGGTGGCAAATGAGTTTGCCAAGGTGATTTTAAGATATATTAGTATCTTGAAGTGAGATTTATGAAATTATGTCTTTGTCTTTGATGACACCTATTTATATTAGGATAACTTATAAAAAGGGTTATCAAGGCATAGTGTAATACTCTTTTGTGAGATTTTTTGATGAATCTAATTAGATAGATTGTGTCTAAATTATTATAAAAACATAATTTCATGTCATATCTATGAAAATATTTTGTAGTTCTACTATTGTAGTACTCTATTATCATTGACTATGCAGTGATAGATGTTTTGATTCTTTGATTTTATGATGAAAATTTGTGTATTCGGCATGTTTTCAATACCTATGGCTGATTTAATATGGACGCTTTATTGCTTTAAGGACATGGTATTGCTGATATTTTTTATTTTTTCAGGTCTAGATACCCTCGTAGATGGAATTTGTTACTTACCATCAGAAACGAGACACTAGAAATAAGGAAAAGGATGATGGTTTTAAATTTTTTGTAAAGAACTAATGCTAGTTTTAGTGATTTTATGCATTAACTAAGCTATGAACTAACGAGAAACATAGAGGATTGTGTTTAATACAAGGGGGGTAGTATGTCACAACCCACCCTAGTAGGAATTTTAAAAATGTTATTAATTGATCTAAGGGAGAAATTAATACCTAACTAAAAGGGTTGTAGACCCTAATTCTTCCTACAAAACCCTTAATTAAACTAATTGCACACTACAAAACTAATTTGAAGAGTTTTGGAGGGCAACTAGGGTATTTTGAGTTATGTGAAAAACCTAAATAGGGCTTTTCAGAAAGATTAATATGAATATATTCCTTTTGTAAAAATAAATTATATTTAACAAATTCATTTAGTCCAACTAAAACTAATTAAAAATTATAGTTAGGTGTAAATGCCCTTATGACACTTGTTCAATTTTAACTAGACCCAAAAGAGTAATACACTTGTTCAATTTTAACTAGACCCAAAAGAGCAATACAATTATTTATTTTATTAGTGGATGAATTATTCATTCCTCCACATGGCTGCTTCATAATGGTTAATATTTAGAAGAGATTATCTTCCTTACCTCTAATAGTTCTAAGGTTGAATTCTCCCTACTTCCAAATAGTAATAGTGTTGACCTTGTAGTTGCACTAAGAAAAGGGAGGCCCAAAATGAACAAGGTACTCCCACCTTATCTCCTCTTGTCCTACCTCCTAATTTTTAAATAATAAAAAGGGATTTCACTATTTTGGGTTGACTTCAAAAAGGCACCCTTTAATAATTTAATAATAAACCCACCTTCTTGCTCATGAAGGAAAAAGAAGTTGGGAAGAATTATAAAAGGAAAAACAAGTAATTGAGATGGCAGAGGTAAATATTGGATCTTTGGGAGTATGCTTTCTACCTTGGTAGATCAGAAACCAAAAATATTTGAGAGAGTACTAAGTTTTAATTAAAGGCATTTGACCAAGATAAGTAATTTTAGGAAGCAATTCTGAAAAATGGTAGGAGGAGCTTGAGGAGCCAAGGAGGGAGCAAAAAAAAGGAACGGGTATAAGTCGATTATTTGCAGGTTGGATCATTCATGTATTATTCTCCTTGATTGCTTGTGTAATATTTAAGGATATGTTTTTGTTGATTGATGCCATATCAAGGCCTCTAATTAAATAGAATTACTATCATTAGTGGTTGTTAGTAATTTATGATTTTAATCTTTATCAAGTATGCCCTAGAGGCATGATGAAATCATGCCTATTAAGGCTGCAGATAAAGTTGTATTTTGTCTTAACCCTTCACCATAATTATCACCCACAATGATCATATTTTCATCCTAACATGCTTGGGTGTAGTTATTATAGAAATAATTATACAATCCTGTGCTATCTTGCCCTTATGAAAAAAGGGAGGGGTTCAAAAAGGCCATCATAAGGAGCTTGCCCCTTGATTAAATTTATTAGTATCCAATCAATACATCATCAAATCAACGATGGTATTGTCAAACCACCATCACTAGTGGATCTCACAGCTACTATTTTGTGGTTAATAACACTATAATATGTAAACCTTTATATATTATATGTAGCCCACAACTCAACGAATGTGGGATTTTACATTGCAATATTTGGGTAAACTTCAACTATGTGATGACTTCATAATTTTGAGAACTTTATTTTAGTATCCACTAATTTTAAGTCAGCTCTATCGATGATGTATTCTATATACGTAGATCGTAGAAGAGCATCCTCACCTCTGGTCACTGTAATCACCTACTATTTGAAGCAAAAATCCCTAATGAAATTGAACAATTGGTGAGCCTGATCGAATCCTATACCAGCTATTTAATTAATACAAAGGATATCAGATATTCATATTAATGTGTAGTTGATCTATCCTCATTATTGTTTCTTCTTCCATAACAAATAACCACCGAAGTATCTTCATTATTAGGGCATGGCTAGGTTTTGAATATTGTAGATTCATTGACATCTCTAATAAACTCCTTGTGTATTTTATTGATAGATCTATACTCCTTATGAGGTGACATAAATTTTAAACCTCCCTATCAAATATCTATGTCAAACATGCTACTAAAATTTGAAGTCAAGAAGAGCTTTTTTCAAAGTGTGTTTATCTTGCTTTTCCAATGATCGTGCAAGACCTTGTTGTATCATCGATGATTCTATGAGGAAAGGGTTTTAAGATTTACCTACAATGGAATTTATACCTCCATTTTATTTCCTTAAAGAAGGATTTCTATCAGTTGATGGTATTCCAATATCTAGAATTTACACTATCCAAAATGTGCGCTAAATAGTGATGAGTCTAGTATGCAAGGTTTAGGTTTGCATAGGATATTGGATTGGCCATCTATATACTATTTGTTTCTACCTACAAACAGTGCATCCACGCATAGAAGGTATAAATGGTATTTAGATTTTTTCCATGTTTCTCCTTTCTAAATCCCACATAGGACATGTTGGTGGAGGAAGGAGAATTGAAATAGGAGTCACCCTCATTAATTCAATATCTACCTCTCGATGGATGTACTTCATCTCATGATGAACGATGATGTTGGGACCAACTATATCATATCATAGGTTGTTTGGTAAACCATATCTTTGTCATAGCACCTTCCTTGCAACATGTACCATCGCTTACAACTTGTTTTCTCTCAAACCCATGTGTGTCAACTTTGTGACTTGCTTGGGATAATTTATTAATGATGCACTCCATTGGTTGTACACCAAGTGGCCTATTAGATTTGATTGTTAATTGATCTATGCAATGTGACTGTGTTAAATGTCATGTTGGTTGATTTAAGTGTATGGTTGTATGTTGATAAATGCAAATGTTTGGTGAACAACTTTATGGTTTAAAATGTAACTATTTCTTCCATAGGTAAAAATCTCATCCCTTTTTATTTATGTACTTAATGAATGTTACATTGATGGACATGACCATTGGGATCATTTACAAGGAGATGATCTTGTCCGTGGGATTAATTGTGAGGGAAAATGACCAATGATATATGAGTTATAGAGAATTAACCATTGGATAAATCTAGCCTAAAAATGTTATAACCTGCCTTAAGTCTTGGGATAGGCTTTGCTATTAAATACCCTTAAGCCAAGGTGGTCTGAGGTAACTTGATTATGTAGAATGAGTTACCATGTGGTTCCTACTATTGCAAAGGAATATACTTAGCGTTATGAGATCTAACTACTTTTGTGGAATAAACAAAAGGGTTCATATGTCCTCTAAAAGGAAATTATAGACCTAATATGAATAGAGTTAAATTTAGGGAGAGCACTATATTTATATATCATTGGGAAAGTTAGAAGATTAAACTCATGAAATAAAAAATTGTAACAAATCTTGGAGAGATTTGATAATAAATTTGGAATGACTTGAACATTGCAAGAGAATAAATCTTGGTGGTAAATCGATTATTTATGGGGGCAAATTTTTGGTAGAAAATTTGAAGGTAATTCTAGTTTCAAAATGTATTGAAGTAACATGAGCTAGTAGACAATTTCACTATAAACCTTGTTATCAATATTATGAAAATATTAAGTAAAATAGGTTTGCATACAATGGCAATTAGATACACTCTTCATAGAAAATATGTAGCTAAGGGAAGAATGAGTGTGGAGCTCCTTCTTGAGGAAACTAGGGTATTTCTCATTATATGTCAATCATATGATTAATGATCCTTTATGACCATTTTCTAGCTATGATATCTAGGATTTGCATAATTTATTATTGAGAGGAGTTTGAATCTTCTCAAGTAATGAAATATAGAATTGAAAGTTAAGGAAATAATAGGTAGGACTCTATTCTTGGTTGGAATAGACTCTACCTTAATTAGACAAGAATGGATGTAAGACCTATTCTTAAAGAAATTATAATATTTCCTCTTCACATACTTAGTATAGTCACTTTGCAAATTTTACTTATGAAAATGAAATGGGAAATTTTTTTGGAGAATGAATGTGGATTCATTCTTGAGGGAATTATGGGGTTCCCTCTTGTTATTTTATGAGATTTATTCTTAATGTGTATCTGATGATCATTTCATAAATTTATGGATAGAAGAATTTGGGAGATTCTTATAGGTGGAATTCCTTATTTAAAAACATGATTTTAAAGAAGAACGGTTTTATTCCTTTAATTGTATTAATATTTCAAATAAAGGATCCGTGGGATGCCTTTCTATATTTGTAATTATGACAACTTAATTTATGAAATGAGAGGAGAAAATATTTTTGAGGCTAGGTTTATTCGTTGTGAGGGTTCCTAGGATATACATTGTGTATCTCTATTTTGTGGTTTGTAACTGGTGTTATATATGGCTGTTATATTTACTTTCTATTATGATGAGATGATTTTTTTTTATGTTGGTAAAAATTTATTGAATCAATAAAACCATACAAGAAACATATAACCCCAAAACAATAATCCTTACAATGGCTAGAATAAAGAGACTCCTAAAATCACCGAGCACCTAATTAAAAGACACCCAACAAACAACATCCTCAACCAAGCATATCCACAATAAGAAAATTAGCAAGATGACAAGATAAATTGTGAATGTTGCATGAAATAGAATTTAAATGAGATGGTGCATTTACACTTTCATAAAATGATTATTAAAGTGTTATATGATGCATGATTTTGTTAACAAGCAATGTTTCATAAGTAAGATTAGTTTTCATTTGCACTTGAGGTTCAGTAGAGCTAGTAGTGGATGTTGCACTTAATTTTCTAATGGATGGCTCTTTTAAATATGATATATTGGTTTATACTTTGATTCAAGTAAAAGTCTTGTTATAGTTGAAGCAATCTTTATGCATTAATAGCAATGCATGCATGCTATTCTGCTGCAAAATAATAGAACGCTAAACCAAATATGAAGTAAGATTGAAATTACATTTAATTATTTAAGTAACTAAAATTAAAGGAGAGATATGAACAATTAAATAATAAACATCATGATGAGATTTAAGGTTGGATAGGAGCTGGTCACTTCTATCATGAGAGTTGTCACTAGCCATGTCGTAATTCTCTCGGTTACTTGCTATCCTTATTGATGTTAATTCAAAAATACTTGAATGTGAATTGTACATTAATGATAGACATGTTATGTTAAAAAAACAAAAATATTATCTCCTAAGTTGGGTTGGAAATTTGGGTTGTTACAATTCCACATTTTTGGTTTTGATTCCTAAATTAGCAGGAGCTAAATTATTCAATAATTTTCCGCCCATAAGTCTATGTAATACTCTTTATAAATTATTGGCTAAAGTCATAGCCAATAGAATAAAATATATTCTTCCTCATATTATTGATTCCTACCAAGGTAATTTTGTTAAAGGGAGGCAAATATTTGATGGCATGATTACTATTCATGAAGTTCTTTACTCCATACATGAAAGTGGTCGAGATGGATTTTTGTTGAAATTAGACATGAATAAGGCATATGATAGAGTATCCTAGGAATTTTTGTTTAAATTTATGGGTAAATTAAGATTTCACCCTGATTGGATAGAACTCATAAAAGGATGTGTGTGCTCAGTTATGAATTTTATCCTAATTAATGCTTCTCTAACAAGTTATATTAGAATCCTACGAGGCCTAAGACAAGGGGACCTCATATCTCCTTATATATTTCGTATTATAGTTGAAACCTTAGGTAGATATATTTAGGAAGCCTAGTCTAAGGGGTTAATTTCAAGGATAAATCCTACATCCTCCTACAATCCCGTAGCCCACTAACAATTTACATATGATACTCTTCTTGCTTCAAAATCCTCTGTTTTGAAAGTGAAAGCGATTAAGCTTATTATATCTTCTTATAAGGTTACCTCTAAATAAAATATAAATTTTAATAAGAGCAAGGTGTTTTTTTAATACCGCCTTCAAAGGCAAGTAAAATTCACAAAATATTTGAATGTTCCATTGGGTAGCTCCCTTTTGTTATCTAGATTTACCGCTTTTTAGTGGTAAGTTGCAATATTCTTCTTGGATTCTTGTGGTGGAGAGGGTTAAGATAAATTTGGTAAGCTAGAAAGGTATCATCATTAGCCTAGCTAGTAATGCATGACTTTTTAAGTCCACCCTCCAAAGTATCCTAGTATTCATTTTGTTGTTGTTCAAGATGCCACAAAAAATCTACAAAAAGATTGCTAGTATTCAAAAGGTCTTTCTTTGGACAGACATGGAAGAAAAACATAGAATTCCCTTGGTGGATTAGAAGAAAGTTTATTCCAAGAAGAGTAAGGGTGAATTAGGCCTCAAGAAATAAAAACAAATGAATTTGGCCCTTATTGCAAAACAAGGTTGGAAGTTTTATAAAATGGATGAAGTTGGATGGGTAGAAATTTTAACAACTAGATATCTTGGAAGAGATGGTAATTTCCTTGATATCCAGGCCAATACAAAGAGCTCTATTTTTTGGAAACACCTTCTTGATCCTAGGTTTATTAATCAAAAATACCTATAATGGAAGATTGGTGATGGGAGAAAAGTTAACCTTTGGGAAGATAGTGGGATTCATAATGAGTCTTTTATTAGAGATGTCATGACCCACCTTGGCAATATTCTTTTATGATATGGACTATGTATTGATGTATTTTTTCAATGCTTAGTATTAATTGCATTATGGATGATTAATTGCAAATTGTTGTTTTTTTATATGAGAATATGGTATTGCTAATGTTATGTGTGCTTGCAAAACCAGGTACTCTCATAGGTGGATGAGGAATTTGGCCCTTGAGAATGAGATACCAAAAAAGAAAATGATGCTTAGTCTAAATGACAACATCTCCAGGGTAAGATATACCCTGGGTAACAAGTGGTTACCGCATATAGTTGCATTTCATGTCTGCTTGTTGAGAAAAACATACCATCACCAAGAAATTCACTATAAGCAATGAAGTCGATGAAGCAGAAGTTGATAACTTAAAAGTTATCATTATATCTTTTGAGCATGTTATTTTTAAATGCTTGTTTTATTCTATTCGAGAAATGAATCTAGTAAGGGATTCAATAAAAAGAAGGATTAATAAATATAAAGGCTTTATTAATACCCTAATGGTTAGTATCAATGTTAATAATTCATATTAACAATTGGCACTAAATTAATTAATTAAAAGATAATTAACTAATTTACCACAATGTTCAATTTTAACATTGAAATAAAGCCCAATTAGCACATTTATACATTATAAAGCAATAAATATATTAGTTTTTTTTATGTTGTTAAGATAACATTGAAAAAATTATTGCTAAAGGTTGTTTCTTTATTTATGTGCGTACCCTCTAAGAAATGAAAGGTTTATTTTTATGATTATGGTAAATATTAAAATCCCTTTTTGAATGGAAATAAAATATAAATGAAATTACTTATTTTATAAAGTGAATAGAAATTATATTTTAGGTAGTTAAGAATTTAGTTCGAAAAAGAAGGAAATTTATTATTTGTATGGAAAATAAGAAGGCCCTAAACATAGGAAAAGGTAAAAAAGAATAGTCTAAGAAGGTAGAGAACGAAGGAGCTCAGTTGGAACTACTTAACTAAGGAGAAACCATCATTTTCTACATCTATCATACTATCAAACTTAATAACAAGGTATGAAGTGTGTTGTTTTTGCAAATGTTTAAATATTAAATAGTTGGTAGAATAAAACCTGCTTGAAATTTTGGTGTGCTATGAATAACTAGAATGCAAAATTAAACCATGATTATTCTCCTCTAGGTTGAATTGTTGTATTGGCGTCCTCATTACATCATGATTTTTGTACAAAGAATAATGTAGCTTTACTCTTTTGGATATGGTTTATTGTTCTATGTTTTGAAGTTTTATTCTAGCATTAAAGCACACCCAAGCCTAAAATCTTAGTTGTTTGGTTAAGAAAGACATATTTGTTATTGTGTTTTTATTTTTTTCCCCATTTATACCTGGTGATGGCCTATACCAAAGTAAATTAAGATGTTTTCATCAGTAGCATTGTATCCAATAGTATTACCTTCAAATGTATTGCTCATATGTTGGTAGTATGAGTCTTGCTTTGATTAAAGTTTTATTATGCTTTCAACTATGATTGCTCCTTATATTTATTTGACTATTTTTTTTTATTAGATAGTAAACATAGTTTTGAAAGGGACCCCACCCTTATATACAAAATGAAATTGTCGGATAATAGGTTCACACCCCACAAAACTGGTGGATGCGATAAATAAAATAATCCATAGATACAATGATAACTACAAATCCATACCAGAGAAAACCAACTAAGAAAATAGGACTAAGGAAAAGAGTTCCCAAACCTAAACAGCAAGAAAATAGGCCAACAACCCTCAAAACCAGCAACCAAAGGATATCAAGCCCAAGAATATCTAGATAATTTCTCACCCAGAGCCTCCATATATTTATAGATATGTCCATGAATATCCTAGATATAAGAAACAAGCATTTGAAGGGCACCCAAGAGGGCCTAATATTTCACCTCCAAATCACCAAGGAAGAGTGATAGATCAGAGAGCACCAAAACCACCACTGGGGAAGAATAATTTACCTAATTCCTATCATCGAAAACCTTCTAATATTTCCTTGCTAGTTGGTTGTCCTTAAAATCCAACACCACAACCAAAGTTGGAAATTTCCTACAATTTTATTTTTTTGAAGATACTCATTTGGAACACCTAGAGCTGCCCCCCATTTTTCCTATATTTCTTTGATTTTTGAAAAGAGTGTAGTGCCTCTATATTTTTTTTCTTTTGGCCATGAAAGTGTGTGCTACATTCGAGTGGCTATTTTATTTCAATATCTGTTGAACCATGAATTTGCCCTATTTCATTCTTTAGAATTGATTGATGTTAATTTATCCTTATGGTATGAATTGTCATTGTTTTGTGAATCGCATGTATTGTATGAGCAGTTTAAAATTTTAAAATAAGATGGCTTGTTTTCTTAAAAAAATATATTTAAGGTTTTTAAATATTGTATAAAGAGGACTTTGAATTTTACTATATTAGATAATTTATTGAAATAGGGTTTTGTTAATAAATGGAAAAGGTTTATTTTGTTATTAAATGAAAAAGGCTTATTATGTGGTTGAAAGAGAAAATAATTGATCTTTTATTTATAACAAGGGACTATTAAATTTTGACTAAAGATGTGTCGCTTTAATATAAGGAAGGTGTTTTATTTCTAAAAGAATACTTTTATTGTATTTAAGATAGGAACACTTCCATTATGATTTGATATAATAATTATTGTATCTTAGAATTTGAAATATATTAATAGTATGAATATGCTTATTTTGATTGGTGAAGATAAAAGTGACAAATATTTTGTTTGATTTGATTATTAAAGTATTTAATAAAAGAAGGAATATTTGATATAAGGAAAAAATGTAATTTTCTTATAAATACTAATTTGGTAATTAGTTTAAGTAGAAGCTTAAATGTTCTATTTATTATGAATACAAAAAAATGGTATATTTGATTATGAAAATTAATGAATATTAAATTGGATGCAGAGTCCAATGATATTAAGGAAACTTTATGGGGGTTTCCTTAAAAAACAAGGAATTTATATTGTGGATATATGTGTGTGTGTTTGTTTGTTACAAATGGAATTATTCAAATGAGATATGGAGTCCTATTTGGATGAGAAAAATTATGGGGCTTTCCTCCTTTGAATTATTTATAAAAGGATTAGAAAGATGTAAAAAAAAATCTTTTTTGGTTATTATTTTTGTGTGCTACATATATTAGATGCATTGAGAATAAATAAGCATCTAGGCATGTATTATCATTCTAAGGAGTTGTCTCGATCCCTCAATCCTATTCTACTACCATGAAGCTTAATAGGGTTATGCATAAGGAGTAGTACCAAAATAGTAATTATAAAATCAGGATGAATCTAGGTGAATGGTGTATAAACTTTGGGGTGAATTTTTCAAAATTTTGAAGAAAATTTATCAAAATATGTTGATTTTTTAAAAAATTTGCACATAAATTATCAAAATTTTGAAATGGTGATTGGAAGAATGCGAGTGGTAGAAGGTGACTTACAGAAGGTGAGTGGTAGAAGGTGAGTGGCATAAGGTGAGTGGCAGAAGGTGAGTGGCAGATGACAACTAGCATAAGGCGAGTGGCAGATGGCGACTGGTAGAAGGTGGCTAGTAGATGGTAACTGGAAGAAGGATACTAGAAGATGGTGATTGGCATAAGATGGCTGACATAAGTCAACTGGGAGATGGTGACTGGAATATGGTGACTAGTATATGGTGAGTGGCACAAGGTGAGTAGCACAAGTCAAGTGGCAAAAAGTGAGTGACAAAAGGTGAGTGGCAAATGGCAA
Organism: Wollemia nobilis; assembly: GCA_028583015.1. Classification (NCBI taxonomy): domain Eukaryota; kingdom Viridiplantae; phylum Streptophyta; class Pinopsida; order Araucariales; family Araucariaceae; genus Wollemia; species Wollemia nobilis. The sequence goes on from JAQPPZ010001925.1 coordinate 10,442,763, forward strand.
CTGGTAGAAGGTGACTGGCATAAAGTGAGTGGCACAAGGTGAGTGGCATAATGTGAGTGGCATAAGGTGAGTGGCACAAGGTTAGTGACATAAGATGAGTGGCACAAGGCGAGTGGTAGAAGGTGACTGGCATAAGGCGACTAGCATAAAGTGACTAGCATAAGGTGATTGGAAGATGGTAACTGGTAGATGGTGACTGGTAGATGATGACTGGTGGATGACAACAGGCATATGGTGATTGGAAAATAGTGATTGGTGAATGATGACTGGCCATAGGGAAATTGACATATGACGACTATCAAACGGTGTTCATCAAAGATCATCAATAAGAAGCTACCATGTGTCATATCCTCTACCATGTGTTGTGCATCTATTAACTTCAATGATGTAGAATTTTATAAATAGAAATGCAGGGTTATTTTTCACCTTTCCCACAACATTTTCCAGAGAAATTTCAAAGCTTTTTATAGCTTTTTTAGAGTGTTTTCCACAACGGTTTTAGAGCATTTTCAAATAGTTTTCAAAGCATTTTTATAGGGTTTTGGCAATATTTTCAGAGGGTTTTCACAATGTTTTTAGACGATTTTCAGAGTGTTTTCTAGGGCATTTTAGAGATTTTTTCAAGGCATTTCAGAGAAAAATCTTGGGTATTTCCATATCGATTAAAGACTATTTTTAGAGTCTTTTTCAGATCGTTTATGTGTAGAAAGGTCTAGCTCTTCCTCTCCTCTATCTTCCAAAGTGGAATTCAAGAAATTCTACTGCCCCAACATCAAGAACATTTTTAGCACTCCTATAAGAGATTCTAAATGGCTTTACACCTTCAGAAATGTTGGAGTAATGAAGATGCCACAGTTGAACATCAACGTCCCCATGATGCAACATATAATTAGTTGCTACAACCATGACATGTCCATTATTTTGATCAAAGTGGATAACAAGGATATTATTTTTCTGTGAAACCCTCAGATGTGTAACAACTAAAAGGATTTTCATTTTTGGATGGTTTACTGGTGAACAACCAGTATGCCTTGACTAAAGATGAAAAATCAACGCTACCATATAAATATGTTGTGCATTTAGATAATTTGAAAGGTATATTTTTGAAATTTATTTTTTATTTATCTTAAATTTTGATATATTGTAGTTTCCATTCTCTAATAATATTCTCGTTGTTGTAATTTTTATTTTCTAATAATGTTCTCTTTTTTTAGTTAATTCTTCTAAGTCCAAAAGGGGTTTACACATTTCCAACGTTGTAAACAAATTTCTTTATGCTTGCATTGAATTTTTCTAGGCAAGGCTTGTTTTGTAGGGGTGATCTACAAAAGTGTCTTTTTGGGTAGTGTCCTTATTGACTTGATGTATTATTGGCAACAAATTTGATTGGTCCATGCACATTTCCAACCGCCTAAAATAGGACCTTCTGAGTGCCCAAAAAATTCAATCTTTATATACAGTAACAATCAACAACTTTATTATTTATATTTTTCATGAAGCTTACTTCAATATTTAAAAAACCAATCATCCAACTACATTGCACCCAATTTTTTTGGCTATTGGCATGACTTAGAATGAAATATAGGTAAAATTATTTTTTGGAATATCTCAATGTTCTTTTTGTCAACCAATATTGTTATTTTCTAATTTTATTTTAAAAATAGAGAAGAGCATATCAGCCTTCTAGCAAAAGATATTTTACCTTTAGGATTCAAGAAACATATGATAATTCTAACATGCAATCACAATCATCACCAGTAACTCCCTCTAAATGTGTGAGGTCTCATGGTGATCAGATTCAACATACACCTATGACTCCTATTACTTTTGGATGTGTTGTAGTCAACATTGAAGAAGTTACATCCAGCTCACAAGGTAACCTTATTATTTAAAATTACTATTTAAAATGATGTATTTTAATGATTTAAAATTATATTTAGTTTGATGTATTTTAAATATTTTTTAGAGAAATGGCAAATGGTTGCATCATCAATGACTATAGATTCTGAGTCTAGTATGTTTGATTAAAATTAATCTCTTTTTATGACATTGTTTTTTACACAAGATTTAATTTATATTTTCATGTGAAATTCTGCAGATGCACTGGCTACATTTAAAACACTAAAAAAATGGATACCTCCATCGTCTGTATAGCTACAAATGCAACAACAACAATTAACATTGTAAGTCCCTGTCCATCCACAAAAAGTACCACCAATGAGGAACCAATCTCGCATGCATGGAAAAATATTCCTCACACCACCACCTCATGGAAGCAAAAATGTTTCCCATACACACACTGTGTCTCAATATAATTTTTTTTTTTTCCCAATTTTAACCCTTGAGAATTTCTCAAATGTAGAGAGTGCATATAAAATGCCCTCTAGGAATCTAGATGATGATTTTCTTTATCAGGATATGAATCCTAAAAATTTCCCATTAAATGCAAGTGATATGCTTCAGGATCTACAAGGCAATGATGAAGAAGAAGATAATATTGAAGTAAATGTCACTGGAGTTTCCTCTTCCCCCCAACAAGTCACCACCCATCATCTGAATGATGATGATAAAATAATTTTTTCAAAAAATGTTTTATTAGCTAATAAATGTAAAACTACAGTTCATAATAGTCTTCTTATAGATATTGATAGATTAAAAGAATGGGAATATCGGGCCAAGGTTTTGATAAAAGCAATAAATGGTTGATATAAGAATTTTTTTAAGAGAAAGGATTTATTTTCAAAGGTGGAGAATGAGCCCCAAAAGCTTGATGCTTTGCTACATGAAGTTGAATTTGACACCGTGGAGGTCGAGTCTTCATACAATGATGAATTCTTGGTCATTGTTCTAAATCATTTGGAAAACCTCAATGTCGAGGCCCAAGCATATTTCAATGAATGGGCACTAGATCAGAAGAAAGTAGCGGTTTTAAAAACTGCAAGACTTACTATTGATGATAGGTTTACATCTAACTAAAAATATTTTTTTCTTAAATATATTTTGTTTATAAACATTAACCCTTTTCACTTGTATTTTACAGTCTAATTTCCAGAACTTAAAGCAACAAGTCAGCACCATGAAAATGTTGATCAAGACTACAAAAATTAATGTGAATATTGTTATTTAAGTGAAGAAAATATTACAATACACTTCTAGAGAAAATAATTTGATGAAGTTTATCAAATATAAAGGCCTAGATGTGGAGTTTATATTGAAATAAAATGAGAAAGAACTGAATGCACCTTTTAGATAAGATCCAACGAAGGAAGAAGGTTTATTGCTATCAAGGGTAAACACTACAGTTGAAAGTTTGGTTAGGGCTTGTGCATTAGAAGTAAATGATATTGAGCTAGATGTAGTTCGAACTTCAGCCACCATGCATAATGAATAGTAGAAGATTATTGTTTTTCATTTGAGGAGAAACAAAAAATGTTGCATATCTTTTTTGTAAATTGTAAAAGAATGGTAGCTTTTTGAAATCAATGAAAGAGACAATTTTCAAAAATATTGTATTATATTTTTGAAATTTTATTTTAAATATTGTGATGTTTTTATTAGTTGTGTGGATGTATTAAATAATTTTTATTTATTTTACAATAAAATTTTCTTTTATGTTTTATAAAATAATTTGAAATGATTGGATATGCAACACAAATATCTACTTTGCCATAAATGGTTTATACAATAAAAATATGCTAAATAATTTGAAAATTTAGACTAATAATTCAATAACAAGGCTTAAATAAAATAATATACAAAATATCCAATAACACGTCTATGATATAAAAGATAATCCAGTGTTCTAATCAACATATGTGTAATCAAATAATCCAATTTCATCCAAATATACATAATCAAATCAGAGGGCTATGATATACAAAGTATCCAATGACAGGTCTAATATCATATTATATGATTAATAACATCAAAAATACATGTCTCAAATTATAATTAAATATCAATTTTTCTTTCATTATAATGATGAAATAAAATAAAATCAAATGAAAGCATCCTTTAATTTTAATATGTGAAATAAAATCAAATGATAATATGTGAAATCAAATAAAATTAAAGCATACTTGCATCATAATGTTGGAAGCTGGAACAAACTCTTTCCATATTGTACAAAATAATCTACACTCATACCCAAATTTTTTGTCCTCACAATCTGATCAATGTTACCATCATCCTTGACACCTCTTCTCTTTGCTAGAGATTTCCAATATGAGAAAGCTCTTTCATAAGGACTCTTCTCCACCTCATAGGTCGACACAAATACTCTCAAACAATTTTCCAAATTTTTGTGTAACCTATTTTAAACTTTATATTTTACATATGATAATGCACTGAATTCCCTTTCATCTTCCACAGATCCTAAAATCATCGTTTGACATAATTTATATAAATGAAAATATTCACTCATAGTATGATGTAAGATAATACTAGGATATAATATTCTCCAAAAACGTGAAATAGAACCTATTTCATGATAGTTAGTGAGTTGTGAAACTTGAGCAAACATTGTTGTTCCAAAATAGTTTTATTGTTTTGTCAAAAGATCTTTGTTGACACTACGATTGATTTCAATACCATTACCTACCACACGTTTATTAAAATGGCTAGCAAGAGTGCCCATGTATTTAAGAAATAAGCCATTTTTAATTTTGTATTCATTCCAAAGATCTCAAAACATAGGATTAGCCACACCCATAGCCTCAATCAATTCATCTCTTTGAAAACAGTCTCTTATTTCTTTTGTTAATGATTATGCTATTTGTTTTAGTTTAATTTTTGTATCATGTACAACTACATGAAATATGTTGTATGTTATGGGAATTACTCAACTTCATTTGTAGCTATATCCATTTGTTGATCAAAATAATATAAAGGTATTTCCTTTTTGTGGATATTAATACATAGATGATCATTTATATTAAACTTCAAAATATTTTGAGGATCATTCACGTTTGTTAATGCTCTCCAACTCTCAAACATGGGATCCATAAAAATTTGACCAGATGCGTACATCATATCAATATGTATGCAACTTTTTTTTCTTGCCCTGACAAAATCCACAATATAAATTGATATTTCTTGTGCAATTTTGATCAAAGTATTCATTTCTTCCAAAATTGGAATAATACCACACAATGTGAGAAGTGTTTCAAAGTCATTCATTTGAAATAGCAAATATTTAGCCTTATCAACTGCCCTATGATTTGCATACATAAACTTTGTCAAAGATTGATATTCTTTGAAAACCTCTATATGCCAGTTGATGCATCAAAATCAACCTAGTATCTACATCTTTTAATAGTTTTTTACCTTTAGTAAATCCTAGTGCAAACTGTCGCAACTGTAAAAATATTTTTGGACTACACAAAAAATAATCATGAATTTCACGTATAAACTCTTCCACTCTCGCAACATTTATAAATGTATCCACAATTTTGTATGTAAGATTTATTCTATGAGCCATGCAATGAATATGGATAAAATATGGGATAATAGATATTTGTTGTCTAACACAAAGGCCATTCTTGTGTCCTTGCATTATAGCATCACCATCAGCTTCAAAACATATTAACTTAGTAGCTATTTCCATTTTATTCATTCTTGTTATTTCCTTTAAACTAGTTACAACAACATTGTAAATATTTTATGCATTGTAATTTTCCACCATATTGCATACTCCAAGAAAATGAGGTTACCTTAAATGATTTTCCAATGTGTAAACATGCATGAAAATCAAGATGTGTTTTCAACAACAATCACCTCATTATTTGAAAGTGAAATGAATTTGACCTTTTCTACTTTCTCTTTGAGGTCATCCTGCTCAACCAATGAGAGACATTTTGCCATTGCCCAATCACTTTGATCTAAACAATGGGCACTGGGTAAGTTCTGCACATCAACTAGTTGAAATAGAGATTTATAATCAATAAAATCAGATATAGGTCTACCCTTTTTAAGAATAGTGAGTACAACAAAAAAATGTAAACTTTTTGAAGCTAAAGTGAACTTATTTATTTTTCAAAATTGGGCTTGAATCATTGCACATTTCTCAACCAAAGTTTATTTTTGTTTCATTTATTTATCATATTCTTGTGCATATATTATATGTGCACACTCTGATGCATCCTTCCACCTATAATGTTTTGGTATTGGTCGATCACTTTATTTTGTTTTTATATAAACCTTTTCACAATGTTTTTCTTCAGTATCTTTCTTAACTTGCAATCTATGATCCTTTTCGTGTTTCCAACTGCAAATTACGCATATTAATTATGTTATTTCCTCATTACTATTATCTGGTAGCACTGGATCAATAAATAAAAATTTTGATATCCAATCAGGCTGAAATGATTTTTTAATTGTCCACCTAGATAACCTTGCACGTTCATGCTTTTTAGAAGAAGATTATCTAGAAGTAGGGACTGCATAAGAACTATTATTTTATTTTCCACATGGTTGTTGGACATTTTGAACTCATTTAGTTGTCATTGATGTCAAGGTGAAAAGTTGTCATTGATGCCAAAGTGAACACATGAAGCTGTCATTAATACCATGGAGTACACCATCATTAACACCAGGAGCAATGCGAAGAGTTGAAGAAAAGTTATCAAAATATTATTCTATAAGGGTTTTTGTTTAGACATCTTGATGGCAGAATTAAGGTTTTTATTAAAACCATGGTGGCAGAATAATTTTCATCAAATCAGTGGAGTACAAATAAAGGTTTAAATTTTATCTCAAGGAAGGCTTTAATTTTTATTAAAGTCAAAGGTTTATAAATATAATTTATAAAATTTAAATTCTTTTAGAATTTAAATAATTTATAAATTATAAAAGGTTTTAAAAAGCGTCGACGTCATCAAACTTAGTGGAGCACCGACGTCTATGGCAAAAGGTGGAACTCGTGTATAAATACCATGCCAAAGGACATTAAAACTTACCTTCATCGATTAATATTTTATGCGACCAAGAGAAAGAGTAATTCGTGCAAATCATTGAGGAAGAAGACAAATTTGTGTTGTCTTTTAGCGCCAGGGAAAAGACGAAAAGGGAGGGCTTAAGGCCTCACTCCCATTGGATAGGGTGGTCCATTGGCAGCACATGTTTTGTGAGAGCATTGGGAGTGGAAGTGACCACGATCGATTCACGTGGAGGTTAGTTGGCGTGTTCGTCTTGAGCGCCAAGGGGAAAGCCTTTTGGCACGTGCTCATTTTGAGCGCTAGGCTTGGAAGAAAGAGCACGAGGTGCTCTTAGTGTTCCAAGCGTGCGTCTAGCACACGTGGTGGTCAAGCCCACGGCTAGAGCGCTCGAGGAGGCAGTGATTGTGGGTTCGAATCCCACTAGTGGCAAAGGTATTTTTAATTAAAATTTTATTTGCCTAATATTTTCTTAAGGTGTTATTTGGAGTTATAAGGGTTTATGAAAGGTTGTTTGATTGATAATTGATTTATGTTATTTGGAGTTATAAGGGTTTATGAAAGGTTGTTTTATTGATAATTGATTTATGTTATTGGAGTTATAAGGAAAGTGGATTTGATTTTTGCCAAAGTTCTTTTTGCTATTAAATCTGATTAAAGAGGTTTTGAGTTAATTTTGGTGGATGTTAAATTTATTTTAATTGGGAGATTATAAGGTGTTATTGGATAAATATTTTATGTATGTTGATGGTTGTTTTGAAAGGTGGAGTGATAAGGTGTAATTGAGTTTTTGCATTAAATTGTGAGAAAGATTTATCATCTAACCTCTTTGAGTTTGGCATAGAAGTGTTTGTGGTTGTGGCAGATTTATGAGATCCCTTCATCATCAAGAAAAAGGTATGAGCACATTCTTCCATAGTTGAGTTGATTGATTGGTTTTCTGGAAAATAAGTTTGGAGTGAAAAGGACTTGATTAGGGTTTCCTATTGAGTGTGTTGAGTTAATGCTTCAAGGTTTTTTGGAATAAAGAATTGTTGTTAAAACCTTGTTTTATAAGCATTGTTGTTGAAGCCATTGGTTGAGTGAAGAACTTGAATTAGGGTTTGAGTATCATTGCTATGTGAAGATTATTTTATAAGCATTGTTGTTGAAGTGAGTTGTTGAGCAAAGAACTTGAACTAGGGTTTGAAAAGATCATGAGTATCATTGTTATGTGAGATTAATATCATTTTATGTGAGATTTATTGTTGAGCATTGTTGGAAATATTTTGAGTTGGTGTTTATATGCTTGGACTAGGGTTTGTGAGAAAGGGGTGTTTCATTGAGTGATTGGTTGAGTAGAGTTGGTTGAGCCTAGTCAAGTGGATGTGTGAAGTGATTGTTCAAGTTCCATAAAACAAACTATTCTATATTCTGAATTGAGTTGAGAAAGTGATTGAGCATTGAGTTGTATTTGAAGCATATTGAGTCTCTAACAATTCTCCTTATGTTTCTAAGAGAGTGATTGAAAGTGATTGAGCATTGTGATAAGTATAGAACATATTGAGTCTCTAACAATTCTCTTTATGTTTCTATGAGATTGGACAAGTTATGTGTGGACTTGTTGAGCAGATTTGAGGTAAGTCTTTGAGGAGACTTATGGACTGATTTTGTGTGAGATTTTGTGGAAGCTTACAATACATATTTGGATAAGTTCTTGAGAGGACTTATTGAGCATATTTGAGCAAGTTCTAGAGAGGACTTGTAGAGCAGATTTGAGCAAGTTCTAGAGAGGACTTGTGGACAGATTAGTGTGAGCTTTTGTGGAAGCTTACAAGGCAGATTTGAGACAAGTCTTTGAGAAGACTTGAGAGCAGAGTTGATTGATTTGTTCAAACCTTGAGTTAAGGTTTGGGGCAGATCCAACAGAGTTGAGTCAAGCCTTGAGTTAAGGCTTGAGGATAGATATCGAGGATAGATTTGTGCTAGACCGAAGGACTATGTTTAGTGCAGATTTGAGAGTAGATTTTGGTGTAGATTTGAGGATAGGTTTATGCCAGACCAGAGATAGATATTGAGAAGATTTGTGCTAGATCGAAGGACTATGTTTAGTGTAGATTTGAGATAGATCTTTGGAGGTGATAGAGCAGAGAGGATAGTAGTCTCTAGTGGATAGAGATCCATTAGCTAGGGTAGTGAGGATAGGTCTTCTGAGTGGGGATAAGAGTCTTCAATGGAGAGAGATCCACAAGCCAATGTAGTGGAGGTAGTAGTCTTCTAGAGGATCACCAACCAGAGTAGAGGAGAAGGAGTTCTCCTATGGATAGAGATCCATGAACTTGATTTAGGGGATTGGTGTCTCCTTTGGATAGAGGTCCATAAACATTGTAATAGGGAAAGGATTCCCAAGAGATTGATTGAGAAAATTTTAGTGAAATATTTTCTCTGTGGATGTAGCCCACATTGGGTGAACCACATAAATTATGGTGTCTCTATTGTGTGTGATGATTTATGCATTGATTTGATTACTAATATTGATATTGCTATCTATACATTGCATAATATTGATTTGGAAAGAAAAGTAAAAAGTGGTCTTATACTATTCACCCCCCTCTCAGTATAAGCTTGTGTTCTTCAATTGGTATCAGAGTAGGTTCCTTCAGAAGAGTTTAACAACTTGAAGGAAAAGCTAACAAGAACACAATGGATTCTAAGAATGTGTCCTCAGATAATTTAGCACCAGTATTTGATGGAAGTGACTATATATATTGGAGTATGATGATGAAGATTTACCTGATGGCACTTGGAAATGAAATTTGGGAAGCAGTTGAATTTGGATACGATCCTTTAATTAATCCTCCTACAGATAAGGAAGGTAAGCTCCTACAACATTACAATTCAAAAGCAATGAATGCACTTTTGAGAGGTTTGCATAGAACAGAGTCTATGAAAGTTATGCATTGTCAAACTACAAAAGAAATGTGGGATAAATTGCAAAATATATATGAAGGAGATAAAAGTGTCAAGAAAGCAAAGATACGAAATATCAAAGGACAATTTGAAGCATTAAGAATGAAGGATGAAGAAAATATTAGTACTTATCTACTTCGAATTGATGAGGTTGTTAATGATATGCAAGGACTTGGAATGAAGATTGATGAATCGGATGTTTGTGATAAAGTCTTAAGAACTCTTCCAAAAATATTCAGTGAAAAGGTTTTTGCTATAGAAGTGTCAATAGATGGTGATACTTTGACAAGAGATATGTTGCTTGGTATGCTCACAACATTTGAGATAAGAACAAAATATCCTATTCCCCAGAAGGAAGCAACATTCAAAGCAATCAAAAAGACAAAGGGTAAGAAGTCAGAATCAAGCAATGAGTCATCCAGTGATGAAGAAGCTAATTATGGTAGAAGAGATAAGGATTATAGAAGATCCAGAGATCTAAAATCTATTAAATATTTCAATTGTGGAAAGTATGGATATTTTGCAACAGATTGTCAAGAAGCTAAGAATAACAATGGTGAAGAAAAATAGGATCACAGGAACAGGGAATCAGAAAGATACAGGCACCAGAAGAAAAGCAAGGATGGACAAAGCAGACAAGGAAAGAAGTTCTTTCAAAGACAAAAGAGGAGCTACTATGCGGATAAGGCAAGTAAGTACTCAAGTGATAGTGATGCTAGTTTTTCAGACAATGATAGAGATGAAGTCCTATTTATGATTGAAGAAAAAGAGCAAGTTAAGAAAAGGACTCCAGTAATTCTCAAGTGTTTTAGATGTGGTAACTTTGGACATCTTGAAGATAGTTGTACAAGGGATGGTTATAGTTTCAGTGATGATGAATATGAAGATACACTTGAAGGACCAGAAGAGAATATTCTAATGGCACTAGAAGAAGGAAAAGATGATCCTACAGAAGACAAGCCAATAGAAAATAAATATGTGGACAAAGGTAAACAAATAGAGGAATATTCAGAAAAGGATGGATATGATCTCAAGGGAGAACTTATCTATGCTCTTGAAATAGTAAAGAAGGTAAGAAAGCAAAACTCTAAACTTGAAATTTAGTTTCAAGAATGTGATGAAGAGAGAAGATTGCTTATAGAGGATTTAGAAAAATCAAAGGCTAAGGCAAAAAGGTTCAAGGATAAGTTAGAAGCAAAGATCTTAGAATGTGAAAAGTTAGCACAAGAAGTGGCACTACTAAGAGAAGATTTAGAAGACTCCAAATTCAAGATAAAAGGGTTCAAAAATAGCTCAAATATTGTGGATAAGATGATCAAGGTACAAAGAAGGTCAACAAACAAAATAGGTCTTGGTTTTGAACAAGCTCAAAAGAAACAAGAAGGAGAGTCAACCTCAAGTTTTGGAGGAGAAGAAACTTCAGATGAAGATACTTCAGAAGAAGATAGTGTAAAAGAAAGTGAGACATCTGAGGATGAGTTGGACAATAGAGAGTTCAACAAAGATAGGAACAATGCACAAAGAAGATACAGATGGAACAACAATCAGAATAGGTCAAGAGAGACTAAGAGACCAATGAGGTCAAGACAAGGAAACTTCAATGGAAGATGTTTTTCATGTCACAGGTTTGGGCACATGGCTTCACAGTGTAGGACACATGAAAGATAGGAATATGGGAACATACAAATTTTCCATGGGTATTGCTACTCATGTAATCAGTTTGGTCACAAGGCAATGAATTGTAGGGTTCATGATAGAAGAGGATATGGCTTCACTAGGAGAAATCCTAAGATATTTGCACCTCCAAGGAATAATAACATTAAGTGTTATAAGTGCAATAATGATGGTCACACAACAAAGTGGTGTAGAGCAGACATTCCAAAAACAAGTATGAATAGGAACAAGAACAAGAATAGGAATAGGAATAGGAACATGGATATGAATAGGAACAAGAATAGGAACATGGATATGAATAGGAACAAGAACAGGAACATGGATATGAACAGGAATAAGAACAAGAATAGGAATGTAGACATGGATATGGAAAGAAATAGTCAGAGGAATCAGAAGGATCAGATAAGAAGGAAAGAGGATAAAGGTAAAGAACAGTGCTTTCTGGGAGTAGAAATACTCCCACCCCAGAATTAACCACCTCAAGAGGAGGTGGGGGAGGGGCTAAGCTAAGAGGCTCATTCTTAGCCCCGAGCCCCAAAGGTGACCCTTTGCCATTGATGTCAAAGGGGGAGATATTTGAGTAAGGGGGAGAGATTTGGTATTTGAGAAAAGAGGAGAGAGCATTGAGCCAGGGGGAGCAATGTCCCAGGGGGAGCAGAACAAAGGAAAGGTCAAGTTTTTAGTAAAAATAAGTTGGGTTGCCATCAATGACAAAGGGGGAGATTGTTGGACATTTTGAGCTCATTTAGTTGTCATTGATGTCAAGGTGAAAAGTTGTCATTGATGCCAAAGTGAACACATGAAGTTGTCATTAATACCATGGAGTACACCATCATTAACACCAGGAGCAATGCGAAGAGTTGAAGAAAAGTTATCAAAATATTATTCTATAAGGGTTTTTGTTTAGACATCTTGATGGCAGAATTAAGGTTTTTATTAAAACCATGGTGGAAGAATAATTTTCATCAAATCAGTGGAGTAAAAATAAAGGTTTAAATTTTATCTCAAGGAAGGCTTTAATTTTTATTAAAGTCAAAGGTTTATAAATATAATTTATAAAATTTAAATTCTTTTAGAATTTAAATAATTTATAAATTATAAAAGGTTTTAAAAAGCGTCGACATCATAAAACTTAGTGGAGCACCGACGTCTATGGAAAAAGGTGGAACTCGTGTATAAATACCATGCCAAAGGACATTAAAACTTACCTTCATCGATTAATATTTTATGCGACCAAGAGAAAGAGTAATTCGTGCAAATCGTTGAGGAAGAAGACAAATTCGTGTTGTCTTTTAGCACCAGGGAAAAGATGAAAAGGGAGGGCTTAAGGCCTCACTCCCATTGGACAGGGTGGTCCATTGGCAGCGCGCATTTTGCGAGAGCGTTGGGAGTGGAAGTGACCATGATCGATTCACGTGGAGGTTAGTTGGCATGTTCATCTTGAGCGCCAAGGGGAAAGCCTTTTGGCACGCACTCATTTTGAGTGCCAGGCTTGGAAGAAAGAGCATGAGGTGCTCTTAGTGTTCCAAGCGTGCATCTAGCACACATGGTGGTCAAGCCCATGGCTAGAGCGCTCGAGGAGGCAATGATTGTGGGTTCGAATCCCACTAGTGGCAAAGGTATTTTTAATTAAAATTTTATTTGCCTAATGTTTTCTTAAGGTATTGTTATATTTAAAGTTTTATAAATATGTTATTTGGAGTTATAAGGGTTTATGAAAGGTTGTTTTATTGATAATTGATTTATGTTATTGGAGTTATAAGGAAAGTGGATTTGATTTTTGCCAAAGTTATTTTTGCTATTAAATCTAATTAAAGAGGTTTTGAGTTAATTTTGGTGGATGTTAAATTTATTTTAATTGGGAGATTATAAGGTGTTATTGGATAAATATTTTATGTATGTTGATGGTTGTTTTGAAAGGTGGAGTGATAAGGTGTAATTGAGTTTTTGCATTAAATTGTGAGAAATATTTATCATCTAACCTCTTTGAGTTTGGCATAGAAGTGTTTGTGGTTGTGGCAGATTTATGAGATCCCTTCATCATCAAGAAAAAGGTATGAGCACATTCTTCCATAGTTGAGTTGATTGATTGGTTTTCTGGAAAATAAGTTTGGAGTGAAAAGGACTTGATTAGGGTTTCCTATTGAGTGTGTTGAGTTAATGCTTCAAGGTTTTCTAGAATAAAGAATTGTTGTTAAAACCTTGTTTTATAAGCATTGTTGTTGAAGCCATTGGTTGAGTGAAGAACTTGAATTAGGGTTTGAGTATCATTGCTATGTGAAGATTGTTTTATAAGCATTGTTGTTGAAGTGTTGTTGAAAAAATTAATATTAAATATAATTTTATAAATTTTAAGTGAGTTGTTGAGCAAAGAACTTGAACTAGGGTTTGAAAAGATCATGAGTATCATTGTTATGTGAGATTTATTATTGAGCATTGTTGGAAATATTTTGAGTTGGTGTTTATATGCTTGGACTAGGGTTTGTGAGAAAGGGGTATTTCATTGAGTGATTGGTTGAGTAGAGTTGGTTGAGCCTAGTCAAGTGGATGTGTGAAGTGATTGTTCAAGTTCCATAAAACAAACTATTCTATATTCTGAATTGAGTTGAGAAAGTGATTGAGCATTGAGTTGTATTTGAAGCATATTGAGTCTCTAACAATTCTCCTTATGTTTCTAAGAGAGTGATTGAAAGTAATTGAGCATTGTGATAAGTATAGAACATATTGAGTCTCTAACAATTCTCTTTATGTTTCTATGAGATTGGACAAGTTATGTGTGGACTTGTTGAGCAGATTTGAGGTAAGTCTTTGAGGAGACTTGTGGACTAATTTTGTGTGAGATTTTGTGGAAGCTTACAATACAGATTTGGATAAGTTCTTGAGAGGACTTATTGAGCATATTTGAGCAAGTTCTAGAGAGGACTTGTAGAGCATATTTGAGCAAGTTCTAGAGAGGACTTGTGGACAGATTAGTGTGAGATTTTGTGGAAGCTTACAAGGCAGATTTGAGACAAGTCTTTGAGAAGACTTGAGAGCAGAGTTGATTGATTTGTTCAAACCTTGAGTTAAGGTTTGGGGCAGATCCAACAGAGTTGAGTCAAGCCTTGAGTTAAGGCTTGAGGATAGAGATCGAGGATAGATTTGTGCTAGACCGAAGGACTATGTTTAGTGCAGATTTGAGAGCAGATTTTGGTGTAGATTTGAGGATAGGTTTGTGCCAGACCAGAGATAGATATTGAGCAGATTTGTGCTAGACCGAAGGACTATGTTTAGTGCAGATTTGAGATAGAGCTTTGGAGGTGACAGAGCAAAGAGGATAGTAGTCTCCAGTGGATAGAGATCCATTAGCCAGGGTAGTGAGGATAGGTCTTCTGAGTGGGGACAAGAGTCTTCAGTGGAGAGAGATCCACAAGCCAGTGTAGTGGAGGTAGTAGTCTTCTAGAGGATCACCAACCAGAGTAGAGGAGAAGGAGTTCTCCTATGGATAGAGATCCATGAACTTGATTTAGGGGATTGGTGTCTCCTTTGGACAGAGGTCCATAAACATTGTAATAGGGAAAGGATTCCCAAGAGATTGATTGAGAAAATTTTAGTGAAATATTTTCTCCGTGGAGTAGCCCACATTGGGTGAACCACGTAAATTGTGGTGTCTCTATTGTGTGTGGTGATTTGTGCATTGCTTTGATTACTACTATTGATATTGCTATCTATACATTGCATAATATTGATTTGGAAAGAAAAGTAAAAAGTGGTCTTATACTTGTTCACCCCCCTCTCAGTATAAGCTTGTGTTCTTCAATGGCATGTTAGTTTCAGGAATATCTTCATGTTGTTGTTCCATTTTATTAAGAAAATTTTCATATATGGACTTTTCATTATCATGGATATGTGGAAGTGGAGGTATACCAGGGTCAATAGTATTTTCTGTAGAGATAATACTAGTATCAATAGTAGGGTAATTATCATTATGGTATTTAAAAGCATGTGCTCCTATTTAAAAATATAGATAAACAATGGACAAAGCCATCAACCAAAGAGAATACATATTTATGAATGAAGACATTATATATATAATTAATAATGTACAAAAATTAACTCGTTAGTAAGTAAAGGCATTCATACATCAATTTGTGTAGATGTTGATGGTTAACTAAATTTTAAAATATTATAAAGTATTTGAGGATAGTCCTTTTATCAGAAGACTGACCTCCCTTCTTTCCAATACCAGTAGGTGATATTTTACCTATATAAATAGAAGAGTAACATGAACAACAAACATTATTTTTAAAAATGAAAATAACTGGTAAAAAAGAGTACTAATTAAGACAACAAAATATCTGACCCAAGCAGGCTTGAGATTGGTGCCCAAATAATAGGAAAACCTCCTCATTGAGTGTCAATGAAAAATGTTTAAAAAGCAAAATAAATGGTAAAATAAACTTATCAGTAAATGGCAATCACTATATTTCAGTCACCTACTATCACTCGTCTTCTACCAGTCACCTTATGTCAGTTGCCTTATGCCAGTAGCCTTATGTTAGTCATCTTATGCCAATCACCTTTTGCTAGTTGCCTTCTTTCAGTCACCTTCTGCTAGCCATATTGTGTCAGTCGCCTTGTGCTAGTAACCTTCTGCTAGTCACCTTCTTCTAGTCGCCTTTTGTCTATCGCCTTTTTCCAGTCATATTTTATCATTCGCGTTGTGTTAGTCATCTACTTTGTATCGCTCGCTATCGGATAGAATTAATGTTTTAATTGTATGAGTGTCATTGTCAGGGTTAGCTATATATAATGGGATACAAGAGGTGAATTGGGTAGGATAATTTTTTTAATAAATTTAAGGCAAAAATTAGGCGAGAAACCTTATGATAACGGGGTGAATTTGCCCTAAAAAAAATTGATCTCAATTTTTTTGGGTGAATGGGCCGACCTCTATGGTCCCAAAATTTGGAAAATTAAAATTGTGAAAATCCAAATATTCATGATAAATTTTCAAATTCAACCCTGTGCATAACCCTGAAGCTTAAGGAGAGCTAAAATTAAATAAATAAATAGAGTATTTTATCTAAATTGATGTATATTCTATGATATCGATGTAAATAGTCCCTTGCAAGAAGAGGTTATATTAATCAATTAAGGGATTGATTCCTTGAACAATGAAGACAATAATTATAATTGGATATTTTGTTATTAAATTTTCTTTTATTGTAGGAAATGGAATATTTGATGTTTGAAACAATTACTAAGTGTTTCTAGTAATTTTTGAATGAAGGAATTAAGTTTATTTTTATAGTTGCCAAAGGAAATGATTGTTTATGCTTAGATTTAAATGTATAATTATTGTACATGAAATTGTTTATGAAACATACTATTGCTTAATGTATGGTTTAAAATTTATTTATTTTTGGTAAATTAAAATATTATATTACTAAAATGGGTTTAAGGATACCAAAACCATGATACAAAACCAACAATGCTTGCTATGAACAAAATATAGTAGCAATAGGGACAAACCACTGACCTTAAAATATCAGAAGCAAAAATAGAGGATGCAACCTCAACCATAAGGACACAAAAATAAAGGACACACCCTAAGATGATAATCCCGCTATGCAAAAAGGAATAGGCTCCATGCAGGGTAGCCATGGGAACAGAGGAATACCAATTATGAGAATAAAACTAGGCTCCATGCAGGGTAGCCTTTGAATCAAAAACTAAGGAAATGAGGAAGTTAATCCTCTACAAGGACATTGTCCTCATCCTTGATGTCATCCTAATCAGCTTCCTTGGGCTCTTCTTTAACCGCAGTCTCCTTTTCAACTTCAGACCCACCATCGACCTCCTAGCTACTCTGACCCCAAAAAATAGCTTTTGAAGTCCTTCCTATATGTCAATCATCGAATTGACCAAGGTATTCATCATTGCAATAGTCAAAGAAATGACGAATTCCTCATCATTAGTTTCCTCCTCATTTTTTATTTCAATTACATTGCATCATGCTACCAAGTTTTGAATATGGGTAGACTTTCTCACAGGTTATTTCATACTTTCAAAACTAATACTCTTCCTTGCCCATAGTTTCATGACTGCCTCAATGGCCTTCCTCTATTTTTGTCAAGGGTAAGGTGGGAAGAAGACCCCATAGGTTTGGCAGGGCTAGGGATGCTTGGGTTAGGTTTGGGGCTATTTCCCAGGACATATGTATAGATTACCTTGAAAAGGCCTTGATGTATGGGAAGGTCATGAATCTTTTTGTTTCTTTAGGTATTGATCGAGAAATTAATGGATTTGAGGAAAAACTAGGGGATACTGAGGGGGTTGATGTCATAGAAATGATTAACAAAGGCCAAATGGTAGGTGTTGAGGGATTTATCTAGGTCATCGACGGTGATGAATTCCATAATTGGTTTCATCACATCATCCCAAGGGGTATTCAGGTCACTTATGTAAATTCCAGGGGCCTTGGAATTTTTAAGGATCTTCTCATTCTCCTTGAACTCCTTGAGTTCAACCTCCCAATTATGTTTGTACCTATGGATAGATCGCCCTTTAGGATTCTGGTCAGTGATAGTAGAGAAAATATGGAGGTCTACCATGAAAATTCTTTCATGCACGGTGACAACACCATTATCCCAAGTTTCCAGGAAGGCTAAAGTAATATCTAGCTCATCGCTAGAAAACATATGGAGAAAGGGAAAAAAGTGGCGGTCCTTGAGGATTTTCTTTGTAATAGGGTTGCAGGCGAAAAAGCTAAGTTTAATAAAAGGCATGATGGAAATGCGATGGGGATTGAAATGGAAATGGATGGGAGAGACAGGGGCGAGCAAAAGGGAAAAAACAATACGTAAGTAGAGGGGGAAAGTTTGGGGGACGATGGATAGGTGATGAGTATCAGTGGCATATAAATAGTAGTAGACTTGGGAAAAATGCCACGAAAGCTAGGGGATGCCAAAATTAATCATAATCGAGCATGGGAGAGAGCCAAAAAAGAAGACATGGGAGCAAGGAAAATTTGGCACACAGGGAAAGGACAACTTGCACTTGAGAAGGGGTTGATTGCTCAGAGAAGGACATTGATCGAGGATAATGTGAAGGTTTGGGAAAATAACCTTGACAAAAATTGTATTGGAAATCGATTTGGATTTTCTGGAGAGATCTTTAACACCTCCATGATTTCTCGGGACACTGAGCTTCAGAATTTGGGGTAGCAGCTTGAAATAACCATTGGTAGTATTTTTTTTACTCTTGCAATGCCACATCCTAATCCCATGTTTGGTGGTGATAAAATTTCTATGGGTTGTAGTTTTGTGTTGGGATTGGGGGTTTCTTAGCTCAAGGATGGTATGATTTTGATGCCATAATGAGCATGTTGTGTGATTATGGTGGAGACCTCTGAGAAAACTTCTATTATTGAAACTCAACATGCTGCTTTGGTACCTGCACACGTGTGACAAATATTTAAATCTATTAGGACCCTCCTAACATGTCCTAATTACTTATATTATTTATTCATTATATTCTAAGGTCACAACCCTTCACTCTTACAACTATTAGACTAGGTATTTAAATGCAATCCACATATGATAATAAGGCATCATCGAACAAATATATAAATTAAGTCTATTGTGGGTTTTCTACCTTACAATCAAAAAGCGATTCAATATAAAAATGATCTTTCTTCTTGCACCATTTAGTTTCATACCATCTAGATCAGAGCTAGATCAAGGAGCAAATTCACCATTAAATTTTTTTCCCACTACACATTTCAGCCAGTCCACATTCGCGAGGACGCAAACAACATTCACACTTCACGGATTCGTGTCAAAATCCTCACAAAAAATTAAACCTTCTCCTAAGGTACGAATTAATTTGTCTTACACACAAATTGCTCGACATTTCGTGTGGTGACCGGTGGCTATTTTGAAAAAGCTAAAATCTTCAATGCAACATCAAGATTTTCGACGTCCGAAACACAAAGGAAAAAAATTAAAATTATTATTATTATTATTTTTTTTTTTCTCACCTGTACCAAGTCATATTGATCGTTACCTACACCAACCGCAATGGCTAAAGGGCGACGATCACTGGATTCCATTCATGAGAAACACGAAAGGCTCGTTGAAGAAGTTCAACAAAAAAGAGAGGAGAATACCCGTACCACAAGAGAACTCTTCGAGAAAATATTTACAATGGATGTTAAACTTGATGCCATAAGTCAAAATCAGGCAACAACACATGCAAATTCACCCAACCACGGGTCATCAAACCGAGCAATTTTAGGAGGTCCACAAACTTCCATTCTACCACGGACGACCAAATTAGACTTCCCAAAATTTGAATGAGGAGACCCTACAAACTGGATCTATCGAGCAGAGCAATATTTCTCACTAAATCAAATTTTGGAAATGCAAAAAGTGCATATCGCCTCCTTCCACTTGGAAAATGACGACATCCAATGGTACCAATGGTTCGAGAAAACTAACAGAACTTCGATGTGGTCAACCTTTACACAATCTATTAGTCCAATTCGGCCCTAGCAAGTTTCAAAGCTTTATAGGGGCCCTCACTAAATTATGCCAAACCACTTCGATAAGCGAATACCAAGCAAAATTTGAAAGGCTAGCTAATCGAACATCCGGATTAGACACTGTCTTATTTCAAGAATATTTTGTCAGCGGATTAAAGGAAGAAATTCGAATAGAGGTGCAAATGTATAACCCTACAAACATGTTAGAGACCATCGGCTTGGTGAAATTAGCGGAGGACAAAATCAAGGCACGAAATCGGTTCACAAAACCAACTTGGGGGAAACCATCAAACACTTATACCAACCCCAAACCAATGCAAAATGGATGAACCCAAAACTCTTACACAGCCCCCAAAATTAACCCTGCTCTACCAATTAAGCGTCTGAGTTTCGAGGAAATGAAGGAAAGACAAGCTAAGGGTCTTTGCTACCATTGCGATGAGAAATTTGACAGAAATCATAAATGTGCCTCACAAAAATTATATATTCTAGATGCCATAGAGGAAGGGAATTCTATTGAAGAGGAACCTAAACTCTAAGTAGAGGTATTATCCAACACACTTGAAAGTGACAAAGAAAATGCACCAAAGGTTTCCTTCAATGCCCTTGCCAGATTTTTTGCCCCTCAAACAATGCGAGTTAAAGTTTATTTTAAGAAACAAAACCTTACCGTGCTCCTAGATTCTGGTAGCATGCACAATTTTATTGATCCAAAGGTGGCTAAACAAGCAAATTGTTTTATATACCCTTGCAATAACTTCTAAGTGATGATTGGAAATGACAAAAAAATTGCATGCAAAGGAAAATGCAGAAATATAAAACTAACTGTGGGGGTTTATAACATGAAATGCGACATGTACGTCTGACCCCTAGGTGGGTGCAACATTGTACTAGGCGTACAATGGTTATGAACCTTGGGCGTAGTCCAATGGGAATTTGATGAACTATGGATGAAATTCATAGCAAAGAACCAAACCTATATTATCCAAGGCTTGAAATCAGGACCTTCCCAAATTGTCAGCTCGCATAGAATGGAGAAAATTATCCAAAGAGGAAACAAAGGAATGGTCGCCCAATTATTTTCAATTCAACCTAGTTACAAAGAAGACGAGACACCAAAGTTACAAAAGATTTTAGACCACCATAAGGCGGTATTCAATGAACCAAAAGGACTACCTCCACAACGAAGTCACGATCACACTATTCCACTATTTCTAGGGCATCACCCTCCTAATATTAGACCTTATCATTATCCATACCTCCAAAAGACCGAAATAGAGAAATTAGTACAAGATCTTCTTAAGGCAGGAGTCATTAGACCTAGCAAAAGCCCTTACTCCTCTCCAATTATTTTAGTTAGAAAAAAGGATGGCTCGTGGCGTTTGTGTCAATTTTTGAGCGCTTAATAAAATGACCATCAAAGATAAATTTCCTATTCCGGTCATAGACGAGCTATTAGATGAACTCCACGGGGCAGCTTATTTTTCCAAGTTAGAATTACGGTCAGGCTACCACCAAATACGAGTCAATGAAAATGATATTCCTAAGACGGCCTTTCGCACTCACGAAGGGCACTATGAATTCTTGGTGATGCCATTTGGCCTGACCAACGCTCCTTCTACATTTCAAAGTCTAATGAATAAGGTATTTCACCCTTTTCTTCGTAAATTTATATTAGTTTTCTTTGATGACATTTTGATTTATAGCAAAACATGGGAAAAACATTTGGACCATGTTAGACAAGCGTTCCAAATCTTGGATGAAAATCAACTTTATGCAAAAATATCAAAGTGTTCCTTTGGAAAACAAGAAATTGAATACTTAGGGCATATTGTCTCAAAGGAAGGAGTTATGGTAGATCCTTCCAAAATCGAGGAGGTGAAAAATTGGCCTATTCCAAAAACCTTAAAAGCTCTATGTGGGTTTCTTGGACTAACGGGATATTATAGAAAATTTGTCCAAAATTATGGTAAAATCGTTGCTCCTCTAACAACATTACTTAAGAAAAACTCTTTCAAATGGTCGTCTAAATCGGATGAGGCCTTTATCACCTTGAAAACTGCAATGTGTACCACCCCTGTTCTAGCCATGCCCAACTTTTCTAAATTGTTCATCATTGAAAGTGACGCTTCAGGAATAGGAATGGGAGCCGTACTCATGCAGGATGAAAGGCCTCTAGCTTTTATAAGCAAAGCATTTTCTCCTAAGAATTTAGCTCGCTCTACGTATGAAAAAGAGATTTTGGTGATTGTCCATGCTATTCAACATTGGAGGCCTTACCTTATTGGCCAACATTTCATTATACGCACTGACCATCATAGCTTGAAGTATTTTTTGGAACAAAGGATTAATACCCCGGAACAACAAAAATGGGTTACTAAACTTCTTGGCTATGATTATGAAATTACATATAAAAAGGGAAAGGACAACATGGCAGCCGATGCACTTTCTAGAAAACTTGAAGATATGCCTCAAGTCCATGCTCTTTCCTCCCTTGTTCCTAAATGGGTAGATGAGGTGCATGAAGAATGGATAAATGATCCTACTATCCACGCCTTAATTCAACAACTTCAACATAATCCTAGTAGCAAAACTCCATACACTTGGAAGGACAATATATTAATATACAAATGGAGGATGGTCCTCACCCCCAATTCAACTTATCATGAAAAACTTCTTCATGAGTTACATACCTCACCCATTGCAGGCCACTCAGGGTTCTTAAAAACCTATAAAAGAGCCACTACCTCCTTTTGTTGGGTAGGAATGAAAAATTACATCAAAAACTTTGTAAAAGAATGTGAAGTTTGCCAAAGACAAAAGGGGGAGACCCTCGCTATTCCAGGATTACTTCAACCTCTTCCTATACCCACCAAAACATGGGCAGATATTTCTATGGAATTTATTGAAGTATTACCAAAATCAGGAGGAAAAACAACCATTTTTGTAGTCGTTGATCATTTATCTAAATATGCCCATTTTTGTTCCATGGCTCATCCTTATACCGCTAGCACTATAGCCCACCTCTTCCTAGATAACATCTTTAAATTACATGGTATGCCCTCCACAATTGTTAGTGACCGTGACCCAACTTTCACTAGCACCTTTTGGAAGGAATTGTTCAAATTACAAGGTACTCAACTTCGTATGAGCTCCGCTTACCATCCTCAAACCAATGGCCAAATAAAAGTTGTAAATAAATGCTTGGAAACATACCTTTGATGTTTTGTTTCTACTAAACCACTCCATTGGGTAAAGTGGCTTTCACTAGCGGAATGGTGGTATAACACTTCATACCATACGTCCATCAAAATGACTCCTTATGAAGCACTATATGGTCAAACACCACCATCCCTCACTTCCTATATTCCAGGGACTACAAAAGTCCATGCGATGGAAACAAAACTTGCTAATAGAGATGACATACTACGGATCCTAAAAGAGAACCTACACACCGCCCAACATCGCATGAAGCAGCAAGCCGATCAACATAGAAGTGAACGTAGTTTCCACGAGGGTGATATGGTTTTCTTACGTCTCCAACCTTACCGTCAATCCTCTCTTAAACAAAAAGGTTCTCAGAAGTTAGCACCCAAATTTTATGGGCTGTATAAAGTTCTCCAATGTATTGGGACCATTGCTTATAAACTAGAGCTTCCTCCCTCTTCCAAACTTCACCTCGTATTTCATGTATCTTGCCTTAAGCTCGTAGTGGGAGCCCATATCACGACACAACCCACTCTCCCTGAATTCTCCGATGATGGAGTACTTCTAGTCGAGCCAAAAGCTATCTTGGATCGTCGCTCTCATCACCTTCGTACTCACGATATCACGGAAGTTTTAATCCATTGGAAAGGTCTACCTTTACAAGACACAACATGGGAAAATTTTCAAGATATCCAACAACAATTTCCAAATTTCCAGCTTTGAGGACAAAGCTCCTTTAAGGGGGGTGGCATGTTAGGACCCTCCTAACATGTCCTAATTACTTATATTATTTATTCATTATATTCTAGGGTCACAACCCTTCACTCTTACAACTATTAGACTAGGTATTTAAATCCAATCCACATATGATAATAAGGCATCATCTAACAAATATATAAATTAAGTCTATTGTGGGTTTTCTACATTACAATAAAAAAGTGATTCAATATAAAAACAATCCTACTTCCCACACCATTTAGTTTCATACCAAAATCACACATTAGTGTATATTCCAACAATGAAATCCCAAACAAAAGTGACCTTTCGATGGTGGGTGACGTGGATGGATAACTAGATGATCCATTGGTGGAAAAGATAGATGATGTGGATGGATAGCTATATGATATGTTGGCAACAAATATGGATGATGTGGCTAGACACCTGGACCCCATTTTTTAAAAGAGTATTAGGCAATTCACATTTGAGATGGCATGTAGATATCCTCTAGAATCTGCTGATGTTATGCATGAGGCAAAGGATGGAGGTCCTAGAGGATAACGTCTTTGTGAGGAGGATCAGTCATTTGAGGTTTTTCTTGGTCAAAAATAGTACAAATATCCTTAGGAATATCATTAATACAGGTTTGAATGTTGACCGTGTGAATTCTAATGTTAGCTAGCTTATTCACAGCCTTTTTTTCTTCTTTGTAAGCATGTTGGAAGATGACTTCTTGCATGTCAAGTACAAGAATCTTGCATCCTTCAATATAGTCTTTGACTCTCCAGGGATATTGAGTCCCTCTTGCCATATTTATAATATTAAGGGAGTCCCCTTCAATTATTAGTTTAATGCAGCTTACAAAATCCAATAGAGAAACTCCTTAGAACAGGGCCCTAGCTTCGATGAAGTGACTGGTTTTGTGGCACAGATTATCAAAAAAGGCTAAAATTATAAAGCCATCATGGTTCCTTACACTCCATAAAATAATTTTAGGACCCATACTCTATTTAGATGCACCATAAAAATTCAAATTTAGCCAACCAATTGGAGGTGGCTCCCACTTAACCCTGGCTCTATTTGGAGTCGCAATTGGTCTAACTAGTTGAGGATTGACATTGAATCCAAGAGATATCTCCATTGATCATTCTTTCTCTATAGTCACAACATTTATATTTAGGATTCTAATGTTCTCCACAAAAAATAAATCACCTACAAAGCCACAACTTTAGCTGAATGAGCAGCATCCTTAAATACCCTTGATTTTCTTTCCTTCCAAATCTACCACCAAATATGAGGAAGGTTGAATTTTTAAAATCAACGAAGGTGGATAGATAGGAAGGGAGAAACTCATTAGGTTAGCACATCCTCTAGGTTATTTGGAAAAACCCATAGGATATTCAAATATTTGAAAAAGTAATTGAAAACCTCTTGCAAGAAAGGAAAGCTGAAAAGAAGATGGAGCGGGGATTCCTCCACATTTCAGCACAAGAAACAAGAATTAGGTAAAATCATACCTCTTTTTTTAATATTGTATAAAGTTAGAAATTTTCCTTGTATAGCCAGCCATAAGAAAATATTGATTTTTGGAGTTAGTCCTTTCAACCAAATTTTATCTATTAAAAACCCAGGATCAGAAGGACCATCTGTTGCAAAATAAGCTAATTTGATAGAGAATTTCCCATCCTTATCTAATCCCCATATGAATCTATCTAGAATTTCTCTTCCAAAAATTATAATTCATTTAATGATATTAAAAATTTCATCAAATGCCCTCCTTTCCTCCACCAAAAGTCTTGGGAAGTCAAATGGTTTCCATAGAGGGTGGTCTTTAATCCTTTCAATGAAATCATAAACCTTATTCCCTCAAAAATTATCTACAATTGGTTTGACTAAATCTAGTTCTAATCTTGATTCCAATAGAACCTCAATCGCCCACATGTCACTCCAAAAGTCGACAGACCTACCATATCCCAAACACCACCTACCCTCTCTACAGATATTCAATCTGTACCAAATTAGGTTAGACTAGAAAATTGAACCCTAGATGGGTAACGAGTCTCTAATAAACTACTTCCTATAATTTAGGTATTTGGATTTAACAATATCAACTCATCCCACTTTCTCCTCTTGAACTAATATCCAACTCTGCTTGGCAACAAGAGCTTTGTTCATGGATTTCAATCTTCTAAGGCCTAAAACACCCTCCTCATTATTATTGCATACTTGGTCCCATGCCACTAGATAAAATTTATTTTTCTCACTTGCTCCTGACCAAATAAATGACCATTGGATCCTGTTCTATTCTTTCAAGAATCTTACCTAGGATTCAAAATAGAGAATGGAAATATACTGGGATTTTTTGAAGGGTGGCCTTAACTAACATCACTTTTCCTACTTGGCTTAGGAGAGCCCCTTTCCAACTTGTAATCTTTCTCTGGACACGTTCCACAACCGATTCCCATAGGGATGGTCTTGAAGCCCCAAAAAATATTACCATCCCTAGGTTTGTTGAAGGGAGAGACCCAATATTACATCCCAGAATATCTGTAATCCTCAACTATCTTGATCGAGGAGTATTGATGAAAAAATAACATTTTTCTAAAATTAACCTTTTGACCCGCCGCCTGTTCATAATCTTCCAAAATACTTTTGACTAATTTTACTTTTGAAATTAAAGCTTGAAAGGACAAAAGAGTATCATCGACAAATTGATTATGGGATATGGGACTAATGGGCATAACTGACTTAAGGCCTACAATAGAATAGTCTACTTTGATGGCCCACCCCAAATATTATACCAATAAAATAAAATGGTATGGGGACAATGGATCTCCTTGACGAATTCCCCTACAACTTTTGAAATATCCTTCCGGAGAGCCATTCACTAAAATCGATAACTTGGCTAAAGAGACACATGATTTGATCAAACTTATCCACTCCTAACTAAAGCCAAATTTATGAAAGACTTTGAAGAGAAACTCCCAATCAACCCTGTCATAATATTAATTCATAACCAGCTTGAGCAAGGTTCCAAAATTACCGCTTTTGGTCATCAAATGGATGATTTCATGGATTGTAATGATTCCATCCAGAATTTGCCTCCCAGCCACAAAATCACTCTGTGGGATATTAATGATGTCTGGTAATAAAATTTCCAATATGTTTGTTAGGGCCTTCATCAAAATTTTAAAAAGAGTATTGCACAAACTGATAGGCCTATAATCTGCAAAATCCTTAGCATCAGTTATTTTAGGGATAAGCACCAAAAATGTAGAGTTGATATATAAAGGGATTCATTTCGAAGACTAAACATATATGATGGCATCATATATCTTTAGCCCTAAAACATACCAAAATTTCTAAAAAGTATTAGGGGAAACCCATCAGGTCCCGGTGTTTTGAGCCTGCCCATTACAAAAATTGCTTTACTAATTTCATCATCTGAAAAATGAGTATCCAAAACATTATTCATATCTACATAGACCAGAGGTAGTATGTTATTCAATAAGCAAGATTCAACCTATTTATTTTTTGCTACTATGGAACATAGGAGGTCCTTAAAAAAATCATTGCCTCAGATATAATATCTTTGATGTCTTCAAAGAGTTATCCATTTGCCTTCATAATCATCCTAGTCCTATTATTACTCCTATGCCTCAGTGCAGTGGAGTGAAAAAAAAAATGTGTTTTGCTCACCCTCCTTAAGCCATTGGGCCCTAGATTTCTACCTCCACACAATTTCTTCCCCTACCAAAACATTATGGATCTCTATGAGAATAGATAGTTCTGGCCTCTTTAATTTCATAAAGTAACCCTAAGTTTTAACTATCTGCTCAACCTCCTACAATTGTTTGCAAATCTCCATATTTTTGGCAATAATATTTCCAAAAACGTGCTTATTCCAATTCTTCAACTTTACCTTTATAAATATCAACTTGGAGGATATTTGTGCCATTCAAGAACTTGAAAACCTGTGACTCCACCATTCCTCAATGTTGGATTCTAGAATAGGGTGTTGAAGCCACATTGCTTCAAATCTAACTGGTCGGGGAAAGAAGGCCAGATCTTGTGTCTTCTCAAGAAACATTGGATTGTAATCTGAGGCCAGATTAGGGAGAGAGCATAAGGATGCATCTCCAAAAAATGGGATACCTTATTTAGACACCAACATTCTGTCCAGCCTAACCTGAATGTTTTTACTCCCAATTTGTCTATTACTCTATGTAAATCTTGACCCTTTTAGGTCTAAATCCATCAGCTCCTAGGAGTAAATAAAAGAGGTAAATTCATTCATGCTACTAAGCATTAGGGTTCCTCCTTTTTTATCAAACAAATATAAGGGTGTATTGAAATCACTCACCAAAAGCCAGACCTCTCCTTTAAAATGTTCTCTCATAGAACCAAGGAAATCCCAAAGCATGGTTCTAGAGGGTCCCGAATTTGGGATGTAAATATTTGAGGTTATCCATTTAAATTCTTACTCCTTGGAATAAAATAGGATGCTAATCACTCGGTTAGATATGAACACAGTCGATCCATCAATGGTTTTAGGGTCCCACATGCACAAGAGACCCTCCAAGGCATTGTTAGCCAAGTTAACTACGAAATCAGCCTCCTTCAAAACCTTCCTCAAGTATAGAGAATATGAAAAAATCATTGATGGCATCTATTCTAATCGTGGAGGATTTAAAAATTTAACCCTAAAAATAGCTACTATATTATGGTTTATCTTATCCACTTGAGTGTCATTGGTTGTGACAGAAACTTAAATGTGGTTACGCCTTAATTATGCCAATAAATAATATGGGAATATCCTTGGTGTAAACCTTACTTGTGAACCTGAAAGAAAATATTTTTCTCTTTCTCAACTTGGTTAGATTTGGGTTCTTAAAAGTGACCATGTTCTAAACTACTTAGACCCCTTTATTGCACAATCTTGTGGATCTAGAGTTGCTAACTTTATTAAAAATCCAAAATGGCTTGGAATAATCTATCTCTTGTTAACCCCTACACCAAAAAAAATTATGGTCTAAGTTCTGTATCCAATATTCTCAGGTTTCATCTCCTAAATCCTAACCCATCAGTTGATTCACTTATTTGGAAAGTGGATAATAAGAACCTTTTCATAGTTAAATTTGCTTACTTTATTTAGTTTTATGAGGAAGAGGTTTGGTTTCCAACTAGTAAGATATGGTTCAAACACCTCATACCTAAATTTAATTTCTTATTTTGGTTGGCCTCCCTGAACAAAATCCTTACTATTGAAAACCTTCACAAAAGAGGTCTGCCCATTTTGAATAGGTGTTTTTTGTGTGAAGTTGCTTGGGAGAATGCTAATAATTTATTTCTCAAGTGTTCCTTCTCCTTAGAAGTTATCTAGATTCTTCTCATCAAATTCAAATTTACCTATGTCATGTCTAATAATATTCTAGACTTGTGTTTGTAGTGGATTTCCCCCTTATAGAATCATTTGCTTAGAATTTATTTGTCTTTCTGTTTACCTCATGTTTGGGGGGTATTTAGAATGAAATAAATAACAGAGCCTTTAGGAATGTTAAAAATGATCCCCTACATGTGGAAGCTAAAATTTTCAATTTTTTGAAAGAAAATGTTTCCATAATCCATATCAAAGATGAAAAATGGTCCCATAGTGAAGGTAAGCTTACCAACCAGCTAGGTATAATCCTAAATCTAAAAGGTATTTGCAGTCTGCCCACCCCCAATCCTAGAGATATAATCAAATGACATCCTCTTCCTCAAGGTTGAATAAAATTAAACTTTTATGGGGTAGCTAAAGGCAACTCGGGCACCGCAAGGGCTGGAGGAATCATCAGGGATGACAAAGAGGTTATTATTTTGGCCTTTTTTGACTTCTTAGGTGTTCAGTCTAAATTTTTTGTTGAAGCTTAGGTGCTTTATAAAGGAGTTGTGATCCTAGAAAAGTTGAATGCAAAGAAGGTGGTGATTGAAGGTGACTCTCTTTCCATCATTAATATTGCTAAAGAAAAATATTCCCCCACTGATCCATTGCAAATTTAATAGATGATATTTATCGTTGCATTAAGAATTTGGAAGGTGTTGAATTTAGGTGCACCTTTACAAAAAAAAATAAGGAAGTTGACATGTTGGTCAACCAAGGGGTCAATCAGAATGCTCTTCAAATTTGGATGAAGAATTTTCCTGCCTTTTCGACTTACTATGTTTTGGTTTCAAATTGTAGTCTCTTTTTGTCTTTGGTTGATAAGGTGCTCCCTCTTACTTTTTTTTGAAGACCCTTTCTTTGTCTGGCCTATTTGTGGTTGTTTTGTTGTATCACCTTGTCTCTTGGGATTGTTCTCCTCTTGATCTACTTTTTGTTCTTGTTTCTATTGTGTCTCTCATTGTAAAAGATTAGGGATCCTTTCAAAATCTTGTGTTTTCCTACCTAATAAAAAATCCATTCATTCTCTTAATTTTATTTTATCTAAGGTTTGAAAATGTGCTAATAAAGTTGTATTGAAATAGAATAATGACCATGAAAATTTTGACAAGGAAAACAAAAAATTGCTAACTCATTACAATTTTTTCTAGAAACTATAAAAATGCTTTTTATAGCCACCACTACAATTGAAGGTGGCTTGAAGAGTGATATTCTCTATTATTAAAAACTATAGGAAATAACTAAATGCCACTTCAAAAGTGAGATTATGATCTATTCAATACATCCTAAATATAATAGAATTAAATCATTCTTATAATAAAACATAATTATTAAGAAAATTACTTGATATTTACCTTATTTATATGAAATCAAACTCATTTAGAGGTCATAATGTTAAATATTCTAGATCCAAAAAATAAAAATATTAATAATTACATAATCACCTACTTGTAAACCATTTACCTAATCACTCAACCCAAACCCTAAAGACTAACCCCTAAAATATTAAACCCTATATATTATTACCTAAGAGTTCTAATATATACCTATCTCTTGAAAATATACCCATCTTAATTGATAATGTTTCATCCTCTTATAACATCCTTTTCTAAAAATATCTAAGTTAGAAACCCTTCTCTAACCTTATCCTAATATACACTCTCCTTGTTTTGTTAAATTCAATGTCATGATTAATCATAATTGAATTGGTGCTACTATGACTTCATTAATTTCACTACATAGTATCACTCTATCATATCACTCTAGTATGAACATTGTGTTAAAATTGTGTCACATTAACATCATTAAATTTTTGTGGTGTTTGATTGGCATTAAATGTCATACTCATGGTGAATTCGTGTGTGCGGTATTAAGAGACAATATAACCTTAAAATTCATACGTGGGGTATTAGGATACAATATACCTTAAAATGTGACCATATAGTGTTGTTATTTTAAGGTAAAGTATAATGGATGGCATAACTGGGGCCACACTCCCTCAAGTTACTTACAATGGGGGCCTATTGAATTCATATGTATGGTATTATGAGACAATATAACCTTAAAATGTGATAATATAATATCAATTTATATATATATATTTTTTTTTGTTAAAGCAAGACAAAGTATAATGGATGGTATAATTAAGGGTTAAAATTCACATGGACACAATGAGAACCTACTTCCCCATGATTCGAACTTGGGTAGCTTGGATAACGGTCCAACAACATCCAAGGACATACCACTAGGGTGTCTCAATATTATAATTTTAAAACCCATATTATAAGCTTAGGTAAATAAGGTATTCCCTTCTCAATGAATCCCATGTAAGCCAACTCTAATACCATATAAGATACCTTATTATAAAAGTACATATCACTTTGTTTGATATTGCAACACTAGATCAAAATACAAATACAAATATATATATATATATATTTTTTAAGAGATTAAAACCCTTCATGGAAAGGAATCTTTTGTGATTTTATTAGAAAAATGAAGCATGTACTTACAAAATATTTACAAAATCATATATCAAAACTAATTCATAAATTACATCTTAGATTCTTGTGTGATTTGTATAAGTTCATACAAAATGATACAAAACAAGAGTTAACTAATTATACATTATTACAAACAGTTTTTAATAACTTATATATTCTATAATTCTTTATGTGAATTAAAATTATATAAATATTAATTATCTAAAACATTTTGAAATAATATATATCACTTAAAATATTTATCTGGTAAAAATAACATCTCATCTCACATGTAAAACTTTAAAAAAAAAAAATTTAAATAAATAAAAGTACTAATCATAAATATTAAATCTTTAAATAAATTTTAATATCCTACACAAGTTGGATTTATAAGTATTCATCACACACAAATGGGCATGAGCACTTGTCTGTTTTGTCCCGTGTTTAAATAAAAATTTAAAAGGTCGTGGAAAGATTATCACTGTAATTAATTTTTTTAGTTTATTGTTATTTTTTGTTTTAAGCGAGTTTATTAAAAATATATATATATTAAATTCATTATTGTAAAAAATAGTTAAATTCAGTCACTAGATGTCACAATTCAAAAGTTAGAATTTAAAACAGGTTTCTGAGTAAATATTTTTTATATACATTTATTATGCAGATTGAATCCTTTGAATAATACTTTTTATACACATCTTTCACAAGGATTGAACCCTTTAAGTAAGACTTTTTATACATATTCATGATTGAACCCCAATCATATCATTAATAATGCAAGTAACATCCTTCACAGTAAACCACATTAACAAAAATACTCTTTTATAAAATCCTTAAAAATGTACTAATATTTATCTAAAACCTCTATAAAAATACCATTTACTCCAAGAATATACTACTCCCAAGACAACATCATCAATCAATTGATTGTGGCTAGGTACGCTTCCGTCTGGAATGGCCAGCAATAATGTCGTCGGGCATACTGCTGAAGATGATTCACATTGCCGCCAAATTGCAGTAACAACAAATCAAAATAAGTGTTGACCATATGCCAAATTAATTAAAATAAAATTTTGATTATTCAAAAGAAAGTTGGCCTACAATATAGGATTACAAATTTCTTTGTTGTATATAACTGGCCCACATTGACGCTTCAATATTTGTTTTCTACGCTGACAAACGATGTTGATTAGATTACATTTAGCCTTCGAATTTGGCCCACATTAACAATGCAAATTCTTGTTATAATTTAATCAGTGATTCAGATATGATTATTAGCGTTTATTGGATTTGATTCTGAGTTGGTTAAAACGTGGTTCTAATTTAAAATTATAGATATTAAGATTAATCAAGCTTAGTGAGAATTTAAGATGAATAATATCTTAAGAAGTATAGTTTGGTATGTGTCTTTTGCACAACAGAGTAAAGATTCAAAAACATTTTATTATAAAATATAAAGCTTATAAGCTTCTTATCAAAATCAGCAACTCAAAAAACACGCTACAAAATATGAATAATTTGGTTTTGAACATTTTGATTTGTTTATATATATACACTATTTGGTTTTGAACATTTTGATTTGTTTATATATATATACTATTTTTTTTTACTTTGTTGAACATTTTTTTCTTCAATGTTAAACTTTGAAACTTTAAATAGGAGACCCAAGATTTGAAATCAAAAGGGAGTAAGGTGGTATGTAATACCTCATCTTATATTAGGTATCATATGAACATAATTAAAATTATTTCATTTCACTCTCGTGATATAATTTAATTATTTTGTTTATAGTAAACATGGTTGGTTATTAAGAGATTGAGATTTCAAGCATTTCTCTTTCTCTTTCTTTGTCTTTACCACATGTAAAACATCTTTAACAAAAAAGAAAATCTAATATACAACAAATTTATAAAAAAACTTGTTAAGTATTAGATTAAAAGGCTAGACAACTTGAATGAGCCTAAATTCAAAACTTTAGAAATATAAATAAAAAGTTCAAACACTTGAATCTAATAAAAAGTAGAGTTGTACTCTATATTTTGAGAGCAAAATATATGATTGAATAAATACACATAGATAAAATAATATCCTCTATAAAAATTAAAAATTGTCCCATATAAGTTGTGATTGATAGATGTTAAAAACTATTTTACTTTTATTTTTATTTTTTTGTTATGCACAATCATGCACATACCCAACCCCTCACACACTCACTCACACTGTGATTTGAACCTTGGATCTATGTCCGGTGAGACTTTTTACTTTTACTTTTGACCTTTATTATTTTCTTAAGTCATTATTCTACATAAACCACTTTATAGCGGTTTGAACCTTGAACCTCCTAA
The DNA here is from genome assembly GCA_028583015.1 of Wollemia nobilis. Taxonomy (NCBI): domain Eukaryota; kingdom Viridiplantae; phylum Streptophyta; class Pinopsida; order Araucariales; family Araucariaceae; genus Wollemia; species Wollemia nobilis. The sequence goes on from JAQPPZ010001925.1 coordinate 10,477,019, forward strand.
TAAAAAGTTAAAGCACGCTGTCCCCTCCCCTCTCAAACTTTACCTTTACTTTTAACCTTTATCATTTTCCTAAACCATTTTCTACTTAAACTATTTTATAAAAATTAAAATTTATTTTTGAGCACATCTAAATCTAAGAAGTATCTTACATTTAACTTGAAGCACATCTAAATCTAAGAAGTATCTCTCATTTAACTTGAATAGGACTCACCATGTGAAGACATCATAGTAGAACTCTAAAAAAAAAAAAAAGTCCTTGGTTTAAATTTTGTAATAAATAAAATTATATATTAAAATTTTATAAAAAAATATAATATGTATATTAAATAAATACAAATTTCGATAAAAATAACTAATATTTATAACTTGCACATGTCAAAAACAACTTGACTTTTTACCCTCCAAATATTAAATAAATAATTAAATAGAATAAATGTGCTTCTAGATAAGCAACTGGGCTGCCAGCAAATCTTATGTTGAGGTGACCTTCCCATGCGCGAACTTATTGTACACGGCAAAGTTCCAAACGAGTGGCGACAATTTAATCTTGGGGCTTTTATATTACCTTTATCAATACCGAATTCGTCCAAGAACGGCTTTTACAGTCGGGATTTAAGGTTGAGTCTCCCCACATGGACAATTTCAGATTGGAAACCCTGCCGGACGGGCTCCCTCTTGAACATGGCCGTACTACTAATATCCCTGAGCTGTTCAAGTCTGTAGCAGAGAGCGGTCCTTTGTACTTCCGTAAGCTTATGGGGAAGCTCCATAATCAACCTGAAGTTCCTCCTCTGAGTTTTATGGTGACGGATGGGCTTTTATCTTACACGCAGCATGTCGCCGATGAATTTGGCAGTTCCCAGGTTGGCATTCTGGACAACCAGCGCGTGTGGTTTGATGACCTATTTCTCTATTCCTTTGCTTGTAGAAAAAGGCTACCTTCCTCTTAAAGGTCACGTTTTACATTTTGCTTTTGTTTTTTTTTTTTTTTTTTTTTTTGTGGTCATTGTTTTACAAGTAGGTTGTGCTACAAACCAAATTTTTTATTTTTATTTTATTTAGATACAAAGTCTTCCTTAAATGGCTGAATAATTAGTTCTATAGATAGTCATAGCAGATATGTAGGACTATAAGGCCAATCCAAAGTTTTCTGGCCAATAAAAGATTTTAAACGTTTTGGTAGATGAGTGTGACTACACCTGAATTTAGCCAACTGGTGAGACTAGATTGGCAATATTCATTTACTAAATTTTAATTCAAAGACTACTGATTAAGATATAACAGATGAGACATTTCAATTACATATAGCAATAATTGTTATTATAATTTCTCTTTTTTGCTCAGCTTCGTCCATTCATTCTGTATTATATAATAATTTGTATGTGTTGATGGGATTGTTTGATGTACATAATAAAAAGAAAGAGAAAGAGACAGAGAGATTTAGCGTACTGTACCGGATATTTGATGGGATTGTTTGATGTACATATTTGACAGATGAGGCCTGCTTCACAAACGGATATCTGGACCAAGTGATAAATTGTATCCCAGGCATCATGTTCAGCTTTGGAATAAGCGAAACGCAGGGCACCCTGCCGGCGGCCGCCCTGATACTGAATACTTTTGACGAACTAGAAGGTCCAGTATTGCAGGCCCTGTCCATCAAGCTTCCCGTCTATGGCATTGGTCCTCTTCTTCTCTCTCAATCTTTTCACGACAACAACGATAAAACTAACGAATAAACAAGTGATGAATTGAGTATGTGGAAAGAAGAAAGGGGATGCCTCAAATGGCTGGATACTCAGAAGCCATCATCCGTCATCTACGTCTGTTTTGGAAGCCTCGCAGTTCTATCAGAAGAGCAACTCCTCGAATTTGCGTGGGGCTTGGCCGCTAGCAATCAGCCATTCTTGTGGGTGGTTCGGCCAGATCTCGTTCATGGCGAGTCGGCCATATTGCCAAAAGAATTCATGGAGGAGATCAAGAACAGAGGTTTATTCGTGGGATGGGCGCCTCAGATAAAGGTATTGTCCCACCCCTCTGTGGCAGGATTTCTTACCCACTGTGGATGGAATTCCACACTGGAGAGCATAAGCGAGGGGGTGCCCATGCTCCGCTGGCCCTTCTTCGCTGAACAACAGACCAATGCAACATATGTCTGCAATGAGTGGGGAATTGGGCTGCAGATGAATGAAAAAGTAGAACGAGATGAGGTGGAAATGTTGGTGAGGTCTTTAATGGAAGGAGAAGAAGGAGATAAAATGAGGAGAAGAATTGGAGAGTTGAGGGAGAGCGCGGAGAGAGCAGTGAAGAGAGGAGGGTCCTCTTACAACAATTTGGATAAGTTTTTGCAGCAGATATTCCTCACACACATGAAGAAGATGCTACATCTGAATAAGGAGAAAGATGCATGACATACTATCTGGCTCAACCTCCCTTCTCCACTTCATTCTATATCTTTCTTTTCTTGTGGCAATTTTTAACTTCTAGCTTTGTGCAATATTTTAGTACAATTTAGCTTCTTCGCAGGGTGTTATTATTCTGAAATCAAATTAGATCCAAATGCAGTTATGAATGTAGAAGGGGATTGACTTTTGAGAGAATTAAGTGCAATTCGCTTGCCAGGCTTATTTTAAGGGGTTGATACTTGTAAGGGAACTTGCTAAAGGACAGTTTTTTTTTTTTTTAATTATTATTAGGGTAGGTATTAATAAGTTTGAAATTTTTTAATTTTAATTGTTAAATTATAATTTTAATGTATTTAATCTTAAATTTTATTTAAATATATTAAAATTGTAACTTAAACAATTAAAAATATAATTTAAATAATTATAATTAAAAATTTGTATTGATATAAATATTTATAAAAAATATATATTGAAGAGGTGTTATTTGTTAGATTATTCTTTCTAGACTACTCCTTTTTATGGTTTATGGTTATAGAATGTAATTGAATTTTGAGAGAATTAAGTGTATTTTGTATATTGGAGGTATTTTAGGTGTATTTTGTATTATATTCATAAATGTTTTAAGAACTGAAAAACCAGTCGTTTGCTATGGAGATTTTTTTTTTCTTCTATATGAAAATGATTTTTGTTGATATATTATTTTTATTTATTTGTTTTGTAAAAAACCTTCACTTTTTAAGTATGAAGTTATATAAGATATGAAATAATTAGAAATTTTGTTGTTTGCTTCTAGCGGGGAGACATTCTTATTGTGTTATTCATGCTTTCGCTTATGCAGTATACATATCCTAATCGTGTTGTGTTATTCATGCTTTCGTTTATGCACTATACATATCCTAATCTTCCTTTTGATTCAAACCTTGGAGATTATATATAGAATACTTAAGTAATCATCATTAGGTCCATTTACCAATAAAAATAAAACCTTGGAGCTTATATATAGAATACCTAAGTAATCATCATTAGGTCCATTTACCAATAAAAATAAACTTGACTTATATAAAAATAATAGGTGAAAAGAGGTATAAATACTTACCATGATACATGAGCACAACTTCCAATAATTATTAAATTGATATATGATTGGATTACTAAATAATACATGGATTATTTTACATGGTGAAGATGAGTCTATGGGCTAATACATTAGTCTAATACAAAATCACAATGTCAATATTTCAACATCCCTTCTTAATCTGAATGAAAATGATGGAAACAAATAATATTAAATATTCCCTTTTAATGGTAGCTCTCCTATGCCAAGACCACCTCACAATATAAATATGAGAGTTTTAGCACGCCCTTAGTGAAGATATTAACAACTTAACTTACAAAAGGTATATATGAAAGCAAAATCTACCTTTCAAATGTGCTTAGTCTCCAAATGTTCTATTATATTATAAACCAAATGGATATCTACCAAAGACAATATTGAGGCCTTTTTAAGAAAAATCCATCCACTCAAGAAGCATCTATATCCACTCAAGATATTTTAAAGTAAAACTATACTACAATATTCTACTCGCATGAAAGAGAAAGGTATATTGTGGTATGTCTTCAAAAATTCAAAATTAGGTCTAAATCCAAACAAAAAAGTATCATAAAATAGACTAAGAATTTCTAAGATCATTGATACGACCCACAATTGAGTTTACTATAAAATAGAGAAGATTTGTGGTGCAATGGATGGCCATGTGAAGAGTACATCGATGTAGCATAATATTTGATTAGTAGATTTCGAATGAATCTCATGAAGCACCTACATGTATTTAGAATAAATATTTACAACAAATAATATGCATGGTCTAGACTATGTAGTTGTGTGATAAGGGATCATATCTCCTTTAACATTGGATGGATAGGCTAGAGACTATGGTCCTTATACTACCCCAACCCTATATGGACACAACCAAGTTGATTAATACAATAGTAGGTATCATATTTATGAACTAACTATAGTGAATTTTATTACACCTCAAAGGAGTTATACCTTGACCATTTTTGTAGGTCGACCTCGACAAGAAGTAGATCAACAAAATTAAGGAGAAGAAAAATTGGAGCAAAGTGCATTGTTGATTTTCTATATCTACAACAAGCATTGATTTCCAAAGAAAAGTAATTTGTGAAGACAAAAAAGTAATGTGCATCTTTGATCTTATAGATCTACGACAGGTGTTATGTAAAAATCCAAGTCTACTCACCTGGTTGTAGAACTCAATCTAGCTCACTAGTTCCACAAGGTAATTTTTTTTTATCTAGTTTCACTATCTTATCTTAGCCTAAAGGAAATGTTTTTGATTTAATTAATTTTATGTTCATCAAATATTTATTTAGTATGAGGTATATTCAACTACATTTGGGTTTTAATCATTGCAAACAATTTTCAAGTGGATGAGATTGGCTAAATCTCATAGAAGGTGACATTTGTGGATATATATTTTCATTTCTCATCCTCTTATTATGGTATGATCATAGATCCATGACTGGGGTTATCCTCTAGGGTCCATAACATCTAGAGAGTGGACACATACTCTCTCCATCCCTTAACATGTTGAACCTCGACCTTTATTGACCAACTTGTTCTGAACTTAGTGTAGAACTAAGCGTGACAGTGAGAGGGGGGGTGAATCAGTGTGTATTAAAAATTTAATCAACTATGAAATCAAATAAAAACAAGAAATCACACAAACATGCTTCACATAACACCAGTTTTATAGTGCAAACCCGATGTGGAAAAACCACCATGCCAATGGAGTGTTTGGACTCCCATCCAAATCCAGCCTCGAAAATTTTTGGTCTTTACAATATTTTTGCAGCACCAACTGCATTGAATGGCACCAACCAACCCATACTTTAGCAGCACCAACCTCGATCGCCAAGCACCCACTCGACAAAAACAAAAACTATAGTAGAAAATATGATCTCCGTTCCAAAAGATCCTGAGTGGTCTAGCTCATTGCTTCTCTCTACACATCCACTCTGACTAATCTCATCTAATCTGAATCTCTATCTCACACTCTTCTCTGCACTCACACTGACTCCTTTGAAAAACCTTTTTTCAATACCTTTAACTTCCAACACTTCAACTTTCTAATAAATTCTGAGTTGCAAGATGATCGTTTCAGCATTCAATAACGTCTCTCTTGGGAGACATAATGTTCTTCTAGATTTTAAAATTTTGCATGCACTTGAAAAATAACAGACTCAAAAGGAGTTACGGATCAAAAGTTACGACTTTTTTAAATTTCACTTTTATTTTGGAGAGGCATTTTGTCAAAGAGTTCATGGACAAAGTGTTGTGCACATTGATGAGGCACTGAATTGCCACATTCAAAGACTTCTTTTGAATACTTTTAAGACTCATTTGGCATTATTTGTGATGTGGATTCATGTTAATTTTGGATAATTATGCATTATGTAGTAATATTTGCATGAGAAATAGGAAACCGCAAATACTCGTTTTTATCGCTTTATTCATGTTTTTGCTGAAATCTGATTATAATTCTACATTAATTAGGATATTATTCTATTTAGGCAATTTGTGTATAAGGTTTATAGTCTTCCACAATGTATTCCACTGTTATGCACCTGTTTAAATTAACTGTTAGCGCCAAAAAGTTGTCAGGATGAAAACTGTGCAGGATAGAGTGGACTTTGTCATTCAAATTCCAGCCAACTATATTTCTACAACATGGCATGGAATTTGTCTGCCCCAACTCAAATCAAGGATGGAAATAGTCTCCTGGGTGTCCAAAGGAGCCATATCTGTCACTACAACCAGTCATACAAACCTTTGAAGACAACACAACAGTTTTCCTATTCTGCTGCCTAATATTTTGGAATAACTCCGGAATGAGCGTAAATAGTCTAAACTACTCAAATATGTTGTTGAAAGAAGGAGAAAATGGTGGTTGAGCTGTTTCAAGAGATACCTTATCCAAATCTACATTTGTTTCTCACTTGGGAATGCTCCAGCACTACAATAGGATAAGGATTGAAGGGTTCAAACCCTGGATTCAAGACAAGACCTGGACTAAAACTGTTGTAACAAACCTAGATTATAGCTATAAACCTTATCTGCAAGATTTTTTGTTTAGAATAAATAAGTGCTCCCATTTTGTTGAGCGATATATGGAAGAAGAAGTAGAAAATAGGTGTGAGTAGCATAAATCAGATTTTCTGTAATTTGTTGCAATAATTCAGTATTCTGCAGGTTTTCCCTGCATTACTGTAATGCTATTTTTATGAAATAAAATAGTGCATCATTATTCATGTCTTATTTTGAGTTAAGTGTGAATAGTTAGTCAGCTTATAAAGGTTTTACTTGCCTCCTTTGGGGCTGGAAGCAAGGGCCACTTCCAGGCCCAGGGGAGGACTTTTCTTTTGTCAGAATTCTGCTTATTCTGGCTATAGCAGGACAACAGGAAACTGAAAGGTTCTGTAATTTTCTTAGGTTATTGCATAGATCAAATATTTCTTTCTGTTTTTAACACATTTCAGATTTGCAACATTTCCAGAATTTCTATTGACATTAGGTTTTGCAATTATAAACATTTCAATTCTGTTACTTTCTTGCAAAATGTGTGATGATTTCATTAGGAATTCGATTTACTTTCAGCCATTTCAATTTGTAATTCTCAGTCTTCAGTAGTATAGCTTTGTTTTTCTGTAGTAAGAGTGGATTTTCTTTATTTCCATGCATTTTTATTTAGTTTTCATAACTTAGGATCATTTCTGTTTCTATCACAAGCAATATTTTAGCATTTTTAGTACACTCATAGGAAAACCAAACACCCCAATACTAACTGTCCCATCAATAAGATCTATGAACTAAAGGATCTGAATAACAGTCGGTTATACCCTACTCTCGCATACAACCATGGACACCGCCCTGGATTTGACACATATTGATTAAATGGTGAAGGATTAGACGACACTCATCATTTTTTGCATCGTTGCTAAGGATCTATAGGTGTTGTTAGTCAAGGTTTAACAGTCCAAATACTGTCCTATTTTAGGTCACGGTCTTTGCAAAACTGAGATTAATATGCTTTAGTACATAAGCATGAATAAACAAGCCTAGAGACGAAAGATGAAGGTTTGTTAGTAGTAGGTCATTCCTAGGAGGGCAATATTCACGAACAGGTGAAGAACTTCTTGTGTATGATTACCCTAAAATATTAAAAAGAGAATCATATTCTTCAATAGTTGAGCCAACTCAAGAACCTGCTGAAGGGGAAATTCATGAAAGACCTAGAGAAAGGACTCCTGACCCATTAGAACTAGCCGAACAAATCAAACTTGAACCAGAGTAAGAAATACCAATAGTACAGGTTGAACAAGACAATATGGCGTCCAACCTACTGCTAAGACTTTTGAGTACCCTATACAATTAGCCGCTGGTTAGCCAGGGGCTATGAAAACTATTTATCTCTTAGTATTACCAATCTTCAGGGGGACAGTTTTTGAAGATCCTGACCAATTCCTGTTTGAATTTAAGATCTTGTGTCAAACTTATGATTATATTATTGATAATCAGAAATTGAAGTTGTTTCCTTCTACTCTTAAGGATGCAACATTACGATGGTTCATGAGTCTGGAATCAGATTCTATTCACACTTGGGCAAAAATTGAAACTGCATTCTTAGACAAGTATCAGGAATACTATAGGGTACGTAATAGGAAGGATGAGTTGTTTCGGATTAGGCAAGAAGAAGATGAAAGTTTGGAAGATTATCTTGATCGATTTGCTTTCATTCAGAAACGATCTGGTAGTATAGACGAAGATGTGTTAAAAGCTATTTTTTTGAGAGGACTAACATATGATTCTAAGGAAGTATTGGATATAATGGGAAAAGGAGATGTTTATCAAATTGATTTTGATGACATTATGGAGTTATGTAGAAATTATTCTCGAACTAGGCATAGAAGGAAGAAGAAGAATCCTACTAATGTGGATACCAAGGAATTAATGGAAGAGTTAGCCAATATGAAGAATGACATTCTGGTTCAACTAAACTCTGCATTTGGGGAACGACTTCCAAAAGGCAATTCTTCATCACCTTTATCCATCTATTGTCCTGGGTGCAGGAATAAGCATGCCCTACAATATTATCCATTAGACAAAACTACAATATCAACCATTTGTGGTATTTGTTCAAAGAGACATACAACTGATAAATATCACTTTCTGCCCCATCTAAAGAATGTTTTAGAAACCCAAGCTGAGGAAATTAATGTGATAGGACAGAGACTGAGAGAAATTTTGCAAATACTCCTCGTTGGGGACAAAATCCTTGGAACATGCCTTGGGGATACACAGAACCTCCTTTGCAACCCTGACATCATTCTTGGACAGCTCCTCAAGACTAGTCACATTCCAATTGGAATCAACCATGGCCTTCAAATAGTCAACCTTGGGTACAAAATCAACAAGGAAAAAGGTGGGGACAACAATATCCATCTCAACAACGGTATCAAGAACCAAACCAACAATTTTTCCCAGCTCCTAATCAAAATTTCTAGGGAAGAAACCAACCACCACAAACACAACCAATCAAGCAACCTCCACTCCTAGCTCAGCATGTTGCTAACCCAAATAATAATAGACCTGGAGCTCATGTTTATGGAGCTGGGTCTGAGGAGTCTGTTGTTGTAGTCCATGTTCTTGACTGTAGTAACATCTAGTTAAGATTAGGGAGGGTTTTACCTGACCTTGCACCACCCACTATTGAAGAAATTTATGGACAACATGATTTTCCAAATCCAGAAATGTTACAAATAGAACAGAAGGAAGAAAAAAAAGACAAAGGGGAACCTAAACCTGCCCTAGTAAATCTGCCATATCCTGAAAGGTTTGATTAAACTATCTCAACCCCTGAATCAGAATTAATTGCTAAGTTAAGAAAAATCTCCATTTCACTTCCACTGTTGCAGGCAATAAAGGAAGTACCTCTGATTAGAAAAACCATTCAGGATTTGTGCATTAGGAAACCTGGTAGGAAGAAGAAGGCCTTTCAAAAAACTATGTAGGTAGAAGGGAAGTTGGCCGATCTGCTTTCTGGGAAGCTAGTCCCTCCTAAGTATGGTGATCCAGGGAGTCCAGTGGTTACCATCACTGTGGGATTGATTAAAATTCCAAATGTACTTATAGATTTAGGAGTTGTAATCAATGTGATGACCAAAGAAACTATGTAAAAACTACAACTCAACAATTTGAGTCCTACTACCACTGTTTTAGAAATGGCAAACATGTCAGTAGCTAAACCAAAGGGAATTTTGGAGGATGCATTCATTAAAGTCTCTTCTTAGGAATATCCTGTGGATTTCCTCGTGTTACAACCCAAAAATGCAGCAAATGGTTATCCTATTATTTTAGGAAGACCCTGGCTTGCTACTACAGCTGCATTTATAGACTACAGGTCAAGAGAAATGACCATCTCCAATGGTGTAGATTTGAAGAAAATATCCTTGTATCCACCAGCCCAACCTTCAACCAAATATTCTGGACAAATTTGGTATCCTGAATCTGAAGAAGAACATGAAACTCTTGTCACCTTGGCCACTGTTGTAGTAAAAGAACATATTGAAGAACTGAATTCATCAGAAAGAGAAATATTTGAATATGAATCAGTCTTGGTAAAAACACTACATGAAGAAGGCCTTAAGGATGACCAAATTGTGATCCATCAATTGTTATGGAAGGATAATGAACACATTGCCGAGCCTATGACTTTGATTACTTTACAAGAAAGCTCCTTCACACTACCACATGGGTGGCACCATCATCTTCTAAAATATTTTACTTGTCCTATGCAAATGATTCCATCAGGTGTTACCTTTACACCAGAGTCCAGAGTATTTCATACTCTGCAACCACATCATTGTCCATTGAATACATTAATCAACAGTAAATATGAGGCTATTAATTCTATTCTTCATGGGGTCAAGCAGATTGAAATACAACCAGGAAAATGTGTGAACATTAATAGTTGATTAACTACTGAGCAAGAAGCCAAATTGTTTACTGTTGTATAGAGGCATATTCAAGCTTTTGCTTGGAATTACAAGGACATGGTTGGCATACATCCTGATGTATGTACACATAGGATATATACAGAAGATGTTAAACCGGTAAGACAACCACAAAGACGCTTGAATCCTGCTCTAAAAGACATTGTTAAAGAAGAAATTAAAAAATTGTTGGATGTAGGATTCATTTATCCAATTTCAGATAGTAAATGGGTTTCACCATTGGTCATTGTTCCAAAGAAAAATGGGAAAATTAGAGTGTGTGTAGATTATAGGGAATTGAACAAGGTCACACACAAAGACCACTTTCCATTGCCATTTATAGACCAAGTGCTGGATTCTCTTGCTGGTAAGAAGTTTTTCCACTTCCTTGATGGTTTTAGTGGTTATAATCAAATCCAGGTTGCACCATAGGATCAGGAAAAAACAACTTTCACATTGTCTTGGGGAACATTCGCTTACAGAGTTCTACCTTTTGGTTTGTGTAATGCACCCGCAACATTTCAAAGAGTTGTAATAGCTATATTTTTTGATTTGACCAACGAGAGTGTAGAGATTTACATGGATGACTTCACTGTGTTTGGTGATTCTTTTGAGTATACCCTTGAACAACTTGAAAATTTTCTTATATTCTGTTAAACATATCATCTATCACTCAATCCAGAGAAATGTTTCTTGATGATGGAAGAAGGGATTGTTTTAGGTCACCACATATCTACTGAGGGAGTCAAAGTTGATCCCAAGAAAGTAGAAGTAATCAAAACCCTTCCTCCTCCAAAAAATCAAACTAATGTATGAAGTTTTTTAGGACATATTGGCTTTTATCGCAGATTTATTGCCAATTTTAGTACCATTGCTAATCCAATGTTTGCATTATTAACAAAGGATTCTAAATTTGTTTGGTCTACTGATTGTCCGAAGTCCTTTGAAACTTTAAAGGACAAATTAACCACTCCACCAGTACTGAGAGGCCCTAAATGGGAGCTGCCTTTCCATATTCAAACTGATGCTCCCAATACTGCTATTGGAGAAGCGCTAGGCCAAATTGAAGATGGGTAGCATTATGCCATATACTACATTAGTAAAAACTTGATTGGAGCTGAAAAGAACTACACCACAACTAAAAAAGAATTCTTATCTGAAGTATATGCCATTAATAAGTTTAGACACTATATCACAAGGTATCCAGTATTCATCCACACATCATGCTGCTATAAAATATATGATGAATAAACCCTTGGTTAGTTCATGAATTATTCGATGGCTAATATTACTGCAATAATTTGATATTACTATAGTTAATAAGCCAGGGAAGTCTAATGTGGTGGCAGATTTTCTATCAAGGTTACCCAATGCAGATACAACAGAGTTGGTTGAGGATGCATTTCCTGATGAAAAGTTGTTCGCAGTTTCTATACAAACTCCTTGGTTTGCTAATATAGCCAATTATTTAGTTTCAGGAAAGATTCCTTTTCATTTTACTCCTAGACAAAAAAAAAAAGTTAATTAGGCAAAGCTCATCTTTTGAATGGATAGAGGGATTATTGTTCAAATGTGGCCCTGATCATGTTTTACACAGGTGTTTACGCATAGATGAAATATATGATGTCTTACATGCTTGTCATGATGAACCATCAAGGGGAAATTATTCAATAAAAACTACCATTCGAAATATTTTGGGTGATGGTTACTATTGGCCATCTCTGTACAAAGATGTGAAAAGGTATGTGAGAAATTGTGATGCATGCCAGAGAATGGGTAAACCTACCTTTACTAGTGAAATGCCCTTACAACCTCAATTAGGTACATAACCATTTGAGATATGGGGTTTAGATTTTGTAGGACCCATTGATCCTCATTCCCAAGGGAAAATACACATCCTTGTATACACTGATTATGTAACCAAATGGGTAGAAGCTCATGCTTTCAAACATGCCCGAGAGGAGAAGGTTGCTGATTTTTTGTATTCACAAATTTTTCTACGATTTGGAATTCCCCATTCTATCACCATTGACCAAGGACCTAATTTTACTTCAAAATTTGTGGAATATTTTACAAAACTATATGAAATCAAACATCAAAAATCCTCACCTTATCATCCACAACCCAATGGCCAAGTTGAAGTGACAAATAGAGAGTTAGAAAGGATTTTTACCAAAACTGTAGCAGCCCATAGGAGGAATTGGGTGGATAAATTACCTGAAGCAATTTGGGCCTACAACACAACCTGGAAATCCACTACTGGACTTACTTCTTATGAATTAGTTTATGCCAAAAAGCCTTTGTTGCCAATTGAATTTGAACTACTAACTCTTCGAACTGCTATGGAAGTGGGAATTGATTTGTCATAGGCACAAACAGATCGAATTCTACAGCTCAATGCGTTGGATGAATTACGAAGAGATGCATTGCACCAGATCGAGGTGATCCAGGAACAACGAAAATTGTGGCATGATAGTCATATAAAATAGTGAAAATTTCAACAAGGCGACTGGGCTTTGTTGTTTGACTCATGATATAAAGATCATCCTGGCAAGCTGCAGACACGGTGGCTTGGACCTTATGAAATTGAGGAAGTGTTCGCCAATGGAGTTGTGCGTATTTCACCAATTGATGATTCAAGAAGAAAGATGGTGGTTAACGATCATCGTCTCCGTGTGTATCATAAGTCGTTAACAAAGGAAGAATTTCTCAAACAAGTGGGAAACATGGATGTAATGGTATTGGAAGCAACCATTGCTTCTAAAACCAACTCAATCAAGTGATGTCGAAAAAAATAAAAAATAAAAAATAAAAAATCAATAAATCAGAATGTGAAAACCTCTTTGAGGCACATCTGAATTTGGCTCTCATGAAAACCAGTTTGCTGGCATGATTGCCTACTATCCACTAATGTTCCATCCATTGTTCCTCATCATCATTCCATCTCCTTTCCACTCTCTCTCATCATCATTCCATCTCCTTTCCATTCCCCCTCACTCCATTCACAATTGTTTTATTCGTCTTTTTTGAGACAATTTTGTTCTAATTGCACTTTGTAAATGCAAAAATAGTTGGAAATTAGCATTTGTACAAAATATGGATAGAACAATTTTTTTAGGTATGTGCTTTCCTTTTTAATCTTGTAAATATGTATTATATGATGTATGGAATCCTTAGTTAGCATAAACACATGCATTTAATTCCAATGAGTTCTTAAGAGATAAAAGAAGCCTACTCTAGAATACTCTACTCTGGAATAAGTTAACTCTGGAAGCACATGACATGAGATTTTTGTGCCTACATCAGTGTCATAATATTTTGGGAACTGTGCCACATCACAATTTCTAATGTCATAAGGTGGCACATGTTTTAAGAAGGTGATCACGAGGTAGTTTTTAGTTGGCATATAGACCACATCACCACATTTGTCGAGATCATATGAGGAGAAGCGCATTATTAATTGGGTGCTACCACCTTCTAGATTTACTTCACGTCACATGTCCATGCATCATTCTTTTATCGTGCATGTATCTACCAACTTTGAAACTCATTCCTTCCATTCCAGAATTGATAGCGGTGAACAAAAATTTCCCACAGCAGGGGTGTATTGGGAGAAGCTAGCAAAGAACCAGACAGGATGGTGGGTTATAAAAATCACATTGAACCAGACAACATTGAATATTTACGGAGAGATTCAGAATGCCTGCAAATTTTTTCCGAAGGAGGATTCCTATTGTTCTTACAGAAATTTGGAGGATTCCTACCGAATTCGCTAGAAATTTCAGGTGAAATTGAGTACAAATTAATGGAATGACAATCCAAGTAAGCCCTCAAATTCTCAGTGAAATTACAGAGCTACCTCTTGAAGGAATTCTTATAAATAAGTCTAGAAAGAATACCCTCGTAAACCTCGTTAATTAGTTTAGGGGCAACAATGATAGACCAACAGAATATATAATGAGTAATGGCATATGCAAAGGAGTTAAACAGTCTAGCTTGCAAACCCCGTGGGATGAGGTCACTGTCTAGGTTATTCGATTTATTACCTGTGATGGTCAATATCCTGTTCTTTCTGGCTGCCACATGAAAATCTTAACTCATCTCCATTTTGGCCATGAAAACCCTGAGCTTAAAGTCAATTTGCTCCAATACTTATTCCAGGAATTGACCAACATGTCTCATAAATATCAAGCAGGGAGGGTATTCGAAGCACCATGGGTTGATCAAAATAATATGTAAGTACCATTTTAGGGGTCATCCTGGAAGTTTTACCCGTTTTTTCTGAACCTGGGATGAAATTACTACAAAGGAAGTTAGTGAACATTCTAAACAAGAAACAGAAGCACCTAACCCTAATTCCACTTCTGCACTTAGCACCTCAACTAGGGCAACTCCTTCATCTCCTAAATAACCTCCCTCTACAAAAACTAGAACACAGTGTCATGCTGAACGAAAGCGAAAAATTACCTGTGCACAAAAACATCACAATTCTGAGGCAAGGTAACCTTCTATTCTATAAGATAGAAAATTTGAAATTAGTACTAAAAGGAGGAAAGGGCCATCTATCCCGAAATTGAGGAGGTCCTCAAGATTGCAAGGGGGTATTAATGTGCAAACAAGAAAGAACATGAAACAAAATGTTGATGTTCAAGCAATGGAAGGTAATGTGCAACAAGAAAATGTTGAAGCGAAAATAGTACCATCCATGACTCATACTTATTCCTCCGATTCTAAGGAACATATCAATATAGAGGAAACACAAGAGGATGCATTTATTCCCAATCGGTGGGAACCTCTAGTTGATTACCCCGATACTGATGAAGATGTAGAAACAGGGCAGAGAAAGCAAGTAATTCAAGTTCAGAAGAAGAGGAAGCAGCTGATATTGAAACACAACTTCGTGCAGCAAAGAGTGTGATTAAAACTCAAATGGGTCGGATTGAAAAAATGATGCCAATTTAAAAGAAAAGGATAATGTCATTGCCAAACTGTGGCAAGAAATTGAAACTATAAAAAATAGATTGGCAATTTTAGAACAACCCTCTCAAATAGATTCAGGGAATGAATTGGCAAATCTATTGGTTAATCTGACAGACACTATAGAGAAAAGGTCAGTTGTTGAAGCATCAGAAGCAAAGAAAATACCATAGCACACTCAACAGAGTTCAAAAAATGAACCTGCAGAGGCAGTTGTACAAATGTCTAAAGACTCCATCGCAATCACCTCACCAGCAAAAGCAGGTTTAATAGTTCCAGCATAGGTAATTACTCAGTCATCCCCACAAAAGGTCATTTCTAAAATTGAGTTGGTTGAAACAGAGACACAAACAGATAACACTGTGATAGAAACTATGGATGTTGGTGTACAAGTGGAGATTGTTTCCCAAATTTCGCCTATTGTTAGACCTCCTGATACAATCTCACTTGTCAAATACATCGAGGATGTGACCTTCTAGATGAATAAATGTCAACAACTAGAAGAGAAAGTTGTATCTTAGAAGAACCTTGAGAAGGAAGTGGAACAGAAAAATTTTGAAGTCAATAAATTGAAGGGAAAAAGTCAAAGTATGTGCCAAATTTTTGAATGTCTAGTACAATGCAGAAGGCCTCCTAGGTTTTATAGCCTAATTTTGAAGGAAAAGTACCTGCATTGGCAAATCATGAGGATTGCCTCTGGCTTGACAGACACAGTTGAAATAGCTAAAGAATTTGTAGAAGTTTTCTGGGAAAGCACTATAGAATATAAAAATTTGTTGTGTGAATTGTTTCTCCACAGATTCCTTCTACCATCAAAAGTCATTTTCCTTCCCCACATTTTCACTAGAGATGTTCAATTGAGGGTATTTCAGTCAACTCTGCAAAATCAGGTCTACTGGGAAGAACAGAAGAAGGCCAACAAGGCCTTGGAGTTACAGGTTGTTTTGCTTCTCAGACCGATTCATCATAACCACAAAATGCCACCAATGAACATTTTACATTGATGAGGGATGCCAAAGTGAAGAAGTTATATCTGAAAAATTTGCAGGATGGTATAAATAATTTTCAAGAATACTGTTCAGTATCATTTCCTAATGCTTTGTCATCCTGCAAAGGCAGATGGGATGAACTGCCTATATCTCTCCGAAAGAGAGAACCCATATCACCTAATAATCTGCTTTGGTCAAGACGAAGGGCTGCCAGCATCATACAGACAATATATGAGCTCAAGGATCAATGGATTGGCCTCAGATATAGAATGCTTACCATCATTACACTTGTACCATGTTTCTTTGATAGTGATTCACAGGAGGAAGATCAATTTCAAGGATGGCTCCAAGAAATCAGAAATCACAGGGGATATTATTCACTCTTCATCAAAGTATGGTCATATAAGAAATGGTACTTGGATGTGGATTTATGTGCCCTTCTTGTAGAACAAAATGCATGAGGACATGCATTGAATTAGGCTGGGGGGAATGATGAGGCACTGAATTGCCACATTCAAAAACTTCTTTTGAATACTTTTAAGACTCATTTGGCATTATTTGTGATGTGGATTCATGTTAATTTTGGATAATTATGCATTATGTAGTAATATTTGCATGAGAAATAGGAAACTGCAAATACTCTATTTTTATTCATGTTTTTGCTGAAATCTAATTATAATTCTGCATTAATTAGGATATTATTCTCTTTAGGCAATTTGTGTATAAGTTTTATAGTCTTCCACAATGTATTCCACCATTATGCATTTGTTTAAATTAACTGTTAGCGCCAAAAAGTTGTTAGGATGAAAACTGTGCAGGATAGACAGGACTTTGTCATACAAATTCTAGTCAGCGGTATTTCTACAGCATGGCATGGAATTTGTCCACCCCAACTCAAATCAAGGATGGAACTAGTATCCTGGGTGTCCAAAGAAGCCATATCTTCCACTACAACTAGTTATACAAACCTTTGAAGACAACACAACAGTTTTCCTATTATGCCACCTGATATTTCGAAACAACTTCGAAATGAGCGCAGACAGTCTAAACTGCTCAAATATGTTGTTGAAAGAAGAAAAAAATGGTGGTTGAGCTATTTCAAGAGATACCTTATCCAAATATACATCTGCTCCTCACTTGGGAATGCTTTAGAACTACAATAGGATAAGGATTGAAGGGTTCAAACCCTGGATTCAAGAGAAGACCTAGACTAAAACTATTGTAACAAACCTAAATTATAGCTATAAACCTTATCTACAAGATGTTTTGTTTAGGATAAATAAGCACTCCCATTTGGTTGAGCGATATAGGGGAGAAGAATTAGAAAATAGGTGTGAGTAGCATAAATCAGATTTTCTGTAATTTGCTGCAGTAATTCAGTATTCTACAGGTTTTCCCTGCATTATTGTAATGTTGTTTTGATGAAATAAAAGAGTGCATCATTATTCATGTCTTATTCTAAGTTAAGTGTGAATAGTTAGTCAACTTAGAAAGGTTTTACTTGCCTCCTTTGGTGCTGGAAGCAAGGGCCACTTCCAAGCCCAAGGGAGGACTTTTCTTCTGGCAGAATTTTGCTTATTCTAGTGCGCAGCGGGACGAGCAGAAACCGACGAGTTCCGTAATTTTCTTAGGTTATTGCATAGATCAAATATTTCTTTCTATTTTTAACACATTTCAGATTTGTAGCATTTCCAGAATTTCTATTGACATTAGGTTTTGTAATTATAAAAATTTTAATTATGTTATCTTTCCTCCAAAATGTGTGATGATTTCATTAGGAATTTGATTTACTTTTAGCCATTTCAATTTGTAATTCTCAGTATTCAGTAGTATAGCTTTTATTTTCTGTAGTAAGAGTGGATTTTCTTTATTTCCATGCATTTTTCTTTAGTTTTTATAACTTAGGATCATTTTTGTTTCTGTCACAGGCAGTATTTTAGCATTTTTAGTACACTCATAGGAAAACCAAACACCCCAATATTAACTGTCCCATCAATAAGAGCTATGAACTAAAGGATCTGAATAACATTCTGTTATATCCTACTCTCGCATACAGCCATGGACACCGCCCTGGATTTGACACATTGATTAAATGGTGAAGGATTAGATGGCACTCATCACACATTACTTGTTCTCACACTTGGAGGCCTCAAAATTACTCTGACAAAAAAGCAAAGATGTTCAATTCGATGAGCTATACGTGAAATAACACTTAAATGACACATTCAAAAACAATAAAATATGAATTTGAGTATTCGAGCACAAAAGCACTTGGCTGCCCAAAACTGGAAAAAATGCTACAGAGGAATTTTGCAACTACTACCGTTTCTTCCTCGGGTCTCTGTTCAGGCTGAAATTTAAAAAATAAGCTCTATGTATATCATACTACCTCCAGTAAAAATTTCAAATTTTGATTCATCACATATTTCTTAATATACCTTCGACAAAGTGGCCTCTGACACTGATTGTACACCTGTTACATAAACTGCAAAAAGTGCTCCAGAGCCATTTTGTAGTGCTCACCGTTTCTTCCTCCGAACTCTGTTTAGGCTGAAATTTAAAACTTACGCTCTCAGTATATCTAGATACCTCCAGTAAACAATTTGTGGTCCATTTCGTCATGGATTGCTTAATATTACTCCCATAAAGTGACCTTCGTCGTAAATTTTACAGCTACAGTTTCATGACCAACAAAGCACCGACGAAGCAACCGGTCGTTCCAACACTGTAAACACACTTTCTAATGATAAAAAACCTCCAAATAGTATCTGGGGCTGTCCAACATATTCCATTGACATTTTGCCACTTTGACAACTTCCTGATGATTTTTGTAACTTTTAAAAATTTGCATGAACAACCTATAACAACTTCACCTGGACATCACAAACATTCTCATAAGCATTGAACACCACTTTACATACTCCGAACATCCTTCGAACAACTATCCACTGCATCAACCTGTCCATCTGATTGTGTTGACAACAATGACAATATTGTCGCTGCACCTTGCTCAACAATCTCCCCCTTTGGAATTGTTGGCAACACATGCACAGTTTCCTATAACTATTATCCCCCTTTGACAACAAGACCAAAGGGCTGCTACAAACCCCCCTTGAGTCCATGCACAACATTCTCAAGCAAAAATTATTACACTTAGCAAAGATCACAAACATGAGCAAAAAGATAAACAAAGACACAAATGTTCCCCCTGAGAATGTGACCTCGATAGCTAGTCAATGCTTGAGAAGTGTGACAACTCCCAATTTATTGTGAAGGTACTCAAAGAATTCCTTGGGCAATGGTTTGGTGAATATGGTCGCTACTTGCTCTGTTGTTGGAAAAAAATTCAACTTAACCTCACCTTCCACAACTTTCTCCTTCAAAAAATGGTACCAGATAGCAATATGTTTTGTGCGAGAATGTATAACCAGATTATTTGAGATATTTATTGAACTTGTATTGTCACACATGATTGAGATGGGTTCACTAAAATTTATTCTAAGATCCTTCAAAGTTTGTTTCATCCAAAGCACCTGTGTACAACATGATGTCACTACAATATACTCTGCCTCTACTGTGGATAATGAGACTGACTCCTACTTTTTACTATGCCACGCAACAATATTATCACCAAGATAGAATGCACCTCCACTGGTACTCTTCTTGTCATATACACATTCTACCCAATATGCATCTGAATACACAATAAGGGTGAAGTCATTACCTTTCGGATACCATAACCCATACTACATAGTACCCTTGAGGTACCAAAAAATCCTCTTTACTACTGTCACACGAGTTTCCTTGGGACTAGCTTGAAATCATGCTACTATGCATATTACCTGGAAATATCCAGTCTAGTAGCTATAAAGTATAGTAAGATCCCAATCATTGATTTGTACATAGTTTGATCAATAGGTGGAGATTTGTCATCCTTGCTCAACTTGCAACCTATCATCATGGGAGTGCTAACTGGCTTGCAATACTCCATTGTGAACTTTTTTAGCATCTCTTTCACATATTTGATTTGAGAAATAAATATGCCCTTCTCCTTTGATTAACTTGCAATCTGAGAAAATATGAAAGTTCACCAATCATTGACATTTCAAACTCTTTTTGCATCTTATTTGCAAAACCTTTACACAACTCATCTTTTGTTGCTGCAAAATATGATATCATCTACATATATAAAAACAAAAATATGATGACCATTTTCTGTTTTGACATACAAATTACTGTCCACCATACCTTTCTTAAACCCTTGCTGAGTAAGATAACTGTCTAGCCTTTCATACCATGCCCGGGGTTCCTGTTTTAAGCCATATAACACTTTCTTCAACTTGCAAACCAATTTGGGATCATCACCAAGTCGAAAACCGTCTAGTTGCTCCATATAAACCTCTTCTTCAAGTTTTCCATTCAAAAATGTTGATTTCACATCCATTTGATAAAATTTGAAATTCTTGTAAATTGCTAAAGCAAGAAATATTCTAATTGCCTCTAGTCTGGCCACAAGTGCAAAGGTTTCCTCGAAGTCAATACCTTCAACTTGCGCATACCCTTTGCACACCAATCTTGCTTTGTTCCTGACTACCTGTCCATCTTCATTCAATTTTTTTTGAAAGACCCATTTAGTATCGATTACATTTTTATTTGTGGCTCTTAGTACTAACTCTCATGTCTTGTTTTTCTTGATCTGATCTAATTCTTCATTTATTGCCTTTACCCACCTTTCATATTTGCTTTCTTCGACAACATTTTTGGGATCAATGTTGGATAGTAAAGAGTAGTTACTTACTAATATTCTTCTTGTCTGAACACCAACTGTTGGGTCTCCAATTATTTGCTCTCTAGGATGATATTTCTGTCGGCTACCTATTTTGAATTTCTTGTTTTCTTCCAATTCTAAATCACTTTTCAAATCCTCTAAGTCAATTCTTGATTTCTTTTTCGTTTCCTCTTCCTCATCTCCTTTAATGACCTCTTCATAAATTGGGTAGTTCTCTTCATAGCTAATTACTCGTTCCCTTCCTTCATCAACTTTAACATTGAAACTTTCCACAATTTTTCTTAGCCTCTTGTTGTAACATTTATAAGCTTTGCTTTTTGATAAATAGCCAAGAAAAATGTCTTCATTCGCTCTATCTTCAAATTTACCAAGGTTTTATTCAGTTCTTTTGATGTAACACTTGCTGCCAAAAACTTTAAAATATCTTGTTGTTGCCTTTTTATAGAACCACAACTCATAAGGAGTTTTGCTTTCATGCATCCTCAACATGCACCTATTTTGGATGTATACCGCAGTATGGACTACCTCTTTCCAAAATCGGTCTGCTACTTTGCTCTCAGTCAACATAGTTTATGCCATTTCCTGCACTGTCATGTTCTTTATTTCTACCACACCATTCTACTGAGGTGTCCTGGATCCTAAAAATTATCTCCTAATACCATATTTTTCACAATACTCTGTGAAATCCTCTGAAATGAACTCTCCTCCTTTGTCTGGCCTTAAACATTTAATCCTTTTTCTTGTTTGATTCTTAACTTGGTTTTTGAAAACCTTGAACATATCAAAAGCTTCTGATTTATGTTTCAAAAACAATACCAATGTCATCCTGGAATAGTCATCTATACACAACATGAAATATTTATCACCGTTTATGCTTTGCGTTCTCATGGGTCCACATAAATCAGTATGTACTAGTTCCAAAGGTTTGCTCGTGTAGTACTCTTTTTTTTAAATAAGACTCTAGTTTGTTTCTCTTTTTGACATGAAGCACAAATGCTATTTTATGGTTTGTCAATGGTGGGAATATCTCTCACTGCTTTCTTGGAACTGATTTTTACTAGATTGTCAAAACTGATATGACCAAGCCTCTTGTGCCACAACCAATTCTCTTCTTCCTATACAATCAAGCAAGCTCCTTATGAAGTCTTCGAGAGAGTGTACAGGTTTCCATATGTCCTTGATCCAGTTGCTATCAACTTCCCACTGTTTGCATTTCTTATTTCACAACCCTACTTCTTAAAGATCACATCATGACCTCTATCATAAATTTGACTTACGCTCAACAAGTTATGCTTTAGACCAACCACAAACAAGACTTTTTCTGATATTATTTTTCCATCACTGATCTTAACTGAACCTCTACCAACTATCTTAGCTCCATCATTATTTCTGAATTTCACTGAACCACCTTCATATTGCTGCAACTTCTCAAATTTATGTTTATCACCTGTCATATGACTGGAGCATCCACTATCAAGTATCCATGGTGCAAATTTATTTTGTGCTTTAAATGTCATCTGTAGATTAAGGATTCCTTTTATTCCTTAGGTTGCTCTTTTTCTTTCCACTCTGGTTTGATTATAGTTTTGGGCTCTTATTTTGGCTTTTCTTTTTCAGTAGCTTTGTGCATGTTTTTCGGGAAATTTTCTATTTTGTCTTATTCCATTTGGCTGAATTTTTTTCTCTGAAATTGATTTAATGCAAATGTACTTCTATAATTTCTTGCAATATGCCCAAAGTTATGACATCTATAACATTCTACTGCATAATCCATCAAAGGTGAAAAAACATTCTACTGGAAAAATTCCTTGGTCCTACATTATACTTACAATATGAAATCTTACGTCCATAACCATTGCATTTAAAATAGCAACCAAAAAATGGATTATTGAACCTGGGTGGTGGTCTTTGCCATGTTGTAGGAGCCATCAATCTTCTTCTTCTATGATGTGTGACATTGGTGAAACCATCATTGTCAATTCTCCTTTCTTGCCTTGTATTATTGCTTTCCTTTGCATGATTCATTTTTGCTTGATTAACCTATTTCTTTTGTTCATTCTTTATGGATTCTTCATTTGTGGCCTTTGATCCATTTGATGATTCTCCTTCGTCAAAACCCAAACCAAATTTTATGCCTTTAGTCTTCTGGTTCTTTATAATCTTATCCAGCTTCATATAACTCTCTTCACGTTTGTGATAAGAGATAATTTTATTATTCATCTCTTCTAGCTGCATCCTTAAACCAATAACCTTTTCTTATAACTTGCTGCAATAATCTATTTTCATGGTTATTTGAACTTCGAGATATTCGAAGATCTTCTTGGATTCTTCTATCTGCACTTTCAAACTTGTTATTATTTCATTTGCATCCTCAAACTTTCTTGAAATTTTCTTATTTCGTTTTCTTTTTGTCTTCAATTCATCCAAAGCTGCAATTAGTTCCTCTTCCAAATTCACTTCTGCGTCAATTTGTTCATCACATTCCTGTTCTTTTTTTGTTTTTTATTCTTCGAATGCCATGAAAAGAGCTTCACATGTTTCTTTTTTAGATCCTCACTAGAGTTGTCTTCTGATGAACTGACATTCTTGGAGATGAAACTTTTCTTCTTGAAGTTGCCTTTTCTGAAATTTGATTTTTTCTTCCATTCACTTCTTTCTCTATGTGATCCTTCATCACTTATGTTCTTCTCATTAAGTGGAAATTTAGATGGAAAATTCCCAATGCCTCCATAGTTGAAAAATTTAAATGGTAACTTTCCTCTGTATTTTCCTTTTCCTCTTTTTAGTTTTCAAACAAAATTTGCTTCCATTTCATCTGATGTCTCTTCTTCCTCGGATTCTTGTTTTGCTTTCATATTTTTCTTGGCTTTAAAAGCAGCTTCTCTATCGGTGGGTTTATATTTTCCTATTCTCATCTCATATGCATTCAAAGAGCCATGCATCTCATCCATACTAAAATAATTCAGATATTTAGCTTCTTCTATAGCTGAAACTTTAGAATCAAACCTTTGAGGAAGAGATCTTAATACCTTTTTGATGATTACCGGGTCTTTGATTTCCTCTCCAAGTCCTCTGATAGGATTGATGACTTCATTAACTCTCAGCATATATGCCTCTATATTCTCTTTCTCATTCATCTTCAATCCTTCGAACTGAGCTTGATGTGTTTGTAACTTGGCCTCCTTGATCTTATCGTCTCCTTCATGAATGCTCTTCAGTTTATCCCATATTTCCTTTGTCGTTTTACAAACCATAATCTTTACTAGTTCGTTATCCACTAATCCACACATGATAGAATTCTTTGATTTTGGGTCATTCTCAAATAATTTCTTACTAGCAGTATCGGTTGGAGAAGTGGTGGTATTGTGTATCCAGTGTCTACTAAATCCCCAATGTCGTATCCCAAAGCACAAAGATATGTCTACATCCTGAGTCTCCAAAATGCATAATTAGTTCCATAAAATAATGGTGCTTTTTTTTATGAGAACCCTTCACCACCTGCCATTATGTCACTTCCAAGATCACCCTAGCTGGTTAAGCATGTTCAGAAACCTCACTCTAATACCAATTGTAGAACTAAGCGTGAAACTAAGAGGGGGGTGAATCAGTGTGTATTAAAAAATTAATTCAACTATGAAATCAAATCAAAACAAGTAATCACACAAACATGCATCACATAACACCAGATTTATAGTGGAAACCTGATGTGGAAAAACCACTGTGCCAATGGACTGTTTGGACTCCCATCCAAATCCAACCTCGAAAATGTTTGGTCTTTACAATATTTTTGCAGCACCAACTGTAGGGAATAGCACCAACCAACCCAAAATTTAGCAACACCAACTGCAAGCAGCACCGACCCCGATCACCAAACACCCACTCAGTAAAAACAAAAACTATAGTAGAAAATCTAATCTCCGTTCCAAAAGACCCTGAGTGATCTAGCTCATTGCTTCTCTTTACACATCCACTATGACTAATATCATATGATCTGAATATCTATCTCACACCCTTATTTGTACTCATAGCGATTCCTTTTAAAAACCTTTTCGTAATACCTTTAACTTTCAACACTTCAACTTCCTAATAAATTTCAAGCTATAAGATGATTTTTTCAGCATTCAATAATGTCTCCCTTGGGAGACATAACATTCTTCTAGAATTTAAAATTTTGCACGTACTGGAAAAAGAACGGACTCAAAAGGAGTTACCGATCAAAAGTTATGACTTTTTTAAATTTTACTTTTATTTTGGAGAGGCATTTTGTCAAAGAGTTTACGGATAAAGTGTTGTGCACATTACTCATTCTCACACTTGAAGGCCTCAAAATTACTCTGACAAAAAAGAAAATATGTTCAATTCGATGAGCTATACGTGAAATAACACTTAAATGGTACATTTGAAAAAAATAAAATATGAATTCGAGTATTCGAGTGCAAAAGCACTTGGCTATCCAAAACTAGAAAAAATGCTATGGAGGCATTTTGCAACTACTATCGTTTCTTCCTCGGGTCTCTGTTTGGGTTGAAATTTAAAAAATAAGCTCTTTGTATATCATACTACCTCCAGTAAAAATTTCAAAGTTTTATTCCTCACAGATTCCTTAATATACCTCCGACAAAGTGGCCTCTGACGCTGATTTTACACCTGTCACATAAACTGCAAAAAGTGCTCCAGAGCCATTTTGCAGCACTCACCGTTTCTTCCTACGGGTTTCGTTTGGGCTGAAATTTAAATATTAAGCTATCAGTATATCCAAATACCTCCAGTAAAGAATTTGAGGTTCAATTCCTCATGGATTGCTTAATATGCCTCCTGCAAAGTGACCTCCAATGCATATTTTACAACTGCAGTTTCATGACCAACAAAGCACCAGTGAAACAACCGGTTGTTCCAATACTACAACCACACTTGCTAATGATCCAAAAACCTCTAAATAGTATCTGGGGCTGTCCAACACATTCCATTGATGTTTTGCCACTTTGACAACTTCCTTTTTTGCTACTTTGACAACTTCCTGATGATTTTTGCAACTTTTATAAATTTGCATGAACAACCTATAACAACTTCACCTAAACATCACAAACATTCTCATAAGCATTGAACACCACTTTACATACTCCGAACAACCTCCGAACAACTGTCCACTACATCAACTTGTCCATTAGAGTGTGTTGACAATAATGACAATATTATCGTTGCACCTTGATCAACACTTAGCATGTAAGGATGTTATCATATATATTCCTAGTGCCTAGTTGATTTTCCACTCATATAGAGTCAGCTAGGGCCATATCATTACCCTGAATCTATACTTGGTATCACTTATCCACTTATGACCAATGATAGATTGTCACATTCCAATCATCGTGGACTAGATTAGTTCCCTTGGTCATACTAGTCTTTTCTTAGTCATAAACGGTGCAAGGACCTATCACTGTACTACTCACACGGCCTAGATGAGATATCCTATACTATCCCTCATCACCTTCTCATATTGACCTATCTTGTCAAGAAATAATTGTTCTTGAGTCATAGTGGTTACCCACTCGTAACCACCAGTATTGGATGATAAGTGGTATTCATCCTTCTCGATGTATTAAGCCATGGATTAAAAAGATATTTCTAAGCAGGATTCCCTAAAATTCTTAAGTTTGTTTATCCTAAATCCTAAATTGAATCCCTTCTTGTAATTAATCTGAATCAAACATGACTCATTTTCATAAATCATATTTTAACTATAAAAGGAGTATAAATTAATAATTTCACTTTCTTTGGCCCTAATAACAAATTAACAAGCTTATTTTGAATTTTCAATAAAGTCCCCTAACTAATGAAATACATTATAGAGTAAATTTTATTATTTATATATATGTGTTATAAAGGAAGTATCTAAACTAATTTCATAAAATCACTAACTTAATTTAACCAAATTCAATGAACTTTTCTTGTAGAGTATATAACATCCATATAAATGCCAAATGGTTTCCTAGCTATAATTTAACAAGTCTATCTTCATATAACAAAACTACCTCCTTTAATTATTTCTAGTAAAGTTGTAACCTAGTTGAAATTCTAAACTTAACATACTGATAGCAACTCACATGATATTAATTAAAAGGAAACATAAAGCAAGTCTGAATAACATATGATCTAGATATTCATTTTTCCATCAACATACACATTGACAATGATAAGAATATCTATATATTTCATAGCCATGAATATGAATGTTACGCAATCAAAAATAGCCTATAATTAATGCAATCGAAATCATTGTTGTCTAAAATATTATAGATTTAATAAAATAAAATAAATCATACATCGCATGCTTCTAAACAATAGTTTGCCATGGAGGTAAAAAATATTTTTAAGGAAATAATTGAATTTTTTTAGATCTTATTATTTCTTTTGTGAGCTCAATAACAGTAACATGCATTATCGTAACATAATACAATAACTCTCAAAGACATAAATTAAATACACCTTCTATTAATCTTCTCATAGGGAACTAATCTTCCATTCGAAATATACAATAAATAATTCTTCAATGTAATAATTATTATAGAGTACTATTGACGGTCCAATGATTTTATGATGCTCTCACAATGAGCTATGTGATAGGCTTAGAGTGATTTACACCATAATATTAATAGCAAAATGCTTCTTATATCAACCTTTAAAAATTAATCATTCTATGGAGAGAACATCTCTTCCCTATTTTCTCAATGTCATATTGGATTACAAACTGTGCAGTAGGTTATTTAATCTGGTTATTTGTGATGCACATAAGGTGCACTCCTCGAACCACTTAAGTTTGCATACAATAAAATAAAACCAAATTTTATAGATTTTTTAGGTGGAACTCTCCACTGTTGGCACCCAAGGCAAAGAATCCTTCATGTCGCTGCCCGGTAGAAATCATTCTTCATTATACTCAATGTGCAAAGGTTCGAGTTGTTCGTATGGGATCGAGGTGACCTAAAAATTTTATGTATGTATGCATGCTATTATGAAAACAACTAAATTAATGCTTCTACATTGCATTATTGATTACAAGCTACTTTTCATGCGAAAGTCAATTTCTATGCAAAAAGAGAACATCTATAAAAATGTAACACAAGCAACACCCTCAATTACATCCATAGTCTTTTGACGCGTTAATAGTATATCAAAATATTAGTAATCTATTTAATAAAATAAATACAATACATGGTTGGTTGTCTAATGTAGACAAGGTAAGGGTGGCATTTCCAACAACTGAGACCACAGTTTTAGAGATGTTTTTGATGTTTGATTGTGATCCATCAAAATTAGAGATGTGGATACAAACAATTGCAAGCTAGATGAATGCTTCCCTACCATACAATAAGGTATGTGTGCAAGTTTATATCAACCACTATATCTAGAGTAATTAACGATAATAATTGTCCAAACGAATAACACAATTATTATTCACGCAAATGGACGACATAGGACATAAACCATATTTGAAATAATATTTGCATAGAATAAATACTAAAAACAATTGTTCAATACTTTTTTTTATTTTTAGAAATAACAACAGAAAGCAAAACAAACATTGCAGAAGCAACACAATTACGTAGAGAAAGGAATTTGACCTATAATTTTTTGGAAATAATGACCAACTTTTTTTAACCCTCACTCCCTCTGATGCAAGCAAGATTCCCAAAACCCAATCCAAACACAAATGCCAAAAAAATACCAGATAATCTTCACTTCCTTCCAATCCAACACTCTCACAATGTATCCAAACAAATGCAAGATGCTAAGTACAAAAATAACCATTCACCGATGCAATACATCAAATGCAAAAAAAATAAAATCTACCCCCCACCACCTCACTTCCTTTTTCCTCACTATCTAGAACATGGGGGAGGTTAAAAATAATCATGAATAATTGCATGCAGTTATCCCCGTTTTAGGAATCAACCATAATTCTATGATGCCTACTTAACAACAAAAAAATTTATTTTTATTTCTTTGAATTGTTATTTATTTTAATTTTATTTATTAATTATTATTTCTTATTTATTAAATCTTATATTTTTTTACAAATTCAAAAACAAGCATCAAGCAATTTTTGAATCACCAACAAGGTTTATACCTTCAATTCTTCTTCCCTATTGTGAACATGATGTCTCCATCTGCTAGAAGAGAATAGCTCCCATGCCTTGGCACTTTCCTTGCCATCGAAGGTTTAAATATTTATTTATTCAAAGGCATGAAATATATAGCACACAATCCAATAAACAAGACATACACACAATGCAAGTCAAACATTCAAAATGCACCTATATGAATGCAATTGTGTGAGCTTCCATGTACTCATGAGTCATGGTGATATTTCACACCGCCATCATTTTCCATCTTACATTTTATGATCGACCTGTATATGCCCGTCGAAGGAGTGTACCTGGTCTTGCAATCACAAAAGCCATTAGCAGTACCACATTCTAGGAGAAAAAAACAAAGTATAATTTATTAATTTCTATGTACATAAATTATATAATAGTCATGCTAGGAGGGTTGTTACATGCTAGTTCTATATGAAAAAAGTTCATTAAAACTTTGATGCCACATGAGTTTTCTAATATTATTGATTAATGATAAGTGTTGACTTGAAAAGTTAAAATCCACAAGAAGTCCTCAAATTCATGAGGTCCATTGATTTAGTAGATCTGTACTGGGTATTGATTCTCACAAAAAAATAATAGTAAAGATAACAAAATAACATGGGTTGTTGATTGCATTAATCACCAATTATTAGAAAATCAATAAAAGAAAGTCTTTAGGGTATTATGAGCCATTGATTACCCATTTAATGACTCGTGCTATTTTATAAGGCCACTAATAAAATTATCAAAGGAAAATCTATGCCACTGGTTAAAGCATATGCCACATGGTAGACACATTGGCATATGATAAGTACTTGTCCCATCAAGGCTTGCATCAAAATAAGATTTTCCATTGATCTTGGATAGATGGCAGGTCCAAAAATTTGTAAAGATTTGAGAGAAATGTTAGAACATTTGGATTATGAAATTCTACAAGACATCTGATCTTGATGCTCAACAATCCATATCATCTCTAAGAGCTTTTCAACAATCATAAAAGAAACCTCGCAATTTGTTAAAGCATGATAATAGTCATAGACTAATTCTTCCATATTTATCAAGCTCATAGAAACCATCCATGTGGTAATAATATGATCTCCCCACTTTATATTCAAAAGAAACCAATGGTAGAGGATCGACCCATAATTGATCTAATGACTTGCAATAAATGGAGAGCCACTCAAATGCTAGAGCATTGAGAAGACATATCAACCTTCTAATTTTGGTGATTTATGGCCTATGAAAGGATATAAAAATAGGGATAACAAGAGAAGCTTCATTAATCATTTAATTGAGGGAGAATTAGTCCAATCTAGCAATCTACAATTTTAGAAAAAGATAACATCTATTCAAATTTTGCTATCAATTTTCCATCCACTCATATCAAATAATTTCTAAGGTAGATGAGCATATTTACTATAAGTCCCATTTAAACATAATTTCCCAAAGAAAATAATTGAGCTCATAAAGGTAACAACTACAGAAAAGCCTCATGTCCACCTACTTGAACCACTTAGACATGACATTCCAAAAAAAGTGGCTAGCATATTAAAGGTAATAGTGGTGGAATTTCTAGATCCAAAGACTTTGATCCCAATGACATTAATTGCTAAGAAGCCCTCTATCAATTTTGGTGGGAGATTCTAGTTAAAGTAGTTGGTTATAGCGATGGAGGCTCCAAATCTAGAGGTTTTAAACCCTTTGACATTAATGAATCCAAATGTAAAGACCTCGAGACCATCAACAATGAATGCAGATCAATCTCTTACCTGATTTTGGAGAAAATTTTGAATTACTTGTATAGATTTTGGAGGGAAGAAACCATAGTTCTCGCTTATAAATAGTAGTTTCAATTGCATTGTAAGGCAATGGAAATTGCCTAATCATACCTAATATTTGGTCTTATGTGTGTTTCTTTTCATTATATTCTACGTATTAGCCTAGACTAGAGCCTTGAGTCATTTTTTTAATAGTGTTTGAAACTATTTTAATCTGAAATATCCATAAATAAAATATTCTTATATATATATGAAGTTATGGCTAATTTCACTCTATCTTATTTCTTATATGCTCTTTTGTATGAATTTTTTATACTATACTAAAACCATGTTCATTTTATTTGTTGTTAAAAAATGATGCATGTGTTTATTTCATTTCAATAATGCTTAGAAGAGTATTTTGATCTTTGTGCATCTCCTATGATAGGTTAGGATTTTATTTTCTACATTTCTCTCTCTTTTCCTTTGATTTATGTAAGTATTTTAGGAAGGTAAGTTCCAAAAGATCAAACTAATAGGGAACCATCCCTAGTAAAATCTTAGAGGTTGCCCTATGAGTCACTTCCCACATTCACAAACCTTCCTATTGTTTTACTCTATGTGAGGCACAAGTTTTAGGTGCATTTGGCCACTGTAATATATGGCCATGACATTCTGAGTGACCAAAAGTTTGTCTAGCATGCCTAGTAGGATAAATCTAAATCATTCATCCCATAATTATGAATGATTCTAATTGAGACTTTGGTGAAGATCTCAATATTCCTACTTATTGAAGTATAAAATAATTACCTAGCAAATCCATTTAGAATGCAGGATCCAAAAATTTATAAGTGTAAGACCTCCTACCAGGTCTTTGCAAGAGTAAATTTGCAAGCACTAGTGCTACCCTTGAACCAAGGATTCAAAGAAAATGTCGACATCAGACCATAGTTTCACAATAGAACCAACCTTCAAGGAGATACCCAACCTAGCATGATATAGGCCTTATACAACCACTTATTCCTCCTACAGTATGGCACCCAATCCTAGCTTCGATACTCAAGCTCCTACCCTATTCACCGAAGAATATGCAACCACACCTATGAAGCATCTATATCACACAATAATCTTATGCATAGTGGATAATATCGAGGAGCAAAATGTGACCTTCAAATTGTTAGTAATACCTTTTAGAGAAAAGGCACATGAATGGTACATATACCTTCTCCTAATTTCAATAAAAATTTGGGATCAACTCGTAGACCTGTTGGTTGGTATATATAGATAAATGGTAGATGGTGCGTCTCTATTGGAGTAGTTAATGGCTATCAAGAGAGAACCCATGGATACCATTGTTAGCTTTTGATAATGTAGGATATGGGGGAAAGCAATCACAAGATGTAAAATATGCAAAAAAGTAAGATAATGGAATTCTACAATAAGACTAAAATATGCTATTAATGGAAAGTTGTAAAAATAGTACAATGCAATGTAATGGAGGAAATGAACACTCCATAACTCTAATGGAAACTACATTATACCTACTCACTACTCAATAGTAGTCTCACTTCTACTACACACTCTTCTATTCACTATGGGGCCTATATATAAGAAGATAGGTTACTTAACCCTTACTCTTCCTAACTACCTTTCCTATGACTCATGTACAAGTGGACTCCTTGTA
Organism: Wollemia nobilis; assembly: GCA_028583015.1. Taxonomy (NCBI): domain Eukaryota; kingdom Viridiplantae; phylum Streptophyta; class Pinopsida; order Araucariales; family Araucariaceae; genus Wollemia; species Wollemia nobilis. The sequence continues at coordinate 10,509,831 of JAQPPZ010001925.1, forward strand.
CATTTACATCATTGCACATTGAAACTTGTGCATTTATTACTTCTTCCTCAAGTAACCTAAGATAAACTCCTAATCTAAAAATATACCCAAGGTGGTACATTGACATGTACCTAAATAATGTAATATACTCTAACACCCCTCTATATTACATTATTTGGGTATTGAAGACTTTAGTCTTCAATATGGATCTTTGATCTTTGAATGTTTTTCAACTTGATCAGGTCCTTCTTCTCTCGTGGTTTGTAGATGATTGAGTAGAGCATAGTGTTGTTGTCCTCTCATCCTTTTAATTTTGAATCTTCTATTTCCCTGTCTGCTTTTATGATATACGAGTTCTTTGTTGTCTGCAACATGTTCCTCAGGAAATGTATTAGTATTGTTTTGAAATGCAACAATGTCTTGTGAGTTCTCAATTGAGTCTAGAGCATATGTATTTCCATAGATTGATCCTGTAGCTTCTATCTCATTTTGATTCATGATGAGACACATATTGACTCCATTTAAGTATCTGAAATCAACCATCCTACTACTCTCCACTAACTTGCTTACTAAAATAAGATTGAATGTTAATCTAGGAACATACATTACTTTTTGTAGTAGGAAGTTTGGAAATGATTTACTAGGTGTTACACCCATATCCATGTATAGGATAAGTCTTGCTATCTGCAATTCTCAACCTGTAACCATTAGTAATTTCAAGGCAATCAAACCATTGTAAATTTCCTATCATGTGGTGACTGGCACCTGAGTCAATATACCAAATGTTCTTCTACTTTGTAGAATTGTTTATGCTAGAACTAATTTTGCATTTGTGACATGGTGTATTGTGTGTATCTTGTTCTTGCATTCTTTTGTGATAATATGTTCTTCTTTCCATTGTAGTATGGAGCTCTTTTAGTATTTTGAAAATACTTTTAATAGAACCTTTGTAGTAGTCTACCTTATGACTCCCTAGTTTAAAGTATATGAACTAATTTGATAAAACCTTTCTTAGATTTAGGTTATGTAGGATTCCTTATATCTCCCAAGTAATTTAGAATATGCTATAGGCTTTAGCAGTAATTAGTTCACCTTTTGAGTTGATTTTGTAATGTTTTGAGAATAATAATCAACTTTCAATTTTACCTTATCTCTCCTAATGAAGTATGCTCTAATGAAGTTCTTATAGTTGGATTTCTTTTTGTCTCCTTAGTATGAGTATGAGACAAGTGTTACCAATTAGTTCCAACTCTATATGTAAGCAATAGATTTGCTTCTCTATTCAATAATTTAATTTTCTAATTTCCAAGTATCTATAGTTTGGTGTAGTATGCCTTATAACTCCCTACTTTTGGAATGTTAGAAAATAATAGTATTTGCAAATTGATATTGAGTTTACCAAGGTTGATAGCCTTATATCTCCTACTTGGTTATTTGCAAATATTATAATATTATAATGTACTTCAATTATAATGCTTCAAAATGGACTTGCTTTATAACTTACTAATGCTCAATTATTCCAACATAGTAGTAATTTTGACCATATATGTAGCACCTTATAACTCCAATGTTACTTTAATTAAAGCAAGCAAATTTAATATCAAAATTACCTTAGTAATGTAGTACATTGGATTGCTTAAGACTTCACTCTTCTCAATGGATTATTGGGCATTGTGTTCATTGTATGACGATGAACATTTAGCACCTTGAATATTGAATGGTTGATGGATGCTGGAATCGCTTGAAACATATTGTATCCTCTCACTGGTTTATGACAGGATTTAATGGACATCCTTAATTGCACCTTTGACTCCTTGGCTTCAGGATTTGAATATGTTCTCTACTGAATGTGCACCTTTGCTTTAATGTTGGCTATAATTTTACTTACATTCCCCTTGGACTTTGCTTACACTTTGCTTGGACTTTGCTATGTTTTTCTTGGATGTCGCTGTGTTTTCCCTTGGTAGGTTGGGTGCTTATGTAGCTTTTGTTCTCCTTGGAGTTGCACCCACGTGTCACTACAAACTTGAGAGACATTACTATGATGAATAACGCTTCAGTATTGAGTAACACTCCTTCCTTCTTCAACCGATGAGCTATGATAAATATACTTTGAATGATGCCTTTCAATGTTTGAGACTTAGACATTACCTTAAGCATTTCTTTTGTGAATATTATGGAATATAGGGTACTCTATTGATTGTGAAAAGTGGTGGCCTTCACAATTGCATGTATAGTCTCTTCCAACGTCTATCAAACCTTATAAACTCCTTTTCTAGTGAATACACAGCTATTTTCTTACTCTCAACACTTTCTTCAGGTGAAAGAATGTGCTCTCCTTCACAAGGCATTGGCTCTAGTTTGATGAAGATGGTTCTATGGTGCTACTCTTGGTTGGAAGTTCTCCCACGATAATGCACCTTTTGTATTAGCTAAATCTCCCTTCTCTTCACTAGTTAATATAATAGATAATAACTACCCTAATATGTTATCCTTACATTGGCTTTGATGCTTGTAGACATTTGCTATTGTAGATGCTTGATGTGGTGGATGATAGGGTGTCTTTGGACACCTCAATACGAGCTGGATTTTGAGCCTTAGGATGGCTCTTTTCTCTAGCACCAATGGTGGATATCGAGCCCTTCATTGGCTCGTATCTTATGCACTCTTAACCTAGTGCTTGCTCTTCATGGATGGTAGATGTTGATCCCCTTTCAAATGGCTCCTGCTAGTGCTTCTGGCGGATAGTTGTAGATAGGATCAAGAGCTATGTAAAGTATCCTTATGACACTTAATCTCTCCCTTTGATGTAATAGTAGGAGGTGAGTTTGGTGCTCAAATACCAACCTATAATAACCTCTATTTGCACCTTAAATCCGAGACACTCCAAGTCTCATTTTGTAGCTCCTTTCTCTGATTTTAATGGTTGCCTTCTTCTTCTCCACTCCTTGGAGGGATTTTTATCTACTTGGTGGCTTCTTTAGGCCACAATAAATTGTATGTTTTGTGCACCAAATAGTGTCTTTAGACACTTTGATATACATAGATTTTGTGCCCTTTGGTTTTCACCTTAAGTTAACAACCAATGCACATAATGATCTTTAAGAGTAATAAGTTAGACAATCTAGAATAGTGCAATAGTAGTCTCACCTTATTGCTCCTTCAATGCACTAATAATAACTCTTAAAGAATGCACCAATAATCTCTGCAACTTTCAACTAAGAATAATGTCCTCTTTATAAAGAACTTTTTAAAAGTAATCTAAAACTTGCACTACAATCAATGTTGTAGGATGTAGTCTTCTTTAGCTTTTAGATAGACAATAGGTAGATGATATTTTTCTTTCTATCAAAATATATCCAACTCCTATTTTAATGTGCATGTAATAACCCTTAACAGAAACTATCTTCTGCACTTCCCTTGAAGACTTTAAAATGCAACCTTCTTCTTGCAACTTCTAGATTCTAATAAGGTGCTTAATGAAGCTAAGTAATGAACTGAATATAAGTGTTCAAGTAATTAACCCTTTGCACCTAAGTTGCATACCTTTAATGATATCTGAAGATGATGTAGATCTTGGTGTTTTGATTCACCAAGTTGTTGTCTGGAATGGTAGTAGATGACTTCAACTTCTCCTTCAAGATGTACCTTAGAAATCTAAAGTGTTGTAGTTGGGATTCTCCTCCAAGAGCCCTTCAGTATTTTGTTGTAGATTCAAAAAACCCCTATCTCTAAAATGTGCCTTCTTAGCTATGAAAGGCAATCTCCAAATATCTTGGATTTGGTAGGCTTCTTCTATCTATGTTCTCCTTCAACCTCCTTGTTGAATTTTGGCTTCAATCTAGGCCTTCTTCTCAAGAATATGTAAGTCTTGAGGTCTTCACTGGTCTCCTCCAAAATTTGGAAAATTGCTTGCCAAATCCTTCTCTCTTGGGCTTGTTGTTGGATGGCGATAATTGTCCCAATTTCTTCACTATCAAGAGCTTCTCCTTGGTAGTGAATTTTTCCAATGAGTTCTTCTAGGAACTCCTTTAATGGCTTCTTCGAAATCTACAATAAGGCTCTCCAAGCCTTCTCCTTGTTTCTCCTTGAGACCTCTCCAAGGTCTTCAATCTCGTAGCTTCTCTAGTCTTCTCAATGAGACATTTCCTTCAACCTTCTACTGTGGAAGTGTTGGCAATGAGATCTCTCAGATCTCTAGAATCTACTGCTTCTAGAATATGGAACAGGACCTTGCTAGTCCTTCTTCACTTCTGCAATATATAGGCTTCAATGGAGATCACCAACCTCCAATATTCCAGAACTAGGAGTTCTTTAATGGGACCTTCTATGGGTCTCTTCAGCTTATTCAGGCTGATTTCTTTAATTTATTGTCTACAGTCTTCGATGGAGATCACCAATATCCTATCTTCTTCTGGACTCTTCTCTGGAGTCTCTTGAATCAACAATGAGGCCACTATGGCCTTTTCTTATTTTGCAATATGCAGGTCTGCAACAAGACTTCCCTCAGGTTCCTAGAATATCCTCTTCTTCTATTTGTTGCTTTTGGTGTTGGATTGATTCTGAAGATGATATTCTTCCTAGCTCTCTATAGGAAGCTTCCCAACTTTCTTTGAATCTCCTTTTTCCTACAACAAAGTATTAGGACTATAATGGAAGAAATTCTAAGTGATGAATCTTCACTAGTTGATTTGTCAATCTAGTGGAATGAATGTTGAGTCCTAGTCTTCACGATTTTTTTGCAACTCTATGGAAAGACTCTAGCCAAATGCAATCTCAAAAATTCTAGAACTGAGATTTGCTTCTCTCCTCTCAATATCTCTTGTGGCTCTCCCTATTCCTATCTGATCTACCATAGCTCTGATACCACTATTAGCTTTTGATAATGTAGGATATGGGGGAAAGCAATCACAAGATGTAAAATATGCAAAAAAGTAAGATAATGGAATTCTACAATAAGATTAAAATATGCTATTAATGGAAAGTTGTAAAAATAGTACAATGTAATGTAATGGAGGAAATGAACACTCTAGAACTCTAATGGAAACTACATTGTACCTACTCACTACTCAATAGTAGTCTCACTTCTGCTACACACTCTTCTATTCACTATGGGGCCTATATATAAGAAGATAGGTTACTTGGCCCTTACTCTTCCTAACTACCTTTCCTATGACTCATGTACAAGTGGACTCCTTGTACATTTACATCATTGCACATTGACACTTGTGCATTTATTACTTCTTCCTCAAGTAACCTAAGATAAAATCCTAATCTAACAATGTACCCAAGGTGGTACATTGACATGTACCTAAATAATGTAATATACTCTAACATCCATGGACAATTTCAACACCTGGTTTCACAAAACTTGGTATAGAATTTCCTATGAGATCCACCCCTTTTGAAGTATGACATATATATATTATATAAAAGCTATCAATTCAAAAATATCCATGATGATCAAATCTAGAGGAGATAAATATCTACTAGAATCTTATGGGATAACCATCCAAGATAAGAATGATTTAATTTATATAGAAAGGTTAGTCCCTAGGCCCCCTATGCTTATGTTTTCATGCATTTAACCTCCTTATCAATCACCTCTAGTTGTCCAACCTACTACTTTCCATTATACCCCTTTTATAAGCCCTATAAAGGCTCAAACTTCTCTCCTTACTCCAGAATATTCCCCTACAAGTCCTTACTCTAGTGAGCTAAATGAGATGAAAACATGTCATAGGTAGATTTTAATGATGGCATAGCCCTAAAAAGATAGCAACAATCCCAAAGGTTTCAATATTAAAATAATCTAAGACCTCCCTTCCAAAAAAAAAAAAAAAAAGTTATAGATCTCCTCCAATTGGCCAAGGGTATCAAGGATATCATTTCAAATCTAATAGGAATGCAAGCGAATCCCATAGGACCAAAAGTCCAAATCCTTTAAAAAAATTGTAAAAGGACCCACAAAAAAAAAAAAAAAATTGCTTTTAAGTGTTGAAGGGTGAGCTCTAGGTCGTAGTTGTGACCCAGCACCAATTGGTTCTAAACCGCAGTCAGCGTAGTCAAAATTATCTCAGTAGTTTGGATTGCGGCCTAACACGAATACGTTCTAGGCCGCAACCCGCACCAAATATCGCCTAAATACAGTCACATCTTGATGCCACCTACCCTAGATTATAGTTAGCACAATCAAACATGATAAATTTAATATCCAAAGAGTCACTTAGTGCAAGCTGGATCCAGACCGCACTCCATGCAAGTCAGCTCCAGGCTATAGTCAACTCGATTCATCCATTGAAGTGGCCAATTTATCCATTGTTGATGTAGGTGATTCATCCATTGAGGTGGCCAATTCATCCATTGTCGACGTAGCCAACCAATAATAATAAATTTCAAACTAACTTGAGTGAGAGGGGCTAACTCCATTCTCTCTAGCATACCTTTGTTGACGTAGGCGATTCATCCATTGATGTGGCCAATTCATCCATTGTTGACGTAGCCCACTAATAATCATAAATTTCAAATTCGACATTAATGCCCAAGGATATGTGGAACAATCTATTTGCTGATACCTGAAGTTCAACACAAGTCCTTCGACGTTTGGCATTCCCCGATTACAGTAAAGAATCTTATGAGCACATTGCACATTTCATCACGTGGTTTTCCTTTAAATTTGATTAAATAAATATTAACTTATGACCATAAAAACGGTAAAATTTTACCTGTCTCTGAGCAGCCACACTAGCTAAATCCTCATGGCGCCACAATCTACTGCGATTAGCTGGGATTGGAGACTCTGCTTCGATTATTTGTCTTCCCAGGTCCCTTAAATGGTCACGTATCCAAAAAAATTGAATAACCCCTACCCTCATCAATTCTAATAAGGGAATTCCTTTCACGATTTCTAATACATGTAAGTGGGGAGCTACATTTTAGATATTCCCAGAATTTAACATAAAAATCCATATTATATGTATGACTATACAAACAGGACCAAGAAAGAAGTAAGCGATGTCCAAAAACATGCGCTTCTCTTCATCAGAGAGCATCATAGCTGATTTTGAGACTATTATCCACTTTTTTTTTATTTTTTACCAAATTTTTGAGAGCCTCCTTCCAAATGTCAAATCTATTTTCACCGTATAGATATGACAGAGGGAGACTTTGACATGCATGTACAATTTTTCCTGTAATATCTTTGTACCAACTAAATAATCTCAAACTTTCCTTCGGATCAAGTCCTCTCATACGATGTTGAATCACATGAGTCTGACATACTAAAACCTGAGAATCTCTGGTGGTAATAATGAGTCGACTTCCTGTTCCAAACCAGTAACCATTGACACCATCTCCAATTAAGGCATCTAACTGTTCCTCGTCATCAACATCGTCTAAAATAACTAGTGCTTTATGGATCCCAAAAGATGTTCCATTTCAACTTTACCGTTGTCAACGCTCTGCAACATCCTATTTCATATTTTCCGATTTCAGAATAGACACAAAATCTAAAATAGAAACATAAATAATTTTCTTTTCTTATTTCAGAACATAAAATATAATATAAAACAAAAACTGGAAGACCCTCATGGACTACTCTGGTTTAGTGGTTCCATTGAGTACAATTTTTTTTTTTTTGGCACTAAAACCCTTCACAAGTGGTTCACAATGAAGATTTGTGTAAGATGATTAACATTAGACATGAGTATTTGCAATGGTGAGAGCTAGGGTTTGACATGGCAATTTCATGAAATCATGGATGCAACCAAGGTGCAATTTTTTGGATAGTTTTTTGTGGTGTTTTTATTTATTATTGTTGTTTTGTGTGTTTGTGTTTTTAATTATTGTTGTTTTTTGTGTGTTTGTGCTTATTGATGTTTTCCTTCATTTAATTTTTTAGTTTGTTTTTGTTTTTTATTGTTTTGATGTTTTTGTGTGTTTTTGTGCTTTGTTGTTGTTGTTTGTTGTTTGTGTTTTTGTTGTTTTAGGCATGCTCTTTGAGTGTGTTAAAGGGGGCAGACCAGGTGCAAGCCCTAGGCATATTTTGGTGGAATAGATACCCTTACCTCCTTGGGTCTTACTCGAAGTGGCACCCCAAAAAGGGTGTTTTCCATAAACAAATAAAAAAAATCTAAATCATATATATATATTTGAAAATGTTGATCTTTTATTAAGACACAATATTAGGGTCCCTAGTATCTATTACATAGCGTATCCGCAACATATGAGAGGGAAAGATTTGAACCTGAGGCCTCTCCAACACGATAGTTTTAACTACCCACTTCTCTCCAACTCCTCCACATGGGCAGATTATATATATATATATATATATGAAAAAAAGAAAAAACAAAATCTAAAACAATTTTTTTTTTTTTTTAATTTTAGAAATAAGAAAACAAAACCTTAAACAAATATATATTAGAACAGAAAAAATAATCTAAAACAAAATAAAAATATTTTGTTTTATTTCAGAATTAGGAAAATAGTATCTAAAACAAAAATTTAAATATTTTCCTATGTTAGAAACAAATAAACAAGATCTAAAACAAAAAAAAAAATTATTTTTCCTATTTCAAAAATAGGAAAACAAAACCTATTACAGACCTAAAGTACTAAGCAGAAATCCCTAAAACAAAGAAATAGTACAAACATGCAAAACAAGAACTAAAAGACTATAATAATAATTTCTAAGGTTCAAAAGGTACCTAGGACACTTAGAGAGTGAATCTAGAGAACTTGACCTATTTTCATGCAATCAAGTGATTCTGGAAGATAAACACAAATCTGTCAAATAAGCACAAATTTTCATCTTGTAATTTTACAACTTCTTGGTGTTTTTTTACTAATTTCAAAATTTATAGAACCTGTAAAAACAAAAAACAAGGAAAATAGTTATTCACATTGGACCTTATCCAATCCTCTAAATAGTCCCTAGAAACTTCATATGGGGATCAAGCTCCAATGCTCACTTAAGGGATGTAGGAAAAAACAAAAATAAAATGCTAAAAATAAAAATACTTGAAAAGAGATGAGAGAAAGTTATACTCCATGATAGATGTTGTAATGACCCTCCTCGCACGATTAATGAAAAAGAATAAAATATGTTAATAATTACCTTTTCTTGTGGGACAAGGTACTGTTGATAGCTTCTTTGAGTGCAGGACAACCACAGGAAGGCAATGAAGGGAAGCAAGTCAGTGGAAAATATAAGAGGGGAAGTGATGATTTGGCTCGTGAGCACATGGAAACTCGTGTTTGCATATCATTTAGGTGCATTATTGCGTGAGTTAAATTGGTTTGAATAGTGCATGCTGGCAATGAATGAGAAATATTTTGAGGTGGTGATGATGATGGGAGCCACTAGTTTGAATAGTCATGTGATTGTGTGCTATTGATGCATGAGTGTGTATGACTAATTTATGAAATGCTCTATTGTTGGCTTGTATGATTAAAGGTGGTAAAGAAGATGTTTTAGTCTTGGAAAAATTACCTTTAATTGGTTTGGGTAAAGTTTACCTTTATATTGTCATTACTCTAGGGAAAGGTGATTTTTACAAAGAAGAATAATTATTTTATTCCTTACCTTTCTAAAAAAGAAAAAAAAGTTAAGCAAGGTGTGGTGGATGTGTTGTTTTGTTCGCATCTTTGTATTTAAATATTTATAAGGTTGTGGAAAACAATGGATAAAGGGAAGTGAGGCTCCACGCAAGGCTTTGATGGTGGACAGCATGGGCGGTTGGAAGACCGAAATTTCCTCCACGAAGAGGGTAGTGTTGTTCCAACTTAGATGCCTGGTGGAGAGTGAAAAACATAGGTTGTTTTATTCATTGCTTGTTGTTCATAGGAGGATGAACTCCGTGCTAGTGGAGAGTACGTTATTGTTATTTTTGTTAATGAAAAGGTGGTGTGCGAGGAACATGGGAGGTAACCATAATGATTCATTAATTGCATTCGGTTAAGGACAAGACGGGGAGGAGACGAAGGGAGAGGAGAGCATTCGGGGCATTCGACGAACACGGGCGAATGGATAGTGGAAGGAGATCTTCAGGGCAGGGAAGCAAATTTTACAGGTTGGTAATATTGCTTGGTTCTGTGTGGAAAATATTTTAGATTTCTTTTATGAAAGAATAAGCCACCGTGTGTGAAATGAAACCTTGGTTTGAAAAAGAGAACTTGTTGGTTGAATGAATTGTTCTATGAATGATGAACTATGTTCAAATGAATGTGTGAATGTAGAATAGTTGCTAAGTTCATTGTTATGAATACCGAAAGATGAAAGTAATGAAAAACAAAAGATGGTTTTACTATTTCGAAAGCTTGACTGTTTGGATAACGTAATGTTTGCTTGTATATACTTTGATAGTGCTATGGATAGCCGATGTGGGTTGGATTGTAGTAGCAAAATAAAGTATTTTATTTAAAATGATTGTTGTAGATGTTGTTATGACACTGTCGTGTAGATTGCATTAAAAGGAATATAAATGTCTAACTTGTTTAGAGTGAATTGAATATGTAGATTGGTTTTGTTTAAATATAAATAGTAGAGAAGGCTTCTATGATATCTGGTGTGAGAAGATTTGGGAAGCCCAATGCATTCTTGTGTGTGTATTCTGGTTAAATCTTAGATTGCATGTTAGTTGCATGTTTAAATTGAGTCGTATCTGATCCCCGATGGCTAGCTCAAACTCTAGTGAGAGTATTGAATTGCATAGAATAGTGGGCATCGTGATGAAGACTCATACGTAGGTTGGTAGTGGAAACTTGCACTGAGGATTTAATGAAACTTAGAGGCATGCATTGAATTCCTTTCTTGTTGGACGGGGAAATTATTATGTTGTATAGAGGTCCACTGGTTAGAAATCTATATAGTTGTTTTGCACTACAGCAATAGAGTTCATTTTGTGAAACAAAGCTTGTTGTAAAAACAATATGTAAATTGAGAATCTCTCTTTCATGCTTACGGAAAGTAACTGAGTGTTGAGATCTTTGTATTGTTAATGCATATTAAGATATCATGTATTGTGGCAATTGTGACTATTAAAGGATACTTGTAAATGAGTTTTTGTTTATGCACCAAAATGAATTGCTTTGTGTAATAAGTAATTTGATATATTGCTATTGAAGATGTGTTATCTTGTCTTTTCTATTTCCTTGTTATTCATCAATTGTTTTATGGAGAAAACCTTGGTAACAACTAGTTATAATTTTATTTACTATAAAAGCTAAGAAGGCAAGGAGCGCCCAAGAAGGTGTTGTAGATGTTTGTCCTATTGAGTAGATAGTTGGTGATGATAAAGTAGGGTGTTTACCTAAATTTTGGTCTAGCTCAAAATTAAACCAAAGTAAAAGCACATGAGTGTTCTCAAAAATGAAAAGCATCAATTTAATATTTTCAACCTCATAGCAAGAATGAATATTGCTAGTGTTGGTAGCAATACATTTATAATTATATTTTAAACAAAAACTAAGACTAAAGGAAAATGGAAACAACCGTGGATAACTGAAATGGTTAATTATTCTAACAAAATGATTTTTGGATTGAATGGTAAACTTAATACCTTATAGGAATAGTAGATCCTTGAGTTAAAGATACCTTTATTTGGTACTATATTATAGACCTCTTTAGAAAATATAATCACCATGTAGTAATAAAATGAAGTTATTTCTAGAGAAGGTAGTACCACAGAAAGTTGACTTAGATACTCTTTAGAACATGAATGTTAGAAGAAGTATCGAGTTCAAAGAAAGAATAGACCTAAAACTTAAACAAATATTCATCCGAGTAAAATTAGGGTGCGGGTAGGCACAGAGATAATTTGGGATAGCTATCGATTGAAGGGAATGACCTTAAAGGGATTTGGTCAGATCAGAATGAGAAAGTGGTATGGGACACTTTTTCTAGGTTGGTTCCAAAGAACACTATGATAAGTTCCATACTAATCAAACTTTACCATGAATGGACATAGGGTTTGGTATGGGACAAGCCTCTATGAGTTGCGATGGTATTAGGTAATGAAGACCAAGGTCCAGGAATGGACATGGCACTAGCTGCTTCTAAAAAAGGGAATACCAGTTAGTCACAAAGGCATGATTACGTTGAGTGCTTCCACATTGGGTATAAGCAAGTCGATTGGTTCGACAAAGATACAGTGTGTGGAGGTTAGGGAAAGAAAGTGTCCCCCTCTAGGTGTTATGGGCCCTAGAGGATAACCCTCATCATGGTTCGGTCCTCATGCTGGAATATGTGGATGATAAATGAGTTAACCGATACCACTGAATGGCATATTTATGGGATTTAGCTAATCTCATCCACTTGGGAGACTGGTTGCAGTAGTCTTGAACCCAAAAGTGGTATGTTGTGCTTGTGTTGAACTATTTGTAAGTAAAAAAAAGAGATGAACATAATACAAGGGATGATATTTGATGTAAATAATTTTATTATCAACTTGTTTGTTAGGGAAAACAATTATAGTCAGAATAGTTGAAATAAAAAAAGTTATTGGTTTTTGATTACCTTTATTTTGGACAACCAGGTGAGTGGGTTGTTACATATGGTATCAGAGCAGAATTGATTCTAAAGTTGTAGAACTTTATGTGTAAAATAGAATAGTTATCAAAAAACTAATTAACTACCTCTTTCACTTATAGGACAATGGCACGAATGTTGCGAGGTGGGTCCTCACGAAATCCTACGGGAGGTAGGGAGGAGGAAAGCACCGAAAGGCCTGTAAGAGGACCACATACAAATTTAAATAAAGAAGGTCCTCAATGTGAAAGGAGGTAGAAAAGAGTTCACGAGATTCCTTTGAATGAAACTAGTGGGGAAGGGGGAAACCTTGCAAAAATGGTTAAATTATTGCAAGTACAAATGGAAAATCAAAGGGAAGAAATGGCCCAATAGAAAACTCACATGGCCCAACAACAGGAACTTATTGCCCAACAACAATGAGTCATAGATGACTTAGCGAGAAATAGGGAAACTAGATTAGGCAGGACAGTGGAAGTGCCAGGGGAACCTGAGGGATCCAGTGCTGGAAGGGCAAGAGTGAGTAAGGAATTGGATAGAAATTTAAAGAAAGTTGTAATAACCAAGTTTAATGGAAGAGATGATGGAGAGTCAACTAAAAATTGGTTAAGTGAACTAGAGTCCTACTTCTCTCTAGTAGTTCTATCTTCTAAATCCAAAACAAGCCTTGGCAGTTATGAACATGACCAAAATTGCTCTAGACTGGTGGAAATCTTACAAGAAGGGGCATGAGGTGGAGGTTACTAATCTCAAGTGGGAGGAGTTCATCAAAGAATTCAGAGATAGATTTTTGATGAGACAATATTATGTGGAAAAGTTTGGGGAATTCTCAAATTTGAGATAGGAAAATATGTCGATCCGAGAATATCACCAAAATTTCATACAACTATTGAAGTATGTGACTCAATATGAAAGCAATGAGGAAATGAAAACTTAGAAGTTCATTCTGGGATTGCATCCTAGAATCATGATGGTGGTAAATATGCATAATCCCATCAATTTACCTTCTGCTTTTGATTTAGCAAGAAAAGAGGAAGCTAATCAGGAAACAAGAAAAGCATATTTCAATTATCAAAAGCTATCAGAGAAGGAGAAATATGAGCTTAGAAAGTGAAAAAGTGTTGGTTTCATGAAATGGGAAAAGGAGCATAATAAGAAACCTAAAGGGGGAGATCAGATTAAACAAGGGGGCAAAAATAAACCCAGTTACCAAGGAGGTAAATTCAGGAAGGATGTTAAAGAGTTTTCCAAAAGATAGGACCAAAAAATAGTGGGTCAAGGAAAGGAAAGGGAAACTACATCCATGAATAGAAATGAAAACATCAACAGAGGCAATAGAGCTCCACCGGGTGGATGTTGGGTGTGCAAAGGGGCTCATTATGCCAACAAATATCCACATAGAGCTGATCTACCACCAAAAACTCTAGAAGAAGCCAACCACAAGATTTATGTGGCCACAGGTAGCTCTAAACTCAATGGGTAAATTACTCCTTTTTTATTAAATGGAATTTTTTTGGTAAAAGCATGCAAATTTTGATTGATAGTGGGTCAACTGATAGTTTTATATCAACTAGTTTAGTACGAGATTCACCTGTTAGACCTAGATTCTTGGAAAATGGTTGGAAGGTAGAGTATGGATCAGGGTAATCTCACCATGTTAATCAGTGTCTCTTTGATTCCCACATTGCTTTACCACAAGGAAGGATAAATTGGCATCTATATGTGGCACCTTTGCATGCGTTTGATATTATTTTAGGAGTTGATTGGTTAAAAGCTCACAAGGCCCTTTTGAACTTTGAAGAAATATGGGTGGAATTTGTGGATGGATCTTCTCAAAGGATTAGAATTAATTGTGGGTGAGGGGAAGTAAAATCCCATCTATTGTCTGCAATGCAACTTAAAAAGGTTATTAAGAAGAAGGGTATGATATTTATAGTAAATATGAATAGAAGAGAAGAGTCTGGGGATGAGATCAATATTTTCCAGAAACATCCAGTATTAGGTGCATTCAAAGATGTATTTCCTGAGGAACTACCAGGATTACCTCCTTAGAGGGAATTTGATTTTTTAATTGAGTTGTTGCCTAATGCAACACCAATTGCTAGGTCACCTTACAGGATGACTCCTATAGAGTTGCAAGAGTTAAAGATGCAACTACAGGATTTTCTTGAAAAGGGGTTGATTAAACCTAGTGTGTCACCCTAGGGAGCTCCTATTATTTTTGTTAAAAAGAAATATGGTACCTTAAGAATGTGCATAGACTATAGAATGTTGAATAAGGTTACTATCAAAAATAGGTATTCATTACCAATAATTGATGATTTATTTGATCAACTAAGAGGAGCAACTACCTTTTCAAAAATTGATTTGAGATGTGGATATCATCAATTAAGAATCTAGGAAGAAGATACTTCTAAAACAACATTTAGAACAAGATATGGGTATTTTGAGTTTACAGTTTTACCCTTTGGGTTAACTAATGCCCCAGCATGTTCATGAACCTCATGAACAACATTTTTAGAGAGCAATTGGATAAGTTTGTACTAGTATTTTTGGATGATATTTTAGTTTATTCCAAAAATAAAGAAGAGCATGATCGACACTTGGGTACAGTGCTTGAGATTCTTAGGAAGAATCAATTGTATGGGAAATTGTCAAAGTGTGAGTTTTATACTCCACAAGTGCAATATCTTGGGCATATAGTCTCTATTGAAGGAATAGTAGTAGATCCCAAGAAAATAGAAGCAATTATGGATTGGCCAGCACCTACTAATGTTATAGAGGTGCGAAGTTTTATGGGACTTGTAGGATATTATAGGTGATTTGTAAAAGGATTTTCAAGAATTGCCCAACCTATTACAAACCTTCAGAGAAAAGAGAAAAGCTTCAAGTGGATAGAGCAGTGTGAGGAGGCTTTTCAAGTTTTGAAAGAAAGGTTGACAACTGCACCAATCCTGTAGTTACCTGATCCTAATAAGCAATTTATAGTCTATACAGATGCATCAATCGAAGGGTTAGGTGGGATTTTGATCCAAGGTGATGCAATAATTGCTTATGAGTCTAGGAAGCTCAAAAGACATGAAGTCAATTATACCACTCATGATTTAGAGTTGGCAATGGTGGTACATGCTTTGAAAGTTTGGTGACATTACCTTCTAGGAAAACCATTTGAGTTAAAGTTAGATCATCAGAGTTTGAAGTATATATTTACTCAACCCATGCTAAATGCTAGACAATGATGTTGGCTAGAGTTCTTAGCGGAATATGATTTTGGGATTGAGTACATAAAGGGTAAATAAAATAAGGTCATTGATGCTTTGAGTTGAAGAGGGTGTATAACCGTAATGAAAAATACCAATATGATCTATTAGAGCAAATTAAGATAGGGTAAGCAAAAGATGACTTTTGCCAATCATGTATAGGAGCAAATGAATAGGAAGCAGATAAGGTTACAGATTATCCTTGGAAATATGGTTTACTTTATTTTAGAAATAGGTTGGTGGTACCCAACTTGAGAGGATTGAGAGAAACAATCCTTAGGGAGGCGCATAACACTCCCTACTCCATGCATCCAAGAAGTGCAAAGATGTGAGAGAATCTAAAGAAGGCATATTTTTGGCCTGGTATGAAAAAATATATTACCAATTATGTGGCCAAATGCTTGGAATGTCAAAAGGTGAAGGTGGAACACCTACATCCAATAGGAAAACTATATCCACATGAGATACCCACACAGAAGTGGCAAGTAGTGTCAATGGATTTTATAGTGGGATTACCTAAAACAAGGTTCAGGCATGATGCAATTATGGTAATTATGGATAAACTAACTAAGGTTGCACATTTTATACCAGGTAATGTGCAAGATGATGCAATTGTTGTAGCAAGTAAGTTTGCCAAGGAAGTGGTAAGACTCTACGACTTTCCAGAAGTTATAATCTCTGATAGAGACTCTCATTTCACCTCTGAATTTTGGTAAGCATTGCATCGAGCATTAGGGACCAGACTGAATATCAGTACTGCTTATCACCTAGAAATAGATGGTTAGACTGAGAGGGTGAACCAAGTGCTTGAGGATATGTTGTGAATGTACTACATGGATCAACATACTAAGTGGGAAGACTACTTATACTTAGTAGAATTTGCATATAACAATAGTTATCATGCTTCACTGGGTATGGCACCCTTCGAAGCCCTGTATGGGAGAAGGTGCAAAATTCCCTTATCTTGGGATAATCTAGAGGATCGGGTAGTGATCGGCCTAAAAATGATAAAAGAAATGGAAGAGCAATTGAAAAGAATTTAGCAGAAGTTGAAAGAGGCCGTAGATCACCAGAAGAGCTATGTGGACCTCAAATGAACACCGAGGGAATACTTAGTGGGAGACCGAGTATTCTTAAGGGTAAAGCCAACAAAAAGTTCAATTAAATCTTCCAAACTTGACTCTCATTATGTGGGTCCATTTGAGATCACAGATAAGATAAGCCCTGTTGCATACAGATTAGCTCTACCACCAAGCTTATCCAAGATCCATAATGTCTTTCATGTGTCTCTCCTTAGAAAATATATTTTTGATCCTACTCATATTTTGGATGTTTCCAATCTGCAGATGACAGATCTATTAAGGATTGAGGTGCGACCTGTTCGCCTACTTGGTTTTCGAACCAAGAATTTGAGAAAATAAAATATAGAACAATGTCGAGTCCAATGGGACCACTACTCAGACCAAAATGCTACATGGGAAGATGTAGCAGAAATGCAATGACAATTTCCTTATTTGTTTGAGTAGATAAAGACTTTTTCATAAAACTATGATAAAATTTTGGGACTATATGTATAAAATATATTTGATGAACTACAAGGTAGAGTAGATTATGACTATTTTGGTATTGATGTGGTTCATGTATGGGCTACAATGGAAATATGTATTTGATTTCCTTTATGACATAATCAATGATGTGATTATATGGTGACCATAAATGAAATGATGTATTTTCTTTATGATGATAAATATGTTGGCAATATTTGGAATCAAATGGCAAAGTGAAATTTGATTTAGTGATATTACATGAAAGTAAAAGTTAAAGAATGTTCATATGTTTCATTTCTTTTGCTTCACTTAATTTTAAACATAGGGACTGTGTTTATCTCTAGCAGGGAAGGATGTAATGACCCTCCTCACATGATTAATAAAAAAGAATAAAATATGTTAATAATTACCTTTTCTTGTGGGACAAGGTACTGTTGATGGCTTCTTTGAGTGCAGGTTAGTCAGAGAAAGGCAATGAAGAGAAGCAAGTCAGTGGAAAATATAAAAAGGGAAATGATGATTCGGCTCACGAGCACATGGAAACTCGCATTTGCATATCATTTAGGTGCATTATTGCGTGAGTTAATTTGGTTTGAATAGTGCATGCTGGCAATGAATGAGAAATATTTTGAGGTGGCGATGATGATGGGAGCCACTAGTTTGAATAGTCATGTGATTGTGTGCTATTGATGCATGAGTGTGTATGACTAATTTATGAAATGCTCTATTGTTGGCTTGAATGATTAAAAGTGGTAAAGAAGATGTTTTAGTCTTGGAAAAATTATCTTTAATTTGATTTGAGTAAAGCTTATCCTTCTATTGTCATTACTTTAGGGAAAGGTGATTTTTACAAAGAAGAATAATTACTTTATTCCTTACCTTTCAAAAAAAGAAACGTTAAGCAAAGTGTGGTGGATGTGTTGTTTTGTTCACATATTTGTTTTTAAATACTTATAAGGGTGTGGAAAAACAATGGATAAAGGGAAGTGAAGCTCCACGCAAGGCATTGATGGTGGACAACGTGGGCGGTTGGAAGACCGAGTTTTCCTCCACAAAGAAAGTAGTGTTGTTCCAACGAAGATGCTTAGTGGGAAAGCAAAAAACATAGATTATTTTTATTCATTACTTGCTATTGATGGGAGGAAGAACTTCATACTAGTAGGGAGTACATGATGGTTATTTTTGTTAATGAAAATATGGAGTGCGAAAACATGGGGGGAACCATAATGTTGGATTAATGACATTGAGTTGAGAGGATACGGGGGGAAGGAGAAAAAATAAGGAGAACGTGGAGGATTGAGTGCATTCGGCTAGCAAGCGTGAACAGAAAATGGATGTGATCTTCAGAGCATGGAAGTAAACCTATAGGTCGGTAAAAATTACTTAGTTCTATGTGCAAACATTTTAGATTTCTTTTATGAAAGAAAATAAAGCCACTGGTATGTGAAACGAAACCTTGGTTTGAAAAATAAAATTTGCTAGTTGTGTGAATTATTCCATGTATGATGAACTATGTTCATCTGAATGTGTGGATGTAGAATAGTTGCTAAGTTCACTATTATGAATACTAAAAGATGAAAGCAATGAAAAAAAATATGGTTTTACTATTTTGAAAAACTTGACTGTTGGATAACGTAATGTTTGCTTGTATATACTTTGATAGTGCTATGGATAGCCGATGTGGGTTGGATTGTAGTAGTAAAATAAAGTATTTTATTTAAATGGTATTGTAGACACTGTTATGACACTGTCATGTAGATTGCAGTAAAAGGAATATAAATGTCTAACTTGTTTAGAGTAAATTGAATATGTGGAATGGCTTTGTTATTTAAAAAAAAAATGGAGAAGGCTTCTGTGATATCTGGTGTGAGAAGATTTGGGAAGCCCAATACGTTCTTTTGTGTGTGTATTCTAGTTAAATCTTAGATTACATGTTAGTTGCATGTTTATTTTTGAGCCGTATCTGATCCTCGATGGATAACCCGAACTTTGGTGAGAGTATTGAATTGCATGGAATAGTGGGCATTGTGATGAAGATTCATGCACGGATTGGCAGTGGAAACTTACACTAAGGATTTAATGAAACTTTGAGGCTCGCACTGAATTCCTTTCCTATTTGGATGGGAAAAATTATTATGTTGTATAGAGGTCCACTGGGTAGAAACCTATATAGTTGTTTTGCACTGCAACAATAGAGTTCATTGTGAAACAAAGCTTGTTGTAAAAATAATATGTAAATTGAGAATTTCTCTATGTGCTTACGAAAAGTAACTGAGTGTTGAGGTATTTAATTTGTCAATGGATATTAAAATATCTTGTATTGTGGAAATTGTGACTACTGAAGGATACTTGTGAATGAGATGTTTATGCACCAAAATGAATTGCTTTGTGTAATAAGTAATTCGATAAATTGCTATTGAAATGTATTATCTTGTCTTTTCTATTTCTTTGTTATGCTTCATTTATGTTATGGAGAAAACCATGTTAAACAATTGGTTATAAATTCTAATATTTTCTATTAAAGATGAGAAGGCAAGGAGCGCCCAAGAAGGTGTTGTAGATGTTTTTCTTGGAGTAGTTAGTTGATGGTGATAGAGTAGGGTGTTTAACTAATTTTGGTCTAGCTCAAAATTATACTTTTGCAAAGCACATGAAAGTTCTCAAAAATGAAAAGCATCAGTTTAATGTTTTCAACCTCATAGCAAGAAAGAATATTGCTAGTGTTGGTAGCAATACATTTTGAATATGCTTTAATTTAAGAAAGGCTAAGACAAAAAGGGAGATGAAACAACCGTGGACAACCAAATTGATTAAATATTCTAGCAAAATGATTTTTGGATTAAATGGTAAATTAATACCTTATAAGAATAGTAGATCCTTGTGTTAAAGATACCTTTATTTGGTACTATATATAGACCTCTTTAGAAAAGATATTCACCATGTAGTAATAAAATGAAGTTGTTTCTAGAGAAGGTAGTACCACAGCAAGTTGACTTAGATACTCTTTAGAACATAAGAATGTTAGAAGAAGTATCGAGTTCAAAGAAAAATAGACCTAAACTTTAAACAGATATTCATCCAGGTAAAATTAGGGTGTGGGTAGGCACAGAGATAATTCGGGACAACTACCGACTGAAGGGAATGGCCTTAAAGGGATTTGGTCAGATCAGAAACAAGAAAGTGGTATGGGATACTTTTTCTAGGCTGGTTTCGAGGAACACTGTGATAAGTTCCATACTAATCAAACTTTGCCATGAATGGACATAGGGTTTGGTATGGGATAAGCCTTTGTGAGTTGCGATGGTATTAGGTAATGAAGACCAAGGTCCGAGAATGGACATGGCACTAGCTACTTTCAAAAAAGGAATACCAGTTAGTCACAAGGGCACGATTACGCTGAGTGCTTCCACATTGGGTATAAGCAAGTCGATGGGTTCGACAAAGATATAGTGTGTGGAGGCTAGGGAAAGAAAGTGTCCCCCTCTAGGTGTTATGGGCCCTAGAGGATAACCCTCACCGTGGTTTGATCCTCATGCTAGAATATGTGGATGATAAATGAGTTAACCGATACCACTGAATGGCATGTTTATGGGATTTAGCTAATCTCGTCCACTTGGGAGACTGGTTGTAGTAGTCTTGAACCCAAAAGTGGTATGTTGTGCTTGTGTTGAACTATTTGTAAGTAAACAAAAGAGATGAACATAATACAAGGGATGATTTCTGATGTAAATAATTTTATTATCAACCTGTTTGATAGGGAAAACAATTATAGTCAGAATAGTTGAACTAAAAAAAAAGTTATTGGTTTTTGATTACCTTTATTTTGGACAACCAGGTGAGTGGGTTGTTATAGATGCCTCAAAGTCCTCAAGGTTTTTGAGTTCTCCAAGTGATTTATTGAGGATGTTCTAAATCTATGTTTGTTGTGTTCATTGAATTGTCAATTTTTTATTGTGCATGTGCAAGAGAAACAAGAAAAAAGAACAAAAAAAGCAAGAACCTATGCAAAAGAGAATTTGGTGAAGGTTTGAAGCTAAGGTTTTGAAGGCAAAAAAAAAATTGTTTGAAGGAAGGGTTTCAAAAAGGAGTGAGTGAGGGTTTAAGAAGGACTTTAGGTAGATAAAGGAGGATTTTGGAGATAAAGGAAAATAAAGGGTTTTGAAAGAGGGGAAAGGAAGAATTTTATGTTTGTAAAAAAGGGGATTTGGAAGAAAAGAGGGAGAAATGGAGGAAGCTAGAGGTTTAAAAAAGGATAAATAGAGAAGGCAATAGAAAGGGAAGAAGAGTTAAAAAAAAATGAAGAAGGGACAAGAAAATAGAAAAAATAAGTGTTAGAAAAATCTCAAAGCTTGCACAAGTGTTAGAGCTGACAAGATGCCAAAATACCAATTTTTCAAAATTTTGTTAGAAAAATTTATATGCCACAGGGTAGGGTGTATTTATAGAAACTTCAATAAGATTAACCTCGCATAGTTAAAATTTATATAATATTCTTTAGAGTTTAATTAAATTTTATTCATTTTAATTTAAATTTTATTTTAAATTATTTTTTAAAAATTATATTTATTAACTTTATTATTTTTTTAGAGTGATGGTGATCATTTTATCCCAAGTGAGTTCTGGAAGGAATGTATCGAGTGCGGTAGCAACGGGGAACCTCAAACTAGGCGAGATCCCCAACATTGTTACAGAGGAGGGCACTGATGAGCCAGATGTTGATGCTGAAATGGACTTTTTTGTTGGGTGGGAGAAAGACTTTGGGAAGGACCCTCGTACAAGAACGAGGGCTATCCCAAGTTAGGAGGGACCGGTATTGGGCCCTCCGATTCTACATATTATCTTGAAAATGTCATGGGTACCAAATCACAAAAATCTACCAAGGATCGAAGCCCTTTGATAGCAATCGAAGAAGACTTAGTCATTCTAGAAACCCTAATGGGTGAATATCTTTCCTGAGAAGAACATTCTTTGATTGGGAAGTTCATAGGCGATAAATTGAACATGGAATCCATTCGATGGTGGGCCACTACCAGGTGGAAAGTTTTAGGTAATCTTGAGATTGTAGCTCTCCCTAGAGAGTTCTTTCAAATCAGATGCAACCCGCATTCTAATAGTAGGGTCGTGGTTCTATGGGAAGAGGAGTTTTTTATTCACATATGGTGGGAATATTTCAATGTCGAAACTCAAAGCATAAATTTTGCTCTAGTGTGGGTTCATCTTTCGGGACTCCCTAATCAATTTTGGCATGAAGACATCCTACAAGAAATAGGTAGATACATAGGGAAAATGGTAACCATGGATTCAACCACCAAAGCTCACACTAGGTTGACCCAAGCTAGAATATGCGTCAACACAAATCTTGATTCCTAGCTCCCAACTCAAATAAATATAGTCTATGGTTCCTTCCACCACTACCAAGCCATAGAGTATGAAAACAAACTAGCTTTTTGCATTGAATGCCAAACTCAAGGACACCTCAAGTCCCACTGCCCCTCACTTAGACCATATAAGAAGGTATATTTTGGCAACCATATCTATGAGAACAAGGCGTTCGCTTCCCTAGGAATCCCCCAATGCAATATAATAGGTAAATCTATAGCAAAAATCCTCATCAGGAAGCACCAGGGCAAAACCCTATGGCAAACAAAGGAAAGAAAAAAGTGCAACCAAAAAAATCAAAGGACCAAGCTCATATAAGATCCATGTTCGCTCATCCTAATCGATTTGATATTCTAGGAAATATCACCCACTCTGATTCAAAAATAAATGAAGGGTTATTCACTCAGCAAGAAAATGATATGTCGAATCCAAATTTTGACCTCAAAATCCCCACCATCGAAGATATTTTACAGTATCCCCTTCCCACCAGTAGCCTTGTCTTATCTCCAATCAACCTAGCTTCTCCTGATCTCCCCCTAAAAAATTTCTTTCCCAAGAGGCTGCCGAGAAAACAAAAGCAAATTTCAATCCCAAAAACACTCGAAGCTCCAAAAAATCTTATGTCGATGTTGGAAATGACAATAAAAGGGGAAGGCCCAATATCTAAGAGCAAATAAGAATCCAAACTACCGAGGACATAGCCAATAGATTCCAAAAAACCCTTGTACTTGAAATGTTTACTCACCCGAAGGAAGATCCCAAATTATCCAAACCGCCTGTGCAACAGTCAAAAGGGGACAAGAAATCATCTAAAGTTTCCAGATTATGATACTCTCATGGAATGTGACGGGCCTCAACAGTGCGATCAAGCATAGGTTGGTAAGCAATTTTAAAAAATAAACCAAACCAACAATCCTCATTATTCAAGAGATCAAGTTAGATCAGTCAAAAGCATGCAAGGTGGGCAACACCATTTGGAAAAATAGTGGAAGCATTTTTAGTCCCAACCAAGGTCCATAGAGAAAGTGGATGGTAGAGTAATATCGTCCTTAGATAGAGTTATAAATATCATATTATTTTGCAAAGACAACGATTAATGTTGGATATTGTCTAATATCTACGGCCCAAACAATCCCCTCAGTAGGAGTTCCTTTTGGGACCAACTAAGTCAAATGAGGTAGGCTTTCAAAAATTTCCCTTGGGTTTTGGCTGGGGATTTCAACTCCTCCTTTTACCATTCAGATAAGGCATGCGGCAATGACATTCCTACCAAAAGTATTCAGGACTTCCATGGGTTTGTCATTGAGAAAAACCTAATGGATATCCAAATCTGGGGAGCTCAATTCACATGGAATAACAGAAGAATAGGGAAAAATCTGATCCAAGTTAAGCTAGACATATTTTTTTCTATCACAAGAAGCCATACCTCTGTTTGGCAATGCCTCCCTCACTTCCCTGCCCATAATCGAATCAGATCATAGTCCTCTCCTGTTCGATGCTAACAAGCCTCCAGTTTTCAAGACCCCTTTCATATTTGAGGCAATGTGGGTTCTCCACCCAGATTTACATAATCAAATTGCAGGGTGGTGGCAATAGTAGGTGGATGGATCCCCCATTGCTCAAGTTACCCAAAAATTCAAAATAATCAAAGACCACATCAAAATTTGGAACAAGTGTTTGGTAATATTTTTGAAAATAAGGAGTAAATCACCAACAAGCTCAAAGCCATAGAAGAGAAAATTTAGAAAGGATAGATGAGCATACAAATTAGGAATGAAGAGAAAAATCTCCTTGCCAATTACCACAACATTCTAGCCAAGGAAGAAATGTATTGGAGACAAAATTCTAGAGCCTTGTGGCTCAAGGATGGGGACTCAAACACAAAAATTTTCCATGCTTCCACTCTTCATCATAGAAGCTCCAATAAGATCAAGGAGTTAATAAACAGTGATGGCACAAGTGTGAGAGACATCCACCTCATCAGAAATGAAGCAGTCACCTTATTTGAAAAAATGTTGGGAATAAATTCCACTATTTTCAAACAGGCCCAGAATCAGCTTCTTCAACATATTCCAAATCTGGTATCCCTTGAAATGAATGACATGCTCATCAAGGACCTTACCAATGAAGAAATAAAGTAGGATATTTTCTCCATGGCCCCTGATAAAGCTCCGAGGCCTGATGGCTTCTCCCCTAGGTTTTTTCAAACTTACTAGGATATCATAGAGGTTGACATTTGCAAATCCATTATTCACATGCAAAAATCCAAAGCCATCCCTAGAAGCACCAACTATACCTTCATCGCCTTAATCCCTAAAGGCCCTGAGTGCAAATCCATGAATGACTATAGACTAATTAGTCTATGCAATGTCATATACAATATTCTTTCTAAAGCTTTGACAACAAGGCTCAAAGAAATGCTCCCACTCATTATATATCATTGTCAAGGTAGCTCGGTCAAATTAAGGTCCATTCATGATGGCATAATCACCTTGCATGAAGTCCTCCACTCAGCTTTCCAAAATAAGAAAGTAATCCTTTTTCTCAAATTAGATATCAGTAAGGATTTTGACTAGGTAAACAGGGATTTCCTCCTGGTTATTCTTCAAAAATTTTGTTTTCACAAGGAATGGATTAATGTAATCAGAGGCTGCATATCCAACCCTCATTTCTTAGTCTTGGTTAACGGATCACCCGCATGTTATTTCCCTAGCGATAGAGGCATCAGGCAGAGAGACCCCCTATCACCCATCCTTTTTATAATGCTCGTTGAATATCTAGGAAGAGCACTTAAGAGTGTTGTTAGTGAGAAAACTATCATAGGGATCAGGGCTACCTCGATTCTAAACTCGTTATCGCACCAGCAATTTGTGGATGACACAATACTCGTTATCTATGCTTCAATAGTGGAGGCCAAGATGATCAAAAAAATCCTTGATTTATATGAGAAAGTGACTGGGCAAGAAATCAACTATAACAAAAGTAAAAGCTTCTTCATCAATACCCCCTTTCCAGGAAAATTAAAATCGGGCATATTCTTCAATGTAGCATTGGTGAGTTCCCTACTCGCTATTTGGGGCTTCCTCTTTTTACAGTCATCCCAAATTATCTATGTGGAGTCATGTGGTGGAAAGGATAAACAAAAAGTTAGTTGGATGGAAAGGGGCTTTTCTAACCCAAGCAGGTAAAATCACTCTTACTGCAGCATACCTCCAAAGCATCCCAACCTATTTCCTCTCAGTATTCAAAGCTCTTACTTTAGTTTATGCCCAAATCGAGCAAATACAAAAAATATTCCTATGGGGAGGCACAAAGGAGAAGCAAAAGATTCATTTGGTTGGATGGAAAAAGGTTTGTTGGCCAAAAAACCAAGGGGGTCTAGGACTTAGAATAATCAAGCATATGAACACTACTCTGTTGGCTAAGCAAGCCTGGAAAATTCATACAAGTTTCAATGCTGAATGGGTGTCAATAATACAAAGGAAATATCTTCAGCATAAATAATTCACTGATGAAGATATTTCCAAAGAGGGGTCAGCTTTTTGAAGATCAATTATTCATTTTATAGAAGTTCTCCATAAAGGTTGAAGATGGCAGCTGGGAACAGGTACTGCCATAAACTTTTGGACAGACAGGTGGGTTAGTGATCAGCCCCTAGTTGAAGATGATGAGATATCTATCCTAAAACCTATCCTTGATGGCACCATAGGCAGCAAAGTAGCAAACTTCATCCAAAATATCAATGGGTCTAAAAGATGGAAAGACCTCAACATTAACTCAAATGATGGGCACATAACCAGGGTAGTGAGGGCTTTGGCTCTTATGCTGAATACTACAGTGATTTCGATAGATGGAAGAGAAGACTTTCTAATTTGGAAAGAAATGGATAGTGGATGTTTTTTTGTCAAATTTGCCTACCAAATTATCCTCAATCCACAACAAGCTCCCTTCTCTCCTAGCCAAATCTAGATCAAGCACCTCATCCCTAAAGTGGTAGTGTTTTCCTGGCTGGAAATTCAAAACAAGATTCTAACCACTAATAATCTCATCAAGAGGGGGATGATGGTACCCAACATATGCCACCTGTTCTATAAAGCTTGGGAATATGTCAACCATCGTTTTACTAAATGTGACCTCTCTTATACTATGATGAGTAACTTACTATCCAGTTAATGGTATCAATTGGGTCCAACCCAAATCCCTAGTAGAGCTTTTCACTCAATGGTCTAGTCCTTTCAAAAACCCTTGGTTGAAATCCTTGTGTAAAATGTGCACTCACCATTTCTTATCATAGGTATGGCTAGAAAAAAATAGCAAGGTGTTCTCTAATAGTCCCAAGGACCCTACCTCCATTGCTAGTAAAATTATCAGCTTTGCCATAGAGAACTCCCAGTTCATCCCTTGCAAAGAACCCCCTGATGTGGGATTGAAGCTTTTTCTGTTCAGTAGTGTTAATATCCCCAGGGAAGATAATCCTCGTGTCACTCATCCCCACCCAAGACACACCTATTCATGGAAATCCCCCTTGACAGGATGGCTCAAGATCAATTTTTATGGAGCTTCTATAGGAAACCCAGGAATGGCAGGGGCAAGAGGACTGGTTAGAGATAGCAGCAACAATATTGTGGTTGCCTTTGCGAAGAACCTAGGCATTCAAACTAATCACGTAGCAGAAGCCCATGCCCTGTGGAGAGGTCTCAGCATAATCCAAAAGCACAAAGAGAACTATGAAATAGAATGGGACTCTCTAAACATCATAAATTATATCAAAAACAACTTCAATCCTTCATGGAAGGTCATGAATGCCATCAGGGAAGCCATAAACATGATCAAAATATAGGGCAACATGATATGCAGACATGTGTACAAGGAGGCAAACAGATTGGCTGACCTCTTAGCAAACATGGAAATCAATCTGAATTCCTTGACTGTATGGGATAAAAATCCGCCCTCAAACATTGTCAATGAAGCCAATGAAGAGTGGATAAATCAATAGCAAAGCACCAGAGTAGGAGATTCATCATCAGGTTGGCAACATCTTCATCAGCAGCCTTATTAGTACTCTTGACAACATTAGCGAGAAGCTGAAGCAGCTCATAAAGACTGAGGAAAGCACTGCAAAGAAGAAGGTGGTTGACGCATGATGGAGGGTCATGGGTCTTTTTTTGTTTATGGTTCTCTAGGTCCTTATTGGGGTTTGTTTTCATGAGGGTTATTTTAACTTTACATATATTATATGCATCAATGTTGGTTTGGGTGTTTGTTGTCCATATATTATCTGCATCAATCATGTTTGGGGTGTTGTCCATATATTATCTGCATCAATACTGTTTGGGGTGTTTTCTATTAGGCTTATCGGATTTTAATCAATATATGGTGAATGGTGTTTATCCATGTACGAAAACACTTTTTTAAAGTTTAGTCTTCTAAGTTGCTAGCCTCCTTTGAGGTTTTTGTAACTACTGGTTTTGGGATCCAAAAAAAACCCTTTAATATAAGCTACACTATTTACCAAAAAAAAAACTTTATTATTTTGTTATTTTTCTTTTTGATTTTATATATTATTTTAACATTTTTTATGTTTTCCTTGACTTTTTAGTTTGAAATGTTCTAAAATTTGGGTGTGTACCCCAGTAAATACCATATACAACTTAGCAATCTCATTTTTAATTGGATGTAAATAACAATCATTTGAAGTGTTTCAAACTTTGGGTGTGTACCTCATTAAATTACATATACAACTTAGCAATCTCATTTTTAATTGGATGTAAATAGCAATCTTATTTTCAATTGAGTTGTATATTTTTTATTGCATTCTATGTTTTTTATTGTGTGGCAAGCAAAGTAATAAATATAAATATGTTCTAAATATATAAAATACATTCAGAAATAATATTTAAATTTGAAGAAAAAAATAAAACTTATAAATCCAATTAAAATGATTATAAATTTTAAAATCAAAATATTTTTAACATTAATATTTAAAATATATATTATAATAATTAATAAAAAAACATATATAAAATAATTAATTATTTAAAATAAATTTTACTTCATCTTAAACATTAGCATAACCTACTACTAAAATCACATTATGTATGCCATTTGGTTGCCTTGCATTTGTTTAAGAAAAATATAACCTACTACTAGAATCACATTATGTATGTCATTTGATTGCCTTGCATTTGTTTAAAAAGAATAAAAATATTAAAAAATAGCGTTTTGAACAGATGACCGTAAATATCACATGCACGCATTATTAAATTGACATGTAGCTACCTGAAATTAAACAATGTTTATTTATATTTTAAAAAATCTATATTTGTATACTGTTGCATCTCTTTACTATATTCAACCTTATATCTCAAAGCTTATAAGTTTATCATACGACTATATTTATTGACACTCATTTGACAAAACAATGCACAGAGACTAGTTGTAAAAGTCAAACATATACTCGTCTAGGAGGTTTTATTCATCTAGTAAGGCCATCACCAACAATCTTCAGAGGTATAATTCACTAGTCACAGCATTTCCTCTCAAGAGTAAAACTATTCAATCAACACTCCGCAACAGTTCAAGAATGCTTCGATGAATTCGAGGGAATCCAACAGCGATGGGCACCCCAGGGCAGTCCATACGGTAGCCTTGCTCGCCTAATTTCCTTGAAGTTTGATCCATCTACGACTAAGAAGAACATCATAAGATTGTCAATTAACCTTTGTAATGGTGTTGATAAAATTGCAAGGACGATGTGCTCCACAGCCGTATGCATAACGATATGTCTTCCCTCTATATTTTGGATTGACGGTGCACATGTCTATGCCTCTTCCATGCTCACTTGGAGGCAGTGCATCTTCTACTTCTCCCATAGGACTGCCATCAAGGGGTATCCTTAATCTTCCCACTCTAATCACACCAAACAAATATCGTTTGGAAGAAATGTATTGGAGACAAAAGTCTAGAGCCTTGTGGCTCAAGGATGGAGACTTAAACACGAAATTTTTCCATGCTTCCACTCTTCGTCACATAAGCTCCAATAAGATCAAGGAGTTAATAAACAGTGATGGCACAAGTGTGAGAGACATCCACCTCATCAGAAATGAAGCAATCACCTTCTTTGAAAAATGCTAGGAACAAATTCCACTGTTTTCAAACAAGCCCAGGATCAGCTTCTTCAGCATATTCCAAATCTAGTATCCCTTGAAATGAATGACATGCTCATCAAGGACCTTACCAATGAAGAAATAAAGCATGCTCTTTTCTTTGTGGCCCCTGATAAAGCTCCAGGGCTTGATGGCTTCTCCCCCATGTTTTTTCAAACTTACTATGATATCATAGGGGTTGACATTTGCAAAGCCATTATTCACATACAGAAATCCAAAGCCATTCCCAGAAGCACCAACTCTACCTTCATCATCTTAATCCCTAAAAAACCTGAGTGCAAATCCATGAATGACTATAGACCCATTAGTCTATGTAATGTCATATACAAGATTCTTGCTAAAGCCCTAACAACAAGGCTCAAAGAAATACTCCCGCTCATTATATATCCTTGCCAAGATAGCTCGGTCAAAGGAAGGTCCATTCATGATGGCATAATCAACCTACATGAAGTCCTCCACTCAGCTTCCCAAAACAAGAAAGCAACCCTTTTTCTCAAATTAGATATCAATAAGGCTTTTGACCGAGTAAACAGGGATTTCCTCCTGGTTATTATTCAAAAATTTGGTTTTCATAGGGAATGGATAAATATAATCAGAGGTTGCATATCCAACCCTCATTTCTCAGTCTTGGTTAACGGATCACCTACAGGTTATTTCCCTAGTGGTAGAGGCATCAGGCAGGGAGACCCCCTATCACCCATCCTTTTTATTATAATCGTTGAATCTATGGGAAGAGAACTTAAGAGTGTTGTTAGTGAGAAAACTATCACAGGGATCAGGGTTGTCTCGAGTCTAAACCTGCTTTCACACTAACAATTTGTGGATGACACAATACTCGCTATCTATGCTTCAGTAGTGGAGGTCAAGATGATCAAAAAACTCCTTGATTTATATGAGAAAGTGACTGGGCAAGAAATCAACTATAACAAAAGTAAAAGCTTCTTCATCAATACCCCCCTTTCCAGGCAGATTAAAATTGGGTGTATTCTTCAATGTAGCATTGGTGAGTTCCCTACTCGCTATCTAGGGCTTCCTCTTTTTTACAGTCGTCCCAAATTGTCCATGTAGAGTCATGTGGTGGAAAGGATAAACAAAAAGTTAGCTGGATGGAAAGGGGCTTTTCTAACCCAAGCAGGTAAAATCACTCTTACCACAACATACCTCCAAATCATCCCAACCTATTTCCTCTTAGTCTTCAAAGCTCTTGCTTCAATTTATGCCCAAATCGAGCAAATACAAAAAATATTCCTGTGGGGAGGCACAAAGGAGAAGCAAAATATTGATTTGGTTGGATGGAAAAAGGTTTCTCGGCCAAAAAACCAAGGGGGTCTGGGACATAGAAGAATCAAGCATATGAACACTGATCTGCTGGCTAAGAAAGCTTGGAAAATTCACACAAGTTTCAATTCATAATGGTTGTCAATAATACAAAGGAAATACCTTCAGCACAACTAATTCACTGATAAAGATATCCCCAAAGAGGGATCAGCTTTTTGAAGATCAATTATTCAGTTCAAATATATCTCCATAAAGGTTCAAGGTTGCAGTTGGGAACAGTTATTGCCATAAACTTATGGACAGATAGGTGGGTCAATGATCAACCCTTAGTTGAAGATGATGAGATATATATCCTAAAACCTATCCTTGATGGCACCATAGGCAGCAAAGTAGCAGACTTCATCCAAAACATCAATGGGTCTAAAAGTTGGAAAGACCTCAACATTAACTCAAATGATGGGCACATAACCAGGGCAATGAGGGCTTTGGCTCTTATGTTGAATACTACAATGATTTTGATAGATGGAAGAGAATATTTTATAATTTGGAAAGAAACAGACAGTGGATGTTTTTCTGTCAAATATGCCTACCAACTTATCCTCAATACACAACAAGCTCCCTTCTCTCCTAGCCAAATCTGGATTAAGCACCTCATCCCTAAAGTGGTAGTGTTTTCTTGGCTAGAAATTCAAAACAAGATTCTAACCATTGACAATCTCATCAAGAGGGGGATGATGGTACCCAACATATGCCACATGTGCTATAAATTTCGGGAATCCATCAACTATCATTTTACTAAATGTGATTTCTCTTATACTGTGATGAGTAACTTACTATCTAGTTTCCACATCAACTGCGTCCAACCCAACTCCTTGATAGAGCTTTTCACTTAGTGGCCCAATCCTTTAAAAAACCCTCAGTTGAAATCCTTTTGGAAAATGTGCACTCACCATTTCTTATCATAGGTATGGCTAGCAAAAAATAGTAGGGTGTTCTCTAACACTCCCAAGGACCCTACCTCCATTGCTAGTAAAATTAACAACTTTGCCATAGAGAACTCCCATCTCATCCCTTGCACAGAACCCCTTGATGTGGTATTAAAGCTTTTTTTGTTTAGCAGTATTAATATCCCCAGGGAAGATAATATTTGTGTCACTCATTCGCACCCAAGGCACACCTCTTCATGGAAACACCCCTCGACAATATGGCTCAAGATCAATTTCGATGGAGCTTCTAAAGGAAACCCGAGAATGGCAATGGCAGGAGGACTAGTCAGAGATAGCAACGAAAAGATTGTGGTTGCCTTTGCGAAGAACCTAGGCATTAAAACTAATCACGTAGCATAAGCCCATGCCCTGTGGAGAGGTCTCAGCATAATCCAAAAGCACAAAGGGAACTATGAAATAGAAGGAGACTCTCTAAACATCATAAATTATATCAACAACAGCTCCAATCATTCGTGGAAGTTCATGAATGCCATCAGGGAAGCCATAAACATGATCAGAATATAGGGCAGCGTGATATGCAGACATGTGTAAAGGGAGGCAAATAGATTGGTTGACCTCTTAGCAAACATGGGAATCAATCAGAATTCCTTGACTATATAGGATAACAATATGCCCTCAAACATTTTCAATGAAGCCAACGAAGAGTGGGAAAATCAATAACGAAGCACCGGAGCAGGAGATTCATCATCAGGTTGCCAACATCTTCATAAACAACCTTATTAGTACTCTTGATAGCATTAGCGGGAAGCTGAAGCAGCTCATAAATACTGAGTAAAGCACTACAAAGAAGAAGGTGGTTGACGAATGATGGAGGACCATGGGTCTTTTTTTGTTTATGGTTATCTAGGTCCTTATTGGGGTTTGTTTTCATGAGGGTTATTTTAACTTTACATATATTATATGCATCAATGTTGGTTTGGGTGTCTGTTGTCCATATATTATCTGCATCAATATTGTTTGGGGTGTTTGCTATTAGGCTTATCGGCTTTTAATCAATATATGGTGAACGATGTTTATCCATGTACGGAAACATTTTTTTAAAGTTTAGTCTTCTAAGTTGCTAGCCTCCTTTGAGGTTTTTATAACTACTGGTTTTGAGATCCAAGAAAAATTCCCTTAATATAAGCTACACTATTTACCAAAAAAAAAAAAAAAAACTTTATTATTTTATTTTTATTTTTTGTTTTATATATTATTTTAACATTTTTAATGTTTTTTTTTACTTTTTAGTTTGAAGTGTCCAAAAATTTGGGTTTGTACCCCAGTACATATCATATACAACTTAGCAATCTCATTTTTAATTGGATGTAAATAACAATCAGTTTGAAGTGTTTCAAACTTTGGGTGTGTAGCCCAGTAAATTACATATACAACTTAGTAATCTCATTTTTAATTGGATGTAAATAGCAATCTCATTTTCAATTGAGTTGTATATTTTTTATTGCTTTGTATGTTTTTTATTGTGTGGCAAGCAAAGTAATAAATATAAATGTGTTTCAAATGTATAAAATACATTCAAGAATAATATTTAAATATGAAGAAAAAATAAAACTTATAAATCCAATAAAAATATTATAAATTTTAAAATAAAAACATTTTTAACATTAATATTTAAAATATATTATAATAAAAAATAGGGAGAGAGGAGGGCCCTGGTCCCTCCCCTGCTCCCCCTCCCATGGCTTCTGGTTTCTGCCCAGTCCCTGGCTCAACCCAGGTCATCCCTCCCGGGGAGTGGTTGTTTGTAGATGATCTCCTGGGGGAGATCCTTCTCCACTATCTGCGCCCCTCCCGGCCGGCTAGGGTTTCCTTGGTTGTTTTTTCGGACTGGTGCTTCCCAGGGATCCCTTTTTGGTTGGGGATCCCTTCCCTTTTTCCCTCAGGCTTCCCCCTGGGGTTTTTTGCAGGTTATTCACGTGGATCTGGTCCCCTGCGTTTCTCAGTGCGGTGGAGGTGACGGTTTAGGGTTTGGACAACTTCCCCCTTTTTCATGTGAATCCTCGACGGGCTTTGTGCTTGGACGGGATTCTTGGTCCCTCTTCGCTGGGATCCTCTTCGTTTTCCCGGGCGGGTTCTTTGTGGTGCAACTCTCTGGTCACTTCTCGATGGACTGGATCCTCTCTGTCTTGGTTGTCGGCTTCTGCGAGGATGGCTCTCGCTGAGCTCGAATGTTTTCCCGGTGGGCGGGATGGTTTCTCCATAGGGCGGGATCCACCAAATCCGTCGGTTTTCCGCGAGGCGGGATCCTTTCTTTCTGCTTGGTTTCTCGGATGGCGGGATTTCCCTGTTGCTTCCCGCTAGGCGGAACTGTTTGTGGTGGTTTTGACTGCTTCCCGCGAGGCGGGATTTTATTGTAACGGTTTTTCTTTGCTTCCTGCTGGGCGGGATCTTCTCGATGGTGGTTTTTGGCTACTCCCCGCTGAGCGGGATCTCCAAAACTACTTTTTTTCTTATTTGTTTGTTTCCCGCCGAGAGGGATTGTTTCATGCTTACTGTTACCGCTGGGCGGGATTTCTTTTTGGTGTTCAGTTTCAAGCGATTGATGCCCTAGGTCCATTGCTTATGTAATCAGGTTTTGGGATCCTTGTTAAAACCCGCTATAAATACAAACACATAATTATCAAAAAAAATATATTATAATAATTAATAAAAAACATTTATAAAATAATTAATTATTTAAAATAAATTTTACTTCATTTTACACATTCGCATAACCTACTACTAAAATCACATTATGTATGTCATTTGGTTGCCTTGCATTTGTTTAAGAAAAATATAACCTACTACTAGAATCACATTATGTATGTCATTTGATTGCCTTGCAGTTGTTTAAACAAAAAAATATATATATATTAAAAAATAATATTTTGAACAGAGGACCGTAAATATCACATGCACTCATTATTAATTGACATCTAGCTACCTGCAATTAAACAATGTTTATTTATATATAAAAAAATCTATATTTGTATACTGTTGCATCTCTTTACTATATTCAACCTAATATCTCAAAGCTTGTAAGTTTATCATACGACTATATTTATTGACACTCACATAACAAAACAATGCACAGAGACTAGTTGTAAAAGTCAAACATATACTCGTCTGGGTGGTTTTATTCATCTAGTAAGGCCATCACCAACAATCTTCAGAGGTATAATTCACTAGTCACAGCATTTCCTCTCAAGAGTAAAACTATTCAATCAACACTCCGCCACAGTTAAGAATGCTTCGATGAATTCGAGGGAATCCAACAGCGATGGGCACCCCAGGGCAGTCCATACGGTAGCCTTGCTCGCCTAATTTCCTTGAAGTTTGATCCATCCACGACTAAGAAGAACATCATAAGATTGTCAATTAACCTTTGTAATGGTGTTGATAAAATTGCAAGGACGATGTGCTCCACAGCCGTATGCATAAAATTGTTTTACAAATAATTTGCAGATAGTTTTCTTTGTGGCTTTGTTTTATTTTGACTTGGATTAGTTTTGTATTGTGAATAAAAATATCAATCTTCCCAATAAAAAATAGCTGAGACCCATAAAAATTTATTAATGTCTTTGTTCTTTATACTTCATTAAGACATTAATGGCAAATTAATGTCTTTGTCCTTTATACTTCATTAAGACATTAATGGCAAATTAATGTCTTTGTCCTTTATACTTCATTAATGGCAAATATTGTCTTTTCTATACAAACACGACAATTAAAAAAAAATTAAGGAGGTCTTTCACACGTATACTCCTGTTCACATTCAAAATTACAAGAAGGAAACTTCACGTGATATGCTTTGTTCAAATATTTTTGTCCTTGAAAATTATCAATGCTTTTGTCCTTTATACTTCATTGATAAGATTTTAAAAATGGCAAATACTTTCTTTTCTAAATAAAGTCACGACGAGTAAAAAAATTAATGAGGTCTTTCAAAATAACATCAAATAAACATCGGGTAATATGCTTTCCTTTCTCCTTAATATATGAGACAATACTTTTATTAATAATAATATGTTGAAAATGCAATGTTAAGCATAAGCGTTATTTTTTATTAAAAAATATTTGTAATTGTAATTATGTATATTTTTAGTTGTGTTTGTAATTGCAGTTGTAATTTTTTTTGCAGAGTTGTAAGAAGACTTGACAAGTGGAGTGTCTAATGCTACTATTGCAAAAGATATAGATATTTTGAAAAAGAATTTGAGAGTAAAAGTTGTAAACGAAGGAAAAAGAGTAAATAATTTTAGAACTTAATGCTTCAATACATTTATATTAGATATGATAAGTATTTATATACAAGCATTTGCCAATTTTGGCTTAACCACCATCCATGTGAGGATGGTAACTACTTGGACTTAAGGTCCTTGTGAGTGGTAGTTTGTAACTACCTTCATTCTCATTTTCCTTATGAGGGGTAGTTGATAGCTCCCCTAACTATCTTGTCATCTAGTGAGGGATAGTTGGTGTCTGGACTAAATATAATGTTTTATAACTATGATGGAATCATTCCTAACATTTTTCCTTATTACATTATAGTTGACAATTTCTTAGAGAAAAAATTATCAATGCTTTCAAATTTGATTTGTCCATGTTGGTACATGAAGATGTATGATTCTTGTTCTATTTTCTTGTTCTTTCATCTTTGCTTTGACTTTTGGTTTCATCTTCATATTTTTTAACATAGAAAAATTCACCCCCTTAATCAACATTTCTCATCTTAATCAGTATGATCCAAATATGGTTATGGATCAAGAATACTTAAGCAATTATGAGATTGGATTGACTTTGTTTATCGTAGAATATTAGTTGAATTAGTCCTTACTGGTTCTCATATTCTTGTGAAAAGGTGATAAATATTTTCACCTTAAGGGAGGCATGTGCCTTCACTTGTCTTCATACTTGTGAACTTTCAAGTGTTGTCTTTCTTTACATTTTTAATTATGAATATCCTTTATTTTTCTTATGTCCTTGCATAATCTTTAGTCACCTGTGCTTACTAGATATAATCTACAAAATTTTGATTTTGATTTGGTATCTTGATGCTTACCAATACAACAAAGTGCAATTAGTGAGCATTGAAAAGAATTAGTCTTTATCCCTCAATGCAATTACACTTACATAAATTTAAGGAGTTTGGGGTACTACTTATAATGCACTCCTAGTATAAAATATCATATGTAGTTTTACTGATATTCTTTTGTGAATATGGATCACTACTATTCATAAAGAATAAATTTTAGAATCAATTTAACTTTTGGTCATTGCCTTACATGTATTATTATTTTGTGGAATATTCCACAATATTTCACTGCAAGTTTTTTCACTACATGTTTTCCAATCATTTCTTGGATTATAGAAAAAATATTTATCTTAAGTTTTCCAAGATAGTTTTCCATGGATGAATTTACATTTTCCCTTTATTGTGATATTTTTCAATCACCAAGCTTGGTCTTCTATTGTAGAAACCATTCAATATTTTCTTTATTTGATCTCATTGGGAGACATTCATCCATCCACAATCAATATGTAGTTTGTTAATCACTTTATCCTTATGCCAACAATTTTTTTAGAGTGTTTAGTACTTCCACAAATTTTACATGGATGTAGGTTCCAACACCTAGTTGTCATATGTCTAGATCTTCCACAATGCCAAAAACTTATTCTAGGATATTCATTATATGTTTCTCTTTTCACAGTTTTTCTATCACTATTTATTAACCACTGTATCAAATGCCTGCATTATTTGGCCTTATATGTGGAATTATGGAAATTTTGATACCTTACCCATTCTTTCCCAATCCTTTGACATTTTATCCCATTTTTAAGTAGTTTGGTGAAAGATGCTAAAATTCTAACAACTTTTTTTAATATGCAATAAAAATGACAAGATATATCATGTAATAAAATGCAAAGAGAAGAAGATACAAGAAATTTGCCCATATTTATTCATATTTGAAAATCATTCTTTACATCAAGGTTACAAGATATCCCTTTGAGGGATTAACCATTTTGATACATATTACAATCCATAATTCGTAATGTAGATGTCTTCAACATATCCTTAGTATCCCCACAAAATGATAAGAGGGATTACTTTGATGACCTCCTAAGTTAAGTTAAGTTAATGTCACCTTTGAAGGGTAATTTTTGCTTTCATATATACCTTTGTTAGTTAAGTTGTTAATATCACTAAGGGTATGGTATAAATCTCATAATTAGATTGTGATGTGGTCTTGACATAGGAGAGCTACTATTAAGAAGGAATATTTAATACTATTTGTTTCCACAACTTTCATTCATATTAAGAAGGGACGTTGAAAGGTTGACATTGTGATTTTGTATTAGACTAATGTATTATCCCATAGGCTCATCTTTACCATGTAAAATGATCCATGTATTATTTAGTAACCCAATCATATATCAATTTAATAATTATTGGAAGGTGTGCTCATGTATCATGGTAAGTATGTATACCTTATTTCACCTATTATTTTTATATTAGTCAAAATTATTTTTATTGGTAAATGGACCTAATGATGAATACTTAAGTATTCTATATATAAGCTCCAAGGTTTGAATCCAAAGAAATATTAGGATATGTATAGTGCATAATCTAGAGCATGAATAACACAACATGAATGTCTCTCCACTAGAAGAAAACAACAAAATTTCTAATTATTTCATATCTTTATATTTAAAAAGTGAAGGTTTTTCACACAACAAATAAATAAAATTAATATATGAACAAAAATCATTTTCATATAAAAGAAGAAAATATGTCTCCATAGCAAACGGACTTGTTTATAAAACATTTATAAATATAGTACACAATACACCAAAAATACCTTCAATATACAAAATACACTTAATTCTCTCAAAAATCAATTACATTCTATAACCATCAGCCATTAAAAAAAAATAGTATAAAAAGAATAATCTTATAAATAGCACCTCTTCTTTCAAAAGCCAATTACATTCTATAACCATCAGCCATAAAAAAGACTAGTCTAAAACAAGTATCTAAAAAATGAAACATATTTTTCTATTTATGTCAATACAAATTTTAAAATTTTTAATTAATAATTATTTAAATTATAATTTTAATTTGTTTATGTTAAATTTTAATATGTTTAAATAAAATTTAAAATTAAATATATTAAAATAATAATTTAAATATTTAAAATTAAAAAATTTCAAATTTATTAATAACTATATGAAAAACTGTCCTAATAATATTTAATGCTTGTTTAGCAAATTCCCTTTAAAGGAAGTCTCAACCCGTAAAAATAAGCCTAGCAAGCGAAATGCACATAATTTTCTCAAAAATCAATCCCCTTCTACATTCATAAGTGCATTTGGATCTACATTGATTTTCAGAATAACAAAACCTTTTGTGGAAATGCAGTCTCTTTACCTCCGATAAAGCTGTGAAGAAGCTAAAATGTACTAAAAAGTTGCACAAAAGCTAGAAGAAAATTGCCACAAGAAAAGAAAGATATAGAATGAAATGGAGAAGGGAGGTTGAGCCAGATAGTAGCCTGTCATGCATCTTTCTCCTGATTCAGATGTACCATCTTCTTCATGTGTGTGAGGAATATCTGCTGCAAAAACTTATCCAGATTGTTGTAAGAGGATCCTCCTCTCTTGACTGCTCTCTCTGCGCTCTCCCTCAACTCTCCGATTTTCCTCCTCATTTGATCTCCTTCTTCTCCTTCCATTAATGACCTCACCAACATTGCCACCTCATCTCGTTTTACCTTTTCATTCATCTGCAGCCCAATTCCCCACTCATTGCAGACATATGTTGCGTTGGTCTGTTGTTCAGCGAAGAAGGGCCAGCAGAGCATGGGCACCCCCTCGCTTATGCTCTCCAGTGTGGAGTTCCATCCACAGTGGGTAAGAAATCCTGCCACAGAGGGGTGGGACAATACCTTTATCTGAGGCGCCCATCCCACGAATAACCCTCTGTTCTTGATCTCCTCTATGAATTCTTTTGGCAATATGGCCGACTCGCCATGAATGAGATCTGGCCGAACCACCCACAAGAATGGCTGATTGCTAGCGGCCAAGCCCCACGCAAACTCGAGGAGTTGCTCTTCTGATAGAACTGCGAGGCTTCCAAAACAGACGTAGATGACGGAGGATGGCTTCTGAGTATCCAGCCATTTGAGGCATCCCCTTTCTTCTTTCCACATACTCAATTCATCACTTGTTTCTTCGTTAGTTTTATCGTTGTTGTCGTGAAAACGTTGAGAGAGAAGAAGAGAACCAATGCCATAGACGGGAAGCTTGGTGGACAGAGCCTGCAATACTGGACCTTCTAGTTCGTCAAAGGTATTCAGTAGTAGGGCGGCCGCCGGCAGGGTGCCCTGGGTTTCTCTTATTCCATTTCTGAACATGATGTCCGAAGGGTCTGTCACCAATAAGAAACTCGGCAGCTTCTTCAACCTAAGCGGGGGCATGCCTGGGAGACAGTCTATCACTTGGTCCAGATATCCGTTTGTGAAGCAGGCCTCATCTGTTAAATATGTGCATCAAACAATCCCATCAACTATGTCTCTTTCTAAATACAGTACGCTAAATCTCTCTAAATCTCTCTGTCTCTTTCTCTTTGTTTTTATGTAACTATGTAAGGCATTGAAGACCGAGACATTATCATCAACACATACAAATTATTACATAATACAGAATGAATGGAGGAAGCTGAACCAAAAAGAGAAATAATAATAACATTCATTGATATATGCAATTGAAATGCTTCATCTGCTATATCTTAATCAGTAGTCTTTGAATTAAAAATTAGTAAATGAATATTGACAGTCTAGTCCCACCAGTTGGCTAAATCCACGTATAGTCGTTTAAAATCTATTACCAAAACGTTTAAAATCTTTCACTGGCCAAAAAACTCTGGATTGGCTTATAAGGACATATCTGCTATGACTATCTATAGAACTAATTATTCAGCCATTTAAGGAAGACGTTGTGTCTATTCAATAAGGAAGAAACAATGACAAAATAAAATAAAAATAAAAAAATTTGTTTGTAGCGCAACCTTACTTGTAAAACAATGACAAAAAAAAAAAAAAAAAAACAAAAGCAAAATGTAAAACGTGACCTTTAAGAGGAAGGTAGCCTTTTTCTACAAGCAAAGGAATAGAGAAATAGGCCATCAAACCACACGCGCTGGTTGTCCAGAATGCCACCCTGGGAACGCCAAATTCATCGGCGACATGCTGCGTGTAAGATAAAAGCCCATCCGTCACCATAAAACTCAGAGGAGGAACTTCCGGTTGATTATGGAGCTTCTCCATCAGCTTACGGAAGTACAAAGGACCGCTCTCTGCCACAGACTTGAACAGCTCGGGGATATTATTAGTACGGCCATGTTCAGGAGGGAGCCCGTCCGGCAGGGTTTCGAATCTGAAATTGTCCATCTGGAGAGATTCAACCTTAAATCCCGACTGTAAAAGCCGTTCTTGGACGAATTCGGTATTGATAAAGGTAATATAAAAGCCCCGGGCGGATAAAACCTTGGCCAAGTTCATGTAGGGCTTTATGTGACCCTGCAAAGGAAAGGGAAATAAGAGCACATGAGGTCTAACATGGAACTGGGATTGCTTCTCCTGGGCCATTGACATATTTGAAGAGAAGCTTTAGATAGCTCTAAAGATACAATCCAGCAGGCTAAGTAGGAAGTCGTTATGAAATCTTTAGCAGGTGCTCGGCTATTTAACGACCATCTAAGAATGACCATCGTAAGCTTACACCAGAATGACGACGACTACCATCGTAAGCTTACAGCAGGATGGCGTCTATCAATGTCATCACTCCCAAGATTAAATTGTCGCCTTTCGTTTGGATCACGCATGGGAAGGTCACCTCAACATAAGATTTGCTAGCAGCCCAGTTGCTTATCTAGAAGCACATTTATTCTATTTAATTATTTATTTAATATTTGGAGGGTGAAAAGTCAAGTTTTTTAACATGTGCAAACTATAAATATTTGTTATTTTATGAAAATTTGTATTTATTTAAAATATTATATGTTATATAATTATATTTTTATTATACAATTTTAGTGTATAATTTTATTTATTATAAAAAATAAACTATGATGTCTTCATAAGGTGAGTCCTACTCAAGTTAAAAGAAAGATATTTATTAAATTTAGATGTGGTTCAAAAAATTAGATTTTAATCTTGATAAAGTGGTTTATGTAGAATAATGGTTTAGGAAAATATTTGTTATTTTATGACAATTTGTATTTATTTAAAATATTATATGTTATATAATTATATTTTTATTATAAAATTTTAGTGTATAATTTTATTTATTATAAAAAATAAACTATGATTTCTTCATAAGGTGAGTCCTACTCAAGTTAAAAGAAAGATATTACCTCAACATAAGATTTGCTGGCAGCCCAGTTGCTTATCTAGAAGCACATTTATTCTATTTAATTATTTATTTAATATTTGGAGGGTGAAAAGTCAAGATTTTTTAACATGTGCAAGCTATAAATATTTGTTATTTTATGAAAATTTGTATTTATTTAAAATATTATATGTTATATAATTATATTTTTATTATAAAATCTTAGTGTATAATTTTATTTATTATAAAAAATAAACTATGATGTCTTCATAAGGTGAGTCCTACTCAAGTTAAAAGAAAGATATTTCTTAAATTTAGATGTGGTTCAAAAAATTAGATTTTAATTTCTACATAAACCATATGTAGAATAATGGTTTAGGAAAATTATAAAGGTTCAAAGTAAAGGTAAAGTAGTTTTTAACATTTATAAATGATAATTTATATGAGACAATTTTTATAGAGGATATTATTTTTTTGATGTGTATTTATTCAATCAAATATTTTGTTATCAAAATATAAAATATAAAGT
The DNA here is from genome assembly GCA_028583015.1 of Wollemia nobilis. Lineage (NCBI taxonomy): Eukaryota > Viridiplantae > Streptophyta > Pinopsida > Araucariales > Araucariaceae > Wollemia > Wollemia nobilis. The sequence continues at coordinate 10,552,870 of JAQPPZ010001925.1, forward strand.
ACATCTTTATTTCTCATTATATTGGAGTGTGTGAATCTTTTATTTAGACTTCTAAAGTTTTGAATTTAGGTTCACTCAAGTTGTCTAGTCCTCTAGTCTAACTAGAATGGATAGATAATGTTTACTTATTAAGTTTTCTACAAATTTGTTATATATTAGATTTTCTTTTTGTTAAAGATGTTTTACATGTGATGAAGACAAAGACAGAAAAAGAGAAAGAATTGAACTCTCAACCTCTTAATAACCAACCATGCTTACTATAAACAAAATAATTAAATTATATGTGAAATGAATGAATGAAATAAAATAATTTAATTATCTTCATCTGGTACCTAATACAAGATGAGCTATAACATACAACCCTACTCCCTTTTGGTTTTAAATCTTGGCCTTCTATTTAAAGTTTCAAAATTAACATTGAAGAAAAAAATGTTTAACAAAGTAAAAAATAGTATAACCATTTGCAATTAAAAAAAAATTATTCAACAAATCAAAATGTTTTTTTTTTTGAAAAAATTGAAAAAAACTTGTATTAAAACATTAATCAGTTACAATTGGGATAAGACACATCCCAACCAAAAACAATGAAAGGACATGATTACAAGAGAAGAGGAAGATTTGCACTGGATCCAAATCTTTTGAACCAATACCAAGCTAGCTGAGAGAGCTGATAGGTCGCATTACAACAAGTTATCGCGAAAACACGCAGCAAACACCAACTTCACCTCTATCCGTGAAAAAGCTACAAGTCGCGAAATCGCGACACAAGACTCCTCTGACCGCAAAAAAGTCAACATTTCGCGAAATCATGACATGTCACGAAATCGCGACAAAAATCCACCAGCAGCCACAATGATGCAACATGTCGCGAAATCGCGACAATTTTCCTCCAGCGTTCGTGACGGCGTAACATGTCGTGATATCGCAACAACTTTCCTCCCTTGGCTGCGACGGCGCAACATGTCGCAATATCACGACAATTTTACTCCCTTGGCCACGTCGGCGCAACATGTTGCGATATTGCGACAACTTTCCCTCGACGACAGCGACAGCGCAACATGTCGCGAAATCGTGACAACTTTCCTCCCTTGGCTACGACGGCGCAACATGTCACGAAATCGCGACAACTTTCCCTCGATGGCAGCGATGGCGCAACATGTCGCGATATCGCGACAAATTTCCTCCCTTGGCCGCGATGACACAACATGTCGCGATATTGCGAAAAATTTTCTCCCTTGGCCGTGACGGAGAAACATGTCGCAAAATCGTGACAACTTTTCCTCGACGATCGTGATGGCGCAACATGTCGCGATATCGCGACAAATTTCCCACATCGGTCGCGACAGCGCAACATGTCGCGATATTGTGACAACTTTCCCTCGGCGGTAGCGACGGCGCAACATGTTGTGATATCACGACAACTTTCCTCCCTTGGCCGTGACGGCGCAACATGTCATAATATCGCTACAAATTTTCCTCGGTGACTGCAACGGCGCAACATGTCACGATATCGCGACAACTTTCCCGCATCGGTCGCGACAGTGCAACATGTTGCGATATCGCAACAACTTTTCTCCAGCAGCCGCGACGACACAACATGTCGCGATATCGCGATAGCTTACCGCCAATGGCCGCAATGGCGCAACAGGTCACAAAATTGCGAAAAAAACCACACTTAGCTTTTTCATTGATCATTGTATCAAGGATATTTCAAGGCCCTGCCTAATAACCTCATCTTCAATAGGCATGTCACTGTGCAGCTGCACCCCTACCTCTTTCGCAACACCCATCTTAGCCAGGAAATCGACCGCTTTGTTTAAATCTCTGCTCACATATACTGGAATCACATCATCTAATTCCCTCCATAATTTCTTGATTTGAGAGACCAGAATCCTCAACCTCCAAGCGTTCAACGAAAAGTTCCTCATGCAGTCTAGAGCTCCAACTAGAATTTGAGAATCAGATTCAAGAATTATCCTCCTGTGACCCTAAGTAATTGCTCAAATGAGGCAGATTTGATAGCAATGGCTTTTGCTTCATTATTTGTGGCTCTACCCAAACCCTGTAGTTCCCAATAAAGCACTGATCCCTCATGATTCTGACAGACCATGCCAATACCTGCGCTACCCGGATTGCCCTTTGTAGCTCCATTAGTATTGATTTTAATCCAGCATTTTGGGGGTGATTTCCAACTGGTTCTGTTTTGTCCCTCTCGTTGGTCAACTCCCTCTTCCATTGGCCCAGGAACAACCTAAGTTTCATCTTTAGCGTAGACGACAATAGTTTCTGTGACTTTGCTCCAGATGACCTGCCAAACTCCATCTAGCAAGGAAAAGGTTTCTCTAAAAATTCTAGCGTTTCTCTCCAACCACACTTGCCACAAAATGAAGTATAAACCAAGCTCCCACCCAATTTGAAGATTTTTGGATGTAAATCTACCCCGCTTCCATCTTTCCCAAATATTAGTCCGATTCATGTCACCATTAACCTAGATTTTATAATGAGAGAGCCAGCGCTTCCAAATATGACGCATGAAAGGGCACTCAAACATCAGGTGATCAATTGTTTCTTCATTCTTATGGCATAAAACACATTGAGAAGGGCCGATGATTCCTCTACATCTGAGATTGTCAAAAGTGAGAATACCATTGTGCATAAACTGCTAAGCAAAAAAGTTTACTTTCGGCCAGCCCTTAGAGTGCCAAATCTTTCTCCAATCCTCAATCGAAAAAGAATGGGGGGGAGGGTCTGGGAGGATCTTGTCATATTCGTCCTTCACTGTATAAACACCAAGGCTCCCATAGCCCCAAGCTAATTCATCCTCCTCGTCTCTCCCTTTGAGAAACCTTTCTATCAATATTTTGGTTAATATGGGTGCCAACTCTGGGGGGATTGGAATTGGCCACTCCCCCAACCTCTTAAACTTCTTAAACTTATACTCCCCCAGCTGAGAAGTGTTGAAATAACTTTCAATTTGGACCCAACCCAGGATTTCTATGGCAAATTTTATTGGAAGTAACTCGGGGAATTCAACAATGATGGGTGGGTACTGATCCCAAGAATCAATCCAAAAACGGGCCTTCTCCCCTCTCCCCACTTTCCAAAATAGTTGATCTTTAATAACCTGAGATCCTAGCTTGAGAGCTCGCCACACTAAGGATCCAGTACCATTCGAGAGGAAAACGGCCCACCTCATTGGGGTTAACTTGACCCAAATATTTACTCGTTAGAATTCTACTGAATAAGGAAGTTGGTTGGGAAATCCACCTCCAGTACAACTTTCTAGCCAAGGCTTGATTATTTAACTTAGATCCTCTCAGTCCAGACCCACATTTTGCCTTGGGCTGGGTGACTTTATCCCAACCCACTAAGGCCCACTTTCTTTTTCCTTTAGCTCCTTCCCACAAAAACTTCCTAGCCATCCTGTCCAACTCTTTCCATATTGTAAGCGGGGCATCTAGGATAAAAAATTTGTAGATTGGCATGGCTTGAATGAATGACTGTAAGAACGTTAATCTGCCACCATAACTTAACCACTTGTGAGACCAGTGATTAATTCTGTCCTTGATACACTCTAGCATATTCCTCCAAGTGTCTATTTTTAGCCTCTTGAAGTGCAAGGGGATACCCAAGTAAACCACAGGGAGAGAAGTCCTAGTGAATCCCAGGATTTCTAAAATTTTGTTCGAAGCCTCTGCTCCAGATTAAAAAAGACCACTTTGGATTTCTTGTCATTAATGACCTGTTGAGTAGCCCTGAGATAGACATTAAGAGTATCCCTAATCGTTCTAGCTTCCCTGATGTTGGCTACTCCCATCAAACTAGTGTCATCCACAAACTACAGGTTCGATACAACTTCATCCCCCACCCTAATACCCAATAATCTGCCTTGTTGTCTTCTCGAGAAAAGTCTGCCAAGACCTTCAGCCAAAATGAGAAAAAGATAATGGGAACAGGGATCCCCCTGGTGCAGACCCCGAGAAGCTCCAAAAGGTTACGAAGGAAGGCCCTTGATAAGCACAGAGTAAGTCGGGGAAGAGACACGACTCATGATCCACTCAATCCAGCCCGAGAGAAGCTGAAGGCTGCCATCATTTTAGCCAGGAGGCTCCATTCAACCCTATCATAAGCCTTGAACATATCCAATTTAATGAACATCCCTTTATTACCAGAAGTGTGCATTGAATGGATTGCTTCCTAGGCCACAACCACCCCATCCAGAATCTATCGTCCCTCAACAAAGCCTCCTTGCTCAGAGGAGATAATGTTTTGAAGAAGAGGTTTTAGGCGCTCAGCCATTACCTTTGTGAGTATTTTGTACACCACATTACATAAGGCAATAGGCCTATAATCTGAAATATGAACCCCCTCCTCCCCTTTTGGAATTAAGGTAATGAACGTGTGGTTTATAGCTTTAAGCATTCTCTTATTTTCTTTGGATTCTTCAACAACAACCCTTACATCTTCCTCTAAGCAGTCCCAGAAATCCTGAAAGAACTCAATTGGTAAGCCATCTGGACAAGGAGTTTTACTAGTGCTCATTCCAAAGACCACAATTTTCAATTCATCCCTATCAATGGGTTTGAGGAGGGCCTGATTTTCATCCTCCAAAATAATAGTAGGTATGACATAAATAACTTCATTTTGGGCCTCTACATCTTGAACCACACTTTCCTTAAAAAGCTTTGAAAAATAATCCATAGCATGGGAATGAATACCTGGAAGAGTATCAAAGGAATGACCGTTCTCATATTGAAGGGCCTCCATCTTATTCATCTGTCTTTGAGCACAAGTAGTCCGATGAAAGAATTTTGTATTTCTATCCCCTTCTAATAACCAAAAAGTTCTTGCTCTCTGTTTCCAATAGATCTCCTCCTGGTTGTCAATGTCCTCAACCGCAGAACGCAAGGCATCATCCTCAACTTTGAGCTGATCAGTTATTACTCCTTCTCTAAACTGTTTTTGGACCTCATCCCAACGGGCCACCAACGGAGCTCTTTGGGTCTGGAAGTCAGATTTATTAGAACGCCTCCAATACTTCAAGCGAGATTTGACATATTGAAGTTGTTTGTGGATTCTAAACATAGCTCTCCCATAAGCTGGGTAGCCCTCTTCCCACCACTGTGGAATTTTCTCTCGAAGTTCTTCTTTCTGAAGCCAAAAATTCTCAAATCTGAAAGGTTTGTGATGGATCCCCATCCTAGTCCCGCTTTCCAATAGAATAGGACAATGATCAGAAACAGGGCCTGCCAAAATCTAAAAATTGATATTCCATTTTACAAACACCTCCTCTGAAAGCAAAAAGCGATCTAGCTTCACCTTCCTACTATGGGTCTCCCGCCTTTTATTAGTCCAAGTGAAGTTATTGCCAAGACATTTAATGTCCACTAAGTGCAAAGCCTGGACTTGAGCAATCATGAACCGGTCCCCTGGATCCAAAAGAGGTGATCCCCCTTCCTGGTCTCTAGAAGATAATTTAGCGTTAAAGTCCCCTGCTATAATCCGAGTCTATATCTTCCCTTGATGCTCGCATGTCATGCACAACCTTCCACTGCCGCCTCTGACCCTCTAGAGTTTGAGAACCATAAAAGTTAGTGACAAGAATGAATTCTACAAAGACATTATTCCTAAACAGGGAAGTGAGAACACCCCTCCAGACAAGGTGTTCTATTGCAGACCATTCCAGAGAGTTCCACAGAGTAATAATCCCCCATGAGGCACCTTGGGCAGCCACATCCATATGTCCAGCACCCCTCCAAATTTTGTTGACTATTTTAGACATAAGATCCAAAGACATCTTGGTCTCTTGTAAAAGCAAAAAATCAGTATTGCTATGCTCTAATAATCTTTGAACAACAGATTGATGGGTTCTGTTGTTTAAACCCATCACATTCCAAGATTGTATAATCATGGGTTACCCTGGGAGCAATAAGAGTCAATTGTCCTCACCAATCCTCCCATGATCAATTTGTCTCCCTAGGCTGCTAGCAGCTCCTTATTGGATCTTCTACCAGCTCCATGAGAATTACTATTTTTTGATCTTTTTTCTATCTCGGGTTATCCCCAAAGATGGCCTTTCCCTATTTTTCTCTGCTATCCCCATGCGAACATCCTGAGAAACTGTCTGCTCCTGGTTATGGACTACTAAGGCACCAGAACACACTGGCTATGATACCTCAGAGGGATCAACTATCTACTGAATGACAGGAGAAGATGATAGGGGGAGTTGCCCAGGAACAACAGAGGTTTTCTTGAAACCCTCCAATCCCTCCATAGATTGATCCTCTTCATCAACCACTGACTTAAAAATCTCATACCTATTGGCAGGCTCGAGATGAGATTGCTCCTTTCCCTCCTTTTTCTTTGTCCGTATTTTTCTTCTGGGCTGTTCAAAACCCTCTCTCTGAGCTTCCGACCTCGACTGGTGCTAATAGGATCTTTATTGGGTGCAACCTTATCCTCTTTAGGCGAGTTTGGCATTCCTAAGGAGGCCTCCATATTGGCATTCATATTAAGAGGACAGAAACGGGCCAAATGTCCATGCTTGTGGCAAACCCGACATCTAAAGGGTAGGGCCTCATAGTCCAACTGTTGAATCTAGGAAAGACCTGCCAGTTCAATTTCCAACTCTGTCGGCAAAGGCTAGCTCAGATTCATCTCCACACATATTCGAGCATACACCGCCATGCTTCCTTCAATAGTGTCTCTGGCAACACCCAGATGTCGACCAATCGAATTGCCAATCATTGCCAGTACCTGCTCATCCAAGAATTCCATTGGAAGAGCATATCATCGAATCCACACTGGGACAGCAGTAGGTTCAACACGAGGATCGAATCCTACCCTCCAAGGTTGAACAAATAGCCCTGTCGGGCCATGGTTTTTCTTCTCCGACTCAAAAGCCTTATTTCTATTGGCAAGAGCCGAGAAGCTGACAATAAAGTAACCATTACTAATAAACCACAATGAAAACTCACCGTGGGGCTCCCGATTCGAGCGGATCCAAGAATGCAGAAAGCTCAGGGAAGGACGAATACCCATGAACTTGCAAATTAAATCATGTCTAGCTTTATAGAGGACAGACTCCTCAACCATGCTAGGATCAATGACGATTTTTGGCCTGGATTCGACCTGCGGTAAACAACCATTCACACGCCGTGCTGAAGACCTATTCCCAACAGTCGTGAAGAGCTTTTTATATGCCATCTTTTGGGCTTCGGCATTCTTCGGAGGAGAATCTTCTTTAAACAAATCAGCATAAGAGCTAGTACTTCTTGGAAAAGGAGCCGGAGGAGTCCCCATTGGACCCTCCTGGGGCACCGTTCGAACCTTCAGAACCACCGTACCCCAAAGACACCTCTGCAAGCCAGCAGAAGCCAGAGATTTTTTGAAAATCCAGAAACCCTAGTTCAGATTCAAAAATCGCCAAAGCTCAGTTTCCCGCTCCTAACCGTTTCTACTCAATAAAATAAAATCAACAAATCAAAATGTTCAAAACCAAATTATGTGTTTTTTCAGTTCTTAATTTTTATAAAAAGCTTTTCTATATTTTATATTCTTAATTTTTCGAAAAAAATTATTAATAATACTTTTATATGCATTATTAATATATTTACAAACTTATTATTTTATATTAAAATATTTTTCAGTCTCTATTCCTTCCATTTTTAAGAGATACATATCAAACTATACTTTTAAAATAATTATCCATCCGTGATCCTCACTGTATAAATTAAACCTTAATTAATCTATAAACATTTTTCTAAATTATTTAATATTTAATCTATAATTTTAAATTCAAATCAAATAAACACTAATAATCATGTCTGAATCACTGATCATATGTGGGCCAAATTCGAAGGCTAAATGTAATCTTATCAAGAGGATCCAAAGTCTTTCCCAGCATGCATGCATCGTTTGTCAGCGTAGAAAACAAATATTGAAGCGTCAATGTGGGCCAGTTATTGACATCAAGGAATTTTGTAATCCTATATTGTAGGCCAACTTTCTTTTGAGTAATCAATTTTTTTTTTTTTAAAATGGTTTGGCATTTGGTCAACACTTATTTTGATTTGTTGTTACTGCAATTTGGCGGCAATGTGAATCATCTTCAGCAGAAAGCCCGGCGACATAATTGCTGGCCATTCCAGATGGAAACGCAACTCGCCACGATCAATTGATGATGTTGTCTTGGGAGTAGTATATTCTTGCAGTGAATGGTATCTTTTATAGAGGTTTTAGATAAATATTCGTTTTAATCTTGAGAGTAGTATTTTCTTAGGGATTTCATAAAAGAGTATCTATCAACAGGAACGTGCTTTAAATTGTAACTTTTGGGCTATCACTTCTCATTTGCTAGAAGATACAGGTGGCTGAATTTAACTATTTCTTTAAAATAATAAATCTGCCTGTAAAGAATATTGTTCTTTTTAATAGACCCACCTAAAACAAAAAAAATAATAATAAATTAAAAAAATTTAATTACAGTGATAATATTTCCATGACCCTTTAAAGTTTTATCTAAACACCCGACAAAACAGACGAGTAATCATGCCCATTTGTATGTGACGAGTACTTATAAATCTAACTTGTCTAGGATATTAAAACTTATTTAAAAAATTAATATTTATGATTGGCACTTTCATTTATTTAAAATAGTTGTTTGAAGTTTTGCATGTGAGATGGGATGTTATTTTTTTTAGTAGATGAATATTTTAAGTGATATATTATTTCAAAATGTTTTAGATAATTAATATTTAAATAATTTTAAGTTAAATGTCATTTTTACACAAGGAATTATAGAATATATAGGTAATTAAAAAAATGTTTGTAATAATGTATAATTATTTAACTTGTGTTTTGTATCATTTTGTATAAACTTGCACAAATCACTCAAGAATTTAAAGATGCAATTTATGAATTAGTTTGGATATATGATTTTGTAAATCTTTTGCAAGGCACATCTTTCACTTTTCCAATAAAATCATAAAAGATTTCTTTCCATAAAAGGTTTTAATCTATAAAAAAAAAAAAAATTATATTTGTATTTGCATTTTGATCTTGTGTTGCAATATCAAACAAAGTGATATGTACTTTTATAATAAGGTATCTTATATGATATTAGAGTTGGCTTACATGGGATTCATTGAGAAGGGAATACCTTATTTGCCTAAGCTTAAAATATGGGTTTTAAAATTATAATATTAAGACACCCTAGTGGTATGTCTTTAGATGTTGTTGGACTGTTATCCAAGCTACCCAAGTTCGAATCATGGGGAAGCTACCCAAATTCGAATCATGGGAAAGAAGGTCCTCATTGTCCATGTGGATTGTGGCCCTCAATTATGCCATCCATTATACTTTGTCTTACTTTAAGAAATAAAAAATAAAAAATAGCATTATATTGTCTCATAATACCATACACATGAATTTAGTAGGTAAACCCCCACCATTGTATCTTGAGGGAGTGTGACCCAGTTATGTCATCCATTATACTTTAACTTAAAATAAAAACACTATATGGTCACCTTTTAATGTTATACGATCTCCTAATACCACACACATGAATTCACCATGAGTATGACATTTAATGCCAATCAAACACCAACAATTTTTATATTGTTAATGTGACATGATTTTAACACAATGTTCATACTAGAGTGATACTATGTAGTGAAATTAATGAAGTCATAGTAGCACCAATTAAAGTATGTTTAATCATGACATTGAATTTAAAAAAATGAGGGTGTATATTAGTATAAAGTCAAAGAAGGGTTTCTAACTTAGATGTTTTTGTAAATGGTTGTTATAAGAGGATGAAACATTATAAATTAATATGGGTATGTTTTCAAGAGATAAGTATATGTTAGAACTCTTAGGTAATAATATTTAGGGTTTAATGTTTTAGGGGTTAGTTTTTAGGGTTTGGGTTAAGTGATTAGGTAAAGGTTTTACAAGTAGGTGATTACCTAATTATTTTTATTATTTTTTGGATCTAGAATATTTAACATTATGACATCTAAATGAGTTTTATTTCATATAAATAAGGTAAATATAAAGTAATTTCCTTAATAATTATATTTTATTGTAAGAATAATTTAATTCTATTATATTTAGGATGTATTGAATAGATCATAATCTCACTCTTGAAGTGACATTTAGTTATTCCCTATAGTTGTTAATAATAGAGAATCTCACTCTTCAAGCCACCTTCAATTGTAGAGGTGGATATGAAAAGCATTTTTATAGTTTCTAGAAAAAAAATGTAATGAGTTAGCAATTTTTTGTTTTCCTTATCAAATTTCCCATGGTTATTATTCTATTTCAATCCAAATTCATTAGCATATTTGCAAACCTTGGATATAAATTAATTAATAAAATGCATGGATGTTTTTTTATTGGGTAGGAAAACACAAGATTTTGCAAGGATCCCTAACCTTTTACAATGAGAGACACAATAGAAACAAGAACAAAAAGCAAATCAATAGGAGAACAACCCCAAGAGACAAGGGGATACAAAAAACAACCAAAAATAGGCAGAAAAAAGAAAGGGCCTTCATAAAAAGCAAGAGGGAGCACCTTATCAACCAAGGACAAAAAGAGACTACAATTTGAAACCAAAACACACTATGTGAAAAAGGTAGGTAAATCCTTCATCAAAATTTGAAGAGCATTTTGATTGACCCCTTAGTTGACCAACATGTCAACTTCCTTATTTCCTTCTATAAAGGTGTGCCTAAATTTAACACCTTCTAAATTCTCAGTGCAACGATAAATATCTTCTATTAAATTTGTAATGGACCAGTGGGGGAATGTTTTCCTTTAGCAATATTAATGATGGAAAGAGAGTCACCTTCAATCACCACCTTCTTTGCATTCAAATTTTCTAGGAGCATGACCCCTTGATAAAGCACTCAAGCTTCAATAAAAAAATTAGACTAAACACCTAAGAAGTTAGCAAAGGCCAAAATAATAACCCCTTTGTCATCCCTGATGATTCCTTCAACCCTTGTGATGCTTGAGTTGTCTTTAGCTACCCCATAAAAATTTAGTTTTATTCAATCGTGAGGTAGAGGATGCCATTTGATAAGATCTCTAGGATTAGGAGTGGGCAGACTACAAATACCTTCCAGATTTAGGATTATACCTAGCTGGTTGGCAATCTTACCTTCACTATGGGACCATTTTTTATCTTTGATATGGATTATGGAAACATTTTCCCTCAAGAAATTAAAAATTTTAGCTTCCACATGAAGGGGATCCTTTTTAACATTCATGAAGGCTCTATTGTTTCTTTTATTCTAAATACGCCCAAAAATGTAGTAAACAATAAGACCAACAAATTCTAAGCAAATTATTATGGAAGGGGAAACCCACTATAAACATAGGTCTAGAATGTTATTATACATGACCTAGGTAAAGTTGAATTTTATGAGAAGAAGCTAGATAACTTCTAAGGAGAAGGAACACTCAAGAAATAAATGATTAGCATTCTCCCAAGTAGCTTCACACAGATAACACCTATTCAAAATGGGCAGGCCTCTTTTGTAAAGGTTTTCAATAGTAAATATTTTGTTTTGAGAGGCCAACCAAAATAATAAATTAACTTTAGGTATGAGGTGTTTGAACCATATCTTACTAGTTGGAAACTAGACCTCTTCCTCATCAAACTAAAGAAAGTAAGCAAATTTAACTATGAAAAGACCCTTATTATCCACTTTCCAAATAATTGAATCAACTAACGGGTTAGGATTTAGGATATGAATTCTGAGAATATTGGATAAAGAACGTAGAACATAAATTTTCCTGGTGGAGGGGTTAACAAGAGGCAGAGTCTTCCAAGCCTTATTTCCATACCTTACCTCAAGAAATTCAACAACTCTAGATCCACAAGATTGTGCAATAAAGGTCTCTAGGTAGTTTAGAATTTGGTCTCTTTTAACAACCCAAATCTAACCAAGCTAAGAGAGAAAAATATTTTATTTCAGGTTCACAAGTAAGGTTTACACCAAGGATATTTCCATATTCTTTGTTGGCATAATTAAGGTGTAACCACATTTGAGTTTCTATCATAACCAATGACACTCAAGTGGATAGGATAGACCATCATCTCGTAGCTATTTTTGGGGTTAATTTTTTTAATCTTCCACGATTAGAAAAAAATACCATAAAATATTCCCCCATATTCTTTATACTCTTATCAATTAAAGGCAACTTAACCATGGTGTATAGGTTATCTCTTTTAGTCCATTAAAAGGGGATAATTCTTCCATCATCATAAATAAGTCAGTCTATGTAGGTGTTGTAGACACAAAAATCAAGCCACTTGTCATCAATCCAGATCTTCCCACCATTTTCATCCATTATTTATATATATTTATGTATATTTGTTTTATATATTTAAATATTAATATTTTATATTATATTTTTATATATATTTAATAAATGTATATATATGTGTGTGTGTGTGTGTGTGTAAATTAATCCCAACCATCCATCTTGTTTTAATCCCAACCATTCATTCACCTTGATCCACACCAGTTGCACAGATTTAATCTCCACCCCCTGTCACAATTTAATCTTGACCACACATATTGTGTCATAAAAACCCTAATGTGCCCTAGGTGATATTATAAATAGGAGCCATTTTGATGGCTTGAACCTTGAATCTAAAATTGGAAGTTCCCTAGAATCCTGAATACATCTTGAGTTTCTGATAAGCCCAAGTTTCTCCTAAGTTCTCTAAGAAACTTATGCCCTAATTAGCCTAATGAAATCATCCATTGTCACCCTCTCCTATACATCCACCACCGCATCCATCACCATAGCCCTCACCTGAAGCAAATCTACTTTTGAATACTTCGTCTCAATCCTTGAATGCCTCTATGCTACTCCTAAACACTTGCTTGTTATTCCTAAGCATCTTTGGATGCTTTTCATCTTCCCCAAACACCCATGAGCAATTCAAATCCTATTATTGAAGCCTAGAAAAACCCTTGGGTGTCTCTAGGGCATCACCACACCATTTTCCTACAACAACTACTATAGATCAGAGAACAACAAGTAAACAAGGTAAATCCAATATTGATTTATTTTATTTAATCTATTTTTAGATTCTGTTACTTTCTTTATATTACATAGCTAGGGTTTGTATAAATTTCTAAGGATATCACATTGTGGAGCCCTCATAGTTGCTATTTGTTTGTTGTATTTTATGTGTAGATCAAGAAGTACTACACCTACATTGAGCAGCTGCTTAAGCTAGAGTGACCCAGTATTGGATAGCATGAATCCCACTCACCTCTGTTGGGATCAAAAGTGAGTTTGAAGACACCACCAACATTTTTCACTAGGGTTTAGAAGAACCCTAATATTGTAATATTTTACATCAAAAGAAATCAAATTCCTTATTGTAACACTAGAGATTTGAGGCTCCCAGCATATCAATAAAATTATCTCTTTTGTGCAATATTGTCTCTTGGTTTCATTTATCTGTTATATTTGGTGTTTCATTTTTGTATTCATAAAGGGCAATCACGGTGGGATCCCCTAAGGATTTATCATTTTGATTTAAGTTTTTGACTAATATATTGTTTTCAGTCTCATCTCGCAGGGTTTTTAGAAGCACAGATCGCGTGATTTTCATTGGATTATGATTTTTGAAGATTCATAGAAAGTTGCAGAAGGTGCACGAATGCCCTGTGGCTCTCAAGGGTCATTCAGAAATGCCCAAGGGCATTTTAGAAGTTCCCAAAGGTATTGTACAGAGATTTAAAGCAAAAATGTAGGCTTCTTTGTAAGTTTACTGTCAAACCCTAACCTCTCTATTTTTATGTATTTTGTCATTTTACGTTTTTTTTATATTTCTTGATTAAAAAGAACATAACTAATAAACATGGTAAAAACAATAATTCTAGTTTGCATTCTAGGAATTATATTAGTCATTGCATTCATTCACACATTTTCGTTTTTCATTTAAAGTTTCTAGTTTTCTGGTGTATTGCAATTGAAAAATCTTGCATTCTGGTTGCATGTGAATTATTAAATTGTATAAATTAGATTGCATTGTAGAGTTAGAAACTCCTATTTTTGTTGATCTAAGTAGGAACATCATTAGTGTGTCAAAAGTATCCCTGTATTGGGTGATTCCAAGTGAAGGAGTAGATGAACCCCCCACTGTTTAGAGGGATTTAAGCGGTGTACTTCACATAATTTGGAGAAATTGATACTCTTAATGTTGGATTCTGATTTAGACTAGTGAAATTAGTTGTTTCTAATATTGTATGTGCACCATAAGAAATAGAACCTTAAAAGGAATTTTGCACACACTTCACATTTCATGTTAAACAATAGTGGTTGGATTTCATCACCAATCACTACTTGAGATATGGTGATGGTGGTTTTCATCTCCATCCACCAATCTCTGCCCTAGACACCTTATACTAACCCTGAGAAAACTTGTTGGATTTCATCACTAGAAAGAATACCATTGCCCCATCCAAGCCTTAGTTTTTACCCATTTCTAATTCAAATTAGCACATTGAAACACAAAATCAGAATCCTTAAAAAAATGAATTCGCAATAAAATTAGATAACCAACGAATGAGGTAAGACACATATTTTGAAAAAAATTAACATTACTTTGTCTTTATTTTATTTTTGTGAAGTTTCAATTCTACATTTCAGTTTACGACATAATTTATATTTTGTTTAGTTGCTTATGGTCTTAACAAGAAATCAACAGAAAGCATTAAATCAATACAATTCCATGGAATATTCATCCACCTTCCCCATCACTTTTGTGGTAGATTTCCCAAGTGTGACACAGATAAATTTATCTACGAGACCATAACACACTATACAAACTATTGATATCTCGTACAGGTATACCAATACTTCCCTTTTGCAAGACAAATCATCTTCACCATCAATTGACCATAATATAACCCACATAGACATGGCCAAATTAGAGGCTTTCTACAAATCGACTAGTTATTCCTTTGAGCCCATTCATAATTCCCCTAGTCAATATCCTACTTTACAGTAGGAAATTTCTCATTCCCAACCATCCAACTTTACCCAGGTATACACTAACCCTCTTTTTGAGGCATAAGTTGTACCTTCCTCTCATGTATCCATTCCCCAATACCCAAGTGCTCCTAGCACTTCTATTCCATATTCATACATATCCACCTACACCAACCCCTTGTATGAAGCACATGTAAATGTTGCTTCACAAGTTTTCACCCCCCAAGTTGCCATGCCAAGTGCAACTTATCCCTTAGCCACATCTTCCATACCATATACTTCTAATAGATAAATTCATGAAGCATGGGAAAATTTGAACAAATTGCTTAAGCAGTGTCAAGGTGCTTAACAACAAGTATAGGTGAACCCTAAGCCTCTACCAATTTCTACTCAACCCATCCTCATTAACCAAATTCCATCATGGGCACCACAATATTCTATAGTTTCCATCCCTACTCCTACACCAAACCATACCAATACGCATTCCATTCCCATAAACCATACCAATTCCATTCCCATAGGCCAACCCAACCATAGTCCCCATGCATTGTCTCCATTCCAACATTCTCCATATCTTCATCATCAATATCCTCTTCATAAATTCCCATAAAACTCACCTAATCATCATCATCAATCCCATCATCATCTAGTTACCCTAAAAAAAATTTATACCATACCTTCTAAAAATCATCAGGTGATACAGGTTTTCCACATTCCTAGGGAAGACTCTAGAATAAAGACCATGCAGCAACAAATAGATCAGTTGATACAACATACTCCTGGTATGACAAATCAGAATTCAACCCTACGTCAGCTGATTAACCAACCCATTCACCCTTTGGTACCATCACCACCATATTCAAAAGATTTCATGGTGTCAAAGTTTGATAAATTCAAGGGGACTGAGGACCCCAAAAAGCATGTAAGCACATTTGTACTCATGTTTTAGAATCCAAAATGACAACGCTCTCATGCTTAGAATATTTCCTCAGACATTAGGAGGAGATGCCATAGAGTGGTACAACCAATTATCTAGTCATAGTATTTATACTTTTGAATAATTGGTTGACCAATTCTTTGAGCATTTTTTCCTTAATGTTAAAAAATATAGTCTCATTGTCCGACGTTTATGCTTTAAGACAACATGACGATGAGTCTATCTATGATTTTGGAAACCATTGGAGGGTCATCATTACCAAATTACAATTCACCCTAACAATGGAAGAGCTTATCAAACTATTTACGAATATTTGCTTAAAACCCATCTCTTAAATACTTCAATTACAGAAATATCACTCATTTGAAGAAGCTCTAGCACAGGCTAGTGTCATCGAGGAGTTAAAAATCCAAGAGGATATACTTAAGCCTAGGAAAAAGGAATGGAAAATAAGGTCTAATACAAAATCAATTATTCTAGCCAATCAAAATCAACACAGGCCACTCCGACCAATCAACCTAATCATGTCAATCAAGTGGTCATGAGCCAACCGATAATGGCTCAACAACAATCAATGCAACAACCACCACAATAAATTTATTATCATGTGGTGCCCTCAGTAACTCAAGCTATGCAAAACACAGTACCAACTATGGAGAATTATTCCTAGTGAAAATATATCTGATAGAATTGCCAATACACCTTGTTTTCCAAGTCGTGTGCTTCCCTCTTACGAACTTTGTATGACATAAATAAACTTGCCTTGCCCAAAATTAGACTAGATGATCCTACTAAACATGGTAAAAATTATCAAGAAAATTTATTTTGTCCTTACCATAGGAAAAATGGACACGACATCAATAATTGCCATGTATTAAAATACATATTTTAAGACCTTATTGAATTGGGGGCCATCAAGCTTGACAACCCCCGTGCTCAACAAAACCAAAATCTTGGTATTTTTAAAACACCACTTCCTCATCATGAGGAGGTGCAACAAACTATGGGAGGGGATAACACCAAAAATCCTCCCAATCAAGTTAACCATATCCAACAATACCAAGATTTTATAGGTGCCATTCATGTGGTAACTATAGGTCAATGAAATAACCAACAAAATGCAAGGCAACAACCTTAGGCAAGTGTGTCGCAACCTACCACATCACCTCCCATTCAAATTTTATCTAATCCTTCCTTGACCATTCATATTGCTAGCCAAACAAATTCCTCTATTCATCCCATCAATCATCCTTCATGACTAGTCATCTCACTGAGTAGCTGGTTAACCACAATCCTAAAGATGGCTTCCACCAAATTATCAATATATGAGCTAATTCAACAATCTCCCCGACATTTTTAAGAATTAATGGACATTCTAAAATCCATTGAATTACAATATCAAGATGCTAATACCTTCAACAACTTTATAGGGAGAATTCAAACATGCATGGAGCCTTCTATTACATTTTATGACTTTGAGATTAAGCCAATATCATCAGAATTAGTAGATCCTCCATTGCACATCATGGCTCTAATTAACAGGAATCCCTTCAAAATAGTCTTAATTGATATAGGTTCCTTCATTAATATCATCACTACATCTGCCCTTCATCATCTTAACCTTCCTCCATCTCATATCACCAAGTCATATTTCACCCTAAAATCATTCAACAATGCTTTATGTTCCATAGTTGGCACTATTGTTTTACCCATCGAAGTGGGGGTCAAAATGTTGCACACTATGTTCCACATATTGGAAGGATCCATGACATACAATGTACTCCTTGGAAGATCTTGGATGAGGGAGATGAGATGTGTCCCTTCCATACTAAATCAATGTTTGAAATACATTCATGAGGGAAAAGTACATTGCATATCAACAGATGTCAAACTATTTAAGTATTGTAGTTTTATCTCAAATTCTTATGAATAATTCTTTCTTCCATCCACTATTTTATCTCATCATCATCCAATCCATCCACCACTCTTCCTATTTCTTCATCAAAAGCTCCCATTCTTAAGGAGCTCCTTATCACAATCCCCACCAAGCTTCCATACCCCCATCATCTTCATCATTGACTACATGCATATATGGTCAAAGTCAATCCACATCATCAACATCATCACCTTCCACAATTTTACCTTCCACGTTATCATCATCCATCCAACAACCTTCCCAATCCAATCCATCTCCATCAGCCAATTTTTCACAAGTTGAGTTGATATATTGTGATACATCTTCATCTCTACCATCCTCTATCCATTATCCAACCATGATCCTTCCATACCCTCGTTCACTACCACATCATCCCAAGTCGAGGTCCACCTCACTAATCCTAGTATTGGTGAATATATGGTCCAAGACATCATAGTTACACCACTCACCATTCAAATTCTAGGGATTTTGGTTACCCATGTTATCCACATTTATCTATAGGAGCGGTATATGACATGGGTTCAGCTCCCAATAGCATAAATTTTGTATATGGGGGGATTGATTCTTCATCCAATCTAGCTCCCCTAGAAGAACCCAAAGAACCAACACCTACCAACATACAAAACATGTCGGGATTTCCATCCCATTATTTTCACATAGTTAATTGGTAGGGACATGGCCTAGGATTGCATGAATAGGGAATGCATGAAATTATTGATGTTCCATATCGAGAAACACATGACCATTCAGGCTTAGGTTACACTTCACTTTCCACCATCTCTTCTATTGAACAAGACTTCCAAAGACTTAATATAAATTCAAGAGAAGAAGCCCTCCAACCTAATGAATATGATGATGAAATCTATGAATAATTCAAGCTTATGTCAATAATTTTTGATAAATCTAAAGGGGAATCAGAGCCCATCATTCCCCACACTGAACAAGATGATTTTTTTATCTTAGAATGTTTCCCATCCATGAGCCCATATTTCACTTGCTTCATCCACAAGAGTGAGCCGAACCTACCAATGAACCACTACCTCCATCTCGTTAATCTATCTCATCAGCTAAACTTGTAATATATGTATATAACACAAAAAAACAAAAACAATGGTTTTTACCACTACAAAAAAAAATATTTCATTACATTGTACTTATTTGCATTTATTTGTGTTGCTTGCTATTGTCCAAGTTTACCAAGGTCCTAGCATCAGTTCTTAGGCTCTTTTCATCCCAACCATTTACCCTTGCCAAGTCATCCATTTTCCCTATAATTCAACATGAATCTAGCTATCTTATTCACCCCGCTTCGTAATCCATACAATTTGGCTAAACCAATTTCAATTAACATAAGTCTTATTGATATGAACCAAATTTCCTCACCTCCATCCTTTTTTTAGTTTGTCCTATCCAAGAAATTATTAAGGGATTCAACCAAATACATTCATCCATCCCCTCCACCTTCACATTCACCTTCACCTTCGAATCCCAAGGTTTTCCAAGCAGACATAGATGAGGATAAGTTAGAACTATTTGATGACATCATAGTGACATTCATTTTATCCCCATGCCACATAAACTTGAGGAAGGTTCCTTCATGTCCATTGAATATACCATCGATGTGGACCTTAGTTTAGACAAAGATAATCCCTATATTGTCAAAATTAGCAAAATCTTATCCAAATATGAACAAGATCAATTAATTACTCTCCTCAAGAGGAAGAAGGGTATTTTTGCATGGTCCTACAAGGAAATGCCCGATCTTGATCCTAGCTTGGTTATCCACAATATCACCTTGCACCCTGATGCTAAGTCGGTCAAATAAAAACTTATACGGATGCATCCTACCATTATCCTCTTGGTCAAATAAGAATTTCAAAAACTACTAGATGTGGGTTTCATTGTACCCATTGACTATCCTAAGTTGCTATCAAACATGGTACCTATTCACAAGCCTAATGAGGCGATACACGTATGCACTAACTTTTGATACCTTAACAAAGTTTATCCTAAGGATGAATTTCCTCTTTCAAACATTGATACTATTGTCAACACTTGCGTTTGACATGAATTCCTTTCTCTTATGGATGGTTTTTCAGGATACAACCAAATTCAAATAAATCCTGATGACCAACACAAAACAACATTCACTACACCTTAGGGGATTTTTTGTTACAAGGTGAGGCCCTTTGGCCTTAAAAATGTAGGTGCCACTTATCAATGTGCCATGACATACATTTTCCATGACTACATGCATAATATTATCAAATATTATGAGGATGATATCTTGGCTAAATCCAAAACAAGACATAAACACATTGGTGTATTAAAAAAAAAATTGACCGACTTCTAGAACATAATGTAAGGTTGAACCCCAAGAAATATATCTTTGATGTTACCTCTGGCAAACTCCTAGGATTCATTATCTCCAAAAGAAGCATTGAGGTGGAACCAAACAAGGTCAAGGCCATCATGGAGATGCCTCCCCCAACAAAATTAAAAGAATTGTGTAGTTTACAAGGAAAGATTCAATCAATACATCATTTCATTGCGCAAATTTCTAAAAAATGTACGCCATTCAATCACCTATTACAAAAGGGGTGCCATTTTATTGGACAGATGAATGCCAAAAAGCATTTAATGACATTAATAAATACCTAGATTCTCCATCAGTATTAGCTCCTCCTTGTTTGGGGGTACCATTCTATATTTATGTTTTAGCAAAAGACTTTGCATTAGGGACAATTCTTACACAAAAGAATGAATAAAATTGAGAGCAAGTTGTCTATTACATTAGTTGAACATTGGTAAGCTATGAAACCAGAGACATGTAGAAAAATTATGCTTAGAATTAGTTTTTGCCACTAAGAAACTTCAACATTACATGCTTAGTCACACAACATATATCATAGCTAGAGAAAATACTTAGCATTATATGATATATCACAATTACACTAACACCCACACCGCTAAATGGATAATTCTTCTTACTAAATTTAATCTTGAGTTGATTGGCCAAAAATCCATTAAAGGTTAGGTCATAGCCGATCAAATTGCGTAAGCTCCACTACCTAGTGATCATCCTTTGATTATTGAGCTCCCAGATGATTTGGTATTCGTTGTCACTGAACAAGAAGAAGATATCATTCCAGAGGAAGACGTCGATATCACATTATTCTTTTATGGTTATAAGTGTGTGAAAGGTCAAAGTACTAGAGTCATGTTTCATACACCTAGGGGGTACCTATCCCATTATCATTCAAACTTGATTTCCAATTCACAAAAAATATTGTAGAGTACGAAGCCTTAATATTAGGTCTTCAATTAGCTATAGCTATGAGAATTAAGCATATCAAGATATTTGGATATTCTCAACTTGTTGTCAAGCAAATTAATGGAGAATACCAATGTAAAGAACCTACCATTAAGCTTTACCATGAAGTAGCAATGAAATTTCTCTCTAAGTTTTATTGGTATGAAATCAATTGTTTGCCACGCTTGACTAATAGATTTGTAGATGCAATGGCATCCTTTGGATCATTGATTCCAAAATACTCCTTAAGAGAGGTATAACCCCTTATTATTTCAACAATATATATATTTGCAATTATACATGTTGAATCTAAAGTTGAAAAGGATGTTTGCTTCATCCAGTCAGATCTATATGAGCCTTGGTCAAGCTAGATAGTAGTCTTTATCAAGTTTGGAACACTCCCATATGACATGTCTCAAACTGCTAAACACACTTTCAAGCAAAAAGTTTATCATTTTGTTTTCTTGGGTGACTTGTTGTACAAGTATGGTTATGATGGAGTCCTCCTTAATTGTCTCAAGTCTAGTGTAGCACAAAGAGCCATAAATGAAGCTCATGATGGTACTTTTGGTGGTCATTTTAGTGGGATGACCATCACAAAGCGTATCCTGCACATGGGTTATTATTGGCACACCATGGAACATGACTGTTGCACATATGTCAAACATTGTAAGCAATGTCAAGAACATGATAATTTAACTCATGTCCTATCACATGATTTACAACCTATTCAAATCCTTTGGCCCTTTGCACAATGGGGTCTAGATTTAATTAGCAAAATTTTACTTCCTTCCTTGGGATAACATACATTCATCATCACATCCACTGAATACTTCACAAAGTGGGTTGAGATAATTCCTCTAACTAGTACGATAAGACCTAGAATTGTGGAGTTCATACCTCACCATATTATTTATCATTTTGGTATTCCCTCAAAAATCATCTTTGTCAATGGTAAGTCTTTCAATAACAAGGATGTTCTAGCACTTTTTAAGAAATATAAAATCCAACGCATTTTCTCGACTCCTTATTACCCACAAGCAAATGTATAAGTTGAGGCTACTAACAAGACCTTAATTGCTATTTTCAAGAAACTGGTTAACAAAAAGTATAGAGATTGGCATACCAAAATTCCCTTGGTATTATGGGCTTATCAAACAAGTATCCATACGCCTACTAGGGAAACACCATTTTCATTGGTCTATGGAACTGAAGCAATCATGCCTCTTGAGCTCGAGATCCCCTCCTTGAAAATTTCTTTCTAGGAATTCATAGATGATAATACTGCTATACAAGCACATCTTGAATAACTCACACTTCTTTATGAGAGGTGAGTCAATTATTTAGAGCATTTACAAATTTATCAAGACCACAAAATCATGCTTACAACACTAAAATTCATTTACTTGAATTCCAAGTAGGAGATCTTGTCCTTAAAGAGAATCAACAAAACACCAATGCATTACTGCATCTTCATGATAAATTCATGGCTAATTTGTTGGGTCCATAGGTTATCACTCAAAAAGTGGGTAAAGGTACTTATAGGCTTGCCAATATAGAAGGATAAGAAGAACCTGAAACACTTAATTTTATACACTTGAGAGAATTCTATGCATAATATGATTTATATATATGTATATATACGTGGCCAATACACAAAAACATTGCATTTCATTTGCACACACTTCATTCAAAAACATTGCATGTCATTTGCACACATGTCATTCAAAAACATTGTATTTCACACATTGCATACATTCCATTCACATTTCATATTTCATATTAGGGATCATTTATTCACTTTAAGGTTTTAATTGGTCCAATAAAGTCATGTTTCCTTAATCAAGGCCACCTTCACATCATCACCTATGTCATTGCACCATTACATAAAGCCAAATTATCATCTGCAAAGGATCAAATGTCCATAATTCCTAGGTTTTTTTGGTCACTCAGCTACTCTTAGTTTTTTAAGCAAACTCCAAATATATGCCAATTTTTCTAGGACCAAGACACAATATTCACTAAGAAAATATTGAATTCTTGGAATTGACTCCAAAACATTCTTGAACCAAACACAATTTCACATCTTAAAAACATCTTGTGTAAAAGAGGGATAAAACCATACTTGGTTTGAACCTCAAAGTGAAAAGGACATTCCTCACTAGTTCCATCATGCAACATAGTCCAAAAAAATAGTGGTTTTCACCACTATCAAAAATTTTAAAAATAAAAAAAGAGTAGGAAAAAATCCCTAAAAAAAACTCTAAATATTTTACATCACACACCACTGATCATTGGGTTGTAAGGATCATACTACATTTCCAATCATATGGTTAGGTAGTCATCCTTAAAAATTAAGAGATCAAATCCTTGGACTATGGAGTTAGCCTCTACCGGAGCTATAGACACTTGGATAGCAGTGGAGTATGCTCATGCATGGCGATACGTCTCTTTCAAAGAGACCTCTGACAGCACATACGAACAAGATAGCTTCTTGGTATTATCCATAACAGGTCACACCCAATTTGCTCAAAATGAGTAAATGAACTCACTTGCACACATATTGGTTCTTGATTACCTCAAGTCATTACCATGTTATTGATTCGGTAAATGAATTCACTGCACACACATTTGGTCCTAGAGGAATTAGGAAGTTTTAGTGAGTTTTTTTGATGCCACTAGTATGTCAAAGTCTCTAAAAAATAGTCAGTTTTCCATATCAACATCCATATATTCTTCCATGTTAACATCCATGTCATCTCATGAGTCATCCACCTCATATCCCACCAAGTTTGGTACCCCTGATTAAACAACAATGCTAGAAAATGGCCAAGCAAAATCTAAACTATGAATGATTATTAGAACATTTGCATACCACCACTTGCATTAATCATCCATACATTTCCACTTGCATTAATCATCCATATAAACATGCACTACACAAAAAATCATTCACACAAACATATAACACAAAAGGTAAAATCCATGTATATATATATGTATAAATATCACATATACAATGAGTGCCAAAAGGCTACATACAATGGAGCACCCAAGATCATTTACAAAATGTGCATCTAAGCACTAGCTAAGCCCTCTAAGAGGACCCTTATGACCTAGAAGGATCCCTAAACCTAGAGCTATGCCTAGACTCACTATGCCCAGCATCCTCAGATACCAATGAGGTTAGAGGATCTAGAAGTGGAATATTATCCTCAATCAACCTATCCTCCAATACCTTGATATACCTCTGTCGATACCAAAGGTATGCTATGTCAACACTATGATGATACTCCATCTCCAGTAGCTCTACCTAGAGCCATGTGATCCTCTCATCTCAAGCCATCACCATCGCATCTTGATCTGCCACCTATTGCTCCACCCTCGCTCAATCCTCCTTGCTTCAACTTGGAGGTCCATTTGGAGTCTCCTACACATCCTTCCTATCTATGCCATCTACTCCACTCCTTGGAGGATGCCTCACCACACTCTTTTCCCTCCTCCTTCGAATGTTCAATCGAAGGTGACTCTATCATTTAGAGCCTCATCAGTCTCCTCAACCTCAACCTCATCCCTATCTCCACCAGCCACTACTCAAGTTAGTGCTCATGGTGGCTATACCATGAACCATACATCATACTCTATAGTAGTACCCACATCATCCACATCAAGGATATCTATATCCTCATCATCTTCATAAGCCTCCCTCCATGGCTCAGCACAAGGTAACCCTTTCTCATATTAGTACCTCTTATAGAGCAATAGCTCATCAGGAATCCCATACCTCAAGTCAAAATGATGGAGCACTCATGAGAACTGAATATACTCAGCCTCACTCTAATACCTCCCAACCACCCACCTAGTTTGCCTCACCTGTTGTAGTTGCTCTCCATCACCTGTTCACCTGGCACCCCACCATAGCCTCCATATCACTTGGATGGATGTTAGTCCAACCTATAAATACCTATACCAGTCGCTCATACGCACAGTATGAATTGACTATACCTCCTCTGCTACCACCCATCTCCTAGCATAGGGTTTCCCCCTATCCCAACCTATAGTTGGTAGACCCTCCGATCGAGCCATGCTCAAATGCTCCCATCCCCAGAACTGTAGTATAAAATTACAACCTAATCCCTTGCTCCCTGCATCCTCACATCATAAAGCTCCCAGTTTGTCTGCACCAATAAGGTAGGAGCCCATGCATACACCTGTGGTGTCATTATCATATCGCTCACCAACCCTAAGAGGTTCCAATGGAACCTACAGTCGGTATTTTTTAGGACCACACTGTTGGCCAACACGAACATTACCAAAGCCCATAGGGCATCTAATTTCTTGTCAACATACATGTACAAGTATGGAATACCCCCACAATCCACCCTAACACTTCTCCAATCATCACCAAACATCTTCCTCATCTCCATCCCTCGATCTTGTCTAATTTTGACACGAATCCCCTCCATCGGTAGCTTGAGGATGTGATATACATCCTCAAGTGTAAGGTTCACCTCTCCAATGGGGAGTTGGAAGGTTCCATTATCTGTATCCCACATATTTTCCAAGACAAAGAGGTACCTTTTGGAGCAAAATATGCCTTTGGTTACGCTTGCGCCCAAGACTTTGCCAACATTGAAAGACCAGGTTAACACAGAGTTTACCTAGTTCAATATCCAGAGGAGGTTGGTTCCTTACTTCTTTTAGGAAAAGAGAGAGAGAGGGAAATGCATAAATAGAGGGAAATATAGCTATTGCTAGAGAGTTTAAAGGGTATAGATTAGATAACAACAAAGCAACTTATTACAACCTTTTATAGAGAAGCATATAACTGAACCACCAAAATAGAGAAACTAAAATTCTGGTGAAAATCTATTTAAGTGCAAGCTTATCTGTAAAGTTAATTTTAGATCTAGCAAAACTTTATTGTAGGAATTCAGAGTAAGAATTGATGCAAGTTACATTCAATCTAGATTTATATAGCAATTAACAATACATACATACTTGATTTAGAACACCAGTGAGCTAGAAACCAGAATGGATGATCTTTTATTAAGCTTTTAGAAGTATGTATACATAGCCTTGTAAACACCTAAGAGTCAACCATTTTTTTGGGTCGCTCATTCTATATATAAGAGTTTTACATAACAAAAAAACTAAAAGTTGTTACAACATTATGCCCGTAGGCTCATTCTAGTAAAGAAGCAGTTAAGAGAGCATGGAGCCTTCAACTGGAAGTGGTTGAGATCTTCTTGTTACAATGATCTTCCTTAACCTCCTTAGAGACATCGTGGTCCACTTGGCCTTCAAAATATCGTGCCATCATGAATTTTGGTCATGGTTTGGCCCTTGGCCTTCAAAATGTCGTGCCATCGCAACTTTCACCTTAGCTCTACTTTCAGCCTTCAAAATGTCGCGCCATCATGACTTTTCACCTTAGCTATGTCTTTGGCCTTCAAAATGTCGTGCCATCGCGACTTTTCGCCTTAGATCTACCTTCGGCCTTCAAAATGTCATGCCATCATGAATTTTGGTCATGGTTTGGCCCTTGGCCTTCAAAATGTTGCGCCATCATGACTTTTCATCTTAGCTCTACTTTCGACCTTCAAAATGTCATGCCATCATGACTTTTCACCTTAGCTCTACCTTTGACCTTCAAAATGTCATGCACCATCATGAATTTTGGTCATGGTTTGGCCCTTGGCCTTAAAAATGTTGTGCCATCATGACTTTTCACCTTAGCTCTACTTTCGGCCTTCAAAATGTCATGCCATCACGACTTTTTGCCTTAGCTCTACCTTCGACCTTCAAAATATCGTGCCATCACGAATTTTTGCCTTAGCTCTACCTTTGACCTTCAAAATGTCATGCCATCATGACTTTTCACCTTAGCTCTACCTTCAGCCTTCAAAATGTCATGCTATCACAACTTTTCACCTCAGCTCTACCTTCGCCCTTCAAAATATTGTGCTATCATGACTTTTCTCTACACTTAGCAAAATCTTGAGAAGACTACTCCTTATTTCCCTGGATGTGGTCATTTTGACCAACATTCTTGGCACCTCTTGGGGTAATTCTATCAGTAGGATGTTAGAACCTAGAGCCTTTATCCATTGGGGAATGGAGTAAAAAGAACAACTTAAGAAAAATAAGGGAAAGAAGGGGAATGATACCAAGCACAAAAATGCTTCCTGCTTTGGGGCGGTCATTCTTTCAAAGTATCTTCTTCATTAGATTTTTTTGCTTCACCTTGACCAGGAGCTGCTGCACTGCTTGATGAGGCTTTCTTAGCCTTTTCTTATTTGTCCTTTTCTTGAACTACTTCATTATAGGTGGTGCAGGCCTTCCTCCAGGTTTCCTCATCTGTATCTATTTTTTCCTTGAAAGTGATGTACAAATACTCCAACTCTTCAACCTTGTCATATGATAAAGTTTTTGATTTCATGTACAGCTCATGTAGACAAGAGTTGATCTGGGTAATATCCTGAGCCATGCTGAATATTTGTTCTTCTTGAATAGGCTCTTCCCAGCTATCAATTTTTGACTCATCTTCTACAAATTTCTTCCAGGCGGCTTTCAATTCATCTTCTGCCAGGAGATTTGAATTTTTGTCCTAGAAGCTAGGCATGCCACAATTTTCAGCTATGCTTACATGTTTTAGAATCACCTTAGCTTTTGCTTTGAGCTCCTACATGAGCTTAGCACTTTTGGTTACCAACTTGTACCTTTTGAAGAAGTTTTTGGTGGCTAACTTGGCCTGGGACCAATTTTTATCCCATGCTCTATATCCAGTTATTGCTTGCGTGCTATCCACCAAGACTTGAATTTTTGTAGCTATTGATAGCCTTGTTGCTAGGAGTTTTACTGATGCTTTGAATTCATCTTCCACTTGGCCCAGCGTATATTTTATTTTGAGCAGATATGATAGTGTGGGCCTTGCCTTCAGGGTCATCTTGTTGATGCTTCCAATCATTTCTCTCCTGATTGTCCTTGCTTTTTCTTTAGATAGCCCACTGGTTTTATCAGTGTTGTCTAAGAGCTACTTTTTAAGGTCCTCAACCTATTGTTGCAACACTTGGATTTTCTCTTCGGCTTTCACCACTTTCTCTTTGTAGGGGGCCGCTTCATTGAACATCAGCTCCCATTTCTTAGCCTCATTTTTCAAAGCCTTTTCGATTATTTTTTGCTGGTGCAAGGCTTCTTCCAAATGCTTTCTTGCTTGCTCATCCCGAAGGTACTTTTCTTTGTAATACTCAATATTTAGATAAATGGTTCCCATGTGGGTCTGGGCCTTGCCCCACTCGTCTTCCATTGGTAGCTGAGTGATATCTTCCATGGTTATCTCAGCTTGGTAGTCCTCCAGGGTCATTTCTTTCTCTAGCTTCTGTATGAGTGGGGTCATTTTCATAGTGGAATGTTGCATGCTGATGGGATCCAACACTGTTCCTTCTCTGACATGGGCTATATCTTTAGAAATTTGGGAGCTCCATGACTTCAGCCATGTAGCAGCGTTCAAGGTTACCTTTTTCAAATTTTTGAATTTAGCAATGGTAGGGTTGCTCTCGAGAGAAGTGGTATGAATGGCTTGAAAGCTTAGTAGGTTAGTGGAGTAAGGGAAAGGAGTAGTGGCTAGAGAGGCCTCTACATTTGATTGTTTGGTGGGAGAACCTGTGGGGGTAGAGGAGGATGCTTTCGAGGTCTGATGAGTTGATGGTGGAGATGGTGGAGGCTGATGAGTTGATGGTGGTGATGGTGGAGGCTGATGAGTTGATGGTGGCGATGGTGGAGGTTGATGAGTAGAGGTGGGAGAGGCATTACCTCATCCTTCAGAATGGGAAGGGGAATTCTTTTGGGAGTGAGAAGAGGAAGAAGGAGTATCAAGATTTATAGGAGATATACCTAAATATTTTGGTGGATTGGTGTCTCTAGTTCCCTGTGACTTCTCTAGAGCCTCGGTGTAAGCTTCTGCTATTTGCTTTAAACTCGAGTCATCGGCACCAGTTGTTACTTTTGTTGGGGTTTGTTCCATGCTAGAGGTTTCTTTTGTTGGGGGAGGCTCTTCAGCCATCTCGACCACTTGTTCATCTATCTCCTAATGCTCAAAATTTTACTCAGAGCTTTCCCCTGTTCCTTCATGTTCCTCTGATTCTTGATGCTCCTCTAATTCTTCATGCTCCTCTGATTCTTCAAAGGGTGTTTCTTCTCATTTTATTTTCTTTTGGTCTCCTCCCTTTGCTGATTCTACTTTTCACTTTCTTGATTTTGCTCTCTTTCTCCTATGGTCGAGCTGAGCATCATCATCAGACTCTATGTCTGATCCAGAAGGGGGAATGAAACTTCGAGGTTTTTCCTTCTAGGGACCTCCATTTGCTCAGTGGCGACCTCTTTCCCTTTGTCCTTTTTAGTATCTATTTTACCTTCAATTGGTTTTATGGGGATGCCATTGATGCCCAGAGGGACTTTATCTACAAAAGTCTTAGACCATTCATCGTGGTTCTCATCATATTTTTCTGAGAACTCCTTGTCGATCTTTGTCCCATACCTGGAGAATGTTTGTAGGTGGCATCTCATTTGCCACCATGCTAATATCTTAGCGTGGTCCCAATATTCCCCTTTTTTCTTCATCCTTTTGATGGTCTTGTTATCCATCTCGTGGGCTGGGTTCACATCAGGGCACCAATCTGACAAGTGCAAATAGAAATCATGCCACGGAGGTAGTGGCTGCATTTTTTCAACGTGCCACTCTAATGGTTGGTTCTCTTCATTGTTCCTGCCCTGTTTATCAATTTGCCTATCTGATGAATGAAATTTCTTGAATGGTGCTTTATTGAGGGTAGCTTGCCTTTGAGAAAATTTATCTATAGGATCGTACCTCCATTTTTGTGGTAACTCTACCAACTTTAGATTTCTCAAAGTTCGAGCAATTCGCTCGTGGTCTCCTTTCTTCGACACTGATACACCCTCGAACTAAAAGGGCATGAAGCAAGTACCTGTCTTACCAGTGCTTGTACCAAATCTATTATTGATGAATTTAGTTTACCTTACATATTCCAGAGTGAATAATCACTTAGTAACATAATAAGGCAACAAAAAGGGCTTCTCCATGAAGCCATAGAGTCTGATGACCACTCCCTGCATCAAAATAAACTAGTCCCCCTCCTCTGCATGGGGTGCTACAAAGTATCCCACATCTATTGGGGAATTCTTGGCATGATGCCATACATGAGTTTCAATGTAGGGCCCAAGAATTCCATATTGAAGTGATAGTATGAACCCACATTTGAAAGGAGCGATGTCCACTCACATACAAGTAGGTGGTCTCCCTTTTGGTCTTTTGTTGTGGTAGGGATAAAACCCAAATTTTTTTCCTAAAAGAAGAAGAAAATCCATACCAGGTAAGAAGAAAACCTGAAGGTATCTGGGATATCTCTTTCTATAGCTTGAAGAGGCCTGCATGCAGCTTACTGGGCTAGGTATGTCAACCAATCGAAGAAGATTGGCACTCTGCTCGAGTCTACATGCACTGCATCATAAAACTTGGGATTAGATATGCATTGTGCTATAGCAACTTGCCATCCATAGACTATGTGTATCTATTTCTAGCCCCGCCACCATGGCCAACATGGAAAAAAGCTCCTTGTTCTTGAAATTGGACAAGAGAATTGGGGATTTTGGCAAAACTCCCTCAGAGAGAGTCTAACAAATGCTCTTGAAGGAAAAGCTAGATGTTTGGAGCATTGGTGTAATACTTTGTAGAATTAGTAGGGTCAAATGGAATGGGGCTTACCGTAGGCTTCCTACCATAGGTGAAGGTGGCCCTAATTGAGTCGACATCGAGCATGAATATGACTCCACCCTTGGAGTTTTTTACTATTCTATTCTTGACATCGTAGAATTCTGCCATGGCCCTGATTAGCTCAGGGTAGGGGTGGACCTGGGGGTAGATATACCAGTAGAGTAGAGAGTGGTAGGGGAACATGCTTGGGCTCGATGGGGAGATGTTTGTGGTGATCCTGGCCACTATGTCCTTTCAAATTTACCCTAGGCCTTTCCATGTCAGCTTCATATCAATGATGTGGCTATTGGGATCCACAAAATGACTTCCCTTCCTGGACAACCTTTGTTTCCCCTTTGAAGTATTAGCTAGAGGTGTGGTTGTCATAGTTGTATTCTATGATTTGGTAGTAAAACCAGTTTGAAATGCGCTTAGCAGAGTGTTGTAGAGCTTTCTGAGAGAACAGGGAGCATAGTGAGAAGAAGGGAAACAATGTAGAAGATGGAAAGGTGAGAAAATTTTTATGATATAACCAGATGTGCATGCACATGCCAAGGTGACATGCAATAACTATGATTGGTGGCACACACCCCAATACTATTTTTGAACATTTTTAGGTGTCTCGATTTGTGTGCCCCTTCAAGAAGCCAACTACCATGCATTACCATTTTATTTTGGGCCAATGATATTGCTCTATTACTGTCCTAGGCCAATAAATTGGTATCACCTCTACTCAAGACCAATCAGTAGGTACAATAATACCTTAAAAAGTGGGACTTTTTATAATTTCGAGAAAACTGCTTTTCCTACCAAAATTTCTCAGCTCCTCTAAGGTGGCCTTTGAGTATCGAAATGTCGCACCATCATGACATTTTTCCTTGGAGTGGCCATCAACTACCAAAAAGTCATAAAATCATGACAATTTACATTGAAGGGGCCTTTGAGCACCAAAATGTTACGCCATCACAACATTTTTCCTTGGAGTGGCCATCGACTACCAAAAAGTCATGAAATCATGAAAATTTACATTGAAGGGGCCTTTGAGCACCAAAATGTCATGCCATCATGACATTTTTCCTTGGAGTGGCCATCGACTACCAAAAATTCATGAAATCACAACAATTTACATTGAAGGGGCCTTTGAGCATCGAAAAGTCATGCCATCATGACATTTTTCCTTGGAGTGGCCATCAATTGCCAAAAAGTCATGAAATCATAACAATTTACATTGAAGGGGCCTTTGAGCACCGAAATATCATGCCATCATGACATTTTTCCTTAGAGTGGCCATCAACTTACCAAAATTCATGACATATCAACATAGCCTTCAAATGTCACATCATGACATTTTTCCTTGGAGGGTTTGAAAGAAGACATATTTACATAAAAATACATACAAGGTAGAGGAACATTTTACTTATAGTACAACTTTAGATGGAAGTCGTTGATGGGGATAGGTTGAACCTGACCCTATTCATTTTTTAGCTGGAAAGAGTTTTGCTATTTTTCCTCTATTACCTCGAAAGGACCTTCCTAGAACGCATCGAATTTGTCATGATTTCTGGGTTTTGACTTCTTTTCATTCCATCTTAGGACCAAGTCTCCTACCTTGAAATTTCTTAGAGTGGCCCTTTTGTCGAACCATTTTTTTGTGGTGACCATATATTTTTGATAGTGGTCATAGGCTTGCTCCTTTTGTTCCTCTAACTGCAGGAGTTGGATCAACCTATTCTCCATTGGTTCTTCCTCTTCTATGCCGGTCTGATTGAGTAATTTTAAAGCTAGGATCTCTATGTGTATTGGAAGAACTACTTCTTTGCCATAGACCAGAGAGTAAGGAGATGTGTTTATGGACTTCTTTATGGTTATTCTATCGACCCATAGTGCTTGATTTATCAGAGAGTGCCAACTTCTCTTATTGTCCTATAGGGTTCACTTCAAAATCCTGAGCAGGTTTTTGTTCGTAGACTCAGCTAATCCATTTCCTTACGGATAATAGTTTGAGGATGTTTTCAAGTAAATCCCATATTTACATGTAAATTCGATCATCTTGGCACCTACGAAGGATGAACCATTGTTTGTGACCAACGCATCTGGGATACCAAATCTCATGATCAGACTTTCCACAAATTCCATCACAACCTCTTGGTCCACTTTTTTAGTGGGTATTGCTTCTACCCACTTCGTGAAGTAGTCGGTAGCCATCAGGATGTACTTATGTCCAACGGATGAGTTGGGCTCTATTATTCCAATGAAGTCCAATCCCCATTGTTGAAAAGGCTCTTCAACTTGAATGGACTTTAGAGGCATCAAAGCATTCCTATTTCTCCCAACGTATCTCTGGCATTCCTCATAGTTTCTTATTATTCTGAAAGGTGTCTACGAAGATAGTTGGCTAATAGCACCTAGTTCTAATGATATTTAAGGTAGTGGTCCTCCCTGAGTAGTGTCCCCCTAATAAGCCCCCATGGAATTCCTCCAAGATCTTTTATTTCTGATTCTTATTTGATGCATCGAAGTAACACTCCATCCAAATTATTTCTATACAACCCCTCAGGTAGCAGAGTGTATTTCAAAGCCTGGATCATATACCTTCTTCTTTGTGAAGCATTCAAACTTGTTGGGCACTTCCTAGTTTGGAAGTACCTAATTAATTCATCTACCCAGTCAAGTTGCTCTGAAGGTTGATCATCATCTGAGGTTGCTTCTTGAGTTTGGCAAGCTATGTATTCTGATGAAGCTTGCTTGGTGAGCTCTTGGCACAGTGCTCTACCTCTTACTAGCTTGGTTGGGTGTATTTCTACATTGTATTCTTGTATCTTAGTCACCCAACCTGCTCTTTTATCATCGAGTTCCCCTTGTATGATGAAGTTTCTAACATTGGGGTGAACTACATATACTATAATCCTGCTCTGTGAGAGGAAATACCTAAACTTTTTTAGAGACTTCATTATTGCGTAGATCTATTTTTCAATGAAGTTATACTTCTCTTCATGTTCTTGCATAGTTTGACTTAGAAAAGCTATGGGCCTTTCTTCATTGTCATCCCTTTTTGTGTGAGCACTGCAGCGTAGCTTTCTTGTTCACCTACAACGTATAAGATGAAACCTCTAGAGTAGTCTAGGTTCACTAAGATGGGGGCTTGAGCTATTTGTTCCTTGATCTACTGGAAGGCCTATTTCCTTGCATCTATCCACTTGAACACGATGTCTTTCTTCAACAACTCGGTCATGGGTTTGATGATTTGTGCAAAATCAACTATGAATTTGTGCACAAAGTTGATTTGGTCAAAGAATGACTGCAAGACTTTTTTGTTAGGGGGGAGGGGGAGTTATAAAAGTGCTTTCACCCTGTTAGGGTCTATAGCCAGCCAAACTTAGAAACAACATGGCCGAGTAAAATTCCTTCCTCCACAGTGAAGATAGATTTCTTGGGATTTATGGAGATACCAAATTCTTTGTATTTCTTGAACACACTCCTGATATGTGCTATATGATCCCCCTTTTGGTGAGAGAACACTGTCATATCATCTAGATATATCACTATTATTTTATTGACAAGTTCTCCAAATACCACATCCATAGCTCTTTGAAAAGTTGCTCCAGCATTGGATAACCCAAAGGGCATTCTCTGGTAAGCAAACATTCCCCACTTGGTTGTGAACGTGGTCTTGAATTGGTCTTCATCCTTGACCCACACTTGATTGTACCCAGAGAAGTCATCCAAGAGTGAGAACCTTTCTACTCCTACTACTATGTGTAGGATTTGGTCGATCTATGGGAGAGGGTAATGGTCCTTGAGTGAAGCTTTGTTCAAGTTGCAAAAGTCGACGCACAGTCGGATATCTCCATTCTTCTTTCTAACCGGGACTAGGTTAGCGACCCAAGTTGAATGCTTGATTGGGTAAATAATTTTAGCTTCAAGTAATTTTAGCAGCTCTTGCTTCATCAAGGCTTCGATCTTAGGATTCACCGATTGTTGCTTTTATCAGAATGACTTTGCACCTTCCTCGAGTTTGATCGTATGTTGGATGGTTTCTTTGGAGTAGACTTTTAGGTCACCATAAGTCCAGGCAATGATGTCTAGAAATTCCTTGCATAATTCCCTGATTTCATCCAGTTCTACTTCTATAGTGTTCACTCCTACTTTGATGGATTTGTCAGGTCCCATTTGAGCTTCCTTGTATCTGCGCTTGTCAGCTTTCATTTTATGGCCAGTTGACCTGTCATTGTTATCAAATAAGCTCTCAAGGGTGACCAACCCTTTTGGGATGTGGTTGTTCTTTAACTAGATCATACCTACATCTTCTTCATCTTTGATTGTCCTGTTGCTAGAGCAGTTCATCTCATGGATGAGGAAGTCCACTATCTGTTTGTCATTCTCAAAAACTTTCCAGAAGGTATCCCTATCTGGCACAGAAGGCCTATAGATTAGCCTAACTATTTTTGACTTTTGGATGACGTTGCTGATAGGGCAGAAATTTACCCCTACTGAAGCCAACAAGTCTGCATGAGTATTTTTCTCTCTTGGGATTGCTTTTATATTTAAGGATTCAAAATATTCTAGTAAATCCTAGACCTTATTCCTGTAGGCTTTAAGGTAATGTTGTTTACTTACACACCTTTTGGTGACTTGATTCACTATCAATTTGGAGTCCCTAAAAATCTGTAGCTACTTGATACCCATATTTTTAGCTTTCTTGAGGCCTAAGTAGAGTGCTTCATATTCTACAACATTTTTGGTGCAACTCCAGGTCAACCTATAAGAGAAGACTTTCTCTTCGCTTGTTGGAGATATTAGAATGATGCCTGCTCCAGCTCCATTTTTACATCTGGTGCCATCGAAGAAAAGCTTCCACAACTGATCGATAGGTTGGTTAACCAGAGAGGGGAGAAATGGGCTTACCTTTCTCAGGTTTTAGAATTGTGTAGCTCCCCATGTTAGTCTCGATCATGGCATTGAAATCTTGAAGAGAGAACTGGTCTTCTTCTTGTAGTACATTTAGAGCCTCTTCCATCAAGTTCAGGTCTCCCAGCTCCTCCATCATCATATTCATAGTGGTGGCCTATTTGCCTTCCTCTTCCAATTTTTCAATATGAAAAGTTGAAGGCTTCTCATTAAATACTTTCACTCTTTTGCCTTTGAATGGAATTTCAAGGTGTGAAAAATCTAGTGATAGATATCCTCCTATTTTGGCAGTGAATTCCCTAGAGAGACACATACCAAAATAAGGCTCCAAATCCACTACTACTACCTCTTGTATGACTGTGAGTTGAGGTAGTCTGTGAAGGACTATTGGGATATCCTTAATTACTCCCACTATTTTTATGGGGGTTTTGTCTAACTGTAAGACTCCAGGAGTGCTCCTTGTATATTCCATACCCATGATATCACATACCACTTTGGGCATTACAGTGGTCATAACTCTAGAATCTATCATATAGTTGTGAACTACCCACCCTTCCATCTGGAGAGACAGATAAAAATGGGGAGGTCTATTTTTTCCCGAAGTGGACGTCAGACTAGCTTGTGTAGAATCTAACTGAGTTGGGATCTTATTTTTATTCTTCATGGATCTCAAAGATTCTTGCAACAAGTCAATCTATCTCAGAAGCTGCAAAGCTTCATACATAGTTGCTTTGGAAGGTGTTTTCTTCATTTCCTCAACTATGTTGAAAGGGAGGGGGTCAAAACTTTTCTCTTTTACACTTGTGTCATACTTATTTCTGTACCCCTGAGTAGCATCAATTATTTGATGCTTAGTCAGTGAGGGGTATCTTAGTTTATCTCTAGCTTGTTCCTGCGTTTCTACTTCCTTCTACCGAGGTGCTTCCTTGTGGGTTTCTGCTTCTTTCTGGTTTGAACTCTGGGAAACTTTCTCATAAGAGGTTCTTTTCTCGATAGGGTTCCTTATAGGTGAAGGCACCTTCAAGGGGTTAAGCTCTTGGGGATCAACCTACAGGGGCTTCTTCCCTGATCTGGTTAGCACAACCACTTGTTCCACTGAAGGCATCATACAATTTTGGTTCTCTTCTCTAATCATATTAATCTGACCCTTGAGGCTTCTTTCGGCCTTCTCAATGGCTATATTTTGTACATGATGTTGGTGAATCATGCAAGAAGTTTCACCATGGGGGTCATTACACATGGAGCACCAAAAATTTGACTCTATCAAAACATTACTGGGTTTGCTATCTTCATTGGCATAAATAGTGTTAGATTTATCATAGCTTCTACCACTGCCTGTGCTGGCTGGTTGGAAATTTCTTTCTGCTTCTCTTCTTTCCATCGATGTAAATTTATTTTCTAGAGTTTTGAAAGATGCTTGTAGATCTTGTAGAACTGCAAGTTGAGGATCTAGAGTTGATGGAACTATTGCTATAGGGAGTGCAGGGATAGCAGGGAGCATTGGAGGGGTAAGGGGTGCCTGTATTACTGGGATGTTAGGCTGTCCAGTCCATTTGGGAAGGCTGGTGCTAGAATCTGAAGTAGGAGTTGGGAAAGTAGTACTCGATGCTTGGGGTAGATCCAGGAAAATGGGCATTATCATTTTTGCAAGGAACCTTCCAATAGTGATTAGATATCTCTCTGCTTTCTATGCTTCTTGGTAAATCTTAGGGAAAGTAAACACTTGAGACTGTTTGATGGCCATGCTTATATCTGAGTTGAATTCTCATAGATAATAATACATGGACTGCTCATTCGTTGGTCACAACCCATCAGGTACTCTTTGCCAAGTTTGACTAAATATGATGTTGAAATCGATGATCTCCTCTTGAGGGTGTTTTTGGATAACAGTAAACTAGTTCAATAGGAAGAATGGGTTTGTATGCTCATTGAATTATTCCACTAGTTTACTAGCGAGTTGGGCCCAAGTGGATATAGTTTGGTTTTCAAGAGCTTTATACCAATAGAGCATTTTTTCCTTTCAAGGAAATGACTAACAATCTTATCATAACATCTTCTTCATTGATGTTATGTATGGGGGCTAGTGTGGCTACGTCTTGATAGTGTTCATAAGTCATATTTCTAGTACCATCATATTGGGGTAATGCTTTTAAGGTCATTACTAGAATTGGATGTTGAGCTACTAGATTCAAAGGGCCTATGTGGTTCCATGAGGGGTAAGGTAGAATTGGTTGATTTGTGGCCATTGATATAATATGGGTAGTTGGGGTTAAGGTTCCACTAGCAGCAATACTAGGGAAGGCTGCAGGGGATGTATTTGTGTATCTTGTATTATGGGTGTATGTAGAAGTTGTTCTGGAAACTAAAATAGGATTAGCTCGGAGGCTACCAAGGTGTAGTTCGAAGAACTCTATGGGCTCTTCTAAATTTCTTGCTTTAGATCTGGTTATCATAAAATATAGTACATAACCAGAAGTTGGGTAAAGGTTTTTTTAGGGTTCCTTTTCGATGTGGAGTCACCAGGTGATTTATAAAATATTGACAGGGTAAAGCTATTCACCGAGGCTTTGATCTGTATACTGCATGGGATTTGTGTCCCATAGGGCATGCCAAAAACTATTGGAGCAAAATCTGCCTTTGGTTACGTTTGTGCCCAAGACTTTGCCAACATTGAAAGACCAAGTTAACATAGAGTTTACCTAGTTCAATCTCTAGAGGAGGTTGGTTCCTTGCTTCTTTTAGGAAAAGGGAGAGAGAGGGAAATGCATAAAGAGAGGGAAATATAGCTATTTCTAGAGATTTTAAATGGTACAAATTAGATAATAGCAAAGCAACTTATTACAACCTTTTATAGAGAAGCATAAAACTGAACCACCAAAATAGAGAAACTAAACTTCTGGTGAAAATCTATTTAAGTGCAAGCTTATCTGTAAAGTTAATTTCAGATCTAGCAAAACTTTATTGTAGGAATTCAGAGTAAGAATTGATGCAAGTTACATTCAATCTAGATTTATATAGCAATCAACAATACATACATACTTGATTTAGAACACTAGTGAGCCAGAAACTAGAATGGATGATATTTTATTAAGATTTCAGAAGTCTGTATACATAGCCTTGTAAACACCTAAGAGCCGACCATTTTTTTGGGTCGCTCATTCTATATATAAGAGTTTTACATAATAAAAAAACTGAAAGTTGTTACAACATTATGCCCATAGGCTCATTCTGGTAAAGAAGCAGTTAAGAGAGCATGGAGCCTTCAACTGGAAGTGGTTGAGATCTTCTTGTTATAATGATCTTCCTTAACCTCCTTAGAGACGTCGTGGTCCACTTGGCCTTCAAAATGTTGTGCCATCATGACTTTTGGTCATGGTTTACCCTTGGCCTTCAAAATATTATTCGATCATGAATTTCTACCTTAGCTCTATCTTTCAGCCTTCAAAATGTCGTGCCATCATGACTTTTCACCTTAGCTCTACCTTCGGCCTTCAAAATATTGTGCCATCATGACTTTTCACCTTAGCTCTACCTTCGGCCTTCAAAATATTGTGCCATCATGACTTTTGGTCATGGTTTGACCTTTGGCCTTCAAAATGTCGCGCCATCATGACTTTTCGCCTTAGCTCTACTTTTGACCTTCAAAATATTGTGCCATCATGACTTTTCACCTTAGCTCTGCCTTCGACCTTCAAAATATCACGCCATCATGACTTTTGGTCATGGTTTGACCCTTGGCCTTAAAAATGTTGTTCCATCATGACTTCTCACCTTAGCTCCACTTTCGACCTTCAAAATGTCATGCCATCATTACTTTTCACCTTAGCTCTGCCTTTGGCCTTCAAAATATCATGCCATCATGATTTTTCACCTTAGCTCTACTTTCGACCTTAAAAATGTTGCACCATCATGAATTTTCACCTTAGATTTGCTTTCAACCCTCAAAATGTTATGCCATCATGAATTTTTGCCTCAGCTCTACCTTCACCCTTCAAAATATCATGCTATCATGACTTTTCTCTACACTTAGAAAAATCTTGAAAAGACTACTCCTTATTTCCCTATATGTGGTTATTTTGACCAACAATACCCCTCATCCACCCTCATCACATCAATCTAGGCTACCTCTGCTATCCTCACAACCTCCAACCAATCTCAATCCTCACTATGTAGTGCCTTCCTCATCCAAGGTATGAGAAGCAAGAATTGATGTCGAGCCTCCAAAATCCTCAGCTATAGCACAACACAAAATATTTTTTGTTAATACATGTTCATTGTACAAAAAAAAGAATCACAAAAACATAATTTTTTTGCACAAAATAAAAATATCTTCAAATAAAAGACTTACCATAGTAAGTTGCACTCTAGATTTAGCTATAGCCTCTACATTTTTTCCTTTTGCCACCATAGATTCTATGCCCACATTTCTTCACCTCGCTCCACTCCGCTCCACCCAAATCTCCCAAATACAACTTCAAAAATTTAGAAACGCACAAATGAGCTCCATTTTTGCCCTGTAAGCTATTTATAGCTGCTTCAGGTGACTTGAAGTTCCCATGGGTGTTTCTTTGTGCATTGAATCACACTAGGGAATTTGCGAAGCACCCAAAAATTGATAGGCATCTGCACATACCGAAAGTGCCAACTAACATTTCATATCAACATTGAAATAAAAGAACAATTATTGAAATACAATAGATTACCCCTACCAAATCACTCCATATTTCATTCATACATCCATTTCATAATATTATCAGTTTTGTGAAGGTCCAAATTGATTTGGATGCATAATTTTTGTTTGCGACCAAAGTTGTAAAATCACATAAAAGTTACAAAAGCACTCCAAAATAGTCCAAATATTCACAAAACAACCATAATCATCATTCTCATAATCAATACTTCATTTTCAAATATTTTCTAATAATCAATCATGACATTTGCATAGCTACCAAGATCAAGCAAAAATTCAAGTAAACCTTGTATCTAGTGGTTTGTTTTATATACTTGGTGATTACAACGATTTCCATCCATGCAATTATGTAATATGAATAAACTACAACAAGGAAAGTTGGCATATTCATCATCCACTATCTCATTGCTCTAAATCACAATCACATTTGGTACTTCACATTTTGCGTGAAACCTTGCCAAGAACAATTTGCACAAAAGTTATCATTGATGGCCTAGTTCGTGGGGCTTAAAACATGGATAAAATCACATTTCATTATTTTACATCTCATTATAAGTGATCATGGAGACTAGCCTTAGCTAGGGTGATTGATTTTGATCATAGGAATTATCTAACAGTCACTAGTTGGCCCTCCAAAGTTGACTATTTTTATCTTTGCATATTAATCTTTCCATATCAATGTCACATTCTTTGGTAGCATCAAATCACCCCAAATTTAGTGCAACCACATTTGGTTTTAATTTTTCCACAAAGGGATACATCTTACATTATCATGGCATCTACACTTGGAAAAAACCCCTTCATATGTTAGGGCAAAAATAGAATCAATCATTTGCATCTTCCACTAACCCCCTTCCCACCATTGGGGCAAAAACGATATCACATTTACATCATTCATATCATCCACAATCACACCATACATTCCATATAATAATTTGCACTCATTTTTTAATTGGATCATGAGATTCATCTGCAAAATCATTCGCTAATTGAGGGGTAAGCTATGTAATCAAAATTATTTTATCTTCAAGCTCATTTCCACATCTCAATAGAGCTACTTTTGCATCAGGCCAAAATAGGTGTCTTGTGTTTTTGCACTACATTGTGTTTCACACAACGCAGTACAAAAGGGGCATCTGTAGACACCAAAATCTAGCCACTTATATTCCATCCAGATCTTCCCACCATTTTCACTCATTATTTATATATATTTTTGTATATTTGTTATATATATATTTAAACATTAATATTTTATATTATATTTATATATATATATATATATTTAATAAATGAATATATATATATATATATATATATATATATATATATATATGTGTGTGTGTGTGTGTGTGTGTGTGTGTGTGTGTGTGTGTGTGTGTGTGTGTAAATTAATCCCAACCATCCATCTTGTTTTAATCCTAACCATTCATCCGCCTTGATCCATACCACTTGCCCAAATTTAATCTCCATCCTCTATCACATTTTAATATTGATCGCACAAATTGTGTCTTTGAAACCCTAATGTGCCCTAGGTGAGATTATAAATAGGAGTCATTTTGATGGCTCAATCCCTGAATATAAAATTGGAAGTTCCCTAGAATCTTGAATACACCTTGAGTTTCTAATAAGCCTAAGTTTTCCCTAAGTTATCTAAGCAACTTATGCCCTAAGTAGCCTAAGGATTTCATCCACCGTCGCCCTCACCCATGCATCTACCATTGCATCCATCGTCATAGCCCTCACCCAAAGCAGATCTACTTATACAAACCTTGCCTCAATCCCTAAATGCCTCTTTGCTACTCTTGAATGCTCATATGCTATTCTTGAGTGCCTCCGAGTGCTTTTCACCATCCCCAAAAACCCACGAGTATTTTTTAGTACCGTCGAGCACCCGTAGGTGTTTCAAAACTTGCTATTGAAGACTAGCAAAAGCCTTGGGTGTCGCTAGGGCATCACCACACCATTTTCCTACAACAACTACTATAGATCAGAGAACAACAAGTAAACAAGGTAAATCTAGCATTGATTTATTTTATTTCATGTATTTTCATATTCTGCTCACTTTCTTTATATTGCATAGCTAGGGTTTGTATTAATTTTTGAGGGTCTCACACTGTGGAGCCCTCACAGTTTCTACTGAATTGTTTTCTATCTTTTATATGTAGATCAATAAGTCCTACACCTATATTGATTATCTACTTAAGCTGGAGTGTCCTAGTATTGGATAACACAAAGCCCAATCACCTCTATTGGAATTAAAATTGAGTTTGAAGACATCATGAGTACTGTTCACTAGGGTTTCAAAGAACCTTAGTATTGTAATATTTTGTATCAAAAGAAATCAATTTTTTTATTGTAACATTGGATATTTGAGGCTCTCCCCATATCAATAAAATTATCTCTTTTTTGCTATTGTCTCTTTGTTTCATTTATATTTTATATTTTGTGTTTCGTTTTTGTATTCACATGTGTTACCTAGCATAGTGCCTTAAAATATAGCTATCTCATATCCACAATGAGCTAACCAAAAATTGTGCTTAATGAAAACACCTCCATAGTGTGCTCATTAAGGGTGTTATCACTCCATGCAATAATACTCATGGTCACCTAATCCATTTTAATTCAAACACCATCATTGTTCATATTGCAAAGGATTTCCTGACTTCCATGGTAGGAAATGTAACCTATTTGACAGTTACCTCCTTGCAACTAACCAAATATTGGGTTCTTATCCACGTAAGGATAATAACAAGGCTATAGGAAAGAAACCCACCCAAGTACCCTTTTACCCAAAAACATAAAATCAAATTATCTTACCTCTCTCTCTCTCTCTCATAAGAAAATATACTTATTTTACCTATTTAATAACAACTTTAAAAGGATCCCTCATGCAAAATATTCAAAGCACTAACCATCTTAATGAAGTTTTAACCATATCCATTGAGCAATAGTATGTTTCATAAACAACTTCATGTACATTATCCATACATTTTAATCTAAACATAAGCAACCATTTCCTTTGGCTACTATAAAAATAAACTTAATTTATTCATTCAACAATTACTAGAAACACTTAGTAATTGTTTCAAACATCAAATATTCCATTTCCTACAATAAAAGAAACTTTAATAACAAAATATCCAATTATAATTATTTTCTTCATTGTTCTAAGGAATCAATCCCATAATTGATTAATATAACCTCTTCTTACAAGGGACTATTTACATCGAGCTCATAGAAGATACATCAATTTAGATAAAATACTCTTATCTATTTTTTTAGTTTCAACCCTCTATAAGCTTCATGGTAGTACGATAGGATTGAGGGATCAGTTCAACTCCTTAGAATTATAATGCATGTCTAGATGCTTATTTATTATCATTGCATCTAATCTATGTAGCAGACTAAAATAATAACCAATTTTTTTTTTTTACATATTTCTAATCCTTTTATAAATAATTCAAAGGAGGAAAACCCCATAATAGTTCTCATCCAAATAGGACTCAATATCCCATTTGAATAATTCCACTTTTAACAAAATAACACACACATATTATTTTTTTAAGGAAAACCCCATAAATTCCCATAAATTTTCCTTAATATCATTAGAATCCACATCCAATTTAATCTTCATTAATTTTCATAAATAAATATAACACTCATTTTTTTGCATTCACAATAAAATAGAACATCTAATATTCTACTTTAACCTAATTACCGAAATAGTATTTATAATAAAATCATATTATTTCCTTATATCAAATATTCCTTTTTTTTTAAATACTTTAATAATCAAATCAAACAAGAAATTTACCACTTTTATCTTCACCAATAAAAATAAGCATATTCATACTATTAATATATTTCAAATTCTACGGTACAATAATTATAATATCAAATCATAATGGAAGTGTTCCTATATTAAATGTAACAAAA
This sequence comes from Wollemia nobilis, assembly GCA_028583015.1. Lineage (NCBI taxonomy): Eukaryota > Viridiplantae > Streptophyta > Pinopsida > Araucariales > Araucariaceae > Wollemia > Wollemia nobilis. Next base: position 10,597,389 of record JAQPPZ010001925.1, read on the forward strand.
GTATTCTTTTAGAAATAAAACACGTTCCTTATATTAAAGCATGACACATATTTAATAAAAATTGAATAACCACTTGTTTAAAATAAAATATCAATTATTTTCTCTTTCAACAACATAATAAACCTTTTTTCATTTAATAACAAAATAAACCTTTTCCATTTCTTAACAAAACCCTATTTTAATAAACTATCTAATATAGTCAAAATTCAAAGTCTTTTTTTATACAATATTTAAAAACCTTAAATGTGTTTTTTTAAGAAAACAAGCTATCTAATTTTAAAATTTTAAAGTACTCATACAAACATGCGACTCACAAAGCGATGACAATTCATACCATAAGGATAAACCAACATCAATCAATTCTAAAGAATGAAATAGGGTAAATTCATGGTTCAACAAATATTGAAATAAAATAACCACTTGAATGTAGCACACACTTTCATGGCCAAAATCAAACAAATATAGGGGCACTACACTCTTTTCAACAATAAAAAAAATATAGGAAAAATGGGGGGCAGGTCTAGGCATTCCAAATGACTATCTTCAAATAAGAAAAAATGTTGGAAATTTCTAGCTTCGGTTGTGGTGTCATTCTGAAGAGAACCAACCAACAAGGAAATATCAAAAGAATTCTGATGATAGAAATATGGTAAACGATGCTTCCTCAGTGGCGGTAGGACAACCAATAAACAAGGAAAGATCAGAAGAATTTTGATGATAGGAATACCATAAATGATGCTTCCTTAATGGTGGTTTTGGTGCTCCTTAAACTCTCACCCTTGGTGATTTGGAGGTGAAACAATAGGCCCTTTTGTGTGCTCTTCAAATGGCTATTTCTTACGTCCAAGATATTCGTGGACAGACCTAGAAATAGAGGGAGGCTATGGGTGAGAAATGATCTAGATGTTATTGGGATCGTCATATTTTGGTTGTTGGTTTTGAGGGTCATTGGCCTGTCTACTGAGTATTTAGGTTTGGGAGCTTTTTTCCTTAGTCTTCTTTTCTTAGTTGGTTTTCTCTGGTGTGGATTTGTAGTTATTTTTGTATCTATAGATCATTTTATTTGTTGCATCCACCATTTTTATGGGGTGTGAACCTATTATCTGGTAGTTTCATTTTGTATATAAGGGTTGGGTCCCTTTCAAAACTTCATTTAATAGCTAATAAAAAAATTCAAATAAAAATAAGGATCAATCATAGTTGAAAGCATAATAAAGCTTTAATAAAAGCAAGACTCATATGACCAACACAAGAGTGATACATTTGCATAGGTAATGCATTTGGAGACAACACTACTTATGAAAACATCCTAATTTACTTTGGTATAGGCCATCACTAGTCATAAATGGAAAGCAAATAAAAAAACGACAAAAAATATATCTTTCTTGACTATACAACTAAAGTTTTAGGTATGGGTGTGCTTCAATGCTGGAACAAAACTTCAAAACATAGAACAATAAACCATATCCAAAGGGAGCAAAGCTACATTATTTTTTTACAACAATCATGATGTAAAGAAGAATCTAATACAACAATTCAACCTAGAAGAGAATAATCATTGTTTAATTTTGCATTCTAGTTATTCATAGCACAACAAATTTTCAAGCAAATTTTATTCCACCAACTATTCATTGTTTAAACTTTTGCAAAAACAACACATTGCATACCTTCTTACTAAGTTTGCTAGTATGATAGACATAGACAACAATGGTTTCTTCTTAGTTAAGTAGTTCCAACCAAGTTCCTTCATTCTCTACCTTCTCAAACTATTATTTTTTTACCTTTTCCTACATTCAGGACCTTCTTATTTTCCATACGAACAATAATTTTCCTTATTTTTTGAACTAAATTCTTAACTACCCAAAATATATTTTCTATTCACTTTATAAAAGAAATAATTTCATTTATATTTTATTTTCATTGAGAAAGGGCTTTTAATATTTACCATAATCATAAAAATAAACCTTTCATTGCTTATAAAGTACAACCTTTAACAATCAATTTTTCAATCTTAATAACATCAAAGTAACTAATAGATTAATTGCTTTCTAATGTATAGATGTGTTAATTGGGCTTCATTTCAAGTGTTAAAAATGAAAATTATGATAAATTAATTAATTATCCTTTAATTAATTAATTTAGTGTCAAATGTTAATATAAATTATTAACATTGACACTAACCATTAGAGGATTAATAAAGCCTTTATATTTATTAATCCTTCTTATTGAATCCCTTGCTAGATTCATTTCTCGAATATAAAATGTAGACACCTAAAACACGTCATGTCGAAGGTGACTACTCATATGGACATGCTACAAGACCATATGGAAGATCTTGGATAGACTCCAAGATAGAGCAGTGGTTCTAACCACTCAATTTGGGCTCCTTGGCCTAATCAGTCTGAACCACAGCTGAGACCTACGGTCTACAGTCTGAACCATGGCTGAGACCTGCGGTCTACAGTCTGAACCGTAGCTATCACCTATGGTCTAAACTGAAGTTCAGTTGGCCTTCATCCGAGCCAAATCGGTTGGAACGACCATTTGTTCTAGAAGAAGGTGGTTAAAGGATGGAAGCTTCCAATCCAACTGTCCTAACCACCCCTTCTTGATCTTGGCTTCTCCATGAAGCCACCCCTAGCCCTTGGGTAGTCCTATAAGTACCCCTTCAAATTAGGGCAATGATATAGTGCATTTTGATAGCGAAGCACTATCAAAATAGTGAATCAAGCAAGCATTGGAGATTAGAGCAGCGAAGCCCTATCGAATTGTGGACTCACTTGAGTGCACTAAGAGAGAGATTTGTTGCTATCACTTTTCCAACCCAAGCATCATGAAAAATTGTGCCATGGATGCCCTAAGGAGCTAGAATGCCAAGAAACATGCTAATTCGAGAAAACGGAGGCCCTATCGAGCAATTCAACCACCAAACCTATCAGAGGACACTGAGGTGACCCTTGATCATCAATTTGACAAGGAGGATCAAGACCACAACCCTAGAATTGGAGGGCAAAACTATTTGATTGCTCACCATGGTTGAAAGCCATGGTTTACAGTGCAGACCGCTCATCCGAGCTATGGTTTGCAATAGGTATAAGATCCCCTTACTATCCCTTTTATAGTATGCTTAGCTAGGTTAGATTAATCATTTTAGTACTTTATTTGGTAGTTTAAAGACTCTACTGATCTGGATTAAGGATTTAATTAGATTTACTTCATTTTAGCAAGTAGGACATAATTAGTTTCTTTCTATGCTATAATGCTTCATTTCATACATTTGATCCATTAGATTGATAGTTGTAGTCCTTATTTACATATTTCTATCAATATTTATAAGAATTGCTTATGTTTAGTATGGTTTATCCACTTTCTTGATTTCATGTTGCTATGCTATCTTTGTGTATATTTCCTTTAAAGGGCCTCATCATGAGAGGCTTCATATGCTTTTAATGCTTTTTATTGTTTCTTGACCGCAAGGAATCAGATTCAAAGGAGATTCAACCATCCAATTCCTTCCTCAACACGAAGAAGAGGGTTCACTCCACCCTAGAGCAGTTCGTGTCACCTTAAAGGCTTGAAAAGTGCATTGTATCCCCAAGGGGATTACAACATTGTAATTGCGTATCAAAAATGGGTATCCCTAAGAGGGATTCATTTGTAAAACATGAATTGGTTCCAAAAGGAAATAAAGATGCATTTTACTTAATTGTTTAGTCTTTGTCAATTTGTGTTTGAATATCGCTTTTTACTTCACTTTACATAATTGCAATATCGGGTGCACGCCTTTATGGTCATACAGAAGGTGATCACGGTGGAACTCCACATTTTAAGCACCTAATCTGACATCTTCTATATTTTTTGGATTGCAGGTGCAAACCGTAGCTTCCAACTACGGTCTCATTGTTGGCCCGTGACTTCAAGACGCGACCTACAGTCGAAACCATGAATCAGACCTACGGTTTACAGTAGATAGATCATAAAATAGAGGACAAAACACAGACCAAATGTGGACCTGAGGTAGGTCCCACTTTTCACCCTCTATAACTTTTTCTATCTCTATGTTTTTCTAGAATGCCAAATTTGCAATACAACTAGGAAAACTAAAAAAGGGAAATGAACTAAGTCCTAGATTTGTATTCATGTTTGCATCATTAGAAAGGCGTTGCTAGGAACAACAGACCTCTGAGTGCAGTCCACCCTAGAATACAATATGCTTGATAAAAATTATGTGTTGGTTTGCATGCTTGAAGCCCAATCAGAGGCTATATCATCATAATTGCATTATCAAAAATCATTTAGGATATAGCATGCATTTTCTAAAATGAAACATTTATTTTTGCATATCATGTAGGAAACAATCATTTATGTTATATTATGCATTTTCCTTTATATGCAAATATTAAAATGAACCACACACACCACGTTTCAATTAAACGCTAGTGAGTTGGGAGTGACATCCAACCACTAGTAGGGTCCAACGATGGTGGTAGTTATTTCCATCCGTTGGCCCAACTCCCACGTACCTATTGTTCTAGACCAAGGTCGGACCCAAGAACCTTTCGTACCCTAGAAAATTTGCATGTATTCTCTTCGGAGGGTATAACAATGACTGGGGAAAATGGGTGAGGGACTGGGAGGACCTGGTGCTCCTTGTCCAGGTGTGGAGTTTCATTACCACACATGGGGGATTTACATGGCCTGGATTCACACCCAAGTTGTCGAGCTATGAGCGTACCGGTGAAAGCCAATTTAAACTGAGAATATCATCCAACAAGTTTTACAAAACATGATAAGGAGTTTCTTTACTGATACAACAAATTTGAAACAACATCAAATAGTTTAGGGCTCACTTTTAAAAGTTAATACGAGATAATCACCATTGTATACCTTGTTTTCTTAATAAAGAATAAATCTAGACACTAGGTGCACCATGGTGGAGACACGGGGTGGTCGACAAAGGCATAAGCCTGATGCCAATGACCAAATCCCGATAGATTCACAACAACATATGTCGAATCCTCACCCACATGCACTTCTCGAACATCGTTCGATGAGCATTAGAGGAGACAATTCGACAAGAGGGGAACCTATTGAGCGTACCCATGATAGAGGAGCTTCTGTGCATTCCTCTAGATGCATAATAGAGCATGGAGCCTCTCAGCATGAGGGTGTTCCACTCGAAAGCCATTACTAGGATCGCATTGCACGTGCATCCACAGGATCGACCGAAGAGTATGTTATACAGGGGTCCAAGTTGGTACCCCTACATCATAGGTCTATAGGAGGATCCATGGCTCCACCTTCAGAGTACAGACGGGATCGAGATCCACCCATTCAAGGGCATGCAGATAGGGCCACCACTGAGCATAGGCCTATGTAGACTCTCGCACATAGTGAACCTCAAAATATCACTATTGATATGGCTAAGGTGGGAGCCAATGGCACACCACCGCATGAGTGGTGGAGATCTAGATAGTTGGATGGCTTAGGTAGCATCCTTGAGCAGCTAGGCTATAAGCCTTTAGCTCCACCCACTCGTGCTTCGAGTGAGCATAGTGGGGGTTCTATTAGGACTGCTAGAGAGCATGGAGAGGCTTCCAAGCACCCTCATGTGACACATCCACCATCCATGCATGGTGGCACAGAGCATAGAGCTCAATAGGATGCCAATGTCATCTTTATAGACAAAGGCAAAAGCATCACAAATCAGTCAGATGGGTACAGAACCCATAAGGTCGCTCACACAGAGCATGCATACCAGAGGCCTATTATGATCGATCAACTTGATAGATCACATAGACTAGTATCCGAGCAATGATGACAACTCCTCCAAGATCAATTGGAGGATACTCACCTAGAGAGGCAGCGCATCGAAGATGAGAATCTTCAGGCATAGAGGCTCATCAGACAAAGACTATATGAGTAGCACATGCATGAGGAATGCATCCTTACCCAAAAGGAGTGCATAGAGTAGGAAGATAGGCTAGCCAGGGCTGGTCTATACACTCACATGGAGAATAGAGAGTGCATACAGAGGAAGGCTTTTTCACAAGCCGATGTGCAGTAGGAGCATAGAGATGCTCACACTCATATTAGTGCCCTACAAAGAGAATGACCACCACCATTCGAACATGAGAGGCAACAAAAATATGAGGAAGAAGAGGGAGAAGGAAACAATCAAGAGTATCCTGAAGACTCCCAAGTTGAGGAGGAGGAAGAGCAACGTCCTCCACCTCGATAGAGGAAGAATGTACCTCCAAGACCACCCTCACGTCAGCTCAGGGAGGAGGACTTTTTATCCTCGTAGGCCTATAAAGCCTTAGCTGAGAAGGTAAAAGCAATTGAGAGGCAAGGCATGACTCTTCAAAAGTTGACATTAAGAAAGATTCATAATGAGCCTTTGGACCCCTCGATACCTGCTCCAGCATACCCTGAGCATTTTTTTATGCCCAGGCTAGACAAATTTAAAGGTGACGAAGATGCGCAGGAGCATGTCACAAGATTTTTGGATGCATGTTTCCAAATTATGAGCAATAATGCCTTACTTTTGCATACATTCATCACAACCCTCTTAGGCCCAACCGAGAGTGGTTCAATCAGCAAAAGAAGTATAGTATCACCAACTTTGAGCAACTAGCTGATGCTTTCCTTGAACGCTTTTCTTTTGGCATCAAGAAACAGGCTAACCTTTTCGATCTGGCTATGCTAGCTCAATGCGATGATGAGCCAATTGAACAATACAAAAAGAGGTGGAGGAGATTGATGGTAAAGCTACCATTCCCTATTCCTACTATAGAATTGACCCGAATGTTTACCAAGAGTTGTGCCAAGCACATCTCATTATTGTTGCAACTACAATAATATCCAACATTCGAGGAAGCTTTGGTGCAAGCCAAAGTAATTGAAGATATCAAGTTGCAAGAAGGCAACTTGAAGCTTAAGAACAGGAAAGAGGGGCCCAAGAAGAGCTCCACAAAACATAAGGGCAAGCAGGCCCATATCAACCAAGTGGTGCTAAACCTCCAGAGAGAGGATAAAGGGCAACAAAAGCAGAATTATCAGGCCCAACCTCCTCCTACATAGTACGAAAAGTGCAATAATAATTATAAGGGCAAAAACAAAGAACAACGCCCACCTCACCAATTCATGCCTCTAACAAAATCATTGACATCAATATTCCATCAGTTATGTGAGGCTAAGGCAATCAGACTACCCGAGGTTAAGCTGGTCGATCCGAATCAGCCCAAGTCAAAGGGGTATCAGGATGACTTATTTTGCATCTTCCATCGCATGAAGGGCCATGACATCGAAGTATGTTGGTCCTTCAAGCATATTGTGCAAAACATGATTGAAAAGGGTGAGCTTGTAGTACCAAGTAATCCACTAGTGCCTGACAACCAAAACATGGGGATTTACAAAAATCCATTACCAAACCATGAGGCACCATGCAACAATGTTGGCCAGGTCAACCAAGTGCGCGTCGAACCACCTACCCAGGGGTTCATAGGCATGGTGAATGTTGTTACTAGACATGGGAGATATGAGTAACTGAATCAACCTCATGCTCCCATTAGGATACAAGCTATGTCGAATCAATGACCAGCTCAGAATATTCTAGGCCCACCAATGAGACCGATGGTGACCATACAGAGCAGGTTAGTCCAAAACCTGTAGATAACTCCTATGAAGTTATCTATATATGAACTGATACAATAGTCCCCTAGGCATAAGGAGACTCTCATGGATATTCTAAGGTCCATCGAAGTACAGTCTCAAGATGCTCAAGCATTTACCAATTTTGTGGGACATGTACAACAGTGCCAGGAGCCCATGATCCAATTTTATGATCATGAAATCAAGATGGTTCCTATAGATATGGTTGACCCACCATTGCATATCATCGCATGTGTCAATCACATGCCATTCAAGAGGGTCTTGATCAACACTAGTTCATCGATCAATATAATAATGACCAAGGCATTGAATCATCTAAAGCTACCAAAGTCACATATTGTGCCCACCACCTTCACATTGAGAGCATTTAACGATGCCCTATGCTCGATGGTTGGCACAATCATCCTACCTATTCAAGTAGGCCTAAAGACCATCTCTATGATGTGTCATGTGATCGAGGGTGCTATGCAATATAACATCCTACTCGGGAGGCCTTGGATTCATGAAATGCATTGCATTCCCTCTATACTACACCAATGTGTAAAATATCTGCATGAGGGATGGGTTCACGTAGTATCATCAGATGAAGAACCTTTCAAGTTCATGAACCTAGCAGATTTTCCTAGGGGTTTCATACTCCCATCAATGCACCTGGACGTCTGACCTGCATCACCGATTAAAAATCTAGGAGGTAAACCAATAGTACGTGCTCAACCATCGATATCTGTATCGCACAGATCTGAGCGCACTACTGCTACTTCGCTGAAATCGACTGCATCAGTGATGCTTCGGGATGATAGGAAGTTAAAGGTAAAAATGGGAAAAAAAGAGAAGAAGCATGTGCCCAAACCAGTCATCGATGAGGCTCCCATCCCCATGGAAGTGGAGGAAGCCCAAGACATAGTCGAGGAGGTACCTCAGCCTACCTCACCTGCATCATCAATAGGGTCATCCACACCATGGGTGACTGTACATCTCACCAACATAGGGTTAGGTGAGTATATTATGTAGAATGTAACCTTCGGACCGATTCTAGAGACTGCACAAGAGATGGGCCGACCGCATGCTCATCATTTTTTAGTTGGATCGATGGTGCCATTGGGAGAGCCACCCAATCAGACTAACTTCATCTATACTAGGCTGGATCAGCTTCCAACGTGAACGCCCATGGATGAAGATGGTGATGAACCTTTCATAGTAAATGTTCATTATTTATCCAACCCAGAGTACTCCATGCATATTTTTGAGTTATATCACTAGCATGGGTACGAACTTGGTCTATTTGAACAAGGATGTAGGACTCCACTTGAGCCATATTATCAGCTAGCAACTGATAGGTTTAGGTTGGGATTATAGATACAAGGACAAGATGATTTGCTCATAACATCCTTAGATCACTTGTACCTTAGTCTAGGGGATGATGTGGACTTCAACCCATATCATCCTAATCCTTCCAACTTCTAGAGGACTAACCCGATGGTATCTATCATCACTTTTGAGCCACTTGAAGAAGATCATGAAGGGCTCTTAGAGCAGACTAACATAGAGTAGAACCCCAGAGGCAACCTAGGTCATCAAATCCATAATGCAACCAATGACATAGGTGTGTAGGGGCATAACCCCATAGTTTTAGGTGATCTCAAGTCAGGAGATCTCTACAATGATGATGGAGAGGAGTCCACCTCCGAGATAAGTGGACCAAGTTATGATGTCGACAATGAATCCTCAAACAATGATCAATCTGAGGATGAAGCTGAGGAGGGCTATCTAAGGCCTTTGTATGCGCATCACCTATTACCTATAGAGTTAATACATGTTACCGAGGAGATTATTCCCAACATTGATCATTTGGGGGAAGAAGCAGAGCCAATTTTCTCATCAACATCATACATACGGACTTATTATCCAATTTTTCTAGACATGGATGATAGCGACCAGGAAGTGAGATTCATGGGACCGCACCTACCAGAACATCCCCCACCTATAGGGGAAAATGAAGGATTGTATTATGATAGTGATGAAGAGGATGAAATGGAGAGAGCCTATCTAGGACCTCCCTACCTACGTCACCACAATGCACCTTATACGATTGAGGACATGCGAAGAGAAATCAATCTCAACCCTCACCTTAGGGGAATACCACCAAAATTTAATGTGATTTATCACATGTTGTTTCCTCATCCACCTACCTACATGGAGCTCCATGAGCCGAATGATCCCATATTGCAACTAGTGCATAGAGAGGATCCAGTAGTTCATAGTTCTCATAGAGAGGACCCATTTGTGCCCATGCCATTAGAGCCAGATCTTGGGTATGAGAGCTACATCGATAATGTAGAGGTTTATCCATGTGGTCCTAGAGATCAATTCCATTCCATCAATATGGTCTCCATTGATTTGACCACTCCACTCTACAATCCAGTAGATCCATCCAAACCATTGTATCTCAATGTAGATGCTATCGACTGGGATCACATTGACTCACCTGTTGAGCCTGAAGATTTCTTTCCTAATGAAGAAATGTTACAACCATTTCATTTTGCACCAGGCTATGCTTATGATGTCTATCATGCTGAAGATACTTCCAACGTGGAACCTATCAACCCGGATGATGACATCCATTTGATCCCTATGCCTCATCAGCTTGAGGAGGGATCACACATGTCAATAGAGGAAACCTTCGATGTGGATATCAGTAATGATCCCACTAATCCAAGGAAGGTTAAATTTGGAGAGAGTCTCACTCCTGATGAGTGCACCACACTCATCCCTCTACTGAAAGAGAGACCTAATATTTTTTCTTGGACATACAAAGATATGCCAGGTCTAGACCCAAAATTGGTTACGCATAACCTTTCGCTAGATCTGACGAAGAAGTCGATCAAGCAGAAGCTTAGAAAGATGCATCCAATAGTAGCCTTAATGGTGAAATATGAGCTACAAAAGTTGTTGGATGTAGAATTTGTAATCTCCATCGACTATCCGGAATGGGTATCCAATATGGTGCCCGTAGGAAAACCTGATGGAAGAATCCATATTTGTATGGATTTTAGAGACCTGAATAAGGCAACACCCAAAGATTCATTTTCATTGCCCAATATTGATGCTCTTGTAGATGCAACCGTAGGTCACGAAATGCTCTCCTTAATGGATGGTTTTTTTGGTTACAATCAAATTTGGATTAAACCTGAAGACCAACATAAAACCATGTTTATAATGCCATGGGGAACATTTTGCTATAAAGTTATGCCATTTGGCCTCAAAAATGTTGGTGCCACATATCAATGGGCCATGACATACATTTTTCATGACTACATGCATAAGATTCTAGAAGATTATATCGATGACTTGTTGGCCAAGTCATTGTTACGAGAAGAGCATGCAGAGGTCTTAAGGAAGGTCTTCGATCGCCTGATAGAGCACAATGTCAGGTTGAATCCTAAGAAGTGCGTATTTGGCGTAACTTCTGGTAAACTCTTAGGATTCATCATTTCTAAATGAGGCATCGAAGTCGACCCAACGAAGGTCAAGGCTATCTTAGAGATGCATCCTCCCTCCAATATTAAAGAGTTAAGGAGCCTTCAGGGCAAAGTAGCATCGATAAAGTGATTCATCACTCAGTTATCGGATAAATGTCGACCCATGAATCGACTGCTACATAAGGGGGTCCCATTCAACTGGGATGAGGACTGTCAAGTAGCTTTCACTGAAATAAAGCAATACCTGGCGATGCCGCTAGTGCTAGCTCCACCAAGGCCAGATGTGCCATTTCTACTATATATATCGACAACCGACTTTGCATTAGGGACCATGTTAGCCCAAAAGAATGTGCAAGGCAAAGAACAGGCCATATATTATATTAGTCGAACCTTGGTGAGTTATGAGCTAGGGTATGCATATGTGGAGAAACTATGTTTAGCAGTAGTGTTCGCTACAAAGAAATTGTGACACTATATGCTAAGTCATACGACATATGTTATATCCAAACAAAATCCTTTGCAATACATGATGAGTAAGACGTATCATAATACACGTACTACAAAGTGGATCATGCTACTGATAGAATTTGATTTGGAATTCATAAGCCAAAAGTCCATTAAGGGACAAGTCATAGCTGATCAATTGGTTGAGGCACCACTATCAAATAGTAGGCCTCTGACCATTGAGCTTTTGGATGATGCAGTCTTCATCATATCCGAAGCTCCCAAACCCGAAGAACTAGAGAATAATGTTGATATGACTCTGTTCTTTGATGGTTCGAAGTGCGAGCAAGGAGGTGGTGTAGGAATAGTGTTTTTCATGCCGCAAGGAGCTCCAATGCCCTTGTCATTTAAATTAGACTTTCCGTGCACCAACAACAATGTTGAGTACGAAGCCCTACTATTGGGCCTCCACACAATCATCGCCATGAACATTAAAAGATTAAACATCTTTGGTGACTCCTTGCTCATAGTAAACCAAGTTAAGGGGCTCTTTCAGTGTCGATGTCCCATACTGAAAGCTTATAAAGATCTTGTTGCTACATATTTGGCTAAATTGGAATGGTATGACATCGAGGCAATCCCTCATTCATCAAATAGGTTCATAGACACCATGGCATCTTTGGGATCCTTAATCCCTCAGAATCCATCTATGGATTTCACTACCATCCATGTCAAGATGCTCTCGCATCCTACAACAGAGTGCAAAGCCTTTGATAATAAAATGTCAATCAACATGATTAGCATGGAACCAAAAGTTGAATGGTTCTGTAGAGCTGAAGACTTTCTAAAGAAGGCACCCTAGGGGTCATTAACCTCTTAGAGTCCGATGGGGAGTGGTACTACCATTCACCACAAGGTTGTTTCCTAGTCTGCATTTGCAAAAGTAAATACATAGGGGGAGCAAGTCATCTTGGTAGTCAAAGTTGAGGCTTGTCAGAGCTGGATGTCACAAATCCAAGACTTCTTAAAACTTGGTATAATCCTAGAGGGATTGTCGCATGCCGCAAAATGCACATTCAAGCAGAAAGTGACTAAATATGTCTTGATAGGAGATATTTTGTACCGACGAGGTTACGATGGAGTTCTCCTTCATTGTCTAGAGCCCCAAGAGGCATCTTGGGAAATTTCACAAGCTCATGATGGTACATGTGGTGGTCATTTTAGCGGCATGGCCATCATCAAGCGCATCCTTCGAATGGGTTACTATTGGCCCACTATGGAGAAGGAGTGCAATGTGTATGTCAAGAAATGCATCAAATGTCAGCATCATGCTAATCTTACGCACTTGCCATCATAGGCCTTACAGCCCATCCAAGCGGCTTGGCCATTTTCTCAGTGGGGATTAGATCTTATAGGCAAGATCTCTCCTCCATCATCGGGTTGACATACATTTATTATCATGGCTACTGAGTATTTCACAAAGTGGGTGGAAGCAATACCCTTAACAATGACAACTGGAGCTCGTATAGCAGAGTTTATACTCGAGCATATCATAAGTCATTTTGGGATTCCATCCAAAATAATTTTGGATAATGGAACATCATTCAAGAACAAAACTATGAGAGCTTTGACATCTAAATATAGAATCAAACATAGTTTTGCAACTCCTTATTATCCACAAGCAAACGGGCAAGTTGAGGCCTCAAACAAGATAGTGGTGGCTATCTTGAAAAATATGGTCCAAGAAAACCACAAATATTGGCATATCCAGCTGCCCCTTGCATTATGGGCTTACAAGACTAGCATTCGGATGCCCACTGGGGCAACACCATTTTCACTAGTATATGGCACTGAGGCCATTATGCCCTTGGAATTGGAAATTCCAATGCTGCACATCGCATTGAAAGAGTTCATCGATGATGACACCATGCGACAAGCTCGACTAGATCAACTGATGTTGCTTGATGAACATCGCATGAATGCCCTAGAGCATCTCCATATTTATCAAGAGTGACTAAAATGAGCTTATAATATCAAATTCCACCAGAGAGACTTTGAAGTTGGGGATCTTGTCTTGAAAGAGAACCAACAGAACTCTAATTTACCACTAGATATGCGAGACAAATTCATGGCTAATTGGCTAGGACCCTATATCATATCTAAAAATATTGGTCTAGGTACCTATCACCTAACATCGCTAGGAGGTGTTGAAGAGCCTGAACCTCTCAACATCATCCATATTAAGGCATTTTATGCTTGAGAGCATAGCAAAAGGCTCCAAGAGTTTGCTTAAAACTACTTGGTCAACCCCAAAAAGCTCCAAGGGTTCCTAAAACCGCTTGGTCATGTCAGTCAAAGGCCCCAAGGGTTTGCTTATAACCGCTCGGTCATCCCAAAAGGCTTCAAGGGTTTGCTTAAAACCGCTCGGTCATCCTAAAAGGCTCCAAGCTCTCTTGTGAGTAGTTTGGTCAATCAAAAGGCTCCAAAGGCATGTACTCACCATTTGGTCAAATATAAAGGCTCAAAATCAATAAAAATTATAAAATCAATAAAATCCAAAAAAATTGGTAAAGCATAAAATCCAAAAACATTTGCATTTGCATTATGCATTTTCATTTACACATGCATTCATTTCATTATTGCATTGCATATAGGCATTCGTCATCCATTGCATTCCATAGTAGGAGGGATTGTGTTTGTCAGTCTTACAAATGATGCCATGTTTGTGTTTTAATCATGCACCTTTGCATTTATCATAATCCATTGCATTCATACACAACACCTATTGCTATGAGATATGTGTGTATACCAAAGTTTTCCAGTCACTCAACCATACCTAGTGGGTTTCTCAGATGTCGTAGAAAGTTGCTTTTGCTTTTGTAGATGAGGTCATTAGTTGTGATAGTGCTTGGCATATCAGGATCCCATCACTAATTGAAAAATTTAAAATCTTGCTAAGATAAGGGAGGATGAAAGCTGTGAAAGTGGTCTTGGGTATTTAGAGAGATGGGTTTTATTACCTGCTTATCTTGCAAATAGTTCGGTCTAGAGTGGTGAACCTTGGCAAAAGGACAAGAATTTCCCCTACTCGTACATAGATACACAGTTTAAATTTCAAACCCAAAGTTCAAAGTTCAAATCTAAAATGATATAGTGAATCAAAAGCACTATACAAATCCCTTGCTCAAGAAAAATGGGAATAAACAGTGATTTTTATCACTCAGAGTAAAACATGAAAAATAGTGATTTTTATCACTACATATGAGAAAATATCAAAATGGGGTGAGAACTTGAATCCCTAGATTGTTCACTATTCAAAGCCATAGAATGAACCCCGAGTGCAACAATGGGTTGAAAGAGTCCCGCCTACTTTCGAAGTAGTAGTTTTATTGGGTGATCCCCAAATGTAGCAATGGGTTGAAAGAGTCCTGACTATTTTTGGAGGGGTAGTCCTGATCAATTTGCGAGATGAGCTAGCTCTAGGTGCCTGGGGTTGTCTAGAAGTATAGTCCAATCAAGTCTAAAACAAGGATGATACGAACATAGGAGGAACCCGATCTCACATATGGGTTGAAAGAGTCCCGATTGACATCTGGGGTATGCCTATGGTCTATCTAAAAATACTCATGTGCACACATAGGGGTAATGAACAGTTGGGTCATTCATGATGAAAGCCTTGTCCAACAAAAGCCTTGTACAGTTAGTATGTGATGTTTGAGAAGTCTACTAGGGTGTTTGAGTCTCATGGAAAACCTCAAAAATTTCTCTAATAGCAACAAAATACCAAATATCACAAACCATATAAATTAAAGTCATTCAAATCATCAAACTACAAAGTATCGAATCCATGATACATCATTACATAAAGCACAATCAAGATATAGGATAGATACCGAATGGATATCAGAAATGATATCTAGATGACCACTGACTATATTGTGCATATTTTTCAAAATTGCAAAAAGAAAATAGAATGACATATTATATCATTCGCATCATACCACTTCATACCATTGCATTTCATATATGGGTGATTAATTGATTAAATTCTTGTAATGAGGATTTTCAATTACATTCATGATTTTTACACATTCTATGGTGTCGTCCATTAGATTGTTAAACTTATATCACATTCATTCCTTATGTTTTAAGTGATTAAAGCATACAGGTTCATTTACATTAGATTACCATCATGTAAATAATGCATTACATACATTGCATAACCATATCATGATATCATCATAAATTAAATGCATACAATAAAGCAAAATTAAATATGCATTTAAAAGTAAAACATCGCATCCATATGCATCCATCATAAATAGCATATCTAAGCATCTAGATCACTACATACCATCATCATCATAAAATTAAATAGCTATCTAGTGCATGTCATCCATACATCACATTACATAAGCATAGCATCAATATAAACATCTGCATCCATGTGCATAACATAAACATAAAATTAAAAATATACAAGTACACATAATGAGCCAAAATGATCAAATATCATATATATATATATATATATAATGTGTCCAAACATGAGTACATGGGGGTACATCAAAATGCCCATAGGCTACAACTGTGTAGGTCCTCGACCTTACACTCAAAATTAGTACAATAAATATCTCAATAGATATGTACTATGGAGGGCCTGCACCCCCAGCTTGAGAGTCACCGCCATCACCTCTACCATCCTTATGGCTCCTATGCGAGCTAGCTCCATGAGTGCTAGAGGACCTATGTGTCCTCTCAGTCCTATGAGTCCTATGGCTCGAGCTCATAGATGACTACCCTATAGTCCTAGTCTTGGATCTACTTTGATGACTGCCTAAAGCATGAGGATCCTCGAGAACCTACCCACCTATCAATATGATATACCCCTCCAGTTGGGAGATGTGAGCTACCCTCGCATCACATAGATCATTCCCTACATCTACGAGGGAAGTGAGCCACCTAATCTCTGTCATGGGGTCATGACCTCCTAGTAGTGTGGATGATGGTGCTATGGGTGGTGCCATGATAGTATGGGAAGATGAAGGATCTCCCCTCTAAGCCAGGGCCAAATCCCTCTCCACTATAGATGTGCCCCATCATGCCTCTACCAAATCAAGTGCACTAGTGAGCTCCTAGACCCACCCCTCCACCACTATAGCATGCACTATCACATATGTGATCTCCTCCTAGGCCTACTATAACTGCCTCTCCCTATCAGCTAGCTTCACCTCTAGAGTGGTGATAGAAGTATCCCACTACAACTATTGGGTCTGTAGCCTCCCAACCTAACTCTATAGATCAACAATCTAAGCTAGTAGCTACCCCACCTCACTATCAAGAGGTACCTCACCCTCCTCTAGATCCATCCTCCTCCACCTCGACCTATGGAGCCTCCTCTATAGAGGCCTCTATCCCCCATCCACCCTTAGTACACTGGTGCACATTATGCCCCTATGGATCAGCCTCTGCCCCATCATCTACCCGATCGAGGGGCCCAGATCCCTACCACTATAGTAGGGACCACCAAGTATCATATGTAGGGGTGGTCCCAGCCCTAGAAATCCTTGACTCCTAAAAGTCATCTACAACATCCCCAAGTGGTGTAGGTTGTACCCACTATAAATCTATCTCCAATACCAGCCACCTATAGATGATGGGCAGCTCTAGGATGTCCTACACTAGCCCAAACTACCATAGGACCCATGAGTAGAACTGGTACTCACAAACCTTATCCTTGTGACCGAGTAGCCACCTATCTCAATGAGCTTGGCGCAGCCACTCGCCAGCCTCCTCCCATGTAGGGCAATCCATATATGGATGCCACTCAATGTCATCCAGTCGGAGCACTACAAATCTACCAATGTAGTGCTCTATATCCCCAACATGGGACCTACTCTAGAACCCCTCCTCCTCATAAGGCCAGCATGTGGCATAGCACTGATGGGCATCATCAATAGAAGTAATAGCAAGGGGTAGCTCCATAGGATGCTCGATCCTGATGTGCTACCAACCCCAGATATAGAGGAGCAGACTACAGCTAATCCCTACCCAACTCCTACTAGTGATCTAGTAGAGCTCCCAATACAACTAGCACAATAGAGTGCTCCCCTAGGCTAGGAGTAGTGGATGCTCGATAGAGCTCTATGTAACCCTCCTAACACTAGCCAGAAGGTTCCAGGGGATCCTCACACCCGAGGAGTCTAGAAGGACAATCTGCATGACCAAGTGCATGAATACTACCTCTCTAACAGAGAAGATGCCCTTCCCCTACCAATAACCGATATGGATGCCTCCATGGTCGATCCTACCTTGGGCATCCTAGCTTCGATCATCAAAGATAGAATCAAAAATAGCTCCTCTATGGGTAAATGGAGGAGGAGGTGATGGCCTCACCATCAATAGGGATCCTAAATATCCGGTAGACATCCTCTAGTGTAATAGTCATCTCACCTATCGATAGGTGAAATGTGTTGGTCCGCGCATTCCAGCGTTGGGCCAACGCAGTCAGGTAGGCCTGATCTACCCTGATAGTGGGTAGATCCAAAACGTAGCCAAAGCCAATGACTCCAAACCAATCCCACTCTAGGTCAGTAAGTAGTGGTGGAGAGTGTTTAGGAGTTCTAGCTCCCTAGCTCTAGAGGTCAACCTCTAAAAAGAAACAAGGTATAAGGAAAAAATAACTAAAAACAACCAAAAATAGCTAAAAATGACCTTAAAAACGTCAAAAAAATCTAAAAATTGCTAAAAATGACAAAAACATGTCAAAAGTGATCAATAAAAATAAAAAAATCAAAAAGGCATCTCAGAAGTGCAATAAATGGCATTAATTGTCAGAAAACCTTAGAAAAATAAAAAAAATTGATAAATTTTTCTAAAGTCGTGGAACCATGGGTCAACCCTGCAGTCCGCATGCGGTCAAAAATTGATCATTGGAATTTGAATTCCAACTACAACTATCAGCTACGGTCCCCAATATGAAAATTGGGAACCGCATCTGCCAGCTGTGGTCTAGGAACGAGACCCATTCTGGGTCACTTCCTAGCCTAGCTAGCCAAAAATTAAATCCTAAACTAGCCTAGTCTAAGGTGAGGTTCATTGCCAATAGTTTAGTGAAGTTAATTTACCCATTAATTAATGAGGTTCATTTTTAAATTGGTAATGAGTGTGAGGACTCAATTTTGAGTTACCTTACCCGCACCGAGGCCTCTGCTAGTGGAGGGTTGTCTAGGGTCCACCATCAAGGTGTGAGTGCGATATCGGGTAGAGGTTTAGTAGCATTCCGGATCAAGAAATGCTTCTCACCTCTCAAAAGCTCTCTAAATTGTAGTCGCTTTCAAGACAATAATAAAATTTTCAAATGGGAAAACTATTTATAGGTTTCCCTAATTTTGGTGGACCACAGTTAACACCTACGGTCCCAGAATTAGGGTTTTTCGCCCATAGGTCTGATCTACGATTCCCAAATTTTGAAAGTTTCAACCGTAGACTATACCCATGGTTTGCAACTAGCATTAAATGCACTAAAATCCCATCATGGGAAGATCTTAAATGATAAATCAATGACTCCTAATAGATCAAATCTCAATAAAAGCAATCAATTTTGCAAATTTGGTGATGTTCAAGCACCAGGATCAATTAAAAAATTCAAATAATTAACAAAAAAATTAAAATAATTAAAAGCCAAATGCACCTCGTATTCAATTATTTACTCTATACACTTGGTGGTTGCAGCGACTGATGCTCCATGCAATCTGGTGAGATGAGTAAATAACCATAAGGACATTTGGGGTAAAATTGTCATCATTGATTTGATATGCTTCTTTTCAATCTCGAAGAAGGCCTTCAAGGCTGGACTGCTCCACGGGAATGAGGTATTTCATGTCATTTCTCTTATGACACCTTTCTTCAGCAAATCATCGACAAATTGATTCAACATAAATCTAATTGGCATTGTATCATTTTGATTCCCTAAGAAGGCTATTGTAGCCTGATTGCTCCATGGGATAGGAATGTGCAATTACTATTAACAGTTGCAATCATACGCTGAACTAGGCTTAGCCAAGTAATTAAATGCTCAATTCTAAGTTTGTGCAGATCATTCATTATGGTCAAGCGACCTCATCACTTCATACATTGTCATTACCCTCATCGACTCGTCACTTGAGGGGGTAGTCATAATATCATAATCATAATCAAAGTCAACAGAAGATCCCTAAAATCGTAGATCCCTTGATCTTGTCAAAATTGTGTTCGTCCTTACGAATCATTGTTAACAACTATCATAAGCTTACCCCTTTGCTTGGGGTAAATAGCAAATATGAAAGTTAGTTTGTAGCTCTCCTCATTTCGGTTATATAGGCCTAACTCCTATTGTAGCACCAAAGCTACCCGAATGCCTGATGATGAGTGCAAACTCTTTCAAATTTAAGCCTTTCACCCAGTTGGAAGCAATGATTCTAGGATGCGCATCCTTTTGCTGGACCTGGGGCATCTAATGTTGATCCGACTAATGATCATCATAGAACCTTTGACATCATTTTAGGAGGTCTATTTTTGCTCAGCGTTGTTCGATCTCACAATGCATCTCAAAAGGGGCATCTGTAGACACCTAAAACACGTCATGTCGAAGGTGACTACTCATATGGACATGCTACAAGACCATATGGAAGATCTTGGATAGACTCCAAGATAGAGCAGTGGTTCTAACCACTCAATTTGGGCTCCTTGGCCTAATCAGTCTGAACCACAGCTGAGACCTACGGTCTACAATCTGAACCATGGCTGAGACCTACGGTCTATAGTCTGAACCGTAGCTGTCACCTACGGTCTAAACTGAAGTTCAGTTGGCCTTCATCCGAGCCAAATCGGTTGGAATGACCATTTGTTCTAGAAGAAGGTGGTTAAAGGATGGAAGCTTCCAATCCAACTATCCTAACCACCCCTTCTTGATCTTGGCTTCTCCATGAAGCCACCCCTAGCCCTTGGGTAGTCCTATAAGTACCCCTTCAAATTAGGGCAATGATATAGTGCATGATGTAAAAATAGTGAATGAAGCAAGCATTGGAGATTAGAGCAGTGAAGCCCTATCGGATTGTGGACTCACTTGAGTGCACTAAGAGAGAGATTTGTTGCTATCACTTTGCCAACCCAAGCATCATGACAAATTGTGCCATGGATGCCCTAAGGAGCTAGAGAAGCCAAGAGGCCCTATCGAGCAATTCAACCGCCAAACCTATCAGAGGACACTGAGGTGACCCTTGATCATCAATTTGACAAGGAGGATCAAGCCCACAACCCTAGAATTGGAGGGCAAAACCATTTGATTGCTCACCATGGCTGAAAGTCATGGTTTATAGTGCAGACCGCTCATCCGAGCTACGGTTTGCAATAGGTATAAGATCCCCTTACTGTCCCTTTTATAGTATGCTTAGCTAGGTTAGATTAATCATTTTAGTACTTTATTTGGTAGTTTAGAGACTCTGACTGATCGTATTAAGGATTTGATTAGATTTACTCCATTTTAGCAAGTAGGGCATAATTAGTTTCTTTCTATGCTATAATGCTTCATTTCATACATTTGATCCATTAGATTGGTAGTTGTAGTCCTTATTTACATATTTCTATCAATATTTATAGGAATTGCTTATGTTTAGTATGGTTTATCCACTTTCTTGATTTCGTGTTGCTATGCTATCTTTGTGTATATTTCCTTTAAAGGGCCTCATCATGAGAGGCTTCATATGCTTTTAATGCTTTTATGTTGTTTCTTGACCATAGGGAATCAGATTCAAAGGAGATTCAACCATCCAATTCCTTCCTCAATGCGAAGAAGAGGGTTCACTCCACCCTAGAGCAGTTCGTGTCACCTTAAAGGCTTGAAAAGTGCATTGTATCCCCAAGGGGATTACAACATTGTAATTGCGTATCAAAAAGGGGTATCCCTAAGAGGGATTCATTTGTAAATTAGCTCCATTTGTTTTGAAAGTTCCTAATAAAGGGAATCATGCGCCTAACGTTCAACCTAAACCTCATTATAATATTAATGAACAATTATCAAATACTACAACTAGAATTTCCCTTTTGGACCTTTTAAGATCTTCTCCTACACATAGGGATGAATTAATGCTCACATTAAGCCAAATGATGGTACCACAAAATATTCAACCTGAAGCCATGGCCAATACTATAATAACTCATGAAGTTGATTGTATTGACTTTCGAGATAGAGATATACCGCAACATAGTTTACATAAGGATAACCCCTTATATATTACTGCCTTAATTGGAGATGTAGCAGTTAAACAAGTCTTAATTGATAATGGTTCATCTTTAAACATTTGCACTTTTGACTTCTACCAAAGATTTGGGTTTAGAAGTGATGAAATGAAAAGAACTAATATGATCATAAAAGCCTTCAATGACGAAACACAAGAAACGTTTGGAGTTATTACTATCCCATTGCAAGTTGGTCCAAGAACCTTAGACACGATCGTGTATATTGTACATTGCCCTGCATTGTACAATATACTCTTGGGTCGCCCTTGGATCAACGCGATGCAAGTTGTTCCCTCAACTTTACATCAGTGTGTTAAATTCATATTTAATAATCAGTTGGTTACCATTCATGGTGATCCCAGACCCATGAATTGGTTCCAAAAGGAAATAAAGATGCATTTTACTTAATTTTTTATTCTTTGTCAATTTATGTTTGAATATCATTTTTTACTTCACTTTACATTATTGCAATATCGGATGCACGCCTTTATGGTCATACAAAAAATAACAAGCATTTAAAAATCGCATGCTTAGAAGATATTATGATAACTTCTAAGTTATCAACTTCTGCTTCATCGACTCCATCACTTATAGTGAATTCCTTGGTGATTGTATATTTTTCTCAACAAGCAAATATGAAATGAAACTATATGCAGTAACCACTTGTTACCCTAGGTAAATATTACCTTGGAGTTGTTGTCATTCAAACTCACCATCATTTCCCTTTTTTGGTATCTCATTATCAATGACCAACTTCCTCATCCACCTATGAGAGTACCTGGTCTTGCAAGCACACATAACATTAGAAATACCATATTATCATATAAACAAAACAACAATTTGTAATTAATCATCCATAATGCAATTAATACTAAGCATTGAAACAAAACATCAATACATAGTCCATACCATAAATGAGTCATGCCAAGGTGGGTCATGACATCTCTAATCAAAGACTCGTTACAAATCCAACTATCTTCCCAAAAATTAACTTTCCTCCCATCATCAATATTCCTTTATAGTCCTTTTTGAATAATAATCCTAGAATCAAGAATGTGTTTCTAAAAAACAGAGCTCTTTGGATTGTCCTGAATATCAATAAAATTACCGTCTCTTCCAAGATATTTAGTTGTTAAAATCTCTACCCGTCCAACTTCATCCATTTCGAAAAACTTCCAAAATTATTTTACAATAAGGGCCAAATTCGTTTATTTTTGTTTCTTGAGGCCTAATCCACCCTTGCTCTTCCTGGAATAAAACCTCTTCCAATCCACTAGGGGAATTCTATGTTTTGCTTCCATGTCTATCCAAAGAAATGCCTTTTAAATATTATCAATATTTTAGTAGATTTTTTGTGGCATCTTGAACAATAACAAAAAGAAGACCAGGATAGGTTGGACTGAAAAAGTTGTGCCTTACCAACTAGGCTAAGGAGGGTACCTTTCTAGCTTACCAAATTTCTCTTAACCGTATCCACCATAAGAATCCAAGAAGAATCTTGTAACTTGCCACTAAAAAGCAGTAAACCCACATAAAAAAATGGGAGCAACCCAATGGAACATTCAAATATTTTTTAACTTTTACCTACTTTTGAAGGGGGTATTAAAAAAATACCTTGCTGTTGTGGAAATTTATCTTCTATTTTGAGACAACCTTATAAGAAGATAGAATAAACTTAATCTCTTTCACTTTCAAAAAAGAGGATTTTGAAGCAAGAAGAGTGTCACTTGTAAAATGTTGGTGGGTTATGGGATTGCAGGAGGATGTAGGCTTTATCCTTGAAATTAACCCATTAGACTAGGCTTCCTAAATAGATTTGCCTAAGGTTTCAACTATAATAAGAAATATATAAGGAGATATGAAGTCCCCTTGTCTTAGGTCTCATAGGCTTCTAAAATAACTTGTTGGAGAACCATTAATTAGGACAAAATTCATAACTGAGCACATGCATCCTTTGATGAGGTTTATCCAATTAGGATGAAATATGAATTTACCCATAACTTTAAAGAAATATTTTCTTGGAATACTCTATCATATGCCTTGTTCATGTCTAATTTCGAAAAAAATCCATCTCTGCCACTTTATCTATGGAATAACGAAATTCATGAATAGTAATCATGCCATCCAAGATTTTCCTCCCTTTAATAAAATCACCTTGGCAAGAATCAATAATATGAGGAAAAATGGACTTTATTTTGTTGGTTATGACTTTAGCCAATAATTGATAAAGAGTACTACACATACTTATGTGCCAAAAATTATTGGAGTTAACTCCTGCAAATTTAGGAATCAAAACCAGAAAGGTGGAATTGATGTTGCTAGGAATATGAAGGGTATTTTGAATTTCACCCATAGCATTATATATCCTTCCCTACAATTTCCTAATTTTTTTGGTAAAAAATATAGGAAAACCATCAGGTCTAGGGACCTTCTCTCCAATCATGTAAAACATTACTTCTTTGATTTTAGACTCTGTAAACAGAGAGATAATATTAGAGTTCATTTTTTTAGTAATTAGAGAAGGAATAAAATTCAAAAAATAATTTGAGGCTTGCTCATCTATAGGTGTTGCCACTCCTAAGATATTTAAAAAAAATTGTACAACATGCTCACAAATTTCTAAAATATTTCCAGTTTAGGTACCATCCTCAACAATTTTTGTAATCTTATTGAAACTCCTGTCTTAAGGTTGTGGTATAAAAAATTATGGTATTTCTATCTCCATATTTCAACCAGAGAGCCCTAGAATTCTATCTCTAGTAGGATTCCTCATAGGCTAGAACACTATAGAAATATGCCAACAAACTCCTTTCAAGATCTCTATCAGCATCTGATGCGGGAAATATTCTACAGTAGCTTCAATGGCTAAAAGTTGCAAGTTTAGGGATTTATTCTTTTAGAAAATGTTACCAAAGATATTTTTATTCCATTATTTTACATTACTCTTCACAAATCTTAATGTATTGGCAACTTGAGATATTAGGGGATCTAGAAAATTTTTATTTCACCAATAAACTATCAGAGCCCTCTAGGGTATAATTTCTTAGCCACATATCATAAAAACAAAAAGGAAACTTAAAAAATATATTCCCAACTAAAAAATCTAGTACCAAGGGATTGTGATCCAAACCTATTCTTGGAAGAGAAGAGAGAACAAAGTCACCAAAATAATGAAGCTCTTATTTAAAAACAAAAAACTTGTCTATATTTTATTGGATAAAATGTTCCCCCAACCTTCTATTGCTCCAAGTGAAGTTACTTCATTTTAGCTCAAATTCTATAAACTCATTAGTATTGACAAAAAATTTGAAGTCCTCCATACTATTAGAATGGTATTTGATTCCTCCTTTTTTTCTAAGAGAAATAGGGGGGAATTAAAATCCCAAACCAACATCCAAGCAAAGTCAGGGAAAGCATTTCTATAAACGCTCAACTCCTCCCATAGTTTTTCTCTTCCCACAATTTAATTTTGAGCATATACAGTGGTTAAAACCTAGGATATTTTAGAAAATTTATAGTAGAAAAACATGTTAATAAACCTGTTAGAA
The DNA here is from genome assembly GCA_028583015.1 of Wollemia nobilis. Classification (NCBI taxonomy): domain Eukaryota; kingdom Viridiplantae; phylum Streptophyta; class Pinopsida; order Araucariales; family Araucariaceae; genus Wollemia; species Wollemia nobilis. The sequence goes on from JAQPPZ010001925.1 coordinate 10,622,812, forward strand.
GAAGAGAGCATTCTACCTTCTTTTGAATTATCCCAAAGACACATTGAGCCCCATAAATATCCCAAAGAATGGCTTGGATAATAACAAATCTCCTTCCATATGATATTATTAACCTTATCAAAAAATTTCTCCTTAATTTTAGTTTTTTGAATAAAAAGTATGAGGTTTCAAATATTTCCTAATAGAAGAAACCAACCATTGCTATGAAGGGGTATCCAAACCCCTTATGTTCCAAGATAGTATTTTAATTTATGAGACTTTGTGGGGTGCTTATTTTTCCCTCACATAGAAAGTGTCGTTTGGGTTCCATTAGCTATGTCTTTTAGGGTCTCCCTCAGCCTTGAGTCTTGGTTCAAATGTTGCCCCTTCTTAGAGTTAGCTCCCACATCCAACACCTCTTTTTTGTTGCTCCTCATGATGTGATTGGGGATAGATTTTATAACTTTTCCATTAGATGGTGAATATATAGCACTTGCCTATTTTTCTGACAAGATTTGAATGGAAGAAATAATAGAAAATAATGTTGGGCTGGTCTTTAAACCTTTCCCAATAAAAGGTAAATTTGAAGCATTGCCCTATTTTGTCGATAATATTTGAATGGAAGAAGTAATAGAATCTAAGGTTGGTCTAGATTTTAAACCTTTTCCATTAAGAGGTAAATCTGAAGCATTGTCCTATTTTGTTAGTGACCTTTGAATGGAACAAATAATAGATTCTGAGGCTGGGCTGACTTCTAAATATTTCCCATTAAGAGCTAAATCTGAAACACTATTCTATTTTATCGATGACCTTTGAATGGAAGAAATAGTGACTTAAAGAATATATGATTCTTGAATTTACCCATTTCTCTCTACCATCCTTATTATTAATAACATGTCATTTTATTAGCTAAAACATCAATGATCATGTATTATAAATAATGAAGGAATTTTTAATTTGGTTAAATAGTGGAATAAAAATTACAATGTTCATATCTAGGGTAGTGTTAGGGCAATTTGTTTTTGAAAAATATCTCATCTTTTAGGAGTCTTATCTTCATGAAGGGTTGTGTGATCCAGTTGATTCTTGGACCAATTTGTGCAAAATTTGAAGAGATTTAAAATAAGTGGTCATATAAAGGAATCTGAGCAATGGAGATACGACCTTGTGAAGTTAGCCATTTAGAACAAGGGTAGTGACAATTTGTCAAGTCATGAAAATGAAATTGCATATATTTATCAGCTAGGGTTCAAAATATGGGAGGAGAAATGGAGGGCTAGGATTTTAGTGAGATAAGACATTTTGTCTAGGCATAATGTTTTTAGCAAAGTTTCTTTTTTCCCTTCTTTTTCTTAGAAATTTTGGATGTAAATTATTATAGGTTTTTTTTCATATATTATAAGCTATAATATATTTAGTTATTTTTAGTAGATTTTGAGTTTTTGTTTCCTTCTCATTGATTTATTTACAACTATATCCTTAGAATAATCTCTAGTAGTAGAGGTTAGTGAGTGCCTCATAGAGGATCGATCATTGTATCTCAAATATAGGATAATTTTTGGTAAATTTAATGGGTCTTGGCTAAAAGGCTTCAACATTGAGAAAATGGATTGATAGGAGTTGTAAGTCTCCAAAATTTATTCTATCCTTTCTTTCCAAAGGTTTTATCCTAGCCATTTTTTTTCCAAGGGTGAAAGATATAGACTCCTAAAAGGGAGAGAATGACTATTTCTTACCTGCTTGTATGAAGGATTTGTGCTTGAAATTATAAATCTATCCCTAATACCAATCTAGGTTAGGATGTATGGATTAACCATTGAATTTTGAAAAATAAAAATCTTTAAGGCAATAGGCAACACTTTAGGAGAATTGCATGAGATTTCAAAAACTACAAAAGATAAATTATTGGCTATTTATGCTCAGAATTGGCCATGATTGATATAATTAAACCTTTATTATAATTAGTCATTATTAAGTATGGGGGTAAGTTGTGGATCCAAACCATAGATTATAAAAATATATATTTTATATTTAGAATATATCATGAGGTGGTTCATATTGAAATATCATGCCCTAAAAATAGTCTAGCAGAAACATATGTAGAAAACCACAAGAGAAAATTACAAATGGATATGGATGAGGATGGTTTTCAACTTCCAAAAAATAGATTTGTATGAATGAAAATAAATAAATAATAAGGACAAATAAGGAAGGATATTGGAAGAAATACCAATTATTTTGAGGCTTTAGGCTATAAAGAAAAAGCAGATCAGAGCTTAGAGGACACAATACAATATGTTCAAAATATTAACCTATATATTCAATATGATTCTAATTTAAGGACGAACATTATCAATGAACCTAAGGAATGTGTCTCATTAGATTTTGAATACTCTCATGGAGTACCATGAACCATTTAGGAGAAGAAAATTGGTAGAGAAAATGTAGTGTTAGATGTTAATACCTTTACAATTAATAAGTAAATACCAAAAAATAAGTAGGACAAGTCAAAAGCTTTCATAGTAGAGCTAGGAGATCCTATAAATTTGTGAAATAATATTAAGGAATAGAATAATAAGACCTAATCCTAATATAGGTAAGACAAACAAAGGAAAACCTCCAAATTATCAAGCGAGATCCAAGGAAGTAAGAGCAGATATAGAAAAAGGAGCACAAACTAAGTTGGTTGAATTTATCTTTATCAAACAACAAAATCATATTGGTAATTTGCAAGTAGAGATAATAGCCCCTAATGAGACATGATTACTATATCATAGAATATAAGGGGTGCTAATTCCCCCTCAAAGTGAAGGTGTATCAAGGACCTCTGTTTAAGTAATATGCTTGATATTATTTGTATCCAGGAAACTAAAATGACAAAGGAAATAGTTTATAAAACTATGAAAGTAGTATGGGAAAGATGTTAATGAGATGCTATGGATTTTGAAGGAGTGTAGGGAGAATTATAACATGTTGTAATCCTATTAGAACATCTTGTGTAACCATGCATATAACTAGGTATTGGATAGCCTCTTTAGTCACATGTTACTTTGTACACATTTATTTCATCCTTATCAATGTTTATGGACCTACAACTCAGTCATGCAAATTAGAAGTATGAAGTGGGATTCAAGCCTTTATGAGAATTAAAGACCAAGAAAATTATTATTATTGATCATAGGATAATTCAATGCCATAACCAAGTTGAAAGAAGTCATCTACCGTCGTTGACTAACCAGATGGACCACCTACTCTATAGCACTTTGTGGCTGAGTTTAGATGGGCAGATCCTAGCATACCACTACTGGTACTTGTCTGTCATACCAGCATCATCCCCATCTACCACCTGTACTGGTTCATCATCTGGTACTGTATCCAAAAGGAAACTAACACTAAGTATGAGAGATTTATCAGCTTTTATTTATAATAATAACCTATGGGAGGTTGACTTTGATGAAGACAACAATACATGGACCAACAACAAGAAAGGCCATATCCTAATAGAAAAAAAAATAGATAAATGCATACACTTAGATCATTGGCTAGATGAAAGGACTTGTGCTAAAATTAATACCTTGACAAGGATTGGTTTAGATCATTGGCCAATAAGAGTTAAATTGGTGGTAAGTGAATTAAAACAAATTATATTTTAAATATGACCAGATGTGGGAATACCATTCTAATTTTTTGTACATGATAGCACAAACATGGAATTCTTCAAGAAAATATTGGGTTGTATGCACTTCCTAATCAAATTAAATCAATGACATCTAGATTAAAATAACAGAACAATAACACTTTTGGAAATATTTTTGAGAAGAAAGAAGAACTAAAATATAAAATTCTACAATTCCAAAAAGGTGATCATAATAATCCAAGATTGAAATAAATGGATTTGATTAGTTAATATCATAATATTTCGACTAAGGAAGAGACATTTTGGAGACTAAAATTTAGATAAACTTAGTTAAAATAAGGACATAAAAATATAAATGTTTTTCATAGGATGACAATAGTATAGAGATCAACCTTCAAAATTAGTAGAATTAAAACAATGGAAGGGATTTGGATTGAAGACTAAATTGAAAGAATAAAGGATGTAAGGTCTTTTTACCAAAATATTCTAGGATGAGAGGATTTTAAATTCTTAATGATAAACTACTACAAGAAGTACCTTAAGTTATAATAGGTGAATACAATAGGAAACTAATGAAGCCTATTACTCTAGAATAAGTTCATTTAGCTATTTTCTCTTTTGATAAGGATAATCCCTAGATTTGGATAGGCTCTTTGCAACCTTCTATTAACATAATTGGGATATAGTGAAGGATGTTTTATTGGTAGTAGTGGCACAGTATAGGATAAAACAATAAATTCCTTATAAATTAAATGCAACATATCTTACTCTAATTCCAAAAAATAAGGATGCATAATTGTTTGATTCATTTAGGCCCATAAGCCTATGTAATATGACATATAGGATTATCTTCAAATTTATGATGAATCAATTAAGATCTCTATTAGACAAAATTATTTCAAAATAGCAATGAGGATTTATGAAAGAGAGATAGATTTTGGTGAGATCATAGTAGCTCGTGAAGTTATGCATTCAACAACTTCAAGAAAAGAGAGAGCAATGATCTTAAAACTTGATATGAGTAAAGTCTACGATAGGGTTAAATGAAATTTTCTTTTGTAATATTAGAAAAGTTTAGATTTGGTAAGAAATAGGTTATATGGATTAAATCTTGTGTCTCTACAATTTTATATTTAGTTTTGGTCAATGGGTTAGTAATAGAATCTTTTAAAAACAAGAGAAGTCTTAGACAAGGAGATATTCTATCACCATATTTGTTCATTATTATGGAAGTGGTTTTGGGTAGTAACTTGAAGGATAATAATTATGGGGTGATAAGTGGTCTTAAGGCTGGTAATAACATTGAAAACATCACCCATCAACAATTTATAGATGATACAACACTTTTGGGGAGGGAAATGATAAATGAGGCTAAATATTTGAATAACTTATCAAAGGAATATGAAAGAGCATCAAGGTACAAAATCCAAAATTTATTTCCTAAACACCCTAGCTAGAATCAAAGTAGACATGCAGGTTAATTCAAATGGAGTAAGCAAATTTATCGACAACTTATATAGGGATGCCCTTATTTTAGGGGAGAATGAGGATAGAATTATGAAATCTAGTTATAATTAATATTTAGAATAAACTAGAAACATGGAAAGGTAGATGGTTATCATTATCAATAAGAGTGCAACTAATTAAATTCCTTACAAGCAATTTCAACTTATTATATATCCCTGTATACTATGCCAAAATTAATAGAAAAAAGTTTAATATATATTATGCAGTTCTTTTTGTGGTTGGGTTTACATGATATTTCCTTTGGTGAAATGGAGCAAGGAGTGTGATGATAAAACTAGGGGAGATATTGGTTTAAGAGTTTTTATGAATGCAGTCTTCCATGACTAACATGGAGTAGAGCAGCAAGAAGAGCGGAACAGGTGGGAAACCAGTTTTTCAAAATTATAGTTTAGGAAAGGATGACAACAAGGTAGGAGCACAGGACAACAACAAGGATCAGGATGGCAGTAAGGAATATAGTGTTGACACAGAGGATGGATGGCCAAGAATGGCCAAATTCCATGAATAGTCTGAGGTTTTTTGGGGGGAGGAACCACCCGACACTGGGCCCCCTTCCCAATACCCAAAGGGACCCACTACTATTCCTACCAAGGGAATCTCCTTTGAAAATGTTGTTTCCAATGAAGGAAGTCACACTCATAAGCTTCCATCAACTACCATTATTCCTGATGGGTAAAATATTCTCATCCCTGATTGTATAGCTGATAACTATCTCTCAATGGAAAAATACACCCTTGTGGGAAAGTTTGTTGGGGGAAGGCCGAATATGGAAACTATCTATATATGGGCCTTCGACAAATGGAAAACCCTCGGAAATATGGAGATCACAGCTCTCTCCAAAGGATTATTTGCTATAATATTGAGCAACCATGATGACACTAGTTGTATCCTCACTAGAGGCCCTTGGTTCCTAGGCTGTAAGAGCCTGTTCCTATGAAGGTGGGACCTAGATTTCGATCCTGAAACTCAGGACATCAACTACGCCCCCATCTGGGTTCGTATCCCAAATCTCCCCTTTCACATTTGGCATGATGATATCCTCCATTCTATTGCTAAAGTCATTGGAGACCTAGTAGCCATTGACCCTGTTACCCAAGCTCACAAGTGCATGAATATCGCTAGAATTTGTGTCAATGCCAACCTAGCTTTAGAGCTTCCCACCTATGTCAACCTGAAGCATGAATCCAAATCCTACTACAGGAAACAACCCTTGGAATATGATAATAAGATCACTTTCTATGTTGAATTCCAAACTCAGGGGCATCTCAAGATCCATTTTCCTAACCTTAGATCTCAACTCATCAAGGAAAAGGAATGGCGATAGGAAGAGAATGCACCTGAATTTCAAGGAGCCCCTTCAGGATAGAACAAAGGAAATAGAAACCCTCAAAACAATGGCTACTTCAAGTAGCCCAAGAAATGGTAGAGCCAAATCTAGTTAGGAAAAGGACCTTACCAACAACAAAGGTCATCAAAATTTCAAGGTGCCCCACACCCTCACAAAGGCAAGGAAATTGCTACCTCACAGATAAATCCAAGTCAAGAAAAAGTAAGTTCCCCTCTTGCTTTCTCCAATAATTTTGGTATCCTAGGAGACTCTAATTTAATGTTAGAAGAATATGATAATACTTCTATTCCAAATCCCCATCCCGAGGAAGTCCAAAAAGGCACCCCATAAGATCTTGTGAGGGGTCCTATCCCAAATATCCTTTCTAAAGGAATCCAGATCCCCTCCTCAGGCCAATACCTTCCCCCTGAAGACCTGAATATTGACCCAAGATTTTTTTATTCCCCCTCTAAGTCAGGACCCTCTCATAGTCCTTGTGATGACCCTAAAACCCACCTCCAAGGAAGCCATGATAAGATCCTAGAAAATATAGTGGCAGACATGATGTACCCCCTTCTAAATCAGAGTAGTGCCAGAACCTCTAGCCCTATCCTTGAGAAGATAATTCCTTACAAATTCAGCCCCAAGCAAACCCGAAGCTCCACCAAGTCACCCATTGACTGTGGCAATGATAAAAAAAGAGGAAGAATCTCCAAAGATGAGCAATGGAAGAGAGGAATTGTAGATGACATTGCCAATGGTATTTAGAAGACACTTTTTTCTACTGTTACTTCTCAACCCAAGGAGGAGACCAAAAGTTCCAAACCCCCCAACCTCAAGGAAGGGGAGGTATAAAGGCAACCAAACCTTCCAAATGAAGATCCTCTCATGGAATGTGAGAGGCCTAAATGGGCCTACAAAGCAGAGACTTGTCAAATCAATGAGACGAGACCTAAAGCCCTCAATTTTCATAATGCAAGAAACTAAAATTGATGTAAATTATTCCTTAACCATAGCTAATATCATCTAGAAAAATGTAGATGCAGTGTTCAACCATGCCAGTGGATCCTCTGGAGGCCTCATGTGTCTTTGGGATAAGCAAAAAGTTGAAGGTAAATTAATTCATTCTAGTGACAGGCTCTTAAGTGTGCTATTCCATGACAGGTGCAACAATTTTTCCTGGATCCTCATTAACATCTATGTTCCAAATATTATATCTGGAAGAGCCTAGCTATGGGATTCCCTAAGTAGAATAAAGGACTCTTTCCAAAATATCCCTTGGATTCTTGTAGGAGATTTTAATACCCCCCTCTACCCTTCAGACAAAAAAGGAGGGACTGAAGCCCCAAACAAAAGCATGGAGGATTTCAATGACTTTGTCAACTCCAAAAATCTCATGGATGTTAAACTCAAGAATGTGAAGTTCACCTAGAGCAATAGAAGAATAGGAAATCAACACATTCAAGTCAAGCTAGATAGAGTTTTTCTATCCTAGGAAGTAGTTCAAATGTTTGGTGATGCTTGTCTTTAGCCTTTACCCAAAATAGGGTCAGATCATAACCCCCTCATGCTTGAAATTGATAAATCCAACCCCTATAGAAGACCTTTCATATTTGAAGCTATGTGGATACATCATCCAGATCTAAGGCATAGGGTTTCCCAATGTTGGCAAAAAAATGTTCAGGGAAGACCATCCTACAAACTTGCACAGAAGCTCAAAATCCTCAAAGAAGAATTGAAAATTTAGAACAAAGAAGTCTTCGGCAACCTATTTTCCAATAAGCAATCTCTCAAAGAAATACTTGAAAATATTGAAGATAAAATCCAAAGTGGGCAGATCGATGAACAAATAAGAACAAAAGAAAAACTAATCCTTGCTGAATTTCACAATGTCCTTGCTTGTGAAGAATCCTTCTGGCGGTAGAAATCTAGAGCTTTATGGCTCAAAGAGGGAGATGCAAATACTAAGTTTTTCCATGTTTCCACTCTGAGGAATAGAAGCAACAATAGAATTAAAGCTTTGGTGAAAAGTGATGGTACTTCTACCATGGACATTGAGGAAATCAGAGATGAGGCAGTTTCTTACTTCAGATCTCTCCTTGAAGATGATAATTCTTGCTTTGACTCTGCTCAAGTTTCCATGCTCCACCATATTCCTTGTTCCATTTTAGACAATGTTAATTCTAGTCTAATTGCTCCTTTTAAATATGAAGAGATCAAGTCTGCTCTATTTTCCATGCATCCTGATAAAGCTCCTAGACCTGATGGCTTTCCTCCAGGTTCTTCCAAACCTTCTGGGACATTGTGGGTTCTGATGTGTGTATGGCCATAAGAGAATTTTAGTCATCCAAAATAATTTTGTGAGGCTTCAATTCCACTTTCATTGCCCTTATTCCTAAAAATTCCACTGCTAAATCCTTGTATGACTTCAGACCTATCAGCCTTTGTAATGTTGCTTATAAAATCCTGACCAAAATCATGACTAATAGGATGAAAAGTGTAATGCCTAGTATTATTGATCCTTGCCAAGGTAGCTCTATCCAAGGTAGATCAATCCTAGATGGTGTCATCTCCATCCATGAAGCCCTGCATTCTGCCTCTAAAACCAAAAAGGTTGTCTTTGCTCTCAAACTTGACATGAATAAGGCTTACGACAGAGTGAACTAGAACTTCCTTCTAGCCATCTTGCTCAAATTTGGATTCCATCCTGAGTGGATTGAGTTAATCAAAGTGTGCATTTCTTTGCCTTGGTTTTTAGTCCTCATCAACGGATCCATAGCAGGATACTTCCAGAGCAGTAGAGGCCTAAGGCAAGGGGATCCTATCTCCCCCTTATTTTCATCATTATTGCTGAAGCCTTAGGAAGGACCATCCAAGAAGCTTGTAGAATTGGCCTCCTATTAGGAATTAAATCTTCCTCCCAAACTACTCCGGTTTCTCACCAACAATTCATGGATGACACCATCTTATCTACTAATGCTTCTATTTTTGAGGCACAGGTTATCAAGTTCATTCTCAAGTTGTATGAAGTAGTTGCTGGTCAGAAAGTGAATTTCAATAAGAGAAAATTGTATTTCCTCAATACACCAGTCCAAAGACAAAATAAGATTTCCAGAATCCTTGAATGCTCTGTGGTTGTCCTCCCAACCACTTATTTGGGTCTCCCACTTTTTTGTGGTCAACCTACTACCTCCATGTGGAATAATGTCATAGAAAGGATCCAAAAGAAACTTGTAGGGTGGAAGGGCAACCTACTATCCCAAGCTACCAAAAGTACCCTTACGTCAGCTTCCCTTCAAAGCATTCCTGTGTATTTCCTTTCTATTTTCAAATCCCCTACCATAGTGTACCATAGAATTGAACAGATTCAAAAAAACTTCTTGTGGTCTAGAACTGAAAACAAGCAGCGTTTGCACCTTGTTGCTTGGGATAAAGTGTGCAGACCCAAGGATAGAGGAGGAATAGGGCTCAAGAGGATTCAATCCCTAAACATAGCCTTGATGGCCAAACAAGCCTGGCGTCTGGTCACTAACACCAAGAACGAGTGGACATCCATTGTCCAAAGGAAATATCTGCAAGGCACCAACTTCTTCAGTGATGCAGCCCCCATAAGAGGATCTACTTTCTGGAACTCCATCACAAGCACCAGGTCACTTCTGAAGAAAGGTTTAATATGGAAACTTGGGGATGGAAGCAAAATAGAATTCTGGAATGACAAATGGCTTTCAAAAAAACCTCTCATTGAAGATCCTATTTTGGCTAGACTAAAAGCCTATATATATTTTAGGATAGGACACAAAGTCTCTAACTTCCTCGAGTTTTAGAACAATACCATCAAATGGAAAGTTATCAGATGTACTGCCCATCCTTCTAAATCCACTAGGTTGAATTCCCTCCTGCACTCCACCATTATCCCTCCCATTAATTCTAATGACACCCTCATTTGGGAGCCTTCAAAGAGTGGAGAATTTACTATCAAGACTGCTTATAAACTTCTTCTTGAAACCGAGGATATCATGTTGCCTTTTGACCTCATCTGGATTAAGTCCCTTATCCCCAAGGTGTCCTTCTTTGCTTGGATCACCATTCAAGAGAGGATCCTGACTATTGAAAACTTGATCAAAAAAGGCATCACCATCCCCAATAGGTGCACCCTTTGCTTAGCAGCTTGGGAATCCCCATATCACATCTTCCTCCATTGCCCCTATTCCTCATCCATCCTCGATTCCATTTTCCAATCCTTTCACATCCTATGGGCTAAACCTTGCTCCATCATCGACCTCTTTCTTCAATGGCCTAATCCCTTTCATAACCCTCACCTCAAATTCTTCTGGAAAATATGCCTTCACCACTTCCTATGGCAAGTGTGGCTTGAGAGAAATCATAGAGTCTTCTCCCAATGCCCATCCATCCCGGAGCTTACTTTCAACAGGATCCTAGCCTATGCCAAAGAAAATGCTTCCCTTATTCCCCCCTCCCCCAAACCTACTTCCAGGTTTGAGCTCACTGTGAGTAGATCCCTTGCCCTATCCTTGGAGGATTTTTGTCCCTCTGCTAATCTCAGGATCAATCCCAAATGGACTCCTCCACCAACAGGGTGGTTCAAACTAAATTTTTATGGGGCCACCAAAGGAAATCTAGGAAAAGTAGGAGCAGGAGGCATCCTCAGAAATCACCAAGGAGAAGTCATCCTTGCCTTTGTTGAGGGATTGGGGGACCATACCAATCATGTGGTAGAGGCGAAAAGCATGTGGAGAGGTCTATCCCTTGCTAAGAACTTTCCCAATAGGTTAATCATTGAAGGATATTCCCTCAACATCATCAGTTACCTCAAGAACAACAATAGTCCTTCCTGGAGAGTCAAGGATTACATTGAAGGTGCTAGGAACTTGATCCTTGACATGTAGGAAGTCATTTTCCAACATGCCTATAGAGAAGCAAATGGAGCTACGGACAAATTGGCCAACCTTGGAGTCCATACGCCCAACATACTGATCTGGAATGATGACATACCTGATGAAGTCCGTGCCATCGTGGAACAGGAAAAAATTCAAGGTGTTAATCCTAATTGTCTTCCTCATGAGGATGTGTTCCTCCAAGACCCTCAACCTGTGTCACATGCATAACAACAAGAGTGGTAGGAGGACACCCACGTGGACTATGAACACTCCACCTAAGCACCATAAAAGTGAGTATCACATGATATTATTTTTTATTAGGTGTGGAAGGAGGATGCCCACGTGGATAGTGAACACTCCACCTAAGCACCAAAAAAAGGGCATGACACTATCTTCAATTTGATTGGGCATATTTCCATGAAGACCCTTTCCCACCACCAAAAAGTCATGCTTGTCCATTCTGATCTCTTGGGAAGGAACACTAACAAATTTTTCAATTTATGGCTTTCTATGTCAACTATGTGTAGAGACCTAGGTGGCGCTACCAATTCCAATGAGAAGACGTTTCACAAAGGCTCCCATTTCAATTATTTCAACTATCCTCTGCATTGGCAATGACACCATACAAATCTCAGGCCAAGTAATAACCAAATCCAAGAAAGAGGTGCAACCCTGATAAGGTGGTCTACCATAGGTTGTGTTAAGGGGATGTGGTACTCCCGAATGAAAGGGAAGGATGACAATAATCATTTTCTCAATATCGTGCCCTAGAACTTGAATCATACCCATCGATAAAATCATGGTAGCATCGATGAAGGAGGATATTATTCTAGAAACATCCTTCTTAGCCCTAAAACCAATCATGACCAAGTTCCAAAGATAATTATTGTCAATCCTCTGATTCTCCTCTTTCACCATCCATGTCTAAGCAATCATTTCCAAAATAATATTGAGCTTTCCAACCCTATGGTGTCAATTTCAATTCATGTCACTAATTTCAATAATGGAAACCTTCGATAATTGGACCTTTTTCTTCAATTTTCCATCCATAAATCCATAACTAGCTCCCCCTGTGCTTCCATCCTGTGCAAAGCCTCCATCCCTCCTCCATTGGTTGTCTTCCTTCCTCACTAGTGCAGTAAACCCATCAACCCTCATGCCCTTGCTATTCCTTTTAGTCCTTTCCCCAAACCCCACTACCATTCCACCATGAGTTTCATTGAGCCTAGCAAAGTCATATGCGACCCCCTTGCTGAGAGAATTCTCAATGAGCGCCACTTCTTTCCCTTCCTTCACATGTTCACTAGTGAGGAGATCAACATCACCATGGATTTTTTGGAGTCCTGGGATAAGCTCTATTTTGGAGGGAGAAGTTTCTATGTGGATCTCAACCTCTTGTCCATGATCACTAGCTAGACTGTAAAAGGATGTTCAATCCATAGATAGAAGCACAACTGGGAGGTGGAACTCAAGGAGTTCAAGGATAACGAAAGGATCTATAAAGGATCCAAGCAAGGAATCTATAGGAGTGACCTCAACATTATTTGGAATGATGTGATGAAGCCAGTCATGGATTTCATCACTGTAGATGATGTAGAAAAAGTGCTTTGTACTTATTCTTTGGCCTTTGTGAATCACTTTTGCAATATCAACCCCATTAGCATCCCCTAGTTTTTCCTCAATTCCATCAACTATTCGATTACGTCCTGTAGGAACAAGAAAGGCCATGACCTCCCTTTCAATCAAGGCATGTTTAAGGTCATTTACACCTATTTCCTAGCTCTCAGTCCTAATGCCAACCCTAGCATTCCTAGCCCAACAAAACCTATAGGGCCTTCTGCCTGCCTTTACATAGCAAAAAGAAAGAGGAAGTCATTGAAGCTATCACGAAGTTGAAGGTTAGGAAAAGCATTAGCTGTGAAATCATGAAAGGGCCAGTAAGAAAATCTATTTGCCTAAAAAACTAGGAAATAAGATGCAACAAAAAGATTATTGATATCAAGACTGATGATGAAGAGGCGGACGATGAGGCGAAGTGGCTGAAGGAATTCATTATCTCCTCCACAATAGGTATGATGAATGCCATGGTTAATTCAATCATTGATATTAGGGAAGGCCTTCAGAAGCTGTTCTTTGGAGGTTAGAGTGGCCAGGAGGTTGACAATGGGTCTGAAGCGGAAGATGTGGTTATAGTCAAAGAGGAGCCTAAGGAAACTGGTCAAGGTGACACTAAGGATGAGGATAGGATTTCTTCTGATCCTTAATTTTTGCTTTTGTGGCTACCCTACGCAGATCCTGTTCCTTTTCTCTTTGTTGTTTGCATTTTGTTCCCATGGTTGCCCTACGTGGAGCCTTTTCCTTTTTGCTATACAAGATTATCTTCTTAGGTAGTGTCCTTTTTTCCTCTTTCCTTATGTCTGAGGATGCATCCTCTATTTTTCTTTTCTCTGGTTTAGGCTCAGGGCATCATCCCTTTTTGATAATATTCTTTGTTCATAGAAAGTATGGTTATTTTTGTAACAAGGTTTTGGGAGCCTTAAAACCCGTATAAGTAATGCAATCCTTTAACTTATCAAAAAAAAAAGTTTTTATGGATGCAAAATTATTTCTTAGAGAAAAAGTAATTTAGATATTGTACAAATATAATCAAGGATAATGGTCAAGAATTCTTCTATGTATGTTTATCCCAATGACCCAAGCTTAATATTTACTTCATTCTCACTTCCAAATGGTTCTGCTCTATGGAATGGTCTAAAAAAATATATTGAGTGATTAAAGGTCTAAGATGGGTGATGGAAACTAGAGAAAATATTTGTATTTATATGGATACTTAGTGTGATAAAAAACCACTAAATCTAGATATAATTTTGAAACCATGGATGATATTACTTCAAGATAAATATGATGATAGGGTTTCAAACATTATGTACAAGGATTAGGAAGGAAGATACAAATGGAAATAATATTTTTTTACAAGTATATAAGACATTGATGCTAGGATGCAATTGAATAGAAAGATAAAAATAGTGATTATTTTGAGGGAAGCCAAGGAAAAGCTAATTTGGGAGTTGAATATCTTAGGAGAATACACAACAAGTGGATATAATGTAAAGGAACAATAAAAATAAAATTTCACAAGAATATAGAGAGATATTTGGGATAGCCCAAGCATTCCTAAAGTCAAAATGTTTGTTTGGCTAGTAGGCATAGAAGAATTTTATCCTAGGATAACCTTATGAAAAGGGATTTTCATGGCCCTTCACAATTTGTTCTTTGTAAAAGGGAGGTAGAGAGTATAGACCATCTCTTGAGACATTTTTCAATAGTTTGGAATCTATGACAATAAATTCTTAATATGTTTGGTAAATGCATGGTGATAAATGAAAGAATTGAAGAATAGTTAAAGCGATAGTAGAGCACTTCTAAATGTGAGGCTTTACAAATAATTTGGGATATATCATAATAGACAATACTTTGGGTTGTTTGGCTAAAAAGAAATAAAAGAATATTTAAAGGAAAAGAAAATAGTTTAGAGGTAATGAAAAGGAAAATTTGTTTAGCCATAGAGGAATCTAAACCAACCCTATCAATTCATTCAATCCCTAATTTGAAAGTAGAGCATTGAGAAATGGAGTCAAATCATCAAATAAAATTATGATGTTGTGTATAGGAGAAACAAAAAGAAGGGAAAAAATATAAAGTGAAACCACCAGATGTGAAATTGGTCAAATTGAATTATGATGGAGCATCTAAAGGAAATATAGGAATATCATAAGGAGGAGGAATAATTAGAAATAATAGAGGAGAGATTTTATCTCACTATGCTTTCAATAGTAGATTTAAGACAAATAGTGAAGTTGAAGCTTGGGAAACTTTAGAAGGGTTAAAAATAAGCAAACAAATGAAATGGAATAGAGTGTGGATGGAAGGTGATTCACTCATAGTAATAAATACAATTTTGAGGAAAGCAAAGGCTCCATGGAACATACAAGAGATAATTGTAGAAATTCAATATCTTGTTATAGAGTTTGAAGAAATAAATTTTACATATACATTAAGGGAAGGAAACAAATGTGAAAATAGGCTATCCAACAGAGGATTTTTAATGGAGGATCATGAAATTAAATTCTCTTTTTCATTGTTAGAGAAAGTAGCAAGTTTAGATAAAGCTGACAAGAATATGTTAATTGCTTGAATAAAATAGTTATTTACTTTAATGTTTTTCATTGGTAATATTTGATTTATTTTATAACATTAATGTGTTTTCATATAAACTATTTATTACAATTTTTGTGGTTGCACTTATGCTTCAAGAAGGAAACTAGCAATCCAGATCTAGTAAAGCGGATTATGATAGTGTGATGTTTTGAAAATATTACTCTACTAAGATGCAATGCATAGATAGTAGATGTGGAGTTTTGGTATTGTGAAGGTTGTTGTAGAAAAATATCAAGAAGGATGTCAAGTTCTAGAATATTTGTATTCAAACAAAAAATTGAAGAAGATCCAGAAACGAAAATCAAGAATTCGAATGTTTTATGGAAAATGATGTAGGTATCTAGCTATAGCATCTCAATTGATATGAGAATTGAATTTGTTTGTAAAATCTCAAGCTCTAAAGAAGAGAGTTGTGACTTTTCAAAGGCGGGGGACCTGAGTATAACCCTTTGTTTTCCAGCAAACAAAAAATTACAATGTTCATAATGTAATGTAATCATTATATCATGCATCCTAATGATACACTTACACTTGTTTACTCATTATTTTTTAAATTAACATATCTCATAGACTATTGGATGACTTTAGGTGTATTATATCCTACATGAAAACATCAAAATATTGGAGCCTATATGAGTTTATTCATATGTATTAATGTTTTTATAGGCTTTATGAAAATCAAATTAGGTTTCATTTAGTCATGAATTTCTCCTTATATTCGTACATATATAATAGTTTATATAGTATGGCAATCAAAATAGTGAAAATCAAATCCTATTAAATTAAAAAAGAAGGTATAATTAATAAGTTGTAATTTAAATAGAACATTTAAAGTAGTAAATATTAAGTAAAAGGATATCACTAAAGAGATGTAAGATGTAAAAATATGTGGTGATAAATAATTAACCCTAACTCGTTAGAATTTATACATTACAAGCTCATGCTTGTATTCATTACAATAATTTTAAAGCATATTAGTTATTATCATCTATAATTCTAATGAATAATTTCCAACTAGGACACTAAAATTATACCAATCCAAATATGTTATCTAGCATATGAATTGCATAAGATGTACTAGATGGATTCAATCCAAATCATCATGAATTATGTACAACATTGGATATTCATACATTTTCACCTCCATTCTAATTTTTATTGGTTGACCAATAATTTAAATTAATAGAAACTAAACTAGATATGTCCAAAGAAAGTATGACATGTAGTGTTATATATATAGATACACAAGCAAGCAAAAAATAAAGGGTTAGATACTATTTGTTCTCATGAAATATGAATTATTAAATGCATAATATGAAAGAGTTCAAACACAAAAAAATATGCTTTAATAAAGTAGCATAAGATGTCAATTGTTGGAAGTTTGTATATATGCAGATAATTGTTTTCAAATTAAAAAAGAAAATAAATGGTCAATTGTGAACCTCCATAATCTAATCCCTAAAACCTTAAACCCCAAAATATATCCTCTATAACTAATATTTTATATCCCCCTTTTAGACCATACTATGCCCTTTTACCTCTTATTAATATTCTTAAAATTTAATCTATAACTTATTAGTTCTTGACTTATTAACCTTTTTTTTAACTTAATATATTTTTCTAATAAATTGGTTACATGGGATTAAAGTAGGTCTTACTATATTACATTGTGGATAAATTATTTCGTTATATTAATATTGCTATCATGATATCACAATAAGTCATATTATCATAGCTCACATTATCATAATAATATCCATTCTAATATTAAAATTTGAACTTAGATCATACTCAAGCAATCCCTTCCCATTTATTATCACTTTAAAATGTATTGGAATTAATATATAATTTTTTAAATTAATTTAGTATTTAATTTATTGTAGTGCTCCCTAGGAATTATCCATTCTACACACATAAATACCTACATAGTAAATAAAATATGAAATATTTAATATACATGCTTTTTAAACATACAATGAACATAATGATATAGTAAACATAATGACATAATAAATAACTATATTTACACACAAGTAATAAACATAAAAAAAAATTCTATATTTCACAATGCATTGATGGAGTCATAAAGTGGATGACAACTTTATAGATCAAGGATCCATAGCCTACTTATTCCTTATGCTCCTCAAATAAGATAACCAAAACCACCTTATCCAACATCCCTTTCTCTAATGCGGGTGTATGAAAGAGGCTTCACTTCTAAACATGAAAGTGAAATCCGTATTTATCATCCACATATTCATGGCCAATAGCATTAGATAAAATAATAAAAATATAAGGTGTGACTCATAGCATAATTTCTCTAGGATAGGTTGAATTGGTTGCTATGGTTATGCACTATCCAATTTTAGTCTCATACACCTTGATAGAGAAATAAGAATAAAACAATGGAGGTTTGATCATTATCAAGGCACCCAATTTTTTCCAAATCTATATATCATTTCACTAAATATGGAGGGACTCCATCCTTTATATTTAGGTAGATAACTTATAACAAAAAAATGGATTTTCCCTTCATCATAAAAATCCCTAGCAAGAGATGTTTTTTTTTAGCTAAGAGTGAATGTAGTCAAAAGCTAGTGTGAGCACAAGCTGGGAGCGAGTATAGCCAAGAGTGAGTGTGAATGCACTCAAGAGTGAATGAAACTGAAAGTGAGTGTGAGCACAAGCTAGGAGTGAGTATGAGCATGAGTCGAGAGTGAGTGTAGCTGAAAACAAGAGTGTGAGTGCAAGCCAAGAGTGAGTGTAGCCAGGAGTTAACGTAACCAGGAGTGAACGCAACCAAAAGTGAGTGCATGCATAATTCAAGAGTGAGTAAAATTGAGAGTGAGTGTGATCATGAGTTGGGAGGGAGTGCAACCAAAAATAAGAGTGCAAAAATGATGGGTGTGTCAGGATTGAGTGTAGTTAGGAGTGAGTGTGAGCATAAGCTAAGAGTGGGTGCAACAAAAAAAAAGAGTGCAAGTGCAAGCCTAGATTGACTGTAACCAATTAAAAGTGCAAGCATAGGCCAAGAGTGAGAGCATGAGACGGGATTAAAAGCAAAAAGTAGAAAATAAAGTGTGATCAAGTAACAAGTGTCATTTCTTGTTCCAAATCTTAGGAGAATTTCAAGGGTTTATTTAGAAAAATCTAGGTAACATGGAAATAAATTCATTTGTGAAAGTCCTTATTGAAAGTATGAATGGCCAAGTTGGAATTTTATATGCCCTAGCTAAAAATAAGAGGAAGAGAGAATCTATGTAAAACTTGGTCTAGGTAGAATATTCTACACCAGAAGTGATTATCAAGGATGAGATGATTGAGCATTTTATAATGATTCTTAAAACCAAAGGGTTAATTTGTAGTTTCATGGATATTGACCAATTTTTTCTAAAATTCAAACTTGGATTAAGTGGAAGTGGGGATTGAATTCAAATTACTCCATGAATTTTCTTCCAAAAGGATTTTCCCTCATTATTTTCTCTAGTTTAGAAATAAGGGATAAAATAATGTATGGAGGCCCATGGTTTAGGGGTAAAGATGCATTATATTCAAGACCTTGGAGTGAAAAAATTTCTATGGAAACATAAACTATTAAAATTCTTTCGATATGGATTAGGCTTTTTGGACTTCCTTATCAACTCATCAGTAAGGAGGTTTTGAAGACTACTGGTAATAATCTAGGTAAATTCATCCAAGAGGGACCAACTACTAAGGAGAGAAAACATGTTGTATACACTTGAATATGTGTTGCGATGGATATTTCTAAACCTTTACTAAAATCTATTAGGATTAAATTAGAATCAATATAATGGGATCAACAAGTGGATTATAAAAACATTGCATTCCAATGTCGTAAATGTCATGAAACTAGGCACATGGAAAGAGACTACAAAGTGAAAATGGAAGAAAAAATAGAATTTTTTGGGCATGAGGGAAACTTCAATTTGAAAAAATGAGACCATATCATAGGAGAAGCTAGGTCAAATAAAGGATTTCCACTCCTAAGAAAGTGGCTAGAAAAATACCTCTACATCATCAAATGGCAAAGGCCATTACAGTTCACTTGAATCAGCCATTATAAGAAAAAATGATTTGGGGGATGAGTAAGTACATTGTGCAAGTTCAAATATAGAAGGAGTTAAAGGTATAAAGGAATATGGGAAGGAAAATTATAATACAAAGGAATATGGGAGATGAATTTTAAATCAAATGAGGTGAAGGAGGTCAAGCTTAATCTAGGTAAATCACCTTTATTATCCTCAAGTAGCTTAAAATATTTTACTTATAATAAAAATCAAAGTAGTACTGAGTGTATTCCTTGCACTTTAGGTTTTCAAGATTAGTATAGTAACAAAAATCTTATGGAGGATATCCAAGGAAATTTTCAAGCCAACATAAGAAAGTGATGACTATGGAAGATCATCTATGCAGTTTAGAGTTTTTAAGGTAACATAAAGAATAAAGTACTAATGAGGCTATTCCTTGCACTTTCAACTCTATAGGGCAACATAAATATTTATAATATAATTCTCATTTTGAACAATATAAAAAAATGGAAGAAGGAGAGGAAGGCCACCAAAGCAGGAACTAAGAGAAAAAGAAACTCAAAATGATATTGATCTAGGAAGCCAAATAAAAATATCATAGGTGTTAACAAGAAGTGGGGCTAAGCCCACTAATAAAAATAAAAAGTGTTGATGATGAAAATGATATCATGGAATATTAGGGGTATGAATAAAACCCTTAAAAAGAGTTATTAAGGAATTAATATTTTGTTATAGCCCTAATTTTGTTTTAATACAAGAAACAAAATTAAGCAATGAGGAATGTAAGGATCCTTTTAAGAAGATTTGGAAGACAAGTTATTGTTTAGAAATTTCTTCTACAAGAGCTTCAGGTGATATTGCAATAATATGGGACATGCGAATGGGATGGACAACTATTAGAAGAAAAAAGTAATTAGGTTGTTGGATTATTTTATAGAAAATAGGAAAACATCAAAGTTGGGATTATAAATCTATAATGCTCCAAATATAGTTACTCCTCATGAAATATTCTAGAAGAACCTTAGTATTTTTTTGTCAAATACAATGATGATTCAATGTGATCTATGGATTCTTATGGGTGATTTTAATACAATTATATATCCTTTGGAAAATAAGGGTGGCATTTTAGGATGGTCTAAATCAATGCAATATTTTGCTTCATTTATCAATTGAAATGACCTTTGGGATGTTAGTACCTCAAGCTTTCAATACACATGGGATAAGAGATGCATTGCAAAAAATCATATAGCAAAAATAGTGGATATATTATTGTTATCCAATAAATGGTTGTAGACTAAGTATACAATCTCTTTAGATATTTTTTGTGAGCAGGATTAGATCACAAACCCATTATGTTGACTTGTGAGTCACCTAACAATGATCA
Source organism: Wollemia nobilis (assembly GCA_028583015.1). NCBI lineage: Eukaryota > Viridiplantae > Streptophyta > Pinopsida > Araucariales > Araucariaceae > Wollemia > Wollemia nobilis. Next base: position 10,643,831 of record JAQPPZ010001925.1, read on the forward strand.
TCAAAAGCCATTTCACTTCCATTATATATGGCTCCAAGACCCTAATTTTTCTAGATGGTTATGTTATGATGGTATGAATAAAAAATTGAAGGATCATGTATGTATAGGTTTGTTCAAAAGTTGAAATATTTAAAGGATTAAATGAAGATACGGAATGTAAATGTACAACCCCGGGAAGTTGTGCACCCTAGTCTACTTGCAACATTATATCAAAATAAAAGACCATGAAAGCATAAATAACATAGAAGTGACAAATGCAAGAAATATATTTTATTTATTCATGTGGATTTCGGTTACATATCGGTCCCTCTTAGGGATACCCAGTTTGATACAATGAAATACAAGAAAAAGTAATGGTGTCCCCGCAAGGGGATGGTGCACTCCACAGGCTCCCTGGTCCCACACACAAACTTGTATGAGGGCTTATAGATGCCTACTTCTCCTTCTTTTCTGGAGGAATATGATGTTTTAAACAATTTGGATTGGCCTTGGAACCTGTATCCTGTAGATAAGAAACAACAATAGGATATCAGTAGCATGGATAGCCTCTCATGATGAGGATTTATTAGAAAATATATGCAGCATGATATGTAAGCGTAATAAGATCAAAATGTAGCATAACTAACTGATAAATGCGTGGAAAACTCAGGAATAATAGTGTAAATGCTTTAAAGAAACTAGATCTATGCTAAAAATAATTAACAAAGGAAAAAACAATGATAGGTCTAAGCTAAAACTAAGGAAATGCTACCTCATACATTGACCATTGTTGCTCAGAGATATCATGACTATGGGCCACTATCAAAGACAATGACCGCTAAACAATGGTGTTTACCTCAAGGTTTTGATACTGTGGTAGTTGATCCCTTATTGATGTTTAAGGGTCACCTCTTGTGTCTGGTACACTATTTGGAAATGAAGAACATGTAGATGTGAATACGGGTGCGTAGTCACAACTTCAACCAGATAGTGCTTCACTTCTCCTTAGAGGGGCATGGATTCACTCTTCGATATACTAGGGCTTCACTGCACAAAATTTGAATTCTTTGTCTCCTTTTCATCTTCATGGAAGTCTGCATATGTAGCCTTCCTGGATTTAGATCCAGATCTAAATATTGGCTTCCTAGGGAAGCTAAGATCCACATTTGCATGTGAACTAACCGTCAAAGAAGAAGGTCCAGTCACAAAATCGTATTGAAGGGACAGTCAAGAGGATCTCTAGGAGTTCCATGTTGAAATACCTTTGCAAACCATGCAAACTGCCATGTCTGCCTATGATTTGGGTGCTTCTTGATGGTAGTATATGTTTTAGTGCTAGCCGCTATTATCAACAATGACTAGCCATGGTCACTCTAAGATTCAATGACCAAGATTGGTGGTCGCTCTAGTCGATAGCGAACATGCCTGAATGGGCTATAACTACCATTTTGAGTGGTTAGGACAACTGCTAGCTCTTGTAAAGGTCCACGGTCATTCATATGGTCTTCGGGTGTGTCCATATGTGTAGTCTCCTATACATGACACGTTTTAGATGTCTATAGTAAAATATTTTGGTAACACTTTTAAAGAAAATAAAATTGAATCCAAGCTCAAAAATTTATAAGAGAGTAGAAATTAATGGAATGGGGCAAGGTTCTTAAATGAAATTAAAAAAATAACTTTTTAATTATCATAATGCATTGAAAAAGGATGAGTCATATTGGTTCCAAAAATCAGGAGAGAAATGGCTCAAGGAAGGAGATAGAAATATAAAGTTTTTCATTCTACAAGAAAATGATTATTTTTGTTCATCATATCAAAAATATTATAACTACAGGTGGAAGAAATATTGATGACAAAGAATATATAAGGAAGGAAGCAATAAATTATTTCAAAACTATTTTATCAGATCTAGGAAAGATAAGGAGGCACAAAAAAAAATTCTGCAAAGTATTCCATCAATTATCACTCAGGGACAAAATGAAAGTTTGATGAAGAAGATATCTATGGAGGAGCTCCATGAAGCAGTTTTCTCTTTCCATCCTAACAAGGCACATGACCTTTATGATTTTCCTAAATTTTTCTTCAAAAAAATCTTGGATTTATGAAAGAGTGATATGTTAGATGCAGTTGAAGAGGCTTGAAAAAGGAAGGCTATAATAAGTGATATCAATGCTACTTTTATTACATTGGTTCCCAAGAAAGGTGACACAAAATATTTTGATAATTTTCATCCAATAAGCCTTTGTAACATGATTTATAATATCATTTCAAAAATTATGGCAAACGGGTTGAAGGGCATTCTAGGGTGTCTTATCTCAGAGGAACAAGGTGGATTTGTTTAGGGTAAAAAAATTCTTTATGGTATAATAATTGCACAAGAGGCCATACATTCTCTTAATTTTATGAAAAAACTAGGTATGCTTTTTAAATTATATATGAACAAAGAATATGATAGGGTTTCTTGGAATTTTCTACAAACTATTCCTAGAAATTTTAGCTTTGATTATAGTTGGTGTGAGTAGATTAAATGTTGTTATAGTATTGTAATATTTCCTATTTTGATCAATGATTCTCCTACTAGGTACTTCAAGTCATGTTGTGGACTTTGTCAAGGTGATCCTCTTTCTCCTTATCTATTCATTATTCTGGTGGAAGCATTAGGGAGAGCCTTTTCAAAGGTAAAAATGGAAGGAAAAATAAAGGGTATTCAATTAGCAAAAAATGGTCCCTTTGAATCTCATCTCCAATTTGTTGATGATACTTTTCTTTTGGGCCATCCCTTAGTCAGTGAGGCCATGGAGTTTAAATTAATATTATCATGTTATGAGAATGCTACTGGACAGTTGGTAAATACTTCAAAATCCAAGATTTTTCATTAATACTACCTTAGATTTACAACAAATTATTATGAATATTTTAGGGTTTAAAATTAAAAAATTTCCATCAACCTACTTGGGTATTCCTTTGTCTGATAAAGGAAATAAAAAGGAGCTTTGGATCTATTTTTTGGATATAATGAAATCTTGTTTAGCATGTTGTAAAGGTAAGTTATTAACCATGGTAGGAAGGCTACAACTCATAAAGACTACTTTGCAATCCATTTATATTTATATGATGTCACTTTAAAGACTACCAATAGGTATTGCATCAGAAATTGATAGAATTCAAAGAGACTTTCTATGGAAATATTGTGAGGAGAAATTTAGGTTTCCTCTTTGTAAGTGGGATAGGGTTTACAAAAAAAATAATATTGGAGAAGCAGGAGTACGAAACTGTAAACTTATGAATTTGGCATTAGAAGCAAATCTTGGGTGGAGATTATTCAAAGATCAAAAAATTGGGTAAAAATATTACTTCAAAAATATATAGGTTCTCTTGATCTAATGAAATTGTTTAGGAAAATAACTCTACCCAAAGGATCATCAACATGGAACTTCATATCAAATAGTTTTCAATTGAAAAAAAAACATATTATATGTCAATCAATTAAGGGAGTTATGCAAATTTTTGGTTTGACGCTAGGTTGAAGCCTTATCCTCTTATATTTTACTCAAAATGGAAACCATTGGCTCAAGTGTGCCTAGCATGTAAATATCCAAAGATTAAATATTATATTATTATGAGAAAAAACTCTAGATCATGGATTTATTTTAGTAATCTAGTTGAAGGAGAGGAACTCAAATAAATTGCAGATGAACTTCAAAATATGCTTTGAGAGTTTTATTTGCCAATTTTTACACAAAAGGATGAGTTGGTTTGGAATTTATTAAATTATGGTGGATAATCGACCAAGTTGGGATATGAGGATTTAGAAAAATCAAAATTTCCTTCTCCCAAATATTTTCCTTGGAAGAACGTTTGGTCATTAGAGGCTCTCCCTAAGGCCTTAAAATTTCTTTGGCTAGTAGTTCAAAGTAAGATTTTTATGGGAGAGAGTCTGCAAAGAAGAGGATATTATGGACCCTTTAAATGTGCCTTGTGTGAGAAGGATTTAGAAACTTCAAACCATTTAATTCATTGTCTAGTTGCTCACACCATTTGGGGTTATTTTTAAAAAAAATATGAAATTATATTGGGTAGCTCCATCAACATTGAAAGAGTTGAAAAAATATTGGATTAAATTATTTAAAATCTAAAGCAATATATATTGTTTGGAGGATTGGCCCTACCATTATTTTTTGGAATTTATGGCTTGAAAGGAATAATAGAATTTTTAAATTTAAATATCAAAATAATGCCCAAGTTTGGAATCGTATTAGTGCCTCTCTTGAAAAATGTCTACAAATATGGTGCTCATCATGGGAAGTCTCAATTGTAGAAAAAGAGATGCAAATAACTTGGCTATAGGATTTGAACATACATGGAAGAGTCATCTATGACAAAAAAATTAAAACAATGGATATACTTCGATCTATGGTAAAATGGAAATGTTTAGTAATTGTATTTATCAAAATTAATTTTGATGGTGCTTCTAAAGGAAATCCAAGAAACGTTGGTGGAGGTAGTGTTTTTAGAAATAATGAAGTTAAAATTCTCCTCACTTATTTAGAATCATATGGAACTTCAACTAACAACTATATAAATTCTAGAGCACTTCTTACAAGGATTAAAATTGCAGTATAAAAAGGATGGAAATATATTTTAATTAAGGGGGACTCACAAATTATCATCAATGCTATTAACAAAAATGGATGTGGAGACTAAATAAAGAATAATATTAATGTTGATGTTCATCATCTATTAATAGAAGCAATATCTTGGTAGTGTAAGCACATATTTATAGAGAAGAAAATCGAGTAGCAGATAAATTAGCAAATTATGGTGTTGATCTTCATACCGGTGAAATTAAAATTTTATAAGGCAACTATCCAAGTGAGATTTTATGTATTAATCAAAATAATTTCAATGAGTTGATTGTGGAAACATACACTTCAAGGAAGTTGAAGAATATATTAAAGAGAAAAAAGAAATCAAAAAATTGTGATAAGAACTCCAATATCTTCTTGTATTTTAACAACAATATAAAAGGGGTTGTAATCCTTTTTCAAGAATTACAAAGACAACATAGTTCTATACACATTTATGTGGACACCTCCATTGACTAAATGTATATACCACACACACAAAAAAAGTCACCATTCTAAAAAAATATAACTTTTACTCTATTCCTATGGATTTTACTTTATGGTTTTCTCATTCATGGGAAAATATCCAAATTGTTATGTTGAAAGTGCTTACATTTTATTTTCCACTCACCCTATAATTTGTTGGACTGTCCTTCCTTTCCTTCTAGGCATATGCATTTATATCATTTTTTCTCTCTCTTTTTTTAACTGGTAAAGAATAAGTTCTTCCATTCCCCTTATCATTCTTATATAACTCTATCGTAACTAAACGAAGGTTGGATTTAATAGGATCTTGATAGGTGTTATTTTGGAGCTATATTTAGAAAGGGAAGAGGGAGCTCACTAGCCATCATCTTAATAAAAAAAATTATCTTAATAAATTTAAATTTTTTTATGTAAGCAATGGGTCCAAGTGACTCATTAGCTATGCCTTAGTTTTGGTTGGCATAAATCCAAAAACACCATGACCATTAATGGTGAGGGTGACTTAGGGAAGTAGGAGGTTGGATCCTCTACTGGTGAGAAATATTCTAAGGGAAAAATATTTCTTGAGCATGTTTTAGATTTTGGAACAGAACTCTGGTTCAATTTAGTCAAAGGAAAAATGAATATGCTAGAGAAATATTTTAATTTATCAATGGAAAAAGGGAAATTAATCATTTTAGACAAACTTGTAGATCTTTAAGTGACTCAAGGGAATGTTTTTTTTAGTAATTAAATTTATGGGAGCCAGATCAAATCTAGATTCAATATAAAAATGGGCTTACAAAAACTAGAAATTGATGGGGTTAATGGAAATTGTTGCTCTTCTAAAAAAATTATTATTGGTAAAATAGAAATGTGAGGACATGACTTGAATTTTATAGAAGTATCCTTGGTTTTAAGGTAGAAAATGGCTATTCCTAAAACATTGGACTCCAAAATTTGATCCCTACCATCAAAATATTATGTAGGCCCCAGTTTGGGTTCAATTACTAGGCTCCCTTTACATTTTTGGAGGGAAGAAATCTTTGAAGGAATTTTGAAAGAATTTGGTCAGATTATTGCAATTGATCCAACCATTGCTATGAGATCTTGGTTACTTTATGCTAGATTTTGTGTTAATATCAATTTAGAGATAGATTTGCCACATTCATGTGAACTTATTTCAAAATTTGAAAAATGGTTGCAAGTGATTAAATATGAGAACATGTCTATCAAATGCAATGTTTGCTTCAAATTTGGACATGTGGGAAGTTTTTGCCCTAATCAATTGGGAGACAAAATACATACATATATTTGGAAAAAGAAGAATATATATGATTTAAGGAAGAAAGAAATATTAGAAAGGTGTGACTCAAGTAAATAGAAACATGTAAATCTAGATCAAAAGGAGAATGGCTTGGCTACAATTGTAATTGAAGAAGGGGATATTAAGGATGAATATTTTAAGGTATGCCCCTCTATTTCTAGTCCATGTTTGTCAAAAAATGAAATTCCTACCATGAATCCTTTTGAATCCTTAGAACACTTTGAAAATGAAGATGTGAAAACTCTAGAAAATGAGGATATAAAACTATTGAAAATGATACTTTGATTAAGGATCTTCAAATACCTAAATGAATATATATTAAAAGGAAAACTTAGAACCTCATGAATCTAGTCAGAGAAAAGTTTCAGTAAAAGGGAATAAAACTCCAACTATTTTTAGAACAACAAGGAATAGTAAAAAGAATGGGATTGATATAGGAAATAAATTTAAGCCTAGTAGACCTTCAAATAAGGATATTTTACACAAATAAATAGTTGTAGATATATCAAATGGAACCCAAATGACTCTTAATCTAAGTGGGAATAAACATCCCACTAGATCTAAGAAATGAAGGTCATATAGTGGAATATAAGGGGTCTAAATGCCCCAAAAGGAGGAATGAAATACAATGATGACATGTATGTAGAAAAGGAAACACTCAGGATGAAGGTATGGTTTGATTCCAAGTTGATAAAAAGGAGGGTTTTATTTGGTTCTTCAATTCTCTGTCTATGCCTTGTTTTCAGTTGGGTGGTTTTAGTGATTGGAATGTTGTCCATAGTCTATCCTAGACTATATCATCATATTTTGGATTTCATAAGAGGCTTATGTGTATGTTCTGAAGTTGACTTAAGTTTTGTCTCATTTTGGAATTTTCATGAGGCATATTTGTATGTTTTGAATATGTAAAAGGGTTGGGACCCTTTCAAAAACCCCTTCTTCCAACCTTATAAAATAAAAATAAGCCCAAATGACACTGCATTAATAAATAGACTAATATAGTCATAATTAATCAATACCATTAACTAATTATACACTCAATACCATTAAAAATAAAAAGGTCTTAAGTACAACCATAAAATGGTTCTTATAATTAGTTTTAGTGCTAATTAAAAATATTTAAAAAGATATCCATATTTTTTTCTTAAATGTTAAAGCGTATGCAAAAAATCTCAAGTAAAACCAAGTAACATTATCATCAATATTAATGTAAAGTCTACATATCATAATATTTATATAATGCACAAAGTAATTAAACATAAATGGTCATATAAAAACTCTATCAAGGTCTAATCTAAGTTCAAAATGGGGCATGCAATTTATAATTTAATTTTATAAACATCTAATATTTGTATAACCCTTTTATTTTAAATGATATTAAGTTACCTCCTTCCTAAATATCAATGTTATTGTCACAACCCACCCATTGGGACTTTTAAAAAGGTTATTAATTGATCTAAGGGATCAATTAATACCTAAATCAAGGGTTATTCTTCCTACAAAAATCCTTAATTAAACTAATTGCACTCTACCAAACTAGTTTGGAAATTTTTAAAATACAATTAAGGGATTTTGTAAGGTTTTGAGAAGTTAACTAAGACTTTTGGAAGGATTAATTTAATGCAATTTAATTAATTAGGTTTAATTAACCTAATTTAAATATGATTAGATGCCCACAAACTTGTCCAATTTTACTTGGACCCCAAAGAGCAATATCATTATTTAATAATAAAAATATATTTATTCCCCACACAGTTGCTTCATAGTGGTTAATATCAAGAAGATATTATTTTTCTATTCTCTAATAGTTCTAAGGTTGAATTCTCCCTACTTCCAAATAGTATAAGTGTTGACCTTGTAAATTTCCCTAGGAAAGGGGAGGCCCAAAATAAACAAAGTACTCCCACCTTATCCCTTGGAATCTCCTTTTTATTAAAATATTAATTTTACTATTTTGGGTTGACTTTAAAAGACACATTTTAATAATTTAATAATAAATCCACCTTCTTGCTCATGAAGGAAAAGGAAGCTATAAAATTTTTAAAAAGGAGGGTTTAGCTTCTAAAGGAACCTAATAAATCTAGAGGGGGGAGGAATCCTGAAGGAAGATTGGAAGGAAAGCTTGGGCTTAGGGATTATGCTCTCCACATTGGTGGATCATAAACTAGATAGCTTTAATTTTTAGAGACATTTGGTCAATAAATTTATAGGAGGAGGTTGAATAAAGACTTGGAGGGCTAAGAATATAGGAAAGTGAAGTTGAAATTTTGTGAAAGATACAGGTAGGAAGGTTATTTCTTTCTAGTTTGATTTCAATATAAATACAATGGTTGAATTATGTGAATCATAATATTATTCTCTATACCCTATCTTCCTTTGGTTTCAAAATAAAAGAGGTTCTATTTTATGCATTCTTTTAATACACTCTATCTTATTCATGCTATAATTATTTTTGGTTGTAATACAAAGGGCATTAGACCTACCCTGTCGATGTCTCAATCCTATATTAAATATGAGTATTAAAACTTATAAATGCATTCTAATAAAACTTTGGTCATAGTTGTATTGTAATACACTTGTGAGAATCCTATTATATAGAGTGGCTTCAAACCCTAAATTTGATTGATTGACTTGTGCCAAAATTGGGATGGGTTAATTTTTCAATAATGCTTAAGCTGGGACATCTTCTATACAAACATCATTGTGCTTAACCAATTAATAATTCACATGATATAGAGGATTGATTTATCTTAATTTTGTGGGAATCCAAAGCATCCCATGATGACGAACCCCTACTATTGCCTCTGTACTAGAGTTTCATTTACATCAAACCCTATTTTGGAAGAAGCATTTCAGATAGAAACTCATGGTAAAACTCTGCAATTGCCTATGTTCATCGAGTATCCCTTCTATTAAAATTTTAATATAAAATTAAATCTATTGCATATCATTCTCAAGCAATCATTGCATTAACATCCGTATCTAGATTCACTCTAGAAAAATATGTGGTTAAGACCCCTCAAGTACTATCCCACATGGAGTATGTTGTGACCTATAGGAGGTTTAAAAGGAGGAAGTATCCCATGCCTACATGTCCACAACATAGTGGTAGAGATTTATGCTATTGTTTGATGATGTGAGTCGGTCGAGACATGCATAGCTTGCTAATCATCTTACCTTGTTAGTTGGCCTTGTCACTTGTAATCCGATGCTTCCACATGTTGAGAGTAGGGTTATCTACTCAATCCATGTGGTGGTCTAAAACATATTTTTTATGTGATGACTATGTTTATGTGGTGATTAATCCACATGCTTCCCATGAAATCATGTAGGTATCATTATAAGGAAGAAATCATAGGTAGTTTGTGACCAAAGTTGGTGTGGTCGAGGCTAGCTCTCACTAGTCGCCTAGTTGTGAGGACTAGGGGGCTAGCGGTGGTAGCTAAGCTAAATTGATTCTTGGCTATGATGTTTAACCTTGAATCCTAATGGACTTTGATTCTCAGTTAGTTGACTATGATATGAATGTGTAAACATATATTTTTTACATAGGCTCACAATACACTTTATTTCGTACCACTAATAATTGACTCACAAATGGAGATCCAATCAAGTTGATTGTAAAATAATTCCTTTTTCAAGTTGAGTACAAATTATATTGAAGCTCCCCTAAAATATTCTGAAGTAATTTTGGATAACTTCATGAGATAAATTTTAGGGATAAAATTTGTGTGACTTTAATGAATTCTGTTGAAGAATATGAAACAATTTTTAGAGATAAAAATTGTGTAACTTTAACGGATTCTATTGAAGAATATGAGATAAATTTTGGGGGTAAAATTTGTGTAAACTATAAGAATTCTTGAGGAAGAATTCTTGGGACAAATTGTGGTACAAAACTTGCAATAAAATTTGTATAAATATTAGTTTAGTTTTGAGATAAGATTATGGTGGAAATTGTGCTCACCTAGTAAATTCTTGTTTAAAGATGTTGAGACAAATTTGGAAAAAAATTGTAATATTCTTGGGGTAGACTACGAGACATTTTGTTGGGGACTATGGTTTAAGCTAATGATAGATTATGCAACAAATCCATAGCTAATTTTGTGAATCTATAATGTGTTCTTGCAACAAATTATGGCTAAGTTTGTAATTCTATAGTGTAATCTTGTTTGATAGATTACAAGATGAATTGTGGCTAAACTTGAGTAATCTTGTTTGATAGATTGCAAGAGATTTTATGACCAGAATTATGGAACTATAGCATGATTTTGTTTGATAGATCTCGAGACAAACTTGTAGCTAAATTTGTGGAAGCCTATAGAGAGTAAGATAAAATAATGGTTAGATTTATGATGAACTGTAATACAACCCTGAGTTAAACTTGTGAAACTATAGTATAATCTGGTGATGGGTTATGAAATAAATTTAGTGATTAAATTTGTATGAACTATAGTGGTTTAATGATTATTATAATATTATGTTTAAATGCTATCTCTGGGTAAATGAAATAGGATCTAGTTTATGATTGCAACTTCTAATTTTGGGAAGAATGGAATGGGATTCCATTCTTGAGGGAATTTATGGGATTCTCTCATGAATTGATTAGAAGTAATTGAATATAATAATATTTTTTCAAAGGTATATCTTTGTGGAAAATGATATGGAATGGAATTAGATGTGGATTTCATTCTTAGGAAAGTATGGGATTTCCTTCATTTGAATAAAGGAATGCTTTAATTGCAATTAAATATACTAGAAACTAATTATAAAATTGATAATAGATCAAGGCTAATTTGAGAAGAATGGATAAGAAATCCATCCATGAGGAAACTATGGTGTTTTCCTTTTAGTATGTATTTATGTAGTTACATTTAAAAATTACATGGTACTTTAGGAATGCATTTGATGATGGATGCATGTGTATGCTAAAGAACTCATCTTGTGGAAACATGAATGGATGTAGAAATATTAGATATTGAATCTAATCTTGGGGGATATTATGAGGTCTCTCATTGTAGTATAAAACCTTAGATTAAATGGATTAATGATATCTAGGTTTGAAGAATGAATGTAAGGTTCATTCTTGAGGAAACCATGAGGTTTTCTTCTTTCTCAATTTATATGTATCCAGTGAGCATTTCATTTATGTACTTCAATTGAAATGATGACCTAAAAATAGGAATGTAAGAAAATATCCTATAGCCATGTATTTAATGATGGTTCAATAAGAATCTATAGGATTCTTTATATCATTGTAAATTGAGGTAAAATAATTTAATGAAATATGAGGATGCATATTTTGAGGCTAGGTTTTTCCCCATCAGGGTTTTTATAGGATATATGTTGTGTATCTCTCTTTTGTGGTTTGCAACTGATGTTGTATCCACTGTCTATTATGATGATAATTAGATAGATTATAGATGTTGCAAGAAATGGAATTTAAATATTATTTACTTGTCAATGATATGATGAATTTACATTACCATAATATGATTACTAAAGTCTTATATGATGCATGATTTGGTTAACAATAAATGTTCAATAAGTGAGAGTAGATTACATTTACAGTTGGGGATTATTAGATCTAGTAATGGATGTTGCACTTATTTTCAAATGAAGAGCTCTTATAATATGATGCAATGGTTTATGCTTTGATTCAAGTAATAGTCTTGAAAAGAGTAAAATAATATTTATGTATTGTTTTATAATACATGAATGGTATTTAGTTACAAAATAATTGAATGCAAAAATAAATAGGAAGTAAGATTAAAATTACATTTAATCAGTTAAGTAACTAAAATGAAAGGAGAGATAGAAACAATCAAACAAATGAATTAATAAACATCATGATGTGATGTAAGGTTAGATAGGAGCTGGTCACTCATATCATGAGAGTTGACATTGACCATGTCATAATTCTCTCGGTTACTCACTACCCTAATTGATGTTGGTTCATATATATTTGAATGTGAATTGTACATGAATGATAGACATGTTAGGTTTGAAAAAAATTATGTCTCGAGTTGGGTTGAAATTTAGGTTGTTACAATTATTTTTAAAAGTTTGATTGTTATTAAATTATTATTTTTCCAAATTAATGCTATATAAATTCTACTTTGATATATCATACTCCATAGTAGCATTACACTAGTACTATGATGAGCCAACTTAGCACTATAATGATGTTATATAGTGTTAGTCTAGTATTGCCTTAAATTATTGTTCAAAATAAAAAGAGGACCACATCTCCCTAATATTTATTTTTTATATCTCCACTATTAGTATAATTTTTCCCACGTTTGGATATCAATGGATTTATTGACTATTTAATAATATCAAATACAATAAATATCAAAGGTCTCACCTATAAGGGCTATAAGATAACTATGTAGACATTCTACCAAACATAGAACCAAAATAGAGAATGAGAGAGAACCAAATAATAATAATAATAATAAAAGGAACTATCAAATATTGGAAGGCTTAAAAAGAATGGAAAAAAAATATATGTTAATTTTATAATATTAATTTTTTTATACAAAAACAAATCTTCATAAAATAGTTCAATTTCTTTAATAAATTAATTTTGTAAAATCTTCCAAAAATAGTTTTATTTCTTTAAGCAAAATAAATGGGTTGGTTTTTATCAACTCAAAATGTTAGGTTTCTAGTTTATATATATATATATATATATATATATATAAGTTTATGTAAAAATTTTAAGAATTTTATATATGTACATCAAAACTGAAGGGTATAAGTGGAATTTACATTAACTTACAAATTGGTTTTCAATTTAATATAAGTGTTGTAAAATTACTTCAAAATAAATTTAGTACCTTATGATTTTACATAATTCTTACTTTATAATTGATTAGAATGAATATTAGTTTAAAGTTAATTAGATATAGATTTTTAAAATTTTAGAAAATTTAATATATAGATAGGAAAAAGGAAGACTTCTAAAGAAATCTACATCTCGTTAAAATATTCTGAGAAGTTTTTGTACAAAAATAAAACAAAATAGTTTATACATGATATGAATGAGGATTCATTATAACTAAAACCTACCCACAAACCTCCTTCTTGTTGGAAATTTTGAGTAGTTGTGTTGTCATTGATGTCAAGAGTCGGTGTTAGTGATCAGTGCAAGGATTTGGTAAAAGGAGGGTTAAACTATTTATATTTCAAGCCCAAGATATTTGATTTAAAAGCTTCACATGATTAAATCAAAAGGATGGCTAAATACCTTGAAGGAAGGGATTACCTAGGCCTAAAGAAAATAATATTATAATATTTATTATTATTATATTAAGGTTTAAAAATAATGCCTAAGGTTATTTATAATTTTTTTTATAAAATAAATTAATTAAACGCTAAAGTTAGGTTTGGGCACAAATAATTTTAACATTTTTCCCCCCGCCGATGTTCGAAATAAAATGGCATATGGTATTTATACCATAAGACTTACCACATTAATGCAAGTCTCTGAATTATAATGCATGTGCAAATATTGGCTAAAGTGTGGAATGTGAAATTTGTAAGCACACAAGACAAAACATTTTTATTTTTTAAAGGCGGTAGAGAATGTGAAAGATAAATCAATGAAGGCCTAAAGCCTTGTCACCAATGTTGAGCAAGGTGCAACGACAATATTGTCATTGTTGTCAACACACTCAGATGGACAGGTTGATGTAGTGGACAGTTATTCGAAGGTTGTTCAGAGTATAGTGGTGTTAAATGCTTGTGACGATGTTTTTGATGTTCAGGTGAAGTTGTTATAGGTTGTTCGTGCAAATTTGCAAAAGTTGCAAAAATCGTCAAGAAGTTGTCAAAGTAGTAAAATTGTCAAAGTTGAAAAAATCATCAAAGTTGCAACAACGTCAATGGAATGTGTTGGACAGCCCAATATACTATTTGGAGATTTATTTATCAGTATCAAGTGTGGTTGCAGTGTTGGAACGATTGGTTGCTCTGCTGGTGCATTGTTGGTCAGTTTCATGCTTTATGTGATAGATGTAAAATATGCGTCGAAGGTCACTTTGCGGGAGGAATTTTAAGAAATACGTGAGTAATTGGATCTCAAATGTTTTACTGGAGGTATATGGATATATTGAGAGCTTAAGTTTTAAATGTCATCCCAAACTGAGTCTAGAAGAAGAAACGGTGAGTGTTGTAAAATGGCTCTGGAGCACTTTTTCCAGTTTAAGTGAGGTGTAAAATCAACGTCAGATGCCACTTTGTCAGAGGTACTGCGAATAATCCGTGAATACTTAAAATATGAAATTTAAATTTAAGGTACTCAATTTATCTAAGAATATATGTTTCAATTTTTAGCCCGTTTGGAAATTTGAGGAGGAAGTTATGACTGTTACAAAAAGCCCTATCAACTCTTTTTGATAATTTTGGTAGTTTCTAAGAATATAACGGTTGAGTGGTACTTTTGTGTAACTAAAAAAAGGAGCTGTGTTTTTTAATGTGAAGCATATATTTTTTAAAATAAAATGGAGAAGGGGTTTTTTTGGAGAAATGACTGTCGGTGCATGTTGTGAAGAATTTTTTTCTTTGGCATTTTTGATTGAAAAAATTGCAAGGTGTCAGATAATCAATGTGCATAGTTGAGAAGATTGAAAAGATTAGACAAAATATTTTAGAGGAGAATATTTATGAGCTAGACCACTCAGGGTCTTTTGATGAGATTTAAAATTTTTATCAGAGCTTTTTAAATTTGTCGGGTCGGTGCTTGGCAATAGGGGTTGGTGCTCCTTGCAATTGGTGTTGCTAAAGTCCAGATTGGTTGGTGTCATTCCTTGTAGTTGGTGCTGCAAAGATATTTTAAAGACTAAACATTTTTGAGGCTATATTTGGATGGGAGTCCAAATAGTCCATTGGCACTGTGGTTTTCCCACGTCGAGTTTCCACTATAAATCTTGTGTTATGTGATGTAAGTTTGTGTGATTGCTTGTTTTGATTTGATTTCATAGTTGGATTAAATTTTTAATACACATCGATTCACCCCCCTCTTAGTGTCACACTTATTTCAATAATTGGTATCAGATCCAAGTTCTTGAATAGGCTTAAGTGACTAGGGTGGTCTTGGAAGTGACACAATGGTAGGTGGTGAAGGTTTCTCATCAAACAAAGCATCATTTTTTGATGGAACTAATTACGCATTTTGGAGACTCAGGATGTAGAAATATCTTTGTGCTTTGGGATGTGACATTTGGAATTCAGTAAACAGTGGATATACAATACCCACCACTTCTCCAATCGATGTTGTTGGTAAGAAACCATTTGAGAATGACTCAAAATTAAATAATGCTATCATGTGTGGATTAGTGGACATCGAACTGGTAAAGATTATGGGTTGTAAAATGATAAAGGAAATATGAGATAAACTGAATAGCATTCATGAAGGAAATGTTAAGATCAAGGAGGCCAAGTTACAAACACATCGAGCTCGGTTCGAAGGATTAAATATGAATGAGGATGAGAATATAGAGGCATATATGTTGAGAGTTAATGAAGTCATTAATGTGATTAGAGGACTCGGTGAGAAAATCAAAGATTCTATCATCGTGAAAAAGGTATTAAGGTCCCTTCCCCAAATATTTGATTCTAAAGTTTCAGCTATAGAAGAAGCTAAAGATCTGAATTCTTTTAGTATAGATAAGATGCATGTTCCTTTGACTGCATATGAGATGAGAACAGGAAAATCTAAACCCATAGACAGATAAGTTGCTTTTAAAGCCCAAAAAAATATGAAAGAAAAACAAGAATCCGAGGAAGAAGAGACATCAGATGAAATGGAAGCAAATTTTTTCGAAAACTAAAAAGGGGAAAAGGAAAATATAGAGGAAAGTTACCATTTAAATGTTTCAATTGTGGAGGTGTTGGGTATTTTGCAGCTAAATGTCCACTTAATGAGAAGAAAAAAAGTGATGAAGGATCGCATGGAGAAAGAAGTGACTGGAAGAAAAAATTAAATTTTAGAAAAGGCAACTTCAAGAAGAAAAATTGCATCTCCAAGAAGGTCAGTTCATCAGAAGATAGCTCCAGTGAGGATTCTGAAAAAGAAATATGTGAAGCTCTTTTCATGGCATTCGAAGAAGACGAACCAGAAAAATAATAAGAATGTGATGAAGAAAAAATTGATGCAGAAGTGAATTTGGAATAGGAACTAATTATAGCTCTGGATGAATTGAAGATAGAAATAAAAAGGAATAAGAAAATTTCAAGAAATCTTGAGGATGCAAATGAAATCATAACAAGTTTGAAAGTGCATATAGAAGAATCCAAGATCTCTGAAGATCTCAAAGTGCAAATAACCATGAAAATATATTATTGCAGCAAGTTAGAAGAACAGATTGTTGGTTTAAGGATACAACTAGAAGAGATGAATCAAAAAATTAGCTTTTATCACAAACATGAAGAGACTTCTATGAAGCTGGATAAGATCATAAAGAACCAGAAGACTACATACATCAAATTTGGTTTGGGTTTTGATGAAGGAGAATCATCAAATGGATCAAAGGCCACAAATGAAGAATCCACAAATAATGAAGAAAAGAACTGGGTTAATCAAGCAAAAATGAATCATGCAAAGGAAATCAATAATGGAAGGCATGAAAGGAGAATTGACAATGATGGTTTCACCAATGTCACACATCAAAGAAGAATATTTATGGCTCCTAAAGGAACATGGCAAAGACCACCACCTAGGTTCAATCATCCTTTTTCTGGTTACTATTTTAAATGCAATGGTTATGGACATAAGGTTTCAGATTGCAAGTATAATGTAGGACCAAAGAATTTTACCAATAGAAATGCTTTTTCACCTTTGATGGATTATGTAGTAGAATGTTATAATTATCATAAATTTGGGCATATTGCAAGAAATTGTAGAAGTACATTTGCATCAATCAATTTTAGGGAAGAAAATTTCAACCAAATGGAATAAGAAAAAATAGAATTTTTTTCAAAAAACATGCACAAGATACTGAAAAAGAAAAGTCAAAACAAGAGCCCAAGATTGTAATCAAATTGGAGTGGAAATAAAAAGAGAAACCTAAGGAAGAAAAGGAATCATTGATCGTACATGCGAAATTTAAAGTGTAAAATAAATCCGCACCATGGATACTTGATAGTGGTTGCTCCAATCATATGACAGGTGACAAACAAAATTTTGAGAAGTTACAGCAATATAAAGGTGGTTCAATGAAATTCAGAAATAATGATGGAGATAAGATAGTTGGTAGAGGTTCAGTTAAGACCAGTGATAGAAAAATTAGGTCAGAAGAAGTATTGTTTGTGGTTGGTCTGAAGCATAACTTGTTGAGCGTAAGTCAGATTTGTGACAAAGGTCATGATGTGATCTTTAAGAAGCAGGGTTGTGAAATTAGAAATGCAAACTATGGGAATTTGGAAACCTGTACACTCTCTCAGAGACTTTAGAAGGAGCTTGCTTTATTGGACAGGAAGAAGATAATTGGTTGTGGCACAAGAGGCTCGGTCATATCAGTTTTGACAACCTAGTAAAAATTAGTTCAAATGAAGTAGTGAGAGATAATCCCACCATTGGCAAACCATCAAATAACATTTTTTCTTCATGTCAAAAAAGGAAGCAAACTAGAGTCTCATTTAAAACAAAAGAGTACTACATGAGCAAACCTTTAAAACTAGTACATATTGATTTATGTGGACCCATGATAATGCAAAGCATAAAAGATGACAAATATTTCATGTTGTGTATAGATGACTATTCTAGGATGACATGGGTATAGTTTTTGAAGCATAAATCAGAATATTTTGAGATGTTCAGGTTTTTTCAAAAACCAAGTTGAGAATAAAACATGAAAAAGGATTAAATTTTTAAGGTCAGATAGAGGAGGAGAGTTTATTTCAGAGGATTTCATAGAGTATTGTGAAACATATGGTATCAGGAGACATTTTTTAGCAGCCAGGACACCTCAACAGAATGGTGTGGTAGAAAGAAGAATATGACAGTGTAGCAAATGATATGGACTATGTTTACTGAGAGCAAAGTAGCAGATAGATTTTGGAAAGAGGTAGCCCATACTACAGTATACATCTAAAATAGGTGCATGTTGAGGACGCATGAAAGCAAAACCCCTTATGAGTTGTGGTTCGGTAAAAAGGCAACAACAAGATATTTTAAAGTTTTTGGCAACAAGTGTTACATCAAAAGAACTGAAGAAAACCTTGGTAAGTTTGAAGATAGAGCGGATGAAGGTATTTTTCTTGGCTATTCGTCAAAAATAAAAGCTTACAAATGTTACAACAAGAGGCTAAGAAAAATTGTGGAAAGTGCCAATGTTAAAGTTGATGAAGGAAAGGAATGAGTAATTAGCTATGAAGAGAACTACCCAATTTATGAAGAGGTCATTGAAGAAAATGACGAAGAGAAAACAAAAATAAAAATAAAAATTGACTCAGAGGATTCGAAAAGTGATTCATAATTGGAAGAAAGCAAGAAATTCAAAACAAGTAGCTAGCAGAAAAATCATCCTAGAGAGCAAATAATTGGAGACCCCACAATTGGTGTTCACATAAGAAGAAGATTAGTAAGTAACTACTCTTTACTATCCAGTATTGAGCCCAAAAATATTGTCAAAGCAAACAAATATTAAATTTGGGTAAAGGCAATAAATGAATAATTAGATCAGATCGAGAAAAAAAAGACTTGGGAGTTAGTACCAAGACCCGCAAATAAAAATG
Source organism: Wollemia nobilis (assembly GCA_028583015.1). Lineage (NCBI taxonomy): Eukaryota > Viridiplantae > Streptophyta > Pinopsida > Araucariales > Araucariaceae > Wollemia > Wollemia nobilis. The sequence continues at coordinate 10,662,971 of JAQPPZ010001925.1, forward strand.
TAATCAGTACTAAATGGGTCTTTCGAAACAGATTGAATGAAGATAGACAGGTAGTCAAGAACAAAGCAATATTGGCATGCAAAGGGTATGCGCAAGTTGAAGGTATTGACTTCGAGGAAACCTTTGCACTTGTGGCCAAACAAGAGGCAATTAGAATGTTTCTTGCTTTAGCATTTTATAAGGATTTCAATGTTTATCAAATGGATGTGAAATCAACATTTTTGAATGGGAAACTTGAAGAAGAGGTTTATATTGAGCAGCTAGATGGTTTTTAGCTTGGTGATGATCCCAACTTGGTTGGCAAGTTGAATAAAGTGTTATATGATTTAAAACAGACACCCCGAGCATCGTATGCAAGGCTAGACAGTTATCTTACTCAGCAAGGGTTCAAGAAAGGTATGGTGGATTGTAATTTATATGACAAAATAGAAAACGGTAATCATATTGTTGTTGTTGTATACGTAGATGATATCATATTTGGTAGTAGCAAATATGAGTTATCAAATAAGATGTAGAAAGAGTTTGAAATATCAATGATTGGTGAACTTTCGTATTTTCTCAGATTGTAAGTTAATCAAAAGGAGGACATATTTATTTCTCAAATTAAATATGTGAAAGAGATGCTGAAAAAGTTCACAATGGAGGATTGCAAGCCAGTTAGCACTCCCATGATGATAGGTTGCAAGTTGAGCAAGGATGAAAAATCTCCACCTATTGATCAAACTATGTACAAATCCATGATTGAGAACTTACTGTACTTGAAAGCTACTAGATCAGACATTTTACAGGCAATATGCATGGTAGCACGATTTTAAGCTAGTCCCAAGGAGACTCATGTGACAGTAGTGAAGATAATTTTTTGTTACCTCAAGGGTACTATGGAGTATGGGTTATGGTATCTGAAAGGTAAAGACTTTACCCTTATTACGTATTCAGATGCATATTGGGCAAGATGTGTAGATGAAAAAAATATTACCAGTGGAGGTGCATTCTATCTTGGTGATAATATTGTTGCATGGCATAGAAAAAAGTAGGATTCAGTCTCATTATCCACAGTAGAGGCAGAGTATATTGCAGTGACATCATGTTGTACAAAGGTACTTTAGATCAAACAAAATTTGAAGGATCTTGGAATAAATTTTAGTGAGCTCATATCAATCATGTGTGACAATACAAGTGCAATAAATATCTCAAAGAATCTGGTTATGCATTATCACACAAAATATATTGCTATTCGGTACCATTTTTTGAAGGATAAAGTTGTGAAAGGTGAGGTAGTTGGATTTTGTTCTAAAAATAGAGCAAGTAACAGATATCTTCACCAAACCATTGCCCAAGGAATTCTTTGAGTACCTTCATAAGAAATTGGGAGTGGTCACACTTCCCAAGCATTGACTAGCTATCACAGCCACATTCTCAAGGGGAGCATTTGTGTCTTTGTTTATCTCTTTGATAATGTTTGTGATTCTTGCTTAGTGTAATAATTTTTACCTGAGAATGTTTTGCATGGAATCATGGGGAGTTTGTAGCAGCCCTTTGGTCTTATTGTCAAAGGGGGAGAAGAGTTACAAGAAATTATGCGTGTGTTGCCAACAATCCCAAATGGGGGTATTGTTGAGCAAGGTGCAGCGATAATATTGTCATTGTTGTCAACACACTCAGATGGATAGGTTGATGCAGTGGACAGTTGTTTGAAGGTTGTTCAAAGTATGTATAGTGGTGTTCAATTATTATGAGGATGTTTTTGATGTTTAGGTGAAGTTGTTATAGGTTGTTTGTGCAAATTTGTAGAAGTTACAAAAATCGTGAGGAAGTTGTCGAAGTAGAAAAATTGTCAAAGTTGCAAAATTCGTCAAAGTTGCAACAACATCAATGGAATGTGTTGGACAACCCAATATACTATTTGGAGGTTTTTTGATCATTAGCAAGTGTGGTTGCAGTGTTGGAATGGTTGGTTGCTTTGCCGGTGCATTTTTGGTCAGTTTCATGCTTTATGTGACAGGTGTAAAATCTGTGTTGGAGGTCACTTTGCGGGAGGAATATTAAGTAATCCATGAGGAATTGGACCTCAAATATTTTACTGGAGGTATTTGGATATACTGAGATATTAAGTTTTAAATTTCAGCCCAAAAAGAGTCCGGAAGAAGAAACGGTGAGCGTTGCAAAATGTCTCTGGAGCACTTTTTCCAGTTTAAGTGACGTGTAAAATCGACGTCGGAGGCCACTTTGTCGGAGGTACTGCAAATAATACGTGAAGATTTAAAATCTAAAATTTAAACTAAAGGTATTCAGTTTATCCAAGAATATATGTTTCAATTTTTAGCTCGTTTGGAAATTTGAGGAAGTTATGCCTGTTACAAAAAGCCCTCTCAGCTCTTTTTGGCAATTTTGGCAGTTTCTAAGAATATAACGATTGAGTGATACTTTTTTATAACTAAAAAAAATAGATGTGTTTTTTAATGTGAAGCATATATATGTTTTAAATAAAAGGGAGAAGGGTTTTTTTTGGAGAAAGGACTATCGGTGCATGTTGTGAAGATTTTTTTTTCTTTGGTATTTTTGATTAAAAAATGTGCAAGGTGTGAGATAATCAATGTGCAGATTTGAAAAGATTGAAAAGGTTAGATAGAAGATTTTAGATAATAATATTTGTGAGCTAGACCACTCAAGGTCTTTTGATGAGATTTAAAACTTTTATCAGAGCTTTTTAAATTTGTCGGGTCGGTGCTTGGCAACAGGGGTCGGTGCTCCTTACAGTTGGTGTTGCTAAAGTCCGGGTTGGTTGGTGCCATTCCCTGTAGTTGGTGCTACAAAAATATTATAAATACCAAATATTTTAGAGGTTTTATTTGGATGGGAGTCCAAATAGTCCATTGGCACAGTGGTTTTCCCACATCGGGTTTCCACTATAAATCTGGTGTTATGTGATGCATGTTTGTGTGATTGCTTTTTTTTATTTAATTTCATAGTTAGATTAAATTTTTAATACACACTGATTCACCCCCCCTCTCAGTATCATGTTTAGTTCAATAACAAACCACATGGTGTATCTACTGGCAAGACGTGGTTGTGTAGGTTGTTGAATGAGCGCAGGTCTCACGTTTGAGTCATGACGATAGAAGAAGGGGCAAGGGCTTTTTGTTTTGGTTTAGGTGCCAAGCAGAGGAATAAAGCACACAAGGTACTTTTAGGCCTCAAGTGACTACCTAACTCATGTGACAGCTAGGACATGACTAGGGCATTGGCGAAAGCATGATAAGGGATCAATTACCATCGAGGAGCGCACACAAAGGTACTTTAAATTTTAATTTTTAATTTGCGCATGGTCTAAGGTTGTATAGTGAGCGCCTTGGGGAGATATAAGGTGGTTAAAGTATATTTTATTTTTTACCTTAGTTAAAGGTGGTGAATGATTTAATTTTGGTTTAAAAAGTGAATTGCATTATTTCTGGATAGTGATGTTAATTATTTTGAAATGCAATTTTTGAGTAGGGAGATATAGATAAGCATTTTTTATTATCCTATGCATTAAATTTCTGAAGGAGGTTATAGTGAAAGTGATTAATTAAAATCTTTGTTAATCATACTTTGAGAAGTTTGGAGATTATAAGGTGTACTTGAGACTTGTTATTTTTGTATGGTGAAATAAATATTGAGGAGAATTTTGAGTGGAGATTTTGAGATAGATTGTTGCTACCTAACCTTGAAATTGACAAAGAAGATTTTATTATGATTAAGACAGGTTTTGAAGATATATCTCCTTAAAAACAAAAGGTATGGGCACATCTTTCTTATGAGTGCAATATTGTTGGATTGAATGTTGTGAAATGCAAAGTTGGAGTGAAAAGGATTGTTTGATAAGTATTTTTGGAAATGTTTGAGTGAGTTTTCATATGCATGATTGGTGAATGTTTGTGAGAACATTTGAGTGTGATATTGAGAACTATCTTGAGCTAGGGTTTGTGAAATATCATGAGTATCATTGTTATGTGACATTAGAATTATCTTGATTCAAGGTTTGAGTTCAATAGTGTGTATTGTTGGAAGTATAGTGAAACACTTGATTAGGGTTTGTAAGCAAGTTGTGTTTCATTGAGTGAATGGTTGAATGAAGTTGGTTGAGCATTATTGATTGAAGGATTGGAGTGATAGTTCAAATTGTGTGAAAAAAATTATACTTTATTCTAAATTTATTTGAAAGAGAGTTTGTAAGTGATAGAGTGATTTGTGAATGTGAAACATATTGAGTCTCTTACCATTCTCTATATGTTTCTATGGTTAAAAAATATTTTGATTGAAACTTGTTTGTGTTATTGAAGAGGTTTTTTGAAATAGATTAAGTTAAGTTTTGTATGTGATATTGGTAGTGAATTGAGTAAGCTTTTATAAAAGCTTAAGGATAGATTTGTGTGAGCTTTTGTGAAATCTTGTAAGCAGATTTGAGCAAGTCCTAGAGGGGACTTAAGGATAGATTTAAGCAAGCTTTTGTGAAAAATTGTGGATATATTTGAGGTAAGTCTTGGTGAAGACTTGTTGGATAGATTTGAGGTAAGTTTTGGTGAAGACTTGTTGGAAAAATTTGTGATAGAGCAGAGATATATTTGAGAACAAATTTTTGATAAAGCAGAGATAGATTTGAGAATAGATTTGTGATAGAGTAGAGATAGATTTGTGAGCAGATTTGTGTGAGTCAAAGGATAGTTTTTAGTACATATCTGAGATAGAGATTGAGAAAAATTTAGAATAGGATTTGGAGGTGATAGAGTAGAGGACAGTAGTCTCCAATGGATAGAGATCCATTAGCCAAGGCAGTGAGGACAGAGGCCTTCTGAGTGAAGACATAGGTCTTATGTGGAGAGAGATCCACAAGCTAGTGCAGTGGAGGTAGTAGTCTTCTAGAAGATCATAATCCATAGCAGAGGATAAGGAGTTCTCTTGTGGATTGGTGTCCATAAAATTGATTAGGGATTGGTGTCTTCTTTGGATAGATGGTCCATAAACATTGTAATAGGGAAGGATTCCCAAAATATTTTTTGAGAAAATTTAGTGAAATATTTTCTCCATGGAGTAGCCCACATTGGGTGAACCACGTTAAATAATGTCTCTCATGTGTGTGATGCTTTGTGTAATATTTACTACTTAATATTGATGATGTTATCATATGGATTAAAAAGCAAAAAGTTTTATCTTATATTGTTCATCCCCCCTCTCAATATAAGCTCATGTTCTTCACTTCTTGATCCTATTTTTTTTAGGCACACATTTCTCCTTCCTCCACTCACTCACCGTTTCATACATAACCATGAATTAGAACCATATCATCACCAATTGATCCCTAGAGTAGACATACATCCTTTGATCTATCTAGACCTATAATTTTTTCCTATGAAATTTAGAAGAAAATTTTGGTCTAGATATGTAGATTAAGGTATGTAGATATACATGATCTCTATTGTTTCCTAGACTTATCTAATAAGAATACATGGTCAATTCTTCTATTTTCTGGGTGAATATGATGATAAATTGCCTTTGTTGAAATTGATATAATTTGATCTTGTTTAGGCCAAGGCCAAAAATGTGAAAAGATACTTATGAGCACCATTTATATAGCATACATGCATGTAATCATGTAATCATATGGGTATGTTCATGTATGCCTATGTCCCCTTTACACATTTCACCCTTAGTGATATTGGTTAATCCACCTTTATGTATAACCTTACTTACAAGATTAATTTATTATTATTTTATTGTAAGGTTAACCTCAAGGTTAAGTTTATGTCAACTTGAGGTTAAGGATTTGGTTCACTATAAATACACCTCAATGAGGATCAATTTGAATCATAAGTGTGAGTAATATGTGATATATTGTGGTCCTCTAGCACCACCTTACACATATTTTTTTCATCTCTCTTAATTTTTTATCATTTATTATTATGATTTGTTAATCCCCTTTTCTTCTTTTTGGCATACAATTATGGTGAATGGATGTTTTAGAAAGGTTTTAGAAATTATTACAAATTAAAACATGGCATTAGAGTTGATTTTAGAGTTGCGTCATTCATTTAGTAGAAGATATTCATCGTCAATTGAAGGGAATCATATTTAGGTTACATTATTTTGAATTTTAAAAACTCAAAATTTAAATTTATTTTGGTGTCATTGTATTTGGAACTATTCATACATTTTTTGTGTTCACATGACTAATCATCACACATCCATGCATTTTTATATAGAATTAGCACTTTGATACAAAATTGAGGTAATTATGGATGCATCTTTGTTCTAGGAGGAAGAATATTTGATTCTTAGCATTTTTAGTTATATTAGCCTAGGTGTGGCATGTTGACAGAAGTAGTGCTTAGTTTGGAGGTCATCATGGGGTCGATTCATCAGGTGTGCAACAGTTGCAAACCTTTTTAAAATATGTGAAGCATAAGTTCTAAGAAGGAATTTGAATCTCAATAGTTATTTTCACTACATTTCTCTTCAAAAGCATTATTCAAAGGTGGTTCCCTCTCTTCATTTCATCATATCTAATAGTTTAGGAAAATAGTTAAAAAAACTTTGTTGCAATATAAAAGTTAGAATTTTAAATCCTAGAAGATCAATTTTTGAAGTATTTTTTCTAGAATATGGAGAGCATATGCACAAAATAGAAGGAATGCACCTTAATCCCCAACCTATTACATGGCATAATGGTTTGGAGTTTGGCTTGTACAAGGGAGGTGCTAGGTTTAAAACTCAATTCTAGCACTCCCTTTTGCTTCAAGCATTACCTCAATTATGATTTTTCAAAACATATATTTCTTATTTATACTCTTAGTTGTGTGCATCATACATTTTACCTCTCATTTTCTTTGAAGAAATCCATCTATGATTTAAGCCTCATCAACTATAAACCTATATTAAACCAACACACACATATGAATATGAATATGATCCACCAATCATATCAAGTCAAGTGGTAGATTATGATTTGTGAGTATAGAACCCAATATAGTGGTAATTAGTGGTAGTTGTTGATATAGCAAAAAACATTCTAAGTTTTGGCATTTGATTTTTTATTTCATTTTAGTGATAATATAACCAAATATTTTAGAGGCCATAAATTTTGCATACAAAAGTATTTGAAGCCTATTTTTTCTAGATTGCATGATTTTTTGATATCTACATAGTGGCAATATTAATTCATTGATATATTAGAGATATATCTAGGGTTTTGTGTAAAATATATTCCTTAGGGTATGTTACTTATCTCAATGGATAAAATTATAACACTTGGTCAATTCAAATGGTAGGATTACTTAGGAGCAAAGATCTTTGTTTCATATTCAATAATGAATTAGAATAAGGTATCAATGATCATGAACATAGAAAGAGAAAGGAGAAAGCTCTTGGAATCTTCATGTTAGTGGAACCAGATGTACTTTTTCACATTAGAGAAAAAATGATCCTATTGAGGTATGGACTACTCTGAAAGATCTCCATGGAAAAGTAAATGCTAAAAAATTTAATAGGATTGAGATAGAACTATTCAACCTCAATTTTTTATATTTTAGTAATGTTGAAGATTATATCTCTCACTTCAAATATCTAAAAGTGGATCTAGCTATTATAGGATACAAGATAAAGAGTGATGAAGAGCATGCCAAATCTATTACTTTCAATATTTCTCCTCCTTGTCATATAGTTGATTTGGTTATTTATGTGAATACTACAACTATCAAAGAGCCACAACCTATCTCTATTGAAGGAATTTTAAATCTTCTAATCCATTATAAAGTGGTAGTAAATAATTATGGATATCTTTATCATACACAAGCTCATCCAAAATACTTCAATTCAATGAAATATAAGGCTCTGGTGCCTAAGGGTAAGTCTAAGTTTTCAAATAAGTCAAATATTTACAACTATTATAAAAGGAACGGACACTTCATGAAGAATTGCATTAAAAGGATGAAGAATATTGATACTAAATTCTTAAGGGTTAGACATAATATTTTTGGTTATGAAGATGAGAATGAAGGAAGAACAATGAAGGTCCACTAGAGCATGCATTATGGGGGGATGTGTTACCTCTAATTCCTTCTCTTTTGTTCCCTCTTAGCTAATGGGGTGTGTTGAAAATAATGTAATATGGTCTTATTTAGGCTAAGGTCAAAAGTGTAAAGAGGTGCTTATAAGAAACATTATTTAGCCTATGGTCATATGATTATTTAAGTCTATAAGAATTCATAGTTCATGTAAGCCTACTAGCATGTTCATGTTGTGATTTACTACATCATATGATGTGATAAATCATAACAAGCTAAGATAAAGTGAGTGATTAAAACCACTCACTAGGAGTCTTATGTGAGTTGTGATATGTTAGAATTAAAATTTAATATGTTAGTTTGTTATAACCTATGTTGGATGAACTAAAACATATTTAAACTCTATTTATCAATAAAAAAATACAATCAAAGCATTATGATTTTTAATATCTGGTATCAGAGCACATGGTAATGGAAAAGCAATATGATATATTGAATGTATGGTGAGGAAATCCTCCTACCCTACTCTATGATGAAAGAATAAAGCTCTAACATGTTCCATCAAATAGGTCCATTGGTTTTGCACCCAAAGGAAGTACTGGCTATTTATCGATAACAAATATAACAGTGCCATAAAGCTTCTTCCCCATGTCCATAAATCCTTCAATATATTCTAGGTGATGGCCCTCAAAAGACCCAACAAGGCCTCACTATGATCCAATGTCAAATTTTATAACAACTCATGTACCTTCTTTATCATATCCACCTTTGAATTCAAGTACTTATACCGATTCTACCTCATGCTCTAGGACAATGGCCTTGAATTTTTATACATTCTTGATGATGATATGATCCTCATAAATCATGTGATCAATATCTTTACCCACATCAAGAAGTACCACAATTCCATGCTCGACAACATCAACTACATTTTTTCATTTTAGTAGGACTTTAACTTCCATAGTTACCAAAAAATTGACACCAAGAAGGTAAGAATATACTTGTCTGATCCTACTTATGACATCATCATAAACAATGTTATTTAGGTGAAAATCCTATCATCATTACATGAAGCAACAACATCAAAGGTTTGTGTACTCAAGGATTCTCTTACCCTATTTAGTGCACTTGAGGATGATTCTTGAGTGCCATTTGAGTGGATATCGCCAAATCTAAGTGTACTAATATTAGAAGTATTTGATGTCATTTTATAACTTTAGGATGGTGGTTGGATAAGGCACCAAATTTTTTGGGTAAAAAATTAGGTTCTACAACTAAGCATTGGTGATTCCTTTGATGACTAATTTATTGACGAAATTTAACTTTTGCAGAAAGGGGAGGTCATTGCTTTAGCAAATTGAAAAATTAAATAGATTTTTTGGCCTAATGGTATATTCATAACTAAGAATCCTTGATGACATCATCCACATCTAACATAATATCCATCTCACAAAATAAAACAACAATGCTATCACAGAATGGAGCATAATTAAAGCAACTTGATGGAAAATATAAGCCACTTTTGCTTGATCAATAAAAAGAAGAAACCCATTGGGAAAAAATTGTTTGTGAGTTAAATATTGTGACAAGTTCTTCAATATGTTTTAGCATTTATAGTGTGGTTTGATGGCTTTTAAAGCCTTAATATTAATGTAAACTCACAGGATAAATTTCATAAGATCAAATATAATATAACCACAATATTGTAAGATCGAGATAATTATGTAAGTAAAATAATATGAGAAAATTAATATGTATATCAAGGCTTATAATATATCAACTAACATTCATTAATGAGTAGAAATTATGAAAGTGAATAGCCTAAATCATACATGTACAAAGCATGTAGTACAATTTTCAATAATAGTTGCTAAAATGTATGCAAAATTTATTACTCCTTTTTCTCTTACAAATATATCACTTATCTTTTACACTAGATGATAGATAATTGATATTGATCTTGATTAACTTATTTTCTTCACTATGGAGTACTATATACCCATAGTAGAATGAATCTTTGTATACCTAACTATTCCTTTCTATATTCCAAGTCTCATGAATGTTGGCTTCTCTACTGGACACTTGTGTACACATGACTCTATCTTGTATGCACACCTAGACATGAATATTCACTTAGCATATTCTAATATAAGGACATTTGTGCACATTTACATATAAGACACTTGTACACAGACTCACATAACACTTGCACACTTACTCATATGATACTTGTTCATTTTTTCCACATTATTACATTACATAAAATATTACTCACACTTTAAACTAAGACTCAATCCTAATATAATATTTACAAGATGTACCATAAAGGTACCATGAGGGTACATTAGCATGTATCAAATAATGCAATATACTCCAATTTAGTTTTCATAATTATTCTTGTTTTTTATATTTCTTATGATATTTTTTCTCATTGAATAATAGGAGGGCAAGTTGTCATGTCATTAGTGAATCATTTATCATAAATCAAATACTCCTTAGTAAGGCTTCATCCCTCACTCATTCTCAATGTATTTATTAGATATAAAAGGTTGATTATCCAATTATTGAGGCATCCATTGATTAGGTGACAAGGCATCTTTTGTCTAAGTGGATGACTAATCTATGGTACAATAATATCACACCTGATTAATATGCTCTAGAAGAGCTTATATATATATATATATATATATATATATATATATATATATATATATATATATATATATATATGAGCTAGATGTTGTTACTCCCCACCCCCGCCCTCATATATGAGGATGGGGGTGGGGAGTAACAACAACCAGAGATGGATATTGTTTTATATATATATATCATGAATGAAGTTGTCAAAGAGATTTACATGTGGTCCAATAATGTGAATCTTATTGATCTTCTTATAAGGGATTTTGTGAATTTTGTGTGTGAACTCATAGAGATATATTAAATGGTTTAGACCCATATTGGTGAGATTTTGTTGAATACTCTATCAAATATAAGAAGATCAATTTAACAGAGAAAAATGAGAAGGAAAAAGATTACAAGAAAGAGAGAAATGAAGAAGATTTATAAAGAGAAACATAAGAAAAATATTATAGCATATAATAAAGACCCTCCCCATGAGGATAATAAATAGGGATATGTTTATTGAATTGATTTAAGATTGATCCTTGTGAATAGTTGTGTGTCCCTATTCATAATGGGGTGTTCAATGTGGTCATAATTCCCATTGAAATTGTGTTTGATGTATTAAGTGGAGGCCCATGCCATATTTATATATGATTAGTTATGTACTTGGAGTGCATGATCGATGGTACTTGACACTCCTAAATATTTTACAAGTGAAGAGGTCACATTGAGAGGGGAATGAAATATTAAATTTTCTTGATACTCAATGTGCACTATAATTAGGGTTTTTAAGAGAACATTCAGTAAGCACAAGGTGACCAAAGATCAATAAATTGTTTTCAATAGTAAGAACTATCTAACTATCCTATTGATCATATGGACAAGTGAAATCCCATGCTTCACTAAAGGTGAATGGGTGAGTTTCCCATTAATAAGATGTTTTAAATGAGTAAGTCCTAGCTCTACTAATTATCTTTGATTGGTTGTGTGTGTCCCTAGTCACAATTATTAGGAATAGTAGTATGTGTCCCTGTTTACAACTTTTATGTTGGATAGAGTGTGTCCCTATTCAATTATATTGTATGAACTTAGATAGCTAGGTTTATCCCTATCCTTAGTTTTATGATTGGTTGTGTGTCCCTAGCCACAAGTATTATGAAAAATAGTGTGTGTCCTTGTTTACAACATTTATATTAGATAGTGTGTGTACCTATCTAGTTGTGTTGAAGTATCTTGGATATCTAAGTTTGTCCTTATATTTGGTTAATAGTCTAGTGAGACCATTCTCATTGAAGAAGCATAGTGATTCCATTCCCACTATTAATTTGTTGCAAATAGTTGAATAAAAGGAGGAATGTTGGGATTATTTACATCATATGATGTGCTAAATCATAATAAGATAAAGATAAATTGAGTGGCTAAAAACACTCATGTAAGAATCTTGTGTGAGTTGCATGAGTTATGAGTTGTTAGAAGTGAAAGTTAATCTATTGGTTTGTTAAAAAATATGTTGGGCAAACTAAAATGTATTTAATTTTTTTTTATAAATGAAAATATAATCAAAGAATTCTAATTTTTAATAGTTCATGTAATATAGGCCCCTTTCATATTTCACCCTTGGTGATATTGATTAATCCATCTTTATGGATAACTTTACTTGAAAAGTTAATTTATTATTATTATTTTATCGTGAGGTTAACCTAAAGGTTAATTTTATGTTGGTATGGGGTTAACCTCTTATTAAGGATTTGGTATAATTGTAAATACCCCTTAATGAGGATACATTTGAATCTTAAGTGTAAGTAAAATGTGATATATTGGGGTGATAATATATCTTGGTGTAGTCCTAGGAGAATTATTTTTGTAAGTCTATGAAAATTTGCGTAAGCCTATGGAAAATTTAATGTAAACTATGGGTAATACTGATGTATTTACCCCTAGTGAGATTAATTAACCACTTGTATGGTTAACCTTAACTAAATATTCATTAATGGTTACTAACTTATGGTTGAAATTGAGTTAACCTTGAGCCTTTTGTTGGCCTCGGTTAATATAATATGTAATTATTATTGGGGATTAGGTATCTACCATAAATACGTCCAACAACAAATGCATTATATCAATATGTATACATGTGATCTATTTTTTGGGTTCCTAAGGGCATCCCACTCTTCACTATTATATACTGATATTTTTTCTATATACAAATTATAAAAACATATTGAAATTTTGTGCCCCAACGCATCTACTCAACAATTTAAAAAAAAAAAGTGTACTCCCTACTTTGAAAATATATAAAAATTAAAATATTCACAAGAAGATTATGAAACTTATATCTTCACCTAGATTTATTTGTGTAGAAATATGTTCATAGGATGTTTGTCAAATCACTCATGTTTTGTGGACTTAAATAATAATACACTTTCAGTTTGTCCTGATAAAACTTTTAAAATAAGGACAACCTCTACTAAAATACATAATTTAATATATTTATGTATTTTATTTTTTAAAGTAAAAGTTATATTTATATTAAATACTTAATTTTAAATGTTTTATGAATTTACATCTTCCTCTAATTCTCAACCAAAGTAGAACTTATTCCTCAATAAAGTTGAGAATATTACTTTTTCCTAAGAAATTATTGTAAAATAGATTAAAACTATGTCAAAATACCATGTTTCACCTTAAAATTAGTAGTAACCAAGTTAACCAATGACCAATTATTTTATAATAATAATTTAATTCCATTATGTTTTATTTTTAATATTTGAATAATATTGAGCTTTATAACACCTATAATAAAATATCAAATGCTAGTACTATACTTAAACTACATTACACAAAAGGTGGTGCTAGGATGCAACAAGACCAACACTAAAATAATGGTATTGTAATTGAATTACAATGGGCTAGAACTATATATTTACTATGTGATGTCCACCCTTTTGAACCTTATACAAAATGAATATGTGAATTTCTTTTGGATTTAATTGCAATCTATTGAATATGTTACATATCCAATATTTGAATTATTAAGTAGTTTCTTTTAGTATGCTCATATTTTGTTATGGTAAATAAAAATTTGAATATACTATATTTTTTACTAAAAACCTGTGCTATAATATATAGAATAATATTAGATTGATTTCATGAAAATATCTAACAATATGGACAAGTTTAATTGTTTTGAGGTTATAAGTACAAAAAAGACAAATTGGGTAAGACCTAAAATTAGAATAAATGTAGAAGGATTCAAGCTAGTTATGATTTACATGAATGCATGTGATACCTTAGAGTCATGTGAATGTGAATAGTACTTTGTGTTGAATAAGTTATCTTCTTGTGGTACATGTCAAATAATTTTTTATAAACTTTAATTAACTAGAGCAAGACTTAAGAAAAATAAATAAAAAAGGAATAATGGTAATATAAGGTTAATTATTAACTAAAGGATATAATACATAGGATTAATTCAAACCTAGCCTCAACAAATTAATAATAAAGGAAAAAATACAAGGAAGAAAAATAATTGGAAGATGGAAGTTATACAAATGATACTAGAAACCTGCTTAGTAGTAATTTCATGCACAAGTGGAAAAATAGTGAAAGAGTTGGAGATTTGAGGAATATGTGGGAAACAATATTAGATATAAGTAAAAAGGAAGGATATGGATTAGATTAGCAAAGGTAATTTATATTTTATAGTAGGAAGGTACAAAATTCACAAAAGTAGTTTTTATTTAAATTAATATAGGTTGGAGGTACATTGCATGCATAGAAGTTGGAGATATTTTACATGAAATTGAGGAATTTGGAAAAAACACAACTAATGAACCTAGTTATTCATAATAAGTATATTTAAAAATCAATTTAAAGCACCAAACAAATATTAAAATTTGAATTAATGATAAAATTATTAGTGAAAAACCAATAATATGATCTTACTGGCCAAGGGAAACAATATTGATGTAAGCCTAGGAGAATTATTTATGTAAGCCTATGAAAATATCTATGTAAGCCTATTGAAAATTTAATGCAAACTTGTAGTGAGATTCCACTACACTAGGAAAATCCATCCTGAAGGAGGGATTTTGAGCAAAATTATCATCTAGATCTAAAAAATATGAGGACCTAAAGCTTTATCAGTCTATCAAGTAGTTGATGTTGTAAAAAAACCAAATATGCCAACAAATATAGGGCTACATCGAAAGATGCTAGAAAATTTTAAACTCCTTGTGCCATGAGGTGATGTTGACCATCCAAACTAGATAGATAAGGGCTTCTAGCATTTTTAGTGGCAACTAAGCTAAATATCATTATTGGTAAGAGTCCTAGAACCTTTCCAATTATAGCTAAAAGGAATGTAATTTTAGTAGGATGTTTTCCCATACAGTGGTTTTGGAACCAATCATCATTAAGATGGATAGATTCAAAAATTGAGTTACAATCCACATTTGATGTGTCCCACTTTGACTATCCAATAAGAGCTTTTGCTAAATAAAAATCAATAACAATGGAGTAAGAAAGGTGACCCAAGAATTTCAGTTAAAGGAACAACAATAAAACTCCTATCTTCATCAAGAGGAGCTTAGTACTTGGAAATCTATGAAAACACAAGCATTTTGGAGACTTCAAGTCATGAAACCTCTATGGATTGTTTAGGTTTGTTGGTCCATATAAAGAACACATCAAAACATAATGGAAAAATACCAAAAGGGAGCAAGTTGACCATAATTATACAAAGAGAATAGCTTAGGCACATTTTTAAAATGAAGAAGTCTAGTAATCCCTATTTGAGGTAACTTTGAAGTATAAAAAAACAAGACATAGGTCGACAACAAGTGGATATTAATTAATAACATGATGATTGATAAAGCAAAAATTTGGATATCCAACTAGCATTCAAGCTTGAAGGACCTATATAGACCAATAATTCTTCTAAGTATTCTATTTTGGAAGCTTAAGCAAACATTTTAGGCTTAAGACTACTTAAGTTTTCCCTAGACTTCTTCAAGTTAAAAACTATTACCCGGACTAGGTTGGCATCAGACCTATAAAGGAGGCAAACCATAACTTTTTGGTACTAACATAAGCAAGTTGCTTTAAAATTTTTGATAAGGTGAGGATCTTGCAAGACAAATACTATTCTAGACATAAAATAAATCATGTTAGAGCCTTTTTTCTACTAAGCTCTGAAAAACAAAGGTAGGCTACAATATTTTTGACAATGACATTAACTTAACCTCAAAAAGTTTTGATCTGGTAAAAAATATTATATTAAGCTTAAAAGAAAAAATAGAAGGCAAGACAAAGGAGCAACATCCCAGATTAAATCTTCTTGAAAAAAGGATTATGTCAGCATCAACAATGTTTGGTAATATTGCTTAAAGAATTAATTCTAGCACCCTTAGATTAATATAATTAAGCCTATGTCAAGCTTGTTAGAGGTTGAAAGTAATAGAAAATCCATCTGAGCATAATGAATTATCCTATAAACTACAACCACTTGATATAATACATATTAAATATGTCAATTGGTGCCAACTTACCCTTGATCACGCAGGTCCATTTTTGCTCATAATTAAATAGTTTATCTTTATTTTAGTGAAGAGAAAACTATAAATAGGGGATTACCCCTCATTGTAAAGGGTTAGATTTTTTAGTGTTTTCTTGTGGCAATTTATATTCTTATGTTTCTCTAATGTAATCAATATTTGTTTGACTTACCTCAATTGGAGTATGAAGAACTATTAATTCTATGATATTTACACCTTCAACATTTTCATTTACACTTTAATAGGAGCAATTTTTGTTAGGCTTCATGTTTTTTTCCTTAGTTCAATTGGCAGTTAAAGTAAAAGTTGTTAGGATTCAAATTTTTTGGCTTATTTCTCTTAAATAATACTTGAGAAGTTCAATGTTGTAATACTCGCAATATTTTCATCTATGCTTTGATTGAAGTCCTGTTTTTAGGTATTAAGCTATTTGGTATTCCTTAGCAATCAAGGTTCTATATATTAGACTTAAAACTATTTGGATTTCTTTAATTAGAGTGCTACAAATGTTGTAGTGTTTTTACTTATTGTATCTTTTCTTCATAGCTTAAATTGAATAGTTTGTTAGGATTTGCTTGTATTGGGTGGCATATGCTCATGCAGCTTAAAGCAATGTCGTTAGCTAAGTTTTGGCCACACATAAATAAATATTTTTAACCATTTTCACTCTCATCCCTTTTTATGTTCTCTTTAGTATTTTCATAGCAACAATTTCACAAGGAACTGACCTTATTTAGAGGTTGATTTAGAACCAATTCTAAGGCACCAATCTTGGCTTTGGTCTGGGGCATAAATCCATACCTAGGTATATTGAAGCATCAAGAGTTTTGGCACACTTGATGGATTAAATTTCATCAATTTGTCTCATATTCAAAGGATTTTATTAAGATATCATGTAGAATAATCGTCATTGGGATGGAATCACAATAATCACCTAATTAAAAGCCAAAGCCACCATGTGCATAAGATCATTTAAAATACCCACATCTCTAGATAATAAATATTACGATGAATATATTGGTCTCATAAGTGAATGAAAAATTCATTCACATGACAAATCCACTATTAAAAGAACTAGATATTGACAACTCCATTGAAGGAAGCAACCCCAAAATCACATGATTATAAGCCAAGAAGCAAAAGTAACCCCTACAATTTGTTGAGATATCAACCTTTAGAAATTCTAAGAAAGGTAAATATTTTTTACCTATCTAGACTTCTTCTATCAAAAGTCCCACTCCTTTACAAGCCATATCTCTACAACTAAATACCATATCTCTACCTAGAAATATGTACGAACATATATATCCTAGCTAGAGTAGTGCCAAACACCTCAATCTCTCAAATTTTCATGAGATTCCTTAAGTCACACTAAATTTTTTTCTTCTTATGATGGTAGTGAAAAATGACCTATGAACATTGCTAAGATATAGCCGCTTTAGCTACTATGCATAATATTATCCATGTAGATGTAATTGTGAGGTTATTGGCTTTATCTTTATGAGGTAAGGTGCTATCCTGGTACCATTCTTTGGAGGAAGGCAACATAAACACTTGGGCTAAATTATATAAACTTTTTATCTTTGGATTTTATTATCTAGGAGATTAATTTCCACTCTTTACTTAATCTATCTCCATACAAAGACATTTTTAGGAGAAAATCATTGATTTTAACATTTGTTTTAGTAAGACCTAGAGAATGATCCCTTAGGATATAAGGTCATATCCTATCCAAGCATACATCTATTACCTTTGATATTTTGTTTTAGAATTAATCCTATAGATCTGGTAGTCCCATGAGATTAGATTTCCTCAGATATTTCAAGTTGCTACTGTAGCAGATAATGCACTCATCTCAACTGGAAATATCCTTTTGAAATTTTTAATGCCATATTTCCTGGATATCCCTCAACAAAGACAACAAACCTCATTTTTGAATTTGTCATCCCCTTCACTAGGCACCTTGTCGACACCAAAGCCATATTCTCAATCTACCCATTCAACTATAATAATGTTAGTGTTGCCTACTCTAGAGCCCAAAGAATTAACAAATCTATAAGAGTTGAAAGATATGGCTAGGAATCTAATAAATAAGCTCACTATGTTTGAGTGGAAAATATTGAGAAGATCTAAAGGCTATTAGTAAAGAAGATACCCCTACATTTCAAAAGATCAAGGTGTTTCAACTAGCAACATTGTTAGAAAATAGATTGTTATTTCCAAAAGTAAAGAGGAGGAGACATCCATTCCTCAGGAAGATTATTGGTGTCTAGCTTGCAATAATTCCCATAGTGCTAACTCTTGCATGGCATTTCAATACCAATGCCAACTAGATGTAGCCCAAAAAGTAGAAATATAATCAAAAGATATCATGGGTATGCTTATGGATATTGAGTAGAATATTATAACTAAAGAGACTTCAACTTTTGATGCATTCTACATATTGACTAGATTTGGAAAAAGACCTCTTATGTTAGATCCCCAGAAAAATAATGGTCCCAAAAAATCTTAGCCTCAAAAGGAGCAAAGAAAGAGTAACCAAAAGAATATACCAAGGCAATAGATCCTAAGTCTATCCAAGAAGAGTCAAAGAAGCAAATGTTAATGAGGCTATGATACCCTTTTTTCACTAGGAAATAAGGGTTGGAAGCAACTTATCAATACCAAAGACGGTTTGAAGAGCTAACCCAAAAGGAAGATAGGTTGTTGGAAGCCTATAGATACAACATCATTGAATAACAAAATAAAAATCCCTCAAGAGTTAACATGTATGATTTTATACTAATTTTGGATAGATTGATCTATTAAAAGTAGTCCCCAAGAGCTCATCATCAGGAGGAATCATCTCTCTAGAACTAAATATGGCACAAAATCAATTGTAGACATAAAAAATTAGCATTTTTGATAACATAATAAATTATGAATTAGTATACCTAAATATTCCTTTTTGTCACCTTACAAAATTAAAATTAATATCTAAATTCCCTAATATTTCCCTAGCAAAACCCTAATAATAATCCACAAGTAATAAATATTAATAATAAATCAAATTTTGAATATATCTCCTACACCCACAAAAATAATAGAAATAATAAAAATACTAATATAAATAATAATAAATTCCTAATCATCCCCATATGCTACTAATACTTCATTAAACCTAAATTATTTTAATTAAACATGATTAATTTCACCATCATAAACCTCATTTATAGCCCCTCCTACATAGAAAATGATAATACTAATAAAATAATGACAATCCTAATTAACATTAATTAAACGCCCCACTAAAGCTCCTTTTGTGCATTAATTAAGATTAAACAATATTCAAGGCAAATGCATTTAATGAAAAATCTCTAGAAACTTGGAAAATCAGCCCCTCCCAAATCTCTAAAAATCCCCCACATTAATATTGTACCCCTCATGCACTTTCCCCAAACTATAAAAAGAAATTTTAAATTAAAAAATAATGACAAGAAAGGAGGTGCATTTATCCCACCTGGCCATAAAACAACCACATTACTATTTATTTCAATTTTTAATACTTACCACACTCTCCCATGAGCCATTGGAAACTAATTTAAAATTAGTTTCCCTCCCCTAGGATGCCTCTTCCCAAGGCAATTTAATATGCCAACCTATCCCCTTTCCACATCACCACCTTCTAGACCCTTCCCCACCTACCTTGCCCATGTGGAAGCCAAGTGGCACCATGTGGCATCCCACTCACCCAACCCCATAAATTCCTATAAATACCCCTAGCCATGGCTAAGGGGAGGGAGCCCATTCTGAGATAAAGTTATGCTACCAAAATCACTACTCACTACTTGCCTTAGCCTACCTTGATTACCATCCACAATCCCTAACCATGTCCTAAGACCCCTCACACCCATTAAAACTATAATGGGCCGAGTAGGGCCTATAATTTTTAGTCTACCATAGTCACCTCAAGACCGCCTCCCCTGAGACAGTCCTGCCTATGCCTTAGACAATTTTGAGACTAGCAAAGATGATCTTACCTGTGATAGAGAACACAGTATACAAAAAAATTCTTGGCAATAATCTCGTGCAAGAAAAAATTATATTTTGTCTTTCTACGTTTTGCTTTCACATAGCAACAACAATATTTCTTATATTTCTATGGTTGATTTACTTTAAATCTTGTTTTAACTAAGGACCAACCTAGGTGGGCCCATTTTGTTTACTAATTAATTTTTTTTGGTTGTGTGCAGGTTCTTTACCCTTCAATAGTAGCCCTTGCAAGCCTTCACATATACACACGTACAACCCCAATATCTCTTGATCACATTAGATTGTAGGGGAAGAAACAATATGTCATATTTCATTGTAAAATCTCTTTAGTGCTGATTTGTAATTTGTGAAAGGTAAAGAGCTTTTCTATTGTAAAAGATCATATTTGTAATAAAAATATCTTGTATTTTGCTCTCTTTGTCTTGTTTTTCACACTTGCTCGATGGTGATTTCTCCTCCCTACAAAATAGCACACCTTGTGGGACCATTCTCGTGACCAAAAATTTATTTTCACCATACTTTAGTTTATATTAGTAAAAAAAAAATAGTGTAGTCGTTTTTATGCTATATTGATATTTTGCTTCAACCATAGTCGCGCTTTTTTTATTCACTACTGTTATTTTTATTTTTCACACGAAAAAAGATGATTCTGACTTCAATTATTAACTAGAGACAATCTCACAGTACTGTACCACTTGTGCAGATATGATCCCACTCCAGAAGACACAAACCTACAACACCCACATAGGCTTCTAGGTATGTCATCATTTTTTGCTCTTATCTTTGTTTAACAACATAAAATTGGCTAGTATAATTTAGGAAGCTTCTATTTGGGTTCCTTTCACACACACACAAGCCTCCTTAGGCTTCTTTAGTTTACCAATATTCCCTTCGGATTCCTTTCACACACACACATAAGCCTCCTTAGGCTTCTTTATCTTAGCTTACCCTCTTGGGCTTATTTCACACACCTCACAAGCCTCCTTAGGATTTTTAGCTTAGCCTGCCCCCTTGGGATTATTTCACACACACAACAACCCTCTTAGGCTTAATTTGCTTTAGCTAGAATAGTAGGATTTTATTTGCACTTTTTACTTTCTAGCAATCTTAGGTATTTGGTAGTTTTTTTAGTAAGTGCATTTCCTAGCTAATATTTATTTTGTCATAGATTCTTCTTTCTACTGTAAATAGACCTGGTAGTAGTATTTGCTAGCATAAGTTTATTTTATTTCACTTGTTAATTAAGAAAAAGGCCATTAAATTTTACTGACTATCTCTAATTTTGCTTGAAACCATTTGTCCAAAGATGGTAGTGCACTTTATTTTTTATTGTGTATTATGTGTTTATCTTCTATATCATGAACCTCAACTGTATTCCCAGATATGGTCTATACCATACCATCTTATCACAGAAGTTCAATCCAACTTGCACACACATTACACAAAAGATAGTCCTGACCTATATTGTCTCCTTAGATATGATCTCACACTAATTGCCTCTGAAGAGACGGTCCTACCTACTAAGCATACTATGTTACCATCTCCCTAAAAATGGTTTGGCCTATAATTCTCTCCCATAAGGTAGTATTTCTTGCTATGTATTTTTCTCTATCTATTGTCCACCTCTCCTACGACACTCTTTCTTGTACCACCTCCCCGAAGGTGGTCTTTCCTGTTATTGGTTTTTCACTTTGTGTTGTACCTTCCCTCTAGATATGGTCTTAACTATAACTGTATCACTATAGATAGTATCCCCTGTACACATCATTTTTGATAGAAAGTTGCATTTTTAATTAGCTAGCTATTAAAAGAGCATTAGTTATAGCCTTATAATAGATATTTTGTGTGTCATTTGCATTATAGTAGATTTTACACACTTGCACTACATTTTTCACACTCTATATTCATATATACATTTGAGTGTGAGGATAACCTCCTTGGTGATGTTGAATTTCACCACCAACAATCAGGAGCCTTGGAATAGCCCTAGTTAGTACTATAGTCTTCTATATTTCATCATCGAGAGGTTGTTACCCCTAGGACTAGCTCATGGTAATCGTTAGGTTAGATGCCTTTTAGCCGTGGGGCTTAATAATTGGTGGACCACAGTTGTCATTTTTGTTCGAGCTTGCCTAAGAGTGAAGAAAAATCTTTTTTAGGCAAGTAGTAGGACCTAGACAGTGTGACCTCTCCAGTAGAGGTATTTTGTACCCTTAGGCTACCCTATACTTATCTTCCACCTTAGGAGGTCATTTTTACCATTGGTATTTTACCATTTGACAGAGTGGTAGGGTGCCAACACACATTTTTGTAGATATCACTCTGTCACCATCTTTTGTAGTTTAGGGTAGGTTTTTACATTAAACACATGAAAAAACCTATATATATTTTTGTGACTACAAAGATACTTGGTGTGGTTTGTATTATTGGTTGTCTATTTGGTATTTTATTTATATATATATATATATATAATTTACTATTTTGTGCTATTATTAGTATCCCTTAGATTCGTGGCATATTAATCTAATATTTTTGTGTAACCTTTGGCCATTTTGTTTATTCTATGGTTTTGATGTGAAGCCAAGCCTGATCTCAAAACCAACCCACTATGGACTCTACCCAACCATCCTCTACCACACCTAGCCTACCACCTTTGAGTGGAGACTTATTCACTCAATATACCCCTTTTACACAACACATCCCATTTCCTAAACATACCCACCACCATTATAATTCTTACAACATTATTAACCCCACTACCACTCCTAAGACCTCTAGTTAGGCTAGCCCAACTCCAAACCAACAAACTACATCACCTTATGATCCTTCAGCATCCACCTTAACCTTTGGTCACTATGCCCCAACCTTCAATGACTTTTACACCCTATTATGACCTTCTATCTCAACCCCTAATTGATTATTCTACTACCCAAAACCTTATCCAACTCTCTACTTCTATACCATCTCCACTCCAATTAATGGCCCAACCCCAAATCAATGTAGTCACCCATTCCATTACCCCACCCTCTACCTCCTCCTTTCTAGCCACAAATATCAGACCCTCCCAACCATCTTCTTCTACACTCCCTCCCCAATCTAATTTCACCACTACCCCACCCTATACTTGAGTGTATAGTATCCCAATTCATGAACCTGATATTTTTATGCCTATCTTTGAATGCAAATCAAACAACACCAAATAATGAAATTACAAAATTAAATAAGAAATGTGACACATAAAATTGCACAATGGAATAAAATTTTATTATAACATCAGTGGATCTTCAATGTTACAATAAAATGTACCCCAAATGTGGGGATTATAGAGCTTATTATGCTTGATACAATGATTACAATATGCTAGGGTTCTTTGAAACCCTAGTAAAAAAATAATGGTGGTGTCTTCATGCTCGATCTGATCCCAACATAGATGAGTGGGCTTTTTGCTATCTTATGCAGGAACACTCCAGCTTTAGCAGCTACCAATGATATGATCCATACACCTGCAAACAATAAACAACATATAAATAGTCAATAATTCCTATGAGGACTCCACTGTGTGAGACCCTCAAAAAATATGATTACTAACCCTAGATGTTGCAAAATAATATTGAAAGCAATAATGTAGGAATGAAATTAATACACACAATTGTTTACCTTGTTTTACACTAATTTTTAGTCTTATGATATTCATCATTTGTTGTATAAAGTGATGCACAGATGCCCTAGCGACACCTGAGGGATAGTAGGGTTACAAAACTAGGGCTTTGAATATTCATGGGTGCTCGGTGATGGCATAAGGTACCTAGAGGTACTCGATGATGGAATGAGGTACCCAGAGGCACTTGATGATGATAGGATGTGCCCAAAGGCACTCTAGGGAACTTGAAGGGGCATTCGATGACTGAACCAAAAGCTAAAGAAGAAAATCTAGCTTGTGTAAAGTGGGCGATGATGGATTCTAGGGCAACAGAGAGCAAGGGAAGATGGAGATAGTGAGAATGCTTGAAAGTGCTTAGGAAACTTAGGAATTTCCAAAGCTCAAGGGATTTAGGGAGTACTGAGGGACTTAGAGGATTCAAGGGTCAAGTCATCAAAATGACTCCTCTTTATAATCTTCCCTAGGACATGTTTAGGGTTTCAACGATACAATTTGTGTGGTCAATATTAAAACGTGATGGAGGGTGGAGATTAAATTTGGGTATATGGCATGGATTAAGGTAGATGGATGGATGATATTAGATTATGATGGATGTCTAGGATTAATTTATACATATATACATATATTTATTAAATATATAAATATAATATATTAAATATTATTATTTAAATATATATTAAACAAATATATATAAATAAAAAGTAAATGTGGTGGGAAACTATGGATAGACGACAAGTGACTAGATTTTGGTGCATCTCATGAGCCAATTGAAAGATGTGTGCATATGATTGTGTGAAATGCATGGTGCAATTATGGGTGATACAAATGATGTAAATGTGATGTTTTTTCCCCAACGGTGGAAGGGGGTTGTTGAAATACGCAAGTGATTGATTCTATTTTTTCCCTAACAGAGAAAATGGGTTTTTGTCAAGTGTAGATGCCATGATCATGTAATATGTATTCCATTGTGGGAAAATAAAATTCAAATGTGATTAACCCAATTTTTGGGTGATTCCATGCTTTTGAAGAAATTGTCGTATGGCATCATGAAATGCAAAGTGATGAAAATGCAATAAGAGAAGGAATCAACTTCGAAGGACTGAATAGTGACTGTGAATAAATTCTTGCAATTGGAACCAATCACCCTAGCTAGGGCCAATCAATATGATGTCTTTCAATGTAAAATAAATGATGATGTATGATTTTGTTCGTGTTTTAGGCTTCATGAACAAGGCCATCAATTACAATTGTTGAGCAAATTGGTCTTGGCATAGTTTCACTCTATAGACACCTAAAACACATCATGTTTAGGAGACTACTCATATGGGAACCTTTTCAGACCATATGAATGACCTTGGACCATTCCAAGGAAAAGAAGTGATTTTAATCACTCATTTCGAGTAGCCTAGTCCTATTCAGCCTTAGTCATTGATGACAACAACGATTAATATCCTAATTGTGCTTGTCAATAGTGGCTAGGATTCTAATCACACTGAGCAACAATAGCTAGCCATGTAATAAACTCGAGCGAGCAAAGCCAAGTAAAATTTGTTGAGCATAACAGATTATTGATCAGTTGGGTGAATGGAAGCTTTTGGAAGGCTCATCTCAACTACCTGGGCTTAACCAATTCTTGTTATTGGCTTCTCCATGAAGCTAGGGCAAGGATTTTTGGAGTCTACTTAAGACCCCAATTTTGAAGAGCAAACTAGGGAGAAATTGATGTGTCAATCAGATAGCGAAGCTATACCATTTTGAAGAGATAATCAACATCCCTCTGAGGTATAGCGAAGCTCTATCCAATTGCATAATGCCATCTATGTTTCCACCAATGGATATTGTCACATTTTTAAAAGAACAACCTACTGTTCAAGCACTCAATTCAACACAATTTGAGCCAATTTACTACCTAAATTCATTCTGAGAGAATGCACCAAGAACATCAAACCTCTGTGCAGTGAAATCAATTGATATTAGGCCTGAGATTTAGAGAGCAGATCCCTCACCCTATGGTCACTATTTTTAACACTAGCCCACAAGCATAGTTGTGGCTATCAACTACAGATAACAAATTTGGATGCTCTGAGCACCCGTGGGTAGGGTATGATGTCTCTTTTCCCTTGTTTTTAACCATTAGATTAGATTAGTAGCCTTTGCTTTGGATTTCTAACCTAGTGTAGCAGCGTTTTCATTCTGTATATCCAGTCTTTCAAGCATTATTTTAATTTTTCAAGCATTATTTACATATTGCATGCTTTCTTTATATATTTCCTTCATTTCTTGTATTTCTTGGATAATAGCCTCATCATGAGAGGCTTCCTATGCATTTGATGTGTTTTGTTGTTTCTTGTATGTAGGTGATAGGTTATTTGAAGCTTCAAGGCACTCTCAACATCAAATTCCTCTTGGCAAATGGAGGAGGGATCCTTGTAAGCCCTCAAGCAAAATTGATGGAGACATGAAGACCATTGTGAAACACATCTTCCCCCATTTTGGGATTATTTGCATATTTTAACTTTGTATCAAACTTTGGTATCCCTAAGAGGGATGAATTTGTAATAAGGATTGATTTTATTAATAAAATAGAGCTTCCTTTATCATTTCCTTTTGTCAAATGTTTGCTTAGATTACATGCTTTTCCTTATTTATATTGCAATATCTGTAGATGTGTGGTCTACATAGCCTTCTACAGTGGTGATCATGATGGAAACTCATAAATTTCACTGTATTTTACTAATTTTTCTCTATTTTGTGTTGTAGGTCTTAACCGCATTTGAAATCCATAGTGGACAGTCCTAGCCATGTTTAACAATAGCAGCAAGCATCTCAATCGTGATTACCAGTAGTGGCTAGTAGAAAGTAGAGGAAAATATAGTAGGTAGTATTTCTCGTCATTAGATGAGGGATTCTAGGTAAATCCACTCTTCTAGATATTGCTTATTTTATGTTTTTCTTATTGGTAGATTAATTAGCACACCTATGAAAATGTTAAAAGGAAAATCATAAAATTTTTCTTATCAACTGCTTGTCGCAGCTGACAACATCAACTAGCTCTGTCAGCTGCTATTGTCAATAGCAACTAAGCTTTTGGGTTGTATTTCTATCCAAAAGTCGAGTCTTCTACCTGTTGTATAGAACAACAACTGATAATTATACTATGTGTTAGGATTTGCATTCTTGGGACCTATCTAAAGGCCATATTTCATGTAATTTTGCATTTACATATTTTGAAAATAGCATTTAATTTTGCATCCTTTTTGAAATTAAAATTTTAATTTTCTAGGCATGTAGAAAAAATCATGGATGCTCTATGATGCATTTTATTTTTATGCAAAATTAAAATAAACCCCCACACACCACATATCACTTAAATATCAATGGCATTGGGCTATCACATCTAACTCATTGATCGAGACCAACAGTGGATGTCATTACCACTTGGTTGGCTCGTTTGATATTGCACTATTGGGACCAGACCGTGGCCAAGGCTGATTCAAGAACTATCCTATCCATGCAAAATAGTATACACTCCTCTTTAGAGGGGTGTATCACCATGCATGGTGTGCTGGGTGAGAATTGGTAGTACTTGTGTGAAAGCGGGCCAAAATTACAGAGAAGCAAAATAGTTTTTATTTTATTCAAATGCAATAGAGAATTACTGTTACAATAGTGTATTACAGTCATAGCAGAATATTACATAAATCGCAGAAGAGTTGCGCCTTTACAAAATTTCTCCATTCTCGAAATAAAAAAAATTATCGTTCTAGCCGTCCCCTGTGCATGCCTTTACTCTCCTTTTTAAAGGTTCTCCAGTGATGCTCCATTTCCAGTTGGTGGCCCTTCATTTCTTCTTCCAGAACCTTTTGTTTCACCTCCCTGTGTCGCTTCATCATCCAAATATTCGACACGTCTCTCTTTCTGACTCTTCGTCTTTGGCTCGTCTTTCAGCATGAAAATACATGTCGCGATATCATGACATTTTGGCTTCCTTGTGCTCCTTCTCATTTTGATCGTGATATCGCAACATGTCACGATATCACGACATTTTCTCTTCATCCCTGCCTTCCTCGCCTTTGAGTCGTGATATCGTGACATGTCACGATATCGTGACATTTTCTCTTCATCTCTACCTTCCTCACCTTCGGGTCGTGATATCGTGACATGTCACGATATCGCGACGTTTTCTCTTCCACAACTTCCTTTCTTACCTTCGGTTCACGATATCGTGACATGTCGCGATATCATGACATTTGCCTTCGGATGCCCATGCTTATCTGCTCTGGTCACGATTTCGTGACATCACATAATCATGACTTTTTCAAAGGCATTTTCTCTCTCCTGCTGACTGTCGCAATTTCGTGACATGTCACAAAATCGTGACAGTTTTTTCTCTGCACTTTCTCTCCCCCCTTCTTGAGTGGCAAAAACTTAGAAAAAAAATTGTTGATGCAAGATTGCACTGCTGCCACCGGATGCTCCTGCATCAGACACCCGGGGTAGATTGAGAAGTGATCCTCACTTCTGAACTATTAGAGGGAGACCCAAGTGGTCAACCTTCATTTTAGACAACCAAGTTGCATCTTCTACCGGTCTGCCCTTCCACTTGACCAAATATTCAAAATATTGTCTATTTCTGGTACTTCTACCTTCTCGAGTGTCCAGTATTTCCTCAATCTCATCTGCGGTTGGAGTAGACATTGGAATACTCCACAACTTTGCGCTTGGTGTCTCACTACTATCCCCCTCATGGTATTTCACCAAATCTGAAATGTTAAAGATAGGTGATATGTTAAGCCCACTTGGCAATTCTACTTCATAGGCATTGCCTGAATCTCGTTTTGCCATGATTCTACACGGTCCAAAATTCTTCATCTTTAGCTTGTTATAGATTTTAGCAGGAAATCTTTCCTTTATTAGATGGACCATCACTTCATCTCCCACTTTGAATTCCTTAAATCGTCGCTTTTGGTCTACTTTCATCTTATATTGCATATTCATTTTGGCAATATGCTTCTTCACTTCTTCATGCAGGTTCTTTAGATGCTCTACAAAATCCTCAGCCTCGGCACTACACTTTTCCCCTATATTCAGCTTCCTTAACTCAAAAACATTTCTTGGACTGCTTCCATATATTATCTGAAATGGAGATCTGTTGGTACTCTTGTTGACAGAATTGTTATATGCAAATTTTGCCTGCAAAAAAATCAGATCCCATTCTTTGGGCTTATCTCCTATCAAGCACCTCAATAGGTTACCCAAACTTCTGTTTACCACCTCTGTTTGCCCATCTGTCTATGGGTGGTATGCTGAACTAAATTTCAAATCTGTCTTTAGTTTCTTCCACAGGGTTCTCCAAAAATTCCCAGCAAACTTGGTATCTCTATCGAAAACGATACTCTTCGATAGACCATGCAGTCGAACCACCTCTTTGAAAAACAAACCTGCAATATTAACTACATCATTAGTTTTTTGATAAGGGATAAAATGTGCCATCTTTGAAAACCTGTCAACTACCACAAATATGGAATCATTTCCCCTCTATGTCCTTGGTAGACCAAGAACGAAATCCATGTTGACATCTTCCCATGGTTTCTTCAGTACAGGTAACGACTGATATAATCCGGTGTTCTGTCTCACACCTTTCGCCATCTGACAGACTCTACAGCTCTGCAAAAATTTCTACACATCTTGCTATAGTTGCGGCCAATAATAATTCTCACTCATAAGGGCAATGGTCTTATCTCGACCAAAGTGCCCAGCCAATCCTCCACTATGTTTTTCTTTGACTAGGTTTTCCCTCATGGAACTTCTTGGGATGCATAATTGGTTTCCTCTGAACAACATTCCATCTTGGATTAGAAAATCCAACCACTTGGTTCTATCCAAGGTAACTGGTGCCAAGCAAGCCTTCTAGGCTTCTGCAAAATCAGGATCTTCAGGGTACAAACCTTTCAATTCATCAAACCCCAACACTTCCACCTTCATTTATGTCAGCAAACTCTACCTTCTACTCAAGGCATCTGCAAATCTGTTGGACTTTCCACTCCTGTGCTTCAACACAAAGGAATAAATCTACAAAAACTCAACCCACTTCAAGTGCCTCTGGTTTAGTTTTCCTTGGTTGTTTATATACTGTAAGTCCTGATGATCAGTATATAACACAAACTCTTTTGGTAGCAAATAATGTCTCCACTTCTTCAGAGCCTAAACTATAGCATAGAATTCTTGGTCATACATTGAATACTTCTTCCTGGCCTCATTGAGTTTTTCACTGAAGTAAGCAATAGGCTTGCCTTCTTGACTTAGCACAGCTCCTATGGTACTGCCACTGGCATCACAGTCCACCTGAAATACCTTGTTAAAATTTGGAAGTGCTAAAACAGGTTGCTCAGTGACCTTCTTCTTCAAAATATCAAGGCTCTTGTCTGCTCCTAAGGTCCACTTAAAGTCTTTCCTATCCCCTCTCATTATTTTCGTAAGGGGTGCACAAATACTGCTAAATTTTTTTATGAATTTCTTGTAAAAACTGGCCAGACCATGAAATGATCTCACTTCAAAAGTGCTTCTTGGAGTAGGCCATTCAATGATAGCCCTCACCTTTTTTGGGTCCATTTTTAGACCTTCAACTGAGATGACAAATCCTAGGTATACCAACTCCTTCACAAAATTGCACTTCTTCAAGTTGATCAACAACTGTTCTTCCCTCAGCTTCTCAAAAACCCTCCCGATATGCATCAGGTGCTCTTCCAGGGTTTTGTTGAATATCAAAATGTCATCCAAATAGACAATAATAGACTTGCCTAATAACTCCTTCAGCACTTCATTCATCAACCACATGAATGTTCTTGGTGCATTGGTTAGCCCAAATGGCATGACCAACCACTAATAAAAACCTTCTCTGGTTTTCAAAGCAGTTTTCCACTCATATCCTTCTCTAATCTGGATCTGATGGTAGCCACTCTTCAGGTCAATCTTGGTGAAGTACTTGGCTCCACTCAAACAGTCCATAATATCACCCATCCTTGGTAATGGAAATCTATATTTTATGGTGATCTTGTTGATAGCTCGGGAGTCTGTACACATCCTCCACTCTTCATCCTTCTTTGGTGCTAGTACTATAGGTACCACACATGGAATCAAGCTTTCTCGAATCAGTCCCTTTTTCAACAACTCATGGACTTGCCTGCTCAACTCCTAACTTTCCACCGGAGTCATTCTGTGGGCTGCCTTGTTGGGTAAACTATATCCAGGTACCAAATCAATATGGTGACTGATCTTCCTCATCGATGGTAAACCCTCGGGCACATTATCCGATATGATGTCCGGAAATTCTTCTAACAGGTGTTTGGCCTCTCTTTGGAACATCTCGTATACTATTCTTTTCTTAACAATAGGGATTAATGCATAACACATTGAATCCCTCTTTAGACCATCCAAAAGCTGTCTTCCATCCACCAGGAAGATTCTGGCACTACTGCACACTTTCTCATCCACTTCCTTCAGTGGCTTCTATTTGTGATGTACTCCATACTTCGTTAGAGAGTACATATTTGCATGCCCATCATGCACTGCACGTCTGTCAAATTGCCATGGTATTCCCAACAACAAATGGCAAGCATCCATCGGCAATACATCACATAGGACCTCATCTTGATAATTCCCAATGTGAAATTTGACCAAGCACTGCTCACTGACAAGTGCTCTGTGGTCTTTATGCAACCACGCAATCTGATATGGATGCGGGTGCTTCCTCTTCCCCAATTTCAACTTAGTAACCATCTCTTCTGAAACTAAGTTGTCTGTGCTACCATTATTAATGATAACATTGCAGACCTTCCCTGCACATTTGCACCTCGTGCGAAACAGGCTCTTCCTCTATTCTAGTTCTTTTTCCTCATTCAAAAGTGTTCTTCTCATCATCAACACTTCTCCTCCTTCTGCCTCTTCAGAGTGTTTTGACTTTGCACCTTCATCTGCCACAGCAGCTCTGGCATGACCCTCAGGTCTCTTGTCCATCCTTTCTTGGTGTTGAGGAAACTCGTATGACCGGTGTCCCTCTTATCCACACTGGAAACAGGTTCCACGGAATACCCCTTTTCCATACCCACGTCCGGGGTCTACCTCTTCCTCTCTGGTAGTCATTGTTCTGATCACGCGGGCGATAGGTATTCTCCTTTTTCTGTTCCTGGGGTTTGCTTGTTTCCCTAGTATTCTTCTGGTCTCAATAATTTCCTCCATCGGTTCTTCCATCGGTTCTTTCTTGGAGGCATTCTACTCACTACTTTCACAAATCTCTTCCACAGATCCTGGTGCAAGCTGCCTCATGTTCGGTGCTCTGCTTACATGCTCAAAATCTTCTAGCTTTGATACCACTTGAAAGCGGGCCAAAATTACAGAGAAGAAAAATATTTTTTATTTTATTCAAATGCAGTAGAGAATTACTATTACAATAGTGTATTACAGTCACAGTAGAATATTACATAAGTCACAGAAGAGTTGTGCCTTTATAGAATTTCTCCATTCTTGAAATAAAAAAAAATTATCGTTCTAGCCGTCCCCTATGCATGCCTTTGCTCTCCTTTTTAAAGGTTCTTCGATGATGCTCCATTTCCAGCCGGCGGCCCTTCGTTTCCTCTTCTAGAACCTTTCGTTTTGCCTCCCCGTGTTGCTTCGTCATCCAGATATTCGACACGTCTCCCTTTCCAACTCTTCGTCTTCGACTCGTCTTTCGACGCGAAAATACGACATGTCGTGATATCACGACATTTTGGCTTCCCTGCGCTCCTTCTCCCTTTTGGTCGTGATATCACGACGTTTTCTCTTCATCTCTACCTTCCTCGCCTTCGGGTCACGATATCGCGACATGTCGCGATATCGCGACGTTTTCTCTTCATCTCTGCCTTCCTTCCCTTCGGGTCATGATATCGCAACATGTCACGATATCGCGACATGTCACGATATCGCGACATTTTCTCTTCCACCACTGCATTTCTTACCTTCAGGTCGTGATATCATGACATTTGCCTTCGGATGCCCATGATTATCTGCTCTGGTCGCAATTTTGCGACGTCACAAAATCGCAACATCGCGAAATTGCAACTTTTTCAAAGGCATTTTCTCTCTCCTGTTGACTGTCGCGATTTTGTGACATGTCACGAAATCGTGATAGTTTTTGCTCTGCACTTTCTCTCCCCCCTTCTTGAGTGGCAAAAACTTAGAAATTTTTTTATTGATGCAATATTGCACTGCTGCCACCGGATGCTCCTGCATCACTGTGCTTCCTGACCAGGTATGGGCTTCATATCCATACTTTGGTGGGTTTACGTGATTGGACTTTCATTTTTGGTTGTCGAGTTGTGAGTATATACAGGTGAAAACCCTTAAACTGTCTAAGTGTATCATACACAAAATTTCAAACATGATGAGAGTTAGTTTATATACTCAATGAACCAAAACACACTAAACAGTTTTAGGACACACATCTAATCTTTAAAAGAGATAATCATATTGTCTACTTTGTGTGTTTCTTTATTGTTTGGATAATAAAAAATTGATCACTTGATCTGGGACCAAACCCTAATTTTTCAAAAACAAAATCACATCTAGCAAATTGAAAATTATGCAAATTGTATCTACAATGAAAAATTTATGTTGATTTTATGATTACTCTATTTTGAGTAATTTTAAGCCAAAAATAAGGAAAAAAACCCTAAAAAGGCCATAAAAAAACCCTAGACAACCCAAAAATTTGCCAAATTTATTTTGTTGTCTTAGTTAGCCCCTTGTGCACCTCTCATAACATTTTAAGGCCTAGCTCCACATTTTCCCAAAATTCCCCAAATTGGTCATTTTTCCACGAGCCCCGGTTGGCCAAATATTCCAAAAATACAAATTTTGACCCGAAAATCACTTTTTTGAGTTATAACTCATTATGATCAGCTCGTTGCACTCATAATTTTGATATATAACCCCCGCAACTTTTTTTGGAAGTCAAAAAACTTTTATAGCAAAAGTAATGGTCGGGGGACTTCCCATGGTAAACAAGACCTCCAATCTAGAGAGGGAATCAGGCTCCATAACCATCGATCATCTCCAAATCAGTCCAAAGGACATATCCATCCTTGAATGGCATCCCAAGTTGTATCATAACGCCAATAGCATCCACAGGGGGTCAAGCCTTTGAGATATCCCTATTAGAGGCACCCACAGATCCTCTAAGAAACCTTCCTGACTGGAACACCTTGATAGAATTCTATATAAAAAACAATCCACCTACTAAGGTGCCTAGTAGGTTAGTGTCATAGGTTCACATCCCTACTTTCTCTATACATAAATCATAAAATGAACATGAGCATACACCATGGTCTATCCTGGATGAACAAACCACTCTGTTTGATCGAGCAAGTCACCCCCCTACTCCTCATAGACAACATTCTACATATACATGTTGTGCTTCTGTGCAATATAAATATACAAAGCTTACATCTAAGCCTAAATATGTGGTATTCCTCATGGATGAGGAAGAGGACCCAAGTCACCCTCCTACTCCTTGTGAAGAGTACTTGGGGCAACCACGTTGCATATCTACATCGTCAGAATATACATAGTTTATTCATAAACCAAAGTATCAGGTCAATGCAACCTTTAAGGAGTGTGGAAAACAAGTAATATATCCTACTATGGGAAAAGACATGACAAACCCATTTGTATTTCCAATACGAGGGTACATAGCCCTCTATTCTATGGGTCCTTTTCATCATAACTTCTTCCTTTCTTTCTTTCATTTCTCTTCTCTCAACTACATTTCCTCAATTTAAAAATCTCTAATGTTTTCCTCCTTCCTTGCATTTGTGTCACCCATCAACACTCTTTTGACCATTTGAATTTATGCCCTCCCACTTGTTCACTCATTATCTCCTCCTTGTATCTCCCTTAGGATCTACACCCACTCCATAGGTCATGTTCCTATAACATGCCTATTATGATTCACCTATCCAATTGCCTTTATTTTCCCCTTTTTCCATACAACCACTCTATGCTGCCTTCTTTCATGATTTTGACTTCTTTTATCCTTTTAGTCTTTATTATGCCCTTTCTAACTTTATATTCTATTCTTGTCCTCCCTATGCTCTCTTTTTCTCTTTGTGACCCTTCTTTGCTCACCATATTACCCCTTTTATCAATTATTGGGTTTTTCATTTATTCTATTTTTTAGTTATGAATATATTTTCTGCCTTTACTTCCCACACTTTATCATTCTTTTCCCCATTGATTTTGTTTTATTGTTTGTCATTTATTTCTCCTTAATACTTTTATTTCCCTTATTAACATTAATTTTATTTCATGTCTTATTTCCCTTTGATCCATTTTTTTCATTTCTTATGATCATATCCTGTACATTTGTGTTACCTTTTTCTTAGCACTCATTCTATTTTATTTACAAACTTAATCCCATCACATTCACATTTACATATGCAAAAATTCATATCATTTTATTAATCATGACTATTCTTATATACTTATGTATGTGCAACATGATCAATATCCTTTATCATTATACCAACTAATTCTTTGCAACCCATTGGCTAAAGTTGTACAGTTCCATGTGTTCCGCTTCATTCTTTTCCAAGTAATCATTCAACCCTACATACTCCTTGAAATCCTCTCCAATTTCCCTCAATCTTCCAATTAGTGGTCCTCTATAATTTGGCATTGGATACTAGAGTAACTAAAACTAGAACTATAGCCCTATCCAGCTAGACCTCGTTTCCCTTAGTCATTGTGCCATTCATCGACCATGCACTACTATTATTGCCTAGTTCATCATGGATATTGGTCCTCACTTTAGTAATACCCTTGGTATTGTGGCACACTATTTTTTACTCCCATTTAAGGCCTCCTATTCAAATTTCCTTATCACCGTCTCAATTATTACAAATAACCCTATCAAGAATAGTTTTCTCTCAAAACCAAGGATTTACCTACATCATATGATAATCTATAATGATCAAATTTATAATTTCTTGTTCCCGTCACACCATTAGCCCCGCTTGTCATTCCATATATTGGTAATATACTCATTGTTTCTTGGCCTACACTTTTACCCTCATCATGAACATAAATGCTTTTAGTTGGGAATCCTCTATGAATGGATTTGGATCCCATTTTATCTTGCCTTACACCTTCAAATTGTGTATATACATTTCACACAATAGGTCTTTTATGTTCTAGGATATTGTTGAAGAATAGCATGCATAACTTCTCCATGATATCCATCTCATAGGACGAATCTGACAATGCTTTCAAAATATTGAACAAAATTCATCACTCCTAGAGCATCAATATGTAAACTGTTACTTGGCTTCTACAAGCCACTAGCTCTGAGACCAACCACCCTAGCATTCTCCTTCGTGCTTGCAACCATTCTAGATCTTATCATATTTTTAGTATATCTTATTTTAATATTGTTGAGTGATATTTTTGCCCCATTATGAAAATATGCTCACAATTAGGATCATGTTAAACAATTTTCTCTTGCAAAGAAATGAATAGTTTCTCCAAGGTTTTGTTTAGTTAACTTCTTAAAATGTGATTGTATGCTTGTAAATTGTAAAAATATTGTTGTAATGCCTCAAAGGTGCAAGTCACTATTAACAAGGGGCATGTGGTTTGATATTTGATTTAAAGTGTGAAAATGTTGTTGTTCATGAAATTAATTCCCAAAATGTAAGATTAATAATCAAATATTGCCAATAATAAAATTTATGAAGTGCAAATATTTGAATTTAACCTTAGAAATGATTTTAATCAAATTTATTATTATTATTATTTAGAAAAATCTAATTAATTAAAATTCTAATGTTTATTTTATAATGTGAAATGTCGATAATTTAATAAAATGAAATAAATATTTACCCTAATCTAGAAAATTAAAATTGTGCATAAAATTATTAGGGTTTTGATTTTATCATGCAATGAAATAAAATAAAATAAAATAAAAATGACCTAGGGTTATTAAAAATAAAAATAAAAATAAAAATAAAATAAAAGTAAAACACAGGTTACAGAATTTCAGAACTCCATCCAAAATCTGCAAACAAAAATAGTCTAAAACATATCGTAATTTAATCCAACTATACTAAACACAGTCCAAATTAAATCGGGTGCAATCTTCAAAGGAATTAATTAATATATTCAATAATGTAAAATGAAAATACCATCCACATGTATATTTTTCACCATAGTAAAATGAATATATTATAAAAAAAAATTTCTATTAATGATTTTCTTCATAATACCTTTGTCCATCAACTACAGAAATGAAATTTTCTTTGACATGCAACCTGGGAGGAAATCTTTGGCAATGGAAATCTTCAATATTTTCTTTCACTCGCTCCAAAAATATTTCAGCCCTTTGTTTTGAAATTCCATGGTCTTTTATAACACTATAAATTTCAGTTGTTTCTTTCATTCATTCCATTCTATGACAAGTTTTCAAAAGGATTACATAATTGTACTCAACGAAATTTGTTTTCTTCCTTATTTTCATTTCCTTTATTAGAAATGATATTGGGTGTGCATGATGTAATGTGTCTTTAATTTTCTAATAGTTTAATAATTCATATATATATCAGAGGCTTATAAGATATCACTACCACCTTCTCCTACAAATACTTTGAAATAAGTAGAGAAATTCATGAAACATTGAATAATAATCAATACTTGGTAATATGTTGTCCAAAAACTAGCAATCCAATGTTACTATGGGTTACACAGTCACCACATGAATAGCATTACTTGTGGTATTTTTATTTTTATCTCAAAATCTTCAATTTGAAACGTCATGCTTATATCATTTTCCCATATTCCATCCAATTATTATAATATCCAGTATGTTGGACATAATACTTTGTTACCGCCTATTAAACTCAAACATATAACGAACAACAAATGCTAAAATTACAATTTCCTTTAATTGGATATAAATAGGAGCATGGTCAGAGTCATCCATTTTAATTTTTCTTCCTCATTGCCATTTTGGAGCATTATCTGATTTATCACATTTGAATGGCTCATAGTATCACATTATTTATGTGGCAATTAATAAAAAAATTGTTGTTCCGATTTGGATTCCCAATGCAATCAATATCCAACCACAAGAATGAAATCAAATCTAATACCATAAGTAAATTTTGCAACAGTTGTAGCCTCTTACCAGCATGTGTATGTTTCCTTCCTATACAAAACATCGTCAAAATTAGAACCTAAATCATAGGAGTCAATCCTAGAAAATGCACTATTTGAAATATCCTTATTCAATCATTCACTTTATAATGTCTCAGAACTACCGATTAACCTTTCCCTACCAATTAAATACATATAAGCTACTCAACGAAGGAAATCTTTGCAAGCATCCTTCCATATCTATGTGGTAGAAACATGCAAGGCAATATTATCATCAATGCCATTAACCAGTGCCATTTTAGAACCTCATATGTTTAAATAAAATTATCTGTTAAAGAGTTTCCAAAACATTGAACTCATTGATGTCTACTTTTCAAAGCTTCAAATTTATATTGTTAACAAGTGGCCATCCTTTTCAGCTCATGGGCTATCCTTCCAACCTGTCAAATATGCAACTCCTAATTCCAATGTTGTGGAAATCAAATTATTCATCAACACTTGTAACCAACCCTATGGCCCCATTTTAGATGGGCAATGTCATCACAACTTTCTTCATTTTTTAAAATAAATGGATGGTAGCCATTCAAATCTATTAAATTAATTATTCAAAATCAACCCACTGCAAGTAGTCCTCACACTGCCTTATCACTGAACTTCAATATTGAATTTGATACATTGATTATAGTGGGTTTGAGGCGTAGAGAAAATGGCACACAATTTTTTTAATGGTAAATATTGCTTCCAAATAATAATATTATCACCATTCCATTTCCTATAAGGTCATTTTCCCTATCCATCATCTCTAGCATATCACTTGCATTCAACCTAGGCATGTTGCATTCATTAGACTGCCCTTGTCACTTCTCGTAGTGCTTTTCACTATCTTCATTTTACATCCTCTCTTTGTCCCACATTTTCCAGGAGATCTCATGATGGGGGATTTATCAATATGGATATGCAATAAGACTTATGACGAGTTGTTCACCCACATGTGTGCCTCTCTACCATGTCACTTGGTGACACCTAAAAATTTGTGCCAAAGGTTGAACGCATTGACCGCACTGCTTCCCTTGGTCTGCCTAAAAATGTGCCACCTGGTGACACATATAGACACTATCAGACAAACAAAAACCCTCTTATATAAGAGTTTTATTTAATTAATTTTAAATGGTTTAATTTAAACATTTAAAATTAAAAATTTAAATTTAAAACATTTAAAATCACAATATTAAACCTTAAGACTTAAAAATTAAATTTCAACAAAACATAAAGAAAAATAAACAAAAACTTAACATAAAAAAAAATTATAAACCATAATGCCACATTTATTAATACAAAATAATCCACAAAATAATTATTGCAAACAAAATTTTAAAATGACATCAAAATTTCAAAATTTTTGGTGGGTCCCCAAATTGGGGTAAGTTATGCAATAGCAACAATAAATCTTTCTATTTCTTATTTTTCCTCTACTTTCTTCTTTACTTTTTGGTTTGTAATCATTAGTTTCCCTATCTTCTCTTCCAATCACCCTTCTACTTTCTTCCATTTTCATTCTTTACCCCCTATTACAACTATTATGGATTGTGTTATCAATTTTACTAGTTGCAATAACATTCATATCAAATTTGTCCTAATGGTCACACCACAAGATATTTTTGCTATAACTGCTCCTACTCCTAGCTCCTACAAAAGTCCCACCCTTGTTTTTTATATTTTTTTTATCCTTGTAAAGTTTCACTAACTCCATCCTTTTACACATTGGTTGGGACACTACCTCTTCCTTTGACCATTTCACCTCTACTTCTAGTTTAGCAATTTTCTACTAGGCATCCTCTAATTTTCTTCCATTATTGCTTCCTCTAATAACATCGTACTCTTTCCCTTCCTCACTATCACCCTCCTTCTATGCTCCTCCAAAAAACTTTACTCCTCTTATACTATATCCATCTAGGGAATACTATGTTCTACACCAAATATATCCTTATTTTACTCCCCTATTTCACTCTCCTCCAATATCCTAATATTTCATCTCCATTTCCCTTGATCCCCACTTTGGTATGTTGATTTTTGCAACTCCCTTCATTGCATTGGTTTCATTTTGCATAGTCCTACCAAGTAGGTGTTCTAGCTTATTCTCATTTCCCCTAGTCAATCTAATATCAATAATTTTACCAACCTCTTACTTGATAAACTCCATACAATACCATTTCACTTATATCATACACTCATGCTTTCTAATGCCTAGGATAGATAGTATGGAATATTCAATCTATACTCTTATCCCTCATCCCAACATTTCATGTGCAACAAAAACCTAAAATGGTGCCCCATAACCACTAAAAAATCACCCATAATTGTAAAATACTTCAACACATAGAGTAAAATTATGCCATATGGTTATAGTAATTAATTCCTCATAGTTATTCCGTCATCCAATGTTTCATAGGAATTCTATTCATGTAGTAAGAAAAATACCTCATGGACATGTTGTGTGGGTTGTGCTTCTCAAGAATTTCTTTGCCATTTTGTTTGCAACCCCATAACCCATGCTATTGAAACTTCTAATGTATCTATGTCCAAGATACACACCTAACTACAGTCATCATGCCAATTTGTTGTGAATCAACTACCACCTCATCATCAAAACCCTTTAGGCACTAAAAATGGGTCATCCAATACACTCATTCTAGTTCTACCTTTGTCTCTTTGCTCTCCAACATCTCTAAAATATCTATTGGTTCTCATTGATTTGCCTTGGACACCATTTTATCTGCAACTCCAATTTAACTCATTTTTTATAGATTATCCCTTACCCCTTTTTCTATATCTAGGTCCTATTACCCATTCATAATAATTTTTTCCCATTTTATCAAACCATACCACTCATGCACATCATATGTATCCATAATTTTATGTCCAACCTTGAACTCCATTCCATCTCACATGTGAATTGATTTTTCTCAAGACCATGTTGTTGTTCACCTCAAGTGGCTTGCCTTAATGGTCACATCATGTGCTTTTTAATTAATAATGCATTTTTTCCTTGTGTTTTGTACCATTCCACTTTTATTTTATTGTGTCCCTTACCAATTTTCCTAACCCTTTTTTTTCTAACTTGTGTCTCCATTTGTTTCATTTTTGCACTCCTTTCCAAGTTCTCTTGGAACTCCCATTCCCTTGAGAACTTGAGGGGTACACCTTATGAATCCTTTATGTTTTTTTATTTCAAGGAACAACTAATTTTTATAGGAATGATGCAGTCATATATCCTAAAAAATTTGGGTATGAACACTCAAAAATAATTGATGCAACAATTATATCAATGCACACATCAAAAAGGGAAAAAATGTAGACACCCAATTTTGCATGTTTTGAATATTTAATTCGCACCTAGGACAAAATCATTGTTCATCCCATAATGGTCAACACCTTAGCCACTCCATAACTATTTTTTTTTAACCTACATCTACCTAATCCATGCTAATAGGTTCACCTTAACTAATTTATGCTTTTCATACTTTAGAATGGATTTCGAGGAACATTAAGGTCTCTAAAGTATGGATTGGTCTTGGAAGGTATCTATCTGCTTTTGCACTAAGCAATCAAGATTCCATGAAGGTTG
Source organism: Wollemia nobilis (assembly GCA_028583015.1). Taxonomy (NCBI): domain Eukaryota; kingdom Viridiplantae; phylum Streptophyta; class Pinopsida; order Araucariales; family Araucariaceae; genus Wollemia; species Wollemia nobilis. The sequence continues at coordinate 10,704,686 of JAQPPZ010001925.1, forward strand.
ATTTGATATCATTACATGAGTAATATGAACCAAAATACACCTATCACATATCCCATAGACCACCCTATGATGCCTACATATCTTGTTCTTATCATGCATCTCTTGGGTTGTTAGGAAATAGGTCATGGTGAAGACCAATACCAACATAGGATGAATGCCTTTACAAGCTACTGTATCACATCATAGCTAATAATGAATGCATTTTACCTCAATACAAGTGGTTTAAATAAGAGTATCAACTAAGATATTTCTACCTTAGCCATTACAGGTAAAAGCTTAGAGTGCTTCCTTGATATATTTAAAGGACCAACCTATTTTTGGAAAACCATGATCATCTAGGTAAACCTTCCCTAGTCAACCATGTCGAGTCATAATGAAAGGTCTAAAATAGCTATCATTCACAACTACCATGAGGTAATAACCATGATTCAAGGTAGGTGGTATCTCATCCCAATGATGTGTCCCATACAATGGTCTAAAATAGGTAAGCTTTTGTATTTTATCTATAAATACCACCTTTGAGAAAGAGACAAGTAATGAACAGCTTACTAAGTTCACAGGAAAACATGCAATCATGTGCTAACAAAGAAAACTCCTACCATTTATATCTAATGACATTTTATGACTTGCTCAATACTCTCTTTGGTCTATCATTTGTGCACTCTTTATTCTCCTTGTGCATACTAACTCTAATATTGCTTACTATTACCTTTCTTTCATAACTTAGCTCATATGCTTCTACATTCGATCATTTTTAACTTATTCATCATTCACCATAAAGGGAACTAGGGACTGGTGATGAGGAATATAAAATAAAATTTTAATTAATTATTAATTATTATTAATTAATTATTAATATAACTTTATGAAAAGGCATATGTAAAGGCACGTCCTAAATCGTGTCTATTTACCAAGTTGTAATATTTATATCAAAATATTATCAATAAAATAAATTGGATTTGGATTCACAATTTAATACCTTTTTTCCCGTATTGTTCCATATCAACTGGTTTTCTAGTCAATGATATACTTCATGTATCCTGATTTTAGTAGTACCCATAAATACTAATGATATTTATTATTTCCCTATAGACATTTATGTCATATTTCCCATGCAGGTCGTGGTCTTTCATTGTTAAGAATGAGGAACTATAGCTAATTAATTTGAGATGGAGATATCAATTACTCAAATCCCTATTGCTTATGATTTCATTTTTGCATATTTCTTAGATATTTGTTTGTCTAGTTTTATTATAATTGTTCATTGGCCTATTGTCTTGTGCTTTGCTTTAATCATTTGCTATGAATCATAAGAGGTTAAGTAGAACCCAATATAGCCATATAAGCTTTTATATGGTCCTTAAGGTTTACCACCCCTTTTGTTATTGTATGTATACCATGTACATGTTGAGGTAAAGAAAAATATAAAGGATTAATCTTAAATACCTAGAACTTTTTCGTCATTACACTCATGTAGAGTGAAATAGTAGGAAGTTTTATGAGTGTAGGAAACAACTCAGGGCAACCTACAGGATTTTACTAAGGCTAGATCCTTATTAGATTTAATATTTTGGTGCTTAAATTCCTAAACTACTTGCATAAATCAAAGGAAAAGAGAGAAATTAATTAAATAAAACCCTAATCTAATAGAGGCAATGTGTCAATATGAAAAAACTATTATAAGCATTATTAGAATGAAATAAACACATGCATCATTTGTTAACAATAAATAAAATGAATACGGTTTCAATCTAGCATAAAGCATTTATACACAAGATCATATAATAAATAGGGTAGAGAAAACTTAGCCAGCTTTAGATCTATATCTATATGTATGTATGTATGTATGTATCTATCAAAATATTTTTTTTACATAGATGTTAGATTAAAATAAAGTTGAATGTTATTAACAAAATTACTTAAGGTTCAAGTCTAGGCTAATACATAAAAAAGAATGAAAGAAAACACATAAGGATAGATATTGTGCATGATTAGGTAATTTCTAATGCCTTACAATGTAATTGAAAGTACTATTTATAAGTGAGAACTAGGATTTATTCAATCCAAAAACTATACAAGTAATAAAAAAATTTCTCCAAAATCGGAAAAGAGATTGATCTACTTCTAATGCTAAGTGAATTAAGGTCTCTATATTTGGAGATATTAATGTTGAAGGGGTTGAGTCCTTTGGATTTGGAGCCTCCTTAGCTTTTTCCAACTACTTTTACTAGAAACTCCCACCAAAACTAATTGAGGGTTTATTGGCAATTAATGTCATTGAGATGAAAGTCTATGGATTTGTAACTTCCATAATTATTGCATTTAAGATGCCAATCATTTTTTTGGAATGCCATGTTTGAGTGGTGATGGATTTTAAAGCCTTAATACTTCCACACATATCATAGATTAAATATCATAGGATCGAATATAATATAACAACAATATAGTAAGGTCAAGGTAATGATATGATCATAATAATATGAGCAAATTAATATGTATATCAAGTATTATAATATATCAAATAGTGTTCACCAATAAGAAAAAATATGAATGTAAATAGCCTAAATCATACATGTACAAATCATGTAGCACAACTTACAATATTAATTGCTCAAAATGTATGCAATCTTTATTACTCCTCTTTCTCTTACAATAATGATCTCTCTGTAATATGATATTGATGATCAGATACTTGGATACTTGGATCCTTCTCTATGGAGTACTATATATCCATTGTAGAATGACTTTTTGGATACTTGAAAGTTCCTTTCCATACGCCAAGTCTCATGACTTTTGTCTTCTCTATATAACACTTGCATACTTGATGAACACATGACTCTATATTGTATTTACACCTAGACATGACTCTTGACCTTCACTTTGCATACGCTAACCTAAGACACTTGTGCACATATTTACATTACATATTTAATCTCTTACATACAAGAAAATTGTGCACATATACTTGACTCACACTTGCACACTAAATCACATGACACTTGTGCATATCCTGCACATTCACACTTACAGGACATTTGTGCATATCCTACACATTCAAAATTACATAAAAAGGGGTACATAACTCACACTCTAAACTATGACTCAATCACAATATAATATTTACATATGTACAATGAAAGTACCATAGGGGTAACATTAGTATGTACTAAATTATGTAATATATTCCAACAACCCCCTGTATTACATTATTTGGTTATAAAGACTTTAGTCTTCAATCATCATGATCTTCATTCTTAAAGTGACCTTGCAATGCATGTGATATTTTGCTTGATCTTCATCAGGTTCTTCTACTTACTTGATTTCTATTATAATTCCATCATTATCTTCATTTTCTTCAATCTTTGTAGCTTCAAGATTACATATTTATTGAATTCTCTTATTGTCATCATATTCTTGTACAAGAATCTTTCCTTTGCATTTATATTATTCTTTATTTTCTTGTATAGAGACTTATAAACATTTACTTAAAGCATCATAATAGATTTCTGAGTTAGATGAACTTGGTTTATTGATATTGCATGAAAAATAAAATATTTTTTCTAGAAAATATTCATGAATTTTTGTTGGCAATTTTGGGTACTTTGAGTACATTGCATTTGCTCAAGTGAATAAGTTGTCATTGATGTCAGGAAGATTTTTGAAAGAATTTGATTTGATGTAAAATAATGTGTTTTTGATGAAGGTTCGGCTTGACAGGTTCGAAATCAGTAAGTTGGAAAAATGTCGCGATATCGCGACATGTCGCATTTTCGTGACTTAGGCAGGAGAGAGAAAGCTTTTTGAAAAAGTGTCACGATTTCGCGACATGTTGGAAGAGAAAGAAGAAGCTGGCAAAACTATCGTGATTTCACGACATGTTGGAAGAGAGAGAAGAAGCTGGCAAAACTGTCACGATTTCGCGACATGTTGGTAGAGAAAGAGAGCAAGGTGGAAAGTGTCACGATTTCGCGACATGTCGCATTTTCGCGACTCGAAAAGTGCAGGAAGGCAAAGAAGGAAAAGTGTCACGATTTCATGACATAATGCAAGGAAGGTTGTACGGATGAAAAAGTGTCATGATTTCATGACATGATGCAGAAGGGAGAGTCCGTAGTGTGAACTGTCGCGATTTTGCGACAAGTTCGAAGAGAGATAAAGTATCTTGAAAAGTGTCGCAATTTCGTGACAGGTTGAGATGGCAGCTTTCAGTTGGAGAAAGTGTCACGATTTCGTGACAGAAACAGTTAGCAAGTCTTCAACAGAAGAAGCGTCATGATTTCACGATGAATTGAAGAAGGAAGAGCTCGAAGGCGAAAGCGTCATGATTTCATGACATGTTTCATTTTCGCTAGTGCAAGCAGAGAAGAAGGCCATGAAGACAAAAGTGTCACGATTTCATGACAGGAGTGAAGATGACGTCAGCAAAGACAGAAGTGTCACGATATCACGACAAGAACGTAGTCAAGGCAGACAAAAGCAAAAGTGTCACGATATCATGACAATAGCCAAATGAAAGTGTACGGCTGCAAAAATGTCGTGATATCATGACATGTTGTGGTTTCACGGCAGAAGCTACTGAACCACAAAGGCGGTTGAAGCCGACAGAGTTAAAATTGGGCTAACGAAGATTAGGGCATGCAGCCGATGGAGTTAGGGTTTGCATTTGCATAACAGTCGACTAAGACCAAGGTTTAGATCTTGATTATGTTAGTATAAAAGGAGGGTTGTTTGAAGAGATTTAGCATCGATCGAAGTGTGCGTTCGAAGTGTGACTTTCGTAGATAGAGTGCGGGGAGAAGTTCGATCGTCGAGAAGCAGAGTGCAAATTCGATTGTAGTGTACAGAGTGCATTCCATCGAATCTTCTAAGTGAGAGAGATTGCAAGGAAGCAGAGTGCATGAAGATCATGTTGTTGTGATTGCACAGAGGTGCATAAGTTGATGTTTGATCGAGTGCTGTTGTGATTGCATAGAGGTGCAATTTTGAGGACATTTGTGCCAGATCGAAGGACTATGTTTGGTGCAGAACAGAGGAAGCGAACGAGGACATTTGTGTTGAACCGAAGGACTGTGTTTAGTGCAAATTCGAGGACCAACTTTGGAGGTGAAAGAGTTGAGGACAGAGGTCTCCAGCCAGAGCAGGGAAGACAGGTGTCTTCTATGGATAGAGTTCCACTTGCTAAGGGCGAGAGGAGGCGAGAGGTTTTCTAGAGGATCACCAACGAGAGCAGAGCTAGGGGATTGGTGTCTCCTTTGGGTTGGTGCCCATAAACTTTGTAATCGGGAAAGGTTTCCCAGAATTTGAGGTGATAAAATTTAGTGAAAGATTTTATCCGTGGAGTAGCCCGCATTGGGTGAACCACATAAATTGTTGTGTCTCTATTGTGGATGGTATTTTGTGCATTGCTTTGATTACTATTTTTGATACTGCTATCTATTCACTGCATAATATTAATTTGAAAGTTGAAGGAAAAAGTTTAAAGTGGTCTTATACTGTTCACCCCCCCCTCTCAGTATAAGCTTGTGTTCTTCAATTGGTATCAGAGCGGGTCTCTCCAAAAAAAGCCTAACAGCTTGGAGAAGGATCTATCAGAAGAACATACAGTTTCAGAAAAGGATGAAGAGGTTAAGTTCGATCTCAAAAGTGAATTCTTCTGGGCTTTAAGAAAATTTCAGGGAAGAGAGTTCTGTTCTCAAGCATCATGATAGGAAGAAGAGACAGCAAGATCAATCTTCATCCTGAAGAACGATGGATTCCAGTTGGTCACAAGAAGAACAATCATCCAAGGCATCAAAACAGGTTACATAATACTTTCCATGGCTACTATTTTTCTTGCAAGAAATTTGGTCACAAAGCTATGCATTGCAATAAATCCGTGAATAGCCATAGTAAGGAAAATGTTAACTCTTTTGCACCTCTTATGGATAAAAATGTCATGTGTTACAAGTGCAAGAATTTTGGGCATATAGCAAGGATGTGCGGTTTGGATAGATCTAGCCTTGAGTTCACTAAAAAGAGAAATGAGATCAAATCTAAGTCAATGATAGTTCAAACTGCTTTTCATGCTCAAGACAAAGTAGAGAAATGGTATCTTGATAGTGGTTGCTCAAAACATATGACTGGTGAAAAGGAAAATTTTTTGGTCTTAAAAAACACAAACAAAGGAACAGTTAGTTTTGGAGATAACAGGTCAGCTAAAATCTGTGGTAAAGGGACTCTTAGTTTGGATGGGAAATCCAAAATAGAAAATGTGCTTTATGTAGAAGGCCTAAGACATAATCTTCTAAGTGTGAGTCAACTTTGTGATCAAGGACACATAGTATCTTTCTTTTCAGATAGATGTGAGATACGTAAAGAAAAAAATGGAAAACTCATTGCTAGTGCTACAAGGACTCCAAACAATCTTTACATGCTAAGTGAGATAAAAAGGGAAAAGTGTTTTCTAACTCAAGAAGATGAGAGTTGGTTATGGCATAAAATATTGGGGCATTTGAGCTTTGATAATCTTGTCAATATTAGTAACAAGGAAGCAGTTAGAGACTTGCCCAAAATAAAAAGGCCCCATAACACCATTTGCGGTCCTTGTCAACATGGAAAATAGACCAGAACCAGTTTTAAATCAAAAGGGTATACTTATTCAAAACCATTAGATCTTATTCATACTGATTTATGTGGCCCCACCAGAACTTAGAGCATTCAGGGAGAAAGCTACTTCATGTTGTTTATAGATGATTATTCTAGAATGACTTGGGTTACTTTTCTCAAAGAAAAATCTGAAGCTTTTGAAAAATTTAAAGCTTTCAAAGAAATGATTGAAAATGAGACTGACAAGAGAATCAAATTCTTAATATCGGATAGAGGAGGAGAATTCACTTCTAATGAATTTGTGGAATACTATGAGCAACAAGGAATCAAAAGAGAATATTCGACAACAAGGACTCCTCAACAAAATGGAGTAGTTGAAAGAAAAAAATAGAACTATTGAAAATATGGCTAGAGCTATGTTAAATGAGTCAAAACTTTTAGATGGTTTCTGGAAAGAGGCAGTCAGTACAGCAGTCTACATTATCACCAGGGCCCAACTTAGAGTCAATCATCATAAAACTCCTTATGAGTTGTGGAAAGGAAGACCAGCTACAGTAAAACATTTCAAAGTGTTTGGGAGTAAGTGCTTCATCAGAAGGGAAGATCAAAATTTGGGTAAGTTTGATCCTAGGTGTGATGAGGGAATTTTTCTTGGTTATTCTAGCAGAAGCAAGGCTTATAGATGCTTCAACAAAAGAACGCATACTGTCGTAGAGAGCATAAATGTAACAGTTGATGAAAAGACAGGGATAAGAGAACCTGTCAAGGAAATCAATGATGAAATTTGTCAAGAAGAATTCAGAGAGGTTTCAGATGAAGAAGAGGAAAGACAACAACTACTTCCCAAAACTCCTTCATGATATGTTCAGAAACATCATCCCAAATATTTGATCATTGGTGATCCAAACAGCAGGCAAACTAGAAGAAGAGTCATTCCTTCACACGATTCTACAAATGTTTCATTATTATCTTAGATTGAGCCAAAAGATTTCAGTGAAGCATGTGCAGATAAATTTTGGGTAAAAGCAATGGATGAAGAGCTAAATCAAATAGAGAAAAGTGAAACTTGGGATTTGGTTCCAAGACCTAAGGACAAGAATGTCATTGGCACAAAATGGATATTCAGAAATAAACTCAATGAGGATGGAAATATTGTCAGAAACAAAGCTAGGTTGGTTTGCAAAGGTTATGCTCAAGTAGAAGGTGTGGATTTCGAAGAGACGTTCACTCCTGTTGCTCGTCTCGAAGCTATCAGAATGTTTTTGGCCCTTTCAAGCTTCAAAGCATTCAAGGTGTATCAAATGGATGTAAAGTCAACTTTTTTAAATGGAGTGTTGGATGAAGAAGTCTACATAGAACAACCAAAAGGCGTGTCTCTCTCAAATCAATAAGACTATGTGTGTAAATTGAAAAAGGCCTTGTATGAGTTAAAGCAAGCACCTAGGGCTTGGTACTCAAGACTTGATAGGTACCTTCATGAGCAAGGCTTCGGGAAAGGTGTGGCGAGATAGCAATTTGTATATTAAGGATGAAGGTGATGATATGTTGATTGTAGTTGTCTATGTTGATGATATCATTTTTGGGGGAAATAATACTCGGATGTGCAAAGATTTTGCTAACACCATGAGAAGGAATTTGAGATGTCTATGATTGGAGAGTCGTCATTCTTTTTAGGTCTTCAGATTGCTCAATCAAAAGATGGTATATTTCTCTCTCAAGGAAAGTATATCAAAGAAATGTTGAAAAAAATTGGGATGATGGACAACAAACCTGTATGTACTCCAATGACTACAGGGTGCAAGATGAGTAAAGATGATGAATCTCCAGCGGCAGATCAGAGGTTGTACAGATCAATGATTGGCAGTTTATTATATGTTACAGCTACCAGACCAGATATCATGCAGGCTGTTGGGTTAGTAGCCAGATTTCAGGCAGCTCCTAAAGATTCTCATGTTATAGCAGTTAAAAGAATATTCGGATATCCGAAGGGCACTATGGACTTTGGGCTTTGGTATCCCAAAGGTGATGATTTCACTCTCCATGACCTATACGAGATGCAGATTGGGCAGGCGGTAATGATGACGGGAAAAGCACCGGTGGTGGAGCATTCTTTCTGGGAAAGAGTTTGGTTTCTTGGCTAAGTAAGAAACAACCTTCGGTTTCCTTATCTACTGGCAGAGGCTGAATACATAGCAGCAGAGGCTGGGTGTACACAGGTTTTATGGATGAAAACCACCTTGGAGGATTTCAAAGTCAAGCATGAACAACCCATCTCCATATTTTGTGATAATACAAGTGCCATAAGTATTTCCAAAAATTTGGTAATGCACTCAAGGACAAAGCATATTTCCATCAAGTATCACTTTCTAAGGGAGAAAGTGCAAGACAAGCAGGTCAAGGTAGAATATGTGTCTACTAAAGAGCAGATTGTAGATATCTTCACAAAACCTCTTCCAAGAGATACGTTTGAGTATCTAAGGGAGAAATTGGGAGTTGTACTCCCACCCCAAAATTAATCACCTCATCAGGAGGTGGGGGAGGGACTAAGCTAAGAAGCTCATTCTTAGTCCCGAGCCCCAAAGGTGACCCTTTGCCATTGATGACAAAGGGGGAGAGATTTGAGTAAGGGGGAGAGCTTCAATGTGAAGAGGAAAGCTTCAAGTCAGGGGGAGCAAAACTTTAAAAGGAGATTCTCAGCTGTTAGCACAGTTGGTTTTAGTTTTAGCTCCTGAGACGTGTTTTTAGTAAAGGGTTGCCATCAATGACAAAGGGGGAGATTGTTGGCAATTTTGGGTACTTTGAGTACATTGCATTTGCTCAAGTGAATAAGTTGTCATTGATGTCAGGAAGCTTTTTGAAAGAATTTGATTTGATGTAAAATAATGTGTTTTTGATGAAGGTTCGGCTTGACAGGTTCGAAATCAGTAAGTTGGAAAAATGTTGCGATATCGCGACATGTCGCATTTTCGCGACTTAGGCAGGAGAGAGAAAGCTTTTTGAAAAAGTGTCACGATTTCGTGACATGTTGGAAGAGAAAGAAGACTGGCAAAACTGTCATGATTTCGCGACATGTTGGAAGAGAGAGAAGAAGTGGCAAAGTGTCACGATTTCGTGACATGTTGGCAGAGAAAGAGAGCAAGGTGGAAAGTGTCACGATTTCGCGACATAATGCAAGGAAGGTTGTATGGATGAGAAAGTGTCATGATTTCATGACATGATGTAGAAGGAGAGTCCGAATGTGAACTGTCATGATTTCATGACAAGTTCGAAGAGAGATAAAGTATCTCGAAAAGTGTCACGATTTCGCGACAGGTTGAGATGGCAGCTTGTAGTTGGAGAAAGTGTCACGATTTCATGACAGAAATAGTTAGCAAGTCTTCAACAGAAGAAGCGTCACGATTTCGTAACGAATTGAAGAAGGAAGAGCTCGAAGGCGAAAGCATCGTGATTTCGTGACATGTTTCGTTTTCGCTAGTGCAAGCAGAGAAGAAGGCCATGAAGACAAAAGTGTCACGATTTCACGATAGGAGTGAAGATGACGTCAGCAAAGACAGAAGTGTCATGATATCGCGACAAGAACGTAGTCAAGGCAGACAAAAGCAAAAGTGTCACGATATCGCGACAATAGCCAAACGAAAGTGTACGGCTGCAAAAATGTCATGATATCATGACATGTTGTGGTTTCACGGTAGAAGCTACTAAACCACAGAGGCGGTTGAAGCCGACAGAGTTAAAATTGGGCCGATGAAGATTAGGGCATGCAGCCGATGGAGTTAGGGTTTGCATTTGCATAACAACCGACTAAGACCAAGGTTTAGATCTTGATTATGTTAGTATAAAAGGAGGGTTGTTTGAAGAGATTTTGCATCGATCGAAGTGTGCGTTCAAAGTGCGACTTTCATAGATAGAGTGCGGGGAGAAGTTCGATCACCGAGAAGCAGAGTGCAAATTCGATTGCAGTTTACAGAGTGCATTCCATCGAATCTTCTAAGTGAGAGAGATTGCAAGGAAGTAGAGTGCGTGAAGATCATGTTGTTGTGATTGCACAGAGGTGCATAAGTTGATGTTTGATCGAGTGCTACTGTGATTGCGTAGAGGTGCAATTTTGAGGACATTTGTGCCAGATCGAAGGACTGTGTTTGGTGCAGAACAGAGGAAGCGAACAAGGACATTTGTGCTGAACCGAAGGACTGTGTTTAGTGCAAATTCGAGGACCAACTTTGGAGGTGAAAGAGTTGAGGACAAAGGTCTCCGGCAGAGCAAGGAAGACAGGTGTCTTCCGTGGATAGAGTTCCACTTGCTAAGGGCGAGAGGAGGCAGAGGTTTTCTAGAGGATCACCGACCAGAGCGAGCTAGGGGATTGGTGTCTCCTTTGGGTTGGTGCCCATAAACTTTGTAATCGGGAAAGGTTTCCCAGAATTTGAGGTGATAAAATTTAGTGAAATATTTTATCCGTGGAGTAGCCCGCATTGGGTGAACCACGTAAATTGTTGTGTCTCTATTGTGGATGGTATTTTGTGCATTGCTTTGATTACTATTTTTGATACTGCTATCTATTCACTGCATAATATTAATTTGAAAGTTGAAGGAAAAAGTTTAAAGTGGTCTTATACTTGTTCACCCCCCCTCTCAGTATAAGCTTGTGTTCTTCAATTTTTACTTTCTTCTCAAGGGATTCAGTCAACTATTTTTGTTTCAAATTTTATTCTTTATGAAACTTACGTGTGAGCAATTCCATATACATTATACTACCAGTATCTAGAGGTATCATAATTCTATCTTTTTCATCATCATTTGCTTCAACAATTCTTGCATGTAAATAGTATTTAAATATTTCAAAGTTTTCATCTATGGCTTCACTATAGATTAGTTTTGAAACTAAATATATTTTTCCTTTAGATTTTTCAATCAAATTCTTGATCCCAAATTTTATGATATCTACTTTTTCTTTTCATATCATGGACTCCATATTGTTATCCATTAAATTTGTAGATTTTGATCCCTTTGAAGTAGACATCCTTATAACTCCCTAGGTTTAAATAATTTAAAGTTTCTAATTTAAATCCTATGAAGTAGTAAACCTTGTCTCCCTAGTTTTAGAAAATAAGAATGAATTTTGTAGATTTTGTTTTCCTAAATTTTGGTGTAGAAATTATTTTTTCTCCCAAATAATTAAATTTGCAAAAATTCACAAACTTTTATTTTTTCAAAACTTTTTCAATAATAAAACTTAACTAGATATACTTCAAAAAACTAAAAAAAATTAAAAACAAAATAAATTATTTTCATTCCTTATCACTCCATTCTTAATCAAATGCTTCAAAAATAAATATTCAACTTAAGCAACTTATTACTCCAACTTAAATCTAAACAAACTTGAAAAATAAATTATATACTACTTATTACTCCAATAGTCTTAAATTTAATCAAATTAACAACTACTACTTATCACTCCATTAATTATCTAACTTCCACCTTATAAGAAATTAAATTAATATCCTACTTATCACTCCAATAATCAAATATAATAATTCAATGATAAACCTATTACTACTTATCACTCCTTATTCAATCTTAATAAAAACATTTAACTTTAATAAATATTTATCCTTATTACTCCTAATATTAAAAACTTGAAAAACCCTAATATTTCAAATTTTACCATGTGCATGCTTTTCCACCTTGCATTGTTGTAAATGATTTGAATTTTGCTTTAGGAAAGACTCATGCGAACTACTTTTAACCAAATTAATTGAGTGCTATGTGCAACCAAGTTGGTTCACTTTCAAGCATTTGAATTTAAACGTGTAGAGTTGAGTGTTACACTTTTTAACATTTTATTTTCAATTGTCTTGTCTGGAGTTTACTTCAAAGTGGCTTGCATGCGTTACACTAGAAGCATTACTCCTTGTGTTACTTAATGAAGTGGAATTGATTACCCTATTCATTGTGTCATTTTTCCTACGCTTGAGCATTACAAAGGATGATGAATTATGCTTGGTACTCAATTAAGACTCTGGCACCAACAAAATGTTTCACTACCATTTCATATCCTTAGACCAAAATTAAATGTTATAGTTGTAAAGTGATTTCCCTTGCAAATAATATTTCATCTTCCTCACTGTGTTCCAATCCTGGGTTTTGTGTAATGTTGTTATCCAATTCTTCAATGTTGCTTGATGTAGGATACTTGAAGGACATTTTTACTCACTGTGTTCCAATCTTGGGTGTTGTGTAATGTTGTTATCCAATTCTTCAATGTTGCTTGATGTAGGATACTTGAAGGACATTGTTATTGTGAGCGCTACCAATAAATTAGATGCTTCTAGAGTGAGCGCTATCAATAAACCATATGATGCTATTCAAGTAGGGTACTATCTTAACTAGGGTGTTGTCAATATATTGAGGCCAATGCATTATCCAATACTTAAAGTGCTTGAACAATATTCTAAGCTCTATCAAATATTAGGGTGTTGTTCTATATTTTGAAAATTGTCCAACTCTTGAATGCTAACCTCCTTGCATTGTTGCTTAATATTCTTTCTTGCACTTAGCTCATCATTCTAGGACTAACTCGCTATGTTCACATCTTTATGCTTCTCTTTAACTTTGTGTTTAATATAATAGTTATTTGAGTCAAATTTTATTGTTTACTAGATCCAAATGATGCTACCTTCAATATTGGAATGTCTCTATCTACTAGATTTGAGTACTACCTTTCAAAGTTGAATGAGGTTGCTTTTCTTTAGTTTACATCAATCTATTTTACTTTGCTTTAATCCTAATAGCTTTATATTTTTTTTTTGGTAAGTTAAAAATTTTCATTAAAGAGGGCATTTGAAAGGCGCCCTAATGCCTTAGTACATCAAAAGAGAAGAAGAATGTAAATATCCCAAAAAACAACAAGCATCCTTGAGAACCTAGGAACAAAAAAGAAAGAAAAAACTAACCAAAAAGAAGCAAGGAAAATCCAGAAGGGAAAGAGATGCAAGACCACAACACATAATCCAATCAAGCATTTACAAATTCATTGATGTCCTCTTTCTTGAAATCCTTAACATCATCCTTAGGGATGTCCTTGAATATTTTCTTAGCTATTTCCACAACTTTGTCATCCTTATATTCTGGTTTGGTTTTAGTAGTGGATTTAACAGGGGTATCTTCTATGAAATTATCATAGAAAAATAGGAGATTTAGAGCATTCATATGCTCTTTTATTTGTGAAATTGCTCCTCCAATTGTAGACTTGGCACTGTCTAGGTGATCAATCATGATTGAAGTGGTCTTAATAACATATTTTTATAGAAGCTTCTCCACTGGATTGTCTAGATCATCCTCAATAGTGTCCTATAATTTTCTTTGAGTCTGGAGTTCCTTGTTTTTGAGGTGTTGTGAGCTCCTTGTGGGTGTCACCTCAGTCTTGTTCCTCTTTTTTTCCAAAAAATCCAAAAACTAGTGTTTATCCTCCCCCTTCTTCCTTTTGGAACCACAGACCTTAGTGACAAGAGTAGAAGTATCCTCCTCGATGTTGTTCAACTATTGGTCCTGCATGAACACATTTCCCTTAGGAAATTTATCCAAGATATGGGCATACAACACCTTGAAAAGCCCTTGATGAAAGGGCCACGCTTCCTCATTTTTTGCATGGGTTTTCGTGATGGTGTAATCCATTGACAAAAAGAGGAATTCAAAAATATTGAGTGGCTTGACCTCCTTAAAGTGGTTCACAAAGGAGATATGAAAGCTTCTGAGTTGTGAATTGGGATCATCCACCATTATATATTCCATAACAAGCTTCATCACTTCTTTCCAAGGGGTAGGTAGGTCACCCCGGACCATCCTCGACTTGACAATCCTCCTCATGGGTGACTTTGACTAAAATTAACTCTCTCAGCTTCCTATTTGTGCTTGTCCCTATGTACAGTTCATCCTATCAAAGGTTGCCTTGTAATATCATCTAGAATACTAATGTCCACCTGAAAGTCGATACCATGAATGATTATGAAACCTTTTTCCTAGGTGGAAGCAAAAGCCATGTGGATGTCCCAGTCCATTGAAAAATACTTCAGGAATGATATGAAACCTCTATCACTAACAATAGCTTTCGTGATAGGTTCAATGGAAAGTTTTTCTGGCTCCATGAAATACATGTTGATGAGATGCCAAAGCAAGGAAGCGAGACAAAAGGGTATCTTATAGGGATGATGTAAACAGATAGGGTTTATGCAAAAACCTTCCACCATAAAGTATTTGTAAACCTTGGATAAGTTTAGAAAGTTCTATAATCCCTCAACCTTTCTCCTTGCAAATTACCAAATTCAAGGGAAAAGCACATCCAAGAAAACACGGGAAACAATCCTTGAGTAGCTTGATATCCCAATGGTTGCTATTTTCCATGAGAATAGAAATTCGTGTCCAACCTTGGAGGGTTTGGCCTTTCAAGAAACTAAACTTAATTTTCTCAGTGAACTTGCAAAAAAAAATTGAAGCCAAAGGTTTTTGGAAAAAACTGGAAATGGGAATGAACATGCACATGGGAAATGAGTGACGAAGGTGAATCATGAGATATGGCCACTGGAAAGGAAGGTAGGACTTGAAGAACACAAGATTATACTTAGAGGGGGATGAACGGTATAAGACCACATTTTACTTTTCTTTCCCAATCAATTTTATGTAATGTATAGATAGCAATATCAAAAATAGTAATCAAAGCAATGCACAAATCACCACACACAATAGAGACACCAAATTTACATGGTTCACCCAATGTGGGCTACTCCATGGAGAAAATATTTCACTAAAAAATTTTCAATTAATATCTTGGAAATCCTTTCCCTAATACAATATTTATGGACCTCTGTACAAAGGAGACACCAATCCCCTAATCAATTTCCTGTATCTCTATCCATAGGAGACACCAATCTCCTAATTTTGCTCTAGCTGGTGATCCTATAGAATACCTCTACCTCCACTACCCTTAGTAAATGGAAATCTATCCATAGAAGACAATTGTACTCCTTGCTCTAGCTTAAGACCTCTATCCTCAACTCTATAACCTCCAAATATCTATCTCAACTCTACACTAAACACAATCCTTCGGTCTAGCACAAATCTATCCTCAATATTTGTCTCTAGTCTAGCACAAACCTATCCTCAAATCTGCACTAAAATATGTCCTCAAATTTGTACAAAAAAGAATCCTTCGGTCGAGCACAAATTTGTCCTCAATCTCTATCCTCAAGCCTTTACTCAAAGCTTGAATCAATCTCAAATCAAATCTGTTGGATTTGCCCCAAACCTTAACTCAAGGTTTGAATAAATCAATCAATCAACTTTGCTCACAAGTCTTCTCAAAGACTTATCTCAAATCTGCCTTGTAAGCTTCCATAAAATCTCACACTAATCTATCCTCAAGCCCTCTCTATACCTTGTCCAATCTACTCAATAAGTCCTCTTAAGAACTTATCCAAATATACTCTTAATATGTATTGTAAGCTTCCACAAAAATCTTACCCAAATATGTCCACAAGTCTTATCAAAGACTTACCTCAAATATGCTCAACAAATCCACACTAGAACTTGTCTAATCTTATAGAAACATAAAGAGAATTTTTAGAGACTCAATATGCTCTACACTCATCACAATGCTCAATCACTTTCAATCACTCTCTTAGAAACATATAGAGAATTGTTAGACTCAATATGATTCACATTCACCTCAATACTCAATCACTTACAACCACTCTCTTAGAAACATATATAGAGAATTGTTAGAGACGCAATATGCTTCACATTCACCTCAATAATTAATCACTTTCAATCACTCTTTTATCATAGAAACATATAGATAATTGTTAGAGACTCAATATACTTCACACTCATAAATACTAAAACTCTTTCTCAAAATAATTTAGAATATAGAATAATTTGTTTCACAAAATTTGAACAATCACTTCACACATCCACTTGACTAGGCCTAACCAACTCTACTCAACCAATTACTCAATGAAATGATCCTTGCTCACAAACCCTACTCCAAGCATATGAATACTCACTCAAATATATCCAAGAATGATTTATCAACCACTCTCACATAACAATGATACTCATGTTATTTCCAAACCCTAGTTCAAGTTCTTCACCCAACTACTCACTTCAACAACAATGCTTACAAACAATGTTTTATCAACAAATCTTAATTCTTGAAAACCTTGAAGCAATAAATCAAAATACTCTCAACAATGCTAACCAAACAATCCTTTTCACTCCAACTTTCCATTCACAATTTTCAATAATCACTCACTAGGAAGAATATGCCCATACCTTTTGTTGGATGTCAAAGTGCCTTTGAAAAAACTCGTCTTAATCACGATTTCCTTCTTTCCAATTTCAATGGTTAAACACAACAATATCACTTCAATACTTTCTCAAAAATATTCCCTTAGACACAAAATAATCACAACTCAATTTATGCCTTATTTCTCCCTTTAAAAATAACACTCATCATAACATACATAAAAAATAATTTCTTTGATACACCTTATAAAATCCAACTTAAAATAATATCCAACACCATAAAATATTAACCAAAGACCTTACAATCCTTTCAAAACCTTTGAGAAAATAACATTAAAAATTTAATCTTACAAAACCCTTATAACTCCCTTGCAACCTTAGAACCAAATAAAAATATGCAAAACTTAACTTTTAAATGCCCAAACTATATTTCGGAATTTTCGACGACCAATTATCAAAGCATACCTCTTTCTTTCCAAAAGGGAATTCGGTGAGATTTGATCCATCGTCTCCTCTATATTAAGTGCCTTAGCGCTTGGGAGCCCACTGCATGGGCTCCCAAGGCCCACGTGAAGGAAGTATAAGATCCTTCCTTTTATGCCTCTGTCGTCGTCTTGTTTTTCACAAATTTTGTACGCTTTCTCTCTTCCTTGGACGTAGCACAAATTACAAAGCTCACAATATATTTCAAGGTATGGTAATTTTTGGTGGTGTGAGAATTCCTCCTTTTATACACATTTTTGAACTTCTCACGTTGGTGCTATTTCATTCGAAATCTAATTTCAAATTTTATTTTCAATAATCCACCTTAGGGTTTTTAACCTTAGCTTAAATTAATTTATAATTAATAAATAATTAATTTAAATAACTTTATAAGTTAAATAAATTAACTAATAAATTAATTTAAAATTTATTTATAATTAATTTTAAACTTCCTTTGTATAATATTATAAAAGAATATTATAATATTATTTATTTGGGCTTTTTCTTGCACTTTGGACCTCATCTAACTTCCTGGAATTGGGTCTTGAAACTAAAACTGAAACAGATGCTACCAACTGAAACTGCCACTGACTGGTGCTTTTAGTTCGACATCAATGACCACTTACTTTTGACATCAATGACAACTTATCACTCAAAATATCCAACAATCTCCCCCTTTTTTAGTGATGGCAATCCAAATTCTTTTTACCAAATCTTGACCTTTTTCTTGTTCTGCTTCCCCTGGGAAACTGCTCCCCTTGACTTAATGCTCTCTCCTTAAACCAAATATCTCCCCCTTTGAAATCAATGGCAAAAGGTTACCTTTGGGGCTTAGGGCTAAGAATTAATCTCTTAGCTTAGCCCCTCCCCCACCTCCTCTTGAGGTGGTTAATTTTGGGATGAGAGTATTTCTACTCCTAGAAAGCACTGGTATTTACCTTTATCTTATTTCCTTCTCATATGATCCTTCTAATTTCTTTGAATGTTCTTTTTCCTATTTCTATCCATGTCCACATTCTTATTCCTATTCCTATCCATGCCCATATTCCTCTTCATGTTCCTATCCATGCCCATATTCCTGTTCCTGTTCCTATCCATGCCCATATTCCTATTCCCTGTTCCTGTTCCTGTTCCTGTTCCTATTCCTGTTCCTTTTCATGCTTGATTATGGAATGTATACTCTACACAAGTTTGCTATATGTCCATCATTATTGCACTTATAACACTTAATGTCATTATTCCTTGGAGGCACAAAAGTTTTAGGATTTTTCATAGTGAAGCCATATCCTTTTCTATCATGAACCCTGCAATTCATTGCCTTGTGACCAAACTAATTACATGAGTAGCAATACCCATGGAAAATCTGCCTATTTTTGAAATTCCCATTTTCCTATATTTCATGTATCCTACATTGTGAAGCCATATTTCAAAACCTGTCACACAAGAAACATCTTCCATTGAAATTTCCTTGTCTTGACCTCATTGGTCTCTTAGTCTCTCTTAACCTATTCTAATTTTTGTTCCATCTGTTTCTTCTATGTACATTGTTCCTTTCCTTGTTGAACTTCTTATTGTCCAACTCATCCTCAGATGTCTCACTTTCTCTTACACTATCTTCCTCTGAAGTTTCTTCTTTTGAAGTTTTTTCTTCTTCAGAACTTGAGGTTGACTCTTCTTCTTGTTTCTTTTGAGTTTGTTCAAAACCAAGACCTATTTTGTTTGTTGACCTTCTTTGTACCTTGATCATCTTATCCAAAATATTTGAACTCTTTCCAAACTTGTGTAGCTTACTCTTGGATTTTTCTAAATCTTCCCTTAGTAGAGCTACTTCTTTTTCTAACCTTTCACATTATAAGACCTTTGTTTCTAACTTATCCTTGAACTTATATGTCTTAGCCATTGACTTGTTTAGATCCTCTATAAGATTTCTTCTCTCTTCATCTATTCTTGAAACTGAAACTCAAGTTTAGAGTTTTGATTTCTTACCTTGTTTACTATGTCAAGAGCATAAATAAGTTCTACCTTAAGATCATATCCTTCTTTATCTGATTTCTCATCTATTTGTTTTCCTTTGTCTACATCTTCATTTTATTTTGACTTGTCTTCTATAGGATCACCTTTTTCTTCTTCTAGTGCCATTAGAATATTTTCTTATGGTCCTTCAAGTGCATCCTCATATTCATCATCACTGAAACTATAACCATTCCTTGTACAACTATCTTCAAGATGTCCAAAGTTACCACATCTAAAACACTTGATAATTATTGGTGACCTTTTCTTGACTTCTTCCTTTTCTTCAATTATAAATAGGACTTCATATTTATCATTATCTGAAAAACTAGCATCACTATCACTTGAGTACTTACTTTCCTTGTTTGCATAGTAGCTCCTATTTTGTCTTTGGAAGAAATTCTTCCCTTGTATGATTTTTTCATCCTTGCCTTTCTCTTAGTACCTATATATTTCTGATTCCCTGTTCCTGTGATCCTATTTTTCTTCATCATTGTTATTTTTAGCTTCTTGAAAATTAGTTGCATAGTGACCATAATTTTCACAATTGAAACATCTAACAGATTTTGTATCTTTAAATCTTATTGAATCCTTATTCCTTCTACCATAATTAGCTTCTTCATCACTGGATGACTCATTGCTTGATTCTAACTTCTTAACATTTGTATTCTTAGTAGCTTTGAATGTTTCTTCCTTATGGGGTTTAGGTTCTTTTGTTCTTAACTCAAAAGTTGTAAGAATAACAAGCAACATATCTCTTTTCAAAGAATCACCATCCTTTGATTCTTCTATAGCAGAAATATTTTAACTAAATATTTTTGGAAGAGATCTTAAGACCTTATCACAAACATCCGATTATTCTATCTTAAGTCCAATTCCTTGCATAGCATTAACAACTTCATCAACTTGAAGTAGATAAGTACTAATATTTTCCGCATCCTTCATTCTTAACTCTTCAAATTATCCTTTGAGATTTTGTATCTTTGTTTTTTTGACACCTTTATCTCCTTCATATATACTTTGCAACTTATTTCAAATTCCTTTTGCATCTTGACAATGCATAAATTTTATGGACTTTTTTCTATGCAAACCTCTCAAAATTGCATTCATTGCTTTTGAATTGTAATTTTGTAGAAGCTTACCTTCCTTATTTGTAGGTGGATTAAATGGGGTATGTATCCATTTTCCACTGCTTCTCAAATTTCATTGCCAAGATCCATCAAGTGAATATTCATTATAATGCTCCAATATATATAATCACTTCCATCAAATATTGGTGTAGGATTATTTGAGGACACATTATTAGAATCCATTGTGTTCTTGAAATATTTTCATTCAAGATGTTAAACTCTTCCGAAGGAACCCACTCTAATACCAATTGAAGAACACAAAATTATATTGAGAGGGAGGTGAACAGTATAAGATCACTTTTTACTTTCTTTCCCAATCAATTTTATGCAATGTATAAATAACAATATCAATACGAGTAATCAAAGCAATACATAAATCACCACACATGATAGAGACACCAAATTTATGTGGTTCACCCAATGTGGGCTACTCCACGGAGAAAATATTTTACTAAAATTTTCTCAATGAATCTCTTGGGAATATTTTCTCTATTACAATGGTTATGGACCTCTATCCAAAGGAGACAACAATCCCCTAATAAATTTTGTGGATCTCTATCCATAGGAGATACCAATCGCCTAATTCTACTCTGGCTGGTGATCCTCTAGAAGACATTTGCCTCCACTAGCCAGGGTTATGCATAAGAGGTAGTACCAAAAAAGTATTTATAAATTTGGGGTGAATCAAGGTGAATCATGTATAAACTATGGGGCAAATTTTTCAAAATTTTGCAAAAACATTATCAAAATATGGCGAATTTTAAAAAAATTTGCACATAAATTATAAACATATTTGGGACCATGTTTGACCTATTAAATCATCTTAAAAATTCATAAAACTACCACCATTATATCGGCCCTAAAAATATCTTTCCAACGAGTACAAATATGCCTATGTTTAGATATATTTTGATGCCTAAAACTGTAAAATGATTATCAATCGCCATCTACCACTCACCATCTTCCACTCGTCATATGCCACTCACCTTGTGCCACTCGCCATGTGCCACTCACCATATGCCACTTGCCTTGTGCCACTCGCCATCTGCCAGTCACCACATGGTGACTGGCAAAAGGCGATTGCCAGATGGTGACTGATAATCATTTTACAATTTTAGACATCAAAATATATTCAAATATAGGTATATTTATACTCATTGGAAAACTCTTTTTGAGCCTGATCTAATGGTGGTATTTTTATGAAGTTTTGAGATGATTTAGTAGGTCAAAATCTACCTTAAATGACATTACCTCATTATCACCATCTTTGGGACCATGTTCAACCTATTAAATCATCTTCAAACTTAATAAAAATACCACCATTAGATATGGCTTGAAAAGATACTTCCAATGAGTACAAATATGCCTATGTTTGGATATATTTTGATGCCTAAAATTATAAAATGATTTTTCAATCACCATATGCCAGTTGCCATCTACCACTCACCATATGCCACTCGCCTTGTGCCACTTGCCATGTGCCACTCACCATATGTCAGTCGCCATCTGCCAGTCACCATCTGTCAGTTGCCTTATTCTAGTCGCCTTCTACTAGTTGCCACATGGCGATTGGTAGAATGCGACTGGCATAAGGCGATTGGTAGATGGCGAATGGCAGATGGTGATTGATAATCATTTTATAATTTTAGGCATCAAAATATATCCAAACATAGGTATATTTATACTCTTTGGAAAGCTCTTTTCGAGCCTGATCTAATGGTCATATTTTTATGAAGTTTTGAGATGATTTAGTAGGTCAAAATCTACCTTAAAATTACATTAACTCCTTATCACCATTTTTGGAACCATGTTTGGCCTAGTAAATCATATTCAAAATTCATAAAAATACCACCATTAGGTCGGGCTTGAAAAGATCTTTCGAATGAGTACAAATATACCTAGATATATTTTGATGCCTAAAATTGTAAAATGATTGTCAGTCACCATTTTCTAGTTGCCATATCCCAATCGCCATATTCCACTCGCCTTGTGCCACTTGCCATGTGCCACTCACCTTGTACCACTCGCCATATGCCAATCACCTTATGCCAGTCACCTTCTTCCAGTCGCCACATGGCAACTAGTAGAAGGTGACTGCAGAAGGTGACTGGCAGATGGCGACTGGTAGATGGCAACTGGTAGATGGTGATTGATAATTATTTTACAATTTTAGACATCAAAATATTTTCAAACATAGGTATATTTGTACTCGTTAGAAAGCTCTTTTTTAGCTCGATATATTGGTGGTATTTTTATGAAGTTTTGAGAAGTTTTAGTAGGTCAAAATATACCTTAAATGACATTACCTCCTTATCACCATATTTGGGACCATGTTCAACCTATTAAATCATCTTCAAACTTAATAAAAAAATACCACCATTAGATCTAACTTGAAAAGAGCTTTCCAACGAGTACAAATATACCTATGTTTGAATATATTTTGATGCCTAAAATTATAAAATGATTTCCAATCACCATATTCCAATCACCATCTTCCACTCGCCTTGTGCCACTCACCATGTGCCACTCGCCATATGTCAGTCGCCATCTGCAAATCACCATATTCTAGTTGCCACATGGCGACTAGCAGAAGGCGACTGACATAAGGTGACTGGAAGATGGCGATTGGCATATGGCGATTGATAATGATTTTATAATTTTAGGCATCAAAATATATCCAAACATAGACATATGTATACTCGTTGGAAAGCTCTTTTTGATCCTAAGCTAATGGTGGTATTTTTATGAAGTTTTCAGATGATTTAGTAGGTCACATTCTACATTAAAATAACATTAACTCCTTATCACCATTTTTGGAACCATGTTTGGCCTAGTAAATCATATTCAAACTTCATAAAAATACCACCATTAGATCGAGATTGAAAATATATTTTCAACAAGTACAAATATACCTATGTTTAGATATATTTTTATGCCTAAAATTATTGTCAGTCACCATTTTCCAGTTGCCATCTACCAATCACCATATGCCACTTGCCTTGTGCCACTCACCATGTGCCACTCGCCTTGTACCACTCACCATTTGCCAGTCGCCTTATGCCAGTTACCTTCTGCTAGTTGCCACATGGCGACTGGTAGAAAACGACTGATAGAAGGTGACTAGAAGATGGTGATTGGCAGATGATGACTGATAGATGGCGATTGATAATTATTTTACAATTTTAGACAAAAATATTTTTAAACATAAGTATATTTGTACTTGTTGGAAAGCTCTTTTCGATCCTGATATAATGGTGGTATTTTTATGAAGTTTTGAGATGATTTAGTAGGTCAAAATCTACCTCAAAATGATATTACCTCCTTATCACCATTTTTAGAACCATTTTTGACCTAGAAAATCATCTTCAAACTTCATAAAAATACCACCATTATATCGGGCTTGAAAATATCTTTCCAACGAGTATAAATATGCCTATGTTTGGATATATTTTGATGCCTAAAACTAAAAAATGATTGTCAATAACCATCTTCCAGTTGCCATCTGCCACTTGCCATATGCAACTTGCCTTGTGCCACTCGCCATATGCCACTCACCTTGTTCCACTCACCATATGCCACTTGCCTTGTGCCACTCACCATCTTCCAGTCGCCTTATGTCAGTCGCCTTATGCCAGCCACCTTCTATCAGTTGCCACATGGCGATTGGCAGAAGACAACTAGAAGATGGTGATTGATAGTATGAGAGTTGTTGTTATGGTTAACTATATATAATGGGGTACAAGGGGTGAATTAGGCGAGATAATTTTTATTTTTAATAAATTTAGGGCAAAAATTATGCGGGAAACCTTATGACAATGGGGTGAATTTACCCTTAAAAAAATTGGATCCCAAAATTTTTGGGTGAACAGGCCGACCTTTATGGTCCCAAAATTCATAAAATTAACATTTTGGAAATTCGAATATTCGTGCCAAATTACAAAATTTTCCACTATGAAAAACCCTGCCACTTGCCTTAGAAAATGGAACTCTATCTACATAATAAACCTATCCTCCCTACTCTGGCTGGAGACCTCTATCCTCAAATCCATCACCTCCAAAGCTATGTCTCAAATCTGCACTAAACATAGTCATTTGGTCTAGCACAAATCTATCATCAATCTCTGTCTTTGGTCTAGCACAAACCTGTCTTCAAATCTGCACCAAACTCTATCCTTGAATCTGTACTAAACACAGTCCTTCGATCTAGCACAAATCTATCCTCAAGACTTTACTCAAAGCTTCACTCAATCTCAAATAAACTCTACTGGATCTGTCCCAAACCTTAAATCAAGGTTTGAACAAATCAATCAATCAACTCTACTCACAAGTCTTTTCAAAGACTTATCTCAAATTTGCCTTGTAAGCTTCCACAAAAATCTCACACCAATCTATCCTCAAGTCCTCTCTAGAACTTGTACAATCTGCTCAATAAGTCCTCTCAAGAACTTATCCAAATATACTCTTAATCTGTATTGTAATCTTCCACAAAATCTTACCCAAATCTGTCCACAAGTCTTATCAAAGACTTACCTCAAATCTGTTCAACAAATCCACACTAGAACTTGTCCAATCTCATAGAAACATAAAGAGAATTTTTAGAGACTCAATATGCTCTACACTCATCACAATGCTCAATCAATTTCAATCACTCTCTTAGAAACATATACAAAATTTTTAGAGACTCAATATGCTTCACATTCACCTCAATACTCAATCACTTACAATCACTCTCTTAGAAATATATAGAGAATTGTTAAAGACTCAATATGCTTCACATTCACCTCAATAATCAATCACTTTCAATCACTCTTTTATCATAGAAACATATAGAGAATTGTTAGAGACTCAATATGCTTCACACTCACCAATACTCAAACTCTTTCTCAAAACAATTCAGAATATAGAATAATTTGTTTCACAGAACTTGAACAATCACTTCACACATCCACTTGACTAGGCTTAACCAACTCTACTCAATCAATCACTCAACAAAATGATCCTTGCTCACAAACCCTACTCCAAGCATATGAATACTCACCCAAATATTTTCAATAATGCTTTATCAACCACTCTCACATAACAATGATACTCATGTTATTTCCAAACCCTAGTTCAAGTTCTTCACCCAACAACTCACTTCAACAACAATGCTTATAAACAAGGTTTTATCAACAACTCTTAATTCCAGAAAACCTTGAAGTAATAAATCAAAACACTCTCAACAATGCTAACCAAACAATCCTTTTCACTCCAACTTTCCATTCACAATTTTCAACAATCACTCACTAGGAAGAATATGTCCATACCTTTTGTTGGATGTCAAAGTGCCTTTGGAAAAACCTGTCTTATTAATCACAATCTCCTTCTTTCCAATTTCAATGGTTAAACACAACAATATCACTTCAATAATTTCTCAAAAATATTCCCTTAGACACAAAATAATCACAACTCAATTTATGTGTTATTTCTCCCTTTAAAAATAACACTCATCATAACATACATAAAAAATAATTTTTTTGATACACCTTATAAACTCCAACTTAAAATAATATCCAACACCATAAAATATCAAACAAACACCTTACAATCCTTTCAAAACCTTTGAGCAAATAACATTAAAAATTAATCTTGCAAAACCCTTATAACTCCCTTGCAACCTTAGAACCAAATAAAAATATGCAAAACTTAATTTTTAAATGCCCAAACTATATTCTGAAATTTTTGGCGACCAATTATCAAAGCATACCTCTTTCTTCCCCAAAAGGGGATTCGGTGAGATTCGATCCGCCATCTCCTCTATCCTAAGTGCCTTAGCGCTTGGGAGCCCATCGCGTGGGCTACTAAGGCCCATGTGAAGGAAGTATAAGGTCCTTCCTCTTATGCCTCCACCGTCATCTTGTTTTTCATGAATTTTGCATGCTTTCTCTCTTCCTTGGATGTAGCACAAATTACAAAGCTTGCAATATATTTCAAGGCATGGTGATTTTTGGTGGTGTGAGAATTCCTCCTTTTATACACATTTTTGAACTTCTCCTCATGTCGGTACTATTTCATTCGAAATCTAATTTTGAATTTTATTTTCAATAACCCACCTAGGGTTTTTGACCTTAGCTTAAATTAATCTATAATTAATAATTAATTTAAATAACTTTATAAGTTAAAAAATTAACTAATAAATTAATTTAAAATTAATTTAATATTAATTTATAATTAATTTTAAACTTCCTTTGTATAATATTATAAAAGAATATTATAATATTATTTATTTGGGTTTTTTCTTGCACTTTGGACCTCATCTGACTTCCTGGAACTAGGTCTTGAAACTAAAATCGAAATGGATGCTGCCAACTGAAAATGCCACTAACTGGTGTTGTTAGTTTAATATCAATGACCACTTACTTTTGACATCAATGACAAATTATAACTCAAAATGTCCAACAGGACCACACTTGGATGGGAGGCCAACCGCTATAGAGGATTGGGACTGCACCCCATAATAACATGGAAAAAATGATCAAAAAAGATAAAATTGGGCAATAGACGGTGGATGCAGGTAAATGGCACAAGGAATAAGACTGACACGAGGGTAATGTGTGAAAAATTTTGACCCTCTCTAAAAAACCATAGTAATGAGTGTCTTGAAAAGATAAAATCCATCATGAAAAAGATCGATTTGAAAAAGGTGATCATGAGAAGATACAAATCATGTGAAATATTAAAGCCTAGAGAACACCACCTTTTTGATCTTCTAAACCTGAAATAATGGATATTATGCATTTTTATGATTTTGGACTTTTTCCAACTTGGCGATTTCATCACCTTCGTCTGGAAGGAATCTCCTTCTATGATAACTTTCCCAGGGAAATGCTTGATAAATTGAAGACCCCTCCATACTACTTTTTCTTCAGCCAAATTATTTGATTGATCTCCCAAATATTCTACAAAGGCAAATATGGAATTTCCCTTGTGATCCCTTAGTATTCCACTTGCTCCAGCTCTTCTTGGATTTCCTTTAGATGCTCCATCAAAATTTAACTTGACCCAGTCCTGAGGAGGAGGTATCCATTTGATGTTATTTTTCAAAATTTGAGATTTACTCGGGTTAGGATTCTCTAAGAAAACATGAAAGGATCGAAGTAGGGAAGCTTAAAATCAGAGGATAGGAAAAGGATCAAAATATTTTTCCAGAGCATTTTCTTTTGCAAAAAAGATAATTCTATTAGTGATGGAATATAAATCCTTAGCTTCCCTTGGAAAGACTCATCTATTTCTGTCTAGCAAAATCTACCAAAGATAATGATGAAGGTAAAATTTCCACATTCCTTTGAGATAGGGAATGCTAAAAGGATTGGGCCATTAAGAAAATAAATTAACTAGGGACGGAGGTTTGACCCAACTAATTTGAAACTTTTGGAAAAGCTTATTTAGGATTGAACTAGAAAAAGGACAGAACAAAAAGATATGGCTTGTAGACTCCCAATCAGAAAGACATAGGAAGCATATATTAGGAAGAGAAATTTCATGTTTGATGAGGTTTTCAAAAGTGAGTATCCTATCTTGAATAGCAATCCAAGAAAATAAGGATACCTTTGGAGTTAGGTGCTTTGTCCACACTAGCTTGAAAGGAATAAGTACTTCTTCAGGGGTTAGGATGAGTTGATAGGCTGATTTGACTAAAAATTCCCCTGTGTCTAAAGGTTCCCATATGGGTTGATCTTTGTCAATCCTTGATGGAATCATAAAGTCAAATAAAAGGGCTTCCAAGGACAAGATTTCTACTGATAGATTGGGACATTGAATCCTTTCAACAACCTGGTGGCCAAATAGAGGATAAGTGAAATTCTTTAAAACTCTGAATCCTAGGATTTGTAAGAGTGGCTGGTTTCCTAACCACTTATATTTCTAAAATTTGATTGATTTCCCATCACCAACCTACCATCTTAGGCCCTTTATTAGAAATCGTTTTGTTGTGTTGATGGATTTCCAGAAAGTTGATCCCATAGAAGGTGCCCTATCGGATAAGAATTTAGATTCCTGAAGGTATTTCCTTTTGAAAATATTGAACCATTCCAATTGATCTCCTGAAACTAATCTCCAAGCTTATTTTTCTAGAAGAACCAAGTTTAACAGATTTATCCTTCTAAGGCCAATTCCTCTCTAATCCTTTGGCTTGCAAACTTTCTCCCAAGAAACTAAGTGAAATTTATTCTTATTTTCAAACCCTGTCTAAAGGAAATATTTTTGGATTTGTTCAATCTTATGATAAACCTTAGAAGGGGCTTTAAAAATTGAAAGAAAATAAATAGGTATTCTCTGCAAGCAAGCCATGGAAGGACCGCTTTTCTTGCCTAGGATAAAACATTGCCCTTCCAACCTGTTAGTTTTTTGGAATATTTCAATGACATTGTTCCAAAGGTTTTCATAAGCATTGCCCACGAATAAAGGCAATCCAAAATAAGTGGTTGGCAATATAGAAATAGCACATCCTAAATTATTTGCTATTTTGAGTTGTCTTCTATAAGGAGTGCTACGGAAAAATAACTTACTCTTCTGGAAGGTCACCTTCTGGCCTGTCGCTTCCTCATAAAGCAGGAAAATATGTTTGATGACCTTAGCTTCAACAACAGAGGCAAAGGTGGATAATAAGTTATCATCAACGAATTTTTGATGGGTGATAGGATTTGTTTGAGAAGTCACCTTAATTCTATATATTAATTGTGACCTTCTAGCTACATGAATTGATATTCCTAACACCTTGGAAACAATGATAAATAAGAGAGGGGAAAGAGAATCCCCTTGCCTTAAGCCTCTGCTTCTAGGAAAATATCCAGTAGGTGAGCCATTTATTAATACAAAGAACCAAGTAGAAGAAATACAACCACTAATCAAATTGACCCAATCCTAATGAAAACTAAATTTAGTTAAGACAACTAAAAGAAAGTCCCAATTTAGCCTATAATAAGATTTTTTCATGTCCAACTTTAATAGGAAGGCAACCTTTTTGGTGTGAGAAGTAGAATGCATAGCTTCATGAATCAAGATGATCCCATCCAAAATGGATCTTCCTCGAACCGAACCTCCTTGATAATGATCAATAATCAAAGGCATAAATTCCTTCACCCTGTTGGCTAAAGCTTTGGTTAGTATTTTGTATAAAATATTACAAAGGATCACAAGCCTGGAATCATTGAAGTATTTGGAATTAGGGCTTTTGGAATTGAGAGCAATAAAAGTGGAGTTGACACTTCGTGGAATAATATTTGCTGACTGAAACTCTTTAATCGCTTCACACACATTAGGATCCACAAAATCCCAAAAATCCAAAAAAAACCTTGGAGAAAATTTGTCAGGACCAGGGGCCTTATTAGGTTTCATGGAAAATAGGGCATGCTTAATTTCATCATCAAAAATATTGGCTAATAACTTATGATGGATGTCCTTTGAAATGGAATGAGGTATATTTTGGAGCAAATAATCTTTGGCCTCACTAGAGTTGCTATCCAAATGAGGATTTTCAAGTAACTGCATAAAATGGGATATACCTTCAGATATGATTTCTTTAACATCTAAGGTGATGCTTTCGTCCTGTTGAAGTAATTCCTTAATTCAATTTTTGCTTCTATTTCTCAGGGTAGATATGTGGAAAATTTTTGTGTTGGAATCACCTTCCTTAAGCCAGATTTCTCAAGATTTTTGTCTCCAGAATGTTTCTTCACACTTAAGGATATTATAATATTCTGACAGGAGACTTCTTTCTTCATTCCTCAGCTCAACATCATAGTTATGGCCCATCATAATATCATTCCCAATTACTTCCAGGCAATTTTTGATTACCTATTTATTCTTGAATAGATTTCCAAAAATATATCTATTCCAAATCTTGAGATTTTCTTTGATCATTTTTAGTTTTTGTCCCTGTCTATATGATGATGATCCTTGAATGTTTGCCTGCCACCATTGAATAATTATATCTCTAAAATTTGGGTGTTGCATCCACATGGCTTCAAATATAAAAATAATCCTAAAATTCTTTGGGCTTTTGGTTTCCAATAGAAGTGGGCTATGATCTGAGCCAATTTTGGGAAGATATTGAAGATTGGCATCCCCCCAATTTCTAGTTGCTTCTTGAGAAAAGAGAACTTTGTCAAGTTTAACCTAGATTAATTGGTTTTCACTTTTCCTATTAGTCCATGTAAATTGATTGCCTTTCAAATTCACATCCATCAAGTTGCTAGAGTTAATAAAATATTGAAAATCTTCCATGCTCATTGTAATGGATCCCAAGCCACCTCTCTTATCAGAAGGGTACAGAGGAGTGTTAAAATCTCCAGCTAAAATCCACAAGAAATTTGGGATGGTTTTCCTCAAGTTTGTTAAATATTCCCAAAGCTTGGACCTTCCAGGGATAGAATTCAGGGCATATATATTGGTGAGGACCCATGGAAAATTGGTATATTTGTAAAAAAAAGGATGCTAGCCAAAACATCGCTGGAATGAATTAATCTACCTTCTAACTTTTTTGGATTCCAAAAGCATAAGAGACCCCCTGAAGAACCCCTTGCACTGCAGGAAATATACACTATTTTTCCATATATTTTTACATAGATCCTCAACTAAAGAGTCTCCAGTTTTAGTTTCTTGCATCAAAAATATGGTAGGATTAATTTCTTTTCTTAATGACTTGGCTAACCTTTGCTTCACCATGCCATTAAGTCCTCTCACATTTCAGGAGAGTATTTTCATTTATATGATTTGAAAGCCCTTTTTCCCCCCTTTCCTTAATGTTGGGGGGTTTGGTGCATTTGGATTCATCCTTGCTCTAACTTAACCCTATGGAAAATAGGGTTTTTTGTATCCTACTTGCTATTTCCTCTGTTAATCCCTATTTCCAGTGGTTAACTATTGAAGTTCTACCCTTTTTCTTTTCTCCTCCATAATCAATTAGAGATTTCTTGAAGCTTATAGTTTACTTTGGGCTAAAAATTTGAGGATTTATTCTTTGAACTATCGGTCTTGAAGATCCAGGGCTAGGTACTGGGATTGCAACGTCTTCAATTTGGTTCCATTTGCAAATATTAACAGAGCTACCAGGGAGAGACTCAATGAGGGGGCTTGAGGATCTTGAGCATTGGTTCCCACTCTTAGGTTTAGGGGACAAATGATGAAGCTGGATATTACTTATCGGATTAAGAGATTTGATAGATTCCAAACTCTTTTCCTCATTAGGGAAGGATTTGGAGGTTGGTTCAAAACTATGAATAATCTCCATATTTTGGTTATCACCAGAAAGTAAGTCAGAAATAACTTGATACTTGTTTGGGAGAGCAAATAAAGAACTTACCTCTTCCTTGTGCATTTCTTGGACTGTTGTGGAAATCTATTTGCCCTTGTCAGCTACTTGAGAGGAATATTGGGGCTCTATTGAAGCACCTCCCTAAGGATGGTCATTCCTGCTGATATTTTGGTTTTGGTTTCTGATTGGTCTGAATACCCATCCCTTTGATGAAGGAAATTTCCTCCTCTCAAAGGTTAGGCAAACGAATCCAGATAGGAGCATAATTAATACTCTATGATTTAGGATTGAAATCAAGAGATCATCACCTTAGAAATCAACTCTTCCTCCCTATAAACCAAGGACCACTAGTGATAATCTAGCTTGCATCATCATGATTGTTGAGCCTGATGCCAAAGAAACCCCTAGAGAGGCCAAAAATTTCCATACACCCATTGACCTTCCATTTGGAGTGAGCCCATCTCCTAATGGTTTCAAGGTCGGGCCTTCCTCCAATAAGCTTTCCAACTAATGAGAAATTTTCCATAGAAAGGTAGTTGGAAATGATACTTGCAGGGACCTTAACTTTTATCCCCTCAAGTTCTAGGGAAAAAGAGGAAATCCTGGGACTGCTAGAACCTCCACCAAGGAATTTTGTGAAGGATGGCTTTTTATTAGTGGGTCCCTTGACCAGGGTGGACCCAGGATTGATTCCTTTGTCAAGAGGTTCATCCCCCAAAAAAGGGTAAATTTTCCAACTGCCTTATCCAAATTTGACTTACCATCCTTAGGAACAATAGAAGGGACTCCATCCTAGCTACCCCTGTGACCTTCCTCCCATGCTTTGGAAATTCAAACTTGGTCATTCCCACCATCCATAATTTGAATTATTGCGCTCCTGCCTGAACAGTGTTTGCATCCCCTTTCATCCTTTCCTCTATATTTTGATTATTCTAGTCTAGAGGGGGATTAGCCATATTTAATAGCTTTCTCTTTAAGACTAAATTTTAGAATATTTTTTTAGGGATGGACCTCTACTATATCTTCCTACCTCTTTCTAGAACTTTTTTGTATCTTGAATCTCTATAAAGGTCAATATGGCTTAAGTCTATCTTCATATAGACCACCTCCATTTTGAAAAACTCTTTCAAAATAGGTAACCTTGATCTTCTATTTCTAATGTTGCTGATTTTCTACTCTTTGTCTTCTTGTTGTCAATGTCAAGGTCTGAGTGACCTAAAATATTTTGAATCTTCTTTATGTCAAGGTCTATATTCAAGATCTAAATATTTTTATCTCTTATATCAAGGTTTATGACCTGAATCTTCAATATCAAGGTAAATTTCTATATGAACTAATACTTTAATATCTTGTAACTTTAATTAACATCTACTTGATGAAAATGATATATCTTCCTTGATATATCCTTCTCCTATTATGCTTTCTCTTGCACTTAGAAGATGAAATTCTTCTCTATCTATTGTAGGAAGCTTCTCATAATTCTGGTGATCAATCTCTACTACAACTCTATATCAATAACGTCTTAGGTCATACCTAAAAACTCAAACCTCTAATTTCAAGGTGACACTAAATTTACTTGATGCCTCAATCAAATTCAAGATGACTTGATTCTTTAGAATTATTCAACTTCCTGCTGAGTTGATAGAAATCAATATCAAGGAATATTTCTATCCCTAAAATACTTCTATATTTTAAATCAATATCAAGGATTGGCTATGTCCCTGAATGATCAACTATCTCAAAGTTGATATGTCTTCCAATATAACTGAGTCCTAGTCTTCATTGGTTATAATCATGGAAAGACTCTATAGATGAGTCTTGGTATTCACTAGTTATGCTTCAACCATGGAAATACTCTATAGTTGAGTCTTGGTCTTTATTGGTTAGTTTCCAACCATGGAAAGAATATAGCCTTTTTACTCACTATGACCTTCTAATAGAATCTGAGTCACATTGTCCTTAAAGTGGATAGACTTTAAATCAATTTCATCAAACTAGACAAAATTAATTTTTGTAAGTGGATAATAAACTTTATCAATCTAGACAAAGTTTAGTGGTAGCTCTGATACCACTGATGGCTTTTTAAGCCTTAATACTACCTTAAATATCATATATTAAAAATCATATAATTGAATATAATATAGAAACAATACAGTAAGGTCAAGATTATGATATGAGTAGATTAATATGAGAAAATTAATAAGTAGAAAGGGTTATAATATATCAAAAAACATTCACTAATAAACAACAATATGAATGTAAATAGCCTAAATAATACATGTACAAATCATGTAGAACATATTACAATATTAATTGATCAAAATGTATGTAATATTTATTACTCCTCTTTCTATTACAATAATGATATATCTATAATATGATATTGATTATCAGAGACTTGGATACTTTTTTTTTTGGTAAATAAGGAACAAATTCATTACAATCGGGTTTTACAGGTTGACCCAAAACCTATTACAAAATCAGCACAAAGCTTAAGCGGAACAAGACCTCAATAGGGACAGTCTGACGTTAGCCCCCTACTAGGGCCACACAGCCAACAAAGAGCAACATGCTTACAAAGGATTACACACACCTTAGAACACAGGCAGTCGACAATTTTGCCTCCTAACAATTACTCTTCTCTTTTGGTCACGAAACTATGACATGTCACGATATCGCAACACTTTTCCTTCCTCTTTCTTTTCTCTTTTGGTCATGAAAAAGCGACATGTCATGAGATCATGACACTTTTCCTACTCGCTCTTTCTCTTCTCTTTTTGAAAATACGACATGTTGCGAAATCATGACACTTTTTCCCTCTTGCTTATTCTATTCACTTTTGGTCACGAAAAAGTGACATGTCGTGATATCGCGACATCATTTCTTTCATTCTAAACATGTTGTGAAATTGTAACACTTTTCCTTCCTCCTCTTTCTTTTCTCTTTTGTTCATGAAAAAATGACATGTCGCGAAATCATGACACTTTTCCTTCCCACTCTTTCTCTTCTCTTTTGGTCGTGAAAATTTGACATGTTGCGATATCGCGACACTTTTCCCTCTTGCTTATTCTCTTCACTTTTGGTTGCAAAAAAGTGACATGTCACGATATCGCTACACCCTTTCTTTCATTCTGAACATGTCGCAAAATCGTGACACTTTTTCTTTCCTCCTCTTTCTCTTCTCTTTTGGTCGCGAGAATGCGACATGTAGCGATATCACGACACTTTTCCTTCTCGCTTTTGCTCTTCTCTTTGGGTCACGAAAAGATGACATGTCACGAAATCGTGACACTTTTTTCATCTTGCTCTTTCTCTTATCTTTTGGTCGCGATAAACCGACATGTCGCGATACCACAACACTTTTTCCTTATTGCTCCTCTTCTCTTTTGGATGCGAAAATCTGACATGTCGTGAAATCGTGACCCTTTTTTATTCAAGCTCAACTATGACTCAACACTTACATGACACTTGTGCATATCCTACATATTCACACTTACGTAAAAGGGGAATATAACTTACACTGTAAACTATGACTCAACGCTAATCTAATATTTACATATGTACCATGAAGGTACCATGGGGGTACATTAACATGCATTAAATAATGTAATATACTCCAACACACCCTTGTATTATATTATTTGGTTATTGAAGACTTTAGTCTTAAATCATATTTATATTCATTCTTCAAGATCTTGCAATGCATATGATCTTCTACTTCATCTTCATTAAGTTCTTCTACTTGCTTGATTTTATTCTAATTCCATCATTTTCTTCATGTTCTCCAATCTTTGTAGCTTCGAGATTACAAATTTCTTGAACTCTCTCAATGTCATCAGATTCTTGTACAAGAGTATTTCCTTTGCCTTTATATGATTCTTTATTTTTTTGTATGGAGACTTCTAAACATTCACTTAAAGCATCATAATATATTCCTAAGTTAGATGAACTTGGTTTATCAATATTGCATGAAGAATAAAATATTTTTTCTAGAAATGATTCATCAATTTTTACTTTCTTCTCAAGGGATTCAATCAACTCTTTTTGTTTCACATTTTCTTCTTTATGAAACTTAAGTGTGAGCAATGCCATATACATTATGCTACCAATATATAGAGGTATCATAATACTATTTTTTTCCATCATCACTTGCTTCAACAATTCTTGCATGTAAATAGTATTCAAATATTTCAAATTCTTTACCCATGGCTTCACTATAGATTAGTTTTGAAACTAAATCTATTTTTCCTTTAGATTTTTCAATCAAATTCTTGATCCCAAATTTTATGATATCTAATTTTTCTTTTCATATCATGGACTGCATATTGTCATCCATTAAATTTGTATATTTGCATCCCTTTGAAGTAGACATCCTTATAACTCCCTAGGTTTAAATAATTCAAAATTTCTAATTAAATCCTATGAAGTAGGAAAACCTTATATCTCCCTCGTTTTAGAAACTAAGAATGAATTTTGCAAATTTTGGTGTAGAAATCCTTTTGTCTCCCAAATAATTAAATTTGCAAAAATTCACAAACTTTTATTTTTTCAAAACTTTTTCAATAATAAAATTTAACTAGATATACTTAAAAAAACACAAAAACTTAAAAAAAATAAAATAAAGTATTTTCATTCCTTATCACTCCATTCTTAATGAAATGCTTCAAAACTAAATATTCAAATTACTAATCCAACTTAAATATAAACAAAATTAAAAAATAAATTCTATACTACTTATTACTCTGGTAGTCTTAAATTTAATCAAATTAACAACTGCTACTTATCACTCCATTAATTATTTAACTTCCACCTTATAAGAAATTAAATTAGTATCCTACTTATCACTCCAATAATCAAATATAATAATTCAATGTGAAACCTATTACTACTTAGGATGATAGTGATTGAGGAAGGGCATTTTTTGTAGGACTGCCCAAAATGTCAAACATGTTTCGGCCATATTTCATCATCCAGACTTAGATTGAGCTGAAATTTTGAGGGTAGATGCCTGAAAAATCCTAGAACATCTCCAAAAAAATTTAGATCATTTGGAGCATCACAGATCCTAGTGCATCCCTATGTGTGAACAATATTTTTGGCAAGCGACTGTGCAAGGGTTTCATCTGGGTTGAGTGCAAGCAGCTCTAGAGGTTGGTTTTTAGGGCCTTTAGGCCCTAGTAGCCAATATATTTGTGGTTTATACTCAATATTTTAGCAAGATATGGTGCAGGGTATCCAATATGGGTTAGAAATATTTCTTTCAATAGATCATGCTATGAACTTGAGTGACAACAACTTCCAATTTGCTACACAAAATAAAAGTGAAAACCATACCTTTCCACGGTGTCTAGGGTAAGGATTAAAGAGATCATGAAATAATTTTCAAGTAGCTGATAAAAAATGGCTCAGATCTCAAGTGAATCTGGTGCTAATATTGACCCATAAAATAAATCTACTATGAAAACCCCTATCAAGGTTAAGAATTTTGAAGAATCAACCCCAAAAATGAATTTTAGGGATGCTCTCTATGGTGGACAGCCTCAGCCCAATGCTAATATTAATATTAGGGCTTCCCATAAACCTCTAATAATGCCTAATATTGATCCTAAGAAAATAGAGTCGGGATATCTTAAAGCAGATGATGGAACTCCTATTGTTAAGCTTGATATGGGTAACATTCAGACTGGCATTGAAGATCTGGAAAAAAGAGGACTAATTTATCGGTTCATGGGTTATCGTCTAAGCCTATCATCCGAGCC
Organism: Wollemia nobilis; assembly: GCA_028583015.1. Classification (NCBI taxonomy): domain Eukaryota; kingdom Viridiplantae; phylum Streptophyta; class Pinopsida; order Araucariales; family Araucariaceae; genus Wollemia; species Wollemia nobilis. The sequence continues at coordinate 10,742,242 of JAQPPZ010001925.1, forward strand.
TATCTGCTTTCAAAGTCTGAGCTACAAAAATCTAGAAAACTAAAGGTGAATTACAAATATCTATTTATCCAAATGGTTATTTTCTTGTTTTATTTTCTAATAATGAAGATACAGATAAAACTTTTCAAGGGGGTCCTTGGTTTTTTGGAAGGGCAAGGATTTTCATGAAGCCATGTCATACTAAATTTAAAGTTGAAGAAGAGATGCCATATATAGCTCCTGTGTGGGTTAGACTTTTTGGTCTCCCTATTGAATTTTGGAATCCTACTATTTTTTCTTCAATTGGAAACTCTTTAGGAAATTTTATGATGACTATTGATTGTACTCAAAATTTTGAACATATTATTTATGCTCGGATTTGTGTTTTAATGGATTTTGACAAACCCCTACCTAAAAATATCACATTACAATTTGGGGAAGACACTTGGAAGGAAGTAGTGGACTATGAGAACATTCCTTTTCATTGTAGAATTTGCCATGAATATGGTCATTTGGCTAATGCTTTCCCAAATAAAATTCTTGATCAAAAGAAAGAAGATATAAACTCATCAGGTTTCAAAATGCCTAAGAAGAAGAACACTAAAAAAAATTAGTTATGAAGGATCAATCAAAGTAATCTGTTAATATGTTTGAAATCCTTTCCACAAATGATGTCCCAAGTGAGGAAGAGGAAATAATGTAAACACAGATATTAGAAACTCAATTTAAATATGAAGGGAAGAACTCAGAGACAAACCAACAAATCAAAGGTTTTCAACAGAATAAAAAAGAAAGAAAATTTACACAAGAAAAACAATATTTTAAATGTCAAAACTTCAAATAATACAGGTCCTAATATAGACTTTGTTGAACCCTCTAGTAATATTTTGGCTATGTACGAACATTCTTCAAGGTCAAAAGCCATCTCAGATTCAATTGGAGTAAGTCAAGAAACAGAGGAAAAAATTGAATATGGATTCTAATCAAAATGCAGGTCACAAAACCAATCAATATCGTATGGTAAAAGAAGATGAAAAGCTTGTAGAGGAAGGTAAGATTAATGGCCTTCCAAATTTTTTTAGCCTTGGTATTAATGAATATCATCGCTTGGAATATTAGAGGACTCAAAGGGAGTCTTTCAAAACAAAATGAAATTAGAAGAATGATTCAGATAAATCATCCACATCTTGTTTTCCTTCAAGAAACAAAGATTTCAATGGAGGATATGGACTCAATTGCTAGTAAAATTTGGCTAGCTGGAAAAGTGGTTTCCCTCAATTCCAAGGGAACTTTTGGTGGCATTGCTTGTCTTTGGGACCCAAAAGAGGTAGTTATTCACCATATGGTTGGCATTTGGGGTCATTTGGCTATAGTTATTCAAAGTAGACATTCCAACCAAATTATGCTCTACATTACAGTTTATGCTCCAACTTTTTTGGAGGAAAAAAGAAGACAGTGGAAGGATATAACTCATATTATCTCTCATTTTACTAAAGTTTGGATCTTGATAAGAGGATATTTCAATACCATCCTCTCTATGGATGGGAAAATGGGGGGAAATAGAAATTTGGATAAAAGCATTGACCTCATGAGTGAATATATTGCAAACCTTCATCTTGTGGACATCCAACTAGATAATGGACTTATAACTTGGTCTAATAGAAGGCAAGGCTTAGCTTGTATAATGGAGAGATTGGATAGGTTTTTTCTCTCTAAAAATTTCTTAATACATGGTCATATTCCTAAAGTGAAGATTATTAACAATACTAGTTCAGATCACTGGACAGTCATGGTGGAAGTGTGGAAAACCAATGTGATTTTCTCTCCTTTTCATTTTTAATTAATGTGCTTCAGATACAATTCCTTTAGACCTTGTGTGCAACAATGGTGGAAGGAAGGTAAGCCTAGGTATGGGACTAAGATATCTTGTTTTTCCAAAAGACTACAATACATTAAATCCAAACTCAAGACTTGGAACTGGAAGGAGTTTGGGGATGTTCATAAAAAAACATAAAGTTATTTCTCAACTTAAAAATTTGAATAAGAAAATCCATTTAGATGGCCTCACAGAGAATCGAAGTGCAGATGAAATTAAACTCACAACTCAGTTAGAGGAATAGAAAAAAGAGATTATGGATGCAAAAATTTAGAATTCAATAGCTCAAATAAGGAGATCGAAACACAAATTTCTTCCACAAATCTCTTCTAGCCTAAATATCTGACAACTTTATTTCTTCCCTAAGAGATGTTGTTTATACTTGGTATGGAATGAACTCTATTATTTTCGATTACTTTTCCAATATTTTTGCTACTACTTCTCTTGACTCAACTTCTCAACAAAATATTCTTCAAGCAATCCCTTGTCTTATCACTTTTGAGGAGAAATTTATTTTTATTGCTCCTGTTACTATCAATGAGCTTCAATAGGTAGTTTTTAAAATGGAAAAAGAGAAAACCCCAGGTCCTGATGGTTTTCCCATTGAATTCTACCAAGAGTTCTGGGATATCCTTCATACTAATTTATTAGAGGTGGTGGAAGAAGCCAGGGAAGCCAAAGAAATTTTGAAGGTTATCAATAAAACTTAAATTAATCTTGTTCGAAAAGCTCAATAGGTTGATCATATCTTAGCTTTTAGACCTATTGCTTTATGTAATGTTATTCTCAAAATCATTACTAAGATCATGGCATAAAGGTTGAAGCCTCTTTTGCATAATATTATTTCTCCTGAACAAAGGTGTTATGTGTAAGAGAATCAAAGAGTATATGAGATAGTTCTTGCTCAGGAAGCCATCCATTCCATGGATATGCAAAATTCTCCTTCCATGTTCATTCGGTTAGACTTATACAAAGCTTATGACAGAGTGGATTGGCACTTCCTTATCAAAGTTTTGAGGTAATTTGGTTTCTCTAAGGATTGGATGGATTGGATTATGATATGTATCTCTTCAATTTCCTACTTAGTTATTATCAATGGCAGGCCTTCTTAGTCATTCCTAGCTTCCAAGGTATTAGGCAAGGTGACCCGCTATCCCCTTATTTATTCATTATTTTTGTTGAATGCTTGGGTAGGACTATAACCAAAAAGAGGGAAAAAAACCCTTGAAGGAGTTAACATTGCTCATGGAGCTAGACCTATCTTTCATCTTTAATTTTTTGATGACTCTAATATTTTAGGTAAAGCTACAGTTAAGGAAGCTTCTAATAATAAGCAAATCATTAGTTGTTTTTCTAATGCTACTGGGTAGTTGGTCAATGAAGACAAATCTAAAGTTGTTTTCTTTCACTGCTCTACCAGATAAGAATCCATGGTCTTGGATAAATTAATATATAATAATACCTCACTTCCAATCACTTATTTAGGTATTCCCATCAATATTCAAAGGCAAAAAAAACAAATATTGGAATTGGTTGTTGGACAAAGTCAAGAAGAAAATTGGAAAGTGGACCAATAGGTGGCTTTCTTCTGGAGGTAGAATCACCTTGGTAAAATCAGTCCTTCAAGCTATTCCTATTTATGTTTCTTCTATGTTGAATATCCCAAAGGTTGTTCTTCGAGAACTGGATCAAATCAGTCATCAATTCCTCTGGAGTGGTACTAAGGAGAAAATAAAATGGGCCTTGGTGAAATGGGACACTTTATGTCTTCCTAAGAATGAAGGGGGGTTAGGATTATAGTCTTATATTAATAAGAGCAAAGCTTTAACTGCTAAAATATATTGGAGGATGTTGCATAACCCCAATGCTCTTTGGGCCAATAATATTCATGCTAAATATGCTGAGAACAAAAGTCCTGGAGACCTTGTTTGCTATCAACTTCCTACCAAAGGTTCTCCTATTTTAATAGTTCTTAAGACTGGTGAGGATTTGATAAAGAAAAATTTATTTTGGATCATTCATAATTGTCAATAGGTAAATTTTTGGATAGATTCTTGGGATGTTCACAAGCCTTTGATAACTCAGTTTCCCAATTGGAGGCCTTGGATGGAGGAGCTTCACGGAGCTAACTGGATAAAGGTGGCTAATTACTATCGATACCATATTGGTAATTCAAAGGTTGGTAGATATTGGATCTCTATTGAGGATTGACCTATTCAAATTCTAGAAATGCAAAGACAAGATATCCAAGGCATCCTTCATATGAGATCTCTCTCTTGGTCCCATGAAAAAGATTATTTTGGATAGAACAACACTACTAAGGGTGAGTATTCAGTTGCTCAAGGTTATTTGAACTTATTCCATAATAATCCCAAACAATATTCTGATATCTTTTATCAGTTGTGGGATCAAAAGCTCTAGCCTAAGGTGAGGTTCTTTACTTGTATTTTATTGCATTTGTAGCACCCTAAAATTGGTGCAGTAAAATTATAAAATTTAAATTCACCTTAGTAAATAATTTTAAAATCAAATTTAACCTCCCAAACCACCCGTTAATCGTCGGATATTCCATTTCCCACTTTTCTGTGCCAATTTTAGATGTTTTTTTGACCGTTTGATGATATCATCGCCGATCAGACGATATCACCCCAGATTTGATGATTTCGTCTGGACTAGGACGTCCAGACGATCTTATCGCAAAATTGAATTTGCATAGTTGGAATTTGTTCCAACGGGTCTCCAATCTGGGTAAAAGCGTGTCTGCATCGTTGGGACCCTCCCCCGTTGGAGATCTCCCAAATTGGGATGATCTCCAACCTCCTACCAACTCCCTCTAAGCCTATTTAACCTCTAGGATTTTCCCTCCCCAACCCCTGGCTGAAATTCTTGGTAAATTGATTCCCCCTACGTTGAAACATCCCTACTTTGCATTTGCATTAGTTTCATATTATTTTGTTGTAGGTATAGCATTATTTTTCAATTGGATCCAGCACCCATCGTCGCCAATGAACCTGTCCAGATCGGAGGCGATCCTATCAAATACGAGACGATTTCGTACTAATGCGAGACGATCTCGACTGCAATCCACATCAAGGCAATCAGTGCTTGGAGTTTGTTTTTCTCACCTTTTTCTCTGTCATCTTATGCTACAAATTAGACAATTTATTCAGTTTTTACATTATTTTGCATCTGGAGTTCACCCATTTAGCCTAGATTGCATATTAAGATCATGTTTTGTCATTTAAGTACAATAATTTTCTTTAATTTCTATTCTTAAATATTGTTCAGTATTCATATTGCTATTTGGTGTAATTTGCCTCTGTTTGCACAATAGGATTTCTTGTATTTTGCATCTATTTTCTGTTTTGTAGGTTTCTGACGAATTCGTCTGACGAATTCATCAGATCTCGGATGATTCTGTCAGTCTCAGATGATTATGTCAGATTCCAGACGAATCGGTCAGTTTTCGAATGATTCTGTCAGATTGCAGGCGATTCTGTAGAATTCCAGACGATCCAGACTGCCTCAAACGTCAAAATCTTCTTCAGACATCCAGATTAGGTATTCCCCATTTTCCTCCTGTAAATTCTCTGTTTTCTGCTTTCAAATTTGTTTGCTGTATTCATGAAAATTGCATTTTCATGTAGTTTAATTTAGATTCATTTGGCAAAACCTAGGATGAATGTTTAAGATCAAAACGAACTCATCTAAACACATTTCAAAACCTAGGCGTGGAAACTGCCATTAAATGTTTCTTGGTGAACCCACCATCCATCGAAAAATCACCAAAATACACCTCCCTTGAGAGGCGGGACCTTTGTAAAGTCCTCTCGTTCGAGGTACCGCATCATCCTTTTCCCATCCTCCTTTCGGGCACGGATCCAATAGCCTGAAGGTAGGGATGCGAAAAATTTGGAGCGATACATTTTGGTGAACCCGACGTGAATGCATCATAACCTTTTGAAAACAAAAACAAAAACAAAATTAGAACAACTAAAACTTAGATGCATTTTAAAACATTTAAGGTTTAAAGTCATGTTTAGATGGTAGCTCCTAAAAAGAGGTTAGCAGTTACTATAAACGTAGAAAATCAATTGGCAGCTATAGAAGTTAATTATGTCCTTAGTATCCCTAAAACAAGTAGAAATCAATCCTTGTGGGACGAACTTGACAAGAGACTTAGTATCATCTCATCTAGGTCCACACAACTTAAACAGATTAAGAGGCTAGTATTGGATAGAATCCTGGATCCTCATCAATTAGTTTTTTATCATGAACTTCAGAGAGCCTGCCATAGATGGTTAGCTTATAGGAAAGCCCTTGTATCTTCAAAATTTTTAGCTTTCGAGGAATATCTCAATGACAGAATCATGGTACTCCCATTTTTAGATCATATAGGTTCCTTAGAAACCGATCTTATGATTAGAAGAAGATGGAACAAAACTCCTAGAGCTATGTGGTATCGTGAATATTGTCGTGAGAATTATTATTATAAACTAGAATCTGAAATACATGGTATTTCCATAGCACTTTTCATCAAATTCTTAAAAGAAAACTTTCAATTTGAAGAAGAACATTTCATGACCCCTGAACAACTCAAACCTATTAATGATATTCATAAATTGTTCTTAGAAGACTAGCTCATTCACTTTCAGTCTTGTTATTGCGTGCATTTATTGTTTCATTTGCTGTCTTTATTATATTGTTTCAAAGAAAAACTAAAAAAATCAAAAAACTTAGCAAAAACTTAAACATTTCAATTTCAAATATTATAGTAGGTATATAGTAAATATATACCTCTTAATTTGTTGCATATATATATATAAATATATATATATTTGCTGAAATCAAAACTTAGCACCATGCCTAAACTTAGGAATGGCAAAGAAACTTTAGGGGAAGGAGAAGATTGGTTACAAGATACAACTGAAAACCCAAATTTCCTTCTTGGAGATTCAAATCCGGAAGGAGAAACTCTAGGTCAATCAGATGAAGACTTAGGGGAAGATAAAGAACAAGAAGCAAATGTTAAAGAGGATGGATCCTCATCCCCTAGAGTAGCTCCAAATGGAAATATTGCCTTTGACAATGCAGAGCATTTCAAGAGATTTCTCATGGAAAACATTGATGACCTTAATGTGGCCATTCGCCTTGATAAAGGGCAAATTAGTAAAACTCAAGCAACCATGGAATATATGTGCAATATGCAGACTAATCCCTTGTCTTTCATTGATCAAGAAAGTGACAAGGGTGGACCATCCAATGCGGATATGGTCACTATAGCCCAAAGCATGTCAAAACAACAGGTTACCCAACCTCCTAAGGAACTCGTTACTCAACCTAAAATCACTTCCGCACAAAAGAAAATTCCCTTCACTACTTTATTCCGCCAAACTATTGAGAAAAATGCTTTAAATAAACAGAAACCTAAAACTAAGCCAAATACAAAATTTCAACAATCTGGAATACAACATAATACAGCTTCAAAATCCATCCATAATACTTTTCCTACCAATAGTTTACACAACAGTGACATGACATCTAATCTACATGTTCTTCCATCCTACGCCCATAACACTCATGTCAATGCCCTACCAAACCAATATGGGGGGCAAACTAGTAATCTAGAAGCCATGGTGAAATAATTAGCTTCACGTATGGACCAGATAGATCCTTACCGTCCCTCGTATAATTATCGAGAGATCTGTAGTCAACCTTTGGATCCCATAGTTGTAGCTCAACCATATCCTAAACATTTTCCCATGCCCGTTATGCCTATATATAAAGGAACCGAAGATCCCATAGAGCATCTTCGCATGTTTAGGATAGCATGTCATGACATATCGCATGACGACTTGCTATTACTAAAAATGTTCCCTAAAAGTTTAGGTGGAATGGCGTTAGAGTGGTACTACCAATTGCCCACTCATTCTTTGAGAAACTTCGAAGAAACAGCTGAATCATTTGTCCATCAATTTAGTGCCTACATCGAGAGGCATGTAACTATTAAAGACTTATACAATCTAAAACAAGATAAGGACGAATGCTTTGCTGACTTCTTAGCTAGATGGAGGCAATTGACAGGAAAACTGCACTTTGTGCTACCCTATAGGGAAATGTTGGACATTTTCATCAACAATTTACAAGAACAACTTTCTTATGAGCTATCAACAGCTACTTTGACTACCTTCGACCAAGCTATAGATTTAGCTTGAAGATTATAAGATGCCCTCATTATGAGAGGCTAAATTAGGAAGAAGGATGATGAGAAAACATCTAGAAATCAATATAAAAACAAACAGGTTGTCGGTGATGGAGTCACTGACAGCAGAAATGTTGCTAATATCAATGCAACAAAGACAATAGAAAAATTCATATTGAAACCTCCTGATAAGCCTCCTCGAGAGTTCACTAGATTAAACCAACCTTTGTCAACTATTTTACCTCAACTGCTTGAAAGAGGTTTAATCCAATTACCAGCTATCCGGGAACCTGACCCAACTATACCCGGATATAGAGCTGATTTGCACTATGATTTCCATAGAGGACCTGGACATTCTACCAATGCTTGTAAGAGGTTGAAACATAAAATACAAGATTTTATTGACAATAATGAAATGGAAGTGCAAGCCTTCCAACCTAAACAAAACCCTCCTAATAATACTCAAAAGACCATTCCCCAAAATCAAAATCAAAATGCCAATCAAACTCTAGACATATTTCAACACCCTTTACCAAGACATGGTAAAGAGGTAGCTAATCAAATCAAACATCATAATGTTCCCCCTCCTACCCGATATGTAGGAACCATTAGCGGGCAATTACCTGTTCAGGATTCTCAAATATTTGACACAACCTTATCCCTGGTTACAACCTGGCCCTTACATAATTTTCAAACTTCTGATTCTAGTGATATAGAGTCGGATAGTGAAAGTGAAGTAGACACTATTCAATCAAATAGTTCTGAAAATGAATCAGATCCTATTCAACCTGTCACAGATGCTAATGTTCCAAAAGAACCATTTCCTAGAAGAGTCACTACTCGACCTTCTTCTAATGTAGTCCTTCCCTATGAACAAGCCATAAATTCTCAACCGAGACCATTTCAACGTCATCACTATAACATTGTAGGTACCATCGGAGTTGTCACCCGAAAACAAGCTCAAAATTCCCAACAAGAACCAAACCAGAACGATGGATCAGCTCCATTCATTTTGAAAAACCCAAATAAATGGAATCATGCTCCTATTGTTCAACCTAAACCCCCTTACAGCATTAATGAGCAATTGTCTAAAACCACGGCCAAAATTTCCCTCTTAGATTTATTAAGATCCTCTCCCACCCATAGGGATGAGTTGATGCTTACATTGATCCAAATGATGGTGTCTCAAAACATTCAACCTGAAGCTATGGCCAATACTATCATCACTCGAGAGATTGATTGTATTGATTTCCGGGATAAAGATATCCCACAACACGCTTTACATAAGGACAATCCCTTATACATTACTGCTTTAATCGGGGATGTAGCTGTCAAACGAGTTTTGATTGATAATGGCTCATCTCTAAAAATCTACACCTTTGACTTCTACCAACGATTTGGTTTTAGAAGTGATGAAATGAATAAAACTGATATGATTATCAAAGCTTTTAATGATGAAACACAAGAAACATGTGGAGTTATCACCCTCCCATTGCAAGTTGGTCCTAGAACCCTAGAAACAACCGTGTTCATTGTACATTGCCCAGCATCGTACAATATACTTTTGGGTCGCCCTTGGATCAACGCCATGCGAGCGGTCCCATCAACTTTACACCAATGTGTTAAATTTGAGTTTAAAAATCAGTTGGTCACTATTCATGGTGAACCTAGACCTTTTGATATGTGTGCTTTGGCAGAACTAGTTGGAGTGCAATTTTGCCCAGCTTTGTCATCCACACATCCTAGTTCTTCTTTTTCATCTAAAACTATGAAACATAAACCCATAACTTCACCGAGTTCCCCTCCATTAACTTCATCCTCCTATATAGATCAACAACCCTCTAAAAAAATTACTTTAGAACCTCAAAAAGATTTCAAATCTACAACCAATTCTTCAACTACTACCCCTACAAATTCAAAACCTCTAGACACATCTATCATCCCTTCCACATCTCAAGACATAGGTAATAAACCTTCTACATCTTATGCCCTTTCTGATGAACTATTACCCGATTTATCTACAACCTTAATATCAGAAAAAATGAATGCTTTCATGCAATATTCAAACCTTTTAAATAAATTGTCGCCATCTCCTCGTACTTTGGGCCTCCCACAACCTATGGGAAGTACTTACCAAGTCGGGAGTTGTGCTTTCATTTATAAAGGATATGACTGGGGAAGAATCCCTCGGAATATCAAAACTCATCATGAAGGATACGCTCGGTGTTATTTTACCAATGATTATATTAAAGCTAAACCCATGATGCTTAAAATGGGATATAAAGGGAAAGGCTTAGGACCTTTCCAAAATGGCATGAAAGAACCTTTCGAGGTAGAACCATGGCCTACCCGCTGTGGTGTGGGCCTATTTCCTAGTAAGGGACAACCCTTTCCTTTTGAGGATGATGATCATCTCATATGCTATCAAGATTATTTGGATAGGCATGTTGATTTGCCTCTTAAAAATTAGTCATTTTCATGCAACATGCTATCCATAGCCTACCCTGAAATGATTGATGACCCCGATGAAGAGTTGGAAGGAGATATCTTCCATGATGTCTCTGTTGAAGATATGTTGCACAATGGATTTTATTTTGATGGTTCTATACCAACCATAGCTCAGCTTGAGACCACTAATCCTCAAGGTGACTTATCTAAATTAACTTTACAAGAATTACAAGAGTTGGGCGTTTCACCCGCACCACCTAATTTTGAAAGAGATCTACACATGGAGGTAGAAAATGTCATTAAAATTAATATTGGAACTGAGGACAATCCTCACATAATCAATATTGGAGTAGAACTAAGTCAAGAAAAATAAGAACAATACATTGCATTCCTTAAAGAGTATGAAGATGTCTTCGCTTGGACATATGAAGATATGCCAGGTCTAGACCCTTCTGTAGTCATGCATCATCTAGTGGTCCATCCGGATGCTAAATCGGTTAAACAAAAACTTAGAAAAATGCATCCCAAAGTGGCTTTGCTAGTCAAAGGGGAGTTAGAAAAACTCCTGAATGTTATCTTTATACAAGCTATTGATTATGCTGAATGGATCTCAAATGTAGTTCCAGTCACCAAGAAAGAAGCTACCAAAGTTAGAGTTTGCACCGATTTTAGGGATATCAACGCTGCATGCCCTAAAGACGACTTTCCTCTTCCAAACATGGATCAAATTATTGACTTTACTGTCGGAAGTGCGATGATGTCCTTAATGGACGGATTCTCCGGTTATAATCAAATTTGGATAGCTCCTGAAGACCAGGCTAAAATAGCCTTTATTACCCCGTGGGGTACCTTTTGCTGGAAAGTGATGCCATTTGGCTTAAAGAACGCAAGTGCAACTTATCAACGAGCTATGACCTACATTTTTCATGATATGATGCATGATATCCTACATTATTATGTAGATGATATTATAGCTCGCTCTCTTATTGAAGATCATCATTTGGATGATTTACGAAAAGTCTTTAATCGATTACGAGAATATCTCATTCGATTAAATCCAGCAAAATGTATATTCGGAGTTAAGTCCGGCAAACTATTGGGGGTTTTAGTTTCTTTACGTGGTATTGAATTTGACCCTCTCAAAATTGCGGCTATCACCGATATGCCCACACCTACTAATATATCTAAATTACGAAGTTTACAGGGTAAACTTCAAGCTATCCGTCGCTTCATTGATAAGCTGGCGGACAAAACTGGTCCTTTTCTCAAACTTCTTAAGAATAATGTCCCTTTCAATTGGGACACAGAATGTAGAGAAGCTTTTGAACTTCTCAAACAATATCTCCTTAACCCACCGGTGCTTTCATCGCCTAAATCTGATCGCCCATTTCTCCTCTATATTTTTGCTTCAGACTCTGCCTTAGGAGCTATGTTAGCTCAACTCGATGATGAAAAATGAGAACGTGCTAATTATTACATTAGCCTAACCTTCATCAGTTATGAAACCCGCTATACAGCATTAAAGAAGCTATGTCTAGCAGTCATTTTTTCTACGCAAAAATTATGACATTATATGCTTAGCCAAAAAATGTGTCATTGCCAAATATGATCCCTTAAGATATCTCATGAGTCGACCTTATTTATCGGGTTGCACAGCCAAGTGGGTTCTTGCTCTAAGCGAGTTTGATCTCACCTTCATAGGACAGAAGTCTATTAAGGGTCAAATCATAGCAGATCAATTAGCTGCTGCACCCTTAGAGTCTACTCATCCCCTCATTATCGAGTTTCCTGATGAATGCCTTCAATTAGAGGCAGACCTTGTTGAACAATGGTCCTTATACTTTGATGGAGCCCGATGCATGAGTGGGGCTAGTGCGAGTATTATTTTAATATCTCCGCAAAAACATCTTATTCCTCTCGTCCTTCAAACCGACCTTTGCCTGCACCAACAATACTGTTGAGTATGAAGCTCTAATCCTTGGATTACGAGCTGCTTTAGCGCTAAAAATTAAAAACCTCTTAGTTTTTGGGGATTCCCAATTGGTTATAAACCAAATTAATGAATTTTATCAGACCAGAGATGATAAAATTTGCCCATATAAGGCCTATGTTTTACAACTAATGTCCTTGTTTGATCAAGTCACCTTGGAAGCCATTCCTCGAACTAGCAACCGTGCAGCTGATGCCATGGCCACAGCTGCATCTCTCCTGCCCTTGGAGTTAGACGACGAATATGCCACTATCATTATTCGTCGACTCCAGGAACCCGCTTCAAATAAGTCATGCTTAGAGCCTTTGGATGTGTTTCTAATCAATGAAACTACTCCTGAACCTTGGTATACCGACATATTTGATTTTCTCCAAAATGGGACTTTCCCTGCTAATTCTAATCGAAACCAGCATCGGTTATTACGTCGACTAGCAAGTCAATTTGTAATAATTGGCAATACTTTATATAGGAGATATTTTGAAGGTATCCTATTAAGATGTTTAAATTCAAATGAGTCTAAATCAGCCTTGAGTGAAGCCCACGATGGATCTTGTGGAGGACACTTTAGTGGTAGTGTCATTGCTAAAAAGCTCCTTTGAATAGGATACTTTTGGCCTACCATGGAAACGGATGCACATGAGTATGTGCACCATTGCGACAAGTGTCAAAAACATGCTGACCTTGTCCATGCGCCTGCACAAGAGTTGCAGGATATTTCATCTCCTTGGCCCTTTTCTAAATGGGGCTTGGATATTATTGGCAAAATCAATCATGTGTCATCTGATGGACATAAGTTCATCATAACTGCCACTGAGTATTTCACGAAGTGGGTCGAAGCTATGCCTTTAGCTTCTTGCACTGGCACACAAGTTTCTAAATTTATTTTTAATCAAATTATTTGCAGGTTCGGAATTCCTGCCAACCTTATCTCTGACAATGGAACTCCTTTCAAAAATAAAGATGTTAAAAAATTATGTCAAAAATATAAGATTCAACATCGCTGGTCCACCCCCTATTATCCTCGTGGTAATGGTCAAGCGTAAGCTTCTAACAAAACTTTAATCAAAATTCTCAAAATATTAGTCAATAAACGCGGCCGTGACTCGGCATATTCAATTATATCCAGCCTTGTGGGCTTATCGAACTAGTGTTCGAACCCCCACGGGCACTTCGCCATTTGTTTTGGTATATGGTGCTCAAGCAGTTTTTCCATTTCAATTGGAAGTTCCTTCTTTGGCTCTGCTACTTCAAGATACCGAAGTAGGAGATGAATATCATGCCGTGCAGACTCGACCACTGGAACTCCTCGATGAAAAATGCATCAATGCTTTGGAGCATCTCCGTGCTTACCAAAACAAGCTTAAAAGATCATATGCTAAGAGAGTTCGTCATCGATCCTTTGAGATTGGCGACCTTGTTTTAAAAGAAAATCAAAAAAATACAAATGCAACCAAAGAACTTAAAGGTAAATTTGAGCCCAACTGGCTCGGACCATACATCATTACTGCTAAATTTGAATCAGGAGCATATAAATTATCTACCTTAGATGGTAAAGAACTTAAAGAACCCATGAATATTTTGCATCTTAAATGTTATTATGCATAAATTTGGTCATTTCATCCATGTATATATTTGTTCCAAATTATTATCTTGTATTTCTTTCAATTTATAAAAATCCAAAAACACCAAAAACATTCATAAATCTCCAAAACTCTTCAAAAACTATCTATTGCATTTATTTAAAGCACTTTTTAAATTCTTTTTTCTCAAAACAAAAATCTAAATCTAAAAACAGCTATATGCTTGACTCTTTCGAAACCAAAATAAAACAATATACAGAAAGAAAGAGAGAGTCAACATTCTCAAAACTTTTCAAAAGTGTTTATATATATTTTCTTACAATTATTGCAGTTATATGTTTCAACTTATTTTGGATAAATTAGCATTTATTTTGAATCCCTCATTTGCACACTCACAAAAAAATAAATATCTTGCTTTTATCTGGCATGATTACTAATCTCTCTTATATCAAAGTCCACAAAATTCAATTAAATAAAGTTTGAGCACAGAGAATTGATCTTGTTATTTACTTAAACCAAGCACATATTTTCACAATAAAATGATTATATTTGTCATTTCCATGTTTTGCTACATAGTAGAACTGATTTCTTCAGTGAAAAGTTTCCCCTGCTATCCTATCATGCACATGGTCTAGAATCTTTGAGAATTGGCAAAAGGACAATCTCACCCCTACCCAGAATAAAAATCCCTTGCTCTACAGCTAATCTGAGCAAGTATCCCTAGAAAAGAAAAAGAAAAATAAAAAGAAAAGAAAAATTCAAGAAAAAGAGAAAAGAGAAATGTTCTTTTATATCATTATAGCAATGTTCCAAGCATTATCAAGAAAAAGAAATACAAAAGAAAAATATGCAAAGTTCAAAAGAAAGCAAGAAAGCAATAAAATCCCTTTCCCTACCCTTTGAAAAGAAAAGAAGGGTTGATGAGCTTGAATCCTTGGAATTCTCAATTATTCGAAAACTATGAGGTAAGCCCCATAACAGGTGGTTTGTGCCCAACCTGCTTGGCCTTGGGTAACTCCTAGCGTGGCGATATGTCTGTCACATTAGCGACCTTCTTTTGTATAGACCTATGTCTGCTTATGGATTAGCTAGCTCTTGATAATCCGACCTACATAGTAGTCTAATATGGTTATATGCATCTACATCATGGTTAATGAACATTTATTTGGTTTTTTCAAATCACTTGTATCATAGTATCTTCCTCAAAACTGGGAAATGAACAATGCAATTGCACACACATTTGTATTTGAGAGATTTTTTTTATCATTAGGATAAATCAATATCAGAAATGAATGCACATATGCACATGGGATTCCTTATAAATCTAACTTTTTGTCTTCAAAATACTTTGAAATATTATTTTTTTGCAACTTGTTTGGAATAAATCAAGTACAGTTGTTTACCATAAAGACAACTATATAATAGAAAAATCAAAAATTTCTTTCAAATTACACAAATCAAATCATATATATCTGGTTGACTTTCGCGACGATGGTATAGTTTCAAAACCAAAATTGGAATTGTATGCCTAGCGCAAGTCCTCATTTTCATCTTTTCTGTTCATCAAAAAATCAACCATGCAATAAAACTATCTATTTTTCTTTGATTTTCGTGATGATGGTATAAGTCTATACCTATATATTCTATGCCTAGCGCAAACCATTGTACCAATTTTATTTTCCATTTATTCAAAAATCATGAAAACCATATGACTTAATTCATTATGTTACACAAATTATGCTTTTCAACAACAAACACATTTTCATTATTTCATATCATTATGTCAACCTTTAAATTTTGCAATGATGGTATAATTCCTAGGGAATTATCCAAAAATTTTATCACACTTAGGAATTTATGCCTAGCGAAAATTATTTTAAAATATTTCATGCATAATATTTTCATGGAAATCTGAAAACAAATCATCATCATCATCATCGTTTGCACTGTTGCACCAAAGTCTTAAGACAATCTCTTAAGCACTCTTTTTACTTTTAACAATATTTCTATAAATGGGACTAGCTTGACGACCGAGTGAGCAACGACTCCATGAAATGGTCTATAATAGTGACAATGTCCTTTGAAATTATTGTTAGAAGTATCTTTTTATTTTTATCACATTTTCATTACAAACAACCAAATTGTTACATCAGATTATTTCATTTCAAATATTACAAGCATGACATTCCAATTATAATATATCCACCAACATAATCACATGAAATCAATCAATCAAACATAAAAGCATCATAAGCATCACATAAGACAAGTCATATGATCAAAAATATCTCATCTATATATGTCATAAATATATGTACATCATCAAAACCGAATTGGTATGCCACAATCTGTACCTCGGCATACTCAATCCTCTATCAACCAAAAAAATATATATAATACATCAATGTGCAGCCCTCTAGCCTCGAGAGCCCCTCGAGCTCTTTTCCTCATCTCCTCCCCCGCCCTGAGGTGGACGAGGTGGCCCCATCGCAGTCTGTGTAGTCCTAGTCCTCGATCGGGACGTGGTCCTCGATGACCCGATCCTGATCGAATCTACGATGTTAGCTGGCAGGGGTAGTCTATCTACCTCTGGCACTAGCTGGAAGTATAGTGTCTGATAGAATGTCAACTAGGCGATAGCCCATGTCAACTCTCCTGAGCTCGCCCCTTCGCCCCATGCCCTGAGGCTTGCAATCTCATCCCGTAGCTGTGACACCTCAGCATGGTGTCGTGCAGCCGCATCCTATAGCATCTACACCTGAGCCTGCAGACGATCTCTCTCTGCCCAAAGAGTAGCCATCTCGCTACTCTCTCCTGTGTCCACACCCTTGCCCTTATCAGGTGATGGTGGCCTCTGTGGAGATGGGGGTCTCTCCTCCCTCCTCTCCCGCTGCCGCGACCTCTCTTGTGCCTGTGGCCTCCTCTACTCTCTCCCATCGTGACCCTGGGCCGCCTCTATCACTGCCTGGCATCGCCTCCTATTCGACGCACAACCGCATGAATCAGACCCTGAGCCCTCGTCATTCGAGGAGGGCAGATGCCTGTGTACCAGGCTCGTAGCCGTCGGCTACCCCTGCGTCGTCCCCATACACTAGCTGGATGGGGGCATCATCTACGTCCTGACTCCAAAACTACTACATGTTAGGAGCCCCGCTAACAGTGGTGTTATCCCAAACAGTCCGGTAAAACTCATAGTCTCTGAGATATGGGATCCCCTGCTGTAGACCGAACTACCTCAAAACTCGATCGTAGCGATGGAGCTCCACCTCTCCCCTCTCCATCCATAGCCAACAGACTCACCTAATGTGATCCAGCTCCTGTCCATCCTCGACCCACCCTAGATGCTCCCTCCATAGCCTCCAGGTGATCTGGTCTGGTACTAGGTCAACCAGTAGCCTCCGGGACATCGGTAGGTCGATCCGTCGCTGTGACCCTCTTCGAAGCCACCGGTAGAAGACTCGAGGCCTCTCCCCGTCCACCCCTATCAGTGGAAGCCCTACCGGCCTCTGCACTACAATGTGCTCTCAGCACCAAACCTGTAGGAGCGATGTCATGACCAGACATCGCTCGCCCTTGTACACGACCCCATACAGGATCCTGTACAATCGGCATAGTACAAAGCTACCCCAAGCAAACCTGTACCCATGGTCCCGCATATCGTAGATCACATCTGCGAGCATCCATGGTACCCTGCACCTGCTCTAGTGGCACAACAGAAGTCCACCAACTACCCTGGCCAGAACTCGTGTGAGTGTAGATGCCCCAGGCATCTAGCGCAGTGCCTCGATGTTAACTTCGCCCTTCTCCAGGGTGAAGCTCGGGTCACCACATAACCTTCCCATAGCACGGCCCTGATTGGCCATAGGAGTGATGAGCCATCATTGTATGGGGATTCTCAGAATCCTCCATACATCCTCTAGTGTGGGAGCCATCTCCCCTGTCGGTAGCCGAAAACAAAAAGAACCCGGATACCACCTCTCTGCTAGGGCTATTAGAAGCCCCATGTCCGTGTATACTTGTGGCATCTCCGCCACATGCTGTAAGTCGGCCTGTGCCAGCTGATATCGCTCTACCTGTGTCAGAGCGGCCAAGTAATCTCTCAAACCTCCATATTTCCACTCCCTGCTCTTTAGTAATCCTCTCTGCAAACATAAACAAAAAAAACAATAAACAAATCATTAATCAATAATTCAAGTAATCAATAATGCAAGTTAAAAATTCATTTTTTTGTAATTGATGATATCGTCCACTATTGGACGATATCTTCCCCAATTTGAGCATAATCATCTCCGATTTTGTAGTTCGAAATCGTCTCTAATTTGACTAAATCGTCCCCCTTTCGACGATTTCATCAAAATCGGGACGATTTCGTCCCGACGACGTCGACGGCCCAAAAACGGCCGTGATGCTCAAAATTCACCTAAAAATTATCTAAAAAGCATGTCAATTCAAATTAAATCAGTTCTAAACTAAGTTTAAACCCTACCCGTAGACCGCGTCGGACCTCTGCAGATCTGTGCGCTGTCTCAACCATTTTTTTGCTTCAGAGCTCTAAAACCAGAAAAATGAACAGTAACAATGAATTAGGGTTTTACCCTATTTTTCCTAATTTTATTCAACAATAATGTTGTGCTTTTCCGCGTTTTTACCTCAAACGTTCGATTTGGGTAAAAACACGGAGGGGGCACCATAGTAAGCTGTCGTACGATTCGACCAAGAATCGTCGCCTAAAAATGGGTATAATTTTTTTGCTTTTTCGTAGATCGAGAAGAACTCATCTTTAACGCATTTTCTTCGGAAAATTCGCTAAAGAGGGGGAAAAATGTAGCACCCTAAAATTGGCGCAATAAAATTATAAAATTTACATTCACCTTAGTAAATAATTTTAAAATCAAATTTAACCTCCCAAACCGCCCATTAACCGTCGGGTATTCAATTTCCCCATTTTTCGTGCCAATTTTAGAGCTTGTTTTGACTGTTTGACGATATCGTCGCCGATCAGACGATATCGCCCCAGACTAGGACGTCCAGACGATCTTGTCGCAAAACTGAATTTGCATAGTTAGAATCTGTTCCAACAGGTCTCCAATCTAGGCAGAAGCGTGTCTGCGCCGTTGGGACCCTCCCCCGTTGGAGATCTCCCAAATTGGGATGATCTCCAACCTCCTACCAACTCCCTCTAAGCCTATTTAACCTCTAGGATTTTTCCTCCCCAACCCCTAGCTGAAATTCTTGGTAAATTGATTCCCCCTACGTTGAAACATCCCTACTTTGCATTTGCATTAGTTTCATATTATTTTGTTGTAGGTACAGCATTATTTTTCAATCGAAGCCAGCACCCATCGTCGCCAACGAACCTGTCTAGATCGGAGGCGATCCTGTCAAATACGAGACGATTTCGTACTGATGCGAGACGATCTCGACTACAATCCACATCGAGGCAATCAGTGCCTGGAGTTTGTTTTTCTCACCTTTTTCTTTGTCATATTATGCTATAAATTAGACAATTTATTCAATTTTTACATTATTTTGCATCTGGAGTTCACCCATTTAGCCTAGATTGCATATTAAGATCATGTTTTGTCATTTAAGTACAGTAATTTGCTTTAATTTCTATTCTTAAATATTGTTCAGTATTCATATTGCTATTTGGTGTAATTTGCCTCTGTTTGCACAGTAGGATTTCTTGTATTTTGCATCTATTTTATGTTTTGCAGGTTTCTGAAGAATTCGTCAGATCTCGGACGATTCTGTCAGTCTCAAACGATTCTGTCAGATTCTAGATGAATCGATCAGTTTTCGGACGATTCTGTCAGATTGCAAGCGATTCTGTAGAATTATAGATGATCCAGACTGCCTCAAATGTTAGAATCTTCTTCAGACATTCGGATCAGGTATTCCCCGTTTTCCTCTTGTAAATTCTCTGTTTTTTGCTTTCAAATTTGTTTGCTGTATTCATGAAAATTGCATTTTCATGTAGTTTAATTTAGATTCATTCGGCCAAACCTAGGATGAATGTTTAAGATCAAAATGAACTCATCTAAACACATTCCAAAACCTAGGCATGGAAACTGCCATTAAATGTTTCCTGGTGAACCCACCATCCGTCGAAAAATCACCAAAATACACCTCCCTTGAGAGGCGGGACCTTCGTAAAGTCCTCTCGTTCGAGGTACCGCATCATCCTTTTCCCATCCTCCTTTCGGGCACGGATCCAATAGCCTGAAGGTAGGGATGCAAAAAATTTGGAGCGATACAGACATCATAGGGTGCTTACTGGTGAGCAAATTATGAAGCATGGTTTTCATGGCCCTTTTAGATGTGAAATGTGTGGAGAGAATGTAGAAACTCTCAACCATGTTTTTATTGGGTGTACTTTGGCCTTTAAGATATGGAGGAGAATGGCCACTTTACTTGGCTTACAATGGTCCAGTTTTTTTACTTTTGAACAACTTTGGAGGGATTGGCCTAAACAAGAGGGTGTTGATCACTTTATTAGGTAGTTAGTTTGTATGTGTTCTACAATTATTCTTTGCAATAACTGGAATGAAAGGAATAGTTGAATTTTTAATCAATATAGGAAGGATATTCACTATATTTGGAAAAATACCCTAGCCAACTTAGTTGAATAAGTCCATCAACTCCTTAATCATCCCCAAAACTCCCACCAAAGATTGGATCAAGTGATGCAAAGATTGAATATTAAATATTCTAAGGGCAACCAACTTAAAGGGAATGTGAATACTTGTAAGATGGATAGGACAAGAAATTGGAAACCTCCTCCTAAGTATTTTTGAAAATTCAATACTGATGGAGCCTCTAGAGAGAACCCTGGAAAAGCTAGTGTGGGAGAAATTGGTAGACTTTCAGATGGCTCCCTTGTTTTTACTTTTTCTAAGAATTTGGGTATTATTTCTAATAACCTTGCAGAGGGGTATGGTCTCCTCAAAGACCTTCAAGAGGCTACTAAGATTGGATGGGAAAATGTGTTAGTTGAGTCTGACTCTCAACTCATGATTAATATTTTGAAGACTCCTAAGAATCGTAAGGTTGATTGGAGAATAAAAATAATTATTGAGAAGATTCAATTAATCTAGATGGTATTTTTGAAATTTTATTACAATCATCTGGTCAAAGATAAAAACAATAGTGTTGATGCTTTAGCTAATTGGGCTTTGGACAAAGGTGATCTTACTTGTTATGGCCAGCTTCTTAGATGGCGGGCTTCACAAATAAGGGAAGCTCTTATTTCTATAATTTATTTGGATGGCTCCAGTTCTGAAGGTACCTAGTTTCTTCGTGCTTTATTTTTGCTTCTCTTTGGGTCGGTCAGGGTATTTAGTTCCCTAGCTCAAACTATTCTTTATTTTTTTTCCTCTATTGATTCTTGCCTTAAAAGTATTTTGGTATAGAAATGTCATTGTTATGTTCAATTTTTTTCTTTTTCCTTTTTTGTTTTTTGTTTAGTTTTTTGAGGTGTGTGTGTTTTTTTGTTTTGTTTTGTTTTTGTGTTCTTTGTGTTGTTTTTTGTTGTTCTTGTATTTTTTTGTGTTGTGTTTTTTGTTATTGTTCTTGTGTTTTTGTTGTTCTTGTTCTTGTTCTTGTGTTTCTGTATGTTTGTGTTAATTCATGTTTTTTTGTGTGAGTGTTTTCTATGTTTTTTATTTTTGTTTATTGTTTGTTGTTGGTTGTTTTTTATTTTTATTTTTTAAATTTTTTAGGTGTTAGTTGTTTTTGTTTTTCATGTTTTTTTTGGTTATGTCTTTGTAGTGTTTTGTTGTTTTTTCATATTTGTGTTTTGTTTTGTTGTTCTTGTATTTTTTCTATTTGGCTCATGTTGCGGTTTTTTTTTATCTTATTGTGAGTGTGTTTGGTTGTGCTTTATATTTTTGACACACTCAAGGAGCATGTTTTTTATTTTATTTTATGATTTTTAATTTTATTTTTATTTTTATTTATTTATTTATTTTAATCTTTTTGTGTGTTTGTTTACTCCTTGAGTATGTCAAAGGTGGTAGGCCAGGTTCAAGCCCTGGGTGCTTTTGGCGGAATGGATACCCCTGCCTCCTTGGGTCTTACCCGAAAGTGGCATCCCTTCTAGGATGTTTTCCACAAAAAAAAACTATTACTACTTATCACTCCTTATTCAACCTTGATAAAAACATTCAACTTTAATAAATATTTATCTTTATCACTTCTAACATTAAAAACTTGAAAAAGCCTAATAATTCAAATTGTACCTTGTGCACGCCTTTCCATATTGCATTGTTGTAAATGCTTTGAATCCTGCTACAGGAAAATCTTGTGTGAACTCATTTTAACCAACTTGACTAATTACTACATGAAACCAAGTAGATTCACTTTTGGACATTCAAATTTAGGCATGCAGAGTTTAACATTACACTTTCCAATGTTTCATTTCCAATTGCCTTGTATGGAATATACTTCCAAGTGGTTTGCATGTGTTACTTAAAGTGTTACTTTATAAAGTGGCATTGATTACCCTAATTGTTGTGACATTATACCTATGCTTGATCATTACAAAGGATGCTAAATTATGCTTGGCACTGAAGTAAGACTTTGGTGTCAACCAAATATTTCACTGCCATTTCACATCCTCAGGCCAACATTCAATTTTCTTGTTTTGAAGTGCTTTCCTTTGCAAAGAATATTTCATCTTCCTCACTATGTTTCAATATTAAGTGCTACCCAATATTGTTTTACACTAGTCCAATGTTGCTCGACATAGGATACTTGAAGGATGTTGTTGTTGTGAGCACTGTCAATAACTTATATGTTGCTAAAATTAGCATTGTCAATAACCTAGATATTGTCCTTTTATCAAGGTGCTATCTTGACCAAGGTTTGGTCAATATATCGAGATTAGGGCATTTTCCAATACTTGTAGTGCTTGACCAATATTATAATCTCTATAAAATCTCAAAGTATTATCCAGTCTTTGGGTATTTTCCAACCCTTGAATGCTTACATCCTTGCATTTTTGCTTAATATTCTTTCTTACTATTTCTTGTGCTTATCTCACCATTCTAGAATTTACTTGTGATGTTCACATATTTATGTTTATCTTTAACTCTTTATTGAACATAATAGCTATTTGAGTTGAATGTTATTGTTTACTAGAGTTGAATGATGCTATCTTTTAGAGCTAAATAAGGCTACCTTTCAGAGCTAAACAAAGATGTATTTCTTTGCTTTGCACCAAACTATTTTTCTTTACTTTAAGTCTAATAGATTTCTCTATAATACTACACTTTACAATCCTTTTCCAGGGATAGACCTCTTCTATATTTTGTTGCTTCTTTTTGAAAATTTCTTGTATCTTGAACTATGTCAAGGTCAATATGACTTGAGTTTATATTCTTATAGATCACCTCTATTTTGAATAACTTTCAAAATAGGTAACCTCAATATTTTAGTGATATTACTTCTTCTATTCTACTCTTTGTCTTCTTGGTGTCAATGTCAAGGTTACAATGACCTAAAATATTTTAAATCCTCTTTATGTCAAGGTCTATCTTCAATTTCTAAATATTTTTGTCTCTTATGTTAAGTTTTATCTTCAAGACATGAATCTTCAATGTTAAGGTCAATTCTCTATGACTTGAAACTTTATTATATTATAACTTTAATTAATCTCTACTTGATGAAAGCTTACTTTCATACTGATATATCTTCCTTGATATATCCTTCTCCTATTTTGCTTTCTCTTGCACTTAAAAGATGAAATTATTATCTATCTATTATAGGAATATTCTCACACTTCCAATGATCAATCTATGTTGTAACTCTATCTCAATAATGTCTTATATCGCACCTAAGAACTCAAAAATCTAATGTCAAGGTGATGTTGAATTTACCTGATGCCTCAATCAAAGTTAAGATGACTTGATTATTCCAAAATTTTCAACTTCCTTTTGAGTTGATAGAAATCAATGTCAAGGAATATCTATTTCCATGAAATACTTCTATATCTAAAATCAATATTAAGGGTTGGTTATGTCCTTGAATTATCAACTATCTCAAAGTTGATATGACTTCCAATATAATTGAGTCCTAGTCTTTAATAGTTATAACCATGAAAATACTCTATATATGAGTCTTAGTCTTCACTAGTTATACTTCAACCATGGAAGTACTCTATAGCTAAGTATTGGTCTTCACTAGTTAGTCTCCAACCATGGAAAGACTCTAGCCTTTCTACTCACTATGACCTTACAATAGAATATGAGTCACATTACCTTTAAAGTGGACAAACTCTAAATCAATTTCATCAAACTGGATAAAATCATTTTTTGTAAGTGACTAATAAACTCTATCAGTTTAGATAGAGTTTGATGGTAGCTCTGATATCACTAATGGGTTTTTAAACCTTAATACTACTACAAATATCATAGGATTAAATATATAGCCACAATACAATAAGGTCAATATAATGATATGAGTAGAATAATATGAGCAAATTAATATGTATATCAAATCTTATAATATATCAAATAAAATTCACTAATAAATAACAATATGAATGTATATATCCTAAATCATACATGTACAAAATATGTAGCACAACTTACAATATTAATTGATCAAAATGTATGTAATATTTATTCCTCCTCTTTATCTTACAATAATGATCTCTCTGTAATATGATATCGATGATCAAATACTTGGATACTTGGATACTTCTCAAATGAGAACTTTAGACATATTAGAATGACAATTTGGATACTTGACTATTCCTTTCCATATTCCAAGTCTCATAACTCTTGGCTTCTCTATATGAAACTTGCATACTTGATGAACACATGACTCTATATTGTATGCACACCTAGACATGACTCTTGACCTTCACTTTGTACACTCTAACCTAAGATACTTGTGCACATACTTAATTACATATTTGATATCTTTCATACAAGATGCTTGTGCACATATACTCAACACACACTTGTACACTAACTCACATTAAAATTGTGCATATCCTTCACATTCACAGTTACAAGACACTTGTGCATATCCTACACATTCACACTTATATAAAAGTGGAATATAACTTACACTCTAAACTATGACTCAATCATAATATAATATTTACATATGTACCATGAAGGTACCATGGGGGTACATTATCACATACAACATATGTAATA
The DNA here is from genome assembly GCA_028583015.1 of Wollemia nobilis. NCBI lineage: Eukaryota > Viridiplantae > Streptophyta > Pinopsida > Araucariales > Araucariaceae > Wollemia > Wollemia nobilis. Next base: position 10,767,485 of record JAQPPZ010001925.1, read on the forward strand.
TACTCCACAAGAGGTTTATGTTGGTGGACTTGAGGCTTTTATCCAACTACTACCTTTCTAAGATTAACTATTTTCTTTAGGAAATCATGTTTTAATGAGACTTGTAGTAAATGCACCCATCTATATTTGGAATTCTTTAGTATGATTTGATGAAAAATAGGTAAAATTTGAATGGACATTAGCAACTTTTTCCAAAATTATAGCCCACTAGATTGGACTCTCTCTCAGTTTAATAGTTGATAGAGCTTCTCTTAATCTTCTTTCTATTTACATATTATTTCTTAGGTCATTGATAGACACCATCAGAAAGTTGGTATATATCCTCAATTATTTGGCATTAGAGTGGCTCTCTATTTCTTGTGATTTATTGGATCATTCTTGTCTTGATCCCCTACCATTGGTTTATTCTAAATATAGATTGGAGAGATTGCTTGACTACCACATGGAAAGTCATTGTGAACTCAATAAAGATGGAATAATTAGTCTATAGTCATTGTCTTTGTCATGCTTCAACCAATGTTAGGGATTATATTGTTATTATTGAAAAGATCTTAGAGATTACATAGGTCATTTATCATCAAGATCAGACAACTCATAGAATTTTATGATTCAAATGTTTTAACATTTTCCTCAAATCTTTGTTGACCATTGGATCTACCATCTATCCAATATCAATGGTAGATATTCTTTGGATGCAAGCCTTTATGGGATAGCTACTTAGTTCTCTATGGGTCACTGATGTGTCTACCACACATCACATTCTTTAAATAATAACAAAGATTTTTATTTGACAATTTCATCAATAGCCTTGTGAAATGACATGGGTCTTTAGGTGGAAAATCGATAGCTCATAATGCTCTTAAGAATTTCTCTTATTTATTTTCTTAGAATTGGCACTTAATAAAATTGATGACCCATGTTATATTTTTATCTCTATTATTAATTTTCCTCAATAATCAATGCCCACTGTAGATATACTAAAAAAATTACCTACATAGATTTGATAATATTTTAAGGTTTTTAACTTTTCAAATTAGCACTTACCATTTATAAATAAGATCAAACATCCTATGAAGCATAAAATACTTAATAAAAAATTTCATTTTAAAACTAGTGTCTACCATAGATCTAGAAAATTGACAATGTATGTTACTTTATTGCCTTTACTAATTATGTTTTTTTATTATAAGTTAAAAAATTATATTAATATGGGCATTTGAAAGGCACCCAAATGCCTTAGTACAAAAACAAAAGGAAAGGATGCACAATCCTCAAAAAACTATGGAGCATCCTTAAACACCTAAGGACTTAAAGGAAAATGTAAACAAACCATCAAGAGACTAGGGAAATCCCGGATCAAACATAAAATAAAAACCACAAAAGATCAACCATTTAGGTAGTTATAGAGTCTTTGATGTCATCCTTTTTTACATCCTTTGGAGCATCCTTGGGGATATCCTTTAAGACATCCTTTGCAATTTCTATGACTTCATCATCCTTGGTTTTTGGTTTGGCTTTAGGAGTAGACTTGATTGGAGTATCATTTGTGAAATTATCACAAAAGAACAAAAAGTTCAAGGTATTCCTATGTTCCTTAATTTGGGTAATTTCCCTCAAAATTGCATCCATGGTGCTCTCCAGATATACAATCATGCTAGTGGTGGTCTTGACAACATACTCTTGGAGAATATTCTCCATAGGATCATCAGGATCAACATCGGATGCACCCTAAACCTTTCCTTAATTTTGAACTTCCTTATTCTTGAGGTGTTGAGAACTCCTCATTGGGTTTGCCTCAAATTTACCCTTATTTATTAGAAATAAATCATCATCTTGGTTACCCACTTTCATCTTCTTTATTTTAGCGTCATGAACCTTGGATACAGGAGTGGAGGACATATCCTCTTTCGTGTTCTTAGCCTGTTGATCCTAAGGAAACATATTTCCTTTGGGAACCTTCTCTAGAATATGATTATATGGGAATTTGAATAGTCCCTGGTGATAAGGCCAAGATTCCTCATTCTTTGAGTGTGTTTATGTGATGGAATAATCCATTGACAAGTAAACAAATTCAGAAATGTTTAGTGGCTTGACCTCCCTAAAGTGGTTCATGAATGAAATATGGAAGCTCCTAAGTTGAAAACCAGGTTCATCCACTATTATGTATTCCATAACAGGCTTCATCACCTCTTTTAAATAAATGAATAAGTCATCACGAACCATCCCTAGCTTGAAAATCCTCCTCATAGGTGATTTTAGCTCAAATTGGTTAAGTTCAATGTCCCAGTTGTGCTTGTTTTTGCGCACTGTTCTTCCCAACGGTGGTTGCCCTATAACCTCGGCCATAATATTAAATTTTCTCATTCTAGAAATTAGCACTCGTAATAGATTTAGAAAATTGGTAGTGTACTTTGCTCCTAACTTTTTTTCTTATTTAATTTTTTGATCTAATTCTTGTCGATGCCAACTCACAAAAATGGCCAAGGTGTAACTCCTCTCAAGTGTAATTAAATTCACTACAGTTCTGACAACTCATAGGGGATATTCTACTTGCTTAATATAAATAATCTAGAAATGATCATGCCCCTTATACATAGGGTATAGATTAAATTAAAGAATTATGAATTAGGAATAATGAAGAAAGAATGCACGGCTATTGAAATAACAATTTATTCATTGAAGCCTTGATATTTTCCACTTGTCATCATATGGAAGCTCTATTTTCTTGTAATATCGATTACATATTTGGAGTTCTAATTGATCATCACAATAGAAGTTTTATACTCCATTCATGACCTCCTAAATTTTTACCTCAAGATCCACTAGAGGTTTGATGATCTATTCTACATCATTGGGAGTGAAAGAATCTAGCCATTTACCAAAATTTGTTTACTCTTCCTTTTATTCTTTGAGAAGTTATGTATACTCTTGCTTGAAAGAAGCTTATTATCATAATTATAGGGGGAAAACATGACATTTTGAATTAAATATTTTATGGGTATCTTTAGATTTGCATTATTATATAGCTTATTCTTTATGAAGGACATCAAGTACTTTCTATGCCACTACTCTATCGTAGTCAAAATATTCTCAACTTCTTAGCTTATCTATGTAATTTGTGTGGTAACTACATCGATGAACTTGAGAACCTAGGACAATGATGATGTTGCCTTGGTTATGCTATCCCAATATGCTTGGAAAACCTTTTCTATTAGCTCTATATCCCCTAGTTGCTACTCAAGCTCCATATTCTTATCCTTTTCTTATTTAATATCCCCTTGCAAAATGGCCTTCTCCTTGTTGAACTAGGCTTCCTAAATTGTGAACTAATTGGTAAGGCTTTGTACATTGCTATTTTTTGTATCTAAGAGGGAAGTCAATATTTGTGAGTTCAATTGGCTTGTCAACTCATATATTTGGTTTTATAGTGATTTGGCCTCTAGATGATATTTTTGTAGGGTAATATTTACATTTTATAGCTTTCTCTTTTTTTACAACTTCCTCTCAAGGGACATGTATTTGTTGCTCATAGCTTTACCAGCCTGCTCCATGAACTCTACTCTATCCTTGGCCTAGACATCATTGAGACAAATCCCTATTGTAGCTACCTAGTAGTTCTAATATTGCATTTGGACTTCATCCTTATAAATAGTAAGGGTTAGTTGGGAAAAATAAAATGTGTTTCACTAAAGATCATAGTGACTCCTTATCCTCTTTGCTATGGATTGTCTACCTCTTTTAGCCTCGTTCTTCTATGTATATCATAATGTCTGATGGTGAACTTGTTGGAGCTTGTGTAGCATATCAAATAATTGATAAGGTGCTTAGGATCTTGTTAGTTTCCCCTATGTTACTAGAATTAGGGGCAACATTCTGAAGAATGAGACTAGGGATGAAGGATGAATGGAGGGGGAAATCAACTTGTTGGTGGAATAAGCTAAGGACCAATAATAGGGATGGTGTAAGTGGAAGAGATAGGGATAACAATAATAAAAAAAATGAATAGATGTGCTATCAAAATGGTGTTAGTAGTCAAAACAATTGAAGGGGTGTTAATCAATGTGACTAAGGCACTAGGAGAAGGAATAGAGGCCAATGGAGCTAAAAATATTAAATGGATAGTGGTCAATGTGAATGTGGTACTCATTACTAGAACAATGGCTGAAAACATAGGGGGAAACCTATTGAAATATGGAGGAGGAGTTGCTTGTATATTTGTTCTTATGGTATCCTTCCTTTTTTTCTTTAGTGGTGGAGAATTCATCCCTTAGATTAATCTTCTTTTTTTCTTTTGTAGTACCACTTGCTAGGATGCCTGCTATGGTGAAATTGTTGTTGAATTTGGACAACCCTTCATGAATTTGATCAATGATAAAATTGCTAAAATTAAAAATAAACCTTTTATTTTTGGGTGTGAATCTCTTTATGTAAATAATACCCAACTAATTTGGTATCATGACATTATCATCGTCCAAGCCAAAATGAAGTTCAACATTCTTAAAGCATCCCTCGTGTTGTCATAGAAAAATCTGATACTCAAAGGAAACATTGGTAGTGAGGTATCCCTTGTGTTGCATTCACTATTTAGGAACCCCAACTTGTCCTAAATAGCCCTATAATATATGGTTGCACTCTCAAAACTCATTCTATGCACCCTACCTCCACCAACAACATCTTATAGAGGATGTGTGGGATGACAGTGACTTTGAAACTCTTGTTGCATGATCTAACCTCTCAATATTGGGTATTGTAGAGCTCCATGCATACAACCACCAACTCATAGCAATTGTGCATCTAGAGAACCATGCATTGAGCCAAAAAGCTACTTCATATCCTTACTCTGAAGGATTAAAGCACACTCACACGGAATCTTTGGAAGATTTCATCCCTTAGATTCTTGGTGTTTTTTATAATACTGGGTCTATGACCCTATTAGTTGGGTCTTTCACTAGTTTGGGATCTATGACTTGTAGGGCTTGAGTTTGCATCTCCCTTTTTGAGGTGGATGGAGGTGCATCAACTACCCTTGTAGGCGAACCAATAGAATGGCTTGATTCAGTGGTTGGGGTTGGCATGTAGGCTTTTTCCTCCTTGGGTTCATGGTTGCTAATGGCTCTTTGAATATTTTTGCATTTGTAAACTCTTTCTTATGGATCAATTCTACAATTGTTCTTCTTTATGCTCTTTGTGCTCCTATTTGTTTGAATGCTTGAGAATCAATGAGGAAGAAATGAAGGCAATTCACCCTATTATGGATTTTCTCCTCGATTTTTGAGACACCCACCTGCATTGAATTTGCATTACATAAATTCACTCTTTCCTTCTACAAGGCTTGTGAAAAGCATTTTCCACCTTCATTAGCATTAAATTTACCTCATTTGAAGTTATTCCCCTTTCCTATATAGCCAATGCAAAGAAATAACCACCTCTTGCTAAATACTAAGTTTCTATTTTTGAGACTAACCACCATATTTTAAGTGTTAGATTCACATTGCATTCATTTTTATTTCACTTTGTAAATCCTGGAAGGAAAAAACTGCCACCTTGTCTAGGTACAAAATTCACACCACATGGATTTATTTTTTCCATACAATGTTGACAAAAGGATACTATCATCCTGTTCACTCTTTAAATGGTTTGCAATCCTTATATGATAATAAATTGGTTGGCATTATCCCAAGAACTCACTTAATTTTTTCCTTAGCAACCAATGCCACCCATTAATGATTTGATCAAATAGCTTGCACAATCTTAGCATCAAACTTTTCTTTGTTAACTCTTGAATTAGCATGCACCCACCATGTGTCACTATAATTTATGTGGGATAACAGTCCCAAAAGCCAGTTGTAAGATAGAGGAATAATTTTATTAAGTATGAATATTCATGCAAGAGTGATCCTCATGGATTGAATGGATCATGGATCTTCTCTTCTTGATGATCTAAGGGTTGTTATCACCTCAGGGATCTATTTATATTCATCGGTATAGCAAGTGACATTGTTGATGATCCAATCAATGGTTGGTGCTACTATGGCCTTGAGCCTTTCTTAAATAATTCTTGATTGATCATAGGTCTACCATGTATCACTATCAAAAACATGAGATGATACTCAAAAACACTTCTCACAAGGGAAGAAATATTAGATAACCTCATAAATTGGATGACTTATGGATATTTCCTTGATTATCAAATGGTCATTGTTACTTAGGAAGCTACCTATGTTTTAATTGGATGGCTTATGCTACTTTATCCTAGGACCCTTCTTTGACAACTCTTGATCGAGCATGCACCCATCATGTGTCTTTATCAACTTCATGATCTGATGGCCACTATTGCTTGGGAAGAAAAATGTCCACTTAGTGCCTCCAAAATAATGTAGCCCATTGTGATCAGCTATGGGATTTCAATGGCATATATTATTTTTGTGTCTTTACATCTCTTCCATTCTTGAAATCTCCATGATCTCATAAAATAAAGGTTCCTGATCAATGGTGCAAAACAAGCATCTAAATATAAAACCTACTACAAAACTAAACTAAAACATAGTACAAAGTATAATATATGTATACAAAGTTTCTTTTAGTGATCATATATAGTTCTTCAAGTAGACCCCATTAACTAGCATCTTCAATATATAGTCATCAAGCATTGCAAGCTTAAATGAATTCTCCATCTTATAAGTGGTGATGATGTAAGAGCCACTCTAGATAGAATTAAGTTTAGTGTGGTACACTATTTTACTTCTATCTTCATCCCATTTAAGTATTATTGTTGCCATTGCAAAACTCACTCCAATTGGGGACCCACTTGAAATTTTGTTTTTGCTCACACCAAGGTTTTAAATTTGTCAGCACCCATGTTTTACACTTGCTTGTATTGAATAAAGTTTTTATTCTTGCTTGCATTAAATATTTTAGAAAGGTGTTACATCTATCCTTTAAAGCTTGCTCACAATGAATTTCAATTGCTTTTCAAGGTTTGCAAATTCTTTTTTTTTAAGATGCTTTTAGGGTTTTAAGAATTTCACCATAATTGGTAACTGTAAACCTAAAATGACCATAAATTTTTCTAGAGAGCTCCATTTGCGGTGATTCAAAGCTTAATGAAAATATCTCAAGACTATATTCATAATGGTATAAAATTAACATAAAAAACACCAATATTTTAGGAAATTTGGGTAAAATACCATTCAAAAACATTATTTCCTTATAATTGTCCATGAATTTCAAAAGGCCCCATATTTTGGTTCACAATAAATTTTCTAGTTATTTCAACTGTTCTAGATACCCATTTGTCTTAATTATAAATGTGGAATTTTTTATAAAATTCTAGGCACTTTGAAATTTTACCCCATTTTTTACACTACGAAACTATTCTGAGCTCTTGATCATGCATTGATTTCATGGATTCAATAAAATAAGGTTCATTATCCATTAAATCAGGTTTGAAATTAGCTTTCATACAAGTATAAACATGGCCACATTTTTTGTCTGTAATTACCTTCCTTATCGCTAGCTAAACTATCCATTTTAAATGGGTTATGGCACCATAGTTCATTTAAATTCATAGTCTTCCACACCACCAAGAGATGATGTCATTCATAAATGGTAAATTACCACTAAAATTAGCCCAATGGCTACTCCTTTATCTATGGGACTCCCTTTCCCTTTGACACTAAGGTTTGGAAAGTAAGGCTTAATTAATCAAATCATGCCCCTTTTTAATCCTTTGCTTTTGCTAAAATTAAAAGGAGTAAGATTTAAAAGGAAGGCTCATTTTATCAAGTGCTCATTTTATTTGATCCATTATTATTCATCCATCACTCTAACCAATAGTAATGCTAGTGCTCATTTACCCTACTCTATTCCTATTCGTCCATCGCTTTGACCAATAGGAAGTCTAATGCTAATTTTTCTTGCTTTATTCCCATCCATCCATCGCTCTAACCAATAGAAATCCAATGCTCATCTTTCTCCACTCTACTCTACTCTTTTTTATTCCCCATTGTGTTCTTAGTCATGGATTTCCTAAACCAATCAAAGCCCTCCACATCATACATGCATTTTCAAGAATCTAAGGTGGACATCTTAATATCAAATTTTATAAGGATGGGACCTTAGCATTGGCATATAGTTTTGACAAGAACCTTAGTGAACCTTAAGTGAAAAGAAAGATATTTTATGCCACAAGAGCCTAATCATGTACGTTGGACTTTGGTGGATGACCTAATACTTTGGAAATGAATTAGCGTTAGACCTTATTGAAAATTAAAGCAAAATAACCTAATATTTGAACTTAATAATTCAACATGGAATTAATAGCACTATACTATTAAACCTTAGTGAAAAAGGGGAAACCTCCATCAACGTATCCTAACCCTTAGCATTAGACCCAATTTTTTTACATGGGATTAATAGCAAAGGGAGAGAGAAACCTTTTTTTACGAATATCAAACCTTAGACCAAGAGTTTAATAAAGAATTAAAGCTTATAAGCATCAAATTAATAAAATTAAATGGCCAATAAGAGCACTCCTTTCTTTTAAAATGATTTATAATCAAAAGCTTGCATAAATGGAAATCTAAATTAAGGCTTTAGGCACTTTAAAATAATATGACAAGAACCTTAGGTGTCCTTAATAATTAGGATATTGTATGAAAATGAAAATATGAGCCTTATACTTGGAAACCTCACATTAGGTTTAATATTTTAAAACTTTGATTTTGTGCCACGAAAACCTAACCCTTACTTAGAGGCCTGGATGAATAATGAAAATCTTAGTATTAATTTTAATACTTTGGCATTAAAATTAAAATGGAATTTTAATGTTAAATTTAATACTTTGACCCTAAATTTAAAAGCAAAGACATTTAGCATGGAATTAAACAAAAAGGCTTTGGACCTTAGGGAATTATCTTAGAATTTAATTTACTACTTTGGCACTAAAATTTAAAATGGAACTTTAGTGTTAAATATAATACTTTGAACCCAAAATTAAAGGGAATTAACCTTATAAAATTAATTAATGAAATTTGAACTAATATATGTTTTTCTTTTGTGTTGCAAGAAATTGAACCGGAAAGCAAGAACCAAAAGGGAATGAAAGAAAGTAGAGGGAGAATTCAGTGAACCTAGACCTGATCTTGACCAGTTGGTGCATGCAAAATTAACATTATAAGCTCCATAGAGGTGCTTCCAATTAGTTGAATAATCCATGGTTGAAATTGAATATCTGAATCAAGAAAATATTTAATGAGGCACCTCGTTCTCTCAACTGAAGACAATTCAAATAGCCAAATAATTTACCATTGTAAACCATTGATATCCAACTATAAATAATTGAGACATTCAAATTATAAGGCTATAAGTAGCCACTGAGACCCTATTTTAAAGTGGTCAGAACTTGTCTACATTGGAGACAAAAAAAAATGGCTAGCTTGAGGGGTACACCCGGATGGGACAAACCCCATGGAATGAAATTTTTGGCCCCTAGAGGATAGGGGGAATGGTTTTCCTTAACAAATATTTTTAACAGGTGGTGGTAGAACCACGGTAGTTTTTTGGCAATTGTTTTGATAGTGAAAACAATTATAGGCGACGGTAGAACCATGGTAGCTGTTAGCAAGGGTTTTGATTGTGATTAAATTTTTACAAGTGGTAATAGAACCACAATAGCTATTGGTAAGGTTTTTGATTGTGATTAAAATTTTATAGGTAGTAGCAGAACCACAATAGTTTTTGGCAAGGGTTTTTATTATGATTAAAATTTTACATGCGATGAAAAAACCATGACAACTATTGGCAAGAATTTTTGGGTTTTTATTAAAATTTTATTGGTGATGATTGTGATTAAAATTTTACAGGCAACAACAGAGCCATGGTAGTTTTTGGTAAGGATTTTAATTAAAAATTTATAATAAATTCTACATTAAGAGTGATGGTGATAACAAGCAATGGTGATGTGGTGAATGGATCTATGGCCCTCATGGGTGTTGGGACAATGGTAGCTTTTAGTGTGTTTATCAAAGAATGATCAAAAACTCCTATAGGTGACAGAGCAATGACAACTCCTGGTGTGTCTATGAAATATGGATCTTTGGTCCCTATCAAAGACCACGCATCGATGGTTTATAGAAGGGATGGATATATGGTCCCCAAGCAGAGGCTCCCTTCTCACTCTTTTGTAGATATTTTGAAAAATAACCCTCCACTAGCATCCTCCTTAGAACCTAGAGTCGATTTGTGTCCTTTGCAAGAATACCTTAGGATTCTATCTAAGCTCATGACATCCTTGGTAGCCCAAGACTCTCATTCCTTGGTGGAGAAATTTCTTAACTCACATCCTGACATGGAGTCCATTCATAGATGGGCCCTAACAAGCTAGTGCCCATAAGGATCCATGGACCTAGTAGCCCTTCCTAGAGGGTTTTTTCTCCTTCAACTCAATAACTCTATTCATTCAAGCCGAATCCTCATAGGAGGCCCATGATTTTTTTGGATGAAGGGGTATTTTTCTCAAGAAATAGACTATGAAATTTGACCCTGAAACTCAAAATATCAATCTGGCTTTGATCTGGGTTCACCTTTTAGCTATTCCCATCTAGTTTTAGCATGAATACATCTTAAAAGAGATTGCTTGAGATATTTATGAGTCGATAGCTTTTGATATACCTACTAAAGAAAAGACCCGCATGGCCCATGCTTGCATGTGTATCAACGCTAACCTTGAATTTACTCTTCCTTCTTCCATTTAGCTAATTTTGGATGTTAGCACCAGGACCCAAATCATTGAGTATAAAAACAAGCTAGTTTTTTATACTGAATGCTCCAAGCAAGGCCACCTCAACTCACAATATCCAATATTAAAAGTTCTTAAGGTACCTCCCTCTAGGAAATCTTGTGGTAAAGGGTTTCATCTGCAAAAACTATTCCACAAGCACTCCAAATATTTTGCTACAACTGGTGTAGATGTTGTTGGAGCAACTCTAAACCAAGGGTCTCCATCCCATATATATTTTGGCAAGATTTTGACTATTGAGGATCTTGAGGTTCCTAACCATCTAAAGTAATCATCCTCTAAGGTTACAGATCACCAAGTTTCTTTAGAGAAACTTGATCTCTCTTCCTCCTTTCATATTTGCCAGCCTATATTTCTATTTCTAATACCTTATATTTCTATGTCTATTTTCTTCCTACTAAAGATAAAGCCATTCCCCAAAGCCCTCCTCAATCCCCCAAAGGTCTCATTGGCCTTTCAACCAGCAAATTTTTTTCCAAAAATCCATTTTCCTAAAGCCCTCCCTTTACTAGGACCCAAAAAAAGACTTATGCTTATGTTGGTTTTGAGAAAAAAAGAGGTCACATTTTTGCTCAAGCCATCAGAAATAGATAATGCTTTGAGGAAATTTCCAATGGCACCCAGCTCACCCTACACCTCTCTCAAAGTAAAACCTCCCACCAAGACCTCATGAAGATGATAATAGATCCAAATTGCCCTATTCACAAGGAAGAGGGAAGAGATCCTCTTCCAAAATCACAAAATGAAGATCCTATCATGGAATGTGAGAAGCCTTAATAGACGTAACAAACAATGTTTGGTTAAGTCCATGAGGCAAGTTTTAAATCCTACCATTTTTCTTTTGCAAGAGTCTAAGTTAAACATAAAAAATGCTTCGTATGTCTCTAAATATATTTGGAAAAATTATTATTTTCTCATAATTCCTACCTATGAAGCCTAAATGTGGTAGATAATTTCATGAACATCCTATTTTTCAGCAAAATATCATCACTATAGATGGGTTCTTTCAAACATCTATGCACCGAATTCTCCTTCTGGAAGATTCTAGCTCTGGAAAACCCTAATCTAGATGAGAGAAGTCTTTTCCAATGAGGCATGGATGTTGGATAGAGATTTTAATTCTCCTCTATTTCCCATAGATAAGAAAGGAGGTTTTAAAATCACAACTAATTCTTATGAAGACTTTGCATCATTTGTGGATGGTAATCAACTCATGGATATCCAGCTAAGAGATCCCAAATTCACCTAGAGCAACTTAAGAAAGGGTGATCAACTCATCTAGATCAAACTTTATAGGATCCTCATATCCCTTAAAGACATTTATCCCTTTGGATATTCTATCCTTCAGTCTCTTCCCAAAATTGGATCTGATCACAATCCCCTCCTTCTTGATTGCTCACCTAAAGGCTCTCCTTTCAAATATTTTTTTATATTTGATAGTATGTGGCTTTAGGATACTGACCTCAAGTCACTCATAGCATATTGGTGGTCTCATAGCTTTTCTGGGTCCCTTGCCTCCTAGGTGAGCAAAAAAATCTATTTTGTTAAAGCAAATCTTAAGCAATGGAACAAGGATATTTTTGGCAATATTTTATCCAATAAGAAAAACATTCAATCCCATATCACAATCATTGAGCTCTCTACCCATCAAGGAGACATTAACCCTAGTATCTGGTAAATTGAAAAGAGCCTCCTATTTGAATACCACAACATTCTCAAAAATGAGGAAGTTTTTTGGAAGCAAAAATCTAAGGTAACTTGGCTGAAGGAGGGTGATTCCAACACTAAATTTTTCCATACCACTACAATGAGACATAGAGGCTCTAGTAAAATCTAGAAACTCACCAAGGTATATGGGACTATTATTTTAGATATTTTTGATATTAGAGTTGAGGTGATTGCTTTTTTTGAAGATCTACTTGGACCAAGCCTAGATTGTAACCAACAAACTATAGAGACTCTCCTATGCAATATTCCTAGGTTAGTCACCCAAGAGCATAACAATATTTTGATTAAACCCTTTTCTACTAAGGAAATTTGTTTTGCAGTCTTCTCCATGCAATATGGGAAAGATTCGGGTCTTGATGGTTTTCCCCTATATTTTTTCAATGCTACTGGGACATTGTGGAACCTGAAATTGTTTCTACTACCCAATAAATGCAACAAACCAAAAGTATTACTAGGGATATTAATTTCACCTTCCTATATATAATATTTAAGATTGGTAATGCCAAAACCCTTGCTGAATTTCACCTAATCAATCTTTACAATATCTTCTACAAAATCCTCACCAAAGTGATAGCCACAAGATTGAAGACAATTCTACCACATATCATTAAAATCAACCAAGGTAGCTCTATTCAAGGGATACTCATAATCGACAACATGAACTTATCCATTCAGTATCCAAAAGTAACAAGATTGGTATTTTCCTCAAAGTAGACATGAATAAGGCTTTTGATAGGGTATCATAGAAGTTTCTTTTTTCTATCATCTCCAAGTTTGGATTCCATTTTGAGTGGATAGACCCAATAAAATAATGCATTGCAAATATTAGTTTCTCAATTCTTATCAATTAATCTACTATCAGATACTTTTTGAGCTTTAAATTTCTAAGACAGGGAGACCCTTTATCTCCTTTTCTCTTCATAATTATTGTTGAAGCATTGGGCAAAACCTTAAGGTCTTATTTTTTCAAAAGTAAAATATCAAGTATTAAATCAACCCCCTCTATTAACCCCATATCCCATTAGCAATTTTTTGATGACACCATCCTTACCACCTATGCCTTTGTTCCTCAAGATAAAGCCATCAAGTCGATCTTGCTCTATTTTGATTCAACTGCTAGTCAAGATCAACTTCTCCAAAAGCAAATTTTACTTTATCAATACCCTCATAATATGGCAATCCCATATAGTTGACATCCTTGTTTGTGTTGTTGTTGACCTTCCAACTATTTATCTTGGATTTCCTCTCTTTTATGGACCTACAAAAAATCTTTATGAAATGCCATCATTGAAAGAATCCATAAAAAGTTGATCGGGTGGAAAGGGGGACTCCTCAGTTAAGCTGGAAAGGACACCATAGTCAAACCCACCCTCTAGAGAATCCCTATTTTCTTTCTTTCTATATTTCAAATTTTTATTAAATTGTGCAAAAAAATAGAATAGATCCAGTGGAACTTCCTATTATTGAGCTCTAAACATAAGCAAATATTTCATTTAGTTGCATGGGATCAAGTCTGTTCTAGGAAATAATATGGAGGCATTGGGCTTAGGAAAGCTAGAAACATGAATTTAGATCTTATAGTAAAAAAAATGGTGGAGGGTCCTTTAGAATGAAAACTCTCTCTGGATTGACATTATCAAGGTCAAGTACCTTTGGAACCAAACCAATTTCCTGGATGATCCCTCACCCATTTTATGTTATGCAATCTGGAATTCCATCTTAAGTTCAATAGAGATCATCAAGAAAGGCATCCGTTGAAAGCTTGGAAATTTTTAGAAAATAAAATTCTAGGAGGATAGATGACTAGGCAACAATCCACTCTAGAACTACATTGATCTAATCTACTTAAAACCTATTATTGATACCTTGTTTGGTTCAAAAGTGTGTAATTTCATTGACACCAATACCAGGTGTTGGGAATCCTTTCCTCTTTATGATTTGAATGAGAAACAAAGAAGAGATACTACTACTTTATCTGACATGTTTCACCTTTGTGTCATCCCTAACTTTCTAGTGGAAGATAAGCTCCTTTAGGCACCTAATGTGAATGGTTTTTTTACTGTTAAATATGTCTATTTCCTCATCGAAAGTCTAGGTCAGTCGTGGTTTCCTTAGTAGATTATCTAGAATAAAAACCTCATACCCAAAAAATTCTTTTTTGGCTTCTTGTCCAATATAAAATCCTTTCCATTCCTAACCTCCATATCCGTGGACTCCCTATTCCTAACTATTGCTACCTGTGCAATCAAGCTTGTGAATCCACCTAGCACATCTTCCTGTCTTGCAATTTTTCTCTCAACATTATTTCATCCTTATTTTCCACCATTGGGATTGCTTGGGCTCCACCCTTTCTCTTGAATGATTTGTGCTTGTAGTGGCCCAACCCCTTCAAGAGCTTTCACTTAAAAAAATTGGACTTTCTATCTCCCCCATTTTTTATGGGAAGTTTGGAAAGAAAGTAACTCAATAGCCTTTAATAAATCTATTCATGATTTCTAGTTTGTGCTCTCAAGAATTCTCCAAGTGGCCACTAGGAACCTTTCTATAACCCAAGGTTTTGATCCCCTTGAATATCTGGATGAAGCCAATATGGCTAGGTTCCTAAAGCTTCCCTCCTATCCTATATCTTCGCAAAATCTATGGTGGATTGTTCACTCATTAAATGGTTTCCTCCATCACCAAGTTGGATAAAATTCAATTTTTATGGAGTAACCAAGGGTAACCCTGGCCCTATTGGTGCTAGAGGTATTTTTAGAAATCATGAAGGGAAGATCATTCTGACCTTTGTAGAAAACCTTGGGGTCTAAACTAATCATTTTGTTGAAGCACGAGCTCTTTTTCAAGGTCTATCTCTTCTACCTTGCTTACATTATCCTAACTTAGTGGTTGAAGGTGATTCAATGAACATCATTAAAAGCCTTGCAGGGACTCAGTATGCTTCCTAGAACATCTCCAACCTAATTTTTGAAGCCAAAACCCTCCTAATATTATCCACCAATGTTACCATTTAGCATGTGATGTAGGAAACACTCTTAAAAAGGCAACCTAAAATAGTACAAATGAAAACGTAGAATTGCATTAATCAAAAATATATTTATAGGCATGTCTACCTTTACAATCAACATTTAATACACACGATCTATGTGAGTATTAAATGCAATATAACATGAATTACTATCATTCCTCCCCATTGAGGAAGCATTGGTCCCCAATGCATGTATATGTGGAAGAGAAATATGGGTAGTTGAAGAGTGTTGGGTACAATCGAAAATTCACTCTTGTTACAAAAAGAAGAAGACCCAAATGATGAATTTGAATAGGTCTTCATAAAACCAAAAACTAACACTGGATTTGGATCAAGCTTGCAAAATGCTCTCCAATGATTGTAAACACTGCTACACCAACAAACAGCTGAAATGGGTCCCTAAATTCGATAGAAGAAAACAACAACTAAAATATCGAAGAAGATGCAACATAAGATGCCTAATGGAAAATTTGAGCAAGTTTTGTTGTCATTGATGTCAAGAGGTTTGATGTCCAGTTTTGTTGTCATTGATGTCACAAGGTTGATTTTCCAAAAGGCAAGGAAGTGGTTAAAAGAAAAAGGGTATAATATTTATTTTAAATATTATATACCTAAAGAGGCCTAAAAGGTAGAAGACCCAAGGGAAGAGAAGCAGGTTTAAAGAGAAATAATAATATTATAATATTTTGGGCAAAAGGATGAGGTGAAGAAAAATGAGGTCCAAGGAATCATTAAAATAATATATCCTTGAAAAGACCCATTGAGCAGATTATAAAGGTTTTTATTTAATTTATTTAAATTAAAATATTTTAACCTATGGTTAAAATTTTAATTTAAATAATCAAAAGGTGCCAAAGTTTAAAATTTAAATTTGAATTCGAAAATTGAATTTCGAATGAGCCGACGTGTTAAGTGCAAAGGACAAAGTATAAAAAGGGGAAATGATTTTCATTTCAAAATTACCTATGCTATTCGAATGCCTAAGTTGAAATATAATTCGTGCGTTGCTTTGTTGAAGGGAGAAGAGAATATTTGTGGTTTTTAAAATTTAAAGAGGTAGACTTTGGTTGAAATTCATGTGACATGACCAAAACCCATTGCCAAGGTGTTGGGTAGCGCAGACGGTGGTCAAAGGCTTGCTAAGGCGCTCGTACAGGGGAGGTCGTGGTTTTGAATCCCACGTGATTCACTTTTGCAAAGGAGGAAGAAGATTTGGTTTTTCATCGAAATATGTGCAATAGGATAAGTAGGAGTGCATGGACTTAGGTTCATGTGTGGGTGTGTAGCCTAGGTGGTAGCTTAGCCTTGGGCTAAGGCGCTGTAGCGGTAATTGGTCGTGGGTTCGAGTTTGGGTGCAGTCAAAGATGTGCGCAATAGTTTTTGAGATGTGGGCCAAAGATTATAAGGTATGCATATTTTTATTTAAATTTGCCAAGGTTTGGAAGGCGCAAATATTATAGAGGCCACGTGATAATTATAAAGTGCATAGGTGGAATGCATAGGGAGTCATAAGGTTAATTGAAAAATATTTTATTTTTGTTGCTTAGAAAAATAAATAAAAGGATTGGAGTTATAAGGTGTTAACAAAGGAATTTGATTTTTATGTATTGAATGTTATTTTGAGAAGTTTGGAGTTTATAAGGTGTTAACAAAGGAATTTGATTTTTATGTATTGAATATTATTTTGAGAAGTTTGGAGATTATAAGGTGTATTTGAGACTTGAAAATTTATTGTAAATATTGAATGGTGAAATAATTATTGAGGAGAATATTTGTGTGGAAATTTTGAGATAGATTGTTGCTATCTAACCTGGAATTGGCAAGAGGGTTTTATTGTAAGTAAAAAAAGTTTTGAAGACATATCTCCATCAAAGAAAAAAGGTATGGGCACATCATATTTTGTTTGAAATATTGGAATGAATGTTGTGAAATACAAGGTGGAGTGAAAAGGATTGTTTGATAAGCATTGTTGGAAATATTGAGTGAATTATTATATGCTTCATTGGTGAATGTTTAGAGAACATTTGAGATAGATATTGAGGACTATTTGAGTTAGGGTTTGAAACCCACTTTGTGCACCTTGTTGGAAGAAGTATGAAAACACTTGTTTAGGGTTTGTGAGAAAGTTGTGTTTCATTGATTGAATGAATGAGTGAAATTCTTGAGCATTGGTTTTGAGTGATATTGAAAGTGATTGTGCAAACTTTAGAAACCAGATTTGTGAAAGCGATAGACTTAATGATTGAGTAGAACATATTGAGTTTTTGATAGAGTACATCATTCTCTATATGTTCCAGAGGTTAAAAGAATTCTGAGTAGAATATGTCTAAACTGCTTCAAGTTAAAGGAATTACTTTGAAGATTAGACAAAACAATTGATAACATTGTGTGCAAGATTTGAGATTGATTGAGCATATCTTGTGAGTTGTTTTGAGCATGTTTAGATTTGAGTAAGCTTTTGTGAAATCTTAAGGACAGATTTGAGTAAGCTTTTGTGAAAGCTTGTAGGCATATTTGAGCAAGTCTTGGTGAAGACTTGTAGGTAGATTTGAGGCAAGTCTTGGTGAAGACTTGAGAGCAGATTTGAGCAAGTTTTTGAGAGGACTTGTAGGAATATTTGAGGTAAGTCTTGGTGAAGACTTGAGAGTAGATTAAGCAAGTTCTTGAGAGGACTTGAAGGTAGATTTGAGATAAGTCTTAGTGAATACTTAAGAGCAGATTGAGCAAGTTCTTGAGAGGACTTGAAGGTAGATTTGAGGTAAGTCTTTGTGAAGACTTGAGAGCAGAGTTGATTGATTGATTTTTTCAAGATTTGTGTTAAGGCTTGGGGAAAATCTAAGTAGAGTTGATTTGTGATTGGATCAAGCTTTGTGTTAAGGCTTGAGGATAGATTTTGGTGCAAATTTAAGAGCAGATTTATGCTAGACCTGAGATAGAGTTAGAGCATATTTGTACTAGATCGAGGATAGTGTTTGGTGTAGATTTGAGATAGAGTTGAGAGTAAGATTTAGAGGTGATAGAGCAGAGGATAATAGTCTCTAGTGGATAGAGATCCATTAGCTAGGGTAGTGAGGATAGAGGTCTTCTAAGTGAGGACAAAGGTCTTCTATGGAGAGAGATCCACAAGCCAGTGTAGTGGGGGTAGTAGTCTTCTAGAAGATCACCAACCAAAGTAGAGGAGAAAGAGTTTTATGGATAATAAGTAAGAAAATTTCCTATGATAGAATCCATAACCAGAGAAGAAGAGAAAGAGTTCTCCTATGGATAGAGATCCACAAACTAGAGCAAGGGGAAAGAGTTCTCCTATGGAGTGTGATCCGTGAAGTAGCTAGGAAGATAGAGTTCTTCTATGGAGAGAGATCCATAAACCAGTTGAGGAGAAAGAGTTCTCCTAGGTCAAGTTCCATGAACCAGAGAAAAGGGGAAAGAGTTCTCCTATGGAGAGAGATCCACAAATCAGAGCATTAGGGGATTGGTGTCTCCTTTGGATAGAGGTCCATAAACATTGTAATAGGGAAGTGATTCCCAAGAGGATTTGTTGAGAAAATTTAGTAGAAATATTTTCTCCATGGAGTAGCCCACATTGGGTGAACCATGTTAAATTGGTGTCTCTATTGTGTGTGATGATTTGTGCATTACTTTGATTACTACTATTGATATTGCCATTGATAATATTGGATAATATTATTTGGGAAAGAAAAGTAAAAGTTGATCTTATACTATTCACACCCCTCTCAGTATAAGCTTGTGTTCTTCAATTGGTATCAGAGTGGGTTCCTTCGAAAGAGTTTAACAACTTGAAGGAAAAGTATACAGGAACACAGATGGCATCTCAGAGTGGATCTTCAAAAAATAAGGCACCATTGTTCGATGGGAACAATTATGCATTTTAGAGTGTAAGAATGAATATTTACCTAATGGCACAAGGAAATGAGACATGGCAAGCAGTTGAGGATGGGTACACACCACCAGCTACTCCTCCTATAGATAAAGATGGTAAGCTTCTACATCTGAATAATTCAAAGGCAATGAATGCAATCTTAAGTGGTTTATGTGAAGAAGAGTTTGTAAAAGTTATGCATTGCACATCAGAAAAAGAGATTTGGGAAAAGTTGAAGAAAACATATGAGGGAGACAAAAAGGTCAAGATGGCAAAATTGCAAAATCACAAGAAAACATTTGAAGACTTGAAGATGAAGGATGAGGAAGACATTGCTACATACTTACTTCATGTGGATGAGGTTGTTAACTCCATGCAAGGACTTGGGTTTAAAGTTGAAGAATCAGATGTTTGTCAAAAGGTTTTAAGGTCACTCCCTAAGAGGTATAGTGAAAAGGTTTCAACCATAGAAGAAACAAGAGATATTGAAACTTTGACTAGGGATGAGTTACATGGAACTCTCACAGATTTTGAGATGAGAATAGGAAAGGATCCTATTCCCAAGATAGAGGTAACCTTCAAAGTAGCAAAGAAGACAAAGGATAAGAAGTTAGATTCAAGTGATGAGTCATCCAGTGATGAAGAAGCAAACTATGGCAGAAGGAACAAGGACTCAAGAAAGCACAAAGGTACAAAAATAGTTAAGTGTTTCAATTGTGGTAAATATGGTCACTATGCATCTAACTATCCAGAAGCTGGAAGTAGCAGTGGTGAAGAGAAACAAGATCATAGGAACAAGGAAGCAAGAAAATCTAGGTATCAAAAGAAAAATAGGTATGGACAAAACAAGCATGAAAAGAAGTTTTTCTAGAGGCATAAGAAGAGTTTCTATGCAGATAAGACAGGCAAGAGTTCAAGTGATAGTGATGGAATATCCTCAGATAATGAAGAAGAAGAAATTATATTTCTAGAAATAGAAAAAGAAGCTAAAAAGGAACCAGAAATACTCAAATATTTTAGGTGTGGTAACTTTGATCATCTTGAAGATCATTGTACAAGGAATTGGTTTAGTGACAATGAAGAAGAATATGAAGATGCTCTTGAGTTTCTAGAGGAAGAATCAGAGAATGAAGGCACAGTTGATATAGAAGCAGAACTTATTTATACTCTTAAAGAATTAAAAAAGGTTAGGAAGCAGAATTCAAAATTGAAGGATCAAGTTCAAGAAGATGAGAAAATAAAAGCAAGGCTTATACAAGATATCAATGACTTAAGAGTTAAATTTGAAAATAAAAAAGGAGTTGAAGAAGACATGATTGAATAGTTAAATATGAAAGAGCAAGAATGTGAAAGATTAAAACATGAAGTTGACATTCTAAGGAAAGGAATTGAAAAGTTTAATAACAAGATATATCAGTTTAGGAAAAGCTCAAAATATTTGGATGATATTATCAAAACACAGAGATCTCCATTCATAAGGACTAGACTTGGTTTTGAAGAGGAACAAAGAGAACAAGGAGAGGATTCAAGCTCAAGCTCCAAAGAAGAAGAAGCTTCAGAAGAAGAAAGTAAAGGAGAAAGTGAGACTTATGAGGATAAGTTGAAAAATAGAAGGTTCACCAAGGAAGGAAACAATGCACAAATGAGGAACAGAGAACATCACAGGGAAGAAAGGACTAAGAGACCAATGGGGTCAAGGCAATATTTCTTCAAAGGATGTTGCTTCTCATGTCAAAGGTTTGGTCATAAGGCTATGCAGTGTAGGACACATGAAAAGAAGGAATATGGTTTTGGTATTGGTTTCACCAAGAGAAATTTCAGAAATGGGTATCTCTTTCAAGGGTATTGTTACTCTTGTAATCAATTTGGTCATAAAGCAGTTAATTGCAGGGTTCATGATAAGAATGGATATGGCTTCACCAAGAGGAACTTCAAGATATTTGCACCTTCAAGGAACCACAACATTAAGTGTTATAAGTGCAATAATGTTGGGCATATGGCTAAGTGGTGTAGAACAAAATTTCTAGAGACAAGCAAGAACATGAATACTCAAAGGAATCAGAAGGATCAGTTGAGGAAGAAGGTGGACAAAGAAAAACAACATTGTATGTTGGGAGTAGAAATACTCCCACCCCAAAATTAATCACCTCAAGGAAAGGAGGTGGGGAGGGGGCTGAGCTAAGAGTCTTATATTTAGCCCCAAAGGTGGCCCTTTGCCATTGATGTCAAAGGGGGAGAGATTTGAGTTAGGGGGAGAGCATTCAGTTAGGGGGAGCAGTTTCTCAGGGGGAGCAGAACTGAAAAAGTAAAAGGAATGTTAAAAAAAAGGGTTGCCATCAATGACAAAGGGGGAGATTGTTGGAAATTTGAGCAAGTTTTGTTGTCATTGATGTCAAGAGGTTTGATGTCCAGTTTTGTTGTCATTGATGTCACAAGGTTGATTTTCCAAAAGGCAAGGAAGTGGTTAAAAGAAAAAGGGTATAATATTTATTTTAAATATTATATACCTAAAGAGGCCTAAAATATTGAAGACCCAAGGGAAGAGAAGCAGGTTTAAAGAGAAATAATAATATTATAATATTTAATATTATAATATTTTGGGAAAAAGGATGAGGTGAAGAAAAATGAGGTCCAAGGAATCATTAAAATAATATATCCTTGAAAAGACCCATTGAGCAGATTATAAAGGTTTTTATTTAATTTATTTAAATTAAAATATTTTAACCTATGGTTAAAATTTTAATTTAAATAATCAAAAGGCGCCAAGGTTTAAATTTAAATTCAAATTAGAAATTCAAAAATCGAATGTGCCGACGTGTTGAAGTGCAAAGGACAAAGTATAAAAAGGGGAAATGATTTTCATTTCCAATTACCTATGCTATTCGAATGCCTAAGTTGAAATATAATTTGTGCACTGCATTGTTGAAGGGAGAAGAGGATATTTGTGGTTTTTAAAATTTAAAGAGGTAGACTTTTGTTGAAATTCGAGTGAAGTCACTAAAACCCATTCCAAGGTGTTGGGTAGCGCAGACGATGGTCAAAGGCTTGCTAAGGTGCTCGTGCAGGAGAGGTCATGGTTTTGAATCCCACGTGATTCAATTTTGCAAAGGAGGAAGAATATTTGGTTTTCACCGAAATTCATGCGGAGGCATTAGTAGGAGTGCATGGACTTAGGTTCACATGTGGGCATGTAGCCTAGGTGGTAGCTTAGCCTTGGGCTAAGGTGCTGTGATGGTGGTTGGTTGTGGGTTCGAGTTTGGGCGTAGTCAAAGACATGTGCAATAGTCTTTTTGAGACGTGGGCCAAAGATTATAAGGTATGCATATTTTTATTTAAATTTTCCAAGGTTTGGAAGGTGCAAATATTATAGAGGCCACATGATAATTATAAAGTGCATAGGTGGAATGCATAGGGAGTCATAAGGTTAATTGAAAAATATTTTATTTTTGTTGCTTAGAAAAATAAATAAAAGGATTGGAGTTATAAGGTGTTAACAAAGGAATTTGATTTTTATATGTTGAATGTTATTTTGAGAAGTTTGGAGATTATAAGGTGTTAACAAAGGAAATTGATTTTATGTATTGAATATTATTTTGAGAAGTTTGGAGATTATAAGGTGTTAGAAAAGGAACTTGATTTTTATGTGTTGAATGTTATTTTGAGAGGATTGGAGATTATAAGGTGTATTTGAGACTTGAGATTTTATTGTAAATCTTGAATGGTGAAATAATTATTGAGGAGAATATTTGTGTGGAAATTTTGAGATAGATTGTTGCTATCTAACCTAGAAATTGGCAAGAGGATTTTATTGTGATTAAAACAGGTTTTGAAGACATATCTCCATCAAAGAAAAAAGGTATGGGCACATCATATTTTGTTTGAAATATTGGAATGAATGTTGTGAAATACAAGGTGGAGTGAAAAGGATTGTTTGATAAGCATTGTTGGAAATATTGAGTGAATTATTATATGCTTCATTGGTGAATGTTTAGAGAACATTTGAGATAGAGATTGAGGACTATTTGAGTTAGGGTTTGAAACCCACTTTGTGCACCTTGTTTGAAGAAGTATGAAAACACTTGTTTAGGGTTTGTGAGAAAGTTGTGTTTCATTGATTGAATGAATGAGTGAAATTCTTGAGCATTGGTTTTGAGTGATATTGAAAGTGATTGTGCAAACTTTAGAAACCAGATTTGTGAAAGCGACAGACTTAATGATTGAGTAGAACATATTGAGTTTTTGATAGAGTACATCATTCTCTATATGTTCTAGAGGTTAAACTAATTCTGAGTAGAATATGTCTAAACTGCTTCAAGTTAAAGGAATTACTTTGAAGATTAGACAAAAAGCAATTGATAGAGATTTGAGATTGATTGAGCATATCTTGTGAGCTATTTTGAGCATGTGTTTGAGCAGATTTGAGTAAGATTTTGTGAAATCTTAAGGATAGATTTGAGCAAGCTTTTGTGAAATCTTGTAGGTAGATTTGAGACAAGTCTTGGTGAAGACTTAGGAGATTTGAGCAAGTCATGGTGAAGACTTGAGAGCATATTGAGTAAGTTCTTGAGAGGACTTGTAGGAAGATTTGAGGCAAGTCTTGGTGAAGACTTGAGAGCAGATTGAGCAAGTTCTTAAGAGGACTTGTAGGCATATTTGAGGTAAGTCTTGGTGAAGACTTGAGAGCAGATTGAGCAAGTTCTTGAGAGGACTTGTAGGCAGATTTGAGGTAAGTCTTGGTGAAGACTTGAGAGCAGAGTTGATTGATTGATTTGTTCAAGCTTTGTGTTAAGGCTTGGGGTAAATCTAAGCAGAGTTGATTTGTGATTGGATCAAGCTTTGTGTTAAGTCTTGAGGATAGATTTGAGGATAGATTTTGGTGTATATTTGAGAGCAGATTTGTGCTAGACCTGAGATAGAGTTAGAGCAAATTTGTACTAGACCGAGGATAGTGTTTGGTGCAGATTTGAGATAGAGTTGAGAGCAAGCTTTAGAGGTGACAGAGTAGAGGATAGTAGTCTCCAGTGGATAGAGATCCATTAGCTAGGGCAGTGAGGATAGAGGTCTTAGTGAGGATAGATTAGTGAGGACAGAGGTCTTCTATGGAGAGAGATCCACAAGCCAGTGTAGTGGGGGCAGTAGTCTTCTAGAAGATCACCAACCAGAGTAGAGGAGAAAGAGTTCTCCTATGGATAGATATCCATGAACCAGAGCAAGGGGAAAGAGTTCTCCTATGGAGTGTGATCCATGAAGCAGCTAGGAAGATAGAGTTCTTCTATGGAGAGAGATCCATGAACCAGTTGAGGAGAAAGAGTTCTCCTGGGTCAAGTTCCATGAACCAGAGAAAAGGGGAAAGAGTTCTCCTATGGAGAGAGATCCACAAATCAGAGCATTAGGGGATTGGTGTCTCCTTTGGATAGAGGTCCATAAACATTGTAATAGGGAAGTGATTCCCAAGAGGATTTGTTGAGAAAATTTAGTAGAAATATTTTCTCCATGGAGTAGCCCACATTGGGTGAACCACGTTAAATTGGTGTCTCTATTGTGTGTGATGATTTGTGCATTGCTTTGATTACTGCTATTGATATTGCCATTGATAATATTGGATAATATTGTTTGGGAAAGAAAAGTAAAATTTGGTCTTATACTTGTTCACCCCCCTCTCAGTATAAGCTTGTGTTCATAATTGTTGCAACATTTAAGACAAGTGAGCATGCATTGAATTGGCTGAGCCATGCATTAATGGAGATGAAATTTTTTTAAATTAAATTAAAATTAATTTAATTTAATTTAATTAATTCGTGGTTAATTGTGGGTCGCTTGCATTAAATTATCAGGACAATGGTCAAGTGGACTAGAACAATGATCAATGGATACGGAAGTGATGGATTAAATTAAATTTAATTATGGGTTTATAGATGATGTGAATGGTCAATGGTCAATGGCGACTATTTAATTTAATGCATAATTATGGTATTTAAAAATAAGTGCGATATTAAATATTGTAATTTTAAATTAAATAAAATAAAATTTAATTTAATTTAAAAATTTCTCCAAGGGAAAGGAAGCAACGACCATTGTGGAATGACAATGACTAATTTGATGGCAACATGACAAGTGGCAAGTGATAGGCATGTTTGACCAGTGATAATGACTAGCAATCAACATGGGGTGAGAGGAAGAGGCCATGGGGGTGCACGGGTTAGAGAAAAAAATCATTGATCTACAATGGTAATGAACACGATGGTAAGGAACGATCAAAATGATGCTTGAGAAATCAAGAGCAGATCATATCGACATTTTAAAAGAGAGATTACATTAGTAAACATCATATCACCATTGGAAACATGATGCTATAGGAATGAAGTGTGGAAGAAATACTCGAAAACATAGAAACATGCTAAAAAGTCATAGAGGAGCTAAGGAACCACCAAGGAAGATAGCATGAAAGTTGTATGTAGTGGATCAACATCCAAAAATAGGATATCAAAACTCCTAGGCTAAAAAGATGCAAAAATCACAAGAACCATGGTGGACGGCAAAACATCTTCTAGCTCAACAACAGTAGCTTCAAATAAGCTTGGATCCACATCAAGAGCCACATCATCTAGTGGAAATATGTTGGGTATATCACCTAGAGACCCTAGTTTGAATCCAGGTGTGGCTATAATTTTTTTAAGTTCTAGATCAAGGGTAGAATCCTAATATTCTTCACTGAGATCTATGTCGAAATGAATGAGATCTTCAACATCTAGTTCTTTGTTAGTAGCAGCAATGATGTCAAATTTGAGATGCTAAAGAATGGTGATAAAAGTAGCTTGAATATCGATAAGGTTGGTAGAAATATCTATGAAATCGACATCATGAATGACAATCATGAACGAAGAACGTCAATAAATGATAAATCCAATATGAATGCTTGGATCAAGAGTTGAGGATCGAAATTCAAAGGGACCCAAGCTGAGAGTTTTAAGATCATAAGTGCATGAAGGTGTTCATAGAAAAATGAAAGAGTGTTCCTCCAAATCCAAGATCCGCTGGTGGTTTTATTGTTCCTCTTTTGAACTAGATTGGCCTAGATGAAGATGATACTCACATATCCAACGCTCGCTTTGATACCAATGATGTATGAAACAGTCTTAAAAGGCAACATGAAATGGCACAAATGAAAACTTAGAATTGCATTAATAAAAAATATATTTATAGGCATGTCTGTCTTTACAATCGACATTTAATACACACGATCCATGTGAGTATTAAATGCAATATAGCATGAATTCCTATCAGCATGTCTATAGAGAATGTAACCAAGCTCCTGATCAGTTAGCCAATTTGGGTGTCTCTAAGCCCAACCTTACCATCTGGACTGAGAATTTCCCTCCTACACTACTCGATGGCAATTTTCTATCTATGTATTTTAAGTGATCTCTCCCCAAACGGTTGGAGGGATGTTTTTTTCCTTTTATGGGGCTTATACATCATTACCATCATTCACATATTTGCTACAACACATATTTTCCATGTTCCTTTGTAATGGTTTATGATGCATATCCAGCTCTTTGAAGTCACTAGTGTTCAAATATTTCTTTGAATTATATTTGTTCTTATTCCTAGATGCATGGGGAATATGTGTATTAATGAATATCTCATAAGTGTCATCTGATACCTAGTTTTGATCCACCACAATGTGGCTCTCATAGGTAATAATAGTTACCACATGTGGATGACCTATTACAGCATGGACTTCATAGACATTACCCAGTGCCATGTATAGAATATCTATTTTAGCATGGGTGACATTCTTATTACCCTAGGAGTACTCTTCTCACTCGATGAGGCTCTTTGTCCTGCCCCTGCATGGGATTTTCCTCTTAGTTTTAGTAGTTTATCTTTGATGGCCTATAAAGGGTCTATTGCTTTTGTTGTAGATTGGTTGGGAGCTCTTCTCTAAATCATCATCTTCTTGTAAAAGGTTATGGGATCCTTTCAAAAATCCTATTCACCAATAAAAAAAAGTGGTTGGATTCCACTATAGCAAAATACTTTAGCATTTGTTTTGATCTTTAGTAGTTGGTGGATGTCTGCACCCCTGACATTGTACTTGGAAATCTACAATTGCAATCATCTATAGCAAGCAATCTTGAGAATGTACCCCTTTGAATATATTTATGTAATGCAAAGTATTATTATTCTTGGTGTAATTTGTGCATGATGATGGTGGTTGCATTTGATTTAATTTTAGTATTTTGTACCCTTTTCCTTTGAATATGGCACCATATTAGTTTTAGATTGTGTGATAGTTGATCAAACTAAGACTAGTTTATTCGGAATTGGTTGCTTCAACCGATTCATCTTAAGGCTTATAGATCATAATGGCTTTTTTTCTTTCCTTCCCCATCCCTTTATTTTGATTTTATTTGATAATTTATTAGAGTAGAGTAGTTTAGCTTGATATTTTGAAGCTTCTCCTTCACAAATATGTAGTTCATTTCTTCAAGTTTAAAAAAAAATTGTGAAGTTATTTCAAGATCATAATAAAAAGGTAGTAAGCCTAGAATCTTGCTTTTACATGCAATTTACCATAAAAAATTTTAATAATAGGACAACTAAGTTGATAATTTTTAGCAGATTAAGCCTAAATCAAACCTTAAAATTAGGACTAATCACTCACCCTTGTAATAGTTACTTATAGCCCTTGAACATTCCAACATACTTTCTTTAATTTACTCTTTATATTTTGAATAACCTTACCTGAACCTTGGAAAAATCAAGAAGCCCTTTCAAGAGAGGACATATTTTCCTAACCATTGGTGTAAGTTTGCAACTAGGTAGATATATCACTCAACAAGTACCTGGTCACTAACCTTGAAGTTCTAAGAATTTTTCCTTTTGTCAAACCATTTTTTACTATTCTCTTATGCTTTAGCAATTGTTCTCTAGTTACTTCTCTTTGTTCTTTGAGCTTAAACAACTCACCCATTCTTATAGTCATGGCATTGTTCTCTTTGAGTTTTAGTTGATGAAGTAACTATAGTGTTGGAAAGTCTATGGAGATAGGTAACCTTACCTCCTTGCCATAGAAAAAGATGTAAAAAAAATTCCCTATAGCTCTTTTGAGATGGAGGTTCCACTTCCTCTATTTTTTGGAACCAATCCTCTTCAAAATCCTAATCAGGTTCTTATTGGTGGACTTTTCTAGACCATGGCTTGAGAAAGCTTTCAAATATATGCCATATTTCAAGGTGAACTAAGCGATTGTATCCTTAGTGAATTATTTTGCATTATATGTGGTAACATTATTTAGGATACCAAACCTGGTTATAGTTTCCTCTAGCAAGTCAATGATTACCCTTTTAGTGGTTTCTTTTAGTGGGACCACTTATGTACATCTAGTGAAATAATCAATGGTAGTGAGAATCCATTTGTGATCCTCATTTAAATATGGATTTATCATGCCAATAAAATCCAATCTCCATTGGAAGCATGGCTCATCATTTCTTATGGGTTTAAAAGGTATGGGTGCACCCTTCTTTCTCCCAATGAGCAGGGTTATGCATAATGGCTAATCATCATTAATTAACAAATATTTTGATTTTTGAAATGTATAATTGGCTAATATTAGGGACCCTTGACTAGGGTCCATTAGCTAAAAAAAATTAGTTCTAAATTTTTTTGAGTGGATTCACCCCAATTTTATAATAATTGGACCATTTTAAGTTTAAATCTCCATTATTACCCCTAATAATAGGGGATATTTTGTATTTTGAAACTGATTCACCCCATTTTTATAAATATATTTTAGGGCCAACCCCTTACACACAACCTTGCAATGAAGAACTTTCACCTATCATATTTTCTCACCCATTGGTGGGCATCTGCAAACATGGTAGGCCAATAATATCTAGCTCTCATAATTTTTGTAATAGTAGTTTGAGCTTAAAAATATCCCCTTAATAATTCTTGATGGATATTTTTAAGCAAAAGTTGAGTTTTCTCCATTCTAACACACTTCAAGAGGTCCACTAAAGTTACTTTAGAAAAAAACATCCTCAATGAGAATATAATGGGCATACCACAACCTAAATTCCCTCCTTTGAGCCCTATTTAGGTTAGAAGGATATTTACCTATCTATATGTACCTAATCCTCTCATCCACCTAGTTTAATTAGATGGCTTGCACTTTCTCATCCAAATTGACTAAGAACACGTCCTTGTCAAATCATTTATTAGCAATATATTTAGCCATTGCTTGGAATAAGGATCTCTTCCTAATAAATTTTGTAGGCTTGATGCCTATATCATATTATAGGATCTTGGTGATCCATCCTACTCTCTTCTTGTTGATTTATCCACCCATTATATATTCCTTTCTTCTATAGTGGATAACATAAGCAGATATTTTGTTGTTAGAGACCAAGTATTTTTTAACAAATTTGTATCTCTCCCCCTAGCCCTTCAATGTCTAATTTATAAAGGCAATTGAATGCCCTTATTGATCATCATTATTTTGGGTAATTAGGGTTGTAATGTTGAACCCACCCTCATAAGCATAGAGGATAAAATCCTAATCAAAGTCTGGGTTCGCTAGCACTGGAACCTCTACTATAGTCTTCTTTATTTTTTCAAAGGTCTTCTTCCCTTATTTAGTCCACTTGAATGCTTGGTATTTCCTTAGCATAAGGGTCATGGGTTTGAAAATGCTTGGACAATCTAGTATAAACCCCCCAATGAAGTGTATTTATCCAAAGAAATATTGGAGGGATTTCTTATATTGTGGTAATGAGGTTGGTAATGGCTTCAACTCTATCAAGGTTTATGGAAACACCTTATTTCAATACAATTTGGTCTAATACTTTACCCTAAGTTACATAGAATATTCATTTCTTAGGATTTTGGCACACACTAAAATCTTGGCAATGTTTGAAAACCTTTTCCAAATGTAGAAAATGATCTAATTTTTTCTTAGAGAAGGTAATCAAGTCATCTAAATAGACTAGTATTATTTGATTGATTAGATATTTGAAGGTAATGTTCATGGCCCTTTGAAATGTTGCACTAGGATTAGACAGGCCAAAAGGAATTCATTGATATGCAAAGGTACCCTATTTAGTTATGAAGGTTGTCTTATATTGATCTTCGTCCTTCACCCACAATTGATTGTAGCTAAAGAATTCATCTAGTTGAGAGAATATTTCAAAACTAGCAACAATATGGAAGATTTAGTCCATTGAGGACGAGGGGTAATAATATTTTAATGAATCCTTATTTAGGTACCTAAAATAAATACACAACCTAATCCATGTGGTATGTTTGAGGGGATATATAATCCTAGATTCAATCAAATTAGATAGTCCCCTTTTCATAAGAGGCTCAAATTTTAAGTTAATAGGTCTTTATTTATACCTCATTGATTTGGCCTTAGGATATGAATCTATTGTATGCTAGATGATATCTTTGTTGTACCCTTTTAGGTATTCATAATTCCATGTTATCATTCCATTATAATTTCAACATTGGTGGATCAAGAAATCCTTTTCTTCTTGGATAGCCACTTTACCTATCTTTAAATTTCTCCATGGGTGACCTCTATTTCTTGATAAACCTCCTTGTCAACAGTCATCCCTTTTTTTATTTGAATTCAAAATTTGAACTGCATAGGAATTCTAATGTGACTAGCCCTTTGGAAAACATGTTGGAATTCAACAGTATGATCTAATATTTATATACCTCTTTAATCTTGGGGCTTATCTCTTCAAAACAATCGGTTTCCTACTAGATGATGGCTTTTGAAGCCTTAATATTAATGTAAACTATCAGGATAAATATTCATAGGATATTTGGATATTGTAAACTCTAAGGGGACCATCCAAATATTTATGCCTTAAGGAGATGGGATTTAATCAAGTGGAAACCCAAAGTATCTTTGGATATTGTGGCAATTTCCAATACTTTTATCTTAATCAAACTCAACTATGAAGAAGACTCACAACATATCCTTGGGGGAGGGCCCTGGTTATTTGGTAGAAGGGGGCTCTTCCTATGAAAATGGGGGTCATATTTTAACCCAAGGACTCAAAAATTTAATTTGGCTCCTCTTTGGGTTAGGCTCCCAAATTTTCCTTTCCACTTTTGGCATGAAGATATATTGCAAGGTATAGCTAAAGATATTGGGGATTAACTCGAGCCAAGTTGAGAATATTTTTTGCCAAGATCTGTAATGGTAGACCCATAGGTAGATTTTCTAGACCAATTGATCTCATTTCTAGCTAGGGTTCCTAGACCTAATCCATATTTTATGAAAACAAACCTATCATATGCTTAGTCTATAGTAGTTTTGTTCATTCCTCCAGTGCATACCCTAAGGATTTTCAAAATAAAATGGAGACTCTTAAAAGGGATCCTACCAAACATAATTGGGCTAAGAATCAACCAGTGGCATCTCAAGGTCATATTGAGCATGAGGACCTAGTTGCAAGGGACATGATCATGGATGAGCTGGTGGAGGTTGATCTTAGTAATCCAGGAGTGGCAATTATGAAGAATCTGGATAGTAATCCAGGAGTGGTAGTTGTGAAGAATTTGGATAGTTCCTGTAGTGGCCATTCTTAGTCTGACCAGGATGTTTTGAAATTTGAAACTCCTATTCCTTAGGAGTTCCTTCAAAATTCTTTTCTTGGCTTAAATTCTTAGGAAGTGGCTCAAGAGGAACATGGCATTCCTCAAGTTGTAGCTCAGGGTGGTTCTCCCCTTTGAAGGTTGTGATGGAGCCCGGTTCTCCTCTAAAGGTTGTGGTTTCTCAAAAATATTTTTAGTTCCCTCTCCCTAGGGAGGGAGAACCAAGGGCAATATATTCTTAGCCTAAAACAAAAATTAGTCAAAAAGGCCAGTAGGATTTGGGGGTAAAAAGGAAGATTGAAAAACAACCCAGGTTTCAGGTTGTAGATACAGGGGATGTAGATGATCTTCAAATCCTATCGAAGATTAAAAAGAATAAGGAACCAAAATATAAACAACTTAAGCTTGATTATTTTTTCCAATCCTCTTATCTTGAGGGAGGAAATAGTATCAAATCTCGTAAATGAAGATTTTACCTTGGGTTAGTGAAATGTAAAATTAGTTTCAGTTTTGGGTGGAAGTTGGGGTTATGGTTTTTTATTTTTAGCTTTCAGTAGAGGTCCGGTTGTCTCAATCGAAAGGATTCAAATAATACTTCTATGTATATTTTTGTGTGTCCCATCCTTAGTAGAGATCCAAATTGCTTCATCAGGAAGGGGATGGATTTAGTCTCTACGTTGAGTGGTAGTTTTTTGGGTGCAAAATCGGTGTAGTTTTCTATGGTGGTTTTGATCCTTTTTGTCTGGGCAGTAGTTTAGATTTTATTTGTCTATTCTTGGCCCATTTAAATTCTTTTTAGTCACGAGATATGTGTCGGATTCCTTCTTGGCTAGTCAGCATTTTATTTTTAAAATTTAAACTTTTTTGCTGATGTAATTACCGCCTGATATCTTTCTGGTTGGTAGTTTGATCTTTGGTTGAAGTGTTTTGTTACCTTTTTGGTGATTGCTTTGATTTGTTAAAAGGTTTGGATACCCTTTCAAAACTCCTTAATCCATATAATAAAAAAATATTCATAGGATCAAATATATGATACTCATAATATAATAAGATCAAATATAATAATGTAACAAAATAATATGAGCCAATTAATATGTAAATCAAGGCTAATAATATGTCAAATAACATTCACTAATAAGAAACAATATGAATGTATAAATAGCTTGAATCATACATGTAAAAGCATGTAGCAAGACTTACAATATTAATTGCTCAAATGTATGCAATCTTTATTACTCTCACAAATGTATCATAAACTCTTACAATAACACTACTAACAATGTAGACAATGTAGGCTATGTAGGTGATGAAGGTTATGATGGTGATATTGGTGATCTCTACTATGGAGTAATATATAGCCATTGTAGCTAGTATGACTCTTTGGTTACTTGACTCTTCCTTTCCTTATGCCAAGTCTCATGAATTTTGGCTTCTCTACTTGACACTTGCATACACATGACTCTATCTTGTATGCACACTTGGACATGACTCTTCACATTACACACTCTAATATAAAGACACTTGTGCACATATACACACATAACACTTGCACACATGACACTTGTACATTTTTGTACATTATTACATTACATAAAATATTTACTCACATTCTAATCTAGGAAAAAACCCTAGTGTAATATTTACAAGGTTGTACCAAGGAGGTACATTAGCATGTACCAAATAATGTAATATTCTCCAAAACCCCTCCACATTACATTATTCGGTTATTGAAGACTTTAGTATCCAATCAAGGTCTTCATATTCATGTGTAACTGAGACCTATGCTTCCTTTGTTCTCTTTTTTCTTCTTCTAAATTTTCTTATCTTCTTCTCCTTGCTTGACATTCTCTTTGAATTCAGGTTTTCTATTGTCCTTGATGTGATTCCTTCTTGTCATCTTTTTTGTTTTCTTTCTATGAAATTTTATTTGTGATATATCTAATGACATACCTTCTAAGAATTGAGTTAGTAAATCATCACAATAATACAAATTTTATTTCCTTTATTCCTCTTTAAAACTAATATATGTATCATTTATTTCAGCTTGTCTCTTCCCTTGGAATTCTCAAAATTAATTAATGAAAATACATCATTAAACACTCGTCCGTATAATGGTTTTTTGAGAATCCCACCATCTCCTGAAAGGTTTTCCATGAAGATAGTTTATATTTTTTGTAAAAATTCATTATTTTTCCTCTTTGAGAAACAAAGATAATTTTTCTTTTAAATCATTAGACATTTGTTTCTCTCCATCAAATTCATTTATTAAATTTTGATAATAATACTTGAGTGCATGTAACATTTCTTCACTATCCTCATTAAATGCATTCTTAACAATTTCTTCCATGATATGCAAAAATATATCAATAATATATTTCCCTTGATGTAGACTACCTTGTGTCTCCCTAGGTTTAAAAATAAATTCAAAGTTTCTAAATTTTAAAACCTATGAAGTAGAATTCCTTATATCTCCCTAATGTTTAGAAACTAGAAAATATGAACTTTGCAAAAAATAATTTCCTAAATTTGATGTTGAATACCTTTTGACTCCCAACTTATTTAATTTGTAAATGTTAAATAATCAAATTATTTCAAAAAATCAAATAAAGCATATTAATCTTAAAAACTTATAACTCCAAAAAAATAATAATTCTTTAATCTACTTATCTCTCCACTATCTAAAATAATCAAAGCTTCTAATAAACTACTTATCACTCCAAAATTTAATTAAATAATAACTACTAACTTTATAACTTCAAAAATCAAATAAAGAACCTTATAACTCCAAATTAGACCTTAGGTTTAAATTCAAATTTAAAAACCTAAATCTTTTACCTCCACTCTAAGTTGATATTGGCACTCGTGCTCTTCTTCCTCTTCACACATTGGATTGCATTGATGTCATATAAATTATCCTAAGCACTTATATTATTTTGCACACTCTCATGCTACGTGGCTTGACTAACACTCTACCTTCCACCATTCATTGTTCACTGTAAAGCTATGTGGCATCAACACCATTCTATCTTCTACTTGTCTCCATGTTACATGGCTTAAACAAACTTATATTTTCTCACACTCAAATTCCAATGTATATATCTAATTATAGGAAGGAAAATGTCTCTAATGATATATGTTACATTCTACTTCAATGTTCAATGCACTCAAAATTTTCTTATGCCCAAATTTACCTCCATTCTTAAGCATCTCTTCAGTTTCACTTTATCGCCTGGTGACTGTTTGGTAGCAATTCTTATTGGTTATCCACCTTGCCTATGCTCTCATTTTGTTTGTTAGATTCACACCTTATCACCTATTGATTTTTCTCATTGTCTTGTTTGATGCTCCTTCTTTCTTTGTGTTCATTTTTTGGTGATTCAATGCATGTGCATTCTCTATGTCATATTTTTGCTATATGCTCTTTTACTAAGCATTGTCTTTGCCTTAGACATCTTTCCTTTATTTATTTTGATGTATTATTATGCTACTAATAACCTTATTTATTTTACTTGATAGATGGTGCCCCTTTATTGTTCTACTTGGTAAATGACACTCCTTTCCTTGCATTGTTCTAGTTGGTATACAATACTCTTTTTCTTGCACTATTCTACTTGGTTTCTTGAGAGATTGCACCTCTTTAGTGCTAGACACTACAAACTCAAACACTAATTTACTTTTTCTTTAGCATTGGTTCTCTGGGTAGTGCTCTCGTAGAAATGTTTTTTTTTGCTTCTTTTTATCTAGACTTTGCTAGTTACTTTTCCCTTGTGCTAGTTGATGCTATGTACACAAATAGACTACAAGTTTATGCTTGCTTCATTTATGTTAACCTCTTTTCTTTTGTAGAGTGCTTGTACATAGATCTATTCTTTGTTTTACCTTGGCTTTTATGCCTATAATAACTCTCTTCTAATATTTACTGCTTGTAGACTTTTTGTATAAGCTCTTCTTCTTACATATAGAAGAAATATCAACCTCTCTTTCTTCTTGGTAGTATATAAATTCCTTTTTTACTAATTGAATAACTTTCCTTATTTGTTGACCTATTTATTTCCTTATAATGGCCTTCCTTCAATGACTATTTTTTATAAAACTTTCTTTAATATTGACCTCTCAGGAATATATCATCTATATTGGTTTCTTTGAAACCTAAAATAAATATTTATGTATTCAATCTTATATATTATGAATATAGCCTCTTCTCTTTTCACTATTAAGGGCCTTTTTTCTTTCTTCAATTGAACCTATTTCTTTTTCCTTTCTTGTTACTTTCTTATTCTTGATATGGCTATACTTTTCAATCCAACTTGTCAAGGTTAATATGGACCTAAATCATTCTTCTAATTTTAACAAGGTCTTTTTCTTCAAGACCTAAAAATTTTTGTTTTCTCTAGTTTACTAAAAATTTTATATGGCTACCAATGTCAAGCCAATTGTCAAGGTCTATCTTCAAGACCTAAATATTTCTTTGTCAAGGTTTACCTTCAAGACCTATATCCTTATTTTTCAAGGTCTACCTTTAAGACATGTATTCTTCTTTGTCAAGGTCTTCTTTCAAGACCTAAAATCTTATCATAGATCACCTCCATTCTGAATTAAATTTCAAAATAAATCACCTCAATCTATCTATCTCTGCCAATGTCTCTATCAAATACCTAAATATTCTCTCTATCAATGTTTATTTTTTAAGACCTGAAACTTTAATAATCTACAACTTAAATCAATCTATGCTCAATGAAACCTTTTTACCTTCTTCTTGCACTTGAAGATGAAAGTCTTCTCTATCTATTGTAGGAAGCTTCTCACACTTCTAAAGATCAATTTATACTACAATAATATCTTAGGTTGATCCTAAGAACTCTAATAATTATTCTCCTCCATACTAGAGAACCCAATATCAATGTCAAGATGACTATAAACTTTTCTGATGCTCCAAACAAGATTACATGATTGTACCAACTTCTCTAACTTTCTTTTGAGTATTGATAGAAATTAGTTGTTAGGATTTTGACTATGTCCCTAAAAATCCTTATTAATGTCAAGGTTGGTTATTTCTCTAAATAATCAATTATATTCAAGTTTATTAACCCAAATATGAGTCCTATTCTTCATTGGTTATTCTTCAACTTAGTGTAAGTACTCTAGCTAAGTCCTAGTCTTAATTGGTTATCCTTCAACCTAGTGGAAAGACTCTAGCTTTATGTCCCTTTAATATTATAGGTAGCTTAACCTATGCAAGAATCTTGTTGTAGATATAATACCCCTTGTGGATTTTGAAGCCTTAATATTAATGTAAAGTCACAAGATAAATATTCATAGGATAAAATATAAGATAGTCGTAATATAATAATATCAAATATAATAATGTAATAGAATAACATGAGCTAATTAATATTTAAATCAAGTTTAAATATATGTCAAATAACATTCACTAATAAGCAGCAATATGAATGTATAAATAGCCTAAATCATACATGTAAAAGCATGTAGCAAGACTTACAATATTAATTGCTCAAATGTATGCAATCTTTATTACTCCTCCTCTTACAAATGTATCACAAACTCTTGCAATAACAATACTCATATTATAGACAATGTAGGCTATGTAGGTGATGAAGGTTATGATGGTGATATTGGTGATATCTACTATGGAGTAATATATAGCCATTTTATGATGATTCTTTGGTTACTTGACTCTTCCTTTCCTTATTCCAAGTCTCATGAATCTTTTCTTCTCTACTTGAAGTGCATACACATGACTCTATCTTGTATGCACACTTGGACATGACTCTTCACATTACACACTCTAATCTAAAGACACTTGTGCACACTTACATATAAGACACTTGTGCACATATACACATAACACTTGCACACTTTCTCACATGACACTTGTGCATTTCCTACACATTATTACATTATATAAAATATTTACTCACACTCTAATATAGGACATAACCCTAGTCTAATATTTACAAGGTTGTACCAAGGAGGTACATTGGCATGTACCAAATAATGTAATAGTATTCAACACTAGATTAAATGAATAATATGTTCATCATTTTTGAACACTACCAATGTACTGCATTGTCTAGGATTATTGGCCTTACCACCAACTTCACATGTTATTAATTTTGCATCAGATCACTCAGGATCAAATTATAATCCTATAACTTCCATTTAGTCAACATCTACTCGAGAGGAATTTGAAGTTTACGACACAAAAAGCTTAAATCAAATCCTAAACTCTATGCTTATAAGATCTTATTAGTCTACTATTTGATAAACATTAGGATCTTACCTGCTTAATCACCAACTTTGTGTGACCAAAGACTTGCAAAAACTTGATAACTTTTCTTTTTTAAGAAGTTGGAGATCATGCACCAAGACCTCATACTCAAGGATGTTATTCAAGAAATTTAATTGCAATCAATAGGACTATAATATCTTATCTCCTTTTGGTAATATTAGACATACATCAGCATCAAATCCTCTTTTATTCTTGGTATTATTGAAGAATTATCTCCACATACTAATTAGCTCTTCTTTGGTCTTCATGATCTTGAGGATAGAAATATTTTCTTATTGAATTATATAGATCTCGATATCAATTTTTTTGAAGAATTCATAAGAATTTGAATCTTAAATATTAGCTACACACTGGTCCATATAATCATTAGGAATGGATGAATGTACTTCATCAACAAATAATTATGATTCATACTACCCTTCCTTTGTGATGTAGATTTGATCAGTGTCCATCTTGATTGAATACACATGTTCAACATGATTGATGTGGAGATATTATGATGGAATATTCAGTTTAGTCCCATATTTGATTCTAAGTAACATATGCATCCAATCCATTTATGAATAGCCTCCTATATTAGCAATGAAATCCTTTGATAAATAAATACTAAAAGTAGTTATGAGTACAATCATTACTATATCTTAATCAACTATGAGATTTGGGAAAGCATGCAACATGAGGGGAATATTCCTTATTAATGAAAATATTTTAATAGGAGTTTCATCTAGATAAACTACCCATTTATTGATAAGTTCATATTTTATCCTTAATACATATGCTACCTTTCTAGGCATGATCGAAGTACTTGAATCTAAATCTACCATACAATTATTAATCAACTTATCACAATAAATTAGAGTAAAAATAAAATGGCATAGGTTTGGTTTGGCTTACCTCAGGGCTAGATGTTTGTAACATTGTATGTGACATCTACTTACCTAGTGCTTTTTGCTTCTCTAGAACTTCCTCCAAGTATCTCATCTATTCAAGCATAGACAAGACATCCTAGAGAGGAATGACCATAGTAGAATTATTTAGATGGTCTACTACATTAAATAAATTGATAGAATGGATCTTTGAGTGGTGCTTGGTACCCATTAGGGTTGGGACCTCTCTATAGTAGGATGGGGATCTCTAGCTTATCCAAGGATCGATTCTTACTACCTAGGTGCCTTAGGTACATTTCTCTTGGCATTCAATAGGGTATTTTTTACATTCTAAATCAGTGTGGTCATAGGGTAATTGCCTTTCCTAGGATCAACTAGCTTAAATTGGACATTGAGAACCACTTTATTAGTCTTCCCTTGATCCTCTATTACTTTCCTCTTAGTCCTTGTCATGTAGTCAAACTAGTCTTATGGCCTCTTAGGTGTTAAACTACCTGCTCTTTCTGATACAATATATATTTCTTCTTCATTACAAGTTATTAGGGTCTACTTAGGAGTGGAGGTACTTATTCCTAGAAGGGAAATTTGTGATGGATCATTAAGGGGCTAGTTATATGTTTGTGGATCTATCCCTATGAAGTGGATAAGTATGTGAATCTTTGCTCAATACTACTATGGTTTGTTGAGGATTAATTTTAGGAAAAACATTAGGAGGATATGCATTAGGTAAGGATAATACCATGCATTAGGATCTTCTACATAATTATTCTATGTGGTAACTATATATCTAATAGGGTTAGGGGGAATCTACTATAATGGAGTTGTATAGGCACTATATGTTAATTGGAGCTTTGGGACTAGCTTGCATTCCTATTAGATTTGAAATGAGATCCTTGATGCCCTTGGTCATTTGGAGGAGATCTGTAACCTTGGTTTTTTTTTGGAAGGGAGGTCTTAGATTATTTGAATAGTGAAACCTTTGGGAATTTTGCTATCTCTTGAGGATTATGACCTTATTAAAAATTGCCTTTAGTAAGTTTTCATATCATCTAGCTCATTGGAGGAGTAAGGACTTGTAGAGGGATATTCTAGAGTAAAGAGAGAATTTTGGGCCTATACAGAGCTTATATCAAGGGTAGACTAGAAAATAGTAGGCTAAACAACTAGAGGTGGTTAACAAGGAATTTAAATGCATGAAAACATAAGCATAGGGAGCCTAGGGACTAACCTTTTTATCTAAATTAAATAATTCTTAGCTTGGATGGATATCCCATAAGCTTCTAGTAGAGAGTTACCTCCTCTAGACTTGATCATCATGACTATTTTTGAACTGATGGCTTTTTTCATACTTGGAAATGGGTGGATCTTATAAGAAATTATGTACCAAGTTTTATGAAACCAAGTGTTGAAATTATACAATGTCTCCATTTGTGCTCTTGATAGCCATCACCTACTCTAAGAGAGACACACCATCCACCTTTTATCTATAACTATTAACCAATGATTCTGTGAGTTGGTACCAACTTTTGATTGAATTTGGAGGAATGCATATGTACCATTCTTATGTCCTTTATCTAATAGATATAGCCAAAAAATTGAAGGCCAAATTTTTCTCCTCGATATTATTCACTATGCATAGGCTTACCATGTGATATAGATACTTAGTAGGTGTGGTTGCATATTTTTTAGTGAATAGGATAGGGACTTGAGTGCTAAAGCTAGGATTGGATCCCACATTGTAAGAGGAATAGGTTATTGTAGAGGGCCTATATCATGCCAGGTTGGGTATCTCTTTAAAGGTTGATTCTATTATGTAACCATGCTATAATATCAACATCTTATTTGAATCCTTGGTTTAGGGGTAGTATTGGTGCTTGCAAATACCTAGTAGTAGATCTTGCACTTATAAAATTTTGGGACCTTCATTCTCAATGGATTTTCTAGGTAAATATTTTATACTTAAATAAGTAGAAATATTGAGATCTTCACAAGAGTCTCAATTAGAATCATTCATATTTATGAGATGAATTTTTTATATTTGTTCTACTAGGCATGCTAGACAAGTTGTTGGTCACTTAGAATTTCATGACCATCTATTACAGTATCCAAATGCAGCTAACACTCATGCCTCACATCGAGTTAAAAAATAGGAAGATTTTTGAATGTGGTAAGTGACTCATAGGGCAACATCCGATATTTTTCTAAGGATGGTTTCTTATTAGATTTTATCTTTTGGCACTTACCTTCCTAAACTACTTGCATAAATCAAAGGAAAAGGGAGAAAATATAGAAAATAAAATCCTAATCTAACAGAGGAGATGCACCA
The DNA here is from genome assembly GCA_028583015.1 of Wollemia nobilis. Lineage (NCBI taxonomy): Eukaryota > Viridiplantae > Streptophyta > Pinopsida > Araucariales > Araucariaceae > Wollemia > Wollemia nobilis. Next base: position 10,809,051 of record JAQPPZ010001925.1, read on the forward strand.
AGATCAAAAGAATTTTCTAAGCATTATTAGAATGAAATAAACACATGCATCATTTGTTAACTACAAATAAAATGAACATGATTTTAATCTAATATAAAGCATTCATACACAAGAGCATATAAGAAATAAGGTAGATTGATACTAGCCATAACTTTATATATATATATATATATATATATATATATATATATATATATATATATATATATATATATATTTATAGAGAGAGAGAGAGAGAGAGAGGAATATCTTCATTATAGAGATGTCAGATTAAAAGAGGCTCAAATACTATTAACAAAATGACTCAAGGTTCTAGTCCAAGCTAATAGAAGAGAATGAAAATAAATGTACATAAGGCCAAATATTAGGCATGAGTAGGCAATTTCCAATGTCTTATAATGCAATTGAAAATACTATTTATAAGCAAAAACTAGGGTTTCTTCCCTCCAAAAACTATACAAGAAATCCAAAATTTTCTTCAAAATTAGGTAATATATTGATCTATGTTTGAAGCCATTAATGTCAGAGTCCAAAATATCTAGATTTGGATCCTCCATATCTATCACCAACTACTTTTACAAGAATCTCCCACTAAAATTGATTGAGGGCTTCTTAGCAATTAATGTCATTGGGATCGAAATATTTGGATCTAGAACTTCTACCACTCTTACCTTTAAGATGCCAGCCACTTGTTTTGGAATGTCATGTATGAGTGGTTCAAGTAGGTGGACTTGAGACCTTTTTTGCAGTTGTTACCTTTATGAGCTCAACTACTTTCTTTGGGAAATTGTGTTTCAATGGGACTTGTAGTAAATATGCTTATCTACCTTGGAAATTATTTGATATGAATGGATGGAAAATTGATAGCAAAATTTGAATGAATGTTTTCTTTTTCTAAAATTTTAGACTACTTGATTGGACTATTTCTCCCTCAATAGAATGATTAATGAAGATCCTATGGTTCTCCTTATTTGTATATTATTTTCTAGGCCATTAATCACCAAAATTGGAAGGTTGGCATGGCTTCTCAATGCTTTAGCATTTCAATAGCTCTCCATTTATTACAAGTGATTACATCAGTTGTGGATCAATCCCCTACTATTAGTTTCTTTTGAATGTGAAGTGGGGAGATCATACAACTACCACATGGATGGTTGCTATGAGCTCAATAAAGGTGGAAGAATTAATCTATGACTATTGTCTTTGACATTATTTAACCAATGGAAAGGTTTCTTTTATTATTTTTGAAAATATCTTAGAGATGATATGGGTCATTGAGCTTCAAGATCAGATAGCTTGCAAAAATTCATGATCCAAATGGTTTAACATTTTTCTTAAATCTTTGCAAGTTGTTGGATCTGCCATCTATCCAAGATCAATGGCAGATCTTCTTTGGATGAAATCCTTAATGGGACAAGTACTTTTCATATGCCAATATGTCTACCATGTGGCATATGCTTTAACCAATGTCATGGATTTTTCTTTGAAAATTTTATTAGTGGCCTTCTGAAATAGCATGGGTCATTAAATGGGTAATCAATGGCTCACAATGCTCCCAAGCCTTCCCTTTGCTAATATCTCTACTATTAATTTTCCTTGAGAATCAATGACCACTACAGATCTACTAAATAAATGGATCGTACGACTTGGAAGACTTCTTATGACTTTTAACTTTTCAAATCAGCACTTGTCATTAATCAATAATATCAATCAACCCACATGGCATCAAAGCTATAATTATTTGTTTTCTTGTAGAACTAGCATCCATCATAGATCTATAAAACCAAAGGTGCACATTACTTTGTTGCATTCACAAATTACTTTTCTTTGGAAATCAACTCCTATTGTAGATTTAGAAAATCAATAATGCACTTTTCTCCCACCTTTTCTTCTCCTTAATTTTATTAATCTACTTCTTGTTGAGACCTACTTGCAAATATGGTCAAGGTATAACTCCTCTTAGGTGTAATGAAATTCACTACAATTAGTTCATAAAGATGATACATACTATTGTATTAATTAACTTGGTTGTATACATATAGGGTTGGGGTAGTATAAGGACAATAGTCTTCTACCTGTCCATCCAATGTTAAAGGGGATATGATCTCTTATCATACAACTACATAGTCTAGACCATGCATATTATTTGTTGTAAATATTTATTCCAAATACATGTAGGTGCTTCATGAGATTCATTGGAAATCTACCAATTAAATATTATGCTACATCGAGGTACTCTTCACATGGACATCCATTGCACCATAAATATTCTCTACTTTTATAGTAGTACTCAATTGTGGATTGTATCAATGATTTTAGCAAGTGTTAGTCTATTTTATGATACTTTTGTGTTTGGCTTTAGACCTACTTTTGGATTTTTAAAGACATACCACAATATGTATTTCTCTTTCATGCAAGTATAATATTATAGTATAGTTTTTCTTTAAAAAATCTTGAGTGGATATAGATTCTTCTTGAGTAGATGTTTTTTTCTTAAAAAGGTCTCAATATTATATTTGGTTGATATTCATTTGGTTTGTAATCTAATGGAACATTTGGAGACTACGCATGTACGAAGGGTAAATTTTGCTTTCATATATACCTTTTGTATTTCAAGTTGTTAATATCTTCACTAAGGGTATGCTATAGCTCCCATAATTAGATTGTGGTCTTGGCATAGAAGAGCTACCATTAAGAGGGAATATTTAATACTAATTGTTTCCATGACTTTTATTCATATTAAGAAGGAATGTTTAAATGTTGACATTGTGATTTTGTATTAGACTAATGTATTAACCTGTAGGCTCATCTTCACCATATAAAACGATCCATGTATTATTTAGTAATACAATGATATATCAATTTAATAATTAAATTGGAAGTTGTGGTCATGTATTATGGTAAGTATTTATACCTTTTTTCACTTATTGTTTTTATATTAATCAAGTTTATTTTTATTGGTAAGTGGATCTAATGATGAATACTTAGGTACTCTATATATAAGCTCCAGATTTGAATTCAAAGGAAGGTTAGCATATGTATACTGCATAAGCGAAAGCATGAATAACACAACATGAATGTCTCCCCATTAGAAGTGAACAACAAATTTTTTAATTATTGTATATCTTGTATAACTTCATATTTGGAAAGTAAAGGTTTTTCACAAAACAAATAAATAAAAATAATATATCAACAAAAATCATTTTCATATAGAAGAAGAAAAGAGATTTTCATAGCAAACTATTTTCTTATCAGTTTTTAAAACATTTATGAATATAGTACAAAGTCATAAAAAGAGTATCCACCCCTAAAATTGCCTCCAATATACAAAACTCACTTAATTCTCAAACCAAGGGAAAAAGAAGGAGCCAGTCAGTGAACTACTACCCTTAATACCAAACAATAATAGGTTAACTGCGCCAGTGGAGATTATGGAAAGATTCTTGGATATGCAGGCATCATCCTTAGTTGGCAAGTTTTTTGGAGGAAGGTCGGACATTGAGACTATTCGCTCATGGGCCGTAAAACAGTGGAAAAATTTAGGAAGCTTAGAAATCGTAGCCATGTCAAGAGGTTTTTTTATGATAAGACTCAACAACAAAGATGATGCAAAGCGCATCTTGACAGGAGGACCCTGGTTCCTAGGAAGGCGTAGCCTCTTTCTGAGGAAGTGGGGGGAGAATTTCAACCCTGAGAAGTAGAACATTAATATAGCACCCATTTGGGTTCGCTTACCAAACCTCCCAGCCCAATTTGTTAATTAGTACTGGCTTAGCGACATAGCAAAGACGATAGGAGAGCTCATGGAAATAGACCATTCAACCTGGGCAAGGACTAGACTAACGCATGCCAGGATCTGTGTAAATGCAAACTTGGATTCTGATCTACCTTCTTAGGTGGAACTAGCATATGGAGAGTTTCTAAGGATTTAGCCTATGGAGTATGAGAACAAGCTGGCATTTTGTAGCGTGTGCAAAACCCAAGGCCACCTTCAAGCCCAATGTCTGACAATAACTACAAACAAGGAAGCCACGAGCAAAGGTTTTTTGGGGAAAGCTAATGGGAGAGGGATCCCAAATTTTTAAGGATCGTGTATTAACTTGGAATGATACAGACAAGTTAAGAATAACCAGGCTGACCAAGCCAACACAGAACTGGTAAAAATATAGGAGAAAGGAAAGAAACATAATGAGGGAGGCAAAAATCATAAGGTATGTAATAAAGATCCCAGCTTGAACATGTTTGATATCCTAGAAAATCTAGAAGTTGAAAAATAAAATAGTAAGGATGATACCATCAGTGTCAAGTTTCTTGAAACCCTAGACTCCCCATCCAAATTGAGACCATCTATAGTTATGACAAAAATTCCCAAAAGCTATGCTCAAAATGAAGAAAATTTGCCAAGTCATTTCAGTTTAAACATGGAAAAAATAGAGTCAAGAGTCGAATTTGTGGAAATAAGAGGCAGGAATGTAGCTCCTAATCCGGTAGTGGAGCAAATTATCCCTTATCAGACGAGCCCAACGATAAAAGGTTCCTTGAAGGAAAGCCCCCTGTTTAGGAACCAGATAGGAGAGGTGAACCAAAACAAGTTTGAGGATGAAGAAGGAATTGAAAACCCCCAAAATGAGGAAGAAGGTTCAAGCCCTAGACTATCACAACATATTCCCCCTCATTTCAGTCCAAAATAAACTAGAAGCACCACCAAGCCTTCGATAGATTATGGAAGTGAAAGAAATAAAGGGAGAATATCTACAACAGAGCACTATATAATGAGAATCAATGAAGAAATTGCAAATGGAAAGCAAAGAACATTGTTATAGCAAGCTATTCATGGCCAGGATAATAGCAAAATTGACAAACCCCCTTTGGCTCAAGGAAGGGGGCGGGGAAAAAATATCAAACAGTCTAAATGAAGGTTCTCTCATGGAATGTGAGAGGCCTAAACGGCCCACCAAAACAAAGGATGGTGAATTCTATAAGGAAGGATTGGAATCCTACTATCATTTTTCTTCAAGAAACCAAAACAGATGCGGCACAATCAACACTTATAGCTAGAAGGATTTGGAAGCAAGGGGAAGTGGCCTTTCAACAGGCGAGAGGAGCATCTGGGGGCCTCATGATCTTATGGGATCCTATTAAAATAGAAGGAAGTATTATTCATGCAAATGAAAGAGTCTTAAGCGTATTATTTCATGATTTTGATACTAATAAGAATTGGATTATGTCAAATGTTTATGCCCCCACCTCTGTCCAAGGGCGGTTTGAACTGTGGGAGTTTTTGGGGCATTTGAGCCAAGATTTTAAAGACATTCCTTGGGTGATTGGGGGAGATTTCAATACCCCCTTTTACCCATCTGATAAGAAGGGAGGATCTGGGTTACCCTCAAGGAGCATGGAGGACTTCAATGAATTCATTAACACAAATGAATTTATGGATGTAAGACTAAAAGGAGCCAAATTTACATGGAGTAACAAGAGGATAGGAAGTCAGCTGATTCAAGAAAGGTTGGACAGGTTTTTTTATCCAAGGAAGCTACAAAAATTTTGGGTGATTCAACATTACAAGCCCTTCTTAAATGCGCTTCAGACCATAATCTTATTCTATGGGAAGCATTTCAGGCTAACTCCTTTAAAAATCCATTCAGATTTCTGTCAATGTGGGTTAAACATCTGGACTTCAAGAAACGAATAGAGGAATGGTGGCAGCAGCCTATCCAGGGAAGTGCTTCCATCAAACTATCTCAAAAACTTAATATGGTGAAAAAAAACCTTAGAATATGGAATAAAGAAGTATTTGGAAATATTTTTGAGAATAAGAGAGCAGTGAGGGAAAAACTGAGAATAATAGAAAGCAAAATCCAAAATGGAACCTATGATGAGGCGACAAGGACTGAAGAGAAGGAAACCCTTTGTGAGTTTTATAATATTTTAGCTTGTGAGGAGATGTATTGGAGGCAGAAATCAAGGGCATTATGGCTAAAGGAAGGGGACTCTAATTCAAAGTTTTTCCATGTTACCACATTGAGCAATAGAAGCAAAAATAATATTAGAAATTTAACTAAGGTGGATGGATTCTCAACTCAAAATATTCAAGAGATTAGGGACGAGGCTGTTAATTCTTTTAGTTCATTATTGGGTGAAGAACGGGCCTGTAATGCCCAAGCAAAGGACTCTCTCCTTCAATTCATTCCACAACTCATTGATGAAACGATTAATGAGTCTCTTACAACAGCTTTTTTAGACGAAGAGATCAAGGAGGCTTTGTTTAACATGGATCCTAACAAAGCTCCTCGGTCGGATGGTTTTTCACCACGGTTTTTCCAAGTTTGTTGGGATATTGTTGGAGCAGAAGTTATTGCTGCAATCAAGGAGTTCCAAAGTTCAAATCATATTCCAAGGGGTTTCAATTCAACTTTCATTGCTTTGATCCCTAAAGGCCCCAACACCAAGACTATGGCTGACTTTAGGCCGGTTAGCCAATGTAATATATCCTATAAAATTTTGTCCAAAGTTTTAGCCAACCGTTTGAAGAAAGTTCTACCGGTTATCATTGATCCAAGTCAAGGAAGTTCAGTACAAGGAAGATCAATCTTAGATGGAGTTATTATTGTTCATGAGGCTCTTCATACAACTTCTCAGACCAAAAAAGTAGTCATGTCTTTAAAGTTAGACATGAACAAAGCTTATGACAGGATAAATTGGGAATTCCTAGAGGCGGTTTTATTAAAATTTGGCTTCAACATGAAATGGGTCAAGTTAATAAGAGAGTGTATTTCTAAGCCTTGTTTTTCAGTTTTGGTTAATGGGTCTACTGCAGGTTTTTTTCAAAGCAAATGTGGTCTAATACAAGGAGATCCCATAAGTTCTATGTTGTTCATCATCGTAGCTGAGGCCTTGGGAAGAACCATTAAGGCAGCAGCGGTAGCTGGACTCATATCAGGTATTAAGGCCACGTCGTTAACTACCCCGGTGACACATCAGCAATTTGTTGATGATACATTGCTACTGACTTTGGCTTCTGTGGTTGAGGCAAGAAGGATTAAAAATATTCTCATAATGTATGAAGAAGCGACTAGACAGAAAGTGAATTTTGATAAGAGCAAACTTTATTTCATCAATACCCCCATTCCTAGGCAAAACAAGATAGCAAGGATCATGGAATGTCGGATTGCATCCCTTCCCACCTCCTATTTAGGTCTTCCCCTGTTTACGAGGAAACCTGAAGGATCAATGTGGAACATAGTTCTGGAGAGGATCCAAAAAATGCTAGCAGTTTGGAAAGGACATATGTTATCTCAAGCAGGAAAAGCAGTTTTAACTATGGTTTCACTTCAAAGTATAACCATTTACTTCCTATCAGTGTTCAAAACTCCTAGCAAGGTGTATCACAAAATTGAGCAGCTTAAAAAAAAAAATTCTCTAGTCAGGGACTGAGGATAAGAAAATGATCCATTTAGTAGGTTGGAACAAGGTTTGCAAACCTAAAGCTGATGGGGGGTTAGGATTGAGGAGAGTTGTTCATATCAATACAACTCTATTAGCCAAACAAGCATGGTGGTTATTAACTAAGGTTGATAATGAATGGACTGCCATAGTTAGGAGGAAATACCTCCAAGGTGTGAACTTCCTTAATGACAACTTAGCAAGCAGGGGGTCTACTTTTTGGAAGGCAATCCTCACGAGCAGGGATCTTGTCAAGAAAGGTCTTAGATGGATTCTAAGAAATGAGCAAACAATAGACTTTTGGAAGGATCGGTGGGTGAGAGATGAGGAGTTATCCTAGAATCCTCGTTTGGCTAGGATTCAAGAGCATATGGAGCAACATATTGGGAAGAAGGTTGCAAATTATATGTGGCAGGATATAAATATCAACAGTGGAAACACATCGAGTACAGGGTTTTGAAGCGGAGTCTGAAGAGCTTTATAACATTTTAACTCAGCAAATTATTCCCTCTGGAGAGGATGAAGATCACATTGTTTGGGTTGAGAATGAAAGCGGTGACTTCACAGTTAAGTCTACCTATAATTTGCTTCTCAATGTGGAATGTCAACAATTTCAACCGAGTTTGGTTTGGATCAAAGGCTTAATTCCTAAAATATCTTTTTTTTCATGGCTGGTGATTCAAGGAAAAATCCTCACTATGGACAATATGTTATCCAAAGGTATGGTTATTGCTAACCGTTGCTACATGTGCAGAGCAGGATGGGAGACAACCCAACACTTGTTTTTGGAGTGTTCGGTAGCGGAGTCCATCCTGGATAAACTTTTCCAAGCCTTTAGGATCTCGTGGGTTAAGCCTGCTCTTATATCCGAAGTGTTCCATCAATGGCCTCAACCCTTTGTTAGCCTAAAACTTAAGTACCTATGGAAAATTTGTTGGCATCATTTTCTCTAGCATATTTGGCTAGAAAGGAACCATAGAGCCTTTAAGGATACCATTCACAACCCAAAAACCATCCTCAACAGGATTATTGTCTTTGCGAAAGAAAACCTTAGCACCTTAGTGGATGAGAACCACTCAATTCCTCCCCAAGAAAAACAATTAGCTCAGGCCTTAGGTATTGAGGACAAACCTTCCATTCCTTTACCCAATCCCAAAAATGAGATTTCTTGGGAGCCACCCCCCAGGGTTGGTTTAAACTAAATTTTGATGGTGCAGCCAAGGAGAACCCGAGAAGAGCTGGAGCTGGAGGAATAATCAGGGATCATCAAGGAAATCTAGTCAAGACCTTCGTTGAACCATTGGGAATCAGAACTAATAACGAAGCAGAAGCTAGAGCCCTTTGGAGAGGGTTGCAAGTAGCCCAAGCAACTCAAGGTAACTTGATGATTGAAGGTGATTTGATGAACATCATCAACCTGTTAACTAGTGGCAAAAAACCTCCATGGAGAATCGAGGGAGTCATCCATGAAGTGAGGATCCTTTTTACGACAAGACAAAACATGAGAGCTCATCATGTGTACCGTGAGGCCAATAGGTTAGCTGACAAATTAGCCAACATAGGTGTTGATGTTGGTAGTTTGGTGATATGGACACAAGGTGTGCCACGTGAAGTGGAAAACATTATTAGTCATGAAAAGAAACCTACCCGTTAAGGAGAAAGATGAATGGGTGTTCTTTCCCCATGGAGTTGGTAATAACTATGGGGTTTCCCTCTAAATCATACCAAATTGGAAATGAAGGTAACAGGGTGTAAGCCTTGGAAGATTTTGACAGAGAATAGGAAATGGGCAAGCAACGGGTTTCACAAGTGCAAAGTTCCAAACTTCGGTTCCTGTCAATGTAAGTAATGTTTACAGTTATGTTTAGGTATGGGTGTGCCTTGTTAGTAAGGTGTTGTAGGGGATTCAACACAAGTTCTAGTAAGAAAGTTTCAAGGATGACTAGGATCTACAATCTCAGCAGAAGGTTGGATATTGTAATAGGTTTTGGGTTAACCTACAAAACCCGATAATTAATGAAGACTTTTATTTACCAAAAAAATCTTAATTCTCTATAAAGTCAATTACATTCTATAGTCATAAGTTATAAACAAAGTAATCTAAAGAAAATAATCTAACAAATGACACCTCTTAAGCATGTTTTTTTTATAAATATTTATATCAATAAAAATTTTAAGTTTTAATTTTAATTATTTTATTTAAATTATAAATTTAATTGTTTAAGTTACAATTTTAATATATTTAAATAAAAAATAAAATTTAAAATTAAGTACTTTAAAATAATAATTTAATAATTAAAATTAAAAAATTTCAAACTTTTTTAATAAATACATGAAAAACTGTCCTATAATTATTAGTGCTTGTTTAGCAAATTCCCTTAAAAGAAAGTATCAACCCCTAAAAATAAGCCTAGCAAGCGAAATGCACTTAATTCTCTCAAAAGTCAATCCCCTTCTACATTCATAACTGCATTTGGATCGACATTGATTTCAGAATAATAAAACCTTCTGTGGAAATGCAGTCTCTTTACCTACGATAAGGCAGTGAAGAAGCTAAAATGTACTAAAAAATTGCACAAAAGCTACTAGTTAAAAATTGCCACAAGAAAACAAAGATATAGAATGAAATGGAGAAAGGAGGTTGATCCAGATAGTAGCCTGTCACGCATCTTTCTCCTGATTCAGATCTAGCATCTTCTGCATCTGTGTGAGGAATATCTGCTGCAACAACTTATCCAAATTGTTGTAAGAGGACCCTCCTCTCTTGACTGCTCTCTCCGCGCTCTCCCTCAACACTCCAATTCTCCTCCTCATTTGATCTCCTTCTTCTCCTTCCATTAATGATCTCACCAATATTTCCACCTCATCTCGTTCTACTTTTTCGTTCATCTGCAGCCCAATTCCCCACTCATTGCAGACATATGTTGCATTGGTCTGTTGTTCAGCGAAGAAAGGCCAGCAGAGCATGGGCACCCCCTCGCTTATGCTCTCCAGTGTGGAATTCCATCCACAGTGGGTAAGAAATCCTCCCACAGAAGGGTGGGCCAATATCTTTATCTGAGGCGCCCATCCCACGAATAACCCTCTGTTCTTGGTCTCCTCTATGAATTCTTTTGGCAATATGGCCGACTCGCCATGAATGAGATCTGGCCGAACCACCCACAAGAATGGCTGATTGCTAGCGGCCAAGCCCCACGCAAATTCGAGGAGTTGCTTTTGTGATAGAACTGTGAGGCTTCCAAAGCAGACGTAGATGACGGAGGATGGCTTCTGAGTATCCAGCCATTTGAGGCATCCGCTTTCTTCTTTCCACATACTCAATTCATCGCCTGTTTCTTCGTTAGTTTTATTGTTTTTGTCGTCATAAGATTGAGAGAGAAGAAGAGGACCAATGCCATAGACAGGAAGCTTGGTGGACAGGGCCTGCAATACTGGACCTTCTAGTTCGTCAAAAGTATTCAGTATTAGGGCAGCCGCCGGTAGGGTGCCCTGGGTTTCACTTATTCCAAAGCTGAACATGATGTCCGAAGGGTCTGTCACCAATAAGAAACTCGGCAGCTCCTTCAGTCTAAGCGGGGGCATGCCTGGGATACAGTTTATGACTTGGTCCAGATATCCGTTTGTGAAGCAGGCCTCATCTGTTAAATATTTACGTCAACCAATCCCATCAATCATCAGCTACAGTACGCTAAATCTCTCTAAATCTCTTTCTCTTTGTTTTTATGTAACTATGTAAGGCATTGAAGACGGAGACAGCATCATCAACACATACAAATTATTATATAACACAAAATAAATGGAGGAAGCTGATACAAATAATTTTATAATACAGAATGAATGGAGAAAGATGAGCCAAAAAAAGAGAAATAATAATAACAATTATTGCTATATGCAATTGAAATGCTTCAGTAGTCTTTGAATTAAAAATTAGTAAATGAATATTGCCAATCTAGTCCCACCAGTTGGATAAATCCACGTATAGTCATTCTCATCTAGCAAAACGTTTAATATCTTTTACTGGCCAAAAATCTCTCGACTGGCATAATAAGGACATATCTGCTATGACTATCTATAGAATGAATTATTCAGCCATTTAAGGAAGACTTTGTGTCTACTCAATAAGGAAGAAACAATGACTTAAAATTCAAAAAAAAAATTGGTTTGTAGCACAACCTACTTGTGAATATTTCAACCACATAAGCAATCAATTTTTCTTCTTTTTGTGGGTGGGAGAGAGAAAAAAAAAAAGTCTTACAGTTGCTAGACGTAATTTCTATACGTCAAATTCTCGCTCTCATATAACAGCAATACAGATAAAATTGGTTACATCTACATTTTTCTGCAACACCATGTACATTCTTGTCCAACTGGGCAAAGAATATTCTATTATTTCTCTCTAATAATCCAATACCCGCTAATATGTTTTGAATATTCCGAATCTTATAATTTAAAGCAAGGCATTGAATGCACTGTATAAAATTCTATATAATAGTATTACCTACCAAAAAAAAATTATTATAACCAAGAAATGCAGTCTTGAATTCCAAGGAAATATACCTTTAAGAGGAAGGTAGCCTTTTTCTACAAGCAAAGGAATAGAGAAATAGGCCATCAAACCACAGGCGCTGGTTGTCCAGAATGCCACCCTGGGAATGTCAAATTCATTGGCGACATGCTGCGTGTACGATAAAAGGCCATCCGTCACCATAAAACTCAGAGGAGGAACTTCGGGTTGATTATGGAGCTTCTCCATCAGCTTACGGAAGTACAAAGGACCGCTCTCTGCCACAGACTTGAACAGCTCAGGGACATTATTAGTGCGGCCATGTTCAGGAGAGAGCCCATCCGACAGGGTTTCGAATCTGAAATTGTCCATCTGGAGAGATTCAGCAGTAAATCCCGACTGTAAAAGCCGTTTCTGGACGAATTCAGTAATGATAAAGGTGATATAAAAGCCCCGGGCGGATAGAACCTTGGCCAAGTTCATGTAGGGCTTTATGTGGCCCTGCAAAGGAAAGGAAAATAACAGCACATGAGGTCCAAGATGGGATTGGGATTGCTTCTCCTGGGCCATTGACATATTTGAAGAGAAGCTTAGATAGCAATACTATCCAGTAGGCAAGTAGGAAGTGGTTATGAATCTTGAGCAGCTTCTCCGCTATTTAACAACGACCATCGCATGCTTACACCGCTATCGTTAAATTGTCGCGACTTGTTTGGAACTTTGCCGAAGTTAACGCATGGAAGGTCACATCAAGACAAGATTTGCCGGCAGTACAGTTGCTTAATCTAGAAGCACATACATTTATTTTATTTTATTATTTAATATTTTGATGGTAAAAATTGAAGTAGTTTTTAGCATGTGCAGGTCATAAATATTAGTTCACTTTTATAAAAAAAAATATATATTATATTTAATATATATTATAAGTTATATAATTATATTTTAGTCCTTCTTTGTGGGATTTTCCACCTTTATTAATATCGGCATGTGTGTGGGTTTGGTGCAAGGGTAGCCACATATTTCATGATTGAAATTTTGTTTCACGTTATTACATATCTATTTTGTTTGTGTTTGTTTGTGAATAATCCCACATTAACTGTGATGTGAGACTTAAGTGTTTTATAAACCCTAACACTTGATGTACTCTTTGTCAATGGGGTAGCATAGTGTAAGTCCTTAATCCCACTTTGTGGGATTCCTCACCCCTATTAACATCGAGTTTGGCTATGTGTGTGGAGGACTGGCATATTTTGTGATTTTCATGTTAATACCTATCTATCTTTTTTAGTTTTGTGATTTTCATGTTAATACCTATCTATCTTTTTTAGTTTTGTGATTTTCATGTTAATACCTATCTATCTTTTTTAGTTTTGTGATTTTCATGTTAATACCTATCTATCTTTTTTAGTTTTGTGATTTTCATGTTAATACCTATCTATCTTTTTTTAGAGTTTCACTAACTTGAGTACTCAGATTAGAAGAGATACTTCTTGGGCTTAGATGTTGCTCAAAAGATTAGATTTCAATCTTAATAAGTTTCACTAACTTGAGTACTCAGGTTAGAAGAGATACTTCTTGGGCTTAGATGTAGCTCAAAATATTAGATTTCAATCTTAATAAGTTTCACTAACTTGAGTACTCAGGTTAGAAGAGATACTTCTTGGGCTTAGATGTAGCTCAAAATATTAGATCTCAATCTTAATAAGTTTCACTAACTTGAGGTTAGAAGAGATACTTCTTGGGCTTAGATGTAGCTCAAAAGATTAGATTTCAATCTTAATAAATTCGTCTATGTAGAATAATGGCTTAAATAGATGATAAAGGTAAAGTGTATAGGTAAAATAGTTTTTTAATATCTATGAATCACAAGTTATATGAGACAATCCTAGAAGATAATATATTCTCTACATGTATTTATTCAATCCCAATATTTTGTTATCAAAGTATAGAGTACAATTTTACCTCTCATTAGATTTCATCATTGAACCTTTTATTGGGACTTTTAAAGTTTTGAATTTAGGCTTACTCAAGTTGTCTAACCCTTTAGTCTAAGTCGAATGGACCAAATAATCCTTACTTTTCAAGTTTTCTACAAATTTATTGTATATTATATTTTCTTTTTGTTAAAAATGGTTCTATCGGCAAGGACACCACATGCATTATGGGTGATGTGATCCGAGTTCAATCCCCACCACGGATGTGTATAAAAAGTATTTACTCAAAAAAAATGGTTCTGGACATTTTAATAACTAACTTTGTTTACTATAAACAAAATAATTAAACTATAAGAGTGACATAAATAAATGAAATGACATACAACCCTGCTCCCTTTTGGATTCAAATCTTCGATCTTTTATTTAGAGTTTCAAAGTTTAAAAAAAATTTAATAAAAAATAATATAACCATATAAATATTGACAAATCAAAATGTTCATCATTTGTGTTCTTTTAGTTGTTGATTTTAATAAAAAGCTTCTTTATTTTTATATTCTTAATTTTTCAAAAAGATCTATTAAAGAGCTTACTTTTAAAGTGTTCTCGCATGCATTTAGGATACGCATGCATTTATGATATTCTTGTTGGCTTTATATTTTGTAATAAAATGTTTTCAATTTCTACTCTTATTGTGCAAAAGACACTCATCAAACTATAATTCTCTAGGTATTACCCATTCGAAGTTCCCACTTGAAATGATATGAATTGAACCTTAATTAAACTATAAATATTTTATCCCTTCCATTTAATCTTTTAATCCCCGGTGACAGTCTAATGGTTTGGGCTTTGACCTCATTTTAGGAGTGTGTGTTATCATCCTCTATTGATAAGCTTAGCTCTCTTACCATGGGCCAGAAATCATGACCAGGAATCATGGCTGGGATAAGAATGGCCAGGAATCATGACCGGAAATTATGGCTGGAATAAGAATAGCCAAAAATCATGACTGAGATAAGAATACTCAGTCTTACAATTTAATGGCTGGAATAAGAATAACCAAAAATCATGACTGAGATAAGAATACTCAATCTTAAATGTAAATTGTAAGGTAAAAAAAAAATTTAAAATGTTAAAAATCATAAACTGTTTAAAAAAAAAAAATCTTAAACTGTTATTTTTTTAAAATAATTGATCACAACATTAAATTATAGTACCAACATTAAAATCGAATTCAAAATATTAAGTCAAACCACATGTGTAGGTTTCACACTTAGAACCATGTTCTAACCAGCTCAGAATCAAATGAAATAAACACAAATAATCAGTCTGAATCACTGATTAAATCATAAAAAGAATATGAATTGTTAACGTGGGCCAAATTCGAAGGCTAAATGTAATATAATCAACGGGATCCAGATTCTTTCCCAGCCTGCATCGCCTGTCAGTGTAGAATACAAATATGGAGGCGTCAATGTGGGCCAATTATGAACGCCAAAGAATTTTGTAATCCTATATTGTAGGCCATTTTGGCATTTAGCCAACTTTCTCTGGAATAATCATGATTTTTTAAATGGTTGGACATTTGGTCAACACTGTATTGTGATCTGTTGTTATTGCAATTTGGCTGCAATATGAATTATCTTCAGCAGTATGTCCGGCGCCACAATTGCTGGCCATTCCAGATGGAAACGTACCTCGCCACGATCAATTGATGCTGTTGTCTTGGGAGTAGTATATTCCTGCAAGCAAATGGTATCATCCTCAAGATAAATATTCGTTTTAATAACTTCAACGTATCGGACAAAAAGCCTTATAAACAATCAGAGACACAGATTTCAAAGTCATATAGAAAAAGACATGAACACATGGTTACATGTTCATTTAAAGCAATAACTCACTTTAATAACATTGGAACTTGAACCATTCCAACCATTAATGAGAGACGTCAAGCTGGAGCGTAGGTGAAGGGATTTCATAAAAGAGTATCTATTCAATAGGGACGTGCTTTAAATTGTAACTTTTGGGCTGTCATATCCCAGTTTCTAGAAGAAACAGGTGGCTGAATTCAACTAGTTTTTTTCTTTTTAAAAAATAAATCTGCTTTGAAATCAATATTGTTTTTCTTAATAGACTCACCTAAAACAATAAGATAATAATAAATTTAATTCAACTAGTTTTTTTCTTTTTAAAAAATAAATCTGCTTTGAAATCAATATTGTTTTTCTTAATAGACTCACCTATAACAAGAAGATAATAATAAATTTAGAAGAATAAATTACAGTGATAATCTTTCCTCCTCTGAAACTTTATGTAAACACCGAGGACAAAACAGACAAGTACTCTTACTTATAAATCTAACTTGTTTAGGATATTGAAATTTATTTAAATATTTAATAATTATGATTAGCACTTTCATTTATTGAGTATAGTTTTTCTATGTTTTGCATGTGAGATGCTATTTTTTTAGAAGATAAATATTTTAATTCATATATATTATCTCAAAATGTTTTAGAAAACTAATATTTATATAATTTAAATGTCACTTTCATATAAGGGATTATAAAATACATAAGGGATTGGAAAATTGTTTGTAATAATGTATAATTATTTAATTCTTGTTTTGTATCATTTTGTATAAACTTGTACAAATAGACAAGAAGTTAAGATGTGATTTATGAATTAGTTTGGATATATGATTTTATAAATCTTTTGAAAGGTACATCCTTCACTTTTTCAATAAAATCACAAAAGATTCCTTTCATGGAGGGTTTTAATCTATAAAAAAAATATTTATATTTGTATTTGTTTTTTGATCTTGTGTTGCAATATCAAACAAAGTGATATGTACTTCTATAATAAGGTATCTTATATGGTATTATAGTTAGCTTACATGGGATTTGTTGAGAAGGGAATGCCTTATTCACCTAAGCTTATAATGCGGGTTTTGAAATTATAATATTGAAATACCCTAGTGCTATGTTTTTTGATGTCCTTGGAATGTTATCCAAGCTACCCAAATTCAAATCATGGGATGGTAGGTCCCTATTGTGTCCCAAGGAGTGTGGCCCCTAATTATGCCATTCATTACTTTACCTCATTTAAATATATATATATATATATATATATTACTATATTGTCACATTTTAAGGTTATCATATCTTACCCTAATTCCTAAAAAGAAGGATTTAGAATTGTTTGATTCATTTAGGCCCATAAGCCTATGTAATATGGCATAAAATATTATCTCCAAAGTGATGGTGAATCGATTAAGAATTTTATTAGAAAAAAAATATTTTAGAAGAGCAAGGAGGATTTGTGAAAGGGAGACAAATTCTAGATGGGATCATAGTAGCTCATGAAAGTTTGCATTCAATAACTTCAAGAAAAGAGAGAGCAATGATCTTAAAAATTAATATGAGTAAAGCGTATGATAAGGTTAAATGGGATTTTCTTTTTGCAATATTAGAAAAGTTTGGATTTGGTAAGAAATGGGTCAAATGGATTAAAGCTTATGTCTCTACAATTTCATATTTAGTGTTGGTCAATGGGTTAGTAATAGAATATTTTAAAGCCAAAAGAGGTCTTAGACAGGAAGATCCTTTATCACAATAATTAATAATTATTTAATTCTTGTTTTTGTATCATTTTGTATAAACCTATACACATCAGAGAAAAATTTAAGATGTAATTATGAATTAGTTTGGATATATGATTTTGCAAATATTTTGCGAGTTGCATCCTTCGTTTTTCAATAAAATCACATAATATTCCTTTCTAGGAAGGGTTTTAATCTATAAAAAGGTATTTATATTTGTATTTGCTTTTTGATCTTGTATTGCAATATCAACCAAAGTTATACGTTAATTTATATTAATGTATCTTATATGGTATTAAATTTGGCTTACATAAGATTCATTGGGAAGGGAATACCTTATTCACCTAAGCTTATAATGTGGGTTTTACAATTATAATATTGAGATATCCTAATGGTATGTCTTTGGATGTCGTTGAATTGTTATTCAAGCTATCCAAGTTTGAATCATGGGGAAGCAGGGAGAGTGTGGCCCCTAATTATGCCATCCATTATACTTTACCTTAAAAAAACACTATTTTGTCACATTTTAAGGTTATATTGCTTCATAATACCACACACATGTTGGAGGATAACGCAATAGTTCAGGGTTTGGCTCTTCTTTGGAAGACCCAAGGTTCAAACCACGACGTGTGTGTATGGTTGTGTGTTAATTCTCTATTTATAAGTTTAGCTCTTGGCCTTATGAGGGGTCATGGTTTGGATAGGTATGCTCAACTTTGAGCATCGATCATAGGGGTTTCTCAAATTAACCATATTTAAAAATAAAAAAATAAAGAGATAGTCGAATCCAAAAAAATTAAGGGATGAGAATCCTCCCTAAGCGTCAGCCATAGGGGTTTCTCACATTAAACAAATAAATAAAAAATAAAAAATACCACACACATGAATTCAACTGGCAACGCCCATTGTATCCCTAAGCAATGTGGCCCTAGTTATGCCATTCGTTATACCTTGCCTTAAAATAACAACACTATGTGATCACATTTTAAGGTTATATTATCTCTAATATAACACACATGAATTCAATATGATTAGGATATTTAATGCCAATCAAGCGTCAAAAAATTTTAGGTTTTTTATATGGCACAATCTTAACACAATTTTCATACTAGAGTGATACTATATAGTGAAATTAATGAAGCCACAATAGCACCAATTGAGGCATGTTTAATCATGACATAAAAATTAATAGAACAAGTAGGGTGTATATTAGAATAAAGTTAGAACAGGATTTCTAACTTAGATATTTTTGGAAAGGGATGTTACAAGAGCATAAAACACTAGCTTAGATATAAAGGATATATATCTAAAAACGCTAAGAGTTATCAATCTCGAGGCACCTATCTCTAGGTGTGTGATCTTCAAGATAGGCATCTCGTGATTGATAACTCTCGACGTTTTTAGATATATATCCTTTATATCTAAGTTAGTTTATTAAATAGTTGCAACGGTTGGTTAGTCGGCTATTTTAGTTTCAATATTTTAAATGTTTGCAATGGTTGGTTAGTCGATTGTTTTAGTTTAAATATTTTAAATATTTTTGTTAATGTTGATTTTTTTAATAAACAAAAATTGTTTACGACATGACATATATGACTTCTTTGCCTCCCACCCCCCTATCTTCCATTGTAGGAATGCCTCTCGTCTTAATTATAAATTAAGATGGTGTTTTCAAGAGATAGGTATATATTAGAAGTCATAGGTAATAATATTTAGGGTTTAATATTTTAGGGGTTAGTCTTTGGTGTTTGGGTTGAGGAATTGGGTAAAGGGTTTACAAATGTTTACCTAATTATTTTTATTATTTTTGGATCTAGAATATTTAACATTATGATATTTAAATGAGTTTGATTTCATATAAATAAGGTAAATATCAAGTAATTTTCTTAATAATTATGCTTTATTATAAAAATGATTCAATTCTATTAAGTGGCATTTAGTTATTCCCTATAGTTTTTAATAATAGATAATCTCACTCTTCAAGCCACTTTCAATTGTATTGGTGAATATAAAAAGCATTTCCATGGTTTTTTTTAATTGTAATGAGTTATATTTAGCAAATTTTTGTTTTCCTTGTCGAAATTCCCAAGGTCATTCTTCTATTCTAATACAACTTTATTAGCATATTCACAAATCTTAGATAAAATAAAATTAAGAGAATGCATGGATCTTTTTTTTTTTTGGTAAGTAAGAGAATATTATAATTAACACCGGGTTTTAACTGGTTGACCCAAAACCATTTTACAAAATAGGGTCCACTGACCAACCGGACAAAGGCCAAGCCCTAAAAGTTTAAACTGACAACAAAAAGGGCCAAGACCTACTCTTCCAACAGAATACAACCAAACTAAACTATGGAAGCCTAATATTATGGCCATCAGAAAAGAAAGACGCAAAATAGAACTAACAAAGACAAAAACTAATCATGCAAGCACCATGCAGAGTAGCTTGTGCCCATATAAAAATAATAGAATATGGTCAAAAAAAACATCCCATAGAATGGACAGCCAAGAGGCCAAGCAGTCTTCCTTGTAGTCCTCATCTAACTTCTTATCATCCTCCTTGCCATCATCTTTAGATTTTGCCTTCGACTCCTTGTGCCCCTGGAACTGCTGGCTATAAAACGGAAGATTTAGAGAATCACGCAAATCAACGACTACACCGATGAGGCCGACAGGACTCTTCAAGCTGGTTGATACTTGTTGGAGGTTGATGAAATTGTCATCTTCTCCAAGACTATTATGGTGGGGTCTGGTACCTCATTGTCAGGGATCTCCAACACTTTGTTATTTCTTGCTAGGGCCTTTTTATGACATCGAATCCAAACACACCTTGGGAAATACTTGAGGCCAAAGCGGATGTTTCCCATGCATGAATTTGTAGATAAAAAACCTATATCAATGCCCCACCAACTGCAAAAAACACTAGTCACATGAACAAAAAAAACAAATATGACAAAAGCCATTATAAGGTTCAAAAAAATATTTTTAAAAATGCCCCCATTTTCTGTCATTGATCCACTTTGAGCCTTCCAATCTAAAATTTTTCATTATCTATCACCATTGAGACTGCATGAGGAAGATTTTCAGTCCACGTGATCAAATTTGCTGCTACAATGCCTTCATTTGCCAGCCTATCAGCTGCCATGTTTGCTTCCCGAAAGGTATGCAAAATTATGGCCTCAGGTCGATCATGAATTAGAGCCCTTGCTTCGTGGATGTAGTCATCAAATCTCCAAGGAGCTCTCTTAGTGTTCTTTAGAAGATTTATAATAATAAGAGAATCACATTCCACCAACAGTTTCCCTGGATAATTCTCTGCCACCTTGAGGCTCCTCCAAACCGCCCTCGCTTCAGCCACATTGTTAGTTTGAGCTCCAAGATGTTCAACAAAAGCTACAAGCACCTCACCCTTGTGGTCTCTAAGTAAGCCACCAGCCCCAGCTTCACCTGGGTTGCCCCTAGATGCCCCATAAAAATTTAACTTAATCCACCCTAAGGGGGGTGGGGTCCATGTGATCATGGTTCTAGGACAAGAATGCTTACATAATATCATAATAATCATTGCACAACATACTCATTAAACTAAATAATAAATATTTGATAAAATACCGAATTAAAGAATATATGATTCTTGAATTTATTCATTTTCCTCTATCATCCTTATTAATAACATGTTATTTTACCAGTTAAAACATCAATGACCATGTATTATAAATAATGAATAAATTTTTAATTTGGTTAAATAGTGGAATTTTAATTACAATATCCATACCTAAGGCAATGTTAGGAATTTTTTTTTCTAAAACATGCATCATCTTTTAGGAGCCTTATTTTTGCAAAGGATTGTTTAATTTAGTTGATTCTTGGACCAATTTGTACAAAATTTGAAAAGATTTAAAATGAGCGAACATATAAAGGAATCTAAGTAATATTGAGGGAGATATGACCTTGTGAAATCAATCATTTGGAACAAGGATAGTGACGATTTTTCAAGTCATGAAAAATGAAATTGCAGATATATTTTAGCTAGGGTTTTAGTCAGGCAAGACATTCTTTTTGGAAACATAATTTTTCAAATAAGTTTATTTTTCCCCCTCTTATTCTTAAATTTTTGAATGCAAATTATTTTAGAGTTTTTTCATATATTATAATTGCTATAGGATATCCTCGTATTTTTAGTAGATTTTGAGTTTTAGTTTCCTTCCCATTGATTGATTTAGAACTATATCCTTAGAATATTCTCTACTAGTAGAGGTTAGTGAGCACCTCACAGAGGATCAATCCTTATATCTCAAAGATAAGTTAATTTTTGGTAAATTTAATGGGTCTTGACCAAGTGCTTTAGCCTTGAGAAAATGGATTGATAAGAGTTGTAAGCCTCCAAAAGTGATTTTATCCTTTCTTTCCAAAGGTTTTTTCTTAACCATTTTTTTTTCATGGAGGAAATATATAGAATCCTAAAAGGGGATCCTTAGTTTATGGGAAGAGCAGGACTATTTCTTACCCACTACTATGAAGGCTTGTGCCTAAAAATGTAAATATATCCCTAGTACCAGTCTGGGTTAGGATGTATGGATAACCCATTAAATTTTTGGAAATAGAAAACTTTAAGGTAATATGCAACACTTTGGGAGAACTCCTTAAGATTTCAAAAACTACAAAAGATGGATTCTTGGCTATTTGTGCTCAAATATTGGTCATGATTGATATAAACATTTACCAGAATCAATCATTCTTAAGTATGGGGGTAAGTTGTGGATCCAAACCATAGACTATAAAAACATATCTTTTAGATATAGAAGATGCCATGAGGTGAGGCATATTGAAATTTCATACCCTAGAAGTGTCCAATAGAAACATATGTAGAAAACCACAAGAGAAACTTACAAATGGATATGGATGAGGATGATTTTCAACTTCAAAAAAATAGGTCTATATGGATGAAAGTAAATAAATAATGGAGACCAATAAGGAAGGATATTGGAAGAAATACCAATTATTTTGAGGCTTTAGCCTATGAATAAAAAGTAGATCAAAGCTTAGAGGACACAATACAAGTTCAAAATATTAACAAGGAATTGTCTATTCAATATGATTCTAATTTAAGGATGAACATTCTCGATGAACCTAAGCAATGTGTCTCATCATATTTTGAAGACTCTCTTGGAGTACCGTGCACCATTTAGGAGAAGAAAATTGGTATAGAAATTGTAGTGTTAAATTTTAATACATCTACCATTAATAAGGAAATACCAAAAATGAGCAAGACAAGTCAAAAGCTTTCGTAGTAGAGCTAGAAGAGGATAAGTTTAATGAAAAATAAAGTTGTGAAAGAATAATGAGGAATCCAATAATAAGACTTACTCCTAATATAAATAATATAAATAGAGAAAAACACTCAAATTAACAAGTGAGATCCAAGGAAGCAAGATCAAATATAGAGAAAGGAACACAAACTAAGTTGGTTGAAGTTCTCTTTATCAAACAATAAAATCATATTGGTAATTCGCATGTGGGGCCAATAGTCCCTAAAAAGACATGATTTTCATCTCATGAAATATAATGAGTGCTAATACCCCCTCAAAGCAAAGGTGTATAAGGGACCTTTGTTTAAGTAATAAGCTTGATATTCTTTGTATCCAAAAATCTAAAATGACAATGGAAGAAGTTTCTAAAACTATGAAAGAAATATGGGCAAGATGTGAATGGGATGTTGTGGATTATGGAGTAGTAGGTGGGATTCTAACATGTTGGAATCCTATTAGAGCCTCTTGTGTAACCATTCATAAAACTAGGTATTGAATAACGTCTTTAGTCACATGTTAATTTGTAAATATTTGTTTCATCCTTATCAATGTCTATGGACCTACAAATCAGTCAAGTAGATTAGAAGTATGGAGTGGGATTGAAGCCTTTATGAGAAATAAATACCAAGAAACTCAATTTATGATCATAGAAAATTTCAATGCCATAACCAAACTGGATGAAAAATTTGGGAGGATTAGGAAATAAACACATAGTATGAGATATTTCTTAGCTTTTATTCATAATAATAATCTATGTAATGCTGAGTTTGAAGAAGAAAAATATACATGGACCAAAAATAAGAGAGGCCATAACCTAATAGCAAAAAAATAAGATATATGCATACTCTTAGATCATTGGCTAGATGAAGGAACTTGTTCTTAAATTAATACCTTGATAAGGATTGGTTCATATCATTAGCCAATAAGAGTTAAAATGGTGGTAAGTGAATTTAAAAAATATCATATTTTAAATATGAGCAGATGTGGGAAGGTCATCCTCAATTTGTTGATATGATAGCACAAAAATAGAATTATTTAGGAAAACAATGGGTTTTATACACTTCTTAATCAAATTAAATCAATGATATCTACATTAAAAGAATGGAACAAGAACACTTTTAGAAATATTTTTTAGAAGAAAGAAGAACTAAAAGATAAGGTATCAAAATTATAAAAATATGATTGTAATAATCCAAGATTGGAGGAAAGGGAGATGCTTAGTGAAAATCATAATATTTTGAGTAAGGAAGAGAAAATTCAAAGATCAAAATTAAGACAAACTTGGTTAAAATAAGGAGATAAAAATATTAAAAAAATTCATAGGATGGCAATAGTATAGAGAGCAACATCCAAAATTAGTAGAATTTAAAAAACAAAAGGGGTTTGGATTGAAGACAAAAAAAAGGAGGTAAAGTTTTTTTACCAAAATATTCTAGGACCAGAGAAGTTTGAAGTTCTTAATGATAAACTACTACAAAAAGTAACTTTAATTATAACAAGTGAAGACAATAGGAAACTAATGGATCTATTACTCTATAAGAAGTTCATTTATCTCTCTTATCTTTTGATAAGGATAAATTTCTAGGTTCGAATGGGCTCTCTGCAACTTTCTATCAACATACTAGGGTAAAACAATATATTCCTTATAAATCAAATTTAACATATCTTACCCTAATTCCTAAAAATAAGGATTCACAATTGTTTGATTCATTTAGGAATATAAGCCTATGTAATATGGCATATAATATTATCTCCAAAGTGATGGTGAATCAATTAAGATATCTATTAGAAAAAAATATTTTAGAAGAGCAAGCAGGATTTGTGAAAGGGAGACAAATTCTAGGTGGGATCATAGTAGCTCATGAAAATTTACATTCAAAAAATTCAAGAAAAGAGAGAGAAATGATCTTAAAACTTAATATGAGTAAAGCCTATGATAGGGTTAAATGAGATTTTCTTTTTGCAGTATTATACAAGTTTAGATTTTATAAGAAATGGGTCATATGGATTAAAGCTTATATCTCTACAATTTCATATTTAGTGCTGGTCAATGGGTTAGTAATAGAATATTTTAAAGTCAATAGAGGTCTTAGACAGGGATATTCTCTATCACAATATTTGTTCATTATTATGGCAGAGATTTTGTGTAGGAAATTAAAGAAGGCTGACAAGTGGTCTTAAGGCTAGTAATAACATCAACAATATAACCCATCAATAGTTTGTTGATGATACAATTCTTTTTGAGAGGGAAAGGATAAATGAGACTAGATATTTGAATAACTTATTAGAGGAATATGAAAGAGCATTAGAGCAAAAAGCCAATAGGACAAAATCCAATACTTAATTTCCAAACACCCCAGCTAGAATCAAAGCAAGGATATGTAGGTCACTTCAAATGGGGAAAGCAAATTTATTGACAACTTATCTAGGGATGCCCTTATTTCAGAGGAGAATGAGGATAGAATTATGGAATCTAGTTATAAGTAAAATTAAAAAACAAAACTAGCAACATGGAAAAATAGATGGTTATTTTTAGCAAGAAGACTGCAACTAATTAAATTAGTCTTACGAGACATTCCAACTTATTATATGTCTATGCCAAAATCGATAGAAAATTTTTTAATCTATATAATGCGGTCCTTTTTGTGGTTAGGTTTACATGATAAAAGGAAATTTCCTTTGGTTAAATGGAGCAAGGTGTGTGATGATAAAATTGGGGAAGTTCTTGGTTTAAGAGTTCTTATGGATGCAAACTTAGCTCTTAGGGGAAAATTAATTTAGAGATTGTACAAAGAGAATCAAAGACAATGGGAAAAAAATATTTTAAATATGTTTAGCCCAATGACCCAAGCTTAATATTTACTACATTCTCACTTCCAAATGGTTTTACTCTATGGAATGGTCTAAAAAAAATTATTGATCTAGTGATTAAAGGTCTAAGATGGGTGGTGGAAAGTAGAGAAAGATTTATATTTGGATGGATACTTGGTGTGATAAAAAACCACTCAATTTAGATCCAATTTTGAAACCATGGATGAGATTACTTCAAGATAAATATAGTGATAGGGTTTCAAACATTATGTACAAGTATCAAGAAGGAAGATACAAATGGAAATAAGATTTTTTACAAGTATACAAGATATTGATTCTAGGAGGCAGTTGAGTAGAAGATAACAACAATGATTATTCCAAAGGGAGCCAAGGATAAGCTATTTTAGGAGTTGAATAGCTTAAGATAATACACAACAAGAAGTGGATATAATGTAAAGCAACAACAAAATAGAAATAGCACAAGAATATGGAGAGATATTTAGGATAGCCTGAGCATTCCTAGAGTTAAAATATTTTTTTTGCTAGTAGGTCATATAGATAACCTTATGAAAAGGGGTTTTCATGGCCCCTCATAATGTGTTCTTTGTAAAAGAGAGGAGGAGAGTATTAACCATTTCTTAAGACACTGCTCAATAGTTTAGAATCTATGGCAATGGATTATTAATATGTTTGGTAAATGCATGGTGATGAATGAAATAATTGAAGAATAATTAAAGTAATGGTAGAGCACTTCTAGAAGTGAGGCTTTATAAACAATCTAGGATATATCAAAAGATACAATACTTTAGATTGTTTGGCTATAAAGGAATAGAAGAATATTTATAGGAAAGGAAAGTAATTTAAAGATAATAAAAAGGAATATTTGTTTGGCCATAGAGGAGTCTAAACCAACCCTATCAACTCAATCCTTAATTTAGTAGTAGACAACATTGATAGATGGATTCAAGTCATCAAATGAAATCATGATGTTGGGTACAAGAGAAACAAAAGGAAGGCATAAAATATAAAGTGAAAACCACCAAATGTAGAGCTGGTGGAAATGAGTTTTGATGGAGCACTTAAAGGAAATCTAGGACCAGTAGGAGGAGGAGGAATAATTAGAAATAATAGAGAAGATATTTTGTCTCATTATGCTTTCAATAGTGGATTTAAGACAAATAATGAAGTTGAAGCTTGGGCAAATTTGGAAGGGTTAAAAATATGCAAACAAATGAAATGGAATAGAGTATGGATGGAATGTGATTCACTAATAGTAATAAATGCAATTCTGAGGAAAGCAAAGGCTCCATAGAACATACAAGAGATAATTATAGAAATTCAATATCTTGTTATAGAGTTTGAAGAAATCAAGTTTACATATACGTTAAGGGAAGAAAACAAATGTGTAGATAAGCTAGCCAATAGAGGGGTTTTAATTGAGGATCATGAAGTTAAATTCTCTTTTCCATGGTTAGAGGAAGTAGTACATTTAGCTAAAGCTGACAAGAATATGTTGACTGATTTAATCAAATAATAATTTACTTTAATGTTTTTCATTGGTAATATTTGCTTTATTTTATAACATTAATTTATTTTTATATAAACTATTTATTATAATTTTTGTGGTTGCACTTATGCTTCAAGAAGGAAACTAGCAATCTAGATCTGGGAAAGTGGACTATGATAGTGCGGTGTTTTGAAAAAATTACTCTACTAAGATGCAATTCATAGATAGTAGAGGTGGATTTTTAGTATTTTGAAGATTGTTGTAGAAAAATGTCAAGAAGGATGCTAAATTTTGGAATATTTGTATTCACATGAAAAATTGAATATCCAAAAAATGAAAATCAAGAATTCAAACATTTTTTGAAAATTTGTGTAGGTATCTAGCTATAGCATCTCAATTAATATGAGAATTGTATATGTTTGTAAACTATCAAGCTCTAAAGGAGAGAGTTGTGACTTCTCAATGGTGGGGACCGGAGTACAACCCCTTATTTTCCAGCAAAAAAAATTACAATGTTCATAATGTAATGTAATCATTATATCATGCATCCTAATGATACTCTTGCACTTGTTTACTCATGAAATTTTATATTAGCATATCTCATAGATTGTTAGGTGACTTTAGGTATATTATATCCTATATGAAAATATCAAAATGTGGGAGCCTATATGAGTTCATGAATATTTATTTATGGTTTTTATAGGCTTTATGAGAATCAAATTAGGTTTTATTTATTCATGAATTTCTCATTTTCTTGGTACATATATAATAGTCTATCTAGAATGGCAATCAAAATAGGGAAAATCAAAGTCTATTAAATTAAAAAAGAAAGTACAATTAATAATTTGTAATTTAACATAGGACATTAAAAGTAGTAAATATTAAGTAAAGGGACATCACTAAAGAGATGTAAGGTGTACAAATATGAGGTGACAAATAATTCACACTAACTCATTAGGATTTGATATCCATTATTTAATTTATACAATACAAGCTCATGTTTGTATTCATTAGAATCATTTTAAATCATGTTAATTATTATCACCTATAATTTTAGTGAATGACTTCCAACCAAGACTATAAAATTATATATAATTTTCAATACAAATATGTTATCTAACATATAAACTATGTGATATGAACCAGAGGTATTCAATTCAAATCATCATGAATTTATGTACAACATTGGATATTCATACATTTTCACCTCCATTCTAATTGCTATTGGTCAACCAATCATTTAAATTAATAGAAACTAAACTAGATATGTCCAAAGAAAGTATGGCATGTAGTTTTATATATATAGATACACAAGAAAGCAAAAAATAAAGGGTTAGAGACTATGTGTTCTCATTGTAACGAACCCATCCATTACTCCTTATCCACCAATAATTTTTTTTTAATATATATATATATATATATATAAATGTTCATCTACATATGGCAAAAGACCTAATCATACCTTAGGATAGACATATTCCATTTGGATTATAACTTTCAAGGAAAATAGCTTTAGGAGCTATAGAGAATTGGTTAGAGTCTCTTCAAGTAGAAGTGATCGGCTTCTACGAAACCCCCCCATACCGCACTTGGTATGAGTACGCTGGCCAAGCATTAGGTTTTATCCTCATAAAAGGAGGAAATCGCCAAATGGTCTACCCAGACCAGGTGAATGCCTTGAATATGGAGAACCACACCCATGGTAAACCATCATTGATGAAATAACCACACCAATGGTTATTCATAAATCTTAGCTCCGATCCATTTTATTTATAAGGGATTTCTAAGGCAAATATATCACTATCATGATACGAATCCATGGAATGTCCTTTTTAACATGATTACATATCTTTGAGCCTCTTAGATTTTATTGATACACACTCCATTTAGGCAACCCTCTTTATTTGTTCATCTTGATTTTATTACCAACAATGACTTTTCTTGTCCCATAAGGGTGTTCCCTTCATCCTGTACACCCAATTCTTAGCGTAAAATGTAGGGTCTATATTGGTTTTTAGTTTAGGGTCATTTTGTCTCGTTGAGAGTACCATTCCACAATTAAACCATCTAGAGTGCTTATGAGGTGGATTTAATCCATGAAACTCTTATATGGCATCATTCTATACATTTATTACTTAACAAGGTTTATGTTCCATTCAAGAATAAATGATTAATGTTTAGAATAACATAAATCCCATTGTCCCCTTAAGAGTTAGCTTCTATGATAATTCTTGGATTCTGATATGAACATAACCAATGATATATATGGAAAGGTGTATCATTCATAAATAGTTATTCCGTAATATTATAGAAAATTTGACAAATCCCATTGATTCATTATCACATTAAGTAAGCATACATCCTTCACATGAGATTAATATTTGAACAACTCTACTAAACTATTTCATACATCATTACCCATTACATTCAAAACTAAATGATACATTTGAATTACTTTAAATTATACTTTTCCAGCATCCATACATGTTTAATCTATTGAATGTTTAGCATACATTACAATGCATAAAATAAACACTACATCTAACATATATCATTTTCATTTTGAAAGCAAATGTAACATCCACAAGAAATAATAAGGTAAACCACAAATTATTGACACAAAGATTTATCCTGGGAAAACCCTGACGAGAAAAAACCCAACCTCCAAAATATAATCTTCCTCATTTTCATAAACTTAAATGGCAAATTTTACAATAATAGCAGGGCATCTATAGGCCCCTATTTTCTCGATTATAAATCAAGGAATACAACCGTTCCTTTTGATCTCTTGATGTAATTAAGGAATCACCTAATTCCTTTCTCCAAAACATCAGTATAGAATTCACAATACCATTGAGGGATCCTTAATTCCTTTCTCTAAGTCCCTTAATATCTTACATTGTTTATGAAAGTAATTGGAATTATATTTTGGAGATATCGTATTTCGAGGGAACCCTTTAAACTCCCTCCAGAATGAATCCCTAAATTCATTCTTCATAATTGGTTAATTAATCTCTTGATTAATGGATTTAAAGTCTCATACCTTTAAATATTTAAATCCCTCAATAACTTTTTCTTAAGAGTGAATCCTCAAATTCACTCCTTTTTATTGAATCACATTCAATCCCTTGCATTTAGAGTACAATATCTTTACCTTATCATTTCCTACTCTACATTCCATCTATTTAATCAACTAATTTTAACAAAGCTTTTGAATAGGTTATTATATAAACCCTCTAATCAAAGGGATTCCTTAGTCTCTTGTTTTGGCTAGACTATAACCCATATAAATTCTCCCCTACTTCCTAATCAATTCATATCTATGCTAATTTAAATACCCCCATTTCTATTCATAACTTCTCTTTCTTATAAACTCCTTTTATTTATAGTAAAACTTTGTATATTATAATTGTACTTTATAAGGGTTTACCCCCTTTTCCTTCAAAGAATGATCTCCATATAACTATTCCTACCTTTGCCCTAATAATGGTTATGGGACAATATTAAAGTAATATGGGTGATCCCCTTACTACATTGACCCCTAATGTAGTTTTATCTATAGCGACCCCGGGACGCACGCACCACTCTTTTTATGCTACTTGCAATGTATTAAAAACCCAATATGAAATGAAAGACAATGAAAAGAATATAACATAGAAATAACAAAGATGGATCTCTTTATTCATATTGAAACCTGGTTACATGTCGGTCCCTCTTAGGGATACCCATTTCGATACAATAAGGTTACAAATAGGCAAAGAGTGCCCCTTTCGCGAAGAGGTGGTGCACTTTCAAAAAACTTTTCGATTTCGCACATGAAAATGTATGAGGGCTTACAAATGCCTCCTTCTCTAGGTCTATTTCCTAGAGGGATCCCTTTTGCTCTCGTATGTTGCATATTTTGTCCGATGAACCTGTGGCCCTATAAGCAATGAAACAACAACACATGCTTAGATGTTCGAGAATACCTCCCCGGATGAGGTTGTTAGCAATGGATATAATAAATGAAAAAAAGTGCAAATTAGACTAATGCTATGAATGCAAACGAATGAAATGATGCTATGCTAATGATATGCTAAAATAATGAATCTAATGTTTAAACCCTAAGCTAAGCCTATGGGCCACTGTCCAAGACAGCGACCGCTAAAGTGACTCTCGTCTTCTTTGCTCCAAAGCTATGGATCAAATCTTGTATCCGATGTTGAAATAATGGTTGCTATGCTCTCTAATCTGTCAGGGCTTCACCATACACGTGATCTCCAAGGAAACTCTCCAAGTCTCAAAAGCTCTCCTCAATGACCTGTCCTGGTAAATTGTCTAAATAAAAATCTATTAGATAAAAGATGTCTCTCCTCTCTTCCAAGATCAATAAAAATATTGATATCCCTCCTGGTGCCCTTAGGCTTGCACCTTTTATAGTATGAAACCCTAGGTCTATGTCCAAGCCCTAGGAATGAATTTCTCATGCGTAGTGTGAGTTAGCATGAGAATATTTTTGTCTTTTCTATGTTTGGAGGTCAGTTAACTGAAATATAATTGCCAACTTGAGTCTCTTATGTGAACTGGTCGTTAGAATGAGAAGCTTTTTTCCTTTGTTTATGTTTGGAGGTCAGTTAACTAAAGTTTAAATGCAAACTCAAGTCTCCTATGTGAAGTGGTCGTGAAAAGGAATGCAAATTTACTCCCACTCACCTTTATTGCATGCAGACTGCCACTTCCACCCGTGTTTAGGGTTTAGCCAATGTCATCTGCAGTGACTAAGATAAGGTCACTTTCGTCTACAGTGGCTAAGTTCTGGCCACTCTAGGCTTGAGCAACTAGGATCTGATCACTCTTGGCTTGAGCGGCTAGGCTTGGATGGCTTAAAAAGGCCCCAAATGAGTGGTGAGAACCACTGTTAATGCTTGGAAAGTGCAATATTATGCCATTTGATCTTATGAATGTGTCTATATGAGCAACTTGCCTAAGCATGGCATGATTTAGGTGTCTACAAATGCCCCTTTTTACGATGTGCTATGTGTAAAACACAATGCTGACCAAAAATATAGATTGATATGTTTGTAGGATGTATGGTGATCAATGGTCTGATCAATGCTGGATGGCCCAATCATGTAATATGGTCAGAGGACTTAGCTCAGCGGCTCAAGCATGTTAAATTGCACTCATTCCTCAAACTCAATCAGGTAGCTTCAGTTGCTACAATAGTTTCAATCGGTAGGAGAGCTACAATTGAATATGTCATGTCTGCTTACGTTCCCAGAAAACAAGGGAAATTTGTGATTGTTATATGCAATGATTCGTAGGAAGAACACAATTTTGTTATGATCGAGTGATCTTTTGTTGATTTTTATTATGATTATGTTGAAGTTTTGAACTACCTCCTCACACAATGGATTGGTGAAGAAATGACGATGAATAAAGCATCAAGTCGCTTGACCAATATGACAAATATGGTTCCTTTCTAGCATTAATGGGCAATCCTACATCCAAGTGTGATTCCAATTGTTTATGATAATCATCTATCCCTATCCGAGGTGCGGTCCAACTATCAATAGATTTCTTAGAGAGTTAGGATGAGTGATTCTATTTATGTTTATATTGTATCACTTTGGCTTAATGTTTTTGGTATCATAGGGGAATTAGGATGATCCTTTCGCACCCGTGGAGCAGTCGACCATCTTGGTCTTCTTTGGTATTGAAGGGTGGCACATCATAATTCCAAAATGAAATGTTTTTGCCCTAAGTGGCCTTATGGTAACCTGCTCATATCATATAAATGCATGGAGTGTGAATCGCTGCAATCACCAAGTGGATAGAGTAAGTAACTGGGTACGAGGCCTGCTTGATATTATGCTTTTATGTGATTTTTTTGTTATTTTTGTCATTAAGATGACTTCAATTCATCAAAATGCATTTATTTAATGTTTTTATCATCCCCCCATAGAAGGTTTTTTCTTATTTTTTATCTATGGAGCAGGCCGCTGTCAGGTCCAGCGGTCTCTGAGTTTCTGCCTATGGTCATTGTCGCATTGAGCGGCCACGAAGTTTGGGCCGATGATGTCATTAGCAGCCAAGGCATAATTTGAAAATATAAAAAATGTGTTTTTAGGGTTTTGACATGTCACTTTCATTTGCTGTCAACTCATTTTCAGAGCTCTGGTGATACAGCGACAGTTGCGATTTCTAAAGCTAACTGCATCAAGGACATGGCTGCACAGGGTGAGGCATCAACTGCTGGAGGAGCCAGAGCTTCTCGGGTATTCTTATTTTTAAACCCTAACCTCTTTTCCTTTTTTGGGTAAAACTGAACCTCACTAAGTAATTGGCAAATGAACCTCACTAAACCTGTTGGTAACGAACGAAATCCGTAGTTAGGCTTAGTATAGATTTTTAAGTGGTGGGTTGGTCCCCATTTTTGTTATTTTTCAATTTTTTTGAATTTTATGGCCTAGGGTTCACGAGTTTGATGTGTTACATTTTGGCCACTGTCGCTCAGAGCGATGGAAATTTTAACCCCAACGGTCAAAAATTTGACCATTGAGATTTGGTCGTTACTGTCTCCAGCAGCTGGATTCCGACCGCTATAGGCGATAATGGCTAATCCACTTATCCAATTTTGCATAATTTTTTTACTTTTTATTGGATTTTTGAGATAGTTTAATTATTATTTTTTTGAAATTTTGAGCTACTCTTTAGCTTGTGTTGCACTGTAGTTATGTTTCATCTTTCTTTTGCTTTTCTTAGATCCTTACTACTCGGGCTCGGGACCTAAGTCTCATGAATGACCTTCTACCTCTTCTTGATGACACATATTGGAGGTGACTTAAGGCTCGTGGGCTCTAGTATGTTACCAAACTACCTCATATTATGTCATACCAGACTTACCTTATGGCTTTGGCCCATCGTTGGGACCCTCGGACTAATACCTTCCACCTCCCAACTGGTGATATGACCCTCACGCCAGAGGATGTGTACAGGATCTTCCAAATCCCTTTTGATGGGTGGCTATTATTTCTTCGGCCACTAATGATCAAGTGGTCATCTTAACTCAGGTGTTCAGAAGGCATTCTAAGGATGCTCTCAAGGACAATAAGTTTGGGGGAATGTCTATCATCCGCTGGTACTAGGAGCATGTTTTCATAGCGAGGCATGCGGTGCTACTAATGGTCATTAGAAATGTCCTTATCCTATATTGCTCAGGCTTGAGGTTCCCTTGGAACCTTCTTCTGATGGTTTAGGACCTGATGGATAGTGAGGAGCCTATTAGATATGCATGGGGTAGGTCTCTATTGGCTTAGTGTTACAACGAGTTGTACCACATTTTCCAGAGGGGTCGTTTCAACATCACCTACAGTTGGCTTTTATAGATCTAGGGATGGGAGCACATTAGGGTAGATCGCCCTAAGGGGTTTCCTATTGAGATCACAGTTGTGGATGGTAGGATGTAGTGCTACGATGCTAGATGGGCCAGAGAGAGCGAGGAGTGCAAGATCCACACTTTTGTAGGGAAGCTTACTCATTACACTGATACTTTCACTAAACTCTGGGATGGAGATGTCATATGGCACTCGTATCATGATTATCCTACTTGGGATGATCCTGACAACTTTACTACTAGGACGTGGTGCAAGATATGGCTCATTGGTCGTAAGGTTAACATATGGGAGCACTTCTTCTAATCTCAGGTTCTTTGTTAGTACGGGTTATAGTAGGATGTGCCACTAGTACCATTTCTATATAGGCGTGTCAGAGTAGAGAGAGACCTCCCTCCCCAACAGGTTACAAAGCTAGATAATAAGGAGGATGCCCCAGTTGTTGATCCTGGAGTAGCTGGTGGAGTTACAGATGCATTTGCACAGTGGTGGGGTGACCTGATGTGGTATAGTGAGGGCATTCTGGGTCAAGAGGATGATGACGGAGATGGGGCAGATCCATTAGGGTGCAGGGTTTGTGCTAGGACTGCTGTGTGGGGCCAGTAGGTAGAGCAAGTGGCAGTGGAGGAGTAGGAGGCCCCTAAGGAGGTGTAGGAGGAGATGGATTATGAGGAGAGAGATTCTCCTCTCAAGGCACAACTACATGATGTGGAGGCCAAGCTCTAGTCAGCCAAGATACATGTATAATAATGTGATGCCATCATAGCTCAGTGGGATACCACTATAGCGTAGCTGTCAGACCAGATATAGGCTTTGTAGGCCGTTATGGGAGGAGCTACCCGAATGCAGGTTGTTGTTGCTCCTCCTACTCCTGAGGGTCCTTCAAGGGCAGCTCTCAAGGATGAGATCAGTCATCTACAAGGTTTTCTGGATGAGAGTGATGTTTAGATTGTTGAGGATGCAGCCCAAATTGTCGCTCTCTCGAAGTAGATCAGGAGGCTAGGAGCCATCCCTAGGGAGAGAGAGGCTATAGGTGGGTCACAAGTCAATAGGAGCTTTATAGTATGGTAGTCTTCCGTCTGACCTGATCATGGAGCCAGGACTTGTACTGAGAGACCAGCAGGGTCCAGCTCGCATAATTCTCCCAAAGATCCGTCCATAGGGGGCGGTGTTGCAAGGGGTGCAGGACTAGTATTCGATTGATGGTTCACTTGGTTTTTATTCATTTTTTAGGTCGGCTGACCTATATGACTGTATCCCACATGCATTTTTGTATATCCATGGACTTGACACACATACTTTTATGATATATTTGCATTATGACTCTTTATGTGTATCATTTATTGCTCATATTTTTGTTATTATTTTGTTTTATGATGTGTTGTGATTATGGTGTTATGATGATTTGATGTATATGTTAGATGATAGATGATATTGTAGATGCTTATATTATTTGATGATATGACGTGATGTATTTTGATGATGAATGATGAATTCATGATTGTATGCAAATGGATATTGCCTATATGTTTTATGATGTGTTCTATGATGCGATGATGGATGATTAATGACTTGTGTTTGTGGATGTGATGTTATTGTTAAATGCATGTTTAATTTTTCTTTAATTGTATGCATCTAACTTATGTGATGGGATGGTATAAACGAACCTGTATGCTCTAATCACTTAAAACATAAGGAATGCATATGACATTAACAATCTTGATGGGTGATACCATAGAAAGTAAAAAAATAATCATGAATTTAAATAATCACTCTTATCATAAGAATTGATTAAGTATTCATATATGAGATGTAATGGTGTGTAATGTATTTTCTTGATAAGTTTCTATAAATTAAAAGATATAAAGTAGTCAGTGGTCGTATATATATATGCGGTATTTGTCCTACTATGTTGATTCACCCTAATTTATAGAATCTTATAAAGAAAATGATGGTGTGAATAATGTTATGATTTGTTGCTATGGAAGAATTTTGGGGCTTTTCGAAGATTCAAAGACTCTAGTTACCCTTTCAACAGATATCTACTGACCACTCTAGACTTTTGAAAAGTAAGGCTTTTACCATGGACCTAGTTATTCATGATCTCTGTGTGTGCAAGTGATTGTATATTTTGAGTTAGAACTCAATCATTTCCTCCGATGTCAGGCGGGATTATTTCAGCCATTGCTAATATTAGGGATTCTCAAGTGTTCGTCTCATCCTAAGTTGGACTTAGTTGGACTATACCACTAGGAAATATTGGGTTACCTAAGCTAGCTCATCCACATTCAAACATTGGTCTACACAAATGCATGAAGCAATTGTGGTAGACATATCTTCATGCGAAAGGATATCTCCTTCTGGTTTTGTACAATGCTGAGAATTCTAGGGATTCAAACTTTATTCCTTTCTTTTCTTCCTTTTGGCTTTGAATATTTGCTCATATGTAGTGATGAAAAAATCACTGTTTATTTTTTATTGATTTTTTTCTTTGAGCGAGGATTTTTGTAGTGATGATAATCACTGTTTATTTTGCTCATATGTAGTGATGAAATCACTGTTTATTTTGCTCATATGTAGTGATGAAAATCATTGTTTATTTTTTATTGTTTTTTTTCTTTGAGCGAGGATATTTTGTAGTGATGATAATCACTGTTTATTTTTCTCATATGTAGTGATGAAAATCACTATTTATTTTTTATTTATTTTTCTTTGTGCGAGGTTTCTTGGAATTTTTGTGTATCAAATCATTGCTTTGAAATTTGGACTATATGCTTGGATTTTTGAATTTGTACTTTGCTTTGGGTTTTTGCTTATTTTGATTTAAGCAAGGGATTTGGATAGGGCAAAGCTTGTACTTTTGCCAATTCTCAGCACCTTTAAACTGGTTGCACAGGGGGATAAGCAAGGAAAATCCTTTTCGCTTAAGGTAACCTAGACCGCTTTTGCAGCTTTCATCTTTTCCTTGTACCAGCTAGGATTTTAGTATTTTAATTAGTGACGAGATCTTGAATATCCAAGGCATTATCACGGCTAGACCTTACCTTCTACTAATCAAAGTTTTTTTCCACAAAAGTTGATAATATCACTAGGTGTGGTTGATTAACTAAAAAACCTTAGTATATTATGTATAGCAACAAATAATGATTTTGTTAAAAAAACACAATTACACACGTGTTAATGGGGGTACGAATTTGAATGATTTCTGCAACAAACTGTGGTATCACTTTTAAGGCTCTCATGATGTAAAAATGCAATGCAATTATGTGGATGCAAGATATGAGATGCAATTGTTTTTGTATTTCTTATTTTTATGTTGTTTTTGTATTTTTGTTTTATTTGACCAAAGGGTTTATTATGCCTTTGGATCTTTTTGATTTTGACCAAGTGGGATGAATTACTCTTGGAGCTTTTTGATTGAAATTGACCAAGTGGTTTGAATACCCTTGGAGCATTTTTTATTTTGATTTTGACCAAGTGGCTTGAATACCCTTAGAGCCTTTTTTATTTTGACCAAGTGTCATGAATTACCCTTGGAGTAATTCATGTATGGGCCTATCCAAGCCTCTGTGAAATCATGTATGGGCCTATCCAGTTTACCGTGAACTTATCTCATAGATGCGGTGGAAGATTCAAATTTTGTTGGTTTTCTTTGAGCACTAGATCTCCAACCTTGAATTCTCTTAAGTGGACTTTACTATTGTAAGCTCATGCAAGGCGATCCTGGCAAACGTGAATATGCTCTAAATAATTGACTCAGCGTTCATCAAGAAGCATCAATTGATCAAGGCGGCCTTGTTGCGCGACATCATCATCTATGAAGTCCTATAATGCTATGCGTAGAGTTGGAATTTCCAACTCTAGTGGCATGATGGCCTCAGTGCCATATACTAGTGAAAATGGTGTTGCCCTAGTGGGCATCCGTATACTAGTCCTGTATGCCCATAGTGTAAGAGGCAACTACATGTGCCAATATTTGTGATTTTCTTGCATCGTCTTCCTCAAGATGGATATTATTGTTTTGTTTGAGGCTTTTGCTTGCCCGTTTGCTTGCAGATAATAAGGCATTGAAAAAATGTGTTGAATATGGTATTTTTTCATTAAAGCATGCACATTTTTATTCTTTAAAGATGGCCCATTATCCGATATTATCTTATAAGGGACCCCAAAATGACTTATGATATTGTGGAGTATAAACTCCGCAATCCTTGGTCTAGTTTTTGATGTTAAGGGGATTGCTTCCATCCATTTAGTGAAGTATTTTGTGGCCGTTATGATGAATGTGTGTCGGCCTGAGGACAGGGGTGAGATCTTCCCAATCAAGTCTAGTCCCCACTACGATAATGGCCATGCTACCTGGATGGGTTGCAAAGCTTACGATGGTAAGTGCATTAGATTTGCATGATGCTAGCACTTACTGCATTTCTTGACATACTTGCAGCAGTTATTTTCCATGGTGGGCCAATAGTAACCCATTCTCAATATGCACTTAATGATGGCCATGCCACTGAAATGCCCTCCACATGTGTCGTTGTGAGCTTGCAAAATTACCCAGGATGCTTCCTGGGGCTCAAGAAAACGGAGTAATACTCCATCATATCCTCGTCTGTAGAGGATTTCTCCTAGCAAGATGTATCTTATTGCTTTCTCTTTTAACGTTCACCTCTCAGTATGTGACAAACCTTGAGGTACTATTCCAAGCTTCAGGAAGTCCTACAATTAAAAAAACTAATTTTGATAAGCCATGACTTCTATAGAAAATATGACTTTATTTTCTTGTATTTTTGAGCTGGTGAACACGGATTGAGAAACAACTCTATGGTGTATGGTTGCACCACACTCCACAGGTCCTTGGGAGATCAAATACACCCAAGGTGTCGTTTGTAGAAAATATCTGGCTATGAAGGACCAGTCCTAGTTTGGCTCGATGTTGATCATGTTGATTGATTCTTGATTGTTAAAAGCTTCATGGCATATTGTTGAGTGCGAAAGCACTTTCACATGAACGGTTGTAAAATTAGCAGATAAATTCTAAAGGATTAAGGATCCTAAAGAGGCCATGGTGTTTGCAAATCTATTTGACGTACGAGGGATTGCCTCGATGTCATACCATTCCACCCAGGCTAGGTAGGTGTCAACAAGTTCCTTGTAATTCTTCAGGAGTGGGCACCTGCATTGGAATAGTCCTTTGACCTGGTTTACTATGAGAAAGGAGTCACCAAAGATATTCAGTATTTTAATGTCTATTGCTATGGTTTTTTGGAGTCTCGAGATCAAAGCTTCATATTCTGTATTGTTGTTTGTGCACGAGAAGTCTAGTTTGAACGATAAGGACAATGGAGTGCCCTATAGTGTGATAAAGACAATACTTGATCCACCACCTTGTTCACACTTCAAACCGTCAAAGAAAAATGACATGTCTCTTTCTTTCTTAGGTTCTTCGAGTTCTGTTGGATCTAATAATGCAAAGACCGCATCATCAGGCAATTCTATGGTGAGAGTCTTGTTATCCTAAAGAGGCGCCTCTACTAATTGATCTGCTATTACTTGTCCCTTGATGGACATTTGGCTTATGAACTCTAGATCAAATTCTATCAATAGCATGATCCATTTTGTGATACGTGTATTTTGATATGTCTTGCTCATCATGTACTACAAAGGATTTTGTTTTGATATGATGTAGGTCATATGGCTCAACATGTAGTGTTGTAACTTTCGAGTTGCAAAAACCACTGCTAGACAACTTTTTGACATACGCATATCCTTGCTCATAACTCACCAAGGTGCGACTAATGTAATATATGGCTTGCTCTTTGTCTTGTGCATTCTTTTAGGCTAGCATGGTGCCCAATGCAAAATTAGTAGTTGATATATACAGTAAAAATGATATTTTTGGCCTTGGTGGAGCCAATACTGGCGATGTGGCCAGATATGTTTTGATCTTTGCAAAGGCTTGATGGTATTATTCATCCCAATGAAAGGGGACCTCCTTACGTAGCAACTAATTCATAGGTCAGCATTTGTCTGATAATTTCATGATGAATCTTTTGATGGATGCTATCTTGCCTTGTAGGCTCCTCAACTCCCTAATGTTGGTAGGGGCGGCCATTTCCAATATAGCCTTTACCTTTGCAGGATCTACTTCGATGCCTCTCTTGGATACGATGAATCCCAAAAGCTTTCCATAATTTATGCCAAATACACACTTCTTAGGATTCAATCGAACATTGTGTTCTATGAGGTGATCAAAGACTTGTCTAAGGACTTCGGTGTGCTCTTGCCGCAACAGGGACTTGGCCAGTAAGTCATCCATGTAATCCTCTAATATCTTATGCATATAGTCATGGAATATGTATGTCATGGCCCGCTGATATGTGGCACCAATATTTTTGAGACCGAATGGCATCACTTTGTAATAGAATATTCCCCACGGAGTAATGAAAGCAGTTTTATGTTGATATTCGGGCTTAATCCGGATCTGGTTGTATCTAGAAAAACCATCCATTAGGGAGAGCATATCATGACCTACGGTTGCATCTACAAGAGCATCTATGTTTGGCAACGAGAATGAATCCTTTGGTGTTGCCCTATTTAAATATTTGAAGTTTGTGTAGATACAAACTCTTCCATTGGGTTTCCCCATGGGTACCATGTTTGACACCCACTCAGGGTAGTCTATAGGAACTATGAATACTGCATCCAATAGTTTTTGTAATTCGTTCTTCACCATCAAAGCGATGGTGGGATGCATTTTCCTCATATTTTGCTTGATTGGCTTCTTCATAGGATCCAATGAAAGGTTGTGAACGACTAAATTTGGATCTATCCCTGGCATATCCTTGTAAGTCCAAGAAAAAATATTTGGCCTCTCTTTGAGGAGAGGACTTAGGATGGCTTGTTCCTCTAGAGATAGACTTTATCCAAACTTGAATTTCCTTGGTTGGGTAGGATCATCACTGATGTCCACCTTGAAGTTGCTTCTATATCCATATGTGACCCATTCTTTAGTTGATGAGGCGTGGGTATCAAATGAATGTCATCGGCAGGATTTACAAGACCTACTGACTCAGGTTCTAAACCAACATGGAAGATGTCATACGCACAAATTGAGGCATAATGAAATAGTTGTAACATATTTTCATTGGGGAAGAGGTATTTAGGCTCAATGGGTGAATTAGCGCGATCCCAATAAATAGCCTCTACTTCAATATGCAATGATTTGGTAGGATCTGTTGGATTATGAAGTGGAGTGGTCAAATAAATGGAGATCATGTTGATGGATGGGATGAAATCTCCAAGACCACATGGGTGTAATCTTATCTCGGGGGTTTCCCTTCCATACTTATGATGAGGTTCTAGAGGAATGGGAATTTCTTGATATGGCCCATGAGCAAGGCAGATAATAGGATCATTGGGCTCTAATCACTCTCTGAATGTAGGTAGAGGGGGATTGACCATCTGGTGAATGGCAGCTAGGTCAAAAAGTCTCCCTAAAAATCATAGATGATGGTCTATAGCATGGAGTGTCACCTTTCTCTCTACTAGCTTGTTGACTTGACACAAGTGGTGAGGCCTAAGATAGGCCATCTCGGTCTCATCCTCAAAGTCATCATAACTTATCCAAAAATTGTTAGCATTGGTATGCGGTCCTAAGACAAGGGGCTCATGTCTTGGCCCTAAGTAGGCCATATATGTTTCATCTTCATATTCTTCATCACTTATGAAGAATCCATTTGCATTTTTCTCTTGCCCCAAAGTCAAGGGTTGATGGCTCAGGCTTAAGTAGGCTCTTTCTATTGAGTCTTTTTATTCATAGTCACTTTCCTCTGATGTATATCCACTCTCATCATGTATGGACCATGTGAATCTTTGTAAATAGCGAGGCCCCTAGTAGGCTAATCCAAGTTGTGCCTCATCATCACTTGCTTCATATCCATTCTCCTCATCCCACGAGTTGTACCCTATTGGGGTGGAATAAATTGAGATGTTTGGATGATAAATTTCTAGTGGCGGTATGTTTACTATGGCCACTTGTCTGTTGCTCAAATTTCCTATTATTAGGGGGTGATAAGGAATGAAATCGATATCTTCTCCTAACCCTAAGCTTAATATTTCCAATGCTACTACAAGAGAGTCATCTCGACCTCCAATATAATAGCCTAACCCAAACCTGTTAGAGGGAAGCTAATATTGTGGCTTGTATGGCCGCCTGCGCCCCTGCTCATATATACCAAGGCCATAGCCATTCCAATGGCAATGCTCAAAGTATCTTAGAGCAAACTCAAGATTAGAGAGGTAACGAACATTGACCATGAATAATTCATCACTATCCTATTCTATGTCTGAAGTCTTATGGGTGCAATCTGGGATGGCATAGACAAAATTAGTTTGGTTGGGAGGGATTCCAAGTGGAACCACTGTTCCCATTGGCAGCCTCAAGTCCTTAGGTCTTCCCATATTTTGTGTAGAATAAATGATAGGCATAAAGTTAATATTCTGCACAAGGTACTCCCCTATTCCCGTGCTTGCCAAGTGTATTGATGCATGCGACGTAGATGACCCTACGGATGATATTGGCGAAGCAGGGTGGTAATCACTATCTTCATCTTGATCTTGAAAATCTTCTTCTTCCATAGGACTTGGAATTTCAGCAACGGTTACGGTTGGTACTTCCTTGGGCCTTTCTTCTTTGACTAAGGGCACCTTTAGATTCTTATTATCTTTTGGCTTTGACGATGATGGTACTTTAGAAGCATTGACTATTTTGAGTGCACCAGGAGGTGTTGATTTGCATGGGTATTTTATTACCCTTTTGTCTTCATTATCCATTTGTGTGGTTGGGGATGAAGGCACTACGTACAGGTGGGTAGAAGGGATCACAAATTATCCTAGAATTTCCACCTGATGGACGTATTTAAAAGGCTCTTCATCATCCAGAACCACATAGACTTTGTTTTTGTGCACATACTTGACACACTGGTGCAAGATCGAAGGCACACACTTCATGGCCCTTATCCAAGGATTCCCTAAGAGGATGTTGTACTGCATAGCTCCTTCCAAGATATGACACATCACAAGGATGGTCTTGTACCCCACCTTGATGGGTAGGACTATCGTTCCCATAGTATTGCATAAAGCATCATTAAAATCTCTCAATGTAAAATCTTTCAAAATGATATTGGACTTGGGGATCTTGAGGTGCTCTATTGTTGTTGTTGTAATTATGTTTATTGATGAACCTGTATCAACCAAGACCCTCTTGAAAGGTAAGTCATTTATGGCCACCATAATGTTTAGAGGAGGGTCTGGTAAGGTAGTAGGTACTGTCTTAATATCATAATCATAGAATCAAATTATAGGTTCCTGGAATTCTTGTACTTGTCCCACAAAGTGGGTGAATGCATTCGCATATTGCAGTTGGAGCTCAATTGTCCTTAAAATCTTCATTAGAGTCTCCTTATGATTTGGGGACTGTTGTATGATCTCATAGATGGATAACTTAGCTAGAGTCGTTTGTAGGTTTTGCTCCAATCTACTCTAGATAGTTACCATAGGTTGTGTTGGTGTACCTGGAAGGTTGTCTTGCCTCTGCCTAGGTGCAACTGGGATGTTCATGGGAGCTATAAGAGGCTGTGTTTGACCATATCGCCTAGTCCTTGTTGCTATGTTAAAAATCTCAACCATCCCAATGCATCCGTGGGTAGGTATATCAGCTCAAACCTGATTGACTTGGGCCCCTTTCTCTCTAGGGGCCTCATGATTGGAAAAATGGGTTTCTATATATGCCCATGTCTCTATTATCGAGAGCCAGTGGGTTGTCAACTTTGAGTTCTCCAGCCTCAATAATGTTTTGCATTTGATTCTTAAAACCAACGCAAGCCTCAATGTCATGCCTCGGTATCCTGTGATAAGGGAAAATTTGATCTTTCCTATATCCTTTTGGATTAGGATGGTTGGGATCTATAAGAGGTATATCAGGAAATCTGATCCTCTTGGATTCTCTCAACTGATTAAATACTGATTGCATTGACTCTATCAAAGGCTTGAAATAGCGAGGCGGCTTGCGTTCTATTTTTAACCCTTGATTGTTCCTTTGGTCGTAATTGGCTGGTGGGGGATGTGCATGATAGTTATGGGGTTGTTGTGCACCCCCATCCTTGGGTGTAGC
The DNA here is from genome assembly GCA_028583015.1 of Wollemia nobilis. Taxonomy (NCBI): domain Eukaryota; kingdom Viridiplantae; phylum Streptophyta; class Pinopsida; order Araucariales; family Araucariaceae; genus Wollemia; species Wollemia nobilis. The sequence continues at coordinate 10,853,697 of JAQPPZ010001925.1, forward strand.
CAATACGACTTGATTGAATGGAGTAGGGTTGCCCTGCTTCTGTTTGTACTTGTCATTACCATTCTTGTTCCACTCCTTTTTATTTCAAAGTTTAATGGTTCCCTCATCTACATTTATTTCTTCGATGAGCTTGGCCTATGCCAAAGCTTCCTCAAAAAAAGTATACTATTGAAGTTGTAGCAAGAGGAAGATGTGTTTAGAGCAAATTTCGGTGAACATGCGAACGATATCTTTTGTGGGAACGGAGAATGATAATTTTACCATGACTTTTCTCCATCTATTCCCATAATCCATTACTGGCTCATCATCATATTGTTTCAAGTTGGCCAGGTCTGAAAGGTTCACCTTCTTATTAGAACCAAAGGAGAAACACTTTAGGAATGTGTTTACTAGTTGTTCAAAATTGGTTATGCTATGCTTAGGTAGTTGGTTGAACCATTGAGTGGTAGCACCTGAAAATGTCATTATAAATGTTCTTAGCATGAGAGCATCATTGTCTTCAAGATGAAAACATATATTGATAAAATTTGTGACATGATCTTGTGCATCCTCTTCACCCTTAAATTTTTCTAACCTAGGCATATCAAAGTGCTTAGGATATGGAGGGCTAGGGATTGATGGGCACAATGGTTGGTTGTGTATTTTGCTCAAATTTGGCAAGTTCCTAGCTGCCTCTTGTTTCTCAAAGGCTTTCATATTTTTAGCAAGCTCTTGAAATGCCTTTGATGCATAGATTTCCTCCTCTTGTAGGCCTAATCACAGTGGCAATGGAGGTAACTCTCTATCCATTTTATTTGTTCTATTTTCATCCCTCCTATGAGGGGACTCAGGATTGTGATCTTGGTTTGTTATGTTTGGCCTTTCCCCACTAGTTGGATTTCGTTCATGGTTTGGTGGGGGATTTTGTTGTGGGCTATCTTGTCTAATGCGCCTCTCCTTAGGCGAGTCAACGCATCTAGTTATTTGGAGATCACCACCATTTATCTATAAATTATTTAGAGCTAGTTGCTCAGCCTGCTCTCTTAAGTGCTGCTCATGTTGACGCAAGAGTCTTTCTCTTTGTTTATCCTATTTGAGAGCTTCCACTAGCTCTTGTTCCTTACGTAATGCATTTTCTAACCACCTCATTCAATTAGTTTATGCTATCATAGAAGACTCATGTTTATCTAAATTTTTTCTTGTTGTCTTGACTCGTAGATTCCTCGAGGAGGTTTCTGCTATACCTGTACTCTTGCTAGATAATGTGACTTGTTTAGTGTACTATTGAGTATCCCTACGATCAAACTCCGTGCATATACTACGGGGTCACTCTGACGTACCCCCAGACTAAGAGATGTGTTTAGAAGTCACATTTTGTGAGCTTCCAAATGCAGAGTTCTCGATAAGTTATAGTTCTTTGAGTTGGTCATGTAGGAAACCGATCCAACCCATCTAGTTGTCTTGTTTTCCATGGTTGGTCCCGTGGGGTGCCATTCACTCCTATGAGGTCATAGTCTATGGGAATATTTCCTTTTTGTGAAGTGTTTCTTCTATCTGATTTCCATGACTAGATGTAGCTCTAGTTTCCTACCCTTTAGTGGGTAGACCTATTTCATATGTTTCTTATGAATCTTGAGGTGTTGTGACTCTTGCTTGCCTTCTTGATGAAGAGGGATTTGTGGTGATATGTTTTATCCATGTGGATGGATATATAGCAGTCTCATCATACCTATGTTAAGAATGAGTTTTAGAACATTCTTTATGTCCATGTGAGGAGGAAGCCCTTGAAGCTTCCTCATGTCTTTAAGATGTTTCTATGTGTTTAGAGGAGGCCCTTGAGGTCTCCTCATGTCTCCTTGATGAGGATGGTTGTGAAGCATCTTTTTGTCTATGTGACATTGTTCCATGATGTGGTTCCCTACTTGGGTTTTATCGAGGATATCCCCCAAGGGTTGATTTATCACCCCTTAGGATCGTAGAGCTACATCTCACGATCTTACGGGTGGGTCGTTCAATGTTACTACAACTCCACCTATGGGTATGAGTTGCTTTAGACTCTTCCTCGGTATCATACCGAGGGTGTTTACTTCTTGTTTTGACCATTTTGTCTATGAATTGATCTTTTGAGTTGCAATTTAGAATAGCCACACAATACAAAACAAATGTTTATCTTGATTATTGATTTAAGTGTGCCCTAAATTGTTTGGTGTGTTTTAATGTGTGGTTTTGTTTCAATTTCTTGCTCTTGTTCTTGGATTAAGAATGAGAAAACTCGTACATAGTGACAATCAAGTACACTTGTGCCAAACATGATTTTCTCAAAACAAGCTAGGGTACACCGCTGAAGACCCAGTGGGGGGTTTGCCTAGCTCTTCCACTCTGAACCAATGATTGTTCCAACAGTGGGAGACAGTTTGAGCACAAGTAACTTAGTGTCACTATAAGTAAACTAATCAATCCATTTCAAGGAATCTCTAGGGGAAAACTAGTGGAAGGAGATGAATTCCAACATCACTAGACTGAATTAAGGGTTGGTTATGAAATCCAACTCCCCAATGTTTAAATAAGAGGTGTGTGTGTGGTGTTCATTTTAAGCTTACATAACATAAAGTGCATCATATAGCAACAATGAATCTTTCCTATATGCCTAAGTGCAAAAAATACGTTTCAATATTCAGAAAGATGCATGAACTACTATGATTTGTATGAGCACACTTTATTTCGTGTGGCTACGACCTCTAGCAGGGCCTCAAAACAAGCAAAAAACATACAATATCTAACACATTGGATTCTAGGGTGAACTTTTCAGGCATAAGTAGTTGTTCCTAGAAACGCCTAGTGTAAATCTAAAATAAGATCTAAGATATGCAAAATGCTTAATTATTTCTCCTTTTATTCTTTCAATTTCCAAACATAAATGTGCTTTAAGTTTTTTGTTTTAGACACACAAAAGTAGACAAAAAGTTGTAAAATATTAGAGAAGTTGTACCAACCTTTGATCTAGCCCAGAGAGTCAATTTTTGACCTCTATTGCACTCCAATTTTGGCCACTGTTGACCAAGGTGGCTGGTTCTTGGCCGCTGTTAGTAGGAGCGACTAAAGCTCTATTGGCCGCTATAGCTCAGGGTGGCTAATTTCTGGCTGTTGTAGATCAGAGCAGATAGACCTGCACATAAAACTAAGTTATTATTCTGGTAGCAAATGAAAAATGAATGGAGGTCCCACCGTGATCGCCATCTTTAGCGACCCCAAGATGCACGCACTGCTCTTTTACGCTACTTGCAATGTATTAAAAACCTAAGATGAAATGGAAGACAATGAAAAGCATATAACATGGAAATAACAAATATGGATATCTTTATTCATATTGAAACCCGGTTACATGTTGATCCCTCTTAGGGATACCCATTTCGATACAATAAGGTTACAAATCGGTAAAGAGTGCCCCTTTTGCAAAGAAGTGGTGCACTTTCAAAAATCTTCCCGATTCTGCACGTAGAAATGTATGAGAGCTTACAGATGTCTCCTTCTCCAGGTCTGTTTCCTAGAGGGATCCATTTTACTCACGTATGTTGCAGATTTCGTTCGATTCATTAGTGGCCCTGTAAGCAATGAAACAACAACACATGCTTAGATGTCCAAGAATACCTCCCTAGATGAGGTTGTTAGCAATGGATATAATAAATGAAAACAAGTGCAAATTAGACTAATGCTATGAATGCAAACGAATGAAATTATGCTATGCTAATGATATGCTAAAATAATGAATCTAATGTTTAAACCCTAAGCCAAGCCTATGGGCCACTATTCGAGACAACGACCTCTAAAGTGACTCTCGTCCTCTTTGCTCCAAAGCTATGGATCAAAGCTTGTATCCGATGTTGAAATAATGGTTACTATGCTCTCCAATCTGTCAGGGCTTCGTCGTACACGTGATCTTCAAGGGAACTCTCCAAGTCTTGAAATCTCTCCTCAATGACTTGTCCTAGTAAATTGTCTAGATAAATATCTCTTAGATAAAATATGTCTCTCCTCTCTTCCAAGATCAATAAAAATATTGATCTCCCTCCTGGTGTTCTTAGGCTTGCACCTTTTATAGTGTGAAACCCTAGACCTATGTCCAAGCCCTAGGAATGAATTTCTCATGCATAGTGCAAGTTAGCATGAGAATATTTTTGTCTTTTCTATGTTTGGAGTTCAGTTAACTGAAATATAACTGCCAACTTGAGTCTCCTATGCGAACTGGTCATTAGCATGAGAAGCTTTTGTCCTTTGTTTATGTTTGGAGGCCAGTTAACTAAAGTATAAATGCAAACTCAAGCCTCCTATGTGAACTATTCATGAAAAGGAATGCAAATTTACTCCCGCTCACCTTTATTGCATGCATACTGCCACTTCCGCCCATGATTAGGCTTGTTTGTCAAGAAAATTGCTTTTAGGGTTTAGCCGATGTCATTTATAGAGACTAAGATCTGGCCATTTTCATCTGCAGTGGCTATGTTTTGGCCACTTTAGGCTTGATTGGATAGGATCCGACCGCTCTTGGCTTGAGTGGCTAGGCTTGGATGGGTTGAAAAGGCCCCAAATGAGTGGTGAGAACCATTGTTGATGCTTGGAAAGTCTAAGATTATGTCATATGATCTTATGAATGTGTCTATGTGAGAAGCTCCCCTAAGCATGACATGATTTAGGTGTCTACATTATCCTCCCATGAGAAATTATAACATACATATTATACAATGTGACACTCGACACCATAGTTTTACGTTGGAAGTCATCTGTTGGAAGATATTTTCATCAGTCACCCTATGAATTTTCTTTGATTACGCAACTGCACGGTGATCGGGGGTATTGATACTATCTACATCTGCTATCAGATGTCTTTTCAATCGACTGATTTGTCCAATCATGGTGTGGATCGACGCTATCGGTATGGCCTTTTTTCAATAATTCAACCCTATCTGTATAAATTTTGGAAGCGTCAAATTAATACTAAAATTTAGGATTATACAGATAATATGTTCTAGTTGCCTTATATGTTTTCTCATCTTCAATAAGCAGGGATTCGCATGTTCTATTTGGGTAGAGAAGTCAAGCTCTATCGCTGATTGTTTATCAAAAACTAGGTAGTATCCAGGAATCAACAGTGAGAAGAAGCATGTGATTGAGGATGGGGAAATCTGTCCGAACCCTCATAGAGCATTCCACAACTCGTATTCAGGGCCATGGAATTCAACATTTTGATTGTCTACCACAGGGATTTAATAAGGAATCTACCTAAATTTAGTTTGTGATTGAACAGAGAGGTCTGCTTAAGTATGAAATTTAGATTATGCTATTAGAGGGGTAGAGCAATAATTAGAAACTTGTTTTGTATTTCAGATTAGAATTATGATTTGAAATAGGTACCTACCATAAATTTGGTGATAGCAATGTTTGGGTTTGCTTCCATAGTGCGATATCATGAATCAAGGCAACTAGTCACGAAGGGCTCACTCTATTTTGTCTATGACTAAACTATGAAGCTAATGGCAGAGATACGAGATATATCCTGTTGATCGGACTAAGATGAACGATAAATGTTGTACTACATCCTATATTCTATTTTGCAGGTAAAAATAGGTTGAAATTTATATTGCAATGGTGACACAGTGTTGATTAACACTAAAGAAATTATTGTAAGCTTTCACAATATCATCTCGAATGCCATTCATTGGCACTAAAGACCCAAAATTGCTTTAATTCTAGTGTCCCTTAGATAATGGTCATCCTTGATGGAGTTTTATATTGGTCAATCATTAAGGATCGACTTCGTGGCGGAGGATTTGCTTAATCTAAATTTCTTTAAAAAAATAGTAAAGCTATGAACCATAGGTTAGATCTATGATGTGACCCGACGACTATTTTAACTCTCAATTGGATTGGCTTCTATAGGATGGGTCGATGGCCATAATAACTCTCTAGATAGGCTCTTAGCTCAAGGATCAGAACTAACCATGTATTCATAATATTGGTTTCAAGATTTGTATCATTATTTTTATAACAACCAATATTTTAGAGAAGTTATCTTTAATAGATGATACTATGATTCGAAGATTGAAACCGACAGTAGATGGAATTCGATGAATATTAAGTTTTTAATAACTTAAATGAGTATGTTGTAGAAGATAAGTGCTAATAATTCCATTGTATGTAAAGAAACAAACTTTCAAATTCGTATTAAGGTAGAATGTACTCTAATAGAACTTTTGCGAGCTTGCAATGATGATTTACAAAGGGAACACTTAATTAAACAAGGAATGAAACATCCTTTAAAAAAAATAATCACCAACCTCAACTCCTGTGAGATTAGTCTCCCTCAAGCTCCTCCTTTCTTGAATCCTTCTAGCCTTTCGAAATACCTCCTTTTTCAACTAGGAAATATTTCAAACTTCTGGTTTCTGATCCACCAAGGTGGAGAGCACACTCCCTAGGATTTTTGTAGATTTTCCTCCTAGATCCTTACTATAGCAAGAAACCCTTTTAGGTCTTCTAGTTTCTGATCCACCCAAGGGGTGGAGAGCATACTCCCTAGACCATCAAGATTTCCTAGATCCTAGATGGCCTTTTCTTCACAAAAATATCCTCTATTTATAGGGAAATTCTTCCCTCATGGGCCAAATAGTGACCACATTATAATAATACTAAAAATATGCCTTGGCCCCATTATGACTTCATCATGTCCTTCAAGGGTTCTCTAGGGATGAGGTGAGTGACAAAACTCATACTATTGAGGCATAGGATAGTTACAAGGTTAGAACTATTTTTGATAAGCTAGGAGATCCCTCTCATAATTCCCACCAATATAGGGTAGCCACATGAGTACTTCCCAAAAGATAGGATGACCCATAAGTTATTTAAAAATTCCTTAGTCCTTTTTAGGTCCCATCCACATAGGGTCCACTAAATCTACCCATTATTTATTGTATGGTTATAATTTTGTAAAAGATAATTCCTCAAATTTATCTTTTACTAGACCTCATAAATAGCCCTTAAATAATTAATATTTTCTTACCCTTATAAAATTCCTTTATTAGAATTTTTGTAGGATTCTTTAGGGTCATGCCCCTTCTATTAGGCATTAATTGATCCCCCAAGATCAATTAATATTCTTTAAATAAGGTAGGAGGGTAACGGGTCATGACATACACCCCCCTTAGATTAAACACAGTCCTCTGTGTTTGAACCTATATCTTACAAAAACACATTTGTCTAGCAAAAGCTAGCATTTATTCTGTTGTTTTACAATCAGATCTTCTTTCATCCAGTACTTCAATCTTGATAGCAAGCTCCATCTTCCATCCAAGCGAGTACCTGGACCTACAAAAATGTAAAATATCAGTAGTACCATGTTCTTGTAAACAATATAACATCCATATTGCATATCAACAAGTATTGAAAGCATCATCAACAATATTAATACAAAACTACAGTTTTAACTCATTTCAAATTGCACAAACAATTGATCTAGAGAACTGTAGTATTAGAATTTGCAAAATGATGTTACAAGGATATCATGAAATTATGCATTTGTACCTTACTAGACATAAAAAGTCTTGTTAGTTTTATCAAAACTCCCACCAAGGAGTATCACAGTATAATTTGGTTAACCTTTGGCACGAATTAACCTGATAAAATCAAGTGCTAACAAAGATACAACATAATTTTAGAACCTCGATTTAGGATATTCACATATATCCTAATATGCATTTTAATGCCAGAGCATCCACCCAGATGTCTTCTGGTTTATATCATCATGGAGAAGTCCCATACCTTCTCCAAGAATGGACACCAATCCATTCTTCAAATTCATTTAGTGTTCTTCTATTTAAATAAGTTTGCTTTACATACATAAGCTTTTCATGATAGAAGACACAATATTTCATTTTTATACCAACATATATATATATATATATATATATATATTTCAAATAATTTTTGCTTACAATTGGCCAAACTTATTGGCATACATATAGTTTCTAGGTTAGTGGTTTTGGATCTCAAGGTTGTTCTCCCTCGGATCTTTCACCTGTCGGTTCCATAACTATATTACCAGTTTGAGAGTCTGTTGGAGAAACTGCTTGAGGAGTGGCTTGACCAGTTGCCTGAGTTGTATTTCCCTGTTCACGTTGCCTCATAGCCACTGGTTGTACTGGAAGAAGTAAACCATGGCTTATAAGTGCATCCATACAAGAAGTCAAGAATGCAGCTCGGTATATATCTCTTCCATCGCGTAATTGTGCATTCTCTGCTTGCAAGGCTGTCCCAATTGTATCTCTCCAGTAGCGTATTTGTGTTAACTCCAGTTGAAGCCTTTCTCGCTCTGAGATGACAGCTTCTCTCTCAGTCTCCAACTTAAACCTTTGTTGCACCCATTTGTCTACTAACTTCAACTGTTGAATTTCTAACAGTCAAATTTGTTTCTTTAGCGCATCCACTTCACGTTGCGCTTTCCTCGTAGGTTCCTCTTCTCTTAGGCTGGATGGTCTAGCTCCTGTATCCAACCGTTGGTGCACACATCTTTCAGGAGGTTCTTCCTCATTTCTCTTCCTAGATGAGTGTTCCTCCTCTACAACTTTGGTTATTTCTCTACAACTACTTTCCTCACTAGAATCTTCCTCTTGGCGTTGTCACTGAGCGGTCCACCAAATGTCATAGTCAGGGGTCATGCCTGCATCCTCCTCAGGTGTCCATATAGCTTCATCAGGTTCTGAAGCTAGTGGTTCTATTGGTGGAGGTATCATGGTTGTTCGCCCCTTCCTCGTGTAAACCATGGATGGGTCTGGTATTCATTGTGTAATACCGAATTGTCACAATACCCGAGTATATTGAAAATACTTGTATTGCATACTGGTACATCCGATCAACCATCTTGCTCGTCTCACCCAAGCGAGTTGAACACCATATTCTGCCCAAACTGGGCCCAATCTCCAAGGTCTCCAAATAACATCACGGGATTGCAGATTCTCCCAAATAGAGTGAAATCACTCTTTATTTCCCTCAATTGGTCTGCGGTTAGACCATTCCTTTTTTGTTGCCATATTAACGCATAGGGCATCTCTGGCCCCATAAATTGGTGTGCATCATAAGGTAGCCCTTGGGGTCTGGCCATCGCTATGTGCTCCCATGCCCAAACTTGTAGCAAAGTGTTGCAGTTCAATACGATTTTCATCGTTGTTCTTAAATCGAACAACTCTCTATAGGTTTGGGCCAATAATGTTGGTGCCCATGCATATATTATTGACTCTTCCACTATATCCTGCATGATTCCCAATAAATTCCAAGGAAAATGTGCACTTCTTGATTCGGGCAGAATGACACCCGATACGAGCTCCATTATAACTGCATGCTTATGTGTCAGTCTACCCTGCACATAGTGAAGTTCATGCTCTATGCGCCACCTATCGGTGTTCACATTTCTCCAATCTGCTCCGAACACTCTTTCCAGAATATGTCCCATTTTTGCTTCATTAGTAGCGGTTACTGCATGACCTTCTACCGGTACTCGATATATTCTGTATACGTCTTCCAACGTGACAATCATTTCTCCAGTGGGTAACTGAAATGTCCCTCTATCGGGATCCCATATTTCTACTAGGGTAGACAGATAACATCTGTCTATGTGTATTGGCTCTAATCGAGTTGCTCCCTCAAATCCTACTTCTTTCAACCATTGCCAGTCGCTTGCATCTAGTCTATTCTTGGCATTCTGAAAGATCATCTTCAAAGGATATCTTGCCCTAATGATATTTAATGGTCAAATTTTTGATATTTCTATAGGATTACCGCTGTTGGTTCTAACATTTTTAGAAGCCATAACTCAAAGAGTATGTACCAACAGATCGGCTAGCAAGAGTAAAATAATTACGAGACACACTATGATGTTTATCCCCAAGATCACTAGTATTAATAGGGTAAACCCTAATACGAGCAATATGATATTCACTACCATGAATAGTGCTTAGGTTATTTCTATTTTTGAAACTGAGATAAATTCTACACTATTTACTCCATTCTGTGATGTTGGAGTTTTACTTCAATTTTATTCGTTGGATAGTATTTCGAGGTCCATTTATTTCCGTAGATTCGTAGATCCATCAAATTGAATTATTGGGTTCTCCTCCAATTCTCGAGGGAGTAATATTATTTTGATGTGCATAGAACACATCATCATAACCCACATGTCCTTTCCTTAGTTTGCATCACGTCCTATCATCGACCCTTCGATGACTCCAACGGATGATTTCGTACCTTATTTCTCTATTGGAAAAACATGTCTATCGCATGGTACTATCATTGTAAAGTGTACCCCTATTGACCTTATTGTCATATGGTAGAATTGTAATTAATTTTGTATTATCATACTTCTAACTTTGGTGTTTGGTTTACACTGGTTTCATGTATACAATATTTTTGTGCTACATACAACTATTTCAAAACTACACTCTAGTTTTCTTATAAGTCATAATACCACATGCATGCCATAGTGACTAGTTCCTGGTTTAAATAACTTATCACCCCATATTACTTTCAACCACCACCCGGGTGGTCGGGTGCATACTTTTTAGAATAATTTGGCGGAGCTGCATGTGGTGGTGACACTTGGGATTCTAGGGCTTACTTGGTGGAGTTCCCTAATTCTCATATTTGGGGGACTTATGTGAAGTTTCACCCTCCTTGCTCTCCTCCAACATAGCAAAGTTTCGGGTTCTGGTGTTGTTGTCGGGCGACTTCTTCCGCCATTTCCTACACCTTAGCCTCTGATTGGGAAAATTCCAAAGTGTATTGTAACATTGATAAAAAATGAAAATAAAGAAAACATTGTTTTGTTTGAACTTCCACTAGTTAGTTTTCGACTAACTTAAATGGTTAAATTTATGTTTGTATCTCCTAAGGTTTCAATTTAGTTAGTCATTTAAGTTGTCCAAATTGGTTGGACAATTATAATTCAAGTGAATCCTTAGTACATCAGAACCTTGACTCATACATAGTAAGTCTTAAAGATATAGATGTCGAGTAATTTCCAAAAGAGTCTAAGGTACACCGCTTAAAATCCATGCAGGAGGGTTCACTTAGCTCTTCCACTTTCGAACGACTATGGATCTACTCGTGGGGAATAGGAACTCAGACATCATCATCCCAAGCACTTACCAAGTGTATATTTTAAAGTTGTGGAATTTTCTCTCAAGTTTAGTTTCATGCCCCAAGTCTTTGCTAACCTAGACTTTCACTAGAGCCTATCAGTTAGCCTGGGCTCTGATACCAACTGTAACGAACCCATTCGTTACTCCTTCTTATCCACCAATCATTTATATATATATATATGTTCATCTTCATATGGAAAAAGACCTAATCATGCCTTAGGACAGACATATTCCATTTGGATTATAACTTTCAAGGCAAATAGCTTCAGGAGCTATAGAGACTTGATTAGAGTCTCTTCAAGTAGAAGTGATCAGCTTCTATGAAACCCTCATACCCCACTTGGTATGAGTACGCTGGCCAAGCGTTAGGTTTCATCCTCATAAAAGGAAGAAATCACCAAATGGTCCACCCAGACCAGGTGAATGCCTTGAATATGGAGAACCACACCCATGGTAAACCATCATAGATGAAATAACCACACCAATGGTTATTCATAAATCTTAGCTCCGATCCATTCCATTTAGAAGGGAGTTCTAAGACAACTGTATCACTATCATGATACGAATCCATGGAATGTCCTTTTTAACATGATTACATATCTTTAAGCCTCTTAGAGTTTATTGGTACACACTCCATTTAGGCAACCCTCTTTATTTGTTCATCTTGAGTTTATTACAAACAAGGACTTCTCTTGTCCCATAAGGGTGTTCCCTTCATTCTGTACACCCAATTCTTAGCTTAAAATGTAGGGTCTATCTTGGTTTGTAGTTCAGGGTCATTTTGCCTTGTTGAGAGTTCCATTCCATAATTAAACCATCTTGAGTGCTTATGAGGTGGATTTAATCCATGAGGCTCTTATATGGCAACATTCTATACATTTCTTACTTAAGCAAGGTTTATGTTCCATTCAAGAATAAGTGATTAATGTTTAGATTAACATAAATCCAATTATCCCCTTAAGAGTTAGCTTCTTATAATAATTCTTGGATTTCGATATGAACATAACCAATGATATATATGGAAAGGTGTATCATTCATAAATAGTTATCCCATAATATTATAGAAAATTTGACAAATCCCATTGATTCATTATCACATTAAGCATACATCCTTCACATGAGATTAATATTTTAACAACTCTACTAAACTATTTCATACATCATTACCCATTACATTCAAAACTAAATGATACATTTGAATTACTTTAAATTATACTTTTCCAGCATCCATACATGTTTAATCTATTGAATGTTTAGCATACATTACAATGCATAAAATAAACACTACATTTAACATATATCATTTTCATTTTGAAAGTAAATGCAACATCCACAAGAAATAATAAGGCAAACCACAAATTAAAGTGACACAAAGATTTATCCTGGGAAAACCCTTACGAGAAAAACCCAGCCTCCAAAATATATTCTTCCTCATTTTCATAAACTTAAATGGCAAATTTTACAATAATAGCAGGGCATCTATAGGCCCCTTTTTCTCAAATACAGATCAAGGAATACAATGGTTCCTTTTGATCTCTTGATGTAATTAAGGAATCACCCAATTCCTTTTTCTAAGACATCAATATAGAATTCACAATACCATTGAGGAATCTCTAGTTCCTTTAGGTTCCTTTCTCTAAGTCATTTAATATCTTACATTGTTTATGAAAGTCATTGGAATTATATTTTGGAGATATCGTATTTCGAGGGAACCCTTTAAACTCCCTCCAGAATGAATCCCTAAATTCATTCTTCATAATTGGTTAATTAATCTCTTGATTAATGGATTTAAAGTCCCATACCTTTAAATCCCTCAATAACTTTTTCTTAAGAGTGAATCCTCAAATTCACTCCTTTTGATTGAATCACATTCAATCCCTTGCATTTAGAGTACAATATCTTTACCTTATCAGTTCCTATTCTACATTCCATCTATTTAATCAACTAAGTTTAACAAATATTTTGAATAGGTTATTATATAAACCCTCCAATAAAAGGGATTCCTTAGTCTCTTGTTTTAGCTAGACTATAACCCATCTAAATTCTCCCCTACTTCCTAATCAATTCATATTTATGCTAATTTAGATGCCCCCATTTCTATTCATAACTTCTCTTTCTTATAACTTTTATTTATAGTAAAACTTTGTATATTATAATTGTACTTTATAAGGGTTTACCCCCTTTTCCTTTAAAGAATGATCTCCATATAACTATTCCTACCTTTGCCCTAATAATGGTTATGGGACAATCTTAAAGTAAGATGGGTGATCCCCTTACTACATTGACCCCCAATGTAGTTTTATCATCCCATGAGCAATTATAACATACATCTTATACAATGTGACACTCGACACCATAGTTTTATGTTGGAAGACATTTTCATCAGTCACCCTACGGCCTTTCTCTGATTATGCAACTGTGCAGTGATCGAGGATATTGATACTATCTACAGCTGCTATCAGAGGTTGTCTTTTCAACCGATCGAGTTGTCCAGTCATGGTGTGGATCGATGCTATCGACATGGCCTTTTGTCAGCAATTCAACCCTATCTGTATAAACTTTGAAAGCGTCGAATTAATACTAAACTTTAGGATTATACAGATAATATGTTCTAGCTGCCTTATCTGTTTTCTCATTTTAAATAAGCAAGGATCTGTCACCGATTGTTTATCAAAAAATAGGTAGTTTCCATAAATTTTATGTTTCAGATCAGACTTATGAGCAACTTGTTTTGTGTTTCAGATTAGACTTATGATTTGCAATAGGTACCTACCATAAATTTTGTGATAGCAGTGTTTGGGTTTGCTTCCATAGTGTGATCTCATTAATCAAGGCAACTAGTCATGAAGGGCTCACTCTCTTTCGTTTGTGATTGAATCACAGAGCTAATGGCAGAGCTAGGAGATATATCCTGTTGATCAGATTAAGAGGGACGATAAATTTTGTACTACATCCTAGATTCCATTTTGCACGTAAAAATAGGTTGAAATTTATATTGCATGGGTGACACAATGTTTATCGAAACTAAAGAAATTGTCATAAGCTTTCACAATCTCCTTTGGGATGCCATTCATTGGCACTAAAGCCCCAATATTGCTTTAATTCCAGTATCCCTTAGATAATGGTCATCCTTGATGGAGTTTTAGATTGGTCAATCGTCAAGGATTGACTTCATGGTAGAGGATTTGCTTAATCTAAATTTCTTTAAAAAAATAGTAAAGCTATGAACCATAGGTTAGATCTATGATGTGACCCGACGACTATTTTAACTCTCAATTGGATTGGCTTCTATAGGATGGGTCGATGGCCATAATAACTCTCCAAATAGGCTCTTAGCTCGAGGGTCAGGACTAACCACGTATTCATAATACTGGTTTCAAGCTTTGTATCATTAGTTTTCTAAAAATCAATATTTTAGAGAAGTTATCTTTAATAGATGATACCATGAATTGAGTATTGAAACCGACAATAGATGGAATTCGATGAATATTAAGTTTTTAATAACTTAAATGGGTATGTTGTAGAATATAAGTGCTAATAATTCCATTGTATGAAAAGAAACAAATTTTCAAGTTCGTATTAAGGTAGAATGTACTCTAATAGAACTTTTGCGAGCTTGCAATGAATATTTACAAAGGGAACACTTAATTAAACAAGGAATGAAACATCCTTTAAAAAAAGGATCATCAACCTTAACTCCTAGGAGATTGGTCTCCCTCAAGCTCCTCCTTGCTTGACTCCTTCTAGCCTTTTGAAATGCCTCCTTTTTCAACTAGGAAATCTTTCAACCTTTTGGTTTCTGATCCACCAAGGTGGAGAGCATACTCCTTAGGGTTTTTCCAGATTTTCCTCCTAGATCCTTACTATAGCAAGAAACCCTTTTAGGTCTTCTAGTTTCTGATCCACCCAAGGGGTGGAGAGCATACTCCCTAGACCATCAGGATTTCCTAGATCCTAGATGGCCTTTTCTTCACAAAAATTTCCTCTATTTATAGGGAAATTCTCCCCTTATGGGCCAAATAGTGACCACATTATATTAATACTAAAATATGCCTTGGCCCCATTATGACTTCATCATGTCCTTCAAGGGTTCTCTAGGGATGAGGTGAGTGACAAAACTCATACTATTGAGGCATAGGATAGTTACATGGTTAGAACTATTCTTGATAAGTTAGGAGATTCCCACCAATATAGGGTAGCCACATGAGTACTTCCCAAAATATAGGATGACTCCTAAATTATTTGAAAATTCATTAGTCCTTTTTAGGTCCATCCACATAGGGTCCACTAAATCTACCCATTATTTATTCTATGGATATAATTTTGTAAAAGATAATTCCTCAAATTTATCTTTTACTAGACCTCATAAATAGCCCTTAAATAATTAATATTTCTTGCCATTTTTAAAATTATTTTATTGGAATTTTTGTAGGATTATTTAGGGTCATGCCCCTTCTATTAGGCATTAATTGATCCCCTAAGATCAATTAATATTCTTTAAATAAGGTAGGAGGGTAACGGGTCATGACACTCATGAATGTGAATTATTAAATGCATAATATGAAAGATATTAAACCAAAAAAATATGTTTTAGTAAAGTATCATAAGATGTCAATTGTTGGAAGTTTGTATATATATAGATAATTAGTCTCAAAAAATTTTAAAAATAAAAGGTCAAGTGTGAACCTCCATAATCTAATCCCTAAAACCATAAACCCTAAAATATATCCTCTATAACTGATCATTTATATCTCCCTTTTACAACATACTATGTCCTTTTAACTCTTATTAATATTCTTAAAATTATTAGTTCTTGACTTATTAATCTTTTTTTAATATATAATATTATAACTTAACCTATATAAATTAGGTCTTACTCTATTACATTGTGGATGAATTATTTTGTTATATTAACCATTCTATCATGGTATCATAATAAGTCATATTATCATGGCCCAAATTATCATAATAATAGCCATTATAATGTAAATATTTGAACTTAGATCATAGTCAAGCAATCCTTTCCCATTTACTATCACTTAAAAATGCATTGGAATTAATATATAATTTTTTTAATTAATTTAATATTTAATTTATTGTAGTGCTCCCTAAGAATTAACTATTCTACACATAACTAACTACATAGTAAATAGAATATTAAACATTGAATAAACATTCTTTTTAAACCTATAATGAACATAATCACATAATAAAAACTACATTTATATACAAGTAAGAAACATAAAAAAAAATCTATATTTCACAATGCATTGATGGAGTCCTAAAGTAGATAACAACATTATAGATCAAAGATCCATAGCCTACTTCTTCCTTATGCTCCTCAAATAAGGTAACAAAAACCACCTTGTCCAAAATCCCTTTCTCTAATATGGATGTATGAAAGAGTCCTTGCTTCTAAACATGGAAGTGAAATCCATATTTATCATCCACATATCCATGGCCAATAGTATTATATAAAATAAAAAATCATAAGTGACTTATAGCATCATCTCTCTAGGATGGGTTGGATTGTTTGCTATGGTCATGCACTACCCAATTTTAGTCTCATACACCTTGAAAGAGAAATAAGAATAAAATAATGGAGGTTTGGTCCTTGTCAAGGGATCCAACCCTTTTTTCTAAATCTATATATCATTTCACTAAATATAGAGGGGCTCCTTCCTTTATATTTAGGTAGATCATTTATAACAAACAAAAAAAAAACTTTTCCCTTCATCATAAAAATCCCTAGCAAGAGATTCACAACAACCTCATAGAGTCATCCCAACATGATCCTTATGTTCTAAAAAACTCAACATTACATGAACCATAATAATTCCATGTTAGAGAATCAAAATCAAACATACATCACTAATATATTATAAATTTTCACATGCTCATAACTATTATAGTAAAAAATAAGGAACACCATATTCATGTTAATTATATAAAAAAATTAAAACCATATAAAGGTAAAATTACTAGCTATTTTAAAGTAAAATTTAAAACTATTTAAATACAATCTCTTAGTATACTTTTATTAGTACACATTTTTTTTTAATTTCTTATTAATACTCAACTAGACAAAACAATGTACACAACCTAGTTGTAAAATTTATATCATTTTTCAAATATACAACTAAATACCAAAACCCTTTTTCAAATCTATCCTTCCATCCAATGAATGAGATCCCCTACTCCAACTTCCCCATACATGACAAAATCCTTGTTCCTTCTCGCACATAAAATCCATTCATGTAGTAGAAGAAAAACCCCTACTCCAACTTCCCCATACATGACAAAATCCTTGTTCATTCTTACATATAAAACCCATTCATGTAGTAGAAGAAAAACATTGAATTCAAATATAAATTTCTAAATATTTATTTGTGAATTTAGACATACGGAAGTCATGTATCAATCCATTATATAAATATATTAAAAAACATATGGTAACACAAAAGTATGCACTTCATTAACTAAACTAGTTTCTTGTTTGAAACATAACCAATGCTTAAAAAAAGAAAAAACACAACCAATGAAATCATACACCAACTAATTTAGCTATATACATTTCCTAAAAACAAGTTGATATATATATATATATATATATATATATATATAAGCTAATGTCATGGATGGGAAAACATAGCCTCTTTTTTTTATGCAAATGTAAAAATTGATTACACATAGTTTGTTCTTTTTTAAAATACAAATAAATACTTTTTTCCAATAATATTCTCATACTCATTTCCTCAAGCATTAAGGAAAAGGTTATTTGAAACAAATTTCAAATATCCAAAATAAGATTCTAATATCTTCTTTTATTTCAACAACAATAAAAATGGGTTGTAATCCTTTTCCAAGAATTACAAAGACAACATAGTTCCATACACATTTATGTGGACACCTCCATTAACTAAATGTATATACCACACAAACAAAAAAATCACTATTCTAAAAAATATAACATTTACTCTAATTCCTATCAATTTTGCATTATTGTTTTCTCATTCATAGGAAAATATCCAAATTGTTATGTTGAAAGTGCTTACATTTTATTTTCCACTTACCCTATAATTTTTTGTGTTCTCCTTCCCTTCCTTTTAGGTGAGTGCATTTATATCATTTTTTCTCTCTTTTTTAAATGGTAAAGAATGAGCTCTTCCATTCCCCTTATAATTCTTATATAGATCTATCATAACGAAAAGAAGGCTGGACTAGATAGGATCTTGATAAGTATCATTTTGGAGCTATCTTTAGAAATGGAAAAGGGAGCTCACTTGCCCTCATATTAATAGATAAATTCTCTTAACAAATTTAAAATTTTTAATGTAAGCAATGGACGTAAGTGACTCTGCATTAATAACTAGACCAGTAGATTCATAATTAATCAATACAATTAGCTAATTATACACTTAATGTCATTAAAAAAATAAAAATGGTTTAAGCACAACCATAACATGGTTTCTATAATTAGTTTTTTCTACTTAAAAATATTTAAAAAAATATCCAACTTTTTTCTTAAAGGTTAAAGTGTGTGAAAATATCTCAAGTAAAACCAAGTAACATTATCATCAATGATAATGTAAAGTCTACATATCATAATGTCCATAAAATGCACAAATTAATGGAATATAAATGGTCATATCAAAACTAAATCAAGGTCTAATATGAGTTCAAAATGGGGCACGAAATTTATAATTTAATTTTATAAACATCTAATATTTCTATAACCCTTTTATTTTAAATGATATTAAGTTACCTCCTTCCTAGAAAATTAATGTTATTTTTTAAAATTTGATTGTTATTAAATTATTCTTTCCAAATTAATGTTATATCAATTCTACTTTGGTATATCATACTCCATATTAGCATTACACTAGTACTATGATGAGCCAACTTAGCACTATAATGATGTTATATAGTGTTAGTCTAGTATTACCATAAATTATTGTTCAAAATAAAAAGAGGACCACATCTCCCTGATATTTATTTTGTATTTTATCCACCATTAGTATACTTTTTCCCACCTATTATATACCAATGGATTTATTGACTATTCAATAATATCAAAGACGATAAAATATCAAAGGTCTCACCCCTGATATTATTTTTTGGTTCTCTCTCATTCCCTATTTTGGTTCTATGTTTGGTAGAATGTCTACATAATTATTTTATCATGTATAAAAGTTTTAGATAAACTTATATATATGTATATATATATATATATATATATATATACTAGAAACCTAAAGTTTTGAGTTGATGAAAACCAACCCATATATTTTGCTTAAGAAATAAAACTTTTATATATATATATACATAGAACCAAACATAACTATGTGTTGTTTTTTATACATTGAACCAAATATAAGGGCCATAAGATAACTATGTAGACATTCTACCAAACATTGAACCAAAATATGGAACGAGAAAGAACCAAAAAATAATAAGAAAAAAAAAGAAACTATCAAATATTGGAAGGCATTAGAAGAATGGACAAAAACTATATGTTTTAAACTTTATAATATTACAAAAACAACTCTTCACCATATAGTTCAATTTATTTAATAAAATGATTTTGTAAAATCTCTCAAAAAATTATAAGGGGAAGCCCCAATATTTAAACCTTGCTTGGTATTAGAAAAAAGCTGTGGATGTAACCAATTCCCTTATGTATACAAAAATAAAGTTTTATTTCTTAAGCAAAATATATGGGTTGGTTTTTATCAACTCAAAATTTTTGATATATATATATATATATATATATCACAAAACCATAGGGTATTATCTGAATTCACATAAATCTACAAATTAGTTTTTTTTTTTTTTTTATAGATAAGATACTATAACATTAATACTGGGTTTTACAGGTTGATCCAAATTTTTTTACAAAAATCAGCCCAAGGCTGTTGATGAACATCTACAAATTAGTTTTCAATTTAATATAAGTTTTGTAAAATTACTTTAAAATAAATTTAGTCCTTTATGCTTTTATATAATTCTTATTTTATAATTAATTATAATGAATATTAGTTTAAAGTTAATTAGATATAGATTTTTAAAATTTTAGAAAATTCAATATATAAATAGGAAAATGAAGAGTTCTAAATAAACCAGCATCTTGTTAAATAGTTTTTGAGAAGTTCTTGTACAAAAGTAACACAAAATATTTTGTACATGATATGAATGAGGATTCATTAGAACTAAACCCTATCCCCAAACCCTCTTCTTGATCCTATTTTTCTCATGCACACATTTCTTCTTCCTCCACTCACCATTTCATCCATACCATAACTTAGAACCATATCATCACCTATTGATCCCTAGGGGAGACATATATCCTTTGATCTATCTAGACATATAATTTTTTGCCTATAAAATTTAGAAGAAAATTTTGGTCTAGATATGTGTATTAAGGTATGTAGATATAAATGATCCCCATTGCTTCCTAGATTTATCTAATAAGCATACATGGTTGATTCTTCTATATTTGGGTGAAGACGATGATAAATTGCATTTGTTAAAAATTTATGTAATCTAATATTATTTAGGACAGTGCCAAAAATATGAAAAGGTACTTATGAGCACCGTTTATATAGAATACATGCATGTAATTATGTAATCCTATGAGTATGTTCATGTAAGCCTATGTCCCCCTTACATATTTCACCTTTGGTTAGTGATATTGGTGAATCCACATTTATGTATAAACTTACTTAAAAGATTAATTTATTATTATTTTATTGTAAGGTTAACCTCAAGGTTAAGTTTATGTCAACTTGAGGTTAACCTCTCATTGAGTATTTGGCATCACTATAAATACACCTCAATGAGGATCAATTTCAATATAAGTGTGAGTAAAATGTGATATATTGCGGTGCCCACTTGTACCACTGTACACATCTTCTTGTCATCTCTCTTCATTTTTTGTCATTTATTATTGGAATATTTTTATCGTCTTTTCTTATTTTTGGCATACAATTGTGGTGAATGGATGTTTTGGAAAGTTTTTATAAATTATTGTAAATTAAAATATGGTATCATAGTTGCTTTTAGAGTTGCATAACTCATTTAGTAGAAGAGATTCACTACCAATTGAAGGGCATCATATTTAGGTTACATTGTAATGAATTTTGAAAACTCAAATTTTAATTTTTTTTTGGTGCCATTGTATTTGGCACTGTTCACACATTTTGTGTTCACATAACTAATCATCACACATCCATGCATTTTATATAGAAGTGACATGTCAATACAAACATCAAGGCAATTACGGATGCACCTTTCTTCCAGGAGGACATATGTTTGATTCTTAGCATATGTAGTTATATTAGATAATTATTTTTCTAGTCACTACTCTCCCACTCATCAACCAAGGAATATCATGTTTTTAGAAGCAATTCTTGATTGGGAGGCCATCATGGGGTTGATTTATCAAGTGTGCAATAGTTAAAAACCTTTTTGAAATATGTGAAGGTTAAGTGCTAAGAAGGAATTTAAATCTTGATAGCTACTTTTCCTGCATCTCTCCTTAAAAGCATTATTCAAATCTGGTTCTCTCTCTTCATTTCATCATATCTGATAGTTTAGAACAACCGTTAGACAACTTGGTTGTAATATAGAGGTTAGAATTTAGTCCTAGAAGATCAATTTTTGAAGTATTTTTTCTAGAATATGGAGAACATATGCACTAAGTAGAAGGAAGGCACCTTAAGCCCCAACCCAATACATGGCATAGTGGTTGGGGGTTTGGCTTGTACAAGGGAGGTGTTGTGTTTAAAACTTAGTGCTAGCACTCCCTTTTACTTTGAGCATTACCTCAATTGTGATTTGTCAAAACATATTTTTCTTATTTATACTCTTAGTTGTGTGCATCACACAACTTATTTCTCATTTTCTTTGAAGCAATCCATCTATAGTTTGAGCCTTTTCAACTCTAAATCTACATTAAATCAACACACACACACACACACACACACACACACACACACACACACACACACATATATATGAATATGAGCATGATCCACCAATAATATGAATTCAAGTGGTAGATTTTGATTTATGTGTAGCACCCAAACTAGTGGTAATAAGTGGTAATTATTGATTTAACAATAAAAATTCTAAGGTTTGGCATTTAATTTTTTGTTTTATTTCAGTTTTAGTATAACAAAATCTTTTAGAGGCCACAAATTTTGCATACAAAAGTGTTTGAAGCCTATTTGTTTCTATATTGCATGATTTTTTTATCTCTACATAGTGGCAGCATTAATTTATGGACATATTAGAGATCGGTCTAGGGTTTTTGTGTAAAATAGATTCCTTAGGGTATGTTACTCATCTCAATGGGAAAAATTATAACACTTGGTCAATTTAAATGATAGGTTTATTTAGGAGCAAAAATCTTTGTTTCATATTCAATAATGAATTAGAATATCTCAATGATCATGAACTTAGTAAGAGAAAGGATAAATATCTTGGACTCTTCATGTTAGTGGAACTAAATGTACTTTTTTCACATTAGAGAAAAAAATGATTCTATTGAGGTTTGGAATACTTTGAAATATCTCTATGGAAATGTAAATGCTAGTGAAGTTAACAAGAAAGATATAGAGATATTCAATCTTAAATTTTTAGATTTTAGTATTGTTGAAGACTATACATCTCACTTAAAAGATCTAAAATTTGATCTAGCTATAACAA
Source organism: Wollemia nobilis (assembly GCA_028583015.1). Taxonomy (NCBI): domain Eukaryota; kingdom Viridiplantae; phylum Streptophyta; class Pinopsida; order Araucariales; family Araucariaceae; genus Wollemia; species Wollemia nobilis. The sequence continues at coordinate 10,876,568 of JAQPPZ010001925.1, forward strand.
GAGGTAAGATAGAGAGTTATGAAGAGTGTGTCAAATATATTACTTTCAATCCTTCTCCTCCTTGTCATGACTATCAAAGAGCCATAACATGTCTCTCTTGAAGACTTTTCAGGATTTTAATCCATTATGAAGTGGCAATAAAGAATTATAAACCTCTTTCTCATACACAAGATCATCCAAAATATTTCAAGTCAATGAAATCTAATTCTTAGGTTCCTAAGGGTAATTATAAGGTTTTAAAGAAGTCAAATATTTGCAACTATTGTAAAAGGAACGAACATTCCATGAAGAATTGTATTGCAAGTATGATGAAGATTTGAGACTAAATTTTTAAGTGTTAGACATGAAATTTTTGGTGATTAATATGAGAATGAAGGAATAATAATGGAGGTCCACTAAAACATGCATTATGGGGGATGTATTACCTCTAATTCCTTCTCTTTTGTTCCCTCTTAGCTCAAATTATGGGGGGGTTAAATTTATGTAATATGCTCTTGTTTAGGCTAAGGTAATGGTAATGGTAGATCAAGATGATATATTGAAGGTATGGTGAGGACATCCTCCCACCCTAATCTATGGTGAAAAATTCAAGCTCAAACATATTCCATAAAAGATACCATTGGCTTTACACCCAACCAGAAGTATTGATAGATTTTACATAGGATTTTAGCTACTCATTTCTGTTTTAAAAAAAAAATTATAGTGCATGACCCTGGCCATCAAGCCAACTATCTCAAAATTCTATCTGACATACATAATGGTATGATATATAATAGTTCCATAAAGCATCATCCCCATGTACATAAACCCTTCCATAGCTCCTAGGTAATGGCCCTCAAAATCCCCAACAAGGCCTCACTATGCTCCATCATCGAATCGTATAACAACTCATGCATCTTCTTTGATTTTTGAGGAGAAAAATTACAAAACTAATTGATTTGAGTTACAAAATGACTTTCAACAAATTTAACAAGTGGAAAATCATACATACCAGCTTGTTGTATGATTTGGATCATAAAACTGTATGATTTGGAGATCATACAAGTTGTTTTTTGAAAGTTGCAAATCGTACACTTGTACGATTTGGGCAAAAGCTATTATAAAACATTGGGATCCATATCCAAACCTCCAAAATCATATTCCCTCTAAGAATACTCTCTATGCTATATTTTGTATCATTGCTTATTAAAATTACTTCAAATTGATGCAATTTAGAAGAACCTATGGCATTGTGACAAGTGGTGAATAAGAACCAATTGGAGGTGAATGATAGATGCAAGTTCACAAAGATGTGGGAGATGAAATCAAGGAGAGGAGAAGATTCCAGTTAGAAGGAGCATGAGAATTTCTTAAAGGGATACCATGAACAACTCTATGAATTAACTAGTAATTGAACAAGTATGGACTTCAAAAGAAGGAGATACTAAAATGTGGAATATGTTGTTGATAAATACGAAAGAAAGGGTACAAGAACCACCAAGGATTGACAAGAACGTTGATGTAAGGGAATATGTTGACAAAGAAATGTGTGAGAAAGTGCATGGATGGTAACACCTAAACAAGTGATAGGAAGGTTGCAAAGGGGTGTATAGAATTAGAGTCAATCACTAGAGCAATAGGATATGAGGTCTCAAGAAGAAGAACCAGGGCCAAAATCAACATTTCAGTGAAGGAGGTCATGGAGTGAGGATGCATAGGAGGTTGAGAGATGACTATTTAGTGAAAATAAGGTACCACAAATAAAAAAATCAAATGAAAAGTTGCATAGTGGATCACCCACCCTAGAAAATAATTAATTAAGAATTTTGAATGATACCTCCTCAAGTGATGAGGAAGGAAATCTAGCAATGGCTAGTGTAGATATGAAAATAGAGAAATAGAGATGTCCACCCTTCATGGGAGAAGGTAAGGAGGACCCGACAAGACACATTGGGATATGCATAAATATTTAGAAATCAAATGGTGTGAACCAACCAAATGAATGGTTGCAATTATTTACTGCTACACTATGGGGACTTGCAATCGATTGGTATCTAAAGCAAGAGAATACAGTAGCATTCCAAGCATGGAATATGATGAAGAATATCTTCATCAAATAAATTTGACCCTTGAGAGATGATGGTGATATTGTAATGAATATTTACACCACAAAACAAGAAGTTGATGAGGATGTAAATACATACAACCATCGACTAAAGTAATTGATCGATAAGATGCAAATACCACCAGCAGATGCACTAGTGAAGCGATGGTTTCTTGATAGGCTACTACCAAGATACAAAAAGAAGATGAAGATGGTATCATACTCAACATATGAGGAAGTGCTAGAAAAAGTGAAAAATTTTAAGAGTGAGGTAAAGGAGACAATAGTAGGAATTATGGCACATACTAGACATGAAGATTTAGATAGCAGGAAATAAGATATAATACATCATACCATTCACTCATTCTTAAAGAAATTTGATAAGATAATAAGAGAAGCTAAGAAAGATACATGATGAGATCAAAAATATATCTGGTGTACGAAATGTAAGATCAAAAGACATTCAAATGTGAATTGTCCTCAAAATAAATATTTCCACATATGTAATGTGCTAGGACATGAAGTGGTAGAGTGTCCGTTTAATGTGAAAATTCATCACCAGACCCTCACAATTCAAGAACAATAAGAGAAACCAAAACCTCAAGAAAGTTGATAGGCCACAACCAGCGAAGGTTACAATAATAGTCGAAGAGGAGGAAGACCAAATCAGGGTAATCGATAAGGAGGCCAAAGTCGATTATAGTATGATTCAAAAGGAAGATAAATCATACAATATCACAATTACCAAGAGTGGGGGCATTTTGAAAAAAATGTCGTTCTCATCAGATGAAGGAGTCAACACAAAATAATGCTACACATATGTTTATATGGTGTGGTCTAGGGAACAACAAAGAAGTCAACTATCCTAAGAAAGCGAGTTCAAGTGGCTCACCGAATCTGAATTTATTATACATTTACATACCTTCAGTGAAAGAGAAGAAAACTGAGGAAGAAGTACTAGTCGTAACTATTGGAAATATTGAGTGTATTGATTTTTCATTGATGTCAAATATTTGATGTCAAAAATAGCATGGTATAAATGGTAGAATATTCTTCAAAAGGGATGAGTTTACAAGGTTGGTAAATGGAAAGAAAGGCATAAGAACTATAATATTTAAATATTATAAAGAGCATTTATAAAGGCCTAAGGACAAAGTTTTATAAAAGGAAGGCCAAAGGTTTATTCATATTAAATAAAGGTTGGGCCACTAAAGGAGTTAACCTTATAATATTTAAATTAAAATTTTTAATACTATAATCATGCATTTTGTCACCAACGTTCGAACGAAAGTGTGTCTCAAAGCACCGACATACCCTCATGAAATTCAAAGTCTATATAAATATTTTGATTCATCATAAATATATATGCTTGTCTAACATTTTTAGTCGAGTGCGCAGATTTCGAATATCCTATCGTGCATTGAAACAAAAATATAAAGTGAGCGAATGAAATATGATTCAAGAATTCTAATTGGGTGCCAATAAGCTTGTTCGAAGGAGAATATCTTCATTTTGTTCATAGAAATAGATACAAGCACAGTGAGAGCACTCATTTTGGGAAAACGAAGTGGGCAATCATAGCGAGGGCATTCATTTGGGCAAGCACAGTAGGCAAACATCGTGAGTAGTCACTATGACCTTAGGAATGAAGAAAAACTAGCATCAGGAGACGTTCGTTGATAAAATGTGCATATTAAATTCAAAAATTTGATTGGACGATGGTAGTATATATTGTGATTCAAAATAGAGCGACAGTGAAACATATAAAAAGTGATTTATGAAATTTGATTGGACGGTGGTATCATATATTGTGTTTTGAAGAAATGTGATTGGGTGGCAGATAATTATGAGTGTATTTGATATTATGGGATAAGCACAACAGATAACATTGAATAATAAGGATATTGGCACCACATAGATATCAATGAAACATTGCGAACATTAGTTTCGGGAGATATTTGTTAACAATGAAACAATGCATGCCCAAGCACAATGAATGAAAGAGAGGAAAGTGTTTGATATGCATAGAAAACTTCAAGGAAGGAACAACATTATTTTTGTGCTCCTTGAGTTCCAACAGATGGAGAAGCCAAACCGGTTGTCTAGGCTTCTGTCAGAATGCTGCAAAACAGAAGATACTAAGTTCAAATCTCTACGACACCCATTTTTGCTTCATAAAAAGGAATAAAGGTATACAATTATTTTAAATATTATTTGACACCTTTCATTCTTAGGTGGAGGAGTAATCCAACCGGTAGGCCAGGCAACGCATAGGGTGCTGCGACGCACAAGGTTCAAGGTCAAATCCATTTGCGATTATTGAGGTAAGGACAAAAGTTTTAATTTGAGTGAAAGAAGGGATAAGGTGTAAACGTTTTTGAGTTGTGATTTTTTCATGTCATAGAGGGATACATAAGGTATGAAGTGGATATTTTATTTTTATGTTAGTGTGAGATTTTATGAGTGATAATATTTTATGTTAGTTTTTAAATTACAAAATGAGTTAAAAAGATATTTATCATAGTGTGGAGATTTCAAAAATGAAATCACAAGGGTTGAGTTTTTTTAATAAAAAATTATATTGTATGGGAGGTACAAGATATTAATTTTAAAGCTTTATTGTGCACCTTTAGAATTTTTTTTTAATGTGATATCTATTCAAGAAAAGGATTTTTGCTAACTTTTTTTGAAGTGGCCAAATAAAAGGAAGTTATTTTGAAATAGGCTTTTGAGGGCACATCTTCATCAAGGCAGTTTTAGAGGTATGGTTTTTTAACTCCTACTCAAAGTGGTGTTGTTTGAAGAAAATAGTTTTAAATCATAAGGTGAATATATAAGGATTAATTTATGTGCATTGTTGGAAATATTTGTGCTAGAGTGTGAAAGCTAAGTTGTGCTTTATTTTTGAATGAAATTGGAGACACATGTGCTAGGGCTTGAGAACAAAGTTGTGCATCATTGTTGAATGAAATTGGAAACACATGTGCTAGGGTTTGAGAATAAGTTGTGCTTCATTGTTGAATAAAATTGGAAACACATGTGCTAGGGTTTGAGAACAAGTTATGCATTAGTGTTGAATGAAATTGGGAATAAAAGTGCAAAGTGTTTGAGAACATAAGTGTACATTGTTTTGAGTGATATTGGAAATAAAAATGCAAGAGTTATAGATCAAATTTATGAAGCCAATTTGTGCATCATCATGATTGATTTTGGGAGTATATAAAAATGACAGACTTGTGCATTGTTCATGATTGATTTTGTGAGTAGATGAGAAGGACTTGTGCATTGTGATTGGTTTTGGAGTGAAGTTACAAATCAAAAAATACCAAGTCAGTTGTCAAGTTCTAGAATATACCTACCTTTAAAATGTAATAAATGAGAGACATGTGAAAGTGATAGACTTAATGAATGTGAAGAACATATTGAGCATTTATTAGTGCTTATCATTCTCTATATGTTCAAGAGGTTAAACGAATTTTAGGTATAATATGTCTAATATGCTTTAGTTGAGTAAAGCACATTGAAGAATAGATAAAGCACTTGATGACATCATTATGCAAGATAGATAAAAAAAATTTGTATACAAGGTTTGCAACAAAGTTGAGTAGGTTGAGGAGGATATTTGAGAAGATTTGTGAGCAGGTTTGAGCAGATTTGTGAGCAAGTTTAAGAAGATTTTTGAGTATATTTGGTGAGTTGTTTTGTAGGTTTTGTGAACTATTTTGAGCAGGGTTGGTGAGATATTTTAAGCAGGTTTATTGAGTTGTGATTAGAGTAGATTTTAGCAAGCCTTGTGTGTAGGCTTGAAGCATAATTGAGAAGGTTTTGATAAGAATATTTGAGAAAGCCTTGTGTGTAGGCTTGGAGAATATTTGAGTAGATTTGTGAGCAGGTTTAGAAGCATATTTGAGCAAGACTTGTGTAGGCTTGGAGTAGTTTTGAGCAAGCTTTGTGTAAAGGTTGGAGTAGACCAGAGTAGATGGGATTAAGGTCTCCTATGGATAGAGGTCTACGAATCAGAGTAAATGGGATTGGTTTCTCTTGTATATAGAGGTCCACAAAACTAGAAGCAAAGGGGATTGGTGTATCCTGTGGATAGAGGTCCATAAACCTGAAGAAGAGGGGATTGGTGTCTCTTGTGGAGTGGTATCCACAAAGCCTAAAGCATAGGGTATTGGTGTCTCCTATAGAGTGGTGTCCACAAAATTGAGAGGGTATTGGTGTATCTTATGGATAGATTTCCATAAATTAAAGCAAAGGGGATTGGTGTCTCCTATGGATAGAGGTCCACAAAACCAGAAGCAGAGGAGATTGGTGTCTCCTATGGAGTGGTGTCCAAAAAACTTGAAGCAGAGGGGATTGGTATCTCTTTTGGAGTGGTGTCCATGAAATTTAGAGGGTATTGGTGTATCTTATGGATATAGGTCCACAAAACTAGAAGTAGAGGAGATTGGTGTCTCCTGTGGAGTGGTGTCCATAAAACCTGAAGTAGAGGGGATTGGTGTCTCCTATGGATTTGTGTCCATAAAATTGAGAGGGAATTATTGTCTCTTGTGGATAGAGGTCCATAAAACCTGAAGAAAAGGGGATTGGTGTCTCCTATGGAGTGGTGTCCATGAACTTGAGATGGGATTGGTGTCTCCTTTGGATTGGTGCCCATAAACATTGTAATAGGGAATTGGTTCCCAAAATATTTGTTGAGAAAATTTATAAGAAATATTTTCTCCATGGACGTAGCCCACATTAGATGAACCATGTTAAATCTATGTCTCTTATGTGTGTGATAATCTATGCATTGTTTTATTATTGTAATTGATAACATTGGATAATACTACTTTGGAAAAAAAAGTAAAACATTTTATCTTATACTGTTCACACCCCTCTTAGTATAAGCTTGTGTTCTTCAATTGGTATCAGAGTGGGTTCCTTCAGGGAAGCCTAACAACTTGAAGGAAGATATTAAAAGAACACACATGGCCATGAAAGGCAAAAGAAGAACCATGAAATCATATCCTCTTAAAATGAAGGAACACACATGGCCATGAAATAAAAGGAAGATACTCCAGTAATTGAAATCCAAGAGAAAGAGGAAACTATGGTGGACATGGAAGAAGAATTTGATTTTTCTCTCAAAGAGATTGTTACTCTAAAAAGGAAAGTGGAAACATATAAAGAACCAGAATCAAGTAGTGGAGAAGAGGCTAACTTTGTGATATGTGTTGAATGTGGTAACCTTGGTTGCGTTGCACTTTATTGTCCACAAAATGGGTATAGTAACAGTAAAGAGGAAAAGGAATATAAGAAAAAGAAAGAATAAAAATTCATCATGAAAAAAAATATAGGCATGGTTAAAGTAAGCATGAGAATATCTCTCAAAGACACAAGAAGATTTTTTATGAAGAAGCAAGCAGTGCTTCTATTGACAGTGATGAATATCTCTTAGATAGTGGAAAAGAAGAAAACCAATTCTTGACCATAAAAGAGAATGAAGATACTCCAGTTGTCAAAGACCAAGTAAAAGAGAAAGAAGATGCTCCTATTGAAGACCAAGAAAAAGAAAAAGTATATGATCCTATAATTGAAGACCTAGAAAATGATAAATATCCAAAAAATGAAGTCACAGTTGATATGGAAAAGGAACTTGTTGTTGATATTGAAGAATTTAAAAGAGAGAAATTGGAATTAAAGGCTCAATTACAAGAGGATGATAAAACAAAGGCAAAGCTTCTACAAAATATCATTAAATTAAAAGTTAAGGTTGAAGAGGCAAGAAAAATTGAAGAAGGTATGACTGAATAGTTGAAGGTAAAAGAGCTAGAATGTGAAATATTAGAACATGAAGTGGTTTCTCTAAGGATGGAAGTGAAAGATTCTAATGAAAAATTACATAAGTTTGGGAAAATCTCAAAAACATTGGATGATATTCTCAAAGTACAAAGATCTCCATTTATCAAGACTGGATTTTGTTTTGAAAAAGGACAAGGAAAATAAGAAGAGGAGTCAAGCTCAAGTTCAAAAGAAATAGAAGAACCATAAGTGATTGAAGAAGAACCTAAGACCTACGCTGATATGTTGAGAGGTATTAAAGAGGAAGAAAAAAAAGAATCATCAAGGAACAGGGACCATCACAAGAAAAGCAAAGAAAGAAGTATGCGACCATATCCTCCAAGGCAAGATGAATATTTCTTCCAAGGTTATTGTTATGCATGTAATCATTTGGTCATAAATTTATGCATTGTATGGTTCATGGAAAGAATTATTATGGCTTCACCAAGAGGAATTTTAATTCATTTGCATCTCTAGGGAAATACAACATCGTGTTACAATTGCAATAATTTTAGGTATAAATATATACATTGCAGGGTGTAGACACCTAAAACACATCATGCCGATACGACTAATCATATGGGACATGCTAGAAGACCATATGGAAGACCTTTGGACAGATTCAAGGTATAACAGTAGTTTTTACCACTCAATTGGGCACCTTTGCCTAGTTAGTGCTAGTCGTTGCTGACACCCACAGTTAGTAGTGCTCACCGCACATGTCAACCACGGTCAGAACACAGAGTCAGTTGGCCTTCATCTGACCCAAATTTGGTTACAATGGCAAATTGGTTGCAAATTAGAGCGGTTTGAGCGAGGAAGGTTTTGGATCCTTCCATCCAACTAGCTCAACTACCCAATCTTGATCTTGGCTTCATGAGGAAGCCACCCCTAGCCCTGGGCCAATGCTATAAGACCCCCCTCTGAATTGGGAATAAATAGTGAAGAGAATTTTATCAATTGAACAATGAAACCCTATCAAATTGCATACTCACCTAGATGCATTAAGAGGGACATTTTGCTACCCAATTGGAGATCACATTGCAATGGAGGTCCTAGGAGCCTAGGAGAGCCAAGAAATGCAAATACGTGCAATTGGTCCACAATATGAGCAAATCAACCGCTAAAACTATCAGAGGACATAGAGGCGACCCTTGACCATCAATTTTGCAAGGTGTATCAGAGAGGGAGCCTTGATTTGGAGGGTAAACCTACTCAGAGCTCCACTGTGGCTTTCAACCGTGGGCAACAGTGCCACCCGCACATAAGACCCACCGTGAGCAAATTAGGGGAGATTCCCTTGATATTATTTTTTTAGATTACTTAGTTAGGTTAAATTAGCTTTATTACTTGTTTAGTTAGCAATTTAGAGACCTTGACAGATAGATTAATGGTTTTTATGCATATTGCTTTCATTGTAGCAATTAACACTCTAATGGGTCTTTTTCATGCTTCCATGCTCTTAATTTGGTAATTAGGCCATTAGATAGTTAGATGTGCTTTAGCTTATATGTTTTATGGTAATATTTACATGATTTGCATAGTTTTAGCATCTTTCTTGCATTTTCTTGATTATTGCTAGTCATGATATCTTTTGATATATTTTCCTCTAAAAGCCTCATCAAGAGAGGCCTCCTTTGCTTTTAACATGCTTCTTGTTGTTTCTTGAATGCAGGATTAATAGGGTCATGCCATTCAATGCAAAAAATACCTCTAATCATGGAGAAGAGGGTCATCGACACCCTAGAGCAGTTTGTGTCACCCTAGAAGGTATTTTATTCACATCTACCCTTGAGAGGGATTAGATATGTTGTAATTGAAGTATCAAAATGGGTATCCCTAAGAGGGACGAATATGTAACTTGACTCAATTTGGAATTAATAAATATTCTTGCATTCTGTTTCCTTTTTGTTGTCAATTGGTGCATGTTCATTTGTTATCTTTTATCAATTATAATAGATCGCATTAGGTGTGGAGCCATTTTTAGTGGTTACAGTAGGTGATCACGATGGGACTTCGCATATCTAGCAATTATTAACTAATTATTTGTGTGTTTTTATGGCAGGTGCTCCTCGTGATTGACATCCATGATCAAAAAGTTGGCCTGTGGTTGACAGGCGTGAGCAACAGTCGTAGCCGCGCATCAGAGCCACGGTCAGCAATAGACCAGTCAGATAATAGTGGGATAAAGCTTAATCAAATGTGGACCTAAGGTAGGTTTCACTGTCATTTTCCTTTTCTATATTCTCTATCTATATTTTTCTAGCAAGAATGAAATGGTAATGTAAGTAGGACAACACTAAAAAAGGGTGAAATGAATTAGGTCCATTAGGTTTTTTATTTTAGGGTTTCATTAGGTGTTGTTAGGAACAACGAACCTCTAATTGCAATCTGCCCTAGAATACATCATGCTAAAGTGTCCTTGTATGTTGGATTGCTTTCTTAAGGTCCGATTAGAGGCCACTTTGTCATTAACATGCATTTTATAAATATCATGTAGGTTAATCATGTATGTTTCTAAAATACCAAACATTTTTTTTATGCATATCATGTAGGAAATGATCATGTGAGTTTTGTATTATGCATCTTTCCTTTTATGCAAATTAAAAATAACCACACACACCACGTTCCAAAGTAAACGCTAGTGAGTTGGGGGTCATATCCAACCACTAGTAGGGTTTCAACAACGGTGGAGGTGATTTCCATCCATTGAACCAAATCCCACGTACCCTATGTTCTAGACTAATACCATATCTAAGAACCTTTTGTAGCTCAAAAAATTTGCATATACTCCTCTTTGGAGGGTATGATGCTGACTCGATGAAAATGGATGAGGACCTGTGCTCCTTGTCTAGGTTTGGACTTTCATTGTTGCACTTTGGGGTGATTACATGACTTGGATTTCATAGCCATGTTGTCGAGCTGCAATTATATAGGTGAAAGCCATTAAAAATTTGAGAAAATCATCAACGCTTTGCAAAAACGTCAAGAGTTACTTTACTGATACAACAAATTGAAAACGCATAAAATAGTTTAGGGCTTATTTTAAATTTTAAAAAGAGATAATCATCATTGTATTCTTAGCATGCTAATAAAAGTTAAACCTAGACATAGGATACAAAATGGTGCAAACATGAAGAGGCCGATCTGGGCATAGACCCGAGATTGAAGCCCAAGCTCCACCTAGCGCACAACACGATGTAGAACACCCTCAATCACTTAATCCTCTTGGACATCATTCAACGAGCATTAGAGGGGATAATTCTACACGAGGGGATTCCATAAATAATACCCCTCTTAGAGGAATTTCTAGACATCCCTCTATACACAGATTAGAGCATGGGACTTCCCAGCATGGGGGTTTCGCATATGGTACATTTATCGTGACCATATTACACGTGGATCCATGGGTTCTATCAAAGAATATGTCATTGAGGGAACCATATTGGTACCCATTCAATAGGTTTATAAGGGAGGCTCACAACCTCTACCTTTAGAGTATAGACATGTCCAATATAAGGGCTGCTTTCGAGCATAGGCCTGTACAAACTCCCAATAGGGGTGAGCCCACCATGTTCACCATAGATATATCTAAAGTGAGAAAAAATGGTATGCCACCTCATGAGCCATGGCATAGCAAAAAATTGGATGGTCTATACAAGGTCCTAGGGCATCTAGGATATAAGCCTACGCCTGCACCCTCTTGACCGGTGAGCATGTGTAGTGGAGGCACCATTAATACTACCCGAGAACCTGGAGAGTGCTCCAAGTGTTCTCAAGACATGCGTGCTCCCGCATCACATGCAGGAGCTGAGTATAGGAGATAGCTTGATACAAATTCCATATTTACATATCAAGGCAAGAGTGTGATGAATCAGTCCATTGGAGGACATACCCATAAAGTTGCTCGAATAGAGTGCACCCCTCTGAGACCTCAGACGACCGATCATATTGATAGGGCTCATAGACTGATGTTAGAGTAGAGATGATAGATTCTCCGATATCAATTGGAGGATGTTCGCATAGAGAAAGAGCACCTCAAAAATGAGAATACTCAGAGGCAGAGGTTCATCAGAAAGAAATTGTATGAACAATGCATGCGCAAATAATGCATCCTTGATCAAGAGCGTGTAGATAGAGGATCGATTGGCTAGCACTGGTCTACATCCTCACGATGAGATCAGGGAGCGTGTCCATAGGTGAGTGGCTTCATAGACCGAGTTACACCCTGAGAACATAGACACCCATACTTGCCATATGACTCAACACAGATATCGGCATCCAACGTTCAAGCAACACATGCATGGGGAGTATGAGAATGAAGTGGAAGAGGAGTTAGATCAAGAGTATCCTAAAATCTCCCAATTCAAGAAGGAGGGTGAGCCTAGTCCCCCACCTTGATCGAGGAGGAACCTACCTCCGAAGCCGCCTCTAAATCAATCTTGAGAGGAGGAGTTTCTTTCCTCGCAAGCCTAAAAGACCTTAGCAGAGAAGGTCCAAGCCATAGAGAAGCAAGGGATGGCTTATCAGAAGCCTACCTTGAATAAAATACACAATTAACCTCTATGCACATCAGTGCCTATTCTAGCATATCCTGAGCATTTCTAGATGCCTAGGCTGGATAAGTTTCAAGGAGAGGAAGATGCACAGGAGCACGTGACTAGTTTCCTAGATATTTGCTTTCAGATTGAGAGCAACTATTATTTGCTCCTGTGCATCTTCATCATGACCCTATCAGGCCTAGCTCAAGAGTGGTTCAAGAAACTAAAGAGGCACAACATCACTAGTTTCAAACAATTGGTTGATGCATTTCTTGAACTCTTATCCTTCAACGTCAAGAAGAAGGTAAACTTATCTGACCTGGTCGCTCTAACGCAACATGACGATGAGCCAGTGATGGATTATGGAAAGAGATAGAGGAAAATTATGGGAAAGCTACCATTCTCCATCCCATTCTCTGAATTAATGTGAATGTTCACAAAGAATTGTGCTAAGCACATTTTGCTACTGCTACAGTTGCAATAGTACTAAACATTCGAAGAGGCTTTGGCACAAGCCAAGGTAATTGAGAACATCAAGTTAGAGGAGGGTAACTTGAAGCTGACGAATAAGGAGGGACTCAAGAAGAGTACTGAGAGACATTAGGCCAAGCTGGCTAATGTTAATCAGGTAGTATTGAACCTTCAGAAAGGAGAAAAAGGGCAACAAAAGCAAAATTATTAGGCCCAACCTCCACCTACGTAGTACGAGTAGCACAATAACAATTACAAGGGTAAAAATAAGGAGCAATGCCCACCTCACGTATTCACTCAGTTATCAGAGATGTTGACTTTGATTTTTCATCAGTTATGCGAGGCAAAGGCTATACACTTACCCGAGGTCAAGATGATAGACCCTAATAAACATAAGCCTAAAGGCTATAAATATGATCAACATTGCATCTTTCACAGAACAAAGGGCCACAACATCGAAGTATGTTGGTCCTTCAAACATCTTGTGCAAAACATGATCGAGAGAGGTACGTTGCTCGTTGAAAACCCATAAGCATATGACAATAAAAATATGGGGATCTGAAAGAATTCTCTACCTAATCATGAGGTACCAAAGAATAATGTTGGCCAAGTCAACCAAGTTTGCATCGAACCACCAACCCAGGGGTTCACCAGAATGGTCAATGTTGTCATGAGGAATGCGAGGTATGGATGACCGAATCAACCTCCAACACCTATTAGGGTCCAAGCTGCACCTCCTCCAAGGCTAGCCCAATATGTGCTCGGCCCACCAACTAGATCGGTGGTGACCATTAGAAGTAGGTTGGTTCAAAATCTAGAGATAACTCCAACAAATTTGTCAATTTATGAGCTTATTCAGTAGTCTCCTAAGCATAGGGAGACGCTTATGGACATCTTAAGATCCATAGAGGTGCAACCTCAGGATCCTGAAGCATTTACAAACTTTGTGGGGCATGTGCAATAGTGCAAGGAACCAGTCATTCAATTTCATGACCACGAAGTCAAGTTGGTTTTCACTATTATAGCAGACCCATCACTACATATTATCACTTGTGTGAATCACAAACCATTCAAGCAGGTTTTGATCAACATGGGATCATCGATAAATATCATAAATACCAAGGCATTAACTCACTTGAAGTTACCCAAGACGCATATCGTTCCTTCTACCTTCATGTTGAGAGCATTCAATGATGAATTATGCTCAAAGATCGGTACTATAGTCTTGCCTATCCAAGTAGGACTGAAGACCATCCTGGTGATGTGTCACGTAATCAAAGGTGCCATGCAGTATAATATACTTATGTGGAGGCCTTGGATAAGAGAAATGCATTGCATCCCTTCTATTTTACACCAGTGTATCAAATACATTCATGAGGGATAGGTTCACGTGGTGCCTTCGGATGAAGAACCCTTTAAATACATGAATCTAGTAGATTTGCTAAGGGAATTTGTGCTCCCCTCAATGCACTTGGATGTGCGACCAGCATCACCAATCAAAGATACAGGAGGTAAAATCAAAGAAGTGTGTGCTAGACCTGCAACGTCCGTATCTCAAAGATCGAAGCACATAATGACTACTTCCATTAGGTCGACTGCATCTATGATACAATGAGATGATAGTGTAGACACTAAAATGTGGTTAATCCGATTAAGCACCCACAAACAATGATCAAATTGACATCATATGGCCCCTTGGGCAGCCCTCAGGAGGCTCACAATGGTTCTAGCCACTCCGAAAAGGTTTTTGGAGGCTACCGGCCCAATTTTGGGAGGTTTTGGCCCAAAATTCACCACCGTCCCACCATGGGATGGTGGTAGATTCCCACCATCCCACCCTGGGATGGTGGTGAGCCATCGTCCCAGGGTGGGACGGTGAGCAAGTTTGACCCAAAAAAAGTCAAATCTGGGCCAAATGGCACCCAAAAACTACCATTTAGCATGCCATATGGAGCATGCGGGTCAGAGGGCACTGAAGCCTTATGACACACTTCTTAATGGAGGCCCAAAATGGAGATTCTCTTCCACACCCATTGCATGCCTCCCGTTTGACAAGTGGCACCTCCTGCCATGCATGCCCTTGCATGCCTTTTTGCACATGAGCCCCTTTGGGCTATAAAATGGATTCAATGTCCACACAAAAATATAGAGAGGAGTTCTAGGATATGCAATGGAGTTCTTCTGATATTTCCCCTCACCTTATTGCACCTTTTTGCCCTCGAAATCTCTCTTTTGCCAAGGAGGTTACCGGGTGACTTCAAGAAGGTAATCCGAGCATAACTTTTCCATCCGGGTGAATTTCTTCACCAAATTTGATGAAAACACACCTTATATTGTTTAGGAACATCTTCTAGTGATTTTGGTAGCAAAAAGTGGCCGTAATTGGTGGGTATCCCCTCCCAGGGTGCCCCCAAATAGTTGTAGTCACCACCGTACCCCCTGGGATGAGGGTAAATTATTACACAATTTCACTACTATTTTTAATTATTATTTTTCTATATTATCCCATGATGCTACAGTTCAAATTTCAGGTGATTTGGAGTTAAATTGACAAAGTTATAGCATTTTTAAGTTTTTGCAGGCTCGTAGGGCCCATCCGGGCACCCCAATTTGATGCAGGTGGATCTGGGACCCAATTTGAAAATATAATCATATGGGTTGTCTTTAAATGTCAATTTATGCATACTTTCCAAATTTCATGAGTTTTGGATATGTTTAGGTTCGGGATTTGCTTGTCTTCTTCTTCGTAGGTTGCAGGCGGGCGACGCCAAATCGAGGGGTCTACAGATGCAATTTCTGATATGTTTTTGGTGATATCCCCTAAAAACATCCTCTTTAACATCTCTGCAAATTTTCAAGTCATTTGGACATGTTTTGATATATTTTTAATATATGCGCTATTTTGCCCCTATGGGGATTGCATGTTTTCCACCATACACCCTTGCTATTTGACCCCTTTGGCTTCCTTGTGTGCAGGTGCAGGTTCTTAGAAGGCATTGGGAAGGAATATCAGACATCATATATTGAATATACAAGCAGCAATGGCATTGGCTCGCCCACCTCGATTGTGGGTATGAGGAAAAGCATTGGATGTGCACCTTGATTCCTTGGAGGAATTGATCCTTGGGCACCCAAAAAATTGTAACAATTGTATCACATTTTGAGCCCTCAAGGGGACTAATGTGTAACCTTGGATCTGATCCACCCAATTAATAAATAAGACACTGCTTTATACATTTCCTTTCTTTATTTATTTGCTTCATTTTCATATGCATGCTTCCTGTTTGATGCTCATGTGCAAGATGGGATAGATACACATATTTTTTCTCTTAATTAGGTGCACCTATTTTCCCTAATTCAGTGGTGATCATGGTGGGACCCTTGTCCCTTATGATTTGGGTGAAAATCTGACCTCAATTTTGCAATTTTTGCCCTTTTTGTGTTGCAGGTGCTCCCCTCCCCACCCTGGAACGGTGGCAGAGCCTTTATCTGGCACACCCTGGGATGGTGGCTTCACCATCCCACCCTAGGATGGTGGTGAGGCTTCTAATCATCCCACCCTGGAGCGGTGGTGAAACAGAGAGATTTTTGCCCAAAAATTCAGAATTTGGAGAGCTCAAAATGGACAAAGTAAGTGCCTAAACCCTTTGTTTTTCTGCTACATTTTTAGAGACTATCAAAAATCAGTTTTCTTGCTTCATTTGCTTGCATAGAAAGGTTAAAAGTTACATTTTTTCTTTTCTTATAACATCACATAGCAAAAGGAAGAAGAAAAATCGAAAGAAATTTGAAGTAGCAATGCATCTTTGTGGCTTGATTGCTTGTGGCTTACCCAATGGGTAGGTTAGCATTTAGGGCTTGCATCTATAAGTGACATTTGTAGGTTCCTTTTATCCTAGATTTTTGAAATTAAAACACACCTATTGCATGCATTTAGTGAATGATCATTGAATGCTTCTTTGCTTACTTTCTTTGGGATTAAAAGGAACCACACACACTTGCACGTTCCACTATAACATTGGTAAGGTTGGATTTCATCACCAACCCCCAATTCAGACTGGTGACGTTGGATTTCACCTCCTTCCACCAGCTTGCCCATATATACCTTAGATAGAATAGGGCACTCTCTCAAGATGGAATAGGTCACTAATGTTCAAACTGCCTCCCACTATTGGAAACATTGTTTCAGAGTGGAAGAGCTAGGTGAACCCCCCACTGGGATTTAAGCGGTGTACCCTAGACTCTTTTGAGAAATCATGTTTGGCACTAGTGTCCCTAGTCACCACTTTGGTTGAGTTCCCTCATTCTAATTCCACAACAAGAGCAAAGAACAACAACAAATCTAAACACACTAAAACTAGTTTAGGACACACATTTAATCAGTAAAAAGATAATCATATTGTCTGCTTTGTGTGTTTCTTTGTTATTTGGGACAAAACCCTAACCCTAATTTTTCAAAAAATAGGGTTTCAAAAAAAAACATACTTTATTCTGCATCCAATGCTTCAAGAATCGTGCAAAACGGAGCTATAACGAAAAAGTTATTTTGGTTTTATTTTTACTCTATTTTCAACCTCGAAAATAGCAAAAAACTGCACTAAAATAGTCATATAGTGGGCTAGACAACTCCGAAAAGTGCCAAATTTGTTTTGTTGTCTTAGTTAGCCCCTAGGGCACCTCTCCTAGAAATTTTGAGTCCTAAATCTTCACGGTTCAAAATTTCCCAAAAAATCCTAAAAGTGGGCATTTCCCCACGGGCCTCAGTGGGCCAAATATTTCAAAAATACAAATTTTTGACCCAAAAATCAAATTTTGGAGACCTAGCCCATTATGATCAGCTCGTCGCACTGATCATTTTGATATATAACACTTATAACATTTTTGGGAAAGTCAAAATTTTCTAAAAATGGCCGACGGACCCCCGTTTTACCAATTTGGTCCAAAGGCGGTTGAAAACAAGACCTCCAATTTAGTGAGAGATTCAAGCTCCATAGCCAGTGAATATCTCCAAATAAGTCTAGAGGACATGCCCATACCTGAATGGCATCCTAGGTCCTATCATAACAACAAAATCATCCCTAGGGGGGCAAACCTTCGAGATACCCCTACTAGGGAAGCACCCATAGGTCCTCTAGGAAAACTCCCTGATTGGGATACCTTGATAGAATTCTATATAGAAAATAATCTGCCCACTGAGGGGTCTAATAGATCAATATCATGGGTTCACACCCCAACTTACTCTATACATCAATCAGAATATGAACATGAGAGTACACCATGGCCTAGCCTGGATGAGCAAACCACCCCATTTGATCGAGCAAGTCGCCCTCATACTCCTCACAGAGAGCACTCAACATCCACACATCATGCTTCGTGCAGCCTGAATATATAGAGCTTACATCCAAAACTGAATATGAGGCTTTCCTAATAGATGAGGGAGAAGATCCCAACCATCTACCTACTCCTCGTGAAGAGTACTTGGTGCAACCATATGGTGGCTCTACATCATCGGACTATACAGAGCCAATTCATAAATCGAGTCTCAAGGTAATGTGATCCTTAGGGAGCATGGAAAACAAGCATTAGACCCTACTAGGGGGAAAGACATGATAAACCCATCCATATTTCAAATATGAGGATACACAAACCCCATGCAACGGAGCAACCAGATCATACTCATCAAGAAATTAGGCCAAATATTAATAGGCAACAACATACGGATCAACTCCAGTTGGCTCAACAACAAGTACATCAACAATGGGTGGACTCACAATGAGCACACCTACAAGAGTTGTATCAATGAAAGATACAAGAACAACAAAAGATACAACAAGAGCAATTACATAATGTAGTACCTAAAGTTGTGCTTACACCTAGCACCTATAGGATGCAACAATGGGCAAGACGCCCAATACAATCTCAAAATCTTCCCCCTCGACCATGCCAAACTCGCATTCAACATCAAAGGCCATTATCTAGTTATCATCAAAAGCCTCATACTCCTCAACAGTACCAAGATCAATACGAGGAGGAATCATATGAAGAGTCCCAATGGGAACATCAGGATCAAATAGATGCCTACCCTGAACCCAATTATGATGAGGTACCTAATGATCATACTTATCATCCACCTCAACATCAAAAGTGACCTCCTTCATCTAATAAAGGGCGACAACAGGATGATCATATTATGTCATCAGGGCCATACAAAGTGCTAGCTGATCGGTTGAAGGCATTAGAAAAGCCAGATCAAATTTTGGGTTATCAAAAACCCACACTAAAGCAGCTTAGTAATCAGCCTGTACATCCATCAGTGTCATCACTGACATACCCATCGAATTTCCAGATGCCCAAACTTGAAGATTTCAAAGATGATGAAGATGCAGAAGAGCACGTGACAAGCTTCATTCTTAAGTGCTCTCATCTTCAAGATTATGACCCTTTGATGTTGAGAATATTCATTACAACATTATCTGGAGATGCTTTAGAATGGTATAATCATCTACCACGTCATAGCATAAACACCTTTGAGCAATTGGCCGATGCATTTTTGGGATGTTTTGCCTCTAGCGCTAAGAAAAGGACAAACTTGATTGACTTGTCTAGCCTTCATCAACTTGATGATGAGCCAGTCATGGAGTATGGTAATAGATGGAGAAAGGTGATGTTAAAACTACCTTTCACCCTACCCACAAAGGAACTCATCCGAATGTTTACTAGAAGTTGTTCAAAGCAGATTTCACTTCTTTTACAATTACAATGATATCAAACATTCGAGGAGGCCTTAGCACAAGCCCAAATCATTGAGGACATCAAGGTCCAGGAGGGTGATGTACGACTCCACAAAGGGGAACAGCCAAACAAGAACATTAAAGGTGGTAACACGCAGCAAAATGTAGCCCCAATCAATCAAGTGGTTCTAAGCATCCCTGAACCCTTAAACCAAGCTCCCCCACCGCAATTACCAGTGCAACCTAATTACCAGGCTCAGCCTCCATTGGCCAAAAACCATCTACAACAAAAGCAAAGACAATATACTCATTTATCAGAGCCCTTAGCATCAATCTTCAATCGATTGTATGAGGCACGAGCAATCACGCTTCCCGAGATCCATCCATTGAAACCTAACAAACGTAGATCAAAGGCACACAGGAAAGATCTATACTATGTTTACCATAGACAAAGAGGTCATGACATCCAGACATGTTATCCCTTTAGAGATTTAGTTCAGGATATGATCGAGAGGCGAGAGCTTCCGATGGGCAATCCTCTTGCTCCTAGCAACCAACCGATAGGAGACTTCCAAGACCTCTGGCCCATACACGAAGCAAACACAACATCTACCAACCACTTTGAGCAACCCAAAGGTAGCATACCTTCCCCACCATCCACATCACAACCAATGAATCATAGTGAGAACTCTAATGATATCACACCTTTCTCACCTTCATTGAGTAGCACACACACTGGGGGTGCCTAAGGTATCATGCCTTCCCCCTCGCAAAACACTCAAAATTCAAAAACAATTTAAAACACCAAAAATCCAAACAAATCATAAAATGTCAAAATCCATAAACATTCAAAATAATCAAAATTTCAAAAATATTGCAAAACATTAAAACACAAAAATATTTGGCATGTACCCTTGCATACTTTAATTGCTTTGCATTAGGTATTTTTCAGCCATTATACTTGCATTAGGATAGGTCCTGTTTAACATCGCATCAATCACAGTAAATGTTGGGGGTATATAAGGTATTGCACCTTCCTCCTAAGAACACAAAGTAAGCAAAGTTACAAAAGGCTCCAAGGGTGTCTACAATCCGCTTGGTCAACCTAAAAATGCTCCTAGACTATCTATGATCATCTAGGTCAACCCTAAAAGCCCCAAAGGCATCCATAAGCCCTTTGGTCACAACCAAATACCCCTAGGCAGTCGTAGACACTTTCTAAGTGTCTGACCATCTAGGTCACCCAAAAGGCTCCTAGCAGGTTTTCACCATCTAGGTCAAGTAAAAATGCTCCTAGACTATCTACGATCATCTAGGTCAACCCAAAAATCCCCAAAGGCATCCATAAGCCCTTTGGTCACAACCTAAAAGGCTCCTAGGTGGTCTAGAACCATCTAGGTCACCCCTAAATGCTCCAAGGGTGCCTATATCCCGCTTGGTCAACCTAAAAGGCTCCTAGGTGATCTAGAACCATCTAGGTCACCCCAAAATGCTCCAAGGGTGCCTATATCCCGCTTGGTCAACCTAAATGCTCCTAGACGGTCTAGAACCATCTAGGTCAACCAAAAAGCCCCAAAGGCATCCATAAGCCCTTTGGTCCCCCAAATGCCCCAATGGCCCCAATAAGCCCATTGGTCACTATATATATATATATATATATATATATATATCAATAAAAAATTCAAAAACATCATCAAAACATCAAAATACAAAAACATTGCATCGCATTGCACTTTCATACATATATACCAATCAAAATTTCAAAAAGAAGGGCATTATCAAAATTTCAAAAATTAAAAAAAAATATTGCATTCACATCACATTGCATCCCATTGCATTTTATCATCACTTGCATTTAGGCATATCCATCATTTACACTTTGCATTTTAGAGTGGCTCATACATGTCTAGCACTAAGATGGTACACTAAGTACAATTCACAATCAATGTTGTCAAGGTCATCATTCACCTCATTCCATAGTTACTTATCATTTCCATCTACATTTCATACATTACCATAGTCGTGTCCATTCCCTTCACTTAGTCATTTGTTTTTAGAATGTCATTAGGGTTTTCGGTCACTTAGCCATATCTAGTTTCTTCTCAGATTTTGTAGAAGGCTAGTGAGATTTTTAGGAGGTAGAGTCTTGCTTAGATTGTGCCTCGTATACATCAAATCCCAACACATTTTCACACTAATAAATCCAAGTTTTATGAAAGGAAATATGAAACCCACAAAGTGGTCTAGGGTACCTTGAGCGAAAAGTTTATCCTGCTCATCCCCCTGTGCGAATGGTTCAAGGATGCTGAGAATTGGCAAAAGGACAAGCTCTTCCCTACCCAATTCCCCAAAATAAATAGTGGTTTTCACCACTATCAAAATTCCCAAACACCCTTGATCCCTAAAGTCGTAAGGATTCATACTACACGTCCCTGAGAAGGATGGGTAGTCATCCCCAAGGCCTAAAATATCAATACCATTCCAAAGCAAAATTCCCAAACACCCTTGATCCCTAAAGTCGTAAGGATTCATACTACACATCCCTGAGAAGGATGGGTAGTCATCCCCAAGGCCTAAAATATCAATACCATTCACAAGCAAAAAATCCCACAAGCTCAACTTTGAAATCAAAATTCAAAATCAAAATCCTCAAAAAGCAACAATAAAAATAAATAGTGGTTATCACCACTCCCCAAATCCCTTGCTCAAAGAAAATCAAATACAAAATAAACAGTGATTATCATCACTACATATGAGCAAGTATCCCTATAAAATTGAATAAAAGAAAGACACTTGAGCTTGAATCCCTGAAATTCTCAGCATTTGAAAAACCATTTAGGTGATCCTCATTACAGGTTTGGTGGATAGCCTATCCGGCAATGACGGTATCCTAAATGCATGATGATATGTCTACCACATTAGCTTTGCATGTGTGTAGACCAATGTTTGCATGTGGACGAGCTAGCTTTTGGTCACCTATACTACCTAGTGGTCTAATCCAACTGAGTACAAAACCTAGGATTGTGGCATTCATAGAGTGATCCTCATTATAGGTTTGGTGGATAGCCTACTTGTCAATGGCGGTATCTTTATGCATCTCGTAGGAATGAACTCACTTGCACACATAGGGATATTGAGTATCTTGGTCATCCTAACAGATTCATACCTTGTCAAAAAGTCCTGCATGGTTAGTATACAACTTTTGATCAGTTGACTAGAGTGTTTGAGTCTCATGAAAACCTCATAGGCCTTCTAGAACATTCATTTTATTCATTCCATTTTATCACATGTATGTCAGTTTCCATTTGCACAAATCCATTACATAGTCTCATGACAATATTCCACATGAATTGATGAATTCTATACTATCTATGGTGCTAACATAGTATGTCATATAGTGTTCATATTCCATCAATACACATCAATAGATCATCCATTTCATTATGCATACACACATTGCATATCATCAAATAACATCATAGTACAACACATGCATCCATCAATGCATCCATAGATCATAACACATAATGCATCTAACGCTCCAAATTATCATAATTGCAAATCAAGAAAACATTTTTGTAACATCAACTAGGGCATTATTGGTATCATACCTCCCCTAATCAGCAATCAAACAGTTAAGCAATCAACCTCAAAAACCCCAAAGGTATCCATAAACCCTTTGGTCACCCAAAAGCTCCAAAGGTATCCATAAACCCTTTGGTCACCCCAAATGCCCCAATGGCATCCACTAAGTCCATTGGTCATAATAACAACATGTTTAATCCAAATCAACAATGGATAACTTAATCAAGTTAATCATGTTCATCTTGTGAATCATTGCCAAAGACAATCATGCACCCCCTTTGCTTGGGGCAAATAAGCAAAAGATCAAAAGCAAATTCAAGCAAACTAGTAAGCTTATCTCCTATTGCCATCAAGGCTAGGATTTGATTTAAGCTTATCTCCTATTGCCATCAAGGCTAGGATTTGATTTAAGCTTATCTCCTATTGCCATCAAGGCTAGGATTTGATTTAAGCTTATCTCCTATTGCCATCAAGGCTAGGATTTGATTTAAGCTTATCTCCTAATTGCCATCAAGGCTAGGCTAAAGCGTAGACTTGAGCTCGTCTTCCAACTGCCACCAAGGCTAGGATTAGACTTAAGCTTGTTTGCCAATATGCCAAAGAACACCAAAATCAAGTTCCTTAACTTGTTGAAGGCATTAATTTCGAGAGGCATACCCTTTCCATGGTTGGGGCATCCAATGTTGATGAGGTATTCTTCTATGAAATCTCATCAAAACTAAAAAAATTAAAAACAATTAAAACACAACAAAAACAACACAAAAAGCTAAAGAAAAGATCCAAAACCCACCAAAATTAAGTCAAATATGGGTCAAGTGACTCGTCGCTTTTCTCACTAGGTCATTCCCTCATCGACTCATCGCTTGAGGGGGTAGTCATACTCAGTCCAAATCAACAAGCACACACTCAATTATGCGAATTGTGTTCATTCAACGAATCTTCGATAAAGACAATCATGCTCCTGCTTGGGGCAGCAAACAAGCACACAATATCACATCATAACGCTTGATATTAATGGCATCATGAAGTCATGATGTACAATGTTAAAGCATAGGCATGCTCATTTAATGAGTCAAAAACAAGGATTCAAGAACACACGCCCTTTCCATGATTGGGGCATCTAAAGTTGGTTAGGTTATCGAGTAACCTTAATCATTCAACATTTTGGTCATCTATTTTTGCTCAGCGCTGTGCTGCACACAATGCATCTCAAAAAGGGGCATCTATAGACACTAAAATATGGTTAATCCGATTAAGCACCCACAAAAAATGATCAAATTGACATCATATGGCCCCTTGGGCAGCCCTCAGGAGGCTCACA
This sequence comes from Wollemia nobilis, assembly GCA_028583015.1. Lineage (NCBI taxonomy): Eukaryota > Viridiplantae > Streptophyta > Pinopsida > Araucariales > Araucariaceae > Wollemia > Wollemia nobilis. The sequence continues at coordinate 10,901,126 of JAQPPZ010001925.1, forward strand.
ATGGTTCTAGCCACTCCGAAAAGGTTTTTGGAGGCACCCTGGCCCAAAATTCACCATCGTCCCACCCTGGGATGGTGGTAGATTCCCACCATCCCACCCTGGGATGGTGGTGAGCCATCGTCCCAGGGTGGGACGGTGAGCAAGTTTGACCCAAAAAAAGTCAAATCTAGGCCAAATGGCACCCAAAAACTGCCATTTAGCATGCCATATGGAGCATGCGGGTCAGAGGGCACTGAAGCCTTATGACACACTTCTTAATGGAGGCCCAAATTGGAGATTCTCTTCCACACCCATTGCATGCCTCCCTTTTGACAAGTGGCACCTCCTGCCATGCATGCCCTTGCATGCCTTTTTGCACATGAGCCCCTTTGGGCTATAAAATGGATTCAATATCCACACAAAACACATATATAATAGGAGTTCTAGGATATGCAATGGAGTGCTTCCGAGATTTCCCCTCACCTTATTGCACCTTTTTGCCCTCGAAATCTCTCTTTTGCCAAGGAGGTTACCGGGTGACTTCAAGAAGGTAATCCGAGCATAACTTTTCCATCCGGGTGAATTTCTTCACCAAATTTGATGACAACACACCTTATATTGTTTAGGAACATCTTCTAGTGATTTTGGTAGCAAAAAGTGGCCGGAATTGGTGGGTATCCCCTCCTAGGGTGCCCCCAAAATAGTTGCAATCACCACCGTCCCCCCTGGGACGAGGGTAAATTATTACACAATTTCACTACTTTTTTTAATTATTATTTTTCTATATTATCCCATGATGCTACAGTTCAAATTTCAGGTGATTTGGAGTTAAATTGACAAAGTTATAGCATTTTTAAGTTTTTGCAGGCTCGTAGGGCCCATCCGGGCACCCCAATTTGATGCAGGTGGATCTGGGCCCCAATTTGAAAATATAATCATATGGGTTGTCTTGAAATGTCAATTTATGCATACTGTCCAAATTTCATGAGTTTTGGATATGTTTAGGTTCGGGATTTGCTTGTCTTCTTCTTCGTAGGTTGCAGGCGGGCGGTGCCAAATCGAGGGGTCTACAGATGCAATTTCTGATATTTTTTTGGTGATATCCTCTCAAAACATCCTCTTTAACATCTCTGCAAATTTTCAAGTCATTTGGACATGTTTTGATATATTTTTAATATATGCGCTATTTTGCCCCTATGGGGATTGCATGTTTTCACCATACACCCTTGCTATTTGACCCCTTTGGCTTCCTTGTGTGTAGGTGCAGGTTCTTAGAAGGCATTGGGAAGGAATATCAGACATCAGAGATCGAATATACAAGTAGTGGTGGCATTGGCCCGCCCACCTCGATTGTGGGTATGAGGAAAAACATTGGATGTGCACCCTGATTCCTTGGAGGAATTGATCCTTGGGCACCCAAAATATTGTAACAATTGTATCACATTTTGAGCCCTCAAGGGGACTGTTGTGTAACCTTGGATCTGATCCACCCAATTAATAAATAAGACACTTGTTTCATTTCATTCTTTATTGCTTGGTATTGCTTCATTTTCATATGCATGCTTCCGTTTGATGCTCATGTGCAAGATGGGATAGATACACATATTTTTTCTCTTCATTAGGTGCACCGATTTTCCCTACTTCATATAGGAATTTGAAAGAAAATGTGGGCAAAAATAAGATAAAACAAAATCCCAAGTCAGTTATCGTTGAAACCCCTACTCCCATGGAAGTAGAGGAAATTCAAGAAAGAGTCGAAGAGGCACCTCAGCCTACTTCACCCATGTATTCAGTAGGGTCATCTGCACCATATGTGACCATCCATTTGGTTAATCCTAGGTTAGGGGAATACATTGTATAGAATGTGATGTTCACACCGATTATCAAGACTACGCACGATATGGGTCGACCACGAGCCCATCACCTTCCCATAGGGACGGTGGAACCATTGGGGGTACCACCCAACCATACTAACTTCATCTATGGAGATCTAGACTAGATCACATCTCCCGTGCCCATGGATGAAGACAATAATGAACCATTTTCCATGAATGTTCATTATCTTTCTAACCTGGACTATGCCATGCGATACTTTGAGCGTTACCATTGACATGGTTACAGTCTCATACTATTCAATCAGGGGTGTAAGAAACCTATAGAACCACAGTATCAGTTACCTACTGATAGGTTCAGGTTGGGATTCTATAGTGGAGGACAGGCAAAACTCTGTGCAATATATTTAGACCACCTGTACCTCAGTCTGGGGGGTGAGGTTGACTTCAATCCGTATCACCCTGATCCTTCTGCGTTCTAGAGGGATAACCAGATGGTGTCTTATGTCACCATAGCACCACCTAAGACATATCATGAGGATATCTTGGTGGATGCCAGTCCAGATGATTTACCAAGAGAAAAATTTGGTCAATAAATCCATGGAGCAGCCGACGACATGGGCATGTAGGGTGTAAGATGTTATCATAGTGATATATCCTGAGTTGGAAAGGAATTATGACAAGGATATAGCAGAGTCCATATTTGAGATAGGTAGAACTAGATGTAGTGAAGGATAGGATAGTGATTCCTCACCCGACGATCAGTCATAGGATGAGGCTAAGCCGATTTATTCGATAGTATCGTATTTACGGTGCTTATACTTGATCTTATTGAACAACGATGATAGTGATTAGGAGATAGCCTATATAGGGCTAAATTTTCTAGAACATCCCATTCCAGTGGGGGTGAATGAGGGCTTGTATTATGATAGCGATGAAGAAGATGATACAGAGAGATTCTACTTAGGACCTCCCTACTTACACTATCACAATGCACCGTATATGGCTGAGGACATGCGCAAAGAGATTAGCCTCCATCCTCACCTCAGAGGGAGAGAACCAAATATTAATATTTTATCATATGGTTTTTCTTGATCTTTCGACATACATGGAGCTCTGTGAGCCCAGTGATCCCATCCAAAAATATATTCATAGACCGGATCTGGAGATCCCCATACCCTCGAAACCACATCTCAGGGATGGTAGTTTTGATAATTATGAGTCACTTGCACGTGGTGCTGGAGATATGATCCATTTCATCAACATGGTCTCCATTGATTTGACCAATCCACTCCATAATCCAACCAATCCATCCAAACCATTGCATTTAAATCTAGATGCTATCGATTGGGATCACGTTGATTCACCTCTAGAGCCTGAATATTTCTTCTCTAATGAAGAAATGTTGCAACCTTTCCATTTTGTGCCAAGCTATGCACATGATGTCTATCATGTTGAGGATGCTTCCAATGAGGAACCTATAAACCCAACATATGACATCCACTTGATCCCTACGCCTCACCATATTAAGGAGGGATCCCATATGTCAGTAGAGGAAACCTTTGAAGTGGATATTAGTAATGATCCCACCAATCCAAGGAAGGTTAAATTTGGAGAAATTTTGACTCTTGATGAGTGTGCTATCCTCATCCCTCTACTGAGAGAGACCTGCTCTCTTTGCTTGGACTTACAAGGATATGTCGGGTCTAGATCCAAATTTGGTTACTCATAACCTTTTGCTAGATCTGTCAAAGAATCCAATCAAGTAGAAACTCAGGAAGATACATCCAATAGTAGCCTTAATGGTTAAGGATGAGTTGCAAAATATTTTGGACGTAGATTTTGTTATCTCCATCGACTATCCGGAATGGGTATCCAATATGGTGCCTGTAGGAAAACCTGATGGAAGGATTCGTATTTGTACAGATTTTAGAGACCTGAACAAGGCAACACCAAAGGATTCATTTTTGTTCTCGAATATTGATGCTCTTGTAGATGCAAATGTAGGTCATGAGATGCTTTCCTTAATGGAAAGTTTGTTTGGTTACAATCAAATTTGGATTAAGCTCAAAGGCCAGCATAAAATTGTGTTTATAACACCATGGAAAACATTTTGCTATAAAGTTATGCCATTCAGCCTTAAAAATGATGGTGCCACATATCAACAGGATATGACGTATATCTTTCATGACTATATGCATAAAATATTAGAATATTATATGGATGACTTTTTGACCAAGTCATTACTATGTTCTGAGCATGCAGAGGTCCTGAAGAAGGTCTTCGATCACCTGATAGACCACAATATCAGGTTGAATCCTAAGAAGTGCGTGTTTGGAATAACTTCAAGAAAGCTCTTAGGATTCATCATTTCAAAATGAGGCATCAAACTTGACCCAGCAAAGTTCAAGGCTATTCTAGAAATGCGTCCCCCCACAAACATCAAAGAGCTAAGAAGCCTTCAGGGCAAAGTAGCATCCATAAAGCGATTTATCAATCAATTATCAGATAAATATTGACCCATGAATCGACTACTACACAATGGGATCCCATTCAATTGGGATGAGGACTATCGAGCAGCCTTTGCTGAGATAAAGCAATACCTGGCAACGCTACCAGTGCTAGCTCCACCAAGGCCATATGTGCTATTTTTTCTATATATCGGCAACCGACTTTGCACTGGGAACCATGTTAGCCCAAAAGAATGTGTAAATCAAATAACGTGCCATATATTATATTAGCCACACCTTGGTGAGCTATGAGATCAAATATGCATATGTGAAGAAGCTATGTTTAGCAATAGTGTTTGCTACAAATAAATTGCGACACTATATGTTGAGTCATATGACATATGTTATATCCAAACAAAATCCTTTGTAGTATATGATGAGCAAGATATATCATAATACATGTACTACAAAGTGGATCATGCTACTAACAAAATTCTATTTGGAATTCATAAGCCAAAATTCCATTAAGGGATAAGTCATAGCAGATTAGCTGGTTGAGGTGCCTCTCAAAAACAGTAGGCCCCTCACCATAAAGCTTCCTAATGATGCATTCTTTGCTTTATCAAAAGCACCCAGACCTAAAGAACCAGACAAAAAATCCGATATGACCTTGTTATTTGATGGTTCAAAGTGTGAGCAAGGGGGTGGTGTAGGAATAGTATTGTTCACGCCACAAGGAGCTCCAATGCCCTTGTCGTTCAAGTTGGACTTTCCTTGCACTAACAACAATGCTGAATACGAAGCCCTAATTTTGGGTCTCCAAACAACTGTCACCATGAAGATAAAAAGGCTAAATATCTTTGGTGATTCCCTTCTCATTGTGAACCAAGTTAAGGGATTATTTCAATGCCGATGCCCGGTATTGAAAACTTACAAGGATATTTTTGACACATATCTAGCTCGACTGGAATGGTATGACATCGAGGCAATACCTCGTTCATCCAATAGATTCATAGACACAATGGCATATTTGGTATCTCTAATCCCTTAGAATCCATCTATCAATTTTACTACCATCCATGTAAAAACGTTGTCACACGCAGTTGTGCAACATGAAGCATTGGACAATAAAGAGTCAATCAACATGATTCATGTAGAACCAAATCATGTGTTGTTCTATAGAGCCAAAGAATTTCTGAAGAGAGCATCCTAGGGGTCTTTGATCTCATAGGATCCGATGGGGAGTGGCACTACCATTCACCACAGGGTTGTTTTCCAATCTGCATTTGCAAATGTAGAACCACAGGGGGAGCATGTTGTCTTGTCAGTCGAGGCTAAAGCTTATCATAACTGGATATCACAAATATGTGACTTCCTTAGACTTGGTGTAATCCCTCAAGGATTATCACATGCCGCAAGATGCACATTAAAATAAAAAGTGACAAAGTATGTCTTGTTAGCAGACATTCTATACTGTAGAAGCTACGATGGAGTTCTCCTTCGTTGTCTTGAGCCCCAAGAGTCATCTTGGGAAATTTCAAAAGCTCACGATAGTACGTGCAGTGGCCATTTTAGTGGTATGGCTATCATCAAATGCATCCTTTGAATGGGTTATTATTGGTCCACTATGGAGAAGGATTGCAATGTGTATGTCAGGAAATGCGTTAAATATCAGTATCATTCTAATCTTACACACCTGTCATCATAGGCCTTACAACCCATTCAAGCGGCTTGGCCATTTGCTCAATGGGGACTCGATCTCATAGGCAATATCTCTCCATCATTGGATCGATATACTTTTATTATTACGACTACTAAGTATTTCACTAAGTGGGTGGAGGCTATTCCCTTAACAACGACAATCGGAGCGCGTATTGTTGAGTTTATACTCACCAATATCATTAGTCATTTTGGGATACCATACAAGATAGTTTTGGATAATGGAAAGTCATTTAAAAATAAAACTGTGAGAGCTTTGATGTATAAGTATAGAATCAAACACAATTTTGCGACTCCTTATTATCCGCAAGCAAACAAGTAGTCTAAAGCTTCAAATAAGACAGTGGTCTCCATCTTGAAAAATATGGTACAAGAGCACCACAAAGATTGGCATATCCAGCTGCATCTTGCATTATGGGATTACAAGAATAGCATTCAGACACCCACTAGGGCAATTATGTTTTCACTAGTATATGGTGTTGAGGCCATTATGCACCTAGAGTTGAAAATTTTAATGTTGCACGTCATATTGAAAGGGTTCATCGATGACAACACCACATGGCAATCTCACCTAGATCAATTGATGTTACTTGATGAACATCGCGTGAATGCCCTCAAGCACCTTCGCATTTATCAAGAGCGCTTAAAACGATCTTACAATAGCAAATTCCATATGAGAGACTTTGAGGTTGGTGATCTTATGCTAAAAGAGAACCAACAGAACTCAAATTTACCTCCAAAAATACGAGATAAATTTGTGGCTAACTGGTTGGATCCTTATATGATCTCAGAGAAGATTGAACCTGGGATATATCACTTGACATCGCTTGGAGGAGTTGAAGGAGCTTAACCTCTCAATATCGTTCATCTTAAAGCGTTTTATGCCTAAGAACCAGAAAATGCTCCAAAGGCATCTGTAAGCCCTTTGGTCATTCAAAAAAAGCTCCAAAGGCATATGTAAGCCCTTTGGCCACTCAAAAAAGGCTCCAAGGGTTTCTCAAAACCGCTTGGTCAATCCCAGGCTCCAAGGGTTTCTCAAAACCGCTTGGTCAATCCCAGGCTCCAAGGGTTTCTCAAAACCACTTGGTCAATCCCAAAAGGCTCCAAGGGTTTCTCAAAACCGCTTGGTCAATCCAAAAAGGCTCCAAGGGTTTCTCAAAACCGCTTGGTCAATCCCAAAAGGCTCCAAAGGTTTTCTTAAAACCGCTTGGTCAATCCTAAAAATCTCCAAGGGTTTCTTAAAACCACTTGGTCAATCCCAAAAGGCTCCAAAGGCATCTGTTAGCTCTTTGGTCAAACCAAAATGTTAAAATAAAAAAAAAATGGAAAAATATAGAAAATAAAAAATATTTGTGTTTCATATGCAGCATTGCATTTCATTTCATTGCATTGCATTAGGTAGATTCATCCATCGCACTTATATTGTAACAAATTATGTTAAAAATATTACAAACGACACCATGTTTGTATTTCAATCATGCATCTATGCACTATATTTTTCATCCATTCACCCTTGTGAGTAATTTTGTTTTTCAACACAACCCATCTTGTTGCTATGAATAATATACTAGGGTTTTCTGGTCATTCAACCATACCTAGTGGTCTTCTCAAGAGTTGATAGAAATATTGCTTTGCTTTTGTAGTTGAGGTCTAGTTAGTATAGCCCTTAGCATATCATAATCCTATCAGTAATCAACAAATTAAACAATCCTAATAAGGACTAAGGGAATATGAAAACCACGAAGTATTTTCAGGTATCCTGAGGTGAAAAGAGTTATTCTTGCTTATCCCCCTGTGCGAATGGTATGGGAAATGTTGGCAATTGGCAAAAAGACAAGTTTGTTCCCTACCTAAAATCCCTTGCTTACATTAAAATGAGCAATATCCCAAAGTGATATCCCAGATCAATCCTCCAGATTGATATCCTATATTGATATCATAGATCGACATCCCATATTTATATCCCACATTGATATCATAATATCGATATCCCAAAAATAGTTCCCCAAAGTAAAATCCCCAAATGAAGTTTTTGAAGAAAATTATCAAATTTAAATTCCAAAAAGTTAGATCAAATGAAGATCAAATTGTACAAAGAAAGTAGAATCAGTATCAAATCCCTTGCTCAAAATAAAAAGAAAAAGAGAAAGTACAAAATAAACAGTTATTTTTATCACTATAGTACAAAAATAAATAGTGATTTTTATCACTAATATGAGGAAGTATCCTAAAAAATTGAAGAAAATAAAGGGGTGAACTTGAATCCCTGAAATTGCCAGCACTACTGTACCTTATACATGATGATATGTCTGATACAATAGCACCTCGCTTTTGTGTAGACCAATGTTTGAATGTGGAAGAGCTAGCTTCAGGTGTCGTGTATCGCCTAGTGGTCTAGTCCAACTAAAATCTAAACCTAGGATTGGGTAAGACATTTGCAGACCCCCGATCCTAGCAACAAGTTGAAATAATCCCACCTGACATCGAGGTATGCTTGTGCCTTATCAAATATACTCACTTGCACACATAGGGATAATGAACAGTTAGGGCCTATCCTAGCGAAAATCTTATGTTTCAAAAGTCTAGTGTGACTAATATACAAATTTTGATAAGTCAACTAGGGTGTTTTTTGAGTCTCATGGTAAACCTCAAAAATTCCCAAATAGCAAAAATTAAATTTTCAAATGCAATCATCAAAATCAATTTCTTTTTATGATATTTTGTTTATTAGAATTATGTTTATTATATGATTAGATACCGGATGGATGTCAAAAATTATATTTAGACGGCCACTGATTATATTATACTTATTATTTTAATTCACAAAATCTTATGAACAAAAAACATATATCATTACATATCACATATGGGTGTATTTTATTTCACAAAGAGATGAAGCAATTACAATCAATGATTGTTATACATTTTGTGGTGTCATCCATTAGATTGTTCAAACCTCATATCATATTGCATACATTGTGTTTTAAGTGATTAAAACATACATGTCCATTTAAAATAAATCAATATCATAAAAAATACATGCAATACATACATGGCACGAATCATGTCATAAACAACATAAAGTAAATGCATACAAGTGAAGCATATCAGAACTGCATTAAACATAAAATATTGCATTCATATACATAGCATCATAAAGTAATCCATCTACGCATGTATATCACTATATCTACATCATATAGCTAGTGCATGTCATCATTACATCACATAATATATCTATAAATCAAATATCTGCATTGCATCCATGTGCATAACATAAACATAAAATACCAAAAATAAAATACACATATAATGATATGAACTGTGATATCATATAAATATGTGTCAAAGAGTACATAGTGTCAAGGTATATCAAAATGCTTGTAGGCTACAACTGTGTAGGTCCTCGACCTTACACTCAAAACTGGTACAAAAATAATCTCTGAAGATCTATACTAAATTGGGCCTACACCCCCAAGCTGTGAGGCACCTCCATCACCTCCACCATCCTTGTGAGTCCTCTGTGAGCTATAACCATGAGTACTCAAGGACCTATGAGTCGTCTCAGTCTTGTGCATCATGTGGCTCAAGTTGGCAGAAGACTTCCCTATCTCCCTGGTCCTGGATCTAGTCCTCTGAGTCCCTGTAGTGTGGGTATCCTCTGGTACCTCCCAACCTATTATCTTGATGTAGCCCTCCAACTAGGATATGTGATCTATGCATGTTGTATCTCACTCATTACCCTCCTCCACAAGGGAATGAAGCCTCCTAATCTCTACCATGGGGTCACGACCTGTTGGTAGTAGAGAAGATGGTGTTGCGAGAGACACCATGATAGCCTGTGTAGATGATGGGTCCCTCATAACTGCCCTCAGTAGGTCCCTCTCAATAGTCATGGCACTCCACTATGCCTATGCCACATCTCACTCACCTATGAGCTATGTGATCCTTGTGTTTATGGAATCTACCTATGCTCAGAGAGCTATCCTCTCCTCCTCGTATCCCTACCATTGCTACTGACCATGAGTAAGGTTTGCATCTATAGTGGTGATGACAGTATATCTGTGTAGAATTCGAGTCTACAGTATCCCAACCTAGCTTTGGAGGTCAAAAATTTGGGCTCTCATCTAACACCTCTTCCTCTACCTCCACCTGTGGACCCTCCTCTGCAATGGCCCCTATACCCCATGCACCCTCTATCCTCTAGTGGGTCCTGCATCCATGAGGGTCCACCTCTACATTGTATATGCCCTCTACTATGAATCCTCTAGCAGGTCGGCCTAGAGGACCCTCTCCATGCCACTAGAAGTTAGCCCACCAACCGTCGTAGTCAGGAGTAGTGCCTGCATCTGCCTAGCCTGACTCTTGAAAGTCATTGTCCTCATCTCCTAGGGGAGTAACCTAGGGCCATGTCACGTCCATCTCAAGGACCAAATGTCTATAGATAGTAGGCATATCTAGTACATCCTGCCTAATCCCAAGCTACCTTAGGATGAGAGAGTAGAAGTGATACTCACATATGTCGACCTTCTGACTGATGACCCATCTATCTCTGCACACTCGATGCAGGTACCTGTCTACCTCTGTCTAGACTAGACAGTCCATGTATGGTCACCATCGTATGTGCTGAGGACGGAGCTATACGAATATGCCAATGTAAATATCTAGATCTCCTACATGAGACCTACTCCTGAAGCCCTCTTGCTCCCAGGTCTAGCAGGCGACGTAGCACTGATGCACATCAACAATCTCAGTAATTATCATAGTTAAATCAATGGGGCACTCAATAAGGATGTGCTACCAGCCCCAAACCTAGATGAGGATGTTGTAGCTAATGTCGAATCTAATCCAACATGTGATATGATATAGCTTGCGATAGAGATATGCTAGTAGGGAGCTCCCCCACGATAGAATGAGAGGATATCAGGTCGAGCTCATCACCACCTATGTAGTTTGAGCTAGGAGGTTCTAAGGGAACCTCGTGCCTAAAGAATTTGGGAGGACTATCTGGATAATTAGGAGCATAAACATAGCCTATCATTGTGAGAATAACTGGATCTTGTGCCACTCTCCAACATGGATACCCCTATGGGCATTATGGTCCTATGCCTTTGTACTCCAAGCACCAAAGATAAAATCAAATAAAATCCTCCTGGCTATGGTAGGAGAAAACGTGATGGCCCCACAATCAATGGGAAATCGAAAGATGTGATACACATCCTACAAAGTAACATTCATTTCACTCATCGATATGTGAAATGTGTTAGTCTGCGCATCCCAGTGATGGGCCAAGGCAGTCATATATGCCTAATCGATATGGATGGAGGGGAGGTTCAATAAGTAATCGAACCCCATAGCAGTGAACCACTCTCGCTCCCCAAAAGTGAGATCATCGTGAAGGTCGCAAAGGAGATCGGTCTCCCTCGCTCTGTTGGTCAAAGTTTGAGTGGCAACAAAAAATAAACAACAATAAACAATCAAAAAATAATTCTAAAATATCAAAAAAAATCAAAAAATGCATAAAAACATAAAAAAATTTAAAAAACATGATCACCAATTTCAAAAACATCATAAAATCATTCCAAATATGCAATAAATGGCATTAAGTGCCTGGAAAAATTCAATCAAAATAAAAAAATTGGAAAATTTTGAAGAATTTCCTAAAATTTTGGGCACCGCGGATCGAAACTGCAATCGGCCCAACGGTCAAAAATTTGACTATTGGGATTTGAATCCCATCGTGGCTAACATCTGTGGTCCCCAATCTGCCAATTGGGGCCTATGGCTGCCACCCACGACTAGGGAGCCAAACCCTAAATGGGCATGCCCTTCCCGAAAAAGCCCCCTAAAAATTAAACTAAACCCCCCAATCTAACTAACCTATGCTAAAGCTAACTACAGTGAAGTTCGTTACCAACGGTTTAGTGTAGTTCATTTACCGATTAATTAATGAGGTTAATTTTACACCCGGTAATGACATGCAAGATCTCAGTTTTTGAGTTACCTTAGAAGCGCTAACTCCTCCACTGGTCGAGGCTTCTGGTTGATCCACCATCGGTGTGGAATGTCAGGAATCGGTAGAGTTTTTGGCAGTGTTCCATGTCAAAAAATAGTTTTTACCTCCCAAAGCTCTTAGTTTTACTGGCAGATGCAGGTAAATAATGAAAATTTACAAAGCAAAAAATATTTATATAATTTTCCATTTTGGTGTGGCCTGCATTTGACATTCGGGGTCCCCAGATTAGGGTTTTTCGCCCACGTTTGACATCCACGGTTAAGAAATTGGCCCACATTTAACAGGCGTGATTAGTAAACTACATTAATTGCTCCAAATTCCCACTGTGGAGAGCTTTAAAAGGTCAAATCAATGATATTAATCAGACCAAATAATTAAAAAAGTTCAAAATTAACAAAAAAATCAAATAAATCAAAAGCAAAATGCACCTCGTATTCAGTTATTTACCCTATACACTTGGTAGTTGCAGTGACTTGCGATCCATGCAATCCGGAAATATGAGTAAATTACCATAAGGACAATTGGGGTAAATTCGTCATTTTTGAATGGTTGTCTCATTTCAATCCCTAAGAAGGTCTACACAGTCGGATTGCTCCATGGGAACGAGATATTTATCACGATTCTCCTTTGACACTTTTTAGCATATCATCGACATTATGATTCACTACAAGCCTAATAGGCATTGCTAGCATTTCGATTCCATAAGAAGGCCTTCATGGCTAGACCACTCCATAGGATAGGAATAGGCAATTACTCTAAATGGTGTAATCATAGCTGATTAGGCCTTGCCAAGTATTCAAATTCTAAATCTTAATTTGTACAATGATCATTCATAATGGTCAAGCGACCTCATCACTTCATTTAATTGTCATTATCCTCATCGACTTATCTCTTGAGGGGTAAGTCATGATATCAATTTTCATAATCAAAATCAATAGAAGATCCCTTGATCTTGTCAAAATTGTGTTCATACTTATGAATAATTGCTAAATACTATCATAATATTACCCCTTTGCTTGGGGAAAATAGAAAATATGAAAGTTAGTTTGTAACTCTCATCCTTTCGGATTGACAGGCATGAAAGCTGTTGGCAATTTTGGGTACTTTGGGTACATTGCCTTTGCTCAAGTGTATAAGTTGTCATTGATGTCAAGAAGATTTTGAAGGAATTTGATTTGATGTAAAATAATTTGTTTTGATGAAGGTTACGGCATGACAAGTTCGAAAGAAAGCAAGTTAGAAAAGTGTCGCGATATCGCGACATGTCGCATTTTCGTGACTTAAGCAAGAGAGAGAAAGCAAGTTAGAAAAGTGTCGTGATATCGCGACATGTCGCAGTTTCATGACTCAAAGAGGAGAGAGAATGTTCGGAGTTAGAAATGTCACGATTTCGTGACATATTGCAAGGAAGGTTGAACGGACGAAAAAGTGTCACGATTTCGTGACATGTTGCAGGAGAGAGAGTCCGAAAGAAAAAGTGTCACGATTTCGTGACATAATGCAGGAGAGAGAGTCCGGGAGAAAAAGTGTCGCGATATCGCGACATGTCGGGTTTTCGCGACCCAAAGAAAAGAAAAGCGCTAAGGAGAAAAAGTGTCACGATTTCACGACAAGTCAGAAGACAAAGTGGAAGCAAGATAAAGTGTCGCGATTTCACGACATGCTATAGAACTCGAAGTGAGAACTGTCGTGATTTCGTGACATGCAGCAAAGGGAAGAGTCTGAAATGAGAAGCGTCGCGATTTCGTGACAGGTTGCAAAGAAGACGTACGGAAGCTGAAAGCGTCACGATTTCGCGATAGGTTGCAAAGAAAGCGTATGGAAAGTTGATAGCGTCACGATTTCGTGACAGGTTGAAGAGAAAGCAAACAGATGCAAAAAGTGTCATGATTTCATGACAGATCGAGATGGCAGCGTTTGGTTGGAGAAAGTGTCACGATTTCACGACAAAAACAAAAAGGAAGTCTAAGGAAGAAAAAGTGTCACGATTTCATGACAAAAGCAGAGAGGAAGGCTATGAAGATAAAAGTGTCGCGATATCGCGACAGAAGTGAAGACGAAGTCTGCAGAGGCAAAAGTGTCACGATTTCGTGACAAAAGAAGAAAGGAGGTCGACGAAGGGAGAAGTGTCACGATATCACGACAAAAGCAAAGTTGATGCTGACAAAGGCAAAAGTGTCACGATATCGCGACAAGAGCTTAGTTGAAGTCGACAAAGGTAGAAGTGTCACGATATCGCGACAAAAGCCAAAAGAAAGTGTACGGTTGCAAAGGTGTCACGATATCATGACATGTTGTAGTTTCGTGGCAGAAGCTACAGAAGAGTTACAGAGGCAGTGAAGTCGACAAAGTTAAATTTTAGCCGACAAAAATTAGGGCTTGCAATCGACGTAGATTAGGGTTTGTTTTTGGTATAACAACCGACTAAGATTAAAGTTTTCATCATGTAAATTTTGTTATAAAAGGAGGGCTGTTTGGAGAGTTGATGGATGTGTGATTGGAGTGCGACGTTCGCAGATAGTGCATAGAGCAAGAAGTTTGATCACCGAGAGCAGAGTGCAAATTTGATCGTAGTGTGAAGAGTGCATTTCATCGAATCATTCTAAGTGTGAAAGATCGCAAAGGAAGCAGAGTGTGCGAAGACGATGCCGCTGTGATTGCGCAGAGGTGCAAAGGTTGAAGTTCGATCAAGTGCGGCTGGGATTGCATAGAAAGAGCAGAGGACTTGTGAACTGAGTTTGATAGTTCTATCAGAGAACTTGAGGATAGAGGTGCATTGGTTCTTTGAGAAGAACCTAAGAACAGATTTGGTTGCTGAGCTACTGTGGACGTGATCATAGAAGGCAGAGGTCTCTTAGGCTAAGCATTGAGGACAGGAGGTCTTCGGTGGAAAGGAGTTCCACATGCTGGCAAGAGGTAGAGACAGTTGATCTTCTGAGGGATCATTTCCAGAGCAGAGGGGAAGGTATCTCCTTTGAGCAGAGGCTCATAAATTCAGATTGGGGGAAGGTATCTCCTTTGAGCAGAGGCTCATAAATTTTGTTTGGGGGAAGGTATCTCCTTTGGGCCGAGGCTCATAAACATTGTAATTGGGAAGGATTCCCAAAGAACTTTGAGATAACTTTTAGAGAAAAGTTTTGTGGACGTAGCCCAACCATTCTGGGTGAACCACGTAAAAATTGGTGTCACTTTGTGGATGATATTGTGCATTGTTTTGATATTGTTGTGGGTATATTGCTTTACTATTTTGTAATATAAAAGAAAAAGTAAAAAGAGGTCTTATACTGTTCACCCCCCTCTCAGTATAAGCTTGTGTTCTTCAATTGGTATCAGAGCAGGTTACTTCGAAAAGTTTAACAGCTTGAAGGAAAAGCTAGTAAAGAACACAATGGATTATTCAAGTGGCAATGCAGCACCTATTCTTGATGGGTCAAATTTTGGTCTTTGGAGTGCAAGGATGAAGGTTCATCTAATGGCACTTGGTAATGAGGTATGGGAAGTAATTGAAGATGAGTACACTATTCCTAGTACATGGTCCAAATACTAAAGAAGAAAGGCTCCTACATCACAACAATTCAAAAGCAATGAACGCAATCCTAAAAGGCTTATAGAAAGTAGATCTCACCAAAGTAATTCACTGCAAGACAACTAGTGAAATGTGGAAACAATTGCAGGTGGTTCATACAGGTGATACAAATGTTAGAAAGGCCAAGTTGAGACACTTCAAAGGTATGTTTGAACAACTCAAGATGAATGATGATGAAAATATTAGTGACTACATGCTTCGTATGGATGAGGTTGTTAACTCCATGAAAGACTTAGGTCTTGAGCTTGCTGAAAATGATGTTTGTGATAAGATTTTAAGATCTCTTCCTAATAGATTTAGTGAAAATATTTCTGCTATTGAGGAAGCTAAAGATTTGGATAAGTTGAAAAAGGATGAGCTCCATAGTATACTTGCAGCATTTGAGTTGAGAACTCAAGTGAAGGTTGATGTCAAGAAAGAGGCATCTTTCAAGGCTACCAAGAAATCCAAGGGTAAACAACTTCAAGAGAGTGATGAGTCTTCTAGTGATGAAGAGGCATATTACAGCAAGAAAGGCAAGTTCTCTAGAAAGCACAAAAGCATGAAAAATATAAGATGTTTCAATTGTGGAAAGTTTGGTCATTATGCTACTAACTGTACTATTCTCAAGAATGAAAGTGATGAAGATAAACAGGATTCTAAGAGCAAGGATTCTGAAAAGCACAAGCATCACAGGAAGAACAAAGATGAGCACAACGATCAAGGAAAGAGGTATTCTCACAAGCACAAGAAGAGTTTCTACCTAGACAAAGCAAGTAAGTGTTCTAGTAGTGATAGTGAAAGTTCTTCAAGTGATAATGAAAATGAGATGTTGTTCATATCTGAAAAAGAGGAAGAACCGAAACATAGATTCATTATCATGAAATGTCTTAGATGTGGAAATTTTGGTCACCTTGAGGATGATTGCACAAATAATGATTTGGTTTCTAGTATGTATGAGGATGCTTCAGAAAACTATAAGGAAGATGCATGTATGGTTTTTGAAAAGGGTAGCACCTCTAGTGATAAGAAATCTGAAAAAGGCTTTGATGATTCAGAAAGCAAACAAATAAAGGATCTTGAAAGTGAACTTATTAATGCTCTTAGTGCTTTGAAAAAGGAAAGAAAGAAGAATGATAGACTCAAGGATAAGTTAGATGAATGTTGTATGGAGAGAGATGATCTTATAGAAAATCTTGATTTCTCTATAGCTAAGACGCAAGAACTCAAGGATGAGTTAGAGTCTAAGGTTCTTGAGTATAGTGAGTTGGAACAGAAAATGGCTTCTTTGAAAGAGGAAACTAAAGAGTACAAGGATAAGCTTTACAGGTTTCAAGATAGCTCCAAAAAGGTTAAGTCACTCATCAAAGGTCAAAGAAAAACAATAGATAAAATAGGCCTTGGTTTTGTTAAGCCTCACAAGGAACAAGTTGGAGAGTCTAGTAAGAGACTCCAAAAGGAAGAGAGTTCTGATGAGGAAAGTATTTCAGATCATGAGTTCTTGAATGATAGATGCGTAGAAATAGAAAACAGAATTCAGGATGAGAAGAAGAAGTTTTCAGGACCCAAGAGGTCGAATAAAGGAAAATTTCATGACAGATGTTTTGCGTGTCACAGGTTTGGTCACATGGCTTCACATTGCATGACTCAAGTAAGGAAGGTAAATAACAGTTTCAGAGGTGGTAATTTCTTTCAAGGGTATTGCTACTCTTGTAAACAGTTTGGGCATAAGGCAATTTTTTGCAAGGCTAATAACAGGAACAAGGTTAGTCGTAACAAGCGTGGATTCAAAGAATAGGTATGCCTAAAAGAAATAACATTGTTACTTGTTATAAGTGCAACAATGAAGGTCACACAGCTAGACAGTGTAGAGCTGAACTTCCAAGGTACAAGAACAGGAACAATGGTATGAACAGGTCCAAGGATCAAGGCATGGATAAGAACAGGAATGATAACAGGGACAGGAACAAGAACAGGA
Source organism: Wollemia nobilis (assembly GCA_028583015.1). Taxonomy (NCBI): domain Eukaryota; kingdom Viridiplantae; phylum Streptophyta; class Pinopsida; order Araucariales; family Araucariaceae; genus Wollemia; species Wollemia nobilis. The sequence goes on from JAQPPZ010001925.1 coordinate 10,918,665, forward strand.
ATATGGACAAAGAGTTCAAGAGAAGGCCCGACAAGGAAATTATAGACGCTGATGATGATCGGTGCCTAATGGGAGTTTTACTCCCACCCCGGAATTAATCACCTCATCAGGAGGTGGGGGAGGGACTAAGCTAAGAGGCCCATTCTTAGTCCCGAGCCCCAAAGGTGACCCTTTGCCATTGATGACAAAGGGGGAGAGATATGAGTAAGGGGGAGAGCTTCAAGTGAAGAGGAAAGCTTCAAGTCAGGGGGAGAAAAACTTCAAAGGAAGATTCTCGGTTGTGGGCATAGTTTCTCAGTTGTTAGCATAGTCGGTTTTAGTTTTGGCTCTTGAGACATGTTTTCAGTAAAGGTTTGCCATCAATGACAAAGGGGGAGATTGTTGGCAATTTTGGGTACTTTGGGTACATTGCCTTTGCTCAAGTGTATAAGTTGTCATTGATGTCAAGAAGCTTTTGAAGGAATTTGATTTGATGTAAAATAATTTGTTTTGATGAAGGTTACGACATGACAGGTTCGAAAGAAAGCAAGTTAGAAAAGTGTCGCGATATCGCGACATGTCGCATTTTCGTGACTTAAGCAGGAGAGAGAAAGCAAGTTAGAAAAGTGTCACGATATCGCGACATGTCGCAGTTTCTGGACTCAAAGAGGAGAGAGAATGTTCGGAGTCAGAAATGTCACGATTTCGTGACATATTGCAAGGAAGGTTGAACGGACGAAAAAGTGTCATGATTTCGCGACATGTTGCAAGAGAGAGAGTCCGAAAGAAAAAGTGTCATGATTTCATGACATAATGCAGGAGAGAGAGTCCGGGAGAAAAAGTGTCACGATATCGTGACATGTCGGGTTTTCACGACCCGAAGAAAAGAAAAGCGCTAAGGAGAAAAAGTGTCACGATTTTGCGACAAGTCAGAAGACAAAGTGGAAGCAAGATAAAGTGTCATGATTTCGCGACATGCTACAGAACTCAAAGTGAGAACTGTCGCGATTTCGTGACATGTAGCAAAGGGAAGAGTCTGAAATGAGAAGCGTCGCGATTTCGCGACAGGTTGCAAAGAAGACGTACGAAAGCTGAAAGCGTCGCGATTTCATGACAAGTTGCAAAGAAAGCATACGAAAAGTTGATAGCGTCATGATTTTGTGACAAGTTGAAGAGAAAGCAAACAGATGCAGAAAGTGTCGTGATTTCACGACAGATCGAGATGGCAGCATTCGGTTGGAGAAAGTGTCACGATTTCACAAAAAAACAAAAAGGAAGTCTAAGGAAGCAAAAGTGTCACGATTTCGTGACAAAAGCAGAGAGGAAGGCTATGAAGATAGAAGTGTCGCGATATCACGACATAAGTGAAGATGAAGTCTGCAGAGGCAGAAGTGTCATGATTTCATGATAAAAGTAGAAAGGAGGTCGACGAAGGGAGAAGTGTCACGATATCGTGACAAAAGCAAAGTTGATGCTGACAAAGGCAGAAGTGATGTGATATCGCGACAAGAGCTTAGTTGAAGTCGACAAAGGCTGAAGTGTCGCGATATCGCGACAAAAGCCAAAAGAAAGTGTATGGTTGCAAAGGTGTCACGATATCGTGACATGTTGTAGTTTCGCGACAGAAGCTACAGAAGAGTTACAGAGGCAGTGAAGCCGACAAAGTTAAATTTTAGCCGATGAAAATTAGGGCTTGCAATCGATGTAGATTAGGGTTTGTTTTTGGTATAACAACCGACTAAGATTAAAGTTTTCATCATGTAAATTTTGTTATAAAAGGAGGGTTGTTTGGAGAGTTGATGGATGTGTGATTGGAGTGCGACGTTCGCAGATAGTGCGTAGAGCAAGAAGTTCGATCGCTGAGAGCAGAGTGCGAATTCGATCGTAGTGTGTAGAGTGCATTTCGTTGAATCATTCTAAGTGTGAAAGATCACAAAGGAAGCAGAGTGTGCGAAGATGATGCCGCTGTGATTGCGCAGAGGTGCAAAGGTTGAAGTTCGATCAAGTGCGGCTGGGATTGCGTAGAAAGAGCAGAGGACTTGTGAACTGAGTTTGATAGTTCTATCAGAGAACTTGAGGACAGAGGTGCATTGGTTCTTTGAGAAGAACCTGAGAACAGATTTGGTTGCTGAGCTACTGTGGACGTGATCATAGAAGGTAGAGGTCTCTTAGGCTAAGCATTGAGGATAGGAGGTCTTCGGTGGAAAGGAGTTCCACATGCTGGCAAGAGGTAGAGACAGTTGATCTTCTGAGGGATCATTTCCAGAGCAGAGGGGAAGGTATCTCCTTTGAGCAGAGGCTCATAAATTCAGATTGGGGGAAGGTATCTCCTTTGAGCAGAGGCTCATAAATTCTATTTGGGGGAAGGTATCTCCTTTGGGCCGAGGCTCATAAACATTGTAATTGGGAAGGATTCCCAAAGAACTTTGAGATAACTTTTAGAGAAAAGTTTTGTGGACGTAGCCCAACCATTCTGGGTGAACCACGTAAAAATTGGTGTCACTTTGTGGATGATATTGTGCATTGTTTTGATATTGTTGTGGGTATATTGCTTTACTATTTTGTAATATAAAAGAAAAAGTAAAAAGAGGTCTTATACTGTTCACCCCCCCTCTCAGTATAAGCTTGTGTTCTTCAAAATCCTACTTGGCATTGATGTTATCCGAATGTCTGATGACGAGTGCAAAATTTTTCAAATTTAAGCCTTCTATCGAGTTAGAAGCAATGATTCGAGGATGCACGTCCTTTTGCTGGTCTCGAGGCATCTAATGTTGATCAGATCAATGATCATCATCCAACCTACAACATCATTTTAGGAGGTCTAGTTTTGCTCAGTATTGCTCAAAATCATAACACATCTCAAAAGTGGCATATGTAGACACATAAAATGTGTAATTTCAAGGTGACTACTCATATGGGATATGCTAGAAGATTATATGGAATACCTTTGGATAGATCCAAGGTTTAGTGGTGGTTTTTACCACTCAATTGGGCACCTTTGCCTAGTTAGTACTAGCCACTACTGACACCCGCGATTAGTAGTGCTCATCGTGCATGTAAACCGCGATCAGAACTCAGAGTCAGTTAGCCTTCATCTGACCCAAAGTTGGTTTCAACGGCAAATTGGTTGCATATTGGAGTGATTTGAGCAAGGAAGGTTCTGGATACTTCCATCCAACTGGCTCAACTGCCCAGTCTTGATCTTGGCTTCATGAGGAAGCCATCCCTAGCACTGGTCCAATGCTATAATATCCCCCTCTGAATTGGGGATAAAGAATGAAGAGAAGTTTATCAATTGAGCAGCGAAGCCCTATCAAATTGCATACTCACCTAGATGCATTGATAGGAACACTTTTTCTGCCCAATTGGAGATCATATTGCAATGGAGGTACTAGGAGCCTAGGAGAGCCAAGAAATTCAAATATATGCAATTGGTGCACAATCTGAGCAATTAAACCACTAAACCTATCAGAGGACACAAAGGTAACCCTTGAACATCAATTTGATAAGGTGGATCAGAGAGGGATCCCTGATTTGGAGGGTAAACCTACTCAGAGCTCCATCACGGCTTTCAGCCACAGGCAACAGTGCCACCCACGTATCAGACCCATGGTGAGAAAATTAGGGGAGATTCCATTTCTATTATTTTTGCGGATTACTTAGTTAGGTTATATTAGCTTTATTACTAGTTTAACTAGCAATTTAGAGACCCTGGCAGATAGATTAATGATTTTTATGCATATTTCTTTCATTGTAGCATTTGACACTCTAATGGGTCTTTTTCATGCTTCCATGCTCCTAGTTTGGTAATCAGGCCATGAGATAGTTAGATTTGCTTTAGCTTATATATTTTATAGTAATCTTCACATGATTTGCATAGTTTTAGCATATTTCTTGCATTTTCTTGATTCTTTCTAGTCATGATATCTTTTGATATATTTTCCTCTAAAAGCCTCATCAAGAGAGGCCTCCTTTGCTTTTAACATGCTTCTTGTTGTTTGGATTAACATGGTCATGCCATTCAATGCAAAAATACCTCTAATCATGGAGAAGAGGGTCATCAACACCCTAGAGCAGTTCATGTCACCTTAGAAGGCATTTTATTCACATCTACCATTGAGAGGGATTAGATCTATCGTAATTGAAGTATCAAAATGGGTATCCCTAAGAGGGACGAATATGTAACTTGACTCAATTTGGAATTAATAAATATTCTTGCATTCTGTTTCCTTTTTTTTTTTCAATTGGTGCATGTTCATTTGTTATCTTTTATCAATTATAATATATCGCATTAGGTGTGGAGCCATTTTTGGTGGTTACACAGGGTTCATGGTAAAGATGATTATGGCTTCACCAAGAGAAATTTTAGGTCATTTGCACCTTCCAAGAACTACAACATAGATTTTACAATTGAAATAATTTTGGGCTTAAGACCAAGTGGTGTAGAATAGAGCTTCTAGGACTCCCTAAGACAAGAAAGAACAAGGATGCTCAAAATTTTCAAAAGGATATGACTACAAAAGTATGGAAAAAGAATATTGAGAAATAAGAAGAGCATTGTAAGTTGGGAGTAGTTTTACTCCCATCCCAAAATTGATCACCTCAAGGAAAGGAGGTGGTGAGGGGGCTATGCTAAATGTCTTATTTTTAGCCCTAAGGAGCCCTTTGCCATTGATGTCAAAAGGGGAGAGATTTCAGTGAGGAGGAGAAGCTTCTCAGGGGGAGCATTTTTGGTATCCAATGTAGTAAAAGGATTTTTTTTAAGGGTTGCCATCAATGAAAAAGGGGGAGACCGTTGGAAATATTGAGTATATTCAGTTGTCATTGATGTCAAAGGTTTTATGTCAAAAAAGCATGGTATAAATGGCAGAATATTATTCAAAAGGGATGAATTTACAAGGTTGGTAAATGGAAAACAAGACATAAGGACTATAATATTTAAATATTATAAAGAGTGATTATAAAGGCCTAAGGACAAAGTTTTATAAAAGAAAGGCCAAAGATTTATTCAGATTAAATCAAGGTTGGGCCACTAAAGGAGTTAAACTTATAATATTTAAATTAAAAAATTTAAACATTATAACCATGCATTTTGGTGCCAACGTTCGAACGAAAGTGTTATAGTCTCAAAGCGCCAACATACCCTCATGTACTTCAAATTCTATATAATTTTTTTGATCTATTTTATTTTAAATAGATATGCTTGGTTAATGTTTTCAATCGAGTGCGCAAATTTCGAATATCCTATCATGCATTGAAACAAAAATGTAAAGCGAGCGAACGAAATATGATTCAAAATTTCTGATTGGGCATTAGTAAGATCGTTCGAAGGAGAATATATTTATTTGTATTCGAAGAAATGGATACAAGCACAATGAGAGCACTCATTTTGGGTAAACGAAGTGGATAATCATAGCAAGGGCATTCGTTTGGGCAAGCATAGTAGGTAAACACCGTGAGTAGTCGTTGTGACCTTGGGAATGAAGAAAAACTAGCACCAGGAAACATTTATTGATAAAATATGCATATTGAATTCTAAAATTTTATTGGACGATGGCAGCATATATTGTGATTCAAAATAGAGTGGTAGTGAAACATATAAAAAGTGATTTGTGAAATTTGATTGGATGGTGGTAACATATACTGTGTTTCAAAGAAATGTGATTGGATGATAGATAATTGTGAGTGCATTTGATATTCTAGGGATACACGCAGCAGGTAACAATGAATGAAAAATTATTGTCACCACGCAGAGATCGATGAAACCTTACGAACATTAGTGTTGAGAGACATCCGCTAACAGTGAAACTACGCACATCCAAAAATAGTGAATGAAAGAGAGGAAAGTGTTCGATCTCCATAGCAAAATTTGAGGAAAGAATAATATTATTTTTGTGCTCCTTGAGTTCCAACAAGTGGAGAAGCCAAACTAGTTCGCTAGGCGGTGTCAGAATGCTGTGAAACAAAATATCATGAGTTCAAATCTCTGCAACACCCATTTTTTCTTGGTGATAAGGAATGAAGGTGTAAAATTATTTTAAATATTATTTTATTCCTTTCATTCTCAAGTGGATGAGTAATCCAGCCAATAGGCTAGGTAGAACATAGGATGCTGTGATGCACGATGTTTAAGGTCAAATCCATTTATGATTATTGAGGTAAGGACAAAAGTTTTAATTTGAGTGAAAGCAGGGATAAGGTGTAAAGGTTTTTGAGTTGTGTTTTTTTGCATGTCATAGAGGGAGAAATAAGGTACAAAGTGGATATTTTATAAGGAGTGATAAGGTTTTATGTTAGTTTTCAAATTATAAATGAGTTAAAAAGATATTTATGATAGTGTGGAGATTTCATTTATGAAATTACAAGGGTTGAGTTTTTTTAAAAAAGCTTTTTATTGTATGGGAGGTACAAGATATAAATTTTAAAGATTTATTGTGCACCTTTAGACAATTTTTTTTCATGTGATATTTATTCAAGAAAATGATATTTTCTAACTTGTTTTGAAGTGGCCAAATAAAGGGAGTTATTTTGAGACAAGTTTTTGAGGGAACATATTCATCAAGGGGGTTTTAGAGGTACGGTGTTAAATCCTACTCAAAGTGGTGTTGTTTGAAGAAAATAGTTTTAAGTCATAAGGTGGAGATATAAGGATTAATTTATGTGCATTGTTGGAAATATTTGTGCTAGAGTGTGAAAGCTAAGTTGTGCTTTATTGTTGAATGAAATTGGAGACACATGTGCTAGGGCTTGAGAACAAAGTTTTGCATCATTTTTGAATAAAATTGGAAACACATGTGCTAGGGTTTGAGAATAAGTTGTGCTTCATTTTTGAATAAAATTGGAAACACATGTGCTAGGGTTTGAGAACAAGTTGTGCATTAGTGTTGAATAAAATTGGGAATAAAAGTGCAAAGTGTTTGAGAACATAAGTGTACATTGTTTTGAGTGATATTGGAAATGAAAATGCAAGAGTTATAGATCAGATTTATGAAGCCAATTTGTGCATCATCATGATTGATTTTGGGAGTATATAAAAAGGACAAACTTGTGCATTGTTCATGATTTATTTTGTGAGTAGATGAGGACTTGTGCATTGTGATTGGTTTTGGAGTGAAGTTGCAAATCAGCAAATACCAAGTCAGTTATCAAGTGCTAGACTAGAGCTACCTTTAAAATATAATAAATGTGAGACATGTGAAAGCAAAAGACTTAATGAATGTGAAGAACATATTGAGAATTTGTTAGTGCATATCATTCTATATATGTTCAAGAGGTTAAATTAATTATGGATAGAATATGTCTAAACTACTTTAGTTGAGGAAAGCACATTGAATAATAGATAAAGCACTTGATGACATCATTATGAAAGATAGATACAAAAATTTCTATACAAGGTTTGGAACAGAGTTGAGCAGGTTGAGGAGGATCTTTGAGCAGGTTTGAGAAGATTTATGAGAAGGTTTGAGCAGAGTTTGGAGCAGGTTTGGTGAGCTATTTTGAGTAGGTTTGGTGAACTATTTTGAGCAATATTGGTGAGCTATTTTGAGTAGGTCCGTTGAGCTATGATTGAAGCATATTTGAGCAAGCCTTGTGTGTAGGCTTGAAGCATATTTGAGCAGGTTTTGATGAGAATATTTGAACAAGCCTTGTGTGTAGGCTTGGAGCATATTTGAGCAGAGTTGAGAACATGTTTAAGAGTAGAGTTAAGCAAGCCTTGTGTATGGTTGGAGCAGGTTTGAGCAAGCTTTGTGTAAATATTAGAGCAAACTAGAGCATAGGGTATTGAGGTCTCTTGTGGATAGAGGTACACTAATAAAAGCAAAGGGAATTGGTGTCTCCTATGGATAGAGGTATAAAAAAATAGAATCAGAGGGGATTGGTGTCTCCTATAGATAGAGGTCCATAAAACCTGAAGTAGAGGGGATTGATGTCTCCTGTGGAGTGGTGTCCACAAAACCTGAAGTAGAGGGGATTAGTGTCTCCTATGGAGTGGTTTTTATGAAATTAAGAGGGGATTGGTGTCTCATGTGGATAGATGTCCACAAATAATAGCAAAGGGTATTGGTGTCTCCTATGGATAGAGTTCCATAAAACTAGAAGTAGAGGGGATTGGTGTCTCTTATGGACTGGTGTCCATAAAATCTGAAGCAGATGGGATTTATGTCTCCTATGGAGTGGTGTCCACGAAATTGAGAGGGGATTGTTGTCTCATATGGATAGAGGTCCACAAAACCAAAATTAGAGGGTATTGGTGTCTCCTATGGAGTGGTGTCCACAAAACTTGAAGCAGAGGGGATTGGTGTCTCCTATGGAGTGGTGTCCATGAACTTGAGAGGGGATTGGTGTCTCCTATGGATAGAGGTCCAAAAAACCTAAAGTAGAGGGGATTGGTGTCTCTTGTGGAGTGGTGTCCATGAACTTGATATGGGATTGGTGTCTCCTTTGGGTTGTTATCTTTAAACATTGTAATAGGTAATTGGTTCCCAAGATATTTATTGAGAAAATTTATAAGAAATATTTTCTCTATGGACGTAGACCACATTGGGTGAACCACATTAAACCCATATATCTTATGTGTGTGATGATCTATGCATTGTTTCATTACTACAATTGATAACATTGTATAATACTACTTTGGAAAGAAAAGTAATTTTTTTTATCTTAAACTATTCACCTCCCCTCTTAGTATAAGCTTGTGTTCTTTAGTAACATGAAGTAAGGCTAAGAAAGACACTTACCTAGAACCTACCAAAGAAAAGTAGAGATGGCAGTTGGTAAAGAAGGTACTTGAATAAGAAGCCAAGAAGGCTAAGTAGGTAAGGCTTGTAGAGAAAAAAGAGTTAAATAAGCCTTGCACATCGAAAGATAAAGAAATTGTATAAAATCTAACAGTACAAGTTTTGAATATAACCATCCAGATAAATATGGCTAGTTTATTGGAATCCATACCATCATTACATAAGGTGATGGAAGAAGAGGTAAAACCATAGAAGATGATCGAAGTCCAGAGCCAACCTGATGTATAACTCAAACGTGAAGCTACTTTAGTCATGAAGCAATTGAAATATATAAGCTTACAATCAGAATCACATAGGTTAAGTGGTTGTAACAATTTGCCAAACATGACCAACCACTTAACTAACATATAACATTATTCTAATCTAGGATGATAACTAACTACTAGATGACAAATGACAACTCTAACATATAACTAAACATCTAATAAACTTAAAAATCTATTTCCAACATGGGCATACTATGCCTCATGTGAATACAAAGTGCAAGAAATAGGAAATTACAATAAAATAATAAATAATAACTTAGGCTTAAATGGATAAGCCTAAGTATCCTCAACACTCTTCCCAACCATCGAAGCATTGGATCCCAATGCTCTAAAAAATTATGAAAATTCATGGTCTATATCATGGTGAGAAATCCAGCAAGCCATGTGTGTAAAGTGACCACGACGGGTGACAACATAAGAAGTGGAAGGACCCTATCGAGTGTGATAAATCTTCATATTGAAAACTCCATCTATAATGAGTAGAAGTTGATGATTAGGTGCCACTACTATTGTGGGACTGATGACAGGATCAGGTACCAAAAGAGGAACCTAAAATGGTGTCTCTAGAAAGCATCACTTATCCAAAGGAAGCCAAACTCTATCTCCAACTTGAGATGAGTGAGGACTATGATTTTTGCACACCACACTCTGCTGCTTCTATGGAGTCTCCTGTAAGTCCTGTGTTATCTTTTCGTAAAGGATCTGTTGGTGCTGATTGAAGGAAGTGACCTTAGCTTGCTCTTCCATGTGTGAAATGGTAGAAGAGGGAAAAACCAAAGGTAAATTCTATGGAGCAAGTGGTTGTGTGTCCATAAGTGTACCCAAAATTATAAAACTATAATGAATGGAATTTTTCTCATGAGCGAGAGTGATGGGTTCCTTAACCATAAGCTCTTATGATTATTTATTTTGTGGAAGTGAAGCTTCTTTTTTATCATGTGCCTTTGATGGTGTTGTTCTTCATTATGTGTGGAACTTATGCAAGTAGGAGCCAAAATGAGTGCTTGACTTAATGGCTTACGAACTTACCTACAACTTAGCATAAAATTTTATGTGGGTGTAGTTATTTTTATTAGGTAGATTTTATCATATAAATCCAATGTGTATGTATTATTTTTAGTATGATATACAACATTCCTATCAAATTGATAAGGTTTACCTAGCAATAGTCCACAAAAATCCATATCTGTGATATCACATATTACTTTATCCATAAAATTATCACCAAAATCAAAAGTCAAGGTGCAAGTGTGTGTGATGTTAGATGTGGAGTCTACATCCTTCCACCCAAGTGCATATGGTTGGTGATGTGGCTTTATGGGAAGCTTCAACTTATCCATAATGGAGTTTGCCATGATTTTATTTTACAATTTGTTATCTATGATACAATCCACATAAAAATCGTGTGTAATGTGGGCTCTAGTGACAAAAAAATGGTCACGATCCTCTTGAGAAAAAATATTCAACATGACGGTAAATTTGTTTAGTTTACCCTTTAAATCAAGATACTCTTCTTTTGTCCCTGTAGCCACAATGGGACCATCATGTGGTTCCTCACTTGTAGGTTGTACAATTAGGGACTTCTTCTTCTTAAAATTTTCAAAAGTAAAGCATTTAGCCTTTGTAAGACCTTGCTTTTTACAAAAATCACAATACATTGTTGAAGAAGAAGAATATTTATAATGAGAATACGAATAATGTGCTTTAGGAGAAGTGGAAGGAGAAGAATTATTAGGGGAATAATGAGAAGTGTTCTTCACCTTGTATTGATGCTGATTTGCTCCTTTGGAATTGTTGTCTTGTCGAGATCTTTGAGAAGCACCAAATTTCTCCTCTGTGGGAATGACGTTCTTGAATGCCACATCCAAAGTGAGGGAATAAATGAACTTGATTTCCCTAAAAATTTGATCTTGTAATCCACAAGTGAACCTATTAATCAAATATTGTTCTGAATCTTTCACACCAAGAAGCACCCTTAGCCTATTGAATTGGAAAATGTAGTTAGAAACTGACATACTATAGGCTTACCTCAATCTATACCACTTGGTTGTGAGGTCATTTTGGTAATTTGGTGGAAAAAATGTGTTTTTCAGAATCTGGATCAATTCTTTCCAAGTCATGGCAGCATTATGGCTTTGTCTTTCTACAATTAAAACTTTTGCTAAGCCTATGAGTTTGACTGTACCAAATGCAACTTGCTCATCTTCAGGATTTTGAACATAATTGAACCAAATTAGAATATATAAAATCCATGTAGATAAGACATCAGGATCCCTTGATCCATCATACAATTTGACCTCACATTTTACTTTGTTGGAATGATTGTGACAAATTTTTTTATCACTAGGAGTCAATTGCACAACAATATATTTTACCTTATCTACCAAAATGTCTACTACAATAGTAAGTTTTTCCATGTTTGATTTGAGGTCATTAGCCATGTGTTTCCATGTGTATGCCAGACTAGGAGGATTACTTTTTTTTTACAAGAACTATCTAGGCTTTAGGAAAAATTTGACAGTTTCCTAATGCAGAAGTTTGTCTAGATTTTTACAAAAAATTATCTTCCACTATTAAAAAAATAGGCTAGATTTAGTGCTTTTACAAAAATTGTATCAAAATTACATTTACAAAATTAGCACTAATTTTTAGAAACATAGCCTTTATCCTTGCAAAAATTTGACTAGTGGAGGTAAAATTATGAATTGCAAAATAATATTGGAAAAATTTGCAAAACTTGATAAAGTATGATTTTCACCTTCCTCTTGATATATTGGCAACAAAATTTTAAAATTTCGAATTTAAATCCCAGCAATGGTGGGAAAATCGTTTTTTTGCACCAAAAATGTTTTTTTTTTTTTAATTTGTCGAAGTGCCAATTTTTTTTTTAATTTTAACGAGTGGTCAAATCCTGCGGCCAAATAGTCTATGATCATCAATATGATGAAAGTCCAATTTTCAACACGTGCACCAACAACTCCACTGAAGTCAAGACAATTTTGTAGGTCAAACAAAGATAATTTCGTAGGTCAAACCACAATCGACCACCATCACTCGCCACTTGAATCCAATGCGCTTGTGCCCAACAACACAAGTGCAAGGAGCCACCAACTAGCTTAGTGGCTTTGAAATTCATGCATCCAACCATTAGGTGCTACTGCGCTCGCATGCCGTAAGGGTGACCACCAAGATATGGTCACTCCTAATATTATGCACAGGGCCTTTTAAAGGATTGAAAGGTCCTTGAGGTGCAAATGTGGGATAAAAATTCCTATTAAAAAAAATTAATTCCTACTTGTCCAAAATTTGTTCATCGAAAACTCTTGCTTGAGAATGCTAAAATATCACTGGGAAGATGCGTAACTTGCCAAAGTTTCATGGCTTTTCCTGTAGTTGTCAATGATGCCTTCATTCGCCATTTTCTATTAGAATTAGATAGAACCTTATCAAAAGATTTAAACACTACTGAAACATGAAATTATCATTGAGAACTTATTGTTATACGTCGAGAACATTGTAAGTGGTTGAAAAGGACTACGATAACCAAAATTTAATGGATTTAACTTGTACATAAAAAATATAGACTTCTACCATAAAAACGATAGTATTTTGATATAGGATCACCAAAAATGGGGTATGATCAACTAGCACTATCGCATGCCTCAAAATAACTGGGCATGCTAATTTTCCTTTTTTTAGAGTCTTGCACCATGTGTCACTATTTGGTTGGTGGTTGCTTAGGGTTCAAAATACACAATGTGATTGGCTCTCGAACCTTTGGGTAATTTTAAAATTTCTCCTTCGTTGAGTACTTTATCGTCTACTACTACAATTTTTCTACGTCCATCGACACGATGTTATTTCTGTAATGGCTGTGATCTCTTTTGCAATATTAGAGGCAGCATGAAGGGGGGAAAAGCTACTCCCTCATATCCATGTTCAAATAGCCAGATCGATCATCGAGGTTTGCATCAGTTAAAAACTTTGTCATGGCTTGGGCTGGCCAAATGATAGGGAAGCCATCAATAAGGAAGAGGGACCACCACTGACTGCTAGAGTACCATCGATATGAAGAGAGACCACCATCGACTGTTGAACTAGTAAGATAGCAAGTGTCAGTAAATCATCGAGATGATACGGCAAGACTATTTGTCGAATGACAAACACGTCTAAAATAGGCCAAAACCTATTTAGGCTTGTGAGAAGAAAAATATTAATAAAATATTAATATTTTATTTTTAAATTGGAATAATCCATAAATTTCATGTAAAGGAGCTATGAAATCAATTCTTTTCTTGCATGAAAAAAAATATTTTCAAAACATTTTTGGTATATTTGTTGCTTTCTCAGTATGAGATGCAAATGGCTCCTTTTTGGCCAAAAATTGACCTCCAACTTTGTAACTACTTCTCAAATATCTACCTTCTTCTGATCTCCAAAGCATATTAAAATTTTCTTCAACCAAGAATTTTTTTTTACCTTCCTCATGGTAAGTTTGGTTACCCTTCTGGTTTCTGCTAGGGGTATTTAGGGTAGGGGTAAATTATACCCTCTTCCACCTCCTTAGCTTCATAAATTGATGTTGTGGCTAGCCTCAAGCCAATTTCACACAAACACCTACCTAGGATCTGATGTACTAGCTATAAAACTCAACTAGACACCTAGCAATAAAGTGGTAAACTTGCCCTCCTTGCAAAAAAATTATCCCCGACTTTGATTACCATTGATGTATAACTCAAACGGGAAGCTACTTTATTTATGAATAAATGGAAATATATAATCTTACTATAAGAATCACATAGGTTGAATGGTTGCAACAATTTACCAAACATGGCCAACCACTTAACTAACATTTAAAAATTTGCTAATCTAAGATGACAACTAATTTCTAGATGACAAAGAACAACTCTAACAACTAACTAAACATCCAAATAACTTAACAACCTATTTCCACCATGGGCATACTATACCTCATGTGAATACAAAGTGCAATAAATAGAAAATTACAATAAAATAATAAATAATAACTTAGGTTTAAATGGATAAAACTAAGTATCCTCAACACTGATATAGGAAAAATAACAAAAAGAGTTTTTAATGGATCTGACCATACTAATTATTGGTGTTGTAAATAAACCAATATTAGTTCATATGGAGATATTGGGGCACAAGTTAACACAAGTAATCATGGATGGAGGGTCCAGTGTGAATATGCTACCAGAAAGGACTTGGAGATAAATTGGTCCTCCATCATTATGGGCACCAAGCTTTCGATTGTATGGTGTTGACTAGTACAACATTGAAACAAAGGGAGTATTTATTGCACAAGTGATAATAGCTGACCAAAAATTTGTCTTATATTTCATTGTGATTACGATGTAGAAGCCTACATATGATGCACTTTTGGGAAGGGGTTGGCTATGAGTAGCCAAAGTTAATCACAACTGGAGAAAATATCAGATCACATTCAAGAAGGGACAACACAAATATATGATTAACCTAAAGAATCAAAGAATTAGTGAGGATATTGCCATGACAAATGAGTTGGGTAGTTCTTCAAGAAAAGAAGAGTATAAACCTAATGAATAAGGGATTTTGTACTTGGAAGACTATAGCAAATATGAAGCTCACTCTAATAGTGGACTTCTTCATTGGAAAATAGAGGATTATAAAATATTCCAATGTATGTTCATCATGATGCATGAAAATTAACGAAGAAAAAAATAGGTAGTTGAGTCCAACGAACCTTGGGAAGAAGTAATATCAAGCAAATAAGATCCACCTTAGGAGGATGATGATATGGGGATCACACATCTATTTGCATAAGGGGGGAGGAAAAACCAATTATAGAAATGCAAGAATCGGTACCTCACCCTAGTGAAAGAAGGTGAATGCAAGTGTACGTAGGGTTTGCAGATAGGATGAATCGAACTATAGAGGAGGAAGAATGGATCCCTCCAAGTGAAATAAGAAATCAAGAACTAGTACCATTAGCAATTAATTTGAAGAAATAGAAATAAGCCAACCAATTAGAAGAAGTATGGTATCCCAACTAGAATAAAGAGAGTTGCCTTGCATAGCAAAAGGTCAACATAGAATATGACTGATAGTACAGTATAAGGATAGAAAAGATACCTTCAATATGGAAATCCCAAATTCAAAAAAAGGTGGAGATGTAGAAAAAGAGTTAGTAGGACCCACTTTGTTAGCTCAGATAGGTATCATGCAATAAATAATGTGACATCAAGCACAACAGTTGTAGGAGTACAAGGTATTGCAAGCATATAATACAAGGCTTTGTGCATAGATCATTCAAGAGATGGATGATACCATGCAATGACTTTATGAGCAATAGGTTACACAAAAAAGAGAGTTGGGTGCAAGTAGTGAGAGTATTGAGGAAGTACCTCAAGCAAGGGAAAGCCAACAAGAAGTTATAAGTTATTAGGGAAACGAAATATCACAAGTTAAAATAAGAGATTCGACACATGATCCATTAGTCATGGGATAAGGAGCTAAGGTAGTATGGTGAGACATTGAGTAAGACCTCAAATATCCTAAGATCCAAGTAAACTTACATGAAGAATCAAGTGATTCTAGTGTTGGGTTAATGCCCTATCTAGTAAGAGAGAGACCAAGAGAGTGGCAGTGATGATATCTTAGCACAAACAGAAGCACTCTATGCTCAACCTGATCTAGATGCCTATGAGATAGCCTATCAGCAATTTATAAGATAAAGAAGGAAAGTAAAAATACTTCAAAAAATAAGGGAATTTCCAACAGAGTGGTCAGCACAAAGAATGGACAGTCATAATAACTCAAGTATAGTGTCTAGTTTTGTGAATGATTATAGGGAGAATTTGGTCAATTGTTCCCTACAACATCACTTTAAAGAAAGATGTTGGATGAAATTATTAATGGGTTCACATAATTGAATAAGAGCATTACAATTATTGGTACCAAAAGAACAAAGGAATGAAGGATACCTAGCTAGTATAGAGTTGGTGGAGATAACTTTAAACACTTGGGAAAGAGGGGAACCTAGTCAACAACAAGATCGACCACAAATGATCCCAAGTACCATAAGATAGTAGATAGGTCAGGGAGGAGGATTGTGATCACCTAGAGGTAGGAGGGGAAGGATATGATCTCCTACTCCAATATGGCATAGAGATACATCACTCACATGTTTGAATTGGACTAGGAATGCATATGGTCTTTATGTGTGAGGGGGACAAGTACCAAATCTCACAGGAAGATACCCACTTGGATGACCACCCATGCATCGATAAGGACCTAGAAGGATAGAAATATCAAGAAGAGGACAACCCATTTAATACATGAAGAGGTCTAATAGTAAGAGGACGAGGTTGCAAAAGACAAGTACAAGAAATAGGACTTGCTAGTAAAGGAAGAGTATGCTTTGAAGATGAGAAAATTCAAGGAAGGCAAATGACTCGTTCACCAAGTTTGAAGGTAAAATTGATCCAAGGAGATAGGAGTAGAAGTTGGTCAAATGAAAGTGGAGTGGTAAGGGTACCCCTACCTTGATATCGATCAATTGAGCGAGAAAATGTAGCTTCACAAGGTGGATATTATGCAGTGACAATTATACAATCTGCAATTGCACAAACCCAAACTGTAAAAATGACAATGATACTTGTACAATTTCAAATTGTACAATGGGCCAACATGAGGGGGTAAATTGTACAAATGATACTTGTATTTTTTAAATCGTACAAATAACGAGGGATTGGGAGTGAATCGTACGAATGATCAATCAAAGCATGATCATACGATTTTTTAGCATTCTATTGAATGGAATGAGGTGGCATATCCTCCAAATGACACGTCAATAGAAGGGATTGTACAAGTGGATGTCACTATACAATTTCCTAGAAGGTAAGTTAGCAATTTGTAAATTAAAAAAAAAAAAGTCTAAAAATAGAAAAAAAATATTAATCGTGAAAATCCCTCAATTAAGATGGAAGGTGGTTGAAAATCAGAAATGGTGACCCCTTTTGAGAAAAAAAAGAGAAAAGCAAAAATAATAAAATATTCAAAAAATAAAGAAATGAAAATAATGCATGCAAAAAGAGATGAGTTGGAAATCATCCATGCAAAAATCTAAAAGTACATGCAAAGGAATCTGAGGTGACGAATTTTCATGCAAGGGACATTTTAAATATAAAAAGGAAGGTGCCATGCATATTATTTTGCCAAAATTGAAAAATTGCATGAATGGAATAGTGAATTTCAGAGCATCCAGGTGCAATAAGTGTGCAACCGAATGAATTTTTCTCACATGGGTATTGAAACATCACAATATACCTAAATTTAATAACCCATCATGATTTTACATGATGGATTCTTCTTGTTTTTAAAAAAGCAACCAGATTGGGAGAAAAGCTACCAAAGTTAGGGATTTACTCTGAAAAAGCTAAGTTTTTCAAAAATGTACTGGAGGGTAAATTTCAAACTGGTGGAGTTAGAATTTTCATTAAAAACATAGCAAAGAAAATATTTCAGGGTAAAAAATGTGGCTAGGGTTTGAATTAGTTTCGAAAAAGCAAGTCAAGCGGAGAATCGCAAACCTTACGACAAGGAAATTCAGTCAGTGGAAAAATAAAAATGTTTGAGTATGTTGGACATTTTGAGTTCAAGTTGTCATCGATGTCAAGGAACAAAGTTGTCATTGATGTCAGGGAATAAGCTATCATTGATGTCAAATGGTCAAAAGGAACAATGCAAAGGTTAATGGCAAAAGAGCTTCATAATAATTATTTTTAATATTATGTGAAGCATAAGTAGAAGGTTTTTTATTAAAACCATGGATGAGCAAAAATAAAAGGTTTTTCATAAAAACCCAAGGAGGCTTTTAAATTCATGTTAGAAAGCCCAAGGAAGTTTTAATATTTATTTTATAAAATATTTAAATTCAAACTGAATTTAAATTTTATAAATAAATATTATTTATACAAAGTGGTAAAATCTAAGAAGGCTTTAAACCTTAATAAAGCCAAAAGGATTTAAATATTAATTTATAGTATTTAAATTCTAACGAATTTAAATAATTTATAAATTAAATATTTAAAATTTAAAGCATCAACATTTAATTTTAAGGTGCCATATTGGTATAAAAACCATATGCCTAAGTGGCAAAATAATTATCCCTTGTTCGATTTACCAAAGGCCTACGAGTTGTGTGTTTCGTGCGATTTCGTGCAAGGAAGAAGACAAAATTTTGTCTTAAGTGCACCGAAAAAGAAATAATATGAAAGAAGCCTTAAACCTCATAACCATCCAGCGTGGTGGTATGGTGGTGGTTTGGTGGCAATTTGGAGTGAGCTAGGGTGCTTGTGAGCAGGAGGACCCATGTTCGAATCTTGGCAGGTAGCATTTTGAGTGGACTTGGTTAGCATTTTGAGTGGACTTGGTTAGGCACAAAAGGAAGCAGTGCAAATCCTTTTTGGGTGAGATGCCAAGAGGAAGAATATAGAGCACATGGTGCTCTTACCTTCCAAGGTGTTTGCCTAGCTCACATGGCGGTTGGAGCCATGGTTAGGGCATTGGTAGAGATGGCATCGTGAGTTCGAGTCCCACCAAGGCAAAAATAATAAATTTTTAATATATTTTGTGATGCCTAAGGTTTTGACATAAGGTCCTAGGGAGTTAAAAGGGGTAGATAAAAAGTATTTTAATTGGTCATTATTTTGGAATAAGGAGTTAAGCTTTATTTTTAATAAAGTCTTTTTGATATGTTGGCTGATTGGAGAAATAAGTGGATTAAAGTGTTGGATAAATTTTGAGAGGACTTATTGCCATTGAGTTTTTTTGAGAAGGTGATTTTATTGACATTATTTCTAGTATTGGATATTATTTTAACTGGGATATTATAAGGTGTATTTGGTCAATTATTTTTGTATATTTTGATGGATGCTTTCTTCAAGATGGAGTGATAAGGTGTATGTATGTTTTGATATTTGTATTGTACTTTTGAGAGAGTTTATCATCTCCTAACTTCCTTGAGCCTAGAAAATAATTATTTATGGTTAAGGCAGACTTTGAAGTCTACTCTTCATCAAGTAAAAAATGTATGGGCATATTATTCCATGATTGAGTTGATTGGTTGTTTTTCTAGAAAACAACTTTGGAGTTAAAAGGACTTAATTAGGTTTCCTTATTGAGTGTATTTTGAGTTAATGCTTCAAGGTTTTCTGGAATAAAGAGTTGTTGATAAAACCTTGTTTGATAAGCATTGTTGTTGAAGCAATTGGTTAAGTGAGGAACTTGAACTAGGGTTTGGAAAGAACATGAGTATCATTGTTATGTGAAATTGGTTGATAAGAATTGTTGGAAACATTTTGAGTGAGTGTTCATATTCTTGGACTAGGGTTTGTGAGAAAGGATTATTTCATTGAGTGATTGGTTGAGTAGAGTTGGTTGAGCCTAGTCAAGTGAATGTGTGAAGTGATTGTTCAAGTTCTGTAAAATAAATTATTCTATATTTTGAAGTGATTTGAGAAAGAGATTGAGATTTAATGAGTGTGAAACATATTGAGTCTCTAACAATTCTCTATATGTTTATGTGATAAAAGAGTGATTGAAAGTGATTGATTATTAAGGTGAATATGAAGTATATTGAGTCTCTAACAATTCTTTATATGTTTCTAAGAGAGTGATTAAAAGTGATTGAGTATTGAGGTGAATGTGAAGCATATTGAGTCTCTAACAATTCTCTATATGGTTCTAGGAGATTTATTGAAAGTGATTGAGCATTGTGATGAGTATAGAGCATATTGAGTCTCTAACAATTCTCTTTATGTTTCTATGAGATTGGACAAGTTCTAGTGTGGACTTGTTGAGCATATTTGAGGTAAGTATTTGAGAATACTTGTGAAAATATTTGGGTAAGCTTTTGTGGAAGATTACAATACAAATTGAAAGCAGATTTGGATATGTTCTTATGATGAATTATTGAGAATATTGGACAAGTTCTAAAGAGGACTTGAGGACAGATTAGTGTGAGATTTTTTGGAATCTTAAAAGGCAAATTTGAGACAAGTCTTTGAGAAGACTTATGAACAGAGTAGATTGATTGATTTGTTCAAACCTTGAGTTAAGGTTTGGGGCAAATCCAACAAAGTTGATTTCAAATTGAGTCAAGCTTTGAGTTAAGGATTGAGGACAGATATTGAGAATAGATATTGAGGAAATATTTGTGCTAGACCAAAGGAATGTGTTTAGTATAGATTCGACGATAGAGTTTGGTGCAGATTTGAGGACAGGTTTGTGCCAGACTAGAGATAAATATTGAGGATAGGTTTGTGCTAGACCGAAGGATTGTATTTAGTGTAAATTTGATATAGAGCTTTGGAGGTGATAGATTTGAGGACAAAGGTCTCCAGCCAAAGCAGGGAAGACAAGTGTCTTCTATGGATAGATTTCCATTTTCTAAGGGTAGTGGAGGTAGAGGTATTTAAGAGTATCACCATCCAGATAAGAGTTAGGATATTGATGTCTCATGTGGATAGAGATCCACAAAATTGATTAGGGGATTGGTGTCTCCTTTGGACAAAGGTCCATAAACATTGTAATAGAGAAAGGATTCCTAAGATATTGATTGAGAAAGTTTTAGTAAAATATTTTCTCCGTGGAGTAGCCCACATTGGGTGAACCATGTTAAATTGATGTCTCTATTGTGTGTGATGATTTTTGCATTGCTTTGGTTATTGCTATTGATATTGCCATTGATTATATTGGATAATACTATTTGGGAAAGAAAAGTAAAAAGTGGTCTTATACTATTCACCCCCTCTCAGTATAAGCTTGTGTTATTCACAATAGTTGCATGTAGAAAAGCATAAAAGAGAGGGCCATACAATAGATTGCACTTAGGTGGAAAAAAATGTATAGTCGAAGAATTGCACAAGTAGGAGAGAAAAATTGCAAAGGGTACTAGAAACACATTGAAAAGAGATATTTGCACAATTGGAGATAAAGGGTACAAATTTAATTGCAAAAAACATACAAAGAGGAATATTTTATGGTAGGTGAGGGCCTAAAATGATGTTTGTACAATTTTGGGATGAAATTGTATGATTTGGAGGTAGATTGTATGATTTCAAAGAAATATTGTGCAAATCGAAGCTGAATTGGGTAATTTTTGTGCAATTGTACGATTTTGAATGTAATTGTATTATTGTTGGTGCAATTGATTGGAAGAGAAATACACTTGTACAATTTAGGGCTTCCTATATGATTTCACAGTGAAGTATGATTTGAAGCTCAGATTGTATGTTTTGGGAGAATCATATGGATTTAGACTGTAGTTGTACAATTTTTAACACAACTATTCAATTCAGAGGTTGGTGTACAATTTCTCAGAGCACTTTTACGATTGTGGATAGCCATTGTATAATTTCTATAAAATAGTTGTACATTTTTAGAAGTAGTTGTACATTTTTGGAGCATATTGTACAATTGGTGATGTTTTTGTCCTAAATTACTAGATTGAAGAATATTGATATTGAAGTAGTTCCAAAATGAAGAATTGTGAAGAATGAGCACCGAGAGGGAGTTTGAAGCTCATTTATGGTGGATTGCAACAACTAGGGCTGATATTTCACCATGTTAGAGTATATTACATCATTTGGGTCATGTAAATGTACCACCTTTGGTACATATCTAGAGTAGGATTTTACTTCAGAGTAAAGTCAGTTAGTTGCTTCAAGTATTATAATAAATGCACAAGTGTCAATGTGCATGTTGTAAATGTGCATGTAGTCCACATGTACATGAGTCCTAGGTAGAGTAAAGGCCAATAAATCTATCTTTCTATATAAAGGCCTCATAGGTATGAGATAGAGAGAGGGAGAGTGATATAGTAAGTATACAATGTGTAGTAGATGTAGTGTGGTACAATGTAGTTCTTTCATATACTTTCATGGAGTGTTCATGTCCTCCATTATATAGCATTGTACTATTTTCATCATTCTCATTAATGGCATATTTCTAAGTTATTTGCAGATGTTCATTTCTTTATTTTCCTACATATTATTGTGCCATTAGCTTTATAGTTATCTTAGATTAGTTATCCTTCATCTTGTGGTTGTACTACCTCCCATCAAAATCTAATAGTGGTATCAAAGCACATGGTAGATCAAATAGGAAATAGGGAGAGCCACAAGTGAGATTGAGAGAAATCCAGAAATCTCATTTACAAAAATTTTGAGATTGCATTTGGCTAGAGTCTTTCCATAGAGTTGCAAAAAAACTCATGAAGACTAGGACTCAACATTCATTCCACTAGATTGACAAATCAACTAGTGAAGGTTATTATCTCTAGAATTATAAATTCTTCCATTCTAGTTTCTAACATCTTGTTGCAGGAAAAGGAGATTCAAAAAAAGGTTGGGAAGCTTCCTACAAGAGAGCTAGGAAGAATATCTTCTTAGAATCATTCCAGCACTTGTAGCAACAAGTAGAAGATTGAAGATTTCAAAGACCTAGAAAAATATCCCATTACAAGAGTTACAAACCTACAGATTATAGAAGTGAAGAAAAGGTCATAGTAGCCTCATTGCAGACTCAAGGAAGAAGAGACTCTAGAGATGAGTCAAGGAGGAGATAGGAGATTGGTGATCTCCATTCAAGATCAAAACTTGCAGAGTGCAAAAGCAAAAAATGCCATAGGAGCCTTGTTACAAACTCAAGGGAGAGAAGAAGACTCCAATGAAGAGTCCCGATGAAGATAGGAGATTGGTGATCTCCAGTGCAGATTGAAGACTTCACCTTGAAGAAGTTGAAGAGACCCTTAGAAGGTCCAATTACAACTCCTAGTTCTAGAAGATTGGAGGTTGGTGATCTCCATTAAAGACTACAATTTGTAAAAGAGAAGGACCAACAAGGTCCTATTCTAGAATCCAGAAGTAGCATATTTTAGAGATTCAAGAAGAAGATCTCATTACCAACACTTCCTTAGTAGAAGGTTGAAGGAAATGTCTCATTTGGAAGACCATAAGAGCTATGAGATTGAAGGCCTTGGTGAGGTCTCAAGGAGAAATAAGGAGGAGGCTTGGTGAGCCTCATTAAAGGATATCAAGAGAAGGTCATTAAAGGAGTTCCTAGAAGAACTCATTGGAGAAATTTACTACCAAGGAGGAGTTTCTGATAGAGAATAATTTGGAATAATTATTACCATACGACAACAAGCCCAAAAGAGAGATGAATTTGGCAAGGAGTGCTAAATCCTAAAGGAGAATACTGAAGACCTCAAGACATTTAGATTCTTGAGAAGAAGGCCTAGATCAAAGTTAAAATTTAACAAAGAGAAAGGAGCCAAACATTACTACCAAACTAGAAAGGTTTGAAGATTACCTTTGAAGGCTAAAAGGCTCATCCAAAGATAGGGGTTTGCTGAATCTACAAAAAAATACTGAAAGGGTCCTTGAAGGAAAACTCAACTATGATTTGGGGGAATTCCCCACCAAATTTATGAGTTTCAAGAAAAACATTTCAGTGCAAAAATTGACTACAAAAGGGCAGCAATTAAGATAACATTACTAGCTACAAAACTTTAGGAGTTTCAGAGTTTATCCTAAAGGCTAATAGGAGTCACCTACTACATATTAAAGGGTAGCAAGATAGAGGAGTTACTAAGCTAAAAATTGGTGAGTTAAGGAGTTATTTAGGACAGCCAAGAATAGTTGCACATTCATTCAATTTAAAGGGCAGTAATAAGGTGAATCTAATCACCTTGCAATCCTTCATCTATAGATTGATCATTAAGGTAAGCAACTTGGGTGCAAATAGGTTCATTAGTTGAACTATAATTTGGGTTATTATTCAGTTCCATTAAGCACCATTTTAATTCTTTAGAAGTTGCAAAGAGAAGGTTGCATTTTATAGTCTTCAAGGAGTGCAGAAGGAAGTTACTTTTAAGGTTATTACCTACAAAATTAAATAGGAGTTAGATATATTTTGATAGAAAGAAAAATATCATCTACCTATTATCTATCTAAGAATCAAGAAGACTACATCCTACAACATTGATTGTAGTGCATATTATAGATTACTTTTAAGAGTTCTTTATAATTACTCTTAAGAGAGTTGCAAAAATTATTAGTACATTCTTTAAGAGTTATTATTATTAGTGCATTGAAGGAGCAATAAGGTGAGACTACTATTGCACTATTCTAGATTGTTTAACTTATTTACTCTTAAATATCATTATGTGCATTGGTTATTAACTTGAGGAGAAAACCAAAGAGCACAAAATTCTGCAAATATCAAAGTGTCTAAAGACACTATTCAGTACTCAATACCTATAAATTATTGAGGCCTATAGAAGCCACCAAGCAGATCAAAATTCCTCCAAGGAGTGGAGAAGAAGAAGGCAGCCATCAAATCAAAGAAAGAAGCTACAAGAAGAGACTTGAAGTATCTCAAATTTAAGGTGCAAATAAAGGTTTTTATAGATTTGTATGAGAGCACCAGATTTATCTCTATCAAAGGGAGACAAAAATACAAGTGTCTTAAAGACACTCAATATAGCATATTATTCTACAAGTGGCCATATCATCGACATCAAATAGCCAGTCAAAAGAAGCTCAACATTGGCCATTAGCACTATCAAAAGTGCCTAAAGTGGAACCACACAAAAAGGGTTCAATATCTATCATCTACAAGGAGAAAGTACCAAGTAGAGAGCACATAAGAGATGAGCCAACGAAGGGCTCAAGAGTGCTATAGCAAAGAGCCATCCTAGGGCTCAACATCCAACGTGTATTGTGGTGTCCTATCATCCACAACATCAACATCTACAATAGCGAACATCTACAAGCATCGAAGCCATGAGAGGATAGTATATTAGTGTAGTCATTACAACATGATACAGTAAAGAGAAGAGGGATTATAGCTAACAGAAGAGGTGCATTACCATGGGAGAGTCACCAACTGAGAGTAGCACCATAGAACTAGCCTCATCAAACCAGAGCCAACATGGTGAAGGGAAGCACATTTCTTTCACCTGAAGAAAGTGTTGAGAGCAAGGAAAAATAGTTGTGTACTCACTATCAAAGGAGTTTTATAAAGTTTGATAGACGTTGGAAGAGACCATACATGCAATTGAGAAGGCCACCACTTGTCACATACAATAGAGCATTTGATAACACTCACAAAGGAAAATGCTCAAGATAACATCTAAGTTTTGGATGTTGAAAGGCATCATTGCAAGCATAATCATCATCACTAGTTAGTTAAAGAAGGAAGGAGCATTACTCAAAGACCAAAGCATTATTATAATACCTCACAAGCTCATAGTAACATGTGGGTGCAAGTCTAAGGAGAACAGAAGCTACATAAGCACCCAAGTCCAAGAAATTATGGTGAAGTCCAAGCAAGTGTAAGCAATTGTAAGTGAAGTTCAAGGAGAGGATATTGAAGTCAATCGTATTACAACGAAGATGCATTGAAATCCCGAAGCCAAGGAGTCAAAGGATGTCCACTAAAATCCTATCATCGATCAGTGATTCCAACACCCATCAGGTGTTAAATGTTTAGGTGGAAAATATAATACCAACATCTAGTGAAATCTTACATCACCACCATCAAGAGAGAGCTAAACCACTTAAATCACCACGGTCAAGGGAGAGAAAAACTACCTACATCACAACCATCAAGGGAGAACAAAACTGGTTACATTACCATCATCCAGTGAGAGCGTCCTATCTCAGAATACTCACTGCCAACCAAGCCACCTACGTTGAAGGAAGATAAGTATATTATTTAATTATTTTATTTCTAAAAATTGGAGTTATAAGGTGTTAAGCATAAGGTTGATTACTATTATTAAAATAACAACCTTAGAAAGCAAGGAAGCCATTCTAACAAAGGTGGAAGAAATTATAGATATTTGCAAATCACCAAGTAGGAGATATAAGGTTGTCAACCTTAGTAAATCAGAAATATTAAATTTGCAAATACTATTATTATTATTTTCTAATATTCCAAATTAGGGAGTTATAAGGTATACTACACCAAAAATATATTATTGGAATTTAGAAACATTAAACTATTAATATCAAGGGATATAAAAGGAAGTTCTTCATTTACTTAAAGAAGTTGGAATTATATACTTACACTTGTCTCATATTCATACTAAAGAGGCAAAAGAAATCCAACCATAGAGAACTTCAAATTAAGTGCATAGTTCATTAGGAGAGATAAGGTGAAATAGAATTTGATTATTGTTACTTACAAAACATTACAAAATCAACTCAAAAGTGAACTATTATTTACTAAGCACTTTATTAAGCTTATAGCTTACTCTAATCACTAGGGAGACATAAGGAATTCTACAAAACCTAAGTCTAGAAAGGTTTTATCAAATTGGATCATATACTCAATTTACTTGAGAAAGATATAGTATTCTACAACACCCTTAATTAAAATATTAGGGAGGCAAAAGAATACTACATATCAAAATTTTCTAGCTTGATCATAAAATTAATTTACTAGGGAGTCATAAGGTAAACTACTACAAAGAATATAAGAGCTAGAATAACTATATTGGTTGACCTCAATATTATGGATGAAATATTAAGAAATGCTTTTAATAATGAGGAACTATTTCATGAAGTAGAATTGTACTCCCAAAACTTAATAGATACCCTTGAAGGATACGAGAATCTATCAACTAGTGATAAAGAGAGATTCTCCTTATTTCTTAAAGAGGCAAAAGAAGGCAAATTTATAGCATTAATTAGTTATCTTCATGAAACTCTCTTCAGAGCATGGTGGAATACACATAAAATAGTTATATTCACATCAGAAGAATGTTTGATGATTTATCTATCATTAATTATTTTTGTACTTGCTCAACACATGAATCAAACTAGCAATACAAATCAATATTATGGTGATGATAAACTAACTAATCATGAAACAAATATTCCATTAGCATCAATATAGAATCACAGGAGAAGGAATAAGAAAGAAAAGATATACTAAGAGGACACATAACAATGAAGATATGAACATAGAAGAAAATACAAATACTAAACTAGAAGGACATATTCAAGATGGAAAATTAGAAGAACCCTCAGCTACAACTTTCTTTACCTTGTATGAAGATACTAACTGCTTACTTGAGCAGATTGTAGTAAACAATGAAGGAGGATACCAATTCCAGTACCAGATGAAAGATCCATATTGAATACTAAAGTCTTCAATACCCAAATAATGTAATACAAGGGGGTGTTAGAGTATATTACATTATTTAGGTCATGTAAATGTACCACCTTTGTTACATATCTAGAGTAGGAGTTTAATTCATAGTAAAGTCAGTTAGTTACTTCAAGTATTATAATAAATGCACAAATATCAATGTGCAAGTTATAAATGTGCATGTAGTCCAAATGTACATGAGTCCTAGGTAGAGTAAAGGCCAAGCAATATATCTTTCTTTATAAATACCTCAGACTGTGATATAGAGAGAGGGATAATGACATAGTAAGTATACAATGCATAGTATATGCAGTGTGGTACGATGAAGTTCTTTCATATACTTTCATGGAGTGTTCATGTCCTCTATAATATAGCATTGTACTACTTTTATCATTCTTATTAATGGCATATTTCTAAGTTATTTGTAGATGTTCATTTATTTATTTTCTTGCATCTTATTTTGCCATTATTTTTATAGTTATCTCAAATTAATTATTATTTATATTATGGTTATACTACCTCCCATCAAAAGCTAACACACTAGGATCATTACAACAAAGGAATTCATGACCTAGGTGAGAATGAGTGACCTACCTAGTTCAGGACCAAGGATGAAGGTTTCAACCACAATAATAATGTAGCTATCAGCCTTGGAGGGGGAGAGGTTATCATCTATGGAGGGGACCTAGGAGCTAGTCTGGTGGTAGAGGAAGCATACAACCATAATTCAATGAAGAGGAAATGGAACCACCTAGGGCACACCATTAGGAGCTTCATAGTGAGGTGCATAGGGAATCTACACTTGAATAATAGACAAGTGAAGATGAGGGAGGATAGGTGGATATCAAGAATATATCCTTTTTCTAACCCACGGGTGAATTCTATCAAAAATTATGGAGCAAGAATGAATACAAGCACCCATTGAAACTTACATTGAAACAAGTAGAAGTGAGCACAATAACACAAATTCCATCACAGGATAAGGTATTCTACAATGAGTACCTATTGAAAATGGTACAATCATATGTACCTAATTAGAATTGCACCTATGTGTGAGTTGGTAATCACTATCTTAAGGTGGAATTATTGATTGACACTTTTCGATAAAAATTTGGGTTACCAAAGGAAGGGTAGCCTATTAGAAAGAATATTATGGACCAAATTGAGGGCCACTAGTTGATCACATCGCTTACCATACTTACATATCCATTAGTTACAAAGGATTTTGGTCTAAGAAGAAGAGGGATCAAGTAGAGCATGTTAATGACTAACGAGCTAGCATGTGCGATGAATGTGATTGTCTCAACTATCAGGAGAAGCATGCTCTTTCGATATGTCGATCTAGATGGCACAATGTATAGAAGGTGTTTTTAAGGGAGTGAAGTATGATTTGGGAACATACTTGACACAAAAAAATCAAAGGTTGTTGGCAAAGAAAAAGAATACATTTTCCATGACCCTCCATGTCATGGCTTTTACGTTAGATGTTGTTTCCAAAGTAGGAATTCCATTTCCTAGGCTATTACCACCATGTGATTTGCTACAAGATCAAACTTCTATACTATGATGGGTAAAGGTTGTATCTATCCAAAAAAATACACCAAATAACTCAAGATATAAGAAGAGTATAAAGAAAATTGAACCCCCCATGATTGAGAGGGGAGAGACCTCATCAAATGAGGAAGTCCATCCTCAAAGGAAGAGACATAGACAACTACACTTAGATATTGATTCATAGTAGTAGGCACCAACAAAATAACTATAGGAGCAACCATAGTCTCAAGAGGAGGAGGAGGTAGTAGCACCAACATCCTATATAGTACATATTAGGATGCATAGGCAATAGGAGCGATAGATGAGTGAGAAAAATTCTATGTAGAAGGAGAAACCAAAACCTATTCCTACCAATCTAGATGATGTACACTTGAGTCTAGAGGATTTGGATTTGATGGATATTAATGTACCAATTGATATAGAACAGTGAGAAGAAGCTATGGGATCTCCTACATTTCTTTAGGATAATGATTTTGAAGTGTTGGGGACATCTAGTATTGGATGGATGGGATCTCCTACATTGCTTGAGGATAATGATTTTGAAGTGTTGGGGACATCTAGGTATTGGATGGATCGAGTGGTGACCCCACAAAAAACAAAGGCCAAAGCAATGATGGCATCTCTACCAGATGAATTTAAGTAAAATAAGAAGCCTCAAATAAGGTTTTTTATGTAAGGAAACAACTATCAGTTAGAGGAGAAGAATACAAGGCCATCACAAGAATGATCTGATCTAATTTTGATACTAGCAACAATGGTGGAAGTGCATTTGAATCCATAGGAAGGGAAGGTGGCAAATACTCAATAGGAAGAATTGCCAAAACCATAAGAGGAAGTTAAGGCACCTGTGTAGGAGCAGCAACTTCTAAAGGAAATCATAAATATCGAGGAGATCAGACCAATCAAAGAAGAGATAGATAAGAATGTAGCTCACACTTCACTACAGGAAGGGAATGCATTTGGGGTAGTGAAAATTTAGAGGAAGTTTAGTTCCACAAGAGGAAGAGGAGGAATAGACTCTGCCACAGGAAAGGGAGGAGAGACTTCGTACAAGATTGTTTCTTGAAGTACCTCAGTTCGGTATCTTAGAGGGAGATGGTGCAGACATAGATGAATAGGTGGATCACTTCCTCAATAAAATTTATGATGTCTTTGCTAGAACTTGATTGTAGTTCCACATAGGTGGCCTTATATAGTTGAAGCAGTGGAGGGAGAAGACCATTACTAAATTGGAGAATGTTATAGAGTGGGTGTGCAATTAAGATCGTACAAGCTAGATAACATAGATTCATGCACAAAACCCATAATAGTTACCAAGGAGAGAGGTAACAACAATGTTGAAACTTGTATATTTTCCAAATGGAGTGTGAATCAATTACAAAGTGTATCCATGAGTGTACTTAGACAAGATTCAAAGATATCCATTCAACACATCAGATACAAAATTTTGAAGGGCACCTTCAAAAACTAAATTTCCTAACACATTGGATCAAGTGGCTAAGTGTGGGTCTTACACATATTTATCAATCCAAGGAAGCACAAAAGGAATAATTTTATGCTACTCAAAAATAGATGGTTGTGATTGAGGAATAACTAGAACACAACAAGACTAAGATCAAGGAGAAGTTGAATAAGGTGGAAGTTGAATTGCATGACATTAAGCTCACTTATGAGGATAAGCTATGCTTACAAGAACAAGAAAATCAACTTGTGATCCAACAAGTAGAAGAGCATAAGAAGTAGTCAGAAGAATAGGAAGCATTGTTGCAACAATACGTAATACATCTTAAGTAGCATGAAGAACAACTAGAAGTACAAAAAGAGCAATCGAACAAATAGGAGGAACGGTTGAAGGTAATAGAAGAACAACTATAGTTGAAGGACCACAAAATTAAGGAGATGGTAAAAGATACCACATGCTACAATGAGATGATCATGGATCATAAGGTACAACTTTGGGCTAAGGATGAGCATATTTTAGCTTGTGAAGCTGACTTACACCAAAGTCTTAATGTCATCATAGAAAAGAATGTTAGTAATTTTAGCTTGAACAGAAGTAGCATTAATGAAGAAGATACACAAAGGAGCATTTGAGTGAGAAAATGAGTTAGTGCAACTCTTGGCTACTATAGAATAGGAGGCCACCAAGTATGGGTTAAAAGTTATGGAACTCAGCAATTATGTAGCTAGGTTACAGAACGAGCATGCCATCCTTCATGTTCAACTTGATGATCTTAAGAAAAATCAGTCGGCCAAGACCAAGAATATTGATTCAGTGAGGACACTGCCTAATTTAAAGGGGAGGGTAGATGTAGGCAACAAATTCACTTCCCAAAAGAAGAATTGAAAATTGGATTTACATAATTTTATCAGTTTTGTCAATTTTGTTAGATGTACAGTTTGTCAAAATATACAAATGTAAGGTTTTGATCTAATTGTAGAAATGTAAGTTGTAAAATGTACAATTGGGTGTAATTTTACAAATTTTATAAATATGCAATTAGAAATTAAGTGAAATTAAGTAAAATATGCATTTAAGGTGAATTTGATAATAATAAAATTAGACTTAGGAGAACCTTAATGCAAGTTGGTTGTCTTACAGTGTGGTAGTTGCAAATAGTGGTTGCTCAAGAACTACTTTGAAATAGCCTGGGCAAGCATTATAAGGACCCCCCATTTAATTTTGATATGGTTCTGAATGGTTCTTAATAATTCATTTTTGTTGTTCTTTTACTGTATATAATCATTGTCGAATGTGTTCATATTGATGGAAGAGTTGTTGCTCATTGTGAGTATTCATGGATAACTATGTATACATTCAGCCATAGTAATGATAACTAGCATCACATATTGGGAGTTGTGTGAATTTTGTTGTATACATTGATGGTGAACTTATTTTATGTGTTATGTGCAAGTATGACTAGAATGGTATGGAATATGGATGTTGTTACAATGGAATTGCACTAGTTATGAACCCATAACCTTGGAATAAACTAGTCAAGAATTATAAGGACCCCCCATTAAGTTTTGAATGGTTCTTTATAATTCATTTGTGTTGTTCTTTTATTGTAGATAATCATTGTCGAATGTGTTCATATTTATGGAAGAGTTGTTGCTCATTGTGAGTATTCATGGATAAATATGTATACATTCAGCCATAACAATGAGAAATAGCATCACATATTGGTAGTTGTGTGAATTTTATTGTGTACATTGATGGTGAACTCATTTTATGTGTTTTGTGCAAGTATGGCTAGAATGGTATGGAATATGGATGTTGTTACAATGGAATTGCACTAGTTATGAACCCATAACCTTGGAGGATAATGTGTAATTGAATTTGCACATTATTATTACTATAAAAAACATTATTATGTTGTTGTACAATTTCTAGAAATACTAGTAATGATAGTAATTCAATGGCAGTGAATTAGGATTTGCATGTTATAAAACTATATTGGTAATTACACTAGATGGATAATCCAAATCTTTCCTAGAGAAGATGTGTATAAATTGGAAAATATGTAAGTGAAGAATTCAGCAAGGGTTTAGTGAAACCATACATCTTGACCACCAAACTGTACAAATGATTATTTTCCCAATTTGGAAGTGCAATTGTGTAGTTTTAATGCCAATTAGGTAAAGTCAAGGTTTTGAGGAGAACAATTACAAAACTGATCGATTTGAGTTAAAAAATGAATTTTAGCAAATTGAACAAGTGGAAAATCATACATGCCAACCTGCTGTATGATTTGGATCATAAAACTATACAATTTTAATACCGTACAAGATATTTTGTGAAAGTCATAAGTCGTTCAAAATGTAAATCGTACACTTGTATGATTTGGGTAAAAGTTATTACAAAACATTGGGATCCATCTCCAAACCTCCCAAATCATCTCTCTCTCTAGGAATACTCTCTCCTATGCTACATCCATATTCAATTGTATTGTATGACCTTAGATAGCTTAGTTTATCCCTATCCTTACTTTTGGTTGTGTGTGTCCCCAACCACAACTATTGTGAACAGTAATGCGTGTCCATGTTTACAACATTGATATTGGATAGTGTGTGTCCCTATCCAATTGTGTTGAAGGAACTTGGATATCCGATTTTGTCCCTATCCTTGGTTAAGAGTCTAGTGAGTCCATTCCCATTGAAGAAGCTTAGTGATTCATCCCCATTATTACTTTGTTGTAAATAGTTGACTGTGTCCCTATTCTTACTCTAAGTGTACTTAATAAACTATTGAATGTGTCTTAGTTCATCATATGATTATTTATACTATTTTTAGTATTCTACCCATGTTTGTATCATGAAATAATAAAGGGGGAATTTTGGGATTTATTACATCATATGATGTGATAAATCATAATAATTTAAAGATAAAGTGAGTGGTTAAAAACACACATGTAAGAGTCTTGTGTGAGTTGTATAAGTTATGAGATGTTAGAAGTGAAATTTAATCTATTAGTTTGTTAAAACATATGTTTGAAAAACTAAAATGTATTTAAATATTGTTAATCAATGAAAATATAATTGAAGCATTATAATTGTCAATAGTTCATGTAATCCTACAAGCCTCTTTCATATTTCATCCTTAGTGATATTGACTAATCCACCTTTATGGATAACTTTACTTAAAAATTTAATTTATTATTATTATATTGTAAGGTTAATTTAAAGGTTAAATTTATGTTGGCATGAGTTTAACCTCTCATTTAGGATTTGGTATCACTATAAATACCCCTTAATGAGGATCCATTTGAATCATAAGTGTAAGTAAAATGTGATATATTGAGGTGATAATATATCTTGGTGTAAGCCTAGGAGAATTATCTATGTAAGCCTATGGAAAGTTTAATGTAAAACTATGGAAAATATTGATGTATTCGCCCCTAGCAATATTTATTAAGCCATTTGTATGGTTAACCTTAACTAAACCTTCATTAATGGTTTACTATTTTGTGGTTGAAATTGACTTAATATTGAGCCTTATGTTGGCCGAGGTTAATAAAATGTGTAATTAGTATTGGAGATTATGTATCTACCATAAATACCCCCCAAAAAAATGCATTATATTTTAATATGTATCCATGTGATCTATTTTTTAGGTTTCTAAGGGTATCCCACTCTTCACTATTGTCTATTGAGATTTTGTTTTGGTTACATAGGAGAGTGATATTTTTATTCTATATAAAAATTTATAAAAAATATATTAAAATTTTGTGCCCCAACACATCTACTCTTAACAATTTATCAAAAAACATTCTACTCCTTTGTTTGAAAATATATGAGAATTTTAATATTGACAAGAATATTATGAAACTTATATCTTCACCTAAATTTATTTGTGTAGAAATATGTTCATAGGATGTTTGTAAAAACACTCATGTTTTGTGGACTTAAATCATCATATACTTTCAGTTTGTCCTCATAAAACTTTTAAAATAAGGACAACCTCTACTAAAATACATAATTTAATATATCTATATATTTACTTTTTGAAAACAAAAATTATATTTCTATTATATAATTCATTTACAATGTTTTATGAAATTATATCTTCCTCTAATTATCAACCAAAGTAGCACTTGTTTCTTAATGAAGTTGAGAATATTACTTTTTTTTCTATTAAATTCTTGTTGTAAAATAGGTTAAAAATATGTTATAATACCATGTTTCACCTTAAAATTAGTAGTAACCAAGTTAACCAATGATCATAAATTTAAATTTGTTGTAATTATTTCAATTATTTTGTACTAATAATTTAATTCCATTATATTTTATTTTTAATATTTTAATATTATTGAGCTATTATAACACTAATAATGAAATATCAAATGCTAGTACTATGATCAAACTACATTACGAAGGGATGGTGTTAGTGAACGATGCTGACTTTATCATCTCTATTTTGCTTCTAGTTGAAATCACTAGTGTTCTTGCTCGGGGGGATTGTGTTGATAGGAAGAAATATTCCTTAGCTAAAGAGCTTGATTTATTTGGATGAAAATATGGCTAGTCGAAGAAATACCACAATGGTTATAAAACGAGCTCATTCAAATCCCTGTGGAATAGGGTGATTTTTGTGCTTATTGATTTATTTACTCTTGAATGCAGCATAGATGTTGTGCAAAGCCTTCATCTGGCACTGGTGAATCATATCAGGGGGAAGAAACACATGAAAATATTGGGAATATTGTTTAAAGAGTTGGAGAAAATGGTTTTAGATACTCAAAATTGTAATACATCCTTTCCTAGTCACCGAGGTTTGTTCAAGCTAAATTTTAATTTCATCTCCCTAAAGAATAATTCTTTAAGTATGGGTAAAATTAGGGTTGTGTCTTTTGTTTCTCTGTATGCCTTTACATCTACTAAAGAAGTTATCACCTCTTGTCCTACTTTTGGGGAGGATGGTTCCGTCCCTTTGAATGTTGAAAATGTTGTTCATGAAAGTCTCCTTGAACCCTATTTAGACCTTTCATCAGAGAAGGAATTGAATAAGCTTGTTGAAAAAATTATTGAAGATGTGAGTGTGGACCCAAAGGTGGGGGAGGATAACCCTTAGGAAAATATTATTGGTATTCAAGTACTGAAAAGTAACACTTCTCTTCAAATATCATCAGATCTAGATGATAGCGATTCTTCTTACTTGAAGGAGAAAAATTTGATCAAGAAAATAAAGCACAACTCTCTAAAGAAACCTAAGATTGAAGCAAAAGGTATGATGAGATCAATGCACATTATTACCAAAGCTACGAAGATATTGAATTTTTATCACTACTTTGATGACTCGAATGATTTTGATGAGTCCCTTGTTTCTAAAAAAGCTTAAAAAATCATCCACTTTATCTTCCATGTGTAATATTTAGGAAGAATCTGCTACAAAACCAAGCTTCCACTACGATCTGGTTAAGGAGTTGGTGAGATCCATTAAGAGATATACAAATTATATTACCTATTTTATAAATGATTTATATTAGAGATTGAAACAAGATACAAACACCCCAAATATAGGTCTTATAATTTCTAAATATTCTTCGTAATATTAGGCTTTGGTTTTGATATTTCTATGTAGATCTTGCCAATTGGGTTTTGGATCTCTTTGCTCCTCCCTTGTGGGGGTTTGGTTGGGTTGTTTTTCTTTGTGTTTGTCTTATTTTCTATTTTCTTGAGCTTTTTCTCTTGCTTTGTTGTAGTAAGGATTTCTTTGTAAAAGGTTTGGGTGATCCTTTCAAAACCCCTCCTTTTTCCATATAATAAAAAAAGCTACATTACACAAAAGGGTGGTGCTAGGATGCAACAAGAACAATAGTAACATAATGATATTATAATTGAATTACAATGGGATAGCACTATATATTAACTATATTATGTCCATCCTTTTGAACCTAATACAAAATCAAAATGTGAATTTCTTTTGGATTTAATTGCAATCTATTGAATATGGTAAATATCCAATATTTGAATTATCAAATATTTTCTTTTAGTGATGCTCATATTTGGTTATGGTAAATGAGAATATGAATATATTATATATTTTACTAAAAACCTTTGCTATAATATATAGAATTATATTATATTGATTTCATGAAAATCTCTAACAATATGGACAAGTTTAATTGTTTTGAGGTTATAGGTACAAAAAGACAAATTGGGCAAGACCAAAAATTAAAATAAATGTAGAAGGATCCAATTTAGTTATGATACCTTTGACTCATGTGAATGTGAATAGTAATTTATGTTGAATAAGTTATCTTCTTGTGGTATATGTCAAATATTTTTTTTATAAACATTAATTAACTAGATCAAGACTTACGAAAAATAAATCTAAAATGGATAATGCTAATATAAGGCCAATTATTAATTAAAGGATATAACACATAGGAATAATTCAAACCTAGCCTCAAAAAAGTAATAAGAAAGGAATAAAATATAAGGAAGAAAAATAATTGCAAGATGGAGGTTATACAAAGGGTACTAGAAACCTACTTAGCAGTAATTTCATGTACAAGTGGGAAAAGAGTGAAGGAGTTGGAGACTTGAGGAATATGTGGGAAATAATAATAGAGAGATTAAAAGGAGGGAGATGGATGAAATTAGAAAATGGGATTTATAGTGTATAGAAGGAGGAAGTTACATAATTCACAAAAGAAGTTTTTATTAAAAAAAAAATAGGTTGGAGCTACATTGCATGCATAGAATTTGGAACTATTTTGCATGAAATTGAGGAATTTAGAGAAAACACAACTAATGATCCTAGTTATTCATAATAATTCTATTGGAAATTCAATTTAAAGAACCAAAACAATATTAAAAGTTGAATTAATGATGAATTGTTATTGAAAAACCAATAATATGATCTCATTGGCCAAGGGCAACAATCTTGATGAAATCCTAGGAGAATTCTTTATGTAAGCCTATGAAAATATCTATGTAAGCCTATAGAAAATTTAATATAAACTTGTAGTGATATTCCACTACATTAGGAAAATCCATCTTGAAGGAAGAATTTTGAGCAAAATTATCATCTAGAACTGAATAAGATGAGGAGGACCTGAAGCCCTATCAGTCAATCAAGTAGTAGATGTTGTAAAAAATCTAAAGATGCTGACAAGGAAAGGCCTACATCAAAATATGCTAGCAAATTTTAAACTCCTTGTGCCATGAGACCATGTTGATCACCTACACTAGACAGATAAGGGCCTATAGCATTTTCAATGGCAACAAAGCAAAATATCACTATTGGTAAGAGTTCTAGAGATTTTCCAATGATAGCTAAAAGAGATCTGCCTTTGACAATATTTTACCCCATACAGTGGTTCTGGACCCACTCATCATTAAGATGGGTGGGTTTAAAAATTGAGTTACACTCCACATCTGATGTATCCCACTTTGACTATCCAATAGGAACTCTTGTTAAAGAAAAATCAAGCATAGTGGAGGAAGAAAGGATACCCAAGTGGTTCAATTGAAGGAAAAACAAGAAAATATCATATTTTCATCAAGAAGATCTTAATACTTGGAATTCTATGAAAACACAAGAATCTTGGAGATTTCAAGTCATGAAACCTCTATGGATTGTCTAGGTGTGTTGGTCCATATGAAGAACACCTTTGAACAACATGGAAAAAGAGAAAAACGAAGAGAGTTAGCCAAAATGGGACAAAGATAATAACTCAATCACATTTTTCAAATGAAGTCTAGTAATCCTTATTTGACATAACTTTGAAGCATCAAAAAAACAAGAGGAAGATCGACAAAAAATGGGCATTCATTAATAAGGAGATGATTGATAAAGAAACGATTGTAACTTTAGCTAGCATTCAAAATTGAAGGACATATCTAGACCAATAATTCTTCTAAGTATTCTATTTTGGAATCTTAATCAAACCATTTCAGGCTTAACACTACTTAAGATTTCCTACTCCTTCAAGCTAAAAAATGTTATCCATACTAAGTTGGCATTAGACCTACAAAGGAGGTAAGCCATAACTTTTTGGTACTGACATAAGCAAGGCACTTTGAAATATTTGATAATGTGAGGATCTTGCAAGGAAAATACTATTCTAGACATAAAAGAAATCATGTCATAGCTTTTTTCCTAATAAAGTTCGAAAAGCAAAGTTAAGCCAATTTTTTTTGACAATGACATTAGCTTAACCTCAAAAAATTTTAATCTAGTGTAATTTCCCCATCCTAGTCAGCTAACAGAGCGTAATATGGACTTGCCTATTCATAAGGTTCCGTAGGCAATGTCGAGTGTTTAGGAACCACTAGGTGTTATGGAGTTATTGTTGGACGATCTGCATTCACAGTTGTCAGCTTTCAGGACCATTTTGGCAATATTTTCAAAGACTTACTATTTTTAGTAAGTCAGTTAGGGTTGGATTCTCGGGAAACAAAAAGTACGACTGGCATTTTTGGCTTAATGGGTATCCATTTCCGTAAGTTGTTTGGTGGTTGGATGTTGGGAGAGCAATAATTTTAATGCCCGAAGATTTATAATGTTATATTTAAATATAAAAGTTAAATATATTAATGTTGGGCATTAATTTAATCTTAGAAGGGGTCATGTAACCACTTGAATTAAAGGGGATTTTATAAATTTCATATTTCTAATGTCATAAAAGTGGTATGGTCTCCTTGGAAAGTAATAAGTGATATTGTGGAGTTAAGTCATTATATGTGTTCATTAGTAAATGAATTATTGACATAAAGCAAGTAAAAAAGAAAGAAGTTTAATCCCACATTCTACCCACATTGGGTCGACCAGCTCGAGAAAAGAATAAATAGAGGTTGTGAGAGCATTTGAAGACATCTTTTGGTTATTACATTTCATGTTTGGAGAAAGGAGCTTGCTTGCAGCAGAGTTTGCAGGAAGATATCCAACTTGTTTGTGATGAAAAACCACAGGCAAGGGCAGATTTGGCTTGTTTGGAGACGAAACCCTCCAACAGGAACATCACTTTTGGGATTGCAAGATATCCTTGGAGTGATTGTGGCATTTCCGTGATGGGGAATGATTTGAGCTTCAAAGTGGCAGTTTGTTGATGAGTTTTGGGGTGCACTTGGTGCCATTTTTAGAGTTACTTCAGATTGCAGATGTTTCCAGTGAGGCCAAACCATTAGAGGCTATTTTGAATTAGATTGCTTGGGTTTTGAAGAAGCTTGTATTGCTGATTATTCATAGTTTTTGATCAGCTTATCAGTTGTACACTTCAGCAGTTTGGAAGGGATCTATGTCATTTGTGAAGGGTTTTAACAGGTCGTACCAGTTGCAGTGAAGGGCGTGCACTTATTGAGGCCAAACGCCTCCCATTTGGAGTATTCATTGTGTTGTATGAGGTCTTCTCTTTGTTGGACAGCCAAACAACAATTAGTATGCTGGAGAAATTGTATTACAAGCATATTTAATGAATATATAAGTTTGTTGTTGTTGGTGTTAACTTCCATAATTATATCAGGCCTTTAGATCTTCGGGTACACTTATCCTTGTACAATTTCCTTCATTGGGTTTGCTCAATATCATTAGAAGAAGTTTGTGCTTAAATTTCGTAGTCATTGGAGGAGTAGTTTTTAAGATACAAGCATTTCTAGTTTGCTTGCTATTTTTATTTCTAGAATTTGTATTATTGCAAAAAGTATAAAAAATTCATATTTGCATAAATCACGTGATATCAAAGCAATCAACAAACAAGACATTCAAGTTTTCAGTTTGGAACCCAAGATCGGAACCTGGCTCTTTGGGTGGCAAATTTATTTGCCTTCGAAAGGGGTAGGACATTACAGTGGTATCAGAGCTCAGCTTATCCTGCCAACCTGAGGGTTACAAAGTTGCAGTAGTGTGTTGGTAATGGCTACTATCCAGGAACTCATGATAGAGCTGATGCAAAAATTTCAAGAACAAAATGAGTTTTTTACAACAATAATAGAACATCATCCTAAGTGGTTGAAGCCTCCATTAGCAGTTGGAATAAAAATAGGGACAAAGGGAAACGACTCATTGCAGCCAAGCACAGTTGTGGACAACGAAGAGGACAACAAGGAGGTTGAAAATTTAGAGAATGTTTCATGCATAACCGAGGTTCAAGTTGATTCTTGTATTGATGGGGAAAACAAAGCAGCAATAGTAATTGATGAGGATGAGGTCACTTCATCTTGTGTGTTGGATATTGGAGAGGTGTGTATTGATGAGCACGTTGATCTTGTGGTTGAGGATTCAGTTGTTGATGTAGTTGGTGATTCAGAGGATGAGCATAGTTCTGTCATCACTTCAGAGTATGAGGTTGGTGAGTGCAGTGCAGTGAAAGGGCCTAAGATTGATCATTGTGCATTGGAGGATACACCTGAGAGTTTATTTTGTGTTGATGATTCCAGTTCATTGCAGGATCACATACAGGTTACAGATGAGCAGGTTGTCCACACATTGACACATTTGAATAGCACACATGAGTTTGTTGAATGCCTTTATCAGACAACCCAACTTGGAGAGAGACGACACCAGTTGACAGTTGGAGCTACTGCTACAAATTTGCAGGCCATCAAGCGAGCATTAGAGGTAATCAAATCAGATTACTTGAGGCTATTATCT
This sequence comes from Wollemia nobilis, assembly GCA_028583015.1. Classification (NCBI taxonomy): domain Eukaryota; kingdom Viridiplantae; phylum Streptophyta; class Pinopsida; order Araucariales; family Araucariaceae; genus Wollemia; species Wollemia nobilis. The sequence goes on from JAQPPZ010001925.1 coordinate 10,959,587, forward strand.
GATAGGGATCGGGTTATGCGGTTTGCAGAGCAGACTTCTCGAGAGCTCACTCGAAAATATGAGGAGATTGATGAGCTTTGTCTTGAGTTGAGTTTAGCTCATCACTCCCTTTTCACAGCGAAAATTCAGTCATCTGTTGCATCCACTTCACATGATTCAGAGACTAATTCGGATACTATGGTGGTTAAGCAGTTGATTGAGGGGATACATGAGATTGGACGTGAGGAAGGATTGATTAGTAATAATGATTTCGCATTCACTCAAGTCGATCAGTATGAGCATAAGCAGAGTGATGATATGCTTTCTTTAATGGATGCTACTTCCTCATTTGGTGCAGTAGATGATGGTACATTACCTGATTTCGATCCTGAGGATGATGATGCGAGCCATACTTCAGGGGATTCTTTGGAGCTTCACAGGGGTTCAGTTGGTGAGGTTCATATGGATTGTATAGTGAGGTATGCTAGTCATTTTGATTTCAGCCCACATGTAGATGAGTGGACCTTTTTTCGGATGACACATAGTGGTGGGTTGAAAGATGGTTATAGCGGGTTGTATACTTCATTGGGGTATGAGATGCCTTCTTCATTAGAGGGTAAGGTGATTCATTGTTGGGATGATTGTTTGGTTCAACATGATGGATGTAGTGCAGAGACAGAGTTATGGCTGAACAACTCTTTGCTTGTATGCAATTATGATATTTCGAGTGTTGGATCTTGGATTTTTCCTTGGTTCGAGCGATATGGCAGGGGACCACATATGGATTTGGGATCCAGGTAGTTGTCAGTGGTTTAGTTGTTGTTTCACCGAGTTGGCAGTTGACATGACTGCTAGGATATTCTTTGGCCCATGGGATCCGGGAGGTGTGTGCCCATGGAGGTCAGTGATCTATGGAGATCGTGCCTTGATGTCACTTCCATTGGCTATTTGGTGGTGGGAGTTAGTTCAGACTCCCAGATGGGTCATTATTATTCGGTTGTGGATTAGCAACCGATTAACTCCAATATTATGTCAACAGAAATATTGGAGAGATTTTTTGGTCAGGGATCGGTTACTTTGGTTGTTGGGAGTTGTTGGGGGGTTGATTCCAACATCTCCTCAACTTACCGTCCTTGATTTACTTGTCCTCTCACACCAGTTTTTTAGTCTAGTTTGGGGTGTTGTCATTCTGGGAATACAGATGAGGTGTGTGCGGTTGTGTTACTATGAGCTTCTGGTTTTGATCAGAGTGGCGCAGCGTCAGCGTGTTAGTTCTGACAAGATGTTGATTTGGGACTTAGAGGATATGCTCGGTTTTAGTGTGGTGACAGAGCTTGACCGGGATTGTGGAGAGCAGTTTACTTGTGAGTTGGCTGAATTCTTTCAAAGACTGATTGCATTTTTGGACAGAGGGCTACACGAGTTGTCACTAGCAGAGGATCAGCAGTGCAGGATTTATCTCAGTTGGAGATATGAAGCTCATCGGTTCATCTGGGATCCAGGGATTGCATGGCAATTATTTTTGAGATTGTCATGTTCTGAGATTGGATTGCTTGAGGACAAGCAATCTCGAGGAGGGAGGACTGTAATGTCCCCATCCTAGTCAGCTAATAGAGCGTAATATGGACTTGCCTATTCATAAGGTTTCGTAGGCAATGTCGAGTGTTTAGGAACCACTAGGTGTTATGGAGTTATTGTTGGACGATCTGCATTCACAGTTGTCAGCTTTCAGGACCATTTTTGGCAGTATTTTCAAAGACTTACTATTTTTAGTAAGTCAGTTAGGGTTGGATTCTCGAGAAACAAAAAGTATGACTGGCATTTTTGGCTTAATGGGTATCCGTTTTCGTAAGTTGTTTGGTGGTTGGATGTTGGGAGAGCAATAATTTTAATGCCCGAAGATTTATAATGTTATATTTAAATATAAAAGTTAAATATATTAATGTTGGGCATTAATTTAATCTTAGAAGGGGTCATATAACCACTTGAATTAAAGGGGATTTTATAAATTTCATATTTCTAATGTCATAAAAGTGGTATGGTCTCCTTGGAAAGTAATAAGTGATATTGTGGAGTTAAGTCATTATATGTGTTCATTAGTAAATGAATTATTGACATAAAGCAAGTAAAAAAGAAAGAAGTTTAATCCCACATTCTACCCACATTGGGTCGACCAACTCGAGAAAAGAATAAATAGAGGTTGTGAGAGCATTTGAAGACATCTTTTGGTTATTACATTTCATGTTTGGAGAAAGGAGCTTGCTTGCAGCAGAGTTTGCAGGAAGATATCCAGCTTGTTTGTGACGAAAAACCACAGGCAAGGGCAGATTTGGCTTGTTTGGAGACGAAACCCTCCAGCAGGAACATCACTTTTGGGATTGCAAGATATCCTTGGAGTGATTGTGGCATTTTCATGATGGGGAATGATTTGAGCTTCAAAGTGGCAGTTTGTTGATGAGTTTTGGGGTGCACTTGGTGCCATTTTTAGAGTTACTTCAGATTGCAGATGTTTCCAGTGAGGCCAAACCATTAGAGGCTATTTTGAATTAGATTGCTTGGGTTTTGAAGAAGCTTGTATTGCTGATTATTCATAGTTTTTGATCAGCTTATCAGTCGTACACTTCAATAGTTTGGAAGGGATCTATGTCATTTGTGAAGGGTTTTAACAGGTCGTACCAGTTGCAGTGAAGGGCATGCACTTATTGAGGCCAAACGCCTCCCATTTGGAGTATTCATTGTGTTGTATGAGGTCTTCTCTTTGTTGGACAGCCAAACAACAATTAGTATGCTTGAGAAATTGTATTACAAGCATATTTAATGAATATATAAGTTTGTTGTTGCTTGGTGTTAACTTCCAGAATTATATCAGGCCTTTAGATCTCTGGGTACACTTATCCTTGTACAATTTCCTTCATTGGGTTTGCTCAATATCATTAGAAGAAGTTTGTGCTTAAATTTCGTAGTCATTGGAGGAGTAGTTTTTAAGATACAAGCATTTCTAGTTTGTTGCTATTTTTATTTCCAGAATTTGTATTATTGCAAAAAGTATAAAAAATTCATATTTGCATAAATCACGTGATATCAAAGCAATCAACAAACAAGACATTCAAGTTTTTAGTTTGGAACCCAAGATCGGAACCTGGCTCTTTGGGTGGCAAATTTATTTGCCTTCGAAAGGGGTAGGACATTACATCTAGTGAAAAAGTTGGTATTAAGTATAAAATACAAACTAGAAGGTAAGACAAAGGAGCAACATCCTAGATTGAATCTTCTTAGAAAAAATAATTATGTTAGCATCAACAACATTTGGCAACATTGCTTTTAGAATTAATTATGGCACCCTCAGATTAAAATAATTAAGCTTACATCAAAATTATTAGATCTTAAAAGTAATATACACTCTGTCTAAGCATAACGAATGATCCTGCAAATCACAACTACTTGATGTAACACATGTTGAAGATATCAATTGGTTCCAACTTACCCCTGATCATGTAGAGTCATTTTTTCTCATAATTATACATAGTTAACTTTATTTTAGCCAAGAGAAAACTATAAATAGAGGATTACCCCTCATTGTAAAGGGTTGGATGTTTTAGTGTTTGCCTATTATAAGCTATATGTTTATGTTGATTTAATGTAATCAAGATTTATTTAAATTACCTCAATTGGAGTATGAAGAGTTGTTAATTCTATGATATATGCACCTTCAATATTTTTATTTACACTTTAATATGAGCAATTTTTTCGAGTCTTGATGTTGTTTGCCTTAGTTAAATTGGCAATTAATGTAAAAAAATTTAGGATTCAAGTTGTTTGGCTTATTTCTAAAAAAGAATACTTAAGATGTTCAATGTTGTAATACTCATAATATTTTCATCCATGTTTTTATTGAAGTCTTTTTGTTAGGTATTAAGTTATTTGGTATTCCTTAGAAATCGAGGTTCTATCTGTTCAGCTTAAACTATTTGGATTTTTTAATTAGATTTCTAGGAATGTTGTAGTATATGTACTTACTATATATTTTCTTCATAACTTCAATTGAATAGTTTGTTAGGATTTGCTTGTATTGGGTGGCCTATGCTCATGTAACTTAAAGCAATATCATTAGCTAAGCTTTGGACACAAATAAATAAATCTTTTTAACCATTTTGCTTCTCATCCTTTTTTCTTTTCTCTCTTTAGTATTTTCCTAGAAAAAATTTCACAAGGAACTGACCTTATCAAAATGTTGATTTAGAATAAATTCTAAGGATCCAATCTTGACTTTGGTCTAGGGCACAAATATATACCTAGGTATATTGAAGCATCAATAGTTTTGGCACATCCAATGGGATCAAATTTCATCAATTTATCTCACATCTAGAGGATTTCATGAAGATATTAAGTAGAAGAATCATCATTGGGATGGAAGCACAATAATTTCCTAATTAGAAGCCAAAGCCACTATGTGCACAAGATTATTTTACATGACCACATCTCTAGATAATCAACATTATAGTGAAGATCTTGGTCTCATAAGTGGGTAAAAATTCATTCACCTAGAAACTCCACTATTAAAATAACCATAGATAGACAACTCCATTGAATGATGCAACCCCAAAATCACATGATTACATGATCAAAAGCCAAGAAGCAAAAGGAACCCCTACAATTTGTTGAGCTATCAGCCTTTAAAAATTCTAAAAAAGGTAAATATATTTTATCTATCTAGTCTTCTTCTATCAAAAGTCCCATTCCTTTGCAGGTCATATCTTCACAACTAGATACCAGATCTCGACCTATAAACATGTTCAAATGTATATACCCTAGCTGGAATAGTGCCAAACCCCCCAATCTCTTAGATCTTCATGATATTCCTCAAGTTACACTAAAAAAAAAATTCTTCCTATGATGGTAGTGAAAATATGGTCTATGAACATTGCTAACATATATATGCTTTAGCTACTATGCATAATATTATCCATGAAGATATAATTGTGAAATTATTGGCTTTATATTTTAGAGGTAAAGTGCTAGCCTAGTACCATTTTTTGGAGGAAGGCAACATAAGCACTTAGACCAAATTAGCTAAGCCTTTTATCTTAGAATTTAATTATCTAGGAGACTTCTTTTCACTCCTTACTCAATCTACCTCCATACAAAGGTGTTTTTAGGAGAACATCATGTATTTTAACATGTAGTTTAGTAAGACCTAGAGAAGGATCCCTCAAGATATAAGGTCATCTCATGTCCAAGCATACATCTATTACCTTTGAGATTTTGTTTTGGACTTAATACTATAGATATGGTAGTCCCATGAGATTATAATTCCTCAGATATTTCAAGTTTCTATTGTAATAGATAATGCAGTCATCTCAATTGGCAAGCTCCCTTCAAAAGTTGTGATGCTATATTTCTTGGAGATACCTTAGCAAATACAATGAGTCTCATTTCTAGACTTGTTATCCCCTTCACTAGTCATATTTCCTCCACCAAATCCATGTTCTCAACCTACCCTTTTGACTATCATAATTTCAGTGCTACCTAATCTAGAGCCCAAAGAATAAACAAAGATGCAAGAGTTGAAACATATGGTCAATAATCTGATAAATAAGGTCACTATGTTGGAATAAAAAAATTCTAATAAGGTTTGAAATCTATAAATAAAGAAGATACACCTACATCTCAAAATATCAAGGTGTTTCAACTAGCAACATTATTGGAAAACAAATTGTTATTTCCAAAATTAAAGAGGAGGAGACATTCGCTGCTCAAGAAGATTATTGGTGTCTAGCTTGCAATAATACCCATAGTTCTGACACTTGCATGGTCTATTAACATAAATGCGAACTAGATGTAGTCCAAAAAGCAAAAATACAACCAAAAGGGCTCTTCGGTATGCTTATGGATCTATAGTAGAATCACATAGCTAAAAAAATTTCAAATTTTGATGCATTCCACATTCTAACTAGATTTGGAAAAAGACCTCTTATGTCATATCCCCAGAAGATTGATGGTCCAAAAGCCTCTCAGTCTCAACGATAAAATTAAATAGCAACCAAAGGAACATACCAAGCCAAATGATCTTAAGGCTATCCAAGAAGATTCAAATAAGCAAATGCTAAGAATGCTATGATACCATTTTACCAAGAAATAAGGGTTGGAAGCAACTTAGAAATAACAAAGGAGGTTTGAAGATCTAACCCAAAAGGAATATAGGTTGATGGAAGCCTCTAGATACAACATCCTTGCATAACTAAAGAATAATCCCTCAAGAATCAACATGTATGATTCTATACTAATTTTGGATAGATTGATCTATTAAAAGTAGTCTTCAAGAGCTCATAATTAGGAGGAATCACCTCTCTAAAACTAAATCTAGAATAAAATCAATAGGCCTCTTCTTGTCTATATTTCTTCATGCATGGAAGTATGGATCATGTAAAATATTTTGTTTGATTTCATAGCTACTATAATAGGTATACCTAAATATATTTGTGATGCAATGGGTATGGAATACACCCAAACAAGTTTTGGTGTAGTACAACTAGATGGGACCCCAATCCAAATGGTGGGAGTAGTGAAGGAAATTTGGATGATGTTGCATAAAATTCCATATGTCTCATTAATATAGGAGGTGATATTGGGTTAAACTTATCAAGGGAATTCACAACAAAGCTTGAGGGGTATTTATCTCTAGACTACACAAGCATGGTGATTTAATACAGGGGAAGGAAGATTTGGCTCTATGTAGAGAATCCTAGCCTCTACCATATAGAGAGGCTTAAGGAGAAAAGCTTCTACTTTTATGAATATGACATGGACTACCTCATAGAGAATATTAAAGAGTATCAAAAATAATTTGAGGACTTGATAGAAGAGTTGCAAGCAGAAGATGAGTTCTCACAACTTGATTTTAATGCAATAATCCAAATAGACTTAGAAACTCATTGCATACCAGAGCAAAGAAGTCATAACCTTTCAACAATGATAAAGCAATTTATTTGGAGAACAAACACTCAAGAGCGATATAAGTTTGGATCACACTGTCCAAACATTGTCAATTCTAGTGAATTGGTATAAATATTGAAATAGAAGGCATGGAGAAAGTGCATCAAAACCTTGCATCATATTGTAATTTAAAAAAAAAACTAATATTAAATATAAATTAGGCTATCAAAATGCTATTGGAAAAAAATAGGCATTTAAAGAAAAGCTAGGCTATCAAAAGGCTATTGGATAAAGTAGGCAACAACATGAAAATGGGAAGTGAATGAAGATGCTCATATGAAACACATTTTTTGGAAAGTGCACTAGATGGTTCACATGCATGTTTGAAGGAGGTTTGCATGAATTAGGAGATCTGAGAATCAACAAAACAACTACAATCATTCCCTAGATTACCATCAACCACTCAAGATCCATTGGATTAAGGAAAAAACAACTACCACAACTAAACATGAGGTAAGATAGCATATTATCATGCTTTTGTTGACTCGGCTACATGGAAAAAGTCCTTTCATAATTAGCTTTCCAAGGAAGAATTGATAAAAAAAAGGAATTATTAGATAAGAAACTTCAATGACTTCCTAGTTAGAGAGTTCTATATAAGGAGAGTTTCATTCTTAGCATCTCATAAGCTCTTAAGTAAAGCTACTCTTCAAAAAATAAAAATTTTCTCCCATCTCCATAAGCTTCAAATTTCTCAAGATTTGCGTCCATAGACTTTGTACATGTTGGATCCTCAAAATCCAACTTGAGTTTAACCAAAATTTTTGAATTTTTGGTGTCCTATGGTCTTTTCAAATTTGCAATACCCACTTGAATCCTTTCTAATTATTGTAAATTAAAAAAAAAAATGGACAGCGCAGAATACTGGGGCAAACTGTGCGAAGATCTATGTGGCGGCTTCTGGGGTGGACAACACAAAATATTGTGGCAGCCATAAAAAGCTGGACAGCCTGCCTGAATTCGTGGTGGCTACCAATTCCACCATGTAAATTCAAAAAAAAAAAATTATTGTAAATTTTTGGTCCTTTTGAAGTCTTTTTTCACCCTCCAATAGAAATGAAAGTTTTTATGTCGCCAATTTCAGGCCTTTTTTTTATTTTCCTAAGGTCTCTTTGTCAGTAAAGGTTTGGCCTAACTAAGGTTGATGTAGGAGCCTATCTTACGGAGGGCATAACTTTTGATCCGACCGTTGGATTGGATTAAAATTTTATGAGTTGGATAATTAGGAGTACAATGATGTGGCTAGGCCTCAAAAGGGCCTAGATTGCCATTTTTAGGCCTTTTTGATATTTTTCAAGCCTTAATTCCTTCATCTAGTACCCCAAATGTGGATTTTAGTGATTTTTTAGAAAAGTCCAAAAATAAATTACTTTTAGATATGGGTAGGTGTTGAGATTTTATAGAAGGCTTAATATGGGTGATACGGTGATGGGTTTTAATTTTTAGGGCCATTCGAGCTTTTTTGGTGACTTACTAAAAATAGGGTTGTTTTGGCTAAAAATGGTAAATTTTCCAAAAATAGTAATTTCTTATCTTTAGGGCTTTAAGATGTAGGGTTTTATTTTAGGGTTTCTTGCATTGTAAAAAGGGGGTGAAAACCCTAAACCCTAAACCTAAAAACCCTAAACCCTAAACTCAAAATGTTAAACCCTAAACTCAAAATCCTAAACCCTAAAAAAAATAAAAATAAATAAAAACCTAAAGGTGATGGAGATAGTGGCTATTATGGATCATTTCCAATTATGGGCCATCATCGAGGTAGTTAAAATTTTTGCAATTATGTACCAATTTATCAAGCTATTTAAGAGATTTACTGCAATAGGAAGCATCATCAAGTTTTTGCATAGTAATTTTGCAAGAGGTATACCAGTGTGCCCATCCTTGTCGGTTGTATTTTCCTGTGTGTGTATTGTCTAGTCAGCCCTTTTTCTTCATCATTATTGTGCAGTTTTTTCTAAGGAGTTACCCAATTTACTGAGATCATTTCTAGTGGATGAGACTAGAAGCTAAGAGGCTTTTTGTTACATCATTTGAAAAAAGAGTTACAATTTTCTATTGCATCATTTGAATGGAGAATTTATTTATACTGGTTCAGTGAGATTTGATTATTCTGATCAGACTCCCATTGTAATAATTTACTATTTAATGCAATCCTATTTCCTCCTTTCAACAGTTCTATGTATAATTTTATGTGTTATCCCATTTACATGTTACATCATTTGAATGTGTAAATGGCGTCTTATTTCGTTGGCATGTTGAATTATTTTTGTTACATTATTTGAATAGATATGATTTACTCAATTTTATATTCTCCTCATTTCTTCATCATCTTTTAAGTGTAGCTACAATTACCCAATGGATAAGACATCGATCTATATATTGAAGCACTAGCTGGGAGTTACTTTCAAACTTTGTTAGATTTTATGTTGTAGTTTCATTTTATTTTTTCAATTTTGGATGAGCATGAGCATATAAGAAATATTTTAGGTTCACCTTTAGGGTTTCCTTAGCCTACTCAGTCTATCTAGAGTATTAGGATAATATTTTCCCAAGTTAAATAGGTGGATCCACTAGAATCCACAATGCTGATTGGATCAGGGAAGTCTTGCAGTGTGACAAATATATTAATGGCGTAGGAATTTCCCCAATAATTTTTGGCACCGTTGGTAGGGACTCAGTACAATTTTGAGTTTGTTTTTCTTAGTATTTCTTGGAATAAAATTTGTAAGATTTGAGTGAATATCAGGTTGAGCAATCTTGGCCCAAGTATTGTTGAAGATCTTGTTCCTTCTTTGCACATCCATGTTGGCAAATTTGAATGAACTCTTAAAAAAAAAGTTGGATCTGGCATCTACAAGAAGAAGTGGTAAAGAAGTGCTTGCTGGAGTGCCAAATCTTGAGGTATTCTTCAAGTCTCAAAAAATATTCAATTCTAATTCATACTATTTTTGTTTCTAGCCTAAATTTTGTTTTCAACTAATCTTCTCCTACTGTAAAATATGTATCTATAGTGAATCAACCTGTAGTGAGTATGACAAATCCTAATGCAAATAAAAATGTCAATAAAAATTCCAATGCTAATTTTAATCAATGGAGGACCAATAGATATAGAGCCTTTGTTTTACCTATAAATCTAAATCCTCTCCTTGGTAAAGCTCATAAGTACTTGCCTAAATTTTAAGGAAACAATGTTGTCACCGGTGAAGATCATGTTAGGTATTTTTTGTATGCCATGGATAGTGTTGAGGTGGATGATGAAGATGTTGTCCTTAGATTGTTATTTCAAACTTTAAAGAAGGATGCTCGTGAATGGTTCAACAACCTTGGAGCTGGTACTATCAATAATTTTCAAGAGCTAGAGCACACTTTCCTTAGAAAATATGGAGAGAGGAAGAATGAACAGTCCTTGCTGACATAATTGGCTACCATGAAAAAGAAAGAAAATGAATCAGTGGAATATTTAAATAGAAGATTCTTTAACACTAGAAATAAGATTCCAGTAGCATTAAGGCCAAATGATGAATAATCCATTTGTTTCTACAAAAATGCTTTCCCTGGAGATTTTAGTTATGAGCTAAGACAACAAGTAGTAGCTACCATTGATATATGTATGGAAAGGGCTATTGAAATAGAGATACATATGATTGATAATGGTAATATGAAATAATACTCTTTAGATCCCAATCAAACTAAAAGAAATCCTAAGAAGGTTGAGTTCTCTATCCCTAATAAAACAGATTAGGATCCTATGAATAAAATAACTAATCAGTTGAGTGAGATTTTTACTACTTTGAATAACAGGTTGGCTAGACTTGAAAAATGCAAGGACAATAGTACAAAAACTTTACAAGGTAATAATAGACAACAGGAATATAATAGGGATCCTTTCAAAAGGAATTTTAATATAAACTGGAATAACAATGGAAATGAAGAGGGAAACAACAATCAGAATGGGAATTGGAAAAATAAAGAAGAAGAGAGATCTAGATTCTATTCCAATTCCTATGCCATAAAATAATATAGCATCATATAATCCCTTTTATTGCTTTACCTATGATGCACCACATAACCCTATTGATTATGGTATTTATCTAAGTATGCATTCTAATGTTGATTTAAATGCTAAATCTGAAGATGAAGATATTAGAATTAATGTATGCTAGACTCAGGAGGATGAAACCAGAGAATAGGAATTTGAAATGGATATGGACATATGTGCCAATAATATTGAGCAAAGAGTGTTGGTATTTGGAGAGACATCAACCTCAAATGAGCCTACTAATAATAGATTTGGTAGAATAAAGAAAGGAAAGCTTGTACCTACAACATAAGAGGTTGAGTCTTTAGAAAGAATACATGTTATCAATCTCAGGAATAGAAGAGTGGAGGATAAATTTTATGAAGGGCCTATACAAAAGGAGAAATCTACATGAGTGATTTCATAAAAAAAGGTAAATCAGATGAAGCTGCAAATGATTCCTGAAGAACCTGATGTAGAGAAGATTATCCAAAAACAACAAAATGACTTGGCTAATCAGAAAACTAGAAAATGAAATGATGATAAGAAAGAGCAGTTTGATTTGGTTTTAGAGGTTACCAAACAGAAGGTCAACATCACTTTTGGAGAATTAATGACTATTCCAAAGTACCGGTATAAGGTATGTAGAGCCTTCAAATTAACTGATTAGTCAGGAGGACAACCTCAAAATCCTATAGGCCTTATGAATAATGTAGTCAGAGCCCTATATCCAGTTAAGCCATTTTACACCTTACTAAGGCATACATCAGGCTATGGGAACCAATATGTTATTCATAACTGCATGCTTGATAGTGGTTCTTCCATGAATGTAATGTTAAAATAAGTAGTTGATTAGTTAGACTTGATTTGTCAGAAAGAGCACCCTTCTATTTTTGTTATGGATAACAGGAGAGTACCTTGTATGGGCGTTATCACCAAAATTCTTGTCCATATTGAACAATATCATAAGAAAGGAGTGGTGATGTATGTTGCAGTTGTGTATGTGGACCCTTTCTTTTCCATATTACTCTCTAGGCATTGGGCAAAGCAACTAGGTGGTACTATTTAGTTGGATTGATTATATGCCACTATTCCAATGCAGGGTAAGGAAAAAATGATATTGAAAAGAGAACCCTTCAACAGGTATTCATTTGAATTTAGATATCCTAATGATAATATGGTTAATGTCATGAAATTATTTGTGGAAAAATACATGGGGGTTTACTCTATTTTGCATTCTCCTTTCCTTTTAGAAGTACCTAATGCTTAGAATATAGATCCAAAACTAAAGGTTGAAGCAGATGTAGAAACCAATAGAATTTTGACTTCTGAGTTATGGACTATGACCTTTGATGGGGTAAAATATAAAGCAAGAGCAAGAGCTGGAGTATTGTTGACAAACATCAATGGCAACTATCTTGCCATACCATACAGGTTATAATTTTCTTGTACAAATAATTTTGTAAAGCATGAAGCTTTATTTCTAGGGCTAAGGAAAGCCAAGGAACTTAGTATTAATTACCTCAAAGTCAGTGGGGATGCTAAGATAATAATTTAATAGATCAAAGGGAGATATCAAACAAAGCACCCTATATTAAAGCAATATAAGCAAGTAGTGTTGGATGAAATAGATAGATTTTTGGCTTTTGATCTGCAATTTATTCCTAGAGCACAAAATCACAATGCTAATATATTGGCCATTAATGCTTCTAGAGAAGAAAACCTTGATATAGACACTTGGTTTATGGAAATGTTCCCAACCATATCTATTTATAAGCCATATATCCCAGATAATGTGGTATATTTAAAAAAATTTCATGATGATATGCACATTAATGATTTTATGACTATGTAAAATGAGTTTTTTGATGTTATTTGTGATGAAAGTGATGAAGAAAAACTGAAGTATGTTATTGGAGAGCCTATATAATTCATACAACTAAAGACCAATAGGATGCCTAGGGGGTTGGTGTCTTTAGAGAGCTTTTTTTATGACTTTGATAGAGCATATAAAACTTTGGTTTAGAAATCTGAAGTAGATGAAGTTAATATCAGAATAGAGGAAGAGCCCAAGATTTTTAGGATCAATAAATCTCTATCAGGAAAAGAGAAACAACAATATATCAAATTTCTAAAAAAGAACATGGATATTTTTGCCTGGAGTTATGAAGATGTAAAAACCATCATTACAAAGGTAATGACTCACATAATACCCCTTCAAAAATATACAAATATTTTTAGGCATAAAAAAAGGAAGTTCAATCCCACTTTGCATCCAATTATGTAGAAAGAACTACAGAAGTTACTAGATACCAAGATAATCAATAAGGTTATACAAAAAATCATAGAACCACCATTTCAATCAAGAATTAAAGGTGGCTAGGGTTTGATGAGGAAAAACTACTCTACTAGGGTTTGATGAAGAAAAACTACTCTGCGGGGATGGTAGCAGCTTCCGGAGGAGGTCTAAAAAAATGGAGAAATGTCATGATGGCATCGGGTCCGACATAGAGAGTGCATGCTCATGATGTTTTTTCATCTAAAAATGACTGGAAGGAACATGATTTTCCAGTGCATGTCGGGAACCGCTTGTTAAAGAACAATGGATGTTTAGAATGATGTGAAGCCAGGCCAGTTCTAGTGGTTCAACTAGACTCGATGGTGGAAGATGTGGAGTATCTAACCAAACATGCCCTTATTGGCAAATTTTTGGGCATCCAAATTTCTCTCCCCTTTGTGGAGGCTTGGGTTAGGAAGACTTGGAATCCTAAAGGCGATGTGGAGGTGATGTTGAGTGTGAACAACTATTTTATGGTGGTTTTCTCTTGTATTGTAGATCGTAACAAAGCATTTTAAGGGGGTCCTTATTTCTATAACCAAGTGGGACTCTTTCTTAAACCCTAGCATGTGGGTTTCAACCCATCAGAGAAGTGGCCATCACAGGTTCCAGTATGGATGCGGCTTCTATGGCTCCTATTGGAATTTTGGAGAACTGATATCTTGCATAAGATTGCCCTTCTACTTGGGAAGTTGGTTGGACCGTCACAACAGACAATGGATAAAAGGTAATCTTTGTTGCTCTATTTGTTTTGAATTGACTTAAATAATCCTATTCTAGATTCTATTGAAATACAATTTGGATCAACTACATGGGTTCAAAAACTTGACTATGAAGCTCTTCCATTTCGTTGCCATATTTGTCGTGAATATGGCCACCTGCAAATAAAATGCCCTAATTTTGTCCCACTTGTGGCTTCAAATCCTAGGCCCTCTCAGTCTGGAAAAAGTTTGGATAAATGAAAAGCCCCAATAAATAAAGGTGAATGGGATAAGGAAGATTTTGTTTCGGTAAAATCCTGAAACAGAGGACGAAGGGCAAACAAAGACCTTAAGGATAGCCAGCTAGATACTCTACTCAACCATTTTGAAATATTAGATGATCTTGATTAGTGCATGGAGATACCTAAAATGTTGCTACCTGACGCAAATATAACAAGGTCGAATCAAATGTATCTTCTTGAGGGGGAACTTAAGGAATAAGATCTAGGGGGTTTAAATGAAGAACAAAGGGCTTTGTATCTGAGTATAAGGGACATGGTTGGGTCTAGCCCTATAAGGGAAACTATTTTTGAAAGTGGTACAGATTTAGTTATGCCCTATCCTACTCAAGCACTGATGCAGTCATCCTTGGACTGCAAAACTCCTACGATGTTGGGATTGCATCGAAAAATAATTTAAAAAAAAATTAGATAAGAATATGAAGGTGGGTCGGAAGAAGGACCAAGATAAAATTAAGTTAATGAGGGAGACTTTGGTGGATTCAGGCTTGGTGAGAACATTGGACTCCCATTTTTATAACCTCAAAAAATGATTATCCTTTCATGGAATGTAAGGGGGTTGAAAAACATCCCCAGATAAAAAGTTATTCGTGATTTGGTTCATGTGCATTCTTTGGATGTGGGGTTTATTAAGTAGACTAAATTGAATATTGATAGTATGTTCAATATTGCTCCCAATTTGTGGAGAAGGGGATAATTCTAGTGTATTGGTGCATGTGGATATGTTGGTGGCATCGCTTTTTTATGGGATTCAGTTAAGATATCCCCTCTTACTTGGATTTCTAGTAGATGGTCTATTTCGATGGTCGGGCATGATAATGAATCTAGTGAAACCATCCTACTTACAAATATGTATGCTCCTATTGATTACAATGGTAAAATGAATTTGTGGGAGAACATTTGCTTTGTAAGAAGTTTGGTTCCCCTATACCCATGGATTTTGGCTGGAGACTTCAACTCTATCACTTGTCTAGAGGAGAAACGTGGTGGGGTGGACTATCTCGAGCCTTTTTCTTCTATCTTCAGTGCTCATATCCAGGCCCTAAAATTGTTTTGCATCAAGCCAGATAATGGTATATTTACTTGGCACAATAGAAGGTGTGGGGAATCTTCCATCTTAGAGAGACTAGGTAGGTTTTTGATATCTAGTTATTGGATGGGTAATAACAGAAGTGCTAGTTCTGTGATTCTGGAGGGTAGGGGATCTGATCATTGGCCTATCAAACTCTCTTCTTTGGAGTTAGGGCTAAAAAGTATCCCTCCTTTAAGTTTCAATTTATGTGGCTTCGTGATCCTAAGCTTGATGATTTCATGCGAGGCTGGTGGACCACTGGAAAACCTCCTCATGGCACCGCTATGTATTCCTTTATGAAACGACTACAATTTGTAAAACATAAATTGAAGAGATGGAATAGACTGAATTTTGGGAACCTTTCCTTGGCTAATATGGCAACTCTTAGTAGTATGGAAGAAGCTTCAAGGAATATTAGAGATCAGGGATTCATGAAGGAGCTTCTTTTTGAGGAATCTGAAGCTGCGAAAGACCTTGCTAAATGGGAACTGAGGGAAGATTTTTTTTGTTAGATTGGCTTCTGGAAGGGTATATGAACACAACCTTCTTTTATAACTCAGTTAAGGCTCGTCGTAATGGTAACTTGATTACCTCTCTTATGAATTCTCAGGGTGCCCTACTCTCTTCTTAGAGGGATATTTCAGAAGAGACTAAGAGGTATTTTTCCTCTCTCTTCAAGGAGTCCCTATCAGATGATGAGAATGAAAAGCTTATTCTAAACTGTATTCCAATGATTGTTTCTAGAGAGATGAATGAGCACTTGATGGGTCCAATTTACCTTGAGGAGTTGGAAAATGTTGTTTTCAAGATGAAAAAAAAGAAAATCCCCAGGCCCAGATGGATTCCCGATTGAGTTTTATCAGGAGTTTTGGGATTTAATCAAATTTGATCTTTTGGAGGTGGTCCATGAGTCCCAAAAGAACAAATAGATGCTAAGGGCCCTAAATGCTACCTTTGTGGTGATTATACCCAAAAAAGAAGGAGCAAATTCCTTGGATATGTTCAGGCCTATTGCTCTCTACAATGTTGTGTATAAGATCATCTCACAAATTATTGCTAAGAGGTTGAAGATATGGTTGAGAAAAATCATCTCTAAGGAGCAAGGACAGTTTGTTTCTGGTCGACAAATCTTGGATGGGGTTGTTATTGCTATAGAAGCTATTCACTCGATGGAAAATTCTAAGGAGAAAACTATGTTCATTAAGTTGGACATGGCCAAAGCCTATGATCGGGTCAGATGGTCCTTTATTCAGAAAGTTCTTGCTACTTTTGGATTTGAGGAGGAATGTATTAGATGGGTGATGAGTTGTGTTTCTTCTTCCTCATTCTATGTTCTTGTTAATAATGAACCATCAGAACTATTTGAGGCCTCAAGGGGATTGAGGCAAGGAGATCCTATATCTCCTTATTTTTTTATCATTATGGCAGAAGGGTTGGGAATATTTCTCAAGTCATGCAGGGTCTCATTCAGGGGTGGAAGTGGGATAGTAGTTTTCCACCTCTTTCCCACCTTCAATTTTTTGATGATACTGCTTTGTTGGGAGTTGCCACTATCAGGGAAGCTGGAAATATTAGACAGTCTCTTGAAATATATCTTGGTGCTTCTAGAAATTTGATTAATGAGGACAAGTCTTCTATTTTCTTCTTCAATACCCATCCTCTTATTCAAGCCAGGATTGCTCGCATTCTAAGATTCTAGGTTGGGACTCCCCCCTTCATTTATCTTGGTATTCCAATTTCATCTCATCCTCTACCTAGATTTTCTTGGCAGTCTATACTTGATAAGTTTAGAAGGAAGGTGAATCATTGGACTTTTAAATGGCTATCCACTGTAGGTAGAGTGTTCCTTTTAAAATTTTTTGTTCAAGCTTTACCTATTTATAGATGTTTTGTACAAATAGTTCCCTCTCACTTCATCAAGGACATGGATGCTTTGTCAAGATAGTTTTTATGGTCTGGAAAACCTGATTAATATAAATAGATTTTGGTTAGGTGGGATTCTATATGTAGGCCGGTGTAAGAGGGAGGCCTTGGGTTGCGACAAACAACTCTTTTTGGGAAGTATTTGGCTGCAAAACTTTATTGGAGATGGTGTACCTCTCAAGATCATATTTGGGCTAAAATATTATCTTGTAAATACTTGAGAGGTATTTCTGAGGCTGATATCCCTAGAGTCAGCTTGGTTGGGAAAGGTTCAGTTATTTGGGACACTCTAAAAAGAGGAGCTAATTTAATCAAGTAGGGTTTGTTCTGGATTTGCAATCAGGGATCAAATGCTCTTTTTTGGGAGGATTCTTGGGATGGTCACCCTCCTATATTGAATCAATATCCTAGGTTACATTCCCTAAGCATTTTTTTCTTGGAAGCAGGCTGGTCTTGTGTGGAGGACTTTAAAAAAATCGAGTCTTTTGGAAATATGGAGATGTACAGGTGGAAATATCCGCAAGAATAGCCCCAGGGGGGACTGGCCAAGGACAAATAGGTGCTTGTTCTTATTATTATGAGGAGGCCTTGTTCTTCATTGAGGGGTAAATATATTCTAGATTGGAACCTTGATCCTAAGGTAACCTACTCGGTAGCCTATGGTTATCAGGTTCTTGATAAGCAAAAGCATGGGAGTCTTCCTGTCACTTGGTGGAAAAAGGTGTGGAACAAATTTTCTTGGCCAAAATGTAACTTCTTTCTCTGGTTGGTAGCTCGTAATAAATGCCTCACTTGGGATAATGTGAGGAAGAGGGGATTTTAGGGTCCCTCTTTTTGTGTCCTTTGCAGTAAGAATGAGAATGACTCTTCTCATTTATTTTTCCAATGCTCCTTTGCCAGAGACATTTGGCACCGTTGGTGGAGCGCTTGGAACCATTCATGTTTTCATGTGTTGTCCTTGGTGGAGTTTTGGAGTATTCTGGGCAGACCTCTGGCCAATACCCCCTTCCTTTAGGTGGCTTGGAATTTAGGCCCTTCTTGCATCATATGGCAAATTTGGCTCGAACAAAACTAGCACATATTTCAAGGCAGTTATTTGGCTATTCAACAGATCTGGCAAAGGATCATGTATATGGTTCATGAAACCATCCATAACAAATGTGATGTGGACCCTCTTTTGGATTCTAGGGAGGAGAAGGTACAGTAATCCCTTGGTCTCTTTGGGGATGGTGTGAACTCTTTTAGCCCTAGTAGGGTTCCTCAGATCAGCAAGAAGGTTAGGAGAGATGGTAGGTGGAGGCCACCCCCTAGAGGAGTTTTAAAAATTAATACTGATGGATCGTCTAGGGGTAATCCTAGACATGCTAGAATTGGTGGTGTTGGGAGAGATTCTACTGGTGGTGTCAATTTTTTCTTTTCCATTTATAAATGTGTTCACTCCAATAATTTTATGGAAGCTCTTGCAATTCTTGAGGCCTTGTGGAGGGGGTTTTCTATTGGCTGGCATAGGATTATTTGCGAGTCTGACTCTCAAATTGTGGTTAATATTTTAAATAGCAAAAGGGTGGAGGAAGTTAATTGGTAGTTGGCATTTATAGCCATTCATATTCTCAAAATGAGCAAAGAGTTCGAATTTATATCCTTTGTGCACATTCCAAGGGAATGGAATGTGGTTGCTGATTACCTGGCCAAAAGGGCTTCTAAGCTGCTAGATCCTTGAAGTATCAATAATTGGGAGAGTCTCCCATCTAGGGACTCTCAAAGTCTGTGAGATTTGATCCACAAGGATGTACAAACTTAATGTGGTTTGTTCTTTTTGTCTTCTTCGGGTGTCATTCTAGTCTAGTGGTTTTAGCCTGTTTGGTTGTTTATTTTAGTCCTAGTTGGAAGCTCAATTGTACTCTGTAATCCAAAATTTTTATCAATAAATTTTTAACCCTTTATTTAAAAAAAAAAAGATAATCAAGAAGGTGATATTTTCTACTTGGTTTGCGAACCTAGTTCCAGTTAGAAAAAATAATCGTGATATCAGATTTTGTGTATATTTTAGGAATCTAAATAAGAGCTCTCTCAAACACAACTATCCACTTCCAAATATGGAGTAATTGCTTCAAGTAGTGGTTGGATCATCAAGAATATCTTTATTGGATGGCTTTTTAGGTTACAATTAGATTGTAGTGAATCTAGAAGACAAAAAAAAAACAACTTTCACTACACCATGGGGAATATTTGAATATCTTGGGATGCCCTTTGGATTGATGAATGTAGGGGTAACATTTTAGAGAGCAATGGATGTTGCATTTAAGGGATTTATGTTCAATATAGTGGTAGTATATCTTGATGACATTACAGTTTTTTCAAAAATCTTGAATATAATTTTGCACATATAACTCAAATGTTTGACAAGTGTAAAGAGTTTGGCATATCTTTGAATCCTATAAAATGTGTGTTTGGGGCCACACAAGGTAAATTTATTGGGCATATCATTTCAAAATATGGGATTAGAATTGATACACAAAGAGTAGAATCCATTGCTAAAATTCCCCCTCCTAAGAAACTTAAGGGAGTAAGATAATTCTTTGGAAATATTAACTTTATTAGGAGGTTTGTCCCTTATTTTGCTGAGATTGCCAAGCTAATAAATGACATGATCAAGAAAATTGGGAAAATAAGATGGACAAAGGAAAATACTACAACTTTTTAGAAGATCAAATATGTAATTACTTAGGATCCAGTATTGAATTACCCATATTATTCTAGAGATTTCAAGATCTACTCATATGCCTTAGAACACACTATTGTTGCAATTCTAGCTTATTAAGATGAAGAGAAAAATGAAAGGCCTATAGCCTTTATGAGCACAAGATTGAAGGGTGATAAATTTAAATTTTATTTTCTAAAAAATCAAGCTTATGCATTAATCAGAGCTTTAGATCATTTCAAGTATATATTTTTAATCCAACAAGGTAATAGCCTGTATCCCTTACATTGTTGTTAAAGATATTTTCACTCATACTGAACCTTTAGGTAGTCCTACAAGGTTGATGGCTAAATTTTTACAGTATTATATGGAATTCAAATTAGTACATATGGTCAGAGGATAGGGATTGTAAAAGTATCTGGCTAACAAAGAAGGGGAAGCTATGAATAACACTATTGTAGTAGATGAGCAACAAGAAGCAAGAGCAGTTGATAATTCTGATTGCAAGTGGTATGTTGGCATTATATTTTACCTTCAAAACTTATCATTTCTAGGAGACATATCCCAAAAAATAATAAGGTCTATCAAGCAATTGGCTCAAAGTTATTACATTCAATAAGGAAGACTATATTAGAGGCATATTGGAGGCCTAACTAAGGTTGATGTAGTAGCCTATCTTACGAAGGGCATAACTTTTGATTCGACCATTGGATTGGCTTGAAATTTTACATGGAATTATATAATGAGGAGAAAAATGACATGGCTAGGCCACAATGAGGACTAGTTTACCATTTTTAGGCCTTTTTATTTTTTCAAGCCTTAATTCCTTCATCTAGTTCTCCAAAAATGGATTTTAGTGGTTTTTTAGAAAAATCGAAAGATAATTTACTTCTAGACATGGGTAGCTATTGATATTTTATATAAGTCTTAATATAGGTGATACGGTGATGGGTTTTAATTTTTAGGGTCGTTCAAGATTTTTTGGTGGCTTACTAAAAATAAGGTTGTTTTGGCTGAAAATGGTAAATTTTCCAAAAATAATAATTTCTTGTCTTTAGGGCTTTAAGATGTAGGGTTTTGTTTTAGGGTTTCTCACATTGTAAAAAGGGGGGTAAAAAACTAAACCTAAAAACCCTAAATCCTAACCCCTAAACTCAAAACTGTAAACCCTAAACCCTAAAAAAATAAAAAATAAATAAAAACCTGAAGGTGATGGAGATAGTGGCTATTATGGATCATTTCCAATTATGGGCCATCATCAAGGTAGTTACAGTTTTTGTAATTATGGACCAAGTGATCAAGCTATTTAAGAGAGTTACTACAATAGGAAACATCATCAAGTTTTTGCACAGTAATTTTGCAAGAGGTATACCAATGTGCCCATCCTTGTTGGTTGTATTTTTATTTGTGTGTCTTGTATACTCACCCCTTTTTATTCCCCATTATTGTACATTTTTTCTAAGGAGGTGCTCAGTTTACTAAGATCATTTCCAGTGGTTGAGGCTGGAAGCTAGGAGGCTTTTTGTTACATCATTTGAACAAAGAGTTGCAGTTCTCTAATGCATCATTTGAATGGAGAATTTATTTGTACTGATTCATTGAGATCTAGTTATTCTAATTAGACTTCCATTGTAATGATCTATTGTTTAATGAAATCCTATAACCTTCTTTCAAAAGTTCTATGTATGATTTTGTGTGTTCTCCTATTTACATGTTACATTATTTGAATGTGTAAATGACATCTTCTTTCGTTGGCATGTTGAATTATTTCTATTACATTATTTGAATGGATGTGATTAGCTCAATTTTATCTTCTCTCTCTTCTATCTTCATCGTCTTTTAAGTTTGTATCTAATTGCCCAATGGATAAGGAACTGGTCTACATATTGAAGCACTGGTTGGGAGTTACTTTCAAACTTGATCAGATTTTATGTTGTAGTTTTATTTCATTTTTGCAAATATGGATGAGCATGAGCATATAAGAAATATTATAGGTTCACCTCAAGGGTTTCCTTATCCTACTCATTTTGTATAGAATATTAGGATAATATTTTCCCAAATTAAAGAGTTGGATCCACTAGAATCCACAGTGCTGATATGATCAGGAAATTTTTACAACGTGACAAATTTATTAAGGGTGTAGTAATTTCTCCAACAATGTTTGTTGAGCAAGGTGCAGAAAAAATATTTTTATTATTGTCAACACACTCATATGGACAGGTTGATGCAGTGGACGGTTGTTTGGAGGTTGTTTGGAGTATGTACAGTGATGTTCATGCAAATTTGCAAAAGTTGAAAAAAATGTCAGGAAATTGTCAAAAATTTGTAAAAGTCATCAGGGCATATTTGGATAGGATGGATCAGTTTGGAACATGCCAACATGTCAATAAATAGTCCAGAATAGCATTGGAGGTGTCAGCATAGTTTTTGTATTGATCGGTGACGTTTCTGGTATCTTGGCGGATGATTTGGCAAGTGGTTGTACAAGCCAAAAAATGGAAATTTTGTCACAAGCACTACGATCAAACCGAGAAGAATTTGATAGCAAAATTTTAACTAGAGGTGGTTGTTATCTTCAAGAACATGTGTTCTAAATTTCCACAAAAATGGAAAAATGAGGCGAATGTTACAAGCGTTGCAATATTGTCACAAAAATGTTATTTTTGGAAAAAGTGTGTTAGCAGCAGTTTTTGTGGAGGTGGTACAGGTGAATCCTAAGGATTTATGTGGTGAGATTCATACTGGATGTAGTAATAATTGTATATATTATACATTTCAAATTTTAGAGAAAACAGAGTTACGAGGTGAGAGTTATAATTGTTACAAAAATGGTACAGGTCACTTTTATGTCAATTTGTTCCACTTGTGCAAAATCCTTCAGTTGGTCATTTCGACCTTGCAGAGTCACTAGAGTTTTGGTTTTAGTGTTGTTACACCTTCAAGGCATCAAATAGAGCATCTTTAATTTTTGGTTTGATGTGTCACGTGGCTCCGAAGTAAGAGAACGAGTAAGGTGTCAATTCTTTGCATGTGACGTGTTTGACGAAATGCCTTCTCAAAATAAAAACAAGGAAGTTATATTGTTTTAAGAAGCTTCATTAAAGAAAATATTTTTAAAATTGAAAAGGGAAAAAAATGCAAGTGTGTGTTTTTTAAGTGACAAGGGATTTTATTGAAAAGTGAGGACTTTATTTTGTGAAGAGAGAAGAGTGTGTGGAGAAAAATAAAGAGTGAAAATCCACGATTTTTGGAGAGTGGTGAAAAATGTCACTTCAGTATTTTAGAAATAACTTTCTCATATGATATATATTTTGGCTGAAATTTTGAGAGAAGTTTTTAGATAAAGTGTTGCACAATACCCAGAAAGCATTTAGTAATTGGCAAAACGATCTAAGAGAACAATCCATTTTTTTTTAAGAAGAGAAGATTCAAATTCTGAGTAATGCAGAGAGGTATGTTATACTGTGTGAAATAAAAAGTTTTAGATTTTGAGCTTATAGACCATAAAGGGTTCTGGTTTTAGTAAATACATTCATATAGGTCATTTTATTAACAATATCAAAATCAAGTGGGTGCTTGGTAGAGGGGTTGGTGCTCCTTTCTTTTGGTGCAGATAAATCAGGGGTTGGTGCTCCTTTCTGTTGATGTAGATAAATCAGGGGTTGGTGCTCCTTCCAGTGGGTGCTGGTAAATTAATTGTAAATTTGGTGCTTTGCAAAGGCTGGATTTGTATGGGAGTCCAAACAATCATTTTCGAGGATGTAGCCAAATCGGTGAACCTCGATACATCTTGTGTTGTGTGATGTTCTCTTGTTATACTTGCTTTATTTGATTTTATGTTTTCATTTTTTTGGCTTTGAGTGTTGAAGATTTAAGTTTTAAAAAGATACATTGATTCACCCCCCCTCTCAATGTCATTGTGAGACTAACAATTGTTATCAGAGCGAGGTTCCTGAACAGTATTAACTGGCTAGGGTGATCTTGGAATTGACACAATGGTAGGTGGTGAAGGCTTTTCATCAAACAAAGCATGATTGTTTGACGAAACTAATTACACATTTTGGAGACTCAGGATGCAGACCTATATTTGTGCTTTGGGATAGGACATTTGGGATTCAATAGATAGTGGATACACAATACCCACCACTTCTCCAACCGATGCTGCCGGTAAGAAACTACTTGAGAATGACTAAAAAAAAAAGAATGCTATCATGTGTGGATTAGTGGACAATGAACTGGTAAATATTATGGGTTGTAAAACGATAAAGGAAATATGGGAAAAACTGAAGAGCATTCATGAAGGAGATGTTAAGATCAAGGAGGCCAAGTTACAAACACATTGAGCTTAGTTCAAAGTATTAAATATGAATGATGATGAGAATATAGAGGCATATATGCTGAGAGTTAATGAAGTCATTAATGCAATTAGAGGACTCAACAAGGAAATCAAATATTCTATCATCGTGAAAAAGGTATTAAGATCCCTTCCCCAAAGATTTTATTCTAAAGTTTTAGCTATAGAAGAAGCTAAAGATCTAAATTATTTTAGTATGGATGAGATGCATGGTTCTTTGATTGCATATGATATGAGAATAGGAAAATATAAACCCACAAACAGAGAAGCTACTTTTAAAGCCCATAAAAATATGAAAGAAAAACAAGAATCCGAGGAAGAAGAGACATTAGATGAAATGGAAGCAAAATTTGTTCGAAAACTAAAAATAAGAAAAGGACAATACAGAGAAAATTTACCATTTAAATGTTTCAACTGTGGAGCCATGGGACATTTTGCAGCTAAATGTCCACTTAATGAGAAGAATAGAAGTGATGAAGGATCGCACGAAGAAAGAAGTGACTGGAAGAAAAACAAATTCAAAAAATGCAACTTCAAGAAGAAAAGTTTCATCTCCAAGAATGTCAGTTCATCAAAAGATAGCTCTAGTGAGGATTCTAAAAAGGAAACAAGTGAAGCTCTTTTCATGGCACTCAAAGAAGAAAAACTAAAAAAAGAATAGGAATGTGATGAAGAAATTGATGCAGAAGTGAATTTGGAAGAGGAACTAATTACAGCTCTAGATGAATTAAATATAGAAAGAAAAAATAATAAGAAAATTTCAAGAAAGCTTGAGGATGCAAATGAAATCATAACAAATTTGAAAGTACAAATAGAAGAATCCAAGAAAATATCTGAATATCTCAAAGTGCAAATAACCATGAAAATAGATTATTGTAGCAAGCTAGAAGAAGAGATTGTTGGTTTAAGAATGCAACTAGAAGAGATGAATCAAAAAATTAGTTGTTATCATAAACGTGAAGAAAGTTCTATGAAGCTGGATAAGATCATAAATAACCAAAAGACTACAGGCATCAAATTTTGTTTGGGTTTTGATGAAGGAGAATCATTAAATGGATCAAAGTCCATAAATGAAGAATCCACAAAGAATGAAGAGAAGAAATAGGTTGATCAAGCAAAAATGAATCATGCAAAGGAAAGCAATAATGCAAGGCACGAAAGGAAAATTGACAATGATGGCTTCACCAATGTCACACATCAAAGAAGAAGAATATTTATGGCTCCTATGACAACATGGCAAAGACCACCACCAAGGTTCAATCATATATTTTCTGGTTACTATTTTAAATGCAATGGCTATGGACATAAGATCTCAGTTTGCAAGTATAATGTAGGACCAAGGAATTTACCAATAGAAATGCTTTTTTACCTTTGATGGATTATGCAGTAGAATGTTATAACTGTCATAATTTTGGGTATATTGCAAGAAATTTTCGAAGTACATTTGCATCAAATCAATTTTAGGGAAGAAAATTTCAGCCAAATGGAATAAGACAAAATAGAAAATTTCTCGAAAAACATGCACAAGCTACTGAAAAAGAAAAGCCAAAACAAGAGCCCAAAATTGTAATCAAACTTGAGTGGAAAGAAAAAGAGCGACCTAAGGAAGAAAAGGAATCCTTGATCATACAGATGACATTTAAAGCGTAGAATAAATCCACACCATGGATACTTGATAGTGGATGCTCCAGTCATATGACAGGTGACAAACAAAAATTTGAGAAGTTGCAGCAATATGAATGTGGTTCAGTAAATTTTGGAAACAATGATGGAGCTAAGATAGTTGGCAGAGGTTCAGTTAAGATTAGTGACAAAAAAATAAGGTCAAAAGAAGTCTTGTTTGTGGTTGGTCTGAAGCATAACTTGTTGAGCGTAAGTCATATTTGTGATAGAGGTCATGAAGTGATCTTTAAGAAGCAAGGTTGTGAAGTCAGAAATGCAAACAATGGGAAGTTGATAGCAACTGGATCAAGGACATATAGCAACATGTACACTCTCTCAGAGACTTCAGAAGGAGCTTTCTTGATTGGACAAGAAGAAGAGAATTGGTTGTGGCACAAGAGGCTCGGTCATATCAGTTTTGACAATCTAGTAAAAATCAGCTCAAAGAAAGCAGTGAGAGATATTCCCACCATTGGCAAACCATCAAATAGCATTTGTGCTTCATGTCAAAAGGGGAAGCAAATTAGAGTCTCATTTAAAACAAAAGAGTACTACACAAACAAAACTTTGGAACTAGTACATACTAATTTATGTGGACCCATGAGAATGCAAAGCATAAACGGTGACAAATATTTCATGTTGTGTATAGATGACTATTCCAAGATGACATGGGTACTATTTTTGAAGCATAATTCAGAAGCTTTTGAGATGTTCAAGGTTTTCAAAAACCAAGTTGAGAATCAAACAGGAAAAAGGATTAAATTTTTAAGGTCATACAGAGGATGAGAGTTCATTTCAGAGGATTTCATAGAGTATTGTGAAAAATAGGGCATTAGGAGACAGTTTTCAACAGCGAGGACACCTCAGTAGAATGGTGTGGTAGAAAGAAAGAACAGGACAGTGCAAGAAATGGCATAAACCATGTTGACTGAGAGCAAAGTAGCAGACAAATTTTGGAAAGAGGTAATCCATATTGCGGTATACATCCAAAATAGGTGCATGTTGAGGACGCATGAAAGAAAAACTCCTTATGAGTTGTGGTTCGATAAAAAGGCAACAACAAGATACTTTAAAGTTTTTGGCAGCAAGTGTTACATCAAAATAACTGAAGAAAACCTTGGTAAGTTTGAAGATAGAGCGGATGAAGGTATTTTTCTTGGCTATTCATCAAAAATCAAAGCTTACAAATGCTACAACAAAATGCTAAGGAAAATTGTGGATAGTGTCGATGTTAAAGTTGATGAAGGAAGGGAATGAGTAATTAGATATGAAGAGAACTACCCAATTTATGAAGAGGTCATTGAAGGAGATGAGGAAAAGGAAACAGAAAAGAAACCAAAAATTGACTCAAAGGATTCAAACAGTGATTCATAAGTGGAAGAAAACAAGAAATTCAAAATAGGCAGCTAGCAGAAAGATCATCCTAGAGAGCAAATAATTGGAGACCCCACAGTTGGTGTTCAAACAAGAAGAATATTAGTAAGTAACTACTATTTATTATCTAGCATTGAACCCAAAAATGTTTTTGACGCAAGAAAAGATGAAAGTTGGGTAAAGGCAATAAATGAAGAATTAGATCAGATCAAGAAAAACAAGACTTGGGAGTTAGTACCAAGACCCGTAAATAAAAATGTAATCGGTACTAAATGGGTCTTTCGGAAAAAATTGAATGAAGATGGACAGGTAGTCAGGAACAAAGCAATATTGGTATGCAAAAGCTATGCACAAGTTGAAGGTATTGACTTTGAGGAAACCTTTGCACCTATGGCCAGACTAGAGGCAATTAGAATGTTTCTGTCTTTAGCAGTTTACAAGAATTTTAAAGTTTATCAAATGGATGTGAAATCAGCATTTTTGAATGGGAAACTTGAAGAAGAGGTTTATATTAAGCATCAAAATGGCTTCCAGCTTGGTGATGATCCCAACTTGGTTTGCAAGTTGAAGAAAGCATTATATGGCTTAAAACAGGCACCCCGAGCATGGTATGCAAGGCTAGACAATTATCTTACTCAACAAGGGTTCAAGAAAGGTATGGTTGATAGTAATTTGTATGTCAAAATAGAAAATGGTCATCATATTATTCTTGTTGTATACATAGATGATATCATATTTGGCAGCAGTAAATATGAGTTGTGTAAATATTTAGCAAATAAGATGCATAAAGAATTTGAAATGTCAATGATTGGTGAACTTTTGTATTTCCTCGGATTGCAAGTTAATCAAAATGAGAAGGGCATATTTATTTCTCAAATTAAATATGTGAAAGAGATGCTAAAAAAGTTCACAATGGAGAATTGTAATCCATTTAGCACTCCCATGACGACAGGTTGCAAGTTGAGCAAGGATGACAAATCTCCACATGTTGATCAAACTATGTATAGATCTATGATTGGGAGCTTATTGTACTTGATAGCTACCAGACCAAATATTTTGCAGGCAGTATGCATGGTAGCACAATTTTAGGCTAGTCCCAAGGAGACTCATGTGACAGCAGTGAAGATGATTCTTCGGTACCTCAAGGGTACCATGGATTATGGGTTATGGTATCTGAAAGGTAAGTACTTCACCCTTATTGTGTATTCAAATGCAAATTCGATAGGATGTGTAGATGACAGGAAGAGTACTAGTGAAGGTGCATTCTATCTTGGATATATTTTGGTCGTGTGGCACAGTAAGAAATAGGATTTAGTCTCCTTATCCACAACAGAGGTAGAATACATTACATCGACAACATTTTGTATGCAGGTGTTATGGATGAAATAAACTCTGAAGGATCTTTGCATTAATTTTAGTGAGTCAATTTTAGTTAAGTGTGATAACACCAGTGCCATTAACATCTCAAAGAATTCGGTTATGAATTCTCTCACAAAACATATTGCTATCCGATATCATTTTTTGAAGGATAAAGTTGTGGAAGGTGAGGTTAAGTTGGATTTTGTTCCAACAATAGAGCAAGTAGTGAATATCTTCACCAAACCATTGCCCAATGAAGTCTTTGAGTACCTTCACAAGAAATTGGGAGTGGTCACACTTCCCAAGAATTGACTAGCTATTGGGGCCACATTCTTAGGGGGAGCATTTATGTATTTGTTTATCTTTTTGCTCATGTTTGTGATTTTTCTAAGTGTAATAATTTTTGCCTGAGAATGTTGTGCATGGACTCAGGGGGAGTTTGTAGCAGCCCTTTGGTCTTGTTGTCAAAGGAGGAGAAGATTTACAAGAAATTATGTGTGTGTTGCCAACAATTCCAAAGGGGGATATTGTTGAGCAAGGTGCAACAACGGTATTGTCATTGTTTTAAAAACAATCATATATATAGTTTGATGTAGTGTACAGTTGGTCAGAGGTTGTTCGGAGTATGTACAATGATGTTCATGCAAATTTGCAAAAGTTGAAAAATCATTAGGAAGTTGTCAAAAAATTGCAAAAGTCATCATGGGCGTAGTTGGATAGGATGGATCAGTTTGGAATATGCTAACATGTTATAAAATATTCTAGAACAGCGTTGGAGGTGTCAGCACAGTTTTTGGATTGATCGATGATGTTTTTGGTATCTTGGTGGATGATTTGGCAAGTGGTTGTACAAGCTGAAAAAGGGCAGTTTTGTTAGAATCACTACGAGCTAACCAAGAATAATTTGATAGTGAAAATTGAACTAGAGGTTTTAATTATATTCAATAGCATGTGTTCCAAATTTCCACAAAATTTGAGAAACGAGGCGAATGTTACAAGTGTTTCAATACTGTCACAAAAATGCTCTTTTTGGAAAAAGTGTGTTAGCAGTAGTTTTCATGGAGGTGGTATAGGTGAACCATAATGATTTATACATCGAGATTCATACTAGATGTATTCAATATTGTAAATATTCTACGTTTTAAATTTTAGAGAAAATAGAGTTACAAGGTGAGAGTTATGATTGTTGCAAAAATGGTACAAGTCACTTTTATGTCAATTTGTTCCACTTGTGCAAAATCCTTCAGTTGGTCGTTTCAACCTTGCAGAGTCACCAAAGTTTCGGTTTCAGTGTTGTTACACCTTCAAGGCATCAAATAGAGCATATTTAATTTTTTTTTTGAGGTGTCACGTGGCTCCGAAGTAAGAGAACAAGTAAGGTGTCAATTCTTTGCATGTGATGTGTTTGACGAAATGCCTTCTCAAAATAAAAAAAGGAAGTTATATTGTTTTAAGAAGCTTCATTAAAGAAAATATTTTTAAAATTGAAAAGTAAAAACAAAATGTAAGTGTGTTCTTTTTAAGTGACAAGGGATTTTATTGAAAAGTGGGGACTTTATTTTGTGAAGAGAGAAGAGTGTGTGGAGAAAAATAAAGAGTGAAAATCCGTGATTTTTGGAGAGTGGTGAAAAACATCACTTCAGTATTTTGGGAATAACATTATCATATGATATCTATTTTAGCTGAAATTTTGATAGGATTTTGTAGACAAAGTGCTGCATAATACCCAAAAGGCATTTAGCAATTAGTATAATGATCTAAGATAACAATTAGTTTTGTTTTTAGAAGAGAAGATTCAAATTCTGAGTAACGCAGAGAGAGGGATGTTATACTGGGTGAAATATAAATTTTTATATTTTGAGCTTACAAACCATAGAGGGTTCTGGTTTTAGTGAATACATTCATATATGTCATTTTTATTATCAATATCAAAATAAAGTGGGTGCTTGGTAGAGGGGTTGGTGCTCCTTTCTGTTGGTGAATATAAATCAAGGGTTGGTGCTCCTTCCAGTGGGTCCTGGTAAATTGATTATAAATTTGGTGCTTTTCAAAGGATGGATTTGTATGGGAGTCCAAAAAATCATTTTTGGGGATGTAGCCAAATTGGTGAACCTCAGTACATCTTGTGTTGTGTGATGTTCTCTTGTTATACTTGCTTTATTTGGTTTTATGTTTTCATTGTTTTATATTTGAGTGTTGAAGATTTAAGTTTTAAAGAGCTACACTAATTCACCCCCCCTCTCAGTGTCATTGTGAGACTAACAATGTTTGGTGTCGTTGCTAGGGAAGATTCAATACAAATTTTCTCATAGTCTTTTTTGGAATGAAATTTATGATATTTGAGTGAATATCAAGTTGAGCAATCTTGGCCCAAGTATTGTTTAAGATCTTGTTCCTTCTTTGCACATCCATGCTAGCGAATCTAAATGAACTCAAAAATTAAAAAAATATATATTGGATCTGGCATCTACAAGAAGAAGTGCTTGCTGGAGTGACAAATCTTGAGGTATTCTTCAAGTCTCACAGAAAATTTTCAATTATAATTCATACTATTTTTGTTTCTAGCCTAAATCTTGGTTTCAACTAGTCTTCTCCTACTGTAAACCAAGTACCTATAGTGAATCAACATGTAGTGAGTATGGCAACTCCTAATGCAAATAAAAATTTCAATGTAAATCAAAATGTCAATCAAAATATCAATTCTAATGTTAATCAGTGGAGTACCAATAGATATAGAGCCTTTTTTTACCTGTAAATCTAAATCCTCTCCTTGGCAAAGCTTATAAGGACTAGCCTAAATTTCAAGGAAACAATGTTGTCACTGGTAAAGATCATGTTAAGGATTTTCTATATGCCATGGATAGTATTGAGGTGGATGATGAAGATGTTGTCCTTAGATTATTCTTTCAAAATTTAGATAAGGATGCTCGAGAATGGTTCAAAAACCTTGAAGCTAGCACTATCAATAATTTTCAAGAGCTAGAGCACACTTTCCTTAGGAAATATGGAGATATGAAGAATGAATAGTCCTTGATGACATAATTGGCTATCATGAAAAAGAAATAAAATGAATCAGTGGAATATTTCAATAGAATATTCTTTTATTAGAAATAAAATTCCAGTAGTATTAAGGCCAAATGATGATCAATCCATTTGTTTCTACAAAAATGCTTTCCCTGGAGATTTTAGTTATGAGCTAAAATAAAAAGCAACAACTACCATTGATATATGTATGGAAAGGGCTATTGAAATAGAGAGAGATATATGATTTATAGTGGTAATATGAAAGCATACTCTTTAGATCCCAATCAACCTAAAAGGAAGCCCAATAAGGTTGAGTTCTCTATCCCTAAGAAAACAGATCAGGATTCTATGAACAAAATAGCTAATCAATTGAGTGATATGTTTACTACTTTGAATAATAGGTTGGCCAGACTTGAAAAGGTAAGGATAATAGTGCAAAAAAATTATAGGGTAATAATAGACAACAAGAATATAACATACCTCATTTCAAAAGGAATTTTAATAAAAACTAGAATAACAATGAAAACGAAGAGGGAAACAAGAATCAGAATGGGAATTGGAAAAATAAAGTAGAGAGAGATCTAGATTCTATTCTAAATCCTATGCCATAAAATAATATAGAATCAGATCATCCCTTTTATTTCTCTACCTGTGATGCACCACATAACCCTAATTATTGTGGCATTTATATAAGTATGCATTCTAATATTGATTTAAATGTTGAATCTAAAGATGAAGATATTAGAATTAATGTATTTGGACTCAGGAGGATGAAACCAAAAAATAATAATTTGAAAGGGACATGGACATATGTGCCAATAATATTGATAAAAAAACATTGTTCTTTGGAGAGGCATCAACCTCAAGTGAGCCTGCTAATACAAGATTTGATACAATGAAGCAAGGAAATTTTGTACCTACAACAAAAGAGGTTGAGTCTTTAGAAAGAATACATGCTATCAATCTCAAGAATAATACAGTGGAGGATAAATTCTATGAAGGGTCTACACAAAAAGAGAAATCTATAGGAGTGATTTCACAGATAAAGATAAATTATATGAAGCTACAAATGATTCCTAAAGAGCCTGATATAGAGGAGATTATCCAAAAGCAACAAAATGACTTGGCTAATCAGAAAACTAGAAAAAGAATTGATGATAAGAAATATTAGTTTAATCTAGGTTTAGGGGTTGCCAAAAAAAAATTTAGCATCACTTTTGAAGAATTAATGACTATTACAAAGTACCAATATCAAGTACGTAGAGCCTTCAAATTAACTGATCAGTCAGGAGGACAACCTCAAAATACTATAGGCCTTGTAAATAATGTAGTCAAAGCCCCATCTCCAGTTAAGCCATTTTATATCTTACTCAGGTATACATTAAGCTATGGGGACCAATATGTTATTCATAACTATATGCTTGATAGTGGTGCTTCCATAAATGTAATGTCAAAACAAGTAGTTGATCAGTTAGGCTTGATTTGTTAAAAAGAGCACCCTCCTATTTTTGTTATGGATAATAGGAGAGTACCTTGTGTAGGAATTATCACTAGACTTATTTTCCATATTGAACAATATCCTAAGAAAGGAGTGGTGATGGATGTTGCAATTGTAGATGTGGACCCTTTCTTTTCTATCTTACTCTCTAGGCATTGGGCAAAGCAACTAGGTGGTACTGTTCAGTTGTATTGGTCATATGCCACTATTCCAATGTAGGGTAAGGAAAAAGTGATATTGAAAAGAGAACCCTTCAATAGGTATACAATTTAATTTAGATATCCTAATGATAACTTGAATTATGTTGAGTAAAAAGACATTGGGGTTTACTCTATATGGTATTATTCTTTCTTGTTAGAAGTACCCGATGCTTAGAATATGGATTCAAAACTAAAGGCTGAAGTAGATGCAAAAACTGATAGAATTTTGACTTCTAAGTTATGGACTATGATCTTTGATGAGGTAAAATATAAAGCATGAGCAGAAGTTCGAGTACCTATTGATAGACATCAATGGCAACTATGTTGGCATACCATACAGGTTAAAATTTTCTTGTACAAATAATGCTACAGAGTATGAAGCTTTATTGCTAGGTCTAAGGAAATCCAAGGAATTGGGTATTAATTACCTCAAAGTTAGTGGGGATGCTAAGATAATAATTCAATAGATAAAAGGTAGATATCAAACAAAGCACCCTAGATTAAAGCAATATAAGCAAGCAGTGTTGGATGAAATAGATATATTTTTCGATCTTGATCTGTAATTTATTCCTAGAGCACCAAATCACAATGCTAATATGTTGGCCATTAATTCTTATGGAGAAGAAAACCTTGATATAAACACTTGTTTTTTAAAAAGGTTCCCAACCATATCTATTTATAAGCCATATATCCTAGATAATGTGGTATATTTACAAGTTTTTCATGATGATATACACATTAATGATTTTATGACTATGAAAAATGATTTTTTTGATGTTATTTGTGATGAAAGTGATGAAAAATAACTAAAGGATTTTATTGGAGAGCCTACAGAAGTCATACAACTAAATACCAATAAGATCCCTAGAGGGTTGGTATATTTAGAGAGCTTGTTTTATGATTTTGATAGAGCATATAAAACTTTGGTTCAGGAATCTGAAGTAGATGAAGTTAATATCAAAAAAGAGGAAGAGCCCAAGATTGTTAGGATCAATAAAGGTTTGTCAGGAAAAGAGAAGCAACAATATATCAAATTTTTGAAAAAGAACATGGATATTTTTTCTTGGAGTTATGAAGATCTAAATACCTTCAATACAAAGGTAATAAATCACATAATACCCCTTCAAAAAGATACCAAGACTTTCAGGCACAAACAAAGGAAGTTCAATCCCACTTTGCATCCAATTTTGCAAAGAGAAGTACGGAAGTTACTAGATACCAAGATAATCAAGAAGGTGATATTTTCTACTTGGTTGACAAACCTAGTTCTAGTTACAAAAAATAATGGTGAGAACAGGATTTGTGTATATTTTAATAATATAAATAAGAGCTCTCTCAAAGACAACTATCCATTTCCAAATATTGAGAAATTGCTTCAAGCAATGGTTGGGTCATCAAGAATATCTTTATTGGATGGTTTTTCAGGTTAGAATCAGATTGCAGTGGATCTAGAATACAGACACAAAAAAAACTTTCACTACACCATGGAGAACATTTGAATATCTTAGTGTGCCATTTGGATTGATGAATGTAGGGAAAACATTTCATAGAGCAATGGTTGTTGTATTTAAGGGATTGATGTTCAAGATAGTGGTAGTATATCTTGATGACATTACAGTTTTTGCAAAAAATCTTGAAGATAATTTTGCACATCTAACTCAAGTTTTTGATAGGTTCAAGGAGTTTGGCATACCTTTGAATCCTATAAAATATGTGTTTGGGGCCACGCAAAGTAAATTGCTTGGGTATATTGTTTCAAAATATGGGATTAGCATTGATACACAAAGAGTAGAAGCCATTGCTAAAATTCCCCCTCCTAAGAATATTAAGGGAGTTAGATCATTCTTTGGAAATATTAACTTTATTAGGAGGTTTGTCCCTGATTTTTCTCAAATTGCCAAGCCAATAAGTGACATGATCAAGAAAAGTGTAAAAACAAGATGGACAGATGAAAATACTATAGCTTTTTAGAATATCAAAGATTAAATTACTCAGGCTCCAATATTGAATTACCTAGATTATTCTAAATATTTCAATATCTATTCATATGCCTTAGAACACACTATTGTTGTAGTTCTAGCTCAGCAAGATGAAGAGAAAAATGAAAGGCCTATAGCCTTTATGAGCATAGGATTGAAGGGTGCTCAATTGAAATTTTCTTTTCTGGAAAAAAAAGCTTATGCATTAATCAGAGCTTTAGATCATTTCAAGTGTATTTTTGTATCCAACAAGCTAATAGCATGTATCCCTTACATTTTTTTTAAAGATTTTTTCACTCATACTAAAGCTTTAGGCAGTCCTGCAAGGTGGATGGCTAAATTTTTGTAGTATGATGTGGAATTCAAAGTAGTACATATGGTCAAATGACAAGGATTGGTAAAGTATCTAGCTAACAAAGAAGGGGAGGCTATGAATAACACTATTGCAGTATATGACTAGCAAGAAGCAATAACAATTGATCATTTTGATTGCAAGTGGTATACCGACATTATATTTTACCTTCAAAACTTGTCATTTCTAGGAGACATGCCCTAAAGCAAAATAAGGTCTATCAAGCAATTGGCTCAAAGGTATTACATTCAAGAAGGAATATTGTATTGGAGGCATCTAGATGGTGTGTTGCTTCTCTTTTTGTATGATAAAGAGATCACTCAAGTGCTAAAAGAATATCATTTTGGCTTTTTTGGGGGTCACTTTGCTCCAAATGCTACAACTCACAAGATCATGAGAGCTAGTTATTATTGGCATTCCCTATTTAAGGATGTTTACCAGTTTGTTAAGAGTTGTCATAATTTTTCAGATTTTTGTAGAAAATAGAAATTTTCCAGTCATACCCCTAAAGCCAGTGATTGTGGAAGCTTCTTTTACTCAATGGGAAATAGATCTCATAGGTGAGATTAACCCCAATTCTTCTGGAGGTCATAGGTGGATAATTACGGCAATAGACTATCTTACCAAATGGGTAGAAGTAATACCTCTCAAGAAATCCACTATAG
Source organism: Wollemia nobilis (assembly GCA_028583015.1). Lineage (NCBI taxonomy): Eukaryota > Viridiplantae > Streptophyta > Pinopsida > Araucariales > Araucariaceae > Wollemia > Wollemia nobilis. The sequence continues at coordinate 10,996,078 of JAQPPZ010001925.1, forward strand.
AAGTGGTCATCAAGTTTTTATAAGAACACATATTGACAGTATTTGGGGTTCTAAGGAAGATAGTCATGGACAATGGTAACTACTTCACTTATTTTGATATGATTCAAATTTTGTGCTAGGTATAGCATAGAGATTTCTCATTCTATAAAATACTATCCTCAAGGGAATGGTTTAGTAGAATCCTCAAATAAGAATTTGATCACAATAATCATAAGAGCATTAGGCATAAACAAAAGAAGTTGGGATAGTGAGCTAAAGTTTTCTTTATGGGCTGATATCAAAAGAAGCACAAGAAAATATCCTTATGAACTAATATATGGTGATAATTCTCTATTACCTCCTTAACCGGAGAGTCAAGCTTTATATTTACTTCTTTTGGATCATGATAATCCAAATGTCTTACATATAAGACTTGATAAAATTGTGAAGTTGTAGGAAGATAGAAAGGATGCATTAATGAATATAGATGAGCAGGATCACAAAACAATGCAATTGTTTAATAAGAAATCCAAAGGTAATAAACCTTTTCAAGGAGGATAAATAATGTTTTACTAGGACTCCAAAAATGAAAAACATGGTGGTAAGGGGAAGTGGGAACCCATATGGCTTGGACCCTATCAAATCCTTCAGAATGTAGGCCATAATACTTACAAATTGCAAACTGTAGACACCTAAAACACGTCATGTTTAGGAGACTACCCATATGGGCACATCCACAGACCATATGACCAGTCTTGGACCTTTCCAAGAGCAAGCAGTGGTCCTAACCACTCAAAAAGGGTAGTTCTAGCCCATCCAGGCTTAGCCGCTCTCAAGCAGAGCGGCTACCACACCTGGCCGTTGAAGCTGACAGCGGCCACACCTAGCCACTGGACTTGATAGCGGCTAGCACCATGCATAGTCTAGCCATGAATATGGGCCCAGATCACATAGTTTGACTGCACCTTGCATTGTTTGTGGGTGGATTTTGGTGAGGAACTCCCTGAGTTCCTCCTAACTGCCCCTTCAATGCCAATTTGTGACTGATGCTTCCCACCTAGGATGGTCAGTTGCATGCAATTTGGATTGAGGCTTCTCTAGGAAGCCAAGATTTAGATCTAAAATGAGGATGGGCTACATATGGGCCCTCCTAAGAAGCAAAAGAGATCTACGAATATTCAAATCTTGTGCAGTGAAGCCCTGGCCGAATAGAGAGTGAATCAACGCCCCTTGGAGGAGCAATGAAGCGCTATTTGGTTGAGCTACGTCTACGCATCTACTATTAGATCCATTCATTCTTAACCACCCATCAGTGTACCAGACACAATCGGTGACCCTTGAACATCAATTGGAGCAAGGAAGATAGTGCTACAACCCCTGGTTCATGAGGAGAAGAGCTGCATATCATGGTCGCTGTCTTGGATAGTGGCCCGTAGGCATACTTTAGGGCATTAGACATTATTTTCCTTTGTTCTAGCTTAGATCCATTACTGCTTGATTTATTAATTAGTCATAGCTCAGATCTGATTTCATTAATGCATTTACATCATATTTCTAAGCTTTCTATGCATTTATTATTCGATTTATGCTTGTATTTCAATATTATCATGATCATTTATCTTATTTATCAGATTTTCTAATAAGAGCCTCCTTTTAGAGAGGTAGCCCGTACTACTTATTGTGCTCTGTTGTTTCCATACCCATAGATACAGGTTCACAGGATCAGTCCAAAGTATCCAGAGCATGAGATCCCTCCAAGATGAGATCAGGAGAAGGAGGCATCTGTAAGCCCTCGAAAAGTTTGGTGTGCGAGATCGGGAGGCCTACGAAGGTGCACCATCCCCTTGAGGGGGGATACATTCACCGTTACCCCACTTGTAATAGATTGTATCAAAAATGAGTATCCCTCAGAGGGACGTACATGTAACCGAGATCTAGAAGCATTAATAAAAGAATATTTCATTGCTTATTACTTTCACGTTATATGTGCTTGTGTGCTTCTTCATTTTCATTTGATATAATAACATTGCAAGTAGGGTAAGTGTGGTGCATGCTTCCTGAGGTCGCACAGATGGTGATCATGGTGGGACCCCCACCAGGTTTTTATTTTTTGTTGATTTACTAATATTTATGGGTTTTCTATGTGTAGGTTTGACCACTCTAGTCGATAGTGACCAAAAGTTTTGGCCACTCTGGTCAACAACGACCAGAAGATCTTAGCCGCTCCTACAGTCAATGGCTAGAAGCAGCCACTCTAGTCAACAATGGCCATAGAAAAAGTGTAGCAGAGGGTAGAATTTCCATCATCAGACCAGGATTTGAGGTTGGTAGCATTCTCTATTTCTCTGTATTTTTTCTACAACTTTTTTCAAAAAACAACTTAAATCACTTTTTTTATTAAGGAAAATATAAAGAAAAATGGAAAAATAAAATGCATTTGATGTTTCTTAGAGTTTTCTTTAGTTTCCTCTAGGCACTGCTAGGAACAGTGGGCCTCTACTTTTAAGGTCTGCCCTAGTCTCCAACATGCTAGGCTTCTATGTGTTTAAGTTTGCTTGCATGTGACCCAACTAATGGCCATTAATTCATGAAGTAGAATGCATTATCTAAAGTTCATATAAGTTGAATACATGCATATTTCTAAAATGAAACATATTTTATCTTAGGCATATAGGAAATATCATGTTTTCTTGGTGATGCATTTTTTTACATGCAAGGTTAAAAAGAACCCCACACACATCACATATCATTTTAAACACTAGTGAGTTGGAAGTCATGACCAACCACTAGTAGAGATCTAGAGGTGGATTTCATCTCCATATGCTACCTCAAATCCCACATACCCTCTATATGGCCAATATCGGATCCAAGAACCATCATAACCCATGGAAAATCTACATGTATCTCTCTTAGAGAGGTATATCACTGACTATGGGTGAACTAGGTGAGGATCGAGAGGACCTATGCTCCTTGACCATGTGTGGAAGTCATTACCACACATTATAGGTTGGATTACATGGCCTAGATTTCATCACCAGGTTGTCGAGCTGTGAGTGTACAGGTGAAATCCCTTAAAAAATTTGAGTATACCATCCAAAAAAAGTGCAAAACATGATGAGAGTTAGCTTATATATTCAACAAATCAAAACACACAAAATAGTTTAGGGAACACACATAAATCCTTAAATGAGATAAACATCTGCTTGCTTTGCTTGTGTGGTTTAGAATTTACTTAAGAAGATAACTCATAAGTCATCATGGTATACACATGGAGCAACCACCCTCGATCCAATACCGAGGTGGGAACTGATGCTCCACACACTCACAATCACACTAATATTGAGCCGCCCACCCATAGTGTCATCGAATGAAGTTTACAAGTCTTAGGGGTGACAACTCAACCCTTGGGGGGACTCCTCGAGAAACCCCAATGAGAGAGCCACATCCTAGTTCCTCATCACATAGACATGAGGAGGCCTCAAGGCCTCATTCATCATACAGACATGAGGAGACCTCATGGTCTCTCTCATCACTCAAACATACGGAGGCATCATGACCTCCCTCATCACATAGATATGAGGAGGCCTCAAGGTCTTCCTCATCACATAACATGCAAAGGCATCACAACCTCCCTCATCACATAGACATGTGAAGGCATCATGACCTCCCTCATCACATAGACATGCAGAGGCCTCAAGGCCTCCATCATCATGTAGACATGAGGAGGCATCAAGGCCTCCATCATCACATAGGCATGTAGGGGTTGCAAGACCCCAAGCTTCACATGATACACATAGGATAGATCAGCCCACTAAGGGGTAAGACATTAGGGCTATACCTAGTCATAGACCCAGGACATCCTATAGCCTCCCTACATATGGGAGGATACCCCTAGATTATGATCTCATTGGTGCCAATGGGACTCCATGAGATCAGCCATGGAGAACCAGACAGCTTGATGAGTTGGATCGAGTTCCCTCGAGACCAGCTCCAAGAAGCATTGCTACCAAACATTCTACTTTAGGAAGTTCATGTAGCATAACTACTAGGCACACCAATGAACTAGGGGAAGCTTCAAAGTGACCCCACAGCACATACACTACTTTCGACCATGGGGGTACACAACACATAACACAGTACACAGAACAAGTCACCCTAATAGACAAGGGCAAGAACATAGTAAGAGCCTCCCTAAGGGGCCTAAACATTAGAACTCCTCACACAGAGTTAGAAAGGCATGAACCTTCAGTAGTAGGTCGATCCAACCATATACGTAGGTTAGAAGAAGCATTATGCATTGAGCGAGAGCATGTGGAAACTCTTGAGCAAGAAGAGCGAAGGAAGAGGTACCTACACCTACAGGAGCAATGCTCGAGAGAGGAAAGGGCTGAGCATGAAGAGCTAGAAGAGAGGCTAGCTCGAGCTGATGTACACATAGGTGGTGAGAAATACCAACATGATAGACATGTCGATTCTCAGCAGGAGAGAAGCACTAGATAAAGAAATGAGTGTACTCACCATGCTTCACAACATCAACAACACCTAGACCTTGAACAAACATAATTCAATGAGGAATAGGTAGGGATGGAAGATCAAGAATAGACATATCCTGAACCTCCATCCATGGTTATGGGGGATGAGTACAGATGCCCAAATTAGGAAAACACAGGATTACATCCCTTACCACCATGAGTGAACCTTCAAGAACAAGAGATTATTTCTTTGAAGGCATATCAGATACTCACTAAGAGAGTCAAATATCTTAAAAAATAGGACACAGGTGGGTAGAAGCTGACATTGAGCAAGATACACAACCAACCTCTATGCCCCTCAGTCCCGAGTCCTACATATCCTAGGCACTTTGAGATGCCTAGGCTAGACAAGTTTAAGGGAGAGGAAGATATGCAAGAACATATTACCAACTTCATGAATGCATGCTTCCAGCTTGAGTAGAATGATGCCCTAATGCTAAGAATATTCATTATGATATTATTGGGTGCAACAACTCAATGGTTCAATCAACTACCCAAGCACAACATCATCAACTTTGAGCAACTGGTGAATGCATTCCTTGAATGCTTCTCCTTCGATGCCAAGAAGAAGGTGAACCTATCCGATCTAGCCAACTTAAAGCAATATGATGATGAGCCAGTTATGGATTATGGGAATAGATGGAGGAAAATCATGGTAAAATTATCATTCTCCATTCCCACAGAAGAGCTCATCCGAATGTTCACAAAGAGCTACACAAAACACATCTCATTATTATTACAACTATAGTAGTATGAATCATTCAAAGAAGCCTTGGCTCAAGCCAAGCTTATTGAGGACATAAAGGTTGATGAAGGAGACCTCAAGCTCTAGAACAAGGAGTGGAATAATGCAAACTATAACAAAAATCAACAGAAGTAGGCCAAGCCTGCTCAAGTCAACCAGGTCATTTTAAGTATGCCAAAGGGAGGCAATGGCTAGCAACCACAAAACTATCAGGCTCATCCCCTATCGGCTAATTACGACCCAAAGAACAACTAGGGCCAAAACAAGGAGCATCAGCCACCTCGCTATTTCATACCTCTAAATGAATCGATGCAATCAATATTTAATCAGTTGAGCGAGGCACAGAGAATCAGATTTCTTAATGCACAACTTCTTGACCCTAACCATCCCAAGCCAAAGGGATATAGGGAAGATCAATACTACCCATATCATAGAATACAGGGGCATGACATCGAGACATGTATCGGATTCAAGAATGTTGTGCAAAACATGATTGAGAAGGGTGAGCTAAAAGTTGACAACCCATTAGCACCCGATAATAGAGATATGGGTATATTCAGGAACCCATTGCCAAATCATGAGGCCCCTAGAGATCAGGGTGCCCAAGTCAACCAGGTTCGAGTTGAGCCACCCATTCAAGGATGCATCAGAATGGTTGAGATAGTCAATGTGGCAACTAGGAGTCGATGATATGGTCAACCACAGCCTCCAGTGGTGCCTATTCATATCCTGATTACACCTCGATAGAGATAGGTGCAAAACAATCCTCTAGGTCCACCAGCATGACCTATGGTAACTATTCAAAGTAGACTAGAACAAAACCTACAAATGACTCTAGCCAAGTTGTCAATTTATGAGCTCATACAACAATCTCCTAGGCATAGGGAGACTTTGATGGAGATTTTGAGATCAATCAAGCTCCAACCCCAGAACCTAGATGCATTCACACATTTTGTGGGGCAAGTGCAGTAGTGCCAAGAGCCCATGATCCATTTTTATGATCATAAAATTAAGGTAGTTCCTACTACCTTAGCAGACCCACCTCTGCATATCATCACATCAATCAATGACATACCATTCAAGTGGGTTCTAATCGATATGAGCTCATCGATCAACATTATCACTACAAAGGCTATAGGGCACCTGAAGATCCCTAAGTCCAACATTATCTCGACCTCATACACGTTAAGGGCTTTCAATGATGCATTGTGCTCCATAGTGGGTACAATCATTTTACCTATAAAGGTAGGACATAAGACCATCCCCATGATGTATCATGTGTTGGAAGGGGTGATGCAATACAACATCCTTCTAGGGCATCCCTAGATAAGGGACATGTAGTGCATGCCCTCAATATTGCACCAATGCATCAAGTATGTGCATGAGGGACAAGTTCATGTGGTTCCATCCGATGAAGAGTCATTCAAATACATGCATCAAGTCGACTTATTAGGGACTTTGTCCTTCCATCAACACATCTGTACATAAGGCCTTCATCCCTAACCACACAGCCAAAAAATAAGAGCAAATCAGTGCGAGGTGACCCATCCACATCGGCACCACCTCCTACATCTAAGACTACTAGCACTTCTAAAAAGCCTTCAACATCTAAAGCAAAAGATAATCAAAAGCTGAAAGCACCCCTAGTGAAGGAAGGACCTAAGGAGCTTCCAACTATAGCAGCTACAGAAATTCTAAATCCCATGGAGGAGGAATATTCCTAAGACATAGCCGAGGAGGTACCTCAACCTACCTCGCCTGCTTCATCAACAACATCATCTACACCGCAAGTGATAGTCCACTTAGCCAACATAGGGTTAGGTGAATATCTTGTGTAGAACGTGACTTTCATACCTATTATTGAGTCTACGCAAGACATGGGATGACCAAGAGTCCCAAATTTTCTAGTAGGTATAGTAGTTCCATTAGGGGTTCCCCCTAACCAAACCAACTTCATCTATGCTGGTTTGGACTATGCCCATACTACTTCTGATATTGAAGAGGATGAGGATGAACCATTCACCATGAATGTTCATTACTTGTCAAATCTTGAGTTTGCTCTAAGGTACTTTGAGTAGTGTCATTGGCATGGCTATGGCCTAGGTCTATACGAGCAAGGGCATCAACTTCCATTCCAACCATAATACCAACTACCTACTGATAGGTGTGGTCTAGGGTATCAAATACAGAGCCATGATGATTCTTTGGTAGCCACCCTAGATAGGCTAAGCTTAGGGTTTAAGGAGGACATTGACTAGAATCCCTATCAACCCCCTAGCAGAAACTACTTGGGTGATGGATGGGTGTCTATGGTCAATATCACACCACCTGATGAGTATCACCCTAAATCCTCTCTTGAAGCATACCCATCAGGAGCCATCCTATGGGAGGATGAGCCAATCCATGGATATGAGTGAGAGGAGTATGATTATGTCTCAAGTGAGGATGAAGATGAAGCTGGCCTAGCCTACCATGGGCCTCAGTATGTGCAAAACCTTACTTGGATAGGCCATGCAGAGAGTGGATACATCTTGGATGAGAGTGGCTATGAGTCAGAGGACTCAATAGAGATGGCCTACCTAGGGCCTAGACATGCAAGCCACATCATAGGGCCAAAAGTAAATGCCAATGGATTCTTCATAAGTGATGATGATTATGAAGATGAGACTGAGATGGCCTATCTTAGGCATCAATAGGCAAGTCACCACCCCATCCTAGGGCCAGAAACAAATGCCAATGGTTTCTTCATAAGTGATGATGACTTTGAGGATGAGACCGAGATGGCTTATCTTGGGCCTCATCACTTACATCAAGTCAATCAGCTTGTTGAGAGAGAGGTGATACTTCACACCATAGATCCTGACCTTCACTTCCTAGGAAGACCACCAAATCTAGATATCATCTATCGCATGGTCTTCCTAGATCTACCAACATTTAGAGAGCTAGTTGTAGCCTAATGATCCCATCATATCATCTATTCATAGACCAGATCCTGAGATCCCCATACCCCTAGAGCCACATCTTGGGTATGGAAGGTAGATCATTAATGAAGAGTTTCACCCATGTGGTCCTAGAGATTTCATTCCATCCATCAACATGATCTCCATTGATTTGACCACTCCACTTCACAACCCAATAGATCCTTCAAAACCATTATGTCTTAACTTAGATGCTATTGATTGGGATCATATTGATTCACCCCTAGAGCCTAAATATTTCTTCCCTAATGAAGAGATGCTACAACCATTCCATTTTGCACCAAGCTACGCACATGATGTCTATCACATTGGTCTTGATTCTGATTCAGTTGGACCTATAAATCTAGTAGATGACATCCACTTAATCCCCACTCCTCACCAGCTTGAGGAGGGGTCACATATGGCAATAGAGGAGACTTTCAAGGTGGACATCAGTGATGATCCTTCTCAACCAAAGAAATTCAAGTTCAGAGAAATCTTATCTCTAGAAGAATAGGCCATCATTATTCCTCTATTGAAAGAGAGACCAAATCTCTTTGCTTGGACCTACAAAGACATGCTAGGACTAGATCCAAAATTGGTTGTCCACAACCTTTCGCTAGACCCCACAAAGAAACTGATCAAGCAGAAGCTCAGAAAGATGCATCCAACCATCACTTTGATGGTTAAGAATGAGTTACAAAAACTATTGGATGTAGTCTTTATTGTTCCCATCGACTATCCAAAATGGGTATCAAACATGGTGCCCATAGGAAAACCAGATGGAAGAATCTACATTTGCATAGATTTTAGGGATCTCAATAAGGCAACACCAAAGGATTCATTCTCATTGCCAAACATAGATGCTCTTGTAGATGCAACTATAGGTCATGAGATGCTCTCCCTAATGGATAGTTTTTTTGGTTACAATCAGATTTAGATTAAACTCGAAGACCAACATAAAACCATATTCACCACTCCATGGGGAACATTCTACTACAAAGTAATGCCATTTGGTCTTAAAAATGTTGGTGCCACATATCAATGGGCTATGACATACATTTTCCATGACTACATGCATAAGATCTTAGAAGACTACATCGATGACTTATTGGCCAAGTCATTGTTACATGAAGAGCATGTTGAGACCCTCAGAAAGGTCTTCGATCACCTGATTGAGCACAATGTCAGGTTGAATCCCAAGAAATGCATCTTTGGTATAACTTCTAGAAAACTCTTAGGATTCATCATTTCTAAATGAGGCATCGAAGTAGACCCAACAAAGGTAAAGGCTATCCTAGAAATGGCCCCACCCATGAACATCAAAGAGTTGAGAAGCCTACAGGGCAAAGTAGCATCCATAAAGTGATTCATCATACAACTATCAGATAAATGTTGACCCATGAATCGACTACTACACAAGGGGGTCCCATTCCAATGGGATGAAGAATATCAGCAAGCCTTTGCTGAAATCAAGAAGTACCTAGCAACACCGCTAGTTCTAGCTCCACCAAGGCTAGATGTGCCATTCCTACTATATATATCCACTACCAATTTTTCTTTGGGCACCATGTTGGCTCAAAATAATGTGCAAGATAAAGAACAAGTGATATATTACATCAACCACACTTTGGTGAGCTACGAGATAGGATATGCATACGTAGAAAAGTTGTGCTTAGTAGTGGTCTTTGCAACCAAGAAATTGTGCCACTACATGTTGAGCCATACGACATATGTAATATCCAAACAAAATCCTTTGTAGTATATGATGAGCAAGACATATCATAATACACGTACTACAAAGTGGATCATGCTATTGATAGAATTTGACTTGGAATTCATAAGCCAAAATTCCATCAAGGGACAAGTCATAGTTGATCAGCTAGCTAAGGTGCCTCTTTAGAATAGTAGGCCCCTCACCATAGAACTTCCTGATGATGCAGTCTTCACGTTATTAGAAGGACCTAAACCTAAAGAACCTAAAAATGAAGTTGACATGACTTTGTTCTTTGATGGTTCAAAGTGTGAGCAAGGAGGTGATGCAAGGATTGTATTTTTCATGCCACAAGGAGCTCCAATGCCCTTGTCATTTAAGCTAGACTTCCCTTACACTAATAACAACACCGAATACGAGGCCCTAATATTGGGTCTCCAAACAACCATCACTATGAAAATCAAGAGGCTAAATATCTTCGGTGACTCCCTCCTCATAGTCAACCAAGTCAAGGGACTATTTCAATGCAGGGATCCAATCCTAAAAGCTTACAAAGAGCTTGTTGACACATATCTAGCCCAACTAGAATGGTACGACATCGAGGTAATCCCTCATTCATCAAATAGATTTGTAGACACCATGGCATCTTTGGGATCCTTGATCCCTCAGAATCCATCTACTGATTTCACTACCATTCATGTGAAAATGCTCTCGCACTCAATGATGCAGCGTGAGGCTTTTGATAACAAAGAATCAATCAACATGATTCATATAGAGCCAGACCATGACTGGTTCTGTAAAGCCAAAGACTTTTTAAAGAAGGCACCTTGGGGGTCCTTGATCTCATAGGGTCCTATAGAGAATGGTACCACTATTCACCACAAGGTTGTTTCTCAATCTGCATTTGTGCAAATCAAATTATAGGAGGAACAAGTCATCTTATCTATTGAGGTTGTAGCCTATCAGGATTGGCTATCCTAGTTACAAGATTTCCTGAGGCTTGGAATTGTCCCATAGGGACTATCGCATGTCGAAATATGAGCATTCAAACAAAAAGTGATAAGATATGTCTTGCTAGGAGGTATATTGTATCATCGAAGCTATGATGGAGTCCTCCTTCATTTCTTAGAGCCCCAAGAATCAGCTTGGGTGATTTTGTAAGCTCACGATGGTACATGTGGTGGCCACTTCAGTGGCATGGCCATTATCAAGTGCATCCTTCGAATGGGTTATTACTGGCCCACCATGGAGAAGGATTGTTGTGAGTATATCAAGAAATGCATTAAATGTCAACATCATGCAAATCTGATGCACTTGCCATCTCAAGCCTTACAGCCCATTCAAGTGGCTTGGCCATTTTCTTAGTGGGGTTTTGATCTAATCAAAAATATTTCTCCCCCATATTTGGGCTGACACACATTTATATTAATGGCCACTGAGTACTTCACCAAATGGGTGGAAGCGGTCCCCTTAACCTCAATAATTGGACCTCAAATTATGGAGTTCATACTTCACAATATCATCTATCATTTTGGGGTCCCCTTCAAGATAATCTCGGATAATGGTCCATCATTCAAAAATAAAAATGTGTGAGCTTTAATGACCAAATACAACATTCAACATAGTTTTGTGACACCATACTATCCATAGGAAAATGGGCAAGCAGAGGCCTCTAACAAGACAATAGTAGCCATCTTAAAGAAGATGATGAAAGAAAATCATAAGGATTGGCATCTACAATTACCCCTGGCATTATGGGCTTATAGGACTAGCATACGGATGCCCACTAGGGCAACACCATTTTTACTTGTATATGGTACTGAGGCCATTATGCCCTTAGAGTTGGAAATTCCAACATTGCGCATCGCATTGAAAGAGTTCATCAATGATGACACTGCATGACAAGCTCACTTGGATCAGTTGACCCTTCTAGATGAACATCGCATCAATGCTCTTGAGCATATTTGCATTTACCAGGATCATCTAACATGAGCTTATAACAATAAAGTCCATTTGAGAGACTTTAAGGTTGGGGATCTTGTGCTTAAAGAAAACCAATAGAACTCAAATCTGCCCTCGCACCTACGAGACAAATTTATGGCCAATTGGATAGGTCCCTATATCATCTCTGAGAAGATTGGACCTGGGGCATATCACCTAACATCGCTAGAAGGTGTTGAGGAGCCAGAGCCTCTCAACATTATTCATCTAAAGGTATTTCACACATAAGCACAACAAAATATCAAAAACATTCAAATAAATTTCAAAATCACAAAAACAATAGAAAACCATAAAAACAAAAAGCTCCAAAGGCATCTTAAAGCCCTTTGGTCAAATCACAAAAGCTCCAAAGGCATCTTAAAGCCCTTTGGTCAAATCACAAAAGGCTCCAAAGGCATCTTAAAGCCCTTTGGTCAAATCACAAAAGGCTCCAAAGGCATCTTAAAGCCCTTTGGTCAAATCACAAAAGGCTCCAAAGGCATCTTAAAGCCCTTTGGTCACATCACAAAAGCTCCAAAGGCATCTTAAAGCCCTTTGGTCAAATCAAAAGGCTCCAAAGGCATCTTAAAGCCCTTTGGTCACACAAAAAGGCCAAAGGACTAACCGTCAAAACCTTTGTCACAAAAAGCCCCAAAGGCACCATAAGCCCTTTGGTCAACAACAAAACATAAAAGCACAAAAACAATTTAAAATCAAAAAGTTCAAAAACATTCAAAATAATCAAAACTCAAAAACAATTGAAAGCATCAAAAATACAAAAACATTTGCATTTGCATTCATATAGTTGCATTGCATTTAGGCATTTGCATCCATTACATTTACATTAGGTAGGTTGTGTTCACAATCTTACAAATGACACCATGTTTGTACCTCAATCATGCATCTTCAAAATCCATCATCATCCATAACCCATGTGTGTAACTATGTTTTTCAACACAACCCCTCCTATTGCTATAAGGAATATACTAGGGTTTTTCGGTCACTCAACCATACCTAGTGGTTTTATCAAACTTTGTAGAAAGTTATCTTTGCTTTTAATAGATGAGGTTTGGTTTTGATAGCACCTGGTATATCTCAAAATCCTATCACTAATCAAAACACTAAAATCCTAGTTGGAACAAGGGAAATATGAATGTTGCGAAGTGGTATTAGGTATCCTAAAGTGAAAATTTTATCTTGCTCATCCCCCTATGCGATCGGTTCAAAAATGTTGAGAATTGGCAAAAGGACAAGTTCACCCCTACCCAAAGAAATCCCTTGCTTTAATCAAAATAAGCAAAAATCTTAAACAAAGCAAAATTCAAAAGCAAAATAAATAGTGATTATCATCACTACATAAATCCCTTGCTCAAAAGAAAAACAAAAATTCAAAATAAACAGTGATTTTCATCACTAAGCATGAGCAAGTATCCCAAATAAATATGAAGAAAAGAAGGGAGTATTGAACTTGAATCCCTAGAATTCTCAGCATGGATGAACCGTAAGGTATCCTTACGCATGATGATATGTCTATCACATTAGCATATTGCTTTTGTACAGACCAATGTTTGCATGTGGAAGGGCTAGCTTTAGGTGTCCTGTATCGCCTAGTGGTCTAATCCAACTGAGTCCAACTTAGGATCAGGATAAACATTTGAGGATCCCCAATACAACAATGGGTTGAATGAATCCCACCTAGAACTGGGGTATGCTTATATTTTATCTAATATATTCATTTGCACACATAGGGATAATGAGTATCTAGGTCTTCATAACAAGAACTTTATCCTTCAAAAGCTCTGTATGATCAGTATACAACTTTTGATGGAGCAACTAGGGTGTTTGAGTCTCATGGAAAACCTCAAAAATCCTCTAATAGCAACAAGTCATATCATCAATCACATCATCAACTTTCTTTAGGAGGTTTTGTTCATTAAAAGGTGTGCATGAGATAGGATAGATACCGGATGAATGTCAACAATGACATTTAGATGACCACTGACTATTTTGGGTATATCTTTTAACTTACAAAAGCTTATAAAGAAAGTACATACATATCACATCATATCATCTCACATTTAGATGTTTAAATGATTAATTCTTATTATAAGAGTTATTATTTATTCATGATTTTTATACATTATGTGGTGTCATCCATTAGATTGTCAAAACCCATGCCATATCATACCATATGTTTTAAGTGATTAAAGCATACAGGTTCATTTACATTAGATCATCATCATAATGCATTACACATATTTCATTCACCATATCATAACAACATAAGTTAGATGCATATAATAAAATCAAAATTAAACATGCATTTAACAATAAGCATTGCATCCATATAGGCATCCATCATCATAATGCATCTATACATCTAGATCATACCATCTAAAGCATACATCTATCATCTAGCTAAATGCATATCAATACATCACATCATATAGCATAAAATCATAATACTGCATCACATAAACATAAAAACAAAAACATAATAAATACACATAATGAGTCTCAAAATGTAGATATCATATATAATGTGTATCAAATAAGTACATAAGGGTACAAAATTACCATAAGGCTACAACTGTGTAGGTCATCTGACCTTACACTAAAAATAAAGCCAAATCAATAAAGCCATCAAGTTGGGCCTACACCCCCTGCCTCACCTCCACCCTCAAATCTATCCCTATGAGAATGATGGGAGCTAGTCTCCGTAGTCCTCTCTATATGGGTCCTAGTCCTCTAGCTAGGTCAGACTGAAGACTACCTTGATGTACTCCATGTGCTCTACTGTGACCCCCTACTATAGGCCTCTCTCGAGGAATGACACCTAGCATCCAGATCTGCATCTATAGAGATGCAATGTAGGTAGCATCCCTAGTGATCTGAGCATCACACTCCTCCAAGAAGACCCTATAGGTACCTGACCTCTACACCTAGATCCAAACCTGTAGGTCCCTATGCAATAGGAGTAGCCAACACAATCTATCTCTAGGAAGCATCCCTCTCGACTATGAGCTCATCTATCCTAGTCTGAGTTGAGTCTATCTGAGTCTGGAGAGTGGTCCTCTCCTCGTCAAAGCCCCTAACTCATGCCTAAAGTGTAGCAATGGTAGAGTCCCTCTACTGTATCTAGATTTGAGCTACCTATAGCTCGACCTCCACCTAATGCAGCTGAGCCCAGAGAGGGGACTCCTACTCCTCGAGAGCTAACTCCTCCTCCTCCTCCTTAGGAGCAACCTGCTCCTCTACCACCTACTACTTTACCTACCCCTAATCCTCTATCCGAGCCTACACTCGATGCCCATAAGGATCCTCAACATCTACCTCATCTATATCAACCACCCAAGCTACCATATCCTGTAACCCACCACTAGGTATACACCTTAGTAACCCTAACATCAACAACACTCACATCAACTATAGGAGGGTCATCCTCCCCTAAGACTACTATAACTTAAGGTGGTGGAATTTTCTTCTCTACAATAATCCATATATACACAACTAGCTCGAGAGGAACATCCTATTGTATGCCAAACTATCAGAGCACCCAAGAATAGTAGAAGAACTCCTTGATGTCATCCTTGCGATCGATAACCCATCGATCACATCGAGTCTAAGCTATGAACCTATCTACCTCCTCCTAGGTAGGGCAAGCATGATAAGGCCTCCAGATGATATCCTTGGCCTATAGGCTAGTCAAATATGTTGTATAGTGAGAGAGCTCTCCAATGAAGCACTGACTCTTGCACTCCTCGCACTCTCAAGCCCATCTAGATCCATAACACTGAGCCACATCTACTATGTTAGTAAACTCGATAGGTAGTCCTCCTAGATGGTCCACCCTGATATGCTCCCATCCCCAGATCTGTAGGAGCAAGCTGCAAGCAATGCTAGCTCATCCTCATCGTTGGATCCGATAGAGCTCATCATAGCACTAAGCTAAAAGTGCACTACCCCAAGCCATGATGATAGGTGCCTCACTATCAATCAAATCCTGAACCATCACCAAGAGGTTCCATGGGAACCTCACTCTAGAGTAGTCAGGTAGAAGGATATTATAGATGACCATCAATAGGACAACATGTCTCCGAGAGAAGACATCCTCCCAATACCATCGAGCAATAGAAATCCCACTAGATCGGGTATCCTAGAATGTAACAGCTGCATGTGCCCCAAATACTCTCACAAAGACTACCTCTCTAGCATCAGTAGGGGAAGACACAATGGGTACTCCATCAAAGGGGATCCAGAATATCCTGTAGATATCCTCCAGTGTGATGGTCATCTCACCCATAGGGAGATGAAAGGTATTAGTCCTAGAATCCCACCTATGGGCTAATGCAATCAGGTAGGCCTAATCCGACATGATCATCGGAAGCCTAGTGATGTACTAGAGCCCACGAGCATCGAGCCAATCCTAGTCCATGTCATCCATGTGAGGCAAAAGATCCACAAGCAATTTTGGGTCCAGACTATACCGACAAAATCTAAAAGTGCAAAATAAATGCCTAAATTAAATGCACTTACAAGCTAAAATAATAAAACAAAAATGGTGCAAATTAAAACTAAGACAACCTAAGGCTACAAGCATAATGGCTAAATGCACCTAAAAAAAAAATATACACTCCAAAAATGCAAAAAATCAATTAAATGCCTTCAAAAATTTCAAAATAAAGCCTAAAGTCACCTAGTCGCTCACGCTAGAAGTGGCAACGCAATGGCTACTAAAGCTGATAGCATCCAGCTGCCAACGGTCAAAAATTTGACCATTGGAATTTAAGCTAGTCACTGATGGTGACAACGACCCCTCTTGGGCCATTTAAGCCACTTTGAGCATCAGTGGCCATGGGGCGACATGCCAACGGCATTCCCCCTCAGCCAAAAACCAAAAAAAATTCAAAAATACTAAAATAAAGGAAACCCACTAAAATTAAACCTAAACTAAGCCTACCTATGGGTTCGGTTCATTTCCAATGGGTTTAGTGAGGTTCCTTTACCAAATTAATTAATTAGGTTCATTTTACCAATTAAAAATAAATAAATTAGGGTTTGACAAAGTACCCATGAGTCATCCGCTCCTCCACTAGTTGAAGCCTCACCTTGCTCAACCATAGTATCCAATCGGTAGCGTTTCGGGTCACAATTAGTCACTTTCTCAACTCAGAGCTCAAAAGTGCAATTGATAGCTGGAATAATGAAAAGTCAAAACCCTAGAAATTACTTTTATATTTTCAATTTGTGCCTCGATCGCTGTTGGCATCAGCGGCCCACACTTCATGGTCGTTGGACCTGACAGTGGCCATGAAGAGGCAATTAGGGGTCATTGGACTTGATAATAACTAGAAAATAGAGAGGAATTGACTCAATTTATCTACATAAGGCACCTCAAAATGGACCATTAAGCACACCTAGTGGTCCATAAAAATCAAAAATTGCATAAATAACAAAAAAATAAAATAAACAAAATCTCAATTGAGCCTCGTAATCAGTTATTTACTCTATACACTTGGTGATTGCAATGACTAGCACTCCATGCAATTCGACAAGATGAGTAAATTACCATAAGGCCACTTGGGGAAAATTGGTTATAGTGGAATTGAGAAGCTTCACTTCAATCTCGAAGAAGGCCATGGTGGCTGGACTACCCCATGGGAGCGAGAATTCATCTCCTTTCTTCCATAACATTTTTAGCAAATCATCGAGCATAGTGATTCAACATAGGCTTAAATAGAATTGCTATCATCTTAATTCCCTAAGAAGGCCATTGCGGTCAGACCACCCCATGGGATAGAGATGTACAATTACTATAAATGGTTGAAATCACACCTAAGATGGGAACTACCCTATAATAACAAAGTAAACCTCTAAAAAGGTCCAAATCATTCATCTTGGTCAAGTGACTCATCGCTTTATTAATTGTCCTTTCCTCATCGACTCATCGTTTGAGGGGGTAGTCAAAATTTCAAACAATCATAATCAAAATCAACAAAATATCACTCGATCATGTCAAATTGCGTTCATCTTATGAATCATTGCCAACAACTATCATAAGCTTACCCTTTTCTGGGGAAAAAAAGCAAACATGATAGTTAAGTTTGTAGCTCTCCTCCTTTCGGATCTATAGAAGCCTATAGTAGTACTCAAGCTACCCGATCACCATTGGACGAGTGCAAGATTTCACAAATTTAAGCCTTCCACCCTATTGGAAGCAATGATTCTAGGATGCACACCCTTTCTCATGACTGGGGCATCCAATGTTGATCAGATCAATGATCATCACACAACCTACAATGTGACCCTAGGTGGTCTATTTTTGCTCTACGTTATGTTTTCCCATAGTGCATCCCAAAAAGGGGTATCTGTAGACACCTAAAATATGTCATGTTTAGGAGACTACCCATATGGACACATTCATAGACCATATGAATCCTCTTGGACCTTTCCAAGAGTAAGCAGTGG
Source organism: Wollemia nobilis (assembly GCA_028583015.1). Taxonomy (NCBI): domain Eukaryota; kingdom Viridiplantae; phylum Streptophyta; class Pinopsida; order Araucariales; family Araucariaceae; genus Wollemia; species Wollemia nobilis. The sequence continues at coordinate 11,014,453 of JAQPPZ010001925.1, forward strand.
TCCTAACCACTCAAAAAGGGTAGTTCTAGCCCATCCAGGCTTAGCCACTCTCAAGCAGAGTGGCCGCCACCACTGGCCCCTAAAGCTGACAGTGGCCACACCTAGCCGCTACTCTCGATAGTGGCTAGCACCATGCATAGTCTAGCCATGAATATGGGCCCAGATCATGCAGTATGACTACACCTTGCATTGTTTATGGGTGGATTTTGGCATGGAACTCCCAGAGTTCCTCCTAACTACCCCTTCAATGCAAAATTGTGACTGATGCTTTCCACCCGGGATGGTCAGTTGCATGCAATTTGGGTCTTGGCTTCTCCAGGAAGCCAAGATTCAGATCTGAAATAGAGGAAGGCTACATATGGACTCTCCCAAGCAAAGCAAAAAGATGGAGAGAATTCAAATTGTGTGCAGCGAAGCCCTATCAAAATGGAGAGCCAATCTACGCCCCTTGGAGGAGCATTGGAGCACCATCCGATTGAGCCACATCCACGCATCAGTATTCAGATCCATCATTCTTCACCACCCATCAGTGTACTAGACACAACAGGTGACCCTTGAACATCAATTGGAGCAAGGAAGATAGTGCTACAACCCCTAATTCACGAGGAGGAGAGCTTCATATCACGGTCGCTGTCTCGGATAGTGGCCCACAGGCATATTTTAGGGCATTAGACATTATTTCCCTTTGTTCTAGCTTAGATCCATTACTTCTTGATTTATTAATTAGTCGTAGCTCAGATCTGATTTCTTTAATGCATTTACATCATATTTCTAAGCTTTCTATGCATTTATTATTTGATTTATGCTTGTATTTCATTATTATCATGATCATTTATCTTATTTATCAGATTTTCTAATAAGAGCCTCCTTCGGAGAGGTATCCCATACTACTTATTGTGCTCTATTGTTTCCATGCCCACAGATACAGGTTCACAGGATCAGTCCAAAGTATCCAGAGCACGAGATCCCTCCAGGATGAAATCAAGAGGAGGCATCTGTAAGCCCTCGGACAGTTTGGTGTGCGAGATCGGGAGGCCTACGAAGGTGCACCATCCCCTTGTGGGGGATACATTCACCGTTACCCCACTTGTAATATATTGTATCAAAAATGAGTATCCCTCAGAGGGACGTACATGTAACCGAGATCTGGAAGCATTAATAAAAGAATATTTCATTGCTTGTTATTTTTGCGTTATATGTGCTTGTGTGCTTTCATTATTCATTTTCATTTGATAATAATAACATTGCAAGTAGGGTAAGTGTGGTGTGCACTTCTCGGGGTTGCACACAAACTTTGGATGGTATAAAATTTTCAATTCCTATCAATGGCCAACATTTGAAATTGTATCATTCTACACAGAGGGCTTGAGAAGCCTAAAAAAAATGTGTTTTAGTCTTGTTCTTTCTAGGTGATTAAGGTGTCCTTTTTAGGTGATTAAGGTGTTCTTTCTAGGTTCTCAAGGTGTTCAAGTTAGGTGATTAGTTTAGTTTTTGAGTCCTTATGGTCTTCTAGAGATTCTAGAGTTCTCAGGTGATTCATTGTTAAAGAGTCTTTTCATCACCTATCCTAGTCGGAGCATATTTTGAATTTTTTGTGTCCTATGGTCTTTTCAAATTTGCAATACCCACTTGAGTCCTTTCTAATTATTGCAAATTTTTGGTCCTTTTGAAGTCCTATTTCACCCTCCAATAGTAATGAATTTTTTATTTCACCAAGGTCAGGCCTTTTTTTTTGTTTTCCTAAGGTATTTTTGTTAGTAAAGGTTTGGCCTAACTAAGGTTGATGTAGGAGCCTATATTTTGGAGGACGTAAGTTTTTATTCGACTGTTGGATCAGCTTGAAATTTTACAAGGGGCTAGATAATGAGATAGAAAATGATGTGGCTAGGCCATAAAAATACCTATATTACCATTTTCATGCCTTTTTAATATTTTTTGAGCCTTAATTCCTTCATCTAGTGCTCCAAAAATGAATTTTAGTGGTTTTTTAGAAAATTCCAAAAAATAATTACTTCTAGACATGGGTAGGTGTTGATATTTTATAGAAGGCTTAATATGGGTGATATGGTGATGGGTTTTAATTTTTAGGACCATCTGATATTTTTTGGTGACTTACTAAAAATAGGGTTGTTTTTGGCTAAAAATGGTAAATTTTCCAAAAATAGTAATTTCTTATCTTTAGGGATTTAATATGTAGGGTTTTGTTTTAGGGTTTATCACATTGTAAAAGGGGGGAAACCCTAAACCCTAAACCTAAAAATCCAAAACCCTAAACCTGAAAACCCTAAACCCTAAACTCAAAATCCTAAACCCTAAACGCTAAAAAATAAAATAAAAATAAAAGCCTAAAGGCGATGGAGATAGTGGATATTATGGATCATTTCCAATTATGGACCACCATCGAGGCAGTTACAATTTTTGCAATTATGTACCAAGTGATCAAGCTATTTAAGGGAGTTGCTACAATAGGAAACATCATCAACTTTTTGCACAATAATTTTATAAGAGGTATACCAATGTGCCCATCCTTGTCGGTTGTATTTTCCTTTGTGTGTCTTGTCTAGTCACCCTTTTTTCTTCCCCATTATTGTGCAGTTTTTTTTGAGAAGGTTCCCAGTTTACTAAGATCATTTTCAGTGGATGAGGCTTGAAGCTAGGAGGCTCTTTGTTACATCATTTGAGCAAAGAGTTGCAGTTCTCTATTACATCATTTGAAAGGAGAATAAATTTGTGTTGGTTCAGTGAGATTTGGTTATTCTAATTAGACTCCCATTATAATGAACTATTATTTGATGCAATCCTATTTCCTCCTTTCAGCAGTTCTATGTGTAATTTTGTGTGTTCTCCCATTTATATGTTACATCATTTGAATGTGTAAATGTCATATTATTTCACTGGCATGTTGAATCATTTCTGTTATATTATTTTAATGGATGTGATTGACTCAGTTTTATCTTCTCCCCATTCTATCTTCATTGTATTTTAATTTTGGCTACAATTACCCAATGGATAAGGCACTGGTCTACAAATTGAAGCACTAGTTAGGAGTTACTTTCAAACTTGATCAAATTTTAAGTTGTAGTTTTATTTCATTTTTACATTTATGGATGAGCATGAGCATATAAGAAATATTATAGGTTCACCTCTGAGGTTTCCTTACCCTACTCGATCTGTTTAGAGTCTTAGGATAATATTTTTCAAAGTTAAAGAGGTGGATCCACTAGAATCCACAATGTTAATTGGATCAGGTAAGTCTTATAGTGTGACAAATCTATTAAGGATGCATGAATTTCCCCCAATAGTACCCAATAGATAAGGCTACTATTTTTGGGTCTTTTGCCTCATATAAGTAGAAGCCCATTGTGAGACCAAACTATAGTGAGATTCCACTACACTAGGCAAATCCAACCTAAAGGAGGAATTTTGAGAAAATTTATTCAAATTTAAACAAGATGATATCATTTAAAGTCCCATTGGTCTATCAAATAGTCGATGTTGTAAAAATACCAAAGATGTTGATAAGACAAGACTTGCATCAAAAATACTAGTAAATTTAAACTCCTTGTGCCATGAATTGATGTTGTCCATCCATAATGGACATATAAGAGCCTATAGTCTTTTCAGTGGTAGCTAAGCCTAATATCACTTTTGGTAAGAATCCCAGAGCCTTTTTAATTACAACAAAGAGGGCTCTACCTTTTGTAGAATTTTATCCCATACAATAGTTCTAAAATCACTTATAATCAAGATGGATGGATTTAAACATTGAGTTGCACTCCAAATTTGATGGGGCCCCCCATGACTATCCAATAGGAGCTCTTGCTAAAGAAAAATAAAGTAATGTGGAGGAAGAAAGGGAACCCAATAGGTTCAATTAAAGGATCAACAAGAAAAGCTCCTATTTTCATCAAGAGGAGCTTAGTACTTGGTAATATATGGAAACACAAGCATCTTAGATATTTCAAGTCATAAAAACTCTATGAATTGTCTAGGCATGCTAGACCATATGAAGAACACCTTGAAAGAGCATGGTAAAAGAGAAAAATATATCGAGTTGGACAAAATTAGACAAAGAGAATAGCTTAGAAACACTCATTGAATGAAGAAGTTTGATAATCCCTATTTGAAGATAATTTTTAAGCATCAAAAAATCAAGAAGTATATCGACAAAAAATTGGCATTCATTGATTAGGAGATGATTACTAAAGTAGTAATTGAAACTCTAGCTAGCATTCAAGTTTAAAGGTCTTGTCCAGACCAATAATTCTTCCAATTATTCTATTCCAATAACTTAAGAAAACCATTTTGGGCTTAAGACTATTTAAGGTTTCTCTACTCCTTCAAGCTAAAAAATATTACCTAGATGAGTTTGGAATTGGATTTGAAAAGGAGGAAAGGTAGAATTTTTTGATACTAACATAAGCAAGGTCCTTTGAAATATTAATTAAGGTGAGGATCTTGCAATGTGAAGACTATTCCACACATAAAATAAAGCATGTTAGAATATTTTTCCTACCAAGGCCTGTAAAAGCAAAGATAATCTAGAAATTTTTGACAATGATGTTAGCTTAACCTTGAAAAATAAATTATTAGGTAGAAGGGATTTTGAAAGGGGACCAAACCTTTTACAAAGGTATTTTGAGGGTCCCCAAACCTTTTGCATCAAAATTAAAACTCAAAAAATAGTCCCAAGAGAAACAAGAAAGAAGCTCCAAAGGAGAAACAAAGAGATCCGATAGTTGAAACAAAAGGTCAATCTCCCAAAGAAAGAATATGATCTCCCAAAATTTGGAATAACCCAATAATAACATCTTAAAAATGGCACTAAACTTGAGAGCAAAAATTTTCGTCACCTTAAACAACCTGAAGCCAAAGAAATTAAACCATTAAAAAGTATGCTTAAATTTAAAACCAAGAGGTCAAACTTGCAAACAGCTATCTGCCACCGACCTAAATGTCCCACTCAACTTTAAATTTCAAAAATATATTCCTGCTTAGAAGATACAAGCAACCATCTAGCAGGGGAAATTTGAAAGGTCAAAAGCTTGTACTAAGAAAAAAAGGCAACCCATAATCTTGAAAAGTTTGGCCTAGTGAAAAAGCTTGTATTAATAAAAAAAGGGCAACCCATAAGTCAGTACAAAGGAGAAATATCCTAGACTAGACCTTCTTGGTGAAAAGGATGATGCCAAAATTAAAAATTTCTAGAAATATTGCTTAAATAAAAGGTGCACCCCCAAATTAAAATAGTTAAGCCTACATGGTAATTGTCAGAGGTTGAAAATAATACACACTTCATATAAGCATAATGAATGATCCTACAAATTATAATTGCCTAATAGAATACATGCTAATGGTACCATGTGATGCCAGCTCACCCGTGATTATGCAGAGCTATTTTTACTCATACTTATACATAGCTTTATTTTAGCCAAGCAAAAATTATAAATAGAGGAATATGCCTCATTTTAAAGGGTCATATGTTTCAATGTTTTCCTGTGGTAAGCTATATGTTTATGCTACTCTAATGTAATCAAGAGTTATTTGACTTATCTCAATTAGAGTATGAAGAATTGTTAAATTTGTGATATCAACACCTTCAAAATTTTCATTTAGACTTTAATAGGATTAATTTCCATTAGGCTTGATGAAGTTTACCTTAGTTCAATTGGTAGTTGAAGTGAGATTTGTTAGGATTCAAGTTGTTTGGCTTATTTTTGTTAAAGAATACTTGAGATGTTGAATATTGTAATACCCACATCATTTTTATCCACACTTTGAACAAAGTATTTCTATTAGGTTTTAAGCTATTTGGTATTCCTCAACAACTAAGGTTCTATCTGCTAGGCTTAGAATTTTTTGAATTTCATTAATTAGAGTGTCAAAAATGTTGTATTATTTGTACTTACTATATCTCTTCTTCAAATAATAAATTGAATAATGTGTTAGGATTTACTTGTATTAGGTGGCCTATGCTCATCGAGCTTAAAGCAATGATGTTAGAAGAGCTTCAATCCCACATAAATAATTATTTCTAACACTTTCCACTCTCATCCCTTTTCCTTTTCTATCTTTAGTATTTTTCCAATAACAATTTTACAAGGAACTAACCTTATTCAAAGGTTGACTTAGAAGTAATTCTAATACATCCAATCTTGATTTTGGCCTAGGGAAAAAATCCATACCTAGGCAGATTGAAGCATCAATAAAACCTATGGGTAATATTGATGTATTCACACCTAGAAAATTTGATTAAGCCACTTGTTCAGTTAACCTTAACTAAACCTTCATTAATGGTTTAGTAACTTGTGGTTGAACTTGAATTAACCTTAAGCCTTATGTTGGCCTAGGTTAATATAATATATAATTACTATTGGGGATTAAGTATATTCTATAAATACCCCCAACAATAGATCCATTATATCAATATGTATCCATGTGATCTATTTTTTGGGTTCCTAAGGGTATCCCACTCTCCACTTTTGTCTGTTGATCTTTATATTTTACTTCTTTATATTCTCTCACATAAGGCTTGTGGTGAATGTTATACTTTAGTCCATTTCTAGAAAGTATTATATAATATAGTATTAGAGATGATAAGGAGTAGTGTCACATGGTTATATGGAGAAATTATTTTGAAGCATCTATCTCTTCTTTTGATCAATGATAATTTGTAGTTTATTGTTTTATAAAGTATATTTGATGGCATAAGAGTAATTAAAAAACCCTATCATATTATATTTTAAATCTTTATAAGCTTTTTTTAGCATACGAGTTAGAAAAAGCAATTTGTTATTTATTATCATTGTTGAAGATATTACATTATTTGGTACCATAGTATCATGAAGTGCCATTGAGTTCTATTGTAAATATTTATATTAGGAAGTGTGTGTGTGTGTCTAAAGTATGTATCAATATGTAAAGAGTATTAGATGTTGTATAGAAAAGTGTGGAAGGTGTCAAGAGTGCAAGTGTGATGTGAAGTGAAGAGTCATAAGTGCTAGGTGACAATTGTAGAAGTGAAGAGTCATGTAAGATGTGTTAATGTGTGAAGTAGGAGGTTATGTAATCATGATAGTCTTTGTCATAATGAGAGGCATATAAAAGGTTGCATCTCCCATGAGTTTGAGGAGAGAAATAGTCAAGAGTATTGAATATGTAATATAAATGCATTTGAATATAATAGATAAGTATTTTGTTGTGTAATATTTATGTTATCATTTGAATTTGATGTTAGTATTTTGTTCTTGGGAATATAAACCTGTGATATTTTTGGGTCCATTTTCCAATAGTGGTATCAAAGTCATCTTAGTGAAATCCATCTGTATAGAGAGTCATTTTTTGAGTATTCCAGGAAGAGGGAACATGAGGATATTGAGAGAAATATTGGAGTGCAAGAATATTGATTGGAGGTTGTTGGATTGATTGAAGAGAATGGTGGATTTACTAGAGTTACTTAGAGAGATACAATTTTTAGCAGAGGATTGATTGTGAGTAGAAGCTTTGGACATTAATAGTATTGAGAGAGAATGTGGTGAAGTTGGAAGAGTTGAAGAGTGAATACATTGAAGCTAGAAAATTTGAGATAAAACATGTTGAAGTTGGAAGAGATGAAGTGTAAATGTGTTGAATAAAGGATTCAAATTGGATGTGTTGAGATTCAAAGCAAGATGTTGAAGAAGGAGATAAAGTGGATGAAGTTGTATGTTGAAGGAGTCAAAGTGGATGTATTGAGAGTGGAAGATGGACGTTGAAAAAGGAGCCAAAATGAATGTGCCAAGAGACAAAGTCATGAGGATGAAGCTTAGTAGAAAAAACTAAAACTATGAAGGACAAATCTAAATGGAGAAAGCACCAAAGAACATGGAGGATAAAGCAGTGTGGAGAAATCTAGTGTTCATGGAAAATAAAGCCAAATAGAAAGCTTGAGAACATGAAGGGACAAGGTTGTTGCATCTTAATTCAAATTTTTATAACATAAAGAGAAGAATATATGAGTTAGAAATAAGTGGAAATGAGCATAATAATAATGCACTTTATAACACCTATGAAACACCAATAATATAATGCTTATGAAACACCAGTAGTGTAATATATGTGTCAAAATCATTCACCCTAACAACGCTATTAAGGTGAGCCTCAATATCAGAAATATTTTCATTAAGATATTATCGTGGGAACAGACGTAATTTATTTGTGAAACTAATTAATTAGGAAGTATAAGGTGTGTTTATTGATAATTGGGATATATAAGGTAGATAAAAGGAAATTACATAATTGAATGATTGAATAATTAATTAATTAAGAAGGAATGGAATGAAATAAAATGAAAGTGATTTTTTGAAGATTGATTAAAATTGAAAGGAGGAATTATTAAATTTGATTCTTTGGGATACATAAGAAGATTAAAGAATTAAATTTAAAAACTAATGAGTTATGAATTAATATTGAAAATATTGATTGATTGAAATTTGAAGAAGAAATTTAAAATTTGAAAAATAAAAGAATTTGAAATTAAAATTTGGGAGTTATAAGAAGAGGAAATAAATTGATTGAAGTGAAGTTGAATGAAATTATTGAGAGAAAGTGTAAAATTGCTTTGTGAAATTGATGGAAGAAATTATTCAAAATATATTTTTAGAGGATAGTGAAGAAATGTTGGAAAATTTAAAACATTGCACACAAAGTATGATAGAGAATTTTGGAAAATAAAAAGATGCAAAATTAAAGAAGATATTACAAACAATTTTTAGAGAATCCAAATATGAATAATTTGTAACACTTGAAGATTATCTAAGCACAAAACTCACTGAAGCAAGTGAAGACTCCAAAAATACCATTACAATACCTATTGATATAGGAAAATAGCATATATGGCATTACTCTCTTTAGAAGTTCAAGTTCATAAAAATAAAAAGAATTGTCAAATATCAAATACTTTGATCAAGAAATTGATGACAAAAATAACATGAATATTGTACGATAATATACAAAATATATGAAGTCATCAAATGATAACAAGAATCATGATAAGCATTCAGTTGACAATGAATGTGAAAATAGTGAATATTTATATTCTACATCTGATAACAAATCAAACAACAATGGAAACAATATTGATGAAGGATATGAGTCATATTATTGTGATGATTTATTGAGAAATGTAATAGGAACAAGAAATAACTTAGAGAAACAAAATGAAAATACCAAGACAAAGAAAAAGAAGCATAAATCAAAGAGCCAAAGGAATAATACCGAAGATGAATATTTAAGGCTACAAGTCTTACACCAAAGAATGTAATACATGGGGGTGTTGAAGGTATTACATTATTTTGTACCATGAATATCATGAAGTACCAATGAGTACTATTATAAATATTTAGATTAGGAAGTGTGTGTGTCTAAAGTATGTGTCAAGATGTAAATATTGTTATGTGTTATGTAATAAAGTATGAAATGTGTCAAGAGTGCAAGTGTGAGTTTGCAAGTGAAGAGTCATAAGTGTTAGGTGTCAAGTGTGGAAGTGAAGAGTCATGCAAGATGTGTCAATATGTGAAGTAGGAGGTTATATAATCATGAGAATCTTTGTCATAATGAGAGGCATGTAAAATGTTGCATCTCCTATGAGTTTGAGGAGAGCAATAGTTAGGAGTATTGAATATATTATTAAGTAGAGTTATATATAGGAGATAAAGCTCCATGTGATGTAATCTAAATGAATTTGAATATAATAGAGAAGTATTCTATTGTGCAAAACGTGTGTTGTCATTTGAATGTGATGTTGGTATTTTGTTATTGGGAATATTAACCTATGATATTTTTGGGTTCATTTTCCAATAATCATTTCTTGCAAACATTGGAAGGAATTTTAAGAAAATTGATATTTTTCAAAAATGTCACTCTAGGGATATTTTAGAGTAAAAATTTCTAGAGGCTATAATTTTTGCATATGCAAACATTTCAAGATTTTTTTAAGATTGCATGGCTTTTCAAGATGTACACAATAGTGATATTAGTTTAAGTTCCTATTACACTACTATATAATATTTTTTATTTGTAATAAGACCATTCTTCAAACAGACATCACAATGTACGCCTTATTTTTCTTATAGTTCCTTTTAAACAATGGGGTTTGATTATTCAAAGGCTTGTTTCTATTACTTGAAAATACTTCGTGGGGATTTTTAGGATAAGATCTATTTATGATAGCTAGTTATTTTTTATATTGGTGGATATATTGTGGTCACTTCATTGTATGTTGATGATCTTCTCACAAAAATCTCAACATCTTTGATCTATAAGATGGAGTCACTACTTCATGTTCAAGGAAGGGTTGATCCAAATTGTGTACCTTTAGTAAAGTACATAGAAGAAGTTATGAATAAGATTAATTTATCTATTTGATAATTCATTATGGGATAGGAGTTATTTTCATATCTCATTTATCTTCCCTCCTTAGCCCTCAATTTAAATTATGGTGGAGTGTTGGAATACCAATAATCCAACCTTACTAGCCAAGGATAAAAATTTTGATGTAAACCTATGAGCATTATTTATATAAAACTTAGGTTATATGTTTTAAGACTATGAACATAATTTTATATATTCAACGTTAGTGGTATCAGTTAAACCACCCATATGGTTAACCGTGTAATTGTAATTTAACTTGTAATCCAAGTTAATTTAGCTTAGGTTAGCATGATATGTACTTATTATCGATGATTAGGTATCTACTATAAATATCCCTCAATCACTTATCCATTTCATTAGTTTGAGATATATGGGGGTCCCTATGGGCACACACCTCTTCTTATTTTGTTTAGCTATATTATTATTTTATCTATTTGCTCTCTTATTTTAATCATCTATTATTTTGTATCTGATTATGAAAAATACTTTACTTCTATCTGTATCTTGAAATTATTATGAAATCTAACATGGTATCAAAGTGATTATGGAGGAGTATCATTTGATCATGTGGAGAATTGTTTTTGAAGCATCTATCTCTTCTTCCAATTAGAGAGAATTTATATTTCTTTTTTTATAAGGCATCTTTGAAGATATAAGAATCATGAACGAACCTTGTCATATAATTTTTTGAAGCTTCATAAGTTTTCATTGACTTAAGGAGTAGAAGAAGGAATTTAATTATTCTTATTCTTATTCTATTATTATTATTATTATTATTATTATTATTTATTAGAGTGAAAAGAAGGGGATTTTGAAAGGGCGCCAACCCTTTTTTACAATACCACTCCTCTACATTAAATCAAATAATTAGGAATTTAAAAGAAAAAAAATAAAAAGGAACTAAGACATCAACAATTTGCAATTACAAAGAGTAGTAGCAAAACAAGACAAGAAGTCACATAGACCCCTTATAGGAAAAAATAGAAATGCTTCACTTCCTATGACTACAAGAGGTGAATAAATCTTGCAACCACTAATTAATAATTTAACCATAATTATTTCTATCATAAGCTTGCAATTCCCTCTCAACTATACTCAACTCACTAGGGAAATCATCCCTCCATAGAATTGGTTCAGGATTGTCTACACCTTTATTGGCCAACCAATTCACCACTTGGTTGCCCTCTCAATAGATATGCACTATATTAACCTCCTCCAAGGCTACAATGATCTCTCTTGCATCTGATATAATGTCTAATATGTTCCAACTAGCTTCATTCTTACCCCTTAAGCAATTAATAATATTTAAAGAGTCACCTTCAATAATGACCCTCTTTATATTTAGTTGCTTCATTAAGCTCATGTCTATGAAGATGGCATTTTTTTGTGACATATGATTGGATTGAATGCCATAATATTTTGAAAATATTGCTATGATATTCCCATTTGGATTTGTGAAAAAATTCCCTCGTGTTGTTCTACCAGGGTTTCCCTTTGTTGCACTATCAAAGTTCACTTTAATCCAACCGAGTTGAGGTGGTTTCTAGACTTTAATTTTGGCTTGTAGGAAAGCCCCATTTTAAAGCAATTATAGCTTCCACTACCATTCCTCCATAATTATGATGAGGTATAATAGAGATATTATCCTTAACTACAACCATAATTCTATTGAAGGTTGATATTTCATTCCTATACATTTCCTTAAAGATTCTATTTTTTTTTCCTTCCAAATATCCCAAAAAAAGTGAGGTAAGACTAGCTTCCAAGCTTGAGATAACCCTAAATTGGAAAAGGGAGATTTCCATTGTTCTAATAAATTTGTAACATCCTTTGGCTTCACCCACTAAATTTTAAATTCCTTCATCATAAATTCAAAAAAAAATGAAGAGAAGGAGCACTCCATAAACATATGTTTGACTAATTCTTCACTTTTAAGACATAACACACATCTATTGGGGAGAGAAAATCCCCTTCTCATTAAATTTTATAGTGTTAAAATCTTATTTTGTATGGCCAACCATAGGAAGAAGGCAATATTTGGAATTAAAAACTTGCTCCAAATGTTATTTGCATCAAAGCTACCTAGGGAGGGAGAGATCTAGGATTCATATCTTGATTTAACTAAATAGCTACTAGAGGGATTGGAATCCCAAATAATATTATCTCTATCTTTATTTTGGCTTAAACGATATCCTTGTAGTAATTGATTTATCTTGATAATTGCTTGTTGAATGTCCCTCGATCTAGAATGACTATGAATATTTTTCCATTGCTTGCCATCAATTATCTACTTATAAAGTATTTGAATTTTTTTTTGAAGGAGTCAACCAAAAGGTTTCTAGCAGAATTCAACTCATCAATCATCCCTAAAGGAGTATCCATGAGCCATGAGTCTTCCCAAAAATAAATCCAGGAGTCATATCCAACCTTCTACCAAGTCCCTTTCCAAATATGCAGTCTCATCTTAACCAAATTATTCCAAAGAGATGAACCTAGAGGAGGGTTTGTACATCTTAGAAGAGTTATTATTCTCTAGTTATTTAGTTTTTATTATCTTTATCCATAAGGTCTCATTCTATTGAATCAACCTCCATCCAATTTTTTTAACTAAGGCTTTATTAAACCCTTTCATTTTTCTTAGTCCCAATCATCTTCCTTTTTTAGGATTACAAACCCTATCCTAATATATCAAAGATATTATTTGTTTTTCCTCTTTACCAATTCATAAGAATCTCCTTTGAATTTTTTCCAACCTATTTTCTACTTTAGCCAACATTTTAAATAAATACATGTAGTAAATAGGTAATATTTACACAATTGTCTTCACCAACTAAATATTCCTAGCTTGAATTAGAAACACCCCTTTATACCCTGCTAGATCCTTTTGAAATTCATCAAGAATAGGATTCCATAATTCTTCCTTTATTTTTATTTTTATGGGAATCCCTAAGTACAAGGATAGCAAGTCCTCTACTCCACAGTTGAGAAGTCTAGAAATTATTTTTTGCTTCATTATCAGAGTATTAATGAAGTAAACCTTGCTTTTAATAAAATTGATCTTCTCATTAGAAGCCTATTTATAAGTTTTAAAAACACATTTTATCTCCCTGGCCTCAATTATCAAATCTTGGACCACTAATATGGTATCATTAATAATTTTTTTATGAGTAACTACCTCAAGATTTAAAGTTGTTTTAAAATATTTAAACCTTTCAAAAACCCTAACTACAAAGAATTATCTCCCTAATACTTGTGCCATGATAGTAAAAAAATATGGGGAGATAGGGTCTCCTTGTCTTAAGCCTCTCTCACTATTAAAATATCATGCAGGTGCCCCATTAACAATTGTCAAGAACATAGTAAAAGAAATATAGGTCCCAATCCATTGTCTTCAATGCAAGGTTATGCATAGTGGCAAATATTAGGATTTCCAAAATTAGAAATTGGTGAATATGAGGACCCTCAATGTTGGCCCATTCACCTAAAATTTTTAGGACCAATATTTTCTTAGGTTCAATTCACCATAATATATATCCAAACATAGGCATATTTGTACTCATTGGAAAGCTCTTTTTGAGCTTGATATAATGGTGGTGTTTTTATGAAGTTATAAGGTGATTTAATAGGTCAAAATATTTCCCAAATATGACCTTATGTTTTAGGGCTTCAAATGCCCCAAATTTTGGTGTGAAGATGATTTATTTGATTTTCTTAGGATTCACCTTGATTTTGATTAGGATTCACCATTTATTTACAAGTACATTTCAAATCCAACCCCTTATGCATAACCCTGCTTCAATGGTCATGAAAGCTAATTTTTTCTAAGATTTTGTTGAGGAAGGACCATAAAACCCTATCATACACTTTATTCATATCCAATTTAAGGATCATCCTAGCATTTCCGCTTTTCTCCATGGAATGAATAACTTCATGAATATAAATTACTCCATCTAAAATTTGCCTTCCCTTCACAAACCCTCCTTATTGCTAAGAGATCACTAGAGGGAGGAGTCCCTTTAATCTATTAGACATCAATTTAATTATAATTTTATAAATAGTATTACGGAGAGTAATCGACCAAAAATCCTTTAAATTATTTACCCTTTTTTTAATAAATTAAAACAAAAAAGGTAGAGTAGATTTAAATACCCACATTTGCAAATATTTTTAAATAAACTAGATTATGGTTTTGCTCAAGTATTGTCATAATTTTGCTAAGGAACTAGCACTTTAGTTAGACTCAAAATATCTTTTGGGCATAAGTTGAAGACTAAATTGAGCTCTTGGTGAAAATCCAAATACAAAGCAGAAGTAAGAGGTGCCAAAGGGTTGTTGATCAACTTAATATTCAACATTGCCTAGCCTGATTCAAGAGAATTTCTCTAAGGAATATAATCTAGGAAGATGCAAAATTGTCAAGTCATAATATTTGCCTAAGGCAAGGAATCTGATACTCACCATATGGCCAAATTATGCAAATTTTACTAAGGCATACTAATTTGGCACATCATAATGGTGTTAGATCATTAATTTTAACTAAGACATGGATTTCTGACACATACAAGGTGGTCAAACTTTTGAGTTAGTTAAATCCATCGTAGGAGCATAAATTATCTATCTAGTATTCAACATTCATAATTCTAGACCCAAAATTCAGCTAAGTTTGCAAGCAGTTGGACTTCTTCAAGAGCTAATGTCATCTAAGGAAAATAAAGTTTCAGTGTTTGGCATCAAGGAATCCCCCTCCCAAATGAAAATATGGCTAAGTATAAAGAAGTGCAAGACTTTGAGAAAGGCTAACATCATCAATAGTGCATAAAAATTTTGGCACAAAGACCAAGGTTGGATAGAAAATTTTTCTAAGTCATGAAGCTTGACATGAGAGCAACACTCATTTTTATATTCAACAACATACATTACAAAAGCAACTAGGTATAGAATGTGACAAAAATTTTAAGGTTATGACATCATAAAGGTAAGTGTAAAATATTTGGCATCTAGTAAGGCAAATCAAGAATTTGGTTAAGTGTTCAGTTGAGGGTTGGACTTCTAATTAAGCTAACATAATCAACAAGCCCAAATCAATTGGAATTGATACATAAGTGCTACACTTAAAATTTGATGAAGGTATAGAGTTCAACATAGAGAAATCTAGTCTCACACTGCTATAACTTACGAGAGGCTTCTAGACCTATCCTAGTCAACAAAATTCATGTGTGTTGACTAGCCACTAAGCATTATTGTTTTCAAATATTTCAACAAATGAAGGCTTCTCTATCACACACCTATCCTTGTACAATTTACTCAATGCAATAAAAATGAGTGGAAGAAATAATATCTATTAGAAGATGCTCAAAATTTTATGGTACAACATGCAAGACAACTTCTTAAGAAAAATGAGGGCTAGATGCATCAGTGAAACACACTTAACACAATTAATCATAACTCAACTAAAATCAATGCCCATCCCCTACACCCACTTTGACAAGTGTGCAAAAACACTCCACAAAATGATTCCAAGCTAATGGAATGTAATGTAAAACTATATATACTAGAATACAACTCATTTCAAGGGATAACTCTTTAAATTTTATATTTCCATAAGTTGTATGAAGATTGTATTATGTGCCTTTTAATAAAGGTTGAATTTTTGTTTGGCCTCTCTCTAAAATTATTGCAGAACATGTATGTATGTTATTTTCATTGATAAGCATTTCTATTTAAGTGGAATGAATAGTGTTTTCTATCAAAGTTATTTTACTATTTGGATTTATCCCTAGATTGTTGTTTATTTGGTATTTTGGAATGCTTTATAATGCATATGTTTAATTGATTTAAAGATCTATAATATTGAATGAAATTTGGTTTTTTAGAAATTTTGATTGAGTTCAGAGTGTGATACTCTCATGCTTTATGTCTCTTGATGTTGCTAAATCCTAGCTACTTTAAGTTCTAGCTTATAACTCTACATATCTATTTTTTTAGTCTATACCCTTTTTTTTTAGTTTCATAGGAACTAACACTCTTCTAAGAATGATCCAAAAACCCTTTTCTAGGTCTTCAATCTTACCTAAGGTCTTGAGGAATCAAATCATCCACTTAGGTAGGTTTTGAGCTAAGAGCCTTCAACATGCCTAGTGGGACTTTAAACATTAATGTCCCATGCTCAAAAAAATTTACTAAAATTTATGTTTCACCTAAAAATTGCTCATAGGGATAAATATTTTTGTGAATAGTCTTGACCTCATAAGTGGAGAATTCATGTTCACCTAGAAACTCTGTTAGTTCTAGAACCAAAATTATTGGCAACTCTATTGATTATAAAAGGTCTTAGAATAAAAAGTGGTGTAATCTGCTCGAATTCATGGTATCTACTGATTCCACCATGTAAATTCACAAAAAATGGATCAAAATCAATAGTTATGGGACCCAAAAGTAAGAAATTTCAACAAATACTAATAAATTATATTTACAAATATTGTAGTAAATCATTCCCACTATGGTGGGGTAGATTTTTCTAGCATGGAATAATGCCAAATCCCTTAATATATTAGACCTTCGTGATATTCCCCAAGTGAAAGGCTTTGCCTACTTATGATGGTAATGGGAAAACTGATTATGAGCATTATCAAGAGGTTGTTGCTCTGTCCACCTTATAAATTTGAAGATGTAATGGTCAAAATTCTCAATTTGTCCTTCTAAAGTAAGGTATTTCAATGGTACTATTCCTTGGAGAATAAAAGTGTAAGGACTTGGGCAAACCTGGCTAAACCCCTCATATTAGAGCATGATGACCTAGGAGACACCTTCTTGTTGCTCTCTCTATTTTCTTATATACAAAGACATCCTCTTGAGAGAATTAGTGATTCTAATATCTAATTTAGAAAAACCTAGAAGATAATTTCTCAAGGGATAAATCCCTCACATAGCCAAGCTTATATCTATTACATTCATGCTATGAGCTCAAATCTAAGCCCTCTGATTTAGCAATCCAATAAAAAATGTTTCTTCAAACATTTCAAGTGGTCATCAAGGTAGAAAACATGCTCATCTCAGCTAGAAATCTACCACCTAGAACCATCATGTTATATATCCCATAGGTTCATCAGACAAAGCCCCAAGTTCCATTTCCAATAGTACATGCCTCACAATTAAATAGGTTTCTTGGATCACCCTCCATAAAAGTAGTTTTGATAAGAAAGGTATCCATTGTCACCACATCAAAGTCCTAAATGGTTCAAGATTTGAGATTTATGATTTAGTGCTTGATATATGAACTTAATATGGTTGAACAACAAAGGACTAAAACTAGATACAAGACATATCCTCAAGAGGGACTTTTCTTAGAAGGCCAACTTATGCACATTGGAGAGGTAGGCAAGGAATATTTTCATGTCTTTAAAGATCAATAATAGGAAGTAGACCTCAATCTAGTCAATATTAAGGGATCAACAAGTGATAGTCATTACAATGATAACTCTAATCAATGTTACCAATAACATTCCTACTTAATGGCAATGTAGCAACCACATGATTTTGTAGCCATTACAATGGACCCAAATCATTTATTTATAACCAAAAAGTACTCTACAATGAATCTAATATATCCAAAAGTAAGAATCAATAATCATATTTGGATGCCACATGCTCAATAGACTAAAAGGTAAGAAAATGTGAAGCATAAAGTGGAGCAAGGAAAAAAATATTCAGAAGAAGATGACCCAAAAAAAGTTTAATGTTCACAAGGAAAACTTCCAAGGTAGAAGGGTTATAATTGCATGTAAAAAAATTCAATCCTGAAGCATTATATTTGCATTTCCAAAGAAAACATGCTTACAAAAAATTATACTACCTTGCTATAACAAGACAACAAGGGAAAAACATGGTGGAAGATTATTGAATATTAGCTCAAAAGATAATTAACTTGGAGGATCTTACTAGAAGTAGCATTATGAAACAAGCAAAATATTTGGAGGAAACTATGTTGGCTTTTGGACAAGTAAGTTTGGTTAAAATAGCTCTACATAACTTAGTAACTATTACAATTCCCTAAATGGATTCAAAATTAGCATACAAAAAATCATCTCTTAAAGCAAGAGAGAGTAACCATCTATCATGTTATTTATCTAAGTTTTTAGAAGGTTGGGTGCTCCATAATTGTATAGTAGATACAGGAAATTATATCACCATCATACCCAAGGAAATCTATGATGTTATGGGCCTACAATATAATAGTGTTGATTCTAGTACACTACAATTCAATGGAAAATTAGTCAATACTGTGGGAGTTATAGAAGAAGTCCCAATATTATTGTATAGGGTTTTAAACTTAGATACAATTCAAAATATGGTGGTCATTGATGTGCTACTGATTTTTGGGATGAATCTATCTAAGGAATTCTTAAGAAAAAAAGGACACCTAGCACAATACCATGCTCACATGGTTCCCTATATCCAAAAATTGATTTGGATTTATGGTAAAAAATTTAGACCATTTCATATTCAAAGATATGAAGAATAGACAGATTTGGATGAAGATGTCAATAGTCTAGCTAATATGGAGGTAGTTGATTGGCCAAAATATTGGCAAATATTAATTAGTAGTAAGATTTTCTTGAATAGTCTTAAAGAGGCACTTTTGTCAAATCTCGAAAGTCAACATAATATATAGAACAACTATGATTCACAATACATGGTCAATCACATACCCCAAAAAGCAAACCCAAAAGTTTTGGGACAAAAACTAGGAGAATGACTCTTGACAGAAGAAAATTCAAGACTACATCTTAATCCAAGGATCCTCATGTATATTGGAACTCTTTAATTACTAGCTAATAATGTGGCACACAAACTAATGCACATAGAAAAAGTGATCAACTCACATTTTCAAGAAGAATCACCACTGCTATTTTTTGAGGTTGCCTTTTAGGTAGGCTTGGAAACTGATCTAGGCTTAAAGTCAATATTGTGGAAAAAATTTGACAGTCTCATTTCAATCATCTAACAACACGCATTGCAAAAACAACTAGGTATAGAAGGTGGTTATATTTTTAAGATGATGATTTCATCAAGGTAAGTGTAAAAATTTTGGCATCTGACAAGGCGAATCAATATTTTTTTTAAGTTTTAAGATGAGAGCTAGACTATTGATTTAGCTAACATCATCAATACACCCAAAGCATCCAACATTGAGACATATGTGCTACACTCAAAAATCAACTAAGGCATAGATTTTGGCACAGATAAAGCTAGTCTCACATTGCCATATATTACAAGAGGCTTCTAGACCTATCCTAGTAAGCAAAATTCATTCATGTTGACCAGCCATCGAGCATCATTAGTGTCATAGATTTTAATGACTAAATACTTCTCTATCACACACCTATCCATGTACAACTAGCTCAATGTAACAAAAAAGAGTGGAAGAAAGCAAATATATTAAAAGGTTCTTAGAATCTGATGGTGTAGCATGCAAGCCAACTTCTTAAGAGAAATGAGGGCTTGGAACATAAGTGAAACACGGTTGAAGTAGTAAAGCATAACTTAGATGAATGTAATACCTATCCCCTGCACCCACTCTGATAGGCTTGCAAAAAAGCTCAACAAGATATAAATCCACTAAATACAATATAAAACTATATATACTAGAATATAACTCATTTTAAGGGTCAAATATTTAGCTTTTACAATTGCAAAATTTGTATGCTGATTGTATTATGTACCTTTAAATAAAGGTTGAATTGATGTTTGAACTCTTTCTAAAATTATTGTAGAATATGTATGTATATTATTTTCATTGCTAAGAATTTTTGTTAAAGTTGAATGAATTGTGTGTTCTACCATATTATGTTATTTGGATTTCTCCCTGGTTTTCTATTTATTCAGTATCTGGAATGCCTAATAATGCATATGCTTAATTGATTTAATGCTCAGTCATATTGAATGAAATTTAGTCTATGAAGAAGTTTGATTGAGTTTAGAGTGTAATACTCTCATGCCTTATGTCTCTCGATGTTGTTGAATCTCAACCACTTTAACTTCTAGCTTCTAACTCTACACATATATTTTTTTAGTCTAAACCCCCTTTTTGTTAGTTTAGCTAGTTTTATAGGAACCGACCTTCTCCAAAGGTTGATCTAGAAACCTTTTTTTGGGTCTTTCAATATTGACCAAGGTCTTGAGGGTACAACTCATCCACTTAGGTAGATTTTGAACCAAGAAGACTACTTGTAACCTAAAATTCCCTTACAACCACACTAACATCTTCTCCAATTATATGCCAAAATGCTTGAAAAAAACCAGCTAGAAATCCATATGGTCCTAGAGCCTTATCCTTTGGCATCCCAAACACAACATTCTTCACTTATTCCCTTGAGAAGGGTCTTAAGATATTTTCATTCAATTATTTTGAAATAACCCTTAGAATATGTAGTATTTTTTTGATCACTTACTCATTCATCTCTTGTTCCTTAGAGAGTAAGTTTTTAAAAAATAGGACTACTTCATTTCAGATTTCTATTTCATATTTGGTCAAGCTACCATCATCCTTAATTATTTCTTTGATTTTATTCACCCTCCTGTGGTGAAGAGTAGAGAGGTGAAATTTTTTTGAATTTATTTTGTCTTCTCTATGCCAAAGAGCCCTAGAATTATACTTCCAAAATATATCTTCTTTAGCTAGGGTAGAGTGAAAATATAACAATAAATAATTTTTGTTCATTAAATATTTTCTCTATCATTCCCTTCACCTGAATTTGGATTTCTATATCCTTTAAATTTTGGACCAGATTTTATTTTTGCTACAAAATATTACCAAAAACCTTCCTATTCTTGAAGAACACAAGCTTATACTGAGAGGGGGGTGAACAGTATAAGACCACTTTTTACTTTTCTTTCCCAATCAATATTATGCAATGTATAGATAGCAATATCAATAGCAGTAATCAAAGCAATGCACAAATCACCACACACAATAGAGACACCAATTTTACGTGGTTCACCCAATGTGGGCTACTCCATGGAGAAAATATTTCACTAAAATTTTCTCAATCAATCTCTTGGGAATCCTTTCCCTATTACAATGTTTATGGACCTCTATCCAAAGGAGACACCAATCCCCTAATCAAGTTCATGGATCTCTATCCATAGGAGAACTCCTTTCTCCTCTTGCTCTAGATGGTGATCTTCTAGAAGAACTATTGCCCCCACTACTCTGGCTAATGGATCTCTATCCACTGAAGACACCTATCCTCACTGCCCTGGCTAATGGATCTCTATCCACTGGAGACTGTCATCCTCTATACTCTATCACCTCCAAAGCTCTATCTCAAATCTGCACTAAACACAGTCCTTCGATCTAGCACAAATCTGCTCAATCTCTATCTCTGGTCTAGCACAAACCTATCCTCAAATCTGCACCAAACTCTATCCTCAAATCTACACTAAACATAGTCCTTCGGTCTAGCACAAATCTATCCTCAATATCTATCCTCTGATCTGCACTAAACATAGTCCTTCGGTCTAGCACAAATCTATCCTCAATCTCTATCCTCAAGCCTTAACACAAAGCTTGACTCAATCTCAAATCAACTCTGCTAGATCTGCCCCAAACCTTAACTCAAGGTTTGAACAAATCAATCAATCAACTCTGCTCTCAAGTCTTCTCAAAGACTTGTCTCAAATCTGCCTTGTAAGCTTCCACAAAAGCTCACACTAATCTATCCACAAGTCCTCTCTAGAACTTGTCCAAATATACTCAACAAGTCCTCACTAAAACTTGTCCAAATCTACTCAAAAAGTCCTCACTAGAACTTGTCCAAATCTCACAAAAAATATAAAATTGTTACTCAATATGCTTCACATTCACCACAATGCTCAATCACTTTCAATATTTTTTTACCATAGAAACATAGTAGAATTTTTAGAGACTCAATATGCTTCACACTCGCAAAATCTCAATCACTTTCAATCATAGAAACATATAGAGAATTGTTAGAGACTCAATATGCTTCACATTCACCACAATGCTCAATCACTTTCAATCACAAAAACATATAGAGAATTGTTAGAGACTCAATATGCTTCACACTCACAAAATCTCAATCACTTTCAATCACAGAAACATATAGAGAATTGTTAGAGACTCAATATGTTTCACATTCATCAACACTCAACCTCTTTCTCAAATCAATTTAGAATATAGAACAATTTGTTTCATAGAACTTGAACTATCACATCAACACATCCACTTGACTAGGCTCAACCAACTCTACTCAACCAATCACTCAATGAAATAATCCTTGCTCACAAACCCTAGTCCAAGCATATGAACACTCACTCAAATGTTTCCAACAATGCTTATCAATCAATCTCACATAACAATGATACTCATGATATTTGCAAACCCTAGTTCAAGTTCTTCACTCAATTAATCACTTCAACAACAATGCTTATCAAACAATCTTCACATAACAATGATACTCATGATATTTGCAAACCCTAGTTCAAGTTCACTCAACTAATCACTTCAACAACAATGCTTATCAAACAAGGTTTTATCAACAACTCTTTATTCTAGAAAACCTTGAAGCATTAATTCAAAACACACTCAACAATGCTTACCAAACAATCCTTTTCACTCCAACTTTGCATTCACAACATTCAACAATCACTCACTAGGAAGATGTGCCCATACCTTTTGTTTGATGTAGAAGTGCCCTTAGAAAACCTGTCTCAATCACAATTTTCTTCTTTCCAATTTCAATGGTTAGATGACAAAATATCACTCTAACACTTTCTCAAAATATTCCTTAGACACAAAAATAATAAAGCTCAAATATACCTTATTGCTCCTTGAAATTAGCATTCATCAAATCATACATAAAAAATAATTATTTTGATACACCTTATAATCTCCAACTTAAAATAATATCCAACACCACAAAACCTCAAACAATCTTCCTTAAACACCTTATTACCCTTTTCAAACACTAAAGCAAATATCACAAAAATATTATTTTGCATCAACCTTATAACTCCCCTTAAAACCTTACAAACCAAATAAATTATGCAAAAATTAATTTTTAATAGCTCAACTAATTCCTTCCAAAATTTTGGTGCTCAACAAATGCATACCTTTGTCTTCTACCCAAAAGGGTTTCAGCATGATTCGAACCATCGTCTCCCCAAGTGCCAAGCGCCTTAGCGCTTTGGTGCCCACCGCATGGGCTATAGGCACCCACGTGAAGGAAGGAAGACTTCCTTCCATCAACTCCAAAAAAAACAAAAAATAACCTTCCGAATTCAAACCTACACCAATCGCTACCCTCACATCTTGCATTCGTCGAGGTTGCCAACTACGCTACCAGCGCTTGGTGACAAAGGCTCCTTCCTTGGTGAATGAAAAACCTCTGCCTCTTATTAACACTTACAACAAATTAAAATCCTCTTGATTGCATAGCATAATTCCACAAGTCTTCATAGCATGAGATTAAAATCAAAGGCATAGTAGACTTTGGCTAAGGTGGGGTAATCCCCTTTTATACACACTTGGTTACTTTGCTCCCCACGTCGATGCTACAATGTCGAATTCAAATTTTGAATTTTGACTTAATAACCCACCTTAGGGTTATTTAAAATTAATATAAATTAACTTATAATTAATATTAAAATTAATTAATAATTAATTTAAATAACTTATAAGTTAAGTAAATTAATTAATAAATTAATTTATAATAAAAATTATATTAATTAATTTATAATTAATTTTAAACTTCCCTTTATAATATTATAAAGAAATATTATAATATTATTCACTTGGGTCTTCTTTGCACTTTGGACCACATCTGACTTCCTAGAACCGGGTCTTGATCAACTGAAAGTGGGCTATCCTTTTGCACTTATTGCTAGAATTGATTCTTCTTGTCATTGCTCACTAAAGCTGACATTTGACATCAATGACCACTCCCTCTTGACATCAATGACAACTCATCTACTCAAAATGTCCAACAATCTCCCCCTTTGTCATTGATGGCAACCCAAATTATTTTTACCAAAACTTGACCTTTTTCCTATTCTACTTCCCCTAGGAAATTGCTCCCCCTGACTCAATGCTCTCTCCTTAAACCAAATCTCTCCCCCTTACTCAAATCTCTCCCCATTTGACATCAATGGCAAAGGGTCACCTTTGGGGCTCGGGGCTAAGAATGAGTCTCTTAGCTTAGCCCCTCCCCCACCTCCTCTTGAGGTGGTTAATTCTGGGGTGGGAGTATTTCTACTCCCAAAAAGCACTGGTCTTTACCTTTGTCCTCTTTCCTTCTCATCTGATCCTTCTGATTCCTTTGACTATTCCTATTCATGTCCATGTTCTTGTTCCTTAATATTCTTGTTCTCGCTCCTGTTTATGTCCATATTCATGTTCCTATTCATGTTCCTGTTCATGTCCATATTCCTATTCCTATTCTTATTCCTATTCCTGTTCATGCTTGATTCTAGAATGTCTACTCTACACCACTTTGTTGTATGTCCATCATTATTGCACTTATAACACTTAATGTTATTATTCCTTGGAGGTGCAAATGTCTTGGGATTTCTCCTAGTGAAGCCATATTTGTTCCTG
Source organism: Wollemia nobilis (assembly GCA_028583015.1). Taxonomy (NCBI): domain Eukaryota; kingdom Viridiplantae; phylum Streptophyta; class Pinopsida; order Araucariales; family Araucariaceae; genus Wollemia; species Wollemia nobilis. The sequence continues at coordinate 11,039,480 of JAQPPZ010001925.1, forward strand.
TCATGTACCTTGCAATTCATTGCCTTGTGACCAAACTGATTACATGAGTAGCAATACCCATGGAAAAACTACATATTTTCCAAAGTTCCCATACTCCTGTCTTTCATGTGTCCTACACTGTGAAGCCATGTGCCCAAATCTGTGACATGAGAAACATCATCCATTGAAATTTCCTTGCCTTGACCTCATTGGTCTCTTAGTCTCTTTTACTCTATGTTGGTTCCTATTCCATCTGTTTCTTCTTTGTGCATTGTTCCTTTCCTTGTTGAACTTTCTATTATCCAACTCATCCTCAAAAGTCTCACTTTCTCTTACACTGTCTTCTTCTGAAGTTTCTTCTTCTTCAAAACTTGAGGTTGACTCTTCTTCTTGTTTCTTTTGAGCTTGTTCAAAACCAAGACCTATTTTGTTTGTTGTAGCCTTCTTTGTACCTTGATAATCTTATCTAAATTCTTTGAGCTCTTTCCAAACTTGTGTAGCTTATCCTTAGACTTCTCTACTTCTTCCCTTAGTAGAGCTACTTCTTGTTCTAACTTTTCACATTCTAAGACCTTTGCTTCTAACTTATCCTTGAACTTATTTGTCTTAGCCATTGACTTGTTTAGATCCTCTATAAGCTTTCCTCTCTCTTCATCACATTCTTGAAACTGAATCTCAAGTTGGGAGTTTTGCTTTCTTACCTTATTTAAAGTTTTAAGAGCATAAATAAGCTCTCCCTCAAGATCAACTCCTCCTTTTTCTGATTCTTCCTCTATTTGTTTGCCTTTGAGAACATCTTCATTCTTTTCTGACTTGTCTTCTATAGGATCACCTTCTTCTTCTTCTAGTGCCATTAGAATATTCTCTTCTAGTCCTTCAAGTGCATCCTCATATTCATCATCACTGAAACTGAAACCATTCCTTGTACAACTATCTTCAAGATGTCCAAAATTACCACATCTAAAACACTTGAGAATTATTGGTGACCTTTTCTTAACTTCTTCTTTTTCTTCAATCAGAAATAGGACTTCATCTTTATCATTATCTAAGAAACTATTATCACTATCACTTGAGTACTTACTTGCCTTGTCTGCATAGTAGCTCCTCTTTTGTCTTTGAAAGAACTTCTTTCCTTGTTTGCCTTGTCCATCCTTGCCTTTCTTTTGGTACCTGTATCTTTTTGATTCCCTGTTCTTATGATCCTATTTTTCTTCATCATTGTTATTTTTAGCTTCTTGACAATCAGTTGCATAGTGACCATACTTTCCACAATTGAAACATCTAACAGATTTTGCATCTTTAAATCTTCTTGAATCCTTATTCCTTCTACCATAATTAGCTTCTTCATCACTGGATGACTCATTGCTTGAATCTGACTTTTTGCCCTTTGTCTTCTTAGTAGCTTTGAAGGTTGCTTCCTTCTAGATATTAGGTTCCTCTTTTGTTCTTAACTCAAAAGTTGTAAGAATACCAAGTAACATATCTCTTGTCAAAGAATCACCATATTTTGATTCTTCTATAGCAAAAATATTTTCACTAAATCTTTTTGGAAGAGATCTTAAGACCTTATCACAAACATCTGATTCTTCAATATTAAGTCCAAGTCCTTGCATGGCATTAACAACCTCATCTACCCGAAGTAGATAAGTACTAATGTTTTCCTCATCCTTCATTCTTAATTCTTCAAATTGTCCTTTGAGATTTTATATCTTTGCCTTTTTGACACTTTTATCTCCTTCATATATGCTTTGCAACTTATCCCAAATTCCTTTTGCATCTTTACAATGCATAACTTTTATGAATTATGTTCTATGCAAACCTCTCAAAATTGCATTCATTGCTTTTGAATTGTAATGTTGTAGAAGCTTACCTTCCTTATCTGTAGGTGGATCAACTGGTGGTATGTATCCATTTTCAACTGCTTCCCAAATTTCATTGCCAAGTGCCATCAGGTGAATCTTCATTCTCATACTCCAAAATATATAATCACTTCCATCAAATATTGGTGTTGAATTATCTGAGGACCCATTCTTAGAATCCATTGTGTTCTTGAAAGATTTTCCTTCAAGCTGTTAAACTCTTTCGAAGGAACCCGCTCTGATACCAATTGAAGAACACAAGCTTATACTGAGAGGGGGTGAACAATATAAGATCACTTTTTACTTTTCTTTCCCAATCAATATTATGCAATGTATAGATAGCAATATCAATAGCAGTAATCAAAGCAATGCACAAATCACCACACACAATAGAGACACCAATTTAATGTGGTTCACCCAATGTGGGCTACTCCACGGAGAAAATATTTCACTAAAATTTTCTCAATCAATCTCTTGGGAATCCTTTCCCTATTACAATGTTTATGGACCTCTGTCCAAAGGAGACACCAATCCCCTAATCAAGTTCATGGATCTCTATCCATAGGAGAACTCCTTTCTCCTTAGCTCGGTTGGTGATCTTCTAGAAGAACTATTGCCCCCACTACTCTAGCTAATGGATCTCTATCCACTGAAGACACCTATCCTCACTACCTTGGCTAATGGATCTCTATCCACTAGAGACTATCATCCTCTATACTCTATCACCTCCAAAGCTCTATCTCAAATCTACACTAAACATAGTCCTTCGATCTAGCACAAATCTGCTCAATCTCTATCTCTAGTCTAGCACAAACCTATCCTCAAATATGCACCAAAATCTATCCTCAAATATATACTAAACACAGTCCTTCGGTCTAGCACAAATCTATCCTCAATATCTATCCTTTGATCTACACTAAACATAGTCCTTCGGTCTAGCACAAATCTATCCTCAATATCTGTCCTCAAGCCTTAACACAAAGCTTGATCCAATCACAAATCAACATTGCTAGATCTGCCCCAAACCTTAACTCAAGGTTTGAACAAATCAATCAATAAACTCTACTCTCAAGTCTTCTCAAAGACTTATCTCAAATCTGCCTTGTAAGCTTCCACAAAATCTCACACTAATCTATCCACAAGTCCTCTCTAGAACTTGTCCAAATCTGCTCAACAAGTCCTCACTAAAACTTGTCTCAATATGCTCAACAAGTCCTCACTAGAACTTATCCAATCTCACAAAAACATATAAAATTTTTAGAGACTCAATATGCTTCACATTCACTACAATGCTCAATCACTTTCAATATTATTTTTCCACATATCTCTAAACTTTTTAAACTCAATATGCTTCACCTCACAAACTCTCAATCCTTTCAATCATAGAAACATAAAGAGAATTGTTAGAGACTCAATATGCTTCACATTCACCACAATGCTCAATCACTTTCAATCATAGAAACATATAGAGAATTGTTAGAGACTCAATATGCTTCACACTCACAAACTCTCAATCACTTTCAATCACAGAAACATATAGAGAATTGTTAGAGACTCAATATGTTTCACATCCATCAACACTCAACCTCTTTCTCAAATCAATTCAGAATATAGAACAATTTGTTTCATAGAACTTGAACTATCACATCAACACATCCACTTGACTAGGCTCAACCAAATCTACTCAACCAATCACTCAATGAAATAATCCTTGCTCACAAACCCTAGTCCAAGCATATGAACACTCACTCAAATATTTCCAACAATGCTTATCAATCAATCTCACATAACAATGATACTCATGATCTTTGCAAACCCTAGTTCAAGTTCTTCACTCAACTAATTACTTCAACAACAATGCTTATCAAACAATATTCACATAACAATGATACTCATGATATTTGCAAACCCTAGTTCAAGTTCACTCATTTCAACAACAATGCTTATCAAACAAGGTTTTATCAACAACTCTTTATTCCAGAAAACCTTGAAGCATTAATTCAAAACACACTCAACAATGCTTACCAACAATCCTTTTCACTCCAAATTTGCATTCACAACATTCAACAATCACTCACTAGGAAGATGTGCCCATACCTTTTGTTTGATGGAGGAGGGCCTTAGAAAACCTGTCTCAATCACAATTTTCTTCTTTCCAATTTCAATGGTTAGATGACAAAATATCACTCTAACACTTTCTCAAAATATTCCTTAGACACAAAAATAATCAAATCTCAAATACACCTTATTGCTCCTTGAAATTAACAATCATCAAATCATACATGAAAAATAATTATTTGGATACACCTTATAATCTCCAACTTAAAATAATATCCAACACCACAAAACTTCAAACAATTTTCCTAAAACACCTTATTATCCTTTTCAAACACTCAAGCAAATATCACAAAAAATATTATTTTGCATCAACCTTATAACTCCCCTTAAAACCTTACAAACCAAATAAATTTATGCAAAAATTAAATTTTTATTACTCAACTAATTCCCTCCAAAAATTTAATGCGAGCAAATTGCATACCTTTGTCTTCTACCCAAAAGGGTTTCGGCATGATTCGAACCACCGTCTCCCCAAGCGCCAAGTGCCTTAGCGCTTTGGTGCCCACCGCATGGGCTATAGGTACCCACATGAAGGAAGGGAAGACTTCCTTCCCTTTCAACCAACGTCCATCATCAACTCCAAACAAAACAAAAACAATCCTGATTCGAACCTCCATCACTACCCTCACCCTTGCCTTCATCGAGGTTGCCAACTACTACCCTTGGTGACCAAGGTCCTTCCTTGGTGAATAAAAACCTTTGCCTCTTCTTAACACTTAAAAAAATTAAAATCCTCTTTATCGCATAGAATGATTCCACATTTCGCATAGCATGAGATTAAATTCGAAGGCATGAAGTAATTTTGGCTAAGGTGGGGTAATCCCCTTTTATACACACTTGGTTAATTTACTCCGCACATCGGTGCTTGATGTTGAATTCAAATTTTCAAATTTCAACTTAATAACCCACCTTAGGGTTATTTAAAATTAACATAAATTAACTTATAATTAATATTAAAAATTAATTAATAATTAATTTAAATAACTTATAAGTTAAGTAAATTAATTAATAAATTAATTTATAATAAAATTATATTAATTAATTTATAATTAATTTTAAACTTCCCTGTATAATATTATAAAGAAATATTATAATATTATTCACTTGGGCTTCTTCTTTGCACTTTGGACCACATATGACTTCCTGGAACCGGGTCTTGATCAACTGAAAGTGGGCTATCCTTTCTACACTGATTGGAGAACTTGCTTCTTCTTGCACTGCTCACTAAAACTGAAATTGGACATCAATGACCACTCACTCTTGACATCAATGACAACTTCATCTACTCAAAATGTCCAACAATCTCCCCCTTTGTCATTGATGGCAACCCAAATTCTTTTTACCAAAACTTGACCTTTTTCTATTCTGCTCCCCTGGGAAATTGCTCCCCCTGACTCAATGCTCTCTCCTTAAACCAAATCTCTCCCCCTTACTCAAATCTCTCCCCTTTGACATCAATGGCAAAGGGTCACCTTTGGGGCTCGGGGCTAAGAATGAGTCTCTTAGCTTAGCCCCTTCCCCACCTCCTCTTGAGGTGGTTAATTCTGGGGTGGGAGTATTTCTACTCCCAACAAGCACTGGTCTTTACCTTTGTCCTCTTTCCTTCTCATCTGATCCTTCTGATTCCTTTGACTATTCATGTTCATGTCCATGTTCCTGTTCCTATCCATATTCTTGTTCCTGTTCATGTTCTTGTTCATGTCCATATTCCTATTCCTGTTCTTGTTCATGCTTGATTCTAGAATGTCTGCTCTACACCACTTTGTTGTATGTCCATAATTATTGCACTTATAACACTTAATGTTATTATTCCTTGGAGGTGCAAATATCTTGGGATTTCTCCTAGTGAAGCCATATATGTTCTTATCATGTACCTTGCAATTCATTGCCTTGTGACCAAACTGATTACATGAGTAGCAATACCCATGGAAAAGTTACCTATTCCTGAAGTTCCCATACTCTTGTATTTCATGTGTCCTGCACTGTGAAGCCATGTGCCCAAATCTATGACATGAGAAACATCATCCATTGAAATTTCCTTGCCTTGACCTCATTGGTCTCTTAGTCTCTTTTACTCTGTGTTGGTTCCTGTTCCATCTGTTTCTTCTTTGTGCATTGTTCCTTTCCTTGTTGAACTTTCTATTGTCCAACTCATCCTCAGAAGTCTCACTTTCTCTTACACTATCTTCTTCTGAAGTTTCTTCTTCTTCAAAACTTGAGGTTGACTCTTCTTCTTGTTTCTTTTGAGCTTGTTCAAAACCAAGACCTATTTTATTTGTTGACCTTCTTTGTACCTTGATCATCTTATCTAAAATCTTTGAGCTCTTTCCAAACTTGTGTAGCTTATCCTTGGACTTCTCTACTTCTTCCCTTAGTAGAGCTACTTCTTGTTCTAACTTTTCACATTCTAAGACCTTTGCTTCTAACTTATCCTTGAACTTCTTTGTCTTAGCCATTGACTTGTTTAGATCCTCTATAAGCTTTCCTCTCTCTTCATCACATTCTTGAAACTGAATCTCAAGTTGGGAGTTTTGCTTTCTTACCTTCTTTAAAGTTTTAAGAGCATAAATAAGCTCTCCCTCAAGATCAACTCCTCCTTTTTCTGATTCTTCCTCTATTTGTTTGCCTTTGAGAACATCTTCATTCTTTTCTGACTTGTCTTCTATAGGATCACCTCCTTCTTCTTCTAGTGCCATTAGAATATTCTCTTCTAGTCCTTCAAGTGCATCCTCATATTCATCATCACTAAAACTGAAACCATTCCTTGTACAACTATCTTCAAGATGTCCAAAATTACCACATCTAAAACACTTGAGAATTATTGGTGACCTTTTCTTAACTTCTTTTTCTTCAATCAGAAATAGGACTTCATCTTTATCATTATCTGAGAAACTATTATCACTATCACTTGAGTACTTACTTGCCTTGTCTGCATAGTAGCTCCTCTTTTGTCTTTGAAAGAACTTCTTTCCTTGTTTGCCTTGTCCATCCTTACCTTTCTTTTGGTACCTATATCTTTTTGATTCCCTGTTCCTATGATCCTGTTTTTCTTCATCATTGTTATTTTTAGCTTCTTGACAATCAGTTGCATAGTGACCATACTTTCCATAATTGAAACATCTAACAGATTTTGCATCTTTAAATCTTCTTGAATCCTTATTCCTTCTGCCATAATTAGCTTCTTCATCACTGGATGACTCATTGCTTGAATCTGACTTTTTGCCCTTTGTCTTCTTAGTAGCTTTGAATGTTGCTTCCTTCCAGAGATTAGGTTCCTCTTTTGTTCTTAACTCAAAAGTTGTAAGAATACCAAGTAACATATCTCTTGTCAAAGAATCACCATATTTTGATTCTTCTATAGCAGAAATATTTTCACTAAATCTTTTTGGAAGAGATCTTAAGACCTTATCACAAACATCAGATTCTTCAATCTTAAGTCCAAGTCCTTGCATGGCATTAACAACCTCATCTACCCAAAGTAGATAAGTACTAATGTTTTCCTCATCCTTCATTCTTAATTCTTCAAATTGTCCTTTGAGATTTCGTATCTTTACCTTTTTGACACTTTTATCTCCTTCATATATGCTTTGCAACTTATCCCAAATTCCTTTTGCATATTTACAATGCATAACTTTTATGAATTCTATTCTATGCAAACCTCTCAAAATTGCATTCATTGCTTTTGAATTGTAATGTTGTAGAAGCTTACCTTCCTTATCTGTAGGTGGATCAACTGGTGGTATGTATCCATTTTCAATTACTTCCCAAATTTCATTGCCAAGTGCCATCAGGTGAATCTTCATTCTCATACTCCAAAATATATAATCACTTCCATAAAATATTGGTGTTGAATTATCTGAGGACACATTCTTAGAATCCATTGTGTTCTTGAAAGCTTTTCCTTCAAGCTGTTAAACTCTTCTGAAGGAACCCGCTCTAATACCAATTGAAGAACACAAGCTTATACTGAGAGGGGGTGAACAGTATAAGACCACTTTTTACTTTTCTTTCCCAATCAATATTATGCAATGTATAGATAGAAATATCAATAGTAGTAATAAAAGCAATGCATAAATCACCACACATAATAGAGACACCAATTTAACGTGGTTCACCCAATGTGGGCTACTCCACGGAGAAAATATTTCACTAAAATTTTCTCAATCAATCTCTTGGGAATCCTTTCCCTATTACAATGTTTATGGACCTCTATCCAAAGGAGACACCAATCCCCTAATCAATGTTCATGGATCTCTATCCATAGGAGAACTCCTTTCTCCTCTTGCTCTGGTTGGTGATCTTCTAGAAGAACTGTTACCCCCACTACTCTAGCTAATGGATCTCTATCCACTGAAGACACCTATCCTCACTACCTTAGCTAATGGATCTCTATCCACTAGAGACTATCATCCTCTATACTCTATCACCTCCAAAGCTCTATCTCAAATCTACACTAAACACAGTCCTTCGATCTAGCACAAATCTGCTCAATATCTATCTCTAGTCTAGCACAAACTTGTCCTCAAATCTGCACCAAAATATATCCTCAAATATATACTAAACATAGTCCTTCGGTCTAGCACAAATCTATCCTCAATATCTATCCTTTAATATACACTAAACATAGTCCTTCGATCTAGCACAAATCTATCCTCAATATCTATCCTCAAGCCTTAACACAAAGCTTGATTTAATCACAAATCAACACTACTAGATCTACCCCAAACCTTAACTCAAGGTTTGAACAAATCAATCAATCAACTCTGCTCTCAAGTCTTCTCAAAGACTTATCTCAAATCTACCTTGTAAGCTTCCACAAAATCTCACACTAATCTATCCACAAGTCCTCTCTAGAACTTGTCCAAATCTGCTCAACAAGTCCTCACAAGAACTTATCTAAATCTACTCAACAAGTCCTCACTAGAACTTGTCCAATCTCACAAAACATATAAATTGTTAACTCAATATGCTTCACATTCACCACAAATCTCAATCACTCAATCTCTCCACAAACATATATAAGAATTCTTAGAGACTCAATATGCTTCACACTCACAAACTCTCAATAACTTTCAATCACAGAAACATATAGAGAATTGTTAGAGACTCAATATGCTTCACACTCACAAACTCTCAATCACTTTCAATCATAAACATATAGAGAATTGTTAGAGACTCAATATGCTTCACACTCACAAACTCTCAATCACTTTCAATCACAGAAACATATAGAGAATTGTTAGAGACTCAATATGTTTCACATCCATCAACACTCAATCTCTTTCTCAAATCAATTTAGAATATAGAACAATTTATTTCACAGAACTTGAACTATCACATCAACACATCCACTTGACTAGGCTCAACCAACTCTACTCAACCAATCACTCAATGAAATAATCCTTGCTCACAAACCCTAGTCCAAGCATATGAACACTCACTCAAATATTTCCAACAATGCTTATCAATCAATCTCACATAACAATGATACTCATGATCTTTGCAAACCCTAGTTCAAGTTCTTCACTCAACTACTCACTTCAACAACAATGCTTATCAAACAATATTCACATAAAAATGATACTCATGATATTTGCAAACCCTAGTTCAAGTTCACTCATCACTTCAACAACAATGCTTATCAAACAAGGTTTTATCAACAACTCTTTATTCCATAAAACCTTGAAGCATTAATTCAAAACACACTCAACAATGCTTACCAAACAATCCTTTTCACTCCAACTTTGCATTCACAACATTCAACAATCACTCACTAGGAAGATGTGCCCATACCTTTTGTTTGATGTAGAAGTGCCCTTAGAAAACCTGTCTCAATCACAATTTCCTTCTTTCCAATTTCAATGGTTAGATGACAAAATATCACTCTAACACTTTCTCAAAATATTCCTTAGACACAAAAATAATCAAATCTCAAATACACCTTATTGCTCCTTCTTGAAATTAGCATCCATCAAATCATACATGAAAAAATAATTATTTGGATACACCTTATAATCTCCAACTTAAAATAATATCCAACACCACAAAACCTCAAACAATCTTCCTAAAACACCTTATTATCCTTTTCAAACACTCAAGCAAATATCACAAAAAATATTATTTTGCATCCACCTTATAACTCCCCTTACAACCTTACAAACCAAATAAATTATGCAAAAATTAATTTTTAATTACTCAACTAATTCCCTTCAAAAATTTTGGTGCTAGCAAATTGCATACCTTTGTCTTCTACCCAAAAGGGTTTCGACGTGATTCGAACCGCCGTTTCCCCAAGCGCCAAGCGCCTTAGCACTTTGGTGCCCACCGCATGGGCTATAGGCGCCCACGTGAAGGAAGGGAAGCTTCCTTCCCTTTCAACCAACGTCCACCGTCAACTCCAAACAAAACAAAAAATAACTCTATCGTGAATTCGAACCTGCGTCGATCGCCGCCCTCACGCCTTGCCTTCGTCGAGGTTGCCAATTGCGCTAGCAAGCGCTTGGTGACCAAGGTCCTTCCTTGGTGAATGAAAAACCTCTGCCTCTTCTTAACACTTAAAACAAATTAAAATCCTCTTGATCGCATAGAATAATTTGCACATTTTTCGCAAGCATGGAGATTAAATCGAAGGCATGAAGTAGATTTTTCTAAGGTGGGGAAATCCCCTTTTTATACACACTTGGTTAATTTGCTCCCCACGTCGGCGCTCAATGTCGAATTCGAATTTTTGAATTGCGACTTAATAACCCACCTTAGGGTTATTTAAAATTAACATAAATTAACTTATAATTAATATTAAAATTAATTAATAATTAATTTAAATAACTTATAAGTTAAGTAAATTAATTAATAAATTAATTTATAATAAAATTATATTAATTAATTTATAATTAATTTAAACTTCCCTTTATAATATTATAAATAAATATTATAATATTATTTACTTGGGCTTCTTCTTTGCACTTTGGACCACATCTGACTTCCTGGAACCGGGTTTTCACCAACTAAAGGTGGGCTCTCCTTTCTGCACTGATTGTGGAATTGCTTCTTCTTGCACTACTCATTGAATCTGACATTCGACATTAATGACCATTCCTTCTTGACATCAATGACAACTTCATTTACTCAAAATGTCCAACAATTCCATTTTATTAGATTATATTTAATATTTCTTAACTTCTTGGAGACCTTGAACATGGACGTACCTAGAGTATCAACATTCCACCATTCTTTAATTTTTTCCTCCAACCCATAATGGAAAAGCCACATTAATTCAAATTTAAATGGGCTTTTGAAACTTTTCTTATTATCTTCAATTTCCAATAAAAGAGGTTTAAGGTCTAAGCCAATATTAGGAAGCACCAATTTTAGGGTTATTGTTATTATTATTATTACTTGCAAAAAAATGGAAGGAATTTTAAGAAAATTGATGTTTTCAAAACATCACTTTAGGGATGCTCATACATCAACAATATTTACATAAACCTATGAGCATTATTTATGTAAGCCTATTGGCATCTTTTATGTAAGCCTATAGGAATATTGATGTAAGTCCATCAAAATTCTTTGTGTAAATCCTACTAGCATCATCTATGTGATCCTATGAACAATAATGATTCATTCATCCCTAATGGGATTGGTTAAGCCACTTGTATGGTTAACCTTACCTAAAATTTCATTAAGGGTTTAGTAATATATGGTTGAAATTGACTTGAACTTGAGTATTATGTTGGCCTAGGTTAATATAATATGTAATTATTATCGAGGATTAGGTATTTGCAATAAATACCCCAAACCAATGATCTACTATATTAATGTGTATCTATATGATTAATTATTGGGGTTCTCAAGGGCACCCCACTCTTCTCTTTTGTTTATTGATATTTTATTTGCTTCTCTCTATCTTGCACAAGGTTATGATGAATGTCATTCTTCAGTTTATTTATGGAAAGTATTGTGAAATATAACAAGCATAAGATTGTTTTGTTGATAAATACGTCTAAAATAAGTAATCTATTATGTCTTGTATGAAACTTTGATATTGAGTCCATTTCTTTGATAGATTTTAACTTGGAGTGTCTATATCCAAGTTACATGTGAAATTATGTTGAACATTTATTGTATAGTGGAAATTAATGTTGTGGTTACTAGTTGTTCATGGGGTAGAAAATTTTAGGATGCAACACATCATAAAAATATTAAGTTAGGATTAATTTGTAGATTCCATGGACTTCTCTTATCAAATTAGAGTGTTTTCCCTCCAAAGAAAGTCCCTATACCAAAGTTAAATGGATTTTCTTTGAGGTTTGGAGTGTAGTTGTAGCTCCTCCAAAATCTAAAAGGTGAAGTTAGGGATTCCTCTTTATAGGGAACGAAGTGGAGCTAGAATCTTGCATGGACATGTATCTCCTATGAAATCAATCTTGTTCTCTATAGAAGCATTACTATATATTCTTGATTGGATCCTTTATGTCTCAAATTAGTGCTTCATACAACAATGAATATGATAGCAAGGAAGGGCCTAGTGAGTGGTTGGATGGTTGAGGTCCTTAAAATAATAGATTTTCTAGAATATCTTTTAGAACTTCAATGATAGGTGACCTGACCATGTTTAAAAAACATTAAGTAATATGTATCTCTATTGTATAGAATCTAAAATACTATTATGGTTTTTTACCTAGTATGACTCTATAGAAAATATTTTACAAAATTTACTTTTAATTGAATTATCTTATGTATGAATGTTATGTTAAAAGGAAATATATTTTAAATCATAAATTAATACTAAGTTATACTCAATTGTTTTAATAAATTTAAATTCAATTTTTAATTATTTATTTATATATATTTTAATAATTTACGTGTGGCTTATGTTGAGGCCCACTCCCATAAAAAAAACAAAATATTACATTTGTTGCAACATACCTTTTTATCACAGTTTTTTCATTTATTTTTTCTCTTAATTATTTTCTTCAACTTTCTTGAAGTGTTATGTTTCCACAATCAACTCCTTGACATCATTTTTATTAACAGATAAAATATCACTTGGCCAGCTTCCTTCTAAAATTTTAATTTCACCGGGATAAAGATCAACAACGTGATTCACTAATTTACCTGCTACCTGATTTCCTTCTCTATAAATATGCTCACACTTATAAGAGATTATCTCTAGTAATAGATGATGAACATCAATAGTAATATTATTTTTTATCCAGTCTCGACATCCCCTTTTGTTAATTGCATTGATGATAATTTGTGAGTCCCTCTCAATTGAAATATAATTCCATCCTTTTTCTATTGCAATTTAATCCATGTAAGAAGTGCCCTAGCCTTTACATAGTTGTTAGTCGAAGTTCCTTATGATTCTAAATAAATGAGAAGAAATTTTCCTTCACTATTTTTTTTTTATTGGTATGGGGGTTTTGAAAGGATCTCGTAACCTTTTACAATAATGGAGGTAAACCGAGGAACACTCCAATGGAAATATGAGAAAAACTAAAAATCAAAAAATGTAGGCCTCTTGAGACCAAAAGGAAGCCCTCTCCAATCCACTAGGGAGGAGAAGAGGCACATACAAAGGTTGGAGACAGAGAACTTTTCAGAAACCCACGTAGGGGCCATTCAAAAAAAATAAACCTCCAGAATAAAAAAGTAGCCTCCATAGAGCCACGGAGGAGCAATGAAATCAAAATCCCACATAGGGGTAGCAACAAAGGAAACCAGTAATATACCCTCACAGGGGCGGCAAAAATAAAAAACCAGAAGATAAAATCCCACATAGGGGAAACCAGGAAAAGCAAAAACTAGATATTCATTTGGCCGACAACATCACGACCATTAGCCCCCACCAGGCTCTTGAACTCCTCTAGGATCTCAAATTGATCCTTGTACTCATCTAGGAGGGTCTCTACCTGAGAAAGCAGGGAAGACATCATCTTGGCCGCTCTCCCTAGGGCCTTCATAATGTCGTGGAGGTCTTGGAGGTGGCCTCTTTCAGATATATTGGACCAACAGGAAATCTTGGAAGCCAAAAGAGGAGAAGTTTGGTGGAGGTGCCCTCAAGAGGATGGTTTTTCTTGGGGGCAGTCTCCTACTTGACCTAAAAATATAGAGAGTCATCAGAGGCATCATTGTCAACAACAATAGGTGTCTTGCACTTACCACTATTGGTTTTGACTCTGGTGGAGCATCGGGTGCCCAGTGTACCATCCATCCTGGTATCAAAATCTAACATCCGATTAGTTCTTGGGGATGCAGAAGTGTCACCACAAGCTACTCCATTATCATCCATAGGTCCCAACACCACCACTCCCACAGCCCTCTGAGTTTGATGCTCCAAAATGTAGCGGTACAGTAGTAGGTGCAAACCTTGGTGTAGAGGGAGAGAAGAAACTCCTCGCTTGATATTGAGAACCAAATGTTCAACAGATCGAAAGAGATACTCTAAAATATTAATAGTCTTCTTTCCTCACAAATGGTTGAGGAAAGTGAGGTGAAAACTTTGTAGCACTACATCGGGACTATCCAAGGTGAAATATTGGAGGACAGTCACCATTACCACATCCTACGACTTTGAGAGAGAGTGGCAAAGGACGCCACCTTTATCCCTACTGAGGGATTCACCATGGTCCTAGAAGAGGGCCAACTCACCCTGGAGTGAGTGCTTCTCACGATTTATGATCTCTCCTTCATTCGAAATCCCCATTATTTTAGCAAGAAGATCCATAGTGATAGTAAAACTTAAGCCATGGATGACAACATGGCCTCCATCCCACATACGAATAAATTCAAGGGATAGATCAGGGTCATGGCCTTGAAATAATTGGAGGAAATTTAGCAAGCCATGATCACAAAAAATATCCTCGACCAAGGCAGTCAAGTGGAGGGCGGTAGGTTCAACTTCAGCCATCAAAACAAAGCCTCTCCAGTGGGAGGAAAATGCAAGGGAATGCACAAGAGTAGTCATACGTAGGAAGGGAGATAACATCACAATGAATCAATGAACAATGGTTAAAAATATTGGGGATCCTACTATGGCCCAACTCCACAAGTGGTGGCACAAAACATGCATGCCACACTCCAAAAAAGCATGAAATATGATTGAAGATAGGGTGGAAGTGAACAACACGAACGGGTTGACACTTGTGGTAGAGACCCAATGGGAAAGTCGGACCAAAAAATAGAAAGCTTCAGGTGAAGGAAAACCTTCATTTGATGGATCGGCACTAGATTCGGAGGTAAATATTGTCAACACCATTGAAGGAGGGTTCCACTGATAGTTTTGAGGGTTGGACATACAGTTACTCGAGGTAATCGGGTGGTGATTACCAAACCTCAAGGTATAAGGATCAAATAAAGTGGGGGGGTTGGGAAAAGCACCACCAATGAAGATGAAGAAAGAGGACCAAAACACCACAATGGCTACCACCTATGAATGATTTGAAGGAACATCATGATGTTGATGAGGAAAATCAGAGGGCCACAACCACTTCATCATCGTCTAATCGTGGACATGCCACAAGGTCCCACAAACCTTTGTAGTGGTGGGATAGTGGTTGGTGACATGTCCAGACATGTGGCTCACCTCAGGGAACCTACCACCCTTAACTTTGTCTATATCACCATGTGAAATATCACCCTCTGAATGACTTCAACACCTTTGTTCTAAACTACCACATCGATGGACATGTGAGCACTCCTAGAAATGTGGCTCCCCTTAGTGTGACTAGTCAAAAATTAAAGAAGGTGTGTATTAATCCACGTGGAATTCTAGCACCAAAACCTCTTAGTCTTACTGTTCATGAACTTCATGAACTTCAAGATCATTGATGTTGATAAGAGACAAAGGAAAATCTCGCTTCCAAACGGTGAGACTCTGCTCAAAAATTCCCAAATTAGCAAGGAGATCGGTTGCATGATTGCCTTCATGGTAGACGTGGTTGAAAGTAACACTCGTGAAGGATTGCATAAGCCACTTGATTTCAGAGATCATGTTTGTGATGTTCCAAGAAATAGACTAGGATTTCGAGAGAAAGCATTGGATGATGTTTTTGGAGTCACCTTCAATCAACACATTAGAACACTGCATGTTGTGAAGGAGGACAATGCCTTGGTGAAGAGCCCTAGCTTCCGCAAAATGACTATACTGGTGTCCCAGATTCTCAGCAAAGGCCATCATGATATTACCTGTGTGATCTCTAACAATTTTTCTTCCTAAAAGAGGGATTTCTTTTGGGGCCATCAAAATTCAATTTGAGAAAACTAATGGGAGGAGGAGACCAATTGACCTGAGATCGATCCACCTTAGGGGACTGGGAATGAATATTGTAGCTGGGAATCTTAAGAGAAGAGGCCAATAGTTCTTCAGCATGGGGTTCAGAATCACCATCACCATGAGTAATGGAAAAATTCTCTGCAGCAACATGGAGGATTCTAGCAAGCACGTGATGGGCATCATGTTTTGAATCATTGAAAGTATGGGAGTTGCACTCATGCCAAACCTCCTAGAGGAAGTGGGGAATATAGAAGGACAAAAATATTTTGAGATGAGATCCTTTGAAAAGATTGGGCCACTGAACACATAGGTCATTGAGGAAGGTGGGTGGGACCCAAGCAATGCCAACAGAGCAGAACAAGGATGATAGAATGGAATGGGAGAAGGGGCAAGATAGGAAGAGATGGTGGGTAGATTCACAATCTTGGAGACACAGGTAATAGCGATTGGGTAAGGAAAAGCCATGATGATGGAGGTTCGGGATGGTAAGGATCCTGTCCTGAATGGCAAGCCAAAAAAATAAACTTACTTTGGGGGTGAGATGCTTTTTCCAAATGAGCGAGGAAGGAAACCAAGGAGGGGAAGGGTCTTCAGTGAGGGTGTAGGTAGACTTGACAGTGAAAATGCCATTGGTAGTGGGAGCCCACAGGATCACATCCTCAGAGGGAAGACTAGGAATGACACAAAGACACAACAGATTGGATAGAATGGAGGTAGCTTGATATTGCTCACTAGATAGACCAAATATAGGGATCAACTTCCAAGAATTGTTGTTATGATGAAAAAATGACATACCTTAGAACCGAATAGAGAGTCTATGATAGGTTTCAGGCAGATGAGGTCTACACGATCCTGCAGGGACCGATCACAAATCCAAATATCCTCCCAAAATTTGATCTTAACATCATTTCCTAATCTCCAGTGGATGCCTTTCCTGAGAATCTCCTTAGAATTAAGAATGGAATTCCAAGTTGTCGAGCCATAGATGGGAGAAGGGTCCTCCAAAAAAAATTGTTGTACCAAAGGTATTTCACTTTCATGATGGAAACCCATAAGGAGTTCTCATTGGTAAGAACTCTCCATCCTTGCTTGGCAATGAGGGCCAGATTCATATTGCAGACCTTTCGAAGTCCAATGCCACCATGATCCTTTCGTGAGAAAACCTGATCCCATGCAACCAAGTGGATACATTGCTTCAGATCTGACCTAGACCATAGGAAATTCCTTTGTAGTTGCTCAATTTTATTGCAGACTTCAATCAAAATTCGAAATATGGAGAGGAAAAAAATTGGGATGCTTTGGAGGGTGGCTTTAATGAGGGTGGCCTTGCCTGCCTGACTGAGAAGGCTTCCTTTCCAACTAGCCAATTTTTTTCTAAATGCGATCAATGATAGAATTCCAAAGAGACTTTTTTGAGGGGCCATCAAAGAGAGGGAATCCTAAATAAGTGGTAGGGAGCTCAGCGATGGTGCACTCAAGGATAGCAATAATATGGGCTTGGTGTATGGCAAGGGTGTTAATGAAGTAGATATTTATTTTGTAGAAATTGAATTTTTGACCAATAATAGCCTCAAAGGATAGGAGGATCGATTTAATAGAGTGGGCTTGGGGGATAGAGGCTAGGGTGGCCAGGATAGTATCATCAAAAAACTACTGGTGGAATATTGGAGAAGGGAGGATGCAGGTTTGAAACCAGAGATGTCTCCTTTGGAACACGCAGAGGTGAGGGTTCTGCCTAAAGCTTCAATGACAATGATGAAAAGGAAAGGTGAGAGGGGGTCACCCTATCTTAGCCCTTTGAAGCTCTTGAAATATCCTACAGGAGAGCCATTGACCAGAATAAAAAAATTGGTAGTAGAAATACATTCCTTGATGAGAGCAATCCACTCAGGATGGAAACCAAACCTAGATAGAATGGAGAACAGGAAGCTCTAGGAAACTCTATCAAAAGCCTTATTCATGTCGAGCTTTAGAAGAAACCCAACCTTACCACTTTTAGACATAGAATGGATAATTTCATGGATGGTGATGATGTTGTCCATTATAAGCCTCCCTTGGATAGAGCTGCCTTGGTTAGGAGCAATGATGTGGGGGAGAATGGGTTTGATCTTGTTGGCCAGGGCTTTGGTGAGGATTTTGTAAAGGACATTACAAAGGTTGATAGGGCAAAAATCGATGAGGGTACGAGCCTTGTTGACCTTAGGAATGAGGGCCAAGAAAGTGGAGTTGATATCTCTAGAAATCTCCTTGCTCCGCTGCATATACTGGATGGCAGAAACAACATCCTCACCCACAATGTCCCAGAACCGGTGGAAGAAAATTGGAGGAAAGCCATCAAGACCTGGGGCTTTCCCACCTTGCATGGAAAAAATAGTAGAATGGACTTCTTCAACCGAGAGCAGATTGATCAATCTTTGGTTATGTTCTATCGTGACCAGCCTTGGGATGTTCTAGAGGAGGGCCTCAGATGTTTGGAAATCACACCCGGGGCTAGGGCCAAGCAAGTTTTCAAAAAAATTGGTGGCTTCTTCTCTAATTTCAAAAATATCAGTTGTAACTTCCCCATTCTGTTGGATGAGCTCCTTGATTTTATTACACCCTCTGTGTCTGATGGTGGTGGCATGAAAAAATTTGGTGTTAGAATCGCCTTCCTTGAGCCAGGTGACCCACGATTTTTATCTCCAGAAAGTTTCTTCACTTTTGAGGATGTTGTGGAAATCGGTCAGAAGGATATTTTCTGTGTCCTGAAGGGTGGGGTCAGGATTATCTTGCTACATTAAAAGTTTGATGCTAGTGAGTTGGGACTGAATCTGGTGCTTTTTGTGGAATATGTTTCTGAATACCTCTTTGTTCCATTTTTTAGCTTGAATTTGACATACCGAAGTTTGTTGCTAACCTGGACAGTTGAAGATCCAGAGAACTTGTGAGACCACCACAGGGAGATCAGATATTTGAGATGAGGATCTTGAATCCACATAGATTCAAATCTAAAAGGTGACTTGAAGGGGAAACCTAAGAGGATTTATCTAGAAGTAGGGGATTGTGGTCAGATCCAATCCTGGGCAATGATCATAGGATAGCATCACCAAACTTAGGGATAACATTGGTCAAAATGAGAAAGCGATCAAGGTAAATCTGAATGAGTTGGTCCCCTTTCCTGTGGTTGCTCCATGTAAATCTTGGCCCCCTGAGATTAATATCCATAAGTTCATTGTCATCCACGAAAGCTGCAAAGTGCTCATATGAATTACCAGTGATTTGGGATCCCCATTTTTTTTTAGTAGGGAACATAGGGGAATTAAAGTCCCCTACCAACATCCAAGCTTCTAAAGAGAAAAATTCCCTGAGTTGGCTGAGAGAATTCCATAAGAGGTTCCTCCTAGATGGGGAATTGGGAGCATAGATGTTTGAGAGGACCCAACAGCAACCATCCTCTTTGTTGAAAAACATGACATTCATGTAATTATCTACTACAGACAACAAAGTCCCTTCAACTTTTGTAGGGTCCCACATACATAAAAGTCCACCTGAAGCTTCATTGGTCGGGCTAACCAGAGATTTAGAATCCTTCCAAATAAATTTGGAGATGCAAGCAGCACTCTGAGAATCCAACTTAGTTTCTTGCAATAGAAATATGGTGGGTCTTAAGTCTCTCCTCATGGACTTAACCAAGCATTACTTGTTTCGACCATTGAGGCCTCTCACGTTCCATGAGAGGATCTTCATTTAGAAACTCTTGAAGATGTTCTCTTCCCTCTCCCAAGAGGTAAGGGAAGTTTGGATCTAGTTTCAATTGGTGTTTCCAAAGCTTTTCCCTAGAGGGTGAGTTGTGTGCCATTCACAATCTCATCCAAAGCTTCTCTATTCCTGATATCCTGAGTAGAAGGACGACCTCATTTTTTCCTAGATCCCACATCGGCATAGATATTTCTTTGGGTAATGTTCAAAGGGGGACTGGGAGAGAAAGGATTGGGGAAGACTGGGATGCCACGAGGGGAGCTTGGGAGACTCTTAGGGGAAGGAGGAGGGCTTTTGGGGTGGGTGAAGGTGGGGTTAATGAGGTTTATGGTGGCATCATCAATAAAGAGGAGGGAGAAATGGTTGGAGATCGGGATGGGAGGACTGTGAGGTGGAGAGAAAATGGGGTTTGGCAAAGGGGAAGCATTTGGCAAAGAAGGAGCATCAAAACCCTCATCCACTAGAGCTTGACCAATAGTGCCAGGGGAGGGATGGGTCTCCAATAGGGGAGAAGAGGGGGGCAATGCAATAGAGATAGAGGAGCATTGAGGAACAACTCTAGGATGATGGTGACATTCAAAATAATGTGGCTTGGGGTCCAAAGAGCATTGGGAGTGAATATGGCCTTGCTTGGAACAAAAAACATAAAAAGTAGGTTTATTTTCATATTCAATAACTTGGGAGAAAGAACAAACCTTTGAGATAAGATTGATCGAATACGGGAGGACCGAATCCAAATTTGCATTGATGCACATCTGGGCATGGATCATGCGGGACCTTGCTCGAGTGGGGGGATTGAAAGTGATGAGCTCTCCAATATTCCTTGCAATACCTCGAAGGATATCTTCATTCCAAAACTAGACCAGAAGTCCTAGGAGGTAAACCCATACTAGGGTAAAGTTGATGTTCTAAGTGGATGGGTCAAAATCCACCCCCCATTTTTGAAGGAACAACCCTCTTCGATCGAAGAACCATGGTCCTCCTATGAGGATTCATTGAGAATCAGTAGGGTTGTTCAACTTGATAAAAAATAAGCCCTTGGGGAGCGCTACAAGATCCATGGAGCCAAGGGGCCTCCAAGAGGAGTGGGCCCACTTGTGAATGGATTCCATATCTGGTCATGAACCCAAGAACTTTCCCACCAAATATTTGGAGTTATGAGTGACCATGGATGACATGATTTCACAAGGGATATCAAGATTACCGTTAGAAGGGTATAGGTCAACCTTCTTCATTGTAGGTAATCTAGGGTTGGATTTAAATTTAACCATATCTGCAAAGTACTTGGGAGCTACCTCTCCTAATCTACCCATTAGATTCATTGTTGAATTATTAGATCTATATGGTGGAGATACCTTTCTTCCCTGATCCAATAAGGATTCATGATCCATATATGAGTCGTGTCCTACCACTATTCCATAGCTAGAAGATCTTGAAGTAGCTATCTTCGTTGTTACCCCACGATAGAGAGATCCACTAGTAAGAAGAGTAATGGACCCAAAATCATATTTTTGCTTGTGGGCTGCCACGAATATTCCTTCCAAACTTTTTGGGTGGATAGAGAGATCCTAGATCACATGATTTAGACCATCTCCTTCTAATCCGTTGCTACCCATGACACCACCAATGCCATTGTCAACATTACTACATGTGCCATCACCTTTGTTTGCCCTTGCTACTGTTGCTTTCGTTTTTACCATAAAATCTATAATCTCATTATGGTTCCTTCACTATTTATAAAAACACCACCTCCACCAACTTTTCCTAGATTTCCTTTAGAAGCACCATCAAAATTAATTTTGATAAACCCAATTTCTAGATATTTTCATTTTACCATAGATCAAAGTAGATCCTTTGTTTTAATTCCATTATTGCAAATGACTCTTCCATGTATGTTCAAATCATGTAGCCAAGTTATTAGCACCTATTTTTTTTTTCAATTGAGACTTCCCATGATGAGCACCATATTTGTAGACATTCTACAAGAGAGGTAATAATATGTTTCTAAAATTGGACCTAGTTTTGAGATTTATTTTAAAAATTTTGTTATTCCTTTCAAGCCATATATTCCAACAAATAATGGCATGGCCAATCCTCCAAATAATACATAATTCTTTAGCTTTAAAATAATTAATCCAATATTTTATAAACTCTTTCAATGTTGATGGAGCTGCCTCATATAATTTCATATTTTTTAAAAATTATCCCAAATGGTATGAGCAAACGAACAATGAAGAAGTAAATGGTCCAATGTTTCTAAATACTTCTCATACAAGGCATACCTAAAGGGTCCATAATATCCTCTTCTTTGTAGACTCTCTCATGTAAGAATCTTACTTTGAACTACTGATCAAAGAAATGTTGAGGCCTTAGGGAGAGCCTCTAATAACCAAATCTTCTTCCAAGAAAAATATTTGGAAGAAGGAAATTTTGGTTGTTCTAAATCCTCATATCCTAGCTTGACCTAATATCCACCATCCCTTGATAAATTTCAAACCAACTCATCATTTCATGTATAAATTGGAAAATAAAATTCTTGAAGCATATTTTGAAGTTCATCTACAATTTTTTTCGATTTCCTCTCCTTCAATAAAGTTACTAAAAGAAATCCATGATATGGAATTTTTGTTAGGATTAAATAACAAAACGTGAGCAATAAATAAATGCAAAATTAAAACGTAGAAGAATAAATCAATACACGAGATAGATTTACAAGGTTCATCCAATATGGGCTATTTCCACGGAGAAAATAACCAGGCCTTTTATTCCATCCAAAAAAATGAAGGGATACAACCTACAACAGATCCATTGTAACTTCCTCTTCACTCTATCATCATCAATTACAATATGCACACTCTCTCATACACAACCACTGCATGAAAACCTTTTTATAAAAAAATAAAGTTACAATTTAGGGAAAAAATGTGTGACTAAAATTCGTCGTCCAATCTCTGACCTAATAATAAATGGTCCAAATTTACATAGAGAAAAACATCTATTTTTGGCTTCAGGGGTAGTTCCCCCAAAACCCCCATCAAGGACAATGACACAAGTAGGGGGGAGTTTCCCCCTAGACCCTCCTTCATGGAGTGGGTCCAAGTGCAGCTGAAAACAAG
Source organism: Wollemia nobilis (assembly GCA_028583015.1). Lineage (NCBI taxonomy): Eukaryota > Viridiplantae > Streptophyta > Pinopsida > Araucariales > Araucariaceae > Wollemia > Wollemia nobilis. Next base: position 11,062,564 of record JAQPPZ010001925.1, read on the forward strand.
ACCTACAAAGTAGAGAGCGAATCAGGCTCTAATATAATATTTGACCTTTGGACCTTTACATTCTAGGCATGCTTGAGCCAAGTTTTACCATTTTGATTCAAATATAAGAGGATAAGGATTCAACCAAGCATCAAACCAAAAATTTGTACAACTCCCCTCATTGACTGACCATTTAATATATTTCTTTATCAATTGCAAAACTCTCTAATATAAATTTTCGTGTTGATTATCCTTTGGGTAGAGTTATTTTCCTAAATAATTTCATTGAATGAAGAGAGCCTATATATTTTTGAAGTAATATTGTTGCCCAATTTCTTCCTTGATCTCTGAATAATCTCCACCCAAGATTTTCTCCTAATTCCAAATTTATAATTCTACAATTCCGTAAGCCTGCTCCTCCAATATTCTTTCCTTTGAAAACCCTATCCCACTTACAAAGAGGAAAACTAAATTTTTCCTCACAACCTTTCCATAGAAAGTCTCTTTAAATTTTATCAATTTCTGATGCAATACCTATTCATAGTCTTGAAAGTGGCATCATATAAATAGGAATGGATTGCAATGTAGTCTTTATGAGTTGTAGCCTTCCTATCATGGTTAAGAACTTACCTTTCCAAATTTCCAAGAAATATTTCATTCTATACAAAAAATAGATCCAAAAATCCTTTTTGTTTCCTTTATCAGACAAAGGAATACCCAAGTAGGTTGATAGAAATTTTTCAATTTTAAACCCTAAAATATTCACAATAATTTGTTGTAAATCTAAGGCAGTATTAATGAAAAAATCTTAGGTTTTGCAACATTTACCAATTTTCCAATAGCCTTCTCATAGCACGATAATATTGATTTAAACTCCATGGTCTCACTAACTAAGGTATGGCCCAAAAAAAAAGTATCATCAACAAATTGAAGATGAGATTTGAAGGGACCATTTTATGCAACTTAAATACCCTTGATTTTTCCTTTTATTTATACCTTTGAAGAGGCTCTCCCTAATGCTTTCACTAAAATAATGAATAGATAAGGAGAAAGTGGATCACCTTGACAAAATCCACAAGATGACTTGAAGTAATCAGTAGGAGAACCATTGATCAAAATAAAAAAATTGTAATGCTATAACAATATTTAATCGACTCACACCAACTATAATCAAAGCCATTTTTTCTCTCTATCATATGCTTTTTTTATATCTAATTTCAAAAGCATACCTAGTTTTTTCATGGAATGAAGAGAGTATATGTCCTCTTGAGCAATAATTATACCATCAAGAATTTATTTACCATGAACAAAGCCACCTTGTTCCTCTAAGATAAGACACCCTATAATACCCTTAACCTGTTTACCATAATCTTTGAAATGATCTTATAAATTATATAAGAAAGTCTTATTGGATGAAAATTATAAAAATATTATATGTCGTCTTTCTTGGGAACTAAGGTAATAAAAGTAGCATTGATATCACTTATTATAGTCTTCCTTTTTTGGGCCTCTTCAACCACAACTAACATATCACTCTTCAATAAATCCCAAAACTTTTGAAAGAAAATTGCAGGAAATCCATCAAGCTAGGTGCCTTAAGGTAGAAAGAGATAAATGCTTCATAGAGATCCTCCATATATATCTTCTTCATCAAGCTTTCATTTTTCTCTGAGTGATAATTGATGGAATATTTTGCAAAAGTTCTTCTTATGATTCCTTATATTGCCTTGAATCTGACAATATATTTGAAATAATTAATTGCTTTCCTTACATCTTATTTGTCCTCAATATTTCTTCCATCTGGAGTTATAATATTTTTGATATGATGAACAAAAAACTTTGTTTTTGTTGTAACATGATTTTTTTGTATTTCTATCTCCTCCCTTGAGCCATTTCTCTCTAGATTTTTGGAACCAGTATGACTCATTTTTCAATGCACTATGATAATAAGAAAGTAAATTTTTTTCTTTCAAATACGAATCCTGATCTATTCCATTAATTTCTACTATCTCTTGTAAATTTTTGAGCTTGGATTCAATTTATTTATTTTCTTTAAAAAGTTTACCAAAATATTTGGCATTCCATATCATAATTTGCTCATTTAAATATTTTAGCTTTTGAAAAAACTTGTACATAGATGATCCTTCAAATTTTGATTCACCCCACCATAACATAACCATCTGGAAATAAAAAGGGTCTTGGATCCACATAGATTGGAAGCAAAATGGCTTTGGATGACCATTATTAGATAACTCGCAAGTTAAAAGAATGGGGTTTTGATCTGATCCTGCTCACAATAAAATATCCGAATATATTGTATAATTTGTTTGCAACCATTTATTGGATAACAAGAATCTATCCAATAATTTTGTTATATGACTTTACCCAATGCATCTATTGTCCCGTGTATACTGAAATCTTGAGGGACTAATATCCCAAAGGTCATTTAAAAGTGAAGCAAAATATTACATTGATTTAGACCATCCTGGAATGACACCCTTCTTTTCCAAAGGAGATAGAACAACACTAAAATCACCCCCAAGAATCCATATATCACAATGAATCATTATTGTATTTGACAAAAATACACTAAGGTCCTTCCAATATCTTTCACAAGAAGTAACTATAGTTGGAGCATACATTTATAACCCCAACTTTGATGTTTTCCTCTTTCCTAAAAAATAATCTAACAACCTAATTACTTTTTGCTTCTAATAGTTGTCCATCCCATTTACATTTTTTCCATATTATTGCAATACCTCCTGAAGCTCTTATAGAAGAAAGTGCTAAACAATCACCCATATTCCAAATCTTCTTAAAAGCATCCTTACATTCCTCACTACTTAATTTTATTTATTGTATTAAAATAAACTCAAGACTATAACAACCTATTAATTCCTCAATAATTCTTTTTTTAGGGGTTTTATTCATACCCCTAATATTCTATGATATCATTTTCATCATCAACACTTTATTTTTATTAGTGGACTTAGCCCCACTTCTTGTTAACACATGTGATATTTTTATTTGGCTTCCTATCAATATCCTTTTGAGTTTATTTTTCTTTTTGTTACTGCTTTGATGGTCTTCCTCTCCTTATTTCATTCCTACCAACATTCCCATCTTCATCAATCTCTTCTATTTTTTTATATTTTTCATAATGAGACTTATCTTCTAACGATTTATGTTTTCCTAAAGAGTCGAAAGTGCAAGGAATAGCCTCATCAACATTTTCTTCTTTATGTCTCCTTGAAATCTCTAAACTGCATAGATGATCCTCCATAGTTATTGATTTCTTATGTTGACCTAGAAACCCTAAATTTCCTTGCATATCCTCCATAATATTTTCTTTATTATACTACTCTTGAAATCCAAAAGTGCAAGGAATACACTTTGTACTATTATTTTTATTGAAACAAAAATATTTTATGCTACTTGAGGATAATAAAAGTGATTTTTTTTTATTAAGCTTACCCTCCTTCACCTCATTTGATTTAAAATTTGCTTCCCCATATTTCTTTGCTTTAAAATTTGCCTTCGTCTCTTACTTCGCACGTTTAGCTCCTATATCTGAACTTGTCCATTGTACTTCCTCATCCCCCATATCATTTTTTCTTCTAATGGTTGATTCGAGTGAAATGTAGTGGCCTTTGCAATCTGATGATGTAGAGAGATTTTTCTAGCCACTTTCTTAGGAGTGGAAAAACCTTGATTTGACCTAGCTTCTCTTGTGATATGATCTCCTTATTTCAAGTTGAAGCTACCCTCATGTCCAAAAATTCCATCTCTTCCTCCATCATTTTAACTTTGTAGTCTCTTGTCATGTGCTTGGTTTCATGACATTTGTGACATCAGAATGCAATGTTTTCATAATCCACTTGTTGATATCATTCTCTTGATTCATATTTAATCCTAATTGACTACGGTAAACATTTGGAAATATCCATGGAAACACATTTGTGTGTATACAATATGCCTTCTCTCCTTAGAAGTTGGTCTCTCTTGGATGAATTCACGTAGAGTATTACCAATATTCTTCAAAACCTGCTTATTGATGAGTTGATAAGAAATTCCAAAAAGCCTAATCCATACTAGAATCCTTTTAATAGTTTGTGTCCACAAAAAAAAAATCACTCCAAGGTCTTAAATATAATGCATATTTTCCCCTGAACCATAGGCCTCCATCCATTATTGTATCCCTTATTTCTGAACTTGAGAAAATAATAAGGAAAAATCCTTTTGGAAGAAAAGTCATTGAATAATTTGAATTCAATCCTCACTTCCACTTGAATCAATTTTGAATATCAGAAAAACCTAGCTAGTGTCCATAAAACTTAAATATTAACCCTCTGGTTTTAAGAACCATTATATCATGATCAATCATCTCATCCTTGATAATGACTTCTGGTGTAGAATCTACTACTTAGATTGGGTTTGTCATAGGTTCGTTCTTCCTCTTATTGCTAGCTAGGGCATCCATACTTTTTAATAAGGACTTCCACAAATGACTTTATTTCCATGTTACTTGGATTTTCTTTAAATGAATATTTTAAATTCTCCTAAGATCTGGAACAAAAAGTAGCACTTGTTCCTTTACCACACTTTGCTTTCTACTTCCTACTTTCCTGCTCACACTTCCTCCTCACTCCCTGCTCGTGCTTGCAATCGCTTCCGGCTACACTCACTCCTGAATTGTGCTCACATTCACTTATGGTTGCATTAACTTTCAACTACACTTACTCTCAACAAGTACTTACACTCACTTTCAACTGCTAAAAAAAATTGAGTTTACAAAATTTTATGAGGGTTCCCAATCCCCTCTTCCCAAAGAATTTTTATTAAAATTTATATAATATCAACTATTTTAAAATAAATATTAAAATAATTTAATAAAAAAATTCAATTAAAAAATATATATTTTTTAAGATTTGGTTAGTGTGAGAAACCCCCACGACCAACACTCAGGGTTGGGCATCCCCATCCCGCCATGACCTCTCATAAGGATGAGAGTCGAACTTATCAACAGAGGCCAAACACATAGTCATACACACCCTACCCCTCACACTCACCCACGTCGCGATTTAAACCTTGGGCCTCTCAAAGAAAAGCCAAAGCTCGAACCGTTTTGCTTTCCCCTATGACTCAATTAAAATAATTAAATTATAAAATTTATATTAAATTTTATATTATTATTTTTATTTTTAAGGTTACATAGGAGAGTTGGTCACAACCACACTATTTTTAGTAACCAACAAGCACAGGATTCAAACCATAGAGGGGTTGCTCCCATCAAATATATCCTACCTCGTTATTGTTGACCCAACGTGAAAGGTATCATTGGTCGCTTGGGATTCATACTGTTATCTTTAATTTGACATGCACTCAAAGGATTCAAATCAAACTACTATCTTTGCAAACAGGCTGGTCACAACCAGCATGTTTGCAAACCATAGGAGAGTTGGTCACAACCACACTATTTTTAGTAACCAACAAGCACAGGATTCAAACCATAGAGGGGTTGCTCCCATAAAATATATTCTGCCTCGTTATTGTTGACCCAACATGAAGGGTATCATTGGTCGCTCGAGATTTGGTCACTCGGGATTCATACCATCATCTTTAATTTGACCGCACTCAGAGGATTCAAATCACACTACTACCTTTGCAAACAAATTGTCTCTAAATTTAAACCAATCCACCTAATACTTGGAAACTAAATAATTATTATTATTTTGAAATCAATAACTTATTTTATTTTAATTATGTATTTTAAATCATTTAATATTTTATGCTTGTAATTTTTTTTTTGATTTGGTTATTGTGAGAAACCTGTAGGACCGACGCACAGGGTTAAGGAGTCTCCTCCCAACCATGACCCCTCGTAAAGTCGAGAATTATACTTATCAATAAAGAATTTAACACAAAACCACCACACACCCACCCCACAGTTTGAACCTTGAACCTCCCAAAGAAGAACCAAAGCCCGAACCGTTGTGTTGCACCCCAGATGTATTTTATGTTTGTAATTTGTTATATATGTATGATGATATTAAAGTCACGCAGAAAAAATTGCAATTTAAATTGACCTACCCGTACTTGCTAATTAATATTTGCCTTAAGGAAAATTTAGTAATTACATTCTTTGAAACTAAATAATTATTATTATTTTGAAATCAATAACTTATTTTATTTTAATTATGTATTTTAAATCATTTAATAATTTATGCTTGTAATTTGTTATATATGTATGATGATACTAAAGTCACGAAGAAAAAATTGCAATGTATATTGACCTGCCCGTACTTGTCTAATTAATATTTGGCTTAACGAAAATTTAGTAATTATATTCTTTACTACTTTCTTAAAAAAAATTATATTCAAGATATTTAAATTATCTTATAAAATTTATAGTCCCATATATTTTAAAAATAAAAAGAGGCATGTGGCTCCTAACTTGTTTTCCAGTTCAAATATACCCTTTCCTAAACATTACATTTGCACATCATTAAATTACGTATGCATAAATTGATAGGCTTACTTTTTCTTTTTGTTGTACTTTTCATATATATATATATATAACTAATGATTAGGGGCATCTAAATTACTGTTTAAATTTAATTTAGATTTATTTAATTTTATTTATTTTTTATAATAAGTATAAAAAATATATAAATCAGTGGGTAGTGGTTGAGTATTTGATTTGATTTTTAAATACTGAAATTTTGGGTACCCAATGCGTTTGGTAAGGTGGAGATTCGAACCAAGGACTTTTCTTGGAGGATTTCCCTACCCTCTTCACCTACAACATGTGGGTACCCAAAATCCAGTTGATTATGTTGGTGTGATCAGGGCCAAGCAAATAGCAGCATGGACCAGTGTGAAGTGGGTGTGTGATGGTTGTATGTTAAATTTCTTATTGATAAGTATAACTCTCAACTTTAGAAGGGGTCATGGTTGGGGGAAGCCTGCTTAACCTTGTGTGTTGGTCGTAGGGATTTCTCACACTAACCAAATAAATATATATATATATATATATATATATATATATATATTTTTAAATATTTTTAGGTTTGTAAAATATAATAAGATAATAATTATATAATTTATTAGAGGAATTTTTTTTAATTAATATTTTTTATACACATTCATTGTGGGGCTTGAATATGAGTCTTATCGAGAATGCAAGTGGTGTTTTTGTCGGAAAATCACACACACGCGGATTATTAGATAGATAGGTATTAGAGGAAAATAAAATAAATATGGGGCTTGAATTTGAGAAATATCGAGAATGTAAGTGGTGTCCTTGTGGGGCTTGAATCCGAGTCAAGTGGTGTTTTTGTCGAAAAAACACACACACGCGGATTATTAGATAGATAGGTATAAGAGGAAAATAAAATAAATATGGGGTTTGAATTTGAGAAATATCGAGAATGTAAGTGGTGTCCTTGTGGGGCTTGAATCCGAGTCTTATCGAGAATGCAAGTGGTGTCCTTTTTTGGAAAATCACGTACACGCGGATTATTAGATAGATAGGTATTAGAGGAAATTATTAAAAATAAATAAAGATATTTTGATTAATCTTTCGTAAAATTATATTTTTACAATGAATTTTATTAAAGAAGAATATAAATATTAAAGATAATAATTTTATAATATAAATTTGTTTATAATTTTTTTTTAGTTAGTGTGATATTATATTTATATGCTTGATATTGATCTAAGTGGTTGATCAATCATTTTATTTGTAGGATAAGCTTGAATTGGTATTGATTAGGACTTGCTAGTTTCAAATACTATATAAGTATTATAACAAATTGTTTAAGAAACTTTTTTCTACACTAAACTTGGAAGTGAAATCATATCGCCTCTCCACTCTGGAGTGTACGGGACGTCTCTTAGGGTATTTTTTTGCTATTGTCATCGAATTTACTTTACCGTTTGGCGGATTGAACCTATTTTTTATGGACAGAGTTCAATCAGCAGCTCCAACTTATGTTGAAGCTACAGAAGGGAGAAATGGTGCTACAGGTGAACAAGCAACCGTGGAAGTTCGTTTTCAAAGTTTATCATGAGGTAATATTTCTCCTTCAGATGTGGTTATCCTATTGAGTAAGTTTAATACTACTTGTTATTGGCTGGAAAACCATACACTGGTAGGGTATTTTCTAGGTTGCATCCTTGGCAAAACCCTCCTTTGAAACTGGATTCAACAAGCTTGGCATGGTGTCAAGGTTGATGGTATCTAGAACATCACCAAAGGGTTCTTTTTGTTTCGTTTTGCTGACCCTGCTCAGACTAAAGCAGTCCTAAGTCATGGGTCTTAGTCTGTTCATAGCTCCTTGTTGATTTTTTCAATCACTAATGATGTTTCCTTACGGGTTCCAGTTTGGTTGAATTCCCTGGTCTTCCTCTATTGCTTTGGCCTTACTATCAGAACCTTGTCATCCCCATTGGTGAATTTATCTAATGTAAAATGGACAAATTTTATGCCTCATACCCTCAAAAACATTTTTGTGTCAAAGTTGATCTTTCTAAAGACCTCTAGGAGATTATTGATATCCAAGTTGGTGACTATAGGTTCAAGCAATGTGTTTTTTACATAAACCTACCTAACACATGTTATCGTTGCCAATCAGCTACCCATAAGATAAAATATTTTCCTTTAATGGTAGATAATATTAAAGCTAAGGAGACGGCTATGGCTCCCCTACTAGTTATGTCCCTACTTCCAAATGGAGGCTAGATGAATGGCAGATAGTCCAGAAGAAGGGTAAGAATAGGAAAAATGTAAACCCTATGGTTGCTCCCAGCATCTTGCCTCAACCCCTTGTGTCTTCTGCACTAGTTGGGCATGGTGTGGTGATGGATCAACATACCATGCAAATGGTGGCACCCAGTGCTAGGGCTTCATAGATGGTTGCTAATGTACCATCGACTAGTGCTTCCTTTACAAAAATTGTTACTTCTACTCCTACTCAATCTTCAGATTCTCCAGTTCTACATGTCAATGGGTAACCTTCCTCCAACTTCATGAAACATGAATGGGCTTCTGTCAATGGTCGAAGATCATGTATCCCACCCCATGGAGACTTCCTAGTTCACTAGGACAAAAGGCATCAAGCTAAGTTTAGGAAAGCAGGTCAAGAGCATTTTCTCAATAATATTTATGATTCCCTTTCAAACCTTGAAGACGTTGAATATGTAGAAGGACATATGAGTATTGATCGATTTCCATTTTTTATCATGGAATGTCAGAGGACTGATGTACCCAATCCACAAATACTTGGTCCAAGATGATATTTCTTTATGCTCCAAGCTTTATGGTAATCCTGACTTTCTCTATCTTCAAGAGATTAATATTTCTAACTTTATTCTGTAATGTACTTGTCCTTTTCTTTGGCCAAGTAGCTTTTTTTATGCCACCAGTCATTCCCTTGGTAGAGGAGGAGTTGTCATTATTTTGGTAGCTAGGTGGAAATATAGTTTGGTCTCATGGGGTGTGGACCCCTCCAATCAAGCAGTTTGGATTTTACTTGAGGTTGGTGGGTTGTATTTTGGTATTATTAATATTTATGCCTCCAATAAATCTTAGGAGTGTTATAGTCTCTAGCAATGATGTGCTTTCTCTTTACCACCTGTTGTTTGGGTTATGTACAAAGATTTTAATATGACTAAAAATCTTGCATATAATATAGGACAGCTTCCTATATGGTGGGATACTAGGGAAAGAGAGGTCTCGTAGTTCATGAAAACAAATTGGGTTTGTTAGACCCCAATTCTTGTTTTTCTCCCCAAGATTTTCTTGAAAATTTGTGGTATACATGGTCCAATTTCCAAGCTAGCCATGCAAGAATTCTGAGAAGGTTGGATAAAGCCATGCTTTTAGATCATGTGTAGTTTTTCTTTTATAGGAGAAATGCTTCAGCTTCGTTTGTGGAAACCATTCCTGGTACGACTACTTCTAACCATTCACCCATCATGTTTAATGTGTTGATGAAATCCTTGTCTCAGATACACTACAAGCCACAATATTTTGTAATACTTCCTTTCTTCATCACCCTTCCATGGTCTATCATATCCGTAGAGTCTAGAATCTATTTCCTAGACCTACTAGAGATTTGGGTTGGATAAAATGGTGGAATGATGCCACTTTTGTACAACTATCTTGCTTCACACTTTGGAGAAAAAGGTGGCGTAGTTCAAAATATATTCCAATGTTGTCCTTCATGATGAGCTTGCCAAAGCTTCTCTTAGGCTTGAGGCCTATCCATTTAATCCTAAACTTCAGTCTCATGTTTCCCAACTAAGGCATGAACTTAAACTTGCTAAAATTTATGAGGCTTGGGGAGCTCGAATTAAAGCTCGTCTTCATTGGCTTAAATTTGGTGATAGGGTCACTAAATATTTTTTTCAAAGGCTTCACCCTCCCAAGAAATCTACTCAATTCAAGATCATTCAAGACAATGGAATAAGACTTATTGCTCTTCCTGAGATGATTGATGCTTTTGTCAAGCACTATACTAATATTTTTATTGCTTAAGCTTATTCCCCTGAACGAGAGCAAGCACTGGAAGCTTGTATGATAGTTGTGCTAGTTAAGATTTTGGAGTCTCAAAGAGCAAGGTGTGATAAACTTCTCTCCCTTAAAATATGGAGGATGCATTATCTCAAATGGTAAATGATAAAGCACCAGGTTTGGATGGCTTTTCTTGTGAGTTATACAAAGGTCTTTGGGACTTAGTTGGTCCTAATTTGCATAAATTTTATCTAGAGGTTCTTCGAGTAGGCTCTTTGGGAGCAATTATTAACAAGAGAAATTAAAATTAATACCCAAGCAAGGGGAATCAAATTTGATCACTAATTGGAGGCCTATTACTTTGTTGAATGTTAGTTACAAGATCATTGCCAAAGCTTTGGCTCCTCACCTTAGGCCTCTTCTTCCTTTGTTAGTAAGATTAGAGCAAAATGACCTTATTTAAGGGAGGTACATCCTCGATAATGTTTTGGTTGTCTGGGAGGGCATGGAATGGGCTCAGATGTCAAGCCAAAACATGCTTTTTATCAATATTGATTTTAAAAAATCTTATGACCGTATTGAATGGAGATTCATTCTTGCTATGCTCAAAGCTTTAGGATTTGAGCCAATTTTCATTCAGACAATTACTATGCTATTCAAAGATGCTTCAACTATTCTCAATCTAAACAATTTATAGTTTGAAGTAGTGGGTCTTTTTAGGTCTATTCGACAAGGGTGTCCTATTGCTCCCTCTTTATATGTGCTTGTTTTTTAAGCCTTTAACTATATTTTAGTTACTCCAGCTTTTGCAGTTCTTATTAAAGGAATTGCTCTTCCAAATTATCAAGGATAACTTATTAATGGTTGTAGCGACCCCGAGAACGCATGCACATCGGTCCCTTTTCTGAAAACCCTACTTGCAATGCTTATTTAAAATACCAAAGATGAAATGGAAAGACAAGAGGAAAAAAAGCATATAACACGAAATAACAAAATACGGATCTCTTTATTGATATTGAAGCTCGGTTACATGTCGGTCCCTCTTAGGGATACCCATTTTGATACTATAAATTACAAGTGGGCAAGGAGTGCCCCTTCCGCGAAGAGGTGGTGCGCTTATAAAAGCTTCCCGGTTCCGCACACGAAAATGTATGAGGGCTTACAGATGCCTCCTTCTCTAGGTCTATTTCCTAGAGGGATCCCTTTTGCTCTCGTATGTTGTAATCTTCGTCCGATGTACCTGTGGCCCTGCAAGCAATGAAACAACAACACACATTTAGGTGTCCGAGATTGCCTCCCGGATGAGGTTGTTAGTAATCAAAGAATGTAACGGAAATATGATAAAACTATGCCATGAAATCATGTAAATCTATGCTAATGATATAAGAAAACAAAATAAAAGATGCTATGTCTATCTAAGCTAAGCCTATGGGCCACTGTCCAAGACAACGACCGCTAAAGTAAACCTTACCCTCTTTGCCCCAAAGCTATGGGTCAAAGACTATGATCTGATGTTGAAGAAAGTAGGTATTATGCTCTTCGATTTGTCAAAGCTCCGCCGCACACGTGATCTCAAAGAGAACTCTCCAAGTCTTGAAAGCTCTCCTCAAGAAGATGTCTCTCTCCTTGATGTGATAAAATATCTATATATATATAGATCTCCTTGGTGCTCTTAGGCTTGCACCTTTTATAGTGTGAAACCCTAGGTCTATGTCCAAGCCCTAGAAATGAATTTCTCATGCGTAGTGCAAGTTAGCATGAGAAGCTTTTGTCCATTGTCTATATTTGAAGGCCAGTTAACTAAAATCTAACTACCCACTTGAGTCTTCTATGTGAACTGGTCATTAGCATGAGAAGCTTTTGTCCTTTTTTTATGCTTGGAGGTCAGTTAACTTAAGTCTAAATGCAAACTCAAACCTCCCATGTGAACTGGTCATGAAAAGGAATGCAAAGTCACTCCCGCTCACCTTTATTGCATGCAGACTACCACTTCCACCCGAGATTGGGCCTATTTATCGACAAACCACTTCTTATGGCTTAGCCATTATCATCTATAGTGGCTAAGATCTAGCCATTATCATCTATAGTGGCTAAGGTCTAGCCACTCTAGGCTTGAGCGGCTAGGATCTGGTCACTCTTGGCTTGAGCGGCCAAGCTTGGATGGCTTGAAAAGGCCCCAAATGAGTGGTGAGAACCATTATTGATGCTTGGAAAGTCCAATATTATGTCTTATGATCTTATGAGTGTGTCTATGTAAGTAGCTCCCCTAAGCATGACATGATTTAGGTGTCTATAGATGCCCCTTTTTGTGATGCACTATGTGGAAAACACAACGTTGAGCAAAAACGTAGACTGATCTATTTGTAGGGTGTATGGTGATCAATGGTCTGATCAATGTTGGATGGCCCAATCATGCAAGATGGTATGCATCCCTTGAATCATTGCCTCAATATTCAGAGGACTTAGCTCAATGGCTTTTGCATGTTAAATTGCACTCATTCCTCAAACTCAATCGGGTAGCTTCAACTGCTACAACAATTTTGACCGGTAGGAGAGCTACAATTGAAGATGTCATGTCTACTTACATTCCCAACAAACAAGGGAAATTTGTGATTGTTGTATGCAATGATTCATAGGATGAACATGATTTTGCTATGATCAAGTGATCTTTTGTTGATTTTGATTATGATTAAGTTGAAGTTTTGAACTACCTCTTCACACAATGAATTGGTGAAGAAATGACAATGAATGAAGTGACAAGTCGCTTGACCAATATGACTAATCTGGTTCCTTTCTAGCATTTGCTGCTTTTAATGGGCAATCCCACATCCAAGTGTGATTCCAATTGCTTATGATAATCATCCATCCCTATCCCGAGGAGCGGTCCGGCTATCAATAGCCTTCTTAGGGAGTTAGGATGAGTGATTCTGTTCATGCCTAGATTGTATCACTTTGACTTAATGTTTTTGATGTCATAGGGGAATTAGAATGACCCCTTCGCACCCGTGGAGCAGTCCGACCATCTTGATCTTCTTCGGGTTTGAAGGGTGACATATCGTAATTCCAAAATGAGTTGCTTTTGCCCCAAGTGGCCTTATGGTTGCCTACTCATCTCACCAAAATACATGGAGTGCAAATCGTTGCAATCATCGATTGGATAGAGTAGGTAACTGGATACGAGGCTTGCTTGAGATTGTGATTTTATGTGATTTTTTTGTTATTTTGAACATTCTGATGATCCTAAACCATCAAAGTGTGATTATTTGTTGTTTTTGTTATTCCCTCATTGAAGGAACTACTTTACTTTGATCTATGGGCCTGGCCGCTATCAGGTCCAATGGCCTCTGATTTCTAGCCTGTGGCTATGTCGCCTTGAGCGGCCAAGAAGCTCGGGCCACTGACGTCAGCAATGACCAAGGCATAATTAAGGAAATATAAAATTTGCAATTCTAGGGTTTGACCTATCATTTTCACTATTGAAGATTCCATTTTTAGAGCTCTGGTGCAGCGGTGATGGTTGCGACTTTGAAACTTGTTGGTGCTGAGGACATGGCTACGTAGGGTGAGACATCAGCTATTGGAGGAGCCGGAGCTTCTCGGGTATTTCTCTCTTCAAAACCCTAGCTCTCTTTTCTTTGCCTAAGTAAAATTGAACTTCACTAAGAAATGAGCAAAATGAACATCACTAAACCTGTTGGCAATGAACAAACTCCGTAATTAGGCTTAGGTTCCCTTTTGCTATGGTGGGTTAGTCCCCAATTTTGCTATTTGTCAGTGGCTTCAGCCTAGGGTTTTTGAATTTTTCCATTATTCACCTACTACCGCCATTTTGGGCATTCTTAAACTTAGCTTAGTTTTGATGCTTGGGTAGGGGATTTGCTTTCCAATTTGTTTGCTTTCCCTCCCTTTATTATTTTTTTAAGTTATTTTGTCAAATTTGTAATTTTTTTTATTTTTTGGCCAAGGGTTCATGGGTTTGTCATGTCGCTCCTTGGCCGTTGTCGCTCAGAGCGGCCAAGCTTGAATCCCAATGGTCAAAAATTTGACCATTGGGCCTTGGCCACTATCCTCAAGCGGCTAGGTTTCGCCATTGTAGGCGACAACGGCTAAAGCTTAAGCCTTGTTTTTGCATTTTGTGTATTTATATTTTTTTTTAATTTTTGCTTTGCTTGATTAGGTGCAATTTATTCTTCTTTTTCTTAGATTTAGAGTAACTCATACTCTTTTGCACCATTTTCATGTTTATTGTGAATCATGCCTTAGATGCACTGTAGTTATATTTTGTTTTTCTTCTGCTTTGTTTAGATCCTCACTGCTCGGGCTCGAGACCCAAAGCTCCTACTTGACTTACTTCCTAGATTTGATGACACTGACTAGGAGTGGTTTAAGGCCCATGGGCTATAGTACATTATCAAGTTACCCCACATTATGGCCGACCAGGCTTATCTTATGACCTTAGCCCATCATTGGGACCCACGGACCAACACCTTCCACCTTCCACCCGATGAGATGACTATCACGTCGAAGGATGTTTACAAGATTTTTTGGATCCCATTCGATGGGGTGCCCATTGTTTCATCGACCACTAATGATCAGGTGGTCATCTATGCTTGGGTGTTTGGAGCATGCTCTACATAGGCCCTTCGAGAGACTAGGTCTGAGGGAGTATCTATCAAGACTTGGTATGATGCTCATGTTTTCATAGTGAGGCATGTTATGTTGTTGATGGTGATCAACAATGTTCTTATCCTAACGCTCAAGTTTGAGGTTCCCTTGGAACCTCCTAGCGATGGTGTAGGACCTACTAGATAGCGAGGAGCCTATCATCTATGCATGGGGTAGATCGCTATTGGCTCAGTGCTATGATGAGTTGTACCACATCCATCGATGGGGATGCATCAACATTGCTTGTAGTTTGCTCTTACAGGTTTGGGGATGGGAGCACATTAAGGTAGATCACCCTAAGGGGCTCCCAACTGAGATTACATCTATTGAGGCTCGGACATAGTGCTATGCTGCTAGATGGGCTCGAGAGCATGAGGAGCGTAAGAGCCACACTTTTGTAGGGGAGCTATCCCACTACACTGATGCTTTCACCAGACTATTGGTCGGAGATGTCATGTGGTGGCCTTACTATGAGTGTCCTACTTGGGATGATCCAACTAGTTTTACTACTAGGACACGATACGAGTGATGGCTCATTGGTCATAAGATTGCCATCTGGGAGTATTTCTTCTACTCTCAAGTTCTTCATCAATATAGATTATAGTAAGATGTGCCCTTGGTACCATTCTTGTATAGGCACCTCATAGCAGAGAGGGACCTACCTCCATGATAGGTCATAGAGCTTGCAGATGAGGAGGATGCCCCAACCATAGACCCTACAATGGTTGGGGGAGTTACAGAGGCCTACTCTCAATGGTGGGGTGATCAGATGTGGCATGGCATCGATAGCCTAGGGCACGAGGATGATGGTGGGGGTGATGGCATAGATCCGATAGGACGTAGGGTTCGAGCCAGGACCGAGGTATGGGGCCAACCGATAGAGCAGGTGGTAGCAGAGGATCCTGATGTTCCTAAGGAGGAGGAGGAGTTAGAGCCCGAGGAGAGAGACTCTCCTCTGAGAGCATAGTTGCATGAGGTCAAGGCTGAGCTCCAGGCTACTAAG
This sequence comes from Wollemia nobilis, assembly GCA_028583015.1. NCBI lineage: Eukaryota > Viridiplantae > Streptophyta > Pinopsida > Araucariales > Araucariaceae > Wollemia > Wollemia nobilis. Next base: position 11,078,727 of record JAQPPZ010001925.1, read on the forward strand.
ATCTAGGTACAATGATGAGATGCTACGATTGAGCAGCTCACAACATAGATACAGGCTCTATAGGCTACTATTGGGGGTGGCGATGTCAAGATGTAATTTGTTGTTCCTACTTCTACACCATAGGAGGTTCCACAGTAGGCTCAAGGGTAGATGTGGGATGACTTTAGTCCTTGTTGGATGAGCATGAGGAGCAGATCCAGGGACTTATGGATCATGTCACCATCCTTCAGATGTAGCTCAGGAGGCATGGGCTTGTCCCTAAGGATCCAATAGGTGTAGGTGGTTCGTAGGTCAATGGGCGCTCTACCTCGAGGTAGTCTTCCACCCATCCTAGCAAGAGGACCCAGACTCGGATAGAGAGACCTACAGGCTCACATCACTCGACTCACGACACCACCACAGGGGGAGGTGGCACTAGAGGAGGTGATGTAGGGGGCTCAGGCCCGATATTTGATTGATGCTCTACTTGGTTCTTGATCCATTTTTGAGGTCGACTGACCTACATGACTATAGCCCATGGGCATTTTTGTATATCCATTGGACTTGACACACATACTTTTATGATAGATTTGCCTTTTATGACTCATTATGTGTATCATTTATTGCTTATATTTTTGTTATTATTTTATTTTATGATATGATGCGATGATGATATTTATGATGATTTGATGAATATGCTAGATGATAGATGATATTTGAAGATGCTTATATGGATGTGTAGATGCTTATATGATTTGATGATATGATGCGATGTATTTTGATGATGAATGATGAATTTATGATTGGTATGCAAATGGATATTGCCTATATGTTTTATGATGTGGTTTATGGATGATTAATGACTTGTTTTTGTGGATGCAAATGTTATTGTTAAATGCATGTTTAATTTTTGCTTTAATTATATGCATCTAACTTATGTGATGGAATGGTATAAATGAACCTGTATGCTCTAATCACTTAAAACATACGGAATGCATATGACATTGACAATATTAATGGGTGATACCACAGAAAGTAAAAAAATAATCATGAATTTAAATAATCACTCTTATCATAAGAATTGATTAAGTATTCATATATGAGATGTAATGGTGTGTAATGTATTTTCTTAATAAGTTTCTGTAAATTAAAAGATATAAAGTAGTCAGTGGTCGTCTATATACTATTTCTAATATATATGCGGTATCTGTCCTACTATGTTGATACCCCCTAATTTATAGAATCTTATAAAGAATATGATGGTGTGAATGATGTTATGATTTGTTGCTATGTAAAAAATTTTGGGGCTTTTCGGAGATTCAAACACTCTAGTTCCCCTATCAACAATTGTCTACTTACCACTTAGACTTTTGAAAAGTAAGGCTTTTACCATGGACCTAGTTTTTCATGATCTCTGTGTGTGCATGTGATTGTATATTTTGAGATAGAACTCAAGCATTTCCTCCGATGTCAGGGGGATTCTTTCAGCCCATTGCTAAGATCAGGGATCCTCAAGTGTTCATCTCATCCTTATGTTGGACTTAGTTGGACTATACCACTAGGCAATATTTGGTTACCTAAGCTAGCTCATCCACATTCAAACATTGGTCTACACAAATGCATGAAGCAATTGTAATAGACATATCATCATGCATAAGGATTTCTCCTTCCAGTTTTGTACAATGCTGAGAATTCCAAGGATTCAAGCTTTATTCCCTTCTTTTTGGCTTTGGATTTTTGCTCATATGTAGTGATGAAAATCACTATTTATTTTGATTTTTTTCTTTGAGCAGGGATTTTTTTGTAGTGATGATAATCACTATTTATTTTGCTCATACGTAGTGATGAAAATCACTATTTATTTTTATTGATTTTTTTGAGCTTGATTTTTTTGTAATTTCTGAATTTATGCTTTGTGTATCGGATTTTTGCTTTGAAATATGGACTGTATGCTTGGCCTTTTGAATATGTACTTTGCTTTGGGATTTTTGCTTATTTTGATTTAAGCAAGGGATTTGGATAGGGTAAAGCTTGTCCTTTTGCCAATTCTCAACACCTTTAAACCGGTTGCACAGGGGGATAAGCAAGGATAATCCTTTTCACTTAAGGTAACCTAGACCGCTTTGCAGCTTTCATATTTTCCTTGTACCAGCTAGGATTTTAGTGTTTCAATTAGTGATGGGATCTTGAATATCCAAGGCTTTATCACAGCTAGGCCTTACCTTCTACTAATCAAAGTTGTTTTCCTCAAAAGTTGATAAGATTACTAGGTGTGGTTGACTAACCAAAAAACCTTAGTATATTATGTATAGCAACAAATAATGGTTGTGTTGAAAAACACAATTACACACATGTGGATGGAGGTATGGATATGAATGACTTGTGTGACAAAATGTGGTATCACTTTTAAGGCTCTCTTGACATATACAATTGTAATGTATGTGAAAATGCAATGCAATGATGTGGATGCAAAATGTGAAGTGCAATTGTTTTTGTATTTTTGATTTTATGTTGTTTTTGTATTTTTTGATTAATTTGACCAAAGGGCTTATTATGCCTTTGGGGCTTTTGTTATTGATTTTGACCAAGCGATTTGAATTACCCTTGGAGCCTTTTTGATTTGATGGGATTTGACCAAGCGGTATGAATTACCCTTGGAGCCTTTTTGAATTGATTTTTGACCAAGCGGTATGAATTACCCTTGGAGCCTTTGAATTGATTTTTGACCAAGCGGTATGAATTACCCTTGGAGCTTTTGAATTGATTTTTGACCAAGCGGTATGAATTACCCTTGGAGCCTTTTGAATTGATTTTTGACCAAGCGGTATGAATTACCCTTGGAGCCTTTTGAATTGATTTTGACCAAGCGGTATGAATTACCCTTGGAGCCTTTTGAATTGATTTTTGACCAAGCGGTATGAATTACCCTTGGAGCCTTTGATTTGATTTTTGACCAAAGCGTATGAATTACCCTTGGAGCCTTTGATTTGAATTTTTGAATTTTATGTTTTTATGATTTGTTTGTATTTTTTATTTTTTAAATTTTTTTTTTTTTTTGACATATTTGAATGTTTTTATTTTATGACATATTTGAATGTTTTTGTGTTTTATGACATATTTGAATGTTTTTGTTTTTATGTATAAAATGCCTTTAAGTGAATGATATTGAGAGGTTCAGGCTCTTCAACACCATCTAATGATATAAGGTGATATGCTCCAGGCCCAACTCTCTGTGAAATCATATATGGACCTATCCAGTTTACCATGAACTTATCTCGTAGATGCGACGACAGATTTGAATTCTACTAGTTTTCTTTGAGCACTAGATCTCCAACCTTGAATTCCCTTAGGTGGAATTTACTATTGTAAGCTCATGCAAGGTGATCTTGGTAAACATGGAGATGCTCTAAAGCATTGACTCGACGTTCATCAAGAAGCATCAATTGATCAAGGTGGCCTTGTCATGCAACTTCATCATCTATGAAGTCCTTTAATGCTATGCATAGAGTCAAGATTTCCAACTCTAGAGGCATGATGGCTTCAGTGCCATATACTAGTGAAAATGGTGTTGCCCCAGTGGGCATCCGTATACTAGTCCTGTATGCCCATAGTGCAAGAGGCAATTGCATGTGCCAATCCTTGTGATTTTCTTGCACTATCTTCCTCAAAATGGAGACTATTATTTTGTTTGAGGCTTATACTTGCCCGTTTGCTTGTGGATAATAAGGCATTGAAAAACTATGCTGAATATGGTATTTGTTCATTAAAGCACACACATTTTTGTTCTTGAAATATGGCCCATTATCCGATATTATCTTAGAAGGGACCCCAAAATGACTTATGATATTATGGAGTATAAACTCCACAATCCTTGGTCTAGTTGTTGATGTTAAGGGGATCACTTCTACCCATTTAGTGAAGTATTATATGGCCATTATGATGAATGTATGTCAGCCTGAGGATGAGGGTGAGATCTTCCCAATCAAGTCTAGTCCCCATTACGAGAATGGCCATGTTGCCTAGATGGGCTGCAAAGCTTGCGATGGTAAGTGCGTTAGATTTGCATGATGCTGGCACTTACTACATTTCTTGACATACTCATAATAATCCTTTTCCATTATGGGCCAATAGTAACCCATTCTCAAGATGCGCTTAATGATGGCCATGCCACTGAAATGGCCTCCACATGTTCCATCGTGAGCTTGCAAAATTGCCCAAGATGCTTCCTAGGGCTCAAGACAATGGAGTAATACTCCATCATATCCTCATCTATAGAGGATTTCTCCTAGAAAAATGTATCTTGTTGCTCTCTGTTTGAATGTTCACCTTTCAGTATGTGACAAACCTTGAGGTATTATTCCAAGCTTCAGGAAGTCCCATAGTTGGGAAAGCCAATCCTGATAGGCCACAACTTCTATAGAATAGACAACTTGCTCTTCCTACATTTTTGAGGTAGTGAACATGGATTGAGGAACAACTCTATGGTATATGGTTGCACCACACTCTATAGGTCCTTGGGAGATCAAAGACCCCCAAGGTGTTGTTTGCAAGAAATCTCTGGCTACGAAGGACCAATCCTGATTTGGTTCAATGTTGATCATGTTGACTGATTCTTGATTGTCAAAAGCCTCATGACGTATTGCTGAGTGTGAAAGCACTTTCACATGAATGGTTGTAAAATCAATAGATGGATTCTGAGGGATTAAGGATCCCAAAGAGGCCATGGTGTCTACAAATCTATTCGATGTACGAGGGATTGCCTCGATGTCGTACCATTCTAGCCGAGCTAAGTAATTGTCAACAAGTTCCTTGTAAGTCTTCAGGAGTGGGCACCTACATTGGAAGAGTCCTTTGACCTAGTTTACTATGAGCAAGGAGTCACCAAAGATATTCAATATTTTAATGCCCATTGCTATGGTTATTTGGAGTCCCAGGATCAATGCTTCATATTATGTATTGTTGTTTGTGCATGGGAAGTCTAGTTTGAATGATAAGGGCAATGGAGCACCCTACGGTGTGATAAAGACAATCCCTGCTCTACCTCCTTGTTCACACTTCGAACCATCGAAGAATAATGACATGTCTCTTTCTTTCTTAGGTTCTTCGAGTTCTAGCAGATCTGATAATGCAAAGACCGCATCATCAAGCAATTCTATGGTGAGAGGCTTGTTATCCTGAAGAGGCACCTCTGCTAATTGATCTGCTATGACTTGTCCCTTGATGGAATTTTGGCTTATGAACTCTAGATCAAATTCTATCAATAGCATGATCCACTTTGTGGTACATGTATTGTGATATGTCTTGCTCATCATGTACTACAAAGGATTTTATTTTGATATGACGTAGGTCGTATGGCTCAACATGTAGTGTCACAACTTTCGAGTTGCAAAGACCACTACTAAACACAAATTTTTGACATACGCATATCCTAGCTCATAGCTCACCAAGGTGTGACTAATGTAATATATGGCTTGCTCTTTATCTTGTGCATTATTTTGGGCTAACATGGTGCCCAATGCAAAATTAGTAGCCGATATATATAGTAAAAATGGTATGTCTGGCCTTGGTGGAGCCAATACTAGTGGTGTTGCCAGATAAGTTTTGATCTCTACAAAGGCTTGATGGCATTCTTCATCCCAATGAAAGGGGACTTCCTTGCATAGCAACCTATTCATAGGTCTGCATTTGTCTGATAATTGTGCGATGAATATTTTGATGGATGCTATCTTGCCTTGTAGGCTCCTCAACTCCCTAATGTTGGTAGGGGCGGCCATTTCCAGTATAGCCTTTACCTTTGTAGGATCTACTTTGATGCCTCTCTTGGATACGATGAATCCCAAAATCTTGCCAGAAGTTATGCCAAATATGCACTTCTTAGGATTCAATCGGACATTGTGTTCTATGAGGCGATCGAAGACTTGTCTAAGGACTTCGGCATGCTCTTGCCACAATAGGGACTTGGCTAGTAAGTCATCCATGTAATCTTCCAAGATCTTATGCATATAGTCATGGAATATGTATGTCATGGCCCACTGATATGTGGCACCAACATTTTTGAGACCGAATGGCATCACTTTGTAACAGAATGTTCCCCATGGAGTAATGAAAGTAGTTTTATGTTGATCTTCAAGCTTAATCCGGATTTGGTTGTATCCAAAAACCATCCATTAAGGAGAGCATTTCATGACCTACGGTTGCATCTACAAGAGCATCTATGTTTGGCAATGAGAATGAATCCTTTGGTGTTGCCCTATTTAAATCTCTAAAATCCATGCAGATACGGACTCTTCCATCAAGTTTCCCTATGGGTACCATGTTTGACACCCACTCAGGGTAGTCGATAGGAACTATGAATACTGCATCCAATAGTTTTTGCAATTCATTCTTTACCATCAAAGTGATGGTTGGATGCATTTTCCTCAATTTTTGCTTGACTGGCTTCTTCATGGGATCCAATGAAAGGTTGTGAATGACTAACTTTGGATCTATCCCTGGCATGTCTTTGTAAGTCCAAGCAAAAATATTTGGCCTCTCCTTGAGGAGAGGAATCAAGATGGCTTGTTCCTCTGGAGATAGACTTTCTCCGAACTTGACTTTCCTTGGTTGGGTAGGATCATCACTGATGTCCACCTCGAAAGTTACTTCTATAGCCATATGTGACCCATCCTCTAGCTGATGAGGCATGGGTATCAAATGAATGTCATCGATGGGATTCATAGGACCTACTGACTCAGGTTCCAAACCAACATGGAAGACGTCATACGCACAACTTGATGCAAAATGGAATGGCTGTAACATCTCTTCATTGGGGAAGAGGTCTTCTAGCTCTATGGGTGAACTAGCATGATCCCAATCAATAGCATCTACATCAAGATGCAATGATTTGGTAGGATCTACTAGATTATGAAGTGGAGTGGTCAAATCGATGGAGATCATGTTGATGGATGGGATGAAATCTCTAGGACCACATGGGTGCAATCTTGTCTCAAGGGTTTCCCTTCCATACTCATGATGAGGTTCTAGAGGAATGGGAATTTTTGGATCTGGCCCATGAGTAGGGTGGACAATAGGATCATTGGGCTCTAACTACTCTCTGAATGTAGGCAGAGGGGGATTGACCATCCGATGAATGGCAGCTAGGTCAATAGGTCTCCCCAAAAATTAGAGATGAGGGTCTATGGCATGAAGTGCCACCTCTCTCTCTACTAGCTCATTGACTTGCCACAAGTGGTGAGGTCCAAGATAAGCCATCTCGGTCTCATCCTCAAAGTCATCATCACTTATCCAAAAACCATTAGCATTGGTATGTGACCCTAAGACAAGGGGCTCATGTCTTGGCCCCAAGTAGGCCATCTCTATTTCATCTTCATATTCTTCATCACTTATGAAGAATCCATTTGCATTTGTCTCTTGCCCCAAAGTCAGGGGTTGATGGCTTAGGCCTAAGTAAGCTCTTTCTATTGAGTCTTCTGATTCATAGTCACTTTCATCTGATGTATATCCAATCTCATCATGGATGGACCATGTGAACCTTTGTAAATAGTGAGGCCCTTGATAGGCTAAGCCAAGTTGTACCTCATCATCACTTGCTTCATATCCATTCTCCTCATCCCATGAGTTGTACCCTATTGGGGTGGAATCAATTGAGGTGTTTGGATGATAAGTTTTTGGAGGCGGTATGTTTACCATGGCCACTTGTCTATTGCTCAAATTTGCTATTCTTAAGGGGTGATAAGGAATGAAATCAATGTCTTCTCCTAACCCTATGCTTAATCTTTCCAATGCTACTACAAGAGAGTCATCTCGACCTCCGCTATAATAGCCTAAGCCAAATATATCAGAGGGAAGCTGATATAGTGGCTCGTAAGGCCTCCTACACCCTTGCTCATATACGCCAAGGCCATAGCCATGCCAATGGCAATGCTCAAAGTAGCTTAGAGAAAACTCAAGATTAGAGAGGTAACGAACATTGACTATGAATAATTCATCACCATCCTCTTCTATATCTGAAGACTTATGAGCGTAGTCCAGGCCGACATAGACAAAATTGGTTTGGTTGGGAGGGATTCCAAGTGGAACCACTATTCCTACTAGTGGCCTCAAGTCTTTAGGCCTCCCTATGTCTTGTGTAGACTCAATGATAGGTGTAAAGGTAATGTTCTACACAAGGTACTCCCCTATGCCTATGCTTGCCAAGTGTATTGATGCATGCGATGTGGATGACCCCATGGATGATACTAGGGAAGCAGGGTGATAATCACTATCTTCATCTTGATCTTGAGGATCTTCCTCTTCCATAGGACTTGGCATTTCAGCAATGGCTATAGTTGGCACTTCTTTGGGCCTTTCTTCCTTAACTAAGGGTGCCTTTAGCTTCTGATTGTCTTTTGGTTTTGACGTTGATGGTACTTTAGAAGCATTGATTATCTTGAGTGCACTAGGAGGTGTTGATGTGCATGGGTCTTTTCTTACCCCTTTGTCTTTGTTATCCACTTGTGTGGTTGGGGATGAAGGTGCCACGTATAGGTGAGTAGAAGGGATCATGAATTCTCCTAGAATGTCCACCTGATTAACGTATTTAAAAGGCTCTTCATCGGCCAGAACCACATAGACTTTGTTTTCGTGCACATACTTGACACACTGGTGCAAGATCAAAGGCACACACTTCATGGCCCTTATCCAAGGGTGCCCTAAGAGGATGTTATATTGCATAGCTCCTTCCAAGACATGACACATCATGGGGATGGTCTTGTGCCCCACCTTGATGGGTAGGACTATCATTCCCATAATATTGCATAAAGCATCATTAAAATCTCTCAATGTGTAAGCTCCTAGAATGATATTGGTCTTGGGTATCTTGAGGTGCTCTATTGCAGTTGTTGTGATGATGTTTATCGATGAACCTGTATCGACCAAAACCCTCTTGAAAGGTAAGTCATTGATGGCCACTACAATGTTTAGTGGAGGGTCTGGTAAGGCAGCAGAAACTATCTTAATCTCATGATCATAGAATCGGATTACAGGTTCCTGGCATTCTTGCACTTGTCCCACAAAGTGAGTGAATGCATTCACATCTTGTGGTTGAAGCTCAATTGTTCTTAAAATCTCCATTAGAGTCTCCCTATGCTTTGGGGACTATTGTATGAGCTCATAGATGGATAACTTAGCTGGAGTCATCTATAGGTTTTGCTCCAATCTACTCTGAATAGTTACCATAGGTCTCATTGGTGGACCTGGAAGGTTGTCTTGCCTTTGCCTAGGAGTAGCTGGGATGTTCATGGGAGCTACAGGAGGTTGTGGTTGACCATACCACCTAGTCCTTGTTGCTATGTTAATAATCTCAACCATCCCAATGCATCCATGGGTAGGTATGTCAGCTCAAACCTGATTGACTTGGGCCCCTTGCTCTCGAGGGGCCTCATGATTGGGCAATGGGTTTCTGTATATGCCCATGTCTCTATTATCGGGAGCTAGTGGGTTGTCAACTTTGAGTTCTCCTACCTCAATCATGTTTTGCACTTGATGCTTAAACCCGATGCAAGCCTCAATGTCATGCCCTGGTATCCTATGATAAGGGCAAAATTGATCTTCCCTATATCCTTTTGGCTTAGGATGGTTGGGATCTATAAGAGGTATATCAAGAAATCTGATCCTCCTAGCCTCGCTCAATTGATTAAATATTGATTGCATTGATTCTATTAGAGGCATGAAATAATGAGGTGGCTTGCATTCTCGATTTCTTCCTTGATTGTTCTTTTGGTCATAGTTGGCTGGTGGGGGATGTGCTTGATAGTTCTATGGTTGTTGTGCACCCCCATCCTTGGGTGTAGCCAATACGACTTGATTGACTAGAGTAGGGTTCCCCTACTTCTACTTGTACTTGTCATTCTTACCATTCTTGTTCCACTCCTTTTTGTTTTGGAGCTTAATGGTTCCCTCATCTACTTTTATCTCTTCGATGAGCTTGGCCTGTGCCAAAGCTTCCTCAAATGAAGGATACTATTGGAGTTGTAGCAAGAGGGAGATATGTTTAGAACAAATTTTGGTAAACATGCGAATGATCTCTTCTATGGGAATGGAGAATGATAATTTTGCCATGATTTTTCTCCATCTATTCCCATAATCCATTACTGGCTCATCATCATACTATTTCAAGTTAGCCAGGTCTGAAAGGTTCACCTTCTTCTTAGCACCAAAGGAGAAATGCTTCAAGAATGCATTTACTAGTTGTTCAAAATTGGTTATGCTATGCTTAGGTAGTTGGTTGAACCATTGAGTGGCAGCACCTAAAAATGTCATTATGAATGTTCTTAGCATGAGAGCGTCATTGTCTTCAAGATGAAAATAGGCATTGATAAAATTGGTGACATGCTCTTGTGCATCCTCTTCACCTTTAAACTTTTCTAACCTAGGCATCTCAAAGTGCTTAGGATATGGAGGGCTAGGGATTGATGGGCACAATGGTTGATTGTGTATCTTGCTCAATGTTGGTGAGTTCCCAATTGCCTCTTGTTTCTCAAAGGTTTTCATCTTTTCAGCAAGCTCTTGAAATGCCTTTGATGCATGGATTTCCTCCTCTTGTAAGCCTATTCGCATTGGCAATGGAGGTAACTCTCTATCCATTTGATTTGTTCCATTTTCCTCCCTCCTACGAGGGGACTCAGGATTGTGATCTTGGTTTGTTATGTTTGCCCTCCCCCATTAGTTGGATTTTGTTCATGATTTGGTGGGGGGTTTCATTGTGGGCTATCTTGTCTAGTGTGCCTTTCCTTAGGTGAGTCAGCGTGTCTTGTTCTTTGGTGGTCACCACCATTTATCTATAAATTGTTAAGAGCTAGCTGCTCAACTTGCTCTCTTAAATGTTGCTCATGTTGGTGCAAGAGTCTTTCTCTTTGTTTCTCTTGTTCGAGAGCTTCCACTAGCTCTCGCTCTTTATGTAATGCATTTTCTAACCACCTCATTCGGTCAGTTTGTGCTATCATAGAAGACTCATGTTTATCTGACTCTATTCTTGTTGTCTTGACTCATAGATTCCTCGAGGGGGTTTCTATTGTATCTGTACTCTTGCTAGTTAATGTGACTTGTTTAGTGTACTATTGAATATCCCTATGATCAGACTCCATGCATCTTCTATGGGGTCACTCTGAGGTACCCCTAGACTAGGAGGTATGTTTAGAAGTCATAGTTCATGAGCTTCCAGATGCAGAGTTCTCAGTAGCTATAGTTCTTTGGGTTGGTTGAGTAGGAAATCGATCCAACCTATCTAGCTATCTTGTTTTCCATGGCTGGTCCTATGGGGTGCCATTTACTCCTATGAGGTCATAGTCTATGGGAATATTTCCTTTTGTGTGAAGGGTTTCTTCTATATGATTCCCATGACTAGATGTAGCTCTAGTTTCCTGCCCTTCAATGGGTAGACCTATTTCATATGTTTCTTGTGAGTCTTGAGGTGTTGCAATTCTTGTTTGCCTTCTTGATGAAGAGGGCTTGGTGGTAACATGCTTCCTCCATGTGGATGGAGATGTGGCAGTCTCATCATCCCTATGTGAAGAATGGGTCTTAGAACCTTCTTTATGTCCATGTGAGGAGGAAGCCCTTGAAGCTTCCTCATGTCTTTGAGATGTTTCTATGTGTTTAGAGGAGGCCCTTGAGGTCTCCTCATGTCTCCTTGATGAGGATGGTTGTGAAGCCTCTTTTTGTTTATGTGACTTTGTTCCATGATGTGGTTCCTTACTTGGGGTTTCTCGAGGAGATCCCCCAAGAGTTGAGTTATCACCCCTTAGGCTCATGGAGCTACGTCTCACGGTCTTACGGGTAGGTCATTCAACATTACTATGACTCCGCCTATGGGTATGAATTGCTTCTGTCTCTCCCTCGATATCAGACCGAGGGTGTTTACTTCTTGTTTTGACCATGTTGTTTTATGACTTGATCCTTTGAGTTTGCAATTTAGGAATGACCACACAATTCCAAACAAATGTTTATCTTGATTACCAATTTGAGTGTGCCCTAAACTGTTTGATGTGTTTTGATGTGTTGTTCTCTTGATTTCTTTGCTCTTGTTCTTGGATTAAGAATGAGAAGACTCATCCATAGTGACAATCAAGTACACTCATGCCAAACATGATTTTCTCAAAAGAAGCTAGGGTACACCATTGAAGACCCAATGGAGGGTTCGCCTAGCTCTTCCACTCTAAACCAATGATTGTTCCAATAGTGGGAGACAGTTTGAACACAAGTAACTTAGTGTCACTATAAGTAAGTTTCCCAATCTATTTCTAGGAAGCTCTAGGGGGAAAACCAGTGGAAGGAGATGAATTCCAACGTCACTAGACTAAATTGAAGGTTGGTGATGAAATCCAACTCTCCAATGTTTAAATGAGACATGTGTGTGTGGTGTTCATTTTAAGCTTGCATAACATAAAGTGCATCATATAGCAGCAATGAGTCTTTCCTATATGCCTAAGTGCAAAAATACATTTCAATATTCAGAAAGATGCATGAACTACTATGATTTGTATGAGCGCACTTTATCTCGTGCAACTATGGCCTCTAGCAGGGCCTCAAAGCAAGCAAACAACATACAATGTCTAGCACATTGGATTCTAGGGTGAAATTTTTAGGCATAAGCCGTTGTTCCTAGCAATGCCTAGTGGAAAATTTAAAAGAAGATCTAAGATATGCGAAATGCTTAATTCTTTCTTCTTTATTCTTTCAATTTCCAAACATAAATGTGCTTTAAGTTCTCTATTTTAAACACACAGAAGTAGATAGAAAGCTATAAAATATCAGAGAAGCTATACCAACCTTTGATCCAGCTCAGAGAGTCTATGTTTTGACCTCTATTGCACTCCAGTCTGGCCATTGTTGACCAGAGCGGCTGGTTCTTGGCCATTGTAGCTCAGAGTGGCTAGTTTCTTGCCACTATAGCTCAGAGCGGCTAGTTTTTGGCCATTGTAGCTCAGAGCGGCTAGACCTACACATAAAATTAAGTTAGTATTCTAGAAAAAAATGAAAAATTAGTGGTCGTCCCACCATGATCGCCATCTGTAGCGACCCCGAGAATGCACGCACCAGTCCCTTTTCTAAAAACCCTACTTGCAATGCTTATTTAAAATACCAAAGATGAAATGGAAAGACAAGAGGAAAAAGCATATAACATGAAATAACAAAATATGGATCTCTTTATTGATATTGAAGCTCGGTTACATGTCGGTCCCTCTTAGGGATACCCATTTTGATACTATAAATTACAAGTGGGCAAGGAGTGCCCCTTTCACGAAGAGGTGGTGCGCTTATAAAAGCTTCCCGATTCCACACATGAAAATGTATGAGGGCTTACAGATGCCTCCTTCTCTAGGTCTATTTCCTAGAGGGATCCCTTTTGCTCTCGTATGTTGTAATCTTCATTCGATGTACCTGTGGCCCTGCAAGCAATGAAACAACAACACACATTTAGGTGTCCGAGATTGCCTCCCTGGATGAGGTTGTTAGTAATCAAAGAATGTAACGGAAATATGATAAAACTATGCCATGAAATCATGTAAATCTATGCTAATGATATAAGAAAATAAAATAAAAGATGCTATGTCTATCTAAGCTAAGCCTGCAGGCCACTGTCCAAGACAACGACCGCTAAAGTAAACCTTACCCTCTTTGCCCCAAAGCTATGGGTCAAAGACTATGATCTGATGTTGAAGAAAGTAGGTATTATGCTCTTTGATTCATCAAAGCTCCTCCACACGTGATCTCAAAGAGAACTCTCCAAGTCTTGAAAGCTCTCCTCAAGAAGATGTCTCTCTCCCTATTGATAAATCTTGGTGCTCTTAGGCTTGCACCTTTTATAGTGTGAAACCCTAGGTCTATGTCCAAGCCCTAGAAATGAATTTCTCATGCGTAGTGCAAGTTAGCATGAGAAGATTTTATCCATTATCTATATTTGAAGGCCAGTTAACTAAAATCTAACTACCCACTTGAGTCTTCTATGTGAACTGGTCATTAGCATGAGAAGATTTTGTCCTTTGTTTATGCTTGGAGGTCAGTTAACTTAAGTCTAAATGCAAACTCAAATCTCCTATGTGAACTGGTCATGAAAAGGAATGCAAAGTCACTCCCGCTCACCTTTATTGCATGCAGACTACCACTTCCACCCGAGATTGGGCCTGTTTGTTGGCAAACCACTTCTTATGGCTTAGCTCGTTGTCTACAGTGGCTAAGATCTGGCCACTATCACTATGGCTAAGGTCTGGCCGCTCTAGGCTTGAGCGGCTAGGATCTGGTCGCTCTTGGCTTGAGCGGCCAAGCTTGGATGGCTTGAAAAGGCCCCAAATGAGTGGTGAGAACCACTGTTGATGCTTGGAAAGTCCAATATTATGTCTTATGATCTTATGAGTGTGTCTATGTAAGTAGCTCCCCTAAGCATGACATGATTTAGGTGTCTACAATGGTCACTTTGTTGATGACTTCTTTTTTACTATAAGGGAATAGGAGTAATCTGTTTCTAGTGCACTATATTATTTGAACACCTTTTTGCAAAGCCTTTGGTTCTAGCATACAATGGAGGAAGACCTTCTATTTTAGACAATATCCTTTGCTTATGTCACCTTGGCTTCAAGGGTTTAATTGGAATTGGATCCCTCAAGGAGAATTTCTTAAATTTTCTTGGTATTCCTTTTGCCTTTCAAGGCTTCCCTACTCAATGTTAGAATTATGTGCTCTAAAGAGTTGAAAAGAAACTTGAATTTTGGATTACTAAGAAGCTTTTGTAAGTAGATAAATTTTATATTTGATCTAAAGTTTTAGCTGCCACTCATGTATACTAATCCTCTCATTGGGTTCCTTCATAGGATTGCTATAAGAATCTTGAGAAACTCCTTCAATATTTTCTTTGGAATAATTCTTCTGAAACAAAGAAATTTCATAGAGTTGCATAGGATATTTGTTGTCTTCCCATAGAGTTTGGTGGAATGGGTCTGCTGGACTATAAATGATAAGGTATTGTTCTATGCTAAGTAGGTGGTCAGGGCTCTGAGGGGAGCTAAAGCTTAGAAATTTTTGGTTTGACATTTCATTTCCTCTAGTCTTCCCTTAAATCGTAGAGCATGGAGAGGGTTGGGTTTTCCATCTCTCATTATTGCTTCGATTTTTATCAATATTCTTGGATCCTTTGTTATTAAAAGTATCTGGAAAGCATGGAAAAAGCTCACTCCTTGGATCTATTGGAAAGGAGACAAATTTTGTAAAGGCTTATCCATAAATTCTATGAATATTTTGTGGTCCCTCGTGTTTCTTCACCAAGGTTCTCCCTTAGCTTGGGTGCAATGGATTCATGCTCAATGCTTTTTTAAAAATGGTATTGTTACAATAGTTGATTTCTTTTCTTGCTATACCATGGATTGGATCCCATGGAATGAGTTCAAATGCACCTTTAGGATGAATGGTGTAGATAAAGATACTTATAATTTTGTTATTGCTCTCACCCCTTTTTCTATGTTGCACAAGATTGGTGTGTGCTTGTTGTGTCCTTGGTGGTCAGACTAGAGATGGCATGTTGACACTCCTTTGCTTAATTATAAGGCTCATTTGGGGTATAAATGGTTATCTCCTCATCTTCCTATGGTGCCTAAGCTCAATCAACATTGGGACTTATTTTCTACAAGGACTAGATGAAATTCTAGATTTTAGAATGTTTGGGTTGCTTATGTTGAGCCCAAGCAATATTTTTTTGCGTGGAGCTTGCTATGTCAAGGTCTCCCCTTGGGAGAAAATTTAAATTACCTTGGAATTCATGATCCTAAATATCCTTTTTGTGGTCTACCCAAGTCTTGTACTCACCTATTTTGGCACTATAGTAGATCTAGGCAAGCTTGGAAATGGGTTCTTTCCTTTTTTTCCCATTTACAATTGCAAGAGTTTCTTGGCCCCAAGCTCTTCTTAGGGACTATTTTACTTTGTCTCTCCCACTTTTTGAGGTGTGGCAGGTTTTCAATATTAGCATGCTCTTTCATATTTGGAAGGCCCATAACATTTTTGTTTTTAAATAGAATACACCTTATGTCATTTTTACTCATGTAGATAAACTAGAAGTTTTTAATGACATGTAGCTACAAATATGTAGTCAAGACAATAAATTTACTATGGATTTGGATCACCTACAATTTCTTATAGCACAATGGTCCAATGCTTCATGTATAGTCAACTGGATCCCCCTAGAGCACTCTTCTTAGAAGCATTTTCGATCTTTCTCTTGTTATCAACCTCCATCATATGTAAGAAGTGATCCCATAGACAGGCACTGGTCCCAGTCCTCGCTAGTCAAGAAGCAACCTAATATTGATATCACTTGTTTGTCCCTCTAGGTTGGGGGGTGAGATGATATTCAACCAATTTCACCTAGGCCAGTTGTTGGTTGGAGCGACGTGGATACTGAATGCCTTAATGAGAATCATGATGCAAAGGGATGGATTCCCATACCATAATCACTATTAGTTTATGTAATACAGTACAATAGTCTATTTGATATGATTTATTTTATCAATGATGACTGGTAAACTTGTGTTTGTTGGCAGGTTTGTTTCTAAACCCTTGTCAATGAGGGTTAGTTTGATTTCCCATGGGGTGTGTTAATCCACCCACTTTTTTTATTGTAAATGTTGTTATATTAAACTAATGTAAATAGCTTTGTTCATCAAAAAAAAAATTAAACTTAGATCCTATTGTACAAGAAATAAATACTCATCAAATTTAATCTTTATGTAATTTTTTTTGTAATTTATTAGTATATTTAAACTAATTTGGAATCTAGGTTAATGCATAATGTGCACTACATATACCTATTTTACTTCTCTCCCAATGAAGTAATGAGAGCATTATAGATAATTTTTCTATTTCTCAATGAATATTCCAACAAAAATCTTAAGCACTCATGCTTTTCTATGTTTTGTGAATTTCTATAAGAAGAAAACATTTCACTTGTATCATGTGGGTTATCATTTAACTTACATTTATATGCATAAATTAATAGGCCAAATATCTAGTGTTTGATGGGTCAATAATAGGTCTTAGGATTAGAGGAATACAAAATTACAAAAAATATATTCTATAGAATTTGCGAGAAGTATTCACTAGCTATGCATTGGCTTTTACAAACAATATACATACATATAAATGTATATGTATACGTACACATACATATACTATATGTGCATGCAAATGGGCATGTGTGTATTTTAATTGGTTATATAGGATTAAAATGGGCCCCACCTATATTACTTTGTGACCACATAGTGGTATTACAATACCATTTTTTGGGTACTTTAAATTAACACAAACATAAGTGGTGTCACATGTTTACAAAGTGAACCCCTTGTAGCTAGGCACTTGATTATGCCATTAATATAAGAATGAGCTAATATTGTTAAAATTATTATGATTGATTAAATCCATATATAAAAATCAAAAATATTTGTAATCCCTTCCATTTACATTTATTTTAGTTACTTAGTCTCTATAGAACTTATTTGCAAAATATTATAGTCAATAGATAAATTCTTGATCCTTGTCAGTTGGCTTTGGGCTACTCTTAGATAAAATAAATATTCTAAAAATATTATTAGGGATCCTTTATGTATTATTTATTATTAAAATAAAATCCAACATTAGTTTTTATATCTCTATATTGCAATCTATAGATAATTAATTTATTTGTTGGCACAATCCATATGTATAATCCCTACAAAGTCATCTCTTTTTCTAACACATAATTCTTAAGGAAAGCTTTTATTTTGAGAGAAGTTTCACAAATCTAATGCAAATTATAAATGTGATGTTTACTATTATCATGTATAAATTTAATATTTTATGTTCATCTAGATATTTGACATTCACATGTTATTTTAGGTTTTTTTTTCTACCTTTCCATCATTGGATGACCTTAGGATATATTCCTCCCTATATTTATAGTAAAAGGATGCATCTATTTTCAATGAACTTGTTTCAAACATGACATGGAGGTACCTACACAACTAAGATATTTTGTTATTTTTCCTTCTATATCACATGCTATGTAATATGGACACTCCATATCATTCTTTATTGTTTCAATTCGCATGAAGATTTAAAAATAATCTAAGGTTGTCATCTAATAAAATGAATATTGATTGGATTATTATTTTCTTTCCTAATGTTTAGTTTCTCTTAATATTTCTCTTCCATGCTTACTTTACGCCTTCACTTCTACTTCTTTTTCTCTAAGAATGTTTTTTTTATATGTGTATGTGAGCATGCACAAGCACTATGTATTATATTTATCTAATTATTTCCTTGATATTTTTGAAGAAAACATTATAAGAGTAAAATTATTTTCTAACTTCTTTGCTTTCTATGCATTTATTTATTTTTTATTTCACTATGGTATTATTAAATTATGTGAAGTTTTTACTTTATATTTATTTGATTTAATTTGGATTTATCTTATATTTTGCACTTGATATTTATCCTTTTATTGTTAGTTAAAAATATTGCATATGAACTTGCCTAAGAGTACTACTTAGGAGACTTGTAAAACTTTAGTGCTCAAAGACATATTGCTACAAATAAAAAATATACAACCATATAATCTATTTTGACATATAAGTTAAAACAATATTCATAAATATAAATGAACATAAAAATAGACCCTAACAATACTAAGTACTTTATATATAAAAATTAAGATGCAAATATAGGAAAACCCACCCCCAAAATCTAGTTATCGTATTTCCTAACCATGGAGGTTGTTTAACATGTTAGGGATGCATCTCAAGTTCCCTTTCTTCTTTTGTAAGGACTTTAAATTTTCTCTTAAAATAGAATACATTATAATATCTTCAATTATGGGCCTAATCTATATGTGTAAAGCTACTTGATCCATTTTCATGTATATGATTGTGTAATTGATTTTTTCAATACTTTGTCTAGTCAACACTCCCTATATACATTATAATAGAAGTGTGAAATATAGGGGGATAGACCATCAATCCTTGTTTATACTCCTCCATAATAATATTGATTAAAAACCTCTTTTATATAAACTTGAAAAAGAGTGTAACCAACAATATTAGTATAATATACTAAACTAATATTGTTGGTTATATTATGTGGAGTGGAGGTTCCATAGGAGCGAGATCTGAGTAGTGACTTCGAAAACCCTATCGAAGCAATGATGACAATCCTAGTGAAGTAGAAATGATGATAAAACTAGTGGATCAACGACGTTAGAAGTGTGTGGAGTGGAGGTTCCATAAGAGGAGCGATATCTGAGTAGTGGATTTTAAAATCCTAGTAAAACAATAAAAGCATGCAAGGGCTTGATGAAGGATCAGGAGCTAGAATTTGAATTGTAGTAATCAGGATGGAAAATAGTAGGAGAGAGAGACTTTGAATCTATTTTGTGCAGGTTTGTGGAAGGGTAGTAGAAGCTATCAAAATATGTGGAGGTGGTGGCTAGCTTGAATGTGAATGTGGTAGTTCTAGATCAGCCAGATGGTGTGTTTAAAAGAGTTCCTAATACTAGCTTCATGGGTCCTTTGAGAAGCCAAGGATCATAAAATAGTAAGCTACGGGTTGGGTCCCATTCTCATGACCCATAGTTTTTCCCTAAAAACTCAAGCCTCAACATTTTGTATAGTGTGGTGATGTCTAATGATGCAAGGGAGATATTAAAATATATTTATAACATATTCCCTATGGGAAATACCATTAGCATCCTGAGTGAATTATTTAAGTTCACCATGGGTGATGGTAGTTACGACCTTGTGGGAAATTTCTAGGGGTAAGGCCATACTTGGATTCAATTTGAAGATGGATGCTAGTGAAGTGGAAACCTTTGGGTTCCATGGAAATTGTAGTGACCCCTAAAGCCTTTTTATATGAGATTAAACTACATAGAAGATGCAAATCATATACTAGGAGGAGGCCCTTAGTTCTATGGCAAAAGAGGTATGTTTTTACAAAAGCTAGAACCTAATTTCCATCCTCATACACAAAGGGTTAAATTTATGCCTCTGTGGGTTCGTATCCCTACCCTCCCTTACTATATTTGGCATGAAGATGTGTTGAGAGGTGTGGCCAAGGCTGTGTGGGATCTCCTTCTTATCAATCTGATAACCAAAGCCAAATCAAGAATGATGTACGTAAGAATGTGTGTTGTGGCAGATTTGGACGTGGATCTTCCCTCTTTTATCAAGCATATCTCATTCCTAGGTACTTGGGATCTATTAATTATTTATAAAATAGGCTAATCTAGTGCTCTAGCTATGGAAAACTAGGTCACCAAGTGAAGCAATATCCCCTTAAGGCACAAACAAAGAAGAAAAAGAGATTTGCAAGAATGAAATGGATCCAAAATGAGAACTTAGGTCGAGTCCCCCCAAATAATTTGGGTAGTAATTCCTCAAAGGTGGGGTAAGGAGAAGCTCAACCCTATATGGACAAGGTTCAAAAGTTAAATGCTTTTATGGAAGAGATTTTGCAACCCTCGAAATTGACCCTAACCAACCTGGTGGTAATTGAGAAGGTGTCTAAGGAGAAGAACATAGCTTTGAATCTTGGTGTTGCTGAGGTATGTTAGTTAGATATCATTTCTAAAACCAATATTTATAAGGTTTTTCTTCATAATTCCTTTGATGGGATTTGTATTGGTTCTACTCTTAAGGAGCTTGTGATTTAGTTGGTGACCCCTGAGGTAGGGTCTCCGATTAGCTCCCCAAAGACCTATTTGGAGAAAGGTTCTTTGGGTCCTAAAACCTAGAGATAAAGGAAGGGCAATGTGGATGTGGGTGTTGAGTGAAAGTTAGGAAATCCCCCTAACAAGTCTATGAGGAAGAGGAAAATGGATTTTGAGATTGCAAATGGATCTCAAGCTCTGCTCAAACTTGAAAAAGGAAAGGATGTAGGAGTAAGACAACTAAAGTTGTAATCTTTTTGCCAGAGTAACCATGGGGTTTTTGGATAAAGGTTATGCATATCAGTGAATCTTCACTAATTTTTTAATATTAGAATTTTCAAAAATAGAAATTAGCAAATTTAGGGATCTTGGACGTCGACCCATTCACTCAAAATTTTTAGGGGTCGACTTGTTGCACGTTGATAATAATTTTATTTATTTTTTAAAATTTTAGCACTCCCGCCTAAATCGAGGACCCTTTTCACCTTGAAATTATAAAAATTTTAAATTATCTTACCAATTTTACCTCTTATACCATTATATATAATTAACACAATAGTGATACTTTTTCATGTAAAACATTCAAACTATTAGAAAATAGAGTAGTAGCAATGAAAATTAAAACCTTCCAACATAAAAGACAAGAATTGAAAGATTCGATCTGTTGCAAAATTCCACCGAACTTTGATCGAGTGTAGAATTCCATCGAACTTTGATCGTGTGTAGAAACCAGTCGATCATTGATTGTATTCAAACTCTATTTTCCACTTGGAAAATGTGTGGACCCTCATTTGCACCCAAACCATAGCCAGATATATTTTCTACCCAAATTGAAATCCGAATATAGATCTACATCCAAATCAAAATCCAAACACATATCTACACTCGAAATGACTACTTGAGCCTGATTTGCACCTGAATAGGGACCAAACCTTGTTTTGCACCTGAACCAACTACTAGAGCATGATTTGCACTCAAACAGGGGTTGGATCCTATTTTGCACTCAAACCAACTATCAAAACCTAATTTGCACCCAAACAAGCATTATATCCTATTTTGCACTCGAACCTACTATTGAACCCTACTTTACACCCAGATAGGATTCAAACTCTACTTTGCACTATGACCGTATTTAAACTAATTTTTACAGTCAAACTATATCTAGATCATGCATCGATTGTGAAAAATAAAGGTACAAAATTTTACCTCTCTAAATTATTTTTAGAGAATATGATTTCAAAGAGTTGTAGTAGTAACATCTATTTTTTATTATAAAAATACAGGTTTTTATTTTGTTGTTTTCCTCTATTTTCCCTTATTATCCTCTATTCCACATGTGAGTGTTTTGATGCATTTTTTAGCTACCTGTCCTCTTAAGACACTATGATCCTCTGTTCTCTTATTTTTTAAGAGAATATGAGTTCAAGCAGTTGTAGGTTTTTCTTTCATTTATTGCAAATAGGTCAATGCTCTATTTCCCATGTTTTTCCCTATTTTTCTCTATTTTGCATGTGAGTGTTTTGATGCATTTTTCAGCTAATTGTCCTTCTCTTAAGGAAATGTAATTCTCTATTTCTCTTAAGACACTTTGATTCTCTGTTTCTCTTGATTTTTAGAGAATATGAGTTCAAGGAGTTGTAGTAGAAAGATTTACTTTTCTATCATAAAATTACAAATAGGTAAATGCTCTATTTCTCTAAAGACATTATGATTCTATGTTTCTCTTAAGACACTATGATTCTCTATTTCTCTTGATTTTTAGAGAATATGAGTTCAAGGAGAATATATTTTCCCCTATTTTCCTTTATTCAACGAGTGACTATTTTCATGGATTTTTCAGCTAGTTAACCTTCCCTTAAGACATTGTGATCCTCTATCTATTCCACTAATACTATGAGTTTCTAGGACATTTAGTACTATAATCTAATATTTCTCCACATTTGAATCTCTAATACTAGGAGTTACAAAAATTCCTATACATGGTTGCAGATTTGAATACATACAAGTGCTATCTCCAAAAAACATAATAGTGGCATGCACTAAAAAATCATGATAAAGCCTGACTAGAAATTTGTATGTATTTTCTACCAACCAACCATCTGTATATTCTAGTTACAATATTATCTTGAGGCCTTATAGTATTAAGATCTGTTCAACATTTTATTAATATTCTAAAATGAGAAACATTTTCTTTACAAGTAAAATGGCACCTACTAGCGATGGAAAGAAGGGAGGCAAATCTTCTACTGAAAAGAGTATCCTCAAATATTTTAGCCATATATCGAAATCCAATGAGCCATCGACATCTGTACAAATTCAAGGTACAATTGATTTTTACCTACTAAACAATTAGTTGTGTATTCTATAAATTATTTTAAATAATGCTTTCTTCCTCAAAAAGTTAATTTTTAGTATATGGCTCTGGCCATATTGCATGTTGATATGAATCTTTTTTCTATTTGTAAAATTTTGTTCTATTAAATCCAAAAATGATAAAGAATATTATTGTATGTAGAATACTCTATTGACCCTGATATACCTCCACTTGAAGATATTCCTCACCAAGAGATGCCTTCTAATGAAAATTCACTTAACAATGACATCCAACAAACACTTGAAGATATTCCTCAAAATGACATTCCACTTGAAAAAGAAAGTGATAAATCAAATACAATACAAACTTCTGGGGAATCTTCAAGCCAAAAAACTAAACATAGAAAGTTAACTAGATGGACTATTGGAAGGTCATTTAAGGTTGAATGGGCATCAACATATCCCTTTATAGAGCCAGTCCAACCAGAGAACAACAATGACATTCCAACAGAATGTAGATGCAAAATTTGTAGTTGGAAACTAGGTAAGGATCATAAGATGCAAATGAAGAAAGATACAATAGAAAAATATTGTGGGAAAGTTTATTCAAATGTTACAGAAAGTGATGGAACAATTAAGAAAATAGTTAGGTGGAAGGATGCATCAGAATGTATGCATGTTAGATATGCAATAGAATATGACAATGAATTGAAGCTACAACAATCTCTTGTTGAGAAAGGTGGAACGATTCAAGCCCAATTTCATAAAATTCATAAGACCACTTTAGCTTCAAAAAGTTTGTAGTTTGTTGTTGTATATAGTATTCTTAAAAAGGGTAGACCCATGTCCAATTTTATTGATTATAAGCACCTATTTCAACTAGTTGATGTGCAAAACCTTCCTAGTTCCCATTGGTCAGATCAAAGTGGTTGGGAAATGGTAAAATATCTATCATTGGTTGAGAAGGAGGACCTGAGGGAGAAAGTAAAACTTGCCAAATTCATTTCACTTTCAATTGATGAGGTGATGGTTGTGGACAACACATCTTGGATTTGCATGCATGTGTACACATTCCAAAATCATGTAAGGCAACCTAGTTTGCTAGCATTACATAAGATGGTGGAAAATAGTAATGCAGAAAATATCTATAATGTTGTTGTAACTAGTTTAAAAGATATTGCAAGAATGAATGATATAGAAATAGCCACAAAGTTAATATGCGTTGGAGCTGATGGTGTTGCTATAATGCAAGGACACAGGAATGGTCTTTGTGTTCGACTCTAGACATCTATCACCCCATATTTGATACCCATTCATTGCATGGCTCATAGAGTGAATCTTGCATATAAAATTGTGAGCACTTTTGAAAATGTTGCGAGAGTGGAAGACCTCATCCATGAAACACATGCTTATTTTTCATGTAGTCCAAAAAGGTTTGTAGAGTTTCAACAATTTGCACTAGGAGTTATAGAAGGAAAAAAATTGTTAAAATATGTGGATACAAGGTGGATTTCATTGTATCAACTTGCACATAGAGTTTTTATAGAATATCAATCATTAATGGGGTTTATGTACGCAAATCGTAGGGTAGTTGATAAGGCAAAATATTTGCTATACCATTTTACTGACTTGGAAACCCTTTTAACATTATGTGGTATTCTTCCAATGTTACAAGAAATGAATAGATTGATTAAACTTGCACAAGAAAGATCCATCTATATTGTTGATTTCATGAGGGTAAGAAAACAAATATGTATGATTATTGATAGGTTATATGTCTTCGAAGGAAATTTTATAGATCCCTTGTTTGATAGTTGGAGAACATTAACTAACATGAATGATCCAAAAAGCTTTTTGAAGTTTGACATCAATGATCATATTTGTATTAATGTTCATGGAAAGATGATACCTCTATATCATTTTGAAAGGTGGTCAAATATAGTTATGGATGATGTTGAACAAATTCCCATAACACACAATGGATTTGAAGTAGTTTTACACAATACTAAGATTAAATTGTTAAAAATAGTAAAATCATTGACAAGTGAAATAAGAGATCAATTTCAAAGAGATGAGTTGCTTGAGGCCATGGGTGTGGTTAACCCCATATTTTGGGGTTCTTCTATTGACTACAAATCTACACATGAGTCATTTATTAAATATATGGGCATACTTGTTAAACATTTCAATAAAAGTGTGGAAGTCAATGGTGTTGAAATCAAAGGTATTCTCAACAAAGAACTTTTAACACAACAATCATCACATTTTGGAATGATAATGGTTGATCAAACATCACTTTTGAGTAACTTTCATGAGCCTGGTTCCATTACACGTTTGTGGCAAAAATTGTATCCAAGTAGTGTCTTACAAGATATGATTGGTGAATATTTTTGTTTATATGAATTATGTCAAACAATGATTTTGGGATCTGTGGAAGATGAGAGGGTTTTTAGTGCACTATATTTTGTGAAATCTAAACTTTGTAACAAGTTGGATAAAAATTTGGAAAATTGTTTGAGAATTTATGTGTCAACATATGAGTTGGACAAATTTCCCTATGATAGAGCATTGGCATACTAGAAATCTCTAGCAGATAGAAGGGGTGTCACTAATACGGATGATAATGAGGATAATGATACTTGTAGTGATCACATAGTGCAGACACACACATATGCTATGCTTCAAAGTGGTTCTGGACAAGTTGAGGAGTGTTTGTTTCAGCTACCTCCATTGTAATTTTTACAAAATTTCACAACATTGATAAATTTGACTTTATTTTATATCATATTTCAAAATATTGTTATCAGATTTATTAGATTTCACAAAATTTGGTTATTCATAAATTTTATTTTTTATATCACATTGTTGTTTTAAAAATTGTATGTTTTATATCATACCATTCTTAGTGTCTTAACTACCTTCATTGATAAATCCTTATGTTTTATATCATAGTATTGTTAATGTATGAATATTAATGTATTGGCACAATTGAGTTCTTTTTTCTTTAATATAGTAATATTTCTTTTGTTGTTTGAGATTAATATAGTAAATATTATTGGATCATCATAAACTAAAAAAACAACACAAAATTATAAATGGAAACAACCATTGAATGATAGAAGACACAAAATTAGTAAATACCTTTTTCATTAATTCGATTAAAAATATATTACATTGTACAAAATTGTTGACTACAATATAAAAAATATGCAGTCAACTAGTAAACATTTCATAGTTTCTTAAATATCAGATTGGGGGTTTGCTACCTCAAATTCTCTTGGAGTTTCCAGTTCCTTTCCTTTTAGTCATTCCTTGACACCCTTTGCTGGTAGTGCTCCAGATCTAACTAGCCCTTCCTCTATTTTCTTGAAACTCCCCAACAATACAACTTCTTCTTGGGCTAGATCTTCTACACTGTTGAAAGCGGTTCTTTCCATTTTTGCTCATCTAGCATGAGATTTGCATCCTGGTTGAGTTTTTCCTTGACATATTTTCTTAAAAATTATTATACCTGACTTTGGCTTGCATTGTTTTCTTCATTAACATTGCATTTTTCAAAAATTTCTTCATCGTTGTGATATTAACTTCCATGCTTTTAACTTGTTTTTTTAAATTATCAAAATTTGATTGTAAAAAGAAAACGAAAACATGATTTAGAAGAGTTATATGGAAACATTTAACTTGTTTTGATAAAATATTAAAATTTGAGTGCAAAAGAAATAGAAAACATAAGAAAACATTTGCTCACCTCAACCACATCCCTTGCAGCCTCAACAACTACAACTTTTTCTTATCAAAATCCCATTGGTTATAATATGCTTGGGCTTCAACATTAATATTCTCAATTCTACTAACCATAATGTTTAAAATTTCATCATCATACAAAATAGTAGACTTCACTGATCCTGATGTAGCCTAATCTAGCAGACCACCAAGCTTTTCTAGTTCATTCTCGACCAGAGAAAAAATTGATTCTCTTTTAGAAAATTTTTATACTGAGCATTAATTTCCTTCATAAGGACCTTGGCCCGAAATTCCCACTCCTTCATCACTTCCAAATATTGAAGCACCACCTCTTTTATGGTTGCTTCACAATTTTCAACCATTAAAAAATTTTCATCAAAATTTACTATGTCATCCTCAGTTTGAGGATGAGGGTCATTTATTTGAGCAGATGATGATAATGTTTACTGAGCTATAGGGGCTTCTATTTGTTGTGCTTCTCCATGTGGATCTTGAAGCACATATATTGCCTTGAAGCCTGAAATATTGCCCTGCAATAGATAATCATCATCAAGTGGGATATTATCTAATCCCACACTTGAAACTTTTGGTGCCTATGTATTTGTGTTCAATGAAAAAGTTGGGAACACAGACATAGTCTCACTTGGTGTTCCCCTACGATCTCTATGAAAAATTTATTTTCCAACTCCAACCCGCATATGGCCTCTCATTTGTTTATCATTTGTGGTGGAGGTGGTAGTATCATTTGCTAACTTCTCACAGCTTGTTGTTGAGAGGTGCCTAAAAATAGTAAAAAATATTTTGTTAGAATTATTTAGAAAATAAAATAGAAAAAAATAAATATATGTTAATTCAAAGTAAATACACATTGATTTACCTAAAGACGATGAGATCTGATGTATTTGGGTGTCGATGGGGGTGGGGCGTAAGTCTGAAAACATATGAAAAAATTTAATAAAAATTATTATAATTTTAAGTAAACAAATATAGAGATAAAATATCAAAAGAGAAACTTACGTGTTGTAGGGGTGGCCTCACTAGATTCACACTGCACATTTTGTGCAAACATAGGTGCATGAGAACCCCCAAGAGAAGCAACATGCCTCAAACATTTTTGCAGCCTCTACAATGGTGATGCTTGTGACCTAGTGTCTTTAGAATCACTAGTGGCCTCTAGCATGTGACCCCTTATGGCAGCATCCTATTTTGTCCTTGTGGTGGCTGCCCTAGTCTGCATTTAGGTGCAAATAAAAATTAAAAAATGAAAACATGCTAAAATATAAAAAACTATTTGATGGTGAAAGATGGACTTATTACCTTCAACTCCTGGGGTGTCATGGCAATGCTCTATAGTGTTGGATGCACTACAATTGGTACAAGAGTATTTTGTAAATTATGAAAACTTTCATAATACAGTGCTAAAATATAATTAACAGTGCCCACCATGGTCGTTGAGCTCGTTTGGATGCCATGCAACTTTGTTCTGATGCGATCTGAAATATATGTGCACCAGTCGAACTTCTCATGGTGAAGACAATGAACCATATAGGCCAATGCCCAAAACTGAAGTTTCGTTCTTCCATGCACAATCAGTCTTGCTTGGAAGAACTCAATAATGACCTTCAGAGCTGGATGTTGAACAGAGGTGTTTGTTAACCCTCTTTTTGACTTAGAGGTGAAAGCTACAAAAAAAATTAGATGACAAATTACAAATTTTAAATTTTGAACATTAATAGAATCTAAGAAATGAGAATTATACCTGACAACAATTTCGTACAGAGATTGTAGGTCATCTCCAGGTAACCTCTATCATCTGGAGATAGCACGAACTTTGGTGTCACTGGAGGAAAATCCTTGTAAGGAAGATCTGTCAATCTCTGAATGTTTGTAGGTGTGATTGTAAATGATAGTTTTCTATTCTGTAATTGTAGATTCACTATGGCATGGTCATGGTCATAACCATCTATGATATTATGTAGAATGAGTTTATCTATCTTGAATTGGGGCATTGAAAGCAAGTTTTGCAAACCTGCATCATTGACCCATGAAAAGTCGTAACCTGGGGTGGTTAACATATCTAAAATTGTAGGGCAAGAAAGGTTCTTGAATACAATTTTTGCATAAGGGTGGAAGTGGTGGCCATTGCTAGAAGTTGTGGAAGTAGGAGAAATTGGATTGGGAAGGTTGCGGGGTAATGGTCGCTCGGGGAGGGTTTTCTCTGGTTGAGTGCAGTTGTAGAAATGAAAACTAAAAAAATGACTATCGATGCCTTTTTATAGATAGAAATGACTATAGGTGGACACGTGGCAACATGTCATTCGACATGCAAGGTGGGTGACCTATCATGTGACACATGGTAGTATAAACCCTGGTGCACCTATAACGACCCGCCCGTTGGACTTCCTAGAAAACATTAATTGATCCAAAGGTTCAATTAATACTTACATTTTAGCATTTACCAAGCCTTACTAATGTTGACAAGTATTAATAAAAAAATGGGTCTAATTGATAAAACCTAAGGGTTAGTAAACCCCAAGTATTCTACAAAATACCTAATTGAAGTTAATTTGGAAAGTTTGAATAAAATTGGAAAATCTGGTAATATTTTTAAAAATAAAAATAAAATAAGACTTTTGCAAAGGATTAATTTGGGAAATTACCCTCCACAAAAGTGACTTATTAAAACATAACCTAATTTATTAAAATTAGGTGCACCCTAAAAATCTGTCCAAATTTGAAAAGACCCCAAAAAGGACAAGGCTATAATTTAATAAATAAAAATATGTACATATTTGACTAGTGGATGAACCATTCTCCAAGGTCATATTTTAATAATAAAATGTACATATTTATCTAGTGGATGAACTATTTTCCATTCCACATAAATAGTAATGTTGCAGGCATTGCAGGTGCTTGGGAGAAAAGAGAAGACCAAAAATGAGCAAAGTACTCCACCTTACCTTCTCTTGTCTTGTCCCTAATTTTAAAAATGATAAAAAAATGGAATCCTACTACTTAGGTGAACTCCAAGAAGGTTCCTTCTAGTATTTTAATATTAAACTCACCCACTTGCTCATGAGGGAAGAAGAGCTGGGAAAAATCTATAAAAAGGGAGGCAAGCAATGGAATGAGGGAGGAAATATTAGGCTTAGGGAGTATGCTCTCTACCTTGGTAGATCAAAAACCAAAAGGCTTAAAGGAGTACTAAGATATTCAAAGGAATTTGGACATTATAAACAAACTTAAAGGGCAAGTTTAAGAAATTCTTGGGATGCTAAGCAAGGAAAGGGGACATAAAGAGGATAAAATTGGAGGGATTTCATGGCAAAGAGGATGACTCAAATATTACATTCAGGTTTGATCCTGCCTTTGCTTTGTTCCTTAATAAAGTTCTTATGATTTAGTAGAAAGTTGTGATGGTTATACCTATTATTGAATTTAACCCTTTATATTTGAATATATTGTACTCTAATGAAGGTGTGCCTTTAATTAAAATGTGTTTTGATCATGACTAGTGACTATGTTAGATTAAATCCTCAATGCTATATTCTATTCTTACCACAAAAATTTAACGTATTAAATATCTTAATGCTTTACTTGGTAAAGTAGGCCATTATATTAAATCCCATAGAAGGCTATTAATTTAAATTCATAATGCCTTATTTGGTAAGAATTTATTTCCCAGAGAAGCTAGGCTCCAAGTAGCCATGGGCGGCTACCTAGCCAGTAGAACATCACCGCCACCCACTAGCGAATAACCCTCTTTGGCCTCTGATAGGTGGCTATTTCTTGTAGGACATAAAATTTATTTTATAAACCGTTAAGCCTAAATCATAGTGAATACAATATTTATCTTGTGCTATAAAAACATCTTTGGTAGTCGTGTCAAAAACACTAAAGTGTTGACCAATATGAATGGTTGCCTAATCAATCACCTATGCAACTGCAATTGTGAAGCTTGTGGAGGATTCATAAGCCTTCCATGGTTGGAGGTGGTCTTGGGTTCAACACTGTAAATTGTTGTCTATAAAACTTCCCACTGTTGGTGGAATTTCTTATTCAATCCCACAGGCCCTTGTCATAAAGTGAAATTGCATTGGGGATTAAATGTTGAGATTGAAATCAATGGTTCTATGCTATAACATGAGAATAATCCATCCACATTTATAGTCAGATGTCCACAAGACTAACCCCCCTCTCTGTTACAATCATATCCACATCTGTTAGTCATTGATGAGTTGGGTATCTATCTAGTTATCAATCTAGCTAAAACCACCTTTGAAAGTGATTGGGTATCTACCTTGCACTAAATTGTTATTTGCATCCTATTTAGCTAAAAGTGTCACCAATGGATTATTATCTATCGCTCAATGTTGAATGTAAAATTTTACCCTTAAAAAAAACTCTCATTCGATAGAAAATTCGTACCCTATGTTCACATTTGAATGCTCTGAGTGGTGGGTAACCGCCATAGGCAAAATCGTCTATACCAAGTTTGATTTATATATCTCAATCATAGAATCAGAGGGTGAATCATCATAAATGGGATGCCAAAACCTAATTGTGCTTTACCATGGTTTAGGTAAATTTTTTTGAATAACCTTTAAACAAGGGTTACCTCCCATATCACTATGACCATAGCTTCAAGGATACATTAATAGTGGTCACATGTGTCGGTTGAGGTGCTATAGGTGTGTCTTTTGGACACATGGTGCTCGATAGTATAAACCTACTTTTAAATTTGAAATTTCCATATGATTGATTTTGGAGCAATAAAGTGAAAAGGGTTAAGGTTCATTGTGTTAGATAGCCAAGCGCCTACGCGTTTGGCCAAACTATACCGACCTCTCTAGCCTTCCTTTGATGGACCATTGTGAGCTCGACATGTGGCAAGATTCCCCCTCAAATTTTAATGGGCGGTTAAGGTTATATATGCTTTGTTTTCTATGAGATGCATAACCACACTGTTGTGGTCATGCTAGGCACAAAAAAATTTTGGCTTGAAATGACCGTTATGGTCATTGTGGTCAAATGGTAATAAAGGTGTAATATTGTTTACAAGGTCATTGTGTTAGAGTGTAATCTTGTGTGATAGATTACAAGTTTGATTTGAATTTAGGGGTGTAATCTTGTGTGATAGATTACAAGGTGGATTTGTAATCTTGTTTGATGGATTACAAGGTTATTTTATGATTATGAGGTGAATCATGTTTTAGGTTGTAATCTTTCTCAATAGATTACAAGGTTAAATTGTTATTAAGGTTGTAATCTTGTTGGATAGATTACAAGGTCATTTTGTGATTAAGGTGTAATCTTGTGTGATAGATTACAAGATTGCTTTGTAATGTAATCTTGTGTGATAGATTACGGGGTTAGTTTGTAATCTTGTGTGATAGATTACAATATTGATTGGTGTTTAAGGTTTAATCTTGTTTTATAGTTTACAAGGTGACCTTGTTTGGTAAGTTACAGAGCAAAGAATATGTAATCTTGTTTGTTAGATTAAAAAGGTAAAATTTGTAAGAACTCTAGTACTACCATATAAATGATCTTGTTAATGGATTATAAGAACTATAATAGGATATTATAGTTTCTTGTAAAGGAATAGAGTGATGGCTGGTAGCTCTGGTTTTCAAACTGTTGAAGGCGGGAAGGCTTTTTTTCAAATTTTTGGTAGGCGGGAGGATGGCCCTCTCTCTGTTGATGCGGATATTTCTCTATCCTCCGCTCATGAGGTGGGCTCCATTTGCCCCCTTGGGATTGGAACCGGGCCTACTCAATCTGTTGAAGGAAATGCGGTTGTTTCCAATGTTGGTCCCACTTCTACGCTAGTTGGCATTTCCTCCTCCTCCTCATAGGTAGTGGGCTCCACTGAATCTCTTAAGGACCAGATTTGTGAAATTCATCTCCAATCCTCAAGGCGGGAGGAAGATTCTAAAACCTCTGGGCATTCAAATGATCAGTTTCAAGTGGTTGCTGACAAGGCAGGGCTTCCAGGGGGGAGAATGTTCCTTTTAATCCCAAGCCTTCATTTGCAAAGGTCTTGGGTGGGCCTTCCTCCTCTTCCTTCTCTCCTCCTCCATTTGAGGTTTCTGGGAACAGGGTCAAGATTCCTGCTGATATCGCCAAAAAATTCATTGTTGAAGAATCCTTTTCCTTGGTAGGGAAAGTGGTTGGAGGTAATCCAAATCTTGACATCATCAGGCGATGGGCCTTTTCTCATTGGAAAGTTCATGGAACCTTGCAAATTGTTGGTCTTTCCAGGGGTTTTTTTGGGGTCCACCTCAATACCCAAGAAGATGCTGGCCACATTCTATCTGGAGGACCTTGGTTCCTTGGGTCCAAGAGTGTTTTTTTGATGAAATGGAATCCCGACTTCAACCAAAAATGCAAAGCATTAACTTTGCACCTATCTGGGTCAGATTTCCAAATTTACCTTGGCACCTTTGGCGGGAATCTATTTTCAAATCCATGGCTTCGACTATTGGAGATCTGCTTCTCATTGACAAAGTGACTCTTTCCAGATCAAGAATGCATGTTGCTCACCTTTGTATTATGGCCAATTTAGATTCTGCTCTTCCTACCTTCGTGGAATTAGAACTTGGTTCATCAGTCTTCAAACAAGCCATTGAGTATGAAAATAAACCTCCTTTCTGCATTGAATGCCGATCTCAGGGCCATCTTCATGTTCATTGTCCTTCTCTCTCTAAGAATGTGGCCTCCTCTGAGTGACAGAATGATCCTATTTCTATGGCTAAGGAGAATGCCTTTCAAGTCTCATCAAAGAAGGATAAAAGGAAATTTCTTCCATCCAGAGGAATAAGCTTCAAGCCTACCAAAGAATACAGAATCAAAGAAGGACATAACTCTGCCCCTTTCATCAATTCCCCTGATGAGAAAGGGAAAAATATTTCTTCGGCAAATGCTTCCAATGAGGTCAGTCTTTTTTCTCACCCGTTTCAATTTCAAATTCTTGCGGATTTAAATTCTGAGGATTTTTCCAATCCCAATCCTCCTTTGGATCCGAAGAATCTCATTCAAGAACCATCCTCTGAGCCAACGACTGAGAACCCTGAACCTTTGGCTGAGGACCTCTCTCTACAAGATGACCAGCCTTTGATAGAAGATGCTTCTATTCCTGCTTCCTTCTTCGAACCTGTCAGTCCTGTGATCCAACGAATTCCCTCTTCCACCTTTAGTCCCAAAATTCTTCGGAGCCAAAAGAGGTCTCCTATAGATTGTGGAATGGAAAAAAGAGGGGAAGACCTTCTCATTCTGATCAAAGGAATCAAGATGCGCATGAAGATATTGCTAATGGGGTTCAAAAAACTCTGTTTTCTACTAGAATCAATATCTCCAAGGAAGAAACAAAGTGCACCAAACCTCCCCAACCACATGGAAAGGGAGGCAAAAAACTATCCAAATCCTCCAAATGAAGATCCTCTCATGGAATGTGAGAGGCCTTAATGGTATAGCCAAGCAACGGCTAGTTAAATCATTAAGGAAAGAAATCAGACTGACTATTTTTGTGATTCAAGAATCTAAAATTAGTGAACCTCTTGATAAAAATATTTGTAATCTTATTTGGAAAAATAGTGATTTCTGCGCTTGCAATGCTAGAGGTGCTTCTGGAGGCCTCCTCTGCTTATGGAATCCTTCTCTTGTGAAAGGAAATATCATCCATTCCAATGATGAGATTTTGAGCATTCATTTCTGTGATCAAGACAACAACTGTTCTTGGGTCCTAACCAATATCTATGCTCCTAATTCCATTTCTAGGAGATCCAATATGTGGAACACTTTATCTTCTATCAAGAATGCTTTCTCTAATCTGCCTTGGATCCTTATTGGTGACTTCAACACCCCTTTGTTTCCTTCTGACAAAAGGGGAGGAGTTGGGTCCTTTTCTAAAAGTATGGAGGATTTCCAGGACTTCATTAATGGATAGAATTTGATTGATGTCAACTTGAAAGGTAATCAGTTCACTTGGTCAAATAGAAGGACTGGATCTCAGCTAATCCAAGTTAAATTAGATAGGGTGTTGTTCTCTCAGGAAGCCTTTGACAACTAGGGAGATGCCACTCTTCAATCACTCCTTAAAATTGGTTCTGATCATAGTCCCATCCTTTTGGACACAAATAATCCAAAAATTTACAAAACCCCTTTCAGGTTCGAAGCAATGTGGATGCAACATCCTGATTTTAAAGAAAGAATCAACCAATGGTGGCAAACTGACATTCAAGGAAAACCTTCCTACATTCTGGCTCAGAAACTCAAGATCATTAAAGAGAATATTAAAGTATGGAACAAAGACATATTTGGTAACCTTTTCCATAATAAGCAGGATGTCATGTTGAGGCTCTCCCTAATCAAAAAAACAATCAGGAGAATGGTGATTTCACTGCTGAAATCAAAAAAGAAGAGAAGGAACTGTTAGCCAGATATCATAATATTCTTCAATGTGAAGAAATTTTTTGGAGACAAAAATCCCGTGACTTATGGCTCAAAAAAGGGGATTCTAATACCATATTTTTCCACACTTCTACTATGAGACACCGCAACAATAACAGAATTAAGGAAATCCATACCCAGGAAGGAGAAATTATCAATGATATCAAAGAAATCAGGAAGGAAGGCATCTCCCATTTCACGCATCTTCTTCAGGCTGAGCATAGACCAAACTCACAGATGGCAAAATATTTTTTTCTCCAGTTCATTCCTCATCTCATATCTGATAGTATTAATAATAGACTCACAACTACTCTTTCTGATGAGGAAATTAAAGATGCTCTATTCTCCATGGATCCTGACAAAGCTCCTGGCCCAGATGGTTTTTCCCCAAGGTTTTATCAAGCATTTTGGGATCTTGTCAACAAGGATGTTTGCCAAGCCATAAGAGAAATCCAACACTCTAAAATCATTCCAAGAGGCTTCAATTCCACCTTCATTGCATTAATTCCTAAAAATCCTAATGCTTGTAATTTTAATGATTTCAGGCCAATAAGTCTTTGTAATGTCATTTATAAGATTTTAACAAAAGCCATCACCATCCGCATGAGGGAAGTCATGCCTTTGATTATTAATCAGAGCCAAGGTAGTTCTGTCAAAGGTAGATCCATCCTAGATGACATTATTTCAGTTCATGAAGCAATTCATTCAGTTTCAATCAACAAAAAAGTAGCCTTTCTTCTCAAGCTAGACATGAATAAGGCCTATGATAGACTAAATTGGGATTTCCTTTTTGCTATTCTCAACAAGTTTGGCTTCCATCCTGAATGGATTGCTCTAATCAAAGGGTGCATCTCCTCTGCTTGGTTTTCAGTCCTCATTAATGGCTCTCCTGCAGGATATTTTCAAAGCAGTCGAGGTTTAAGGCAAGGAGATCCTTTATCTCCTCTCTTATTTATAATTGTTGTTGAGGCTCTGGGAAGAGCAATTATTGAAGCAAAAAATGTTGGTCTCCTCTCTGGAATTCAAGCAACTTCCCAATGCGATCCTATCACACATCAACAATTTGTTGATGATACTCTGTTGTCTACAATTGCCTCTATCAATGAAGCTAAGATTATCAAGAGGATACTCTTCCTTTATGAGCTTGCTGTAGGTCAAAGGATTAATTTTCAAAAGAGTAAACTTTACTTCCTCAATACTCCTCCAAGAAGATAGAACATCATTGCTGACATCCTTAATTGTTCCATAGCTTCTTTGCCTTCTACCTATCTGGGTTTACCTCTCTTCACTGGGAATGTCAAAGACAACTTATGGGACAATGTCATTGAGAGGTTACAAAAAAACTCACTACTTGGAGAAGCAATATTTTATCTCAAGCGGGGAAAATTACTCTCACCATGGCTTACCTCCAGAGTATTCCTGTTTACTTCCTTTCTTTGTTCAAAGCTCCAGTAAGTATTTATGACAAAATGGAAAAAATTCAAAAACATTTCCTCTGGACAGGATCTGAAAATAAGCACAGATTTCATTTGGTAGCTTGGGATAAAGTGTGCAAACCTAAAGAATGTGGAGGATTAGGTCTGAGAAGAATTTATCCTCTCAATATTTCCCTTCTTGCTAAGCAAGCCTGGCGGTTGATTTCTAATGAGAATGTTCTTTGGGTCAAGATCATAAAAAGGAAATATCTTCAGGGATCACATTTCCCTCATGGGGAGGCACCTTCATCCGGTTCAGCTTTTTGGAAGGCTATTTGCGAAGCTCGATCCCTTTTGATCAAAGGACTAAGGTGGCAATTTGGTAATGGCACTTCTATTTCCTTTTGGGATGATAAATGGATAGGAGATCAACCTCTCAATCAAAATCCTATGTTTCAAAGGCTGAGGAATAATACAAATCAATTGGTTGGACCTTTAGCGGTAGATTTCATCTCTTCTACAAATGGTCATAAACAATGGAGAAGGATTAACATTCCTAATTTTGAAAATGAATTAGCCTATTTGTACAATCTTCTTTCTACTATCAAAATTCCTTTACATGACCAGACTGATTGTCCTATTTGGGAACCTACTGATTCTAGAGATTTCATGGTCAAATCAGCTTACTTGCTCTCTCTTGACAGTATTGATACTCCCATCCCTTTCAAGCTTGTCTGGACTAAGTATTTGATTTCGAAGATTGCTTCCTTTTCCTGGTTATGTATTCAAGATCGCATCCTTACCACTGAAAATCTTATAAAAAGAGGTATTCTTTTGCCTAATAGATGCCATATTTGTCATTCTGATTGGGAATGCACTCCTCATCTCTTCTTATTTTGTTCCTATTCAAGAATGGTGCTTAACAAACTTTTCCATACTTTCAAGATTGCCTGGGCCTGTCCTCCTTCAATTGTTGATCTATTCCAACAGTGGCCAATTCCTTTCAAAAATCCCATACTCAGAGGACTTTGGAAGTTCTGTTTGCATCATTTCCTCTGGCAGATATGGTTAGAATGCAATAAAAGAATCTTTGACTTGAAGGCTTTGGATGCCAACATTATTGTCAAGCAAAATCATCCTTCATGCTAAGGAAAATGCCCTTGCTGCTCCTTTTGATCCTTATCCTTGTTCATCCTTTGAGAAGGGCATCTTAAAGTCTTGTGATATTTGCATTGATGTCCCAAGGCCTGTTACTCAGCCTTCGTCTAGAACCAACATCAAATGGCAACCTCCTCCCTTTGGGTGGGTCAAGCTTAATTTTTACGGGGCTGCAAAAGGCAATCCTGGCATTGTAGGGGCTGGAGGAATCCTCCGTGATCACAGTGGCAATTCCATATTTGCCTTTTTCGAACCATTAGGAATCCAATCAAATCATTCTGCTGAAGCTAAAGTTGTGTGGAGAGGCCTTCAATTTCTAAAGGACACTCCAAGAAAAGTCATTGTTGAAGGAGATTCTCTTAATATCATAAATTTCCTTAAAAATTCCAAGCCCAGTAGCTGGAGGATCAGGAATCTCATCGAGGAAAGTAAGCAAATTCTTAGTCAGCAAGTCAATGTTGTGGTTCAACACATTTTCAGGGAGGGCAATTCTATCGCTGACAAATTAGCCAACATTGGAGTCAACGCGCAAGGTTTGATGACCTGGATGGATGTCCTCCCCAATGACGTGGCTGAGTTGGCAAATCATGATCAAAATACCATATGCCATGATGAATCTCGAAATCCTTAATTTTTCTATTACCAAAAATCTTCCCTTTTTCGTGATTCATAGGGCCCATATCCAAAGTTCCAGAAAGTTCCAAAATAGAGATTTTGTTCATCATTCTTATTATTCTCCTTTGAAAAGGGGTTCCATGTTGATAATTTCCAATTCTTCGCCACCTATTTTTTATGCCCCTTCATTGTTGATAATCGTTTCCATGAGGAATTCTGATGCCATGTCCACCCTAATTTTAAATCATTTCAATCTCGTGTGGAATGATGCTTGTAATTTTACCTTTTCGAGAACCTTGTCTAAATGCTTTACCTTTCGCATTCTCCCGAGGCTTTCTCGAATGTACATCCCAATCCCTTCTGGGTTTTGTGCCTATTTTTGCCATTGGCCCTATCATGTGAGTATCACCAGAAGATCCATCTTCATTGGGACGGTGTTTTGCCTTTTTATTCCCACCCATTTTCATCGACTTTTTTTGTGCTATGCCCAATGCTCTAACCATCATTATCCTTTTTGCCAAGGGTTTCTTTTTTGGCCTAGCATTACTTTCTATTTAGTCCTCCTGTGGTCTTCCCAACAAATATACCATTCCATCTCTGTTTCTTTCGATCTGTGTCTTTATTCACCCAATTACCGTCCTTCCTTATTTTCCTTTGTCACCATGAAGGAAGGAAAAGTTGTTTTCATCGAGCCTGAAACTGTTGATTTGGATTCTGTTTCTACTGATATGTTTAAGGATAAGCATGGGATCATCAATTTCTTCAATCTGTTTAGCGGGGTGGATGACAAGATTACTAAGGCGTTCATGACAACCTGGGATAATGGGTTGGTCTCCATCCACGGCGTCCAGTTCCAAATTTCCTTTGAGCTGTTGGTGAACCTGATAGGGCAAGACTTGGAAGGAAAAATCATCAGAAGAAATAAGCACAACTAGGAGGTGGAGTTGACACTCTTCGAGAAAAATTCACCCATCCACAAGAAGGTAAAGAAAGGTTTGTTTCGCCATGACTTGTCAACTCCCTGGAAAGAAATCCTTAAGCCAATAATGCAATATTTTACCTGTGACAATCCTGAGTCTCAATTATGTTGTTTTCATCTTGCATTTGTTAATCATTTTTGGGACTCAAAAATGATGAACATTCCCATTGCTCTATTCTGGTCCATGGACTATACCATCACCACCAACCATTCCAAGAAGGATGAGGCCAAACCTTGCCACCAGGGTCTTTTCAAGGTCCTTTACAAGTACCTCCTTCTGCAATTCCCTTCAGGTAATCTCCCTACCCCTAATTCTGACGAGGAGAATTCATCCTCAACCTCGAGCCCTAAAACCTCCAAATCCAAAAGAAAAGAGAAAGGGGGCAAATCTATTTCCGAGTTCTCCACTAGAAAGAAAGCCAAACTTGAAAAGACCCCTGTCCGTAGTTCCCAGAGGCTAAAACATAAAGAAGCTATCAAAACTCCTCCGTCCACCTCTGTAAAAACTCCAAAGGACAAGTCTAATTCTCCTGACCTTGTCGAAAGGTATCTTCACAAGTTGGTTGTGCATGCTACTTCTGCCACCATTGACCATCTTGAAACTGCTCACTTGGCCATTGGAAAGGTGATTTCAACCCTCAAAGAGCAGCGCCATGCACTTAGCCTTTTGTTCTTCTATGACAATTTCAAGAATATTTCTACCCTAGCTGGTGCTGAGGTGTCCTTCGACACCAAAACTGATGTCAAAGATACTGTAAATGATGAAGATGTAATGGAGATTGCTAAGGAGGCTTGCATCGTTGTTCCCAAAGATAGCAAGGAGATTTCTATGAAAGATACTGGTCCGAAAGGGGCTGCTTCATCCCTCATGCAGCTGGATACTCCTCTTGATGACTAATGGTTCTTCCTCTAGTTTCTTGGGTCCTCTACGGTGGTGGATTGCATATTTTTTGGTTCCTTTTTGGTCGAGGACCATTCCTTTTTGAGCTCTGATGTTTCTCTTAGTGCCTGTTTGTTCAAGGTTGTTGAATCATTTTAGTTTGAGGTGTAATTTTGAGATTGTATTTTGTTTCATCTAGCAATTTTTAGTGTCTTTCTCCTGTTTATCCTTTTTTATCCTCTAAATATCCTCTATTGTACAAGGCGTTAGGGCACCTTTCAAATGCCCTGGTTTCAATAAATTTATTAATCTACCAAAAAAAAAGAACTATAATAGGATATGGTGGAAATTGTCTAAGTGT
Organism: Wollemia nobilis; assembly: GCA_028583015.1. Classification (NCBI taxonomy): domain Eukaryota; kingdom Viridiplantae; phylum Streptophyta; class Pinopsida; order Araucariales; family Araucariaceae; genus Wollemia; species Wollemia nobilis. The sequence continues at coordinate 11,119,326 of JAQPPZ010001925.1, forward strand.
GAAACAAGAATGTGGAAGGTTAGATGTGGGATATAATCTTGGAGAGAGTATGGGATCTCTCCATGTGAGGTAAAACTTTAGACAAATTTTGTACCATATTGGGTTATGATGACATCTAGGTTGGAGAATGAACGTGGGATTCATTCTCAAGGGAATTATGGAATTCCCTCTTGGTAACTGATTAAAATTCTCCTTAATATGTAACCAATGATCTTTCATAAACATGTAGACATAAGAATTTGTGAGATTCTTATTTATTGCATTGATGGCTTAGAGAAAGGAAATGTGGCATTTCCTTAATTGCATCATTGTTAAAATAAGGAACAAGTCGGTTCCTTTTATTGCATAATGATTTAGAAAAGGAATTGCGGGATGCATTTTCTATACTTTTAATTATGACAACTTATTTTTATAAAATGAGAGGAGAAACATATTTTGGAGGTTGGGTTTATTCCCCGTGAGGGTTCCCAGGGTATATGTTGTGTACTATTTATGGATTACAAATTTTGTTAAGCATGGATGTTGTATTTACTTTCTAGGATGATGCTATCTAGATACATCATGGATATTGAATATGATGAAAGAAGTAAATGCTATTTACTTTCTAATGAGATGATGCTTTTACATTCATGTAAGATGATTATTAGAATGTTGTATGATGTAATGTTTTGTTAACAAGCAATGTTCTATGGTTAATGATTATAATATATGATGCCTTTGTGCTTTCTAAAGAATGGCTCTTTTATTATGATGGAATGGTTTACATTTGAAATCAAGTGAAAGTATTGATATGAATAAAGTAATCTTCATGTGTTGTTTAGATGATACATGCATGATATTCCGCTACAATTAATGAAATCAGGAGGATGGATTGACATAACAATCAATTGATTATGTAACTAAAACTCCTAATAAAGAAGTATAAACAGTTAAACCAAAGTATCATACATATAATGATGGGATGAAAGGTTTGATAGGAGTTGGTCACTCCTATCATGAGATTTGACACTGACCATGTCTTAATTCTCTCAATTACTTCCTTCCCTGCATGGTGTTGATTCAAGCATACTTGGTTGTAACTTAACATGATAAATATGAACAAAAAATTATATCTCAGGTTTAGTTGTAAAGTGGGTTGTTACAGTACCTGGTCTAAATCTAGACTCAACTTTACAATCGGACTGCACACAAATATTGTTTTGCAATCGGTTTATGACATGATACTATTTTGCACCCAATTTGAATATGGTTCCTATTTTACACCTAGTTCTTATCCGAACCATGTTTTGCACAAGGTAAGCATTTGGATCCTATTTTACAACTAAATTGCTTACGAACAATGTTTTATATTCGGTTTATGACCGAACCCTATTTTTCTATTGACCTGTTTTGCATTTGGTTCTTACCTTGGTTATGTTTTGCAATTAGTTTGCATCTGAATCATGTTTTACAATCAAACAACAATTGAATCTTGTTTTACAACTGGATAGTAGCCAGATCCTATTTTACAACCAGAGAGCTTATGGATCTTGTTTTGCACCTGGTTCTTATTTGAACCTTGTTTTGCACTCGATCAGCATCTGAACCCTATTTGGTAATTAGATAGCTTACGCACCTTTTTTTGTATCTGATTTACTACCATATCTTGTTTTATACCCAACCCAAATTTGGTCCCTGTTTTGCACCCGATTTTCATCCTCACCATGTTTTGCAACTGGACCGCTTACAAAACTTGTTTTGCAGTCGGGTCGCTTACGAATCCTATTTTGCACTTGGTCATTATCTGGACCTTATTTTTCACACATTCAGCATCTGAACCCTATTTTACAACCAAAAAACTTACGGACCCTATTTTGTATCTAGTTTACTATTAGATCCTATTTTGTGCCCGTCTCGAATTTGGATCCTATTTTACACCTAGTTTTCATCTTGGCCATATCTTACACCCCATTGGCATCCATATCCTATTTTACAACCAGACCACATCCAAACCTTGTTTTGTAGTTGGATTGCTTACAGACCCTGTTTTGCACCTGGTTCTCATCTTGATCATGTTTTGCACCTGCTTCTCATCCAGACCCTTTTTTGCAACTGGATTGTGGTCGGGCCATATTTTGTAACTAGTTTACTATCATACCCATTTTTGTAACTAGTTTACTATCATACCCATTTTTGCAACCAGTTTACTTTAAAACTATCAAATTCCCTATTGTTTTACAATTTTTGGTGAAAATAAAGGTAATTTGCCATGTCTCCTATATGAATTTATCTAGGGTTTGCCTTGATTTCAAAATTGATTCACCTTATATTTATAATTATATTTAGGGTCTAAAACCTTATGCATAACCCTAGTATGGAGGAAATAATATAATTCTAAATCTCATAAATAAAGTGCCTCTCTTGGAATGTTAGGGGCCTAAATGGGTTTTCTAAACAATGGGTGGTCGCTTCCCTACATAAAGAAATTTTGCTTGATATTTTTTCCTGTAAGAAACCAAGTTGGATGGTTAGGATATATAAGTTGTTAGAAGAAGGATTTGGAAAGAAGCCCATTTTGCTACAAGCCCATTCAATGGTTCCTTTGGAGGACTTCTTTATCTATGAGATACCAACAAGTTTGAGGGCTCGATAATTTCTTCCTCAAATAGGATCACTAATATTCTCTTCTTCAACAGGGAAAGTAATAAAAGGTGGGTTATAACTAACCTGTATGTGCTGAACTCTAGGTCTAGTAGAAACATACTATGGTAAACTCTAAGTTCCATGAAGAGGATTTTTTCTTAAGAAGCTTGGTTCCTAGCAAGGGATTTTAATTCCTCTATTTTTTTGGATAAAAAAGGAGAGAAATCCCCAATCACGAAAAGCATGGAAGAGTTTACATATTTTATGAATGGCAATGAGCTATTGGATGTTGAGTTGAAGGGTTCAAGGTATACTTGAAGCAACAAGAGAGTGGGTAACTAGCTCATCTATATTAGGTTGGACAGGGTTCTTGTCTCCAAGAAGTGCCTTTTGTTGTTTGGGAATCTGTCTCTCTATTCTTTACTTAGAATTGGCTCCAACCATAACCCCTTCTCTTCTGAAGTGGATAAGGAAGAAACCAAATTCCCCAAGCTATTCAATTTTGAGGTAATGTGGTGCTTTCATCCTCATTTGGAAGATGAAATCAAAAACTGATGGCCGACAAGGGTCCAAGGCTCTGGTTTTTCCAAAATTGCTAGAGTTGTTAAAAATGACCTTAAACAATGGAATAAAAGGGTTTTGGGAATGTTTTGCAAAAGAATAAAGACCTAAAAAATCAAATGAAAGCTATTAAATCTAAGATAAAACTTGAAAATCAATCTCAAGATATTAGATATAGAGAAAAGGAGGTGCTAGCCGAATTTCATAACAATATTACCAAGGAGGAATTTTTATGGAAACAGAAGTCTATGGAACTTGGGCTAAAGGAGGAAGATAAAAATTCTATTTTTTTTACATTATGACCTTGAATCATAAAAGCGCCAATAGGATTAGAGAAATTCAAAAAGCTAATGGATCCAATGTTACTCACATTAATAATATAAGAGCTAAGGTTGTGAAATATTTTAGAAATTTCATCAAGGTGGAAGAGGTTTCTAATTGAGGAAGCCCAAATAAGCTTCTTGGTAGTATTTCTAGCCTTGTCATAGCTAATATGAATAAATTCCTTGTCTCTCCATTCAGTGATGAGGAATTCAAAGCTACTATCTATGCGATGGAAGGAATGAAGACTTCAAGTCCTAATGGTTTCCCATCCTCTTTTTTCTAGAAGTATTGGTATATTATGGGGAAGTATATTGTTGACACTTTTTAGGAGGTCCAAACCACCAATCATATCTCATTTGGAGTGAATTATACATTTTTAACTCTAATTTCTAGGACTATTGGTGTAAAGGACTTTGGTACCTTTCAACTTATATAAAATTTTGACAAATGCCCTTGTTAACAGATTAAGACATTTTCTTCTAGCCTTGATTGATTCAGCCTAAAGTGGATTCGTTCCAAGGAGATAGATCCTGGATAATATCATAGTTATCCATAATATCCTTCATTCAGCTGATAAAAGTGGTAAAGCTGGTCTTATGACATGAACAATGCTTATGATAAGGTTTTATGGGAGTTTTTGTTAAAGGTTTTGGAAAATTTTGGTTTTTTCCAAAGTTGGATAAAAATTGTCTATGCTTGTATCTCTTCTACCAAGTTTTTGGTCTTAATAAATGAGTCCCCAATAAGTTATTTTCAAGTTTGAGAGGCATTCGCCAAGGGGACCCCTTGTCCCCTTACCTCTATTAGTCGTGGAAGCTCTCGATAGAGCTATCAAGTTAGAACCCTTTGTGGAATGTATCAAGCCTACTTTACCGATGGATCCTATTTTTATCACTAATTTGTAGATGATATTTTGCTCTCCCTCCTTGCTTCAGTTATCCAAGTAAAGGTGTTAAAAATTATATTGGAGGTATTTGAAATTGGAATTAGGAAAAATATGAATTATATAAAAATAAAAATCTTCTTTTGAATACCCCCTTAGCGAGGTAGAGGATAATTTCTCACATATTGGGTTGTGAGGTGGTTGCCTTTTCGTATCTTTACCTTGGAAGGCTTTTGTTTAAAGGTAGGATCTAATATTTACTTTGAAAACTTGTGATGGAAATATTGTAGAGGAATTTGGTCAGGTGGAAAGTATCCCTTCTTAGCCAAGCCAAAAAGGCTACCCTGGTAAATTCTACTCTTCAGAGCATTCCAACCTTCTTCTTATCTATGTTTAGAATTCCTAACAAGATTTTATCAAAGATTTGACCATATTCAAAAGTTTTTTTCTTTTATCTGGGTTTGATGAGAAGAAAATATATCACTTAGTTGATTGGGAGCAAGTTTGTAAACCTAAAAAAAATGGTGGCTTAGGTCTCCATAACATTAGGTAGATGAATAAGGCTTTGGTTGCAAAACAAGGATGGAAGTTGGAAAATCAAACTAAAACTAGTTGGGTCAACATTGTGTCAACCAAATACTTGAGATAGGAGAATTTTTTGCTTACTAATCCTCTACTAACTTCTGGTTCAACCTTTTGGTTGAGTTTACAAAATTCAAGGACACTAGTCTCCAAAGGTTGCAAGTGGAGGTTGGGTGATGGACTCAAGATTAATTTCTAGAAAGATATTTGGCTGATGGACCAACCCCTTGCATAGATTCCAAATCTAGTGTGTTTGGAGCCTAGGACTAGATTGGTATTTGGGTCTAAGGTGGCTAACTTTATCGAGGTGGTCAATGGGCTAAAGGTTTAAAAATTGTTAGACTAGTCTATTCTCAACAATGCTGAACTTGAAGCTTGGATTCTAATTGCTAATAAGTTGAAGTTTTAGATCATTAAATAGATAAATGAAGAGGATGGGATATTTTTGGTAAGGAAAAATAATGGATCCTTTTTATTCAATTCCACCTACAATCTGTTGGCTGTCAAGACTCCTCCATGGGTCCCACATTTCAAAGTATGGCTTAAGGGTCTAACGCCAAAAAATAATATCATTTTCTAGTTGGCAACTCGAAATAATATTTTAACCATTGAAAATCTTAAAAAGAGGTTGGTCAATGTCAAACAAATGTTGCCTCTATGGTGAAAATGAGGAATAGATAAGCCATATATTATTTCAATGCTCATTCTTTGTGGAAGTTCTTAACTCTACTTTTAATTTTTTGGGACTGATTTGGGTGGTGTCGAGTTTGCTTGTTGATGTTTTCCCTCAATGGTCATCTCATTTTTACTCTTCAAGGTTGAATTGTTTTAGATCTTCTATTTACCACATATTTTTTGGTAGGTGTGGAAGGAGAGGAATAGTAGAATTTTTAAAAACTTCAAAATATATCCTTCCTATGTTTGTGCCAAAGCCTTAGCTTCCACCCTAGAGAATGTGTTCTCTCTAGCTTTGGAGGAGAACATATTTGAGGAGGTTGAGATCAAAAATAAAATTGGCTTTCAATAGAGCAATAGGGTTACTGGTCTTCCTGATCCTAATCCTTGGGCCCTTGTGAGGTGGGAGCCTCCTCCTCCAGTTTGGGTTAAACTAAAATTTTATGGATCTTCAAAGGGTAATTTTGATAATGCTAGCATTGGTGGTATGCTTAGGGATGATAGAGATAGAATTCTGCTAGTGTATGCTAAATTCTTAAATATCTAGACTTGCCATGTTATGGAGGCCAGAGCCCTTTACCAAGGTCTCCTACTTGTGGAGAAGATGAGGTACCAAAAATTTTGCATTGAAGGAGACTCGCTTAATATTATAAACTTGGTCAAAGGTGATTTAGTCCTCGATTGGAACATTGAGGTTGTGATTATGGAATCTAGATGGATTCTTCAGGCTAGAGAGGATAGGGAGATAAAACATATCTTCAAATAAGGAAACTACCACACTGAATTTATGGAAAACCTAGATATAAGTCTCAATGGTTTATCTGTTTGGAGAGACAATTTTTCTGAAGTCCTTCAATTAGATTTAGCAATGGATGCTTCTTTATGCTCTATAATATTTTAGTATTTATGAAGAAAGCTTTTGTGGCACAGCCATGTGGAAGTATTGGTTGGCTAGGGGGCGCACCAAAAATTTTCTAATTTTATTTCTTGTATCAAGTTGTAGCTAGTTTACTTGGTGATGGGTGGTCAGTTGTAGTGCTTTATAGTTGTTTGTGTCCTTGTATTGTTGGTCTTAGTCCAAGTTTTGCAGGGCTTCTTCCATTATAAAATATTTTGGGACCCTTTAAAAACCCCTTCTATATATAATAAAAAAATAGTGTTAGTATAATTTTATTTGATGACATGATAATTTTTGAATAGTCATTACACCACCACAAGTGAGTTGTCATTCAAGAAAATGGCTAAGCAATCATTTTGCTTACATATCTTCTATTGTTAAATTCTTATTATCAATATTTATAATTATTATATTAATATTTTTTCTCATACTTTTAATGTGTAAAAGTAAAATTAACTCCATACCCTCACCCTTCAACTCCTTTTTCAAACTACTTCTTATATAGTTTATAATATCAACTATTAATTCCACACATAAGGACCGTATCCTCACTTTAAGAATTAAATTTAAAGATATTTATTGACCTTACTTGAGGATATATTAGTAGAGCCCAATTTTTTTTCTAGCATTTATAATGCAAGATGTCTCATTCACAATTATGTAAGACCAAACACTTACTTTTATATACTCCACACTCTATACCAAAATCAATACCAAGTTCACGTTTGACTTATTTGTTAATTAATAAAAAATAATTAGTGGAATATCATTGGACCAATCATTGACTCACTATTTTTTATTGGGTGGAAGAATAGGTTTTTAAATGTACCCCAAACCTTTTGCAAAAATGATCCAGCCAAACTTCTTGGAGAAGCAAGGAAAGTACCAACACAAACACAACAAAATACAGACATACCAACTTGGAGATAAGCTAGCTCCACATCGAAACGACCTTTCAAACATAGAAAAGAGCTAAGAGAAAAAAAACCTGGAAAAATAAAAAGACATAATATTCCCACATAAGGGAAGAGAGACAAACCCGATATTTCAAAAATAAATAGGATTCCCATGTAGGGGAAGAGAAACAAGACTGTCAAAACAAAAAGGGATAATATTCCATGTAGGAAACAAATGAGACACCATACTAACTAAGATAGTGACCCCATAAGCCTAAGAGAGACACACATAAGGAAGTCGAGATTCAATCTTTGGTTTCATTGGGACCAACACCTTTATCCACTTCATGCTCCTTCATCTCCCACTTCTTCCAACCCATGAGAACTAGAATTTCTTTCATGTATGATAAAGTTGCCTGCATAGAGTTGATTAGGGGTCTCTACAACTTTAGAAGTGTTCATTTGAGTGGTTTGGGGGTCAATCCCAAGGCCTAGTTTCGAGGGTCCTGAATCTTTATAGCACTTCCTATTCCAAGGATGAGCTTAGCTTTCTAAGGAGGCTAAATAAACTCTTCAGACTCATAATATTCCACACACAAAGGACCTTCCTAGGGTAGGCTAGCTTGGTGACTAGGCACTTGGACTACCCGATCCTATCATCACTATTCCCCATATCTTTTGGTGGAGACTCCACCACCCTCACCATAGACCCCAAAATGGGGTAGCATCTATGATTTGTCGATTAATTGACTTAGATCCTTTAGAGTTGGAGGAATTTGGGTAGTCCACAATGGGAGTTAGCACCCTATTGAGGGAGTTCAAGATGTCCTCCCCTATCGATCCTCTAGACTTAACCACATAATCAAATGATATTTTTTCCAGAATCTGGTGAATTGGATCAAGGGCAATTCCTTTTTTGATGTTGCTCATAGATTTGAACATGGACTAAAATAGGAAAGAGGGAATGTTCATCAATATTTTGTGATGCAAGTGATTTAGAAACATGAAGTGGAAGCTTTTGAGAATATCCTAATTTTCATCAAGAGTGAAGTACTGCATTATAACTAATTGCCACTCTATCCCAGGGTGCTTTTACCAAGGTTTTCTTAAACCCATTTTGAATTTTGACCAATTCTTCCTCCTTGCCTAGGAAAATTTGACTCTCTTACAAGAGATTTTATTTCTCTATTGTGAACATACAACCAAACATGTTATCTTTGCGATCAGGGGGATGTTGACTCACTATTGAAACCATGTGTATATAACTATACTAAAACACAAATGCTAATTATATATATAGAGAGAGAGAGAGATTTATTAGTTTTTAAAGATTCATAAGGACATATTAAGTGTGATACACAAATTATCCCATATAAAATGAGTATTTTGATAAAACATTTTATTTCTACGTCTTCTATACAAATAGATCTAGTACAAGATATCTTTTTCATTTTTTTTGTTAATATTCTAATTATTATTTATTTATAAAATTAGAATATATGTCTGGGCACTAAATTTCACTTTATTATTATTATTATTATTATAATATAGAATGAAATTTTAGAAATTGACCTAGTACAAAGATATGATTTATAACATTTTTCTCTATCTAATGATAAGAGTTTATTTTTGCTTTCAAACATGTCTTTAATAATCAACAAATGAAAAACATGTAATTATCATAAAACTAAATGAAATTTCTATACTTAAAATCTACATCCCAATACCTATTTTAAGTCAAATGCCATTGTAAAGTAATATGATTTAACTTATATGAGGTATCCAAAGTTGTGTTAATAACGTTGTCATAAAATCAATACACACAAATATTAAGCATAGGATGGAAATTCAAGGTTAGATAGATAAATTAAGGTATTTAATTTCCTTGTATACCACAATAACACCTTAACAACCTAGTTTGAGATAAATTTTTATACCAGCATGGGCCCTAAAGGTGGAGATACATGTCCCCACTTAAGATATCTAATACAAAATAACTTGACTATGTGCTAGCAAGGAGTTGTATGTGTTTTAGAATGGGATCCAAATAATGTGGATTATGGATTCCCACTTATTATCATTGCTAAATAATGGAGTTAATCATGGGAATAAATTTACTCTAACACAACCATAGGACTAGTGTGTATATGCTAATACATTATGATTTAGATAATATTTACATCCTATAAAAAGAGTTCCATAACTTAATATGCTATGTGAAGAGGATATTTGTGTGTGAGAGAGAGAGAGTGAGAGATGTGTGTGTGTGAGAGAGAGAGTGATATATGTGTGTGAGTGTGAGATATGTGTGCGTGAGTGTGAGAGATGTGTGTGAGAGATATTTTCATTGTAATATTTAACTCATACGAGGCATCCAAAGTTGTGTTAGTAACCCAAAAATACATATATATGTGTGCACGTGTGCACACATATATAACTAAATGCAATTTTATATTTGATATTACATTCCAATACCTATCACTCCATATGTTTTCATTACAAAATGATATGATTTAATCTTATTTTGAGGTCTTTAAAGTCATACTAGTGACCTGCCAACAATAAACCTGGGTGTTGCTAAAGTGTATTGAAGTAACCTACTTTTATGCAAAGCATATTGATGTCATCATAATTTATACATCTACAAAGAAAATATCCTCTTCACATAGCATATTAAGTTATGGAACACTTTTTATAGGATGTAAATCTTATCTAAATCATAATGTATTAGCATATACACACTAGTCCTATGGTTGTGTTAGAGTAAATTTATTCCCATGATTAACTCCATATTTAGCAATGAGAATAAGTGGGAATCCATAATCCACATTATTTGGATCCCATTATAAAACATGTACAACTCCTTGCTAGCACATAGTCAAGTTATTTTGTATTAGATATCTTAAGTGGGGACATGTATCTCCACCTTTAGGGCCCATGCTGGTATAAAAATTTATCTCAAACTAGGTTGTTAAGGTGTTATTGTGGTATACAAGGAAATTAAATACCTTAATTTACCTATCTAACTAACCTTGAATTTCCATTCTATGCTTAATATTGGCCACCCTTGTATTGAATACATCTATCAATTAGCAAAAGTTCTTCTCAACACTAATTTTGAGATTAAAATTATTTGAATTTTGTTTTCAATATCACTTTAAGATTAAAATAATTTCATAGATGTTAATTTAATGTGCAATATTAGTTTAGGATCTATTTATATATTTTTATAACATTAGTTACATATTTAGTTTTCTAAGGTTGATTTAAATTAGCAAACATTAATTAGTCCTTGTGAAAAATCATGAAAATATTTTATAATTTCAATTTATTTTTTATTTAATATATAGATAGATAACTTAGCTATTTAACTTTAATTTATTTTATTTACATGTTTATTAATTACTTGGTTTAATTATTTTGCTTAAATTACTTTATTTCATACAATTTCTCTCTCTCATACACACATATATAATTTATTTTAAATTTAAAATTACTAGTTTCAATGTAATTATTATATATCTTTAATTTTACCAATCAATTGAGGGCAAGTGATAGGGAATAAAGTATTTTGCACCATAATAAAATATTATAATATCAAAGGAAGGCTCGGGCACTCTATATATCCCAACCTCATGTTCTTAATGATATGTACACCCAATGTCAAGCTTAACATTTTTTCAAAGGAATTATGGAGAAACAATAAAAGGGATGCAATCATATAAGTAGAACTTGTTTTTTTTATTGATAGTAGAAGGGGTTTTAAAGGGTCCCCGAACCTATTACAAGTAGGGTTTTGAAAGGTACCCCCAAACCTTAGATCTAGCAATAAGACATCAAGAAAGACTGAGCTAGATTCCATGAATCAAACCCAAAAATCCAATGAAGCAACCTCCTAGCAAATAAGTCATAGATTTTATCAAGCATATACAAAATATTTCCCCACGATCAAACCACCATGTGCTTAGGAATCTAAAGCACCGAAGAAAAATAGTAGAATAACAAATAAACTAATGATTAAAATAAATTTACAAATAAAAACTGTCGAAACTGAAGTATTTGTCGCCTAACAAGAAAGGAAAATAGAGGAATCCTATCATCATGATCAAGAAATTAGTCCAACAAAGCATGTACTAGGAAGACCCCTCATAACAACAGTCAGTTTAAGAAAAAACACTACAAAATAGTGGCCAACAAAATCCACAACATAAAAAACCATCGAGGGGATCTGCATAATAAATTCCATGAAACCCATAAATCTCGTTGGAGCCAACTACTCTCAAGACCATTTGAGAAGAAATTATAGGAAAAAACCAAACATAGCACCTGAGATAAAAGAAGGATCATGACGAAAGAAAGAGATATTTATAACCTAGGGATCTGAAACACCCAAAAAGTTGGATCTAGCCACATGACTATTCTCTAGAGCTAGGGAAAACCACCAAACTAGGGAGTTATCAGCAAGATACCTTCATCACGAACATTCAACCCAAGGGCTCTCTCTAGGGTTTGGGGTTGTAGGAAAAAGATCCAAAAGAATTGTATGGAAAGCATCCCCATCATGACTTCCACATATGATAACAAACTCTAATAAAAGTCAAGAAAACACCAATATGGATGCCTTGGTAGCACAAGAATAACTCGTAATTGAAGAAGGTAAAGTTCTTCCCCTAAATTTGGTGCTGGAGGAAAACAACCAAGAAAGTTATAGAGAAACACCATACTGACCAAGATAGGCAACTAGCATCCACCAACAACCCCAGAGCTATGGGGTCCCACCAAATAGTCAAAAAGTAACGAGATCAAAGGAGTAAAATGAGAAAATATCAGAGGATCTAGAACCAGCAAAGAGCAGCAGAAGGCCTCTCATTCAAAGAGGGTTTCAGAGTGCAAGGGAAGTGGAACTTGTTAAATTGCTACATTATAATGGATAATCCTGAAGAACACAAGCTTATACTGATAAGGGGGATGAACAGTATAAGACCACTTTTTACTTTTCTTTCCCAATCAATATTATGCAATGTATAGATAGTAATATCAATAGCATTAATCAAAGCAATGCACAAATCACCACACACAATAGAGACACCAAATTTACGTGGTTCACCCAATGTGGGCTACTCCACAGAGAAAATATTTTACTAAAAACTTTCTCAATCAATATCTTGGGAATCCTTTCCCTATTACAATATTTATGGACCTCTGTCCAAAGGAGACACCAATCCCATAATGAATTTTGTGGATCTCTATCCACAGGATAACTCCTTTCTCCTCTTGCTCTAGCTAGTGATGTTCAAGAAGAATTGTTACCCCCACTGGTCTGGATAATGGATCTCTATACACTGAAGACACCTATCCTCACTACCCTGGCTTAATGGATCTCTATCCACTGGAGACTATCATCCTCTGTACTCTATCACCTCCAAATATCTATCTCAAATATGTACTAAACATAGTCCTTCAGTATAGCACAAATCTACTCAGTTTCTATCTTTGTTCTGGCACAAACCTATTCTTAAATATGCACCAAACTCTATCCTCGAATCTGTACTAAACATAGTCCTTCAATCTAGCACAAATTTTTCCTCAATATTCATCCTCAAGCCTTAACTCAAAGCTTGAATCAATCTTAAATCAACTCTGCTGGATCTGCCCCAAACCTTAACTCAAAGTTTGAATAAATCAATCAATTCTGCTCTCAAGTCTTCTAAAAAAAATATCTCAAATATCCCTTGCAATATTCCACAAAATCTTACACTAATCTATCCACAAGTCCTCTCTAGAACTTGTCCAAATTTACCTAAGAAGTCCTCACAATAACTTATCCAAATATGCTCTCAATATGTATTTTAAGCTTCCACAAAAGCTTGCCCAAATCTGTCCACAAGTCTTCTCAAATACTTACCTCAAATCTTCTCAATAAGTCCACACTAGAACTTGTCAAATCTCATAGAAACATAAAGAGAATTTTTAGAGACTCAATATGCTCTATACTCATCACAATGCTCAATCACTTTCAATCACTCTTTCAGAAACATACAGAGAATTGTTAGAGACTCAATATGTTTCACATTCACCTCAATGCTCAATCACTTTCTCAAATCAATTCAAAATATAGAATAGTTTATTTTATATAACTTGAACAATCACTTCACACATCCACTTGACTAGGCTCAACCAACTCTACTCAAACAATCACTCAATGAAATAATCCTTACTTACAAACCCTAGTCCAAGCATATGAACACTCACTCAAAAATTTTCCAAAAATACTTATCAACCAATCTCACATAACAATGATACTCATGTTCTTTTCAAACCTTAGTTTAGGTTCTTCACTTAACCAATGGCTTCAACAACAATGCTTATCAAACAAGGTTTTAACAACAACTATTTATTCTAGAAAACCTTGAAGTATTAACTCAACACACTCAATAAGGAAACCTAATTAAGTCCTTTTCACTCCAAACTTGTTTTCTAGAAAACCAACCAATCAACTCAACTATGGAATAATGTGCCCATACCTTTTATTTTATGATGAAGGAACCTCAAAAATCTACCACAACCAACAAACACTTCTTTGCCAAGCTCAAGAAAGTTAGAAGATGATAAACTCTCTCAAAGATACAATGCAAATATCAAAACACACATACACCTTATCACTCCATCTTGAAGAAAGCATCCATCAACATATACAAAAATAATTGACCAAATACACCTTATAATCTCCTAGTTAAAATAATATCCAACATCAAAAATAATGTCAATACAATCACCTTTTCAAAATAACTCAATGGCAAGAAATCCTCTCAAAATCTAACCAACACTTTAATCCACTTATTTCTCCAATTACTCAAAATAATAACCAAATAAAATACCTTTTATTTACCCCTTTTAAATCCCTATAATCTTATGTCAAACCTTATGTATTATAAAATATAACAAAAATTTATTACCTCCACCTTGGTGAGACTAGAACCCTTGACACCGCCTCCCCGTGCATCCTAGCCATGGTCTTGGTTGTTGTGTGCGCTAGGCGCTCGTTTAGGGAGCAAAGAGCACCATGTGCTCTATATTCCTCCCCTTTTGCACCTAAGCCAAAAAACCACATGTCGCTTTCTTTGATGCTTCAAATACAACACACCAAAATGTTGTTGTCATGAATCAATCATGGGTCACTCCATGCCCAAACGCCTTAGCTCTCGACCACTTGCCACTAGGCCATGCTACCTAGGTGGATATGGGATTTTAGCCCTCGACAATCTTATCCCCTTTCACTGGAACCTAAGACAAGAACCTTGTCTTCTTCCTTGCACGAATTCTCTTCAACACACGCTTACCTCTTTCTCTTGTTCAAACGAAGGATAATTCGAATTCCACTAAGGCATATAGTTTATATATCATTTGCCACCTTTAAACTTGAACGTCGGTGCAAATTGAATTGCCTTGCAACTCTAACCTTAGGGTAATTATAATTTAATTAATAATAACATTATTATAATTAACTTATAGATTTAATAACCATAGGTTAATTAAATTAAATTACAAATTAATATTTAATAAAATTCTAATTAAATATAATTTATTTAATTCCCATAGGTCTATCCAATTGGTTTTAAATAAAAGACCATTTATTTTGCCATCATGGGTTTTAATAAAAACCTTTATTTTTGCCATACATAATATCAAAAAGAATATTATGACACCTTCTTCATCAATCTTTTGCATTGCTCCTTTTGGCCTTCTAGCGTCAGTGGTGGTTCACTTTTTGGCATCAATGACAACTTCATGCCTTGACATCAATGACAACTCTATGGACTCAAAATGTCCAACAATTCCTATGATAAGGTGACCCATGAAAATATTTATGAAATGCCATGGTAGTACAACCCATTGATACATTGTGATAATGTGATCCAAATTCAATACAAATAAGGCATGTTTCAATACTATATATAATCAATTAAAAAATTTACCTTAATTTTTTTTTTTGAATTAAATTTATAATTTTAATCATTTTTTAAATTATAATAAACTATCCAATCAACTAAAAAATAAATATCTTATAACACTTGCAAAAGTCTTATAAATATCTTATAATTTTAGTCCTTGTAATTATGCAAATATTATTCAAGATGAAAGATGATTAATTGTGAATCAACCTACTTAGAGAATGCTTCCTTGAGTGTCATGAATGCTTGAGTGGTTGCTTCATACCAATGAAAAGCATCCTTCTATGTGATATTGGGGAGATGTAAGTCTGCTACAAAACCTAAAACTTATTAGGTTTGTGAACTTTCATCATTAGGGAGATATAAGTCATTCTAAAATAAAGAAAATAGAGAATTGGATTTTCATTAGGTTTGTGTTGATCAATTTTTTAAACTCCATAATGTCCCTAGATATTATCGGGTTCAGATGGCTTTCTTCAACTTGGAATTAGAAGCTTTACAGTGGTACCAATGGTTGCAATTTCACACTATGAAACTTCTCTCAATAATATATTTAGGATTTCATGAAAAAAATTATGAGTTCCAAACAGGTGGTCCACACACTGATCATGTTTATTACATAAGACAAAAACAATTGGAACCACAATCCCTCTTTTGAACATATTATATTTTGTAAATATCTTATTGAGAATAAGAGTCCAAAAAAATATAGCAACCTTAGGGATGATGTTTAGCTTCCAAATTATTTTAAGTCCAAAAAACAAAGACAAAAGACCTTCATGGACATCATGTCAATGTCGATGTTGTGTTGTCCAAATGCAAGTTATTGAAATTGACACTATTACACTTTGTGAACTAAGCATGTCATCTTAAAGATGTTTCTTCTCGTTATTAGGTGTATGTCACCCTTACTATGACCGTAATCCTACCTTTAATATGTCTAAATTGGACTTTCCTAAATTCAATGGGGAGGACGCAGATGGGTGATTTTGTTGTGTTGATAAATTATTTAAATTTAGCATTAAATAATTTACTTTATTTTCTTTTTGAATTGAATTTATAATTTTAATCATTTTTTTTTTAGTATTTAAAAAGGTTACCTTAATATGCTTACTTTAGTCTTTGAAGTGAAACTACTATATTCCAATTATTTTCAATGAAAAAATACATATGGAATTTATCTTTAAGATTTTTTATCCATCTAAGGTGATATGCATCCTAGACCATACTAAATTTAGAAGAACAAGTTCTTTTTTGATCAACCTCTATGAAGGATTAGCTATCCGATTTATTTTTTGAGAAGAAAAAAAGGGTTAGAAATCCTACTCTTAAAATGTACTATTCAGTGGATTTTGGAGTTGATCTAATTCATTGATCACATAAGTATGAGTTCTATTAACTATAAATTTAAATTAATGCATTAACTTATAACGACAATTGCATTTAACACATTACTTTCATGGAAGGACTAATATGGAAGGAAAATGATAGAAAAATAATTAAACATGACTCACATATCTAACTATATTTACAAATCATAGGAAACACATAAAATGAGATGAATTTTATTCATGCAATATAATAGAAATTTATTCAAAGGAATTAGTGGTTTGTATTAATTACTAAATTAGAAAAGAGTGAGAGTTAGCATCTAAGAATTGTGAAAAGAATCCTTTATATTGTACTTATTAATACTACCTTAACATTCTAAAAATAATAATAATAAATGACCTAAATTATAATTAATATTAAAGGGTATATTCAAGGGTTATGACTCTATGCTTGTACCCATTATCACCTATATATGTATCCACTCTCCATGCTAATACAGCGTAATCCTTGTAATATTATATATATTTTTCTAAGTGATTATTCATAGATTATTATATACCTTTTGGGTATATAACAAGTAATATCAAATCCATGATTTTTTTAATGTTGGTAAAAATTTATTGAATCAATAAAATCATACAAGAAATAGATAATCCAAAAACAATAACGCTTACGATGACCAGAAGAAAGAGACCCCCAAAACCACCTAGCACCTGACCAAAAGACACCCAACAAAAAACAACCTCAACCAGGCATATCTGTAGTAAGCAAATTAGCAATATGACAAAAACAATCCAATGGGAGCTGATCCCATTCCCTAAAATTTTAGTCTTCTTGAAACTCAGAAGCCCATTTTGCCAATCAATTAGCCACACCATTCCATTCCCTGGGAATATGAACAAAGGAAATAAACTCTAGAATGCTGATAAATTTGAATGATCTGCCGAGCCACTAATGCCAACTGTCACTGAACATTAGAAAGATTATGAGTCTTCAAAAAATTAATAATAATCTGAGAGTCCGACTCACAGATTATATTTCACCTTCCCAAAGCATAACCTTTTTCCAAAACAAAACGAATAGCAAGGGCCTACTTTATGGATTTATGAATCAAATCCATGCTCTTGAATCTATGGTTCAACTTCTAATTTATGACTACAAATTTTCAAGCTTGTAGCCTATATTTATTTTGAGCTAGTGGCCTACTTTTTTTAACTTTTCATCTAGCTTGGTTGATAACCAATTTTTCTAGACTAGTGACCAATAATAAATAAATAAAAATAATTATAATATTCTTTTTCTCATAAAGACTTGTATAAACTCATTGAAAAAATATAACATTTTTTCTATTGTAGGGAAAAATGGCATTTGCGAAGCTTAAATATCAATTACAACCATTCTAGGATCTACATGACAACAAGCAAAAGAGGATTGATATTATGGGCAATCAATAAGAGTATATCACACTTGCTATGGATGTGGATATTATAATGTCCTTCAGGACAACAAAAAACATAACATTTTTTTTGTTGTTTATTTCCTTTATCGATTATAGTTGTAGAGCTAGTTGCTTCCAACATAATTAATTATGGCATTATACTAGTATATATGTATTTTCCAACATATTTTTCTTTGTTTTTTTTCTTTTCATTTTCAGTTTTCTTTATAATCCTAATTGATGCTCACTAACAGTTTTTTTTTGTTTTTTTGTAGGTACTTCAATTGCTACAACAAAGTTCAAATTTTGCTATTCTATGCAAGCTAATGGATCTGTAATTGAAGATAAGTAAACATTTTTTTTCATTTTCAAAATAAAATAAAGCAATACATTTTTATTTGAAGTAATACCAAAAATCACTAACACTTCTCTTTCCTTTTATTTTTGATACAAAGATATATGAGAAAGAGGATTTCAATTCAAAAGCAAAAACATAGGCAATTTTCATCTTTTATTACAACATAACAATATATCCACCAAATATATATATTGAGTTCTACAATACAATCTTTACAAAGTTTCCATTTTAGGTATAAAAAAACACGACAAAGAGAATTCAATTGCAAAATAGGAAAATGCAAGAAACTCAATCTTCTATTCCAATTTAATAATATTCACAACAATTACAATTTGAATATCCTCATATAAGCTTTATATATTTTCCCATGCCACAATAGTGCCTACAAAAGAAGTTACAAAAAATTACAAAATTCAAATTTCTCAATTATAAGGGGTAACATTTCATCATAACCATTTTGATTTTTTTACTTGCACGTGCTCTAGTCTACTTCTAGTCAACAACAAGTTAGATCCAACAAGCAACACTATAGAGGAAGGGGCTTGTGCCATCCTTCCATCCACCAAGCCTTTCATATATAGTTTAGACTAACTCAAGTTCAAGCATATGCATACACTTCAACAAGTTCATATATAATTCAAAATCCAATGATTTATATAGTTCACATTCCAACATTTACATCGGGATGAGTTTTTTCAATCCAAAACTCAATAAAGCCTCATAATTAAATTATTAAAAATATATATATTTTATATCAAAAAATGAAACTAATTATCATAAGGGGAGGCTATTGCATAGGTCCTCAAGGCTCGTCATCCACCACTCTTCTCTTCACATCCAACTTCTTTTCTCTAACATATAAGTAATCCTAACATACAAAATTCTCAACATACAAAATACCTAAACAAATCACAAGGCATCTACCTCTACCCCTACATACAAAATATCCTTCTCCTTTACTTACATTCATATGAAGTGCCAAGCTTCTCCCCTACTTACTAGAAACCCTAGGCGTTTGATGAGCCCCCTGAAAATTTATTTTTGTACTTAGAAACCAATGCCAGTAATGAAATAAGTTTTATACAATCCAATGTAGTATACTTTATAACACAAATATTTGGTGAAATGGGTATATAAAAATTGGCTAACATAGTATTAATTCCAACCAAATGTCTTCTACTCCCATAGGAGGTAAATAGGTGTAAGATAAGAAAAGAAAATAAATAGCATATGGATTTCCATATAACCAAAGATAAAATAAAGCAAATAGAGAATTGGATTTTCAAAATATTTTAAATGATATACATATTGAACCACATTCAAGGAAATCTTTGATAAAAATGGCACATTTATATTTTTACAAAGTATTGATCCAATTCTATATTTTAAAAAAGCTTGTAGAGAAGAAAAATATTCAAAATTTTAGAATACAATACAAAAAAAAAAAAAAAATTATTTTGGTTATTAGATTAAAATCTCATTAGTAGGGTAGAGGAGTGAGTGTGAGCCAAGAGCGAGCAAGAAGGATGAGTAGAAAATAAGAAATATATACAAGAAATAGGAAGCAAAATGTGAGCACCACTTCTTGTTCCAATATTAAGAGAAAATCTAAAAGTAAAGGATTCATGTGAAGAAAATATAGGTAATATAGTAGGAAAAGCATTTTTGAAAGTCCTTACTAGAAGTAAGGATGTAGTTGGAAGTAAGGATGCCCTAGTTAGCAATAAGAGGAAGAATGAACTGAAAAATCCTATTTAAGTAGTAGATACTACATCAAAATTTATTATCAAGGATGAGATGATTAAGCATGATATAAAGTTCTTAAAAACAATGGCTTAATATAGCAGTTCCATGGATACTGGCTAGGTTTTTTGAGATTTAAAATCAGATCAAGTTGAAGTGGAGATTAAATTTATATTACTCCATGACCTTTCTTTTGAAAGGATTTTTTCTCGTTATCTTTTGCAATGTATAAAAAAATGATAAAATAATGGATGGGGGTTACTTGTTTGCATAGTCCCCTCTATGTAACCATCCTCTCTTGTAAGCTTCAAAGCCTCTTTCATTTTCTACTTCCTTTGTGTAACTCCATACTTTTGCCAATGTAAATCCATACATTTTTTTTATGCTCAAATTTGCACCTTATGTTTTGTAGCATGTCATGTCTGCACCTTCAAATTTATACCTCTCCTCATAGTATTCATCACCCAACCACCACCTCACTTCTCCTTCATGCAACCAACCATCCTCCATCCATACCACTTCACTAGCACATCCACCTCTCACACTCCACCTTTTCTTTGTGTGTCCACCATACACCCATTCCTTCCATTTATATTTTAATTTATTATTATTATTTTATGTTTTATTTTCTTATTATTATTATTATTTTTAAAAAATTGAAACTCAATATATCATAAGATCTTAAAAGAACAAATCCATCAAAACCAACTTAACCATGCTATCATCAACCTTCATACAATCATAATTAAATATGTTAGATAAAATAAAAACTCAAAAACACTTAATAAAGTCACATTGGATTTTCATATCATTCCACATTCAAGCATATAGTTCTCCCTCCCCTCATTGTGCCCTTTGACTACCTATATCTACAAACCTAAACATAGAAAAATGCTTCCTTTTCAAAGTCTATTAGCACTATAGGACCATGTTTTTAATTTTATTCTATTTTTTTCTATTGTTCACCACAAATAGAATTCATTTATCCATCATTTTAATGTAAATCACATCATCTCACCAAAATAACATAAATAATAAAATCCATTCATACCAGCATAAAATTAACTTTTCCATATAAAACAAAAAGAATTAATATCCATCCAATCGTAATAAGTCACACATTGTCTAAACAATGGTCCAAATAAGTTAAGGGAAGTAGAACTACATATCATATTCATAAAGTCATTGCTATTGGCGGTTATGGGTGTTTACCACTTATCATACTACTCACCATAATGAACCATTGGGCCTCAAATGAATCGATTGCAAGAACTATGAGATCCTTCACATTGAGAGAATAATTTGAGAGATTTAAATCATGAACAAGTTGAACCATCACCCCTTCTTATCAAGGAGTTCAAGGTCATCATGAGGCCTACAATATCTGATGGTTTTTTAGAGTTTTGTATTATCATTAAAGTATATTGTTGTCCACAAAGTATTGCTTTAAAGGAGAAAACCAATAAGAAAAACCACTAATTCCATAATAGAATGTGGATTCTCTTGTGTTTGAATGCATAATATTAACAAGCATTATATATTTTTAGTATAAGTCCATTGTCTAAAAAATTAAATAAAAAATTCTTTCATATAACCTAATTTTCATTGAAGAAGTTCACAATCTAATATTCCAGCTGAGAGAGCATGAACAATTATTATACTCCAGCAAAATCCAATTTGCTAGATGAATAGGTTGTATTATTTTTAGGATGAAGCTTTTCAAGTAGGGAAGACATGTTATAGATCTAATGTATAATTAAAAATAAATGGTATATTTGAGGGATATGACTCTCCACTCATACCCATTATATATATATATATATATATATATATATATATATATATATATATATATATATATATATATGTGTGTGTGTGTGTGTGTGTCCATTTTCTATATTGATACATGAATCATATTTATCATATTATACATATTTTCTTAATTCTTCATTTATTATTATATACATTTTAAGTATATAACAAAAAATAATTTTTTAGAAGAAAAAAATCGTATTATTAAAAATAACTCTATCAAAATAATTCAAATATGGTCATGATATTTAGTTGATTTAAAAAATATATGATGGATGGTGAATCTTCAATTTGATCTTCTTTAATGATCATATCTTCAGTCACATAATTAGTTATCTGAAAATAGCTTTCTTTTGTATATTTTTTCTCAAGAAACATGCAATTGGCATTTCAAAATAAATATTAACTTCTCAAACTTATTGCCCTGGGTTGCATGACATCATTTCATGCATGAGTTCATATAGATTAGTATTATGGGTCTTAACATCTTGGATCAATTAAAAACATAAAAAAAAATCTTTAGAACTCTATTTCTACTACTTGATAGATAGTATATCATTGTGGCCCCATCAAATAAATAGATAAACATACCAACAACTTAGATCTTTTTATTCATTCAAAATACCAATTTTTCATCTAATTGGATAACTAAGATCATGTTGATGTTCAAATGACCTCCTTAGGTTCCAAAAAATTATTTATATTTCAAATAGGGTAACTTAAGAAATACCATCATGGATGAAGTCCATATATATCTATATTTGATGCAATTATGAGCATGTAAGTTAACTATGTGCCAACACCTAAAAAAATTATTTTTTTCTTAGATAAAGAAATATGTAGCTAAGCATGTAGCTAGAAATCTAGAATATCAACAAATTAAGGCATAAGATTGTCATCATTGAGCATACTTCTATCCTCATAAATTTTTGGAGCTTAATTGACAACTGATGATAATGGATTTTATAGGTGCCTTACCTAAATCCAAAACTTAGCATGATAAAATCTTAGTTATGAGTAGAGAAGATGACTAAAGTGGAAAATCTTATTCTAATAGATTTTATAGATGAAATAGATATAACTAAAAATAAATTTATGTAGAAGATTATGTCTTTGAACCATGGTATGAAAGGTATAATTAACAAATACGTCTTCCACAACTCAAATCTGGAATATTTCATACATGGATTTTAGGACTTATTTAAATTTTGGTTCTTCATACCATTTTAATAGATGTGGTCAAATAGAGTAATTAAATCATGTTAAGAATATTATTCAAAATAATATTATGTATTCAAAATACGAATGTATTTCAAAAGTCATTTCTGTGGTGGTAGAAAATATCTCAAAGCTCCCTTTGGACCTAATGGTAGAGGATAAGAAGGAAGAGGAGATTGAACTAAAAATTGGTTTTAAACTAAGGCCTAGAGGGCCTAATTTAATTCAACCTAAGTTGAGATCACAAACTAAGGGGGTTCCCCGACCTCCCAGTTGGATTAAATTCAATTTTGGTGGTGCTTTCAAAGGTAACCTAGGTGATGCAGGTGCTGGAGGACTATTTAGAGATGGCAAGGACTAAATACTCCTTGCTTTTGCAGAAAATCTTAAAGACCATACTTACAATTTTATCGAGGCCAAAGCATTATATCAGGGGATGCTATTACTGGAAAACATGAATTGTCAAAAGCTAATTATCGAGGGGGCTCTCTATTCTTAATAAATACTCTCAAAGATACTCAACTCAACTAGAAAATATTAAATATGATAACAAAGACTAAAATATTATACCAATCAATGGAGGAGATTCAAATACCTCACACCTACATGGAGGGAAATAGGTATTTTGATGGCCTTGCCAACCTTGGATTCCAATGGAACAGTCTTATAGTGTGGATAAGTGAATTTCCCCTAGATATTGGGAGGGAAGATTATTAAGTCTTAACTTGGGCATAAGCATGATATGGAGTAATTAAGGGATATTAGAAGTGATGAAACAACAAGCTCTTATGGGTTAAAATTTGACTTTGATGTTTAGTTTGATTCAAATTGGCCTGGAGTGGAATAACTGGATAGAGCAAATTCCTCCTTTTTATCCATTTTGTCCTCAGTTTTTAACTGTATTGCCCAGTTTTTAGGTGGTAGCCTAAGAAAAGATTGGAAGTGGAGAAAGATGTGAAGAGGAAGATATTTTGAAATTATTGAGTTATGTCTCGATGAATTTTTCTAAGAAATATTGATTATTAGATCAGTTATGGATGCTTCTCAAGGGCCCTTGGTGGTTTATTAACTACTTGATCTTGTCTCTACTTTTAGTTGTTCTGGAATCATGTAATCTCCTATGGATAGGCTATTCTTTTTTATTTTCTTTTTTTCTACCCTTTTTGGCCTCTTGTTGTCTTGGAGTCTTTGACTGCATGTCAAAACCTTATCTTGAACTTTTTGTACAAGGTTTGGGGACCTTTCAACACCCCTTATTTAATTTAATTAAAAAAAATACAAATGGAAAAACTAGATTTATGATGTTTTATTTTTCTATAATAATAATCTATTTAATCAATATGATATTATTAAAAGTGTTATACAAAAATAAATGTGATACCTAATTGAGTTAGAATTAGCACAAGGATAAATTTATCATTAGGTTTGGATTATTCTATAATATAACTAGTAAATAGTTTTTATTAGGAAAAGTTTAAGGGAATATTTTGATTAACAAATATATTATCTTAATTTGAAATACACTTTCAGAAAGTTCTTGATAGAAGATAAGGTTTTGTTGTGATTCAAACCTACAAAAGTTTAATGAAGTTTGTTAAAGGTTCCAAAAGGTTTCCTCATTATATTAGTTCATTCGATATGAAAGAAATAAAAATTTATACTGCCTATATCTAGATCTACTTCTTATATCATAACGAGTTCACTTTTTTTTATATTTTTATTAATTAAGCCTTACATACATGACTCTTCAAATATGTTGGATTGTCATGCATTAAATGTCAAGGATCACAATATTATGAAACTAGAACAAATGTAAATTTCTTCTATTTTTTTTTTTTTTTTTTTTTGAATTTACATGGTGGAATCGGTAGCCGCCACAAATCCGAGCAAGCTGTTCAGCTTTTTATGGCCGCCACAGTATTCTGCGTTGTCCGCCCGAAGCCGCAACACAGATCTTCGCACCGTCCGCCCCTATAACCACCATTGCCACAATCATTTTAAACCTTTTACGCCGCTAAAAGCACCAGGAAAGGGACAAGCGTTCAGTCCGGCGAGGCCCGAGATTTGAACCTTGGACCTCCGCCCCCCTTATGCGGTTTGGATGAACCAATTGGTCTACACCTCGGACCTTTATTTATTTTTATTTTTTTGATGAGGAACCTTTTATATACATCATATCCACAACATGTGAGGATCATATCCACAACATGTGAGGGGAGAGATTTGAACCTGGGCCTCTCCATGACTAGAGAGTTTTAACTACTCACTTGTTCTCCAACTCCTCTACATGAGCGGATAGAACAAATGTAAACTTTAGAAAGCTATTTTTTAATCTTTAAAATCACATTTTAAACTAAGTATAATGATATCCCAATGGAAATAAGACCGCTACTTGAGATAATGGAAAGAATGACAAGAATATGTATATCTAGCTACTATGTTAACAATAATATCGATGCTAAAATAAAAGGTAGGGGATTTAATATCCCATGTTTTAAAATCATAAACTTAATATATTTTTTAATGAATCAGATCCTTAAATATAAATTGAGCACCAACTTATTGAAAACTACATTGTATTAGTCCCATAATTAATTGATGTGAACTATGCCTAATTCAAAATATGGTTTCTTTATTTAATTTTTTATAATAATGAATGTCAATACTCTAACTTATTGCTTGCAAATTATTATTTTATATTTAATATTTTATTATATTTAATAATAATTTATAGTTAAATGGGAGTTTTAATGATTGTTACCACAAAGGTTAGTATCAAAGTAGAAAGATATAACTAATTTGTGTTACTGCATTTTCTGTATGTTTATTCTTTTGGGTTTTATATACTAAACCCATCATTGAATGGGTCTTGAGGAAACCAGAATTTATCCATCCTAATAAAACCAACCAATTAAATTTACAATTCCCTTTTGGTAAATGCATGGATCATGACCTAATGGATATAAGCCACAAAAACTAGATACTAGCATGCAAATTTGAAAAGGAATTCTAAACAATAATTCACGATGCTTGGATTAGTTTAAAATACTTAATAATTAAAATTATTCCTTGGTTAGAAAATGTACTCCAATAGAAATGTTATATGGATTTATGACTCTTAGGTGGGAGAGTAAAGGGGAAAAAGTGATTTGTTTTTCTACTACTGTTATAATTCTCACTATCATGCATTGAGAGCAATCGAAGAAAGGGATGCATGGGAATGTGGGATTTTAAAATCACAATGAGAATTGTTTCAAGTATGCATATTTCTCTATTACTTGGCATGGCATGAAGAACATAAAAAGGAATGTGCACATAGATTTTTAGTAGTGGTTTAAAGAATTGTAGACAATGATAGAATAGAACATAGGAATCCTTGGTTTTTATCTAAACAGGTAAGTATCATTTTTTAAATAAATATTTTTTATATATATATTTAACTTGGGTTACATTATCGATAATGCAAATAACATATTTTAGATAAGTATCATTTAATTTATTTATTATTTTAAGTATTTTAATATTTTAAATTTGAAAAAGGAAAAAGCCTTACTTCTTAAATTGTAGGTGAGTGTTGGTTTCATTGCATAGTCTTTTATTTCTCTATTGAATATCATGGATATTCTAGAATTGTAAGTGAGTGTTGGTTTCATTGCATAGTCTTTTATTTCTCTATTGAATATCCATGATATTCTAGTACAATGTCTACCCAAATTTCAGTAAGACTAGAATATTTTATTAGGCTTACTATTTTAGAGAAATTCTATGAAGGATAGTGAAACTTTGATGATTTTTACTTAATCATGAATGTTTATGATTTACTCTTTTTCCTAAATTAAGATGAAAGTATCATTTTAGTTAAATCTTAATACCTCTCTATGCTAGGTATGAGATAGGAAAATCACGGATGGCTTCCAAATAGCAAATAGAAATGGGTGTGTTGGCTTGTTGGGTACGTAATGTTTCATTTCAAGGAAAGCGGAAGTTTCTTCACAGTTTATGGTTTTAAGTCAATAAAAAAAAAAAAAAACACTTTCATTTTTTAAGATATCTTTATTGACTATTTTGCTTTCATTTAACATTTTTTAATTAGAGAATAAAATAATGTATAAAATTTGTAAGCTTACTGCAGTGGTAAGGGCTTTGGTCTTTTTTTGAGAGGTCCAAAGTTCAAATCCTACTTAGTATGAGGAGACTAGAACCCCTCATAAAAACTTGTGTAAACTCATTGAAAAAATTAAAACTCATGAGAGATATTGTAGTGGTAAGCCTTTAGATTTTCATTCAGGAGATCCAAGTTTAAACTCGGGTAAAAGAGGACTGGGACCCCTCATAAAAACTTGTAGTGTTAGCTCAACTGGTTAGATTTCCTCAATGTTTAAGAAAAAAAGGAGACCAAGGTTCAAATCTTGCCAAGTGATACATGGACAATATCCAAGCTTTGTTGTAATACCACTATGTGTTGGTGGTGTAATACAAGTGGGGGGCCATTTCAATCCCATATAACCAATTGAAAAAAATATATACAAAAGAAATTAACTATGGCCTATATGTTTCTTTATTTTTGAATGATGAAATACAATACAATTTTTATTTAAGGGAGTGTTTTAGGAAGAACGCAATATGTCATTTAGTTTTTACAAGTTAGCTAAAAAATAATAAATACCAAATGATTGGTCCTTTAAGACAATGTGACTAAGATTTTTATTTCTTTTCCTTTTTATTTAATAACTAATAAAAAATATAGAAAACAAAAATAAATAGATAAAAAACAAATGACAAAAACAAACAATTAAGCCTAGACTAAGAAAATGACTCAAATAGGTAATTTGACATAATTATACCCTATGGAAGTAGTGCTACTCAATATAGAAGCACTTTTGGTGATTCTCACAATTGATGATGCTTTTGTTTAGATCCTTTTGATTACATAGAGAATTATAAAATAGAAAAAAAAATTGGTTAGATGCAAAAGGATATACAAGAGTCTATGGAGGTTTGTCACTCTCTTTGTTGGCATCAAACCCTTGTTCACAGAGAAAGATAAAAAATTTTAAATGCCATCTATTACATAGAGATTAGAAGTTTCATATTTGAGTGGTAGGATTGATGACACTTGTGACTATGAGCAGTTGTTTTGTTGTCTATGAAAAGAGGGATATATAATAAAATTTATTGTCTCTGTATTAGTAGAAACAAAGTGCAATAGCACTGTTGATACTATAGTTCTATGACATGTTTGATTGTAGATGTATAAAAGGGGGGTTCCCAACTTTGAAAACCTATTATAGACTATGGGATTATTCTAAAATAGGTATAGAGTAATTGATTGTGATTAGAGAATTTTGTTGAGATGCAAACATGATTGCAAATAAGAGAGTATAAAAATCTAATAAAGGATGCACGTTAGGATTAATCTAAATACAAAATGGTAAGATGCTATCTAAAAGAACATAGGTTGGTTAGAGATCCAAAATCCATGTTGAGTTAATTTAACAAAGAGTTTTCCTTGAGTGCTTATGCCAACATAGTTATAGGATGAGCTCAAGAACTCCACCTTATGCATAAGCTCCAAATTGGATTTCAAGAAAAGTCAATAGTCAAAAGGAGAGCATTTTGTTTCCACCAATTTCAGCTTTATATGCATAGAATTCCAACCTGCAATGTTGGGATGTAAGTAATCCAACAATTTGGTAGAGTCTTGCTATGGTAAAATATGGATTGATTCATATTTTTGATAGGTTCTTTTTTAATTTATTTTATCTACTTCATTTTTTATTTTAACTATGATTTGGTACCATATTCTAGAAAATTTTATGATATTGAATTGAATATGGTTGAGGGTAAGATCCATTGAGAATAATTTAGCCATTAGCAATAAGTTCTAAGACCTCATTCTTAAGGACCATGCATCTATCAGTCACATAATCACATGGTGGAAGGCACACTGCTCATTTGGTCAAAACCAAGGGGTCTATTCCCTTCTAGGATCTATTGGCCTAATAGATAGGAGTTCTATCATCTTGGATCTAAGAATCTAATCCAAGGGAATATCTCCTTTTAGGTTTTTGCTTGTGAGACTTTCCTAGGATGAGCTTTTGAAGGTTCTTAGTAGAATTGACATTGTTGGCATGGTGAATTCCATGACTTTATCACAAACATTTTTTTAATAGATATAGAAGGGGTTTTGAAAGGATCCCCAAAAATTTTACAATAGGATAAGCCCTGCAAAATGTGGACTAAGATCAACAATATTGGGGCAAGAACCGCTATAAAGCACTACAACTAGCCACCCATCACCAAATGAACTAGCTACAACTTAATATAAAAAATAATATAAGAATAGTGTTGGTGAACCCCCCAACGAACCAACACTCCCACCTAGTTGTGCACAAAACCTTTCTTCATAAATAGTAAAAGCTTATAAAGCATCAAGAAGCATGCATCGCTAAATCCAATTGAAGAAGACCTTCGAGAAAATTGTCTCTCCAAATAGATAGACCATTGAGACTTATACCTAGGTTTACCATAAAGTTAGTGTGGTAGTTTCATTATTTGAAGATATGTTTTATCTTCCTATCCTCGCTAGCCTGAAGAATCCACCTAGATTCTATAATCACAGCCTCAATATTCCAACCGAGGACTAAATCACTTTTGACCAAGTTTATAATATTAAGTGAGCCTCCTTCAATGCAAAATTTTTGGTAGCCCATCTTATCCATAAGTAGGAAACCTTGGTAAAGGGCTCTAGCCTCTGCAACATGGCAAGTTTGGATATCTAAGAATTTTACATGCACCAGCAGAATCCCACCTCTGTCATCCCTAAGCACCCCCCAGCACCAGTGTTATCAGGATTACCCTTTAAAGCTCCATCAAATTTAAGTTTAACCTAGCCTGGAGAAGGAGGTTTCCACCTCACAAAGGCATTGGGATTAATACCAAGAAGACTAGCAACCCTATCGCTCTATTGAAATCCAATTTTCCTTTTGAGATCAGCCTTCTCAAATTTGCCCTCCTTCAAAGCCAGAGAGAACACATTCTCTAGGGTGGAAGCCAAGGATCTAGCACAAATAAAGGCAGGATATCTTTGGAAGTTTTTAAAAAATCTACATTTTTTCTCCTTCCACACCCACTAGAAAAGATGTAAAAAAAAATT
The DNA here is from genome assembly GCA_028583015.1 of Wollemia nobilis. Lineage (NCBI taxonomy): Eukaryota > Viridiplantae > Streptophyta > Pinopsida > Araucariales > Araucariaceae > Wollemia > Wollemia nobilis. The sequence goes on from JAQPPZ010001925.1 coordinate 11,149,776, forward strand.
CCAAAAACATTTTAGCCTTGGAAAATAAAAAGGAGATGATCATTAAGCACAAACATAAACAAGCTAACTCAGCACCACTCAAATTAGTCCCAAAAAATTAAAAACAGAGTTAATAACTTCCATAGAGAATGAGCATTAAAAGAGTAGATGGCTTATCTATTACTCATTAGAACCATAGAGGTATCATATATTTGGCATCAACCAACCTTTTTTGTAAGATTTTCAATGGTCAAAACCTTATTATAAGTTGCCAATCAGAAAAAGATATTCACCTTTAGCATTAGACTCTTAAGACAAACTTTGAAATGTGGGATCCATGGAGGAGTCTTGATTGCTAGTAGATTGTAGGTGGACTTGACTAAAAAGGATATCTAATTTTCCCTTGTCGAGAATATCTCATCCTCTTCATTTCTTGGTTTAATGACCTGAAATTTCAACATCTTCGCAATTAGAATCCAAGCTTCAAGTTCAACATTGTTGAGAATAGACTGGTCTAACGATTTCTAAACCTTTAGCCCATTGACCACATTGATAAAGTTAGTCACATTAGACCCAAAGACCAATTTGGTCCTAGGCTCCAAACACATCAGATTTAGAATCTGCATAAGGGGCTAGTCCATCAACCAAATATCTTTTCAAAAATAAATCTTGAGTCCATCACCCAACCTCCACCTACAACCTTTGGAGACTAGCACCCTCGACTTTTGTAAACTCAACCAAAAGGCTAAACCAAAAGTTGGCAAAGGATCAACAAGCAAAAAATTCTCCTATCTCAAGTATTTGATCGACACAATGTTGACCCATATAGTTTTAGTTTGATTTATCAACTTCTATTCCTATTTTACAACCAGAGCCTTATTCATCTATCTGATGTTATGATGACCTAAGCCACCATCCTTTTTAGGTATGCAAACTTGCCACAACCACCTAAGTGAAATTTTTTCTTCTCATCAGACTCTGACCAAAGAAACAACTTTTGAATATGTTCAATCTTCAATAAAATCTTGTTAGGAATTCTAAACATAGATAAGAAGAAGGTTGGAATGCTTTGAAGAGTAGAATTTACTAGGGTAGCCTTTTAGGATTGACTAAGAAAGGATCCTTTCCACCCGACCAGCTTCCTCTACAATATTTTCACCATAGGTTCCCAAAGCGAATCTTGGATCCTACCTTTAAAAAAAGGTATTGCAAGGTAAAGAGACAGGAGGGTAGCCACATCATAACCCAAGATGCGAGTTATTATCCTCTACCTCACTAAGGGGATATCTATAAATAATATTTTGTTTTTTATATAATTTATCTTTTGCCCAGTTAAATTTTCAAATACCTCTAAGATTCCTTTTAGCACATTTACTTAGGGAACTAAAGCAAGGAGGGAAAGCAGAACATCATCTGCAAATTGGTGATGAGAAATAGGATCCACTGGTAAAGTGTGTTGTATACTTTACACAAAGGGTTCTAACTTGATAGCCCTACCTAGGGCTTCCACCACTAAGATATAGAGATAAGCAGACAAGGGATATCCTTGGCGAATGCCTCTCAAAATTGAAAAATAACCTGTTGGGGACCCATTTATTAAGACCAAAAACTTGGTAGAAGAGATACAAGAATGGATAAGTTTTATCCAACTCTAAAAAAAATAATTCCTAAAACCTTCAAGATAAATTTCCACGAAACCCTATCATAAGCCTTGTTCATGTCTAATTTGAGGAGGGGATTAGCTCTGCCACTTTTATTAGTTGAATGAAAAAATTTATGAACAACTATGATACTATCCAATATTTATCTCCCTAACATGAATTTACTTTGGGCTGAATCAATCAAGGCTGGAAGAAAAGGTTTTAATATGTTAACTGTTAGGAGGGAAAAACTGAAGAGAATTAATTATTCATAAAAATGTGTTACATAAATAGGCACAAGGCTTATATGATGAACATGACACTTGTCAATGAAACTGACAAGTGTCAAGGAAGGCATAGTGCACTTTACTTTAACTCTAACATTCCCCCTTAAAGTGCACTATCCTAACTAAATAAAAAAACATTAGAAGTCAACATTAGGTAACATTCCCCCTTAATGTTGACTTCTCTAAAACAACCTATCATCCTCTCTTATTTGGTCTAGGCTCGTGCTCTTTGCACTTGGCTCTCCAACTGTGAATAATGCTAGATTCACTGTGTATACATCTCGGTCTGTTGCCTCAGGGTCAGCCACTTCCACGGGTCTATTGCCACTGGGTCAACTCGTCTAAGTGCCTCGGGGTCATCATGGGTGCCTCGGGGTCGGCCACTTCGGGTCTATTGCCTCTGCAGGTCATCCTCAGAGGATGTTGCCTCTCGTAGGTCACTGACTAGATTCACCATGAGTATGAAATCCCTCCTCATGGTGAACTCAATCTAGAAGGTGTCGGTCTCTGTCGAAAAATGCACCTAATGAAAGGAAAAACGAGCCATATAAGAGTGTCGGTCTCTGCCGAAAATGCACTCAATACAATAAAAATGAGCCATAGATCAAAATAGGAGGAGAGAAGAAGAAAAGAAAAGAATCTTCTGAAGTGTCTTCGTCTGTAGTCTTCAAAAGTAGATCCAGAAACAACCTCGGATAGAGTCTAGGGTGTCTATGTCTGTAGTCCCTAGTATAAGTGTCCTTATGGTAGTCACCTCATCTTACCGGAATGCATGGGTAACCAGCCGCTACATCCGCCAAGTAGAAAGGGGAAACTACTAGATACTAGGTTCACTTATAAGAGCCTTGGGAGTGTCGGGTACAACCGAAAGTGCACTCCAAGGTAGAAAAAATTTGAGGCTAAAAAAACTCAATTGAAACAACCTCAAAATTACAATATGACACCACCATTGTGTCCGTCGCAGAAAAACGTTTCCAACGACTATAAATACCCCTATATTCCACCATCAAAGGGGCCTTCATCATGTGGAAAAAACATCATGCCTATCTAAGGCAGAAAATAGACAACATCGCTCAATGGCGGCATCGCTCTCAGGCGGGAAATAAAATAACATCAATTTTCCTCGCAAGGAAATTACATGCTCACCATCATTAAAATAACTTTCACATGGCCATCCCCTTTCAAATATTTTAATAATGCCCCATTAAAAAAAACATACCACCCCATTCAAACAGCCTGTTGTCAGCAACAAAAGGCATGGAAATAGGCTAGAGATGCACGTGGGTCCCACCCACTACACTGTGTATCTCCTCCACGTCGCGAGCGATCGTGTCCGACGATAGCACCGACGGTGAGCATAAGCTCTCGAAGATCGATTTAAAAAAAAAAATCTTCGGTTGTGCTCCAAAGACGCAGGCATCCTTGTGTGTTCATCCACTAGCGTTAAAAATTAAACATCTAGAACATCAAGTCGCCAACAAACTCACTGCGATGCATCCGACGTGTGGAGATCACCCATTATTCACTTCTGAAGAGAAAGTAAACTGCATGAGAGAGTTCGTAACCGGCACCCGTCTTTCTCTGCGATGGAAAGCATCAGTTGAGTGTTGGTGTAAATCCTAGAAAACTAGGTTAATCGACCCCCCCCTCCTCCGCCTGCCGTCAAAATTTGTCCTCTCCAAAAATCACACAGCAACCCGGACACATGATCGCGTTGCACATGAAGAAGACGATTTCTGGCTTTCAATCACGGTGCAGGCAAAGCGAAAGTAAAGCATCGCCATTGGAAGACGACAAGGATCAAGACAGAGCTCCATGACAGCGGATCATTCGTCATTCTACAGGATCATCTCCGTGGCCTGTTTGGATCTGTCGCCTCCGTAGGATTTCCAACCGTGGCAGCCACCGTGCCCGCAACACCCTCATTGACGCCGTCGTCATCATCTGTGCATGTCTCGGAACAAGAGCGCGTGGCCCATCCGGGTTGTTTGCCTCCGACAGGTGGCGCACTTACTTCTCCCGCACGATGTGCACGCCGCGGCCGGCCAACACCACTGTGAGTGGTAAAAAAATCATCGATGCGACGACAATATTCCCAGATTCAAACATGATCACAGAAAGAAAAATTCGGTAAGCCATATCCACGAAAATCTGATGTAATTCAAGGAGGGTTATTCTTTTTTATTCCACAGACTACTGCATCGCGAACAGCAGTTTTCCCACAATAAGCAGCTTCAAAAAAACTGGAAGGGGAATCTAGTCCGAAAGAGGAAGGACGACGTCTAGTCCGAAAGAACACACAGCAGCTAAACGGATCAGGAATATTGCTTTCATGTTGGAAGCTCCCCATCAAGCAGTGACCGTCTCAGTGGATCTGGTTCTCCTGCATACTCCCATAGGCCACCTCCAAGCGACACCACGGATCGGGCGTCGCTGCCACACCGCACAGCCATGCAGTCCATCAGCCTGCATCGCACCGACACCATGCAGGCCCGCAAGACAACCGGATTGCGTTTTTGAGTGCTGAGTTGGCGAGACAAATTGAACCAAAACAAATATGGTGGTGGTGAAATAACAGGTAGTGACGCTTTTAAAACCAAAGTGCCAGACTGTACGTAACAAGTTGTACCAATAACGAATCCCACTGCACAACCGTTTCCATGAAGTAAATTCCTCATTCTGGTCCATGCCGTTTTCGGCAACAGTAGCACATCAGATGGATACTCGCCTCCAAACCCTAACAAACTTAAAAAAAAATTCTCCCTAAATTAAACATTTTACCATCTGGTTTCTGATCCATCAAAATATGGAGAGCATACTCCCTCGGTAAAAAAAAAATAGGAAAAAAATAAATTTAGGGGGAGGGAGGATTTCCATGAGGGAAATCCCCCCTCAAGGGTTTTCACAGGGCAGGGAAAGCCTGCTCTGATACCAAATTTTAGGAGGGAAAAACTGAAGGGAATTAATTATTCATAAAAATGTGTTACATAAATAGGCACAAGGCCTATATGATGAACATGACACTTGTCAATGAAACTGACAAGTGTCAAGGAAGGCATAGTGCACTTTACTTTAACTCTAACATTAACAAGGGCCTTTGTCAATATTTTATAAACAATGTTGCATAAGTTGATGGGTCTAAAGGTACCAAAGTCCTTTGCACCAACAGTCTTGGGGATCAAAGTTAAAAAAGTAGAATTCACTTTGAACGGGATATGATTGGTGGTTTGGACCTCCTAAAGGGCATCAATAATATCCTTCCCCACAATAAGTCAATACTTCTAAAAGAGAAGAGGAAAAACCATCAGGACCTAGAGCTTTCATTCCTTCCATCACAAAGATAGCAGCTCTGACTTCCTCATCACTAAAGAGAGATACAAGGGTTTGGTTCATATCAATTGTGACAAGGCTAGGAATACTACCAAGCATATTATTTTGGGCTTCCTCATTACAAACCTCTTCCACCTCAATGATATTTTTGAAAAAAACACAACCTTAGCTCTTATATCCTTAATGTGAATAGCCTTGGATCCATCAGCTTTTTAAATTTCTCTAATCCTATTGGCACTTCTGTGCTTCAAGGCCATGATATGAAAAAACTTAGAATTTTTATCTTCCTCTTTTAGCCAAAGCACCCTAGACTTTTGTTTCCATAAAATGTCCTCCTTGGCAATAGTGTTATGAAATTTGTCTAGCACCTTTTCTCTGTATCTAATCTCTTGATTTATTTCCAAGTTCTATCTTAGATTCAATTGCTTTCAATTGACTTTTTAGGTCTTTATTATTTTGCAAAATATTCCCAAAAATATTTGTATTCCATTCTTTAAGGTTGCTTTTAATAACTCTAAGCTTTGCCACAATTTTGTAAAGGCCAGAGCCTTGGATCCTTGTCGACCGCAAGTTTTTTATTTTAGCTTCCAACTAAGGATAGGCACCACATTGCCTCAAACTTGAATGGCTTGGGGAATCTGATTTCTTCCTAGACCACTTTAAAATATAAGGGATTATGGTCAAATCCAATTCTAGGTAGAGAATAGAGAGACAAATTTCCAAATAGTGAAAGGCACTCCTTGGAGACAAGAACCCTGTCCAACCTAATTTGGATGAGCTAGTTACCCACTATCCTATTGCTCTAAGTATACCTTGAACCCTTAAACTCAACATACAATAGCTCATTGTCGTTCACAAAATATAAAAAATTCTTCCATGATTTTTGATATTTTGGAGTTCCCTCCTTTCTTATCTAAAAAAAAAGGGGAATTAAAATCCTCTACTTGGCACCAAGTTTCTTCAAAAAAAATCCTTCTCATGGAACTCGAAGTTTTCCACAATAGGTTTCTACTAAGCCCAGAGTTTAGCATATACACATTAGTCATAACCCATATTTTATTACTTTATTTTTTGTAGAAGATAATATTAATAATCCTATCTAAGGAAGAAATAACAGAGCCCTCAAACTTGTTGGCATCCTAGAGACAAAGGAGTCCCCCAGAGGAACCATTGGTTGGGCTTGCAACAAAATAGGATTCTTTTCAAATCCTTCTTCTAACAACTTCTATATCCTTACCATCCAACTTGTTTTCTTGCAAGAAAAAATATCAGGTAAAATTTCTTTACTTAGGGAAGCGACCACATGTTGTTTAGAAATCCCATTCAGGTCCCTGACATTCCAAGAGAGGTACTTCATTTACGAGATTTGGAATTATATTTATTTCCTCTAGACACCCCATTATTACTCTGGTAGAAATATTTTAGTTTTAGTTATCTTACTCTTACAACCTTCCCTTTTTCAAGTTTGAGTAGAGCTTGAGATCCATTCACGATCTCAGAATTTATTTTCATCGTCCTCACAGACTTGCTAGGGGTATTTCCTAACTTCTTCTCAACACCCATATCCACATTTTTATTCCTTTATCTCTAGGATTTAGGACCCGAAGAACCAAACATGTTTATTCTTATATCATCCCTTTAATTTTTAGGAATGTTTGTCTTCCTCTTTAGTGGTCCTACATTTTAGTTTCCCTAGTTTAATATGAGTAGTATCTACTCTCTTAGGTATGTCAATGATATCTTCAAATGAAGACACGTTAGTCATCTTTAAATATAAGGCTAACTACTCATTAAGGTTAACCATTAAAATATCAAGTAAGTTCCTAGCAAGGGGAACATATTATACTCTCCCAAATAAGGTTTACCACCTTGCCAAAATATTGACCACCTTCTCATTTTTACATTGCTTGAGTTGGTACGGATACTTACGGTGATATTCTTCTCAATATAGACTAAAAATTTCTTGATAAGCATTTCTACAAGATCTCTAAATATTATTAAAGATTTACTTAATATTTGGTAGCATGATTCCAAATCAAAACCACTAAGGATCTTATAGAAAACATTCAATAGTAACATTTCATTGTATAAAATGTGACTATGTATAGTTCTAAATAACCTAAGATAGTTGATGAGATCCTCTTTTACCTTTTACATTGGAATGTTAGAGGTTTTAGAGTTATGGTGGAAGGAGTGGCTTACTACAAATGGATATAAGGGTTGGACCCACAAGTCATCATAATAGTACGTGTGGCTAGAGGATAACCCTTAGATAACATCAATTTGTTGCTTCAATCACTCTAATTGGGTTAGTAGAGCCTAAAGTTAAGGACAGATGAGGTTGGACAATGATAATAGGATGAAAGGTATATTTTGTGGTAGGGTTTGAAAAAATGTTTGAGATATAGGAGGAATTTTTTGGTGATTTAATTGAGATGGTGGTCATGACACTTGGGAGTATGATGTCATAGTTAGCATCATATAATTTCTTCCTAAAAGGCCTAAAATTAGAGATTTGACTTGATTGGCATATTGAGGATAATAAATGGGTTGTTTAGGGTTTTATATCAAACCTAACCCAACACTTATGGGATTAGAATGAGTGACATAGGATAGATTATGATTATAAATTTTATTTTTTAGTGAGATACTTGGATTAACAGTATAGCTAGTTCCTAGTTGTTGAGATGTAGGGCATTTAGAACTACCCTATAATAATTCTTTAATAGTAGGAAAATATGAATTATGTACCAATGGAGGGAGGAGAACATGTCTACAAATATCCATTGATGTTGTGATGGAATGTGGACTTGAATCAACAAGATGATAACTTGATGCATTATGGATCCAAAGGATTGGTCCATCTAGTTTAGGTGCAAAGGGTTAGAGTTAGGTTGTTGGAGGTAATTCACTAATTAATCATTCCCTATATATGTTCCTTGGGATTCACTATCCTCTTTCAAGAAAGCCTCTATAGCTTCCTTATGCTTTTACAATAAGTGAACCATATGGGATTTGGATTGGAAGACTAATGATTGATCCTCTTTATGGATTAGGCTTAAGAAACCTCGAGGTGACAAGGCTTACTATTCTTTTTCAAGGGTAGGTTTCTCAAGGCTAAGGTGTGCATATTGTTCCTCCATTGGAGGGTTAGGATTATTAGAAAGCTAGTGAGCAACACTATAGGTCAAGAAGTATTTCTTCACCATGAGATTGGGGTTAGGAGAGAAAAGATGATTATTTAATATTTTAGTTACTAATATAATTATTTAAAAGAAGAAAATGGTGATGTTTTATATCCTTATATTGCCTTCCCTCAATATACTAAGTCTGATTGATATACCATGAAGGCCTCCCTATATAAAAATACTCTGATATATAACTAAATCCTCTCCATATACCTATTAGTACATGAGATAAAGATGATACATAGAAGTCTAATAGTACATGGAGTGAATGTGTGTTTACATAGCTGAGATGGTATGTAAGGGGTAATAAGTTTTTTCCTTTCGAATTTTACCAGCCCACTACGATATATTCCCTACTAGACATATGTATGTGTGAGACCTTAGGTGGGTAGTTGATGGCTTGGGCTTGCTTTATACCTAATATAACCTAGTAACTCATATTATAATTACTCAAAGAATACAAATATCCCTAGTATGACTAGTAATTGTTAATGTTCTTATTATCTATGACTAATATGATTTAACTAAGCACAAAATATTAGAGTGGTCTTGATTAAGTTTAATTAAAGTTTTGCTTGGTGAAATGGAAATCTTAAGACCTATTATGGTGTTCACATTAGGTTCACCAAAAATGTGAGAGAAGAATATCGGAGATGGATTTCAATTGGTAGATAGAAATGGGTGTGTTGGCTCCTTTGTCCCATTTTGGTGTCAAGTCTATGGCATCTCACTTCAAGGATAGAAAAGTTTCCTAAGATTCTACAATTTTTTTTTAAGTTAAAAACCACCCATATTTTCCTAAGATATCTCTATTGACTACCTTGTCTTAATTCAACACTATAACTATAGATGCAATAAACTAATATACTAAAGAGATATCTATTTCCTATATATATATTGAATAATTAAATATGATAAATTTTTTATTTAAGAAAAGGTTTAAGGAGGAATGAAATACACTTAGCCTAGCTTTCTATATGCAATTTAGATTTTTGATGATGATATAAGACTGGTCTATGGGTTAGCTAAATAAATGATTAATACTAATGATTGGTTTCCTATGACAATGTGATTATACTTTGTATTTCATTTTCTTATTCTTTAATAACTAATAAAAAAGATAAAACATAGAAATAAATAGACAACAAAAAAATGATAAAAATAGAAGATTAATCCTAGACTAATTAAATTATTGAAAGAGATTATCTAACTTGATTCTTTCTTGTGGAAAAGCACTACTTATTGCAGAAGAACTATTGGAATTTTCTATAACTAATGATGTTTTTTTGTAGGTCCTTATGTTTACACAAATAACTACAAAATAGATAGAATGAAAATATGGTCAAATGTAGAGGGGTCTACCAAAGTCAATGGGGGGATATCACTCCCTTAGTTTGTGTCAGACCCTTATTCACAAGGAAATATTAGAAACAAAAAGCTAAAAAATTTATTTAATAAACAAAGAGTAGAAGCACCATAGTTGACCAATTGCACCAATTATGCTTGCAACTATAGGTAGTGCTTTTGCTATATGTTAATAGAGGGATTGACTATAAATTTTACAGTATCTATAGCAAAAAAACTAGAATGTAGTAGTATTATTGGTATTATAGTTCTATGATTCTTCCACCTATAAAAGAATAAAATTTAGGTTTCCAAATTTGGAAACCCATCGCAGGCTATAGTATTTTGCACAAGGCATAAAGATCTTGACTATGATGAGAAAATGATATTGAGATACAAATATGACTATAAATAAGATAAAATTTAAAAATCTAATTAAGGATGTAATATAGGTTTAATATAAATGTAAAATGATAAAATTTTATGCAAAATAATAGAGGTGGGTTACAAATCCAAAGTCATGCTAATCTAACTAAGAGTCTAGCCCAGATACCTTTGTCAATGCAATCATAGGATGAGCTTAAGAAATCCACCTGAAGCTCCAAATTGGATTTCAAAAAATACAATAGTCAAAACGATAGCATTTCTTCTTTATTGGTTCAATATTTAGATGCACAAAAGTCTAACATACAATATTGATGTAAGTAAGCCAACAATTTGGCAGTGTCTTGTTATGTTTAAAGATGGATTGATTCAAAAATTCAAGAAGGTTTATTTTTAGCTTAGAATATTATTTATTGGATTCCCCCAAGGGATAAATTTATAGAATTCATGATGTCTATAGAGGATCTATTAGGGTTTTTGGAGGAAATTCTTGCATCCTTAAGAGATTTGTCAAGCTGCAAGACTTCCTTGATCTAATCAGCACTATGAACTCTGGTGGATCCATCTCTTTGACTCAAGAAAATATTATCTCAAGACTATAGATAGATCGAGTAAAGTAAGGAAACCCTAGAGGTGTACCTATAATATTTCTCATATGCTCATGCTCATCTAGATTTGCAAAAATGAAATAAAACTACAACATAAAATTTGATCAAGCTTGAAAGTAACTCCCAGCTAGTGGTTCAATTAGTAGACCGGTGCATTATCCATTGGGAAATTATAGTTAGACTTAAAGTATGGTGAGGAGAGGAGGATAGGATAAAAACTGAGTTAATCACATCAATTCAAATAATGTAACAAAATGGTTGAACATGACAATGAAAGAAGTCACCATTTACACATTCAAATAATGTAACATGTAAAGAGGATAACACATAAAACTGCAAATAGTATTTCTGAAAGAAGTAGGATTGTAGTAATCAATAGATCATTACAATGGGAGTCTAATCAAGATAACTAGATCTCACTAAGCAAATACATAATATTTATCCATTCAAATTATGTAATAGAAAACTACAACTCTTCATTCAAATGATGTAACACAAATCCTCCTTACTTCTGGCCTCAACCACTGGAAAGGATCTCAGTAAATTGAGTACCTCCTTAGCCAAAACCTACATGGTAATGGGGAAGAAAAAGGGTGACTAGATAAAATACAAAAAAAATACAACTGACAAGGATGGGCACTCTGGTATACCTCTTGCATAATTTTACTATGCAAAAATTTGATCCCTCTATCTGCTATCACAACTCTTTCATATAGCTTGACATTCAAAGATCGATGATGGTTCATAACTGTAACCGCATCCATATTCGATCCATAATATTGATTGCTTTTATGAGACTTTTATTTGTTTATGGATAGTGATCTTAGTTAATTAAAATTACCCCTCATTTAAAGCTTGATAATAATCATATTTTATAACTGAAATTACTAGAGTTGTATGAGGGTCTCTTAATTAAATATTGGTAATGGCCCATAATTGCCATCATCTCTATCACCACTAATCCACTCCTTCAAATTAAAATATTAGCTCATTTATTTTTAAAGATTATTAAATCATACTATTAAATAAGGGCAAGTTCTTGGCCAAGGCAAGGGCGATATTGTGCCAAAGGGTCTCCTTGAGCCCTGGGATAGGGTGATGGTCCCCATCATGGAATATTTCATTGTGGATGATATCAACTCGCCATTAAGGAGCTTTCACATTTCATTTCTAAACTACATGTGTTCAATGAGGGACATTAATATTCTTGATTATCTATTTTGATCTTTAGAATATCGATATCAAATGTTAGGGATGGGCCTTCTACCTACCCCAAGCACTATTACCTCCACCTTATGTTGTATCATCACATGGTGCAAAAGGAAGCTGACAAGATGAATCTTGTTGTTATTGTTAGTCATGAAGGGATTCCTTTATCCTCGATCCTCAGTAATTATGACTCATAGGGTGAGTCGACTGGTGAAGCTAAAGGTAAAGCTAGAACCCATGTTTGCACTCCATCTCCAGCTAAGTCTAGATCTTTCCATCGTTTTTCTAGAAATGAGGCTTCAGATGATAAACATAATATTATGGATATGGACTAGTTGGACTCTACTCTAGATATGACCACGATGAAGCCCAAGCAAATCAAATAAGATGGATACTCCAAATGAACTCATTCCATGGATGTAAGGAAATTCCAAAAAAAATTGAGCCTTGGGCTAGCATGGCATAACTCTTAAACTCTATGTATATTTAGACTATGTGGGGAAATTCCAAAAAAATTGAGCCTTGGGATAGCATGGCATGGCATCGTGGTAGGCAGCAACAGAAGTAGGACACGATGCCGAATTGGGGGGAATATCCAAAGAGGAACACCCTCAATTTTCACCAGATGCTACGAAGTAAGGGTAGAGTTCTCTACCCAATTATACGAAGGATAGGCTAGAATTCTCCAGCCTCGAACCCACAACATGACTGACAAAGTGCATACGCATATGGAGATGACTATGGTGTCTAATCCTCTTGAGTGAAGAAGAAGAGGAAGATGTAGAGCTCGACTTCATGACCCAAACCCTGTAGAATTTTGCCGCTTACAGTCCTCAGCGAGCCTGCAATAGCAGTCTGAGGTACCGATGGAAAAGGACCGCGATGGGTAGAGTAAGAAATCCATGATGTAGGTGTCTTTTGAATAATATAAGAAAATAACTACAAGAAGAATCCAGAGGTAGGAGGCCACCATCGCCTAATTTCAGCAACTGATCCAGTAGCTCAGGGCGATCAAAAGGTGGGATGCCTCTACCCAAATTGATTGGGTAATTGAGGTGCCCACAAACTCTCTAACCTCACCAGAGAGTAGTCTCATCCAGGGCAGTCAGGTTAGATGCCTGAAATGAATAATTAGAGGTAGGAGAGGGTTCATGCACCTCTGATAGAGTAATTACAGAGGAATAGGGGAATTCTATTTTTCAAATAGAAACCCATGTTATCAACATCGATAATGATGAGGAGCATTTAGAATAGAACCAAGGAAAAAACCCTAAAATCGAGACCAAGAAGGACTCTCCAGAACACCAGGGACCCTAAATTAAGGGGTCACTACTTGAAGAACTAGAGGAGCAGGTACCAGGTGACCAAGAAATAGGGGGAACAACCACGGGGGACCTCATATCAGAAGGGTAGCTCCCTAGATCATCTAACAAGGGGACAACATCTATGCAAAATGAATATCTCCCCACGCAGGCCACCACAATACTAGAGAGGAGAAAGAGGAAGGCACCTCAAACGACACAAAAGAGGGTCAAAAGAAAGGCTAGAGTGAAATTTATTGAACCAAACCCCCACTCATACGAGCAATGGGAAGAAGGTCTATAGGCCTTCACTGAATGAAAAGAAAAATTTGAATAGATCCGAGAGGAGTTCTCTTAGTTATCCAATTATTTTTGGAATTACCCCTCATTTAAAGCATGCCATGGAAGACATCTGATAATTATGTTATAACTACTCATGAAGGAGAGGTAAGCCTACCTCCATAACAGTGAAGGCGATCGCATCGGTCATAAAAATAGAGATAGGCAATATGTTGGAAGATTTAAAGAGTGAAATGCTATCCTCTCTAGCACTATAGTTGGATACACTCTTGCTAGAGAAGAAGAAACAAGAGAATGACATAGTGTTGACCTATTTTTACCCAAAATATAGAGGAAAGCATGCTAGGAATGCGTGCCCAGAGAACAAGGTCAAAGTATGCACGGTTTTCCAATAGAACCACAAAACTTGATTGTGCCCGCAGTTGCCCAATACCAAAGAGGAGGCTGACATAACTGAAGCCTATTTCATGGGTAATAAAATAAATTAGAAGCAACTACCTATGGGGAATATGCCCATAAGGATGTTGCCATACGGAGGAGGACTATATATGCCACAAAGGCAGCCTCCACCACCCAATATGGGATAGTTGGGACTGCCACCTTGGATGAATATACCTTTAGGAGATGCATTTCCCAATCAGCAACCATAGATGCCATATCAACACTCTGGGTAGAAGTGGAGGAACCACATTTCATGGAACCTTACCCCACAAAACATAGCACATGTTCCACCTCAGCAAGGCTTACCAACCCTACCTGCAGTGAGACATGCACAGTTACCAGCATAGCCAATGGTGAACCCAAATAATAAGGTAAACTAGCCAGCATACCAAGTAGAGGGAGAGATGTATCTGATGTATCATATTAGTTGTAATCCCATTCAACTTAGATTAGGCAAGCAACTAGGATAGAGGTACCTCCCCTGGTAGAAAAGGAGGAAGACGTAGGAGATTCCCCTCTTATAGAAGAGGTGGAGGAAGAAAAATCTATTGAGAAAATAGAGACTCCATTTCCTAAATGGTTGCAATAATAGAGGAATCTGACACAGCCAGAATTTTATATCCTCTCTAGCTTGAGGAATCCAACAGTCACTATTCCACTTTTTCAAGCTATTTGAGATGTACCCATATATGCCAAGGCAATAAAAGAGTTGTATCTGAGAAAACCAGGATGTAAGGTGGCACAAATCATCAATGTTGTGGGAAAATTGGTTGACTTGATGTTGGGGAATGTATATCATCCCAACTATGCAGACCCAAGTAACCCAGTACTGATGATGAAAATAGGAGGGCATTCATTAGCAAACACCTTATTTGACCCGAATGTAGCCATCAACGTGATGCCATAGGAGATCATGCAGAAGCTAAAGCTTACGAACCTGAAACCCACCAATATGGTGTTACAACTGGCCGACCGGTCAACCATAGCACTAGAAGGGATGCTCAAGGATATCATCATAACAATTGATGCATGGGAATACTCGATGTACTTATTGGTGCTATAATAAAAAATGGGATTGGGTGGTTACCCACTCATCTTGGGGAGGCTATGGTTAGCTATGACTGATGCCTACATCAGCTACCGCAATGGACTAATGACCATTTCAAACGGGCAGAATGTCAAGAGATTGATAATCTCTCCTCCTGTGCAGTTTGTGGACACGTTGGGGGAACCCATGTCATAAAATTAGGATGATAGTTCATTATCTATGCTTCATCTAGTGATGGCATTAATATAGTTGGAGGAAGAAATCGATGAAGACGATATCATCACGAGATTCCTTCAAGGGGAATCCTCCTCTCAGTTACTAAGTCAATGTTGGTTGGTGCTCAGGACCACCACACCAGACAAATCGACATTGAGCTTGGTAGAATGTTGAACATAAGTAGTGGTTTGACCCCCATGCAACTAACAAAGTTTAAGGAGCTCCTAACTAGACACCAGTAAGCATTCACCTAGGATTATTTGAATATGAAGGAAATCAACCAGGAGATTTGCACTCACTGAATTTACCTTGAAGAATAGGCAACTCTAGTTAGAAAACCAAAAATAAGGATGAACCCGACCATGAAGGAAATCATCAAAGCCAAGTTACAGAAGCTTTTATCTACAGGGTTCATCTACCCAATATTCGACAATGAGTGGGTGTCACCACTTGTGGTGGTCCCCAAGAAAAATGGGAAATGGCGGATCTATGTTGATTATAGATCATTGAACAAAGCGACTAAGAAATATCACTTCTCGCTTTCCTTCGTTGACCAGGTCCTAGACACACTATCTGGGAGGAAATACTTCTCCTTTCTGGATGGATTCAGTGGGTACAACCAAATCCATATTGGGGAAGAATACCAAGACAAGACAGTGTTTACTTGTCCATGGGGAAAGTTTGCCTTCAGAGTGTTGCCCTTCGGGTTGTGCAATGCACCAGCCATCTTACAAAGGGCAGTGTTGAGCATATTTTTGGACATGATGGGAGAGGTAGTAGAGGTATATATAGACAACTTCACCATTTATGGATAAATATTTGAAGAAGCGATGACAAATTTGGAATGGGTACTCCAGATATACGAAGAAAATAACTTATCCCTCAACAATGAGAAATGCTTTATGATGATACGTGAGGGCATAATATTGGGACATCACCTCTCAATAGAAGGGATTAAAGTGGATCAAAAGAAAATAGAAGTTATTAAAGATTTACCTAGCCTAAGAATGTAGAGAGAAGTGAGGATTTTTCTTAGCTCTGTCGGGTACTACAGGCAATTCATTGTCGATTTTAGCAAGATCACCAAACCGCTGCACACCCTACTGATGAAGGATGTAGAATTCATCTGTATAGAGGACTGCAAGTAGGCATTTTAGACACTAAAGGAGAAGCTAATTTCTACCCCAATTTTTCAAGGTTCAAATTGGGTTGTCCAGTTCCATATATTGTGACACATCCAATAATGCAATTGGAGCAGTCCTCGGGCAGAAGGATGGCGAAGAATTCTACACCATTTATTATGTCAGCAAGAACTTAGCAGGGGCTGAGATCAATCACATGGTAACAAAGAAGGAATTTCTTGTAGTAGTGCACACCATAAAAAAAAATTTCCACTACATCACTAGGTACAAGGTGTTCGTACACACGGGCCATGCCGCAATCAGGGACCTAATGAGTAAAACAGTGATTAGTAGCATGATCATCAGGTGGCTTTTGCTACTGTAGGAATTCAACATTACCATAATCGACAAGCATAGTAAGGACAACGTAGTCACATACTTCCTTTCCAGACTAATTCCAGTAAATCACGCAGCGGTAGAGGACTAGTTACCGAATGAACATTTGTTCGTCATCAACAAACAGACGCCATGGTATGCGAACATCACCAATTATCTGGCCATCGGTAGAATGTTCCCTAATCTTTTGCACTGAGAGAAGCAAGGGGTGATTGAAAATAATGCTTAATTTTAATGGATTGACAGCCTCATGTTCAAAATAGGGCCCGACCAGATCATGAGGAGGTGCGTAGCAGAGCATGAGTTCCCAGAGATACTCAAAGCCTATCACAATGAGCCATGTGGAGGGTAGTTCTTAAGGGTAAGGACTTCATATAAGGTGTTATAGTCTGGGTATTTTTGGCCCACTCTATTCAAAGACACAGTCACATACATCGGTAGGTGTGATGAATGCTAAATAATGGGTTGGCCGACCCACAGAGATGAAATATCCCTTTAACCTCATGTACATATCGAGCCCTTTGATAAACGGGGTATGGATTTCATAGGACCCATAAACCCACCTTCAACTGGGAATAAGTATATTCTAGTCTGCATAGACTACATTACCAAATGGGTTGAAGTTCAGGCACTGAGGGACTCCAAGGAAAAGACGGTAGACAAATTCCTATTTTCCCATATTTTTATGAGGTTTGGAGTGCCCAAGGAAATTACAGTAGACCAAGGGCCCCAATTTACCTCTAGGCTAATTGAGGATTTAATGGAGAAGTACAGGGTTCGGCACAACAGGACTACCCCCTACCATCCACAGGCAAATGGGCAGGTGGAGGTAATCAACAAGGAAATAGAAAATATCCTAATGAAAATCGTGCAACAACACAAGAAGGATTGGGTTGCAAGATTACCAGAGGTAGTATGGGTATATAATACAACATGGAAATTGACCATAGGCTTTACACCCTTCCAACTGGTATATGGAAAAAATGCAATGATGCCCATCGAGTTCAAAGTTAAGACACTTAGAATGACGGTAGAATTGGATCTAAGCCTATACAAAGCACAAAAGAAATGAATTTTGTAACTGAACCAGCTAGACAAATTTTGAATGGATGCCCTAAAAAGAACAAAAATCATGTATAAGCAAAGGAAGTAGTGGCATGACCGCCACATTAAAATTAAATAGTTCAAAGGATACTAGGTATTGTTGTATGACTTCAGGTTCCAATAGTGAAAGGGAAAATTGATGCAAATATGGATGGGACTGTATGAGGTGGTGGAAATAATCAGAAATGATGCTATGCAAGTCCAGATAATTAATGGTAGCAACACCATTCTAACATCCAATGACCACCGATTGTGTCCATACCACACATCTGAAAGATTACTGGTGGAGTCTATAAAAGGCATGGGGTAGACCCTATCCAAGTAAATTTTTCCAGAATTCTCAACAACATGGTGGACACAGGGGTGTCCACAAAAAACAAATTAGTATAGTTTCCTATTTTTAACTTATGATGTGTTTTGCAAGGATAATTCCCGCATGCAAGCTACAGGTATCCTAAGAGCCAGGGCCTAACAGGCATAGATTGCGTTTAACTGCATTTTTCTTTTTTTTCCATTTTATTTTTGTAGGGAAATGGCCTGATTGCTCGAACGATAGGCATCTTGGGGGACAAGGCCTAGACCAGCTCAGCATACATGGACTTGTATGATAGGAAGATAGTGTTGATCGAGACATGGAGTGGGTGCCAATTCCCTATAAAGGAAAAATTATGCAACCCCATGCATGGACGAAGCAGATGCTAATGTAGTACGAGGAGAGATCCAGGAGGCTTGATCAACCTCACATCAATGAATACATCAACATAATGAATTGATGACTTCATAATGGAGGTGCCTTGCTTCGGCACCTTACTCCAAAGTAGAGGCACCTTACTCGGGTGTCTTACTTCAGAAGGGGGGTGCCTTGCTCCGCCAAGGAGGCACCACCCTGGAACGTTCTTTCATTTAGTAGTACAAGGAGAGACGCGTTACTCTAGCACCTTACTTTGGAATGGAGGCACCTTACTTAGGTGCCTTACTCTGAAATGGAGGTGCCTTACTCTGGTGTCTTACTCTTGAGGAGAGGCACCTTACTCCGAAGGAGTAGCGCCTTACTCCACCAAGGAGGTGCCACTCCGAAGCGAGCATTATTTCAAAAAAAAAATTCAAGTTGGCACCTTACTCTGGAAGGGAGGTGCCCTACTCTTGTGCCTTACTTCTGAAGGGAGGTGTCTTACTCTAGCACCTTACTCCAAAAGAGTGGTGCCTTACTCTGCCAAGGAGGCGCCACTCCAAAGCAAGCATTTTTTCAAAAAAAAAAATCAAGTTGGCACCTTACTTTGGTGCCTTACTCCGAAAGGAAGACGCCTTATTCTAGTGCCTTACTCTGGAAGGGAGGTGCATTACTCTGGAAGGGATGTGCCTTAGTCCGGAGGATCAATGCCATACTCCAACACCTTACTCCGAATGAGTGGTGCCTAGTCCACCAAGGAGGCACCACTCTGGAGTGAGCATTATTTCAAATATATATATATATATGAATGATGGTCAAGTGGTGTCTTACTAAGGTAGGCAACTTACTGAGGTAGGTGCCTTACTCAAGTAGGCACATTGTTGAGGTAGGCACCTTACTGAGGTAGGCACCTTACTTTTGTGCCTTACCTTGGTGCCTTACTCAAGCAGGCACCTCGATTGACTCAAAAGCACATTCGCAACTTGACAATACGTGGAGCAGCCAAAGCCAACACCATCATCTCACATGATGGAAATCATAAAGTACCCAAAAATATTTTGAAATCATTGGGCAGGATATCTACACATCCCAAGGCCAACCATCGAGGATATATGCATCTCAACCTGAACCAATAGGATCCATTGCATTTTCAGTGCAGGACCCCAAGCGAACCAGAAATGCAATACCCAAGGCGACATAATCAGCACATGGAAAAAATATTATCGAGTACTAAATTAGCATACTCCATGCAACACAAAATGACCAATCAAGTATGCGCATGAATTTTCTTAGATATATACGTAATTTTCATATGATATGCTTCTTTGAAAAATAATGTTGGTGCAAGAATTGAATTCATCCCTCATGGCTAATACATCGTGTTGAAATTCAATTCGGGTGGCATACCCTACCAACCCCAATGAGGAAACAATTTCTAGATTTAGGCACCTGAGTTTATAAAAATGCACCTTACTGAGAGCAGAACATCAAACCAGTCAAAATCGGTATGGAATTCACCATGGGAGGATGATCTAAAAATCATGCGCTCAAAAAGCATGAGCCCAGTGGCACTAAAAGTATTAGGGCAGAAGTCCACAACTGGTTCAAAGTAGTCAGGTGGATGGATTACTGTCGCCTGGTCAATCAAGACCAGGATGTAGAGGCAACAAAGGAGTTTGATTCCACTGTGAACAGAGGATTTTCCTTACTACGCACACTGGTAATTCCAGTTACCCTAGAGCACATTGCTCATGTCACCGACCCCCCCTCACTGGGGAATGTACATATAACGATGGTGTGACAAAGCAGTGCATGTAATTGTTACTTGGATAGGGGAACGTCCCATGTGACCAGGGGGATTTTAAAGTAGAGACTCCAGATGCACTTGAGGAAGCTCTTTAAGCAAGTTGTGAGATACTTAACATGCACCGAGAAGTATTCACATCTAAATGCAAACCATATGCAGTTCTTGAACCACCAGGTGCACGGACAAGAAATTAACGTCTCATTCTATCTGGAAAGTTCCCTATAGGATGAGGAATCATGATATCTGATAGGGGCAACCTCTACCCTAGCCCACCATAGGCTAATTATGGTCCTGATACGCCATGCAGAGGAGCATAGGGGAAGCTCATCTATGGGTGGGACTGACACTTTGGTGTGCAAGAGTAGGTGGAAGCCGAAGCAGAGTAAGAGGCCAAATTGTGAGGAGAGGCCGAAGAAGTTAGGGTTAAACCTTTCGATGTGTTGAGTGGTATTTTCACCTGATTGTGAAAACACACTCTCCGATAGGATTTGGGTTCTAAATCCTCTCGCTTGCAAAGAAATTAAACATGTAACTTCTCCAAGGTTCCTGTTATGCTAGCATTTTGCATTTGTGTATTAATAATCTCAAATAAAGATATTCAATTAAAATGCTTGGAACACCTTAGTGGTTGCAAGTAACTCGAAAACAAGGGGCACCGTGGTTTATTTTACTCATGAAATTTTAATGATTGTTCATTGAACCCGAATAAAGCAAATGTGATTTGATCCTTAAATAACCATGTTGTAACTTCAAAATCAAATTTAATGAAATGCCATAAAATGAAGGAATTATTTATGGATTTTGAAGTTTTTTAATTTTTTTTATTTTATTTTAATGCTTGAAATATAAAGTTGGAGCTTCTGAAAATAAAGTGCAGAAAAAAGAAAATAAAATGCAAAAGAAAAAGAAATTAAAATTGCATTCAGTTTGATGCTATCCCATCCTGGAAAAACCGAAGACAATGAGGTTTTCTGCATACAACCTAACCTATTGAACTTGCAAAACACGCACAATCCAAATAAGTTAAGTGCTGGTCTCTGGGTTTTTACTGTGATTTTTTAGATTTAGACATTCGCATGAAGCAACCAAGAGAACTTGCATTAAACTCCACCTATAAGCCTAGAAATCTGAAAAGGGGAAAGATAAACATTAAATCCTTGCATGCAAAAAATAACTCCTTATTTCTTGCCCATAAGATGCAAATTTCTGAACACTCCTGCATTAAAAATAAATCATGTTACAATAGCAGAATCTCTGGTTTTCTCAAAACCATAAAAAAGGAAGAAAAACACTCCCTAGCAGGCCCAGAATGGCTTCTCGCCTTAGGCACTGCAACTCTACCCGCAGCGGTTTTCGACCCTTGTACCAATCTGTGCTTCTGCTTTTATACTTTCTGGCAATGCTCTTTGTTTCACCTTGTGACGCTTCGTTTCATCTTCTCGATCGATTCGTTTCGTCTTCCAGATTGCTTCGTTTCACCTTCCTCGCTTTTTCACTGATTTTGAATTCATGCTCGAGATCTTCTCTGTGAACTGTAACGCCTCTGCAGCCTTTACACATGTACGCCATGTGTTTCACACTTTTTTGCATGTTCTATAATGGCCCCATGAAAATCGTGACAAAAAATAGCATGTAACTCTGTTCCTCTGCCTGCACAGCGAAAACGTGACATGTCATGATATCGTGACATTTTTCTGTCAGCAGCCTTTCTGTCTTCATGCACAGCGAAATGGCGACATGTCGCGATATCGTGATGTTTTTCTGTCAGCAGCCTTTCTTGCCTTCATGCACAGCGAAATGGCGACATGTCGCAATATCGCGACAACTTTTCATTCCGTACACTTTGCTATTTTTTTGTCGCGAAATCGTGACACTTTTCTCTTCGGCATCACTTTGCTGTTTTCTGTCGCAAAATCATGACATTTTTCATCTCCGTACGCCTTCGGCCGCAACCTGTCACGAAATCGTGACGCTTTTTCGTTTCTTTCACTCTGGCAGCTTTTTGTCGTGAAATCGTGACACTTTTATGTTTCGTACCATTTGCCAGATTTTTGTCGCGAAATCACGACGCTTTTCTATTTCGGGCTGCTCTTGCTGTTTTGGCCGTGAAAACGCGACATGTCACGAAATCGCGACGTTTTTCACTTTGTGCCCCTTTGCTGCTTTTTTGTCACGAAATCGCTACGCTTTTCGTGCCTTGCCCTGTTTGACTGGTTTGACCTGCGATTTTGCGACATGTCACGATATTGCGACAATTTTCATTTTCTGCCAGCGACCGCGCAACACGTCACGAAATCGTGACACTTTTCATTTTCTGCCAGTGACCACGCAACACGTCGCGAAATCGCGACACTTTTCATTTTCTGCCAGTGACCGCGCAACACGTCGCGAAATCATGACACTTTTCATTTTCTGCCAGCGACCGCGCAACACGTCATGAAATCGTGACACTTTTCATTTTCTACCAGCGACGGAGTGACATGTCGCGATATCATGACAATTTTCATTTTTTTCCAGCGACCGCGCAACACGTCGCGAAATCGTGACACTTTTCATTTTTTGCCAGTGATGGAGCGACATGTCGCGATATCGCGACACTTTTTCATTTTGTGCAACTTTGCCTTTTTCTTGATTTTTAGCATCTGGGTCATTGAGATCTTCTCTGAAAGTATGCAAAAAATGTGGGTCCCCAATTTTGGGGTGTGTTGTGGATCAGCCACAACAAATGGCGACTCTACTATCAAATGCTCTTGAGCATTTTAGTGAGAACCCTATCTGGAAGTATATAAACTCGAAAACATGTGTTAGCACATTATAAATATAAACAAATGCCCATAGATCAGAAATACATGAATCATCAAAATCATCAAGTATCAGCTCGGTGTGTGCAATGTGTTTCATTCCCTATCGTTTGAAATTGATCAACATTCCATCGTCGGTTTTACATGAATGCATATGTGAGATTGTGAATGATTTGTGTAACCTAATAAATATGCTAAGATATTTTGCTTTTATAAAAGGCATACTCCTATTATCATACACAAACATTCAAGATTATCAAACCCTCTTAGGATCAACTATATGAATTGCTTTATTATATCCCAAAGTTGGTTATGAGTCCCTACTATCTTGAACCCATGTGCAAGTGAACGTGAAATCAGAGCTTTGGGAAATCAGACTCCCAACCTAATCGATATGGGAGTTTAACCCTATTCTTACTACTCTGATTTGGAATTCATTACCTCACTTTGAGCAAAATAATTTAACCAATTATGGAAGAAATGGTCATGCTAGTCTAACCCTTTGAACAATCAGTGGTCTTGTTTTTTAGACAAGACATGTTGCCATGCATGGGCATACTTAACCCCATAATCCATGATTTAACTTCATTTCTTTGGACCTTGGGGATGACTACCCATCCTTTGCAGAGGACAAGTAGTACGATCCTTCCAATCCAAGATTTATTATGAAATGAGACATAGGAGCTTTGGGGAATCAGATTCTCAACCTAAGCGAGATGAGAATTTATGCCCTATCCTTACTACTCCATGTAGGTCAAATCAAAGCTTTGGGGAGTTGGATCCTCAACCTAAGTTCGATGAGGATTTAGCCCTATCCTTACTACTTTGATTTTAGGCTTTAAGCTTTATGGAAGTGGTCAAAACCACTGTTTTAAGGATCATGCTGCATAATAGGATAGACATGAAATACTTCTTTCGCCCAACCTTTTCTTCCAAGCAAGGTTTTGATCATTTTGCTCAAGATCCTTTTTAATGTGTATAAAATGTGCTTGGTTCTAGATATCTCAAGACTCAGTTCCCAACCTTAGGATCTTCTTCTTATTTATGTGATAGCATAACCTTGAGAGGATTTGACACACTTTAATGATTTGTATTTGAAATGCATTTGCAACTAAGATGGCATGTATGTGCAAAGTGAGATGTAATATGAATGCATTGTCTTTTGAAATGCAAATGAAATATTGCCATATAAAACTGACTACTTCATGCATCACAAGATTCAAACGATATTATTAAAATGTTTGTGTTACTTGTGGAGCTTTCTACAAGACAATTCCAATGTTTCATATTCTCCCGATCTAGAACATAAGTTAGCATCTCAAGGCAACTTTTTCATCATTTTTTTTTTTTTTTTTTTTTTTATAGACAAACAAAACATGTCAAATAAACACACAACTTTAAATTAAAACTTATTCAATCCAAAACCAAACTGCAATCCCAAAAATGAAAATTTGAAAACACAAACCAAAACCAAACCCAAAGTAACTTCAAAAACGATCTTGAAAACACAAACCAAAACCCAAAAACCAAAATCTATATACAAATGTACAATATAATACAAGATGGTGCAAAGCTTGGATTATCACCTTCCTGGATCCCAAACATGATTAGAACATTTCAACAAAAATATAACATGATATGCATGCCAAATGTTGTGGGAATCCAACAAAAACAAGACAAGACCAAACAATGCAACAAATTTCCACTTGCCATGCTCACCATACCAATTTGATTTAGTTCCAATAATACTCCCATAGGTGAGCATCAAATTACTAGAATGATTAGACAATAAATGATTTTCAATTTTATCATGTCTATTCTTTAAAATGTAAACTTCATAATTCCCTCCTTGATTTAGAATTAGGCTATCCTTTTCAAATATGCAATTTTGTAAGTAGTAGCCTATTTCTACAAATTTCAAAGCCAAATCATTTTCCAAATTTGTAGGCCAATCAAATTTGTGTAACAATTTACAAGCATCTAGGATATTTACTAAATTAGGATCATTAAAAGTTTTTATCCTAGATTCAATTAGTAATTGTTGATGAATTTGGTTTAACAATTCAAGTGCATCAACTTCTTTTCCATTCATTAAAACAATGTTATTAAAGGTGTGATTAAAAATTATACCTTGTTTTTCATTTACCTTTAATGACATTCCATCATTCAAATTCAAAACATGGTCATGCAAATTCTCAACCCTCAAATGTTTTTGGTCAAAGTGTATGTCCCATGACTCATCTTGATGATCCTTCATTTGAGTTGCTTCCAATTGATCAATCTCTTTGTCATTTGGTTCTAATTCTTTGTTCACTATCCATGGTATCTCTTCATTTGAATCCTCAAAATCATCATGCAAACTTGCATCCACACTTTCAATGAATTTATATTCAACATGATCAAATTTTGTCACCTTTTCAAATCTGTGAATATGAGATCTTCGTATGATGTAGAAGGTTCAACATCCTGCATATCAAGTGAAATATGAGTTTCATCTATAGGGATGTGAGAAAAGAATGCATTATCATATCTCCCCCAACCATTGTGAAAATTATCATCCAAATCCATGGCATGAAATTCCATGATATTTGTGACATGATCTTTTGATTCATTCATCAATTCATTTTCTTCTTTGTCCTTGGTAATAGGATCATTATAATCTTCCAAAATTTGATGAGATTTGAAACCCTCTTCCAAAACATCCTCAAATTGTACAGGAGTTGTAAAGTCTTCCTTTGAGTAGGCGATTATGTTGTCCTGTATATCAATTGGCACACAAGTTTCATTAGTAGTTTTGGATTGAGTGTAGTCTTCCCACTTCTTCCAAGCATCATAATAATCCTCTTTCAAAATCAAGTGGTGACGTTCAACTACTTCTTCAACATCTTCCAATTCATCAATGTGCTTCTCATCAAATTCATCTTCACCTTCCTTAGATGGTTCAATTATTTCCAAAAGTGGGTTATTTCTTGAATTCAAATTTATAAGGCTATCATTGTCCAAATTAGTAACCCATGATTCATTATCATAATTTGGAGGGTGAAGAATTTCTTGATCCTTAATTTTACACATCTCATCAATAGTATCTTCCAAGAACAAGTGGTGAAATTCTATCATATCTTCAAATTTATTTATTGATTTTCTTTCCATTTCACTTTCAACCACTTCATTCAATTCTATGGTGGGTTCCGTCCTATCACATATATCAAACATTGTTGAATTTAGAACCCCTTCATCCGGATAATCGTGTATCTCTATGAATGAGATCATTTCTGCATAATCCTCACTAGTGGATGTTGGCTTAGCAATTTGCACCTCCTCGTGGACTACATCTAAGGTGGTTGTAAGATTTGGATATTCAAATTCATCCCCTTGATCATTTACCTTAGATATCATTGGAGTGGAGGGTGCTATGTTTGATGGTTGGTGTAGGTTGGCATCAAAAGAACAATCTCTCATATGAACATGTTGTGCCTTTTCTTCTTCAAGACCTTGTCGTTCTATCTCTTCTAAGACCTCATGGATTTTCTCTAGGGACAAACCACTCAGTTTTTCCTCAATGAGTGAAGCAAGTGTGGGGTGTATGGCTCCTAGGTATACTTCCATGGCTTCCTCTTCTAATGTGTTAAAATTTTCCCACATTTGGGAGTGCAACTCATGAAATCTTCCATTAAATTGACTCAAGGATTCATTAGGCTCCTTACATATGGAGGAAAACTGATTTTTCAGGATTTCTAAGTCAACCTGATTACCAAAATGGTAAAGATAGGCTGCTTCTAGTTGTATCCAAGAAGTCCTAACCTCCATAGGTAGTTGGCTGTACCAAAAGAATGGTTTATCATCCAAAATGTATGCAAATAACTTACAAGCCACCTCCTCATAGAAAATCTGGAATTTACATAATGTATCCTTGTAGACATGCAGTTTTTGCAAGTATCCTAGTGGCACCTCTTGATTAAAACACCGTAAAAAATCCAATAACATTTTAGGAATTTGATAGGGTACCACAGGTATAGATAAACCCTCATAATGATCCTCTATCATTGATACCATTCTTTCTCTTAGAGACACTATTTCAGCTCTCAGGGATACCATTTGCTCCTCAAGTGTTGCCATTAGTGAACTTAAAATGTAATTTTAGAACCAAATCTGTTGAATATTCAACCTGCAATGTAAAAAAAAATCAAGTTAGCATCAACTAAGAGATGTACTTATTAAAATCAAATGTCAAGTAATTGCATGAGACCAAAATTTTCAAAGTTAAATCAAATCACATATTTCTGTATGAACAATCGGAAAAGTGTTAGAATAATATACAACATACCTGAATTGCTTAAAATAGAACAAGTAAATAAATTCAGGCCGTCCTTTTTACAATCCGCTGAGTGTTAGAGGACTAAAGCAAAAAAATAAATAAATTTAAATAACACAAAAATAAACCCGTTTGGCCCTTCTAGCACCAATCTGTTGAGTGGTGTTAGAGGGCTAAAGATAACAATCAGTAGGGCATGAAATATACAAAAGACCAAATTTTAAATCTCACTAAAATAAACCCATTCATGCCCTCCTTCTAGCGCCAATCTGTTGAGTGGTGTTTTCACCCAATTGTGAAAACACACTCTCCGATAGGATTTGGGTTCTAAATCCTCTGCTTGCAAAGAAATTAAACATGTAACTTCTCCAAGGTTCCTGTTATGCTAGCATTTTGCATCTGTGTATTAATAATCTCAAATAAAGATATTTAATTAAAATGCTTGGAACACCTTAGTGGTTGCAAGTAACTGAAAACAAGGGGCACTGTGGTTTATTTTACTGTGAAATTTTAATGATTGTTCATTGAACCCGAATAAAGCAAATGTGATTTGATCCTTAAATGACCATGCTGTAACTTCAAAATGAAATTTAATGAAATGCCATAAAATGAAGGAATTATTTATGGATTTTGAAGTTTTTTAATTTTTTTATTTTATTTTAATGCTTGAAATATAAAGTTGGAGCTTCTAAAAATAAAGTGCAGCAAAAAGAAAATAAAATGCAAAAGAAAAGAAATTAAAATTGCATTCAGTTTGATGCTATCCCGTCCTGGAAAAACCGAAGACAATGAGGTTTTCTGCATACAACCTAACCTATTGAACCTACAAAACACGCACAATCCAAATAAGTTAAGTGCTGGTCTCTGGGGTTTTACTGTGATTTTTCAGATTTAGACATTCGCATGAAGCAACCAAGAGAACTTGCATTAAACTTCACCTATAAGCCTAGAAATCTGAAAAGGGGAAAGATAAACATTAAATCCTTGCATGCAGAAAATAACTCCTTCTTTCTTGCCAACAAGATGCAAATTTTTGAACACTCCTGCATTAAAAATAAATCATGTTACAATAGCAAAATCTCTGGTTTTCTCAAAACCAGAAAAAGGAAGAAAAACACTCCCAAGCAGGCCCAGAATGGCTTCTCGCCTTAGGCACTGCAACTCTGCTCGTAGCGATTTTCTGACCCTTGTACCAATCTGTGCTTCTACTTTTATACTTTCTGGCAATGCTCTCTGTTTCACCTTGTGACGCTTCGTTTCATCTTCTCGATCGATTCGTTTCGTCTTCCAGATTGCTTCGTTTCACCTTCCTCACTTTTTCACTGATTTTGAATTCATGCTCGAGATCTTCTCTGTGAACTGTAACGCCTCTGTAGCCTTTACACATGTATGCCACATGTTTCACACTTTTCTGCATGTTCTGTAATGGCCCCATGAAAATCATGACAAAAAATAGCATGTAACTCTGTTCTTCTACCTGCACAATGAAAACGCGACATGTCGCGATATCATGACATTTTTCTGTCAGCAGCCTTTCTGTCTTCATGCACGGTGAAATGGCGACATGTCACGATATCGCGATGTTTTTCTGTCAGCAGCCTTTCTTGCCTTCATGCACGACGAAATGGCGACATGTCACGATATCGTGACAACTTTTCATTCCGTACGATTTGTTGTTTTTCTGTCATGAAATCGAGACACTTTTCTCTTCGGCATCACTTTGATGTTTTCTATTACGAAATCACGATGATTTTCATCTTCGTACGCCTTCGGCCGCAACCTGTCGCGAAATCGTGACGCTTTTTCGTTTCTTTCACTCTGGCAGCTTTCTGTCGCGAAATCGCGACACTTTTCTGTTTCGTACCATTTGCCAGCTTTCCGTCGCGAAATCGCGACGCT
Organism: Wollemia nobilis; assembly: GCA_028583015.1. Classification (NCBI taxonomy): domain Eukaryota; kingdom Viridiplantae; phylum Streptophyta; class Pinopsida; order Araucariales; family Araucariaceae; genus Wollemia; species Wollemia nobilis. The sequence continues at coordinate 11,179,161 of JAQPPZ010001925.1, forward strand.
TTTCTATTTCGGGCTGCTCTTGCTGTTTTGGCCGCGAAAACGCGACATGTCACGAAATCGCGACATTTTTCACTTTGTGCCCCTTTGCTGCTTTTTTGTCATGAAATCACTATGCTTTTCGTGCCTTGCCCTGTTTGACTGGTTTGACCCGCGATTTTGTGACATGTCGCGATATCGTGACAATTTTCATTTTTTCCAGCGACCACGCAACACGTCGCAAAATCATGACACTTTTCATTTTTTGCCGTGACCGCGCAACACGTCGCGAAATCGTGACACTTTTCATTTTCTGCCAGCGACCGCGCAACACGTCACGAAATCATGACACTTTTCATTTTCTGCCAGCGACCGCGCAACACGTCGCAAAATCGTGACACTTTTCATTTTTTTCCAGCGACGGAGCGACATGTCACGATATCGCGACAATTTTCATTTTCTACCAGCGACCGCGCAACACATCGCGAAATCGTGACACTTTTCATTTTCTGCCAGCGACGGAGCGACATGTCGCGATATCGCGACACTTTTTCATTTTGTGCAACTTTGCATTTTTTCTTGATTTTTAGCATCTGGGTCACTGAGATCTTCTCTGAAAGTATGCAAAAAAGGTGGGTCCCCAAGTTTGTGTGTTATGGATCAGCCACAAAACGATGCCAAATTAGGGGGAATATCCAAAGAGGAACACCCCCAATTTTCCCTAGATGCTACAGAGGAAGGGCAAATTAGGGGGAATATCCAATGAGGAACACCCCCAATTTTCCCTAGATGCTACAGAGGAAGGGCAAAGTTCTCTGCCCAATTATACGAAGGATAGGTTGGAATCCTCTAGCCCCAAACCCACAACATGATGTATAAAGTGCATACATATATGGAGATGACTGTGGCATCTAATCCTCTCGAGTGAAGAATAAGAGGAAGATGCAGAGCTTGGCTTCGCATCCCAAACCCTGTAGAATTTGGTCGCTCGTAGTCTGCAAGACCCGTAGTCCTTAGAGAGCCTGCAAGAGCAGTTTGAGGTATCGATGGAAGAGGATCGCATTGGATAGAGCGAGAAATCCATGGCATATGCACTATTCAAATAATATAAGAAAATTACTATGAGAAGAATCCAGAGGTAGGAGGCCACCATATCCCAATTTTAGCAACTGATCCAGTAGCTCAGGGCATAAAACTAGCAGTTGCAGGTTAGGGCGATCGAAATGCGGGACACCTCTACCCAAACTAATTTGACAATTGAGGTACCCACAAAATCTCCAACCTCACCAAAGAGAGTAGTCTCATATTGGGTAATCAACTCAAATGCTCGAAAAGAAGAATTAGAGGCAAGAGAGGGTTCATGTGCCTTTAATAGAGTAATTGCGGAGGAACAGGGGAATTCTATTTTTCAAACAGAAATCCCTGTTATCAACATCAATGATTATGGGGAACCTTTAGGGTAGAACCAAGGGCAAAACCCTAAACCTGAGGCCAAGAAGGACTCTTCAAAATTCCAGGGACCCAAAATTGAGGGGCCACTACCTGAAGAACCAGAGGAGCCAGTGTCGGATGGCCAGGAAATAGGGGGAACAGCCACGGGGGACCTCAGATCAGAAGGGCAGCTCCCTAGATCATATAATAGAGGGGCAGCCTCCACAGGAAAGGAATATCTCCCCATGCAGGTCACCACAATACCGAAGAGGAGAAAGGGAAGACACCTCAAACGATGCAGAAGAGGGCCAAAAAAAATGCTAGAGTGACATTTGTTGAACCGAACCCCCACTCGAACAAGGAATGGAAGATGGCCTTCAAGCCTTAACTAAACTAAAATAAAAATTCAAAAATATTCGAGAGGAGTTTGAGGTAGCAAAGGCAATTATAAAAGTTGCCAAAAAGGTCGAAAGAGGGTCAGGAATCTATGTGAACCCTACTATGGATGATCAATTTTGGGAGATCTATGGTTTGTCGTAGGGTTGGCCCTCCAAGATGAGGAAATGGCTAGAAATATGGAGGATATATGGACCAGAGGTAGATATGACAGCAATCATAGAAGAAAATGCCAGCCTCACTCCTGAGGAACTTTGGCTGTATAAGGCCAACGTAGTCATTCGAAAAAGGGACAATTCCAACATTCCCTTCGAAGAGTTACGTCCTCAACTCACTAAATTGTGGTAGGAAGTAGAGGCGGCCTTCCAAAAGGGATAAATGACCATGGCAACTGTGCCCAGTATAGGTGCTAGGCCAAGCATGATAGGGAGGCATAGCCAGCACACCAGCAAGTCGATGCAGAATGAAGGGCAAGCCAACACATCTAGAAGCCAACATAGTCGGAGGACAGCATAGCCGACGACTACCCCGTAACAAATCGATGCCCCGTAGCAAAAATGGAAGCCTCAGAGTGAAGTAAAGACCAAGGCCACTAGAAAGAAAAATAAATAAGGAGAAGTGGCCTATACGAAGGAGGTGTGTGGCACATATTAGGCATGGGGGGATGATGAGCACTAGATATGCTCATATTTTTGTATATGTACTAACGGTTTTTGCATGGCAATATATCATGAGTTGTATATTTTTATGAAACATTATGTATTTATTTAATGAAATCATGTGTATTATCTAATCCATGCGTGAAATGTGTTTTGTGTAGTTATTTCCCTAATTTTGTTGTTTTTTGCTCAGTCGAGGTCTTACATGGACCTAGCACAGTTTCGCTTAATCATATGAAGGCACATGAATGTAGGCGCCTTACTGAGGTAGGTGCCTTACCGAGGTAGGTGTCTTACTAAAGTAGGCACCTTACTAAGGTAGGCACCTTATTGAAGTAGGCACCTTACTAAGTTAGGCATCTTACTCAAGCAAGCACCCAAATTATGCGTGTTGACCAAACGACTGTAGAAGGACCCCATTGACCATCGTTTCACATCATCTATGGGAAACCACTGATGAACGAGCTATCCCAACCAGAGTGGATGAACACGTAACTACTAATGAAGTAGAACCATAATGAAGTAGAAATCATTTGATTACCAGGAAACAACACAGAGCTAATTATTACGCACCGGTTACAATAATCAAATTGTCCCAGTTTAGACTGCAATCGGGGTGCTTATTGTAACAGAACTGCAACAAGAAGTCCTATGTGTGTGGTATATAAACACACGGACTCCTTTGTAGCAAGGGAGGCATTTTTTAGAACATTATCGCATGTATTATTTTTTGCACTGTTAATAAAAGCTTGAGCATTCTTTCATCTATGTATTATCTTTGTGATTCATTGGGCGGGATCTGTTGGAGCTCGGGCCCACTCCAAGCCAGTATTCCTCCCCTGCTTCTTAGTTACTTTCATAGATTTAATTACGTAGAGCAACATGTTCATTTATTAGATTAAATTTATTTATTTTAGAGCTGTGTTCTTTTTACGTAAAGCGTGTTATTTCTTTTAGTGTGGTGTGTTTACTTTTACGCATTTTTTATTTATGTGTAAGTTTTATTGGTGTGGACGAATCAACCGTCATTTTACAAACACCCCCCAATTATAGTTGAACGGATTCATCTCAAAAGTGGTAGTGTAAGTAGTCTCAACCGTGGCACTTCAAAAGTCTACAAGCTCCCTGGTTTGACAATTTAAATGCGAGTGTTGTGACAAATTTAGGATATATTTAACCAGTGTTTGGCACCCAATACTCCAAGCTAGAAATATCCTTGCTACCATGAATGTCAGTAGTACCTAGTGAGAGAAGGATGAGCACTCTTTCATTTCAAAGAGAATGGAAAACGCTTTGCCAGGGATAAGGGTTGTATTATGCAAAAGGGTCTCCCTAAGCCCTAGGATAGGGTGATGGTCCCCATCATGGAATATTTCATCGTGGATGATATCAACTCATCATTAAGGAGATTTCACATCACATTTCTAAACCAAATGCATTCGATGAGGGACATTAACATTCCTGATTACCTATTATGTTCAATGGAACTATCAGTATCAAATGTTAGGGATGGGTCTTCTACCCATCCCAAGAACTAGAGCCTCCACATCATGTTGTATCATCATGTGATGTAGAAGAAAGCTGACAAGATGAATCTTGCTATTATTGGTAGTCAATAAGGGATTCCTTCAGCCTCGGTCCTCAACGATGATGACTTGAAGGATGACTCGGTTGGCAAATCTAAAGGTAAATCTAGGACCCCTATTTGCACCCCATCTCCAACTAAGTTTGTATCTTTCTACCGTTCATCCAAAAGTAGGGCCTCAAGTGATAAATATAAAATTGTGGATGTGGACCAGTTAAAATCTACTCTAAAGATGATCTTGGTGAAGCCCAAGAAGACCAAATCAAAGGGAGGTTCCAAATAGACTCATTCCACTGATGTGGGGAAATCCCAAAAAAATAAACTAAGCCTTGGGCCAGTGGTGAGCAGAAATCATGTCTTGAAAAATAATCATTTCTCTTCCATAAATTATCAATCCGGTAAGTCTATAAACTTACAAGTGTCACGCACAGTATATGTCTACAATGTTGGGGAATTAATATTTTTATACCTTATTTAGTTTGGTGGGGGATATTTGTGCATTTGGATTCCGACCAAACCAAATAAACTAAGTGCAAAAAAATTAAATAAATAAATTACGAACTAAAACTAAGTGCTGGAAATAAAAGTGTGGAAATAAAATGCAAAGAAATAAACACACACAACTAAAATTAAAGAAAGCATTAAATAAAGCAATAAATCTAATTTATGAAATATAAAGAAAAAAAATGAAACAGGGGAGGACTACTGCAGGGAGTGGGCCCAAACTCCCGCAGTTAGTCCTCCCGGTTAGCTACGTAGAGCTTGCTCGAATAAGAGGATTTGCACTCTTAATCAAGTAAACAAAGAATGGAATAAAGTATAATTTTTGTGTAAAATTAATCGTTTTTTTCTTCAGGGAAGACCTGTGTATTTATACAATGCACAGCCTTCCTTAGTTACAAATTTAGGTAAGCTTATTCCAGACTTGCGATTACAATAGATATGCAATGAATATTGCAGTTTTTCAATTATAGCAATCATATATTAATTAAAACAGTCATGTACTAATTTTACCCCCTTTTAGGATAAATCAGGTGTGTTTTGTTTTATCATAACAAAATATGATTGGCAACAACAAATCCATTCGGGTGGTTGTCCTTCATAGTGACTAATGGATCTGGTTCATCGCGTTGTCTGTTACACATATCATTTACTATAAAATCACTACATTGATTGGTTCGTGAGCATGAGAAGGAATGCTCACCTTACAAAGTGAACAGCCCAATCAAAAATAGATGCTTTATTCTATTTTAATAATATTGTGTAATTAAAATATTCCTCTTTTATCCTCACATGCAACAACCTTTTAGCTTACTGGTCAACCTGGGCAAACTGGTTTGCTCAAAGCAAGGAGCCTCCAATGTATGGCAGGTGCCTACTTGAGTAAGGCAACTGACTGGTGCCTACTTGAGTAAGGCACATGCTTGGCACCTACTTGAGTAAGGCGTCTGCTTGGTGCCTACTTGAGTAAGGCGCCAGAGTATGGCAACTTCCTGAAGAGTAACAAGCCCTCCCAATATGTTGTAGACTCGTTGAACCAGAAGCATGTTAGGTCGAAGTGTGATGTAGACTAGAAAACACCAGATCAGTAGTAAACCCTACACTTATACATAGTTTCCACTAAAAACACCAATCAAGCATAATACCAGATTTTCTATCAATTATATGCATAAGTTAAATAAAAATATATTTCTAATGCTAATTAAACCAGTGATGATGCCCCTTAATAGTATATATAAAATGAGCATTTCTAGTGCTTATCATGCCACATGCCTAAATATTGTCACGTCCCCGTGACAAAAGCCCCCGAAAAACAGCTCTGGAAATAATAATAATTTTTTTTTCATTGAGCACTACTCTATTTTTTTTCTTCCTTTGAGTGCGGCTATTTTTTTTATTGAGTTTTTGTTAAGCATATCTGCACTAGTAGAATTTAGAAACATGTCATGACTGATCACTGTGCGCTAATGGGTAAATCATGATCACACTGTTCAGACCAAATTACCACTGCACTATATTTTTCTTCATTAAGCACTACGGCACCTACGAAAGCACACTACACTAATTTTTAATAGGTGTTGTCATGTAATTTCCCGTCCAAGCCTTCAGGTAGCTATCATAGGGCTGCATTTTTTTAATGTGTTGGCTGCCTTTGTCACAATGCAGTAGTGCCAAATTTATTCACTCGAATGACACAATTTTTTCTTTTTTTTCTTCTTTTTTAATGGATTTACAGTCAGCTTCTGCCCCCACGTATCTTCCAGCGGATTATTGTTCCGCTCAATTTCAAACCAAAGGGTAATGTGAGATAATTGTAACTCCAGTCCACTATCTTTTCCACCAAATACTATTCTGCTCCCAAATATTTTCACATATTTCCATCCCGCTCAAGAATTGCGGCATAAAGAGAAGTGTTGCGGGATAAACTACAATTGCTCCAGATTGGAGCGGGTGTTTTTCTTTTGTTCCTCCATGAATCTGTTGTCGGATTGGAACCAAAAAATTATATTCTTCTTCGGAGTACAAGCCAAAGTCAGGTGATGGTGAAAGTTACTCGGACCGCTATTTAGCTTTGCAATTCACCGTCTAGATTGCCTCTAAACTCCGGATCGGATATTATGCCATCCCGCTGTGGCTAGATTTTTTTTATTTATATATATTATATTTATTTATTTATTTATTTATTCTGAGGAAGTTTTTATCATATCCAGGGCATGTCATGTGCTTGAACTTTGATGGAACTTTTTGACAGAGAGAATTTAAAGGGCATCTACTAAGTTTAGCATAGAAATTATTTTTAAAATAACTTTGCACATAATCAACGGAAAATGCAGTACATACCTGGGTGAATTTCATATATTATTATCGGTAGCATGCTGGTGGTGTAAAAATATTTCCATACTGCTCATAACCAAGGTGTTCTAGAAAATATTGTTGTGACGTTAGTGCTCCTGGAGAATTTTTTTCTTTTCTTCTTTTTTTTTTTTTCTGGCTACCTTCATCTTCCACACAATTAATCATCATTGCTTTTTTCTTTGTGCGTTACTACTCCAGTAGTGAGGCCAGTATAGTGAAGATGTTAGAAGCAACCATAAATGACCCACACAATCAAGAAGACATCATTTTCCTTGAGCATGAAAATCTGGAAAGTGATGCAGTCTTTGAATTTCCAACGCAACTTCCAAAATTTTGTGCCCATATAGATTGCTAGCTAAGAACAATGAATAGACCATGTAATTATTTCTCTTAAGTAAACAATTATGAGCTCCAGTTATTTTGTGTGGGTCATGGTTTGCCTTTTCTAGAAAAACATGGATTTTTTTTTCATTTACAGGAGATTCAGGTTCATCTAAATCCTCCCTCGCTTAAATTGGTGACGCCCTTGTCACTAGTAATAGGTTCACCCAGATCCTCCTCTGCTTAAATTGGTGATGCGCTCATCACCAGTAATAGGTCCCTCTGTGCAACAAGTCTGCAGACCTATGAACATCAGGTCCCACACAGAGCAACAGGAACCCCCAAACTAGGGAGAATAATTTTGAGCAATGTTGGGATAAAGTGGATCTGCAGTTCTCTTCTCTAGGAATAGCTACAAATATTTTTTAGTACTCTTCTCTTTCCCAGTCATCTGATTCTTTTATTTATTTATTTTTTAACTTTCCCACAGCCATTGCACCAGAAAAATGAGTTCGATCGGGAAAAGATCCATAGGGCAACGACCGTGAATGAGAAGATCGTTTCAGAAGAGGAACTAAAATGGATTCGCATTCATAAACATAAGAATTCCATAGGAACAGATAGAACTTCGTATTTTTTTGGAAATTAGTAGGAATGTGTTCTTATTTATTGATAGGTTTCTGGTTTATGTGACCCATTGCAACTAATGCTTGTCAAAAAGTGTTTATAACTAACCACGTAGGGGATTTCAGACTCTTATTAGGAATACTAGGTTTTTATTGGGTAACAGGTAGTTTCGAATTTCAATATTTGTCCGAAAAATTGAACGAATTGATCACCAATGATGGAGTTAGTTCATTCTTTGTTACTTCGTGTGCTTTTCTCTTATTTTTAGGCCCAGTGGCCAAATCTGCACAGTTCCCACTTCATGTATGGTTACCTGATGCTATGGAAGGACCTACTCCTATTTCAAATCTTATACATGCCGCCACTATGGTAGCAGCAGGAATTTTTCTTGTAGCTTGATTGTTTATAACTTTCCCATTGTATTTTTTTTCTCCTTTCAATTCTGAAGTATTATTCATCCAATACAAATAATTGAAGTAGATCCTCAGCTCAGACGGAGAAGATGGATTATGGGAGTGTGTGACTTGAACTATTGCTCAGGCCGTGCAGATACATTCTTCAATCTGCCTTATAAAAATAAAAGTGTCTCTGCCCCAATTTTCTTATCAGAAATAGGAAGTCTAGAACCTGGGTAAAAGGCATCGGTTGATTTGTTCTGTTCCAAGAGAGTTATTTCTATGATCAAATCCAAATTAGGAAGGGCTCCGTGAGATCCGGGTAATAGTGTACCATAATAAATAACATATTACTTATACTTTGCTTTTCATAGTATGAAAATGCATCCATTTCCATTGCATTTCAATAAGGTAAACTATCGAAGTAAAAGAAGGGATCTAAGGAAGGAGAAAGACCAAATCAATAACAATTCAATACCTTGTATGTTTTTTTTTTTTTTTTAACTTTTCCACAGCCAGTGCGCTAGAAAATACATGATACATAATGCATGAAATCAAGGCGTCCTCTTACTATTGAAAAGTGCGTAGTTTCTAACACGTCTACTATTGAAGAGTTGATCAGGCCCTCCAATTTTTTTTTTCATACTGCATCAGCATCTGCTTTACCCAAACATAGAGGTGGGTACCTCTTCCCTTTGCAGGAAATTAACACCCACGTCCATGCCCATATGGTGACTATCTCCTCCGGATGGAAACATTCAAGTTTCTACCTCCCTAAAAAAAATGTGCAAGTTCATGGATGTTGAGCTGGTTTAGGCCTTGTCTCCCAAGATGTCTATTTTTTGTACAATCAGGTCATTTCACCTGCAAAAGAAATCAAAAAAACTAAAATGCAGTTTAGTGCAATCTGTGTCTGTTAGGCCCTGGCTCTCAGGATGCCTGCAACTTGCATGCGAGCACTTTCCCTACAACACACGAAAGCAACAAAATAAATTTTATGCTGAGCAGGATAGATTATGTGTAATTTTTTTTTAATGACGGCACCCTTGACACATGACATCAAGGTGCTTTTCCCTCTTTTTTTTTTTTTAATCAGTGCACTCTTGATGTATGACATCAAGGTGCCATTATATATATATATATATATATATATATTTTTTTTTTTTTTTTTTTTTTAATTTTCCAACTGTGATCAAGTGCCTCCACTGATGGACATTGAGCGACGCATACCTCCACTAATGGAGCAAGGTGCCTGCTTGGCACCTACTTGAGTAAGGCGCCTGTTGGGCGCCTACCTGAGTAAGGCACCTACCTTAGTAAGGTGCCTCAGTAAGGCGTCTACCTCAGTAAGGTGCCTACTTTAGTAAGGTGCCTTCCTCAGTAAGGTGCCTACCTTAGTAAGGCGTCACACCACCAGAGTAAGGCATCATGCCACCAGAGTAAGGCATCGCACCACCAGAGTAAGGCGCCACTAGAGTAAGGCACCACGCAACTAGAGTAAGATGTCATGCCACCAGAGTAAGGCACCATACCACTAGAGTAAGGCACCGCCAGAGTGAGGCACCGCTCCACCATATTAAGGTACTACACCACCAGAGTAAGGCACTGTGCCACCAGAGTAAGGTGTCTACCTCAGTAAGGTTCCATAGTAATACATTGCCAAAGTAAGACACCATACCACTAGAGTAAGGTACCGCACCACCAGAGTAAGGTACTGCACCACCAGAGTAATGCGTCGGAGTAATGCACCTGCTTGTATATTAAGGCACTTTTAAAAACTTTTGGTATGACATCTTCGCACTTCATGTTGTCCTGCAAAACATAAAAAAACTAAACTAAAGGTATTAATAAAATTCCAACTAATTTTTTTCATCTATTCTGCCATGACCAGAATAGATCTTGGCTTATCATTTTTTTTCATCGTCTGCGTCAAAGAATAGAATGTCAATTGCACAAATGTGAGCTAGTGATTTTTCTTTTCTCCATAGACTAAAATGCTATCGTAAAAACTATAATATTGGCACGGTGCATTAAGAAGTAGAGGTCGTGCAAGCCAGGTAACTATGTAGCCTGGTGTGCAGAATTTTACGTCCCTTATGCCGCTATTAAAGGATTTATGATAGCCAACAGCTCTAAATGTTTGAAACACCAAGCTCCTCATCAGCAACACATAAAATTATTTTAATTTGACTTTTAACTTTTCTTAAGAGCACTAACTCTTTAGCTGCATTGCAAGGATTAACCTTTGTGCCTTATTTTATCATCGTGTCCTTCTAAACATGTCATATTTTTCAATTGATTAAACTTTATACTATCCTAACATGCATGTGCCCAAATCAAATGATCTTCCACTCTAAATTATTTCTTTCATAGACAAAATTAGAGCAGCACTACGATCCTCTATTTTATTTCTTGGAGTGAGGTAAAAAAAAATTTATCCATTATCATTTGCGACATATGTTGGATGTTCAAGTGTGACATTTTCATGAGATGTAACATTGAGATTTATGTGTTGTTGTTTCTGGCCACTATGAGCTCCATTCATATATTTTTTTTCATGCTCAGGCACCATGTGGCCTTCTTGTAGACATCTGTTTTCTTCCAGGCTCCTCCCCTATTTTTTTTAGCTACCAGTTGGATATTTCTCATTTCCCTTCTGGACCAAGCTGGTCCTCGGGAAAGAGGATACTCTCTTCCAATAGGTAGCAAAAAATACTATTTTTGATCTATATTTTAATTTGGAGCGCTTTCAACGGAATATTTATTTATTTATTTATTTATTTATATGAACACTGCAATGGTCATGGTGTTGTTGGTGGCATTGATGAAGGTGGGATCTCCCCCATGCCTACATCTGAACTAGTCTTTATGGTTATGCATAAGGGGTAGTACCAAAAAGTATTTATCAAATCAAGGTGAATCATCATGAAAAGTGTATAAACTTTGGGGCAAATTTTTTAAATTTTTGAAGAAAATTTAAAAAACATGGCAATTTTTTCTTTTTTTCCATTGAAATTATCAATAAAATTTTATAGGTACTGGCACTAGCAGAAGGCGACTTGCATGGTGTGAGTGGCACAAGGCGAGTGGCATAAGGCAAGTGGTATAATACGAGTGGCACAAGGCGAGTGGCATAAGGCAAGTGGTATAAGACGAGTGGCACAAGGCAAGTGGCACAAGGTGAGTGGCACAAGGTGAGTGGCACAAGGTGAGTGGCATAAGGTGAGTGGCACAAGGAGAGTGTCATAAGGTGACTAAAACAAGGTGAGTGGCACAAGGTGACTAGCACAAGGCAACTGGAAGATGGCGAGTGGCACAAGGTGATTGGCAAATGGTGAGTGGCATAAGGTGGCTGACAAATGGCGAGCGGCATAAGGCAACCGGTAGATGGCAAGTGGCATAAGGCGACTAGTATATGGCGAGTGGCACAAGGCGACTGGAATATGACGAGTGGCATAAGGCAACTAGCATATGGCGAGTGGTACAAGGCGATTGGCAGATGGTGAGTGGCACAAGGTGAATGGTAGATGGTGAGTGGCATAAGGCAACTAGCAGATGGTGAGTGGTATAAGGTGACTAGAATATGGCAAGTGGCACAAGGCGATCGCCATAATTCATCAATAATATGATGCCACGTGTCCTCTCTTCTACCACGTATCGTGCATCTATTAACTTTCACCATGCAAAATTCTATAAATTCATTTGCAGGGTTATTTTTTGCCTCTTCCATAGCGTGTTCTAAAGCAATTTTAAACTTTTTTCCAGAATTTTCAAGGCATTTTCCACAGCGGTTTCCAAGCATTTTCCAAGCGTTTTGGCAGCGTTTTCAAAGATTTTTGGCACCGTTTTGGCAGTGTTTTTAGAGCATTTTGGCAGCATTTTGATAAGGTTTTTGCAGCATTTCTAGAAGGTTTTGGTAGTGTTTTCTAGGGCATTTCTGAGTATTTTCCTGGTTTCTCAAACCATTTTCTTGCATTTTTTTAGATATGGCTATCTCTTCCTCTCCTCTTCCCTCTAAAGTGTATTTCAAGAACATCTTGTGTGATGTAGGAGCATCCAGTGGCAGTAGAGCAATCCTGCATCAACAAAAAAAAAAAATTCTAAGTGTTTTGCCTTGGTGTTTGTCAGCCGCCAGTTGGGCGGGAAAGTAGAATTTAAAATTTTGTCAACCGCCAGTTGGGAGGGAAAGTAGAATTTAAATTTTCAGCCGCCAGTTGGGCAAGAAAGTAGAATTTAAATTTTTAGTCGCCAATTGGGCGGGAAAGTAGAATTTAAAATTTTGTCAACCGCCAGTTGGGCGAGAAAGTAGAATTTAAAATTTTGTCAACCGCCAGTTGGGCGGGAAAGTAGAATTTAAATTTTCAGCTGCCAGTTGGGCGAGAAAGTAGAATTTAAATTTTCAGTCGCCATTTGGGCAGAAAAGTCGAATTTAAAATTTTTTCAGCCGCCAGTTGGGCAGGAAAGTAGAATTTAAAATTTTTTCAGCCGTCAATTGAGTGGGAAAGTAGATTTTAAAAGGGGATTTTGGGTCTGGAAAGAAGATTTTTGGTCTAGGATTGGGCTCCAATAGGGAACAAGTCTAGAATTGTAATTTTTGCCCCTTTGGGCTGGCATGATTAAAATAATTATGATTTTACTCCTTGGATTTTTTTTTGTTCGTGTTTGTTCATCCTCATCATTGTGACCCAACCTGAAGAGCATTTTCAACACTCCTGGAAATGATTCCCAATGGGTTTACACCACTGGACTTGCTGATGTGTTGAAGATGCCACAATTGAACATTAACGTTCAGTTGATGCAACGAATCATTTCTTGTTACAACCATGACATGTCCACTATTTCGATGCGATTGGATAACAAGGACATTGTTTTTTTTGTTAAACCCTCCGATGTGCAGTGACTAACAGTGCTGCCATTTTCAAATGGTGTACTGGTGAAAAACTAGTACGCCTTAACCGACGATGATAAATCCACCCTTGGAATCGTTTACAGTGTTCATTCTAATAATTTGAAATGTATAATTTGAAAGTTTATTTTTTATTTAACATTAAATATTGTTGTGTTGTAGTTTCATTTCTCCAATAATGTTCTCCTTGAATTTTTTTCTAATAATGTTGTCACTTTTTTTCAATTAATTCTTCTAATTCCAAAAGGAGGTTAAACATTTACAATGTTGGAGACAAATTTCTATATGCTTGCATTGAATTTTTTCAGGTAAGGCTTATTCTGTAGGGGTGATCTACAGAAATGCCTTTTTGGGCACTTTATTTATTGATTCATTGTATTGGTGGCAGTAGATTTGACTGGTCCACGCACATTTTCAACCGCCTGAAACACGATCTTTTGAGTGCCCAAAAAATCCAATCTACTTATACAATGACTACCAATAATTTTATTCTTTGTTTATTTTAGGAAGCTTATTTCAACCTTCAACAAAGCAGTCCTCCCACTGCATTGCACCCCAGTTTGTTGTCTATTGGCATGTCTGATGATGAGATACATGTAAACATATTTTTTGGAATATCTTTTTTTTTTCCATTCTATCTTGTTATTCTCTAATTTTATTTTGAAAACACAGAAGAGCATCTCAGTCTTAAAGTAAAAGGGATGATGCATTTAGGGTTCAGGAAGTATCTGCTAATTCTAATACGCATTCGTAGTCATCACCAATAACTCACACCAAATGTGTGAGGTCTCATGGTGATCATATTTAGCATACATCTGCCACACCTTTTACTTCTGAAATTGTTAGAACAGGTTACTTCTAGCCACAAGGTAACCTTACTCTTAAAAATACTATTTTAAATTATTTATTTTAATGACTTAAAATTATGTTTTTTAATGTTTTTTAAATATTTTTTAGATAAAGGGCAAATGGTTGAATCATCAATGGTTGCAGAGTCTGAGTCTGGTATGTATGGTTTAAATAAATCTTTTTTAAATGCTATTATTATTTACACAAGATTAAATTTATGTTTTTGTGTGAAATTTAACAGAGGGACCTACTAGATTCAAAATGCTGAAAAATATATGGCTCCACCATCTGGCCAGCCACAGCAATAGTCATAGCAATAGCCACAGCCATAGCCATAGCAACAGCAATAGCCACAGCCATAGCCATAGCAACAGCAATAGCCACAGCCATAGCCACAGCCATTTCCACTATCTGTCCATTCAAAGCAAGTTCCTATCCATCCACAGCAGGTTCCACCTGTGAGGAACCAATCACGCATGCATGGTAAAATTTTCCTCACATCGCCACCTCATCATGCAAGAAGTGCTACAGAGACACAAAATGTGTCATCATCTAATATTTCTATTGTACCGATATTAACTTTAGAGAATTTTTCAAATGTTGAGAGTGCATCTCAAATGCCCTCGGGAACTCTAGAATGTGACTTTCTTTATCAGGGTATGAATCCTAAAAATTACCCTTTAAAGGCAAGTGATATTCTTGAGGATGAAGAGGACATTGATGGAGAAGAGGATGTCAATGTAGGTGCCATCGAAGTTTCCCCCTCTGCCCCACAATAAGTCATCGTCCATAGTGTAATAGATGATGATATCATAAACTCTAAAAACATGTTATTAGACAATAGATGTAAATTTGTAGTTCATAATACTCTTCTTTCGGATATTGATAAATTGAAAGAATGGGAATATCAAGCTAAGGTTTTGATTAAAGCAATCAATGGCCGATATAATATTTTTTCAAAGAGAAAATAGTTGTTTTTAAAGGTTGAGAATGAGCCCTAAAATCTTGATGTTTTGCTACATAAAGCTAAATTTGGCACTATGGAGGTCAAGTCTACATGCAGAGATGAAAATAGTTGTTTTTAATCGTTTGTAAAACCTCAATGTAGAAGCCCAAGCATATTTCAATGAATGGGCACTATATCAGAACAAAGTAGCAGTTGCAAAAACGACACGACTTACAGCTAATGTAAGTTTTACATCCAACTAATTTTGTTTTTGTTAAATATGTTTTGTTTATAAATATTAACCTTTTTTCATTTTTGTTTTGTAGTCTAATTTCTAGCACCTAAAGCAACAAGTCGGTGTCATGAAAATTTTTATCAAGACTGTCAAAATTAGCATTAATAATGCTATTGAATTGAAGAAGAGGTTACAATACGGTTAGAGAAAATAACTTGCTGAAGAGGATTATCAGAGATGGGGGCCTGGATGTCGAGGCTAAACTAAAAGAAAATGAGAAGGATCTGAATGCACCTTTCAAAGAAGATCTAGCGAAGGAATAGGGTGCCTTTTTATCGGGGATCAACACTACAGCAGAAATTTTGGTTAGGGCTAGGGCATTAGAATAAAAGGATATTGAGGTAGATGTGGGTGGACCTTCAGGAAACATTGGAAAATAATAGAATTTTTTTTTATTGCACTCGAAGTGAAACAAAAACTCTTTATATTTTTATAAATTATTAAGACTGGTACTTTTTTTAAATTGAAATCAATGATAGAGGCAATTTCTAAAAAATTTGTATTATCATTTTGAAATTTTGTTTTTAATTATTGTTATGTTTTAATTTGAAGTGGAAGAAATAATGTTTGATATGTTTTGTAAATTGCGAATGAATTGTATCCTTTTTGAAAATTGAAATCAATGAATGAGACTATTTCCAAAAAATGTGTTATCTATTGGAAATTTTGTTTTGAATGTTGTTATGTTATTATTATATGTTTTAATGTATTAAGTAACTTGAAGTGGAAGAAATAATGTTTGATAGTTTTTGTAAATTACGAACGAATGGTATCTTCTTTAAAAATTGAATTCAATGAAAGAGACTATTTTGTTTTAATTATTACTATGTTTTGATTATTTATGATGATGTAGAAGTTTGTTGTTTTTAATTTGAAGTGAAAGAAATAATGTTTGATATGTTTTGTAAATTGTGAATGAATGGTAATTTTTTTGAAAGAGAACATTTCCAAACAAATGTGTTATCTCTAGGAAACTTTGTTTTGAATGTTGTTATGTTTTGATAATTTTTGTTGATATATTAAGTAATTTTGAAGTATGTGGATGCAATAAGATGTTCTTTTATGTTATATGAATTAATTTGAAATGACATAAAATTCAGTATAGACATTTACTTTCACAAGTTGCCTATAACGATTTATACATTACAAATCTACAAGAAAAATAGAAACTTTAGACTAATACTTCAATAACAAGGCTATTGTAAAATGATATATAAAATATCCAAGAACACATTTCGGATAATCCAATAATAAAATCATGTGTAATCAAAAAATATGTGTAACACATGTGTAATCAAATAATACATAATCAAATCAGAGGGCTATGCTATACAGAGTATCCAATGGCATCCATTCATTCTGATATGTGAAATCAAATCAAAAGATAATATGTGAATAAAATCAAATAATAATATGTGAACTCAAACATTCTGATATGTAAAATCAAATCAAATGATAATATGTGAAATCAAATAAAATAATAATAATATGTGAACTCAAATCAAATCAAATGAAATCATCCTTTCATTCTCATATGTGAAATCAAATCAAATGATAATATGTGAAATCATATCAAATGATAATATGTGAAATCAAATAAAATAATAATATGTAAACTCAAATCAAATCAAATGAAAGCATCCTTTCATTCTAATATGTGGAATCAAATCAAATGATAATATGTGAAATCAAATCAAATTATAATATGTGAACTCAAATCAAATCAAATGAATGCATCCTTGCATCATAGTGCTGGAATCTGGAACAAACTCTTTTTAGATTGTACAATATATTCTACACTCATTCCCAAAAATTTTGTCCTTACAATCTAACCAGTGTTACTATCATCCTCATCATCATCAATATTCGTTACACCTCTTCTCTCTGCCAAAGAATTCCAATGTGACATTGCTCTTTCATAAGGAAACTCCTCCACCTCATAGGTCGACACATAATCTCAAAAATTTCTTCAATTTTTTGTCTAACCTATTCCAAACTTTAGATTTTACATATGATAGTGCACTGAACACCCTTTCATCTTCCATGGATCCCAAAATCATCATTTGACATAATTCATATAAATTAAAATATTCACTCATAGTATGTTGTAAGATAGTACTTGGTTGTAATAATCTCCACAAACGTGGAATAGAACCTGCTTCATGATGGTTAGAGAGCTGTGAAACTTGAGTAGACATTGTTGTTCCAAAATAGTTTGATTGTTTTGTCAAAATATCTCTGTTGAGAATGCCATTGATTTCAATACCATTGACTACAATACTTTTACTGAAATGGCCAGCAAGACTACCCATGTATTTGAGAAAAAAATAATTTATATTCTGGTATTCATTACAAGGATCCCAAAACATTGGATTAACCACACCCATAGCCTCTAGCAATTCATCTCTTTGAAAACGGTCTCTTATTTCTTTTGTCAATGATTCTACTATTTGTTTCAGTTTAAGTTTTGTATCATCTACAACTACATGAAATATGTTGTAGGTTATGAGCATTTGCTCAACTTCATTTGTATATATATCCATTCACACACCATAACAATATAAAGGTATTTCCTTTCTGTGGACATTAATACATAGATGATCGTTTATATTGAACTTCAGAAAACTCTGAGGACCATTCACGTTTGTTAATGCTCTCCAACACTCAAACATGGGATCCATAAAATTTTGACCAGATGCATACATCATATCAATATGCATGCAAATTTGTATTCTCACCCTGATAAAATCCATAACATAAATTGATCTTTCTTGTGCAATTTTGATCAAAGTATTCATTTTTTCCAACATTGGAAGAATTCCACACAATGTGAGAAGAGTTTCAAAGTCACTCATTCAAAAAATTAAATCTTTTGCCTTATCAACTACCCTACGATTTGCATACATAAACCCTATCAAGGATTGATATTCTTTGAAAACTCTTAATACCAGTTGATACATTGAAATCCACCTACTATCCACATCTTTCAACAGTTTTTTACCTTTGGTAACTCCTAGTGCAAACTATTGAAACTCTAAAAATATTTTTGGACTACGTGAAAAATATTCATGAATTTCATGGACAAGCTCTTCCACTCTCACAAAATTTGTAAATGTATCCACAATTTTGTATGCAAGATTCATTCTATGAGCCATGCAATGAATAGGGATCAAATATGGGGCAACCGATGTTTGTAGTCTAACACAAAGACCATTTCTATGTCCTTGCATTATAGTAGCACCATCAGCTCTTACACATATTAACTTAGTGGCTATTTCAATTTCATTCATTCTTGCTTCTTCTTTTAAACTAGTTACAACAACATTGTAAATATTTTCTACATTACAATTTTCCACCATTTTGCGTATTCCAAGTAAATGAGGTTGCCTTAAATGATTTTCTAATGTGTAAACATACATGCAAATCCAATATGTATTGTCAACAGCAGTCACCTCATCAATTGAAAGTGAAATGAATTTTACCTTTTTTACTTTCTCTTTGAGGTCATCCTGCTCAACCAATGAGATATTTTGCCATTTTCCAACCACTTCGATCTGACCAATGGGCGTTGGGTAAGTTCTGCACATCAGCTAGTTAAAATAGATATTTATAATTCATTAAATTGGACATAGGTCTATCCATCTTAAGAATAGAGAACACAATAGCAAACTGCAAACCTTTTTAAGCTAAAGTTGACTTATTCGTTTTTCAAAATTGGGCTTGAATCGTTGCACCTTTCTCAACTAATGTTTGCTTTTGTTTCATTTCTTTATCATATTCTTGCGCATTTCTTATATGTGTGCACTTTTATGCATCCTTCCACCTATAATTTTTTGGTGTTGGTGGATCACCTTCTTTTGTTTTCATATAAACCTTTCCACAATGTTTTTCTACTATATCTTTCTTAAGTTGTAATCTATACTCCTTTTCGTGTTTCCAACTGTAAATTACACATCTCAATTATGTTATAGCATCACTACTATTCTCTGGAAGCACTGGCTCAATAAATGAAAATTATGATATCCAATCAGGCTGAAATGATCTGTTAATTGTCCACCTAGATAACCTTGCACGTTTATTTTTTTTATGAAGATTCTCCGAAAGTAGGGACTGCATAAGAACTATTAGTTTCTTTTCCACTTGGCATGTTAGATTTAGGAATATCTTCATGTTGTTGTTCGATTTTATTGAGAATATTTTCATTTGTGGACTGTTCATTAACGTGGATATGTGGAAGTGGAGGCATACTAGGGTTAATAGTGTTTTATGTAGAGATAATACTAGTGTCAATAGTAGGTTCATTATCACTATGGCATTTAAAAGCATAACTTCTATAGATAAAAATGGATAAATCCATCAACAAAAAAACACACTTATTTATGAATGAAGACATTATATTTAAAATTAGCAAAGTAAAAAAATAAACTAGACGGTAAAGGTTTTCATACCTTCAGTTTGTGCAGATGTTGATGGCTGACCGGGTTTAGAAATATTATGAAAGTATTTGAGGATACTTCATTTATTGGAATACTGGCCTCCCTTCTTTCCACTACCTGTAGTTGACAATTTATCTATATGAACAGGAGAATAACATGAACAAATAACATCAATATTAAAAATAAAAATAACTGGTATAAAAAAGGCTATTGCTAGAGATAGTAGAATATCTATCCCAAGAATATCATTTGCAAGCAGAATAAACCTCCTTATTGAGTGTCCATGAATAAAATGTTAAATGCAATTTAATGGTAAAAGAAACATACTGGTAAATTAAGTCACCTTATGCCACTCACATTTTACCACTCACCTTATGTCAGTCACCTTATGCCATTCACCTTATGTCACTCGCCTTTTGCCAGTCACC
Organism: Wollemia nobilis; assembly: GCA_028583015.1. NCBI lineage: Eukaryota > Viridiplantae > Streptophyta > Pinopsida > Araucariales > Araucariaceae > Wollemia > Wollemia nobilis. The sequence goes on from JAQPPZ010001925.1 coordinate 11,199,267, forward strand.
TTATGCCAGTTGCCTTCTGCCAATCACCTTCTACCAGTTGCCTTATGCCACTCACCTTCAGCCAGTCACCTTCAACCAGTCGCCCTCTACCACTCGCCTTATGAAACTTACCTTATGTCAGTTGTCTTCTATCACTTGCCTTATGACACTCACCTTTTGCCACTCACCTTATGTCAGTCATCTTCTACCAGTCGCCTTATTCTAGTTGTCTTATGTCGGTCGCCTTCTGCCAGTCACCTACTATGAGTCTCCTTCTACTAGTCACCTTATGTCAGTTGTCTTATGTTAGTAACCTTCTATCAGTCACCTTCTTCCAGTCGCCTTATACCACTTGCCTCATGCCACTTGCCTTATGTCAGTCGTCTTCTACTAGTTGCCTTTTGCTAGTCGCCTAATACCAATCACCTTTTTCCATTCGCCTTCTGCCAGTTGTCTTCCACTAGTCGCCTTATGCCATTCATATTATGTCAGTCACCTTATGCCACTCGCCTTATGCCACTCACCTTATGCCACTCGCCTTATGTCGGTCGCCTTCTACCAGTCGCATTTTGCTTTGTATCGTGCGCTATTCAAAAAAAATGTTGTAATTGTATGGGAGTCGCTATCAGGGTTAGCTATATATATAGGGGTACAAGGGGTGATTTGGGCAGGATATTTCTTATTTTTAATAAATTTAGGGAAAAAATTAGGTGGGAAACCTTATGAAAACGGGGTGAATTTACCCTTAAAAAAATTAGATCCCAAAATTTTTGGATGAACGGGCTGACGTCTATGGCCCCAAAATTTACAAAATTAACATTTTAAAAATCCCAATATTCGTGCTAAATTTTAAAATTCACCACTATGCAAAACCTTGCTAGTCTTCTCAAAATCATTTCCTTCTTAATCAACTAGTTTGATATGGTGTAGCATGAGAAGAATATTTTCCTTCATGGCCTCACAACCAAACTCTTTCAATGTTACGACAAAATGTGCAAGCTGACAAATGATTATCTGCATGCTAGCACCTTAAATAAAATAGGGTGTAGCAATATTTTAAAAACACGTGCTTGTTTCTGATTCACCATGTCGCCTTAAGCGCAAGTGAAGAGCATAATAACATGTTCTTTTAAATTCAACTCTATCATTTTCCCTGCATCATTAAAAGATTTTTGCCAATATGTTGCAAAGCGTGAAGCTTATAAAAAAAATTCAATCATTAAAATGAGGCTTTTTGGAGGTATAATTCCCCAATGGTTTCGGTATAAAAACACATCCCTAAAAATTTTCAATCAGACCTAGGTTGTGCTATTTCTTTTGATTTCTTGAAACCATTTAGAACATGATGGAAATCCTTCATTGCCAAATTTTTCTAAATTTTTTTCAACAACACATTTTATTCCTACTTCTACACTTAATATGGTACATCAGGTTCATTCCCGTATTTACCTAAAAAGCTGGTAAATTTAAACAGTTGCCTATGGTATTTGGCTCTGACTGTGCCTACAACTATTTTGGCCTTGTGAAAAGGCCCTTGGTGGACTCACACTTTTTAGGTAAAATATCTATAGGTAATTTTGAATGGACAATTTATCTAACCTATAAATCATAACACTACATTTTTGACACTCCCTGGCAACGGCACCAAAATGGTGAGCAAAAATCATGTCTCGAAAAACAATTATTTCTCTTCCATAAATTATCAATCCGATAAGTCTGTAAACTTACGAGTGTCACGCACAGTATATGCTTGCAGTTTTTGGGAATGAATCTTTCTGTACCTTATTTAGTTTTGTGGGGGATGTTTGTGCATTTGGATTTCAACCAAACCAAATAAACTAAGTGCGGAAAAATTAAATAAATAAATTACGAACTAAAACCAAGTGCTGGAAATAAAATGCAAGGAAATAAACACACACAACTAAAATTAAACAAAGTAGTAAATAAAGCAATAAATCTAATCTATGAAAAATAAAGAATAGAAATGAAATAGGGGAGGACTACTACAAGGAGTGGGCCCAAGCTCCCATAGATAGTTCACCTTGCTAGCTACATAGAGCTTGCTTGAATAAGAGGAGTTGCACTCTTAATAAATTAAACAAAGAATGGAATAAAATATAATTTTTGTATAAAATTAATCATTTTTTTCTTCAGGGAAGACCTATGCATTTATACAATGCATAGCATTCCTCAGTTATAAATTTAGTTAAGATTATTCCATACTTGTGGTTACAATAGATATGCAATGAATATTGCAATCGTTCAATTATAACAATCATATATTAATTAAAACAATCACGCACTAATTTTACCCCTTGTAGGATAAATCAGGCATGTTTTGTTTTATCATAATAGAATATGTTTGGCAACAAAAAATTCATTCGGGTGGTTGTCCTTCTTAGTGACTAATGGATTTGGTTCATCCCACTGTCTGTTACGCATATCATTTATCGACAAATCACTACATTGATTGGTTTGTGAGAATGAGAAGGAATGCTCACCTTACAAAGTGAATCGCCCAATCACAAAATAGATGCTTTATTCTATTTTAATAATTTTGTGTAATTAAAATATTCCTCCTTTATCCTCACGTGCAACAACCTCTTAGTTTACTGGTCAACCTAGTCAAAGTTGGTTTGGTCAGAGCAAGGCGTCTCCAATGTATGGTAGGCGCCTACTTGAGTAAGGTGCCTACTTGGAGCCTACTTGAGTAAGGTGCCTTCTTGACGCCTACTTGAGTAAGGCACCTTCCTGAAGAGCAACAAGCCCTCCCAATATGTCATAGACTCATTGAATCAGAAGCATGCCAGGTCCAAGTGTGATGTAGACTGGAAAACACCAAATCAGTAGTAAACCCTGCACTTATACATAGTTTCCACTAAAAACACCAATCAAGCATAATACTAGATTTTCTATCAATTATATGCATAATTTAAATAAAATATATTTCTAATGCTAATTAAACCAGTGATGATGCCCCCAGTGTATATAAAATGAGCATTTTTTGTGCTCATCATCCAGCATGGTAGAACTCATAAAACTTTGCATCTTCCATGCTCCTCTAGGCTAGAAATACCCTTGCTACCATGAATGTTAGCAGTACCCAAGTATGGGAGGATGAGCTCAACATTGACTCAACTGAGCAGGATCGTCTTGATGAGTAAGTTGACTCTTCGTGTTATGAGTTTTTTGGGTTCTGATTTATGTTCCTGTATGAACCTTTTTATCTTAGGTTTGCTTTGTAGGGATGGGTTCCCTTTATCCTCTTGTTCTTTGGTCTATTGAAGCCTTCTCTAGTGTGTTTGTCTACAAATATGGTTTCCTTTTTCTCCTTGGTGAGATGATCACCATTTTGTTTCTTTTCAGCATTTGATTGTAAAAGGTTTAGGGTCTCTTTCAAAATATTTTTTCCATCTATCAAAAAATATATTATTAAATCATACAAAGAAGAAACCTTAGGGGCTATTTTTTTACAAAAATAAAACAATAAAATAAAATCTTGCATCGATCGTTGAAAAAATATTACATAGCCATTACAATTTTTACTTTAAAAATTTTGAATAATAAAGAAAAAAATTATCCTTTTCACTTTTCATGTGGACCGAGCATGGGCCTTTTCTATACCCAACTAAAGCCACTGGGCCCAAGTGGGGCCAAAGGGCCATTGGATCACCTACGTGGGGCTACTAGGTTGGCACCTCTAGGCAACCCCTAGGTTGGTGCCACCCACCTCTCCAATGTGGGATCAAACAACAAAAAATTACCTCTCTATGATGCTGGAATATGGAACTTCATGATTAGAGCACTCACTACCCCCTCTCATGCATGCACCATCAATCTGGACACACCCTCCTATATTTTTGGATCTATATATTGAATTTTTGTCACCTTTATGTCCACTCATGCCTCTACCACTTGGTATGCTTTGGTTGGAGCCCTTGAAATCTATGTTATCCCCTCTATCATGTTTGCATCATTAGATAATGCACTCTACCTCGCACCATCGGATCTTCACCTACCAATCATGTGTTACCACCTATGATACTCTGATTGGAGCATGTTGAAACTTGCATTTGCTCCCACTTATACAGATGTCATTGGATTACGTGCTCTCATGCGGGCCCTTGGATACATGTTTGACCATTGATAGCGAGAAGAGGAAAATCTAAACTTTAGGGGAGAAAACCTTAATATTTTGAAAATATAGAAGCCATGGTGAGGGTAAAGGGAGTGGGTGCTAGGGGTAGGGAAAACTTAAGGAAAATATGGTGAGGAAGGGGGTGGATGTTAGGGGTTAGGCTTAGGACTTAGTAAATTATATTTTAGGGGATAGGAAGGTTAGGAGGGATGAACGAGATAGCAAAAGAGATTAGGAGGTTAGGATTAGGATGGGGAGCAAGTAATTTCAAGGGAAGGGTGTGTGGAGGGATAAGGGCAGGAAAGGTAATTTAAAAAAATATTTAGGATAAAAACCAAAGGGCCAAATAAATATAATTAAATTTAATTAAATATTTAATTAAATTTAATTAAATATTTTAATTAAACCATAAAAAAATAAAGGAAAATATTTAATTAAATATTTAAGACCTTTGGAGGTCAAAAATAATTAATTAAACCTTATTTAGACCAAATATTTATCGACATAAGACCTCAGGAAACTCAAAATAAGACCTAATCTTGATGATATAATTTCTTTCAAAAATGCTCTTGAAGGGTAAGGAAGGACTCAAAAAGACCCAAAATTTGCAAGATCCAAAAATTTATTAAAAGGAGACTGACTAGCGAATTATGAAAATTTTGGAAATACTTGAAACAAGGACTCACAAGACACCAAAAATTCAAAAATTAGGGGTAAACTTAAGTTGGATTTTGAGGATCCAACATAGGCTCCGACTGGGATAGGTGATGAAAAGACTCTTTGATAATAAATCACCTAAGAACTCCAAAATCTCTAGCAGACCACAAGGACTCAAAAAATTGCCTAAGCACCTAAAATAACACCTTAATCACCTAGAAAGGATTCCTTAATCACCTAAAAAGAATAAGACTAAAAGTCCATTTTTTTATGAGGCTTCTCAAGCCCTCGATGCAGAATGATACAATTTCAAATGTTGGCCATTGATAGGAATTGAAAATTTTGTACCATCTATAGTTTGCAATTTGTAAGTATGTTGGCCTGCATTTTGAAGGATATGGTAAGGGTCGAGCCATTTGGATTCCCACTTCCCTTTTTCACCATGCTTGTCATTTTTGGGATCCTAGTACAACACTATATCTCCTCCTTGCAAAGATTTACCCTTGCCTTTATTATTTAACAACTACATTATTTTGTGAGCTTGCTTAGTTATCTTCATTAATGAATCCTTTCTATATTCTTGCAACTTCACAATTTGATCAAGTCTTCTATGCAAGATGTTTGGATTTTCATGATCTTGAAGAAGCATATATAAAGCATGACTTTCCACCTAATATGGTAACAGAGCATTCTCACCATATACTAGTTCATAAGGAGATTTTTCTATGCTTCTTTTGATAGATATTTTGTTGGCCCATAAAGCAAACTTCAACTCATTGTCCCAACTTATTTTGTTTCTATATAATGCTCTTTTGATTATTGTGATCAATTTCTTATTTGAGGATTCTACTAAACCATTTCCTTCAGGATAGTAATTCATAGAATGAGAAATATCTATGTTGTACCTAGAACAAAATTCAATCATCTCAAAAGAAGTGAAATAGTTATCATTGTCTGTGACTATCTTCTTGGGAACCCTAAATCTTGTCAATATGTGCTCTTCTATTAACTTGATGATCACTTCTAAGTGGATTTCTTGAGAGGTTTTTCTTCTACCCACTTGGTAAAATAGTTTTTTGTTGTGATGATCCACCTATGACCCCAAAAGAATTTGGATTAATATCACCTATGAAATCTATTCCCCATTGAGTAAAAGGAGCTTCCACAAAAACTTGCCTCAGGAGGATGACTAACAAATTCTTTTCTACAAAAACTTGATAGTTATGAAAACTCCTAACAAACTAATAGACATCCTTAAACAGGGAGGGCCAATAATAACCAACTCTCATAATTTTATGAGCAGTGGCTTTTGGAGCAAAAAAACCCCTGTAAAATCTAGAATGATATTCTTTTAGTACTTGAGGGATCTCTTTCTCAAACAAGCAAAGAAGGAACACACCATCTAGATTCCTCCAATATAGTCTATTTTCCTAAATGTAGTATCTTTGGATCAATTGCTTGATAGACCTTTTGTTTTGGGGTAGGTCTCCTAAAAATGACAAGTTCTTAAGGTAAAACATAATGCCATCATACCATCTATAATCAGAATTATCAACTACTCTAGCTTCTTGCTACTCATCTATTATGATAGTGTTATTTATGGCTTCCTCTTCCTTGTTACCCAAATACTTTGCCAGTCTTTGTCCTCTGACAATTTGTACTATTTTGAATTCCACATCATACTGTAATAATTTATCCATCCATCTTGTAGGACTACCTAAATATTTAGGCTAAGTGAAAACATATTTAATAGTAATGTAGGGGATATAGGTCATTACCTTGTTGTATCCAAAGATACCTTTAAATTTATCTAATGCTATAATTAATGCATAAGCCTATTTTTCTAGCATAGAGTATTTTAGTTTAGCATCCTTCAATTGTGTACTCATCAAGGCTATATACTTTCATTTTTCTGTTCATCCTTCTGAGCTAGAACTATAGCAATAGTGTGTTATGATGCAAATGAGTAGATTTTGAAATCTCTAGAGTAATTAGGGCAATTTAATACCAAATATTGAGTAATTGTATCTTTGATCTTCTAAAAAGATACATTATATTCCTCTATCCACCTTATTTCCTCATTTTTCTTGATCTTGTTATTTATTGGCTTGGAAATCCAAGAAAAATCAAGTGTAAACCTCCTAACAAAGTTGATCTTCCCAAATAATTATCTAACTCCCTTATATTTTTAGGAGGGGGAATTTTAGCGATCACTTCTATTCTTTATGGGTTAATGTTGATATCATCTTTCAAAACAACATGTCCAAGAAATTTACCTTGAGTAGCCCCAAACACATATTTCCTAGGATTCAAATATATGCCAAACTCCTTGCACTTATCAAACACTTGAGTTAGATGTGCAAAATGGTCTTCAATATTTTTTGAAAAAATTGTAATGTCATCAAGATACACTACTACTATCTTGAACATTAGCCCCTTAAATGCAACATTCATGGATCTCTAAAATATTGCTCCTGTATTCATCAATCCAAAGGGAATATTAAGATATTCAAACATCTCCCATAGTGTGGTGAAAGTTGTTTTATGCCTGTCCTTCAAATTTATAGTGATCTGATTGTAACCTAAGAAGCCATCCAATAAAGACATTATTTATGCCCCAACCACTGCTTGAAGTAACTGCTCCATATTTGGAAGCAAATAGTTGTCTTTAAGTGAGATCTTATTCAAATTCCTAAAATCTACACAAATCTTGATCTTACCATTATTTTTTCTAACTGGAACCAAGTTTGCCAACCAAGAATAAAATCTCACCTTCCTAATTATCTTAGTATCTAGTAACTTATGTACTTATTTTTGCATGATTGGATGCAAAGTGGGATTAAAATTTCTATGTTTCTACTTGAAAGTCTTGGTATCATTCTAAAGAGGTATTACTTCAGATCCTCATATCTCCAATCAAAAGCATCAATCTTCTTTTTTAGGGAAATTGATATATTTTTGCTTCTCTTTTTCTTAGAGAACTTTATTAATCCTAACAATCTTGGAATTTTCCTCCATTTTGATATTAACTTCATCTATTTTAGACTCCTAGACTAAAGGTCTATATGCTCTATCAAAGTCATCAAACAAGATCTCTAAAGATACCAACATCCTAGGGATCCTATTGATCTTCAGTTGTATGACTTTTATGGGTTCTCCAATAATATCCTTCAGTTTATTTTCATCACTTTCATCACAAATAATGTCATAAAATTTACTTTGCATAGTCATAAAATCATTAATGTGTATATCATAATGAAAAACTTGTAAATATACCACATTATCAGGGATAAATGGCTTATAAATAGATATGGTTGGGAACCTGTCCATAAACCAAGTTTCTATCTCAGGGTTATCTACTACAAAAGCATTAATTGCCAACATATTTGCATTATGATTCTATGCTCTAGGAATATATTACATATAAAAATATAAGAACCTATCTATTTCATCCAACACTGCTTGCTTATATTGCTTCAATATAGGGTGCTTAGTTTTATATTTTCCTTTGATCTGTTGAATTATTAGCTTAGCATCCCCACTAACTTTGAGGTAATAAATAGCCAATTTCTTGGCTTTACTTAGCCCTATAAATAAAGCTTCATACACTGTAACATTGTTTGTACATGAAAAATCCAACCTATATGGTATGTCAAGATACCTTCCATTGATATTTATCAATATTACCCCAACTCCTGCTCCTGCTTGAGACTTTGCTCCATCAAAGGCCATAGTCCATAACTCTGAGGTTAGAATTTTATCAGTTTTTACATCCACTTTAGCCTTAATTTTTGGATACATATTCTCACCATCAGGTACTTCGAATGAGAAATGAGAATGCCAAATAGAGGAAACCCATGTCTTTTTCCTCAATAGAATTCATGGCATTAACCATATTATCATTAGGATCTCTAAATTCAACTGAATACATGTTGAAGGGTTCTCTTTTCAAAATGAATTTTTCCTTACCCTATATTAGGATAGTGGCATATGACCAATCTAACTTAATAGTGTCACCTAGCTGCTCTACCTAGTGCCTAGAGAGTAAGATGAAAAAGAAAAGTTTCACATCTGCAATTGCAACATCCATTACCACACCTTTCTTAGAATATTATTCAAAATGGACAAGAATCCCAGTGATAATTCCTACACAAGGTACTCTTCTATTATCCATTACAGAAATAGGTGGTGCTCAATCTGACAAATCAAGTCTATCTGATCAACTACCTGCTTCGATATCATATTCATGGAAGCACCACTATCAAGAATGTAGTTATGAATAATATATTGGTTCCCATAACTTGATGTATACCTTAGTGATATATAAAATAGTTAAATATGAGGCTCTGACTGCATTATTCTCAAGGCCTATAGGATTTTGAGGTTGTCCTCTTGACTGATCAGTTAGTTTAAAGGGTCTATATACCTGATACCGATACTTTGGGATGGTCATTAGTTATCCAAAGGTGGTATTGAACTTCTATTTGAAAACCTCTATACCCAAGTCAAATTGATCTTTCTTATCATCAATTGATTTTCTAGATTTTTGATTAACCAAGTCATTTTTCTGGTTTTGGATAATTTCCTCTACATCAGGATCTACAAGAATTATTTGCATCTTCATCTTATTTACCGTTTTTTGTGAAATCACTTCTTATTTTTTTCCTTTTGTGCAGGCCCTTCATCAATTTTTTTCTCCACTATTCTATTCCTAATATTGATAGCATGTATTCTCTATAAGGAATCAAACTCTTATGTTGTAGGTATAAGCTTCCCCTGCTTCATTCTATTAGATATGTTATTAGGAGGCTCACTTGAGGTTTATGCCTCTCCAAATACTAAGTCTCTCTATTCAAGAATATTGGTACATAATTCTATATCCCTCTCAAATTCCTTTTCTCTAACCTCATCCTCTTGAGTCCAGCATACATTAATTCTAATATCTTCATCTTCAGATTTAGCATTTTAATCAACATTAGAATGTAGACTTGGATAAATACCATAGTCAACAAGGTTATGTGGTGCATCATAGATATAGCAATAAAAAGGATGATCTGATGATATGTTGTTAGATGATATTAGGTTTGGAACATAATCTAGATATTTCTCTCTTTTTCTAATTTCCTGTCTGATTCCTATTTCCTTCTTCATTTCCATTGTTATTCCAATTTCTACTAAAATTCCTCTTGAAAGGATGCCTATTATCTACCTGTTTCCTACTATCACCCTGTGAAATTTTTGCAATTTTGTCTTTGCCTTTTTTTATCCTAGCCATCATTTTATTCAAAGTGGTAAACATCTCACTCAACTGATTAGCTATTTTTTTATAGGATCCTAATCTATTTTCTTAGGGATAGAGAACTCAAACTTCTTAGGATTCCTTTCAGGTTGATTGGGCTCTAAATATTATGATTTTATCTTCCTACTATCATTCATATTTCTCTATATTTCAATAGTCCTTTCCATCCATATATCAATTGTGGATGTTTCTTGCTACCTTAGCTCATAACTGAAATCTCCAAGGAAAGCATTCTTGTAAAAACAAATGGACTGCTCATAATTTGGCCTTAGTGCAACCAAAATATTACTCCTAGTATTAAATAATATCCTATTAAAATCTTCTATTGATTCATTTTTCTTCTTTTTTATGGTAGCCAACTCTATCATCAAGGACTTTTGATTCTTCCTCACTTCGTATTTACTAAGTTAAATTTGCTCTAGTTCTTGAAAATTACAGATAGTACCAGTTCCAAGGTTGTTAAACCATTCTTGAGTATCTTTCTCTAAAGTTTGAAATAATAATTGAAGGACAACATCTTCATCATGCACCTCAAGACTATCCATGGCATAAAAAAAAATCCCTAATATGATCTTCATCGGTGATAGCATTGCTTCCTTGGAATTTAGGCAAGTACTTATGAGCTTTACTAGGGAGGGGATTCATATTTGGAGGTAAAACAAAAGCTCTATATCTATTGGTTCTCCACTGATTAATATTTTGGTTAGCATTGATATTTTTATTTGCATTAGGGGTCTGTTAGAAAAGAGAATACTGGTATGATTGAATGACAAATGATCTTGCTTAAATAGCAAAGGTGTACAATATGATCCATTGGATCATAACTAACTGAGCTAATCTTAGCCACATAAATTATCCTAGTAATAACTTAGGATATAATTTATTATTCTAACACCCCCCTTAAGTGGTACTAGGATATACTAATACCCCCCTTAAGTGATACTAGGAGGTAGTAAAAAAACAACAAAAATAAAAATAAGTGGCATATCCACAAGTATGAGCCCTGGAAACAAGGAAACAAGGCCTAATAAGGTACTCATGTATAATATATCCATAAAAACCTACTGGAGATGATGAAAAAACACAAGGGAGAAAACCACCTGTCAGAATAGAAAGAAGAAGGAGGAGGAGGAAGATGTGCATGGAGGATGAAGGAATATTCTCAACCCTCCTTAAGTAAAACTTCCATAAAGAAGCCTACAAAGGATCCATAAGAAGTCTCAAAAAATTAGAGTAGCCTCTTTGCCGAACTGAATGAAACCATACTCCCAAACTGGTGCTTGTGACATAGATCAAGGTTGTGAACCATGAAAAAAGGTCACTAAAGAAAAACCCCTTGAAACCAAAGTGTCTCACAAAAAGAAGAGTGTGAATATAGTGTGGAAAGAACCACAAGGATCACAAGGGATGTCCAAATTGACTCCACAAGCATAAGTAGTGGTTTCCACCTATATGAACACAATGGGCTGATAACAAGGTCCAAACTGAGTGGACAAACTGTTTACTTCAAGGGAATATAAAAATAAAAGGGCACCAATGTAGTTTTTGAACACGTCCTTATGGTGACCTCCTCATCCTACCGGAATGCATGGGTAACCAACTGCTACAACCATTAGGTGATATAGAGGAGATGACTAGATACTAGGATCACTTACAACTGTAATGGGAGTGTTAGGTTCAATCGAGAATGCACTCCATGATACAATATTTTTGAGCCACAAAAAAGTGTGGAACAACTTCAAAACTATAAAAGGATTGCACCATCTTTTCTGGCTCAAAAAAACCTTTTCGACAACTATAAATACCCCTATATACGGATGAGAGTGGCTTTCATTTGCAGAAAAAGCAACAGCCTTCTTTTTTTGTCATAAAAGAATATTCCAGAATCTTCAAATTGCATAATGGTTTTTAAAAAAAAATTCCATGTAAGATTTCTCTCGCAAGAGAAAAAACCCATGAGCCAAAATATTTTTTTTTGAATACAACAAAAGTTTCAAAAAACTAAAAAATAGCCCATGTGGACCCAATTTACCACTTAAAAAGTTTTATGAGAAAAAACTTATTTAAATCCCATATAATTAAAAACAAAAGTGGGCACCCAGGTGTTGTAGGTGATTTGGAGAGGAGAGTGCAATCCTCCAAGGGAGGTCCCAGGTTCAAATCTCCACCCTACCAAAAAGCTGAATTGGGTATCGAAAATCCAATTGATAATGTTGGTGCGGGCAGGGTTGGGTGCGACCCCTGAGTGACTTTGACGGTGTAGAACCCCCTATTCGTGGTCTCTCATACCAAGGCGGCTCCACAAGGGGTTTTTCGCTTAAAAAAAAAAGTGGGTCCCTCTATCAAATATTAACCACAATAACACTCCCTCCTCAGAAAGTCATGATTTATGCCATCTTCGTCGTCGTTGCCTCTTCCCATTCTTAAGTGTTCCTCCGCTTCCACATTGATATTGTTCCTGAAATTTCTTTTAGCCATGTTTATCATAAATTTTCACTAGCTATGCAATGATCATTTCCTGCACCTATCCAGACATCCACCATGGAAGCACCTACAAAAAAACTCCTCTTGTTCAAGCTGGCATTTTCTCCATCAAAATTTTGACCAACCACATCATCAAACCACTGGTGTTAAGCTCTGTCTAGGTGCACCGACACTGTAGTCCTAGTGAGATCTCTAGTATCGAAGCTCTAGATGCGGTACCACCACATTCCAATTTTTGCATCAAACACAATGATGAAAGTGGTGTCACACTTACCCCCTCATTCAACGTTAAATAGATTAAACAGGCTATTTCATTGAGCATATAAACATATTTGAAATATGGTAGCAAATCATTGGCACCAACTCTTCTTTGTCACATACTTTATCCGCTTGAATTGCCCAGTAAAAAAATTGAACGAGAACGGCATCCACCAAAGTTGTTATTGCTCGATATCACCGAAAAGAGGCATCGTAAAGTAGGAACCAGCATTTGTTTGACAAAAACACCAAGAAAATAGCATTGTGAATTTCGAACACCTCGCACTCCAATACGTAGACCAGTCACTAATGCCACATCATGGGTATTTCATTAATGCATAGAATATTTATAAAATACAATAGTTGGCATTGTAGTGTACAACAAGCAACATCACGAAGCATAAACACACATCATTAACATCATATCAAATAATACGAGTTTTTGGCATCGTGGGCATCAAAAACATATTCCATGGCATCTATATCATTATAAAAAATCATAGAGTACATTATAAAATCTCAATAGCATGTTTGTCTTCAACTGCGCAGGGGCCATGATGAGATCATGAAACAAGCAAAAAAAAAAAAATTTATTCCACAGGTCCAAGTCTCGTAGTGATTGCAGCCCAGCTTGCATCAAAAAAATTTCCCAACCCACCGATGTGATCACTTCATTAGTGAAATCATCCCATATAAATGCATAAAACAATAAATAGCCAAAAAAAATCATCGAGGACCACTTTACGGTTGGTTGTACTACGTTGGACTTTGGATTTGGTGCACGTCCATGATCTCATAGTTCAACTGTTGTTAACTATCTTGGAGCTCTATTTCCACTTAAAGAAGAGGGGTCGAGGGCCATGTTGGATGGAACCAACATCACTAAATCCACTATTTCATTGGATGCTACTCCCCAAAAAACTGCATCTCCTTGTCGCTTTTAAGTTTGTAAAACCAGCGCATCATCCAATTAGCACAAACTAGTCATCATAGACACGTACAAATGACCCTCTTCTCATCCAGTGATTGACAGAATTGGTTAAAATCATGAAAACTAGATGTCCATCACCGTGAATAGCATATGAACGGAGTGTCGATAGTGATTTTACCATGGATTATGTAATAGATAGAACTTGATGTCCTCAAACTTGTTTGCCAAATATATCAAGGAGAGCCACTTCTGCTAGATGTTTGCCACATAACCTACCACACAGGATGTACTCCCAAAATAGCAGTAGTAAAATAATAGTTGTAATATACCAAAAATAAATTCAATTTAGCATCTCGTGCCATCGCAGATGCCGCACATGAAGCTCAATGCGACGTAGAATGATGCATTCCAATGAGACACAGGGGTCAAAAAAACTTCTAGGGATGGTTGGATCTTCTTCAATGACCTCTCCATGTTATGACCTAGCCATAAAACATCATTATGATCCCCAATATTTCTAGATAATTCACGAGGTTGGGGGAGACGGGGTCCTCTATTCGGGATAAAAACTTTCATAGAACACCAGGCGGGGGCCATTATTTCTTTGAAATTCCAGTAAAAACAATCAAATTTTGATTGAAAAATAATTATCCGACTCACGATCTGGCACTCCGTGCATTGATTTTCTGCTTTAAATCATGCATAAGGGGATCTTGGTCCTGTCAAAATTGCTACCGCCACCATATCAGTAGTATTGTAAAAAATACCTACACACTAAAAATAGAAAATAGAACCCCTTTAATGGGCAAAAAATATCATCCTGTAAAGCAAGCTTGGAGTTGAGAGGCATAGGAGAATACAAATGTAGCACAAAGACTGTATCCAACTAATTCCAGTCTATAAGGGTCACTGTGAATCTCCCTTGCCTTCTCTTCTTATGTCCATGTAGGGTATATGATAAGGCCCAAAAATTGCCGCCACCCTTATTTTGACTTTCTAGGGGTTTAAACTCGAGCAGGCAGCCTTAAAATTCTCCACACTAACAGTGTATTGTAGATCTGATCAAACATAACATTTGGGTCCAACAAAAACTACTCTAGCAAACCTAGATCTGCAATATGAGACTACAAACCTAGAAAACTAAAAAACTCCTAAACTAAATTTTAACCATCTGGTTTTTGATCCATCAGAACATGGAGAGCATACTCCCTCGATAAAAATATTTGGGGGAAAATGAGGAAAAGCTCCTCAGGATCATAGGGTAGGGAAGGCCTGCTCTGATACCATGTTAGAATTATGAAATAACTTGATATTATTGAATGACAAAGACCTTGCTTAAATAGCAAGTGCTTACAATCTAATCCATTGGATCATAACTAACTAAGCTAATCTCAGTCACACAAGTAATCCTAGTAACAATTTAGGATATAATTTATTATTATAATAGGGGCTACCATACTCACTACAATTTAATTTACTATGGGTATTTGATTTACAACAGGGGAAGACTAATTTAAACCAAGATTTGAACTAGAAACAGGAATAACAAGAATTAATATTATAGTTTTTCCTTGATATTTGAAGAATACCTCAGTATTTGGCACTCCAGCAAGCACTTATTTGCCACTTCTTCTTGTAGATGCTAGATCCAGCTCCTCCTTCTTTCTTGACTTTTAAATTTTTGATTTCATTTAAAGTTTTCTACACAGATGTGCAAAGAAACAACAAGATCTTCAACCATACTTAGGCTAATATTTCTCATCCTGATATTCACTCAATTCTCACAAAATTCACTCAAGGAAAGACTATGAGAAATAAAAACACAAAATAGTATTGAGTCTTCTACAACAATGGTGCCAAAACAATATTGGGGAAATTATTGCACCCTTAAGAGATTTGTCATGCTGCAAGACTTTCTTGATGCAATTAGCATTGTGGACTCTGGTGGATCTACCTATTTGACTTGGGAAAATATTATCACAAGACTCTAGATAGATCAAGTAAGGTAAGGAAACCCTAGAGGTGAGCCTATAATATTTCTCATATGCTCATGCTCATCCAGATTTGCAAAAATGAAATAAAACTACAACATAAAAGTTGACCAAGCTTGAAAGTAACTCCCAGCTAGTGCTTCAATCAGTAGATCAATACCTTATCCATTGGGTAATTATAGCCATAATTAAAATATGGTGAGGAGAGAAGGGGGAGGATAAAAACTAAGCCAATCACATCCATTCAAATAATGTAACAAAAATTATTGAACATGACAATGAAATAAGTTACCATTTACACATTCAAATAATGTAACATGTAAATAGAATAACACACAAAACTACATATATAATTGCTAAAAGGAGGAAGCAAGATTGTATTAATCAATAGATCATTATAATGGAAGTTTGATCAAGATAATAAAATATCACTAAGCAAATACAAGTTCTCCATTTAGATGATGTAATGGAGAACTACAACTCTTCATTAAAATGATGTAACAAAGAGCCTCCTCGCTTATGGCCTCAGCATTTGGAAAGGATCTCAGTAAACTAAGCACCTCCTCAGCAAAAACCTGCATAGTAATGGGAAATAAAAATGGTGACTGGACAAAACACAGAAAATAAAAATACAACTAACAAGGATGGGCACTCTAGTATACCTTGTTAGAGTTAAAGTGCACTATGTCTTTGTTTTGACACTTGTCAGTTTATCATATAGGCCTTATGCCTATATATGTAACCCATTTTATCAATAATACAATCCCATCAGTTTCAGTCCTAACATTTGGTATCAGAGCAGGCTTTCCCTGCCCTGTGAAACCCCTTGAGGGGGGATTTCCCTCATGGAAATCCTCCCTCCCCCTAATTTTTTTTATTTTCCTATTTTTTTTTTAATTTTTTACCGAGGGAGTATGCTCTCCATCATTTGATGGATTAGAAACTAGATGGTAAGATTTTTCAAGTTTGGGAAAAATCCAGTCAACACCAATCCAGTTTCCCATTTTGTTTGTGTTTAGACAGTCGAATGTATTGATAGCGCCACTTGTTTTGATTTTGTTCAAGAATGTATTTTTCTGAAGAAGAGATTCCTCTGTGTTGTGATAGTGGGAGGACCCATGTTCTGTGTTGTACGTTGTTACCCTCCTTTGCAAGCAGAATTCACCAAATACCTTTTCTTCGACTGGAAACTGTGGTTCTTTTGCTACAAGAACTACATTATGAATCATTGTTTTATCATCCACGAAAGCTTCACTCTGTGGAACAATTTGAGATGTAGTTCTCATTTCTATTATGTCAATACAAGTATTTGATTCAGCAACCTGGAGTACTTTTTGCTCAGTTGCTTGGTATGTCCTAGAAGTCATGACTTCCTCTGATGGTTGGGATTCAGGATGTGGAGCAGTGAGGCTACTTTGATCAGTTCTATAGGAGACCAAAGCCTCTGTTGTTGACTGTTTTAGCTGCACCCATAATTTGTTGGAACACGCACATGAGATGATCCCCGGGCGGAGTGAGGTGCCACTCATATAGCCTTATATTGGATGCGTATCGAGACGACCAATGCCTGCAGCTGAAGCTCGTGTGATCAGCACAAAATTGATTTCATTTATATTTTCTATATGGGTTCAAAAAAAAAATAATAATTATTTTTTCCTGTCGCGATCGAGATTTTTTGTCTTTGTCTACATGGAATTTGCAGACTTGGTGCATCTACTGGGAGATATTACAGCATACGACGGCATTTGCAGCACCCAGTTTGTGTAACAATGGCAGATGATATGGAGCTATTTTGGCCTGCGAGGTTTATAATGGAGGAAACTGAAGATGCTAGAGTATAATGGAGGTTGACAATGAGACGTAGAACCTGATGAAGAAGCATGTGGAGCCTATGTTGAAGCTGCAAGGGAGAGAGATATACAATCTTGGCGCTATTTCGATGAACAGAGCATCTAAATCCCCATGGCCTCATATAAAATACTGTAAACCAACGCGATCCATGGCGTCTAGTAGTCATTGCAGATCTGAACGAGAAGTGAACGGGATGATCTGATATTTTGTAAATTAAGGTATGTGTAAAGGAAAAGATTTAATCTATGTAACATTGGTTTGGTTGAATGTTTATGTGGCCAAGGAAGTTTACAGCTTGCCTATGGACAAGAACCAAGAGCTTTTGGAGAAATCGTTTCCCCTACTTCGGCAGCAGTGGCAGCTCGTCGAGAATTTATGGGCCCAGATTTCGTAGAGAAGCAGGGATTCCATTGGTAAACTCTTGTGGAATTTTATTTTTGGCTTGTGCACCGCATACATTTGTTATTCGATCATAGGCAGAGTCACCCACGGAGCCCTGGCTCGCCCATCACTCCGACTATAGCAAGATCTACGTGTCCAACGACAGCGTCGACGGGGTAATCAGGCGCCACCACCATGACATTTGGTTAACACAACCACGTCGTGGGATGTGGGAGAACACATGGGAGCGACCGCCATGATGGCTGTAGTGTTGGCATTTCTCCAATGCTGTTATGATTGGAGCATCCGCCAAACAACTCGGGCGAGAATAGGAAGAGGATCTGAGAGTTGTTCATGGCTGGACGGGGTAGGCATGCAAACGCAAATGGTGGAAGTGGAGTTATTTCCAGTGGGAGTAGCAGATCAAACTTGCTGTGGCTAGCCACATGTAATAGATGTTTCAATTGATGTTTTAGTTGATGTTGAATGGGGTCCTTATATTCTTGAAAAACTACTTTTTAGCCTATATTTAATTAAAAGTCTACTCAAAGTCTTTTAATGTTTTTCCACGTGAGAGTGGAAAGTGGGAGGCCCACATGGCTCCTTATTGTACTCCTTAATTTAAAACTGATGATGGCCTAGAAGGCCCATGTATTTCCTTACGAAAGGAAAATTGTGATGATATTTTTTTATTCCGCCAGAGAGCGATGTCGCCACAGTGCGAGGTTTTAGTTGTTGTCTTGGAGAGGCATGTTGTTTTTCATTATGATGAAGGCCCCTTTGATGGTGGAATATAAGGGTATTTATAGTCGTTGGAAACGTTTTTCCATGATGGACATAATGGTGGTGTCAAATTGTAATTTTGAGGTTGTTTCAGTTCAATTTTTTAGCCTCAAAATTTTTCTACCTTGGAGTGCACTTTCGGTTGTACTCGACACTCCCAAGGTACTTTCATATGTGATCCTTGTAACTAGTGATCTTTTCTATACACTTGGAAAATGTAGAGGATGGTTACCCATGCATTTCGGTGGGATGACATGGTCACCATAAGGACACTTATACTAGGGACTACAGACAAAGACACCCTAGACTCTATCCGAGGTTTTTTTTCCGGATCTACTTCTGAAGACTACAGACGAAGACACTTCAGAAGATTCTCTTATTTTCTTCTTCTCTCCTCCTATTTTGATCTATGGCTCATTTTATTGTATTGAGTGCATTTTCGGCAAAGACCGACACTCTTATATGGCTCGTTTTTCCTTTGTATTAGGTGCATTTTCGGTAGAGACCGACACCTTCTAGATTGAGTTCACCATGAGGAGGGATTTCATACTCATGGTGAATCTAGTCAGTGACCTACGAGAGGCAACATCCTCTGAGGATGACCTGCAGAGGAAATAGACCCAAAAGTGGCTGACCCTGAGGCACCCATGATGACCCCGAGGCACTTAGATGGCTGACCCAATGGCAACAGACCCGTGGAAGTGGCTGACCCTGAGGCAACAGACCGAGATGTATACACAGTGAATCTAGCATTATTCACAGTTGGAGAGCCAAGAGCATAGAGCACGAGCCTAGACCAAATCAGCAATAAGAGAGGATGATAGGTTGTTTTAGAGAAGTCAACATTAAGGGGGAATGTTACCTAATTTTGACTTGTTTTGTTTCTTCTTTAGTTAGGATAGTGCACTTTAAGGGGGAATGTTAGATTTAAAGTGCACTATGCCTCTATTTTGACACTTGTCAGTTTATCATATAGGCCTTCTGCCTATATATGTAACCCATTTTTATCAATAATACAATCCCATCAGTTTCAGTCCTAACATACCTCTTGAAGAATTTTACTATGTAAAAACTTGATCCCTCTTTCTACTATCGCAACTCTTACATATAGCTTAACATTCAAAGCTCGATGATGGTCCATAACTACAACTACCTCCATATTTGATCCATAATATTGATTACTTTTATGAGGATCTTGTTTTTCTATGGATAGTGGTCTCAATTAATAAAAATTTCCCCTCTTTTAAAGCTTGATAATAATCATCTTTTATAAATGTAATTACTGGAGCTAAACAAGGGCCTCATAATTAAATCTTAGTAATGGCCCATAATTGTCATCATGTCTATCGGCACTAATCCACTCCTTAAGATTAAAACATTAGCACATTCATTTTTTTTAATAAATCATACAAAGAAGAAACCTTAGGGGCTAAATTTTTACAAAAATAAAATAATAAAAAATATATTTTGTAGATCGTTGAAAAAATATTACATAGTCGTTACAATTTTTATTTTAAAAACTTTGAATAATAAAGAAAAAAAATTATCCTTTTGGCTTTTCATACGGGTCGAGAGTGGGCCACTACTATACCCAACTAAAACCACTAGGTCCAAGTGGGGTCAAAGAGCCCTCAGGCTGCCTACGTGGGACCCCTAGGTTGGCACCTCCAAGCGGCCCCATGGGGTAGGCACCTCGATGACCATGGTTGATTTATCATGGATACCCCCATATTTATAAACCATGTGGGGGTTGTCCACCTACCCAATGTGGGATAAAATTGAGACCAAACAAAAAAACTTTACCTCTCTATGATTCTAACACATGGCACTCCATGATTAGAGCACTCGCTACCCCCGCTCATGCATGCACCATCAATCTAGGTATGCCCTCCTATGTTGTTGGATCCATCTATTAAATTTTCCTCACCTTAGTGTCTGCACACGCCTCTACCACTTGGTATGCTTTGATTGGAGTGCTTGAAATCTGTGTTTCCTCCCCCCTGCTCATGTTCACATCATCATATCATGCACTCTCTCATTCACCATTAGAGCTCTGCCTACCAATCATGTGCCACCACCTATGATGCTCTGTTTAGAGCACATTGCAACTTGCACTTGCTCTCACTTATACATTAGTCATTTAATTGCATGCTCTCATATGGGCCCTTGGATACGTGTTTGACCATTGATAGTTGGAAGGAGGAAATATAGGGGCCATGGTGAGGGTGATGGGAGTGGGTATTAGGGGTAGCTAAAAGTTAAAAAAAATATGATGAGGATGGGGGTGGATGTTAGCAGTTAGGCTTAGGGCTTAGGAAATTAGGTTTTAGGGGATAGGAAGGTTAGGGGGACGAATAGGATAGAAAAATGGATTAGGGGGTTAGGATTAGTATGGGGAGTGAAGAATTTTGAGGGAAGGGTGCATGGAGGGGTAAGGGCAGGAAAGGTAATTTTAAAAAAAATTAGGATAAAAAACAAAGGGTCAAATAAATATAATTTAATTTAATTATATATTTTAATTAAAAAATAAGAAAAGAATGAAAAATATTTAATTAAATATTTAAGACCTTTGTAGGTCAAAAATAACTAATTAAACCTTATTTAGGCCAAACATTTAATGATTTAAGACCTTAGGAAACTCAAAATAATACCTTATCTTGATGATAATTTCTTTCAAAAATGCTCTTGAAGGATAAGGAATGACTCAAAAAGACCTAAAATTTACAAGATCCAAAAAATTATTAAAAGGAGATTGACTAGGGAATTATGGCAAATTTTAGAAAGATCTAAAACAATGACTCACAGAACACCAAAAAATTAAGGGTAAACTCAAGTTGGATTTTAAGAATCCAATAGGAGGATTTACCATAATTGGTAGGTTTTAATGATGGCAAGTTACATGAAGAGAGGTAGCAACATTTAAGGGAAGATAGATAAAAGGTTGGCATACAATGGGGTGGTATATTGGATGAAATTCAAAAGAGAAATGTTTGGATATATTGAATGTAAATCAAGATAGATGATGGGCTCTATAATATGGTATGCATGATTGGGATGTTAGATCCTAACTTGGTAGGTAGCTAGCACCTATCATTTGTTTATATTTTTTTTATATTCTAACAACCAATAGCACTAGAATCATGATTTTTGGTGGTGCTAAGGACACCAATAATAATGCCAAAATGATTTTTTCTTGGCTAACTAGGTATAAAAAGATGAAATTTAATAATTTGTGAAAAGAACTACCAACCAATCAATAACACCACCAACGATATCACATCATATATGTTGCTTTTTATTTGGAGCGTTAAATGAATCTAATTTTGGTACTTAGATGCTTGATCTAGTTAATATGCTTGATTGGCTAGATAAAGTAGATGTTAACAAATTTTCAAGATTTTATGCTTTTCTCAAAGTTGGATGTCTACATTTGCCCCTTTTCTATGCATATATTGAATGATGAATGCATAAAATTGGCTTGAATTCTCCAAATTTATAACAAGTATATTTCATGTCGATTAGGATCTATGGTTTAATATGATTTATGCTTTTGATTTTTTATTATATATGACATTAAATTTTATCCTTATATCATCATTAAATATCACCATGCCCCTATGTGCCTCCTCACATTTTGGAGATAAAATTAAGTTTGATCAAGGAAACATGACTTGACCATGACATGCATAGGTGTATTGATGAGAAATTGTGATAAAACAACAAAATTAGTTAGGTTTGGATAGGGTAAAATGGTTGGGGGATAAATACGTAATTATGTTTACCATATACAATTAAAATTTAGAGATCTACACACATGATTGAAATACAAAATTTAATGACACAACAGGCAAGACCACCACATTGCATAGATTGAGTGAGAGTCAAGAACACTGAAAACAAGAAGGAAATACCATCCTTAGGTATTTACCTTAAAATTGGTTAATTTTTATCTCAAAAATCATGCCCAAATCAAATGAATACACTAATATGTAGTGGTAATGATAGTATTCTAGCGCTTTTGCCAAGCAATACCAATATTGCATCATGATGGAACTTTTATTATTAAGTGATACTTTTGCCACTTTAATAGTGATTTTGCTAGACAATGAAACTTTTTCCATGTAGTGAAATTTTTAGTTTTTAATGATGCTTTTACTTTTGATTTAATACCCTAAGGTTGATTTTTGGCTAGGGGATGTGAAATACTAAATATTGTGGTTGATTGATTATGGTTTAAAGCAAGGACCATGTGTGCTAGAGACCATATTGGCCATATTAGACTTTGAGGATCATGTTCTCCTCTTGGTAGTGGGTTTGTATCATGTAGCCCTTATGTCAAAGGTTGATTTTGATTAGGCCTTGTTGACTGTCTTGGTAGAGCATTGGTATTTGGAGATAAATACCTTCTAGTTTCCCTATGGATATTTCACAATGACACTGAAGGATATCTGATGCATCTTAAGAGTTCCTACCATAGGAGATCCTATGTATATGATCTAGTCACAATAGTATATCCTAGAGCATCTTGATGGAATTCATAATATTTTTCAAAAGCAAACAAAAATAATCCATCCACTCAAATTTTATATAGGAAGCATACAAGGATAAAATAATGAAATAGAGATAAATATTGGGGGAACCTATAGGAACCATAAATAATCATTAGTTCTCCATATATAACATTCACAACACTATAGGAGTGGTGGGTGTATTTATAACAATACTAAAACCCCAAATACATAAAAGAACTTAACTTTAATTTAACGTAATAAGAAAGGCTTTAAGGTTAATTATAAATTTATAAGATGGGTTTAACCATAACAAGGTTAATTGAATCCCACAAGGATTACATAATAAAATATTATAATAAATTCAATGCATTGTATAATGAATTCCCTTAGGCCTATCCAATATTACATCATACAATGTCATCCTTGGCCATAATCATATTATAATTTCAACACCCCTCATAATCTAAACTAAGGGACTATGGAGAAAAGACATTATTTTGACAATAATATCTTCTCCCTCCTTAATAAATTATCTAATAGGACTCCATAGTTGAAGTAGATCCTTCCAAATCACCCTCATCATCTACAATATGTTCATCGTTCTTCAAAAACTCAACTTCAATCCTTTATAATTTTAGCAAGCAATTCTTCGTTGGATGCCCTTCCTTCTTGGAGTCTCATAAATGGTATTTTATTTATTTAAATAATTAGCATAGCCTTTAGGCCCCTAGGCCTGAGCCTTATTATATTTGAATTCCTTTGCATGAGCCTATGTTTGTGAAGTGCCACCACAATTCCTCATTACCACCTAAAAATGAACTAGGAGAGAAAGATTGATTAAGAGTAAGAGTGTTTTGGATTTTTAAAATAAATGAATCATATGAACCATTAGGTTCAACATTTAAAAATAATGGAAGATATTAACAAGGACAATATTTATATATTTAACATCTTCTTTATATTTACCTCCAAAATATGCAATATCTACTGTCAATACCTTAAAGCTTGTAATATAGTCGTCAACATTATCAAAATTAGCTAATTTAAGAGAAGAGAGCTATATTTCCAAGTTATATACTTCAGTAGTATGGAATTTTCCAAATAGCTCATGCAATTCTAACCATACCTTTATAGGATCACTCTCCTCTTTGATGTGGAAAAGTAATTCTAGTTCAATCAACAAGGAAAATAGGCCAACTACCTGTTCTATTTTGGATAGGTTTCTTCATAAAGAATTGCTAATTTATCTTCTTGAAATATGCACCATAGGTTCTTTCTGAATAGGCCAATTATTTGGTTTAACCAAATAGTATAATATTACCCATTAACGTGAGTAACTAAGGATTTTCAATCCATATTATGTAATTTAACCCCTAATACTATAACATATCTATGAACTAATGCTACCAATGTGTAGAGCTCAAACATTTATATTATTTTTAAAAAATGGGATCAAAAAACTTTCATATGCAAAACTTATGACCTATAAAAATTCTACCCTAATGGACCTCCAAAAATAAAAAATTGAAGTTCAAAACCTTAGAAATTTGATGTCCAATTATCTACTACCACTTGGCAATCCATGATTTGCTAGTGTCTTCCACATAAATGCATTTGGAGTTATGTAACTTTGATATCTAATTGCATCTGATTGGTTTGATGGATATACATATTTGTAATGGTGGATTATGTGGTATGTGAGAGCACAACATTGGCCAAGAAAACTACGCATTCAAGTTTCATAAAACACTCTACAAGTGGGAATCAAATCCTAGTTGCCTTCCCATGAAGAGCATTGCTCTAACCAACACTCCTATTGGATTTTTAAGCCTTACTACCACAAAATATCATAGGTTATCACACAGGTCCCAATATAAAATAGCCACAATATTAAATATCAAGATAATAATATGAGTAGAAAATATGATCAAATTAATATGTATATATATATATATCAAGTCTTATATAATACTAAAATAAAAATTCATTTATATAATTAAATATGAATGTAAATAGTCTAAATCATTCATGAACTATTCATGAAGAAAACTTACAATATTAATTGCTCAAAATGTATATAAGCTTTGTTACTTCTCTTCCTCTTACAACCATATACTGTTTATCTAATCTTCTTCTCTCTTCGATTGCTTTTCTATAGAGCATTATCTCCATAATATAGCCATAGTAATGGGACTCTTCAAGTACTTGACTATTGCTCTCCATATGCCAAGTCTCATGACTCTTGGCTTATCAACTTGCCACTTGCATACTAGATGGACACTTGACTCTAAGACACTTGCACACATGACTCTTACACTTCTACATGCACTCCTAATATAGGACACTTGTGCACATCCTCACATTATATATTTTCACTCTTACATACAAGACACTTGTGCACATTCTCTCAATATACACTTGCACTCTAACTTACATGATACTTGTGCATTTCCTACACATTGACACTTACATAAGGGAAAATATAAATCACACTCTAAACTATAGACTCAACCCTAATATGTTACATGTTTAAAATTGTACCTTGAAGGTGCCATGGGGGTACATTAGCATGTACCAGAATGTAATATATCTCAATACCCCATGTATTACATTATTTGGTTATTGAAGACTTTAGTCTTCAATATTGGTCTTCATCTTTGTCTTCAATATTCAAGTGACCTTCCATTGTTCATGAACCTCTGGTTGAGATTCATCTTTAGTCCACCTCTTTCAACTCAATATCTAAATCTGAAATTTATGGTTCTTCTTTGGATTTAGATTCATATCTTTTGTTGTCCTTCCTTTTGTGTTTTCCTCTATTTTCCTTCCCTCCTATTCTTTTTTGCATCTTTATTTTTTATGTACCTAATGATGTACCTTCTAAACATTGAGCTAGAAAATCATCACAATAATAAAATATTGATTTCAATGACTTATCATTGAAGCCAAAATAAGCTTCATTCAAGTTGTATGTGTCATCTTTCTTTTATTATCCTTTTTCTTGAAAGATCTCAAAGCTAAGTAATGACAAATACATCATTAAGCATTCTTCAAATGAAAATATAATGGTGTTTTGTGAATTCCACCATGTTCTAAAAAGTTTTTCATGAAGATAGCTTATAAGTGTTGTGAATTTTTCCTCTTTTGCATCCTTGAGAAATAAATATAGTTTTTCTTTTAAAAAATTTATCATTTGTTTCTTTCCATAAAAATCATCTATTAAGTTTTGAGAATAAAACTTAAGTTTGTTCACCATTTCTTCACTATTTTCATTAAATGCATTTCTAATAATTTCTTCCATGTTATGGATCAATTCAATGATTTATTTTCTTTGAAGTAGTAAACCTTGTAACTCCTAAGTTAAAATAAACTCAAATATAAATTTTGCAGATTTTAATTTTCTAAATTTTGATGTAAATATTTTTAACACCCAAATATTAAATTTGCAAAATTTTAATAAATAAAATCTCTTCAAAAAAAATTTAATAAAAAAAAATTCAAATAAAAAATTCAAAAGACTTTAAAAAGACCTTATCATTTCTTTAATAACTTAAATCCTTATTACTCCACTATGCTAGCATTCAAAAAATTAAATAATTCAAAAAATCTTATTACTCCAATATGCTAGTCTTCAAAATTAATTCAAAAACTAGTTTCCCTCCAATTATCAATTAGCTTGTGCATTGAAAGAATATCATTAAATGTTACCTTAGAATCACTGATGATATTCTCTCTATTTTCAATGTGGCATTACTTAGGGTTTTAATGCTCCTTGACATTTTATTTACTCTATGCTTTGTCTGATGTAAATGATGTTTTCCCTCTAGATTCCAAACATTCACCTATTTTCTCCCTCAGGTGCTACTTATCTAGAAAATCTTCGAAGTCATCCATTGTTATACTATTTCAATCTTAGTCTCCAAATTTTCACCTTTTGGGTGCTCTCTTTTCTTGTGAATTTAGAAGTTTTCTAGTTTGAATAGTGCTCTCCTGGCACTTAATATTCAAATGGCTACTATAATAAGACACTCTCCTAGCACTAATGGTTGTAGGGAATGTGGTGCTCTTAGCTAGATGGAGGATGGCACTCACCAGTGCTTAATACCATATGAAGGGTGGCACTCTCCAATGCTTATGACTAGATGAAGGTTGGCACTCTCCGAAACTTACATTCAGGCGATGCTTCTCCTAGCATAGTCATCCATATAGATAACAATATTCTTCAGCACTGATGATGGTAATTTATCTTCATTATACTTGTTACATTGCATTGTGGATTGGTTATTCTACACTATGTCTTGGATGCATTGTGGCTTGGATATACTACACTACACTATGATTTGGCTATACTACATTGTGACTTGTATTATAGCCTCTCTTTTAGTTTTCCTTAGTTGCACTAGATTACTTAGATTTTCTTTTCTATAGATAAGCTTACATGTTCATTATGTTGGTTGCTTGTCTCTAATGGCCTCTAAATATCTTAGTTTTTTATATTGGCCTCTCGGGCCTATTCCTTTCTATCTTCTATTCTCTATTACAAAAATACCTACCTTTAAGAACCTACTTCAAAAGTGATCCATGGCCAATACTAAAATGGTATGTAGATATATTCAGTCAATCTGGTTCTTCAATGTATTCGTGGAAGATGCTTCCTTTTTTTTTTGCTTTGTAAAATTCTAATTCTTCTTCAAATATGTCAAGATCAATTTGACCTGATTATTCTTCTCTTTCTCTATTGCTTTCTACCTCTATACTTTGGTGTCTTCTTTGTACCCTATTTATAATTTTTCTTTCTTCTTCTTACTCTATACTTGTTTTCTTCCTTCTCCAAATCTATATAAGAAGCTTTAAATACTTCTTAATCTCAATAAGCTGAATTTATTCTTTATATTTGTAGGAAGCTTCTCAAAATTTTGACTTAATATTTATTGTTGCTCTTTCAATATAAAACTCTTAAATGTCTTATGTCACACCTAAGAACCAAATATGATTCTCCTCCTTAATAGAGAAACTTATATAAATGTCAAGGTGGTGCTAAATATCCCTGAATGATCAACTATCTTTTGAGTTGATTCTACCTCAATCTTCAAACTATAAATTCTCAAAACTTTAAATCTTTAAATCTTCAATTCTTCAAATCAATTTCAATATGGATTTATTCCTAAATGACCAACTTCCTTCTGGGTTGGTTCAGCCTATCAATGTTCAACTTCTCTTCTAAGTTGGATATTTTCTTCAATATATTTGAGTCCTAGTCTTCACTAGTTTTCCTTCAACCAAATGGAATGACCCTAGTCTGCTTTACTCAATAATACCTTTAAAAATTATAGTCCAAGTCTACATTACCTTTAAAGTGGATAGACTCTAAATTAACTTTATCAAAAGTGTACAAAGCTAATATGATTCTCCTCCTTACTAGAGAAACTTATATAAATTTCAAGGTGGTGTTAAATATCCCTGAATGATCAACTATCTTTTGAGTTGATTCTGCCTCAATCTTCAAACTATAAATTCTCAAAACTTTAAATATTTAAATATTCAATTCTTCAAATCAATTTCAATATGAATTTATTCCTAAATGACCAACTTCCTTCTGGGTTGGTTCAGCCTATCAATGTCCAACTTCTCTTCTAAGTTGGATATTTTCTTCAATATATTTGAGTCCTAGTCTTCACTAGTTTTCCTTCAACCAAATGGAATGACCCTAGTCTGCTTTTCTCAATAATACCTTTAAAAATTATAGTC
The DNA here is from genome assembly GCA_028583015.1 of Wollemia nobilis. Classification (NCBI taxonomy): domain Eukaryota; kingdom Viridiplantae; phylum Streptophyta; class Pinopsida; order Araucariales; family Araucariaceae; genus Wollemia; species Wollemia nobilis. The sequence continues at coordinate 11,228,278 of JAQPPZ010001925.1, forward strand.
CAAGTCTACATTACCTTTAAAGTGGATAGACTCTAAATTAACTTTATCAAAAGTGGACAAAGCTAATTAATAATGGTGGCTAATAAATAACTCTATCAAACTGGACAGATTCAGGTGGTAACTCTGATACCACTTTGGATTTTTATGCCTTACTACCGCAAAATATCATAGGTATCACACAAGTCCCAATATAAAATAGCCATAATATTATATATCAAGATAATAATATGAGTATAAAATTTGAGCAAATTAATATGCATATCAAGTCTTATATAATAATGAAATAAACATTCATTTATATAATCAAATTTAAATGTAAATAGCCTAAATCATTATTGAAATATGCATGAATAAAACTTACAATATTAATTGTTCAAAATATATACAAGCTTTATTACTTCTCTTCCTCTTACAACTAGATAATGAATATATAATATTTTTTCTCTCTTCAATTGCTTTCCTATGGAGCATTATCTTCATAATCTAGCCATAGTAATGTGATTCTTCAAGTACTTGACTATTGCTCTCCATATGCCAAGTATCATGACTCTTGGCTTATCAACTTACCACTTGCATACTAGATGGACACTTGACTCTAAAAAACTTGCACACATGACTCTTACACTTCTATTTGCACTCCTAATATAGGACACTTGTGCACATCCTCACATTAAATATTTACACTCTTACATACAAGACACTTGTGCACATTCTCTCAATCTACAATTGCACTCTAACTTACATGAAACTTGTGCATTTCTTACACATTGATACTTACTTAAGAGAAAATGTAAATCATACTCTACACTATAGACTCAACCCTAATATATTACATATTTAAAAGTGTACCATGAAGATACCATGGAGGTACATTAGCAAGTATCAAATAATGTAATATATATCAACACCTCCCTTGCACATGTGTAAGGTAATGCATTGACAAAGACTATTTGTACCTTCAAATGAAAAGTGAAAAGGAATATGCCTCACCCATACTCAAAATAAGGTCCTCTAAGTCACCAAAATATCGTCAAATATGCACTCACCAAGAGGATAGAGCCTTCTAAATAATATAAACAGCCCATGATTCCTTAAAATTTTCTAGGTATACCATTTGAAAATAAAATTCCATCCCCATGTGATGATATTTCTTCATTACCTTCCAGTATTTCTCACCAAAATGGTAGTGAGAAGGCCTTAAATTCATGACCCTTCCTGCTATAAGACTTATCTTCCCATTGTCTAGCCATTAGAGTAGTGTCATAATATTTGCACATCATGTCTTCTCCATGACAAACAAAAATCATCACAACCCTATTTCTAAAGGTGCATAGTGGATCCACACATGTGAAAATAGGTGTATGCATGTTGGAACTCAAATAAAATTTAAAAATTTTAGTTAAAAAGTGAAAACAACTAGATTTTGTTCAAATAACAAATTAGATTTGCAAGCAAAAATTTAGGGTTACCTTGAAAAAAGAAAAGTAAATAGATATTTTCATTGATTCTTGAAAAAATAAGCAATATGTTATAAAAAAGGTTTTCCTCTTTATTTCTTCTATAGAAAATTCTTATGAAATCTTGCAGAATAATTCATCCTAGATATTGGAAGAAAAATTAGAGGCTCTAAGTTAGCTTTCCATGTGACCAAGTGACATTACTCTATACCCACTTTGATACCATGTTAGAATCACAATATTTTTAAAATATTAATAGAAGCAATCCATTCACTCAAATATTATATAGAAAACATAAAAGAATGAAAATAGAAACATAGATATTGGGATCACTCATAGGCACCATAAATAATCACTATATTATCCATATATAAGATTCACAAATAAGGGTATTTATATGAATACCAAAATCCTAAATACATAAAATAACTTAACCTTAAGTTGACATAACAATAAAGTATTTAAGATTAATTACATGTTTATAAGGTGGCTTTAAAAATATTAAGTTTAATCATAGCCCATAGGGCTTCCATAATAAAATTTTACAATAAATTCAAATACAATGTACAATGAATACCTTTATGTCTATATGATATTATATCATACAATGTTAGCCTTGAACATACATAATTTACAATTTCAACATTACTAGAAATGCACAACTTCTAGTTATGCAATCAAGCATTGACATCAATACCACATATGTTTAGAGATAATGATATAGATAAGCAACACTATGTTTAGAGATAATTAATAATGTCAATGCTAATTGGTATTGACATCAATACCAATTTAGTATAATATAAGACATTATATTGGATCTAGTAAGGTATTGACAAATGATGTAAGAGCATAGTTTAGGCACATTATCATATCTCGATTCTTAGCCATAGCTAGACATTGATGACCTTATATATTAGCTTTGGGTGTTGATGATCCCAGAGTTAGTGACCACTATTGGGATTGATACTGTACTTTAAGTCCTAGGAGGTCATAGTGGTAGGGGTGAGGAAAAGAGAGAGGTTGCACCAAAGATATAACTACGTGGAGCATATAAATTAGTCCTACTACTATTCAAATGATGGTGGAAATACCAGTAGATATGGTATAGGGAATAAATAGCAATAATAGGAGGAGCTACAATCAAATTGATGATTATGGAAGGTGGGACAAGATCAAGTAGATCACCTCAATCTATTATAGAGGTAGAGGTGGATGCACTAGTGTCACAAGTGGCTAGTCCATAGGATATGCTAGCAACAATCCTAGCAAAATATTTAACGTAAGCAAATGTAAAAACACAAAACTAGGAGCAAGATTATCTAGTCTAGCATACCTAGGTGATGCATTTAATGATTGTTAGTCTAACTACATAGAAAGACATAGCTATAATGTAGGTTGTAGTGATATTTGGTATTAGTGACATCCGGTTGGTCCAAATATTGGTGGATTAGATGATTGTTATGTAGTAGTGATACTCTAAAGAGATGGAATGTGTATAGGTAGACTTTGTTAGAAATAGACTATTACATCATTTGGATAATTTAAATGTACCTTTCTTGGTACATACTTAGGACTTTAGATTGATTTAGGGGGAAGTTATCTTGTTACTACATGCAATGTAATAAATGCACAAGTGTCAAAGTGCAATTTGTACATGTGCAAGTTGTCCCTTGCACATCTAGGTAGAGTGTTGGCCAAGGAACTTATTTCCTATATAAATGGCCATAGTCATACACACAATATTCCAGAGAGTCATAGTTATAGTCATTAGTCATTGTGTGACCAGAGTAGCATGATGTAGCAGTGTGATGTAGTAATGGGGTGTAATATGTTCAATGCCCATTCTTGAGTTGTAGCTATATTCATGGAGTGTTCATTTCCTCCATAGCTACTTTTGTAAACATCTCCATCATTTCTATTTATAGTATATTTCCAGTCATCTTGCAAATTTAATTTATTTAATACTATTTTGCATCTTGTGTTTTCTATATCCCATTACATGTTGTATTAAAAGCTAACAATGGTATTAGAGCCTTGATAGGCCAATAGGGAAACCACCATTATTATTTACTCTAATGTTTTTAAGAACCTGATGCACCATTAAACTAGTCACTATCAAAAATACTCAATAGAGTCTTGGTGGTAGAATTAAGGAGATCCACAAGTAAGGACTAAATTAAATCTCATATTCTAGAATACTGATATTGTATATGGCTAGAGTCTTTCCACAGAGTTTCAAGGGAAAACTTGTGAAGACTATGATTCAACACTTGATCCACTAAGTTGATAAATCAACTAGTTAAGCCCATCTAAGAGATCTTGAGAAACTAACCTGAAGGTTCTTTTATTGTAGCGAATTAATACTTAGATGCTTGGGACACCTCCTATAATAGAAATCTAGGATATTTCAACTTTGTTACTCAAAGGTCAGAGTGCCTTCATAGTGCAAATATTAGTTGTTGCAAGAGAATATCACTATAGAAGAGACTTTTGGAGTAGAATTGCAATGAAGTTTGAAGATAGGATATCTCCATTAATAGAATGGAACTTCACAAGAAGGAAAGGCCATAGAAGCCTTGATCCAGAAGAAAAGGCCATAAAAGCCTTGATCCAGAGGGAAATGCCACATAAGCCTTGAAGAGAAGGCCATAGAAGCCTTGAAGAAAAGTCCACAGAAGCCTTGGTACTAAAGAGAAGGCCATAGATGCCTTGAATAAAAGGCCACAAAATCCTTGATCTTGAAGAAAACTCCAAGAGGGAGTATCTAATTAGAAGCAGATTTCAGTACTAATACTTTGTTGCAAAAATAGGTAGATTCAGTAAGTTGGGAAAGCTTTCCTACAAAAATACTAGGAAGAGTATCTTCTTCAGAATCAATCCAGAACCTGAAGCAAAAGAGATCAAGAGAAAATCTCATTTATGAATAAGGACTAGGAGAGTCCTGCTCGAATACAGAGGTAGTAGAATCAGAAATCTAGGATAAGATCTCACCACCAACACTTCCACGAGCATAAGATTGAATATAAGGTCTCAAGGAAGACCAGAAGGAGTTGCAAGGCCTTGCAAATATCCCTATGAGCATCCAGTAAAAGGCTTGGAGAGCCTTACTAAAGAAATCATCAAAGGAATTCCAAGGAGAACTCATAGGATAAATTCACTATTGGAGATAGTGAAATATTTAGGATAATTATTGTCATCCGACAACAAGCCTAAGAAGAATAATTTGGAAAGGAGTATCAAATCTCAAAAGACCTCAAGACATTCAAAATATTGAGAAGAAGATAATGTTTGAAGTCAAAATTTGACAAGAAGCTTTAAGAAAAATTCATACAGAAGAAGCCTACAAAATCCAAGAGATTTAGATATTACCTCTCACAGCAAGAAGGCACCACTTCAGAATCAAAGATATCTTCTAATTTATAGCAAAAAGGAGGAGACTACAAGAGGAGAACAAGCCACCAGAAACCTAGTCTCATGAAAGAGAGTTGGAGACCATCTTTTGGTGAATATGAAGTTGTTCAAAGAAGCCTACAGAGAGCTACAATATCTTACTCAAGACAACAACTTGGTGATCTTAGACACCAAGATCTAAATCCTCTACAAAAATAGCAAAAAGAGATTTCATAAAATATGTAAGAAACTATTGGTGCAAGTAAATTCATTAAGTGAATTACTTTTTAGATTTTGTTAAGCACCCTGATTGGAGTAAAGTTACAAAAATGAGAGTTGAATTAAAAGTCTTCAAATGTACAAAAATAAAGTATTATTTAAGGTTCATTTTCACTTTATGGGTTGATTAGAATTCAAAATATTAAACTATCTATCAACTACCTATCATCTAATTTGGAAAGAAAATGAACACTAGCTCCTTGTTGGAGCCAAATTTGACTCAACTTTGAAACCCCCAAATTTAATTTTTTTGGTTTTCAATCAAATTGATAATAATGTTGATCATTGCTTAAGTTGTTATAAGTAATTCAATTTTTCATTGGTTGGTTTGATAAAGTCTAACCTTAGCTTTTTTAATAATGTGGGCTTCATGGTATAAATCAAAGTACCTCAAATGGTTAGGGAAGAAATTTTCAAATTAAAAACCCAAAGCCAAAGTCCGACCTTCATAAATCTTTCCTTGGGCCTAAAAATCGATTAATAAAGTCCTTAAATCATAAGTCGGTTAAACATTCACCATGGTCTCAAAATTTGAAAGGTCTAAGGTTAAAGAAAATATTAATTAATTAAAACCTAAGGGTATGCACCCCTCTAAGCTAACAAGTGAGCACCTCAAAATTTATCCAAAGGCCGCGTTCGATCCAGACAAAATCGGACGACAGCGCATTAATAAAATTGACCAAGGGATAAATCAAAAGTCAAAGTCATGATAAGAGTTAAAGAGATTGCATCTTAAAATTAATCGAACGATTGCGCATTCATCATAAAAAAACTAATGGATGTACATTTCAAAATAACTCGTATAATAAGACAAAGGGTCTAAAAGATTCTAACCCAAGGTTTTTAAACGAGCAAGTTGTCTTCGATCTAACGGCAGCGCTTCGTCGAGGAGTAAATCCAACGAACGCGCACTCGCTAAGATTCTGAAGGTTAAGTCATAGACTAATAACAAACATGATTAAATTCCTTGCACCTTTAACAAGATCAATGGATGCACCGATCCCAAGATCAAATCAATGGTCACGCATTGTTCGAAGAGTCAAAAATTTAAATGCAAGACTTGATGGTCAAAGGTTTCGATTAAATAGTAAGTCCGACAGATCGAACGATCATGCCAAACAAAGTACAGATCGATGATTGTGATTGCTTCGATTAAAGTGAACTTTAAAGGTCAATATTAAAAAGGATGCACCCCATTTGATTAATCATCAGGCTAGTTACCAAGATCGAACGGTTGCGCTCGATTGATTTTTAATTTAACGGTGGTGCACTAATTGAATATTCATTAAAGAGTGTTAAGGTTCACAAAAATTAATTAATGTTAATCATGTAATTAAAAAGGGTTTAATACATCGGCTAATTTTCCCCCTTTCGCCTTAATCACAATTAATATTATACGTGCTTGATTAAACTAACTTGTAGGTTGACTAGATCCAACGGCTGCGCTTGTCTCCACTCGAAATCCGATGGTCACATCGAAATAGTGAATGGTAATATGAATACTAAGGTAAATATAAATATTAATTATGTTTAGCGAGGGTTTAATACGTTGACTAATCCCCTCCCTTCGTCTTAATCATGATTAATAAAAAATCAAAAGTTTTTACATTGATTATATGGTGGGCATCTTATTGACAATCTAACGATAGCGCCCAAATTGATCTAAAAATTGACGGTTGTGAAGGCTTGTAGTGGTGGCAAAGGATTGAAAGCTAAATGAAGACATTTTAATGGTACACAAATCATACGGTGCTGCTTGTTTCTCCCCCAGATCCAATGGTGCACATACGAGAAGATAACCGAAGGTTAATCTAAGCATTATTATTTTAAAAGGTTGATTAATTGACCCAAGGTACATAGGGACTCCTCTCATTTACTAAGAACTATGTACATCTACATGATCCAATGGTTGCGCCTCACCACTGTAAAATCTAACAGTGATCGCAAAAGAAAAATGCACATATCATATTATTGTCATCAATTAAATAACAAGTTGTTAAGGTTTAAAATTATGAAGATTAACATTGAATAATCATGATTAAATGAGGATTGACAAACCAGGATTATTTCAAGTGCTTATATGAGAGTAGGTACAGTAACTATCATACAGGTTTCATAACAACAACGAATGCGCTACACCCCAAATCAACCCAACGGTAGCGCAAGATCCAAAGGTAAAACCAAATGTAAGTCTAAAATAGACGCTTGATTAATCAAACATTTAAACATTCTTAACAAGGGTATTAACACATTCTTAATCAATATCTTCATACTTATGAAAATTTTCAAGCATGCATATTTTGGATATCTAACTTACAGGTTTTTAAATATTTAATAAAGCGGTACAATAAAGGCTGGTCGAGCAACCAAACGTGGTCAAAACTCTAAACCAATAGATATGAAGATATCAATAAAAATAAAATCACCATTGACTAACATATTCAAATATTTAGAAACTAATACTCTTGCAAGTTTAAAAGTACCATAAACCGCCATGACGAAACCTGTGAAGATCACGAACCAAAAAAATCGATAAAATCACCTGTAAGAAAGATTCAAGGACCAAGCCTCCAAAGAAAGGTGATTACTTCACAAAAATGGCTACAACATTATCAAGGTAGGAATTAAAGAAGTGACTCATTCACAGCAAGGTACACTGAAAGATATTATGAAAATCAATAGCCAAGACAGAGTCAAAATAGTACGCACAAAAGCTATGAATCTAGAAGAATACTCATGGGAGGAAATATTCAAAGAAATCAGAGAAAATCCCATGTATAGTACCTTGTTAAGAACAAATAAAACCAAATAAAAGATAAATCCTTACGCTCAAGTATGCCACCAGATCGTGTATATATCACACGAATAATGGCGTACCATAAGATAAGACTACAAAGCATAGTCACTGGTTTATAAAAAAGAGACAGTAGGGAAGAGCTAAGAGCATCAGTAAAGAGAAACAATGGAATACAAGGAATACAAATGTATTCAATTTTTTTTCTGCAAATACTTAAGGTTAAGGATGCACGTGAAGAAAAATTATGGTTTTGATTTTCATAAAAACCATTCAATCCGCACTTCGACGAAATATAGTTACCAGGGGAGCACTTCGACAGAGTATAGTTATGGAAGAAAATTATAGATATTTCCAGATCTTGTTGTCCATTCCCATATTCTTCCCACTTACCACTACCCTCCTCCTCCTGGGTATTCCTCCTTGACCATCTTGACATTTTTCCTAGTATGTCACCCTTGCCCACTATTGCTTCTTACCATTTACCCCCCGTCATTCAATCCATCAGACCCTCACCATCCTTACTTCTTCACTCTATCTTGTGATCAGTGCAACTCCATTTGTTTGCCTCTGGCATGCCACCCCTTTTCTTCACCATCATGTCAGGTCCCCCTCCATTCCTCGTCCAGAATTCATGATGACAGCCTGGTTGGTCCCTTATAGCCAAGCATAGTGGCCAGGACAAGCAAAACAAAAAGGAAAAATATAATGTTGAATCCTTAGTTTATAGGGCCAACAAAAGAGAGAAAAAAGGATAAATTAAAATAACAAAGAACTCCCTTTAGTCTAGAGAAGAACCATAACAATCAGTTCAGAGCCACGCCAGCTGGACAGCATGCAGAATGGATTCAATCAGATGTTGCCAAGTGTATAACCAGAATTCAACCAAAAATAATAAAATCAAGAACCAGTAGCTATAAAAGGAAGCAGGCAGGTTTGGATTCTACATCAAGCAATTAGAGAATAGCATCTTTGCTAAGAGGTATACTTAAGTGCCCTATTAGTTGTGCTGTTGTATTTCTTTGTGTTTATTTTTTTTTATTCATTCTTTCTTCCTCCCCTTGTTGTGCAGGATTGTATGATAGGAAAACGTTCAAGAAGATGAGAATATTTCCGATCTTATTAAGCCTAGGGTTCAGAGATTCTTCTATTATGATATTGGAACAAGGAGAATTGGAGAGACCTGTTACATTATTTGAATAGAGTCCTCTTCATTGTATTGATGTATTTCTTTAAAAAAAAATAGATTTAAAAGGCATCCCACCTACTCTGCATGTAATATTTTATGAAATCAATACAATTTTGAGTTTTATTCCTAGCATCTCTTTGTCTCAGTATTGTGTGTATATGTATAATGGGTTACATTATTTGAACGCATTATATATGTTTTTTTCCTTGGTTAACTCTTGATTTTATTGCGATATTCGAATGAGATTAAGAACACCAATTTTCTTCTCTCCTCTCTGTTTCATATTAAAATTATTGTTAAATTGTTATAACAGCCCAATGAAACTAGGCATCGGTCTACATAAGGCATAACAGTTGGTTTTTTTCATGCTTGGTTATTTTAATAAGGATACTTATAGTTTAATATAAATCTGGAGCGTGCAAATTAAAAGTTTAATTAAATAATTGTCGCTGGGGTTTTCTTACTCATTTTGTTGTCTTCTTTAGAAATATTTGGGTTTAGCAGAACATAAGGTAGGTTTTCCAGAGTCTGTAATAGCTCGTTGGTTTCAAACAGATTCTTGTAGCGTGATAATTGATTTTCTATAGATGCAATAATCGGTTCCAACAGTTTTATGGCATCGTTGCCAGGGATGAACTTATATGTTAATATCATATCATCTTCACTTTTTTTATCGAACGACATTATTTTTAAATAATGGGTGGTCAGTTTGAATAAAGAACGTTTGTTTTAATTTTCATTGTTTTTACGTTTTTTATGGTGCCCGTGTTTTTTTATTTTTCTTTACGTAATTCTCGTTTCTTGATCTTCTTGAATTTTCTTTTTCTTGATCTTCTTGAAATTTTGGTTTCTTAATTTTCTTGATTTTTCCCCAAGAACCCACTCCTATGAGGATGAGAGATAATATCAAGTATTCTTGATAAGAGTATACGTTGTTCTTTCTGCACCCCAGTGCTGGCAACTCTATTGGACAAACCTAGAAGAAAAAAAAAGGAGAGAATAGAACATGTTGGTGAACACCAGGAGAAGTGGTAAGGAGCATCAATCACATGTTGACAACCATCCCCCTTTTAAGAAAAATTACAAGAATTGGGGAAACAACAATGGTTTTGAAGAAGGGAATAGGAATAGGGGTAATGGGAATAACAACTAGAAAAATAGAGATCTCGATAGGGATCAGAAAAATGTCCCTAACCCAATGCCATCCGCCAATGTAGCGAAGGTTTTCCTTATTTTTGCTCTACTTGTGATGCACCCCATAACCCTGATGCATGTGGAATACACTTGAGTGATCAACGTAATGTAGATATGCATGCAGAATCAAAAGAGGATATAAGAATCAATGCATGTTGGTCCATTGAAGATGAATCCAGAGAAAGGTTGTTTGAAGAAGACATGGATAAATATGCTTCAAATCATCATCCTTAGATCTTAGTAACTGAAGGAACTCAAATATTGCAGAAGTCACATGAGTCAAGATATGATAAGATGAAGCAAGGGAAATTGATTCCCATTGCTCAAGAGGTTGAAGAATTAGAGGCAACCCATGTTTTAAATTTTAGGAATAGAACAGTCCCTAAAAGAACAAAGAAATTATCTACAAATGAAACAAGAAGACAAACTTTCACCAATAAAAATATTAGTAAAGAGAAAACTGATAGGAACCCTAACAAAATTACTCCTGAGGTAATAGAATCAACAGAAGAAGTTCCCAAAGAAGAAAGTAATAAACCATTGGATATAAAGAAGATAGAATTTGATGTTGGGTCAGAACTCAGTAAGCAAAAAGTTAATATCACATTTGGTGAACTTATGAAAGTTCAAACATACAGAGAACAAGTATGCAGAGCTTTTGGATTAGTAGAGCAGAAAGAAGACCCTACTTGTCATGTTGCTAGACAAAATCAACATGATACAAGATCACCATCTTCTGTCGGGACCCTTCTACATGTCATTAAGATATAATTCAGATGAAGGGGAAAGATATGTGATTCATAATTGCATGCTTGACAATGGAGCTTCACATAATATCATGCCTAAGTTAATAGCTGACCAAATGGGATTAATCTGTACTAGAGATTATGCTCCTATTTTTGTAATGGACAGCAGACAAATTCCCTATGTAGGGGTGATAACTGGATTATTAGTTTTCCTAGACCAACACCCCAAAAAGGGCATTGTCATGGATGTAGCAGTAGTTGATGTTGACCCATTCTTCTCACTATTACTCAATAGGCATTGGGCAGAACAACTAGGAGGATCAATACAACTAGACTGGTCTTATGCTACCATCCCCATATCAGATAAGGAGAATATAATTTTGAGAAGGGAACCATTCAACAAACACTCCGTAGAGTTAATTCAAATAGATGAAACCATGATTAACTTAGTTAACTCTATGGAAGAAAAAGGGATGGGAGTCTATTCAATATGGCACAACCCATTCCTGATGGAAGTACTAGATGCAAAGAACATGGATCCAGAAGATATGAGAATAACTGATGCTGAATCAAATCGAGTATTAACCCAAGAAATGTGGACCATGTCATTTGATGGGGCTAAATCCCAATCTGGAGCAGGTGCAGGTGTAAATTTGACTGATATTAAAGGAAATTACCTTGGTATCCCTTACATATTGCAATTTCCTTGCACAAATAATGTAGCTAAGTACGAAGCTTTACTATTAGGGCTAAGGAAAGCAAAAGAGTTAGGTATTAACTACTTAACTATAACAGGAGATGCAGAACTTATTATACTACAAATAAAAGGTAAATATCAGACCAAGCATCCTAGACTTAAGCAATATAGAAATGCGATGACTGGAAGAAATTGATAAATTTTTGGCTTTCAATATTTCATATATTCCTAGAGAACAAAATCATGTTGTAGATCTCTTAGCTGTGAATGCCTCAGGTCTAGATCACCCAGAGATAACTATAGAATATATGGATGGATTTCCAACTATCTCAGTCTATAAACCTTCTATGCCAGATAACATAGTCTATCTTCAGGTCTTTCAAGATGATATAGATATTAAGGATTTTATGACTTTGCAAAATCAGTATGCAGATGTCATCTGTGATGAAAAAGATGAAGAAAAGCTAAAAGATCAAATAGGAGAACCAGTAGAAGTAATCCAGTTGAAAACTAATAGAATACCCAAAGGATTGGTGTCTCTTGAAAGCCTATTTGATGATTTTGACAAAGCCTATAAACCTATACGTAGAGAAGTGATATCTGAGGATATTAATATTGGCTCAATGAAAGAACCCAGAATAGTGAAAGTAGACATGGCACTACCTGCTAAAGAAAAAGTTGGATATATCAATTTCCTAAAAAAGAACAAAGAACATTTTGCTTGGACCTATGAAGATCTCAAAACTTTCAAAACAGATGTGATGACACATATAATACCCTTGAAATAAGAGGCCAAGCCATTTAGACAAAAATAGAGAAAGTACAATCCAACTCTACACCCAGTAATGCAAAAAGAAGTTCAAAAATTGTTGGACTCCAAGATAATAAGAAAAGTCAGATTTTCCTCCTAGATATCCAACTTAGTACCAGTTAGGAAAAAGAATGGGGACATTAGACTATGCGTGGATTTTAGAAATTTAAACAAGAGCTCACTAAAAGACAATTACCCATTGCCTAACATGGAACAACCTGCATAGCAATAGTAGGTTCAACTAGATTGTCCCTGTTAGATGGATTTTCAGGGTACAATCAAATTCTGATAAATCCATAAGATAGACACAAGGCAACATTCACCACACCCTGGGGCACATTTGAATATTTAAGAATACCTTTTGGATTGATGAATGCAGGTGCTACTTTCCAAAGAGTGATGGACTTTGCTTTCAAAGGACTAATGTTCAAAATTGTAGTAGTGTACTTAGATGATATCATAGTTTTTTCTAAAAATCCAGAAGATCATCTAGAAAATTTGACTGTAGTTTCCCTATGGAAGGAATTTGGAATCTCTCTAAATCCAAAAAAATGCATATTTGGAACTACACAAGGAAAATTGCTAGGTCATATAGTTTCAGAAAAGGGGATAAGCATTGATCCAGAAAGGATAGAAGCCATTTCTAAAATTCCCCCACCCAAGAATCTAAAAGGGGTAAGGTCATTCTTTGGCAAAATAAATTTTATCAGAAGATTTGTCCCAAATTTTGCAGAAATGACCAAACCCATAAATGATATGGTGAAGAAAACTGGAGAAATAAAATGGACATTAGAAAATATGGAAGCATTTAACAAGATCAAAGAAGCCATATCAACCACACCAACCCTAAGTTGCCCTGATTATACAAAGGATTTTAATATCTACTCCTATGCATCTGAACATTCTATTGCAGTAGTTCTTTCACAGAAATATGAAGAAAATAATGAAAGGCCAATAGCCTTTATGAGCTCAGGACTAAAAGGAGCAAATCTTAAATACACCCTGCTGGAAAAACATGCCTATGCAGTCATCCAATCTTTGGAACACTTTAAAGGTATATTTGGCTCAAACAAAGTTTACTGTTGTATTCCCTTTATAGCAATAAAAGATATCTTTTCTCAATCAGAGCCATTGGGAAGACCAGACAGATGGATGGTAAAACTTTTGCAATATGATGTTGAATTCAAAATAGTTAAAACAGTCAAAGGGCAGGGTTTAGCTAAACTATTGGCTAACAAAGAAGAAGCGAGATCTGAAAATATTCTTACCATAGATCAGACATATGATGATAGAAGAATAAAAAATGAAGAATATAAATGGTATGAAGAAATATTGTCATACCTACAAACGTTGTATTTCCCCGAAGATATGACAATAAATAGAATGAGGTCGATCAAACTTCAAGCTCAAAAGTATTATATACAAAATGGAGTATTATATTGGAAACATCCTGATGGAGTATTATTAGTCTGCTTATATGAAAGAGAAGTCCCAAAAATAATTAATGAATTTCATAATGGTTTTTGTGGGGGACATTTTGCTCCAAGAGCTACAACCAATAAAATCATGAGAGCAGGATATTATTGGCCATCCCTTTTTAAGGATGTATATAAATATGTTAGGAATTGTCATAACTACCAAGTTTTTATAGGGAAAAAGCATCTACCAGCCATGCCCCTCAAGCCAATAATCATTGAAGCACCTTTTGCTCAATGGGGTATTGACCTGATTGGAGAGATCAAGCCTAATTCATCTGGCCAGCATAAGTGGATCATAACTACAATAGATTACTTCACAAAGTGGGTGGAAGCTGCACCTTTGAGAACATCTACATCTGCTATAGTCATCAGATTCATAGAGGAAAATATCTTGACTAGGTATGGAGTTCCTAAAAAGCTTGTAACTGATAATGCTCAATATTTTGTGTCATATGAAATGGTAGAATTTTGTGCTTGAATATGGAATTGAATTATCTCATTCTACTAATTATTATCCCCAAGGAAATGGTCTAGCTGAGTCATCAAATAAAAATATAATAACAAGAATAAAAATGTCATTAGGCAAAAACAAAAGGGGATGGGACAGTGAACTTAAATTTGCTTTATGGGCTGATAGGTTGTCTGTTAAAATAAATACAGGAAGAACCCCCTATGAGATGGTTTATGGAGAAAAAGCCCTACTACCCCCAAAAATGGAAAAAATGGCACTTTCCCCTTTATTGCAAGATCATGAAAACCCTGATCCCATTCAGATAAGGCTTGACCAAATTGTCTTGTTAGAAGAACAAAGAAGAGAGACCCTCAATAGAATGATGGAACAAACCCAGAAAACTATAAATTTGTTTAATAAGAAAGCCAAGGGTACTCCTTTTTCTCAAGGAGATATAGTCATCTATTGGGATCCTAAAAATGATAAGCATGGTGAAAAGGGTAAGTTTGAACCTAAATGGATTGGCCCATACCAAATTGCCCATGTTATCAGTCAGAATACTTACAAGCTACAGAATTTGCAGGGAGAAATAATGGCTATCCCTATTAATGGCCAACACCTCAAAATGTACAATCCCTGTTGAAGGTGTACTTTAAAAAAAAGCATTACACAAAAAAAAATAGAAAAACAAAAATCCAAAAATAGAGTGGTGTATTTTGTTTATTAGTTAAGCTTCCCTTTTGTTCTTGAATAATTTTGAGTTTATTGTACACATGATATCTTAGTTTGATGAGTATATCTAACTGTTGATTCCACCAAAAACAATAAAAAGGAAAAAGGGAATTTATTTTAGATATTGATGAGCTTTACAATTATGTCAAAAATGAGTGTTTATGCAATAGTTGTTTGATATGAGATAAAACAGATAGAAAACAAAGTTGATTGAAACATCATGTCAAGCCTCACATTACAAATGATACTTAAAGTGACTTCAAAGGTCCAAAGAACCGAGTTATCTTTGAGAGGGTAGTTGAGCCAAAAATTATTACACTCATCTTTTATAGCCAGAAACTAATCCTCAACTCAGGCATACTTATTGCACAATTTGCTTATATATCCAAA
Source organism: Wollemia nobilis (assembly GCA_028583015.1). Lineage (NCBI taxonomy): Eukaryota > Viridiplantae > Streptophyta > Pinopsida > Araucariales > Araucariaceae > Wollemia > Wollemia nobilis. The sequence continues at coordinate 11,243,889 of JAQPPZ010001925.1, forward strand.
CACTTCTCTCACGAGAAAGAAAAATAAAAAATAAAGTAAAATTGAGTCACTGCCTGAGATATCTTGGAAAACCTCTACCGGGGCTATAGACGCTTGATTGGCAGTAGGGTAAAACCAATATGGGATTAGAAGCAACTCCACCGAGGCTATAGACGCCTGACTGGCAATGGAGCCCTACAGAATGGTGAAAATTTTTAAAGAGTGAAATCACATATTAGGCTTGGCTATTTTGCTCAGATATGATAAAGTTCTGAAAGATTTAGAAATCCAAAAAAAGAATGCACAAACACACACATGGGCAAAAAATATGATGAGACAAATGGTTGTGACAAAATCTGTGTAATCATATCTTATGACTTAGCTAAAACAAGCATTACAATATTTCAAAATAAAACTCATTGATTTCTAAAATTTCTAAACCTTTGTTTCCAAATTGAATGAAAAGGGATCTACAGTTTTTCATACTCTACTTGCTTTGATATCATGTTATTCATACAGTTTTTCAGTATATAAAAAAAATGATGAAGAAAAGAAAGAAAAAGAGGAAGGAAGTTTTTTTTGTTATACATTTCAAGTTTTGCTTAGCAATCAAAATTTTGTTGTTTTTTTGTTAAATTTTTGCAAAATAAAATCAGGAGATTCTATGGTTCTCAAGTGCTTCATGTTTTCAACACATTGTCCCAATCAGAGCCTATGTTGGAGCCAAATTTGACTCAACTTTGAAACCCCCAAATTTAAATTTTTTGGTTTCAATCAAACTGCTAATACTATTGGTCATTGCTTATAGTTGTTGTGAGTAATTCAATTTTTCATTAGTTGGTTTGATAAAGTCTAACCTTAGCCTTTTTAATAATGTGGGCTTCATGGTATAAATCAAATTACCTCAAATGGTTAGGGAAGAAATTTTCAAATTAAAAATCTAAAGCCAAAGTCTGACCTTCAATTAAATCTTTCCTTGGGCCTAAAAATTGACAAATAAAAGTCCTTAAATCATAAGTCGGTTAAACATTCACCATGGTCTCAAAATCCGAAAGGTCTAAGGTTAAAGCAAATATTAATTAATTAAAACCTAAGGGTATGCACCCCGCTAAGCTAACAAGTGAGCACCTCAAAATTAATCCAAAGGTCACGCTCGATCCAGACAAAATCGGACGATAGCGCATTAATAAAATTAACCAAGGGATAAATCAAAAGTCAAAGCCATGGTAAGAGTTAAAGAGTTTGCATCTTAAAATTAATCAAATGATTGCGCATTCATCATAAAAAAATCTAATGGATGCGCATTCCAAAAGAACCCATATAATAAGACAAAGGGTCTAAAATATTCTAACCCAAGGTTTTTAAACGAGCAAGTTGTCTTCGATCTAATGGCAGCGCTTCATCGAGGAGTAAATCCAATGGACGTGCACTCGCTAAGATTTTGAAGGTTAAGTCATAGACTAATAACAGACATGATTAAAGTCCTTGCACCTTTAACAAGATCAATGGATGCGTTGACCCCAAGATCAAATCGATGGTCACGCGTTGTTCGAAGAGTCAAAATTTTAAATGCAAGACTTGATGGTCAAAGGTTTCGATTAAACAGTGAGTAAGTCCAATAGATCGAATGATCATGCCAAACAAAGTATAGATTGATGGTTGTGATTGCTTTGATTAAAGTGAACTTTAAAAGTCAATATTAAAAAGGATGCACCCCATTTGATTAATCATCGGGCTAGTTACCAAGATCGAACGGTTGTGCTCGATCGATTTTTAATCTAACGGTGGTGCACTAATTGAAGATGCATTAAAGAGTGTTAAGGTTCAAAAAATTAATTAATGTTAATCATGTAATTAAAAAGGGTTTAATACATCGGCTAATTTTCCCCCTTTCACCTTAATCATGATTAATATTATACGTGCTTGATTAAACTAACTTGCAGGTTGACTAGATCCAATGGTTGCGCTTGTCTCCACTCGAAATCCGATGGTTGCATTGAAACCATGAATGGTAAAATAAAAGGCTAAGGTAAAGACAAATATTAATTATGTTTAGTGAGGGTTTAATATGTTGACTAATCCCCCCTTTCGCCTTAATCATGATTAATAGAAAATCAAAAGTTTTTACATTGATTATATGGTGGGCATCTTATTGACAATCTAATGATAGCGCCCAAATTTATCTAAAAATCGATGGTTGCGAAGGCTTGTAGTGGTGGCAAAGGATTGAAAGCTAAATGAAGATATTTTAATGGTACACAAATCGGATGGTGGCACTCATTTCTCCCCAGATCCAACGGTGCACATACGGGAAGATAACCGAAGGTTAATCTAAGCATTATTATTTCAAAAGGTTGATTAATTAAACCAAGGTACGTATAAATGTTTCCCATTTATTAAAAACCATGTGCATATATACAATCCAACGGTCGCACCTCACCATAGTATGATCTAATGGTGATCGCAAAGGAAAATGCACGTATCATATGATTACCATCAATTAATACGAGTTGCTAAGGTTTAAAATAATGAAGATTAACATTGGATAATCATGATTAATTGAAGACCATAAAACACGTTATGTCAAGTGTTTATATGCAGCTAGGTACATTAACTATCATACAGGTTTTAGAACAACAACGGATGCGCTACACCCCAGATCAATCCAACGGTAGCGCACGATCCAAAGGTAAAACCAAATGTAAGTCTAGAATAGACGTCTGATTAATCAAATATTTAAACATTCTTAACAAGGGCATTAACACATTATTAGTCAATATCTTCATCTTGATTAAACAAATGAAAAGGTTCAAAGCATGCATCTTTTGGCTATCTAACTTACAGGTTTTTAAATATTTAATAAAGCGATACAATAAAGGCTGGTCGAGCGACCGAACGTGGTCAAAACTCTAAACCAATAGATACGAAGATATCAATAAAAATAAAATCACCATTGACTAACGTCTTCAAAGCTTTAGAAACTAATACTCTTGCAGGTTTAAAAGTACCAAAAACCGCCATGACGAAACCTGTGAAGATCGTGAACCAAAAAAATTGGTAAAATCACCCGTAAGAAAGATTCAAAGGACCAAGCCTCCAAAGAAAGGTGATTACTTCACAAAAATGCCTACAACATTATCAAGGTAGGAATCAAATAAGTGACTCATTCATAGCAAGGTACACTGAAAGACATTATGAAAATCAATAGCCAAGACGGAGTCAAAATAGTACGCATAGAAGCTATGAATCTAGAAGAATACTCATGGGAGGAAATATTCAAAGAAATCAGAGAAAATCCCATGTATAGTACCTTGTTAAGAACAAAGCAAACCAAATAAAAGACAAATCTTGATGCTCAAGCATGCCACCAGATCATGTATATCTCACAGGAATAATGGTGTACCACAAGATAAGACTACAAAGCATAGTCACTAGCTTATAAATAAGAGATAGTAGGGAAGAGCTAAGAGCATTAGTAAAGAGAAACAATGGAATACAAGGAATACAAATGTATTCAATTTTTGTTCTGCAAATACTTAAGGCGAAGGATGCGCGTGAAGAAAAAGCATGGTTTCAATTTTTAGAAAAACCATTCAATCCGCGCTTCGATGGAATATAGTTACCAGGGGAGCACTTCGACGGAGTATAGTTATGGAAGCAAATTATAGATGTTTCCAGATCTTGTTGTCCATTCCCATCTTCTTCCTACTTACCACTGCCCTCCTCCTCTTGGGTATTCCTCCTTGACCATCCTGACATTTTTCCTAGTATGTCACCCTCGCCCACTACCGCTTCTTACCATTTACCCCCCATCATTCCATCCATCAGACCCTCACCATCCTTACTTCTTCACTCTATCTCGTGATCAGTGCAACTCCATTTGTTTGCCACTGGCATGCCACCCCTTGTCTTCACCATTACATCGAGTCCCCCTTCGTTCCTCATCTAGAATTCATGATGACATCCTGGTCGGTCCCTAACAGCCAAGCATAGTGGCCAGGACAAGCAGAACAAAAAGAAAAAATATAATGTTGAATCCTTAGTTTCTAGGGCCAACCAAAGAGAGCAAAAAGGCCAAATTAAAATAACAAAGAGCTCCCTTTAGTCCAGAGAAGAACCTTAACAGTCAGTTTAGAGCCACGCCAGCTGGACAACACATAGAATGGATTCAATCAGATGATGCCAAGTGTACAACCAGAATTCAACCAAAAATAACAGAATCAAGAACCAGTAGCTATAAAAGGAAGCAGGCAAGTCTGGATTCTGCATCAAGCAATTAGAGAATAGCATTTTTGCTAAGAGGTATACTTGAGTGCCCTATTAGTTGTGTTGTATTTCTTTGTGTCTATTTTCTTTTATTCATTCTTTCTTCCTCCCCTTGCTTTGTAGGATTGTATGATAGGAAAGCGTTCAAGAAGCTGAGAATATTTCCAGCCTTATTGAGCCTAGGATTTAGAGATTCTTCTATTACCATATTGGAACAAGGAGAGTTGGAGAGACCTGTTACATTATTTGAACAGAGTCCTCTTCATTGTATTGATGTATTTCTTTAAGAAAAATAGAGTTAAAAGGCATCCCGCCCACTCTACATGTAATATTTTATGAAATCAATACAATTATAGGTTTTATTCCTATCATTTCTTTGTCATAGTATTGTGTGTATCTGTGTAATGGGTTACATTATTTGAATGCATTATATACATTTTCTTTCATTGGTTAACTCTTGATTTTATTGCGATATTCGAATGAGATTAAGAACGCCAATTTTCTTCTCCCCTTCTCTCTGTTTCATATTAAAATTGTTGTTAAATTGCTATAACAACCCAATGAATCTAGGCACCGATCTACATAAGGCATAATAGTTGGTTATTTTCATGCTTGGTCATTTTAATAAGAATACTTATAGTTTAATATAAATCTGGAGCATGCAAATTAGAAGTTTAATTAAATAATTGTCGTTGGGGTTTCCTTACCCGTTCTGTCATCTTCTTTAGCAATATTCGGGTTTAGCAGAACATGAGGTAGGTCGACCAGAGCCTGTAATAGCTCTTTGGTTTCAAACGGATTCTTGTAGCATGACAATTGATTTCCTACGGATGCAAGAATCGGTTCCAACACTCCTATTACCTTACTTATAAAGAATTTCAGAATAATTCTTGAAGATTCATTTTAGATTATTCTTGATTAGTTGTAGTAAATTATTTAAGTGCATTACTTTTGAGATTTTATTGTAGTGATAAGATGAAATTGTTAGTGCAATATTATTAGATTTATTTTACACTATTATATTGCTCTCAAATATTATTGTTTGTGTTTCATTAGAAGGGAACAAAAATAATATTTTGTCAAAGTATCTATAGACAATGTTAATGCACTATGATCTACAACTTTGAAATGGTTTAAATAAGCCATAAAATCAACTCAATCCTCCAAGTATTGTAGAAGAATTCAACCACCATAAGAGCATCAAAAGAAGCCTTGAACGAGACTTGGTGAGTCTCAAGTTCAAAGCACAAGAAAAAAATGCAGAAAAATAAGCTTCTATCATATGGTTACAAGCTTGGATTTATTTATAAAATATCCAAGCTAACAGGGGAAGGTGTCTAATCCAATGATAACTTCAAAATCCCTATATTGCACTCAATATTCTGCCTAAAAAACCAGAATTTATGATCAACAAAGAGGAGTGCAAAAGAAACTACAAAAAGGTAATCTTGTATTAAAACTAATCTACATGATAGTGCACTTGATCTAATCTTGTTAGATAGGGGAAATAGGCAGAATCAAATGTGCCTAAAAGGTACTACTCGTGCTAGAAAAACTAGCTAGAAGCAGTCATTCATAAGTAGCCATCCAAACCTAGCTCAAGAGTTGTACGAAGGGCTCATACTCCTCACATTCAATAGCACTAAACCTGTAATTTACACATGCAAAAGCATGGAAGCACAACATTATTAAAGATCAAGAGATTCTACATAAGGAGGGTAGAAATCAAATACAAAGCAAAAGGAAGTTGAAGCACCATTTGGAATACTACTTACTCCACATACATTTTTTGAAATCGATGCTCAAGGCCTCCATACTTCTGCTCCACTAGGTGGAAGACTATGCATATGAACGAAGACAAAGGAGGAGGATTGCAAGACTAAAAAGGTCTTAAAGGATCCGTTCGAACCAGCAATAGGGTCTACATCCATGCAGAGAAGAAAGTGACACTTGTCACTCAAGGGAAACCCTAATGCTTGACTTAAAAGAGTGCTCATCTTTGAGGAGGAGTTACTTATACAACTTGGTGCATTTAGTGCATTGAGAACACTTTTCAAGAATGAATACTGATTATTTCACTAAAGAAAGTAACATTCTTACATTACAATAAGGAGATAAAGCATTCATTGGCACCAAACTCTCCTCAAGAAGTCAAAGGTAACGGTCGTACCACTTGGTGCATAAGAGATGGATCATCCCCATTTAAGGACATCAATGACCAAAGTCAAGAAGAATTCTTCGATGTCAAAATTACTCTCACGCTATCCAAGTAGAAAAGGGCCAATTTGTAGCATTTAAGAAGGTGTTCGAGCCTTTAATGCTAAGGCAACTAAAGTCAAGGGAAGAAGAGTTGAAGATGCCAGATTTGGAGTGCATTAAACATAGAAGGATTTCCATTGGAGGATACATCCAAAGCATCCATGACGTCTACATAGAGCAGCAGTCCAAACTTCTCTAAAATCAGCATTGAACAATGCTTAAAGAAAGGTAAAATCATTTCCATTAATATGTGCTTTATTTCCTTGGAGTTACAAGGGGTAGATCAAAGGAATTTATTTACATTGAAATCCATATATATCAAGGGAAATATTTTATCAAATCAAATCAAATATTTACAATATAAAACCTAGGAGTAATAAGGTTTTCTACTTAGATAAATATTGAATATTTGCAAATATTAATTATGATCTAATTTGTCCAAATATTAGGGAGTCATAAGGGCTACTACATCAAATCATTTAATTGGAAAATTAGATACACATAACCTAATTCCAAAAAGGTTATTCATAAAGAGAGTTTTATCATAGGTTGGACATTCATAATATTATTGTCTCATTCCTTTAAAAAGGAGACAAAGATCCAACATTATGACCTCTTTAAAATTTGGTAACAATGATTAGTTCAAGAGGAGTAATAAGGGATAATAGGAATTGAATTTGGTATTCTGTAAAAACTTACAAAATCAATCAATATTGAACTATAATTCTACAAAAGTACTATATCTTATCCATAGCATACTAGGGAGTCATAAGGTATTCTACAAACTTGGTAATATCAAGCATGCATCATAGATTATCAAGTTATAAAATATAAGCTTTCCTCATAACCTAGAAATCCTTATGAGTATATATTCACTTTATTTGAAAGACATAAGGTAGTCTAAAAAACAAGGATTATTATTATTATAGATTTTATCAAATCAAAGTTATATTAATTGGAATTTTATACACACTAAGTAGGCAGCCATAAGGTAGTCAACTCTATCCCAAATAATATAGATAATACAAATATCTACTAGCATGCTAAGCAACACTCTTAAAAGTGGATTAAGTAAGATCCCAATATGGAAAAACAACCTGATGGACTACAATGATGAAAAATACAAAGAAAATGAAGAACCATTACAAACTAAAATAAGCTCTAAAATTAAAAGCCATATATAGGAAGATTCATCTAATGAATCTAAAGGGGATGCAAGACAAAAAAAGGTTGATCAACAAGTTTTTATTCAAAAATGAAAATATGGAATAGCTTCAATTGTGCACATATGGTTAGAATATCTTATTAAGAAAATGACAAACATGATGTTCCTAAAATAGACTTCAAACCTATCATATTGTAGACACCAAAATAGCACCAATCCGATTATGCGACTACAAGCACTGATCAAGTTGGCATACATAGCCCCTAGGGCAGCCCCCAGAGGTTAAACAGTGGTCCTAACCACTCCCAAATTAGTTTTGGAAGGTCAGAGGTCAATTTGGCACCTTTTAAGCACTTTTCTCCCTACTCGTCCCACCCTGGGATGATTAGAATCCTAATTGTCCCACCTTGGGACGATTAGCAGCAATCGTCCCAGGGTGGGATGATTAGCAGGTTTGACTGGCAAAAAGTCAAACCTCGATAGGTCCACCACTTAACTGTGCCTTCAGGGCATGCAATTGTGAGGAACAGCTTCAAATTAGAGATGGACTTCAGTCAAGCATGCCCTGATCATGGAGGCCTCATGCAAGGAGACTCTAAATCAAGGAGGAATCTTCTCTCCCAAAAAAAGGCATGGCAAGCCAAGTGGCGCCCTCGCATGCGCATTCAAAGAGAGAGACCCTAGGTCTATAAAAGGGTGAGCATCCTCACCCCAAAGTAGAAATAGAGCGGGAGCATTTGGAGCAACGGAGTGCTGCCAAATTATACCCACAATCCCTTTTGTGCTTCTTACATCCCTAATTTCTCTTTTGGAAGAGAGGTTATCGGGTGAACACTAAGAATGCAATCCTGACCCAAAACCCAAGAAATCGACCACAATCCCACACCAAATTCTTTGACACAACCCCCTAGGAGGTTTTGGACCCATCCCAAGTGGATTGGTGTCAAAACCAGACCCCAAACAATGGGCATCCTGCCCCCGGGTGCCCCCCAAACTATTGCAGTCCTAATCGGCTCACCCCGAGACGATTAGAAATATATGAATGATTTCTTCACTATTATTTTTGCATTCTGTTCTATTTTATTTACTGATGCTTTTGTTCAAGTTTCACTGCATTCTGACCTATTTTGACCTTGTTTTTATCATTTTACGTGTTTACTAACATACAGGGAGTACCTTCGGATACAGGACAATATGGGTAGAATCTGCCAAATATGACCTTCTGGGTCATCCCAAAATGCCCCTTTTTGTCTAACCCCAAGTTTTCAAGAATTTTTGAGGCCTCTGGATAGGACATTTGGAAGGTCACATTTGCATGCTTTGTGACAGTCCTAATCGGCCCACCTTGGAGCGATTAGAAATCCATGCATGATTTCCTAACTATTATTTTTGCAATGTGTCTTTTATGATGTTTTTATGCTTCTATCAAATTTTGGGTTCATTATGACATGTTTTGATCATTGTTTTGTTATTTTATACATTAACTAGCCGGAGGCCCTGGGGATTGCATGTTTTTCCCTCCATCCACATATGCTATTAACTATTTGTTGTTTCTCTGAGCGTAGGATATCACTGCAAGGAACACCGGAGGGGAAGCAAGGAACACATGAACACATGGACACAAGCGGCGATGACGTTTGGCCCGCCCATTTCAAATGTGGGCATGCGGAGGACATTGGAAGCGCACCATCCGTTGATGTAATGAACTGTATCAAATGCTCCGAGACCTAGATAGGGGGGAGACGTATTGTAACCATATTGAAAGAAAAATTAATAAAAATATGCCCCACTTTTTTTTGCTTACATCTAGTTTCATTTATGCGTCTTTCCTTCATGCATTGCTTTTCTCGCATTCGTAGGACTTAGCATTTGTGTATCAATTCTCATTTACACCATTGGTATGGAACGCTGTCACCCTGCATTCAGGTTTTAGTGGCGATCATGGTGGTACCCTATCCCCTGCTATTGGGATCAAGATTTTGATCAAAATTTTGTGTTTTTCTTGCAGGTGTTAATCATTCGGGCATTGGACTGCTACTCGTGCCACCCTATGATGAATACAGACTTGGAATTCATGCCACCCCGGGACGAATACAAATTCGTCTCACCATGGGATGAATACAAACCTACTATTCATCCCACCCTAGGATGATTAGATCTCTGTGCATTTTTTGAGCAGAAACTCAGAGGCATCTGGTTGGGATAGAGAAGAGGTAGGTTTTCTGGACATCCTCTATGTTTTTTTGTTTCTGTCTTTGCAATTTTTCTGTTTTCTTTGCTTGCATAGGGAATTTTGTTGCATGTTTTCTTTCTTTGCGCAAGTAAAAGGAACCACACACACCACGTAATAATATTAACATCAAGGAGTTGGTCGTAAAACCCCAACACTTGATCAAGACCAACGATGGATTTCATCACCACCTTGGCTTGGATTTTGCATACATAACCCTGATCGTGACTGTTGCTAGACGTAAATCCTGATGAAAGCTGACCAAGTGTAGCGGGGGTGATTCCTAGTGCATGAGGATAAGTCTTCTATGGTAGGTGTCAAAAATAGAGCGATTCCCCTTCCGTACCACCTATGTTCCACGTACTATTCTGCTCTCGCATACCAATAGTTTCCCTCACGTAAGGGCGGGTATATTGAGAGGTTCGGTATAATGGCCTGGCAGTGGTATATTGAAGGGGCAACCATTTTGGAGATATAAGAGCCCTCATCATGCATGAATAACAAAATTTTCTTTACACGGTTTGCACAAAAAAAATCAAAACACACTTAACCATATTTAGGACACACATTTAATCTGTAAACGAGATAATCATTTCTTTGTTTGTGTGGTCCCTTTTGTTTGGTGTAGCATAAAAAATCATAAAGGAGATAAAAACATACATATCTTGTAGAGAACCACCACCATGGTGTATACCCATAGCCAAGCCCAATCACGGGCAAAAGCCATGGAAAGTGTACAAGGAGGCACAAGTCGCCTCCGTTATAGCCCCAAGGACTTGGTTATACCACCTTGGCGGCCTGACCCACAAAATGGTCCACACTATGCCACTACAGAAAAGGACTATAGAGGCACCCCTTTGGGGGGCACTCCCGTTCAACATAGACCCTTTCAGGAGGAGTACATACATGGGAAGGCTCCCTTAGATGCTCATTATGAGTGGCCACTGTGCGATGAAGTGCTAGAGCAGCATAGGGTTCACAAGGAGGGACCACATGATTATATCATCCCCCCTCTACCCCTCATTATTGTTAGAACTAATAGACCAAATCTAGAGTGCAAGGCTCTTCAGACAGGGTGAGCCAACTCCACCCGTCCCTTTCACATGTATGAAAGGGAGCACGAGGAAAACCAGTACATTCCTCAAGAGCAATACACCACGCGGGAGCAATGCGCCTCTGCACCTGCTAATTATCAAGATCACCTATTAAGGCCAGAGCCTCAGGTGAATGTCACTAACCTCGATAGAGGAAAGTGACCCATAGAGATCTCGGATCACCATGACCGAGATAGACATGTAGGGGAGGCATCTAGGCCTCCTAGACATAGGACGACGGAACAAATTGACTTGGCATTTGCCAAACATGTCACCCGCCAAGCGCAAATCATGTAGCTTAGGCAAGATCAACAGTAGTTAGAGCAACTATATCATCTTAACAAAGAGTGCATTCAGCGCCAGATAGATGAGTTTCTCTAGAACACTATGCATGAGAGGATTCCAACCCCTCGCACGCATAGGATAGAGATTTATGAGAGGCACAACCCCTTAGTGCAAGACAGGTCTCCATGACCTTATCAAGTGTTGCCTCCAAGACCTCCGAGACCTGAGCGGGAGGCCACCCCTAGAACCAATGATGGGCACCTTCCTCGGGCACCCATCCATGTTTACAGGTCACGCCCAGAAACTCCTCAGGAAGCCTATGAGGAATTTGAGCAAGAAGAAGAGCGGGCTGAAACACCCTACCAAGGAAGGGGGGTGCTACCCAGCTACCCCTCCATAGGCCTCAAGTTCCTCGTAATGCACAACGGGAAAAAACCAAGGAGGAAGATATCAAATCCTCTGATGCATACAAAGCATTGTTAGAACGCTTAGAGTCTATGGAGACCAAGACTTTAGGCCCCAAAAGCCCACCTTACGCCAGCTCTGCAGTCACCCTGTGCATCCTTCAGTTCTGGCACCCCCATACCCCGACCACTTCAAAATGCCTCAATTGGCAATTTTTAGAGGGGATGAGGATGCCCAAGAGCACGTGACAAGATTCCTGAGTCAATGATTTGGCATTCAGGACAATGATGCATTGCTTCTAAGAATGTTTATAACCACGTTTGTAGGCCCTGCCTCGGATTGGTTTACCCAATTGTCGAAGCATAGCATCAATAACCTGGACCAGCTAGTGGATGCGTTCCTCGAACATTTTGCCTTCAACACCAAGAATAAGGCATCATTAAGCGACCTAGCTAGCCTTAAGCAGTATGATGATGAGACCATAGCTGCTTATGGGAATCGGTGGAGGACATTGCTTTCAAAGCTACCCTACCTCCCTCCCATGGCCGACATGACTCAGATGTTTTCAAAGAGTTGCATAAGGTCGATCTCCGTGCTATTGTAGCTGCAACAATATGCCACCCTAGAAGAAGCCCTGGTGCAAGCCAGGATAATTGAGGAGATCAAAATTCAAGACGATGAGATTGCCAAGCCGCACAAGAAAGAGTGGACCAAAAATGCCAAAATTGGGCCCACGCAACCAAAACCCGCTACGGTCAATCAAGTTGCCATAACTATACCACCACCTACACAAATGACACAGCCCCCAAAGGCTAATTATCAGGTAGTTCCTCTTGCTAACTATGAGAAGGAAAACCACAAACAAGAGCAAAATTAGCAGTGTCGCCCTAAGCGACAATTCACACAATTCACAGAGTCTAGAGACTCCTTGTTTGACCGCTTGTTCATGGTAAACTTGATAAACTTTCCAAAAATTCGACCCATAGACCCCAACGTGCCAAAACCCAAGGGCTATAGGGAAGATTTATATTGTAGATTCCATCGACAGAAAGGACATGACATCTTCGATTGTTAGAAATTCAAAAACTTGGTGCAAGACTTGATAGACAACAAAACGCTCATGGTGGATAATCCCGTAGCGCTAAGCAACCAACAGATGGATGTCTTCAAAGACCCCTTGCCTGCCCATGATGCATAGGAAAAGACTGTACAAGTGAATGAGGTGACACAAAACTACCCCATGCAAGGGTACGTGGGGATGATAAGCATCATGACATGAAACAAAAGATACCCAAACACGACTGCACCCATTTCCGCTACAAGAGATGTTCCATCAACGTCGCAACCTCCAAAACACCCTACACAACCTCCCCTACCTAGACTAGTGGCCACGATTTAGACTAAGCTTACTCAAAGTTTAAGGACCACGTCGGCTAGGCTCTCCATCTATGAGCTCATCCAACAATCACCGCCCCATCGGGAGGCTCTGATGGAGATACTCAAAGCCATTGAGCTACAGCCCCAAGAACCCAATTCTTTCAACAACTTTGTGGGACATGTGATACAATGCACAGAACCAGTCATAACCTTCAGGGAAGATGAACTGAAATCGATGACTAGTGATATGGTGGATCCACCCCTGCACATCATCGTGCGGGTCAACAGGATTCCATTCAAGAGGGTGTTGGTGGACACTGGCTCATCCAGCAACATAATCACAACAATGGCATTAAAACATCTTAAGTTTCTAGCATCCCACATTGTGGCATCCACCTACACTCTTCGAGCATTCAATGATGCATTATGCTCGATGGTTGGCACAATTTTCCTGCCCATCCAAGTAGGACAAAAGACCATTCCTACGTTGTGTCACATCCTGGAGGGTGAGATGGCCTACAATATCTTGCTAGGTTGGCCTTGGATCAGGGACATGAAGTGTGTCCCTTCGATAGCCCATCAATGCCTCAAGTACACATATGAAGGGCAAGTACATGTAGTCCCAGCGAGACTTAGAGCCCTTCAATTTTTGCAATGCGATGCAGCTGATGCCACAATCGACCCTCCCATCGACACATTTGGACTTTCAATTGAATCCATCCACTCAGGGTCTAATTTTGCCTACATCCCCGCTGTTGAGTCCCTCAAGTAACCGACCTGGCCCATCTTCGTCGTCTATCCCTTCACCAACAATGCCACCTATGGTGGCCACATCGAAGGACAATGGGAAGAAGCCCCTAGAGGAGGTGCCACCATCAGTCTCAACAATCTCTATCGAAGAGGTGCCCAACCGAATGGAAGTCGAGACACCTAATTCACCCAACATGGAGTGGACTCATGAAGAACTCCCATTCCCTCCCCCTCAACTACCGATGATTACTATCGAAATGGCCAATACGGGCTTGGGGGAGTACTTAGTGCAGAACATTATGGCAACACCCACACTCAAATCCATGCAAGACATGGGGAGACCTCGCCTCCCCATCGACACTATCTTCCCTTTAGGTTACCCACCAAATCAGACAAACTTTGTATATGGGGGCCTCGAAAATGGCATCGAACCTTACCTACAAGAGGAAGAGGACGAAGAGCCATTTGCTGAGAACGTTGACTATCTGTCCAACCTAGACTTTGCCTTGAAATACCTTGGCCAATGTAATTGGCATGGATATGGATTGGGTAGATACGAACAAGGAATGCGCATTCTTTGTCAACCAAGATATCATATGCCATACGATAAATCAGGAGTAGGGTTCAACCACCCTTTGCCCCTTGACATCTTGGTAGAAAACATGCAAGGCCTAGGGCTAGGCAATAAGGATGGGTTGGCACAAGATCCATATGCCAATCCCAACACAACATACACAATGGGGGACTATCTCCCATGGTTAACAACAAACCTTGTTGACCTCAACAACCCTTCCCCTTTGATCAAGAAAGAGGAAAGTTCAAGGGATAACCTCCAAGAGGGTTATGAACAAGATCAAGGAGAGTCTTCTGAAGATGAGTAGATTTACGAGGTAGCACCCTGGGACCCTTTTGAGTCTGATAGTAATCACTCACAAGTGACGCCCATTGATGACTATCAAGAGAACTTCGAGGTAATGTTCCCCTTGAATGCTCCAATCGAGCAATTGCCACCTCAAGAGAATCTAGCCCTCCCATAGAGAGTGGAACAACCCGGATGGGACCAAATCAACTTGCTCAAACAAAACGAGCCTCCCATGCTGGCCATAAGGCCAAGTGATCATGAAACGCCTAGTGGGAGGCTATACCAACAAGAAGAGCACACAGTTGTCAGAGCTAATGAAGGCCTATGGATCTTCGATAGCGATTATGAGGATGAGACTGAGATGGCATATCTCAACCATATGTGGTAACAAGAACACCCCATGGACATTGATGATATGTTTGAACAACTAAACATGGGGCCAAGGCATAGGTGGCATTTAAACCAAGCACAGTTAAACCAAGTGCTTCATCCACCACTATAGGCATATAAAGAGCACCTCCCACCTAGAGACCCTATAGGGCCACCAGTGCCAAGGGCAGACCCTATCCTTCTATCCACACATAGGGCCGATCCTTTTGTGCCAGTACCCACAGAGCCAGATCCGGGGTGCAAGGATCACCAAGAATGTCCGAGTCAACACCCGCACGGTAATGGAGACCAAATTCATTCCATCAACATGATCTCCATTGATTTAACCACCCCCATCCATAACCTAGTCGATCCAACATGACCATTGTATCTAGACCTAGATGCCATAGCTTGGGATCGTGTTGACTCACCACCATCCCCATCAAAGTACTGGCCTTGTGGTGGGATGTTCCATTTTGCCCCAGGATAGACTCAGGATATCTTCCATGCTAAAGAGGAACCCGAAGTTCCCAACATAGTTTGTCATCTATGTGGATTACCCACCATGGTTGTCCAACATGGTACCCATCAAGAATCTAGACGGGAGGATTCGCATATGCACTGATTTTTGAGATTTAAACAAAGCGAGTCCCAAGGATGATTTCCCCTTGCCTAGCATCGACGCATTGGTAGACACTACAGCAGGCCACGAAATGCTTTCCCTCATGGATGGTTTCTCGGGATACAACCAGATTCGTATCAATCCCGATGATCAACTAAAGACGACATTCACAATGCCTTGGGGGACATTTTGTTATAAGGTCATGCCCTTTGGCCTTAAAAATGTTGGCGCCACCTACCAACGCGCTATGACATACATCTTCCATGATCACATGCATAAAACTTTGGAATATTATATGGATGATCTGTTGGCCAAATCTCTTTTGTGCCAAAATCATCTCGATGACTTACGCAAGATCCTTGATCGCCTCATCGAACACAAAGTTAGGCTAAACCCCAAGAAGTGCGTATTTGGCATCACATCTGGAAAACTCTTGGGTTTCATAGTCTCAAAATGAGGCATCGAGGTAGATCCAAACAAAGTCAAGGCAATCCTTGAGATGCTTCCCCCAACCACCATCAAGTAGCTAAGAAGCTTGCAGGGTAAGGTCGCGTCGATCAAGCGCTTCATAGCGTAGTTATCTGACAAGTGCCGACCCATGAATAAATTATTACACAAGGGGGTAGCATTTCATTGGGATGACGAGTGCCAGTCAGCCTTCGATGACATCAAACAATACTTGGCTTTACCACCAGTATTGGCACCACCTAGACCAGGAGTGTCATTCTACTTATACATCTCAGCCTATCGAGGTGGCACTGGGTGCCATGCTAGCCCAAAAAAATGAATTACATAAAGAACAAGCTAATTATTATCTTAGCCGCACCTTGGTTAGTTATGAACTTAACTATGCATACGTCGAGAAGCTATGCTTGGTAGTGGTATTTGCCACCAAAAAGCTATGCCATTACATGCTGAGTAATATGACGTATGTTGTGTCTAAGGAGAATCCATTATGGTACATGATGAGTCGTACTTATCATAGTAGTCGCACGACAAAATGGATCATGTTGTTGATGGAGTTTGACATCAAATTCATTGGACAAAAGTCCATCAAAGGTCAAGTCATCACCGATCAACTAGCAGAGGCTCCTCTCGAAGATGATCAGCCTCTGACCGTAGAGCTACCCGATGATGGGGTCTTCCATGTCTCAAAATCGCCATAACCTTATTCTTCGATGGTTCTAAATGTGAGCAAGGGGGTGGCACGGGAATCATATTTTTCACACCATAAGGGGCTCCAATGCCTTTATCATTTAAACTTGATTTCTCGTGCACCAATAACAATGCTGAATACGAAGCCTTGCTCATAGGTCTTTAGACAACCATCACCATGAACATCAAATGCTTGAATATCTTTGGTGATTCGCTGTTAATTGTCAACCAAGTGAAAGGGGTATTCCAATGCAAATGCCTAATTTTGCAAGCCTACAAAGCCCTTGTGGACAAATTCCTAGCAAAGCTTGAATGGTACGACATCGAGGCACTCCCTCGATCATCGAATCATTTTGCGGACACTATGGCCTCCTTGGGGTCACTAATCCCGCAAGACCCTTCTGGTGAGATGACAACCATTCAAGTCAAAACATTATCGCAATCCATGATGGAGCGTGCAAGCTCTGACATAATGCCAGGAATCCACCTGATCTAGATTGAACCATCTCAAGATAGGTTCTCTCGAATCCATGATAGTCTGAATCATGCCAACTAGGGGTCTTTGTTCTCTCCAACCCCTCTTAATAGCAACACAATGCTATTTCTACAAGTTCTTTCCTGCTCAGATTTTGCTAGGGATGAACTTCAAGAGGGATCGGTCGTTCATACCATCGAGGTTTTTGATCAGCAGGATTGGTACACACCCATAAGAGACTATCTCAAGTTAGGTAGCCTCCCACTTGGATTGTCGCACGCCGCGAAAAGATCACTCAAACAAAAAGTGGCAAAGCATGTCTTGCTAGGAGACATTTTGTATCATCGAAGCTACGAAGGAATCCTCCTCCATTGCTTGGACCAGCAAGAGTCCACTTGGGCGATCACCCAAGTGCACGATGGTACATGTGATGGCCACTTTAGTGGTATGGCCATCGCAAAGCGCATTCTTCGCATGGGCTATTATTGGCCATATTTAGAGCGAGATTGTTGTGCATATGTGTGGAAGTGCATGAAGTGTCAACACCATGCTAACTTGACACACGTACCTTCTTAGGCCTTGCAGCCGATCCAATCGGCTTGGCCATTTTCGTAGTGGGGCTTAGATCTCATCGAAAAGATCTCCCCACATCGTCGAGTCGTCACACATTTATCATAACGGCCAAGAGTACTTCACCAAGTGGGTGGAAGCAATTTCCCTTACCTCTATGACTGGGACCCGCATTGCGGAGTTTATTTTACATAACATCATATGTCATTTTGGTATTCCATCCAAGATCATCTCGGATAATGGGACATCATTTAAGAACAAAGATGTGCATGCTTTGACAACAAAGTACAAAATTTAGCATAGTTTTTTGACACCTTATTATCCGTAGGCAAATGGGCAAGCAGAGGCGTCAAACAAAATGCTAGTTGCCATCCTTAAAAAGACAGTCGTAGATAATCATAAGGATTGGCACATCCAAATACCACTTGCCCTGTGGGCTTATCGCACTAGCATTCGGATGCCCACTGGGGCAACTCCATTTTTGCTGGTGTATGGCTTCGAGGCCGTCATGCCTCTCGAGTTGGAAATACCCTCCCTACGCATATCAATGCAAGAGTTCATCGATGATGACACTGCATGGCAGGCCCGGTTAGACCAGCTTACGTTGCTCGATGAACGATGCATCAATGCTCTCGAGCATTTACGTATCTATCAAGAGTGACTTAAGAAAGCATATAACATGAAAGTTCACCTGAGGGACTTTTAGGTTGGTGACCTAGTCTTAAAAGAGAACCAACAAAATTCTAACTTGCCGCCCCATTTAAGGGACAAGTTCATGGAAAATTGGTTAGGTCCTTATGTAATCGACAGTAAAATAGGACCTGGAACATACCGGCTCGCCTCTCTTGAAGGAATCAAGGAACTAGAACCCTTGAACATCAGTCATTTGAGGCCATTCCACATTTAGAGAGCCATAGCCCACCCCAAAAGCTCCAAGGATTCCCACAATCACTTGGTCAACCTAAAATGCCCCAAAGGTATCCATAATCCCTTTGGTCAAACCAAAAGCTCCAAGGATTCCCTCAATCGCTTGGTCAACCCCAAAATGCCCCAAAGGTATCCATAATCCCTTTGGTCCAACCAAAAGCTCCAAGGATTCCCTCAATCGCTTGGTCAACCCTAAAATGCCCCAAAGGTATCCATAATCCCTTTGGTCAAACCAAAAGCCCCAAGGATTCCCGCAATCGCTTGGTCAACCAAAAATGCCCCAAAGGTATCCATAATCCCTTTGGTCAAACCAAAAGCCCCAAGGATTCCCGCAATCGCTTGGTCAACCTAAAATGCCCCAAAGGTATCCATAATCCCTTTGGTCAAACCAAAAGCTCCAAGGATTCCCACAATCGCTTGGTCAACCTAAAATGCCCCAAAGGTATCCATAAACCCTTTGGTCAAACAAAAAGCTCCAAGGGTTCCCACAATCGCTTGGTCAAAAACAAATATTCAAAAAACACAAAAAAAACAACAGATAATCAAAAATAACAAAAAAAAATTGCATCTCACTTTCATGCATATTCTTAAAAATCAAAACACAAAAAAAGAAATGAAAACTGCATTAGGCATCGCATACATACATTGCATATTTGCTGGTCATACATGTCAAAAGCACCATAGACTGTAATTACTCGGCAATTCCATCATTTTTCCAAATTCAGTCCATTTTGTAAAAAGATCCATCAAAAATAACACCCTTTGCATTTTTGCCATATCATAGTCAGTTGTCTGCTAATGTCTTTAGGGTTTTTTGTCATTCAGCTATCTTTAGATTTCTGGTCAAATGTTGTATGAAGTCAGACCAATTTTTACAAGGTAGAGTTTTACTTGGATCACGCCTTGTTACATCGCATCCCAACACAAGCTTAAAACACATAAAAATTCCCAAGTTGTGTGAACGCAAGAGAAACCTACAAAGCAATCTAGGGTACCATAGGTGAAAGGTTATCCTGCTCATCCCCCTGTGTGAATGGTTCAAGAATGCTGAGAATTGACAAAAGGACAAGCTCTTCCCCATCCAATTCCCCATAATAAATAGTGGTTTTCACCACTATCAAAAATCCCCAAACACCTTTGATCCCCAAAGTCATAAGGATTCGTACTACACGTCCCTGAGAAGGATGGGTAGTCATCCCCAAGGCCTAAAAGGATCAATGCCATTCACAAGCAAAATCCCAAAAGTCCACCATCAAAAATCTCCAAACACCTTTGATCCCCAAAGTCGTAAGGCCTAAAATTCCACACACCCCTGAGAAGGATGGGTAGTCATCCCCAAGGCCTAAAAGGATCAATGTCATTCCAAAGCAAAATTCCCAACCACCTTTGAGCCCCAAAGTCGTAAGGATTCATACTACACGTCCCTGACCAGGATGGGTAGTCATCCCCAAGGCCAAAAGGATCAATGCCACTCACAAGCCAAAAACCCACGAGCTCAACTTGGAAATCAAAATTCCAAATCTAAATCCTCAAAAGGCAACAATAAAAATAATAACAGTGGTTATCACCACTACTCAAACCCCTTGCTCAAGAAAAAAACAAAAAGAGAAAAATAAACAGTGATTTTCATCACTATGTATGAGAGCAAGTATCCCAACAAGTTGAGCAACCGAAAGACGCCTGAGCTTGAATCCTTGGAATTCTCAGCATTTGAAGAACCATTTAGGTGATCCTCATTACGGGTTTGGTGGATAGCCTACCTAGCAATGGCGGTATCCTAAACGCATGACGATATGTCTATCACATTAGCTTTGCATGTGTGTAGACCAATGTTTGCATGTGGATGAGCTAGCTTATGGTATCCTAGATTGCCCCATGGATTAATCTTACTAAATACAACAAAGGAGTTAGTGGAGCTAATTAGGTGATCCTCAATACAGGTTTGGTGGACAGCCTACTTGGCACTGGCGGTATCCTTACGAATACCACATAAATGAACTCAATCGCACACACAGGGATGTGAAATAACTTGGTCAAACTCAAGTCTGATTCGTACCTTGTTTGAAAGTCTTGTAAGATAATGTACAGTCTTGATTAGTTAGTTAAAGCAGCTGAGTCTCAGAAAAACCTTAACTACATTCTAAAACAATTGTGGTACATTTCATTACTTACATCACCATCAAAAAATACAAAACAAACAAAAACAAAATTATTACATGAAAAGTCATCTCACAAAGCAATCACATAGTACAGAAAGCCAGTAAATCTTGTACAGTCTATGGTGCCACCACCTGCATACCAACAAATCATTCCATCCATTCCATATGCATACATCCATATCATATAGCTAACATCATCCATAGTCATAATAACATATGCATACATAAACATAAATAAATGTGCATAAAGAGAACAATAAACCATAACAAAGTAAATAATCCAAAAAGAGAGTCATGTATATATTAAGTCAAAAATGCCCTCAGGCTACAATAAAACGGTCCTCTGACCTCACAAAAATCCAAAAACTCAAAATCCCCAAAGCCTAGGGAGTCGACCACCATGATCACGTAGGATCGGTGTGACTAGAACTACCCCCAATGGTGTGGGTCCTATGGGACCTCTCAGGGTGGCTGTTGCTAGCCCTCGCATCATGCCCACTAACGCTACCCTCACCCACCCGCCTGCGATGAGAGGATGCAGACTGCTCAGTCTCATTGCCTCTCGTACGACGCAACGATCCACCTCCAGTGAGCTCAGGTAACTATCCACCGAGGCGGATAATCTCGGCCTCCAACTCCACCCGAAACCGACCCCACTCCACATCCCATCGGTGGTACATAGCCAATGCGTCATCCCATTGCGCCAACTGAGCCCATAGGAGATCCCTCTCGATGTTGTGCTCCTCATCCCATCTTCATAGTAGGTCCTCCAATCGTGCTATCTCAACATGAAACCTAGCCTCCATATCCCCTAGGACTGCCTGAGGCATGGGCATCTTCGGGATGGCATGCTACCCCAAAACCCACTGCTCCGGGACGTCCTATGTGTCCGACTGCTTCGAAACCCCTAAATCATCCCCAATGAAGTCATCTACCTCCACCATATCCGCATCATCGAGCGGAGCCCCCCAACCCTCCATCGGTGCCTCCACACCCCCACCACCTGCTGCTACCGCATCCGGACCTCCTAGAGGCCCCTCACCCCACCATCGCAGCATCGTCCACCATTGGTCGTACTCTGCAGTCACCCCGACATTGTCCACGTTGGGGACATCAATCACTGCATCAGACTCCTCGCCTAGTGGCTCAATAATCAGCCAGGCTAGAGTCCTCTCGTCACCCCGATGTCGATAGATCAAGGGCTCACCAGGAAATCCCTGGCGCACCCCAAACTGTCGAGTCACCCGAATGTACAGGAAGTACTCCTACTCTGTCCCATGTCGCCCGATCAACCATCTCCCCCTATGCACCCATCGGAGCCACTCTCCAGCCTCAGGCCAGGCTAGACAGTCCCGGTATGGCCTCCAGAACACCTCCCCTAGAGCAAGACGAGAGAAGGCATCAGTATAGTGCCCTACGGCACCTGCCCATCGTCGACTCTGCCCTGCTCCTCCGACCTCCGCCATAGAGCAGCATACCCAATCTCCCTGTCCACCATCTCACCCCGAGTGGTCCAAGGCAACCCCTGCGGCCGCTCCACAGCTATGTGCTGCCACCCCCAGCACTACAAAAGATAGCTGCACCCGATCCCCTTTCGCCTTCGATAGCAGATCTCGTACAGCTCATCGTAAAGCTGTGCCAATAGTGTCTGACCCCACCTCATAATAAGTGGCACTACTGTCGGACACTCCACCAGTCCGAACACCACCTCAAGTAGGTTCCAAGGGAACCTCGCACCTGAGGAGTCGGGAAGCAGCATGTTGGAGATGAGGGTCATGAGCAACGCATGCCTCACCCCCAACACGCCCTTCTCCAGCCACCACCGCACTAGAATCCTGCCAATCAGGCAGTCCACCTCTGCCCTCTCCATAGCCCTATCCACCCCCATCTCTGTCGCCTTCCCAAAGCACCGTGTCAGCACCGTCATTCGTTGATCATGGGGAGTCATCCGAATGGGCAGTCCATCTATCGAAATCTATAGAATTCGATACACATCCTCCAAAGTAACCGTCATCTCCCCTGTTGGGAGATGAAAGGTGTTGGTGCGGGGATCCCACAAATTGATCAAGGTAGTCAGATATGCCCGATCCCCCACCACAGGCTCCAACCGCATCACCTGCTTGAGCCCAAGGGCATCAAGCCACTCCCAATCTGCCACACTCAGTGCCTCCTGGGCATCAGAGAACACAGTCGACTGGCGGTGCCGACTCCTAACAACCTGCAAAACACAAACACAATAAAACAAAACAAAAACAAATTAGGGTTTCAACCTTAATTTAAACAAAAACATTCAAATAAACTGTACAGACAAAAAACAAAGTACAGAAAAACAAAAGTACAAAACTGTACAGTCAAAGTATAGATCAGTCAAATAAAATTGTACAATCAAGAGCAAAAAACAAAAAAATCAATAAAAACACAAACAAACATCACCCTAGGGTTTCGACCTTAAGTGTGAACAAAAAAATCAAACAAAACACAAACAAACATCACCCTAGGGTTTCGACCTTAAGTGTGAACAAAAAAATCAAATAAACACAAAAAAAAAAATTACTAGGGTTTTTAACCTTAAGTATGAACAAAAAAATCAAATAAAAACATAAAACAAACAAAATCAACCTAGGGTTTCGACCTAAAGGTGAACAAAAAAAACAAAACATAAACATAAACATCACCCTAGGGATTTCGACCTTAAGGTGCATAAACAAAAACACAAACACAATAAAACAAACAAAAAAATTAGGGTTTCAACCTTAATTTAAATAAAAACATTCAAATAAGTTGTACAGATGAAAAACAAAGTACAGAACTATACAGCAAAAGTACAAATAAATCAAATAAACTATGCAATCAAGAACAAAAAATGCAATAAAACAAAATCAACCTAGGGTTTTTAACCTTAAGTGTGAACAAAAAAATAAACACAAAAAAATCATACTAGGGTTTCTAACTTTAAGTGTGAACAAAAATAAAAAATAAAAATCAAAAACACACATAAAATTCATACTAGGGTTTTTAACCTTAATATGAACTAAAAAACAAGCAGAATAACGCTAACAGGCATTTTTATCTGTGCGTTTTAAAAATTCATATAAAAACACAAAAATAACAAGCAGAAGGAAGGAGCACCTACCGGTCTCGCCTCGACTCCGCCACTCGAAGATCCAGTCCTTGAACTCATGGTGTCCATGAAATTTTGGCAGTGCTCCGCTACGTAAACTCGCACTCCTCCCCACAGCTCCAAAACACCAAGAAAAAAATGTTGCAAATGAGCCCAAAACCTAGTTTTGGCCCTTTTATAGGTTGTTAGGCCTGTAATCGTCCCACCCTGGGATGAGCACCCTAGTTGGCGCTCGTCCCACCCTGGGATGATTACCAAATTGGTATTCGTCCCACCCTGGGACGATTACAGAGCAAAAAAATTAAAACAAAAACAAACTGCATCCAAAAAATGCACCAAAAACAACAATAAAACTGCCGAATAAAGGTGCCTTTGCACCTGAAATTCTTGGCATGAAAAACCGATGTCGGGACCACAAATTATCACTATCCTACTCCCTAAGAAGGCTACCATAGCCGGACCGCTCCACGGGAGGATGAATTTTTGAAAATTTCAGCCCCAAGGCGTCACAAAAAAGGGTCAAAACCCACTCAAAAATAGCAATAACTCTGCCGAATAAAGGTGCCTTTGCACCTGACATTCTTGGCATGAAAAACCAATGTCGGGGTCACAAATTATCACTATCCTACTCCCTAAGAAGGCTACCATATCCGGACCACTCCACGGGAGGACGGATTTTTGACAATTTCAGCCCCAAGGCGTCACCAAAAAGGGTCAAAACCCACCAAAAAATAGCAATAACTCTGCCGAATAAAGGTGCCTTTGCACCTAACATTCTTGGCATGAAAAACCAATGTCGGGACCACAAATTATCACTATCCTACTCCCTAAGAAGGCTACCATAGCCGGACTGCTCCACGGGAGGACGGATTTTCGACAATTTCAACCCCAATCGGCGTCAACAAAAAGGGTCAAAACCCACCAAAAATAGGTCCGATTGCTAGGAAATTGCACGCGTTCAATGGAAAACAACTGAAGGCACCCTTACAAATGTCATCTTGGGTCAAGTGACTCATCACTTTTCTCATTTTTGTCATTCCCTCATCGATTCGTCGCTTGAGGGGGTAGTCACACTTAGTCACCAAATCAACAAATACACATCCAATCAAGGAAATGGCATGCATTCAAAGAGTCATTGACAAAGACAATCACGCTCCTGCTTGGGGCAGTAAACAAGCAATAATCACAAGCTGATAAAACACTTGGCATTCTGGAATCATGAACTCAAGGTTCCCACAGACAAAAGGTTGTGCCCTTTGCCTACTCATGACTGAACAATGTCCAAGATCAAGTAACACCTCACCAAAAAAGGTTACACTTGAGTTAAGCTCCTTAGCTTGTCAGAAGCAAGGATTCAAGAATGTGTGCCCTTTCCATACTTGGGGCATCAAAATTTGGTTAGGTTACTGAGAAACCCTAATCATTAAGTGCTTTGGTTATCTATTTTTGCTTAGCACTGCGCCACGCACAGTGCATCCCAAAAAGGGGCATCTATAGACACCAAAATAGCACCAATCCGATTATGCGACTACAAGCACTGATCGAATTGGCATACATAGCCCCTAGGGTAGCCCCTAGAGGTTAAAAAGTGGTCCTAACCACTCCCAAATTAGTTTTGGAAGGTCAAAGGTCAATTTGGCACCTTTTAAGCACTTTGCTCCCTACTCGTCCCACCCTGGGAAGATTAGAATCCTATTAGAATCCTAATCATCCCACCCTGGGACGATTAGCAGCAATCGTCCTAGGGTGGGACGAATAGCAGGTTTGATTGGAAAAAAGTCAAACCTCGACAGGTTTGCCACTTAACTGTGCCTTCAGGGCATGCAATTGTGAGGAACAACTTCAAATCAGAGAGAGGGACTTCATTCAAGCATGCCTTGATCATGGAGGCCTCATGCAAGGAGACTCTAAATCAGGGAGGAATCTTCTCTCCCAAAAAAGGCATGGCAAGCCAAGTGGCGCCCTCGCATGCGCATTCAAAGAGAGAGACCCTAGGTCTATAAAAGGGTGAGCATCCTCACCCCAAAGGAGAAAGATAGCGGGAGCATTTGGAGCAACGGAGTGCTACCAAATTATACCCACATTCCCTTTTGTGCTTCTTACATCCCTAATTTCTCTTTTGGAAGAGAGGTTATCGGGTGAACACTAAGAACGCAATCTTAACCCAAAACCCAAGAAATCGACCACAATCCCACACCAAATTCTTCGACACAACCCCCTAGGAGGTTTTGGACCCATCCCAAGTGGATTGGTGTCAAAACCAGACCCCAAACGGCGGGCGTCCTGCCCCCGGGCGCCCCCCAAATTATTACAGTCCTAATCGGCTCACCCCGAGATGATTAGAAATATATGAATTCTTTCTTCACTGTTCTTTTTGCATTCTGTTCTATTTGATTTACTTATGCTTCTATTCAAGTTTCATTGCATTCTGACTTGATTTGACCTTGTTTTTATCATTTTACGCGTTTACTAACATACAGGGAGCGCCTTCGGATACAGGACAATATGGGTAGAATCTGCCAAATCTGACCTTCTGGGTCATCCCAAAATGCCCCTTTTTGTCTAACCCCAAGTTTGCAAGAATTTTGGAGGCCTCTAGATAGGACATTTGGAAGGTCACCTTTGCATGCTTTGTGACAGTCCTAATCGTCCCACCCTGGAGCGATTAGAAATCCATGCATGATTTCCTGATTATTCTTTTTGCAATGTGTCTTTGATGATGTTTTTATGCTTCTTTAAAAATTTGGGTTCATTATGACATGTTTTGATCATCGTTTTGTTATTTTATACATTAACTAGCTAGAGGCCCTAGGGATTGCATGTTTTTCCCTTCATCCGCATATGCTATTAACTATTTTTTGTTTCTTTGAGCACAGGATCTCACCACCAAGAACATCGGAGGGGCAGCAAGGAACACACGAACACATGGAAGCAAGCGGTGGCAACGTTTGGCCCGCCCATTTCAAATGTGGGCATGCGGAGGACATTGGAAGCGCACCATCCGTTGATGTAACGAACTGTATCAAACGCTCCAATCCCTAGAGAGGGGGGAGATGTATTGTAACTATATTGAGAGCAACATTAATAAAAAGAGGCCCCGCTTTTTTTTTCTTACATCTAGTTTTATTTATGTGTCTTTCCTTCATGCATTGTTTTTCTCTCATTCGTAGGACTTAGCATTTGTGTATCAATTCTCGTTTATACAATTGGTCTGGAATGCCATCACCCCGCATTCGGCATTAACAGATCATATATATTGTGCACCTATTTCAATCAATATGGTCATGAAAAATCAACTTATCAAAATTTCCATCCTTGCAAATATTGTGATGGAATAAACCACTCATCATTTTCCTATCATTTCAAATTCAGATACTACAAGGGCTATAAGAGATTATAACTACCGAGAATAAATTGTTATCTTAAAGAACTTATTTCATATGGATATACTAAAAATTATCTCAATGATGATACTTGTGAAGATCAGAAAAATAGATCTTACATAGGTACAAAAGAAAGGAGGAGAATCTATTCAGATCCACTCATGACATGCAAAATCATGAGAATAATTGTTCACCAAAAATTCTTGACATCAAGGGGCACCAAACTCAAGAAGATGATAGGACAAGCACACCATGATCTACTCATTCATTAGCATTCATAACCAAATGAATACATTTGCAAAGAGAACAATAAAAGTGGATGGATAGAAAACAAGGATGATGAGCCTGAACAAGTTGAAGATCATCAACTGAAAGATCCACATTGAAGACTAAAATCTTCAATATCCAAATAATGTAATACAGGGGGGTGTTATAAATAGACTATTACATCATTTGGATTATGTAAATGTACATTTCTTGGTACATACTTAGGATATTAGATTACTTAAGAGGAATTTATCTAGTTACTAAATGCAATGTAATAAGTATCAAAGTGTAAGTTGTACATGTGCAAGTTGTACCTTGCACATCTAGGTAGAGTGTTGGCCAAGGAACTTATTTCCTATATAAAGGGGCATAGATATAGACACAATATGTCAGAGAGTCATTTTCATAGTCATTAGTCATTATGTGACCAGAGTGGCATGATGTAGCAATGTGATGTAGTGATAGGATGTAATATGTTCAATGCCCATTCTTGAGTTGTAGTTATATTCATGGAGTGTTCATTTCCTCCATAGCTACTTTTGTAAACATCTCCATTGTATATTTTTAGTCATCTCACAAATTTACTTTATTTCATATTATTATGCATCTTGTGTTTGCTGTATCCCATTGCATGTTGCATCAAAAGCTAACAGGCTTGATAGCAAATGTTGAGAGATTAACCTAGTACCATATGATATACCATATAGTAGAGCTATTTGATTGTTGAAAACCATTATTGGGTAGGATATGGATCCACTTATAGTATATTGCTTGTCATTCATAACATTTTATGAGGATTCTTCCACCATGAGGAGAGTAGGAGGATCCATAGGCACAGGGTTATGCATAGCGATGAATTAACGTAAATTAATGAATATTGGGATTTTTAAAATTAAAAATTGGTTAATATGGGGACCTTGGATGTTGGTCCATTCACCAAAAAATTTAGAGGAAAATTTATTTTTAGGGTTGGTTCGCCCTGAAATTATAATACTTTTATGGTTTAAATTTTAAATCACCAACCTTCCCGCCTATATTTTGGACCTTTTCACCTTAAAATTATATATAATTTTATTAACATCAAAAAAATTACCTATTATACCCCCAGTATATATACCTAATGTGATAGCAATAATCATACACATTAACATTGGTTCTCCTCGATCGACAACATTTATGGCAAAAAATGAGTGATAATAGAGAATGAAATAAATAGAGAATAGACTACAAATGAACAACATTTGATCGCATATAAAATACTACAAACAAAAGACACACAATCGCATAGAAAAAACTACAAACGAAATATGGTCGATTGCATATAAAATTCTACAAACAAACGACGTTTGATCATAGATGAAATACGGTATGTCAATGGTAGCATAACCGAATATTATGGGAGGCATATCAAAGATGACTGGTGGTGTAATGAAGATGATCGATGGAATCATGAAGATAATTGATGGCATAACAAATATGACCTATGGTAGATGAAAGGTGACATGACAATGGTAGCATAGTTGAAGACAACCGGTATCATAATGAAGATGATTGATGACATCACAAAGATGATTGGTGGCATAATAAATATTATTGGTGGTAGATAGAAGGTGACATAACAATGATGATAGCATAGTCGAATATGATTGATAGTATAATGAATATGACCAGTAGCATAACTATAACAACCCTATAATCTATCTCAAAATTTATTTATTTTTTAAATATTCCTAAAAGCATGTTCAAATATTCTATAAATATTTCTTAGAAGCTTATTCTTCCACTTTTGGATTTCAAATGTTGCAGCATCCCCCAGGTGGATAGAAGTTGCCATTCTCCCATGTTAATTTTGGATTTTACCTTCACTCACTGCCCATATAGCTTAAAGGACACCTTGGTGTGGTTATCCCAAATTTTCTTACTTTCTTTTGAAGGACTTCTTGACCATGGTGTAAGGGTTCACCCTATCTCATTTGTTTGATAAAACGGATGCCAATTCCATGACTAGTGTTCATCATTCTATACTAGTATCTAGGCGTAAGCTTCTTTGTACTATAAACATTTCATTTAGGTATAGAGCTACTATGCACTATTAAACCAATTTTTGTCTAGCTTAATGAAGGTGACTATCCCTTATGTGGTAGCTCCTTGTTGGTTGTCCATCAGTTAATCAGGGTTTCAAATTACTACCATGCTAAATAACATCTCCAATAGGAATTCTTCTTCGATCTTTCGGTTCCCTATGTCCATGATTTGTAAACATCTCTGCCTCACATGGGTATCTCTCTTTCTTTTGGAGAATCCATCATAAATATTTAGCTTATAATGGTATTCTAATCTCACTTTATTTTGAAGCACACTTTAGGGATCCTCTTCTAAAGTTCCCACTACAGCCCTAAGGAATTATTCTAATAATCCTTCCTTAGTTCCAATCCCTACCTTGGAAATTAGTATAAATAAATCTATTACTCCTTTGTTAAGATCTTTCTAAGAATTTTTTTCCCAAACCCAAAGGTGATATTTATAAACACCATTATTATTTATATATTATGAAAGAACCATAGTCTATTGCAAGAAATAAAGGGATATTCTACTCCATCATTACATTTTTTATTATGATCATTTCATAAAAGCAGAATAAACAAATTTATTTCTATTCCATTTATGATGTTAGCCATTTAAGCAATAAATGTAAATAACAAAACCCATAACAAATACCACAAAATATAAACCATTAGACACATCATGTATCCTAGGAACCTTATCTAGGGAGAAAACCCAGTATCAAAAATTCTTTCCTTTATTTCCATTGCTATCCCTCTAGCCAAATAATTAATTTCTATATTTTTTGTCCTATTACATAGGAGTCTCTATAACTCTGAAGTTTTATTTTCATTACAAGTTTTTGTGAATCTCTGTTATACAAAATAAGGGAATTCCTTACTTCCCTCGTACTAAAAATCCATTTCATTCAATACTCTATAACTATATTTAGAATCCTCCCTTAAGTATTCCTTTACAAAATAAGATGTAAGGAACCCCTATAAGTTCCTTCCTATAAACTAGGCTCCAAGCCCAAACCTTATGTTTTTAAAATACTCAAAAATAAAATCCTTTCTCCTTTTCCTTTTTTGTCACATTTGAAATACCAATAATAAAAATACTTTAAATTAACAATAATATAGGTTTCAACTTTCTAAAAATTCACCACATAAATATTCTAAGGCAAGATATTCTCTTTAATAGTCTAAAGCCATCCAGATTTCCATATAAACATTTTCAACTATACATGAGTAACTTAATTAAAACAAGAGTAATCCCACTATTCTTTTCCATACATTCATATATATCATGAACCTTTGTTTTTAATACTAAAATCATATAAACCATTCATCATATACCTTGTAACCAATGTAATAACATTCCTTTAACATGAACCAAACTAAAGATCTAAACATTTATTAAGAATGTATATTCTCAATTATTTGTAATTTAATACCTTTCATAGGAATTTATCTAATGGCATTCTTCTACCTACGGCCAACCCTCTTTTATTTTTAATCTAGAGGAAAAACAAAAGATAACCAATAGTTTTTTTAAAACTAATATTTTTTCTTTCAAAAATATAGATAGCATGCCTGGATCATCGTGGCGGTTATCCAAGGTGTTTCTAAATAATTATTTAATGTTGTCTAAGCAGCAAAATATTTTACACAATCTCCTACACATCTTCTATATATTGTCTTATAGCTTCCTTAATCATCAACATATTCAAACTTGTTGAGGTTTACTCCCTATAAATTACTCAACCTATCAGTCGATTTCAAAGTTATAATTGATAGATCTAACATGTCATAAAATAAGTTCTAATGTTAATTCCATCACAAGCGGCTCACAGGTGCTACTCTAATGTGGTTGTTTCAAAAACACCCTTGCCTATGATCCCTATATAATCTTAGGGTCCAAGGTGAACAACACATATACCTCAATGACTCCAGGTTCTACTTCTACAAGAAACCATTATGGTTTCCTTACTTCAACCATAATTTGTATTGGATCTATTCGTGTTGGCATGGTAACATAGTGCAGAGTTGCACTATGGGTGCACATACATTGTGCCAATCCTCATTGGTACTACAACACAATGTAAATTTGCACTGTGGGTGCACATACACTATGACAAATGCCCATCAACAAGTCTACAAAATACTAAGGTATTTCCATTGGTTTTAGAAGTGGTATAGCATAAATTTTATGTTGTGTCTTCTTTGTTCGACTTGACACTACAGAGTGTGCTCCCCAAAGATGCTTATTTATTGCTCTGGAAATATTTTAAGGTAATAAAGTACATCTATCTCCTCCTATGGCCTATATTGGAGTAAAAACATGCTCTTCCTTCAGTATTTTGGTTCGTTTGAGAATGCAATATTGGGTTCTATGCTTTACAACATGCTTGATCAATAATTTAAGCACCTAATAAAATATTGATCTAAGAACTACTACTCCAAACGTATCACAGAGAGGGTACCTTAAATTTTTGAAGGCACTTTCTTGGAGTTATGTTTGAACACTCATCGGTGAAGGATATCTATCATTGCACCTATCCTCCAAGTCTCCTAGCGGTATCTTGGACCAGAATGCTCTCTACCTGAATCTTCTCTTCCTTTCTAACATAAGATGAACTGATTTTTCCCTCCTTTCTTCATTTTTTTCCACAAGGATTTAAATAACATCCGCAAGATGTTCGTTCAAAAGGAAACTAACTTTTTAAAACTACAAGAGCATAACAACTCATCAAGATGTACTTCATTTTTCTTTATAGTTTGTATTTTAGTAAATGTCCATTTTATCTTTTCTATTTTAATACTTCAATTTATTAATTATATTATCAATTAAAAACAATAATAAACATTATGCTTTGGTTGTTTTATAAAACAATATTAAATATTTGTAAAACAAGTTAGCAATGCCACTTAACTCTACCTATTGCATAAGTGTAGCAATAATTTACCCATTTGCAAAGACATAGGAAATTTTTAAAACAAATAAATAACTAGTCACTTCACTTTGACTTTAATAGCCATCGGTCCTCGGCCCATTTGTGGAGATGTCTATTCCTTCAAAAATTCAAGTTTATTAGTACCATATCATTATTATCAAAAACCTCTTAGAATACACATAATTTATTATTAATAATTTCACATTAGTTCATAAATATTTTATTTGGAAAAGTTGTCTAGGGGATGTTCATGACAATAATTAATACAACTGATGGCATAATGAATATGACGATCAACGAAATGTAGACCATGATGTCCCCTTTAGTTGTAGAATTATCAAAAAAAAATTCAATCTCTCATTCTTTTTCTAACATTTTTCTTTACTAGTACAATGGCTCCAACTCCTAATGGAAACAAGGAAGAAAATTCTTCTGGAAAGAAGAGTATCCTAAAATATTTTAGCCATATCTCAAAATCCAATGAGGCATCGAAATCCAATGAGGCGTTGAAATCCAATGAGGCACAAAAATCTACAAATATGCAAGGTACGCACATGTTTTACCTACTTTAAAAAGAAATTCTCTTTGAATATTAGATAAGTAATTTTAAAAATGATATAGAACATCTTTGAATGTAAAATACACAATTGATCCTAATATGCCTCCACTTGAAGATATTCTCAAAGATGAAATAAATCATAAAAACTTGATCAGCAATGACATGCAGCAAATTGAACAGAATACTGCAACTAGCACACAAATCAAAAATAAAAATGATAATTCTAACCAAATGCACGCTTCTAGGGAATATTCTACTAATACAAACATATAAAGTTAACAAGGTGGACTATTGGAAGGTCATTTCAGCTTTAATGGTCATCAAAATATTTATTTATTGAACCAGTGCAGCCAAAAAATAGTATTGATACGCCAATATAATGTAGATGCATTATTTGTAGTTGGAAACTAGGGAAAGATCATAAGATGCAACTTAAGTTGGACACAATAGAAAAATATTGTGAGAGAATTTATGTGATAGTAAAAGAATATGATGGAAAAACTAAGATAAATAATTATGTAGAATAATGCATCAGAATGCATACATGTCAAACATGGAGAAGACTATGACAAAGAGATGAAAAACAAAAAAATGGTGGAACGATTCCAACACTGTTTCAAAAAATTCATAAAACCACTTTAATTTCAAGAATTTTGCATTTTATAGTCGTATTTACTATTCTTAAAAAGGGTATATCTATGTTAGACTTAATTGATTATAAACATCTCTTTCAAGTAGCTGATGTACAAAATATCCCCAGTACCCATTGGTCAGATCAAAATGGTTGGGAAATGGCAAAATGTCTCTTTGGTTGAGAAGGACATGAAAGAGAAAGTTAAAAATTCTAAATTTATTTCACTCTCTATTGATGAGGTAACTGTTGTTGATAACACATCTTGGATTTGCATGCATGTTTACACCTTACAAAATCATGTAAGGCAACCTCATTTGCTAGCAATACATAAGATGGTGGAAAACTATAATGCGGAAAAAAATTTCAATGTTGTTGCTACTGGCTTAAAATATATTGATGGAATGGATGATGTAGCAATAGCCAATAAATTGATAGATGGTGCTGCTATAATGCAAGCTAACAACTTTGTGTTTGACTTCAAACATCAGTTACCTCATATTTGATCCCAATTCATTGTATGGCTCATAGAATGAATCTTGCATACAAAATTGTGAGCACATTTGAAAATGTTGCAAGAGATGAAGAACTTGTCCATGAAGTACATGCTTATTTTTTATGTAGTCCAAAAAGGTTTGAAAAGTTTCAACTATTTGCACTAGGAGTTATAGGAGGTTAAAAAGTGTTGAAAGATGTAAATACTAGGTGGATTTCATTGTTTCAACCTATAGTAAGAGTTTTCAAAGAATATAAATTCATAGTAGCCTTTATGTATGATAAGCATAGGGTAGTTGATAAAGCAAAAGATTTGCTATATCGTAGGATAGACCTGGAAATGCTACTCACTTTATGTGGTATTCTTCCAATGTTACATGAAATGAATACTTTGATTAAACTTGTGCAAAAAATATCCATTTATATTGTTGATTTCATCAGGATTAGAAAACAAATTTGTATGTGTATTGATATGCTATACTTGTCAAGTGAAAATTTTTTGATCCTTTGTTTAATGATTGGAGAACTTTAACAAGTGTCAATGAACAAAATAGTTTGTTGAAGTTCAACATCAACGATCATATTTGTATTAATGTTCACGGAAAAGAGATACATTTATATTATTTTGATAAGCGATTGGATATAGTTGTTAAATATGTTGAACAAATGCCAATCACTTACAACATATTTGATGAATTTTTACTCAATACAAGGATTAAATTGAGAAAAATAGCAGCAACATTGATAAAAGAAATCAAAAACCATTTTCAAATAGATGAGTTGCTTGAAGCAATGGATGTGGTTAACCCCATGTTTTGGGATTCAAGAACATACTATAAGAGTAAAAATTACTTGTTTATAAAATATATGGGTACACTCATCCAACATTTTTGTAAACATGTAGAAGTCAATGGTATTCTAAATAAAGAACATTTTACCAATCAATCCTCATATTTTTAAATGACAATGGTTGATCAAATTTCACATTTGACTGATCCTAGTGAACCAGGTTCTATTATATGCTTGTGGAAAAAGTTATACCCTAGTAGTGTTTTACAAGATACAATAAGTGTAAAATTTTTGTTGATATGAATTGTGTCAAACAATGGTTTTGGGATTGGTGGAAGATGAAAGGGTTTTTAGTGCATTATCTTTTGTGAAATCTAAATTTCATAATAGACTGGATAAAAATTTAGAAAATTGCTTGAGAATATGTCTCATCTTATGAGGTGGACAAGTTTCCTTATGAGAGAGCTCTGGCATATTGTAAATGTATAGTAGATAAAAGAGGTATCACTAATATTGATGATATTGAGGAAAATGATAACTGCAATGATCAGCTTGTTGAGACACAAAGATCAATTATGCGTACAAGTGATTTAGGATAATATGGGAAGTGTTTGTTTCGACTTCCATGAATGTAATAATTGTATTATTTTATATCTCGAGGATTATAATTTTTTTGGATAGATGAATTTTAAGCATATTGCATAATATTATGAATTTTTAATTTTTATAATCCTGATGAATCGGTAGTATTAATTTTTTTAATCCTGATGTTGAGAATCAGGATTATGAAATTTTCTTTGGATTTATGAGTTTCTCAAATAATGTCATAAATGTACATTGTTCAAGATTTTGAATTGTGCTTTGGATTATCATACCATTTGTTCATAACAGTATATGTTTTATATGATAGGATTGCTTTGATTTATTGAGTATTTTAAACATTAGATGGCTTATTGATAATAAAATAAAATAGCAAGCAAATTAATGGTTTATATCTCAATACCTATTTATATAGTTAAAATAGCAAAAAAATGTGAATCTCTACAAATAATTAATAAAAAAATTATACAAATATATCACACATATTGAGAAAAATTTTATTTATTTGGAATAACTTTTTATTACAAAACTAGTGAACTAAGAGCCCACTTTGATACTATTGTTTTACAACTTTATAAAACTAGTGAACTGTACATCCACTTTGATACTATTTGGTCCCAATGCCCAATTCAAGTGTTTGCACAATTATAGGATTCGGTTGCTTTCCCTCATGCCCTTCATGCCCCCCTATTCCAAAAGTTTGTCCTTGTAGGGCACCAACTCTCCTTAGGTTTTCTTCAGCAGTCGTCAAACTATCTATCAATGCCCTCTCCTCTGTAACTAGATCTTCTTTCACAGGCATTTATTTCTCATGTTCCTTGAGCAAAATATTTTGATCTATATTATTTTTAATGATCATCCTCTTGAGGGCATTGTTCTCTCTAATGGTTTTATATAGTCATTCTTTAATGTCGATAGCATTTTGTAGACTCTGCTTTGCCATGGCCAAAAACACTTTTAGGCTTTTCACCTGATTCTTCCTATTCTTAAAATTGGACTACATAGCAGAAAATTTAAAAATTGTTAGTCAATAAAGGTCTAAATGTGTTAAAAAATCAATTAATTTAATAAAAAATGAATGACTTACCTCAGCAACTACTTTAGCAGTCTTTACCCTTTTTATTTTTTCTTATCAATTGCCCATTTATTGAAATACGTCTAGGCTTCAACATTCAAATTCTCAAGCCATTCAAAAGGATATCTAATATTTCATCATTGTAAACGTTAGTGAACTTTACATTTCTTGATGTTGCTTAATGTGATAAAGCATCAAGATTTTTAGGGTGATTCTGAACCAAAGAAGATATATTATTTCTTCTTGAAAACATTTTGTATTGGGCACTAATTTATTTGAGTAGAATTTTTGTCCAATATTCCCACTCTTTCAATTCTACAATTTTTGAAAGCACACCATCTTTTATTGTGGCTTCCAAATTATCAGCTAATAAAACAGATTCTAGAAATTTTAATTTTTCACCCTCGCTAAGAGGAGTAGGTTAACCAATTTGATGGGGGGAAATGAGTTGTGAGCAGTGGCTACTCTTCCTCCAGTTTGTAATGCTTCAATTTGAAGTACATCAAAAGCTTTAAAACTCTCGGGAATATTGCCTTGTAAAATATAATCCTCATCCAAGGGAGGATTGTCCATCTTAGGAA
The DNA here is from genome assembly GCA_028583015.1 of Wollemia nobilis. Lineage (NCBI taxonomy): Eukaryota > Viridiplantae > Streptophyta > Pinopsida > Araucariales > Araucariaceae > Wollemia > Wollemia nobilis. The sequence goes on from JAQPPZ010001925.1 coordinate 11,281,338, forward strand.
AATAATGCATAATAGTGGAAATATTTCTAATGGAAAAAGTTGGAAATTCTAAAAGGATCTACATATGGTTACCTCCTGAAATCCTTGCAACAAATAATTGTTTTTCATGCATATGTTGTTGACCCCTCATCAAGTGTTATCATGGTGGAGGTGATGGTGGCATCATTTATTGCACCATCCATTTTGATAGACCTAAGGCCCAATATAAAATTGAATGTTTTATGAAAATATTGTAATAAAAAGATTGAAAAATAGAGAAATTTCATTACGCATACCATATGTTGATGCAATCTCTTATTTTTATTCAAACAATTATTCAAAAGGTTGTGTGCACTATAGTCGATTTTGAGGTGGTGGCGGAGGTGGCATCATTCACTTTATTTGATGATATCGTTGAGTTGACCCTAGAAAATTTAAAAAATATTTTATGATGTCGTTAAGGAATTTAGTGATTAATTAACTATAATTGTCCATACCAGATGTCGTTGTGGCCTGATCTTATGATTGGACCACTTCTAAAGTATGTTTGAAACGTTACCTTCAATACATTTAAAAAACATTAGATAAAGAAAACTAAAATTAAATAAAAACAAATAAACTACACAACTGTGGAAAGAGTAACATTACCTCTAATGGGTTGGCTAACTTCATGAGCATCACTAAGGTCTTGACATGCAATTGAAGAGAAAGTTGCATGAACAAGAGGATATGCAGAAGACCTAATGTGTTTCACAGATCTAGCTAATAGAGGTTGCAATGATTCTATCTTAGAATCTCCACTAGTATTTGGGAGTATTCCTCTAATTGCAACCTCCCTTCTGCTAGAATATGAGGTGGCTCTTTTCTGCATTCAAGTGTAAATTAAAAAATTAAAAACAAACACTAATATAACAAAAATATATTTATTGCAAATTTAAAATTAAATAATGAGTTTTACCTACACCTCTTTAACGAATAAGCCAACTATTTTTAATTTTGGGTGGAGTGAGGTGGGGATTGGGGTATTGTTTAAATTATAAAAAGCTTTATAAAAAAATTAATCAAATAATTTGTAGTAGAAACAACGATAGCAGTGGTAGAAGTATTCGTGCACGCTATTGAAAATCATTTGTGATTTTACTGGAAATATATAAGGACTAGCTGAAACTGGTTTTTCCAAGACAATGCACAATATACACTAAAGCCCAGAAAGGAATTTTTGTTGTTCTTCCTTGAAAAAATACATACCCCAAAGAACTCGATGACCACACGAAGGAAGTTGTTGGTAATAGATGAAAAATTGAGGCCCCTTATGGATGGATTTGTTTCCCTACAAAAAAATTATAACACAATTAATAATACATTTAGAAATTATGCAAGAAAGAGGAAACTTTCAATTTCAAAGACTTACCTTGTAACAAACTCAATTAGAGATTGTAGTGAGTCTCTATATACATTTTTTGTCTTTAGTGATAATGAATTTCGATGAGACAGGTTCAGAATTTTTAAATAGAAGGGTTGTCAACCGATGGGCATTAGACGGTTCAACAGAGAAGGATAGGGTTTTGTTATAGACCATCATTGTGATGACCAACCCATCATTGTCAAATGACTGAACAATCCTATTCAAAAAATAAATATCAGTATCATATTGGGGAAGCCCAAATTTCTCCATCCATGTTGAATCATAATGTGGAGTATTTAGTATTTCCAAGATTAGCAAGCAAATGATGTTTTTAAAAGCAATTCTTACTTGAATTGATAACATTTTGGTCATTGCAAATGGTTTCAGATGTCTTGGAAGGGTTTTGGAAGGTTTGAAAGGATTTCTGAATATTTGGAAGGGTTTTTGAATATTTCATGAGGTTTTTTACTATGCAAAAAAGAGAGAAATTATTGTTCATGCTTTTATAGGAATTTGCATGTGTAGCATCAAATGAGATGTTGATACAAGGTAGAATTAACCAAGGATATGACACATGGTACCTAGTGTGCAGCATACCACCGATAGGCTATCTTTAGTCATCGTTGACATGCAACTGATCATCCTAGTTGATGTTGTTGGTAGGTTCTCATTAGGTGTCTTGATGGATGGTGTTGGTAGGCTCTCACAAAGCATATCAATGCATGGTGTCGATAGGCTCTTGCCAAACATATTGAAGTATGATATCAATCAACTCTCTCCTATCATCACTCATGGGTAGGATCTCTCTTATCATCTCAAAACATGGTGTCGGTAGTCTCTCTCCTTGCATCATATGTCAATAAGCTCTCTATAGATGTCATGTGTAGATGAGCATCTCAAATTATGGTGTCAATAGGCTCTTACTATGCATCTCAAATTATGGTGTCTATAAGCTCTCTCTTGTCATCACTCATCGATAGAATCTATCCAGGCACCCACATGGTGTCGATAGGCTCCCATCAGGCATCTCAAAATATGGTACCGATAGTCTCTCATCTTGTGTCATGTGTCAGTAGGCTCTCTTCAAGTATCATACACTAGTAGGCTCACTTTAGACATATCAAAGCATGTGTTGATAGGTATTTTCCAGATGCCTCAAAATATGTGCTTGGCTCTCATCAGGTTTCACACACCAATAGGATTATTTCAGGCATCACACATTGGTAGGCTTGTTTCAGGCATCTCGAAATTTGGTGTTGGTAGTCACTGACCTACCATCATGGGCCTATAGTATTTTGGTAGACATCATGCATCGATAGGCTCTACTTTTTTTTAATGCATCGATAGGCTCCCGTCGATAGTCTTTTACTTTTCATTTAAAATTTTCAATAATTTCACCATTTTTTATATTTTTTGTTAAAAAAAGGCAATTCACCATGTCTTCTACATGACTTTGAACCCTATTTGCCTTGGTTTCAAAATTGATTCACCCCATTATTATAAATATATTTTTGGATCTACCCCTTATGCATAACCTCGCATAGGCACTAGCTCGTAGAGCTAGTGTTAGGTTTTCCCTTGTTGTATCATATTGAATGATATGATTGACATTTTGTGTATATATAATCAACCTTTATTATGATGGTGTCAAATTAGTGTGATGGATGCTCTCTTACTTTATGTTATAATTTTTGGGAAAAATATTGGTTAGTTTCTAAGGTTTAATTCATTACCTCCATTTAATTATCAACCCGGGATAGCTCATAAACTTGTGAAAAACCATGAACAGTAAATGCCTGTAACTTCCTTAATAATATGAGTCCCTTAGATTCTATGGTTTGGGGGGGTGTTGTTGCGTTGAATTTTTTTTTTATCCAAACCATTAACCTATTTTATATTATCAAAGACATGATTGAAATAAACTACAAAAAAAATAAAATGCATACTTGCTAGAAAAAATATGAAATAAATTAAAAAACATAAAGTGAGGAAAAAGTGGGAGGAAAACTGTTGAGAGTGGGCCCAAGCTTCCAATAGATTCTTCCCAAATCAATTCATTCATCGGATGCTAGTTTGAGATTAAGAAAATACTCAAAATAATTGTATTGTATTGCAGTTCAAAAAAATTATAGAGAAAATCCAAGATCTATTTCTCATGGGTGGTCTGCATATTTATAAGATATGCAGCCATGCCCTATTACATTTGGAGGTAAATCTATTTTATATTTTAACGTTACAAAAAATACACAAAAATAGGGAGGATAAAGAAAATATACAATCAATTTAATCTATTGCCAAATTAATTAAGTGTATTCTATTTTTATCAGAACAGAATACGTTTGATATTACGCTTATCAATTTACATGGATATTTATGTGTTTGCTGAATAATAAATGACATCTACTTTATGACATTGTCCTTCATCTACATCCATCGCTGAAATCGTTGTTATGTTCTACTGACAACAAGGGTCATGTTGTAATTTTGCTTCAACGAGAGTTAGGTGCCAAACGGGAGTCAAGCACCAAACAGCAATCAAACACCAAAATGGAAGTCGAGCACCAAAACTAAATTTGGGCATCCAAATAGGAGTTGGGTGCTAAACTTAGCGTTCATCACTATTTGTGTTGCGATTACTTTTACCTTTGATTTTACATCATAAAACAAAAATTGCCAGGTCCAAATGAGACCTTGATGTAAACATGTTGAAAGGCAATAAAAATCACTGAATCTACACACAATTCACTTAAAAAAAAATATTAGATAACATACGTAATTTGCTATTAAATATATATAAAAATTTCATAAAATATACATTCTATAATAATAATGTTGCAATATATATAAAAAGTGTATACAAAAATATGAGCATTTTTACGGCTCATCATTTCCCCATACCTAAGGATTGGCATGTCCTTGTGCCACTCGATACTGATAATTGCCAGTCTCATTAATAACTTTCCAGTAAACCTTCCTAGACTCTTGAAAAAGAGTTTACTCTTCTTTATACTTGGACTCCCAAGTACAGGCATGTTCTTTCAATACCTATAGTCACTACTGTAGATATTTCATTTGTATTTCCTACTAAGGAGACTTTCCACTGGCCAAATCTTGCAATATTTGGACCATAATTCATCTTTGCTTAATCCCCTAATCTCCTCATCATCATCATCTGATGAGCTAAAAATAACCATAGATGTCTTCTTCTTGCTCCTAGTCCTTGTGGTAATTGCCATATGAGCAAGGCTTGACACACTCTGCCCTGCCTCATCATTAAATTGGGGAAAAATAGGGGACGAAGCCTGCCCTGCATCTTGTGTTATTTGCTCAAGCTGGAAAGCAAGTATCATCTCTATTTGTTCTAATGCCCTAGCATCCGACTGTTCACTTTGTTCAGGTGTTGCTGCTTCCTCCTGTTCTTATTGAACAACATCCTCTTCATCAACTTCCTCAATAGACACTCCCCTTTGTGCCTTGACATGTCTCACTAAGGCCAAAATTAGCCCATGGTGAGCTAGAGGTTGTTTTTCCTACCTGGTATCGGTTGGTCTCGTATTTGAGAGCGCATATAAGATAGTGTGGGACATTTATTTTATCCCCATGAAGCAAATGGTTAATGAAGCGTAAATAATTTGAATTAAGCCAATAAAACCTACCCGTGCATGTGAAGAATCGGATGATTTGTTCGAAGATCAATTACCAAAATTTTGGGATGTATTGTTTCGATAAACTAGAGCACGTTAGGTATGGAATTAGGTGTCGAAAGAACTATTACATGTAGAGTGTGAGGTTATACTCCCTGTACGTGTGTTCCCTTGTTTGAGGAAGACCTGTAACAGCAGTTATGTAAGTCTCTATGACTAGAATTTTCAATCCTTGCATTCTAACAACATCATTCCTCAAATATGTTGTGAACTCTTTAGCCACCTTTACATCTTGGTTTTGGCTAACCAGATGGCGATACTCCATCCATCCTGCAGCTTCGAACTGATTTTTGCACATTCTAACTAATTCCTGAACAGTCATTGGGCTCATTCTTCTTTAATAAATGATTGCCCGATTTCTCCCATGGTGAATTTGATTTTCCCTTGGCTTTGAGTTTTATCTGCAAAAATTTCTCACACTCTGGTTTTTATCTTCTATAACTTTATTATTTTCTTGCATAGAGTTTTACTAATACATTTCTTTAAATTACCTGCATTTGTGAACGCAGGCACTCCATTGTCATAATTAGAAATCATTATAGTTATCCATGCAATATTTTGTTAAAGCGTGTACCAAATTTTAAGTGGATGACGACCATGAGTGTTCTCCCAATCAAAGCATCAACACGTGGAAAAATGCCAAATGGGGCTAAACGGTTGGATGGACAATTTAATGGGGATCATGCTGGCACTATTTTATAGAAATATACATCTATGAAAACCATATATATAAAAAGCAAAGAATTAAGTATCCACCTATATTATGTTTCATGTGTATATGATGCATAGACGCTTGTGCACTTGTATTGGTTACCTTATGATGACCATGTGTACCGTAACAAAAAATTATGTGCATATTTTCCATGCGGTAAAATTTTCTCCGTATGACTGGTTTTTGGTTGCTACAATTTGATTCATTTGAGGATTCCTACAAGGTTTCAAGAAAATATTTAAAAAATGTCTTCACGGGACGACATACATCCCTCTCTCAAAAGTTGTTCATTGATGACCTTGGAACGTGCACAAATTTCTAACGAAAAAATTAAAATAATTTTATTTGTGAGAAGTTTGACTTTATGCACGTGGATGAAATTTTGATGTGGCATGGGTCATTTACCAATGCTAAAGATTATTCATACGAGGTACAAACATGCATAAAATAGGCACCTTTCTATATGGAAATCGAGCGCCTTCCTTCAATTCACAGCACGCAGGCGCTTGATATAATAGAAAGCAGGAACCTTTTATTAGCAATCGAGCATTGTACTTTAAAATGGAAAGCAGGAACCTTTTGCTATCAATCGGGTGTCGTACTTACAAACATTATACACGCATTTTATTTTATTTTATTTTATTTTATTTTTATCAAGGAAATCAGGTGTCGTTCTTCAAAAAATGGAATTCGGGCATCACTTCCTTGGAAAAATTGGAATCAGGCATTTGTCTACCGCTATACGGGAGTTGGGTGCCTTCCACCGTAAAAATGGGATTCAGGCGCCTTTTTCCCCAAAACATGGGAGTCGAGCGCCTTCCATCATAAAAATGGGATTTGGGCACCTTTTCCCTAAAATATGGGAGTTGAGTGCCTTCCATCGTAAAAACAAGAGGTAGGCACTCCTTTAATTCAATGTTTGCTGATGTGTCCACAGATGTATGCCTACAGTTGATCAGACTTTTGGCGTTATGTTTTGAAGGACAAGGACAGAATCAACATCCGCTACCTGAACCAACATTCGAGCATTTTTCTTTATGAAGACCAAAAACAAGCATCCATACACGTGTTCAGATGTGGTATCCCCCTCTAGGTGGGGATAAGCTACTTCTACTGAAATTAAATCTCCTAGAAAACTAGAAATACGCAGGTTCATGGATCTTGTGCATGTTAGGCCTAGGTTTCCCAAGCTACCTAATGATTGCACTCAGGGCATTGTTCCTCCAAAACAGAAATACAACTAAAGAAAAAAAAAATCCAGAACTTTAAAAGAATAAATTGTTTTTTGGATCATGTGGACAACATCCACATAATACTAACAAATTTTAAAATTGGAATCAACTGGGGTCTCCCCCATGCCTAATCTGGACTTCATCATATAAATCTCAAACACATGATATGGCCGCAGTCTATGACCATTGAATATTAATGTAATGTTGTTGTCGTCAATCATTCTAAATATAACAGCTCCATTGTTGATGATTTCAATTACTTCATGTGGCCCCATCGATTTTTGGGAGTGGGCATATTTTGGATTACCTCTATCTTCTTTCTATATACCTTGATCTCATCTACAGAAATATTATCGTGAGTACTTAGAAGAGCGCTAATAGGGCACATAGAAGAGTGCTAATAGGGCACTTAGAAGAGCACTAATAGAGTGCTTAGAAGAGAGCTAACAAGGTGCTTATACAAGCACTAATAGGGTGTTAAAGTGAGAAGAGATGAGTGCTAACAAAGTGCTAAGGGTCACTAAAAATCTAATGAAATTGATGCTAACATAAGCATACTTCCAACATTTATAAAAAGAATCGATTTGGTATTAATGTGTTGAATAGAGTACCACATGTAGTAATTCTATATGAGCATAACACAATCCAAAATAGCATTCGAACATGCTACTATCACCCACCAAATATGATCGTTAAAATAGTACTTGGATGTGCTACCAACATTGATCAATGATAAGCATAAAAATAGCACTTGAATGTGTTGACCAGAGAAGAAGAGCAACACTCAATCCAAATACAAAGAAGAGCAACACTCGATCCAAAGACAAGATGAAGAGAAACACCTAAACGTGCTTCTATTACCACTAGATAAGAGACGTATAGCAACATTCAAACTAGCTACCAAGCAGGTCCCTGAAGGACAGACTGAGAATGTGAAAGGTCTACTCACAGAGCATTGGAATTCCAAACGTTAGCAAGCAATATATGAGTCTTAGAGGAATTGGTCCTAACATATCAAAGTGATATAGTTGTTGTCTAGACTAGGTAATGTCTATACGTTACATTCCATATTTAATGTGTTATTATTTTTTTGGAGGGAAATCAAATTCAAATTGCTTTGGAAAAGTGTTAGGTGGAGTTATAAGGTTATTGAAATATTTATGCACCTTGATTAAGTTTTTCAAAAGTTATTTTTTTATTTGAATTTATATTCTTAGATATGGAGTGATAAGGATTGCCAATTGGATTAATTTTTTATAAGATTTGAAGATTTTAAAATAATTGAAGTTTTTTGAAGGTGTGAAGAATTAGTTTTCGAGTTAAAAGGTTTTAAGATTTGAATTTTTGGTTTTTTGAAGTTTTTTGAAGATTGAAGTTTTTTGGTTTTGAAGTTATTTAAAGTTTTTGAAGATTTGAAAAGTTCAAAATTTTGAGAAATTTTAAAATTTCGAAATTTTGACATAACACTGGTTGATGATGACTCCTTTCTAGTCTCTCCTACAACCTTCTAAACTACATTTATTGTGTTCATCATTTTATTATTTATGTAATTCAAAAAGGAGGGCATTGTTAATCTAGTAGAGAATTATCAACTCATGAATTATAAGGTTAAAGAAGAGAATTTATTTCCCAACTAGTAGGAAGACAACATCACCACACATAAATGGCATGCAAGTCTCAAAAGAAACATTTTGAACTACATGATTTGTTTCAATTAAATTATAATCACGAAGTAAATCCATCTATCAAACAAAAGCAATCATACAAGCCACTAATAAGATCTCCAAAAAAGTAGAAGGTTGAGCACTACACAATCTTTTTCTTTGGCGGTACTTAACGCCATGTTTTTTTTTTCTTTTTAGGATAAATCTATAGCATTTTTATAAGGTTTGTTATTTATTTTATTTTAGTTTTATTTTCACTTGTCATACAACAAATACTATAACGTTGTATTAACATTTTTACAATTAGATACAAATATGGTGTTTAAGATAACATAGGGTATTTGCTCAAGTATGACTACAAATATGGTGTTTAAGATAACATAGGGTATTTGTTCAAGTATGACTATAAATATGTAATTGATATAAACATGAAAGTCATGCAATATATCTAATTACATCTAACTAATAGGAAGGCAATGTTATAATACATAAATGATATGCAATCCTCAAAAGAAGCATCCACCCACATACATGGTTTATAATAATTAATTACATCATAAAGCAAATCCACCTATCAACCAAAAGCAATCATGTAGGGTGACCAATACAAGGTTCAAAAATATAGAATATGGTCCACCAAGAGAATACCTAGGAAAGATAATTTCCATAGATCATAAGAAAATTCTATTGTTGGAGATTATTTTGGTTGCACAAACCATTATCTATAGATTAGAAGAAAATCCAATGATTATTTTGAAGAAGTAATAATAACCAAAGTCCAATAGAATCAAACGCAATTAGCTCAACTAGTTAGATTCCTCAACTTTCAAGGAGGAAACCAAGGTTCAAATCTTACCACCATGTGGTCGTGATGTAGTATAGTGGAGCCTCTTTCAATCCCATATAACCCATTCAAAAAACAAAATAAAACAAAAAACAAAGTCCAAAAGATATAAAACCTTCGGAGTCCTTTTGGAAATAACTATTTTCCAAACTTGCATCTCCAAATATATGATCCTTCTACATCTCACTCATAAATTTAGACTTTTAAAGCTTTGTCTTTCTACTTATCCGATATAACTCTCACTATTAGAACTTTCTTAGCTAATGTACAAAGTAAAAAGTATTTAATAAAATATAAAGGTAATACAACTTGATGATTACCACGATAAATTTAGGCAGGAGTTGGAAATAACTATCCTTCCAAACTTGCGCCTCCAAATATTTTTATGTCGATGATCCTTCTTAATCGTAAATTTAGAATTTTAAAGCTGTCTTTCTAATACTTACCAATGTATCTACCCTAGGTAATATACAAAGTAAAATACATTTAACAAAATATCATTTCAACATATTTGTTTTCAACTGAATTTGAATTTAAAAGTCCGTTAAAAGAAATTCAACCTATATGAAATAGCTTTTCCCTTGTATCATCCTCTAGTTCAAGTTTAAGCAAACATAAAACCCATAACTAGGAGCCGAGGCCTAAGATCGCAAAGGAAACTCATAAAATAAACATTGCTCTAACAATCTGACTCTCCACCAAAATACAGAGATTACCATACTAAGTTAATGCTGTGCTTAAGGTTCACTTTTAGATAGAGATCCATAAGATAGGTTAATCCTAGTAAATTGACCATTGCACAACAGAACTAGTGGTGCCATTTAAAAAGTGGGCCACAAAAAGATAATAACAGAATTTCTGCATGATAAAATTGGCTCTTCATTGTTGGCTTGATTTTTTTGTCATGTTTCAAAGCTGACAAAATTTGTTATGACCTCCCAACTGGGAGACTAATAGTAGGTCAAAAATTCAAGCAAGCAATTAAGCTTAGCTTGGCAACAAAACTACCTATAAATTGGAGGATTCCAAGTTATTTCCATGGCCATATTTTAATCTCACCTGAGCTTTTTGTGAGAGTCTTCTGTAATTTATATTCCAAGCCATCAATGAAAAAATAAATAGTACAATTTGTACCCAAAATAATTGTGTTCTCTGCAAGCTAGTTTCCAAGCTTTAAACAACCATGTGATTTATGTGATATGGTATTAAACTTCAACATGGTATCAAAGTGGGTATCTTGATGAGCTAGCTCCAGTTACAACATTCGAAAAAGAAGGAAGCTTCGTTGCTTGCACTAGGTTGAGAATGAACAAAGTCTATCTTTCAAAATTCCAAACGTGTGTTCTTAATTTGGCACAAATATGTATTCAATTTGCCCAGAAAAAGAAATTGTCTGCTCTTTAAAGATTTATTGTGGGCAATCTTCTCATGGTGAATGAAAAAAATATTAGTTGCCCATTCAAAATGAGGTATTAAAAGGAAGTAAAGGGGGTCTCTAATGCTGTCCCATTGTTTGGTATTTAAGAAGCCCTTACTCCAAGAGTCTTGCAAGTCTCCAACATATTAGCAATATTTCATTGTATTTATTAAGGATCTGAATTTAAAGGACATCATAATTTTTGGATCATTCCTTTCATGTTATACTTGTCCTACGACAACTCATCCACATAACCATTCTGTTGGAAAGAAAGAAAAAAGGGGGGCTCCTTGTTGTACCTAGAAATAAACAAAAAATGGGGAGAACCTTTGCCTTTTGTTTCGGCAAATAAGCCGGCTCATGAGCCATTGGTTTTAAAATACTAAAAATTTTAGCTTTCACCAAATTGCTTCCAAACTTACACAACGCCTCCCCACTGTCAGCTTTGCACTTTATGCAATGAAAAATCATTAGTGATGATTGACTTTTCCATTTCTTGTTTAAATTACTGGAAGATACACTCAAATGAGAACTCTCTCCAATATTCTTGTTTTCCATCAATTGGATGTAGAACCAATCTTCCCAGTCCCATCGCAACTTCAGCAAATAATACCACAGTTGCATATTCAGACTGTAGCTTCCCTTTCATTGGGTATATTATCCACAGTGATGACTACATCACCCAATTCCAGATAAGGCAGCTTCTTCCCACAATGGCTTCTCTTACGGCCAATGCCTCCTAATAAAGCTGTCAAAATGCAATCTTCCAGCTCACCCTGGACACACGCAAGATTACTCAAAGTTGACACCCCAAAGTGCCGATGTTTCATTGCATGTATTTGTATCAAGATGCAATGATCCAATGATAGTTCTCAATGCTCAGACAACAACTTGTTGGGTTGTCCACCAAGAGGCGATCTTCCTTCAACTGAGATGATCTACACAACATCAATCTTCATTATATATTCAGGGGACAAACACTCAACATCTGACAGTAACAAGTTTTAATCTTCTCTCCATTATTTGGCAGCAAGTGTTCATCATCGACAACTCAACTTCCTGGACCTAGATTACTGCTTATCTGCTAAACACAAAATGTCAAAAAGCAATAATGGCGTATGCCATATCTATAGAGCAGCAGTCATTTTTGGCTTTGGCTTGCCAAATATCATGGTCATCCGGTATCGTCACCACACTTACTAATTTGACTCAACCACATGTTCTATGAGATTTACAGGTGTGAAGTTTTGATGAGTACTATCAACAACAGACATACATCTTGGACTTATGGATCAAAGACAGACACATCCAACAGAGCCTCACGCTGATGCTATCTTTGCTCCATGCTCTTCTTAGTTTTCAACCACCAAACAGCCACATTACACTATAATGGCAGCTATTGAACCAAGAGAGGTATACGGAGCAGATACTTGTGCATGGTCTGAAAAACTACAAAGGAGGCAAATTTGTTAGGCCCATAATGATCACAATGGTTGCTTGTTAAGGCCATGGATTCCTAGCCAACTTTTTTTTTTTGAGCATAATTGATTTGTTTTTATCGCTGGTCAGTAATCATGCCACCAGAATACAAATCCACCACATGACAAGACTTGAGGAACTATTACTTGTTGTAACATTCATGTCTGCGCCCAACCTGCCATATGGCTTTCATTCAACTTGTCACTGCGAATAAGTGAGATGTAATGCCTTACAGTGGGGTTCTTGACATTGTATGCTTCTTAGAGTGAGGAGGTAGCAAGGATGCTATTGTGGATTTAATGTTTGCGCCCATTTTCTGGAACTCGCTTACTATTGAGCATTTTGTTTTGACCTGTCAGCTTCCAGGCGCACTTCCTGATCTATTTGCTGGAACTCGTTTACTATTGAGCATTTTCATTTGACCTTTCAGCTTCCGGGTACACTTCCTGATCTATACGGAGTTTGTTTGACCTCCAGCTTTTTCCACTTTGCTCAGAGTTCCAAGAAATCCATTTTGATAAAACTTGTATCAATATTTAATATTATTTTATGCCTCTATTCTCTGTTTCTTTTCTGCAGATTTCATTAATCCTCAACTATAAAATCCCAAGGGGCATCATTAAGCATGGAAGCCTGTTGTAGCTTCTTCTTCTTTTTTAAATTAATTATTTTCTACGAACTTTCAAAATATTCTTTGTTTCAGCACATCTGCATTTAAAAGATAAAATAGCTTTACCAATCATCATTCCCAAGGATGTAACATTAAACAGCTCAAACTTCTACACCAATAATTCCTATATGGAGGACCTTTTACAAAGTAGAGAGTTGAACTGCGTCACAATGGGGGCAGAGATTGAAACTGAAGAAGACAAAGACAATGGCAAATCGCTCAACCAAGTTGATGAAGCTCGAGTTTGATTGGTATGTTAAGTCTCCAATGATATTCTGCAAAAAGCTTGGAAGAAGTTTGAGGAACACAATTGGCAAACAAAATGTCATTCCAAGGGCACCAATTGGAGAATCAGCTCATGTCTTTTAATACAAAGGATTTTCTTCCTATCAAAGATTTCATTGCTTAAGTTAAACAATTACTTATCCAACTCAACTACTACAAATTCAAAAGGACTGATGAGCAATTAATTTATCTTTTCCTCCCTAAATTGAAAGGACCTTATTCTATCTTTGTTTCTACTTGCTATTCTACTCGTGATGCTCTTGGAGATGGATGCTTTTAAGATGCCTAAATAGTTTTCGTCACCAATTAACTTGTGAACATAATAAGCTCCTATACATTGGCACTCTTGTGAATCCAAGTTCAAGGAACAAAACCTTGATAGCCAAACTGGAAAAAGCAGCAAAACAACATCCCACCCAATATTCCAAATAGCATCATCAAAATCAAGGATCCCATTTACCACATGGGAAGAAATTAAATTTTGGTTCAATGAGGGGAGAAGTTCACTTGTTCTTATGGCAGTATTCCAAGTCATGAGGAATCTTCTTGTCGTAAGAGGATGGAAGCACTAGAAGCAGCATTAGAAGCACAACATCAGATTGGACCCACCTTATTCCTCTCAAGTCAATAGAGGACATGCTCTTTTTGCCACTACTATATCTGATCCAGCACCCATAAAGATTTCAAGCGCTTCTCACTTATTTGCTCGATTGCATTCATTTTCTTGTACTTCTACAAAGTTAGTTTTTGAAAATCCAATATTTGAGGCTAATTTGGATGGACATGATTTAGCTTCCATGGATACTCACACTTTATCTCAGGTTTCCACCTTCTCAAAGACCAATTCTGAACTCGGTTCCTTTAAGAAATACACAAGAAGTATTGGATCAAAGTTCCTTCACAAAATGTGCTACAGTGGTGGTGGCCTTAGCAAACACGGTCAAGGCATTAATACACCAATTCAGCCTGCATTTCATCCATTTCGACTAGGAATTGATTACAAAAATAGGACCATCTCACAACTTGATGTTAATGTACCTGATCTCAGTATTTTGTGCCACCAGCTCCTCCTACACCATCCAGCATTTCAAGAGATAGAAAACCATCCAACCCCATTGCAGATGTGCATCTCTGCTCTGTTTCCAAGACTTGACAAAGTTGTCCTTCATGGCAACATATCTTTTCACCTTTTCAACATCAAAAACAGAGGTAGACATTACTGGCTTCCATTCCAACAGTCAAGATCTCTGGTAGATGGTCTGATCTACAATCGTAGCAATACCTGCAATGTACTTTGCAGGACTCTTATACCTATTTTGTATCAATGTCTCTGGTCAGATAGTTGATTTGTACCTTGTTCCATATTTTCATCTATGTTCATTTTCTGTGTGAAGGAAGTTGCAATTAAGAGGGGATGATGTGTACTTTCTCTTTCCGTTCCCTGCTTTGTAATTTCTCTTTCCCCCCAAGTTATGCATTAGAGGGGATGGTGGTACATGATTTTTTGTAATATTCGAAAGTAAACTGACCATTTCACAACAAAACTAGTGATCCCATTCAAAAAGTGGTACACAAAAAGCGAATAATGGAACTTCTACATAATAAAATTGGCTCTTCATTGTTGGTGTACTCAATTTTTTGTCATATTGACAAAATTTGTTGTGGGAACCAAATTTGTTGTTAGGCCAAAAATTCAAGCAAGCCATTAAGTTTAACTTCATAACAACTCTTCCTATAAATTGGAGGATTACAAGCTGTTTCGATGGCCATATTTTAATCTCCCCTGCACCTTCCGTGATAGTCTTCTGTAGCTTATATTCCAAGCCATCAATGGAAAATTAATTAAAGTGATACATCTTGTACCCAACATCAATGTGTTCTCTGTGGGCTAGTTTCAAAGGTTTAAACAATTATGCGATTATGTGACATGGTACTGAACTCCGGAATTCATGTCTTTTCAATTGTGTTGTATGAGTATGTCATTGTGAAATATTAAGATTTGGTGCAGGTCCTCAAGTTTATGCCATCTTTCATCTTAGCACTAGTCCTTACATCCATGTTTCTCCACCATGTGCAAACTTCCTCTTTTTTTACTATACTAGGTATAGCTTACATTCATCACTGTGACATAGACCCAATTAACCACATTTGAAGTAACACAAGAACCTGCCAAGCACAAATTTGGTGTCACGTTCCTTTGCATGGATTATAATTATTTATTTCATCATTTGAATGCATTTGAATGTAGAAAATTCTACAGTGTTATTATCTCATCCTCAAGGAAAGCATACCTTTTAATAAACTCTTCCTCTATGTCTAAATTGCTTCAGCACATCACCAATCTCTGCTAATGCTCATTACATATCTAGAATAGGCATTCCAAGTTTGCCTACTAACTTCTATATATAATCTATCATACTACTTCCTATGTATGGTACCTTGAAAATATGATAGGTCACAGTCTAATTCCTTGTAGAAAATATATGGGGAAAATTCCTATGTATGGTACCTTGAAAATATGATAGGTCACAGTCGAATTCCTTGTAGAAAATATATGGGGTAAATTTTGGTAAATTACAACATAATTCCTAATAACAGATGACACTCAAAGATAAAAAATTTCTAGTCAAATGATGCATGTCAGTATAAGGTTGGCTGCGATTGAAAATATAAATTCAGATAACTTAGAACATCATAAAACCAGAATGATATGCCTAAGAGACCTCAAAGAACAGAATACAAGATTGCATAAAAACTGTATCAAATGTTAAATCATTTTAGCATCAAGGTTGATAAGGAAATATAAAATGAAATGAATGCCAGTTTTTTCTATAGGAAAGAAAGAGAAGAATGGCAAATGGGAAAGGTGTTTATTTGACATAAAATATATAATTAAAGTGATGCCTGATAGAAACAGCCATCATTCCAGATAAGCCAGAGAGGATAAGGAAATTGTTCATTATAAGACTCATCATTGGGGTCAAAATCTAACATCATGGTCCAAAGCAATTAAGATAGTCACAAAATAAACAAATTAAATAAGACAAACTGTTCAAAACAGGTTTATGGAGACTTTCGATACAGCATTAAGAGTTACCTTAATAAGTGCCCTACTTATCTCCGAGCTCACGTACAAAATTCAAATGACAGGGAAGTCGAGCAACAACTGTACATGCAAGGTAGATGATTGAATAATATACAACATAGAGTTGTTACTGTACGTATTCCCTTGCATATCACTTCCTATAGAACTGATCTAAGAACATCATCTGGACAAGTGACGGCCAGCAACAGATCACACACTTTACAGTAACATCTAAAAAATATATATACACTAAAACCATAGAGACAAAGCCACAAAGGATTATATTGACCTTATAAACCACTTGCAATATACATCTTCATTAGCAGCACTAACCTAATAGTGTGACTACTCAATTCATGCTATCAAAAATGTCGAGAAATGAAGAAAAAATTCATTGATCAAGCAAAGATCCTTTTCTAATGGCAGAAAAAAATAGATAAGAATGTTCTAAAATTATGCTTTGAAGAAACATTTAAATCTAACTCTACGTTTTTTCATTCCCCAGTTTATCAAATCTTCTGAAAAAGAATATCCCTTCATCCACTGTAATGTCTTACTTCTCAGTATTCTGAAAATAATATATCTGCTCAAGGTCCATAAAATATGAACATCTTGCTTTAGTCATCAAGAAAAAAGCAATCTCTACAAATAAAATTCCGATAAGAAATCGAGTTACGCGGCCAAGTTGATTGTAAATGACACGTATGGATAAGTGTCCACTTCACCTCCAGCAAGACCCGTCATCCCATCATCACCTTCAGATTTCCAGTAGTAACTACAGGAGAGTAGAAAACAATTTTCAGATGATAAGCCCGTGAAGAATACATAATAAGCATAGGACCTTGAAGACTTCACAAACATTGTTTTCTATGTGACTAAAAATAAAAATATGATTATCTTCTTACCTATTTTGACCACCAGACAAACGTTCAAGAAAGGAGCGGACTTTCTTTTCACTTTTCGGAGATGGAGCTAACACAGCAGCCTGAAATGCAAACATGGTTCAGTAGAAGGAAACAAATCTTGTATCAAAACTTAGCTCTTCACGAATGATGTAAGGTATTTCGATTTTTTCCTACCAAGAATGAAGGTGGTAGGCCATATCTCAAAATGCTTTCTGTAAAGAGGCGCACTGCACACAGATGCATCCAGGAGCTGAAAACCTGCACATAAAAGATTGGGTATCACTACATATCATTCAATATGGTCATTTTTCAACACACCAATTCTTGTATAAAGAGAGATGCACCCTTGATTGTAAAAAGCATGAGTAATGGATGCAATGTTATAGACTCATCTCTTGTCAAAGATTGCTTGCATTGTACTCTACTTTCTGAGCAATAAAATCATTCTGCTATTTTGCTTATATTTTCGTGTTCTGGTTTGTTATAGTCTGTTATTTCTGAATTGCATTTTTTCTTGATCTTCATTAACTCGAAATTATGAGTTTTGGAATAGTTGAAATTTTGAGTTTCAGATCAGTGGTATTAGAGCAGTCTATCTTTTGAGTGTATGTCCATAAACACAAGATCAAGATATCGAAAGTTTGGGTGTCAGACACATGATCTCTTTGATTACCTCCCTTGTCATTCCAAACGATCTCAGGCAAGAACTAGAATGGACAACATCAAGACAGTCAATCCTTTCACAGAGATGTTGAACGAAGCCCTCGTGAAACAGAGGAATAAGATGATGGACCAATTTGCTCAAATTCTTCAACAACTCCTTGTTGCCACTTCTGCAACCTCCTCCGCATAGCCTCTCACTGCCCTAGCACCATTCAGTGCTCCCACACCTTTTAAGGTGCAGGTGAATTTTGATAGTCCTACTTCTGAAGGAAAAATTAATGCTGATGCGCTAGAAAATCAGTAAGATCAATTATCTTCATACTTCTCTGTAAATAAATTCACCGACAGTGAGAAAATCACTTTTGCACTCTTGAAAGCTTCACATGTGACAAGACCATCAAGGAAGAATATTATCCCATGGGAGCCTATGAAGACCAATACATGTGATGGCAACAATTGCATCAAGGTAAAGACCAATCTGTTCAAGATTATACTAATGCTTTCCACTCCATGGCAGCAAAGCTAGGTATTCAAGATACCAAAAGGCATTGAATCCTTAAGTACCACAATGGGCTGCAATGGTACATTCGAGAGGACATGGACCTCTTAAAATTCAAGACATTGGGAGAGGCATATAAACTTGCTGTCAAATTGGAATCAAAGCACAAAAACAAAAATAGAAAAGGAGAAAATAACAAAAACCGGAACACTAAATACCAACCAAAGAAAGGCAAGAGTGACTCTCCAAGAATCAGGATAGAGGGGGTCAGCCCCAATATTAGAATTGGAAGCAAAAAGAAGACTCAAGAAAAGAACTCCTCGAAGACCAAGAGTGGCAAATGATGCGATTATCACAAGGGCAACTGAAATTCGGGGGAGGCGTGTCGAGCAATTCAGTCAGTGTTTACTAAGACACAACCCTCTACATCCACTGCACCACTGCCTCCACCTCCATAGGCTGAGGATAGAGGGAAGTGAGACCAAATGTGACCTTTGCCACCACACATGTTGCACACAAGGAGTCACGAGAGGAGGAATACCTGTTTAACTCACAAATGGAGATCAAGGGTAAGCCATTACATTTCATTGTTGATAGTGGGAGTCAAAAGAATCCAATTTCAGCTTAGATGGTGAAGAATTTGAGTCTACCTATCACACCACATCCACAACCATATACTATTGGATCCTTACAAAAGGGGAGAGACATTTGTCACTCAACAATGTCTCCTCTCTTATGCCATCAAAACCTTCAAAGATGAAGGTTTGTGTAATGTTGTGCCCTTGATGTTTGTGATGTGATTTTGGGCCAACCATTTATGTGAAGAGGCACGGTGTATGAATCTAGGACCTAAAGTGTCATCATCACTATTGGAGGCCAGTGCTTCAAGACACCAAAGGTATCTCCTACTACCTCTATTTCCTTAATCAGTGCTAAACAATGCACAAAGATGATAGCCAAACAAGAAAATTCATTCTATTGACCACCAAGTTGCAAAGTAGGAGCACTGTCACTACATCAATTGTAGGCCTTGCACAGTAGAAGCAAATGGACCAGATTGTAGCAGAATATGATGACTTGTTCAAGTCACCAACTAGGGTTCCACTTCATTGTGAGGTAAAGCATTCCATTGATTTAGTTCCCGGTTCTCATTTGCCTAAGCGCTTGTTTATCACAAATCAATCCTTGAAAAGGATGATATTAGGAGGCGAATCCAAGAATTGATTCAAAAGGGGCTCATCAGACCAAGTGCTTCACCATGTGGCAGTCCAATTATCTTGGCTTCAAAGGAAGATGGAATGTGAAGACTCTTTCTTGACTATGGAGCTTTGAATAAAATCACTATGAAAAACCACCATCCTCTCCCTCGAATATATGACTTGCTAGACCAGCTCCATGGTGCAAATTTCTTCACCAAAACTGATCTCGAATCCGACTATCACAAATACACATAGAGCCCACTGATGTATGGAAGACTGCATTCAAATCCGAGGACGTTTATTTGAGTGTATGGTTTTGCCTTTTCGCTTGACCAATGCACTTGCCACATTCATGAGGATGATGGATGACATCCTATGTCCCTATACCAACTCATTTGTGGTTGTCTACTTAGATGACATTCTCATCTATAGTAAGACATGGGAGGAACATCTACAACATGTTTAATAGGTACTTTAGATTCTTCAAAGACACAAGCTATATGTTAATTTGGAGAAGTGCTCATTTGGCATGATGAAGATTCAGTACCTTGGGTATATTGTTCACAAAGAGGGAGTCCATTTTGATCCTGAGAAGATTTAGGTGATTAGAGATTGGCCTACCCCAAAGACTCTAATAGAGCTTCGTAGCTTTTTGGGTCTTGCCAATTTCTATCAAGATTTGTATTGGGTTTCTCACTAATTGCTTGGCCACTACACCAAGTGACCAAAGGAGGTGCCAAATCCAAGTTCCATTTGGGAGATGAATCACAAAGGGCATTTGAGCGGTTGAAGGACCAATTATGTTCAACTCCTACAGTTCCCCTACCTGATTTGCATCAACCTTTTGAGGTAATGACTGATGCATCAGAGTACGCATTGGGAGTTGTTCTCACACAACATGGGCATCCAATTGCCTATCATAGTGAAACATCATGAAGCAATTCGAAAATACCCCACACATGACAACAAGCTCTATGCCACTGTCCAAGCATGTAAACAGTGGAAGCACTACATCTTGGGGACAAAGAAACCATCATCCACACAGATGAAAAATCGCCAAAAATCCCAATTTTTGCCAGTTCCGCTTCCAATTTGCCCTTGCTGACAAAATCTGCATCAGAATCCGTGATTCTGAAAAAATCGGAAAATATCGCAAATTGCGATTTTTTGCCTAAATAATTGGCCGCAGCAACATGGGTTGGGGAAAGGGCATAAATACCTTGTTTTTTTCATTTTGTTTGTTCCAAACTGGAGAGAGGTCTACCTACCTACTACCACACCAAACAAAACACTAAAGCGCATCTTAACAGCGGATTTTTTGCAGTTTGAAGGAATCCAGCAGCCACCAACGGCAATGCTATACATTATTAACTGATGAAATTCTCCATAAAAAGATGCTGAACTATCAGTCCAAACTTATTGCTCAATTTTTGTTATCCTAGAAAGCAAAAATCGGTGGGCAGAATGAAACTAACTGTTACACAAAGCCTAAGACACCTTGCAAAAGACAAATTTGGAAGCCTAATATCAAAAACACCTTTACAGATTTTTGTAACATTACTATGTAAAATTTGTTTGAGATCTAAAAGAAGGTTGGGGATTTCATTTTTCAATATGCTTGTATATAGGAGTAATATTTAAAAGCACAAGTGATTATTTGTTCTATAGGTTCATTAGACCACATGGGTCTTAAGAGATAGTAAAAAGTTAAAACCAATCACAATCATCATTTAAGTTAATTTGTTGGTGTTTTATTCAGCCTATGAGTTGTTGAAGTCCCAAATTAGTAATTGCGGCATTCTTTCTGCACCAAAATGCAAACAAGGAGAAAATTTCAGTTCAGACAGTGAAGGTATCAAGGGTACACGCGAAGGGCACTGCCCCTTCACCCCACAAGGGGCGCTGCCCCTTGACCTTGCAAGGGGGCTCCCACACCCTTGAACCCCGGCACAGGTGGCAACGGCCGTTAGTAGCCAAGGCACAAGAAGAGGCATGGGCACAGCAACAAAGAGAGACTAAAGCTTTTTCTAGGGCAAAGGGCAAAGGCATTCAAAGATCTTAGGGCATTGTATTTTTCATGACACATAACACATTTTGTATTTTGTACCTTTTTTATATTATAAGCTATACAAGAATATTTGAATTTTGGACGCATTAAAATTTCTTTATTTAAGATGTGTTTTGTCACTTTCATGTGCAGTTTAAGGCTTTAACCTCGTATCACTTGCCACTTTAATGTGTAGTTTAAGCTTGTATCACTTACAATATTAATATTTGATTTGCATAATGTTAATTCATAGTGATATGCATGTATAAAACTTTTTTTCAATGAAACATTTGGATTTTCTTCGAATTTTTATTTTGACAATTCCCGATTTTTCCTATTCTTTTTCCAGCCAATTCCGGTACGATTCCGACATTCTCAACTATGATTCAAACACAAAGTAAGCTAACAAAAGAAAGACATCAAAAATTGGACCACATATCTACAGCAATTCCATTTGATCATGAAGCATAGGAAAGGGATTGCCAATTCTGCAGCAAATTGTTTCAGCCGTCCTCCAATCATGGCACTCACCACCATGATTCCTGTGGCCATGATACTTCCAATTCGTCCACCTTGTATGAAGCAGATTATGATTTTGCAAATACATACCAAGATCTTCGTGTGGGTAAGCATGTTTCTGATTTTTATTTGCAAGATAACCTCCTCTGCCACATGGGGCATATTTGTGTACCAACTAGAGGGCGCTCAAAGATGATTTGGGAAACACACTTCAGCAAAGTAACAGGTCACTTTGGGGTGGAAAAAATGTTGGCAGTAATTCAAAGTACTTCTATTGGCCTAAGATGAGGAACGATGTCAAGAGGTACATCAAGTCATGTACTCCCTGCGTTGTTGCCAAACCAACCAATAAGAAGCAGGGACTGTATACACCATTGCCAGTGCCATCTAAGCCTTAGGAATCTATCTCCATTGATTTCCTCTCAGGTTTTCCCACATCTAATCATGGTAATGATTGTGTTTTTGTAGTAGTTGATCGTTTTTCAAAAATGGCTTCAGGATTCCTTGTAAGAAATCCATTTTAGCTTAGGAGAATACTAAGCTTTATTTTAGTCATGTGTGGCTCAACTTTGGCTTGCCAAAGTCCATTGTATCTGACAGGGATAGTAGATTTTTGAGTATTTTTTGGTCCACCCTATGGAGCATGATGGACACCAAATTGACCATGTCCACAACCTTCCATCCTCACTGATGGCCAAAAAAAAGTTGTGAATCAATTGATTGTGCATCTTCTTCAAATGTACAATTCGAGGATCCACGCACATGGGACGAGAGCCTCCCCTCCATTCAGCGTGGGTATTATCAAGCTCTGCATAGTTGTACCAAGAAAAGCCCATTTCATGTATGTTTTGGGTTTCAACCCTTGGCACCCACTAATGTAGCTCTCCCAGTGCAACCCATGGAGTACTCACCTCATGGACAAAAAGAAACAAAAAAGGTCAGCACAATTTGTGGAACAAATTCAGCACATCCAGCAACAGGCCCGTGACCTCTTGCCATGACCAACATCGGGTCCAACATCAATTCAAGGTTGGAGATAAGGTATTATTATGTCTTCAGAAAGAGAGACTTGTAGAACCCCATAGGAAGATCAAACCTCTTCGCTATGGACCATACACCATCACCAAGAAGGAGGGAGACAATGCCTTTGAGTTGAATCTTCCATCTTATCTTGGTTTGCATCCAATCTTCAATGTTGAACTTCTTAGGCCTTATCATCCACCTCTGTCGAACACTTTTGTAGTAAGTAGAACAGTTGGACATTGAAGAACTCCATCCAAACAGTTTAGCACTAGCGAAGGAGGATCAAATTGTTGACACATGGACTAAGACCACCAACAGGCAGTCTATTCAGATGTATAGAGTGGTCAAGTCAGGACAACTTGATCACAAACGGGAATGGCTCACCAAAAATCAGATAAAGTAACAATTTCCACACCTGATGTCAAAAGTTGACGCAATGGGGACCAATGCTTTTCAAGGGAGATGAATGATCTAGGCATGTGTCCTTTTGGGGGGATGGCTTTACGGCTGAAAATGCTTGAAAATCTATTTTTTTGATCCTAACCACACTGTTAGGGGCATAAGTTTGTGCTCAAGACTCCATTTGATACATTCAAGAAGCATTGGAAAAATCAAAGAGAGAATAACAAATTTCAGCAGGCAACTCTGTCATAGACAGAGTTGTCGACACATTTGTGGAAAAACCGCACTGAAGGCCCTCAAAAATGCAAAACAAAATAGTCACTAAAAGTAGTAATTTTTTTTTTTTGGGATACACTTGATATTGTTTTTCTTGGTGATGGCGATGGCGATGACGAAGGCGGGAGCAAGTGTTGCAGGTTTGTCTTCAGGTCCTACAGGTGTTGCTGGGCCTACCGCAGGCCCACCAGGCGGGAATCTCGGGGAAGACCCAAACGGCGTGGTGAAACCGGCGGATGGCGATGGGAGCCGCTCTGAAACCGTTAGGGTTTCATCCTCTTCTCCTTCCAAAGCACCTCCGTGGTCTTCATCCTTTGCTGACAAAGTGCGGTCTTCATCCGGCACGTTTTCTTTTCAAACTCCTTTGCCCTTCTCTGTTACGGGCACTGAAGTTTCTTTCCCGAGTGAGGTTATGGAACCACTAATCTTCCAAGAGTCTCTCTCTCTTATTGGGAAATTTGTCGGTGCTCGACCTGATATGGAAACTATCTGCGAGTGGGCTCTATCCAAATGGTGGCTTTCGAGCAACTTGGAGTTAGTGGCTTTTCCCAGGGGATTTTTCATGATAAGGCTAAACAATGCCCTCGACACCCACCGCATCCTTACCGGAGGGCCATGGTTTTTCGGCCGCCGCAGCCTGTTTCTGCGGAGATGGTGGGAAGACTTTGACCCTGAAACTCAATCTATCAACATCGCACCGATTTGGGTCAAACTGCATGGGCTCCCCCCACAGTTCTTCTACAACGACGCACTCAAAGGCATCACTCAACCAATTGGAGATTTGGTCGCCATCGACCACCGCTACCCGAGCCGGAACCAGAATGACCTATGCTCGAGTTTGTGTCATGGCAAACCTGGACTCGGCTTTGCCTACCTGCATCGGTATCAACTACGGGAGCTACAGGAGACGCCAAGGAGTTGAGTACGAAAACAAGCCCGCCTTTTGCTTGGAGTGCAATACTCAGGGCCATCTGCTTTCTCAATGCCCTTCCCGGAAAAAAGAAATCCCCAGTGATTCGGGACGAAAGTCGGAGACTCAGATCCAGAATATCCAGAAAAGGCTAATGCCCGAGGTCATGGCCGATCTGCAGGCCCTCCTAAGACCTCTGCTTCAGATCCAGTCAAACCCAACAAGGTTAGCGCTCTGCCTCCTCAATCTAATCACTTTGCCCCCTTAAATAATCTTCATATTGGAGAGGACATTTCAGATGACCTACCCATAGATCTAACCATTGCATCCACACCCACTTTGATCCAGTCCCCTTTGTCCAAAGGAAAGTCTGCAATGACCTTTCCAAACTCACCCACCGATTCCGGTCCCTCACACCTTCCTCTTCCCTTCCCACCCCTCCCCCCACCACAGAGCCCCCTTTCCCAAACCCCTGAATCTGCTACCCTGTGCCAGCCTCCCCGCTCTTCATCCCCCCACCGGCCGACCCACAGGGACCGACTCCACCATCATCCACCAAATCTCCGACCCGTTGAAATCTCCCAATCCCGCACCCAAAGCGGACGTCAACAAAGATCGAGAGGAGGGGACGACCGACAAATGCAGAAAAACTTTCCAAAGCGATCGAGATCGAAATGGTCGACGGCACAGTGCCTACCATCTTGGGCCCCATTTCTGAACACTCCATCACAACTCACCAAGAGGAGGATGAAGCTAGACCCAAATTAACTCCGTCTCAAGGGAGAGGCAGAGGTCGCAAAGCAAACTCCAAATCGTCTCGATCAAGTTCGTCTCCTGGAATGTCAGAGGCCTCAACGGAACTACAAAACATAGAACTGTTAAAACAGTAAGAAAAAATCTAAAACCAAATATCATGTTCCTTCAAGAATCCAAATTAGATGAGAATAGCAGCACTCAAGTCTGCAAGTTAATATGGGAAAACAGCAATTTTGCCTTTTGTCCCTCCACAGGGGCATCCGGGGGTCTCCTCTGTTTATGGGACCCGACAACCATTGAAGGGAGAGTTCTTTCAGTCTCAGATAGAACCATCAACATTCTGTTTACTAATAAAGACACTCACCTCCAGTGGATCACCACCAATGTTTATGGACCTAACAGTCCTATTAACAGAAGATTGTTGTGGGATAACATTTCTGCAATGCGTAACAACTTTGTAGAATTTCCATGGATGCTCTATGGCGATTTCAATTCTCCCCTCCATTTGTTTGATAAACAAGGAGGTAATCCGATCACCAGCAGCTGCATTGAAGACTTCAGCGAATTTGTCAACCACAACGAGCTAATGGACGTGCCGCTCCAAGGGTCCAACTACACATGGAGCAACAGACGAGCGGGAATCCATCACATCCAAATCCGGCTTGACAGATTCCTCGTATCCAAAGAACTCATTCCGGTTTTGGGCGATGCCAGGCTTCATAGCCACCCTAAAATTGGCTCCGACCACAATCCCTTAATTCTGGATTGTTCCCGCCCCCACCAAATCTTCAAAACCCCTTTCAGGTTCGAAAAGATGTGGCTCACTCATCCAGATTTAGGCCAGTGTATTCGCCAATGGTGACAGCAAGACTTCTGTCCAAACCCTCTCACGAATCTGTTCCTCAAATTGAAAGCGGTCAAACTCAAGATGAAATGCTGGAACAGGGATGTCTTCAGCAACCTCTTTATCGAGAAAAAGCATCTGATGGATGAGCTGAAAAGGGTGGAAAATCTGATTCAGGGAGGAGATCTGAGGGCCGAGATTTTCCTTGAAGAAAAGAGCCTCCTTTCAAATTTTCACAACGCCTTGGCTAAGGAAGAGACTTCATCGGAGGCAAAAATCCGGAAACCTCCGGCTCAAAGAAGGAGACACCAACACGAAGTTTTTCCATGCTTCCACCATGCGTCACGGAGGCTCTAATAAAATCTCCGAGCTGACCAAGGCCGATGGTTCCATTGTCATCGACATCCAAGCAATCGGACAGGAAGTCGTTTGCCACTTCCAAGAAATCTTAGGTCCAAGCACCGATCGCCATCCTCGCACGTCAAGTTCTTTGCTGCGTGAACATCCCAAAGTTGGTGTCTAACATTGATAATGGAAAATTGCTTGAAAGCTTCACTGAAGAGGAGATCAAAGAAGCTCTGTTCGCAATGGTACCTGATAAGGCCCCCGGACCTGATGGCTTCCCACCCCGGATTTTTCAACATTTCTGGGATATTGTGGGCCAAGATGTCGTTGCTGCGGTTAAATTCTTCCAGAGAGCCAAAAAGATGCCAAGAGAAGCCAATTCCACTTTCATTGTTTTAATTCCCAAGTCCAATGATCGTGCTTCCCTTTTTGATTTCAGACCGATTAGTCTTTGCAGTGTCATTTACAAACTTATCACCAAAGTTATGGCAAATAGGTTGAAAGACATCCTTCCCTCCATCATCGATCAGTGCCAAGGGAGCTCGGTCAAAGGCAGATTCATTTCGGATGGAGTGATAATTGTCCACGAACTGGCCCATTCGGCATCAAAAAATAAAAAACCCAGCATGTTCCTTAAGCTTGACATGAACAAGGCTTTCGATCGGGTCTCCTGGAAATTCCTATTCGAAGTCCTGGAAAAGTTTGGGTTTCACAAAGAATGGATCAAGATGGTTCGCGAATGTGTCTCGACTGCTTGGTTCTCGGTTCTTATCAATGGTTCACCCGCAGGTTTCTTCCAAAGTTTCAAGGGCATCCGTCAAGGGGACCCTCTGTCCCCCTTTCTCTTCATCATTTTGGCCGAAACCCTTGGAAGAACCCTTTCACTGCCTCGCAACAGTGGTCTTGTTTCCGGGATCAAACCAGCCTCAACTTCCAAAGCCATATCCCATCAACAGTTTGTGGATGATACTATTCTATCCTCTAATGCTTCCGTCCCCGAAGCAAAAATCATTAAGAACATTCTTGATTCTTATGAAGAGGCGGCTGGTCAGAAAGTCAACTATCGCAAAAGCAAGCTATACTTTCTCAATACTCCCAATCACAGACAAAATAGGATTGTTGAGATCCTTGGGTGCAACATTGGGAGCCTTCCAACTACTTATCTTGGATTACCGCTTTTCCACGGCAGATCTGTCTCGGCTATGTGGAATCCTGTTTTAGATCGCCTCAAAAAGAAACTAGCGGGGTGGAAAAGCTCAATGCTCAGCCAGGCAGCCAAAGCCACTCTGGTTCAAGCTTGTCTTCAAAGCATTCCTGTTTTTTTCTTATCTATTTTCAAAGCTCCAGCTACCATCTGCCAAAAAATTGAACACGTTCAACGCAGATTCCTTTGGGCTGGAAACGAAAACAAGAACAAATTTTTGCTAGTCGCCTGGGACAGGGTCTGCTCCAAGAAAAAGGATGGAGGACTCGGATTCAGAGACATCAAGCGGATGAACTTGGCCCTCATTGCCAAGCAAGCCTGGAGACTTACCATCAATGAAAAAGTCACTTGGATTGATATCATTAAAGCTAAGTACCTCCACCAGTTGTCCTTTCTTGGAGAGCACAACCTCCCTATCGGATCCCATTTCTGGAATGGCGTAATCAAAACAAGGAAAATCATCATGGAAGGCTTAAGGTGGTGTCTAGGAACTGGAATGACCATCCGTTTCTGGGACGACCCGTGGATCCGTGATAAACCTCTCAGCCAAGATCCGCATCTTGCGCTTCTCAAGGCGACTACCGAAGCCACCTTTGGAGATAAGGTGTGCCACTTCATTAACCAAGGTCCTGCAAGACATGAATGGAAATACCTAGCTCTTAACGGGCCGGGCATATCACCGAGGCTCTCGGGCGATTACAAAACTTGTTGAGGACTTGCATCATCCCGAACTCTCACAAAGACGATTCCATGGTCCGGAACCTTGAAGAATCTGGAAATTTCACCGTCAAATCAGCCTACTACGATCAAGAAACTCCCACAGATGGTTGGGACTTATCAAATCAGGTCTGGGTCCCCAAGATCATTCCCAAGGTCAAATTCTTTTCCTGGTTGGCCATCCAAAACAGAATCCTCACCATTGACAACTTGATAATTAGGGGGTTACTCATTCCCAATTGGTGTATCCTGTGCAAAAACGCCTATGAGTCTACTTCGCATGTTTTTTTGGAATGCCCCTTTTCTCTTGCAGTTCTCAACCAGGTCCATAACACCTTTGACATCTCCACAGTCCTCCCGCAGTCCATTCCCCTCCTTTTTAAGCAATGGCCCCGGCCTTTCAAGAGCAACCAACTAAAATTCATGTGGCAAGCTTGCCTCCACCTTTACCTGTGGCAGATATGGCTCGAGAGAAACACCAGAATTTTCAAAAATCAAGTCACTAATATGAAGATTATCGTTGTCAAAATCATGACCCTTGCTGCGGAGAATGCCTTTCTTGTTTCGTCCTCAAAACCCCCCCCCTCCTGGCCTTGAATCAGACCTAACCAAACATTTCAATCTGTCTAACATATTTTCTGTTGACAGGTCCGTCATCAAGTGGGTCTTACCACCTACTGGGTGGCACAAGCTCAATTTCGATGGTGCGGCTAAAGGCAACCCAGGAGCGGTCGACGGAGGGGGAATCCTCAGAAATCACAGAGGAGAAATAATTTTGGCCTTTGCCCAAAACCTGGGAATTCAATCCAACAATATGGCAGAGGCGCGAGCCCTGTTCCAAAGTTTGATCCTCATGGAAGGGGGCCTTTGCCCAGAACCTGGGAATTCAATCCAACAATATGGCAGAGGCGCGGGCCCTGTTCCAAAGTTTGATCCTCATGGAAGGGCTGACCATCAATAAACTTATCATCGAAGGAGACTCGTTGCACTGTATTAACTGGCTCAATGGTACCACTAAGCCTCCTTGGGCCCTTGCTTCAATTTTCCAAGATTGCAAGGCCCTAATTGGCAATTACCCAGAATTAACCATTAAGCATCAATATCGGGAAGGAAACAAAGCTGCGGACTGGCTTGCAAACAAGGGAGTCGGCGAATCCGACATTCAAGTGTGGAGAGACTCCTTCCCCATTGGCCTAAGGAACGATCCTACAAGTTTCAATGTTTGCACAATGTGAGTTGTTGCTAGGGGATTGGTTTGGTATGCTGTTGAAACTTGTCGCGATATCGCGACACCCTTTCCTTCTCCTCCTTCGGCAAGGAAATTGAACATGTCGCGATATCGCGACACTTTTCACCTTTGGCCGCAAAAATGCAACATGTCGCGATATCGCGACACTTTCTTCTCCTGTAGGCGCAACGTTGCAACTTGTCGCGATATCGCGACACCTTTTTCTCCTGTGGACGCAACGTTGCAACTTGTCGCGATATCGCGACACCTTTTTCTCCTTTGGTCGCAACGTTGCAACTTGTCGCGATATCGCGACACTTTTTCTCGTTCGGCCGCAACGTTGCAACTTGTCGCGATATCGCGACACTTTTTCTCGTTCGGCCGGGATGTTGCAACATGTCGCGATATCGCGACACTTTTTTCTCCTTTGGTCGCGGCGGTACATCATGTCGCGATATCGCGACACCTTTTCTCATTCGGCCACGACGCTGCTACATGTCGCGATATCGCGACACCTTTTCTCTTCGGCCGCGATGCTGCAACATGTCGCGATATCGCGACACTTTTTCTCTTCGGCCGCGATGCTGCAACATGTCGCGATATCGCGACACTTTTTCTCTTCGGCCGCGATGTTGCAACATGTCGCGATATCGCGACACTTTTTCTCCTCGGCCGCGATGTTGCAACATGTCGCGATATCGCGACACTTTTTCTCCTCGGCCGCGATGTTGCAACATGTCGCGATATCGCGACACTTTTTCTCTTCGGCCGCGATGTTGCAACATGTCGCGATATCGCGACACTTTTTCGCTTCGGCCGCGATGTTGCAACATGTCGCGATATCGCGACACTTTTTCGCTTCGGCCGCGATGTTGCAACATGTCGCGATATCGCGACACTTTTTCGCTTCGGCCGCGATAATGCAACATGTCGCGATATCGCGACACTTTTTCGCTTCGGCAGCGATAATGCTACATGTTGCGATTTCGCGACACATTTTCTCTTTCGACTGGGATGTTGCAACTTGTCGCGATATCACGACACTTTTCTTTGGCCACAATAATGCAACATGTCGCAATATCGCGACACTTTTCTCTAACCGCGATAATGCAACATGTCGTGATATCGCGACATTTTTCCTCTTTGGCCGCGATAATGCAACATGTCGCGATATCGCGACACTTTTCCTCTTTGGTCGCGATAATTCAACATGTCGCGATATCGCGACACTTTTTCCTCATCTGGCCGCGACAATGCAACTTATCGCGATATCGCGACACTTTTTCTCCTTCGGCCACGGCGCTACTACTTGTCGCGATATCGCGACATCTTTTCTCTTTGGCCGCGATGTTGCAACTTTTGGCCGCGATGTTGCAACATGTCGCGATGTTGCAACTTTTGTTCCTTGGTCGCAATGTTGCAACATGTCGCGATTTCGCGACACTTTCTCTTCATCTGGCCGCGGCAATGCAACTTGTCGCGATATTGCGACACTTTTTCTCCTTCGGCCACGGCGTTGCAACATGTCGCGATATCGCGACATGTTTTCTCCTTGGCCGCGATGTTGCAACTTGTCGCGATATCGCGACACTTTTTCTCCTTTGGCGCGACATTGCTACATGTCGCGATATCGCGACACCTTTCAACTTGTCGCGATATCGCGGCACCTTTTCTCTTATAGCCGCGATGATGCAGCATGTCGCGATATCGCGACACTTTTCCTCCTGTGGCCGCGACAATGCAACATGTCGCGATATCGCGACATATTTTCTTCTTGAGCCTCGACGATTCAACTTGTCGCGATATCGCGACACCTTTCCTCCTCTAGCCGCGACGACGAAACTTGTCGCGATATCGCGACACCGACCTTTCAACACCCTTTCAACCAATCAAAAAAAAAAAGTAGTAATTTTTTGTTTTTAAATTTTTGTAGCCAAAATGCATCTCTAGACATGTTGACACATTAGTATAAGACAAAACACAAAAGGACAAGTCATATGTATGTAATTTTCAACTAAATGCACTTTGTAACTCATGGAAGGTGAATTACCACATTTTTATATGGGTGACCTTCTAACTCATGGAAGGTGAACCACTACATTTCCATGTGTAACCTTCCATATTCAATACGGTGGATTTCCAACACACCAATTCTTGTATAAAGAGAGATGCACCCGACTGTAAAAAGCATGAGTACTGGATGCAATGTTATAGCACCAAATCTCTTCAGATTTGCTTGCATTGTACTCTGTTGTCTATGCAAAAAAACAATTCTGCTATTTTGCTTATATACTCTTGTGTCCTGATTTGTTATGTCATTTCTGAATTGCTTTCTTTGTTGATCTTCCTTAACTCAAAATTCTAAGTTTCGGAGCATATTCCCTTTGAAACTTGCCCAGTTCACTTTTTTGCTACCTTGCACATGCCAAATCAGCCAATTACCAGCCAGCTTCTTGGCTGGACTATTTTTAAAGCTTTTTGAAGATCCAAACAGATGAATTTTGAGTTGAAATTTGGTAGGCACGCGGAAAATGATGAAAAGAACCTTTAACATAAAGTCCATCTTATTACAAGCTCTCAAAAGAGAGAAAATAAGAGTGTACAGTAGATTGAGTTTTGTCATTTTGAAGAGTCATACTAATATGGTTTAGGCTGAAATTTGCAACGTGTGTAGTCTTCTGTGTCCTCTCCCATAATGGAAAAGATCAGTCAAGGTGGACATCATTTGATATACTAATGCCCAAAGTACAACTCACTGGTCTTGAATTTTCTTTCCTATGGGGTCAGACGATTAATTCTGAGCATTCTTATTAATATTTAGAACCTCCCTCTGAAGTTCCACTGAAATTCAACTTCATTTGAAAAAATTATAGCCAAAAGATGATGCTGCCCTGCTTTGGAAGCTTGTCAAGTCACCATCATTTGCTTGTTCATCCTTGAAACCATCTTGTCATGCTTCTAAGCGACCTTCCATGGGTCCATTTGGATCAGTGATTTCAAGTCCACTTGCACTTTTGCATATCCCTCCCAGGATTACTTCTTTTCATGCATTTTTCCATCCACCAACATTTCTTGATATTGTTTTCTGGCTAAACTTCCTTTCTCATACAGTAATATTATTTTCCTGAGCACTTCAATATGACAACATGCTTCCAACTCATACTGTCATTGCTAGCCATTGCTTGTTTTGTTCAACATGCCAAGCTCTGTTTTTCTTCAGCCTGCAATGTTCTTTCCCAAAAGAATAGCATGACATGTTCTTTCCTGTCACCTCTAACTTGTAACAGACTCTGACTCTGTGAGCAATACTCATAGCCTTCTTCCTCGCTCTTGAATCAACAAGTCTCTCTGGGTCACAGCATGCTCCTAATTTTGCATGGGTAGCAATAATATAATCATTAGAGGATATGAATGATTACATGCAAAGTCTCAACCTGCTTACTTCATGCAGAAAAAAATTGTAGGTTGACAGATGACCACAACCATACCCCCAATATCTTTATATAACCATCATGAATCTCAAAAATTAAAACAAAGGTCATAAGTATATCTTGTACAATCATTGATTTTATTCAATACATGCTGTATAACTTTAACTCAACATAGACAAATGCATGTCACTATAACTGTTATCTATAAACTGTGACCAAGAACCAAACTCATAAGTTATGAATCCTTAACCAAAAGCTCAAAACAGAGGTTTCAACAAGGTACCCACTTTCTAAGTTGTTAATTCTCTATCTATCTCCCCCTCCATCCTGCCTCACCCCCCAACCTTTCCCCACACATCCACTGACCCAAACCCCAAATGGATTCGACCCCCAAAAATATGGATTTGGTATTTCAAAAGATGTGAGAATAGCAATACACCTCAGAAAATTAATAAATCTATGCTCAGTATTTGGAAGAGGGATACTTGTGATTTACAGTTTAGAACATTGATCTGTGATCATCAAAGGGAGATCCCACAAGGCTGTCAAAAGTCAAAACTACCACAGCATTGAAAGCAAGGATGTGCATTATAAGCAATTTTTGAGCAGCACAATGCACTCTAATGAAAATTTCATGACACCATCTGTATTGGAAAATTTAGTTAATTAGTCAACATGAACCATAGGACTCTCCATACCTCTCCATAACTAGCATAGCACCACTGTTGGAGAGCAGCCCTTGTGTTCTCCTGATCATTCAGTATCTGTTGCATCTCCTCTCTCCTCCTTGCTTGGGCTTCTGGGTCATATTCAAAATCACGAATCTGACATCCATAGAGTGTTTCAAAGATGAATTAGTATTACCCATCATCTCTAATAGAATATCTTCAGTTGCAACCAAAAACCATTCTATTATTTTTACAGAATAACATAGGTTTTCAAATTTGAAATTTATCTTCCCAAAAAAATGTAAATAATAGAAACTTGAATAACATCAATC
The DNA here is from genome assembly GCA_028583015.1 of Wollemia nobilis. Taxonomy (NCBI): domain Eukaryota; kingdom Viridiplantae; phylum Streptophyta; class Pinopsida; order Araucariales; family Araucariaceae; genus Wollemia; species Wollemia nobilis. Next base: position 11,315,782 of record JAQPPZ010001925.1, read on the forward strand.
CCATCTTATGCATTTGGTAGCAAAATAATGCACTTATCAATAAGGCTTACACAACAGAAGGATTGTTTAACACTTTACAGTCACAAGGAAGAAAAGGTCCTAGTTAGAGTTACGGACCTGAAATCCTTTTTCTCGTGCACTGATTTTGAAATTATCAGCCACTTTTCTGAATAAAGTAACACTGTAAAGAGCATTCTCATTGTCCTCGTGTAACTCCTTAGAAGACCTTGGTACCTACATATTTTCCAGTTCAAAAAATCTGCTCATATACAAGTTTATTCACTTAATAAAAACCCTGAATATCCCAAAAGAAGCTTCTAACTTCCTAGTAATGGTGTTCACCATAATCCTTTGAAAGAGAATACATAATCAGCCTTAAAATCAGGAAAGGAGTAGCCATCCTTGTAGTCAAACTAACATTTCAATCCACCAATCCATTACAAGTTCTAGAATACTGACTGTAATTCTAATACTCCTATTGAGAGTGCCATGACATTTGAGATGCAAGACAAGAATAAGAAGTTACATCTAGTAAAGATGAAATCCATTTCAATTAATCAAAATTAATTTCCAAAGCAATGCAAAGGAATGCTTTCAGAACCAATTCAAAGAAAAAAGAGGAATGCTTTCAGAAAATCAAAACGTTCATCAATTTGTGACCACATCTTGAAGCAACCAACCCTCCAATAACTCATGTCAAGGTGAACCACTGAAATAAAAATTTCAGGAAGTCCAACTTTCATTGACTGTTTAATATACCTTTATCTCCATGTAACATATTTTTCAATGTTTTTGTGTAATTGAAAGATTTTGTGTCTAATTCAAGTTGGACAATGAAGAGGACTAGAAAATGCACCTTCTAGATAAAATAATCTGAGTGCTTGTAGCATTATGGAAAGATACATTTACAAGACTAAAATTATTGCTTATGTTCACAAGCAAGGTTTGATGGCTACATAAACTCAGAAAAACACATATCAATGGCCACAATCCGATTGGATGCTCGCCCAGTCTCTTTAGATGGTAGGTGTTACCGTGTTACTGTTCTTTTAGGTTTCAGAATGTGTGATTCCCTCATCCACAAGTTAAAGAACTGATCCACTACACAAGGGAGACTTTATTCAAGGATATCACAAATATTGTCTGGATGGGAAGATAACAATCCTTGTCATGTGCCAGTTAAAGGATGAGAATAAGCAGTGATTTGATAATTCTGAATTGCCATATTGGATTCTATATCCATGGCAATGGAAGCAGTTAAGTGCAATGAGAGCATTCCTTTTCCTTTTTTTTTCCGTGTTTGGGGTGAAGGGGGGGCTAAAAAGTGTTTGAATAAAACTGAACTGGTTCAGTTTGGTTTGAACTAGGTTGGGCCAAACCCAAATACAATTTTTTCCACAAAGTGAATTGTTGAGGCACCAGATCTATCGCATCACTTTATTCTCCAGAGGGATTCATGGTAGAGAACTTTCCATCTAGACAAAGAAAGGCAGAAAAGTTTTTTCATGATCTTTCTGAACCAACTGTTAACAGAGCTGCTGTGCAAAATTCTTCATTTTCATATACCTACGTTGATCTCATCACTTCAAAATGATTCTTTAAGTCACAAGTAACTGAGTAGTTAAAACATGCAGTTTTTTCCTTGCTTCAAATAAAACTCCTGGGCCTGATGGTTTTATTGTCAAAGATAATTCACCAGTGGCTGTTGAGGAGTGCCGTGCATCTCAACAAGTTCTGTGGCAGCTTAATGTTAGTAACTTGATCCTTATTCCCAGTAAGGTAAATGCGGATGCACAAGATTATTTCAGAGGTGATTGTCCATTGGTTTCAGTCAATCATAAAAAAAATCAATTCCCTTCTCCAGCCAGCTTTGTTAATATCCAATAAAGGCCCATCTATTCATTAAAGTCGATAGGTCTAACAAATTTGATAAGAGCAACTTCAATTTATAATTATCATAATGTGCAAGTTTGGTTTTCATGAGCAGTGTTTAAGGTAGATCTAGATCTGCATTTCAAAGCTTGTTTCTGTGTTGATGATTTAACTAAAAACACCTATTTTTCAAGCAAATAGTGATCTTCAACAAGGGCATCTTTAGCTATGTTCCATGGGGTTTATGGGACAGGGATGACGCAAGATGACAGGGGTTTGGTCCCAAAATTGGGCACGGCTCAGGGATGGCTTATATATATATATATATATATATATATATATATATATATATATATATATATATATATTCCCAAATTGGATTTATTAAACAGAGATTATAAACATGTAACATAGTATAATGTAAAGCATAGGAAGTAGGAATAATGTAAAGCATAAAAAACAATGAAAATCAAGCATCCATGGACAAAATTCATGTAGCAATAAAATTTGAAAACCAAAGGCAATTAGGATTCTCAATTCAACCATAGTTCAAGTTCCAACTACGTAAACAAAATAAGAGTGAAACCAAAATCTTGTTAGGTATGAAGACAGTATAGGTCAGCTAGACGTCTGACCTGCCAGACGTCTAGGCAACAGGCCAGACGTCTGACCTGCTAGACATCTAGGCCAGACATCTGGGCAGCCTGACGTCAAGCCAAGCAGACGTCTAGGTAGACGACAGGAATGCGGAAGACGAACAGTCTTGGGAGCGGAAACGAACAGTCTTTTGGAGGCTTCCGTTGGAAGAGGAAACGAACAGTTTGGAGTCTTCCTTCTGCTCTATAAAAGGGACTTGACCCCTTGCATATGAGAGAGAGGTTGTTGAAAACGTTGAAAGACGTGGATGTAAATTTTGCTGAAAATAATAAAAGAGAAGTTGCCATTGCCCCGTGGTTTTTCCTGCACATTGCAGGTTTCCACGTAAATCTCTGTGTCACTTGTGTTACTGTTTCCGTGTTCTATATTTTTGTTATTGTGCTTCCTCTTGTAGGTGATAAATCTTGGAGTTTTTCCTAACATCCGGTATCAGAGCTAAGGTTTTGTGCGAGTGGGAGCTGCAACAATGACAAAAGGTGTAACCAAGTTCGAGATTGAGAAATTTGATGGCGGGAACTTCGCTCTATGGAAGATGAAGGTGGAGGATTTGTTGGTTCAGAATGACCAAGCTCAAGCCTTGGAAGGGGTCGCGAGTAAACCGAGCAGCATGAAAGATGAGGAGTGGGTAACGCTTGACAGGAAGGCGGTTTCTACAATCCGTCTCTGCCTAGCGGACTCCGTCTTGTTCAATGTAGCTGAAGAGAAGACCGCGGAAGCCCTTTGGCAAAAGCTTGAAAAGTTGTATGAAACAAAATCAGCAACTAACAAGGTTTTTCTGAAAAAGCAGCTTTATAGCTTGAGGATGAAGGAAAGTTCATCCGTGGTAGATCATTTGAATGAGTTTAATACTCTGATCAATAAACTGGTTTCAATTAATGTGAAGATGGAGGATGAAGATAGGGCTATCACCCTACTTTGTTCCCTCCCGGACACTTGGGATCATATGGTGATGACCATCAGTAATTCATCATCAGGAACTCTCAAATTTGATGATGTGGTAGCCGCTTTGTTGGCAGAAGAGTTGAGGCGAAAAACGTCTCTGGAACCCTCAACCAATGAAGCCCTATCCGTGAGAGGTCGATCGTTCGAGGGGAGTAAACAAGGTAGAAAGCAGTCCAGATCTAAGTCTAAAGGACGTAAGCAGAAAGGGAAGTGTTGGCATTGTGGGAAGCCAGGACACTCCAAGGACTGTTGGCAATTAAAGAATGGTGAAAAGCAAAATCAGCCATCGAGTGAGGCCGGTGCAGCAAATTCAGGAGAGACGGCAACATGTGAAGCCTTATGTATCGATAACAACGAGATCTGTTTTATATACCTGGGTTTTGGACTCGGGTGCATCCTTCCACATGTCTCCCCACAGAGACTGGTTTGACAAATATCAGCCATATTGTGGTGGAAAGGTCTATTTGGGTGATGATCATCCTTTAGAAATTGTGGGAAGAGGGGATATAAGGATCGGGTTGGACGATGGTAGAGAAAGGATGTTATGTGATGTGCGACATGTGCCCGATTTGAGGAAGAATTTGCTCTCAATCAAAATGATGGATAAGCTAGGGTATTCTGTCACCTTATGTAACAACTACTGCAAGATTACCAGAGGAGCTCTTGTAGTAGCAAAGGGAGAATCTTATGGGACTTTATACCGTTTATGCGGTGATACGGTGACAAACCATGCAGCAGCAACAACTTATATTCGGGATGCGGTAATGCTATGGCATCAACGCCTAGGCCATATGAGTGAAAAAGGCCTGAAAATTCTGCATGACAGAGGTATGCTTTCTAGGATTAAGTCTTGTAATTTAGACTTATGTGAGCACTTGTATTTTTGGTAAACGAGAAGAGGGTTCGGTTTCTTGCAAGTCCTGGTAAGAGTTCTGATTTTCTGCAACTTATACATTCGGATATATTTGGACCTGTCCCCACTCAGTCCTTGAATGGCGCCATCTATTTTCTGACTTTTATAGATGATTATTCTAGGAGAGTGTGGGTTTACTTTCTGAAGAAGAAGTCGGAAGCTTTGCAGAAATTTAAGGAGTTCAAAGCACGGGTAGAAAAGAGTTTGGGCAAGTCAATTTTGTGTCTCAGGTCAGATAATGGGGGTGAATATTGCTCCAAGGAATTTGATAAATTTTGTATGCGGGAAGGTATTAAGCACCAGAAGGTTGTACCATACACTCCACGACAAAATGGTGTGGCTGAGCGGATGAATCGCACAATCATGGAACGTGCAAGAAGCATGCTTAGCGCAGCCATGTTGGAGAAAAAGTTATGGGCGGAGGCTGTTAATACAGCTGTTTATCTTATTAACAGGTCACCTACAGCTGCATTGGATGGACAGATTCCGGAGGAGGTTTGGTGTTGTAAGCCGGTTGATTACTCTCATTTGCGCACCTTTGGCTGTGACGCGTTTGCCCATGTACCCAAAGAAAAAAGGTCCAAGCTTGACCCGAAGTCAAGCAAATGTGTTTTTCTCGGCTATGGAGATATAGTGAAGGGGTATAGACTGTGGGATCCTACTGCCCACAAGGTAATTATTAGCCGGGATGTAATTGTTGATGAAAAATCCATGCAAAGGAAGGAGGTACAGCAAAATCCTAATGTTGTACCTGTTGAAGTAGAATTTAGTGAAGATGAACATGCTGAAGTTTTTGATCAGCATGTAGAACAGGAAGTAGAGCAGCCACAACGGTCACAAGACCAAGAGCCAGAACCGACAGATCATTGGGTTAGAAGATCTACACGTCCACAAAAGTGTCCGGAAAGGTATTCTCATGTGTATCAGTCCTCTTTTGCTTTGTTAACTGATGATGGTGAACCTAGTTCATTTCGGGAAGCTAGAGAGTCTGAAAATGCAGGAAAGTGGAGGAAATCCATGGAGGAGGAAATCGAGGCACTTCGAAAGAATAAAACTTGGGAACTTGTGGATCTCCCACCTGGAAGAAAGACTGTTGGAAACAAGTGGGTGTACAAAGTGAAGAAGAACAGCGATGGGCTGTTGGAACGCTATAAAGCTCGCTTGGTGGCAAAGGGCTATGTGCAGAAGTCAGGGGTTGACTTTAATGAAATTTTCTCTCCAGTTGTGAAGATGACTACTATTAGAGTTCTACTTGCACTTGTAGCTGCACGGGATTTGGAACTGGAGCAGCTTGATGTAAAGACTGCTTTCTTGCATGGTGATCTCGAGGAAGAGATATATATGGATCAGCTCGAGGGCTATGAAGAAAGAGGCAAAGAGCATTTGGTTTGCAGACTGAAGAAATCACTGTACGGGTTGAAACAGGCGCCAAGGATGTGGTACGGGAAATTTGACACCTTCATGAAGAGCCAAGGTTTCAGCGGGAGTGAAGCTGACCATTGTGCATACTGTAAGAGGTTTGACGATGGCAGTTTTATTATTTTGTTGTTGTATGTTGATGATATGTTGGTTGCAGGCCCCAACATGAAGAAAATCATTGATCTTAAGGCTCAGTTGGCTAGGACATTTGAAATGAAGGATTTAGGAGCAGCAAACCAAATTTTAGGGATGAAGATACACGGGGACAGAAAAGGAAGAAAGATCTGGTTAAGTCAAAAGTCATATGTGGAAAAGATTTTGCAGCGCTTCAATATGCAGAATGCTAAACCGGTTAGTACCCCACTTCTTCCACACTTAAAGTTGTCTTCCAACTAGTGTCCTAGAACGGAAGCAGAGAAGACAAGCATGTCTCGTGTACCGTATTCATCAGCAGTAGGAAGCCTCATGTATGCCATGGTGAGCACCAGACCGGATATTGCCCAAGCAGTGGGAGTAGTCAGCCGGTACATGGCAAATCCTGGTAAGGAGCATTGGAATGCGGTGAAGTGGATATTCAGATATTTAAGAGCCACTTCAGATGTTGCCATTTACTTTGGATCGGCAGATTTGCAAGTTACGAGGTTTTGTGGATTCGATTATGGTGGAGATAGAGATGGGAGAAAATCCACTACGGGATATACCTTCACTCTTGCTTGAGGAGCAGTGAGTTGGGCTTCAAAGTTGCGGTCTGTTGTGGCTTTATCAACCATTGAAGCGAGAATACATTGCAGCAACTCATGCCAGCAAAGAGGCAATTTGGCTAGAGCGATTGTTGGGTGACTTCAAGGTAATGTAGGAGAAAATTACATTGCATTGTGATAGCCAGAGTGCTATTCAGCTAGTGAAGAATCCAACATTCCATGATCGCACGAAACACATTGATGTCAAGTACCACTTTATCAGAAATGTGGTGGAAGAAGGTAGGATCTGTTGCGAGAAAATCGACACTGAAGTGAATCCTGCAGATATGCTTACAAAGCCGGTCAAGGTAGAGAAGTTTGAATGGTGCAGAACTTCTCTGGGCTTGCTGAAAAAGTAACAAGGGCAGCATTGGGCAATTGGCCCTGGATGAAAATCTTTTGCCAGAAGAATTCCTGAATATTGACTTCAAGTGGGAGAATGTTAGGTATGAAGACAGTATACAGCAAGCAGGTCAGCTAGACGTCTGACCTGCTAGACGTCTGGGTCAAACGTCTAGGCAACAGGCCAGACGTCTGACCTGCTAGACGTCTAGGCCAGACGTCTGGGCGCCAGACGTCAGGCCAGGCAGACGTCATGGAGCGGACGTCTAGGTAGACGACAGGAATGCGGAAGACGAACAGTCTTGGGAGCGGAAACGAACAGTCTTTTGGAGGCTTTCGTTGGAAGAGGAAACGAACAGTTTTGGAGTCTTCCTTCTGCTCTATAAAAGGGACTTGACCCCTTGCATATGTGAGAGAGGTTGTTGAAAACGTTGAGAGACGTGGATGTAAATTTTGCTGAAAATAATAAAAGAGAAGTTGCCATTGCCCCGTGGTTTTTCCTGCACATTGCAGGTTTCCACGTAAATCTCTGTGTCACTTGTGTTACTGTTTCCGTGTTCTATATTTTTGTTATTGTGCTTCCTCTTGCAGGTGATAAATCTTGGAGTTTTTCCTAAAAAATCTCAGCATCTGTGCAAGGGCATGTGAAAAGTGAGCTTGTTTGGTATTGCTTGAATGAAAGACTTAATGAACTTATTGCTTGAATGAAAGACTTGATGAACTATCTCCTTTGATTATGGAAATGCAAATGGCTGTGTGCACTCTATTATTGGTATTTGGAGTAAGGTTGTGTTGGACTTTACATGGATTCAATATGAAAGCATGTTAAACTGCCTATAAAAGTTGCTCCTAGCAACTATAGGTCTCCTACACCTATGAGGCAATAGAGTTATAGTATATTAAGTAATCTATGGGATTGTAATCAAAAGACATGTTTAAAATTAGTCACTCTACGTGCAAAAAAACAAATGGAAGATTTATCATTAGTCATTCCTAGACTTGTTACAGGCTTGACAATCCTGTTTCTAGCCAGTCATTTGTGATGATCTTCTTTCTACAAACTGTTATTTCTAGTGGCATATTCCTATGATGGAAGTTTGTTCCACTTCAATACCTAGTTCTATGATATTGCAGACCAGTTAAATGTGTCTGTGCTTCCTTCAAAGGCCTTTTAAATGCATTTAATTCCTTGATCTGATTGACAGAAGGTGGATAGTTGTGTAGTTGTGTGTGGGGGGGTGGCTAGCCATGGTGGGTGCCCCCATCATGTTCTTCAATTTTTTTTATTCTGTTTTCTTTAAAATCCCCAAATGCACTGGCCACCATCCCAGGGACAGCTGTGGGAAGTCCCGGGTGTCCTGCTGGAGTTCTGAGTTTGCCAAGGCATCCTGGAGAAGCCAGATGTTCCCGGACCCTGTCCTACAACGGCCCCATTTTGGGGACGGCTCTGGATGCCCTGAGACATTTCAGGCAAGACCGCCCCCAAGTCCCCAAAAAAGGGGACATTTTGGGGACATTTCATCCACATCCCCATATAATTAAGATCTTTAGTCACCGTGCTTGTGTAAACTCTTGTCTAAAAGAGCAAGTACAACATTATAGTGATGGCTCAGCATATATATGGCCTACAAGTGGTATGCCAATGTTACACCTACACTTACTTGCAGGTTGCAGATGATGTCTTGTTGATGGCTAGCATCATTCACAAAAAGACGGCTATTAAAGAAAAAATTCCCATCATAACAACAAACTTATGGACAGCAGGTGCATTTAGATCAAGTTACCACAAACGAGAAACAGTAAATGTAACAATGACAGCAACATGACAATAAATGGAGACATCAAAAGTTGCATGTAAGAACCGAATTTTGGTTTACCATATATGTGTGTTAGTGTGTAGCCAAAATAATAAATTATAGGCCAAGCACAAATTAAGAACTCTTATCCATGTATAGATAAAAACACGTAACATCAGGTAACTTTTATATTATCATCCTAATACATTGTTTAAGTAGTTTATTTTCTAACTGGCTAGAAAATTGGTTTCTATATTATTGTACATATGTTGACAACACCCCCTAACATCTTGATTCGCCCTTATTCAACAACATAGTTTTAAAAAAATAGCACTCAAGGTTAAATTGGTGCTTTACAGTTGCAAAATATAACATTAGAAGGGACTTATAAGTTTAACATACATATCTTCATTTACAGAGATTGATGTTTTCCTCTGGAGAAGGTTAAGAAAGATGTAGATGTGTATGCCATGGATAAAGCCTTGCTTTTATATTTTTGTTAGAAATGTATAAATGGTTAAAAATCTTTAAAGATAAAGACAAGTCTATATCTGAAGGCAAAGATATTTGTAAAGAAATTATTCGTTTATTGTTTGAGGTCTTTTATGGTGTCTACACAGGACATAACAAATCAACAAAGAAAGAGCACTGATGTCTCATGCCTATGGATGAGAATAGAGAGAAAGAAAATGCGTGGATGTTATTTTCCTTGTTGCCATCAGAATACTCATTTTTCTGGACAACCTGTGATAATTCTTTGACACATCTCCATTAAAACAGATATCAAACCATCTGCTTCTGATGATTGTGATGGGAAGGATGATAATACAGAGAGTAAATATAACATTATCATCTTTTGTCAAGAAAATGGCCTGGAGACAGGCAAAAACGGCCTTAGTGTCGTGAACAGCATTGCGAGGGCATTGCGAAACAGGGCTATCTGTCACGTTTCTGGCAACATAGATTCAGACAAGATGGATATTTTTATTAATATCAAATATGCCTGTTCAGAGACAAAAATAACTTAACATGATTGGCTTTCAGTCTACAGCTCTTCCCGCTAATATCTTGGTTTTCCATTAGTTCGTAAGTGTGTTTGCTGCTTCACAGATTGCTTTTGAAAGTAAATTGCAAGTTTAGCTTGCAGGTTGGCAATTGCAACTCTATTCTGCAAGCCATGCTTGTTTATCTTCTTTGCTACCTTTACTAGCATCAGTCCTCCTGGATTTTCTTTCTCTTGCAACGACTTTATTCTGACTTAAATTCCCTTTTTATAAATTGATCTAGGGTCAAAAGGCCATTATCTGACAAAGAAATTAGCACTTGAGACTTCTTTTCAATCAAGCCATGTCCATGCACCATGTCTGGTGCTTCTTCCCTTGTTCAGGTAAATCATAGAGTGTCCTTATTTAGAAAAGGTATATCTCACAATTTGAGCCTGGATAAATTATTTGTAAACTCTTAGAGGATCCTCCAGTTGGAAGCCAATCCATACAGACATACAACTTTGGAAAGCAGGTTTCTGAAAGATTTAGTGTTAAAACTATCAGATACTGGGACATAATTTCATAAGTGATTAAACTATATAGAATTCCATAAGTGATTAAACTATATATTTTCAATACTCATGCCATCGGTCTTGGATGGTGATTTTTTTTAGTTTACAATTCAACTTCCAGTCTGTTCCCTTTTTTAATAAGATTGCTAAAATAACTTAATCAGAGGTAGTTGGTCTTTCTTCCATATGTTGATACATCACACTGGGGATCCCACAATAATGGGGATCACATGGTTTAAAGTTCCCTACCACTTTCTATCTATCAAGAATGCTCAAGTGTCCAACTCTGCACTTTGGAATCAAATTTGGAACCTAGGACTTCACCACAAATTAAGACTTTTATGGCTTATATCACAAAATAATTCCTTTACTGCCGAAGTAATGCAGTGCAAAGATTTTCAAGGCCATACAGTATCTTCCATTATTCTTCAACTAAGACTAGAGAACATCTATTTGTTGACACTCATTTCGTTACTTCCACTTGGAGACAAGTGTCTAATGAGCTCAATCTCTCTTCCTTGTCTTCAAACTACAGAAGATGCCATAAACTGTCAAGGCTAGACTTTTCATCTCCAATTCTTAATTGTGTCCCACAGTCAATTCTCTAATTTGTTTGTTAAGTTACTTTACATGAGAAAAATCACTGAATGTTTCACTCTAAACATCAGTCTCTCTGTTATTTGTTGAAATTTTTGAGAATGCATTTGAAATTCACTACTTTATTTTAGTTCTTTGGTAATACTAGTTCTTGATTTGAATCCCATTGAGATTTTAGCACTAGCTTCATGGTGTATTCCAGCACATTATTGGCTACTGAGGTTTAATATTAAGCCTTGTGTAGGTGAAGGCCTCTGATTTGACTATGTTATAAGCTTAATTTCAATGACTTAGTCAGAAAACTGAAGGATTGTTGGCAATGGAGTTGCAGTTCTCTGATCATGTGGTCACAACATGTGTTCCAAATGTTGGTATAGCACCCAATCATGCAGTGGAGACTTCACCTTAATTGTCTGGCCTTGATATAATCCAACATATGGGATCACTTGCCTACATATAGAAGATGACCAACTAGAAATTATTCAATGTCTTATTAAAATTCATCCATCCCCTTAGCACATTTCAATTCATTACGTAAGCAAGCTACTAAGGAAATTAGATGGCACATAAGAAAGGCAACCTTTGTGCATATCCCAATAAGTCCCAATCAATTAGCTTTCAGCTTGGCCAAATTTAGAGGTGATTTGGCTTATGGTGAATACGGTCTTGGATGCAGCTCTTATTGTATCATGTCATGAACTCTTTCAGTTTTGGCACCAACACTTGTCTGTTACACCAATTTATTTCTCACCTGAGACCAATTTGGATTTGCAACAGCTGAGCAATGAGTTGCTTGGAAAATGTCGGTCTTCACTCACATTCTCAAAAGATCATGGTTGACCCTAAAATCCAAAGAAATGACTTACAGATGAGGTTGCATTTAAGCACACTGCAAAAAAAACATCCAAAGGCTCCTCAGCAGCTAAGAAGAAATACTGAAATAGTCATAAGGCTTCAACCACTAGGAAAGAAGACAAATAGGCCTTGCACACAGAAAATTTCAAGGAAATACCTCCAGCTACTTCCACTAAGCCACACAGGAGAAATTCCCAACTCCCACATTGATTTCATTAGTCACCAGCCTTACAGGGAATCTTCTTCACTCTCACAGTTCAGATTTCAGGAATGAAACTTATTCTCATACACCCATATTACAAATAAGTGCTTGTGTATCTCCTTTTGCTGGTCCACACATGTCCCAGATTTTGTCCCAATAATTCTTGCCCACTAACCTTTCAAGGGATGTAGGAACAACTGGAGAACACATTGACATTTATAAGGCTTCCAAAGATATATACAATCATCTTTGAAATTTCTTATTAAGCATGCTAAGAGAATGGAATGCCAGACAAAGAATATTGGTTCAAATGCATAAAGTCCTGTACATACAGCAATGCATGCTTCAACTCCCATCCCTGCTTGTTTCAAGAAACAATTTAAGGTACTTAGAAATTTTCTACATGAAAACATGTGCTAACCAAAAGCTCAGTGACCTATGCAAACCTTACTATCAACTTGCAGTGATCCAGGTATGTGACCTTTTTGGGGCATAGATTTTGCCCAAAAATGCCTGAAACCCTATTATTTTTATCCTAATTACACTGTCAGGGGTATAACTTTGTGCTCAGGACTCAAGTTTTGATCCATTCAAGAAGTGTTGGAAATATTAGAGAGAGAATAACAATTTCAGCAGGCAGCAACTGTGTGGAAAAAATGCTACAGAGGCCCTCAAAAATACAAAACAAAATATTTACTAAAAATTATAAATTTTCTATTTTTAGATTTTCGTAGCCAAAATGCATCTCTAGCCATGTTGACTCATCAGTAGAAGACAAAACACAAAAGGACAAGTCATATGTATGTAATTTGCCTTTAATATGCACTTTGTAACTCATGGAAGGTGAGTCACCACATTTCCATATGAGTGACCTTCTAACACATGTAAGGTGAACCAACCCATTTGCATATGGGTGACCTTCTATATTCAATACGGTGGATTTCCAACACACCAATTATTGTATAACGAGAGATGCATCCCTGACTGTTAGAAAGGCATGATTAATTTCAAACCAACCATCCTGGAAAATACAAAGAAAGAAATATAAAGGCATGCATCCTTGAAAATCATCGCTTTGATACCACTTCTGACAAACCAACTTCTAGAAAATAGCAATTTCAACAATAAAATTCAAGCCACTCAGAAAGGACAAAGTCTCCTAGCCACTTAGAGAGGGTGAAGTCTATTATGTGCACCAGAGGCAATAGAAGTTAGATGAATGAATGATGATCCAACTATATCACATTCTCTCTTATTTATTGTTAATCAAAATAACAAAACCTAACCCTAATGCTCAAGGGCCAACTATCCTATCCTAAGGGGCTGAGCCAAATAAATAAGGATAGCTGACATGGCTACATAAAGGCCAATACAGAAGCAAATCCATCAATCTTCTCATATATGCTAAATAGAAAACAATAGCAAGCTAGTCTTCCCTTAAATGTCTTCTTAAAAATTAAAATCTCCCTACATTACGGATAGATTAAAGCATACCTTAGTGCATACTTTACAATAACATGTCGAAACATATCGAATGAGGAGAATTAAAATTTAAAAAGATGTTATAATTTGAAACCATACCATACATTTTACATAACTGATTAGTTTTATATTAAAATTTAAAAAGATGTTATTATTTAAAACCATACCATACATTTTACATAACTGATTAGTTTTATGGCCATTGCATACAATATATAACAACTGCTTGTTAAACGTTTTTAGTTGCATTCAATGGCCAGCATTCCGAGACAAGGCAAGTAATTACAACTATTGGCTTTTGGGATGTAGAATATTATGGTGATTGGTGGTTGACACTGGTTCTTTTTAATGTTTTACATAACAAATATCTTGCCCAAAAAAAATTGTGTTCAAGAATACCTAAATCAAATAAACATGGAAATCATTCTTACTACGGCCAGTAAGCAACAGAAAACAGCTCATACCACGAAAGTAGTAAGTGTTTCATAACTTGATAACCACTCCTTTTCAGAATACTTTGGCACAACTGCAAGAAGTGTGGTCAAATGTTCCGAGCTTATCATATCCTCAGCTTTTACTAAGTCGGAAAGATCACGCACTGCCAAGCTGAACACTCAAAAAAAATTAAGTTAGCCAGTCACAATACCTAGAAATATGTTTCCTGATCACAGGATTATGACTATCAGCTTAAAAAGCAAAAAGATGGCATAAAAATAAATCCATCCTTCCCAAGCAGCTCCATGTCTAGGCATCAGTAAGGATTTCTTTTCAATTCTACCCTTTTATAGATCAAACCATTCTTAGGGTCTACTAATGAATTCTCTCAAGTTACCTCCTCTATCCCAATCTCTCTATATTTGGTAGTAACACCTTATGTGCAAATTCCAGATTTCTAATCTATATGTAGCTTCTGGTATTGATATGTCATACCTGCCAGTTTGCTTCCTGTTTATAGCATTGAGCTGGCTCCTGATGTTGTTGTACTCAGCCACACGTACCTAGCAAAAAATATATATATATTGAAGGTAAATCCACAGCACACACATCTCCCGCTAACTTCAGTCTATGTGTCTTTTCTGCAAGTATGTTTGATCTACTTGTTGGTTGCTAACAAATTGCTACAACACATAAAGCTAATTTTCACAGAGTCCAACTCCATAAAGCCACAACTGCCACAGCAAATATAGCTCCTAGGTAGATGCATCCATAAAAAATTTAAAAGAAATGGTAAAACTATATTGGAGCAACAGCTTTCAACTTCAGATTCCAGAATGATAATAATAATTAACATATTCTTACAAAAAACAAAAATTAGTGAATAACTGTCAGGTAGCTAAAAGTTGTCAGGATTTACAACAAACATACTGAAACATCACCTTCAATCACAAGAAGATGCAGCACATCCCACATATACATATAAATTTTGTTGTCTATTGTTTCATAGGCTTTGTTTTACTTTGAATTTTGAATGGCCAAATAATTGTGGAACCTGATGAATGCCACATTAACCTTAACTAGACTGGCACAGCCTAGGATGATGGCATGTACAGAAATAGAAAGAACAAAATTTAGCCCAAATATAAAACTTTTTTAATTGCTTGCCTTAACACCACCCCAAAGCTCATGTATGTTTGAGGTGTGGAGTAACTGCTTGCCTTAGATATCATGGAGAGATTTGACAGTACAGAATAGTAACAATAGAGCATAGGACACACAAACTACTCATAAGAAAGGGGAGACAAGCTTCATTTCAGAATAAAAAAGCTTATGAAATGCAATCAATAAGCTGAAGGTTAGAAAAGAGAAAGCAAAATAACACAAAACACTATGTAGTTACCAGCAGCATTGGAGGGAATTGGACTGGAGGATTTTACTGTAAGAGGAATTGTGCATTGGACATCCAAGTAGAGTGTACTCATTAAGCTTGTTTTTTCTGTTTTTTTTTCTCTTCCCCATGGAGCTACATAGTCTGTTTCCTGAATCATTTTGGTATCAATGCAATGATATCTAGAAGTTGGATCAAGTTGGGTTCATATGAGAGGAAAAAAGAAACTGCACTTCTTGCAGAGAGAAGCATTAGTGAGTTGGAGAGAAAGAAGAAGAGAACCAAGATTGTGTGTGAATTTAGAAAAAAAGGAAATGGCAAGTTGGTACACTAGCTCTGTCTGACTTAGGTCTGGTGGACAAGCCCAAGGTCATAGAACATAAGATGGAAGAATAAACTAGTGAAGTGGACAGAGGTGCACTAGAACTAAAAACAGGCCCTTAGCCCTACACAAAAAGAATAAGTGTTATGCTGGGATTTGCAATATGAAAGGTTTGAGTTTGACCATGAACATAGGCAAAACGAAAGCAATAGTTGTCCAGCCAACATGGTTTAGTGGCAAGACACAGAAATTACCATTATGACAACCATATTCAAGCTCCATTGGGGATGCTCCTCATGTAAAAGCACCAGCCACATGTGGGCCATGTTCAAAAGGAGGCTATTTGCAAGTCCCAATCAAATTTTCCGGAGTTAAAGCATGATTGTTCATCCCACATAGTGCAATCTAATGATTGTTACAACCAAGGTTCCACGAGCTTGGGGGACGGGGGGACGGGTTTCCGGGGATGGCGGGGGACGGCAGGCTGATTTTAGGGGACGGCTCGGGGGACGGCTGGTATAATACTATAAAAATTGAAATTTTTTAGAAATTTAGAATAATCTACACATTCAGAATTCTACACCCAACAAAAATGATATTTCATATTAGTAATCAATTATGTAAGCGCAGCCATTCATATTCATATTAGTTACTAACACATAAGTGGTATTAGGATATTCATATTAGTTACTAAGTGCAGCCATTTAATTGTTTCAAGTTCAACAACTATAACTTGAAGGTTCAGCCAAGGATATCAAGTGCAAACAATGTTCAAACAGTCATCATTTTAAGTAATAACAGTCATCACTTTTTCAGCCACCAATGTTCAAACAAAGACTGTCTCACCCCTCCCATTGTTTGAGGGACTAATCGCAAAGCTGGTGATGTATAATGCTGAATTAATCTCTGCTAGTTCTTGATGTGCCTACAATAAGCACTAGGCAGCGTACCAAGCTGAATTAATCTCTTATAATTATTGATTTGCCCAGAATCCACTTTAAACAATAACAGTGGGTAATATGCTGAATTTTAGCATATGAATACTTCTGAGGAACGTCTTAAATATTTTCATACTTAAAAGCAACTGATCGTTTGATACAAATAGTTCAATCTACTACATAAAGCCAGATGGTGAAATTGAAAATAACAACTTACCATATAATTGGCCCCAAAAAGTGATTTACTGGAAACATCCACAATTAGGGTAAAGTTGCATGTACTTAAATTTATGTATTTCACTAACAGTTTCAAGAGGGGATAAAAGCAATGACCCCTTACCTTTTTTTTTATTAATTTTTTTTTTTTTTTTTGGGTGAGGACACCCAGCTGTGGGGGACGGCTGGGTCCCATTGGGGACGCTCAGACCGTCCCCGGGGACGGCTGGGCGTCCCCGGGGACGGCTGGGCACCACTAAAAGATGCCCAGCCGTCCCCGGGGACGCCCAGCCATCCCCGGGGACGGTCTGAGCGTCCCCAATGGGGCCCAGCCGTCCCCGGGGACGCCCCAAAAAAGGGGACGTCCCGGGGACGGGAGGCCATAGGCCTCAGCCGTCCCGGGGACGTTTCCCAGCCGTCCCCCAAAAAGGGGGACGGGGGGAAACGTCCCCCTTGCCGTCCCCCCGTGCTGGGGGACGCAGGAAACGGGGGGACGCGTCCCCCAGGGGGGGGGACGCGTCCCCGTGGAACACTGGTTACAACTTACCAATCAAACACACAAAAAAAAATTAAATATCAAATCAATATTTGGATGGCCCAAACCCCAAGCACAACCAAAGTATGAGGCTTTCATTGTTTAGAGAATTTGAACCAAAAGAAGCAATAAAGTTTCGAATGGTATTTGTTCAATGTTTGATATATGTGCCAAGGGAAAGATATTTGTGTAAAAACAGAAAGTAACTAAAGCTCCTATTTTAGATTTTTTTGAATTCAATAAGGCATATTATGTTAAACATGATGATTCTGGGGCTAGTTATAGGTGGTGGGTTGAAGCTTGACAATGTAGGATTACTGCCCGGTTTTGTGAGAAACTAAATGCATCAAAGAAAAAGTATTCTACCTATATGATTAGGACTCAGGATCTGTTTTGCACAATGGATGCCTTAAATTATTGGAGACACTACCTTTAGGTAAAGAATTTTTGTTGTTGAATGACTGACCATAGTATGCAAAATAAATAGTAGCTAATGCCAGCTTCCACACAGGCATTCAAAGTGGATTGCATATCTGCAACTAGAAACATAGAGTGGAAAACAAACATGGGACCAAATGCCGTAAGTAGGATGTGAAATGCTTGTGACTGTTAGAATCTTGCAGAATGAAACCAATGAATTCTTTCATAAGATCGTTAGGATCTGTATTGATTGTGTAAGTATAAATACAGATTCCTAGAAGTATTAATTGTTGTATGACAATTTTCATTATTGTGGCAAACAACTGCGGATTATTACAAGCTTCATAAGGAAGAGGACAATTCACAAGTTACAATGTTTCCTTTACAAATTGCTTATGATTAATTCCAGAAAAGGTTGTAGATTTAGAAAAGTTACCAACTGATACATAAATTGGGAAAAGATGCTAAAAAAATAATAAAATTGCAAGAAATCCAAAAGCCTGTTTTTTTTAAAATGATGGGAGATGAATAAAAGGTATGTAGATGTTTATAGACAAGGTGAGAAATTCCACATAAGATCGTATAATGATCCTGTTAAAAAAGAAGGTACTTATAATAAACTGAAATAGAAGGCCTTCAATGATATTAAAGCAGTTGAATGGCAATGCCTTCGATACAAATCTACCAGAAGACCATGATAACAATCTGGTGTTCATTCTTAACAACCATGAGGAGGCTACCAATAATCCAGAATGAGTTAAAGAATATGCTTGGAAGGCACAATGCCTATGAAAATTCAAAAAAGAAAGAGATTGACACGTTTGAAAACAAGAGTAACAGTTAATTACTCAAGGCAAAGTTTATAAACTCTGTCCATTTAAATGAAAAGGATTAATGGGCAAATATTCATACAATATGTGTACCATAGTAGGAAAACTTGTCAAGATCTCATGAGAACTCGTTTTCCAAGTGATATTTTCGGCAAGGTGAGTTGTTTTTTATTTTTATTTTTAATTATTTCTTGGCACTATGAAATTGGCAATTGTCAAACAAAAAAAATCGCCGGATTCTCACCAAAACCTTGGCAAAAATTGCCTGTCCGGGCTTAAATGCACAAAACGTTTATAAGAAGGCAAAAACCCTCATTTGCTCTCTTTTTTTCTCCTTCTCCTGCTCAAAACAGAAATTTTCTAGAGGCCAACCAAACACCATAGACAGCATCCAAAGATCAATTTCACAGATTTAACACCAATTACTGAAAACTTCATTTATTAACACAATATTGCCGACGTAGTTTTTTTTAAAAGCACTTTTTGGGGTTTTTGGGGTTTTTTGGGGTTTTTTGGGGTTTTTTTGGGGTTTTTTTGGGTTTTTTCCTTTGTTTTCTCTTCTTTGTTGCTCCTAGAGCCTCTAAAAGTTTGTTTAGTACTTATCTTTTTTTTTTTTTTTCCTTTCCCCTTGGAAAAAAGATGGCTTCTACGGTTGAGGGCCATGGAACCGACGCCAACAGCAATGAGTCGAATCCATCAGCCTCAACTCCAAGTCCAAGGAGGGACCCAATGTGGAAGCATGGCATTGAAGGTACCTTGCCAAATCAATTCTACTGCAATAATTATGGCAAGGACATGAGAGGAGGCATCCATCGCCTCAAATTTCATCTCATTGGGGCAAAAGGCCATGATGTGGACCCCTGCACAGCAGCAGATGATACAATAAAAAATGAGGTCAATGCTTGGAGGTGCACCAAGTAGGCAAAGAAGATAGAGGCAAAACAAACAAAAGTTGCAATTGGACATGGAGTAGGACCTTGGGCCTCTTTTTATCAGGATGAGGCCAAATTAGACGTTATTGTCATTGTTGCTGAAGAGTCTGTCCTTAGCCCTCACATCCCGCAAGCTTATAGGCAGAATTCGGGTACTGCCACAGGCTCAAACAAAAGGCAGACAACCCATCAAACTAATGCATGGGGGAAGAAGAAGCTGAAGGAAACGCAAATAGCAAAGGCAATATTTTGATAATACTGCAACATTCGCTTTAATTGCACGAACAGCCCTTATTACAAAGCTATGATGAGGGCAACAGGTGAGGTTGGCAAAAGGGTAAAGCCCGCTTCAGCAAAATATTTTCGAGAGCCTTTATTGGAGGTGTGTGTCACGAACACACGTGCTCTTGTTTGATTGTCAAAGGTCCACAAAATTGAAAGAAATATACAATGATGATCCTATGCCTGAGAAGCCTCCATTCAACCACCTGTCCAAGGCCAAGCATCTAGTTCAAGAAGATGGAAGGGAAAGCAAAGAGCAGTTTAAAACTGTTTCATATTTAGTACGTTGTATTTTGCTTATTTTTGATGATCAAAAATTGTAATTGAACTCTTTTTTATGAAAATCTAATAGAAAATTGGCTTTCTGGGTATCTGTTTTTTGTTTAAACGTTTTTTATATTTAAGATCAAAAATTGTAATTGAACTCTTTTTTATGAAAATCTAATAGAAAATTGGCTTTCTGGCTCTCCGTTTTTTTTGGCCGTGTTTTCCCAAGTTGCCGAGAAACACTCCAAAATTGGAGTGCTGATTTTTCCCGGGTTGCAAGTTTTCCTACTAGGACATGTACAACCAAACAAAATTTGATGAAATCCAGCAATGGAAGCTTGCTAGTTATAAATTAAAAGCTAAAACAATTCATAGTACTGACTTTAATATGTCTGAACCCAGAGGCACAGAACTCTAGCATAGAAAGATTAATGCAGCATTTCCAACATGGAGATGCTTTCTGGTTTTTGTATAATTTTTACACACTTTTGTTTGAATTTTGTTTGCCCAAACAATTGTGATGCATGCTGGATGTCAAATGTACAGAAAGATAAAAACAGATCAATACCGAAATTTGTGGAATTGCTTGAACTAGAATTGGTCTTGGTCTGGGGACAACTAACTTAAGTGGACATGCGTTGACTGCAGGGCAGGAAAAGTGAAAAACAAAGCACATGACAGAAACAAAGTACTAGGAGGATGTAAGAGAAGGCTGCCTTTCAGGAAAAGGAAGGCTAAGGAGAGCAGTAAGTATGCCAACAGAAGAAACAAGAGAAAGGAGGCCAAACAGACAATTACTCCCTTTGCCAGCAGCATTTAGGAGAACTCAACTGGACAGTTTTTTCCCAAGAGAATTTGTAGAATAGTGGTATATATGTTGGATGTACTAATAACTCTCAGTTTTCTTGTGTAAATGTTATCTTTTCTGAAATGAATCATTTACTAGTTTTGAAAAATCTATTGTTTTGGGAACTGTGTTCAAAAAGTCATTTAGTTAATTTGTTTGCATTCTGCAGCTATCGCTTTGCTCTTACCTGTGAGATTACAAAGTCATTTTTGCTGCATCACACAGGCCTGAGCATCCAGGACATGGACTTAAGAAAAGAGAGTAAGCATACATAGAAGCTAACAATTCAACCAATTATTTTGTTTCTGGGATGTAAAACTTTTTATAAACTACAATGGTTTACTATATTGGTCACCAAAGCAACATTTATTTCATTGTTACCGAGTAACGATTCCCAAAAGCTTAAAAATGATCTCAATTTCTAAGGAAACAAGCAAATCACGCACACAGCAGAACACTAAGTAAATGCATCCAAAACAAGCCAAGGCTCACCCTAATTTCCTATACCAATTGTTTCCTACCTTCAGTCCATCTTCGAGCTTGGATACAGACTCATGTATGGTATTCACAGTCTCTCGAAGAGGTGACATAACTGGGTACTTAGCTTCATCCCATGTAAACCTGCCCACATTGCCACCATCAAACTCCATGGATTACCACAAAAAGGGAAAAAACAATGTATATAAGACTACTTCTTATAAAATCAAATGGCATTAGATCAATCGGTTAAATTCCTCAACTTTCAAGGAAGAGACCAAAGTTCAAATCTTGCCAAACGATACATGCATAATTCCCAACCTTGTAGTAATGCCACTATGTGGTCATGATGTAATACGGATGGGGCCCATTTCAATCCCATATAACCCATTCAAAAGGGAAAAAAACACAAATTCTTATCAAAAATTTTGGAAAGAAATATCGGAGTCACATCTCACCTTCTCAAATAATCACCATCAAATTCTGTGCTTCAAAAAATAAAATAAACTGAACATACATAAAATGACTCTTAACTAAGACTTCAAAAAGGAATTGCTTGTCATTCTTCATAATAATGAAGATAAATTTCTCCTCATATGGGACTTCAACTAACAACTGCACAGAGGCCAGGGCACTTCTTACAAGGATCAAGATTGCTATTGAAAAGGGATGGAAATATATTTCAATTGAGGGGGATATTAAAATTATTATTTATGCTATCAAGAAAAATGGATGTGGGGATTGCATCAAAAATAGCATTATTTATGACGTCCATCAACTTTTGTTGGAAGCAGTATCTTGGAAATGTCAGCATATCTGTAGATAATAAAATACTGTAGCAGAAAATTTAGCCAACCGCGGTGTTGACCTTCATCCTGGCAACATTCAAATTTTAGAAGGCAACTGGCTCTGAATTAAAATGATTTC
Organism: Wollemia nobilis; assembly: GCA_028583015.1. Taxonomy (NCBI): domain Eukaryota; kingdom Viridiplantae; phylum Streptophyta; class Pinopsida; order Araucariales; family Araucariaceae; genus Wollemia; species Wollemia nobilis. Next base: position 11,337,975 of record JAQPPZ010001925.1, read on the forward strand.
AAGGAGTTGACTGTGTAAGCATAGCAGTTGGAGAAAGATGATGAATATTTTTGAAGAAAGTCAAATGAAGAATATCTTTGATTAAAAGGCAAGCTAGATATGATCTAATTGACTTAACAAATATTTTTTTTTTTCTTTTTCATTTTTTAAATAGAAGTGGATCCCAATAGAACCACACATAGCTTATTTGAAACAAAAGATTGTTTGTTAGTTGGGCCTAATTATAGCAGTAATACGGATCCCTTATCTCATTGATGACCAAGGCTTACAACATTACAGAGGTATCTAATGCGGCTTGGCGGGTGTGGCTGTAGGTTTGGCTTTGCTTGGCTTTTCATGAATCCTTAATCTGAAAATGTACTCGCCAGGTAGTTTGCCTCTGCGGTCAAGTGAAATTTGCAATTTATTGTAAAGTGTATGAAAAGTCTGGTTGGCTTTAAAACATCATGGTTGTGCCCCTACATGAGAGACGTATCCATGATAATGCAACATGGAGGATGGGGCTTAGGAATTAATTTTTAATGAATCCTTGATCCAAATCTTGTGTGCCAAGGTAGTGTACTCCTGAATTTTGACAAAGGTTATAAAGTGTAGTGGAAGGGTAATTAACTGACCACTTTGACCTAACAAAGAGGGAAGAAATAAAGAAAAAAAAATCATCACATTGTACCTGGTAATATAGGCATCAACAGGAATCCCTTCCACTGAGAGAACCCCCGTATCAAGACTAGATTGTTTTTCCAAATCTTCAATCTGCCGCCGAATTTTTTGGGTCACTCCTTCCACGAATGAATTTGCCTGTACAGAAAAACCAAAATCACAAATCCCTCCACAACAATTATTGGGTCCCCTCATATTACTCGTTGCAAAGCTTGCAAAATCACTGAAATCGATGATATATAATTACCTTGACCAGATCGTCGCTAAGAGCTAACAGAGAATCCAGCGTTCCAATGCGAAGCTCTGGTACGTGGAACTGTAATTCATGAAAATCCAATTCAACTATTGATAGAATCATTTTGGAGCATTGTGAACAGGAAGATCAGATCTGTGTGAATGTCGCTGATTTACTTACTCTGTAAGTGGGAGTATCAAATGCATTCTTGGAGATGCTCTCCTGCAGTTGATGCCATGTTGTGGATGCTGAATTCTGAATTGGGAGAGAAACCAACCAGTACTTACTGGTCTGAACCATGATTTCTCTCCTATCCTATTCTATCCTCTTCGGTGGATATGTTTTCTGCTCCTCCTTTACTTTAGGTGATCTATCTCTGCGGGGTCTAAAAGAGATTAGGAATACGAATGATGAGCGTGGTGCTCTGAAATGAGCTTGCCCCGATATTCTTCTCCTTTTGTGTTTGTGCTAGTCTAATGAGGTGTTTCATTTGATTTGTTGTCATGAAAGGGCCTTTTTATCCTATAATTAGCATTTTGTTCCACTCTAATACTTGTCCATATCGGGGTATATAAATGAATTAAGGCGTGTGCCTGCTAAGTACATGGGTTTCCCCGCTAGAGTTCGAATCTCTCAGGCGACGGCTTCTTCAAATAATCATGCGGAAAATATAAATGAATTTGTTTTGGTCTGGCGGACGTAATTAAAATATTTTATTTAATTTCATATTGATAAATGTTTTTTTATAAATATTTGTTTGAACAAAGGTTTTGTGGACGTAATTAAAATATTTTATTTCATTTCATATTGTATCTCCAACACTTTGATAAATGTTTTTTTTACAGATATTTGTTTGAACGAAGATGAGAGGCAAATGGAGGAGAGGGCAACTTAAACATACATAATAGTTTTGAGGTTTAATTGTTAAAAAGTATTTTTTTTTTTTTAATTTGATTAGTGTAAGACATTCTTACTACAAACGTTAAAGGTTGGGTATTTTTATCCCACCATAACTTCTTGTAAGGGAAGAGTTGAGGTTATTAATAGAGAATTTAACACATAGTCACACACGACGCGGTTTGAATTTTAGATCTCCTAAAAAAAGAGCCAAAGCCTGAATTGTTGTGCTGTCTTCCGAATAAAAAGCTTTGAATTTTGAGGAATTAATGTTTTTTTCTTTGAGTTCTTTACCACTTGCGACCGCTTGACTTCAGACCTTTGGGACTTTTGTCTCACTTATTTTTATCAAAACTTTTGCTCCTTGTCTTCTATTCAAGTGCTATATAAGATACATTATTACATAGAGATCTACACTGTTCTACATTATCTATATTATCTATAGAGTTGTTTTTATGAAACATTTGTAATAGAAAGATAAGTAATATAAGTTTGTATAAGTAGTATTAGTATTGTAAGTGATATTGTTGTGCATATTTTAGGCTTTACATTTATATTCAATGAATGTTATGCATATTAGTTGGTTTATTTATTTCTATTACGTTATCTTTATTGGATTTATTATAGTGTAACTTTATTATATTTGATTCTATGATTACTTTTTGGTGGTAATTTAGGCTTCAAAATCTATCTGGAAATTTTTTTTAGGAGTTCAAGGTTGAATAAGATATGTGATCTAATTCCTTTCCATTATGCTTGGGGCGTTTGGCTAGAGCATAACAGAAGAAAATTTTAGAAGGAAAATAGAGCCTCCTTAAAAATTAGGTAAATAATTTGGGTGATTATAGTGGAAAATTTTAAAGTCTTGAGTATGAAGGAAATTAGGGAATCAGTGGAAGAGGCAAATATTTGTTTTAATGTAAGAAACTCCTACAACCGACATTAAAGGTTGGGTATTTCTATCCCACCATAACCTCTCATAAAGGAAGACTTGAGGTTATCAATAGAGAATTTAACACATAGCCACGCACATGCAATGGTTTGAACTTTAGATCTCCCAAAGAAGAGCCAAAGTGTGAACCATTGTGTTGTCCTTGGGATAAAATTAATTAGTATTATTATTTATATTGAAGATATTATACATACATGTGGGATTTGAAATTATAAGAGCAACTCTCAACCTTACGAGGGATCATGGCTAGGAAGGGATTGCTCAACCCTATGTGTTGATCATAGGGGTTTATCTCACTACCCGAATCAAAAACTAATAATAAGGTTTGAATTTTTTATTTCAATGAAATGAAAGATTTTAATTACGTCCACAAGACCCAAACATGTCTATGGGATCCTCAAACATAGGACCCTCAAACATGGAAACACAATTATTCAAATCATATGACCATTAATATCCTTGAGAAGGTTGTTCTTTCTCCTTTTGATTTGGGTTAGCAACTCCCTAACTTTTTTATTTTATTTTACTGTTTTCAAATAACTTTATCATAGACCCTTTCACTACTCTTTTACCACCTTATCCTTTCGAAATTATATAAATTATTGAATTATTTGTTGACATATATATATATATATATATATATATATATAGATTTGGTTTTTTTAATATTATATTATTAAAACAAAGTATATTATAGATTTTTCTTTTATTTTATATAGACTTAAAATGCAATAAATGTATATGACAAAATAGAAGTGGAATTTAACAATTTATATTTGTTACATTTCAATAGCTATGAAAATAAAGCAACCATACAAAAAATAACTTTGTCATTATAGTCTTGTCAAACATCTCCCATACCCTCATTACTCAAGTTTCCCCTAGAAACACCATCAAAATTTATTTTTAACATACTCTAGAAGAGTCCTCTTCAATTGAATCCTATTACGAGGACCAACATCATTATCCTCCAAGTGGAAGGGTGGATCAACAAGGATTCCAAGTCTACTAAGGACTCAAAATTCCTATCAAGACCCTGCATATGTATATTGTAGCGAGACTTGAAAGGTTTCCTTCAGATTTGCTACTATTATACCCCACTCTTGGTTTATTAGCCTACATGTTCCTTTGAAGATATGATGATTTCACTTTAGCCAAACATTCCTCTACATCATTTTTGGACCAATCTCTTGAATAACTTTAAGACCCTTCAAACTTGATGATGGTGATTTTTTATTATAAAAATATCTTTAACACTTAGATGTAGCTAACAAAAAGCTTTTGTCGTATCTTGCCATAATTTTTAAAGAGTAGTAAAAGCAAAGGTTATAAGAAAGTGTTTTTCATCCTCCTTTTCTAGGCATAACTCACACCTACTAGGTTCTTCATATCCACATTTTCTAAGGTTTACTCGAGTATGGAATTTATCTAGAATAACTTAGTAGATAAAAGCATTTATCTTTGGCCAACATTTTTTTTGTTGAAAAGTGTCTTTTATTACTTAACAAATAAATAATACACTGTTCACAAAAAAATGTGGGTGGCAAACAAAAAGGTGCATCCTAAGTCAAACTAAGTAGCGACCTAGAGGAAGAGAGGAAAACACTTTGGAGATTACAAAAATATTCCAAAGCTTATCAACAACAAAAGAACATGTGCACCAAGGCAAAAAACATTAAGTGGTTATAACACCACCTGAAGAGGGAGGATATTTGTCTTCAACATTACCCCACCCAAGTGGGAGGTCAGGCTCATCTGAAACAGGCTTTCAACCAGAAGTGGCAACAACAGATAATGGCATCGAAGTGTCCTTAGAGAGCGCCCAAATAGTGGAAGGATAGTCCTTGGAGCCTTGGTCTTGTTCTTGACTGGAATTACCCCAACCTGGGCCTCGAGCATCCTACCCTTAGCCAATCACTTAGGAGGAAGAGGGTGGGGCAACAACCCAACCTCGTGTGCGAACAAGGGAACATCGTTGCTACAACGGGCTTCTAGGTCATTTATCTAAACACAAACTACGAGCTTATTGGGTGTAGGAGCTACGACCCCATCGATGCTCATCTGTTGGAGACTGGATAAGGAGGTACCTAGGCCACTGAACAAGGGGCATTGACTTCAAGGCCCAAAATGGCCACATACTTAGGAAAATTTTGAAGAATTTTGCCTAAGTCATGAAGTTCTCATTCCGCACACTTTGCAGTGTATTTTGGAGTGGATCCATAACAAAGGCCACAAACCCACCCAATACTTAGTGAATTTTTGCACTTGGAGCAGTTCCACATAGTTTCTTATGTTTTTGGCTCTGGACTGGCGACGCATCCTGAATCCACAAAATTTTTTGAAGAAGGATGATGTCAGCGTAAAATAAGTGTGGATTGGTGACCGCTTGATATTTTGAATACCTTGTGAGTGGCTAAGTGTTGGAAAGCCTGATTTCGGAGAGCGCATTGAACATTTTTGTCCGAAATGGTAACAGAAGGCGGAATGCTAAGTATAAGCGATGCGGATTCGTGACGAAGGTTTGTTTTGACTAACTTTCTTCCGGAATGGTGACAAGCAGTGTTTTACTCTGAAGCCAGTGCAGAATGGAGGAGAAGTCACTTTACATTGTAACAGGTCCGAAATGATGTTCACAGGACAATGCACTTGCTTAGGTCCGGAATGGAATCCGTAGAAGTTTCAAAGGAGATATGATGTCATCGAATTTTTTGTGCGGATTGGTGAATGCTTCATCACCAATGAAGAGAAACGAAGGATAGGGAGCGGATTTCATCCCGCTTCACTTTCTAAGCATTTTGATGTCGGAGCGGTGTTCAGTTGTTTTTGAAGCATGGAAGGTGACGTCATCATTTTTAAAAGTGGAATGGCACTGTGTTCTCCCCCACCATTACATCAAGCTTATTTCAGATTTAATCGTAGCCATACGATGGGGGAGATCAACGGTGGAGATTTTGCTAAGAAATATGAAGTATATAAAAGCAATTTCTCATCGGAGTTATAACAGTCAGTTGGAGGAGGAAGCCGAAGCATCAAGGGTTTCAAGAAGATGAAAACCAGAGATGGTTGTAGATCGACGGTGGCAGAGGGCTTCCAAGAAATATCGATGATGTATATGCAATCTCCAACGGCCAGAACTCTAGTTAGCATCGAACAACCAACAAGTTGCAGAGTTTTCAAGCTGCCATGGTGGTCCACTTGTAGTGGATTTCTTGGAGGTTGAACCAGTAAGAGAATGCCAGCAAGAACTCTCTGTTGAGCTGTCAAGATTTCATCTTTGTAATGTTCCTTGTTATTTTAATTTTGCAAAACTATAAATAGAGGTCGAACCCTCATTTTTAAGGGTCGGCTCTAGTGTGTTTGCTTGTGCTACTGTAAATATTCCCAAGGGCTAATGGAAGGAGCATTACATTGATCTTCACCTCAAATTTTGTGTCTTCATACTTTGATATCAGAGGTTCGAATTCTTTAGTTGCATTTCTGTGAATACTTGAATGGTTAGTTTGTGCCAAATTAATGGATTACTAACTGCTAGGGTAATTGAAATCTGCTTCTAAATTTGATCTTTATTGTTAGGGAGTGCATTTTTGTAAAATCTAGATATTGGTGAATTTTGTTATTTGGATTATCATTATTTAGATATTGAAATTGTTGTCTACAATATTTCTCTATTGTTCTTTAATGAATGAAAGTACATTTAATTTGGGATAATGTTGATCTGAGTAATGTGTCTTTAATTTGGTTTTTCGGAGCTTTTTGTTGTAGTGCAATGTTGTTAGCCTATCCATCCACTATTGTTCACATTTTCTAACCCTAATACTTTTCTTACCCTAATATCTAAAACCCTAAGTGAGCATAATTGTGTCAACACCCTTTTGAGTTGACAAGGAACCAACCTACTCTGGAGGTTGGATCAAAAACTCCTATTTTGGTCCATCCAATGTTGAGTGTTGAGTTGTGGCTATCGGGTGCAAGCCTGGATAGAAAGTAGGAAGATAGACAACCACAGTATTGAGTAAAACTTGATGTAATTCAGTGCCCAATAGTTTTTGGCATGCCCGATGGGACCAGTTCACAAGGAACATGAAAACCCATCATATGAGTTATTGTTTATCTCAACCCGGAGGAATCAAGATTTGGTGAATTGTCTTGACCTTGTAAGTGGAGAATAGCAAATTCACCTGGTGACTCCCTGGTCCTTGAACCCAAAAAAAGAATTACCCCTGTAGACCAGTGTCCTTTCATGTATACCAAGTCTTTCAAAAGGAATAACCCTAACTCCTATTTCTATTGTGAATTACCTTATAGAGGTTCAATTGTTGTCAGAAGTTTGGATCAAGATTTCCTCTTAGAAGAAGAACTTCCTGAAGAAAATCTTGTTGTTAATCCAACAGTCCCTCCAATAAGACCTACACCCAAAAACATGGCACAAAATGTGGCTCCTAATCAACCATTACAAAAGTACCCCAACTGGAACACAGCTGGTCCCCTGAGATTAGCCCAAATGAATGCCATCCCCTAGGTTGTATCTAAAGCTATCCCCACTTATGATGGATCGAGGAAGACAACTTATGAGCACTATCAGGATATTTTAAATCTGGCATCAATTCACAACATAAAAGAGGAGGATATTATTGTAAGAATCCTAGCCCTATCCTTCAGAGGAAAGATATTGCATTGGTTTAGAACTCTAGAGGATAACACTATTACTTCATGGCAAGCATTGGTTGAGCCTTTTGTGGAAGAGTTTAATGAATCTATGGACCCCTTTTCCTTGCTTAACCAGTTTACATCCATGCAGAAGTCTCAACAAGAAACTGTCTCTGATTTCAATTTGAGATTTAGTAGAACATGGAAGAGAATACCTCCTACAGCTAGACCAGCTGCATGTTTGGCTTATATGTATTATATCAGAGCTCTTGGATCAGAGTTAGGCCTGCAGACGCAACAATCTGGAGTAGAAACCTTCCCCCAAGTTTACAATGCAGTAGTTCATGCTGAGAATATCCTAATTAATGTGGGAAGACTACCCCCCAAGACTGTGTTGCCTTATAACTCAGAAGCCACTAATGGCCAAAGCCAAACTGCAAACCCACCTTACATGGATCCCCTTTCTTTATCATCCCCATATCCACAAATGAATGCCATTCCTCAACCAAAACCAGCATCCTCTACAGTTCCTTTCCCTCCCCTTCCTTCTCAACCATCTCAAGAGTTTTCTGCTATTCTTGATATACAAAATACTCTAAAAACTCTGAGCAATAGAATGAATTCGATGGAAAAGAGAGACCTAGAAAGGTCACAACAAAGGAGATTCCCATATGTAAATAAATATCAGAGACCTGGTCCTAGTAACAGTACTGGGGTCAGAGTGAACGCAACATATGAGGATCCTGAGTGTTCTTTAGATACTACTCTTGCAAATGTCTGGTGTCTGGTATGTAATGACCCTCATGACTCATAGTCTTGTGTTATGTACCAGCACCATGTCCAACAAGCTATGGATCAAGCTGAAAGAAATCAAAAAGGGAGAGTAAACATGTTATGGCAGACTGATCAAATCATGGTTGGGAAAGAGCTGGATGAAGACAACTCAATTGTTGTTATGACAAGGTCTAGAAAGAAAGCCTTGCAAGTAGATCCCCAAAATATGGGGCAATTCCAAGTCCCTTCTCAAAAAATAACTGATCCCCTTCCTCAGAGTAGTGATACTTTCCCCATCCCTCAAGCTAAAGGGAAAGAGAAGACAAACAGTCTTCCTAAGAGGTCAGAAAAGGAAACCGAAGGAGACCGGATGAGATCTAAATATGAGGCTCAAGAAAGGCTTAGATTCCCCTCTATTACCAAGAGATAAAGAATAGAGGCCACTCAACAGTACAAAAGAAAATATGGTGAGCCAGAAAGAAGGTTGGAAAGACCTACCCTGACTAAATATGAGTATAATATTATTGAAGAGATGAAAAATATTCCATCAAAAGCTAGCATGTATGACACTCTATTCATTCTTGGTCAGATAGATCTGCTTAAGGCTTCCCTCAACAAGTATCTGCAAGATAAGCAGTCCACTATAATCCTTAGTATACCATCAGAAAAGAAAGAGATGTCCCCTATGGTTTTAAAGAATAAACCTCCTCATTTCTATATCTCTCTAAGGATGGAAGGTTGGATAGTCTGAAATTGTATGATAGATTCAGGAGCATCAACTACAGTTATGCCTAAAGCAGTCTGTGAAGAAATGGGTATGGAGTATACCCGATCTTGTCCTGGAGTGTTACAACTGGATGGGACACCTATTAAGATAGTTGGAGTCATTAAGGATGTTTTAATGAGGCTGCATAGAGCCCCTGAGGTGACAATAGTACAAGAAATAGTTGTGGTTGACCTAGAACCCTATTTTGGATTATGCCTTTCAAGGGAATTTACTGCAAAACTGGGTGGATGTATGTACATGGATTATTCTAGTATGATAATTCCTTTCAAAGGAAAGAGAATAAGGATAACACCTGAAAAGCCAGTAGCTTATCACATTGAAAATATTGAGGAAGACATGTGCAATATTACCCCCTAGAAGAATTTGAGCTGGTTGAAAATATTGAGGAGTTGGATATTGAGGATGAGTTGCCCTTCAGAGAGGATTACAGTCAGTTTGGAACTGGTATGGGAACATATAGTATCTCAACTGAATCAGAGAAGAAAATCCCTGCTATATCCAATCAGTCTCTGAGAGAAAAAGAAACATGGATCATGCACTTCGATGGTGCTAAATGCAGAAATGGTGCAGGAGATGGTGTGGTTTTATAGTCCCAATCAGAGGGGACAAAGAACTTTCCCTACAGACTAACATGGTCATGTACAAATAATGTTGTAGAATATGAGGCCATGTGTCTTGGATTGATGCAGGAAGAAAGCATGGGCATCAAAATTTTGAATATATATGGCGATTCTAGTTAATTAATTTCCATCAAGTAAAAAAAAGTACCATAAAAAAAAAATAAAAAAATAGGGTATGGGGTCTTAAATACTAATTTAAAAAAAAAAAAAAAAAAAAAAAAAAAAAATAACTACACCCCAAACTAAAAAAAAAAAAAAAAAAAAAAAAAAAAAAAAAAAAACAATTTGTTTTAATTTTTAAATTGAACAAATAATACTAAACTTAAAAGAAAAATAATAAAAAAAAAAAAAAAAAAAAAAAAAAAAAAAAAAAAAAAAAAAAAAAAAAAAAATCATCTAGGGGGTGAAAAAATATTTTTGAAAATGAATAGAAAAAAGACCAAAGCTATGAAAGTCAATGAAAAATATATAAAGAAGTTGAAGTCGATACTGAAAAGAAGCTCAATGTTGGAGTTTGATGTTCACTAGAGGAAGCCGAAGATATCAAAGCCCTATGCTTAAAATACCAAGATATTGTGGCTTGGTCATATGAAGACCTCAAGGTATATGACAAAAAGGTTATCCAACATACTATTGAGCTAGAGCCTGATGCAAAACCTTTTAGGTAGAAGCAAAGGCCTGTAAATCCAAGGATCGAAGCCATTATGAGAGGATATCTTAAATTTATTAAAGGCTAAGATCATATACCCAATAAAACATTCAACCTGGGTAGCCAACTTGGTACCCATGAGGAAAAAGAATGGGGATATTCATTTGTGTGTAGATTTCAGAAATATTAACCAAGCATCCCTTAAGGATCACTATCCCCTCCCATAGATTGATCAGATATTATAGATAGTGGCAGGGGTAGAGAGGTTCTCATTACTGGATGGTTACTCTGGATACAATCAGATTTGGGTGAAAGATGAAGATCAGTATAAAACAACATTCACCACAAAGTGGGGCACATTTGCCTACCAGAGAATACCTTTTGGGTTGTCCAACATGGGAGCCACATTTTAGAGAGCCATGGATTATGCCTTTGGAGAACTGATCAACAAAGTCATTCTGATTTATTTGGATGACATGACTATGTTTTCCCATGATAAGCAAGATCACCTATCACACCTAGAGCAAGTTTTTCAAAAATATAGAGAATTTGGTATTTCACTCAATCCTAAGAAGTCATTCTTTGCAGTCCATGAAGGAAAGTTGCTAGGTCATGTGGTCTCAGAAGAAGGTATGGCCATAGATCTAGATAGAATCAGATCCATTCTTGCTCTCCCATTGCCTACTAACAAGAAAACCTTGCAATATTTTTTGGGTCAGATCAATTTTATCAAGAAATTCATTTCTGACTTTGCACAGAAAGTAAGGCCAATATCTGAGTTACTCAAGAAAAATGTCAAGTTTAAGTGGATAGAAGTCAGAAAATAAGATTTTGATATTATCAAGAAGTCCATTGCAACAGCCCCAGTACTAGTAAATCCAAATTTTAGTAAATATTTTATCCTTTATGCTTATGGAGCTGAAGAAAGTTATGCCTTAGTGCTTACTCAAAAAGATGATCAAGGTGAAGAGCATCCTGTATTCTTTTGGAGCCAGACACTCCATGACTACCAGGTCAAATATAAATTTATTGAAAGACAAGTATTTGTTGTGATGAAGTCACTGAAGAAGTTCAGGCAGTACTTGGTGCAGAGTAAAACCCTGGTATATGTGGTTCATCTAGATGTAAGAAGTTTTATCCTTCAGGGTGAATTAGGAGATAAAAGAGCTGGTTGGATTACCAAAATCTAAGAGTATGATGTAGAAATACATCCCACCAAGTTGGTGAGAGGTAGAGCCCTATGCCAAGGTCTGACAGAGGCTGCAACTTCAACAGAAGTGACAGCTTGCTAGATAGTAGAAGAGGATCAGGTTGAAGGAGTACAGATAGTAGACTCTGATTGGGTCGATCAGATGACCAAGTACTTTCAAACTGGAGTATGCCCCCCAAATTTAAATGCATCCCAAAGGAGGAGATACAAGCTTCATGCTTTGAAATATGTACTACTACTAGAAGGCCTGTACAAAAGAAACTTGGATGGAGTTCTTCTAAAATGCTTAAAATATGATCAACAAAAGAGGGTCATTGAAGAATTCCATGGAGGACCAGCTGGAGGACATAGCTCAGGCAGAGCTACAACTTTGAAAATCATAAGAGTAGGCTATTATTGGCCTACTATATTTGTTGATACTTACAGAGTTACTAGGGCCTGTGACAAATGCCAGAGATATGTTGGAAGGACAAGGAATGCTTCATTCCCTCTTAGGCCGATACAAGTTGAAGAGCCTTTTCAACAATGGGGACTGGACTTCATAGGGGTCATCAACCCTAATTCCTCAATAGAGCACAAATATATCCTGACCGCCATAGATTATCTTACCATATGGGTAGAGGCTATTCCTACTAAGAAATCAGATCAGGAAGTTGTGATCAATTTTATGGAAAATTTGATTTCAAGGTTTGGAGTTCCAGAAGCCTTGGTGAGTGACAATGGCCCAACTTTCATAGGAGCCAAGTATATTGAGTTTTCCAGAAAGTATGGCATCATGCTTAAGAATACTTCTAACTATTACCCTCAAGGGAATGGACTTGTTGAATCTACTAATAAGAACCTATTGAGGATTCTGAGGAGATCACTAGAAGGTAACAAGAGAAGTTGGCACCTGTTACTAGACCAAGCTTTGTGGGTAGACAGGATTACTATCAAGAAGTCTATTAAGACTTCCCCTTATGCTCTGGTGTATGGCAAAGAGGTAGTGCTACCTGTTCATTTGGAAATTCTAGCACTTAAACTTGTCAATACAGAGGAAGAGTCAGAGGAAAATCTGGTAAAGACCAGGTTGACCCACTTGCTGCAACTGGAAGAGAATAGAGCTCAGGCATATGATAATTTTCAAAAGCATTCCTTAGATGTTAAGGCATGGTTTGACAAGAAGGCCAGATTCAAAAAATTCCAAGTTGGAGATACAGTTCTCAGGTGGAATGTTGATAGAGCAAAACCAGGAAAACATGAAAAGTTTGATTCTTTTTGGGATGGCCCTTTCAAAATAGTGGAGGCCAAGGAGTCCAATGTGTTCCAGCTAGAATATCAAGAAGGGAACATACAACCGATTCCAGTAAATGGTTTTCACCTCAAACTCTACTACGTTTGAAATATGAGCTCATTGTAACATATGTATATACCTTGTATTATATTTCCCTTTCTTTCTACACTTTGCACTTTGTACAAAGCCCATTGAAAAATATTTGCAAAAAATGGCTAAGTGTTGACAAAGTATTCAACGAGGTTCCATTCCACACTCAAATACACGTAAAGTGTGGCGGAACGGTGAGCATCTCCAATCCGCATCAAAATGCATTAAAATTCCAGCGGAATGATGCAAGCATTGTTTTCCACGTGATGAAAAGAGCTAAGTCTCAAAAGAAGTGAAAGCATCTCCAATCCAGGGATTTTCGAAGCTAAAGCAAAGCGGAATGAAACCAAGGTAAACAATCCACATGCTTGAAATGAGCTAAGTGTCAGCAGAATCAAAGGTGCCTTCAATTCACCGATTTCAAAACCAAGGTGGAGCCAAGCAGTGATTTCGTGACCATGCCACATGGAGAGGAAAGAAAATCCCACATTCAATGCTAATGAACTCATGCTCGAACCAAAGAGTAGCCGAAGAGACGTAATGAGGTGGCAGTGCAGTTTGAATTTTTGACCAATGAAAATTTAGAATGCCACCGTTGAGCCATCGAAAGGAATGAGTGGAAGTTGGAAAGTGTGCCAGTGGTTAGATCATGCAACTATCGCATTAATGCTAAAAGATACTCATGCACCAAGAGATAAAAGAACCAAAAGGCTCGAGCAATGTTCATTCAGTAGCAAATTGTATTCACAGAGTAGAGAAGAGTGAAATGGTACTCAAGAGATTTCGCTATGAATTCCAGAAATAACTTAATATTGTTGCTATCAGGATGGCCTCCGAAGATACCCAGGAGGTTGAAACCCAGGAGAGAAAGGTAGTGGCTCCATACATTGATAGAGCAGAAGTTGTGGTAGATACTAAAATGGTCCTCACAGAGAGAACAAGGCTCAGAAGGAGCATTAACGATAGATTCAAGAAGGGAGTTGCTTTATCTATGGAAGGTAGATGTGATGTCCTTTCTTACCTATATTTTTACATTTGTGATTCTGTTCATCCCTATCCAGAATTAATAGCTACAATAGTTAAATTTTATGACCCAATGGCCAAAGTAGTGAAGACCTCTAAGGGCAAAACCCTCTTTAGTATCACCGCCTCCTTCTATCATAATATTTTCACCCTAGGGTCAGAACCGTCAGTGAGACCAAAGGAATTTAGGGTGACTGACCAGGCTAGGTATTACTCTTTAGAGAAAAGAGCCAATGATGGTGAGTCATTTAAAATATGGGTTTATAAGTAGCTCAATGCTAAGCCTAGGAAGAAATTACCCGAAGTTCCAATCCCTATTGACGAATTTCCAAACCCTGTATTGTTCTCTATGTTGGCCTATATGGAGGGTTTAGATTCTGATAGAATGGTGTATGATTGGAAAATTGTCATAGCCTATTGTATTTCTAATGAAAGAATGTATGAGGAAGGCATAGAGGAAAGAGGGACTAGGGTGATTTATTTTTATTGGCCAACCTTTCTTGCCCAAAGGATACATGAACAATTGGTAAGAATGAAAAGGGGCTCTGATGCTCCTAGTTTTAGGTATTGCTCAAGTCTAGTATGGATGTTCTATGTTGCCATTAAGGACAAGATGCCTTGGATTCTGATTAGGGACAAAACCAGTGATGGGGAACCCTTGTCGGTTTACTATTGGACAAGCCACTTGAGAAGTGGTGAGTCTTTTTATAGATTCAATTTGGAATTCCTTGGACCCACCTTGAAAATAATGTATGGAGAGTGCCCTAGATTGCCACCTCTGGCTAAGAAAATTCTGAGAGCAGAGGGTGCTGAGGAAGGAGATTGGTATTTTTTGACTGAGGGCACAGTTATCAGACTATATGGTTTCATGGGTAAACCTTTTCTCCTACCCCATTTTGTTATAGAAAGGCTCTTTGCCTTAGAATATTTGAGGCAGGTGGAGTATATTGATTTGAATTATGGTTCTGGAAGAAAGAGAAAGTCTTTGCTTACACACCGCACTGTGGAGGACATTACTATCACAAAGAAGGGGTAGAGTGAGTAGATTGACCAATACCTTGATAGGTTAGGTCTATTTTACATTCCCCAAAGATGGAGTTATGACCCTGATGGTATTTTCACTACAAGGAATGTAGCCCTAAATGGAGAAAAGGCTTACAAATTTGAAAAGAGGCCTAGGGCTCATTTTGAACAAGGTAGAAACAATGATGAGACCGCTCTTTTGGAGTGGAATGTGTCAAAAATGGGTCAACTACCTCCATGGTTAGATTTCTATGAACATATTGTGGATTATGATCCAGACAAGAAGAAAAGTCATCGGCTAACAGAGGCCATCATTCATGATATTGAAGAGAAATCTAGAAAGAAAAAGGACCATCAACCTGATGAGGATGCTACTGAAGAAGAGGAAAAAGTAGAACCGTGGAACATAGCAAAAATTATAGATTGGTGGAGAATGAGAGTTGAAATTGGAAAACCTAAGTCCAGATTTGGCATGAATATTGATAATGAGTTTTCCAAGAAATATGATGAAAATATCAGAACCTGGAAGCAGAAGGACATCAGAAACATAGTGTTGATAGTTGAAAAGTCCAAGGCTAGTTCTGAATCTCTCTCTCCACCCATGGATTAGGAAACTCCTTTAACAATAACTGAAGTCTTGAAAAATTTTCATCCTACCACTGAACAAGTGGAGAAGTTTCCTAAGGGAGCTCAACTTCTGAGAAAAATGTAATATTCTGATGAAAAAGTTGTCAACACTCCAGTCATCGAAGTAGTGTCTAGGCCTAAATGCTTAGCTCTGGGGGATAGCCTCCAGACACAGACATTGACTAGAGATAGAAGGATGAGAGTTTTAGGTTCACCCCCTTTCTTTCACCACTATAGTATCAGTAGAATTGCATCCCATTTTTGAGCAAGTCTTGCTTACTGGAGTAGTACAAGGAGATGAAATAGAGGAAGATTCGGAGAGTGAGATGGCTTCCTTTCAATTGATTCATAGAAGAACTAAAAGAGCTCTAGAAATAAGGGAAAGAGAAGTTTCAAAGAAACAAATATTGGATATGGAGGAGATTGCCAAAGATGTAGCTATTTTAGCTGTAGAAGAATTGACTCATCAAGAGCAGCAGCAGGAAATAGAGGTGGAACAAGAGCACCCTACATCTGTAGGTGAAGGTATGGTTTCTAATCCCTCTTCTCCTCTTCATCCTCCTGAATCCCCAAGGAAGTCTCCCTCCCTTTCTGGTCAAGAGAATGTGTCAAAGGTACCTTCTCCCTCTCACGGTCCACCCCATGTTTCATTGGTCATCACTGAAGTACAAGTCACCTCATCTCCCCCAAAGTCACCCCAAATCCCACTTTCATCATCTGAAGTTCCCACTTCATCATCTCCCATCACTTCATCTTCACTATTACCACCACCCCCATCAAAGGGACAAACTATTCCAAGCGCCGCCATTCACCCAATTGTTAGTCTTGCATCAATTCCTATGAGTTTACCAACAACAACCGCAACAATAGTTATAGAGTCCACTATTGTTACAGAGACTATTGTAATTACTTCCACACCTCCATTGTCAATAGTTTAGTCTACCCTTGCATTTCTAGTATCTTCATCTCCCCTGGCTGCTAGTTTTTCAAGTCCTATCACTTTTCCAAAAGAGCAGGCAGCCACACAGAAAGTAAATGATTTCTGGGTAGAGAAGCTTTCTAAGCCTTCCAGTAGGATGGTTGTCAGAAGAAGAAGCATGTATGTTGATCCAGTTTCTAGGAAGAGGGTATCTAGATCTATGACTCCACTTGTAAGTAAGCCTAAAACTGAGATGACTATCCAATATTATCGAGTGGAAGAGGTCACAAAGGATATTGAAAAGCTTCCTGAAGAAGATGAGTTGATTATAGCTAGAGCCCACTTAGACACCTTCTATGTGAAAAATGATATAGTCAGAGAGAAGGTGAGCAAACTGGAGAAATAGATTGAAAAGCTTTAGAAGACTCTGAGAAATCAAAAGGAAGTAGAAAAGGCTCTGAAGAAGGAGACCAAGGGCTGGTAGGAAAAGTACCAAGAAGCCAATAAACTCAAAGATCAGCTAGGAGAGCAAAAGAAGCTGAATGAAGAACAAGCAAAAGAAATTCAAAGTTTGAGACAACAACTTCAACTTGAGAGAGCTAAGTCTTCTAGTTTTTCCAAGGCTGGTTTGAAGAAGATTAGAAAATAATTGCTCTCTGAGGTCCAAGAGAAATGTTCAGGGCTTCAACTTATGATTGACTACCTTGATGATGCCAGTCGCTTACTCCCCAATGTTCAGAGAGATCTAGATCAGATCACCGGAGAGTTGCAACCTATGGTGATTTTGGTAGAACAGATGTATAGGTTGGTTGATAGCAGACTCAATGATTCTGCTAAACCAATTCCCAATAAAGAATGGAATCTCACCAGAGTTGCTACCAGAATCATGGTCAAGAAGCACAGGGTACTTCAAAGAGCCTGGCTGTTGTTTGATAGGATTGAAGGAGTGATTCGGGATGTTGTGGATGTGAATAAAGAAATGATTCAAGTTGGCTTCAAAGGCCTATGGATGGAGGATCACAACTTGCTATCTATGGAAGAGATCCAGAAGAGCATTGATGAAAATCTGTTGGATGAGTCTGGAATTGATTCTCTTAAAGAGCCACTACCCCAAGAGCAAGTTGCCCAATTAATTGTTAATTTTACCAGATTAAGAGATCTCATGGAAGATCTAGTGAGCAGAGGGAATGCTACTAATTATGAGGATATTGGAGAATTACAATATGTTTATAAGCAGCTCAAAGAAACATCAAACCCCTCTGAAGTAGCCTGGAAATAGGCTTTACAATATTTGAAATTGATGATTCAGTTGTTTGGTGATGCTTCTAGAGGAAGGAATAAAAAACAACCTTCTCCAGAAGAAGAAAATGAAGAAGAAGAAGAAGAGAATGAAGAAGAGGCCAAGGAAGAGGCCCATGAAGAAGCAGAGCAGGATGGAATTGATACAGGCCCGGAAGGGGCCCACACTTAGTTTGTTTTTGTTTTTGTACATATGCACAAGTTTTACATTTTTGTTTTTTGCTCTGACAATTGTCAGAAATAAGAAATAAAGGCATGAAGCCTAGAGAGGCACAAAGAGCAGAAGATTTTGTATGAAGGTATTTTTGCAATAAGGCCTTATAAGAAGAGTAGAGTTATACCTGATTTTTGAAGACAACGATGACAGGCCTATATTTTTGGTATAATCTCCTTATAAGCGGATGAGTCATGATGTTTTTGGCATGATCTCTATATGAACCTTTACCCTCTAAACAGACTGTTAGATTTTTTAGAGGGTAGTGTTTATATGGAAGTTATTCTTTAAAGCATTATTTTTGAAGATGAACATTTTTTGACTCCTAAGGCCCAATGGATAAGACTCTGAGTTCTATGGCTTTGCAAGAAAATCCACCCAGGAGGCGCCAGAATGTAGGCCCAAAATGGCCACATACTTAGGAAAATTTTGAAAATTTTGCCTAAGTCATGAAGTTCTCATTCCGCACACTTTGTAGTGTATTTTGGAGCGGATCCATAACAAAGGCCACAAACCCACCCAATACTTAGTGAATTTTTGCACTTGGAGCAGTTCCGCATAGTTTCTTATGTTTTTGGCTCCGAACTGGCGACGCATCCTGAATCCACAAAAGTTTTTGAAGAAGGATGATGTCAACATAAAATAAGTGTGGATTGGCGACCACTTGATATTTTGAATACCTTGTGAGTGGCTAAGTGTTGGAAAGCTTGATTTTGGAGAGCGCATTGAACATTTTTGCCCGGAATGGTAACAGAAGGTGGAATGCTAAGTATAAGCGATGCGGATTCATGACGAAGGTTTGTTTTGACTAACTTTCTTTTGGAATGGCGACAAGCAACATTTTACTCTGAAGCCAGTACGGAATGGAGGAGAAGTCACTTTACACTGTAACAGGTCCGAAATGATGTTCACAGGACAATGCACTTGCTTAGGTCTGGAATGGAATCCGTAGAAGTTTTGAAGGAGATATGATATCATCAATTTTTTGTGTGGATTGGTGAATGCTTCATCGCCAATGAAGAGAAACGAAGGATAGGGAGTGGATTTCATCCCGCTTCACTTTCTAAGCATTTTGATGTCGGAGCGACGTTCAACTATTTTCTGAAGCATGGAAGGTGATGTCATCATTTTTAAAAGTGGAATGGCATTGTGTTCTCCCCCACCATTACATCAAGCTTATTTCAGATTTAATCATAGCCATACGATGGGGGAGATCAGCGGTGGAGATTTTGCTAAGAAATCTGAAGTATATAAAAGCAATTTCTCATCGAAGTTATAACAGTCAGTTGGAGGAGGAAGCCGAAGCATCAAGGGTTTCAAGAAGATGAAAACCAGAGATGGTTGCAGATCGACGGTGGTAGAGGGCTTCCAAGAAATATCGATGATGTATATGCAATCTCCAATGGCCAGAACTCTAGTTAGCATCGAACAACCAACAAGTTGTAGAGTTTTCAAGCTGCCATGGTGGTCCACTTGCAGCGGATTTCCCGGAGGTTGAACCAGTAAGAGAATGCCAACAAGAACTCTCTGTTGAGCTATCAAGATTTCATCTTTGTAATGTTCCTTGTTATTTTAATTTTGCAAAACTATAAATAGAGGTCGAACCCTCATTTTTAAGGGTCGGCTCTAGTGTGTTTGCCTGTGCTACTATAAATATTCCCAAGGGCTAATGGAAGGAGCATTACATTGATCTTCGCCTCAAATTTTGTGTCTTCATACTTTGATATCAGAGGTTCGAATTCTTTAGTTGCATTTCTATGAATACTTGAATGGTTAGTTTGTGCCAAATTAATGGATTACTAATTGCTAGGGTAATTGAAATCTACTTTTGAATTTGATATTTATTGTTAGGGAGTGCATTTCTGTAAAATCTAGATATTGGTGAATTCTGTTATTTGGATTATCATTATTTAGATATTGAAATTGTTGTCTGCAATATTTCTCTATTGTTCTTTAATGAATGAAAGTACATTTAATTTGGGATAATGTTGATCTGAGTAATGTGTCTTTAATTTGGTTTTTTGGAGCTTTTTGTTGTAGTGCAATGTTGTTAGCCTATCCATCCACTATTGTTCACATTTTCTAACCCTAATCCTTTTCTTACCCTAATCTCTAAAACCCTAAGTGAGCATAATTGTGTCAACACCCTTTTGAGTTGACAAGGAACCAACCTACTCTGGAGGTTGGATCAAAAACTCCTATTTTGGTCCATCCAATGTTGAGTGTTGAGTTGTAGCTATCGGGTGCAAGCCTGGACAGAAAGTAGGAAGATAGACAACCACAGTATTGAGTAAAACTTGATGCAATTCAATGCCCAACATGACTCAATTATCCAACAAGGTTTGTAAGTGCTTATTTTCAAGTGCCACCTTATGAGCCTATGCTTGAATTTGTACCATAAAATTAGAACAGATTATGGACTTAGCATAAGCTAAAAAAATTGTAGAAATATTTGGGCTAGAGAAAATAACACTATTACGATCCTTCCAAATGCTAAATAGAATTTATGATCTAAAAAATTTCCAAAGTTGGCCAATGCTAGCAGGCATGCCCTTTGAGTCCCCAAGAAGAGCCATATACCATGAAAAAAATCAAGGATGAAATGGGTAAAAATAATCATGAATCCATACCCATCTTGGGCTTTAGGATAGAACAAAAAAATAAATGTTTGACAGTCTCCCTTCGATGTTAGAATGGGCATCTAGGATTTCAAACCCCCAAATGAATTAACCAATCCCCAATCGATAGACCTTGGAAAAGCAAGCACCAAGAGAACTATGCTAATTTGGGTTATAAAGTTGGGTCCTAAATAGAAGAAAATATATTTTAGCAATCCTTAAAAGAGGACTAAAGATGCCAGCGAGTGTTGAGTGCCACACCTTATTTAAAAAATATATTTTCATCTCCTAGGTATTTCTCAAGAGAGTTTTATATCCTACCTTCACAAAGTAACTTCTACAAACTTGCAAACTTCATCCAAGGTAACCAAAGTGTTCATCATGAGAGACCATTCAAGTAGACCAAATTTGTTTCAAATTGTTTATTTTTTTAGGAAATTGTTGTCCTGGCCTTTGCTCACGAGGTTTTTAATACCAAACCTAAATACCCCCTAGTTTTTGTAGCATTGATAATTATAAACTTTAACCCAACTAGCCTTTATTGCACTTTCTTTTCAAATAATATAGTTTTGAAAACTTCACACTTCAAGGATTTTTTTGGTCCCAAGCATCATCCCAAAACAAAGCTTTGTTTCCAACACCAACAATCCAAAAAATACTAGCCTTTATAATACTTCTTCCTAGCTTAATGATTTCCCACGTTTGAGAGCACTTTCATTTCAAAGCTAGCCTAAGGAGAAGATAATGGTCCTCTAGATTTAGATATATATATATATTTTAATTCCCCATGATAAATTATCCTATATACACCATCTCCAATACATTTTGATTGTCAAAGCCCCATATTAAGGAGAGCTTTTTTTATAACCTAAGTCTCCTCTATATTCTAGCTACAAATTTGCTTCTAACTCATCAAATGCAACTTCCTCTCTTTTCTCAATTTCCTTCCTTTAGAAAATTCCTCATTATTTGAGCCATGTCTTGTAGAACTCCTTTATGGCTTGTTAAGGCCATGAATTTGCATAGACACCTAAAATTATCACATTATCCTTTATGTAGTGCTAATGATCAATTGTTCTGCAAAAAGCCCCAAAAAAGCTAATTAATTTATATTAAAACACTAATTAGCTATCTTAGGTTATTTCCCCACTAAGCCCCATCCTACACCTAGCCTATGGTCACCATGTGATCATCCCTCTTACCTAGCCTAGGTCCACCTCACCCTAGCCTACCTTACCCCCTACTCTCCACATCCCCATGCTCATTCAATGCCATAAATGGGATGAAGACTTTCTTCACCCATGTGCATTAATGACATGAAGACTTTTCATCCACATGCCATAAATGGGGTGAATACTTTCTCCACCTCCATGCATTTATGAGGCATGGTGCACCCATGCCCATTTAATGCATATGGATGGGTGAGGACTTTCTCCACCCAAATTCATTTACGATGCATAGTGCGCCCATGCCCATTTAATGCATATGTATGGGTGAGGAATTTCTCCACTCAAATTCATTTATGATGCATAGTGCGCCCATGCCACCTCCAAGCCACTTCACCCCCCCCAAATCCTTACCAACTTCCATAAATAGCCCCCTCTTTATTTCATTTGCAAGAAGATGATAAAAGCTAAAAGAAACTATGCCAAAATTACTTCAGACCTCATTTGCATGCAAGCTCTCCTTTGTGCTAACCCCATGGATGCCATTTTGTGCCCCTTTTGTATCCCCTTGTTTTATTAACTGCTCATAGGTCCGAATTCAGATAGCCACCAGACTCAAAGTAGAGCTTCTTGACAACTAGCAGAGAATTTCCACCAAACCAAAATTTAGTCGGGTCAACACAGCAAAAATCATATAGACAAGTATGGTTAACATCCAAAACCATCTTGATAGGGATGATTTCCGTTGAAACCAATTTTAGACCCCAACAAGTCAAAAAACTAGAAACAGAGGCGAGTAAGATTGTTTTTGTTTTTTTTAACTTATTCCAAGTTTTGTTTTAATATAATATATTAAGTTTCATTATTGCACTTTTCTAAATTTGTGTCTAACTAAGGTAGGCCCATGGATGCTACTAACTATTTTATTTGGTTGTGTACATTTTGGAAGACTCATTCAACCAGCGGTGGTAGGAATAAACCCACCCCCCTTTGAGGTGGCCACAAAAAGCATGGAGTGCCATAAAAGTTATATTGCAAAGGGCTTCATTCTTGGAAGACCCTCATTTTTAGCCCAAGGGGCATTTGTAAATATTTTTGTAATAATAATTTGATATCAATGAAATGGCACGCTTTCTTTGACCATATTTTGGTGATCATGATGGAACTTTTAAACCTACACCACACATAGGAAAACAAGCTTTTAAGTTGTATAATTTTGATTCTCAATGTCTTTTTCCTCACTTTTGCCTTGTGTTCTTATTTTGGTAGATTTTTAGCTAATTTTACTCACTTTCTTTGTTTTTTTTGTGTTTGTAGATTGTTAATTGATCACAGACCCTCAAAAACTAGACCCATCATGGATAGTCCAAAGTAAAACCCCCTGGTAGGAATCGTTGACACATAGATGGTCTACAACCTGAACCATCCATACATGGATGGATTTCACTCAAAATCATACAGACCCATATGGTTTTTGAAGAGCTCAAAAACTAGAGCCATCATGACAAGAACCCAGTTTTACACAGCTAACACAACAACCATAACAATTACAGGTAAGTATGAGGTAAGATTCCTCTGCTTAACCATGATTTATCATTTTCATAAATTGATTTCCTTCTTAGGCCAACTCGTCTTACAAGAAGGTGTTCAAAGGTGGACACTCTCACCTAGCACTCAACAAAATATAGTGGCTTTAATCTATTTTCATTGCTCATTTCATGTTTATTAGTTTATACTTGATTTTCAATAGAGTAGCTATTTCGAATTGGGGGTACAGTTTAATTAGCTATACATAGTTGTTTTTGGAACTTATCTCAAAAATGCTAACTTACCGTTCTTTGATTTTTGTAGCAAAAATCACAGAACTAGTCCTCTACAATAACAAAATCAACCCCAGTAGAGAGAGAGACCAAAAATCTCTCTCAACATAAACCGTTTAGACAAGGACAATTTCTTCTATAAATTGCACAAGTCTGTACAGCTTCTACCAAACAACAAAATTCAAAAAACTATGTGTGCAACAATCTCAAACAAAATCTATAGAGCATAGGACCTTAGGTAGGTTCTTCTTCTATTCATTTATAGGTCAAATCTGAATTCGTGTTGCTTTCATTTCATTAAATTTACTTTTTTTTCATAGGTCGTCTTAGGGTAGATTTTCCTTCAAAAGCATTTACCTTTTCTTGACCTTAGGATAGATTTTAATTCAAAAACTTTTACCTTCCTTGTCTTTAGGGTAGATTTTGCTTTAAAAGCAATTAATTTTCTTGTCTTTAGGTTTTTTTTTCAAAAGAAATTCCCTTTCTTGTTTTGCATTCATTTGCTTTATATTAGAATAAGTTTGCTTTCAAGTTCTTTAATTTCATGTTTGATACCTTATAATTTAGTAGCCTAGGATAGACATACACATAGAGGCATGAAGAAAGTTGTTAATTTCTTCATCTCCATGAGTTGAGCCAGATCTTGATTTGTATCATACATAAAGCTCTTGGTAGACAACTGGTCATAACCTTAACAAGCATATCTTGACCAGTATAGATAGATTTATGACTAAGTAAATCTTAAGCAATGATGGTAGTTATCATTGTTGGTTATTGAATCCATAAAATTCATATGCATACAAGTACTCATGTCTCTTTGACTTCCTTTCAAAAATAATTTCCCTTTCGTGTTTCACATTTCCTTCTCTTTCTGTTAGGGTAGCTTCCGTTTCAAAAGTCATTTACGTTCCTCTTCTACACTTTGCTTTCCTTAAGATAGTTTTAATTTTTTGTCTTATTAATTACTTTCACTAGAGTAGTTTTTATTTCTAGAATCGTAATTTGCTTTTATTAGAGTATTTTTGTTTTCTTGTATCAAAATTTATTTGCATTAAGCTAGGTTTGCTTTCCTGTCTCATACTTTGCTTTCATCAGAGTAGACTTTGTTTATTGCACCTTTAGCATAGGATTTTCCTTTCTTACACTTAGCACATATTTGATTCAAAAAGCATTTACCTTCCTCATATTTGGAATAGATTTGTTTTCAAGCCCTTTAATTTATTGTCTTGCATTTTTCTTTCTTAAGGATCAATTTGCTTTCAAAAGCCCTTCAATTTCTTGTCTTGCATTTTCCTTTCTTAAGGATCAATTTGCTTTCAAAAGCCCTTTAATTTCTTGTCTTGCATTTTCCTTTCTTAAGGATCAATTTGCTTTTAAAAGCCCTTTAATTTTTTGTCTTGCATTTTCCTTTAAGGATCAATTTGCTTTCAAAAAATTTTCAGTTTTTGTTTGCATTTTCCTTTTTTAAGGATCAGTTTGCTTTCAAAAGCCTTTCACTTTACGTCTTGCATTTTTTTCTTAAGGATCATTATTTTTAATAAGCTATGTGTGGCTTCTATTGGGGACCACTCCATTTACAAAAATAAAATAATGCATTGCTCTCATTACATTTCTAACAAGTTAATTAAAGCATACTTATCTTTGATTTTCTATCAAATATATTCTCCATCTTCCTCAAACTGCTAAGTTTTCATAATCAACTATTTTTTTAAGTAATTAACAACAAGAAAAACCCTTACATGACACATAACTCCAATAGATAGAAGGAAAACAAACATAACAGTCATCCATCAAAGAGAAAATCAGTTCGATTATTTTTCTTCTATAGCAAAGGTTCTTCCTCCTATAGAGTGGCAATATTTGAGAATGCATTTTTGCACTTCAAGCTCCTGAGGTAATATATAATTGTAACAAATTTTGTAGGATCTTCATTTTAAAAAAATTGACCATCACTAATTGTTTCATAATTAGCTTCAAGAATACCATCTAAGGTGCTAATATTTTCCATGGAATCATCTGGATGGTCTTTAGTAACCATTTGGATTTTATCAATTATCTAATTCAAATTCTCCTTTTGGGGTTGATTCTTCTATTGCTCACATAATTCCTGCTATAAAAATGGCGCATCTGGAGGATGAGTTTCTTTCTTTTGAACTGGGACATTTGAAGGTTTTGAATCATTCACATGTAGGGCCTTCTCCACCAAGGAGGAATCAAAGCATGATCAGATGTTTGAATATCCCTTTTTTTAGGTGGTTATATTGATAACAACCATATCATCTTAGGGAGAAGTTTTCATATTCAATATTTTGGATTCATTCTCCTTTGCTTAAGGAGATAGTAATGGATTGAGGCCCAGGAATTGAAACATCTATCCAAACAACCAATCTTAATTTGCTCATATTAATTTTACTAGACAAATTTTCCTCTGTTTGGGAATCCATATACTAGAATGCACCAATGGCATTACCGATTTTGGTGAATATCTTCTCTCCCCAAAACTCCATAGGGAGAGCATAAAGATTCACCCAAACTAGGAAGCCATTAACTTATTTTGTAAAGGGATTGAAAATAGGAGTCAAAGGTCTTATATAGACACCCATTTGTACAAAAAACCAATTATATCTATAATCCATTACCTCATCTCTATCCGCTAAATTAGAAAAGGAAACAAAAAAGAAATTTTTGGATAGGAGAGTTACTTGGAATTATGTACTAGTCCACCAATATTTAATGTATCCTTTGAGCTCCTCCTGGCCTGGTATTGTGCCCTTGAGTTTGTAGATAATTTTTTAGGCTTCATGATCAATCATATCCAACCCAACTTCATCCTTTGAAATCCTAATAGAAGGCAAGGGTTCATCCACCCATGAACCCAAATATCCCTGAGAGCTATTTCTTCTAGTCGAAGAGGATTTATCATAGACTAAAGAGATGATATGGGAACAACCCTCTTCATCCAATGCTTGATTGCACTTAGGGTTTGCATCCCTTTCACAAATATTGTAGCCAAATTTGTTGATTTGTTCCATCGCTTGATTGCACCTAGGGTTTACACCCCTTTCACAAAGAGTAGTGCCGACAAAACCAGAGGTGGAGGTCGTGAGCTGAGACAAGTTGCCCAAGCCCATCGTGTTCCATGATAGATGACTCCTATTTGTTGTACTTTTCTTAAGGATCAATTTGCTTTCAAAAGTCATTTATTTTTTTGTCTCACACTTTACTTTCCTAGCATAAATTTATATTTCTTGCTCTTTGCTTAAATAAAATTGCAATTTTCTTTCCTAGGTTAGATTTGTTTCATTGCATTCTCGATATAATATCTTCATTCCTAGTTTAGAATTTAACTTACATCACTTAGTTTAGAGAAAGATAAATTTACATTTGCATTCATAGGATAGACTTTGTTTGTGCATCTTAGTTAAAAGCAAATCCACACATATGTGCACGTATTGCTAAACACATATCGATGATGTTGTATTTCATCACTAATCATTGATTGAGATTGGTGATGTTGGATTTCATCTCCAACTATCGACTCACCCCCTAGACACCATAGTAGCTTGTGTATAGTTTCTTGGACTTCATCATTGGAAACTCACTACCCTTGGGATTATCTTGAGGTAGTCTAGGTTAGAGCCCTTGCTCATAGGGCTATATAAATAGTGAGTGTACAACTATCATTTTTCACCAAGATTGCTTGAGGGTGAAGCAAATGATAACTAGTTTGACGCAGGTTTACACGATGCCACCTCTTATATTCCCTAACAAGGATATTAGAGGTCTTTTTTCCTCTTTTAAATACCTTGAACCATCTCTACCTTAGGCAATATTTGCTTGTTTATGCACATAGTCTCTCTTCATGTACCTTCAAGTATATCAGGGAGTGTGTATTAACACACCATTAGATTTCATCCATCCACCCTTTGTTGATTTTTTAGGGGTCTTTAAAACATAAACACAAAAAAATTTAAAACAACACAAAAAATAATAAAAAAGTTAATATATAAGCAACATTAAACAAAAAAAATTCAAATCACATGTAAACCCTTCACTTAAATTGTTTGTTGTATGTTTGCTCACTTGGTTGCTTAGTTAGATTACTTCTCCAAAAACAACAAAAAAAGTTCTAGTAAAAAATCATCTCTCAGCACGAACCGTCTAAACAGGTATGGTTTTTGTTGTGAACCGTATGAACCCATACATTTTTTGTTAAAATTGTTAGGACCCATGCAGTTTCTATTGAATAGTGAGTTTTTAGAACAACAAAGCTTGTGAAGCAATCCCATGTAAAATCATACCCCTTGGGTGTTGCTCTTATTTTCTTTCACCTATCCTCATCCATTTATTGGTTCATGAGTTGATGTTGCTTTGCATCTTGATTCTTCTACTCCTCAAAGCACCTTTTATCCTCCCACTTTGTCTTAAGACAAATCCTTCACCCACCTCCTATCAGTGGCCACCCTTGCATTCATGAGTTTAAAATCAAACCCCATTACCTATCCACTCACCGCTTGAGATGGATGACATTACCTATCATTGTTGTCAAGAACATGATCAATATTCAAACACTCATTCTTGGAATCTATGTTTGTCCAAGAACCTTACTTGAGACCATTATTAGCCCTCCTATGTTGGAACAAAAAGCAAAATTTCTCTTCTCAATGTAAACTCTGATCCAATATAGTTTGGTATGGTCCATGTGAAGTTTGTATGGTTACTCAAACACTCACTTCATCGAGGTGGTAACCTAAGCCCACTTACAATCGATTTGTAGCATCATGAGAATACCTACCAATGGTTGGTCAACTTACTAAATCAAATGATCTAAATAATATATCAATGGCAAGGTTCAAAGATATTTATTCCTTCCATCATTGGGATATCTCACATTAATCACAATTCGAGGTAATCTTACGTTTCCTCCCTCAAGTATCATTGTGGTCCACTTAAAGTCACCATCAACCATTTTCATCATTTGTTCCCTCACCAACTCCACTCTAGTTGCTCCTCCTTCCTTACTTATTCATCCGTCTTCTCATCTCTTTCTTTGGTAGGCTTCATGTCATTGTTGTATGGTTACTCACACGAGGCTATATAACTATGGTTGGTCCTTTTCCTCTTCAATCCTTCTCTTCTTCAATATTTCTCCCCTTCCTCAACCTTCTTTTTCTCATCATTCTTTTTTGCCTCAACCTTTTCTTCCTCATCATTGCTCTCCTCTTTAAACCAATTATATGTCTAGGGGAGTTGACCCTCTTTCACACCACTTTTCTATCTAAGGGAGTTGAAACCCCTTCCAACCAATATTGTGTATGGGGGATTTGGCACTCCCTTTGAATTAAATTTTGTTAATTCTCACCTATGCATGATGCTCCCACTTATATGGGCTTTTCTCCCATCATTATTTTGCATTGCATTCATCCAACACATTCATACATCAATGAACTAAGGCTCATAATGTGCTAATTTGGTCACATTTTTTATGTGTGGATACACGTTTACCATTCCTGATTGGCACAATTAATCAATTACATATACGTCACGTATTTTGTTCCCATATGTATGTGTTGTGTTGTTTCAATGTCATGCATCTAAGTATAGTGTTTTGTCATTTGTCATGTTCTCTTGTCAACCCTCTTGCACACAAGCACCTTTTGTCTTTCACAAGTTATCAATAAGCATGCATTAGTTATCGTAATTTTTGTGATGTCTTGTTCAATCATATTCTTAGGTTGCTTGGAAATAGAAGTCTTTTCTATTATTCAACCATTCCTAGTTGATCCAATCAACCTTTGTCAAATGTCATTATGTTCTAATATGATTTTAGGCTTCCCCTGACTGACTTGAGTTCTTTCTTAGACCAATCACATATCACACATTAATAAAATTTTGAGTTTAGAGAAGATGACACCATGAATAGTCTTGCCATAAAGCAAAATTTTTGTCGCTCATCCTATAATTTGCATAATTCAAACCTGAGGATCCAAAGTGCAAGTACAAACAAAATTAAAAGAAAGAAAAGAAAAAAAATCCCAATATTATTTTCCTCAAGTATTTCAGGTGCCTTCATCGAGGCTATAAACACTTGGTTGGTAGTGGAGCTACATTGAAGGATTATGGGGCTAACCTCAATTAGGGCTATAAACTCTCGTTTGGTAGTGGAGTATGCTTTTCGAGTGGTGATATGTCCATCACATTAGCGACCTTTTGTACAAACCTTTGTGCACTTGAGCTAGCTTATATTGGATTGAGTCATAATTGGTTAGTCCAACCTTACTCAAGATGGAAAATGAACATCATTACACACACTTCGGTCCATGATAGGCTTGATCTTATTCGAGATGGTCTAGATTTCTATGGGATATTGACTGACCATTAGATGAGTTTGATTGTTCAAACTAGGGTGTTTGACTTTCTTAAAATTATTCTAGCATCCAAAACCCCGAGGTATATGGGTGAACTGCATCAAGGCTAGCCTCAACTTACTATCTATGTTCTCAAGTCATTTTTCAATGTTCATTCGCCTTGTTTCTTATGTTTAGTGTTCTTGGTTATTAGGATTACTTCATTGTCCCTATTAGTTTACCCATGATTATTATTAGTATTGCATTCATCATGTCCATTGCATGTTATCTTGTATTATGTTGTGTTAATGTGTATATTATAACTATTAACTTATCATTGATTAATTAAACCATTATTGATAGTGAAATTCACATACACATATCCAAAAATTGATTAAACACACATATGTGAGTCTAAACCATGCAAATAAGTAGAGCCATCATAATCCATCACATAAGCATATCACACCCATAACATCTACAATATCATGTCTACCTAATCATCATACATCCATTCAAAAATTTAAAAGAAATCAAAGAAAAAATAAAAAATAAAATAAAAAATCCAAAAAAAAAAACCTTAAAAATTTGCAAAACATCCTATCAAATCTACACTACATCATCCTACATATCATATTTAACTCCTACATCACATTATACACTCATAACATTCTAGCATAGCACCCATTGAATTATCATCATGTCAACCATTGTTGCGTAGAGACCTTTGGTCAAGCACTTCGTTGTTGTATTACACTTCTTCACTCATCAACTCACTGCTTCAGGGGGTAGATATTACCCATCAATGCTACCTTGAACATGTTCAATATCCAAACACTTAATAGTGGAATCACGTTTGTCCAAAAACTTTGCCTGAGACTATCACTAGCTCTCCTATTTTGGGGCAAAAAATATATTTTCTATACTCAACTTAAACTCTAATCCAATCCAATTTGGTATGCTTAATGCCAATGTATGTATGGTTACTCATACACTTACTTCATCAAGGTGGTAACTTATGTAACCAAAAGAACTGAACACAAAAAAATGATATGAAACAGAAAAGAGAACTTGCAAAATTGATCTTTTTGTATTAATACAGGGGAGCCTGAACCTCCCGATTTTACAATATTTTTTTGAATTACCCCAAATGTGTTGGGGGTAATGTTACAATGCTTTGTCTCTTCTTTGAATACAATGATTTGATAGGAAAGGAGGGGGTCTTCCAACTCTTCAGCAGATTATGGTGTGTTCTTCGCTCCTTAGCTACAACTTCAAAGGGGTGAGTGGGCTTTTGATATCCAGCAAGGGGGACCACTCCAGCTTCAATAGCTCTCCAAGTATATGTTTCCTGCACACATGAAAAAGCACAAGGGGTTTAGTAGCACCTGTATATAAGATTAAAAACCATGCAATAAAACCCTCGAACTAATGTTGCAGAAAACACAAAAAATGAAACTAGATGCCTTGCTAAAATTAAACTTACTGATCAGATCTATCGTGTTTTTCTGGTTCTGAGCAACCATGGATGCGCGGTTTGGGCTGGTCAACCATGGACAGGTGGTGAGGAAACACGTGAAGGGTGGTTTTGACTGTGTAACCATGGATGGGCGGTTTTAGCTGAATGGTAGAAGGCTCCAAAAATGGACTTCGAGGCTTCAAATCTTTGGTCTCCTTGAGATGCGTGTGAGCTCCTGGTGCTATTTTGGTAGCCTGATGGTGTATGTTCTTAACCTCCTTTGGTTGGTGGGGTGAAGGTGCCTTTATAGGCCCCTTAGGGTTTTGGAGGGAAAAGGGAGGTGGCAAGCTAGGATTACCAAGTGGTAATCCAAGGCTACCAAATGGAAGGGGTAGTTAGAGTGAGTCACCCAGGGTGTCTCACTTAACTGGGGTGATGTGGCTACAAGTGGAGTGAGGTGTAAGGGATGTCCCATGTGAAGGGACAAAGGGGACATGAGTGTGTGAGATGTGGCAAGGTGGGGTAGTGAGGTGGCTAGGACACATGTCTAGTGATTAGGTAGGGTATCCTAGGTTGATTTTCTAGATTTAATAAAATCTAGAAAATAGGTTAATGTGCAAGGTTTTATACACCTAAGTTTAGACTTAGGTATATAATTTTATTATGCTAGGTTGTGATGTGGGATGCAAAATGTGATTTTGTGAATGCCTAGGTTTTGGTGTCTATAGATGCCCCTTTTTGTACCGTGTTGTGTAAAACACAATGTGGTGCAAAAACAAATGACACCTATCCTTATTGGATGGATGAATGGACTCAAATCTTCTCGATGCTCAAGAATGAATGATTTTTGAAAATTTTGATTTTGTTTGCTTACCCCCTCAATTGGTGAATGGGTAAAGGATGAAACCCACGAGCCAATTGACCAAATGTGGATGATGAAAGGAGGTGGATGATTAAATGATGTGGATGTGATGTATGCAAATGTATGACATTGAAATCAACTTGATACCCCAAGTTTGGGATGGTTTGTGTTGTTGCAAATTTACCTTTGGTTTCGATGATGCGCAAAATATTGTGGTAAAATCACCAACCACATTGGGAGTTCGAGGGCCCTGCTACTATTAGGAATTCCTATTTTTAGGAACCAATGCACTGGGAATTCGATACTCGAGTGATTGTTGATTGTTACCAAATTGTGATTGATTATTTTTACTTTTGTAACCCAACGAAAAGGGCTTAAGGATAACCTTGTGCAAATTAGGTTGAACACAGCCATACTCAAAGATTGAGGGACCTAGTTGATTTAATGCCACATGTGATGATGTTGAATGTTTGAATGAGTGTCCTTATGGTGAGCTACCCATCCGACCGGATTGCATGGATTGCTAGTCATTGCAACCGCTAGGTGTGTAGGGTAAGTCACTAAATACGAGGTTCACTAAATGATGATGATGTTTGTGATAATGCATATGGTGATGTGATGGATATGATGAATTTGGTTTTTGTGAGAGGGTTTTTGTTTGTTTTTTTTTGTGGCTAACCTGCAAGTGTGGTTTATTCTCCCTTAAACCATGCATCCGTAGTTGGCACCACCAATCTGGGTGTGAGTTTCATGCTCTGAAATATAAGCATATAGTTTTAGCATAAAAATGGCTATAAATAGGGGAGTGGCCTATTTATTTTTCATTTGTGCGATTGAGTTTGCTTGGCAGTTTGAGAAGTGAGAGTGAGATGGAGGTGGTTGGTGAGACGAGTGGAGTGGGTGTGGATGCAGAGGCTGGAGGCTCGGTTGGAGCGGAAGTCAGAGTCCGCTATGCTGAGGTAGGTGGTCTAAACTCTTAGTTTAGGTTTATTATGTTTTTGTTTTTGTTGTTTTTTTATTTTTATTTTTATTTTTAAACACTAAGAGGGGATGGTAATTTTTTTTTTTGATTATGATAAGTGAGTAGGAGAATTTTTTTTTTGAAAAATGCATGATTTTTTTTTGTTTTTTTTTAAATGAAATAAATGCATGAAATATTTTTGTGTTTTTATTTTTGAAAATGAAAATAAATGCATGAAATATTTTTTGTGTTTTTTTTTTTTTGAAAATGAAAATAAATGCATGAAATGTTTTTTTTTTTTTTTTTTGCACTAATATGAATTTTGTTTGTGCTTGTAGGTGAAATTCATTGAGGCTCGACATCGATGGCCTCACATTATATCCAAGGTGCGAAAGGCCCTCACAGATGATGATTGGAAGCTACTAGAGACTATGGGGTTGGTAGGTTGTGGGCGAGTGGAGACTGTCAGGGTGGATGAGGAGTATTATCTACTCTAGTGGAGAGATGGGACCCTGATAGGGGTTCATTTTAGCTTTCGATAGGGGAGCTGACTATCACCTTGGAGGATGTATACCACATCTTCCATGTTCCTATCGAGGGTTCACCAATTAAGGTGGGCCACGACAAGGAGGAGGTACTGAGGCCTATTTATGGAGATGATTAGGATGTAGATTGTAGCAAGGGTGGGATCCCATATATTTAGTTATACAAGGATGAGAAGTTGGGTGCACTATAAATTTTATTATGTATATCATAGGCAACATGTTGTTGCCTAACAACATGGGCTCTAGGTTCCCTTGGAACTAGGTGGGGCTTGTGTTGCATCTGATAGTTGAGCCTCAGGTTTATGCATGGGCTCCCACTCTTCTATGCCAAATGTATATGGAGTTATATGAGGTGAAGAGGTGAGAGCAGAAGGGGCTTAGATGTAGTTTGGTGCTTCAATTATGGGCTTGGGAGCATATCAGAGTTGCTCATCCAGAGGGTCTACCATGTGAGTGGGATCACTCACTACCTTGTGCTCTCTACTGGTGGACCAATGAGGAGACTTCACCGAGTCATCTTATTCATAGTGCATAGGAGTATCGAGATATACTAAGTGCCTTGACTAGTAGTGATATTTATTGGTGACCTTGGTGAGGTCTAGCTTGGGATGATGATGCTACACAACTTCGATGGATGAGGTGAGGTAGATGGGTGGTTGGTAGGCATGGGTGAGAGATGGATTTTATCTAGTTCTCATAGGTGATGAGATAGTTTAGGATGGTACAGGGAGTTCTAGATGCTCCTAGGATGTATAGGTGATGGGATGATGAGCTTAGTCTTCTAGTCACTCCTAAATTTTAGATAGTAGATGATGCAATAGATGATGAGGTAATTGATATCCTAGATGTAGATGATGTTAGGATGACAATAGAGTATGACACTTGGTTTGTTATATAGCCTCCATGGACACCTAGCTAGGTTGTGGATGATGTAGCTAGTGATGATGAGCATGATGCTAGTGAGCAGGTTTCTTGATGGTAGAAGCATCATCGAGGTAGTAGGAGTAGGGGGGAGTTGAGGTAGATGTGCAACCTATAGATGTTGGTTTTAGGGCTAGAGGATATGGAGGAGATGGAGGTGGTGGTAGTGGTAGTGGAGGGGGTGATGGAGGTGATGGAGGGTAGGATCCTCCTCCATATCGTAATGAGGAGTGGGGGATTCTCTAGGTTGAGCGGGATAGTTTGGTAGAGATTGTGAAGTCTCATGATGTAGATATCATGAGGCTATAGGGTGAGGTTGCTCAGTTATAGAGGGAGAATGATGGGCTATGGAGTGGACCTAGTAGAGGTGGGGATGTTGCTACTAGTCGTAGCTCTTTGTACTGAGATAGCTCAACGAGAGGCACGATAGGCTATAGATTTGGTAGCTACCTAGAGGTAGGCTACTTATATTGGGATGCTTGAGGATACTTTAGGTCAACATCATATTCTACTACCTCTACCACCTTCATCATCAATGTCAAGCTCTAGTAGGTGAAGCGAGTCTAGGCCTAGTGGTTCATGATCTCAGGTTCCTAGCTTCCATGCTCCATCTGATTCACATGGATCAACTCATGGGCCTCATAGGAGTCATGGTGGTGCTAGCTAGTAGCACTTTATTACCTCTTTTTATACTTTTCATTTTTTTTATGAGCCTTAGTGCTCTGATGTATACAACCTTCAAGTATTTTTGTACTATGTGATTCATATATATATATACATGGATTTTATTATGATCATTTGTGTGTTTGCACTTTTTATCTTATTTTATGTATGGATGCATATGAGATGTCGTAGTGATAGATGGAATGAATGATGAATGCTTATGTTCTAATGATTATTTGGTATGTTATAGACTTTTGCTTGATCAACTTTATTCTCATCACTTAATCAGGGGCATTAACATGTGGTATTATAAATGTATAATGAGATGTAATAATGTAAATGATATTAGATGGTTTGGATAGATGATCTATGGTTGTTTTGCAAAGACTCAAACATCCTAGTGATCTCAAACAAACTTGTTTATGATCTCACAAATCTTCATGATGCTAAGGTTGTCCTAGTGTTTTCAAATTTCTCAAGGACCAACTATGTGTGCAATGATTGTTCATTTTCCATCATGAGTTAGGTCAAACTAATCAATTGTAACTTATGCCAATAAGCTAGCTCATCCAAGAGCATCCATAGGTCTGTACAAAATAAGGTCGCTAATGTGATAGACATGGCACCACGCGTAAGGATACCCCATTGCCAGGTGGGTTTCATTCAACCCATTGTTGTAATGAGGATCACCCCATAATTTTTGAGACACTAAGAGTTCCAAGGATTCAAGCTCCTTTCCCTTATTTTATTGCATTGGATTTTGGGGATTTTTATTTTTATTTTGCTCATTTTTGTAATGGAGCAAAATGCATTTTTATTGCTTTTTGGATACTTGCTCATTTTGAGGAAGAGCAAGGGATTTTATTGCTTTTTGGAATGCTTTTGGGATACTTGCTCATTTTGAGGAAGAGCAAGGGATTTTTTTTTTGATTTTTGGGATACTTGCTCACTTTGAGGAAGAGCAAGGGATTTTTTTTTGGGATGAAGGTGGAGCTTGTCCTTTTGTCAACTCTTAGCATTCTAGACCATGCGCATAATTGGATGAATAGGGGAAACCTTTCACTTTATGGCAATAGCAACTCATGACTTCATCATTCCTAAGCTTCACAATGTTTTAATGTGTTTTGATGTGCGTGGTCCAAGAGGAAACTTGATTGACCAGGAACAACTTATTGCTTCTAAATATTGTTTGATTTTGAATTGAGGTTGCTCAAAACACTAGGAGTGGCTGAGTGATTGAAAACATTTGGATTTTGCTTATGGATTGATGTGGTATGTAATGTTTTGTGATACTTTCATTGCAAGATTTTGAAAATTAAAAGGTGCACACAAAATAGTCAGTGGTCACATAATCATTATTGCTAATAATTATACGGTATCTATCCTACTTTATGTGAACCCCTTAATCATCAAAATATTATAAGGAAAGCTACAAATTATTGTGATTGATGGATTGATGAGTGATGTTTGATGTAAGGTGCCCCTGATTAAGGCAACAAGACATGAGTGGACTAGCGATCATCCAAATTAACCAAATGATCCCTAATATGATGAATGGTATGAACAAATGTAAATTATGAAATGCATATATGTAATGTAAGTGGAATGCATGGATGGATGTATGAAATAATAATTTTTTTTAGCCATGTATATGTACATATTTACAATCCGCACTATGCATAAAATACCTTTAGGTGTATTATGTTTAATGGCTCAGGTTCCAATGTTCCTTCTAAATTTGTAAGTCGATATGTTCCTAGACCCAACTTCTGCTTAACAATGTATGGACCTAACCAATTAGCCATGAATTTATCTCTCAAGTGCGGCAATGCATTGGTGTTCTATTGATTCTCTTTAAGAATGAGATCTCCTACTTGGAATTCATGAGGATGGAATTTTGCATTATAGGTACGCTTGATGTGATCTTGATATACTCGTAGATGTTCTAAGGTATTGATTCACCTTTCATCAAGGAGTGTAAGTTGGTCAAGATGTGCTTGTCTAGTTGTGTCATCATCCATGAATTCTTGTAATGCAACTCGTAAAGAAGGGATCTCGAGCTCAAGAGGTATGATTGCTTTGATGCCATAGACCAATGAAAATGGAGTTACCCCAATTGGCATTCGGATGCTTGTTCGATAAGCCCATAATGCCAAGGGGAGTTGAGTATGCCAATCTCTATGATTTTCTTTGACAAGTTTCTTGAGAATGGCTATCAAGGTCTTATTGGTCGCTTCAACTTATCCATTTGCTTGTGGGTAATAAGGAGTCGAGAAACTATGTTGGATATTGTACTTGTTGCATAATGCTTGAACATCCTTGTTTTTAAAAGACTTGCCATTATCAAAAATGATCTTTGAAGGAATCCCAAAATGATAGATAATATGTTGAAGTATAAACTCCGCAATTCGAGGTCCAGTCATAGTGGTCATTGGAATTGCTTTGACCCATTTGGTGAAGTATTTTGTGGTAGTTATGATGAACTTATGTTGTCTCGAAGAGGTAGGTGAAATTTTTCCAATCAAATCTAGGCCCCATTGTGAAAAGGGCCAAAGGCTTTGAATGGGTTGTAATGCTTGTGATGGTACATGAGTCAAATTGGCATGATGTTGATATTTTTGATATTTCTTGACATATTGACAACAATCATTTTCCATGGTGGGCCAATAATAACCCATGCACAAAATGCACTTTGCAATGGCCATTCCACTAAAGTGGCCACCACAAGTACCATCATGGGCTTCAGTTATGGCTCTTTGTGCCTCTACAGGATCTAGACATCGAAGTAAGACTCCATCATAGCCACATCTATACAACACATCCCCCAAGAGAGTGTAACGAGCTACTTTTTATTTGAACATTCTCTTTGTAGTTCATATCAAATCTGATGGGAGGATCCCAAACTTGAGAAAGTCTCTTATTTGATCAAGGCAAGAATTATATGGTTCTACATGGATTAAACAAACACTCTTCTCACCTTCAGATTCTACTCATGTGATTACAGATTTGGACATTGTTGTGATGATAAGTGGTTGGAATTCTCCATTTTTATTCTTAGGAATCAATGATCCTAAATAAGCCATTGCATCCACAAATCTATTAGTCGAACGAGGCAAGTTGTCAATCTCGTACCAATCAAATTTTACTAGCAATTTCATTGCTACTTCATGATATTGTTTCAAGACTGGTTCTTTACATTGGTAAGTTCCTTTCACTTGAAAAATGACAAGCTGGGAATCACCAAAGATGCTTATACACTTAATGCCCATAGCTAGTGTTGATTGAAGCCCCAATATTAAGGCTTCATACTCTATATTGTTATTTGTGCATGGAAAGTCAAGTTTGAATGATAAAGGAATTGGTATTCCTTCGAGTGTATAAAATATGACTCCAACACCTTGTCCTTTTTTACACTTTGATCCATCAAAGAAGAGAGTGATGTCAACATCATCCTCAGGAGGGACTAGTTCTTCTTGTTCAGTGATGAAAAAGATCGAATCATCTGGAAGCTCTATAAGAAGTGGTTGATCATTTGGAAGTGGAGCTTCTACGAGTTGATCGGCTATCACCTGACCTTTGATGGATTTTTGGCTAATGAATTCGAGATCAAATTCCATTAAGAGCATTATCCATTTTGTGGTTTGGGTGTTGTTGTATGTGTGAGTCATCATGTAACATAGAGGATTTTCTCTAGCTATGACATAGGTAGTGTTACTTAGCATATAATGTCTGAGTTTCTTAGTGGTAAAAACCACTGCTAAGCACAACTTCTCAACGTAAGCATATCTCATTTCATAACTCACCAATATTTGACTAATGTAATAAATTGCTTGCTCTTTATGATTTTCATTCTTTTACGCAAGCATTATCCCTAATGCAAAATCTGTTGTAGAGATGTAAAGGTGAAAAGGGACTCCTAGATGAGGTGGCATTAGTACTAGTGGTGAAGCCAGATATTTCTTTATATCATCAAAAGCCTCTTGACATTCGATTGTCCAAGAAAAGGTCACCCCCTTCTATAGCAAGTGATTGAAAGGCCTGCATTTGTTTGAGAGTTGTGCAATGAATCATCGAATGGATTGAATATTTCCTTGCAAACTATACAACTCTTTAAGATTTGTTGGAGGTGGCATCTCAATGATGGCCTTGACCTTATCAAGGTCCACTTCAATGCCTCACTTGGAGATAATGAATCCTAGAAGTTTACCTGATGTGACTCCAAATACACACTTCTTAGGATTTAACCTCACTTTATGTTCAAGCAATCGATCAAAAACATTTTCTAGTACCTCAATGTGCTCAAGATGTGTTTTGGATTTTGCAATTAGATCATCCACATAGTCTTCAATGATTTTATGCATATAGTCATGGAAGATATACGTCATGGCACATTGATAAGTAGCTCCTACATTCTTAAGACCAAATGGCATCACCTTGTAACAAAAAGTCCCCCAAGGTGTAGTAAATGTTGTTTTGTGTTGGTCCTCAAGATTAATTCAAATCTGATTGTATCCTAAAAAATCATCCATTAAAGAAAGCATTTCATGGCCTGCATAGGAGTCTACAAGTTGATCGATGTTCGGTAACAAAAAATCATCCTTGGGGCACACTTTATTTAAATATCAAAAATCTATGCATATGCGTACCCCCCATTCAACTTGCAAATGGGTACCATGTTAGAGAGCCACTCTAGATAATCAATGGGTACTATGAAACCCACATCTAATAATTTTTGTAGCTCTTCCTTGATAATTAGTGCAATGGTAGGATGAAGTTTCCTTAGTTTTTTCTTGAATGGCTTAGCTTCAAGAGCTAAGGTGAGGTTGTGGACCACCAAATTGGGGTCAAGGCCAGGCATGTCCTTGTAAGACCATGCAAATATCTCTTTCTTCCTTGTTAAAACATCTATCATACACTCTTTCTCTTCTATGGATAAATATTTTGTAATTTTCATGATTTGTGGATTATCCACATCTTGAATCAGGTTCACATCGATGGATTCTTCGATAAGCATATGAGAACCTTCTTCCAACTGATGTGGAGTAGGGATGAGATGGATATCATCCTCCACATGCTCAAAAGACTCAGGTAACACCTCCTCTACTTCAATTTGAAAAATGGAAGCAAGCGAAGGTGAAGATTGTTGAGGGATGTAAGCATTTGAAGCTCTTAGCAACTCTTCGAACAGGATAAATTTAATGATGGATGGTGGGGATGAAATCCTATCCATGGTGATAAGGCTAGCATCAATTGAAATCAGCTTCACCAAATCGTATGGGTTATAGAGTGGGGTGAACAAGTCAATAGAAATCATGTTAACTTGGTGGAAATGAGGTGGCTATGATTTGAGGAGTGAACTATCTTGCTCACTCTCTCTAGGTTGCAACTGACCTAAGATGGGTGAATAGTGACTCTATGAGTGCAACCAAGGTGGTGGTGGTGGATCTAGCTCAGGGTGCTCATGCTCTTTATTGAAGTGAAATATGGTGTGATCTATGGGAAACATTGTAGTGTAGCACTCATATCTCTCGATGGGCTCTATAGGGGCCACATCTTCTTGAGGACCATAAAAAATGTGAATGATCCAGTCTAGGTTTGGTCCCATTTCTTGAAATTCCTCAAAATCCTCATCGAAGATATAATCATCAAAAATATAATCAATCATAGTTGTATGCAATGTAATCTCTAAAAAAGCCTCATTTAAATAAGGTGCAAAGTTAGGGTCCAAATACTCATCATCACTATCATCACAATCATCACTCTCCTCATCCTCTTCTTCATACTCAAGAGTGAGTCATTGGAATGTATGCTCGAAAGAGGAGTTTGAGGTTGATGGCCTATATCCTAAGCTAGAGTGATCATGGACTTCTTGATATTCGAGCTCAATGATGTGATGTGGACCCTGTTCATGTCATCCAAGACCAAATCCCTACTAGTTAACCCTATAAAAATATCACAAAGGAAAATCTAGGTTGGATAGATATTCTAGATTGGCACAAAACTCTTGTATGGGTTCCTCATTAGGAGGAGGTGGATTGGATGAAGAATCCACTCCCCCATATACAAATTTGATCCTATTTGGCTTGGAACCCATTATGTACACTACACCTATAGCTAAAGGTGGGTCACATGGGTGACCATAATCTCTGATAGATTGGATAGGTGGTGTTACTATGACACTCTCAACTATGTACTCACCAATACCTAGATTGGTGAGATGAACTACAACTTGGGTCGGTTGGGATGTAGATGGTTCAGGTGCTAAGGTGGATGCTTCTTGTGGCTCAGATGGAGGTAATGGTTCACTCGATAATGGTTCTTCTTGGATAGGTGACCCTATCTATGAGACAATGGGTGGTGAGGTTTGAGGTGGATTTGGTTTGATGGGATTGTTAGTGGTTGGTGGAGTTGGTTGGGCTAAAAAGGTGAAGGGTGTTTGTGAAGTGGGAGGTGTGGCTAATGAAGTGGATGGTTGGTTAGTGGGATGATCAGGTGTGGTGGAAAAATGATATGAAGTGGATGAGGGTTGACTTGGGTTGATGCTTTGGGATGCAAAAGTAGGATCAACTATTGGCAAGGCCTCTGGGATGGGTGCTTTGGATGAAGTGTTGTTAGTTGGGGTGGTTCGAATGATGAGGGGTTGAATTGAAAGATGGGTGGATGGAAGCAATGGCTCATAGGGATTTGATATCAAGTTGTAATACTTAAATGGCTCAGTGTTAGCTTGGATGCAATGGAATTTTACCCTCATGCACATATTTTAGACATTGGTGTAATATCGAGGGCACACACTTCATTTCCCTAATCCAGGGATATCCAAGAAGTATGTTATATTGCATAGCCCCTTCCAAGATGTGGAAGAGTACATGGATGGTCTTCACCCCCACTATTATAGGTAGAACTACGTTCCCCATAGTGGAACACAAAGCATCATTAAAGGCCCGTAGGGTGAAGGTGGATGTGGTGATATGGGATGATGGTAGGTTAAGATGCTTGATGGTTGGGGTGGTGATGAGATTGATGGAGGAACCGGTATCAATGAGCACTCTCTTAAATGGTTTTCTATCAATATGAGCCACAATATGCAATGGAGGATCTAGTAATTCTGATGATACACTCTTTTCCTCAAAGTCATAGAATGCTATTGAGGGTTCCATGCAATTTTGGACACTCCCCACAAAAGTGTTGAAGGTATTAGGATCTTCTATTTGTAGTTTGATGGACTTTAGAATTTCCATCAATACCTCATGATGTGGGGGAGATTGTTGTATGAGCTCATATATTGATAGTTTGGTTGATGCCATTCTTAGGCTCTATGTCAACCGACTTCTCAAGGTGATGATTGGTCAAGATGGATGATTTGGATTATGGATGGGTGGAGGTGGAATGGTTGGGCCTAGTTGTATGGGCACACTAGGTTGTGCTATAGGAGCTGGTGTTGCTTGGGTTGTCTCATTTGTGTGATTCATTTTTCTTTGCCCTTGGGTGACTACACTGATAGCCCCCACAAAACCTTGGTATAGTTGTGACACATGATTAACTTGATTGGGAGGAACTGTAGAAGTTGATGCTCTCACTACTTGTTGATTTACCTCATGATGAGGTAAAGGTGTCTGATATATCCCAAGGTTTTGATTTGGTTGGGCTAAGGGATTATCAACTTTGATCTTCCCCATTTCTAATAAATCTTGCACAATATTTTTAAACCCATTGCAAGTCTCGATGTCATGCCATTTCTATCGATGAAATATGCAGTATAGATGCTCTCTGTAGCTTCTAGGTTTTGGCTTATTCGGATCTTCAGGCTTCATTTTTGGCAATGTGAAAGCCTGTGCATCATACAACTTTTAGAAAATGGATGAATATGGTTCAAGTAATGGGGTGTAAATGTGTTTGGGCCTGAAATGATATTGTTGCCTCTCTGTAGGTTGAGCTTGGTTCTACAGTTATTGTGGGGGTGGAACCGCTTGATAATTCTATTGTTGTTGTTGTTGTTGTTGTTGTTGGGGTTGTTGTACTTGGACTTGGGCTTGTTGGATTTGTTGTGAAGGTTGGCCCAAGACTACTTGATTAACCTGAGTAGCCTTGGACTGGTCATGGTTATTCCCCTTTTGATTCTTATTTTGCCATTATTTCTTTTTGGGTTTGATCTCGCCCTCTTGAATTTTGATCTCTTCTATTACTCGAGCTTGGGTAAGTGCTT
This sequence comes from Wollemia nobilis, assembly GCA_028583015.1. Taxonomy (NCBI): domain Eukaryota; kingdom Viridiplantae; phylum Streptophyta; class Pinopsida; order Araucariales; family Araucariaceae; genus Wollemia; species Wollemia nobilis. Next base: position 11,381,439 of record JAQPPZ010001925.1, read on the forward strand.
CTTATTCTATATTTAAGAAAAAAAAAAAATATTTATTATGTGAACAACTCCACCATAGGGAGGCAATTTGGTCATGATTGCCCTCCAATGGTTACCAAAATCATAGATCGATTCATCATCATATTATCATAAATTAAGCAAATCAGTCAATGTGGTCTTCTTTCTAACATTCAGGGAGAACCGCTCTAAGAATTGGTCTGCTAGTTGCTCAAAAGTATAAATACTTTGATGTGGTAAGTGGTTGTACCAATCCAGGGCATCTCCCCCAAATATCTAAGGAAAAGTATGGAGCATGAGTGCATCATTATTCTTGATCCTAAAGCACGCATTAATGAATCTAATCACATGCTCTCGAGGGTCCTCATCCCCCTTAAATTTGTCAAACTTTGGTATCTAAAAGTCTATCGAATATGGTGGTGATGGTACCGAAGCATGAATTGGGTGATTGAGTAGCTACCTCAAGGTAGGTTTTTGGTATTGCATACCAAGTGTTTGCATGGCTAGGCTATCAATATAACTCTACAAAAATTGGAACTTTGGATCCTCTAGAGGGTTAAAACCTTGGTTGATTTGCTATTGTTAGTAATATGCATTATTGGTGGGGTTTGGATGATGTGGGATGTTAGCATGAAATGGATTATGATATGGTTGTTGATGAGGGATTTGATGGTGATGAGGTGATGGGGGTATGATGGCATGCTAACCTGAAGAGTTAGCATACATTTGATGAGGTGGATTAGTGGCTATGGTTGTGGTTGGGGGATGCAACACCCAAGATGGATCTTGAGTGAAGAAGGTATTTTGATGAGATGTTGATGGTTGGTTTTGATCTATCCTCTATGACTACTATTGGGGTTAGGATTAATGCTTTGATTAGCATTATCCATGATCATTTGTTGTAATTACAAGAATGCTTATTGCATGGAAATCATAGATGAAGATGGTATGGCCATGTATGTGGTAGATGGTTGGGTTGGTTGTATGGCAACCATGTTAGTGGATGTAGGTGGAGGGTACATGGTAAAAGGTATTATCATTGAATGGGGGATGTTATGAGACATGGGATCTATGGATGTAGTGGATGGGATGGATGTAGGGACCTACAAAGCAGTATTGACATGTGCTTCATAGAGGGGATTGGTGCAGGTGATGTTTTGGTTTGGAAAAATGAAGGGTTGTTGGTTAGATGATGATGGATGATTATGAGCTAGGGTGGTAGTAGTCGATTCAAAAAGTGGATTCATGAAGATTTAAGTTGACTACTATGGTTGTGAGAAGATGGCTTCCTACTAAGGTGGAGGAAAGGTGTGGGGTGGAATGGTAAGTGGTGGCAATGATGGAAAGACCATACTAGCTACATTCAGGTATAGCCTAATGATGTCCATGTCCACATACGTGACATGACTATCCATCGATGTAGGTGGCTCACTCCTAGGAGTCTCAGGGATGGTGGTATGGGTAGCCCTCTACATAACATCTATGTCCAAAATAGGGGCACTACTAGAGGGCCCAACATTCAGGTTTAGGGACATAGTAGGGACTACACTAACTTGCCCTACCACCAAAGTGTTAGGGGCCTAACAAGACTGAGATGGAGGATCCATGGAAGAAGGCAATTGACTCTGAACCTAGGCTAACTTTATAGCTTGACTATGGGTTGTTACCATACGCTAAGGATGGGATGAAATGTAAAATGTGGATGTATGTGTGTGAATGTGTGATGGAAGCACAAAGTAAAACAACATGCAAAGCAAACAAACAAACAAGTTTTCTCCTAAGTTTTCACAAAGTTTGATTTTTTTTTTTTATTTTTTTATATTTTTTTAAGTTTTTGGTAAAAATAAAAAGTGATGTGCAAATGTTTAACCCTAAAATGAATCTATGGATTTCACCTAGATGCTCTCACACACTAACCCGGTGATGAAGTTCGAGTTGTGAAACCCACCAAGACTTGGAGATGAAACCCAAATCTGATGAGGGAGCCTAGGTCCTACCAATCCTCACCCAATTCACCATGGGCAGTGATACACCCTCCAAAGAGGAATGTATGCTATTTTCCATGGCTACGATGGTTCTTGGAGTTGGCCTTGGCCAAATAATAGGGTAAATATGTTGGGGGTTGGTGGTGAAGTCCAACCTTGTCCAACGTTCATGTGCTAGTGTGTGAGGTCTTCGTTTATTATTGTGTAATGCAATCTAGCATGCAATTATATTTATTGCCTAAATGTAGAAAGAAGAAAACATATAGTAGCAGATAAAAATAGATCAGGGGCTGAATAGCTAATTTTAAGTAAGATCTACAAAATTTCTGAAATACAGAGCCAACCATCGATGGGCGGTTAGGTCTGGTCAACCATGATTGCATGGTTAACCAACCGCATGTGCACATTTGGGAGTTCCCAACCGTGGACCCATAATTTCAATTATAGCTCAAAAAATAAAGTAGAGTAGGCTCAAAATCTTAAATGAGCATGGTCTATTCCTAATCAGGCTATGCAGATGCTCTAATGATTAAACTAAAATGCAGATTTTTTTTATTTACTTTTTTTTTTAAATTTAAGTATGCCTAGCCTAAGACCTAGATGCAAACAATGGAAAACAGGTACAAAGACTCCTATTTAACCTAAATGCAATTCTAAAGCTAAAAAAAAAGAAAGGAGGATTTAGATGTACAAACCTGTTATCCTTTTATTGCTCCTTCCAATTTATTCAACCATCGATCCATGGTTCCATAGTGCTCTAACCATCGATGCATGGTTCCATAGAAGTCCAACCACCGGTGCATGGTTCCTTTGATCTATAACCACATGCTCATGGTTTCTCAGGTGTAGGGCCAAACCAAAATGGGCTCTAGATCCATCGAATTTTGATTTCCAATCTTCGCACGATCGAGCTCCAAGAACCTACAATCACAAAAAAACATAGATCAATAATAAATTTAAGCAAGGCAAAGACAAATAGAACCCTTAGGGGGTCCCACCGTGATCACCATTTCTATAACCAAAAGAACTGAACACAAAACAATGATATGAAATAGAAAAGAGAGATTGCAAAAATTGATATTTTTATATTAATACAGGGGAGCCTGAATCTCTCGATTTTACAATGATTTTTGAATTGCCCCAAATGTCTTGGGGGTAATGTTACAATGCTTTCTCTCTTTTGAATACAATGATTTGATAGGAAAGGGGGGTCTTCCAACTCTTCAGCAAGCTATGGTGTGTTCTTCGCTCCTCAGCTACAACTTCAAAGGGTGAGTGGGCTTCTGATATCCAGTAAGGGGACCACTCCAGCTTCAATAGCTCTCCAAGTACCTATTTCCTGCACACATGAAAAAGCAAAAGAGGGTTTAGTAGCACCTGTATATAAGATTGAAAACCATGCAATAAAACCCTTGAACTAATATTGCAGAAAACATAGAAAATGAAACTAGATGCCTTGCTAAAAATCAAACTTACTGATCAAACCTATCGTGTTTTTTGATTTTTTTTATCTTGAGCAACCATGGATGCGTGGTTTGGGTTGGTAAACCATGGATGGGTGGTGAGGAAACCATGCGAGGGTGGTTTTGACTATGTAACCATGGATGGGTGGTTTTGGTTGAATGGCAGAAGGCTCCAAAAATGGACTTCGAGGCTTCAGATATCTGGTCTCCTCGGGATGCATGTGAGCTCCTGGTGCTATTTTGGTAGCCTAATGGTGTATGTTCTCAGCCTCCTTTGGTTGGTGGGGTGAAGGTGCCTTTATAGGCCCCTTAGGGTTTTGGAGGGAAAAGGGAGGTGGCAAGCCAGGATTGCCAAGTGGCAATCTAGGGCTACCAAATGGAAGGGGCAGTTAGAGTGAGTCACCCAGGGTGTCTCACTTAACTGGGGTGATGTGGTTGCAAGTGGAGTGAGGTGTAAGGGATGTCCCATGTGAAGGGACAAAGGGGACATGAGTGTGTGAGATGTGGCAAGGTGGGGTAGTGAGGTGGCTAGGACACATGTCTAGTGATTAGGTAGGGTATCCTAGGCTGATTTTCTAGATTTAATAAAATCTAGAAAATAGATTAATGTGTAGGATTTTATACACCTAAGTTTAGACTTAGGTATATAATTTTATTATGCCAGGTTGTGATGTGGGATGCCAAATGTGATTTTGTGGATGCCTAGGTTTTGGTGTCTACAACTTAATCCCACATACAAATCGATGCTCACATCCTTAGGATACCTACCTATGGCTAATGAGCTTACTCAATCAACTCAAGAATTTGTCAAAAACAAAGTTTCAAGGATATTTGTCCCTTCCATGATTGGGAAATCTTACATCGTTCATGATTTGAGATGACCTTTTGTCTCTTCCATCAACTACCATTATGGTGTGCTAAAATATGTGGTTAACCATGATCATCCATTATCAATTCATTCTTGTCATAATCATCTAACTGCATTATGTTTACACACATCGTAGTAAAAAAAGAGACAAATGTAAACACCTAAAAATGTCACATTATCCCTTGTGCAGTGCTAATGATTAATTGTTTTGCAAAAAGCCCAAAAATCCAATTAATTTGCATTAAAACACTAATTAGCCATCTTAGCCCCTTTTCCCCACTAAGCCCCATCCTACACCTAGCCCATGGTCACCATGTGACCATCCCTCTTACCTAGCCTAGGTCCACCTCACCCTAGTCTACTCTTTGACTCTAACCTAGGTCCACCTCACCTTAGCCTACCTCCTCATGTTCATTCAATGTCATAAATAGGATGAAGACTTTCTTCACCCATGTGCATTAATGACATGAAGACTTTTCATCCACATGTCATAAATAGGGTGAAGACTTTCTCCACCCCCATGCATTTATGAGGCATGGTGCACCCATGACCATTTAATGCATATGGATGGGTGAGGACTTTCTCCATACAAATTTATTTATGAGGCATGGTGCACCCATGCCCATTTAATGCATATGGATGGGTGAGGACTTTCTCCATCCAAATTCATTTATGAGGCATGGTGCACCCATGCCACCTCACAAGCCACCTCACCCCCCAACCCTTGCCAAATTCTATAAATATCCTCCTCTTTCTTTAATTTGCAAGATGATAAAAGCTTAGATAAACTTTGCCAAAACCACTTCAACCCCCATTTTCATGCAAGCTCTTCTTTGTGCTAACCCCATGGGTGCCACTTTGTACCCATTTTATATCTCCTTATTTTTTAAACAACTCATAGGTCCAAATTTAGATAGCCACTAGACTCAAAGCAAAGCATCCTAGCAACCAATAGAGAATTTCCACCAAATTAAATTTCAATCGGGTCAACACAATAGAAACCATCCATACAGGTACAATTTACAACCAGAATTGTCTCGATAGGGATGGTTCTCATTAGGAACCAATTTTAGATATCAACAATCCAAAAAATTAGAATTGGAGGTGAGTAAGATTGTTTTTGTTATTTGTAACTTATTTTAATTTTTTTTTTTAATACAATAGATTATGTTTCATCCTTGCACTTCTCTAAATTTGGGACTAATTGAGGTAGGCCCATAGGTGCTACTAACTATTTTATTTGGTTGTGTGTAGGTTTTGGGAGATTCATTCAACCAATGGTGTTAGGCATAAACCCACCCCTCTTTTGAGGTGGACACAGAAAGCATGGAGTGCCATAAAAGTTAAACTGGCAAGGAATTCCATTCTTGGAAGACCCTCATTTGTAGCCCAAGGGGCATTTGTGACTCATTTTGTAATAATGATTTGATATCAATGAAATGACACGCTTTCTTTAACCACAATTTGTAAATTGTAAGAGTTTATAGAAGTACATTAATTATAAATATTTTGCTTATCAATGATAAATACCTATATGTCTAGTGATTGATTAGATAGATTCCATTGATTCTAGTATATCCCTCCAATATTTCTTTCCAAGAGACTTAGGATAACTTAAGATGGGGTAGAAATTAGAAACCTCATAATCTCTACAATCCTTCTTTAAATTCATTGGTAATTATAGAAGAGGAAAACTTGTGATTTTTGTTTTTTAAGGACTTTTCCAAAAGCTTGAATATATATTACAATGCATTTCTAAAATACATGATCACTATAATAGTAATTTTTCCCAATAAAATCACCTCATCAATAAATTGAAGTTATGACAAACTTCCCATACCTTCAATAATTTTGAAACCATTGATAATACCAAATTCCTATAGATGACGAGGATTTTGTCCTCCAAAAGGACTTAGTTTGGATAAAAAATTTAATTCCAAAAATTGCAGTCTTTTCATGGCTGGTTATCCAAGGAAGAATTCTAACCATTGATAATATGATGCGTAAAGGTATTTGTATCACTAATCACTATTATCTATGTAGGGCTAATTGGGAGACTATTTATCACATTTTCCTTGAGTGCCCTTTTTCCTTGACTGTCCTAAGTGGGGTTTTTCAGGCCTTCAATATTTCTTGGGTTAAACCAGCCACCGTACTTGATTTGTTTGTCTAGTGGCCTTGCCCCTTTTCAAACCAAAGACTTAGATACATGTGGAAAATTTGTCTCAATCACTATCTTTAGCAGGTGTGGTTAGAAAGGAACCATATAGTATTTAATGATTCTATCCATGATCATCAAACTATCATTGTCAGGATCCTATCCTTTGCCAACGAGAATATAAACCTTATCCCTTTTGATAGTCATAAACCTCATCTACAGGAAACCATGATTGCTCAATATTTAAGCTTAACCTTGTTAGATGAGTCTGTGCCTAGGGTAGTCAACCCCAGAGCCAATGTTAAGTGGTCCCCACCTCCTACGGGTTGGTTTAAGCTTAATTTTTATGGAACGACTAAGGACAATCCTGGCAGAGCAGGCGTTGGCGTCATTGTGCGAGATCATAATGGGAATATGATGTTTGTATTTTATGAATATTTGGGAACAAGGAAGAACAATGAATCTAAAGCTAGAGCTATGTGGAGAGGCCTTCAAATGACTCAAGACTTAGAAGGCAATTTGATCGTAGAAGGAGACTCTATGCATGTTATAAATCTCCTCAATAATTGGAAAACACCTCCTTAGAGGATTAAAACAATTGTTGAAGAGGCTAGGATCCTTTTCTAGGGAAGATAGGACAGAAAATCCCAACATATCTTTCGGGAAGCTAACAAAGTTGTTGATAAGTTGGCCAATTTGGGTGTCGATGGTGACGGAATTTTCAAATGGAAACATGGTGTCCCGAGTGAAGTAGAGGAGCTTATTCAACAAGAATGCCAAGAATGATAGTCGAATTTACCAACAAGGAAGGCACTATAAGTTCGAAGTCTATGAGTATTCCCGTCTCTTTTTTGAAATGGACTCACAATAAAAATTATCCAAGCTGTCAGTCTTGGTGGATGTTGCATGGAAATACCACAAAGACTAATGGAGACAGTCACATGTGAGATAACATGGCTCCTAGTCATCTTAGTAATTTGAGGTTGGTTGATAATCACAGGGCAGGAAAGAAATGACAATATAAGACTTCGAACCAAAGCCACGTGGACCACCAGATAGCCATCACCATAAATCTAGCCAGCAGGTTCACTTCTCCAAGGCTAATTGGCCAAGACGGGATGTGGTCCCAAAGCATGTCATATACGAAAGAAAGCAATTACCAAAGAATTATTAAGAGTAACTGTCAATACAGAGCTTATGGGAGTTTTTTCAGTACTCTGCTATGTGTGTCTGCAGGTTTTTGTTTCTCCATTGTTTCAAGGAAGGGATCTGTGTCTATTTATTTTTTTGTAATTATGATGCAGGTGTGTTTTATCGAGGTATACCCAAAATTTTGTATGGGAAGTTTCTTTTTGATAACAGGCTATGTGCTTTAGTGGATGTAACGACTTTGGCGGCATGTAGATTTTACATATAAAGGATCTTTAGTAAGGACATGTTCATCAACAACCCTGGGCTGATTTTTATAAAAGGTTTTGGGTCAACCTGTAAAACTCGGTATTAATGATATAATATCTTATCTACCAAAAAAAAAATTCCTATAGATGACTCAAAAATCATCCCAAACCTTCTACAAGAATGAGGAAGAGGTAAGGAGAGAGGGGATCCCCTTGTCTCAAACCCATATCTACATGAGAGGGAAAAATGAGATCCATTTATGAAAATTCATAACCCATTAGATCCAACCATCACCAAAACCAAAGGTAAGTAAAATATCTTTCTAGAAATTCTAGTTTACCTTGTCATATGCTTCGAATAGATCAAGTTTCATAGACATATATTTTTCTCATTTGGCTTACATTGAGTGGATGGCCTCTTGGATGATAATGATTCAATCTAGAATTTGATGCCCTTGAAAAAAATTGCCCTACTCTTATGAGATAATGGAGGACAATAACACTTTTAATCTCTCTAATATTAATTTTGAGAAAATCTTTTAAATAGTGTTATAAGAACAATGGGTCTTACATCTAAAATTGTTTTAACTTGATCTTTCTTTGGTAACAAGAATTAGGTACGTCCTTCTGATCCCCTTGAATTTTACATAATACTAGTTATTTTATTTATGGCTTAATGACATAAATACATTGTAGTCCTTTTGTCCCTTCCATCAAAAGCAATAGTGTTAGTTTTTAAGCCAAATTATATTAGGTCCCAATATCTTTGATCTAGAGTAGACTTAAATATAAGAGCAATAAAAATATAATTTAGCCAATATAATGAAGTAAATATTCTTATCATGATAAATAATTTCCTTTTCTAGGGTGAAAGCGGAATGCGAAGGCTGTGACTAGTTACAGTGAATGCGGAGGCTGCGGCCAGCTAGGGTGAACGCAAAGCTCAACGAGTGAAGATGGATATTAATAAGGGTGGGCTTGTGGAGGCTACAACCAGCTAGAGTGAAAGTGGAATGTAAAGGTTGCGGCTAGTTACAGGGAACATGAAGGCTGCGACTAGTTAGGGTGAATGCGAAGGTTATGGCAAGCACAACAATGGACATGGGTAGCATGCAATGAGTTGCAACAAATGCAAAGGTTACAACAAGCACAATAATGGATATGGGCAACATGTAGTGAGCTACAATGAATTTAGAGGCTACAACAACAAGTGCGACAATGGACATGGGTAGGAACAATGGAATGTAAAGGTTGCGACTAGTTACAGGGAACGTGAAGGCTATGATTAGTTAGGGTGAATGCAAAGGTTATGGCAAGCACAACAATGGACATGGGTAGCATGCAATGAGTTGCAACAAATGCAAAGGTTACAACAAGCACAATAATGGATATGGGCAACATGTAGTGAGCTACAATGAATTCAGAGGCTACAACAAGAAGCACAACAATGGACATGGGTAGGAACAATGGAATGTAAAGGTTGCGACTAGTTACAGGGAACATGAAGGCTGCAACTAGTTAGGGTGAATGCGAAGGTTATGGCAAGCACAACAATGGACATGGGTAGCATGCAATGAGTTGCAATAAATGCAAAGGTTACAACAAGCACAATAATGGATATGGGCAACATGTAGTGAGCTACAATGAATTCAGAGGCTACAACAACAAGCACAACAATGGACATGGGTAGGAAGGCTCCTACGAAGATACGAAGGCATATGAGGGTGAAGTTCATGGGAAACCAAAAGATTATAAGAAGCACCAGTAGTCATGATGCGAGTTGGATGAACCATCCATCGTGTGTAAACCCTAGGTATTTGGTCAGAAGAAATATCTCAGAAGGATATTTGGGTTCTCAGATGGATGAAACTCTATCCTTTATCAAGATTTTGGAGGATGAATTTGGGTTGGATCTGATTGATTATGAAGCTCAAACAATTATCTGCAAACTCAAGGACAAAATACTAGGTTTAAATGAGCTCAAAGGATACATTAAATTTTGGTGGAGTACAAAATTCCAAGTAACTCTCCTACCCAAAAATTTCTTTTCTATTTCCTTTTATAATTTAGCGGATAGAGATGAGGTAATGGACTATAGATATAATTGGTTTTTTGGACAAAGAGGTGTCTATATAAGACCTTGGACTCCTAATTTCCACCACTTTACAAAAGTTAATGGTTTCCCACTCTGGATAAATCTTTATTCTATCTCTATGAAATTTGGAGGAGAGAAGATATTCACCAAAATTGGTAATGCCATTGGTGCATTCTAGTATATGGATGCCCAAACAGAGGAAAATTTTTCTAGTAAAATTAATATGAGTAAAGCAAGATTAGTTGTTTGGATGGATGTTTCAGTTCCTGGGCCTCAATCCATTACTATCTCCTTGAGCAAAGGGGAATGGATCCAAAATATTGAATATGAAAACTTCTCCCTAAGATGTTATGGTTGTCAGCAATATGGCCACATGAAGAAGAGATGCCCGAACATCCGATCATGCTTTGATTCCTCCATGGTGGAGAAGGCCTTGCATGTGAATGATTCAAAAATTTCAAATGTCTCGGTTCAAAAGAAAGAAGCTCATCTTCCAGAGGCACCAATTGTCCAGCAAGAATCAGGCGAGCAACAAAAGACTCAACTTCAAAAGGAGAATTTGACGCAGATCATTGATGAAATCCAAAAAATTACTAAAGACCACCCAAATGGTTCCATGGAAAAAATTAGCACCTTAGATGGTATTCTTGAAGCTAATTATGAAACAATCGGTCTACAAAATGTGTTACAACTAGATATTACCTCAGGAGCTTGAAGTGCAAAAATGCATTCTCGAATCTTGCCACTCTACAGGAGGAAGAACCCATGTGTTAGGGTACCTAGGAATAGATATTTAGGGATATATTATTATATTGTATAAGGGTTGTCATGGGCCACACATAACCCAAGGTTGATTGTATTATAATATTATATTAGTAGCAAGCTCCCTAAAGTAGAATGAGAAGATGGATATATAAATAGGAGATATTTGTCATTGTAATCATCATGGAGATGAATATTATGTAATCATCTTTGCCCATGAAGTGGCTTATGGAACTTTGCCCTCCTTGAGTGGCTCTCTCATCTTGGGAGATCTTGTGGAGTGATTCCTTAAGGATTATTATTGGTGTTTCCCTACCTTAAGGGTATTATCTATCTCTCTCTCATTTGTGGATTATTATTGTGGATAATTAATTATGGATGAATGATTTGATATTTTGCATATTGGTGAATGATTTTTGTTAATGATAATAAATTTCTGCAACACTATGCTACAAAAAAAAATAGTTAAAATGGATGACTGAAGGAAACTAGCAATCCAAATTTGGTAAAGTGGACTACGATGTTTTGGAAATATTACTCTACTAAGATGCAATGCATAGATAGTAGATGTGAAGTTTTGGTATTCATATAGAAAATTGAAAAGATCTAAAAAATGAATATAAAAAATTTAGACATTTTATGTAAAATGATGTAGGTTTCTAGCTATAGCATCTCAATTGAGATGAGAAGTGTATCTATTTGTAAAATCTCAAGTTCTAAAGAAGAGAGTTGTAATTTTCCAAGGGTGGGGAACCCAAGTACAACCCCTTATTTTCCAGCAAAAAAAAAAGTTGGCCAATATAAATAATAATAACATTCAAGATAATATCAAATATGAATGTTGTAGACACCAAATCCTAGTCATTCATCATCCATTCATCATTCATTTATCCCTAGTCATTTATATATTTATATTTATATATTCATCATCCATTCATCATCCAAAATCTCAATCTTAGCCATCCATTCATTTCAATCTTAGCAATTCATTATATATATATATATATATATGGATAAATATCAATCACTCATCACAATTTAATCCTATTTGCTCATCATTTTCTTCATACCCTAATCCTAACTTGCCACTTGGCAATGTTGTCTTGCACAAAACTCAAAATCTGACCTATCACGAGGTTATAAAATATCATTTACTTTTGTGAATGAAGGACTCGATCAAAAATAAAATTGATAGATAAGCATCAACAATCTGCAGTGAATTATAGAGCAACCCTAACCGAATATTGAAGCATGAGAAGATTGAAGGTTTGTGTCGATTCAGATCAATTCTATGAACAGATCCAAACGCGATGCCTTGTCTTACGAATACGACTCTGCACCTATCAAGTGTGGTAGGGCACCTATAAAGCATGGCATCGTGCCTATCAAGCGTGATATAGAGTCTGCATGATGACACTTTCAGCCCAACATAACACAAATTGAGATCAGGTATAAAACAAGATAGTGTTGGATTTTATTGTTTACATTTTCCTACATCTTTACTTCATTGTTTGTAAATATTTTATTTAGGGTTTGTAGTCTATTTTTAATATATATATCAATAGGTGCTACTAACTTTTGTTTGTTGGTTATGTGTAGGTTACAGATCATTGAAGGCTATTACAACAAAGAGAGTGGCCCGACTAGGATACACAAGCCCACTCCACAACTTGATTGTAGCAAGAGAGAATGTAAACACCCGCTATTCAATTGGATCCGATGAAGGGGTTGTATCCCCTTCATGTTAATTGTAATTCAAATATGAAAAGCAATTATTATTTTGTAATAATACCCTTGTGACTTGGGGTAAATCATTGTAAAAAGAATATCAAGGCTCCACATCATTTTAATACAAAAGCATTTTATTTCATTATCATTGCTTGTGTCAATATTTTGTTATTTGGGTGTTGTTTTCACTATTTATAAAATGGTGATCACGGTGGGACCCCCAAAGGGTTTTATTTTAGATCTACCTTGTTTTATTTGATTACTAATATGTGTTTGTGTTTTATTATAGGTTTTTCAGAGTTTCTTTGTGCAAAAAAGAAAAAACATAAATTCGATTTGCGAACTCTGAAGCTTTTTCGGGCCTATTGTGGACTTATGTAGAGGTAGATTTGCGCTTGGTGTCGTGTTTTAAGGATCAATAAAATAAAGTGTAGAATTTTGGTTAAGCTATCCTTAAATGCCTAGGTCAAAATTTTTATTTTGGAAAGAAAGGAATAAATTTTACGTTTTCTGTGTTTGTCTTCATTATAGATTGTAGATCAAGTGTTTTTAAAATTGTTGTAGGCATTAAAAAAAATCAATCAATTGATGAAGTTGTATTTTATGACACATTTTTAATTTTTAGATAAAAATAGCTGCATTTAGGGTTAAAATTACAAACTAAAGTGCATCTTAGGTTGCATCAAAAATTTTAGATCTATCTTGTTTTGATTTCTATTATACAGTAAGAGATGCAGATCTGCATTTGGGAATTTCTAGACATGGCTTTGCGCCTACACAAGCGCAGTTCTGTATCTGTGTAGATGCAACCCTACACCTATTAAATTCTAGATGTGCCTCTGCATCCAGTTTTGTATTTCAAAAATATTTTGGGATCATTTAGAATTTCTTGGTTGCAATTTTAGGGTTTCTATTTTTGTTGTTGTTGTGTGTTTTACGTTTTTTTTGTAGGCAATAAAACAAAATCACATATTAGAGTTGCATATAGAATGTTTTTACATTTTTGTTAAAATAAAATCAAAATCACACATTATGCACACTTTATCATTCTGCACCTTTGAAGGACAAGTGTGAGGAAAACCTCTACTACACGAGTTGGATTTCATCACCAACCATCAGAGAGCCCTTAGTGAATCCATAGCTAGAAGTGATAGTTTTTTGGATTTCATCACCAAGAAATTGGTTACTCTTGAGGTTAGCTCACGGTAACCGAGGTTAGATGCCCTTTAATCTGAGGGCTTAACAATTACAGATCGTAGTTGTCATTATTGTTCAAGCGTAAATAAGAGGATGAAGTGAAAGCCTAGAATGGGTTGGTAGCAAGACATTATACAACATGATCTATTTCATAGGTAGTTTTGTCCCCCTAGGATATACCCATCGTCAATCCTCCACCTAGGAATCCATATCAGTAATTCGTGATTCATCCTTCGTCAGAGGGGTAAGTTTGAACATACCTTCATAGATTCACTTCACCATCCACCTTGCATAGTTTTTCTAGGTTTAGGTTTTACATCAAACACACAAAAAACTTAAAAAAATGCAAAAATTGAAAGTGCTTGATTGTTGAGTGTAATTGTTTGTTTGGTTGATAGTGTAAATTTCATATTTTCACACATACACACAATGCACACTCACGTTCCCTTAGCTTATGGTTTTGAGCCTAAATTAATCTAAAGCTATGATTTAGTTGCCCACAAACCATTCATCATCACCCATGGAGCACCTTGCTCAAATTTCCCATCCCCCAACCACTTTTATTTCTAGCCAACCTGTATCATAGACTATGTTTCCTGACTTATCCACTGGACCTTCTCACTCATCATCTATCTTAAACATAGATATGATGCAAAGAGCGGTCCACACTTCCATTTTGAAAACTCCACGTACTGAGCCATCTACACCTTTAGATAATTGCACCACCTACATTGATGTCGATGCCATTAGAGCTTATCTAAGCTCTACTTTTCTATATTTACCACCCCTCACCATTCCACCTTGATCTATTCCTACCTTTTAGTAAGAACCCATTCATTCACAACCTAAAAACATCAATCATGTCTTCACTAATCCTCTTTTTGAACCTACACCTCTAAATAAAAATCAACCATCATAATTCAATTTATACACCTCAATTCCATCCACCAATACTACCATATATTCCAATCCACTTTACGAGGCTTAGATTAGTGGTGCTTCACAAGTGCCAACCTTCTTTCCACATCCAACATATGAATCCATGGATCCTGTTCACCATACCATTTACCATTTTGTTGTGATACCTTTCGCAACTTATCCTCCACCAACATCGACTTAGGTTATCGCTACTCATGATAGGCAACCTCCCATCATCCATGCAACCACACAACCTCCATCTATGATTGCCATACAACAAATAATACAACACCTACAATAATAGCTTACAGGTAATGGCAATTAAATTGTTCATATCACAACACAACATCAATCACAAGTGGTAGATTTTTATCATCAATTCACTTCGAATCAACAAAACTTCTTCACCCAAGATTCATCTTGGGTGTCAATACCACCAACCTTAGTCATCCCAATGTGTCCACGCCATAATATCACTTCAATAACTCAACATACCATCATCCCTCCATCTCCATATCAACCATATCCACATCATCAACACCAACAATTCTAACATGACATCCACCAACATCAAATTCCAACCATCACACATCAAGCTCAACAAAATTACACACAACAAGTAAGTCAAGGATTCCAGTCACCCTTGGAAGACCCTAAAATTTAATTTTTGCAAAAACAAATTGATAACTTGGCCATGCAGACACCTGGAATGATGTATCAGAAACCCACTTTACGACAGTTGGTTAATTAATCTATTCATCCTTCGGTACCTTCATTGGCTTATCCAGCAGATTTTACGTTACCAAAGTTTGAAAAATTCAAAATGAGTGAGGACCCCATAGAGTACATAAGTGGATTTATTCATGCATGTTTTAGAATTCAAGAAAATGATCCCTTAATGCTCCGCACTTTCCCTCAGACATTTAGAGGGGATGCTTTAGAATGGTATAACCATTTGCCACACAATAGTATTAATAATTTAGAGCAATTGGTAAACCAATTCCTAGAGCACTTCTCTCTGAATTTCAGAAAGAAAACCACACTCACTGACTTAATAAGCTTATGACAATTTTATGAAGAGTCGGTGTATGATTTTGGAAACCGCTGGAGGGTGGTTATAAATAAACTACCATTCACCCTTCCCATGGAAGAGCTTACAAGAATGTTCACCAATTTTTTTTTAAAACCCATCGCTTTGTTGCTATAATTGCAACAATATCAAACATTTGAGGAGTCACTTGCCCAAGCCTGTGTTATTTAATAAATTAAAATTCAAGATGGTGAAATAAAATCAAAAAGAAAGAATGGTAGAACAAAAATTCAAGGGAAAATAACCAAGGTTAGTAAAAAACTTGCCAAGTCAACCAAGTGATCTTGAGTCAACCAACACGGCCAATTCAACAACCTCAATTCTAAATTCAACAACCCCTGCAACAATAACAACCACCACAACACTAGAATTATTAGGTGGTACCACCTCCACAATAGGTGAACACTCAAGCTCAAATAGTCAATAATCATCAACATCCATAGTATACTCAGCCAGCCCATAATTATACTCTATTACCTAAACCATTATCTAATATTTTTTAAAGGTTGTATGAGGGGTAATACATCACCTTTCTAGACATCAAGCTAGAAGACCCTACCAAGCCACCACGTGGTAGGGGTAAGGAGCACCTGTACTGTACCTATCATCGCTACAAGGGTCATGATATCAATAATTGTTATACATTTAAAGACATTATGAAAGATCTCATTGAGAATGGGACTATCAAATTTGATAACCCTCTAGCACAACAAAACCAAAATCTTGGCATCTATTAGATGCCTTTGTCTAACCATGAGAGTGCACAATAAACAAAAGGGACATCGACTTCTATAGTTAACCCCAATAAAGTAAATCATATATATAGCACTCAAGATCATAAAGGTTTTGCTGGAGCTATTCATATAGTCACCATTGGTCAAAGAAATGCAAATAGAACACAACAGTTGAATGACCCATAGATAATAATACCTTCTCCTATGGTGCCAATGTCTATTGAACCTCAAAAACCTCACCACATCAATCCACTTCAACTAATTCATCTTCCAAGTCATTCACCAAAATCTCCCATCACACTAAAGAGTCGGTTAACACAATCTTAAGTTAGCCTCGATAAAATTATCGATATATGAAATCATACAATAGTCTCCCCTGCATCGTGAGACATTGATGGAAATTCTGAAATCCATCAAACTTCAAGCTCAGGATCCTAATGCCTTCACCAATTTTGTAGGGAATATCCAAACATGCATGGAACATTTGATTTCAATTTATGATTTTGAAATAAAGTCTGTATCATCAGAGTTACTTGATCCTCCATTACATATCATAGCTCACATCGACAAAAAGCCCTTCAAATGAGTTCTAATTGATACTTGTTCTTCTATCACCAGCACTTCAGCACTCCAACACATCAACCTACCACCATCTCATATCACAAAGTCCACTTTCACTTTGTGAGCATTCAATGATGCACTGGTGAGTACATAATTAAGAGTGTCAAAATAAGCCCACCTAGCATTGAGATTGTTAAAGACTATGGTCACTTGCATGATCCACCTTTAGCCATAGGTGAGGTTTATAACATGGGATCAACCCCAAATTTGATTAAATTTGTGTATGAGGGAGTTGATTCTTCATTCGATACACTCCCTCTTGATAAACCCAGACAACAAGGGTATGCCAACATAGACTATATGTCCAACCCATATTTCCCAATGAGATACTTTTAGAGGGTTCACTAGCAGGGATACATCTTAGGATGACATGAACAGGGCAGTCTTGATATCATTGAACCTCATTATCATGAACCACATGACTGCTCTGGTCTAGGATTTAGATCATTATCCTCTACTCTTCCAATCGACCAAATATTTTATCAACTCACTATATATGATGAAGAGGATAGTGAAGAAGATGATGACGAATTTTTTAAAATAAGACCACATATTGCAATGATAAGTACTATTTTTGATAATGACTCTGAAGAAGATTTTGATGAGTATGATGTAGTATCAACCACCTCTACTAGTTCTAAATAAGAGTCAGTTCCAATTTTACCTTTTACCGAGGAAGATGAATTCTACCTTAGAATGTTTCCTATCCATCAACCCATATTTTGGTTGCTCCTTCCAGGAGAGCAAGCTAATCCACAACCGCCACCTTGAACATTTTTTGTAAAATTAATGTAGAATATGTACATAAAAAAATAGCATAGTCATTGCATTTTGTACATCCACTCACTCATGTACAATCACACATCCTTGCCATTTGCACTGATGCATGTTGCTCGCTACTCTCCAGGCTCATTTGTCAAATCTAGGGCAGCTTATATCCACAAACAAAAAATCACCCCCCATATTGCAATTACCATTCTCCCACCAAGTCAACATGATTTTTTTTAAATTGATGACACCCCTCCATAATCCATATGATTTGGCAAAACCAATTCCTATTGAAATAAGCCTCATCGACATGGACCAAATCACCTCACCCCCATCTATTTTTGAATTCATCCTTTTAGAGGAACTATTAAGAGCTTCTATTGCTTACATTCTTTCAGAGCCTTCACCTTCCACAAATGCTTCTTTTGTTTGTCATGCTAAAATGGAAGACACTAGGCCAACAAATTTTGATGATGTTGCTAATGACATTCACTTAATCCCAGTGCCTCATCAATTAGAAGAAGGTTCACACATGGAAATTGAAAACACTATAGATGTGAACCTAAGCAAAGATCCAGACAACCCATAAATTGTAAAACTTGTTGAGGGTTTGTCTACCGATGAGAGAGAGCATTTTATAGATGTACTTACAAGAAAAAAGAATATCTTTACATGGTCTTATAAAGACATGTCTGACCTTAACCCCAATGTGGTAGTTCACAACCTCACGTTGCATCTAGATGCTAAGCCAGTTAAACAAAAACTAAGAAATTTACATCCTCCCATAGCCCTCATGGTCAAAGAATAACTTCAAAAGTTATTAGACATGGGTTTTATTCAACCTATTGAATACCTTGAGTGGCTTTCAAATATGGTACCTGTTTACAAGTCTAACAGGGTGATTTGCATTTGCAATGAATTTCAAGATCTTAATAAAGCATATACTAAGGATGAATTTCCTTTACCAAACATCGACACTCTTGTAGACTCTACTACGAGCCATGAAATATTTTCTTTAATGGACATTTTTTTAGGATATAACCAAATACAAATTAATCTTGATGACCAACACAAAACAACATTCACAACACCTTGGGGGACTTTTTGCTACAAGGTTATGCCATTTGACCTTAAAAATACAAGAGCTACATATCAACGAGCAATGATGTACATATTCCATGATTACATGCATAAGATCATTGAAGATTATGTAGATGATTTGCTAGCTAATTCCAAAACACGTCGAGATCATGTCGATGTATTGGGAAAAGTTTTTGATCGACTTGTCGAGTATAATGTGAGGTTAAATTCTAAGAAGTTTATTTTTGGAGTTACATCAAGTAAACTTCTAGTGTTCATTGTGTCTAAGCATGGAATTGAAGTGGAACCAAAAAAAGTCAAGGTCAATATGGAGATGCCTACCCCAACAACATTGAAGGAGTTACATAGTTTACAAGGAAATATCCAATCGATTCGTTGCTTCATCACACAACCCTCAGTTAAATGTAGATCATTCAATCACTTGTTACAAAACGGGGTCATATTTCATGGACTAAGGAATGTTAGGAGGCATTCGATGACATTAACCTCTCCATCAATCCTAACACAACCTCACTTGAGGGTCCCTTTTCATATTTATATCTCAACAATAGATTTTGCATTAGGGACAATGCTTACACAAAAAAATGAAAACAATCAAGAGCAAACAGTGTACTACATTAGTTGAACATTGGTATGTTATGAAACTAGATATGCATATGTGGAAAAATTGGGTTTAGCAATGTTTTTTGCCACTAAGAAACTTTGACATTATATGCTAAGTCACACCACTTATATTATAGCTCGAGGAAATCCTTTGTTTTATGTGATGACTCTCACTATAGACACTTAAAACACGTCATGTTTAGGAGACTACTCATATGGGCACCTTTGCAGACCATACGAATGAGCTTGGACCTTTCCAAGACTAATTAGTGATTTCAATCACTCATTTTAGGTAGTCTAGGCCTATCCAACCTTAGCCGCTGATAGCATGAAAAGATCCCAGTCACTGACAATCAGAGTGGCTAAGTGCTAGCCGTGCTTGTTGATAGCGACTAAGGGAAGCCTACCCCTAACCGTGTTGAGAGAGAGCAGCTAGATTTATAATAAACTCAACCTTCTTAAGCCAAGCAAAATCAGTTGCAACAACCCAAATTACAACGGTTTTGGAGCAGCTTTGGGCTACAAATCTTCTAGAGGGTTCCTCTCAACTGCTAAGGCCAACTAATTCTTGATCTTGACTTCCTTGAGAAGCCAAGATTGGGATTTGAGGAAGTCTATTTATAGACCCCCTAAAGAGGCATAATGATCACGAATTGAATACAGTGAAGCCCTATTGAATTGTAGAGCCATTTCACATCACTTGAGAAGTAGTGAGATGCTGCCCAATTATAGTTTGACACCTGCATTTGCAACAATGGAGCTTCCAACAACTTGAGGAGCAAGCTTACCATTTCACACCAATCCATCATGAATTCGAGATATTTCAATCACAAATATGTGTTTAGACACATCGGTGAACCTTGATCATCAATTCAATAAATGAATTGTGCATCATCAAGCTTGATTTCAAGAGCAAGTCACTTTCCCCGTGGTCGTTGTTTTCAACAGGGGTCCGTAGGCTTAGCTGCTCGATTCAACAACTATTAGAGCCAGTTGCTATGAGCAATAGTGGCCAGGGTTTGATATGCAAATTCCTTCGAGTTAGCCATAGATTTACATTTCTTAGCATGCATTTAGCTTAATTTAGCATAGATTAATCACATTTCATGCATTTCCATGGTTTATTCGCAGTTTCATAGGCATCTTTGCTTTCATTTGTGCACTTCATGTTTTCATTTACATGCTTTCATATATTAGGTCCTTTTATGCTTAATTTGCAAGATTACATGCATATTTAGGTTCCTTTATATATTTCAAGCTTTGCTTTACACTTTATTGTCAACCTTTTAGGCAACTTTATGCATTCTTTGCATATTTTATCTATTTCATGCACTTTCTTGGAAATCAACCTCATCATGAGAGGTTTCATGTGCTACTAATGTGCTTTATTGTTTCTTTACATGCAGACAACAAATCTCTCAAAGACAAAGCATCTTTCAAGACTCTTCCTCTTGACATTGGAGAAGGAGGCATACTAGTAAGCCCTTAAGCAAATTAGTGTTAAAGTGAAGACCATTCAAGTGCATCTCTCCCTGTTGAGGGGCTTCAACTATTGTAACATTTATATCAATTTGAGTTACTCCCTAATAGGGAGATGTTGTAATCGAGCTTCATCATTTTTAATAAAAGAGCACCCCCATTTCTTGAATATCTTTTATTTGCGCAAATGATTACTTGATTTTCTTTATCAAATTGTTATATGCTTGCAATAGTGTAGATGCATTATTTTTATCTTTATACATGCACATACAACAATACCTATACCGAAAAATGGATAATGCTTTTAAAAAAAATTGACCATGAATTTATTAGCCAAAAGTACATTAAAGGTCAGGTGATAGCTGATCAGCTCGTGAAAGCTTCGCTCCATGATGAACAACCTTTATTTATTGAGCTATTGGATGATTCGGTATTCAACATCACCACATAGGAGGAAGATGTCCTCTCTAAAAATGATGTTGATATCACCTTATTCTTTGACAGTTCCAAGTGCGAGAAAGGACAAGGTGTAGGAGTCGTGTTTCATATACCTTAAGGAATACCCATACCTTTATCATTTAAACTTGAATTCCCATGCACAAACAATAATGTAGAGTATGAAGCTCTGATATTAGGACTTCAAGCAACCTTGGATATGGGCATAAAAGATATGATAATATTTGGTGATTCCCAGCTTGTTGTTAATCAAGTGAAAGGATCATACCAATGATAAGAACCAGTCCTAAAACTTTACAATGAAGTAGCAATGAAATTGCTAACAAAACTGGACTGGTACAAAATTGATAACTTGTCTCATTTGACAAATAGATTTACAGATGCAATGGCTTCCCTATGATCATTGATTCCAAATAATGTCGTAGGATAAGTCCAACCACTACTTATCATGACAATCTCTAAATTTGTAATATCACGAGCTTAATTTAAGGATGAGAAGGACGTATAGGAGTCTTGGCTTAACCGGATAAAATACTTTCTTAAGTTTAGTATGCTTCCATTGGATTTGTCATGAAATACCAAATGAACTTTCAAACAAAAGGTACTTCATTTCAATCTCTTGGAGGACGTGTTGTATAGATGTGGTTATGATGGAGTCTTAATTCGTTGTCTCGAGCCCACAAAGGCATAATGAGCCATTTATGAGGCTCATAATGGTACTTGTGGTGGTCACTTTAGTGTAATGACCATCAAAAAGCATATATTATGCATGGGTTACTATTGGATCACCATGGAAAGTGATTTTTGCAATTATGTCAAGAAATATCAAAAATATCAAAAATATCAACAACATTAATTTAACTCATGTACCATCATAGGCCTTATAGCCCATTCAAATTCTATGGACTTTTTCATAATGGGGCCTAGATTTAATTGGCAAAATCTTGCCTCCTTCATTGGGATAACACATATTTATCATGACTATCATAAAGTACTTCACAAAGTGGGTCGAATCAATTCCTATGACCAGTAATATAGGACTTCTAATTGCAAAATTTATACCCCAACATATCATCTATCATTTTTGCATTCCCTTAAAAATTATTTTTGACAATGACAAGTCTTTCAAAAATAAGGATGTTCAAACACTATGTGAGAAATATAATATCCAACATAGTTTATCGAATCCTTACTAGCCATAAGCAAATGGACAAGTTGAGGTAGCCAATAAAACATTGATAGCCATTCTAAAGAAGTTAGTCAATGAAAATCATCAAGATTGGCATACTCAAATCCCCTTGGCTTTATGGGCTTATCGAACAAGCATTCGTACGCCTACAGGGTCAAATCCATTCTCATTGGTCTATCATGCCGAAGCTATTATGACTCTTGAGATTGAGATCCCTTTACCACAAATTTCATTACAAGAATTCATGGATGACAACACGGCTAGACAAGCCCAACTTGATCAACTCACGCTCCTTGATGAAAGGTGAATCAATGCCTTGGAAAATCTATGAGTATATCAAGATCGTCTTAAACGTTCTTATAATACAAAAGTCCATCCATGTGAATTCCAAATAGAGGATCTCATACTTAAAGAGAATAAAAAAAACACTAATGCATTACCGTATATTCATGATAAATTCATGGCTAATTGGTTAGGTCCATACATTGTAAAATAGAAGTTAAGTCTAAGAATATATAGGTTTGCCAATCTTGAGGGAATAGAGGAGCCCGGGCCATTGAATATCATTCACTTAAAAGCGGTCTATGCTTAATAAAAATTATATATGTACATATATACATGGCTAATATATATATTATAAATATATATATTAGCCATGTATATATAATATATATATTAGCCATGTATATATGTACATATATAATTTTTATTAAGCATAGAAAGCTCTTAAGTGAATGATATTCAATGGCCCGGGCTCCTCTATTCCCTCAAGATTGGCAAACCTATATATATATATATATATTCATTTAAATTGCATACACACATTCATATCATTTGCATCCATTCATATCACCTGCCATACTAGTTGTCATTTGCTCCATTTGGATAATTATTAGTCCAACAAGTCTTGTTGCCTTAATCAAGGGCATCTTCAATCTAACACTAGTCATATTTTTCAATCCACCATTAATGCACATATAAATGTTTTCGATCACTCAACCATTCTAAGTGTTTCAAGCAACCTCCGTTGAATGTCAAGTTTTCTCTTGGTCCAAAGAACAAATTTTCACTAAGAAAATCTTGAGTTTTGGGAGTTGATTCTACCATTATTTAACCAAACACATATCAATTATTAATAACATTTTGTGTTAGAGAAGGAAGACACCATGATTGGGTTGAACTGAAAAAGTGATTCTTGCTTGTCCCATTATGCACATAGTCCACAAATAGTGGTTTTCACCACTTAAAAACAACATAGTCCAAAATAACAATGAAAACAGTGGTTTTTACCACTTAAATTTAACAATAGAAAGAGTGGGTAGTAAGGATAGGGTAAAATTATCATCTCCATTTGGTTGAGAATATGATTCCCCAAAGCTTTAACTCTTTTCAAACACATAATAATAATGATAGGTTTTCAAGTAGTAAGGATAGGATAAAATTCTCATCTCGACATGGTTAAGAATTCAATTTCCCAAAGCTTGGAGATTCTATCATTGGACTATGGAGCTAATATCCATCAAGGCTATAGACACTTGATCGATAGTGGAGTATACTCATGTGAGGTGACACATCTATTTTGAAGAGACCTATGAATGCACATAAGGACAAGCTAGCTTTTTTGTTCTCTTCATGTCTAGTTTAGTCTTACCCTACTCAAGATAGGTAAATGAATTCACTTGAAAACATAGTGGTTCTTAATTAGCTTGAGTGATTACCATGCTCATAATTGGTAAATGAACATTCACAACACACACAATTGGTCTTTGAAATATTTGACTCCGTTTGGTCAGTTTGTTTGAGATCACTAGGATGCTTGAGTATCTATAAAACAACTCTAGAGCATTCACCACCAACACAAACCAAGTCATAAGCAAGATTACATTCCATCACTCCATCGCATTATCACATAAATTTAATAATCCATTTCATGTTTACCATTAGATGTTAGTGTCCCTGATTAAGCAACAAAAATAAAATTGCTCAAGTAAAAGTCTAAAGTCTATCAATGATCATTAGAGCATGATATCATTATTTCATTTACATACATAGCTCATAATGCATTTATATCACCACATACATTTCCATCCATGCATACATCCATAATAAAAAGAAAAACATAAAATGACACAAAAAAAAATCCATGTATATATACACACACACACATACACATACATATATATATATAATTATAAAGTACAAATCACACTCTAAGGCTGTATAAAACAAAGCACTGAGGCTCATATCAAAATATAAAAAAAGTAGTAAGCATTACTAGCTAGCGCCACTATGATCCCTAGGAGCTACGAAAGGAGATCCATGACCAAAACCCTATGAAACTGACGGATCAAGATATCGAGGAGCTCTAGAGCGAGAACTGCTTTACCTAGACTCACTTAGCCTACTAGTGCTAGATACAGATAAAGAGGACCACATAGACAATGGGGTATGATGTTGGACAAAGTTAAGTCAGGTCCTGCCTCTAATGAGCATCCCTCTCCGCCATATCAACATGAAGAGTGATAATATACACTCCATAACAATCTATACATGGGGTACTCTGAAGCCCCTCCACCTCTCTCTATAGTTGTGCTATCTCAGCATCTTGAGCCTCTAACTTTGCATCTCGAGTCACAGTAGCATGTAGAAATCGATCACACTCCTTAGTCAGGCTATCTTGCCTAGCCTACAATATAGTCCAATCCTCCCCACCCCAAGTTGGAGGTCTCTCTATAACACCTCCAATGTCACCCCCACCATCACATTCACCCTCACCACGATTGCCTACCACCACCACTAGTCCAATGACATCTCTATCATCAAGGAGTCTCCTCTATCTCATTAGTAGTCTCCCTATCATCGCCACTAGCCTCATCCACCACTTGACTTGGCACCTAAGGAGGTTGAGAGATAAACTAAGTACCATAATCAATTTTCATCTTGATGTCATCCACGTTTGAGATATCAATCTCAGAGTCATCATCTGATTCCACCACCCAATAATCAGCATAGGGTAAGCCTAGCTCATCACCACATCTATAGATCACTGGGGCATCAAAAACTCCCTATGGTATCCTGAATTGTTGTAGGACATGTGAAAACTAGATCAACTCTAGTTCACTGCCATGGCATCCCACAATCCATCTAGCCTATCTGATCCTCCATAGTTTCTCACCATTCATATCCCATCTTGTCCCTTGCCATGATCACCACTACACCTACTCAGGTGTCAATCTCACCCATAAGTCCTCGTACTTCTCATCATTACAACTAGGACAACTCGATCGTATCTCCTCAAATGCCCACCATCTAACTGCATAGGGATGAGACCCATCCCAACCGCATGGCAATCCCACTAGATGAGCGATACTAAAGTGCTACCAACCCTAAATCTAGAGAAATAGACTACACCCCAAGCCTTTTTGCCTATGCCTCTTTACCTCGTACAACTCTATGTACACTTGAGGTAGTAAAGCAGGTACCCATGCATACACTCAAGGCTCATCGATCATATCGTACATGAACCTAATCAGGTTCCATGAAAACCTACATCCTATGCTATTGGGCAACAACATGTTGACCATCATGAACATCATATAGGTCGGTAGCACCTCCAAATACTTCCTCCCATACATCACCAGATACTCAATTCCACTCGTAACCTCCACATCCTCCTAGGCATTGCCATAAATGTGAATGAGCTCATACCCCTTACTTTGTCCAACCCAAATACGTAGGTCCTCTACAAGAACAAAGAAAATATGATAGACATCCTTGAGTGTCACTGTCATCTCCCTTGTCAAGAGTTGGAATGTATCCCTATCTGGATCCCACCTCTCTGCTAAGGTGAAGAGGTACCTCTCATCTGCTTGGACCACTTTAATCCATGCACAACCATCCAATTCCACCTTCTCCAACCACTCCCTGTCAGCCTTTTTTGGTACATTTTTTACCCCAAGAAGGATAGGTGAAAATTTGTGTTGTACCTCCAAAATATTCAACTGCAAAAACAACACAAAAACAAATTTGCATCATTTGATCATACATTGCACATTACATTCATAAAAAAAAAACATAAAGCAACTACATAAATCAATGACAGGGTTAGCAAAACTTATCTTAGCCATCTGCTTGCAACCTCCATCCACCACACCATCTCCCTCCATCACCATCGCCAAGCTTCTTCACTCCTCTCAAACGTAAGTTCTCAAATGTAAGAATGAAGTGAAAATGGCCCATGTAGCCCTTTTATATGTTAAATTTATCTCACAGATGCAATTCTATGTTTGAAAAGCATGTCCAGGTGCAGGTCTGCATCTTGATGGTATTTACAAGCGCACCTTTGCATCTGCAAAAAACTAGGCACACCTTCGCTTCTACGAAAAAAGAGATGGAAACCCTATAAAATGTTGCAAAAGTCTTCAAAAGGCTAAAAAATAGTGCAAAACCCTACAAAATCATCACAAAATTCATCCAAGAATTAATCAAATCATCATATCTCATTTTGTGATAACATGGATTTATTTGGGCGTTTAATTTTCGAATGCGACCAAAAGTCGTAAAAATACCTAAAAAGATTAAAAAATGTCTCATAATCATCCAAAATTTCATAAAAACCATAAAATCAGCCCATCAATGCATTCAAATCATCCTCCCACATCATCACATTTGAAATCATATTTGGTCCCTCAAATTTTCAGTTTGACTGTATTCAAACAAATTTGCCCAAGGTAGTCATTAAGCCCTTTCTGTGGGGTTACAAAACGTGAAAAAATCTTATAACAACTCATTTTGCATCAAGAATTGTTACATTCATTAGGGTCCATGATATCCCAGCAAGGCTGGTTCCTTTACCTTATTTTACATTAGGAATTGCTACAACCATTAGGATCCACAAGATCACACCAAGGTTGGTTCCTTTACCTCATCATTTTGCATTTCAATGCTACCAAAAGGTAAATTTTTGATAGCACAGATCTACCTCAAACTTGGGGCAACCAACTTGATCTTGATTTTCAAAATTTGATATTTATATATTCATATATATAAATGATGTTAAATCATAGACATTCATCAAATTGTAATCTTAGCTTGCCATGTGGCAATCCAAACCACTAGCTAGAATCTCAATCTTAGTCGTCCACTACATTTCAATCTTAGCCATTCATTATTTATTTATATATATATATTATATAAATATATAAATATTATATATATGGATAAATACCAATCACTCATCATAATTTAATCCTAGTCACTCATCATTTTATTCATACCCTAACCCTAACTTACCACTTGGCAACGTCAGCTCGCACCGTCAAAACCTAAAATCTGACCTATAAAGAGGTTATAAAATATCATTCACTTTTATGAATGAAGAATCCAATAAAAAATGAAATTGAGATATAAGCACCAATAATCTGTAGTGAATTATAGAGAACCCCTAACCAAATATCGAAGTATGAGAAGATCAAAGGTTCACATCAATTCGGATTGATTCTACAAACAAATCCAGATGCAGTGCCTTGTCTAAAAGACATAGCTCTGCATCTATCAAGAGCGGTAGGACACCTATCAAGCATGGCACTGCACCTATCAAGTGTGGCATTGAGTTCGTGTGATGACACTTTTAAGTTGACATAACACAAATTGAGATCAAGTATAAACCAAGGCAGTGTTGGATTTTAATGTTTATGTTTTCCTACATCTTCATTGTATAAAAATATTTTATTTAGGGTTTGTAGTCTATTTTTAATATATATATATATCAACAGGTTCTACTAACTTTTATTTACTAGTTGTGTGCAAATTACAGATCATTGAAGGTTGTTGCAGCGAAGAGAGTGGCTTGACTAGGATACACAAGCCCACTCCACAACTTGATTATAGTAGGAGAGAACACAAACACTTGCTATTTAGTTGGATCTAATGAAGGGGTTGTATCCCCTTCATGTTAATTGTAATCCGAAGACGACAAGCAATTATTATTTTGTAATAAGACCCATGTGACTTGGGGTAAATCATTGTAAAAAGGAGATCAAGGCTCTACATTATTTAAATACAAAAATATTTTATTTTATTATCATTGCTTGTGTGAATATCTCACTATTTGGGTGTTGTTTTCACTATTTACAAATGTAAAATGGATAAAATCATTCATGTAATAACATGAATAACACTTACAATATAATTTCTCAAAATATGCATACAAGATTCAATATTCATGTTTGAATATGTCATATATTTCCAAATACTCTTTGATACAATACATGGAGCTTTGTCTCCATAATATAGCCATACAAGATGACTTTTCAAGTACTTGACTATTGCTCTCCATATGAAAACTCTCATATGTCCTTTGGCTTCTCATATTACCACTTGTATACATGACTCTTGACTCTCTACTTACATGCATACTTAACTCTATGACACTTGCACTCTTTTACATGACACTTATACTTCTACATGCACTCCTAATACATGACACTTGTGCACTTTCTCATATTATATATTTACACACTTAATTACATGACACTTGTGCACTTTCTCTCATTACACACTTGCACTCTTACATACATGACACTTGTGCATATCCTGCACATAGACACTTACATAAAAGAGAAAATATAAATCACTCTCCTAAACTATAGACTCAAACTCTATTATAATATTTACATTGTACCATAAGTACCATGAGGGTACATTAGTATGTACCAAATAATATAATTTTCTCCAACATCCCCCTATATTACATTATTTGGTTATTGAAGAATTTAGATTTCAATCTTTCTCTTCATCTTGCTTTTTCAGGTAACCTTGCATTGTGCATGATCTTTTGTATGGGATTCTTCTTAATATTCTTTCTTTAGTTCTTCTAAATTTACTTCTTTGTTATCTTGTTCATAGACTACTTGAGCTTCTTCTTTGTCCTTGACTTTTGGTTCATGTGCTTCTTTTGTTTCTACTTTCTGACAATCTTGTTGTTGCTCTATAACATCTGAACATTCACATAGAGTATCATAATTTTTTTTTAAATGAGCTTGGATTGTTAGTATTACATGCACAGTGAAGAACTACTTTCTAAGATGATTCACTTGACTCACTTGTATCATGATCAATCACTATTTTTATTTTTAGAGTTTCAATCAACTCTTTTTGCTTTTTATTTTCATTCTTATGAATTTCAAGTGAAAGCAATGTCATATACATTATACTACCTATATCAATAGGTATTGTAATATCAAACAAGGTTTTAAGTCCTTTGCACAATGTATTAAAGTAAGGAAAATGATCACTACCCTAGGCCCTAAAATTAGAAATCAAAATAAATAAAATGCAGATTTTGGAAAGGATGGGAAGGTAGGCAAACCCTTGAACCAGTATATTAGGAAAAGAGAAATTAA
Source organism: Wollemia nobilis (assembly GCA_028583015.1). NCBI lineage: Eukaryota > Viridiplantae > Streptophyta > Pinopsida > Araucariales > Araucariaceae > Wollemia > Wollemia nobilis. The sequence goes on from JAQPPZ010001925.1 coordinate 11,411,451, forward strand.
AGAAAAAATATCCAATGGTTTGCAAGCTATACTTTCCTTAGGGGGAAAAGAGAATCTGTAGTTGGATCCTGCTTCTACTACTACCCTCAAAGCTTATTGTTCCTCAGCCCAAGGCAGAGGGAAGAAACATCAAGCCAAGTGAAATTGATGGTAGTCGATTAACTTCTTCGAGTATGGTTTATTTTCAGATCTTTGCTCAAAGGTCGGTTGTTCAAATTTTAAAGGTGTTATTTTTTGTCGAGGTATATTAGTGCGGATCCTAGGTGGATCTCACTTTATCCTTAGTGATTATGTTCTTTTGTCTCTACTTCTAGGATCCTCCTCTTGTTGTTGGATCCTAGTTTTCCTTGCTCTGTATTTTTTCATATATAAAAGGGACGAAGCCCTTTCAATACCCTTCTTAACCTATTAATAATAATAAAAAAGGTATTGTAATATCATATTTTTAATTGTCAATTACTTCAACAAGCTTTGAATATAAATAATATTCAAATGTTTCAAAACTTTCATTCATTGCTTCTCTATAGATAAATTGCATTGCCATATCTTTCTTATCATCAGATTTTTCAATCAATTTATGTATGCCATATTTTATAACTTCCAATATTTTCTTTCTTATTATGAACTTCAAATCATTTTCTTCCATAATTATCAAAGTTTGAAATTCAATGATTCAATTCCTTTGAAGTTGAAATCCGTTTGCTCCAAAAGTTTAATTAAATTGCAATTTTAAAAATAAGGTTGAAGTCCTTATAAATCTCATCTTTATATAAATTTTAATTTAGTTGAAAACCTTTTAACTCCCTCTCTACAAATAATTAAAGTTCCTAAGTTATCAAATTCTCAAAAAATAAACTTTAACTTAGGACTTAATTAAAAAATTGAATTATAAATATAAAGGTAATGCTCCTTACCTTATCTTTGCTTCGTTGAATATGTTGACTAGGGTGTGCGTAAGATAATTAATGCTTACTTTATAACATTGACCATGCTCTATTATGCTCTAACATATTCTGCTTCACTACAAAAACTTAATAAAACACTATTATTTGTAATGTTAAACTATGCAAATATCTCAATACCTTACTACGCCTGATATTTTTCTCTTCCTTGATGATTGTGAATATGCCGCTTTAGCTGGATCTTGTTTTGGTGTTACCAAAAATGCCTGAATATCTGAAATGGCATTTTGGCTATGGTGTTGCAACTAGAGGCGCTTTTTCTATGGTGTTACAACAGGTTTCTTTCCTAGAGGTACTTCGACTAGGGTGCTGCAACATGAGGCACTTTGGCTATGGTGTAACAAATTCCTTTCTTGGAGGTAATTCAACTATGGTGCTACAATGGGATATGCTTCAACTAATCAGGGATGAATGGCCTGAATGGTACTTAGATACACTTTGCATTGTTTTGTCTTGCTCACTATTCATATAGATCTTTTGAATACTACTCTAACCCTCTTGAATGACGCTTGATTCTTTTAGAATAATGCTTTAAATATGTTGCACCTTAACCTTTGATGCTTTGGCTCATACAACACATTTTGATGTTTTAATTTCTTCATCCGCTTGAACACAATTTTGTTTTAAAATATAAATGCAAGGATTCTTTCATCCTCAAAAAAATTAATAGAGAATGAAAGAATAAGAGAAAAAGAGGAGTTGAATGGTAGAGACGTTTTTCGTAGGACTGCCCAAACTTCCGAACTCGTTTCGGCCATATCTCACTCATCCGAACTCGGATTGAGCTGAAATTTTGAGGGTAGATGCCTGGAAAAACCTAGAACGTCTCCACCAATTTTCATATCATTTGGAGCAACACAGATCCTAGCGCATCCCTATGTGTGAACGATATATTTGGCAAGCGGCTATGCGAGGGTTTCATCTGGGTTGAGTGCAAGCAGCTCCGGAGGTTGGTTTTTAGGGCCTTCGGGCCCTAGCGGCCAATATTTTTGTGGTTTATGCTCAATATTTTAGCAAGAAATGTTGCGGGGGATACAAGATGGGTTAGAAATTTGTCTTTCAACGAGATCATACTCGTGAACTTGAGTGACAACGACTTCCAATTTGCTTGCACAAAATAAAAGTGAAAACCATACCTTTCCATGGCGTCTAGGGCAAGGATTAAAGAGACCACGAAATAAGTTTCAAGTAGTTGATCAAAAAATGGCTCATATCTCAAGTGAATCCGGTGCTAAGGTGCACCCACAAAATAATTCTACTGTGAAAACCCCTGTCAAGGGTAAGAATTTTGAAGACTCGAGTCCCAAAAATGAATTTTAGGGATGCCCTTCATGGTGGACAGCCTCAGCCCAATGCTAATATCAATACTAGGGCTTCTCATAAACCTCTAAGAATGCCTAAGATTGATCCCGGGAAAACGGAGTCGGGATGTCTTAAAGCAGGTGATGGAACTCCTATTGTTAAGCTTGATATGGGTAACATTCAGATTGGCATTGAAGATTTGGAAAAAAGAGGACTAATTTGTCGGTTCGTGGGTTTTCGTCCGAGTCTATCTGCTTTCAAAGTCTAGGCTGCAAAAAGCTGGAAAACTAAAGGTGAGTTACAAATCTCTATTTATCCAAATGGTTATTTTCTTGTTTTATTTGCTAATAATGAAGATAGAGAGAAAACTTTTCAAGGGGGTCCTTGGTTTTTTGGAAGGGCGGGGCTTTTCATGAAGCCCTGGCATACTAAATTTAAAGCCGAAGAAGAGATGCCTTCTATAGCTCCCGTGTGGGTTAGACTCTTTGGCCTCCCTATTGAATTTTGGAATCCTACTATTTTTTCTTCAATTGGAAACTCTTTAGGAACTTTTATGATGACTGCTGATTGTACTCAAAATTTTGAACATATTATTTATGCTCGAATTTGTGTTTTAATGGATTTTGACAAACCCCTACCTAAAAAGATCACATTACAATTTGGGGAAGACACTTGGGAGCAAGTAGTGGACTATGAGAACATTCCTTTTCATTGTAGAATTTGCCATGAATATGGTCATTTGGCCTGGTGCTTGCCCAAATAAAATTCCTGATCAAAAGAAAGAAGATATAAACTCAGCGAGGTTTCCAAATACCTAAGAAGAAGAACACTCAGAAAAAACCAGTAATGAAGGATCAATCAAAGTCATTTGCTAATATGTTTGAAATCCTTTCCACAAATGATGTCCCAAGTGAGGAAGAGGAAATAATGGAAACTGAAATCTTAGAAACACAGTTTAAATATGAAGGAAAGAACTCAGAGACAAACCAACAAATCAAAGGTTTTCAACAGGAAAAAAAAGGAGAAAATTTACACAAGAAAAACAATATTTCAAATGTCAAAACTTCAAATAATGCGGGGTCCCAATATAGACTCCATTGAACCATCTAGTAAAATTTTGGTTGTGTATGAGCATTCTTCAAGGTTAGAAGCCATCTCGGATTCAATTGGAATAAGTCAAGAAACAGGGAAAAAAAAATTGAAGATGGATTCTAATCAAAAAGTAGGTCGCAAGACCAATCAATATCATATGGTAAAAGAAGGTGAAAAGCTTGTAGAGGAAGGTAAGATTAATGCCCTTCCCAACATTTTTAGCCCTGGTATTAATGAAGATCATCACTTGGAATATTAGAGGACTCAAAGGGAGTCTTTCAAAACAAAATGAAATTAGAAGAATGATTCGGATAAATCATCCACATCTTGTTTTCCTTCAAGAAACAAAAATGTCAATGGAGGATATGGACTTAATTGCCGGTAAAATTTGGCCGGATGGAAAAGTGGTTTCCCTCAGTTCCCAAGGGACTTCGGGTGGCATTGCTTGTCTTTGGGACCCAAAAGAGGTAGTTATTCACCATATGGTTGGCAGTTGGGGTTTGTTGGCTATAGCTATTCAAAGTAGACATTCCAACCAGATTATGCTCTGCATTACTGTTTATGCCCCGACTTCTTTGGAGGAAAAAAGAAGACAGGTGGAAGGATATTACTCATATTATCTCTCATTTTCCTAAAGCTTGGATCTTGATCGGAGGAGATTTCAATACCATCCTCTCTCTAGATGAGAAAAGGGGGGAAATAGAAATTTGGACAAAAGTACTCACCTCATGAGCGAATATATTGCAAACCTCCATCTTGTGGATATCCAACCGAGATAATGGCCTTATGACTTGGTCTAACGGAAGGCAAGGCTTAGCTTGTATAATGGAGAGATTGGATAGGTTTTTGCTCTCTGAAAATTTCTTAATCCATGGTCACATTCCTAAAGTGAAGACTCTTAATAATGTTGGTTCGGATCATTGGCCGATCATGGTGGAAATGTGGAAAACCAATGTGAGTTTCTCTCCTTTTCATTTTCAATTAATGTGGCTTAGAGACATTTCCTTCAGACCTCATGTGCAACAATGGTGGAAGGAAGGTAAACCTAGGCATGGGACTAAGATGTTCTATTTTGCCAAAATACTGCAATACATTAAATCCAAAATCAAGACTTGGAACTGGAAAGAGTTTGGGGATGTTCATAAAAAAAACATGAAGTTATTGCTCATCTTGAAAATTTGAATAAGAAAATCCATTTAGATGGCCTCACGGAGAAGAGAAGTGCAGATGAAATTAAACTCACAACTCGGTTAGAGGAATGGGAAAAAAGAGAAGAAATCTTATGGAAGCAAAAATCTAGAATTCAATGGCTCAAAGAAGGAGATCGAAACACAAATTTCTTCCACAAATCTCTTCTAGCTCGAAGATCTCACAACTTTATTTCTTCCTTAAAATCAGATTCTGGAGATGTTGTTTATACTTGGGATGGCATGAACTCTATTGTTGTTGATTACTTTTCCAATATTTTTGTTGCTACTCCTCTTGACTCGGCTTCTCAACAAAATGTTCTTCAAGCAATCCCTTCTCTTATCACTTCTGAGGAGAACTCTATTTTGATTGCTCCTCTTACTATCAATGAGCTTCAACAAGTAGTTTTTAAAATGCAAAAAGGGAAAACCCCAGGTCCTGATGGTTTTCCTATTGAGTTCTACCAAGAGTTCGGGGATATCCTTCATGTTGATTTATTAGAGGTGGTGGAAGAAGCCAGGAAATCCAAAGAAATTTTGAAGGTTATCAATAAAACTTATATTACTCTTGTTCCAAAAGCTCAAGAGGTTGATCATATCTCAGCTTTTAGACCTATTGCTTTATGTAATGTTCTTCTCAAAATTATTACTAAAATCATGGGAGAAAGGTTGAAGCCTCTTTTACATAAGATTATTTCCCCAGAGCAAGGGGGATATGTGGAAGGACGTCAAATAGTAGATGAGATAGTTCTTGCTCAGGAAGCCATCCATTCCATGGATATGCAAAATTCTCCTTCTATGTTCATCCGGTTAGACTTATCCAAAGCTTATGACAGAGTGGATTGGCACTTCCTTATCAAAGTTTTGAGGCAATTTGGTTTCTCTAAGGATTGGATGGATTGGATTATGGGATGTATCTCTTCAATTTCCTACTTAGTTCTTATCAATGGCAGGCCTTCTCAGTCTTTCCCAGCTTCCAGAGGTATCAGGCAAGGTGACCCGCTATCCCCTTATTTATTCATCATTCTTGTTGAATGCTTGGGTAGGACTATAACCAAAAAGAGGGAAAACAAAACCCTTGAGGGAGTTACCATTGCTCATGGAGCTAGACCTATCTCTCATCTTCAATTTGTGGATGACTCTACCCTTTTAGGTAAAGCTACGATTAAGGAAGCTTCTAATTTTAAGCAAATCATTAGTCTATTTTTCTAAGGCTACTTGGGCGGTTGATCAATGAAGACAAATCTAAAGTTATTTTCTTTCATCTGTTCTGCTAGACAGGAAGCCATGGTCTTGGATAAATTAAGATATAAGAAGACCTCTCTTCCAATCACTTATTTAGGTATTCCCATAAATATTCAAAGGCAGAAAAATAAATATTGGAATTGGTTGTTGGACAAAGTCAAGAAGAAAATTGGAAAGTGGACCAACAAGTGGCTTTCTTACGGGGGTAGAATCACCTTGGTAAAATTAGTCCTTCAAGCTATTCCTATTTATGTTTCTTCCATTTTGAATATCCCAAAGGTCTGTTCTTCGAGAATTGGATCAAATCGAGTCATCGTTTCCTTTGGAGTGGTACTAAGGAGAAAAGAAAATGGGCCTTGGTGAAATGGGATACTTTATGTCTTCCTAAGAGTGAAGGGGGGTTAGGATTCCGGTCTTCAATTAATAACAACAAAGCTTTAGCTGCTAAATTATATTGGAGGATGTTGCATAACCCCAATGCTCTTTGGGCCAATAATCTCCGTGCTAAATATGCTCGAGAACAAAAGTCCCGAAGACCTTGTTCGCTATCAACTTCCTACCAAAGGTTCTCCCATTTTAGCAGTTCTTAAGACTCGGTGAGGATTTGATAAAGAAAAAATTATTTTGGATCATTCATAATGGTCAACATGCAAATTTTTGGACAGATTCTTGGGATGGTCACAAGCCTTTGATAACTCGGTTTCCCGATTGGAGGCCTTGGATGGAGGAGCTTCACCGAGCTAATTGGATAAAGGTGGCTAATTACCTGTCGGTACCATACTCGGTAATTCAAAGGTTGGTAGATATTGGATCCCTATTGAGGACTGGCCTATTCAAATCCCGGAAAGGCAAAGACAAGATATCCAAGGCATCCTTCATATGAGATCCCTCTCTTGGTCCCATGAAAAAGATTGTTTTGGATGGAACGACACTACTAAGGGTGAGTATTCGGTTGCTCAAGGTTATTTGACCTTATGCCATAATAATCCCAACCATTCTTCGACATATTTTCTCAATTGTGGGCTCAAAAGCTCCGGCCTAAGGTGAGGTTCTTTAATTGGCTTTTATTGCATCGTAGGGTGCTTACTCGGTGAGCAACTTATGAAGCGTGGTTTTCATGGCCCTTTTAGATGTGAAATGTGTGAAGAGAATGTAGAAAATATCAACCATATTTTTATTGAGTGTACTTTAGCCTCCGAGCTATGGAGGAGAATGGCAACTTTACTTGGCTTACAGGTGGTCCAATTTTTTCACTTTTGAACAGACTTTGGAGGGATTGGCCTAATCAAGAGGGTGTTGATCATTTTATTAGGCGAGTAGTTTGGATGGGTTCTACCATTCTTCTTTGGAATATTTGGAATGAAAGGAACAACCGAATTTTTAATCAAGATAGGAAGGATATTCACTATATTTGGCAAAAGACCATAGCCAACTTAGTTGAATCAGTCCATCATCTCCTTAATCACCCCCAAAACTCCCACCAAATATGGGATCAAGTGATGCAAAGATTGAAGATTAAACCTTCTAAGGGCAACCAACTTAAAGGGAATGTGAGTATTAGTAAGATGGATAGGACTAGAAATTGGCAACCTCCTCCTAAGGATTTTGGAAAAGTCAATACTGATGGAGCCTCTAGAGGGAACCCTGGAAAAGCCGATGTGGGAGGAATTGGTAGACTTTCGGATGGCTCCCTGGTTTTTACTTTTGTTGAGAATTTGGGTATTCTTTCCAATAACCTTGCTTGAGGGGTATGGTATCCTTAGAGGCCTTCGGGAGGCTACTAAGGTTGGATGGGAAAAGGTGTTAGTTGAGTCCGACTCTCAACTTATGATTAATCTCTTGAAGACTCCTTCTAAGAATCATAAGGTGGATTGGAGAATAAAAAGAATTATTGAGAAGATTCGGTTAATCCGGATGGGATTTTTGAAAGTTGATTACAATCATGTGGTCGAGAGATCAAAACAAGAGTGTTGATGCTTTAGCTAATTGGGCTTTGGACAAAGGTGATCTTACTTGTTATGGCCACCCTCCTATATGGTGGGCTTCTCAAATTAGGGAAGCTCTTCTTTCTATCATTTCTTTGGATGGCTCCAATTACGAAGGTACCTAGTTTCTTGTTTTTTTTTTTTGTTTCTCTTTGGTTCATTCAGTTTTTTTAGTTCCCTAGCTCATTCTATTCTTTATTTTGTTTCCTCTGTTGATTCTTGCATTAATAGTCTTCTGGTCTAGATAGGTCATTGTTTTGTTCATTTTTTTTCTTTTGTCTTCTTTGTTTTTTTGTTTAGTTTTTTAAGGTGGGTGGGTTCTTTTGTTTTGTTTTGTTTTTGTGTTCTTTGTGTTGTTTTTTGTTGTTCTTGTGTTTTTGTTGTTTTTTTTTTATGTTTATTGTTATTGTTCTTGTGTTTTTTTCGTTCTTGTTCTTGGGTTTCTCTTTGTTTGTGTTATTTCATTTTTTTATGTGTGAGTGTTTTCTATGTTTTTTGTTTTTGTTTATTGTCTGTTGTTGGTTTTTGGTTGTTTTTATTTTATTTATTTTATTTTTTAGGTTTTGGTTGTGTTTATTTTTCATGTTTTTTTGGGTTATGTCTTTGTAGTGTTCTGTTGTTTTTGTCTTGTTTGTGTTTTGTTATGTGGTTCTTGTGTTTTTCTATGTGGTTTGTGTTGTGGTTTCTTTTATCTTATTGTGCGTGTTTGGTTGTGCTTTTGGTTTTGACACACTCAAGGAGTTTGTTTTTTATTTTATTTTATTATTTTTGTTGTTATTTTCTTTTTTTAATTTGGTTTTGTGTGTTTGTTTGCTCCTTGAGTATGTCAAAGGTGGTAGGCAGGTCCGAGTCCTGGGCATTTTTGGTGGAATGGATACCCCTGCCTCCTTGGGTCTTACCCGAAAGTGGCATCCCTTTTGGGATGTTTTCCACAAAAAAAAAAAAAATTAATAGCTATTGGATACTTTGTCCAATGCAATATATATAAGGACTTTTTTTATCCTTCAATGGTGGTTTTAAACCACTATTATGATTATCCTCTTTTTTAGAGAATCCAATTAGTATCAGGGTGACTTTGAATGTCCTCTCACATCCAACTTTCTTTGGAGTTAGTCCTTTTAATCTTCTTATTTGGTTGAGTCCTTGTATTTGTTGGTTTTGGAACCAAATGGATAGAACCTAGCATACCAATCAGGTTGACTTTTATTCATCCCCTCTATCTACTCTCCAAGCCTTTGAATGGAGTCCTAGTCTTCAGTTTCTTTAAAGTGGAAAGACTCTAGCTGAGGACTTATATCGATTTGTAAATTCAAAATTTGCAGTAATCACATCAAAGACTTCCTTCAATGGTAGGAATAGAGACTACTTGAAGTAGCTCTATATATGACAGTGGCTCTGATACCACTATTAGTTTTCAAGCCAAATTATATTAGGTCCCAATATCTTTGATCTAGAGTAGACTTAAATATAAGAGCAATCAAAATTTGCCTAATATAAATAATAATAACATTCAAGATAATATCAAATATGAATGTAAAATGGCCAAAATCATTCATGCAATAACATGAAGAACACTTACAATATAATTGCTCAAAATATGCATACAAGCTTCAATATTCATGCTTGAATATGTCATACATTTCCAAATACTCTTCAATACAATACATGGAGCTTTGTCTCCATAATATAGCCATACAAGATGAATTTTCAAGTACTTGACTATTTCTTTCCATATGACAACTCTCATATGTCCTTTGGCTTCTCATCTTGCCACTTGTATACATGAATCTTGACTCTCTACTTACATGCATACTTAACTCTATGACACTTGCACTCTTTTACATGACACTTATACTTCTACATGCACTCCTAATACATGACACTTGTGCACTTTCTCATATTACATATTTGCACACTTAATTACATGATACTTGTACACTTTCTCTCATTACACACTTGCACTCTAACGTAAATGACACTTGGGCATACCCTGCATATAGATACTTACATAAAAGGGGAAATATAAATCACTCTCCTAAACTTTAGACTCAAACTCTATTCTAATATTTACATTGTACCATAAGTACCATGGAGGTACATTAGCATGTACTAAATAATGTAATATTCTCCAACAAATAGTCCTTATTATTGTCCCATTAACATCCACAATGGTTGTATACAAATCATATTCCATAAACCCCTCATTTTTCTATTTGTCACAAAGGTTATTCTTTGAGGTGCTCTTCCTTCCAAGCTCGTCATAAGATACTTTAGCAACTTCATTGTCTTACAATACTAAAATATAGAACTCTATCTTAGAAGCATACTCATTAGACATTTTTATTCTTAGCTTGTAATGTTCTTAGACCTTATTGCTCTAATAAAAACTATAACAACCCAAATTTTTAGCCTTGGAAAAAATGGGATAATTTGTTCTTTCTTTTTTATTCTCACCAATCAACATTACTACTGTAACAAAATTGTTCCTTTTGTTTGCATCATTAGAAAATTTTATAGAGATGAAATTTTGTCGAAAATGTTTTTTACAAGAGACTTTGATAAAATAATGATTAGCTTTGATAGAAATTAAAAATATATAAGATGATGAAGGTGGTAAATCAGTAAGAATCACAATTATCTTGAATGTCATATAGGTAAACTACTGACATAACCTTTTATTGACCATATTTTCAATTACATAAGAAGTAACAAGGAAAATAAAAAATACAAATATCAAATCTTCCTCCAATTTCATAATGTCCATTATACAAGTTTTTAAAAATAATAAAAGTACATGGCACCAATACCATGAGAATCATCTTATGTTCATATATATACATCATATTTTAAAATCAATAATAGTAGTTCTTACTTCAATCTTAAAATAATTTTTTTTTTGGAGAAAAAGTGGTAATACTCGGGTCCCTCACCCTTGACAAATTATAAATCTCTCCTTTAGAGCTTGAGAGTTTACAAATAGATTCAATTATCATCTCAATTGAGTTGCTATAGCTAGATACCTATAATTGTTTTTATAATAAGTCTGAATTCTTGATTTTCATTTTCTAGATCTTCAATTTTATTTGTAAATACAAATATTCCAAAATTTAACATTCTTCTTCTTGACATTTTTCTACAACAACATTCATACCAAAACTCTACCTCTATTATCTATGCATTGCATCTTAGTAGATAAATATTTCCAAAACTTTGCACTAACATAACCTGCTTTACCAAATTTGGGTTGTTAGTTTCATTCCTAAAGCATAAGTGCAACCACAAGAACTATAATAAATAGTTTATATGAAAACACATTAATTTTATAAAATGTAACAAATATTACCAATGAAAAACATTAAAGCATTATTTGATTTAGACAATCAACATTTTCTTGTTAGCTTCAACTAAACTTACTACTTCCTCTAACCATAGAAAAGATAATTTAACTTCATGATCCTCTATTAAAACACCTATATTGGCTAACCTATCTGTATATTTGTTACCTTCCCTTAATGTATGTGTAAACTTGATTTCTTCAAACTCTATAGCAAGGTATTTTATTTCCACAATGATCTCTTATGTGTTCCATGGAGCCTTTTATTTCCTCTAAATTATATTTATTACTATTAGTGAATCACCTTTCATCCATACTTTGTTCCATTCTATTTGTTTGTGTATTTTTAACCCTTCCAAAACTATGCAAGCTTCAGTTTTGTTATTTATCTTAAATCCACTATTGAAAGCGTAATGTGTTGAAATCTCACCCTTATTATTTTTTGTTATTCCTCCTTCTCCTATTGGTCTTGGATTTCCTTTAGATGCTCCATCAAAATTCAATTTGACCAAATCCACTTCTTATGGTTTCCACTTTATATTATTTTCCTTCCTTTTGTTTCTCCTATACCCAACATCATAATTCTATTTGATGACTTGAATCCATCTATCAAGGATCTCTACTTCAAGATTAGGGATTGGGTGAGTTAATAGGGTTTATTTAGACTCATCTATGGATAAAAAAATCTTCATTTTTGTTACCTCTAAATTGCATTAATTTCTCTTGAATATTCTTCTATTTCTTTCTAGCTACACAGTCCAAAGTATTGTATCTTTCAATGTATCCTAGATTATCTATAATGCCTCACTTTTAAAAGTGCTCTATTATTGCTTTAACCATTCTTCAATTCTACCATTAATCACCATGCATTTACCAAACACATTAAGAATTCATTGCCATAGTTCCTAGCCTATTGAATAGTGCCTTAAGATATTTTCTATATTCTCCTATTTTTTATATAGAATACATTGTGAGGGGCCATGAAAACCTCTTTTCATTAGGTTAAACTAGGATAAAGTTTTCCTATGACCTACTAGCCATACAAACATTTTAACTTTTGGAATGCTTGGGCTATCCCAAACATCGCTCCATATTATTGTAATATTCATATTTTTTTGGTCCTTTACATTATATTCGCTTCTTGTTGTGTATTATTCTGAGCTATTCAACTCCCAAATCAACTTATCTTTGGCTCCCTTTGGAATAATAATTGTTGTTATCTTTCTTCTCAACTACATCCTAACAAAAATGTTTGGTATACTTTTAGAAAAAAGTTATTTTTTATTGGAAATTTTGCCAGATTATCTCACAAGTAAATTTATCCAAGATCAAATATCAATCACATAAAAATACATTCATAAATAACACAAATATTACTCAATAGGAAACTTCACTATTAAATTTAAAATATACAAAAATATTCAAAGAGATTACATTGCATGGAGCATTGTCTCCAATATATAACTTTACAAATGACTCTTCAATACTCTTAACTATTGCTCTTCTCAAACTCTTGGGAGATGCAACCTTTCACATGCCTCACATGATTACATAACCTCTCACTTTACATCTTGACACATCTCATGTGACTCTTCACTTCCATACTTGACATCTATCACCTATGACTCTTCACTTGCATACTTGACATCCTGCACACTTTATTACATAACACATAATACTTTCCACACTTTGACACATAGTTTAAACAAATTTTAAACTAACTCTCTAAAATAAATATTTACAAAAGGACCAAATAATGTAATACCTCCAACACCCCCCGTATCACATTATTTGGTAAGAAGGATTTTTACCTTCAATCTTTGATTCTTCTTTCTCTTGTCTTCATTCTTCGGCTTTGAATTTGATATTGCTAGGTTTACCTCTATAAACTATTTGTGTCTGCCTTTGGGTTAATACATCTAGAGCACCTCTAGCTCTTTACCTCTAGGTCACCTTTGGATCATCATTACCTTAGGGTTAGTCACTAGAACAATCATAAGACCATTATTTCTATATAATCATCACTACAGGTGCTTTCACTTTAGATAACCTTCTAAGTTGTGCTTGGGTCACAATCATTCATTTCATATTTCTCAATGTTAAGACTATCATTATTCGTTACACTCAACAAAATTTGATTTTTCATCACACTTGTTCCTCCTATAGAAACCATACAACATTCCTTTCATCTTAACCTATTCGTTCATACTTATCCATCCATAATCTATTTTTAATTTCTTATTTTCTTTTTCTTTAAATTGATAAGATTTTTAGAATGATTATGTCTTATACAAATTTCACAATAATGGTTATTCCAATATTTCTCTATCTTATGTTCATATCTACCATAATGTTTACACTTGTTTCTTGTTACAAAATTCCTTTTAGCATTCTTTGATTCACTATTTCCTATTTGTCCTTCATTGTTATTGATTTTATCAGCCCCTATTATAAATTTAATGTCACTAATTTTTGTCACAAATTTAATCCATGATTCATTACTGTATGTTTGTCATATATATCCAAGACCTTCACATTTTGGTCTTATTTTTGGTACAATTGACTCTTTCATCCCTTGCCCATGTTTTCCCAAATCAGTGTCTTTGTATCCTATTTTGTTTAATAGTTTTGAACCAATATATTTAGTATACCTTTTAAAATAACCAAATTCATCATCACATTGATCCCTTTCAATATCAACACAACTTTGAGCGTCACTATCCTTGCCATCATTTGAATCCATGTCATTATCACTATCAATTTTGATAGCATAAGATTTTTTTAAAACAATCATGAATCGCATTCAAATCATTTATGTTGCACTCAATACCTTTTATTTTTGTGTCACAAAATGCATCTATTGTCATAGGTTCCAAGTCATTATTGGATTCCTCAAATTGCTATTGTGTTTCTAGAATTTATAGAGCCTACACATTTTTCTTATATTATCTGTAGATTTCATTGCACCTTCTTTGAAATTAGCTTTCTTTAGGATCGATTGTAAATAGGTTATTAGTTTTATGAATTCTTCATTACTTGTAACATACATTTTTTATTTGTTATAAGAGTCTTATGTGTATATACTAATTATTTGTGTAATAAACCCTTGTTGATTACTCGAATTTCTTTGATTCCTTTTAGAAGATTCTAGGTCTTGATTCTTCCTATTCAATGTGTTATACTTACAAAATTTTGTACTGTCATTTTTCACAAATATGATAATACTGCTTTCATCTTTTATTTTGTGATGAAGATGATGTGAAAGAATATTTTGATGCTATAAGGGCATTGTTAGATAACTCATCTCTTAACTATTTTTCAAGTTCATATTGCTGAAGAATATTTACTAATTCCTCAAATTACACCTTTATGTTTAACACTTGAAGAGATGTGAGCAATAATTTGAATGATTTAGGAAGTGCTCTACATACAACTAAAACCAAAAGCCTATATTCAACATTTTCTCCCATGGTGTATAATTTTAATTTTAATTCTAATACCCTTCAAAGAAAATGTATGTTTTCTCCACGATAGAATTGTACCCTTTTATTTTAGTGAATACAATTGTGATTGCAAGTGTAAAATGGTTACCTAATTCTTTCCTTAAAATATCTTACACAATTTTTTCCATGCAAATTTTGAAGTTTCTGCTTTAGTTGTGTGCGCTTGAATTTCATCAGATATATCAAACATGATTAACATAAGAGCTTTAACATCATCATATTTAATTTTTTGGATTCCAAATTTATCTTCTAGAATGTTAATTTTTCCATTTACCACATCCCAAAGTTTCTAAACAATGAGTATTGATCTTATTTTATTTTTACATAGAATAAAATTAGGCCCTTTTAATAATTGAGATTAAAAAAAAAAATGTATTTGAAATTTTGATAATTTCCTTTGAAGTCAATCTTCAATTAATTTTTCGAATTCTCAATAAATCAATCAACAATCAATTCATTTCTTCATCTATCCTTATAACTTCCAATTAATTTAATTTCAATTTCACCCAATTATTTTTCCACCTCCCTTAATTTCCTTTTATATGTCCCACAATCAATCCTTTTTCATATTTAAATTTCCTTCAATAAATTAAAAATCGTGCACTCCAATAAATTGCAACTAACCTTTATTCTCCCAAATCATGATCTTATTACAACCCAAAATTCCAAAGTAGTCTTGCTATGAAAAAAACAAGTTCGAGAATTTATCATGCGCTCTAATTAAAAAGCTTAACAATTAACCTTAGATCTTCGACAAATTTTCTTTCTTAAAAATTATTCTCTACTTTAACACTTTCTTGATTTTTTGGAAAGACGTGCATGCAATTGAAATTTTTCCACTGTATTGCCTATTGATGATATTACCAACAAATTAAAATTACATAATGTAAATTAAAACATATTGGTGGTATTCCAACAAATTACCTATTGGTGGTATTGCCAACAAATTAAAACCTTTATTTTCTCTTTAAATAATGTAACTCTAACATAAAGTTTTAATGTAATTCTAAAATTTTAATATCTCCCTACTTAAAGTTTTTACTTCTCTTTTTAGATTTTCTTTAATACCTCCCTATGTAAATTTTGATAAAAACAAATATATTCAAAAAATATTTCTACGAAATTGAAACCGTTTTAATATTTTTTCCTTGTGTAACTTTTGGTAACAGTCTCCACTAAAAAATAATATTTTTATTTAAATCCTCTATACATGTATCTATTTCTCAACTTGTAGTATGACATAGCTAATGACTCTTTTGAAAGGATTTTTCTGTCTCAAATTTTGTAGCAATAATTTTTATATTAAATAATGTTCAAAATTATCTTCTTCTCAACAATGCTCAACATGACTTCTTGTTAGCTTTTGATGCAGCATGTAATGGGAGATAACAATCACAAGATGCAAATAATATGAAATAAAGTAAATCTGTGAGATGACTAAAAATATACTATAAATAAAAATGATGGAGATGTTTACAAAAGTAGTTGTGGAGGAAATGAACGCTCCATGAATATATATTTTTTATTTGTGAAAAACATCCCAAAAGGGATGCCACTTTCGGGTAAGACCCAAGGAGGCAGGGGTATCCATTCCGCCAAAAATGCCTAGGACTCGGACCTGACCTACCACCTTTGACATACTCAAGGAGCAAACAAACACACAAAACCAATTTAAAAATAAGTAAATAACAACAAAAACAATAAAATAAAATAAAAAACATGCTCCTTGAGTGTGTCAAAAACAAAAGCACAACCAAACACACACAATAAGATAAAAGAAACCACAACACAAACCACATAGAAAAACACAAGAATCACATAACAAAACACAAACAAGACAAAAACAACAGAACACTACAAAGACATAACCCAAAAAAAACATGAAAAATAAACACAACCAAAACCTAAAAAAAAAAAAAAAACAACAACAACAACCAACAACAGAAAATAAACAAAAACAAAAAACATAGAAAACACTCACACATAAAAACACAAAATAACACAAACAAAGAGAAACCCAAGAAGAAGAACGAAAAAAACACAAGAACAATAACAAAAAACATAAAAAAAAAAACAACAAAACAACAAAAACACATGAACAACAAAAAACAACACAAAGAACACAAAAACAAAACAAAACAAAAGAACCCACCCACCTTAAAAAACTAAACAAAAAAACAAAAAAGAAAAAGAAAAAGAAATTGAACATAATTATGACCTATCTAGACCAAAAGACTATTAAGGCAAGAATCAATAGAGGAAACAAAATAAAGAATATAATGAGCTAGGGAACTAAAAAAAACTGAATGAACCAAAGAGAAGCAAAAAAAAAAAAACAAGAAGAAACTAGGTACCTTCAGAACTGGAGCCATCCAAAGAAATGATAGAAAGAAGAGCTTCCCTAATTTGAGAAGCCCACAATATAGGAGGGTGGCCATAACAAGTAAGATCACCTTTGTCCAAAGCCCAATTAGCTAAAGCATCAACACTCTTGTTTTGATCTCTGACCACATGATTGTAATCAAATTTTAAAAATCCCATCTAGATTAATTGAATCTTCTCAATAATTATTTTTATTCTCCAATCCACCTTATGATTCTTAGAAGGAGTCTTCAAGAGATTAATCATAAGTTGAGAGTCAGACTCAAATAACACCTTTTCCCATCCAACCTTAGTAGCCTCTTGAAGGCCTCTAAGGATACCATACCCCTCAACAAGGTTATTGAAAAGAATACCCAAATTCTCAAGCAAAAGTAAAAACCAGGGAGCCATCTGAAAGTCTACCAATTCCTCCCACAATGGCTTTTCCAGGGTTCCCTCTAGAGGCTCCATCAGTATTGAATTTTCCAAAATCCTTAGGAGGAGGTTGCCAATTTCTAGTCCTATCCATCTTACTAATACTCATATTCCCTTTAAGTTGGTTGCCCTTAGAAGATTTAATCTTCAA
The DNA here is from genome assembly GCA_028583015.1 of Wollemia nobilis. Lineage (NCBI taxonomy): Eukaryota > Viridiplantae > Streptophyta > Pinopsida > Araucariales > Araucariaceae > Wollemia > Wollemia nobilis. The sequence continues at coordinate 11,429,008 of JAQPPZ010001925.1, forward strand.
TATTTGCATCACTTGATCCCATCTTTGGCGGGAGTTTTGGGGGTGATTAAGGAGTTGATGGACTGATTTAACTAAGTTGGCTATGGTCTTTTGCCAAATATAGTGAATATCCTTCCTATCTTGATTAAAAATTTGGCTATTCCTTTCATTCCAAATATTCTAAAGAAGAATGGTAGAACCCATCCAAACTAACTGCCTAATAAAATGATCAACACCCTCTTGATTAGGCCAATTCCTCCAAAGCTATTCAAAAGTAAAAAAATTGGACCACTGTAAGCCAAGTAAAGTGGTCATTCTCCTCCATAGCTCAGAGGATAAAGTACCCTCAATAAAAAGATGGTTGATATTTTCTACATTCTCTTCACACATTTCACATCTAAAAGGGCCATGAAAACCACGCTTCATAAGTTTCTCACCAGTAAGCACCCTACGATGCAATAAAATCCAATTAAAGAACCTCACCTTAGGCCAGAGCTTTTGAGCCCACAATCGAGAAAATATGTCAGAAGAATGGTTGGGATTATTATGGCATAAGGTCAAATAACCTTAAGCAACTGAATACTCACCCTTAGTAGTGTTGTTCCATCCAAAATAATCTTTTTCATGGGACCAAGAGAGGGATCTCATATGAAGGATGCCTTGGATATCTTGTCTTTGCATTTTTGGGATTTGAATAGGCCAGTCCTCAATAGGGATCCAATATCTACCAACATTGAATTACCAGTATGGTACCCACAGTAATTAGCCACCTTTATCCAATTAGCTCGGTGAAGCTCCTCCATCCAAGGCCCCCAATCAGGAAACTGAGTTATCAAAGGCTTGTGACCATCCCAAGAATCTGTCCAAAAATTTGCATGTTGACCATTATGAATGATCCAAAATAATTTTTTCTTTATCAAATCCTCACCAGTCTTAAGAACTACTAAAATGGGAGAACCTTTGGTAGGAAGTTGATAGCGAACAAGGTCTTCGGGACTTTTGTTCTTAGAATATTTAGCACGAAGATTATTGGCCCAAAGAGCATTGGGGTTATGCAACATCCTCCAATATAATTTAGCAGATAAAGCTTTGTTGTTATTAATTGAAGACCAGAATCCTAACCCCCCTTCACTCTTAGGAAGATATAAAGTATCCCATTTCACTAAGGCCCATTTTATTTTCTCCTTAGTACCACTCCAAAGGAAACGATGACTGATTTGATCCAATTATCAAAGAACAACTATTGGGATATTCAAAACGAAAGAAAAATAAATAGGAATAGCTTGAAGGACTAATTTTACCAAGGTGATTCTACCCCTAGAAGAAAGCCACTTGTTGGTCCACTTTACAATTTTCTTCTTGACTTTGTCCAACAACCAATTCCAATCTTTATTTTTCTGCCTTTGAATATTTATGGGAATACCTAAATAAGTGATTGGAAGAGAGGTCTTATATCTTAATTTATCCAAGACCATGGATTCCTGTCTAGCAGAGCAATGAAAGAAAACAACTTTAGATTTGTCTTCATTGATCAACTGCCCAGTAGCCTTAGAAAAATAGCTAATGATTTGCTTAATATTAGAAGCTTCCTTAACTGTAGCTTTACTTAAAAGAGTAGAGTCATCCACAAATTGAAGATGAGAGATAGGTCTAGCTCCATGAGCAATGGTAACTCCCTCAAGGGTTTTGTTTTCCCTATTTTTGGTTATAGTCCTACCCAAGCATTCAACAAGAATGATGAATAAATAAGGGGATAGCGGATCACCTTGCCTAATACCTCTGGAAGCCGGGAATGACCGAGAAGGCCTGCCATTGATAAGAACTAAGTAGGAAACTGAAGAGATACATCCCATAATCCAATCCATCCAATCCTTAGAGAAACCAAATTGCCTCAAAACTTTGATAAGTAAGTGCCAATCTACTCTGTCATAAGCTTTGGATAAGTCTAACCGAATGAACACGGAAGGAGAATTTTGCATATCCATGGAATGGATGGCTTCCTGAGAAAGAACTATCTCATCTACTATTTGATGTCCTTCCATATAACCCCCTTGCTCTAGGGAAATAATATTATGCAAAAGAGGCTTCAACCTTTCTGCCATGATTTTAGTAATGATTTTGAGAAGAACATTACATAAAGCAATAGGTCTAAAAGGTGAGATATGATCAACATCTTGAGCTTTTGGAACAAGAGTAATATAAGTTTTATTGATAACATTCAAAATTTCTTTGGTTTTCCTGGATTCTTCCACCACCACTAATAAATCAACATGAGGGATATACCAGAACTCTTGGTAGAACTCAATGGGAAAACCATTAGGACCTGAGGTTTTCCATTTTTGCATTTTAAAAACTACTTGTTGAAGCTCATTGATAGTAACAGGAGCAGTCAAAATAGAGTTCTCCTCAGAAGTGATAATAGAAGGGATTGCTTGAAGAACATTTTGTTGTGAAGCTGATTCAAGAGGAGTAGCAGCAAAAATATTGGAAAAGTAATCAACAACAATAGAGTTCATGCCATCCCAAGTATAAACAACATCTCCAGAATATGATTTTAAGGAAGAAATAAAGTTGTGAGATCTTCGAGCTAGAAGATATTTGTGGAAGAAATTTGTGTTTCGATCTCCTTCTTTGAGCCATTGAATTCTAGATTTTTGCTTCCATAAGATTTCTTCTCTTTTTTCCCATTCCTCTAACTGAGTTGTGAGTTTAATTTCATCTGCACTTCTCTTCTTTGTGAGGCCATCTAAACGGATTTTCTTATTCAAATTTTCAAGATGAGCAATAACTTCATGATTTTTTTTATGAACATCCCCAAACTCTTTTAGTTCCAAGTCTTGATTTTGGATTTAATGTATTGCAGTCTTTTGGAAAAACAGAACATCTTAGTCCCATGCCTAGGTTTACCTTCCTTCCACCATTTTTGAACATGAGGTCTAAAGGAAATGTCTCTAAGCCACATTAATTGAAAATGAAAAGGAGAGAAAATCACATTGGTTTTCCACATTTCCACCATGACTGGCCAATGATCCGAACCAACATTATTAAGAGTCTTCACTTTAGGAATACGACCATGGATTAAGAATGCTCCATGAATATAGCTCCAACTCAAGAATGGGCATTGAGCATATTACACCCCAGTACAATACATCATATTTCTACATCATGCCACTCTGGTCTACACTACTTTCTACTAATGTAGTACACTATATGTATATATCCTACCTCTATGTCTATGGCCCTTTATATAGGAAATATATTCCTTGGCCAACACTCTACCTAGATGTGTAAGGGACAACTTGCACTATGACACTTGTGCATTTATCACATTGCATGAAGTAACTAGATAATTTCCCTCTAAAGCAATCTAATGTCCTAAGTATGTACCAAGAAAGGTCCATTTACATAATCCAAATGATGTAGTAGTCTATTTATAACACCCCCCTGTATTACATTATTTGGATATTGAAGACTTTAGTCTTCAATGTGGATCTTCTTCCATCGGATAATGGAATTTGTATTCTTCTTCATTGCTTACTGTGATCAGGTTTAGTAGATAATCTGTGTCTTCATATAATGCAAAGTAAGTTGTAGCTAGAGGTTCTCCTAGCTGCTGTATGTGTTTAACTGGTTTAGTCTTCATGATGCCAATTTTATTTTTAGCATATTTTTTCTTCTTCTTCTCTTCTTGTGATTCTGCATCGATGCTGGTAGAATTTTTGCTTCATGACAAGTTAGTTTATCATAACAATAATATTATTCCCTATGTCAAGCAAGTACAAACACAATTAGTGATATATACACCATCACACATTCCTTTGGTAAAAATATAACCAATATTTGTAAATTCCACAATGCTGTGAAGAGAATATCGTGAAGATAACCAATCAATGTTGTAAAGTTACCTTCTTTAGACTCTTTAAGAAACAAGGAAAATTTATCTTTGTCATTTATGGATAGATACTCATATCCTTCTAGAGTATCTATTAAATTTTAGGAGTAATATTCTACTTCATGCAGTATTTCTTCATTATTGAAGGTATTTCTTAAGATATCATCCATGATAGATCCTTCTAGATTTAGCAAGAATATTTGGAGTTTACCTTGTGACTCCCTATGTTAGGATATATGATTCCTGATTGAAGAAATATAAGCTTGATTTGATAAAATCTTTAATAATACTTGTTTGTAGACTACCTTATATCTCCCAAGTAATGTGATTATATACTCCTAAGGATTTTTAGGTTATGAGGAAAGCTTATATTTTGTAACTTGATAATCTATGATGGATGCTGATATTACCAAGTTTTATAGAATACCTTATGAATCCCTAGTATGCTATGGATAAGATATAGTGCTTTTGTAGAAATATAGTTCAATATTTGATTGATTTTGTAAAGTTTTGTAGAATACCAAAATCAATTCCTATTATCCCTTATTAATCCTATTGAACTAAGCACTGTTCCCAAATTTTAAAGAGGTTATAATGTTGGATATTTTATCTCCTTTTGAAAGGATTGAGACAATAATATTATGAATATCCAACCTATGACAAAACTCTCTTTATAAATAACCCTTTGGTAATTAGGTTAAGTGTATCTAATTTTCCAATTAAATGATGTGATGTAGTAGCCCTTATAACTCCCTAATCTATGGATAAATTAGATCACAATTAATATTTGCAAATATTAAATTATTATACAAGTAGAAAAACTTATTACTCCTAGGTTTTATATTGCAAATATTTGATTTAATTTGATAAAATATTTCCTTTGATATATGGATTTCATGTTGGCAATTTTGGGTTTGAGATCCTAGCTTCTTGTCTATGAGTTGTCATTGATGTCAAAAGGAACTGGCATTAATGTCAAGAGGATTTATTGGCTTCAAAGGTTGAAGATTCCAAAGAATATTTTCTAGAAGATTTTGGAGAGATTCCATGTGGCAAATGAAAAGGTTTTTATCAAAACCATGGCAGGTTTAAGGGTTTTTATTAAAACCAGGTGAATGCATTAAGGGTTTTTCTCAAAACCACTCTCAGCTTAATGCAAATGCTGGAGACACTTATTAATTAAATAACTTAATTAATAAAACCTTTTTAAGGTTTTTTAATTAATTATTTATTTGATTTAGTGATTAAATTATTTTAATAATTTAATGGGTTCTCCACCTAAGGTCTAAGGTCTAAAAGATCTTTGATTATTTTTTAAATAATCAAAAGGGTTTCATAAACCCTAAAGTTGTTTCGAAGGCGCCAAAATAATATTAATTCAAAAAGTTCAAATTATCCTCCCGTCGACGTCATGCATAGCATGGAAGTTTGGCTATATAATCCATAACCTATAGTCCAAAGCAATGGTGTGAAATAAATTTGAATTGCACAAAAGTTGGGAAGTAAAAGCTATGGCTATCGTTTTTTCACCACGTTTATCCGCCGCCAAATGGTTAAGGAAAAGGAGACTCTTGCTAGCCTTCAATCTAGCACCGTTGGCCTAGTAGCAATGACTGTTCTACGAAGGCACTTGAAGGGAGGTCAAGCGTTTGACTCCCGCCGTGGAGTGTGAGAAGAGTTTTTGCGCTCCGATTTCTTCGAAGGCACTGTTGACCCACGATTTTTGGAAGCATTTTTTTTGGTAAGGTTTTTTAAATAAAATATACATTTTATTAAAGAAGTGGTTGGGTAGATTTTTTTAAAATTATTTTTAAGGTTAAATGCTTCTTTGGAGATATAAGGTTGATAGTGTGTGGTTGAGATTTTTGGCTTGATTGTTAAGTGAGATTTGCTTAGAAGCTATTATTCCTTGAGCATGGTTTAATTAATTTGGAGAAATAAGGTGTAAAAGGATATATTGTTTGTATGCTTTATATTTTTTGGTACTTGAATTCTAAGGATTGGAATCATAAGGTGTTTTATGGAATAAATATTTTTGTGGTTACTTTTATGATCTAACCCTAACTTGGTGGCAAAGTTGAGGGTGGTGTTGGTAACAGGTTGAAGAACTATTCTCTTCTTCCTCAAACAAAGGTATGGGAAACTTCTTCCATGTATATTTTTGATGGTGTATTTTCTGAAATTGAGTTTGGAGTGAAAAGGTTGTCTACTAGGTATTCTTGTTGGTGTAAATCCCATTTTCTGGATATTGAAGATTGTTTACGCATTAAAATCATTGATGAGTTTTTTGGGTGAATGCATAATTTTGGTTGAGGAAGAGGAAGCATTTTTGCACTAGGGTTTATGTTAGTAAGTCTTGCTACTTGCATTGAGTTGGTGAAACCCTTAGTTGGTTGTTTTGAGATTGATGGCTGAGTTGCTTCCATAGAGGTTGTTTTGATCAAGTTAATGCTTTACTTGATACATGATTTGGGCTTACTCCATTGAGATTGATTTGAGCAAGTTATTCTTTGCATTGGTGATTTATGTTGGTGGCTGTTTTGTTCAAATACCTTTGGAGGGAAAATGATGTCTACTAGTTTCCTTTTCATGTAGTGATTGGTTGAATGCTTCAAGGTTAATGTTGAGTTGAATGATGTTGGTTAAACCTTGTCTATAAGCATTGTTGTTAAAGCCCTAATTGGTTGAGAAAAGATATTGGTTGTGGAAAGAACATGAGTATCATTGTTATATGAGATATTGCATGGTTGGCAATTGTTGGGTTGTGTTTCATGTTCTTGAGAAAAGCATACTACATCTATATTATTCTTTTGAGATTGAGATTGAGATTGGGAGTTAAGTATAGAACATATTGAGTCTCTAACAATTCTCTTTATGTTTCTATGAGATTTGAGATTGAGATTGGGAGTTAAGTATAGAACATATTGAGTCTCTAACAATTCTCTTTATGCTTCTATGAGGTTGATGAATCACATTGGGTCTCTAACAATTCTCTTTGTGGGTTCACGCTAAGCAAGTTTTTCTTGATGAACTTATGAGCTGATTTGGACAGGTTCTAGTGAAGACTTATGAGGTGATTTGGACAAGTTCTAGTGAGGACTTGTGAGCTGATTTGGACAGGTTCTAGTGAGGACTTGTGAGCTAATTTGGACAGGTTCTAGTGAGGACTTGTGAGCTGGTTTGGACAGGTTCTAGTGAGGACTTGTGAGCTGATTTGGATAGGTTCTAGTGAGGACTTGTGAGCTGATTTGGACAAGTTCTAGGGAGGACTTATGAGCTGATTTGGATAGGTCCTAGCGGAGGACTTGAGGACAGAGTTGAAGTGGTTCTTTGAGAAGAACCTGAGGATAGTTTTGACAAGTCTTTGAGAAGGCTTGTGTGCAGTAGAGATTGATTTGTTCAAGCTTTATGAGTTGAGCTTGGGATAGATCTGACAGAGTGAGGAAGACTTGTGCTAGACCGACTGACTATGTTTAGTACAGGTTGATGAGTTGTTGTAGAGGTGATCAGTGAGGACAGAGGTCTCTTGAGGCTAAGCATTGAGGATAGGAGGTCTTTTGTGGAAAGGAGTTCCACATGCTAGCAAAATAAGAGGCAGGTGATCTTTTGAAGTATCATTTCTAGAGCTGAGGGGAAGGATTCTCCTTTGGGCAGGAGGCTCATAAATTTGTGCTAGGGGGAATGATTCTCCTTTGGGCAGTAGGCTCATAAATTCATGAGGAGGGGAAGGATTCTCCTTTGGGTAGGAGGCTCATAAATTCATGAGGAGGGGAAAGATTCTCCTTTGGGCAGAGGCTCATAAATACTTGATTAGGGGAAGGTTTCTCTTTTGAGCTGAGCCTCATAAACATTGTAATTGGGAAGGATTCCCAAAGAACTTTGAGAAAGCTTTTTAGAGAAAATTTTTGTGGATGTAGCTCATGTTGGGTGAACCACGTTAAAATTAGTGTCTCATTGTGTGTTGCTTTATGCATTGCTTTGATATTGCTATTGGTTCATTGCTTTGCAAAGTTGAAGTTAAATAGAGAAAGTAAAAAGAGGTCTTATACTGTTCACCCCCACCCTCTTAGTATAAGCTTGTGTTCTTCATTTCAATGTATATAAATTACTTTTATTTAACCCTTATAACTCCAAGGAAATAAAGCACATATTAATGGAAATTATTTTACCTTTATCCAAGTGAAGTTCGGTGCTAAATTTAGAGATGATTGGACTACAAAATATACATAGACATCATGGATACTATGAATTTGTTCTCCAATGAAAATTCTTTGGATTTAATGCATTCCAAATCTAGCATCTTCTAGTCTCTTCCCTTGACTCTGATTACCTTGAGCATTAAAGGCTTTAACACCTTCTTGACTGCTACAACTCGACCCTTTTCGCATAGATGGTGAGAGAGTAATTTCAATGATGAAGAATGCTTGTTGACTTTGGTCGTTAACATCCTTAAATAGAGAATATTCGTCTCTAATGTGACAAGTGGCACGACCATTTCCTTTTGAGTGCTTGAGGAGAGTTTGGTACCAACAATTATTTGTATTTCATATTGTAACGTAAGAACGTTACATTCTTTAGAAAAATGCTTAATATTCCTCTTTGATAAGTGTACTCAATGCACCAAATGCACTAGCTTGTTCATGTAACTCCTCCTTGAAGATGAGCACTCTCTTGAAATGAGTGTTAGGGTTTTCCTTTAGTGACAAGTGTCACTTTCTTCTCTTCATGGATGTAGTCTCTATTGCTAGTTCGAACGGACCCTTTGAGACCTTTATAGCTTCACAAATACCCTCCTTTGTATTTGTTTGCCTACACATAATTTTGCTAGGATATGGAGAAATAGAATGGAGGTCTTGAGCATAGATTTCAACGAGCGTATATGGAGTAAGTAATACTCCAATGGTGCTTCAACTTATTTTTTTCTTTTGTATATGCTTTTGTCCTCCTTACGTAGACACTATTGCTCTTTAAATGATGTTGTTTCTCCCTTGCTCTTGTACGTAAATCTTGCAGGTTCGGCCATGTAGAATACGTGGAGTATGAGCCCTTCGTATGGCTCCTTGATCTAGGCTTGGATGGCTGCTAGCATATGACTACTTTCGACTGATTTTTCCAGCAAGAATAGTGCCTTTGAGGCACATTTGAATCTACCTTATCTCCCTATATAACCAAATTAGAAATAGTGCACTATAATACAAAATAGTTTTAATACAAGATGACTTTATTGCACTTTATTTTGCACTCCTCTTTGTAAGTCTTAATTTCTGGTTTTTGAGGCAGAATATTGAGTGCAATAGGGGTTTTTGAGGTTGTCTCTGTATTAGACACCTTCCCCTATTTGCTTGGATATTTTATAGATGAATCCAAGCTTGTAACCACATGATAGAAGCTATTTTTTTGCACTATTTTCTTGTGCTTTGAACTTGAGACTCACCAAATATTGTTTGAGGCTTCTTTTAATGCTCTTATGGTGGTTACTTTCTTCTCCAATTCTTGGAGGATTGAGCTGGTTTCGTGGTTTCCTTAGGCCACTTCAAAGTTGCAGATCTCAGCGCATTAATAGTGTCTTTAGATACTTTGACAAATTCTATTTTTGTGCCCTTTTAATGAACACACACGATAATATTTGAGAGAAATGTTGGAAATTTTGAGTAGTTGTGTTGTCATTGATGTCAAGAGTTAGTTTTAGTGATGTCAAAATTCAATGCAAGGAATTGACAAAAGGAGGGTTAAAATATTTATATTTTAAGCCCAAGAGATTTGGTTTAAAGCTTCACATGATTGGTCAAAAGGTTGGCTAAATACCCTGAAGGAAGGAGATACCTACGCCCAAAGGAAATAATATTATAATATTTATTATTATAATATTAAATGTGTTAAGATAAGGCCTAAGGTTAAAAAAGGAAAACACCTAGGCCCAAAGGAAATAATATTATAATATTTATTATTATAATATTAAGGGTTAAAAGAAAATCCTAAGGTTACTCATAAATTAATTATAACTCTAAGTAAGGGTTGGGTGCAAAATATTAAGTTTAATATTTATCCCCATTGACGTTCGAGCAAGGAAGGAGTATGGTATTTATACCATAAGGTTTAATGGCATAAAGCAAGTCTTCGATATTGCGCATGCGAAAGGTTAAAAAATTATTGATGCGATTTTCGTGAGCAACGAAAGACGAAGCCTTTTATTTTTAAAAGCTAAAGGTGGACTGTGGATGAATAAAATGAGAAAAGTGCGCATCCCTATTACCATATGCACAGGTGGCCTAGTGGCAAGGCTTGACAGCATAAGGCATAGGCAGAATAGAGGTCTCGCATTCAATTCTCGACGATAGTAGAGGGTAGTGTTTAGTTTTCAAATGTTTTGGCACCAAAAAATGTTATAAAGGGCGGTAAGCGCATAGTGGTGTTTGTGTGGGCACGTAGCCCAAGTGGTAGCCTAGCCATGGCTAAGGCGCTAGGTAGGCAGTGAACACGAGTTTGATTTGTGTGGAGTGCATGTTAGTGTTTGAGGCATGCGAAATAATTTTTGATTAAAGTGGCTAAGGTATGATTAAAATTATTATTTTTGCTATATGTTGGATTAATAATTGGAGATTATAAGGTGTGTGCAAGGAATTTTATTGGTGTAATTTGGTATGTATGTTGGGTTAAGAATTGGAGAGTATAAGGTGTATTCAAAGGACTTTATTATTGTAATTTGAAATTTATTTTGAGTTAGAATATTAAAGTGATTGGAAGGTTGAAATTTGGATTGAAATATTTTATGTTGAGTTGGAGTTAAAAGGAGTTAAGGGGATATTGTCATTATAGTTGTTTTGCTTGAGTGAGTGAATGATCTATTGATTGGGATTTATTTTTAAAGGAGTAATAAGGTGTATTTGAGTCTTGAAATTTTATTGTATTTCTTATATGGTGAAATATTTGTTGAGATAAAATATTCTTATGGAGATTTTGAGATAGACTGTTGCTATCTAACCTAGAATTGGTAAAAATGTTTTTTTGGGAGTAAAATAGGTTTTGAAGATATATCTCCATCAAAACAAAAGGTATGGGCACATCATATTTTGATTGAAGTATTGGTGGATTGAATGTTGTGAAATATAAGGTGGAGTGAAAAGGATTGTTTGATAGTATTGTTGGAAATATTTGAGTGAGTTTTTATATGCATGATTGGTGAATGTTTAGAGAACATTGGAGATAGAGATTGAAGATTATTTGAGTTAGGGTTTGAGACCCACATTGTGCTTTTTGTTTGAAGAAGTATGAAAACACTTGTTTAGGGTTTGTGAGCAAGTTGTGTTTCATTGATTGAATTATTGAGTGAAACTTCTTGAGCATTGGTTTTGAGTGATATTGAAAGTGAATGTGCAAACATTAGAAATCATATTTGTGAAAGCGACAGACTTAATGATTGAGTAGAACATATTAAGTTTTTGATAGAGTACATCATTCTCTATATGTTCCAGAGGTTAAATGAATTCTAAATAGAATATGTCTAAACTACTTCAAATTAAAGGAATTACTTTGAATATTAGACAAAGCAATTGATAGCATTGTGTGCAAGATTTGAGATTGATTGAGCATATCTTGTGAGGTGTATTGAGCATGTGTTTGAGAAAATTTGAGTAAGATTTTGTTAAAGCTTAAGGATAGATTTGAGTAAGCTTTTGTTAAATCTTAAGGACAACTTTGAGTAAGCTTTTGTTAAAGCTTAAGGAGAGATTTGAGTAAGCTTTTGTTAAAGCTTAAGGACGGAGTTGAGTAAGCTTTTGTGAAAGCTTGTAGGCAGATTTGGGTAAGTCTTGGTGAAGACTTATAGGCAAAATTGAGAAAGATTTTGTGAAATATTGTAGGCATATTTGGGCAAGTCTTGGTGAAGACTTGTAGGCAGATTTGAGCAAGTCTTGGTAAAGACTTGAGAGTAGATTGAGCATGTTCTTGAGAGGACTTAAGGACATATTTGAGGTAAGTATTGGTGAAGACTTGAGAGTAGATTAAGCAAGTTCTTGAGAGGACTTGTAAGATAAGTCTTGGTAAATACTTGAGAGCAAATTGAGCAAGTTCTTGAGAGGACTTGAGGGCATATTTGAGGTAAGTCTTTATGAATACTTGAGAGCAGAGTTGATTGATTGATTTGTTCAAGCTTTGTGTTAAGGCTTGGGGTAAATCTAAGCAGAGTTGATTTGTGATTGGATCAAGATTTGTGTTAAGGATTGAGGACAGATTTGAGAAGAGAGTTTGGTGTAGATTTGAGAGCATATTTGTGCTAGACCTGAGACAAAGTTAGAGTATATTTGTACTATACTTGGGATAGAGTTTGGTGTAGATCTGAGATAGAGTTGAGATTAAGCTTTGGAGGTGACAGAGCAAAGGATAATAGTCTCCAGTGGATAGAGATCCAGTAGCCAGGGTAGTGAGGATAGAGGTCTTCTATGGAGAGATATCCACAAACTAGTGCAGTGGGGGTAGTAGTATTCTAGAAGATCATCAGCCAGAGCAGAGGGGAAAGAGTTCTCCTATGGAGAGAGATCCACAAACTAGAGCTAGGGGAAAGAGTTATCCTATGGAATGTGATCCATGAACCAACTAGGAAGATAGATTTATTCTATAGAGAGATATCCACAAACCATTTGAGGAGAAAGAGTTCTCCTAGATCAAGTTCCATGAACCAAAGAAAAGGGGAAAGGTTTCTCTTGTGGAGAGAGATCCACAAATTAGAGCATTAGGGCATTGGTGTATCATTTGGATAGAGGTCCAGAAACATTATAATAGGGAAGTTATTCCCAAGAGATTTGTTGAGAAAATTTTAGTGGAAATATTTTCTCCATGGAGTAGCCCACATTGGGTGAACCACGTTAAATTGGTGTCTCTATTGTGTGTGATGATTTATGCATTGCTTTGATTACTGTTGTTGATAATACCATTAATTATATTGAATAATATTATTTGGGAAATAAAAGTAAAAGTTGGTCTTATACTTTTCACGCCCCCTCTGAGTATAAGCTTGTGTTCTTCAAGAAATATATTAGTGCAAAATGAATCTAATTTGTTTTCTTATATAGCACTAAAAATTTCACCTTATCACTCCAGTCAAATCTAAAAAATAATGCACTTAATCAATATACTACAACTAATCAAGAATAATCTAAAATTAATCTTTAAGAATCATTCTAAAATTTCTTTAACAACAACGTAATAGGAGGTAGTCTTTATTTTCTTTTCCAAAGTAGATAATAGGTAGTTGATAGATAGTTTGAGATTATAAAATCTAATCAACTCCTAAAGTGCAAATGAACCTTAAAAGAATCCTTTATTTTTGCACCTTTTGAAGACTCTAATTCAACTCTCCTTTTTGCAACTTCAATCCAGTTAAGATGCTTAAATAAATTTGATAAGTAATCCACTTAATGAATCTACTTGCACCAATAGTTGCTTACCTTTTTTGAAAGCCCTTTTCACCACTTTTTTAAAGGATGTATATCTTGGTGTCTAATATCACCAAGTTGCTATCTTGAGTAAGATCCTGTAGCTCTCTGTAGGCTGCCTTGAACAACTTTGTCTTCACCAAAATATGGTCTCCAACTTTCTTTCACAAGCCTAGAATTTTTGTAGCTTGTTATCCTCTTGTAGTCTCCTCCTTTTGATATATATTAGAAGAGATATTTGATTTTGAAGTGGTGCCTTCTTGCTGTGAGAGGCAATCTCTAAATATCCTAGATTTGGTAGGCTTCATATTTTTGAATCTTCCTTCAAGCTTCTTGTCAAATTCTAACTTCAAAAAATATCTTCTTCTCAATATTCTGAATATCTTGAGGTCTTCTAAGATTTGGAACTCCTTGCCAAATTCTTCTTCTTGGACTTGTCAGATGGAGATAATTGTCCCAAATATTTCACTATCTCCAATAGTGAATTTCTCCAATGAGTTCTTCTTGGAACTCCTTTGATGATTTTGTTAGTAAGGCCATCCAAACATTTTACTGGATGTTCGTAGAGGCCTATTTAAGGCCTTGTAGCTTATTCTAGTATCCTTTGAAACCTTATATTCAACTTTCTACTTCTGGAAGTGTTGGTGGTGATATATTCTCCAGGATCTCTGATTCTACTACCTCTGTATTTGAGCAGGACTCTCCTAGTCCTTCATCAATGAGATATTATCCTGATCTCTTTTGCTTCAGGTTTCGAATTGATTCTGAAGAAGAAACTATTCCTAACCTTCTTGTAGGAATATTTCCCAACTCATTGAATATACCTGTTCCTGCAACAAAGTATTAGTACTAAAATCTACTTATGAATTAAATACTCTCTTCTGGAGTCTTCTTCAATATAAAGGCTTTTGTGGCATTTTCTTCAGTACCAAGGCTTATGTGGCCTTCTCTTCAAGGCTTCTATGGCCTTTCCCTTTGGATCAATACTTCTATGGAATTTTCTTCTAGATCAAGGCTTATGTAGCCTTTTGTTCTGGATTAAGGCTTCTATGGCCTTTTCTTCTTGTGAAGTTTCCAATATAGCAATGGAGATCTCCTGTCTCCAAAATTCACTACAATTTTTCTCCAAAAGTCTCTTCTATAGTGTTATTCTCTTGCAACAACTAATATCTGCGCTATGAAGGCACTCCAACCTTCGAGCAACAAATTTAAAATCTCCTAGATTTCTATTGTAGGATGTGTTCCAATCATCTAAGTATTAATTCCTTGAAATAAAAGAACCTTTAGGTTAGTTTCTCCATATTTCTTATATGAGCTTCATTAGTTGATTTATTAAACTAGTGGATCAAGTGTTGAGTCCTAGACTTCACAAGTTTTCCCTTGAATCTTTGTGGAAATAATCTAGCCATATGCAATCTCAGTATTCTAGAATCTAATATTTCTTTCAGTCCTTACTTATGGCTCTCCTTAATTCTACCACCAAGACTCTTCTGAGAATTTTTGACAGTGACTAGTCGAATGGCACGTCAGGTTCTTAAAAAAATCAAGGTCAATGAAAATGGTGGTTCCCTATAGACCTACTGTAGCTCTGATACCATTGTTAGCTTTTGATGCAATATGTAATGGGAGATAGCAATCACAAGATGAAGAATAATACGAAATAAATTAAATCTAAGAGATGACTAAAAATATACTATAAATAGAAATGATGGAAATGTTTACAAAAGTAGTTGTGAAGGAAATGAAAACTCCATGAATATAGCTACAACTCAAGAATGGGAATTGAGCATATTACACCCCATCACAATACATCACACTGCTACATCATGCCACTCTGGTCTACACTACTTCCTATTGTTGTAGTACACTATATATATATCCTACCTCTATGTCTATGACACTTTATATAGGAAATAGATCCCTTAGCCAACACTCTACCTAGATGTGCAAGGGACAACTTGCACTTTGAAACTTGTGCATTCATTACATTGCATGAAGTAACTAGATAACTTATCCCTAAAGCAATCTAATGTCGTAAGTATGTACCAAGAAAGGTACATCTACATAATCCAAATGATGTAATAGTCTATTTCTAACACTTATTTTGATCCAAAAACTTCTATCATCTCCTTCATAGGGTGTAGTCTAGACTAGTTGCTAATATTTCTAAAGCTTCACAAGATATAATCTTCACAATATTTTGTCTTTGCTCATCCAGCTTAGTTTTATAAATTTACAACATTCTTCTGCTCCTCTCTTTCAACTAATATCCTCATGGTCCTCAATACAAATATTTTCAATATAACAATCTCCTCTTGTCTTCAACACAATAATCTCTTAAACTTAGCAATCTTCACAACACAACAATATTCTCTCTTTCTTGGACACTTAAACCAATATGGTTCTTTGAACCATGAAGGATTTGAAACCATTGTTGGCAATTTTGCTAGATTATCTTACTGGTAAATTTCTCCAAAAAATATATTAACAAATAACCTAAGTATTGCTCAGTAAAAAAATTCACTATTACATTTAAAATATACAAATTATTTAGACAGATTACATTGCATGGAGCATTGTCTCCAATAAATAATTTTATAAATGACTCTTTAATACTCTTAACTATTGCTCTCCTCAAACTCACAGGAGATGTAACATTTCACATGCCTCACATGATTACATAACCTCTCACTTTACATCTTGACACATCTTATGTGACTCTTCACTTCTATACTTGACACCTATCACCTATGACTCTTCACTTGCATACTTGACACCTTACACTCTTTATTACATAACACATAATACTCTCCACACTTTGACACATACTTTAGACAAATATTAAACTCACTCTCTAAACTAAATATTTACAAAGGGATAAAATAATGTAATACCTCCAACATTTCCATTTGTATATTCCTTCTTGATCCTTGTACGCAATTTTTGAAACCCTATCACCATATTTCTTGAAGTGATCTCATCCATGGTTTCAAATTTGGATCTAGATTGAGTGTTTTTTATCACACCAAGTATCCATCCAAATAGAAATTTTTTCTCTTGTTCCCACCACCCATATTAGACCTTTAATCACTAGATCAATTGATTTTTTAAAATTATTTCATAGTGCAAAACCATCTGGTAGTGAGAATACAGTAAATATTAAGCTTAGGTAATTGATCTCAATGTACTTAATAGAATTCTTGCCCATTGTCTTTGACTCTCTTTATTCAAACTTCAAATTACTTTTTCCCTTAGAGCTAAGTTTGCATATATATGAACTCTTAAACAAATACCTCCCATAGTTTTATCATCACACACCTTGCTTCATTTCACCAAAGAAAATTTCCTTTTATCATATAGTCCTTGCCATAAAAATGATCACATAATAAAGACTATTTTTTTTTCAATTTTGACATTATATACAAGGACATATAAAATGTTGGAATGGCCTGTAAAATTAATTTAATTAGTTGCACTCTTTCTTCTAATGATAATCATCTACCTTTCCATCTCGATAGTTTATTTTAAACTTTACTTATACCTAGATTCCACAATTTTATCCTCATTCTCCCCTAAAAAAAGGGCATCCCTAGATATATCACTTATAAATTTGCCTCTCCCATTTGAAGTAACTTGCACATCCTTGCTTTGACTCTAGCTGGAGTGTTTAGAAAGTAAATTATAGATTTTGTTCTATTAACTTTCCACCTTGATGCTCTTCATACTCCTTTAATAATTTATTCAATGGCCTCATTTTTCCCTACCCTTCCAAAAAGGGTTGTATCATCTACAAATTTTTGATGGATGATGTTTTCGATGTTATTACTAGCCTTAAGTCTACTTATTAGCCCATATTTTTATCCCTTTTTCAAGTTCCTTCCTACTACCTCTACCATAATAATGAATAGATATGGTGATAGAGGATATCCTTGTTTAAGACCCTGCTTGGCTTTTAATGATTCTATTACTAGCCCATTGACCATCACTAAACATGATACTATAGAGACAAGCTTTTAATCCATCTAACCCGTTTCTTCCCAAATCCAAATTTGATAATACTTACAAAACAAAAACCCCATTTAATCCTATCATAAGCTTTATTCATATCAAGTTTTAAGATTGTTGCTCTCTTTTCTAGAAGTTGTTGAATGCATTACTTCATGAGCTACTATAATACCATCTAGAATTTGTATCCCTTTTACAAATCCTCCTAGGCCTTCTAAAATAATTTTTTCTAATTGTGGTATTAACTAATTTTCCATCACTTTGAAGATTATCTTATATGCCATGTTACATAGGCTTACGGGCCTAAATGAATTAAATAATTTTGCATATTTTTTTTGGAATCAAGGTAAGATATGTTACATTTCTTTTATAAGGTATGTACCATATTACCCTAGATTGTTCCACAACCACTAATAAATAATCCTTAACTATTTCATAGTTATGTTGATAGAATGGTGTAGAGAGTCCATCCGAACCTAGGGATTTATCCTTATCAAAAGATAAAATAGTTGAATGAACTTCTGATGTAATAGGCTCCATTAGTTTGTTATTATTTTCATTTGTTATAGTTGAAGGTACTTCTTGTAGTAGTTTATCATTAAGAACTTCAATCTCCTATGATACTAGAATATTATGGTAAAAAACCTTACCTCCTTTCTAATTTTGCTATGCTCTTCAATTCAAACCCCTTCTATTGATCAATTCTACTAATTCTAGATGTTGATCTCTATACAATTGTCATCTTATGAAAAAAATTATGTTTTTATTTCCTTCTTTTATCCAAGTTTATCTCAATTTTAATCTCCAAAATTTCTCCTCCTTACTCAAAATATTATGATATTCACTAAGAAACTCCCTTTCCTTCAAGCTTGGATTATTGTGCTCGACTTTTATGAATTTTGGAAGTTTCTCTTTTAGTTCTTTCTTCTCAAAAATGTTCCTAAAAGTGTTCTTGTTCCATTCTTTTAATATACATGTCATTGATTTAATTTATTTTGGAATTGTATATAGCTCACCGTTTCTTGAAGAATTCCTTGTCTGCACTATCATATCAACAAATTAAGGATGGTCTTCCCACATGTGCTCATATTTAAAATATTTTTTTAATTTACTTACCACCATTTAATTCTTGTTGGCTAGTGATAAAAACCAATCCTTGTCAAGGTATTAATTTTAGCACAAGTGCCTTCATCTAGCCATTGATTAGAGATTATGCATTTGTCTATTTTTTTTGCTATCAAGTTGTGATATGTCATGTTGTTTTTCCATGTATAGTTATACCCTTCAAACTCAACCTCGCATAGATTATTATTTTGAATAAAAGCTAAGAAATCTCTCATACTTTGGATTATTTTCCTAATTCCCCTAAATTTTCATCTAGCTTGGTTATGGCATTAAAATATCCTATGATCATGAATTGGGTTTCTTGGTATTTACTTCTCATAAAGGCTTTAATCCCACTCCAAAATTTGGATCCACCTAATTGAGTTGTTGGTCCGCAAACATTGATAAGGATGAAACTAATATATGCAAAATAATATATGACTAATGAGGCTATCCAATACCTAGTTCTAAGTATGATTTCATAGGAGGTTCTAATTGGATTTCAAAATTTTAGAATTCTCCCTGTCACTCCTTCTCAATCCAGAGTATCCCATTCATATCTTGCCCATACTGCTTTTATAGTTTTGAAAACTTCTTCCTTTATCATTGTATGTTTCCTAGATATTGAGAATATCAGGCTTATTACTTAAATAAAGGTCCTTGATACACCTATACTTTGAGGGGGCATTAGCACCCCTTATATTCCATGAGATGGCAATCTTGTATTATTAGGGGTTGCTAGCCTCACTTATGAATTACCAATATTAATTTGATGTTTAGTGAAGAGAAGTTCAACCAACTTAAATTGTGTTCTTTTCTCTATGTTTGCTCTTGCTTACCTAGATTTTGCTTGATAGTTTGAAGGTATTTCTCTTTTTTTCTTGCTTATAATGAAAGTAGGCCTTATTATTGTATTCCTCAATATTATTTTATGACTTTCCTTTTCATTAGATCTATCTTATCTTGGATCTTCTAAGGAAGCTTTTGACTTTTTTTTTTTGTTGGATAATAAGGGGTTGTACTTGAGTCCCCCACCCTTGAAAAATTACAACTCTCTTCTTTAGATCTTGAAAGTTTAAAAATAGATATACTTATCATATCAATTGATATGATATAGCTAGAAATTTACATCATTTTACATAAAATATCAAAATTCTAGATTTTCATTTTCTAGATCTTTTCAATTTTCTATATGAATACAAATATTCCAGAATTTAGCATCCTTCTTGACATTTTTCTATAGCAGTATTCACAATACCAAAACTTCACCTCTACTATCTATGCCTTACATCTTAGTAGAGTAATATTTCCAAAACATCACATTATCATAGTCTGCTTTACCAAATCTAGATTGCTAGTTTCCTTCATGAAACACAAGTGCAACCACAAAATTATAATAAATAGTCTATATGGAAACACATTACTATTACAAAATAAAGTAGATATTACCAATGTAAAACATTAAAGTAAAACTTAATCATTTATTGATTTAGGCAATCAACATTTTCTTGTCAACTTTAACTAAACTTACTACTTCCTCTAACCATGGAAAGGAGAATTTAACTTCATGATACTCAATTAAAACCCCTCTATTGGCTAGCCTATCTGCACATTCATTACCTTTCCTTAATGTATGTGTAAACCTTATTTCTTTAAACTCTTTAGCAATATCTTGAATTTCCACAATTATCTCTTGTATGTTCCATGGAGCATTTGCTTTCCTCAAAATTACATTTATTACTATAAGAGAATTATCTTCCATCCATAATCTATTCCATTTCATTTATTTGCATATTTTTAACCCTTCTAAAGCCTCCCAAGCTTCAACTTCATTATTTGTCTTAAATCCACTATTGAAAGTGTAACAAGACAAAATATCTCCTCCATTATTTCTAATTATTCCTCCTCCTCCTGATCATATTGGATTTCCTTTAGAAAATCCATAAAAAATAAATTTAACCCAATCCACATCTGGTTATTTCCACTTTATATTATTTACCTTCTTTTTGCTTCTCTTGTACCCAACATCATAATTTTATTTAATGACTTGATTCCATCTATCAAGGCTCTCTTCTTCTAGATTAGGGATTGGGTGAGTTGATAGGGTTAGTTTAGACTCCTCTATGACTAAATATATCTTCCTTTTCATTACCTCTAAACTATTAACCTTTGCTTTAAATATTCTTCTATTCCTTTCTAGCCATACAGTCCAAAGTATTGTATCTTTTGATATATCCCATATTGTCTGTAAAGCCTCACTTTTATAAGTGCTTTGCTATTGATTTAATCAATCTTCATTATTGCTATTCATCACCATACATTGACCAAACATATTAAAAATCCATTGTCATAGATTCTAGACTATTAAGCAATGTCCCAAGAGCTGATCTATACTATCCTCCTCCTTTTTACAAAAAATACATTGAGAGGGGCCATGAAAATCCCTTTTCATAAGGTTATCCCAGGATAAAATTCTTCTATGACCTACCAACCAAACAAACATTTTGACTTTAGGATTGCTTGGGCTATCCAATATATCTCTCCATATTCTAGTGATATTATTATTTTGTTGGTGTTGTACATTATATCCACTTTGTGTTGTGTATTCTCCTGAGTTATTAAAATCCCAAATCAATTTATCCTTGGCTTCCCTTGGAATAATCATAATTGTTATCTTTCTAATCAAATATATCCTAAAATCAATGTCTTGAATACTCGTAAAAAAAAACTTCTTTCCATTTGTATCTTCCTTCCTGAACTTTGTACAAAATGTTTGAAACCCTATCATCATATATGTCTTGAAGCGATCTCATCCAAGGTTTCAAAATTGGATCTAAATTGAGTGGTTTTTTTATCACACCAAGTATCCATCCAAACAAAAAAAATTTCTCTAGTTCCTGCCACCCATATTAAACGTTTAATCATAATATCAATAGATTTTTTTAAACCATTCCAAAGAGAAGAACTATTTGGTAGAGAGAAAGTAGTAAATAATAAACTTAGGTCATTAATATCAACATACTTAGAAGAATTCTTGCCCATTTTCTTTGGCTCTCTTTGTACAATCTCCAGATAAGTTTTCCCCTAAGAGCTAAGTTTGCATCTATAAGAACTCTTAAACCAAGACCTCCCCTAGTTTTATCATCACACACCTTGCTCCATTTCACCAAAGGAAATTTCCTTTTATCATGTAAACCTGACCACAAAAAGGATCGCATAATATAGATTAATTTTTTTCAAATTATTTTGGCATAGAATACAATGGCATATAATATGTTGGGATGGCCTAGAAGACTGACTTAATTAACTACACTTTTCCTACTAACAATAACCATCTACCTTTCCAAGCTAGAAGTTTATTCTCAACTTTACTAATAAATAGATTTCATAATTCTCTCCTCATTCTCCCCTCAAATAAAGGTATCCCTAAATAAGTTGCAGATAAATTTGCCTCCTCCATTTGAAGCAACCTAGAAATTCTTGCTTTGATATTAGCAGGAGCATTATGGAAGTAAATTTTGGATTTTGTCCTATTAACTTTTTGCCTTGATGCTCTTTGATATTCCTTTAAAAAGTTATTCAAAGCTCTAGCATCATTGATCCCTTCCCTTCTAAAAAGGGTTGTATAATCTACAAACTATTGATGGGTGTTGTTGTCAATGTTATTACTAACGTTAAGTCCACTTATAAGCCCATATTTGTAAGCCTTATTTAAGTTCTTACTCAAAACCTCTACCATAATAATGAACAAGTAAGGCCTCTCTTGGCTTTAAAATATTATGTTACTAACCCATTGACCAACATTGAATAAGAAACTGTAAAGACACAAGCTTTAATCCATCTAACCCATTTCTTCTTGAATCCAAACTTTTCTAAAACTACAAAAATAAAATCCCATTTAACCCTATCATAGGCTTTACTCATATCAAGTTTTAAGATCATTGCATTCTCTTTTCTTGAAGCTTCTGAATGTATAACTTCATGAGCTACTATGATCCCATCCAGAATTTGTATCCCTTTCACAAATTCTCCTTGATCTTTTGAAATGATTTTGTCTAACAATGGCCTTAATCGATTTCCCATCACTTTGGAGATAATATTATATGCCATATTACATAAGCTTATGGGTCTAAAAGAATCAAACAATTTAGCATTCTTCTTTTTTGGAATTAGGGTAAGATATGTTGCATTTATTTTATAAGGTATGTATTGTTTTACCCTAGACTATTCCACTGCCACCAATAAATAATCCTTCACTATATCCCAATTATGTTGGTAAAAATCTACAGAGAGCCCATTGAGACCTAGGGATTTATCCTTATTAAAAGAGAAAAGAGCTAAATGAACTTCTTCTAGAGTAATAGGCTCCATCAGTTTCCTATTGTCTTCATT
Source organism: Wollemia nobilis (assembly GCA_028583015.1). NCBI lineage: Eukaryota > Viridiplantae > Streptophyta > Pinopsida > Araucariales > Araucariaceae > Wollemia > Wollemia nobilis. The sequence continues at coordinate 11,451,811 of JAQPPZ010001925.1, forward strand.
TGTTATAACTAAAGGAACATCTTGAAGAAGTTTATCATTAAGAACTTCAATCTCCTCTAATCCTAGAATATTATGATAAAAAGACTTAGCCTCTTTTCTAATTTCACTCTGGTCTTCAATCCAAACCCCTTTAATTCTACTAATTCTGGATTTTGATCTCTGTACTATAGCCATCCTATGAAAAAACTTTGTATTTGTATCTCCTTATTTTAACCAAGTTTGTCTTTATTTTAATCTCCAAAATTTCTCTTTTGTTATCAAAATATTATGATATTCACTAAGTAACTAACTTTCCTCTGAGCTTGGATTATTATGTTCACCTTTTTAGAATTTTTAAATTTTATCTTTTAGTTCTTCTTTCTTCTCAAAAATATTTTCTTGTTCCATTATTTTAATCTAGAAGTCATAGATTTAATTTGATTTGGAAGAGCATACAACCCACCATTACCTAAAGAATTCTATGTTTGAGCTATCATATTAGCAAATTGAGGATGGTCTTCCCACATCTACTCATATTTAAAATATGATTTTTTTTGAATTCACTAACCACCATTTTCACTCTTATTGGCCAGTGATCTAAACCAATTCTTGTTAAGCTATTAATTTTAGCACAAGTTCCTTCATCTAGCCAATGATCTGAAAGAATGCATCTATCTAATTTTGTTGCTATTAGGTTATGGCCTCTCCTATTATTGGTACAAGTATAGTTGTCTTATTCAAACTCAACCTCCAAAATATTATTGTTTTGAATAAAAGCTAAGAAATATTTCATACTTTGGGTTAATTTCCTAATTTCCCCTAATTTTTCATCCAACTTGGTTATGGCATTAAAATATTCTATGATCATCAATCAGGTTTCTTGGTATTTACTTATCATAAAGGATTCAATCCCACTCCAAAATTCTAATCTATATGACTGAGTTGTAGGTACATAGGCATTGATAAGGATACACCAAATATCTATAAAGTAGCAAGTGACTAAAGAGGCTAACCAATGCCTAGTTTTATGAATGGTTACACAGGAGGTTCTATAAGGATTCCAACAATTTGGAATTCCCTCTATCACTCCTTTAGAATCCATAGCATCCCATTCACATCTTGTCCATACTCCTTTCATAGTTTTTGAAACTTCTTATTTTGTCATTTTAGTTTCTTGGATACAAAGAATATCATGCTTATTACTTAAACATAGGTTCCTAATACACCTTTGCTTTGAGGGGGTATTAACACCCCTTATATTCCATGAGATGATAATCATGTCTCATTAGGGATTTTTAGCCATGCCTGCATATTACTAATATCATTTTGTTGTTTGGTAAAGACAAGTTCAACCAACTTAGTTTGTGTTCCTTTCTCTATGTTTGCTCTTGCTTCCCTGGATCTTGCTTGATAATTTGAGGGTTTTCCTCTTTTTTCCTTGTCTATATCAGAAGTAGGTCTTATTATTATATTCCTCAATATTCTTTCACAATTTTGTTTTTCATTATATTTATCCTCTCCTGGCTCTTTTATAGAAGCTTTTGACTTGTCCGAGCTCATTTTGAGGAAGCTTTTGATTTATCCTACTCATTTTCTAGTATTTCATTGCTATGATAGATGCATAGTTGAGAAAATTAGAATTGACAAAAAATCGACAAGGTAAAAGAGTTAAAAAAATCAGGAATCAATAAAAAATTGACAAAAAAAACCAAAGAAAATTGGGAATCCTTCAAACTACAAAAAATCTGCTATTAAAATACACTTTAGTGTTTTTTTTTATGTGTTAGTAGGTAGAAAAACCTCTCTCTCCAGTTTGGAACAAGCAAAATGAGGCAAAATGAAAAAAAAAAAGATATTTATGTTGTTTCCTCTACCCATGTTGCTGCGACAATTTTTTTTGACAAAAAATCAAGATTTTATCGACAAGGGCAGGAATCGACAAAAATTAGGAAAATTTAAATTTCATGTAGAACTAGAAATGGGCAGGTCTTTGTTGAAAATTTTGAGTAGTTTTGTTGTCATTGATGTCAAAATAATATTGGTTTAATGTCATCATCATTAAGGACATCAAGTGTTTTTTCCAAAAGCAAGAAGGTCTTGGAAAGGAATAGGATATAATATTTATTTTTAATATTATATGCCTAAAAAAGGCCCAAAGGATGAAAACCCAAGAAAGAAGAAGTAAGTTTGAAGTAAATAATAATATTTTGGGCCAAATAACAAGGTGAAGAAAAACGAAGTCCAAATTGAAAAGACCTATGAGCAATTTTCAAAGGTTTAATCTAAATTAAAATATTTTAATCTTTGATTAAAAATTAAATTTAAATTAGTAAAGGAGACAAAGGTTTTTAAATTTAATATTTTAAAATAAAATTCAAATTTTTAAATTCGAAAAAAGGGCCAACGTGAGAAATCAAAAGAGGAATGAGTATTTATATAGGAAATGATTTCTATTTCCTAAGTTCTTTATCACACCTTCGAATGCAAAAAGAGGATATCGAGCACTGTGTTTAAGAAGAGGATAATTTGAATTTAAAAGTGCTTGGAGGGAAATGAAACAACAAAGGCTGCATAGTGGTTTGACTTCCCACCGATGGTGGTAGCGTAGACGATAGTTGGGAGAGTGTTAAGGTTTGCATGGAGGAGATCATGGTTCGATCCATGCGATTGATGTTTTGGAGGAAAGAGCCCTTTGTCCATTTTGTTTGGCATTTTCATGAGGCGGCAATTTTTGTGGGATAGCGTGCACATTGTGTTTCATGTGGGTGCACAACCCACTTGGTGGCCTAGCTTAGAGCTAGGGTGTTGGGAGTGCAAAGGTCATGTGGTCAAATCTGACGAAGTTTTCTTTTGTGGGAAAAACAAAATAAAAGGTATGCCATTCGATTTTGTTTTTCCAAGGTGTTGAAAATTAAATGCTTTGAGATTATCGTGGATGTTAAATGCTTAGGGTAGTTATAAGGTAAAGAAAAATTAAAATATTTTATTTTTATTTTTGGTGATTGAAATTTATAAGGTGTGGATATTATAAGGTGTATAAGGGTTTTTCTATGCATGTTGTTTTAATAAAATTGTTGAGTTGAATATTGTGAGTTTGGAGATTATAAGGTGTACAAAAGGATTTGTTATTTTTTATGAAAAATAATCTTTGAGAAAATTATTTTGTGGATATCTTGAGATAGGTTGTGGTAACCTAACCCTAGTGTTGGTAAAGAAAAATTTGAGTGTGGTTAAGACAGGTTTTGAAGATATATCTCCATAAAAATAAAAGGTATGGGTACATCTTCCTTGTGAGAAAAATATTGTTGGATTGGATGTTGTGAATGCTAAGTTGGAGTGAAAATGATTGTTTGATAAGCATTGTTGAGTTTGGTTTTGTGATATCTAATATTGATGCTTGAAGTTTTTTTTGGAATAAAGGTTGATGATAGAAACCTTGTTTGATAAGAATTTGAAAATATTGAGTGAGCCTTCATGTGCATGATTAGGGTTTGTGAAATATCATGAGTATCATTGTTATGTAAAGTTTGTTTGATAAGCATTGTTGAAAAAGCCTTCATTGAGTGTTTGGTTGAGAGGAGTTGATTGAGCTTAGTTGATTGGAAGTGTTGAAGTGATAGTTCAAGTTCTGTGAAACAAATTTTTCTTTATTTCTATATTGAGTTGAAGGAAATATTGAAAGTGATTGAGCATTTTTGTGAGTGAAACATATTGAGTCTCTAACAATTCTCTATATGTTTCTGTGGTAAAAATAAATATTGAAAGTGATTGAGCATTGTTGTGAGTGTGAAGCATATTGAGTCTCTAACAATTCTCTATATGTTTCAGTGGTAAAAAGAAAGATTGAAAGTGATTGAGCATTGTTGTGAGTGTGAAAAATATTGATTCTCTAACAATTCTCTATATGTTTCTATGACATTGAACAAGATTATGTGTAAAACTTGTTGGTGTGATTGAAGAGGATTTTGTGATAGATTGATTTGAGTAAGATTTTGTGGAAGCTTACAATGCAGATTTGAGAAGGACTTGTTGAGCAGAGTTGAGGTAAGTCTTGGTAAAGACTTGTTGAGTAGATTGGAAAAGTTCTAATGAGGACTTGTTGAGCAGAGTTGAGGTAAGTCTTGGTAAAAAATTGTTGAGCAGATTGAACAAGTTTTAGTGAGGACTTGTTGAGAAGATTTGAGGTAAGTCTTGGTGAAGAATTGAGAGCAGTAAGAGCAATTTCTAGAGAGGACTTGTGGATAAATTTGAGGTAAGTCTTTGAGAAGACTTGTGAGCAAAGTTGATTGATTTTTTCAAACCTTGAAGTAATTTTTGGGATAGATTTAGCAGAGTTGATTTGTGATTGAGTCAAGCTTTGTGTTAAGGCTTAAGGATAGATTTGAATATAGAGTTTTATGTACATTTGAGGATAGGTTTGTGCCAAACTAGAGACAAATATTGATCATATTTGTGCTAGAATGAAGGACTATGTTTAGTACATATCAGAGACAAATATTGAGTATATTTGTGCTAGACCTAAGGAATGTGTTTAGTGCAGATCAAAGACATATTGAGCATATTTGTACTAGATCGAAGGACTTATTTAGTGTAGATTTGAGACAGATATGAGAGCAATATTTGAAGGTAACAGAGTATAGAGGACAACAATATCCAGTGGATAGAGATCCATTAGCTAGGGTAGTGAAGATAGGTCTTCTAAGTGAGGGTAGGAGTCTTCAGTGGATAGAGATCCATAAGCTAGTGTAGTGGAGGCAACAATTCTTCTAGAAGATCACCAACTAGAGTAGAGGAGAAGGAGTTCTCCTATGGATAGAGATCCACAAACAAACTGAGGGGATTGGTGTCTCCTTTGGACAAAGGTCCATAAGCATTGTAATAGGTAAAGGATTCCCAAGAGATTTGTTGAGAAAATTTTAGTGAAATATTTTCTTCGTGGAGTAGCCCACATTGGGTGAACAATGTTAAATTGGTGTCTCTATTATGTGTGGTGATTTGTGCATTGCTTTGATTACTGTTGTTGATATCACCATTGATATATTGCATAATACTGTTTGGGAAATAAAATTAAAAAGTGATCTTATATTGTTTACCCCCCTCTCAGTATAAGCTTGTGTTCTTCAGTCTTCTAAATCTGATGAGGCACATTTCTTAGGTTTAACAAGGATGTTCATCCCTAAATCAAGATAATACTGAGTAAAAGGTTCCTTATTAATGTTTTGATCTTGTTGTACCATGTCCTCTAAAATATGATACATTTTTTCTTCATAGGCTAAAACCTCAAAAGAATAGGTATTTATTCCAATATCCTTATTTACTAATCTCCATTATTTGTTTACTTTCATTTGTCTAGACCTATTTTTTGGAAGTTGAAAACCATCATCCATATCCATTTGTAAGTTTCTCTTGTGGTTTTCTACATATGTTTCTACTAGAATCTTCTTAGGGCATGATCTCTCAATATGCCCCACCTCATGGCATATTCTACATATAAATTACATTTTCATAATACATGATTTGGATCCACAACTTAACCCCATACTTAAGAATTATTGATTCTGGTAAAGGTTTACTGATATTAAGCATGACCAATATCCCAACATAAATTGCTAAGAATCCATCTTTTGTAGTTTCTAAAATCTCAAGGGAATCTCCCAAAGTGTTTCCTATTTCCTTGAAGGCATCTATTTTTCCATAATTCAATGGGAAACCCATACATCCTGACCTAGACTAGTACTAGGGATAGATTTACATTTTCAGGTGCAAAACCTTCATATGAGTGGGTAAGGAAGAGTCCTACTCTTCCCATAAACAAGGACCTCCTTTCAAGATTCTATCTCTTTCCTCCCTAGAACATAAAATGGTTAGAAATAAAACTTTTGGATGAAAGTATATACTCACTCCTAGAGACTTTCAAAACCTATCAATCCATTTTATTAGAGTTGAAACCCTTAGCTAAGACCTATTAAATTTACCAATGATTACCTTATCTTTGAGCGAAAAGGATCTCTACTTTGTAAGGTCCTCCCTAACATCTACTAATAGGTATGACTTTAATAATTTAGATATAAATAAAACTATGGAAAGGAAACTATAACTCAAAATCTACTAAAGTTTATGAGTATATCCTATAGCAATTATATTCTTTGAAAATAAACCTACAATAATTTGCATGCAAAATTTCTAAGATAATGATGGTATAAATGATACTTAGATAAATAATTTCATGTCTAGACAAAATTTTCCACCTTGCTAATACCCTAACCCTCCATTGCTCCTCTCATCATCGCTGATAAATATATACAATTTTGTTTCTCGCATATTGAAAAATTGTCATTGCCCTTGTTCTGGATGGTTGACTTCATAGGGTCATATATCCCTCAACACTAGTATTCCTTCATATGACCAATCATTAAAGCACTTCATTTTTAGCATAAATTGTTCTAAGAATCATCTAAAGTAGATAACCCTTCATAAATATATGGCTTCTAAAATATGATATATTTTTTGGAAATATTTACCCTAATGTTGCCCTTGTTTCAAATTACTATCTTCACATGGCATATCTCCCTTAACACTAGGATAATTTTGTATGACCACTCATTTCAAATATCTTTCATTTTTATATAAAATGGCATAAAAATTGTTTGAATCAGATAAATCTATGCAAAAATATGGCTTCTGAAAGACGATTCATTTTTTGAGAAAAATTACCCTAGCTCTGCTAGTTCATAATTGCTCTTATTCTATTATTACAATAATTATGGTATAGTAGAAATAAGGTATATTTCTTAATATCACACCCTCTTTTCATGAAAGCACAACAAAAATAACATGCATATAAATTACTCAAAGATTTCAAGAATGTATCTTAGATATCCTAGTATAGCCCTTTATACTTAATACTTACAAAATAATTAGAATATAATAATCAACTAACTAGATTCTATCATATCCCATCCTTGGTAGAATTCTTTCACCACCATTTCCTATAATAATTTATTCTATCCAAGTGGCATCATGATGATTTTGAGACTTTGGGATTACAAACATATATTAACAAGTACACGGTCCATTTATAATTATATGAGAATAATTTCATACCACCACTAGGACATAGGTTCATCATCAAGTAAGGTAAAAAACTTGGAGTTTTAGCATATCCATATAATGTTATGGTCATTGACTAATTCAAGACAACCACCTTTGATTATCCTATCTTTGTCAACTTGGATCACAACACGTCTATCTTTATCAACAATATTAAGATAGAAATTTTATAACACCTACTCGAAGTTTTATGCCAAATTAGTCTATACATATAATATGATATTTATAAACCTTTGTCTTCACATTAGCAACAACTTATTTTATAAGAACTACCAACTAGTAAGTACAAATAACTCAGAGTAGAAATAAATAAAATGCTACAAGGTCATATGGCTCTAAGTGAGGTCAAATTATTCTTAATCAAGTGTGTTATAGACAAAAAAACTAGAGACACATCCAATAACAATTTAACACAAACATCATTAATAGTTTCTATAAACAAAGCAACACATGAACCTAGTATCATCCTTAGACTATAAAACATATATAATCATCTTAACAAAAGGAAAATAAATTTATATTACAAGTGGGACGAATAATTACAGAATATGCATACACATCCACATTAGACAAGATCAAGGGTTGGGTAACCAATTATCCTAGATCATGTTTTTCTTGACTCTAATAAGGTCTTCTTCCTTCTTTTCCTACAGTTCCTCCTTCTGTATGTTTTGCTTGATCCACATTTGTTGTATGCATTGATTGTTCTACTTGTATTGTGTGTGGCTCTATATGTTATGCTAGTGTTATATATTTGGACATCATTGCATGTCTAGATGATGCTACATAATCCACTATCACTTTGTATTTGACTATCACTACATGTTTCTTAGGTGTTGCATGTTTTGATGGTGCTACATATTCACCTATCACTACATATTCACCTGATACTTTAAATTTAGTTATTGTCTATGTTATTGATGTTGTAAATTTAGTTGGCATTGCTTGCCCTACTGGTACTATGTGCTCTTTTTTTGTGGTAAGTTTAATTAGTATTGGGTGTTCAACTAGCATTGCACATATTTCTAGCCATACATATTCACTTGTAACTATATTTTTTGCTTATTGTTGGTCCCTATTTTTTAGATTGCTTGGTTGACATATCTTTAGTACTCCTTCCCCTAACTAGGTTCCTTTATTGGCCAATTGATCTACTCTTTTATTTAGATTCCTAAGGATGTGTTCAAATTGGATATGGTCAAAATTAAGGTTGATTTCCTTCACTTCTTGATACACTCTTTGAAGCCAAATAGATTTTGGCTTAGCTTTGTTGTTCAAGTTGTTAATAACCAATTGAGAGTCCCCCTACACTATAAGTTGTTTGATTTCTTTTTCTACTGCCAACTTCATTTTTCTTAAGGGCATGAAATTATAACCAATCAATTAAAAGTATAACCATACCTCTTTTTTGTCTTTGTTGAGAATTGTTCCCCTTGTGCTAGAAATTACAAGGTTGCCTTTGGAGGTCCCATCAAACTTCAAAAGGTATTTTATGCCTATATTTTCTTGAGGAAGCAATTTTAAGGTTTTTTTTAAATATTGCATGGATAGGCTTTGATAGTATCCCTAACTAGACATTGGATTTTGACCATGGTTCTATCTATATTGGGAGCTTCTTCTTTGAAAAATTTATTGTTCCTACTATTTCATATTCCCCAAAGAAAATATCTGGGAATGATTTTCCAAGTTTAGAGCATGGATTTATTATTTTTAATTTCTATAGGTAGGAAGGGATTTCTACGAGAAATAAACTAGGGTATTGAATAAAGCATTTGGGCTTCAATCCAACCAAGGCCTTCATAAATCTTGGCCCATACTACTCTAGAGAAAGGGCATGCCAACACTAGATGAGCTATACTTTCTTCTTGATTATAGCATAAGGGGTAGATAAAAATACTAGAAAACTTTTTTTAGGTTATCTTGAGTAAGCTAACGATTGTGGAAAGTTCTCTAGAGAAAGAAGTTAACTTTAGGGATTGAATAAGGAGTCCAAATTAGATTCCAAGTAATGCAACCTATAGAAATAAGATTGATTATGGACTTATATCCATTATTTTTAATGTATCTTTCATCTTCGGTAGGAGATCCCCATATGACTAGATATGTATTTTTAGCATAAGATGACAGTCTTCCAATCAATTGAGATTTAACCATATGCTAGTGAGGCTATAAATTTGCAAGAAGACCAAGTTCTTCATTTTTCAACTTTTGATTATGCATGATGGAATTGAGAGTTTTGAAATTATTGTCATTTAGCCACTCTTGTAGTGAAGGCTCTATTTGCAGTCTAAAATTTCTTAAAATCTTATGAGAGAAACACTTCTTTGCCATAGGTGGGATTCCATGATATTTCTCTATAATAATCTCTTTAGACCCTTGAATTATTTTCTACATCTAAGATGTATTTGGAGTTTTTGGATTGACAAAGGTCTCTAGTCCAATTTTCCCATTGTAATATTTGTGCACCAATGCTTGCACCCACTATTTTGAGGGTTGAGTAATCATTTTCCAAACCAGTTTTGCTTTTAATGCCAAAATTTGCTTACTTATTGCTTTAATACCCAATCCTCCTTTACTCATTGGTTGAGTGATGATATCCCACTTGATCAGGTTGTATTTTATTTTGCCATCTTGTTTACCCCCTACCCATAAAAATCTTCTAATTATTTTCTCCAACTCATTAAGAAAGGACTTTGGTGCATGGATAATAGAACATTGGTAGATAGGTAAATCAGTGATGATAACCTTAGGGAAAGAAGGCACAAGATAAGATTTTGCAAAATATTCCATCAATTATCACACAGGGACAAAATGAAAGCTTGATGAAGAAGATATATATGGAGGAGCTACATGAAGCAATTTGCTCTTTCCATCTTAACAAGGCACTTGGCCCAGATGGATTTATTGCAATTTTCTTTCAAAAAATTAGAATTTATTGATATGTTAGTTGCAGTTGAAGAGTCCCATAAAAGGAAGGTCGTAATAAGTGAGATCAATGCAACTTTTATTACATTGGTTCTCAAGAAAGAAGAGAAAATATTTTGATAAATTTTGTCCAGTGAGCCTTTATAATATGATTTATAAGATCTTTTAAAACATTATGGCAAATAGGTTGAATGACATTCTAGGTTGTGTTATCTTAGAGGAACAAGGTGGTTTTGTTTGTGGTAAAAAAATTCTTGATGGTATAATCATTGCACAAGAGGCTATACATTCTCTATGCTTATGAAATTAGATATGAAAAAAGCATATGATAGAGTTTCCTACAATTTTCTACATGATATTCTTAGAAAGTTTGGTTTTGATTGTAGGTGGTGTGAGTGGATTAAATGTTGTTATAGCATTGCAAAATTTTCTATTTTGATTAATGGTTCTCTTTCTAGTTACTTCAAGTCATCATGTGGACTTCATCAAGGTGATCCACTATCTTCTTATCTACTCATTATTTTTGCGGAAGCATCAAGGAGAGCTTTATCAAAGGCAAAAATGGAAGTAAAAATCAAAGGTATTCAAGTTGAAAAAAATGGTCCCTTTGGATCTCATCTCCAATTTGTTGATGATACTTTTATTTTGGGCCATCCCTTAGTTAGTGAGTCCATTGAGCTTAAATTAATATTATCATGCTATGAGAAGGTTACTAGACAATTGGTTAGTACTATAAAATCTAAGATTTTTTTATTAATATTTCCCTAGATTTACAACAAATTATTGTGAATATATTAGGGTTTAAAATTAAAAACATTCCATAAACCTACTTGGGTATTCCTTTGTTTCATAAATGAAATAAAAAGGAGCTTTAGGTCTCTTTTTTGGATAGAATGAAAGCTTGTTTGGTAGGTTGGAAAGGTAAGTTCTTAACCATGGAAGGAAGGCTACAACTCATAAAGACTACATTGCAATCCATCCCTATTTATATGATATCACTTTCAATATTGCCAATAGGTATAGCATTAGAAATTGATAAAATTCAAAGAGAATTTCTTTGGAAATGTTGTGAGGAAAAATTTAGATTTTCTCTTTGTAATTCAGATAGGGTTTGCAAAAGAAAGATATTGGAGTAAACTTATGCAATAAAAATTTATGAGTTTGGCATTAGGGGCAAAGATTGGGTGGAGATTATTTAGAGATAAAGGAAAGAATTGAATAAAAATATTACTTTAAAATATATAGTTTCTCTTTATGCAATAAAATTATTTAGGAGAAGAACCCTACCCAAAGGATGATCAACATGTTACTTCATATTAGATAGTTTGCAATTGATAAAGAAACATGTTAGATGGTTAGTCAATGAAGGGAATTATGTAAATTTTGGTTTGATGCTTGGTTGAAGCCTTATCCTCTTTGCTCTAACTCAAAATGGTAACCATTGGCAAAAGCATATCTAACTTGTAAAGGTCCAAAGGTCAAAGACTATATAAATATTTTCAACAACTCCAGATCATGGATTTCTTTTAGTATCTTGGTTGAAGGAGAGGAACTCAAACAAATTGTAAATGAACTTCAAAAGATGCTTCAAGAGTTTGTCAATTTTTACACAAAAGGATGAGTTGGTTTTGAATCTATCAAAGGATGGTGGATACTCGATCAAGTTAGGATATGATGATATAGAGAAATTAAAATTTTATACTCCCAAAGATTTTCTTTGGAAGAATGTTTGGTCATTAGAGGCTCTTCCTAAGACTTCAACATTTCTTTGGTTAGTAGTTCAAAGTAATATTCTTACAAGAGAAAGTCTACAAAGAAGAGGATATCATGGAAATTTTATATGTGCCTTGTGTGAGAATTATTTAGAGATATTAGACCTTTTACTTCTTCACCGTCCATTTGCTCACACCATTTGGGGTTACTTTTTAAAAACATGAAAATATATTGGGTAGATCCATCAACATTATAAAAGCTAATGTTGGATTAATAATTTCAAAGCTAAAACATTACGTATTATGTGGAGGTTTGGGCCTACCATTATTTGTTGGAATTTATGTCTTGAAAGGAATAATAGAATTTATGGCCTACCACTATGTATTCTCTTGCAGAATGTCTACAGATATGGTGCTCGTCCTCAAAAGTATCAAGTACAAAAAAATAGGTGGTAACAACTTGGTTATAATATTTGAACATACATGGAATATTCATTTGTGATAATAGAATTAAAACAAAGGATCCACTTCAATCTAGGGTAAAATAGAAATGCCCAAAATTTGGATTTATCAAAATTAATTTTGTTGGTGCTTCTAAAGGAAATCTAGGAAGAGTTGGTGGAGATGGTGTTTTTAGAAATAATGAAGGCAAAATTCTCCTCACTTCAACTAACAAACATTAAGAGGCTAGGGCACTTCTTATAAGGATTAAATTTGCAATAGAAAAAGGATGGAAATATATTTCACTTGAGGGGGATTCACAAATTATTATCAATGCTACCAACAAAAATGGATGTGGGTATAAAAATAATATTATTTTTGATGTTCATCACCTATTATTGGAGGCGATCTCTTGGAAATGTGAATATATTTATAAATAAGGAAATCAAGTTGCATATAATTTAACCAATCATGGTGTTGATCTTCATCTTGATGAAATTAGAATTTTAGAAGGCAACTAGCCAAGTGGGATTTTATCGTTCAATCAAAATTATGTCAAGGAGCTAATTGTGGAAATATAACACTTTGAGGAAGTTGAAGAATATATTTAATAGAAAAAAAATGAAAAATATATATGATAAAAAGGAATGTTGGTTATGGTTTAATTGACCAAGCAACAAATGCAATATATTGGTATTTTTATGGGAGTGACCCCTAATAGAAGCCATATATAACTTATAAAAACAATAATTTTTTAAAAAAATCATTGATGATAGCCTTTATTAGGGTCATTCTTCCATGGTGTGTGAGCCAAACATTGGACCATACTTCAATTTTGTTCTTTATTTTTTCAATAATTTCATTCCATTGGTTATTATTTATCCTGTTGAAGCTAATAAGGATTCCTATATATTTGAAAATGATATTAGTCTTGCTTTGACAACCCAATATTCTCTCTATCTCTTTGACTTATTTATTATCTTTGCTATTAAAATATATTGTAGACTTCTTGTGGTTTCCCGTTGCTTCTTGATATGTTTTGAGAACCTTTTATTCTCATGGTAGCCAATTTTGTGACTTTCTCAATAAGATCAGATCATTTACAAACTAAGCATTATTGATTATTTGAACCTTTTTATGGATTGGAAGTCCTAGAATTTTTTAAGCCCCTTTGTTGTTCTAGTAGTCGAGATAGGCCTTTTGTTGCTAGAATGAACAAAAATATGAGGAGATGGGACAACCAACCCTGTCTAACTCCACTAGAGGCCTAGAAGAAGGAAGTGGGTTTGCCATTAAGCAAAGGAGCAATCCAGGGTCTTTAAATACATGCTACTATCCATTCTTTGAACTATTCATGGAATCCCACCTTGCTTAAAATTTTCAAGATCATGTCATGATTGACTCTATCAAAAGAATTTTCCATATCTACTTTGAGATCCATTACATTAGATTTGTCATCCTTGCTAGAGTGCCTTACTTCTTGAACTAGTACGATTCCTTCATGAATCTTTTGTTCTTTCATGAACCTAGTTTGGTTGGGGTATATAATTGTATATAGGAGTGGAAGCATTCATTTTTATGATTTTGGATATTATGTTGTATGATGTTTTACAAAGCGATATTGGCCTAAATATTTGCAATGAATGGTCATGTTTTTCTTTGGGTATCAAAGCCAAAAAGGTGGAGTTGATTCCCCATGTATTTGACATTTGTTCTTGCTTTCTTCAACCTTACCTAGGAGATTTATCTTGATGATGTTTCATAAGTCCTAATAAAAATATACATTGAATTCATCAAACCTTGGTGATTTATCATGTTGCATAGAAAATACCACTCCTTTGAGCTCCTCCATGATGACAAGTTGGGTCAAATATTCATTTTCCTCTTGCTTTAAAGAGTAGGGAATTAGATTTTGAGGTGTTTGTTGACTAGATGCATTGATTTCTCCATATTTTCTCAACAAATCTTTGAAATACTCAAAAATCTAATTTTTATTTGTTGCACATCACTTGATATTGTCCCATAGTCCATTTTTAACTTTGTTATGGTGTTGTACATATTTATTTGTTGCACTTTATTGTGAAAGAATTTGGTGTTTTTCTCACCTTGCTTAAGCCATATCTTTCTAGATATATACCATTTATTTTCTTCTTCTCTTCCCAGTTTTAATTTTTGGGTTATGAGATATTACATTTTTGTATTAAACTCTCCTCTCCTCATCTATTTTCCATTGCGATTTGAACTTCATTCAATTTTACTTTTAGTATGGAGTAGGGTGTGTCCTTGGCTTTCTTTTTGACCCAAATTCTAATATGTTATTTTAATATTTGTATCTTTTTGACCCACCTTTGGGCATAACTTCCATTTTCCCTATTGTCTTCCCATGCTTGTTGAACTAACTCTTTAAAGTTAGCCTCTATAAACCAAATAGAGTTATATTTAAAAGGGAGAGTGGTAGGGTACCTACGAATAGATATTTGGGGATATATTATTATATTGTATAAGGGTTGACATGGGCCACACATAACCCAAGGTTGATTGTATTATAATATTATATTGTATTATAATATTATAGGAACAACTCCACAAGATCTCCCAAGATGAGAGATGCCACTTAAGGAGGGCAAAGTCCCATAAGACACTTCATGGGCATAAATGATTACATAATATTATTCTCCAATGATGATTACAATGACAAATATATCTTCTTTATATATCCATCTTCTTATTCTACTTTGGGGATCCTACTACTAATATTATATTGTATTATAATATTATATAATATTATAATACAATATAATATTAGTAGTAGGATCCCCAAAGTAGAATAAGAAGATGGATATATAAAGAAGATATATTTGTCATTGTAATCATCATTGGAGAATAATATTATGTAATCATTTATGCCCATGAAGTGTCTTATGGGACTTTGCCCTCCTTAAGTGGCATCTCTCATCTTGGGAGATCTTGTGGAGTTGTTCCTTCCTTAAGGATTATTATTGGTGTTTCCCTACCTTAAGGGCATTATCTCTCTCTCTCTCTCTCTCTCTCTCTCTCTCTCTCTCTCTCTCTCTCTCTCTCTCTCATTTGTGGATTGTTATTGTGGATAATTATTTGTCGATGAATTATTTGATATTTCTATATATTGGTGAATGATTTATGTTAATAAGAATAAATATTTGCCATATCTCATCTTTCAGGTTCCATATATCTGTGAAATTTTATCCAATTTAGATAATTCTTGGATCAGTTGGTGCAAAATTTGAAGAGTTGTAAAATGAGTGGTCATATAAAGAAATCTAAGCAGTATTGATGGAGCTACAACCTTCTGAAGTCAGTCATCTAGAACAAGGGACAATGATGAATTTTTAATTCGTAATTTTTTGAAAGACGAAATTTGTTAGTTTGGGTAAGCAAATCAGTTGCAATTTATTTTTGTTTGGAAGAAAAATTGTAGATTTAATTGTTTATGTGGAATTTTAGCTTCAAATAAGTGGGGAGATATATATTTCTATGAAACCCTAGTTTATAAAACCCTAGTTTACATTATTGGGGTATGAACTTATGGATCTACAAGATTTTTTTGGGAAGGATGATATTTATGCTAGAGAATGGTGGAAAAAGTTTAGGTCTCTATATCATAATAATTATTTATGGAAATACATCCTTAAGATAAGTGTTAAAGAGGAAACTTTGTCTTGGTTGATAATTTTTTTTTAAAGAAAGGAATGATGAATACACTTGGGATGAAATAGAGCATGCATTATTGAGTAAATGGGATCCATATTATATAGATATCTTAATGGATGTCATCAAAGACCTTGAAAAGAAACTACAAGAAATTCAAAAGGAGCGGAATGAAATAAAAGGAGAGTGGGAAGTTTTCAAGAAACAAAATGAAGACTATGAAAAAGAAATAAAATTACTCAAGAAGGAGAAAGAGGAAAATGTTAAGGAAGATAGTGAGAAGAATGAAGCCACATATTTGGATTTTCAAAAGCAAGCAAAGGATCAAAAGGGTTTAAATTCATCTAAAAGTTCTATTTTGCAGGTTCATAGAAGCATTCAAAAGGAACATGTTATTATTTCCATTGATCCTAGCAGCAAATATAATTTTATTAATATTGCTTTGGCTAAGATGTTGTAGGTTCAAGAAACAAAAATTAAGGACACACATCTTGAGGGTGAGAATGTTAAGATTTTTGAAGATTTGAATATCACCATGGATAAATATGTTTTACATTCATATTTTCATGCTATTTAGATGGATTATGAGGATATTGTTCTTGGTTATCCTTGGTTACATTCTTTGGGTACTGTTAACATTAATGTGCAAAAGAAGTTTATGAAGTTATGGTGTAGGAAAAAGAAGATAACATTGCATGATATTTCTCAGTTTAAGGAGCAAGGATCCAAGGAAAATCAAGAAGTGGTAGTAGAGAAACAAATTGAAGAACCTAAAACAGAATCCAAGAAGGCAGTAGAAGCAACAGATTCCATGGAAGAAGTAGAAGCAATTGAGTCTATGGAAACAACAGTAATAAAGTCCAAGGAATTTTTGATAGAAGAGCACAAGGACACACCAAAGAAAGGGAACATGAAAGAACAATGTGTAGAAAAATTTAGAACAATGGAGCCAAATGTTGAGGAGTCAAAGAAGGTAGAACATCAAGTTAAGGTTACACCATATCGCCATCCACACCACCATGAGCAACAACAATATTGGAGGTATGGCTCAAGGAAACAATATTATGGTTCCACATGGAATCATATGGGCACCAACTATGGCAGATTTTGGTAGATAAAGCATAGTGATCCTAGTTTTCAGAGTGGTTCATCAACATCAAGAAACAAGTGGACCCATCATTCAAGTTATCAAAATACAATAGCATAAGCATGGAGCCAACAAAGCATATTTGGATACTTAAGTAACAAAATGGCATACCAGCATCAACGTGTTTCACTTGGATGGATGGATGATCAAGATTAGTACCAGTTGCTAACATTGCTTAGCAAATCATATTATCATGTTTCTTCATATGTTTCGAGGACGAAACATTTGTAAGGAGGGTGGAATGGTAGGGTACCTAGGAATAGATATTTGGGGATATATTATTATATTGTATGAGGGTTGGCATGGACCACACATAACCCAAGGTTGATTGTATTATAATATTATATTATATTATAATATAATATTATATTAGTAGTAGGCTCCCCAAAGTAGAATAAGAAGATGGATATATAAAGAAGAGATATTTGTCATTGTAATCATCATTGGAGAATAATCTTATGTAATCATCTATGCCCACGAAGTGGCTTATGGGACTTTTCCCTCCTTAAGTGGCATCTCTCATCTTGGGAGATCTTATGGAGTTGTTCCTTCCTTAAGGATTATTATTGGTGTTTCCCTACCTTAAGGGTACTATCTATCTCTCTCTCATTTGTGGATTGTTATTATGGATAATTATTTGTGGATGAATGATTTGATATTTCTATATATTGGTGAATGATTTATGTTAATAAGAACTTTTGGTGACCATTAGATAGTATTTCTTGAGAGATTTTGCTTCTATAAGCTAATAGGTTGTCAATGAGAAATTGGTCTAATCTTTATGCAATAAAGTTGGATCTAACTCTTTTATTAGTCCAAGTATATTTTCCCCTTGTTAGTTGTACATCCATTAAGTTGTGCTACTGCATGAGATCTTCTACTAGCTCTCTATTTGGGTCTCTTATATAAACCCACCTTATTTTGGTGGATTTAAAAACTAGACTAAGATCTTCAATTACTCAATTTTATTTCTTGGAGTTAAAATACACATTAAGTAATTCCTTCCAACGTCAATTCTTTTTAGATAGACTGTTAGGAGCATAAATATTGGTGATATTATAAACTTGACTAGTAGGGGATTTAAGCATTGTTGTTAGTCAATGCTTTGTGGCCTCTTTAGAAATTAACTCTCACTTAGGTTTCAAGGCTATTAAAAGCACTCTAGAACTCCCCTTGGCTAATATGGCTAAATGATTACACGAGGGCCAAAAAATACCCATTGTTGCATTGAATCTTTCTAGATCCAATTTGGTTTCTTGGACCAAAAGTACATGTGGATTTTTTTGGATGATGATTTTTTTTACTCCTATTTTCTTATTTTCTTTTCCTAACCCTCTAATATTCTAGGTAATAAATTTCATCATTGATAATATAGATAGAAGAAGGGTCAAATTATTCTACCTCTTTTTGGAATTTTTCTTTGTTGTCACCGATTGTGGCCTGCTTCCCTTTTGCTATATTTTTGAAGCTTCTCTCTGAGATTTGTGTGTGGAACACATCCTGCTCTAGTTTTTGTTTTATCTATTGGAGAAGAGGTACAATCCTCATTTTATTGGGTATGTGTTTCTTGTTCTTGTCTTGGGGTTTTAGAGACCCTTTCTTCCCCTTATTTGGAGTTGGATTGTATTGATTCATCTTCACCTTGCTCTTATTTTAGGACTACCATGTTTAGCAGAGGGTCTTGTTTGGAATTTTATTCTTGATGTTCAAGAGCAACTATTATTGTTTCCTACAAATCTTCTTCCAGTAAACTAAACTTATTTAAAACTTTGTAAAGTCTTCTTGTTGTTGAACTTGAGTCACAAGATTTGTAGGACAATCTCTCTAGAAGTTCCCATATTCATGACATCTAAAATACTTGAAAGGTATTTGGTCATAGTCCAACTTTTAATTACATTGAAACCCCTTGAATGACAATGTGATGGCTTCTAGTAGCCCCTCTATCAGGTTTAATTTAACACATATTCGAGCTACCATGTAACTTTAATTTTTTAGATCCGCTTTCATTTTGTAGATTTTAATCTTATTTCCAATGGTATTCAATGTTTCTTCCTTCCAAAAATGCAATGATATGAGAGGAATATGAACCCATATTAGGAGGAAGGAGTCTCTTCCAAGAAGTTAAAGTGATGATTCCACATATTCTTGTATAGACCACATCGACCCATAAACCATGGACAAGATCTAAAAATTAGATTTTTGTCCTCCTTAGAGGTGAAGATGGTAGCAAAAAAAAAACCTTTAATATAGTTTGAATTATATTCACAAAATTATCTTAGTTCTCCATTCTTTTTCAATCCATCCTTCAATGGTTTTCCCTAAAATCCATGAACCAATAAATCAATATATAAAGAACCAACATCGAGAGACCATAAATTTCTTCTCCAATAGCTTCATCTATTATCTCTATCATGGAAACTTCTTCCCATATTTTGACCATTTTCAAATCATCCTTGGCCTCTAAGGGTTTTTTTGTGCCTTAGCTTTTGCTATTAGGGCTCAATTTTTGTAGGTGGAACTACATTTTTTTCATACACATGACTTCTTTGAAGGAAGCCATGATTGTCGTGAGGAGCAGGTGAGCAATAGCTAGGGTTTTAGGCACTCGAATCCAACTCTCCACCATGTATTGTATATATAATCATATTATATTTAGCATATATTTTCATTAAGATCTATTTGTATTCATCATATAAACTCATTCATTATTAACTGACCTACCATCAATTTAAGGCATGTTTTAGTAAATGTTTTTATCTAACTCAAAATCCTACCATAGTGGAAGAGATTCAATTTACAAGAAGGAAAATCATAAGTGGTTATTCATGTTTATTCTTAAAATAAACATCTTTGAAAGCATATTTATATGCATCAATAGATATTTACTATCAACTTTATGGGAATGAGATATTTAGTAAGAACCAACCATTTCACACAATATAGCAATTGTTATCAAGCAAATAAAACAATACATAAGTATCACATTAATATTTATACAATCATTTAGATGGATAATTTTTTATAATACCTTATCATCCAAGAATACAAAAGCAACTTAATATGATCATAGTAGAACCTTCTTCTAGTTTATCAAATAAGAGACTTCAAACACTATTACTAGTAGGTGGGTAAACATGCACTTGGATAGAGCATACTACAACTATAAAGGTTTATAAAATTTAAAAGGATTCACTTTAAAAATATTACATTAAAATAACCAATAGTTCAATTGCTATGTGTTGATCCACAGTGCTAACTAATTCAAAATCATGTCTTAGACCTTACATTCAATGCCTTGGAAAAGGGAAGGTTTAGGTCCTCTTGAACTCTAGATTTAGGTTGGATCCCCAATAACCTATACTAACCTACCTAAACTAAAGTCAATATAACAAGCCTTAAGAAGATACAAGTATGAAGAGATAAAATAAATTGTAAGAAAAATAAAATACAACCAGAAACCATGGTGAGGCTAGTGTGTGTGATCAATTTTTCCATTAAAAAAAACAAATAACAAAAATTTAGTTTCCTCCAATGAACATGCATTCAATGGAAAAGAGGCTAATGGAAAAATATAAGGGCATCACTAAAAACATAATTAATGTGCAAAGAGGTTTGACAAATCAAGACATGGTCCAACAAAACAACCAAGCATAATTTTCCATTAATATATATAAAGAAGGATTATAACTAAAGATCGTAGCTCTCGTATTTCTCAAAATGGCCAAAATATGTTTATAATGAGCCCTATGATTTTATTTATAGTAAAGGATTTCATTATTTTCACCCTAAGTAACAATTTTCTACAACCACATTCTACAAGAAAATGATAAAGTTATCACTTTTAGGTCATTGATCCTTCTTGTTGGTAGTTATTTCGACAAATCACTAGATTTTGACAGATTGTGTGTTTGATGGATTACGAGTTTCCTAACTTATCAATTTTAATTTCTCCTTAAAACTTCCTCATTACTTGGTTATTACAAAAATTAGTAGTGGTATATAAAAAAAGTCTAACCCCTCCCTAATTTGCTTAAGGCTCCTCGTCACTTGTACCTAGTTTCTTTTGTTAAGCCACTTAACATTGGTTTAATGTAGTACCTTGTACTACATTTTTTGTGACTTGAAAGGACACCAAGCATGGTTGGTAGAGAACCCTAGATTGCCTTATCTATCAGGCTATGGAGTTAAAATTTCCAAATACCACAAAAATTATTTTACACTACAAAATTGGTACATGTACCCTAGAAGTCGTTTGGATGGCAAATTTTGTAATGCTTTCCACTCCTTGTCAAACATGATATTTATGTTTTCTAGCTAAACCATATCTATCATTAGATCATCAAATTCTTCCTATGGTAGCTCCTTGATTTTTAGGATAACTTTCACTCCCTCCAATAAATTTTCAAGTTGTAATATGATGTTGAGGGTGTTAGCTACTGTATTAGTTGGGGATGCTTTATTTTCATGAGAATTTTCTTCTTTTGGTATTAAAAAATATTGGCATATTCCTCTTCAAACATGATACTCCCTTGATTTGAGAGGGGGTTTGGGATTCCCCTAGACCAATTGAGCAATATAGTCTTCTAGATTCCCCACAACTTCCTTCAAACTATCATAGGAGGACTTGCAGGTGGCTAGAATCTATTTCTTGAGTGGTATGTTTATAAGTTGCACTTGGATGGCTTGATTCATTAGAATCCCTAGTTATTATAGTTGGTGGCTAGTGGACTTATGGATTCTCCTCATGATTTGCATGTGATTATATCTTGGAGGTGAGTTTGGACTCCACATTAGTGATGGTAGATTAGGCCCTTAACAATATTTCTTTGTATACCTAAATATGTGGCAAGTAAATCTTGGCTTGCTTAACCTCTTTGAGGATTTATCCCAAAGGGTATTGATTACGTCTATGGAGAATACATTAGACTTAATGGACTCGATCTATGATCTAATATTTTCTCCAATTTTTTGAGTTAAGAGATTTTATTATCCTTATGTTTCAACTTTGTCTTTCTCTATAACAATCCACCAACTCGATCCAAGGGAGAGATATATTTTTTTAGAAGAGTTAACTCTCAAAGAAGACCTAATATTTTTCAATGATATAAGGTAATAACCACATTTTGAGTTCAATATCATTGCAGATGACAGTCAAGAGGATAAGAGTGACCAACATCTCATGCTTATGGGGTTCATTTTTTAAACCTCACTATTTAGAAAATATGCCATTAGTGGTCCCTCCACTTTTCCTATACCCTCACAGGTATAGGAAAACTTGACCATGACATAGAGTGTCATACCCCACCTTGGTAGGACTTTTGCCTATTAGACTACGCATTGATAAAGGAGGATTAATACTTAGCTATGATGCATTAAATTGATTTAATTGGTTAATTAGGAATTTTTAAATGCTTCAAGGTTCTAGTTAAATTTATTTTTTTTACCTTTTGATTAAATGAGGTAACAATTGGTTTCTATTTTAAATAATGAATGACTTTTATTTAAATAGAAAAGAATGTTTCTATTTTAAATAATGAATGAATTTTATTTTAATAGAAAGGAATGTTTATTTATTTTTAATAATGAAAGACCATTATTTTAAATAAAAATGAATGTTTATTTATTTTTAATAATGAAAGACCATTATTTTAAATAGAAATGAATGTTTATTTATTTTTATAATGAAAGACCATTATTTTAAATAAGAGAGGCATGTAAAGGAACGTCTCTTTATTTTATAAGGAAGGATTATTATTTTAGATAGAAAAGAATCATTTTAAAATATTGAAAGGAGATATTTTGAGAAGAATAATATTATATCAAAATATCTTACCCCTTGTCGCTTGGGTAGGTAAGCTTTTACTTTTGGTAGTTGGGGTTGGAGTTTTATAATGGAAAGGACAACTTTTCTTACCTCTTGGCGAGCGGTAATAGAAGATATTATTTTATATAGCATCCATGGGAAGAAGTAGGACTCAATTTTGGGGGAGGCAAAAATGGAGGAATGGTTGGACTTTTGGAAGAGGAGGAGCAAATTGAATGAAGGACTAACCTGGATGGAGCAACAGGTCGAAGGATCTCTTAATTTTATTTGTTATAGAATACTTCATTTATATTAGTTATAAATTATTAAAGATCTCCTCTTTACTCTTTATGATTCCTTCTGTGGCTCTGAGATGGTATTTTTATGTTGAGCTTTGAATATTTCTTGGCTTATTTCTTTTGGATATTGATATCCTTTAAAAACTCGATTGTAGCGATTGGAGCATCGCTTAATTTAGTCCCTTTGTTGTCGTTTGATGAAGCGTTGTCTTGTGACATTGGCCTGTAAGTCAGCCTATACCTAGCAATGGTTTCCCCCCTTTTTAAAACTCCCCCCCTTGCTTGATAGACCATTTTATGGTGGTTTATCCCTTTTGGCCCTGCAAAGTCTCTTTATCCTTTTTTGCTCGTGTTTGTAATGCCACCTAAAAGAGGTTCTTGGGAGGTAGTTTGTTTCCCTTAAACGATTTAACAAAGCCAATGAAGCCCCTATAAATCCTCTAGTGAACGTGTTCAACTTCGCCTATGTGCATGTTTGATTTCCTCTTGCAACCGCTAGTGCTTCTTCCTCCACTGTGGCTTGAATAATTAAAAATGGGGTTTTTAATTAAATTGTGATGGACCGTCATTTTTTTTTTACGCGAAAAACCCCTTGCGGGGCCGCATTGGTCTGAGAGACCACGAACAGGGGGTTCTACACTGTCAAAGTCACCCGGGAGTCGCACCCAACCCTGCCCGCACCAACATTATCAATTGGATTTTGGATACCCAATTCAGCTTTTTGGTAGGGTGGAGATTTGAACCTGGGACCTCTCTTGGAGGATTTCCATCTCCTCTCCAACTCACCTACAACACCTGGGTAGTGATGGACCATCATTTGAAAATGGAAATAAGGTTTTCATTTTAGATTTTGTTTATATGTAAATAAAAATTAGGGTTTCCATTAATCAAAGGATAGAGTATATTTTATTTAAAGAGTGTTGTAATATGTATTTTATTTAAGAAAGATTTACCAAAAGATAGACTTTCCATTAATCAAAGGATAGATTGTATTTTATTTAAAAAATGTTTTAATATATATTTTATTTAAAAAAATATTTAATATGTATTTTATTTAAAGAAAGATTTAATATGTATTTTATTTAAAGAAATATTTAATATGCATTTTATTTAAAGAATAATTTAATATGTATTCATTTAAATAAATAATTTAAGAGTTTTATGTATTGAAAGAATAAGACTCCGTTTCTTGAATTAAAGAAGGATTTAAGAGTTTTATGTATTGAGAGAATAAGACTTTGTTTCTTGAATTAAAGAATGATTTAAGAGTTTTGTGTACTGACAGAATAAGACTCTATTTCCTGAATTAAAGAATGATTTAAGAGTTTTATGTATTGAGAGAAGAAGCCTCCATTTCTTAAATTAAAGAATGATTTAAGAGTTTTATGTATTAAAAGAATAAGACTTCGTTTATTGAATTAAAGAATGATTAAGAGTTTTATATATCAAAAGATAGATGTTTTAATTAATGAAAGGATAGATGTTTGAATATGGAAAGATAGATGTTTAAATTAATGAAAGGATAGATGTTTGAATATCAAAGATAGATGTTTAAATTAATGAAAGGATAGATGTTTGAATATCAAAAGATAGATGTTTAAATTAATGAAAGGATAGATGTTTGAATATCGAAAGATAGATGTTTCAATTAATGAAATGATAGATGTTTAAATTAATGAAGCAATAGATGTTTGAATATCAAAAGATAGGTGTTTCAGTCAATGAAAAGGTAAATTGATTTATTAAGTTTTAAAGGTTATTCTTATATCTGAAAAGGTAAACGTGATTTATGAAATTTGAAGAATAAACTTATATATTAAGGATTAGATTGGATTATGAAGTTCTAAAAGATAAACTTATACCTTAAAAAGTAGATTTGTTTTAATAAGTTTAAAATATGAAGGATAGATTTCTTAGATTAAATAAGAGAAAGAATATATTTTTAGTTAGGTGGAGAATGACCTTTGTTTAGTTTAGATTAAAAAAAAGTGTTTGATACCCATGTGTTGTAGGTGAATTGGAGAGGGTAGGGAAATCCTCCAAGGGAGGTCCCTAGTTCGAATCTCCACATTGGGTACCCAAAATCTAGTTGATTATGCTGGTGCGATTAGGGTCAGGTGCGAATCACGGGTGATTTTGATGGTGTATAACCCCCTGGTCACGGTTTCTTAGACCAAGGAGGCCTCACAAGGGGTTTTTCACTAAATTCAAAAAAAAAAGTTGATTGATAAGTACTTGATTGATTAAGAGTATGGACTCTTAATTAGTTAAGGAAAGTGGTTGATAAGTACTTGATTGATTAAGAGTATGGGCTCTTAATTGGTTAAGAAAAGTGGTTGATAAGTACTTGATTGATTAAGAGTATGGGCTCTTAATTGGTTAAGAAAAGTGGTTTGATAAGTGGTCGATTGATTAAGAGTATGGAATCTTAATTGAATTAATGAAATAATTCTTATGTATTATTTGGTACTAATGTTATGGATACATTAGACCTTTAGAAGGATGTTATTCCTTTCAATGATTAAAAGGAAGAACGTATCCTTGGAAGAACAAATGTAGAATTTGTGTGAGGGAATTATGGGATTCCCTCGTTTTTGTAATATGGATTAAAAGAGCAATTCATGGTGGAGATTTGAGAACTATAGGGTTCTTATGCATTTTTAATACCATATGTTTAGGAGAAGGAATTATGGGATTCCTTGTATTAGAGATAACCAAACCTATGCAAAAAATGAAATATTTGAGGCTGGATTTTCCCGTAAAGGTTTTTCCTAGGATATATGATGTGTTATGGGTATTTAAATATTTTCCTCTTTGATCTTGTAGTTAGTAATTCTTAAATTATGGAATATATATTTTACTTTGTTGTTGATAAAGATATATGATGTTATGGTTTTATAAATTATCATATTGTAATCAAATTTAATAGGGATTGTATCTAATTATGTAACTTCTTATTGATGAAAGTTGTAGATAATGTTAGACTTATCAGTTTAAATAGATATACTTTTGCATCCCTATTAAAGAAAGAAATATCGGGTGACCGTCATGAGTGATCTAACGAATTATGAATGACCAAATAAGGTATCCACTGAACGTATTAGTGATGAAAGGTGTCTACACATGTTAGTGATACTTGGAATCTTCTCCTAGTTAGTAAAAAAGACTTTTATTCATTATAAGTTAGAGAGAGTTAAAATTAGGGGATTATGGGATCTCTTGAGAAGGAAAATTAGGGTAAAACCTAGCTTCACAACTTCTCCTTATATGACCTAGGTGCAAGTACACATAGAACACCTACACAGACGAATTTGTGTATGGTATGGAGATGAGCATACTAGGAAATCTTATATGACCTAGATGCAATACACATAGTATACTTACATAGGTAGATTTGTGTATGATATGGATATGGGCATACCAGGAAATATTATATAACCTACTTGTAATACGTATAGTATACCTACACAAATGAATTTGTGTATGGTATGGAGATGGGTGTACCAGGAAATCTTATATAACCTACTTGTAATACGCATAGTATACTTACATAGATAGATTTTTGTATGGTATGGAGATGGATGTACCCTTTGATAGATTAAAAAGGATAAGTGAGCTCCTAACAAAGATGAGATATATAATATATTTGTAGTTACACTTAGTACACCTACATAGATGGGCTTATGCATGGTGTAGGGATGGGCATACACCTTCATAGAATGATGTATGTATGGTGGGGTGATATAGATCCCTAGTGATTACAAAAAAACATTCTCTCTTGGGTTGGCTGGATTTTTGGGTTGTTACATAAGGATTATCCTTCAAGGCCCATAACACTTAAATGGGGGCGCATATTTCCTAACCCTACATAAGTCTATCTATGTAGGATTAATCTAGTGTAATACCTTAGTGCTTAGTTATCTACACCTTTATGGGTTAAGTAAGGCCATTACCACTCACCTGGTAATGAACATGGTCACTCTTGCCTCACCGCAAGGTACCACCACTATACTATATTATGAATGATCCAATGGAATATCCCATACCAATCCATCGTTAATATTCCTAGGCCTCACTTCTAGGAATATATTCAAGGCTCATCGCATTAGGCCACTCGAGCCTCACTGTTCAAGGTGTATCATTCATAAATACCTAGTTATTGTCTCACTATAACTCAACTACAAATAGGGGTACATCTTGACTCAAGGGTCTACTAAAATGGCTCTAGTATTATGCCTAAATAACCCCCATCCAAAACCCAATAGTTCTTAATAATTAAAGAAATAAATATCTCTCCCAAAAGGAAATAAAGTGCTATATTAAATCATAACACATTGCTAAAATATGGAAAATTTAAATACTTCATCAATCTCAAATATAGAGTTTAACATTTCCTTATTTACAATGGAAGGATGAAAACATCATTTAAGCAATCACAACCATAATCCATCAATAGATTCTAACATTCATTCGTTTTAACACATCCTTCCATTTTGCAAATAACTAATTTTTTTTTCCACTAGCATAAAAGAATGATAATAATTAATTTCCCATTTATTGGGTAAGTCTCAAATAATATAACCAAAATACCATTTACAAAATAATTATTCCTTCTTCATAATCATGGTACTCATAATTTTATATTTCAATCATTTTAATACAAAAACAATCTCTAGTATCATCTTTTTCCTCAAGGCCTTCTACTTATTGGATCTTCTCCAACAAACATTGGAAGTAAGTTCAAAGATTAGGACAACTCTTTCATGCATATGCAAGCTTAACATGCACTATGCAAAAATATATAACAATGAAAACACATACATCATGTAGAGCAAATCTAAACAAGAATATAGAGAAAATCCCATACTTATCTCAAATGGATTTCTCAGCTACCCAAGCCTCATTTATTATTGAAGAAATTAACATTCAAATAATTATTTCTCCTCAAGATATACTCAATTTTTTTTTCTATCTTTAAATCCATTTTCAATCCTTTCATTTAATTGAAATTCATGGTATACTTCAACATTCTTCAATAATTTCAACCCTCCCAGTTATTACTACAATATTAAATCCATATAATATAAGCAAAAATCACTTTTTAAAAGCTCATTTCCATTACTCAATAAACACCTAATGTTCCTCTCGATGTATGTGTTTTTTTGTTCCTTTCCTTTTGTTGGCCTTGGGCCCTTATGCAGTGTGTTTTTGTTGTTCATTTCCAGTATGATCCTTTTTTGCTTTACTAGACAACTATGGCAGTTACCCTGTTAAGCTCTAGATTTTGTTCTTGTGGAAGGTGAAAGCTTTTCCCTTGTTGGTTTTATTTCCTTTTTTTTGTTGTAAAGGTTCGAGGATCCTCTTAAAACCCCATTATCAATCAAAAATAAATAAGCACCTAATATTCAACTTTAATAATTCCATTTCCATGCTTATTTAAGCTATTAAACTCATAAGTTCTAAATCAACAATAAACATCATAATATTCGACATTAATAATTCCATTTCCATGCTTATTTAAGTTATTAAAACTCATAAGTTCTAAATTAAAAATAAACATCATAACTCATCTCCGATATTCAAAAGTTACCAAAGCTTAATATAAACCTTTGATTAAGCAAAAGATAAGGTTATTCTATGTTGATGACTTAAAAATATTCCTATGCCTGATTTAGAGTTTTCGACGGCTAGGCTCAAAGGAAAATAAGACCACTCCAAGATCAGCTCTTACACAACACTAAAGCATGAAATACATGATACGACCACCTGTAGCCTATAATTTCTATAGAGTTGCTTGCTATAACTCCTTACTGACCATATCACTCTAACTAGACTAAACAAAAATGTAGGTAGCCAACACAAAAGACCATAACTTTTAGAACAACCATTAAGGAAAAGATAGCAGTCATAAAACAATAGCTATGATGATAAGAAGGTACAAAGGCAACAACAAAATATTGATCTCTCCTATTCTCTATAGCCAATGAATAAAATATATATTGATTTTGAGGTTGATATTGTCTTTGTTGAATTGTTTTATTCGTTTGAATTTCCTTATTCATATTCATCTGATTTTCTTGATTATATCTACAAAAATTGTATTATCCTTTTCTCATACATATATGATAGAATATTGAATTCCATTTAGATATATACTTGGATGCTGTAGAAATATTACTTGGTACATTTTCTTTAAATACCAAGGTATTATTAGTCATTTCATCCTTGACTAAATTTTCTACTTCGTATTCCTGAAGAATATTGACTAAATCATCAAATGTAGTTTCCTTACTTAAAACTTGTAAAGAAGTAACTAAATGTTTATAACTTTTTGGAAGTGCTCTCAATGTAACTTGAACAAGAAATTTATCTTCTACCTTTTCTCCTAGAGTCAAAATTTTTGCCTTTATATTTGCTACTTTTCAAAGAAAGAGTTCTATATTTTCTCCACTATTAACCTTTAAAGAATATAAACAAGATTGTAAATTTAGAATTGTTGCTTTGTTTTTCCCTTCAAATATTTTGAATAATGTACTCTATGCATTTGTATGTTAGATTTAGATGCTTAATACTTAATGAAAATAATCATAGGATCTCAAATAAAGTTGCAATATAAAATAACTTTAGAAATAACTCATAAAATGTACACTAATAAATGCTCATGAAAATAGTAAAATGATATAGAATAAATGTCTACTAATGCATGCTATGTGCATTGCAATTTTGATTCTTATTACAATACTTAGTCACAAATATATAATGGAATTTGACTCTTCATATGGAGTACTCTTGACCTGCACTCTCTTTTTCTAAGGATACATGTGCACTCTTACATAATGGACACTTGTGCACATTTACACTCATCACACTTGCAAACTTAACTACATGACTCTTGTGCATTTCTAGCACATTATTACATTAAATAAAATATTTACTCACTCTCTAATATAGGACACACATCTTAATCTAATGACGTACGTACATTAACATGTACCAAATAATGTAATATACTCCAACACCTTCCATTGTATTACATTATTTGGTTATTGAAGACTTTAGTCTTCAATATGGTCTTCATCCTGATCCTGGAGCTCATGCTATCTTCTCTTGCTTTCTTCAATCTGTTCCCTATTTGTATCTTGATCATGTAGATGATTAGTATCCTCATAAAGTATTAATTTTGTTGAAAGTGCTTTAACACTATTTTCTTTCATTGTTTCTTCTAGTTCTTGAATTTCTTGAGCTAAGTGCCCCTTTTGGTTTCCTTCTCTATATTGTAGTTGAGATTGATTATATTGATTTTGAGAAGGATATTGACATTAAAATTATTTTTGATGTGGTATGTATTGATTTTGATATTGTCTAGGTTGGAATGACCTATTTGATTGACCTCCTTGATTTAATTGATTCCCTTGGAACTGATTTCTTGGATTGAACCTATAGAAATTTGTACTATGCCCTCTCTTTCTGCATACTTGACAATATCTATTATTCCATTTTGATTTATCCCTTGAGAATGAAGCAATATTTCCTTGTGGATTATATTTTAAGACTAAGGCATTGTTAGTCATTTCATCTTTGATTGAATTTTCTACCTCATATTCTTGTAGAATATTGACTAACTCATCAAATGAAGTATCTTTACTTAGAACTTGTAAAGATGTGACTAGATGCTTGTAGCTCTATAGACGTGCTCTTAGAATTATTTGAACAAGATATTTGTCTTCTATATTCTCTCCTAAGGTTAAAATTTTTTCTTTTATATCTGCCACTATCCTTAGAAACAATTCTATACTTTCACCATTATTAATTTTTAGAGAATGCAATTGGGTTTGAAGATTCAAAATTGTGGTTTTATTCTTTCCTTCAAATATCTTGGCTAAAGTGTTCCAAGCTTCTTAGAGGTTATTGTTGAACTAATGTATGGTTGTATATCATTTGTAATTGCAAATGTTATTATCATGAGAGCTTTTTGCTTCATCTTCTTCATACTTTTAAATTTCTCTAACATCTTTAGTAGGTTTAGTTTTTGTTCCTTTAACAATATCCCAAAGTTTTTCCACTATCAATATTGACCTCACTTTGTTTTTCCATGAAGTGTAATTAGGACCTTTGAGAAGTTGAGATTCAGAAAGAAAGAATTTATTTGTTGTCATGGTGACACTCCTTATATTTTCTCCAAATTTTTCTAAACTTTTGAGTTGAATTCCTTATGTCTCCCTAAGTTTGAATATATGATCAAACAATAGTTTTTGATGAAGGTTTCAATTCTCAACTTTCTATGTTGAATTCCTTTTAACTCCCAAATTATAAATTTATCAATTTTGTAAAATAATATTTGCAAAAATTCTATGTTCCAATTTGATGTAGTAATCCTTATTTCTCCAAAATTTCTAACTTGCAAATATTAAAATCTGATTTACAAATTCTAATATATTAATTACAAAAGTTGTTGGAGTATATTACATTATTTGGTACATGTCTTAGATTAGGTATTTACTTTATGTAATGTAATAAATGCACAAGTGTGCATAATATTCAATAATGTAAATGTGCACATTAGTCCATGTGTACATGAGTCCATAGAATAGGGAGTTGAAGAGTCTAGAAGAGTGAAGGCCAAGAGTGCTCCATATGAAGAGTCACATTACATTATATATGCATAGTAATGTGGAGATGTAAAGTGACATGACTTGTAATAATATTACTTGGTTCTTTTAGTACTATGGCACCATTTTCATGAGAATTTGGTTATGCCATATTTAGGAGTAGATATTAGAGTTATTTTTGTATTTTATATATTCATAATATTACCATTATCATATACAATAGTTTGTTACTTTATTTCATATCTTTAAGTTTGTTTATCTTAAGTTTATAGCTTCAAAAGCTAACAGTGGTATCAGAGCCACAAGGGAGTTTGATAGGAGATAGGGAGAGCTATTGCAAGGATTGGACTTGCACAGATTTTGAAGTTGCAAAGGAGAAACCAGTGAAGGTGAGGAGATTATCTCTAGAAGGTGAAACCAGAGAAGATTGGAGAATTTCTATTCCAAGAACAAATTTAGAATAGAAGGAGATTTCAGGTCTTGAAGTTAGACCTTGATATTGTGGAGATTGAGGAGATTAAGAGACCCAAGAAGGAGGTCCTATTGGATAAATTTGGTAGATTGAAGGAGACTACAAATTGTAGATTGGCTAGAGTCTTTCCATAGGATTGTGAAGACTAGGACTCAACACATAATTTGTTCCACTAGTTTTGAGGATAACTAGTGAAGTTTATTTATTTTAGAATTCTAGAAATTCTAATATATTTGGTACTACTATCTAAGTTTTTGGTTGCAAAAAATTAACACCTAGAAGTTGAGAAGCTTCCTACAATAGATAGAGAAGAATTTCACCTTCTTTGCCTAAAATTCTATGTGCTTTCCTTGTGCAAGGATTAATTCTTTGTTGTAGAAAGTTAGAGATTGAAGAGTGAGGAGGTCTAAGGCAAAGATCCCATTGGAGATTGAATATTGAGGAGACTCGAGAAGGAAGTCCCCATAGAAGATTGTAGATAGAAGATTGTAGATTGGAGAAGTTGAAGAGACCTAAAAGAGGTCAGATTGAAGAACTTCTAATTTTGGAAGATAGAATATTGGAGATAGAAGATTGCAGATAGAAGACTATAGATTGGAGATTGAAGAGACCCGTGTAGAAGGTTCTCATTATAGATTGGATATTGGAGATAGAGAAGACCTAAGAATAGGTCCTATTACAGATTTGAAGAGCAGCAGAAGACTTCAGAGATTTAGGAGATTGAGAGTAGCAGTTTTTGGAGATCCAACAAAGAGATCTCATTACAGTATTCCCATAGTTGGGAGATTGAGGAGACCAAGAATAGGTCCCATTGAAGCTTTGAGAAGAGAAGTTGAAGAGTTGTAGAAAGGAGTTGAAGAGTTGTAGAATTAGAAGACTCAAGAGAAGTGGTCTCAAGAGATTTTGGAGAAGAGGAAGAAGGCTAGAGAAATCCTTATTATAGATTTGGAGAAGTGGCCATTGAAGGCATCTTGGAGAAAGCAAGAAGTAGGATATTGAAAGTAGAGAGGAGTAACTTTGATGAGGCAAAGGAGTTATTAGTGGAGGAGATTTGAAGAAGGTTCATGATAGGAGATTGTGAAGAAGAAGTTTTTGATAAAGGAGATTTGGGATAATTGTCACCATTCGACAACAAGCCCAAAAGGAAGAAGTGTTTGGCAAGAAGTTTGCCAAATCTTGGAGAAGGGATTTGAAGATCTCAAGACATTTAGATTCTTGAGAAAGTAGACAACATAGGAGATCAGTTTTGAAGTTAGAATTTGACAAGGATATTGCAGGAGAAGAGTAGATTGAAGAACCTAAGGTTTTGGGAAATCTAAGGATAGCCACAAATTTTTGAGGGTTGATTTGATAGGAGATATTTTAGGTGTTAGAATAAAGATTGAAGATTTGCAGGAGAACAGATTGAAGGAAGCCTAGAGTTACAATTTGGAGGAGACTTGGGTAGTTTTTGGAGTACCCATAGATAGGATATTGAAGGAGTTTGAACTATGATAGAAGACTATTCTAGAGACTTTTATTGCAAGTTTTGGATAATGAAAGAAGGAAGGAATTGACTGTATAGTTGCAAGTTTATGAACACCATTTGGGGCAGCATTAATAGCTGCTAGTTTTAGCATTTGGGAGATCAGGTTTGGAGGAGATTGGAAGCCATAAAATCATATTTTTTGAACAACATTGGAGGAAGATAGAGAGCTATAGATTTGGAGAATTTTGGGGTAGTTTTGAGAAGTGTTATTAGGCAGCAAGAAAGGAGAAAGTTGAGCAGCAAGTAGGGCTGCAAATTTGGTAAGATCTAAAGCAGAAGAGTGAAGGAGAATAGAGGTGCAAAGTTTACAAGGTTGAGACAACAAGTTGGGTGAATCAAATCACCAACAAAATTAGCAAAACAGAGAACAGAAAGGTATGTAGTATTGGTGCAATATAAGTTTATTATTTGAACATTGAAATAAGCTTTACATCAAGGATTTAAGAGCACCATATTATTATTTGTGATCTACATTGCATTTGGAAAATAAGAGCTTAAAAGAGTTCTTTAAATCAAGGTGACATTAGTGCTTACACCTTATAATCTACAAAGATAAAATAGCAAGAGTCTAAGCTAATAAAGGAGAAATAAGAAGAGCATAGTATTGTTAATAAAATATATTTTATAGTTCTTAAAGAATGCATATTTACTAAAGCCAAAAGAAGAAAGTGAAAGCAATAGTTTAAACTAAGTGAAGACCAAATAAGGGTTAATAAATTTAGTATAATTTCTAAGTGTCTAAAGACACTAGGATGAAGCATAAGCATCTTGTTGATAGATGGATGAGCATAAGTGTCTAGCTGGTGTAGAAGAGCATCAAGGTAAGACGTCATTGCAAAAGTGGAATCACCACTCGAAGGAGCAAGAGGAACTGCCACTCAAAAGGAGTGTTACTATTGCTCTAAGGAGGAAAAGCGATCAGTGAGGAAGCTCCACCATTTCACGAAGGAGTAACACCATCAATCATATTGAGGAGATGTAGCCATTCATCATTGAAGAGGAAACCTGTTGTTGTGCATAGGAATACGTTGGAGACAAACGTATTAAGGTGAAGTGACAAGCATTGGAATGAATTCAAAATAGTGTAGTATTGGTATTGCATTGGAAGCAATAAACGTAGGAGAAGGTAAGGTATTGCATGCACGTGCCATGTAGTCAAACATTGGAGAAGCATCAAGGTTGAAGAGGAAGCATTACAAGTAATGCTCATCACCATAACATCATTCGCTAGGTAGAGGAATCATCTTTCAAGAGTAGTGGAAGAGGTTAAGTGCCAAGTGGCATGTATATGGTAGAAAGTTGAAAGGTTTAGCACTCAGTCAACCAAGTGGCAAGCATAAACTAGAAGGTCAAGAGATTTTTATGCCTAGTCAAGGAAAACATCCCTCTAAGGCATCAAATATTGAAAAGCACATTAAATGGAGATGGTAGAATAGTGCAGGTGAATTACATGCAAGCATCATCCCCAATTGGATGTAGTGAAGGAGAGAACATTTGGCAGATTCAAAGCTACATAGTGGAGGTTAAATCTGGTCTTAATAGTGAACATTGAAGTGTAGTTTGACTGAAGCTAAGGTGGGAGAAATAATTTCTCCAATAAGCAAATGTACCAGCTATAGTTTGCATGTGTGAGTGAAGCACCATTCAGAGACATATGCAGAGGAGAACGTGCAGAGGTTGGTCAAGCATTATTGACCAGAGTATTATCGACTCTAAGCCTAAGGTAATTTATTTCATTAAAATTACTCATAAGCTTGAGTTAGGAGTAATAAGGATATACATAAGGTTATTATTTTCTAAGGTTGAAAGAATAGGTATTTTGGAGAAGTGAGATTTAATATATAACCTTAGACATATATTATTGGAGGTTGAACTTTGGATAGTAGATATTGAATAGATAATTGTAATGTTTTGTAATATAAATCATTTGAAGTTACAAAAAAAATCTTAGGATATTTGTAATTTAATTAAAGAGGGAGTAATAAGGGTTTCTACAACAAATTAGACTTATAATAATTGCAAATATATTTTTCTAAATTTCTAAGTTTGGAGTTATAAGGTATTCGACATCAAATTAGGAATTAAGAAATTTAGAAACATTATACTCTTGTGACTAAGGAAGTAGAAGGGTAATCAATATCAAAGGATTAAAGCTTTATTACAAGAAGGATTACGTTAAAGGAAATTATGGAAGAAATTATTAAGTATAAAGGGTTCAAGGGATCAAAACATTTGAGAAATGTATCCTTTTTTTTTGGTATAAGGTAGAGGTGGTTATAAGGTCCACAAACCTTTTACATAGTCAAAATGGGCTGGTTCTAGCATCAAACCCGTATAATCAAAATACAAAATGGATCTTTCTAAGACCCACATTAAGCCATACTTAGAGTCCACAGTCCTATACTTGTCACTTGACTATTCAAGATAAAACAAAAACCAAACAACACCTAGCACTTACTAATACCACTAGGCTATTGTATTGTACACTTGTCACCTCCCAGGCCCCAGCAAATGGGATGCCTTTTGTACCTCTGCCTAATTCCATCTGTCGGATTACTCATCATCAACCCCTCTGATCTCCTGATGCTCTAACATGTTTGATCTTAGCTCTTCTCTAGAAGCCAACACCAATAGTTCTTGAGGGAATTTATCCTTCCAAATTTGCATCTCCCCAACAAAAATTGCAATATTTGCCATTAGATCCATCGCCTGGTTACCTTCTCTGAAGGTGTGTTGGATTTGGGCATTAACCAAATGAGATTTATGAATCTTTGCTTCTAGGATAAGCTCCAAGATGGTCCAGCTGGGGTCTTTATCCTCCTTAATTGCCTTGATTATATTAAGCGAATCCCCTTCAAATATAACTTCCTTATAACCCTCAATTCTGGCAATTCTCATTACCTGCATGCAGGCTTGGGCTTCTACAAAATGATTTTTTTGAGTTCCCAAAGGCTCTGCAAAGGCAAGGACCACTTTTCCTTCCTCATTTCTCAAAACTCCTCCTGCTCCTACAGCCCCCGGATTTCCTTTGGCTGCCTCGTTAAAATTAAACTTAATCCACTTTTATGTGGGGGGTATCCACTTGAAACCATCCCATGGGTTGGTTGTAATGTCTAGGTTTGGAAGTTCCTCTCCCCAATTTTGCAAATTCCTCCTTTCCCTTAGAGACATGGTCTCATTTTTGAAGTAGAAAGTTTTCCAATTTTCTTTCAAAGCTCTGATTATTTTATTACCACATAACCTGAGATCTTTCTTACATCCTTTAAATACTCTCTTATTTCTCTCATTCCATATCCCCCATAAAAAATGGGGTAAGCTGAGCTTCCAGAGCCAAGTCAAAAGTTTCGCCCAGAAGGGGGAAGCCCACTATATGCAAAAGTTAGACATGCTATTTGGGCAGGCCCAATCTATATGAAATTTGGATAGGATCATTTGGAAGACTGTACAAGAAAATTGACAAGTTAGAAATATATGACTTACAGATTCTATCACTTTCTCACACAAGATACATTGATTGATGAATTGGAAACCTCTCCTTTGCAGATTATCTGTTGTCAGAATCTTATTTTGAACTACCAACAAAAAGAAGAAAGCAATTTTTGGGGTTAAATTATTTAACCAAATAATAGAAGTCAGAGTCCAGCCATTGAATCCTGAGTGGATTAACTTATAGGCAGTTTTTACTAAATAGATCCCACTTGTAGTTTTGCCCCAAATTGTCTTGTCTTTTCCTTCCCAAGGAATGATTGAGAACACCCTTAAAGCATCATTGAGTTTGGTTAGGGCCACCTTCTCTTGCTCTGACAGATTATGAACTGTGATTTTCTTCCAAGAGGAAGTTTCCTATGCTACAGTAATAAAATCCCCTAATTTTCCTCCCATTTCCTCTGAAAGTTTATGTTGGAGGACCTGAAGGTCTAAGTTATCTTTCATAGGGGCCTCTTCCAACCATGGATCTTACCAAAAGTCCACTTGTCTTCCATTACCAATTCTCCATCTGATGCCTTTCCTGACTACCTCCCGACAATCGACCAAACAATTCTAGAAATAGGATCCTCTAGGGAGATTATCAGCTTTTAGGAAGTCTTGATTATTTTTGATAGATTTTGCCTTAAGAAGTTTTACCCATCCCAATTGATCATTATTGATAAATCTCCATACCTGTTTTCCAATCAGAGCTTGATTCATTTCTTTCATTCTCTTTAGCCCCAAGCCTCCCTGATCTTTGCTTGCACACACCTGATTCCATGCTACCAACGAAATTCTCTTTCTCTCCTCTGAACCTGACCACAAGAAGTTGCGTTGAATTTGCTCCAATGTAGCTCAGACCTTTGTAGGCATTCTAAATAGAGACATGCAGTAAATTGGAATGCTCTATAAAGTAGTTTGAACTAATAAGGCTTTTCCTATGAAGCTGAGAAGGCTGCCCTTCCACCCTGCTAACTTTTTGGAGATCCTGTTAATGACTGAGTTCCACAATGTAGCCTTCATTCTTCCTTCGAACATAGGCATGCCTAGATAAGTCGCTGGTAGAAGCTCCTTTCCACAACCAAAGAGGTTAGCTATTATTTCCTCCCTCCCACTAGGTGTGTTAAATAAATAGATGCTACTCTTCTTATAGTTTATGTATTGTCCTGCTTCTGTCTCATACTTGGTTAGAATTCTCTTCAGCTTCCTAGCCTGAGGCACCAAGGCTTTGGACACAATGATCATATCATACACAAACTGTTGGTGAGACACTGGCTCTGCTGTTGAGGCTGGTTTGAAACCTTCCAATCGACCATCTCCACCGCTTCTAAAATGTTCCTACCCAATGCTTCCGCTAAAATAATAAACAAGTATGGAGACAAAGGATCTCCTTGTCGCAACCCCCTTTCACTCTTAAAGTAACCAGAGGGTGACCCATTCACCATGACAAAAAATTTTGTAGTAGAGATACAACTAAAAATCAACTTAATCCATTGGGGACAGAAACCAAACTTACCCAAAATCTTGGTGAGGAACCGCCATGAGACCCGGTCATAGGCTTTATTCATATGAAGCTTTAGTAACATACCTGCTTCCTTACTAGCCACCATTGAATGAATAACCTCATGAATTGTGATGATACCATCCAGTATTTGTCGCCCTTTCACAAAGCCTCCTTGGTTCATATCAATGATGAAAGGAAGGATAACCTGTAGCCTATTGGCGATTGTTTTTGTGAGAATCTTTATCAGAGTGTTACATAAACTGATAGGGCAAAAACTGGAAAATTCCATTGCTCCCACTATTTTAGGGATGAGGACTAAAAATGTAGAATTAACTCCTTCTAGGATTTCCATGTCCTTTTGAGCCTCAATTATAGCTTCCACTACATCATTTCCTAGGAAATCCCAAAACTTCTGAAAGAAAGCTGCAGGGAAGCCATCCGGTCCTGGGGAGCTGTTACCATCCATGTCAAAAACCACCTTCTTGATTTCCTCATTTGTGAAAGGACTAAGTAAGAATCCATTAATATTCTCAGTTATGAGGGGTGGAATGGCCACCAACAGAGAGTCATCTTCTTCAATAGTCAGATTTACATCTTCTAGCAACGATTTAAAGTACTCAACTGCTTCCCTCCTTATGTCTTCCATATCTTTGGTGTTAGACCCATCGGCCATCTTGATATCCTTAATTTTATTAGTACTCCTGTGGCAAATAGTAGAGACATGGAAGAACTTTGTATTTCTGTCACCCTCCTTTAACCAACGCAGTCTGGATTTCTGCATCCAAAAGGTTTCTTCAAATCCAGCATCGTGTGGTATTCGGCTAACAGCTCCCTCTCCTGGTTTCTCAGATCCTCTGTAAGCTGCTCTGACTTCAGCTTCTCTTGTAGTTCATTGATTTTGTCTTTTAGTTCTGCCTTTTTAACAAAAATATTGCCAAAGTTTTGTTCCACTCTCTAATGTTAGCCTTCACATTCCTTAGTTTACATGCCACTTGGGCCAGTTTCGAACCATTATACTTTTTATCCCACCATTGGGCAACCAGATTTTTGAGATCCTGATGTTGGAACCACATAAGTTTGAATCGAAAGGGTTTGATGTATATTTTCTTAGAGTCCTCCCCTGTTTCCCATAGAATTGGGTTGTGATCAGACCCGATTCTTGGGAGTGTCATTAATGAAGAGTCCCCAAACCTCTCCAAGCATTCTTGAGAAAGAAGAAACCTATCTAATCTGATCTAAATTTGGTTTTCCTTCAGTATTTTGTTAGACCATGTATAGGAGAATCTACGCAGGTCCACATCCATCAGCTCATGTTGCTCAACAAAATCTCTAAACTCGTAGATATCAACAGTTATTCTTTGAGAGCCCCCCAATTTATCTACAGGATTAAGGTAGCAATTGAAATCCCTTGCCACAATCTAAGGGTAGTTGGGGACCGTATCCCTTAATTCAGCTAGCTGACTCCAAAGAACCCTTCTTAGTCTTTGTCTAACTGGAGCATATACATTCATTACTATCCACTCTTCCTACATGGTTTTATCCACACATAAGAGACAAATAAACCAACTAGACATCAAAATCACTCTACTATCAATCACATTCTTGTTCCACATAACCAACAACCCTCCTGTTGTTCCAATGGCCTCTTGGCCTACTACTTCGACTTCTCGCCAAGTCCTATTCTTAAAAGGAATAACTCTACTCTCCTCCATTTTAGTTTCTTGTAGTAAAATCATATCCAGTTTGTGTTCTTGTCTAAGAGCATACAAAGCTCTTATTTTTGCAGGATTACTCCCGCGTATATTCCATGAAAGAATATTCATTTATGGGCTTTGGATCCTCGAGCCTTCGCCCCAAAGAGCAATACTGCTTGAGTGCCATCAGCCACTCCTCACTCTATTTCTTTTTTCCTTAAGGCAGCATTGCTAGGTTTCCCTCTTCCTACTGAACCATATCCCCATACATCCACTCTAGGTTGGGGTTCCTTGGGATTCACTTGGCTTCTAGTAACCATATTGGATAGGTCAGTCTTGGTCTTTGGGGTAACAATCTGGCTTTCTAGGTTAACTGGTCTTTCTGACAGTGGAGATGATTCCGTGCTCTTAGCTTCTTGATTACTAGATTATTTTTTCCCTACTTTGGGGTTACACTGATCTTGGTGGTTCACCTCTTCCTCCTGAGAATCCTTGTCTGTAATATTAGTTTCCTACTTCTTCCTCTGATTTTGGTCCTCTAAATCCTTCTCTTGAGTCTCCTTTACCTCAGATTCCACTTCTTGGCTATCCATATGATCTCCCTTCAGATGATTTAATGCATCAAAACTGTTCTCCATTGGGATGTTGATCTCCTTGGAATTTCTTCCCATAAATTCCTCTGCAGTACATGGGACCACTTCCATCGAGCCTCCATAGGTCTCCCGTATTACCCAATCAAACTTACTTGCCCCAGGGCATTGATCTATGGGGTTCTTTCCTTTGTGATTTGGCTTTGAGGCTTGCTATATCATCTTAGGAGCATGTTGAGCTTGAGGGTTCCCATCAAAGGGACCAGATCCCCTAAGAGAGGGTTTCGAGGCATAGGTATTTTTGGGAGGAGGGTTATAACGTTGCCTCTTGCTTACAATAGGGCGAACAGGGTCTCTGATATTCAGATTTTGAGCTCCACGTCCTTGAGACCCATGATGGGTAGGAATGGAGATCTGCAGGGGAGGGATATTATTCTAGGTTTGAGGAGCAGTATTTTGGAGTGGGGGCTGGTTCTTGGAAATGCAGTGGATACCCTGGTGCCCTACCTTCCCGCAAACACTACACTTAAAAGACATATTTTCAAATTCAAAGACCTGAGTATGAAGGCCAAACATAGACGACAATATAATAGATTTAGGGAGCTCTTTGTAAGAATTCGGAACTAGCTATTGTATTATTCATCAGAGTTTAAATAATATGTTACAGTGCCGGGAATAGAACATCCGGCGTAACTGAACTGTTACGTTGTAACAGTGTAGCAACAATAGCATTTGTTACAACAGGAATAACAAATGCGTGCAATAAAACAAAATAGGAAACAGTACGCTAACATCCCCCTTTATTACATTATTTGGGTAATGTAATAACTAATAGCTATACTAACATCCCCTTACATTATTTTGCAATACAAAGTGAGCCGCGAAACAATTCAAATTTGACACGTCCAAGTGCCTTAGTGAAAATGTCCGCAACTTGAGCATCGGTGGGAATGTGTCGAAGCTGAATTCGGTGCTTTGGAACTTCCTCTCGAATGAAATGACATTGTGTGTCAATGTGCTTTGTTTTTTCATGATGGACTCGGATTCTTGACGAGGTTCGTAACACCCCGATTGTCGCAAAACAAGTGTATTGGAGATTTTGATGGATGGCCCATACTTGTTAGAATGCGACGTAACCATATCAC
Organism: Wollemia nobilis; assembly: GCA_028583015.1. Taxonomy (NCBI): domain Eukaryota; kingdom Viridiplantae; phylum Streptophyta; class Pinopsida; order Araucariales; family Araucariaceae; genus Wollemia; species Wollemia nobilis. Next base: position 11,493,924 of record JAQPPZ010001925.1, read on the forward strand.
TTCGCACACGGCTTCACGTGCGGCGCGATATTCTCGCCTCTCGTTGAAGAAATAGCAACCACCGTTGCTTTTTGCCGTGCCAAGAGACAGGACCGGATCCCGGATGAAAAATGTATCCGTAAGTTGACTTGCGATCATCAAATGATCCGGCATAGTCGGAGTCCGTGTATCCTTGCAAGAAGAATTTGTTGTTCCTCTTGTATTCTAGGCCATATTCTATAGTACCACGGACATAGTGAAGAACACGTTTTGCTGCTTTCCAATGAGTAGTCTTAGGCTCCCGCATGAACCTCGAAAGATAGTTTACAAAGAAATACGAGATCCGGCCTAGTATTGGTCGGATATATGAGACTCCCAATCAACCGTCGATAGAGAGTGCCATCTACCCGGGGTGAGTCATCATATCGCGATAATCGAAGTCCATTCTCCATAGGAGTTGCCATTGGCTTGCAATCACCATGCGATATTTATCGAGCAATGTCTTGGCATACTTTTTCCGAGACACTTTGATGGTGTGCTCCTTCCGGCTGAATTCCGCACCAAGACAAGAATGGAGAAGTCCAAGATCCGTCATCTCAAAAGATTTGCACAAGTTTCTTTTGACAAGAGAGATCATATCTTCCGAACTCCCCGTAATGAGCAGATCATCCACATAGAGTACAAGCAACACTATCTCGTAACCCTGTTTCTTGAAATAGAGGTTTGCATCCGACGGACATCTCTTAAATCCATGCCGCATTAGGTGATTGTCCATTTTTATATACCAAGCTCGAGGAGCTTGTTTCCGACCATACAAGGATTTGACCAATTTGCAAACTTTCTCGCCGTTGGCCTTCCACTTCAAATCCTTCAGCCGAGTCATATAGACTTCTTCTTGGAGATCACCATTAAGAAAGGCACTTTTGACATCCATTTGGTGAACTTTCCACCCATATTGTGCTGCCATAGCACACATAACCCGAATTGTGGTCATCCGAGCAAGTAGGTGCAAAAGTTTCTTCATAGTCGATGCCTTCCTTTTGAGCATAGCCCTTTGCAACAAGACGGGCCTTATGCTTATCAATTGTTCCATCTCGCCTTGTACTTGACTTTGTATACCCATTTGCAGCCAATAGGTTTCTTTCCATGCGGCAGATCAACAAGCTTCCAAGTTTTATTCTTCATCGAGACTCATACTCGTATCCATAGCGGCCTTCCACCGAGGCTCACTAAGAGCATCTTGCACCGATGCAGGTCCAAGACTATCTATGGTAGACATGAATGCCCCGTCATCATCAATATCCATATCCTCAACTTCTCTACTTGGAGTCACGTAAAGTTCCTCAAAAGATTGACAAAGATCATCAACCTCACCGGCTCTCGGCTTCTCTTTCCTTTTGAGCCATACTCCGTGTACGAGGTCTATCCAAATTCAAATTGGGAGGAGTGGATAAATTTGCATCTCTCGATTGTATTTGTACACCATTTAGGATTCTCCTTCGGTGGTGGTGAAGAAGATGTAGAAGGACCTCCCTGTCTCGTGTTGACGAAGGAATCTCCTCTTCCTTTGGTTCCACAATATCCCGGTGTACCGTAGATGTGCTCTCGTGATGTGAAAGCTTCATCAAAGACAACATCTCTCGCTGATATGAATTTTCTTGGTCAAAGGATCTATCAACCGATATCCTTTAGAGTGCTCGTAATATCCAAGAAAAATACATCTCAGTTGTTTCTCATCTAGCTTCTTCCTTTTTTCTTTCGGTATGTGCATGAAAGCTTGACACCCGAAAATACGTAGATGAGATATGGAGGGTTTTCGACCACTCCATGCTTCCTGTGGAGTCATTCCTTTTAGGGCCTTTGTGGGTGCCCTATTCAAAAGATACACTGCAGTGGTGACAGCTTCTGCCCAATATTGTTGCCCAAGAGTTGCACCTGTGAGCATACAACGAACCATTTCCATGATAGAACGATTCCTTCTCTCAGAGCAACTCCATTCTCGCCGAGGAGTATAGGCAGCTGTTAACCGTCTCTTGATCCCATGCTTATCTAGGAATGCAAAAAATTCATTAGAGGTAAACTCTCCCCCTCGATCTGAGCGGAGGGTTTTGATAGAAGCCCCTGACTCCTTCTCAACGGATTTCTTGAACTCGCCGGAAGAATGCAAAAGCTTCGGATTTCAGCTTGAGAAAGAAAACCCACATCTTTCGTGAGTAGTCATCTACGAATAACCGAAAGTACCTCTTCCCTCCAACACCGTTGGGTGTGAAAGGACCGCATAGATCGGTGTGAATTAGCTCCAGAGGTTTTCGTGCTCTTGTAGAGCTCTTCTCAAATGGTACTCTATGCTGCTTTCCCGCTAGCGACCGAGCACACCGGCAATGTGGCGTAAAGGGAAGGAAGACCCTTTACCATCTCATACTTGCCGAGCTCAAGTAAGTAGCCGTAACTAAGATGCCCATATCTCTTGTGCCATAGGGAAGTTGCCTCCTTGGTAGAGACAACCATGGCAACATGTGGAGTAGAGATAGCATCTAGTGCAAATAAGCCATGCTTATATGAAGTCGTTGTAATCTGCTTACCCTTCCTGGTAATTGTACAACACTTCTTTCCATTCTCAACACGAAAGTTGACAACCATATTTCTGTCCAGGATTTGTGTCACTGACAACAAATTGTTGGCCAATCCCGGAACATAGAGGACCTTGTCAATCTGACACTTGCCATCAGGAAGAGTGACTGAAACTGTACCCTCTCCCTGAACCCCGTAGGTTTTATCATCAGCAATGGTGACAGGTTTGCCCTCCTTGGCCACAAATGATTCAAACCACGATCCGTCGCCGACCATATGTTTACTAGCTCCGTAATCGACATACCAAATAGGATCCCTCCGAGTGGAATCTCGTGGTAGTCATGAGCACCTTGTGTGCCCATTCGTAATCCGAGTCGATTCTTCAACAAAGAACATTCACCTCGGGGTTGCTTGTTTTTATTTTGTGGTTTGTTTTGGCCTTTTTGCTTGTTCTTATGCCAACACCTGTTGGTGTCATGGTTGTCTTTCTCACGGATCTTGCACCACCTCTTCTTCTCGTTGAGGTTGCTTGCCTTTTCCTTTCGTATCCCGTTGAGAATTTCCTCCTTTCCGAAAGTTGCCTCCTTTTTGCCCATTACCTTTCTTCCTAGAACCCCGCCCCGTTGGTGTATAGGGCCGTATTGGAAGAATCATCCTTGTGAAGTTGGCGTGCCTCCCGTTGTTGAAGCAGATTGACCAACTCGATGTAGGTAATTTGTCGTTGGGACACCTGGATGGAGGTTATCAACATGTCAAATGAAGAAGGTAAAGCTCTCATCACAAGTGAAATGAGAAGCTTTTCATCCACAGATATCTCCTAGAGAACTCAATTTCTCTTTCAACTCGTACACTCGCACGTAAAGAGTTCAACCGTTTCACCCCGTCTCAAACTCAGAGTTATGAAGTTGTTGTTGAAGATGAAGAATGGTGGATTCATTCTTCCCCTCATAGATGGTTCTAAGGGCATCCCATGCCTCTTTACCACTTGCTTTATCGCCTATATGAGGTTGCACTTCATCCGAAACAAGAAACAAAATGAGCACCTTTGCTCTACCTGTCTTTCTTGTCAAAAGCAATCTGATCCGTCGAAGGACCCGTGGATCCCGTCGTTGGTGAAGGCCTTGTTGCTACTCCAAGAATAATATCCCACAAATCTTCCATTTGGATAATAGCCTTCATTTTGTGTTTCCATGGTGTATAATTTGGACCTTTCAATAACTGATGCGGATCAGCCATCAATTTTGCAACAACGGCCATAGTGAAGGTTCCTTATATCACCAAATTGGTCCCCCTTTCGATATACCTTTTGCTAGGCCAATATACCGTACAAAATACCCGCCCTTACGTGAGGGAAACTATAGGTATTTAGAAAGATCAACAAAAAATCACCCGCCCTTACGTGAGGGAGACTATAGGTGAAATTTAGAGATCATACGATACGTGGAACATAAGCGGTACCGAAAGGGAATCGCCTTGTTGATGGCACCTACCATAGAAGATTCTTCTCATGCGTGGGGCGTAACTTCCCCTAAACACTATGAAGAATACTTCGTCAGAATTTACGCCTAAACACAAGTGCGATAAAGGGTAGTGGATGGAGTAAAAAATGCAAAAATGGTGTACTTATTCCTCCCCGACGATTTATAGAGAACAAGCTCGGACGTCGTTATAGCAGACTATATTAGGCGGCGGATACAAAGAGCCAAATCACGACAGCTTTACTCGTAAGTGCCGGCCGTAGGTATCGCAAATACCGAACGCTGCAGTGCAAATAAATTGCACAGATGGGTTTTATATTCCGGGGACTTTAGGGAGTGTTTGATTTTAATTTTTAATGTTATAGTGCAAAAATGAAATATGCAACATACAACAAAAAAAATGCCCACTAGAATAACCCACAAGGTGTTCGGTCACAGCTGAAAATGCACCTTTTACAATGCCAAATTGCTATTTTTCATAAAAATTACTCTCAATCCCCCTTTGATTTTTTTGAAAAAAAATCCCCCCTTAAAAGGCTTTCTTTAACAAAGCATTTTTATAATTATTATCAATTTTAAAATTAAAATAAATAATTTTAATTTCTATAGTTTTAAACTTTAGAAAAAATAAATTAAAATTAAATTTAATTTATTAAAGTTTAAAAACTATATTAAAAAAAATTAAAATTAAAAATTTTAATTAAAAATAATAATAATAAAAAAATGACTTTGACAAAAAAAATTATACCTTGGGGGAGTCGGCGGGATTCGAACCCCCGACCTGTAGGCTCCCTGAGCCTTACCGCACGGCTCACGACCACGTGAGCCAGCGGGCTGATCCGAAAAGATCAGTAGACCTCCTCCCTTATCAACCCGAATCCTCCTCCTCCTCGGCCTCTGGCACCGCCGGCGCTCCTCTCTGCCGAGGCAGAAACACCGCTCCTCTCTGCGGCTGCAAAAAAAAATTCTTCCACAGACCAACTTTTTTTTTTTTTTTTTTTTTAACGGGAAGGGGGGGTGGCTCTGTGTTTTTTTTTTTTTTTTCTTCTTTCCCGGCCGCGCGCGATTCGCGCTGTGCGCCGGGTGGGGGGCCGTTTTTTTTTTTTCGGGAGGGTTGGGGGGCCGCGCGCTACGCGCAAATGGCGCCGGGGGGGGTTTATACCCCTCCAATTCCCGCGCGGGCGGGGATTTAAAAATCCCGCGCAGGGGGGGTCCCTCCTCTCGCGCCGCCTCTCGCCCGGCGCGACCGCGGCCCGTCGCGGGATTTAAAAAATCCCGCGCGCGGGGGGGGGTTCTCCCCTCCTGTCGCTGTCGCAAGGCGCGGGGGGGGGGGTTTATACCCCTCCAACTCCCGCGCGGTCGGGGATTTAAAAATCCCGCGCGGGTGGGGTCCCTCCTCTCGCGCCGGCCTGTCGCCTGGCGCGACCGCGGCCCGTCGCGGGAGTGCGCGCTGTCGCACGGCCCTGCGCGCACTGTCGCGTAATGCGACAGTTGCTGTCGCGCGGGCCTGTAGCGTCCTCTTCGGCGGGGGAGCGATTGCCGCGCCTCCTGCGCGGACGTCCCCTTCCTGCGCTTCTGCGGCCACGGACCGCCAAGGAGCTTCCAGCGACCTGCGCGTCCGCGGGTGTTTTTTTTTTTTTTTTTTTTAAATCACGCAATGGCGTGAAGAAAAAAAATAATCCCGTCGCAACACAGCCACCTTTCACCGCTCCCTGCAATCTTCTCGCCCAGAATTTCCGAGTGGCTCTGATGCCATGTAAGAATTCGAACTAGCTATTGTATTATTCATCAAAGTTTAAATAATATGTTACAGTGTCGGGAATAGAACATCCGGCGTAACTGAACTGTTACGTTGTAACAGTGTAGCAACAATAGCATTTGTTACAACAGGAATAACAAATGCGTGCAATAAAACAAAATAGGAAACAGTACGCTAACACTCTTTACTCAAGTTCGCCAACACACACATGTGAGCAGAAAGGAGTCTTGTTTTGCTCAAGGTTGCAGGATCAATAGCTATTAGTTCCCCAATCTCTATAGCTATCCCAGCCAAGATTTTTTCATTCCATAAAAGCAGAGGTAATCTTGGCATCTTAACCCAAATAGGAACCAAATATAGCACCTGAGTCTGGGGGTTGAAATTGGGGGACCAACACTTTAGATACAAGCCCCTTTTCCCAAAAAAACCAAGGACCTCCTTGAAGGGTCCTTTCCATGTCTTGTTCACATTGAAATGTCACCAAAATAAAACTCTTGGGTAAAGCCTTAATCATCATACCGGCCCTTGGCTACCATTTTTGGATGGCCCATCTCCTTATGACTTCCAAGTCCGGCCTCACCCCCATAAATTTTTCCACCAGATATGTTCTGCCCTCCATAGCCACATGCTGAGCTAAGGTATCCGGGACGTGCAACCTACCATTGACAGATTTTAGATTAAAACAAGAGTCGGATAATTTTTGTTTACCGCGAAGAGCATTAAGATATGAAGGTCTCCAGTTGCCAGGTTTCTCTTTGTCTCCTTCCTGGGTCTTCCTTTGATCCTAATGCATAGAGTCTTGGTCCCCCTCAGAGAAATCTTCAACCACATCTGCCCAATGCCCTTGTATCGGTTCCAATAGAACTTCCTTGCCCACATCTTTCGCCTGGGGGCCTGCTATCTCACCAGAGCCCCCACCTGCTACGTCTTCTGATCTGCCCTTCGAATCCCCACACCTAGGGTTTGTCGCCCCTAGACCTCCCTCTCCTCCTCCTTGCTGCTCCATCCATCATAACTTGCTACCTCCAAAATCTGCCATTTTTTTTTTTTTAGGGCCAAAATTTTTATGGTCGCTACAGTGCATGGGCTGCTCCAGTGGCGGCTGCTACAGTTCGCAGGCTTCTATAGTGGTGGCTGTTACAGTGCTCAAACACACTGATGTCGCCTCACAATTACTAGCAATACCTTATGAGGATTCTGAAACACTTTTGGAGGAAATACAATCATCTCCACCCGATTCACCCTGGCATATTAATCCAATATATGAGACATTGAGTAGATCAACCCAAAATCGTAGTCAGCTTGAGGAGTTACTGAATAACCAAAGATGGAAAGTAGTTTGATTTGAGAAATGTATCTGATAACAATATGATTAAAAGAAAATAACTGATATGGTTTAGGAAGACCCGTGAGAAATCAGGAATAGATTATATAAAAATATCTTCAAACAATATGAAAAAGGAAACTATTAGAAACATTGAGGGTAATCTCAAAAATTATTCTCAAAAGGTAACAATTGATGATCAAGAAGACTTCCTATAGACATATAAAAGAAGTAAAAGGAAAATCAACTCAGTCATACACAAATGGCTATATCAATTGACCAGGAAAACAAATGAAACCAAAGTCTATAAAACAACACAAGGAGATTTGAAATGCACATATTGTAATAAAGATGGACATGAAGAAATTAATTGTTGGAATTTACATCCTTGTGAATATTGTGGAAAAGAATCACATACATCTATTTTTTGTTATCACAAGAAAAAATATTATAGGAAATTTGGAGAAGTATTAATATCTAGATTATATTGTTTGCTCAAAAAGATTGTTTTTAAAGCCTTTACTAACAATGGAGACAATCATGAAGAACAGGCAAGAAGATTATTCAAAAAGCAAGAAAAATAAAAGTGGACCAAAAATGTAATTAGATCTTTGGCTCAGCAAGGCTATCTGATGATATACCTCACTAAAGGTCCAAGATAAAATTAAAATTCAAAGAAGAAAATCAATTAGATCAAGGAAATCAAGACAAAGGATGAAGACACTAATCATTTGCTTGATCAAAATGCAAACAAGGATCAGGACAAAGAATAACACAAGGATGAAGACCAATATGAAGACCCATATTGAAGACTAAAGTCTTCAATAACCAAATAATGTAATATGGGGGGTGTTGGAGTATATTAGATTATTTGGTATATGTCTTATATTAGGTATTTATTTTATGTAATGTAATAAATGCACAAGTGTGCATAATATTCAATAATATAAATGTGCACATTAGTCCATGTGTACATGAGTCCATAGCATAGGGAGTTGAAGAGCCTAGAATAGTGAAGGCCAAGAGTGCTCTAACGAAGAGTCAAATTACACTATATATGCATAATAATATGGATATGTAAAAAGACATGACTTGTAATAACATTACTTGGTTCTTTTAGTACTATGGCACCATTTTCGTGAGAATTTGGTTATGCCATATTTAGGAGTAGTTATTAGAGTTATTTATGTATATTATATATTCAAAATATCACCATTATCATATACAATAGTTTATTACTTTATCTAATATCTTTAAGTTTGTTTATCTTAAGTTTATAGCTTCAAAAGCTAACAAAACTTGTAATTAATTTCCAAAACTTCAAATTACTTTCTCAAAAAACCAAATTAAGTTTTCAAAAACCTTCTAAACTTTTCAAAAATACCTTTATAAGGTTTCTAGGGTTTCAATATTCTAATTTGAAAACTTATCTCTCCAATCATCCAATTAATCTATATGCAATTTGTAAAACCTTAGATAAAATAATACTTCCCAACCTTATAACTCCTATTTTCAGCAATAAATCAATAAACAATTCAAATTGCTTTTACCTCCCAAAGTGGCATGCAAAATCTGCGGTCAAAGATTGTTGACCTCCTCCTAAAAAGGTGCTCCTTCACTAAACTCTTCTTTTTGCAGTGCTCAACCAAGCTTCATTAATTGTATGTCATATGAAACTTTATCCCATGCATTTATTGGCATGTAAGAGGTGTTTCACTCTTCTATAATGGTGGTTGGCACTCCTCCTTCCATCAAGACATGTGGCACTTGGACTCTTCAACTTTGAATGGTGCTTCTTCCTCCTGAACGTTACAAGATTCTCTTTACCAAGAAAATGCCACGTATGGACTATTGCAAACATTTTTTTAATGATAGCTCTTCTTTCCAAGGCGTTTCAAACTTGTTGTGCGGCTTTGGATGTTTGATCTTCCTTTTCCTTTCAATGACTCTTCACTCTTATTTCCTTGGCAACGCTCTATCTTCTCCTTTGTGGCTGGTTGACGTTCTATCTCCTTGTGGTGGCTTCCAAACGGCTCATGGCTTCGTTCTAACTCCTTGTGGTGGCACTTCCTTCCAAAACCGGTGGCTCCTCCCTAAGCTTGGTGGTTATTTTCTATTGGTTCAATGCCCGAGGTATTTGCTAGTTCAAAACCTGAGATGTACCCTTCTTTGTTGTTGGTTTTAACGTCCCTTTTTGGTGTCTTTAGACACCCTAATTCCTTCTTTATTTTTAGCCCTTCTTTTGAATAATATTCAGCCAGATAATGCAGCTCTTTGACTTGATATTCTGACTACTTTTTAACGTTATAAGAACAAGATTATCTCCCTTGCTTCCTTTAATATTTGCTATGAAATCCTATCTTTTTTTTGGCTTCAATAATGCTTGTAAAATCTGCACTTTTCACCTTTACGTTGGCTCTATTCTATACTTACAAAAACAACATTTATACTTATGCTTTTAACCAATATTTTCTCTCCCTTATTACTCCATTTTTATGCAATCTCTAACTTCTCTTTTTGTTGTTATATTATGCAGATTTCAAGATGACAAAGATGCTTGCTCCCTCAACTTGGAAATATAAAACTTAAAGCTTTCTATTTGTTGCTTTAAACTCTTGAATATGGTGCCTTTTAAACTTGAAATAAATCCACTTTTCACATAAACAAAATATACTTTTAAGCACCAATTTTTCAAACCTTTTTAGTCTCTTTTGTAGCTTGCTTCTTTGCTGATTTAGCTCACCTTTTTGTTGTCCAAACTTGCTGCCCAAATATGTAAAAATGCAGCTCCTATTCTTCTCGAGAATGCTGACCAAAAATCTGCTTTGTCTCCTTTTTGTTTGATCTCCTTCGTAGCTTGCTTTCTTGCTGATTTTGCTTATCTCTTTGTAGTCCAAACTTGTAGAAATTTGCAGCTCCTTCTTCCTTTCACTTGCTACCTAAAAATTCTGAATTTCATAGCTTTACTTTTCCTCAAAATGTTGTTCAAATTTTTTGAATTTTGTAGCTCCAAATGCTGCCCAAAATTGTTGTCAATTCCTCCTTCAATTAGCTATCCAAGGACACTTCAAAATCTGTCCAAATATTCTCCAAATTGCAGCTCTATGTCTCCTCCAATTTGTTGTCCTAAAACTCTTCAAATTCTGCCCCAAAACTTCTCCAATTCGCAGCTCTACTCTTTTCTCCAAATGCTGCCCAAATTTGCTTTCCAAAAAGCTTCAAATGCTGTCCAAAATTTTTGCCTTCTTCTTTAGTTTGCTGTCCAAAACTCTTTAAATTCTGCCCCAAAAATCTGCAATCTTCTCCTTCAAAAATCAGCCTTCAAAACTTTAATGGTTGCCTTCAAAAAGTATCTATTTGGTGGCCTCTTCAATCCTCTTTCTCCTCCTTAGCTCTTGCTGAATTTTATCTTCAAATTTGGCCTCTTTGTTGGCCTCTTCTTCAAGAATCTGAATGTCTTGAAGTCTTCAAAAAATACTTTCCAAAATTTGGCAAACTTCTTACCAAATCCTTCCTCCTTGAATCAGTTTCACAAATCCTTTTGGGCTTGTTGTCGGATGGCGACAATTATCCCAAATTTGGTGTGATTACCTCTTTTCAAGAGTTTCTTCTTCTTGCAATATTCTATCTCAAATTTTCTTCAAATCTCCTCCAATGGCCACTTCTTCAATTTCTCAATAGGGCTTCTCTATTCTCCTTCTTTCTCCTTCCAAATTTCAATGGGACCTTTTCCTAGGCCTCCTCAATCTTCTCTCTCAAATCTCCTATCTCTTTTCTCAAATATTCAATGGGACCTCTTCTCTCGGGTCTCCTTTTTCTCAATCTTCAATAGGGCTTCTCTAGCCTCTTTCTCTCTTCTTTCTTCAATCTACTATGGGACCTCTTCTCTTGGGTCTCCTCTATCTTCAATCTTCAATATCCTATGGGACCTCTTTCTTGGGTCTCCTCAATATTTGTTGTCTATTATTTTTCTGCAACTCCAAAATCAATTTTCTACAACAAAATCTTAGACAACAACAATCAAATACATCCAAATCTCCAAAATTCTGAAATCAATAATCTTCACTAGTTGTTCTTCAATCTAGTGGTAAAAATCTATGTTGAGTCCTAGTCTTCACGAGTTATTCTACAACCTTGTGGAAAGACTCTAGCCAAATGCAATCTGGAATTTTCTTCTTCCTTCAAATCTATCAAAATTTTCAATAGGACCTCCTTCTTGGGTCTCTTAATCTTGTCAATGTCAAGGTCTATCTTCAAGACCTGAAACTATGTTGTAAATTGCCTTCTATTCTAAATTTATTCTTGGAATAGGTAAACTCAATATTTTTGAAGTTTTTTTTAAATCTTCAATCCTCACTGGTTTTTCTTCAACACAGTGGAAATACTATCTTCTCTAGTTTTTCCTTCTCCAGAGGTAATATCTTTAACTTCACTGGTTTCTTCTTGACCAGTGGAAATGTCCTTAGAAAATCTGCAACTTTTAAAAAACCTGTGCAAGAAAGAACCTTGTTGTAGCTCTGATACCACTGTTAGCTTTTGATGCTTAATACTTAATGCAAATAATCATAGGATCTCAAATAAAGTTGCAATATAAAATATACAATAATGGCAATATTTTAATCACATAAAACTCTCTAATAACTTCATAAATAACTCATAAAATGGACACTAATAAATGCTCACGAAAATAGTAAAATGATATAGAATAAAGGTCTACTAATGCATGCTATGTGCAATGCATTTTCAATGCTCATTACAATACTTAGTCACAAATATATAATGGAATGTGACTCTTCATATGGAGTACTCTTGACCTTCACTCTCCTTTGAGACTCTTCACTTTCCTATTCTAAGGATACATGTGCACTCTTACATAATGGACACTTGTGCACATTTACACTCATCACACTTGTAAACTTAACTACATGACACTTGTGCATTTCCTACACATTATTACATTACATAAAATATTTACTCACTCTCTAATCTAGGACACACATCCTAATATAATGATGTACCCAAGGTGGTACATTAGCATGTACCAAATAATGTAATATACTCCAACACTTTAGAAGTTTCTACTCCACTTAAATATGGTTGTATTTCATCAATTATTCCAAATGTAATTAACATGAGTGTCTTTGCATCACTTTCTTCAAATTTTTGTATTTCTCTTTCATCCTCACTAGTTTTTTTTCTTTGTTCCATTTACTATATCCCATAGTTTTTCTACAGTAAGAATTGATTTTATTTTATTTTTCCATGATGCAAAATTTGGTCCTTTCAAAAGTTGACATTTAGAAAGAAAAATTTTATTGTTTGACATAATGGAACTCGTTCAAATTTGAAAATTTGAATTCCTTTGAAGTAGTAAACCTTTTATCCCCCTAATAAATTAAATTTGCAAAATTTGAAAATGCCTTCAACTTAAAAATTTTCTCTAAATTAAAAAAAAGTTTCAAAAATCTTCAAAAAATTCAAAAAAATTCAAATATTCAAATTTTAATTCTTCAAAACACTTTAAATTTTTAAACTTAAAAAATCAAATCCAAATCAAAGAAACCTTAAATCCTATTTGAAGTAGAAAACCTTATCACTCCATACTTTAATAAATATTAAAAACTCAAAAATTAAAAATTTGAAATATTAATTTCAAACTATAGTAGAAAACCTTATAACTCCCACCTAATAATCAAATCATTAAAAACATTTTAACTCCAATCTAAATAATTAAAGTACCTAAGATAATAATATTCTAGCTTAGAGCAGCAAGCTTATTGCAGTGGTTATGGCTTTGGATTCTCTTTGAGAGGTCCAAGGTTCAAACCCCACATAGTATGAGGGGACCATGACCCCTCATAAAAACATGTGTAAACTCATTGAAAAAATGATCTTCTAGCTTAGGTCTTTAAGTTTGCATTAAATTGAGGTAATATCACTTACCTAATTCTCCACCTTGTTGGCTTGTTGAAATAATGCTTAATGCCTCTATAGACTATTGCAAACATTAATATTCTCCCTAAATCCTTTAATAACCTTCAATACATGTTGAAAGATATTTGCATGGCATTCAAACAAGTGCAAGAATAGGCGTTATAAAATAAGTTACATTGCAATGGCCATTTCATGCAAATGCACGTAGAAAGTTAGATTCCACGTTGAAATAGTCATTTCAATGCAATTAAACATGAGAAGTTAGACTCCATGTTGCAATGGCCATTTCAATGCAAGACCTTTTAGATCACTAGCCTCTCTTCCTTGCTTTCTAGAAGACCATTTAGTTGGATACGATTCTTCAACTTCCTCACTACTCTATGTTTGTCTCTCCCTTAGATGCTCATATCTTGATAGGGTTTCTTTCCTCTCCTCGACTTATAGAAGAGCTTTATTACGACTTCAAACATGCAATGTTGTTTGAGATCCACCTTTCTCACTATGCATTAAGACATTTGCTTATCTCAAGCACTCTCTGAGAATTTCTCGAACGCTTTGTTATCACATCTGTTCTTTGCATGAGTGCTTAGCTACTCGAGTGCTTTCCTCCCACTGCTTGTGTTCTCTACTTATCTATCTATGCAATTTCATCTCATTGTCTATGTTCTTTGCTTAAGCTACCTGTGTGCTTTCCTCTTACTATATGTGTTTATTGATTAAGCATTATTAGGGTGCTACCATTCACTGTTATTTCTTTGCTTGACACAAATCAAATTCAACTACTACTGCTCTATACTAGAGTGCTTCTAGACCAGAGTGCTCCTGCTCTATGCTTGGTCACTTCCAAGCTTGGATGCTTCTACACTATGCTTGGACACTAACAAACTCATGTGTTTTGTTCTATGCTAGAGCTTTATCAGGCTCAAGTGATTATGCTCTACACTTAAGCTTTATTTGGCTCAAGCAAATCTACTTTATACTTGGGAACTACCAAGGCCCTTTATTCTTTACCCTTACTTCAATCTTACTATAACTTGATTGTTTTTAAACGTTATTCCTGCTTTGAGCTCTTAACTGCAAAATAATATTTTAATATTGGTAGAAAGTTACAATTTTATTCTTTCTACTACACTCTAGATTTTATCCGAGTTATTCTAAAATATTTTGATCTTTGGAAGCTTATATTGCTTCTTAATTCTATGGAAGTTATGATGCTTATTAATCTTTGGAAGCTTTTATGCTTCTCAATTATCTGGGAGATTTTATTCTCCTTAATAACCTAAGAGCTTTGATGCTCCTGAACTCAATAATGTCTTAGATCATGCCTAAGAACTATATGATTCTCTTATTTTCTAGAGAACCCAAAAATATTATCAGGGTGATGATGAATGCCTCCTCATGTCCAACTATCTTCTAAGTTGGATTTCTCTATCTAATTTAGCTGAGTCCTAGTATTAATTGGTTTTACTTGAACCAAGTGGAAATACCCTAGCATCCAAATCATGATCAATTATCTATCCCATCAATATCTACTCAATCATACCTTTAAAATAGATTCCAAGTTTTCACTACTTTTAAAGTGGACAAACTCCAATATTATGTTGGATTTGAAATATAACTCTATCAAAAATTTATAGAGTTAAGTGCTATCTCTAATACCACTATTATTTTTTAAGCCTATCTCAAAATATCATAGGTCCCAATATAAATAAGCCATAATATTATAGGTTGAAATATCAATAATCAAAAGCAGAATTATGTATATGAGCAATTATATATATATATATAATAATGAAATAACAATCACTTATAATATCAAATATGAATGTAAAATGGCCAAAATAATTCATGTACATGTATGAAGAATACTTACAGTAAAATTGCTCAAAATCGGTATACAAGCTTTATTATCAATGCTTGCAATGTGGTGATCGTTACAGACTATTTTTCCTTACATTGTATGGAGCTTTGTCTCCATAATATATACATAGTAATGTGACTCTTCAATACTCATCTATTGCACTCCTCACATATCCAGGAGATGCAACCTTTCCTATTCTTGACCTTTGGCTTCTCATCTTACCACTTGTATACTAGACTCTTCACTCTCTTCTTACATGCATACTTGACTCTATGACACTTTCAAATCTCCTACATGCACTCCTAATACAAGACACTTGTGCACATCCTCACATTACATATTTTCATACTTACATACATGACACTTGTGCACATTCTCTCAATATACACTTGCACTCTTTTTTTTTATACACTTGCACTCTTACTTACATGACACTTGTGCATATCTTTCACATTGCACTCTTACATGACACTTGTGCATATCTTACACATAGACACTTGCATAAAGGGAAATATAAATCACTCATCTAAACTATAGACTAAAACCCTAATCTATTACATATTTACATTTATACCATGAAGGTACCATGGGGGTACATTTGTATTTACCAAATAATGTAATGTTCTTCAACAAAGTGATTTTGAGGTTATTCCTTACATTTTAGATCCTTTAGAGCAAGACAAACCTATAGATGATAAGTCTCACTATGAAGAGTGTGTCAAAATCAAAGAGATTATTAAAGATGAAAATGCTTATGGGAATGAAAAATAAGAGAAAGACCCAAGAATAAAGGTGGTTTGATCGATTTAAAGACAAGTTTATTTGAATTCCCCTCATCACTCTTTGGTTCCATAATTCTCTCTCTCAAGTTGTTGATTCGTAAAGGGGTTTATGGACCTGATTGGGCCAGTTGGTCTAGCGGCCATATGTCTTTCAAGTGGATGTTCATCCTTATCAACTTATTTTCTTGAGTTTGCAATTGTTCCCTTAGTCTTTCTTGTTGGACGGGGTGGTTTTTTGCTAAATAGGGATAGTCTAGAGCTGATTACCTCTTCCTTCTTTGTTGGTGGGGCCACCATGTGGATGTGAAAAGTATCAATTGGAATAGCTAGTTTTTGTGGTTCTCTTCTGATTGGATCTCTTAGATTATGTCGTGCCACCTCATTGGTTGTCTCGGTTGCATGCTTTTTAATCAATCCAAGTCACAACGTAAGTTTTTCTCTTGGAATTGTCATTCCTCTCATCGAGTTTCAAGGATGTTTTTTCCTTGGAGACTCAATGATAACTATGCAGCCCTAGCTTGGTTTGAAAACTATCATTTCCACCCATGGCAATCGCGTGGGAAAGGACACCTCGGTCTTACTTGGGTAGTGGGCAATGATGTCAAGCTTGATATTATTTCATTGATTTGGGAGCTCTAGTGAGATGTATTTCCGCAGTGTTGTCTCAAGATTTTATCTCTTAGTTTGTGGCACCGCAGTCCTCGACAATATCTTTAAAATCTCATTGAATATTGTTGCTTGAGAATATACAGTTCCACTAGGGTGCTCTTTCATTTTAAAGGGATAATCAACTCTAGGTTTTGTGGAAGTGTGGTTTCATATTCATGTTCTCTTAGTGTATGGTGGTGCATTATGGGCTAGAGATATATGTAGAAGGATATGAAGATTCCATTAGAGCCAAATGAGCTAGTAGTTGATGATGAAGTGAAAAAAATATTGTGTAAGGTGGCCTATTGGATTACCTTCAGTCATTTTATGGGCATCACATAGGCCTTTCTAAAATGCTAGTGCGCTCCTGGAGAAAAGGTTGGGTTTATTTTGATGAAATTGAATTTCAAATTTTAATGGTTCTTATGGGTAAGGTGACTAGTCTACCTATCGATGGTGGTTGCTACAATCACCCAAAACATTCCCTGAAAAGAGAATGTAGGTTTTTTTTGGATAATGGGGAATATCTACCAAAGTTACAGAATGGCTATGATGCCAAAGCTCTCAAGGCCCCATGGAATCATGTCATTTTGGTGATAATGGACTATTTTACCTTGGATACAAATAGGGAGGTGATTCACAACTATCATATGATGTTTCTAAACCAACTTAGGAGGAATTGACTCATGAATGTCCCCTCTTTTTTGTACCACTCTCTAGCTAAATATTTGATAAATTTGAGGGGATGGAAAGGGTTATACCAATCCATAAAGACCTGTTATTGCTAACTTTTGAACACATGGCTAAGTCTAGAAAAATTGCAATGGAAGAGGCATTGGTAAAAATAGAATTCCAAAAAATTCCCCTAGCCTTCAACATGCCTCTAACGTCTTTTGGGTCGTCGAGTGACTCTTTTGAGTTTGAGTTAGAATATTTCAAGACTTCCATCTCCTCATTGAAATGGAAGGCTAAGATTGTGAGTAAGGTGGTGGTTTCCCTCGATGGCATTAAGGGAGGTCAAATGCGTCATTCAAATTGCCTCTCTTCAAAGACTGAAGTCTGAAAGCTCCCCTATTTTGGTGGAGGTGACTGATTCAAAAGAGAGTCTACCAATGAAGAGAATCTCAAAGTATTTGAAGGATTCAGAGGATTCCAAAGGGATGTCCCCCTCTATAAGGTATGAATCCCCTGGTGGCCAGCCTTTCCTAAGTAAGCTTGAAGAAACACATCAGGCATTGTTGGGTTCTCTCAATGTGGTAATCTCTTTCATCAATAAGATTCATGCAATGGCGCAACATTAGAAGGATGTATCAAATTCTATGCGCTTTGTCAAGACTTAGTTCTCATCCTTTGCTTTTGTGGGTTGAGCTTCGTATTTTATTTTATTCGGTTTATTTTCCAGTCCTTATTTTGTGGGGTTTTTGCTCCTCCTTTTTGGTTGTAAGTGTTGGGTAATCTATTGTTAGGTGGCTATATTTTTTTGGTTTGATTTTCTTCTTTTTTGAGCCTTGAGGCTTGGCCCAAATCTCTTTCATTTTTGTTTATTAAAAGGTTTGGGGTCCCTTTCAAAACCCCTTCTCTTATCTAATAAAAAACAAATATAAAATAAAACTTATAGGGATATTGATATGAAAAAATAAAAATAAACATCACATGTTAACAAGAAGTGGTGTTATACCCATGTGTTGTAGGTGATTTGGAGAGGGTAGGGCAATCCTCCAATGGAGGTCCTTGGTTCGAATATCCACCCTACCAAACGCACATTGGGTACCCAAAATCCAATTGATTATGTTAGTGCGGTCAGGGCCGGGCATGACTTTCGAGTGATTTTGATGGTGTAGAATCCCTTGGTCATGGTTTCTCAGACCAAGGTAGCCTTATAAGGGGTTTTTCGCTAAATTCAAAAATAAAATAAAAAGTTGTGTTATTCCCATAAATAAAAATAAAAAGTGATGATGAAAATGATATCTTGTGACATTAGGGTTATGAATAGGACCCCTAAAAAAAGTATCAAGGATTTGATATGTTATTATATTCAACATATTTATATATAAGAAAATTAGGTAGTAGATATTTTAGCCATTTGTGGTGTTGATATTTATCTTAGAAAATTTCAAATTTTAAAAGGCAACTTGCAAAGAGATTTTTTTCTCTTAATACAAATGATATCAAGGAGTTGATTGTGGAAACATAGAAATTTGAGGAAGATGGATAATATCCTTGATAGAAAGGTAAATTAAGAATACTCTTGACAAAAAAAATATATACGGTTAATTAACTTGACAACAATGTAATGTTTTACTATTTTTATGGGAATGACCACCAATAAAAGCCACACATAACTTATTAAAAACAAGTCATGTTGATATCAAATCTCTAGGTATCAACAAGTTTAGTAAATGAAGCTATAGAAATTGTATCAAAGCATTATATAGTGTGTGTGTGTGTGTGTGTGTGTGTGTGTGTGTGTGTGTGTGTGTGTGTGTGTGTGTGTGTATGTATGTATATGTATATATATATATATAAAGAGAGAGAGAGGAATCAAAACCACCAAAAAGACCTGTATATGTTGTTATTCAGTTTGATAACTATGTCATACCAACATAGGATAAAAACTTTTATTCCACCAATAATAGGGGAAAATCAAAGAAAATTATGTCTCAAGACTTGGACAATGATTATACATAAAGAACAAGAATTTATGCTAAAAATATTATGATTAATATTGGTACAATTGAATGATAAGATCTCACATTCATTGTCATATCTAGAATAAAAGCTCAAAATAATATATATATGTCACCACCATTCTCTTTTCATCAATATGCAAGAATAAATGATAATGCAAATGTCATTATCAATAAAAAAGAAGAAAGATAACTATGAGAAAAAGAAATCAAATGCTAGTTGCAAGCTTAATACAGTGGTAAGGGCTTTGGCCTCTCTTTGATAGGTCCAAGGTTCAAACCCCACTCGGTATGAGGGGACCGATACCCCTCACATAAACTTGTGTAAACTCGTTGAAAAAAAGAAATCAAATTTTTGCATTCCATAATCATGCAAGATGGTAAACAATATTAAAGTAAGTGGTAACAATAAGCAAAAGGCAATACAATATTCCATTTATAAGTTATATTTTTTCCAATCCATAAACTATTTTTCAATGAATTTACATAGGTTTTTATAAGGGGTCATGGTCCCCTCATACTGAGTGGGGTTTGAAACTTAGACCTCTAAAAGAGAGGTCAAATCCCTTACCATTGTAGTAAGCTTGCAACTTCAATCCATAAACTAATTAAAACTATTATTTCTTACAAATATAATTTATTTTGGGTTAGATAATATACTTTTACAAAATTGACTTTTAATCTCAATGTAAGTAAATGAATCAAAAGAATATACAATGCCAAAATTGTAATAAAATTTCTTCCTTTCCATGAAATAATCATATTTCTTCTTTATTTTTATAGGTGTAGTTTATTTAAGACTATAATTTATAGTCATACAATTTAAATAAATGGATATAAAAATATACAATGCTATAAATAAAATAAATATTTCATCCAACGAATCCAAGGGCCTATACTCTGCATTGACTCTTGTTTTGAGGTCCAACTTATGTCTCTCATCTTTACAAAAGTGATTTTTGCCTTTCATTTTACTTCTAGGAAAATTATAGAAGCTTCTAGAATACATTTAGTAGGAGCTCCAATGGTTTTGTAGGGCATTGGCATTACTGTTTTTAAAATTTTGAAGCGGTACCTATACTTAAGGGGATTGAGCTTTTTATAGCAATAGAAAAGGTTTTTTAGAATGATTCCTAGAGGGTTGGGTTTGGATGAGTTGCTTTTGAGTTTTTTGGATTCGAACCCCCACTCTATGGACTATCTAGTTGCAAATCTATGGTGATAGCAGATCGAAATGTGGAGCTTTGGATCAATGACCATGTGGGTGCAACATTAAGGGAGAAAGAGAGATCTATCCCTTTCATGGTTTTGGTCGATGACAAGTTTCCTACATCTTCTAGCAACTTGTCCCTCTGCATGGCCTAAGAATTTTCCATCACCAAAAAATAAGCATTGTTATTTGTTGAATAACAAACTAGATATCTAAAAATACTACACAATGATTTGAACCATGGACCACAACAATTTTTCATTGCTTTGTATATTTGGTGACTTTTGTTATGGCAAGAAGGGTTATTTCTTCTCATTTCCTTCCTTATATACCTTTAATTTTAGGTTCCTCTTTGCCTTTGGTGTTGGATTAGGTGGGCATCAACCTTTTCAATAGTAAGTTACCTCCAAAAGTAAACTCTAGTTTTGTTGGCTCTAGTCTCTTGCAACCTATTTATTATTTTAAATCTAATGCCTTTGTTCCTAGTTTGGGATCTACACCAATGGTTTAAGTGCCCCTAAAAAAATTTCTACATTCTATTGCTATCATATTTGATTATGCCTTGGTTGGAAGGTTCATCAAAAATTTGCCAAGCCCAACTACTCTAAAAAAGTAAATATCTACAACCTAGGGATCTAAGGTCTCCACTTATGAAAGCTTGATCTATAGAAGAGGATACTTTATTGTCATCATAAAATCCAAAGAAGAAAGTGATGTTATATTTCAAGGAGGGTCATGGTTTATGGGATCAATTACCTTATTTTTAAGCTCCTAGATAGCCCACTTTGACCCTCAAGTAGATGTGCATGAGGTATGAGGAAGTTCCTGTTTGGGTAAGATTGATCTTTCTTCCTCTCCATATTTGGAATAGATCCTCTCTAAAGCTCATTGTAAATAAGATCGACTAGTTTATTGATTGTATTCCTCCCAAATATCTGAATTCTTCTTATGCTCACATTTTTTTTCAAGTTAATCTAAAAAATAGCTTACTTGAAGCTATTAGGATTAAGGGTATGGATTGGATCCACACACAAGTTGTAGATTTTGAGAATTTACATGTCAAATGCCTATCTTGTCATGAGTATGGCCACTTTGCTAGAGATTGCTCACTTAATCAGAAACCATAGAATAAGAAGGATCAAACTAACAATGAAGGCTCTCAGCAAGCACACACCAAGAAGAGGAATAGAAGAAGTAGAAGATAAAACCCAAACTTTCTAACTCCAAAACCCTTGAGACTTCTAATAGGTATGATGCTCTAAACTAATATTAGAAAAAATATCTCCAATTTAACTCTAAACACAAAGAAAAAATCATTAAAAAACCTCTATTAATGTAGAATTGGTAGATCATGCTCTACAAGAAAGGATGAATGAAGAACTTATAGAGGAAATCGCTAAAGAAAGTTAGATTGAACTAGGGGAAGATATCATACTTCTTGGCTCCTACCCTAATCCTATTATAACATGATCCTCTTCTAAGTCGGGTAGGAAATCTAACCAAGAAATAATAATTGAAGAAGCAAAGAAAATTGTTGCAACTAAGACTCAAGCTACACTGGAGGGTCTCTCCAAAGGGAAGAAACCCATCAAAAAATGATAATACTCTCATGGAATTATAGAGGCCTAGGTGGGGCCCTTAAGAAAACCTACCTCAAGGGTTTGATAAAGGACTCTTTCCCTTGTTTAATATGAATTCAAGAAACAAATTTAGATTAAAAATGTACCTTTGAAGCATGAATATCTATTAGAGCAGCTCTAAAATAGATGTTATATATGCCAAAGTAGCCTCTGATGATATTCTTAGAACATCGAACAAAATAATTTTATTTTAAATAGGTGGTAATCAAAGTGAACACTTCTCTTATTTTTTATGCTAGAAATTTTTCTTTCACCTATTAGAATGTGTATGCCCCTAACTCCCCAATTGCCAAGAAGCAATGTTGGCTTTCAAATATTTTTTGCATTGAAGAAAGTAAGCCAATCAATTTGATCATTGTTGGAGATTTTAATTTGTTTTTCCCTTATGAAAAAAGAGGTAGATCCAATATTAGAGATCCTTAAAAGGAGTATATAGAAGGTCTTATTTCTCTTGATGGTATTCAATACATCAAGCCTCCTAAAGGTCTCTATACTTGGACTAAACGAAGAGTTGGAAATTATTTTTTTGCCAAAATAATTGATAGATTCTTGGTCCAGGAAGATGTTCTCACATGCTTTCCTTCAATAACCAATAAAATCATCCAAAGCATGATCTCTGATCATTAGCATATCCTTTTAGATAGTGGTAAAAATTTTAGGTCTCATTCCATTGAAATATAACCTATATTGGGTTAACTTGAATGGATTTTGAAAGGAAGTTGAGTGTAGTTGGAAAGCTTGGTGTTTGTCCTACAATGCTTAAGATAAATGAAAGAACAAAATTTCTAGACTAAAAGCTCATCTTAGAAGCTAGATCAAATTGCATTATAATATTGAAAAATCTAAGCAACTCCTCTTTCTTAAGCTGGGAAAATTAGAAGATATTTCAAAGCTACACGTCCCAATAAAACACTAAAATCTGAGAAAGATTCCATTCTCTCCCAGCTTCATGTGAAAGCTAGGCAAGAAGAACAATTTTGGGGACTCAAATCTTGCATAACTTGGCTATGGAAAAGAGACTCCAACACTATATTTTTTCATCTTAAGGCTCATTAGAGATATCAAAGGAATATGATTCATGAAATCCAACTAGAAAATTGTGGCAAGGTCTCCATTTTTTTTGGATATCAAAGAAGTTGCATTTAACCACTATGAATTAAGATTGTTGCTAGGGTTAAGGATATTGCTCATATCCAATTTGTTGATGATACTATAATTATGGGGAAAGTATCCAAGATAAATTTCAAAATGATTAAAGGATGTTGAGACCTCTTTCTTAATACCTCTAAAGCCACTACTAGTTTTAAGAAGTGTAAGTTTTATACTATCAACACTTTACCGGTTGAAATTAGGATATTTACTCAAATCCTTCAGTTTTTTCATGGTGGAATTAACCCCTTCAAATATTTAGGGGTACCTATGAATTTCAAGCTAAAGAGTTCTGATTACTGGTCTAATTTGATAGAAAAAATTGTCAGGAGAATATTAACTTATAGCAATGGGTGGCTTAATCTTAGTAGTAGATTGGTTTTGAATAAATCTGTAATTTCAAGCTTACCTATCTACTAGCTTATTGTTAGAAACTACTTTGATGATTTTTAATTATGAAATTATGGATATTTAAATGCATTAAATGCCCATTTTTGGCATAACAAACCTCTAACTAAACTTATAACTACCCTTGTATTCTAGCAGATGCATGATCCTTGTGATGCGTGGTTAAACCACTTTCATGTCACATGGGCTATGATGTAATAATTCCTAACATACCTCCCTTATTACATCATACTTTTAGCTTTAGCTTAGACTCTTGCTCTTGGATATAGCTCTAGATTGAGCTCTTGGCTTCTAAATCTAGCTCTTGGTTTTAGACATGAAAGAAAATAAGCTTTACAGTGATGTTGGATTCTCTAGATTAGAGAGAGAAATTCCCCTCCTTAATGTATATCTTATACTATAATACTTAGAAGTGTCGGGTTCCACTGATCATGCACTCCAAAAACACACTTATTACAAATACTTATTCAATATCTAATACTTATAAATTCAATGCATGAAATATGTGCCTCCTTCAATGTCTTCATATGAAGGATGTGCTACCATGCATCTTGTGTCAACCATTGAATTTATTGGTCACCAATATTTGTATTGTGTTACCATGTATTTTATGATGACCTATCTCTATTTCATGTTTTGATCATCACTTAATGTAGTGAGACCGATCAAATTCTTCTTCTTCTTCTTCTTTTTCCTAACATTATTCATCTAAAGATGTCATTTATGGAAAGAGATGTATTCATGCTTTATTTAGTGTATTATTGATGATTGAATCTTAAATTCCTGATGCATTGATTCATCATTCTCTTTGCTAGCTTCTACTTAAAATTCTTCTATAGATGGAGAATAATAACATTCAAAATGCACATCTTCAGTGCTTGAATCTCCTTTATTTGAAGTTGCAAAGTCTGATCATTTGTCTTGTTCTCCTATTGGTTCACTATAGGTTTGGAGTGATCAAATAGACTTTTGATGTCCTTGGATGCATTATTTACTATATAACTAGAATAATTTATATGAAAATAATTTTTCTAATATATCATATGTTTGGTTGTTTTGGAGTCATACCAAACATTATTATGCTGACTTGGCTAAACTTGTGCAAAAAATACATGCTTCGTAACCTTTTTCTTCTTCTTTAAATTGGTTCTCTTCTGCTACATTAGTTTACCATACTCTTTTCCAAATTTTATTTTGCTTATCTGATGATGACTTGTCTAGTTGTTGATGCATCTATCATGAAGGTGATCCATTTATGAATGGATTATGTGAATATTACTTCACTATGTGGCCACTTTTACCACAAAGTTCGCATCTTTTATGTGTGAAAATTATTTTTGTTGCTAATATCCTTGCATGTGAGAATCATTTCTTTGTTTTTGATATCCTTACATGTGATAATTAGTTCTCTATTTTTGAAAGTGTTGTTGAGATCTTATGCCTTTTTTGAATGGTTGTTTCCCTTTTTTATTTGTAAGAAAGTACTTGTTCTTCTTCTCTTGTTGCATGTGAGCCCTCTACTTCTTGAAGTAGGTTCACCATATTTTCAAATGTTAGTGTTTTCTCAATGATTTTTAATGTTATCACAAATGCATTATATTGATAAGGGATAGTTCTTTAAATTATAGGTACAAATGTCTCATCAGATACCGTTTTTCCCAATGCTTGTAGTGATTGAGTAATTCTCCTCATGAAAGATTAGTCTTTATCCACTCTTCATATTCAAGTAGTGCATCTGACTTTGTAGAAATAAAATTTGATTTTGGTTCCTTGCCTTGAATATTGTCTAAAGTTTCTCCCATACATCTTTGGTTGTGGTAGAATCTTGAATGTATGGTTGTATTTATTTTGCTACTCCAAACATGATGATCAATATATCTACCTTGTTAAAGTTGGTATGTTTGTATCCTTCTATATTTGAATGGGTGATGGTACCATCCACAACTTCCCATACTTCTTCAAACTCCAGTTGTGTTCTAATTTTGGTCTTCCATGCAACCTAATTATTCTCCCTCAATAGTTGGGAATCAGGCAACAGGAACTACGGTGCTCCACTAGCCATATAATTTTTTCACAAAATTTTAAAAAAATTCTCTCATGGAATCAATCTCAAAAAATGCTTTCCAACCAGTATATATAAGGTTACACTCATGTCTTGATCGATGCCTTGAATTACAAGAAAATAATGTCTCATCAGGAAAAAATAATAATTAGAGGGGATATTTTTTGGAATATTTTGATTTTTTTAAATTCTATATGCTTCTTCTTTTTACTTGCGTTAGCCAAAAGGAGTGAGTTTGCTTTTGTAGGATATAATAAGCCTATCCACAAGTTGTATGGGATAATTAAATAGACCTTTTGGTAATAAAAATATTTGTACCTCATGTTCCTTTACTTTTTGTATTCTCAACTTCTGGTTCCCTGACCTTAGTGAACAGTAAATGTTCTACACATTCTTGTATAAAAATTTTTATAGATGAAAATGATTTGAATTGGTTTGAAGTATTCCATTTGAATTTTAATGATAATCCAAGTTGTCAGTTGGCCTTTGGGTAGGATGTATGATGGAATAATTTTATATCTATATTAGCTATGTTATTTTATCGATTATACTAGCTAAGTCATGCCAGAACAAAGTGTTATACAATTAGTTTTTTTCTACTTTGAGTGTGTTGATTTGTTGACGAATTGACTTGAGTGTCTCAAGCTGTTATCATTTATACTTGTTAAACTTGATTCTATATGCCCTCAAATACTTGTAAGGATATTCAAGTGTTTTTTAAGTGTCTTGCTCTTTGAAAAAACATCTGAGTTTTCAGGTAGTGATTTATTTAGGCTCGTGTGTCATCAAGAATGATGTCTAATACATGGTTTTTAGTATACCCTTTTAGCGTTTGATTGATCAAGATGTCCAGGCTTCTTGATGTGACCTCCCTTTAGTATTTTTCTTCAAGGAAGTTGACAACATTTGTGAATGGAGCAACACCTTCCTTGGTGAGAAATTTTATGCTTATGATATTTGATCAGTCATTAAAATGAAGCAACATTTTGCTTTTCTTATATGGTTAAGATATCTTGGAGATAAAATCGTCTAGCCTTATTATCTTATTTTTGGTTGAGACTTGCTTGAATATTTTATGTTGGAAAATGGGGTTCCTAGGAAGAAAGACATTTTAACCGAATGTTGATTTGTTCTTGTAAATTAAACTACCCTATATTGCATGAAACAAGTGAAAAATATTGTTGGTGCTTCTAGTTTTATCTACGTATGTGAAACTCATTCATCAAGAATGTATTATTTTGGCATGAGATATGTTCTACAACTAATACAAAAATATTCATGGTCAACCTAATTCGACCAGATCTTATTTCTATTGCTTCATGCATGGCTCATATTACATTCTTTTAAAATATTCATTTTCTTGTTAGCTCCTCATGTTCTTTTGAGAATGTCCTATAAATATGATCTCAAAATATTCATTGGAAAGCCTTCGTTAGTGTCTAGGTGTCTATATTTTGAGTCTTCCATAGAATTTCTTCATGGAGAATATGGTTACCTCTCTTCTTGAGGTTAACCTAATCAATCTTTGATAGGGTTGTTTACCCTTGAAACCTCTTTTCAATAGAGTGCTTCCTAAGTTTCTTTGGATAAAAGCAAGAAAAGGATCTAAAGGAGAGATGGATCTTCCTTCTACCTACTCTAATACCAAATTTTAGAAATTGCTTCAATGATTTACAGTATGAAATGTTAGATGTTTAAATATTTAGTGCAAACCAAAAATGAACAACACCAATACAAAGATGAAAACACAAAAGCACAATAACACCACATAATGCACAAAATGAATAATCTTTTATGATATGGACATATCTCCGAGTTGTATAATGAAAGTGCCCCAATATGGGGGTTGTAAATGCTTTTGATACAAATATTATGCATAATAGGGTTTTGAAACCCTATTTCAATAAACATATGGTGTCTTCTAGTTCGTCCTTGATCCAAACAAGAGTGTGGGTGGGCTTGTGTATCCCTATGGGACCACCCTAGCTGCAACAGCTTCCAAAAATGATATTCCTACACCTGCAAACATAAAACAACATAAAATGGAATAAAAGCATCTACGGGGGCTCCACTGTGTGAGACCCTCTAAAAGATAAAACCTATAAAACCTTGGATTCTGTAATAATGAACTGTAAATAGAAATGCAAGAAACATAAATGTATGATGCAACAAATATCTTACCTTGTCAATGATGATTAATGCTCATATTTTTATTGTCAATGGTCACACGAACGCCTAAAAGAATCTGAGGGCTTACAGACTACAAATCTATTGCAGGAAACATCCATAGGCATTTGATGGTTGTGAATGCCTAGCAATATTCTAAAAATTCTTAGCAATGTTCTACGAACTCTAGGAAGCATTCGGGGGTGGATGAGGATGAAGTAGAACCAGATCTAGTTCGCAAGGGTTCGATGATGATGAAAACAAATGATGCGATGACGATAATGAAGGATGAGGATGATAGCAAAATGGCTACAACATATGTTCAAATTCAGGACCTTGATTCATCAAAATGAATCACTTTTTATAATCTACCCTTAAACATGTTAGGGTTTTGACGACACAAAATGGGCGATCGAGATTAAAACATGAAGGGTGGAGATTAAGCTTGGGCAAGTGACATGGATTGAGATGGATGGATGGCTGAGATTAAAACATGGTGTATGGCTAGGATTTATTTATATAAACATATATATTTATTAAATATTTATAAATAAAAATATAAAATATTTATATTTATGTATATATTAAATAAACACACACACACATATATATAAATAATGGACAACTATGATTTGGAGGATACAAATGGATGACAAGTGACTAGATTTTGGTTTCTACATTTTGGATGCTCATTTTTGGCATAACAAGCCTCTAACTAAACTTACAACTACCCTTGTCTTCTAGTAGATGCATAGCCCTTATGATGGGTGGTTATACTAGACTCATGTCACATGGGTTATGATGTAATATTTTCTAACACTTATGATTTATCAATCCTCCATGAACTTTACAAAAAAAATAGAAACTTTCTTTAACAAGGAGGAAGGCAATCCCACAAGAAGAAATTCATCTTATTAGATGATGTTAACTAACAAAAGGAAAATATCAAGGGGGATTGGATATCTGATCTAATTATATTATGGGAAATACTCCCAAGGGTAAAATTATATAGAACTTAATAAAAATTCCAATGATATATGAAAATAACTTTATATTCACAAATATGGTGAAGGTAATCATGGCATGCTACTACTCAAAGTTATCCATAAAAAACCAATCATCTCTAAAATTTGGGTATTGATTGTTAAATCGATCTGGATCATTAAGGATAATATCTCTTGTTGCCTAGAAAATGGTAATAATATCAGGTGTTGGGATGAGCCTATTCTTGGTAACAAACCCTTAATTTCTTTCATTTCTAAGAAATTTTCAGTTCATAAGTCAACTTGGGATAAAAAAACTTGCCCATATCATCACTTGGGAAGGAAATTAGACAAAATGGATTCAACTTCATGGGTTAGACATGGAACAACAAAAAAAATGCTCTCAGGTCTAAAAACAATTCACTAGCATTCTTCCCACACATTCCGACAATGAAGACTACTTTCTTTGAGGTAAAGTTAACTATTCAAACAACTATTCAATCAAGGTTGGTGCTTTTCTCCAAAGAAGATAGCCTTTAACTAGAAATTTGAACCATATTTGGGGCTAAAATGCCACCCCAAAAATAAAAGTTTTTCAATGACTAGTTCAACCAAACAAAATGCTAACTAGGGAAATCCTCTCAAAAAGAGGTATATTGGGCTCCCATATTTGTTCTATATGCTTTAAATACTATGAAACTCAAGTCCACCTATTTTTCATATGTGAGGAAGCTGCTACAATCTAGATCTCTCTTGTTTTCAACTTTGGAGCATGCATTAGAATCATATTAAATCTTGAGTTTTGTATTAAAATCTAAAACAAAAAGTACCATAACTCCTTTTAAGACAAGCCTCTCATAAAATTGTTGTGGTCTTAAATTCCTTAGTATTTCATTTGGTATATATGGATGGATAGTAATTATCGAATATTTAAAGATAAATCAACTTAAAGGGTAGTTTTGATATGCAAGATAAATCATGCTATCATGGAAAATGTTAGAGCTCACTTTAAAGCTAAGCAATATCATAGTGCTCTTTCTAGAGTCGAGTTACATATCCTTAAAAAATGGAATCTTCAAGATCTAATTATCACCTCTATTGATAACAACCTAACTCCTCAACTATGTTTTAGTTTTCTAGCTCTATTCTTTGATGGGGCTTCAAAGTTTAACCCTATAATAGTTACTGTTGGAGGAGATTTATGATCAAGACCACACTCTAGGATTATTTATTTTTGCCTAAAATTGGGACAAACTACCAATAATGTAGTTGATTTGATGGGCTAAAAATTTGGTCTCAATCTTGTGACAAGAGAAAACGTCAAAACCCTTTTAGTTTATGGGGACTCTAAGTTGATCATATAGTTTTTTCTAGCAAACAAGAGGTTAAGTCAATTCTTCTTTAGCTATTGCTAAATCAAGTCTATAAGACTAGAAAAGTTTGATTATTTAATTGTCATCACATTCCTAGGAAGCATAACCATCTAGAAGATAAAAAGACCAATAAAGGCTTTATTTTGCATCCTTCTTTAGCTTGCATAAGAAATTTTAAAACCAAGAACTCTGAGAACTTAAGATGTGATCACATAGACTAAGCATGTTGGCTTCATTTGTTCTACGGATTGCTATGGACCAAGGACTTCTTTATTCTAGTTCTGTAGACTTTGATGGAGAAGAGATTTGGTTTTTTATCAACATTCTTGCCCATGTGTGATTCTAGATCTAGCTACATGCATTAAACGAGCATCCTTAGTTTTTCCTATGGTGCTTGTAGAACCTAGCCAACTTGTAATCTCTATATTATATCAAATATTATTAAAAAAATTTCTTTAAAAAAATATTTCATCTATACATTATTTTAATTTTTTGAGTCAAAAGCAAGTGTGAGTTGGGAGCCAACATGAGTTGGGAGCAAGCCTCATATTTTTCTTGTTTTAAAAATAAGTTACATGTATGAGCAAGAAGCAAAGTGAAAGCAAGGAGCAATTGCCACTTCTTGTTCCAAATCTTAGGAGAATATAAAAGACTAAAGTATTAATGTGAAAAAATCTAGTTAACATGGCAAGAAAGTCATTTTTGAAAGTCCTTACTAGAAGTAAGGATGTGCTAGAAGTAAGGATGTCCTAGTTGGAAGTATGGATGTCCTAGTTAGTGATAATAGAAAGAGCAAATCTATGGCAAACCCTATCTAGGTATTACTACACTAGAAGCAATTATCAAGGAAGAGATGATTGAGCATGATATAATGGTTCTTAAAATTAAAGGGTTAATATGTAAGTTCCATGGATACTAGCCAAGTTTTTTGGAGATTCAAAATTGGATTAAGTGGAAGTGGGGATTGAATTCAAATTACTCCATGACTTTTCTTTCGAAAGGATTTATTCTCTTTATCTTCTCCAGTTCAAAAATAAGGGATAAAATAATGCATGGTGGTCCTTAGTTTAGGGGCAAAAATGCATTTTATTTAAGACCATGGTGAGAAGTTTTTTTGTTGATATGGAGACTACTAAAAGGCTTTCGGTGTGGATTAGGCTTCTAGACTTCCTTATCAGCTCATTAATAGGAAGGGTTGAATAATATCAACAATACTCCAGGGAAGTTAATCCAAGAGGTACCAACTACTAAGGAGAGAAGGCATGTTGTATACATCTAAATATGTGTTGTGATAGATATTTTAAAAACTTTATCATAATCCATTAGGGTTAAATATAAATCAAGAGAATGGGATCAACAAGTGGATTACAAAAGCATGATATTTCAATGTCATGAATGTTATGAGACTAGACACATGGAAAGATATTACAAAGTGAAATGATGAAGAAAGAGATGGAAGTTTTTTGGAAGGAGATAAACTTCAATATGAAATAAGGAGATCATATCATAGTAGAAGATAGGTCAAATCAAGGATTTTTCATTCCTAAGAAAGTGGAAAAAAAACCCTCTACATTATCAAATGGTAAAGGCCATTGTAGTTTACTCAAATCAACCATTAAACCAAAAAATAACATAAGGGAAATAATTATAGAGCCATGAGAGGGAGAAGAAGTGGGAAATGGAGGATGTGAGGGTGTGGAAGGGTGAGCTTCTCAGGGGGGAGAGGTTCTCCCTTGTTGTGGAGCTTTGGTATCAGAGCTAGTTTCAATGTGTCGATGGGTTTGGAGCCTACAGGGATTGGGGTGGATGCAAATCCCCCTGATTCTATGGTTCTTGGAAATTTTCTTCTAGAATTCCTATTCATAGATCCTGTCCCAGGTGGGAATTTCTTCCTTTTGTTGGAGTTGGACAAGATTTTGGTTGTTAGCAAGAAATATACAATTTGCAAGAGCATCCCCCAATCTTCAAGTTTTATTATGAGTAGGATCTTGGTTGTTTGTGGTTTAAATGCGGATCTTGTAGTTGTTCTATCTCAAAACATGGATCCTGAGTTCATGTATTATGAGAGGTCCTTGCAAGTATACTCTTTCATAGCCTTTATTCTAGGTGGAAAAAAGTTTCAATTTTTAATTGTTGATGTGAGAGGGATTCTCATTGTTAGGGGTTTTGTTGTTGGTCCTAGATATGTTTGACCTAAGAAAATGGATCCTAAGTTTGTGGATCCTAAGAGGTTCTTGAAGGTATTTCATAATGTGGCCTTTATGCTAGGCAAAAAAAAGTTTTAATTTTTAATTGTTGATGTGAGCATGATTCTAGTTATTAGGGGTTTCGTTGTCGATATTGGAGATGTTTAGCCTAAGAATGTTGATCCTATGTTCATGGGTCCTGAGATGTTCTTGTAGGTAATCCCTTCTATGCCTTTTTTGCTGGGTAGGAATAAGGTTCAAATTTTAAATGCTGATGTGAGCGGGATCCTAGCTATTAATAGTATAGTTGCTGGTCTTGGAGCTAATTTGCATGAGAACGTGGATCTTGTGTTCGTGGGTCCTCAAATGTTCTTGTAGACATTCCCTTTTGAGGCCACTATGCTAGGTGAGAAAAAGTTTTAAATTTAAAATGTTGATGTGAGTAGGAATCCGACTATTAGTGGTCTAGTTGTTGGTCCTAGAGCTTATTTTTCTGAGAACATGAATCCAAGGTTCATGGATCCTACGATGTTCTTGTAGGCAAATCCTTCTATGGCCTTTGTTGAATTTTTTTAAAATTTTAATTATATAAGTGAGCAAGATTCCAACTATTTGGGATCCTTTCTCGACCTATGATCTGGGAAAGAAATATCTTCTTATTTTAAATTCAAATGTGAGTCGATTTCTTGAGAAGCCATGTCCAAAAACTCTTGGAGGTGTTCAGTCTATTGGTATCATGTCTTCCGACTGTGGTATGCTTTCAAATTCCCCTCTTGGAAAGGTGGACCCTATGAACACTTGCATCCTTGAGTCCTTATTTCCAGGGAGTAGTACCAGGGGCTAGGATGACTCCCTATCTCTGGTTGAAGATGCAAATCCACCTTTAGGCCTGCTTGTGTTCCAACTATTTTTTAATCTGGGTATAATTCTTTTGTTACAGCCATGGATTTAAATTTTTCTAAATATATTAGCTTCCAAATCTATTTACCTTTCAGATGTGTTGTGGCTTCGCATCCCCCTCTCGGGAGAAAGAAAAACCTTGGGTTCATGGATCCGGGGATGCTCTAGTAGGGAAACACTGGGTTTATGGATCCAATATTCATGGAGATATTGTTGAGCTACCCTATTTTATGGATATAGAGAAGTACTTGTAGTTTTTACATGGAAGCTTGAATCTGGGGAGGCCAGCGTAGGAATATTTTAAAAATTTTAACTTAATTTTGAGCAAGAATTTGCAACGCTACTAGGAAATCTCTACCCCTTGGGAATGTGTTTCTTGGTTTGGATGGGATAAATTTAAATTTTGATTTAATTTTGAGCAAGATTTTGTTTGTAATCACAAACCCCAAGTTTCTCCTTGAGATTCTTGTCTTGGCTTGGTCTTCTACTGTAATAGCGTTGTTCAAATCTTGGAGGATTCAGCTTTATCTTCAATGCTTTTGTTTTGTTCTCTCTACTTCTAGGATCTTGTTGTTGTCAGATCTTATCTTGTTTTTATTTGGTGCTCTCTTGTGTTTCTTCTACAACCTCCTTTTCAAGGCTCTATTTTTGTTGTAAAAGGTTTGGGGACCCTTGCAAAACCCCTTCTTTGGTTTGTAAAAGGTTCGAGGACCCTTTCAAAACCTCTTCCACCTAATAAAAAATGACATAAGGAATGAGGAAGTACAATGCACAAGTTCAAATTCAAAAGGAGTTAAAGGTGTAAAGGAATATGGGTAGGCAAATTTTAAAGCAAATGAGGTGGAGGTCAAGGTTAATCTAGGTAAATCATCTTCATTTTTCTTAAGTAGCATACATTTTTTCCTTGAAAGTAGTCCAGAGTGTATTCGTTACACTTTAGATTTTAAGAGCAACACAATAAAGAAATACATATGGAGGATATACATAAAAATTTAGGGTTTCTAGGACAGCATAAAAAAGTAATTACTATGGAGGATCATCCTTGTACTTTAGGGTTTCTAGGGAAACATAAAGAAAAAATTATTTATAAGGCTATTCCTTGCATTTTAGATTCTTTAGGGAAGTATAAACCTTTAAAAGATATATCTCATTATCAATAATATAGTAAAATATAAGAGATTGAAGAAGATGAAAGTGTTGGAGAGAATGAAAAAATGAGAGAAAGGTTGTCAAAGCATGAACAAAGAGAAAAAGAAACTCAAAGGGATATCAATTTGGGAAGCCAAATAAAAATATCATAGGTGTTAACAAGTGGAGCTAATTCATCAAATGGTATTAGCTCAACTAGTTAGATTCCTTGACTTTGAAGAAGAAGACCAAGGTTCAAATATTGCCAAATGATACATGCATAATTGCCAAGTTGCTATAATACCACTATGTGGTTATGATGTAACATGGTGGGACTTGTTTTAGTCCCATATAATCCATTGAGAAAAAAATAAGTGGAGCTTAAGCCCACTAATAAAAATAAGAAGTGATGATAAAAATGGTATCATGGAATATTGGGGATATGAATACGACCCTAAAAAAATAGCTATTAAGGAATTGACAAGTTGTTATAGTCCTAAGTTTATTTTAATACAAGAAACAAAATCAAGTAGTAAGGAATGTAAGGATGCTTTTAAAAAGGTTTGAAATATGGGGGATTGTTTAGCAGTTTCTTTTGTAGGAGCTTCCACTAGTAGTGTGACAATATGGTACAAACACAAAAGGGATGGATGATTGTTAGAAGCAAATACTTGGGCTGCTAGACTATTTTGCAAAAAAAAGAAAAACATCAAAGTTGGGGTTATAAATGTATATGCTCCAACTATAGTTAATCCTCACCAAATGTTGAAAGGATCTTAGCATATTTTTGTTAAACACAACGATGATTCATATTTGTGATCTATGGATTCCTAGGGTGACTTCAATATAGTTTTATCTCCTTTGGAAAAAAAGAGTGGTATTCTTGGATGGTCTAAATTGATGCAAGCTTTTACGTCATTTGTCAATTCAAATGGCCTTTGGAATATTATTTCTTCAAGTTTTCAATATACATGGTATACTAGACACATTAGGCAAACTCATCTAGAGAAAGATTGGATAGATTCTTACTATCCAATACATGGTTGCAAACAAAGTATACAATCTCTTTAGATATTTTATTGCAAGTAAGATTATATCTAGACCCATTCTTTTGATTTTTGATTTACTCAATAATCATCATCCAAATCCATTTTGCTGCTAGTCTATGTGGGTCCAAGACTTTGATTTCTTCTAAATGGTTATGTTATAGTGGGATGAAGCAAAATTTGAAAGATAATGTATGTTCAAGTTTGTTCAAAAGATGAATCATCTAAAGGTGCAAATGAAGATTTGGAATGCCAGATATTTTGGTAACATTTTAAAAGAAAATAAGAAAATTGAATCCAAGAACAAAAGTTTACAAGAGATAGTAGAAATCGATAGAATGGATTAGGATTCTCACGTGCAAGAAAACAATTACTTTTTGATATTCATAATGCTTTGAAAAAGGAGTCATATTGTTTCAAAAAATTCAAGAAAAAATGGCTCAATGAAGGAGATGGAAATATCAAAATTTTCATGCTACAACAAAAATATTTTTTCTTTTTGTTGCATAAAAAATATTTTAACTTAGATGGAAAAAATATTGAGAAATAAAATTATAGCATGAAGGAAACAACTTTCAAAAATATTGTATCAGATATTGGGCAAGAGAAGGAGGCACAAGGTAAGCTTTTGAAAAATATTCCATCAATTATCACAAAGGGACAAAATGAAAGCTTGATGAAGAAAATATTTACAGAGGAGCTACATAAAGCAATTTTCTCTTTCCATCCTAACAAGGCACTTGGCCCCAATGGATTTTTTGCAATTTTCTTTCAAAAATTTAGGATTTATAGTTGACAAGGAGGAATATGTTGTTTGTTGACAAAGAGGCTTGGAAAAGGAAGGCTACAATAAGTGATATTGATGCCACTTTTATTACATTGGTTCCCAAGAAAGGCAAGACAAAATATTTTGATAATTTTCATTTAATAAGTCTTTGTAATATGATTTATAAGATCATTTTAAAAATTATGTCAAACAGGTTGAAAAGCATTCTAGATTGTGTTATCTTAGAGGAACAAGGTGGTTTTCTTCATGGTAAACAAATTCTTGGTGGTGTAATCATTACATGAGAGGCCATATATTCTCTTCATTATGTGAAAAAATCATGTATGCTTATGAAATTAGATATGAACAAAGCATATTATAGAGTTTCCTAGAGTTTTCTACATGATTTTCTCAAAAAATTTAGTATTGATCAAAGTTAGTGTTAGTGGATTAAATGTGGTTATAACACTCCAATATATTCTATTTTGATTAATTTTTTTCTTGCTAGTTACTGTAAGTCATCTTGTGGACTTCGCTAAGGTGATCCACTATCTCCTTATCTAATTATTTTTGTAGAGGCATTAGGGAGAGCTTTCACAAAGGTAAAAATAGAAGAAAAAATCAAAGGTATCTAGGTTGCAAAAATGGTCCTTTCAAATCTCATCTCGAATTCGTTGACAATAGTTCTTTTTGGACCATCCCTCAGTCAATGAGGCCACAAAGTTTAAATCAACATTATCATTCTATGGGAAGGCTACTAGACAGTTGGTTAATACTACAAAATCCAGTATTTTCATTAACACTACCCTAAATTCACAATAAATTATTGAAGATATTTTAGAGTTTTAAATTGAAAAATTTCCATTAACCTACTTGGGTATACCTTTGTCTCATAAAGAAAATAAAAAGGATATTTGGGTCTCCTATTTGGATAGAATGAAAGCTTGTTTGACAGGATGGAAATGTGAGTTCTTAACTATGGTGGGAAGGCTACAACTCATAAAAACTACATTGGAATCCATCCCTATTTGTATGATGTCACTTTCAAGATTGCTAAGGTATAACATTAAAATTTGATAAATTTCAAAGACTTTCTTTGGAAAGGATGTGAGGAAAATTTAGGTTTCCTCTTTGTAAGTTGGATAGGGTTTGCAAAGGAAAAAATATTGGAGGGGTAAACTTGTGGAATTACAGACTTATGAGTTTGGCCTTCAGGGCAAAACTTGGGTGGAGATTATTCAGAGATCAAGGAAAGAGTTAGGTAGAAATGTTGCTTCAAAAATATATAAGTTCTCTTGATGCAATGAAATTATTTAGGAAAATAACCCTACACAAAGGATCACCAACATGAAAATTCATATCAAATATTTTTCAATTGATCAAGAAACATATTAGATGGTCAGTCAATAAAGGGAATTATGCATATTTTCTCTAATGATTGGTTGAATCCTTATCCTCTTATATCTTAATCAAAATGATATCCATTGAGTTAGACATGTTTAAATTGTCAAGGTCCAAAGTTAAAAGACTATATTAATGTGAGCAACAACTCTAGATCATGCATTCCTATTAGTAACTTGGTTGAAGGAGAGGAACTCAAACAATTCACATATAAGCTTCAAAATATGCTTCAAGAGTTTTATTTTCCTTTTCTTACACGAAAGGATGAGTTGGTTTGGAAACTATCAAAATATAGTGGATGCTCAGCTAAATTAAGATACCAAGATTGAGTTAGGTAAAAATGTTACTTCAAAAATATATAGGTTCTCTTGATGCAATGAAGTTATTTAGGAAAATAATCCTACCCAAAGGATCACCAACATGGAAATTCATATCAAATATTTTCCAATTGATCAAAAAACATATTAGATGGTTAGTCAATGAAGGGAATTATGCATATGTTGCTTTGGTGCTTGGTTGAAGCCTTTTCCTCTTATCTCTGAATCAAAATGGCAACCATTTAGTCATACATGTCTAACTTGTAAAGGTCCAAAGGTGAAAGACTATATTAATGTGAGCAACAACTCTAGATCATGTATTTCTATTAATAACTTGGTTGAAGGAGAGGAACTCAAACAAATAACAAATAAGCTTCAAAATATGCTTCAAGAGTTTTATTTGCCGATTTTTACACAAAAGGATGAGTTGGTTTGAAAACTACCAAAATATAGTGGATACTCAATCAAATTAAGATATAAGGATTTAGAGCAATCAAGATTTCCTACTCCCAAAATTTTTCCTTAGAAGAATGTTTGGTCATTAAAAGCTCTCCCGAAGACCTCAACATTCCCTTGGAAGAATGTTTGGTCACTAAAAACTCTTCAAAAAACCTCGACATTCCTTTTGTTAGTAGTTCATACTAAAATTCATGCATAAAAAAGTCTACAAGTAAAAAAATATCATGAACCTTTCAAATATGTTTTGTGTAAGAAAATTTTAAAACATCAAACCATTTAACTTTTTCATTGTTTCTTTGCTCACACCATTTAAGATTACCTTTTCAAAAAATGCATCAAAATTATATCCACACTAATACTTGTCCCTGTCGGGACAACAAAGTAGTGTTTAGGGCTTTAAGCTCTCTTTTAGGAGACCCAGGTTCAAATCGCGGGGCACCCAAAAGGGGATAGGAGATAGGTTGGTTGGTAGCAGTTGAGTGCTTGTCGATTGGTAGGCACCCAAAAGAGGATCGGAGATAGGCTAGTTGGTAGTCGATTGGTAGGCACCCAAAAGGGGATAGAGGATAGGCTGGTTAGTAGCAATTGAGTGCTTGTTGATTGATTGGCCGTATTTGATTTCTTGGACTTAGGTCCCCTTGAATAGGGGATAAGGGATAGGCTGGTTGGTAGCGGTTGAGAGTTTATTGATTGGCAGCCCATGTTTGATTTCTTGGACTTAGGTCTCGTTGACTTTGTTGGCTACATGTGTTTGATTTCTTGAACTTAGGTACTGTTAACTTTATTTTATCACTAAAATTTATAATGATAACGTTTGAGTTCAATCATGTGCCCTACACTATAACAGACCAAAATGTTACCTATTTTCTATGTATAAAAAAATAACACTCCATGGTCCAAACGAGAACTTCGGAGAGTCGAAGAGTCAAATATCACGCTAACCAAGTGGTCCAAAAAAAAAATCAAATGTTAAGATTTATAATGATTACATTTGAGTTCAATCGCGTTTCCTACACCCTAACAGGCAAAAGTGTCACCTATTTTCTATGTATTAAAAAATAATACTCTATGGTCCATACGAGAACTTCGGAGAGTCGAAGACTCAAACATCACGCCAGCCAGGTGGCCGGAACAAGAAATCAAATGTTAGGTGGCCGGCCGTCTGCCATAACAAATTGCACGCTACGATTTCAGCCGCTTAATGCCCGCAAGATCACATCCGTCAAATATTAACTAGACGCGAGCTGTATAAGCAACAACCACAGCAAACGTGTTCCAAAAAATTAATTTTCTTTATAAATCAACGACAGGGATTGACACAAACCAATACAATACGGTGGATAAAATTACCAATAATTAGCGACAGATTCGAGAGCGTAAATACCGATTGGTGGAAAAATTGAACGAATTTTATGTGATTTGACGGGAAAAAACGGACGACGGCATGTCCTGTGCAAAACACATGTTTGCCGGACGCCACTATATCTGAAAATAAAAAACGAAGGAATCCAGTTGAAGGTGTTGGCTAGCTCAAGGCAGTAGACTGTGAAATCCGGAGTTCGAATCTCGTCCGGAGCTTCAATTTAAGGTAAGATGCAGGGAATTTGGTGCTTTTTAGAATTTGTATGAATTTGGTGTTTTTTGCAATTTGTTTTTTCCCAGCTGATTGGGGAATGACATGGTTCTGCTTCTGAAAATATTCAAAATCAGCGACAATATCTGAAATTGTTTCGTGCGAATCAGAAATCCATTGTTATTCGGGAATGTTAAAAGTTGAATTTTTGGGGGAATTGGACGGCGATTCCGATATTTTCAGAAGTTTCAGTCTTTTGGCTAGTTATGTGTTTTCAATAATTGAATGCATTTGGTCTATTAGTGTTCCTTGCGAAGAGATGTATAAATATATCTGTTCCTCCGAGGACATGAAGATTTCTTTCGATTTATGTTACATTCAAAGTTCTTGATAGTTTAAGGAATACGTTTGTTTCTGAGGGGAGTGGCCGCAAAATATATTAAATGGGGGCCTGAAATACTTTGAAATTTTGTTTCTGTTGTATAGCTGCGAGATATATCTAGGTCTCGGAGGTTTTCTTCGATTATTTCGTTTGCTTGAAATGTTAAATTGAAGGTTTGGGGAACTTAGACGATTATTTCAAGATTGTATAAAAGTTTCGGCCAATTTTTTTTTGAAAAATTCACGGTATTTGTTTTATTCGTCTACTTGGTGAAGAGCTTTTCAAGGACTTGAAGAACAAGTTCGAATTAATGTGACCTAAAAAAATTAGGGAGTTCGTTGATTTCTAAGGGAAGCTATAAAAAATTTAGTTTTTATAAGTAATTTGCATGTCTGTAAGTTTTTTGTCAGCTGCTTGGGTGGTAAGAATTAGAAGCTTTTCAGTAATTTCGGCGTAATTTCACTGCCTTTAGAATTTTCATTCAATGTTAATCGTTGAATATTTGAAAGAATATGTTCATTTGCTTGTTTTGGCGAAGAAGTTTATCAAAGATTTGAAAAATGCCTTTGATTTCGTGTTGTATTAACAATCAATAGCGGTACAGAGAATTTCTTACTTTATGGGGAATTGCCTGCAAATTGAATAAGCAATTCTTAAGCCTTTACTAAGATACGGAAATTTCTAGTTATTTGTATTTAAGATTCAAACATAAAGGAATTGGAAGGTGACTTATGATGAGGATTTATTTCCATATTACTGAGGGTATTTGGCTATGCATTTCAATACTCTTAAGGTTCTTTAAATCTTGAATAATTAAGTTTGAGAAAAGAAAAATCACTAGTTGTGTTTTATTTTTGTGACAGGTGGAGTTGATCTCTGCTATTTGTGAAATATGGAATTTTTCTTCGGAGGTAAAAATGGAGACAATGGACGTACCGAGAGCATTTTTGGTCAAGAAGCGGAGAAATGTCCGTTTTTGAGGAATATTATTGAGCCCACAAGCTTTAGCTTCTCACCTTCACCAAAGTTTCCTGCAGCTGTAAGAAGTCATGCTAAGGTACACTAACTTTTGTTTTTTTAGGTTTTGAACTTTTAAGCATATATTTTGCAAATAGTACATTGCATGGAACCAAATATAACAAACAGATTTTCCCTTTACGGACATGACTCTTCAATAGACATGGATTTTTTACTGAGATGTGCTAATCAATATAAATTGGGAGAGATCATAATCCAGGAAAATTGTACCTAATCGTTTGTTCAACTTTCTGTTGTATCGTTCTCTGAATCTCAAATGAAATTTGAAGCCCATTTTCATTTCTGTTGTATCGTCCACTGAATCTCATATGAAATTTGAAGCCCATTTTCCAGATGTGAAAGATGCCGTAAGCTTTTGATTTCTAGACATGAAATACTATGGCAAAGTGAGAAGTTGGTCATTGTTGATTAAGATTGCATGCTATTGAGATTAAGTTTTGGCGAGTTTATTTTCTTTCAGTTTCAACTTTCCTTTGAATTTCATGATATCATATGTGTAGCTTTCTCTATCATTAATTGTTTCTTCTTGAAGCTACAAAATATCTACTTTTATGTTCCTTCCATGTGTGTAAAAGTTGTCTATGTTTATGCACACAAACAACTGCATGAGTGTGTATAAACTGTCATCACAGGTCATTGTGATTATTCAAGGAGCACCTTGCTCTACCTGATTTAAGTGTGAACCTGACCGTTTATTGTCTTGCTTTCTTAACAAACATGTTATATTCTTATGGTACTACTCATGATGTTTATATAGGTTGAGGGCCTTACCTTTGGACAATTTTTATAATGTAATTGAAGTTTTAATATATTCAGTTTTGCAATGCTTATGAAACCATAAATTGCCACTTTATTTTCAAATTCGTATTAAGCAAAATCAGATTTCATGCTTTTATTTCGACAAGATGTATGGCTTAACCATGTGGTAACGTACCCTACCCTGAAAGAAAATCATTGGTTCTTCTTCATCTTCATTTTCTACATTGAGTTATTTTTTGGATGCATTGTATTAGGAGATCTTGTGGTGGTGGTTCCCTGTTGTTATTGCAATGGACATCATGTTTCTCAAGCATTACTAATTAGTAATGCTAATATTAATTTACTATTTCTGTGCAGATAAAAGAAACAAGAGGTCCAATTTTCGAGGATGGACCCAATTTTGAGATGGCTTTCAGGCTGTTTCATGGCCGTGATGGAGTCATTCCACTTCTTGGAAGATCATCAGTTTTGAAGCATTCTGAGACTGAGGCTGTAGATTCTGCACCAAGTGCCTGTTTCCATCCTTTGGCAGCGCCTGCAGCAACTATTAGCCTTTCAGCTTTTGGACCAGGTGGACCATTTAGCTTTGGCAACTTTATGGGGAAGGGGAAAGGTCCTAAAGACAACAAAAAAAAAGCAGATTCAAAGCAAAATTCCAAGTCAAGTTCCTCCCATGAGGTAAGCATGTCATCTTATTAAGTGAAGTTCTTTGTTTGGATCCACATTTAAGTGTTACTTTCAAATTTAATTTTCTATCACTGTTTTTAGTTATTACTTTCCTGTGTTATATTTTGATATGTACCTGCAGTGAAATCATAATAGCAGCATGCAATTACTGGAATGCAAACAGCAGAAAGCACAGACTTAAGAGCAAATGAGAGAAGATAGCCACCAAAACTGATACTTACACTCTATATTCGGAATGTATTAAATAGATGTACAAGGATAAAGATCTGCTTGCTGGATAAGGCACCAAAGTACATGCACAAGATATTAATTGGAAAGTTATAATTAAAAAGAGAGAGTTTGAACTAGAAAGGTGCTGATTTACATGGATAGGAAATATGCTACAAAGTAGAAAAAATTCTAATATACAACTATAAAAGTGAACCATTCTGATCTCATCATTTCCTCCCTGGTTATTGAAAGTTGTACCCAATTTCTGCTACAGGTGAGGAATTCGAACATCAAGAAAAATATCATCCACCAAAGGGTGCTGAAAATTGGGAATCAGATCTTTAGAATGAGGGATAGGAATCTTCTCTTCCCAGTGACATGGCTCTGAGACCTATGCTTGTCCAACTGAGGGAAACATGGTCACCAACTTAGAAAAAGGTGAGGTACTTGAAATTTGTCTCAAAGTGCATTGAATGTGATTTGTGGATGCTGAGGAATAACCTGAACTTTGGTGTGAAGCTTTTCCAAATTCTATACAAAGGAAGAAGCTTTGGATTGCTCCTTTTGTTTGTGGGTCAAATGTGGAGTTGGAAGGCCTTCTAGAATCAGGGCCAAGGGTTCAAAGCCATCACAGGCTTGTTGGCCTCCCTACTTAGGAACTGCATCAATGGCATACTGAGAAGCGTTTGTCTCAAGGATGAACGGTTGTTGTAGGTGAGGGGGATCAAGCATAGAAGCAATGCAACAAGCATCTTCTTGAAGGGTACAAAGAGTAAGAAATTTGTGCAAATTGACTTGTTTCATTGCAGGTCTACCAAAAGTAAAGGAACAGAAGAAGTGAATTTATACACTTTATCATTCT
This sequence comes from Wollemia nobilis, assembly GCA_028583015.1. Taxonomy (NCBI): domain Eukaryota; kingdom Viridiplantae; phylum Streptophyta; class Pinopsida; order Araucariales; family Araucariaceae; genus Wollemia; species Wollemia nobilis. The sequence goes on from JAQPPZ010001925.1 coordinate 11,537,652, forward strand.
TGTGTAACAAGTAGGTCTTGTGAAACCCATAAAAACAACCTTGCAATCATATTGATATGGTGCTCCAAGTGGCAAACTGCAGGAGTCCAATGGAGAGACATTGTATACCACTATGTCCTGGAAAGGCTCAATGGAAAATGTCATAGAATGCTGCGAGTGACAAAAGTAGGATGCTGTTCCTTCTTGATCCATCCCAACGGATATGGGAATGGATGCTTTGTAGTTGGTAAACAAAGGTCATCCACCATTTTTTCTGAAATCAGATTCTCTTGACTGACATTGGCAATGACCAGTTCCACCAATTTGTCCTTTGATTTGACAATTTTGTGTCAACAAAGCTTTCCAATTTTTTTTGCATCATAATTATTCACCGTGAGAACAAGTTGAGGATTTAAGTGTTGGAATGGGTTTTACCTCAATCCTTGGATCTTTATGCTGCAGTTGCGATTGTGACTACAACTCAGCTAGAAGGGATTTGGCATTTGGTTGCAAGACATGACATTCTATGGTAGAATGCCTGTCCTGTTGCCAAAAGCCTTAGTGACGCCACGTTGATAAGAATTTTCATTCTTAGATAGGGTGGCAGGGTTTGAGAAGCTGGCTGAAGTAGAAGTGCTCTTTTCATAAAAGGCAAAAAAATCATTCATGTTCTTCCACTTTAAAGTAGGTTGGTAAGCATGCTCCAAGGATGTAATGGTGATAAGCTCTATCTCCTCTCGATGATAAGAAAACAATCCAGAGACAAATTTGATGCCAAGGATATCATCAGGTTCAACCCCATCCAACTTGGTAGAGAGTTGATTGAACTCCTCAATGTATTGCTCAAGTAATTGGCCAGATTTATGATGAAGATGAAGCCAAAACAATCAATAACTCCTCTATATATCCAAGGGGATAAAAGGGTGCCCAAAAAGTGGGTTGGAACTCTTTCCACATTGCAATTTCTTGTTGCTTAGTTGCTTCTATAAGCTTGATGTGGGATTGCCATCAAGTGAGGGCTTGACTATTCATATGAACTTTAGCCACCATGATCTTTGGTGCCTTTGTGAGTTGGGGTTGCGTCTTGAAGTACGCCTTTATATTGCAAATCCCAACACCCACTTTGTCTCCATTGAAATGAAGAATGTGTATCCTGGTGTCCAACTTGAAGGTAGGTTGCGTAATTGAGATTGCATGTCCCGTGAGAAGTTGGAACATATTTGCAATTTGATCTATGAGTTTTAGGTGAAATGTGTTTTGGTGCTGTTGCTGGTCGTTCAACTCTTGGGTCGAAATTTGAATTAAATCAGAGTTGGGTGTAGAGTTGCTTGAACTAGGCATCACAATATTTATTTTCTTTTTATTTTTATTTTTTTGTGTTTTTTTATAATTAAATGTACTACCACAAAGGCTAGAAAAAGAAAAGACCCCCAAACAAGCAGTAGTTTGCTTGAATCAAATGGAAGAAAATGTCCTCTACTTGGCTAATCCACTTTTTGAATGGCAAGGAAGCCATTGTTGCTGCCGCAGGTGTCAAATCTGGAACAGCAAACTAACGGCTGTTCAGTATGACAAACCAGATTTCATGCAGTTTTTCTTTCCCATGAAGGAAGACCAGCGAAAGGGAGAATGCTGATTTGCAGGGAAAAAGACAACAGCTTAGGGTAGCAAATGCAGAAGCCGTAAACTGAACAGCACGGCAGGGGGTTACAACCAATCTCAACTTGAAGCTGAGCAAAATGATACTCAGCAAGGACAAGCGAGCAAGGATGTATTTGGAGACCTCAATGAGGGTTTGATACCAAATGATATGTACCTGCACTGAAATTATAATAGCAGCATGCACTTACTGGAATGAAAACAGCAAAAAATACAGACTGCAGAGCAAAGGAGAGAAGATAGTCATCAAAGTTGGTCTTTTATGTTCTATATTGGAATGTATTAAATAGACGTACAAGGATTGTTAGAGTTATTTAGTTCATAATTTTTCATCTAGACCATAAACTTAGGCATATTTGACTTAGTCTTATTCATGCTTTAGCGTTGTATTAATGACTTAAAGTATGTTTAAGTCATTTTAGGGTTTATGCATCTAGGGTTCATGCACTTATGGTTTTCTTCATTTTAATCATCCAATAAGTATTTTTTTTTTCAAGTTCTTTTGTGTTCTTGGTTTCTTTGTGTGTTCTGTTTTTTTTGTAATATGGTATCAGAGCCACGATGAGGGGAAGTTGAAGCAGGTGAAGGCCTAGGGACTGCATAGATCAGTGATGGATGAGGTACTGCTTTTTGATACACATGAGAAACCGAAAGGGCTTTTGGGCAAAGAAAGCTAAGTATAATTTGTTTTTAGGTTTTTTAAGCCAATTTTATTTATTTTTTTAAAGAGAGATGCTAGGTTCATATTTTTGGTCTTAAAAGACGGGTTAAGTTCTTTTCGTCCGATTTAAAGCTAGGTTTGGTTTTTTGAAAATAGAAAAAAAAACAAAGGAGGAGAAGAACAAAGTTCTCTACTGCCTTTTTCAACAGATCTGAAGCAGATCTAAGCATTTTGACCGAAGCTTAAAAACTCTCAGATCTGCTGAAAAACGCTTAGATCTGCTTAAAAAGATAGTAAAGAAATCTGTTTTTTCCTTTTATCTCTATAATCTTCAGTTTAGGGGAGGAAAAACACAACTTTCTTGGCTGTAAGTCTCTATTTCAGTTGTAGATTTTATTTTCAGCGACATATAGGCTGAATTTTTTGTGCTCTAATGGCTAGTTTGTCTAACATTATGTTAGAGGGTAACCAAAAATTTTCTGGGAAGAATTATAGTACTTGGAAATAGTGTATGTTGGCCATTTTTTAGTACAAGTGTTTGGATCAGCTTGTGTTGGGCAAAGAAACATGACCAACAATAGCTGGAAATGATCAAACCAAGTTTGATGAGCGAAATAGAGAAGCTGTGATGCTAATAAAGCTTTCAGTGACTGATGAAATGCTTCCCAAAGTGCAGACTGGGGGTGATGTTGCAACTATTTGGAAGCGACTGAAGGATTTACATGAAACTTCAAATAAAAGTATGAGGGTTCAAAAATGGCTTTGTCAGCCAACTTCAAGGGCAAAGGCAAGTTTGCTAAGAATCATGAGGGCAGCAAGACAGATCTTTTAAGTGTCATTATTGTGGAAAAATGGGCCATAAGAAAAAGTTTTGCAGGAAAAGGTTATATGATGAGAAGAATAACCAAGGGCCAAAGAAGCAGGCCAATGTTGCAGAACATAAGGAAGAGGAAGACCTCTTTGTGTTTATGGCACATGATAAAGCAGACAATGTGAAAACATCTGCTTGGTATATAGATTCGGGTGCATCTCGTCATTTTACCAATAGGAGAGATTGGTATATTAGTTATGCTGCTAATGAATCTTCTAATGACTCTGTGGTGTTTGGTGGTGGGGAGGAATACAGGGTAGAAGGCAAAGGTAATGTGCAGATAATCCTATCAAGTAAAAAGATGGTATTTCTTAATGTTCACTATGTTCTAGGAATGGATAAGAATCTACTTTCTGTTAGTGAAATTATGAAGCACAACCCCCACTTACATGTGATTTTCAGCAATCACAAATGCTACTTTGTGGATAAGGTCAGTAAGAAGACAATCGCTCTTGGTATTGAAGAGCATGGGATTTTCAGGTTGGTTGATGCAAGGGAGGCGAAAGAGTATGCTTTGATGGCCAAGAGTGGTCAAAATAGTAGTGAGCTTTGGCATCAAAGGTATGGGCATTTGAATTTGAGATCTCTTTCTTATATGGCTAAAGAAAGTTTGGTTGATGGCCTTCCAGATATACAGAATCAACAAGAAATTTGTGGAGCATGTCAGGCTGGTAAGCAACACAGGACTCCGTTTGAAGAAGGGCAAGCTTGGAGAGCTAAGGAAGTTCTTCAGTTGATCCATGCTGACATTTGTGGGCCTATGAAGACAACATCATTCTCCGGTGCCAGGTATTTTTTGTTGTTTGTAGATGACTTTTCCAGGAAGATGTGGGTGTATTTTTTGAAGTTGAAATCAGATGTGTTTAATGAGTTCAAGAAGTTCAAGGCTTTGGTAGAAAACCAATCCGGGAAGAGCATTAAAGTCCTTCGATCTGATAATGGTGGAGAATTCTGCTCTAAGGATTTTCTTGATTTCTATACTCAAGAAGGCATTCAAAGGCAATATACCACACCCTACACTCCACAACAAAATGGAGTGGTAGAGAGGCGAAATCGTACCATTATGGAGATGGCTAGGTGTATGTTAGAGAACAAGTTTGTTCCTTACAAGTATTGGGCAGAAGCAGTACACACATCAATGTATCTTCTCAACCGGTCTCCAACAAAAGCGGTACACAAGAAGACTCCAGAAGAAGCATGGTCTGGACAAAAACCTCAAGTAAGTCATCTCAAAGTTTTTGGTTCAGTAGTATATGCATGGGTTCCTAAAGAAAAACGAACCAAACTTGATGCAAAATGCCAGAAAATGATGCTCACAGGGTACAGTGACAACCATAAAGCTTATAGGTTGGTTGATGTAAAGACTAACACAGCATGTCTTAGCCATGATGTGGTAGTTGATGAAAATGCAGGGCTGTTCCAAAAGAAATCAGATCTGAAAGTTGCTGAAAATGAAGAGGATATGGCTAGAAAAACAGGTTTAATGGATGGGGCAAGTCAACAAGAGGTAGGAATCACCTCTCAGCATGACTCCCATGAATTTTCCAGCCAAGAAGATGCTAGAAATAGTTCAAATCAGCAGGAAACCAGCGATGTTTTGCAGCCACAGGAGAGAAAGAAAAGACCAAAGTGGTGGTACAACACCTATAATGATGCTCATTGGGATGAGCTGGCTGGTATGAGCCAGGAAGGTAGACCAAAAAGAGATAGGGCATCTGGTTCAGTGAATTATAATGATGATGCTCATTGGGATAAGCTGGCTGGTATAAGTCAGGAAGGTAGACCAAAAAGAGGTAAGGCATCTAGTACGGTGAATTATGCTTTGATGGCTAACCTTCAAAACTCTTTTGAGCCTCAGGATTATGAAGAAGCCAAAGGCAGCCCAGAATGGGAAGAGGCTATGCAAGCCGAACATGAGACTTTGATAAAGAATCAAACATGGGCTCTCACAGAGCTACCTCCAGGGAAGAAACCCATTGGCTGCAAATGGGTCTATAAAGTCAAGTATAAGGCAGATGGGATGCTTGACAAGCATAAAGCAAGGCTGGTTGCAAAGGGCTTTGCTCAAAAGGAAGGGATTGACTATGAGGAGACATTTGCTCCTACTGCAAAAATGGGTACAATCCGCTTGGTTCTAGCCATGGCAGCACAGTTTGGCTGGAAACTACATCAAATGGATGTGAAGAGTGCCTTCCTCAATGGTGATCTAGAGGAAGAAGTATACATGTACCAACCACAGGGATTTCAGGTTCCAGGGAAGGAACATTTGGTATGCAGATTGAAGAAAGCTCTTTATGGGCTGAAGCAGGCTCCCAGGGCATGGTACATCAAAATTGATAGGTATTTGGGAGAACAGGGATTCAGAAGGTGTCCTTCTGACCCCAATCTCTACATCAAAGGCGAGAATGGTGATGTGGTGATTCTAGTGATATATGTTGATGACATCATCATCACCGGTAGCAAGGCAGGAGCAATTGCAAAGGTAAAATCAAAGTTATGTTTAGCCTTTGACATGACAGATTTAGGCCTTCTACATTATTGCTTAGGTGTAGAAGTTTGGCAAACAGATTATCATATTTTTGTTTCACAAACAAAATATGCCAAAAGTTTGTTAGACAAGTTCAGGATGGCAGATTGTAAAATCTCATCTACACCTATGGAGAAAGGGCTGAAACTTTCAGCCAAGACTGATTCAAAGGCAGTCAATGAATCAGTCTACAGGCAACTAGTGGGCAGCTTGATCTATCTTACCGCCACTAGACCTGACTTGAGCTATGCAGTCAGCTATATCTCCCGATTTATGCAAGCTCCAAAAACAGAACACTGGACAGCAGCAAAGAGGGTGCTACGGTATGTAAAGGGAACATTGGACTTTGGCATTCTATATGGGAAAAGCAAGGAGCCTCAGTTGTGTGGCTATTCAGACTCGGATTGGGCAGGATCCATGGATGACAGGAAGTCTACAACGGGTTATGTGTTCAGCCTTGGCACAGGGGCAGTTTCTTGGATCAGCAAGAAAAAACATGCAGTTTCACTTTCCTCTACAGAAGCAGAATACAGAGCAGCAGTAAAAGGGGCATGTGAAGCAGTTTGGCTTAGAAGAATGCTTGCAGATTTGCAAGTCCATCAAGATGAGCCCACAGTACTTCTTTGTGATAACCAGGGAGTTCTCAAGCTGGCAAAGAACCCCGTCTTCCATGAGCAAACAAAACATATTGATGTGCATTGTCATTTCATTCGACAACTTGTAGAAGATGGAGAAGTTGAGCTGAAATATTGCCCAACTCAGGACCAGACTGCAGACATTTTCACCAAGTCTCTTGGCCCAGATAAATTTGTAAAATTCAGAGACAAACTTGGTGTGGTTTCTAGAATGACCATTAAGGGAGGATGTTAGAGTTATTTAGTTCATAATGGTCATCTAGACTATAGACTTAGGCATATTAATAAAGTCACTTGTTGACTTAGTCTAATTCATGCTTTAGTGTTGTATTAATGACTTAAAGTATATTTAAGTCATTTTAGGGTTTATGTCATTCCTTGACTATAAAAGGACATGTGCTCTCTTCATTTCATAAGGAAATAAGCATTCCCTCTTTCAAGTTCTTTTGTGTTCTTGGTTTCTTTGTGTGTTCGGTTTCTTTTTATGATAAGGATAAAGACGTGCTTGGTGGATAATGCAACAAAGCACATGCAAAAGATACTAATTGGAAAGTTCTAATTAGAAAGAGAGAAAGTTCTAACTAGAAAGATGCTAATTTACATGGATAGAAAGTATGTTACAAAGCAGGAAAACATTCTAATATACGACTATGAAAAGTCAGACATTCTGATTTACTCATCTTTATATATTTTTGTTTAAGTTGTTTTGGTGTTTTGAGCTGTAATATGCACTGTTAGCTTCTGGAAAAAAAAATACAAAATGTTCTCAAATGACGATGTAGCGTCGGCCTTTCATTGAAAATCTATCAGCTATGCTGAATTGCATTGGCATCAAAACATTAGGGCAATGTGTCAGTATCCACGAACCTGGGCTTGGCGATTTCTATCCCTTGAACTAAAATGCAATAAATAAACTTGAATCCAGACATATACAGCTTTGTGTATATGAATTTGACCATAGAGCTCTGTTTATGCCTGAACTTACATATATGAAGTTGTATATGCCCTGATTCTGGCAAATTTATTACAATTTAGTCTCATAAAGTAATGGTCCTGTATGTAAGTCAATTTAACATACACTGGTTAACTTTCTATTAATTTAGTCTTGCAGAATATCTATGTGGGTGTTTGTATTTGATCTGAATTATAGTTGGAACATAAAGAGGGAAAATTGTCTTGCTTTTCAATCAAGTCTTCAAAGATCCTTTTACACCTTGGCCTGCAACAGTCAGGGTCATGAGTGTGACGTCCATTTCCTTTGCAAGCTCCTCTTCTTGGAATTTACAGTCACGTTCACAAATATTGGAATCACAAACAATTTGCAAAGCCTTTTCCCACTATCTGGTGAAAATGACCATCAGTGTTTCTTTTTTAACTATATTTCTTCTTTATGCTATTATCTAGTATATGTTCTCGTGCTCCTCTTTTTCTTTGATTTATGAGCTGATGATGTTTTGGCTAATTTGGCTGGGACATGTATCAGGCATTAGGCACAGAATGGCTGGAGACAGGGAAATGTCCAATTGCTAAGTCATACCAAGCAGTGAGCCATGTTTTGCCCCTTGTTGCTAAAGTTTTCCAGCCACCTCCAGGGATGAAGTTTAAATGCCCCCCTGCAGTTGTTGCAGCTCGAGCAGCTTTAGCACGGACAGCTTTAGCAAAATCTTTGAGGCCTAAGCCCTTGTCTGCAAAACTTTTTGCAATTGGTCTATTGGGAATGGCTGCAAACATTCCATTGGGTGTTTGGAGAGAGCACACACAGAAGTTTTCTCCGTCATGGTTTATTGCAATTCATGCTGCAGTTCCCTTTATAGCGATGCTAAGGAAGGCGGTGCTTATGCCAAAATCAGCTATGGCATTTACAATTGCAGCTTCGGTTCTTGGTCAGGTGATTGGCTCAAGAGCAGAGAGGCTGAGGCTTAAGTCTGTTGAGAGAACCACAAATCCTGTGGAGACAACATCAAATGTTATACATCAAACTTCACCACATATCAATGCTGAAATTAAAACTCTGAAGCCAATCAGGGCATGCAGTTGTGTGGATAAGGAGGATGATGTGAATCCCAAGAGTGGAACAGAAGCGTGGGAGACTCTGAAGAGTCCACGATCATCTGTGGGAACTGGTTCTTATAAGGGGATCTGTTTCTGAGACTTTTGCCCTGAATTCTCCTAAATACAGAATAGATCTGAACTTCTGTATAATTTACCAGTAGGAAAGTGAAAAATAATAAAAATAAAATTAAGTGGCAAATATGTTTGGCAAGTTGTTTGAGGGTAATCTAGAGGAGATTTTGCCAACCTTATACACATGACAAAATAATCTGTTTGTCATGCATGCATTTGTTCTAATATTACAATGTATTTTTTCTCCATAGTAATGTAACTTATGACCGGTTTGTCGTATTTTTTCTCTCTAGTAATGTAGCTTATGAGTGTAAATTAAATGTTCTAATTTGAGACTTGAAACATGGACTTGTTTGTTGTGCACTGAAACACAATACTGTGCTGTTAAATGCTGTAAAGAATAAAAGGATTTTCAGAAAGTACTGTCTGCCATTACCAGTGTCTTTGCCAACATTGGGCATATCCTCAGTTACAGAGGGACAATGTGATCTCTTGTTGTTGACTTATGTGTATGTTTGATCAAAATAAAGTGAATTTTATTGGTAGATTCATCTTTCTAGTCCATTTAATAATTCGGTGAATTTGGATTTTCTTTGTTGATCTCAATGTGATTAAAATAGAGGTCTTAAACTTGAGATTGTTGAAATGTCTTATAAATTCTCTGAAAAGAGAGAGAAAAATGTTTTAATTTGCAATGCTTGAACCCTTTAAGGAGGTAAAATAATGTGAGAAAATTTGGTGCTCCAAGCACATTTGAATAGAGTGATTGTACTGGGATACTGATTTGAGATTAGAGAAACAATTGAGATTCAAATGGATTTCTGTGATACAGTCTTATGGGTTTTTGACTAATTGAATTAGAAGAAAGAAGGAATTGATAATTGAAGTTAGAGATGATAGTTTGAATGTACCAAACTGATGGGTGCATGCTGATTTTGCTTGCTCACCTCTCTTTATCAAAATTCCTTGTATAAACAAGCACCTACCAATGATCAGAATATTCACTCTTAGAGGTAATTATTCATAAGCAGTTAAGGTATATTCAAGTTCATGAACTGAGAGCATTCAATAGTTAATATAGAAGGGATGGACCCACAATGTCAACTTTGTTTTTTTATCTGTGGCCTAGCAGAGGACTCCATATGATCAGTGGGAGTCACACTCACCAGTTTGAACCCCTGATATTTGATGTTAAGCTGCTTTAGCTGTGGTAAACTGCTCTTGCCTCTCATTAATCCGTCAGTCAGGCAACAAGAAGTCTGTTATGGCATTGACTACATCTTTATTGAAAGACAGTTTTACAAGCTTACTATGTATATACAAGCATTAAACTAATTACATCATCCTGGGGATGCCCTCCTTTGCACCAAACTATACAGGTGGGCACTTAATTGGGTACCCAAAAAATCCTCCCCCTGCCCGGAGGAGCCAAAAGTTGAGTGAGCTTCTGATAGTTGTGATAGTATTTGATCGAGTGCAATCTAATATTTTAACACTTTACACTCAAACCATTACAGAAGTGTATTGTTTTTGCCTTTTCAATAAGCTATATGTGGTTTCTATAGGGCCCACTTCCATCAAAATATCAGAAGATAAATTTTTATCAAGAAACATTAAATTTTCTCAAGTCAAGTACATTGTAACCAAGCAAAATTTACATTAACTCTTCCAGCATGCTTGATTCCTCTTCTTCCTAGGGCGATTGCTACTACTTATCGTCTGTCAAATATTTGCTATCTTGTTTGATGAATTATCTTTTAGAGTTCGAATTTTGCTATTGACTTCACAATTGGCTAAATTATTTGTCACCTTCTTTCCTTATTTGTAAATATGCTAACATTTTGAAGATATTGCCTTTGGTAATATTTAATAACTGATGGACATGAAGAATAATTTTATTGTTTATACAATCTCTACATCAGTTTATCTTGATGATATTAATAATAATTTGTGATCCCACTCAATTGAAACATATCCCCATCTTTTATGAATGACAATCTTGATTATTGAAAGAAGTGCAATTAGCATTTATATAACGTGTATTGATGTTCCATATGGTTTTGAGTAAAAGAGGAGAATTTTGCCTTATCATTTCAAGAAAACACCACCTCTGTCAACTTTCTTAGAGTTTCCTGTAGAAGCACCCTCAAAATTAAGTTTGATGAAGACAAATTTTCTGACATTTCCATTTTACTGTTTCTCAATGCAAATCCTTTATGTTATTGCATATCACTTCTCTGTCTTTTCAGATCTTGCAACCAAGAGGCCAGCATATCTTTTTCCATACCCAAGAAATTTTCATGATGAAAATCATGTTTGTAAACATTGTCAGAAATGGAACAGTATATATCTAAACTTGCATATGATTTCGAGAAATATTTTTGAAAATTCTATTGTTCCTTTCAAGTTAGAGATTCCAACAATTAATAGGAGCATTAATCCTCCACGTAATGCCTAATGCTTTTGTTTAGAACACCTAATCCAACATTCCATCAATTCTTCAATGTTAATGGAGCAACCCAATAACTCTCATTCTTTCGGAAAAGCAGATGATCCGATGTGTCTAGCTTCTTGCACAAAGCACAACTAAAAGGTACATGATACCCCTTTCTTTGCAAATTGTCATCCATAGGAAATTTATTTTGGATTGCTAACCAAAGTAACATTGAGGCCTTGAAGAGGGCCTCAAGTGATAAAATCTTCTTCTCGGGGAAATATGAGGTAGTAGGGAATTTCTATCGCTCAAAAGCCTTATATCACAACTTGATTGAGTATCTACCATTTTTTGGTAGATTATAAACCAACTCATCCTTTTGTGAAAAATAGGCAAATGGAACTCTAACATCTTTTGTATCTTCTTTGCTGATTGTTTGAGGTGCTCTCCTTCAATACATTTGTTGATGGAAATCTAAGACATGGAATTGTTGCTTATTTCAATGTGTTTTGAGTTTTGAACCACTAGAAGCCATAGGGGCTTGAGCTAGTGGTTTCCATTTTAGATCAAAATAAGATGGCAAAGCTTCAACCAAGTGTTAAACCAAAATTCATTTAATCTTCCTAATTGATAGACCATTTAATTTGTTTCTTAATTAATTGCAAACTCTTTGATATGAAGTTCCATATTGGAGATCCCCTTGGCAAAGTTCATCTCTTGAATACATTTTCTACATTCACATATCCTATATATTTTTGAAGTAACATTTTTTTTAGTACATAGGGGAATCGCTGACCAGCCATAGTTATTGCCCTCCATTCAAGGCTTTGATTTTAGCTATTGGCACTACAACCCATTTTTGAAGTAACATTTTCACCCAACTCTTTTCTTGATTTTTGAGTATTTGTCAACCAAGTTTTGCCCCTAATGCCAAACTCATAAATTTAAAATTTGCAACTTTGCCATTTCTATATTCTTTTTTTCTATAAACCCTATTCCGTTTACATAAAGGAAACCTAAAGTTATCACATCATTTCCTAAGAATATTTCTTTGGATTTTGTTGATTTCAAAGCTATACCTGTTTGTAATCTCAAAAGTGACATGGTATATATTGGGATAGATTGCAATGTAACTTGTATGAGTTCAAGTCTTTCAATGACAGTTAAGAACTTATCTTTCTAAATCGTCAAGTAAGATTTTGTTTTATCCAAAATTAAGTCTCAAAGCTCCTCCTTACTTTTATTAGACTAAGGAATGTTGAGTTGTGTTTAATCTTCACTTAAGGCCATAACTAAAATTGAATTGTGGTTATTTGTATTTACACCTTGGGCCTATGTTTACCTTAGGAGGTGATTCTTATCTTGTTGTGAGACCCAACGATATACATTATTAATATTAGTGCATTGTATCATGATACGACCACTTATCAATCATTTGTATATGAGTAAGAAATTCTTTATTCTTTAGTGGATTAATAGTGTATAAAAGTTGAGTTGCAAGATTATTGCAGTGGTAAGGGCTTTGGCCTTTCTTTGAGAGGTCCAAGGTTCAAACCCCACTCAATATGAGGGGATAAGGACCCCTTATAAAAACCTTTGTAAACTCATTGAAAAAATAGTGTATAAGAGCTCCTCACAATACTTTGTTTCTTTATTTCTATGAGTACTATCCTTAGTTTTTATGAGTATTTGAGTGATTCAATCAGTTTTTTTCATGCATATTTTTATTGAAAAATTCTACATGGTATTAGAGTATATGTGAATCTCCATAATTTGACTTTTTTTTTTAGTTTTTCAACTCTCTTTCTTTTACAATGAAAGGTTCCACAAAAGATGTGTTTGTCATTGAAAAAATAGTGTATAAGAGCTCCTCACAATACTTTGTTTCTTTATTTCTATGAGTACTATCCTTATTTTTTTTATGAGTATTTGAGTAATTCAATCAATTTTTTTTCATTCATATTTTTATTGAAAAATTCTACATGGTATTAGAATATATGTGAATCTCCATAATTTGACTTTTTTTTTTTTTTAAGTTTTTCAACTCTCTTTCTTTTACAATGAAAGGTTCCACAAAAGATGTGTTTGTCAAAGGAACAACTGTGGAACAACAATTTATATCATATTTGTCTTTTTTAGGGCTTTCTAAAAATTGTAGGTTATATTTTAAGGCTTTTAAAAAAAAACTATTTCCTTATTCCTTTGAAACATTTGGAGTAGAATACTATGGTTAGAAGAATAGAGTGTTTGGCATCCAAAGGTTTAAATATAGTGTTGGACATTGGGAAACCATACCTGATTGATGTAAGATTTTGGATAAAATTCATTGTGGAGTACTCCAGGTTTTGAGTCCAAAGAAGAGTAACTTCTATGTTTCCATGACTCTCAAAGAGTCCAAATGAAGGAGATATGATCGATGTTCCATAATTCAAATCATGTACATGACCATTTGGACAATACTTACAAAAATAATCAATACTTTTGGAACCTACATAGAAAATTATAAGGGTCAAAATTTAATATTTTCGACAATTCTGCAAGCCAAGGCTTTGATTTTAGGGTTTTAGATTGTGGCAATCTTCTCCCAAGGCTTTTAAATTCATATATTTAAATTTGAATTTTGGCAAGAATTGAATGACATATTCCAAGGTAATATTCCCTTGGGCATGCACCGTTTCCACTTCTACTCAAGCAAGGATGTGCATGTTTGTATTTTGAGGATGGAGGTACTTCCACGGGGGTGTGCTTTGTCTACCTCGCAAGCACCATTGGCACCTTGGACACCCTACACAATTTAACGTCTTACCAAGTAGGTGTTGAGATTTCAAGACCATTGACCACCTGAGCATACACGTTTTTCTTGGTATGAGGGTCATAGGGCTCCTTTTATGTCTCTTGCACCTTCATGTGCTTGAAGGCACTTGTAGGCACCTTAACTAGTCTAGTTAGCTCTAGGTGTTTGTGCCCCATGATACTGCTAATGCTTCAATGTCCTTGCATTATATATTGAAGATATTTAAATACAATGTTTTGCCCAATATGGTATAACAACCTCCAAATACAAATAACTACCCTTAACTAATGCAATCATATAGACCTTGTCATAGGTGGTTATACTATTCTTTTTTTAGTTATACAGGGGAATCAACAACGTCTCCATCAAATTATCCCTGTGGGTGTGATTTCAAATCCAAAAAGCTACCACTATACCCCCCACCTCGGTAAACTTTTACTCCAAGTGAGGGGGATCCCAGAGGGGCTCGAGATTGGAACCATCGAACTCAAGTTGGAAAACACTCAGTAGAAACCGGTCGGTCTACTACCTCCACCCGTGGTTATACGATTCTTATTATGATGTTGACTATGATGGTAATAATTGCTAACATTCCCCCTTACCCCCCTAGTTCTGTCTCTTGACTTTGGCTTTGGCTTTTTGGCTCTTGACTTTTGATGAGGAAATGATTTTCTCAGGTGATTAGCCACATGAAGGCGATGGTGGATTCTGTGTTTGGAGTAAGGGGAAATTCCCCCCTTATTACATTATGATCCAAACATGGGTAGAATTACTTATAATAATGGGAATGACCTCACTATGCTTCTTTAGTGGGAATGACCTCACTAAACATTTAACCAAGGATAGGTATAAATTCTTCTATCCATGGTCTAAGGATTGGGATTCATACACCCAATCATAGATAATCAATCGGATTGATCTTGATTGATTTTTATCTTCTTGTGAATGGAGATAAACACAACCATTCACCTTGAGTGTGGCATGGGCCTTCACTTATCTTTGTACTTTCAACTATTGGCTTTCTTTGCTTCTTCAACCATGAGTGTCCTTATGGTAACTTTCTCATCCTACCGATTTGCATGGAGAATCAGTTACTACAACCACCAAGTGTAATAGAGTAGATTATTGCTTATGAGGTTCACTTTATTTTTTTTGCATCAAGCCTTCATTTTTTGATCGTCTTGTGCTTATTGAATATAGTCTTCAACAAAACTATTTATTAAGTGCAATGCTATAGAGCTTATGATCACATTAAACATTGGGAAAGATCAAAATTTTCTCCCCCCTCAATGTGAACTTTGCACTTGCATAATATTTAGGAGCATTAGGTCCCATTGATCATGCACTCCAAACATCCTCTCGTGAATATAAACACACACATCTATTCAAAAGGGTCAAGCTTGAATCATTTAATAAATATATTCCTCCTTTTTGTCTTCATGAGGGGGATATTTGTCATGTGTTGCCATGCATCCTGTTTTGGTGGCTTTAATGACCTCTCATCATTTCTTGTCTTGAACATCACTAGTTGCAGTGAGATCAAACACTTGCTTTCTCTTCTGCATCTTGGTTTTGTTCATCTGAATAAAACATTGCTTGTAAAAAGTGATGTTTTTATCCTTCCTTTGTTTAGCGACGCACTATGTCATTGATGAAAACGGTTGAATCTGGAGAGACTTATGCGAGGACTTAGTGGTCCTTCTTGTTAACCTATATTTCTAGCCCATTTATGAATGAAAAGGAACCACATTTAGAATGGATCCCTTCAACTATAGTTTGGTTGTCCATCTTGTTCTTCCGTTTCTTCTCTAGTGGCTTTGGATGATCAACTATACCATAGGATGTGTTATCTCCCAGAGAGACCTTTCTTGTACGACTGGAACAATCTAGAGTTTGGAACCAAAATTTTTGACTGGTCATAGGTTTGGTTGCTTTAGAATCATACCAAACATCGTTGGGTAGACTTAGTTGAGCATGGCAACAAATACACACCCTTATTTTGATTGATATTTTTCATCTTCTCCAAAGTGGTTGTATTTGGCAACATTATTATGTTGTTGATGTATCTTTTTCCGATTTGGATTTTTTTTTATAATTTCTTTTGTTGTTGATGCATTGCTTTAGAAGAGGACCCTTTTGTGAAGGGATTGTGTCAACATTCCTTCAATGTGTGGTCATTCTTGCCACAAAGTTCACACTTATTTGACATGTGAAAATTGTTTCTTTGGTACTAGAAGTGATGTTGAGGTCTTGTGCCTCTTCTAACTAGTTGCTTCCCCTTTTGATTTGTAATAACTTGATCTCCTTCTTATGTTTTATGAGAGGCCTTTACTTTTTGAAGTAGATTCACCAACTTTTCAAATATTGGTGTTTGCTTAGTGCCATTCAAAGTTGTCACAAACACATTATACTGTGAAGGGAGAGATCTCAAAATACTGGGGATAATTGTGTCTTCATACACTTTTTCTCCCAAAGCTTTTATTGATGCACACAACTTTGTAATTTGCCTGAAGAACTCGAGTTTTTCTCCATTTTTGTATTTTCAAGCAATGAAGTTGGCTTTGGAGGAACAAGATTTGGTTATTGTTATTTGCTTAAATGCTATCTGGAGCTTGTCCCATGCATCTTTAGCTATGGTCAAATCATGAATATATACTTATACTTCATTAGCAACAACAATCATGATGATTAATCGAGCCTTTCTATTTGCTTTGTCAAATTTTATTTGTTCTTCATCATCTATGTCAGGACAGGTAATGGACCCATCTACAACTTCCCATACTTCCTTAAACTCAAGTTGAGTTCTAAGTTTGGTTTTCCAAGCAACATAATTATTCCCATGTAGTAGTTGGGAATCCAACAAAGGAACTTTGGTGCATCAGTAGCCATGTTAAACCTTCACAAAATTGGAAAATTTCAATTCCATTGAACCAACCTTGAAAAATGCTTTTCGACGAGTACATATAAGCCTGTACTAGTAAGTTGATAAATGCCTTGAATTGCGAGAAATCAATGTCTCATTAGGCAAAAAAATAGGTGGAGACAATTCTTACTCTAACCAGAATCTTTAGGGAATATTCTTCAAAATACTCCAATACTTAAAAATATTATATGAGCCTTTTCTTCTGCACCTGCATTCAATAAAGGAAAAAAGCAAACTAGTATAGGCTTCAATTAGCCTCCCCACTATCAATGTGGGATATTTCAAATACTTTTGTTGAACTCAACCAAGAATAGTAGTGTCGATTCCAATTGCTCCAAGTATCTTCTTATTCAAGAACGTTTTTAATGCTATGATAATTTATCTTTGATTTCTCAATATTCTTGAAGAATATTCTTCAAAAAATTCCATCTTGTTCTTCCATTGCTTCTTTAGTGGCTTTGGATGGTCAACTATACCATAGGATGTGTTATCTCCTAGAGAGACATTTATTGTATGACTGGAACAATCTAGAGTTTGGAACCAATTTTTTTGAATGGTCATAGATTTGGTTGCTTTAGAATCATACCAAACATCATTGGGTTGACTTAGCTGAGCATGGGCAACAAATACACACCCTTCTTATTTTGAGCGATATTTTTCTTCTCCAAAGTGGTTGTATTTGGCAACATTATTATGTTGTTGATGTATCTTTTTTTGATTTGGATTTTTCTTTTTGATGATGACTTCTTTTGTTGTTGATGCATTGCTTGAGAAGAGGACCCTTTTGTGAAGGGATTGTGCCAACATTCCTTCAATATGTGGCCATTCTTGCCACAAAGTTTACAATTATTTGACATGTCAAATTTGTTTCTTTGGTGCTGGAAGCGATGTTGAGGTCTTGTGCCTCTTCTAACTAGTCGCTTCCCCTTTTTATTTGTAAGAACTTGATCTTCTTCTTATGTTTTATGAGAGGCCTTTAATTTTTGAAGTAGATTCACAAACTTTTCAAATGTTGGTGTTTGCTCAGTGATATTCAAAGTTGTCACAAACACATTATAATGTGAAGGGAGAGATATTAAAATACTGGGGATAATTGTGTCATCATACACTTTTTCTCCCAAAGCTTGTAGTGATGCACACAACTTTGTAATTTGCTTGAAGAACTCGAGTTTTTCTCCATTTTGCATTTTCAAGCAATGAAGTTGGCTTTGGAGGAACAATATTTGGTTATTGTTAGTTGCTTAAATTTTATCTAAAGCTTGTCCCATGCATCTTTAGCTATGGTCAAATCATGAATATATACTTGTACTTCATTAGCAATAACAACCATGATGATTAACCGAGCCTTTCTATTTGCTTTGTCAAATTTTATTTGTTCTTCATCATCTATGTCAGGACAGGTAATGGACCCATCTACAACTTCCCATACTTCCTCAAACTCAAGTTGAGTTCTAAGTTTGGTTTTCCAAGCAACATAATTATTTCTATGTAGTAGTTGGGAATCCAACAAAGGAACTTTGGTGCATCAGTAGCCATGTTAAACCTTCACAAAATTGGAAAATTTCAATTCCATTTAATCAACCTTGAAAAATGCTTTTCAACGAGTACATATAAGCCTATACTAGTAAGTTGATTGATGCCTTGAATTGTGAGAAATCAATGTCTCATCGGGCAAAAAAATAGGTGGAGATGATTCTTCCTCTAACCAAAA
The DNA here is from genome assembly GCA_028583015.1 of Wollemia nobilis. Lineage (NCBI taxonomy): Eukaryota > Viridiplantae > Streptophyta > Pinopsida > Araucariales > Araucariaceae > Wollemia > Wollemia nobilis. Next base: position 11,555,970 of record JAQPPZ010001925.1, read on the forward strand.
TCTTTAGGAAATATTCTTCAAAATATTCCAATGCTTTAAAATATTATATGAGCCTTTCCTTTTTCACTTGCATTCAATAAAGGAAAAAAGCAAACTATTATAGGCTTCAATTAGCCTTCCCACTATCAATGTAGGATATTTCAAATAGTAGCACCAATTCCAATTTCTCCAAGTGTCTTCTTATTCAAGAACATTTTTTATGCTATGGTAATTTATCTTCGATTGCTCAATGTTCTTGAAGAATATTCTTTAGGGAATATTATTCAAAATATTCCATCTTTTTATTTTGTTGCTTCTCTAGTGGTTTTGCACGATCAACTATACCATAGGATGTGTTATCTCCCAGAGAGACCTTTCTTGTATGACCGAAACAATCTAGAGTTTGGAATCAATTTTTTGACATGTCATAGGTTTGGTTTCTTTAGAATCATACCAAACATCATTGGGTTGACTTAGCTAAGCATGGGCAACAAATACACACCCTTCTTCTTTTGAGTGATCTTTTTCTTCTTCTCCAAAGTGGTTGTCTTTGGCAACATTATTATGTTGTTGATGTATATTTTTTCGATTTGGATTTTTCTTTTTGATGATGACTTCTTTTGTTGTTGATGCATTGCTTGAGAAGAGGACACTTTTGTGAGGGGATTGTGCCAACATTCCTTCAATGTGTGTCCATTCTTGCCACAAAGTTCACACTTATTTGACATGTGTAAATTTTTTCTTTGGTGTTGGAAGCGATGTTGAGGTCTTATGCCTCCTCTAACTAGTTGCTTCCCATTTTGATTTGTAAGAACTTGATCTTCTTATGTTCTATGAGAGACATTTAATTTTTGTAAGTAGATTCACCAAATTTGCAAATGTTGGTGTTTGCTTAGTGACATTCAAATTTGTCACAAACACATTATACTATGAAGGTAGAGATCTCAAAATACTGGGGATAATTGTGTCATCATACACTTTTTCTCCCAAAGCTTGTAGTGATTCACACAAATTTGTAATTTATCTGAAGAACTCGAGTTTTTCTCTATTTGCATTTTTAAGCAATGAAGTTGGATTTGGAGGAACAAGATTTGGTTATTGTTATTTGCTTAAATGCTATATGGAGCTTGTTCCATGCATCTTTAGCTATGGTCAAATCATGAATATATACTTGTACTTCATTAGCAACAAAAATCATGATGATTAACCGAGCCTTTCTATTTCCTTTGTCAAATTTTATTTGTTCTTCATCATCTGTGTTCGGACAGATAATGGACCCATATACAACTTCCCATACTTCCTCAAACTCAAGTTGAGTTCTAAGTTTGGTTTTCCAAGCAACATAATTATTGCCATGCAGTAGTTGGGAATCCAACAAAGGAACTTTGGTGCATCAGTAGCCATGTTAAACCTTCACAAAATTGGAAAATTTCAATTCCATTGAATAAACCTTGAAAAATGCTTTTCGACGAGTACATATAAGCCTATACTAGTAAGTTAATTGATGCCTTGAATTACGAGAAATCAATGTCTCATCGGGCAAAAAAATAGGTGGAGATGATTCTTCCTCTAACAAAAATATATAGGGAATATTCTTCAAAATATTCCAATGCTTAAAAATATTATATGAGCCTTTCCTTCTTCACCTGCATTCAATAAAGGAAAAAAGCAAACTATTATAGGCTTCAATTAGCTTTCCCACTATCAATGTGGGATATTTCAAATACTTTTGATTGAACTCAACCAAGAATAGTAGCGTCGATTCCAATTGCTCCAAGTGTATTCTTATTCAAGAATGTTTTTAATGCTATGGTAATTTATCTTCGATTGTTCAATGTTCTTGAGAAGCGCACCATAGAGCTTTGAAGCCTCAGTGCTATTGACAAAATAGTCTGAAACAAGGCTATAGAGCTCTAAAATTCATGATGGTAGCCTACATTAGAGGAGCATGTTAATGGATTCCTTGTCGAATCTAAGAATATGTTATGCCAAGAATCCTTAATAGTGGAAGGGAGACGATGAGCTTTGTTTGAGTTTGCCTTACCGATGTTCTCTACCTTTTTCTAAAACTCCTTGTAGGATGGTGTCTAAAATGTGTTGGTATATTCATCATTTATGTTTAGGTTGTTGGATTGCATCACTTCCAATTGATTGATCAATCTATGCCTCAAATCAAAGACTTCAAAAATATAGGAAACAATTGGAGTATGTAGTGCTTGACTATGAGTAATGTGTTCGATGTTGTCTTCCATAGGCTCGAGCCTTTGAAGTGTTTGTTGTTGATTTATAAGCTACAATCTAATATTCTAATGCAGGTTGCCTTAAGTAAAAAGTGTCTAACTACTTTCGTTGAGGTACGAGTTCTGTCTTCTAGAGATTTTATGGCTACTTCGACTGAGATATAAGGTTAATGAGTTTTCTTTGATTTTTCAAATTTGATTGGTATTAATGGATCGGGAATGGCCTATGATCCACATGAATTTTTTGGAGTCTTCATGCTCCAAAACCTTTGGTTCTAAGACCTTTTATCTAATATAAATTTTTTGATTGGACATGAGTTTTTTGGTTTTGTTTAAGGGTTGAGGAAGAGTTTGGATTCCTTTGCACTATCTTGCTTTGATTTTTCCATCACTTGTTCACCAATAGTTGCTCAAGAAATGTAGATATTGATGGTATTAAAAACTAAAATGAATTTAGTCTTTAACACCTGCCTATGTGTACACCTTGGCAATCAAAAATGGGTATTAATAGAGTGCTTTGGAGCTCCTTTGTGTTGAAGCTTGAGGAAGAGTTTAGTTCTCTTCCTCATTGAGGGATTGAGACCTGCTTTGATACCATTGATATTGGTAACACTTTGATGCCTTTGCATTATGGATTGAAGACATTTAAATACAATGATATTCCCAATATGGCATAACAACCTTGAAATACAAACAACAACTACCCTTAACTAGTGTAATCACATAGACCTTGTGATGGGTGGTTATACCACTCTTATTATCACGATGACTATGATGGTAATAGTTCTTAACACCCCAAAGTTCATAGGGTTAATTCTAACTCAATCCCTTTTGCTTCTTGTTGTGAAGATTGGCATCTCTTAACCCCCCATGAAGGTTATTGGTGGTTTATGTGGCATCCCCAACAATTGTCATGGCACCAAAGTGACATGGATTTTTTTATTTTTCTTATTTAAAGATGCTTTTGTAATTAAAATACATAAATATTATCATGATTTCATTCAATCAATAGTAGAAATGTCAAAATTTGACTAGAGAAGGAGCACTATATGAATTGACAACCATATCACTCTAGGTGGTGCAACAAAAGTGAGTTGGGAAGTTTAAAATTTGAAATTTTTAACTTTTAAATTTTGATGGTATTTTTGGCATATAGAGGGTAAACTATCTCCTCTCATATGGAAACATTTTGAGTTTGTTTTTCATATTGTATAGTTTTCTAAGCTCTTTGCAATAATGTTTGTCTTCTAGTCTTATTTTTTTGTTTAGAGGATAATTTATGCCAAATGGAGCAACAACTACCTATCCCCATTTGAAATATGATAAACTATTCCTTCTAGTAGTCAAAGTTGGAGTTTTTTTTGAAGTAGATGGTTATGGATGAGAAAAATCCACCTTATTTATAAACTATTGACAAACAAGAGACGTAAAAAAGGAAGAATAAAGCTCTTGGGTTTTTTATGTGGATGGAGAGTTTAACATGTACCTCCAATAACTAAAGGATCTTATCAAGTTATAAAAAAATTGAGTTATTTGACAAAGTGAACATCATAGAAGTGAACAAATTGGAAACCCAATTTTCTACTTTGAAGCTACCAAATTTCAACAATGCTGAAGATTGAATCAATTATCATAACCGTTGTTAGAAAATGGAATGACCTTTATTCTGTGAGCATTGTCCTTAATGACCTTGTGGGGTTAGCTGGTCGCTTGGGCTCCTTTTGTTAGTTGGCCTATTTGATGGATCTTTTGCGGGCTTTTGGTGGTCTGGTTTTGTTGGGTGCCTATCTCTTTTATATTCTCTCCTCTTCTTCAGCTTGTGTCGTTCTTGGTGATGTTTGTTGTTTGGATTATGGTTGGTGTTTGCTTCTTTTAGAGACTATTTTATTTTTGAATCTTGTTGTAAAATATTTGGGGCTCCTTTCAAAACCCTTTCTTTTTCACCTAATAAAAAAAAAACTCTCTAGCATATGAAACATTTATCACTTTCTACAACATAATTAGCATATGTTCTAAGACTCAATATAAGCCATCTCTTAATGAAGTTTTCACTCATCTTATTTAGCATCAAGTTACTAAAAAATTTGGGATTCATCCCAGGTTTAGATATCCAAAGAGGTTCCCAAACATAAATAAAAAAATTTGAAGTCTAATGGAAAAAAAAAATTCAAGATAAACTCAAACAAGTTTGTAAGTATTGCACGAGGGAAGATTACAAAAATAGAATTTTGTAGAATTAAAATTAAGAAACTTAAGGAAGCTTCCAAGAAAAGTGGTTATGATGTTTCCCTCTGAAGCTCATGAAGAATAAGATTATGATATGTCCTAGGCTCATTTTGTCCATTTGGCTTATTGGCCTTCCAACTCTTTGTAAGAGTGGATTGTGTATTTGAGAGCTATGAGGCATATGACCAACCATTGCCAACTTCTTTTTTATTACTAAACAACACAATAAAGAGAGGTGTGATTGGTGATGAATGTTACATGTCTTGGAATGTGGTGATGTGATTATTAGCTCCTCCATTTTTTTTTTAATTTTCATGTCCTAGATGTTGGCCCTAATCTTCTTTCCATTTGTTGCATTAGTCACACAAATAAAATGATTGAATATTTATTAGGTTGGTGCATTGTCAAGGAGACTAAAGATAATTATTTTCATAAAGTATGATGTGTCCAATCAAATGTATAAGTTGTATGAGGCACCCCCTTCCAATTGAATAGGGTTTGTTCCTATGGTGGCTAAGGCCATGACGTCAATAAATTGTGGAATCTATAGTTGGGGAATTACAATTATGGATCCTAAAGGCATGACTAATTTTTGCATGGTTGATGATCTTCCATATTTGATTCACCAATTGAATGGTGTGAGGGTTGTTTTTGCAGAGCATCTTGTAGACTTTTCTTTTAAAAGGAAGCTCATTGTGCCTTTCATGTTTGAAGCTTTTCTATAATGACATTTGTAAACCTATGGTAGATTGTTCTATATCTAAGAATACATATTTTCTATCTCATTGATAAATTTTCTAGATACATGTGGCTTTAGCATCAAATCCTAGAATCAGGTCTTTGCATTTAAGGCCTTCAAGGTACTGACAAAAAACAAAAGCATACAAGATCAAATACTTGAGGACTGATGGTAGTAGAATAATATTAGTCACAAATAAGATTTTTTTTTACTTCTCATGGTATATGTTGATAGTGGATTGTTCACTACATTCTTTAGCAAAATGGGGTAACCAGGTGAAAGAATAGGTCCACTATGGAAATGTCTTATCATGTGATGCATGATAAACACATGAGACTCAAGTTTTTGGGGTGTATTATTGTTTTGTGTAGCTTATTTCATCAATAAGACAATGACACATGTGATCAAGAGGATGAGTCCTTGAATGTTGTATAGGGTAAAACCTCTAGATTCACCTCTCATATTTTTTTTTTCATTTTTTTGCTTGGGTATGCATTTCTAAGACGAAAAATAAATTTTAATCACACAATCAAACATGCATCCTTGTGGGGGACAATGAGTAGCTAGAAGAATACTAGATCTACTTTATATGTGATCATTAGGTATACTATTGATTTTTATGAGATTTATTTTTGAGAATATTCTAAATTTCTCATAGGTCTTCCTATTTGTAACACCCCTCCTTGGCAGGACTTATTTTGAACATTGACTTAGTATGGAAATTTAATGCATAGTCTCATTTTATGATGTTAACAAAAATGATAATGGTACTCTATGGTTGATTTTGATTCTTGGAATATGGTACTATTGATGTGTTTCTGGTTGCAGGACTAGGTACTCTCACCGGTGGATTGAATAGGGACAACCACTAAGTTGAGAGAAATTTTGGAGAAATGATGACTGATGACTTGTTCATTGATAGCTCCAGGTAGTCTTGCTCCAAACCTATTTGAAAATCGGGTGATGTGTTTCCTTGAGAGGTTGGAGAAAAGCATCTCAACTTGAGGAGGAAGGAGGATTGTAGTATGTTTCTAGAGTAGAGGACGTTGTATAGCTTGGCAACTAGGTAGATTTTTTGTTTGATGTTTTGTATGTTTCCCTGCTTGCTATGTTTGATGGTGCCTTGGATTATGTTTTTCTGTTGTACCGGCTTGCTTTCAGGGTGGCTCTCCATAAGGGGATTTGTTTGTAGTGTCACCATAGACCTTTAATATATCTTATTGTTATCGTGTTAACCATACACCGATCATTCCCTTGTGCATGATTTAGTTTAGTAATATTTTTCTTTTTTTGGTCAGTGTTTCACCTTGGCCTATTGCTTGAGTTGGCTAGGTGTTCCAGATGCTAAAACCATAGCAGGTGCAGGCTTAGCACCATCCTAGCTTTCTTAAGTTTGGTAGAGACACTCTAGTTTCTTTTGTATTTTGCTGTGTTGCGTAGACCATCTTCTTCTTCCTGAGTAACCTAAAACTCTTGCCTCAGTATAGCACTTAGACATCCCCGATTGTGTGTTGGAGTAACGTTTTCCTGGTGCATGGATAAGTTCTATTTTGGTGCTTGTATCCAGATACGCTATGGCCAATCTTGTGTTTGTTTGTTGTCAGATTTGTTGATCTTGTGTTTGTTTGTTGTCAGATTTGTTGATATATATTTGCTTTGGAAATCAAGCAGGTTTCTTAAGGTTAATTTCTTAGTAAATGAGAATCAAAGTGTAACAATCCTCATATCAAGACCATTATTTAATTTATGTACAAATGAATTGATGAGTTGTACTTTGCCTTTTAATCCTAGAATGTGGTACTGTTGATGACTTTTGTGATTGAAGAAGCAGGTACATTTCCTCAGCAGGCTAATAAATATCAACCGTAAAGGTAAATTGGGAAATTATGGTGGTGTGAAATTTCACCGCGGTGGGGTATACCCATTGGTAGGGATGAAATAAGCCCTACCTGCAAAACACTCACCAGTGGCTCATGAGTACATGAAAGCTCAAATAACTACATTTATATAGGTGCATTCTGAATGTGTGCTTTGCATTATAAATATATGCCTTGGATTTTGAATATATGCTTTACCTACATCTCTAATTTTTAGACCTCCAATGGCAAGGGAAGTGCCAAGAGCATGGGAGCTAATCTTGTCAGGTAGAAAATAATTTTTGTTATCATCGAGTTACCTGCAAGAATCAAATTGGAGGTATAAATGCGTGTGATGATTTGCTATATGTTTGTTATTTGCATTGTTTTGTTTTAATAAAAGAAATTGATAGAATATTTGATTGTTTATTTAATTTGTTAAGAAATTAATAAGAATATCAAATTGTTTATTTAATTTGTTAGCTTAATAATTCTTAAAGAAATTGATATTTTAAATGGGGGATTATTTTTACTTTTAATATATGAAATCACCTTTCCACATGGAGGAATAAGACAATGTTGTTACAAATCAATTTTTGTTATAAGAATTGTGAAGAAAGTGATGTGTTGTGACCAGTCCTCGTATTTCAATTCTATTATAAGTGTTGTGAAGTAAGCGATGTGTTGTGACCAGTCCTCGTATTTTAATTCTGTTATAAGTGCTATGAAGTATGCAGTGTGCTGTTATGACTTTTGTTTCATATCTTTGGAATGAAACAACTGAGGAGAAGTTAATTATTTTTAACGAGTAAAGAAAATTATATACCCGTTTTGGACGATTTTGGGAAGCATTAAATAAGTTTCCATGTTCAATCTTATAATATTTCAATGTAATAGTAAGCGTTGCTTATTTCGGAAAACATAGTAGCGTAAATTTAGCTTATGAGCCATTAAATTTTAGTTCACAATTATATTAAAGCTCTTAAATGCATCATTGTAATCGCATGATAAGTATTGAAAAGGTTATTTATCTTACTTTGCTCCTGTCAAGGTAAGCTTATGTTGCTTATTATGAGTTATCTCCAACACTTTTAATAACGTAGATGTTTTAAATCTATAAAATAATAGATTATTATGAGTTATCTCCAACACTTTTAATAAGTTGATTCACTTTTACCTTATGCTAAAGTTAAAGTTACCTTCTTTTATTGGCATTCTCACTTACTTGAGAGTTGTTTATCTTGCTTATCGAATGAAATTATTTTGAAAGGGTTCCTTAGTTAGAACATATTTCCATTTAATGTTAAATAAATTTTCTTTAGAATCCTATTATTTTAGAATATGTGATCTTTTATTTGTACTCTAATATAAGCAAATTACTCTATCATATAAAGGTTTAAAGGATTCATGTTTACAAGTTTTCAATAAAAGAAACGTTTGAGTAAATTATGTGGGGCTAGATAAAATTGTATTTTGGTAAAACTCCCTTATTTAATTATTATTATTATGTTATACAAAAGAGTTACTTTGATAAATATTTTCTTTAAATTAATAGAATTATTAAACATAGAAGTTATATAATTGTCTTCTTAGATTAAAAGACCGGTTATTTACCTTTAATAAAAATGAATATACATTATTTTGTTAAAGACTAGGTTAGTTTTGAACTTTTAGAAACACTTTATTTTTTAATAAAGTTTATAGTTTGAATATAGTGTAATTAAGTGAGTCGGTAAATTTCTTTATTAAATTTACGAAGTTCATTATGTTAAGATGTTTTTCTTGAAATAACATCAAAAGTATTAAAATAATCATTGTTAAGGAGAAAGTAATTATTAATATATTAATTAAAAGAATATTAAAGGGTGATCTTATATCTTAAAATCTTTAAGCAATTACGGGAGTGGAGGTCCAAGGTTCAAATTTTGGGCCTCGTTGGACTGAACGCTTGTCCATTTCCTGGTTCTTTCAATGGCATAAAAGGTTTAAAATGATCATGGCATGGTGGTTATAGGGATGGAATGTGCGGAGATCTATGTGGCGGCTTCTGAGGCGGACAATACAAAATACTGTTGCGGCCATAAAAAGTCGGAAAACCTACCTAGATTTGTGGCGGCTACCAATTCCACCATGTAAAATAAAAAAATCCTTAAGCAATTGCTTACTTTGAGAGTAGAATAGATGAAAGAGGTTATCTTTATGTTGTTAGGTTATGAATACCTTATTAACCCTAAGTTAAACCTATATGTTTAGAGTCAGAATCATCATCAAAGAATGAATAAAACCAAGATGCCCTATTTTTGTGATTACAGTTATGGTAATCATTGTGACTTCGAAAACGATTGCTTTTTGACAAATAAGTCAGAACAAGTGATGAGGGGCAGAATGAGACGTCTCCTCTAGGTTGTTGTACGAGCAATACGATGGTGGATCTTGTTTAAAATTGACAAATACAAAATCTTGGTGAGAGAACTATAACTTCAAGATAATATTTTAAGGGGAATCTTGGTGGGAAAACCATGACTTCAATATATTATTACCAGAACTATGACTCCAAGATAAGATTCCACAGTGATATGTAATGGGACATATCACTACATTATTTGTAATTGTATCAAGGAAACCATGATCAACGCTAGGTGAATGGCATGACGTTAATTGCCTATGATGCCACATAACAATCTAGGTGCATGATCACTAGTTAAGCACCATAGCATTATGCTAACATCCTTACATGTTATTTAGAAATAGATGAGTAAAAAAAATAAACTCAAGGTTCCACATGTAGGGGAGGGGAGTTATGAATCCATCCTCTAAGTATTATTGGCCCTAGAGGATAACCCCAAACCGTGATTTTGAATTCACCATAATAGAGGGTGAGGCAGATAGAATCACTAAATGACACCTTCTACAAGACCCGACCAGTCTCATCCACTTGGGAGGTCGACTACAACAATCATAATCCCAAAAGTGGTATTCAATGCTATGTACTGATTACTAATGGGTGCAAAACAAAGAACCAAAAAAAATGGAAAAAATGTTACCCCTACCGAACCATCTCCCTTGTTTGTTAAGATTTTAAGTGAGTTTTGATCACTACAACCAGTGTATGTTTGACTGGGTTGTCACATAAAGGTTTGATAGCATAACTAGAGTATTATTATCAAACCATTTAGTTGAGATTAGAATTACATTCTTGCTTTAGTAATAGATATGGATTATTAATGAATTCATTAGTGAAAGAACAAAGTTATGTTTCTTTTTCACTTTAAAGGAATTCTTTAGTGAAAAAGAACTATGTTATGTTCTATTTGTTGTCTTTTGAAAGAATTGATTAGAGAAAGAACGATGTTATGTATCTATTGTACTTTTAAATAATTCATTAGTGAAAGAACATGGTTATGTTTTAAAGATTTCATTAGTGAAGGAACATTGTTGATTTAAAGAGTGCATTAGTGAAATATCATTGACTTTAAAAGAGTTCATTAGTAATTCTTTAGTGAAAGAACAATGTTATGTTCTATTTGTTGTATTTTAAAAGAATTCATTAGAGAAAGAACAATTTTATGTTTCTATTTTACTTTAAAAGAATTCATTAGAGGAAGAACATGGTTATGTTTTAAATATTTTATTAGTGAAGAAACATTGTTTTGATTTAAAGAGTGTATTAGTGAAAGATCATTGTCTTCTGGATCTTCTAGTGATTCTGCTGAATCTGAGTCTGAAGAATTCAACTTCATTCTCCTCCTCGAAGGGGAAGGCTTCTCCTATGAGTAAGGCTATGATTTCTATCAGTGGCATCATGGGAGGCCGAGCACATCATTCTAAGCACTTCTCTTTGAAGGCTCTGAAGATTGAAACCTTACTTATTTTGATGGAGGTGATGAAGTTGGAAGAAATATTTCTAGTGAATAAAATCTCTAAGTGGTTGGTGGATTCAGGGGATACGAAAGAGTTGTCATCCTCATCGGGACCTAAATCCCTTATTGACCTACCCTTCCTAAGAAAACTCGATGAAAAACACTAGGTATTGTTGGGTTCCCTCCAAATTGCGATATCTTTCATTAACAACATTTATAGAACGGTGCAACAACAGAAGGACATATCAGATCCCAAGTAGTTGCTAAAACTATCTCTCCTTTTTTGGGTGATAGTCATGTGTAGACTTTGAATCCAGTGTTTTTTTTTCCTATGGTTCGTGTCTAGTATTTTTTGGGATTGTGTGCTCCCCTACTAGCTTTATTGTTGGACAACTTTTGTTAGGCAGCTTTAATTTTATTTGATGGTGTTTTTGGTTGAGATTTGGGGCTTGCCCCTGACCTCTTCCAGTTCCATATGTAAAAATTTTGTGGACCCTTTCAAAACCCCTTCTTTTACCTAATTAAAAAACAATCGTTAGTAGAGGCATATTGTTATACTTTCTATTTCTTATTAAAAGATAAAGATGAATCTCTTTTGGTCTTATTTTGATTAAATATTATTGTGTTTCCATTTTAAAGAAAGGTTTAATGTTTCAGTCTTGTTATTGCAATGAAATTTGAAGCTTTGTGCTAGTAATCTCATATTAAGTTAGTACTCTTGTTTTCATAAGAGCTTAGGCTATGGATGAATGTTTTGGGATGAATCTTTGCTTGATAAGATTGGAATAATTATAATGGTTTCCTGAGACTTAAGTAGGTAAGGGAACCATTATAGAGAGAAGTATGGGATTCTCTCCTTGTGTGTTGCTTTTTATTTTGCATATTTTCTTGATGATATAACTTTGGATTGGAAATAACTATAATGGTTTCCTGAGACTTGAGTAGGTAAGAGAACCATTATAGAGAGAACTATGGGATTCTCTCCTTGTTTGTTTATCAATGTATTATGCATGGTTGCTTGCATTATACTAGAGCATTATTGAATGCATTGCTTATAGAGTTGTCTTGATCCCTAAGTAATTCTCAAAATCATAGGTAACCCCTTTCATGAAGAAGATCATGGTAGAATGCAACATGGAGAGATCTTAGGTAGATGGCTTTATTTGTGACTTGGAATTTTTTAAGAGCTGTTTAGATCAAACTTTCAAACTTGTCAAAGGAATGTATCTATATTAAGAGTTTTAAGAGTTTTAAGCATGCTATTTCCAGATTCATGTTGTGCTATCTTGGGTTTTATAAAGTTCTTGGGGATGGATCTAGAACTGCTTTTAGGACCTAAGTCAAAGGAATAGCCCAATCCTGGGAGGAGTTGCAAAGATGCAATAACCAGGTAGATATGAGTCCTAGAAGGAGTTGCAAGGATGCAATAGCTAGGAACTCATGAATCTGGAAGGAGTTATGTTGATGCAATAGCCAAATTCTTATGAATCAAAGCACCTTGAATGTTGAGGATCGGGTGTACCACATCTAGGAGGTGTGGGATCATTCACAAGATAGTAGTGGTGATCCCTCGAATGTGTAGGTTCAAGTGATCATGATCATTGTTAGTTGAGTGGTAATGACATTAGATAGCCTACAGATGTGTGGTAACTAAACACCAAGGATTTACGCCTGATTAACCTACCTAGATGGACTTAAGATAATGTTAGGGAATAGGCATTTTCCTTTAAGTGTTATGGGCCTTAACAGATAATATCTATGTTGTGGTCGCATTGTCCTATACCGATGAGGGTATGGGAAATTTGGGGGGGACCACTTTGGTGTCCTTCTAAACCATGAGGTTTAGTAAGGTGAACCCAAAAAAAATACGAGTGTTGGCCACTCTTGTCCACTGAGTGTCATCTGCAGCGACATTGAACTCAGACATGGTGAAACCTTATGAATGCTAAAAAGAAAAATATTGGGACTCTTGATAACCTCAATTGTGTTATCTAAAAAAAATCTTTCTCTCTATCGGGTTGGTTTTGGTGGGTTGTTACACTATTGATTCTTCTTTGTTCATTTGGTGCCTATTAATACTTGCTCTCGAGCACTTGTAGTTTCTCTTGTAGTTAGATAGTGGCATAAAATGTTGTAGTTATTCCTCTATTTTTAGAGAACACTTATGGTAAAAATTCTATTTAGTTGGCTATTTCATGATTTACAATTGATCATTCATCCATTTGTACTTTGGTATTTGGGCATTTCTTCTAATTTTTATAATATAGAGGTACCTTCGATTCTCAATTTTTTTTCTATTTATTTATTTTTGTCCCTTATGACCCCTCATAAGAATCATCCTATTCCCAATTACGTTTGGACTCTTCTTGTGGATGTAGAGTCCACTTTGCACTAGGAGCACCATTAGAAGGACCCCACCCTATCCTTTAACCAATAAGGTGGATGACGTTGGAGGTTGATGATGCTAGAGAAATTGCCATCTACACTAAAGAAAAGAAATGTATCAATGGAAAGGAAGCTAATCAAATAAATTATGATTCTTTTATGAAGAACCAAACTTGGTAGTTGGTAGCCTCACATAAGGGCAAGAACATTGTTGGTTGCAGATTAATCTATAGGACCAAGTTTGGTGCTAATTGCTAGATTAAGAAACATATGGATTACCTTGTTGCTAAGGGATTTTTTAATAGGAAGTAACTAGATGGAGACATTTATCATTATGACTTATGTGCACTCATATAATGGTTTCAATATAGCTATTTTGGCTATCTTTATTAGCTCGGGCCCTAGGTTAACTAGTCAACCCTTGAGAATTAGGATTAGGGTTAATGTGATTTAATCTATAAATAAAAATAATTATGTGTTAGTTAACATCATCTAATTATTTTGGACTTAAGTCACATCTTACATGCAAAAGAGACTTTTCCCTCTCTGTGTGGTAGTGGATTTACATTGATTTGCATCTAGAGTTTATCATTTCATATTTGATTTTTTGGAAAATTGGATCCAAATAATTATTACATCTTCTTATAGTTACTTGCGTATTTCTAGAAATTATTGTTGCTACTGAGTTGTTTCTTAACAAGTGGTATGAGAGCAACGTTTCTAGTAAGTGGGGAATTATTTTTTTGGTGTGAACTATAGAATTTTGGAAAAAAAAAATCTAAAATTATTGCCTTGGAAGTGGAGTTTTTGGGTAGAATTTATAGAGTTTGAGTACACCTACCTTGTTGAAACTGCAACCAACAAAGCACCTTTAGATGTTGCATGCATCTTTGATTAACATCTACAACTCTTGCACACGCCCTCAATTAGCATATGCAACAACTGCTACCTACGTAGGATTGACTTTTATTTTCCCATTTACTCCCTTTATTTCGATCCCTTTGTCTTTTAGGCTAAGGAAGAAGTAATAAATAAAGGGAGAAAATTTACTTTGAGCGACCCTCCAATAAGTTGTTAATGATTCCTTTGGACTTAATGATGATATTAACAATATGCAGTACATGTTTTGTGATGGTGGAAATAACAACATAAAGCAACAAGGTGCTACGCTAAGGCGTATTGACCCTCATAGGGAAAAATATTATTGGAGTCTTCTATATGATAATTCAGTAGAAAATTTGAACTTCGATCAATTTTTTTTGGGTGTAATTGCATTATCACAATTCAATATCCTAACAGTGTTTTATGTCATTTTTTTTTTTATCATTTTGAGCTATTTTGAGGAGGTTGTTAGAATTGAGTAGAAATAGAGAGGTGAGAGGGAAATGAGGTGGTGACACATCACACTTATGACATTGTGCAACGACAAATAGAAGTGACAAGATATTCGGCTCACATAGGTTTTAGTATATATTTATGATTATGTAGAGTATTTCATCTCTCGTAATGCTTTTGTTGAAAATTAGACGATTGATAAAAAATACTATCTATTTAAAGGCTCAAACCTTAGATATTAACCTACCGATTAGATACTTTAGAGGAAGAGGAATAATGCGTAATAGATCCTCTTGGTCTTCATCTTTGCCTTCCATTTATCTTCTCCATGTTCCTTTCATCCCCATGTGTTTTCCATCCTCCATGTATTCCTTTCTTCTATTATTTAAATGATAGTAAATAAATAACAAAAAATATTAAAAAATAAAGATAAAAGAAAAAATTGAAAAAACAAATTATATATATATATATATATATATATATATATATATATAACTTAAGAAACAAAAATGTAAAGTATCAAGTGTCAGTGGACCCTTGTAGAAGAACTATTGCTTAGTGATCATCTCTTCAAGTTGATCAAAATAAGAGGTATTTTCCACAAAATATTTTTTTAGTAGTATTCCAAGTATTTGTTTGAGATTTGTGATTTTCCTTAGTACATGATTTAACCTGCTATCCCTATGGGTTGGGCACAAGTCAACAGTCAATTACAACATATTGTTCCTTTAGAGGATGTGTGTATGAGCAAAAAGACATGATAACTGAGAAATCTTGATAAGCATCAGAACACTCCTAAAATCAATAGTTTTGAGCAATGTCTTCTTTCTTCCTTAAAATCCATGACTTTGCCCCCACCCAACACATTTGGTTCTTCCTCTCCACCTCCCAATAACCCTCCTAATAACTTGGTTGCTTCTCCTAATAACCTAGTTGCTCCTCCCAATAACCCAGTTGCTCCTCCTAATAACCTTAGCACTCCTTTTGCTACCCTTACAGGTGATATTATCCTTTATAAAACTATTGACCATGATTGACATTCATACTTATTGCATCAAGAATAAATGATTTCTTCCATTTTTTAATCCTTGAATGATCAAGCACAAATGATTGCTTACATTGTCAAGACCTTGGGTACTAAAAAGACCTAAAAATTCCCACCATTACCCTTCCTCTTATCCAAGGGTCTCATCAAACTATCTGGAAACAACCTTTGACCATTTAAAAAGTACCAAATACATGTATTCTTCGATTACTACCACCTTGTCATAATCCTCCAAATCCCTATGGAAGTTCTTACGATCTAGGCTTCACTTATAATTTGGATTCCATGTTAGGAGGTGCTTCTAAGTTCCTTTAATGACCTTATGACATTCTTATTCCTCACATCAACATGCCCACATTTGAAGGTATTTATCCTCAAGGATGGTTGGCCAAAATGGAAGGCTTTATCCATCTATACCATATTCTCAAAGTAGGTCATGTCACATTAGCAACTTCTAATTTGGGTACCCAAGCTTATCAATGGTTGTTGTAAATGGCCTAAATAATTAATGAACTATGCATGAATAAAATTTAAAATATTAATTGCTCAAAATATATACAAGCTTTTTTTTTTATCAATACTTCTTATACACATTTGTCGTGGGGGTTGAACCCGGGTCTCATCACCGATAATGCAAGTGGCATCCTTGTCGATAGACCACAAACATACGAATATGTATACAAGATTTATTATTCTTCTTCTTAAAATTAGACAATGAAATATGAATTGTATTCTTGTTCCTTCTTGAATGATTTTCTATGGAGCATTGTCTCCATAATATAGCCACAATAGTGTGACTCTTCAAGTACTTGACTATTGCTCTCCATATTCCAAGTCTTATGACTCTTGGCTTATCAACTTACCACTTGCATACTTGATGGACACTTGACTCTACAACACTTGCACACATCTACATGACTCTTACACTTCTACATGCACTCCTAATATAGGATACTTTTGCACATCCTCACATTACATATTTTTACTCTTACATACAAGACACGTGTACATTCTCTCTTGCATGACACTTGTGCATTTACTGCACATTAACACTTACATGACACTTGTGCATTTACTGCAAATTAACATTACATGACACTTGTGCATTTCTTGCACATTCACACTCACATAAAAAGGAAAATATAAATCACAGTCTAAACTATAGAATCAACCTTAATCTATTACATATTTGCAAGTGTACCATGAAGGTACCATGGGGTTATATTAGCATGTACCAAATTATGTAATATATCTCAACACAATTTGCTAAGTGATTATGCAATAAGAACAACAATATGATATAAATAATTTATTCTGTGGAAAATTTCCATATTATTAAACATATATCCCTTTGGCAGGTTACATTGATGGTTGGGTAATTTGCATAGGAAATTTGTTTATTTTATATGCTTATTTTTTGAATTAGTTATATGGGATTGAAATGGATCCCATCTACCTTACATCATGACCACATAGTGATATTACAACAACTTGGTAACTATGCATGTATCACTTGGCAAGATGTGAACTTGGGTCTCCTCCTTGAAAGTTGAAGAATTTAACTAATTGAGCTCACACATTTGATCTTGATGCTTAATTTATTTTTGATGACTAGTCCTTTTTTATATATGATTTTTGAAGGATATTTACAAGGTCCTTTAGTATTCCTTTATTTAATTAGTTATTACTATCTTAAATTTTCTTTGGAACACTCTCATTGAGGTATTTGAAAGATTGCAATGTCTTAAACATTGCTATCTAATCAAAGGAGGTTAACATATCTATGTGCATAGAGTGTTAGAATACTTTGACTTTTGATGATTACATAATTTAGGAATATTAGACATTTTGTTCAACCTTTTTTAATTTGACAGGTTTAGGTAAAGAGTGAAGAAAATTTGTCACATTAATATTTTATTTTTACAAAGCTTTTCATGTTAACTATGAAGCCATACTCCTATTCTCTTTTCCATTAATGATACATTAATAACCTCCTTAGGGAAGTGTCATGACCCTCCCTTGGCAGACTTGTTATGTGGATGGATTTAAGTTTTGTTGTGTTGTTTTATTAAAGGAATGATTGACTACTTCAAGACTAGATATGCAATATATATATATATATATATATATATATATATATATATATTATGGAAATGATTTATATATTTTATTTATGGAATGATTGATTACTCCTTGTGTTAAGTTATGTAGGACATAAGAATTCACAAAAATGATATTTTGATATCAATTGGATTTTTGAAGGATACTTGAAAATTATTGGGTACTAATCTCATGGACTTTTGTCAACCTTCCTTGCATATCTTAATTTAAAACTTATCGGACTAACATTTTATCTTATGATTTTTCCAGGATGAGAAGACTTTGAAGATGGATATATATCAATTGTATATCTTTGCACACTATTCATGGGCTAATATTTAAAAAAACAATCTCTTGTTTATTCCATGATGGATGTAGTTATTTTAGATGTTCCATTAACTCAAGTTCTAGTTGTAGATACACCTCCCATATTACATAATTAATGAAGGAGTTTTCATTATCATCAAATGGAATATGTCAGTTTGTGTGAGTAGAATTAAAAGAAGTGGTTAGTTGGAGTTAATTCACTCATGGCGGATGAAGTGCGACATTGATGACCCTGCCAGAGAGAAGGGGAGTGGAGGCTTCGTTTATGGGGGGCAAGTAGATTATTTTTGGAAAAAATATGAGGGAGGTTTTGTTTTGGGTAGGATTCATCTAAGGGAGAGAGGAGCAAAAGAGTGAAAGAAAGGAGGAGATGAAGATAGGAGAACCAACAAACGAAGTTGGTTGGCTTGAAGAGTTGGCAGAAGGAAACCATAGGAGTACCAGGTAGAATTTGGTATAAGTAGATATATTAAATTTGATAAGATCATTTAATGAACACTTTTTTTAGTGCAACCTCCTTTGGTAATGTTATGCATTGCTGATACGTTTTTTAGGTTGCTGAGAAAATTGGTTTAAAATGGGTCAGCAAAATGACTTGGAGTGAAGCTACTAGTCTTACTGGTATCATTGTCTAGAAGGTATTGTTATAATAGGTGAATTAAATTAATTTTCCAGTTCAACTTATATTTAACTATGCCTCCTCTATTCCAATATTGAGTTTTAGCTAACGTTTAGTGGGTTGCAGCTTGAGTTAGTCTAGGAGAGCATGTGTGTAGCTCTCGAAGCTCACTTGTGTTTTGGAAAGGTAACTAGACTTAGATATCGCTAGATATGGATCTCGATGATTAGATCATATGTGAATTTAGCCTAGATTTTGAGGTAGCATAGTTGTGTTGGCTATAATATTAGATTCACCTTGAGGTATAAAGGAATAGGACTAACTAAGGCTTTTCATATTTGTTAATCTACAAATAAGACAGTATGTTAGCTTTATCATTCGTCATTATCATAGCTTGACGATCTTATTTTAGAGAAGATATATCTCTTGCCGTTATCGATTTTGGGTGAGTCAAACTATGTTAGATAGCCGCATGAAGATTAAACCATATATGGACTTGTTTTAGAGGGGATAATCCTTGCTACATTTATAAAAGAAACGATATGAAGGTAAAAAAAACTAATATATATTTATATATATTAAAATTACAATGGTAAGTTAGGTTTTAGTCATGTTTAAGCTTGAAATGGTGAATATCTAGCATGTTGCTTCAAGCAAGGAAACTATAGTGGCTGGAGAGACTTAAACTATTAGTATGAGGAAAATGAATATACTTTTAACTCAACTCTATTAGGTAAATTTATGTGAGTTTCGATGGTGTGAAAAGAGTTTCTTTTGTATTCGGCTAATGGTATTCATCTTATGCTCACAATAATTGATGAGTTTATGTTGAAGTCAGATGTAAGGAGACTCATGTGTGGTATTTTCTCTTGCAAACCATTTAAATAAGTAGATTTGATTTGCAAGTATATATTGTTTCATTAGTGCAGGAACAATTCATTAATGCAGGGAACGTTTGAGAATTTGTGACACTTATACTTTGTATTGAAATTATCCTTGGTACTAAAATGGTTTTCTTTGTGATAATCGAATGGTATTGATGATTGACACTCCATGCACAAGCTTTCATACAAGGATTGGAGACTTTCTTGTGATGCAATAGGAGATTTCCAGAGTTGTGGGCTAGCCATGTTTTGAAGGATGTATGCTATCTGAACATAAGTGTTTCCTTTATGTTACAGTGTGGGATATGAGTAACGAGTCGCTATGTCCCAATTGTTCCTTATGATGTGTTTGTGGCTTAATCTCAAAAATTGGGATTATGTAGTAATTTTGATTAGAAGCCTAGAAAAGATTTTTGTAGTGACCAAAGTAAAATAGAAGCTCCTTAAAAGGAGGGTAGAGCATTTATAGCATACCGTTGATCCAAGCTATGGAAAAATTAGAAATTGGGAATTAAAAGATATATTCCTGAATTAAATCTATGAGAGACACGATCTCTTGGAAGGGAAATAAAGGCTATGGATTGTCTGTCCCAATGTATAGAGTTGGATTTATTAAATAAAAAAATTAAAAACTTCTATGGGCTGGGTTTTCCATTCGAGGTTTTTTCCTGGGTAATTATGTTGTTATGTGGATTGTGTGGTTTTAACTTTATGGCAGCAGTTGTTCATTTGAATTTGTTTAAGAAATTTGTTATGATTGAGATATTGCAATTAAAATTGGGTAAATTATTGTGTACAGTCATATTAGTGATGCTTAGTAAATCTAGAAAAAAAATATCATGAGATGTTTATAGATTTGAATGTTTTACTATGCTTCCAAATGGAAAATGGATACACTTTAGTCTTGGTAAAAGATGCAAGTATTTGGAATGTTAGTGTTTCTTTAAAGACTTTAAATAAAACAAGCATTCCATTTTGTACTATATTCATTTGGTATTATGCTTGACAATTAATGAAAAGCTTGGTAATACACAATTTACAATAAAATGTACTATGTTCTATTTTTTTTTTGCTTGATAAAAAGGGGTTGTACTCGGGTCCCCCACCCTTAAACAATTACATCTCTGTTATTCAGAGCTTGAGAATTTACAAATAGATAAACTTCTCATCTCAATTTAGATGCTATAGATAGAAACCTACATCATTTTACATAAAATGTCTAAATTCTTGATTTTCATTTTTTGGATCTTTTCAAATCTCTGTATGAATACAATTACTCCAGAATTTAGCATCTTTCTTGATATTTTCCTATAGCAGCCTTCACAATGCCAAAACTTCACCTCTACTATCTATGCCTTGCATCTTAGTAGAGTAATATTTTCAAAACATTGCACTAACATAGTCCATTTTACCAAATCTGGATTGCTAGTTTCCTTCCTGAAACACAAGTGCAACCACAAAAATTATAATAAATAGTCTAAATGAACACACATTATTGTTATAAAATAAAATAGATATTACCAATGGAAAACATTAAAGTAAATCTTAATCATTAATTGATTTAGGAAAACAACAATTTTTGTCAGCTTCAACTAAAGTTTCTACTTCTCTTACCATGGAAAGGAGATGCTAACTTCATGATCCTCAATCAAAATCCCTCTATTGGCTAGCTTATTTGCACATTTTTTCCTTCCCTTAATATATGTATAAACCTGATTTCTTAAAACTCTTTAGCAAGATCTTGAATTTCCACAATTATATCTTATATGTTCCATGGAGCCTTTCCTTTACTCAAAATTACATTTATTACTATGAGAGAATCACCTTCCATCCAAAATCTATTCCATTTCATTTGTTTACATATTTTTAACCCTTCTAAATCTTCCCAAGCTTCAGCTTCATTATTTGTCTTAAATCCACAATTGAAAGCATAATGAGACAAAAACAATTCTCTATTATTTCTAATTATTCCCCCTCAACCTGCTGGTCCTGGGTTTCCTTTAGATGCTCCATAAAAATTCAATTTAACCCACTCCACATCTGGTGGTTTCCACTTTATATTCTTTACCTTATTTTTGCTTCTCTTGTACCCAACATCATAATTCCATTTAATGACTTGACTCCATCTATCAAGACTCTCTGCTTCCAAATTAGGGATTGGGTGAGTTTATAGGGTTGGTTTAGACTCCTTTATGGCTAAACATATATTTTTTCATTACCTCTAAACTGCTTTCCTTTCCTTTAAATATTCTTCTATTCCTTTCTATCCATATAGTCCAAAGTAATGTATCTTTTGATTTATCCCATATTGTCTGTAAAGCCTCACTTTTATAAGTGCTCTGCCATTACTTTAACCAATATTCAATTCTGCTATTCATCACCATGTATTTACCAAACATATTAAGAATCCATTGCCATAAATTCTATACTATTGAGCAATATCCCAAGATATGGTCAATACTCTCCTCCTTATTACAAAAAAATATATTTATAGGGGCCATGAATACCCCTTTTTATAAGGTTGTCCCAGGATAAAATTCTTCTATGAACTACTAGCCAAACAAACATTTTGACTTTAGGAATGCTTGGGCTATCCCAAATATCTCTCCAAATTCTAGTGATATTATTATTATGTTGGTGTTAAACATTATATCCACTTCTTTTTGTGTATTATCCTGAGCTATTCAAATCCCAAATCAATTTATCCTTGGCACCCATCAGAATAATTATAGTTGTTATCTTTCTACTCATTTGCCTCCTACCATCAATGTCTTGTATACTCGTAAAAAAATCTTCTTTCCATTTGTATCTTCCTTCTCGATCCTTGTACAAAATGTTTGAGACACTATTACCATATTTATCTTGAATCAATATCATCCAAGGTTTAAAAACTGGATGTAAATTGAGTGTTTTTTCACACAAAGTATCCATCCAAATATAATTTTTTTCTCTAGAACTCACCATCCATCTTAAACCTTTAATCATAAGATCAATAGGTTTTTTTAAACCATTCCAAAGAGCAGAACCATTTGGAAGAGAGAATGCAGTAAATATTAAACTTAGGTCATTGGGATCAACATACTTAGAAGAATTCTTACCCATTGTATTTGAATCTCTTTGTACAATCTCCATATAACTTTTCTCCTAAGAGATAAGTTTGCATTTGTAAGAACTCTTAAACCAAGACCTCCCCTAGTTTTTTCATCACACAACTTGCTCCATTTTACCAAAGAAAAATTCCTTTTATCATGTAAACCTGACCATAAAAAAGATTGCATAATAAATATTAAACTTTTTTCAATTGATTTTGGTATAGAATACAAAGACATATAATATGTTGGAATGGCTTGTAAGATTGACTTAATTAATTGCACTCTTCCTACTAATGATAACCATCTACCTTTCCAAGATGGAAGTTTATTTTGACTTTACTAATAACTGGATTCCATAAATCTATCCTCATTCTCCCCTCAAATAAAAGCATCCCTATATAAGTTGTTGGTAAATTTCCCTCCTCCATTTGAAGCAACCTACAAATCCTTGCTTTGATATTAGCAGGAGTGTTAAGAAAGTAAATTTTGGATTTAGTCCTATTAATTTTTTACCTTGAAGCTCTTTTGTACTCTTTTAAAAAGTTATTCAAAGCTCTGGCCTCATTTATCCTTGCCCTTCCAAAAATGGTTGTATCATCTACAAACTATTGATGGGTGATGTTATCGATGTTATTACTAACCTTAAGTCCACTTATAAAATAATATTTTTAAGCCTTATTTAAGTTCCTGCTCAAAAATTATGCCATAATAATGAACAAATAAGGAGATAGAGGATATCCTTGTCTAAGGCCTCTCTTGGCTTTAAAATATTCTTTCACTAAGCCATTGACCAGCACTGGATAAGAAACTATAGAGACACAAGCTTTAATCCATCTAACCCATTTCTTCCCAAAACCAAACTTATCTAAAATTACAAAAAGAAAATTCCATTTAACCCTATTATAGGCTTTACTTATGTCAAGTTTTAATGTCATACCTTTCTCTTTTCTTGATGTTGTTAAATGTATAACTTCATGAGCTACTATGATCCCATCCAAAATTTGTCCCCCTTTCATAAAACCTCTTCTAAAATAATTTTGTCTAACAATGACCTTAATCTATTCACCATCACTTTGGAAATAATCTTATAAGCCATATTACATAGGCTTATGGGTCTAAAAAAATCAAACAATTTAGCATTCTTCTTTTTTGGAATTAGGGTAAGATAAGTTGCATTTATTTTATACATAATGTATTGTTTTACCCTAGACTGTTCCACTACCACCAATAAATAATCCTTCACTATATCCCAATTATGTTGGTAAAAGCTATAGAGAACCCATTTGGACTAGGGGATTTATCCTTATTAAAAGATAAAAGAGCTAAATTATTTTAGATTAATAGGCTCCATAAGTTTCCTATTGTCTTCATTTGTTATAACTAAAGGAACATCTTGAAGAAGTTTATCATTAAGAACTTCGGTCTCCTCTGAACCTAGAATATTATAATAAAATGACTTATCCTCTTTTATAATTTCACTCTAATCTTCAATTTAATTCTACCAATTCTAGAAGAAGATCTATGTACTATAGCCATCCTATGGAAAAAATTTGTATTTTTATCTCCTTTTAACCAAGTTTGTCTTGATTTTAATCTCCAAAATTTCTCTTCCTTACTCAAAATATTATGATATTCACTAAGCAACTCCCTTTCCTTTGAGCTTGTATTATTTTCATCACCTTTTTAGAATTTTAAAATTTTATCTTTTAGTTCTTCTTTCTTCTCAAAAATATTTCCAAAGGTGTTCTTGTTCCATTCTTTTAATCTATATGTCATAAATTTAATTTGGTTTGGAAGAGCATACAACCCACCATTACCTAAAGAATTCCACGTTTGAGCTATCATATCAACAAATTGAGGATGGTCTTCCCACACCTGCTCATTTTTAAAATATGATATTTTTTTGAATTCACTAACCACCATTTTAACTCTTATTGGCCAGTGATCTGAACCAATCCTTGTTAAGGTATTAATTTTTGCACAAGTTCCTTCATCTAGCCAATGATCTAAGAGAATACATCTATCTAATTTTTTTGCTATTTCGTTTTGGCCTCTCCTATTTTTGGTCCAAGTATAGTTGTCTTCTTCAAACTCAACTTCCCATAGATTGTTGTTTTGAATAAAAGCTGAGAAATATTTCATACTTTGGGTCAATTTCCTAATTCCCCTAAATTTTTCATTCAGCTTGGTAATGGCATTAAAATATCCAATGATCATGAAACATGTTTTTTGGTCTTTACTTCTCATAAAGGCCTCAATTCCACTCCAAACTTCTAATCTACTTGACTGAGTTGTAGGACCATACACATTAATAAGGATAAAGTGAATATCAGAAAAATAGCAAGTGACTAAAGAGTCTATCCAATGCCTAGTTTTATGAATGGTTACACAAGATGTTCTAGAAGGATTCCAACAAGTTAGAATTTCCCCAATTGCTCCTTCAGAATCCATAGCATCCCATTCACATCTTGCCCAAACTGCTTTCATAGTTTTTGAAACTTCTTCTTTTGTCATTTTAGTTTCCTGGATATAGAAAATATCAAGTTTATTACTTAAACATAGGTCCCTAATACACCTATATTTTGAGGTGGCATTAGCACCCCTTATATTCCATTATATGATAATCATATCTCATTAGGGGATTTTGGATCCTCTTGTGTATTACCAATATCATTTTGTTGTTTGGTAAAGAGAAGTTCAACCAACTTAGTTTTTGTTCCTTTATCTATGTTAGCTCTTGCTTCCCTAGATCTTGCTTGATAATTTGAGGGGTTTCCTCTTTTTACCTTACCTATATCAGGAGTAGGTCTTATTATTCTATTCCTCAATATTATTTCACCATTTTGTTTTTCAACATATTTATCCTCTCCTAGATCTATTATGGAAGCTTTTGATTTATGCTCATTTTCTGGTATTTCCTTATTAATGGCAGAGGTATCAACTTCTAAAACTGCATTTTCTTTACCAATTATTTTCTCCTAAGGTTCTTGGTACTTCAAGAGAGTCTTCAAAATCTAATGAAACACATTCCTTGGATTCATCAATAATGTTCTTCCTTAAATTAGGATCATATTGAATGGACAATTCCTTGCTAATATGTTGAAACTTTTGTCCTATGTCCTCTAAGTTTTGATCTACTTTTTCTTCATAGGCTAAAGCCTCAAAAGAATTGGAATTTCTTCCAGTATCCTTTATTATTGGTCTCCACTGTTCATTTTCTTGTATTTTTCTAAAGCTATTTCTTGGAAGTTGAAAACCATCTTTATCCATAATCATTTGTAAATCTCTTACGATTTTCTAAAAATGATTTTGTTGGGATCTTCTTAGGGCATGATCTCTCAATATGCCCCACCTTATGACATCTTCTACATATAAAATATATGTTTTCATAATATATAGTTTAGATCCACATATTATCCCCATACTTAAGAATGATTGATTTTGGTAAAGCTTTACTTATATCAGTCATGACCAATATTCGAGCATAAATAGCCAAAAATCCATCCTTTATTATATTTGAAATCTCAAGGAATTCTCCTAGAGTGTTGTCTATTGTATTGAAGGTATCTATTTCCCAAAATACAATGGGTAATCCAAACATCCTAACCCAAACTGGTACTAGGGATAGATTTACATTTTCAGGTGAAAAACCTTCATACCAGCGGGTAAGGAAGAGCCCTGCTCTTCCCATAAACCAAGGACCCCCTTTTAGAATTCTTTCTCTTTCTTCTCTAGAAAAAAATATGGCTAGGAAGAATTTGGGAAGAAATGATAGAATCACTCCAGGAGACTTCCAACTCCTATCAATCCATTTTCTCAAGGCTGAAGCCCCTAGCCAATACCCATTAAATTTACCAAAAACTGCCCTATCTTGGAGCAATGAGGATCTCTACGAGGTGCGCTCACTAACATCTACCACTAGGTATGATTATAAGGATTTACCTATAATTTGATCCATGGAAAGGAAACTGAAAATCAAAATCTAATTAAATTTATGTGAAAGTTCTATAACAAATATAATATTTGATAAAAACTTTATAAAATTTTCATGCACAATTCTAAGATAAAGAAAGGGAAAAAAAAACTTAGCTAAAAAATTATTTGTCTAGATAGAATGTCTTACCTCACTGAAGTCCTAGCCCTTCATTGCTCTTCCCATCGTTCAAATTCTAGTTGGCAAATATTTACAATTTCATTTTTCGCAACTTGAAAAATTGTCACTGCCCTTGTTATGAATGGTTGAATTCATAGGGTTGTATCTCCCTCAATATTGCTCAAATTTTTACATATGACCACTCATTTTAAAGCTATTCAAATTTTGCACAAGTTGGTCCAAGAATCAGCTAAATCGTATAACTCTTCGCGAAGATATGGC
The DNA here is from genome assembly GCA_028583015.1 of Wollemia nobilis. NCBI lineage: Eukaryota > Viridiplantae > Streptophyta > Pinopsida > Araucariales > Araucariaceae > Wollemia > Wollemia nobilis. The sequence goes on from JAQPPZ010001925.1 coordinate 11,583,032, forward strand.
TCCTAAAATATGAGATATTTTTCAGGAAAAAATCCTAATCCTTCGCACTTTGCAATTTTGTTTTTCACAATTTGAAAAATCATCACTACCCTTGTTTCAAATGGTTGACTTCACAAGGTCGTATATCCCTCAATATTGTTTAGATTTTTGCATATGACCACTCATTTTAAAGCTATTCAAATTATGCACAAGTTGGTCTAAGAATTAGCTGAATCGGATAACTTCTTTTGATAGAATGAAAGAGGGTGAGCTAGCTCATTAGGGGATTAATGAGAAGGATAGCTTGACTAATATTGCTACACCTAGGACTCTTACATAGCTTGACACATGTAATAAGTGGAGTTGGATGTGCTTTGAAGATATCAAGTGTAAAAACAAAAAGGAAATAAAGTTATTGCAACTTGGAACATCCAGGATTGTCGCCAAATGTAGGTTCACTCCTTGATAAGAGATTAGGATCATCCTTTAGAGTAAAAAAATAGTGTTGTAACCCTTCGTTTATGACAAGAAGGGATGAGTGTTTAGTTTCCCATTAAGGATACATTACTAACCTCCTTAGGGAAGGGATGAGTGTTTAGTTTCCCATTAAGGATACATTACTAACCTCCTTAGGGAAGGGATGAGTGTTTAGTTTCTTTAGTAACTACAAACTCTTCCATAAAGCTCTAAATTACATTAGACTTTTGGGGTCATTTATAGTTTAGTACAAGGCATTTGAAGGATTATTCAAAGAATGGGGACCTATTCTTTGCTAAGTTTACAAATAAACGTCAAGGTTTAACATTGGTAATTAGAGTGAACTTAGAATAATTATTTAATTATTAGTTATTTTATTAAATTTAATAATGAATATAGGCCAAGAATTTGATTCCCAATTATTAAGAAAAAGTTGAAAAAAGAAACATTTATCCATTCCCATATAAAAAGTATGCTTTTGACTAGTACTATAAGAGTAATGGATACCCAATTTTCTCTCAATTTTGATAAATCTCCTTAGCTTTCATGTTGAACTTAAATTTATTTTACAATAAATTTTTAATCCAAAAACTTATAAAAAAGAATCATCTCTCTTAGAATCTCAAACGCTTTCTACTCCTTAAAAAAGAATAAATTTGAAAACTATGAAATTTGGTTTTAAAACATCTATTCCTCTAAATTTGTAGTCAAGTAGTAGACACTTCATATGTAAGGGATAAAATTCTAAAGAAAAAAATTAAATAATTCATTGACAATTTGCTCCTAATACTTTAGAAGCAAGTGTGAGCGTGAGCAAGGAGTGAGTGCAGCCGAAAGCGAGTGCAAGTGCAATCCAGGAGTGAGTGAAATTGGAAGCAAGTGTGAGCGCAAGTCGGGAGTGAGTGTAAACGAAAGTAAGTGTGAGCATGAGCCAAGAATGAGTGTAGTCGAAAGCGAGTGGCAACGTAAGCTAAGAGTGAGTGCAGTCAAAAGTGAGTGTGAGCACGAGCCAGGAGTGAGTGCAATTAAAAATGAGTGTGAGTGCAAGCCATGAGTGAGTGTAGCCAGAAGCAAGTGTGAGCACGAGAATGAGTGTAGTTGAAAGTGAGTGCGAGCATGAGCCAAGAGTGAGGTCGAAGTGTGAGCAGGAAATTGGGAAGTAGAAAACAAAGTGTGATCAAGGAATAAGTGCTACTTCTTGTTCTAGATATTAGGAGAAATGAAAGGATTCATTTAATGAGTGTAGTTATAAGTGAGTGTGAGAATGAGCCGAGATTGAATGCATCCAAAAGCAAGTGCGAGCATGAGCCAAGAATGAAGAGAAAGTGTAAGTAGGAAAGCAGGAAGTAGAAAGCAAAGTGTGATCAAGGAACAAGTGCAACTTCTTGATCTACATCTTAGAAGAATTTAAAGGATTCATTTGAATAAAATCCATGTAACATGGAAAGAAAGTCATTTGTGAAATTCTCTACTGAAAGTATGGATGGCCAAGTTGGAATTATGGATACCCTAGCTAGCAATAAGAAGAATATCAAATCTATGGCAAACCCAGTCCATGTAGCATATTCTACACCAAAAGTGATTATCAAGGATGAGATGATTGAGCATGATACAATGGTTCTTAAAACCATAGAGTTAATATGTAAGTCTCATGGATACTGGACAAGTTTTTTTGAGATTCAAAATTGGATCAAGTGGAATTAGGGATTGAATTCAAATTAATCCATGACTTTTCTTCCAAAAGGATTTTTCCTCATTATTTTATCTATTTCAAAAATAAGGGATAAAATAATGGACGAAGGCCCATGGTTTAGGGGTAAAGATGTATTATATTTAATACCTAGAGTGAAAAAATTTGTGGAAATAGAAACTATTATAAGACTTTCGGTATGGATTAGGCTTTTTGGGCTTCCTTATCAACTTATCAATAAAGAGGTTTTGAAGACTATTGGTAATACTCTAGGTGAATTCATCCAAGAAGTACCAACTACTAAGGATAGAAGGCATGTTGTATACACTCAAACATGTGTTGCTATGTATATTTATAAGCCTTTACGATAATTTATTAGGATTAAATTTGAATCAAGAGAATGGGATCAACAAGTGGATTATGAAAATATTGCATTTCGATGTTGCAAATATCATGAAAACAAGCATATGGAAAGAGACTTCAAAGTGAAAATAATGGAGGAAGAGATAGAAATTTTTGGGCATGATGGTAGCTTCAATTTGAAACAAGGAAATCATATCATAGGAGAATATAGCTTAAATCAAGGATTTTCCACTCCTAAGAAAGTGGTTAGGAAAATCCCTCTACATCATCAAATGGCAAAAGCCATTACAGTTCACTTTAATCAACCATTAGAATAAAAAAATGATATGGGGGATGAAAAAGTACAATGCACAAGTTCAAATATAGAAGGAGCTAAAGGTATGAAGGAAGAAGGGAAGGCAAATTTTAAAGCAAAGGAAGATGGGGAGGAAAATTTTAAAGCAAATTATGTGAAGGAGGTCAAGCTTAATCTGGGTAAATCACCTTTATTATCCTCAAGTAACATAAAATATTTTTCTTACAATAAAAATGGAAGCAGTACGTACATAGTGTATTCCTTGCACTTTAGGATTTCAAGAGCAATATAGTAAAGAAAATCTTATGGAGGATATTTAAGGAAATTTTGGGTTTTTAGGCCAACATAAGAAAGTAATGACTATGTAGGATCATCTATGCAATTTAGAGTTATTAGGGCAACATAAAGTAAAAAATGCTAATGAGTCTATTCCTTGCACTTTTGACTCTTTAGAGCAATATAAATCCTTAGAAGATAAGTTGTGTTATGAACAATATGAAAAATAGAAAAAATAGAAGAGATTGATGAATATGAGAGTGTTGATGGGAATGGAAGAAGGAGAGGAAGGTCATCAAAGTAGGAACAAAGAGAAAAATAAACTCAAAAGGATATTGATCTAGGAAGCCAAATAAAAATATCACAGGTGTTAACAAGAAGTGGGACTAAGCCCACTAATAAAAATAAAAGTGTTGATAATGAAAATGATATCATGGAATATTAGGGGTATGAATAAAATCCCTAAAAAAAGAATTATTAAGCAATTAATATGTTGTTATAGTCTCGAGTTTATTTTAATACAAGAAACAAAATTAAGCTGTGAGGAATGTAAGGATGCTTTTAAGAAGATTTGGAAGACGGGTGATTGTTTAGTAGTTTCTTCTATAGGAGCTTCAAGCGATAATGCAATAACATGGGACAAATACAAATGGTATGGACAACTATTAGAAGCAAAAGTAATTGGTTTGTTGGATTATTTTGCAAGAAAGAGGAAAACATAAAATTTGGGATTTTAAATGCATATACTTCAACTACAGTTACTACTCATGAAAGATGTTGGAAGGACCTTGGCATATTTTTGTCAAATACAATGATGATTCATTGTGATCTATGGATTTTTGGGGGTGATTTTAATAATATTTTATCTCATTTGGAAAATAAGGGTGGCATTCCAGGATGGTAAATCAAGATTTTGCTTCATTTATCAATTTAAATTAACTTTGGGATGTTAGTCCCTTAATATTTCAATATACATGGGATAATAGACTCATTGGGTAAAATCATATAGCAGAAAGACTGGATAGATTCTTTTTATACAATAAATAGTTGCAAACAAAGTATACAATCGCTTTAGATATTTTATTATGAGCAGTATCAAATCATGAACCCATTATTTTAACTTGTGAGTTACTTAATAATGGTCATCCAAAGCCATTTCACTTCTAGTCTATGTGTCTTCAAGACCATGATTTTTTTTAATGGTCATGTTATGGTGGGATGAATTAAAATTTGAAGGATCATGTATGTACATGTTTATTCAAAAGTTAAAGTATTTAAAGAAGCAAATGAAGATACATAATGCCAAATATTTTGGTAACATTTTTAAAGAAAAGAAAGAAATTGAATTCAAGCTCAAAAATTTACAAGAGAGTAGAAATTAATGAAATGTATCAAGATTCTAATGTGAAAGAAAATAATTACTTTCTAATTATCATAATGCATTGAAAAAGGAGGAGTCATATTGGTTTCAAAAAACTAGATAGAAATGGCTCAAGGAAGGAGAAAAAAATACAAAAATAAATCATGATACAACAAAAATAAATATTTGTGTTCATCATATCAAAAATATTATAACTCCAGTTGAAAGAAATATTGAGGGCAAAGAAGATATAAGGAAGGAAGCAATTCTTGAATGGAGAAAATGGATTAGCACATGCGTGTCCTCTGTTTCATTCTCTGTACTCATAAATGGGGAACTTGCAGGTTTTTTCCAATCTCAATGGGGACTCTAACAAAGTGACCCAATTTCTTTGTATCTATTCATCATTATGGCAGAGGTTTTGGGCATGGCTATTGGAGCGAGGAAAGGCAATGGAAGAATCAATGGCCTACATTCGGTAATAAGTTTTACAGCCACCACACACCATCATTTTGTGGATGACACAATGATTTTGGGATAAGCTTCATTGATGGAAGCAAAACAAATTTTGGAGGTCTTGAAAGGTTATGAACGGGTGTCCCAGTAGAAGATAAAATTCAATAAGAGTAAGTTATTCTTTATAAAACCCCCCACTTACACAAAGGAGGATTGCTAATTTATTTGAGTGACAGATAAGCTCCTTCCCTTGCACCTATCTAGGTATTCCACTCTTCAAAGGAAGAATCAAGAAGGATCTTTGGAAAGCCCTCATTGATAGATTTATAATGATAATTACAAGTTGAAATGGTGCTACACTTAGCTAGGCGAGCAAGTACCAACTTATTAAAACCACTCTTCAAAGCATCTTGGTTTATTGCTCTTCTATCTTTTGAATACCAAGCACAATGACTAAAATATTGATAAAATATGTATCATCTTCTTATGTATTGGAGTGGAAGAAAAGAAATTGTTGGCGCTAGTGTATTGGAAGAAGGTATGCCAAACTAGGAAATTTGAAGGGTTAGGCCTTAGTAAAATAAAGCATTTCAATTCAGCTTTGCTTGGAAAGCTGGCTTGGAGACTCAATATTGATGAAAAAACAACTTGGATTTAAATGTTTAAGGCCAAATAATTAGAGGGGTAGAATAATTTCCTGAGGTTGGAATCCCTCCCAAGGGGTTCAACCTTCTGGAATGGAGTTAAAGAATACATGCAAATGTTTCAAAATTAGATAAAATAGAATGTTAAGGGAGGCTCTCAAGTTTTCTTTTGGGATGATATTTGGCTGGAGCAGGTTCCACTGGCTCAAATCCCAATATTCAAGGAGTTTGTAGTTTGGTCATTAGGCAATCTAGAGGTTTTGATGAACTCCTATATCTACATAAGCAATGGTAAGAAATAATGGAAGAAAAATTTTCCAAAAAGAGAAGAGCTAATGGAAGCAACAAACATACTCAATAGAAAATTATAAAGGACTTTCATAAGTGAGCTAAGTGGAAAGGATGACATGTCGTAGCTGGGATATAAATCTGGCTCCTATTCAGTAAAATAAGGATATACATTTTTGACAAGGAACAATCATGACCCAAAGTTTCCCAACAAGAAAATCTGGATAAAAGGCTTAATGCCAAAAATTGTCTTCTTTTGGCTAGCCATCCTGAACAAGTTTCTAACCATTGAGAATTTGAGAAAAAGAGGTATGTCATTGCCTAGTTGTTGCATTTTGTGTTTAAAAGGAATTGAAGATGTGGATCACTTGCTACTACATTGAAACTACTCTAGGAGGGTGTTATGGAAAGTGTTTTAACATCTACAAATAACATGGATCATGCCTCAAATGTTTCAACAGTTGGTATACCAATGTAAGATTCTAAAAAGACTAAAGAAATAACGTTGGGATATGGCCTTACTGCACTATCCTTGGGCCATATGGAAGGAACATAATAGAAGTATTCTTAGGGAAGAAGGGCTTGATGAGAATGTGTTGGCCAATAGGATTAAAATCATGATTGATGAAAATGTAATTCTTAAATTACATGAGGAGGATAAGAATGAAGCGACGGAGGAGGAAGACTTGCAGGCTTGTAATGAAAATGAATTGCAAAAATAATGATAGAAAAGGTGACGGAGCCCCATCCCCAATCTAGTCACTATACCCAAAAGGAAAATTGGAGTCATAATGTATGGATTACAATTGGTAGGGAGAAAAATTATCCAAGGATTTGAAGGTGATAATTGAAGCAATTTTCATTAAAGTTGCATGAGTTTCAAAACATGAAAGTAGGAAGGGTAGTGGATGAAATGAAGTTGGAAAGTAAAATGACTAGACTATCCAGGTCACAAATTGTGTTTGATCGTTGGTCATTGAGAGTTAGAACATGAACACTATAATTTTGTTGTTCTTTGGTCATATTTTGTAAATTGGAATTATAATATCTCACTCTATATAAATAGGTTTTAGTACTGTGTATAAAAAACCTCTTTTTTACCATTATCAAAAAATAAAGGGAGCAATTAATTATTTCAAAAATATTTTATCAAATTCTAGGCAAGATAAAGAGGCACAAGAAAAACTTCTGCAAAATATTCCATCAATTATCACTCAGGGACAAAATGAAATCTTGATGAATAATATATCTATGGAGGAGCTCCATGAAGTAATTTTCTCTTTCCATCCTAACAAGGAACTTGGCCTCGATGGATTTCCTATAATTTTCTTTCAAAAAAATTAGGATTTATTGAAGAGTGATATGTTAGTTGTGGTTGAAGAGGTCCAAAAAAGGAAGGCTATAATAAGTGATATCAATGCTACTTTTATTACCTTGGTTCCCAAGAAATGTGACAAAATATTTTGATATTTTTGTCCAATAAGCCTTTGTAATATGATTTATAAGTGTAGACACCAAAATCTAGGTATTTGCATTTCATCACACAATTTTGCATTATAATATATGTCTAAGTCTAAACTTAGGCATATAATTCTTGCACATCATTCACCCACATTGTCTATTACAATTCTACATAATAATATATGCCTAAGTCTAAAATTAGGTATATAATTCCTGCACATTTCAGTTCTGCATAACATTATGTGCCTAAGTTTTGACTTAGGCATAAAACCCTATACAATTATATTTTCTAAATTTTATTAAATCTTGGAAATATCCTCCTTGGATACCCTCTCTCCTCACTTGACATGTGTCCTAGCCACATCACCATCACCCCTTTGCCACCTCTTATACACCCTTGTCCCCTTTGTCCCTTCACATAAGGCAACCCTCCACACTTCACTCCACTTGCACCTACCCACTTGCCACATCTCACACCTCACTCCACACTTCACTCCACTTCTACCTACCCACTTGCCACATCTCACACCTCACTCTACACATCACTCCACTTGCACCTACCCACTTGCCACATCTCACACCTCACTCTACACCTCACTCCACTTACACCTACCCACCTGCCACATCTCCCCATTTAAGTGAGACATTTCTAGTGACTCACTGTAACTACCCAGGATAGGTGGCTACCCAGTCCCTACCATTTGGCAATGCTAGCTTGAAAACAATCCTTCCCTTAAAAACCCTCAAAGGTCTATAAAGGCACCATCATATGACCAGAAAAGAGGAGGGGAATGCTAATGTTATGTTGCCCGGATTGTGCTCATATAAGCAATCATAATAATCATCTCCAATTTGTTGATGATGCTTTTATTTTGGGTCATCCCTTGGTCAACGAGGCCATGGAGTTTAAATCAATATTATTATGCTATGATAAGGCTACTAGATAGTTGGTAAATGCTACAAAATCCATGAGTTGTTTCATTAATACTGCCCTAGATTTACAACAAATTATTATGAATATTTTAGGGTTTAAAATTGAAAAATTTCCATCAACCTACTTGGGTATTCCTTTGTCTAATAAAATAAATAAAAATGAGCTTTGGATATTTTTTGGATAGAATGAAATCTTGTTTGGTAGGTTGGAAATGTAAGTTATTAACCATTGTAGGAAGGCTACAACTCATAAAGACTACATTGAAGAACACAGGCTTATACTGAAAGGGGGGTGAACTGTATAATATCAACTTTTACTTTTCTTTCTCAAACAATATTATCCAATATTATCAATGGAAATATCAATAGGAGTAATCAAAGCAATGTACAAATCATCACACACATGAGAGACACAAATTTAACGTGGTTCATCCAATGTGGGTTACATCCACGGAGAAAATCTTTCTTCTAAATTTTCTCAACAAATATCTTGGGAATCAATTCTCTATTACAATTTTTATGGACCTCTATCCAAAGGAGATCTCAATCCCCAATGCTCTGATTTGTGGATCTCTCTCCACAGGAGAACTCTATCCCCTTGCTCTGGTTCATGGATCTCTCTCCATAGGATAACTCTTTCCCATTTGCTTTGGTTTGTGGAACTTGATCCAAGAGAACTCTATCTCCTCAACTGGTTCATGGATCTCTATCCACAAAAGAACTCTATCTCCCCAGCAGGTTCATGGATCTTTTTCTACATGGGAACTCTATTTATTTTTTGATCTAGTTTTTGGATCTCTCTCTATAGGAGAACTCTATCCCCTATGCTTTGGTTTGTGGATCTCTCTTCATAGGAGAACTCTATACCCTCTGATTTTATTTGTGGATATTTCTCCATAGGAGAACTCTATCCCCTATGCTCTGGTTTGTGGATTTCTCTCCACAAGAGAACTCTTTCTCCTTTGCTCTGCTCAACTCTGCTCCAATATACCCCAAGCCTTAACACAAATATTGATCAAATTGGCAACTAAACCTACTCTCAAATCTACCCCAAGCATTAACACAAAACTTGATCAAATCAGCAACCAAACCTGCTCTCAACTCTGTCTCAAATCTGCACCAAGTCTTCCCACAAGACTTGCTCAAAATTTTCTCAATTTTGCTCTAAGTCTTTTCACAAGACTTACTCGAATCTACCTCAAATCTACTTCAAGTCTTCCCATAAGACTTGCTCAAATCTACCTCAAGGCTGCTTCAAGTCTTTTCACAAGACTTGCTCAAATCTGCTTCAAGTCTTCTCACAAGACTTGCTCAAATCTACCTCAAAGCTACTTCAAGTCTTTTCACAAGACTTGCTCAAATATGCCTCAAAACTGCTCATTGAACTTGCTCAAATATTTTCAAATATTGCATACAAACAAATGCTTATATCTCTTTTAGAAGTACTTTCTTCAACTAGGCAATTCAAACATATTCTACCTAGAATTCATTTAACCTTTGGAACATATAGAGAATGATATGCACTATCAAAAACCCAATATGTTCTTCACATTCACAAATATTGCATTCAACTAATCCAATATCTCTCTCTTGCAAAAACCCCTTCAAATCAAATCAAAGTATAACTTGCTTCACAAAATTGATCTATATTTCTTGCAAATTTACTCTCAAACATCAACCATACTAATGCACAAATTTCTCAATATCTTTCAACAATGGAAGCACACTTGTTCTCAAACTCTAACCCAAATATTTCTAAAATCATTCAACAATGAAGTATAAGAAGATATTCAAACTCTAATGTAATTGTTTCAACTTTCTCTCAACACTTGATGCACATGTAGGTCTCAAACCCTAACTCAAATATTTCCAACAATGCATCCAAAACAACCCTTTTATCTCCACCTTATATTCTAGAAATATTTACTCAACAAAACACTTTAAACAAGGAATGATGTGCCCATACCTCTTAATTTGCTTTTATGGAGATATGTCTTCAAAAACTTGTCTCACAAACAACTGATTTTTCTAGTGTCACTTCAAGGGTTAGATTGCAAGATACTTTCTCAAGACATCCACATGAACTTTCTTCTCAAAAATATATGCTCAATGAAATCTGAAATTGATGTTCTATAACTCTTCTTTTGTTCTAAAAAATAAAGCATTAATACTCAACAAGACCTTTCATAACTTCCTTTCACCATGCAAGAGTTATAATAAAATGTCAAGCAACTTATCACACCTTATTACTCCTAATCTTGCAAAATAATATTCAACTCAACAAACATGAATTTTCTTATACACCTTATACCTCCTTGAAATAAAATATTTTAATGCACCTCAAATCTTCAACATGACCATAACATTATTTATTTTCCACCACACATAGCACTTAGAAAAACTCCACACTATTCCCTTTTAATTCAAAAATAATAACTCCACGTTGTCCTTTTAATCCAAAAATAAAAAATAAAATAATCACCTTATGACTCCCTAAGCAAGCACATACCTTAGCCTTAGCAAATATTTAATTTACCAAAAATATTACCCCCTTGTTGTCGTCATTGTGATTCGAACCTACGCCACTTGCTGACCCGCGCCCTAGCTTCGGCTAGGCCACCACGTGGGCTAACCACCCACGTGAAATCTAACTTGCACATGCTCTTCTTTATTCTCGATTTCGGTGCGAAAAAGTTTTTCAAAAAAAAATTATTCTTGCCTCTGTTGTGTTTTGAACTCGAGACCTCCCTGCTGCCACGACTTAGCACTGAGGGATCTGTCATCTAGGTTGGCTGCCCAAATGGAATCTAAGTCAACTTCCCCTTCTCTTTATCCACGTGCATTATCTCGAAATCCAAATTCGACGTTTGTCTTCTCCTTCTCCTTTGTCGTGAATGATTCTCAAAGTGCACGAACTTTTGAATCATTATTTTTCCTCCTTAGCTTTGCAATTTAAATACACAAATGTGTATTTGGTCCTTGACATCGACGCATGGAAATATTCGATTTCCAACCTTAACCTTTGGCACCCATTTTTAATTTTTAATTATTATAATATTTTAAATCTTTATAGATTTAAATATTATAATTTCTTTTTCTTCTTTGGGCCTTTTTATTTTTCTTTTTCTTCTTTGGGCCTTTTCTCATTTAATTTTTTAATTATTATAATATTTTAAATCTTCATAGATTTAAATATTATAATTTCTTTTTCTTCTTTGGGCCTTTTCTTTGGATAAAGTCTTTGCCACCATAAAACATCTTCCTTTTTCTTTTGCAAGTACCACCATGGTAAAACCATGAAACCTTTATTTTCCTTGACATAAATGACAACCAATGTCATCAACTTATGACATCAATGACAACAATATACTCAAAATTTCCAACATACATTGCAATCTATTCATATTTATATAAGGTAATTTTCAAGACTACCAACAAGTATTGCATTAAAAATTAATAAAATTCAAAGAGACTTTCTATGGAAAGGTTGTGAGTAATATTTTAGGTTTCCTTTTTATAAGTGGGATAGGGTTTGTAAAGGAAATAATATTGGAGGAGTAGGCTTGTGGAATTGCATACTTATGAATTTGGCATTAGGAGCAAAGCTTGGGTGGAGATTATATAGATATCAAGGAAATAATTGAGCAAAATTTATTATTTCAAAAAAATAGAGATTCTCTTGATGCAATGGAACTATCTAGGAAAAGAACTCTACCCAAAGGATCATCAACATGGAACTTCATATCAGAGAGTTTGCAATTGATAAAGAAACATATTAGATGGTCAATCAATGAGGGAAGTTATGCAAATTTTTGGTTTGATGCTTGGTTGAAGCCTTATCCTCTTATCTCTAACTCAAAATGGCAACCATTGGCTCAAGCATGCCTAGCATGTAAAGGTCCAATATCAAAGACTATATTATTATGAGAAAAAATTCTAGATCATGGATTTTTTTTAGTAACCTGGTTGAAGGAGAGGAACTCAAACAAATTGTAAATAAACTTCAAAAGATGCTTCAAGAGTTTTATTTATCTATTTTTACATGAAAGGATGAGTTGGTTTGGAATTTATCAAAGGATGGTGGATACTCGATCAAGTTGGGATATGAAGATTTAGAACAATCAAATTTCCTTCTCTTAAATATTTTCCTTAGAAGAACGTATGGTCATTAAAGGCTTTCCATAAGGCCTCAACATTTCTTTGGTTAGCAGTTTAAATTAAGATTCTTACATGAGAGAGTCTACAAAGAAGAGGATATTATGGATCCTTCAGATGTGCCTTATGTGAGAAGGATTTAGAAATTTCATACCATTTACTTCTTCATTATCCATTTGCTCACACCATTTGGGGTTATTTTTAAAAATGTGAAATTATGTTGGGTAGTTCCATCAACATTGAAAGAGTTAATAAAATGTTGGATAAATTATTTCAAATCTAAAGCATCATGTATTATTTGGAGGATTAGCCCTGCCATTATTTGTTGGAATTTATGGCTTGAAAATAATAATAGAATTTTTAAAAATAAATATCAAAATCATGCCCAAGTTTAAAACCGTATTAGTACCTCTCTTGCAAAATATCTACAAATATGGTGCTCATCATGAGAAGTCTCAATTGTAAAAAAAGAGGTGTTAATAACTTGGCTATAGGATTGAATATACATGGAAGAGTCATCTATGATAATGAAATTAAAACAAAGGATCTACTTCGATCTATGGTAAAATGAAAATGTCTAGAAATTAGGTTTATCAAAATTAATTTTGATGGTGCTTCTAAAGAAAATCCAAAAAAATCTGGTGGAGGTGGTGTTTTTAGAAATAGTGAAGGCAAAATTCTCCTCACTTTTTCATAATCATATGTAACTTCAACTAACTATGCAAAGGCTAAGACACTTCTTACAAGGATTAAAATTGCAATAGAAAAATGATACAAATATATTTCAATTTAGGGGGACACAAATTATCATCAATGCTATTAACAAAAATGGATGTGAAGATTGAAAAAAAATATATTATTGTTGATGTTCATCATATATTACTAGAGGCAATCTCTTAGAAGTGTGAGCATATTTATAGAGAAGGAAAATGGGTAGCAAATAAATTAGCTAATTGCAATGTTGATCTTCATCTCGATGAAATTCAAATTTTAGAAGGCAACTAACCAGGTGAGATTTTATCTTTTAATCAAAATGACGTTAAGGAGTTGATTGTCGAAACATAGCACTTCGAGGAAGTTGACAAATATATTTAAAGGAAAAAAAATAAAAAACTATGATAAAAAGGTATGTTGCAACAAATGTAATATTTTGGTATTTTTATGGAAGTGACCCCAATAGAAGCCACATAACTTATTTAAAAAAAATTGCTCTTAGTACTTGGTATAAACATTTATAATGAAAAAATTGCCACCTAACAATGGCTTTGGAGGTTTCTCTAACCAAGAGTTTTAGTCCAAGGGGGACAACGCAACTATTCAGGGTTTGGCTCTTCTTCGAGGTTTGGTTCTACTTCGAAAGGTCTAAGGTTCAAACTACGACATGTGTATTAATTCTCTATCGATAAGTTTAGCTCTCGGTCTTAAAAAGGTTATGACTAAGATGAGAATGCATCGATCATAGGGATTTCTAACACTAACCAAATCAAAATAAATAAATAAAATAAATCAAACATTCAAGCATAGTCTCAACCATCAGATAACTAAAAAACCAAATAAATTCTAACGAACATTTGGATAACTCTCTGTTTAGTTTCTTTATTATTCGTTGTTTTTTAATATTGGTTATATTTGTTCTTTATTATTTTTTGAAATTGGTTATCTTTGTTATTTGTTGTTTTTTAAAATTAGTAATATGGGAATGAAATGTGTCCACCTATATTACATCATAATTACATGACCACAATATTACAACATTTCAACACTTATATATAATTTGATAAAGATTTAAATCAACTTTTAACCTTAAAAATTGTTACATTTAATTAATTAAACTCTTATCATTTATAAAATATTAAAATTTACCTCTAATATTAAATATTTAATTTATAATATTAAAATTTTACTAACCAATTTCCCACCCTTATAAACTTTAATCATTTTTTAAAAGTTTAATTAACAAAAGTTTTTACTCTATAATTTTTTGTTACTATGATGCAAAGATTATGGTGCAGAGACTATGGTGCAAATATTATAACAGGTGCAAAATGATATATATTATGAATAAGATTATTACAAAGAGTATCAGATCTACAAGATCAACCAAAGCTCTTGGATCTAACATACTAATATTCAGGGTGTTCACCAAGATGAACTCACACTGAATATTTTCTAAGACTTTCTAAGACTCAAACCTAAAACTTGGTGCCTTCATATGAGGTTGAAGGTCTTATTTATACAATACTCCAAGCCAAGTGAGAACTGAGATCCATTTTCTAGGATAGACACATGTTATCAATCTAATGGCTAAAAAAAAGGTGTAAGGTTTTCACAGTGAAATATCACATCAAACTTTATACAAAGTGGATACTGTTGTGGTATAGCCCATGTGAAACCTAAACAAAATGGAATCTTATGTCGGCAAGACCCAAGGAGAAATCGTAAGCGGTTTATGGTTAACCACTTATGAACCATTACAAAGAGATTTTAAGAAAACCTTGTGGGTTATGGGCCCACCATGAATCTGCATCACTGTCCACCAGAAATGGAATCAAAAGAAGAATCAAAATCTGTAGAGGAGTCTTCAGGAGTAAATTCTCATTCTGAATAATTAGTAGGAGGTGGGACATTGTAGCAAATTTTGTAGCATCTAGAAAAATAGTAATATGGCCATGGAATACCTCCTCGTGGTGCATAAATTTGTGCATCTAGTTCAGTTAGGAGTTGGGTATGATGAAATGTGTTTTGAATTTCCCAAGGTAATTTAGTTTGAACAAATATTTGGTAAAGAAGACTCTGATAGAGATCACTATTGAAGGCGGCTTGACCAGAAGGAGCATACTTCTTGATGATTGGAAGATAGCATTCAAGAAGAAATTCAAATTCAATGTTCAAAGGATCTCTTATAGGTGACATCCAATTTTTTGCAAGTCGGATGTGAAAAGTCCAATCCGGCCAGCTAAACAACTTATCAAACCATTCAAGATGACTGACTGGATTTTCAAGAGCAAGAAAATTGTGAGATTGACAACGAAGCCAAATATCACAAAATGAATCCCGAGGAATAGTTTCACAATAAATTTACTCCATGGAAATGAGAGCATCTCTGGCTTGAATTGCTTGTTCAGCAAGTGTTCTCCTTGTTTCTTCTTTCATCCTAAGGAGATCACGAGGGCGCCACACAAAGGGTTTGAAATGGTCCCAATGTTCTTCCTCAAATCTGAATGTATTGATTTCTTTGGGTTGGCGGCTTAGAAGATCTGCAAGGACATTTTTCTTTCCTGCAATATGTTCAGTATCAAATTCAAAATTATCAAGAAAAACATTCCATCTTACCAACCGACTACCTTCAACCGTATCATTGACAACATTGTCAAGATGTTTGCGCCAATGCTTGAGATCGGATCTGATTAGAAATTTTTCACTGGCAAGGAAAAATTTAAACATCTTAATGGCTTTGATAATGGCAAAAATTTCTTTCTGCCAACTGGGATATCGAAGTTCTACTACTTTGAAATATCCCGAACCATAACGACATATTTTTTCTTTACCCTGATTTTCTTCACACAGGACAACACCCCAAGTGTTTGCAGAAGCATCAATATATAAAATATTTTTGCCTGCACCAGGCAAAGCCAAGGGTGGTAACTGGACAACTGTTTGTTTAATTCTCTGGACAACTGCAGTGTGGTGTGGGGACCAGGCAGGTGCATCCTTTTTCAATAACTGATTTAGAATCAGTCTGTCTTCAGCAATGTGGTGATAAAAACTAGCAATATAGTTGATACAACCCAAAAACTGTTGAATGTGTTTCTTATCAAAAAGATGATCTGAAAATTGTAATATTTTTTTCAGGACATGCTCCTGAAGCTTGATTTGACCATCTTCTATAGTAATACCAAGCAATTTTACAAAATCTTTAAAAAAGTCACATTTTGATAAAGAGAGAACTAAACCATTATTTTTGCAGATATTATAAAATTGTTGAAGATGTTGAAGATGATCTTCGGGTGTTTTGGAAAATATGAAGATGTCATCAATGTAAACACATATGAAGTCTCTATAATCTGCAAACAAATCATTCATGGTTTTCTGAAATATTGCAGGAGCAGTTTTAAGGCCGAAGGGTAGAACCTTCCACTGGTATTGACCAAAAGGAACAATAAAAGCAGTTTTATATCTATCATCAGGATGTACCTGAATCTGCCAAAAACCAGATTTCAAATCAAACTTGGAATAAACATGGCTGCCAAAAATTCTTCTGAGAAATTCATCCCTTGAAGGAATAGGATGTTGAATGGGTTTCACAAATTTATTTAGAGGCTTGAAATTTATAACCAATATTTTCTTGCCTCGAACTTGTTCGGACCTTTTGTTAACATAAAATGTTGAACATCCCCATGGGCTCTGGGATTTTTCAATGAGTCCTTTCTGGAGGAGATCATCAATTTCTGCTTTACATTCCTTTGTTAGAGAAGGATTCATGCCACTGTGATGAGCCTTGAATTTGGGCTCTTTTTGTTTACCTGTGAGAGGGTCAACAATGAGTTCCAAAGGAATTCGATAGATTAAATTCCTTTTTCTTTGGGTAATATCATCAGAACATAGATCTTTTTTTATCTTTGAAATAATTAAATCAATATCAGACTGTATTTTGTTCTTTCTGTTCTGAATCCAAACATGATTAATTTCTTTATGAGGTTTCCAAAGAGGAACTTGTACCTCATAAGAAGACTTTAATGGCAAAGTTACATTTTTAAGAACTTCAATTTTATCTGCATGAAATGTAACTGGCATTAGCTGTCTCAAATTATTTATGTCGATGAGCATATCATATTTTGGCATTTCAAACTGCAAGAATTCACAATGCAAAATTTTATTGCCAAATAGCAGGGGAACTGTGGCAGAGAATTTTGAGCTCAGTCTTTGTTTATTAAATGTGAGAATATTTTCATTATGCTGCCATACATCAGGGGGGAGGGTTTTATAGTGACAGAGGCTAGTGGCTGCACCAGAGTCAATGATGGCATCTACCTTATAAGGTGAAAAATGCTTATATTTTATCTGTACCTCACAAACAGGCAAATCAACATAATGAATTGTATTGACCTCTATTTCTGGATATGTTTCATCAAACTGTTGGTATGCTAATTCTCTCTAGTGTTGCTTAACTGTATCTGCAATGTCTTCCTCATAGGCGTTGTTCACCTCATATTTTGCCTGCTCTTTGGAGAGTTCTTCAAATTATTTTTGAGCTCTAGGGATGTAGATTTCTAGAGCTTCTAATCTCTGCATACGCCATTTGTGGCGATCAGGAGCCTTTTTGGGAGGATCTTTGAGGTAAGAGCTTCCCAATTCTTTCTTTGATGTAGCAGGTATTGGTTGAGTAGCTAATGAGGATGGAGGTGTAAGATGACCTTTGGAAGAAGAGAATGATTGTTTCTGTCTTTTAGGCTGTATTTTTTCATTCCAGTCCAGTTGGGCAATCTGCTCTTTAAGTTTTTTAATATTTTGTTGTAGAGACATGATCTTGGTGGTGTCCCAAGTCTCAGAATGATAGGCCTTTTCTACTTTATCAAGTTCTGCAACAAGATGGTCTCTAGACTGAAAAGAGAACATGTTAATCTGAAAATCTATTTCAGATTCTGCCTGACTGCTAGAGCGGCTAGAAAAAGCTTCTTCTTCTTCATCAGTGATATCATCAAATTGATTAATTTGATTTTCAATTTCTGAATATAAAATGTCTTCACTGTCATATTCAGAATCAGATATGAAAACATATTCCTCAACAGAAGGAATAAGATTAATTTTTTTAAAGGATTTTTTATTAGGACATTTATTAGCATAATGTCCTTTCTTTTGACAGACGTAGCATCTAGGAGAAAACCTTTTAAATCCTTTACGGATTTTATCTTTCTTTCTAAAAAGATATTTCTTTTTATTTTTCTTTGATCCTCTAAAGTCTGAATGGCAACTACACTCTTTTTGAAATCTGCTAGAGGTTTTCTTTTTGGATTTTCATCAAATGTGCAGTTGAATGGATCAGTATTATATTTGCAAGATTTTCTCATTTGTTTCTGAATCTTCTTTTCTTCATCTTTCTCTTCTAGTTTGTCACAAAGAAGATTCCTGGATTTTTTCAAATCCTGAACAATCTCTCCAAACGATTGTTCTTCAAGGCCATCTGGGTGAACTAATTCGAGTTCCTTCTGGAACCATTTGGGCAATGAAGCAATCAACTTTGTTTTCATAAGGGGATTATGGACTTCCCCTGACTGATAATACAATTCACCCATATAGCATAAATAATCATCAAAATATTTCATATTGCAGAGATTGGCTTTCATGAACTTATTTTTGGCTTCTAACTGATATTCAACAGGATTACCCATAAATTCTTTAACAATGGCTTGAGCTAAGGCTTTATGTCCTTGGACAGATAGTCGTTCTTTTACTTCAGCAGAAAGTTGATCATACCATTGTTTTAAATTATCAATAAAGCCAACAGCAATTGTAAAAACTATCTCTGCATCTATTTTGTGGAAGAATTATTTTTGAATATCACCCCAACCAAGAATATATTGTGCTAACTCATGAACTTTCCTGGGGTTTCTACAAACTGGAACCTTCAAATTAGAAGGCTAAAAATTTTGTACACGGGCCATACCTTGGAGAGGTTCGGATCCTGAAGGCTGATCAGAGGAAAATATCTCAGATGTGGCAGTATCTGGGATTCCATGTTGGTTTGTATGCATCATGTTGATTTGTCCACTTTTGACTTTGTCAAAGTAGGCCTTAAGTCGTTCTTATTTTTCTTCCTTTTGTTTTTTTGAAATTCAAGCCAATTAGTTGGCTTTGCAGCAGGATCAAATGAGGTAGGAAGAAAATATTACCTTTTGAGATCTTGAATCCCATCCTTGACTATGTTTAAATCATCAGATATTATTTGATGATGATGATGAACATTAGACTGGATATCATCAACAGTTTTTGTGACTTGTGCAACCTGGTTGTTCAAACAGTTTAAAGCAAGATTGGTCCAGTTTAACATTTTTACTGGTTCTTCCTGTTCAAAATTTCTTGAAGAAATTCTTTGTGGCCAGAATTGAGAGCGGGTAGAACCATCAACAAAGTATTTCTCAAACTATGAATATTTGGGAAATCTTCCTTCATGGTAGCTCAAATCTCCTTGAGGAGTCTGGATGATATGTTCTTTAGAAGCTTTTGAGCTGCTTTCCATATTGATCTCTTTTGGTTTGAATGAGGGATCTATGAATTTCCAAATTTCTATTTTCCCAATCTTCTTTATCACCCGATGTTTTTTAATAGGAGGATGGTTGGTTGTAGGAGAAGAATGAAACATATTAATTACTTTCTCCTTTTGACTTAAATGTTTTATGATAGCCTTGCATTCTGTACACTGAATATGATTCATCATGGGATCAGAAATAGGTTGAAGATCTCGATGAGGACAGATAGACTTATTCTTGTCTCTGTGTTCTTTTTTTGGAGCCATTTTTGAAATTCTATATATTCAACATGATCAACTGAAAGGCGGCCAGGAGTAGATGGAATATCCATAGAAGTTCTTGGAACAAAGGAACTGGATCTGGATAATCTTGGATTTCGAAAAGGATTGGAAAAAGATATCTCTACAGTATCACCACAATTTCGTAGGGATTGAGATGCAGAGAAAATAGGAGCAGGAGGAAACTGAGGTCTCGTGGATAAATTCCATGACTGCGGAACAAACAATTTTTTCCAAGAAATGTATTCTGGTTCAATAGCCTGACCATGAGGTCCAGTTTTTAAGAGGAGGGATGATCCCTTTTTGGAATGGATCTTGACAACAAGATTGAGGGTGTTTGTGATGCGTAAGATAAGTCTCCAGTGAAGATTGAGACTGTGAGATCCTTCTAACATATTAATTCCTTGGGCCTTAATATTTAACTTAAAAACTTTGTCAAGATGTGGATCAGACAATGAAATAGAGAAATTGGGATAAATGGCAGTAGCAACTACTTCATCATTTAAAGGAACATTAACCAGGCCAAGAAGGGAATCAAAAAAATCTAAATGACATTGGTCAAAACAACCAACAATGGCAGACGAATCAATTCCTTTTCTATACAAGGGTTGTAAACCAAAAACAATACCACCAATATGGCAATATTGATATTTTCCCTCACGTCGTGCATTTTTAATTTCTTCATCATCAAGCATATCTATAATAATTTCTTCATTAGAAGAGCAGAGAGGAATCTTTCGTTCAACCACATTTATAATACTTTTAGACCAGAGCTTAAAAGGAAGAACCTGTTTGTAGATTTGCTCTACAGTAATATCAAGAAGTTTCCATTCTGGCGATGGATCCTTTTCTTCGATTTCCAAATGACTAAAATTTGAGTGGAGTGCCTCAGCTGCTGGAACAAAATCTTCAATAGGATCAAAAGATGAAGATGTCATGTTTGCTTAGGCAACTGTAACCCTTATCTATGCCTCAAGAACCCTAAATACGACCACTTGCCTAAAAACAGGTTATGGAAGGACGTCTTACACGGGTATAGGTGGCAAGAGTTAAATGGCATCTAATCTTAGATCAGGTCTATTTTCTGATTCAGCATAGCTGAAGAGCATACTCACTACTAATATTAGATCAATGATAATTTTGGTATCAGAGCCAAGTGCGTATGCTCTCTGCTTGTAAGACATTGGTATTGATCTCGCAGATCAAAAACACTGAACTCTAGATCTCGAATATATACTTTTGTCTGGTATCTAGGGTTACTATTTTCTTTGGTTATGTTGTTTAGTTTTGATTGCTCAGTATCCTAAAGAAACCGTCAGGGTCCCCTTGAAAGTTTAACCAGACTACTTCCTTTGCATATCTCACCAAACACATCCACAACGAATGTCTTCCATAAAAGCCAAAGAATTAAAAAGTTATCACAAAAATTTGGTCAAATCTTTAGTTTTGTTCGGTAGGATTCAAGGGTTTTGACTCTTCTTTGGGAGGTTCAAGGCAACGTAGGTGAGTATATGATGGGTTAGTGTATATTGTTGGTTGTTGGTCCTTATTGATAAACTCAACTCTCACCTTTATCAGAGGTTATGATTGTATGTTTGGTCCCTATTGATAAGATCAACTCTCACCTTTATCAAAGGTTATAGTTGGGATGAAGATGCCCAATTTTGAACTTTTGTTGTAGGGGTTTCTCACCCTAACCTCAATTAAAACAAATATTTTTTTGTTCTTTGATGTTTTTATTCAACCATCAACAATTTTAGACAAATGAATTTATTTTTTTTATTAATGGTGAAAAAAAAAGTTTTGAAAGGTCCCAGAACCTTTTACATTAGAGGAGGTAGAGAAAGATAAGGCTAATTAAGCATAGGCCAACCTCCAAGGCCAAAAGAAACATAAATTAAACTAAAACAACCATCCAAAAGCAAAGACCAACCCACCACTTAGAAGGGCATAAAGGAGAACATCAAGATGCAAATAACAAAACTCCAAACTCAGAGAGCAAGGATGAAGGCAAAACACCAAGCATATTCCTTGAGAATGGTAACCATTAGGGAGCAAAAGGGTCAGCCCCCCAAAAAACACCCCTCAAAGAGAGGATCACTAGAACACAACTTAGATCTCATCCAAGCAGAAAGACAATAAAAATACCTACTGGATAGGTAGGCCCAATGCTTCCAAAGCAAAAATTGTCAGTAACTGCAAAGGAAAATTGTCTTCCCAAATTCTAAACTAGCCACTATCCACCCCCAAATTGGCCATAGCATCAGCAACCTGGCTACCTTCCCTATAAATATGCTCAATTTTAACTTCTAACATACCTTCCAGAATCTTTGACGTGTCCTTAATAATATTCAGGATAAAATAATTATCAGTCTTTCCAACCTACAGATCCCGAATGATGTTCAAGGAGTCACCTTGAATGAGAAGTCTTCTAAAGCCCCTCTCAAGAAACCTGGTGAACACCCAAGAAAAGAGCCTTAGCTTCAGCTAGGTGGTTGGTTTGAATACCATAATCTTCAGCGTAAGCCCAAATGACCTCACCATTATCATTTCTGACAACGTCCCCTCCACCAGACCTCTCGGGATTACCTTTGGCAACCCCATCAAAGTTTAGAATGACCCATCCTCTAGCTGGTTTATGCCATCTAGTAGCCAATATTTTTTGAATAGTGGATACAAAAACAAAATTATCTAGATTCAGATTCCAACTAAAAACAACCTCTTTCTCCACAACTTCCTTCCTACCATTTCCAACATCAAATATAGTCAAGTTATTCTCAATAGCAGCTTTAATCCTTCTAAATACAAAGGATTCATCCCTAGTAATATCCTTGAAAATTCTTTTGTTCCTCACCCACCAGATACTCCATTAAAAAATGAGGAAGAACCAAATCCCACACCCTAGTGAGGCTGTGACTGATGGGGGATTTCCACTGAGTGAAAAGTTCCTTGAAAGTTTGAGGTAAAGTCTATTTAATGGAAAAAGAATCCAATAAAGCATTGAACACCTTATTTGAGAAATCACAATGGATGAAAATATGATCCATAGATCCAGCATACTTAGAACACGAGACAAATATTGGGAAGATGGAATCCTTTCTTACATAAATTATCAATAGTCAAAATTCTATTTTGCAAACACAACCATAAAAAAATGCAATCTTGGGGATCAAATGAGGATACCAAACCCCTTTTGCTGGAAAATATCCTCCCTTGGACAATGATTGGGCCTTATATGCAATCTTGATAGAAAAAATGCCTTTAGGAGGATGAGTCTTGTTGGTCACGAATCTGCCACAGGAAAGGATTTTAAAATAAATACGCCCTAGACTCGGCCAACATTGAAAGGCCGAGAGAAAGAAATGTCTCCTGGACCAATCTCCAGAGAGGGCTGGTTCCCTTACTAAACTTTATGTTCTTGAAGACTAGAGTTGCAGGAAAGAAATAGGAAATATGCAGAAAGAAATGGGAAATATAGCCACAGGCTGAATTTATCAGATCTTGGAAAGCTTAGCAGCAGAAAAACACCTCAAGCACATGAACAACATATAGAAAATATAGCGACGTAATCTACTTACAACCTTGCACAGATAACCTCCAGAATCGCATTCCAGAACTCACTTCCTCACTAGCAATATTTAAACTCAGATGCAGAATTCAAATTTAGCAGCAGATAAGAAATACGAGCATAAAGGAGAAATGCATAAGATAGAAGGAAAATCACACAGAAAGTTGCTTGCAAAACCAGAGGCCAAATATCTTTCATTCATGCAAAGAACTTGAAAAGTTTTTCAGCAAAAGTCTCTCTCTCGATGCCTCTTTTTGAGATATACATTGATATTTATAGAGGTCTTGCCTCTTTGTAGCATTTAAAACATGAAACGGACTTCCTCGAGATCCACAAAATATACAACAGAAATAAGGAAATGATCCCCTTAAACCAGCCTCGGAGAAATCAAAAATTGAATGAAACAAGGAACCGGTCGTCTTCATTAAATGGTCGTTCTCGGAGCATGCTTGGACCGTTAGAAAATCACGAATAGAAGCTTTGAATAATGGAGGCGTCTTCAATTCTGGTGGCTTCGAAAGCTACAAGCCTGAGCACGTTCTTCTATCTTGCACACATTGGAAAGCAGCAAAACATTAAATTCTGGAGAGCTTTTAATCCTTGGAAATCGCAATACTTCATCGGGCCGTTGAACTGCTTCCTGGCGCGAAACCGTGACGGGTCGCAAAAATATGACATGTCACGAAATCGCGACATTTTCCTTCTCCGTACGCTTTTGCCTCTTTGGATCGCGAAAACCAAACATGTCACGAAATCGCGACGTATTTGGCTCTTTGTTCTCCTTCGTCACCTTAGGTCGTGAAAACGCGACGCGTCGCGATTTCGCGACGTTCCGTACTATTCTGCTTCTTCCTTGCTTTGCTCTCGCGAAACTATGACATGTCGCGATTTCGCGACGTTCTTTCCCCATGTTGTCCTTTCACTGTTTCGAACCGCGAAAACGTGACAAGTCATGATTTCGCTACATCTTTCTCTCGCTTGGTTTTCTCATTGCTTCTCGTCGCGAAAATGCGACATGTCGTGAAATCGCGACATCTTCTACTTTCTATGTCCTTCTCTTCTGTATACTCGCGAAACTGCAACATGTCACGAAATCACGACAGTTTTCTCTCCCTTGGCCTTCATCCTCTTAAAAGTAGCGAAAATGGAACATGTCACGAAATCGCGACATCTTTCTCTATTTAGCCTCTTCTCCACAATATGTTGCGAAATCGCGACGTTTCCTTGCTTCCTCTAGTGTTGCTGCTTCCTGTCGCGATATCGCGATGTCTTCTTCTTGCTTGGCCTCATCTTCAAAAATGTCACGAAATCGCGACGTCTTTCATGCCTTATGCTTTTCTTTCAACCTTACCGCGATAATGCGACATGTCGCGATATCGCGACGTTTCTACATTTTGCTCCTTGTTCACTTTTCTGTCGCGATATCGTGACGAGGTTCATTGACATTGCCCTTTGCTCAATTATGTCGCGATATCGTGACATTTTCTATCACTTTGCTCCATGGCCATCGCAAGTCGCAAAAACGTGACATGTCGCGATATCACGACAGTTTTACTGCTTTGCTTTCGTTGACCACTTTGACCACGATTTTGGAACACGTCACGATATCATGACATTCTTCGACTTTGGCTTCTCTCTCCTCTAAAAACCCACGATAGCACGACATGTCGCGATATCGCGACAGTTTTGAACCCGTGCTCTCCATGCTGCTTTTGGTCGCGATATCGCGACAGTCTTTGGACTTAGCTATTTTGGCACCAAAACTCGTAGAGAAACATAGAGGAGTGAGAACTTCAATAGTTTATGCATGAATAAGCAACAATCAAAACAATGTGGCAAAAATGCCAACATTCTTGGCGGCTCACGGGGTATACAGTTCTGCTGTATGCACGAATCCCAAGCCTGAATCCATTGGGCAACAGAGTCAAGAAAACTGGAGGAACAGAATCAGTGAATGCTGACTGATGGTGGACATCTCTGTGGACTGCTGCAACAAACTCTCGTTGATATTCGACACTCAAGTGAATCTGCATTGCACCTAGCTCGGTCAAGCTAGGTAATCATCGGGTGCTGTAAAAGGATCTCCATGACAGTGATGAAAGCACCTGGGTTGCAAAAATGAAAATGAATGGAATGAACGGAGTGATGGCCAGCAAATGTGCAGGCCGTGGAATGGGAATGGTGAATGATGGAATGGTCGAAGATGGAGGAGTGGAAGCGGTAGATACAACAACTGAAGAGGGGGCTACTGTGTCACCAGCTGCGGGGATGGAGGAAAAACGAATAATGGAATGAAAGCAGGTGGGATGACGAAAGCGGTGAGAACCGTGGATAAATGCTGAAACGACAATGGATTAGAAGAAAAGGAAAAGAAGAAATGGGAATATCAGAGGGGGAAATAGAAACAACAGTAGTGGCTTAATTACGGATGGTAGAAGAAAGAATGAGCGAGGAAGGGAATGAAAATAAGGGAGTGGAGGGAAGAAATTGACGAAAGCCACTATCTGTTGGGAAGGAAGAGGGAAAAAAGAAAGAAATAAACGTACCTGCGGGCTCGCATGCAAAAAGAGCCGAAGTTGGTAATGTACACAGAGGAACTCAACAATTTTTTTTTTTTTTCTCTTTTTTGTCTTTTTTTTTTTTTACAAAAGCAAAATAACTATACAAGGTAATACCAGACTCATACTTCATGGAGTGTAGGCTTTCAGATGAAAGCCGTTCACTAAAATAGGAAGTGGGCTGCCATCCAAATCTTCTAGATGAAACGAATTTGCTGCACCGGCACTGACAATGCGGAATGGACCCTCCCATAGAGCGTCAAACTTCTTGTGCATTCCTGGCTTGGCTTTCCTTTCATTCCATTTCAGGACCAAATCACCCACCTTGAGTGGACGATCAACAAAATTTTTATGGAACCATTTTGAAACAACCTGTGTATGCTTAGCAAACTCCTCATAGGCCAAAGAACGTTGCTCTTCCAACCGCAACAACTGAGCCAACCGCATATCCATGGAATCCATATCTGCTTCATCATCCCGAAATCCCCGCAACTCGCTGTAATATCGGCAATTCTAGATGAACAGGCAACCTTGCCTCTTTTCCATATACCAGGGCATATGGTGAAGTCTTGATAGACTTCTTGATCGAAATCCTATCTGCCCATAAGGCTTGATTCAGCAGAAGGTGCCATGATCTCTTGTTATCCCCCAAGGATCTCTTCAAAATCCGTAGCAAGTTCTTGTTTGTGGACTCCGCCAAGCCATTCCCCTGAGGGTAATAGTTAGAGGATGTCTTCAAGAAAACACCATACTTGTTTGCAAATTCTGCTAGCTCAGCTCCAATGAATGGAGTTCCGTTATCTGTGATAATAGCATCAAGAACGCCAAAACGTGTGATCAGCCCTTCGATGAAAGAGATCACCACATCTTGATTTGCAACCCTGGTTGGAATAGCCTCAGACCATCTCGTGAAATAATCTGTAGCCGTCAAGATATACTTGTGTCCAGCTGAAGAATTCGGATCAATGATCCCAATAAAGTCCAGTCCCCACTGCTGAAAAGGTGCTTCAACCTGAATTGGATGCAGGGGCAATGATGCATTTCTAACCCTTCCCGTATACCTCGACATCCGTCGCATGCTTGGGCAATCCCGAAAGCATCTGTGAACAAAGTTGGCCAATAGTAACCAGCCCAAATAATTTTTAAAGCCATTGGTCTACCTGCATAGTGTCCTCCTGATATGCCAGAATGAAACTCCTCCAGGAGTCTAGCCTTCTCTGATTCCTTGACACACCTTAAAAGAACGCCATCAATATTCTTGAAAAACAATCCTTCGGGCAGCAACACATACCTGAGAGCTTGCAAGCGAAACCTTCTCCGTTGTGAGGCATTTAATTGTGAAGGGCATCTACCAGTTGTGAAATAGCTAATCAGGTCATCAGCCCAATCTTGTCCTTGTGCTAAGAGGTTCACCAGATTCCTATCTCCAGCAAGATCATCTGCTTGATAATCAACTATCCCAGATGTTGTAGTCTTTGCTAAGTGCTGGCATAAGGCCTTACCCCGCACCAGCTTGGTCGGATGAATCTCAACATCAAATTCTTGAATTTTGGTGACCCAACCAGCGCGTTTATCACCCATCTCACCCTGAATGATGAAATTCCTTACATCGGGATGTATAACATAGACGACTGTCCTACTCTGAGATATGAAGTGCTTGAATTTCTTAAGAGACTTCATGACAACATATACCTGCTTTTCAATGAAATTATATCTTGCCTCATGAGGTAAGATAACCTGACTAAGGAAAGCAATGGGCCTTTCATTCCCATCGTCTCCTTTCTGTGTGAGTACTGCAGCATAGCTCTCATCTTCTCCAACTGCATACGTAATGAAATCTTTTGAATAATCAGGATTAATTAATATAGGAGCCTGCGCTATTCTATCCTTAATCTCCTGGAATGCCTCCTTCCTCTGAGTCGTCCACTTAAATTCTGCGTCCTTCTTCAACAACTCAGTCATGGGCTTGACGACCTGGGCAAAGTCAGAAATGAACTTCCTGATAAAATTAATCTGCCCAAAGAAAGACTACAGCTCTTTCTTATTGGCAGGGAGCGACAGTTTCTTCAATGCTTCGACTCGAGATGGATCAATTGCCAAACCATCTTCTGAAATGACATGCCCCAAGAGTTTACCTTCCTTCACTGCAAAAACCGACTTCTTTGGATTAATGGAAATACCAAACTCTCTACATTTTCCAAAGATTTGCCTCAGATGAGAACAGTGATCTTCCCGTTTATGTGAAAAGACAGTCATATCATCAAGATAAATGACAATAATCTTGTTCAAAAGCTCCTCGAATGCAATGTCCATGGCTCTCTGGAATGTGGCCCCAACATTGGACAATCCGAAAGGCATGCGCTGATAAGCAAAAGTGCCCCACTTGGTTGTGAATGCAGTCTTGTACTCGGTCCTCATCCCTAACCCAAATCTGGTTATATCCAGAGAAACCGTCTAGCAGAGTGAGAAATGCTGAGCCCCAACAACAACATGAAGTATCTGATCAATGCGAGGCAAGGGATAGTGATCTTTCAGAGATGCACGGTTCAGATTTTGAAAATCTACACACAGTCGTATGTCTCCATTTTTCTTTCGAACCGAAACCAGATTAGCGACCCAAGTCGAGTGCTTAACCGGATATATAATCTTGGCCTGCAACATTTTCACAAGTTCGGCCCTCATGAGAGTCTCAATATTTGGGTTCACTGGTCGCTGCTTTTGCTTGAAGGGTTTGACTCCTTCTTCCAACTCAATAGTATGCTGAATAATCTGTTTGTCATATCCCCTCAGATCCTCGTAACTCCAGGCCACGATATCAAAAAATTCTTGACACAGTTGCCTAATCTCTTGTAGTTCATCAAGAGTAGAATCAGTCCCAATCTTAATGACCTTATTGGGTTCCAACTGCAGCTCCATATACTCTTTCTTGTCGATCTCAATCCGATGTTTCTTGGACCGATCATGCTGATCAAACAAACTTTCTAGAGTGATAAGACCTTTCGGAATATGATTATTCCGCAACTGAATCAGACCATCGGTTTCTTCGTGCTCCAAGGTTCTTCCTTTGATAGTGGCAGCTTCTTGAATAAAAAAGTTAACGATTTGCTCATCGCTCTCGAAGACTTGCCAGAAAGTGTCCTTGTCTGGGACACTAGGCCTATACACCATTCTTACTATTTTTGGTTTCTTCACTACCTGCTCAATTGGAGAAAAATTTGCTCCAAGAGATGCTAGAAGATCAGCATGCTTGTTCAGCTCTCGTGAAATGGCTTGAATACTCAGGGCTGTGAAAGACTCGAACAGGTCCCACACTTGGTTGCGGTATGCTTTGAGATAATGTTGCTTGGAAATACACCTGTTTGTTACTTGGTTTACAATCAACTCAGAATCACCAAAAATCTGCAACTGTTCAATTCCCAATTTTCTTGCCTTTTTCAAGCCTAGGCATAATGCTTCGTACTCGGCAACATTGTTAGTACAATTCCAAGTGAGACGGTATGAATATGTTCTTTGTAAGCCAGAGGGAGAAATCAGAACAATACCTGCTCCTGCACCATTTTTGCATCTTGCCCCATCAAAATACAACTTCCATAATTGATCGGGGACAGAGCTCCGATCATCTTGGTTAAGGAGTACCTGCATTGCGCCATCCTCGGGCTTTGTGATAGAATAACAACCGATTTCGGTCTCCAAAATAGCATTGAAATCAAGCATTGAAAACTCATCTTCCAACTGAAGCTCATCCAAAACCTCATTCACCAAATCAGAACCTTCTAACTCTTCGGTTAGCATGTTGACAGACGGCATGGTCTTTCCTGCTTCATCCAACCTTTCAATATGAAAAGAGGAAGGTTTTTCATTATGAATCCGGATTCTCTTTCCTTTAAAAGGGATCTCCAAGTGAGAATAATCCAGTGAAAGGTAGCCTCCCAACTTAGCAATAAATTCTCTTGATAAGCACATACTGAAATACGGTTCTAGATCGACCACAACTATCTCCTGAATGACTGTAATCTGAGGCATACTGTGTAAAACAATCGGGACATCCTTGATTACACCTACTATTTTCATAGGAGTACCGTCCAACTGCAAGACTCTAGGGCTACTTCGTGTGTATTCCATACCCATAACTTCGCAAACTGCCTTTGGCATGACAGTTGTAGCGGCACCGGAGTCAATCATGCAGTTATGCACGATCCAACCCTCCATTCGAAGTGACAGATAAAATGGGGGTGGTCTATTCTTGCCAATGATTGAAGTGGTTAACGCTTGAGCATAAATTGTCCGGGTAGGACTCTTCTCACTATCCTTCACAGATTTCAAGGATTCTTGCAATAAATCTACCTGTCCATGCAATTGTAATGCATCATAAAGACTAACCTTAGCTGGGATCTTCTTCAATTCTTCGACAATGTTGTATGCAGCCGTAGCAGATTCCTTCTTTTCAACGGGGGGGTCATATCTGCTCCGATACTGCTGAGTGGCTTCTACCCTCAACCTTTTAGTCAATGATGGGTACTTCAGCTTTTCTCTTGCTTGTTCCTCTATTTTCGATCTTGCCTGTGTAGCTGCGGCTTTTTCTTGTACTCTGTGTGGAACAAGATCTTTCGGTAAAACAGGCGCATCTAGCTTTGATACTGACATAGGAGTTTTCACTTGTTTTCTCAAATCAGCTGGCACTTTTAATGGCTCTAGCTCAGCAGGATCTACTGTGACAAGCCTCTTTCCAGTCCTCGTGAGAATTGAAACTTGTTCTTCATATGGAACCATTAAGCTATGACCTACCTCATAGATCATGTTGACTTGCCCTCCCGAAGAGCTAGCGGCCAATGTCTGCACATAATTCAAATGAACCATGCAAGTGTCTTCGCCATGTGGATCATTACATGTTGAACACCAATATGTTCTTTCTGCAAGGACTGCATCTTCATTTGCCAAAATAGTCGAGTTCTTCTCGGGTGCTTTGCTTGTTGAAGCATCTTGTTCTCTAGTAATCGGCGGAGGCTGAAATCTCCTAGGCTGGAAATCTCGCTCAACCTGCTTCCTTTCAATAAGTGTGATCTTATTGCCCATTGCTCTTATAGCGGAATTGGCAGATTTTACCTCTTGCAAGAGTGTCGTATAAGGATCAAGATTTACAGGCGCAGGAGGTGCTGGTAAGGGCAAAGGTGTTGGCGGTGCTGGTAATGCCGGGAACGAAGTGGAAGCGGGGAATGGCAGAATGCTGGGTGCAGGAAACTGGGGATTTGCTGGAGTAGGGAGCTGAGGAACTGGGATGGGTGCAATCTGAGGTGCACTGGAGCTCCATGATGGAACAGGGTACATGGAAGACATAGATTGCGAAAATGAACTAGGATATAAATGTTGTGGAATATCAGGTAAAATGGGCATTGTTACCTTTGGAGGAAGCCTACCGATTGCAATCAAGTCTTGCCTCCGCCTTTTGTGCTTGTTCGAACAGTTTCGGGAAGGTCATCACATTGGACTGCCTAATCGCCAAGCCAATTCTTGTGTTGAATGCTCGAAGATAGTAGAACGTAGCTTGCTCATGGGTAGGGCGAAGACCTTCAGGCACTCACTGCCGACTTCGGTAAATCGAACATTGAAATCTGCTATCGCCTCCTGCGGGTGCCTTCGAATTGCATTAAACTAATGCAGACAATGAAAATGGATCAGCCTGTTCATGAAAATTCTTAATTAACAGTTCTCCTAGCTGATCCCATGACGCAATAGTGCCTGGTTGCAGAGATCGGTACCAGTACAACAATTTTCCTCTCAAGGATAATACTAATAACTTTACCATCACATCTTCGTCTGTTATATCGTGAATGGCTGCCAAAGAAGCTACATCATGAATATGTTCATATGCAGTCTTACCAGTACCATCATAGGTTGGCAAGGCTTTCAAAGTAGCCTGGGGAACTGGATTTTGAGCCTACAAATTCAAGGCTCCTGAACTATTCCATGCTGAAAATTGCCTGGGTTGAGGATACTGGGCCATTGGGACTAGTGTATGTGACTGAGAAGATGGAAAACTAGTAACAATACCAGGGATTTGTGTGGATATGGCAGATGATGCAAGCGATGGGGAAACCAACCTAGAGTGTTCACCTTTTTTTGTGCTGTCAAGTTCAAAAAACTCAACAAGATTTTCAACTTTTTTGGACTTTGATCTCGTGATCATGAAGTACAACTTTCACTGTATCCACGTTCAAAGATTTTTGGGTACTGCAGAGTCACCAAATGTTCTAACTATACGGCATGAAGGCGAACATTAAACCCTCAATACTATGGGATCTCTCTGAGACAGAAACAGTCTGTCCCACCGAGCGTGCCAAAAATTGTTGGTCACGAATCTGCCACAGGAAAGGATTTTAAAATAAATACGCCCTAGACTCGGCCAACATTGAAAGGCCGAGAGAAAGAAATGTCTCCCGGACCAATCTCCAGAGAGGGCTGGTTCCCTTACTAAACTTTATGTTCTTGAAGACTAGAGTTGCAGGAAAGAAATAGGAAATATGCAGAAAGAAACGGGAAATATAGCCACAGGCTGAATTTATCAGATCTTGGAAAGCTTAGCAGCAGAAAAACACCTCAAGCACATGAACAACATATAGAAAAGATAGCGACGTAATCTACTTACAACCTTGCACAAATAACCTCCGTATTCTAGCACTCACTTCCTCACTAGCAATATTTAAACTCAGATGCAGAATTCAAATTTAGCAGTAGATAAGAAATACGAGCGTAAAGGAGAAATGCATAAGATAGAAGGAAAATCACACAGAAAGTTGCTTGCAAAACTAGAGGCCAAATATCTTTCATTCATGCAAAGAACTTGAAAAGTTTTTCAGCAAAAGTCTCTCTCTCGATGCCTCTTTCTGAGATATACATTGATATTTATAGAGGTCTTGCCTCTTTGTAGCATTTAAAACATGAAATGGACTTCCTCGAGATCCACAAAATATACAACAAAAATAAGGAAATGATCCCCTTAAACCAGCCTCGGAGAAATCAGAAATTGAATGGAAACAAGGAACCGGTCGTCTTCATTAAATGGTCATTCTTGGAGCATGCTTGGACCGTTAGAAAATCACGAACAAAAGCTTTGAATAATGGAGGCGTCTTCAATTCTGGTGGCTTCGAAAGCTACAGGCCTGAGCACGTTCTTCTATCTTGCACACATTGGAAAGCAGCAAAACATTAAATTCTGGAGAGCTTTTAATCCTTGGAAATCGTAATACTTCATCGGGCCGTTGAACTGCTTCCTGGCGCGAAACCGTGATGGGTCGCAAAAATATGACATGTCGCGAAATCGTGACATTTTCCTTCTCCGTACGCTTTTGCCACTTTGGGTCGCGAAAACCAAACATGTCGCGAAATCGCGACGTATTTGGCTCTTTGTTCTCCTTCGTCACCTTAGGTCGCGAAAACGTGACGCGTCGCGATTTTGCGAGGTTCCGTACTATTCTGCTTCTTCCTTGCTTTGCTCTCGTGAAACTATGACATGTCGCGATTTTGCGACGTTCTTTCCCCATGTTGTCCTTTCACTGTTTCGAATCGCGAAAACGCGACAAGTCACGATTTCGCTACATCTTTCTCTCACTTGGTTTTCTCACTGCTTCTCGTCGCGAAAATGCGACATGTCGCGAAATCGTGACATCTTCTACTTTCTGTGTCCTTCTCTTCTGTATACCCGCGAAACTGCAACATGTCGCGAAATCGCGATAGTTTTCTCTTCCTTGGCCTTCATCCTCTTAAAAGTAGCGAAAACGGAACATGTCGCGAAATCGCGACATCTTTCTCTATTTAGCCTCTTCTCCACAATATGTTGCGAAATCGCGACGTTTCCTTGCTTTCTCTAGTGTTGCCGCTTCCTGTCGCGATATCGCGACGTCTTCTTCTTGCTTGGCCTCATCTTCAAAAATGTCGCGAAATCGCGACGTCTTTCATGCCTTATGCTTTTCTTTCAACCTTACCGCGATAATGCGACATGTCGCGATATCGCGACGTTTCTACATTTTGCTCCTTGTTCACTTTTCTGTCGCGATATCGCGACGAGGTTCATTGACATTGCCCTTTGCTCAATTATGTCGCGATATCACGACATTTTCTATCACTCTGCTCCATGGCCATCGCAAGTCGCGAAAACGCGACATGTCGCGATATCGCGACAGTTTTACTGCTTTGCTTTCGTTGACCACTTTGACCGTGATTTTGGAACACGTCGCGATATCGTGACATTCTCCGACTTTGGCTTCTCTCTCCTCTAAAAACCCGCGATAGCGCGACATGTCGCGATATCGCGACAGTTTTGAACCCGTGCTCTCCATGCTCCTTTTGGTCGCGATATCGCGACAGTCTTCGGACTTAGCTGTTTTGGCACCAAAACTCGTAGAGAAACATAGAGGAGTGAGAACTTCAACAGTTTATGCATGAATAAGCAACAATCAAAACAATGTGGCAAAAATGCCAACAAGTCCATAGAAGGAAGTCCCTATCATTCTGTTGAGGAAGAAAGTATTATTGCAGCAACATGTTCAACCTTGCCAAACTCTGAAGGATTTGAAGATCAGTTGTATATAAAGTCAGATGCTTTCAAGTCCTCTTGCCATTAGTGACGATTATGTAATCAATTACTTTTTCTCCATATTTCAATGATAAAAAAACCTTCAACTCATAAAACTCTGGATTAAGAAAGAGAGGTTCACGAAAAATCCAAGTATCCTCCCAAAAGAACACATTCTTACCATTTCCAATCTGCCTCCGCATACCCTTTGTAACCAAACTTCTGACCCACAACAAACCATTCTAGATCACAGAGCCCCTAGGAGGAGCATCACTTCTAAAAAAAGGAATGTGATTTTCCAGATATTTACCTCTCATAATATCTTTCCACAGATGGTCCTCCTCAACACATAATCTCCAAGCTGTTTTTGCAATCAACGCCTTATTGAACAACAACAAATTTTTTATCCCAAGACCACCTTCTTTCCTAGAAGAGCAAACCTTATCCCAAAAGACAAGGGATATCCTCTGTTTATCCTCCATCCCAAACCATAGAAATCTCCTAAAGATCTGGTCAATCCTCCTCCTAATTTTGAAGGGTATTCTGAAAAGAGACATGTAATAAACATAAATATTTTGGAGGATAGCTTGAAGCAATTGCAACTTACCTGCTTGGTTCAGGAGATTACCTTTCCACCCAACTAACTTACGTTGAATCCTATCCAATAGAGGAGACCACCACTCCTCCTTCATCCTCCCAATAAACAATAACATACCTAAATATAAGAAAATAAGGTTAGCAATACCGCAACCAAAAATCCATGCAATTCTATGTTAAAACTGCGCAGTAATCACAAAAAAAAAATAAGACAAAAAAATTTATAATAAAACCATTTCATACTTAATTTTTTTATTTTCAACCTATTTAATATTTCACACTTTATCTTTACCAACCAAAATAAAGGTTCCAAAACTCCCTAACCTAATTTCAAAGCCACCTTGGCAAGGCTCCTTACCTGTTACATAGAATATCTCTGTTAAGGGACCTTTAGCAGAACATTATTGGCCCAGATTTAGTGACCTGTCATTCAACGTTGGAGAAGGAAGATATAGGAAACTGACGTGGCGATAGTATGGTTGCACATTCGTCAGATTCAAAGAAAAAGCACTCACGTGGAGAGTCTGGTTCAGACATTTTTGAGCCCTAGGATCATATAGCACTGGATTCTGCCACGTAGCCATCTCCCTTTGGCGCAGGGACCATCCTATACTCCTGGGCATACAAAACCCTTATTTCACAGAAATCTCTGCCCAAGAAATTTTGAAGCCAAGTCCACACAGATGTGCTTCTAAGCAGAAGGTGAGGTTCTTGGTTCTTACTTTTCATTCTTCTACCCCCCTGCTTCTCTCTTAAAATCAGTATTCTCTTCTGGTTTGGTTTTAGTTTTTATACAGCGTAGGGTTTTGGACTAAACCATATGTGCACCTACATATCAATTCAATTTTTCTGTTACTCTAAAAATGTTTTTTACGCACCATTTTTGAGAACAAATATCGGGTTTATGCTCAAATTTGTGCTCACATTGTCTTTTATTAATTAATGCAAATCCTAGGGTTTTGAGGATTATAATTCTGTGGAAAGTATTGGATGTCTTTGGCACAGCAAACTACTTTGTAGCACAATACTATATGCAGGATCAGAGCGGAAACTGAAGTCTGAATTTCCTTTTAGTTGTCTCCAGTGAGCATCAATTGTGAATTGCATGGAATATTAGCATCAATGTCTGTGTCCCTCTTACTTCTTTCTTTTTCTTTTTTTAATTTACATATTCCATGCTGCCCGCCACAAAAGCCATCACACTGTAGTGGGTTCAGTATGCTCCTGTAACCACCATATCACATTCATCCTTTTACGCCCTTGAAAGCACCAGGAACCCTGGACATCGTCCCCTTATGGATATCACCCGCACCAATTGATTTACACCTCAGTACCTTGTGTACCTCTTCCCTATAAGCACAGATTTGACAGATTTGACACTTATTACTACATTCTTGGGACTTGGCTGTTAACTATCCGTACGTCTCTGTGACTCCCGGGGATTTTGTTTTTACGTTTTCATTCCCCTTCTTATTAGAGGTCCATGTGGATCTGTTTGCTCTGAATAGCATTTTATCATTATTACAGTCCTGGAACTAGTTTTTTAATGTAAATTGGTGAATGTTCGCTGCATTTTCAAGCTTAGGATACCGCTTGGCTAAGAAGCCCTGCCCAGTGGGGGTATATATTCTGCTAAAATTAACCTGGGATTTGTCTGTAGAGTTGTACCTAGACCATGCTTTGGAATTTTGTAAAATTCCAAGTGGAGTACTACATTCAGTTGTCAGAAGACGGTTGGTTACATTACATGTATTAAGCAGGGTGCAATAGTGAAGCATGTTTTATGCTTCTATTCTTGATCTGGTCCAAAACTTGACTGGTCTGCTATTGCATATTCTGGATAATTTCTCTGCCCTTTTGCTTAAGGAGATTATATAATATTGTTTTTATTTGGATAGTATTCATATTATACAGATGAGTTGTGGTCTTAGACGTTAGGTGATAAGTGTCAAGTTATTAAATGGAGGAATTATCTGCTCAGGTTAAGCTAAATGTGTGTCTGTTTCTAGTAATAGGCAATGATTCCATAGAGGGGGCTACCATAGATTTCCTAGAAGCTACCGCTGAGAAATTTCAGGAAATTTAACTCATAAAAATGTTCCCAAGGACCTTTGAATTCTTCTTATTAACTTCCGCAGAGAAAATTTATTGGCAATTTTTCTGACAAAAATATGGCACAGAGAAAGTTTAGATCAATATTAAACTACTACCTGCCAAAAGAATCCTTAAGGGTGTTCAGAAAACTTCTCGCCCTCCCTCTTGAGCAGCTTCTAAAAATACCCTGCAGAGGAATTTCTCTCCCGATTATTAAGAGAAAGATTCTGTTTTTTTCCCTCCCTAGTGATAGTTTTTAGAACTTCCATAAGGTCACCTGCTCAGTGAAATAATAGAGTAGTTGCTCCCTCCATGGAGAATTGGCTAAACATGTAGAAAACGTGACCTATTGGGCAGGTTCGGACAGTTATTAAAATCAATTAAAAAGTTGAAAATTTTCAGTTGTAATTGTACAAATTACAATTGTTAGCATATTTAAATTGTAAATTTGACTATTTTTTCCTGATTTGAAGAGATTGAAATTGTAATTTAAACACTTAAAATTAAATTTTTTTATTTAAAAATCACCTACCCGAAAGCCAGCCCGAGAGGTAGCATTTGAAACAAGAATAGACTACTCCCCTCCATGGTACCCCGCCCTTAGTATTTCCCTATCAAATAGAGCATTTCTGTGCTCTATTCTATATAAAACATTGTGGATAACGTTGGGGCCCTTTTTATCCAGTGCTTTTTTTTTTTCTCAGAGATGGTGTTTTTTGACTAATCATTCGGGACCAATGAAATGTCTTTCGTACTGTAGATATCAGTGGACATGAAAATTCTAAGAGTTTGCTTTGGATTCTAACAGGTTTCAACTTGGGAAATCAAGGAATTTCCTGCAGTTCAGTAGTTTGTTGTTTGTGGTGACAACTGCAATGGCTGCTGCTACTTTGTCAATGAATGTGGTTTCTAAATCTGGGCTTCAGCCAAATGTTAGGCAAACTCACTTTTCTGCCACAGGATTGGCATCAAATGTGCCTGCAATAAGTCTCCCAGTGAGAAACAGTTTCAAGGGCGTTACTGGCCTGAAAGGTTGTGCTTTGCAAACAACTTTCTTTGGTCAGAAGATCAATGGAGCATTTCATGTGGCTCTTAACAGTTTGAAGGTTGGACAGAAGAGACAGGCCAATGGGAGACCTGGTCAGGCTCGGGCATCAGTTTACAAGGTGGCTATTCTTGGAGCAGCAGGAGGGATTGGTCAGCCTCTCTCATTACTGGTGAAAATGTCACCCCTGGTTTCTGAATTGCATCTTTATGACATTGCAAATGTCAAGGGAGTTGCTGCAGATCTTAGTCACTGTAATACCCCTGCTCAGGTATCGGCTTTCACAGGACCTGCTGAACTAGGAGATTCTCTGAAGGGCATCGATGTTGTTGTTATACCTGCAGGTGTTCCAAGGAAACCAGGGATGACCCGTGATGATCTTTTTAACATTAATGCTGGTATTGTCAAAAGTTTAATTGAGGCCGTTGCAGATAACTGTCCAGATGCCTTTATCCACATCATCAGCAACCCTGTGAATTCTACTGTACCTATTGCTGCAGAAGTGCTCAGGCAGAAGGGAACTTACAACCCCAAGAAGTTGTTTGGGGTGACCACCTTGGATGTAGTTAGGGCTAACACCTTTGTAGCACAGAAAAAGAATTTGAGGCTTATTGATGTGGATGTGCCAGTTATTGGTGGTCATGCTGGGATTACCATCCTTCCATTACTGTCTAAAACCAAGCCCCCTGTGTCATTTACCCAGGAGGAGATTGAAGAGCTTACAGTAAGAATTCAAAATGCAGGAACAGAAGTCGTAGAAGCAAAAGCTGGTGCTGGATCTGCAACTCTTTCTATGGCATATGC
Source organism: Wollemia nobilis (assembly GCA_028583015.1). Taxonomy (NCBI): domain Eukaryota; kingdom Viridiplantae; phylum Streptophyta; class Pinopsida; order Araucariales; family Araucariaceae; genus Wollemia; species Wollemia nobilis. Next base: position 11,622,169 of record JAQPPZ010001925.1, read on the forward strand.
TGCTGCCAGATTTGTTGAATCCTCTCTTAGAGCATTGGATGGCGATCCAGATGTATTCGAGTGTTCGTATGTTGAGTCCAAATTGACAGAGTTACCCTTCTTTGCATCAAGGGTGAAGCTTGGTAAACAAGGAATTGAGGCCCCGATTATCTCTGATGTGGAGGGATTAACTGAGTATGAACAGAAAGCCCTTGAAGCTCTTAAGTCAGAATTGAAGTCAAGCATTGAGAAGGGCATTGCCTTTGTACAGCAGAAAGCAGCCACCACAAGTGCCTGAATGCATGGAGTCCTGCAGGTTTTAACCATCATTTTTGTAGATGAGATATTAATCTAATTTCATAATTTGATGAGCACTTTTTCATTCCCTCTTGAAGTAGATTTCAACACTATCTTCAACAGGCTTTGTATCTCAAGGATCAGTAAATGTTTGAGAACTCTTCAGAATCATGGAAAAGGAAATTCTCTGCATTTTCTCTCACGCTTGAATTCCTTTTGCAAGTCGTTCCTGTCTTAAAAATTTGATAGTGAGATAGCCCATCTCATATGGGAGCTGCTTACAACTTGCAAGTAGTGAAATAATAAAATGAATGCATGCCTCAGAAGCGACCATCATTGATGTGTTGCCAATATGTTTTGTGCCTTTTCTCATGCTAGTGTTTTGTGTTGAAACCTGCAGAGAGTATTATGACATTTTACCATGCTTGCCAATTTTTTGTTATAGTTGCAGAGAAGTTGAGTACTTTTTCAGAATTTAATTCTAAGAGTAGATGAAGATGGGAACAGACCAGATAAATGACGATTGAAGTTACTATCTCATTCTATAACATTGTTTGTCGACTCGTGGAGAATTTGAGTACTTCTTCAGAATTTAATTCTAAGAGTAGATGAACATGGGAACAGACCAGATAAATGACGATTGAAGTTGCTATCTCATTCTATAACATTGTTTGTCGACTCGTGGAGAATTTGACATTATTCTCAAAAGAACAGTTTGACATCAAGTTTTAGAAATGTTATGCCTTTGGATAATTCAAACCATATCATTTTCAAAAGGGTGAGGTGCGCTTTATGTCATTTTCTGGAGGGGATGTGTTTTGGCATCAAGTTTTATAATTGATATGCCTTTGGATAATTCAAACCATATCATTTTCAGAAGGGTGAGATGTGCTTTATCTCATTTTCTAGAGGGGATGTGTTTTGGTTACTTCTTGTGACTATTGACTTCGTTTTGTTGTTCATATAGAGATTTTTTTTTGATGTCTTCATAATTTAATGGGACAAGCTCTCCATATATAATTGTTTGTAATATTGAATTAATCTTTGAATTGTAAATTCCTTTTCAGAGTCTGATACAAACTCAGTGTAAATAGTAAGGAATAGATTTAAGTGCGCAAAAAGTGCTAGGACCCCATAGAACTTTTTTTTCATGCTTTATTTGGGCATGAGCGAAGGTGATTTTCTCCAGTAATAGTGGATTTAAGCTTCAATTTTAGCTGTTGCTCAATTTTTTTGCTGAAAATTCTGTGAGGTAAGAGTTCTAATATTTGTTTAGAAGAAAAGATATTATGCAAACAGAAATAATAAGAAAAGCAACTTTTGAATGCATCAAAATATAGGAGATATATTGTATGCAATATTAGGTTTGATTTTATCAAATAGTATTAGTTCAACCAGTTAGATTCCTCAATTTTCAAGGAGGAGACCAAGGTTTGATTTTATGGTGTGATGAGACATACCAATGTAAATAAAGCTGTATAAGTTTCGAGTGTTGTTAAACAATCCTAACTCAAAGTGAAGGCGATTTTATCTAGTAATTGTGGATGTAGCTTCAATTTTAGTTGTTGCTCAATTTTTGCTGAAAATTCTGTGAGGTAAGAATCCTAATATTTGTTTAGAAGAAAATATATTATGCAAATAGAAATAATGAGAAAAGCAACTTTTAAATGCATCAAAATATAGGAGATATATTGTACGCAGTATTAGGTTTGATTTTATCAAATAGTATTAGTTCAAACAGTTAGATTCTTCAATTTTCAAGGAGGAGACCAAGGTTTGATTTTATGGTGTGATAAGACATACCAATGTAAATAAAGTTGTATAAGTTTCGAGTGTTGTTAAACAATCCTAACTCAAAGGGAAGGTGATTTTATCTAGTAATTGTGTATAAGTTTCGAGTGTTGTTAAAAAATCCTAACTCAAAGGGAAGGTGATTTTATCTAGTAATTGTGGATGTAGCTTCAATTTTAGTTTGGTCAAATTTTGCTGAAAATTTGTGAGGTAAGAATCTTAATATTTGTTTAGAAGAAAATATATTATGCGAACAAAAATAATAAGAAACGTAACTTTTGAATGCATCAAAATGTAGGAGATATATTACACTCAATATTAGGTTTGATTTTATCAAATAGTATTAGTTCAATCATTTAAATTCTTCCTCTTTCGAGGAGACCAAGGTTTGATTTTATGATGTGATGAAACATACCAATGTAAATAAAGCTGTATAAGTTTCGAGTGTTGTTAAACAATCCTAACTCAGAGCGAAGGTGATTTTATCTAGTAATTGTGGATGTAGCTTCAATTTTAGTTGTTGCTCATTATTTGCTGAAAATTTTGTGAGGTAAGAATCCTAATATTTGTTTAGAAGAAAAGATATTATGCGAACAAAACAATAAGAAAAACAACTTTTGAATGCATCAAAATGTAGGAGATGTATTGTACATAATATCAGGTTTGATTTTATTAAATAATATTAGTTCAACCATTTTGAAGGAGGAGACCAAGATATGATTTTATGGTGTAACGATTCATACCAATATAAATAAAGCAGTATAAGTTTTAAGTGTTGTTAAACAATCCTAACTCATTCAAAGACATCGGATAATGAGACTTTGCCCAACCTTATTCTGTTTTGATTGCCTTAGAGTCTGCAATACCTCCGCTTATGTATATCACTAATTGTGATTTCGAAGCATTAACAATTCCATTCCAAAACAGGTGGATAAATACTACATGTGGTTAGATGAATTAGTTGAGCAACACCTTCAACTATATTTGATAACCACCATATAAATTACCATCTCCTAACAACCTAACATTAGCGCTATCAAATAGAATGCACTAATGTAAATAAAATAATGTAATAAACTATATTAGCTATAGTTTATGCTAACATCCCCCCTTATTACATTATTTGGAAATACAAAGAGCATTGTGAAACAATTCAAATTTGACACGTGCAAGTGCCTTAGTGAAAATGTCAGCAACCTGTTCATCAATGGGAATGTATTGGAGCTGTATGTGGTGCTTTGGAACTTCATCTCGAATGAAATGACATTGAGTGTCAATGTGTTTGGTACGGTCATGAAAAACTGGATTCTTGACAAGATTCAAAACACCTTGATTGTCGCAAAACAAATGAAGAAGATTTTTTGGAAGACCCATGTTTGTAAGAATGCGACTTAACCATATCACCTCGCAGACTGCTCCACGTGCTGCGCGATATTTTGCCTCCATCGAAGATAATGCAACCACCTGCTGCTTCTTACTGTGGCAAGAGACAGGTCCAGATCCAAGATGGAAAATGTATCCAAAAGTTGATTTCCGATCATCAATGGATTCGACATAGTTTGAGTCCGTGTATCCCTGTAAGAAGAAATTGTCATTCTTCTTGTATAGCAGGCCATATTTTGTACTGTTGCTTTCAAATGACTCACCTTAGGTTCCTGCATGAACCTTGAAATATAACCCACAACAAAACTAAGATCTGACCTGGTGTTTGTTAGATATATGAGACTCCCAATCAACTAGCGATAGAGAGTAACATCTACCTGTGGAGATTTATCATATCGCGTTAACTTAAGCTCTGGTTCCATTGGAGTTGCTTTAGACTTGCAATCAGTCATGTGATATTTCTCGATCAATGTCTTGGCATACTTCTTTTGTGTCACTCTGATATGATTCTTTTTCTAAGCCACTTCTAGACCAAGACAATAGTGAAGAAGTCCTAGATTTGTCATCTCAAATGATTGTTTCAAGTCATCTTTTACTGCATCTATCATTTTCTCGGAATTGCCAGTGATGTTCAGATCATCCACATAGAACCATTGTTCTTGATATAGAGATTAGCATCTGAAGGACTTCTTTTGAATCCATGCTGCAATAGGTGACTGTCTATTTTTATGTACCAAGCTCGTGAAGCTTGTTTTAAACCATACAAGGATTTGACTAACTTGCAAACTTTCTGTTCTTGCCCTTCAACCACAAATCCTTTTGGTTGGGTCATGTACACTTCTTGCAGGTCACCATTCAAGAAGGCAGTTTTGACATCCATTTGATGTAACTTCCACCCAAACTGAATTGCCATAGCACAAAGTACACGAATAGTAGTCATTTTTTTCGTGGGTGCAAAAGTCTCTTCATAATCAATGCCTTCTTTATGAGCATAGCCCTTTGCAACAAGATGAGCCTTATGCTTATCAATAGTTCCATCTGCCTTATACTTCACTTTGAACACCCATTTGCAACCAATGGGCTTCTTTCTTGAAGGCATATCAACTAGCTTCCATGTGTGATTTTTCATGAGAGATGTATGTTCAGCATCCATAGCAACCTTCCACTGAGGCTCACTAAGGGCATCTTGAACTGTTGTGGGTTCATTCTCATCCAATGCAGTCATATAAATCCTTTCATCATCCATTTATGTTTCTCTGTCTTCCTTTGCATCTATAGATAGTTCATCAAACTGTTGGTAAAGCTCATCAACCTCTTGTTTGATTTTACAGGCACATCCTATGGTTGGTTTTGCCTAAAGCACTATAACCCTGCTTGGAAGCATTTTGGAACCTTGCAGAAAGTGGGTTGCTACAGTAATTTAAAGCTGAAATATTGCAATCTAACAATTTTTCCCTTACTCTGCTATGTCGATATTGACTTTTATATCTTAAAATCAATAATTAAATGTTCATGGACTAGTTCAAAAATTGGAGGTTTTGGCCTCTTGTTAACTTGCTCCTATAGCTTATAAATGTAGTTTACTCTTCTCACTCTAGGTTATTGTTTGAACAAGCATCTTTAATGCTCGTGTCACTTTTTTTTTTTACAAGAAAAAAATCGTAATTTTATTTCAAGAATGAAAGAAAATTACACTTCTCAGGTGCCTTAGCACAAACAAAAACCCAGATAAAAATAGATTACTGGGAGTCAAGATATAATTACAGTCGGGCAGATCGGAGAGGAAAAAAACCCATCTTCGAAATAGCATGGGGATAATAAGGATAAATATCCTTATATATCAATACTTAATCATCCAAATAACCTCCATGTCCAAAACCTGGATAGATATCAGTGAAAAAGAAACCAACAGAAAGAAAGGAAACAGTTAAAAACTGCCATAAAGCTCTAATCAAATGAACAGGCCCACAGTACAAACCAGAGCTAGCATAGGAACTAGGGGTATGATATGTGGGTGAAAGAAGAAACTCCATCCTTGTTCTCTTCCATTTGCAAGAAACCTTCTGGAACCTGTTGACCTTCTTTTGATAACTTATCTGCTTCTTGATTTAATTCCCTATAAACATGAGTAAAAGAGATATTTTCAAAAAGGGAAATCACCTCCAGTAGTTCATCTCCCACTGGTCTAAGCAGATTATTTTTTAATTGAGTGGATCTATTCATCCAGTTGATGACTAGAGTAGAATCTCCAAAAATTTGTAATTTTTTCACATTTCTCTCCACAACACACTTCATTAGCAATCTCAATGCCTGGAACTCAGCAAAATTGTTGGAACCTGTCCCAAGACCTACTTTAAATTTGATATAGTGGGTATCTGAGAAGTATAGAATACCTCCTGCACTACTAAAAGATGATTGTCTCTGACTAGCCCCATCAAAAAACCCCATGGCTGAGACTTTTCAATGAACAAATTACCTACTTGTCGAGGTTTCTTATGTTTGTCAGGCCCTTTGTTGATTGAGACCAAAGTCCTCACCTAAAAAATGACCTGAAATGGGGGTATTAACTTTCCTTCAAAAATAGTTGCATTTCATGCCAACCATATACCCCAACATATAAGACATGGTAAAGAAAGAAATTGTTTCAACTCTTTTTTCAAAAACCATTGTCTTAAGCATACCTCCATTGTTTCTCCTTCCCAAATATTTTGTACTCCAGTTATCTATTCAGCTTCTAACCAAACCTGTTGAGAAAAAGGGCATTTGATTAACAAATGTGTGATGTTTTCCTCCTCTGACTGACACAACATACAAATACTTGGACCTTGTCTGCTTCTCCTCTGTAAAACTTCCCAAGTCAAAGCCTTATTTCTCAAAGCTAACCACATGAAAATAATTATTTTTTGGGGGTAGATAATTTCCAAATTTGCTTCCACCACCAAGTAGGCCCTTGAGGATGAGGGTCAAAACTTGCTTTGTAACCAAGTCTAGCCGTATATTGACCCCTAGATTTGTTGTATGCCCAAGCAATAGTATCTGGTTCAACTCTCAACTTGATATGACTCTTATTAAGACTATCAGTGTAAGCCTTCCACAAAACAACCTGCTCATCAGAAAGACCCAAGACCTGAGCCTGCTTCCAACCTTGGGTCCAAAGACTAGAAGAATCTGATTCCCCCACCTGATGAAGAAAGAAAAAACCTTTGTCTTGTAAAGAACTTATCATAGCTTCCGACAACAAAATATTTTCTCCACAACCCAAAATAGAATCAGCCCCTATTCTGACTTGTTCACCATTGCCCACTTTCCAAGCCAAATATTTTCCAATCATAGGAAAGGCTTGTACTAGTGCCTTCCATTGAATGGAAATATTTTTAATGCTTTTCTATGGACTTTTGATCCAATCTATAAAGGTCCCTAGACAAATATACTTATGTTCAATAATCTTCTTCCATAATCCTTCTTTGGTCAAAATCCTCCATAAAATTTTTGCTTCCAGAGAAGAACCAAAAAGATGGATATTTTTAAGACCCCAACCACCTTCCTCCTTTGGCCTAGCAATACTCTACCACTTAACTAAAGGAATGCCTTCATGTTCCTTGCATCCAGTCCAAAGAAATCTGAAGCAAATTTTTCTTATTTTCTCTAGAACTCCTTTAGGAATGAAGGCCAAGGAGTGCCAAAACACAGGAATTGCCTCAAGAACCGACTTTACAAGTGTTAATCTCCCACCAATAGACAACCATCTATTACACCAATGGTTAATCCTAAATTCAATCTTCTCTAAAAGCCATCCCCAATCTCTCTTCCTGTAAGTATTTGGCTTCAATACAAAACCCAGATACTTAAAGCCTTCCTAGAAATCTAAGAGATTAAAAGGAAAAATTTTGATTAGACCCTGTTCAATCTCTTGCTCTAGACCATTAAAGCAAATAGAGGATTTTTGAAAATTTATCTCCATGCCGGTAGCAATACTGTAAGTGTCCAAGATTTCCTTCAACTTTCTAGCTTCCCTTAAACTGCCATTTGTGAACAACAAAACATCATCAACAAATAATAAATGAGATAAATAAAGGACCCCCACTTTAATCCCAATCAAGGATCCTACCCTCTTTGCATCCAAAACAACTCTACTCAATCCTTCAACAACCAACAAAAAAAGTAAAGGAGATAAAGGACATCCCTATCTTAATCCTCTCGAGGGTCTAAAGAATTTGGAAGCTGATCCATTGATAAGAACAACAAAAGATACAGAAGAAATACATCCCATAATCCACTTTACTATCGGATAGCTAAAGCCCACATGTAAGAGCATCAATCTGAGATACAACCAACTAGTTCTATCATAAGCTTTAGATAGATCTAGTTTAAGGACCATTGCAGGAAGATTTTTAGTTTTAATAGAGTGAAGGCCCTCTTGTGCAGCTCCTATGGCTTCAAAAATCTGTCTACCTGCTAAAAACCCAAACTGCTCCTGAGAAATAACTTCAGAGAAAATATTCTTCAATCTAACAGCCAAAATCTTTGCAATGATTTTATAGATACAATTACACAACGAAATGGGTCTAAATTCATCAAAGGTTTCAGGCTTCTCCTTTTTTGGAATCAAAGCTAAAAAAGTGGAGTTAAAAGCCCCCAAAACCTGACCACTCAACCTAACTTCCTCCATTACTCTGAGAAGATCCTCCTCAACCAGATCATAGAAAACTAGAAAAAACTCCATAAGCCATCCATCAGGCCCTGGACTTTTATCCTTTTTGAAAGAAGTCAGGACAACTTTCAGTTCTTCCTTTGTGACCTCCTTCATAAGTAACTTATTGTCCTCCTCTATCACAAAACTAGGGAAGAAAGTAGTTAACTTTAAAATTTCCCCAATATTGACTCTATCAAGTTCTTTATAGATTGTTTGAAAATGTTTTACTCCCAAATCTGCTAGCTCAACAAAACTCCTAACGAGAGCCCCTTCTTCATTCTGCATCTCCCAGATAGTGTTAACCTTCTTCCTGTGATTAGAAAAATTATGAAAAAACTTAGTATTTTCATCCCCTTTTTTAACCATACAACTCTACTTTTCATTCTCCATTCAACTTCCCTCCACTCCAAGAATTTGTTCTTCTTAATTTCTAGTTCAAACAATCTTGTTTTCTCCTCCTCTTTAAACAAACCAACCTCATTCTTTTTATGAATTTCTGAAATTTCCTTCTCCACCAACTTGAGATCTCTATCCATACTCTCCTTTTTAACTGCAATCCAAGATGACACAACTCCTTTTAATTTTTTTAAAGCAACAACAAATTGAAAACTCGTTGATGACCTGGAACTTTGGTCATAACCAATCCATTCTTTTTTAATCAATTGTTGAAAATCTTCTTCCTCCAACCAAATTGGATTGAGCTTAAAAGGACTGGCAGGTTTTGCCTCTTGAATTTCTAATTGAAGAAGTATGGGAGAATGATCTGAGCCACCTCCAGTCTCAACCCATGACCGTTTTCTATCTATTTCATTATATAATGACTCTGAGATCAAAAATCTGTCCAACCTCTTTGAGATCCCAACTTCCCCAACTCTATTATTTCTCCACGTAGGCATTAATTTTATTGGTTCCAAATCAATTAAACCAACTTCTTCAATCTTATGCTTGAAGTAATCTGCAAGTCTATCAAGTCTTGCAGATTCTCCCCATACCTCACTTCTATTCATAGTAAAATTTAAGTCCCCACCAATGATAACTCTTTCATCCCTAACACACCTTTGGGAGAAAAAATCTTCCCAGAAGACCTGTCTATTTTCATAGGGACCATAACAATTAATAATTGATAACCTCAAACCCAAGTCTTTAAAAAAGAATTTTATCCACAAGCCTGAAACCATAAAGGAAGAATTAATTAAGGATACTGAGTTCTTCCAACCAATCAAAACACCCCCTGAATTTTTGGTAGCATCTAGAGCCAAGAACTCCCAATCCCTAAGCAATTTACTTAACCCTTCAATGACTTTTGTACTTGCCCCCATGGTTTCTTGTAGAAGGATAACATCCGGATTATGAATTTCCACCAGCCTGGCTAAGGCAAGTCTTTTAGAGGGACTGCCAAGACCTCGAATATTAAGGGATAACAAGATCATTTAAACATCTTAGAGGGGTTTTATCCCGCTCTAAGGACCCCTTTGATAGATTTTTGTTTACCCTGCTGAATTTCCCTCAAAGCCTTCTCCTGTGCATGAAACAAAAATGATTTCCTACCTGCTGAAGTAGTGGAAGATTCCTTTATATGGTCCAGACCTAACCCCAACCTTCCAACAACTGCACAAGTTTTCAGCTCAGATTCCCTTTTCCTAGAATGCAACAAATATCTGCAAGAGGAACCTATCTCCAAACCATCCCCTGAAATAGATACCTCCCTAGAAGATTCACCTGATAGGTCACAAAGACTTCCCCCAATAGTAGAAATATTTGGATCACAATCCCTATTCAATATGTTTGAGGTTACCGGTCCATTGTCCAAAATCTTAGAAAATTCCTTGTCCCTGGGACTTCTCTTCGAAGATTCATAAGGCAGTGTACAAAGTTCTTTATTACCTAAGTCCATATTATTCTCATGTATTGGACAATAATTGTCATAAGGCTTAGATGTCTGATCAACAAACTTAATAGTATTGGGTTCCAATCCTTTCATAGTTTTCTTTATGACTCTATCTCCTTCTCTAACAACTTGTGAATAGTGAAATGAAGATAAAGCTAGGCCCAAAATTTCTTCCTCCTTCTCTAGAGTTTTGGTTCTAGGTTCAACAACATTCTTTTTGTTTGTTTGTGCCAAATCAAGGAGCACTATTGAGCTCTAAAAAATAGGTATCTCTTGATTGTTGTTAGCTGACTTGAAATCCCCACTAGTCATTTGTTTTCTCCTCCATACTTTCTGTGTGAAAGCTTGAGAACATTCCTTAGCAATATGTCCATAAACATGACAACGAACACATCTAAAGGGAATCTTCAAATAATCCAAGATTTGATTATGAACTGTATTCCCCACAACTATCTCCATACAGTCCGGTAAGCCTTCACTGATATCCATCTCAACCAAAACCCGAGCTACAGACCAAAAAACACTAGATTTGAAAGAAATATCTATATCCAAGGTTTTACCTAATGAATCTCCAATCTCTTTCAAAGCTCTTTCTGACCATAACTCCATTGGCAGACCTGGAAGTTTTACCCAGATTGGGATTCTCCTAGCAACTTCAGTCCTAGGATCAAAGCAAGTCGTCCAAGCCTTCAAAGCCAAAAAAGAAGACCCCCAATACCAACGACCTCCCAAAATTTTTTGTGCATCTTCCTCAGATCAAAAAAGGAAACCTATCCATCCTCTAGCAAGTAAGTGAAAAATTGGCCCATATCCTAAAATTGGGACCCATACCTTCTGCAACCACTCATTTAGTGTATTATCAACTATTTGACGTCCATGAAACTTTCCAATGAGGGCCTTCCCCGAAAACTCCAAAACTTGTTCCATCCTCAAGTCTTCCCCAAGTACCATTCTGATCTTTGACCTTCTCTTTTTAACCACTTTATGTGCCTTACGCACTTTAGTAACTAGAGTTGTAGACTATGCTGATTGAAAGTTTAGACCGACTCCACTTAGGGCCTCCAAATCAAGACTTTTACCAATAAAACCTGAACCAAACAAAGGAAACTCTATCTGACAAAGTGAGTTTGGGTTGTTTGGAGCCTGCTCAAGTTTTTCTTCCCCGCAATGAAATGCTTGCTCATTCATTAGACCCATCACTTGAGTAGAGTGTTTTGAGACAACTGAGAATGAGCAATCAATAGGACAACTGACCTGGTCTGAACCTTTTGACATAGACTCCCCTCTATCCACTAAAGTCTGATCACCTATAGTATTATTCTGATCACTCAAAAAACCCAAGGACCCCCACTTCTCAACTTCTAAGTCTTGTTCAAAAATGGGACCCTTGGCCCTTGGAGTTGAAAAATGTGTTGCCCCTCAAAGGGGTCCTCTGAGAAGTCCAAACATTCCTCTTCATTCTCCATCAAAAAACAAGAAACCAATTTTCCAAATTATACTTTTGCATGCTTTGAATCTAGAAAGTAAGTTGTCCAACCTTCATTTTCTTCACATGAACAAATCTGAGCACACTTCTATTTTAAAAAATGATGATGCTTCTTGTGTCATTTTTTAAAGATATTAGTCAAGAACTGGATCCACCTTCATTTTATTCACATGAATAGATCTGAGCACATTCTAGTTTTAGGAAAAATAAAATATTGCCACTTCTTGTGTTTTTTACTTTTCTCTATGCTTCACTTGTAAACCCTAGCTTTACTGTGTGCACTCTGCAGTTCTAGCCAAACAAAATTCTTCAAACTGTTGTTCACATGCATAGAAATATTCCTCCCTAGCAAAATAAATCCTTTCACCCCTTCGAATTAATTCCTCTGTGCTTCACTTTGCAAACCCTAGCTTCATTGCATGCACTTCATGATTGCAACCGACAAACTTCTTCCAAAGAAAATTTAAATGTAAGAAAGATGAATGCTTACCTCCTTCATAGTCTGAGCTTTCATCAAAATTACAGATGGGTCTTCAACTATTACCGGGTAGTGATGATGATGGATCAACCACAACCTGGTGCGGTAGTGGCGACAACCTCCAACAAACCCTCTCCTCCTTGAAAATCCTCTTACGTCGCTACTCAGTTTTTTCCACAAAATCCTCTTACGTTGCTCAATTTTTTCCACAAAACCACTGGATGTCGCTGCTCAGATGTTTTCCATAGAAATCCTCTAACGCTGCTGCTCAAATTTTTCCACAGAAATCCTCTTACGTTGTTGCTCAGTTTTTCCACAAAACCCTTGGATGTCGTTGCTCAGATGTTTTTCACAGAAACCCTCTAACACTGTTGCTCAAATTTTTCCATGAAAATCCTCTTACGTCATTGCTCAATTTTTTCCACAAAACCCTCGGATGTCATTGCTCAGATGTTTTCCACATAAACCCTCTAACACTGCTGCTCAAATTTTTCCATGAAAATCCTCTTACGCTACGCCACCTTGTTTCTCGTGTCACTTATATAACCTTGCCAATCAAAATAATCTAGCTAGTACAAACAAATTTATGGTTGGCCATGAACAATGATTTTCACATGTATCCTTCAATTTTGTTAATTTTTGGCTAGAGTTATCTTTTGAAAACATGGTTAGCTGGAATGTTTAATGCAGTGATTTTGAAATCCACTTTGTTATTTGTAATATATTTTTTCACATTTTTATTGGTTTTGATTAAAGTTTGATATGCAAGAATGTTTAACTTTAAAAAAATTATCATAATTTAATTTGTTTTAATATTATTATGTATTTTATTAAAACATTGTAATTATATAATCATAATAAATAATAAATAAGATTTATTTCAATATCATAAATAATATAATACATAATACTTTAAACAATTTTGCTAATAACATCCAATTTATCGGCATAGGTACTTATATTGAGACTACTTCTTGGTTACACTTGCAAATGTTCCTACATATGATTGAATAAGTCATTGGCATTTTAATGCTACGGTTTTCCATGTGCTAATAATTTGACTTAACTTTTTAAAGGGAGTAATGATGTTTTTTTTTTGCTCGAGAACAAGGGGTGTACTTGGATCCTCTACCTTACAAATCACAACTCTCTTTTTTAGGAGTTTGAGAGTTTATAACATATTAAATTCTCATCTTAATTGAGTTGTTATAGCTAGAAATCTATATCATTTTACATAAAATATTTGAATTTTTTATTTTTATTTTTTTAATTTCTTTCAATTTTTTGTGTGAATATAAATATTCCAAAGCATCCTTCTTGACATTTTTTATAGCAGCCTTCACAATACCAGAACTTCACCCCTACTATCTATGCATTGCATCAATATTTCTAAAACATCTCACTATCATAGTTCACTTTATCGGATCTAGATTGCTCGTTTCCTTCCTGAAGCACAAGTGCAACCACAAAAATTATAATAAATAGTTTATATAAAAGCACATTAATGTTATAAAAAGAAACATATATTACCAATGGAAAATATTAAAGTAAATTTTAATCATTATTTGAATTAGGTAGTCAACATTTTTTGTTAGCTTCAACTAAACTTACTACTTCCTCTAACCATGGAGAAGAGAATTCAACTTCATATCCTTAATTAAAACCCCTCTATTGGCTAGCCTATTTGTACATTTGTTTCCTTCCCCTAACATATGTGTAAAACTGATTTCTTCAAAATCTATAACAAGGTCTTGAATTTCCATAATTATTTCTTGTATGTTCCATGGAGCCTTTGTTTTCTTCAAAATTGTATTTATTACTATGAGTGAATCACCTTCAATCCATACTCTGTTCCATTTCATTTGTTTGCATATTTTTAACCCTTCCAAAACCGCCCAAGCTTCAACTTCATTATTTGTCTTAAATCCACTATTGAAAGTGTAATGAGACAAAATATCTCATCTATTATTTCTAATTATTCCTCCTCTTGTTGTTGGTCTTGGATTTCCTTTAGAGGCTCCATCAGAATTCAATCTGACCAACTCCACATCTGGTGGTTTCCACTCTATACTCTTTACCTTCTTTATTTTTATTCCTCCTTTTCTTGTTGGTCCTGGATTTCCTTTAGAAGCTCCATCAAAATTCAATTTGACCAACTCCACATCTAATGGTTTCCACTCTATACTCTTCGCCTTAATTATTTTTAATTATTCCTCCTCTTCTTGTGGGTCTTGGATTTCCTTTAGAGGCTCCATAAAAATTCAATCTGATCAACTCCACATCTAGTGGTTTTCACTTTATATTCTTTGCATTTTTTTTTTGTTTCTCATGTACCCAACATCATAATTCCATTTGGTGACTTGACTCCATCAATCAAGGCTCTCTACTTCCAAATTAGGGATTGGGTAAGTTTATAGGGTTGGTTTAGACTCCTCTATGACTATACAAATCTTCCTTTTTCATTACCTCTAAAATGCGTTTCTGTCCTTTAAATATTTTTTTATTCCTTTCTAGCCATACAATCCAAAGTATTGTATCTTTTGATATATCCTAGATTGTCTATAAAGCCTCACTTTTAAAAGTGCTCTATCATTGCTTTACCATTCTTCAGTTATGCCATTCATCACCATGCATTTAACAAATATATTAAAAATTCATTGCCATAGTTTCCAAATTGAGCAGAGATGGTCTATACTCTCATCATTTTTACAAAGAACACATTGTGAGGGGCCATGGAAATCCTTTTTATAAGGTTATTCCAAGATAAAATTCTTCTGTGACTTACTACCCAAACAAAAATAAAGGAGTTATGATGTTAAATTGAGATATAAAATATTTTTTTCGTTCTTTATGTTAAATTTAGATATATATCTAAATAAACATTTCTTTTCTTTTAAATTAGATATTTATATAAAAATTATTATTTTTATTATTTTGAAATTTAAATTTGAATATCTTCTAGCACTTATCAAGAAGAGACCAGGTTCAAACCTTGGAGACAAGCCTATTTGGGGTAAAGGTAGTAGTCTGACCTAATCTGTTGAGTGTGCATCAACCCGACGATGACATTGCCAATATTGAACCACCACTTAACCTAGGTTCAAACCTTGAAGGTGGTTGAGGCAAAGGTAGTAGTATTCAAACCTTGGAGGTAAGCCTGTTTGGGGCAAAGGTAGCCGTCTGACCTGATCTATTGAGTGCATGCCAGCCTAAGATGGCATTGTCAATCCTAAGCCACCACGTAACCAAGTTTTAAAACTTGGAGGTGTTTGGGGCAAAGGTAGTAGTCTGACCTAATCTGCTGAGTGTGTGCCAGCCCAAGATGTCGTTGTCAATCCCAAGCCACTATGTAACCAAGGTTCAAACCTTGGAGGTGTTTGGGGCAAAGGTAGTAGTCTTAAAACCTTGGAGGTCAGCCTGTTTGGGACAAAAGTAGTAGTCTGACCTAATATGCTGAGTGCGCATCAATCCGATTATGACATTTCCAATCCTAAGCCACCACCTAACCTAGGTTCAAACCTTGGAGGTGTTTGGGGCAAAGGTAGTAGTATTCAAACCTTGGAGGCAATCCCGTTTGGGGCAAAGGTAGTCGCCTAACCTAATATACTGAGTGCACACCAGCCTGAGATGGTGTTATCAATCCCAAGCCACCATGTAATCAAGGTTCAAACCTTGGAGGTGTTTGGGGCAAAGGTGTCTTCAAACCTTGGAGGCAAGCCCGTTTGGGGTAAAGGTAGTAATCTGATCTAATATGCTAAGTGCGTGCTAGCATGATGATGGCATTGCCAATCCCGAGCCACCACTTAATCCAGGT
Source organism: Wollemia nobilis (assembly GCA_028583015.1). Lineage (NCBI taxonomy): Eukaryota > Viridiplantae > Streptophyta > Pinopsida > Araucariales > Araucariaceae > Wollemia > Wollemia nobilis. The sequence goes on from JAQPPZ010001925.1 coordinate 11,637,978, forward strand.
TCAAAACTTGGAGGTAAGCCTATTTGGGGCAAAGGTAGTATTCTAACCTAAATTCGCTGAGTGCACGCTAGCTCGACGACATCGTTACCAATACCAAGCCACCAATCCCGAGCCACCAATGGTCCCCTTGCACTATTAACAATGATATGACAGTATTTATAAGAACAACTCTAATATTTGAATGTGATTCATATATGTAACTGATTTTCCTATGTTAAAAAAATCAACTTTTAATGAAAAATATTTGCATTTATTAATAATTTTTTTAATCATACCTAGGTGTTGTAGGTGAGTTGTAGAGGAGAGGGCAATCCTCCAAGGGAGGTCCTAAGTTTGAATCTCCACCCTACCAAAAAGTTGAATTGGGTACCCAAAATCCAATTGATAATGTTGTTGCTGACAGGGCCAGACACGACTTTTGGGTGACTTTGACGGTGTAGAACCCCATGGTCGTGATCTCTCAGACCAAGGAGAGGGTAATCCTCCAAGGGAGGTTCTAGGTTTGAATCTCCACCCTACCAAAAAGTTGAATTGGGTACCCAAAATCCAATTGATAATGTTGATGCGAGACAAGGTCGGGCATGACTCCCAAATGACTTTGATGGTGTAGAACCCCCGATTGTGGTCTCACAAACCAAGGCAGTCCCATAAGGAGTTTTTCGCTTTAAAAAATAAAATTAATCATTGTAAAAAAATGAACACTATAGGAATAATAAATACCGGTTCAATAGAACACCGATAAAGTGATCTTTACGTGTTCTAGATAAAAATTTGAAATAGATATAAGATGTTGTATGCAAAGCCTTGAAACTCACAATCTATTTTTTTGTGCTCCTTAAATATTTCTATTGATTAACATGATAAAAGTAAAAAAACAGTACTAATGGAAAATTTTCGGTTTTTATTTCATTCCTTAATGTCCTAATTAAGTGTTTTAATGGGCAATGGTTTACCTATGAACATTTGAGGGTAACTATAAACTTGATTCATATTTTTTTATGATCTTAAAATAAAAAGCCAAGCTTAACAAATTAAACATTTATTAGATAGATTAGGTTAATAATATTGAATTTTATATATATATATATATATATATATATATATATATATATATATATATATATATATATATATATATATATATATAAACTTTATTGAAAGTTTGGTTGTGAAACTTACAAATATTAATATTTATTTATTAAGGATTAAAATTGATTTAGAGATTAAAATGAAAATATAATATAAAATATGATGGACATTGCGACAAAAATAAGTTGAAACTTCTATAAACTTGAAATAACATAAAATCAATTCTAAAAACATGTACAACAAGATATCTACCTTAATATCTTATATATTTCTTATTATCTCTTCTTTTGAAGGTACATTGTAAACTTAATTGTAAGAATGTATATCTAATGAAACAACTTTAAGAAATATAGTAATAATAGTAACAATTCAATAATGCACAATGGTAAACATTCACTCAAAACAATAATTAAGATTCAATGCTAGAAATTTAGAAATATAAGAAATGGATTCCTGATTCTAAATCAATACAAATCCTAGCCACTTAGAGAGGGCAAAGTTTCTTAGCTGTTTGGAGAGGGCAAAGTCTCTTAGCTACTTGGAGAGAGCAAGTTTTATCAATGCAACAAAGGCAACTAAGAGTCGAATATGAAAGATGATTTCGACTACCACATAACTCTTTTTATTTACATATTAAAGCAACATTAATCCAAACTCTAATGCTCAAGGGCTGGCTAACATAAACTAGTGTTCGAGCTAATAATAATAAAGATAGTTGGCATGGCTATATTGAAGTTATCACATGGTTTCCCCCTCAAAAAAGTGTCCTCAAAGCTAGAAAATATTGAAAAATACTCTTATGCTCCTACATTGCATATTCTTCTAGAAGATCCTACCACTTGATGAAGAACTCCTTAATCTGGCAAGACTATAGAAGATAAAATTTGGACTACAACAATGCTTATAGCTAGAGAGAGACTCAACCTTATTTATCGAGTACTATAAGCTTCGTTTAGGATTGCACCTTCTAGCTAATAAATTGTTTGAGATAAGAAACATGAAAGACAAGATGGATACAAGAAGACAACATAAGCTCCAATTGATATACCATTTCACCAATGCGACGAACCACCTTGTAGGGGTCATAAAATTGAGAAGCCAACTTCTAACTACACTTGGTATTTAAGGACAATTGCTTATAGGGTTGGAGGCATAAAAAACCATATTCCTCATGATAAATTATCATTTATAATGATGCAAATCCTACTGTAGCTTCATGCGATTTTGGGCCTGGGTCATATTATCTTTAAGTTGTAGCACAAGTCATTGTTGTTGCAACAAATCATCTATTTGAGCCACCTTGGAAGATCCTAGAATATAGTTTACTGATATTAGAGGTTTTTGACCATACAAGGCCTTGTATAAGGACATCTTAAGGGAAGAATTGTAAGAGAAATTTTACCATCATTCAGCTAAAGATAGCCAATGAACCTAGTGATATTGCATGTCTTAGGCAAAACAATGAAGATAAGTTCCAAAATATTTGTTTACAATCTTCATTTGGCCATCAAACTGAAGGTGATATGAAGAGGACATATTCAACTAAGTACCACTAAGACAAAATAATTTCTTCTAAAAATTGCTTGTGAAGATAGGGTCATAGTCATTGGCAATGGATTTGGCTTACCATGCAATTTAAAAAAAAAATCAAGGAATACCTTGGCAACCTTGTTGGCTGAGAAGGGATGCTAAATTGCACAAAAATGAGTGCACTTGGAAAGACGATCCCCTACCACAAATATCATCATTTTTCCCTTAGATTTGGAAATGCCCTTAATGAAATCCATGAGATTGTGCTGCCATTGATGATTAAGAATAGATAAGGGTTGCAACAAACTAGAAGATTTAACAATTTCCCCTTGATATCTTGTATTCAACCATAAAGGTCTTAACATCTACTTTTAGCCCTTTTCAAGAAAATGATTGCTTAAATTGCTGGTATGTTTTAAGAATTCAAAATGTCTAGCCAAAGGAGATACATGCAATTATTGGAGAACACTAGTCTTAATAGTCAAGTTTAGAGGGAGACAAATGCAATTATTCTTGTGAAGAATCCCATCAAAATACAAGAAAAATGGAGGTAGTGAGGAGCCAAAATCCATTTTTTAAGTGATTTGAGCAGTCCTAGGTCATAAAGCCAGCCCTCCCTAAGTTGGGAAAGCCATTATGAAAGAGGACCATAGATTGCGCTAATAATAAAATCTTCATATTTGTTGGATAAAGCATTAACCACTACATTCTCCATTCTCTTATTATACCCAATGATAAAATCATACCCAAAGAGCTTGGTCAACATTTTATTTTTTTAGGGCATGAGAGACACTATTATAGGAAATGCTTAAGGCTACTATGGTTGGTCTTGGTGATGAAGTGATAACCAAACAAATAAGGCCACCATTTATCTATGGTATGTAAAACAACTATTTTTTTTTCTTATAAGTGGGTCATCCTAGATTCTTGCTAGACAGATGCTTACTTTCAAAGAAAAATATATGTCCATCCTACAAAAAAGTAGCTCTAATACCTATGCCTAAAGCATCACCCAATGATAAAGGATTTATTGAAATCAAGAGTGACCAAAACAAGGTTGGTATACATAACCTCATTTAGAACATGGAAGGCTTAGACCTACTTCAAACCAAATTAAGGCATATTTATTAGTGAGAGTAGTGAGAGGAGCAACAATCTTGCCATAGTTATAGATAAATTTCTTGTAGTACCTTGTGAGACCAAAAAATCCTTTGAGCTACTTAAGGTATTTGGGAAAGGGCCAATATTGCATGGCTTTGATGTTGTTAAGATCCACCTTGACTCCTTCCTAAGACACTATATGTCCCAATTATTCTACCTTGTGGATCCCAAAGGAACATTTGGACCTTTTGATAAAGTTTTTTCCTTGTGTGATAGGTGAAGAACTTGGTCCACATGAACTAGATGATATCCCTAGGACATACTTTAAATTAAGATATCATCAAAGAAGACTAGGACAAACTTGTGAAGAAAAGGAAAAAAAGATAGCATTCATGAGGCTTCAAAAAGTGGAAGGAGCATTAGTGAGAGAAAAAGTCATAAATAGAAACTCATAATGACCATCATGTACACCAAAATCATCCTTAGGGATAACCTCTTATTTTACCCTAATTTGATGGAACCCATCATGCAAGTCCAATTCTATAGAGTATTTAGCACCATGCAATTCATCTAACAAATCATATATAATAGACATATAAAATTTATCTTTGATGGTGATTTTATTGAGAGGTTAAATATTAGGAAACATGTGCCAAGAAGTTTTCTTATGTTGTACCATAACCGCCAAAGAGAAATAAGGATTGATGCTTAGATGGATGATTCCTTGATCCAACATTTCATGGACCAACTTCTCAATTTTAGACTTTTATGGCTAGGGATAGCAATAAGGACACACATTTAGAGGTTGAATTTTCAAAACCAGGTGGATGGCATGATCATGTGTGAGCTTAGAGGAAGATCCATGGGCTCACCAAAGACATCCATGTATAATTTATTTCAAATATAAAGGTAGAACCAGAAGAAGTAGCTCCAAAGATTTAACTTCCATGCAATTGACTTGGTAAAATAATCCATGATCATATTTTTTCAATATATTTTTCATCCTATGGGAACTAACCACATTGGAGGGAGGAGGTTGGGTTTCTTGGAGATAAATAACCTTTTCATTCTCTATATATTTGTCATATAGTTATTGTAGGTTAAAAGTAACATCAAGGCGAGATAGCCATTGTACTCTCAAGATGACATCTCCACTACACGGATTCATAATGAAGAGATTCCCAAACCAACTATAATCACCCATATAGATGTTAACCTTAGTCGTTTGACTCACACATTGAGCTATTCCCCCATTTGCAATCAATATTTGATATTTATCTTGGTTTGAAGAATTGATATGCAAGCCCAAAGACTTTATTGTCTTGCTATAAATAAGTTATGCATGCTACCTAAACTAATCAACACATTGACATGTTGTTTGAAGAGTCCTTGGACCTTGATGGTACAGTTAGCATAGAGATACATAAAGGAAAAAGTGAAAATATCCATGGTATAATCCTCATGCTCAACATTGACTACTTTAGCGGGTTGCTCATGCTACAATGAATCTTCATATTCTAACACTAGTGCTTCTTAACCTTCCACTTGAAAGTTATAACATTATTCATAGGCCTGATATCATGGATGGTGTGAATGATTATTGAAATAGAAGAATCTCTAGGGGTTCTTGTTATTGAAGTAAGGATACCAAGGGTTGAATTCACTCTAAGGTTGAGGATGAGGTACTTGGAGATTTTTTTATGTTACCAAAGCTACACGTTCAACAACCTTGAGGGTGTAGGGATAAACCATGTTAAATTCCCATTAAATTTCATCCTTTATACCATGGCAAAAGGTTGAGACCACTACTAATGGATCTAATTTGTAGGTGTAGGTGATAAGACTTGTGAAATCTACACAATACTCAATCGATATTATTTTCTTGGTAGAAGTTACTTTGTTAAACTTACAAAGGAACCAATGCTTTGAACTTGAGCCACAAAAGAGAGGTCCCTTGTTATGAAGCTCCCATAACAAACACTAATGAGAATGGATTTCCAACTTAGTAGTTACTAATATTAATTTATATTTTTTTAAGAAAGTAGTGTAGATAGAGGATGCTATCCATCTTGGCTAGCATGCACGTGGATTGACATACTCAAAGGTTAGAATATCAACAAGTGGAACAGGAATATCATCAAGTCAACAAAGGAAATTAGAAGACCTATTACATAGAGATCAACATCAAAATCAAAGCCTGAGGTATAACCACTCACATAAGAAAGAGTACCCCTTCTGGCATAAGCAATTATGTGACTATCATAAGAGACTATATATCTATGATTCGATGGTGTTTGTTGATGGAGACTTATGTTCCTTGGTTTTGGTGCCTTTTGCATAACCAATGGCTATTGCTCTATGACTTGTTGAAACTCTTGGTCAACAAAATGTGTTATGTGAGAACGGGAATGGGGAAAGTGTCATGAAGGAAATATTCATGATGCTTCCCACTCTTCTCCTCACCTTGAGCATAGGGGTAATTTGTGAACTTAGAGGCTAAAGTTTTATATATTTATTGAAGAAAACTTATGTTTATCTTATGATATTCTTTGACTAAGCTTAATCATAGTTTATCCCTAATGCACCATACAAATGCAACAAGAAGGTCTAAAACTAAAATTATTTTCATTTTTGATGATAAAGTAAAAGACAATATTATCTTTTAAAGGAAAGGGTCCAAGAGAGCTGGAACAAACAACCTAAATGTAGCTATATGCAATTTAGATTTTTTATGATGACAAGATTAGAGATTTAGTTGGTCCCCTAAATGATTGAAGTACTAACTGGTTTCTTTTTATTTTTCTTTATTTTAATTAAAAAAATAGAACAAAGACAAATTTTTGCAAATAGCAAAAAGATATAAAACCTAAGTTTAAAAAAGGATATGGGAATTAGAAAGAACTTGTTTTTTTCCTAGAGGTAGAAGCATTGTTGGTCTTGCAAAAGCACTGTTGACACTATTGCATCCTGATGATGCTTTTGATTTCCTATAAAAAAAATAGATCAATGGTAAAGGGCTTTGCTTGAGTTGGAGCAGAGTATCAATATCGCTTAACTAGCATCAAAACCCTATATAGGTAGGAACTAAAAAATGATAGAATTTTTGAGGGCATAGATTAAATTATGATAGAATATTTTAGGGTATAGATTAAACTACACTACCAGAAGTGCCACTAGGCTAGAAATAACATCGTCGATACTTCCTTCTAAAATACAATGCTTTCACTCTTTGCGAATGTATCAAAAATAGAGAGTGATAGTGCTACAAAATCTATAATATGATAGTGATTTTGATCTAAATTACAAAAATATAAAATAAAATACAAGATTATTAACTTGGTGACTAATGTAAGAAAGGTCCCTGACTAAGAGGTACATAGACCCTGCTAAATGAAAAAAATTGAAGATTGATTAATACAAATACAATCTAGTAGTGACAAAAGATAAAATTTCAAACTCAATGCAAGTGAGATAATCAAAACAAATTAGTATGTAATACTGAAGATTATATCAACAAAAACAAATATAGTGTCAAAAGCAAGGGAAAGAACACAACCCCAAAGCACACTTGTTGCTCCAATATGCTAAGGTTGCTTCCCCCTTATCGTGGATGCTTGATTGAAGCTTATTTGTTGCTTGTAGACACTTGAGAGCTTGAGATTGAATGCTTGGAGGCTTGGAGGATTGAATGCTTGAATAAGTGATATCTTGAATGCTTGAAGGATTGAGAGCTTGGATGCTTGAAGGATACCTTCACAAGATTGTGATAAGATTTTGGCATAATCTTGCCATGCATGGAGATGAATTCCTATGAATCTAGATGAAATTTGACATTCTTTTATTGTTTTCAAAATACCATCAATATAAAATTTTAGTAGAGCTTTCCTATCCTTCAAAGATCCTAGATTGGGCTCTCCCAAGTTTTGACTTCATAGAAAGCCATGGCTCCTTGGGGGAAGGATTGCATTGAAGATAATAATATTGAAAAAGGTAAGAATTTGAAATGAGATTAAAATGCCATTAATGAAGAAAGATTAAAATGGAAAGTCTTGGTATCAATGTTTCTATTGGGGCTACAAATCAGATCTTGGTGATCATATATATTAATGGTGGGCAGCTTGAAAGGTACTAGCTGCCATTTTTTAAATTTGGCACATGATAGTTAAATGTGTTAGAGGAAAATATAATAGCGGCACTAATGATCTAGTGAGTTTTCTAAGATGATTGTTGGTAGTCAAATTTGGACAAAAAATGATGAAAAGTCAAGTTTTGTGAAAGTGCTACTAACACTTTTTGTCATGCACCAACACTTATGATTTTAGAGCAATAAATACTCCTAATTTGGTCATGAGGATGATTTATTTAATTTGGTTAATTGATTAGATAATGAAGAGATTTAAAAAATTCGGTGTCTGCATTTGCCCCTTTTTGATGCATTTATTGCATAATGAATGCATAAAAAACTAACATAGATGCTCAATTTTGGGATAGGAAGATTTGTTGTTGTTTAGGGTTAGTGATGCAAAATGACTAATGTTTTTTATTGTTTACTTAGAGGTGAAGTTAAATTTTATATTTTTTGAGCATTAAATATTGTCGTTCCTTGATGTGCCCCATCACATTTTAGAGGGAAAATCAAGTTGAATCGATAAAATGTGACTTGATTACGATCCACACTGGCATAGTGTTGAAGAATGGGGATAGATAACAAAAATTGATCGACGTAGATGGGGGGGATAAAAATGAATTCCTTTTTACCATGAAGAGGAGAGAAAAAAAGCTTTAGATATTGGAGAGGAGATATTTTTACAATGGTCTAATGTGCATGCCCACCATACCAAGTTGATTGGATGAGGGCACCCATAGTTGGAGGGGGAGTATAAGTGCATGTATGCCTTGAAAAACTACTCTTAAATTATTTAAACCTTAAAAATACACATAAAGGAATAGGTGATGCTTTCATGCTATAAAAAAGCTATCACACTAGCACTTTTATGTTCTAGGGGTGCTTTCATGCCTTGACGACACTTCCACTCAATGACACTTTTGTGTTGGGGTGGCACTTTTGCTTGCTTTACACATTTGATTTGATTTGATTGGTTGTGGATGTAAGAGCATTTACAAACACTCAATTATTGGGAGTAGTACCCTTATGCCCTTGAGACTATTCATGGTCTCTTGGGATTTTTTGACTATGCACTACTAGTGGAATTAGGGCTATACCATAGAGCCCTAATGCAAAAGGTAGAGTTTGATAGGGAAATCACAACATCGATGGAGCATTTGTATTTGGAAATGAATACCTTCAAACTACCCATAGGGAAGATGATAGTGATGCTCGAGGATCTTTGGAGGATCCTCAAAGTGCTTATTAGGGGTGCATAGGTCCATATCATCTAGGAATAGAGACATCTAGATAGTTTTATAGAAGATGTGGACTTCCTCATAACAAGATCAAGCATTGATATCAATGCTACTTATGCTAGGGGTTTCTTAGATAATAGACTATGCTCTTGTTTGTCCTGGCTTTTAGAATTCTCATAGATGATTCAAGTAGGAGGGTGGTTCAATGGAGGTTTGGAGAGGTCATGATATGCACACTCATGAATAATAAGCAATTTTTACATGGGGACCTATGGTGCTTGAACAAATATATCAATTACTACATAGGGTGGTGTACAAAGATAAAATAAGGTTCACCTATTGCACATAACTCTAGGTGTGGGCTTGATACCATATAGTTATAATGAGATCATTGATATTTCCAAGATAGGTGGTAGACTAGGATGCAAAAGTGACCTATATAGGAATGAAATTTTGAAGTGGGTTACAATAGGAACAAAAAGGACATGCTAGTGGTAGTGAGAAGAGAAGTGGAGAACTAAGGCTAAAGTAGATCATATGGAAGCCACATAGGAAATATTTTGGTTGGAAGGATGATGCCTCCCATCTAGCTCATGTCGAGATTTAGATGGATGGTAGGACAATGAGGAGAGTAGGAGAACTATTGTTTTGTTTGCATGGTCTGCTTATTTAGCACTAGGTATGGGATTCTAGGAGGGTTAGTATAGTTCTTATGCTTTACTAGTGAGAGATGGTTTAGGCTGACACTAGATCCTAACTCATATGCTATGGTGGACCTTGAAGATCCAACCATTATTAACCCTGGTAGAAATGACCCTTGTACCAATTATGGGTACTAGAAATGGTGTTAGACCATAAATCCATAAAGATTGATCATCAATGGGCTACAACTAGGGAATGATTAAGGTTGAGCAAGGTATGCCATGTGATGCTATTTTTGGTTCATCAATACAAAGAGTACCAAAGGTAGTGGGAGGCATAGGTAGTAGTGATGATGATAAAAATAACACCATCACCATCCCTCTTAGCATTGCTGATGAGCATAACAGGTGAGGAAGGACCAACCAAGTCACCTCTATCTATTGTTGAGGAAAGTGAAAAGTCTATAGGCTATGTTATTAGTTGCTTAAGTAGAGGTAACAACATAGGAAATAGAGTGAAACTGACTGATAGGATAGGTCATTGGAATACAATTTGACTATTTAGGATCTAATTACAAAGCATGATGTAGTGATGACGAGGGTTGTGGTAGTAGTAAGATGTGATAGGTGGTTTAGACCTTACTAGACTAGATGGAATAGGTCTAGAGGGACCTATAAGTAGAGATTGAGTAAGTGACTAATTATAGATCGACATGTCATAGAACTATCCTAGACAATAGACGTCTATCTTTATCAAAGAGAATATGGTCATAGATCCACTCTTTGTTTATGATATATTATTCATAGTGTTTGATTAGGATTTCATCACCTACATTAGGAGGAGCCACAAGAGCATCAAACATGGTCTCCCAGAGCTAGCCTAATTTTGGAGCTAATCTTAATTTTTGGGCATGGAATATATAATATTGTCGTATTATGATGATGTACATATATGAATTGTACAAATTATGTAATGTTTACATACATTTCCTTGGTATATACAACATTTAGATTCATGATGATGTATTATGTGATGAGATTAAGGTTAATTGCTTGATGGTGCATGTGATTTAATTTATTTATGTTGATATTTGATGATGAAGATTAGTTTTTACAGGACTAATAATGAGTGGTTTTAGACTGATGAGTAGTTATTATTTTGAATGATTTATGTTTGATGTAATTATGATTAATGTATGTTTAATGTTGTGATGAATAAATTATTATGATGAAATGTAATGATGATGAGATTATTAGATTAAAATGATGATATGATGATATGCTATCAAGAGTTGTATGATAGAAAATGATAGATTCATTATTAACAAGTGATGCACCTAAGACAACATTTGCATGATGCCAATAGGTGTCACTATAGTACAATTATGTATGGATTTAGATTTTCCTAGGGGGACCTTAGCTTAGATAAAAGAAAATATGTATATACAAATATATTCAACTATATACATATATTTACTTAGATATTTTCCTAGGGGAAATTTAGTTAGCTTTACTTATAGGACTTCTAGTTATCTTTAATATTTTCCCAAGGGGAATCTAGTTAGCTTTACATAGAGGTCTTTTAGTCAGCTTTGATATTTGCCTAGAGGGACTTTAGTTATCTTTATTTGGAGGTATTATAGTTAGATTTCTAGGATAGAAATTATGTAAAAATATATACAAATACATGTAAGTAAATATATAATATTTACCTTTAAACAAATGTCTTAAGGACTTCTTCTTTACCCATAGGACTTTGATTTAGCTTGGCTTGTAGGAATTTGATTTATCTTGGCCTGTAGAACTTTTGATTTAGATTTTACCATAGGAATTTTGATCTAGATTAGATATTTTCCTATATACAAATGTGTAAAGGACTTCCACTTGGATTTATTTACCTCATAAAGAATTGTCATAGAGGATTGGTGATTAGAGGTTAAAAATTAATTATGCCCCCAATTGAGAGGATGAAATCAATGTCAACTTGTTACCTCCATGCATGGTGGTAAATAGGAGATAAAACATGATATGTTTAATCTTATTATTAGTATCTACAAACCTCATAGTATTCAACATGCAATAATTGATTGATGAGATAGAATTTGACCTTGCTATCAACACCTAAAAATCCCTTAATATTCATCATGTGGTAAGAGAGTGATAAATAGAAGACAAATATTGAGGTAATCCAAATTAGAGAGATATATTGGTGTTGTGCAAACCTTAATTGACTCGTAGAGTGAGACTGGGGAGGATCTACTCACATTAGTTGTCTAATAAACAAAAATAAACTATCCTAACTAGGATCATCATTTGCATATCATCATAGATCCCTAACTCAATACGCTATAGGTAGTCTAAATAGAGATAGGCATGTGCATGTAGGTAAGTACGAAGTCAAGAATATGCAAGCAAGTAGAGAAAAACAACTAAAAGCAAATACGCAACCAATGCAAACTTAGATATAATATTATTTAAGATGCATAATGTCAATTAATTCTTTAATTTATTTATCATCAAGTGTGGTGAGGTGATAAATACCTAAAATATACTTGGTAGTTATAATATATGGACCTAGCCAATTAGACTCAAATTTACCTCTGAACTCAGTTTTGATGTTTTTTTTAAATTCTCTTTTAGGACAAGATCACTAATTTTGAGAGATCACGATCATACCCTCTTACTATAGGTACATTTAAAATTTTACTCAAACCCTAGGCTTTCAAGGGCGTGGATTATTTTTTTGTCAAGCAATTTCAACTAGCTAAGATGGATAGGAAAATATTCATCTCCAACAAAGGAGTCCTATAGTAGGATGTGCAAGGAAATCATCTCTAGCTCAAAGAGAAGATTGCTTTGATTTTATAGACCAAAGCATAGGGTGTCATGCCAGTGGGAGTTTTGAAACTAGTGTGATACATCCATAAGACAAGATAGAACAAGAGATGTCAATTTTTGCCTATTTTGCTAACAAGTTTCTTGAGAATTTTGATAAGTCTTGTCAGAAGCTTTAGCTTGGCTATTGCCTTGAGTATAGTAATGTGTAGACCATTTATGCTGATTCTTGTATTTAGCATATATTTTTTGACATCCTTACTCTTTAAGATTATTCTATTGTTAGATATTAGCATAGAAGGGATGCCATAATGGTCAAGGATATAGTTGAGGATAAATTTATATTTTTGAACTCAAGTGATTAAGGCTAAAGGTATGGATTTGATCCATTTGATTAAGTACTCATTATCAATGATAATGAACTTGTGTCCATTAGATAACACTAGTTTTATATTCCCAATTATTTCTAAGCCCTAGATAAAAAAAGGCCAAGGATAGGTCAAGGATTGGAGAGCTTGGGATGGAGCATGGATAAGGTTATCATGTGTTTGAGACTATTGTACTACTTGACACAGTCACCAGGGCTATTTTACATGGAGGACCAATAACAACCCATCCATATGAGTTTATTGATGATGGAAACACCACTAAGGTGACCACTACATGGTCCATCATAGGCCTTTTTGATGACTACTTGGTATCAAGTTGACGCTAAGTATCTAAGAAAATGATATCAAGGGTATGCCAATAAAATATATCATCAATAATGACATGTATATAGAATTGTTGCTTGAGGTTATTACACTGATTGTGGTTCAAACCATTAGGAAAGTGCTATCCTTAAGGTAAGAAAATATATCCTTGTACCAAGGATTAGGGGATGAAGCTTCTTCTATGGAAAAGACTCATAGAGAAGCTATATAGACTCTAAGGTTGAAGGCTTCCTAATTTTCCAAATTATGATCATGGCTTGTTTGTCATACAAATATAAGGGGATAAGGGATGCATTTGAGGACATAGAATCAACATGGTGGTTACTACACCTAGGGATAAATTCAATGGTAATTTTATCAAAAGAAACCATTAGTTTATCGACAATATCTTTGTATGAATTGAGCTTTTTATTTTTAGTTTGAAAAAAACTATTGACTTGGTTGACTACTAGCTGAGAGTCTCCAAAGATAGAAAGGAGTCCAATCTAAAGAGCTATGTTGTGCGTAACCCAAGGACAATAATTTCATCCTTAATGATATTGTTGGTGTAGGAAAACTTAATCTTAAAGGATATAGGGATTAGTTATTCTTGAGTAGTGACCAAGATGACTCTTACCTCTACTCCTTTAACACATCTAGCACTATCAAATTATAGAGTCTAAGAGTTAGGTTGATATGCTTGTAGGCTATATACTAACTCATAAATAAAGTTAATTGCTAAGGTATGACTAGTCTCTAAAGGTGCAACTACTAATTAGTCATCAATAACTTGACCTTTTATAGAATTTTGATTGACAAATTTAAAAATAAACTCACTAAGCATAATGACCCACTTAACAATTTATACCAAGAGGTGAGGTTTCAACATTAGATAGCACAAGGTATCAACTCTTGTGATGACAAAGATTTTGTGTCTAAGCATATAGTGTTTAAGCTATTAGGAAGCAAACACTATGGCTATAACATAAGGGATCAAACCTTGTGATGATATAATTTTTATGGCTAAGCATATAGTGTTTGAGCTTCATAGAAGAAAACACTATGGCTAGGAAACACTTTTTTGAAGGGGTACACTAGACTACATAATTGACCAAAGCTATATTGATATAGAGAATGGCTCTTTCTCTATGTTGGTTGTCATATTGAAACAACATATCTTCTAAGGCATGGTTGGTTGTTGCTATGTATAACAAGGACCTATGGGGATTAGGTGGGACAAGGACAAGAGGATACAAGAGATAGGATTTGAGAGCATTGAATGTAGATTGAAAATAAATGACCCATTTGAAAATTGTATCCTTCCTCAAACACTTGGTAAAGGGACGTCACTTGTTGGCTAGCTAGGAGATGAATTTTTGAATGACTTGGAATTTTACTTGGAGACTCTTAAGATGAGTTAGAGTTTGAGGGTGTGGAATATCAATGATATTAAATATATTATTAGGATAATATTTGATTTCATATTAGGATATAATAGATCCTAATAGTTTTCCTGATTTAACCCTAAAGGTGCACTTTTGAGGGTTTAGGTGTACCTTGTACTCTTACATCCACTCAAATATGCATTAAAGATCGACCAATAATATCATAAATGTAGTATTCCATGATGCCATGAATCATATAATAAAATATGTATATCATGACTCTCTGATAGGTAGCTCTTACATTCTTCAACCCAAAGGGCATGCCTTGATAATAAAAAATCCCCCATAGAGTGGTAAAATCTATTTTAGCTTGGTCCTTAAGAATGATTATGATATGATTATAGCTTGATAATCTATCCATTGGAGACAACATTCTACATCCTACAATGAAATCAATAATCATGTTGATGTTGGACAAAGGGAAGCCATCCTTGAAATATGCTTTATTGTTGTCCCAAAAGTTGGTGCATACTCTAATGCTACCTATTTTATTAGTAGAAAAAATATTAGAGACTCAATAAGGATAGTTGATGGCTTTGATAAATCTAACATTGAGAAGTTTTTGGAGCTCTTCTTTGACTAGCAAGGTGAATTGCAAGTGTATTTTTTATAATTTTTGCCTTACATGTTTTGCACCAAGAATGATGACTAGGTGGTAGATCACAAGGGAAGGGTCAAATACTAGAATGTTAGCATAGGACCAAGTGAATATATATTTGAAATCTATTAATATCTTGGTGCTCATTATGGGTTTGGGTTAAGACCTTGTCTATCTTAAGGATTTTGGGATCTTCAATATTACCAATATCAATATCCATATTTTTCTCTATTAGAGTATCGGATTTGTCTTCCAATTGAGGGGAAGTTGGTAGCACTACCATGTTATCTAGATCTTAAATATCTAAGATTTGTTGACTATTGTCAATTGGATGTGAGATAGCAACATTCACAATTTGGAAAAAAATTCAACAAAATAAAAGTAATTTTGCATTAGATAGTCTAAGGGACCATCTTAAGAAGGATCATTTGGGATGTAATCCATATCATAGTTGTCTTTGTTAGCATTTGGATCATGATAGGCTAGAACTAGGAGATTAAAACTCACATATTGTGTAAAATAAGAGAGGCTAGGATCTATTAGGAACAAGGACCCATCATCCTTCTCCTCACCCTAATCCAATCCATTTAAAGAAACAATGTCATCATGGAATGTCCTATCAAGATGTATGAATTTACCTTCGCTATTGGAAAAAGAAAAAAAAAGATCACTATGGATGGGGACATAACCTATATCACAATATCCTAACCAAGCTTCAGTCTATAGGGGATCTTTGATGTCTTGCTCATATAGGCCTAGTTCTTTACCTCAATATCCCATATTGGAAAGTATTTTCTTAGCGATGGAATATGAGTTTAACAAGAATCATGAAGCATACTATCATTTAAATGGGTAAGTTTGATTGCCATGGATTTTTTTATCATTGGTGGTGCCAACACAAATGAAGGATAAAATTCCTATTTGTACTATTTTACCCTTTTTTCTAGAAGGAAAAACTAAGGTTTGAGGAGATGGAGGAAGATTGGATAGGTCTATACAAGTTAATTATTACATGATTTATTATCATTAATGTTGATTGGATTATAAATTTTACCCTTAAAATAATTGTTATCTGAATTATTCAAGGTGAGAGACCTTAAATGCTCTAGTGATAGGAAGTTGAGAAGAGGAAGATGATGATTCAAGAGATGAACTAAAAGAAGAAAAAATATGAGATTTAGGATTCTTGATCTTGAACACTTAATAATAGACAAAGGTTTCAGGGTTGATTGTAGTATGATAATACTTACCCCCTTATTCATATTTAAGGAATTGATGAAGAGTTGAAGGGATGACCTACATCTCATGGATCCATGGCCTCCTAAGAAGAATGTTGTAGGTTAAGTCACATGGCATGACATAGAAGAGAGTGTTGAGAGTGCAAGGTTTGAATATTAGAGGTAATACCATAGTGCCATTACCCTCACATTTTCCATTATAGAAATCCCTAATGACAAGACCCAACTTCTTCAAATATTATTTGGTTAGCCAAAAATAACTAATGAATCTTAGGCTATTGACATTGAGACCATAGCCATTATCGACTAGGATTCACTTGTTCAACTTATTGTCAATATGAACTATGATGTATAATAGGATATATCTACCCTTAGAGGATTGAGGGATATAATCCTTATGGAGTTAATGGTTAACCCTAACGGATCCTAATTTGAAAGTAAGATCAATCAGATTGATATCTTGAGAAATGACTTACTCAAAATTTTAATCAAGATACCTTTGTGATTCAAAGAAGACCTAAGAAGTTTAAGGAAATATATTTTGTATGGGGAACTTTATAGTTAATTAAGAAAATAAAAATTTCCCTTAACCTTAGTTCCTGATTGGATGACTAGAGGAGGTCCTCTGGGTGGAAAAGTTCTTTTTGCACAAAGGACCAAAGGAGGTCTTGAAGGTTGATCAAATGAAAAATTTATGAGTTGATGTTTGGGAATAACACAAATTAAAGAGATATTACTAGAATAATAGAGTGTACCAATCATCCCCAATTTTAGAGGTGGGATGTTCCTATAGTGAATTTTATTCTTAGTGTTTTGGTTTTATTTATGATTATGTAATGAATTTTAAAAAATACCAATATCTTGATTAAAAGAATATTGAGAATTAGAGCTATTGAGAACAACTTAACCTTTGTAAATTGGGTCTTGGATCATATTTATAAGACTCATGCATTTATAATTTGTATGAAAATTGATGTGGTGGAAGGCAAATTGCTCATTGGAATGAAATTAAGAAGCTTTTTTTCTTCTAGGTTCAAGAGGCTTAACAAGTAGAAGTGTTATCATTTTGGTTTTCAAGAGTTGATCTAGAATAGTTGAAATATTTTCATCTAGTTAGGAGAACTTCCTTTTGGGTTTCTATTATTTTGGATTCGATAGGATAAGCTTTTGAAGGTTTACGACATGCATAACATTATTGGATTGGTATGAATATCTGACTGCATTGCCTACAACATGAATATTTATGTATTGCCTATTTGAGTTTGAGGAAGAATTATCTTCCTCTTTATGGGAATTGGTATTCAATTGCTCTCTTTTGAAAAGGGTAGTGTATACTTTCTTGGCCATGTTAATTACATATATGAAAGTAGACACATTGGCTATATATAATTATAAGGTCAATTGCTCATTAAGGTTTTCTATAAATATGCCTAGTAGATATTTAGATGGAGGAAAATAATATAGTCTCTACACTAGGGCTCATCATCTTGTTAAGAATTTGGTAAATTTCTTGTATTTAGATTACTAGAGTTTGTATCAATCACCAATGGTGACCTTTTTTTCAATATAGATAGAGAATTGCTTAACAAACATTTCAACAAGGTATCTAAATATTTAAAAGAAATGTCCTATTATTTGGTAGTACCATTACAAGGTAGGACCAATAAGGCTTTTTGAGAATATTTTAGGTAGTAATATTTCATCATAAAAAATATCACTACAAGTAGTTCTAAACAACCTAATGCGGTTGACAAGATCCTCTTTTCTATTTTACATTTGAAACTTAGGGGTTTCAAAGTTAGAAGGAAAAGGATGACTAGTGACAAAAGGATATAAGGGTTGATTGCACAAGTCATTAGATGAATGCTTGTGACTAGATGAAGATCCTTGGATGAAGGCCATTTATTGTTTTAATTTCTCTACTTGAGAATTTAAGGCTTGAATTTTAGAAATATGATATGATGATATAAAAGGTATGTGCTAATAGATAGGGGAATTTATTGATGATTAACATAAGAAGGAGGTTGGTACACTTGGGTGTACAGTTTTGAAGCTAGCATTGTATTCCTAAGGTACCTATAAAGGATGAGATATTGTGAGATTAGGGATTTCTATTTCCATGCCCATTCTTGTGAGATTAGAATGGATATTATTAACATGAGGATTATAGATTGGTATACATTATGGAAGACTCTAATTAGGACCATAGATTATGTATACATTTTGAGATATGAGACAACTTACATTGCCCTATAATAATTATTCAAAGGTAAGAAAAGACAAGTGTTGTTTTATAGAAGGTAGAAGAGTTTGTCTTTGAGACTATATAGAAGTGGTGACGATAGGAGGACTTGAATCAATGAAATGATAAGTTGATGCATTAGGGTTTGTAATTATAGATCCAAGAGTGGATTCAACTGATTTGATCATAAATAATTTGATCTAGCTTGTTAGGGATAATTCATGAGTGAAACTAACCCTCTAAATATGCCTAGGGTGGCACGACCTTACTTGATAAAAGTATTTATAAATTTTCTATGTTTCTATAAGAAGTAAGTCATATGAGTTGCATATTGGAATACCACTCTTATATTCTCATCATAGGTAGGGCTTATAGAACCTTAAGGTATAGAAAACTCCTCTTCTTGCTTGGAGGTTGGGTACTCAAAGGTAGGTTGGTCATAATCACCTTATATAGGAGTATTAGGGTTAATGGTCAACTAATGGGTAGTGCTACAAGTTAGGTAGAATTTAACTACCATAGGTTTAGGACAAGAGGGAAGATTAATTAAGTTTTAATATTTATAGAGTTGAATAAAGAAAAAAGAGAAGATGTTTTAGCAACCTTATATCTCCTTACCTTGAATAATGAATTTGACCTATATACCTCAGGGGCCTTCCTATATATCAAGGATCCTAATATACTTGACTCCTCTATATATACCTATTTGTATGTGATATAAAGATAATACATGGGTTACCAATGATATGTTGAATTTACCTCCTATATACATGGACAAGATGGTACATGATCAGTAATAGTATTCCTCCTTATGACTCCCACTATGCCATTATAATTTACTCCTTACTAGGCATAAGTACATACGAGACCTTATGGGGCAACTGGTGACCCAAGCTTGCTATATTTCCAATATAGCCTAGTAGCTCGTATAACAGTTACTAAAAGGATAGTAAATATCCTTAATAGAACTAGAAACTGGTTATGTTCTTGTTATATAGATTTAATGTGATATAATCTAAACAAAAAATATGGATGGTCTTGATAAAAAATTGATAAAGATTAGTTTGATTAAGGTTTAGCTTGGTCAACAAAATATTGGGATCCATGGTGGTGTTCATGTTGGGTTTACTAAAATGTGAAAAGGGAAATGGGTAGAGTGTCATGAAGGAAATATTCCTAATGCTTCCCACTCTTCTCCTCACCTTGAGAATAGGGATAATTTATGAGCTTAAAGTCCAAATTTTGATATATTTATTAAAGAACATCTACATTTCTCATCAGATATTATTTAACTAAGCTTAACCTTAATCTAGGCCTAATGCACCAAACAAATGCAACAAGAAAGAATAAACTAAAATTATTTTTGATTTTTTATGACAAATTAAAAAAATGATTTTCTCTTTTAAAGTCAAGGGACTAAGAGGGATGCAACAAACAACCTAGATGTAACTATATGCAATTTATTTATTTTTATATGATGACAAGATTAGATATTTAGTTTACCCCCTAAATGATTAAAGTACTAACTACTTTATTTCCCTTTTTATTTATTTTAGTAAATAAAAAATAATGCAAAAATGCAAGAGTTGGGAGTTAGAAATAACCTAATTCTACCCCAAAGTTAGAAGAATTATCAATATCTTAGAAGCACTATTGACACTACTACATCCTAGTGGCACTTTCACTTTCCTATAAAATAAATAAAGAAATTAAAGATCTATAGTAAAGGGGTCTGATTGAGTTGGAGAGTATTAATCTCCTTTAACTAGCATTAGATCCCTATTTAGATAGGATCTAAAAATAAAAAAAATATTGAGGGAATAGATTAAATGATCAATAGTAGAAGCACCATTGGACTAGCAATAATAGTATTAACACTTCTACCTAATAGACAATGATTTTGCTCTTTGTGACTATGTCAAAATTATAGAGTGATAACACCACCAAACCTACAATTTAGTAGTGTTTTCACTTTAAAGTACAAAAAAATGAAATTAAATGTAATATTAATAACTTTATTATTGATGCAAGGAATATCCCTAAACAAGAGGTGCAAAGACCCTATTAAATGATGAAAAATAGGAAGATTGCTTAATGCAAGTACAAACTAGTAGTGACAAAATATGAAATGCCAAACTAAATATAAGTGAGATAACCAAAGAAAATTAGTATGTAACAAGATTAAATATTAGAGCTATAAAAAAATGTGTCAAAAGCAAGTAAGAAAAAATAAAATAACCCCAAAACTTAATTGTTGTGGAAGCTTTATTGAAGCTTACTTGTTCCTTGTAGACACTTGAGAGCTTGATATTGAATTCTTGGATACTTGAATGCTTGGAGGGTTGAATAATTAAATAAGAGTTTGAATGCTTAAAGGATTGAGAGCTTGAATGCTTGAAGGATACCTTCACAAGAATGTGATAAGATTTAGCATAATCTTACCATGCATGGAGATTAATTCCTATAAATCTAGATAACATTTGGTAGAATTTTGTTGCTTTTAAAAGACCATTGATATGAAAATTTGGTAGAGCTTTGCTATCATTTAAATATCCTAGATTGGGTTCTCCCAAGTGCTATGTTTAGAAAACCTTAGTTTCTTGGGGGAAGGATTACATTAAAGATGATAGGATTGGATAAGGGAATATATATTTTTTTTTTTTGGTAAGTAGTGTTTGTATTTACAGTGGGTTTTAACAAGGATCCCAAAACCTGATTACATAAGAAATGGGCCTAGGGCATCAATCCCTTGAAACCGAACACCAAAACAGAAATCCCACCCGACGGTAACAGTAAGCATGAAACAATCCCTCTCAGCGGGAAACAAACAAATAAGAAAGAAAGTAGTTTTGGAGATCCCGCCCAGCGGGGAGTAGCCAAAAACCACCATCGAGAAGATCCTACCGAGTAGGAAGTAAAGAAAAACCGTTACAATAAAATCCTGCCTCGCGGGAAGCAGTAAAAACCACCACAAACAGTCTCGCCTAGTGGGAAGCAGCAGGGAAATCCCGCCATCCGAGAAACCAGCAAAAAAGAAAGGATCCCGCCTCGTGGGAAAACCGACGGATTTGGCGGATCTCGCCCTGTGGAGAAACCATCCCGCCCATCGGGAAAACATATCGTTCAGCGAGAGCCATCCTGCAGGAAGTCGACAGCCAGCACAGAGAGAATCCAGCCCATCGAGAAGCGACCAGAGAGCTGCACCACGATGAACCCGCCCCGAGAAAAAAGAAGAGGATCCCATCTCGACAAAACAAAAAGAAACAGCAGGTTAAGGGACCAAGGATCTAGGGACCTAGATCCACGTGAATAACCTACAAAAAACCCCAGGGAGAAGCCTGAGGGAAAAAGGGAAGGGATACCCAACCAAACAGGGATCCCTGGGCAGCACCAGTCCAAAAAAACAACCAAGGAAACCCTAGCCGGTCGGGAGGGGTGCAGATAGTGGAGAAGGATCTCCCTCCAGGAGATCATCTGCAAACAACCACTCCCCGGGAGGGATGACCTGGGTTGAGCCAGGGACTGGGCAGGAACCAGGAGCCATGGGAGGGGGAGCAGGGGAGGGACCAGAGCCCTCCCCTCTCTACTTTCTTCCCTCCCCCCTCCGATAAGGGAATATTTTGAAATGAGATCAATATGTCATTAATGAAGGAAGATTGAAAATAACAAATCTTGATCTTGGGATTTTTTTTGGGGTTGCAAAGTGAATGTTGGTGATTAGATCCATTAATTATGGGTGGTTTTAAAAGTATTAGATATATATTTTTTGTTTTTGGCACATGATGGTCAAAAGTGCTAGAATGCGATAGTTCTGGTGATGCTAATGCTTTGATGCTTTTGTTAATATGATCACTGACAATCGAGTTTGGGTAAAAAATGATAAAAATTCAAATTTCATAAAAGCACTACCTAGGAGGCAAAGGTACTTTGACATTTTTGTTCTAGCATCAATGATTCTATTTTTTGAATAAATAAATACTCCTAGTTTGGTCACGATGATTATTAATTAAATTTTAATGATTGATTGACTAATGAAGAGATTGAAAAACTTAAAGGTTGATGATGCACTCAAAATTTAATTTCTACATGTAATAGAAACATATTGAGAAACTTTTGAATATTTCCTAAGGAAATCTTGATTTTATTTTGAGATATCAAGATGGAATTAACTACTTTTTTTGGGTTCTCAAGATTGGGAGTAGCATTTCCAATTGGAGGGATAATTGGAGGATATAGAGGAGGAGGGTTGTTAGGAGGAGAGGTAAGATGAGTGGTATTGAAAGGATGCAAACCCATGGAATTTAAAAAATAAAGAACATGATGTTATAAAATTATTGATATTTGGAGGGGTGTTGTGATGCTTACCAAGATTTTTGGTTGGCATTTCTTATTGCTCATTCATTTATCCTCTAATAGACCAATGTACTACATTTGATTATTGATTCAAAATCAAGCAGTAGAAGCAATATGTTTTGTTCATACACTAAGGGAAAATACAAAACCTAAATAAGTCCTCTAAAGTACTATAAGAAAATATTTTGACAAATACCACTTACTTTGATTATCTTGAAGAGACGATCGTAATGAGATAGGTCTCCTACAAAGGTATCAACACACCTAATTCTTAAAAAGACAATAGCAATGGGATACCCCTTATTTTGATTGACTTAAAGAGAAAATAGCAATGGGATAGGCCTCTGATAAGGATCCTAGCACACCCAATACTCAAGTGATAAGAAGTAGAACTATTTGTTAGAGGACTAGGAATGGTTCACACACCATTATCCCACACTTTTGCACTTTTATACAAAGCCAAGATCGATGCTCTAATACCACTTGTAATAAAACAACTTTTAAAAATTCAGTGTTACCAATAACAATTCAGTAATATGCAATAATAAACATTCACTTAGAACACTAGTTTGAATTTAATACCCAAAAATAAGAAATATGAGCAATAGATTTCAAATTCCAAATCAATATAAATTTATGCCACTTAGAGAGGGTGAAGTCATGTAGCCACTTTTTCATGAACCTCCCTTGGTAAGACTATTGCATGAGGAACTATGTACTGATGAAGGATAATTTGATGCCTAGTTTTAATGCTTTTGATGATTATGTAATGACTATATTTATTTACCTATGTGGAATATGGTATTGCTAATATTTTGGCATGGTTACAGGACCAGGTACCCTTAAATATGACAAGGAAGTCCACCACCGATATTGAGATGCCAAGAAAAAGAAGGATGATTATGATAGCTCAGGGTAACATGAATGACTACCCTCATTTAGATGCATGCATTCTTTTTTTTAGGATGACCATCAATGATCCAACCATCCTTATCTAAATTTGGTAACCTAGAAGTTACCGTAAGTCTTCGACCAGGATAGGTGATTGGGTTCAAGATGAATCACCCACCTTGTTTGACAATTGTGTTCGGTTGTCTTTGTTTGCATTGCATTACTATGAAAATGGTTTTGAAAAAATATGCTTGCAGCTTAAATAATAGAGGAGTTTTATTTAAGTAGGAGGTATGCTTAGTTTAAGTAATGAAATATTAATATCTCCAATATAAAGAAAATGCATATTTTTAAAATAATAAATTATTTTTATTTTAAAAGAAAGGAAATGTAACCCACATTCCCAAGGAATATTTGTGCAACATATATCGATAGTATTAAGTTTGGAAAATAAACAAGATCTTAGTTAGCCAATCACTATAGAGGAACTTAAGGATATTATAATAGCTTAGCCAAAGGATAAAGCTCCTAGACCTGATGGATTCACAAATAACTTTTACTAGAAATAATTACACACCATTGAAGAAGATTTGCTACACATAACTGAGGATGTTAGGGTGAAATATAAGCTTCTTAGAGCCATCAAATATACCTTTCTAGCATTGATTCCTAAAGAAAAAATACCACTACTTTCTCTAGATTCAGACCAATTTCTCTATGTAACTCTTCCTATAAAATTATTACCAAACTGTTGGCCAATAGAATAAAGAAGAAACTTGAAAAAATAATATCAAAAGAGCAAGGAGGATTCATGCTTAGAGAACAAATATATGATAATATCATAATATTGCATAAAGCCCCCCATAGTAGTAGAAAATTAAAAAAAATTGTTATAAAACTTGATATTGTAAATGCCTTTGATCGAGTTAATATACAATTTGTAGAGCAGGTCCTACAAAAGTTTGGATTCCCACATCAAATCATCAAGTGGATTGGAGCATGCATAAAAAACCCTTGGATAACTCCCTTAATAAATGGATAACCAAAAAATTTCTTTCAAGCTACAAGGGGAATTAGATAAGGGTGTCCACTATCACCATAAATTTACATCATTTTAGCTAAGACTCTTAGAAGATTAATTAACCATCTTCCAAGAGAAAGAAAAATAACAAGGATAAAGGCTATAGTAGGATGTAAAGTTGTAACACATGCCCAATTTGCAGATGATATAATTCTTCTAGGTGAATCCACCAAGAAAAATGTTAGACAATTCAAGCAATACTTGGATTGGTTCACACAAGCTATCGAGGCTCATATAAACACTCAAAAGAGTCATTTTTATACATAAAATGTTGCAGCTATAAGATTCAAACTCTTTTGCAGTATCCTAGGATTTTGTTCTGGCACAAAAAATACTTTAAATATCTAAGGCTACCCATGAGCTTCCACCTTAAAGCCTTAGACTGCTAGACCCCAACATTGGACAAGATGATTAGGAGGATATAAAGTTATAGTAATAGTTATCTCAATCTTGCAGGAAGGGTAGTATTGATAAAATAAGTGTTAACTTCTCTTCTAGTCTATCAATTATTAGTATATCATTCTACCAAGTTTATTTTGAAAAATATAGATGGAATTATACACAACTTACTATGGCAAGGAGGTAGGCAAGCAAAAAGAAAAAAAAATACTTAGTCAATTGGAATATGGTCACCAAAAGTAAAATTTAAGGAGGACTGGAAATCAAAAAAATGGATATAGTTTTGAAAGAACTGGGAGCAAAACTTCTCTAGAACATGCTTAAATACAATCAAGAATGGTAGCACATACTAGTCAATAATCAAACATGTATTCAAATGATCAAACACATAGACAAACTTCCTAGAGCCTCATTGGTTTGGAAACATATAGTAACTACAAAGAGCATAATAGATGATAGAATTTCTTGGCTATCGAGAGATGGTAAGTCAATTAATATATGTGAGGACCTAATCCTAGGAATCCATCATTAAGAGAGATAACTCCAACTAAATTATAGAATCACTTGGAAATCCAAAGAATACTAAAATTAGATGACTTGTTTTATTGGACCTCAGAAACATTGAAATAGATCCCCCCTCCCATTCCATATCAGCTTCAAGGAGATTGAGATTATTTTAAGTCCCTAGCGGTGAGAATTAGACATCTTCATCCCACTATGTCAGAAAAAATTATTTGGGGTGGCATCAATAGTAATGGGGAATACTCAATGCATCTAGGAGTCCAAAATCAGCAAATTGGACCTACCAACAAAAAACCATCGATAGTGTAAAAAATAGAGCACCACCTAAAGTGCAAGTATTCAGCTAGCTAGCCTATTTAAATAAAATATTAATAGATGATAATTTGCAAAATAGGAGTATAGCAGGGTCTCATTTTTTTTATAGGTGCAGGAAGAACAATGAAACAATTTTCTATATTTTGTTTGAATACTCAAAGGCAATTTCAATTTGGTTAGGAATAACCAAAATTATTGGCACTTCCTACTCTAGAAGGTTAACCATAGACACATGTTTTACCAAGTGGAATAAATAATATAAAGGTAAACTGATAGGTAAGCCCCTCCTAAAATATCTATGGAGCTCTATACCATATTTTATCATCTGGCACATCTGGTTGGACAAACCAAAGTATTTTTGAAGGTAAAGGTAAGGATAGCACATTTATAATATGAAGGAGAAAAGAATAATTAGTTCTAAATATCAAATCTAGTTTCTATCAATAGCAGTATGAATAATATTTTTCACCCACAAAAATAAGAATGATCTACCAACTTAATCTCTAAGCTTTTTTGACATATGGAGGTTGTAGAGCAAACAATTCTTTGCCTAACATATATTTTTGGTGCTCTTCTTTGATGGTGCCTCCAATTCTAACCCCGATCAAGCAGTGGTAGAGGGATTGATTCTTACAAGATCCTATGATATCTTGCTCAAATACATGATAAAAATTGGGAATAAAATGTAAAAAATGTGGCAGAGGCTATTGGATGTGAAATCGACTTAAAATTGGTGGTAAAGCAAGGAATCACTTAGGTCATAGTTTATGGGGATTCTAAACTGATAATAACAACTCTTACCAAAAATAAATATTTTAGATCTTTACAATTGAATATTATTCAAGATAGGATTAGACAACTAGGCATGATAATTGGAAAAATATCCTATCAACACATAAGGTAGGAATTCAACAAAGAGGTAGACACACTAGAGAATCAGGCAATAAATATGGTCCTTTTTTGTAACCACCAAATCATAAAGAAGAATAAGGGAAGAGGTGCTATGCAAGAATAATGAGGACTCCAATAATGAGGTCCTTTTTGTCTTAAATTTCTATTTATTAGAATGCTCTGTTCACTTTGATCTCTCTAATTAGAGTGTTTTGAACATTTTTGTTAACTAAATAAATCTTTTCCTTAAAAAAAAGAAAATGAATGTCAAAGAGATCACTTAATTTAAATATAAAGGATGGTTACAAGATTAATGTTTCTTAGAAAAATAAAGGAAATGCATGTTTTTAAAATGATAAACGATTATTATTTAAAAAAATGAGATGAATGCACTTCTAATTGATAACTGATTTTAATTAAAAGGAGGATGCACATGCTTTTATAATTACCAAAGGAATACTTTCATTTAATGGGGTTATATTATATCTTATGAGTGATAGGAGGGGTGTATTTTCATTTATGGTTTTGGGAAATTGATATATCACTCATATCGACTGGAAGAGAAGACTTGCAATAACTTTAGTGAAAGGTATTAATGGAAGGAAGGACCCTTGGGGTTAGAGAAGGATGGGCTTCAAGTGCTAAGGATGGGGAATTTTTCTTGATGAAAAAAGATACTTCATCTTCTGTAAATGAGGTAGTAAAGCGACTAAGAAGGGAGGAAAAGTATTGTAAGGAATATGAATCGAGCAATAGGTATAATTTTTAGGTAGGATTTGATACTTACTAGATCTTGCTTTTGGTTGAAGGAACACCCTAAAATATGTGTATTTTCTTACATCCTTATGGCTTGTTAATTTATATCCTCTAGTTATATCTTTTGCATTTAAATAATGACTATGTTTTGTTTGCTTAAGTGCTACTCAAAATATTTGTTAAACTAATGAATATAGCTTTGATTTATGACCATGTTTTACTTGCTTAAGCATTGCTCGAAATATTTGTTTAAATACTAAATATAGCTTGATTTATAACTGTATTTTGCTTGCTTAAGTGCTGCTTGAAATATTTGCTTAAATACTGAATATAACTTTGATTTATGACTGTGTTTTGATTTCTTAAGCGCTGCTCGAAAGCTTTGTTAAAAGATTGAATATATCTTTGATTTATGACTATGTTTTTCTTTCTTATGCATTGCTTGAAATATTTATTTAAATACTAAATATAGCCTTGATTTATGACTATATTTTTCTTTCTTAAGCGTTGCTCAAAATATTTGTTTAAAGACTGAATATAGCTTTGATTTATGATTGTGTTTTTCTTGCTTAAGCGTTGCTCGAAAGCTTTGTTTAAATACTAAATATAGCTTTGATTTATGATTGTGTTTTGCTTGCTTAAGCAAAATATTTGTTTAAAGATTGAATATAGCTTTGATTTATGACTATGTTTTGCTTGCTTAAGCATTGCTCAAAAGCTTTGTTTAAAGACTAAATATAGCTTTAGTTTATGGCTATGATTAGCTTGTTTAAAGCTTTGTTCAAAGAATTTAGTTTATGGCTATGATTAGCTTGTTTAAAGCTTTGTTCAAAGAATTTAGTTTATGGCTATGATTAGCCTATTGAAAGCATTATCCAAAGACTTTAGTTTATGGCTATTGTTATCTTGTTGAGTCGTTGTCCAATTTTTTTTTAGTTGAACACTCTAATAGCTTGGTTTTATCATTGTTCGAAGGCTTGATTAAAATGATGAATTTAGTTGGCATGATGGAGAGAAACAAAAGTAGGAGGATGCATAGGATGAACAAGAAAAGGGTTCTAAAAGTGTTGAAGATCTCTGGGGAGAGGAACCACCTGGAAAAGTGTCCCTACCACAAGGTACAGGAGAGGGACCTACTCTTGAGGGACCCGCTATTGAGCATCCCAAGTCTTTATCATTAGCTAAAGCTATCACTAGCAAAAAATTTTGCACTAAGTAATCCTCTTAAAAACTTATTTTCGAAGGCAAGAAATTATCCATACCTGAGAGCATAATATCCGACTATCTCTCAATGAAGGCCTTTTCTCTCTTCAAGAAATTCATAGGTGGAAGACCTGATATGGAAACCATTTGAAGGTGGGCATTTGGTAAATGGAAGACTCTTGGAAGCATGGATATTGTGGCTTTGTCCAAAGGGTTTTTTGATATCATATTAAGAAATTAGGATGATGCTAATCTCATCCTATCTAGAGAATCATTTTTTTTGGGTAGAATAAGCCTTTTTCTATGCAAGTGGGTGGAAGACTTCAAATATGACACTCAAAACATTAATTTTACTCCCATTTGGGTTCGTATGCCTAACCTACCCTTTCAAATCCAGCAGGAGGATATCCTCCAAGATATTGCTAGGGTTGGAGAGCTGGTAGCTATTGACCCTATTACATTATCCCACACTCGAATGATTCATGCCAAGATTTGTGTTAATGCAAACCTTGAGTCTAAACTCCCTACCTTTGTGTATCTTGAGTATGGATATTTCTACCATCGTCAACCCTTGGAACATGAGAATAAACCCACTTTTTGCATGGAATGCACACTCAAGGGCGCCTCAAAAATCAGTGCCCAGTTCTTAAATCTATAAATTTTAAAAGAGAGATATCAAAAAACAACAAGGAAAAGACATTCCCAAGAAGGAAGTTCATCCTAATCATTTCCAAGGGAATAGAAATCCACCACCTAAAGGGTATATCAGATAGAACAACACAAGATAGGATTTCAACAATAAGGATCCTCAACAACCAACTGCAGGGATGGGTAACCAAGGCCCTCTTAAATCCACTAATAAATAGAAATAGGTCATCACATCTCCTTCAAAAACTGATCAAGAAAAGGCATGCTCACTATTTTACTTCCCTAATAGATTCCATATTCTTTTTTATTCTAATATCCTTGACCAATAAGATAGGGATAACCTTCTATTCCTTGAATCAAAATATTCCTACTAGGATAGAACCAACATCGATGGTTCTCCATCAAGGTTTGGCCCATCTCATCCTACTTTATAGTCTCCCTCTAGAAATCATAAGGAAGTCAAGTTCGGGAGTCCTTGTATTATATTTGCTCAACTCATATCTGATATGGCTAGTCTTATTTTAGAATAGATTGCTCCTTGCAAGTTTAGCCCCAAACAAACAAGAAATTCCAAAAAGTCTCCCATTGATGTTGGAAGTGACAAAAAAAGAGGGAGGACGTCAGCTAATAAACAAAGGAGAAAAGGCACTGAGGATATTGCAAATGGAATACAGAAAACCCTCTTTCCATTAGTGCTGAGTCAACCAAAAGATGAAAGTAAATGTACCAAACCTCCCCAATATCAAGGAAGGGGAGGCAAAATAATATCCAAATATTCCAAATGAAAGTTCTCTCATGGAATGTGAGAGGACTTAATGGACTAGCTAAATAGAGACTTGCTAGTTCATTGAGAAAAGAACTAAAACCTACTATTTTCATTATGCAAGAAACAAAAGTTGATGAGAATGCATCTATCAAAGTTGCAAAGAGAATATGGAAAAAAGGAGAGGCAGTTTTTAGCCATACCAGAGGCTCATATAGAGAACTAATGTGTATATGGGATCCAAGCAAGCTTGAAGGCATAATGATCCATTCAACTGATAGATTAACAAGCATCCTATTTCATGATAAGGATATTGACACCTCGTGGATATTGACCAACATTTATGCTCCCAACACTCTCCAAGGTAGAGCACTTATTTGGGAGCTGTTAAGTAGATTAAATAATTCCTTTTCTAACATACCTTGGATCCTAGTGGGATATTTCAACACTCCCCTCTATCCTTCGGATAAGAAAGGGGGAAAAGATGAAGAGAGACAAATATGAGGTATCTCTTGTTAACCACACAGAAGATAATTTATCCCAAAAATACAGCCAAAATAATTCGCAATGACTTAATAAATTCAAGGAACGAACTAAAATATCAAATTAAATTCTTAGTAGATGAATTGCCACTTCAGGTGGGCACACCCTCGCCATAAAGGCAATATGTGAGAATGCAAATGAAATATGAATGAAAATATGATAGATGCCTAAAAATAAAACAATTGGACTTAATTAATAATAATAAAATGAAATTGTTCATAATATAGCCGACGACTATATTATATTTGGTATGTAACATGACTCCCCTCCTCAGAAAGCTTTGTCCTCAAAGTTGGAAATGACTGGAAGATACTTTCAGATTCCTAGGTTGTATATTCTTCAGGTAAATCTTGCCACTTGATGAGAAATTCTTGGATGTGGTGAAATCTGAGTCTGCATGTTCTATTTTGTAGCACTGCTTCTGTTGTAGATAGATACACCCTTATTCATACAACACTGGTAATTCTAACTGAGAGTGTACCTTCTAGCCAATCACATTTTTGAGATAGGAGACATGAAACATTGGATGTATGCGAGAATATTGGGGTAACTCTAGTTGATATGCTACCTCTCCAATACGATGCACAATTCTATAAGGACCATAGAATCGTGGTGCCAAATTCTAACTGAATTTGAGCTTCAATGATAGCTTCTTGTAGGGCTGAAGATGTAAGAATACCATATCACCAATATTTAATGTTCTTTTTGAGTGTTGTTTATCCTATTGATGCTTCATACAATTTTGTGCTTGGACCAAATTATCTTTCAAGATAGTGAGCATTGCTTGTCGCTTCTGTAACCAATCATCGACTTGGACCACTTTGGAATATATTGGTACATAATCAGCTATTTTTGGTGGCTTCATTCCATATAATGCTTCAAAAGGAGACATATTAATGGAATAATGGTAAGAAGTATTGTACCACCGTTCTGCCAATGACAACCATTGACTTCATTGATATTGTTTATCCTAAACAAAACATCTTAGGTAGGTACCCAAAAATTTGTTAAATACCTCTGTTTGACCATCTGTTTGTGGATGGTATGCAGAAGACATTTTATTTGGTACCACTAAGTCAAAAAAATTCTCTCTAAAAATTGCTAGTAAATATGGGATCACGATCACTTACAATATTTTTGGGCATTCCATGTAATTTAAAAATTGAATCCATAAATACCTTGGCCACTTTGCTTGTTGAAAATAGATGTTGTAAAGCCTGAAAATGAGCATATTTGGAAAGGTGATCAACTACCACAAAAATTATTGTTTTACCTTTCAATTTAGGAAGACCTTCAATAAAATCCATGGAAATATGCTCCCACTTGCGATCCGAAATAAGTAACGATTGAAGCAATCCTGGTGATTTGACCGTTTCTCCCTTATTGCATTGGTACACTTCACATTCAGGTACCCATTGCTTAACCTCTACTTTTAATCCTTTCCACAAAAAAGATTGTTTAACCCACATGTAGGTTTTTAAAAACCTTGAATGTCCTGCTAAAGGAGAAGCATGTGACTCCTCTAGAATTTATACTTTTATTGGTGAATTATGAGGGATGTAAATGCGATTCTTCTTACGTAATATTTGGTCATCATACGTGAAAAGAGGGTACTTAGAGGAACCCATAGATAATTCTTTAATTATTTGAGCTGTTTCACTATTGGACAACCATTCTTCCTGCAACTGAGACACACACTGCGAACATGGTCCTGAAATGACATTAATAACTACTTCATCTTTGTATTTTCTAGATAATGCATCCACTACCATATTTTATTTCCCTTTATTATATTCAATCACAAAATCATATCCCAATAATTTAGTCAACCACTTATTTTGTTCGGGATAAGAAAACCTTTGTTCTAGAAAATGTTTGAGACTGTTGTGATCGGTTTTAATAATAAAACGACTATTGATTAAGTAATGCCTCCATTTTTCCACTACATGTAAAATAGCCAACATTTCTTTTTCATAGGTGGATCTACCCAAAATTTTCCTTGAAAGTTGTTTACTTTAAAATGCCAAGGTATGACCCTCCTGCATTAGTATTGCACCAATACCTGTTCCTGAGGCATCACATTCAATGACAAATAGTTTTTGAAAGTCTGGATTGGCCAAAAATGGAGTTGTACATATTACCTCCTTGAGATCCTCAAAGGCTTTGGTAGCTACTTCTAACCAGTGAAAAGCATCCTTATTGGTGAGAGCCATGAGAGGACCTACAATTTTACCATAGTTATGCACAAATTTGCGATAATAGCTCGTGAGACCCAAAAAACCATGAAGTTTCTTGATGGTTTTAGGCAAGGGCCAATATTGTATTACCTTAATATTATTGGGATCTACCTTAACACCTTCCTGAGAT
The DNA here is from genome assembly GCA_028583015.1 of Wollemia nobilis. Taxonomy (NCBI): domain Eukaryota; kingdom Viridiplantae; phylum Streptophyta; class Pinopsida; order Araucariales; family Araucariaceae; genus Wollemia; species Wollemia nobilis. Next base: position 11,671,485 of record JAQPPZ010001925.1, read on the forward strand.
ACTATATGACCGTGTTAGGATCCTCAATCCTAACATTATTAGTTAGTATTATTAATCATTTAATTATTATATTATTAACTTATAAAGTGAACCATCACAACCCTTCACAACGTGAACCATCACGTCTCTTCATACGTGAACAATCATGTCTCTTCACCAACATAGCTTTAGGGTATATATATATATATATATATATATATATATATATATATATATATATATATATATATTAGGTTGGCCATTCATATCAAATCATCCAAAAAGAAAAATAAGAATATAGATTCTAAAGGAGGGAGCCCCCTATAGTGGCAAAGTGATTACAAGGGAGCCCCCTTTGAGTGGCTTACGATTACATTTACATTAATTTGTTAATAATTTTTATAGTAAGACCTTGGGGTCTTACCATTTGGTATCAGAGCCATGTGGGATCCAACCATGTGGTATTTGCTCAAAGATCTTCATCAAATCACTTCTATGCATGAGTATCAAACTCGGTTTGAGGATATCACCAAACACAACACAATATTGGATGAATCAATTCTCATCAATGGCTTCATTAGGGGATTAAAAGAGGAAATTAGAATGGAGGTGACAAGGTTCAATCCCTATACCATGATGCAAGACCTATGGATTGGCAAAATTAGCTGAAGATAAAATCAATGCACAACAACGATTAGGGAAACCACTTATTGAAAAATTTTTGACCACTTACATCGCTCCCAAACCTATGCATAATGGAAGGGCACAAAGCACTTACACAACCCCTAAATCTAATAGAACTTTACGAATTAAAAATCTTAGCTTTGAGGAGATGAAGGAACGACGAGCAAAAGGACTCTGTGATAATTGTGATGAAAAATTATCACCCCACCATAAATGTGCTACACTAACACTGTATTTATTGAAGGAAGTTGACCCCTATCTCTCCATAGAGCAAGCAGATGAGGTAGTTGTGTCCGAAGCGACCAGTGCACCTACTCATCGCAATGAAGATAATGAGGTCGATGTGCAAGAAGTGATTGATGTACCAAGAAAGGATGAGGTAGACATACCCAAAGTGATCAATGCTAGCCAAACATGCACTCTACAATACCTACACGTACCTTCCTCGCAAATAGTGAGTTCTTGCCATATGACTAAACCTATTTGGAACCAACGCAGAGTGACTACACACTCCTTCGTTGGCTCTACCAAGGAACCAAAAAAGGATATGAAATCATTACCATCACTTTTGATGCATCATTCTGAAGTATTTGAGGAACCCCAAGGGTTGCCCTCCCATCGTCATCATGATTTTCCTAAGGAAGATTCTACTATTGTTCTTGGAAACCCCCCGCTAATGCTTCATCCTTCTCGATATCCTTGCCTACGAAAGGATGCCATTAAAAGAGTCCAAGAACTTACACAAATCCTTCTTGGAAAAAAAAGGACAAAGCTTCTCACTTTTAGATTTGAGGACAAAGCTCTTTTTAAGGAGGGTGGCATGTTAGGATCCTCAATCCTAACATTATTAGTTAGTATTAGTTAGTATTATTAATCACTTAATTATTATATTATTAACTTATAAAGTGAACCATCACAACCCTTCATAACGTGAACCATCATGTCTCTTCATACGTGAACCATCATGTCTCTTCACCAATGTAGCTTTAGGGTATATATATATATATATATTAGGTTGGCCATTCATATCAAATCATCCAAGAAGAAGAATAAGAATATAGATTCTAAAGGAGGGAGCCCCCTATAGTGGCAAAGCAATTACAAGGGAGCCCCCTTTGAGTGGCGTACGATTACATTTACATTAATTTGTTAATAATTTTTATAGTAAGACCTTGGGGTCTTACCAGACCGAGGTACTCAACTTATTGAACACCAAAGGAGAATTTAGATCATTTGACAAACAATTTTTCCTTGTGTAGGATATGGAGAACTCTGTCCACATGTACTAAGTGATCTTTCCATGATTTACTAAAGATGAGTATGCCATCAAAGAAGACTAGAATAAATTTGCGTAGGAACGAACAAAACACCTGGTTCATGAGACTCAGGAATGTAGATGGTGCATTAGTGAGACCAAAGAGCATGACTAAAAATTCATAATGATCTTCATGAGTTCGAAAAGCTGTTTTGGGAATATCTTCTTCCCTAACTCGGATTTGGTGAAACCTTGAGTGTAAGTCTAATTTGGTAAATAATTTGGTACCATGTAGTTCATCAAGTAAATCATCAATTACAAGGATAAGAAATTTATCTTTGATCATGATTTTGTTGAGAGGACGAAAATCAGGACACATACGCCAAGAATTATCTTTTTGACAAGCTAAGACTACTGGTGAGGAGTAAGGGCTAGTACTATGATGGATGATACCATGGTCTAAAAACTCTTGGAAAATCTTCTCAATTTTTGTTTTTTGGGGTTGGGGATATAGGCACGAATGACCATTGGGTGGAAGACTACCAGGCACTAGATGTATCACATGGTCATGAGATATTTTAGGAAATAGTCCTGTTGGTTCTTGAAAAACCTCCCCATAGTTAGCCACAATGATTTGGAGATTTTCTTCTTTGATTTCATGTACATCTTGGTCTAATTTCTCTATGCAATTGATTCGGGCTATGAATCTCCCACCATATTTTCTTAATATCTTTTCCATGCTATGTGAACTTACAAATTTTGATGGAGGTGTGGGTAGTCCTTGAAGATGAATAGTCCTCCCATTGGCTTGCCATTCGACAAAGCGATGTTTATGGTTAAAACCCACTGTGGTTTCCAATTGTTCCATCCATGCAATGCCTAAAATAACTTCTGAATTTCCTAATTCCATAACAAAAAGAGGACCTTGCCAAGTATATAGACCAATTTGTAATGAAACTGAAGATGTCTTACCTAGACATTGAGAAATTTCTCTGCTTGTAGTTTTAACTTGAAACCGATCTTGACTAGAAGAGAAGACGTGCAACACCAATGTCCTTGCAAGTTTTGCATCAATAAAGTTGTGAGTACTTATAGAATCAATTAATACTGTCACCCTCTATTTACAAATGAAATTTGCCACCTTTATTGTATGGTGAGAGGATAACCCCATAAGAGCATGTACTAAAATAGTCATGGTATCCTCCTCAGCGACAACTTCGTTGTGTTCATTTTGGTCCTCAACTGGGAGATCCTCAGGTGCGTCATACTCTTTTATTTATTCTTATTTCTTGTCAGCATATTCAATCTAAAAGTTTTGTCATGGTGTACATGCTTGATATTTTTGATGATGAGTGTGACATTTGTAGCAAAATTACCATGACGGTTGATCATTTCTATGGAAAGAGTTGTTGTGGAATGGAGGTCGTCCATATGAATCACATCATGTGTATGGGCCTATGTGTGCCTTTGTCTCTGCCAAATCAGCAATCCTTATACACTCATCCAACTTCAACTTTAATATGTGCTTTTAATCCATTTCAAAAAGCTGCTACTACCACGTATTGTTGTAGGTCTTGTGCATAGTGAAGCATACTGGTGAATTCTGAAATATAGTCCCCTATTGATTCTGTTTGCTTAAGTGACAACAATCGTACTGTGTATGAACCTGTGATAACTTTGTCAAATCTATGAAGAAAGAATTTCTTGAAAGTATCCCAATATAATGCATACTGGGGATCCTCATGTTTATACCATGTAAACCACTGATAAGCTTTAGTGACAAATTTGGTTGCTGTAAAAGGGAATTTGTCCCCTTCTGAGAATTTGTAGAATTCTAAGATGCCTTCCATTTTTGCAATCCACCCGTATGGATCCTGGCCTTCAAAGGTAGGCATGTCAACGCATGGATAATTGACTCCAGTTGGACCTCTTGGTTGGGAGTGAACATTATTTCTATCTTGTTCCTCCTTACTCCTCTGTCTCTGGTTGTTATTTTGATAAGGTCTATTAAAACCTATTTGTTGCTCCATATTTTCTTCATTACCCCCATCCTTAATATTTTGGTGACCATTGTGATTTAGGGACTGACTATTTTGACCTCTATGGTGTGTATAGTCATCATAGTAGACGTTCGTACTCCAATGATTTGAACTAGAAGGATTTGGTTGGGGAGGTTTCCTAGATGCATTGAAGCTTGCAATCATCATCTGAAGATTTAATATTAAATCTCTTAACACATCATCATTGATTAATGGACGATTACTTTCTACTTGGGTGACGTTTTCTTGTGCAAAATCTAGAGAGGTATTGGATGCCATTGGGTTGACCACTAAATTACTCAGATTAAAACTACCAATTTTAGATGGAGAAGGAGAATTTTTGTACCTTCGCTTCGACGAGCTCTTCTTGCATTGTTGTTGGGAGTCTTTGATCTTGATAGTCGACCATCAGATCCTTTGATCCACTGTTTGTTCATGCACTTTCAAAATATTTTTTAAAGAAATTTAGCTTTAATTTTTGCAAAAAATTGATGAATTGTGCCAAAAATTGTTTGTTTTTGGCTTCAACTGTTGCTCCAACTGCGATGCGGAATTGAATTTGGAGCTACCCATCGACTGCCTTCAAATTTGAATCAGTAACTCTCTTGAAAAAAATTTGACACACCTTTGAAACCAATTTTGACCTCTTATTTGAGACCACCACTTGATGCTAATTTGACATAAATGTGACAGTTTGACACCTGATTGTGACAATTTGACCCCTGATTTGACAACAATGTGATAGTTTGACACCCGATTATGACAGTTTGACAAGATATTTGATCGAAACGATATGACACCAGACCACTGATCGAACACAATGGACAAGAAGCGCTAGGTGATAAGATTGACACTATATGACACGATTTGACGCCTACACAAGTGACTAAACGACCCACTGATGATGACTTGGCATGATGACTATGAGATCCAATTGACGCGATGAAAGGGTCAAGACACAAGCTTATTGGGAACTCAAATGGACCATGATACCACAACTATCGCAATGGAAGGGACACGATAGTAAGCAAAGACGTAGAAATTAAAATGGGCGAATGACAATTGGACATGGATACGAAGACCAAAATAGATGAATGACAACTGAATGGGATGTTTCACATGTGGAGAGGGTGGAGCTTGTGTGACCCAAGTCACACCTCTCTAATCCTGCCTTTATCCTTATAAACTCTAATTTGACCACTACCACCTTATATGTGGGATAAATGCCCATGAGAAAAATGAAAATAAAATTATTTAATGCAAGTACCTAATAATATAATATTTTTTTATTATTATTTCACGTTCGTTGATTGGATGATGATGCACTTTGTGATTTTTGGCTGGTAATGCAATTTCTCAGTGTGTCTTCAGCTAGTTTTGGCGATTCAAAGGTGTTATCCAGCGATGAAACCTAATTTTCTTCCCTGGAATTTTCTAATCTTCACCCAGAGTCTATGATGCGAGGTAAATTTGTTTAGTTTGTTGTCTGGATATAGTCACCACAGCTCTGCTTTGGTAGTTCATTTAGGAGCGCCTAATCACCTGCGTCTGGAGAGTTTATTTTTTCAAGAATGTGTTGGGAAAATTTAAAAGCTGTTGCAGAGTGCACTAGACAAATCTAGACACTGATGTAGAGTGCATTGGGTAAATCTAGACAAAACTACAAAGTGTGCTAGGAAAATTAGACTGAGTTTATTTTGTGACTATGACGATGTTGCGGAGTGCATTAGGCTAAAAAAAATATGCAACTATGTCCAAAAATGGTGTCTCTAATACCACTTGTAGAGAGACAAGTACAGGGTCTCTCTTGTTAACCACACAGAAGATAATTTATCCTAAAAATATAGCCAGAATAATTCATAGTGATTCTCAATAAATTCAAGGAATGAACTGAAATATAAAATTAAATTCTTAGTAGATGAATTGCCACTTCAGGTGGGCACACCCTCGTCGTAAAGGTAATATGCTAGAATGCAAATGAAATGTGAATGAAAAGATGATAGATGCCTAAAAACAAAACAATTGGACTTAATTAATAATAATCAAATGAAATTGTTCATAATATAGCCGATGTCTATATTATATTTGGTATGTAACAAATGACATCCCCCTCAAAAGCATGGAAGACTTTGATGACTTCATCAACTCCAATGAACTCATGGACATTAATCTCAAGGGGATAAAATTCACATGGAGCAATAGAAGAAGCGACCACCATCTCATCCAAGTAAAATTGGATAGATTTTTCTTCTCTAAGGAAGCAACTATGTTGTTTGGGGATGCAAGCCTCCAGGCCCTACTCAAAATTGGTTCTGATCATAATCCTCTTATCCTAGAAGTTGAGAGAAAACACCCTTTCAAAACCCCTTTTAGATTTGAAAGCATGTGGCTTCATCATCCTGACCTCAAAAACAAAATTTTTGAATGGTGGTAGCAAGATATTCAAGGAACTCATTCTTTCAATCTAGGCCAAAAAATCAGCATCATTAAGGAGAAACTCATGATCTGGAGCAAGGCACTCTTTGGAAACCTATTTGAAAATAAGCAATTCATAAAGTATAGACTGACAACAATCAAAGCCAAATTCCAAAATGGGTAGGCTAATGACCAAACCAGGGAGGAAGAAAAACAACTGCTATCTGATTTCCATAACCTTTTAAAGTGCGAAGAAATTTTTTTGTGACAAAAATCTAGAGCAATTTGGCTTAGAGAAGGAGACTCCAATACAATTTTTTTTCACGTTTCTACCTTGCATAACAGGAGCTCAAAAAAAATCAAAGAGCTTTGGAAGGAGGATGGATCTTCCTTTAAGGATATATTTGAAATCAGATCAATGGTTATTTCTTATTTTAGTTCTCTACTAGGTAATCCTAATCCTTGCTTAACCCTTGCCAAAGAGTCCCTCCTTCAGCACATTCCTCATTCTATTGGTCCTAAGGTCAATTCTAGATTAATTTACCCTTTTTCTAAGGATGAAATCAAGCAAGCCCTTTTTTCAATGCATCCTGACAAAGCTCCTAGTCTAGATGGTTTCACACTGAATTTTTCCAAGCATGTTGGGACATTGTAGGTCCTGATGTATTTTTATCTATCAAGGAGTTCTAGGAGTCCAAAGCCATCCCTCATAGGTTTAATTCTACTTTCATTGCTTTGATTCCTAAAGGACCCATTTCAAAATCAATGGCTGATTTCAGACCTGTAAACCTATGCAATGTAGTGTATAAAATCCTTACTAAATTTATGTCTAAAAGAATGAAGGACATCCTTCCCAGCATCATTGATTCATGTTAAGGAAGTTTAGTCAAAGGTAGATCCATTTTTTATGGAATAATTACCATCCATGAAACTTTGCATTCTTCATATCAAACCAAGAAACTGGATTTTATTCTCAAATTGGACATGAACAAGGCTTATGACAAAGTCAACTGGGACTTCCACATTGCTATCCTATTGAAGTTTGATTTTCATCCAGATTTGGTTGATCTCATCAAAGTATGTATTTATACTCAGTTTGTAGTCCTTATCAAAGTGGATCCCGTTGTCGATGAGATGGTTGAAAGTAAACTTTGATGGGGCTGCCAAAGGGAATCCTAGTTTGGCTGAAGCTAGTGGTATTCTCAAAGACCACAAAGGGGACACTATCTTGGCCTTTGTTGAATATCTTGGTCTTCAAACTAATCATTTTGCTAAAGCTAGAGCTCTTTGGAGAGGCTTGTCCTTACTCCCACCAAATTCCAATAGGGTGATCATTGAAGGGGATTCTCTCAATATCATAAATTATTTAAAGAATAACAAAAATCCCTCTTGGAAGGTGAAGAATTGTATTGAAGAAGCCAGGAAAATAATAGAGCATATGTGGTATTTCATCATCCAACATGCTTTCAGGGAAGCAAACAAGGCAACATATATCTTGGACAATCATGGTACCAACATTAATGGCCTTGCCACGTGGTATGACTCTCTCCCAAAATAAATATCCAATGTGGTTAATACAAAAAAAGGCTCTATCCTTCATATCCCATGAAGCCAATATTTGCCTTACAAACCTAAGGATGATACTGTGGTGAAATAAGAACACAAGGATGTAGCCAAGGATGGCTTTAAGTATGCAGAGTAGAAGATGCCATTGGGGATGGTTTTGTGGATGTGCTCTGGGATGGGTCCTAGGAATTTTTTGTAAGCTTGTGATATACATGTGTTTGGCTTTATGGTGGGTTTTTGCTTTTTGGGGCATTTTGCCCTTTCCTTTTCCTGTTTCCTCTATCCAGCATGACTATGTGCTATTTTTGTAAGAAGGTTCTGAGATCCTTTCAAAACCCGTTTTAATGAAATCTTTTACTTAATAAAAAAATGATGAATTTAGATTTGATGTGAGTGCTATTTAAAGGCCTCCGAGCCTTGTTTTAACTGTTTCTAAACTATGTTGAATTTCATGTTAAACTTTGACTAGCATAGTGGTATATTATGCAAGAAGATTCACAAGTTGTTCACCACCCTCAGAGTGTAGCAACTTCTAGCGGAATGGCCAATAATGACCTAGTTAACGCATGTGTGGGATCAACCTCTTGTGGTCCTTTGGTAGTACATTAATGATATATTATAACATTAGAGAAATAAATTCAATGTTATTTTAATGATATATTATAATATTAGAAAATTAACTTATGTTGGTTTAAGATACATTATAACATTAGAAAAACAAAATTTTTAATATTGGTAAAATATATGTTAAATTAAAAGATGGATATTTCTAATTGAAAAGAGAAGGAACATATGAATGATATGTTTATAAAAGTTAAGATAAACCTCTAGAAGAAAATAAACACACGACTGAAATGTTTTATTAAAAGGACAAACCTTTTCCTTTAGGAAGAAAGTGTATGGTTTTTGATAAGTACTTAATTAGTAGAAAGTATGGGTTTTTAATTAGTTTAAGGTAAGGTCCCTTTGATGATTGATTAACTAGAGTATGGGCTTTGGTTAATTAAGGAATGAATCTACATTGGTATTTGTTAATGAATTTGTTAAATGATAAAGGAATTTCATGTATAATGACTCTTATGAGATGGAATGGATGATAAATGAGTTTTATCCATGATGAATATTTACAATAGGTTTACTAGTAAAATATTTATGCATATTGAGTAGATGTTTAGTTTCATGGTGGTAACAAAATTATAATTGCATATAGTCATTAGTTGATTGTTAAAAGCATCTAGTTGCATGTCTCCATGAGATCTATGAGCTGTCATGATCCCTTACTACCATCAATTTATCGATGAAGGAAAAGGAAGACAAGGAGGACACTTGAACCAAGTTATGTACACCATTGGTTTATTTAGTAGTTAATGCTTCTTATGATAATTACAATGGATCAAAATCTTGCATGAGTATCCTCCCAATTGTAATGATGTAATTCTTTACTCATGTAATATGATGATACTGTTTTCCTACATGGGTATGTAATGATAAAGTTTATGAGGGATTGATGTACCTTTATCTTGTTAGATTTAAAGATATATAATGTTATGGTTCCTTATGATTATCATGTTTGTTAATGTGTAGATATTGGTTTTATTTGATTATGCTCTTTGTGTTGGCATTAAATGATTATATGTTAAAGTCATGAAGTGAATAAGGATATGGAGATCCTTGTGGTTATAGCTTAATTAATATTGACTAGAAGTATATGGTTGGCTCACAGTAAAAATAGAAAGAGAAATCTTAGGTATATTAGGATATCTCTTGGAGGTACCTTTAGGAAGCTTAGATTGATAGTTATAAAGTTATTTTATAACAAAATAAATTGGGTATCACACGAAATTATGGAAGGAAATAAGTTAGCTCATTTTGGAGATGATACTAATAGCTTATTTACTCTATTTTTAATACACTTATATATGACATATGTACAGTGTAGAGATGGGCATACCCCTTTGATGAGAAAAAAGGGGCTAAGTTAGCTTGTTACAAAGATGAGACAAATAACTATGAGTAGTACACTTAGTACACCTTCTTAGATGGAATTAATAATGGTTTAGAGATGGGCATATTCCTTTTATAGGAAAAGGAAGGGAGATAAGTTGGCTCATTGAGGAGATGAGACAGACAATTTAAAAATAGATTAGATTAGTTAACTTCTTATATTGGCATGCACTGGGTAGGGATGTGTAAATCCCTATCGAGCTTATTTAAAAAAAAAAATAGTGGTTATGTTTGATGGCTTTTGGGCCATCATAGTTGGTATCAAAGCTTTAGGTTCGATCGTAGGACTATAAGCTTCCTTAGATAATATCTAGGCCAAAATAGACTAGGTGGTAAAGAGTTGTTGGAGGGCATAAATCTCTAATAAGATTTATACTTTATACGAAGCTGGGGTAACTATTGGTATACAACACTATTGTTAGTAATGTGAATGACGTATCTAGCTAGTAGCTAGTGGTACAATTTGAGGAAGGAATTGTGACCTAACTTGAAATTTCTCTTTGATGTGTGACCAAGATAATGGCACCAAGAATGAGAAGAGGGAGGTCTATCCCATATAATAGGTAAACCTAGCAGAATAATGTTGAGACTAGGGCTCGATATGAAGGCTTAGGTAATTCTAGCAGAGAGGTAGAGAACCTCACTATGGTAGTCACTCTGATTTAAGAACATATGGAATAGCAAAAACAACTATTGGAGGTCATAGTGAACTAGGATTCATAGGTTAGAAACTCAGAGGTTAGGTAGGTAAATGATCTTGCTACGAGGGCATGAGAGGCCAAAGCTCTTCTAAAAACTGGCTAAAGACTTGAAGAATGTATCCTCCTTCAACTTTAATGGATAAGGAGGTGATGCGACCAAGACTTGGCTAAGTAAATTGGAAACTTACTTTACTATGAAGATTTACTCCATTGGAACATGGACATCATGGGCTACTTTACACTTATAGGGGGTTGGACTAGATTAGTGGGAAAATTTATGAGAAGAATTGAGGATTGATGCAATTGAATTGAGGTGGGAGGACTTTTTTACAACCTTCAAAGAAAGGTTCCTTATGGAACATTTCTACACCAAGAAGTTTGTGGAATTTACTAAACTTTAACAAGGAAAAAAAATAGTTGAATATTACTATTCAAAATTTGTGAAGTTGTTGAAATACATACTGTCTATGATGAGAATATGGAGATCCATACATTCATCTTTAGAGTAGACCCTAGGATTGGGTACAAAGTAAATATGCAGGAGTCTAAAACACCGCAAAAGGTCTACGATCTGGCTAGAAAAGTAGAAGCTCATCTAAAGCCCTGGCTCATCTGAGCAGGATTGACAAGAACTTAGGAAAAGAAATAGCACAAGTTTCATGAAATGGGAAAGAGAGTGGAACTAGGTGAATAGAAGCTTTCAAAGGATTGATAAGAGGAATGTCAAGAAGCACAAAAAATTAAAAAAATTCCAAATGAGGAACAACAACGCTAATAACAATACCAACAAAAATAATAACAAGCCTCAACCCCAGAGACAACCCAACCCAGTACCAGCAGAGAGAACAAGAGATAAAAAATAGGGAGCAAATATGGGTCCCAAAGGTGGATGTTATTATTTTGGAGGCCCACCTTACTCCAATTTTTTCTCATACAAAGTAGGACCAAGCTCAAGGGAGAAGGAACTAGCTCATAAAATTTACGCAACAATAGGTAGCCAGAACTTGGAAGGGCAAACCACTTATTTACTCCTAAAAGGTAATATTATTGGTATAGAAGTAAATATTTTGATAGATAGTGGATTTATTGATAGCTTTATTTCATCTAGTTTAGTTAGGGTTATACCAAAAAGGCCTAGAATTTTAGCACAAGGGTGGAAAGTAAAGTATGGTTCTAGGTGAACCTACTTTGTGGATCAATATTTTCCTAGGACCAAAATAACCCTACCTAGTAGCTCTATCATATGATAGCTTTATGTAGTGCCACTACATATTTTTGATGTAATCTTGGGGATGGATTGGCTACAAGCTCATAAAGCCATGATCAATTTCCAAGAAAGGTGGATAGAGTATTCAGAGAATGGTAGGGACAAATTAAAAATCCACAGTGAGCAAAGAAAGTTTCAACCCCAAAATATTTCTACAATGAAACTAAAGAAGGTTGTTAGGAAAAGAGGAATAGTTTTCATTGTTAAGCTTAACGAAATCAAAGAGGAAAGGAAGGAAAAAGTGTTTGGGAGACACCCAGTGTTGCAAGAATTTAGGGATGTGTTTTCTAAAGACTTACCTGGAATTCCTCCTAAGTGTGAATTCAATTTTGTTGTTAAGATAAAACATGGTACAAAATCTATTCATAGGACTCTTTATAGGATGAATCCCATTGATATGTAGGAACTAAAAGTACAACTACAAGGGTTACTGGAAAAAGGATTTATCAAACATAGTGTATCACCATGGGGAGCACCCATGCTATTTATTAAAAATAAGGATGGTTATTTGTGTCTATGCATAGATTATAGGATGCTTAATAAGGCAACCATAAAAAATAGATACCCCCTACCTAGGATTGAAGATCTATTTGACCAACTAAAGGATGCCACCATTTTCTCTAAGATTTATTTGAAATATGGATATCACCAACTAAGAATCTGTGAAGAAGACACCTACAAGACAACATTCAAAACTAGATATGGGCACTATGAATTTATAGTCTTACCTTTTGGACTGACAAACATCCCAACAACATTCATGAATACGATGAAGAGTGTATTTAGGAAATATCTGGATCAATTCATCCTTATATTCTTGGATGATATTTTGATTTATTTCTATAACAAAGAGGAGCATGACAGACATTTTAAAATCATGTTAGAATTACTAGGGAAGAATCAACTTTACGAGAATTTATCTTAGAGTGACTTCTATGTGTTATAAGTACAATACTTACGACACACACTATCTACAGAAGGTATCATAGTAGATACAAAGAAGATAGAGGCTATACTAAATTGGACAATGCCTAAAAATATGATTGAAGTGTAGAGCTTCATGATTATGACTGGTTATTATAGGTGCTAAATGAAGAATTATTCCAATTTAACCTATGCAATAACTAACATTTAGAGAAAGGGGAAAGAATTCAAGTGGATAGACAAGTGTGAGGCTATATTCAAGTTGCTTAAGCAAAAGCTTACCATGATATCCATATTAAAGATACTATACCCTCAAGGTAACTTCTTTGTATGTACAGATGCATATTTGGAAGGTTTAGGTGGAGTGATTTCACAAGATGAGGTAATCATAGCATATGGTTTGAGGAAGCTTAAGAAGCATGAGGTCAACTATGCTATCCATGATCTAGAGCTAGAAGTAGTGGTGAACACTCTTAAGATCTGGTGGTATTATCTGGTGGGAAGAACCTTTGAGTTGAGAACTAATCATCAAAGTCTAGGTATATATTTACCCAACATCTCCTCAATATGATATAGAGGAGATGGATGGAGTTCCTAGTCGAGTATGACTTTGGTATTGAATACATAAAGGAGAAAGAAAATAAGGTTGTTGATTCCCTAAGTAGAAGAAGGCACATTGCTACTTTGACCTGAAGCCATGTAGATCTGATGGATCAAGTTAGGAAGATGTAATCTCAGGATGAGTATTGTAGCCAAATATAGACCAAAATGGAGAGAAATTATGAGGAAAGTAAGGATTTTGACATCAAGGATGACCTTTTATGCTTCAAGGATAGGGTAGTGATCCCCAAAATAGGTGATCTAAGGAGAATGATCATGTAGGAAGTGCATATATATCCTTACCCTGCTCACCCAGAGGGAGCAAAGATGAGAGAGAACATGAATAAGGCCTTTTATTGGTCAGTAATGAAGAGGGATATCACCAATTTTATTGCTAAATACCTTGAATACCAAAAGGGAAAGGTTGAGCATAGACATCCTGTAAGATTGCTATACCTACATGATATACCCATGTAGAAGTGGTAGGTTATATCAATGGATTTCATTGCGGGTTTACAAAAAACTAGGTACCAACATGATGCAATATTTGTTGTGGTTGATAGATTAACTAAGGTTGCATATTTTATACTAGGGAACACTAAGGATGATGCACTGATAGTGGCTAATAGATTTCCAAATAGATATTCAAGCTACAAAATTTCCTAAAATGATTATTTCAAATAGGGATTCTAGGTTTACATCCAAGTTTTGGCAAGTTTTACATTGTATTATAGGCATGAAAATAACCATTAGTTTTGCATACCATCTAGAGACTGATGGGAAAACAAAAAGGGTGAACCAGGTCTTCAAATATATGCTTCGTATGTATTGCATGGATCCAAAATATTGATGGAAATAATATTTACTCCTAGTAGAATTTGCTTACAATAATGACCACCATTCATCCTTAGACATGGCCCCATTTGAAGCCTTGTATGAAAGAGGTGTATAACACCTTTGTATTGGGATAATCTAGAGGATTGGGTTATGCTTGGGCTAGATATGGTTAAGGAAATGGAAGAACAACTGAAGATAATTGGACATAAGATTAACGAAGTTGTTGATCATCAAAAAAGTTATGTCGACTTAAAAATATCACCAAGAGAGTTCTCTATGGGAGACAAGGTATTTTTGAGGGTTAGACCTAGGGAAAGTGCTATTAAGTCCACAAAACTAGATCCTCATTTTTTTGGACCTTTCAAGATCATGAAAAAGACTAGTCCTATGGCGTATAGACTTGCCTTGCTACTGAGTCTATCAAAGATCCTTGATACTTTTCACGTATCCTTGCTTAGAAAATACATTGCTAATATTGATTATGTGTGGGATTTTTATAATTACAGATGGTAAACCCATAGGCCATTGAGATACGACCGATGAGGATCCTAGAGTTCCATTCCAAAGTAATGAGGAAGCAAACCCTAGAGCAATGTAAGGTCCAATGGGCCCAATATTCAGAGAGGAATGTCACTTGGGAAAAGTGGACAATATGAAAAAATATTTTCTATTTTTGTTTGAAAATGCCTTGTAATAACTTTTTATGATAGAAAACACATGAGACTGTGTTTAGTCCAAGGGATGTGGTATGTCATGACCCACCCTCTGCAAGACTATTGCATGAGGAAATATGTAATTATGAATGATAATCTGATGCCTAGTTTTAATGCTTTTGATGATTATGTAATGATTATATTGATTTACCTATGTGGAATACGATACTGCTAATATTTTGGTATGGTTACAAGACTAGGCACCCTTGAATGTGGCAAGGAAGTTCACCACCAAGATCGAGGTTCCAAGGAAAAGGAAGATGATGATTATGACAACTCAAGGTAACATGAATGACTACCCTCATTTAGATGCATGCATTCTTGTTTTTAGGATGACCATAAATGATCT
Source organism: Wollemia nobilis (assembly GCA_028583015.1). NCBI lineage: Eukaryota > Viridiplantae > Streptophyta > Pinopsida > Araucariales > Araucariaceae > Wollemia > Wollemia nobilis. The sequence continues at coordinate 11,686,818 of JAQPPZ010001925.1, forward strand.
AGCCATCCTTAGCCAAAGTTGGTAACCTAGAAGTTACCATAAGTCTTCGACTAGGAGAGGCAGTTGGGTTCGATATGAGTCACCCACCTTGTTTGATGATTGTGTTTGAATGTCTTTGTTTGCTTTGCATTACTATGAAAATGGTTTTGAAAAAATATGCTTGTAGCTTAAATAAAAGAGGAATTTTATTTAAGTAGGAGGTATGTGTAGTTTAAGTAATGAAATTTTAATATCTCCAATAGAAAGGAAATGCATAATTTTAAAATAATAAATGACTTTTATTTAAAAAAAAAGGAAATGCATATTTAAAAAAAAAAAAAAATGAATTTTATTTAAAAAAAAGGAAATGCATATTTTAAAAATGATGCATGATTATTATTTTAAAACAAGAGACGAATGCACTTTTAATTGATAATTGATTTTTAACTAAAAGGAGGATGCACATGTTTTTATAATTACCAGAGAACCCCTTTCATTTAATGGGATCAGATTATATCTTATGAGTGATGAGAGGGGTAGATTGTTTTTTTTTGTTACATAGGAGAGTTGGTCACAACCACACTATTTTTAGTAATTGAAAAGTGTAGCATTCAAACCATAGGGAAAACTCCCACAAAACCTATTCTGCCTTATTATTGTTAACTTGGCATGAAGGGGACCACTAATCACTTAGGATTTGTATCATCATCATTGATCTGGAATGCACTCATAGGATTCAAATTAGACTACTAACTTTATAAATAGGTTGCCACTAAGGTTTGAACCTAGGTGTCTTCTTGGTAAATGCTTGGCCAGAAAAGCACTTACCAATTCACCTAGCCCTTGGGGGTATGTTTTAATTTATGGTTTTGGGAAATAGATGTATACATCATATCGACCGAAAAAGGAGACCCACACCAACTATGGAAAAGGCATTAATGGAAGAAAGGACCCTTGGATTTAGAGAAGGAACATATGAATGATATGTTTATAATTTAATGATAAACTTATTAATCTGGAAGAAAAGGAATAAATGACTAAAATGTTTTATTTAAATGGTAGACCTTTTTCTTTAGGAAGAAAGTGTATGGATTTTGATAAGTACTTAATTGGTAGAAAGTATGGACTTTTTATCAATTGATGAAATTGGTTTGTGAATGGTTAATTGTAAAAATATGGACTATTAATTGTTTGATATATAATATCTTATAGCTTTAAACCAATTAAAAGTATGGGCTTATAATTAGTTTAAGGTGAGGTCCCTTTGATGATTGATTAAATAGAGTATGGGATTTGGTTAATTAAGGAATGAATCTACATTTGGATTTGTTAAAGACTATTAAATGATAAAGGACTTTTATGTATAATTACTTGTATGATATGGAATGGATGATAAATGAGTTTCATCCATGATGAATGTTTACAATAGGTTTACTAATAAAATATTTATGCATATTCATAAGATGTTTAGTTGCATGGTGACAACCAAATTTTAAATGTATATAGTCATTAGTTGATTGTTAAAAGCATCTAGTTGCATGTCTCCATGAGATCTATGAGTTTTCCTGATCTCTTACTACTATCAATTGATCTATGGAGAACAAGAAGTATAAGGAGGATACTTGAACCAATTTATCTACACCAATGGTTTATTTAATAATTAATGCTTCTTATGGTAATTACGGTGGAGCAAACGCTTGCACGAATATCCTCCCAATTGTAATGATGTAATAATTTACTCATGTAATATGATGATACTTGTTCCCTACATGGGTATGTAATGATTGAGTTTATGAGGGATTGATGTACCTTTATCTTGTTAGAATTAAATATTTATGATGTTATGGTTCTTTATGATTATCATCAAGAACACTATCGCAATATGGAATGTTTGTGGGACATAGTTTGCTTGTATTTTCAATGGGCCCATACTCCTTCTCAGGATGGCAATGGTGAACTCATCCTCCATGCATTCCTTGGTGTAGAATAAATCAAACTCGATCACTCCATCACCCATCCAGATGCCAAATTCATTTCTTTTCCCACCTATCAAATTGCAAAAAATTCAAATTATTTTCTACTCGTGCCATTTGGATCTTTATCTTGCACGAGTATCCTCCAAATTGTAATGATGTAATACTTTACTCATGTAATATGATGATACTTCTTCCCTACATTGGTATGTAATGATTGAATTTATGAGGAATTGATGTGCCTTTATCTTGTTAGATTTAAATATTTATGATGTTATGGTATATAATCATTTGTTAATGTGTAGATATCAATTTTATTTGGTTATGCTCTTTGTGTTGGCATTAAATGATTATATATTAAAATCATGAAATGAATAAATATGGGAAGATCCTTGTGGTTATAGCTTAATTAAGATTGACTAGAAGTAGATGGTTGGCTTGCAGCAAAAATAGAAAGAGAAACCTAAGGGATATTATGATATATCTTGGGGGTGCTTTTAGGAAGCTTAGATTGATAGTTATAACATTTTTTATACCAAAATGAATTGGGCATCATGTGGAGTGATGGAAGGAAATAAGTTAGCTCAATGTGGAGATGAGACTGATAGATTATTTACTCTATGCTTAATAAATTTACATAGGACATATATACGATGTAGAGATAGACATACCCCCTTGACAAGAAAAAGGGGCTAAGTTAGCTCATCACAAAGATGAGACAAATAAATATGAGTAGTACACTTAGTACACCTTCTTAGATGGGCTTAAGAATTGTGTAGAGATGGGCGTATTCCTTTTATAGGAAAAATAAGAGGGATAAGCTGGCTCATCGAGAAGATGAGACAGACAACTTAAATGCTAGATTAAATTAGTTAACTTCTTAGATTGGCATGCACTAGGTAGGGATGTGTAAATCCCTATCGAGTTTATATTTTTAGAAAAAATAAATTAGTGGTTATGTTTGATGGCTTTCGGGCCATCATAGTTGGTATCAGAGCTTTAGGTTCAATTGTAGGACTATAAGATTCCTTAAGATCTAGACCAAAATAGACTAGGTGGTAAAGAGTTATTGGAGGGCATAAATCTCAAATAATATCTATACTTTATAGGAATTTGGGGAAACTGTTGGTATCCAACACTGTTGTTAGTCATGTGAATGATGTATTTAACTAGTAGTTAGTGGTACAGTTTGAGGAATGAATTGTGACCTAACTTGAACTTTATCATTTTTGTGTGACCAGGATAATGGCTCCAAGAATGAGAAGAGGGAGGTCTACTTGATATAATAGGTAAAACTAGTTAAATAATGTTGAGACTAGAGCTCAAGATGAAGGTTCAGGAAATTCTAGTAGACAGGTAGAGAACCTCACTACGATAGTCACTCCGATTTGAGAAAATATGGAATAGTAAAAACAACTATTTGAGCCCATAGTGAACCAGGATTCATAGCTTAGAAACTCAGAGGTTAAGAAGGCAAATGATCTTGCTATGGGGGCATGAGAGGCTAGAGATCTGTTGGAGGTAGAACTGGCTAAAGAATTGAAGAATATACACTCCTCCAAGTTTAATAGAGAAGAAATAGGTGATGCAGTTGAGTCCTAGATAAGGGAATTGGAAACTTACTTAACTATGAAGAATTACTCCGATGGAACCCGAACATCATGGTCTACTTTGCACTTACAAGGGGTTGGACTAGATTAGTGGAAAACTATTTGAGAAGAAAGAAGGCTTGAGGAAGTTGACTTGAGGTGGGAGGATTTTGTTGCAGCCTTAAAGGAAAGGTTCCTTATGAAAAATTTCTACACTAAGAATTTTGTGGAATTTATCAAACTTTGAAGAACACAAGCTTATACTGAGAGGGGGGGTGAACAATATAAGACCACTTTTTACTTTCTTTCCAAACCAATATCAATTAATGTCCTTAATTGCAATAACCAAATATAGCAGTGTGCATTAATAACTCAGATAGTAGTAGTAAGCAAGAGCACAAGTCACCACACACAATTGAGACACAAGATTTAACGTGGTTCCCCCAATGTGGGGTACTCCATGGAGAAAATATTTTACTAAAACTTTCTCAATCAATCTCTTTGGGAATCACTCCCAATTACAATGTTTATGGATCTTTGTCCAAAGGAGATGTTGATCCCCTAATCTCAAGTTCGTGGATCTCTTCCACAGGAGAACTCTTTCCCCTTTTGCTCTGGCTATGTGATCTTCTAGAAGACTCTGTCTCTCTACTGCACTAACTGGTGGACCTCTCTCCACTTGAAGACTCCTCACTCAGATCTATCTTCAACTATGCTGGTTGTTGGATCTCTATCCACTGAGACTCTATCCTCTATACTCTGTCACCTCCAAAGCTCTATCAATAGGCTCACTAAGAACCTGCTCAATAGGCTCACACAGAACCTGCTTAACAAGCTCACACAGAACTTGTCAAATATGCTAGCAAGCTCACCAAGAACTTGCCCAAATCTGCTCTAGCAAGCTCACCAAGAACTTGCCCAAATCTGCTCTAGCAAGCTCACCAAGAACTTGCCCAAATCTGCTCTAGCAAGCTCACCAAGAACTTGCCCAAATCTCTCTAGCAAGCTCACCAAGAACTTGCCCAAATCTTCTCAACAAGCTCACCAAGAACTTGCCCAAACCTATCCCAACACTATCCTCAAATATATCCCAAAGGCCTTCTCAAAGGCTCAATCAATCATGCTCAAGTAGTACTCAAAATGAACTCAACAATGAATGGCAATCTCAACTCAAATTAACTTCATAGAAGCATAAAGAGAATTTTTAGAGACTCAATATGTTCTAATCTCACTCTCAACCCAAATCAATCTCAACTCAACTCAAATCAACTCATAGAAGCATAAAGAGAATTGTTAGAGACTCAATATGTTCTAATCTCACTCTCAACTCAAATCAACCTCAACTCAATTCAAGTCTTATAGAACCATAAAGAGAATTGTTAGAGACTCAATATGTTCTAACCTTAATCTCAACTCAACATAGAATGATGGAATAGTTTATTTCATAGAACTTGAACAATCACTTCACACATCACTTGACTAGGCTCAATCAACTCAACTCAACCAATCATCACAAGGGACAACTCTTTCTCACACAACCCTAGTCCAAGTATGTATCAACCAACTCAAATGTTTCCAACAATGCTCAACCACAAATCTCACATAACAATGATACTCATGTTCTTTTCTAACTCAAGTTCTTTCACAACCAATGGGCTTCAACAACTATGCTTATCAAACAAGGTTTAAACTCAACTCTCAAATTAGAAAACCTTGAAGCATTCAACCAACCACTTTCGAAAAGGAAACCACAAACAATCCTTTTCCCTCCAATGATATTTCAGAAATCAACCACCATAAACAATCAATAGGAGAATGTGCCCATACCTTTTATGAAGATGAAAAAACCTCTTTGTAAATCTGCCACAATCACAAAATTCTTTTGCCAATCTTCACAAGGGTTAGTAGATCACAAAATAATCAACATTACTCCACTTTTCAATAATCATCACCAAGGCCTTTAATTGCACAACTTCCTTATCTCTCCTAAAACCACTTGTACCATAAAATAAAATAAATCAAAACATTGCATAACCTTTTCACTCCCAAAACCACTTATACCATAAAATAAAATAAATCACAATATTGCATACCTTGTCACCTCATGAAAGAATTAATCCTCTTGAAAAAGAACAAGGCAAACTTCACTTTTGGAACCCCTTTGCAAAATCAGAAATATCTCTTTACACACACCTTATTTCTCCTTCTAAATAAGTTAGTCAAATAGCCCTCGAAATAAGCTTTTCGACGATATATAATATGCCACCTTTCCAAAATAAATTGAAACCTTTAATATATATATATATATATATGCCAACCTCCATTAATTGCACATAGGTCGGCCCTCCATTAATTTAAACTTAAACTTTAAACTTTAATATCTTCATCACCGGAGGTCCTTTTTCGATGAAACAAAATTCCACCTTGGCTTTTAAGAAAAGCCCTTTCCACATAAGCCCACCATGGTTTTAAATAAAACCTTTTATTTTGCCTGCCTTGGTTTTCATAAAAACCATGTAAATAGCCATGCTTTCCAAAATATCATAAATGCTTATTTATGAAATATTTTTGCCACCAAAACCAAATGTGATCCATGTGACATCAATGATCCATGTGACATCAATGACAACATAAAATGCCTCAAATTAACTCAAATTTCCAACAATATCCCCCTTTGTCATTGATGGCAACACCTCTAATGCAAACACCACAATCACTACAAAAACCATCTCTCGAGAATCAAAGTTGCTCCCCCTGACTCAATACTCTCTATGGAGGCTGCTCCCCCTAACTCAATACTCTCTTTGGAGGCTGCTCCCCCTAACTCAATTCTCTCCCCCTTACTCAAATATCTCTCCCTTTGACATCAATGGCAAAAGGGACACCTATGGGGCTAAAAGATATGACTCTTAAGCTTAGCCCCCTCACCACCTTCTCTCTTGAGGTGATTAATTTTGGGGTGGGAGTACCTTTACTCCCATATTACATTGATTCTTTCCTCTATCAACTTCCTTCCATGTTTTTCTGATATCCTTCTCTTGATGAATTACTTGATCTTCTTGTCTTGAACCTTTTTGACCTTCTTGCCTTGAACCTATTTGGAATTGAGTCCTACACCATCTTGCAATATGCCCAAAGTTATTGCAATTAAAACACTTGATATTGTAGCCTTTGGATGGTGCCCATGTCCTAAAATTATTCTTGAAATAATTTCCATATCCATTCCTTTCCTGAACCCTGTATTGTGAAGCTCTGTTTTCATGACCATTATTACCATGACTTCTAAATTGTGTAGCTCTAAAACCAAAACCATGTTGCTCATTTCCTTTGCACTGAAAAGCTTTATGACCAATCCTGTTACATGAGAAGCAATGTCCCTAAAAACCATACCTTCTTCCTTTGAAGTTTCTTCTAGCAAAATCAAACTTCTTTGATCCATGGATCCTTATAGCCCTTTCTTGACCATTATCCTTATGATCATCTTCAACTTGTGCATTGCATTCTTGAACCTTCTTTGTAGCATCTAAAACCTCTTCCTTGGCCTATTCTCTTCAAGAATTTATTTTCCTTTTGAACTTGATTCACCTATCTCAAAACAAGAACCAAACTGAATATTTGGAGCCATAGGAACTTTGGAACTTTCCTCACAAATCTTAGGTGCTTCCTTGCTTTCATATTTTAGAACTTCCTTTCCTTTTGAGTGTGATTCCCCAAACCTGAAATATGGGACCTTTGGTGCTTTGGAATCTTCCTCTTCTTTCTCTTCATTTGTGTCAAGTAGCAACTTGGCATCCATATCTATAGCCTCTGAAATACATGTTTCCTTCTTAGTACAAATATCTTGACCTTTTGAGTCATGTGATGGATCAAACTTCTCATGTAGGGAACATCTCAATTCTTTTAGATTCTCCTTAACCTCTTGTAGTTGCTCATGGATAACATTGAAGTCTTCCTTTAGATCAACTGAGACATTATCCTCTTGTTTAACTTCTTCTATTTGGAGTGAATGTTCTTCTTCTACTTCTCTTATTCCATAGAAAAACCCTTCTTCATATTCACTGTCACTAAGATCATTATAATCTTCTATAGCAAACAAACTCTCAAGATTTCTTTGACCATGCCTATTTCCTTGATGTGTCATCTCATCTTCACTATCATTGAAACCATTGCAATATCCTGATCTGTGATCTCTTTGACCACACACAAAACATTGTTCTCTTTCACCTTCTATTCCTAGGAATAAATGCTCTTCCTTTTCATCATCTGAATTGTCTCTATCACTATGATCTGAGCTATCACTTGCTTCTACAATGTAGTAAGATTTCTTTGCCTTACGAAAAATTTTCTTCTTCTCATACCTATTTTGCTTGAATCTGTCATCTTTGTCATGCTTATGCTTTCCATATTCTTTTCTTCTATGACCCTATTTTTCATCATCACTGATTTCTTCATGTGGACACTTGTATGCATAGTGACCAAGATCACCACACTTGTAGCACCTGACTTTCCTTATATCTCTGAAATTCCTTGAGTCCTTATTCCTTTTGATGAAGTTAGCTTCCTCATCATTTTCTAAAACTCTATCTATTTCTGAAACTTTCCCTTTCTCTTTTTCTGAAGCCTTGAATGCAATCTCTTTTATTGGAGCTTGATGCTTACTTACCCTCATCTCATAAGCTGTGAGAGTACCTTGCAATTCTTCCATTGTTAACTTGTTGATATCCATTGTTTCTTCTATTGCTGAAACCTTTGCATCATATTTCATGGGAAGTGATCTCAAAACCTTTTGAGTAACTTCTGATTCTTTCATATCAAAACCTAGGCCTCTCATAGTGTTAGTAATCTCATCAACTCGAAGTAAGAACTTTGCAATATCTTCAGAATCTTCCATTTTCAATTCCTCAAATATTTTTCTATGAGTTTGTAGTTTTGCCAACTTTACCTTGGAATCTCCTTCATAAGTATTCCTCAACTTGGTCCACATCTCATTAGCTGAAGTACATACCATGACCTTTGCAAAATCTATCTCACGTAGCCCACTCAAAATACAATTCATTGCTCTTGCATTGATCTCAACCAATTTCCTGGTAGTCTTATCTTCCTCGGGATCACCTTCAACCTTATACTCTTTTTCAACCATCTGCCATACCTCATATCCTTGTGATATCAAGTAGTTCTTCATCCTCATGCTCTAGAAAGCATAATTGTTACCATCAAACAATGGAGCCTTATTTGAAGATAATCCATTTTATGAAGCCATCTGTGTTCTTTGTAGAATCTGCCCTCAAGTTGTTAGCCTTTTCGAAGGAACCCGCTCTGATACCAATTGAAGAACACAAGCTTATACTGAGAGGGGGGGTGAACAATATAAGACCACTTTTTACTTTTTCTTCCAAATCAATATTATTTAATGTCTTAATTGATACCAAATATAGTAATGTACATTAATAACTAGATAGAGTAGTAAGCAAGAGCACAAGTCACCATACACAATAGAGACACAACATTTAACGTGGTTCACCCCAATGTGAGGTACTCCACGGAGAAAATATTTTACTAAAACTTTCTCAATCAATCTCTTTGGGAATCACTCCCAATTACAATGTTTATGGATCTCTATCCAAAGGAGATGTTGATCCCCTAATCTCAAGTTCATGGATCTCTTCCATAGGAGAACTCTTTCCCCTTCTGCTCTGGCTATGTGATCTTCTAGAAGACTCTGTCTCTCTACTGCACTAACTGGTGGACCTCTCTCCACTTGAAGACTCCTCACTCAGATCTATCTTCAACTATGCTGGCTATTGGATCTCTATCCATTGAGACTCTATCCTCTATACTCTATCACCTCCAAAGCTCTATCAATAGGCTCACTAAGAACCTGCTCAATAGGCTCACACAGAACCTGCTTAACAAGCTCACATAGAACTTGTCAAATCTATGCTAGCAAGCTCACCAAGAACTTGCCCAAATCTGCTCTAGCAAGCTCACCAAGAACTTGCCCAAATATGCTCTAGCAAGCTCACCAAGAACTTGCCCAAATCTGCTCCAACAAGCTCACTAAGAACTTGTCCAAACACTATCCTCAAATATATCCCAAAGGCCTTCTCAAAGGCTCAATCAATCATGCTCAAGTAGTACTCAAAATGAACTCAACAATGAATGGCAATCTCAACTCAAATTAACTTCATAGAAGCATAAAGAGAATTGTTAGAGACTCAATATGTTCTAATCTCACTCTCAACCCAAATCAATCTCAACTCAACTCAAATCAACTCATAGAAGCATAAAGAGAATTTTTAGAGACTCAATATGTTCTAATCTCACTCTCAACTCAAATCAACCTCAACTCAATTCAAGTCTTATAGAACCATAAAGAGAATTGTTAGAGACTCAATATGTTCTAACCTTAATCTCAACTCAACATAGAATGATGGAATAGTTTATTTCATAGAACTTGAACAATCACTTCACACATCACTTGACTAGGCTCAATCAACTCAACTCAACCAATCATCACAAGGGACAACTCTTTCTCACACAACCCTAGTCCAAGTATGTATCAACCAACTCAAATGTTTCCAATAATGCTCAACCACAAATCTCACATAACAATGATACTCATGTTCTTTTCTAACTCAAGTTCTTTCACAACCAATGGGCTTCAACAACTATGCTTATAAAACAAGGTTTAGACTCAACTCTCAAATTAGAAAACCTTGAAGCATTCAACCAACCACTTTCGAAAAGGAAACCACAAACAATCCTTTTCCCTCCAATGATATTTCAGAAATCAACCACCATAAACAATCAATAGGAGAATGTGCCCATACCTTTTATGAAGATGAAAAAACCTCTTTGTAAATCTGCCACAATCACAAAATTCTTTTGCCAATCTTCACAAGGGTTAGTAGATCACAAAATAATCAACATTACTCCACTTTTCAATAATCATCACCAAGGCCTTTAATTGCACAACTTCCTTATCTCTCCTAAAACCACTTGTACCATAAAATAAAATAAATCAAAACATTGCATAACCTTTTCACTCCCAAAACCACTTATACCATAAAATAAAATAAATCACAATATTGCATACCTTGTCACCTCATGAAAGAATTAATCCTCTTGAAAAAGAACAAGGCAAACTTCACTTTTGGAACCCCTTTGCAAAATCAAAAATATCTCTTTACACACACCTTATTTCTCCTTCTAAATAAGTTAGTCAAATAGCCCTCAAAATAAGCTTTTCAACGATATATAATATGCCACATTTCCAAAATAAATTGAAACCTTTACATATATATATATGCCAACCTCCATTAATTGCACATAGGTCGGCCCTCCATTAATTTAAACTTAAACTTTAAACTTTAATATCTTCATCACCGGAGGTCCTTTTTCGATGAAACAAAATTCCACCTTGGCTTTTAAGAAAAGCCCTTTCCACATAAGCCCACCATGGTTTTAAATAAAACCTTTTATTTTGCCTACCTTGGTTTTCATAAAAACCTTGTAAATATCCACATTTATTTATGAAATATTTTGGCCACCAAAACCAAATGTGATCCATGTGACATCAATGATCCAACATCAATGACAACATAAAATGCCTCAAATTAACTCAAATTTCCAACAATATCCCCCTTTGTCATTGATGGCAACACCTCTAATGCAAACACCACAATCACTACAAAAACCATCTCTCGAGAATCAAAGTTGCTCCCCTGACTCAATACTCTCTATGGAGGCTGCTCCCCCTAACTCAATACTCTCTTTGGAGGCTGCTCCCCCTAACTCAATGCTCTCCCCCTTACTCAAATCTCTCCCCTTTGACATCAATGGCAAAAGGGACACCTATGGGGCTAAAAGATATGACTCTTAAGCTTAGCCCCCTCACCACCTTCTCTCTTGAGGTGATTAATTTTGGGGTGGGAGTACCTTTACTCCCATATTACATTGATTCTTTCCTCTATCAACTTCCTTCCATGTTTTTTTGATATCCTTCTCTTGATGAATTACTTGATCTTCTTGTCTAGAACCTGTTTGACCTTCTTGCCTTGAACCTATTTGGAATTGAGTCCTACACCATATTGCAATATGCCCAAAGTTATTGCAATTAAAACACTTGATATTGTAGCCTTTGGATGGTGCCCATGTCCTGAATTCTTTCTTGAAGTAATTTCCATATCCATTCCTTTCCTGAACCCTGTATTGTGAAGCTCTATTTTCATGACCATTATAACCATGACTTCTAAATTGTGTAGCTCTAAAACCAAAACCATGTTGCTCATTTCATTTGCACTAAAAATCTTTATGACCAATCCTGTTACATGAGAAGCAATGTCCCTAAAAACCATACCTTCTTCCTTTGAAGTTTCTTCTAGCAAAATCAAACTTCTTTGATCCATGGATCCTTATACCCTCAAACATTAAAAAAAAAAAAAAACCCTTTTTCCCCCTTTCTTGACCATTATCCTTATGATCATCTTCAACTTGTGCATTGCATTCTTGAACCTTATTTGTAGCATCTAAAACCTCTTCCTTGCTTTTCTTTTCAAGAATTTCTTTTCCTTTTGAACTTGATTCACCTATCTCAAAACAAGAACCAAACTGAATATTTGGAGCCATAGGAACTTTGGAACTTTCCTCACAAATCTTAGGTGCTTCCTTGCTTTCATATTTTAGAACTTCCTTTCCTTTTGAGTGTGATTCCCCAAACCTAAAATATGGGACCTTTGGTGCTTTGGAATCTTCCTCTTCTTTCTCTTCATTTGTGTCAAGTAGCAACTTGGCATCCATATCTATAGCCTCTGAAATACATGTTTCCTTCTTAGTACAAATATCTTGACCTTTTGAGTCATGTGATGGATCAAAATTCTCATGTAGGGAACATCTCAATTCTTTTAGATTCTCCTTAACCTCTTGTAGTTGCTCATGGATAACATTGAAGTCTTCCTTTAGATCAACTGAGACATTATCCTCTTGTTTAACTTCTTCTATTTGGAGTGAATGTTCTTCTTCTACTTCTCTTATTCCATAGAAAAACCCTTCTTCATCTTCATTATCACTAAGATCATTATAATCTTCTATAGCAAACAAACTCTCAAGATTTCTTTGACCATGCATGTTTCCTTGATGTGTCATCTCATCTTCACTATCATTGAAACCATTGCAATATCCTGATCTGTGATCTCTTTGACCACACACAAAATATTGTTCTCTTTCACCTTCTATTCCTAGGAATAAATGCTCTTCCTTTTCATCATCTGAATTGTCTCTATCACTATGATCTGAGCTATCACTTGCTTCTACAATGTAGTAAGATTTCTTTGCCTTACGAAAAATTTTCTTCTTCTCATACCTGTTTTGCTTGAATCTGTCATCTTTGTCATGCTTATGCTTTCCATATTCTTTTCTTCTGTGACCCTATTTTTCATCATCACTGATTTCTTCATGTGGACACTTGTATGCATAGTGACCAAGATCACCACACTTGTAGCACCTGACTTTCCTTATATCTCTAAAATTCCTTGAGTCCTTATTCCTTTTGATGAAGTTAGCTTCCTCATCATTTTCTAAAACTCTATCTATTTCTGAAACTTTCCCTTTCTCTTTTTTGAAGCCTTGAATGCAATCTCTTTTATTGGAGCTTGATGCTTACTTACCCTCATCTCATAAGCTGTGAGAGTACCTTGCAATTCTTCCATTGTTAACTTGTTGATATCCATTGTTTCTTCTATTGCTGAAACCTTTGCATCATATTTCATGGGAAGTGATCTCAAAACCTTTTGAGTAACTTCTGATTCTTTCATCTCAAAACCTAGGCCTCTCATAGTGTTAGTAATCTCATCAACTCGAAGTAAGAACTTTGCAATATCTTCAGAATCTTCCATTTTCAATTCCTCAAATATTTTTCTATGAGTTTGTAGTTTTGCCAACTTTACCTTGGAATCTCCTTCATAAGTATTCCTCAACTTGGTCCACATCTCATTAGCTGAAGTACATACCATGACCTTTGCAAAATCTATCTCACGTAGCCCACTCAAAATACAATTCATTGCTCTTGCATTGATCTCAACCAATTTCCTGGTAGTCTTATCTTCCTCGGGATCACCTTCAACCTTATACTCTTTTTCAACCATCTGCCATACCTCATATCCTTGTGATATCAAGTAGTTCTTCATCCTCATGCTCTAGAAAGCATAATTGTTACCATCAAACAATGGAGCCTTATTTGAAGATAATCCATTTCTGTGAAGCCATATGTGTTCTTTGTAGAATCTGCCCTCAAGCTGTTAGCCTTTTCGAAGGAACCCACTCTCGATACCAATTGAAGAACACAAGCTTATACCGAGAGGGGGGTGAACAATATAAGACCACTTTTTACTTTCTTTCCAAACCAATATCAATAATATGTCCTTAATTGCAATAACAAATATAGTAGTGTGCATTAATAACTCAAATAGCAAGTAAGCAAGAGCACAAGTCACCATACACAATTGAGACACAAGATTTAACGTGGTTTCCCCAATGTGAGCTACTCCATAGAGAAAATATTTTACTAAAACTTTCTCAATCAATCTCTTTGGGAATCACTCCCAATTACAATGTTTATGGATCTTTATCCAAAGGAGATGTTGATCCCCTAATCTCAAGTTCATGGATCTCTTCCATAGGAGAACTCTTTCCCCTTCTACTTTGGCTATGTGATCTTCTAGAAGACTCTGTCTCTCTACTGCACTGACTGGTGGACCTCTCTCCACTTGAAGACTCCTCACTCAGATCTATCTTCAACTATGTTGGCTGTTGGATCTCTATCCATTGAGACTCTATCCTCTATACTCTATCACCTCCAAAGCTCTATCAATAGGCTCACTAAGAACCTGCTCAATAGGCTCACACAAAACCTGCTTAACAAGCTCACACAGAACTTGTCAAATCTTCTAGCAAGCTCACCAAGAACTTGCCCAAATCTGCTCTAGCAAGCTCACCAAGAACTTGCCCAAATATGCTCTAGCAAGCTCACCAAGAACTTGCCCAAATATACTCTAGCAAGCTCACCAAGAACTTTCCCAAATATTCTCTAACAAGCTCACCAAGAACTTTCCCAAATCTCCCAAAACTGTCCCAAAACTATCCTCAAATCTATCCCAAAGGCCTTCTCAAAGGCTCAATCAATCATGCTCAAGTAGTACTCAAAATGAACTCAACAATGAATGGCAATCTCAACTCAAATTAACTTCATAGAAGCATAAAGAGAATTGTTAGAGACTCAATATGTTCTAATCTCACTCTCAACCCAAATCAATCTCAACTCAACTCAAATCAACTCATAGAAGCATAAAGAGAATTGTTAGAGACTCAATATGTTCTAATCTCACTCTCAACTCAAATCAACCTCAACTCAATTCAAGTCTTATAGAACCATAAAGAGAATTGTTAGAGACTCAATATGTTCTAACCTTAATCTCAACTCAACATAGAATGATGGAATAGTTTGTTTCATAGAACTTGAACAATCACTTCACACATCACTTGACTAGGCTCAATCAACTCAACTCAACCAATCATCACAAGGGACAACTCTTTCTCACACAACCCTAGTCCAAGTATGTATCAACCAACTCAAATGTTTCCAACAATGCTCAACCACAAATCTCACATAACAATGATACTCATGTTCTTTTCTAACTCAAGTTCTTTCACAACCAATGGGCTTCAACAACTATGCTTATAAAACAAGGTTTAAACACAACTCTCAAATTAGAAAACCTTGAAGCATTCAACCAACCACTTTCGAAAAGGAAACCACAAACAATCCTTTTCCCTCCAATGATATTTCAGAAATCAACCACCATAAACAATCAATAGGAGAATGTGCCCATACCTTTTATGAAGATGAAAAAACCTCTTTGTAAATCTGCCACAATCACAAAATTCTTTTGCCAATCTTCACAAGGGTTAGTAGATCACAAAATAATCAACATTACTCCACTTTTCAATAATCATCACCAAGGCCTTTAATTGCACAACTTCCTTATCTCTCCTAAAACCACTTGTACCATAAAATAAAATAAATCAAAACATTGCATAACCTTTTCACTCCCAAAACCACTTATACCATAAAATAAAATAAATCACAATATTGCATACCTTGTCACCTCATGAAAGAATTAATCCTCTTGAAAAAGAACAAGGCAAACTTCACTTTTGGAACCCCTTTGCAAAATCAGAAATATCTCTTTACACACACCTTATTTCTCCTTCTAAATAAGTTAGTCAAATAGCCCTCGAAATAAGCTTTCCGACGATATATAATATGCCCCCTTTCCGAAATAAATTGAAACCTTTACAAATATATCTTTATATATATATATGCCAACCTCCATTAATTGCACATAGGTCGGCCCTCCATTAATTTAAACTTAAACTTTAAACTTTAATATCTTCATCACCGGAGGTCCTTTTTCGATGAAACAAAATTCCACCTTGGCTTTTAAGAAAAGCCCTTTCCACATAATCATCACCAAAGCCTTTAATTGGACAACTTCCTTATCTCTCCTAAAACCACTTGTACCATAAAATAAAATAAATTAAAACATTGCATAACCTTTTCACTCCCAAAACCACTTATACCATAAAATAAAATAAATCACAATATTACATACCATGTCACCTCATGAAAGAATTAATACTCTTGTAAAAGAACAACACAAACTTCACTTTTGGAACCCCTTTGCAAAATCAGAAATATCTCTTTACACACACCTTATTTCACCTTCTAAATAATTTAGTCAAATAGCCCTCAAAATAAGCTTTTTGACGATATATAATATGCACCCTTTCCGAAATAAATTGAAACCTTTACATAAATATATGCCAACCTCCATTAATTGCACATAGGTCGGCCCTCCATTAATTTAAACTTAAACTTTAAAATTTAATATCTTCATCACCGGAGGTCCTTTTTCAATTAAAAAAAATTCCACCTTGGCTTTTGAGAAAATCCCTTTCCACATAAGCCCACCATGGTTTTAAATAAAACCTTTTATTTTGCCTACCTTGGTTTTCATAAAAAATCTATAAATAGCCATGCTTTCCAAAATATCATAAATGCTTATTTATGAAATATTTTGGCCACCAAAACCAAATGTGATCCATGTGACATCAATGATCCATGTGACATCAATGACAAAATAAAATGCCTTAAATTAACTCAAATTTTCAATAAACTTTAACAAGGAAACAAAATAGTTGAAGCTTACTATTCAAAATTTATGAAGTTGTTGAAATATGTACCCTCCTATGATGAGAAGATGAAGATCCATAAATTCATCTTAAAAGTAGACCCTAGGATTGGGCACGAAGTAAATTTGAAGGAGCCTAAAACAATGCAAAAGTTATACAATCTTTCTAGGAAAGCAGAAACTCATCTAAATACCTATTTTGACTATGCAGGCTCATCTGAGCAAGATCTAACAACACTTAGGAAAAGAAATAGTACGATTTTCATGAAATGGGAAAGAGAGAAGAACCAAGTGAATAGAAGCTTTCTGTTGGAAATTTTGAGTCCATATAGTTGTCATTGATGTCAGGATATGAAATTATCATTGAAGCCAAAGAGTGAATCACCATTGATGCCAAAACGCCAAAAGGAACAATGCAAAAGTCTGATAGTAAAGGAGCTTCATAATATTTATTTTTAAATATTGTGGAAAACAAATTAAAAGGTTTTTAATTAAAACCACAATGGGCATAATATAACAAATTTTTTATAAAAACCAAGGAGGCTTTAATTTCAAATTAAAAAGCTCATGGAAAGATTTAATATTTAATTTATAAATATTTAAATTCAAAATTGAATTTAAATTTATAAATAAATATTATTCAAATGACATGTTAGCGTATATTTACTTAGTTATTATTACATTATTTAGTTGTTAAGTTGTTAGCAACCATTAAGCTAATCTGGGCCTACGCTGTATTATTTAATCAACGTTGCTATAATGAAATTATATACTATTTTTCTATATGGTATCAGAGCGGGCTCCACTCCTGAGTTGGATTGCGTAGAGGGAGGATTGGTGTTTGCTTCTATCCATCAATGTCCACAGACAGTGATTACAGCACAATGCATAATCCAAATTCATCTGCTCAGGTGGATGGTTGATGACACTCTCAACCCTTTGAAGTGGCATTGCTAAGCAACATATCTTATTCGAAAGGATGAATTAGGTGGAGGATAGTCGCAAGTTGTAGACAAATCAGACGCAGAGGATTTTTTTTGTTCTGTGTTGAAGAACTCCTTGTGACATTAGGCGATGGAAACAACGATCGATTGTGGTGTTGATCACGTTTTAAAACATTCATTGAAGACGTTGATCACCAAAATATCGAGAGGTTTGCTGCCCAATCACAGAGGTGGCCCCGCCTGCAGCGGGAAGATGCACTGCTTGGAGGTGGATGCTTTAATGATCGATCCAGTAGAAGGATGCACACTCACAGATATTTATCTGCATAAAGCGACCAATAGCCCCCTCAGATAGAAATAGGTAGTGATCGGTAGAAGACGATTTGTGGCTTTCCTATATGTGACTGACTCAGTTGCCGACACAAGATGCAATTCATTTTAAAACTTGCTCGATCGATTTAAAAAAAAAAACCTGCTCGATCGATTTAAAAAAAAAAAACCTGCTCGATCGATTTTCTACCTGAGCTAGAGAAGTATCCACGCACCAGAGATGAATCTGCGCACCACAGGCAAGCCATCGACATTGCCCAACAAGCAGACATTACCCAAAGAAAATACAATCACATTAGAGGACGACAAGCAGATCTACAAGACGTTCATGCAGACGTTGCTCGAAGGCGAAGAAAACTAAAAAAATTGGTTATTTTTTGTGTGAAGAAAACTAAAGATTTGGTGGCCAAGCAAAGATTGAGTTTTGCTGCGTAAATACTCTGATGCAGGATCCACCAGAGGCATCATGCAGAGTGGAGGATCTACCTATTGTAGAGTACTTGAGCGCCACCAGGCCGAGGGAGTCACCAGAGGTCGAAGCAGTGTGACATCGCTGCCACCAAGGGGCACCACCTGAGCAGCGCCATCGGAAGACAATGCAACCACCCGAGCGGTGCCAACAGAAGAGGCACCGCTTATAAGGAAAGGTCGTGATGGAGGCTTCAAATAAAGGGTTTTACCCTTTAATCCCAGCTGAGGCGGTAGCTTGGCTAGTTAGTAGCCAAGCCTTGGAAGCTGGAGGTTAGGGGATCAAGCCCCACCGACCCGCCCCATGGAAAGGAAGAGGTATTTTTTTTGCAACATTATATTATTTTTTATTAAATAAATTCAATCAATAATTTAATAGTTGTTTTTATTAAATCGGTTATTATTTTTAATTGATTTTTTTAAAACATATTTAATTATTGTTTTTTTTTAATTTAATTTAAAATTTTATTGCAATTAAAAAAAAGAAGGCAAATTTTAATTAAATTTTTTGAGTAAAATTTAAAATTTTGCCAATTACAATAAAAAAAAGGACTTATTATTTATTTTTTATTTTTTTCTCACACCTTGTAAAGGCAAACAACATGGCATACATTCATCAATACCTAAAACCTATTTTTTTGGGCTTCATAAATAACAATTTTTGGTTTGAAGTACTTCACACAGGGGGAATTTTTTTTTGGTGATATATTGTGCTCATCTGCCTTCGAGGTAAGCTTTGTAAGAGCCTTTTGAGGCTTCATTGTTGCATTTTTTGCACTAAAGGGGGGGATAACATTTTTTTTCTCTCCACTATCTTGTAGAAAGGTGAGATATAATTTTGCAAAACCAAAGGGGAAGACTTATAAGGGTGCATTTTCGGTAGTGACCGACACCTTAGTTAAATTTACTTTTGCAAAATTCATTGTAAAAGGTGCATTTTTGGCTGTGATCGACACCTTAAAATATGGGCAGATCAAAGAAGAAAACTATCCCAAAACCAACTGATGATGTTGTTAAATCAGTTAAAGGCCCATATTTTTCCCCACACCTGGAAGGGATAGATTATTATGAATATGGTACATTTCATACACTAAGGAGTGGTGTAAATGCCATAATCAATGATTCTGCGTCTTGTGGAGACATGCAGAAAAATGGTGTTCTAATCCCTATTGGTGCTATAATGGGCACATTCTTGTCATTTTATGCTCTTGACAAAGCACAACAGAAAAGGGACATTAGTGAGGAATCAGAGGTCAAACCCCTAATGGTGGATGCTTGTAGTGACACAAGTGATCTTCAACCCATGGTGGTGAATGCTTGTTGTGACACATGTGACATTGAGCCCATGATGGCCAATGCTTGTTGTGATACAGGCGACCTCAAGACTATGATGGCAGATATCAATTGTAGCACAGGTGATCTCATTTCAAAAGCAAATTTTGTTTGTGACACTAGTGACTTAAAAATTGAAACTCCTACGAAAGAACTCCATAATCTCATCAATAGTGACAAATGCCATATTGTTAAACACATTTATGAATATGATGAAATTGGGTGTTTTGAAAAACACACCAAAGGATATGGATCCAAACTGATGAAGAAGATGGGATTCAATGGTGAGAGATTAGGTAAAAATGAACAAGGCATTAAAACTCCTATAATGCTAAATGTCAGGGCAAAGCATGAAGGCCTTGGCTATTCTGGTCAAGCAAGTACCAGTAAGACCATATTTGTAAATCCTAAATCTCCCACATCTCCTAAAAAGCATTGTTGCAATCATTGTGGCAAAATAGGTCATGTTGCAGCTAAGTGTTGGAGATTACATCCTTGTGATTTTTGTGGATGTACTAATCACTCTTCTTCACAATGTTGGCATAAAATGAAAATGACCAACAAGGTTCATATTGATTGTGGATGGAAAGATTTCACACAATGGACCATGATGAAAGAAATGTTGTATGGCTTCTATCGAAAAGGTAAAACCTATGGTAGACCTCGAGGCAAATCCAGTGATAGACCTAGTGGCAGTCGCAGAGATAATGACCCAAAGACAGACCTAAAGACAGACCCAGAGACACAGTTCCAGAGGTAGATCTACAGGCAGATCCAAAGGCAATGATCCAGAGGTAGATTCACAGGCAGATCCTGAGATAGACCCAGAGGTACAATTCCAGAGGTATGCTTAGAGCCAAAGCCAGAGCCAAAGACAAAGCACGAGCCACCATTCTTTCATTTCTCGTATTCTTTTTCACTGTATTGGGGTAGTTATATACTTTACCCAAATATTGTTGTATGGGGGGTGTTAGCATAGCTAGTAGTTATATAATTACCCAAATAATGTAATAAGGGGGGATGTTAGCGTATATTTACTTAGTTATTATTACATTATTTAGTTGTTAAGTTGTTAGCAACCATTAAGCTAATCTGGGCCTACGTTGTATTATTTAATCAACGTTGCTATAATGAAATTATATACTATTTTCCTATATGAAAATACCAAATATCAAATTTTTAGACATGCAAATAAGATATTATCCCCACCGATGTGAAGAAGGAATAAATAAAAACACATATATATGGCCTTTTGCTAAGGCCCAAAACAAAGATGTAACATTTGCAATTTGAATTCGAACATGTTGCATTGCATGGAGAAGAGAGAGGGAATCATGCACAACGTAAATCCCATGAATGATGTATTGAAAAATATAAGATGCCAAGATCCTAGAACAATTCGGTGGCTAGCATAGATGGAAAAGTTTTGGTGCTTGCAGAAGGGAGGTTATGGGTTTGAAACTCGATGACAGTAGTTTTGAGGAAGCCCTTTTCATTTTAGTTTCGATACCAGCGAATAGGACAAATAGTGCATGGGGAGTTTAGTTCCCATGTGAGTGCTTATCTCATGTGACAACCAAGGCTATGGATAAGGTGCTTGAGGAGGCAACATCATGGGTTCAAAACCCACTAAGGGCAAAGGTAATAATTTTGGTTTAAATTTTTGTTTGCCCTAATGTTGTTGTGAGTATATTGGGAGGTATAACGGTGATAATTAAATTGGATTAATTTACCTAAGTGTTAATGTGATTTTTGGGCATGGTGAAAGTTTTTCTTGATTAAGTTGCATTATTTTTTAAATTATTTTATTTGATAAGTGCAATTTAAGAAAGGAGTTATAAATAGAAATTGTGTTATATTTTACAAGAGGTTTTGATGAAAATTATGATGTTGAAATTTATTATTGAGATGGAGAAATAAGGTGTATTTGGGATTTAATTTATCTTTGTATTTTTGGAAAATTGTGAAGTGTTAGGGGGATAATTATTTTCATCTAACCTTTGTACTTGGCAAAGATAGTTGTGGAAATTAATACTAGGTTTTGAAGATCATTCTACATCGAGAAAAATATTGGACAAGTTCGAGTGTGGACTTGCTGAGCATATTTAAGGTAAGTCTTTGAGAAGACTTATGGATAAATTTGTGTGAGATTTTATGAAATATTACAATACAAATCAGAGGACAGAGTTTGGTGCATATTTGAGGATAGGTTTGTGCCAGACCAAAGATAGAGACATAGCAGATTTGTGCTAGACCGAAGGACTGTGTTTAGTATAGATTTGAGACA
Organism: Wollemia nobilis; assembly: GCA_028583015.1. Taxonomy (NCBI): domain Eukaryota; kingdom Viridiplantae; phylum Streptophyta; class Pinopsida; order Araucariales; family Araucariaceae; genus Wollemia; species Wollemia nobilis. The sequence goes on from JAQPPZ010001925.1 coordinate 11,708,967, forward strand.
GAGCTTTGAAGGTGACAGAGTATAGAAGATGAAAGTCTACAATGGATAGAGATCCATTAGCTAGGGCAGTGAGGAAAGGTATATTTAATGGATAGAGATCCAGTATCCAAAGTAGTAAGGGCAACAATTCATCTAGAAGATCACCAGTCAGAACTAAGGAGAAAGGAGTTCTCCTATGGATAGATATCCATGAAATTGATTAGGGGATTGGTGTCTCCTTTGGGTAGACGTCCATAAACATTGTAGGGAAAGGATTCCCAAGAGAATTTATTTGAGAAAAAAATATAAGAAATATTTTCCCTGTGGAGTAGCCCACATTGGGTGAACCACGTAAAAATCATGTCTCTCATGTGTGTGATATTTATTACTTTAATATTGTTGATGTTATAATTTGGATTAAACAGCAAAAAGTTTGATTTTATACTGTTCACCCCCCTCTCAATATAAGCACATGCTCTTCAATTGGTATTAAAGCGGGTCTCTTCATGAAAAGACTAACATCTTGGAGAAGGATCCATCAGAAGCACACATGACTTCAAAAAATGAAGGGGCGACTATATTTTATATGAAAGTAGAATTCTTTGCTGCTCTCAAAAAATTGTAAAGAATTAGAGAAATAATTCAAGCTTGAAGGAACAAATTCAAGAGGATGAAGAAGAAAGGATGGAACTTCTACAAAATATCATAGAAGTCAAGATAAGGGTAGAAGAAGGAAATAAAATTAAGTAGGATATGATAGATCTGTTAAGAGCAAGAGAAATAGAATGTGAAATATTGGAAGCATTTATTTTGTTTATCTAAGGAATGAAGCTGAATTGACCAAGGCACTACAAGATGTATAATATGAGAAACTCAAAAAAGAATCAAGTCTTCAATAAGTAGAAAATTCAAATAAAGATAGGTAATCTAAGGATATCAGAAATGAAGAAATCAAAGAAGAACCTTGGATGAGAGTTAATAACAAAGGGAGAAGCACTCCACCACAATATAAAAGGTATCCAAACAGGTTACATAATTTCTTCCATGGTTATTACTTTTCTTGTAATAAATATGGTCATAGATCTATACACTGTATTAGTTATACAAGAAACAATGTCAATAGAAATTTCAATTCTTTTGCACCTCTTATGGATGATGATGTTATTTGCTACAATGCAATAATTTTGGGCACAAGGCTAGATGGTGTAAAATGATACTTCCTGAGTCTAGAAAAACAATTTCAACAACTAGGAAAGATGAAAAGAAAAATATTAAGGCTCGATCAATGTTAGTTCAAACATACCTTCATGCTTAGGATAAAGAAGAACAATGGTATCTTGATAGTGGTTTTTCTAGTCACATGACAGGAGATAAAGACAAATTCATTGTATTAAAAGAAACCAATAGAGGATCAGGAAGTTTTGGTGATAATGGATCAACAAGGATTGGTGGAAGAGGAAATCTAAGTTTAGATAATGGGAAAACAAGAATAAAAAATGTGTTGTATGTTAAAGGGTTAAAACATAATCTACTAAGTATAATTCAACTTTGTGATCAAGGGTATATGGTTACTTTCCACCTAGATAGATGTGAGATAAGAAAATCAAAAAATGGAAAAATCATTGCCAATGCAAGAAGAACCCCAAACAATCTATACATGCTTAATGAGATAAAAGGGGAAAAGTGATTTCTATCACAAGAAGTTGTGGCATATAATATTGGGTCATTTAAATTTTGAAAACATAGTCAACATAAGCAATAAACATGCCATCAGAGACTTAACCAAAATAAGAAGACCACAAAACATAATTTGTGCACCCTGTCAACATGGAAAGCAAACTAGGATAAGATTTAAGTCAAAAGGATGTGTCATCTGAGCCATAGATTCTAATACATACTGATCTGTGTGGTCCTACCAAAACACAAAGTATTCAGGGTGAGAGTTAATTTATATTGTTTATAGATGATTACTCCAGAATGGTTTGGGTAGCTTTCTTAAAAGAGAAGTCAAAGGCTTTTAAAAAATTCAAAGCATTTAAGGAACTGGTTGAAAATAAAACTGGCAAAAGGATTAAGTGTCTGAGCTATGACAGAGGAGGATAATTTACCTCAAATAAATTTGTAGATTTTTGTGAACATGGAATTAAAAGAGAATATTCAACAACAAGAACTTAACAAAATGGAGTAGTTGAAAGGAAAAATAGAACTATTGAGAATATGGCTAGAGCTATGCTAAATGAGTCTAATATCTTAGATAGATTCTAGAGAGAAGCATTCAACACAACAGTATACATAATAACTAGAGCTCAAATGAGGGCAAACCATCACAAGACTCCATATGATCTTTGGAAAGGAAGATCGGCCATTGTAAAACACTTCAAGATTTTTGGAAGCAAGTGTTACATAAGATGAGAAGATAAAAAATTGGGAAAGTTTGACCCAAGATGTGATGAGGGAATTTTTCTTGGTTATTCCTCAAGGAGTAAAGCCTACAGATGCTTCAATAAGAGAACATGTAATATTGTAGAAAGTATAAATGTAACAATTGATGAGAAGATTAATTTAAGATAACCAGTTCAAAAATTTATGTATTAGGAATATGGAAGTTGTCAAGAAGAGTTTTGTGAGGAATCAGATGAAGAAGGAAAAGAAACACAAAAAATTCTTCCTAAAAATCCATCCAGATATATACAAAAGCATCATCCAAAAGAGCAAATCATTGGGAATCCAGATGAAAGACAGACAAGGAGAAGGATAATAACACCATATCAACAAGTAAATTTTTCTTTGCTATCTAATATTGAGCCAAAAGACTTCAATCAGGAAAGTGAATATGAGTTCTAGATCAAGGTAATGGATGAGGAATTAGATCAAATAGAGAAAAGCAAGACTTGGGAACTTGTCACACGACCAAAGGAAAAGAATGTGATTGCCACAAAATGGGTATTCAAAAATAATCTAAATGAAGATGGATAAGTAGTAATGAACAAAGCAAGATTAGTATGCAAAGGTTATGCACAAGTAGAGGGAATTGATTTTTATGAGACATTTGCTCCAGTTGCATGACTTGAAGCCATAAGAATGTTTTTATCCTTCTCAAGTTTTAAAAACTTCAAGGTATATCAGATGGATGTTAAGTTAGCATTTCTAAATGGTGTTCTAGAAGAAGAAGTCTACATTGAATAGCCATAGGGATTCATATTAATATATAAACCAGATCATGTATGCAGACTAAAAAGGGTAGTGCATGGTCTAAAGTAGGCTCCTAGAGCATGGTACTCAATATTGGATAAGTATCTTTAGGAACATGGATTTAGAAAAGGAATAGTAGACATCAACTTATATATCAAAAATGAAAGGAATGATCTACTGATTGTGGTTGTTTATGTTGATGACATCATTTTTGGGGGAAACAATAATAAGATGTGTAAAGAATTTGCTAAGAACATACAAAATGAATTTGAGATGTCTATGCTTGGTAAGTTGTCCTTTATTGGACTCCAGATTTCACAATCAGAGAAAGGAGTATTTCTCTCATAAACCAAGTATATAAAAGAGATGATAAATAAATTTAGGTTAGAGGATTGCAAACCGGTAAGTACCCCCATGGTAACAGGATGCAAGTTAAGTAAGGATGATGAATCTCTAGAGGTAGATCAAAGATTATATAGATCTATGATTGGTAGCTTGTATGTTACAACTACAAGACCAGACATAGTACAGTTAGTGGGATTAGTGGCAAGGTTTTAGGCAACACCTAAGGAAACACATGTGGTAGCAGTAAAGAGAATTCTCAGGTATCTAAAAGGGACTATGGATTTTGGGCTCTAGTATCCCAAAAGTGATAGTTTCACACTCATAGCATATACAAATGCATATTGGACTGGCAGTATTGATGGTAGAAAGAGCACAAGTGGAGGAGCATTCTTTCTTGGAGACTGTTTAGTCTCTTGGCTTAGTAAGAAGCAGGTTTCAATATTCTTATCTAAAATAGAAGAAGAATGTGTTACAGTGGTAGACAGTTGTACACAAGTATTATGGATGAAGCAAACTCTAGAAGACTTCAATATAAAACATGATTATCCTATTCCCATATTATGTGATAATACAAGTGCTATAAGTATCTCAAAGAATATAGTGATGCACTCTAGGACAAAGCACATTCCGATTAAGTATCATTTTCTAAGAGAATAGGTGATAGATAAACAAGTTAGGTTGGAATATGTTACTACAAAGGAATAGATGGCATATATTTTCACTAAACCACTTTTGAAGGAGACCTTTGAGTATCTTCGAGGAAAAATGGGAGTAGTACTCCCACCCCAAAATTAACCACCTCAAGAGGAGGTGGGGGAGGGGCCAAGCTAAGAGACTTATTCTTAGCCCTGAGCCCCAAGGGTGACCCTTTTCCATTTATGTCAAATGGGGAGATATTTGAGTAAGGGGGAGAGATTTGATTTAAGAAAAGAGCAATTTCCCAGGGGAGCAAAATAAAATTTCAAAGGAATGGTAAAAAGTTATTGGGTTGCCATCAATGAAAAAGGGGGATATTGTTGGACATTTTGAGTCCATAGAGTTGTCATTGATGTCAGGACATGAAATTGTTATTGAAGCCAAAGAGTGAATCACCATTGATGCCAGAATGCCAAAAGAAACAATGATAAAGTCTGATAGTAAAGGAGCTTCATAATATTTATTTTTAAATATTATGGGAAGCAAATTAAAAGGTTTTTAATTAAAACCACAATGGGCATAATATAATAGGTTTTTTAATAAAAACCAAGGAGGCTTTAATTTCAAATTAAAAAGCCCGTGATTTAATATTTAATTTATAAATATTTAAATTCAAAATTGAATTTAAATTTTATAAATAAATATTATTCAAATGACAATACCAAATATCATTTTCACTGGTGTGCAAATAAGATATTATCACTGTTGATGTGAAGAAGGAATAAATCAAAACACATATATATGGCCTTTTGCTAAGGCCAAAAACAAAAATGTAACATTTGCAATTTGAATTTGAACGTGTTGCATTACGTGGAGAAGAGAGAGAGAATCATGCACAACGTAAATATCGTGATCCAAGGTATTGAAAAATATAAGGTGCCAAGATCCTAGCACCATTCGGTGGCTAGCATAGGTGGCAAAGGATCGACGCTTGCGGAAGGGAGGTTATGGTTTCGAAACCTGATGACAATAGTTTTGAGGAAGCCCTTTTAATTTTGGTTTTGGCACCAATGGATAGGACAAAGAGTGCATGGGAATTTTAGCTCCCACATGAGTGCTTAGCTCACACGACAACCAAGGACATGACTAAATCACTTGAGGAGGCAGTGTCGTGGGTTTAAAACCCACTAAGGGAAAAGGTAATAATTTTGGTTTAAATTTTTGTTTGCCCTAATGTTGTTGTGAGTATATTGGGAGGTATAAGGTGATAATTAAATTGCATTAATTTACCTAAGTGTTAAGGTGATTTTTGGGCAAGGTAAAAGTTGTTCTTGATTAAGTTGCATTATTTTATTTTATAAGTGCAATTTAAGAAAGGAGTTATAAGTAGAAATTGTGTTATATTTTACAAGAGGTTTTGATGAAAATTATGATGTTGAAATTTATTATTGAGATGGATCAATAAGGTGTATTTGGGATTTAATTTATCTTTGTGTTTGAGGTAAATTTTGAAAAGTGTTAGGGGGATAATTCTTATCATCTAACCTTTGTACTTGGCAAAGAAATTTATGGAAGTTGATACTAGGTTTTGAAGATCATTCTACATCAAGAAAAATATTGGACAAGTTCAAGTGTGGACTTGTTGAGAAGATTTAAGGTAAGTATTTGAGAAGACTTGTGGAAAAATTTGTGTGAGATTTTGTGAAATATTACAATACAAATCATAGGATAGAGTTTGGTGCAAATTTGAGGACAGGTTTGTGCCAGACCAGAGATAGAGATATAGCAGATTTGTGCTAGATCAAAGGACTATGTTTAGTACAAATTTGAGATAGAGCTTTGAAGGTGATAGAGTATAGAAGACAATATTATCCAATGGATAGAGATCCATTAGCTAGGGTAGTGAGGATAGGTGTCTTTAGTGGATAGATATCCAGTAGCCAAAAGCAGTGAGGGCAATAATTCTTCTAGAAGATCACTAGTCAGAACTAAGGAGAAAGGAGTTCTCTTGTGGATAGAGATACATGAACTTGATTAGGGGATTGGTGTCTCATTTGGATAGAGGTCCATAAACATTGTAGGGAAAGGATTCCCAAGAGAATTTATTTGAGAAAAAATTATAAGAAATATTTTCTTCGTGGAGTATCCACATTGGGTGAACCACGTAAAAATAATCTCTGATGTGTGTGATGCTTTGTGTGATGTTTATTATTTGGATTAAAAAGAAAAAGAAAATTATCTTATAATGTTCACCCCCCCTCTTAGTATAGCCACGTGTTCTTCAATTTCAAAGACCCGATAAGAGGAATGCCAGGAAGTGCAAAAAAATTTAAAAATTTTTCCAAAGGAGAAATAACAACGCTAACAACAACAACAACAAAAACAACAATAATAATAACAAGCCTTAACCCTAGAGACAACCCAACCTAGTACCAGTAGAGAGAGCAAGAGGTCAAAAATAGGGAGCACATCTGGGTCCCAAAGGTGGATGTTACGATTTTGGGGGCCCACATTACTCCAGTTGTTGCCCATATAAAGTAGGACCAAGCTCAAAGGGGAAGGAACTAGCTCATAAGATTTAAGCAACAACAAGTAGCCAGAACATTGAAGGGCAAGCCACCCCTTTGATCCTAAAGGGTAAGATTTTTGGTATAGAAGTAAATATTTTGATATATAGTGGATCTATTGATAGCTTTATTTCATCTAGTTTAGTTAGGTTTATACTAGAAAGACCTAGAATTTTGGCACAAGGGTGGAAAGTCAAGTATGGTTATGGGTGAACCTACTTCATAGATCAATGTTTTCCTAGGACCAAAATTACCCTACCTAGTAGCTCTACCATATGATGCCTTTATGTAGTGTTGCTACATGATTTTGATGTAATATTGGGGATGGATTGGCTACAAGCTCGTAGAGCTATGATAAATTTCCAAGAAAGGTGGATAGAGTATTCAAAGAATGGTAGGGATAGATTAAAAATCCATAGTGAGTAGAGAACTTTTCAACCCCAAATTATTTCTACAATGCAACTAAAGAAGGTTATTAGGGAAGGAAGAATGGTTTTCATTGTTAAGATTAATGAAATTGAAGAGGAAAGGAAGGAAGAAGTGTTTAGGAGACATTCAGTTTGAGAATACGTGAGGAGGACAACTACAAGATAACATTCAAAACTAGATATGGCCACTATGAAAATACAGTCTTACCTTTTGGACTGACAAACGCCCCAACAATATTTATGAATCTAATGAATAGTGTATTTAGGAAAAAATTGGATCAATTCATCCTTATATTCTTGGATGATATTCTGATTTATTCCTAGAATAGAGAGGAGCATGACAAACATCTTAAAATTGTGCTAGAATTACAAAGAAAAAATCAAATTTACAAGAATTTATCTAAGAGTGAATTCTATGTGTCAAAAGTACAATACTTAAGGAACATAATATCTACAAAAATTATCATAGTTGATCCAAAGAAGATAGAGGCTATACTAAATTGGCCAATGCCCACAAATATGATTGGAGTGTGGAGCTTCATGGGTATGACTGGTTATTATAGGTGTTATGTGAAGGATTATTCCAAGATAGCCTATGCAATAACTAACCTTTAGAGAAAGGAGAAAGAATTCAAGTGGACAGATAAGTGTGAGATTGTGTTTGAGTTGCTTAAGAATAAGCTTACCATGATTCCCATATTAAATATTGTAGACCCTTAGGGTAACTTCTCTATATGTACGAATGAATATTTGGAAGGTTTAGGTGGAGTGCTATCACAATATGAGGTAGTCATACCATATGGTTTGAGGAAGCTTAAGAAGCATGAGGTCAACTATGCTATGCATGATCTAGAGCTAGAAACAGTGGTGCACACTCTTAAGATCTGGTGGGAAGACCCTTTGAGTTGAGAATTGATAGTCAATCTAAAGAAGATAGAGGCTATACTAAATTGGCCAATGCCCACAAATGTGATTGAAGTGTGGAGCTTCATGGGTATGACTGGTTATTATAGGTTTTATGTGAAGGATTATTTCAAGATAGCCTATGCAATAACTAACCTTTAGAGAAAGGGGAAAGAATTAAAGTGGTTAGATAAGTGTGAGATTGTGTTTGAGTTGCTTAAACATAAGATTACCATGATACCCATATTAAAGATTACAGACCCTTAGGGTAACTTCTCTATATGTACAAATGCATATTTGGAAGGTTTAGGTGGAGTGCTATCACAAGATGAGGTATTCATAACATATGGTTTGAGGAAGCTTAAGAAACATGAGGTCAACTATGCTATGCATGATCTAGAGCTAGCAATAGTGGTGCACACTCTTAAGATCTAGTGGTATTATTTAGTGGGAAGACCCTTTGAGTTGAGAACCAATCATTAGAGTCTAAGGTATATTTACCCAACCTCTCCTCAATGTGATACAAAGGAGATGGATGGAGTTCCTCACTGAGTATGACTTTGGGATTGAATACATCAAGAAGAAAGGAAATAAGATTGTTGATGCCCTAAGTAGGAGAAGGCACATTATTTATTTGACTCAAAGCCATGTAGATCTGATGGATCAAGTTAGGAATATGTAATTTCATGATGAGTATTGTAGCCAAATCTAGACCAAAATGGAGAGAAATCTCGAGGAAAGCAAGGATTTTAGTATTAAGGGTGGTATTTTATGCTTCAAGAATAGGGTAGTGATACCCAAAATAGGTAATGCAGGAGGCACATAGATATCCTTACTCTACTCACCCAAGGGGAGCAAATATGAGAGAGAACATGAAGAAGATCTTTTATTGGTCATGAATGAAGAGGGATATCACCAATTTTTTTGCTCAATACCTTGAATACAAAAAGGTAAAGGTTGAGCATAGGCATCTCACAAGACTGCTATAGCCACATGATATACCAATGCATAAGTGGTAGGTTATATCAATGGATTTCATTGTAGGTTTTCAAAAAAATAGGTACCAACATGACACAATTCTTGTTGTGGTCGATAGATTGACTAAGGTTGCACAATTTATACCAAGGAACACCAAGTATGATCCACTAATAGTGGCTAATATATTTTACAAATAGATATTTAGGCTACATGGATTTCCTAAAATGATTATTTCAAATAGGGATTCTAGGTTTACGTTCAAGTTTTGGCAAGCTCTACATCATGCCATAGGCACAAAACTAAACATTAGTTCTACATACCATCTAGATACTGATAGGCAAATAAATAGGATGAACCAGGTCTTGGAAGACATGCTTTGTATGTATTGCATGGATAAGAAATATTGATGGGAAGACCATTTGAACCTAGTAGAATTGGCTTACAACAATGACCACCATTTATACTTAGGCATGGCCCCATTTGAAGCCTTGTATGGTAGGAGGTTATAGAACACCTTTGTCTTGGGATACTCTAGAGGACCAGGTTGTGCTTGGGCCATATATGGTTAAGGAAATAAAACAACTTAATATGATCAGATAGAAGCTTAAGGAAGTCATTGATCATCAGAAAAGTTATGTCGACTTACAAAGGTCACCAAGAGAGTTCTTTGTGGGAGTGTTTTTGAGTGTTAGACCCATGAAAAGTGCTATTAAGTCTACAAAACTAGATCCTCATTTTTTGGACCTTTCAAGATAATGAAAAAGATTATTCCTATGGCGTATAGACTCACCTTGTCACCCAGTCTATCGAAGTTCCATGAAACTTTTCACGTATCCTTGCTTAGGAGATACATAGCTAATATTGATCATGTGTGGGATTTTTCTAAATTACGGATGGTAAACCCAAAGGCCATTGAGGTGCAATTTATGAAGATCCTAGAGTTCCATTCCAAAGAAATGAGGAAGTGGACCTTGGAGCAATGTAAGGTCTAATGGGCCCAATATTCAAAGAGGAATACCACTTGGGAAAAAGTGGATATGAAAAAAATATTTTTCATTTTTGTTTGGAAATGCTTTGTAATGACTGTTTATGATAGGAAACACACAGGTTTATTTTTAGTCCAAGGGGGTAGTATGTCATGACCTACACTTGGAAAGAATTGTATGAAGAACTTATGAATGATAATATGATGCCTAGTTTTAATACTTTTGATTATTATGTAATGATTATATTGATTTACCTATGTGGAATATGGTATTGCTAATATTTTGGCATGGTTACAAGACTAGGTACCCTTGAAGGTGGCAAGGAAGTCCACCATCGATATTGAGGTGCAAAGGAAAAGGAAGATGATGATCATGACATATCAAGATAACATGAATGACTACCCTCATTTATATGCATGCATTAATGTTTTTAGGATGACTATCAATGATTCAACCATCCTTAGCTGAAGTTGGTAACATAGAAGTTATCGTAATTCTTCAACTAGGATAGACGATTGGGTCCGAGATGAATCACCCACATTGTTTGATGATTGTGTTCTATTATCTTTGTTTGCATTGCATTACTGTGAAAATAGTTTTGAAAAAAATATGCTTGTAGCTTAAATAATAGAGGAATTTTATTTGAGTAGGAGGTATGCTTAATTTAAGTAATAAAAAATTTATATATCCAATAGAAAGGAAATGCATGTTTTTAAAATAATAAATGACTTTTATTTTAAAATAAAGGAAACACATGTTTTTAAAATGATAAATTATTATTATTTAAAAAAAAGAGATGAATACACTTTTAATTGATAACTAATTTTTAATTAAAAGGAGGATGCACATGTCTTTATAATTACCAGAGGAGTTCTTTCATTTAATGGGGTCAGATTATATCTTATGAATGATGGTATGGGTGAACTTCTTTTTTTTGGTTACATAGGAGAGTTGATCACAACCACACTATTTTTAGTAACTGATTAGAGCAGGGTTCAAACCATAGGGGTTGCTTTGACCAAACCTATTCTACCTTGTTATTGTTGACCTATCTAAAGGGGACTACCGATCACTCAATATTGTACCATCGTTGTTAGTCTGACATGCACTATGAGGATTCAGATCATACTACTACCTTTGCAAATAGATTGCCACTAAGTTTTGAACCTAGGTGTCTTCTTGGTAAGTTCCCGGTCAGACAAGCACTTAGCAATCCACCTAGCCCCCAGGGGTAGATTTTAATTTATGATTTTGGAAAATGGATGTATCCCTCATGTCAACTAGAAGAGGAGACCCACAATAACTCTATCAAAAGGCATTAATGGAAGAAAGGACCTTGGGGTTAGATAAGGATGGGATTTAGGTGATAAGTATGGGGAGTTTTTCTTGATGGAAAAATGGTATTTCATATTTTGGAAAGGAGGGAGGAAAGCGACAGATAAGGGAGAAGAAGTTTTGGAAGGAAGATGACTCGAGCAACAGGCAGAAGTTTTAGGTAGGATTTGATATCCACCAACTATTTCTTTTGGTTGAAGGGATACCTTAAAATGTATGTCTCTTTTGTATTTAAATAATAATTGTGTTTTGCTTGCTTAAGTGCTGCTTGAAAGCTTTGTTAAAAGACTAAATATAGCTTTGATTTATGATTGTGTTTTTCTTGCTTGAGTGTTGCTTGAAATATTTGTTTAAATACTAAATATAGCTTTGATTTAAGAATATGTTTTTCTTGCTTAAGCACTGCTCGAAATATTTCTTTAAATACTGAATATAGCTGTGATTTATAATCATTTTTTGCTTGCTTAAGCATTGCTCAAAATATTTGTTTAAAGACTAAATATAGCTTTGATGTATGATTGTGTTTTTATTGTTTAAGCATTGCTCGAAAGCTTTGTTTAAAGATTAAATATAGCTTTGACTTATGATTGTGTTTTTCTTGCTTAAGCATTGCTCGAAATATTTGTTTAAAGACTAAATATAACTTTAGTTTATGGATATAATTAGCGTATTGAAAGTGCTATCCAAAGACTTTAGTTTATGGCTATGATTAACTTGTTGAAAGCACTCCCCAAAGAATTTAGTTTATGGGTGTTGTTATCTTGTTGAAGTGTTATCCAAAAACTTTTTAGTTGAATGCTCTAATAGCTTGGTTTTATCATTGTTCGAAGGCTTGATTAAAATAACAAATTTAGCTTTGATGTGAGTGTTGTTTAAAGGCCTCCGAGTCTTGTTCACACTATTGCTAAACTATGTCAAATTTCATGTTAAACTTTGAATAGCCCAATGGTATATTATGCAAGAGGATTCGAAGGTTGTTCGCCACCCTTAGAGCTCAACAAATTCTGGTGGAATGACCAATCATGACTTAGTTAATGCATGTGTGGGATCAACCTCATGTGGTTATTTGGTACTAAATTAATGATATATTATAACATTAGAGAAAGAACTTTAATGTTAGTGTAATGATATATTATAACATTAGAAAAATAACTTTAATGTTGGTTTAAGATATATTAAAACATTAAAAAAATAGAGCCCCTAAGGGCTAGGTGGATTGGTAAGTGCTTGTATGGCTAGACACTTACCAAGAAGACACCCAGGTTCAAACCTTAGGGGTAGCCTATTTGCAAAGGTAGTAGTCTGATATGAATCCTCTGAGTGCGTGCCAAACCGACGATGATGGTACAAATATCGAGCAACCGATGGTCCCCTTCACGCTAGGTTAACAATAACCAGGCATAATAGATTTGGTGGGAGCAGCCCATGTGCTTTGAACATTGCATTTTTTTAGTTACTAAAGTAGTGTGGTTGTGACCAACTCTTCTATGTAACCCAAAAAAAAACATTAGAAAAATAGAATTTTTAATTTTGGTAAAATATATGTTAAATTAAAAGATGGATCTTTCTAATTGGAAAGAGAAGGAATATATGAATGATAAGTTTGTAATTTAATGATAAACCTCTTAATCTGGAAGAAAAGGAACATATGACTGAAATGTTTTATTTAAAGGATAGACCTTTTCCTTTAGGAAGAAAGTGTATGGTTTTTGATAAGTACTTAATTGGTAAAAAGTATGGGATTTTTATCAAATGAGAAAACTGGTTCATGAATGGTTGATTGTAAAAGTATGTGCTATTAATTATTTTATGGATAAGATCTTATAGCTTTAAATAAATTAAAAGTATGGGATTTTAATTAGTTTAAGGTGAGGTCCCTTTGATGATTGATTAACTAGAGTATGGGATTTGGTTAATTAAGGAATGAATCTACATTTGGATTTGTTAAATACTATTAAATTATAAAGGACTTTCATGTATGATGACTCTTATGAGATGGAATGGATGATAAATGAGTTTCATCCATGATGAATTTTTAAAATAGGTTACTAATGAAAGATTTATGCATATTGAGTAGATATTTAGTTGCACGTTGGAAACCAAATTATAAATGCATACAGTCATTAGTTGATCGTTAAAAGCATCTAGTTACATGTCTCCATGAGATCTATGAGATATCCTAATCCCTTAATACCATCAAATAATTGATGGAGGACAAGAAGGACACTTGAAACAAGCTATGTACACCATTGGTTTATTTAGTAGTTAATGCTTCTTATGGTAATTATGGTGGAGCAAACTCTTGCACGAGTATCCTCCCAAATATAATGCTGTAATGCTTTACTCATGTAATATTATGATACTAGTCCCCTACATGGGTATGTAATGATCACGTTTATGAGGTATTGATGTGTCTTTATCTTGTTAGATTTAAAGATTTATGATGTTATGGTTCTTTATGATTATCATGTTTTTTAATTTGTAGATATCAATTTTATTTGATTATGCTCTTTGTGTTGACATTAAATGATTATATGTTGAAGTCATGAAATGAATAAGGATGGGGATATCCTTATGGTTATAGCTTAATTAAGATTGACTAGAAGTAGATGGTTGTATTACGATAACTTAAACGTTAAATTAGATTAGTTAACTTCTTAGATTGACATGCACTAGGTAGAGATGTGTAAATCCCTATCAAGTTTATGTTTTTAGAAAACAAAATAGTGGTTAGGTTTGATGGCTTTCAGGCCATCACATACTTGGAGAGGGTAAAGTCTCATATGCACAATATAGGTGACTAAGATTTGAATATGAAATATCATTCCAACAACCATATAACTCTTCCTATTTATAGATTAAATCAACAATAAATCTAGCCCCAATGCTCAAGGGCCAACTAACTTGACCTAGGGCCTAAGACAATAATAATAAGGATAATCAACATGGTTATATTGAAGCGATTACAATATACTTCTTATGATGGTAAATTAGAACACTTTGCCAATACAATTCTGAAAGAAAATTTCCTTAAACTACATAAATATTGTATTTTTTAATAAAAATAAAACAAGTCCCAACACCATTTTAAATGAACAATTAGCTCAATTTGAGTTTGATATTCATTTCAAGGTATCATAGTTGAAACTGTCCATGGAATATTTTCTAGTATCAATTCAAATGAAGGAAGTAGGACCATGTTGATTCAAATGGAGGGAAGAAGTTGGGCCACATTCCAATGGAGGAAGTCAAGAGATTTAACCGTGTATTTATAATTTTGAAAGTATCATTATCTTTTGCAAAGGAATATGATTTATAAGGTAACATAAGGTTTGCACATTTGCATAAAATTAAAATATGAAAAATATTTTTCTTTAGAAAGCATGAATTACCTAAAGCCCAATAATGGTTTATTCTGGTTAGCATAAAATCAAAATTTTTCTTTTGTATGTGTGGATAGGATTTGTTAATTTATTAAAACAATATAAAAAAGGTTCAATTTAAAAATAAAAATAAAAATTAATCTGCACTTTAATTATTTAATAAATATAAAACTCAACATTAATAAATAATGCAAATAAATATCAAATGGCATTAGCTCAATCGATTGTATTCCTCAACTTTCAAGTAGGAGATTTAGGTTCAAATATTGCCAAATGATACATGCATAATTTCCAAGTCGTTGTAATACCACTATGTGGTCATGATGTAATATAGGCGAGGCCTGCTTCAATGCCATATAAACAATTGAAAAAAAAATCTAACACCTTAAAAAAAGTAAATAATATCTATATATATGTTTTATTAGGAAAGTTATTTTTGTAGTTCCTTGTGAGTGACAAGATTAATAAGTTTGTTATTTTTTATTAAAAAAAGACTAGTTATATTTTAAAATTATAATTAAATTAAAAAAAAGGATATTTAAGTTGAGTTTTTTTTTAAAGTTTACAACGTTTACCTCACTAAGATCATATGAGACCATTTTATATATGATCACAAATAAATGATAGCATAACATAAACTCAACTATATCTATAAAGAATGTGTTATATGGATGAGAAATTTTAAGATATTGAGAGGACAAAATGCAAAGGTCCTCCAATAAAAAAACAAGGGAATGTTCATTGTGTAGTACCTAGAAAGAGCCATATGCAAGTATTAGTAAGGTCGACATCAAGGAAGCCTTTTTGAGACTAATGACTCTTCTCAGAAAAATGAGTTAAAAAGGACATATATATCCCCTTCCAAGGAGGGATATAATGTTCTATTTTTCTTTAAATATTTTATTGCACAAAGTGAATAGTTACAAAACATACAGGGAATGGAAAAATCAAATATGAGCCAACAGATATGATTTTATTGCCATAACATTCGATTGAGTTCTTGTGGTCCTATTGAAACTATAGGTCTCCTCCATTGTCATTTAGGTTCAGTAGGGTTTTGCCAAATATGCCATGTTCTAGGAGTCAAGTTCACTCCAACATTAGCCATCTTATCTACTTTCCTGTTATATTTTTTGCACACATGATGTAATTCTATCTTGGAGAATTGCTTCAATAGAATATTGATAATATTTGTCACATACAAGATGTTGATGGACTTACAATGACCAAATTTGATGGTATTTATAATGATTTTTTATTTTCCAATTATCTAAATTGATTCACATCCCTTTTATTTTTCTAAAATCAATCCCAATTTCAAAGCATTAGCCTCAACACTATTGTTTGAAGAGAGGCCCAATCCAACAACAAAATTCACACTAATTTTACCATTGAGAAATAAGATACCTCCACCTCCAACAATTGGGTTTCCTTTTGAGGCCCCATCAAAGAAGAGGGAGTAACCAACAAATATCAAGGGGGTAGGATCATAATTTATTGTTTTCTTCTTGACATGAATTCTTGGGGAAGCCTCATTTAAGAGGGAAACAATCCATAGCCCATGGAGGAGAGAATTGGTTCTTGAATATGACATCTTGCTTTCTAGACACTCCAAAAAGGCATTATTTTCTTCAATTGTATGGGCCAAAGAACAAAACTAGTCAAACCTAAAATAAGAGAGTACCTATTCATAGCTTCTTCAAAGGAATTAGGTGTAGGAACAATAGGAGTAATATTAGAGAGAATTAATCTCCAAAATTTCTTGACATAGGAACAATGCACAAGAAGATGATCTCTACTTTCTTCATATACATGGCATAAAGAACATCAACTTGAACCCTCCAAAATAATTTTTTTGAATGTTGTCCTAGGTTAACTGCTTATTCAAAGACAAGAGCCAAAGAAAAAAATTGATTTTAGGAATAGCACCTTTGTGCCAAATGTGTCTCCATTTGGGCATAGAAGGGGAGGAACCTTAAAGTAGTTTATAACCTTTGTTGATAGAATAAATACCAAAACCTTTCATACTCCCCAAATTAACTTATCTTCAACCAAAGGATCGAGAGGAGTTCTACCCTCCATTGAAGTAATACAAATTCTAGTTCTCAGTTAAGTTATAAGGTATTTTAAGTGTAGAAAACAATAGTACGCACCATGTATGATATATGAATAAACAAAAAGTAGTAAATATGATATTGAATGTTGTGCTTTCTCACTATTCTTTTACAATATTTTTCCGCACAAGGATTTTACAATCATATGAGGGAATGATACCCTCATGCAAGTAAAATCGTGCTTCGGTACTCTCATGCTACAACAAGTGCTTGGACAAAGTTTTTGGTGATCGTCGCTTTGTAGAATGTGTCTAGGGATGGATACGATACTTTTGTGTTGATGCATACCTATAGATATTGAATCTATGTTAGACCATAGTTTGGATGGCGATCATCTATAGTTAGATGATCATGGTTGGTGATCATTTGGATGCAAATGGTCATGGATAGAGATCATCTATATGTGGACAGTCAAGTTGTGTGTGCTGTTGTGATTGTGAGTATTCTATTCTATGAGCTCGGGTTGCTTCAGGTCATTGTTTTATTTCCATATCTACTTAGATTGGTACTTGTGAACCTGCTCATAAGATAGATATACATTACATTAGTAATACCTATTGAACCTCTCAAAATGAGACTCAAATATAAGAAATATCTGAAAAGCAATGCAATATATAGAACAAAAGCATATAATTAATCAAAGGTAGAAACATGTAAATAAAATAGAACAAGTTATGCTTTACCTTTAATGCATCACTACCACTATTGTTGTTGCATATGTTTACATCTCAATCTATTTGTGCTACATTGAGAGGCTTCCGCATGGACCAGGAGTCAACCATTTAGGGGTCTGATGATCGTGGATCGAGACCATTCAGGGTGGGAGGATCATGACTTGTGGCCTTTGAAAGTGATCTGAAAGCATATTTGGGCCAATAGGAAGTTGTAATAGGATTTATACATGGGACTAGGATGGTAGAAATATTAAAAATTAGGAGGTTTGAGTGCTATGGTTACTCAAAGATTCATCGGGGCTTCACTAGGCTATCCATCCTCATGCTCCACAAAGGAGAGGTTCAATTTATAGACTTTCTCGAGGAGAGGGGATAAGGAGGTGGCTCAACCAGTTAACTATTGTAACTGGAAGCTATCTCCTTTCATTGTTCTTATCATGAGAAGTGCATGTAGGTGAGATTACCTCGTAATTATCACCAATTATGAAGTGTGCATGCAAATTTGTGGTGAGTGCACACTTTGGATTTTTTATCCAATGTGCATGTTCAATTAAGTGGATGTGCATGTTTGATTTGATTTTTATATTTAAATTAAATATATTTATTTAATTTAAATATGTATGCATAGCTTTTTAACTGGTTCTATTGATTATGTGCATATTGTGCATGTTTAGTTAACTGACTTAGTTAACTGAATGCATGATTATCCTTCCTTTGTGGCTTAGAGGTGGAACTGCCAGTAACTTTAGTTCTATTTAGGATGAGGGTTTTCTCTTGCATGTGATTGATCCAAATGATGGGCGGTGGAACTGCAAGTGCTGCAAATGATGTGGATTGGTGATTGTGAGGGTCAACGTGTCCACGAAGAAGGGTGATGAATTGTGCAACCTAAGCACTAATTAATTATTTATTTAATAAATAAATAAATTAATTAATTTAATACTTAGGTGATGAATACTTATTATTTAATATTAATTATTTTTAATTAATATTAAATGTATTAATTAATAATGATTAATTAATTAATATTTTAATGTGCTAGTTTTAGGTGTCCATAGATGCCCATTTTTGTATTGCATTGTGTGAAAACACAATATGATGCAAAAATAAAATGACAACAGTGGATGATGGATGAATGGATGATGAATATTATGCTTGAAAAGGTTTGATGTTTGATTGCCCCAATTTGAGATCAATGTAAGATGCCCCAATGACAGAGGCAACAAATGTCTTTCAATATTATCATTAGTAAATTGATGTGTGCCTTGGTTTTGGAAAATGAACTCATCATATGGTAAGTGGTATCATGTGCTATCATTAATGGTCAGTCACCTTCACCACCTTGATTAAAATGTTAGTATGTAAACCCTTACTAGCCTTGATCAACACGTTAGCCACTTAAATTTGATTAAAGTTTTTGTATTTAGAACCGACGGAATAGAGTGTATGGTTAGTTGTAGATAAGGTTCTTGGACAAACGTTGAGTCCAAAAAAGAGTGTTTGCGTATTGATCTTGTTGGAGGTATGAGTTTGTTGGTATTATCTACCCATTCAAGTAGCTAGTCGGAAAAATATAGCATAAATTATGGCAATGAGGTGATTGACTTGATCGATATTGATGAATTTGATGTCATTTTGTGTTGGTTTTCCCTTTGATTTGTTTGTTTTTTGTTTTTCTTTTATGGAGGCTAGATGGAGTGCAAGACCGATTGGTAACATAAGTTACCCTTTTATATTTGCATTTTATATTAAATACACCTGATTGTGTACTTGGTTGCTTTTTTTTGTTGCATGCATGCTTTTGATTGTGTTGTTGAGAATGTTGTCTATATATGTGTTTTCTTGCAATTGTTGGTTGTGATGTGGGTGGATGTGAGTATTTTTTGTTTTGAAATTTTTTGTTTTGTTTTGTTTTTTTGATAGGCTAGCTATGAGTTAAGCATAGAAGGCACACAAATGAAGGATATTGATGGGTTCTGGTTCCTCAATTCCCTCAAGTATGAATAGTTTATAGGCTCCTATCCTGAATGTATGAGTTATGATGAACAAACCAAGCCAATTGGCTATAAACTTATCATGCAAGTGAGGCGGTAAGCTTAAGTTTTGCTGATTATCCTTGAGAACCAAATCACCTACTCGATATTCTTGAGGATGCACTCTATTGTTATATGCACATTTAAATCTCTCTTGATAGATGTGAAGATGCTCTAAAGCATTGATTCACTATTCATTAATGATATTTAATTGATCAAGGTGTGCTTGTTGTGCAGTGTCATCATCAATAAATTCTTGCAACGATATTTGCAATGACAGGATATTAAGATTGAGAGGCATGATTACTTCGACATCATGAACTAATAAAATTGGCATTGCCCCAGTTGGTGTGTGAATGCTTGTGTGATAAGCCCATAGTGCCAAGGGAAGTTGTAAATGCCAATATTTATAGTTTTTCTTAACGATTTTATTTAGGATGGCAATGATAGTTTTGTTGGTTGCCTTAGCTTGTCCATTACTCTACAGATAGTAAGGAATCAAGAAACTATGTTTAATGTTATACTTATTACAAAGTTCTCAAACATCCTTGTTTTTGAATGATGTGCCATTATTGGATATGATATTTTATGGTATTACAAAATGACATATAATATGATGGAGTATAAAATCTACAATGTGAGGTCCTATCGTGCTGGTAAGAGGAATTGCCTCAACCCACTTTGTAAAATATTTTGTGGCTGTTATGATAAATGTATGGTTTCCTAAGGAAGGAGGGGATGCTTTTCTACTAAATCAAGTCCCCATTGTGAAAAGGGCCACAAGTCTTGAATTGTATGCAACACTTGTGATGGGACATGGGTTAGATTGGCATGATGTTGGCATTTTGGAAACTTCTTGATGTATGCACAACAATCACATTCCATGGTGGGCCAATAATAACCCATGCACAAGATGCACTTTGCAATGGCCATCCCACTAAAATGACCACCATAAGTACCATCATGGTCTTGAGAAATTATCCATTTCACTTCTTAGGCTTTGAGATAACAAAGAAGAATACTATCGTAGTCGTGATGATAGAGGATGTCCCCCAAGAGAGTATAGTGAGCCACTTTTTGCTTAAATTTTTATTTTATAGTTGAGGATAAATCTATGGGGAGAGTACCCATCTTGATAAAATTCTTGATTTGGAGAAAGCCTTCATTATATGGATCAGTTTCAACTATGTTGACACGTTTTGCTATCTGAGCTGAATCTTGTTCTATAGTAGACTACGATAGTGTGGTGACTTTGACAAATGTGTTGCTATTGAATGGATTATATAAAATGAGATATCCAAGCAAGGCCATTGTGTTGATGAATTTATTAGATGTTTGAGGTACATTTTCAATCTCGTACCAATCAAAGTTCTTAAGTAGTTTTTCAACAATTGGTTTGTATTTTTATAAAATTGGGTCCTTGCATTGGTAGACCCCTTTAACTTGTTTAATGAGGAGCTCATAATCATTAAAAAAATGCTTAATCATTTAATGCCTAGTGTAATAGTAGTTTGAAGTCCTAATATTAGGGCTTCATATTAAGTATTGTTCTTGGTGCAAGGGAAGTCGAGTTTGATTGAAAAGAGCATACGAGCTCCTTGAGGTGTGAAGAATACAAATCCAGAACCTCTCCCTTGCTCGCATTTGGATCCATAAAAGAAAAGGACAACATCAACATCCTCTTATGGCTTGATGGATTCTTCTTGCTTAGTTATGTTGAACATGGAATCATCAGGAAATTTGATTATAAGTGGTGTATCATTTGATAGCAGAGCTTCAATGAGCTGATCCACAATTACCTGATCTTTGATGGATTTTTGACTAACAAACTCTAGATCGAATTTCATTAAAAACATTATCCATTTGGTTTTCTTGCTATTTGTATAAGTATGACTCATCATATAGTGAAAAGAGTTCTCTTTTACAATAACACATGTAGTATGACTGATCATGTAATGTTGGAGCTTCTTAGTTGCAAAGACAACTGCTAAGCATAGCTTTTTGACATATGTGTACCTAGTTTCATAGCTTATGAATGTGCAACTAATGTAATATATTGTCTACTCTTTATTTGATTCATTTTTCTATATTAACATAGTTATTAATGAAAAATCTATTATAGATATATATATATGGAATGGTACACCTGGTTGAGGCAGTGTCAACACAGGGTGTGATGCTAGATATTTTCTTATGGCATAAAATACCTCTTGATAGTCTTGATTCCATTCAAAATTGACCCCCTTTTTCAATAGATGATTGAAAGGCTTGCATTCATCTGAAAGTTGCATGATAAAGCGATGGATTTACTAGATTTTGTCTTACAAGCTGCATAGCTCTTTAAGATTTATCAAGGGTTGCATCTCAAGGATTGCCTTAACTTTGTTTGGATCAACTTCAATGCCTAGTTTTGATACTATGAACCCTAAAAGTTTTCTTGATTTGGTGCTGAAGATGTACTTCTTCAGGTTAAGTCTCACATTATGCTCAAGTAATCATATGAAAACCTGGCATAGAACACTCAGATGCTCACCATAATTTTTTTCTTTGGCCAATAGATCATCCACATAGTCTTCAACTATTTTGTGCATTTGATCATGGAAGATGTAAGTCATGGCACGTTGATATGTAGTGCCTGCATTCTTAAGTTCGAATGGAATGACTTTATAGTAAAATATCCCCCAAGGTATTATGAAACCCACTTTGTGCTAGCCTTTAGGATTAATTTGAATATGATTTTATCCTAAAAAACTATCTATGAGGGAGAGAATTTTGTGACCTGTAGTAGAATCTATGATCATATCAATGGTCATCAAAGGGAAGTCATATTTGGGACATGGTTTGTTTAAGTCACAAAAATCCACACAAATGTGTATCCTCCTATTGGGATTGCTAATAGGTACCATGTTTGAGACCCACTCTAGGTAGTCTATGGGTTGAATGAAACCCACATCTAGTAATTTTTGCAACTCTTCTTTGACCATAAGAGCTATGGTAGGATGAAGCTTTTGTAGCTTTTGATTTATAGGCTTTGCATCGGGTCTCAATATGATATTATGGACCACTAGATTAAGATCCAATCCTGGCATGTATTTGTATGACCATGCAAAATCATACTTGCTCTCAATGAGAAATGTGATATCGTGCTCTACAACATCAAGGCTCTTTGCAAGTTTTATGACTTGCAGGTTATCGAGATCTATGCTTATGTTGACATTATTGGTTTCCTCGATAAGCATATGGGATACCTCTAATTGATGAGGGGTATGGAGGAGGTGAATATTATTGGTTGTATTTTTAAAAATGGGTGACTCAACATCACTTGTATCAACATGATGGACAACATATGAGATAGGCAACTAGTTCAATGATATGTAGATATTTTCTTGACAAAGTAATTGATTGGATGGTAGGAAATCCTTGGGTGATGATGTGGGGTAAATGCAATCAAAGTTAACGAGACTTGGATCGACATGGATGGGATTGGTTGGATCACTCAGATTGTAGAGGGGTGTAAAAAGGTCCATTGTGACCATATTTATTTTGTGGGATGGATTGGCCTAGATGGTTAGGGGTTGAGTGCCTTGGGACATGCTCACGAGGTAGAAGTTGGTCTAGTATTAGTGGATACGAGTTTGGATGGCTCAAGGATGGCTGAGGCTATAGAGGTGATAGATGGGCTAGTAAATTTGAGCACTCCATTAGAAGGAGCATGGGAAATATTAGGAGTGGTATGGGGAACAATCACTAGTAAATTTCATCATTGTCTAAAATTTTTATGAGCAGGATGATGGGGGAAAAGTCTTCTTTAGAGCTATCATAGGTAATCAAAAGTATCTCCAAAAACTCATACATTTTATCTTCCAAGATGTCAGGTGATAGGGTGCAGATGTTAGTGACCTAAAATTTTTCTTTGTTATGCTCAGGATACTCATCATCACTATCCTCTATTGGACCAAGATTGAGTCATTGAAAATGTTCCTCAAAAAGGTCATCTGGTTGAGGGTGGTGATATCCTAGTCCAAATTTTTCCTTAGGGAGTTGATAATGTGGCTCGATGAGATGGAGAATTCCCTATTTATGATGATCTAGGCTGAATCCTCTCTAATGACAATGTTGGAAGTATTTTAATGCAAAGGAGGGATTAGATAAGAAAATATCATCACCAAAAAATGGTGATTTAGATTTCTCCTCAAGAAGTGCATCGAAGGAAGTGTCAACTCTGGCATACACAAAATTTATTGAGTTGGAAGCAAGAACCATGGATATAATAGCGCCTATGTGTGGGTGACCAAAATATTTGACTAACTCTATTATGGGAGGCATGAATGTTATTTTGTGCACTAGGTACATGCCTATTATTGGATTCATCATATGGACTATGACTTGTGTATGTTGGGAAGAAGATGCAAGAGAAGCTCCAACATCCACTTCACATTGAGGTACTATCATGGATGAAACTAGGGTGGTGACTATCATGGATGAAGCTGCATTAGATAGGTTTGGTGAAGGTGGAGGCTTAGAATATGTGGAGGGTAAATTAGTTGGGGGTGTTGTAGTGGTTGAGGCATTGGAAGATGGTAGAAATAAAGCTATGATAGCTTACCCCTTATTGGGTGGGTTTAATAGGTTGAGCATAGTGGTAGGCAGAGCATTTCGAGACTCCATCATATGGGTAGGTGTAGGGAAAACTATTGATGGAGGTGTGGTAGTGACCTAGACCACTATGGATGGGGATGATGTGGCAATGGGTGTAGTTGGCATGAATGATGGTTTGGTGGGATGCATGTGTGGGATGTGCAAGTAAAAGGGGGCACCTTATGTAGACAAGGATTGGATAGGATATGGAATGTTTGGCTAGGTATATTGGGGTTGGATGGATGTGGCTGGTGGGTGATGAGGACTATATGAAACAACCAAGATTGTGTAGTGTGTTAGATGCAAAGGAATTGGTGGTAATTGTGAATGTGCAAATGGGTTAGGGCTTGACGGTGGATAAGGTAGGGTATGGTGTGGCACCATCAGTGGAGGGGTTTGCTTGAGCAATGTTGGGGTGAGGTATAGGTGTGTGGATGGTGGCTCAAGTTAAAATCAAGTTGCAATACTTGAAAGGTTCCTCATCAACAAGGATGCAATGCACATAACCATCATGAACATATTTGAGGTAGTGGTGTAGCATTGAGGGGATGCATCATATATCCTAAATCCAAGGTCTTCCAAGCAAGACATTGTACTATATTTCTCCTTCAAGGATGTAGCATAGGGTATGGATGGTTTTTACACCTATGTGAATAGGTAAAATAATTATCCCTAATGTTGAGCACAAAGCATCATTGAAGGCCCGTAGAAAGAAAAAATATGAGGTTATGTGTGATGGTGGTAGGTTCAAATATTGTAGTGCAACTAAGGTGTTGATGTTGATAGACCACCCAGTATCGATTAAGACTCGTTTGAAGGGCTTGTTGTCTATATGAGCTATGATGTGCAATGGAGGATATGATATATTTGTTGGTAGGGTTTTGATATCATGGTCATAAAAGGTGATGGATGGCTCTATGCACATTTTTATGTTTCCCATTAAATTTGTAAAAGCATTCAGATATTATATTTGAACTTCAATGGATTTCAAAATTTCCATTAATTCTTCATGGTGTGGGAGCGACTTTTGAATAAGCTCATAAATTTATAGCTTGAACAATGAAAATTTGAGGCTCTAGGTGAGGTGTTTGGTTAATGATATGATGGATCATGGTGGATGCGGCACAACCAACACTCGTGGAGGTGGTAATGTAGAGGATGGAGGTGCATTGGTTGTAGTACTCAATTGTGTTTATTGTTCATGGTAGCATTGGCTTTGAGTAACTATATGTATCATCCCAACAAAGTTTTAGTGGTTTTGCACATGGTTAAGATGGTTCACTTGGTTGGGTAGCATAGAGGCATTTGTAGGTGTAGTGGGTTGATGAGGCCAAAAATTGCCTCATTCATAGACCATTTTTGGATATTTTATAAACTATTTGATAAACCTTATGCTATTTTTTTGTGCTAATTTTAATGATGGGATGAATTATGTATTACTATTTACATGTTTAATTATTCAGGAGCATAGTATTCTATTTTGACCATTTTCTGCATTTTTTGCACTGTTTTAGCTGATTTACTTAGAAAATAAACATTTATTTTGAATATGCAATAATGTATGTTGACGTGTATTCCATTATGGGATCATGTTATTTGTTTTCTTTGCCTTATAACCTATTCAAATTGCAAAAATTTACCAAAACCTATTCAAATTGGTATGACTTTGCATAAAACAAAGTTTGACCATACAAATTCCAACCAGCTATGCATAAACAACATGGCTTGGAATTTGTCAATGCCAACACATAAAACTTATGGAATTTGTCTTCTAAGGACTTAATAAGACTACCTAGCCAGTCAAACCCATTATCCTAAGCAATTTGTGTATAGATAATCATCAGAACTGTTACACTGCCTGATATTCTGGAGTATTTTTGGAATGAACGGAGCAAGACTAGTTTTGGTCAAAACCATCAACAGAACAGTCAGAAAGGTGGAAAATAGAAAAATGAAGATGGATAAAGTTGTATGAGAGATTTTATCACCCCTTCCAATGCATTTCTTCCAATATATTGCACCCAAAAAGTAAAATAGATAAGCTACAACAAAACAATTTCCAGCATTTTAGGAAGATAGCTTTAACACAGTTGCTAAATCCTCGAAAAACAGCAACATAATGAATCCACATATGTAAAAAAATAGTATAAATAAAAAGCTCCCATGTTGGTTGAGCATATATAGATGTTTGCATAGAAGGATAAGAATAGAATAGTTGTTTTCAGTTGTAACAAAGTAGTAATTCTGTTGGATTTTTCCTGCATTGTTGTAATGTCATGTCTTAATCAATAAAAGGTGCAATTTCTCCATTAAATAATTTTCTTGATTTAATGTGTGAGCATTAAATAGTTTAGAGAAAAATTATTACCTTCTTCTAGATCAAGAAGCAAGGGCCACTTCTAGGCTCAGGAGAAGGATCAACTTTTGACAATTTTTGTTCATTTCTTGTTGTAGCAGGTTAGCAAAAACCTATCAATTTTCATTTCATTTGTTAACTGTATTAAAATGCATGTAGTATTAGTGCTATAGATGTCTATGCAAGACAGTTGATCACCTAGTATAGCCTTTTAGATCTTGCAGTACTTTTGTGTTCTTGGAATTTCTTATAGTAGTTAATTTTCCTATTTTTAGTAGTTATTTCCAGTTTTGGTATTTTGTTCATTGATTTCTATTTGTTTCATTGCTATTATATTTCATTCCAACCTTTTAATTATATTAATATAATTAGGAGTTACTTTCTATCATTTCCATTTTGCAAGCATAAAAAGGTTTCATTTCTTTCATTTCTAATTTTGCAAGAGTAATTAGTTTCAATATTTTGCAATCTTTCCATTTCTGCAGTTTTGTTTCAGCAAATGTAATTAGGAGTTCAATTCAGATCATACGACTAAAGGTGACACTATAAACCCCCAAAACTGATTGGTTTTATAAATAAATCCATTTCTTGAGTAGAATGACCTTCAAGCTGCTTACCATTGCTATCCCATACAACCATTGGACACCACCCTGGACTGACAATTATAATGATTAAATGGTGTGATTGACGACACTCATCATGGGTTGTTAGTTGTTCTATGGTAAAGGGTCCTGGTAGATGTTAAGGTTTTTATTTTATGATGCCAAGAAATTATCAATGACAATAGCCCCCTTCTCGACAAGATCTTGATTTTAAAATGTGATACAGTTATTGATGTCGTAATCCTTCTTCCTGTGGAAAATATAATATTGATATTCTTTGTAAGTCCTAGGTTTAGTCTTACTTGGATTCTTTAGTTTTAATTTTTATAGTCTAATTGCCTATGCCTCATAGAAATTTTGAAATATGTTTGCATAAGGCTCCAAAAGTGGCATGTAATTGCGAGGGGGCCTACCAAGACATCTATTATGATTGTATGGTTGTGTTTGATTATGAAGTTATAGGGGAGGTGGTGTGGCCTGATATAAAAGTTGTTGTGGTGGAGTTTAACATTGTAGGGGTTGTTAAAGTGGTGGTTTATATTGTTGTTTATTGGAACTACTTGGGGTGCTCAATACCACCCAATTAACCTGGTTGGGTTTAAAAATGTTATTGGAGGTACCTTTAGAATTTTTATTGTTCCACTTTTTCTTATTTAGCTTGATATCTTCCTCCTAGATCTTTATGTCCTCAATTGTATTAGCCTATGCTAGAGCTTCTTCGAGTGTATGGTATTTTTGGATTTGTAACAATAGTGATATTGGTTTTGAGAAACTCCTAGTAAAAATTCGAGTGAGATTAGTGGTGGGGAGCGAGAATGGTAATTCTATTATCACAGCTTACCACCTAGCACCATAATTTAGAACCAGCTCATCATCAAATTACCAAAGATTAAATATGTCTATCATAGTCATATTATTCTTCATATTTAATGAGAAGTGTTCTAGAAACAGGTTAGCTAATTGCTCAATGTTGTATAGACTATGTCTTGGAAAATGGCTATACTAGTCTAAATCTCCCCTCCCAAGGGACAACGGGAAGGTGCATAGCATGAGCACATCAATATCATTGAGAAGATAACATGCATTGTTGAAATTGCTCATGTGCTCCTGGAGATCCTCCTTCCACTTAAAATTCTCAAATTTTGGCATTTCAAACAGAGGATATGGAAGAGATGACACTGATGGATGTATGGGAAATTTTTGCAACTATCCAAGTGTTGGTTTTTGATATCCCGTATTGACCACTTGTATTTTTAATGTGTATACCTGATTAGAAAACCATTGAAATGGATCTAAAGCATGTTGGATAATTGCATTGGATGTGCCCAATTGAGGTTCTAATTATGGGTATTGTTGTTATTGAGTGAACTATTGGTTTGTGTATGTATTGAATGGTGGATGCTGGTTGAAGGGTTGTTGGCAAGTTTAGTATATTTGTTGGTGTTGTTATTATTGTTGTTGTTGAAGAGGTGGTTCTTGAAGTTACAGTTGAATGATCTGTTGATGTGTTAGGGTTTGTTGTTTATAGTTTGGTTGAGCAACCTACTATTATTGGGTACTTTTCTATTGATGGGGTATGGGTGGAAGTTGATGTTGCAAAGGAAGTTGTGGTGTTTATTGAGTATAATTTGTTGTTGTTGTTGGGGTGTTTATGGTAGGGTTTTTGTAGTACTACTTAGTTGTGGCTATTGATAGTACTATTGTTGTAGGGGTTTTTGTTGTTGTTGGTAGTACTACTGCTGTAGTAGTGGCTACTGGTAGTACTATTATTATGGTAGTTATTGGTTTGGTTGAGGTGTGAGATTGTTAATATTGGTAGTACTATTGTTTTAGTGGTGGCTACTCGTAGTACTATTGTTGTAGCGATTGCTAGTTTGGTTGGGATATGAGTGGTTGTCTAGAGGTCTTGACCTTAGGTTGTGGTTGGATGGTGGTAGATGAGGTTTGGTAGTATTTAGTGAGGGTTGGGGGTTGGATCAATGGTGGATAGGAGTAACTACATGAGGTATCCTATGGTTGTAGGGGTATTAGTTCCTTAATGGTAGGCAGTCTAGTTGCCTAGGTTGGGGACTGCACAAAGAAGCTATATTGCATAAATGTGGGAGGTGTGAGGTTTAGCCCTTGAGAGGGTGGTGGTGGTAGATGAGATAAAGGGGGTTGGGTAGATCTAAGTAATTGAGATGATATATTAACATGAGCCTGGGGAGGTTGGCTTGGGTTTACATTTATGGATGCAGATCCTACATTAGTCTAGGAATTAGATCCCCCAAGTGGAAAAAAAATTACAGGTATGCCAAATTTAAGATTCGGGTCAAATGAATGGGTTGCATGGGTTTAGAACTATTGTTGGGATGTGGGCAAAAATGACCAATGTGGAATGGTTATCGATGGTAGATATGGATGAAACAAATTTGGTGGGGTAAGGGAATCACCTTAGAGTGCTAATGCAACCTCTACATTAATGTAGCTAACACAACTCGAGGATCCAGGGGCTCCCAGACTAGTGGGCTTAGGATCTTTGGTAGGGATCTAACTATATGTGATGCTTGAGCTTTGCAACTTGGTCATGGGGGAAGTGAGCTACTAGATATAGCTGGCAAAGCTACCTAGAGGTGATTGGGTGGCTACCTCTTATTGAGTCTAAGGAGTGATAGATGGGTGGGAGGCCTAATTTAATAGGTCCATGGTAGCTTGGGCTATGGTTTAAGTTCAATCATGACTTCAAGTCAAGACCATAAGCTATGAAATGGATGGGTTATGACTAATGGTTGCTTGGCTTGATGGCTTGATGGCTCTTGATGAATCTCTTTTTATTTTTGTTATCTATCTACACAAACAAGTAAAGCAAACAATGCCAACACGTAAAACTTATGGAATTTGTCTTCTGAGGACTTAAGAAGACTACCTAGCCGGTCAAACCCATTATCCTAAGCAATTGGTGCACGGATAAGCATCAAAACTGTTACACTACCTGATATTCCAGAGCAGCTCCGGAATGAGCGGAGCAGGACCAGTTTTGGTCAAAACCATCAAAAGAAAAGGTGGAAAATGGTGAAATGAAGATGGATACAGCTGTATGAGAGGTTTTCTCACCCCTTCCAATGCATTTCTTCCAATATATTGCGCCCAACAAGTAAAATGGATAAGCTGCAATAGAACAGTTTCCTGCATTTCAGGAAGACAACTTCAACACAGTTGTTGAATCCCTGAAAAGTAGCAACAGAACGAATCCACATATGTAATAGAATAGTATAAATAACAAGCTCCCATATTGGTTGAGCATATAGACATTTGCATAGAAGTATAGAAATAGAATAGTTGTTTTAGTTGTAACAAAGCAGTAATTCTATAAGATTTTTCTTGCATTGTTGTAATGTCATGTCATAATCAATAAAAGGTGCAATTTCTCCATTCAATTAGTATCTTGAGTGAATGTGTGAGCATTAGGTAGTTTAGAGAAATATTCTTGCCTTCTTCTAGATCAGGGAGCAAGGGCCACTTCCAGGCCCAGGAGAAGGATCAACTTTTGATAGTTTCTATTCATTTCTTTTGTAGTAGGTTAGTAGAAACCTGTCAATTTTCATTTCATTTGTTAATTGTATTAAAATGCATGTAGTATTAGTGTTTATAGATGTAGATGCAAGATAGTTGATCATATAGCATAGGATTTTGAATCTTACAATATTTTTGAAGTTTATATGTTTTTAGCAGTTATTTCCAGTTTTGGTATTTTCATTTGTGTTCATTGATTTCTAGTTGTTTCATTTCTGCAACATTTTATTCCAAAATTTTAATTATGTTAATGTAATTAGGATTTAATTTCTATAATTTCCATTTTGCAAGCATAAATAGGTTTCATTTATGTTATTTTTTATTCTACAAGAGTAATTAGTTTCAATCTTCTACAATCTTTCCATTTCTACAATTTTATTTTAGAAAATGTAATTAGGAGTTCAATTCAGCTCATAGGATTAGAGGTGACACCAAAAACCCCAAAACTAACTGATTTTATCAATAAAGCCATTTCTTGAGTAGACTGACCTTCAAGTTGCTTACCCCTACTATCGCATACAACCATTGGACACCACCTGGACTGACAATTATAATGATTAAATGGTGTGATTGATGACACTCATCATTTTTGGTACCATTGTCAAGGAACCAAGGTGTTGTTAGGAGAAGTAAAGCAGGCCAAGAATTATTATTTGGATACAAGTAATAGTTCTTGGAAACTTGTACTTCAGTTCATTCAGCAAATGAGCATGAATGCATAGGCCAAGAGATGAAAGAGGGAGGTTTATCAGAACCAGATCTTTCCTAGAAAGATGTTCTTCACGATCAGGAGAAGACTTGCCTATGTATGAAATCCTTGAAAGACTTAAACGAGAATCATCTTCTTCATCAACCAAAATTTTGGGACCTTTGGAAGAAGAACTCTTAGAAGCACTTGCTTCCAGACATCCCTCTAGACCTGGTCCATCTGAACAAATTATAGAAGTCAAAAGTGAGGGGGACACTATGGCAGAAGAACATGATAGGGATGTTATAGTTCAAGGTGAAAACCCTACTAGGACTTTTGAATATCCTATTCGACTGAATCCTACTCAGAATGCTCCTATGAAAACAATTTCACCTTCAGTATTGCCAACCTTTAGGGGAATTGTCTTTGAGGATCCTGACCAATTCTTGTTTGAATTTAAGGTTCTGTGTCAGACTTATGACTATGTAAATGATAATCAAAAACTGAAATTGTTTCCATCTACACTTAAAGATGCAACTTTACGCTGGTTTATGAGTCTTGAACCTGATTCAATCCGCACTTGGGAACAAATGGAAACTGTATTCTTGGATAAATATCAGGAGTATTGTAGAGTGCGGAATAGAAAGGATGAATTATTTTGGATTAAACAAGAGGAGGATGAGAACTTA
Source organism: Wollemia nobilis (assembly GCA_028583015.1). Taxonomy (NCBI): domain Eukaryota; kingdom Viridiplantae; phylum Streptophyta; class Pinopsida; order Araucariales; family Araucariaceae; genus Wollemia; species Wollemia nobilis. The sequence continues at coordinate 11,741,045 of JAQPPZ010001925.1, forward strand.
GAGGACTATCTTGATAGATTTACCTTTATCCAAAAGAGATGTGGTCCTGTAGAATCCGACTTGTTAAAGACTATATTCTTGAGAGGTTTGCAGGATGATTCCAGAGAAGTATTAGATTTAATGGGAAAAGGAGATGTGAACCAACTTGACATTAATGATATTGTAGAGTTATGCAGAAATTATTCTCGCACTAGGCAAAGAAGGAAGAAGTGGAATTCTAATAATAATGATATCAAAGAATTAATGGAAGAAATGGCTAACATGAAAACTGATATTCTTGTCCAATTAAATTCTGCATTAGGGGAGAGAAATGCAAAATCTGACTCTACACCACCCTTGGCTATCTATTGCCCAAGATGTAGAAACAAGCATGCCTTACAGGATTATCCCTTAAATAGAACTTCTATCTCAACTATTTGTGGCATTTGTTCAAAAGGACATATAACTGATAAATGTCATCTGTTGCCTCAACTCAAAAATATTTTGGAAACCCAGACTGAAGAACTTAATGTTATTGGGCAAAGGCAAGGAGGTAACTTTTCACAATATCAAAATGCCCCTCATTTTCCTATAGGATGGGGACAAAATCCTTGGAATATGCCATGGGGATATGCAGAACCACCCTCACAACCTTGGAATCAATCTTGGACAACTCCTCAAGATTGGTCACACTCTGGATGGACGAATCCACTAGTTAATCCACCTTGGACACAAAATCAACAATATGGGCAAATATGGGGGCAACAATACCCATCATATCAAGGGCAACAAAGGTATCAAGGACAAACTCAAAACCTATTGCCTACTCCTAATCAAAATTTTTAAGGAAGAGTGCAACCACAACAAGCACAATAGGTAAAACAACCTCCACTTCCAGCTCAACCTATGGCTAACCCAAATAATACCAGACAAGCAACCCCTATTTATGGAGCTGAGTCTGAAGAAACTACTATAGTTCATGTACTTGACTGTAGTAATATCCAATTGCATTCAGGGAAGGTCTTACCTGACCCTGCTCCACCCACCATTGAAGAAATTGATGGAAAGCAAGAGTCTTCCAACCCCAGAACAAGTGGAAAAGAAGAAAAAAAATCAAAAAATGTGCAGGTGAAAGATGTACCCCCTATAGGAATGATACCATATCCTGAAAGGTTTGATAATACTGTAACTATCCCTGAATCAGAGTTAGTCACAGAACTTAAGAAAATGACTATATCCCTTCCTTTGTTGCAAGCAATAAAGGATGTGCCATTAATTAAGAAAACCATTCAAGAGTTGTGTATTCAGAAACCTAGCAGAAAGAAGAAGTCTTTCCCTAAAACTATGCAAGTAGAAGGAAAATTGGCTGACCTATTATCTAGAAAACTTGTTCCTCCAAAATATAGTGACCCAGGAAGTCCAGTTGTTACAATAAATATTGGGTTTTTTAAAAATCCCAAATGTATTGATTGATCTTGGAGCTGCAATTAATGTAATGACTAAAGACACAATGCAAAAACTGTAGCTCAATAATCTCAGTCCTACAACTACAGTTTTGGAGATGGTAGATAGGTCAGTTTGCAAAACCAGAAGGAATACTGGAAGACATTTCCATTGAAGTTTCTTCTTGGGAATATCCTATAGATTTCCTAGTATTGCAGCCTAGAAATTTAGTTAATGGCTATCCCATCATTCTAGGAAGGCCTTGGCTTGCCACTACAACTACTTTTATAGACTGTAGATCTGGGAAAATGACTATTTCAAATGGCATTGATCTTAAAAATATTTCCCTTTATCCACCTGCCCAACCTTCAACCAAATTTTCTGGACAGATATGGTTTCCTGAGTCTGATGAAGAACAGGAAGAAACTGTTTCCACTCTGGCCACAATAATAGTAAAGGAACATATTGAGGAAATCAACTCACAAGAAAGAGAAATATTTGAGGATGAAACTATCCTAGTTGAGACATTACAAGAAGGACTTAAAGATGATCAAATCATTGTTCATCGCTTGCTGTGGAAGGATGAAGAGCATACCTCAGAACATCTGTCATCCATTCCAATACAAGAAAGCTCTTTCACACTACCACATGGATGGCATCAACATCTTCTTACTTCTTTCACATGTCCTATGCAAGGAATGATTCCATCAGGTATCACTTTTGAAATAGAATCCAGAGTATTTCATACTCTGCAACCACATCACTATCCATTAAATTCTTTAATCAACAAGTATGGAGCAGTCAACTCCATTCATCCAGGGATTAAACAAATAGAAGTACAACCAGGTAAAATTTTGAATATTAATAGTTGGTTGACTGATGAACAGGAAGCAAAGTTATTTGTTGTCCTACAAAAACATGTTCAGGATTTTGCTTGGAGTTACAAGGATATGACTGGAATTCACCCTGATGTGTGTACACATAGGATATACACTGAAGATGTTAAACCTGTGAGACAACCTCAAAGACATTTGAATCCTGCTCTGAAAGATATTGTCAAGGAAGAAATTGAAAAACTTTTAGATGTAGGGTTCATTTATCCAATTTTAGACAGTCGATGGGTTTCTCCATTGGTTATTGTTCCAAAGAAAAATGGGAAAATGAGAGTGTGTGTAGACTACAGAGAGTTGAACAAGGTCACACATAAGGACCATTTCCCATTACCTTTCATAGACCAAGTGTTAGATACCCTTGCTGGCAAGAAATTCTTCTATTTTCTTGATGGATTCAATGGATATAATCAGATACAAGTTGCACCTGAAGACCAAGAGAAAACTACTTTCACATGCCCTTGGGGAACATTTGCTTATAGGGTCTTGCCTTTTGGTTTATGTAATGCTCCAACAACCTTTCAAAGAGCTATTTTGGCAATATTCTCTGATTTAACAAATGAAAGTGTGGAAATTTACATGGATGATTTCACAATATGTGGGGAAACTTTTGATTATACTTTAGAACAACTTGAAAAAGTTTTAACACGTTGTGAAACATACCATTTGTCTTTAAATCCTGAAAAATATTTTCTCATGATGGAGGAGGGGATTGTCCTTGGTCATCATATTTCCTCTCATGGTATCAAGGTTGACCCCAAGAAGGTGGAAGTCATCAAAGAACTTCCTCCTCCAAAAACTCAAACTGATGTAAGGAGTTTTTTGGGACATATTGGTTTCTACCACAGATTTATTGCAAATTTTAGTACCATAGCCAATCCAATGTTTGCATTACTGACTAAGGATTCTGAATTTACTTGGTCTACTGAATGTCAAAAGTCTTTTGAAGCATTGAAAGAGAAATTAACAACTCCCCTGTGTTGAGATGACCTAATTGGGAACTGCCATTCCATATTCAGACTGATGCTTCCAATACTGCTATTGGAGCAACACTAGGTCAGATTGAAAATGGAGAACATTATGCCATTTACTACATTAGTAAAAACTTGACAGGAGCTGAAAAGAACTACACCACTACTGAGAAGGAATTCTTGGTTGTGGTATATGCTATTAATAAATTTTGACACTATATCACAGGATATCAAGTGTTCATCCACACAGATCATGCTGCTATTAAATACTTGATGAATAAACCTCTGGTTAGTGCAAGAATTATTCGTTGGTTAATACTGTTGTAGGAATTTGATATCACCATAGTTAATAAACCAGGGAAGGCTAATGTAGTAGCAGATTTTCTATCAAGATTGCCAAACACAGACACAGGGGAATTGGTTGAAGATGCTTTTCCTGATGAAAAATTATTTGCTATTTCTGTACAATCTCCATGGTTTGCAGATATAGCTAATTACTTAGCTACAGGAAAAATTCCTCTTCACTTCACTCCTAAACAAAAGAAATAGTTAATCAAGCAAAGTGCTTCCTTTAAATGGATAGGAGGTCTACTCTTTAAATGTAGTCCTGACCATGTTCTACGTAGGTGCATCCGCAAGGATGAAGTGTATGACATTCTTCATGCATGTCATGATGAACCATCTAGAGGGCACTATTCAGTACAGAGTACAATTCAAAAAATCTTGGGTGTTGGCTACTACTGGCCATCCCTGCATAAGGATGTAAAGAAATATGTCAGACATTGTGATGCATGCCAAAGAATGGGAAAGCCTACCTATACCAGTGAAATGCCATTGCAACCTCAAGTAGGTATAGAGCCATTTGAGAGGTGGGGGTTAGACTTTGTAGGACCTATTGATCCACCTTCTCAAGGTAAGGTGCATATTTTGGTATGTACTGATTATGTGACTAAATGGGTAGAAGCACGAGCTTTTAAGCATGCACGAGAAGAAAAAGTTGTTGATTTTCTGTATTCCCAAATTCTTCTACATTTTGGAGCCCCACATACTATTACCACAGATCAGGGACCTCAATTTACATCAAAGGTTGTTGAAGCCTTCACCAAACTATATGAAATCAAGCATAGGAAATCCTCACCTTATCACCCTCAAGCAAATGGTCAAGTTGAAGTAACAAATCAGGAATTAGAAAGAATCTTAACCAAAATAGTAGCTTCCCATAGGAGGAATTGGATGGATAAACTACCTGAAGTAGTTTGGGCTTACAATACTACCTGGAAATCTACCACTGGATTTACACCTTATGAATTGGTTTATGGTAAAAAGCCTCTTTTGCCTATTGAATTTGAATTACTAACACTTCGAACTACTTTGGAAGTTGGTATTGATTTGTCACAGGCACAAGCAGACCAGATTTTGCAACTCAATGCATTGGATGAACTACGAATGGATGCATTGCACCAGACTGAGATGATTCAAGCACAATGAAAGTTGTGGCATGATAGTCACATTCAACAATAAAATTTTAGCAAGGTGATTGGGCTTTGTTGTTTGACTCTCATTATGAAGACTTTCCTGGGAAGTTGCAGACTAGGTGGCTTGGACCATATCAGATCGAAGAAGTGTTTGAAAATGGAGTTGTTCGCCTTTCACCCATTGATGATTCATGCAGAAAGTTAGTGGTTAATGGGCATCATCTTTGGATATATCATAAACCACTAACTAAGGATGAGTTTCTAAAGCAAGTGGAGCAATTGGATGTACGCATGTTGGAAGGAACCACTTCTTCCACAATCAATTCAGAATAAAAAATAATTAAAAATAAAAAATGAATAATTTAAAAAGTGAAAACCTCCTAGGAGGCACTTCTGAATTGGCTTGCATGAAAACCGGTTGTCCGACATGTTTGCCTTGTCAGATTCACCATCATTGTCCCATATGTTCTCACAACCATTGTTTTCTCTATTCTCAAAACTGCACCTATCTTATTCAGTAGAAGAGCCAACCGGTAGTCAGCAGAAACAGTCATATGTACAAATGTAGATAAGTGGTTAAATTAGGTATGTGCCCTTTATATTTTAAACATTGTAGATAGTTAGTATGTAGTGTGTAAAGTCACTAATTAGTACATAAAGCATTCATAAGGTTTGATCCAAAAGATATCCATCTAGTCAATGAGAGATAAAACATTTTAGGCTATTTTGAGGATGAAGGAAGCAGATAGAGTTGGAGAATTTAGCTTGAAGGAGCTTTAGAATGATATGATTCTCTAAAATGAGAATATTATTTAGCTTCAGAATGATGAAAGCTCCAGAATGAAACTATTGTTTCTAAACAAAAACAACTTCAGAATGAAAAGGGTTTGTGCTTCGAAATGAGGAAGGATTTTTGACCTTCGAAATAAAATAATGTCACACGTCGAAATGAAAAATAAACTTTGGAATGAGCAAGGGCACAGGATGAAGTGTCACGTGGCACAAAAGTGTTTTAATTTCATCATTTGGAGTTGGAAATAACAAATGAGGGCACACATTCCAAGCTACGGATTTCAAGGTTACAATGAGAAAGAGATCATGGGAACCGTTGCGTGCTTCATGATATGCAAAATCATGGGCACATGCAACAAGGCACTTTGATAGAAGGAAACTCTACACGTTGTACATGATGAAGCCAACAATTAACTACCACCTCAACAAGTCATAACCACTTAATCACAAGCAACAGAAAAAGATAAATCATGTTCCTATAGGGAATAGGAGTCTACCACATGACAAGTAAAAGGGGATTTAATTTTTCAAACACTTCGACACATTTCAAAGCTGGTTCCTACACTGAGAAAATTAAATTCCATAGCCAAAATATTATAGCCCCTACAGATGCAAATTGTTTAGACCAAACCTGAAAAACAACCTATTCCAGAAGGTTGAGAGAAAATAGATCACAAGAAATTGAAGATGGGAGGAAAGAAAAATAAAATTGAGCCAGAAAATGTAGACTGTCTACGGGGAGATCCTGAGTCACTCCATATTTTTACAGAAGGAGGATTGATGCCATTTCTACATAAATTTGATGGACACTCTGAAGTGGTGATAGAATTTGTGCGCACTCTCAGAAACAACCAGGCTCACATTAGCGGCATGGCAATCTAGGTAACACCAAAAATCTTAAGCCACATTACTGAATTACCTCTACAAGGGTTACAAATTTTAAAAACTAGTAAAAATGCCCTAAGTGAAATAGTTAACCAGTTTAAGGAAGAAGGGGATAAACCAATTGAGTTTTTAATGAACAATAATGTCTGCAAAGGGGTTAAAAGAACCAGTTTACAACACCCTTGGGAGAATGTAGTAGTCTGGGTAATCAGGTTTCTAACTTGTGATGGGCAATTTGCCATTTTTTCTAGACACCATATTAGAATTTTAAACCATTTGAGGCATGGTGGTTCAAACCCAGAAGTCAGAGTAAATCTCCCTCTATATTTATACCAAGAGTTACAAAATATGGCCAAATGATACCAAGCAGGGAGAGGGACTCCTAAACACCATGGGCTCATTAAGTTAATTTGTAAACATCATTTTAGGGGAAACCCTAGAAGTTTTGATAGGTTTTTCTCTGCATGGAATGAGTTAGAAGTTGAAAGCCCTGAATCTGAAGAAGAAGTAGAGGTTGAAAGCCCTAAATCTGAAGAAGAAAATTGAAAACTCTGAACCTAAAATTGAAACTGAATCCTCTGAAAAAGAAATTCCCTCTTCACCATAGGGACCTCCATCCTCTAGGACCAGGAAGCAAAGAGAGAAACAATCTAAGGCTGGTCCTATAGGAAAAAGAAGGAAGGTTACATTTTCTGAAAATGTAACTATTTTTCCAACACAACCCACTGAGCAACTTGGAAGTTCAAGCAGGGAAGAGCAGATGGAGGAGGAAACACCTAAAGTAGACTCTACTCCAGAATTGTCAAAATCTATTCCAAAGTCCCCTAAAAAGGTCAAACACAAACAATCTACTATTGGGTTGTGAAGGTCCTCTAGACTTCAGAAGCAGAAAGTAATGGAGGAAGTAGTGGATATAGAGGTAGTATCACTATCCCAGCAAGTGAGTGCAAAACAAAAGACATTGATACATCTACTAAAGGTATATTGCAGGGAGAAGTGCTTATAGATGAGAGTGCAGAAATCAGTACAGAAGAAGCATATATAGGCACAGAGGATGCAGAGGTAGGCACAACAATTACAGACATAGATACAACAATGCCTACAAAGAATATCTCACTTGTTGATTATTTGATTTTGATTCTGAAGAAGAGTTCATAGCAGAGGAAGGAAAGGAAGATATACAAGAATAGTTGCATGCTGCTAGAAGTGTCATTAGGACACAGATGGGTTGGATTGAACAACATGAAGCCTCTATCAAAGAAAAGGATAAGCTTATTGTTGATTTGCAGTAGGAGGTAGATGAATTAAGGGCTAGGTTGTCAACTCTAGAGCAACAACCTACATAATCTGATTCTGAAGATGAGTTGGCCAGAATTCTATTGGAATTAGTAGAAGAGCATAGGGAGGCAGCCATACCTGAAGAAGAATCACCTATCAGAGGAGTAGAAATAGAAGAGACAACAACACAAATCTTCCAATAGGATGTCAGTATAGAACATGAAGATTCAGGGGCTTCTATAGAACATTCTGATAATTTGCAACAACAGGAAGCACAAACATCACAAGTAGTTGAGGAGGCCAATGAACAAGAGGAAGTACAGGAATAGGTAAATGTGCATTCCCCTCAAGTTTCTATTGAATTAACTACAACTGATTCACCTCAAATTGAAACAACAGAAATTGGGGTGCAAGTGGATTTACCCCTTATAGACACAACAGAAATTGGAATACAAGTAGATCTACCTCCAAAAGTGCAGAAATACCAGGTCCCCACAAAAAGTTACACTAACAAAGTATAATGAAGATATAGCACATTGGATGCTTAAGTGTCAAGGCATGGAAGCACAAATTACATCTTTGAAATCTATGGAACAAAAACTTGAAGCTCAAAATGCATAACAAATAAGTTACAGGAGAGTTCACATATCTTTGTCAAATTGTAGAGTACTTAGTTTAGTTTAGAAGACCTACAAGGTTTTATACTTTGATATTAAAATAAAAATACCTTCATTGGTAGTTAATGAGGATTATTTCCAATCTTCCTTACAAACTAGACACTACTGAGGAATTTGTAGAGACATATCTGCATAGTCCAGAGGAACAGAAGAATTTACTTTGTGAGTTATTTCTGCATAACTTCTTCATACCTAAGAATGTAACATTCTTGCCACATATCTTCACAGGAGATATCCAGTTGAGAGCCTTCATATCTACATTGCAAAATCAGATGCATTGGGAGGAGGAGAAAAAGGTAAGCAAAGAAATGGAGTTGAAAGTTGAACTACTAATAAGACCTTCCCATGCCAATTATAGGATCTCCATAAATGAACATTTCACTATGATGAGGGAGCAGAGAATCAGAGAAGTTTATAGAAGCAATCTTACTGATTGTGTAATGAGTTTTTAGGTCTTTTGTAACCAACATTTTAGTAATGCTCTATCAGCTTGTAAGAGCAAGTGGGGAGAGTTGTCAATATCACTTCAGAAAAGGGAACCTATCTCGCCCAACAACTTGTTGTGGTCCAGGAGAAGAGCTGAGGGCATAGTGCAGGTCATCCACAAACTAAAATATCATTGGGTAGGTTTGAGATATAGGTTGCCAACTGTTATAACTCATGTTCCATATTTCTTTGATAATGATCCCCAACCAGATGAGCAGTTCCAGGAGTGGCTCAAGAAAATGCAGGAAATCAGAGGATACTATCAGGTTCTAGGGTGAAAACTGAGTTATGAAGAATGGAATCTGGACATAGATCTTTGTGTTGTTGTGGCTTCACAGAATGCATGAGGACATGCATTACAATAGGTTGGGGGAAAATGATGAGGCCAGAAATTGCCTCATTCATAGACCATTTTTGGATATTTCATAAACTATTTGATAGACCTTATGCTATGTTTTTATGCTAATTTTGATGATGGAATGCATTATGTATTACTATTTACATGTTTAAATATTCAGGAGCATAGTATTCTGTTTTGACCATTTTTTGCATTTTTTGCACTATTTTAGCTGATTTACTTAGCAAATAAACATTTATTTTGAATATGCAATAATGTATGTTGATGTGTATTCCATTATGGGATCATGTTATTTGTTTTCCTTGCCTTCTAACCTATTCAAATTGCAAAAAGGTGCCAAAACCTGTTCAAACTGGTATGACTGTGCAGAAAATAGAGTTTGACCATACAAATTCCAGCCAGTTGTGCATAAACAACATGGCTTGGAATTTGTCAATGCCAACACGTAAAACTTATGGAATTTGTCTTCTGAGGACTTAAGAAGACTACCTAGCTAGTCAAACCCATTATCCTGAGCAATTGGTGCATGGATAAGCGTCAGAACTATTACACTGCTTGATATTCTGGAGCAGCTCCGAAATGAATGGAGCAGGACCAGTTTTGGTCAAAACCATCAACAGAATGGTCAGAAAGGTGGAAAATGGTGAAATGAAGATGGATACAGCTGTATGAGAGGTTTTATCACCCCTTCCAATGCATTTCTTCCAATATATTATGCCCAACAAGTAAAATGGATAAGCTGCAGCAGAACAGTTTCCTGCATTTCAGGAAGACAACTTCAACATAGTTGTTGAATCCCTGAAAAGTAGCAACAGAATGAATCCACATATGTAATAGAATAGTATAAATAACAAGCTCCCATATTGGTTGAGCATATATAGATGTTTGCATAGAAGGATAGGAATAGAATAGTTGTTTCAGTTGTAACAAAGCAGTAATTCTACAGGATTTTTCCTGCATTGTTGTAATGTCATGTCATAATCAATAAAAGGTGCAGTTTCTCCATTCAATTAGTTTCTTGAGTGAATGTGTGAGCATTAGGTAGTTTAGAGTAGTCTTCTTGCCTTCTTCTGGATCAGGGAGCAAGGGCCCACTTCCAGGCCCAGGAGAAGGATCAACTTTTGATAGTTTCTGTTCATTTCTTGTTGCAGCAGGTTAGCAGAAACTTGACAATTTCCATTTCATTTGTTAATTGTATTGAGATGCATGTAGTATTAGTGTTATAGATGTATGTGCATGGTAGTTGATCACCTAGTATAGGCTTTTAGATCTTACAACACTTTTGTGTTTTTGATTTCCCTATTTTCAGTAGTTATTTCTAGTTTTGGTATTTCCATTTGTGTTAATTGATTTCTAGTTGTTTCATTTCTGCAACATTTTATTCCAACCTTTTAATTCTGTTAATGTAATTAGGATTTACTTTATTTTATCATTTCCATTTTGCAAGCATAAATAGGTTTCATTTCTGTTATTTTTGATTTTGCAAGAGTAATTAGTTTCAATCTTCTGCAATCTTTCCATTTCTGCAATTTTGTTTCAGCAAATGTAATTAGGAGTTCAATTCAGCTCATAGGATTAGAGGTGACACCAAAAACCCCAAAAACTGACTGGTCTTATCAATAAAGCCATTTCCTGAGTAGACTGACCTTCAAGCTGCTTACCCCTGCTATCGCATACAACCATTGGACACCACCCTGGACTGACAATTATAATGATTAAATGGTGTGATTGATGACACTATGGGTTGTTAGTTGTTCTATGGTAAAGGGTCCTAGTAAATGTTAAGGTTTTTATTTTGTGATGCCAAGGAATTGTCAATGGCAATAGCCCCCTTCTTGATAGGATCTTGATTTTAAATGCGATACAATAATTAATTTCATAATCCTTCTTCATGTGGCAAATATAATATTGATATTATTTGTAAGACCTAGGTTTAGTCTTACTTGGATCCTTTAGTTTTACTTTTGATAGTCTGATTGCCTATGCCTCATAGAAATTTTGAAATGTGTTTGCATAAGGCTCCAAAAGTGGCATGTAATTACGAGGGGGCCTACCAGGACATATGTTATGATTGTATGGTTGTGTTTGATTATGAAGTTGTAGGGGAGGTGGTGTGGCCTGAAATGAAAGCTGTTGTGGTGGAGGTTAACCTTGTAGGGGTTGTTAAAGTGGTGGTTGATGTTGTTATTTATTGGAACTACTTGGGGTGCTTAATACCACCTGATTAACCTGGTTGGGTTTAAAAAGGTTGTTGGAGGTACCTTTAGAGTTTTTATTGTTCCACTTTTTCTTGTTTAGTTTGATATCTTCCTCCTAGATCTTTATGTTCTCAATTGTCTTAGCCTGTGCTATAGCTTCTTTGAGTGTATGGTATTGTTTTGAGCAACTCCTAGTAATAATTTGAGTAAGCTTAGTGGTGGGGAGTGAGAATGGTAATTCTATTATCATAGCTTACCATCTAGCACCATAATTTAGGACCAGCTCATCATCAAACTACCAAAGATTAAATATGTCTATCATAGTCATATTATTCTTGAAAGATGTTAGCTAATTGCTCAATGTTGTAGAGGCTATGTCTTGACAAATGGCTATACCAGTCTAAAGCTCCCCTTCCAATGGATAACGAGAAGGTGCATAGCATGAGTACATCAATCTCATTGAGAAGATAACATGCATTGTTGAAATTGCTCATGTGCTCTTGGAGATCCTCCTTCCACTTAAACTTCTCAAATTTTGGCATTTCAAACAGAGGAGGATATGGAAGTGATGGCACTGATGGATGTATGGGAGATTTTTGCAACTATCCAAGTGTTGGTTTTTGATATCCCATACTGACCACTTGTATTTGTAATGTGTAGACCTGATTATACAACCATTGAAATGGATCTAAAGTGGGTTGGAGAATTACATTGGATGTGCCCAATTGAGGTTCTAATTGCGGGTATTGTTGTTATTGGGTGAACTATTGGTTTGTGTATGTATTGAATTGTGGATTCTGATTGAAGGGTTGTTGGTAGGTTTAGTATATTTGTTGGTGTTGTTATTGTTGTTGTTGTTTAAGAGGTAGTTATTGAAGTTACTATTGAATTATCTGTTGATGTATTACGGTTTTTTGTTGATAGTTTGGTTGATTGACCTACTATTATTGGGTATTTTTCTATTTATGGGGTATGGGTGGAAGTTGTTGTTACAAAGGACATTGTGGTGTTGATTTAGTAGCATTTATTGTTGTTGGGGTGTTTATGGTAGGGTTTTTGATAGTACTACTTAGTTGTGGCTATTGATAGTACTATTGTTGTGGGGGTTTATTGTTGTTGGTAGTACTACTACTACAGTAGTGGCTACTAGTAGTAATATTGTTAAGGTAGTTATTAGTTTGGTTGGGGTGTTAGGGATTTTTATTGTTGGTAGTACTATTGTTGTAGTGGTGGCTACTGGTAGTACTATTGTTGTAGCGATTGCTAGTTTGGTTGGGATATGAGTGGTTGTCTAGAGGTCTTGACCTTAGGTTGTGGTTGGATGGTGGAAGATAATGTTTGGTAGTATTCAGTGAGGGTTGGGGGTTGGCTCAATGGTATCTAGGAGTGACTACATGAGGTATCCTATGGTTTTATGGGTATTAGTTCCTTAATGGTAGGCATTCTAGTTGCCTAGGATGGGAACTACACAAAGAAGAGGGGTTTAGCCCTTGAGAGGGTGGTGGTGGTAGATGACCTAAGGGGGTTGGGTAGATGTAAGTAATTGAGAATCTATATTAACATGAGCCTGGGGAGGTTGGATTGGGTTTTTATTTATGGATGCAGATACTACATTAGTATAGGAATTAAATCCCCCAAGTGGAAATAATTTTGCAGGCATGCCAAATTGAGGATTTGGTTCAAATGAATGGGTTGCATTGGCGTAGAACTATTGCTGGGGTGTGGGCAAAAATGATCAAGGTGGAATGGTTATCAATGGTAGATATGGATGAAACAATTTTTTTGGGGCAAGGGAATCATCTTAGAGTGCTAATGCAACCTCTACATTAATGTAGCTGACATGACTCGAGGATCTAGGGGGCCCCAAACTAGTGGGCTTAGGCTCTATGGTAGGGATCTAACTGTATGTTATGATCAAGCTTTGCAACTTGGGCATGGGGGAAGTGAGCTACTAGATATAGCTGGAAAAGCTACATAGAGGTGCTTGGGTTGCTACCTCCTATTGAGTTGAAGGAGCGATAGATGGGTGTGAGGCCTAATTGAATAGGTCCATGGTATCTTGGGCTATGATTTGAGTTCAAGCATGACTTCAAGTCGAGACCAAAAGCTAGGAAAATGGATGGGTTACGATAGATGGTTGCTTGGATTGATGGCTCTTGATGAATCTCTTTTTATTTTTGTTATCTATCTACACAAACAAGTAAAGCAAACAATGATTTTTGATTTTTTTGTTTAGGTGTGTCAATGTTTGATTTGATATGCTTGTGAGATGATTGAAAATATTTTTTGTTTTTGTGATATTTTTGAATTTGTTTTTAAATTTAGTGTGTTTTAATTTTTTTGGATTATTTTGTGTGGGTTTTAATGTAACCTAACCTAGACTACTGATGGTGTGATGAAATGTAAACTAATTAGGTGTATCGATGCCCACCTCTCTATTAAGAATTGGCATAATGATAACTAAAAATGGCGTCCTAATGAATAAATGCAGTTGATGGTAACCTAGGGAATCAATATACCTTTGGAAGAGGTTGCACTATCTATTGCCTTGCTACTAGCCCATCTGGGCTTTTGCTTCACTCTCGTGTGAGCTTGGGCATGAAAAAAAGTTATGATTTCATAAATTATTAAGCCCCAGGAATTGGAGGGTGTCTAACCTTCCTACTTTTGTATGCATCCAAAATTAGGGGACTTTTTGGTGATGAAATCCAAAAAGAAACTCAAGGAGGCCACTACGGTTGCTAGGGTGTGATCCAACAGATGGATATGAAGCCCACCATAATTGGTATCGATCAATGGTTGGTGATGAAATCCAACTCATTGATATTTTCAATGAACTGTGTAGTGTGTGATGTATATTTTTATCTTGCTTAGGTTTGTTTTGTTATTTCAATTCCTAGATATGATGCCTAATGCAGTCCCTTTTAATGCGAGGAAAGAAATCTAATATGCTCTTTTTTCTTTCTTCACACAAATGCAACATACATTATTTCAAAAACCAAATATTATCTAACATGCTATGCCATGCTTACTTAATGGAAGTAATTTATATATAAAAATAAAGTTATTTTAAGAAATATAACTATGAAAATACACTCAAAACAAAAAGAATGCTAAATTCCTACCTGTAGTCCTACATTGTATCAAAGACCAGAGGTAGAGGTGACTGTGCACTGTAACCATCCAAGGCGGGATGGTTTCTGTTTGAGACCGTCTAGGTGTAGATGGTTGCACTCTATGGTAGTCCAAGGCTAGAAGGTCCTATTCCTATGTATTCTATGAATTATGTAAAAATAGAAGGAAACCTGCCAAATTTCCTAAACTCAGCAAAAGTCATAAAACAACAAAATATTAAAATTAAGCATAAAATAACAACACAAAAAATTACATAAACCAAAATTTCAAGGGATGGGTATCACCATGATTGTCATCTTGTAGAAAAAAAGTGTATGCACCATGTAGGAAAAATGAATAACTAAAAATTAGCAAATATGATATTGAATTATGTTTTGCTTTCTTGTTGTTCTTTTATAATATTTGCTCGTGTAGGGGTTTTACAATCATATGAGGGAATTATGTCCTCATGCAAGTAAAATGGTGCTTCAATATTCTCATACTAAAACAAGTGCTTGGATGGATTTTTTAGTGATCATCGCTTTGTATAAGGCATATAGGGTTGGATACAGTGCTTATGTGTCAATGCATGCTTACAAATACCAAATCTATGTTTGACCATAGTCTAGATGGTGATCATCTATAGTCGAACGATAATGGTTAAGTGATCATATAGGTGTGTACGATCATGGTTGGATATCTTCTATATGCGAATGATTGAGCTATGTGTGCTATTGGGGCTGTAAGCATTCTATTTTGTGAGCTCGAGCTACTTCAGGTTATTGTTCCATATTCATGTTTGCTCACATTGGTTCTTGTGAACCTGTGCACAAGACATAGATACACTACATCAGTAATACCTACCAAACCTCTTGAAGTGAGATCTAGATCTAAGAAATATTTGAAAATAAATGCAGTATATAGAACAAAATAATATAATAAATCAAAGGTAGAAACATGTGAATGAAATAAAATAGGATATGCTTTACCTTTAATGCATCACTAAAACTATTGTTGTTGTCTATCTACATCTCAATCGATCCATGTTGCATTAGAAGGATTCTGTGTAGGCCAAGATATGACCATTTAGGGGTCTGATGATCAAGGACCAAGACCATCTAGGATGGGATGGTCATGGATTGTTGAAGAACACAAGCTTATACTAAGAGGGGGGTGAACAGTATAAGACCACTTTTTACTTTTCTTTCCCAAATAATATTATCCAATATAATCAATGGCAATATCAATAGCAGTAACCAAAGCAATGCACAAATCATCACACATAATAGAGACACCAATTTAACGTGGTTCACCCAATGTGGGCTACTCCACGGAGAAAATATTTCACTAATATTTTCTCAATCAATCTCTTGGGAATCCTTTCCCTATTACAATGTTTATGGACCTCTATCCAAAGGAGACACCAATCCCCTAATCAAGTTCATGGATCTCTATCCATAGGAGAACTCCTTTCTCCTTAGCTTCGACTGGTGATCTTCTAGAAGAACTATTGCCCCCACTACTCTGGCTAATGGATCTCTATCCACTGAAGACACCTATCCTCACTGCCCTGGCTAATGGATCTCTATCCACTAGAGACTATCATCCTCTATACTCTGTCACCTTCAAATATCTATCTCAAATCTACACTAAACATAGTCCTTCGGTCTAGCACAAATCTACTCAATCTCTGTCTCTAGTCTAGCACAAACCTATCCTCAAATATGCACCAAACTCTATCCTCAATATTTATCCTCTGATATACACTAAACATAGTCCTTCGGTCTAGCACAAATCTATCCTCAATATCTATCCTCAAGCCTTAACACAAAGCTTGACTCAATCTCAAATCAACTCTGCTAGATCTACCCCAAACCTTAACTCAAGGTTTGAACAAATCAATCAATCAACTCTGCTCTCAAGTCTTCTCAAAGACTTATCTCAAATATACCTTGTAAGCTTCCACAAAAGCTCACACTAATCTATCCACAAGTCCTCTCTAGAACTTGTCCAAATCTGCTCAACAAGTCCTCACTAGAACTTGTCCAAATCTGCTCAATAAGTCCTCACTAGAACTTATCCAATTCTGCTCTCAATCTGTATTGTAAGCTTCCACAAAAGCTCACACAAATCTATCCACAAGTCTTCTCAAAGACTTACCTCAAATCTGCTCAACAAGTCCTCACTAGAACTTGTCCAATCTCATAGAAACATAAAGAGAATTGTTAGAGACTCAATATGCTTCACATTCATCACAATGCTCAATCACTTTCAATCACTCTTTTAGAAACATATAGAGAATTTTAGAGACTCAATATTTCACCCTTAACATCACTTTCATCACTCCTTTAGAAACATATAGAGAATTGTTAGAGACTCAATATGCTTCACACTCACAAACTCTCAATCACTTTCAATCTCTCTTTTATCACAGAAACATATAGAGAATTGTTAGAGACTCAATATGTTTCACACTCATCAACACTCAACCTCTTTCTCAAATCAATTCAGAATATAGAATAATTTGTTTCATAGAACTTGAACTATCACTTTAACACATCCACTTGACTAGGCTCAACCAACTCTACTCAACCAATCACTCAATGAAATAATCCTTGCTCACAAACCCTAGTCCAAGCATATAAACACTCACTCAAATATTTCCAACAATGCTTATCAAACAATCTCACATAACAATGATACTCATGTTATTTTCACAAACCCTAGTCCAAGATAGTTCCTCACCCCAATCTTCACATAACAATGATACTTATGATCTTTGCAAACCCTAGTTCAAATTCTTCACTCAACTTAATCACTTCAACAACAATGCTTATAAAACAAGGTTTTATCAACAACTCTTTATTCTAGAAAACCTTGAAGCATTAATTCAAGACACACTCAACAATGTTTACCAAACAATCCTTTTCACTCCAACTTTGCATTCACAACATTCAACAATCACTCACTAGGAAGATGTGCCCATACCTTTTGTTTGATGTAGAAGTGCCCTTAGAAAAACCTGTCTCAATCACAATTTTCTCCTTTGCCAATTTCAATAGTTAGATGACAAATATCACACTAACTCTCTTTCAAAATATTTTTCAAACACAAAAGTAATCAATCCAAAATACACCTTATTACTCCTTCTTGAAATTAGCAATCATCAAATCACTCATAAAAATAATCACTCAAAAATCTCCTTATAATATCCAAATTAATAAATCAAACTCTCAAAAATAACCCTTCAGAAATAATAATTGCCTACCCTTTTATCTCCCTCAAAACACTTAATAACCAAATTTAACTTAGGCAAAAATTAAATCTCACAAACCCTCAAAAATTATTTTTCAACCTTAGGCACATAAAAATATTTTTATTTTTCCTTCAAACTTAGCACATCCCCAAACTAAGCGACAAACCCAACAAATAACAACGCATACCTTTGTCTCATCCACTAAAAGGCCTCGGTGGGTTTCGACCCCGAAACCTCTCCATCGAGCGCCTTACCAAGGTGCTAGCCCACCACGTGGGCTAGGCACTCCCACGAGAAGGGGAAGGCGCTAGCCTCCCTTTCTTCCTCGTGCTAGGCACCGTTCGCAAAACACAAACCTTCTTCCATGCAAAACACGAACCCCATGGGATTCGAACCTACGTCCTTCTACCAGCGAACGTCTAAACACTTTCCGTCATCACCAGCTATGCTACGTGGCACGTGTGCACAGTGGAAGGAGCCTTGCTCCTCTTTGTACCTTTTAATTCTATCGAAGACTTTTCAAAAATCATTGCTTTCTCTTTGCGCTTGTTTTCAAACTTAGGGGCATTCAAAATTATGATCGCTTGGGGACTTAGGCAAAGGTTTTGCCTCCATATTTATACATAGTGCCTTGATGTTGTAATACATCGGTGCTTCCCATAGAATTAATAATTTGATTTATAACTTTGCTTTATAACCCTTTTTAGGGTTTATTAAATTAATAAAAATTAATTTATAATTAAATTAAAATTAACTTATAATTAACTTAAGTAACATAAGAGTTAATTAAATTAATTAATAAATTAATTTATAATAAAATTATATTAATTAATTTAAATTTCATTTTTAATATTATAATTAATTATTATAATATTATTTTCTTGGGCCTCTTCTTTGCCCTTTAGACCTCATCTGACTTCCTGGAACCGGGTCTTGATCAACTGAAGGTGGACTATCCTTTTGCATTTATTGGAGAACCTGAACCTGATGATGCCCACTGAAACTGCCACTGAATGATGCTGAAAGCTTGACATCAATGACCACTCACTCTTGACATCAATGACAACTCATCTACTCAAAATGTCCAACAATCTCCCCCTTTGTCATTGATGGCAACCCAAATTATTTTTACCAAAACTTGACCTTTTTCCTATTCTGCTCCCCCTAGGAAATTGCTCCCCTGACTCAATGCTCTCTCCTTAAACCAAATCTCTCCCCCTTACTCAAATATCTCCCCCTTTGACATCAATGGCAAAGGGTCACCTTTGGGGCTCGGGGCTAAGAATGAGTCTCTTAGCTTAGCCCCTCCCCCACCTCCTCTTGAGGTGGTTAATTTTGGGGTGGGAGTATTTCTACTCCCAGCAAGCACTGGTCTTTACCTTTGTCCTCTTTCCTTCTCATATGATCCTTCTGATTCCTTTGACTATTCCTGTTCATGTCCATGTTCCTGTTCCTATCCATATTCCTATTCCTATTCTTGTTCCTGTTCATGTCCATATTCCTATTCTTGTTCCTATTCATGTTCATGTTCCTATTCATGTTCCTATTCATGCTTGATTCTGGAATGTCTGCTCTACACCACTTTGTTGTATGTCCATCATTATTGCACTTATAACACTTAATGTTATTATTCCTTGGAGGTGCAAATATCTTGGGATTTCTCCTGGTGAAGCCATATCTGTTCCTGTCATGAACCCTGCAATTCATTGCCTTGTGACCAAACTGATTACATGAGTAGCAATACCCATGGAAAAGTTGCCTGTTTCTAAAGTTCCCATATTCCTGTCTTTCATGTGTCCTGCACTGTGAAGCCTTGTGCCCAAATCTGTGACATGAGAAGCATCGTCCATTGAAGAAACCTTGCCTTGACCCCATTGGTCTCTTAGTCTCTTCTACCCTATCCTGTTTCTTGTTCCATTTGTTCCTTATTTGTGCATTGTTCCTTTCCTTGTTGAACTTTCTATTGTCCAACTTATCCTTAGAAGTCTCACTCTCTTTTACTTTCTTCTTTTGAAGCTTCTTCTTCTTTGGTGCTTGAGCTTGACTCTCCTTTTTCTGCTTCATGTTTCCCTTGTTCTTCTTCAAAACTAAGTCTTGTTTTGGTGACTGATGATATTTGTGCATTGATAATCCTATCCAAAGTCTTTGAATTTTTCTCAAACTTGTGTAGCTTGTCCTTAGAGTCTTTTACTTCCATCCTTAGTGAAACTATCTCATGTTCTAATTTTTCACACTCTAGATATTTTGTCTTTAATTCTTCAGTCATACCTTCTTCCATTTTCCTTGCCTCTTCAACCTTAATTTTGAAGTTAGTGAGTTCTTGTAGAAACTTTGCTTTTGCTTTCTCATATTCTTGAGCTTGAACCCTTAATCCTGAGTTCTCCTTTTTAATTCTTCGAGATCAACAATAAGTCTTTCACATTCTAGCTCTTTTACCTTTGATTGTTCAACCATACCTTTTTCAACTTTCCTTGCCTTTTCAACCTTATATTTCAAGTCAGAGAGATCTTGTAGAAGCTTTGTCTTACATTTCTCATCCTCTTGTATTTGAGCCTTTAATTCTAAGTTCTCCCTTTTCAACTCAACAAGTTCCTTAAGAGTGACTTCCTCCTTTTTCTTTTCTAAATTTTTCTCTTTTCTTTGGTCTTCAATTTCTTCTATTGTCCAAAGTAGAGTTTCTTCTTCATACCTATTTTGACTATCCCTGTTATCCTTTTTTGAACCATCCTCTAGGACTTCAATTATGAAAGTATCATCTTCATCTTCACCGCTACTAAACCCATTGCAATAACCTGCATCATGACCGAGTTGACCACAAACAAAACATTCTTCACCTTCTTGTGAACAATGAGCTGCAAGGTGACCTATCTTCCTACATCTGGTACAAAACTTTATCAATCTGGTTATCTCTCCATTGCTTGATTCATCTCTTGAATCTATTTCTATTCTTCCTCCCAAAACAACAACATTGAATTCATCTTCCTTTTCTTTCATGACCATGTGTGTTCTTTTCTTCTTGTGTCTCATGGTTCTACTTTTGCCTTTCTTTGCCATTTGTGTTCTTGTAAGATCTTCCTTCAAGTTGTTAAACCTTTTTCGAAGGAACCAACTCGATACCAATTGAAGAACACAAGCTTATACTTGAGAGGGGGGTGAACAATATAAGACCACTTTTTACTTTTCTTTCCCAAATAGTATTATCCAATATAATCAATGGCAATATCAATAGCAATAACCAAAGCAATGCACAAATCATCACACACAATAGAGACACCAATTTAACGTGGTTCACCCAATGTGGGCTACTCCACGGAGAAAATATTTCACTAAAATTTTCTCAATAAATCTCTTGGGAATCCTTTCCCTATTACAATGTTTATGGACCTCTATCCAAAGGAGACACCAATCCCCTAATCAAGTTTGTGGATCTCTATCCATAGGAGAACTCCTTTCTCCTTAGCTCTAATTGGTGATCTTCTAGAAGAACTATTACCCCCACTACTCTAGCTAATGGATCTCTATCCACTGAAGACACCTATCCTCACTACCCTAGCTAATGGATCTCTATCCACTAGAGACTATCATCCTCTATACTCTATCACCTTCAAAGCTCTATCTCAAATCTGCACTAAACACAGTCCTTCGATCTAGCACAAATCTACTCAATCTCTATCTCTGATCTAGCACAAACCTATCCTCAAATATGCACCAAACTCTATCCTCAATATCTATCCTCTGATCTCACTAAACACAGTCCTTCGGTCTAGCACAAATATATCCTCAATATCTATCCTCAAGCCTTAACACAAAGCTTGACTCAATCTCAAATCAACTCTACTAGATCTACCCCAAACCTTAACTCAAGGTTTGAACAAATCAATCAATCAACTCTACTCTCAAGTCTTCTCAAAGACTTATCTCAAATATGCCTTGTAAGCTTCCACAAAATCTCACACTAATATGTCCACAAGTCCTCTCTAGAACTTGTCCAAATATGCTCAACAAGTCCTCACTAGAACTTGTCCAATGCTCAATAAGTCCTCACTAGAACTTATCCAATCTTCTCTCAATCTGTATTGTAAGCTTCCACAAAAGCTCACACAAATCTATCCACAAGTCTTCTCAAAGACTTACCTCAAATCTACTCAACAAGTCCACACTAGAACTTGTCCAATCTCATAGAAACATAAAGAGAATTGTTAGAGACTCAATATGCTTCACATTCATCACAATGCTCAATCACTTTCAATCACTCTTTTAACCCATGTAAATCACTTTCAATCACTCTTTAGAAACATATAGAGAATTGTTAGAGACTCAATATGCTTCACACTCACAAACTCTCAATCACTTTCAATCTCTCTTTTATCACAGAAACATATAGAGAATTGTTAGAGACTCAATATGTTTCACACTCATCAACACTCAACCTCTTTCTCAAATCAATTCAGAATATAGAATAATTTGTTTCATAGAACTTGAACTATCACTTTAACACATCCACTTGACTAGGCTCAACCAACTCTACTCAACCAATCACTCAATGAAATAATCCTTGCTCACAAACCCTAGTCCAAGCATATGAACACTCACTCAAATATTTCCAACAATGCTTATCAATCAATCTCACATAACAATGATACTCATGTTCTTTGCAAACCCTAGTTCAAGATAGTTCTCAACTTCACATAACAATGATACTCATGATCTTTGCAAACCCTAGTTCAAGTTCTTCACTCAACTTAATCACTTCAACAACAATGCTTATAAAACAAGGTTTTATCAACAACTCTTTATTCCAGAAAACCTTGAAGCATTAATTCAAAACACACTCAACAATGCTTACCAAACAATCCTTTTCACTCCAACTTTGCATTCACAACATTCAACAATCACTCACTAGGAAGATGTGCCCATACCTTTTGTTTGATGTAGAAGTGCCCTTAGAAAAACCTGTCTCAATCACAATTTTCTCCTTTGCCAATTTCAATAGTTAGATGACAAATATCACACTAACTCTCTTTCAAAATATTTTCAAACACAAAAGTAATCAATCCAAAATACACCTTATTACTCCTCTTGAAATTAGCAATCATCAAATCACACATAAAAATAATCACTCAAAAATATCCTTATAATATCCAAATTAATAAAACATATTTTTATATTTCAGGCATTGTTATTCTGGTTTCGATTGATTGGAGCTCTGGCGATTTGGCGGGAAACCCTCTGAACTGCCGACAGCCGAGTCTCTAGGGTTTCAGATCGGAAACCTCTTCCAGAGAATTTGGGGTTGCTGCTGGTTTTTGGTCTAGGATCTTTCGGTGTCCCGGGAGGGCCCAATGGGGTCTCTTCCTGGTTCTCTCGAGGGGAAAAAGACCTCTTATGCGGAGATTTTACGAGAAAATCCTGCGTCTTCCTCTGTTGATGCTCAACGGAGTGCCTTCCATCTGCTATCCAAGAATGCGGGCAAGGGCTCTCCTGGGCATAGAATCAATGGATGTCTCCCGCAATCTGCATCAAGACCGAAAATAGTCATCGAACCAGAGCTGGTTGAAGACACGATAAACTATCGGGCCACTCATGATCTGATTTGCAAGTTCATGGGCATTCGACCCACCCTGCACTTTTTGCATTCCTGGGTGAGACAAAACTGGGAGCCTATCGGTGAGTACTCCTTATGGCCCATTAGCAATGGGTATTTCATTATTAGTTTTTCTTCCCTATTGGATAGAAACAGAGCATTTGAATCAGAGAAGAGGAGCCATGGCCCGGCAGGGTTATTTGTCCAGCCGTGGAGAGCGGGTTTCGACCCTCGCATTGAGCCCACGGCTGTCCCGGTTTGGATCCAGCTGTATGCTCTCCCGATGGAGTTTTGGGGTGAGCGGATTCTTGAATTGATAGGCAACTCTCTAGGTAGATTTTTGGGAGTTTCTAAGGATACCATTGAAGGAAATACTGCTTGTTTATGCAAGAATTTGTGTAGAATTGGATATTAGTCAACCGCTACCAGTGAGATGGAACCAGAGTTAGCAGGACATTCTTGGATACGACGAGTTAGACTATGAAGCCCTACCTTTCCGTTGTAGAGTCTGTCATTTGCATGGCCATTTGGCAAGGTTCTGTCCAAATATCTTGAGCACCAAAGCGGATGCTCCACAGGGAATGTCAAATCGCTCCCGAGGAGGTAAGTCTACTTCGGCCAAGGAACCACCTGTCATTCCCCCGGGTTCTGAGGGCCAGAATGATGGCTTTGAACAGCAGAAGAGAAGAAGAAACAAAAAGAGAAATGGTAAGGAGCAAGCTCTTCCCAAGCCAACCAATCGGTATGAAATCTTCAAATCTCTTGTGGATCAAGAAGACCAACCTATGGAAGGAGCAGATGGGATCCTTGAGGATAATATCATCCTTACTCATGCTCCTCCTTCATCAACCCCTGTTCTTGAACAGGTGATTGACTCCTCTGAGACTTTGCATCAAGAAAACCCCGGGACTCTGGTAATCCACTCCCCAGTTCAGCCCGTTATTAAAGATGTTACCATGGGAATTGCAGAAAAGCTCAGAGAAAGACCAGCTCTTGGAATTTCCCAGGTGGAGAAGAGGTCGAAAAATAGTAATTCCCAAGGGGTGGGCAGGAAATCCAATAAGGATCTAATTGCAGTGCAAGGGGATAAGCTAATCAATGGAGGATTGGCGAGAACAATTGATTCGTATTGCTCCCAAGGTTTCCAATGATTATTCAATCTTGGAATGTGAGGGGTTTAAACAGTAGAACCCATCAATCTGCTGTTCAAAGACTTTTAGAAAGAAGTAAAACAGACTTTCTGCTCATTCAGGAGACAAAAATGTCATTAGACCTTATGAGTAAAACTGTCGGCCGAATCTGGAGGGTGCTGGCCATATGGCGATGGCTGCTCTAGGTGCCTCGGGAGGGATTGCTACTCTTTGGAATCCTTTGGCGTGGATAGCAATAGAACATATAGCCTGGAGAGGGGTCCTAACATCTCTTTTTAAGAATATAGTTACAGCTGAACAAGTCTTAATTACAAATTTCTATGGGGCTCAGAACACCGATGGTCAGCGGTTTCAATGGAAAGCTGTTCAAAACATGAGGTCCTCCGGGAAGATTTTGATTGGATTATTCTTTGGGGACTTCAATGCTAAATTATCCGCTAGAGATCGGGGAAGGTGGCATCCCTGTTACGGATACGGGGGGACCGGTTGTTTATTGCCCAAGTCCGGGCCTTTAACCTTGTTGATATCAAAGGCCATGGTACAAACTTTACCTGGACTAATAAGAGAAGAGAGCCATACGGCGGGAGGGTTAAGCTTGACGAGGTTTTGGTCTCGGAGGAAGCTTTTGTTAGATGGAATATCAAATTCCAGATTTTGGAGGGCCCGAGTCTCCGATCACTCTCCCATTTCTTTGGAGGGAGGGACTATGTCGGGGAAAGTATTACAAACCTTTTAAATTTGAAAATTTTTGGTTGCAAAAGGAGGACCTACGAAGGAAAATTACACAGTGGTGGGAAGAAGGTCGTATCCCTTTTGGAACGGCTATGTTCAAATTTCATAAACAACTTCTCTTTGTTAAGAGTAAACTAAAACAGTGGAAGCAAACTAACAAATCTGATTTCCGGCTCCAACGGGCTCCCTTCTTTGGAAAGATGGAATGAGGTGCAAAAACAATTCGAGAGAAGGAATTATTTACGAGCATCTTAAATTTGAGGATGACGCTTTACGCAAAGCGAGTTGAGG
The DNA here is from genome assembly GCA_028583015.1 of Wollemia nobilis. Classification (NCBI taxonomy): domain Eukaryota; kingdom Viridiplantae; phylum Streptophyta; class Pinopsida; order Araucariales; family Araucariaceae; genus Wollemia; species Wollemia nobilis. The sequence goes on from JAQPPZ010001925.1 coordinate 11,766,605, forward strand.
ACATTGATAATCAAGAAGAGATCTCTGGAGACGAGAGAGCAAGAAATACTTGGCTATTAGAAGGAGACAGAAATACTAAATTTTTCCATCGCTTTGCCTGTGCTAGAAGGCAATTGAATAACATGGAGTTCCTTCAAGATGAGATTGGAAACTCTTTTGACACTCTTCCTGATATGCATTCCCTATCTATGGAGTACTTCTCAAACCTCTTCAAGGAAAGTATGCAGCATGATGTGGAAGCCCAAAATGAAGTCATTGAGGGAATTCCCTCTATTATTTCTCATGAAGAGAATCAGGCCCTTCTTAAGCCCATTGATCGTGATGAACTCAAGAAGGTGGTCTTTGGGATGTGCACAGGAAAATCGCCTGGTCCGGACGGTTTCCCTATTGAGTTCTTTCAGGCCTTCTGGGATATCTTAGAGGAGGATGTGTTGGTTGTCATTGAGGAATCCCGAATTAACAAAAGAATGCTCAAGGCTCTAAATCACACCTTTATCACTTTAATTCCTAAAGGAGAGGGGGGGCTCACATTTCCGATTTCAGACCTATTGCATTATGTAATGTGATCTACAAAATTATCACTAAACTTATGGCTGAAAGACTAAAACCCCTTCTTCAGAATATTATTTCTCCTGAGCAAGGGGGTTTTGTTGAAGGAAGACAGATCTTGGATGGAGTGATCTTGGCTCAGGAGGCTATCCATTCTATGCATAATTCAGGTAACAAGGGAATGTTCATCAAACTGGATATGTCTAAGGCTTATGACAGAGTAGAGTGGGGTTTCTTGGTCAAGATGTTGGCAGCCTTTGGTTTTTCTCAGGACTGGATTGCCTGGGTCATGAGTTGTATCTCTACGCCTTCCTACTCTGTTTTAATTAAGGGGCTTCCCTCGCCACCTTTTGGAGCCTCTCGGGGTCTCCGTCAAGGAGATCCCTGCTCTCCATATCTCTTTCTTATCTTGGATGAAGGTTTAGGCAGACTCCTCCTGAGAAGAAGACGTCAAGGACAGATTACAGGAATTAAAATCGGGGCTGAAGTTTTGACTCATTTACAGTTTGTGGATGATACGGGCTTGGTGGGAGTTGCCAGCCTCAGGGAAGCAAGAGGAATCAAAGATACTCTTAACGTCTACCTCCGGGCTTCTAATCAAGTCATCAATGAATCAAAATCAAAAGTGGTCTTCTTCAACCTTGATCAAAGGTCACAAGAGAGAGTTATGGAGATCCTGGGTTTCACTAGGACCTCCCTTCCTGTTGTTTATTTGGGGGTTCCTCTGCATTGCAAAAAACTGAAAGCTGATTTCTGGAAGGACCTGCTGGATGGCATCAAAGAGAGAATGAATCACTGGTCTCATAGATGGTTAAGCTATGGGGGCCGACTAACTTTCCTGAAGTCTGTTATTCAGGCCATGCCTATTTACAAATTCTCTATTCTGGCCGCCCCTCCTTCAATCTGGAAAGAGTTGGACAAAGCGGCTAGAAGTTTTCTCTGGGAAGGTGCCAATGGAGAGAGGAAATGGGCCTTGGTTGGGTGGGATAAGGTCACCCAGCCCAAGGAAAAAGGTGGGCTGGGCTTAAGAAGCTCCAAGTTTAACAATCGGGCCCTGCTGGGAAACTGTATTGGAGGTGGATTTCCCAGCCTTCGTCCCTTTGCAGCAGAATCCTTTCCAGTAAATACTTGGGTCTTGTTCATCCCAACGACTTGGGCCGCTATCCTTTGGAAGGTAATGGTTCTCTTGTGTGGCAGGCGCTCAAGCTTGGATCTCGCATTATCAAAGATCAATTGTTCTGGAAAGTTGGGAGAGGGGAGAAGGCCCGGTTTTGGACTGACTCTTGGGATCAGCATCCTCCTATCCTTCCTTGTGTTTCCTGATTTGCATCCGTTAAAAATAGCTCTTGAAGATAAGGGTTGGATTAATATTGAGAGCTACTTCAATACCAGCCAATTGGGGGAGTATAAGGTTCAAAAGTTTAAGCGGCTGGGTGAATGGCCTATTCCAATCCCTCCGGAGCAGGCTCCAACTCTGGAAAAACTTTTGGCAGAAAGGTTTCTTACTGGGAGAGATGAGGAGGATGAGCTTGCCTGGGGCTTTGGGAACCTTGGGGTTTATTCTGTGAAGGAGGGCTATGCTTCGATCCTTCCTGAGCCCCCCCACACTCTTTTCCTGTTCATGAATGGAGGAAGATATGGCATCCCAAGGGCTGGCCGAAAGTGAACTTCTTTGCTTGGCAGCTGATGCATTATGGTATCTTGACCTTTGACAATCTCAGAATTAGAGGCATCATTGGCCCTTCCCAGTGTGTTTTGTGTTATAGGAATGAGGAAACTGTGGATCATCTTCTGTTTGATTGTCCTTTCACACAGCAGATTTGGCACCGTTGGTTCTCCCACTTTAAACTTCAGGCGCTTGGAGACTTGTCCCGGACCAATTTATGGGAAATTTGGAAGAGAGGTAGATTTATATCTAAAGCTCTTAAGTCTTGGTTGGGAGCTCGGTTTCCTTTTTATTTGGTGGCAGGTTTGGTTGGAAAGAAATGCTCGTATTTTTCGTGAAACCTTCTCTTCGGTGGATGGGATTTGGCAGGTCATCCGGAGCAAAGTTGTGGAAACCGTTGCCATCTATGCTGAGAAGGAAAATCAGCCGGCTTCTAAGCCTTTGATTGGGAGAGGTGCTGATCTTGAGAGACAGGTAAGAAGTTGTTGGAAACCTCCCCCAGAAGGCTGGGTCAAAATCAATACTGATGGAGCTGCAAAAGGTAATCCGGGTAATGCTGGTAGTGGGGTTATCTGCCGTGATCATGCTGGGACTGTGCTCTATTGGGAATTGCAAGGTCTGGGATATGCCACAAACAATGAAGCTGAGGCCTTTGCTATTAAATCTGCCTCCATCTGGGCCGTCAAACAAGGTCACAGAAAGATAATCATTGAGTCTGATTCCCAAATCCTGGTTGGTGCTCTTGATTGCTTGAGGAACTTTGCCTTAAAAGCTTGGAGGCTCCGGATTTTGGTTTCCCAAATTTTAGAGCTTTGGAAGGAAATTGAGGATGTGATTCCTGTTTATGCTAGTAGATCTCTCAATAAAGCGGCTGATTTCCTTGCTAAGATGGGTGTTGAGAGAGAGGTTGGGATTCATCTGCATAGCAATTTGTACGTGGAGGATGCCGAGATCAGACAAGGCCTTGAACAATTTCTGAAATAATGTGCAAAGTTTTTTTTGCTAAGGGTCCTTTTTGTCGCGATATCGCGACATGTTGTGTTGTCGCGGCCGTTGGTGAGTTCTTTGTCGCGATATCGCGACAGGTTGAGCCTCCGCTGCCTCTGGTTGGTTTCTGTCGCGATATCGCGACATGTCGCGTTATCGCGGGTCGCGATTCCGCGACATGTCGCGATATCGCGACATGTCGCGCTATCGCGTGTCGCGATTCCGCGTCTTGTCGCGATATCGCGACATGTCACGATATCGCGACATGGAACGGACATGCCGAACGCGAAGAAAGAAGAAAAAAAAAAGAGAAGGAAAAAAAGAAAACCAGAAATGTCGCGATTTCGCGACAGGTTGTGCCTTCCTGGCCTCTGGCGTATTTCTTGCGCGATATCGCGGCATGTTTGGCTCTTTTGAGACTGGTGGGTTTTTTGTCGCGATATCGCGACCCTTATGCGGCTTGAATGCTGTTTAGTGTTTCTGTCGCGCTCTCGCGACGCTTTCTGCGGTTGGCTGTCGAGGGCCCTTCCTGTCGCGATTTCGCGACATGTCGCGATTTCGCGACATGTCGCGTTATCGCGACTGTTGGTGCCGAAGTGGCCGTGACGGGTTTGCCTGTCGCGATTTCGTGACATGTCGCGTTTTCGCGACATGTCGCTTTTTCGTGTCGTCCGTTCTCTGTGCCTTGTGGCTGCTAGTGTTGCCTTTGTGCGCTTTCCTTGCTGTGTTGCTCGTGGCTCTGGCTCGGGATGTGTTCTCTCCCGCTTGTATCTGGTTTTTGTTTTAATACAAGTTTTCATTTTTTCAAAAAAAAAATATCCAAATAAATAAATCAAACTCTCAAAAATAACCCTTCAGAAATAATAATTGCCTACCCTTTTATCTCCCTCAAAACACTTAATAACCAAATTTAACTTAGGCAAAAATTAAATCTCACAAACTCTCAAAAAATATTTTTCAACCTTAGGAACATAAAAATATTTTTATTTTTCCTTAAAACTTAGCACATCCCCAAACTAAGCGACAAACCCAAAAAATAACAACACATACCTTTATCTCATCTGCCAAAAGACCTCGATGGTTTTTGACCTTGAAACCTCTTTGCCGAGCACCTTACCAAGGTGCTAGCCCACCACGTGGGCTAGGTGCTCCCGTGAGAAGGGGAAGGCACTAGCCTCCCTTTATTCCTTGTGCTAGGCATAGTTCGCAAAACACAAATCTTATACCATGTAAAAAACAAACCCCATGGGATTTGAACCTGCGTCCTTCTGCCAACAAACATCTAAACACTTGCAACCATCACCAACTACGCTATGTGGTGCATGTGCATAGTGGAAGAAGCCTTGATCCTCTTTGTACCTTTTAATTCTTTTGAATACTTTTCAAAATCATTGCTTTACTCTCTGCGCTCGTTTTCAAACTTAGGGACATTCAAAATTATGATCGCTTGGGGACTTAGGCAAAGGTTTTGCCTCCATATTTATATATAGTACCTTGATGTTGTAATACATCGGTGCTTCCCATAGAATTAATTATTCAATTTATAACTTTGCTTTATAACCCTTTTTAGGGTTTATTAAATTAATAAGAATTAATTTATAATAAAATTAAGATTAACTTATAATTAACTTAAGTAACATAAGAGTTAATTAAATTAATTAATAAATTAATTTATTATAAAATTATATTAATTAATTTTTAATTAATTTAAATCTCATTTTTAATATTATAATTAATTATTATAATATTATTTTCCTAGGCCTCTTCTTTGCCCTTTAGACCTCATCCGACTTCCTGGAACTGGGTCTTTATCAATCGAAGGCGGACTTATCCTTTTGCATTTATTGGAGAACCTGAACCTGATGCTGCCCACTGAAACTACCACCGACTGATGCTAAAAATTTGACATCAATGACCAATCACTCTTGACATCAATGACAACTCATCTACTCAAAATGTCCAAAAATCTCCCCCTTTTTCATTTATGGCAACCTAAATTCTTTTTACCAAAACTTGACCTTTTTCTTGTTCTGCTCCCCCTGACTCAATGCTCTCTCCTTAAACCAAATATCTTCCCATTACTCAAATCTCTTCCCTTTTGACATCAATGGCAAAGGGTCACCTTTGGAGCTCGGGGCTAAGAATGAGTCTCCTAGCTTAGACCCTCCCCCACCTCCTCTTGAGGTGGTTAATTTTGGGGTGGGAGTATTTCTACTCCCAGGAAGCACTGGTCTTTACCTTTTTCCTCTTTCCTTCTCATATGATCCTTCTGGTTCCTTTGACTGTTTCCATTCATGTCCATGTTCCTACTCCTATCCATATTCTTGTTCCTGTTTCTATTCTTTTTCATGTCCGTATTCCTATTCCTGTTCCTTCTCCTATTCATGTCCATATTCCTATTTCTATTCATGTTCCTATTCATGCTTGATTGTGGAATGTGTGCTCTACACCAATTTGATGTATGTCCATCATTATTGTACTTATAACACTTAATTTTATTATTCCTTTGAGGTGCAAATATCTTGGGATTTGTCCTGGTGAAGCCATATTTGTTCCTATCATGAACCCTACAATTCATTGCCTTGTGATCAAATTGATTACATGAGTAGCAATACCCAATGAAAAGCTACCTGTTTCTAAAGTTCCCATTTTCTTGTCTTTCATGTGTCCTGCATTGTGAATCCTTGTGCCCAAATTTATGACATGAGAAGCATAATCCATTGAAAAAACCTTGCCTTGACCCCATTGGTCTCTTAGTCTCTTCTACCCTATCCTGTTTTCTGTTCCATTTGTTCCTTATTTGTGCATTGTTCATTTTCTTGTTGAACTTTCTATTGTCCAACCTATCCTTAGAAGTCTCACTCTCTATTTTACTTACTTATTTTGATGCTTCTTCTTCTCTAGTGCTTGAGCTTGACTCTCCTTTTTTTTGCTTCCTGTTTCCCTTGTTCTTCTTCAAAACTAAGTCTTGTTTTGGTTACTGATGATATTTGTGCATTGATAATCCTGTCCAAAGTCTTTAATTTTTTCTCAAACTTGTGTAGCTTGTCCTTGGAGCTTTTTACTTCCATCCTTGTGAAACTATCTTATGTTATAATTTTTCACATTCTAGACCTTTTATCTTTAATTCTTTAGTCATACCTTCTTCCATTTTCCTTGCTTCTTCAACCTTAATTTTGAAGTTAGTAAGTTCTTTTAGAAACTTTGCTTTTGTTTTCTCATTTTCTTGAGCTTGAACGCTTAATCCTGAGTTCTCCCTTTTCAATTATTGAAGATCAACAATAATTCTTTCACATTCTAGATCTTTTACCTTTGACTATTCAACCATACCTTTTTCAACTTTCCTTACATTTTCAACCTTATCTTTCAAGTCAGAGAGATCTTGTAGAAGCTTTATCTTATATTTCTCATCCTCTTGTATTTGAGCATTTAATTCTAAGTTCTCCCTTTTTAACTCAACAAGTTCCTTAATAGTGACTTCCTCTTTTTTTCTTTCTAAATTTTTCTCTTTTCTTTGGTTTTCAATTTCTTCTATTGTCCAAAGTAGAGTTTCTTCTTCATACCTATTTTGACTATCCCTATTATCCTTTTCTAAACCATCCTCTAGAACTTTAATTCTAAAAGTATCATCTTCATCTTCACCGCTACTAAAACCATTGCAATAACCTACATCATGACCGAGTTGAACATAAACAAAACATTATTCACCTTCTCGTGAACAATGAGCTAAAAGGTGACCTGTATTCCTACATTTGGTACAAAAATTTATCAATCTGGTTATCTCTCCTCTGCTTGATTCATCTCTTGAATCTATTTCCATTCTTCCTCCCAAAAAAATAACATTGAATTCATCTTCCTTTTCTTTCATGACCATGTGTGTTCTTTTCTTCTTGTGTCTCATGGTTATGCTTTTGCATTTCTTTGCCATTTGTGTTCTTGTAAGATCTTCCTTCAAGTCGTTAAACCTTTTCTGAAGGAACTCGCTCTAATACCAATTGAAGAACACAAGCTTATACTGAGAGGGGGGGTGAACAATATAGGATCACTTTTTAATTTTCTTTCCAAAATAGTATTATGCAATATAATCAATGGAAATATCAATAGCAACAACCAAAGTAATGTACAAATCATCATACATAACAGAGACACCAATTTAACATGGTTCACCCAATGTGGGCTACTCCAAGGAGAAAATATTTCACTAAAATTTTCTTAATCAATAACTTGGGAATATTTTACCTATTACAATGTTTATGGACCTCTATCCAATGGAGACACCAATCCCCTAATCAAGTTTGTGGATATCTATCCATAGGATAACTCATTTCTCCTTAACTTTGGCTAGTGATTTTCTAGAAGAACTATTGTCCCCACTACTCTGGCTAATGTATCTCTATCCACTAAATACACATGTCCTAAATGCCCTGGCTAATGGATCTCTATCCACTAGATACTGTCATCTTATATACTCTATCACCTTCAAATATTTATCTCAAATATGTACTAAATATAGTTCTTTGGTCTAGCACAAATCTGCTCAATCTTTGTCTCTGGTCTGGCCCAAACCTATCCTCAAATATGCACCAAAATCTATCCTCAATCTCTATCCTCTGATTTACACTAAACACAGTCCTTTGGTCTAGAACAAATATGTCCTCAATATCTATCCTCAAGCCTTAACATAAAGATTGAATCAATCTCAAATCAACTCTGCTAGACCTGCCCCAAACCTTAACTCAAGGTTTGAACAAATCAATCAATCAAAACTGCTCACAAGTCTTCTCAAAGACCTATCTCAATTCTACCTTGTAAGATTCCATAAAATCTCACACTAATTTGTTCACAAGTCATCTCTAGAACTTGTCCAAATCTTCTCAACAAGTCCTCGCTAGAAATTGTCCAAATTTGCTCAATAAATCCTCACTAGAACTTATCCAATTCTGATCTCAATCTGTATTGTAAACTTCCACAAAAGCTCACATAAATCTGTTTACAAGTCTTCTCAAAGACTTGAATACACTCAAAAAAATTATGGCAATAAGAGCAGGAGTGACCCCAACAACCCTGGTGCCTTCAGGCGGGATTTCCCAAACCCTTGCGGGGGTTTTTGAGTTGGAGCAGGGAGAGATTCCCCCTGCGGATGAAGCCGCCAAGGCGGATGATCCCAAGGGCCCTGACCCTGATCCTGGCGGGCAGGGAAGTTTGAACTACGATCGATCATGGGAAAACTACAAGGGGTTTGTTCCCCCCTCCTTGGTAGCAACCCCCTTATGCAGCGTGGAGTCCCTCTTTCATACCTCGAGAAGGTAACGGGCACTCCAAATCCTAGCTCCTCTGGGACTACGACCTATCCCCCGCTAACCACGTCGGGTGAAAACTTGGTGATCCTAGAATCAGTCATGGCACCAAAACTATCCATGGAAACTCTCTCCCTTGTGGGGAAATTTGTCAGAGGGAGGCCTGACATGGAGTCCATAAGAAAATGGGTGGGGTTCAAATGGCGAACAACAGGGAGCTTCCAGTTGGTGGCCCTTTCCAGAGGGTTTTTTTGATCCAGCTGAATAACCAGAATGACTATGCCCGCATCCTCACTAGGGGGCCATGGTTTTATGGTAGGAAAAGCCTATTTCTCAGGAAATGGGGGGAATATTTTAACCCTCGTACTCAAGACATCAACTTCGCACCCATCTGGGTCCACCTCCCAGATATTCCCATCCAGTTCTATCATGAGGACATCCTTCATGGGATTGGGGGATACATTGGAGACCTTGTTGCCATTGACCCTGCAATGAAGGCTAGAACCCGCATGGCTCAAGCCAGAATCTACGTCAATGCCAACTTGGCCTCCCAGCTTCCCACTCGCATCAATCTCATCTATGGAACCTTCAAGTGGTGCCAAGCTATCGAGTACGAGAACAAGCTGATATTCTGCATCGAATGCCAATCCCAAGGACATCTCAAGTCTCAATGTCCATCTCTCAAATAGTAGAAGGAGGTGCAAAGCTCCAAGCTTCCCCCCAAAAATAAAGCACCCAAGTGGGATTCAACAATGAAAGACCCAAAGCCCCTATCGACATCAGATGGGAAAAGGAGTTCAAAGGGAAGCAGTTGGTTGTCCAGGCACCTCTCATCAACCATCCTTCTACAAAGTCAAGCCAGGTATGCTCCATGTTTGCTCTTCCCAATAGGTTTGAACCTTTATCTACTTCCATTGATGAAGTCCTTTTCCTTGAATCTGCCCCCTTCCTCCTCCTCCCTCCAATCCCCACCCCCTTCCCTCCCCTTCTAGATCCGGTCCATCCCTCCCCCTCCCTCTCGCACCATCATCCCCCACTAGATCCACCTCTGGATCCCTGGCTATTAACCCCTCCCTCCATGAGGTTGATCCCCCTCCTCCCTAGAGGTGCCCCTTTCCCCTCCTAGATCCTCTATCGAATCCTTGAAGGAAGTTGATAGCCCCTCCCACCTCAGAATGGACCTCAGCCCCATCATCACTAGAAGAAAAAAGGCCCAGTTGACACAGGAAGTGAGAAGAAAAGAGGTAGACCTACTATATCCAAACAAATAAAAAAGGACACCAAAAATCAAGTAGCCAATGGGGTGCAGTCAACCTTGTTCCCAGATCTGTTCAACCAGGCAAAGGATGAAAACAAAAATCCCAAACCTCCCCCCTACCGGGTAAGGGAGGGAAAAAACCCGCCAAAGTTTCTAGATGAAGATTCTCTCTTGGAATATCAGAGGTCTCAATAGTATGAGCAAACAGAGGTTAGCTCGAACCATCAGGAAGGACTTCAAACCTACCATCCTTATGTTGCAAGAAACAAAAATCGATGCATCCAGATCCAATAACATCTCCCAGTCAGTATGGAAGAATTGCCAATGGGCTTCCTCCCCTATCGAAGGTTCATCTGGAGGCCTCCTGTGCCTATGGGATCCAGACAAAGTTGAAGGTAGGGTTATCTCATCCTCTAACAGAATGTTGAACCTAGTGTTCTACTGCAAAGAAAACCAATTCACCTGGGTCTTATCCAACATTTACGCCCCAAATAATCCTCTAGAAAGATGCACGCTCTGGAGATCTCTATCTCACATGAAGGATGCTTTTTCCAACCTCCCTTGGATGTTAGCAGGGGATTTCAATTCCCCCCTCTTTCCCTCGGACAAGAAGGGCGACATTCCCACTCCCTCAAAAAGCATCCAAGATTTCCAGAACTTCGTCACAGAGAATGAACTCATGGACATTCAGATCAAAGGCTGCCAGTTCACCTAGAGCAACAAAAGAGCAGGTCCTGAGCACATTCAAGTCAAGCTTGACAGAATTTTCCTATCTCAGTAGGCTATTCCCATATTTGGAGACACCTCTCTCATCTCCCTTCCCAGAATAGGCTCCGACCACTGTCCCCTCCTTCTGAATCCAACAGAGCTCCATATTTCAAAACTCCCTTCAGATTTGAGAATATGTGGATCCAACACACTGATCTGAGGCAGCGGATCACTGAGTGGTGGGGGACCCCTTACTCTGGGACTGCTATTTCTTGGGTATCTCAAAAACTGAAGGCTATAAAGGAGAATCTCAAAATTTGGAACAAGGAAGTGTTTGGGAATATCTTTGAGAGCAAAGAACAGATTTTGGGCAACCTCAAAACCTTAGAACAACAAATTCAACATGACCAATGGACCCCTCAGCTAAGAGAAGAAGAGAGAAAGCTCTTGTCAGATTACCACAACGTCTTAGCCAAAGAAGAGACCTACTGGAGGCAAAAATCTTGTGCCCTATGGCTGAAATATGGGGATGCAAACACGAAGTTCTTCCATGCTTCTACTATACGAAATCATAGTACAAACAAGATCAAGGAGCTCACTCTTTTCGATGGCATAGTCTCATGAGATATTTTCAAAATTAGAGATGAAGCAGCTTCCTACTTCAGTGACATGATGGGAACCAATCCCCCTGAACATCCTGAAGCCCAAGAGGCTCTCCTACAGAACATTCCCCCCTGGTCACCCCCATGATGAACTCCTCCCTCATCCAACCCCTCAACAATAAAGAAATCAAATTTGCTCTATTCTCCATGCAAGCTGACAAGGCCCCTAGGCCAGATGGATTTCCCCCGCTTCTTTCAAACTTTTTGGGATATCCTAGAGGAAGATATCTGCAATGCCATCATAGAACTCCAACAAACCAAAACCATTCCTAGAGGGATAAACTCCACTTTCATTGCCCTGGTCCCCAAAACCCCTCAATGCAGATCTATGATGGACTTTAGACCGATCAACTTATGCAACATCATCTACAAGATTCTAACCAAATATTTGGCTTTAAGGCTCAAGAGGATCCTTCCGATGATCATAGATCCCTATCAAGGAAGTTCAGTGGAAGGCAGATCCATCACCGATAACATCATCTCTCTCCATGAAATGCTCCACTCAACTCTGTGCAACAAGAAGGCGGCCATGTTCTTGAAGCTGGACATATCCAAAGCTTTTGATAGGGTAAACAGAGATTTCCTCCTAAAATTCCTTTCCAGGTTTGGGTTTCACAAAGAATGGATCGACCTCATCAAAGGCTGCATTACTTCCCCGTGGTTCTCGGTGTTAGTGAATGGTTCTGCTATAGGTTTTTTCCCTAGCTCTAGAGGCATTAGACAGGGAGATCCCCTATCCCCCTTCCTCTTCATCATTCTTGTTGAATCCCTTGGGAGAACCTTCAAATATGCCTATGCTTCAGGGAAAGTCTTCGGGATCAAAGCCTCTTCTAGCTCTCCTCCCCTATCCCATCAGCAGTTTGTGGATGATACTATCATTGCGACCTTGGCCTCTGTCCTCCAAGCTAAGTCCATCAAGCACACCCTTGACATCTATGCTTCTGCAGCAGGGCAAGAGATCAACTACCTCAAGAGCAAATGCTATTTCCTCAATACCCTAGGCAGCCGACAATGTAAGATTACTCGTATCCTTCAATGTTGTATTGTTGATCTCCCCACTTCTTACTTGGGCCTTCCCCTATTTACCAAAATCTCGAAAGCATCCATGTGGGACAATGTCATTGAAAGGATCAGATGCAAACTCGTAGGGTGGAAGGGTTCTCTCCTATCTCAGGAAGCCAAAGCAACTCTCACCATGTCAGTCCTCCAAAGCATCCCTGTCTATTTCATGTCGATGTTCAAAGCTCCAACTGCGGTTCACTCCAAGATTGAACAGATTCAAAAGAATTTTCTATGGTCCGGGCCAGAGGAAAAGAAGAAGTTCCACTTAGTAAGCTGGGAAAAACTTTGCCAACCCAAATCCCAAGGAGGGCTTGGCCTCAGAAGATCTATCGATATGAACCTCGCCCTCCTTGCTAAGCAAGCTTGGAAAATCTTTACAAACTACAAGGCAGAGTGGGTTTCTATCATCCAAGCCAAATACCTCCGACAACTGTCCCTGGTAGAGGACAATGTCCCCTCTATTGGATCTACTTTCTGGAGGGCTGTGATTCAGGCTAAATCCCTCATTGTCAAAGGTATCCGATGGCAGCTAGGCAATGGGTCTAAGATCAGCTTTTGGGATGATATTTGGTTAAAAGATAAACCCCTTGTGGGAATCCCTGAGCTCTCCATTCTCAAACCTATCCTGGAAAGAAGGTGGGGCGTCAAAGTGGTGGACTACATTGATAACCAAGGCAAATGGAAAACCATTCCCCCTACCAGTGAAAATGGCCAAGTTCTCAGAGCTGGGAATCACTTATCCCGCCTTCTCAGAACCACTATCATCCCAACCACAACCACCCTGGACTACCCTATCTGGAAAGGGAATGACAGTGGGGAATTCTCCATCAGGTCAGCCTACTCTTTTCTTATCAAACCCCAAGTTTCCCCTATTCCCTTCAGCATGGTGTGGGTCAAGCATCTCATTCCCAAGATTGGCTTCTTCTCATGGATTGCCATCCAAAACAAAGCCCTCACTACCGACAATCTCATGAAAAGAGGCATCCCTATCCCGAACAGATGTCACCTTTGCCTTTCCAACTGGGAATCAGTCAACCACATTTTTGTGGACTATGATTTTACTAAAAAAGGCCTGAGCCACTTGCTGACCATTTTTCAAATCCAATGGGCCCCCTTGAATCCCTGGTGGACTTCTTCATTCAATGGCCTATCCCATTCAAAAATCCTAGGGTCTCCTTTCTTTGGAAAGTCTACCTCCATCATTTCCTTTGGAAAATCTAGCTAGAGAGAAACCATCAAATTTTTTCCACGTTGTCCAATGACCCAGTGTCCACTGCCTCCAAAGCTATTGCCTATGCCGCTAAAAATTCCCAACTTCTCTCATGCTCCATTCCCATCAGCAGCCTCAAAGTGAGCATCCTTCAATCTCTGAATATTCCCATCCCTCCCAACCTACCCCCTCCCATGCCCCACCCTAGAAAGAAGGCTCGTTGGAGACCCCCCAAAGGTTGGTTGAAGCTCAACTTTGATGGTACTTCCAAAGGGAATCCGAGTCTAGTAGGAGCGGGCGAGATTGTCAGAAACCACAGAGGCGAAGCTATCATAGCTTTCTCTGAGAACTTGGATCACCAGACTAACAACATGGCTGAAGCATGGGTGCTTTGGCGTAGCATGCACCTCCTCAAGGACCAAAGGATCAACCTCCAAGTCGAAGGGGATTCCCTCAACATCATCCGGTACATCAACAATGATAATATCCCACCATGGAACATCCGATCCCTGATACAAGAAACTAGATTTCTCATTGGTCAACAAAGATAGGTTGTAGCTGCCCACGTGTACCGTGAAGCCAACAGGCTTGCTGATGGTCTTGCCAACATGGGTACCACCCAACCATCTCTATCCATGTGGTGCAACTCTCTACCACCAAGCATCATCCACATAGCGGTCATGGATTGGCCAAGGTAGACCAACTACCTTTAATGTTTTCCATGCTAATCTATGATTTTTTCAATCAAGTTTTTGTAGGTCTCATGGTGTGCAATCCCTCGGGTGTCCTCTCCATGGTGTGCACCCCATTTCCTCCACATGATTGGCCATCTGCCTGACCCCCGTGGTGGCGATGTTCGATCTTGGGTGCTTATTTCAAACTTCATCGATTTCCAAAGAAAGATGCTCATTCCCGACCGTCAGCACCTTTTTGTTTTATTGCCAAATCTCCCGCTAAGCTTAGCTATCATTGAGTCCCTATGGTGTTTCATCTCCACCCATGTGGTCTTTGTTTCATGGACCCTCATCAATCCCCAGTCACCCTCCCTTTCCACCACCTTTCCACCTATCATCATCTCGTGGCCAACGACATGACCGACGTCTCACCTCATGCCTATTTAAGCACAAGTTGAGCCACCACCCAGACCTACATCCTTCATCTCCACCACCCCAACCTATGCCCTAATTCCCTTGCCACCTTCCATCTGCCCCTTTCCTCCACCACCATGGCCTTCCTCGAACCCAACAGTCTACAACTCGATACTCTGTCAGCCTCCTATCTGCAAGGATGTGGCCTTATCCCTTTCCTATCAAAATTCAAGGGTGTTGAGGCCGATATCACAATGGATTTCGTCAGGACCTGGTCGAATGGCCATGTTACTATTAGACACATCCATTTCAAAGTAACCCCTGAGCTTCTTGCCGAGGTGTCTGGCCTTTCTCTCTCGGGTCGCCTGGTCCGGTGTGACAAACACAACTGGGACCAGGAGCTCGAGGGATTCCCGAATTACCAAGAATTCAAGTGGATTGGAGTTGCCTTGGATCGAGAATCCCTTCCCACCCCATGGCCCATCGTCACCATCCCCCTGCTTCAGTATTTGTCTTGTGATGATCCGTCCAAGCCACTCTCTAGCTTCCACCTTGCCCTGGTGAACCATTTTTGGGGATTTCGGCCCATGAACATCCCTGCTTTCCTCCATCGGTCCATTAGGCTCTCTGTGGTCAGCGCTCGCAAGAAACACTCGGCTCCCATTCACCAAGGGCTGTTGGCTATTATTTTCCACCATGTCGCCACCTCCACCCCGCCACCCATTCCGGCCAACCCCATTCAATCCAACCCCCCCTCTCTCCCGCTCGTAGTCCTGCCCATTCCCTGTCCAGCGAGCCTCTAGTCAGTGAGGAAACCCCTAAAGCTTACACTCCCATATCCAAGAAGGGGACCCCGTCTGCTGCTACTCCCTCCAAGCCCATTGATGCGAGTGGCAACAAACCGATGTCTGCTAAGCGCAAAGCCAAGGTCGAAGATAACTCTGCCCAGGTTCGGAGGTCGTCCAGAGTGAAGAAGGTGAAGGCAGAGTCAAGCCAGAATTCCCCTATCCATGTTTTCGAGGACATCAGTGGGAATTCGATCCCTGGCTCTGAGATTTCTAACAAGATTTCTAGGATGTTCATCAAGAGCTTTATTGTCGCTTTCGAGAGTGTCGGTACAACCATGAAATAGTACCTCCAATAGAACACCCCCAACACCAAGGAGGACTCTCTGGAGGTCGAGCCCCTGTAAGCCTGCTTCTGCATCTTTGGTTTATCTGGTTTTTGGTTTATGTGATGGTATGGGTTTGGGTTTATGTGATGGTCTAGGTTTCTCTTTGTCTGGTTTCTGGTTTCGAAGATAGCCCTGCGTGGCTTATGGATTTTCTATCTGTCGATGTTTAGTCTCCGTAATGGCCCGCCCCTGCGTGGGCATTTTTGCTCGTGGGATAGTACCACCCTCCCCTGCGTGGGAAATTTTGATTTCGTCCTCCCCTGCGTGGGAATGATAGTCGCAATGATATCCACCCTCCTCGGTATGGGATTTTCCAGTAGTATGCTCTCTTTTTCTGTCAAGATCTTATGTAAATCTGGGATTGGGACCCAACCAAAACCCACTTAATAGAACCACCAATTACCAAAAAAAAGTCTTCCCAAAGAATTGCCTTAAATTTGCTCAAAAATTCCTCACTTGAACTTGTCCAATCTCATAGAAACATAAATATAATTGTTAGAGACTCAATATACTTCACATTCATCACAATGCTCAATCATTTTCAATCACTCTTTTAGAAACATATAAAGAATTGTTAGAGACTCAAGATGCTTCACATTCACCTCAATGCTCAATCACTTTCAATCACTATTTTAGAAACATATAGAGAATTTTTAGAGACTCAATATGCTTCACACTCATAAAATCTCAATCACTTTCAATCTCTCTTTTATCACAGAAATATATAGAGAATTGTTAGAGACTCAATATGTTTCACACTCATCAACACTCACCTCTTTTAAAATCAATTCAGAATATAGAATAATTTGTTTCATAGAACTTGAACCATAACTTTAACACATCCACTTTACTAGGATCAACCAATCACTCAATGATATAAACCTTACTCACAAACCCTAGTACAAGCATATAAACACTCACTCAATTGTTTCCAACAATGCTTATCAAACAATCTCACATAACAATCATACTCATGTTATTTTCACAAACCCTAGTCCAAGATAGTTCTCAACTTCACATAACAATGATACTTATTTTCTTTGTAAACCCTAGTTCAAATTCTTCACTTAACTAATAACTTCAACAAAAATGCTTATAAAACAAGGTTTTATCAACAACTCTTTATTCCATAAAACCTTGAAGCATTAATTCAAGCCACACTCAACAATATTTACCAAACAATCCTTTTCACTCCAACTTTGCATTCACAATATTCAACAATCACTCACTTAGGAAGATGTGCCCATATATTTTGTTTGATGTAGAAGTACCCTTAGAAAAACTAGTTTCAATCACAATTTTCTTCTTTGCCAATTTCAAAAGTTAGATGACAAATATCACACTAACTCTCTTTCAAAATATTTTTCAAACACAAAATAATCAATCCAGAATACACCTTATTACTCCTTGAAATTAGAAATCATCAAATCACTCATGAAAATAATCACTCAAAAATCTCTTTATAATATCCAAATTAATAAATCAAACTCTAAAAAATAACCCTTCAGAAATAATAATTGCCTACCCTTTTATCTCCCTCAAAGCACTTAATAACCAAATTTAACTTAGGCAAAAATTAAATCTCACAAACCCTCAAAAATTATTTTTCAACCTTAGGCACATAAAAATATTTTTATTTTTCCTTTAAACTTAGCACATCCCCAAACTAAATGACAAACCCAATAAATAACAACACATACCTTTGTCTTATCTGCCAAAAGGCCTCGATGGGTTTTGATCCCGAAACCTCTCCATCGAGCGCCTTACCAAGGCGCTAGCCCACCATGTGGGCTAGGTGCTCCCACAAGAAGTGGAAGGTGCTAGTCTGCATTTCTTCCTCATGCTAGGCACCGTTCATAAAATGCAAACCTTCTACCATGCAAAACATGAACCCCACAAGATTTGAACCTGTGTCCTTCTACCAATGAATGTCTAAACACTTGTCATCGTCACCAGTTGTACTATACAGTGCATGTGTATAGTGGAAGGAGCCTTGCTCCTCTTTGTATCTTTTAATTTTGTCGAAGACTTTTAAAAATTGCTACTTTACTCTCTGCGCTTGTTTTCAAACTTAGGGGCATTCAAAATTATGATCGCTTAGGGACTTAGGCAAAGGTTTTGCCTCCATATTTATACATAGTGCCTTGATGTTGTAATACATCGACACTTCCCATAGAATTAATAATTTGATTTATAACTTTGCTTTATAACCCTTTTTAGGGTTTATTAAATTAATAAAAATTAATTTATAATTAAATTAAGATTAACTTATAATTAACTTAAGTAACATAAGAGTTAATTAAATTAATTAATAAATTAAATATATAATAAAATTATATTGATTAATTTAAATCTCCTTTTTAATATTATAATTAATTATTATAATATTATTTATGTGGGCCTCTTCTTTGCCCATTAGACCTCATCTGACTTCCTAGAACTGAGTCTTTATCAATCGAAGTCGGACTTATCCTTTTGGATTTATCGGAGAACCTGAACCTAATGCTACCCACTGAAACTACCACTGACTAATGCTGAAAACTTGAAATCAATGACCACTCACTCTTGACATCAATGACAACTCATCTACTCAAATGTCCAACAATTATGGCATCTAAAAGTGATCTAGAAATAGATTTGGGCCTACAAGAAGTCATGGTAGGGTTTATGCATGGGACGGGGATGGCTGAAATATTAAAAATTGGGAGGTTTGAGTGCTATGGTTAATCAAAGTTTCATCAGGGCTTCTCTAGGCTATCCATCCTCATGCTCCACAAATAAGGAGAGGTTCAATTTATAAACTTTTTCTAGGAGAGGGGATAAGGAGGTGGCTCAACCAGTTAATTGTTGTAACTAGAAGCTATTTCATTGCATTGTTCTTATCAAGGGAAGTGCATGTGGATAAGATTGCATCGTAATTATCACCCATTATGGATTATGTGTGCAAATTTGTGGTGAGTGCACACTTTGGATTTTTCATCCAATGTGTATGCTCAGTTAAGTGGATGTGCATGTTTGATTTTATTTTTATTTATTATTTTTTTAATCTAAAACCCCTTGCAGGGCTGCCTTGGTCTGAAAGACCACGAACAAGGGGTTCTACACCATCAAAGTCACCCGGGAGTCGCACTCAACCCTGCCCGCACCAACATTATCAATTGGATTTTGGATACCCAATTCAACTTTTTGGTAGGGTGGAGATTTGAACCTAGGACCTCCCTTGGAGGATTGCCCTCTCCTTTCCAAATCACCTACAACACCTGGGTGATTTTATTTTTATATTAAAATTAAATATATTTATTTAATTTAAATATGTATGCATAACTTGTTAACTAGTTGATTGTGTACATATTGTGCATGTTTAGTTAACTGAATGTATGATTATCCTTCCTTTGTGGATTAGAGGTGGAACTACCAGTAACTTTAGTTCTCTTTCGGATGAAGGTTTTCTCTTGCACGTGATCAATATGGATGATGGGAAGTGGAACTAAAAGTGTTGCGGATGACGTGGATGAGTGATTATGAGGGTCAATGCATCCATAGAGAGGGGTTATGAATTGTGCAACCTAAGCACTAATTAATTAATTATTTAATAAATAAATTAATACTTAGGTGATGAATGCTTATTATTTAATATTAATTAGTTTTAATTAATATTAAATGTATTAATTAATCATGATTAATTAATTAATATTTTAATGTGCTAGTTTTAGGTTTCTACACTAAGATCATGGCAAGACTTTATTCTTGGGGAAAAAAAATCACCACCTGATACATGAATTGCAAGTTAGAATATTTTAGCCAATATTGTAATTTGTTTGAAATGGCAGGTCTGAAATTTTCCATAATTTTATCTTCATTTTTTTTTAAATATTTTCCCCATTTCTAGGCATCCAAGATAAATGCTTAGATATAAGTTCCATGGCTCTTTCAATATTTCTTCAAATTAGAGATTTAATCCCAGTGTAAATGCTGAGAACTTTACCATTTTGGATTTTGTAGTATACTTATGAATCAAAAGGTTAGACCACCAACAATATTTGGTTGTAACCATATCCCAAACATGTTTTACTGCTAGATCCTTTTGATGATCAAAGATACATCTAATACCAATTCCTCCTTCCAACTTACTTTTGATAATACAATCCCACTTAACTGAGTGATACTTTCTTTTACTATCCTGTTTGCTACCATCCCACATGAATTTTTTGAGAAGTTCCATTTTTTCATGATGCCAACACGAGCATATAAAATAGTCATTTGGTAAATAGGAATGGTATTTATTATATATTTTATAATAATAATCCTTGCCAAAGAGGTTAACTAACAATCCACCCAATCATTGAGCCTATTTTTTATTTTTTCAATATTTTTTTCCATATCATCAAACTAGGTTTGGTGAAAGAAATTGGAATGCCCAAATAGGTAAAAGTAGAGTCCATACTCACTTTGAAGCCAATAATTCTAGAAATATCAACAATGTCATTTTGAGAGTGGTTGGAGAGGTAGATAATTGACATAGAGTTATTAATTTTACTGCTCATGGCCTCTGAGAAAACCTTGAGAGATTTTACAAATTTACAAGCAACTTGAGGAGAGGCACATCCAAGAAACAACATATCATCCAAAAATTGAGAATGCTTGAGCTCTTTACTACCATTATAATTTAGGATACCTAAAAATAATATTTGCACTCTTAGTTGTTCAAGATTCCTACCAAGAAGTTCAATAGTTAAAATGTACAAGAAGGGAGATATAGGACAACCCTAACTTAGGCCACGAGAGAGCTTGAAGAAAGGTGTGGGGCTTATAATAACAAGGGAGGAAATCCATAAGTTACTTAGGCAATATTTTATCCATTCAACCATTTCCTCCTTGAATACCATTTTGTACAAAGTTTCAAATATTTCCTAGTGACTGAGTCTATCAAATGCATTTGTCATATCTAGTTTTATGACCATTATATTTTTATTTCCTTGCTTACAAGAGTGGATGACTTTTGTGTGAGGATGATTACTTCATAAATATTATGGTGAGGAACAAAGCTCATTTGTTCTTCTGAGATCATAAGTGGGATAATTTTTCCCATTCTCCTTGCTATTAACTTTGTAATAATTTTATAAGAAGTATTACAAAGAAAAATTGGTCTAAATATTTCCAATCTTTCAGCTTGAGCTTCCTTGGGAACTAAAGCCAAGAAGGAAGAATTGATCCCACCATGAAGTTTTTTCTTCTTTTTGGAGTCTTCAATCATAAGGAGAAGGTCATCCTTTATTAATTCCTAAAAGTCTTGGTAGAAATTAATATTAAAATCATCTGACCCTAGAGCTTTGTCACACTTCATGCTAAAAATCACTTGACGAATTTCCTACATCATATCTGAAATACACTTTTCATTTTGCTCTTGAGATACCAAGGAGGGAATGTTTGAAAGAAGTTTGTGTATCTGGGTAGATCTATCCTGAATTTATTCCTTGAAAAGAAGCTAAAAATGATCAAAGACACTAAGTTTTATATCCTACACAAAATCTAAAACCTGCCCATTTGAAGAGACTAGTTTGGAAATTGAATTATAATTTCTAATTTGGAGATATTTCCTCTAGAAAGTACTTAGTGTTCCTATCACCCTCTGAGAGCCAATTCATTCTAAATTTTAATCTCCAAGAAGCTTCTTCAAAATTTAAATAATTTAAAAGAGAAGAGGAACATTTATGTTGTTGCTTGATAAGATCCTCTATAGGGCCCTCAATCTCAATCCTTTCTTGAAGTTCCTCTAATTGCTATTTTATAACTGCTAATTTTTTAATTTTATTATTTTTAATAATCCAGTTTTTGATACCAGAATGAACACTCTATATTTTGTTAACCCATTATTTCTTTTGGAAATGAGAGGATGCTAAATTATACTAATAATTATTAACCATCTAAACAAACCTAGGTTGACTAAGCCAAAGTGAAGAGTATTTGAATATAATGGGACCCCAATCGGTTCTCTATTTTAAGCAAAGGCTAATGGGCTTATGATTAGAGATGGGGTTAGGAAGAATTAATGAGTGGGCCAAAGGAAATCTTCCAAAAATTCACTAAAAATAAAAAAATCTATCCAATCTAGTTGCAATATTATCTAAACCAACATGGCTATTTGCCCAAGTGAATTTACCTTTATTGGGCTTGAGATCTTCTACGTAAAAAGACTCATTATATCTTTCACATCTTCTCTATCTCTATATTTGATAGGAATCCAACCCCTTTTCTCATTTTGATTCAAAACCAGATTTAGATCCCCCCTAAGAATCCAATTTTTGGGCCTTGAGAAACAAGCATTTTCTTTGATAGAGCTCCAATAATTTTTCTTATCCATAGGGTGGTTGGGAGAGTAAACATTGGTAACAGAGACCAAAATATTAGAGGGCAAATGAATTAAGGAGTTTCTAATCCAATTATCATGTAGGAAATAATCCTTAAGGTGAAAATAAACAAACCAACAAGTGATGATACCCCCTAAAGCACCTCTAGAAGAAGATGCCAGGCATTCACAATTTGGCCAAATTTTATTGAAAATAGATTTAGCAGTATTACTATCTAACTTAGTTTCTTGAATAAGCAAAATATCAGGTTTCTCAATCTTCAAAAAGTCTTTTAAGCATATTCTTTTATTTTTATCCCCTAGACCTTTGATATTCCAAGAGAGAAATTTCATTGCTTACCTTTTTTGGGTTTGGATTTTATGGCCAAATCCAATGTTGCTTTCTTGCCGACTACAATAATTTTAGTTATTTTCTTGGCTTTAACCTTAATATTTTTCTTTTTGTATTTTCTTGTTTGATCTTTTTGAATGGGAGAAGGAAGTATCTCCTGTTCTTCTCATTCCTTTTCTTCTTCTTGAAGTGGAATGTTCCTCTCTGTAGGTTGATAAAATGGGGGAAACCTAATCCCTTTATCCTGTTCCTGCACTGCTTCCTCCTCTACTATAATATTTGGTTTATCTATGACCCCAATACCTTTATCTTGTTCTTACAATACTTTTCCTAGGCCTCATAGCTTCTTTGAAATTGAATGGTGTCCAAGTACATGTTTAAAATCGTGAGGACACTCTTTATTAGATGCAATAGGAAAAGGAAATTGATAACACACCTAGATCATGGTAGGTTATTATGAAGGTTTAGTAGAATAAAATAGAGGCGTAGGTACTCAAAGCATCATAATAGTAAAATTCAACAATCTTATGCATCTTTAAAGATGCCAACATAATTTAGATAAAACCACATAAGTGGGAGGTAAGGATAAGATGCTAATGAATGCATCAAGTGAGCCTAATGTAAATTAGGGAGGCTATGCCCATTTTAAGCATAAAAATAATGCCAAGGCCTTGGAGAACATATAATTGGTGGTGAAAGGAATCATTATATAACAAATCTATAAAATATGAGACTCATCTATGTGGACTTATGAATAATTTTATTGAGAATATGAAGTCACAAGAAGTCAAAGTGGATGGTGTTGAGGTGTATGTGTTCATGAAATAATAAGAGTACATAATGATTTTACAAAGAGGATACATAGAGATTGTTTAAAATGCTGGTTGGAAAAGGGCCCACTCAATCTAGTGTTGAGGAGGGAGACGTCTTTAACTTGTACTAGAACAAAAAAATAAACTCCTCCTTTGGGAAGTCACCATTGGAGGTCATGTTTACAAACATGAGGTATAATAAGCCCTCCTCTTAGGGATTTTAACCTCCATAAATTTGAGATTCAATGGAGGTTTTTATTTTTTTAGCTATGGAGTATGTAGGAGGTGATTGAAGGAGGGCCTAAATCAAATCTAAGCTAACAACATTATACAAGAGGTAAATAAAATAGAGAAGAAAATTGAGATGTTTATTTTTTAATATATGATTGACATGATGAATCCATAGGGGTTGTGACAAGAGCAACATGACATAATAAGAATCTAATAATATGCATAGATGATGTGCTTAAGACTATGCAAAATGGTCATAACCCCTTTATTAATTTTAATTATAATAGACATAATTATTTAGCTTGGGTGCCTATCTTGTATGTAGGATTGACCCTTAAGTACTAGGGTTAGAATTAGTTAGTTGGAGCATCTATTTTGAGACTCTTGGGTGACCCTAAAAAACTATTATATATTGCATTATAAGGAAGAGGATTCATATCTTGAATGGTATTTTAAATTGAGTGTTGCTCTAAAGTAGGCTGACCCCTGGAGACTACCAATTATGCATTATAATCAATTTGAGAACATAAATAAAAATCTCTATATTTTGTTTAATTTCACAATTATTTCCTTGCATGTTATCTTCTTTTACTTTTTAGCTTATATGTTTGCAAGTAGAATCATATAAAGATGTACCAAAAGGTGAATTATATATTCTTTTGAAATATGACAAGTAGAAACATATATAGATGTGTCAAAGGATGAATCGTATCCCTAGTGTATCTATTGTTAGTGATTTTTTCTAAGGTCCTTGGCATAGCATTTAATAATATGCCAAACAAAATCCTATTTTTTAATAACATTGCCTATAGAGTTGTTTATGACAATAAAAAAATAATCTCATTTTATATCTATAATCTTTCATAGATAACTTAAGATCATTTTTATAATTATTTTTAAAAATCTACTAATCAAAGAATCTAGCATGATCGGTATTCTTTTTAACATAAAATTAATCTTCAATGTCAGTAATTTTACACAAATGCAACTTATAAGGTAAGGACTATTTCATTCATTAAGAAATTTTTAGTCAATAAGATGATGGAACTATAAATATTATTTTAAAATTTAAAATAATCACCCAAAGTAGATAAAGAAAGAAAGTGTGAAAGCTAAAATAGAGGGAAGATTTTCTATTTTGAACTTGGAGTTATTCAACATAATTTAAGTTTTGTTCAAGTCTTGGTATATTTTAATGTACAAATAAAATAAAAATAAATTATAATATATACACTATATGTGTATGAGAGAGAAACTGTATGCATATGTTTTTTTTGCTTTAATAAGTTTTAAATTGATATTTTTTAGCTTTAAGATATTTTATTTATTTTTATACAATTTACTTTATAGTGAAATTAGAATATACATTTTTAATTAGTTATATGGGATTGAAATGGGTCCCACCCATATTACATCATCACCACATAGTGGTATTACAACAAAGCTTCGATATTATCCATGTATCGCTTGGCAATATTTGAACCTTGGTCTCCTTCTTGAATGTTGAGGAATCTAACCAATTGAGCTAATGCCACTTGATAAAATTATAACAATTCATTTGATTTGTAATAGTTTTTATTCTTTAAAATATGTTATATATGGCCTCTATTGGGAGCCACTCCCATCAAAATAATAAAATATTACATTTGATGTCAAGCCAATTAAACCATATTTAACTTACCATTTTATCAAAGATATTCTTCATTTTCTATTTCTATCAAATGTATTTTTCATCCTCCTTAGACCATTATGTTTTTGTTGTCATCTCCTTCACATCATTTTAATTAAAAAATAAATCTCACTTGACCAATTGCTTTATAAAATCTAAATTTCACAATGAAAAAGATTAACATTGGCATTGGATAAATTATCTACTACTTAATTTCCTTCTATATAAACATTCTCACACTTCTAAAATATTTCTATTTTAATACAATCGCCAAATCCATTTTTTTGATAGTATAAATCATAATTTGTGAATACCCCTTAGTTGAAATATATTTTCATCATTTTTCAGTTACAATTTTGATCTATATAAGAAGTGCCCTAGACTTTGCATAGTTAGTAGTTGAAGTTCCATGTTATTGGGAGTAATCAAGGAGAAATTTACCTTCATTGTTTTGAAAAACACCACCTCCACAATTTTTTTCTAGACTTTATTTAAAAGCACTATCAATTTTTTTGTTAATAAATCCAATCTAAATACATTTCTATTTTACCATAGATCCAAGCAAACCAAGTAAATCCTTTTTGTTAACTCCATTGTTTTAGATGGCCATTCCATGTATATTCAAATCTTGTAACCAAGAGGCTAGCATATCTTTTTTGCAGTTGAAATTTCGCATGATGAGCATCATGTCTATAAACATTCTACAAGAGAGACAATAATATGGTTCTAAACTTGAGCATGATTTTGAGATTTATTTAAAAAAAATCTATTATTCCTTTCAAGTCATAAATTCCAATAAATAATAATAGGAGAAATCCTACACATAATACATAATCCTTTAGATTTTAAATAATGAATCCAATATTTCATCGACCCTTTCAATGTTTATGGAGCTACCCAACATATTATCATATTTTTAAGAAGGCAACCCCAAATGGCATAATCAAAAGGACAATGAAGAAGTAAATTGTTTATCATTTCTAGATCCTTCTCACAGAAGGCACACCTAAAAGGCATATGATATCCATTTCTTTGGAGACTCTCTCCTATAATAATATTGCTTTGGACTATGAGCCAAAGGAATGTTGATGCCTTAAGGAGAGCTTCCAATAATCAAACATTATTCCAAAGGAAATATTTGAGATTCAAAAATTTATATTATTCTAAATCCTCATATCCCAACTTTCTTCCAAAATAAATCATTGGGTAGAAAATTCTAATTGCACTAAATTCTCATATCCAACTTGACTAAGTGTCCACTATATTTTGATATATTGTAAACCAACACATTATTTTCTAAAAAAATAACAAATAAAACTCTTGAAGTATATTTTATAGTTCATTTGCTATTTGTTTGAGTTCCTCTTTTTCATAAAAAAAATATTAATAAAAATCCATGACCTAGAGTTGTTACTCAAATTAATATAATATTTGAACATTGAAACTTTATAATCTAGACATACCCAAGTCAATGGTTTTCATATTGAATTATAAATAAAAGGAAAATATTCAACCAAGCATCATGCCAAAAATGTATAGAATCCTCCTCATTGAACGGCCATCTAATCTATTTCTTGATCAATTGAAAACTATATGATATAAAGTTCCATGTTGATGATTCATTGGTTATATTTCATTTCATGAATAATTTCATTGCATCAAAAGAAGCTATATATTTTTGAAGTAAAATTTTCACCCAACTCTTTCCTTGATATTTGAATAATCTCCATCCAAGGTTTTCTCCTATTGTCAAACTCATAAATTTACAATTCCTCAAGCCTATCCATCCAATATTTTTTCCTTTGAAAACCCTATCCCACCTAAACTTTTCTTAACATATTTTTCCAAAGAAAATCTCTTTGATTTTTATCAAATAAAGAAGCTATACCTTTTGCTAATCTTGAAAGTGACATCAATATATAAGGATGGATTGTAATGTGGTTTTTATGAATTGCTACCAACTATCCATAGTTAGAACCTACTTTTCCAACATACCAAACAAGATTTAATTCTATCTAAAATTGAGTCCCAAAAATCCTTCTTTCCTTTATGAGAGGAAGGAATACCAAAGTATATTGAAGGAAATTATTTAATTTTAGACCCTAAAATTGTTATAAAATCATGTAAATAGTTATGGGTAGTTGTAAGTTAGTTATAAATAGAGACCTCTTCTTTTTTTGTTCTTGATTGTATATATATTATTATCATATCAATGCAAAGTTTATTGGAACCAATCTATGTTAATAATATATGGTATTTGAGCTTTGATGTTTTAGAGGTGAGACCAGTTTTATAGCATTGGAGACACTAAAATAAGTTCATTATTCTCTAGCAAATGTAGGGGTGAAATAAATAATCATATTTATACAAGGAGCAGGATGCCTTATTGTTTCAATGAATAAGAGAATGCTCGTGTTTTTATTTTTTCTTTATTTTTACTACAAGTTGAAGCTAAAAGACATAATATTTTAGTGGAACTCAATGTTCAAGACCATCCGACCAAAGCATGAGTTACCATCCAATTGTGAGACATGATGATGTGTGAGAATTGTTTTGAGTTACCATCCAACAAAATAAGTTTAGAGTGTGAGAAATTAAAAGAAAATAAGGCTTTTATATCATAGTGAGGACAATATATGATCAATAAACACATGAGAAGTCAAATAACATTAATATCCATTCATTAATTTGATTATAAAATTAAAAAGTGAATGAAAATATGGGCTAGAAGGGCCATGTCATAACTGCCACACACTTGGCAAATGAGGAGGGTGGTACCACTAATGGAGTGCATAAGGACTTGCCAATTTATTCCAACATCATGAATACAAAGCATAATGTGGATTTCACAAAGTGTAGCTCTAAATTCTCATGGCTTAAAAAATAAATACAATGAGGGCCCTATCCCCCTATTTATAGTAATGTTCACCCCTAAGTTACATGGGGTGAAAAATAATTATTCTAAGGAAAAGTAAATATTTGGAAGAAAATTTAGCAAAATTTTATACCTTCAAATGTTATATGCCTCCAATCATACCTCTAATAGGCTCAAAAATTTCCAAAATGACTTAGTGTGCCACTACATACCAAAAAGTCACTTTTTGAAATATTTGCCTCAAGATATATGCTTTATTTTACCTCTGCAACTCTGTAAGCTATTTTCTTGTTTCTCACAAGTGTTTTGTTTGAATTTTCAAGTATATAAATACCTTTTACTAAGTGAATCACTCCCCTAAGCCAATCGGTCCATTTTTGCAATTGAATTACTCGAGTCAACTCATCCATTTTTGTGATTGAATTACCCCTTCAAGCCAACCAGTCCAATTTTATGAGTAAAATGATCCTACAAGCCAATTTGTCCATTTGGAGACTAAACCAAATTTTTTTATTTTACAATGTTGTTATTGGGTTTGCAAAATCCATTTTCTATGGCTAATTCCTAAAATATGAGATTCTACATTTATGGTGATTTAGCAGGGTGTTATGCTTGATCCTTGGGCATTGAGTCTTCAAAATTGGAATCCCTATTATAAAATTATAAATTTATAGGTTAACTTTTTTTAGCTCTAGAATAATAGATTAAAATATGCCTACCAATTAGTGCATGAGGATGCACCTTGATAATTTACATTTTGTTTGAAACCAATTCCTTATACTAATCCTATGAGGGAATATTCCCTTGATCATATTCAATTTATAGTTCAATTATCTCCTTTGAAGCATTAGGTGATACTATTTATGAACATAACTACTTTGGATTTCCTTACAATTCCTTATTTAGTAGTTTTTATATATTATTTTTCAATTATTCAATTGTTATTCCAAGAGCATTATAAAAAGCTTGCATTATTGTAGTCTCCCTTGCATGTAGGATATGTCCTTTAATTACATGCTTACCAACTTCTTACCCAACCTACCCAAAAACTTCATTTGTTTTATTGGATGGGGAGTTCTTCAGTGTAATTTTCCTTGATTGGTAGATCCTATTCTACTTGCTTGATTGTCCTATAAGAGAAAGGTCTCACACTTATTGAGATATGTAGAGTGCATCTTAGCATAAAGGGGCTTGATTTGAGAAATATTGGGTGTAACTTAGTGCACTTGGTCCCAAAGGGACTTAGCTTGTATAATGATTAAGGTATAAAATTTTATATTCTATATTAAAAGTGCCTTTATGACATATCTCCCCTCTTCATTTCATTAGCCAAAATGGGTGGATCATAGGTGCAAAAAATGTTGAACCACTTTTTATTTATGTTGTATTTGTCAATCTACTTTCTTATTCCTTGCATGGTGCATGATGCTTACTCTCTATATTTCCTCTCAAAAGATACTTTTTCACTAGGTGAGGGAATGAATGATGGTTGTCAATGCCAAGATGTTCCTTCATAGTGTGAATTATATTGAAAAAATTGATACTATAGAGTATCATTGTATCTATGGTAACTAGTGGACCAATTGAGATAGTGATACAAGTTTTATGGTATAAGAACATGTGCTATAATGTGGAATGAGTGGTGACGAATGATGAGAGGGATTGGAATTATGACCCATGGGGTAACACAATAACACTTGTGATGTGGGGGACCAAAATATGGGTACAAGGTGGATGGAATAGTATGTGATAATATAAAATATGACAGTACAAATTGGAGCGAAGATGATGTATGAAATAATCCTACATTTTGAATAGGTAAACTTGTTGGTGACACTAAGTACTAGGATTCTGCTTACTTGAGGTGGAATGGGCACAATAGAAGCAATTAGGGGATTTAAAGAAGAAAGAGTAGAAGAAATAAGAGGGAAAGAGAAGATAAAGAGGGTATTAGAAGAGATGAGGGTGGAAATGAAGTAAATATGGTTGTGAAAATATGGTAGAAGAAATGTATACTTTTGAAATAGTGAGTTCCATTCATGCAAATTTTAATATTATTTATTTGTAAACCTTATTTTTTGAATCCCTTCTCTTTAGGGATATCTAACATTTATATTTATCCTTCATTTCCATGAGTCATTAAGGGTCTTATGTAATAAGTTATTTTTACGAGTCGTCATGTTGATAGTCATTTTTAATACTATACTATCAATAAGGTGTGTCTTAGATTCTACCTTGTCCATTGGGTTGTGGTTTAGAAGGAAGAAAACTCCTACTTACCCTAAAAAAATCTAAATATCAAAATTTTCCTTGTTGTCATTATATTTCTAGGATATCATCTCGTCTTATCAATTTTGTGGAAGAAACCACTAATATTAGAAATAACTTCAACCAATATTAGAGGAAAGAGATGTAAAAAAATGGTGACTTGAGTGTCTCTTGCAATATTTATGTCCAGGTGAGACTAGGATTTTCTCTTACTTTTTTTTTTTAAAGGGAAATGAGAAGAGTAAATTCATTGAAATAAATTTCTTTGAGAGAAAGTCAATCCCATGGACTGACTTAGGAAAATAGCTACTTGCCCTCATGCTACTAATATTCTAGCTGAGGATTTTCCAACACATATTTAAACATAATACATTGGATAGCATTAATGGTACATATGGGGGATTTTGCCAAGGGGTCTTCCCAAATTTAGAGCCTCATAGGGAAATTCTAGGAGATGGTATGTTTATTCATCAAAATAACTGAAGCTTGAGTTGGTATTTTATTATGGTAGATTAGAACAACCTTTTATCCTATCATTTCCTCTTGATCTATCTTTTAATGCAAAATATCTTGGAACTAATACCTCCCTTTACTTTTGAAGTGGTGGGAAGCATGGGTGGGCATTGGTATTTCTACAACTATGATAGCCTCTATACCTTTTACCTCATTATATGGTTGCATTTAATGGTGATTATCAATTTAGATTACCAACCTCATGCAAACACAAAAAATAACATCACTCAATAATGATGGTTCCTTTGATTTTTATCCCTAGATCAATTTAATGTCATACTCAAAGCATCAAATTTTGAAGTACAATTTTTACCTTAGTTATACTTCCCAAGATTATAGGAAAATGTCTTCTTTATAGGATCATGTCTTCTTTGTCACTTCGTGCAGCCCAATTATTTGGAATTACTTAAATAATCTTGGAAGTCATCGGTGAATATTTTTCCACTTGTTGAATAGAGTTAGTTTCTAGGATTTCATCATCACAAAGGAGTAATCCTTCACAAAAGGGGTCCTATAAGGTTTATATGCACCCTAAAAGCTTATATTTCTCCAAGACAAAATTCTATGTTTCATATTCTAGTTTTAATTTCTTTTTCTATTTTGTCTTCATCCTCTAGTATCTTATATCTTGGTTCCAAGATCTCCTCTACTCCCTCTATAGGATTATCTCTCCATAAATATAAATCACAAGTCTCATATTCTAGAAAAGCAAATATGTCACCACCCTTTGATAATTTTTGAGGATCACACATGGTGTCATATTATATAGAAAATAAATTTCAATAAACTTAGGTGCCTCAAGTGTTACACAAAATTTAATATCACATGGAACCTCAAAAACTTGATAGTCTTCTTCTAAATTTTTCTCACCAAGGAAGTAAAATATTTTCATGAAAGGTGATTTAGATGTTCATTCTTTGGATATTGTAGCATTTTATTCATATTCTATCCTAATTATTATTTTTTCCCTCTTGTATGCTTGAATTCATCATTTAATGGAGGCACTAATGCCTAATGATCTAATTGTATATTTTTCCTTCTTATCCCCATAGGTAGTATATCCTCAAAAGGGAAAAAACCCCCTTGTATTTTGGCTTGATTTATGCTTCCATTGTAGATTCTTATCCTCATAAGGAAAAAGTAAACACTTACCATTCTTCTATATAATTTGATTCTATATCTAAGCAAGAATCAATTGATTCATGACCTTATTCATTCTTTACTTCATTCTCTATGTTCTCCTATTTTTGTTTCTCCTATTGTCATCCTTTATGTTCAAAGGTTGTTTTCCCCTTCTAAGGACTATTACACCCTTCCTATTTTTAGCTTACTTATTAACTAATATCTCTTTAGAAGCTTTCCTCCTTATTTCTAGTTTCAACCCCTTGTTGATTAGTGCATATGGTTTCATCTTGGAACACTAAACCCTCATCTATTTCTATAGCACTAAAAATTTCTAAGATTATATAATTGATCTTGGGAAGGGTTGGAATTGATGATGGAGCCTCCAATTGTTGATACATGGTTAGATTAAATGTAGGGATCAATTGACCTATGATGATATCCTTCTAAATTTTAATTTGTTTATTATATTGAAAACTTTTGAGAATGTCTAATGGTACCCATGCATTTAGCTAGATCATGTCTATAATTACAAAGGAAGAAACATGCTAGTTCAAACTTTGTGTTGGTGTTAATAATATTATTGTGAGTTTGATTTACTCCTTTATTAGAAACTTCCTGATGCACCTAATATTTTGTTAAGTATCGAGTCTTTTGGGGTTGCTAATTTTATGATTGTTGCCACTGTTACTTTATAGCATTGTTTGAATTTACCAAAATATTGATCACCTCCATGATTATTCTCATTATAAAGTTATAGTTGGACTCATTTCTTGAATTAGATGTAGCAAGAAGGGCTAGAAGTTGCAACTAAAAGCCTAGTGCAAATAATGAATTTTATCCATGATGAGTAATGATGTATGGATATGTAGATGGATGTTTGAAAGTGTTTGGTCGAGGATAATGAATCAGTGAAATGTTGGGCATGGAATTTAGTATAGGTATTTTTTGGAAATTTTGGGCTGCATAGGCCATTAACAAAGTAGAGGGTATTTTCCCTAATTGAATGAGAACATCCTCTCCTTTATCCACTTATAATTCTATAGCTAGTGTATAATTATTTGCATTACAAACCATTAATGCTAAGTCATATTGTAAGCCTTTGATGTAATATGATAATGCCTATTCTTCATTTAACTTAATGTTTTATGGGATTAAGTTCAAGGTCCTCAAGAATCTAGTATTAAAATCATGTATATCTTCTTGAGGATGTATTTGGATTGCATTTAATTGAAACAAAACCAAGTAAATATTTCTCATGTTACCAAATATATGCATAACTAGTTCTATTATTTTTTTATTAATAGGTTAAGAAAGGGATTTAAAGGGCCCCATATTTTTTTACATAAACTTCCTTACAAGAAGATCATAAAATATGAAGAAAACAAGGTGCACAAAGTTCCAAGTCCATCTGAACTATCAACAATAGTCATAACAGTCTATTACATATAGATTGGGTCACCCATAACAATATACCCCAAGAGCTGATCCCCAAGATTTAGCTTCTTACAACTAGAAATTGGACATCATTGGGATGCTTTGGCTTCTCCTTAGCCACAAATTCAATAAGTTGAAGTGGGAAATTATCTTCCCATATAATAATATCCTAAAAATTTGCCCCCCTTTTTACTAAAAAATATGTAGCTCCATTCCCCTCCCGATAAACATGCTTCAACTAAAGGTTGTGATAGGATTGTAGGATATATTTTATCTCCACAACCATATCTGCAATGCTCTAACCAAATTCATGTCTTTCTTCAAAATATTTATAAGGTTTAGGGAGTCCCCTTCCACAATAATGTTTCTATAATACCCTTCTTTGAATAACTTAGAACCTATAGAAAGGGCTCAAGCCTCAGCAAAATGGTTGGATTGGATGGATAAAGGTTCAACAAAGGCTTGTAAAATCATCCCAATATAATCCCTAAAACTCCACCTACACCAGCATGCCCTAATTTCCCTTTCGCAACACCATCCACATTCAATTTGATCCACCCATCTGGAGGGGGTTCCCAATTAACTTCCAACCTTAAAGACCTCAACAAATTCACACATATTAAAGGTTTCAAATTGAAATGAACAACAATGGCTTCCTCGAGTCTAATTTAAACTATCTAAGAAAAGGATAAGTTTTGAGAGTTATCCAAAGAAACATTGAAGATACAAAAAGCAACCATAGAGGCTCTCTTTTCCTATTTTCAAAAGCCCTATTATTCTGCTCCTTCCAAATTATCCTAATAAAATGGAGGAGACCAAACCTCCAGAGAGCTTTCAATCTACCACTATTGAAATGAGGATCCCATTGCACAAATAAATCTCCTATAGTGGTTAGGAACACCCAAAGAACATCAAAGGATTCCAAAAACTTCTCTAAGATTTGTATAGCAAAGGAACATTTGAGAAAAATATGATGAACTAAATCCAAATTTTGTTCACACAAATAACATCTATTTACAATAGGAATGCCTCTTTTGTGTAAGTTATAAATCATTAATATTCTATTTTGAGCCACCAACCATAAGAAAATCTATTTTAGGGATGACCCCTTTAATCCAAATTTTCCTTACTAGAAAACAACCTCTACCTTTTGTCTTAAGCAAATGGTAATTAGACTTAATAGAGTATTTTCTATTATTTTCCTCCTTCCAAATGATTGAATCACTAAAATGGGAGGATATAAAAGAATACAAATGAAGCCATATTTTCAAATTTTTAATATGGCCAGCCAAGTTTGGTTCTAAATCTGGAATAGATAAATCTTTCTAGATTTTTTCACTATTTCTAGTTGTATAATAATCAACAACTTTGATACCAAAATAGAGGGACATAGCAGGTTCCAAGATACTTACCTTTGGGTCCTCTTAGATGGAAATGTCCTTCATCCAATGATATTTCCAAAATTTCACTTGATTTTCAACCCCAATACGCTAATGAATCCATTTACATAAAAAATATCTAGTATCTACAAGACTATTTCAAAAGAAAGATCTGACTAAAAACTTATTAGAGTATAATTTTTTCCATGTTTTGTAAATACTTGGATTTGAGGATCTTAACCCACTCAAGCTGATAATTTTTCACTAATTTCTATCCTATATTTCTCATCAAGGCTTCATTAATCTATTTTACCCTTCTAAAGCCCAATCCTCCTACATATTTAATAGAATATCCTAGGCAACTAGGATAAAGCATATTCTATCTTCTAATCTGGAACATAGAAAGGATATTTGAATTTTCTCCATTTTAATCCTTATTTTATCTAGAATCTTGGAAAGGGATATAAAATATATGGGAATACTTTGTAAAGAAGACTTTACAAGCTGAGCTTTACCTATTTGGCTGAGAAGACTTCCTCTCCAACCTGATAACTTTTTTGCTAGTCTATTAAGAACTAGATTCTAAAGATGTGACTCCATCCTAATTTTTAACATAGACATACCCAAATATGTGTATAGGAGTTATCCACTATCACACCTGAAGATCCTCGTAATATTTCTTTTCTTACCAACTAGGGTGTTGATAAAATAAACTTTACTTTTTAAGTTCACTTTTTGACCAACATCTTCTTCATAGGACACTAAAATGTTTTTTAACTCCTTAGCTTGAGGGATAGAGGAGAAGGATATCAAAAAAGTATCATCAATAAAATATTGATGAGAAATAGGGTTCAATGTCAAGGTTGATTTGAAACCATCTACTTGCCCACTTTCTATAGCCTTTGAAATAGATCTTCACTGTGCCTTAACAAGAATAATAAAAAGATATGGTGATAACAAATCCCCTTGGCAAATATCAAGTCCAATTTTAAAGTAGCCAATAGGGACTCCATTTACCAAGACTAAAAACATAGTAGAAGAAAAATGTTTTTTAACCAACCCCACTCACTTATTCTGAAAGCCAAATTTTAATAGGACTTTGGTCAAAAATTCCCAAGAAACCCGATCATAAATTGTGTTCATATCTAACTTCAGAAGTATACCATACCTCTTAATTTTTTCCATAGAATAAATAACCTCATGAATAGTAATTATGCTATCAAAAAAAAATTATATTTAACAAAACCACCTTGTTGATCCACCACAATAAAATGCTTAACTCTCTTTAACTTGTTGGCAATAGTCTTGGACAAAATTTTATAGATTGTGTTGCACAAACTAATAGGCCTAAATTTTTTAAGATGTCTCGCTCCCTGCATTTTTTGGATCAAATCCAAATAATTAGAATTTACATCCTTAGAAAAATATTGGGTTCTTTGGATCTCCTTGATATCCTTAATAACATATGATCCTACAATATACAAGAACTTATGGAAGAAAGCAACCAATAAATCATTTAGCCCTGAGGTATTTTTCCCACCTAGACTAAACATTTCCAATCTGATTTCCTCATATGTAAATGGGACCATAAGAGAGGAAATCATCTAATAAATCACTAATTTTGGAATATTAGAAAGGATTTTGCTTTTAGCTTCAGCATTCACTACCATAGATTCTCCTAGGAGGTCTAAAATAACTGATAAGGCATTCACTACCTCGATAAGGCACCTAATTTAGTAAGGCGTCTACTTCAGTAAGGTGCATGCTTTAGTTTACCTTCTTATGATTAAGTGGAACCGTGCTAGGTCCATGTAGGACCTCGACTAAGCAAAAGATGACAAAATTAGGGAAATAGCTACACACAACACACTTCACACACAGATTAGATAATACACATGATTTTATTAAATACATACATAATACTTCATAAAATACACAACTCATGATATAATGTCATGCAAAAACCATTAGTACATATACAAAAATATGAGCATTTCTAGTGCTCATCAGTTCTCATATTTTAAAGGATGGGTCCAAACCCCAAACTTAGAATTAATTTTAATTAACTTTGGGAGGTCCTTATCAAGCATAACATTGATACAAAATCTAGCATACAAAAACATGGATCTAGCAATGGTAACTAGATCTATCACCACCAGATCTCTTATTTCACTTGCAATTCTAGCTAGGATATCCTCATGCCACATAAATAAGGGAAGGTTAGGAAGGAAAACCGACACCAAATTTTGATCAATGCATTGATAAATAGGGTTGAAATCAGGTGTCCACTTCCTTAGGAATAAACCTCAATACCCAAAGAACCACAAATCACCTTGAAGAATCCTATCATGGTCCTCCAAACCACTGAGCCTAACCAAGAAAAATCCCTTTGACAATGCAAAAATCTCCATAGAACCCTTAGGATACCATTTGAGTCGAGTCCACTTTTTAAAAGTGTCCAGATCTAGAAAAACCCCAAAAAATTTCCCAAGTGCAAAATCCCCATGGGAAGCAGCCATATTTACAAGAGGGTCCAAAAACACAAATCTTATTGAGCAAGAAAGGATATTTAACCCTAGGCTCACTACTTTTTGCTTCCTCTTAAGCACACTAATCTAGTATCGGCCCTTTGAGACAAAAAGCTAATGAAATAACTCATGTTTGGGATCCTTTTTTATTATCACTGCTCATCACGTCTAGACCCCCAATGCTTCCTTTGTATTGACCAAAACCACTCCCCACAGCTTGATTGCTTTTGTAAAATTAACCCTTACTATCAACACTTCCTACTTCTTGACCATCATTGCTCCTTGTGCTATTATTATTATAGTTCTCCTTTGCCCTCCCTATCACCAATCTCCACACCCTAACATCCACTTCTCCCCACACTCTAAGTACTATTTATTACTTATTTTATTATTAAGTTAAATAATTTTGTTATTAATGCCCATATAATAATGAAATTATTTGGTAATCCCCTATAACACAAGGTAACTTTATCACAAAGGAAGCAGATTAATATTCATATTATTATATCCTTTTCTTGGATATAATGAATTTATTTGAGCATATATAATTCATTGAGATGGTCAAATATCATCTTGTCCCCATTTCGATTGAAGGTAGGTAGTGCTTTCAAAATTGATGAGAAAATAGGAGAATGTACCACCAAATTTAGTAGTCCTTAGTAGGTCCAATCAGGGAATTGGTTTTGTGGCCTAGGAGGTGCTTCTGGATTATTTTTTTGAGGAAGAGGTTAGGCATATTATTGTTGAGGAGGGGGTACATCACATAGAAATTAGGTAGGTATAAAGGTATAGAGGATAATAAAGTAGAGGGTATTAAGGTGGTAGAATATTTGTTCATCCATTGTTGGTTCATAGGCGGTTGAATATTTGATTGCACATTCTATAGAAATTGCTACTAACCTTAGAAAATCTATATATTTTAAGTACTTTCATCCCATGACAGATTTTACACTAAGGATTTCTCCATTGTAGACCTTCCATAATATTTACTAGAGCCTGAATATGTTAGAGACAGAAGTAGAGCTTGTATGATTTCCTATGAATGCACAAAATATTTTTGGGAGAAAATTAGTCAATTTATTTTGCTAAATTTTGCAATAGTTACCACTATGAAAAGTATCATCCTAGATCCTCTAATGTATATACCTTTGTAGACAAAGTTTTATGGTGAAAATTTGTAAAGATTAAAAAAATTGCTTATGGAGTGATTCACTTGTAAAATTAAAGCAATTTGATTGTAATTTCAAAGTGATTTTCTAGTAAATTATAATTTTATAGATTGCTATAAATGGAGAAACTATCTCTAAAAATACAAGCGATTTGCTTGCTATTTTTGAGTGACTCACTCAATTTTTGACTTAGAATTTTTTTGTAGGAAGAAAAAAATACAAGTAGATTGCCTCGAATGAATTATATTTAATATTGGAGAAAATACTTTTCCCATGAGGAAGGGAGAAATGAACTTGTATTTCCTACCAATTTTTTTTTTAGACTCTAAGTGGATTGCTTTCCATATTTGTCTAGGATGAATTTCATTGTGTCCATGCGAATCACTCATTGTTCTAAAATTAGAAAAAAAAAAACTCAAAATCTATCTTAAGTGCTTTTCATCCATGATAGATGCACATGCAAGGTTAGATTCAAGTTTTGATGTTGTTTTAATAGTGGTGATGTTGTTGTATTTGGAAAAAACTTAGAATTCTAGAGTTGAAATTAAAGTCACCATTTACAAAGTGCCTACAAAATTAAAACACAAATAACAAGAATCAATCAATTTTCAAGTCAAACTAAGATTGGAACTAAAAAAGTGAATCCCTAGCCTAGGTGAACCACTCTAGATTTGACCTGTAAAAATGAAGACTCTCTGAGAGAATTGCTTATTGATTCAAAGCAAATTACTTGGTTTTACCAAGCGAAATGAGAATTTTTTTATTTGTTTAAAATTGAGTGAATCACTCTGAATTATGGAATGAATCACTTGTATTTGAATTAGTTTTTTTTTCAATTTTAGGTGAATCATTCCATATGTGAAAACTATGATTTTTGCATAAAAATTGAGGAATTTAGTAAAAATAAGAGGAAACTAAGGGTTTGTCCCATCGAGCATGGCATAGACTATGTTGAATGGCACATGGTATGAAGCCTTGGTGAGAATTCATGCAAGACTCAAATTGTGTAGATACAAATAATTCAAAACAAATTACTTGCGAAATCAACCAAATTGCTCCTAGTAATGTATATACCATATTTTTAGATGATGGGATCAAATGAAGTGAATTACTACAAAAAGTTTATTGAATCACTCCATAATTTAGACATAGCAAAACAATATTTTAACCCAATCCAATAATTACATCCATGAGAAGTGTAAATTTGGCATGGAAATAAAGAAAAAATTCTAAGTTTGAACAAAAACATTGGAAAATGAGGATTTGGATCCTATCGGACGTGCAAGAAACTATGTTGAACCAACGAATTATCTTGACTTCTAAATTAGGTTTTATGCCCCCAATTTAAGTTTCAACAAGGTTGGATAGGATTGCCAATGGTTTATCTTGACCTCTAGATTTAGGTTGGCTCCCTATGGTTCTCATGCAAATAATGAATCTAAACTAAAATGCATGAAAATAAAATATGGAAAGGAAAATGCATGAAAATTAAAATGCAAAAAATAAAATGATGAGAAGTTTAGAGTGAAAAATTGAAAGCAAATATGACTTTTACATCGTAATGAGGATAGTATGTGATCAATCAACATATAAAAAGTCAAAAAACATCAATATCTACTCAATTTTTTATTATGAAATTGATAAGTGAATGACAAGATGGGCTAGAAGTCTTGTGCCACAACCAATGCACACTTAGCAAACCAAGAGGGCATTGCTCCTGATGAAATGTATAAGGACTTGCCATTTTACTACAATATCATGAGTACAAAGCACAATGTGGGATTCACAAAGTGTATCTTTAAATTCTCATGGCCAAATAATGAATACAATGAGGGCCATAAGCCCTTATATATAGTAAAAGTTTACCCCTAAATTACCTAGAGTGAAAAAAATTACTCCTAGTAAAAGCAAAGCTTTAGGGGTAACTTTAGAAAAATATTACACCTCCAAATGTTCTATGCCTCTAATCATTCCTCTAATAGGATTAGAAGGCTTTTAAAATGACTTAGTGTATCACTACATGCCAAAAAGTTAATTTTCAAAAGATTTGCCTTGGGATCCATGCTTTATTTTACCTCTATAATTGTTTGAATGATACAATTGGGTTTAGCAAGTGATCCACTTGTATTTTTGAGCAAATTAGTAACTTTTGATGATCAATTTTCTCCCTTAATCCAATCAATTTATTTCTATGATAAAATATATCCATAAATTTTTTGGTCCATTTTTTGTGAGCAATTGCTCCTTCAAGCAAATAACTCTTGCAAGAAAATCGGTCTATTTTGGAGGCTTAGCCAAATTTTGTCAAGTTTACAAATTTTATTGTTTTGCAATGATTTTCCTAGGTTTGCAAAATCTATTTTCTATGGCTAATTCCTAGGAATTAGAAGGTAGTAGTTGAGATACAATAGTTGTCTAACAAGGAATTTGAACATGTTAATGGCCAAAAGAGAGTGTCATAGATTTTGATCAATGTTGTTGTGAGAGATCTACATGTTTTGAAATTATAGTCTAGATGATGTGGTAGGGCTAATGAGGGCCATCTGAAAGGTATTTTTACCAAGATATGTTTGTTGTAATATGGTGAAGCATTGACATCTAGGTTAAAGGAGTCATCATTAAAAGTCTTGTTCAAAGAGTGTTTAAACATACTTGAATGAAGTCATTCAATGAAAAAGAATAAAAGGATATTTTTTATATAACTAGCTTAAAATTAAGAACTAGAAGTTGAAATATTGTCAAGGATAAATTTTTATTGGGCCATTTAATGTGTTGAGAGGGCCATATTCATGCCAAAATGAGGTTTGTCTAGTTATTTAATGAGTTTCCTCCAATTATTATTCCTTAAAAAAGTAATGTGGAAAGACCTTCTAGAGAGTTATGCTCTCTGATATAAAATAGGGTCATCTTAAATGTGGAACTAGTTTTATAGTTGAATGAAACTATCGTATAGATGAGATACTTTATCATTTAAATGGTGCATGCTAACTATCGTCTATATTGCACAATGGTTGAAGGCTATTGCATTTATTGCTAAAACACCTTGAGAGAATGGCACATTCATGAGTGGCAAGAGAGTACAAAAGAACATGTCAGTGACTATTTCCCCTAGAGCAAATCTATTGAGTCTAGTGAGATACTCATGATCCAAGTCCACCTAGGGTTTTATTAAAACAACTTTATACAAACTATTGACAGTCACATAAATTATTCTAGCTATTCCAAATAATTTTTTCCTTACAAGATATCCTAGAATCTCATTTGTCAAAGACAAAAAATCTAGTAATGGAAATTTATAACTACTTTGATACCATGTTAGATTTTATATTAGTTTCTAAAAATGAATGGAATCAACATATTACCTAGAAATGTTGAAAAGTAACACATAATTGACAATACACGTGATGAAATGGGTTGCCTATAGATACAAAACTATCTCATTAAAGTAAAATAGGATGTAGTCCATCCAATCACTAAATGGCTAGTTTCAATTACAAGTTACCTTTAGGTGATGATTAAGAAACTAAGCTTTAGGTTAAATAATAAATTATTACAAAAAATACAATTACATGGTTTTCAAGAGCCTAAATATATTATACATATAATAAAATACAAAGTTGATCATGGCCTCAAGTGAAGCTTAACCAACATATATTTTAACACTTTTGTCATATTCTCTAAGAAAGTCCTCTTCATTAGGGATCCCAATATTATAGCCATTAATTGTCATGGTTTCTTTACTTCTAGGGGTTGCATAGCAAGGAGTTGTTGGTCACTCATAAAATATGATAACCTATCTCAAGTGTTACTTCCTCATAAGGGGTAATTCTCTCCTAATTTATTTTAACCCTTATCTTACCTTGATATCTACAGCTTTTTCTCATTTCTTATTATCCTCTGGAATCCTAGTTACAAAATTAGACCAAGTAACCCCTAGTTTAATTATATCAAGGACCTTAATGAATAATAGATAAATTGGGCCATAGTTTTTTAGATTAATAATTCTAATAGACTTAAGTTACTTAATAGAAAAATGAGAAGGAAATAAGCTATATTGAGCAATTTTCCATGATTTAAGTGCATTATTAACTAAAAATGATAGATAAAAATGTGTATCAATTTTGAGTTATAGCATAATATTTTAAAATTTTAGAAATATATGCCATGGGTGAGATAAGGTGCTATGGAGAAATCCTTTACCAATGTCATGGACCCTCTCTAATATGTAACAATTCTCTCTTATGTTATTTAGCAAGTCAAGTTTTCTCCTTGGACTGATATTTTCTCATCCAATGTTGACTAGTAACTTTGGATATTGATTATTCCATGACTTCCACTACAAGGCCCCATACTATTGCTCATTCCTTTTCCAAAGAACAATCAAACTCCATGTTAATAACATCATTATACCCCTAGAGGTACTAAAAATATTAGAAATTTTTAGTATATTGTTGTCATTGATGTCAAAGTCATTGAGGTTAAAAGGTTGAAGGCCCAAGTTTAAGACCATGGTTCAAAAGAAAGCAAGTGACTAAGAGACAATATTATAATATTTTAATATTATAATATTTAGGCCAAAAGGACTTATTAAAAGGAGGATTGAAAGTGCATTGGACAAAGGTCTCAAAAAGAAATTAAGTTGACAAAGGACTACAAGCAAAAATATTATTTAACACCAAGGTTAAATATTATATTAAAAAATAAAATAAATTTGAATTATCAAAAGGTGCCAAGAATTCGAATTTAAAAGGTGGCAAATAAAAAGGTTGAGCCGACGTCCAAGTAGGGCAAGAAAAAGTGTATAAAAAGGTTTAATTATTTGCATGGACTAATGTTTTTAAACCAAGCAAGAATCACATCCGTTCGAGCACGTTGTGGAGGTAGAGAATAAGATAAATCATTTTACGCATTTCGAGGGTAGCGAAGAGATTAAAGAGGAAGCACATGATTTTTGTCCTAAGTGGGTGGATAGCCCAAGTGGTAGGCAGGGCTTGCGAAGAGCGTGGCAGGTGAGAGGTTACGCGTTTGAATCACGATGGAAGTTTTTGTTTTGGTTGAGGAAGAAGCATCGAATGTAGTAGGTGAAAAAGGAGTGTGTGCTCCTTGGTGATCATGTGGGCGTCTAGCCCACGTGGTGTCCGCCCTAGCGCTAGGGTGTGGGCCAGCGAGGAGAGGCAAGATCGAGTCATGGTAGCAACGCTTGAGGTAAGGCAAAATTTTTTGATTAAATTAAGGTATGCATAGTGCACGACTTAGGGAGATATAAGGGTTAAATTTTTATATTGTTTGGTGTGCAATTTTCTAGGGAGACATAAGGTTGTAGCTTTGCATAATAATTATTGTGTGACATTTTTGATTCTATGTTTAATTAAATTGAGATATATTAGGAGGTATAAGGTATATTGAAGTGGGATTTAATTTGTGATATGCACTTAGGGTTTTTGGTTGCTAATATTGAAAATCACTTAGGAGTAATAAGGTGTTCAAAGGTTAAGTACTATGTGTAGTCCAACATTGTGAAAGAGAATTTGAGAGGAGTTGTTTAGTGATTAAAAACCTTGCATTGGAAAAATAAAAGGAGTGGTAAAACAATATTTTTGTGCACTATTTTTGAGGAAAGGTTTCTTATATGGATGGTTGAAAAATGTTGTGCTAACTAACCTTTGAAGTGGCATAAAAGGATAGAATAATTTTTGAGACAGGTTTTTGAGAGCTCATCTCCATCAAAAGTAAGCTAAGAGGTATGGTAACATTACTCCTTATTTGAGGCATTTGGTTGGGCATATCTTGTGATGTCATAAGGAGGAGATATAAGGATTAAGTTCATATGCATTGTTGGAAATATTTGAGCTAGGGTTTGTGCTACATTGATGAATGAAATGGAAACCATTTGTGCTAGAGTTTGAGATCTTCTTGTGCTTCATTGTTGAATGGTTTTGGAAACATTTGGGATAGAGTTTGAGAACAAGTTGTGCTTCCATTATTGAAAGAGATTGAGACATTTGTGCTAGAGATTGTGAACTACTTGTGCTAGGTTTGAAGACAAGTTAGTGCATCATTGTGAAACCTTTTGAGCATTGGTTTGAGAGATATTGAAAGCAATTGTGAAAGTGTTTGAGATCAATCTTGTGAGGGAAATTTATGCATTAGTGTGGTTGATATTTGAGAGCAAATTTACAAGAAAAATAGACCAATTTTGTGAAGCAATTTATACACTATTTTGATTTGATTTGAAAGGGATTTTGCAAGAGATAGAGATTGGATTAATTGAATGCAATATTTGTGAATGTGAAGAACATATTGGGTTTTTGATAGTGCATATCATTCTCTATATGTTCCAGAGGTTAAACAAATTCTAAGTAGAATAATTGTATCTATTTGAAGAAAGCATTTCTGAAAGAGATTTAAGCTTTGTTTGTATGCAAGATTTGGAAATATTTGAGCAGGTTTTATGAGTAGCATTGAAGGTAGATTTGAGCAAGTATTTTGA
This sequence comes from Wollemia nobilis, assembly GCA_028583015.1. Taxonomy (NCBI): domain Eukaryota; kingdom Viridiplantae; phylum Streptophyta; class Pinopsida; order Araucariales; family Araucariaceae; genus Wollemia; species Wollemia nobilis. The sequence continues at coordinate 11,811,457 of JAQPPZ010001925.1, forward strand.
GAAGGCTTGAAGGCATATTTGAGCAAGTATTTTGAGAAGGCTTGAAGGCAGATTTGAGCAAGTCTTTTGAGAAGGCTTGAAGGTAGATTTGAGCAAGTATTTTGAGAAGGCTTGAAGGTAGATTTGAGCAAGTCTTTTGAGAAGGCTTGAAGGCAGATTTGAGAAAGTATTTTGAGAAGGCTTGAAGGTAGATTTGAGAAAGTCTTTTGAGAAGGCTTGAAGGTAGATTTGAGCAAGTCTTGTGAGAAGACTTGGAGTAGATTTGAGGTAGATTTGAGAAAGTCTTGTGAGAAGACTTGGAGTAGCTTTGAGGTAGATTTGAGAAAGTCTTGTAAAGACTTGAAATAACATTGTGACAAGGTTTAGTGCAAATTTAAGACAGAGTTGAGAGCAATATTTGGATCATACTAGAGCAAAGAGGATAGAGTTATCCTATGGAGAGAGATCCATGAACTATAGAAAAGGGTATAGAGTTATCATATGGAGAGATATCCATGAACTAGAGCAAAGGGGATAGAGTTATCCTATGGAGAAATATCCACAAACCAAAGCAAAGGGGATAGATTTCTCCTATGGAGAGAGATCCATGAACTAGAGCAAAGGGGATAGAGTTATCCTATGGAGAGAGATCCACAAACTAGAGCAAAGGGGATAGAGTTCTCCTATGGAGAGAGATCCATGAACTAGAGCAAAGGGGATAGATTTCTCCTATGGAGAGAGATCCATGAACCAGAGCAAAGGGGATAGAGTTCTCCTATGGAGAGAGATCCATAAACCAGAGCAAAGGGGATAGAGTTCTCCTATGGAGAGAGATCCACAAACCAGAGTATTGGGGATTGAGATCTCCTTTGGATAGAGGTCCATAAACATTGTAATAGGGAATTGATTCCCAAGAGATTTGTTGAGAAAATTTAGAAGAAATATTTTCTCCGTGGACGTAACCCACATTGGGTGAACCACGTTAAATTTGTGTCTCTCATGTGTGTGATGATTTGTGCATTGCTTTGATTACTGCTATTGATATTGCAATTGATAATATTGGATAATATTATTTGGGAAAGAAAAGTAAAATTTGATCTTATACTATTCACCCCCCTCTCAATATAAGCTTGTGTTCTTCAATTGGTATCAGAGTGGGTTCCTTCAAAAAATTCTAACAACTTGAAGGAAGATATTACAAGAACACAGATGGCATCTCAGAATGGATCTTCATCAAATAAGGCTCCATTGTTTGATGGGAATAATTATGCCTTCTAGAGTATAAGAATGAAGACTTACTTGATGGCACAAGGATATGAGACATGGAAATCGATTGAGGATGGGTTCACACCTACAACTACTCCTCCCACAGATAAAGATGGTAAGTTGTTACATGTGAATAATGCCAAGGCTATGAATGGAATCTTAAGTGGATTACGTGAAAATTTGTGAAAGTTATGCATCTACAAATCAGCAAAAGAGATATGGAAAAAATTGAAGCAAACATATGAAGGAGATAAAAAGGTCAAGATGGCAAAACTACAAAACCACAAGAAAAGGTTTGAAGATTTGAATATGGAAGATGAGGAAGATATTGCTACATACTTACTTCATGTGGATGAGGTTTTTAATACCATGCGTGGACTTGGATTCAAAATTGAAGACTCCAGTGTTGCTCAGAAAGTATTAAGATCACTCCCTATGAGGTATGATGGAAAGGTTTCAGCTATAGAAGAGATGAGAGATATTGATAAGTTGACTATGGATGAGTTACATGGAATTATCATAACTTATGAGATGAGAATAGTAAAGGATCCCAACTCCAAGAAAGAGGTAACTTTCAAAGCTTCAAAGAAGACAAAAGATAAGAAACCAGAATCAAGTGGTGAGTCAAGCAGTGATGAAGAAGCTAACTATGTGAGAAGAAACAAGAAGGACTCAAGAAAGCACAAAGGTATGAATACTATGAAATGTTTTAATTGTGGTAATTTTGGTCACTATGCATCTAATTTTCCACAAGCCGAAAGTAATAGTAGTGAAGAGAAACAAGATCATAAGAAAAAGGAAGAAGGAAAATCCAGGCATGAAAAGAAAAATAGGTATGGTCAAGGCAAGCATGAAAAGAAGTTCTTTCAAAGGCACAAGAAGAGTTTCTATGTTAACAAGGCAAGCAAGGCTTCAAGTGACAGTGATGAAAGACTCTTAGATAGTGAAGAAGAAGAGATTCTATTTTTGGCAATAGAAGAGGAAGAAAATGCTCTAATTGAAGATAAAGTCGAAAAGTATGAAGATGCTCTTGGAGACCAAGAAGTAGAGAAAGATTCAAAAAATGAAGAGGAAGGCACAATTAATCTAGAAGAAGAACTTATTGTTGCTCTCAGAGAGTTGAAAAGAGTTAGAAAGTAGAATTCAAGACTAAAGGCTCAAGTTCAAGAACATGAGGAAGAAAAGGAAAAGCTTCTACAAGACCTGACAAACTCAAAAGCTAAGGCAAGGAGGTTTAAAGAGGTCATGGTTGAAAAGTTAGAGGTAAAAGAATTAGAATGTGAAATATTAGAACATGAGGTAGTTTCTCTAAGGATGGAAGTGAAATATTCTAAGGATAAGCTACACAGGTTTGGGAAAATTTCAAAAACTTTGGATAAAATCATCAATTCACAAAGATCTTCATCTATCAAAACAAGACTTGGTTTTGAAGAAGGACAAGGGAAACAAGAAGAAGGATCAAGCTCAAGCTCAAAAGAAGAAGAAGTTTCAGAGGAAGAGAGTGAAGAAGAAACTAAGGCCTATGAGGATAAGTTGAAGAATAGAAGCTTCACTAAGAAAGGAAACAATGCACAAACAAGAAATAGGGATCATCACAGAGAAGGCAAAGAAAGGACTAAGAGACCAGAGGTTTCAAAATAGGATTTCTTCAAAGGACGTTGTTTTTCATGTAATCAGTTTGGTCACAAGGCTATGCATTGCAGGGTTCATGGAAAGAAAGAGTATGGTCTCACTAAAAGGAATTTCAACTCATTCAAATATGGATATTTCTTTCAAGGGTATTGCTACTCTTGTAATCGCTTTGGTCATAAAGCGATCCACTACAGGGTTCATGACAAAAATGATTATGGCTTCACCAAGAGGAACTTCAAGATATTTACACCTTCCAAGAACTACAACATTAAGTGTTACAAGTGCAATAATCTTGGGCATAAGGCCAAGTGGTGTAGAACAGAGTTTCCAAAACTTCCAGAGACAAGCAAGAATAGGGACACTCAAAAGGATCAAAAGGGTATGGCTACAAAAATATTGAAAAATAAGGTTGACAAAGAAAAAGAGCATTGTATGCTGGGAGTAGAGATACTCCCACCCCAAAATTAATCACCTCAAGGAGAGGAGGTGGGGAGGGGGCTGAGCTAAGAGTCTTATCTTTAGCCCCAAAGGAGTCCCTTTGCCATTGATGTCAAAGGGGGAGAGATTTGAGTAAGGGGGAGAGCATTCAGTCAAGGGGAGCATATTTGGAATCTAGTGGTTGGAAAAGGAATTTTTAGAAAGGGTTGCCATCAATGACAAAGGGGGAGATTGTTGGAAATTTTGAGTATATTGTTGTCATTGATGTCAAAGTCATTGAGGTTAAAAGGTTGAAGGCCCAAGTTTAAGACCATGGTTCAAAAGAAAGCAAGTGACTAAGGATTAAAAGAGATAATATTATAATATTTTAATATTATAATATTTAGGCCAAAAGGACTTATTAAAAGGAGGATTGAAAGTGCATTGGAAAAAGGTCTCAAAAAGAAATTAAGTTGACAAAGGACTACAAGAAAAAATATTATTTAACACCAAGGTTAAATATTATATTAAAATATAAAATAAATTTGAATTATCAAAAGGTGCCAAGAATTTAAATTTAAAAGGTGGCAAATAAAAAGGTTGAGTTGACGTCCAAGTAGGGCAAGCAAAAGTGTATAAAAAGGTTTAATTATTTGCATGGACTAATGTTTTTTACCAAGCAAGAATCGCATCCGTTCGAGCATGTTGTGGAGGTAGAGAATAAGACAAATCATTTTGTGCATTTTGAGGGCAGCGAAGAGATTAAAGAGGCAGCACACATTTTTTGTCCTAAGTGGGTGGATAGCCCAAGTGGTAGGTAGGGCTTGCAAAGAGTGTGGTAGGTGAGAGGTTACACGTTCGAATCATGATGAATGTTTTTATTTTGGTTGAGGAAGAAGCATCGAATGTAGTAGGTGAAAAAGGAGTGTGTGCTCCTTGGTGATCGTGTGGGCATCTAGCCCATGTGGTGTCCACCCTAGTGCTAGGGCACGGGCCAATGAGGAGAGGCAGGATCAAGTCACGATGACAACGCTTGAGGCAAGGTAAAAAATTTTTGATTAAATTAAGGTATGCATAGCACATGACTTAGGGAGATATAAGGGTTAAATTTTTATTGTTTGGTGTGCAATTTTCTAGGGAGACATAAGGTTGTAGCTTTACATAATAATTACTATGTGACATTTATGATTTTATGTTTAATTAAATTGAGATATATTAGGAGGTATAAGGTATATTGAAGTGGGATTTAATTTGTGATATGCACTTAGGGTTTCTGGTTGCTAATATTGAAAATCACTTAGGAGTAATAAGGTGTTCAATGGTTAAGTATTGTGTGTAGTCCAACATTGTGAAAGAGAATTTGAGAGGAGTTGTTTAGTGATTAAAAACCTTGCATTGGAAAAATAAAAGGAGTGGTAAAATAATATTTTTGTGCACTATTTTTGAGGAAAGGTTTCTTATATGGATGGTTGAAAAATGTTGTGCTAACTAACCTTTGAAGTGGCATAAAAGGATAGAATAATTTTTGAGACAGGTTTTTGAGAGCTCATCTCCATCAAAAGCAAGCTAAGAGGTATGGTAACATTACTCCTTATTTGAGGTATTTGGTTGGGCATATCTTGTGATGTCATAAGGAGGAGATATAAGGATTAAGTTCATATGCATTGTTGGAAATGTTTGAGCTAGGGTTTGTGCTTCATTGTTGAATGGTTTTGGAAACATTTGGGATAGAGTTTGAGAACAAGTTGTGCTTCCATTGTTGAAAGAGAACATTTGTGCTAGAGTTTGAGATCTTCTTGTGCTTCATTGTTGAATGGTTTTGGAAACATTTGGGATAGAGTTTGAGAACAAGTTGTGCTTCCATTGTTGAAAGAGATTGAGACATTTGTGCTAGATATTGTGAACTACTTGTACTAGGTTTGAAGACAAGTTTGTGCATCATTGTGAAACCTTTTGAGCATTGGTTTGAGAGATATTGAAAGCAATTGTGAAAGTGTTTGAGATCAATCTTGTGAGGGAAATTTGTGCATTAGTGTGGTTGATATTTGAGAGAAAATTTGCAAGAAAAATAGACCAGTTTTGTGAAGCAATTTATACATTGTTTTGATTTGATTTGAAAGGGATTTTGCAAGAGATAGAGATTGGATTAATTGAATGTAAGATTTATGAATGTGAAGAACATATTGGGTTTTTGATAGTGCATATCATTCTCTATATGTTCCAGAGGTTAAACGAATTCTAAGTAGAATATGTATTTCTATTTGAAGAAAGTATTTATGAAAGAGATTTAAGCTTTGTTTGTATGCAAGATTTGGAAATATTTGAGTAGGTTCTATGAGCAGTATTGAAGGTAGATTTGAGCAAGTCTTTTGAGAAGGCTTGAAGGCAGATTTGAGCAAGTCTTTTGAGAAGGCTTGAAGGTATATTTGAGCAAGTATTTTGAGAAGGCTTGAAGGTATATTTGAGAAAGTCTTTTGAGAAGGCTTGAAGGTAGATTTGAGAAAGTCTTTTGAGAAGGCTTGAAGGTAGATTTGAGAAAGTCTTTTGAGAAGGCTTGAAGGTAGATTTGAGCAAGTATTTTGAGAATGCTTGAAGGTAGATTTGGGCAAGTCTTGTGAGAAGACTTGGAGAAGATTTGAGGTAGATTTGAGAAAGTCTTGTGAGAAGACTTGGAGTAACTTTGAGGTAGATTTGAGCAAGTCTTGTGAAGACTTGAAATAGCATTGTGATGAGGTTTGGTGTAGATTTGAGATAGAGTTGAGAGTAGGCTTTGGAGTAGACCAGAGTAAAGGGGATAGAGTTCTCCTATGGAGAGATATCCACAAACCAGAGCAGAGGGGATAGAGTTCTCCTATGGATAGATATCCATGAACTAAATCAAAGGGGATAGAGTTCCTATGGAGAGAGATCCATGAACCAGAGAAAGGGATAGAGTTATCCTATGGAGAGATATCCATGAACCAGAGCAAAGGGGATAGAGTTCTCCTATGGAGAGAGATCCATGAACCAGAGCAAAGGGGATAGAGTTCTCCTATGGAGAGAGATCCATGAACTAGAGCAAGGGGATAGAGTTCTCCTATGGAGAGAGATCCATGAACCAGAGCAAAGGGGATAGAGTTCTCCTATGGAGAGAGATCCATGAACTAGAGCAAAGGGGATAGAGTTATCTTATGGAGAGAGATCCACAAACCAGAGTATTGGGGATTGAGATCTCCTTTGGATAGAGGTCCATAAACATTGTAATAGGGAATTGATTCCCAAGAGATTTGTTGAGAAAATTTAGAAGAAATATTTTCTCCATGGACGTAACCCACATTGGGTGAACCACGTTAAATTTGTGTCTCTCATGTGTGTGATGATTTGTGCATTGCTTTGATTATTGCTATTGATATTGCAATTGATAATATTGGATAATATTATTTGGGAAAGAAAAGTAAAAGTTGATCTTATACTATTCACCCCCCTCTCAGTATAAGCTTGTGTTCTTCAAAAAAATCATATCAAATAAGTTAGAATTATGGATTTGCTCAAGTTTTATCATTATTTTTCTAAGGCATCAACACAAAAATTTTATTCCAAACATCTTTTGGACACAAGTTGGGCACCAAATAAATCTCCTAATGAATATTTAGCTATGAAGTAAAGGTAAAAGGTAGTTTGGAAGGTTTTCAATTAGCTCAATATTCAATATTGTCTAGTTGGATTCAAGAGAATTTCTCTAAGGTAAATGAAGAACATAAGCTTATACTGAGAGGGGGGTGAACAATATAAGACCACTTTTTACTTTTCTTTCCCAAATAATATTATACAATATATCAATGGCAATATCAACAACAGTAATCAAAGCAATGCACAAATCACCATACACAATAGAGACACCAATTTAACGTGGTTCACCCAATGTGGGGTACTCCATGAAGAAAATATTTTACTATAATTATCTCAACAAATATCTTGGTAATCCTTCTCTATTACAATATTTATGGATCTCCATCCAAAGGATACACCAATACCCTAATCAAGTTCAAGTATCTCTATCCATAGGAGACACCAATCCCCTTAGCTGGTTCATGGAATTTTATCCACATGAGAACTCCTTCTCCTCTGCTCTGGATGGTGATACTCTAGAAGACTACTACCTCAACTACACTGGCTTGTGGATATCTCTCCACTAAATAATCCTATCATTACTCAGAAGACCTCTATCCTCACTACCCTGGCTAATGGATCTCTATCCACTAGAGACTACTGTTCTTTGCTCTATCACCTTAAAAGATTGATCTCAGCTCTATCTCAAATTTGTACTAAAAATAGTCCTTCGGTCTAGCACAAATATACATAATTTCTATCTCAAATTTACACTAAATATAGTCCTTCGATCTAGCACAAATCTGCTCAATCTCTATCTAAAATATGCACTAAACACAATCCTTCGGTCTAGCATAAATCTACTCAATATTTGTCTCAAATCTACACTAAACATAGTCCTTCGGTCTAGAACAAATCTACTCAATATTTGTCTCTACTATGGCACAAATCTATCCTCAAATCTGCACCATACTTTGTCCTCAAATATTTCCTCAAGCATTAACACAAATCTTGATCTAATCACAAATCAACTCTTCTTATATTTGCCTCAAGCCTTACCACAAATCTTGAATAAATCAATCAATCAATTCTACTCTCAAGTCTTCTCAAATACTTACCTCAAATTTATCCACAAGTCCTCTCAATAACTTGCTCACTCTGCTCTACAAGTCTTCACCAAGACTTACCTCAAATCTGCTTAACAAGTCCTCACTAGAACTTGCTCAATATGCTCAACAAGTCTTCACCAAGACTTTTCTCAAATATGCATTGTAAGCTTCCATAAAAGATTACTAAACTTAGTCCTTAAGTCCACTCTAGGACTTACTTCAAATCTTCTCACAAGATTTCACAAAATCTTTCTTAACTCTGTCCTGAATTCCACTCTAGGACTTACTCAAATCTATCCACTAGCTTTCACAAAAGCTTATTCAACTAAACTCAATCTATCATATAAAACCTCTTCAATCTCACAAACAAGTTTCACATAGAATCTTGTTTTAATCTCAAAGAAACATATAGAGAATGGTTAGAGACTCAATATGTTTCACACTTACAACAATACTTAATCACTTTCAAACTTTCTTGTTTAACCATAGAAACATATAGAGAATGGTTAGAGACTCAATATATTTCACACTCACACAACACTCAATCACCTCAAAATTCTCTTCAAATAAATTAAGAATAAATAATAATTTGTTTCACAGACCTTGAACTATCACTCCAATACTTTCAATCAATAATTCTCAATCAACTCCACTAAATCAATTTATCAATGAAACAAAGCTTACTTACAAACCCTAAGCAAATGTTTCACACAATGCTTTCAACAACTCTCACTTTGGAACTTAACCTCGACTCAAGATGATTACAAATTCACATAACAATGATACTCATGTTCTTTCACAAACTCTAATCATGCAAATGAAGTCTCACTCAATATTTCCAACAATGTTTATCAAATAATCTTACATAACAATTATACTCATATTATTTCATAAACCCTAATCATGCACATGAAGGCTCACTCAATATTTCTAACAATGCTTATCAAAAAATGTTTCTAGCATCAAATTTCATTCCAAAAAAATCCCGATCAATCAACATTGGATGTCTCAAACATCAAACTCAATAATGCTTATCAAAAAATCCTCTTCACTCTAAATTAGCATTCACACATCCAATCCAACAATATATCACTCACAAGGAAGATGTGCCCATACCTTTTGTTTGATGAAGAATTGACCTCAAAACCTGTCTCAATCACAATCACCCTCTTTGCATATTTCAAAGGTTAGATAGCAAAAATCTTCACTCAAATATTCTCACTCAAATTATCTCCTCAAAATAAATTTTCCATTACAAAAATTAAAAAAACTCAAATACACCTTATTATATCCAAACTTGTCTAATTACTTCTCAACTCATAAAAATCAACTTTATTTAATAAATTCAAATCAATCAATAAAAGAGAAGTTCCTTTATAAATCCAAAAAATAATATTCATAAATTAAAACCTCAATATCCTTATCGCTCCAATATTAATTAATTTTAAATGCCCAAAAAAATTAATATAAACTCTAAACACCTTATAACTCCTTACTTTCCAAGGTGCTCAATTATTCATGTGGCCTTAGCACACTCCACAAACCTTGGTTCTAATATTAATTAAACCAAAAATTAATGCTTACCTTAGTTCCTTTGGCCCACGCATAAAAATGAATGACGTTGCCTTGGCTACACCTCAAACCCACAACCTAATTTTTGTCACTATGCTTTCACAGTCATTGGGCCATATGCCCACACGAGTCTAAAGGCATAGGTACTCCACTATACAATCTCCACAAAACTCGATGCTCAAAAAAATGAAACAGATCTTCCTCAAAACAACTTCATGGGTATTTGAAACCCAGCCTTTGTCATGCAAAAACATTAACTCTTGCCTCAGTTTCCAATTGCTCTAACCAATGCTTTGGATACGCTAGACACGCACCACATGCAATTACACTTTAGCTTGCCCTCTAAAGGGTTTAGATTGCATGAATTCCCTTTTATTTTCTCTAACACCACAGTGCATGATGTTTCCTTTGGATTCACAAATTATTGCATGGATAAACATAATGAAATATTTACCCCCTTTTTATAGTCTTTGCTTATGCACTTCGAATTCAACGATAATTAAACCTTTGCCCTTATAACCCTAACCTTAGGGTTAGTAAAATTAATTTATAATAAAATTATTATAATTAATTTAATAACTTTTGGACCTTTAATATTATAATATTATTTTTTTTGGGCCTTCCTATTGCTCCTTTAGACCTCATCTGACCACCTTGAATATTATTATAAGAGATATTATAATATTATTTCCCTTAGGCCTAGAAGCAATCTTTCTCTTGCACTACTTACTGAAACTGACTCTTGACATCCTTCCTTTTGCACTGCTCACTAAAACTAACTCTTGACATCAATGACAAAAAAACTTGCTCATATTTCCAATAATCTCCCCCTTTGTCATTGATGGCAACCCATTTACCTTTTACCATTTCCTTTACTTCTCTTTGTTCTGCTCCCCCTAACTAAATGCTCTCCCTCTAACTCAAATATCTCCCCCTTTGTCATCAATGGCAAAGGGTCACCTTTGGGTCTTGGGGCTAAGAATGAGACTCTTAGCTTAGCCCCTCCCCCACCTCCTCTTGAGGTGGTTAATTTTGGGGTGGGAGTATCTCTACTCCCAGCATACATTGATCTTTACCTTTGTCCACTTTCTTCCTCAACTGATCCTTCTGATTCCTCTTACTGTTCCTATTCTTGTTTCTATTTGGAAGGTTTGCTCTACACCATTTGGCTATATGTCCAATATTATTACACTTATAACACTTAATTTTGTTATTCCTTAAAGGTGCAAATATCTTGGGGTTTCTCCTGGTGAAGCCATATCCATTCCTGTCATGAACCCTGCAATTTATTGCCTTGTGACCAAACTAATTACAAGAGTAGAAATACCCTTGAAAAAGATACCTATTTCTAAAATTTCCATATTCCTATATTTCATGTGTCCTGCACTGTGTAGCCTTGTGCCCAAACCTATGACATGAGAAGCATCATCCATTGAAACTACCTTGCCTTGACCCCATTGGTCTCTTAGTCTCTTTTACCCTATGTTGCTCCCTATCCATTTGTTCCTCATGTGTGCATTGTTCCTTCTCTTATTGAACTTTCTATTATCCAACTCATCCTTAGAAGTCTCACTCTCTCTTACACTCTCCTCTTCTGAAGCTTCTTCTTCTTTGGAGCTTGAGATTGACTCCTCTCCTTGTTCTCTTTGTTCCTGTTCAAAACCAAGTCCTATCTTGTTTGATGAAGATCTTTGTACCTTGATAATCTTATCTAAGTTCTTTGAGCTTCTCCCAAACATGTGTAACTTTTCTTTAGACTCTTTTACTTCCTTCCTTAATGAAGCTACTTCATGCTCTAACCTTTCACATTCTAAAACCTTTGCTTCTAACTTCTCTTTAAATCTCCTTGTCTTAGCTATTGAGTTGGTTAGATCTTCTATAATCTTTCCTTTCTCTTCATCACATTCTTGAAATTGAATCTTGAGTTTTGAGTTCTACTTTCTTACCTTCCTTAATGCATCAAGGGCAGAAATAAGCTCACCCTCAAGATCAACTTCTCCTTTCTCTGATTCTTCCTCTATTTGTTTACCTTTAGGATCATCTTCATTCCTTTCTAATTTATTTCCACTAGAAGTACTTCCTTCTTCTTCTATTGCCATAAGAATACTTTCCTCTTCTGGACCTTCAAGTGTATCTTCATATTCATCATCACTAAAATTGAATCCATTCCTTGTACAACTATCTTCAAGATGACCAAAGTTACCACATCTAAAACACTTGAGAATCATTGGTAACCTATTTCTAACCACTTATTTTTCTTCTACCAAAAATAGAATTTCATCTTCATCATTACTTGAGGAGATTCCATCACTATCACTTGAACTCTTACTTTCCTTGTCTACATAAAAACTATTCTTATGCCTTTGGAAAAACTTATTTCCTTGCTTGCCTTGTCCATCCCTACTTTTCTTTTGGTACCTGTATTTTCTTGTTTCCTTGTTCTTATGATCCTATTTTTCTTCATCATTGTTATTTCTAGCCTTTGGAAAATCAAATGCATAGTGACCATATTTTCCACAATTGAAACATCTAACTAGTTTTGTACCTTTATACTTTCTTGAGTCATTGTTCCTTCTACCATAATTTACTTCTTCATCATTGGATGACTCATTTCTTGAATCTGAATTCTTACCCTTTTTCTTCTTAGTAACTTTGAAGGTTGCTTCTTTTTGGGTAATAGGTTCCTCTTTTGTTCTCATATCAAAAGCTGTGAGAATTCCATGTAATTCATCCCTTGTCAAAAGTTCAATATCTTTTGACTCTTCTATAGCTAAAATCATTTCACTATACCTTTTGGGAGTGACCTTAAGATCTTATCACAAAAATCTATTTCTTCAACATTAAGCCCAAGTCCTTGCATGGAGTTAACAACCTCATCCACATGAAGTAGATATGCAACAATGTTTTCCTCATCCTTCATATTTAGGTCTTCAAATATTCTCTTGTAATTTTACAAATTTACCCTTTTGACCTTTTTGTCTCCCTCATATATACCTTTCAACTTATCCCAAATTTCCTTTACTTGATTTGCAATACATAACCTTTATAAACTTTGTTTCATGTAAACCCTTTAAAATTTCATTCATTTCCTTTGAATTATTCAGATGTAGGAGCTTACCATATTTATCTGTAGGTGGAGTTGTTGGTGGTATGTATCCATTCTCAACTGCTTCCCATATTTCATTTCCAAGTGCCATTAGGTGAATCTTCATCCTCATACTCCAAAGTACATAATTGTTCCCATCGAACAATGGTGCCAAATTCCATGAAGATCCATTCCAAGAATCCATCTATGTTCTTGTGAGCTTTTCCTTCAAGTTGTTAAACTCTTTCGAAGGAACCCGCTCTGATACCAATTGAAGAACACAAGCTTATACTAAGAGGGGGTGAACAGTATAAGACCACTTTTTACTTTTCTTTCCCAAACAATATTATACAATATATCAATGGCAATATCAACAACAGTAATCAAAGCAATGCACAAATCACCACACACAATAGAGACACCAATTTAACGTGGTTCACCCAATGTGGGCTACTCCACGGAGAAAATATTTCACTATAATTTTCTCAACAAATATCTTGGGAATCCTTCCCTATTACAATGTTTATGGATCTCTGTCCAAAGGAGACACCAATCCCCTAATCAAGTTCATGGATATCTATCCACAGGAGACACCAATCCCCTCAGTTGGTTCATGGAACTCTATCCATAGGAGAACTCCTTCTCCTCTACTCTGGTTGGTGATCCTCTAGAAGACTACTGCCTCCACTACACTAGCTTGTGGATCTCTCTCCACTGAAGACTCCTGTCCTCACTCAAAAGACCTCTATCCTCACTACCCTGGCTAATGGATCTCTATCCACTAGAGACTACTATCCTCTGCTCTGTCACCTCCAAAGCTTACTCTCAGCTCTGTCTCAAATATGTACTAAACACAGTCCTTTGGTCTAGCACAAATCTGCTCAATCTCTATCTCAAATATGCACTAAACATAGTCCTTCGGTCTAGCACAAATATGCTCAATATCTATCTCAAATCTGCACTAAACACAGTCCTTCGGTCTAGCACAAATCTACTCAATCTCTGTCTCAAATCTACACTAAACATAGTCCTTCGGTCTAGCACAAATATTCTCAATATCTATCTCTGCTATGGCACAAATCTATCCTCAAATTTGCACCATACTCTATCCTCAAATCTATCCTCAAGCCTTAACACAAAGCTTGATCCAATCACAAATCAACTCTGCTAGATTTGCCCCAAGCCTTAACTCAAGGTTTGAACAAATCAATCAATCAAATTTGCTCTCAAGTCTTCTCAAAGACTTACCTCAAATCTATCCACAAGTCCTCTCTAGAACTTGCTCAATCTTCTCTACAAGTCTTCACCAAGACTTACCTCAAATCTACTCAACAAGTCCTCACTAGAACTTGCTCAATCTGCTCAACAAGTCTTCACCAAGACTTATCTCAAATATGCATTGTAAGCTTCCACAAAAGATTACTCAACTCAGTCCTTAAGTCCACTCTAGGACTTACTTCAAATATGCTCACAAGATTTCACAAAATATTGCTTAACTCTATCCTAAAGTCCACTCTAGGACTTACTCAAATATGTCCACTAGCTTTCACAAAATCTTATTCAACTCAACTCAATCTATCATAGAAAACCTCTTCAATCACACAAACAAGTTTCACACAGAATCTTGTTTTAATCTCACATAAACATATAGAGAATGGTTAGAGACTCAATATGTTTCACACTCACAACAATACTTAATCACTTTCAAAATTTTATTTTTAACCATAGAAACATATGGAGAATGGTTAGAGACTCAATATGTTTCACACTCACACAACACTCAATCACTTCCAAACTCTCTTCAAATCAATTAAGAATAAAGAACAATTTGTTTCACAAAACTTGAACTATCACTCCAACACTTTCAATCAACTATGCTCAATCAACTCCACTCAACCAATCACTCAATGAAACAAAGCTTGCTTACAAACCCTAAGCAAATGTTTCACACAATGCTTTCAACAACTCTCACTTTGGAACTTAACCTTGACTCAAGATGATTATAAATTCACATAACAATAATACTCATGTTCTTTCACAAACCCTAATCATGCACATGAAGGCTCACTCAATATTTCCAACAATTCTTATCAAACAAGGTTTCTAGCATCAACTTTCATTCTAGAAAACCCTCATCAATCAACATTGGATATCTCAAAATCAAACTCAACAATGCTTATCAAACAATCATTTTCACTCCAACTTAGCATTCACAACATCCAATCCAACAATATTTCACTCACAAGGAAGATGTGCCCATACCTTTTGTTTGATGAAGAATTGACCTCAAAACCTGTCTCAATCACAATCACCCTCTTTGACAATCTCAATGGTTAGATAGCAAAAATCTATCCTCAAATATTCTCACTCAAATTATCTCCTCAAAATAAATTTCACCATTGCAAAAATTA
Organism: Wollemia nobilis; assembly: GCA_028583015.1. Lineage (NCBI taxonomy): Eukaryota > Viridiplantae > Streptophyta > Pinopsida > Araucariales > Araucariaceae > Wollemia > Wollemia nobilis. The sequence continues at coordinate 11,826,516 of JAQPPZ010001925.1, forward strand.
ACAAAAATAAAATACACCTTATTATCTCCAAACTTGTCCAATTACTTCTCAACACATAAAAATCAACTTTCTTTAATAACTCCATATCAATCAATAAAAAATTCCTTTATAATTCCCAAAAATAATATTCAAAAATTAAAACCTCAATACCCTTATCACTCCAATCATAATTAATTTTAAATACCCAATAAAAATTAATATAAAATCTAAACACCTTATAACTCCCTACTTTCCAAGGCGTTCAATTATTCACATGGCCTTAGCACACTCCACAAACCTTGGCGCTAATATTAATTAAACTAAAAATTAATGCTTACCTTAGTTCCTTTGACCCACATGTAAAAAAGAATGACACCACTTTGGTTGCACCTCAAACGTACGACCTTGATGCTACCACTGCACTCTCATAGCCGTTGGGCCACATGCCCACATGAGTCTAATGGCGTAGGTACTCCACTATACCACAAAACTCGGTGCTCAAAAAAATGAAACAGATCTTCCTCAAAATAATTTTACGAGGATTCAAAATCCAACCTTTGCCATGCAAACACCTTAAATATTACCTCAATTTCCAACTATGCTAACCAACACTTTGGATGTGCTAGACACATACCACATGCATTTACACTTTAGATTGCCCTCCAAAGGATTTAGATCGCATGAATTTCCTTCTATTTTCTCTAACACCACAACACATGATGTTTTCTTTGGATTCATGAATTATTGCATGGATAAACATAATGAAATATTTAACCCCTTTTTATAGTCTTTTCTTATGCGCTTTGATGTCGAAGATAATTAAACCTTTGTACTTATAACCCTAACCTTAGGGTTAGTTAAATTAATTTAAAATAATTAAATTATTATAATTAATTTAATAACTTTAGGGTTAATTAAATTAAGTTATAAATTAATTTATAATGAAATTATTATAATTAATTTAAAACTTTAGGTCTTAACATTAGACCTTTAATATTATAATAAAATATTATAATATTATTTTTCTTGGGCCTTCCTATTTCTCCTTTAGACCTTATCTAACCACCTTGAATATTATAATAAGAGATATTATAATATTATTTCCCTTAGGCCTAGAAGCAATCTTTCTCTTGCACTGCTTACTAAAATTGACTCTTGACATCCTTCCTTTTGCACTGCTCACTAAAACTGACTCTTGACATCAATGACAACAAAACTTGCTCATATTTCCAACAATATCCCCCTTTGTCATTGATGGCAACCCATTTACCTTTTACCATTTCCTTTACTTATTTCTGTTTTGCTCCCCTTGAGAAATTGCTCCCCTTGACTGAATGCTCTCCCCCTAACTCAAATCTCTCCCCCTTTGTCATCAATGGCAAAGGGTCACCTTTGGGGCTTGGGGCTAATAATGAGACTCTTAGCTTAGCCCCTCCCCCACCTCCTCTTGAGGTGGTTAATTTTGGGGTGGGAGTATCTCTACTCCCATCATACACTGATCTTTACCTTTGTCCACTTTCTTCCTCAACTGATCCTTTTGATTCCTCTGACTGTTCCTATGTTCCTACTTGTCTCTGGAAGTTCTGCTCTACACCACTTGGCTATATGCCCAACATTATTGCACTTATAACACTTAATGTTTTATTCCTTAAAGGTGCAAATATCTTGGGGTTTCTCCTGGTGAAGCCATATCCATTCCTGTCATGAACCCTATAATTTATTGCCTTGTGACCAAACTGATTACAAGAGTAGCAATACCCTTGAAAGAGATGTCTATTTTTGAAATTTCCATATTCCTATCTTTCATGTGTCCTGCACTATGTAGCCTTGTGCCCAAACCTGTGACATGAGAAGCATCGTCCATTGAAACTACCTTGCCTTGACCCCATTGGTCTCTTAGTCTCTTTTACCCTGTGTTGCTTCCTATTCCATCTGTTCCTCATTTGTGCATTATTCCTTCTCTTGTTGAACTTTCTATTATCCAACTCATCCTCTAAAGTCTCACTTTCTCTTACACTCTCCTCTTCTAAAGCTTCTTCTTCTTTGGAGCTTGAGATTAACTCCTCTCCTTGTTCTCTTTGTTCTTGTTCAAAACCAAGTCCTGTCTTGTTTGATGAATATCTTTGTACCTTGATAATCTTATCTAAGTTCTTTGAGCTTCTCCCAAACCTGTGTAACTTGTCTTTAGACTCTTTTACTTCCTTCCTTAGTGAAGCTACTTCATGCTCTAACCTTTCACATTCTAAAACCTTTGCTTCTAACTTCTCTTTAAATCTCCTTGTCTTAGCTATTGAGTTGGTTAGATCCTCTATAAGCTTTCCTTTCTCTTCATCACATTCTTGAAATTGAAGCTTGAGTTTTGAATTCTTTTTTCTTACCTTCCTTAATGCATCAAGGGCAGAAATAAGCTCACCCTCAAGATCAACTTCTCCTTTCTCTGATTCTTCCTCTATTTGTTTACCTTTAGGATCATCTTCATTCCTTTCTGATTTATTTCCACTAGAAGTACTTCCTTCTTCTTCTATTGCCATAAGAAGACTTTCCTCTTCTGGACCTTCAAGTGTATCTTCATATTCATCATCACTAAAATTGAATCCATTCTTTGTACAACTATCTTCAAGATGACCAAAGTTACCACATCTAAAACACTTGAGAATCATTGGTAACTTGTTTCTAACCACTTATTTTTCTTCTGCCAAAAATAGAATTTCATCTTCATCATTACTTGAGGAGCTTCCATCACTATCACTTGAACTCTTACTTGCCTTGTCTGCATAAAAACTCTTCTTATGCCTTTGGAAAAACTTATTTCCTTGCTTGCCTTGTCCATCCCTACTTTTCTTTTGGTACCTGTGTTTTCCTATTTCCCTGTTCTTATGATCCTGTTTTTCTTCATCATTGCTATTTCTAGCCTTTGGAAAATTAGATGCATAGTGACCATATTTTCCACAATTGAAACATCTAACTAATTTTGTACCTTTATACTTTCTTGAGTCCTTGTTCCTTTTGCCATAATTTGCTTCTTCATCATTGGATGACTCATTGCTTGAATCTAACTTCTTACCCTTTGTCTTCTTAGTAACTTTGAAGGTTGCTTCTTTTTGGGGAATAGGTTCCTCTTTTATTCTCATCTCAAAAGCTATGATAATTCCATGTAATTCATCCCTTGTCAAAATTTCAATATCTTTTGACTCTTCTATAGCTGAAATATTTTCACTATACCTTTTTGGGAGTGACCTTAAAATCTTATCACAAACATCTATTTCTTCAACCTTAAGCCCAAGTCCTTGCATGGAGTTAACAACCTCATCCACATGAAGTAGATATGCAACAATGTTTTCCTCATCCTTCATCTTTAGGTCTTCAAATGTTCTCTTGTAATTTTGCAACTTTACCCTTTTGAACTTTTTGTCTCCCTCATATATACCTTTCAACTTATCCCAAATTTCCTTTGTTGATTTGCAATGCATAACCTTTATAAACTTTGTTTCATGCAAACCCTTTAAAATTCCATTCATTGCCTTTGAATTATTCAGTTTTAGGAGCTTACCATATTTATCTGTAGGTGGAGTTGCTGGTGGTATGTATCCATTCTCAATTGCTTCCCATATTTCATTTCCAAGTGCCATTAGGTGAATCTTCATCCTCATACTCCAAAGTGCATAATTGTTCCCATCGAACAATGGTGCCAAATTCCCTAAAGATCCATTCTGAGAATCCATCTGTGTTCTTGTGAGATTTTCCTTCAAGCTATTAAACTCTTTCGAAGAAACCCACTCTGATACCAATTGAAGAACACAAGCTTATACTGAGAGGGGGGTGAACAATATAAGACCACTTTTTACTTTTCTTCCAAACAATATTATCCAATATATCAATGGCAATATCAATAGTAGTAATCAAAGCAATGCACAAATCACCACACACAATAGAGACACCAATTTAACGTGGTTCACCCAATGTGGGCTACTCCACAGAGAAAATATTTCACTATAATTTTCTCAACAAATATCTTGGGAATCCTTCCCTATTACAATGTTTATGGATCTTTGTCCAAAGGAGACACCAATCCCCTAATCAAGTTCATGGATCTCTATCCATAGGAGACACCAATCCCCTCAACTAGTTCATGGATCTCTATCCACAGGAGAACTCCTTCTCCTCTACTCTGGCTGGTGATCCTCTAGAAGACTACTGCCTCCACTGCACTGGCTTGTGGATCTCTCTCCACTGAATACTCCTATCCTCACTCAAAAGACCTCTGTCCTCACTGCCCTAGCTAATGGATCTCTATCCACTAGAGACTACTATCCTCTACTCTATCACCTCCAAAGCTTGATCTCAGCTCTATCTCAAATCTATACTAAACATAGTCCTTTGGTCTAGCACAAATCTGCTCAATATCTATCTCAAATATGCACTAAACACAGTCCTTCGGTCTAGCACAAATCTACTCAATATCTATCTCAAATTTGCACTAAACATAGTCCTTTGATCTAGCATAAATCTGCTCAATATCTATCTCAAATCTACACTAAACATAGTCCTTCGATCTAGCACAAATCTACTCAATATTTGTCTCTGGTCTGGCACAAATCTATCCTCAAATCTGCACCATACTCTATCCTCAAATCTATCCTCAAGCCTTAACACAAAGCTTGATCCAATCACAAATCAACTCTACTAGATTTTCCCCAAGCCTTAACTCAAAGCTTGAACAAATCAATCAATCAACTTTGCTCTCAAGTCTTCTCAAAGACTTGCCTCAAATCTATCCACAAGTCCTCTCAAGAACTTGCTCACTCTTCTCTACAAGTCTTCACCAAGACTTACCTCAAATATGCTCAACAAGTCCTCACTAGAACTTTCTCAATCTGCTCAACAAGTCTTCACCAAGACTTATCTCAAATCTGCATTGTAAGCTTCCACAAAAGCTTACTAAACTCATTCCTTAAGTCCACTCTAGGACTTACTTCTCACAAGCTTTCACAAAATATTGCTTAACTCTATCCTCAAGTTCACTCTAGGACTTACTCAAATCTGCTCACTAGCTTTCACAAAAGCTTATTCAACTCAACACAATCTATCACAGAAAACCTCTTCAATCACACAAACAAGTTTCACACAAAATCTTGTTTTAATATCATATAAACATATAGAGAATGGTTAGAGACTCAATATGTTTCACACTCACAAAAATACTTAATCACTTTCAAAATTTCTTGTTTAACCATAGAAACATATGGAGAATGGTTAGAGACTCAATATGTTTCACACTCACACAACACTCAATCACTTCCAAACTCTCTTCAAATAAATTAAGAATAAAGAACAATTTGTTTCATAGAACTTGAACTATCACTCCAACACTTTCAATCAACTATGCTCAATCAACTCCACTCAACCAATCACTCAATGAAACAAAGCTTGCTTAAAAACCCTAAGCAAATGTTTCACACAATGCTTTCAACAAATATCACTTTGGAACTTAACCTTGACTCGATATGATTCCAAATCACATAACAATGATACTCATGTTCTTTCACAAACCCTAATCATGCACATGAAGGCTCACTCAAATATTTCCAACAATGCTTATCAAACAATCTCACATAACAATGATACTCATGTTCTTTCACAAACCCTAATCATGCACATGAAGGCTCACTCAATATTTCCAACAATGCTTATCAAACAAGGTTTCTAGCATCAACTTTCATTCCAAAAAAAATCCCCATCAATCAACATTGGATGTCTCAAACATCAAACTCAACAATGCTTATCAAACAATCCTTTTCACTCCAACTTAGCATTCACACATCCAATCCAACAATATTTCACTCACAAGGAAGATGTGCCCATACCTTTTTTTTGATGAATAATTGACCTCAAAACCTGTCTCAATCACAATCACCCTCTTTGCCAATCTCAAAGGTTAGATAGCAAAAATCTTCACTCAAATATTCTCACTCAAATTATCTCCTCAAAATAAATTCACCATTACAAAAATTAACAAAACTCAAATACACCTTATTATCTCCAAACTTGTCCAATTACTTCTCAACACATAAAAATCAACTTTCTTTAATAACTCCAAATCAATCAATAAAAGAGAAGTTCCTTTATAATTCCCAAAAATAATATTCAAAAATTAAAACCTCAATATCCTTATCACTCCAATCTTAATTAATTTTAAATTACCAAAAAAAAATTAATATAAACTCTAAACACCTTATAACTCCCTACTTTCCAAGGTGCTCAATTATTCACGTGGCCTTAGCACACTCCACAAACCTTGGTGCTAATATTAATTAAACCAAAAATTAATACTTACCTTAGTTCCTTTGGCCTACGTGCAAAAATGAATGATGTTGCCTTGGCTGCACCTCAAACCCATGACCTCGCTACTGTTGTTGTGCTCTTGTAGCCATTGGACCACATGCCTGCACGGGTTCAAAGGCACAGGTACTCCATTATACAATCTCCACAAAACCTGGTGCTCAAAAAATGAAACAAACCTTCCTCAAAATAGCTTCATGGGGATTTGAAATCCAATGTTTGCCACGCAAATGCCTTAACTCTTGCCTCAGTTTCCAATTGCACTAACCAGCACTTTGGATACGCTAGACACATACCACATGCATTTAAACTTTAGCTTACCCTCTAAAGGGTTTAGATCACACGAATCTCCTTCTATCTTCTCTAACACCAGAGTGCACGATGTTTGCTTTGGATTCACAAATTATTGCATGGATAAACATAATGAAATCTTTACCCCCTTTTTATAGTCTTTGGCTTATGTGCTTCGATGTCGGTGATAATTAAACCTTTGCCCTTATAACCCTAACCTTAGGGTTAGTTAAATTAATTTATAATAAAATTATTATAATTAATTTATAATTAATGTAATAACTTTTGGACCTTTAATATTATAATAAAATATTATAATATTATTTTTCTTGGGCCTTCCTATTTCTCCTTTAGACCTTATCTGACCACCTTGAATATTATAATAAGATATATTATAATATAATTTCCCTTAGGTCTAGAAGCAATCTTTCTCTTGCACTGCTTACTGAAATTGACTCTTGGCATCCTTACTTTTGCACTACTCATTGAAACTGAATATTGATATCAATGACAACAAAACTTGCTCATATTTCCAATAGTAAATAATTCAACAACATACAAAAGTGTTGGATCATAAAAATTCGCTAAGGCATAGAATATGGCACTCACCACATGGATAGATTTTACAAATTTGACTAAGGTATGCTAATCGAGTACATTTTAGTAGTGTCAAATCATTAATTTTGGCTAAGGCATGGATATCCAACATACATAAGGTGGCTAGACTTTTGAGTCATCTATCATAGCAAGAGCATAAAATGTGACATCTAGTATTTGGTATTCATAATTTTGGACCTAAGATTCGACTAAGTGTGTATGTAGCCAAACTTCTTTAGAAGCTAATGTCATCCAAGGCAAACAAAGTTCTAATGTTTGACATCAATGCAGATCCCTCATGGCTAATTATAAATAAGCACCAAAATTTTCAAAAGGATGACATCATAAATAGTGCATAACAAGTCTGACACAAAGGAAGGCTAAGCCTAGATCCAAAAAAAAATCTAAGGTTGCTTGACATGAGAGCAAGGCTTATATTTAGCATCTGATAACATGTATTGTAAAATCAACCAAGTGTATAAGGTGGCCAAACTTGTAAGGCAATGACATCATCAAGGTGAGTAAATATTTTGGTGTTTGACAAGGCAATTCAAGAATTTGGGTAAGTGTTGATATGAGGGCTAGATTGTTGATTAATATGACATCATCAACAAGGCCAAAGCATTCAACATTGAGTCATAATTGCCAAACTCAAAATTTGGCTAAGGTATAGATTCTGACACAAAGGAAACCAGTCTCACACTACTATAACTTGCGAGAGGCTCCCAAAAATTTCCTAATCAACAAAATTCATGTGTATCAACCAACCATCGAGTATTATTTCTATTAGAGATCTCAATTATTGAAGGCTTCTCCATCACTCACATATCCTTACATAGCTAGTTCAATACAATATAAAGGAGTGGAATAAAGTAGACCTATCAAAAGTTGATCATAATCTAATGGTGCAATATGCAAGTCAAATTTTCAAGAGAAATATGGGTTGAACACATCAACAATATATGCCATAAATAGTTAAGCTCAGATGCATCAGGAACAATACCCACTATCTATAATCATCTTGATAAGCCTGTATAAAGTCTTCCACATAATTATTCTAGGCTACCAAAATATGGTGTAAATATATATCAATGAGCTTCAATAGATGGTTTTTCAAAATATAAAAAGAAAAAACCCCAGGTCCTGATGGTTTTGCCATTGAGTTCTACCAAGATTTTTGGGATATCCTTCATGCTAATTTATTAGAGGTTGTGGAAGAAGCTAAGAAATCTAAAATTTTTTTGAAGGTTATCAAAGAAATTTATATAGCTCTAGGTCTAAAATCTCAAGAGGCAGAACATATCTCAGCTTTTAGACCTATAGCTTTATGTAATGTTCTTCTCAAAATCATGACAAAGATCATGGTAGAAAGGATGAATCCTCTTTTGCATAATATTATTTCCCATGAACAAGGGGGTTATGTGGAAGGGCATAAAATAGTGGATGAGATAGTTCTTTCTTAGGAAGCCATCGATTCAATGGAAACGTAAAAATATTCATTTGTTTAGACTTATCCAAAGCTTATGACAAAGTGGACTAGCACTTCCTTGTTGAATTTTTGAGGCAATTTGGCTTCTCTTAGGACTAGATGGGCTAGATTATGGGATGTATATCTTTGGTGTCCTACTTAGTTCTTATCAATGGTAGGCCTTCACAACTATTCCTAGCTTCCATAGGTATTAAGCAACATGACCCCCTCTCCCCTAATTTATTCATCATTCTTGTTGAATGCTTAGACAGGACTATAACCAAAAACAAAGATAATAGAACCCTTGAGGGAGTTACCATTGCTCATGGATCTAGGTATATCTCCCATATTCAATTTTTTTATGACTCTACTCTATTAGTTAAATCTACAATTAAGGAAGCTTCGAAAATTAAGCAAATCATTAGTTATTTTTCTAATGCTACTAGGAATTTGATCAATGAAGACAAATCTAAAGTCATTTTATTTCACTACTCTCCCAGACAAGAATCCATGGTCCTAAATAAATTAAGATATAATATGACCTCCCTTTCAATCACTTATTTGGGCATTCCTATCAATATTCAAAGACAAAAAAATATTGGAATTGGTTGTTGGACATAGTTAAGAAGAAAATTAGAAAGTGGACCATTAGGTGGATTTCATTTGGGGTAGAATTACCTTGGTAAAATCAATCCTTCAAGATATACCTGTTAATGTTTCTATTGTGTTGAATATCCCAAAGGTAGTTATTTGAGAATTGAATCAAACTAATCATCAGTTCCTCTGGAGTGGTACTAAGGAGAAATGAAAATGGGCCTTAGTGAAATGGGATACTTTATGCCTTCCCAAGAATGAAGGGAGGTTAGGATTCTAGTTTTTTATTAATAATAATAAGGCTTTAGTTGCTAAATTATATTGGAGGATTTTGCATAATCCCAATGCTATTTGGACCAAAAATATTTATGCTAAATATACTGATAACAAAAGTCCTGAAGACCTTGTTTGCTATCAATTGCCTATCAAAGTTTCTTTCATTTTAGTGATTCTTAATACTGTGAGGATTTGATAAAGCAAAAACTATTTTAGATCATTCATAAATGTCAACAGGTAATTTTTTGATAATTTCCTAGGATGGCACTAGCCTTTGATTACTTAGTTTCCTGATTGGATGCCTTGGATGGAGGAGCTTCACCGAGCTAACTGGATAAAGGTAGCTAATTACTATCAGTATGATACTGGTAATTCAAAGGTTGGAAGATATTGGATTCCTATTGAGTACTAGCCTATTCAAATGATAGAAAGGCAAATAAAAGATATCCAAAGCATCCTTCTTATGAGATCTCTCTCTTGGTCCCATGATAAAGATTTTTTTGGATGGAACAACACTAATAAGGGTGAGTATTCAATTGCTCAAGGTTATTTGACCTTATGCCATAATTATCCCAACCAATCATATGACATATTTGTAAACAATAAAAATACACCCGAATAATAAAATATTGATATAAGCAAATAATAATAAATAAAATACAATCCGTATTCAACTCCTCATATAGTAATGATCTTCCTCAAATTGTAAAGGGGTCTTATTACAAAAGAAGTTGTTTGTTCTCTTCATAAAAATACAATAAATACCAAAGAAGTGAATCTCCTTTAGTAGATCCAATCGAAAGTGGGTGTAAGTGTTCTTCATTGCTACAAATAATTTTGAGTGAGCTTGTGTATCCTTTGTCGAACCACTCTAGCTTCAACAACTATCTAATATGTTAGTCTTACAATGACACTGAGAGGGAGGGGGGTGAATCAGTGTAGCTCTATAAACTTAAATTTATAGCTCTTAATACCGCAACAATTAAAACTTATTACTAGATACAACAAGTATAACAAAAGAGCATCACACAACACAAGATTTAACAAGGTTCACCAATGTGGCTACTCCTCAAAAATTGACTGCTTGGACTACCATCCAAATCTAGCCTTTGCAAAGCACCAACTTTACAATCAATTTACTAGCACCCACTGGAAGGAGCACCAACCCCTTATTTATTTGCACCAACAGAAAGGAGCACCAACCCCTTATTTATCTACACCAACAGAAAGGAGCACCAACCCCTTATTTATCTACACCAATAGAAAGGAGCACCAACCCCTTATTTATCTACACCAACAGAAAGGAGCACCAACCCTTGATGCCAAGCTACAACTTGGACTTCAATTTGAATCTATAAGTTTGACAATAAGATACCTTTGCTTTTGCAAGACCCTGACTGGTCTTCTTCACCTTTGCGTTCTCTATGCATTCTGCTCTCTACGTAATCACTTCGCACACTCTGCTTCGTTACAGTCAAACTTCACGATCGTCTTCTCCCTTTTGCGCACTCTGCTCTCTTTGTGAATTTCACACTTAGCATGATTCAACACGACTTGCTCTCTATGCACAACGACCGTATTTCACACACATTCGACCATCTTCAATTCTCCAAACAACCCTCCTTTTATAACAATATTTTTTATGATGAAAACCCTAATCTTAGTTAGCTATAAATCCTAATCTTATTCGGCTTTCATAACAACTATAAACCCTAATTTTAGTCGATTGTCATCGGTCTTCGTCGACTTCAACTCAAGAAGATGTTCGGTTTATCCATCGCTTGATGATTTCATTCTGGACAGACCCTATAACCGCCATACTAACTTTTGATCACTCTTCGTATTTTAGTAGTATGAAATCACTCTATAACTGCCCCTGTAAATGTCATAGTGATGTCGGTCCACTATCATACTTCTCATTTCAGTCGGGTTCTCCTTCTTGACTTGCGCATTTACGACCTATCACAAAATTGCAACATTTCTACCTCTATAGCTTCTTTTGTTGTTGTTGCCACGAAAATACAACATGTCGCGATATCGCGACACTTTCACCTCCGTACACTTTCTCTATTCTTTTGTCGTGATATCACGACATTTCTACCTCTGTAGACTTCATATTTTCTTTTGTCGTGATATCGTGACATTTTTGCCTTCGTATACTTTGTCTTTGCTTTTGTCACAATATCGCGACACTTCTGCTTCCATAGACTTTGACTTTGCTTTTGTCATGATATCGTGACACTTCTGCCTCCGTAGTCTTCAACTTAGCTTTTGTCACAAAATCATGACACTTCTGCTTCCATACTTAGCTTCTTTGCTTTTGTCATGAAATCACGACACTTCTACCTTCGAAGTCTTCTTCTCTACTTTTGTCGCAAAATCACGACACTTCTGCTTTCGTACTTTACTTCTTTGCTTTTGTCATGAAATCGCGACACTTCTACTTTCAAAGTATTGCTTTCTGATTTTGTCGTGAAATCATGACAGTTCTGCTTCCGTACGCTTCCTCTCTTTCTTTTGTTGCAAAAATGTGACATGTCACGATATTGTGACACTTTTCAAACTTACTTTCTCTCTCCTATTTTAGTCGCAAAAATGCAACATTTCATGAAATCGTGACACTTTTCTTACTTGTTCTCTTTCTTCGAACTTGTCGCGAAATCGTGACACTTTTTCAAACTTACTTTCTCTCTCCTATTTTAGTCGCAAAAATGCGACATGTCACGAAATCGTGACACTTTTCTTACTTGTTCTCTTTCTTCGAACTTGTCATGAAATCACGACACTTTTTCCTACTTTCTCTTTCTCTTCCAACATGTCGTGAAATCGTGACAGTTTTTCCACTTGCCTTTTTCTCTTCCAACATGTCGCGAAATCGCGACAGTTTTTCCTGCTTTCTCTTTCTCTTCCAACATGTCACGAAATCACAATAGTTTTTCCACTTGCATTTTTCTCTTCCAACATGTCACGAAATCGCGACAATTTTTCCTACTTTTTCTCTCTTCCAACATGTCCCGAAATCATGAAAGTTTTTCCTAATTTTTCTCTCTTCCAACATGTCACGAAATCACGACAGTTTTTCTTGTTTTTTCTCTCTCTTCCAACATGTCACGAAATCATGACAATTTTTCTTGCCTGTTGTATATGTCGCGATATCATGACACTTTTCTTACTTGTATTTTTTCTTTGATATTTTGCATATGGGCCACTTCGGTCTTCTTGGAAAATCACTGTACATACTCTGAATAACCTTTGAACTCCTGTCTTCTACATCTGAATAGCTTTTGAACTTCCTGTCCACTGCATCAACAGATCTATCTGACTATGTTGACAAAAATGACAATACTGTTGCTGCACCTTGCTCAACAATCTCCCCCTTTAGAATTTTTGGCAACACGTGCAATTTCCTGTAACTCTTCTCCCCCTTTGACAATAATACCAAAGGGCTACTGCAGACTCCCCCTGAGTCCATGCACAACATTCTCAAGCAAAATTTATTACACTTGGCAAAAATCATGAACATGAGCAAAAAGATAATCAAATACTTAAATGCTCCCCCCGAGAATGTGATCCTTGTAGCTAGTCAATTCTTGGGAAGTGTGACCACTCCTAATTTATTGCGAAGGTACTCAAAAACTTCCTTGGGCAATGGTTTTGTGAAGATATCTGCTACTTGCTCTATATTTGGAACAAAATCCAACTTAACCTCACCTTCCACAACTTTCTCCTTCAAAAAGTGATACCTGATAGCAATGTGTTTTGTACGTGAATGCATAACCGGATTCTTGGAGATGTTAATGGCACTGGTGTTATCACACTTAATTGATATTGGCTCACCGAAGCTAATACCAAGATATTTCAGGGTTTGTTTCATCCACAATACCTGCGTACAACATGTTGTCGCTGCAATATATTCTGCCTCTGCTATCGATAAAGAAACTGACTCTTATTTCTTACTATGCCATGCGACCAATCTGTCTCCAAGATAGAATGCACCTCCACTGGTACTCTTTCTATCATCGACACCTCTTGCCCAATTTGCATCTGAATACGAAATAAGGGTGAAGTATTTACCTTTCGGATACCATAACCCATACTCCATAGTACCCTTGAGGTACCGAAGAATCCTCTTCACTCTTTGTCACATGAGTCTCCTTGGGATTAGCCTCGAAATCGTGCTACCATGCATACTCGCCTGCAAAATATCTAGTCTGGTAGCTGTCAGGTACAGTAAGCTCCCAATCATAGATCTGTACATGGTTTTATCAATAGGTGGATATTTTTCATCCTTGCTCAACTTGCAACCTATCTTCATGGGAGTGCTAACTAGCTTACAATCCTCCATTGTGAACATTTTTAACATCTCTTTCACATATTTAACTTGAGAAATAAATATGCCCTTCTTATTTTGATTAACTTGCAACCCTAGGAAATATGAAAGTTCACCAATCATTGACATTTCAAATTCTTTCCGCATCTTATTTGCTAAATATTTACCCGACTCATCTTTGCTGCTGCAAAATATGATATCATCTACGTATACAACAAGAACAATAAGATGCCTATTTTCTATTTTGACATACAAATTACTATCCACCATACCTTTCTTAAACCCTTGTTGAGTGAGATAGTTGTCTAGCCTTGCATACCATGCTCGGGGTTCCTGTTTTAAGCCATATAATGCTTTCTTCAACTTGCAAACCAAGTTGGGATCATCACCAAGTTGGAAACCATCTGGTTTCTCAATATAAACCTCTTCTTCAAGTTTCCCATTCAAAAACACTGATTTCACATCCATTTGATAAACTTTGAAATTCTTGTAGATTGCTAAAGCCAAAAATATTCTAATTGCCTCTAGTCTAGCTACTGGTGCAAAAGTTTCCTCAAAGTCAATGCCTTCAACTTGTGCATAACCCTTACATACCAATCTTGCTTTATTTCTGACTACCTGTCCGTCTTCATTCAATTTGTTTCAAAAAATCCATTTAGTCTCGATTATATTTTTATTTGCAGGTCTAGGTACTAACTCCCAAGTTTCATTTTTCTTGATCTGATCTAATTCTTCATTTATTGCCTTCATCCAACTTTCATCTTTGCTTGCATCAACAACATTTTTGGGCTCAATGCTGGATAATAGAGAGTAGTTACTTACTACTCTTCTTCTTGTCTGAACACCAACTTTGGGGTCTCCAATTATTTGCTCTCTAGGATGATTTTTTTGCCAATGTACTGTTTTGAATTTCTTATTTTCTTCCACTTCGAATCACAACTTAAATCATCTGAGTCAATTTTTTGTATCTTTTTTGTTTTGTTTTCCTCATCTCCTTCAATAACCTCTTCATAAATTGGGTAGTTCTTTTCATAGCTAATTACTCGTTCTCTACCTTCATCAAATTTAACATCGACACTGTCCATAATTTTCTTTAGCCTCTTGTTTTAGCATTTTTAATATTTGCTTTTTGACGAATAAACAACAAAAATACCTTCATCCGCTCTATCTTCAAACTTACCAAGATTATCTTCAATTCTTTTGATGTAGCACTTGCTGCCAAAAACTTTGAGGTATTTTGTTGTTGCCCTTTTACCGAACCACAACTCATAAGGAGTTTTGCTTTCATGTGTTCTCAGCATGTACCTATTTTGGATATACATCGTAGTATGGACTGCTTCTTTCCAAAATCTGTCTGCTACTCTACTTTCAACCAACATAGTCCGTGCCATTTCCTGCACTGGTCTCCGTTCTTTCTTTCTACCACTCCATTCTAATCGAGGTGTCCTGGCTGCTGAAAACTGTCTCCTAATACCATATTTTTCACAGTACTCTATAAACTCCTCTGAAATTAATTATCCTCCTCTATCTGATCTTAAACATTTGATCCTCTTTCTTGTTTCATTCTCAACGTGTTTTTTGAAAGTCTTGAACATTTCAAAAGCTTCTGATTTATGCTTCAAGAAAAATATCCATGTCATTCTAGAATAGTCATCAATGCACAACATAAAATATTTGTCACCATTTATGCTTTGTGTTCTCATGGGTCCACATAAATCAGTGTGTATTAGTTCCAAAGGTTTGCTTGTGTAGTACTCTTTTGTTTTGAATGTGACTCTAGTTTGCTTCCCATTTTGGCATGAAGCACAAATGATGTTTGCAGGTTTGTTGATGGTGGGAATATCTCTCACTGCCCTTTTTGAGTTGATTTTTACTAGATTATCAAAATTGATATGACCGAGTCTCTTGTGCCACAACCAATTTTCTTCTTCATGTCCAATAAAACAAGCTCCTTCTGAAGTCTCTGAGAGCATGTACAGGTTGCCATATGTCCTTGATCCAGTTGCTATCAATTTTCCACAATTTGTTTTTCTGACTTCACAACCCTGCTTCTTAAAAACTACTTCATGACCTTTATCACAAATTTGACTTACGCTCAAGAAGTTATGTTTTAGACCATCCACAAACAAGACTTCTTCTGACTTAATTTTTCCATCACTAATTTTAACTGAACCTTTGCCAACTATCTTAGCTCCATCATTATTTCTAAACTTTACTGAACCACCTTCATATTTCTGTAACTTCTCAAATTTTTGTTTGTCACCTTTCATATGACTGGAGCATCCACTATCAAGTATCCATGGTACATATTTATTCTATGCTTTAAATGTTGTTTGTATGATTAAGGATTCCTTTTCTTCTTTAAGTCACTCTTTTCCTTTCCACTCCATTTTGATAGTAGTTTTGGGCTCTTATTTTGCCTTTCCCTTATCAATAGCTTGTGCATGTTTTTTGGGAAGTTTTCTATTTTGTCTCATCCTATTTGGTTGAAATTTTCTTCCTTGAAACTGATTTGATGCAAATGTACTTCTACAGTTTCTTACAATGTGCCCAAAATTATAACGGTTATAACATTCTACTCGTATAATTCATCGAGAGGAGAAAAAGCATTTCTACTGGTGAAATTCCTTGGTCTTACATTATATTTGTAGTCTGAGATTTTATGTCCATAGCCATTGCATTTAAAATAGAAACCAGAGAAGGGATAATTGAACCTGGGTGATGGTCTTTGCCATGTTGCCGTAGGAGCCATAGGTCTTCTTCTTCTTTGATGTGTGACATTGGTGAATCCATCATTGTCAATTCTCCTTTCATGGCTGGCATTATTGTTTTCTTTTGCATGAGATGTTTTTCCTTGATCAACCTATTTCTTATCTTCATTCTTTATGGATTCTACATTTTTGGCCTTTGATCCATTTGATGATTCTCCTTCGACGAAACCCAGACCAAATTTGATGCCTACAGGCCTTTGGTCATTTATAATCTTATCCAGATTCATAGAACTTTCTTTGCATTTGTGATAGCAACTAATTTTGTGATTCATCTCTTCTATCTGTGTCCGTAAACCAACATTCTCTTCTTCTAGTTTGTAGCAATAATCTATTTTCATGGTAATTTGTACTTAAAGATCTTCAGATATTTTCTTGTATTCTTTTGTCTGTACTTTTAGACTAGTTATGATTTCATTTGCATCCTCAAGATTTTTTGAAATTTTCTTATTCTTTTTCCTCTCTATTTTCCACTCTTCAAGTGTAGAGATCAACTCACCTTCTAGATCTACTTCAACCTCAAGGTTTTCACCACATACTTCAGAGTTCACTCCTTCCTTTTCTGATTTTACTTCTTCAAATTCCATTGTGTTACTTCCAAGATCACCCTAGCCAGTTAAGCTTGTATAGGAACTTAGCTCTGATACCAATTGTTAGTCTTACAATGACACTGAGAGGGGGGGTGAATCAGTGTAGCTCTATAAACTTAAATTTACAGCTCTTAATACCACAACAATTAAAACTTATTACTAGATACAACAAGTATAACAAAAGAGCATCACACAACACAATATTTAACGAGGTTCACCAATGTGGCTACTCCTCAAAAATTGACTGCTTGGACTACCATCCAAATCTAGCCTTTGCAAAGCACCAACTTTACAATCAATTTACTAGCACCCACTGAAAGGAGCACCAACCCCTGATTTATCTGCACTAACAGAAAGGAGCACCAACCCCTTATTTATCTGCACCAACAGAAAGGAGCACCAACCCCTTATTTATCTGCACCAACAAAAAGGAGCACCAACCCGTTATTTATTTGCACCAAAATAAAGGAGCACCAACCCCTAATGCCAAGTTGCAACCTGGACTTCAATTTGAATCTATAAGTTTGATAGTAAGATACCTTTGCTTTTGCAAGACCCTGACTGGTCTTCTTCACCTTTGCGTTCTCTGTGCACTTTGCTCTCTCTGCGTAATCACTTTGCACACTTTGCTTCATTACAGTCAAACTTCACGATCATCTTCTCCCTTTTGTGCACTCTGCTCTCTTTGCGAATTTCACACTTAGCATGATTCGACATGACTTGCTCTCTGTGCACAACGATCGTATTTCACACACATTCAACCATCTTCAATTCTCCAAATAGCCCTCCTTTTATAATAATATTTTTATGATGAAAACCCTAATCTTAGTTTACTGTAAATCCTAATATTAGTCAGATTTCATAACAACTGTAAACCCTAATTTTAGTTGGTTGTCATCGGTCTTCATCGGCTTCAACTCAAGAAGATGTTCGATTTATCCATCGCTTGATGATTTCATTCTGGATAGACCCTGTAACCACCATACTAACTTTTGATCACTCTTCGTATTTTAGCAGTATGAAATCACTCTGTAACTGCCCCTGTAAATGTTGTAGTGATGTCGGTCCACTGTCATACTTCTCATTTTAGTTGGGTTCTCCTTCTTGACTTGCGCATTTATGACCTGTCATGAAATCATGAAATTTTTGCCTTTATAGCTTCTTTTGTTGTTGTTGCCATGAAAATACATGTCACGATATCGTGACACTTTCACCTCCGTATGCTTTCTCTATTCTTTTATCATGATATCATGACATTTCTTCCTTCATAGACTTTGTCTTTTCTTTTGTCGTGATATCATGACATTTCTGCCTTCGTATACTTCATATTTGCTTTTGTTGCAATATCATGACACTTCTACTTCCATAGACTTTGACTTTGCTTTTATCATGATATCGCGACACTTCTGCCTCTGTAGTCTTCAACTTAGCTTTTGTCACGAAATCATGACACTTCTGCTTCCGTACTTAGCTTCTTTGCTTTTGTTGTGAAATCATGACACTTCTGCCTTCAAAGTCTTCTTCTCTACTTTTGTCATGAAATCATGACACTTCTACTTTCGTACTTTACTTCTTTGCTTTTGTTGCAAAATCATGACACTTCTGCTTCCAAAGTCTTGCTTTCTACTTTTGTCATGAAATTGCGACAGTTCTGCTTCCGTATGCTTCCTCTCTTTCTTTTGTCATGAAAATGTGACATGTCACGATATCGCGACACTTTTTCAAACTTACTTTCTCTCTCCTATTTTAGTCACAAAATGCGACATGTCATGAAATTGCGACACTTTTCTTACTTGTTCTCTTTCTTCAAACTTGTCACGAAATCGTGAAAATTTTTCAAACTTACTTTCTCTCTCCTATTTTAGTTGTAAAAATGTGACATGTCGCAAAATCATGACACTTTTCTTACTTGTTCTCTTTCTTCGAACTTGTCGCGAAATCTCGACACTTTTTCCTGCTTTCTCTTTCTCTTCCAACATGTCACGAAATCGTGATAGTTTTTCCACTTGCCTTTTTCTCTTCCAACATGTCGCGAAATCATGACAATTTTTCCTGCTTTCTCTTTCTCTTCCAACATGTCACAAAATTGTGATAGTTTTTCCACTTGCCTTTTTCTCTTCCAACATGTCGTGAAATCACGACAGTTTTTCTTGCTTTTTCTCTCTCTTCCAACATGTCACGAAATCATGACAGTTTTTCCTGATTTTTCTCTCTTCCAACATGTCACGAAATCGTGACAGTTTTTCTTGCTTTTTCTCTCTCTTCCAACATGTCGCGAAATCGTGACAGTTTTTTTTTCCTGCTGTATATGTCACGATATCGTGACACTTTTCTTACTTGTATTTTTCCTTTGATCTTTTGCATATGGGCCACTTTGGTCTTCTTGGAAAATCATTGTACATACTCTGAATAACCTTTGAACTCCTGTCTTTTGCATCTAAATAGCTTTTGAACTTCCTATCCACTGCATCAATAGATCTATCTGACTGTGTTGACAAAAATGACAATACCGTTGCTGCACCTTGCTCAACATAATAATCTGTAACCCACACCTGCAATCAAGAAAACAACATAAAAAGAGTTAATAGCATATGAGGGGCCTCCACTATGTGGGACCCTCTATAATAATTTAGATCTATAAAGCCTAGTTACAATGCTTGCAAAATGTATAACAACATATAGAAAATAGTAAACAAATAAATCAAAATGCCTTGTCGATACCTAATTTTTATCTATGTTCACGAGGGTTTTGCAAGTGTAATCGTACAAAAATATCTTGTTTGATCCTAGCATCGTATCATTCATTCTCCTCTCCTTTTCTTGAAAAGTGAATATCATTTTATAACCCTTTTGATCAGGGTTAGGGTTTTTATGGTGGCAATGAGTGACTAGGATTAATATTTGATGAACGACTGAGATTGATATTTTGATAAGTGGCTAGGATTACCACATGACACACTAGGATTGAGGTTTAAGATATGGCTGAGATTTAGCATCATATATTATATATATAAATATAAATAAATATATAAATGTATATATAAATATATGAACAACTAGGATTTGATGATAATGAATGGATGATGAATGGCTAGGATTTGGTGTCTACAATATTTACTCAATTGTGGGCTTAAAATATCTCACCTACGATGAGGTTATTTACTTGGATCTTATTGCATCGTAGGGTGTGAAGAACATAGGCTTATACTGAGAGGGGGGTGAACAGTATAAGATCAACTTGTACTTTTCTTTTCCAAATAATATTATCCAATATTATCAATAGAAATATTAATAGCGGTAATCAAAATAATATACAAATCATCACACACAAGAGAGACACAAATTTAACATAGTTCACCCAATGTGGGCTACTCCACGAAGAAAATATTTCTTCTAAATTTTATCATAAAATATCTTGGGAATTATTCCCTATTACAATGTTTATGGACCTCTATCCAAAGGAGACACCAATATCCTATGCTTTGATTTGTGTATCTCTCTCCATAGGAGAACTATTTCCCCTTTTCTCTAGCTTGTGGATCTCTCTCCACAGGAGAATTCTATCCCCTTGCTTGGGTTCATGGAAATTGATCTCGAAGAACTTTTTCTCCTCAACTAGTTCGTGGATCTCTCTCCACAGAAAAACTCTATCTTCCTAGGTGGTTCACTGATCTTACTCCATAGGATAACTCTTTCCCCTTACTCTGGTTCATGGATTTGTATCCATAGGAGAACTCTATCCCCTCTTTTTTGGCTGGTGTACTTCTAGAAAACTTCTACTCGCATTGCTCTTACATGTGGATCTCTCTATAGGAGACCTTTGTCCCCACTGAATTATCTTGTGGATCTCTCTATAGGAGACATCTATCCCCACTGTATTGGCTAATGGATCTCTATCCACTGGAGACTATTGTCCTCTTTGCTCTATCATCTCCAGAGCTTGCTCTTAAATTTGTCTTAAATCTACACCAAAATCTATCCCAAGTCTAGCACAAATATTCTCTAACTCTGCTCACAAATTTGCACCAAACTCTATCCTAAGTTTAGCACAAATATGCTCTAACTCTATTCACAAATATGCTCTTAATTCTATCTCAAATATACCCTAAGCCTTAACACAAGGCTTGAACAAATCAGTAATCAAACCTGCTCTCAATTCTATCTTCAAGCCTTCTCAAAATACTTTCTCAAAACTGCCCTCAAGCCTTCTCAAAAGACTTGATTAAATCTACCCTCAAACCTTCTCAAAATACTTAATCAAAACTAACTTTAAGCCTTCTCAAAAGACTTGCTCAACTCTACCCTCAAGCCTTCTCAAAATACTTGCTCAAAACTACCTTCAAGCCTTCTCAAAAGACTTGCTCAAATCTGCCCTCAAGCCTTATCAAAAGACTTGCTCAAAACTACCTTCAAGCCTTCTCAAAAGACTTGCTCAAAACTACCTTCAAGCCTTCTCAAAATACTTGCTCAAATCTTCCTTAATGCTGCTCACTTAACCTGCTCAAATATTTCCAAACCTTGAACACAAACAAAGCTTATATATTTTTTCAGAAATGCTTTCTTCAAACAGATATATTCTACTCTAAATTCTTTTAACCTCTAGAGCATATAGATAATTATATGCACTTGCAAATAGCTCAATATTTTTTACTCAATAATTAAGTCTGTCACTTTCACATATCTCATATTTATTGCTCTTTTAAAGGCAGATCTAGTCTAGAACATGACACCTATCTTCTTGATGCACACACTTGCTTTCACAAATATAATTTCTAATGTTTGCATATTCACTTTCAATATCACTCAAAACCAATGCCCAAAAGCTTCACACTATCATTCAAACAATGAAGCACAATTTTCTCACAAACCCTAACACAAGTGCTTCCACTTTCTTTCAAAAAAGATGCATAATATAGGTCTCAAAATCTAACTCAAATATTTTCAACAATGCTTATCAAAAAATCATTTTATCTCCACCTTATGTTCCATAAAACCTTGCTCAACAACACACCTCAAAGAAGAAAAAATATGCCCATAACTCTTATTTGTTTTGATGAAGATATGTCATTAGAACCTGTTTCACAAACAACCAATCTTTCTTGTACCACTTCAGTGGTTAGATAGCAAGAATCTATTTCAAAATATCCACATGAAAATTCCCTTCAAAATGTGCTCAATGAAATCTTAAAATCATGTTCTAGGACCCTTCTTTTGATCTCAAGGAACATGCATTAAAACTCAACAAAACCCCATAAAAAAAATTTCACAATGCAAGAGGTACAATAAAATTTTCAAACCACTTTACACATTATTACTCCTAATCTTGCAAATTAATTTTCAACCCAACAAAGATCACAAATTACACAAGAAATTTTTCTCATTTACACCTTATATCTCCTACTTGACATTAATGCACTTCCAAAGAGATATTTATATCATCACTTTATTTTATACCCCAAGGCACTAGAAAAAACACCACATACTCTTTTATCCAAAGGTCAAACCACATTCATAATCCTTTTATTTAAAAAAATAAAATAAAAAACAATACCCTTTATATCTCCCTAGACAAATGCGCATACCTTAGAACCTTAGAATTTGCACAAAAGATTAATCCCTTTGCTATCACCAACCATTGTGATTCGAACCCATGTTGCTTGCTAGCCTACACCCTAGCCATGGCTAGGCCACCACATGGGTTGGCCACCCACATGAATACTAAAGGTACACACTTCACTTTAACCTGATATCTACCACATAAAACAAAAAGAACTTCAATAAAAACCTTATTGTCTGGCTTTTCCAC
Source organism: Wollemia nobilis (assembly GCA_028583015.1). Taxonomy (NCBI): domain Eukaryota; kingdom Viridiplantae; phylum Streptophyta; class Pinopsida; order Araucariales; family Araucariaceae; genus Wollemia; species Wollemia nobilis. Next base: position 11,849,554 of record JAQPPZ010001925.1, read on the forward strand.
GTCTTGAACAAAAGACCTCTCTGCTTCCAAGCCCTAGCATCACGGATACTACCATCTAGGCTAGCTTCCTAGACAAAATAAAATTTTGGAGCCCTTGCTCCTTATACCTTGCTCTTCCTTGATTTCAGAAAAAGACCTATCATCTTCTCCCTCTCCGCTGCGAATCGAACAAAAAATTTGGTGCACAAATTTCTCAATGTTAAAATGTCAATTAACCACCTTGGCATTGCAATATTTATATGACATATTTGGCATAGACCTTGATGTCGACGAATACGAAATTCAAACCCTTTGCGCTCAAATTGATTTTTAAATATTATAATAATTTAAATATTTAGATTTAAATATTATAATAATTTAAATCTTTAGATTTAAATATTATAATTATTTTCTTTGGGCCTTTTCTTAGGATAAAAACTTTACCACCATAGTAAATTAATTTATCCTTTTCTTTTTTCTTTTTCAATGCCACCATGGAGAAAACATTTCCTTCTTCTTGTTGCCTCATGCCTCATGTGCCCTTTGAATAATATTCTTACTTTGACATAAATTACAAACATTGCCATCAACTTATGACATCAATACTTTTGACATAAATGACAAAAATATACTCAAAATTTCCAACAATCTCCCCCTTTTTCATTTATGGCAACCCTTTTCTAAAAATTCCTTTTTCTAAACCATTTGATTCCAAATCTTCTCCCCCTGAGAAACTACTCCCTATGATTAAATACTCTACCCCTTACTCAAATATCTCCCCCTTTGACATAAATGGCAAAGGGACTCCTTTGGGTCTAAATATAAGAATCTTAGCTTAGCCCCTTACCCACCTCCTCTCCTTAAGGTGATTAATTTTGGGGTGGGAGTATTTCTGCTCCCATCATACAATGCTTTTTTTCTTTGCCAACCTTCTTTCTCAACATACCCTTTTGATCCTTTTGAGTGTCCATGTTCTTGCTTCTATTTGGAAACTTTAGAAACTCTATTCTACACCACTTGGACTTATGCTCTAGATTATTACACTTGTAACACTTAATGTTGTAGTTCTTGGAAGGTGCAAATATCTTGAAGCTCCTCCTAGTGAAGCCATACTCATTTCTATTATGAACCCTGTAGTGGATTGCTTTATGACCAAATTGATTACAGGAGTAGCAATACCCTTTGGAGGAATATCCATATTTGAAAAATTTGGCATTCCTTTTAGTGAGGCCATACTCCTTCTTTCCATGAATCCTTCAATGCATAGCCTTGTGACCAAATCGATTACATGAAAAACAATGTCCTTTGAAGAAATCTTATCTTGACCTTCTGGTCTCTTAGTTCTTTCTTTGCCTTCTCTATGATAATCCATGTTTCTTGTTTTTGTATTGTTTCTTTTCTTAGTGAAGCTTCTATTATTTAACTTATCCTCATAAGTCTCAATTTATTCTTCATTCTATTCCTCTGAAACTTCCTCTTATTTTGAGCTTGAGCTTGATCCTTATTCTTGTTTTCCTTGTCCTTCTTTAAAACCTAGACTTGTCTTGATAGATGAAGATATTTGTGCATTGATAACCTTATCCAATTTTTTGAACTTTTACCAAACCTATGTAGATTTCCTTAGAATATTTCACTTCCATCCTTAGTGAAACTACCTCATATTCTAACCTTTCACATTCTAACTCTTTTGCCTCTAACTTTTCACTCATGACCTGTAATGTCCTACCCCTTTCGAAGGCAAATAAACTTGCCACCCAAAGATCCAGGTTTCGATCTTGGGTTCCAAAATGAAAAAAAACCCAACTAAGGAAAAAACCCTAACTATGCAATTTATATCAAATAAAATTTTGAATCATGCAGATATCAATCAGATCTACAAATACCCAAAAAAGACTGAATCATGCAGATATCAATCAGGTCTACAAATACCCAAAAAAGTTCACCACAAAACTCTAAGATTTCTCACAAACATACCACAATATTTTTATTATTTTTCCTGGAATCACAATTACATAGATCATACCCAAAACATTAATATAAAATCCTGGATGCTAAAAAAACAACACAACCTCTGCTAAATTATTGAATGAAAACAACTCACAAATGCCCAACCACAAAACTGCTAAACTCTGCTGCAAAAATCTGAAACTATAATGCCACACCAAATCTGAAATACCACACCAAGAAGGGTTCCCAAAACCCCAAATCTGATCTCCCCAAATTTGATATGAATGCTGCCGAAGAAATCCTCAATAAATGATGCAGAATGTCTCAATAAACCCAATTGTAAACCCTGGCTGGATTTACCTCAAAGAAACTCTAGGGTTTTCGTCCTAGGTTTCTAGCCAAGAGGGTTTTCATCCTCAAAGCTATCCCTTGCAGGGTTTCATCCGCAAGAGAGAATTCTCTCATAGGGTTTCGTCCACAAGAGAAAAGTGTATTAGCTGCAAAGCCAAATACAACAATGTAGAAGAGATAAAATAATCCAAGCTCCCTCAAATGAGCCCCCTACTCCTCTTTATATAGACATTCTTTTAATTCTTTATTGAGGTTGCACTTTTTGATTTCACTTAATAATACCTTAGAAAATAATAATAAAATGATATTTATTCTCCTAATGGGGCATACACCCTCATTTCCCCCTTTTTATTATTTAATTGCCAAATTTCACCAAAAATACTCTTAACACACCAAAACACATCAAGACTCCACTCCACAACTATGTATAATAAAAATATGAAAAATGGGGACATTACAATACCACCCCTCCCAAAATTGCTTGTCCTCAAGCAATTCCAACACCATCTTCTCATCATCAAGCTGAAACCAATGGTGATTCCAGGATCCCAAATAAATGTTAAAGGAGTAGGTCCATCATGCCGATGTTGCGCCACTATCTTCTTCTTGGCAGCATCAACATGTAGAGACACAATTCTCCAAGTATCCATCAAGGCCACTCCAAGGTCCATACATGCTGATTTCTGAAGTACTATCTTTGCCATATATGCTTCATCTTTCATGTTTTGCAAATAAGTGTATATGAAGTCTACCAATTCATGTTCCTCAATTTCCCTTTTCGAAACAAACTCAGTTCTGATTTTTGAATGAAAAGCAGTCTTTGACATCATGAAAAACATTCCTGCACACTTTCTATCATGAACAATTTCATTCCCCCTCTCAATCAAAACTGAAATTTGGTGTGATGTAGCAGCCCTTCTAATCAAGTAAAACACAAAAAATATGAGAAAATCAGACCTGATATGAAGCACAGCCCCTGATGTCTCATCAATTAGCCTATACAAAGTGAAAACTATTTCCAATTCTGTCTCACAAAGTGTTGTAGGTGCAGTCATAGTTTGAATGCAAAATGAATCCCAATGAATTACCAGCGATGCCAACTTTTTATTCCCAAAAATAGTTCCAATGGCTGCCCAAAAATCAGTTCTGAGAATTAGCAAGATATCATCTCCAAATGCTAATGTCCTGCTCTCAAAAATACTCCATAATGCAGCCCAATTTCTTCCACATGACGTGATTATGCCATACCAATTACCAGCTCCATCCATCATCAATCTTTCATTCCCATAACTTATCAATGTAACCAACTCATGAATGCCAAAACTCTTCAAACAACTGTCATAAAAATCAGAATGAATGTCATACCTTATGTAAGTAGTATCATGGCTGATCCATGTCTTCAAGTGGTGCAAAAGTGACCCCAAGAGAAGAACGTTTTCCCCCAAACACCCCAATACTGAAGATGTGTTCCCAAGATTATCCAAGAATGAAATGGTATCTTCCTCCTCCTTATCAAAACAATCTAAGCAAGGCTGATCAGAATGTAATGTCCCATGGCTGATCAAAATTGCAGTCCTTCTTATAGAAATGGCAGCCATCAATGTGTTATCAACAGAATAAATTATGGTTGCTTTCAGGACGCCATTAGCAACCTTCCAAGGCTCCCGGGATGCAACGTCTATCTTCCCAATGTTTGCAGTCCCTATTTTCCATCCTATGAATGTTTCTAAGGCCCACCATGTGATAATACCAATGCCAAACTTGCCATTTACCTCAAATGCCCTTACCAATGCTGCCCAAAATAGCTCCTCAAGAAACACAGCTCTAATTTTTGAAGAAAAGATAGTCCTAAACAACATGCAAAACACCTTCTTATACATCATGTAAAGTGCCAATTCAAACCTCATGAAGATCTCAATTAGCTTGGGAGGAATTGTCCCAAACAATGTGTCACATGTAGCCCCAAAACTCATTGTCAACGCAGCTGCATCAGTCATCATTATTGCAGTCCTATTTGTCATGGAGTTTGCAGTCTTCTTAATAAAAAACTTGGCCAAAGCTTCCCTCAAAAGTGTTGTCCAATGAGTCAAAAACACAGCCCCATCGGTCATAAAAAATGCAGTCCAGTATGTTGTCAACATTTCAGTCTTAACTCTCTCAACAGATGTTGCCTCCAAAGACAAATATGTAGTCTCACAAATCAACCAACATGTAGTCCCATACATCTCCAACTCTGTCCCAGAATTCATCACAAAAATAGTCCTAAAAGATAGAGAAGATGCAACCTCAAAAATCAGTGAACAATCAGTCCAAGTTGCCCTTAGAAAAACAGCCTCATTAGTTATGAAATATGCAGACCAAGGCATCTCAAATAGAGTGGTAAGATTAGACACAGAAGTCACAAACACAACCTCTTTTATCAAGAAGTGTATGTCCTCATAGAACATGAAATGTGCAGCCTCAATCTCCATCAGTGATGTAGTCATTTTGAACAAAAACTCAGTCCATTCTATCATCAAAGATGCATCCTCATTCATTACCAAAAATGCAGTCTTAGGTCTCAACAAGAATGCAACCATAGGTGCCATCAATGTCTCTTTTTCCACAATGCTAATGCTGCCCATAAATGGAGAACTACTGTTATATTGCCAACAAAAATCAGAACTGATAACATACCTTCTTGCAACTTCCTTAAGGCTGCTTTTTGCCTCCCCATGGCTCAAGAGTGGCTCCAAGGGGGGGATGTTTCCCAAGCTCACCCAAAGACTCTCAAAAATAGGATGAACTTCTTGGAAATTCAAAACTGAGTTTTTGGAACTCTGAAATGAAATGTGGATGGTATTGAAGTCAATAGGGCGTTCATTCCCCATGGGTACTTCCTCACATCTAGGTGCCAATATACCTGGATCCCAAGGTGTGAATCTGTTGTCCCAAATATTCACAATATCCCCATGTATGCTATGAGATCTACATACCCTTCCAAAGAACAAATGAAACTCCTCTATTGTTGTTAAGACGATTGTAACAATAGGGAAATGAGCAAATTCATTCATTACAACCCTCATATAATTGTTACCTCTATCTTTGGCCAATTTGGTGATGTAATCCATGGGCATGTTTCCTTGTTTTAAGGCTGAAATAGTTACTCCTTCAAAATTTACCTCCTCTTCTTCTTGATCATAATCAGCCCTATGAAATAACAGTTTGGATTTGTCTTTAATGCAAGGATCAGCCATCTCAATGTCATTTCCTTTGCATGATTTTTGAAATAAATTTTGGGTAGCTCCTTGTTCAAGATGAAATTCATCCCAAACCGGTTCCTCATCATAACTAGGTGCTGAAATACTTGGATCCCATGCGTCTAATGGTTGATGAAATTTTTGGTGTTGCATGCTTATTGTAAATCTCATGTTCATTTTCTAAATCAAACCAATACTCACCAACTCTATCATTACTGAAATCTAATTTGTAAACTCCTATGTGTTCACTCTCATCATACTCTCCATCATGCTCTTCAAAGGCTTTGAATGTCACTTGTGTTTCACTGAACACATCAATGTCCAGAGCAGAATCTGATTCCACAAAGTTGTCTACTTCATATTCATATTGTTGTACTATGCCATCAATTTGTTGCCTTGCTAATTTTTCATCAATTGCATTTGGTACTAATATCTGAGACAAAGGAGCTGAACTTGTAAGGTATCCAGAAGAAATATTATTCTGCTGCAAAAAAGAATTTGTTGTATCCATATTTGATAGAGGTCCTGCGACCTGTAAACCACTAGAAACCATTTCTTTTTCTCGCCAACTGCCTTCTAAAGTTTTCTGGAACAGCAAGTTCTTCTTCTATCATCTCGACCTTCTTGGACCCAACAACGTTTCTTTGTATAGGAATTGAGGTGGGAGACATTGGTTCATCTTTTCTCTCCTTCCTATGCAACTTTTGTTGATGATGATTACCTCTCCGATTAGGTTGTTGCCTCATCCTCATGTCCACCCAATCATGAAGAGACATCATTTCTTTGAATTTCCCACTAGCATTGGTCCATTCCTGAACAAACTGATCTTGTAACTTTGAGATGGTGGGCTCAACCTTAGCCTTAGAGGAAACCGTAGGTGTTGACTTAGGTGACATAGCAGTTGTCAACTGCTTGAGAGTTTGTTGCAACTCTCTCTGACCTTGCCAAAACTCATGCTGAAACCTATCCCAATCACTGTGTGGCTCCATCTTCACATTGAACTAACCAACTCTCAGCTGCAACTATTATGAGAAAACACATTAGATAAAGAACCCAGATAGGCTGGCAGAATCTTTGGCTCTGATACCACTGTAATGTCCTACCCCTTTCAAAGGCAAATAAATTTGCCACCCAAAGAGCCAGGTTTCGATCTTGGGTTCCAAAATGAAAAAAAACCCAACTAAGGAAAAAACCCTAACTATGCAATTTATATCAAATAAAATTTTGAATCATGCAGATATCAATCAGATCTACAAATACCCAAAAAGACTGAATCATGCGGATATCAATCAGGTCTACAAATACCCAAAAAAGTTCACCACAAAACTCTAAGATTTCTCACAAACATACCACAATATTTTTATTATTTTTCCTGGAATCACAATTACATAGATCATACCCAAAACATTAATATAAAATCCTGGATGTTGAACAAACAACACAACCTCTGCTAAATTATTGAATGAAAACAACTCACAAATGCCCAACCACAAAACTGCTAAACTCTGTTGCAAAAATCTGAAACTATAATGCCACACCAAATCTGAAATACCACACCAAGAAGGGTTCCCAAAACCCCAAATCTGATCTCCCCAAATCTGATATGAATGCTGCCAAAGAAATCCTCAATAAATGATGCAGAATGTCTCAATAAACCCAATTGTAAACCCTGGATGGATTTACCTCAAAGAAACTCTAGGGTTTTCGTCCTAGGTTTCTAGCCAAGAGGGTTCCGTTTCTCCAGTTGTCCTCAAAGCTATCCCTTGTAGGGTTTCATCCGCAAGAGAGAATTCTCTCATAGGGTTTCATCCACAAGAGAAAAGTGTATTAGCTGCAAAGCCAAATACAACAATGTAGAAGAGATAAAATAATCCAAGCTCCCTCAAATGAGCCCCCTACTCCTCTTTATATAGACATTCTTTTAATTCTTTATTGAGGTTGCACTTTTTTATTTTACTTAATAATACCTTAGAAAATAATAATAAAATGATATTTATTCTCCTAATGGGGCATACACCCTCATTTCCCCTTTTTTATTATTTAATTGCCAAATTTCACCAAAAATACTCTTAACACACCAAAACACATCAAGACTCCACTCCACAACTATGTATAATAAAAATATGAAAAATGGGGACATTACATGACCTCTTTAATTTTCCTTGCCTTAGATTTTGAGTTTGTTAGATCTTGTAGAAGCTTTTCTTTTTCTTCCTCACATTCTTGAACTTGAGTCTTTAGTCTTGAATTCTATTTTCTAACCTTTTTCAATTCTCTGAGAGCAACAATAAGTTTTGCTTCTAGATCTATTGTGCCTTCCTCTTAATTTTCTAAATATTTCTCTACTTCTTGATCTCCAAAAGAATCTTCATACTCTTTGACCTTATCTTCAATAGGAGCATTTTCTTCTTCTTCTATTTCAAAATATAGGATCTCTTCTTCTTCACTATCTGAGAGTCTTCCATCACTGTCACTTGAAGTCTTGCTTCCCTTGTTAACATAGAAACTCTTCTTGTGCATTTGAAAGAACTTCTTTTCATACTTTCCTTGACCATACCTATTTTTCTTTTCATACCTGGATTTTCCTCCTTTTTTCTTATGATCCTATTTTTCTTCACTGCTACTGCTTCTAGCTTCTAGAAAATTAGATGCATAGTGACCAAAATTACCACAGTTAAATTTTTTTACTATTTTTATACCTTTTTTCTTTCTTGAGTCCTTGTTTCTTCTACCATAGTTAGATTCTTCATCACTGCTTGACTCACCACTTGATTCTGGTTTCTTATCCTTTATCTTCTTTGATGCTTTGAAAGCTACATATTTCTTGGAGTTGGGATCCTTTACTATTCTCATCTCATAAGTTGTGATAATTCCATGTAACTCATCCATAGTCAATTTTTCAATATCTCTCATCTCTTCTATAGCTGAAACCTTTCCATCATACCTCATAGGAAGTGACCTTAATACTTTTTGAGAAACACTAGAGTCTTCAATTTTGAATCCAAGTCCACACATGGTATTTACAACTTCATCCACACAAAGCAAGTATGTAGCAATATCTTCCTCATATTCCATATTCAAATATTCAAACCTCTTCTTGTGGTATTGTAGCTTTACCATCTTGACATTTTTATCTCTCTCATATGTTTGCTTCAATTTTTCCCATATCTCTTTTGCTGATTTGCAATGCATAAATTTCACAAATTATGCTTCATGTAATCCACTTAATATTCTATTCATAGCCTTGGCATTATTCACATGTAACATCTTACCATATTTATATGTGGGAGGAGTAGTTGTAGGTGTGAACCCATCCTCAATATATTGCCATATCTCATATCTTTGTGCCATCAAGTAAGTCTTCATTCTTATGCTCCATAAAGCATAATTATTCCCATCGAACAATGGTGCCTTATTTTATGAAGATCCATTCTGATATACCATTTGTATTCCTATAATATCTTTCTTTAAGCTATTAGATATTTTTGAAGAAACCCACTCTGATACCAATTGAATAACACATGCTTATATTTAGAAGGGGGTAAACAATATAAGACCAAATTTTGCTTTTCTTTCTCAAACAATATTATCCAATATAATCAATGGAAATATCAATAGAAGTAATAAAATTAATGCACAAATAATCACAAACAAGAGAGACACAAATTTAATGTGGTTCACCCAATGTGGGCTACTCCATGGAGAAAATATTTCTTCTAAATTTTCTCAATAAATATCTTAGGAATCAATTCCCTATTACAATGTTTATGGAACTCTTTCCAAAGGAGATACCAATCCCCTATGCTCTGATTTGTGTATCTCTCTTCAAAAAATAATTCTTTGCTCTTTTCTATGGTTTTTGGATCTCTATCCATAGGAGAAATTTTCCCCTTCTCTAGTTCATGGAACTTGATCCAGGAAATCTATCTCCTCAATTGGTTCATGGACATCTCTCCATAGAAAAACTCAATCTCACCAGTTGGTTCACGAATCTTAATCCACATGAGAACTCTTTCCCCTTGCTCTAGTTCATGGATCTCTATCCAAATGAGAACTCTACACCCTCTACTCTAGTTGGTGTACTTATAGAAGACTTCTACCCTCACTGCTCTAGCTTGTGGATCTCTCTCCATAGGAGACCTCTATCCACACTGCACTGGCTTATGGATCTCTCTCCAAAGAAGATATTTGTCCCCACTACACTGGTTGATGGATCTCTATTCACTAGATACTATTGTCCTCTTTGCTTTATCACCTCCAAAGCCTACTCTCAACTCAATCTCAAATTTGTACCAAATTTTATCCCAATTCTAGCACAAATCTGCTCTAACTCTACTCATAAATATACATCAAACTCTATCCTAAGTTTAGCACAAATATACTCTAACTCTATTCACAAATATGCTCTTAATTCTATTTCAAATCTACCCCAAGCCTTAACACAAGGCTTGAATAAATTAGCAATAAAACTAGCTCTCAATTCTATCTTCAAGCCTTCTCAAAAGACTTGCTCAAATCTATCCTCAAGACTTCTCAAAAGACTTTCTCAAATCCACCCTCAAGCCTTCTCAAAATACTTGCTCAAAACTACCTTCAAGTCTTCTCAAAATACTTGCTCAACTCTACCCTCAAGACTTCTCAAAAGACTTGCTCAAAACTACCTTCAAGCCTTCTTAAAATACTTGCTCAAAATTGCTTTCAAGTCTTCTCAAAAGACTTGCTCAAATATGCCCTCAAGCCTTCTCAAAATACTTGCTCAAAATTGCCTTCAAGCCTTCTCAAAATACTTGCTCAAAACTTTCTTCAAGACTTATCAAAAGACTTGCTGAAATCTGCCTTAATGCTGCTCACTTAACCTGCTCAAAATATTTCTAGACCTTGTGCACAAACAAAGCTTATATATTTTTTTAGAAATGCTTTCTTAACCTCTAGAACATATAGAGAATGATATGCACTTGAAAATAGATCAATATGTTCTACTCAATCATTAAGTTTATTGCTTTCACATGTCTCATATTTAATGCTCTTTTAAAGGTAGATCTAGTCTAGCACATGACACATATCTTCTTGATGCACACACTTGCTTTCACAAATCTGATTTCTAATTTTTTCATATTCACTTTTAGTATCACTCAAAACCAATGCCCAAAATCTTCACACTATCATTCAAACAATGAAGCACAATTTGCTCTCAAACCCTAACACAGGTGCTTCCACTTTATTTCAAAAAATATGCATAATGTAGGTCTCAAAACCTAACTCAAATATTTTTAACAATGCTTATCAAACAATCCTTTTATCTCCACCTTATGTTCCAGAAAACCTTGCTCAACAACACACCTCAAAGAAGGAAAAATATACCCATACCTCTTATTTGTTTTGATGAATATATGTCATTAAAACCTATCTCACAAACAACCAATCCTTCTTGTGCCACTTCAAGGGTTAGATAGCAAGAGTCTATTTCAAAATATCCACATGAACATTCCCTCCAAAATGTGCTCAATGAAATCAAAAAATGAAGTTCTAGGACCCTTCTTTTGATCTCAAGGAAGATGCATTAAAATTCAACAAAACCCCACAAAAATTCTTTTCACAATGCAAGAGGTACAATAAAATTTTCAAACCACTTTTACACATTATTACTCCTAATATTGCAAATTAATTTTCAACCCAACAAAGATCACCAATTACACAAGCAATTTTTTCATTTACATCTTACACCTCCTACTTGAAATTAACACACTTCCAAAGAGATATTTAAATCATCACTTTATTTTATACCCCAAGGCACTAGAAAAAACACCACATACTATTTTACTCAAAGGTCAAGCCACATTCATAACCCTTTTATTTAAAAAATAAAATAAAAAATAATACCCCTTATATCTCCCTAGACAAACACGTATACCTTAGAACCTTAGACTTTGCATAAAATATTAATCCCTTTGATGTTGCCTACCATCGTGATTCAAAATTGTGCTTCATGTTGACTTGTGCCCTAGCCATGGCTGGGCCACCATGCGGGATAGCCACCCACACAAACACTAAATGTACACACTTCGCTTTAACTTGATCTCTGTCACATGAAACAAAAAAAACTTTAAACAAAACCTTATTGTCTACCTCCACCGTGTCTCAAACACGAGACCTCTCTGTTGCCACACCCTAGAATCATGGATACTACCATCTAGGCTAGCTACCTAGATAGAATCAAATTTTGGTAATCCTTATACCTTGCTTTTCCTCAATTTCATAAAAATACCTATCGTCTTCTCCCTCTTCGTCGTGAATCGAACGAAGACTTTGGCGCATGAATTTCTCAATGTTCGAATGTCAATTAACCACCTTGGCATTGCAATATTTATATGACATATTTGGCATAGACCTTGATGTCGGTGAATACGAATTTCAAACCCTTGGCGCTCAAATTGATTTTTAAATATTATAATAATTTAAATCTTTAGATTTAAATATTATAATTATTTTCTTTGGGCCTTTTCTTAGGATAAAAACTTTGCCACCATAGTAAATTAATTTATCCTTTTCTTTTTTTCTTTTTCAATGCCACCATGGAGAAAACCATAGTAAATTAATATTCTCATTTTGACATAAATGACAAACATTACCATCAACTTATGACATCAATGACAACAATATACTCAAAATTTCCAACAGGGTGCTAACTGGTGAGCAACTTATGAAGCATGGTTTTCATGGCCCATTTAGATGAGAAATGTGTGGAGAGAATGTAGAAAATCTCAACCATATTTTTATTGAGTGTACCTTAGCCTCTAATCTATGGAGGAGAATGACCATCTTCCTAGGCTTAAAATGGTCCAATTTGTTTACTTTTGAACAAATTTGGATGGATTGGCCTAAATAGGAGGGTGTTGATCATTTTATGAGGTAGTTAGTTTGTATGGGTTCAACCATTCTACCTTGGAATATCTAGAAGGAAATAAACAATTGAATTTTCAATCAAGAAAGGAAGAGAATTCACTATATCTGGAAAGATACCATTGCCAAATTAGTTTAATAAGTCCAACAACTCCTTAATCATCCCCAAAACCCCCACCAAAGATGCGGTCAAGTGATGCAAATATTGAATATTTACTCTTCTAAGGAAGATCAACTTAAAGGGAATGTGAGTAATCGAAAGATGGATAGAACAAGGATTTGATAGTTTCCTAAGGATTTTATAAAATTCAATATTGATGGATCCTCTAGGTGGAACCCTAGAAAAGATAGTGTAGGAGGAATTGGTAGAATTTTAGATGGTTCCTTGGTTTTCACTTTTTATGAGAATTTGGGTATCATTTCCAATAACCTTGTTGAGGGGTATGGTATCCTCATAGGCCTTTGGGAAGCTTCTAAGTTTGGATGGAAAAAGTGTTGGTTGAATCTGAATCTCAAGTCATGATTAATATGTTGAAGACTCCTAAGAATTATAAGGTTGATTTGAGAATAAAAATAATTGTTGAGAAGATTCAATTAATCCAGATGGGATTTTTGATAATTAAATACAATAATGTGGTCAAATAATAGAATATGACTATTGATGCTTTAGCTAATTGGACATTAGAAAAAGGTGATCTTACTTGCTATGACCACCATCCTAGATGGTGGGCTTCACAAATAAGGGAAACTCTTCTTTCTATCCTTTCTCTGGATGGCTCCAGTACTAGAGGCACCTAGTTCCTTTTTACTTTGTTTTTGCTTCTCTTTGGTTAGATCAAAGTATTTTAGTTCTCTAGCTCAGATAGTTCATTCTTATGTTTCCTCTATTGAATCTTGCCTAAAAAGCCTTTTGGCCTAGAAAGGTTGAAGTTGCATTCTATATTTTCTTTCTTTTTAGTTTTTTTTGTGTTGTTTTCTATTGATTTTGTTATTGGTGTTTTTTTATGTTTTTGTAGTTTCTTTGTGTTTTGTTTTTTGTTTTTCTTTTTTTGTGTGATTGTGTGTTGTTTTTGTGATTTTTTTATGTGTTTTTTCTTTTGTTGTTGTTTGTTGCATTTTTACGTTTTTTGTTGTTTTTGTGTTTCTTTGTTATCTTTTGTTCTTTTTGTGTTTTTGTTGTGGTTGTGTATTTTGTGTTTGTTTCTTTGTGTTTTTTTTTTTTTTAAGGCATGCTCTTTGAGTGTTTCGAATGGGGCAGGATAGGTGCAAGCCTTGGGTAATTTTGGTGGAATAGATACCCCTACCTCCTTGGGACTTACTCAAAAGTGGCATCCCAATTGGGGTGTTTTCCACACAAAAAAATGTAAATCTATATATACTTGAATGTAACCCATTTCAATGGTTTACTCTTTTGCTTTTACAATTGCATAAATTTTATGATCGAATGTTATACACCTCTTGATAAAAATTGAAGTGTTTTTTAGTCTCTATCTAAGAAAGTTACAAAATATGTATGTATGTTGATTTATTTTTTTAGTATTTTTGTTCATATGAATGATGTATTCTATTAAAGTTATTTTTTTAGATAGATATCTCCTTGGATCTCTATTTGTTCAATTCCTAGAATGCTTAACTTTGTATGTGCTTATTTGATCAATGCTCTACGATATTGGATGATGATTGGTCCGTTGGCCAGTTTAATTTAGTTAAGGGAATGAGACTCTTATGCTCTTATGTCTCTTGATGTTTATGAATCTCAGCCATTTTAAGTTCTAACTTCTAACTCTACACATATTTTTCTTTAGTCTGTAATATCCTTTTTGTTAGTTTAGCTAGTTTAATAAGAACTAGCCTTCTCATGAGTTGGATATAGAAGATACTTTTGGTCTTCCAATATTGGTTGATTTCTTAAGTACATAACTCATACACTTAGGCAAATTTTAAACCAAGAGTTTTTGGCATGCTTGGTGGGGCTTGATTTCATAGATTTTGTTTCAATCACCTGGAGGACTCAATATTTTGATGAACATTCTTGATATCATGAGTGGAGAGTGTATGTTCACTTGGTGACTCCATTGAATTCAAGAGCCAAAGAAACCAATGATCTTACTGGCATGAAAGCTTAGAATTAGATGGTAATAAGACCATAAGTCCAAAATGGTTCACTATGCATCAATCATATGGCTCCATGGGTATATTAGTAAATATTTTTAGAGTTATGGTTAGGTAAATATACCTAGATTGGAATAGTATCAAATCCCTAAATCCTCAAAATATCCATGAAATCCATTGAGATGTATTAAAAACTTACCCATTTATGATGGTATTGAAAATACTACTTATGGACACTACCAAGAAGTTGCAGCTTTGGTCACCATTCATAATATTGTATTTGAGGATGTGATGATCAAAATTCTGACATTATCCTTTAGAGGTAAAGTATTTTTATGGTACCACTCCTTGGAGGATGGTAGCATTAGAACTTGGATGAACTTCTATGAATCCTTCGTATTATAATTTGATGATCCAATAAATCCCTTCTTGTTTCTCTCTTTGTTTTACTCTATACAAAGGCATCCTCTCAAGAGCATCATTGACTTCAATATTTGGTTTAGAAGAACTAGGAAGAGAATTCCTCAAGGGATAAAGCCTTCACATAACCAATATTATATCTATTACATTCATGCTATGAGCTTATATCTAAGCCTTTTGATTCAATAATCCAATGAAAAAAGGTTTCCTCAAATCTATCAAGTGGTTATTAGGGTGGAAAACATTCTCATTTCCATTGGAAAGCTACCACCCAGAGCCACCATGTTAAATATCTTAGAGATTCATCAGAAAGAGCCCCAAGTTCCATTTCCAATAATACATACCTCATATATAGGATATCTAGATCACCCTCCACAAATCTGGTTTTGAAAAGAAAGGTATCCACTATCACCACCTCAAAGTCCTAAATAGTTTAGGAGTTGAGATCTGTGATTTAGTGCTTGATATATGAACTTACTATGGTGGAACAAAAAAGAACTAAAGTTGCATTTAAGGCATATCGTCAAGAGGGACTTTTCTTAGAAGGATATTTTCATCAATAATAGGAAGTAGACCCCAATATAGTTAAGCTTAAGGGCTTTAGAAGTGACAATCATTGCAATAAATCTAATCAATACTACCAATCACATTCCTACTTATTTGGATGATATATGCTCAACAAACCAAATGCTTAGAAAGTTTTAATCATAAAGTAGAGCAATAAAATGAAGAGTCAGAAGAAGATGAGCTAGGAGAGGTCTTATGTTCATAAGGAAATCACCCAAATAAAAAATTGAAATTGTATCAAACGATGTGGTCCAAATACCTTATGCTTACATTGTTAAATAAAACAATCTTTTCAAAAATTGCACTACCCTATTATAACAATATAACAAAGGGAAAACATGGTAGAAGATTATTGAAGACTAGCTCAATAGGTAACTAACTTGGAGGATCTTCCTAGAAGCAAAATTATGAAATAAGTAAAAGATCTGGAGGAGACCTTGTTGTTTTTTGGACAAGTAATAATTATCTCAATGGTTGTGAGTATTCCCCATCCAAATTACAAATTTCCACACAAGAAACTATCCCTTGGTATGAAAAAAATAACTCTCCTCTATGCTACTTATCTATGTGTTTATGAGGTTGGGTGTTACATAATTGCATAGTAGATCCAAAATCCAATATAACCATCATGCCTAAGGAAATCTATGATGCTATACACCTACAATGTAACAATGCTAATTATGGGACACTACAATTCAATGAAAACCTAGTCAAGACAATGGGAGTTATAGAAGTCTCAAACCTATTGTACAGGATGCCAAACTTAGCTAAACTTTGAAATATGGTGGTCATTGATGTGCCACTAATATTTGGGATGAATATCTATAAAGAATTCTTAGCACAAATAATGGGATAGCTAGCATAAAATCATGATCACATGGATTTTTCGTACATCCAAAAAATGGTCAAGGTTTATGGTGAAAATCTCAAACCCTATCATGTCCAAAGATATGAAGAACATAAGGTAAATATATCTGAAGAGGTCAACAAGTTAGTTAAGGTGGAGATAATTGATTGGCTAAAAGATAAAAAAAAAACTAATTTGTAGTTATATTTTCTTGAATAGTCCTAAAGAAGAACTTTTTTCAAACTTGGGTAGTTAGCATAATTTATAGAACAACCATGAATCAAAATATATGTCCAGTCACATGCCCCAATAATCAAATCCAAATTTTCTATGACAAAAACTAGGAGAATGAATCTAGATAGAAGAAAATTTAAGACTCTCGAAGCCAAATATCCTCATGTATATTGGATCTCTTTAGTTACTGGTTAATGATGTGGTACATAGAGCAATGCAAATAGAAAAATTCATCAACTACTCATATGTTCAAGAAAATTTACCACTGCTATTATCAAAGGTCATATTTTAGGCAAGTTTGAAAATTGATCTAGGCCTAAGGTCAATATCATGGTAAAAGTTTGATATGAAAAGCTATGTGCCTCAAGATGTAAATAAAAAAAATATAAATTTGGAACTATCTAGTCATGTCATTGTAGATTCTAATGCAAGACCTAAAAATCAAGTGTCATTGGCATGTAGAAACACACCATAATTTCTTGTAAATAAGCCAACATGTAAATAAAAACCCTATTAGAGATAGATATAGCTGAATAAGGCAATTTCCAAATAAGAGAGTAAGATGATAGAGGTAAGGATTTAAATTGAGCTCTAATTAGTACTCACATGCATGATATAAGAAAGATAAAAGGTAGGTTGCATTGAAAATGTCCACCCCTACAAGCTGGTAGTATCTAGATTGAAGAAAAAGAGGACTGACATGGCAAGCATAGCATTAATTTCTCTAGTCTAAATAGCCTATATAAGGAAGCCTACCTTAAAAATTGTATAACTTATGGGAAATGTATTTTTTCCAAGCTATTGGTGCTATAATAATCATGGGAGCATGCATAAGGAATAGTCCTAGACAAAAAAAATTGGTAGGCCTAAAGATTCATGTGCCTAGAGAAATAACTAATACATCAAAGGTAAAGGATGATCAATTTTAGCCTTCCTGATGTTAGCAATCCTAGTGTTAGCTAAAATTATTTTGATGTTTGTTGGAGGTGCTCTTCCATTGACAATGTTTGCACTCCTCTTGGCCTATGATGAATTCTTGTAGAGACAACCATAATATTTTGGTAATTGGATTTCACTCTTTCTCAAGAACAAAATTATGCCAAGAGAGTGGATTATAATAATAAAAGAAAGACAAAATAAGAGGGACAACTTGAGAGGTTAGTAATATTGGCAAGCTTGCAATTACTGAATTTTTAATAATATTTTTAATCAAGAGTGACTCTTTGTAGGGCCTTCTTCAATTCATAGAATCTATCAAGAAAAAGCAAGGACACAAAAGAGTAAAAATCTAGAACTCCCTCAATCAATAATAAGATGCTTCACATTTTTTTCTTCTTGATGTTTGAATTTAATACAAAAAACAAGAAGAAGATAAAAAGGTGAAACAGATGTTGAAGTATAGTATTGGGTGACACTAGGAGAATCAAGAGATGTCCATTAGTCAAGTACTACTTTTCTCATCGTTATTTCTCTTCTTCCCATATCTTCTTGCCACTATTCATGTCCTATTAATATTCTTATCGATACTTACCTTACTCTCTCCATTAAATTTAGTTTACCCCATTCATTCTTTTCCCTTCTTCCCCACTTATCCCCTAAATTCTTCATCTTCCATCAAGCTTTCATGACTTCAAAGCCCAATGGAAAGGATAGGTAAATTTTTCCTTTGTAAGTAATTAAAATCATTCCAAGCGATTTAGGAACCTTGTGAAGATGACACCTCAATACCTTAAGGATGAAGATAAAATTCTAAATATCATCATGAGAAGAGCAAATCTGGTGAAATATTCCATAAAATAATGTCTTGATGTGTACAAGCTAGTATCACCAAAGTTGATAGGTGAGAGGTGGTGTCAACAAATTTTTTTTTAAAAATTGATGATATACCAAGATGTTGGTCATACACCATAGAAATTAGATAATAAAATCAAGTATGAGTTGTAATAAAGATAAAGCTATGGTGGTAGGATATAATTGGCTAAACAAAAAAAGAGGTAAAGCACCAAATCTTTACATTGGGAGCAAGATCCGAAAAAGCAGTGCCAATCTTGATAAAAATCTAGTTCATTTAATGTTCTATTTGTCATCATATTTCATAAAGGCTATAAAATAAATGCAATTCCAAATCTATGCATGAAGTTTTCTTTCATGCAAGGATAATCTTGAGCATCCATGCATACCTCAAAAGCACCAACTTGTTGCATGAATTTCAGCAATCCTGAAGAAGACTAGCTACGTAGTTTTGCAAATAAGAAGACAATAGAAAGCAAAATACTCCTGAGTGCTTAGAATATTTACCTAAGTAAGTTTTCATTGGTAAAAAATTACCTAAGGCTACTCATCTAGATCAACTATTAGCTATGGTGGATTATTCTCATGTAGGATTCAATTTTGTTGGAGATGCTTGCAGTCAGGTATCTCCTTTTCTTTTCCTCTCTCTTTATATTCTCATGTTTCCCTCCCCTTTCTATTTTTGTACCCTATCTACTTGTATATCTCTTCACTATTACCATCCCTTCTATTTTCCAATGTCCCTGCTCTTCTTGCTCCACCCTTCACCTCCCTAATCATCTCCCTACTTTCTAATATTATGTAAACCTCAACCTTGTCTTCCTCTAGGACATTTTCCCCCCTTGGATCTATAGTGAATCCCATGTTTTATAGGTGAATGGGATGGTTTTTTAATAGGGGTATATTCCAACACACATTTTAGAAGCCCTATAACAACTACAAAATCCATTAACCTCCCTTACATCATTTTTTCTACATCAATTCCCTATTTTGAAATTATTTTATTTCCTATAGCTTTAAGCTTTGATTTCTCCAATACCTATGTTTTTTTCATATTATCTTCTATATCTTGTTCCCCTTAGTATTTTCATTATAAGGTCTACTAGGTTCTCTATTTTTGCAAGCAAAAATTCTTAAAAGTCATCAATAATGTAGGTTGAATTTACCACCTACATTAACAATCCTTACAAATAAGTCAAAATTATGGTTTTACTCAAGTTTTATCATCATTTTTTCAAGGCATAAACACAAAATTTACATTCAAAGAATATTTTGGGCACAAGTTGGATATCATATCAAGCTCCTGCTGAAGATTCAATAATGAAGAAATGATAAAAGGTAGGCTGAAAGGTTGTTGATAAACTTAATATTCAACATTGCCTAGCAAGATTCAAGAGAATTTATCTAAGGTAAATAATTTGGCAAGATACAAAAGTGTTAGATGATAAAATTTGGCTAAGGTATGGAATTTGACACTCACCACATGGCTAGACTATTCAAATTTTACTAAGGTAGACTAATTTGGCACATCATTATAGTGTTGGATCATCAATTTTGGCTAAGGCATGGATATATAACATATAAAAGGTGGCTAGAATTCAAAGTTAAATGATGTAATAGTAGGAGAATAAAATATTTGGCATCTAGTATTCAACATTCATAATGTCAAACCTAGAATTTGACTAAGAATGCAAGCAACTAGACTTCTTTAGGAGTTAATGTCATCTAAGGCAAACAAAGTTTTGATATCCAACACCAAGGCAACTCCCTCTTGGATGAAAATATGGCTAAGTAAAAAGAAGCACTAAACTTTTCAAAAGGTTAACATCATCAATAGTGCATAAAATATTGCACAAAGGAAGATCAAGGCCAGATCCAAAAAAAATCTAAGTCAAGAAGCTTGACATGAGATCAAGGCTTATCTATGACATTTGGTAGCATGCGTTGCAAAAACAACCAAGTGTTGAAGGTGGTCAAAATTTTAAAATAATTATGTCATCAAGGTGAGTGTAAGAAGTCTAGCATATGGTGAGGCAAATAAAGAATATGGTTAAGTATTGATATGAGGAAAGTATTGTTGATTAAGTTGACATCGTTAAAGCCAAAGTATCTGACATTGAGACATAATTATTAAACTCAAAATTTAGCTAATGCATAGAGTATAACATAGAGGAATCTATTATTACACTACTATATACTACAGGAGGCTCCCAAATCTATCATAATCAGTAGAATTCATGTGTATCAACTAGTCATCAAGTATTGTTGCTATCAAATATCTCAATGGTTGAAGGCTTCTCCATCACACACTTTTCCTTGCACAACTAGCTTAATGCAACATAAAGGAGTGGAAGAAAGTAGACCTATTAGAATATGCTCAAAATTTTATGGCATAACATACAAGTTAAATTCTCAAGAGGTTGAACACATCAATAACATAAGTCATATGTAGTTAATATTAGATGAATTGGGAACAATGCTCATTCCTTGCACTCACCCTGATAAGTTTGCAGAAAGGATTCCACATTATCATTATATGCTAGCATAGT
Organism: Wollemia nobilis; assembly: GCA_028583015.1. NCBI lineage: Eukaryota > Viridiplantae > Streptophyta > Pinopsida > Araucariales > Araucariaceae > Wollemia > Wollemia nobilis. Next base: position 11,870,490 of record JAQPPZ010001925.1, read on the forward strand.
GCAATGTAAATCTATATATACTTGAATGTAACCCATTTCAATGGTCATCTATTTAGCTTTTATAATTGCATAATTTGTATGATCAAATGCTATATGCCTCTTGATGGAAATTGAAGTGTTATTTGGCCTTTATCTAAGAAATTTGTAAAACATGTATGTATGTTAATTTATTTGTTAAGCATTTTTTTTAAAATGATATGAATAATGTATTCTATTAAAGTTGTTCTATTATCTAGATATCTCCCTAGATTATTGTTTGTTCAATTTCTAGAATGCTTAACTTTGTATGTGCTTATTTGGTTAATGTTTTATAATATTGGATGATGGCTGGTATTTAAGGTATCTTAGTTTAGTTAATGGAATAATACTCTCATTCTCTTATGTCTCTTGATGTTGTTGAATCTCAACCATTTTAAGTTCTAGCTTCTAACTCTACATATCTCTTTCTTTAGTCTACAACCCCCTTTTTGTTAGTTTAACTAGTTTGGTTGACCTTATCTAGAGGTTGATCCAAAATATTATGTAGGTCTTCCAGTATTTGTTGAGGTCTTGATGGAACAACTCATCCACTTAGGTGGATTTTTGACCAATAGTAAGGTGCTATGGATAACTTCATTACCAATGTCATGGATACTCTCTACTCCTTGTAGGAATAATATTTTATGCTATTTAGTAGGTCATGTTTTCTCCTTGGACTATTATTTTCTCATCCAATGTAGACCAGTAACTTTGGATATTGTTTTTTCCATGAATTCCACCATAAGACCCCATACTATTGCTCACTCCTTTTCTAGAGCACAAGCAAACTCTGTGGTGACAACATAATTATACCCCTGGAGGTACTTAAAAAACACCATCCATTTGACCTCTTCAAGAATCCACCATATATCTCATTTACCCCATATATTTTTGTACTTGTTGTCTCTATTTGGTTTACATTCTCTCCCATGATCTCTTCTTGCTATTGCTCAACTCAATTTTCTTATTAAATGAACATTCTTCTATATTTTTTACTATTATAATTGGTGTTCTTATGTATCCCATAGCAATAATAAGATACTAATTTATAATTGGGGTGTTGTAGTGTAAAATTAACTATAGTACTACAATTTATTATGTCACATGATTTAAGAAAATCATAAATTTGTATCCTATTCAAATATGCCACACATCCATTACCACATGGGATTAGTGAATCTACTTTGATCATAGTCCCATTTTTCCAATCATGTACATGGCTTGGAAATTGTTTATAATAATAATGATAATGATTACAAAGCTAATTATGTATATTAAGAGATAAAGCATATAAATATACCAATATTAGATAATATGATAAAGTTGTTATTTTTTGGTATTTTGTACATGTCAAATACTTCTTTTATCATTATCCAAAAAGCATCGTTTTATTTGCTCCATAATAGTCAAATTGCATGTGGGTAATTTCCTTGGTTGTCATGTATCCAACTAAACCTCTTGGTCATCCATGGATAGGATGCTAGAAATTATTACATCATAGATAATGTGAATGTAAGTTGAGTAAACCACTCAACACATGGTCCACTAAAGTTCAAGGGTAGTTACAATATTAATTAAGGTTTATTATGCCAAAATTGAGCATCCATTATATTTAAAAATCCTTCAATTCATAATGTATATTATCAAAGCATTAAGTATTATCAATGGTATCAAAGTACGTTGAGGGAAGAACCATATTTACTTCATTCCTTTTAGCTCGAATACAAAGATGTTGTAAAATCACTCTGTCTAAGGGTGGTCTAGTGGTAGAATAGTACCATTTTAAATACTAGTTAGGTTAACCTCAAGAAAAGAGGCAACCATCTTCTCCATGAATCAATCCCACGAAAAAATTAAAATCCAAATATCTCAAAAAGATTTAAACAATGCTCAAACATGAAATAGGGCCTACCAATAAATATTTTGTCACAGTATTTACTAGAAAATATCAAAGAATGAGAGGAACCAACATTCCACCAAGCAAGAAAAAGATATCTTGATTTGAAGTGCTCAAAAGGATACCAATATTCTAGAAGAATCTAGTAAAAGTTTGATTATCAATTTTTTTAAGGAAATAATATTTATTCTATTAAATAAAACCAAGAAACCTGTATATCAAAGGAAGGAGCATGAATACAATTTTACTATGTTATTAAGCATTTACCAATGTGTAATTTGCATTGCACATTATCCACCAATATTCACAACACTAGACTAGGATGTCTAAGAGAAGAATGAAAAGTCAAATAAAATACATTTAGTGCTCAAAATAATCATGAATGTGACTAAAGAAGTATAATGTTTACCCAATCATGTTGAATACTACTAAATATTAACTACCTAAAATCTATCAGAGACAAATTGACCTATTGGTGTCCACTTGGAGCATTTTCTTTGTGACAACTCATAATACATTAAAATGAGAAGCAAGTGTTGATAGTCTGAACCATATTTGCACCTAGAAAAAGTAAAATGATGTACTTATAGTATATGGGTACAACCTCCTAAGAGGAAATACTCAAAACCATTTCTCACAAATTCATAGGATTGGTAGATATTTTTATGAAGACATCATTTTAACAATCAAAATTACATGTAAGGAATGCTCTTGAGTATGTTATGTGGAGCTTCAATGACTAGATTTGATAGAAGATGATTTTTTCACTTATTCCATGCACAACTAGATAAGACACACATAATACAAACATGGTCACAAACCAATAATTAGTTAGAAAATCCAAATATATTTTCCTAAGCAATATGTGTTCTAACAAAAACAACTACAGATTTGGACCAAGTTTTATAATATATAGCACAGGAGATATTCTCTCAATCATGATGCACTACCAAAAATTTGGATATGGTTATACTCCCAATAACTTTCAAAGAGTCAATATATACCATCATAGTCAAATAATATATCTAAGGAAATATAGGCATTCTCCATTGCATGCACTCCCTATGCAAGCCTAGATTCATATAGGCTAGACATTTGATGTCTCCATCATAAGTGATTTCTAAGCGAACATAGATATATTTGGACCAATCATCTAACATCATCTACATGTGATATTCAATAGAGATAAACTAGTTCAAGATCATGTAAATGCACTTAGGACCAACCATCAATTTAATATATCCCACATTGATAGTGAGGAGGCTCATTAGATCCTATAAGAATTTTGCTTCTCTTATTTATTGATGTAGGTAAATAGGAGAATAAGCATATAATATTATGGAGGAGAAAAATATTTTAAATAATATTCCCTAGAGATAGAATATTCCATCTATATATTATTTTTCCCATAGAGAATATTTTTCTCACAATTCAAGACATCAATGAAGTTACGAGTATAGGCTTATATATACTTGTGGAAAGCAATTTCTAGTCCGATCTAGTGGAAGTAAAATTTTATAGTTTTGTGAAAATTTAAAATGGCTACTGGTGCACTAAATTTCATGTTGCTTGATTCCCAACTATTGTGAGAGAATAATTATGTTGCTTAGAAGACCAAATTTAGAACACAACTCAATTTTTAAGAAGTATGGGAAGTTTTATATGGGTCCATTACCCATCCTAATGCAAAATATGAAGAGCAAATTAATTTAGACAAGGCGTATGGTTGAAATATGTCCACTTGTCAGCTAGATTTGAGTGGAGGTTTTTTGTCTAAAATAGATATGGAATAATCTCTTGTATTTTCCTAGAACCCTAGACCAGTGGGACCTCCACCCCTGAATCATAGAGACTTACTTTAGTGGTCATTGCCCTTGATTGGTTGGGCTAAGATAAAATTTTATGGAGCCTCAAAAGGTAATTCTGGCTTAGTAGGGGGTCAACGGTGTTGTTAGAAATGAAAGAGGTGAATTTATTTTGTCCTATGCAAAGTTCATTTCTACCCAAACCTCTGATTTCATGGAGTCTAGGTCACTACTCCAAGTTCTATTGCTACTAGAATATATGGGTTTCATGAAGGTTATTGTAGAAGGAGATTCTCTGAATATTGCTAATTTTATTAAATTTGCTAAAATCCCAAGTTGGAACATTGCAAACTATATTTTTAAGGTTATGAGAATCTTGCACTCTAGAGACAAGGTACAGATCTAGCAAAATATTTAGAGAGGATAATAAGTTGGTGGACTTAATGGTAATCTTAGGCCTAGCCCAACAAGGTCTCTCTATTTGGAGATCAAATTTTCCTCAAGACCTATTGAGTTTGATGGATGGGGTCAACTTTTGCTCCCTTTCTCATAATGTTGATTGATGGTTCAATCATATTGTTTGGATCCATACTTATTCTAGGTTCACTTCTGGTTTTTGTGGGAGTTGTGATCCCTTTTTTTAAATTTAAATTCTTTATCTATGAGTGTAGAGCCAACTTCTCTAGCAGCGGTACCCCTACTAGATTCTAGTAGACTTTCTATGTAGGGTGTGAGCCTTTGGATTTAGTGTTGTCCCTTATCAATTTCAAATTTATATTTTGGGGGTTTAGCACCATTTTCCTCAGTAAAGGCTTTTTATCTTGATTCAGGTATTTTGTGGAAGATCTTTCTAAGGACGTAGTTTGGTTTGGTAGTGCCAGTTGGAGAAGCTAGCTATCTATTGGTAAAATCTACAACGATATGGTTGGACACATCAATAGTTACATCCCATTCTAGAGAAACCTTTATAAGGACCTGAATTGGTTTAGTAGGACCAAATGGAGAAGTAGGTTATCTATTGGTATGCTCTACAATGAGGTAGTTGACCACATCAACAATTACCTTCTATGCTGGATTCACTTTGATTGGATTACTTTTGTTTGTTTTTTGATAGTTTTTGTTGCTCCCAATCATCATTATTATTCATAGAAATGGCCATTTTTGGTTGGGTTTCAATATTGCTTAATTCGATGTGGTAGGGTGACAACTTTGCTTCATATGCTTTGGATTTGAATCATCCTTTTTGCCTATGGCACCTTCGATTAGCAAGATCTTTTAATCATTTTTAGAAATTATGCGATGATGGAAGGCTCGAGATATCAAGTTTAAATTTTGGGATCCATCATTGCATGTGTCATCTAAGTTTGTTTGGAAGCGTGATCTCCCCTTGTGGTTGTCCTCTTAGTCTGTGACACTATAAAACTTGACATGGTTTTCAAATTCTCATTGAAAATACCTATCAAGGCCTGAATAGTTATTTTTGCTTGATAAATTCACCAAGGGAGATTGTTCATAATGTTTTTAGTCTCAATATTGGAGGTATTAATGCCAAGTCTCTTTGTGTTTGGTCATTGAAGATGGGCCATCGAAAGTTACAAAAAGGATAGAAGATTATGCTAGAATCAAATTCCCTTGAGATGAAAGATGAAATCAAGAAAATTTTGCACAAAGGAGGTCTTCTGTATTACATCCAATATTTCCATGGTCATCATAGAGAGATTTATAAGTGTAGCACCCTAAAATTGGTGCAGTAACCCTTAGCAAATAATTAAAATTACTTTAGTAATAATTCAAATTCAAATTTTAACCCCGAACCGCCTGTTAAACCGCTTTCCTTATTTTCCATGCCATTTTTAGGATTTGTTGTGACCATTGGACGATATCGTCGTCGATCAGATGATATCGCCTCAGATCGGATGAATTCATCTGGAGCAGAACGTCCAGACGATTTCGTCCCAAAACTGATTTTTCAAAATTAGCTTCTGTTCCAACAACTTCTCTAACTCGGGCAGAGACGCGTCTGCACCGTTAGAGTCTCCTCCGTTGGAGATCTCCCAAATTGGGATGATCCCCAACCTCCTAACCTCCCTCCTAAGCCTATTTAAACCTTAGGACCCCCCTTGACCTACCCCTGGCTGGCTGAATTCCCCTATAGTTTGATCTTTGTGTGCGTTAGAATACCCTGAATTCTTATTTGCATTTTGTGCCTTTCTAAGTTTTCTTGTAGGAACTCTGTTATTCTTCACCGGAGCAAGCTCAGATCATCGCAGATGATCTTGTACAATCTCGGATGATCATGCCCCAATTCAAGATGATTTCGCACTCTACAGACGATTTTGAATGTAGTCAACATTGGGGGCAATTGGTGCCCAGAGTTTGCACTTTTCTCTTTTTGTTTGTTGTTTCATTCTGCATTTAGATCAGTTTATTGTTATTTTCTGCTATTCTGCATTTTGGAGTTCACCCATATAGCTTAAGTGCATGATAAGATCATAATTTGTCATTAGAATACTATAATTTACTTGAATTTCTATTCATAATTATCGTTTTAGTATCTATATTGTCATATTACACCATTTTCCTCTGTTAGTATTGCTGCATTTTCTATGTTCTGTGTCTATTTCTCTGATTGCAGGTCTCTAAAGAATTCATCAGATCTCAGATGATCCTGTCTGATTTCAGATGATCCTGTCAGATCAGAGGCGATCTTGACTGCTTCAAAAATTAGAACCTCCATCAGACATCCGGATCAGGTATGACTTTTTTCTAATCTAGTATATTTCTTGTATTCTCTGTTTAATTCTGTTTCTGTATTCATTTAAACCTGCATTTCATGTAGAATAGTTTAGATTCATTTGGCCAAACCTAGGATTTGAATGATTAAATGTAAAATTGAACACATCAAACACATTCCCAACCTAGGCATGGAGACTGCCACTAAACGTTTCCTGGTGAACCCCACCATCCGTCGAAAAATCACCTTAATACCTCTCCCCCGAGAGGCGGGACCTTCAAAGGGCCTCTCAGTCTGAGGTACCATCCCATCCTTCTCGCATCCCCCTTCCAGGCGCGGATCCTTTAGCCTGAAGGTAAGGGTGCAAAAAATTTGGAACGATACATTTTGGTGAACCCGACGTGAAACTAAAACCTTTTGAAAACAAAAAACATAGATGCATTTAAAATCATTAGAAAACTACTAAGTTGCATATCATGTTTAGATGGTAGCTCCTAAGAAAAGACTAGCTGTCACTATAAATGTTGAAAACCAATTAGCAACCATAGAAATTAATTATGTGCTTAGTGTGCCTGAAACAGATAGAAACCAACTTTTGTGGGACGAACTTGATAGGAGACTAGGTATCATTTCATCTAGATCAATACAACTTAAACAAATCAAGAGGTTTGCCCTAGATAGAATCCTGGATCCTCATCAACTCATTTTTTATCATGAACTTCAGAGAGCTTGCCATAGGTGGTTAGCTTATAGGAGAGCTCTTGTGTCTTCAGAATTGTTCACCTTCGAGGAATACCTCGAGAACGCAACTGTTATACACCAATTCCTAGGTCATGTAGAAGACCAAGAGGTCATTCTTACGGATAGGGAAAGGTGGAGGAGAGTTCCTAGAGCTGTGTTATATCGAGAGTATTGCCACGAACTTTATTTCTACCAACCAGAGTCTGAGACAGATAATATCACTATAGCACTTTTTGTCAAATTCTTGAAAGAAAATTTTCAATTTGAAGAAGAACATTTCATGACTCCTGAAGAACTTGAGCCCATTAATGATATTTATAAATTGTTTATAGAAAACTAGATCATTGCTTTCATTATTATTATTTCTTGCATTTAGTGTGATGTTTGTTATCTTTATAATATTGTTATAAAAACACAAAAAAAAAACAAGAAAAACCAAAAACATAACAAAACCAAAACATTTTATTTTAAATACTATAGTAGGTATATAATTAAAATATATACCTCTTAAGCTTGTTGCATATATATATATATATATAAAAAAAAATATATATATATATATTTGCTGAAATCTAAATTTAAGCACAATGCCTAGACTTAGGAATGGTAAACAAACCGAAGAAGAAGAAGAGGATTGGTTAGGAAAGAAAACAAAAAACTCAAATGTCCTTCCCGAGGATCCAATTCCGAAGGAGGAACTCTAGAACAGCAAGAAGATGAGCTGGTTGTAGATGAACAAGAAGAAAATGTTAAAGAGGAAGGATCCTCATCCCCTAGAATGGCTCCAGACGGAACTGTTGCTTTTGATAACATAGATCATTTCTAGAAATTCTTCAATAATAACATTGGTGCTCTTAATATGGCAGTTCGTATTGATAGAGGACAAATTAGTGAAACTCAAGCAACCCTAGAAGAAGGATTTAACATGCACACTAATCCCTTGTCCTTTGTTGATCAAGAAAGTGATAAAGCTGGACCATCCAATAGAGATATGGTCACTATGATTCAGAACATGCAAAAACAACTGGTTACCCAACCCCCTAAGGAACCTGTTATTGAGCCTAAAATCATTCCCACACAAAAGAGACCTTCATTCACTGCTTTATTTTGCCAAACTATTGATCAATATGCTTCAAATCGACAAAAACCTAAAATGAAGCCAAACACCAATTTTCAACAATCTGGGATACAACATAATACAACTTCAAAACTTCTTCATAACACCCTTCCTACCAACAATTTACACAATAGCAATATAGCATCTAATCTTCATGTCCCTCCATCATATGCTCACAAATCCCATATTAATGCCCTACCGAACCAATATGGTGGGCAAACCAGTAATCTGGAAGCCATGGTGAAACAGTTAGCTTCCCGCATGGACCAGATAGATCCCTACCGTCCCTCGTATAATTATCGAGAGATGTGTAGTCAGCCTTTGGATCCCATAGTTGTAGCACAGCCATACCCTAAGCACTTTCCCATGCCCGTCCTGCCTATATATAAAGGAACTGAAGATCCCATAGAGCATCTTCGCATGTTTAGGATAGCATGTCATGATATATCACATGATGACTTGCTATTACTAAAAATGTTCCCGAAAATTTTAGGAGGAATGGCATTAGAGTGGTACTATCAATTGCCCACTCATTCTTTGAGGAATTTTGAAGAAACAGCTGAATATTTTGTCCATCAATTTAGTGCCTACATCGAGAGACACGTGACCATTAAAGATTTATACAACTTAAAACAAGACAAAGATGAATGTTTTGCTGATTTCTTAGCTAGATGGAGGCAGTTGACAGGAAAACTGCACTTTGTGCTACCTTATAGGGAAATGTTGGACATTTTTATTAATAATTTGCAAGAACAACTATCCTATGAATTATCAACTGCTACCTTGACCACCTTCGATCAAGCTATAGACTTAGCTCGAAGGGTGGAAGATGCTCTCATTAGAAGAGGTCAGCTCAAAAGGAAAGATGATGAGAAAACATCCAAAAATCAGTATAAAAATAAACAAGTTGTGGGTGACGGAGTCACTGATAGTAGAAACATTGCTAATGTTAATACTACGAAAACAACGGAGAAGTTTATATTAAAACCTCCTGATAAACCACCTCGAGAATTTACTAGATTGAATCAACCTTTATCAACCATTCTTCCTCAATTACTAGCACGAGGCTTGATTCAATTACCAACTATCCGGGAACCTGATCCAACTATACCCGGATACAGAGCTGATTTACATTGTGATTTTCATAGAGGACCTGGACATGCTACAAACTCTTGCAAAATATTAAAACATAAAATACAAGACTTGATTGATAATAATGAAATGGAGGTGCAAGCCTTTCAACCTAAACAAAATCCTCCTAATAATGCTCAAAAGAACATTCCCCAAAATCAGAATCAGAATGCCAATCAATCATTGGACATATTTCAACATCCTTTACCACATCATGGCAAAGAGGTGGCTAATCAAATCGAACATCATAATGTTCCCCCTCCTACCCGATATGTAGGGACTATTAGCGGACAATTATCTGTTCAGGATCCTCAAATATTTGGCACAACTTTCTCCATGGTTACGTCCAGACCCCTATATAATACTCAAACACCGGATCCTAGTGATGTAGAATCGGATACCGAAAGTGAAATAGACATCACCTCAAACCAATCGAATAGTTCTGAAAATGAATCAGATCCGATTCAACCTATCACAGATGCTATGGTTCCGGAAGAACCATTTCCTAGAAGAGTTACTACTCGAACCTCTTCTAATCAGTTCCTTCCTAATGAACAAGCCATAAATGCTAGACCGAGACCAATTCAGCGTCTTCAATATAACATTGTAGGTACCATCGGAGTTGTTACCAAACAACAGGCTCAAAACTCTCAAAAGGATCAAACTCAGAATGATGGATCAGCTCCATTTATTTTGAAAAATCCCAATAAAGGGAATCATATGTCTAATGTTCAACCTAAGCCTCCTTACAATATTAATGAACAATTATCCAATACTACAGCCAAAATTTCCCTTTTGGACTTGTTAAGATCTTCTCCTACCCATAGGGATGAGTTAATGCTCACATTAAGCCAAATGATGGTACCTCAAAATATTCAACCTGAAGCCATGTCCAATACTATCATCACTCGAGAAGTCGATTGTATTGACTTTCGAGATAAAGATATCCCACAACATAGTTTACATAAGGATAACCCCTTATATATTACTACCCTAATTGGAGATGTAGTTGTTAAACGAGTCTTGATTGATAATGGTTCATCTTTAAACATATGCACTTTTGACTTCTACCAACTATTTGGGTTTAGAAGTGATGAGATGAAAAGAACGGATATGATTATCAAAGCCTTCAATGACGAGACACAAGAAACGTGTGGAGTCATTACTATACCCTTGCAAGTTGGTCCTAGAACCCTAGATACAACCGTGTTTATTGTACATTGCCCTGCATCGTACAATATACTTCTGGGTCGCCCTTGGATCAATGCGATGCGAGCGGTTCCCTCCACTTTACATCAGTGTGTTAAATTTGAATTTAAAAACCAGTTGGTTACCATTCATGGTGATCCTAGACCCTTTGATATGTGTGCTTTGGTAGAACCCGTTGGAGTGCAATTTTGCCCCGCCTTGTCATCCACACATCCTAGTTCTTATCATCCATCCAAACGTGTGAAACACACACCCATAACATCATCTACCCCATCAACTACACCTATACATTTAACTCAACCATCTTCTGAACAAACCACATTAGGACCTCGAAAAGAGCCTAAACCTACACCCAATGCTTCTCGTTTTACTCCTATATCTTCCATACCCATAGACTCATCCATCGATATCCCTATAACATCATCATCCACTATAGGCATTCTTCCCACATCAGAAGATCAAGGAAATGTTCCTTCTACCTCTTATGCTCTCACTGATGAGCTCTTACCCGATTTATCTAAAATTCTTATATCAGAAGAGATCAACACTGCCATGCAGACTTCCCTCCTTTTAAATAAACTCCCACCTTCTCCTCGTACCTTGGGCCTCCCACAACCTATGGGAAGTATCTACCAAGTCGAAAGTTGTGCTTTTGTTTATAAAGGATATGATTGGGGAAGAATACCCCGAAACATCAAGACGCATAGTGATGGATATGCTCGATGCTATTTTGCTAATGAATATATTAAAGCTAAACCCATAATGCTTAAATTGGGCTATAAAGGGAAAGGTTTGGGACCTTTCCAAAATGGTATGAAAGAACCTTTCGAGGTAGAACCGTGGCCTCGCCCACTGTGGTGTGGGCCTATTTCCTAGTAAAGGTCAGCCCTTTCCATTTGAGGATGATGACCATCTCATATGTTATCAAGATTATCTAGATAAACAAGATTCTTTGTATCCAAAGAATAATTCTTCTACCTGCAATATGCTATCCATAGCCTATCCTGAAATGATTGTTGAATCCGATGATGAGTTGGAAGGAGATATCTTCCATGATATTTCCATTGAAGAGTTGTTACATAATGAATTTTATTTTGATGGTTCTATACCTACTATAGCCCAACTTGAGGCCACGACTCCTCAAGATGAATTACCCAAGTTAACCTTAAAGGAATTACAAGAATTGGGTGTTTCACCTGCCCCACCTAATTTTGAAAGAGATCTACACATGGAAGTAGAAAACGTCATTAAGGTTAACATTGGAACTGAGGATAATCCTCACATCATCAGTATTGGATCAGAATTAAGTCAAGAAAAACAAGAGTAATACATTGCATTCCTTAAAGAATATGAAGATGTCTTCGCTTGGACATATGAAGATATGCCAGGTTTAGACCCTTCTGTAGTCATGCATCACCTAGTAGTCCATCCGGATGCTAAACTTGTTAAACAAAAACTTAGAAAAATGCATCCCAAAGTGGCCTTGCTAGTCAAAGGGGAGTTAGAAAAACTCCTGAATGTTATTTTTATACAAGCTATTGATTATGCTGAATGGATCTCGAATGTAGTTCCAGTCACCAAGAAAGAAGCTACCAAAGTTAGGGTTTGCACAGACTTTAGAGATATTAACGCTGCATGCCCTAAAGATGATTTTCCTCTTCCAAACATGGATCAAATCATTGATTTTATTGCTGGGAGTGGAATGATGTCCCTAATGGATGGATTTTTTGGTTATAATCAGATCAGGATAGCTCTTGAAGATCAGGCTAAAACAACCTTTATTACCCCTTGGGGTACCTTTTGTTGGAAAGTGATGCCATTTGGTTTAAAGAATGCAGGCGCAACATATCAACGAGCCATGACTTATATCTTTCATGATATGATGCATGATATCCTACATGATTATGTAGATGATATTATAGCTCGCTCTATTAATGAAGATGATCATTTAGATGATTTGAGAAAAGTATTTAATCGGTTAAGAGAATATCTTATTCGATTAAATCCAACCAAATGTATATTCGGAGTCAAGTCCGGTAAATTATTAGGGGTTTTAGTTTCTTTACGTGGTATCAAAATCGACCCTCTCAAGATTGCGGCTATCACTGATATGCCCGCACCTACCAATATATCTGAGTTACGAAGTTTACAAGGTAAGCTTCAAGCCATCCGTCGCTTCATCGATAAGTTGGCGGACAAAACCAGTCCCTTTCTTAAGCTCCTTAAGAAGGATGTCCCTTTTAATTGGGACGATGAATGTAAGGAAGCTTTTGAACTTCTCAAACAATACCTCCTTAACCCACCTGTGCTTTCACCGCCTAGACCTGATCGCCCATTTATCCTGTATATTTTAGCTTCAGATTTTGCTTTAGGAGCTATGTTAGCTCAACTTGATGATGAGAAAAGAGAACGTGCTAATTATTATATTAGCCAAACTTTAATTAGTTATGAAACCCGCTACACAAACATTAGAAAAACTATGTCTAGCAATCATATTTTCTACGCAGAAATTATGCCATTATATGCTCAATCAAAAAACATATGTCATTGCTAAATATGATCCCTTGCGGTATCTCATGAGTTGACCTTATTTATCGAGTCATACAACAAAGTGGGTTCTTGCTCTAAGCGAGTTTGAACTCACGTTCATAGGACAAAATTTTGTTAAGGGTCAAATCATAGCAGATCAATTAGTTGCTGCACCCTTAGAGTCTACCCATCCCCTCATCATTGAGTTTCTCGATGAATGCCTTCAATTAGAGGCAGACCATGTTGAACAATGGTCCTTATACTTTGATGGAGCCCGATGCATGAGTGGGGTTGGTGCAAGTATTATTTTAATATCTCCACAAAAACACATTATACCTTTGTCCTTTAAATTAACATTTGCTTGCACCAATAATATCGCTGAATATGAAGCTCTAATCCTTGGATTACGAGCTGCCTTGGCGCTAAAAATTAAACATCTCGCTAGTTTTTGGTGATTCTCAACTTGTTATAAACCAAATTAATGAAGTTTATCAGACCAGAGATGATAAATTATGCCCATATAAAGCATATGTTTTACAATTAATATCCTTATTTGATAAAGTTACCTTGGAAGCTATTCCTCGAACTAGCAACCGTGCGGCTGACGCTATGGCCGCAACTGCCTCTCTTCTACCCTTGGAGTTAGATGACGAATATGCCACCATCATTATTCATCGACTCTAGGAACCCTCTTCAAATAAGTCATGCTTAGAACCTTTGGATGTGTTTCTAATCAATGAAACTACTCCTGAACCTTGGTATATGGATATATTTGATTTTCTTCACAATGGGACTTTCCCTGCCAGTTCTAATAGAAACCAGCGTCGGTTATTACGTAGACGAGCAAGTCAATTTGTAATAATTGGCAATACTTTATATAGGAGATCTTTTGAAGGTATCCTATTGAGATGTTTGAATCTAGAAGAATCCAAATCAGCTTTGAGTGAAGCCCACGATGGATCTTGTGGAGGACACTTCAGTGGTAGTGTCATTGCTAAAAAGCTCCTTAGGATAGGCTACTTTTGGCCTACCATGGAAACTGATGCACATGATTATGTGTGCCATTGCGACAAGTGCCAGAAACATGTTGACCTTGTCCATGCCCCTGCACAAGAACTACAGGCTATTTCATCTCCTTGGCCCTTTTCAAAATGGGGCTTAGACATTATTGGCAAAATTAATCCTGTGTCATCTGATGGACACAAATTCATCATAACTCGCCACTGAGTATTTTACGAAGTGGGTTGAAGCTATGCCTTTAGCTTCCTGCACCGGAACACAAGTCTCTAAATTTATTTTTAATCAAATCATTTGTAGGTTCGAATTCTTGCAAATCTCATCTCAGACAATGGAACTTGTTTCAAAAATAAAGATGTTAAGAAATTATGCCAAAAATATAAAATTCAACATCGCTGGTCCACTCCCTATTATCCTCAGGGTAATGGCCAAGCAGAAGCATCTAATAAAACATTAATTAAAATCCTTAAAATATTGGTCAATAAATCTGGCCGTGACTGGCACATTCAATTATATCCAGCTTTGTGGGCATATCGCACTAGTGTTCGTACTCCCACAGGTACTTCACCTTTTGTTTTGGTTTATGGCGCTGAAGTTGTTTTTCCCTTTGAATTAGAAGTTCCTTCTTTGGCTCTACTACTTCAAGATACCGAAGTAGGAGATGAATATCGAGCTGGCAGACTCAGTCAACTGGAACTCCTAGATGAAAAGCGTATCAATGCTTTGGAGCATCTTCGTGCCTACCAAAACAAGCTTAAAAGATCATATGCTAAGAAAGTTCGTCATCGATCCTTTGAGGTCGGCGACCTTGTTTTAAAAGAAAATCAAAAAAATACTAATGCAACTAAAGACCTTAAAGGTAAATTTGAACCCAAATTGCTTGGACCATATATTATCACTGCTAAATTTGAATCGGGAGCATACAAATTAGCTACCTTAGATGGTAAATATTTAAAAGAACCTATGAATATTATGCATCTTAAGCGATATTACGCATAAAATTTGGTCATTTCATCATTTGTATATATTTTGCATGTTGTCTCATTTTAAAAATGTATAAAACTGTTTAAACAAAAACAAACAGCAATATTATTGACTCTTTCGAAACCAAAAAATAAAAAATAAAGAGAAGAAAGAGAGAGTCAAAATTATCAAACTCCTCAAAAATATTTGTTGTATATATTTCTTCTTAAAGTATTGCAATTATATTTTCAAATTATTTTGGATAAATTAGCATTTATTTGGAATCTCTCACTTTTGCAAACACAAAAATAAATATCTTGATTTTATCTCTCATGATTACTAATCTCTCTTATATCAAAGTCCACAAAATTCAATTAAATAAAGTTTGAGCACGGAGAATTGATCTTGTTATTTACTTAAACCAAGCATATCCTTTCACAATAAAATGATTATATTTGTAATGTCCATGCTATGCTACATAGTAGAAGTGGTTTCTTGAGCGAAAAGTTTCCCCTGCTATCCTATCATGCACATGGTCTAGAATCTTTGAGAATTGACAAAAGGACAAGCTCACCCCTACCCAGAATAAAAATCCCTTGCTCTACAGCTAATCCGAGCAAGTATCCCTAGCATAGGAAGAAAAAGAAAAATCAAGCAAAATCATGAGAAAAAGAAGCATTATTTCAGAATCATTTTGTACTCTCTTAGCACTATTTCAGCATTATCTCAAATATCAAAGCAAAAGATACGAAAAAGAAAAATACAAAAAAAAAAAAGAGAAAAGAAAAAGAAAGCAAAGAAAGCGAAACAAGCAAAAGCAAAAGCAATAAAATCCCTTTCCCTACCCATTGAAAAGAAAAGAAGGGTTGATGAGCTTGAATCCCTGGAATTCTCAATTATTCAAAAACTGTGAGGTAAGCCCCATAATAGGTGGTTTGTGCCCAACCCGCTTGGCCTTGGGTAACTCCTAGCGTGGTGATATGTCTGTTACATTAGCGACCTTCTTTTGTACAGACCTATGTCTGCTTATGGATTAGCTAGCTCTTGATAACCCGACTTACATAGTAGTCTCGGTACGGTTATATGCATCTAAATCATGGTTAATGAACACTTATTTGGTTAATTCAAATCACTTGTATCAAATTATCTTGCTCAAAATTGGTAAATGAACAATACAATCGCACACACATTTGTATTTGAGAGATTTTGTATCATTATGATAAATCAAGATTGGTAATGAATTCACATTTGCACATGAGGATTCCTTATAAATCTACATTTCTCTTTGAGATAATTTAAAATATCTCTGTAACTCTTTTTGGAATAATTTTATCCTTTTATTTCAGAATTCTTGTTTTGTATAAAAGCAATTACATACATCTTCTCATAAAATCTCAAAAATAATTTCAAACAAAAGTTTTCATATTATTATTTTTCTCGTTTATCAAAAGTCAAAAATGCATCTTGCAATAAAACCAACAATCTATTTTCTTCTTTGGATTTCGCGATGATGGTATAAGTCTATACCTATAATTCTATGCCTAGCGCAAACCATCATTCTAATTTTCTTTTCCATGTATTTTAAAACAAAATTCATCAAAACATGTGACTTGCATCATTATGTTACACAATTATGCTTTACAAACAAACAAACACTTATTCTATTTCATGACATTATGTTCAAATTCAGTTTTTGCAACCATGGTATAAATTCTAAGGAATTGTTCAAAATTTTATCACACTTAGGAATTTATGCCTAGCAAAAATCATTTTTTAAAAAATATTTCATGCATAATATTTTCATGGAAATCTGAAAACAAATCACCATCATCATCATCATTTGCATCATCACAACAAAGTCTTAAGACAGTCTCTTAAGCACTCTTTTACTTTTAACAATATTTCTATACCAGGATTAGCTTGATGACCTAGTGAGCGGCGACTCCATGAAATGGTCTATAATAGCGACAATGTCCTTTGAAATTATTGTTAAAAGTCCCTTTTATTTTTTATCAAATCACACCACAACCACCAATTTGTTTACATCAGATTATTTCATTTAAATTTTAAAAGCATGACATTCAAACCATAATATTTCCAAACGACATAATTACATGAATCATCAAATCAATCACATCAAAACATTAAAGCATCATACAAACACATAAGACAAGTCATATGATCAAAAATATCTCATCTATATATATATCAACAATATATACATCATCTCAAAACTGGATCGGTATGCCACAATCTGTACCTCGGCATACTCAATCCTCTATCAAAAATAATAAACACTATGTATCAATCTGTGCAGTGCAGTCTATAGCAGCTAGCCTCGAGAACCTCTCGAGCTCTCAACCTCATCTCCTCCCCGCCCTGAGGTGGACGAGGTGGCCCCATCATAGTCTATGTGGTGCTATGAGTCCTGGACTCTGATCGTGATGATGTCCTCGATGACCTCATCATGATAGGCTCCGCAATGGGGGCCGACAACGGTAACCTCTGCTCCTCTAGCACCATATGGTGGTATAGCGTCTGATAGAATGTGATCTGGGCAATAGCCCATGCTAGGTCCCGAGTGCTCGCCCCTCCGCTCCGTGCTCTAAGGTGTGCGACCTCATCTCTAAGCTGTGTGGCCTCCTCTCGATGTCGTGCAGCCTCATCCTACAAGGACTGCACCTGAGCCTGGAGATAGATAGTCTCCACCCGGAGAGTAGCCATCTCGCTACTCTCTCCTACCTCGACACCCTTGCCCTTATCGGGTGATGGTGGCCTCTCGCTCCATGGAGAAGGGGGTCTCTCCTCCCTCCTCTCCACTTGTCACGGCCTCTCTGAGCCTATGGCCTCCTCTGCTCTCTCTTGCTGTGACCCTGTGCCGCCTCAATGGTCTTCTGGCATCGCCTCCCCATCCGATGCACAACTACGTGAATCGGACCCTGAGCCCTCGTCATCCGAGGAGGGTGGATGCCTGCGTACCAGGCATCATAGCCATTAGCAACCCCTACGTCGTCCCCATCCACTGGCTGAATGGGGGCATCATCCATGTCCTCACTCTAGAAGTGCTGCATATCTAGAGCCCCACTGACTGTAGTGTTATCCCGGACGGTCCGAGAAAACTCGTAGTCCCTGAGAGATGGGATCCCCTGTTGTAGACCGAACTGCCTCAAAACTCGGTCATAGCGGTGGAGCTCCACCTCTCTCCTCTCCATCCTTAGCCAATAGGTTCGCCTAACGTGAGCCGCCTCCTGTCCATCCTCGGCCCACCCTGGATGATCTCTCCAAGGCCTCTAGGTGATCTGGTCGGAGACAAGGTCGTCAAGTAGTCTCCGGGACATTGGCAGATCTATCCGCCGCTGTGACCCTCTTTAGAGCCACCAGTAGAAAACTCGGGGCCTCTCCCCATCAATCCCTGTCAGTGGGAGCCCTACCGGCCTCCGCACCATGATGTGCTCCCAACACCAAACCTGTAGTAGTGATGTCATGACCAGACATCGGCCGCCCTTGTATACGACCCCATGCAGGATCCTATACAATCGACATAGTACAAAGCTCCCCCAAGAAAACCTATACCCATGGTCTCTCATGTCGTAGACCACATCTATCAGTAGCCATGGTAGTCTGCATCCACTTCGATGGCATAGCAACAGACCACCTACCACCCCGGCCAAAACCTGTGTCAGTCTAGATGCCCCAGGCATCTGGCATAGCGACTCGATGTTCACTCCGCCCTTCTCCAAGGTGAAGCTCGGATCTTCGCACAGTCGCATCATCGCGTGGCCCTGATTGGCCATGGGAGTTATTAGCCATCCTTGTATGGGGATCCTCAAAATCCTCCATACATCCTCCAATGTGGGAGTCATCTCCCTGTCGATAACCGGAAACAAGAAGAACCCGGATACCACCTCTCTGCTAGGGTCGTCAATAGCCCCATATCTGTAGAAACCTGTGGCATATCTGCCACATGCCGCAAGCCGACTTGAGCCAACTGATCTCGCTCTGCCTGAGATAGAGCGGCCAAGTCATCCCTCAGCCCATCGTATTTCCATTCCCGGCTCTTTAGTAATCCTCTCTGCAACATAAATAACAAAACAATAAAAATCATTAATAAAACAATGATTAAAAATGCAAGTAAAACAAGTTCAATTTCATACAAATGATGATATCGTCCACTATTGGACGATATCGTCCAAAATTTGAGCAAATTCATCTCCGATTTTGCAAGAGGGAATCGTCCCTTATTGTACGCAATCGTCCCCATATCGTCGATTTTGCCCTTGGACGAAATCGGTGATATCGAGACGATTTCGATGAAATTGAGACGATTTCGTCCCGACGACGTCGACGGCCCAAAAATGGCCGCGATGCTCAAAAATCATTCAAAATTAATCTAAAAAGCATGAAATTCAAAATTAAAGCATTCTAAATTAAGTTTGGACCCTTACCCGTAGCCCGCGTCGGACCTCTGTCGATCTGTGCGCTGTCTCGACCATCTTGTCTGCAGAGCTCTAGAAACCAGGAAAATGAACAATAACAATGAATTAGGGTTTTACCCTATTTTTCTTAATTTTCTTCAAAAACACTTAACAACATTTTAAAATTTTGCTTTTCCGTGTTTTTACCTCAAACGTTCGATTTGGGTAAAAACACGGAGGGGGCATCATAGTAAGTTGTCGTACGATTCGACCTAGAATCGTCGCCTAAAAATGGGAATAATTTTTGCTTTCTCGTAGATCGAGAAGAACTCATCTTTAACGCATTTTCTTCAAAAAATTCGCTAAAGAGGGGGCAAAATGTAGCACCCTAAAATTGGCGTAGTAAACCTTAGCAAATAATTAAAATTACTTTAGTAATAATTCAAATTCAAATTTTAACCCCGAACCGCCTGTTAAACCGCTTTCCTTGTTTTTCATGCCATTTTTAGGATTTGTTGTGACCGTTGGATGATATCGTCGCCGATCAGATGATATCGCCTCAGATCGGACGAATTCATCTAGAGCAGAACGTCCAGACGATTTCGTCCCAAAACTAATTTTTCAAAATTAGCTTCTGTTCCAACAACTTCTCTAACTCGGGCAGAGATGCGTCTGCACCGTTAGAGTCTCCTCCATTGGAGATCTCCCAAATTGGGATGATCCCCAACCTCCTAACCTCCCTCCTAAGCCTATTTAAACCTTAGGACCCCCCTTGACCTACCCCTGGTTAGCTGGCTGAATTCCCCTGTAGTTTGATCTTTACGTGCGTTAGAATACCCTGAATTCTTATTTGCATTTTGTGTCTTTCTAAGTTTTCTTGCAGGAACTCTGTTATTCTTTAGCCGAAGCAAGCTCACATCATCGCAGACGATCTTGTACAATCTCGGACGATCACGCCCCAATTCGAGATGATTTCGCACTCTACAGATGATTTTGACTGTAGTCAACATTGGGGGCAATTGGTGCCCAGAGTTTGCACTTTTCTCTTTTCGTCTGCTGTTTCATTCTCGCATTTAGATCAGTTTATTGTTATTTTCTGCTATTCTGCATTTTGGAGTTCACCCATATAGCTTAAGTGCATGATAAGATCATAATTTGTCATTAGAATACTATAATTTACTTGAATTTCTATTCGTAATTATCGTTTTAGTATCTATATTGTCATATTACACCATTTTCCTCTATTAGTATTGCTGCATTTTCTGTGTTCTGTGTCTATTTCTCTGATTGCAGGTCTTCGACGAATTCGTCAGATCTCAGACGATCCTGTCTGATTTCAGATGATCCTGTCAGATCAGAGGCGATCTTGACTGCTTCAAAAATTAGAACCTCCATCAGACATCCGGATCAGGTATGACTTTTTTCTAATCTAGTATATTTCCTGTATTCTCTATTTAATTCTATTTCTGTATTCATTTAAACCTGCATTTCATGTAGAACATTTTAGATTCATTTGGCCAAACCTAGGATTTGAATGATTAAATGTAAAATTGAACACATCAAACACATTCCCAACCTAGGCGTGGAGACTACCACTAAACGTTTCCTGGTGAACCCCACCATCCGTCAAAAAATCACCTTAATACCTCTCCCCCGAGAGGCGGGACCTTCAAAGGGCCTCTCAGTCCGAGGTACCATCCCATCCTTCTCGCATCCCCCTTCCGGGCGCGGATCCTTTAGCCTGAAGGTAAGGGTGCAAAAAATTTGGAACGATACAATAGGAAAATGGTGCACTCTTGGAGGAAAGGTTGGGTTCAGGTTGGTGGATTGGAGTTTGAATTCTCGGTGGCCCTGGTTGGGGAGGTGATGATTCTCCTAGTGGAGGATGCTAACCACAATAGAAAGCACTCTCTGATTAGAGAGTTGAGATTATTTATTGATGAGGATGAGTACCTTCTAAAATTGTATAATGGATATAATGCCAAGGCACTCAAAGCTCCTTGGAAATAATTCATAATAGTGGTTATGGATTTTTCATGTTGTACTCCAACAAGGAAATGTTGCATAGCTTCCATGTAATGTTTCTAAATCAATTGAGGCAAAAATAGCTTATGAATGTTCCATCATTACTATTTCACTCCTTGGCTAAATCAATAAAAAAACATGAGTGGAGTAAAAGGGTCAAACTCTATTCACCAGGGTCTAGCTTTCTTGCTTTTTGAGCATGTGTCTAAGGCCAAAGGGGTGGTGATAGATGATGCCCTATACAAAATTAAGAGCCAAAAAATACCTCTAGTATTTGATCCGCCCATAGTATCCTCCAAATTTTCTTTTAGTGATTCCTTAGAGTCAAATTTGGAAGACTATAAGAGTCCCATTATATCTTTTAAATAGAAGGTCAAGAGCTCAGGTGGTATTTTTGTCTCACCTAGAGGAATCATAGGTGAATGGGCTAGACATTCCAAATGTCTATCCATGAAATCAGTTCATGCTAAAACCTTTCTTGTCAACATGGAGATGCCAAAGTCTGAGGATCAATTTTTAGTGAAGAAGAAATAAAAGATGTCAGAGGAGTTGACTAAAGTTAGAGAGAATTCTCCATTACTGGGGCCTAAAACTACCAGCACCATGCCTTTCTTTAGTAAGCTAGAAGAGAAACATCAGGCCCTAATTGGGTCTATAAATGTGGCTATTTTACTTATTGAAGAAATCTAAGGCATGACCCAATTATAGCATGGTGATTTGAGAAATCCCAAAAAGGACATGGGAACTTAAGGAAACCATCTCCTAAAGCGTATTTTTTTTTCTTTAGTAGTTCTCTGTATCCTATCTATGATGGATCATGGTTCTATTGTGTAGTTCCTTTACTAGATATGGTAATCCTATCCAGTGGTGGTTTATCCTTTTGTTTCACTGGCTAATTTGTAATTATAGTTTTTTGTTTTATTTGTGTTGGTTCTTTTTTTAGGGTCTCTTGGATTTTTCCTTGAGCTCTTTTAGGTTCTCTTTTTTTAAAAATGTTTGGGGATCCTTTCAAAAATCCTTCTTTTACCAAATAAAAAAAATTGACGAGACGTAGAGAAAAGCACAATTGATCATCATGTTTGGAGTAGTTGATGAGATACAACCATACATTTGAGATTCTACCACAACTAAAGATGCATGATAGAAACTTTAAAATATATTTAATTCAAGGAACTAGAATCAAATTATATTTTTCCAAATTCAAATTCATTGCTTGAGAATGAAGAATGGAGAAAAAATTTGAATCCTTCTTTAGGAGAGTTATTGAACTAAAAGCATCACTACAAGCCTTGGGAGAAAAGGTATATGATGATATACTTGTTCCTATTATTTTAATATCTCTCCCTTCTTAATATAATGTATTTGTGACAACCTTTGAATATCACTAAGAAATCACCAATATTTGAAAAGTTAGTGAACTTACTTCAAAAAGTAGAGGCCTCATATGCAACACAAGAAGAAAAAAAATAATTCTTACAAATCAAAAAGAGAATTATCCATTTAGAAGGAGCACAAGACCTCAACAATGGTTCTAGAAATAGAGAAAAAACTCTCACATACATGGATATCAATAGCCAAAAAACAACTCTCACATACAAAATATGTGTGAACTTTGTGGTAAGAATGACCACATAGTGAAGGAATGTTGGCATAATCCCTTCATAAATAGATCTTCTTCTCAAGAGATGCATTAGCAAAAAAATAGGTCATCATCATATAAGAGAAATACAATTTGTAAAAAAGATACAACAAAGTAATGTAGCTAAAGAGAAACAAATTAGAGAAGAGGAAGAAAATATCATATAGAATAAAAAGAGCATGTATTTTTTGTGCATGCACAACTAAGTTAGCACAATCATGTTTAGTGTGACTCAAAATCAACCATGCTTATGAACCATCAAGAAAATTGATCTCATCCAAATAATATAGTAAAATCATCTCTAAAATATAATGCAACCGATGACATCAAGAGCTTAGTTAATCACTCCAAGCCATTAGAGAATCAATAGGGAAACAAAAAAAATTATCAAACTTTTCAAATGAAACAAATTCAAGTGCCAAAAATGGAGCAACTCAAATTAGAAGAGTTAGAAGTGGAAGATAAGGACAGGGAATTAATGAATAAAATACTCAATATTTAACTTTTTTCATCAACGCACCATGCAATAAAGTGTGAATACATCACTTCTCAGAAGCAAATGAACAAATCTAGGATAAAGAAGAAGCGGAAGGTGATTGATCTCATTAAAACAAATGGTGATCAAAATATGAAATGGGTCATTAAAGTCATTAGCTCAAAAAACATGGCATCACAAGACAAAGATTATTCTATGGAATAATATGATAATTCATACTTTTTGTGAATATATATGAATATCTCTATTCACAAGAGGATCATTACTGATACTAAAATATTTACCAAATTTATAAGTATTAGGTATTTGAATAAGTATGTTTTGGATTGCATGTCAAGTGGTACTCAACACTCTTAAGTATGATAGTACAAATTCCACATTGAGGGAGGAAGTTCTCTCTTCCAAATATATAGATTCCAACATCATCCCAAAAAATATTTTCCTTCAAGTTAGGAGCCAAAGTGAAAGCCAGCACCAATAGCTAGAGCTAGAGCCAAAATACAAAGCTAGAGCCAAGGGAAAAAATGAGAGCTAAAGCTATTACTATGATATAATATGGGTGGGGTATGTTAGGAATTATTACATCATAGATAATGTGAATATAAGTTGAGTAAAAAACTCAATACATGGTATGCAATATCCACTAAAGGTCAAGGATAGTTGTAGTATTAGTTAAGGTTTGCTATGCTAAAATTGGGCATCCATTGTATTTAAATATTCTTGATTGCATAATGTATATTATCGAAGCATTAAGGATTATCATAGGACACATGGATATTGAACGATATACATAGCTTAGATGAGACTGAATAATTGTAGCTTATGACTACAACTAGCTATAGGGGTAGGGACAAAGATATACCTACCACACTAAAAGTAAACCCACTATAGTAGACCCTAGCTAGCAAATTCAAATAGTTAATGGCAAATATGGATATGATTTTTGTTATAGAAATGCAAATTGGTGTATGCAATAGTGAGCTATACTTAGGGTGATTGTTTTCTTATCTAAGTGTTGCAATTACTATAAGCTAAATTATATCTATAATAATGTTGTAGTATTGCATGCTATAAATACCCAGATGACATGAATGCTTGCTTGACTCATTACTAGCAACCAAGCAAAGAAAAATAGAAAAAGAGAGTGAACATGTTACCTAGTTTACCTAACTACTAAAGTGATACCACAATTGTGTGATGTCTAGTATGAGGAAGCGTATGATCCAAAATTTAGAATTGAGAGTTAAGGAAGATCATGAAAGAGTGTAATTTATAAATAACAAAGTATAACAAATCAAAATATAGATATATAATCATAATAATAAAATGATTGTATTGCTAAGAAAATAGAATGCAATGCAAGCAATATTTGAGAAGAGATGTAAGGCTATAACATTGCATCCATTACTCATAATTTTTTATAGTTAGGGGTGCATCTCTCTTTATACAAGAATTGGTGTGTTGGAAGTCCATTGTATTGAATATGAAATGTTATCAATATGGAGATGTGGTGGTTCACTTTATGTGAGTTGGAAGGTCATGCATATGTAATTGTGGTTATTCACCTTCCATGAGTTATAAAGTGCATATTAATTACAAATTACATACATATTACATGTCCTTTTATATTTTTCTTAAACTAATGTGTCAACATAGCTAGAGATGCATTTTATCTACAAAAATCTAAAAATAGAAATTTACTATTTTAGGAAGTAATTTATTTTGTATTTTTGAGGGTCTATGGAGCATCTTTTCCATAAAGTTATTGGTAAATTTGCCTATGATAGAGGTTCTTGGTAAAATTTTTATTCTCTAATATTTCCAATACTTCTTGAATAGATCAAAATGAAGTCTTGAGGATAAAGTTATGCCCCTAATAGTATGGTTAGGGTCAAAAAAGAATATTTTTGGGTATGTTTGAGCATAAATCCATGCCATAAAAATATCACATGCCTAGATCAAAGTATTATAACCAAATAACACTAATTAGCAAAGGCTTATAAAAAAAATTATAGGCAGGTACCTGGTTGTATGTGGATTTTTAGATACCAACCTATCTGAGGGCACAAAAAATTAGTTTTCACCATTAGATTATTTTTTTAATAAGTAGGTACCCACCAACAAGCTATTTTTCAGATTTCAACCTATATGATGGCACTAAATAATAAGTTTTCACCATCTATTTTTTTTAAATATAGGTCCTTATAGATCTATTGAAGTGTAAGGTTCTATTGTCTCCTCCATTAGCTAGATCTATTGTTGATTTTGAAGTGAGGTATTAAATTCTTCCTTATTTTTATCCTAGTATAAGGTTTTAAGTAATGTCCATTAGGCATCAATGGGTTGTGGATGAGTCAATCATCCATAACTTCACTATCCCATTGTTATATACTATGTTGATTACATAAGGCCCAAGCCATCTAGTCTAAACCTTACCCTTGAAATCCTTGCATCTAGAGTCATGTAGGAGAGCCTAATTTCTTGGTTGTAGTCTATTATCCATGATGAAGCAATCTTGCCACCTGATCATTTATTATTATTGTTAGATTATATTAAATTATTTGCAATTATGTAATTATTGTATGTTTGTAATTATTGGAAGATTAATAAATATTCTCCTATATGATAAAATTGAATAATAACATCTCCCAGGAGAAAATATGAGGAGATGAAAATATAGTTGAAGGTGAAACATCAAGAGCTCCAAGTATCGAAGGGTTTCTCAAATATTGAGAGATATACTTTTGCATTAAATATGCCTACTGTAAGTAAGCTAAGGTAGGTGAATATTGAGTGATGAATGGTGAAATATGATGAGATGTTGATGTGTGAAAATTATTGTGTTAAATATTGTGTGTGCAATATTGAAAGTGTTTTCTTGTTTACCCCATATTTCAACATATAGTATCAGAGCCATAGAAATTAGTGTTTAAGGGATAATCATTGCCATCCAATGACATGCACTTTGTGAGTATTGTTTGTGTTTGAAAGCAACCTTAGAAGGAATTTCTAGAAGTTAATTTTTTTTGCAAGTTTTAGTTTGCCTAAGTCCCATAAATCTAAAGAGTTTCACTTATATGAATATCTATTGGTGCTCAAGTATTTTATATCTTTTGTTATTCAATTTTTTTTATTTTCTTATTGAATTTCGCTTTCCCCTATTAACCTCTAAAGCTCTTCTATTAGAACCTATTCTATGCTTGAATGATAAGTGAGAAATAATTCTATAGATTACTAAAGGAGAAGAGTGCTCTAGTTCAAATAATGATTAAACCAACATTGGAAGTAGTAGAGTAACATTAAGCCTAAAGTAGAAAAGTAACATTCGACTAGAAGCAAAAGTAATGACTAGTTGAAGGCAAATTAATGAAATACAAATAGGCACTTTGAAATGTTATAATATTTGAAAGGAAATAAAATTAAATGCCCAACTCAAGTGTAAAGTTTTATATTTGGAAATCCATGGTAAAATTCTAGTTAGAATAAATATAGAAATTTTGACTTGGCAAGTGTTCTTTGAATCAGGTGGAAAGTGTGTAACACAAAGTATAATAGTGTTTAAGAACATTTGATTTCAATTATGTTTCATAACATGCATGGTGAGGAAAAGGAAAAATAAAACTTTTGAAGAATAAGATAGTGGGTTTGATTCTTATAGAGGGATTTTCAAAGAAATGTTATTTTTTAGATAGTGTAGAGTCAAAAGGGTACGAGTTCATTTATTTAAATTCATAAAAAAAAATAAAAAAATAAAAAATTATAAAATAAAAAGGAAAAGTTTGCAAAGAAAGTGAAATTGGGAAGATTTAAGATTTTCTTTAAAGGGGGTAGATGAGAAAATTATTTGGAAATTATTGTAGTTCTTAGAATTTCTAGAAATTATCTGCTTGTTGTGGTGCAATGGTAAATGCCTTGGGTGCTGGTAGAGGCCGACCCAGATTCCATTCCCCTTGTCTCCATCCTATAGATATATGGTATAGTTAGGAATGTCCTATGTTCTGGTAGAGGCCGACAAGGCTCCATTCCTCCTATGCCCAACCTGTTGAAAGTGGCACCTCAAAAGGGGTGTTTTCCACAATAAATTAGTTTTAATATGCTTGTTGTGGTGTAGTGGTAAATGCCCTGGGTGTTGGTAGAGGCTGACCCAGGTTCCATTCCCCTTGTCTCCATATTTCAGATATATGGTATAGTTAGGAATGTCCTATGTGCTAGTAGAGGTCGACAAGGCTCCATTCCTCCTATGCCCAACTTGTTGAAAGTGGCACCTCGAAAGGGGTGTTTTCCACTATACATTAGTTAACCCAGGTGTTGTAGGTGATTTGGATAGGAGAAGGCAATCCTCCAAGGGAGGTCCCAGGTTCAAATCTCCACCCTACCAAAAAGCTGAATTGGGTATCCAAAATCCAATTGATAATGTTGGTGCGGGTAGGGTCGGGTGTGACTCTCGGGTGACTTTGACGGTGTAGAACCCCCTGTTCATGGTCTCTCATACCAAGGCGGCCCCGCAAGGGGTTTTTCGCTTTAAAAAAAAAAAATTCTAGAAATTTTAAGCTATAGTGAATTAAGGGAGTTATAAGGCAAATAGGTGGACCTTATTTGAGTAGGCAATTTTTTGTGAGATGATTGGCATTTAAAAATTAAAAAGAAAATTTTGTGATTTTTTTTAAGATTAGAGGTTCCATATTTTTGTAAATATTTTTTGCAGGAAAAAATTATAATTTTTTATAAGGTGCACTTTTTGCAGTGACTAACACCTTAATTTTTTTAAATAAATTTTTCCATCAAAAACAAAAATTTGTATACAAAAAAAATCAAACATGTACTTTACACAATTGCAACGTTTGATATAAATGATACCTTTGACTTACAATTATAGGCAATGTTATCATATTAAGTTACTACGTCTAAAGCATAATATAGCTTCCATAAGAAAATTTGGGAATCAACCCTATAAAAATTCGAGGAATAAGAAAATATTTTTTGTGATATTTTTTTCACTCCACTATTTACCCCAATCGTTACTTTTGTTAGATGTAAACTTAAAATTGAGAAAATCCAAGTATATAGGGAAGTTACACCCATGTATGAGGATTTCTCTTTAAGCAAGTATCATTGATTGAATGAATCATTTTCAATACTACCTTGGTGCCATGTATTAATTTCTTTCACATACCTTAATGTCTCTCTCACATACAATCATTATATAAATAGGACTAGATTCTTCCATGTATTGATAGATATATTAGAAGGGCAGGTATATTGAAATGATTGGTATATGGAAAAGGGGACCATTTTTGGAGATATAAGGAACCCTCACCAATGTGTTGAATAAAACATAATCCAAAGGTTACAAAGAGATGTGTTCACATAACTAGACAGCATGGGTAAAGCAAAGAGAAATCAAGCAAAGAAGTAAGTTGACATTCAAAAGTGTTCTTCACCAAAAATTAGTGCAAGTGGAGAAAAGCAAATAGAAATTCAAAAATATGGATTATAAAAAACAAGTTAAGGAGAGAATCAAGCTAGAGATTTCTATTTTCAAGAAGAAAGAGATATTTATGAAAATAAGGAATTATTAACATTGAGATCATGCTTACATTAGATTATCAAAAATGTTGATACTTGTAAAGATACACTAAATAAGCAAGTTGAAGATCAAAAGTACATATCAGTAGAATTAATGTGGTACTTAGAAACAATTGTCAATCAAGTTGAACATGGAAATTTCTCAACACTTAAGAATTGCTTAAATCTTATTCTTAATGCAATAGATGATTGTTCTAAGAATTTTGTTATATTACCTATTGATGCAGAGAAGATAATATACATGGTATTACTCACTCTTAATGTACTTAAGGTGAATTACAAAAGGCAAGAGGAAAAAATTGAAAGGTTAAAGGACAAGCCCATGATGACAATTTTGTGTTGTGACACAAGTGACCTTATCAAAATAATATATTTCACTTTTAATACTAGTGATCTAAATATTGTTGAGGTGGAAATTTTTTATTGTGATATGAGTGATCTTATCCAAAGAAAGAATTTTTCTTATGATATAAGTGATTTGAAGTGAATAATGATAAATTTTTGTTGTGAAACAAGTGATATTATATAAGGGATATATATCACATTTGACACAGTGACTTGAAAACTATTGATGAAAGGAGAATTTGTGTAGAATAAAATTGTACTGATCATGAAAAAGGCTATGTTTTTCATGACAAATGTAATCTTGTTGAATAACATGTTGATGATGAGTTTAAGTGTTTGGATGGTGATAATAAAAGAAATGTTTGTATTGAATAATAATGTCATGATTTTTTTATTTTATTTCTAGATATTATTGTGACATCTTTGGGTATTTCTTTGGTGATAGTGGAAAATACCATAATGGAAATAAGGAAATTGAGTGTTTGAACATTGTTCATGACAAATACTAGAGTGGCTATGAAGAATTGTGACGTTTAAATATTTTTGGCAAAGTCTATAATAATGAAGAGATCAAGTCTTATGACAAGGATCATAATAATGAAGAAGAAATTAGGAATTTTGAAAGACATAAAAAGGAATAGGTTAAAATAATGAGAAAATTTGGTTACAATGGGACAATT
Organism: Wollemia nobilis; assembly: GCA_028583015.1. Classification (NCBI taxonomy): domain Eukaryota; kingdom Viridiplantae; phylum Streptophyta; class Pinopsida; order Araucariales; family Araucariaceae; genus Wollemia; species Wollemia nobilis. The sequence continues at coordinate 11,900,837 of JAQPPZ010001925.1, forward strand.
TTGGGAAGAAATGTAAAATGTGTGAAATATCCAATAGTTATAGATATAAGGCCAAATAATGAAAGCCTTGGATATATAGGATAAACAAGTGGAAGTGAGACCAAATTTGTGAAAAGGAAATCCTTTGCAAAAGATAAACTACAAGTTGTGAAAGAAGCAATGATACCAAATTTGTGACAAGTAGAAATAACACTAAATTTGTGAAGAAAATGGCATATGTAAAAGCTCCTAGGATGATTTATTGCATTCATTGTGGAAGAGGTCGACATCTGACAACTAGGTGATGGAAACTACACTCTTGTGAAATTTGTGGAGGTAGTAATCACTCCAAAAGAAAGTGTTGACACAAAGTGAAAGTGACCAATAAAATACAGATGAATTGTGGATGGATGAATGTGTGTGGTTGGGATAAGAAAACTAAAATATTGAATGGTTTATATAGAAGGAGATCAAGTCCGGTGATTGAAAAACATCACAATTTATTGAACGTGAATAAGAACATGAGTTTTCCTATGGAAAATTATCTTAGGAAACTTGAGATAAATGTTTCAGTATCAAAATATTATGAAGATTTACAATGATAGGAATTTTATATGAAACGTTATATGGAATATTCTAAGGATGAAAATTATTCCAAATATATATTATAGTGGTAATTTTGTAGATATAATGACCTAATGGTTTTTCCAGTGGCTAAACTATATATAATCATGGCCTAAAGGTGACCCATAGGTAACCTAGAGGTAGAGGACACAAAGGCAACCCAAAGGAGATGATGATCTTAAGGTATAGATCTAGGGGTATTGATCTATACGCATACCCAAAGATAGACCTAAGAGGTAGACCAAGTGGATATTACATAGATTCAATTGAGCCAGATCCAACAAAGAAAGAGCTAGACAACCAATGACAATGATAGAGCTAAAGCTAGAGAGTGAGAGCCAAAGCCAAATTCATTGAATAGTTCCAGTGTACAAATCCTAAATGCATGGGTTTAATGATATTTATACCAAATAATATAATACAGGGGGGTGTTATACTCTATTAAATTTTGAGTTATGTAATCACTTGATGTTTATAATTATTGGGAGATTAATAAATATTTCTCCCATATGAGAAAATTGCATAGTCACATCTCCTAAGAGAAAATATGAGGAGATGAAAATATATTTTAAGGTGAAACACCAATAGTTGCAAGTATTGAAGAGTGTCTCAAAGATAAAGAGACATATTGTTGCCTTAAATATGCATTCTATAAGCAAGTTGACGCTAGTGATTATTAAGCAATGAATGGAAAATATGTGAAATATGATGAAATATTGGTATGTGAAATTAATTGTGTGTGTGCATTGTTGGAAGTGTTTTTTTTTTATCCCATATTTTAATAGTTGCACTACTTTAGTATGAAATAAAGCTTCATGCCTCATTTTTTAAAATTTTTGAGTTAGTCTATACATTGCTTTTGTGTTTCTAATATATCCATACCCAATTGTAGCATTGTTAATAGGGTCCTTACTTCAAACTCAATTTAAAGCACTACATTCTTATACCAACTCAAATGGGATGGATCATGTTTTAGTTCCATATACTCCTATATATCCATATTACCTTAGGTAAATGGTTATCCCAATCACATTAGTGTATTTGAATAGTCTTTGTAAGAATATTCTCTAGCCCCAGGTAACTTTAGCCTATTTTTTTGCTTGGGGATGGTATGGGTTTGACTTTCTATACCTAATATTGTACTCCATGAGTGTTACAATTAAATATTATGTAAAATGGGTGTATTTATTTCTATCTAGTGCTATGGGTACTCCATATCTAAGTGAAGATGTATTCATGAAGAAACTTATATACTTTCTTCTACCTTTAAACCTTGAGGGCTTTCAATTCATTCCATTTAGTAACATAGTTAGTACATACTATAATGTATTCATTTTCATTTGAGGGGGGTCTATAGGTCCAATAAATTCCATGTCCAACTTCTTGAAGGGATCAAGTACCAACTATGATTTATGAGGTATTTCATCTACCTAGTTGGGATTCCCCATCTATAAGCAATTATCGCACTATGCAACAAACCCTTTAGAAACATTTATAGTGTAGACCCATAATACCTAGCATGCATTATTTTTAAGGTTGTACTTTTTACTATTAAGTGCCCTCCACATGGTTCATCATAATAGATCTAAAGGATGTCATAGGCCTCATCTTCATGGACACATCTATCCAATACATTGTCATGATATACATAATAAATACACTCATAAATCCATGTATAATGGATGCTCTTTCTAACATGTGCCCATTCCTTCTTTGACTAATATGCTAGATATTTATCTACAACCACATAGTTAGACATAGTTGTAAACCACAGAGAGTTAGTAGAGACATCAAATAAGTATTCATTCAAATAATTATTTCTACCTTATTAAATTCTTGTGTGGTCATTCTAGAAAGAAAATCTATGACTACATTCTCCTTACTCAGTTTATCCACTATGGTCATATTAAATTCTTGCAACAATAATAACCATTGTGTTAATTCTACCATTATTTATTGGTTTATTCATGAGGTTTTTGATGGTTGAGAGGTTAATATGAAAAAAATCTTGATAATCTATGACGTAATGTTGAAACTTATTTATATCATAAATTACTACTAGAGCTTCATTTTCAGTGACAAGATAGTTTAATTTGGCTTTGAAAAGGCTTTTTATAATAAAGTAAATTGCATAGGACTAGTTTCCATCCTTTTTGGCAAGGACTACTCTTAAAGTTGTATCATATACATAAGTATGGATGTGGAATGGAAGAGTCTGATCTAATCCTCATAAAACTAGTATGGAGGGTAACCTATTCTTAAGAGTATGGAAGGCTTCTTTGTATATAGGGGTCCATTGAATTAAATATCCTTCATAAGATTCAGACTAGTGGAGAAACATTAGCACTAATGTTCTTCATAAACCTCCTATAATTCCTTGCATAACCTAGAAAACTCCTCACATATTTGGGATTTTTAGGATTTATGATATTTTTGATGACTTAAGTCTTAATCTATTCTAGTTTAATACATTCTGATGAGATACGATGACCTAAAAAAATACCCTAAATCATTAGCATATATCATTTATCATGGTTAATGGAAATTTTTTGCTTGACACCATCTCAATAACTTCTCTAGGTCTATCATTACTTCCTCAAAGGAGTCACCATAAGTAATGAAACCAACCATATACACTTCGACACAATCATGAATTAAATATGAGAAAATGCTAAGAAAAACACCTTGGAAAGTAGTTAGGGCATTATATAGTCCAAAAAGTAACACATGACATGTAAAATATCCCCATGGATAGGTAAATATTGTCTTGTCTTGCACTTTAGGGGTAATCAGGATGTGTTTATATCCATTGAATCCATCAAGAAATGAAAAGTATTTATTTTCTACCAAACTATCTAAGTTCCAATCAATAAAAGGAAGAATAATATGATTAATCCTTGTGGCTTTGTCTAGTTTATGATAGTCAATTCAAATCCTCCATTTATCAATATTTTTAGGGACAATAACTAGCGATGAAACTCATTGGCTATCAAAAATAAGATAGATGAAACCAACATTGAGCAGTTTTTTATTTATTTTTTTTGTAACAACCTCTTGCAATGATAGGTTTATCATTAATTATGGTTGTATCATAGGTCTATAATCATATTTTATGTAAATAATATGAGTGCAGATGGGGAGATAAATTTTCTTCATATATTTTAATCCCAAAGGAAAACACCATTGAATTCCCCAGAGACCTATACTATTTGAATATTACTACTATTTTTATAATCTATTTCATTTATTGGTTGTATTCATTATAATAGTAGCCTATTATATATAGTAATTTCTTCACTTGAGGTAAACAAGGTTAATTGGTTAAAGAGGGACTCAAAACTTTTGTGTGCCTTAGGACTACAAATGAGATGAGTTTTTTAGGGAGAGATGAACATTTTAAAGGATATTGACCAATATCGTACCTTCACCCTGATATTTTATGGCCAATACTTGGTCAATTGTTAGCACATGTCTAATTTTAGCCTCATTACTATTCTCACCTTCTACCCACATTGGGTCTTCTATTTCTAGATAAAGAGTTGGTGGATAATTCATCAATTTCTTTGTACGCTTCCCATTATATATGGTCATATCACTTGACATATACCATATGTAGGTGTTAATAGTTTCTAATCAAGGATGAAAGGATGACCTAACATTAAAGGGTATCACCCCATATTTATATTCAACTATAGAATAATGAAATCTATAGGGTATTCCCATGAGGCTACTCATATTAACACATTATTTAGTATCCATTTTGACCTATAGGTGTGACTATCAATCATTTGAAGAATAGTTGGAATATTTTGAAGGTCATTTAGCTCTAACAATTTCATTGTGTTTGTATTCATGATATTAATAGACAATCCAAGGTCAATCAAGGCCCCTTTTAGAGGGACATTGCCTATGAGAATATCTACTGTAAGATTACCTAGGTTATCAACTTAAGAATTAAATATCATCTTGGCATTAAATTAGGTATTTGCACCATAAAATTAACCATATTTGCATCCTTCTTCTTTCTCTCATGCTTCCTAAAGTATAGTTCCCTTAGTACTTTCACATATACTAGAATGTCCTTGATAGACTATATGAGAAGAATCCAAACACATACATTTATTATCTCTCCTCGGATATCAAACACATGTTGCAACTATTTTTTGAACTCTAACCTCACAAGAAATAAATTTTATCATTGGTTAATATGTTTAGTGTTTCATGTGAGATATTTTTTTTAACTCTACAATACTATAGGATGTGGTTACATTTCAATTTATTTTGCTTTTAGATCTTCAACAATCAAAGTTGTTGAATTTTGGAAGATATTTTCTAATATTAACTTCATTCCTTGCATTTGAGAAAATTTGTGAGAAACCATAACATATTATTTTGGTATATAGGATGGTCCTAACTATTATTTGGACTTGGGGTAGATTGGGTAGGTACTTATTAGGTTTTGCAGGATGTTGGTGCTAATATTAGGTATAAAAGGTAGCAATTATTATCGCTACTATGGTTATGGTTGTGGTTGGGACTACAACTATAGGTATAGTTGTGACTATAGTGGTCAACTTTGCTACCCTATCTAAGATGATATTATAGGTTTTGTTGAGAAATTTGGTTAGACATGTAATGTTAGGGTTTCTACTATGGTTTTCATTTATTGGATGGATACCAAGTTGGAGGAGTGAATGGATCATTTGTTTGAGTATTCTAAAAATAAAATTAAGTAATATCTTGGGATATACCTAAAGATTGTATTCATAGTATCCATGTATTTGCTGTATAAAATAGTCCTACTCTACTACTTTTTTTCCTTTGAGTGCTAATTTTAACCTTAGACATGGTAGAATTTCATCTATGTTATGACATGCATCACATATACTATAGTTCTTCTTTCAATGGGAACTCATTGATTTTATGTATTTCTAGCACCTAGGATAGAATACCCCAATTACTTTATTATTTTACCCCTTTTTCATTTGTAGTTATATCATATCAATATAATATTATATTTTATTTAAAATCTTACAACATATGTCACCAACAAGTCCTTGGCTCAAAGGTTGAGACAAATAGTTGGTGTAGCCCATACCAAGGTTCAAATATCGATGGCACCAAATAGCTCAATGTGACTAAATTGATGTAAAATGGAAAGGGCAACCCTTTCAAAACCCTACTTAAAAAAAAATATTCTAACAAATGTCCAAGTTATCCCTTATTACATTTCATACCTTAGACACCTAGGAGATAGTCCTATTTTTCTTACCACTTCTTGTCAATAACCTTGAGTAATTATTGTATAACTCATAACTATGATTGAAATAATTCTATAAAATATCAACTACTACTATCAAGTTTAGGGCCTCAAGACAATCTTCATAAAATACTCTTAAGAAGATTAGTTTAATGGAATCAACATCCATCCAATATTGCTTGGCCATTTGTAGATTAAATAGGAATATTTTCACATAATATTCTAATGAATCTTTCTCTTTCTATTTCATTTAAAGGGTTTCATCTCTTGAATACCATTCCTTATAGTTGCCCTAGGAATGTGACCTTTTATAGCATGATTTATGCTAAAAATGCACAAAAATCTATTTTTTATGCTAACCACACGGTTAGGGGAATAACATTGTGCTTGGGACTCTATTTTGATACATTCAAGAAGCATTGGAAATATTGAGGAAAGAACAATAATTTCCATATGCAAATCTATAATAGACAAGTTTTGATAAATTTGTGGAAAAATCACTCCAAATACCCTCAAAAATATAAACAAAATACTTACTAAAGTATTAATTTTCTATTTTTTTATTTTCATAGCCAAAATGCATCTCTAGCTATGTTGACACATCATTAGAATATAAAACACAAAATGATAAGTCACATGTATTTATTTTCTATTTAATGGGTATTTTCTAACTCATGGAAGGCGAATCAACACATTTTTATATGGGTGACCTAACTCATGGAAGGTGAACCACCATATTTCCATATGGATGACCTTCCATATTCAATACAATGGATTTCCAACATACCAATTTTTTTACAAAGAGAGAATCACCCCTAACTATAAAAAACATGAGTAATGGATGCAATGTTATAGCCTCCATCTCTTCTTATATATTGCTTGCATTGTAATCTATTTTTAGATATAAAATCATTATGTTATATATTTGTGATTTTTTATACTCTATTATTTTTAATTGCATTCTTTCATGATATTTCTTAACTCAAAATTTTGAGTTTCAATTTAGTTGTTTTAGAGTAGTTTATATTTTGAATGTGTCAATAAAAATGATATCATGATATCAAAAATTTGGGCATCAAATGTGATATCCCACTTATTACCTCCTTTTTTGTTCCAAATGGTCTCAAGTGAGAAGTAGAATGGATAACATTGAGACTATTGGTTCTTAAAGGATATGTTGAGTGAAGCCCTCATGAAACAAAGGAATGAGATGATGGACCAATTTTTTCAAAATATTATTCAATGAATCCCTATTGCAAGTTGTGTAACCTCCTTTGTAAGCCTCTCAATTCCCTAGTACCATTTAGTGCTCTCGTACCTTTTAAGGTGTAGGTGAATTTTGATATTCCTACTTTTCAAGGAAAATTATTGTTGATGCCCTAGAAAATTGGTTGAATTGGTTATCTTCATACTTATTTATAAATAAATTCACCGATAGTGATAAAACCAATATTATACTCTTGAAAGCTTCATACTTGTTTGAAATTGGTGGGAAGGATATTGTAATAGGGATAGAAAAGAGAATGAAGATAAAGTATTGTTCACATGGGATAATTTTATGGAGGTTTTCAATGAAAAATATTATCCTATGGGATCCTATGGAGACCAATACATGCGATGGAAACAATTGTATCAAGGTAAAGACCAATTTGTTTAAGATTAAATTGATGCTTTCCCCTCCATGGAAACAAATCTATATATTCAATATACTAAAAGGTATTGGATCCGCAAGTATCATAGTGGGATGTAATGGTACATTCGAGAGGAAAATGACCTCTTTGAATTCAATATATTGGGAGAGGCATATAAACTTGTCAAATTGGAGTAGAAGCACACAAAAAAATAGAAAATGAGGAGAAAATACAAAAAAATAGAACATTGTGTACCATACAAAAAAAGCAAAAGTGACTCTCTAAAGAATCGTTATAAAGGGGTTCAACCCCAAAATTAGAATTGGAGGTAGGAAAAATATTTCTAAGAAAATAATCCCTTTAAGGTCAAGAGTGGAAAATGGTATGATTATTATAAGGTCAATCAACATTTTAGGGACACGTGTCAAGCAATCTAGTCATTGGTTTGTTGAGTTCCAACCCTCTACATCCATTGCACCACTACTTTCACATCCACAAGTTGAGGAGAGAGAAATAAATTATGGAATTCAAACCAAATGTGACCATTTTCACCATACATGCTACGCCAGAGGATTCACATGAGGAGGAATAGTTATTTCACTCATAAATGTAGATCAAGGATAATATATTACATTTTATTGTTAATAGTGGGAGTCAAAAGAATCTGATTTCTACTCAAATTGTAAAGAATTTAAATTTTCCTATCACACCACACCCATAACCATATAATTTTGGATGGTTACAATAGGGGAGATATATTTATTTCACTCAATAATGTCTCCTATATTATTCCATAAAGCCCTTAAAAGATGAATTTTTATGTGATATTGTATCCTTGGATGTTTGTGATGTGATTGTGGGTCCACCATTTATGTGGAAGAGGCTTGGTATATATAAGTATAAGCCCCAAAGTGTCATAATCACTTAAAGGTTAGTGCTTAAATATCCTATAGGTATCTCCTCCTACCTATGTTTCTTTAAATAGTGTTAAACAATGCACCAATATGATATCCAAAACAAGAAAATATATTTTGTTGATGATCAAGCTTAAAGTATTAGGAGGACCATCATTACATCAATTGTAGGCCCTATACAATAGAAACATATGGGGTAGATTATAGCATAATATGATAACTTATTCAAGTCAAGAACTAGGGTTCCACTTCATTATGAGGTAAAGCATTCCATTGATTCAATTATTGGTTCTCTTTTTTCTAATGCACCTGTTTATCATAGATCAATCCTTGAAAATGATAAAATTGTAAGGCAGGTGCAAGAATTGATTTAAAAGGGGTACATCAAATCAAGTGCTTCACCATGTGGTAGTCTAGTTGTATTGGATTGAAAGAAATATTTAACATGGAGACTCTATATTGGCTATAGATATTTAAATAAAATCACTATGAATAACCATTATACACTCTCTCAAATAGATGACTTGGTGGACCATCTCTATGGTACAAAATTCTTCACCAAAATTAATCTCAAATTTGGCTATCATACATTACCTATAGAGCCACTAACATATAGAATACTATTCAAATCCAAGGAGGGTTTATTTAAGTGGTTGGTTATGCCTTTTGGCTTGACCAGTGAACCTACCACATTCATGAGGATGATGGATAACATCCTACATCCTTATACTAGATCATTTGTGGTTGTTTACTTAGATGGAATTCTCATCTATAGTAGGACATAGAAGGAACATCTACAACATGTTTGATAGGTACTTAAAATTGTATTAAGACATATGCTTTATAGTAATTTGGAGAAGTAATCATTTGGAATGACAAAGATTCAATACCTTGGGTATATTTTTGACAAAGAGGGATTTCATGTTGATCTTGAGAATATTTAGGTAATCAAATATTGGCCTAACAAAGCTTCATAGATTTTTGGGTCTTGCCAATTTCTATAAAATATTTATATTTGTATTCTCACGCATTGCTTGGCCACTACACCAAGTGCCCAAAGGAGGTACCAAATATAAGTTTCATTGGGGAGATACATAATAGAGGGTATTTGATAGGTTGAAGGACTAATTGTGTATAGATTCTATATTTTCTTAAATGATATACATCAACCTTATGAGGTAACAAATAATGCATTAGAGTACACATTGGTAGCTATTCTCACACAACATGGGCATCAAATTCCCTATCATAGTGAAACCTTCAATGAAGTATTTCACAAATACCCCATAGATGACAATGAGCTCTATGCCATGTCCAAGCATGTAAATAGTGGAAGCACTACATATTGGGTAAGGAAACTATCATCCACACAATCACAAACCTCTAGATATTATTTAGACATAGAGTGAGCTAAGGAATGAAAGACATCAAATGTGGGCCACATATATACAATAGTTTTATTTGATAATCAAGCAAAAGAAAGGGAGTGCTAATTCAAATATAGATTTTTTGATCCAATCTCCAATAATAACTTTCATAATAATTCTTGATTCTTATGGGCATGATTCTTCTAATTTATCCATCTTGTATGAAGTAGATTTTGATTTTGAAAATACACATTGATTTCTTTTTTTATATAGGGTGGAAAATAGGGTTTTTAAAGGGCCTTGACACTTTTACAAGGAAGTTTTCTTAACTGAGCATGGAAAAACTAAGAAAATCCAAAGGCCCAACATAAAATATCCAGATAAGTAGGACAATATAATAAAACAAAGAGAAGATAATGCAAAGATAATGTAGAAGGTCAAAACAATATTCAGCACTGAAACACCAGGATCTAAATAAAAAGTTGGGTTGAAAAACATAAGATAACACTAATAACACTACATAACCCAGACTTTAGAGCCAATAAAGAAATTCAATTCAAAGGGAAGACAATAATTTTAGAAATTTCCATTACTAAATTTAGAAAACCAATCCTAAGAGACCAACACTCTATCAAGGTAAATTTGGAAAAGAGCCTCGCCCAATATTTTGTTCGACCACATATATTTTTGCCCTTTTAAATCAACATCCATGAGACCACTAGAAGAAAAAAATTGGTAGAAATCCTCCATGATATCAGTAAAATCCTTCTAAGTTCAAACAACCCCTTTCATACTCTTTTTTCTTCCTACTAGGGAGTTGGGGGCATAGACATTTGTAACTATCCAAGAGAAATAAAAATAGTAGAATAGAACAAAATTGAAATGAACCCATCATTCTTCTAAATATAGTCATGTGATAAATTTTTCATATTCCAAAGGGTCCAAATTTCCCTAGAGGCTCCTGTAGCCACTTGTTGTCCACTCTACATTATTCCAAACAACTTTCTTTATAGATTGTATGTTTCCTTTAGAAATATTAGTTTCTTGAAATAGTAAAAATTTTGAATGATTATTACGTCTAAGGTCCTTAATCACCCATTGAATGGAAGGGGCATTTATTCCCCTAACATTCCATGATATCAACTTTATTTTTAGACCTATTGGGGGTTTTAAACCCACCAAGATTTAGAGTTACTTAGGTGCCATCTGCCATCCCCTTTTTCGTCTCTCTCTACCACAATTCATGGTTCAAGGGTCTAACCAGTATATTTTATTTTCCAACATCAGTGGTCTTTTTAGCTTGTCAATTTAGTCTAATGCTTGGAACTTTCTCTTTTCCTTTCTTTGTCAACCCAATATCTTGATCCCTAAGCTCCTCCCCATTATCCATAGATTAGATCAAATAATTTGAGGGGACTTAAACTGCCTCCATCTTGTCATCATTGGAATTCCTCCATTTATTTTCCTTTCAAAAATATCCCCCTAAACTAGCTATTGAGGTCACTATTTACTTTTGGCTCAACTTCTTCTCTTGTAAAATAGAGTCTTCTCCACATCCCAAAGGGAGCCTCATTTCCACCTCAACTCTTTATTCTAGAATTGCTTCCTCTATGATATTCTGGAACTTTTCTTGATTGATCATTTTCAAACCTATGTCATTTTATTGGAGTAGATAACCCATATCTTTATCTCCATTTTTCACCTTAAAACCTTCCCTCTGTTGGTTTTAATTTTCCATAATCTCTTCTTCCTTGGGCTTAGCTAACACTTGGAAGTTATTCCTACCCACCATTTATCTTTACATCAAAGGTTCTTCCTTCTCATAAAATGATGAGATAAGAGTTTATCCCTCTATTATCTTGTTCTTATAAAGAGGATCTATATTTTCCCACACCTTCATGACTTTCAGTTGCTTAATCAACAACTACTTTGGAGATGACTCGCTCGTTTATAACTTCTACAAAAGGTTAAGGAGTTCTCATATTCAATATTTTGAGTCCAAGTCTACATTAACAAAGAAATATGCATACATCATTATGCTCTAAGCTTTTATAGCCAAATAAAAACTAATCAACTAGCACATATATTTGGATTTACCCTTTATTATGTTCTCATCCCTATACTCAATAGGTAATCCTAGAAGGCACACCTAGATAGGGGTAAGATTGATATTTTAGATTTCAAATTAAACCTTGGATACCATTTCCTAGAAAAGAAACCCTTATTTCCAAAAAACTAGGGACCTTTCAATAGAACATATGTCATATCCTCCTAAGAGGAAAGGGAAAAGAGAATAAATCCTTTAGGAAGATCCACAACTTCTATTTCCTAGTTGTCCACTTCCTTATGTGTCCATGTATGGCCTAAATCCAATTAACTTCCCTACCAAGTTTAAGCACCCAACATTAATCACCTATCCATTAATTTATCCAGGATTATCAGGCATGGAATGCTCTCTTCAATATTTGGGGAAATATCAAAGGCCTCTCTTTTTTCCTCAATAATTATGCCCGTCAACACCTCCACCCAAGAAGGTTCAGAAGCTCTAGGATAAAAAATCATGGGACCCCCACCAAAAAAATTGGTAAAAACATCATTATCCCCTGGAGGTTTCTTTTCCAATTATTTCATCATTATCCCAGATCTGTCATCACCAAAGTTGAGGTCCAAATCTATCATCATCAAAGCAAAATACCATCACCACCAAATCCTAGATCTATCACCATTGATGCCAAAGCCTAGATCTATCACCATTTATGCCAAATCCTAGATCTTACACCACCGAAACCAAATCCTAGATCTACCACCATAAAATCTGAAGCCCAAATCTACCACCATCAAAGTTGAAGCTCAGATCTACCACCATTAAATCCTATATCTACCACCACTGCATGGGTAAGAATGTTTTTTTTTTTTTCAAGATAAAATCCTCTACCACATGGGATATATTTTTATAACATCAAATGATCTCTCATATATTATTTCAAAATCACACTTAAGCATCATAGTATGTCACTTTGGGGAGGAAAAAATATTGGCATACTTCTATTGGCCCAATATGAGAAATAATATCAAGACATACATCAATTCATATACCCCTACACTATTTCCAAACCAACCAACAAGAACTACGAATTGTATACACCATTTCCAATGTCATCGAAGCCTTGGGAATCAGTATCCATGGATTTCCTCTTAGGTTTTCCCACATCTAAGCATGTAAATGAATGTGTTTTTGTAGTTGATATTATTTTTAAATGGTTATCATGATTCCTTGTAAAAAATTCATTTCAATTGAATATACTACTAAGATTTATTTTTGTCATGTGTGGCTCAACTTTGGCTTTCCAAAACCCATTGTATCTAATAAAGATAAAATATATCTAAGGATTTTTTGATCCACCCTATGGAACATGATGGACACTAAGTTTACCATTTCCATAACCTTTTATTTTCAAACTAATGACCAAGCAAAATTTTTAGTTGATTTATTGTACAACTTATTTGAATGTATAATTTAAAGCATCCATGCACATGGGATGAGAGTTTCATGTACATTCAAGATGGGTACAATTGATCCCTATATAACTATACCAAACATAGTGTATTTCATGTTTAATTTGGATTCCAATCCTTGGAAACCACTAATGTAGCTCTCTCTATGCTACCCATGAAGTAGTCACCTTATAGATAAAAAGAAGTAGAAAAGGTAACACAATTTGTGGAGCAAATTTAACACATCTAGCAATAGGTTCATGACCTCTTAGAAAAGAAAACTAAAATATACAAGCAATGACATGAGCAACATCAAGTCCCACATCAATTCAAGATTGGAGATAAGGTATGGTTACATCTTTAGAAATAAATACTTGTAGGTCCCCATAGGAATATCAAACCTATTTGCTATGGACCATACACCATCACCAAGAAGTTAGGATAAAATTTCTTTGAATTGAATATTCCATCTTATCTTGGTTTGCATAAAATCTTCAATGTTGAACTTCTTAGGACTTATCATCCACCTCTATTGTATAGTTCTATAGTAGAAGAATAGTTGGATATTGAATAACTCAATTCATACAACTTAGCACTAAGAGATGGGGATTATATTATTGACACATGTACCAAGACCATTAGAAGGTAGTCCACTTAGATGTATAGACTGTTCAAGGTAGGACAATTTGGTCACCAAGGGGAATGGCTCATACAAATTAAATAAAGAAAAAATTTCCACAACTGATGTCAAAAATTGATTCAATGGGGACCATTGCTTTTCAAGTGGAGTGAATGATCTAGGTAGTGACCTTTTGTAGCATGGTTTTATTCCCAAAAATCTATTTTTTAATCCTAATCACACTGTTAGGGGTATAACTTTGTGCTTAGAACTCCATTTTTATCCATTCAAGAAGCATTGGAAATATTAGAGAGAGAACAATAATTTATTAAGAAACTCTATCATAGATAGGTTATCCAATAACTTTATGAAAAAACACTTAAAGGGACCTTAAAAATGTAAAAAAAAATACTTTCAAAAAATATTAATTGTTTATTTTTTATGTGTAGCCAAAATTAAAATCTAGCAATGTTGACACATTAGTAGAAGGGAAAGTATAAGAGCACAAGTCACATGGATGTAATTTCCATTTAATATGCACTTTGTAACTCATGTAAGGTGAATCGCCATATTTTCATACGGGTGACCTTCTAACTCATAGAAGGTGAACCACCACCTTTCTATATGGGTGACCTTCCATATTCATATGGAGGATTTCAAATATAGTAATTCTTGTATAACGAGAGATGCACCCTTGACTATAAAAATCATGAATAATGGATGTAATGTTGGATCCTCACATATCTTCTTAGAGATTGCTTTCATTGTACTCTATTTTTTTAGCAGTAAAATGTTTTTGTTATTTTGATTATATATATCTCTATTTAAATTTTTTATACTTTATTAATTTTGAATTGTAATCTTTCATGATCTTTCTTAACTAAAAATTATGGGTTTTAGATAAGTTGAAATTTTAATTTTTGGATCAATAGTATTCCTAATAATTATATAGATATAGTGAAAATTCACTACATGCAACCATCCCATGGCTCACACCATAATACTAACAAGAAGGTTGATCAAAGATATCACATGATGGAGGTTCAAAGTAGACATATAAGTCTCATGTTTATGCATCCAATTCAATTTTCCATTCTATGCAACTAACGATAAACACTAACTACAACCCTTTCAGTGATATCTAAGTTGAACCCCACTAGCAAAAAAAATTTAGGATCCCTTCCAATGATAACTAAAATGACTTTTCCATTTATGAGGGTGTGATCTAAATAAATTCTTTGGGTTGATTTGACTTCCCCGTGAGCAAGCTTGTATACCTAGATACTACTCACATCTACTTGGTCTCGTGGACCCTCTCTCAGCATCCATCACACTAAGATATCTAAGAGAGAAGAAGTCAAAGGTCACAAAGCATAGAAGGAGCTTTTATAGGGTCCACCTCTTGAGGGGTTTCAAGGGTCACTTGCAAGAATGTTGTAAATCCTTCATCATCCATGAAGTTTGATTTCTCTATAGCATCTAATCTAAGGAGACACAAATGAATCCCCATGTACCAAAAATTAGAATGAAATATTGGAGCACTTTGGGTAGTCGACCCACACACACCATCTATTATTTAGATCATAAAACTCTATGATTCTAAAGAATAATGGGTTAGAATTAAAGTGGTACCATCCACTACATCCGAGATATAAATTTATCACTCTATTGCCAACTGGGGAAGTGTAAAAAGTCATGACCCATTTTTAGTTGGAAGGGCAAATACCAACTTCATGATACAAAAGTACGATAAACATATTTTGAGCCATGTCAATTGTTGGATCTCAAATCAATAGTTGACACTCCTTTTCTACCTAAAGCTAACATCTTGAGAGCACTGAAGCCCATGGGCCATAAATTTTCCATACGATAATCCATGTTGATATTTCGATAGAAAAAGGCAAAAGAGGAAAAAAGGTCCTACCATAGATTATGTTAAACACACGGTAATCGGTCAAAAGTAGGAGGTAAGCATCAAGACAGTAAAAAAAGGTCTACCATTGGCTAAATAAAATTGCATCTTAGCTAGAGAAACGTATTGGTCATTTGAAAATACAAGAAGATAGTCCAAACAAAAGTTAAGAGAGTTTCCACCATTGGCTAACAAAGTTGACTTTTGTGGACTATCCTATCATATTTTCCCATGTGATAGTTACAACAACCACTCACCATATGGGTAAGCCTACCCTACCAGCTTGCATCAGTTATGGAGGTCATACCCACTATGCCAACAAGTAGGAGATTCTAAGGAGGAACATGAAAATAACTTAATGGAACAACCATCCCAAAGTTGTAACAACAATAAAAAGAAATGACAATGACTTGTCATCCAAGGTTTCAAAAGTCTTCGATATTAATGGTCCTAGATACAAAGACCTCAAAGCTACCAAACTACAAGTACAGAAGGATCTTGGTTGTAGAATTAGAAAATATGCATATCTTCTACACGAAGTTTTGGAGGGAAAGATCCCTCATCCTAGACTATAATTAGGCCTATAATTTTATTATAAATGCATTGAAAGTTGCCTAATAATTCCTTATATATGGCCTTGTAAGTTCTTCCTTTCATTCCTTGAATTGTATGAATAGGGATCTAACCTTGAGTCATGGTCTAAGAAGCATCGAGCCTCTTCAGGTTGCATGCCTTGTAATTATTTTGGCACGTGAATGGAAGTTGTGACTAGTTTTTCTTTGTCCTACTTCTCTAAGTGTGTTTACAATTTTGTGTTATGCGTAGTGAAGTGTGTTTAAATCCTAGATTTTAGATATGATGAATGTGTCCAATTATATATTGTTTATGCAATAAGGAGGGAAACTATGATCTTGGTTCATTTCCCTTGTAGCTTAGGTTTTAATTTTCTATAAAAATTACTTTCTTGCAAGTTATTTTCCTAATTTTTATGTTTTTTATCATTTTCTTTCCTTGCCTTTCATTTCCCTACAACCTAAGAAAAGCAAACCTAAGTCAGTAAATCCTGAAAGTGTACAAAGTTCAAATCTAATGAGGAGCCAACTTTGACTAAAAAACTTGAAGGTTACCTCATAGGCATTTCCTTTGCATATATAACTTATTGCTATGTTACTTTACACAAGGTATAGGTGTCCCAAGTGCATTGGGTAATTACCTTGACAAGAAAAAATATCTAGAGATGACAACAGTCCATTTGGCATACCTGATGGTATAAGCTTTTATTTTCACCTCATAGAATTTAAAGAAGACTCCCAAATTTGAACCTGGTGAAGGTCATAGTTAATCTGTTCATAGTGAAGCATCAAGAGATTCACATAGTGACTTTGATAAAACTAAAAGACTCTAAAGAAGTTGAATGACAATGTTAGACTAAGATTTTGGTGGGGGTATTTGTCTCTTAGGCTTCTTAAAGAATTATCTCCCCACCTAGCAACTACATTCTCAAGGATAGGGTCTAAAAATATGTTATTGAAAGGACCATAACCAAAGTATTTACCTAATCTAATTAGTAAGATATGAAGCTATATTTGAACCAAAAATTAATGAAAAGAAATTGACAATGAAACATGACAATTCTATTGAACCAACCTCTTCAACAATTTTTGGCATGGAATGATAGAAGTTCTTTGATCCTTCTTACTCCAGCGATTGCATGGGGCTCAATTCCTTCTTTAGCACTCAAGTACCTACCTTATTTCTTGGGAGAAGATGTCATCACTCCAATAGAGAATTTACACCACTTGGTAAGCTTGTGTGTGGTGCATTTTATCAAAAAATAATATATAGCCCTAAGGCTACTAGTGGCTCATTTTAGATGAAAATATTTTGAATGGTATATTGGCCTTAATCCATAATTAATAAAAATCTAGGACTTGCTAGCAGACCTCTTAATAAGCAAATTTAGAGATAAGGCATACAGGGTGTCTCTCATGGAGTAGCTCACAACTATCAAAATGGTACCCATGGAGATAATGGAAAATTTCAATGTTTAGTTCCATAAGGCTTAGAAAAATATCCATGATGATATCTAACCTCTCCCAAGTATGGCATTTATCTACTACTTGAAACCTTTTAATTATAAAATTTCCATGATGGTCAAGTCAAAGGGATGGGACTCATTACCAAAAGCCTATGGAATAGTCATCCAAGATTGAAAAGGATCTAATCCAAATAGGGAGGCTAGCTCCTAGACCACCTCTACCATTGTTTCCCTTCATGTAGCATTTACATCACCCTGCTCCAACCACCCAACCTATATTTGGTCCAACTACTTCTAGTTTGAGCTCAGGCAAGCTCAGACTTTCAATCCTTTTGTTACCAAAATTGATAAACTATGGAATATGATGAGTAATTTCTCCAATGATATCATATCTCTACAAAGTAAGTAGAATGCTTAAAGGTTTCCGTACCAAAAATACCTAAAGCCTCATTTTCAATAGGGAAATTATAATGATTTATCACTTCCAAATGGATATCAAAAGAGTCCACCTCTAACCAATAGAATTCCTAGTTAGTTGTAAGATTTGATTTAGTAGATAGTACCCATGTCAGTCCTTGTCCAAAAAATATCTCCAAATCCAATCAGGGACTTGGTCACCATGTAAAATAATTATGTTGAAGATCTCAATGGATGGTATTATCCTACTCTCGACTAATACCCTTTTGAATTTCTTGTCAAAAATAAATCTTAGGTAGTCAAAATAGCTCTACCCAATCATAACATCATCCCATTTTCATAGTTATAAGGACAAATGCTTAGTATATAACCTACCACACAAACTCTAACTATACCACCAGTTTCCAATTTCTCAATTCCAAAGTAGACTTTCATCACTTGGGATAAAATGGGAGCATATGTTGTGTTGGATGAAGTAGGCTCAACTTCTAGGAGGTTGCAAGTCTAGTTAGACTACATAATTAGGGATAAGAGAAAGGTCATAAAATAGTAAGGAATGTCTATTTTATCAAACCCTCGACCCCAAGGTAGAGAAGCAAATAATCAAAGGACCACCTTTATGTTAAATCTATAAGATAGTCAGGCTCAAGTTGTTTCAATGATCACAAGGATAGTCCTAGAGCCTCTAAAGTATCCTACTACTGATTCACAAAGACATTTGATAATTATAAAAATGTCCATACCTCTAGCAATATCAAGTGTTATCTCAAAGGTTCATTCTATCAAATCCTTCAATGTAGTAGAGCATTGAGGAAGTCCACCATAGCAATACCTCTATAGGATATCCTCTTGATTTTGGAGCAGATGAAGTATTTGAAAGAGACATTATAAAATACAAAGGATTTGGTGAGAAAAAAACACCCATTATCTTACAAGTATCCAACCTAGACCTAGATGTTGTCGCTGAGTCAGATCAAAAAATTTCCCCCTAACAGGGAAAAGAGTGACCCTTCCATGGGAAGGGAGTGGTCCAAAGCCAAATAATTTTAAATTCCCTTAGATCAAGGTATAGGTGGAGAAGGAGACCCTTTTTATAAGGTTTTTTTGAGCAAATGGGGATAGGAACATACTTGATTCAAGAGGATAATCCCCATATACTCAAAATAATGAGAGGTAAAGATATCAAAAGTGACATGTGGAGGTTGTACTTGAACAAAGCTAAGAGTAAAAAGGGAGCTACATTGGTATTTACCTGGTTTCATCAACAAGAACCAAAATTTTGCAATCATACATTTTACAGAGTATGAGGCCTTGGTACTTGGCCTCCAAGTGGCCAAAAAAAGGTATCAAAATATTGCAAGTATTCAAATATGCAATGCTAGTAGTCAAGCAAGTAAGGTCCCAATATCTAGACAATAATAGGCTTATGAGAGCTTACAAGCATCAAGCGTGGGATCTATTAGACTTCTTCAATGTTGTAAATATCAAAGTCCTCCCCAAGGTTTAGAAAATAGATGTAGATTGCATGGTCATCGTAGGGTTGTAATTTAACCCCATGGATGACCTAATCCAAAATGAGCATGTTAAAATGATTGTCAAGTTGGCCATTCCCAACAATGAGACCCATTAGCAGGTATTTGATAGTGATGAACACATTATCCAATTTATCTTATAGGAGTCTATATTTTCCAAAAATATGGATCCCTAGGTTGAAGAATTGTATGACTATCAAATTATATAGTTGAGATCCAAAAAGCTTCCTAAAGGGCCCATCACACTAGAATCTATTTTTGCCTTGAATTATTGCTTTGAGGGAAAAAGGGGCATGACCATTGATAAAAGGGATTGTCAAGAAATGGAGGTTTCCCCAAGGAAAATGTTGAATATGTGAAAGGTTGTGACCATAGCAGAGAGGCACACTCATACACATATCTACCAAAATTACAATGGTGTAATGGCATGGAGCTATGAGGATCTAAAGGGGTATGACACAAACATTATTTATCACACCATCAATATTTCCCTAGATACAAATCCAATGAGGCAAAATTAGAGGCCTATAAACCTCAAAATAGAGCCCCTCATAAGGAATGAGTTGGACAATTTGATTGAGTCAAGAATTATATACCCCATCAAGCACACCACATGGGTCTCCAACCCATAAGGAATAATAATGGTTAGTTAGGTTATGTATCAACATCCAAGTCTTGAATAAATATTAAAATAGCACTACCTCTTTCCCTCAGAGGATCAAATCATATAGATGGTAGAAAGCTCTGATAGGTTCTTTCTTCTATATGATTTTTTAGATAACACTAAGTATGGATAAAATATGATGACCAAAATGACTTTCACCACAAAAAGGAGAATATATTCTTATCAAATAATATCATTTGACTTGTCTAATGCCAGCATAACATTCCATAGAGCCATGAATATTGTTTTTAAAGGGTTTATTAACAAAACCATATTGATCTACCTTGATGACTTAATGGTCTTCTCAAAACAGAAAATAAATAGCATGGCACACCTAGAAGAAGTTTTTAAGTGATGTTATGAGTTTAGGGTGTGTCTAAATCCTAAAAATACATTTTTGTGTCATTTAGGGTAAATTTCCTAGGCATGTTATTTCCAAAGAAGGTGTCACCATCGACCTAGAGAGAATTTATACCATCACCAACCTTGAACTACCATAATGTAAAAAGGCTCTCCATTATTTATTTGGTTCAATTTGGATTTTTTTAGCATTTTTAGGCCAATGAAACTTATTCTCAAGAAGGATAATCAATTTAGATGAACAAAGGAAGAAAAGAAAGTGTTTGAAGGAATCAAGGAAGCTATAGTGAAGGCCCTAGTGCTAGTGAACCCTGATTTCAATAAATAATTTATCCTCTATGTATTTAATGGATTCAAGCATCATTGCCCTACATAAACAAAAGGATGATAATCACCATGAACACCCAATTGTCTTTTTAACCAAACCTTAAAGGGCTATGAATAAAAATATAACTTTGTTAAAAAATAGATATACACTCTAATTAGGACATTGAAGAAGTTTAAGCGTGTGATCTCCAATAACAAGATCCTTGCATATGTCATCCACTCAAACATAAAAGAGTATATAATTAGAGGTGATATTAGAAAAAATAGGCCAAGATGGATTACCAGGATACTAGATTTTGACATAGATATCAAGCCCACTAAGCTAGTAAGAGGAAAAGCCTTGTGTCAAAATATGGTAGAAGATATGGCTAGTAGATAAATATACAAATATCTATGCCTTGTGAATGATGAAGAAGAGTAACCAGATAGGGTAGGCCAATGGGTTAGATATATGCAATTACAACAATACCCACCTAGATTGGAAAAAACCAAAAGGTAAGCTTTTCGACTATAGAATGTCTACTTTGTCCTTATCATAGGTATCCTATTATGACCAAAAAATTATGGCATCCTCTTAAGGTGCATCAAGATATGTAAGACTCGTTAGTTTATCCTTGAGTTTTATTAGGGATTATTTAGAGGTCACTTCTTGGCTCAAACCACCATCACTAAGATCATGAGAGCTAGCTCTTATTGGCCCACTATGTTCATAGATGCTCACATGTGGGTGATAAAATATGATGAGTGCAAATTCTTTACTATAAAAAAGAGGAATGTACCACTTTCCCTAAATCCTATAGTGGTCGATGAACCATTTTACCAATGGGGATTGGATTTCATTGGCATGATCAACCTGAGTGAAGGACTTAAGTAGATTATCACTACCATCGACTACTTAACTAGATGGACTAAAGTGGTACCACTAAAGGAGGTTATTGAAAGGGTAATAATTGATTTATTGGAAGAGATCATTACCAAATTTGGTTTCCTAATATGATCGATAATTCCAAAGCATTTATGGGAGAAAATATCACTCAATTCACTCATCAGCATGACATATATCTAAAGGTTACCTCAAACTATTACCCCTAAGGAAATGGACTAGCCAAATACACCAACAAAAATATGATTAAAATCATGAAAAAGGGTCAGATATTATAATCAAAGGCAGTGGCATATTAGAGGGGCCTTATGGGATGACAATATTATGCCTAAAAAGGTTATATTTTGCTCACCTTATACATTGGTTTATGGCAGGGAAGCTAGACTCCCTATTCTAATGGAATTACCAGCCCTATAGTTACTTCACTAACTAGAGCTTAGAGAAAATGATATTGTAACAATACTTGAAGTTGAGGAATGAAGGGAAGTCACATGGGAATAGTTATAGAGACATCAAAGAGTGACTAAATCTTAGTTTGATAAGAAATTGACTCCCTAAAACTTTGATATTTATGATTATGTGCTCAAATAGGATGAATATAGAAGCAAGCCAGGATGTCATGCCAAGTTTGATGCCATATGGAGTGGACCTTATGTCATCACTACCTGTAAGACAAAAAATAGATTTGAGCTAGCAAAAACAAATGAAAACATTTTATCAATTTCTATGAATAGAATCTACCTTAAGGGGTATCCTTGAATTTTTCTATAAAATAAAAGAGAACAAGAATATATATGTATCTAATGTGCTATTTTGCAAAGTGTTTAATTTTTATTGCAAAAAGCATTTTGTAGGAAGAAGGCTCAAAAGCTTAGGTGATCAAAAGTTATGATCAGTTAGAGTTGACAAGAGGCCTAGAATCAAAGAGAAAACACAACCCAAAGCAAGGGTGGTTGTTAGATCATCTAAAAATCCAAGAAAAATGGTTGTGGTCACATGAATGGATGGTCTTCCCAAGGATATAATGTTGAAGCATCAAGAATGTGAGTGCAACCCCTAAAAATATAGTTCTCAAGATCATCATTCTCTTGTGAATGGTCTAGCTAAAGTATGGGTGGCAACTATAGCCCACATAATTCAGACATAAGATGAAGGTGGTAATTAGTTATCCCATTCTAACCCAACCTATGTGAGGGGTAATTTCACATGAAGTAGATATAACATAAGGGGGGAATTTGTAATTTACTTATGTCATTATGGTAGGAGAAATATCTAAAATTAGCAAAGATATTAGAGGCATGGGGGGGCACACAAATGTGCATGAGGTGAAATCAATACCATCTAGTGCTACCATCTCTATTGGGGGAAATTATTGCACCCTTAATAGATTTGTCACATTGCAAGACTTCCCTAATCCAATCAGCATTGTGAACTCTGGTGGATCCACCTCTTTGAATCAATAAAATATTATCACAAGACTCTATATAGATCAAGTAAGGTAAGGAAACCCTAGAGGTGAGCCTACAATAATTCTTATATGCTCATGCTTATCTAGATTGTAAAAAAATAAAATAAAACTGCAATATAAAATTTGACCAAGATTTGAAGTAACTCCCAGCTAGTGCTTTGAAAAGTGAACCGATGCCTTATCCATTGGGCAATTGTAGCCAGACTTAAAATATGATGAAGAGAGAAGGGGAATAATATAAAACTGAGCCAACCACATTCACTCAAATAATGCAACAAAGGTGAATAAGCATGCTAGTGAAATAAGATACCATTTACACATTCAAATAATGTAACATATAAATAGGACAACAAGAAAAATTGCACACAGAACTACTGAAAGGAGGAAATCATTACAATGGGAGTCTGATCAATGTAATCAGATCTCGCTAAGCAAATACAAATGAGTTCTCCATTCAAATGATGTAATAGAGAACTACAAATTTTTGTTTAAATTATGTAACAAAGAGTCTTCTGGATTCCAACCTTAGCCACTGGAACTGATCTTAGTAAAATAGGCACCTCCTCAAAAAAATCTTGCACAATAATTGGGAAGAAAAAAAAAGGTAACTATACAAGACACACAAAGGAAAATACAATCGACAAGTATGGGCACTCTGGTATACCTCCTAATTTTTTTCTATGCAAAACTTGATGTCTTTTCCTATTGCAAAAACTCTCTTAAATATCTTGATCATTTGGTCCATAATTGCAAAAATTGTAACTACCTCGATGATGGCCCATAACTGGAAATGACCCATAATAGCCACTATCTCCATTACCTTCAATTTCTTTCTCTTGTTTTAGGGTTTAGGATTTTGAGTTTAAGGTTTAGGGTTTTGAGGTTTAGGGTTTTGGATTTTTAGGTTTAGATTTTAGGGTTTTTACCCCCTTTTACAATGCGAGAAAACCTAAAACAAAACCCTACATCTTAAATCCCCAAAGATAAGAAATTACTATTTTTGGAAAATTTGTCATTTTCAACCAAAAACAACCATATTTTTAGTAAGTTGCCAAAAAAAGCTCGAATAGGTCTCAAAATTTATACACATTATTGGATTACCCATATTAATCCTTCGATAAAATCTCAACACCTACTCATGTCTAGAAAAAATCTAATTTTCTAAAAAAATACTAAAATCCATTTTTGGGGCACTAGATGAAGGAATTAGGGCCCGATAAAATACTAAAAAATCTTCAAGGCTTCTAAAGAACCCTTTCCATGATGTTGTCCACCTCTTCATCCAAATCCCTATAAAATTTCAAGCCGATCCAATGGTCGGATCAAAATTTATGCTCTCTAGAAGATAGGCTCCTGCAACAACCTTATTTAGGCCAAACATTTACTGAAAAAAAGACCTTAGGAAAACCAGAACAATGGTCTGACCTTGTGACATAAAAAATTTCATTGCTTTTGGAGGGTGAAACAGTACTTCAAAAGGACCAAAAAAATTGCAATAATTGGAAAGGACTCAAGGGGTATTGCAAATTTGAAAAACCCATAGGACACCAAAAATTCAAAATTTTGGGATAAACTCAAATTGTATTTTGAGGATCCAACAATCCCATGAGAAAATTATATATAAGGTTAATTTGCTGGTACAATTCCAACAATCTAGAGCTATTGGGAAATTCAAGCCTATGATATCCTCTTTTCTCTCTTTGAAGTTGGTTTAGGTGACTCTACACCCAATAGATAAGGCTTCCATCCTCTAAGTCTCCCATCCCTTGCAAGCAAGAGATCCCTTGTGAGTCACCAAAGTTGTAGTATAAATTCACTACATGAAGCCACCCCATGGATTGCACCATAATGCTACCAAGAAGGTTGAGCAAAGAGATCATCTAATGGAGGTTCATAGCAGACATGGAAGGCCCGAGATTATGCATCCAGTTCAATTTTCCATTTTATGCAACCAATAGTTGACACTATCCATAGTATCATTTTTAGTGATATCTAAGTTGAACCCCACCACCAAAAATATTCAATAAGCCCTTTTAGTGATAACTAAAATAAAAATTACATTGGTGGGGGTGTGATTTATACAAAGGCTTTGGGTTGATCTGAATTCTCCATGGATGAGCTTGTAGAATTGGGTATTGTGTGCATCTGCTTGGCCTTGCGGCCCCCATCTCAACATCTATCATATTTATATCACACTAAGAGACCCAAGAGGGAAGAAGTTATAGGTCATGAAGCATAAAAGGATCCTTCATGGGATCCACCTTTTGAAGGGTTTTGGGGGTCACTTGCAAGAACATTGTAAATATTTCATTACCCATGATAGTTGATTGCTCTATGGCATATAGTCTAAGGAGCCATGAATGAATCCCTATGTACCAATAATTCTAATGTCATATTTAGAAATATAGATCATTATCTTGTGCACAACATTTGGTATTAAAATCATGACACATTATGATTCCAAAAAGGAATGCTCTAGCATTGAAGTGGTACTAGCTACCAAATCCTAAATATAAAGTTATCACTCTAACACCAACTGGGGGAGTGTTAAAATACATTACCCATTTTTAGTTATAAGGGAAAATATCAAATCCATGACACAAAAGTAATATGGACATATTTCAAGATGGTTGATGCTCCTTTTCCATCTAAATCCAACAACTTGAGAGCACCAAAGCCCACAATTCTTCAATTTTCCATCTAACAACCCATGTTGATATTTTGATGAGAAAAAGTAGAAGATAAAAAATGCCTTGTTGTAGCCTGGGCTAAACAAATTATAGTCAGTCAAAAATAGGAGGTGAGCATTGGGGTATATCCAGAGAAGTAAATTATATCTCAGTTAGGTGCACATGGTAGTCATTCATAAATACAAAAATATAATAAAAAAGGTAGTTAAAAGTATCCACCACTAGCCAACATAGTTGAATTTTATGGTTTGGCCTATCAGAATCACCTGCATGGTAGTTTCAAAAATTGCCTACCACATAGGTAAGCCTACCCTACCATGTTATGCCAATTAGGGAGGCCATAACTACTATGTTAACAAGTAGGATATTTCAAGGAGGAACCTGACAAGAACTTAATGGCACAATCACCCTAGAGCGATAGGAATGAGATATGATAACAACTTACCTTCTAATGATCAAAAAAACCTCTAGCATTGATGGCCCTAAATATAAATATCTCAAAGCTACTAAATTATAGTTGTAAGAGGATATTAGTTTTAGAATAAAGAATAATACACAAACCTTCTGCATAGAGTTTTGGAGGGAAATAGCCCTCATCTTGGCCTATAAATAGGCTTGTAATTTTTTTTGCAAAGGTAGTGTGAATTTCCTACACATACCTCATACTTGACATTATAAACTCTTCCTTTCACTCCTCAAATTGTATAAATAAAGCTCAAACCTTGAGTCACTATCTAAGGAGCATTGAGCATCTTTAGGTAACATGCCTTGTAATTATTTTGGTATATAGAATTTAAAACTAATTTCACTTTGTCTTACTTATAATTATAGGTTATGTATAGTGAAGTGTTTTAAAATTCTAGCTATTATACTATGATGAGTATGTTCAATTCTATCTTATTCATGCAGTCGAGAAGGAAACCTTGATCTTGGTACATTGCCTCTGTAGCTTAGGTTTTTCTTTTCTAAAAAAATTAATTTCTTGCAAGTTACTTTCCTATTTTTTATGTTTTGTATTGTTTCCTTTTCTTGCATCCCAAGAAAAGCAGACTTGAGCCTGTGAGAAATGAAAATGTGTAAAGATTAAATCTAATGAGGAGTCAACCTTGGACAAAAACCTTGAAGGTTGCCCTACAAATGTTCCCTCTGCTCATTAATCTTCCTGCTATGTCACTCTACATGAGACATGGGTGTCCTGGGTGTGTCGAGTTGCTACCTTGATAGACTGAAACATCCAAAGACAACAATAATATAAATTTTAGCTTTATCTATTCCCACAAGGTAATGTTGTATTTTTTGAGGCCTATAAACTATTAGAGTATATTACATTATTTAGGTACATGTCAATGTACCACCTTGGGTACATTGTTAGACTAGGAGTTTATCTTAGGTTACTTGAGGAAGAAGTAATAAAAGCACAAGTGTCAATGTGCAATGATGTAAATGTACAAGGAGTCCACTTGTACATGAGTCATAGGAAAGGTAGTTAGGAAGAGTAAGGGCCAAGCAACCTATCTGCTTATATATAGGGCCCATAGTGTGCATACAACAACAAGAAGAGATATATCAGATATATCAGATCAGTGTGTGTAGTAGAGTGTGATCACTACTATGTAGTGAGTAGGTACAATGTAGTTTCCATTAGAGTTCTGGAGTGTTCATTTCCTCCATTACATTGCATTGTACTATTTTTGTAACTTTCCATTAATAGCATATTTCAGTCATATTGTAGAGTTCCATTATATTACTTTTCTGCATATTTACATCTTGTGATTGCTTTCTCCCATATCATACATCATCAAAAGCTAACAGTGGTATCAGAGCTACGGTAGATCAGATAGGAATAGGGAGAGTCACAAGAGAGATTGAGAGGAGAGAAGCAAATCTTAGTTCCAAAATTTTTGAGATTGCATTTGGCTAGAGTCTTTCCACAGAGTTGCAGAAAAACTCGTGAAGACTAGGACTCAACATTCATTCCACTAGATTGAAAAATCAACTAGTGAAGATTCATCACTTAGAATTTCTTCCATTACAGTCCTAATACTTTGTTGCAGGAAAAAGGAGATTCAAAGAAATTTGGGAAGCTTCCTACAGAGAGCTAGGAAGAATATCATCTTCAGAATCAATCCAGCACTAGAAGCAACAAATGAAAGAAAAGGAGATTCCAGGAACCTGAGGGAAGTCCTATTGCAGACCTCATAGTGTAGAAGAAGAAAAGGCCATAGGAGCCTTGTTCTAGATTTGAAGGAGAGACTCTAGAGAAGAGTCTAGAAGAAGATAGGAGATTGGTGATCTCCATCAAATACTATAGATAACAGATTGAAGAAATCAACCTGAAGAAGCTGAAGAGACCCATAGAAGGTCCCATTAAAGAACTCCTAGTTCTAGAAGATTGGAGGTTGGTGATCTCCATTGAAGCCTACAAATTGTAGAAGTGAAGGACTAGCAAGGTCCTATTCTAGATTCTAGAAGCAATAAATTCTAGAGATCTGAGAGATCTCATAGCCAACACTTCCACAGTAGAAGGTTGAAGAAAAGGTCTCATTGAGAAGACCAGAGAAGCTACAAGATTGAAGACCTTGGAGAGGTCTCAAGGAGAAACAAGGAGAAGGCTTGGAGAGCCTTATTGTAGAGTTCAAAGAAGCCATTAAAGGAGTTCCCAGAAGAACTCATTGGAGAAATTCACTACCAAGGAGAAGCTCCTGATAGTGAAGAAATTGGGACAATTATCGCCATCCGACAACAAGCCCAAGAGAGAAATATTTGGCAAGTAGTTTGCCAAACTTTAGAGAAGACCAGAGGAGACCTCAAGACTTTCAGATTCTTGAGAAGAAGGCCCAGATTGAAGCCAAAATTTGACAAGGAGGTTGAAGGAGAACACAGATAGAAGAAGCCTACCAAATCCAAGAGATTTGGAGATTACCTTTCATAGCTAAGAAGGCACATTTTGGAGATAGGGGTTTGTTGAATCTACAACAAAATACTGAAGGATTCTTGGAGGAGAATCCCAACTACAACACTTCAGATTTCTAGGGTACATCCTGAAGGAGAAGTTGAAGCCACCTACTACAGTTTTAGGGCAGCAAGTTAGAGGGTTTCAAAAGCTATGATTAGGTGAGTTAGAGAGTTGTTCCAGATAGCCAAGAAGAGTTGCAATTACACCAGATAAAAGGTAGCAACTTGGTGAATCAAAACACCAAGATCTACATCATCTTCAAATATCATTAAAGGTATGCAACTTAGGTGCAAAGGGTTCATTAATTGAACACTTATATTCAGTTCATTACTTAGCTTCATTAAGCACCTTATTAAAATCTAGAAGTTGCAAGAAGAAGGTTGCATTTTAAAGTCTTCAAAGGAAGTGCAGAAGATAGTTTATGTTAAGGGTTATTACCTGCACATTAAAATAGGAGTTGGATATATTTTGAAAGAAAGAAAAATATCATCTTCCTATTATCAAGTTACAGAAAATAAGACTACATTAAGTTGCAGAGATTATAGAAGCATTTAAGAGTTCTTTAAGAGTTATCATTAGTGCATATTATAAGTTACTTTTAAGGAGTAATAAGGAGATTGCAGTTGCACTATATTAGTATCTCTTAAAGCTTATTAGAAGTGCACTAAGTGAAAGTAAAATTAGTGCAAGATTAAGCCACCTTAAGGGCATATTAGTTGCATGATTATTAGCTTGGATTCATTGTTAAGTTAGCCAAGAAAAGGAGAGAGTTGTCCAAGAAGACAACATCGAATCATCCCTTGCCTACAAGGATTAGTACAGAGAAGCCACCATCAAAACCAACAAAAAGAAAGCTTGCAAAAGAGATTTGAAGATCTCAGATAATAGGTGCAAAATCAAGGTATTCTATTCTATCTATTGTAAATCTATTTACATTAGTTGCTTGCACCATAATCTCTTATCCTAGGTAACAAAAGGGGATAAAGTTTGAGTGTCTCAAGGACACATCCAATGCTAGCAAGAACCATCACAAAGTGGTTGATAGAAGGGCACTATCCGAGCAAGGTAAAGAGCCAGCAAAAGGGCTCACATTAAGGTGTCTAAAGACACCCTCAATAGCTACGAGATCAAGCATCCACAATAGCATACCTATAACGTCAAAGCCAATGAAAGGAGCTCATTATCCAGCTCATATCCATATTAGAAGGATAGCATAACAAAGGTCTATGTAAGGGCCAACTATCCATTGTAGATCTAAAGCACAAGCATTCACAAAAAGAGGCTATTATCATTGCATTTCAATAACGTTAGAGGATAGCTCATTACAATAAAAATGAAAGGAGCTATACCAGGTTATATCTTGGAGAGACTACCAGCTAAGGGTAGCACCTACAATCACCAATGGAGCACCATCATCGAACCAGAGCCAATGCCTTGTAAAGGAGAGCACATTATTTCACCTGAAGGAAGCGTTGAGAGCAAGAAAACAACTATGTATTCACTGGAAAAGGAGTTTATAAGGTTTGATAGATATTGAAAGAGACTATACATGCAGGCCACCACTTGTCACATTCAATAGAGCACCCTATATTCCATAACATTCATAAAATAAATACTTAAGGTAACATCTAAGTCTCGGATGTTGAAAGACATCATTATCATAGCTCATCGATTGAAGAAGGAAGGAGCGTTACTCAAGATTGAAGCATTATTTAGTAACACCTCTCAAGTAACACATGGGTGAAACCCAAAGGAGAACATAAGCTACTTAAGTGAAACACAACGATGACCAAGAGGGGCACAATGAAGTCCAAGCAGAGTGTAAGCGAAGTCCAAGGGGAGTGTGAGCGAAGTTTTAGCTAACATTAAAGCAAAGGTGCATTCAGTAGAGAACATATTCAAAGGTGCAATTAAGGAAGTTCATTAAAGCTTATCACAAACCAGTGAGAGATTACATGTGTTACAATGATTACAATGCCCATCAATCATTCAGAGGTCAAGGAGTTGAATGCACGGGTTGAAAGGATACAACCAACATCATCTAGTGAGAGCACCAAATGCTCACCAACATCCTATTTTAGAATACTCACCATCATCCAATCCACTTACGTTGAGGAGGTAAATACGTATATCATTCAATTATTTGCTTTCCTCAAATTAGGAGTTATAAGGTATTAAGCATAAGGTTGGTTACTACTTTATTATCAACCTTAAGAAGCAAGGAAGCAATCTTGACAAACATAGAAGAAATTAGAGAATTGCTTACATTAAGATATTTGCAAATCACCAAGTAGGAGATATAAGGTTGTCAACCTTGGTAAATTCAATATCAATTTGCAAATACTATTATTTTCTAATATTTCCAAAAGTAAGGAGTTATAAGGTATACTACACCAAACTATAGATAATTGGAAATTAGAAAATTAAATTATTGAATAGAGAAGCAAATCTATTGCTTACATATAGAGTTGGAATTAATTGGTAACACTTGTCTCATACTCATACTAAGGAGACAAAAATAAATCCAACTATAAGAACTCCATTAGAGCATACTTCATTAGGAGAGATAAGGTAAAATTGAAGGTTGATTATTATTCTCAAATCATTACAAAATCAACTCAAAAGTGAACTAATCATTGCTAAGCTTATTATCATAGCCTATAGCATATTCTAAATTACTTGGGAGATATAAGGAAGCCTACAAAACCTAAATCTAAGAAAGGTTTTATCAAATTAGTTCATATACCCTTATCTAGGGAGCTATAAGGATGTCTACTAACACTTTTAATGCAATTACAAAAGAAGTAAGAAAAGTACCAATATGGATTAAAAGCATGATAGATAATTCAATGGATAAAAATGTAGATAGGAAAGAAGAATCAATATGATTTAAAAGTATTTCTGAAACTGGTAGTAATGGAAAAATAGATTCTTCTAAAACATCCTCTAATGAGATAACAAAAGGAATTGGTGACAACTATACTAATGAAGATACAAAAGATCATATTCAAAAATAAGAAAATAATATTGATAAAAAAGATATCATACAGATGTATGAAAGAAGTAAAGATGAAATAACCTCAATTGTTCACATATGGTTTAAGTATCTCATCAAGGAGATATATAAACATGATATTCCTAAAATAGACAACAAAGCAATTGGAATACCTTTACTATGCACTTATTGCAACCAATTTGGTCATGAGAAAGTCAACTAATAGAGTCTCCATCCATGTAAATACTATGAAGGAAAAAATTGTTTGTCTTTCTTCTGCTACTATAAATATAAGTACTATAAAAGTTATGAAGAAATATTACTACACATAATAGATTATTTCTTTCAAGATCTTATTTCAAAAACATCCACTAACAATAAGTTCAAGCTTGACATTCGTGAAGATCAAAGAAATAGGTCATACAAAGAATCAAAGGAGAGAAAATGGATCAATTTTGATCCACTTGTGACATGTAAAATTATGAGATCACTAGTTCATCAAAAACACTTGACAACAAAAGATAGTGGGTTGGAAAATACAAGAATATATAACATGAAGACTGAAGAAGAAGAAGGACCTGATCGAGCTAAAGACTATTCAAAAGAAGAAGATCCATATTGAAGACTAAAGTCTTAAATACCCAAATAATGTAATATAGGGGGTGTTAGAGTATATTACATTATTTAGGTACATGTCAATGTACCACCTTGGGTACATTGTTAGACTAGGATTTTATCTTAGGTTACTTGAGGAAGAAGTAATAAAAGCACAAGTGTCAATGTGCAATGATGTAAATGTACAAGGAGTCCACTTGTACATGAGTCATAGGAAAGGTAGTTAGGAAGAGTAAGGGCCAAGCAACCTATCTGCTTATATATAGGGCCCATAGTGTGCATACAAAAACAACAAGAAATATATCAAATATATCAGATCAATGTGTGTAGCAGAGTGTGATCACTACTATGTAGTGAGTAGGTACAATGTAGTTTCCATTAGATTTCTAGAGTGTTCATTTCCTCCATTACATTGCATTGTACTATTTTTGTAACTTTCCATTAATAGCATATTTTAGTCATATTGCAGAGTTCCATTATATTACTTTTCTACATATTTACATCTTGTGATTGCTTTCTCCCATATCATACATCATCAAAAGCTAACATAAACTAAAAAAGGGCAAATTCTTTTGGGATGATAAGGAATAGCTTTAATTTTGGTAATTAGACAAGTAGTCATATCTCCTACAAAATAATAAGTTAAAAAAATACTATCTAGATCTTCCATGGCTCGGTCATGGATATGTGACAATATGTAAAGAAATATGTTCTTCATAGAGCTTTGCTTTTATTGGCATAAACATTGTAAAATTAAAAACATAGGGATAATGTTCAAGTGCTACAGACCAAACCTAGCAGTCGGCTAGGTTATCCACTTGTATAAAAATTCATATATATTACATTAGTTTTCATCAAATTAGAACTTACGATATATTTTTCAATTTATTCTCTGCATTCTGCAATTGCCTATAAGGCGGGATCTGCCCTCCTAGTGGCAAGAGATTTGTTACTAAATAATTTCAATATTTTCGTTTCCGCACTCGCCTGCTAATTGTTCTGATTATTGCATTTCCATACTTTATTATTGAATCCGTTCGCAGTAGAAGGTAAACCCTTCCAAGTGGTATCAGGAGACCAGTTCGGTGACGGACGCCCATTCACGCTACTGCAGCAGCAGACGGACTCCGTGGTATTCGTTCCTTTGTTTCCTTCGGTTCGCGTCCTGGCGGAATACCGGACGGCTGGGCAGCACCACAGACCAGTTTCACATCTCGCCGCTGGAGGTACGCCTAGAAAACATCCCAGGCTCTGCATTGGCGACGTACGCTGCGATCAATACCCAAACCGTAGTCTAAATTCCTCGCCATTCCGTCCGCGATTGCTGTGAAACGCAGGGAACATCCACCAATCAAATCGCGTGTTTAAAACAAAATTAAAACGCAAACATAAGGTATTTATCGCGAATATTATAATTTATTTTTTATTTTTTTTATTTTTTTGGGATCAATATCCCACATTGTGTCTGTGGGAGCACCGAGGAGGTTAATAAGGTTACGCGAGCACATAGTGCTTCGTGACTTCGGTCACATGCCGTGGAGCTCCTAACGCAACTTCGGTTCTTTCGCGCCCGCGTCCGTTGGCTATTTGATTCGTCATTGTGTCGTTTGTTTGTGTCTTCGGGTCACCGTGTTGCTAGTCGTCGTTTGGTCCGCGTGTCGTGTCGTGTCGATTGGTCCTTGTCCTCCGAGTGTCACGTCGTTTGGTCCGCGTGTCGTGTCGTGTCGATTGGTCCTTGTCCTCCGCGTGTCCTCCGAGTGTCGCGTCGTTTGGTCCGTGTGTCGTGTCGTGTCGATTGGTCCTTGTCCTCCGTACGATCTTCGTCTTCCGCGTTCTCCGTCAGCGTAGTGTCGTTCGGTCGTGTTAGTCTTCGTCGTGAGTCTTAGCTAGCTGGTCGTGTCGTCCGCTCGCATGCTGTCAAGTGGTTGATAGGTCTAAAAAAAAAAAAAAAAAAAAAAAAAGGTTGCGGGCAAGGAAGCCATCCACATTCACATCCGCGTCACAGTTGGAGTGACAATTGAAGCGGATCCCAAATTTTTTCGACAGTTGAAGAGGAGTCCTAAACCGGGTATGTTAACAAGTGCATGAGCAAAAAGTGGAACAAAGGTGCCGACGGTCGATTATCAAGTTCGGACACGACCAATAACAACACAAGAAGGCCTAATCGCACACCAGGTACAAAAAATTCTCTTTCTCCTTTTAAAATTGGTAGTTATAATCCACATCATCCCCTAGTAGATCCTATGGCTACTAATCCTTCCCCAACTCACGAAAACATCACGCAAGGAGACTCAAGTAATTCAGCCATGTCTGATAGGGAGTCTCTCCAAAACATACTAGAGAATCTACACGACATGGGTATCACCTTAAAAAAACTTGTGCAAGCACAAACACAACCTAATCCCAATACTAATCCCCAAAATCACTCCCATGCCCAACGGAATGAAGAAATTGTCGATCCTAATGATGATTGGCAACAACAACGAGGTGATTCGGATAATTACAGGGATCCCTATCAAAGACAACGGTATAACCAAAATCAAGAAAGGGACACGGGTTATCACCAACCAAGAGGCCCTAATATTAACTTTCCACGAATTGATATGCCCACTTTTGAAGGTCATGATCCTCGTGGTTGGTTAGCCAAAATGGAAGGCATCCTTGACTTATATCAAATTAAGGAAATTGATAAAGTTCCTTTTGCTGCAACAAAATTAGGCACTGAGGCCTACCAATGGTTTGTATGGCTTAAAAAAGAGAATGTAGCTGTTATTACCTGGAGAAAATTCACTACCTCTTTTTTAGAAAGATTTGACGACGGAGCTACATCATCCTACACAGTAAGATTGTTATCTCTTAAACAAAAAGGGTCAATTAGTGAATTCGTTTCGGAGTTTACCAGTTTACTACCATACACTTCGGACCTTAGTCCCGACACAGGTGGTAGGTGCCTTTCGCAATGGTTTGAAAGAAAGTATTCGAGTGGAGGTAGACATGCACGATCCAACCTTGTTGAACAGCTTGTATAAGATTAGCCAAGTTGGCCGAGAAGAGACACTAGTTGTCTGCACAATGGGAAACATATAGTCGTCCTTCATACCGCAACAATTCCTTTCGTAGAAATGATCAACCATCAAGATATTTTTGTTATAAATGTCGCACTAATCACCCCAGGGAACAAGCTTGTGCCCAAAAACAAAACTTTCATATTGAGGGTGATCAAGGTGAAGGGGAAGAGGATGAACCTTACCAATCAGAAGAACCTATGCCAGAAGACCTACCAGTTACTATAGACGAAAAAGAAGAGGATACAATGGCAATTTCAGTGCATGCTCTCATGGGTTTAACCGCCCACCATACCATCACGGTACCAGGTTTTCTCCGCCAGAAAAAGGTGAATGTGCTAATTGATTCTGGTAGCACCCACAATTTTATCGACATCAAAACAACAAAAGCCTTGAATTTATTCATTAACTCTTCCAACAAAGACAAATTCCAGGTTTTAGTGGCCAACGGGGTGAACGCACAATGCGTGGGTCGCACATCTCAAGTTTCCATAAAGATGGGAACTTATACCTGGTTAGGCTCCCTTTTTGTCATGAATTTGGGAAATTTTGATGTCATTTTGGGGGTTGAATGGTTGGAAACATTAGACACAGTTAGCTTCAACTTCAAAAAATTATTTGTGGAATGGAAGGAAAATGGACGAGTCATTCACTTACAAGGCATTACTACTCCTCCAACACAAATGGTGAGCTCTCATAGTATGGAAAAGATGTTAAAAAAAGGTGGATATGGGTTTATAGCTCAAATTAATTGTTTGGAAAAACAATCGTCAGCAACTTCGGATATTATTGCACCTGAGTTACAAGATATCATCACACATTACGACAAGGTTTTCCAAGAACCTCAAGGATTACCACCTAAACGATCTCATGATCATGCCATCCATTTGATGCCAGGAAGTGTCCCACCTAACAGTCGTCCTTATCGCTATCCTCAGCCACAAAAGACAGAAATCGAACAGATCGTTCAGGATTTGTTGGATCATGGAGTCATTCGTCACAAGACTAGTCCTTATTCCTCACCTGTAGTCCTGGCTAGACGAAAAGATAACTCTTGGCGTATGTGTCCCGACTTTCGTTCTCTCAATAAACTCACTATCAAGGACAAATTTCCTATCCCTGTCATAGATGACCTATTAGATGAGTTGCATGGTGCAAAATTTTTTACAAAATTAGACCTTCGCTCTGGCTTTCACCAAATCCGTGTTAGAGAAGAAGATATTCCCAAAACGGCCTTTCGTACTCATGAAGGTCATTACGAATTTTTGGTCATGCCTTTTGGTCTCACTAATGCACCATCCACATTCCAAAGTCTCATGAACCAAGTGTTTCGTCCACTCCTCCGTAAGTTTGTGTTAGTTTTTTTTGATGATATTCTCATATACAACAAAAATTGGGCGGACCATTTACATCATGTGGATAAAGCCCTTCACATCCTACACAAAGAAAAATTATTTGTTAAACGCTCCAAATGCTCATTTGGTGTTCAAGAAGTCGAGTATCTTGGTCATATAGTTTCACATGAGGGTGTCAAAGTCGATCCCAATAAGATTAAGGCAATTCAAGAGTGGCCTTTACCTAAAACCATCAAGAAACTTCGTGGTTTTTTGGGTCTCACAGGCTACTATCGCAAGTTTGTACAGAATTATGGTAAGATTGCAGCACCTCTCACAACACTCACAAAAAAGGATGCTTTTCGTTGGTCGGAAGAGGCCACTTTAGCTTTTGAAGCTCTTAAGCAAGCCATGTGTACAACTCCAGTCTTAGCAACTCCCAACTTTCACAAACCATTTATTATCGAATGTGATGCATCAGGAACAGGAATTGGGGCTATATTAATGCAAGAAGGTCATCCTTTGGCATTTGAAAGTAAACAGCTTTCTGGAAAAAATTTGGGAAGATCGACATATGAAAAAGAAATGTTGGCCATTCTTCATGCAGTAGAAAAATGGAGACACTACCTAATCAGTAGCCGCTTCATTATCAAAACTGATCATAGTAGTCTCAAACATTTTCTTGAGCAAAGGTTTTCCTATCCGGAACAAAATAAGTGGTTAACCAAATTGTTAGGGTATGATTTTGTTATCGAGTACAAGAAAGGAAAGGAAAATTTAGCCGCCGATGCACTGTCCAGGAAATATGAAGATGAAGTAGTCATTAACGCTATTTCGGGCCCTTGCTCCCAATGGGTGAATCAATTACAAGACGAATGGTTGACCAATAATGAAACTGCTCAGATAATTCAAGAATTATCTATAGGGTCTTCTAACCACCCTTTGTTCTCTTATGAAGATAAAATCCTCCGGAAAAAGAACCGCATTTACATTCCACACAATTCAGCACTCAAATCAAAGATCCTCGATGAATCACACGCTTCCCCATCAGCAGGACATTCAGGATTTTTAAAGACATATTTAAGGGTCAAACAATCATTTTATTGGAAAGGATTAAAAGCAGAAGTCAAACAATGGGTAGCAGAATGTGAAGTTTGCCAACGCAATAAAGGAGAAACAGTCAAATCACCAGGATTGTTACAACCATTACCCATCCCTGAACGACAGTGGGAACACATATCCATGGATTTTATTGAGGGTCTTCCAAAGTCAGAAGGCAGGACAGTCATCTTCGTTGTCGTAGACCGGTTATCCAAATACGCTCACTTTCAGGCTTTACAACATCCATTTTCCGCAAGCAAGGTGGCAAAGGTATTTATGGATTCAATTTTCAAATTACATGGTATGCCAAAAAATATTGTAAGTGATAGAGATCCCATCTTCACTAGTAACTTTTGGCGAGAAGTATTTCGACTTAGTGGTACCAAATTGAGCATGTCCTCGGCTTACCATCCCCAGACAGATGGTCAAACAGAAGTGGTTAACAAATGTTTGGGTACATATTTAAGATGTTTCGCTCAAGATAAACAGAATCAATGGAGCCAGTGGTTAGCATTAGCAGAATGGTGGTACAACACTTCTTACCATTTCTCAATTAAGATGTCTCCATTTGAAGCACTGTATGGCACCAAGCCTCCTACCATCGCAGATTACGTGCAAGGATCATCCAAAGTAGCCAAAGTGGATGATTGGTTCGAACAAAGGCAGTCTACTCTCACCATCCTCAAAGAAAATTTAGTCCAAGCACAAAATCGTATGAAACAACAGCAAGACTTGCACCGATCAGAAAGAACTTTTAATATAGGTGATTGGGTTTTTCTAAGGTTGCAACCTTACAAACAATCATCATTAAAGGTAAAATCCAACCAAAAATTGGCTCCACGATTCTATGGTCCCTACAAAATTGTGCGCCGCATTGGAGAAGTCGCCTATCAGTTAGAGCTACCTTCATCATCACGAATACACCCGGTATTTCATGTTTCCTGTCTCAAAAAGGTAATTGGTCAGAAAGTGCAAGGTCAATCAGAATTACCAGTGCTCGATGAGGAAGGCCGCATACATCTCCAACCCGAAGATATATTACAACACAGAATACGAAGACTAAGATCACGCCAAATTCAAGAATTTCTCATCAAATGGCAAGACCTACCAGAGGAAGATGCCACCTGGGAACGCGAAAGTATTCTCCAGACATTTCCAGCTTTGAGGACAAAGCTTTCTGAGGAGGGGAGTCATGCTACAGACCAAACCTAGCAGTCGGCTAGGTTATCCACTTGTATAAAAATTCATATATATTACATTAGTTTTCATCAAATTAGAACTTACGATATATTTTTCAATTTATTCTCTGCATTCTGCAATTGCCTATAAGGCGGGATCTGCCCTCCTAGTGGCAAGAGATTTGTTACTAAATAATTTCAATCTTTTTCGTTTCCGCACTCGCCTGCTAATTGTTCTGATTATTGCATTTCCATACTTTATTATTGAATCCGTTCGCAGTAGAAGGTAAACCCTTCCATCAAGCTTTTCCCCTAATTTTTTTCATCCCAATTAAAACATTAAAAACCCATGAGGTTCAATAGCATCATACCCTAATATCTTGATGGACCAAGTTACCTTGAAGGTAGGATTGTATCATAAGGTAAGTAGACGTTTTTTTACGAAGAGGTTTTAATTATCTAAATATATCTCTATCTCTAACATAGGAGGTTGAAATAAATATCCTCCTTTCTCTAAAGTGGTTTATGTAGTTCTCTTAGAATCACTTTCAGTAGTTATAGTTGTGCTTTAGGTATAGGTTAATATAAGGACCACCCTTTGTGCTATATTAAATACTTCAACAAGTTCCCCTATATTTTTAGCCAGTCAATTACTCCATCCGATGGAATATGGGCTATAGAAGCCTCTTAATGAGCTACAATATCTCTTATTGTGCTCTATCTAGTCCTTACAATACTTCTTCCTATACTGTTAACACTAGTTATTTTTCTCTTGCCTCTAGTTCTATTCACTTACCCTACATTTTTTGTGCTATTATTTGGGATATTGGGTAAAAATATACCTTTAATAACCCTTCTATAATTTATACAATGCACTATAGGGAGACAATATTAATAATATGTTAGCTATTCACCCTTCTTACACTTTATGAACTTGTTTCTAAAATTTAGTTTATTCAAGCAATAACTACTTGGCATCTTCCCTAGAAATGGTGCCAAAAATGTTAGGACATTTATATATTTTCCAAATAATAGGTTCTAAGCTCTAAAGGTACCTACATTATATGTACAAGTATTAGTCAAACAAAAGTGACCTAAACTCTATGGTACAGACATACAAAACTTAAAATATGCTCAGGAATCAACTCCACATTTTACAATTACTAAAGATAAGAGCAACTGACCTTCCTATAAGGGACAAGTCCTACAATTTTCTTCATGCATAAGAGAATGTAAATTCCTATATCTTACAATAAATTGTGCAACTATGAGTAGTCCTATATCAACTAGAAAATAAAACACGAGGACAATTTATTATGGTCTCTATAGTTGTCTCTTTAATAGACCAAAATGATCAAAATATAACTCCAAGTCTTCTTAAACTAATTTTGAGAGATAACCTTAATAAACTAGGGCTTCTAGAAATCCCTCCTAAATCAAACTTGGTTAAAATAAATGTTGTAGTAACAATATTTAATCTCTAACCTTTAAACATATGAAAGCTTA
Organism: Wollemia nobilis; assembly: GCA_028583015.1. Taxonomy (NCBI): domain Eukaryota; kingdom Viridiplantae; phylum Streptophyta; class Pinopsida; order Araucariales; family Araucariaceae; genus Wollemia; species Wollemia nobilis. The sequence continues at coordinate 11,941,767 of JAQPPZ010001925.1, forward strand.
ATAAAATATATAATTATCTAATCTATAAAGGAAGAATTAACAAACTTGATGTACTTCCCAAGAGTAGGCCCTAAATTTGGTAATACCTAGGGTTGATCCCCCAAATGATCTCAAGAAATTACACTTACCTAAAGGAACATTTCACTTTTATTATGAAAGAGATGAAATCTTTACAATCTCTAGGTCTAGCTTAGAACTTAACTTAGATACTCTATAAACCTTCAATAAAAATTTTAATTATAAAATTTCCAACCCTTTTAGACTTGTTTTGAATGTATTTTATAGTTTAACTTTACATCATGATTTAAAAATAAATTCTAAGTACATATGATTTCTAGATTGGTTTGATACCCTGATTAAATCTTGAATTATATTATATAAAAATGACAACAATGATGGTTAATTTAATCAAGGTCAGGTAATTCAATTTATCATAGATGTACATTGTTAACCTTTAGATATTAATCATAATTGTATTATGGTTTAATCATGAAGTTAATGGTATATAATATAAACATGGATCAAATTGGATATCTTCTAGTTAGTATTATCATGACATTGCCAAAACAAGGGAGTGGTGAGTCTTTTCAAGCTGGCAATAGTTCATCTCAATGCTCACAATCATACCTAGTTAATACCTTAATTGCTTGTGATAGGTTTCTACTAGACCAACTTCAAGATATGATTTTTACTGTCCAATGGGGTCTATTAGCTCATTTGAATGCTATGTGGACCAAAATACAATAGGGTATCAGTGTCTTTGTTTTTTAATACTGATGGTGTTGTATGCATCTAGGGTCATTGCTACCCATGTGTTTGCTAATATAGTGGATAGATCGTTATAGCTCAAGCATCTTCTACCCTATGATATCTACAACTTAAAAATCCATGTTGCAAGACCCAAACTATTGTAATCCAAGCATTGACTATAGCAAAGTACACTTGAATGCAAAATGAGCATCTATTATAATGGATGTCCATAAGAAGGGTTAAAAGGTGATTGTTAGTACTATAACAACCTATTGTTCTATAGTAACATAGCATGGTTGTATAAAATCCTTTTATCCCTATAAAATATGACATGAAAGAGTTGTCTTGCCCAAAATATTAGCTCAATATTACTACAATCAATGTAGTTAACCAAACAATATGAACACTACCCAAATATCCTATCTAACTGTACTAATATGCATGAATGAATATCAAGAAAATTTGGGCATCAAAGCATCAAATAGATATCCATTACATTTATATTATAGTCCATACATCATGGAAATAGATTATTGTTAGTGATAGAATTATATACAAAAAGAAACCAAAATAGCCTCCCATCATGATCTACTCTAGGATATGTCAAAGAAATAAACCCTATCTCATAAGATAGAAAAGGTCATCTCAATTCATTCAAATAAAAATCTAGGAGGAAATAAGGACACTAAATGAATAACTATAATATGAGAGATCAAATGAAGGGATTTTTAAAATCAATTTCCAAAGGGAAAAAAGTGAGAGAAGGGGAATATGATTGAAATAAATGAGCTTTAACGCTAAATGAATAACAATAATATGAGAGATCAAATGAAGGGAGTTTTAAATTCAATTTTCAAAGGGAAAAAGGTGAGAGAAGAGGACTATGATTGAAATAAATGAGTTTTATCCTCTTTAAAGAGTAGAAAATCATTTTCTTACAAATAAAAATAAAGTAATGTGGAGGTTATCCCTTGTTATTTAGATTCGCGGTAGTGTAAACATGGTACATTATATTGGTAATCATCCAAATAATTAAAAGAGAGTAAAGACGATTAAAATATTTGTGGGAATGAGAAGAATAAAGGAAGACCCTAAAATCAAAATCAAAGTGAAAAGGATACCAAAGGGAGATTGATTTAAAAGTTTGGAAGAAAATATTACAAATAATAATAGAAGTACAATTAAACACATAAGTAACAATAAAAATGATGATAATAATGGTGTGTTAGAATATTCAAGGTATAAATTTGACCTTAAAATATATTTATTAAGGAATTAATATGTTATTTTATCTTGAATATTTTTTAATAAAATATGCAAAAGTTATATGGGGGGTTTGGTACAAGTATTTGGGAGAGAGGAGTTTTATACTATAGAATGAAGGTTTTAATTCCATGCATGAACCTTAACATTTCTAGTAGTGAGTATGTAAGTGTGAGTAGGAAGTGACCCTCACCTAGATTTATCATTCCAAATATTTGGATGAATTCAAAAAATAAAGGATTTGAATGAGGCAAATCTAGGTAGCAAGTAAGAAAAGTCATTTATGGAAATCCTAACTAGAAGTAAGGGTGCCCTAGTTGGGAAAAAAGAAGAGATAATATATGGTAAGTCCTAAGGTAGTAAATGTTTTACCAAAAGTGTTTATCATTGAAATTATAATCTAACTTATGGTCAAGGCCAACATTGTGTGATGTAATCTTGTACAGTCATATTGGAAAAATTCATACGCATTTACTTTAGTGTATTACTTTATTATGTAAGCTCTATGTGTTGTTATTAATCTTGTTATTTTAAACCCATCTTATAAGTTGTAATTAACCTTTAATCCTTCTTGTTATGTCGGCTTAGGTTAAACTTATATATATAATTGGGGTTTGGGTATTGGTATAAATACCACCACCATTCCATCTATTTTTATGGAGTGTTGTGATTCTTATCTATGGATAATATAGCAATTATTTATGGTGCCTATGGATATCCACTATATATTTATCTCTTTTGGTTATTTTTTACACTTTATGTATAAGATTTAAGTGAATGATTGCTTCTATTCATTTTTAGAAATTTGTGTGAATTCCAACATGCTACCACAGTGGGTATGGAACTTCATTTCTTGGTCATGCAAAAGGTTATTTTAGAGCCTCTGATGTTTATTCTTATTTCTAGGACAAATTACTTTTCAAAGCTTCATAAGCGCCTTCGACAAAAGAAGAAAATGATAAATCTATTTTTTCTCTCTCCAATCACTTTGAATTTTTTTGGAGAATTTATACCTACTCTAGGTTATAAACTATTATTATGGGAATATTTTGTACCTATTTGGTGTAGATCCAAACTACTTATAGTAGAATAAATATTGTCATTTTAAATTTAGAAGGGTGTCTTGACTTTTACACAAAGAATCAAATAATGTTTCCTCACAAAGAGGACTTGGTACCATTGCAAAGAAGGAAGAATTGTGAAGCCTTCATCCCACTTGGGAGCTTTTTTGCCTTGGCTAGAAGAAAAAAAAGGAGGCATATCCATTTTCCTTGTTTCAAAGCTTGTGCACCATGACCATTTAAATGGATGGAGCTCTTTACTATTATGGATCATGATGCCTTTCTTCATGAAGAGGACACGCCTTTGGACTTGAGCAATGATGGTGGAAATCAAGCTAGACAAGCATGGCACAAAGGAATTCTACCTTTTAATGTAAGAACCAAAAGAAAAACATTATTTCTTATTATTTTTCCTTGTAGAAAAATCAAAACAATTTTTTTTAAAGATGATGTTTTTCAAAAACATCACTCTAGGGCTATTTTGGAGGGTAAACTTCTAGAGGCCATAACTTTTATATATGGAAGTGTTTTGAGCCCATGTTTTCAAATGGAATTTTTTTTTTGAGCTATTTGCATTGGTCATATTTGTTTTAGGACTTAGTACAAGTGGAGGGATGTATTATTGTGTGATTTTCTTCAAAGCCTATTGCCCTCTTTCAAAAGGAAAATTGTATACTATGTTATATAATCAAAATCTTTGATCTATATTTTTGAGAGATATAGTTGGATTTGATATAGTTGTAGTAATTTTTGAGTCTTTAGAGGCTTATAGGAAAATGATTCAAAATATGCTTTATTCAATCCTTCTTCCTTCTTTGGGCTATTGATTCAATTTATTTATTGAAGATCTAACATTCAATTATCTCTTCTTTCTTCTATTCTTTGTCTAAATACTCTTGGAATTTTGTAATGGCTCTTCTCATAAATTGTTCCATGTAAATTATGTTTTGGTGATGGAAATTAGGTGGCCTAAGAGCATGTTGAAGTTTCCAACTAAGGTGATGCATGTTGTAAAATGGAGAGCTATGCTTCCATGTCTTACCTTACATGCTTATAGAAGATTGAAGCAATTTTTCTTTAGAGGGAGTACTCTTGACTTCTCTTCCACATATGGAGTCTTAGAGGAAATGTTTGTTGGATATGTATGGGAGTATTTGATAGTTATAGTAATGACTATAGTCTAGGTTAAGGAGATCCTTGTGCAAATGTATTTTCACATCAATGGATTTCTAGATGATGAAAGGGATCCATAAAAGTCTTCCTCAAGTGTGGAGACCCACTAAAGCATCCATTATGGGGAGAAGACATTATTGTCACTAATATCCTCTCTACTTGCCCCCTCAATTCATATTATGAGGGGGTTTTAAAGTGTAATCTAACTTATGGCCAAGGTCAACATTGTATGATATAATCTTGTATAAACTAGGGTCAATCATTGTACAAATATGTTTAGTTTATTGTATTATTTTATTATGCAATCCCTATCGTTTGTGGTTAACCTTGTCATGGTTAAACTTGCATTATAACTTGTAATCTGCCTTTAATTCTTCTTGTTATATCGACTTAGGTTCAACTCATTTATGTAATTGGGGTTTTGGTATTGGTATAAATACCCCTACCATTGCATCCATTGTATCAAAGTATTGTGATTATTTAATCTTCAATTGGTTATATGAGATTGAAATATGCCCCACCCATATTACATAATCACCACATAGTGGTATTGTAACAACTTGGATATTATCCATCTATTGCATGGCAAAATTCAAACCTAGGTCTCCTCCTTGAATGTTGAGAAATCTAACCGATTGAGCTAACACCATTTGATCAAGTGTTGTGATTCTTATATATAGATAATATAGTGATTAGATGATAACTATGGGTATCATCTATATCTTTCTATTTTGTCTTGTTTATGCTTTTTCTATAAGATTTGAAAGATTGAATTGCTTCTATTCGTTTATGGAAATGGTCTGAATTCCAACAATGGATTGCTTCATGTTCATTTATGGAAATAGGTGTGGATTCTAACATTTATCAAGGATGAGATAATCAGGCATAATATAATGGTCTTTAAAAATAGAGGGTTAATATATAAGTTTTATGGATACTTCCCAACTTGTTTAGAGATTCAAAAGTGTATTAATAAAAATAAAAATTCAATTCACATTATTTTATGAATTTCCTTCCAAAAGAAGATTTTTCCTCATCATATCCTCTATTTTAAAGTCAAGGATAAAATAATTGGTAGTGGTCCATGGTTTAGGGGAGACACAATATGTATTTTAGACCTAGAGTAAGAAATTTTTATAGAGATAGAAAATCTTAAAAAGAATACTATTGTAGGTTAGGCTTTTTGGACTTCTATAATATCTTATTAATAAGGAGTTTTTAAAGAATATTGGTAATATTCCATGAGAGTTCATCTAGGAGGATCCAACTACTAAGAAGCAAAAGCATCTTATGCATGCCTAGGTATTTGTTACCATTGATATTTCAAAAACTTACCAATATACATTAGATTAAATATGAAACAAGAGAATGAAATCAATGATTGAATTATTAAATCATTGCATATTTTATGCCACAAATATTTTGAGACTAGACACATGGGAAGATATTACAAAGTAAAAATAATTGAAAAAGAGATGAAAATTTTGTTATTGAGATAGAATTCAAGATGTAGCAAGGTAGATCAAGGATTTTTCATTCCAAAACAAGAAATCTCCTTGTCTCCTCATATGGTAAAGGCCTTCACTATTCATTTAAAAAACATTAAAAAAAAATTGAGGATACAATGAATGAGGAACTTTAACATGTAAATCCAAATTTGAGAGAAATTAAAAGTACAAAGGAATATATGGAGGATAATTTTAAATTGACAAAGGTAGAAGAGGTCAAATTTAATCCATATAAATCATCCTCATTTTCCTCAAGTAGTAGAAAATCATCTCCTTGCAACAATTTTAGCAATGGTATACATTTTATCCCTTGCACATTAGCATTTTAGTTTTGGCATAATAAAGAAAATAGTATGTAGGATACTTATTACAATTTAGGGATTTTAGTTGTAGCATAAGAAAGTGAGTACTATGGAGGATGGCCCTTGCACTTTAGGGTTTATAGGCTAGCATAAATAAAAAAGTGTTTTCTAGGATATCATTTGCATTTCGGATTCTCCAAATGAAACATAAACCTTTAGATGGAAAACCACATTATGAGCAATCTAAAAAAATAAAAGAGATTGATGATGCTGAAAGAATGGTGGAAGTGGAAAAAGAAAGGAAGACACTCAAAGTAGAAGCAAAGAGAAAAGGAAACTAATAGGCATATTGATTTGGGAAACCATAAATGAATATCATAAGTGTTAACAATTAGTGGGGCTAAGCCCACAAATAAGAATATAAAGTGATGAACAAGATGGTATCTTGGAATCAAGTGGCATTAGCTCGACCGATTAGATTCCTCAACATTTCAAGGAGGAGACCCAAGTTCGAATCTTGCCAAACGATACATGGATAATATCCAAGCTTTGTTTTAATACCACTATATGGTGATAATGTAATATGGGCAGGATCCATTTCAATCCCATATAACCTATTGAAAAAATAGATGGTATCTTGGAATATTAGGGGCATGAATATGGCTCCTAAGAAAAGAGTTATCAAGGAACTAATAGGTTGTTATAGTCCTAAATTTATTTTAGTACAATATTTTAAAAGTAACAAAGAATGCAAGAATACATTCAAAAGAATTTAGAAGATAGGGGATTGTCTAGCATTTTTTGTTTTGGAAGCTTCAATAGATATTGCAATAATATGGGATAATCATAAATAGGATGGACAATTGCTAGAAGGAAGAAGTAGCTAGGTTGCCTAGTCTTTTTGTAGGAGGAAAATATCAAAGTTGGAGTCATAAACGCACATGCTCCAACCGTAATTACTATTCTATTAGATTTTGGAAGGACCTCATTTTATTTATGTTAAATCCAACTATGATTCATGATTGTGATAGATTCCTATAGGTGACTTCCATATAGTGTTATCTCCTTTGAAAAGAAGAGTGGAATTCTTGAATGGTCTAAATCAGTAGAGGAGTTTGTTTTTTTCTTCATTTCAAATAAGCCTTTGAGATGTTATTCCTTCAAAACTTTAACATACATGAGATAATTGGTACATTGGGTAATTGGATATTTTTTGTTATATAATATATGGTTACAAAAATAGTATACGATCTCTTTATACATTTTAATATATGCAAGGTCATATTACAAGCTCATTTCCTTAAGATATGATAAACTCATTAATTTTTATCCAAAGTCATTTTGATTTTAGTTCATGTAACTCCACAACCTTAATTCTTCCAAATGGTTATGGTGGAATGAAGCAATATTTGAAGATATATATATATAATACTTAATTAGATTCAATTTCTTAGTAAAAATAATTTCAAACAATTAATAAAAAACTAATAATCTAAAAAAATAAAATATAAATATATTTTTAAAACCAATTCATAGAAATTATACTTTATATATATATATATATATATATATATATATATTTCCTGATTTGGTTAGCGTAAGAAACCCATGTGACCAATGTACATGAGCAGTCTCCTCCCAACCATAACCCCTCGTCGAGAGCTATGCTTATCAATAGGAAATTTAACACCCGCCCGCTCACACACCCGCCCGCTCACACAGTTTAAACCTTGAACCTCTCGGAGAAGAACCATAACCGATACCGTCGCGCTATCCCTTAGGACAAAATTATACTTAAATACAATCTACTTCAAAAAAGATATTTTAAATAAAATAATACAAATAATATTAAAAATTATACCATGTGTCCATCAACTTGGGCTTTCTTGCCAGAAAAGTAAATCCTTCCAACATTAACTATAGAAAAGTTAAATAGTACCTTTTTCGAGTAAAAATAAAAGGTTCCCTTCAATTTTGATCCCCGCTTTCATCCCCTTTATCATATCAAGAGGAACAGGGCTAGAACTTGCAGCCTTGATGTTGTTATTGATTTTTATTTATTAAAATATTTAAATTATATTAAACCATTGTGAGGCTTTTATTGTATTATATTACATTTTTTATTGATTTTTATTTATTAAAATATTTAAATTATATTAAATCATTGTGAGGTTTTTATTGTATTATATTACAATTTTTATTGATTTTTAGTTATTAAAATATTTAAATTATATTAAATCATTATAAGGTCTTTATTGTATTATATTTTATTTTTTTATTAAGGTTAATGTGAATTCCAATCATGACATCGGATAACACACAACTATACATACCCAGAAAACTTTATAACTATCCCTAAATCTAAAACCAAACCGTATTATATTCAATACAGTAGATTCTTTATTCAATACAGTGGATTCTTTCCTAAAACCTAACTTTTATATATATTATATTTATATACAAACAGTACTTGAATGGTAAAAGTGCATACAGGACAAAAGTGGTGGAACTTTTCTTTCAATTTAATAGAAAAATGCATGTGCCGGCCACGCTGTCATACAAAAAAATTGCGGATGTTATGCTACTTTTGTCAACTTAAAACATTAATTTTTTCAAAAGATTGAACAACTTCCCCTCGGCCCTTTGTTCTTAGTTGTCCATTTAATGGATATAATGACCCAATTCAAACTGGAGGAGTGTGCTCTTCATTGTGATCTGCCTCCTAAACGTCATTTGTAAAATGAAGTGCAATCCTCTCTCTAGTCTCCAAAAGCTTTTTTTTTTGCAAGCCAGAAAAATTGTTACAAGAAAGGATATTTCGGTACAAGCCAACAGAAGTTGAAGTAGAATGACATAAATTAGGACTAGGAAAGACAGTTTCATCCTTTCTAGCAGCAGTGAAGACGGTGAACTATTTTGGAACTTATGATGCCCTAAATCTTGGTTTCTCTTGTACTCACAGCCTTCAGTGCTTATCAATCGCTCTTGTGATTACAAAATGTGGTGCTTTTGATGAATAAAAGTATAATATTCAGCAGAAACTGGACTTACAAAGAGAGTCTGTCCATTTACACACGCTAGTCATCCCTTTTCAGAGGACTTGAGTTGGTATAATTTGTTATTTATTCTATCGGAAGAGGACTTCAATCATTTCAATCTTTGAACTACAACTAATGACAAGTCAATCTAATTCACATATATTAACTTCAAGTGCTCAAAACGTACTAAAGGAATGTAATTAATTTAACAAGCACAAGAAAAAACAGCAATAGAACAGAGTACATTTATTCCCTCAAATGGACCAAATGAAGAACACGAATATAATCAATTTAATCATCCAGACTAGCCTTCATCTAAAGCCTTCACAGAGTATAGTTTCATGTACTAATCTTCCCCCGTTAAAATGAATCTCCATCCCTTAAACACTACAGGAAAAGAAAAAGAATGAAACCAGGACTACTTGCCCACATTCTGCCCATGAACAAGGGCAATGATGGAATGAAGAACAAGTACTTCCAGGTGCCCTCAAGTTACACTGCCTTAAACTGGGCAGTAAAAATAAATAAAAGAATCCAAGTTAAGGTTCTATAATCTTGCAGACCTGATTTCAATTTGCCAGCTGCTTACACTGCCCTTTCTTTTCATGAAATTGCTCAAATTATGTGTTGTATATTGTGACAGAATGTCACAACAAAGTCATCACCTCTACTATGGGGAACCAGCATTATGCAAGTAAAGCTTTGAAACTTGTTACTCAAGTACCACTTTCAATTCGTTGATCCAAGGTTATTGGATGTTTGTGATCCAGAAAGAAATTGAGATACAATTGCTCTCAAGCAGCCCAACTGCAAAGCTCTTCTTGAAGAAAAAACTTAAATGTTCTATGTTGTAGCTGGTCAACATTTTGTCCTTGAAAACAATTGATGTGTAAATGCAGGATTAAGATCTTCAACAAAAAATAAGCCCCCTGGAAATGGATTGAAGGCAATGAACTTTGCAAATAAAAATCATTCATTGCTACAAATTATGCTCCCATCCCCAAAAATCCCACCCCTATTGATTGCAAATACTGAGCCTCTTAACATAAAGCTGTACCCCTTACTGAGATGATCCTGTCAACCAGATGGATGCTCTGAGCCACTGTCACCTTGTGTGAATTCTTGCTGAGATTGTGTAGACCCTCCAAACTGAGGATGTGATGAGATGGGGGAAGGTGCTGCAAAAGGGACAGACCTTTAGATGTTAGTCCTGCTTTGTGTGGATAGACTGTGAGAGCAAACTCTGAAATCAAACAGCATGCATTATTACAATACCTGCTGAAGGAAGTGGTCCTTGTAAAACTGGCACAGTACCATATTGCTGGGGCATTGTCGTCATCGCAGGGCCTCCTGGACCTGGAAACTGAACAAGAGGCCCCTGGACTCCATAACCTTGTGGGGCAGGAAAAGAAGGCCCAGATTGCAATGGTTGGCCCATATAAGGATACATGGCTGGACTTAGAGTCCCTGATGCTCCATATGGCCGAGGGAATTGTGGTGTAAGATAGGGGCTATATATGTTCTGCAGAGAAAACAGAAGTAATTTATCTTATGATGAACAAAAGAAAATACAATAAACATCTAATGAAAGGTTGTTCCTAAAAATTGCTAAATTCGGTATTTGTCTTGGGGCAATGAGAAGCTAAAAGCCATATCTGAGAATAAAGCAGCACCTGATGGTAAGCAACATCGGGCACATATGTTGCGTATCTGTCATATCATGTTAAAGAAGAAAGTGAGAGGTTTCCTAATAAGCTGCTTCACACCAACGTAAATAATTTCATATCTCAACAAAAGAGTAATTAAAAAACAAGAGTGAACCTACCCATATGAAGGGTATGCAATGCCCTGATGATAAGCATATGGAAAAGAAGGGGGAAGAGACGGGCCTCCAGCATAGGCTTGTCCAACTTGAGAAACTCTAGGATAGGGGCTCCCTGAGCGCATGCGTCCTGCAAGATAACAAAGACATTCGCAGGGATTAAAAAGAGTCTCTATGAAAGCAAAGAAACCTATTAGACAATAGACATTGTTGGATTGCAATTTGTCAATGTTTTCCCTGAAAAAGCATGCCCCTTAAAACAACATCAAGCCTCAGATATTCAAGTTAGAGCTTCTACCCCATGCTTCTTTCCACAATCGCAGTGCACCAATCTGAGTATGCTTGTATTTTACCTTTCCAGAGAAAACTCACAGTTTCATAAACTAGTTAGGTACAAAATATGGGAAACGCTACATTTCCAACAGCATACACCAAGAACCATGACTGAACTTAAGGTAGGATATGATCAAAACCATAAGCACAGAAAAGGAAAACAAACATTAGTATTGTTGACCGGTCATACCTTATTACGTCAATCTCCAAATATTTTGAATATAGGTATGAACAAGAATTTCAGTCCATAAACATGTAAGTAATAGCATGATTGACGTTTGACTCTATAGTATGAGAACACTGTCTACAAAGGCTTTCATTTCAATAATATACTCGAATCGATTCAGAGTTCCAAAACCAGAAATCTAATGCAAACATTGCAACTGGAATTGAATGTTTCTATTAGTTCGTTAGAGCTTCAAATCTTAATGCCATGCACTAATGTTCCACAGGTCTCGAGGCAAACAAGGATGGATCAAAACATTATTTTTTCTAATCCTTTTCACTGGCTAAAACATGCATAAAGCATGAAGTTACCAATATCCTACGAAGCTCATTTCACCCAGAGACAAAGCCGACACCTTTATCTTCGTATTCATACAAGAGGGCAGCATGTATGCAAACCCATGAATTTCTTAGCACTAACTCTTTCTCTCTAGCAATATATAAATGCCAGCATTGTTTCAGATTTGGTAATGAAATGCATTGAGGGAGTTTTTCTTATTGAAAACAGTAAGTCAATAACAATTCCAGCTTTTCGTAAGGAGCTCAATAGAATAATCAGGCTATCCCTCCGTGAAAATTGAATCCCTCGGTGAATAATATGCATCAAACCAACCTTCACTCAAAGAGGGTTCATATTGAATCTATAATGAAATTAGGGCATGTACAATTAAATTTCAATCTTAGAGTCCAACCACTCAAAACATCTAAATGCCACAGAAAAGCTATTAAATATGACTCGCGATCAGGACATTAGTACCATGGGAAGGAGAGGACCGAGGCCGACCCAGCGAAGCAATGTTGCAGTTGGCTCTTCTCCCATCTATGACAGGGCTTGGGTCCATGCATGCTCTTCTTGCAGCCTCAGGATCTCGAAAAGTTACCTGAACCCAATGTAACAAGAAAGATCACAACAAACATCCTCAAATACTGGCAATCTGCAGCGCAACAAAATGGAAGAAAGAACATTGCTACTATGCAGAACCACCAAAAAAAACATTCATAAATACTAAACCCCCCTTATAAAGGGCAGCAATCTGCAAACAAAAAAATGGAAATCATAGCTGCCATGCCAGAAAACCCAACAATAGCCATGCCAAGTCCTAAAAACCAAAAAGGCCGGGGGAGGGGGGGTTGAAGAATCCTCCATTCCCAGCACCCCCGCCCCTTCCCCAAATCACAAAGGACTCAAAACTTACAAATCCATAGCCTTTGGAGCGCCCTGTATTCTTGTCAGTTATGACCACAGCCTCCAAAATCTCTCCAAATTGCTCAAAGTAGCGCCTCATGGTTTCCCTCTGGGTCTCCCATGCCAGGCCACCCACAAATACTTTTGTGAGAGTGGTGTCCCCAAACTGTGATCCTGCTCCTCCTGCTGTATAGTGCTGATGGTGTGCCATCCTCCTAATCCCCACTCCCCTGCTTCCCCCGATCTCTACAACCAAAAAGGATTCTTCCTCTAATCAAAGACACCCTCCTGAGATCTTTCACCACCAGCAAGATGACGCATGGATTATGAAAACAGGGGTGCCTCAATAAGCACTAAACTAATCAATCTGCCAGCCTCATTCCTCTGCCTGCCCATCTGTACTGCAACCTCCCCAAATCTCATAAACAATTCATACCCACTGCACCTTTTGCTCTCCCTTGCAGCACTATTTTTCTAGTTTGCCTCATATTCTTCTCTTGCATTAAAAAATAATATGACAACAGCAAATCCCTGCTGTCCTATGAGCTGAACAAGGATTGAAGTAGTAGAATACAAACACACACCCACATTAAAATACTGACCTGTCACCCTGGTAGGACTTGCCTGCCTGCAATCATTTGGGGGATTGCAAAGTTCATGCAAGGGCAATGACAATCCAATCTGTAAAATTAAAGATCCCTTTTTTAATATATATAGACATATATACACAAATGGATATATATTATGTGCATATATCTCTACTGGCTCATTGATTTTGTCACTCCAAAACTCCTCCAAAAGCTCTGAAATTCCTTCCTCCACCACGGATTGGATTGCCGGGATTTTGTGCATTAAATCGCCACATTTACTACGTCCTCCTCGTCGCAAAATCTCTTAATCCTTCGGCCCCCCCGGCATCTTCACCACCTCGCTACACAACGAGGCGATCTAACTGCCTCGCACTTTCAGTCGCATCCGACGGAGCATGCTCGCCGGAGGCCACCTTAGTTGGTCCCTTCGCCCTCACAGTTGCACGGGATTTAACGCCCTCCACGTTCTCCGCTCACTCTTCCCGAAACAAGTGCAATTTTTTTTTTAATTCGCAAATTTCTTTTTTTGGATATTATTTAAATTTCCCCTTCCAGCGTGACACACGATGACAACGATGACATCCGATTTTACCTCGTAATTCTCATTTTTCCTGTTTTTCTTTTAATATTTCCAGACATTGTCAATGTTTCGCCACGTGTCGCATCCAGCTGCAAAGCACGAACATTCAATTACAGACTTTGGAACTTAATAGAAATCTAATAGATAACCATATATTTCTTTCTTAAATATTGGGTTATAGTAGCATCATAATTTAAAGCTATGATTGAATGTAATGAAATTTGAGGTAACCAATTTAAAAAAAAAAAACAATTAATTTTTATATATTAAAAAATAAACTCTTTACCAATACATAACAACCATAATTTTTTGAACAATCATTAAAATCAATCAAAAATTAAATTTTTAATTAAAATTTTAAATTTCCTCACAACTATTAAAAATTATTTTATTTTTATTTTTTAAACCTTAATTTTTTAAACAATCATCAAAATCAATCAAAAATTAAATTTTTAATTAAAATTTCAATTTTCTTTGGTTATGTGTAGTTATATACACTCCTACTTTTTTTTTTTTTTTAAATGTTACTCATTATTACATCAAGCGGTGGATAAACACACCACCACTAGGGTCTTTAGTAAACTATTACATAGCATATCCACAAACATGTGAGATGGAGAGATTTGAATCTGGGGCCTCTCTAACACAAGAGTTTCAACTACCCACTCCTCTCCAACTCCCCCACATGGGCGATACCTATACCAACTTTTGAATCCTAAACGTTCCAAAAAGACCAAAGCTATCCGCCCATGTGGGTGGATACCTATACCAACTTTTGAATCCTAAACGTTCCAAAAACGACCAAAGCTATCCGCCCATGTGGAGGAGTTGGAGAGGAGTGGGTAGTTGAAACTCTCGTGTTAGAGAGCCCCCAGGTTCAAATCTCTCCATCTCACATGTTTACATAGTTTATTAAGGACCCGATTGGTGGTGTGTTTATCTACCCACTTGATGTACTAATAAGCTTAATGAAAGATCAACCAACATTTAAAAAACCAAAACTCAAACTATTATCTTAAAACAAAAAATCAAAATTATAATAACTACAAAAAAATATGACAAATTTAAACATATTAAAATTATTATTAAAAAATATATATAAAAAAAAAAAAATCTACTAAAAAAATCTGTCCTTAACGATACTATTTATTTAAAAATATAGAGCACCCCGTTCTTGTTAACCTCAACTACTTTCGAGGTGAAAAAGAGAATCCCATCATGACATTGTGCAACAAAGACGGGGTAAATTCTGTTTGATTTTCTTAGGCAGAGCATTAACAAGATTATGAATAGGCCATGACTAGGTACTCACTGTATTTTTTCACATCGGGTTCCATGTCACCGTTCGTGAATGAGGTAGAAAGTATTAGGTGAGGACTTGGCATCTCCAAGTTGTTGCAAAGTTTATCGGTTCGATGTTTTTGGTACAATTTATTTTTTAAATAGGAAACCTTTAAACATAAAGTCAAGGAGACCTTTGATCATGAGTGTATTGAGTTTGAGAAGTTTTTCACAAGTATTTAAGTGTTACTAATTAACTTATCTTTTAGTCCGTGGGTCTAGGTGGATTGGTAAGTTGGGGCGCTTACCGAGAGGAGACCTAGGTTTCAATCCCACGGGCTTGCCCATGCACAGACAGTAGCCCAGATCCGATTCCTCTGAGTGGTGCGCCAGATTGATGACGACGGTGCAACCCCTGTGCGTCCGACGGTCCCCATCTCACGCCGGATTACCATGTACCGAGACGGTGGAAGTCCTGGGAGCCTTCGTAGATAGTTTGAACCCTACCAGCTGTGCTGGTAGTTACTAAAAATCGTGATTGTAACCATTGCTTCTATATTACCCCAAAAAAAAAAAAAACTTATTTTTTTTTTTTTTTTTGGGTAATATCATTAGTTTTTTTATTCTCAAGGACTAGGTGGATTGATAGTTGCTTGTCTGGCCAAGGCACTTACCAAGAAGGCACTTAGGTTCAAACCTTAGGGGCGGTCTATTTGCAAAAGGTAGTGGTTTGATCTGAATCCTTTTGAGTGTGTGCTAGATTGAGACGACAATACGAATCTTGAGCGACCAGTGGTCCTCCTCACGATGGGCCAACAACAAGATGGTGGAATAGGTTTAATGGAAGCACGACGGGCCAACAACAAAGAGGTGGAATAGGTTTAATGGAAGCACGACGGGCCAACAACAAGGAGGTGGAATAGGTTTAATGGAAGCAACCTGTGTGGTTTGAACCCTAAACATGACAATTACTAAAAATAGTGTGGTTGTAACCAACTCTTCTATATATATATGATTAGTTTTTTTTGTTTCAATACAAAAAGTGTATATTCTCTTTTCTCTTTTTTTTCTTCCATTTATCTATTTTACATCTAAGTTGGTATGCCATAAACATATTTTTTTAAGTAATGTTCATTTCTATATATATGTCTTTTAATGACGACTGTACTTAAGATTTCTCTCATTCTTCTTAACATTTTTTTCTATATAGTTGGTCTAAATCTTTACTTAACAAATAAATATTAACATTATGGACTATCAAGAAATTCTCAACATTTAAATAATTAATACAATATACTTTAGTTTATTGTAAAACTTAAGTATTATAATTTATTGTTATTTTAAAAATTATTATAGATAGTCAACATATCCGCAACATGTGAGGGGAGAGATTTGAACCTGGGCCTCTCGATAACTGGAGAGTTTTAACTACCCACTTGCTCTCCAACTCCTCTATATAAAAGGTTCCTCATCAAAAAAAAATTATTATAGATAGTCCTCAAGGGCACTTACCAAGAGGAGACCTAGGTTCAAACCTTGGGGACATGTCCAATATGGGCAAAGGTAGTAGTCTCCCTCACTCCGGATCATATTTACTAAGGTGATATAGGGGTTATAGTGGTAGCACCATGATTTAATGCAATGATCGAAGGCAATGCGACTTGACCTGTGACTAATTGTTAAAAAAGGAAAAATTGTTACATATTCGTTTGTGTATCAAAAAAATGATTATAGATACTTTACAAAAGTTTACAAGAAACCACATATACCAATTTATATTTATAAACATTTTTCATTATGGCCTTGTCTTTATAATGTTGATCGTTTGAGTGGCCTTGTGCCCTCAGCTATGGTTTTTTCAGCTTCTTTTTGTTGTAACCTCTCTTATTTTTATTGAATATAATTGTTGGTTCCAATTAAAAAAAAAAAAAACATTAATAGTATAGAAGTCTTGCCATGACTATTCAATAGAAGTAATATTCCTATTATAAATTAACCAAATTAAAGTAAAAGGTCAATAAGGGTTGAATGACATTTGGTGTAATGGCAGTTGCCTAGTTATTATCATCCATGTGGTCGTGAGGTCTATTCCTCCTGTGTTTGCTCGAATAAGCGCTGATATTTGTAAACGATGTTTAATATTAAAAAAAAAAGTTCAATAAGATGATTATAATAATAAAAAGGTAGCTAAAGCTTCATTTTATATGTGGAGTCTTGAGCAAGTGAAAATCTACAAAGAAGAAAATTATCTCAAAAAATCTTAATAAAGAAGATTATCTCAAAAAAATATTGACAAAGAAGAAGATTATCTCATTTATGTATTAAATCATGATGATTAATTTCCTCTTAAAAAATTGAAGAATTTAATTAATTATCTTAAAAAATAGTAAATTGTAAATCATCTTATCTTTGTATGAAGCAACATGCATTAATCAAACTTGTAAGATTAATTTTATTGTTCAACAATATAAAAATGCTAGAAGTGGAGTTCAACAATCATTTATTTTACTTGGAGGAGGTTAAAGGTCATTCCAGTGGAGGATCACTAACTTTAAAGAAATAATAAGGGAGGTGATTGTGATTGCAAAATTCAAAGGTAAGGATTTATAAGTTAATCTTGTGATTGCAAAATTCAAAGGTAAGGATTTATAAGTTAATTCATATTTGAGATTAGAAAAAAATCATATTACAAACAAACCTCATATTTTTTAATTATAGAGTCTAAAATGTGACTCAGCTTTTAAAGAGTTAATCTTATTTTTAAAAACTTTTTAAGAATTTATTGACATGTTATTTAAAAAGCGTTTGAATATAATCCTGTCAATGTTACAACAACCTCATAGTTTATTATAGAAAATGATTTTAAATGTTAGTGTTAACTTTAAGGTTAAACCACATGAATGCTTTTTACAAACAAATTTATTATAATTAATGATAATATTATAATTATTTAAGTTAATTGGTTTGAGGGAATAGTGTAACTGTGCGGGCTTTGGTTCTTTTTCGAGAGGTCCAAGGTTCAAACCACGGCATGAGTGAGTGTGTAAGAGGGTGGATGTGTGGTGGCTGTGTGTTATTTTCCTATTAATAAGCATAGCTTTTGGCTTTACGAGGGGTCATGGTTGGATGGTTCTTTTTCAAGAGGTCCAAGGTTCAAACCGCAGCATGAGTGAGTGTGTAAGAGGGTGGATGTGTGTTATTTTCTTATTAATAAGCATAGCTTTTGGCTTTACGAAGGGTCATGGTTGGAAAGAGACTGCTCAGTCCTGTACATTGGTCATAGGGGTTTCTTGCACTAACCAAATAAAAAATATATATATATTCAACACTTGGGACAAATAGTTGATGTAACCCACACCAAAATTCAAATCTCAATGGCACCAAATAATCCAATGCAACTAAATCAATATAAAAAAGGAAAAAATAACCTTTTCAAAACCTTAATTAAAAATAATAATAATAATTTATTTTAAAAACATTATAATTAATTAAATTATAATAAATTTTCTTATATAATGTAAATATAATCTCAAAGTACTCATTTAGTTGGTGGGCTTCCATGGTGGAGAAAGGCACTCTTCCATAGAAAAAATTAGGTTCAACTATGATGGGCATTGAATAAAAATGATTGATTTGTAAATGCTTTGTTTTGATCTCACTATAAACTATAATTATATTATTCTTTTCATTTTAAATTTAATTATATTTTAAATGCATATGAATTTTAATTTTATTTTATTTTTGATGAGGAACCTTTTATATACAACATATGCACAACAAGTGAGGGGAGAGATTTGAACTTGGGCCTCTTGATAATTGGAGAGTTTTAACTACCCACTTGCTCTCCAACTCCTCTACATGAGCGGATAATTTTATTTTTTTGGATTTGGTTAATGTGAGAAACCCGTACGACCAAAGTATAGTTGAGCAGTCTCCTCCCAACCATGACCCCTCGTAAAGATGAGAGCTATGTTTATCAATAGAGAATTTAACACACAACCACCACACATCCTCATACACTCGTCCACACTGCGGTTTGAACCGTGGATCTCTCAAAGAAGAACCAAAACCCGTACAGTTGCATTGTTCCTCTGAGACTGAATTTTAATTTGTTTATTTGTATAAAATTAATAATTTCATTTTTATTTTATTATTTATATTCTTAATCAAAGTTTAAAATGAATGGGGTTGTTAAAGTCTTTCCTTTTTAAATAATTATTTATACTTTTATAAAAGTGATTGTATGGACAAAATTATAAGAGTTATTTGTATTAGGATTAAGGAGCATTAGAAGGATTTGCTAAAATTATAAGAGTTATTTATATTAGAATTAAGAGGCATTAGAGGGATTTTTTATTGCCACAAAAGTGATTATATAGACAAATTGGAACAGTTATTTGCAATAGGATTAAGAAGCATAAGATGGATTTGTTTTATTGATATATGGAATTGTTTGTGTCACATGGCTAAAGTGGCTCCTATAGACATATATAGAAAAAACTAAGTGGTTTATTTTTTTAGTGGTAAAGTTATGTTACTTGTTACCACTTTCAACATAAATTGAAAGAATTAATCAAAATATTTATAAAAAACTTATTTATAGTGATTAACTTAAATTTAATTATTAAGTTTATGGGGTTTAAAGTAATTTGTTGAGAGAAAATAATTTCACATCTTAAATAAAGGTTTAAATATCATGGACGAACTTTAACATTTAACAAATGACATTAACTCAATTGGTTAAAATCCTCAACTTTCAAGAAGAAGACCTAGGTTTAAATCTTACCAAGTAATGCATGCATAATTATCAAGATATTGTGACACACTATATGGTCATGATGTAATATGAGTGGGGTTGTTTCAATCCTATATAACCCATTAATAAAAAGTTTTTTTTTGGCTAGATAATAAGGGGTTGTACTCGGGTCCCCCACCCTTGACAAATTACAACTCTCTTCTTTAGAGCTTGAGAGTTTATAAATAGATACACTTCTCATCTCAATTGAGATGCTATAGCTAGAAACCTACATCATTTTACATAAAATGTCTGAATTCTTTATTTTCATTTTCTGGATCTTTTCAATTTTTTGTATGAATACAATTATTCCAGAATTTAGCATCTTTCTTGACATTTTCCTATAGCAGCCTTCACAATGCCAAAACTTCACCTCTACTATCTATGCCTTGCATCTTAGTAGAGTAATATTTCCAAAATATCACACTATCATAGTCCGCTTTACCAAATTTGGATTGCTAGTTTCCTTCCTGAAACACAAGTGCAACCACAAAAATTATAATAAATAGTCTAAATAAAAACACATTATTGTTACAAAATAAAGCAGATATTACCAATGGAAAACATTAAAGTAAATCTTAATAATTAATTGAATTAGGCAATCAACATTTTCTTGTCAGCTTCAACTAAACTTACTACTTCCTCTAACCATGGAAAGGAGAATTTAACTTCACGATCCTCAATCAAAACCCCTCTATTGGCTAGCTTATCTGCACATTTGTTTCCTTCCCTTAATATATGTGTAAACCTGATTTCTTCAAACTCTTTAGCAAGATCTTAAATTTCCACAATTATCTCTTGTATGTTCCATGGAGCCTTTGCTTTCCTCAAAATTGCATTTATTACTATGAGAGAATCACCTTCCATCCATACTCTATTCCACTTCATTTGTTTACATATTTTTAACCCTTCTAAAGCTTCCCAAGCTTCAACTTCATTATTTGTCTTAAATCCACTATTGAAAGCATAATGAGACAAAATATCTCCTCTATTATTTCTAATTATTCCTCCTCCTCCTACTGGTCCTGGATTTCCTTTAGATGCTCCATCAAAATTCAATTTAACCACTCCACATCTGTGGTTTCCACTTTATATTCTTTGCCTTCTTTTTGCTTCTCTTGTACCCAACATCATAATTCCATTTAATGACTTGACTCCATCTATCAAGGCTCTCTACTTCTAGATTAGGGATTGGGTGAGTTGATAGGGTTGGTTTAGACTCCTCTATGGCTAAACATATATTTTTTTTCATTACCTCTAAATTGCTTTCCTTTCCTTTAAATATTCTTCTATTCCTTTCTAGCCATATAGTCCAAAGTATTGTATCTTTTGATATATCCCATATTGTCTATAAAGCCTCACTTTTATAAGTGCTCTACCATTGCTTTAACCAATCTTCAATTCTGCTATTCATCACCATGCATTTACCAAACATATTAAGAATCCATTGCCATAGATTCTAAACTATTGAGCAATGTCCCAAGAGATGGTCTATACTCTCCTCCTTTTTACAAAAAACACATTGAGAGGGGCCATGAAAACCCCTTTTCATAAGGTTATCCTAGGATAAAATTCTTCTATGACCTACTAGCCAAACAAACATTTTAACTTTAGGAATGCTTGGGCTATCCCAAATATCTCTCCATATTCTAGTGACATTATTATTTTGTTGGTGTTGTACATTATATCCACTTCTTGTTGTGTATTCTCCTGAGCTATTCAACTCCCAAATCAATTTATCCTTGGCTCCCCTCGGAATAATCACAGTTGTTATCTTTCTACTCAATTGCCTCCTAGCATCAATGTCTTGTATACTTATAAAAAAATATTCTTTCCATTTGTATCTTCCTTCATGATCCTTGTACAAAATGTTTGAAACCCTATCACCATATTTGTCTTGAAGCAATCCCATCCAAGGTTTCAAAATTGGATCTAAATTGAGTGGTTTTTTATCACACCAAGTATCCATCCAAATAGAAATATTTTCTCTAGTTCCCACCACCCATATTAAACCTTTAATCATAAGATCAATAGATTTTTTTAAACCATTCCAAAGAGCAAAACCATTTGGTAGAGAAAATGCAATAAATATTAAACTTGGGTCATTGGGATCAACATACTTAGAAGAATTCTTGCCCATTGTCTTTGACTCTCTTTGTATAATCTCCAGATTACTTTTCCCCTAAGAGCTAAGTTTGCATATGTAAGAACTCTTAAACCAAGACCTCCCCTAGTTTTATCATCACACAACTTGCTCCATTTCACCAAAGGAAATTTCTTTTTATCATGTACACCTGACCATAAAAAGGATCGCATAATATAGATTAAACTTTTTTCAACTAATTTTGGCATAGAATACAATGACATATAATATGTTGGAATGGCTTGTAAGACTGACTTAATTAACTGCACTCTTCCTTCTAACGATAACCATCTACCTTTCCAAGCTGGAAGTTTATTCTGAACTTTACTAATAATTGGATTCCATAAATCTATCCTCATTCTCCCCTCAAATAAAGGCATCCCTAGATAAGTTGTTGGTAAATTTGCCTCCTCCATTTGAAGCAACTTGTAAATTCTTGCTTTGATATTAGCATGAGTGTTAAGAAAGTAAATTTTGGATTTAGTCCTATTAAATTTTTGCCCTGAAGATCTTTTATACTCTTTTAAAAAGTTATTCAAAGCTCTAGCCTCATTTATCCTTGCCCTTCCAAAAAGGGTTGTATCATCTACAAATTGTTGATGGGTGATGTTATCGATGTTATTACTAACCTTAAGTCCACTTATAAGCCCATCTTTGTAAGCCTTATTTAAGTTCCTACTCAAAACCTCTACCATAATAATGAACAAATAAGGAGATAGAGGATCTCCTTGTCTAAGGCCTCTCTTGGATTTAAAAGATTCTGTTACTAACCCATTGACCAACACTGAATAAGAAACTGTAGAGACACAAGCTTTAATCCATCTAACCCATTTCTTCTCGAAACCAAAATTTTCTAAAATTTCAAAAAGAAAATCCCATTTAACCCTATCATAGGCTTTACTCATATCAAGTTTTAAGATCATTGCTTTCTCTTTTCTTGAAGCTTTTGAATGTATAACTTCATGAGCTACTATGATCCCATCTAAAATTTGTCTCCCTTTCACAAATCCTCCTTGCTCTTCTAAAATTATTTTGTCTAACAATGGCCTTAATCTATTTGCCATCACTTTGGAGATAATCTTATATGCCATATTACATAGGCTTATGGGTCTAAAAGAATCAAACAATTCAACATCCTTCTTTTTTAGAATTAGGGTAAGATATGTTGCATTTATTTTATAAGGTATGTATTATTTTACCCTAGATTGTTCCACTACCACCAATAAAGAATCCTTCACTATATCCCAATTATGTTGGTAAAAAGTTGCAAAGATCCCATTTGGACCTAGGGATTTATCCTTATTAAAAGAGAAAAGAGCTAAATGAACTTCTTCTAGAGTAATAGGCTCCATCAGTTTCCTATTGTCTTAATTTATTATAACTAAAGGAACATCTTGAAGAAGTTTATCATTAAGAACTTTGGTCTCCTCTGAACCTAGAATATTCTAATAAAAAGACTTTACCTCTTTTCTAATTTCACTCTAATCTTCAATCCAAACCCCTTCTATTGATTTAATTCTACTAATTCTGGAAGTTGATCTATGTACTATAGCCATCCTATGAAAAAACTTTGTATTTTTATCTCCTTTTAACCAAGTTTGTCTTGATTTTAATCTCTAGAATTTCTCTTCCTTACTCAAAATATTATGATATTCACTAAGCAACTCCCTTTCCTCTAAGCTTGGGTTATTAAGATCACATTTTTAAAATTTTGAAAGTTTATCTTTTAGTTCTTCTTTCTTCTAAAAAATATTTCCAAAAGTGTTCTTGTTCCATTCTTTTAATCTAGATGTCATAGATTTAATTTGATTTGGAAGAGCATACAACCCACCATTACCTAAATAATTCCATGTTTGAGCTATCATATCAACAAATTGAGGATGGTCTTCCCACATCTACTCATATTTAAAATATGATATTTTTTTAAATTGACTTACCACCATTTTAACTCTTATTGGCCAGTGATCTAAACCAATCCTTGTTAAGGTATTAATTTTAGCACAAGTTCCTTCATCTAGCCAATGATCTGAGAGAATGCATCTGTCTAATTTTTTTGCTATAAGGTTCTGGCCTCTCCTGTTGTTGGTCCAAGTATAGTTGTCTTCTTCAAACTCAACCTCCCATAGATTATTATTTTGAATAAAAGTTGAGAAATATTTCATACTTTGGGTCAATTTTCTAATTCCCCTAAATTTTTCATCCAACTTGGTTATGGAATTAAAATCTCCAATGATCATGAATCGGTTTTCTTGGTCTTTACTTCTCATAAAGGCTTCAATCCCACTCCAAACTTCTAATCTACCTGACTGAGTTGTAGGTCCATAGACATTGATAAGGATGAAACAAATATCTGCAAAGTAGCAAGTGACTAAAGAGGCTATCCAATGCCTAGTTTTATGAATGGTTACACAAGAGGTTCTAGAAGGATTCCAACAAGTTAGAATTCCCCCTACCTCTCCTTCAGAATCCATAGCATCCCATTCACATCTTGCCCATACTACTTTCATAGTTTTTGAAACTTCTTTTGTCATTTTAGTTTCTTGGATACAAAGAATATTAGGCTTATTACTTAAACATAGGTCCCTAATACACCTCTGCTTTGAGGGGGCATTAACACCCCTTATATTCCATGAGATGATAATCATGTCTCATTAGGGGATTTTGGCCTCGCCTGCATATTACCAATATCATTTTATTGTTTGGTAAAGAGAAGTTCAACCAACTTAGTTTGTGTTCCTTTCTCTATGTTTGCTCTTGCTTCCCTGGATCTTGCTTGATAATTTGAGGATTTTCCTCTTTTTGCCTTGCCTATATCAAGAGTAGGTCTTATTATTCTATTCCTCAATATTCTTTCACAATTTTATTTTTCATCATATTTATCCTCTCCTAGCTCTATTACATAAGCTTTTGACCCATCTTGCTCATTTTTCGGTATTTCCTTATTAATGGCAGAGGTATTAACTTCTAAAACTGCATTTTCTTTACCAATTTTTTTCTCCTGAATGGTGCATGGTACTTCAAGAGAGTCTTAAAAATATGATGAGACACATTCCTTAGGTTCATCAAGAATTTTCTTCCTTAAATTAGGATCATATTGAATAGATGATTCCTTGTTAATATGTTGAAAATTTTGTACTGTGTCCTCTAAGTTTTGATCTACTTTTTCTTCATAGGCTAAAGCCTCAAAAGAGTTGGTATTTCTTCCAATATCCTTCCTTATTGGTCTCCACTATTTATTTTCTTTTATTTTTCTAGATCTATTTTTTGGAAGTTGAAAACCATCTTCATCCATAACCATTTGTAAGTTTCTCTTGCGGTTTTCTACATATGATTATGTTGGGCTCTTCTTAGGGCATGATCTCTTAATATGCCCCACCTCATGACATCTTCTACATCTAAAAGATATGTTTTCATAATATATAGTTTGGATCACATCATCCCCAAAGAATGATTGATTCTAGTAAAGCTTTACTTATATCAATCATGACCAATATTCGAGCATAAATAGCCAAGAATCCATCTTTTGTCATATTTGAAATCTCAAGGAATTCTCCTAGAGTGTTGCCTATTGCCTTGAAGGTATTTATTTCTCAAAATTCAATGGGCAACCCAAACATCCTAACCCATATTGGTACTAGGGATAGATTTACATTTTCAAGTGAAAAACCTTCATACTAACGGGTAAGGAAGAGTCATGCTCTTCCTATAAACCAAGGATCCCCTTTTAGGATTTTTTCTATTTCTTTCCTAGAAAAAAAAATGGCTAGTAAGAAACCTTTGGGAAGAAATGATAGAATCACTCCTGGAGACTTCCAACTCCTATCAATCCATTTTCTCAAGGTTGAAGCCCCTAGCCAATACCCATTAAATTTACCAAAAATTGCCCTATCTTGGAGCAATGAGGATCTCTATGAGGTGTGCTCACTAACCTCTACCACTAGAGATGATTCTAAGGATTTAACTATAAATCAATCCATGGAAAGAAAACTAAAACTCAAAATCTATTGAAATTTATCTGAATATCCTATAGCAAATATAATATTTGATAAAAACTTTATAAAATTTTCATGCACAATTTTCTAAGATAAAGAAAGGGTAAAAAAACTTAGCTAAATTTTATTTTTCTAGATAGAATATCTTGCCTCATTGAAGTCCTAGCCCTTCATTGCTCTTCCCATCATTCGAACCATAGCTGACAAATATTTGCAATTTCATCTTTCACGACTTGAAAATCATCACTGCCCTTGTTTTGAATGGTTGACTTTATAGGGTCGTATCTCCCTCACCCATTAAAAATAAGTTAAATTTAATAATTAAAATTAAATTGAGTGCTCAAGAAAAATTAGAACTTATATTTTATGATACCTTATTTAAGAGTCCATGATGAAATTTTAATTAATAATGTGGTATTTTGACAATGGATTATAAATTATGATACAAACATGGATGCAATTCATATATCAAGTTATTCCATTTAGCTCTTTTTTAAAATATTTTTTAATTTGTAATAAGTTATATATGGCTTCTATTAGAGGCCACTCCTATCAAAATATTAAAATAATACATCTACCATTAGATTGATAAGATCATATGTAAGGTATATATATATGAATCATTTTAATCTTACCTTTTTATCAAAGAAATTTTCCATCTTCCTCAGATTGTTACTTTTCCTCTATGGAATCCTTGATATCATTTTTGTAAAGAGATGTAATCTCACTTAGCTAGTTATATTCTAAAATTTGAATTTTACTAAGACAAAGATTAACATTATGATTGGTTAAATTATCTTCCATCCTATTTCCTTATTTGTAGAAATGCTACATTTCTAATATGTTGCATCAATCAATAATTGATCGACTTAAAAATTAATTCTATTGTTGATTTAATCTTCACATCCATTTGTCTTGATATCATTAATCATAATCTATGAATCCTCTCTAATTGAAATTTATCTACATATTGTTTGAACATCAATCTTGATCCTTGTAATAAGTATTATAGCCTTTACATAGTTGTTTATTAAGGTCACATATTATTTTGAGTAGGTGAGGCAAAATTTCCCTTCATTATTATGAAAAGCATCACATCTATCAGATTTCCTAGGATTTTCTTTAGAAGCATCATCAAATTTAACTGTGATAAACCCAACCTTTGGACACTTCTATTTTACCATGGATTGATATTGATCTTTTGTGTTAATTCCATTATCAAAAATTACCCATGTGCGTATATTAAAATCATGTACAAACAAGAGGGTGAAACATCTTTGTCCACACCAAAGACTTCCCATGATGAACATTGTGCATATAAACACTCTGTAAAAGGGAAAACAATACAAATTCAAACTTGAATATTATTTTAAGATTTGGTTTTAAATATTCTATTATTTCTTTCAAGCCACAAATTCTAATAATTCTAATTAATAATTGAATTATCAATCCTTCATAAAATGCTTAATGATTTAGATTTAAAATAACTGATCAAACATTTTATTAACTCTTTCAATGTTGAGGGAGAAACCTAATAGATTTCTTATTTCTTGAAAGACTATCCTAAAAAGGTAAAAACAAAGGGATAATGACAATTGATGTTTTGAGCTCCTTCTTATACAACACAAAAATTCCATGATATCATCTTCTTTTTAAATTATGACTTATAAGAATTTTACTTTTGACTACTAATTAAAGGAATGTTGAGGCCTTGGAAAGGGCCTCAAGTGACCAAGAATTATTTTAAGGGAAAATGTTAAGAGTAGGTAATTTTGATTGCTCTAAAGCTCTATATCCTAAATTGATTAAGTATCTAGTGTCATATTTTGGTAGATTCAAAACTAACTCATATTTCCTAGAAAAAGGGACAAATAAAACTCTTAAAGCATATTTTAGAGATCCCTTTTTTGTTTAGGATACTATTCCTCAACAAAATTTTTAATTGAAATCCAATATATTGAATTATTGCTCACATAATATAAATTTTTACTTTTGAACCTCTACAAGCCAAATAAGCTCGAGCCCATGGTTGTTTTTTGGATAAAAATAAGAGGATAAAATATTAACCAAGAATCAAATAAAAAATTTGTAAAATTTTCTCATCAAATAGAACCTAATAAGTTTGTTGATTAATTATATGCTAATATAAAGCTCATTGATGGCTCTAGAATATAGGTAATCCGACCTTATTGGCTAAGGTTAATAGTGATGAAGTGCCTATAGGTGCTCTTGACATAAGCTATGTGCTATGTAATTCTATGGGTGTTCTATATGTAATCCTACAAGCATTCTGTATATAATCCTATGAGCATCTTCTATGTAAGCCTACAAACATCTTTATATAAATCCTAGAAGTAGTTTTGATGTATTCACATTTATCCATAATGACTAAACCACCTATAAGGTTAACCTTAATTAAGGATTTAATATATTGTAATTTAACCTTCAAGTTAGGTTATATTGGTTTAAGGTTAGCATTTAATTGGGAATTAGGTATCATTATAAATACCCCTAATGATTGAGCCATTGTATCAATTTGTGATATGTGATTGTAGGGGTGCCTACGGACACCTATATTTTCTTCTTGTTGTTTGTTTATCTCTATCATTTTATATTATTTTATGCTCTTTTTATTTCACTCTTCTACTTTTTTTATATATGAATGTGGTAAATGTATGTTTCAATTTATTTTATGTAAAATATTAATATGGTATCGGAACCAATACAAAGCAACTTTGCTCATTCACATAAAAGGGTTACATAGAAAAACTATGGAATATATGAATGGACCATTAGTTTTATTGGATCTGAAATTTCAAGGGGTCCCAATTCTACGCTTTTAAGGATTTTTTCATCTAGGTGCTTCTTTCTAAATTCGAAAGTTTTCGCTCATTCCCTTTATTTTTACAAAATTTAAATTAAAAAATAGAATATTCCATTGAATATTCCTTCTCTTGGTGAGAAAGAGAATGCTACAAAATAACTTCAAGAATTATAGCAATAGTAGTAGCAATCTAATAATGTGCAAATAACATTACCCAAATGATAACTATAATTCATATCCAATTTCCAAAAAATCAAATATGTAATAATCAAATTCTAGGTTCAAATCAATGCAAATCATTAGACATTAAGAGAGGGTGAAATCTCATAGCCACTTAGAGAGGGAAAATTCTAATATGCATAGAAAGTATGACTAAGATTTAAATATGAAACATGATCTCAATTGCCACCTTTTTCAATCATTAACCCTAACCCTAATGCTCAAGAGCTAACTATCTAAAGCTAGAGCCTAAGCTAATAAAAATAAAGACAACCAACGTGGCTATATTGGAGTTGTTACATGGTTCTTTTCCTTAATAGATTTGTCCTAAAAGCTGAAAAAGATAGGAAAATGCTCTCAAGCTCCCTTGTAGCATCTTATTTAGAAGGTCTTTCCACTTGATGAAGAACTCCTAAATTTGTCGATATCAAAGATAATGAATGTTGGACTGCAAAACTACTTTAGGCTAAAAAGTAATTTGAATTTTTTTATTGAGTACTGGAAGCTTCATTTAGGACTACATATTCTATCCAATAACATATTTGAGATAAGATGCATGAAATATAGGATGGATGTGGGAAGATGGTGAAAAATCCAACTGATATACCACTTCAACTATGTGATGAACCACCTTGTAAGACCCATAAAATTTAGGAGCCAACTTTTGACTACACTTGGACTCCAAGGACAATTGATTGTAGGGTTATAGGCAAAAAAAATAGAATATCTTATATGGTAAATTATTATTCATAATGGAGTGAATATTGTTGTTGCTTTATGTGGTTCTAGGTTAAGGTCAAATAATCTTATAGAAATTAAAGCAAAATCCATCATTGTTGTAATCATCTATATAGGTAACTTTGGAGGATCCTAGAACATAGTTTTCATAGATGGAGGATTTTGACCACATAATGCTTCAAATGGGAATATCTTGAGGGATAAATTGTAATATGTATTATGCCACCATTTAGGTAATGAGGGCCAATGAACTTAATGATATTACTTATCTTGAGCAAAAAAACAAAGGTAAGCACCCAAACATTTATTAACAATATTTGTATAACCATATGACTAAGGGTGATAAGAAGAGGATATATTCAACTTGATACCACTAAGACAAAATACTTCTTTTCAAAAATTATTGGTGAATATAGGGTCACGGTCACTCACAATTGTTTTGGGTATACTATGTAATTTAAAAATATAATCAATAAATAACTTGACCACCTTAATTTCTAAATAGGGATGTTGTAATGCATAAAAATGAGCATAGTTGGAAGGGTGTTCTACTACCACAAATATCACCATTTTACCCTCAGATTTAGGAAGGACCTTCATAAAATTCATGGATTTGTACTCCCATTAGTGGTCATGGATAGGCAAGAGTTGCAACAATCTAGAATATTTAATTCTTTTTTCTTTGTTACAATGACACACCTCACACTCAAACATATAGAGTCTTGAAATTTTCTTTTAATCCTTTTCGAGAAGAATATTGCTTCACCTATTGGAATGTTTTCAAGAATCCTAAATGTCCAACCAAAGGAGATGCATTCAATTCTTGAAGAACATTTGACTTAATAGTTGAAAATAGAGGAAGATAAATGTGATCCTTTTTGTGAAGTACTACATCGGTATATGAGAAACAAGAATGCAATGATGATCTTGCCTCCCTTTATTGAATCACTCATACAACCTCTAGGTTAGAAATTAAATATTTCCAAATTTGAAAAAGATACTATGAAAGAGGAATTAAGATGACATTGACAACAACAACATCGTTATATTTGTGAGATAAGGCATTAGCCATCATATTTCCATTTCCTTTCTTTTATTCAATGACAAAGTCATAATCCAAGAGCTTGGTCATCCATTTATTTTGTTCAAGGAATGAGATATGTTACTTTCATAAATGCTTAAGGCTGTTATGGTTGGTCTTGATGATGAAATGATGTCCTAGCAAATAATACTTCCATTTCTTTATGGTATGCAGAATAAATAAAAATTCCTTCTCATAAGTGGACCATTCCATATTCTTGCATGAAATTTGCTTACTTTCAAAGGCTAAATGGTGTCCATATTGCATCAAAACAACTCCAATACCTATGCTAGAAGCATCACACTCAATGATAAAATATTTGTTAAATTCAGGAGTGACCTAAATAGGAGTGGTACACATAGCTTCTTTGAGTTATTAAAAGGCTTGGGAAGTGGCTTTAGACCAAAAAAAGTATCCTTTTTAGTGAGAGTAGTGAGAGGAGTGATAATATTGCCATAGTTGTAAATAATTTTTTTGTAGTTGCCAGTGAGTCCTAAAAATCCATGGAGCTAGTTAAGGGATTTGGGCAAGGGTCAATCTTGCATAGCTTTAATTTTGTTAAGATCTACCCTAACTCCTTGAGTTACAATATGTCCTAAGTATTCTAGCTCCTGGACCCAAAAGGAATATTTGCACCTTTTAATGAAAATTTTTCCCTTTGTAATTGATGAAATTTGTCAACATGAACTAGATGATCCTCCCAGGACTTGGTATAAATTAAAAGGATGAAAGAAAAAATTCATGAGACTTTAAAAGTATAAATATCATTAGTGATACCAAAAGGTATAACTAGGAACTCATAAGGACTCTTATATGTATAAAAATCAATCTTAGGGATATCCTCTTCCCTAACCCTAATTTGATGAAACCTAGAATGCAAGTCTAATTTTGTAAAATATCTAGCACCATGCAATTCATCCAATAAATAATCTATAATAGGGATAGGAAACTTATCTTTAATAGTGATCTTGTTAAGAGGACAAAAATCAAAACATATACACCATCAAGTATCCCTACAATATGCCATTAAAATCAACGAGGAGCATGGACTTATGGTTGGATGGACAATTCCTTGCTCCAATATTTCCTAAACTAGCTTCTTATTTTTTGACTTTTAGGGTTAGGGAGATATGTAAGGACACACAATAGGAGGTTAAATTCATAGAATAATGTGGTTGGTATGATCATATGTGTAGTTATGAGGAAGATCCATGGTATCACTAAAGACCTCCTCATAGTTATCTATAATGTTTTATAAAACTAAAGGAAGATATGGAAGATCTATCTCCAAAGATTGTACCTCCATACAATTGAGTTAGACAAAGAATCCAAAACCACCTTTCTTCAATATATTTTCCACACTATGTGAACTAACCACCTTGGAGGAAGAGGGTTGGATTCCTTGGATACAAATGGCTCTTCCCTTCTTCATCCATTTGACATATAATTTTTGTAGGTTAATAGTAACATCACCAAGATAAGATAGTCATTGTGCTTCCAAGACGACATTTGAACTACCAAGGTTCATGGCAAATATATTGCTCAACCAAGTATAATTTTCCATTTGGATGTTAAATTTAGTCGTTCAACCCACACATTGATCAATACCCCTATTTGTAATCAAGACTTGAAGTTTATCATGATTTAAAGTATTGATATACAAGCCTAAGGATTTCGTTGTCTTACTATCCATAAAGTTGTGTACTACCTGAATCAATTGATACATTGACATGTTGTTTAATAAATCCTTGTATTTATATAGTATAATGAGCTTGGAGCCCCATAAGAGCATGACCAGAGAGATCCATGTATTATCCTCATGTTTTGTCTGTTCTACTTTTGTTGGTTGCTCTTGCTATAATGAATCATCTTTATATACTATTGTCGATTCACCTTCCACTTGAAAGTTATAATGTTCTTCACATGTCTAATCTTGGGATGGTGAGAATGACATATGAAATAAAATAATCCCTTGGAATATCCATTATTGTGGTAAGGATGATGATAGTTGAAGTCATGTTTATGATGGGGACTATAATCTTGGAGCTTTTGTTTGGTTGTCAAAACTATATGTTGAGAATAATCAAGACTATAAGGATTAAACATGTTGAATTTCCACTAAATTTTATTCTTAAGACCATGGTAAAATTCTGAGACCACCATCATTCGATTCAATTAGTGGGTGTAGATGGGAAGACTAGCAAACTTAGAGCAATACTCCACTATTCATAATTGCTTTATTTTAATAAAACATACCACTTACGGCGTGGAAGATCCTTTGTCAAATATTTAGAGAAACCATTCTTTAAAGTCATGCCACAAAAGAAAACCCCCATGTTGGTAAAGCTACCATAAAAACCATTGATGATCTTGGGTTCCCAACTTAGAAGTTGCTAATACAACACAACCTATTTTAGGAACATGGTGCAGGAAGATAAGGCTATCCATATTGGCCAACCACCCTCATGAATCAACACCTTCAAAGTTGGGCATATCAATAGAAGGAACAAGAACTTCATGAGGTTAGTTAAGAAAATTAGAAGCACCTCTTCCCATAAAATCTAGATCAAAAGCAAATCCTAGGTTGTAAGCACCCATAATTGAAGGAGAATTTTAGGTGGCATAAGGAGTTGAGTGACATCTTTAAGAATTTGGAGGACCATGACTAGGTGGCAATTATGGAAGAACATTAGTATTTCATGCTTGATGAATGATAAAAGTTTGTTACCCCATGGTTTGTTATGACCTTTGGACAAGAGGAGGTATAGTAGTAGATATTTATAGGAATATTTGGATATTATCCAAGGACATAGCAATGGAAGTAATCATCTAGTCTTGATTATCCAAGGACTTGACAATGAAAGTAATTGTTTGTTCTTGATTCAAAAGATATGCATGCAAATCAGGGTTAGTAGTATTGGGAAGAGGATTACCAATTAGAGGGGTAGTAGGATGAGTAACTAGGGGAGGGTTATTTGTAGGAGGAGAGGAAGAACTTGAGGTGTTGGGAGGAGGTGAAACCATAAAATTTAAGGAAGAAAGAAAACATTGGTCAAAACTATTGATATTTGGAAAAGTGTTGTGATGCTTACCAATATTTCGAGGTTGACACTTCTTTCTACTCATACACATCCTCTAAATGAATAGCATGTTGCAATTAACTATTGACTTGTGCCCAACCAATAGTGGAAATGGGTTCATTCATACACTAGGGGTAATAGAAAAACCCAAAAACACTTGGAATGCTACTAAAAATGTATTATAAAAAAACCTCTTGTTTTGATAAGCTTGAAGAGATAGATATCTCTCAAGGGTCCTCAAACATTTACCTTTCAACAAAGTGTTGCTGGATATACCCCCTTTTTTGTCCACCTCAAAGATATGATCACAATGGTATAGATATCTCACAAGGGTCTGGCGACACAAAGCTCTTTGGGTTCAAGAAAAGGAAGTAACAACAACAAACTCACAATATTCTAGAAGATAATTGCACTAGAAGATGGACCAAAAAAATTACAAAATAATTATCATAAAATAGGTAGCAATAATGTTTGGGAGAGGTTCTAGAATGGTTTGCATGCCCTTCTACTATAAATTCACACCCCATGGAGAGTTGATACCAAAGCTTTGATACCACTTGTTATAAAACAATTTCAAGAATTATATCAATAGTAGTAGCAATATAATAATGCACAAATAATATTATCCAAATGAAAATAATAATTCAAATCCAATTGACAGAAAATCAAATATAAAATAATAAAATTTTAGATTCAAATCAATGCAAATCATTAGCCACTTAGAGAGGGTAAAGTCTCATAGTCACTTGGAAAGGGTAAAGTCTCATGTGTATAGTAGACGTGACTAAGATTCAAATACAAAAAATGATCTTATCTACCACCTAACTCTTCCTATTTATAGATTAAATCAATCATTAACCCTAATTCTAATGCTTAAGGGTTGAATATCCAAACCTAGGGCCTAAAAAATAAAAGTAAAGATAACTGACATGACTATAGTGGAGCCATTATAGGGAAGTATAATAGGTTTCATGTGCTTTGATGGTTAATATGCATATGATAGTTAATTTGTGGTTAAGGTTGAACTCGACAAACCACAATAGTGTAATAATAAATCAATTACCCTAAATTTGAGAGGTATTGAGTTTGAATTGTAGTAGCATTTAGTTTTATTTTTTAGAGGCATGTGCAATTTGTTCCTTTGACTCATGAATATCAAAGAACATGGGAATTTTTGTTTTCTCCAAACCATCATGGTGCAACAAAGTTGTAATCCTATAAATGCTTGTAGGATAGAGATTGTAAGTTTGACTTGCACTATGCCCTTTTTTATTTTTTTGATCAAAAAAATTAGAATCACATGATTGGTAGAGGCACATGTTCTATCCACCAACAAGGCATGGTACCATGGTAAGACATTCCTTTTAAATCCTAGAGGTAGTGAGCTTGAATCACAACAAAGATTCATTTCTAATGTTTTGAAGTGAGTATGCTTTGATGCCTTTATGCCATGATTATGGGGGTTAGTTATCATGTTTACTTGTAATATGAAGCATAGTGGTAAGGCAAATGGATGTTTGTCAATAGATCCTAAGTTCAAAGTCCAATAGCCATATGCTTTTTTATTTTTTGGTGGAACACAAATGTGTCTAGGTTCAAAGTTGTGTGGTATGTGGAGGGTCATGCATGGGATCTCATTAATAAAGAAAGTGTAAAATTTTACTTGGTTGTATTTATACCCTTGGTGCTATGGTTAGTTGGGAAGGACACAGACCTTTAAAGTTTTAAGGTTCAACTCCTACATCCATTACTTTTGGTTTAAAAACTAATTACATCACCTTGATCAATGTGATCCATGATGATGTCATCTTGATGACATGGTATGTGATGATATCACATCATGTGGCATAGAATATTTTTAAAATTAAATATTGATTGAGGGTGATAATTAATTTGGTATTTATAGTCATTATCCCAATTAGCAACAAATTTAGGGGAAAGGTGGTGTTTAAAAAAATGACTTCATGACACAAAGATTTCATAGATCAATTATAGGTATTTTTTGTTTTCCTTCTAAGCTAGGGGTCATAGGAGTGAACCTCTCATAGTTATCGAGGTGATGTTAGGACCTCAAATCCTAAATTTTTTGTATCCGCTTTATTTTAATTAATTAGTTAGTAATCAATGAACAATTTTTTTAATGTAAAGATGACCCTTGATCATTAGGTTTAGGGTCAGATAACTTATATACCTATTTTGGATTAATCTATTTTTGGCTAATCTTGGAGCATTAGGGTATGTTGAAATATCTTTTTATATTGAATTATAAGAGATATTTAGGTATCCTTAATAATTATATTGTATTGACCTGTGCTCATAAAAGAGGTTGTTCCTTGAAAGTAAACTCTTCTACTCTTAGAAATTTATGTTCCTTCTATAGAATTGTGTTTCCTTGTGATTTCATTTTCATTGTCAATTAATTCATGCAAGTAGTAGCATTATATATGGTATCAAATCTGGATCTAAGGATATTTTTGGTGTGGCAATGAGACTTCTTTTAAATTTTTCCTAGCATCCACAACCACAACACATCCATTGGGTACTTTTTTAAATATTTTTTTTAAATTTGTAACCCTTTTATTTTCATAATTTATTTTGTAGCTATCCTATAATAATCATATTTACCCTTATAATCATTAGGTTATAAACCTTGTGTTAGGGGTTTTAAAATATTATGGGAAGTTGTTATTATTAGCTAAGATAGACTACCCATAAAGCATATAATGAATCCAGGGGTGATCAAACTCTAATACTGATCCCTTAGACAACATTCATATACAACTTCAAGCTATAAAATACTCATAGGTATATAGGGAGAGTCTCTTAGAAATAGGATAAGCTTTTTATCCATAGGAAGATATCCGTCACTTGCATTTTATGGTACAATAGTAAGTGGTTAGCCTTGGGAAGTTGCTTGCTTCATATTTCAAAGATAATAAATGTGGTAGTAGGAATGATGGGACCCTCTATAGTTAGTGCCTTGAAATATCAAAATATACATTTTCTATAAACACGATAGGATACTTATGAGGCTACAAACCAAACAAATCCTAGCCTATCACATGTAAGAAAAAACCCACAATGACTTTTGGACATATTGGGAGAGTGGTTCAAAAGTTGTTAGAATTATATCCTCACTAGAATACATGTTTAAGAATAATAGGGTTTTCATATCTAGGATTGAGAAGAACAAACAACAAAGTTATAAAGGGAAAAAACAAGAAAGTACTTGAGGAGTGTAAGAGAGTGCAAACAAGAATTATAGGAAAAAAGCAATATAGTGGCAAGTAAGATATTCAAGGTTTATTAGGGTTTTTATAAGGGCATAGAGTGAAAGGAGGAAATTATTGGGGCTAATATATAAATCATTAAGAATTTGGTAGTTTTGAGATCTATCCTATTGTGATTGTCTTATTGTAGTGATCATTTTGAATATATGACATCAACTTTTTCTTAGCTACAAGAAAATATTTAAACTTTACTTGGTGCATTAGTATTTGCTTATTCATATTAATAATTTTGGTATATATTACCCATAACATATTTTAAATACTTAAGTTTTCATAATATTGTAGTAGGACGTCGGTGACAGGATATTTCTTTAGAAAAAGTGAATAAAGGGGTGAAAAACATACAAGAATGAAAAATTCAATTTGAAAATTTTAGCTAAGAAACTATGATTAGAGGGATGCAAAAGCTTGATATGATGGATCAATTAAAACACAACATGAAAAACACTCAAATAGCCACTATTTATCTCTACATATTTGTCCAAGAACTATAAGCAATAATGCAATAGGGTGAATTCTAGCACAACCCCACTAAAATTAATATTTTCCAAGTTTTATGGTGAAGATCCTACTAGTTGGATATAATATGTAAAGCAATATTTTAATCTTCGTCAAACCTATGACACTTTGAAAGTACCTATGGACTTTTTCAACCTATAGCATGAAACAATACAATGGTACTAATGGTTTCATAAATCCAAGGGGAGAACATATTTATAGGATGAATTTTGTAAAAAAATATTTGTTTGAATCAATCCTAGCACATATGAGGATTTTATAGGAGCTTTGACTATGGTTAGAAAAATTCACATAGTTTGATACTATCGAAAGGAATTTATAAAATTGGCAATTATGATAGAAACGTTAAGTGATGCATCTTTTACAAGTTACTTTATCAATTAACTAAAGGATAAAATCAAGATGAGGTAAGGATATTTGATTCAAATAATATGATAGAAACCATTCGGTTAGCAAGGTTGGATAAATAAAAGCTAGTAGCATAACACTACATATATAAGTCGACCCAATTCTATTTTTTTTGAAACCTTAAATAAATATCTCTTGGTACAAGAAACAAAACCATCCCCATCAAATGAATAAGTGAGGAAGAGATAAATCTCATTGATATAAGGTCCTCTACTATAATTGTGACAAAAATATAGTCTAGGGTATAAATATGCTAAATAAAAGTTATTTCTACTAGATGTTGAGTCGGTCACTACCCCTCCTGGGCTCAATGCAACCAATGATAACTTAGATGGTGAATAAAAATAGGACATAAATATGGAAGAAGATCTCAAAATTATGATATCCTTGCAGGCCCTAGTAGTATGGCTAGACCTTAGATTATGAGGTCAAAGTGATGTTTCAAGGAAAGGTTCTCTAACCACTCTAATCAACATAGGTAGCACTCATAAATTTGTTGATCCAAAGGTGACAAAAAAATCAAATTACTACTTATACCCTTGCAATGGATATAAGGCCATGATAACCAATGAATGTACTCTTGTAAAAATAAATATTACAATATCAATATTATTATGGGATACTATAATCTAAAAATAAATATGTTTGTGTTTCCATTTGGAGGATGTGATATAGTTTTAGGAGCTTAGTGGTTATGCATATTGGACCCTATCTTGTGGGAATTTTAAAAAATATGGATGCAATTAATTATAGAGGATCAATAATGCACTCTCAAGGAACTAATGGTTGGACCAAGAGTAATCAATTCTCATTGAATAGAAATTTTACTTAAAAAGGAAACTCTTAGAGTCATGGCTTAACTTTTCATAGTGTAGTCCATAGAAGTTGATAAAACCAACAATCCCTAGAATTACAAGTACTCCTTAATAAGTATATGCAAGTATTTGAGGAACCTCATTGACTTCCTCCACAACATGTACATGATCATGCCATCCCAATAGTCCTAATAAATTTACTTCCCAACATATGCTCTTATAGATATCCCTTTGTGCAAAAGTTAGAAATTTAAAAGTTGGTCTATGAATTGTTGAAAGTAAGGGTAATTCGACTAAGCATGGATCCTTATTCATCATCCATACTTTTGGTATGAAACATAGATGGTTCATAGAGACTTTACATGGATTTTTTAGCATTAAAAAAAATCACCACTAGAGACAAGTTTCCAATTCCAGTCATAAACGAGCTCTTGGACAAGCTACATGGTGTCTATTTCTTCTCCAAACTGAATTTAAGATTAGGTTACCATAAAATACACATCCAATATGAGGATGTTCCTAAGATGATATTCAATGATGGACATTATGAATATGTATTCATGCCTTTTGTCTTAACAAATGCTCCATCTACATTTTAAAGTCTGATGAATCAAGTTTTCTAGCCTTTCCTATGAAAATTCATCTGTGTTATTTCATGTAATTCTTATTATAGAAATACTTGGGAAGAATATTTGACTCACTTTGATTAGGTAAAAGCTACTTTTGGAAAATCATCTATATGCTAAGCATTCTAAGTGCTCTTTAATTGAAAAGGATATTGAATATCTGGGGCATATCATATTAGAAGAAGGGGTTATAGTAGACCCTAAAATAATTGAGGATATGTAAAATTTACCTAAATTCAAGACCCTTAAAAGCCTACACTAATTTTTGAATCTCATCAAATCCTATCATAATTTTATTAGATATTATGGGAATATTGGATCCCCTCTTATAGCAATGTTAAAAATGATTCATTTAGGTGGATTGAGGTAGTAGAATGTACTTTCAAATTTCTCAAATAGGTTATGTGCATCACTCTTCTACTTTTTTATTGGAATTTTACCAACCCTTTACTCTTGAATATGATACATCAAGGTATGGAATTGGAATAATACTCATGCAACAAGGAATACTATTAGCTTTTACTAGTAAAGCCTTCATAATAAAGCATTTAGAAAAGTCAATTTATGAGAAGGAAATAATGGCTATGTTGCATGTAGTAACACATTTATGACCATAACTTATGGGCATATATTTTTACATAAAAAATGACCATCATAGGCTCAAAATATTTTGGATCAATAAGTCTCTTCTCCTGAACAACAAAGGTGTATGGTTAAACTATTGGACTATACTTATGGGATCCTCTACAAAAGGGGAAAGACGATGTTGTAGTTGATACCTTATCATGCAATTTTGGTGATCAAGCTATATTGTGTGCACTATTTATACCGAATCTAAAGTGGTTGCATGATGCCAAATAGGAGAGGAAAAGAGATCCAAACATACAACAATAAATTTAAAAGTTATCCACTATCTCTGATGTAGACTCAACATATTCTTGGGTTGGCTAATAATTGTGCTACAAGGGATGCATTGTCCTTACTACACATTCTATTATGCATGACAAGTTATTATAGGATTTATGTATATCACCTTTAGTTGGATATTATGGGTTCTTGAAATCTTATTAGTGCATAAAAGGAACTTTTTCTAGGAGGGGATGCAATGAGACATTAAATAATTTATTTAGTAATATGATATTTTCTACATCACAAAAGAGAGATAGTTTTAGTTCTAGGTACACTCAAACCATTATCAATTCCAACAAAAATATGGATTAATATTTACTTGGATTTTATTATGGCATTACCTAGGTTAGTAGGCAAGTCAATTTATTTGGTTATGGATTATCTCTCAAAGTATGCATATTTTTCCTCTTAAACATACCCACACAACATCCACCATTGTACAAATATTCATTGAACATATTTTTTAACTCCATGGTAGGCCATCATCTATAGACTATGACTATGACCCGATATTCATCAGTAATTTTTGGAATAGACTCTTCAAGATACATGAAACCCAACTAAAGAGAAGCTCTACATACCACCCATGAATAAATGGATAAACTAAAAGTATCAAAAAGCACTTAGAGGCTTATTTTGCTTTAATTTAAAACATCAAATGCATCACTCCAAATGGATACCATTAGTGAAATGATGGTAGAATTTATCATATAAGAAGTTGCATATGAAAAACCACCACCAAATTTCATCTCACATATTCTAGGTAGTTTCTTTGTATAGGCCATTAATTCTACTCTTAGAAATTGGAGGCCTTGCTTTGACCTCTCAAGGAAAATATAGCAATGGCCTAGAATAGGATGAAATAATAGATAGATCAACATAGATCCAAGTGATATTTTTCTAAATGAGATTTAGTCTTTCTCAAACAACCATACATATAGACATCCTCAAGGATCAAAGGTAATCATAAACTTGCACCAAAGTTTTATGGGCCCTATTTAGTATTACAATATATTGACACAATTGAATATAGGTTAGAATTACTACCATCTTCCAAGATACACCCTATCTTACATGCATCTTGCTTGAAGAAGTACTTGGTATAACATATTTGGGTTCAACCAATACTACCTAAACTAGATGATGAAGGCTCAAACATTCTCAAATTAGAGGCTATTTTAGATTGTCAATCACAAAAATTGCACAACTGAACCATTATAGATCTCTTGCTAAAATGACACAAATTACACCCTAAAGATGCCATGAGAAAACCACTACATCAAATTCAATAATAGTTTCCTCAATTTAGATTTTATGGAAAATATTATTTTTATAGGGTAGGTAGTGTCAGGATCTCATTTCTTAACCCATTTTTATTTATTTTATCATAATAGTTTAGTTAGTAATTAGTGGGGATCTATTTTTAATATAAAGGTGAACCTTGATCATTAGGGTTGGGGTTAGATAGATCAAATAGATATTTTGGTTCAATATATTTTTGGCTAATCCTAGAGCATTAGGATAAGTTGTTATCTAGATATATTGGATTGCAAAAGAGGTTAATGTCATGACTCCAATATAAACACATTAGATTTATTTATTTTTATTAGCTTAGGTCCTAGGTATGAATAGTCAACCCTTGAACATTAGGGTTAGGGTTAATATTAATTTAGTATATAAATAGGAAGACTTAGATTATAGTTGAAATCATATTTCATATTCAAATCTTAGTCATATC
The DNA here is from genome assembly GCA_028583015.1 of Wollemia nobilis. Taxonomy (NCBI): domain Eukaryota; kingdom Viridiplantae; phylum Streptophyta; class Pinopsida; order Araucariales; family Araucariaceae; genus Wollemia; species Wollemia nobilis. The sequence goes on from JAQPPZ010001925.1 coordinate 11,984,056, forward strand.
TATTGCGCATATGAGACTTCACCCTATCCAAGCGGCTAAGAGACTTTCCCTCTCTAAGTTGCTAAGGATTTTGTATTTATTTGAATTTAGAATTTTATTGCTTGCACATTTGATTATTTGGCATTAGATTAATATTTATTGTTATCAGTGAATGTTGGTTATTGTACATTATTGAATTTCTACTACCATTACTATATTTCTTGAAGTTTTTTATTTAAAAGTGGTATCAAATAATTGATCTTGGATCCCTATTGCAATGAAAATTTATAGTAGAAGGGTGCATGAACCATTCTAGAACATCTAATGATCAATTTTGCTTCATGTTTTTTGGTAATTTTTTTGTCAATATCTTTTTGTCTCATTTTTTTTTATAAGTAACATATTATATACAAAGAGGGGTTTTTTAAAGGGACCCAAAACCTTATTACATTAAATGTCGTAGCACTGTCATGCCAGGAAATGCTAGAAAACTAAACCAGAACTGAATACCCAGACAAAAATAGGGATCCGGGATCCCAGACAGTCCCTTACAATAAACTATCCCAGGGACAGGGCAGAACGCCACAGAGAACCACCTGCAAAAACCCAATCCTGCACACAATCTGCAAAAAATAGATGCAAACCCCATCACCGAGCCCACACTATCAGAGCCCGCCACAAAATTAGAACAACAAAAACCCTAGGATGGGGGACACCACAGAAAAGGGGATGGCATTGCTACTTCCTGTCTCCATCAGACCCAGATCCCAGTCTGCGGCGGAGCTCCTTGAACACGTGCACAGAGGATGAAGCAGCATTGGCTGTGGAGGTCATGGAATTAATCGCCATGTCTAGGAGGAGCTTGACAAGGAAGGCCTCCAGCTCACCCTCAGAGTCAGAGATGATCTCAAGGGTTCCCTTCCTTTCCAACTTTGGTCTCTTGAGCCTCCCTGAAGATCTCTACCGCTGGGAGCGCTAGGACCACCAGGGATGGGCCCGCCTGGGGCACTGGGACCGCTAGGGGACTTATCCGACACCCATCACTTCCTGGTGGGGTTGCGCTTCTTGGGGGAGGTGTTTTATTGGGAACACTAGGGCTGCCCTCCCTTTCTTTGGGTTCAGTGTTGGAGGAGGCCGGGGAATCGGGAGGGGGATTTGTTGAGGTGGGGGGAATGTCCTGGATAGGAGGTTGGTTGGCCAGCGCATGGTGGTAGAGGACAACCATGAGGTCCTGATGGATGGGCTTGAGGTGGGATTTCTGGGCCTTCTCAACTGCTAAGGTGAGCGAGTACAACAAATACCTAGGGGTGCACAGCTGGGTGGCATCACGGAGGTGATTGACAAAGCTAAGGTGAAAGCTGCAGAGCTTTTTATCCGGGTCATCACAGGTTATGAACTGCATAATTGGAACTATGGCCTCATTGAAGGGTTTGGGCAATTGATACCTGAAGAGGGCCACCTTGTCCCAGCCATAAGCTTTGCCCTGGTCAGGAAAGTGCGCGAGTTCCTCCTCCCAATTGTGCCTGTCACATCGGATGTACTTCCCTTTGTCCTCATGGTAAAGCCCTGTAACCTCGAACATAAGCTCCTTAGTGACACGAAAGTGGATGCCCTTGACCACCACCTCATCGTTGTTCCAGGTGTCAAGAAAGCTCTGGGTGATTTCATCATCGAGGCCCACGAATTTGTGAAGGAAGGGGGTGAGGGATTTGGCCTCCATGAACACCTGAGTAGATTCGCTCAGAGTCAGGGTGGTAGGCTCAACGTAAATAGAATTCATGGTGGGGGAAAGGGTGGACAATGCCTGAATGCAGCTGGGGGCACAAGTGTAGAGTGGTGGCCACACTCTTAGAAGACAGCCATGGAGGGGATGGAGGTGGGGAAATGAGCCGAGCGCACTCTGAATAGAAGATATAGGCTTGAGGGAAGTCGAAGGGGCACAAAACTACCGCATGCATTGGGACTCTATGACGTGGGAGGTGGAAGACACGCTCGAAAGGTGGTGGTGAAGGGGAGAAGGGTGATGGGCATAGGAATTAATGAGAAAATGGTAGTGGACAATGAGCCCCTCGGGACATGAATGATGAGGTGGCGCTCTGAGCGGGGGCCAGGTAGACGATGGACATGGGGTAGCTACCTTGTCATGATGATGGAGGGATAAGGTGAGGATGCCATGATGGGTGAACTGAGTTGGCATGGGGGAAAAATTGGGAAAAGTGTCGAGGCCCACGTGGGTAAAGTGGGACCTACTCGAACCTGATCGGGCGCTGAGGTGGCCGCTGCAGATAGGCCTATCAAAAATGATAACATTGGGAAGCTCCGAGCTGAGGTCAATGGCCCACGTGGATTCAGAGTGGGGCCTGGGGTGCCAGGTCAATAGGGCCTTGAGAGTGTCACCTCTAAACTTCTATGCGGGCATCGTGACCAGGGGATTGATCTTGGGAAGCTACGACTAACAGATCATCGAGAAAGTCATCCCTCCAGATTCGAAGGCCTATCAACGAGGCCACTGAGTTGGCCATGAAGTCCACCAACTTGTTACCTTCCCTGTAGACGTGGTAGATGGCTGTCTGAGGGAATCCCTGAAGGATGATTCGAGCCTCTTGAATGATGTTGGATATTCTCCATGATAGTTCCCCATGCTTTATCATGAAGTTGATGATGTTTAAGGAGTCTCCCTCGATGATCACCTTTCTGGGGTCTTCCTAGAGGACGGTCAGCCCATGGAGGAGCACCGATGCTTCAACGAAGTTGTTAGTTTGGAAGCCAAGGAATTCCATGTAGGCGAGAATCAGATTCCCCCTATGGTCATGAATAACCCCGCCAACACCTGAGGGACCGGGATTGCCTTTGGAAGCTCCATCAAAGTTTAGCTTGACCCACCCGGGAGGGGGGCCATCCACCTGATTGAGGCTCTAGGGGAGGGGGAAGGGTGGGGGTCAGGGGGAAGCGCCTGGACTCCAAGGGAGCCGAGGAGGGTAAGCTCACTCGACTTCGGGGGAGAGCAGTTACGGGGAGAGGATGCGGGAGTTCTCTTACGCGTAGGCGAGCGCTTTGACTGCCACTGCCAGGGGGTACCTGGCCGGGGAAGAGAAGGCTTTGCTATTGCGCTCAAGCCAGAGCTGCCAGAGCAGGTGAGGCATGCAGAAACCCCAGAGGGAGCGGAGGGTGGGGTGGGAAAAGGGATTGGGCCACTGGATGAAGAGGTCGGGGATGGATCTGGGAGGGGCCCACTAGATGGAGAAGTGGTGGAGGAGGTGGCCTAGAGCCATAGAGGAGAAAGGATAGCTTAGGAAGAGGTGATTGGTCACTTCCCAGTTGGAGCAGCAAAGGTAGCACCGGTTTGGGATCGAGAATCCTCTCTTGGCCAAATTTTCAATAGTGAGGATCTTGTTCTGGATGGCAGTCCAAGCGAAGAAACTGATCTTGGGGATTAAATTTTTGGCCCACACTTGCTTGACTAGGAAGTGGGCCTCTTGGGGATCCCTTTGGAGGGCATAGGTGGATTTGACCGAGAAGGATCCACTACTAGTGTCGTGCCAGACACACCTGTCCTCTCCCCCTCCTGAAGGGATGATAGTTGTGCCGAGAAGGGCTGAGAGGTTGGCTGCCTAGAGGGGGAACCGGGCATCTTCGATGGGGCCCTAGCCTGGCCTGCCCTGGGCCCTGATCATATAGTCGGCCACCTTGGATCCTTTGGAGGCCTCCAACTGGGGTTTGAGGGCCAGGAGGTCTCTGTCTTCTCTCAGGGCCTCATCCCGGATCCACTTGTCATCCCAAAAATCAATCCTGGTCCCATCGCCTAGGATCCACCTGGCCCCTTTTTGGATGAGGTATTTCATTTGGGTCAAGGACTTCCAAAAGGTAGACCCATCATGGGACTGATGGTCACTGAGGAAGGGGTGTTGCTGGAGGTATTTTCTTCTTACAATGCTGACCCACTCAGCCGGGAAGTTGGTGAACACTTTCCAGGTATGCTTGGCCAGGAGGGTCGTGTTCATCAGGGATACCCTCCGAAGGCCGATCCCACCTTCATTCTTGGGCCGATAGACAAGGGGCCACAAGACCAGGGGGATCCTTTTCTTCTCTTCACTCCCAGACCACAAAAAATGCTTCTGGATCTGCTCGATGCGGGCACTGATCGAAGCTGGGATTCTAAAAATAGACATGAAATACACCGGGATGCTTTGGAGGCAAGTGGACGTGAGGGTGGCCTTGCCCGCTTGGGAGAGGAGGTGCCCTTTCCAAGAGGCTAACTTCTTCTGAATTCGCTCAACCAGGTTGCTCCACAGGGCCTTGGAAGGGAAGCCCACGAACAGGGGAAGCCCAAGATAGGTGGTGGGGAGGGTGTCCGGGGTGCAGCCCAGAATCTGGGCTATCTTAGCCTGCCTCGCCAGGGGAGTGTGGATGAAGTAAATTTTGCTTTTTAGGAGGTTTATCTTCTACCCAACCACATTCTCATACAGGTTGAGAATCTTCTTGATGACTTTGGCTTGAGCCATCGAGGCGGTGGTGGCTAAGATAGTGTCATCCACAAACTACTGATGGGACACCGGGCCCAAGCCTAAAGCTGGTCTAATCCCTGAGATGAGCCCATTTTTGGTTGCACTTGAAATGGTGCACCCCAAGGCTTCGGCCAGGATGATGAACAGGATCGGGGATAGAGGGTCGCCCTACCGCAGTCCTCTAGCACTAGGGAAGAAACCAGTCGGGGAACCATTGACCAGGATAGAGAACCATGGGGACGACATGCAACGCTTGATGAGATCGACCCAGGAGGGGTGGAAACCAAATTTGAGGAGGACGTTGGTGAGGAACTCCCAGCTGACCCTATCGAAGGCTTTGTTCATGTCCAGCTTGAGAAGGAACGCTGGTTTCTTGGCAAGGGATGCAGAGTGCAAGACCTCATGGATGATGACGATCCCATCTGTGATGACTCTCCCTTTGACAGAGCTCCCCTGGTAGGGGTCAATGATTAGGGGGAGGATGTCCTTGAGTCTAGTCGCAAGGGCCTTGGTGAGAATTTTGTAAAGGACATTGCACAGGCTGATGGGGCGGAAGTCGGATAGGGATTTGGCCACCTGGGTTTTGGGGATCAGGGCGATGAATGTGGTATTGATACCTCTAGGGATAGAGTCAGCAAACTGGAGGTCTCTGATAGCAGTGCACACTTCTTGGCCCACCAGATCCTAGAAATCTTGGAAGAAGCGGGGAGGGAAGCCATCCGGGCCTGAGGCAGCATCTGCTTTCATGGAGAACAGAGCTGCTCTAATTTCCCCATCAGTAAGAGGGTTGAGGAGCACCTCATTGGTTTCTAGGGAGATGGTGGGGGGAATGTGCTCGAGGAGAGTCTCGGCCGCTTGGGGGGATGGATGGGATGCAGTGCCAAGAAGATCCTGGTAGAAGCTGGTGGCCTCTGATCTGATTTCTTCCTCATCCCTCGTAGACCTGCCATCGCTACAAATGAGCTCTGGGATTCTGTTGGTGCTTCTATTTTTGAGAGTGGAAGTGTGAAAAAATTTGGTGTTGGCATCACCATATTTGAGCCAAAGGGCCCTCGACTTCTACCTCCAAAAGGTCTCCTCCCTTGCTAGTACATTGTGGTATTCAGCTAGGACTCTGCGTTCCTCCTCCCTGGACCCTGGATCCTGACAGTCTTCCTGGAATCTGCGCTCTAGGTCTTCCAATTTTTTCTTCAGAATCTCCTTACTCTCGAAGATATTTTTGAACACCTCTCTGTTCCAGACCTTAAGGTTATCCTTGAGGGACCTTAGTTTCTGATAGACTTGCCCAGTGGGGGGTCCCTTGGTGGGTTGGTTCCACCATCTGCCCACCTGCTCCTTGAAGTCGGGATGGTGGAACCACATGGACTGGAACCGGAAGGGACGTTTGTGAGGAGGGCGCCTGCCGACTTCAAAGAGGAGGGGGCTGTGATCCGATCCTATTTTGGGAAGGGCCAGGAGGGTTGAGTCTGCAAATAGGGGGATGGCTTCCCTGGATAGGAACACTCTGTCTAGCCTGACTTGGATGAGGTTGGCCCCTGCTCTTCTGTTACTCTAGGTGAATTTGGCTCCCTTCAGATGGACATCCATGAGCTCATTGGCATCGGTGAAAGCCCCAAAATTGACCATGCTTCTGGTGTTCAAGGTGGTTCCCCCACACTTGTCTGAGGGGAAGAGGGGGCTATTGAAGTCACCTACCAGGATCCAAGGAAGGGGTGTGAACGCTTCCCACATGAGGCTGATTTCATCCCATAGGGAGGCCCTTTCAATCGGGCTGTTGGGGGCATAGATGTTGGAAAGGATCCAGGTCTTCCCGATCACCAGGCAGTGGAACATGATGTTGATGATTCTGGGAGAGGACGAGATCAGTCTCCCTTCGATAGTGCTCGGGTCCCATAGGCACATCAGACCCCCGATGGAGCCTAGGGTCGGGGTGAAGAGGGAGTCACCATTGTTCCAGATTGCCTTGGCTACTTTGGGAGAGGACATCTCATCGAGCTTGGTTTCTTGGAGAATAAGGATAGTCGGTTTGTGATCCCTATGGAGCTGGGCTAGGGTGTGCCTCTTGGGGGCTCCATTGAGCCCTCTTACGTTCCAGGTGATGATCTTCATCTGACACCCTTGGGGGGTCTTTTGCCTCCCTTCCCCTGCTGGGTGGGAGGTTTGGATCTCAGGGGTTCTTCTTTTAGGAGGTTAAGGGAATCAGACAGGAGAGTCGACTAGAGGCCATTGGCAATGTCATCCTCCGCTTGTTTGCTTCTCTGTTCGCCTAGCGTGGGCCGCCCTCTTTTCTTCTTACTATCGAAGTCCATTGCAAATTTTTTGTTGCGAGTCCATTTGGGACTGAGCCCTTCTAGGGCCGACTGGGAGAAGGTCGGACTACCTTCATCATCATCCTCGGACATCTCTGAGCTGACTTCTAAAAAATCCTGAGAAGGGAGGGGAATGGTCAGGGGGATGGGGGAATGGGGGCACCGGAGGAGGAGGGAGGGGGCTCGAGGGGAGGGGGAGATGAGGGATGCTCTGGGAGGATTTCTAGGGTCAGCTTTGGGTCACCCATGTCCAGGGGATGGGGAGGAAAAGAGTCATCCGAGGAACCCATCGGGGAAGAGGGGGTATCGACTAGCCCTTCGGACTGATGGGGAGGTTCCTCGGGACACCTCAGGTCTGCTATTGAAACTTTAGGGTTGGGGTCAGGGTGGGTGCATACCTGGTTGTGATCATCTATCGGGATGGGGTCCACCTTCTATTTCCCTTTATCAGTAGGTTCAGGCACCTTCCCATGCCACGCCTGGGCTGGAGGTCTACGCCCACTTTGAGGGGGGCCACGGGGGGAAACCTATCATAGGACGGAGCCTTCAAAGGGGGATCCTTAGGTGCTGATGCTTCTGGCTGCTTAGTGAGGGGGCACTGATTGAGAAGATGCCCTTGCATGTTGCAATGGGTGCAAAAGGTTGGCTTATTTTTGTATTCTAGGATTTGGCGCCAATGGTAGGATCCAGAAGAAAGAGTGACTGAGGAAGGAAGCTCAGATTCGAGGTTCACGTTGACACAAATCCTGGCATGGACCATTCGGGATCCAGCTTTGGTGGCAGAGTCGAAAGCCATGAGCTCCCCTATGGCCTACGCGATGAGTCTGAGCACATCCTCTTTCTAGAGGTGGAAGGGGAGATCTGGCAGTCTGACCCAGATCGGGGCATAGTTTATGCTCTGGGTGTTGGGGTTGAAATCAGTGGCCCAACATCTGAGGAAGAGGCTCCTGCACCCCAGAAACTAGGGCCCACCCATGAGAATCCTGTTGGTGTCTTCCCTGTTGTTGAGCTTGATGAGGAAAAACCCCTTCGACAGGGCAATGATCTGCATGTTCCCTATGGTTTTCCATTTGGTGAAAGCCCAGTGGTGGATGGTTTCCATGTCTGGCCGGCCCTCGATGAATTTCTCGACCAGGGAGAAGGAGGCCCCTGACACAAAGGATGAGAAAATATCATCCTTGATGGAAATATGCATCCCTTCCAGGGATAACCCCGAGGACGGGGGCGGGGATGACTGGTCTCTCCCACCAAGATCTGAACGAACGAGGGTTTGTTGGACCCCCCAGGGACGAATCCTCGACAACTTTGTCAGGTGGTTCTTTGTCTGGAGAATCAGAATGCTCATTTCCAGAGGGGCCCCCAGGTGCGCCCTTGCTGCCTACCTCAGGGCCCGGGCCCCTAGATGCCTGTCGGGATCCGGTGCCATGGATCCCGAAACCCCCATTGATGGTTTCCTGTCCCGATCCCACTCCTGGTCCCACCTCTGCTCTTGATCCCGCTCCTGCTCCCACCATCCCTTTCGTAGAAGAGGCTTCTTTTGTCTCATTTTTCAATGCATTTTTCTTCTATAATATTGTGAGTTTGTTATTGTTACTTCCTTTTCCTAAACTTGATTAAAAAAAGAAAAAGAAAAAAAAAAGAGTATCGGGTGTGGCCGGACCCTTGTGGGAGACCTATCCCATTGCGATCGTCTCTCCAAGCTACTCAAAACAAGGGGTATTTCCAGCAACACTTTTTGGGAATTGAGTGTGCTAGGACCCTTGTGGGAGACCTATCTCTTTGTGATCATCTCTTCAAGCTGATCAAAGTAAGGGGTATTTCTCACAATACTTTTTTAGTAGTGCTCCAAAGGATTTTTTGGGTTTTGCATTTACCCCTAGTGTATGAACGAACTTGTTGCTCCTACTAGTTGGTTGTGAATCAATGATCGATTGTAGCGCATTGGTCATTCAGAGGATGTGTGTATGAGCAGAAAGAAGTGCCAACCTAGAAATCCTGGTAAGCATCACAACACTCCTCCAAATATCAATAGTTTTGACCAACATGTTCTTTCTTCCTTAAATACCATGGCTTTACCTCCTCCCAACACCACTCCTCCTTCCTCTCCTCCTAATAACCCTCCCCCTATCACTCCTCTCATTACCCCTCCAATTGGTAATCCTATTCCTAATACTATTGATTCTGGTCTATGTACCTATCTTGAGAAACAAGAAAGGGTGGTTAATTCCATTGTGAAGGCCTTAGCTGACATCCAAAGCTTCCTAAAAATGTCCTCTACTATGCATCCCCTTGTCCACGAGTCTCAACAAGTCACTAGGTAGTAGCCACCAAGCATTCAACAGGCACCAAATCCAAGGGACACAAGCATTCTTCAATAACCACCATCTAGTCATAGTCCTCCAGTTTCCTATGGCAGTCACTTAACTCCCTATGCTACTAGAGGTACTCTTCTAGGTATGGGTGGTTACATCTTAGGCTTTGCTTCTAATCTAGATTCCTCTATAGGAGGTGCTTCTAATTTCCTTCACTAGCCTCATGATGTTCCTATTCCATGCATCAACATCCCCACCTTTGAGGGTGTCGATCCACATGGGTGGTTAGCCAAGATGGATAGCATCATCCATCTACACCATGTTCCTAAAGAAGGTCGTGTCACATTAGTTGCTACTAAGTTGGGAACCCATGCTCATCAATGGTTGTTATGGGAGCTTTGCCAACTAGGGACTCCTCTTTTATGGCTTGATTTCAAAGCATGATTCCTTTGAAGATTTGACAAAGGATCTTCCACATCGTATGTGGTCCATTTGATGCAAACAAAGCAAACAGGAATGGTTGAGGAGTATTGCATAGAGTTCACAAGTCTTCTCACCTACACCTACCAATTGGATCCAATAGTGGTGGTCTCAACCTTTTGCCATGGTCTTAAGGATAAAATTCGATAGGAAGTCGACATGCTCGATCCCTATACCCTCGAGGATGCTCAATGTATAGCTTTGGTAACAGAACAGAAGCTCCAAGAGCCTAGTCCCCAACCTAGATATGACTTCAACACTCGACGTCCTTACTTCAATAACCATAATAATGAGCACTCATAGGGATTCTTCTATTTCAAATGTCATTCTCACCATCCCCAAGATCAAGCCTATGAAGAACATCATAACTTTCAAGTGGAAGGTGAAGAAGCAACAGTATTAGAAGATGAAGATTCATTGCAATAAGAGCAACCAATTGAAGTAGATGAGGTTGAACATGAGGATGATACCATGGCTCTCTTTACTTATGCCCTTATAGGGCTCCAAGCTCACCATACCATCAAGGTCCAAGGATTCATCAAACGACAACGCATCAATGTGTTGATTGATTCAGGTAGCACACATAACTTTATTGATAGTAAGACAACAAAGTCTTTGGGCTTGTATATCAATTCTTCAAATCAAGATAAATTTCAAGTATTAATTGCAAATGGGGGTACCACTTAGTGTGTGGGTTGAATGACTAAGGTTAACATCCAAATGGGGGATTATACTTGGTTGGGCAATCTCTTTGCCATGAATCTAGGTAGTGTAGATGTCATCTTGGGAGCACAATGGCTATCTCAGCTTGGTGATGTTACTATTAATCTACAAAGATTATATGTCAAGTGGATGGAGAATGGAAGGGTCATTTGTCTCCAAGGAATCCAACCTCCTCCCTCCAAGGTGGTTAGTTCCCATAGCATGGAAAAGATATTGAAGAAAGGTGGTCGTGGATTCTTTGCCCAAGTCAATTGCATGGAAGTTCAGTCTTTGGAGTCGCTTCTTCTAGCTCTTCCTTTAGACTTGCAGAACATTGTGGATCGCTATGAGGAGGTCTTTGGTGAGCCCATGGGTCTTCCTCCTAAGTGCACACATGATCATGCCATCCACCTTGTTCTAGGAAGTCAACCTCCTAATGTGCATCCTTACCACTATCCCTAACCCCAAAAGTCTAAAATTGAGAAGTTAGTTCAAGAAATGTTGGAGCAAGGAATCATTCATCCAAGCATCAATCCTTATTCCTCTCTAGTGGTTATGGTATAATGCAAGGACAATTCTTGGTGCATGTGTCCTGATTTTTGACCTCTCAACAAGATCACCATCAAAGATAAGTTTCCTATCCCTATTATAGATGATTTGTTGGATGAATTGCATGGTGCTAAATACTTTACAAAACTAGACTTGCATTCTAGGTTCCATCAAATTAGGGTTAGAGAAGAGGATATCCCTAAGACTACTTTTTGCACACATGAGGGTCATTATGAGTTCCTAGTCATGCCTTTTGGTCTCACTAATGCTCCTTCCACTTTCCAAAGTCTCATGAATTCTATCTTTCATCCTTTTCTTTACAAGTTTGTCCTAGTTTTCTTTGATGATATCTTAATTTATAGCAAGTCTTAGGAAGATCATCTAGTTCATGTGGACAAAGTTCTTCACCTATTACAAAAGGAAAAACTCTTTGTCAAAAGGTCCAAATGTTCCTTTGGGGTCCATGAGGTAGAATACTTGGGACATATAGTATCTTAGGAAGGAGTCAAGGTAGATCCTAACAAGATCAAAGCCATGCAAGACTAGCCCTTGCCCAAATCCCTTAAACAACTCCATGGATTTTTAGGTCTCACAAGCTACTACAAGAAATTTGTCCACAACTATGGCAAGATTGTTGCTCCTCTCATTACTCTCACTAAGAAGGATGCCTTTGTTTGGTCTAAAGTAGCTTCCCAAGCCTTCCATGCCCTAAAGGAGGCTATGTGTACCACCCCTATTTTGGCCACCCCTAATTTTAGCAAACCCTTTGTCATTGAGTGTGATGCTTCAAGCATAGGTATTGGAGTTATTTTGATGTAGGATGGACACCCATTGGCCTTTGAAAGTAAGCAACTCTCTAGCAAGAATCTAGGATGATCCACTTATGAGAAGGAAATATTAGTTATTCTGCATGTCATAGAGAAATGATGGCCTTATTTGTTGGGGCATCGCTTCATCATCAAGACCGACCATAGCAGCCTTAAGCATTTCTTAGAACAATGTCTCTCTTGTCCTAAACAGAATAAATGGTTGACCAAGCTCTTGGGGTATGATTTTGTCATTGAATACAAGAAAGGAAAGGAGAATGTGGTGGTTGATGCTTTATCTCGCAAACATGAGGATATTGTTGTTGTTAGTGCCATCTCTAGTCCTCTTCCACAATGGCTTTCTCAACTTCAGGAGGACTGGCTTTCTGACCCAGAGACTGCTTGGATCATTCAGGAAGTGGAGGTCATCATTGCCTTCTTGTTTCTCATATGTTGATGGGGTTCTCCACAAGAAGGATCACATTTATCTTCCTCAATCCTCGACTATTAAGACTAGTGTCCTCCAAGAATTGCATGCATCTCCTTTGGTAGGACATTCTAGATTCTTGAAAACATATCAATGGGTGAAGCAATACTTTTCTTGGAAAGGATTAAAAGTAGATGTCAAGACCTTTGTGGTCGAATGTGAGGTATGTCAGCGTAACAAGGGGGAAACTGTTAAATCTCCTAGATTGTTGCAACCCTTGCCTATCCTTGACCACCAATGGGAGCACATATCCATGGATTTCATTGAGGGCCTTCCCAAATCTAAGGGCAAAATGATGATCTTTGTGGTAGTGGATTGCCTTTCCAAGTATGCTCATTTTTATGCATTATAGCATCCCTATTCAGCAAGTAAGGTGGCCAAGGTATTCCTTAATTCTATTTTTAAATTGCATGGTATGCCCAAGTCCATTGTCAATGATCATGACCCTATCTTCACCAATAATTTTTGGAAGGAATTGTTTCATCTTAGTGGTACTAAGTTGAATATGTCCTCTTCTTATCACCCTCAATCAGATGGCTAGATAAAGATTGTAAATAAATGTTTGGGTACTTACCTTCATTGTTTTGCTCAAGACAAGCAATATCACTAGGTTCATTGGCTCTCATTAGCTAAATGGTGGTACAATACTTCTTACCATTCTTCCCTCAAGATGTCCCCATTTGAGGCATTGTATGGTCAAAAACCTCCATCAATGGCAGACTATGTTCCAAGATCCTCCAAGGTGGCCCAGGTAGATGATTTGTTGCAACAATGATGACTTGTGCTTCAACTTCTTAAAGATAATTTGACCTAGGCCTAGAACCGCATGAAGCAATAGCAAGATTCACATCATTTTGAACGACAATTTGTCATGGGGGATATGGTCTTTTTGTGCCTCCAGCCCTATAAGCAATTGTCCTTGAAGACCAAGTCTAGTCAAAAGTTGGCTCCTCAATTTTATAGGCCCTACAAGGTGGTTCATCGCATTGGTGAAGTGGCATATCAGTTGGAGCTTCCACCATCTTCTCACATCCATCCTATCTTTCATGTATCTTGTCTCAAACAGGTTATTGGCCAGAAGGTGTAGTCCTAGATGGAGCTTCCAATACTCGATGAAGAAGGTCAAATCACTCTCTAGCCAGAAGCAGTGTTGTAGTCCAGAGTTCATATTCTATAGTCTCACCAGATTCAGGAGTTCCTCATCAAGTGGTAGGATCTTCTAGAAGAAGATGCTACATGGGAGCCTGAGAGCATTTTCTAGTCTTTTCCAGCTTTGAGGACAAAGCTTTCTAAGGGGGAGCCATGTAACGGCTCCAATATAGCCATGTCGACTATCTTTATTTTTATTAGCTTAGGCCCTAGGTTTAGATAGTCGGCCCTTGAGCATTAGGGTTAGGGTTAATGTTGATTTAGTCTATAAATAGGAAGAGTTATGTTGTAGTTGGAATCATCTTTCATATTTGAATCTTAGTCACCTCTATTGCACATATGAGACTTCGCCCTCTCCAAGTGGCTAAGAGACTTTGCCCTCTCTAAGTGGCTAAGGATTTGTATTGATTTGGAATCTGGAATCTGATTACTTGCATATTTAATTTTCTAGCATTGAATCTAAATTTATTATTATTAGTGGATGTTGTTTATTGTGCATTATTGAATTGCTACTGCTATTATTGTATTTCTTGAAGTTGTTTCATTATAGTCGAGGTATCCCAAATAATTATATTGTATTTATATTTGATCATAAAGTAGGTTGCCTCATTAAAGTGGTTTGGGATATAATGTAAACTCTTCAATGTTATTAAAATAATTATTGTTATTTATGTTCATTTTATAGAATTATGTTTCCTTGTGAGTTTATATCTAGGCACCCACCTCTTAATCTTCTATAATAATATTTGTCATTTTATTTCATTTATATGTCCTCTTTATTTTTCTCTTTTACTCTTTTGAATATGATTATGGTGAATGTATTATTCATATTTTATAGAAAGTATTGTAAATTCCAACAATTTTCAACCCTTTACAAAATATTTATTTCCTTTAAAAACAATATGATATGTATACTTTTGTTAGGGTCCACTCCCATCAAGATAACTAAACATTACATTTTATATCAAGTAAGTTAAACCATATCTAGTTTTCCTCTTTATCAAAAATTTTTTTCATCTACTTTTCTATCAAAGATATTTCTCATCTTCCTTAAAATGTTATATTTCTACAACCAAAACTTGACATCATTTTTATTAAGATATAACATCTCACTTGGACAATTACCTTCTAAAATTTGAACTTCACTAATATATAGATCAACATAGTGGTTGGCTAAATTATCTACTACCTAGTTTCCTTCTCTATAGATATGCTAATATTTTCTAGATGTTGCCTTGAATAATAGTTGATGGACTTAAAAAATATGGTAGTTTTTTACCTAATTCCTATATTCGTTTTTATAGCATTAGTAATTATTTTTTAGTCCCTCTCAATTAAAACATATTTCCATCATTTGCCAATAATATTTTTAAATTCTTGTAAGAAGTGTCCTAGCATTTGCATAGTTTTTTTTGGTAGATAAGATACTATAGCATTAATACCAGGTTTTACAAGTTGACCCAAAACCTTTTACAAAAATCAGCCCAGGGTTGTTGATGAACATGTCCTTACTAAGGATCCTATATATGTAAAATCTACATGCCACCAAAGCCATTACATCCAGTAAGGCACATAGCCTATTATCAAAAAGAAACTTCCCATACAACATTTTGGGTATACCCCGAGAAAACACACCTGCATCATAATTACAAAAAAAGAAACAGACACAGATCCCTTCCTTGAAATAGTGGAGAAACAAAAAGCTACAGACACACATAGCAGAGTACTAAAAAAACTCCCACAAGCTCTGTATTGATAGTTACTCTTAATAATTCTTTGGTAATTGCTTTCTTCCATATATGACATGCTTTGGGACCACATCCCATCTTGGCCAATCAGCCTTGGAGAAGTGAACCTATTGGCTAGATTTATGGTGGTGGCTATCTGGTGGTCCACGTGGCTCTGGTTCGAAGTCTTATATTGTCATTTCTTTCCTCCCTATGATTATCAACCAACCTCAAATTACTAAGATGACTAGGAGCCATGTTATCTGACATGTGACTATCCCCATTAGTCTTTGTGGTATTTCCAAGCAGCATCCACCAAGACTGACAACTCGAATAATTTTTATTGTGAGTCCATTTCAAAAAGAGATGGGAATACTCATAGCCTTCGAACTTACAGTGCCTTCCTTATTGGTAAATTTGACTATCATTCTTGGCATTCTTGTTGAATAAGCTCCTCTACTTCACTTGGGACACCGTGTTCCCATTTGAAAAGTCTGTCACCATCGACACCCAAATTGGCCAGCTTATCAACAACTTTGTTAGCTTCCCGAAAGACATGTTGGGCTTTTATATCCTGTCTTCCCTAGAAAAGGATCCTAGCCTCTTCAACAATTGTTTTAATCCTCCAAGGAGGTGTTTTCCAATTATTGAGGAGATTTATAACATGCATAGAGTCTCCTTCTATGATCAAATTGCCTTCTAAGTCTTGAGTCATTTGAAGGCCTCTCCACATAGCTCTAGCTTCAACTTCATTGTTCATCCTTGTTCCCAAATATTCAAAAAATGCAAGCATCATATTCCCATTATGATCTCGCACAATGCCACCAGTGCCTACTCTACCAGGATTGTCCTTAGCCGCTCCATAAAAATTAAGCTTAAACCAACCCGTAGGAGGTGGGGACCACTTAACATTGGCTCTAGGGTTGACTACCCTAGGCACAGACTCATCTAACAAGGTTAAGCTTAAATATTGAGCAATCGTGGTCTCCTACAGATGAGGTTTATGACTATCAAAAGGGATAAGGTTCACATTCTCATTGGCAAAGGATAGGATCCTAGCAATGATAGTTTGATGATCATGGATAGACTCATTAAAGACTCTATGGTTCCTTTCTAACCACACCTGCCAAAGATAGTGATTGAGACAAATTTTCCACATGTATCTAAGTCTTTGGCTTGAAAAGGGGCAAGGCCACTAGATGAACAAATCAAGTACGATGGCTGGTTTAACCCAAGAAATATTGAAGGCCTAAAAACCCCACTTAGGACAGTCAAGGAAAAAGGGCACTCAAGGAAAATGTGATAAATGGTCTCCCAATTAGCCCTGCACAGATAACAATGATTAGTGATACAAATACCTTTACGCATCATATTATCAATGGTTAGAATTCTTCCTTGGATAACCAGCCATGAAAAGACTACAATTTTTGGAATTAAATTTTTTATCCAAACTAAGTCCTTTTGGAGGACAAAATCCTCGTCATCAAGCAGAAGCTTGTAAGCTGATTTAACAGTGAACTGCCCATTTTCCGTAGGAGCCCAGGTCACTTGATCTTCCTTGGGTCTCATGGGGATAAACTATTGCTCGAGAATGTTACAAAGATCATTTGATTCCGCTTGAAATCCCTGAATCCTTATTTGTTTCCACTTCATTCTGCCTCTATCCTCAACCATATAATCGGAGACTTTTCGCCAATGAGTTCTTCCATGATATCTCTGATTCGAGCTAAGTTAGGATATTGCGTCAGTGGTTCATCCTTAGCCCACCTATCATTCCAACAATTTATCCTCTCACCATTGCCTAAAACCCATCTTAAACCTTTTTGATGATTTCCTTACAATTGAGAATTGCTTTCCAAAAAGTAGAACCTCTGATTGGAACTGAGTCACTTAGAAATTCCATATTTTGAAGATACTTTCATTTGATGATAGTTGTCCATTCATTTTCTTCACCAGAAATGAGGTGCCATGCCTGCTTAGCTAGTAAAGCTAAATTCATATGAGCAATTCTCCTCAGACCTAAGCCCCCATTTTCCCTGGGTCTGCACACTTTGGTCCATCCTACAAGGTGTATCCTTTTTTCTCCTCTGATCCAGTCCATAAAAATTCTTTTTGGAGTTTCTCAATTTTCTGGAAAACCTTCACAAGGGCTTTGAAAATGGAGAGGAAATAGACTGGAATGCTCTAAGTAGAGGCCTTAGTGAGGGTCAACTTTCCTGCTTGAGATAGAAGATGACCTTTCCATCCAACAAGTTTTTTTGAATTCTTTCAATAACCCTGTCCCACATTGACTCTCTCAGAGAACCAATGAAAAGAGGGAGACCAAGATACGAAGTGGGGAGGTTTGCTATATCACACCCTAAAATTTTTGCAATCCTTCCTTACCTCTGAATGGGGGTGTTCAAGAAATATAACTTGCTTTTACTAAAATTAACTTTCTGACCAACAACGTCCTCATAGAGTTGTAGGATGTATTTAATTATTTTGGCCTCAACCATCGATGCCTTAGTCAATAGAAGGGTATCATCGATGAATTATTGGTGAGAAACAACCCTAGTGAGAGATGTTGCCTTGATTCCTGATATTAGCCTTGAACTACAAGCATTTTTTATGGTTCTACCTAAATCTTCTACCACAATGATGAATAACATGGGGTTGATAGGGTCCCCTACCAAATTCCTCTATGACTTTGAAAGTAACCAACAGTTGTTCCATTAACCAGAATCGAGAACCATGCTTTAGAAATGCATTCTTTGATCAAATTAACCCATTGGTGGTGAAAACCAAACTTAAGGAGGACAACAATCAGAAAGTCCCAATTTAGCCTATCAAATGCTTTGTTCATATCAAGCTTGAGGGCAAAAATAGACCTGTTAGTCTTATGAGCAGAGTGCAGAGCTTCATGAACTATGATAACTCCATCCAAGATTGACCTGCCCTAGATAGAGCTTCCCTGGCATGGATCTATGATGCGGGTAGAACATCTCTCATTCTATTTGCAATGGCTTTAGTTAGGATCTTGTAAGAAACATTGCACAGAATGATTGGCCTGAAGTCAACCATAGATTCAGGGGTTTGCTTCTTAGGAATTAGAGAAATAAAAGTAGAGTTGAGACATTTTGGGATATGATTGCTTGCTTGGAATTCTCTGATAGCAAAAATTACATCCTCACTTACGATGTCCCAAAAATCTTGATAGAAACGAGGGGGAAAGCCATCGGGTCCCGAGGCTTTGTCTGGCTCCATGCTAAACAAGGCTTCCTTAATTTCCTCATCAGAAAAGGGAGCTAGAAGCTTAAGGTTTATATCCTCATTTATTATGCTAGGAATGGATTGCAAGAGAATATCTTTGGCCTCCTCATTGCACTATGATTCCTGACCAAGGATAGAATTGAAATAAGTTACTGCCTCCTTTCTGATTTATGTTAAGTCCTGAGTAATAGAACCATCTACTTTTTTAAAAATTATCTTGTTATTGCTTCTATTTCTAAGCGTGGTGACGTGAAAAAACTTGGAATTTGAATCTCCATATTTCAACCAAAGAGCCCTTGATTTTTGCCTCCAATAGATTTCCTCATAGGCCAAAATGTTATGAAACTCTGCTAGTTTTATCCGTTCCTCCTGCCTAGTAGTTTCATCAACATCACCATGTTGAATCCTCTGATCAATTATCTTCAAAATTTCAACAACCTATTTTTTATTTTCAAAGAGGTTCCCAAAGACCTCTTTGTTCCAAGTTCGAAGCTTTTCCTTAACAAACTTTAATTTGCCAACAAGTTTAAAAGTTGCACTACCCCTGACAGGTTGCTGCCACCACTGAATTAAGTTATCTCTAAAACTAGAATGTTTGATCCACATAGATTGAAATCTGAAAGGTTTCTTGAAGGACAGAGAGTTAGGGATCTCCAAAAAATGGGATTATGATCAGAGGTAATTTTAGGAAGGGCTTGCAGGGTAGAATCACCGAACAGAGTTGTAGCCTCCTTTGATAGAAAAAACCTGTCAAGCCTTTCTTGAATGAGATGACACCCTATCCATCGATTGCTCTAGGTATAATTCGCTCCTCTAAGTTTTACATCCATCAACATGTTGGAGTTCACAAAGTCATTGAACTCATCCATGCTCTTGATAGGTGGTCCATTTCCACCCATTTTGTCTGAAGGGTAAAGAGGAGTGTTAAAATCCCTAGCCAGAATCCAGGGGACATTATGGAATATTTCACTCAGATTGCCTAAGTACTCCCATAGTAGAGCTCTCCCTTGAATTGAAGTCGGGGCATAAATATTTGAAAGGATCCATGACCTGTTGTTATTTATTTCCTTAAATAAAACACTAAGAACCCTATCATATTTATGAATAATGGTGCCTTCTACTATCCAGGGATCCCACAAAGTCATAAGGCCTCCAGACGCTCCTCTGGCTGATTTGCAAACCATATCCCCTTGATTCCAGATTTTTTTGCTACTTTTTTTGATTGAATCTCATCAGTTTTTGTTTCTTGCAACATGATAATAGTTGGATTCACTTGATTTCTTATTGCACTGACTTCCCTATGTTTGGGCAGGCCATTGAGGCCTCTCACATTCCATGAGAGGAACTTCATTTAGATTGTTTGGGATTTCTTCCTCTCCCCCTCCCTTGAGGGGGTTTTCCTAATTTGTTGTCTTCAGAACCTAAAATAACCTGTTGAAACAAGGTTCTCTATTTTCCATTGGCAATGTCATTATCAATTTTAATTTTTTGATGCTCAACATTTGATATTCTCCCTCTTCTTTTTTCACTACCAAAATCTATAGGAGACTTCACAGTGCTCCTAGTTTGTTTAGGACTAAACTAGGGGAGGCAATTTGTTGCAGAACTGGACTGCCATATTCCTCAGTCTGAAGAGTTTCACATATCTCCACCCCTACATCCAAATCTTCTCCTTTTTCCTATATTCCCTTGGTCTGCGGGATGGCCCCTCAGTAGGATTCACCTGGCTCCTAGTGATGATGTTAGGGAGATGAGATTTTTTATTTTCCAATGCCTCAAATTTCTTCCTAAGTTCTTCAACATTAGGGTTTGGCTTTGGGATGCCCATTGGGCTTGAAGTATTTTTAGCATTGGGGTTTAAGGATCCCGACTTGGATGGGGATTCTAGAGATCGAGCATTAGGGTTTGGCTTTGTGATGCCCATGGGGCTTACAATAATTTTAGCATTAGGGTTTGAGGATCCTGACTTGGATGGGGATTCTAGAGAGTCAGAAAGGTTAGCCTGAAGGTTCTAGGCTTCCATGTCTTTCGATAATCCTCCTACTCCCATATTGGATAGAATTGAAAATTTATTTGAAACTAGAGGATTGGAACTTACCTGAGTATTTTGGTTGCCAACAACCTATTGTTTTCCTTTGTCTTGTTGGGACCCTGCACCCTCTCTTTTATTTTTTTGGTAGACATAGTTTGCCTGATTGAAATCACCTCTACTAGGGAAACTCCTCAAATTTCCTCTGTCTAGCATTCCCTGCTTCTACTTTTCTCTATTCATTGCCAGGTTAGGGCACTGATTGCATAGATGTCCTTGATTTTTGCATTCTGCATAGAATGTCGGTCTGTTCTCATATTCTACCGACTATTTTTGATAGTATTCTCCATACTCTAGCTCCACAAACCTTGGCAATTCATTATCCAAATTAGCATTTACGTAGATTCGTGCATGAGTCATCCTTGTCCTAGCCAAGGTCGCATGGTCAATGGAGATCAGGTCCCCTATAGTTATGGCTATGCCCTACAGCCAATATTCATTGAAGAACTAGGTAGGTAGACTTGGGAGACGAACCCAAATAGGGGCAATGTTAATATTTTGCTTTTTAGGGTCGAAATATTCACCCCATCATCTGAGAAAAAGGCTCCTTTTGCCCAAAAACCAAGGACCTCCTATTAAAATGTGGTTAGCATCCTCCATATTGTTAAAACGGATAATGAAGAACCCTCGAGTTAGAGCTACCAACTCCAAGCTGCCTATCGGTCGCCATTTACCCATCGCCCAAGCCCTGATAGTCTCCATGTCCGGCCTACCTCCCAAAAACTTGCCTACCAGGGAGAATTCTTCCATTGAAAGAAAAGGGCTCATGGAACTTGTCGGGGCCAAAATTTTATTATTTACTGGAACTAGGGGCGGAAGAGAGAGAACCTCCTTTATTTTTCCTCTAAGAGTCTCAACAAAAGACAGCCACTTCTTGGGCCCCGCATTGTCCTTCGTATCTTTTTTTCGGGGTCTTTCTGAGGAGGGTCGGGCCCCCGCGTGATGCCCGCCTCCAAATCTACCGTAGCCTGACCGCCTTCCTCTGGATCCTCGCTTGATCCATGCTCGAGGTTCCCACCCGCCCCTTTCATACCTGCTCTACCTCTGCCACCTTGGCTGAGATTCCTGCCCAAAAAATTCAAACCCTCACTCCCACCGCACCCGCTAAACCTCAGCTCACTCATTCCTGATGATGCAATAGCTCAAGTACAAGTGTATAATTCAACATAAGACTTTTCTAGCATCTGCATAGTTGTCAATTGAAGTTCCATAAGATTATAAGAGGAAATTTTTTTATTTATTATTTCAAAAAACATCTTTTCTAGATTTTCTTAGAGTTCCTTTGGAGTATCCATAAAAATTAATTTTGGTGATTCCAACTTCTAGATTTTTTTGTTTTACCGTAGATTGAAATTAATCCTTTGTGTTAAATCCGTTATCATAGATAACCCTTCCATATATTTTCAAATATTATAACCAAGAGGCTACCACCTCTTTTTCCACACTTGAGACTTACCATAATGATCACCATGACTATAAATAATTTACAAGAGAGACAATAATACCATTTCAAAATTCACCATAATTTTAATATTTGTTTATAAAAATCTATTATTTTTTATCCACAAATGCCAACAAATAATGGCAAGACCACTTCTTCAAAGAATGCATAATGCTTTAGCTTTAAAATAGTTAATCTAATATTTCATCAACTCTATTAATGTTGATGTAGTTACCCAATATATTCCCATATTTTTTTAAAAACGATTCCAAATTATGTAAACAAAGGGATAATGAAGAATTAAATGATTTAATGTTCCTATATCCGTCTCACATAAGGCATAACTAAAAAATCCACGATATCCTTTTCTTTGTGGACTCTAACTTGTAAGGTTTGCTTTATATTTCTAATCAATGGAATATTAATGCCTTAGGAAAGGGCCTCAAGTGACTAAAATTTTTCGAAGGGAAATCAACAAGAGGAGGAAATTTCAATTACTTTAAATCATCATATTCCAATTTGATCGAGTATCCACCTTCTTGATAGAATAAAACCAAAATTTTTAATATAAAAATAGAAAAATATAAATCTTGAAGCATATTTTGAATCCTATTTTATATTTCTTAAGGCCCTCTCCTTCAACTAAGTTACTAATAGAAATTGGTGACATATTATTCTTGTTCATACTAATATGGTTTTTAACCTTTGTACCTTTATGAACTAAACTTGGACAATCTAGTAGTAACCACTTTAGATTAAAAATAAGAGGACAATACTTCAAACAAGTATCATACAAAACATTTATAGAGTCCCCCTCATTTACTAACTATCTAATATGAAGTTCCAAGTTGTCGAATCTCTAGGTAGGGTTTATTTCTTGAGCAATGTTTTGTACTCATAAGACCTATATATTATTTCCCAACTCTTTCCTTTATCTTTGAATAATATTCAACTATTTTTTCCCTTATTACCAAAATCATAACTCTATAATTTCATAAGCATTTCCCTCCAACTTTATTTCTATTGTAAACCTTATTACACATACAAGAAAGAAGGTAAAAGTTTTTGTACATCCTATCCAAAGAAACTCTTTAAATTTTATTAAATTCAGATGCTATACTTGTTGGAAATATTGAAGGTGGCATATTATATATAGGAGTAGAGTATAATGTAATATTTATGTTTTTTAGCCCAAAGCTCCTTCTTTCATTTACTAGACAAAGGAATACTTAAAAATATTGATGGTAATTTTCCAACTTTAAACCCTAAAATATTTGCAATGATTTGTTGTAAATCTAGAGTAATGTTGATGAAATGGATCCTAGATTTTATAGTATTAGCTAACTATCTAAAACCATTCTCATAGCATGACCTATTAAGTTACACTTTGTGAACTTACTAATTAAGGGATGACCCTCCAAAAATATTTCACCAATAAATTGGAGATGATACTAAAAGGTACCATTTTTTAAAAATTGAATACCTTTGATTTTTTCCTTCCATTTTTTCTTTGAAAAATATCTTCTCAATGCCCCAAAAAGAATAAAAAATAGATAAGGATATAGTGGATCACCCTCATAGAGTCAATAGGATAATTCAAGTATCTAGAAGAATATTTATTTGATCAAAATAGATTTTGAGTGTTGTAATAACATTTAATACATTCATGCCAACCTTGATCATAATTATTTTTTGATAATATCCTATAGAAAACTCTAGAAAACCCTATTACATACTAAAATCGTATTTAATTTTACAAGCATACTTGATTTTTTTATGGAAGGAAAAATGCATGACCTCTTATGCAATTATTATACCATACCAAAATTGCTTACCATGAACAAACACATCTCGTTCCTTTGATATTGATCCAAATAGATCTATGATGTGTTCACTTAGAAGCATGACAAGATGATGACAAAGATGAACGACTAAGTGATGATGACCCATTAAGCTTACAAAACATGGCAAAATTATCTTTTGGTATAATTATTTCAAATGAATTCAAGTTTAAATTAAATCGAAGAATACATTTTTTATATAAAAAATAATTCTTAGTATCAATTTAAGCTAAAAAATTATCTAGACCCCAAAAAATAAAAAATATTAGTCAACATTAATTAATAGTATTTAATACATAAATAAATCAAAAAAATCCCAAAATGATTTATTCCTTTTTAAGGTAAAATGTTACTCAAATGACTATATATGATATAAATTTCATTCCAAAATGCATCCATTTGAGTAGTCAAATAGAAAAAACTAGTATATTATACAATCTTATTTTCTCTCTCCTAAGAGATCCAAATAAGATAAAATTTACGTTATAGTATCCTTCAATAATTTTCTATATTTACAAAAATTTAAGCTTAAAACTAATCCCTTTAGACCTTTTAAAGTCCAAAAATAGTCCAACCAATAAGCTAGCTCAGAATGGGCTAATTTGGGCATTTACAAGGTGGCAAAAAAGTGAATTGGGCAAGTGTCAAGGGGAATACAAATAGGGGATTATCCTAAAACATCACTTCCATGTATATAAACACTTAGAATAACATTATAGATCAAGAAGCATCAGTTTTTCTCTTGGATTTGGATGTGGACGAGGCTAGATGAGGCTTATTTGGGCCTAGACAAGGAAGGAGAATGACATTTTAAAGGGACATGTCTAGGGGTAAAAAAGTTATAGAAATAGGATATCAAGGAGAAACTAATAATTACTATGTAATTATTGAAATATGTACTTAGTAGTTGTACATCTTATTCAAGGCTATGTTGATGGTCAATATTTGTTATACATTCTTCATTTTCACAACATGAAGCTTGATTGATTAAGCAATGGGTTTTGCTCCACTATGGATTTTATCCACTTTAAAGTACTATTTTACTATTTAAGTGAGTGGTTTTTTATTATTACTCCATGGATTTATTTACATTTTAATTCATTCTATGGGATTGACATGATTCATGTGCTTTTCATTCTTTAAAACTAGCAATTTTTTGGTAGGATTGAGCATAATATAATAACAACAATAAATAGTTGGATTTATAATATCTTTAAATATTAGTTACAATTGAATTAATATCTTCATGGACTATACATACTTTATTATTAATATCTATGAGTGTTTTTTGGCATAGAAGAGTAGATTTGATGCCAAATTAGAGGGTTTTACAAGTGACAAGTGACTAGTTTTGTTATAGTCTAAATGAAGAAAGTTACAAATAAATTTTAGTGTTTAAAAAGTTCTATTTAAGTTTTTTATTTGAAAATTACAAATCATTTTGATATCAACATAGATTTTTATTGGTTTGTGGACAACACACCCTAGTTTCCATATGGGAAAATCTAGCAAAAATGAACAACTCAAGCTCTAAAAGGAGAAGATCAAGGTTCAATATTTGCTAGAAAAAGTACAATAATAATTAAAGGATATTTCTAAGTTAATAAAGGATAACTATGGAATGCAATTGTATATCTAAGATCAAGAAGATCTCTTGTCCATGGTGACAAAGTAAGTTGACAAAGGTGAAACAACAAAATATGATATTGTGTAACCTTGCTTATGAAGTAAGTAGAAGGAAAGTAATTATAGGAAGTGAATCAAATATATGAGAAGTTATCATCCATGGATATTTTTCTAGCTCAAATCTCATTAGTAGGTAAGAAAATACAAATGAAAGAGAAAATGTCCACCAAGGATGCATGCACCATGACTAAGCCTTCTATGGTAAGTAATCAAGATTCTAATTTTGTAAGTTTTGAGTATTATATAAGAGCCCTTGAATCTAATTTAATGGATATTATAGAATATGAAGGTCAAGGCCTTGGTAATAATTCTCAAGGAACTAATTATCCCATTGATTGAATGTAAAGACCTTCACAAAAGGGATTGGATATCAAGAGCATGGTTAATGCTCTAAGAAGAATGAAGGTATACCTTTCATAGAAAGGGATAATCTACCATTTATAATAAAGTTTGTACAAAATAGATAATGAAACCATTAAAGTATCCAAGAAAATTTTCCAAAAATATATAAGAGAACAACCTTAAAAATATGAAATATTGAACAAGCCCAATGCGAGCTCCAACAATGGAGAGAAGAGCAATTAAGTGTATAGCCATTGTTGTATTTTAAGCTAGATTATCTTAGGTTCCAATAATCTCGATCTAGAGTAGTCTCAAATATATGAGAAATCAATATATAATATGGTCAATGTAAATAATAATAATATTCATAAAAATGAAAAAATAAATATAAATGACCAAAATTATTCATGCAATAACATGAAGAAAACTTAAAGTAGAATTTCTCAAAATATGCATACAAGATTCAGTATTAATGCTTGAATATTTCACACTTTTTCCACATACATTTCATAGAGCTTTGTCTCCATTATATAACCTTATAAAGGTGACTCTTCAATACTTGACTATTGCACTCCTCACACATCTGGGAATTGTAATCTTTCCTATTCTTTACATAAGATAACTCTCACATGTCCTTTGGCTTCTCATATTGCCACTTGTATACATGACTCTTGACTCTCTACTTACATGCATACTTAGCTCTATGACACTTGCACTCTTTTACATGAAACTTATACTTCTACATGCACACCTAATACATGACACTCATGCACATACTTACATTACATATTCACACACTTAATTACATGACACTTGTGCACTTTATCTCATTGTATACTTGCACTCTTACTTACATGACACTTGTGCATATCCTGCACATAGTTACTTACATAAAGGGAAAACATAAATCACACTCCTAAACAATAGATTCAAACTCTATTCTAATATTTATATTGTACCATAGGCACCATGGGGTCACAATAACATGTACCAAATAATTTAATATTCTCCAACACCCTCCTATTTTACATTATTTGGTTATTGAAGATTTTAATCTTCAATATTTGATTCTTCCTCTTATTAGGTATCCTTACATTGTGCTTGAACCTCTATTTGAGTTTCTTCATGTTATTTCTTTGGTTCTCCTAACTTTGTTTCTTTGCTATGAACTTATGGTTCTTATTATTTGTCTTTGGCCTCTAGTTCACGTGCTTCCTTTATTTTTGCTTTCTTGTAATCTTGATGTTGTCCAGTAATATTTGAACATTCACTTAGAGCATATTATAATGAATTTATGGATTTTATGACCTTGGATTGTTAGTCTTACTATCATATAATAACATTTTATTACATGCTTCTTAAAGTGTAAGACCAATTGCTTTCATTTTTTGAGTTTCAATAACTTCTTCTTACTTTCAAATTTTGTCTTTATGAAATTCAAATGAAAGCAATGCCATATACATTATGCTACTTATATCAATAGGTATTGTGATATCATATTTTGAATTTTCAATTGCTCCAACAAGTTTTGAATGTATATAATTTTCAAATGTTTAAAAAATTTCATTCATTGCTTCTCTATAGATAAATTTCATTACCTATCTTGCTTGTTATCAAAATTTTCAATGAATTTATGTATGCCAATTTTAATAACTTCCAATATTTTCTTTCTTATTATTGTCATCAAATTATTTTCTTCCATAATAAAATCCCTTATTAAAAAAAAAATTTGGAGTTTGAATTCCTGATTACTCTAAAGTTTAATCAAAATGTAATTTTAATAGTCAAATCATTTTTCTTTTGAAGTTGAAATTCTTTTTACTCCAAAGTTTAATTAAATTGCATTTTCATTTTTTTTCAAATCCTTTCAAAAATAAATTTGCAAATTTAAAGTTTTCAAATCCTTTGAAGTAGCAAACCTTTTATTTCCCTAATTTATCAAAATTTCAAATTCTCTAATTTCTTCAAATTCAAAATTTCTAAATATTAAAAAAAAACAAATTTTTAAAATTTTATTTTTGGAGTGGATGTTATATTTTGATGAGTATAAAATATAGGAAATGCAACCACAAGATACAAGATAAGCAAGTTATGATATCTATATGATAATGACACTATAATATATAGGAAAATAAGGAGATAAACTTTTGCAATAACTCATGAATATGCCATTAATGGAACTCACAAAAATAGTACAATAGATGGAACTACTCTACTAGTGCATGCTATGAATAATGCACACTCTCACTCAGATTACAATGTGAGGTCACAAATATATACTAGTATGTGACTCATGTATGATAGACACTTGTTCACTAAGGATGCTTGTCCTTTTACATTATTGCACATTCTAACACTTGTGCATTTATTACTTCTTCCTCAAGTAACTATCTAACTTTACTCTAAAGTAAACTCCTACTCTAGTTATGTATCCAAGGGGGTACATTGACATGACCCAAATGATGTAATATACTCTAACACCCATCTGTATTACATTATTTGGGTATTGAGGACTTTATTCTTCAATATGGATCTTCGTCCTGATTCTGGACTTTGATTGTTTTCTTTGTTTGGTTTAGTCTTCGATTTATTCTTGGAGCTCATGTGTCTTTTCTTCTTGCTCCAATATGTTACCTTCCGCAATACTTGATCAAATGAATGATTAGTACATTTTAATCTTTATGGCTTCAAGATTACAAGTCTCTTGAGTTCTGTCACAGTCATCAAATTATTATATAAGAATTTTTCTTTCTTCTTTGTTCATAGAATCATGTTATTCTTTGATTTTCTATCTAGAAACTTTTGCTTCATCACTTCCATTCCTTGATTCTTGAATATGGAAGGTAAATTTGGATCACAATTGATCCATTTTTATTTTTCATTTCCTGTAATCTGTTTCTCAAAAAATCCATTCGCGTTGTCTTGAACAACAATATCTTGTGTGAACCCAAATAAATCTAAAGCATATGTACCATTATTAATAAGTCTTATAGCTTCTATTTCATACTTGGATTCTACCATCTCTCTACTTTCAGTTAGTTTGGTTACTGAAATATGGTTTGTAATTAGCCCTTTCAAATTAAGAATATTTGAGACTTTAAGGCAATCAAACCATTATGGATTTCTTGTTATATGTTTACTTGTTTTTGTATCCATAATTGCTTTAGCTTTGAAGGTTTTAATTCTTTGAAGTTGACTTCTTTATGGCTCCCTAGTTTTGAGTATGTGAGCTAATTTGATAAAACCTTTCCAAGACTTAGGTTTTATAGAATTCTTATGTCTCCCTAGTGACTAGAGTAAGCTATAAACTTGATAAAGTGTTTAGCAACTCTTAGAACTCCTTTTGAGTTGATTTTATAAATTTTTGAGAATTATAATAATATAATAATCAACTCATATTTCACCTTATTCCTCCTATGAACTATGCACTTATCAATTGATGGAGTTCTCTATGGTTGGATTTATTTTATCTCTTTATTGTGTATATCAGACAAGTACAATAAATAAATTCCAACTTTATTAAATGGATATCCATTTAATGTGTCTATAACCGAAGGATCCTCTTTTAATGGATGTTTTATCAAAGTCTTCTCCTCCTTTGATAGGATTTGACCTCCCTATGTATAAGCACTTCGATGTTGAATCTGCATGCTTCCTTCTTCGACTCTATGTGTCACACCTTTCAAATCTACCTATTAATAGTCTTACATCCCTTCTTGGGATGCATTATGCTTGGTGCATTACTATACCTCCTTGATGTTTTTGCAACTTGGTGCAACTGTTACTTAGGTGTGTATGTGGTGAATGGGTATTATGGTTTCTACAAGAATTATTTTATGAGCCTTCAACGCTCTTTCTTAGATCGAAATGATTACTATGCCCTTAACCTTTGAAAGATACCTTTTAATGCTTCCAAGATGAGTGTTACTTTATTATGAGTATTCTTTCTCTCAATGCAGGTGTTAGAAAGAATATGAGGCACCTTCTATTGTTGTGCCAAGTGGCACAATATGCCTTGGCTAGTGATGGCAAGTGGTGCTCCTCCTTCTTGCATGTAGAGATTCCTTCAACATCTCTTTAACCCTTATTACTTTTGCCAATGGGTGTAAGCTATTCTATTGTTGCTTCAATGCTTTCTTCTTCTTGCCAATGAGTGCAAGCTATTCTATCTCAAGGTTGGCTCTGATTGTTATTATTCTTGAGTGTTGCAATGGAGGTTCTATGGTGATCCAATGGTGAATTTAGGTGCTTCCTCTCAGCGAGCAATTCTTCCAAGCTATACCTTGGGTATTGCACCTTTGCTTATACTTTATCCTTTTATATTTTTAATATGTTATCCTTAGCGCTATCTTTGTAGTGTGCAATGGGTGATAACTTATGTAGATAGATGATAGCCTCTTCACGTAGATAGTTTATGCTATGCAGATGCGTTGTGTTATACAATAGATGATAACTCATTTACGTGGATGCCTTGTGCTAGAATTGGATGTAGTGATGAATATGGTGTTTTTAGACACCTTGAAACCCAACTATGTGAGCCCTTTGTTGGATATTTTCCCTTGCTTGAAGTTTTCTCCTCAAACTTCAATAATGGGCCACTTGAATATTGTACCTGTTATACTAGTCATGGTGTCTTTAAGACACTCTTGTTGTTGTACTTATTTTCTTATTTTGGAAGGACAAGATCGGTTCCAATGTAATGCAAATACTTTTACAATAGATAATACTAAGTCCCTTAATTTACATCGAAGTTATACGTCTCCTCAAGTCTACTTGATGAATATTTCCTTGCTTCTTAGATATGGCAGATTTTTGCTCTAGTATTTGAAAGAAAATCATAATGTATTGTTGCCTTCCTTACTAGACAACACTAGTCTCTAACTCCTTTACTTGGATAACTTAGCAACAATGAATCCAAGCTCTTAATCATGCAACTTAACTTTGCACTAATTTTCACTTCAACTAAAATACTTAGTGCACCTTTAATAATCTTTAAGAAAGATCAATATAGTGCAATAGCAATCTCTCCTTATTACTCCTGTAAATGAACTCTTAATGCACTATAATCTATGCTTTAGAATGTAGTCTTCTTTACTTCAACTTAGACAATAGGAAGATGATATTTTTATTTCATTCAAAATATATCTAACTCCTATTTTAATGTGTAGGTATTAACCTTAAAAGAAACTATCTTCTACAAGCCCTTGAATACTCTAATATGAAACCTTCTCCTTGCAACTTTTAACTCTAATATGAAGCTTAACGAATCTTCATAATGAACAAAAAATCTAAAGTTCAACTAATGAACCTTTATGCACCCAAGTTTCTTACCTTAATGATCTATATAGATGAAGGATTGTAGGGTGATTATATCCACCTTATTTTTACCTTTTACTGGATGAACTTGTAGCTCTTATTTGCTATCCAAAATAGCTTCTCAACACACCAATTTGTAGCTTTGTATCTACTCCTGATACTGTAGTTTGGTGGCTTCAACTCTCCTTCAGGATGTATCCTAGAAATATTAAACTTAGCAACTATTGATACTACCTAAGTTGTTGCTTTCTTACTATCCTCAAATCTAAAAAAATTTATATTTCAAAGCAAAGCAATCAATCTCTCCATTGAAATGCTATCCTTGAATTTAAAAAATTTGGCAGGGAACTCCAAATCATAGCTAATATTTTCCTTCAAGAATACTTCAATTTTTATAGTAGAAACCAACATATCTCCTTTATCTAAATGAGCCTTCTAGCCTTCAAAGGTAATCTTCAAACCTCTCAAGTTTGGTAGTAAAGTATAGCTCCTTTATCCTTCAATCTCCTTGTCAAATTCTGACTTCAATTAAGGTCTTATTCTCAAGAATAAAAAATTCTTGAGGTCTTAACCAATCTCCTCCAAAATTTGATAAACTTCTCACCAAATACTTCTCCCTTGGGCTTGTTTTCAGATGGAAACAATTGTTCCAAGTTATTAATTTATCAGGAACTTCTCCTTGGTGGTAAATTTCTCCAAAGAGTTCTCCTAGGAATTCCTTTAATGGTCTTCTTTGAATATCCTTTAATGAGTCTCTCCAAACCTTCTCCTTATTTCTCCTTGAGACCTCTTCTCTAGGGTCTTCAATCTCGTAGCTTCTTTGGTATTTCTCAATGAGACCTTTTCTTCAAATTTTTATTGTGGAGGTTTGGCAATGAGATCTCCATCTTGGATCTCTAAAATCTCCTACTTTAGAAATATAAATTTTGCTAGTCCTTCTCTACATTCAAGCTTCCAAATATGGAAGTTCTTCAATGGACCTTATATGGATCTCTTTAATTTCTTTAGGGTGAAGTATTCAACATTCAATGGAGATCACAAATCTCCTATCTTCACCAATACTCTTCTCCCTCGAATCTAAAATAAGGATCCTATGGCCTTTTCTTCACTTCTACAATCAGTAGGTCTGTAATATCTAGCAATAGGATATTTTATTCAGGCCTCAAAATATTTGATCTTCCTCTTGTTGCTTCTAGTTTTGGATTGATTCCAAAGAAGATATTCTTCCTAGCTCTTTTGTAGGAATATTCCAATTTTTTTTAATCTCCTTTTTCCTCCAATAAAGTATTAGGACTGTAATGGAATAAACTCTAAATCTAGAGATAATCAATCTTCACTAGTTGATTTGTCAGTCTAGTGGAATTAATGTTGAGTCCTAGTATTCACGAGTTTTTCTACAACCATGTGGAAAGAATATATCCAAAGGCAATATCAAAAAATATAAAAATAATATTTTTGGATTCCTTCCAATATCACTTGTGGCTCTCCCTATTTCTTATTGACATAATGCGTGCTCTGATACCACTATTTGCTTTTTATGAGTATATGATATAGGAAATGCAACCACAAAATGTAAGATAAGCAACCTATGATATCTATATGAAAATGTCACTATAATATATAGGAAAATATAGTGATAAAATTCTACAAAAACTCAAAAATATGCCATTAATGAAAGCTCACAAAAATAGTACAATGCAATATAATGGAGGACATGAACACTCCACAAATTATTTTTTAAAGGAACTATATTGTATTTCTCTACCAATGTATACTATGCACTCTCTATATTCTCTCCTCTCTTTTCACTCACTATAAGGCTTATATATAGGAAGATAAGTTCCTTGGACCTCACTCTACCTTCGACTCTATCTTGTGACTCATGTACATGTGGACTACATGCACATTTACATTATTGCACATTCTAACACTTGTGCATTTATTACATGCTAAAGTAACTACCCAAACTTTACTCTAAAGTAAACTCCTACTCTAGTAATGTACCCAAGGTGGTATATTAGCATGTATCCAATAATGTAATATACTCTAACAGTAGAAATACTTCTCTCTCCAAAATTAAATAATATCAAAATTTTAAAAAATCAAAATTTTGAAATAAGTTGCAAATATAAAATATTTTAATATTTTAAAAATGGTTGAAATCCTTATAACTCCCACTTTAATATGATTTCCTATAAAGTTAAATTCCTTTTAGCTCCCACTTAAATAATAAATAAAGTTCTTAAGTTTTAATTCTCAAAATTAAAACTTAACTTAGAACTTTAGCACCAAATATTCCAAATTTGATAAATACAAAAATAATATAACTAACCTTATCTCCACCTGGTGAATTGAGTCAAGTTGACCACCAACTTAGGAACTGCTCATATTGATAACTACACTCTGCAATGCTTTGACTAAATACTACTAAGACATTACAATGCAATACTCATAGAGATATTAATTGATTGCAAAACCTGGTAATGGAAAGTTACAAAATGAATATATGCAAATATTGTATGACTTATTTATCCACATTTATAATGTAGTAGAGAATTTTAATGGTGGTCCACCTAAACCTTTGATGTCCTCAAGATAATTTGGTGTATGCTTGGCTAGACCTTTCAACGTCCCTCACTAATCTAGTTCTTGCTCTGATTGGACCTCTCAACAACCCTTGGCTAATTTGGTTTGTGCTTCAAAAATGAGTGTGTTGGCTAGACTACTCATCATCCTTTCCTAGTATGGTTTGTGATTTTATTGAAGTGCTATGGCTAGATTGCTTAATATCCCTTGCTATTCTGGTTTGTGCTTCAAAAGTGATCTCTATTTCTAGAATGCTTATTGGTCTAGAATTATTGGACCTATCAACATCCAATGGATGGTCAAGGTCATCCCATTTAGAGGATGGCTTTTTCTCTTGAATAAAACTTATAGCTACCCTCAAATGGAACTAGTTTATCTCATAGGGAAAGGTAATTCAATGGACTAGATCATTACTAAACTTCTGGCTTAGACTGATTGTCATCAGAATAGCTTATGGTCCAAAGCAAGTGCTACTTTGATTATATTTTCTTTGCTCTTTATTTTATTTTCCTCTCAATTTTTTCCTAATAATTTCAATATTTTCTCTTCTTAGGTACTTGCTTGAGTGATATATTCTCAGGTACTTGCCTAAGTTCTTCAATATATTTTCATCCTTCTTGATATTAAAAATCAATAAGTGTGCTATCTAGTCAGGGTAAAAAATATACCTAAAATTTAAAGCACTAAACTATCTCAGGTGGCTTTTTGCCACTCAATATGTGATTCTCTATCTTAATAAAAAATCCTAGAAATTAGGGTGAAATTAGATTTATCCCCTCAATTAATAAGTCGAGTCCTAGTCTTCATTTCTTTCTTGAGTGGAAATGCTCTAGCGTAATAATAGGACCTTTGTCATATATCAAACTATAAATTTAAAATTTGTAGAAATATGAGTCTACGTGTTCTTTACATGATTCTTAATATAAATTCACACCAAAGATTTTCTCTGATGCTAACAATAGAGTCTACTCAAAGTAGCTTTGATACCACTATTGGATTTTAAGCCAAATTATCTTAGGTCCCAATATTCTTGATCTAGAGTAGTCTCAAATATAAGAGCAATCAATATATAAGATGACCAACATAAATAATAATATTCATAAAAAATGACAAATATGAATATAAATGGCCAAAATCATTCATGCAATAACATGAAGAAAACTTACAATAAAATTTCTCAAAATATACATACAAGCTTCAATATTAATGCTTGAATATTTCATACATTTCCAGATACATTTCATGGAGCTTTATCTCCATTATATAACCTTAGAAATGTGACTCTTCAATAATTTACTATTGTACTCCTCACATATTCAAGAGTTGAAACTTTTTTTATTCTTTACATTAGATAAGTCTCACATATCCTTTGTTTTCTCATCTTGCCACTTGTATACATGACTCTTGGCTCTCTACTTACATGCATACTTAGCTCTATGACACTTGGACTCTTTTACATGACACTTATAATTCTAATTGCACACCTAATACATGACAATTTTTTTGGTAAGTCATTTTTTTTCATTAAATGGGGCATTTGAAAGGTGCCCCAACACCTTGTACATCAACAGAGCAAAAAATAAAACTCCTCAGAGGAAACACAAGGAGGAACAAAAACAAACAATTGAAAGCCAACAGAACCCAAAAAGGACAAAATCCTCTGGTGGAAAGGAACAACAACAAAATGACCACCATCCAGAAGAACCAAAAGGACAAAACCTCTAGAAGAAAGGAAAGAAACAAGAAGAGGAAAGCAAAATAGGCTTTCCCCAATAGGACCCGCACGTAAAATTAGATGGGAATGTCAGTATGCATAGGAGACACAATGGTAACCTCCAGCTTGACATCCTTGACATTGTCCTTCAGTACATCCTTTGGGGCTTCAATGCAGGCATCCTTGGCGATCTCCACAACGTCCTCATCCTTAGCCTCATCCTTGACATTGAAAGGTCCCTTCGCAGCAAAAATAGCAGGAATGTCTTCAAAGGTATCACAAAAAAATAGAAGGCTAAGAGCTTGGCATTGTTCTTTGAGCTTCACAATTGCCTTCCCAATAGCCACATGGGCAGATTCCAGATGGTCAATAGTAACAGATGTAGCATGGACAACCAGTTTGTGAAGGTATTTTTCCACCAGGTCAGGAGAATTGGAAGGATATTTCTTGGGCTTCACAGAGGAAGGAGTAGGGGTTTCAGAAGCTTCCTTGAGCTTGAGTCTCTGGGAACAGCGGACAGGTGTTTTCTCAACCTTAACCTTTTTCTTAATGTTGGAAATAGAGTAGGGTATTTCACTCTTATCCTTTCTCTTGGGTCTAGAGGTCTTAAGGTTGGGCGAGGAAGAAGAGTTCTCTTTAGAAGATTCAGGGGCTTGGATATTTCCTTTGGGGAACTTAAGGAGGAGGAACCTATAAAGGATTTTGAAAAGACCTTGATGACAGGGTGATCCCTCTTCCTTTTTTGAATGGGTAGAAACAATTGTATAATCTAAGGACCAGTAAAGCGCAGCAGGAATGTTCATCATCTTAGCTTCACAAAAATGATTAATGAATGCTAAATGAAAACAGCAAAGTTGGGACTCAGGATTATCAGTAGTTAAATATTGCATGATGGGTTTTAGGATTTCCTTCCATGGGGTGGAAATATGGTGATGGTACAAACCTTTTTTGTAAAGCTTATGGATAACCGAATTCTTCTCAAAGTGAGCCAGCTCTGCATCCCAGTTATGCTTGTTTCTCCTTATTACTTTGTCATCCAGATTTTGCCCTGTGAGTTCCACCAATAGCTCCATAGTGATATGAAACTCCACTCCATGAATAGTAACCATGCCATTGTCCCAAGATGTAGTAAAGGCCCTGGTCACCTCCCCGTCGATGCCATAAAACATCTTGAAGAAACTAATAAGTCCACCTTTGTTTTTCAAAATTTCTATAGCAATGGAATCTAAATCAAACACCTCAGGCTTCCATGATTAAAGACAGAGAAAAATAGGGAAAAGGAAAAAGGTGAAGGCAAGGGAACAATAGGAGGATGCACTTGTACAATGGCAGATGAATAAATAGAGCATGCAGAGGAAAATATATAAGGAAAACATTGATGCAGCTCTAGAACCAACAAAAAAACCAGAAAGGATACCTCAAAAAGGAAAAATCCCACCTGGAGAGAGGGAATTGGCTAGGACAGATGACGAGGAGGATTTTTTGGCTTTGAAAACTGTAATAGGTAATTGGGAAAATCAAAAGGTGCTGATGGAGTTGACTGTTGGGGACGCCCAAAAAATGGAGCCAACAGGGGAAGCTGGCACCAAAAACATGAAGGATTGGAAAGTCCACCAACATAGATCTCGGGACGAGGCAAAAGGAAAGATGGTGGAGAATGAATCTCGAAAGAGCCAAATGGTGAAAACCAAAAAATTGGGGGAAGGCATTATTAAATATTGTGCTAGCATTTGCATTGGGGCTCTCAAAAGAGTCGGTTATCAAAAAATAATAAGCGCTTGCTAGGTTAAAAGGCGGTGGATTACATAAAAATAAATTAATAAGGGCCATGTGGACATGATTCGAGATTGAACACTGAGGAGGATATGTGAGGTTTAAAAATTTAGAATTAAATACTTTGAAGAAATTTAGGAAATAAACCCAAAGCTTCACGTGGAAAAGGAGGCCTCGAGCAATGAAAAATACAATAGCCTTAAGATTCACCATGATTAATATTAATTTGATCATGCTTGACGAGCTCATCAACTTCAGGAGGAAGACTATCAGTCCACGTCAGCAATCCTTGGGCATTCACTCCAATGTTAGCCAGTATGTCAGCAATAGAGTTGGCTTCCCTAAAAGCATGTTGAAACATGGTGTCATTCTGATTAAGTAGGATTTGTTTGCTTTCTTCCATAACGGTTCTTATCCTCCAACTGCCAGGTTTAGAATTTTTAAGATAATTTATTATATTAAGAGAATCTCCCTCCACAATGATGTTTCCTGGAATGTTTTTGATGAATTGGAGACCTCACCATAAAGCCTTTGCTTCTGCAGAATGATTTGAGAGAACACCTAAAGGTTCAGAGTAAGCAAAAATGGGATTACCCAGGTGGTCACGAAGAATTCCTTCGGAACCAGACCTAATACATGACACTTATGCACATCCTTACATCACATATTTTCACACTTTTTTACATGCCACTTGTGCACTTTATCTCATTACATACTTGCACTCTTACTTACAAGACACTTGTGTATATCCTAAACATAGACACTTACATAAATGGGAATATAAACCACACTCCTAAACTATAGACTCAAACTCTATTCTAATATTTATATTGTACCATAGGTTCCATGGGGGTACATTAGCATGTACTAGATAATGTAATATTGTCCAATAGCCATAAGAATATGTTTACGCATAAACCTTTTATATTATTGTTTTCTTGTGATTGTTATGGAATAAAATGTTATTTATCTTAGTTTTGTTGGAATCTCCATCCATGCAAGCATTGTGGAAAGAAGAACCACAATAATAGCATGTGTAGAAAGAGTTTGGTTTCATGTGTAAGAAAGAGCTCTCCAAAGGTAAAGAAAATCCTAGAGAATATTCTAATAAGGTTAATATAAAGTTATTGAATTTGATTTTTGGTTGGATCAGCTCAAGAAAATGGAGTATAATCACTACCAAGATATGAAGATATTATATTTTCCATAGAAACCATGAAGAGGTTGTAGATATGATAGCACCAAGATGGGATTTAGATCATCATTCATAATATATGATCGTTTAAAAGGAAAAACATATGGGGAAAATAAGTCTATTTAAGGTAAACTTTAAATATAAAATTTGTAATTATGTTTACCATCATGTAGCATCAGGTAAGCCACACATAAGGTACATCCTACAACCAACCAAAGCTTATTTTTGCAATAGCAATTTGAGCATTACTCTTTTGGAGAGAAGGCTTTATCCATACTAAAGAAGCATTGTATAAGAATAGAATGTGAATATTTATTCACTTGCAAGCAATAAGCATGTTGATTTAGTTGGATGAAAGTCACTTAACAAAAAGAAATAGGAATCAGTTATAGGTCCAAACATGCACTCTCACTAGGAACTTAGGAAATCAAACAAGTAGATAATTAATTTTGAGCAAGCACTTGAGATCAATTAAGCAGGTGAAAGCACTTGAATCTCACAAAAACAAGTAAGAATATCAAGTAAGCAATCAAAGATAGCTAAGAAAATAAGTAATAAAGTAAAACACAAACATCAAATTTTAAGGTTAGATAGGGGCTTGTAGCTTATTAATACTCATGAAATATGTTCAATCTTTTCATTGCTTGATTTTAAAATTTATGATACATTGTGTTCACTTGTCATCACTCCACCATGCAAAGAGAAGTCATGGAAATAAGTAGTAGTATAATTTATCATTCAAAGTGGTCATTTATCTCATTTCATAAACAAAATTAAAAATATTAGCTCATGATACCTTCACTCAAGTATTAAGCCACTATGACCAACATTGGATAAATGATCTCATTATTAGAAACATAGGAATAAGCTTCACTTGAGGAAGATGAAACTTCTAGGATACAAAAAGAAAATCAATCAATTGTACATACTGGTAGAGGATCAACTAGTAACACCATGGAGTGTGAAAGAAAATTTTGATAAAATTAGCTGAGTATGAGAACACCATAATCTAGGTGGGAAGTAAGTAAGACACCAAAGTGTGCATAGTTAATTATATAAGGAGTAAATGTGTAATTAAATTGACAATGATCCACTTGATAAGAAGTATATAATAGTTTGAAATGCAAATCCACTTTTATGGATAAGTAGGAAAGAAACTTCTATAGATAATTAAGGTGTAAAGAAAGTACTAAGAGGAAGACCTCTCATATTCTACAATTGATATTTTTTGGGACAAAAATCCTTATCATTTGGAAGGTATGATCCAAATAAATTCTTGACAACTAACTTGGAAGTATGACAATATTGTGACGATGATGAATGACTAAGTGATAATGATGCAACAACCTTCTAAAATATAGAAACATCATCTTTTTGATATAACTACTTCAAACTAAGTCAAATTGTAAGAAAATTTAAGAAGGTTCTTGACATCAAGAACAATGACCATTGTCAATTTAAGCTCAAAATACATCATCTAGCCACAAAAAATAGAAAAGAATAATTAATACCAATGAATAGTATTTTAGACATAAATTAACCACAAAAGTCCAAATTCAGAGTTTTTTTAAGGGTTATATAAGATCAAAGGACCTTATCATTAAAAGGATAAAATATAGTATTAAAGAAATTTATAGTTTAGATGATGTCCTTTGATATTATATAACCCTTAATAAAACACTGAATTTGGACTTTTTTGGACCTATTCACCTATTTGGACCTTTAAAAGGATAAAATATAGTTTAGTGAACAAGTTGACTAGGAATTGATTGATTTGAAATGTGCAACTTGACCAAAAAGTGAACTAGAAAAGTATCAATATGAATATTTGTAGGTAAGAAGCAGGAAACATTACTTCCATTTCTACCCACAATTGCAAGAACCTAATAGATAATTAGAAATTACTTGCACTCCTATATTTGAAAGTGGAAGAGACTAGAGAGGCTTATTTGGGTATAGTCAAGGAAGGAGAAGGTAGTTTTGAAGGGATAGGAACAGGGGCATGTAAGCTCCAACAAGAGGAGAGCAAAAATATACTAAGAAGCAATATGTAAATATGCAATAAATACATGAAACTTGACCTATTGAGAAGTTTTTTCTCCCTAGAGGGTTTTCCCCATTTCAAATGATTGTTTTAAGATTATTGTGGGTGTGTTTTTATGGAGAAAATTATCAAGATATTTTCTCGTATTTTTTAGGAACCAATACAATAAAAGTGGCATTAATCTCACTTATTGTAGCCAATTGTTTTCTAGCCTCTTCAACTATAGTAAAAAGTATAACTCTTCAATAAATTTAAATTTTTTAAAGAAATTTATAGGAAATCCATGAAGCCAAAGTTCCTTTTTAGGATGGAAATAAAAAATTTTTCCTTATAAATCCTTCATAGTCATCTTCATCATCAAGCATTTACTCTATTATTGTGTGATAATTGATGGGATATTTTGCAAAATCCTAGGTTGAACCTCTTGATCTTGTCCAATGTTTGACATAGTATCTTTAAAATAATTGACTGCTTCCTCTTAAAATCTTTTTCTTCTTCATTAAAAGGCATTATCTCAATTGGTTAAAGTCCTCAACTTTCAAGGAGGAAATAAAGGTTCAAATCTTGCCAAGTGATACATGCATAATTGCGAAGTTGTAATGCAAATAGGTGGTCATGATGTAATATGGGTGGGACCCATTTCAATCCTATATGACCCATTAAAAATATTTTCGTCCTCAATACTTCTTCCATGTAGAGTTGAAATATATTTTATTTTATGAATATGTTTTGGCTTTAGCATGAAAATTTGGTATTTTTGTACCCTTCTTTAAGCTATCTCTCCCTAGATTTTTGGGATCAATATGACTCTTTTAATACATTGTAATAAAGTAATTGTTTTTCTTGCACATAAGTATCTTGGTCTATTAGAAGGATTAGGGTTTTTTGAAAAATATCTCATCTTTTAGGAGCCATATCTTCGCGAAGGGTTATCCGATTCAGCTGATTCTTGGACCAACTTGTGTGGAATTTGAATAGCTTTAAAATGAGTGGTCATATGAAAGAATCTGAGCAATATTGAGGGAGATACGACCCTATGAAGTCAACCATCCGAAACAAGGGCAGTGATGATTTTTCAAGTCGCGAAAAACAAAATTGCAAATATTTGTCAGCTAGGGTTCGGATGATGGGAAGAGCAATGAAGGGCTAGGACTTCAGTGAGGCAAGACATTCTATCTGGACATAGAATTTTTTAGCTAAGTTTTTTTTCCTTTCTTTATCTTAGAAATTTTGCATGCAAATTATTATAAAGTTTTTATCAAATATTATATTTGCTATAGGACATTCAGATAAATTTCAATAGATTTTGAGTTTTAGTTTCCTTTCCATGGACCGATTTATAGTTAAATCCTTAGAATCATCTCTAGTGGTAGAGGTTAGTGAGCGCACCTCAGAGAGATCCTCGTTGCTCCAAGATAGGGTAGTTTTTGGTAAATTTAATGGGTATTGGCCAGGGGCTTCAACCTTGAGAAAATGGATTGATAGGAGTTGGAAGTCTCCAGGAGTGATTCTATCATTTCTTCCCAAAGGTTTCTTCCTAGCCATTTTTTGTTCTAGGGAAGAAAGAGAAAAAATCCTAAAAGGGGGTCCTTGGTTTATGGGAAGAGCAGGACTCTTCCTTACCCATTGGTATGAAGGCTTTTCACCTAAAAATGTAAATCTATCCCTAGTACCAGTCTAGGTTAGGATGTTTGGGTTACCCATTGAATTTTAGGAAATAGATACCTTCAAGGCAATAGGCAACACTCTAGGAGAATTCCTTGAGATTTCAGATACGATAAAAGATGGATTCTTGGCTATTTATGCTCGGATATTGGTCATGATTGATATAAGTAAAGCTTTACCAGAATCAATCATTCTTAAGTATGGGGATAAGATGTGGACCCAAACCATAGATTATGAAAACATATATTTTAGATGTAGAATATGTCATGAGGTGGGGCATATTGAGAGATCATGCCCTAAGAAGAGCCCAACAGAATCATATGTAGAAAACCACAAGAGAAACTTACAAATGGTTATGGATGAAGATGGTTTTCAACTTCCAAAAAATAGATCTAGAAAAATGAAAGAAAATAAATAGTGGAGACCAGTAAGGAAGGATATTGGAAGAAATACCAACTCTTTTGAGGCTTTAGCCTATGAAGAAAAAGTAGATCAAAACTTAGAGGACACAGTACAATAATTTCAACATATTAACAAGGAACCATCTATTCAATATGATCCTGATTTAAGGAAGAACATTCTCGATGAACCTAAGGAATGTGTCTCATCAAATTTTGAAGACTCTCTTGAAGTACCATGCACCATTAAGGAGAAAAAATTGGTAAATAAAATGTAATTTTAGAAGTTAATACCTTTGCCATTAATAAGGAAATACCAAAAAATGAGTAGGACAAGTCAAAAGCTTCTGTAATAGAGCCAGGAGAGGATAAATATGATGAAAAAAATTGTGAAAGAATATTGAGGAATAGAATAATAAGACCTACTCCTGATATAGGCAAGGAAAAAGAGGAAAACCCTCAAATTATCAAGCAAGATCCAGGGAAGCAAGAGCAAACATAGAGAAAGGAACACAAACTAAGTTGGTTGAACTTCTCTTTACCAAACAACAAAATGATATTGGTAATACGTAGGTAGGGCCAAAAGCCCCTAATGAGACATGATTATCATCTCATGGAATATAAGGGGTGCTAATGCCCCTCAAAGTAGAGGTGTATTAGGGACCTATGTTTAAGTAATAAGCCTGATATTCTTTGTATCCAGGAAACTAAAATGACAAAAGAAGTTTCAAAAACTATGAAAGTAGTATGGGCAAGATGTGAATGGGATGCTATGGATTCTAAAGGAGAGAAGGGGAATTCTAACTTGTTGGAATCCTTCTAGAACCTCTTGTGTAACCATTCATAAAACTAGGCATTGGATAGCCTCTTTAGTCACTTGCTACTTTGCAGATTATCGTTTCATCCTTATCAATGTCTATGGACCTACAACTCAATCAGGTAGATTAGAAGTTTGGAGTGGGATTGAAGCCTTTATGAGAAGTAAAGACCAAGAAACCTGATTCATGATCATAGGATATTTTAATGCCATAACCAAGTTAGATGAAAAATTTAGAGGAATTAGGAAATTAACCCAAAGTATGAGAGATTTCTCAACTTTTATTCAAAATAATAATCTATGGGAGGTTGAGTTTGAAGAAGACAACTATACTTGGACCAACAATAAGAGAGGCCAGAACCTAATAGCAAAAAAATTAGATAGA
Organism: Wollemia nobilis; assembly: GCA_028583015.1. Lineage (NCBI taxonomy): Eukaryota > Viridiplantae > Streptophyta > Pinopsida > Araucariales > Araucariaceae > Wollemia > Wollemia nobilis. Next base: position 12,027,605 of record JAQPPZ010001925.1, read on the forward strand.
TGCATACTCTTAGATCATTGGCTAGATGAAGGAACTTGTGCTAAAATTAATACCTTAACAAGGATTGGTTTAGATCACTGGCCAATAAGAGTTAAAATGGTGGTAAGTGAATTAAAAAAATATCATATTTTAAATATGAGCAGATGTGGGAAGACCATCCTCAATTTTTTGATATGATAGCTCAAACATGGAATTCTTTAGGTAATGGTGGGTTGTATGCTCTTCCAAATCAAATTAAATCTATGACATCTAGATTAAAAGAATGGAACAAGAACACTTTTGGAAATATTTTTGAGAAGAAAGAAGAACTAAAAGATAAACTTTCAAAATTCCAAAAAGGTGATCATAATAATCCAAGCTCAGAGGAAAGGGAGTTGCTTAGTGAATATCATAATATTTTGAGTAAGGAAGAGAAATTTTAGAGATTAAAATCAAGACAGACTTGGTTAAAAGGAGATAAAAATACAAAGTTTTTCATAGGATGGCTATAGTACAAAGATCAACATCCAAAATTAGTAGAATTAAATCAATAGAAGGGGTTTGGATTGAAGATCAGAGTGAAATTAGAAAAGAGGTAAAGTCTTTTTATCAGAATATTCTAGGATCAGAGGAGACTAAAGTTCTTAATGATAAACTTCTTCAAGATGTTCCTTCAATTATAACGAATGAAGACAATAGGAAACTGATGGAGCCTATTACTCTAGAAGAAGTTCATTTAGCTCTTTTCTCTTTTAATAAGGATAAATCCCTAGGTCTAGATGGGCTCTCTACAACTTTTTACCAACATAATTGGGATATAGTGAAGGATTATTTATTGGTGGTAGTGGAACAATCTAGGGTAAAACAATACATACCTTATAAAATAAATGCAACATATCTTACCCTAATTCCAAAAAAGAAGGATGTTGAATTATTTGATTCTTTTAGACCCATAAGCCTATGTAATATGGCATATAATATTATCTCCAAAGTGATGGTAAATCGATTAAGGCCATTGTTAGACAAAATTATTTTAGAAGAGCAAGGAGGATTTGTGAAAGGGAGACAAATTTTAGATGGGATCATAGTAGCTCATGAAGTTATACATTCAACAACTTCAAGAAAAGAGAAAGCAATGATCTTAAAACTTGATATGAGTAAAGCCTATGATAGGGTTAAATGGGATTTTATTTTTGTAGTTTTAGAAAAGTTTGGATTTGGGAAGAAATGGGTTAGATGGATTAAAGCTTGTGTCTCTATAATTTCTTATTCAGTGTTGGTCAATGGGTTAGTAACATAATATTTTAAAGCCAAGAGAGGCCTTAGACAAGGAGATCCTCTATCTCCTTATTTGTTCATTATTATGGTAGAGGTTTTGAGTAGGAACTTAAAGAAGGCTTACAAATATGGGCTTATAAGTGGACTTAAGGTTAGTAATAACATCGACAACATCACCCATCAATAGTTTGTAGATGATACAACCCTTTTTGGAAGGGCAAGGATAAATGAGGCCAGAGATTTGAATAAATTTTTAAAGGAATACGAAAGAGCATCAAGGCAAAAATTTAATAGGACAAAATCCAAAATTTACTTCCTTAACACTCCAACTAATATCAAAGCAAGAATTTATAGGTTACTTCAAATGGAGGAGGCAAATTTACCAACAACTTATCTAGGGATGCCTTTATTTGAGGGGAGAATGAGGATAGAATTATGGAATCCAGTTATTAGTAAAGTTCAGAATAAACTTCCAGCTTGGAAAGGTAGATGGTTATCATTAGCAGGAAGAGTGTAGTTAATTAAGTCAATCTTACAGGCCATTCCAACATATTATATGTCATTGTATTCTATGCCAAAATCAGTTGAAAAAAGTTTAATCTATATTATGTGATCCTTTTTATGGTCAGGTTTACATGATAAAAGGAAATTTCCTTTGGTGAAATGGAGCAAGGTGTGTGATGATAAAACTAGGGGAGGTCTTGGTTTAAGAGTTCTTACAGATGCAAACTTAGCTCTTAGGGGAAAAGTAATATAGAGATTGTACAAAGAGAGTCAAAGACAATGGGCAAGAATTCTTCTAAGTATGTTGATCCCAATGACCCAAGTTTAATATTTACTACATTCTCTCTACCAAATGGTTCTACTCTTTGGAATGGTTTAAAAAAATCTATTGATCTTATGATTAAAGGTTTAATATGGGTGGTGGGAACTGGAGAAAAATTTCTATTTGGATGGATACTTGGTGTGATAAAAAACCACTCAATTTAGATCCAATTTTGAAACCTTGGATGAGATTGCTTCAAGACAAATATGGTGATAGGGTTTCAAACATTTTGTACAAGGATCAGGAAGGAAGATACAAATGGAAAGAAGATTTTTTTACAAGTATACAAGACATTGATGCTAGGAGGCAATTGAGTAGAAAGATAACAACTATGATTATTTCAAGGGGAGCCAAGGATAAATTGATTTGGGAGTTGAATAGCTCAAGAGAATACACAACAAGAAGTGGATATAATGTACAACACCAACAAAATAATAATATCACTAGAATATGGAGAGATATTTGGGATAGCCCAAGCATTCCTAAAGTCAAAATGTTTGTTTGGCTAGTAGGTCATAGAAGAATTTTATCCTGGGATAACCTTATGAAAAGGGGTTTTCATGGCCCCTCTCAATGTGTTCTTTGTAAAAAGGAGGAGGAGAGTATAGACCATCTCTTGGGACATTGCTCAATAGTCTAGAATCTATGGCAATGGATTCTTAATATGTTTGGTAAATGCATGGTGATGAATAGTAGAATTGAAGATTGGTTAAAGCAATGGTAGAGCACTTATAAAAGTGAGGCTTTACAGACAATATGGGATATATCAAAAGATACAATACTTTGGATTATATGGCTAGAAAGGAATAGAAGAATATTTAAAGGAAAGGAAAGTAGTTTAGAGGTAATGAAAAGGAAGATATGTTTAGCCATAGAGGAGTCTAAACCAACCCTATCAACTCACCCAATCCCTAATCTAGAAGCAGAGAGCCTTGATAGATGGAGTCAAGTCATTAAATGGAATTATGATGTTGGGTACAAGAGAAGCAAAAAGAAGGCAAAGAATATAAAGTGGAAACCACCAGATGTGGAGTGGGTTAAATTGAATTTTGATGGAGCATCTAAAGGAAATCTAGGACCAAGAGGAGGAGGAATAATTAGAAATAATAGAGGAGATATTTTATCTCATTATGCTTTCAATAGTGGATTTAAGACAAATAATGAAGTTGAAGCTTGGGTAACTTTAGAAGGGTTAAAAATATGCAAACAAATGAAATGGAATAGAGTATGGATGGAAGGTGATTCTCTCATAGTAATAAATGCAATTTTGAGGAAAGCTAAGGCTCCATGGAACATACAAGAGATAATTATGGAAATTCAAGATCTTGCTAAAGAGTTTGAAGAAATCAGGTTTACACATACATTAAGGGAAGGAAACAAATGTGCAGATAGGCTAGCCAATAGAGGGGTTTTGATTGAGGATCATGAAGTTAAATTCTCCTTTCCATGGTTAGAGGAAGTAGTAAGTTTAGTTGAAGCTGACAAGAAAATGTTGATTGCCTAAATCAATTAATGATTAAGATTTACTTTAATGTTTTCCATTGGTAATATATGCTTTATTTTGTAACAATAATGTGTTTTCATATAAACTATTTATTATAATTTTTGTGGTTGCACTTGTGTTTCAGGAAGGAAACTAGCAATCCAGATTTGGTAAAGTGGACTATGATAGTGCGATGTTTTGGAAATATTACTCTACTAAGATGCAATGCATAGATAGTAGAGGTGAAGTTTTGGTATTGTGAAGGCTGCTATAGGAAAATGTCAAGAAGGATGCTGAATTCTGGAATATTTGTATTCATACAAAAAATTGAAAAGATCCAGAAAATGAAAATCAAGAATTCAGACATTTTATGTAAAATGATGTAGGTTTCTAGCTATAGCATCTCAATTGAGATGAGAAGTGTATCTATTTGTAAACTCTCAAGCTCTAAAGAAGAGAGTTGTAATTTTTCAAGGGTGGGGGACCCGAGTACAACCCCTTATTATCCAGCCAAAAAAAATATCATGGTCCATTCCATTATTTTTTACAATCTCTTATAAATTCTTGATATTGGATCTAATTTCCTTATTTTTTTAATTAAATATATTACCAAAATATTCATTTTACCCTTTGAATATTTAATCTTTTGAAAAAACTTATACAAGCATGGCCCTTTAAACCTTACTTTATTCCTTCATAAATCTAGAATAAATGAGGGTCTTGGATCCACATAGACATTCATAAAATGTATTTTTGAACCACATAGACCTATTATTGAGTAAAACATATCTCAAGATAATGGGTTTGTGATTTGATCCTAATCACAATTAAATTTTGAAGAGATTGTATACTATATTTGTAACAATGTATTAGATAACAAAAATGTATCCAATGTTTTCGTTATATTGGTTTCCTTAATGTGTCTGTTATCCTATTATATTTAAATCTTGAATAAATAACATCCCAAAGACTATTTGAATTGACAAATAAAGCAAAATCATCTAAAAATCTGACCATTCAAGAGCACACCCTTATTTTTTGTAGGAGATAAAACCATACTAAATTCTTTCCCAAGAATCCATAGATCATAATTATCAATCATCATTAAATTTGAATTAAATAAAGTTAGATATTTGTAGTGTCTATCATGAATAGTAGTTGTAATTGAAGCATATATATAGCCCCAAATTTGATATTTTATTGTTTCCTATAAAATAGACTAATAATAAAATTTACTTTTGCTTCTAATGACTATCCATTTTATTTGTGTTTGTCTCATATTGTTGCAATACCTCCTAAAGCTTTTATAGCAAAAACTACTAGATAACCCCTCATCTCCCAAACCTTTTTGAATTCATCCTTACACTCGTCACTGCTCAATTTTTTTTTCTTGTGTTAAAATAAACTGAGGACTATAAAAACCTATTAGTTTTCCAATAAATCTTTTTTATGGGTTTTATTCATACCCCTAATATTCCAGATACTATTTTTATTATCAAATTTTATTTTTATTTGTGGTATTAGCCCCACTTATTATAAATTTATGATATTTATTTTTATTTTCCCATATCAATATCCCTCTAATTTTTCTTTTATTTTTGTTCTTGATTTAAGGGTCTTCCTCTCCTTTTTCCATTCCCACAAACAATTTCATATTCTTCAATATATTTGATTTTATACTTATCCTCTATAGGTTTATTCTATCATGGAGAATATAACATGCATATAATAGCCTCAAGAACACTTTTTCCTTTATGTTACCTTATAAACCCTAAGTACAAGAACCATCATCCATAATATTTAATTTTTATCCCACCGTAAAATTCCTAAAATACTATGAATATCCTCCATACTCCTTTCTTTATTATATTGTTCTTGAAACCTTAAATTGCAAGGGATAAACTCTATACTACTTCCATTTTTATTATAAGAAGAGGATTTTATACTGCTTGAGGAAAATGAAGATGATTTACCTAGATTGATTTGACTTTTTTACCTCCTTTATTTTAAATATTTCCTCTATGTATTACTTTGAGAATTTAATTCCTTTTATATTTAAACTTTCATATTGTACTTCCTCATCCCTTATATCCTTCTTTGTTTCTTCTAATAGTTAATCCAAATGAACCATGATGGCCTTTGCCATTTGATGATACAAAAGAGACTTATTTTTTAGTTCTTTGTAAGTGGATAATATTTTATTTGATCCAAATTTTAATATAGTATGATCTCCTTGTTACATTTTGAAGTTTACCTCATAGCCAACATTTTCTAATTCTTTCTTTGTAGTTTTCACTTTGCAATCTCTTGTTGTGTGTCCTGTCTTTGAACATTTGTAGTATCTAAATATAATATTTCCATGATCCAATTGATAATTTTCTCTTATTTATTACTTAATATTAATATATTATGCCAAAGTTTTTCTAATATTTGTGGAAACATGTATCTAGGTATATACAACACACTTTTATTCCTTGGTAGTTGGTCCCTCCTAGATGAAGTCCCCATGAGCATTACCAATATTCTTCAAAATATACTTATTGATAAGTTGATTGTAGTACAAATGTCCTAACCTATATTATAAGTATTTTAATAATTTCTATCTCCACAAAATAATTCTCACTCCATGGTATTAAATATAGGCCATCATTTCCACTCAACCATTGGTCACATTTCATACCTTTATCCCTAATTTTAAATATAGAAGAGATGATAAAGAAAATTCTTTTAAAATTAAAATTCATGGGGTATTTAAAATTCAATCCTAACTTCCATGTAATATAATATTGAATTTGTGGAAAACTTGGCTAATTTTTATGGAACTTACATATTAATCCTCTACTTATAAAAACCATTACATTATGCTTGATCGTCTCATCCTTGATAATCACTTTTGGTATGCTATCTTCTAATTAGATATGGATTACCATATGTTTGATATTAATCTTATTTTCAACTAGGGAATCCATACTTCTATCTAGGTCATCTTTACTTTCAATTAGTAATTTCATAAATAATTTTTCTTCTATGTTACCTAGCATTTACTCATAAGAATCCTGATATAGTTTTAATTTTCATAAAGATCTAAAATAATAAAAGGGGAGGCTTGCTCCTTGCTTATAATTCCCATCTATTCAAACTAAATATATACTTGTACTTTCTTCCTCCTCTTCCAATAAGAATAGTTAAGGCTCACTCCATGTTGGCACTCACTTCATGCTCATACTCATTTCATTTTTTATAATGTTTTCTTAACAATTTCACTACATCCATAGAGCCTATATATTTTTGAAGTAATATTTTTATCAAAATTTTCTTGATTTTTGAATAATATCTATCCAAGTATTGCCCTTAATTCTAAACTCATTAATCTATAGCTTTGAAAGCTTTCCCTCTAATTTTCATTCCTTTTCAATCCTTACCCTATTTGGAAAGAGGAATCCTAAACTTCTCACATACTTTCCAAAGAAATATCTTTGAATTTTTAAATCAAGATGTTATACCTTAAAAGTGACATCATATTATAGGGATATATTACAACATAGATGGTATGAGTTATACTCTTCCAACAAGTTTTTTTAATCAGTTATATAGGATTGAAACATGCCATACCCTATATTACATCATGACTACTTTATCACGATATTATAACAATATTTGGACATTATGCAATTTTTTTTGAGAAGATTCAAAACCTATTCTCTACCTTGATAAGATTAAATATTTAACCAATTGATTTTTCCCACTTGATGGTCTTCTAGCTAGGTTAAGAACTTAATTTAAATTAATTTAATATAGATAGAATATTCACACACACACACACACACACACACACACACACACACATATATGAGAGGGAGATATTTTAGTTTATAATGAGGTTAGGTCAACTCATTTGGAAGTCAACACCCTTTACTGACACACAGAGGGCCTCTGAGCATATCTCACTAAGCAATATTTGAATATGGGTATTTGCCTTAAAAGTACATATTTTGAATCACTTGAACTCATGCCATTTGATAACTAATTTATGTATTTTTAAATATATATTATCTTTTTTTTATAAAATTTCTAATAATATTTATTATTATGATATATCTTGATGATGAATCATAAAATATGATTTTGAAATATATTTTAATTCTTTTTTATATAGCCAACTATATAAATATTATTATTATCATTATTATTATTTTGGTTGGAGAAAAAGGGATCGTACTTGGGTCCCCCCACCTTTGACAAATCACAAATCTCTCCTTTAGAGCTTGAGAGTTTACAAATAAATTCAATTCTCATATCAATTGAGCTGCTATAGCTATAAACCTGTGTCTTTTCTCATTAAAAGTGAATTATTAACTTCCATTTTCTATATCTTCTTCAATTTTCTTTCTAAATACAAATATTCCAAAATTCAACATCATTCTTCTTGACATTTTTATACAACAACCTTCACAAAACTCCACCTTTACTCTCTATGCATTGCATCTTAGTAGAGTAATATTTCCAAAACTATTAGTTTCCTTCCTAAAATATAAGTCTCAAAAAGTTAAAAATTCTAATCCATACTCTATTCCATAGTCCAACCAACAACTCAAATAATCCATTCAGCCATGAAGTCCATCTGATGTCATATTCTTCTACTTTAGTATACAAAAATTCTACTTACTTCACAAAATTATAGTTTGCTTTACCAGATTTGGACTATTAGTTTCCTCCAATGCATTGATCTATAAATAGATCCTCTAAAAAAATTAGCAGTACTTTGGAACATTATTTTGCATTTGCTCCTTTAGATTTTTCTTGTCAGCTTTATCTAAACTCATTACTTCCTCTAACCATAGAGAAGATAATTTAACTTCATGATTATCTATTAAAATCCCTCTATTGGGTAGCCTATCTGCATATTTGTTACCTTCCCTTTACATATGTGTAAAATTAATTGTTTTAAACTTTGTAGCAAGATCATGTATTTCCACAATTATCTCTTATATTCTCCATGGAGCCTTTATTTTCCTCAAAATTATATTTATTACTATTAGTGAATCACCTTCAATCCATACTCTATTTCATTTCATTAATCTGCATATTTTTAATCCTTCTAATGTAGACCAAGCTTCAACTTCATTATTTGTCTTAAAACCATTGCTAAAAGTATAATGTGATAAAATTTCATCTCTATTATTTTTTATTATTCTTCCTCCTCCCGTTCGTCCCAGATTTCCTTTAGATGCTCCATTAAAATTCAATTTGATGAAAATCACTTTTAAATGTTTCCACTTTATATATTGTTCCTTCCTTTTATTTCTCTTGTACCCAACATCATAATTCTATTTGATTACTTGAATCCATCTATCAAGGTTCTTTGCTCCAAGATTAGGGATTGGGTGATTTGATAAGGCTAGTTTAAACTCCTTTATGGCTAAACAACTCTTTGTTTTTATTAACTTTTAATTTATTTTATTTTATTTAAATATTCTTTTGTTTCTTTCTAGAAACACAATCCAAAGCATTGTGTCTTTCAATGTATCCCATATTGTCTATAATACATTATTTTTAAAAGTACCCTGCATTGCTTTAAATATTCTTCAATTCTACCATTCATCACCATGCATTTACCAAACATATTAAGAATCCATTACTATAGTTCCTAGATTATTGAGCAAGGTCCCAATATATGGTCTATGTTATCCTATTTTTAACATAGAACAAATTGTGGGGGTCCATGAAAAATTATTTTTATTAGGTTATCCCAGGGTAAAATTTTCCTATGACTTGCTAGCCATACAAATATTTTGACTTTTGGAATGCCTAGGCTATCCCAAATATCTCTCCATATTTTTGTGGTATTCCTATTTTTTTGGTGCTTTAAATTATATTTGCTTCTTGTTGTGTATTATCCTAAGCTATTCAACTTGCAAATCCTTGGCTTTCCTTGGAATAATCATTGTTATATTTTTGCTCAAAAAACTCCTAGCAACAATACCCGATATACTTGTAAAAAATCCTTTCCATTTGTATATTCCATCTTGGTCCCTATACATAATATTTGAAACCCTATCACCATTTTTATCTTGAATTAATCTCATACATGGTTTCAAAATTTGATCTAGATTGAGTGGTTTTTTATCACACAAAGTATCAATCCAAATATAAATGTTTTCTCTAGTTTTTACCACCCATTTTAGACCTTTAATAAATAGATCAATTGATCTATTTTAAATCATTCCATTGTGTAGAGCCATTTGGTAGTGAAAATATAGTAAAGTAAAAGCTTGGTTCATTGATCTCAATGTAATTAGAATAATTCTTGCCCATTAACTTTGACTCTCTTTGTACAATATTCAAATTATTTTCCTCTTGCAGCTAATTTTACATCTGTAAGATATATTAAACAAAAATTTCTCCTATTTTTATTATCATACATGTTGCTCCATTTCACCATAGGATGTTTCTCATTATCATGTAATCCCAACCATAAAATGATTACATAATATAGAATAATTTTTTTTACCATTTTTAGCATAATATACAAGGACATATAATATGTTGGAATTGCCTCTAAGAATGACTTGATTAGCTACACTCTTCCTGCTAATGATAACCATCTACCTTTCCATATAGGTAGTTTATTCTAAAATCTACTTATATTCATATTCTACAATTATATCCTCATTCCTCCCTCAAATAAGGGCATCCTTAGATATGTTACTTGTAAATTTACCTCCTCCATTTGAATTAGCCTACATATTCCTACTCTAATTCTAGTTGGAGTGTTTAGGAAGTACATTTTTTATTTTATCCTATTAAATTTTTTGCTTACACTCTTTCATATTCCTTTTATAAGTTATTCAAAGTTGTGTCCTTGCTTTCCTCTGTCCTCCCAAAAAGGGTTGTATCATATACAAACTATTGATGGGTGATGTTGATGTTATTACTAGTCTTAAGTTTGCTTATTAGCCCAACTTTGTATGCCTTCTTTTGGTTCATTCCCAATGCCTCTATAGTAATAATGAATAGATATGGTGACAATGGATCTCCATGTCTAAGATCCCTCTTGGCTTTAAATGATTATATTACTAACTCATTAACCAACATTAAATATGATACTATAAAGACACATAATTTAACCCATTATAGCCTTTATTAATATCAAGTTTTAAGATCATTTCTCTCTTTTCTAGAAGCAATTGAGTGCATTACTTCATGAGCTACTATGATTACATCTAAAATCTATTTCTCTTTCACACATACTTTTTTGTTTTTCTAAAATATTTTTTCTAATAGTCATTTTAACTGATTTGCCATCACTTTGGAGATGATTTTATATGCCTTATTACATAGGCTTATAGGCTTGAATTAATCAAACAATTCTGCATCCTTTTTTTTTAAATTAGGGTAAGATATGTTGCATTTTTTATAAGGTATATACTTGTTTATCCTTGACTATTCCACTACCACCAATAAATAATCCTTCACTATTTACTAGATATGATGATAGAATGTTATAGAGAGTCCATCCAAACCTAGGGATTTATCCTTATCAAAAGAGAAAAGAGTTGAATGAACTTCTTCTAGAGTAATAGGCTCCATAAATTTGCTATTGTATTAATTTGTTATAATTTAAGGTACTTATTGTAGGATTTTATCATTAAGAACTTCAATATCCATTGATATTAGATAATCTGGTAAAAAAACCTTGTCTTCTTTCTGCTTTTTCTCTGGTCTTCAATTCAAACCCCTTGTATTGATTTAATTCTACTTATTCTAGATGTTGATCTATGTACCATTGCCATATTATGAGAAAAAGTTGTGTTTTGATCTCCTTTTAACCAAGCCTATATCAATTTTAATCTCCAAAATTTCTCTTTCTTACTCAAAATATAATGACATTCACTAAGTAACTCCCTTTCCTTTGAGATTAAATAAATGTTCAAATTTTTTTAGAATTTAAAAGTTTCTCTTTTTTTTTAAAGAAAAAAATCCCTTGTGGGGCTACCTTAGTCTGAGAGACCACAACCAGGGGGTTCTACACCATCAAAGTCACCCAAGAGTCATGCCCGACCCTACCTGCATCAAAATTATCAATTGGATTTTGGGTACCCAGTTCAACGTTTTGGTAGGATGGAGATTCGAACCTGGGACCTCCCTTGGAGGATTGCCATCTCCTCTCCAACTCACCTACAACACATGGGTTAAAATTTTCTCTTTTAGTTATTATTTCTTCTCAAAAATATTTTTGAAAGTGTTCTTCTTCCATTATTTTAATCTAGATGTCACTTTTTTTTTTTTGAAGAGTATACAACTCATTGTTTCCTAAAGTATTCCATGTCTATGCTATCATATCAACAAATTGATAATGATCTTCCCACATATTATCATATTTAAATGATTGTTTTTGGAATTCACTTACCATCACTTTAACTCTTATTGACCAATGATATGAACCAATCCTAGTTAAGGTATTTATTTTAACACAAGTCCCTTCATCTAGTCAATGATCTAAGTATAGGAACCTATCTTTTACTATCAAGTTTTAACATATTCTATTGTTGTTCTATGTATAGATATCATATTCAAACTAAACCTTATATAGATTATTATTTTGAATAAAATCTAAGAAATCTCTCGTCCTTTGGGTTATTTTCCTTATTTCCCAAAAAATTTAATTGGGATTGCTTATGACATTAAAATTTCCTACGATCATGAATCATGTTTCTTGGTCTTTAATTATTATGGGTAAAAATAATTTACCCACATCTATAGACCATCTCTTCATAGAGAATTTTTTCTATCTGAGTTAGTACATGTCAAGATCAAAGAATAAAAACACAACCAAGCACATGGAATAGTCATGAGGTCAAGAGAGAAGAAGCAAATACTAAGCAAGCTTGCGCAAAATCAGAATGATTTTTTTTCTAAGTGTAGAAGGTGGCTATAAATTTAAATTTATGATGTCATCAATGAGCATAAAAATGTCTAGCATTCAATGTAGCTGAGTCTTAAAATTTGACTAATCCAAGAGAATCTAGCTCTTTGCTAAAAAATCAAACTCAAATTCTGGCTAAGTGTTGAAAAAAGTGGTCAAACTATTTAAGATGTTGATGTTATCAAAGGTGTGGGAAAATTCTAGCACTTGGCACATCAAAGTGAAATTTTACCTAAGTGTCCGAATGAAGACCCTACATCCAACATCAAATTAGCCCATGGTTGGATACAAAATTTGGCTAAGTGTCAAAGAGGTTCAGACTTTTTAAGGTGTTGACATCATCATGAGTAGCATAAAATTTTGACACAAAGGAAAACCAAGGCCAAAGCTTAAATTTTTTGAGGCATGAAGCCTTGACATGTAATGGTTAAGAGTTTCCAAAGTAGAAATATATCCAACACCCAACAACATACATCGTAGAAGAATGACTAAGTGTAGAAGATGGTCAGATTCTAAAAGCAATGATGTCATAAAGGAAAGCAAAAACATTTGGCATCTAACAAGAGAAATCAAGAAATTGGCTAAATATTAAGAATAAGAGCCAGACAGTTGATCAAACTAATGTCATACAATAAAAAGGAAAACCTGAAACTTGTAGAATAAAGAGTTGGATTAATTTTTGCCAAGAAAAATAAAATCCAACAAAGTGACAAAATGCCTATACCTACTTTCAACAACCAGAATCTACTATTAAAAATATTAACAATCAGAAGCTTCCCAATTTGACACATATCCTAATGCAGTTGGTATACTCATTGTCAACCAATATCATGGATTAACTAAAGATATGTAGGACACCACCTTCTTGGATGAAATAAGAGCAAGCCACATCAACATAATTACATCATTATAGTTGCACCAGAATGAGTTGGAAAGGGATGCACATACGTGTTATGCCAACCTAGTATAGGCCTATAGTTATTTTTATAAGCAATCATGTTGAGCTAACTGAATGCAAATGTAAAACTATATATACTTGAATGTAACCCATTTTAAAGGTTGGCTCTTTAGCTTTTACAATTGCACAAGATTTATGATGAATGTACTATGCACCTCTGAATAAAAATTGAATTGTTGTTTGACCTTTATCTAAAATATTGTAAAACATGTATGTATATTAATTTCATTTTTAAGCATTTCTATTAAAATTGGATGAATGGTGTATTTTGTCAAAGTTATTATGCTATCTAGATTTCTACCTAGATTACTATTTGTTCAATCTTTGGAATGCTTGATAATGTATATGCTTATTTGATTAAATGCTTTGTAATATTGAATGAAAGTTGGTCTATTAGGTATTTTGATTGAGTTTAGAGTGTGAGAATCTCATGCCTTATGTCTCTTGATGTTGTTGAATCCTATCCATTTTAAGTTCTAGCTTCTAACTCTATGTATTTCTTTCTTTAGTCTGCAACCCCCTTTTGTTAGTTTAGCTAGTACCATAGGAACCAACCTACTCTAGAGGCTGATCCAAAAGCTATTCTGGGTCTTCCAATATTGGTCAAGGTCTTGAGGGTGCAACTCATCCACTTAGGAAAATTTTAGACCAAGATTTTTTGGCATACCTTATGGGACCCAAATCTCACCTCCCTGATTGAGTAGAATCTTGGTGATATTCTGCTCTAATAGATCATATTCACAATCACCTAGTGACTCCACTGAGATGAAATTATTCATAAAGAACCCAACCACCATTTAACTTACAGGCTTATGCTCACAATATCAATAACCAAAAAGTTGGATGAACTAATATAATTTGTTGAATTACCTCCATTAATATTTAGAAGACATAGATCTCCATCATCTCCTTCATTAAACCCCATAGAAAGTGTAGGGTCTACACATTTTAGCTCTCCACAATCTACTCATTCTAACAGATTAGAACTAATGGATAATATTCCACCTCAATAAAATTTTCCTTATTGGAATAATACCAGACCACTTAATCTAGCAAATTAGAAGTTGATCCCTAAAGCAAAATTAAAAGCTTTGCTAACATATGATGGTACTGGAAAAACAACATATGATCATTGTCAAGATGTAGCTTCCTTAGCTGCTATTCATAATATTTAGGATGAAGATGTTATTATAAGGTTGTTTGTACTATCATTCAAATGTAAGGTATTATACTAGTACTAAACCCTTCAGGATGGGAGTATCCATTCATGGGCTCAGCTTGTTGGTAAATTAGTTCATGAATTTAATGAGCTAGTAGACCCATTCTCATTGTTGACCCATTTAACTCTATTCAAAGGCATCCTCAAGAAGCAGACTTTAATGTTATATTTAAAATAACTTGGAAAATAATTCCACAAGATATTAAGCCATGATATCCCAAAGCATTATACTATTACTTCCATGCTTTTAATCCAAACCTAGGCTTATTGATACACTAATCCAATATGGTAACATTTATTGAGATTTATCAAGTTGTTGTAATTGTAGAGAATGTGTTAATTACTATAAGTAAACTTCCTCTTAAGAACATAATGCCAAAACATAGATAGGAAACACAAACTCCAATTATAGTTATACAATTACCAAATGTAGCTCCAATTCTTGTAGTGAAAATACCAATATTACCAATGAATACTTTGATGCTAGCATTATTGACACCTCTTGACATACCTACATTTGCCTCCCCTAAGCCTCAAGAACTAGTTGACATGAAAGAAATACTATTGGCATTAAAGAATCTTAACTAATGAAGTCACCACCATGAAAAGAAGAGAATCTAAGAGGAATTTCTAGCCCAAGATATTTCCATACATGAAAAAGACCAAGGGACCTCTTCTAGTGGTGTCGATGGAAAGCCTAATGCAATATATAGTAACTAGGAGGATAATCCTTCTACTTCATCATTAGAAGCCAATTATTGGTGCTCAACCTACAATGACCCACATAGTGAAGACACTTGTATGCTTTATCAGCATCAAGCACAAATGGTGGTAGAAAAAAAGGTAGAGAAGGCACAAAAAATCCAAGTCAACATGTTGTGGGAGGCAGACTAGAATATGATGATGCAAGATCCAGTAGAGGAGGAGTCTATATTAGTCTTGATCCAGTCTGGCAAGAAGCCATTACATGTAGACCCTAAGAGACTGGATCCATTCAAAGTCCCATCTCAATAAACAAAGCAACCAAAAAAGGAATTACCTCAACCTGCTCAAAGAAGAGAACAACTCCAATGGAACATCCTAAAGAACAACAAAAAGCAATGCAAGAAAAGGAAGCTAAAACTCAGGAATAGGCTAGAAATAAGCTCCAGTATCCTTCTATCACCAAGTGACAAAGAATTGAAGCAACACAGGAATACCAAAGGAGATTTGATGAACCAAAAAAGAGAGAAGAAACAACTAGAGTCTTCAAGTTTTAATATTATGGAGGAGCTTAAGAAAACTCCATCCAAAGCAAGCATGTATGATGCTCTGATGATTCTAGGACAAATTGACCTCCTCTAGGCATCACTAAAATCTACTTAGCATGAAGACCAGTCCCATCCAGAGTTGAATCTAGCACAAGGTAAACCAACATTAGGAATGGGTAAAAATAGAACTATCTCCTTTTTACATATCCCTATGCATGGAAGGATGGATTGTACACAATTATATGGTAGATTCTAGAGCAACAACAACAGTAATACCTAAAGCAATCTATGAAGCAATGGGCATGGAGTATACACGATGTAGTCTTGGAATGCTTCAACTAGATGGAACCCTAGTTAAAACTATCAATGTAATCAAAGATATACCCATGGTGCTTCACAAGATGCCATAAATAATAGTTATACAAGAGGTTGTTGTGGTGGACCTAGAACCATACTTTGGCATGTGTCTCTCATAAGAATTTACAGCCAAGTTGGGTGGATATCTATCCCTGGACTACTCACATATGGAGATTCCTCATAAGGGAAGGAAGGTAAAGATATATGTAGAAAAGCCTATTCCTCTATCATATAGAAAAAATTGAAGAGGAGAGCCATGTCAATATGATTAGTGATGAATTTGACCTAGTAGAAGTAATCATAGATGAGTTGCAAACTAAAGATGAGTTTTCACTCAAAGAATTCAATACTATGATTAAAATAGGGATAGGCACCTATTCCATCACCAAAGTAGAAGATAAAAAGCTTTTGGCTATGTCAAACAAGGAGTTGTGGAATAGAAATATGGAAGATGTACTTTGATGGAGCCAAATGCAAAAATGGTGTTGGAGCTGGAATAGTGCTAGTATCACCCTCCAAAGGAGTGAAGCACCTTTCATATTGTCTAACCTAGAGTTGCACCAATAATGCAATAGAATATGAAGCACTATGCATAGGGTTGAGAGAGGCAGAGAAGATGGGAGTAAAGTTGTTGATGATCTACGATGATTCTGAATTGGTAGTAAATTAGGTTACTAAAAAATACAATAGCAAGCAGCATTATCTAAAAGCTTACCAAAATAGAGTATGGGATTTGTTTGAAAGTTTTGAAGCTTTAAACATAAAGGCAATCCCTAGAGAGCAAAATGCACAAGCTAATGCATTAGCCTCCCATGGAGCAAATTTTTATCCAGCTTCTAATATGAGGAAGAAATTCAAGATCTATTAAACTTGCTTTTAGGCCTTCTATGCTAGATAAAGATACCTTATGGCAGGTGTTCGATAATGATGAGCAAATAGTGGATTTCTTAATTCAAGAGATAGCTTATGCAAATATCACTGAAGATATGCTCGAGAATATAAATGAAGATATTATTCAGCTAAAGAATAACCACATTCCTAAGGGATTGATTACTCTCAAGAGTCTATTTGATAGCAATGACCGACCAACTAGCCAAAAAATGAAGATTGATGAGCAAGAGTTCAGAGAGGTTCAAATTGAACCTGGAAGAAACCTAAAAATTAGAGTGCAATGTTCTGAAGAGGAAGTTTAGCAACTTCTAACCTTATGCAGAGAATTCAATGACATCATTGCATGGAGCTATGATGACTTGAAAGTCTATAGCAAAGAGACTATCCAACACACAATAGAACTACTGCCTAATGCTAAGCCATTCAAGAAAAAGCAAAGGCCAGTTAATCCTAATATAGAAGCATTGATGAAGCAAGAGTTATTGAAGTTACTTAATGCAAAGATTATTTACCCAATCAAGCACTCCACATGGGTAGCTAATCTAGTACCTATTAGAAAGAAGAATGGAGACATCCTCCTTTGTGTGGATTTTAGAAATTTGAACAAAGCATCTTTAAAAGATCATTATCCTCTACCATAGATTGATCAAATTCTGCACTCTATCACTAGGGAAAAAATATTCTCCTTTCTTGATGGATTCTCTAGATTTAATCAAGTATGGGTTAGAGATGAAGACCAATACAAAACTACATTCACTACAAAGTGGGAAACATTCACCTATCAAAGAATGCCATTCAGCCTATCTAATATAGGAGCCACATTTCAAAGGGCCATGGACTTAGATTTTGGTGAGTTGGTGAATAAAGTTATATTGATTTATTTAGATGATATGATAGTCTTATCTCATCAGAAGGAGAAACATCTAGATCATCTTCAACTAGTTTTTCAAAAATGCAAAGAATTTGGGGTATCATTGAACCCAAAAATTCAATTTTTGTTGTCCATGAAGGCAAATTGTTAGGACATGTAGTATCAAAAGAAGGCTTAGCCATTGATCTAGACAAAGTAAAAGCAATACTAGCACTCCCATTATCGTAAATGCTTGCAATCTTTCTTTGGGCAGATTAATTTTGTTTAAAAATTTATATTTGATTTTTCTCAAATAATAAAGCCAATGATAGAGATGCTAAGAAAGGATGTGGCTTTCACATGGACTGAAGCAAGAAGGGATGCTTTTAAAAGCATAAAATAAGCCATAACTAGAGCCCTAGTACTAGCCAATCTAGACTATTAGAGAGATTTCATTCTCTATGTATTCAGTGTAGAAGAGAGCTATGCAGTTGTACTTACTCAAAAGGATAGAGATCATAATGAGTGGCCCATAGATTTTCTGAGTCAGACATTGCATAATTACGAAGAGTATTACAACTTCATTGAGAAATAGGTATTTTCTCTTATGAAATCTCTAAAAAAGCTAAGGCACTATATATCTTAGAGTAAAATATTAGTGTATGTTGTGCACCCGGACGTCCAAAACTTTATAGTGCAAGGGGAGTTAGGTGAAAAGAGAGCTGGATGGATTACAAAAATCCAAGAGTATGATATAGAAATTAGAATCGACCAAGTTGGTCAGAGGAAGAGATCTCTATGAACATTTGGCAAACTCTACAATATTGGATGCAAATCTATTGATTGAAGAACAAGAAGAATTATAGCCAGTAGAGGTTCAAATGAAGCAGGACAATAACTAGGTAGATCAATTAATCCACTTTCTTCAGACCAACAAGTGTTTGGATGGATTTACTACTTCCCAAAGGTGAAGGTATAGATTATAGGCTATGAACTATGTTATAATTGATGGCATCCTATACTAGAAAAATTTTTGATAGTGTACTCCTGAGGTGTATACATTTCGGATAAAGCAAAGGAAATCTTGGATGAATTTCATGTTGGCTTCTTAGGTGGACATTATTTTAGTCAAACTACAATAGTTAAAATCATAAGGGCTAGATATTATTGGAGTTTTTGATGATTCTTTTACTTGTCAAAGGTTTGTTGGGAAGAGAAAAAAATCTGATAATGCCCCTCCAGCCAATCATTGTAGAAGAACCATTCTAGCAATGGGGGTTAGATTTTATTGGGGTAATTAATCCAAATTCTTCTATCGAACATAAATTCATCCTAACAGCAATTGATTATTTCACCAAGTGGTCTAAGGTAGAAGCAACCAAGCATGCAGACCAGGATACTATCATCAACTTTCTGGAAAGACTAATTACTAGGTTTGGGATCCCATCTACAATAGTCTCTAATAATGGTGGAGCTTTCATAGGAGCTAAGACCATGGATTTTGCTAGAAAATATGGTATATATTGGAAATCTTCCTCTAACTATTACCCACAGGGCAATGGACTAGCAGAATCCACAAACAAGAATTTGATGAAAATAATCAAAAAAAATATTGGCAACAACCAAAAAAACTAGCATTTGATGCTTACCCACACATTATGGGTAGATAGAATTATGGTTAAGAAGGCTTTAAAGACCACCCCTTATGCTTTAGTCTATGGGAAGGAAGTCATGTTGCCAATACATCTAGAATTATCAGCCTTAAAGCTTATAGATCAAACAAAGCTAGAGAATACAAGGCCAATTGAAAGAAGGATGGCAAAATTATTGCTACTAGAAGAAAAAAGGAAAGAATCATATAATAGCTTTTGCCAACATCAAGTAGTTGTAAAAATATGGTTTGATAAAAGAACATCACCAAAGTTATTCAAGGATGGTGATTTAGTTCTAAAATGGGATGCAGAGCTAGCTAAGCTAGATAAAGCATGACAAGTTGGAATCACTATGGTATGGAATATAGACCATATCTAATTTTGGGAAGGAAGGCTTGAACCTAATTTTGAAAATCATAATATACCATAAAAATATTAACAGTCAGAGGCTTCCCCATTTGAAACCTATCATGATGTAGCTAGGCCAATCATGGAGCAATATGGGATAAATAAAATATGTTATATAGTCTCATGGATTAGCTGAAGACATGTTGTAAACCACCTTCTTTGATGAAATTAGAGCAATCCACATCAATGTAATGAAATCACTATAGTTGTACCAAAATGATATGGAAAGGGACACACACATGTTGTATCGATTTGATAGGCCTACAATTAGTTTAAAAAAAATAATGTTGAGCTAACCAAATGCAAATGTAAAACTATATATACTTGAATGTAACCCATTTCAAGGGTCAACTCTTTAGCTTTTACAATTTTACAATTTGTGATGACTGTACTATGCACCTTCGAATAGAAATTGAATTATTGTTTGGCCTTTGTCTAGAATCTTGTAGAACATGTATGTATACCAATTTTATTTTAAAGCATTATTAAAATCATGTGAATGGTCTATTCTATCAAAGTTATTCTACTATCTGTATTTCCACCTAGATTACTATTTGTTAAATTACTAGAATGCTTGTTTGTGGGTGTTAATTTGATTAATGTTCTGTTAATTTGATTAATGTTCTACAATATTAAATGAGAGTTGGTCTATTAGATAATTTGATTGAGTTTAGAGAGTGAGACTCTCATATGTTGTATCTCTTGATGTTGTTTAATCTTGGACATTTTAACTTCTAGCTTATAATCCTATTCATTTCTTACTTTAGTCCGCACCCCTTTTGTAAGTTTAGCTAGAACTGTAGGAACTAGCCTACTTTGAAAGATGATCTAGAAGCTATTCTAAGTCTTCCAATATTGGCCAAGGTCTTGAGGGCACAACTCATCCAATTAGGTGGATTTAATAACAAGAGTTCTCATAAAATATTTAATCCCACTCTATACTTTTTATCTACATGACTAAGTTATAGGAGCACAAACATTGATAAGGATGTAATGAATATATGCAAGTAGCATGTGACTAATGAGACTATCCAATGCCCAATTTGATGAATAATTTCATAGGAGGTTATAATCAGATTATAACATAGTAAAATCCCCCTATTACTCCTAAAGACATAAAATCCCATTCACATCTTACCCATACTAATTTCATAGTTTTTGAAACTTCTTCCTTTGTCATTTTAGTTTCATGGATACAAACATTATTGGGCTTATTACTTAAATAAAGGTCCCTGATACACCTTTGCTTTGAGTGGGCTTTAACACCCCTTATATTCCATGAGATGGTAATCATGTCTCATTAGGGATTGTTGGACCCTCCTATGAATTACCAATATCATTTTGT
The DNA here is from genome assembly GCA_028583015.1 of Wollemia nobilis. NCBI lineage: Eukaryota > Viridiplantae > Streptophyta > Pinopsida > Araucariales > Araucariaceae > Wollemia > Wollemia nobilis. The sequence continues at coordinate 12,049,027 of JAQPPZ010001925.1, forward strand.
TGTTTGGTAAAGAGAAGTTCAACCAACTTATATTGTGTTCCTTTCTCTATGTTTGCTCTTGTTTCCTTGACTTCTGCTTGATAATTTACATGTTTTCCTCTTTTTTCCTTTCCAATATTGGGGGTAGGTCTTATTATTCTATTCCTCAATATTATTTCACAACTTTTTTCTCATTAGATTTATTCTCTCCTAGCTCTCCCAAGGAAGCTTTTAGCTTATCTTGCTCAATTTATGGTATTTCCTTGTTAATGATAGATGTATTAGCATCTAACATTACATTTTATCTACCAATTTCCTTCTCCTAAATGGTGTATGGTACTTTAAGAGAGTATTTGAAATTTTATGAGGCACATTCCTTACGTTCAATAGGGATTTGCATCCCTAAATTGAGTTCAAACTAAGTATATTTTTTTTTGTTAATATTCTAATCCTATTGTACCATGCCCTCTAAACTCTAATATGATTTTTCCTCATAGTCTAAAGCCTCAAAAGAACTGGTGTTTTTTCTAGTATTCTTACTTCCTAGTTTCCACTATTTATTTAATTTCATCTATTTAGACCTATTTGTTAGCCATTATTACAAAAATTGATGTTTTATAATTATTAGAAAATGATTGATAAATTCACCTTATATTAGGTTGGATAGTCACATCTCCCATAAGCATAAGAGAAGATGAAAAGACAAATTTGAAGGTGAAAAACCAAGGGGTGAGAACACTAAAGAGTCTCTTGAAACTAAGAGACACATTTTTTTTATAAATTTGTATGTTGCACATAAGTTATGGTGGGTGATAAATTATACTATATTGTTGTGATTAAAAATTATTGCCTACTTCTATTAATTCCAACATCTGGTATCAGAGAATGGATATTTTGTGTGAGAAGAGGAACAATCATTGTCATCTAATGGTGTGACCTAAATATTTTTTATATATCTAATAATGTGATATTTCAAGATGTTGCTATAAGCATATGTTGTAATTTGATAGAGATGCCATTGATCTCAAATATAAGAAAGACATGGACATGTGAGCATGTTTGAATGATAGGTACAATCAAAGATAATTTCCAAGGAAGATATCACAAGTTTATTTCTTCATTTTTTAATAGGCATATTAACATCTCAAATATCATTTATCGTAGTTCATTTTATTATCCTATTTTCTCATTGTTCTACTTTCTCATTTCATCTATTTAGTATCTATTCATTTGGGATACATTTTTTAAGTTGTGTTATCTCCATTTTATTTTTTAACCCACTAAATACTACAATAAAAATGTGTAATATGTTATTATAAGTGATGTATTAATTATGTAACCTGCCTCTTATATCATTTCATCTACATGTTATTATTTCATTTACCTGTTGTATTTTTTTTGTATCTTGAATGAAATTTGTAACAAGTCTCTAATAAGTTTATATAATTCAAGTAATGCGTTTTGAATAGAGTGTAGGAGGTACAACATTTATGCATTTTTTTAGCTAAGAAATGGAGGATCCATGTTGAGTGGCCATGCAAATGTGGCAAAAGACAAGGTGCATACATTTTTTAACCATGAATTAGAGATGATTTTGGTGTAGTAGTATGAAAAGACCCTTGAAAACCATTCTATGACTAAATTTCTCTCATACTGGAAGAGAGGTCAAACTTTCCATAAATGAATTATTTCTAAGGTATTGTTTAAATGCTTATATTTTTAAGAACCAACTTGCATAGTGGGAATGCTGGTATATTAAAGAAAGTTTAAAATTTTTAAAGGTAAATTTGCGGGTTCAATTAAGATAGGAGCCAAGTTGAATGGAATATTTTAGAAAGAGATATTAAAAGAAAAGTTGTTTCAGAAACAACGTTGAAATAATTTTTTTTTAAGGGTAGAAAAACAAATATTTTTTGAAAATTTCTAAAATTTTAGACTATAGTGAATATTTTCAAAAAAAGACCCAAGATGAATGGTTGAAGTCAAATTTTGATGGGGCATCCAAAGGTAACCCACATAAGGCTGGATCATAAGCAATTTTGAGGTTCAATCAGGGCAGATTGGTGGGGAGCCTACAAGTTTTTGGGAATTACTACTAGTCATAAAGTTGAAGTTAATGCTTTACATCTGGTTGTAGAGCTAGCTAAGGATCTAAATGCTAAAAAATTTATCTTTGAAGGAGACTCTTTGAATATTATCAATATTTTGAAAAAGAAGAGATAAGCTAACTGGTAAATTGATTTACATTGTGCAAGATATTAGATAGATTATAAAGCATTTTGAAGAAATTAAATTTGTTCATGTCTTTAGAGAAGGTAATAAACTAGTAGACTGGCTGATAAACTTTTTTTTTCTTGATAAAAAGGGGTTGCACTCAGGTCCCCCACCCTTATTTAGAGCTTGATATTTTACAAATTGATACACTTCTCATCTCAATAAAGATGCTATAGTTAGAAACCTAAATCATCTTACATAAAATGTTTCAATTCTTGATTTTTCATTTTCTAATCTTTTCAAAGCTCTGTATGAATACAATTTCTCCAAAAATTAGCATCTTTCTTGATATTTTCCTATAGCAGCCTTCACAATGCCAAAAATTCACCTCTATTATCTATGCCTTTCATCTTAGTAGAGTAATATTTCCAAAACATTGCACTAACATAGTCTGCTTTACCAAATCTGGATTGCTAGTTTCCTTCTTGAAACACAAGTGCAACCACAAAAATTATAATAAATAGTCTAAATGAACACACATTATTGTTACAAAATAAAACAAATATTACCAATGGAAAACATTAAAGTAAATCTTAATCATTAATTGATTTAGGCAATCAACAATTATTGTCAACTTCAAATAAAATTTCTACTTCCTCTAACCATGGAAAGGAGATGTTAACTTCATGATCCTCAATCAAAAACCCTCTATTGGCTAGCTTATCTACACATTTTTTTCTTTTTCTTAATATATGTGTAAACCTAATTTTTTCAAACTCTTTAGCAAGATCTTGAATTTCTAGACTTATCTCTTGTATGTTCCATGGAGCCTTTACTTTCCTCAAATTGCATTTATTACTATGATAGAATCACCTTCCATCCAAACTCTATTCCATTTCATTTGTTTACATATTTTTAATCCTTCTAAAGTTGCCCAAGCTTTAGCTTCATTATTTTTCTTAAATCCACAATTAAAAGCATAATGAGACAAAATATCTCCTCTATTATTTCTAATTATTCCTCCTCTTGCTAGTCTTGGGTTTCCTTTAGATGCTCTATCAAAATTAAATTTAACCCACTCCACATCTGGTGGTTTCCACTTTATATTATTTACCTTATTTTTGCTTCTCTTGTACCCAACATCATAATTCCATTTAATGACTTGACTCCATCTATCAAGAATCTTTGCTTCCAAATTAGGAATTGGGTGAGTTTATAGGGTTGGTATAGAATCCTCTATGGCTAAACATTTTTTAATTCATTACCTCTAAATTGTTTTCCTTTCCTTTAAAAATTATTATATTCCTTTCTAGCCATATAGTCCAAAGTATTGTATCTTTTGATATATCCCATATTTTTTGTAAAGCCTCACTTTTATGAGTGCTGCCATTGCTTCAACCAATCTTCAATTATGATATTCATCACCATGCATTTACCAAAAATATTAAGAATCCACTGCCATAGATGCCAGACTATTGAGTAATGTACCAAGATATGATTAATGCTCTCATCCTCCTTATTATAGAAAACACATTTAGAGGGGCCATGAAAATCCCTTTTCATAAGGTTATCCCAGGATAAAATTCTTCTATGACCTACTAGCCAAACAAACATTTTGACTTTAGGAATGCTTAGGCTATCCCAATTATCTCTACAAATTCTAGTGATATTATTATGTTGATGTTGAACATTATATCCACTTCTTGTTGTGTATTCTCCCAAGCTATTCAACTCCCAAATCAATCTATACTTGTCACCCCTCAGAAAAATTACAGTTGTTATATTTCTACTCAATTGCATCCTAGCATCAATGTCTTGTATACTTGTAAAAAAAATTCTTTCCATTTGTATCTTCCTTCTCGATACTTGTAAAAAATGTTTGAAACACTATCACCATATTTGTCTTGAAGTAATATCATCCAAGGTTTCAAAACTAGATTTAATTTGAGTGGTTTTTTATCACACCAAGTATCCATCCAAATAGAATTTTTTTCTCTAGTTCCCACCACCCATCTTAAACCTCTAATCAAAAGATCAATAATTTTTTTAAACCATTCCAAAGAGCAGAACCATTTGGAAGAGAGAACGCGGTAAATATTAAACTTGGGTCATTGAAATCAACGTACTTAATTAGAAGAATTCTTGCCAATTGTCTTTGACTCTCTTTGTACAATATCTAGATAATGTTTCCCCTAAGAACTAAGTTTGCATCTGTAAGAGCTCTTAAAACAAGACCTCCCCTAGTTATTTCATCACACAAATTGCTCCATTTTACCAAAGAAAATATCCTTTTATCATGTAAACCTGACCATAAAAAGGATCACACAATAAAGATTAAATTTTTTTCAACTAATTTTGGCATAGAATACAAAGACATATAATATATTGGAATGGCTTGTAAGACTGACTTAATTAACTGCACTCTTCCTGCTAATGATAACCATCTACCTTTCCAAGTTGGAAGTTTATTTTAAACTTTACTAATAACTAGATTCCATAAATTTATCCTCATTCTCCCCTCAAATAAAGGTATCCCTAGATAAGTTGTTGGTAAATTTACCTCCTCCATTTGAAGCAACCTACAAATTATTGCTTTGATATTAGCAGGAGTGTTAAGAAAGTAAATTTTGGATTTAGTCCTATTTATTTTTTTCCTTGAAGGTCTTTCGTACTTTTTTAAAAAGCTATTCAAAGATCTGGCCTCATTTATTCTTACCTTTCCAAAAAGGGTTGTATCATCTACAAAGTGTTGATGGATGATGTTATCGATGTTATTACTAACCTCAAGTCCACTTATAAGCCCATATTTGTAAGCCTTATTTAAGTTCCTACTCAAAAATTCTTCCATAATAATGAACAAATAAGGAGATAGAGGATATCCTTGTCTAAGGCCTCTCTTAGCTTTAAATATTCTGTCACTAACCCATTGACCAACATTGAATAAGAAACTATAGAGACACAAGATTTAATCCATATAACCCATTTATTTCCAAAACCAAACTTATCTAAAACTGCAAAAATAAATTCCATTTAACCCTATCATAGACTTTACTCATATCAAGTTTTAAGATCATAGTTTCTCTTTTCTTGAAACTGTTGAATGTATAACTTCATGAGCTACTATGATCCCATCCAAAATTTATCTCTTTTTCACAAAACCTCCTTGCTATTCTGAAATGATTTTTTCTAACAATTACCTTAATCTATTCGCCATCACTTTAGAATTAATCTTATAAGCCATATTACATAGGCTTATGGGTCTAAAAGAATCAAATAATTTAGCATCCTTATTTTTTTGGGATTAGGGTAAGATAAGTTGCATTTATTTTATAGGTAGTGTATTGTTTTACCCTAGACTGTTACACTACCACCAATAAATAATCCTTCACTATATCCCAATTATGTTGGTAAAAAGTTGTAGAGAGCCCATATGGACCAAGGGATTTATCCTTATTAAAAGATAAAAGAGCTAAATGAACTTCTTCTAGAGTAATAGGCTCCATCAATTTCATATTATATTCATTTGTATAACTGAAGAAACATCTTGAAGAAGTTTATAATTAATAACTTTGGTCTCCTTTGAACCTAGAATATTTTGATAAAAATGACTTAGCCTCTTTTCTAATTTCATCATGATCTTCAATCCAAACCCCTTCTATTGATTTAATTCTACCAATTCTATAAAAAAACTTTGTATTTCTATCTCCTTCTTTTAACCAAGTCTGTCTTGATTTTAATCTCTAGAATTTCTCTTCCTTACTCAAAATATTATGATTTTCACTAAGCAACTCCCTTTCCTTCGAGCTTGTATTATTTTCAACACCTTTTTGGAATTTTGAAAGTTTATCTTTTAGTTATTCTTTCTTCTCAAAAATATTTCCAAAGGTGTTCTTGTTCCATTCTTTTAATCTAGATGTCATAGGTTTAATTTGGTTTGGAAGAGCATAAAGCCCACCATTACCTAAATAATTCCATGTTTGAGCTATCATATCAACAATTTGAGGATGGTCTTCCCATATCTGCTCATATTTAAAATATAATCTTTTTTGAATTCACTAACCACTATTTTAACTCTTATTGGCTAGTGATCTGAACCAATCCTTGTTAAGGTATTAATTTTAGCATAATTTCCTTCATCTAGCCAATGATATGAGAGAATGCATCTATCTAATTTTTATCCTATTAGGTTTTGGCTTCTCCTATTGCTAGTCCTAGTATAGTTGTCTTCTTCAAAATCAACTTCCCATTTATTGTTGTTCTAAATAAAAGCTGAGAAATCTTTCATACTTTGGGTCAATTTCCTAATTCCCCCAAATTTTTCATTTAGCTTGGTAATGGCATTAAAATATCGAAGGATCATGAAACGGATTTCTTCTTTACTTCTCATAAAAACCTCAATCCCACTCCAAACATCTAATCTACCTGACTAAGTTGTAGGACCATACACATTAATAATGATGAAGTGAATATCAACAAAGTAGCAAGTGACTAAAGAGGCTATCCAATGCCTAGTTTTATAAATGGTTACACAAGAGGTTCTAGAAGTATTCCAACAATTTAGAGTCCCCCCTATTGCTCCTTCATAATCCATAGCATCCCATTCACATTTTTCCCAAACTACTTTCATTGTTTTTGAAACTTCTTTTATCATTTTAGTTTCTTGGATATAGAGAATATCAGTTTTATTACTTAAACATAGGTTCCTAACACACCTATTATTTGAGGGGGCATTAGCACCCCTTATATTCCATGAGATGATAATCATGTATCATTAGGGGCTTTTGGCCCCTCTAGAATATTACCAATATACTGGCTGGAAAACTTTGGTGTCATTAAAGAACATGATAGGAGATGGATCCCCCTAGAAGTGGTCCATGAGGACTTAGAAAATTTCACGAGGGATGACTACAACTAATTGGGATTCAGGATGGATACTATTTGTCTTGCATGTAGAGGATTTTTGGCTACTTACCCTTGGTAGTTGTGTAGTTGATGGGCTGAATTTGTGTTGTAAAAGGGTTTGGGCCCTTTCTGTTGGAAATATTAAGTTGTCATTGATATCAAAGGTGCATGGTATTCAAGGCAAAAATATTTTGATATCAAAGGTGCATGGTAGTCACGACAAAAATATTCTTCAAGGGTGAGAAGTTTATATGGTTGGACAATTATTCAAGAAAAAATTATTGCAAATCAAGGAAAATAATTTTTAAAATAAAGGATTATAATATTTAAATATCCAAATTAAATATTATAAAGAGAAGTTTGAAGGCTTGGGACAAAAAGGTTTAAAAGTGCTTGGCACAAAATATTTTAAATATTATAAAAGGAGGGCAAAGGTTTAAAAGATAAATATTATAATATTTAAATCAAGAAATTAAAATATTATAATATAAGGTTGGGTTACAAGAAAAGGTGCTAAAGTACTTGGAGAGCAAATTTAAAATCACAAATAATACTATAAGCCAACCTCCCAAAGTGAAAATAAAGCATATATATATATATATGGAGGAAAAATATTTCATTTGATTATCCACGCGAATGCTAATGAAACAATTTCTAATGCGTGTGTTATTTTTGGGTGTGTGTTAATTTGAAAAAGGATAGTGAACATTGTGATGTGTGGTAAAATTTTGAAATAGGATCAAAGGACATTGAATTCCCTTTTTGTTTCCAAGGGTTGGAGCAGCCCAACCAGTTGGCTAGGCCATGTTAAGGCATTTTTGTAAGGTCTGAGGGTTGAAACCCATCGTGGTAGTTTTTTTTGGAAAACATCATGGTGTTTTACTGGGCAAAAATGCGTAAGATATTTAAATAAAGCAACACCCCTTTGGTGTTACCCGTTGGGCTACCCCAGCCGGTCAAAGAGACATTGGCAAGGCGTTGCACTTTGGAAGATCTAGGGGTCAAACCCCCTTCATGGTAGTTAAATATTTTGTTGTGCAAAGTATGAATTTTTTTTATTAATATAGGAGTTATAATATGTGACATTGATTATTGTATTTTGTATGCTATAATATTGAAGAAATAAGGTGTAATTTATGTTTATTATATTCTGTATGTTTCAGTTGGAAATATAAGGTGTATTTCTTGATTATTGAATGTTATAAGTTGGAGTTATAAGGTGTAGCATTGGAAATTTAAATTTGTATTTTGTATATTATAAAAGAAAGAAATAAGAGGTTATTTTGATAGTATTAAAGCTTTATATTAAATTTTAATAAGGGAGATATAAGGAATTATTTCTAGAGCTTTATTGTTTATATTTTGATAAGGGTCATTGAGTGAATGATTTGAATTTTTTTTAAGAAGGGAAAAAGAGATTTGCTAACCTATTTTTGTAGTGGCAAAAGAAAGGAAAATTATTTTTGACAAAATAGGTTTGGAAAACACATGCAAAAGAAGATTATCATCATTATGGCAGATTTAGAGGTATGGTGATTTAATTCCTTTCTCAAGGTGGTTGTGTTTGAGGAAAATATTTTGTTGTCATAAGTTTGGAGGTATAAGAAATTATTAGATGTATATTGGTTTTTGCTTGAAATTGAAAATAAATTGATGAGAGTTATAGATCAGTTTTGAGAGCAAATTTGTGCATTGTTTTGATTGAATTTGGAAGAAAATTTGCAAGGGGTTATAGATCATATTTGAAATCAAATGTGTGCATTGTTCATGATTGATTTTGATAGTAGATAAGCAGGGCATATTTGTGCATTGTAATTGATTTTGAAGTGACTATGAAAACAAGCAAAATAGTATAAGTCTCACACAAATAGAAGAGTAGTTTTAAAGCAATTCAAAGTGTCACATAGTGTAAGGATAGAGTGAAAGAATTTAATTGAGAAGAAGAACATATTGGGTACTTGTAATGCATATCATTTTCTATATGTTCATGAAGATAAAAGAATTATAGGTAGAATATGTCTGAATTACTTTAAGTTGAAGAAAGCTCTTTTGGAAAAGATATGAGCATTGTTAGTATAGGAGATTTGGAAAAGATATGAGCATTGTTAGTATATGAGATTTGGAAAAGATATGAGCATTGTTACTATGCAAGATTTTAGAAAGATATGAGCATTATTTGTATGCAATATTTGGGAAAGATATGAGTATGTTTTGTGAGAATATTTGAGAAGGTTTTATGAGCAGATTCGAGTAGGATTTATGAGAAGATTTGAGTAGGTTTTATGAGCAGAATTATGAGCAGGTTTTTGAGAAAATTTAAGTAGAGTTATGAGCATGTTTGTGAGCAGATTTGAGCAGGGTTGTGAGCAGGTTTAGAGCAGATTTAAGCAAAGTTGTGAGCAGGTTTTGGGGTAGACCAAAGTAAAGGAGATTGGTGTCTCCTATGGATTTAGGTCCATGAAATTGTGAGAGGGGACGTGTGTCTCCTATGGATAGGTGTCCATGAATATTGCAATAGGGCTTGGAGCCCATGAAATATATTTGAGAAATTTATAAAAAATATTTCTCCATGGATGTATCCACATTGGGTGAACCATGTTAAATATATGTCTCTTATGTGTGTGGTGATTTGTTCATTGTTTCATTATTGCAATTGATAATAATTATAGTTGTTGCCTTGGAAATAAGAGTAAAATTTTTATCTTATACTGTTCACCCCCCACTTTTAGTATAAGCGTGTGTTATTCAATTGGTATCAAAGCAAGTTTCTTTGTGAGAGCCTAACAACTTAAAGGAAGATCTTACAAGAACATAAATGGCACATCAGGAAGGGTTTTCATCAAATAGAGCTCCATTGTTTGATGGGACCAACTATACTTTCTAGAGTGTGATGATGAAAAATTATTTGATGGTACATGGATATGATAAATGGCAATCCATTGAGAATGGTTTCACACCACCTACAACTCCTCCTACAGATGCAAGTGGCAAGAAACCATATAAAAATAATGCCAAGGTAATGAATGAAATTTTAAGTGGGTTATGTGAATCAGAGTTTGTGAAAGTCATGCAATGCACTTCAGTAAAAGAAATATGGGATAAGTTATAGAGAACATATGAAGGATATGACAAGGTTAAAATGGCAAAACTTCAAACCCACAGGAGGAAGTTTGAAGACTTGAAGATGAAATATGAGGAAGATATTGCTAGGTATCTACTTTGTGTTGATGAGGTTGTCAACACCATTCATGGACTTGGAGAAAATATTGAAGACTCTAAGATTATTCATAAAATCTTAAGGTCACTTCCTATGAGATTTGATGCAAATGTTCCAATAATAGAAGAGATGAAGGATATCAACACCTTAAGTATGGATGAGCTACATGGGATTCTCACAGCCTATGATATAAGGATAGAAAAATATCAAACATCCAAATGAGAGGTAACATTCAAAGCTTCAAAGAAGGCAAATGATAAAGTACCAGAATCAAGTTATGAATCAAGAAGTGAAGAGGAGGTCAACTTTGTGAGAAGAAATAATAAGGGTCCAAGAAAACACAAAAATATACAGACTGTAAAATGCTTTGGCTATGGTAACATTGGTCACTATGCAACTAATTATCCACAAGCTGAAAATAGTAGTAGTGAAGAGGAAAAGGAATACAAGAAAAAGAAAGAAAGAAAATTTTATCATGAAAATAAAAATAGGCATGGTCAAGAAAAGCATGAGAAGAAGATCTTTCAAAGGCACAAGAAAAGTTTTTATGTTGAAGAAGCAAGTAGTTCTTCCGGTGACAATGATGAAAGTCTCTTCGATAGTGAAAAATAATAAACCTTAAATTTAGCCATAGAAGAGAATGAAGATGCTCCTATTGTCAAAGAAAAATAAGAAGAAAATGAATATGCTCTTATTGTCAAATACCAATAAGAAGAGAATGACTATGATCCTATTATAAAATACCAAGAAGAAGATAAAGAAGATGCTCTTGTGATTAAAAACCTAGAAAAAGAGAAAGATTCAGAAAATAAAGAGGAATCCACAATTGATATGGAAAAGGAAATTTTTGTTGATATTTAAGAGTTAAAAAAGGATAACTTAAGATTGAAGGCTCAAGTATAAGAGGATGAGAAAACAAATGCAAAGCTTCTACAAAATCTCACTGACTTAAAAGTTAAGGTTGAAGAGGCAAAGAAAGTTGAAGAAGGTATGGCTGAAAAGTTAAAGGTAAAAGAGCTAGAATGTGAAATACTAGAACATGAAGCTGACATTCTAAGGAAGGGACTTGAAAAATTTAATAATAAGATATATCAATTTAGGAAAAGTTCAAAAAATTTAAATGATATTATCAAAACACAGAGATCTCCATTTATGAAGACTAGACTTGGCTTTAAGGAAGTTCAAGAAGTACAAAAAGAGGAGTCAAGCTCAAAAGAAATAGAAGAATCAAGAAGGTATTTGAAGAAGAATCTAAGATCTGTACTGATGAGTTGAGAAGTGGAAATATCAATGAGAAAGAAAACAATGCACCATCAAGGAACAGGGACCAGCACAAAAAAAACAAAGAAAGAATCATGCGACCATATCCAACAAGGCAAGATGAATACTTATTCCAAGGTTATTGCTTCTCATATAATAATTTTGGTCACAAAGCTATACATTGTAGGGTTCAAGGTAAGAATGATTATGACTTCACCAAGAGAAACTTCAATTCATTTGCGCATTTCAAAGACTACAACATCATGTGTTTCAATTGCAATAATTTTGGTCATAAAGCTAAATGGTGTATAACAGTGTTCCCTAAAATTCCAAAGTCAAGCAAAAAGGAGAATGGTCAATATGTCCAAAAGGGTATGACCTTCAATGTTTGGAAAAAGAAAACTGAAAAAGAAGAAGATCATTGTAAGTTGGAAGTAGTTTTACTCCCATCCTAAAATTAATCACCTCAAGTAAATGAGGTGGTGAGGGGTTTGTGCTAAGTGCCTTATTTTTAGCCCCAAGAAGAACGTTACCATTGATGTCAAAGGGGGAGAATTTAGTGAGGGGGAGCAGCTTGTCAGGGGGAGCAAATTGGAAATCTAGTTGTAGTAAAATAATTTTTTTGAAGGGTTGCCATCAATGACAAAGGGGATATTGTTGGAAATATTGAGTTGTCATTGATGTCAAAGGTGCATGGTATTCAAGGAAAAAATATTTTGATATCAAAGGTGCATGGTAGTCACAAAAAAAATATTCTTCAAGGGTGAGAAGTTTAAAAGGTTGGATAGTTATTAAAGGAAATTGTATTGTAAAGCAAGAAAAATATTTTTTAAAGTAAAGGATTATAATATTTAAATATCCAATTTAAATATTATAAATAGAATCTTTGAAGGCTTGGGACAAAAAGGTTTAAAAATTCTTGGAATAAAATATTTTAAATATTATAAAAGGAGGCAAAGGTTTAAAATATAAATATTATAATATTTAAATCAAGGATTTAAAATATTATAATATAAGGTTGGGTTACAAGCAAATGCACCAAAGTACTTAAAGACCAAATTTAAAATCACAAATAAGACTATGAACCGACCTCCCAAAGTGAAAAACAAAGCACATATATATGGAGGCAAAATATTTTATTTTATTATCCATGTGAATGCTAATGAAATAATTTATAATGTGTGTAATCTTTTTGGGCGTGTGTTAATTTGAAAAAGGACAGTGAACATTGTGATGTGTGGAAGAATTTTAGAACAGGAACAAATGACAATGAAGTTCCTTTTTGGTTCCAAGGGTTAGAGCAACCCAACTGGTTGGCTAGGATGCATTAAGGTGTTGTTATAAGTAAGGTCTGAGGGTCGAAACCCATTGTGGCAGTTTTTTTTGGAAGATGTTGTGGTGTTTTTTTGGGCGAAAGTGCATAAGAGATTTAAATAAAGTAACACCCTATTTTGGTGTTACCCACTGGGCTAGCCCAGCTAGTCAAAGAGACATTGGCAAGGTGTTGCACTTTATTAGGTCTAGGGGTCAAACCCCCTTTGTGGTAGTTAAATATTTTGTTGTGCAAGGTATGATTTTTTTTTATTAATATAGGAGTTATAAGGTGTGACATTAATTATTGTATTTTGTATACTATAAGATTGGAGAAATAAGGTGTAATTTATAATTATTATATTTTTTATGTTTCAGTTGGAAATATAAGGTGTATTTCTTGATTGTTGAATGTTATAAGTTGGAGTTATAAGGTGTAGCATTGGCAATTTAAATTTGTATTTTGTATATTATAAAAGAAAGAAATAAGAGGTTATTTTGATAGTATTAAAGCTTTATATTAAGTTTTAATAAGGGAGATATAAGGAATTATTTCTAGAGCTTTATTGTTTATATTTTGATAAGGGTTATTGAGTGAATGATTTGAAATTTATTTAAGAAGGGAAAAAGAGATTTCCTAACCTATTTTTGTAGTGGCAAAAGAAAGGAAAATTATTTTTGATAAAACAGGTTTGGAAAACATATGCAAAAGAAGATGATCATCATTGTGGCAGATTTAGAGGTATGGTGATTTAATTCCTTTCTCAAGGTGGTTGTGTTTGAGGAAAATATTTTGTTGTCATAAGGTTGGAGGTATAAGAAATTATTGGATGTATATTGGTTTTTCTTGAAATTAAAAATAAATTGATGAGAGTTATAGATCAGTTTTGAGAGCAAAGTTGTGCATTGTTTTGATTGAATTTGGAAGAAAATTTGCAAGGAGTTATAGATCAGATTTGAAAGCAAATGTGTGCATTGTTCATGATTGATTTTGGGAGTAGATAAGTAGGGCAGATTTGTGCATTGTGATTGATTTTGAAGTGAGTATGGAAACAAGCAAAATAGTATAAGTTTCACACAAATAGAAGAGTATTTTTAAAGCAATTCAAAGTGTCACATAGTGCAAGGATAGAGTGAAAGGATTTAATTGAGAAGAACATATTGGGTACTTGTAATGCATATCATTTTCTATATGTTCATGAAGATAAAATAATTATGGGTATAATATGTCTGAATTACTTTAAGTTGAAGAAAGCACTTTTGGAAAAGATATGAGCATTGTTAGTATGTGAGATTTGGAAAAGATATGAGCATTGTTAGTATGCAAGATTTGGAAAAGATATGAGCATTGTTAGTATGCGAGATTTGGAAAAGATATGAGCATTGTTAGTATGCGAGATTTGGAAAAGATATGAGCATTGTTTGTATGCAATATTTGGGAAAGATATGAGTGGGTTTTATGAGTAAATTTGAGCAGGTTTTGTGAGTATATTTGAGTAGGTTTTATGAGCAGATTTGAGCAGAATTATGAGCAGGTTTGTGATCAGAGTTGAGTAGAGTTGTGAGAAAGTTTGTGATAATATTTGAGTAGGGTTATGATAAAGTTTGGAGCAGATTTGAGAAGATTTGTGAGAAATATTTGGAGCATACCAGAGCAGAGGATATTGATGTCTCCTATGGATTGAGGTCCATGAACTTGTGAGAGGGGACATGTGTCTCCTATGGATAGGTGTCCATGAACATTGTAATAGGGGTTGGAGCCCATGAAATTTATTTGAGAAATTTGTAAGAAATATTTCTCCATGGATGTAGCCCACATTGGGTGAACCACGTTAAATTTGTGTCTCTTATGTGTGTGGTGATTTGTGCATTGTTTCATTATCACAATTGATAATAATTATAGTTATTGCCTTGGAAATAAAAGTAAAAGTTTTATCTTATATTGTTCACCCCCCCTTTTAGTATAAGCTTGTGTTATTCAATTGGTATCAGAGCAGGTTCCTTCGTGAGAGCCTAAAAACTTAAGGGAATATCTTACAAGAACACAAATGGCACATCAGGAAGGGTTTTCATCAAATATATCTCCATTGTTTGATGGGACCAACTATGCTTTCTAGACTGTGCGGTTTAAGACTTATTTGATGGCACATGGATATGATATATGGCAATCCATTGAGAATGGGTTCACACCACCTACAACTCCTCCTATAGATGCAAGTGGTAATAAACCATATGAAAATAATGCCAAGGCAATGAATGCAATTTTAAGTGGGTTATGTGAATCAAAATTTATGAAAGTCATGCAATACACTTCAACAAAAGAAATATGGGATAAGTTATAGAGAACATATGAAGGAGATGAAAAGGTTAAAATGGCAAAACTTCAAACCCACATGAGGAAGTTTGAAGACTTGAAAATGAAATATGAGGAAGATATTGCTAGGTATCTACTTTGTGTTGATGAGGTTGTCAACACCATTCACGGACTTGGAGAAAATATTGAAGACTCTAAGATTGTTCAAAAAATCTTAAGGTCGCTTCCTATGAGATTTGATGCAAAGGTTTCAACAATAGAATATATGAAGGATCTCAACACCTTAAGTATGGATGAGCTACATGGGATTCTCACAACCTATGATATGAGGATAGAAAAATATCAAACATCCAAATGAGAGGTAGCATTCAAAGCTTCAAATAAGGCAAAGGATAAAGTACCAGAATCAAGTGATGAATCAAGCAGTGAAGAGGAGGTTAACTTTGTGAGAAGAAATAAGAAGGGTCCAAGAAAACATAAAAATATGTAGACTATAAAATGCTTTAGTTGTGGTAACATTGGTCACTATGCATCTAATTATCCACAAGCTAAAAATAGTAGTAGTGAAGAGGAAAAGGAATACAATAAAAAGAAAGAAAGAAAATTTTATCATGAAAAGAAAAATAGGCATGGTCAAAGCAAGCATGAGAAGAAGATCTTTCAAAGGCACAAGAAAAGTTTTTATGTTGAAGAAGTAAGCAGTTCTTTCGATGACAGTGATGAAAGTATCTCCAATAGTGAAAAAGAATAAATCCTAATTTTAGCCATAGAATAGAATGAAGATGCTCCTGTTGTCAAAGACCAAGAAGAAGAGAATGAATATGATCATGTTGTCAAAGACCAAGAATAAAATAATGAATATGCTCTTGTTGTCAAAGACCAAGAAGAAGAGAAAGAATATGCTCTTGTGATTAAATACCTAGAAAAAGAGAAAAATTCAGAAAAGAAAGAGAAGCCACAATTGATATGGAAAAGGAACTTGTTGTTGATCTTGAAGAGTTGAAAAATAAGAACTTAAGATTGAAGGCTCAAGTACAAGAGGATGAGAAAACAAAGGGAGAGCTTCTACAAAATCTCACTGACTTAAAAGTTAAGGTTGAATAGGCAAGGGAAGTTGAAGAAGGTATGGCTGAAAAGTTAAAGGTAAAAGAGCTATAATGTGAAATACTAGAACATGAAGTTGACATTCTAAGGAAGGGACTTGAAAAATTTAATAAAAAGATATATCGGTTTAGGAAAAGTTCAAAAAAATTAAATGATATTATAAAAAAATAGAGATCTCCATTTTTAGAAGACCAGACTTGGCTTTGAGGAAGGTCAAGAAGTACAAAAAGAGGAGTCAAGATCAAAAGAAATAGAAGCATCAAGAAGGTATTTGAAGAAGAATCTAAGATATGTACTGATGAGTTGATAAGTGGAAACATCAATGAGAAAGAAAACAATGCACCATCAAGGAACAAGAACCATCACAAAAAAATAAAGAAAGAATCATGCGACCATATCCAACAAGGCAAGATGAATACTTATTCCAAGGTTATTACTTCTCATATAATCATTTTGGTCACAAAGCTATACATTGTAGGGTTCATGGTAAGAATTATTATGACTTCACCAAGAGAAACTTCAATTCATTTGCACCTTTAAAATACTACAACATCATGTTTCAATTGCAATAATTTTGGGAATAAATCTAAATGGTGTAGAATAGTGTTACCTAAAGTTCCAAAGTCAAGCAAAAAGAAGAATGGTCAAGATGTCCAAAAGGGTATGACCTTCAATGTTTGGAAAAAGAAAATTGAAAAAGAATAAGAGCATTGTAAGTTGGGAGTATCTTTACTCCCATCCCAAAATTAATCACCTCAAGTAAAGGAGGTGGTGAGGGGGTTGTGCTAAGTGCCTTATTTTTAGCCCCAATAAGCCCTTTGCCATTGATATCAAAGGGGAAGAATTCAGTGAGGGGAAGCAGCTTGTTAGGGGGAACAAATTGGAAATCCAGTTGCAGTAAAAGATTTTTTTTTAAGGGTTGCCATCAATGACAAAGGGGGAGATTGTTAGAAATATTGAATTTTCATTGATGTCAAAGGTGCATGGTATTCAAGGCAGAAATATTTTGATATTAAAGGTTCATGGTAGTCACAAAAAAAATATTCTTCAAGGGTGAGAATTTTATAAGGTTGGATAATTATTCAAGGAAATTTTATTGTAAAGCAAGGAAAATATTTTTTAAAGTAAAGGATTATAATATTTAAATATCCAATTTAAATATTATAAAGAGAAGTTTGAAGGCTTGGGATAAAAAGGTTTAAAAGTGCTTGGGACAAAATATTTTAAATATTATAAAATGAGGACAAAGGTTTAAAAGATCAATATTATAATATTTAAATCAAGGATTTAAAATATTATAATATAAGGTTGGGTTACAAGAAAATGCGCCAAAGTACTTAAAGACCAAATTTAAAATCATAAATAATACTATGAGCTGACCTCCCAAAGTGAAAAAAAACATATATATGGAGATAAAATATTTTATTTGATTATCCACATGAATGCTAATGAAATAATTTCTAATGTGTGTGCTATTTTTGGGTGTGTGTTAATTTGAAAAAGGATAGCGAACATTATGACGTGTGGAAGAATTTTAGAATAGGAACAAAGGACAGTGAATTCCCTTTTTGGTTCCAAGGGTTGGAACAACCCAGTCGGTTGGCTAGGATGCATTAAGGTGCTGCTATAAGTAAGGTCTGAGGGTCGAATCCCATCGTGGTAGTTTTATTTGGAAGACATTGTGGTGTTTTGCTGGGTGAAAGTGCATAAGAGATTTAAATAAAGCAACACCCCCTTTTGGTGTTACCCGTTGGGCTAGCCTAGTTGATCAAAGAGATGTTGGCAAGGCACTGTGCTTTGGAAGGTCTAGGGGTCAAACCCCCTTTGCGACAATTAAATATTTTGTTGTGCGAGGTATGAAAAATATTTTTTATTAATATAGGATTTATAAGGTTTGACATTGATTATTGTATTTTGTATACTATAAGATTGAAGAAATAAGGTGTAATTTATAATTATTATATTTTGTATGTTTCAGTTGGAAATATAAGGTATATTTCTTGATTATTGAATGTTATAAGTTGGAGTTATAAGGTGTAGCATTGGCAATTTAAATTTGTATTTTGTATATTATAAAAGAAATAAATAAGAGGTTATTTTGATAGTATTAAAGCTTTATATTAAGTTTTAATAAGGGAGATATAAGGAATTATTTATAGAGCTTTATTTTTTATATTTTGATAAGGGTTGTTGAGTGAATGATTTGAAATTTATTTAAGAAGGGAAAAAGAGATTTGCTAACTTGTTTTTGTAGTGGCAAAAGAAAGGAAAATTATTTTTGACAAAACAAGTTTGGAAAACACATGCAAAAGAAGATTATCATCATTGTGGCAGATTTAGAGGTATGGTGATTTAATTCCTTTCTCAAGGTGGTTGTGTTTGAGAAAAATATTTTTTTTTCACAAGTTTGGATATATAAAAAATTATTGGATGTATATTAGTTTTTGCTTGAAATTAAAAATAAACTGATGACAGTTATAGATCAGTTTTGAGAACAAAGTTGTGCATTGTTTTGATTGAATTTGGAAGAAAAATTGCGAGTTATAGATCATATTTGAAAGTAAATGTGTGCATTGTTCATGATTGATTTTTGGAGTAGAGAAGAAGAGTAAATTTGTGCATTGTGATTGATTTTGAAGTGAGTATGGAAATAAGCAAAATAGTATAAGTCTCATACAAACAGAAGAGTAGTTTTAAAGCAAGTCAAAGTGTCACATAGTGCAAGGATAAAGTGTAAGGATTTAATTGAGAAGAACATATTGGGTACTTGTAATGCATATCATTTTCTATATGTTCATGAAGATAAAAGAATTCTAGGTAGAATATGTCTAAATTACTTTAAGTTGAAGAAAGCACTTTTGGAAAAGATATGAGCATTGTTAGTATGCAAGATTTGGAAAAGATATGAGCATTGTTAGTATGCGATATTTGGAAAAGATATGAGCATTGTTAGTATGTGAGATTTGAGAAATATATGAGCATTGTTTGTATGCAAGATTTGGGAAATATATTAATAGGTTTTGTGAGAAGGTTTGAGTAGGTTTTATGAGTAGATTTGAGGAGGTTTTATGAGCATATTTGAGCAAAATTATGAGGAGGTTTATGAGAAAATTTGAGTAGAGTTGTGAGAAGGTTTGTGAGAAAATTTGAGTAGAGTCGTGAGCAAGTTTGTGAGCAGATTTGAGTGGGGTTGTGAGCAAGTTTGGAGTAGATTTGAGCATAGTTGTGAGTAGTCTTTGGAGAATACCAGAGTAGAGGATATTTGTGTCTCTTGTGGATTGAGGTCCGTGAACCAAAGCATAGGAGATTAGTGTCTCCTATGGATTGAGGTCCATGAACTTGTGAGAGGGGACAAGTGTCTCCTATGGATAGGTTTCCATGAACATTGTAATAGGGGTTGGAGCCCATGAAATTTATTTGAGAAATTTGTAAGAAATATTTCTCCATGGATGTAGCCCACATTGGGTGAACCACGTTAAATCTATGTCTCTTATGTGTGTGGTGATTTGTGCATTGTTTCATTATTGTAATTGATAATAATTATAGTTATTGCCTTGGAAAGAAAAGTAAAAATTTTATCTTATATTGTTAACCCTCCCTCTCAGTATAAGCTTGTGTTCTTCAATTTACATGAGATGATAATCATGTCTCATTAGGGGCTTTTGGCCCCTCTTGCGTATTACCAATATATTGGCTAGACAAATTTGGTGTCATTAAAGAAGAGGATAGGAGATGGATCCCCCCAAGTGTGGTCCATGAGGACTTAGAAAAGTTCATGAGGGAGGACTACAACTAATTGGGTTCTAGGATGGATATTGTTTGTCTTGCATTCAGGGGATTGTTGGCTACTTGCCCTTGGCATATGTGTAGTTGATGGGATGAATTTGTGTTTAAAAGGGTTTGGGCCCTTTCAAAATCCTATTTTTACCCTAATATAAATAAATAAAATAATAAATAAAAGGTGCATTGGTGCATTGTATTTTAAGTCATGAAGAGTGGGAAGTTTCCATAAATATTTGAAAGAATTTTTTTGCAAGGAGAATAATTATTTTTTGTAAAAGGTGCATTTTTCATTGTGATTGACACCTTATTTTCCAAACAATTTTGCATCAAAAATATTTTTTGTACAAAACATGAAATATGTGCTTTGTAAAATTACAACATTCAATATAAATGATGCCTCTGACTTGCATTTATAGGTAATGTTATCACATCAAGTTATTGCATCTAAATCATGTTGTAGTCTGGTTTGTCATCAAGCCAATGCTAGAACTGTGATCATTATCTTGAAGGATTTAAAGGTGAGCACCCATTAATCATAGCCCAGACTAAACATTGGAAGAACCAAATTGCTTTGATTCAACCTCCAGAAAAGGTTGGTATACCTTGTCAACTTAATGGGTGTTGACTCTATTTAGCTCAAAATAGTAAAATTTTAGGGATAGAAATGGTAGGGTTAGAAATGTATGAATAAAGAATGGATGGGTGAAGCTAACAACATAGACATCCACAAAGCAACTTCTAGTGAATTGAACTTCAGAAATAGTATTTGGGACTAACAACATTCAAAACTCTACAATTATTGTATTAATGGCCTTTTGCACACTCACAGAATTATTCCAAACATCTAAAGCACTAATTATCCAAATTAACAGAATAATATCAATGCCTTGACTAACAAAAATAGAATTCTCATAAGCATGTATGCAAGAATGAATTATCTCAATTTACTCTAAGTTAGCTGTCCAAATTAACAGAATAGACTAACCATAGTAGCAACAATAGAGATAATTTCACAGAATTATATCCAACCAATCAACACAAGCGCAAGTTTGAGGTAAACATCCCTTGTAATGCTTCATTCATTAATTTGTAGAAGATATACATAGTAGTGCAAGCAAACACTTTAGAGCTGACCTTTTGAAAGGAGGTCGCTGCCTTTATTTATAGTTTTACAATGATAATCATTTCTAAGCATTACAGGGAGTTTGATATTTCTTGATTTTCTTGGCCACTTGCCATCCATGGTGCCATCTAGCTATGCATCTTCTTGATCTGTTACAACCAACTTTTGCTCCAAATCACCTTTGTCATCGATGGTTCTTGTAACCCTCTTTCATTCATCGATTTGCAACTAAATCTATTTCATCAGAAGATTCTGGAAGCTTCTAGATTGGGAGCAGCGATTCGGCTTCTATGGCATCTAATTTATCTTTTCCTTACCTTCTGTAACAATGCACGCACAAAAATTCACCAAAAATATGAATAAAAAGGGGGCTTGATAATCATTGTTGATCTACCAACCAAACGGTTGAGAATGATTATCTCATGGTCATCTTTCCCTTGAATCCTAGTCACACGAAAACAAAATCTTGCTCATGTTCTTTCAGCTCCTTTAATTCAACACATTTATGTTTTGCTCATTGGTTATGAAGGGAACAAAAAATTGTGCACTTTGCACTTCAACCTCTTGGTCAGCTTTTCCTCAAAAATACTCTTTTCAGTACTTTTCCTTTTGCAAGCTAATTATTGTGCTTTTCTATTTGTGCACAGATGACAAAGGAGTTAGAGAATCATGCATAGATGCCTTTCCCCATATTTTACCTTTTCTCATGAATTCCTATTTTCCAACACTTTTGTGTTTGCATGTGAAATACAAAGGAATCAAAGAATCACACGTTGCAAACCTTTCTCTGCTTTCAACCATTTTTTGTGCTTTCATGTTTGCTCACGCTTTTTTATTTATATGAAGATTACAAAGGTGGAAAAAAATCTCACTCTTTCTATATTCTCTAATTTGACCAATTTCTAGTGCTTTCTTGTTTGCATGCAGAATACAAAGGTAGCAAAAAATCTTGCTCCCCCAAATTTCTTCGATTTTACCTTTTTCCAATGTTGTCTTGTTTTCTTGTGCTTTCCTATTTGCAAGCAAAATACAAAGGCGGTGGGGAATTTTGACGCACTCTCTTTCCTCCTCTTTGGCCATTTTTTAGCACTTTCTTGTTTTTCAGTGTTTTTATGTTTATTTTCTCCATACTTAGTCAAATTTGCAAATTTTTAGCTAAGTAGAGATGTAGCCAATTTTGGCCTACATTATTGGCACCTCCTAGGGAGTCTTGCTCGTAAGATTTTGGAACTCAGAGCCTTATTCATTGGGTTTATGGAGTCTAAGAAAATGGAAAGATGGAAGATCATGAAATGGAAGAAATGATGAAAAGGAATGAGATGGAAATAATGTCTTTGAAAATGGTATGGAAAAATGGAGGGATGTATAAAAATGAATGGAATGATGAAGTGGATGGGGAGTGACAAAATGATATGAAAGGATATGGATGGGATAACTTGACTCTAGCTACTTTCTCTTTCAATATTTTGACTTCACATCTCATGGTTATCCACAACATTATGGCTCAAAAATTGCTCCTTCATGACTACCAACTTCTTGATCAAAGATAAAATATCCAGAAGCTCATGGTCATGAAGAAACTATTTGTGAAGCAAAAAATGTGATTACCTTACATCATGGAGGACTTCTCTTATAGGTGGCCTTCACCTTCTTATAACTCTATATGCGTGAGGCCCTTTGCAGGTTCATATTTTATTTATTTCTCTAACACCTATCAGACTACAAAACTTCACCAAAATTGTATTTCCAAATGGTCCCTTTCATTGGACCTATTGCTCTCCTTGCCCTTCATCTTCTTCTTCTTCTTCAACATGGATCACCTCTATGTCAAGATTTTTAGGTACAATCTCCTAAACTTCATCATCTTCTTCCTCCTCTTTCACCTCTTCCTCAACTTGGTCTTCTTCTTCAATTTGATCCTCTCCATCAGATCTATCTTCATCAGATCCATCTTCATGGTCTCTTCTACACTGATGTCTACTTCATTGATGTCTTCCTCACTAAGTAGTTGGGTCACATTACCTAGTGTGCTCAAAGCTTCTTCCCAAGTTTTCTATGGAATTCTTGGTACTGACAAGATGTTTCGATGAATCCGTTACAAGCTTGCTAACCTCCTATAGGATGGTTCAACTCTACCATTACCAACTTTAATCATGATATATCTGATTTCCATCAGGATCTTAATCAGTTGGATCACCTGATCTTGTTGGATTGGCTCAGGCCATATTTCTACTTTAGAATCATCCTCCATAATAGAGTCTAAGCAGGCTCCTAGCACTACTTCTCCAATGTATTATCGATCTTCTCTGAGGTAATCAGGAAAACCAAGTTGTCTAGTATGAGATAACTTTCTCATAATTTTATTCATTTTCTCAAGCTTGTCTAACAATTGCAAACCTTTCAATAATAGCTTATTCTTAGCTAGGATGTCTTTGGCTATATTCTCAGTAGTACACCACTGCCTATTCGAAATGAGTCTGATCATAACTCTGGACCTTGTCTTAGCCAATCTGCAAATCTTCTCTATTGGGACCACCTTGTGTTGAATCTCCTCATGCACATTCTTGAAGGTATTCCTAGTGCTCACCACTTCATTAGTTGCTTCATCTAAGAACACAAAGACTAATTTAGCCTCTAACCCCTTTGTCTTGATTTCTGACCAGATTTCTCTTCTAACTTGTTTCACATGGTCCTTCAAAAATCCAATAGGTCTGGCCCTTTCACTCAACAATTGCTACTGCAATTGATTATTCTGATCAGTAAGAGCTCTTACTTGAGCTTGAATGCTCTCAACCTACTCTCTATAGTTGGTAGCTTCCTAGTATTTATCTTACCACTTCTTTACCTCATCCCTGAGCGTATTGACAAGGCTTTCATGATCTCTGAGTGAAGCTTCCAACTATTTTATTTTTTCTTTCAACTCTTCATTCTCCTCCCTTCTAATATCTCCTTGCAAGAATATTGTGTCCATATGGACCTTAGCCATTACTAGCTCATCAACAATAGGCAATTGCATGATATCCACTATCTTTTCTATTATCTCATAGTCTTCCATAGTCATCTCCTTCCTTGGCTTATTCACCTTGGGGGTGGTAGTGAGCTTTGTTCTCTTCCTAGACACTAGATCAACAATGATAATCTTTCTTTTACGAGCTATCTCTTTTGATGGTCTTTCTAATTGCTCATTCCACCAAGCTACTACATTAAAAGAAATTTCATCTATCCTTTGGTGTTGGGCCATGATAGGATCAATGGTTTGAGTAGATGTGGTGACCAAATATGATACAAGATGGATAGGAGTATGTGGAGAAGCTAAAATAGTGGAATATTGATGTGAAGAGGTAGACACTATAGCTTCGGTTGATGATGGGTTTGGAAGTGGTGTTGCAACTTGTGGCCCTACTACCATTGTAGCTGAAGTCACAAATGACATAGAGGGATTTTGTGGTGGGGAAGGTGGAAGTTGAACTTCTATGGAAATAGATGGAGGTTGAGTGAGTGAAGATGGAATGGATGTGGAAATTTGAGATGAAATGGATGGGGGGACTTCCGTTGATTGAACTTGCTTTTTAGAATGGGAGGGGAGTGTCTCCTGGGAACTTAGAGGAGGTAGATTAGAAGGAGAAGGGAAGAAATCATACCTGAGTCCCTTGATGGGGACTGATGTGTAATTTGATTTGGGCTTGATTGCTCTCTTAGTGGAGCTTGAGTTTGCTCCAATGCTTGAGAAACTTATTTCATTTATTCCCCCTCCATTTCCTCTTCATCTATCCTCTAAACCATTCCAAAGGAGGCTACCAATGACTATGACTTAAAAGAATCAACTATTGATTTTTCTCCTTGAGTTGGTTCTTGGAGCTTTGTTTGTGATTTCTCAAGTTGAATTTGCTATTGGGAGGGAGTAGGGCATGCAAATCTCACTACATAGGTATCGGTCATAACTTCATATTTTATATGCCTTGGTTCTATATATCCTTCGATGGATGCCCCTAGGGCTAACCTTTCTGGTCTTCGTTCCACCTAAATTATTTTTGCACTACCCATCTCATTAGGGCCCAAACCTCCTCCTTCATAACCCTATATCTGCATTAGATGGGCACCTAGCCCATATGTCTGTAACTATCCTATTAGAGACTGAAAAGCAACTTGTTTGCCTTTTCCTTCTGGGATGATTATCATAGAGTCCTGAGTACGAGGAGAAGACAGAGG
This sequence comes from Wollemia nobilis, assembly GCA_028583015.1. Classification (NCBI taxonomy): domain Eukaryota; kingdom Viridiplantae; phylum Streptophyta; class Pinopsida; order Araucariales; family Araucariaceae; genus Wollemia; species Wollemia nobilis. Next base: position 12,074,443 of record JAQPPZ010001925.1, read on the forward strand.
AGTTCTAATGGTGATTGGCTTCAAATTATTTCTACCAGTTTTTCTATCATTTGTTGCTCCTCCTTGGCCTATGTGTTTCCTAAAGATTAATGCCAAAAATTTCCCACTGCCTTATTAGGTATCAGCATACAGGTCATACAATTCTTCAAATCATTTGTCACTTTTAATGGGGAACCTAGATTTTACCATATTTGATTCCACCCACATTCTCCAAAATTCAAATATTTTAGTGGGATTCCAATTTTCTTTCTTAATCATATCTTTAACATCATCTTCTATATAAACATGCATTGGATTCTTCTCTGGATCATAATCTATGACATGGTCATAGAAATCTCTCCAAGGGGGCAATGCCTCCATGTGTTGAACATCCCATTCCAATTCTAATTTTTCATCATTATTTCTAAATTTCTCAAAGTGGGGTCGAAGAGTTCTTTTGAATCTCGTAGTCTTAGCTTTTGGGTCATTTATTTTCTCTAAAAATTTATTCTCTGGATCATATCTCCATCTATGAGGGAGTTCTACTAGCCCCAATTCTTGCATATATCTTGTAATGCTCTTATACTATCCCTTTTTGTTAATAGAGATATCCTCACCTTAATGGGATAGGTGTAGGTGCCCTTCCTACCTTTTCCTATTCCAAAGATAACATTTATATAATCCTTCTGGTGGTAGTATTCTAGAGCGAATATTCTCTCGATAACATAATGAGGTAGGATGAAGGGTTTCTCAGTAAAACCATACAAGTGAATAATTGTCCCTTCAATCAATATGTACCAGTCACCTTCCTCCTCCCCCTTCTTTCTTAGCATATCAACTACCAATTTAGGTACTCTAGGCATTCATCCATAAATTAGCTTTAGGGCAGGCCCTAGGAACTCTCTATTGAAATTATAATAAGATTTTATTTTTCTCAGTGTATTCATCCAAGAATAGACGATGAGAGTGGTTCCATTAGGGTTTGTAGTTTTTACTAGGATAAATGGTAGCTCCAAGTAATTGAAATAAAGGAAGAGCCATGCCATATGAGAACAATATCTAAAAGATGCTCCTTCCTTGTTGGCTTTCATTCTCATCAAAAGTTCATGAGTCATGGTAGCCAAATATTATGGCCAATCAAAGAATATTGGGTAGTTACTCATGTGGGTAGGGTCATAATTCTTGGGATTAGAAATGCAATGGGTGGTAGCTATCTACCAATTATACACATACCTATCAAAGGATAAACTAGCTATTATGACCAACATCGAGTAAATCTCAAAGTCTTTGAACTCATCTATCCTAATTGGGGTTGATGGTAGGGCACTGCTACTCAATTTTCTTTCTATCTGGCCTGCTACCCAATTCAAGAAAATTTTTCCCCCTCAACATGTTGGCTCAATGAGTAATGTTTTACCTGATATTTTATAGAGAATTTCTTCGATTTTTTTCTTTGTTTCTCTACTAGGGTGAAAGCGTTGTTGAAATACTCACTCTTAATATGCATTAGGATTTTTCCCTCAATGCTTTGCAATGTCTATGTTCAGGATTATAGTTCTTTGCTATTGCATGTATCAATTTAGGGTATGGATGTACATAATCACATATAAAAATATAATAGTGAACTAATCGCTATTACCTTTGAGCTTGATGTTGATATACCAGTGGAAACCCTCTTCACCACCTCTATTATCATCTGAGACTTCTCTTTGTAGGCGGTGCCAGTGTTTACAAACTTACTTGCAGAGTCTCGAAAACAACTGTCCACCTTGATCTCCATGGAAGTGGTCTTCTTATCAGTAGAAGATGATGTGGCTATTGTTGAAGGCAAGTGGATTACTCTTTATTGGGAAAAAAATTGTTCTCTCGGTTGCTCTTCAAAAATTGTTATCTCTTCTTTGTTGTACAACTCTCGAACTTCAAAGTATGCAAACAAAGTGTATTTAGTTGTATGGTGCCAAACATATAATTTCCCTAGAGCATGTGTATTCAATGTAGTGGGTGCAACATTAATTTGCATGTGAAACTAATTGGCACTACATCAATGCCATCTCTTACTCACAATTGGGTTAACATTACAGTTCATAGCACAAATATGACACGTGTGCACCTTTCTTGTCTGAATTTAAAATGATGCACTACTTTTGCTTTAAACAGAGAGCCCCGTATTTTTTGGGATTTTAAAATGGAGTGATACTTCATCGAGCACTTTTTCCCTTTTCACGCAGCTATGTATTTTTTACTTTCTTGCAAGCAAGGTGATGTCGAAATAAGACGCGTGGCATAACAAGTATTTGAAAAGTAGATATGGGATCATTTTTTTGAGGATGCTCACCATTGTGGCACATATTTTATTCTTTCCCTCTTGCCATTAATACAAAGTGCAAAAAGATAAAAATATTTACATAATATGATACATATAGTACAAGAAAAGTAGTTCCTTACTTGATATATAATTTGAGATGGTACCCATTCACTAGAATTGGTAGCACATCTCCATCTTGGTCTTTGAGCTAAAAAGCATTCTTCTGCTTGACTACTACTATTTGAAAGGGACCTTCCCAAAATGAATCAAACTTTTCATGTTTGCCTAGCTTGGCCTTATCTACATTCCATTTCAATACTGAGTCACCAATTCTAAATTTCCTAAAGGTGGTTTTTCTATCGAACCAACCCTTTGTCTATGACAAATGTTTCTAGAACCTTTTATAGGATTCCTCTCTCTATTCTTCTAAATGTAGCAGCTGAAATAACCTTTCACTTACTGGGTCTCCCTTATCAGAATTATCATCATTGACATATTTTAAAGTAGGTAATTCTAAATGAATGGGAAGTACAACTTCTTTTCCATATACTAGAGCATAAGGAGATGTGCCTATAGATTTCTTCATAGTGATTCTATCTACCCATAAGACTTGATTCATGAGTAAATGCCAGGATTTTTTATTGTCTTCAAGAGACCTTTTGATCATTCTGAGGAGGTTTTTATTGCTTGATTCTGCTAAGCCATTGCCCTAAGGGTAGTAATTAGAAGAATTCTTTAGGTAAATGCCATATCTACTAGAAAAATCAATGTACTTGGTCCCTATGAAAGTTGGACCATTATCACTTACTAAAGCCTCAAGAATGCCAAACCTGGTGATCAAAGTTTCAAGGAACTCAAGCACTACATCTTGATCACATTTCTTGGTAGGGATTGCCTCAACCCATCTAGTAAAATAATCTATGGTTGTTAGAATATATTTATGGCCTACTGAAGAATTAGGATTGATTTCTCCCACAAAGTCTAGCCCCCACTACTGAAATGGTTGCTCCACTTGGATTGGTTGTAGAGGCATTGCAGTGTTTCTATTTTTACCCATGTATCTCTAGCATTTGTCATAGGATCTAGCAGTATTAAAGGCATCAACAAAGATAGTAGGCCAATAATATCCTACTCTTATGATCTTAAGTGTAGTAGATCTACCTAAATAATGACCTCTAGATAATCCATCATGGAATTCTCCTAAGATCTTATGCTTTTGATCCTCTCTTACACATCTTAAGAGGACACCATCTAGGTTTTTCTGTAAAGCTCTCTAGATAGCATTGTATAGTGTAAGGCTTGAAGCCTATACCTTCTCCTTTGTGAAGCATTGAGATTTGGAGGACATACCCCTATTTGGAAGTAGTTTGTGAGTTGATCTATCCAATATGCTCCTTCTAGGAGAGTGTCACCTTCTTGCTCTAGCTCTTCAATTTGGCATACTACTTCTTCTCTTGAATTAGCTTTAGTTACTAGCTCTTGACAAAGTGCTCTTCCTCTAACCAATTTGGTGGGATGAATCTCTATGTCAAACTCTTGAATCTTTGTGATCCATCCTACTCTCTTTTCACCAAGTTCTCCTTGTAAAATGAAGGTTCTGACATCAGGATGGACTACATACACCAGTGTTTTACTTTGAGCTAGATACTATCTAAATTTCTTTAAGGATTTCATGATTACAAACACCTATCTTTCTATGAAGTTATATTTCACCTGATATTCATGTAGTGTCTGACTCCAAAATAAAATGGGGTGCTCATTATTTTGATCATCCTTTTGAGTTAGCACAATAGCATAACTCTCTTCAGCCCCATAGGCATATAAAATGAAGTCTCTATCAAAATTTGGGTTGACCAGAATTAGAGCTATGGCAATGGCTTGTTTGATTAGTTCAAATGCTTGCTTCCTCTTATCAGTCCACTTGAAATTGACATCCTTCTTGAGTAACTCTGAGATTGGCTTAACAATCTGAGCAAAATCTGAAATGAATTTCCTCACAAAATTAATCTACCCAAAGAAATACTGTAGAGCTTTCTTATTCATTGGGAGAGGTAGTGCCAATATTGCTTTTATCCTATCAAGATCAATGGACATTCCTTGTTTTGACACTACATGCCCCAAAAATTTCCCCTCATGGACTACAAAGATGGATTTCTTAGGATTTAATGATATGCCAAATTCTCTACACTTCTAGAAGACTTGTTCTAAATGATGAAGGTGATCTTGTTTCTCATGAGAAAATATAGTCATATCATCTAAATATATCAATATTATTTTATTGATAAGCTTACCAAAAGCATAATCCATTGCTCTCTGAAAAGTGGCACCAACATTTGATAGACCAAATGGCATTCTCTGATAGGCGAAGGTGCCCCACTTTGTAGTAAATGCAGTCTTGTGTTGATCTTCATCCTTGACCCAAATCTAATTGTACCCAGAGAAGCCATCTAATAAAGAGAATCTCTCTACCCCTACTACCATCTGTAAAATCTGATCTATCTATGGTAAGGGGTAGTGATCTTTCAGAGAAGCTTGGTTCAGATTCTTGAAGTCTACATAGAGGTGAATATCACCATTCTTCTTTCTTACTAGGACCAAATTGGCCACCCAGGTGGAGTGCTTAACTGGATAGATTATCTTAGCTCTCAATAGCTTAAGCAACTCCTATCTCATGATCACTTCAATTTTGGGATTCATCGGTCTCTATTTCTATCTGAATGGCTTGGCATCAGGTACTAGCTCAATGGTATGTTGAATTATGTTTTTATCATAGACCTTCAAGTCATCATAAGTCCAAGCTATTATATCCTGATATCTATGACATAAAGCTTTAAATCCTTCAACTTCCTCTGTAGTGCATTGGATACCAAACTTTAGCTTTTCTCCATTTTGTACTTTGATCTCTCTATAGATCTTATCATCCACTTTCATTTACTTTAATCTCTTACCATCCTCATTATCAAACAAGCTTTCTAGAGTGATCAGACCCTTAGGTATGTGATTTTTTTTAGTTGAATAATTCCTCATTGATCAATTTCTTGAGCAAGCTCACTCTAAGAAAAAGTGCAATCAACTTCCTTAATAAAAAAATCAACAATCTACTCATCACTCTCAAAGACCTGCCAATATATTTATCTATCTAGAACTACTAGTCTAAAGATAAGTTTCACTCTCCTATTCTTAGGGGATCCATAATCTCTGAAGGAGAGAAATTGGCTCCTTTGATAGCCAGGGCATCAACCAAACAATTTTGCTACCTAGGGACAACATGTAAATTTAAAGCATCAAAGGCTTCCATCAAGTCCCAGACTCTATTCCTATAAGCCTTCAGATAATGGTGCTTACTACTATACTTTTCTATGACTTGATTGACAATCAGCTTTGAGTCACCATAAATGTCCAATATTTTGATGCCCATATTTTCTACTTGCATCAGTCCTAGGCAAAGAGCTTCATACTCTATGGTATTATTTGTGCAAGACCAAGTGAGTCTAAAAGAAAATATTTTCACTCCTTCTGATGGAGACTTTAAAACTACACTAGTCCTAACTCCATTTTTGCATCTTGCTCCATCAAAATGCATTGTCCATATTTTAGATTCTCTCAATGATTGGTTGGAGATAGTAGGGTCTTTTTCTCTAATTCTGATGATATACTATATGTACCCATCCCTATTTCTAGAAGATCATGGACATTTTGGAATGGTAGTTGATCATCAACTTCTAAATCTTCAAGGAGTTCCAACAATTCTAGTTCTTCCATAACTGAGTGATTGTACATATCTTCCTCTATCTTCTCAATATGATAAGTGACAAGATTTTTAGGAGTTAGCCTTATCCTCTTTCCTTTGTGAGGGATCATCATGCCAGAGTAGTCTAAATACATATATCCTCCTAATTTAGCAATAAATTCTCTAGAAAGACATAGGCCAAAATAGGGCTCAAGGTCTACCACCACAATTTCTTGCACAATAGTGATCTCAGGAGCTCTATGCAATCTCATCAATACATCTTTCACAACTCCTATAGTATTTACCAGGGTACCATCTAGTTGTAAGACTCCTTGGCAAGAGTGGGTATATTCCATCCCCATATCATCACAAACAACCTTGGGCATAACTATAGTAGAAGCCCCAAAATCAATCATGCAATTATGAACTATCCATCCCTCCATTCTTAGAGAAATATAGAATGGGGGAGGCTTATTTTTTAGAGTAGTAGGAGACATATTTTCTTGATCATGAGGCTGATTAAGCATAGTGGTAATCTCTCTCCCTTGAGATTTTTTGTTAAGAGAAGCTTTCAATAAATCAATTTGACCAGGGAGGAAAAGAGTATCATAGAGACTTGCTCTAGATGGAGTCCTTTTGAGCTCCTCAACAATATTAAATTTTGGCTTCTCCAAAGGATTTCTCTCTTCTCTCTTATCTATTTCTCCAAATATCCTCCTATACTATTGAGTAACTTCAATCCTCTATCTCTTAGTAATAGAAGGGAACTACAAATTTTCTCTTGCTTCCTCTTTAGAACCTAATTGCTCCTTATATTTCTCTTTTTCACTCTACTTTGGTTCATTTTTTCCTTTTTTGGTGCCTTAGGAGGTAAATATCCTTTTATGGTTACCTGTGGAATGGGGAACTTATCCTTGTTTGGCAAAGGTTGGTCCTTCTTATTCTGAGAAGGGACCTAAAATGAACCCAATTTTTGTGGATCAACTTATAATGGTTTCTTCCCAGATCTAGTTAATACTAAAATAGATTCTAGTTCAGAGGAGCTAGGCTCACTCAACACTTGCTCATGTTGCCACAACATATTAACTCTTCCCTTATGATTCCTCTCAGCCTTTTCTATGGCTTGTTGGACATGGTGTTGATACATGTAGCAAGAATCAGGATCATGAGGATCATTGTAGACCAAGCACCAGATATTAACTAGAGTAGTCTCAAGATTTGAATCATATTCCTCTTGAGTAGCATTAACTCTTGGCCCTACATTGTTACTTGAACTAGGCTTTTGATATTTATTAATATAAGGAAATATCCTTTGCTAAGATATTTCCATATCTCTTTTCTCTATGGCATTGACCTTATTGCTAATAGTCTTTAAAGAATTCTAAATATCAAGAAGCAATGGAGACTCTTGGGGTGATTGAGATGGAAGAGGAGGAAAAGGTACAATAGTAGGAAATTTAGGAGGTGGTGGTGGATTTATTGTAGGAAAATGAGTTGCAAGTGGAGAAGGATTCATGGTGGGAAAAGATGAGGCTGAAGGCTGTTGTGTGATTTTAGGAGTGTATGGAGTAACATGTTTGGGAGGTAATATTCCTACTAAAATCAAGATATCTTTAGCATGGACCACTATTTGATAAACATGAGGGAATGTGGTTATTCTAGATTGTTGGGTTTGTAAGCCAATATCTGGTCCTAAAGCTCTGATATAATACCTATAAGCCAGAGGAGAAGTTGGTCTAAACTCATTGGGGATTCTTTTCCAAGTTCTGCTAAACTTGAGGTTAAAATTAGAAATTGACTCTTGAGGATGCCTTTGGATGACTATAAACTAGGTTAGGAGTGAGAATGGGTCTGTAGACTCATTGAAATCTTCTACAAAGGGACCAACTAAGTCAGCCCAATTTTTTATGGAACCATTTTCTAGAGTTCTAAACCAATGTAGGATTTTACCCCTAAAGGAAAGGACCAATAACTTTACAATAACATCTTCATGCCTAATGTTATGGATAGCTACCATTGATAACACATCTTGGTAATGTTCATATGTCATTCTTCTAGTACCATCATAGGTAGGTATGGCTTTGATTGTGGCTTGAGGGATATCATGTGTAGCTTGAAAAGATAGTGGGGTTGCAACATTCCAATCTGGGTAGTTATGTTGAGCTTCATCCTGATCAGGATCCATATCAACTCGGGTACGGGGAGTATCAGTACCAGAAGAGTCTGAGGTAGAGGATGATGTTTGGAATTCCTCTATGGAAGTCTTAGAATATGGGTATCTTGAATGCCTGGATTTTGGGAATAGCTCATAAAAATTAGTAGGTTGATCACCTTTCTTAGTAGCACTTCTGAGAAACATGAAAGTGTAAATATTAGGATTAAGATTTTGTTGGGTTTTAATCTCAGGGAGTCACCAAGTGAATTTACTTTCTTCACTTATGAGGTCAAGATAATTCACTAAATCTTGATTCCTCTAGGTAAAACATAAAAGATATGTATAGTGGAATCTATCCCACCGGGCATGCCAAAAACTATTGTAGTCTGGTTTGTCATCAAGCCAACGCTAGAACTGTGATCATTATCTTGAAGGATTTGAAGGTGAGCACCCACTAATCATAGCCTAGACTAAACATTGGAAGAACCAAATTGCTTTGATTCAACCTCCAGAAAAGGTTGGTATACCTTGTCAACTTAATGGGTGTTGACTCTATTTAGCTCAAAATAGTAAAAGTTTAGGGATAGAAATGGTAGGGTTAGAAATGTATGAATAAAGAATGGATGGGTGAAGCTAACAACATAGACATCCACAAAGCATCCTCAATGAATTGAACTTTAGAAATAGTATTCGGGACTAACAACATTCAAAACTCTACAATTACTATATCAATGGCCCTTTGCACACTCATAGAATTATTCCAAACATCTAAAGCACTAATTATCCAAATTAACAGAATAAGATCAATGCCTTGACTAACAAAAATAGAATTCTCATAAGCATGTATGCAAGAATGAATTATCTCAATTTACTCTAAGTTAGCTATCCAAATTAACAGAATAGACTAACCATAGCAGCAATAGTAGAGATAATTTCACAGAATTATATCCAGCCAATCAACACAAGTGCAAGTTCGAGGTAAACATCCCTTGTAATGCTTCATTCATTAATTTGTAGAAGATATACATAGTAGTGCAAGAAAACACTTTAGAGTTGACCTTTTGAAAGGAGGTCACTACCTTTATTTATAGTTTTACAATGATAATCATTTCTAAGCATTACAGGGAGTTCGATGTTTCTTGATTTTCTTGGCCACTTGCCATCCATGGTGCCAACCAACTATGAGTTCTTGATCTGTTACAACCAACTTCCACTCCAAATCACCTTTACCATTGATGATTCTTGTAACCCTCTTTCATTCATTGATTTGCAACTGAATCTGTTTCATCAGAATATTTTGGAAGTTTCTAGACTAGGAGCAATGATTCGACTTCTATGGCATATGATTTATCTTTCCCCTACCTTCTGTAATAATGCAAGCACAAAAATTTGCCAAAAATTTGAATAAAAAGGGAGCTTGATAATCGTCGTTGATTTGCCAATCGAACAACTAAGGATGATTATTGCACGGTTGTCTTTCTACTAAATCTCAGTCGTGCAAAAACAAAATCTTTCTCATGTTATTTTAGCTCCTTGAATTTAATGCATTTCTATTTTGCTCATCGGTTATGAAGGAAATATAAAATCATGCACTTTGCACTTCAGCCTCTTGGTCAAATTTTCCTCAAAAATACTCTTTTCAGTGCTTTCCCTTTTGTAAGCTAATTACCATGCTTTTTTGTTTGCACACAGATTAAAAAGGAGTCATATAATTACACATGGATGCTTTTCCCCATATTATGCATTTTCTCATCAATTCCTATTTTCCAATATTTTTGTGTTTGCACATGGAATACAAAGGAATCAGATTATCATGCATTGCAAACCTTTCTTTGCTTTCAACCATTTTTTGCACTTTCATGTTTGCTCATACTTTTTGATTTGTGCAAAGATTACAAAGGTGGAAGATAATCTCCCTCTTTCTATCATATTCGATTTGGTCCTTTTCCAACTATTTCCTATTTACGTGTGAAATACAAAGGCTATAGAAAATCTCACTCTCCCAACTTTCTCCGATTTTACCTTTTTCCAGCGCTTTCTCATTTTCTCATGCTTTCTTGTTTGCACACAAAATACAAAGGTTGTGGGGAATTTTGGTGCACCCTATTTCTATATTTATGGCCATTTTTAGCGCTTTATTATTTTTCAACACTTTTTTGTTTATTTTCTTCATACTTTAGTCAAATTTATAACATTGGTTACATCTCTTCAAATATCAAATGGAAGGTTGTCATTTAAAGAATTGGTAAACATCCTTCAACAATAGAAAATAGAAAATTAATTAAGAGATGAGTTATCCAATAATGCTCTTATCTCCACAAAGAAACCATAAAAGGTTCAAAGGGTCCTTCTACCTCATCTTCATCACAAAAGCAGCCTCAATGGAGGAGGAGGTATTGTCATATTTTTGAAAAATAAGGACATGATACAAAGTTTGTAAATACAATTTTATGACTCATGGGGTTTAATTTTGTAGACCTCCTCAGATGAAGAAACAACTTCTATAAAAACATCAACAAGGGCAATATCAATAAGGGCAACAACAACAAGGGTATATTGTTTAGAAGAAACCTGAATCAAAATCTAAAGAAGAGTGTGAAACAACACATAAGGTATTCATACCCAAGGAAGTGACAAAAACAATAAATAAAAGGGTCAATAAACAAGATAAGAAAAAAAGTAACATTCAAAAGTGTGGGTTATCAAAAACTAGTGAAGGTAGAGAATGTTCAAAACTTTGTTGTTGTTTACAATCGATCCTTAGAGAAGTTGATACTTCTGAAGAGACTTTAAAAATGGTGTGACAATATCTATTGGTGTTGTGAGAAGAATGTGCATGGCATTATTCACTCTTGACATATTTGAGGTGCAATGTAGAAAATAAATAGAAATAATTGAAAAGTTGAAGGACAAGCCCATGAAGGCAAGTGTTTTTTGTGACACAAGATATCTTCTTTAAAGATCAAATTTTACTTGTAATGCGGGTGATTTGAATCCTATAGTGGAAAATTTGTATTGTCATACAAGTGATCTCATATAAGGGATAAATATAGCCTCTAATAGCAGTGATTTGAATATTGTTGTTAAGAGTAGAGTTTGTGTAGAAGATGACTATATTGACCAGGACAAAGGCCATGTTGTCAAAGTTGAAAGTGAAAGTAATAGTTTTGAAGATCATTTTGGTGATGATGTGTGGTATTTGAATGTTATTGGTGATAGTGAAAGGTATTATAGTAAATACAAGGAAATTGGATATTTTAAAAAGCATACCAAAGGAATTAGTTCAAAACTAATGAGAAAAATGGGATACAATGGTATAGGTTGGGAACATATGGGAAAGGTATGAAAATGCTCATAATGCCATATATAAGGCCAAATAATGAAGACCTTGGATATATTGGTCAAGAAAAAATTAGTAACTCTAAATTTATAAAAAAAATTATATGTAAAGAATGAAACTTCAAATATTAATTGTTATAGTCATTATGGAAGATCCAAGCTGGTGATAACTAGGTGTTGGAACCAACATCCTTGTGAGATTTTTGGGGGTAATAAATTCTCTAAAAAAAGTGTGAATGACTAAATATTAAATTATTGACAAAATACATTTAAACTATGGAAGGGTGACTATGTTAGAATTGGATAAAGTAACAAAAATGTTGAATGAATTCTATAGAAGAAATCAAAGTTGTGTGGTTGAAAAACAACGAAGTTGTTGAATATATTTTTTTCCATGGAGTAATGCAATATTGGGAAAGTTGAAATGAATGAGTTCTATATCATAATATGACCCGATCTATGCTTGGAAGGCCTATAGTAATACAAATTTTAATGAAATATTATGCAAAATATTTAAAATATATGGATTGACACATAACCCATAATCAATGGTAATGTCCAAAATATGATAACCTAAAGATAGGTCATGAGGCTAACCTAGAGGTAATCCAAAGGTGATGACCTAGATTTGACCCAAAGGCAATGAACCAGAGGTAACCCAAAGGCAACCCAAAAGCAACCCAAAAGCAACCCAAAGATAAATATCCAAATACAAAGACCTAGATGCAATAACTTAGGGGTAGACCTAGAGATAGGCCAAGGAGGGAGGCCTAGTAGAGGTTACATAGAGCTAGAGCAAGATATATACCAAAGCCATATTTAGAGCATAATTCTAGTTTACCAACCCTGGGAATTATGGGGGTAATGATTTGTATACCAAATAATATAATAAGGGGGGTTTTAACCATTTTTACATTATTTGATATTTCATAATTATCAAGGAATGATTGATGATTTCACCTCATATGAGTTTTACTTGTCACATATCCCATGAGCATAAGATAAGATGAAAATACAAAACTAAAGGGGAAAAACCAAGGGTGAAAACACTAAAGAGTCTTTTGAAATTCGAAGGTATATTGTTGTATAAATATGCATGTTGTACATAAGTTCTGGTGGGTGAGAAACAATACTATATTGCTATGATTAAAAATGGTTGATTTTTCTCTTGATTCCAACAATATTTTTGGGAAATTGAAATCATTCTCATCCATATCAATTTATAGGTCTCTTTTGTAGTTTTCTACATATGTTTTTGCTAAAAGTTTCTTAGGGCATGATCTCCTAATATGTCCCACCTCATGATATATTCTACATTTGGAAGATATATATTCATAATCCATGGTTTCAGTACACAAATTACCCCCATACTTAATAATAATTTATTATGGTAAAATTTTATTGATATCAATCATGACCAATAATGGGCATAAATAGCCAAGACTCCATATTTTGTATTTTTTGAAGTCTCAAGGAATTATCCCAGAATGTTACCTATTTACTTGAAGGTAATCATTTCCCATAATTCAATGGAAAACCCATACATCCCAACATAGACTAGAAATATGGATATATTTATGTTTTTAGGTGCAAATCCTTCATACCAACGAGTAAGGAAGAGTCTTGCTCTTCCCATACTCCAAGGATCATCTTTTTGTATTCTATCTATGTCCTCCCTAGAATATAAAATGGCTAGGAATAAACCTTTAGGAAGAAAGGATAGACTCACTCCTAGAGACTTTCATCTCCTATCAATCCATTTTCTTAGAGCCAAAGCCCTTGGCCAAGACCCATTAAATTTACCAATAATTACTATATCTTTGAGCGACAAGATCATTTATATTTGAGGTTCTCCCTAACATGTACTAATAGGGATGATTCTAAGGATTTAGCTATAAATCATTCCATGGGAAGGACACTATAACTTGATATATATTGATATTTTCTAGTATATCCTATGGTAATAATATTAATTGAAGTAGACCATACATCTACCAAAACTCCATACAATTGATAATATTACCTTAAAAAAAGCTACAATAAATTTCATCTAGAACTTGAAAGATAATTAAGTGATAAAAATAAACATAGCTAAAACATTCTATGCCTAAATAAAATGTCCCACCTTGTTGATGCCCTAACCCTCCTATTTTAAAATATTTTTGTTATAAAAATACATACTTTTAAATTACTATTATAATATTAATAAAATCATAATATAAATATTGAATTTGAATATATTTAAAGACTTTAATTCAATAAGCAAGCATGACTTAGGAGTGAGCCTCACCTTTTTTTGTTTTAGGTATTTAGAATTTTTTTAAAAATAAAGGATTCTTATAAGGAAAATCTAGGTAGCATGGAATGGAACTCATTTTGGAAAGTCCTATCTAAGAGTAAGGATCCCATAGCTAGAAGTGTGGATGCCCTAGTCAAGAATAAAAGGAAGGTTGAATCTATGGTAAATCCTATCTAGGTGGAATATGTTACACCATAAGTGATTACCATGGTTGAGATTATTTATCATGATATGAATATTCTTAAAAGTATAAATTTAAGAGGTAAATTCCATAGATACTAGCCAGGTTCTTTTGAGATTCAAAATTGGATCAAGTAGAAGTCAAGATTATATTTAAATTGGTTTATAAATTTTCTTCAAAAGGGATTTTTTTCTCATCATCTTATCTAAAATAATTTTTGATGGACCATGGTCTCAAGGGAGATATGCCTTATATTTAAGTCTATTAAGTGAGAAATTTTCTATGAATATAGAAAGTATTAAAATGCTTCCACAATGGGTTAGGGTTTTTGGACTTCCATGTCAACTCATCACTAAGGAGGTTTTGAAGAATATTGGTAATAATCTTTGGGAGTTCATCTAGGAGGGACCATTACTAACAAGCAAAGGCATGATACACATACCTAAACATAATTTCCATGGATATTTCAAATCCTTGTCCACATTTCATTAAAATTAAATTTGGATAAAGCGAATAGGATGAATATGTAGTTTGTAAAGATATTACATTTTAATTTTGCAAATGTTATGAAATTGGATACATGGCAAGAGATTGCAAAGTGAGACAAAAAAAATTTAAGCATGAGATAAACTTCAACATAAAGCAAGGAGATCGTATCATAGCAGAAGCTAGATTAGATCAAGGTTTTTTTACTCCCAATAAAGTGGAAAATAAATTATATTTATATCATCAAATGGTGAAGGACATTATTATCTAATTAGATCAACCATTACAAGAAATAAGAGAGAACACAATGGATGAAGTATAAAGTGCAAGTTCAATTTTAGAAGGAAACAACATGCTAAGGAAGATAGGGAGGTAAATTCTAAAGTAATGGAAAAAAAAGAGGTCAAGGTTAATCCAGGAAAATCATCTTCATTTTTATCAAGTAGTATAAAATTATTTTCTTACAATAAAAATAAAATTAGTGTAGAGTGTATCCCTTGTATTTTAGGGTTTCAAGAGTGGCATAATAAATAAATGGGTATGAAGTATAGCCATGGAAATTTAGGGTTTCTAGGGAATATAAAAAAGTGATCACTATGAAGGATCATCCTTCTACTTTAGGGTTTCTAGGGAACATTTAGGGTTTTCAAAGAAACATAAAAAGGTACCTATTATGGAGGACCATCCTTTTATTTTAGGGATTTTTGAGCAACATAAAGGAGAAATTATTGGTGAGGTTATTCCTTCCAATTCAGGTTCTTTAGGATAGCTAGAAGATAAGTCTTATTATGAACAACATGAAAATATACAAGATATCAATAAAAATGAAAATCTTTGCAAGAATGGAAAAAGTGAATGAAAATTTTAAAAGCAAGAATTAAGAGAAGAGAAAAATTAGATGAATATTAGTTTGAGAAACCAAAAATATATATAACATGTTAATGAAAAGTGGTCTAATACCACAAATAAAAATAAAAAGTGATGATAAAAGTTGTCAAAATAATTCCTCTAACCAGCATGATAGGACTTCGAATTATGGAGTTTATACTCCAACATATCATCTATCACTTTAGTATCCCCTCAAAAATAATTTTTGACAATGTCAAGTCTTTCAAAAATAAGTATGTTCGAGTGCTTTATGAAAAATATAATATTCAACATAGTTTCTCAACTCCTTATTACCCATAAACAAATGGACAAGCTGAGGCAACCAATAATACATTTATCTCTATTCTAAAGAAATTAGTCAAATAAAATCATCGAGATTGGCATACTCAATCCCCTTGGTATGATGGTATTATCAAATGAGCATTCACACGTCCACTAGGGCAACGCCATTCTCATTGGTCTATGGTGCCAAAGTAATCATGCCCCTTGAGCTTGAGATCCCCTCATTACGCATTTCATTACAGGATTTCATAGATGATGATATCGTTAGACAAGCACGTCTTGACAAAATCATACTCCTTGATGAAAGGTAAATCAATGCCTTGGAGCACTTACGAGTATATTAGGACCATCTAAAGCATGATTACAATGCCAAATTTTATCTATGTGAATTCCAAGTAGGAGATATCATCCTTAAAGAAAATAAGAAAATACCAATGCATTGTTGCATCTTCGTGATAAATTCATGGCTAATTGGTTAGGTCCATACATTGTCAAACAAAAATTGGATCAAGGAACATATAGGCTTGCCAGTCTAGAGGGAATAGAAGAGCCTAGATCATTGAACATTATCCACTTGAGAGCGTTCTATGCTTAATGCGACTTATATATATATATATATATATATACATATATACATGGCTAAAAAAAACAAACACAAAATCACAATTCATACTTCATTCCATACATCCATTTTGCATAATCACATTCATGCCATCTCAGTGCATTTCATCCACCATATTAATGGTCATTTTCTTAGTTTAGATAATTGTTAATCCAATAAGTCTTATTGCCTTAATCAAGGGAACCTTCAATTTTACATCCATCCCATTTTACCATTTCATAATTTATTTTACCATTTGCAATAAAATTTCATCAACCCTATGTGTTTTTTATCATTCAACCACTCCTAGTGTTCCAAGCAACCTCCATTACAGGTCAATTTTCTCTAGGATCAAAGCAAATTTTCACTAATAAAATCTTGAGTTCTGGGAATTGACTCTAGCATTCTTGAATCAAACACATATAACATTTATTAATAACATCTTGTGTAATAGAGGGATGACTCCATGATTGGGTTGAACCTCGAAGCAAAAATCTCTTCTTTCTTGTCCCATTATGCACATAGTCCACAAACAGTGGTTTTCATCACTAACAACACTTAAAAATAAAAGAGTGAGTACTAAGGATAGGGTTACATTCTCATCACACCTTGGTTGATAATCCAATTTCTCAAAGTTTTAACTCTTTTACACACCACAAAATAGGTCCCCAAGTAGTAAGGATAGGATTACACTTCCATATAGATGGTTATGTAATATAATTCCCAAATGCTTAGATATCTCCCATTGGACTATTTATTTAATATCCATTAAGGCTATAAATTCCTGAATTGCAGTGGAGTACACTCATGCATGGTGACACATCTCTCTTAAAGAGACCTTTGAACATACATAAGGACAAGCTAGATCCCTAGTCTTCTCTATTATGGGTTTCATCTCACCTTATTAAGGATGGGTACATGAACTCACTTGCACACACATTGGTTTTTGATTGGTTTGAGTCATTACCACACTCATGATTGAAAAATGAACATTCATTGCACACACATATTGGTCTCTAAGAAATTTGATAGAGCTTATAAACATGAGTTTGTTTGAAATCACTAATATGTTTGAGTCTTTGTAAAACAATTCTAGATCCACTATCCACAAGCCAAAAACAACATTCATACCATAATCACATCACTATATGAGTCTTCTACTTCATATCCCACCATTATATGTTGGTGTCCCTGATTAAGTAATGAAGATGGTCAAGAAAAATATAAACTACTATAAATGATCATTAGAGTGTTAGTTCACTTATATTGTTATCATAAAGAATACATGTCATCATCATAATGCATCCATAACATCATATACACATGCATTCATAATAAAAGAACACATAAATCATACACAAAAGAAAGGCCATGTATATATATGTGTGTGTGTGTGTATAAATATCACATGTACAAAGTATGCCCGAAGGTTGTATACAACAGAGCACTAAGGATCATATACAAAAATACATCAAGAGGCACTAGCTAGTGCCCTAAGGTAGATCCCTATGATCCTGAGGGATCAAGGGCCCAAGGAGACCTAAAGCTAAAACCACTATGCCTAGTAGATCTTGATATAGATGAGGAAGATCATATTGGTAACACAATTCCATGTTGTATAATGTAATCCTCGAGATCATAGATGTAGCTATCTAAATACCAAAGGTGACATAGATGCCATATTTGATGTGCATCCCTCCCTACCATCTATGCTCAAAGCCTAGCAATCGCATCTATATCCTTACCTTTATTTATAGCAACCCGTACCTCTAGTTCCTTTTGAAATCAAGCCATCTCTACTTCTCGATCCACCATTATTGCATACCACTCCTTTAGCATCTATAAGAGTTGATCCTACTCCTCAACCAGGCTATCTCACTTAACTTGAAGTACTACACACTCCTCCTCACCCTACCCAGGAGGTCTCTCTAGAATCTACTCCATACCTCCCCCCACCCTTGCTATCACCTCTAATCTCAAGAGGTTAATTTGTCATAGCCCTCGATGGCTTCCCTCCATCATTGGACTGATGATGTCTTTATCATCGAGGAGTCTCCTCTACTTTAGTTGTAGCCTTGCCATCATCACCACTACCCTCATACACCACCTAACTCGATGCCCATGGATTCTGAGAAGTAAACCAAGCATCATAGTCAGTTATGGTCTTGACGTCATCCACATATGAGATATCCATCTCCACATCATCCTCATACTCCATCCACCATGCCTCAACACAAGGTAAGCTTGACTCATCAACATGATTCTTGTAAAATATTGGAGTGTCAGGAACCCCCTATCGTATCCTGAACTATCGCAGAACCCATGAGAAGTGGATCAGCTCCACCTCACTACCATATTGACCAACCACCCATTTGGCTTACCTAATATGCCATATTTTCTCCCCATAAATAGGCCATAGAGCCTCTCGCCATTGCTACCAATACACCTGATCAAGTGATAACCTCGCCCATATATCCCTGTACTCCTGGTCACTACAACCAAGATGACTCAACTAGATCTCCTCGACTGCTCACCATCTCAATGTATAGGGATGAACCCTATACCACTCACATGGTAGGCCCACAAGATGAGCTATGCTGAAGTGCTCCCAAACCCATATCTAAAGCAATAGACTACAACCCAATCCCTTTTGCCCCTACATCCTTACCTCATACAACTCCATGTATACCTAAGCTAGCACATTAGGTTCCCAAGCATACACCTGAGGCTCATCGATCATATTGAACATCAACATAATCATGTTTCAAGGAAATCAACATCTTGTGTTGTTAGGTACCAACACATTAGCCAGTAGGAACATGATGTAGGTTGGTAATATCTCCAACCACCTCTATGAGTACAACTCCAGGTATAAAATTCCACCACCACTGATATTCACCCCCTTCCACTCATCACTAAAAATCTAAATCAGCTCATATCCTTTGTCATGTCCCACTCGAACACATAATCGCTTCATAGGTACATGGAATATGTGGTACACATCCTTGAGTGCAACTTTTATCTCCCCTATCAATAGTTGGAAGGTCCCCTTGTCTAAATCACATTGTTCTACTAAGGCATAGAGGTATCCCTCATCAACCCTCACCACATCAATCCATGTACATTCATCCAAAACCACTCGCTCTAACCACTCCCAATCGACCTCTCATAATGCCTTTTCCACCCTCAGTAGGATAGGTAAAAACTAATGTCGAGCCTCTAAAATTCTCAATTGTAGCACAACACAAAAACAAATGCACATCAAGATATCATTCATTTCAAAAAGAAAACTTTTTTCCACCCCTCTTTCAATCATAAAAAATATATATTTTTTAAAATAAAAAAGAGGAATAGGACTTACCTCTGCCATCTACACATCAGCTCCATACATCACACCACCTTCCTCCATTGTCATCACCACATTATTTCACTCTCCTTATCTCAAATGTCACTTCTTCAACTCTCAAACGCAAGAATGAAATGAAATTTCACTCCTATAGCCCTTTTATAGTTGAGCAGGTGCATCCAAATGCACCCCTGCATCTGGCAAGGACACTCAAATGCCCCACTACATTTGTAGAATGATAGATGCTATCCTATATCTATGGAAATATAAGCACAGGTTGGTGTTTGTGTTCAAAATACTGCAAAAGGTTTCAAAAGGGCCTCAAAACATAGTGAAATCCCACAAAATCATCCCAAAATTCATCCAAGCATCCATTACATATTCATATCACATTTTGTGATAGCATGGATTGATTTGGGCGTTTAGTTTTTGAATGCGACCAAAAGTCGCACAAATACTCGAAAATGTTTCAAAATATCCCAAAATGATCCAAAATTTCACAAAATTACCAAATAACTATTCCAAGTATTCATCACATCAACATATTATATTTTGTGATAACATGAATTGATTTGGGCGTTTAAATTTTGAATGTGACCAAAAGTCATATAAATACCCAAAAACACTTCAAAACATCCCAAAATGATTCAAAATTTCACAAAACCACCAAAATCCACTCATTAATTCTTATGCATCATCTCATCACATCATAAAATCCACTTACATTATCAAGTGAACCTCATTTTAGTGATTTACTTTAGTCCCCTAGCGGTTGCAATGATTGGTTATCCATGCAATTTGGTAGAATGAGTAGACCACCATAAGTATGCTTGTTCAAAATCATCATCTAACATCATCTTGTTTGAAAACAAAATCAATTGGATCCCTCATTTCTTGAGTGATACTGTGTTCAAGCTAATTTACCCAAGGCTATCATTGACACCCTCTCCATGGGGTTACAAATATGAAAAAATATCTACTTCATAATTTTGCATTAAGGAATTTGATTCGGTCACTAGGCAGTGAACTAGGTTCCTTTACTTCATCAACATTTTTTTTGTATTTCAATGATACCAAAATGTAAATTTTTGACAATACAAAACCACCCCAAACTTGGAGTAACCAACTTGATCCTAATTTTCAAAATTTGCATCCATCACATAATACACATCCATTGCATCATCCTCATTTGGTCAATTGGCTCATGGGTTTCATTCTTCACCCATTCTCCAATTGAGAGGGTAATCCAAAATCACAAAATTTTCAAATATTCTTGTGTGTCGAGTCCATTCCATCAAACCATGTGTCTCTCATTTTTGCACCACATTGTGTTCTACACAAAGTGATACAAAAATGGACATATGTAGACACCAAATCCTAGCCATTCATAATCCATTCATCATCATTAGTTATATATATAAATATTTTATATATTTATATATAAATATAAATATTTTATATATTTATATATATGAATAAATCTAAGCCATCCATCAAAACTCCATCTTAGCGGGCCATGTGGCAATATTTTTTGCTCATTAAATGCAATTTGTGTCACTTATCAAGTTGTAATCTCAGTCACTCATCATGTTTTAATCCTAGCCGCTCATTGCCATCGTTAGAACCCTAACATGAATGAAGGTGATCATAAAATTTTATTCACTTTTCATGAATAAGAGTCAAACATTTAGGATCAAAAACATTTACAAGAAAATATCATACACATTCACATGAACCCTAGCCACCATTGTATTCATCGCTTGATCACCGCTACCTCTACAAACCAGATCCAGACTCTACTGAGCGTTCACCACAACCTGAAGATACATTATGGTATATCCTAAATGCTTCAAGGTATCCACCATTGTCTATATATGTTTTAGGGAATCCACAAGACACAAGACTACGTCTAATGAGCCCACGAATGGTGTCAAGCGTTCGTGCAACACCATTTCGAACCCTTGAACGCACAGATCAAAAATCAGGTATTTTGACAAGGCATTTATTATTATTTAACTTATATTTTCCTGTATTCTACTCTATATTCTACAAGTATTTCAACTAGGATTTGTAGGTTACACTTTTATATTTTAGAGGGCCTCACACTATGGAGGCCCCATAGGTGTTACTAACTCTTTGTTGTGGCTTATTTGTGTGTAGGTACAAGTGACAATTTCTTTGATAACTATTGCAGCTAGAGTGGCCCATAAGGATATTCAAGAAGCCCACTCAATACTTGTTTGTAGTAGGAATATTGGAGAACACCACAGTTGTTTGGTCGAGCAAGAGGATTTTACCTCTTTTTGTAATCATTGTATTATCAAAATAAGCAATATTCTGTAACCCTCGTGATTCAGGGAATATTGATATGTAAAAGTGGAGATCAAAGCTCCCTTTTTTTTTGGTAAATTAATTTGTATTATTTCAAAAAGTGGAGATCAAAGCTCCCTAATCCAATAATATATGACATCATTCTTTTCATGTGTACAATAATTGTTTTGATTCATTGTTATTTTTTATGTTGATATTTTTTCTTTACAGTTAGATTTCACAATAATTTAAAAAAATGAATGGAATCAACACATTACCTAGTATTGTTGAAAAATAAATACACACAAAGTAATGCACATAGTATTTAGAGATTTTTTTGGACACCAAATATTCTCACTATCAAATAATAGAATTACACTCCAACAAATGGTTCAAATGATTGGTATGATGGGGTGTTTATACCCAACTACAATTTACATTTAGGTTAATTAAATGATGTTTAAGATTAAAATAATAAAATATTATGAAGAATAACTTTTTCAATATTTACAAGGGTCCAAAGGGATTATATGTACAATAAATACAAAATTCAATTGTGGACTCAAGATAATCTTAACCACCACATATTACAGCATCCATGTTTAAGTTGAATGGAGGACATGAAGAGAAACTCTTATTTCTCATCCCTCTCAAGGGACACTCTCCTACACCAAGTATATCCTATATATGCATAAACATAACCTTGGGAATGACCTTGATCAATATATCTATAGGATATAACATTGGTTATTGTCCTTTATGTTGATGATATTATAATTACTAGCATCTCTCTTGTCTTGGTCAAGGATATGAAGTCATAAGTTCATTCTATTTTTTAGATGACATATTTGGGCTCCCATGTCCTATTATTCATCAATAACTCATACTTTGCAAGCATGATAGCTTTCCACTCTTGTCAACCCTTAACCTAAGAATATATAAGAGGATATTTAGAATGAGTAACCTTAAATATCAATGCTTGAGAAGGATCCTTTTGGTATCACTCTAGAGACATAATAGGGTGATCATCCTTCAAAAGCATCTTAATTCACTTTGGTGTTGGACTTACTGAAGAAGAATAATATTCACTCTATGGAAAACCAACATACAAAAGTCAAAACTAAAGAATCCAACTCAAAATCATCATTACCTAATCATGCAAATTTGAATCGCTCTGAACTGATGTGTCTTGCTCAACATGTCCTAAATATAGAAAAGAAAGTACTACTAGTGGTGCTACCCATGAAGGGATTAAATCTATAGGTAATGGAACCCGAATCAAAAATTAAGATGAAGAAGATGGTCCAATGAGAATAAATCCTACATAAATATCTAAATAAAAAATTAAACTTGAACCAGTTAAAGGATCAGAGGAGTCATCTATAAAAATATCAAGTGGCATACTAGAAGGAGCATCTAGAAAAAACTCATAAAAAATACATCTCTCCAAATTAAAACCTCATTCCTTTGAGGATCATAAAGGTGATATACCTTTGAGGAATATTAATAGCCCATAAATATACATCTATTACTCTTTTTTGTCTCCTTCCAAAGATATTTTGGCATGTCATCCCATGTTAAAGGCCCATTGATATAAAATCAAGATACATCAAGATTATCTATCATAATCTAAAAAACCATGGTGGGAACCCTATTGACTATTTATGTTGCACAAGTGATAATATCACCCCATAATTTGTTCTCCATATTCTTAGCATGAATCATACATTGGGCCATCTCCATGATTACTCTATTCTTCATTTTAGCCACACAATTCTACTCTAGAGTATAGTGAATAGTCCTCTGATATGCTATCTTATGAAAAGCTAGAAATTCATGAAATATATTAGTTATGTACTCTGATGAGAGGTTATTTACTACTAATTTTTGTATCAGATTTATTCATTTTACTAGAATATTTAATATATTTTTACATGTTATCATCAGTTTAATATGAATTATTGATGAAAATGATTAAAAATGGTAATTTGATATTTATAGTTAACTTACGTCCAATTTTCCCGAGTTCTGAGTTAAATGCAGGTAATAAGTGAAGAAATTACAAGCCTGTACCTCAGATATGAAGAACAACCATTAGCAGTTGGAAGAATTCAGCGGATGATCTCAGTTTACGAAGACAGTTACTGGAAGTAATTACTGACAGTAATTACGTAAGGACAAAAGGTCACTTCTGAAGACTTACCATTGACCATGGACGACAACATAATATGGACGACAGAACCAAATGACGACAATTAAAATATCTTCAAATATATCTTGCCTTTCCATTTTGGTTACGAGATTCTCTCCAGCTGATAAAACTTTATGAAAAGGATTTGTAATGTTATTATTTGTCAAATGTCAAAGTTGTTAAGACTTCCTACATTAAAGGAATTGAAAAGTCTTATACAGCCCTATTATGAGTCAGTTAGATAGAAAATATTCCATGTAATGCCACTTGGACCAATAGGAATATTTTTAGGTCCAAGTCAAATAAAATATATTTAGCTTTAGGATATCTTATGATGCACGTACAGTCATCACTCCACATTTTAAGCAAGATACATACGTGGACAAGATTGTGTCACTTTGTATTAGTCTTAGTATAAAAATACATCAGAAAATAGGAGATCTCTCTCTCTTCATTATTCTCTGATTACATTATTCATTACATCATGTTACTATTTTGGAGCTTGTACATTTGAGCCTTCATCAATAAAATAACATTTCTTCAATTATGGTAACTTGTATCATTTCTAGCATTTGTTTTTTCTCTGTTTTGAATCTGTAAATTTGTAACTCATGAATAATGAATAAATATTAGTATAAATCATAATATTTAGTTACTGATAGAGTAGTTTAGGGGAAATAACTTACACTGCCACTTAGGAGGTAGGGCCCACTCCTAATCGATAGTCCTTGAGCTCTTCACCCCATGCATTAGATTAGAATTAGTTAGATCTGCATTATAAAATACATAAAATATAAAATTGCATAATAGTTAAATTTCATAATAAATTGCACTTATTTACTATTTCTTGCATAATTCATATTGCACATTTTTATATTTCTTTTTGTACACGTGTACGCATGATTTTTGAACTAGAAATTGAACTAGACTTAAGCATTAATTCCTACGATCATATCTATACTGGATTGCTACTTTTTAAATCTAACCTTGATTTCCCTCGGATTGATAAAATTAAATGTAAGCTTCTACAGCCGATCATTTTGGCATCATTGTCGAGGAAAGTAGCATCGTAGTAGTTGATCAGAGAAGTCGTTGGCAATGCAAAGCGAGAGGACTTACTTGTACGCATGAGATCTTGTGGACACATGAGCCCCTGGTGTGCATACGAGTCAGAGTGGTTATCGACATAGATGGGACACAATAGCCCTCCCTATCATGGGTAGCTAACAACAAGCCCCGCCTTACGACGTTGTCAGGTTCCTTTTTCATAAATATTTCATGTTTTAATTGCTTTCCTAGATTAAAATTTGCTTTCCTACAATTTACTTTCTGCAATTTCCTGCTTTGGGTAATTATTATTGTTTAGGTGATGTAGGGTCCTATGGGCAAGTTCAGGAAGTAGGTGAAGGTAGTAGCTGAAAATAACCCCTTGTCTTGGGAGTAGGAATTAGTCTACAATGAGTGACACGACTGTGATGAAAGCCCCCCTAGTCAAATAAACAATAAGAAGTTACCTATTATTTCAGTACTATTATTTCATTTCCACCGAACTATTACTAAATTGGTTACACGGATTACGTTTACCATGGATCATACCCAATTATAGTAATACTAGGTTGTATACTTGTTTCTAATGATATTAAGTTTGAGTGTATGATTAGTGTGGGCCATTTAAATATAAAAAAAATAAAATTTCCCTAATATTGTTAAAATTAGGTTGTACGGATTACGTTTACCACGGATCGCATCCTGGTTTTAATAACATTAGGATTGTTAAAATTATACATATTTTCTTTTTGTTAAAATTTTATGAATTTTATGTTTTAATAGATAGTAGATCAAAACAAAAAACAAAATCAAAACTTAAAAAAAAATTCAAAAAGAAAAAAACAAATGGTTGAAAGTAGTCAGATTGAATTCATAGATCTCAGGAAATTTCTGATTCAGCAAGAGGTTAATCTTCTTGTTGATCAAAACTTTATAACAACCAAGTCAGAATGGGAAGCACTGTGTGTAAGAATTGACTCTATCAACGAGAGATCAGAAGAACTTAAAAAGATAAAAAGGATTAATATTGCAAAAACTTTAAGGGTAAATCATCCTACACCTTATGATAATCTGGGAGTAAGTTGTGAAAATTGGCTTTGGGATAGACGAACTATAGTAAATCCATCAATTTATCCTTGGAACCAGTACCTTGAGGATTCCCTCATTGTTCACAATTTTCTTGCAGAAATAGAAAGAGAGTTAATCCTGCAATACAACAAAAGGTATTTTAGAATTCCTAGAGTTGTACATTTTAGAGAATTATGTGAAGGTTTATGTTTCGAGCTACAGTTTGGAATTCCTAATTCTATAGCAATTAAAGCTTATCTTTGTCAGCTGATTCAACTATTGGTAGATCATTTTAATTTTGAGGAAGAACATTTTATGACACCAGATCAACTTGATCCAATCAACGATATACATAAGTTATTTATAGAAGACTAGGTGTTATATTCAAAATCAAAATATATATATATATATATATATATATAGATTTAGAATATACATGAAAATACTGAGAGACTCTAAAGGAAGATTTATAAAAATAGATAAAATAGAAAAATCCCCAAGAAACTTTAGACAGCCTGGGATTTTTAAAATAGAAAACACTAGAGCCACATCATCAAATCAAGCTGAAATCCTAGAACAAGATCCCAACACATACTTATTACCAAGTCCTGAGTTTGACGATCATATAGATTCTTCAATATTCACTGATCCTATACCTGATCCAATTCTTGAATTCCTATATTCAAGTATGGTAGATACAGAAAGTGAAGTAGGAGAAGAAAATCATGGAAATAGGGAACAAAGACAAGAAAGACCAAGGCAAGAAAGAGATCATGTAGAAAATAGACAAAGAAAAACATTTGCTTTTCCAATTTTACATACATAGGGAACCGCAAGAGATCCTAAATCAATCTCTCTTTCTGTATTACCTACCTTCCATGGAAAACCACATGAAGATCCTGATGCCTTTCTCTTTGAATTTGAAGTTGTATGTCAAGCTTATTTCTACACTACAAATGAGCAAAAGTTAAGATTATTTCCTTCTACTCTTAAAGATGCCGCTATGATATGGTTTATGGGTTTAGGAGAAGGAGTTTGTAATCGTTGGGATGGTGAAAATGGATTAAAACAATTATTCCTTGAGAGATATCAAGACTATTGTAGAGTTAGGGACAAGAAAGCTGAAATTTTTCGAATGAATCAAAAGGAAGATGAATCTTTGGAAGATTATCTTGAAAGATTTATATTTGTAGGATCTAGAGTAAACATAGAGCTTGAAGAAGAAATCTTAAAAGAACTTTTTCTGAAAGGATTAAAGGAGGATGTTCTTGAAATCCTAAATCTTATGGCAAAAGGAGATATTCATTCTATATATTTTGAAGGGATTGTAAATCTTTGTAGAAACTATTCAAGAAACAAACCCTTGAGAAGTAATAAATATACATCTACAGGAGCAGGAGTAACAAGAGCTGAAATTGGAAATATGTTGGAAGGTTTAAAAACTGATTTATTGAGTAATTTCACCTCATATTTGGATTTAATGGATAAAAAGACAAAGGACAGTGAAGAAATTTACTGCCATAGATGTAGGAAGAAACACAATTCAAGAGAATGCCCTCTCAACATAACAAATATCTCCAATATCTCTGCTTGTTGCCAAATTTGTGATAAAGATCATAAAACTAAAAAATGTAAATATATCTCCGTTGTTAAGGCTGCCATAAAAGAACCTGAAGTAGAAGAAGCAGAGGATGTTTATTTTGTTGCTCAAAGAAGAAATGGCCCATTTAATGGCCCATCAAATTGGTCAAACCCTAATTATCCCAACCAACAAAGACCTAACCAATGGTCCAATATACCAAATTGGAATTCTTACAATCAAGATTGGAATATACCCCCATGGGCTCAATTTATGGCTAATTCTTATGGAGGACAATTTCCATGGAATCAAGGAACACAAAATCAGAATATGCCTGGTTGGAACAATAATGGCCAATATAATCAAGGTGGCACTAATTGGTCTCCAAATACAATGCAACAACAAAATTCTCAAAACCAATTTAGGGGACAAAATACTCAAAATCTACCTCAAAATAGACTTCTTCCACCAATAAATAATAATAATAATCCTCCTAAGTAGTTACCTCTTCCAGCTCAACCAGTTCCTAACCCTAACAACAATAAAAATGTCCAACAAGTCTATGAAACAAATGAAACATGTTCTATATCTATAGCACCTTGTCAACAAATACAATTAAGATCAGGAAAGGTGTTAGAAAATGATGTCACTCTTAAAAGACTTAATGATCCAATTGAAAACTTGGTTGAAGATGAAATTGACAACAAGAAGGAAACAGAAAATCAAGAGGAGAATATTCCAACCAAACAACAAGAGATTCAAACAAATAAGGAAATAGAAGTACCATTTCCTCAAATATTGGCAATACCAAAAGAACCATCCAAGCCAACCTTTAATTTTCTTCAAGAAATAGAAGGTGTTACTATTAAAATTCCTTTATTACAAGCTATCAAGGATATACCCATATATTCTAAACTTATTAAAAATATATGCTCAAAAAGTAAAAAGAAAAATGAATTTCAAACTATTCAAGTTATTGGACAATTATCTGAGATGATGATAGGAGATAGGTTGGTACCTAAATATACAGATCCTGGAATACCTATACTCATTATGCATATTGGAAATGTAACCTTACAAAATATTTTGGTTGATTTAGGAGCTGCTATTAATGTTATGACCAAAGAAACAACAGATTCCTTAGGGATACAAAAATTACAATTAACTTCTATTGTGCTTCAACTCGCTGATAGATCTACTATTAAGCCAGAAGGAAAACTAGAAGATATTATGGTCTCAGTAAGTTCATGGGAATATCCAGTAGAATTCATAGTCTTACAACCTAAAAGGAAATTAGGGGGACATCCCTTAATTTTAGGAAGACCATGGCTTGCAACAGTTGATGCCTACATTAGTTGTAGATCAGGAAACATGACTATTTCTAATGGTAAAGATACAAAAGATCTTAATTTATTTCCTGAATCACCAATAGAAGAAAAACAATTGTGGTATGATTTTCCTCAGGAATATGATGATATCCAAACTTTATCAGTTAATGTTCTAATTGAAGAACTTGAACAAGAAGCTGAGGGACCTTTACCATTGTTGTTAGAAAATCAACAAGAAAATCAAGACCAAGACATTAGTAATTTACCTCAATTTTCCAATAATGAAGCAAGCACAAGTCAATCTCAAATGGAAACATATGCTTATGACTTGAATATTTTTGAACATGAAATAAATGGAATAGATGCAAATATAGAAAAATGTAAACAAATAGATATTATACCTGGAAGAACTCTTAATATCAGTAATGAACTCACAAGCATACAAGAGTCACAATTGGTAGATTTGCTTAGAAAGTATCAATCAACATTTGCATGGAACTATGAAGACATGAAGGGTATTCATCCAAGTGTGTGCACCCATCGTATATTTATCCAAGAAGGTTGTAGTCCTGTAAGACAACCACAAAGAAGATTAAATCCAGCTATGAAAGAAATAGTTAAAGAAGAAATCATTAAACTTTTAAATGTAGGTTTTATATACCCAATTTCAGATAGCCAATGGGTATCACCTTTAGTGATAGTCCCTAAAAAGAATGGTAAATGGAGAATTTGTGTTGATTATAGGGAATTAAATAAAGTAACTAAGAAAGACTATTTTCCCTTACCATTTATTGATCAAGTCTTGGATACATTGGCTGGAAAGAAATATTTTTGTTTTCTAGATGGTTTTAGTGGGTATAATCAAATCTCCATAGCTGAAGTAGATCAGGAAAAAACAACTTTCACATGTCCTGTAGGAACTTATGCTTATAATGTTCTACCTTTTGGATTATGTAATGCACCTGCAACTTTTCAAAGAGTTGTATTAGCTATCTTTGCTGATTTAACAAATGAATGCGTAGAAGTTTATATGGATGACTTTACAATATATGGTACTACTTTTGAAGAAACTTTATCTGGATTGCAAAAAGTTTTAATAAGATGTCAAGAGCAAAATCTCTCTCTTAGTCATGAAAAATGTTTCATGATGATGAAAGGTGGCATTGTTCTAGGGCATTATATATCACAATATGGTGTTAAAGTAGACCCTGCAAAAATACAAGTTATTCAAACTCTTCAATCCCCAAGAACACAAACTGAAGTAAGAAGTTTCTTGGGACACGCAGGATATTATCGTAGATTCATTAAATATTTCAGTAAAGTTGCTACTCCTATGCTTAAGCTCTTAATGAAAGATAGTGAATTCAATTGGACAAATGCATGTCAAAAAGCCTTTGATGAAATAAAAGAAATATTGACCACTGCTCCAATCTTAAGAGGACCAAATTGGGAATTACCATTCCATATACATTGTGATGCTTCAAATTATGCAATAGGAGCAGTATTACAACAAATAGAAAACATAATACCCTATGCTATTTATTATATAAGTAAAAATTTGCATGGAGCTGAACTCAATTATACTATTACAGAAAAAGAATTTTTAGTTGTAGTTCATGCTCTTAACAAATTTAAACATTACATTACAGGGTATGAAGTATTTGTTCACACTGATCATTCTGCCATTAGATACTTAACAAATAAAGCAACAGTTGGTGGTAGAGTGATTAGATGGCTTCTTTTATTACAAGAATTCAATGTTACAATTATAGATAAAGCAGGTAAAGATAATGTTATTGCTGATCATTTGTCTCGAATACAAATTTTTGATGACAATGAATTAATACAGGATAATTTTCCAGATGAACATTTATTTGCCCTTTCTATTTTTACTCCTTGGTATGCTGATATTGCAAATTATTTAGTAACAGGAAAAATACCTCAACATTTTACACCTTATGAAAAGAAGAAATTAATATTTCAAAGTACTTCTTTTACTTGGCTTCATGGAATTTTATTCAAACGATGTCCAGATCAAATAATTAGAAGATGTGTACAAGAAA
The DNA here is from genome assembly GCA_028583015.1 of Wollemia nobilis. Taxonomy (NCBI): domain Eukaryota; kingdom Viridiplantae; phylum Streptophyta; class Pinopsida; order Araucariales; family Araucariaceae; genus Wollemia; species Wollemia nobilis. The sequence continues at coordinate 12,105,620 of JAQPPZ010001925.1, forward strand.
ATGATGTATATGATATTATTAGGGCAGCACATGAAGAACCTTGTGGAGGTCATTATGCAACCCAAAGAACAATCAGAAAAATATATAAAACTGGATATTATTGGCCTACAATGAATAAAGATGCTCATAGATTTATTGATAGATGTGATGCTTGTCAAAGAGCTAGTAAGCCTACTCCTTCTATGGAAATGCCTTTAGTTCCACACATAGCATTTGAACCATTTGAAAAATGGGGAATTGATTTTGTAGGACCTATAGAACCTCTAAGTGATGGTAATCAACACATATTAGTATGTACAGATTACGTTACCAAATGGGCAGAAGTTAAAGCACTTCCACGAGCTAAGGCTGAACTAGTAGCTGATTTTCTTTATGAAAATATAATGCAACGCTTTGGTGCACCTAGAGAATTGGTTTCTGATCAAGGACCTCAATTTACCTCCAAATTAATTGAACATTTTGTCCATATCTATCAAATCAAACATAAAAAAACTTCACCATACCACCCACAAGCTAATGGACAAGTAGAAGTTACAAATAGAGAACTTGAAAAGATTATCACAAAAACTGTAACTATTAATAGGGGTGATTGGAATGAAATATTAAAAGAAGTTGTATGGGCATATAATACAACTTGGAAAACTACCACAGGTTTATCACCTTATGAAATGGTTTATGGGAAACAAGCCATTTTGCCCATTGAATTTGAAATTGAAACATTACGCACATCAGTACAACTTGACATGGATTTGGATAATGCACAAAAAGAAAGGTTGGAAAAATTAAATATTTTAGATGAAAAGAGATTAGAAGCCTTGCATAGAACAGAGATAACTCAACAACAATGAAAGAAATGGCATGATAAACATATTGTACCACGTACATTTCAATCAGGAGATTGGGCCTTGTTATTTGACTCCCGTTACCAAGATTTTCAAGGTAAATTAAGAACCAGATGGCTAGGACCCTATGAAATTGAGGAAATATTTGGAAACGGTACAGTTAAACTTAAGCCTATAGATGATTCAACAAGAAAACTATTAGTAAATGGCCATAGGCTTAAACTTTATAAGAAGCCATTATCTAAAGAAGAATTCATACATCAGTTTAGAAAACAAAATGATTTACAATGTATTTCTGAACGACAATCAACCACTATTCAATAGACTTTCTTTTTGAAAAGAAAAAAAATATATTATGTACATATTTATACATATACATACTTATACATATACATATATATACATAATAATGTAAATATTATATTAAAAAAAAAATGATCTTGCTTCCTTTATTTCATCATGAAGTTTCTATATTCCCTTCTATTTTTCAGTCCTCAAGAGGTTTTTCAAAGCAAATTCTTTATCTTTAACCCTGTAGAGAAATATGACCACACGATGTATAGTACCTTGTTGCTAGATGAAATCTAGGTATTTTCTTCAAATACTCAAATTCTATCTAGTATATTAGGGAAATTCTCATTGAAAATAGAGCAAATATTTTGAAATGTTATGAGTAACTTCTAAGATGATTAAGTTTTCTCTTTTAACCACATACACATATACATTTAAATAACATTGTGATGTTTTGGAAAATTAACTCTTGTATTATGTGTGCCATAAGTGAAAAAGTTTCCTTGCTCATCCATTTATACGCATGGTCTAGATTACTAATGAATTGGCAAAAGGACAAGCTCGCCCTATCCCATGAAAAGAAAAAAAAAAAGAGAAAAGAAAAAAAAGAGAGAAATATTCCCTTGCTCCTCATCTAATCGAGCAAGTATTCCCCCAAAATTCTTGTTCTCTATAAATAAACAAGAATTCAAAAGCTCAAAAAGCAAAATATAAAACTCTTGCTTCTCCTCTAAATAAGCAAGAAGCTCAAAAAGCATTATAAAATCCCTTGCTAAGCAAGTATCCCAAACAAAGTCTAAAAAAAAAAAGGGCAAAAAGAGCTTGAATCCCTGGAATTCTTAGTATTTCACATACCATGGGATATTCTTTCTCAAAGGTATCCTTACGTATTAGCAATAAGTCTGGATAAGACCTCTAGATGCTTATAAGATCAGCTAACTTTTGGCATATATAATCCTTGTTGTTCTTTAACCTTTACTCATAATGGGGAATGAATCTTCACTGCACACACAGTTGGTTTTGAAAGAAAACTTGAACATATTAGGATAACATTAACACTAAATTGATTTGTGATAGAAGTAAGTGAAGTTTCTTTCAGTATGCTTAGACTGTTGTTTGATGACTTTGAAGAATTCACCTAGAAACATCCTATGCAATACCTAGTAGTCCATTATCTTTCACAAGTACTATCATTTCAAAATTCTCTCTAAAAACATGGCCTATACTTACTTTTCCTTCTCATTTATCCATGTTTTCTAATGACTGACAATAGCAACTTCTTAATGACATACAGGAAGCATAATCTCCAAAATTTTATATCCACTCCTATTACAATTACTACTATCTTTCCTTTGTTTTGGCTATATAGCCAAAATTAAAGTCTAGGGGAGGGAATAATTAAAAAATGTATATATAGTTTGGAAGTGTATATAGTTTGAGGGAAGAAATAATAATAAAAATATAGGTAAAATTCTCTTAATAATATGTGTAAATACCTTCCGTAAATACTATCAGTAAATATTTTAATTTAAAAATTAATATTAATATATTATAATATTTAATTATAATGTCTAATCTATTTATATATATATTTTTTTTTATATATATATAATTATAATATAATATATATATATAACATATAATATATAATAATATAATATAATAATATAACTAAATAATATATTAATAATATAAATATTAATATATAATATAAATATTTTAAATATATACTAATATTATAATTAAAAAAATATAACATATCTTATATATTTTATATTATATATATATAATAAATTATATAATATTATAAATATTATATTATAGTCCCAACCTAACATACCCAACATATATATTAAAATAATATACATATAAAAATATAATATTATATAATATAAACCTAATATTAAAACTAACCACCTATACCATAATATTTAGACCCCGACATAACTTAACCCATACAAAACACATAACACTACATTATTAAACCCCGACCTAAAACTAACCTAACCTATACGAAATACCTAAACATAACATAACCTAACCTAGACGTACCATAAACATAACCTAAACGTACCACATAACATACCCTAAACCAAACCTTAGTAAACCTACATAACACCTAAACCTCGACTATTGTAAACAAGGAAGGTGGCATAAAGAACCATTGCCACATGTCAAATGTTAATCCTACCACGTATAAAGGTTCGGACCATCGATTTTTAATCCAATCAATGGATCACATGGCATTACTTTAACAATGTAGAAATGGATCAACTCTTTCCACCATCGATTATATAACAATCGATGGTCATTTAACACTCCAAACAAACACAAATCATGATGAGCGCTACACCGTTGATCGTAGGGTTAAGAAGATTAAACACCATTGATTCCTTACTCACCTTCCATCGATGATTACACGAACTCACAACCACCACCTAGATTGTAGCTAAGGTAAAAGGTTAGGGTAAAAGGTGGTCAATTTCTTCACCACCAAGCTTTTGCCTTCTATTTTCGATGTTGCATGTAGCCATGCAGATAGAGGCATTCAAATTTTTACCAGTCTGTGTAGAAAATCCAAAAATTAAACTTATCCTAGTATATTCCACGACTTTCTTCTGCGATTGACGAGGTGGGTGACGGAAAAAAACCTTGATTGAGAGTGAATTACGTGAGGTGGCCACCATTTTCTTCGCGAAAAAGGAGTAAGAATCATTCCTTTTCATTTCTTTATTCTTTCTTTTTGTCGTCCTTATCATTAAAAGGTACTTTTTCTATTTTTAATCAAAGTTCTCCAGAGATTAGGCCTAAATTATCTGACATTAAGGTTTATTTTGTATAAAAATTGAATTTTAGGGCATATTTTCTATTCTAGGGACTGCAATTATTCTAGTTCTCAAAGAATCTGTAAAAAGCCCCAATTTCTAAAGCTCTAGAATTTTTGAATTTCAAAAACCTAATTATTCTAGTTATTCGAAATTATATGCTAAACCCTCATTTTTGAGTTCTAAAATTTCAAAATTTGAAAACCCTAATGTCTGAGTGCTAAAATTTCAAAATTATTTGAAAACCCTAAATGTCTGAGCTCTAAAATTTCAAAATTACATGAAACCCTTAATTTTCGAGCTCTAAATTGCAAAATTATATGAAATCCCTAATTTCTGAGTCCCAATTTCCAAAATTTGTGAAAAGCCCTAAACCAAAATTGTTAACCCTAATATTATTTGAAAAATATTAGATTTCTGGGCAAAATTTTGATTTTATTTGAGAAATTAAAAAATATATATACTGGGTAAAAAAATTTCTTAGAAATTCTTCATTCTGCAAATTAGGAACTTTGATTCTAAATTGGGAAATTTTTCAATTAGTAGATTTCTTTATAAAAGATATGAATTTTTTTTAGTTTTTATCTACTAAACCCTTGTTTTCTGGTACACTTAAAATAAAAAGGAATTTTTTTTAGGGCTTTATCTGAAGTAGATTATCTGTTAATACATTTTTTTCTGTACAAATTACGTATTTATTTTTATTCTGTTCTCTGTACAAATTACGTATTCTCATAATTTTGTTCTTTCTATACAAATTACGTATTTGCTTTTATAATCTTGTTCCTTCTGTATAAATTATGTATTTTTAGCTCTACCTTCACTGTATAATTTACATTTTTGTTCTTTTAAAAAAAATTGTACCCTGTATATTTTCAATACTAAAAATATAAAAAAAAAACTCATATAAAAATATATAAACATAAAAAAAAAGGGTGTTTTATATCAAGAAATTCTTGCTAGCCTCTAAAACTACTCCCGTGTCTTCCAATATTGCAGGATATCTGTAATCAAAATGCCCAAGCCCATTTTCCAAAAACGCAGCGAACCATCTTCCATTGAAACACAAAGTCCAAGTGACTCTGTGATTGAGCTATTTGAAAATGCTCGTTGGTGGGAAGCGCTTACCAAATTTAAGGGACACGATGTAGGGGTAGCACAACAGTTTATCCTGAATTGTAATCCTAATACTATGGTCACTCATGTAGGGAATCTAAAAATAAAGATAACCCCAAGTCTGATTTCTGAGATCCTAAACCTGCCTGAGGTTGGTACACTCTTTTACAAAAATACTAAAAGTGTCACCCAACTAGTAAAGAGATTTGATGAAAAATGTTCACTTATAAGAAACAAAGAAGGTGCAATTAGAGGGATAGCAACCTCTACACTTCCTCTTCTTTGGCAAGAGGCAGTTGTCCTCATTATCAAATTCTTTACTGTTGAAGGTCGCATGTCTATTTTATCTGCCTATCATATTCAAATGCTTCTTAACCTAAAATACCCTGACAAAGAAGACTGTGTTATCAATCTTCCATACTTCTTATGTCAGTCATTAAAATCTACAGTTCTGAGAGTCAAGCCAAAAAATTCTGAAGGACAACCTAAATTACATTTAATTTCTCATCATGGTCTGATTAAACTCATAATTCTAAAAAAGGCCCATGAAGTAAAAGCATCATGGAGCCGAATTGTGGAAGAGTCTAATGCACCTAAAATTTTGGAGTGCTCCAAATCTGAAGATGCACAATCTACAGAAGAGGAAAGTGACTCTGATGACCATGTTGGAAAACCTGGAAGTTCAAAGAAAAAATGAAAAAATGTTAAATTCATAATTCAATCCAGGAAAGAAACAAAAATAATAGAAAGTTCTGAAGAAGACCAGGATCCAGAATTACCTGTAAATGAAACTGTTGACAAAACCCTGTCTTATCTCAAAGCACAGAATGAATCTCTCCAAACAAAAATTGATAAACTAAGTATGGATTTAGTAGAACAACATAAAATTGTTCAGCAAGCTCTTTCTGTGCAGTTCAAATTAATTAAACAACTCAGAGACGATAAGGTTACAGGTCCTACAAATCCTATCAGTCGATCACCACCTGTTGAAACTTCCTCACCAAAACCATCTACATCCGGGAGAAAGCCTAGGAAATCGGTCAACGTTGGTAAGTATTTATCCACTCATAAAATCATTGACTTTTCAAAAGTTCTCGATGAAGATAGTTCTCAACAAACTGAGAATATCTCTCAACCGAATGTGCCAACTTTTAAAGTTTGCCTTAGAAGATGAACTTTTGGTTCACAATGAGGATCTTCATTCTTCTCAGGCTAAAGTTGCAAAATAGAAGAGAAGTGACCAAGAAATTGAACATATTAAGACTGTTACTATAGAAACACTAGTTACAACAACAGCTACAGACCAGAAAACTAAGAGACAGATGCAACAAGTTAAGAAGGAATAGAAAACACCTAGGACAAGAGGAAGACCTTCCAAGATCTCAGCCTAGTGATCAGTGATCATTAAAAACTTTTTAATATTTATCAGACTTATATATTTTATATATATTCATTTTATTTCTGAATATGATGTTTAAAAATAGTTTATTTGTATATTTGTACATAAATGGATGGATAGATAGTACCTGCGAAAGACAAAAACTATTTTCTTTATATCATATTTTGTTTTCTTTGTGTTTAGAAATATGTTTAAGTTTAATGCAAATCATTATGATTTTAATTCTTCTGGAGATTATTATGGTTATTGGATTACTATACTTTGATCTCTATACAAGAGATGACAGATTTAATTTCTGATTTGATTGATATTTCGATTTTGTATTATTTCTGTGAAAATTATTGTGAAGTTCTGATACAAAAATGAGCATGTTTTATAAATTCTAATCTCTTGATATTGTAATACTTCTTCTGGAACTATAATGCATGCATAAATCTGTTATTTCCCTTATATTTATCTTTTCTGTATGCATGAGGACATGCATAAGCTTTAGTCTGGGGGAATGATGAGAGATTAATTGTTACTAATTTTTGTATCAGAATTACTTGTTTTACTAGAATAATTGATATGTTTTTACATGTTATTATCAATAAAATATGAATTATTAATGAAAATGATTAAAAATGGTAATTTGATATTTATAGTTAACTTACATCAAATTTGCCCGAGTTTTGAGTTAAATGTAGGTAATAAGTGAAGAAGTTACAACATGTACCTCGGATATGAAGAACAACCATTAGCAGTTGGTAGAATTCAGTGGATGATCTCAAATTACTGAAGGCAGTTACCGAAAGTAATTACTGATGGTAATTACTTAAGGTAAAATATCACTTCTGAGGAATTACCTCCATCAGGTTATTGACCATGGATGGCACAATGTGGACGACATAGCATGGACAACATAATCAAATGGACGACAATCAAATATCTTTATTGTTTCAACATATCTTGCTTCTCCATTATGGTTACGAGAATATCTCCAGTTGATAAAACCTTATGAAAGGATTTGTAATGATTTTATTTGTAAGTTGTAAAAGTTGTTAAGACTTCCTAAAATAAAGGAATTGAAAAGTCTTACACAGGCATATTATGAGTTAGTTAGATAAATAATATTCTATGTAGGTGCCACTTGGACCAATAGGAATATTTGTAGGTCCAAGATAAAATAAAATTTATTTAGTCTTAGGTTATCTTGTGATCTACGTACAATCATCATTCCACAATTCAAGCAAGATAAATACGTGGAAAAAGTTGTGCGTATTGTATTAGTTTAGTATAAAAATACATCAGAAACCAGGAGAACTCCTCCTGCTGCATTATTCATTACACAACATTGTTCTGGATTAATTATGTTACAGACTACTCTATGGAGCTTGTACAGTTGAATCTTCAGCAATAAAATAGTATTTCTTCAAATATGGTAACTTGTATCAATTCTGTTATTTGCTTATTCTCTGCTTTGAATCTGTAAATATTTGTAACCTGCATTATGAATAAATATTAGTATAAAATCATAAAATTTAGTTACTGATAGAGTAAACTAGGGGAAAAGAACTTACACTGCCACTTAGGAGGCAGGGCCCACTCCTAATCGACAGTCCCTGAGCTCTTTCACCCCCTGCATTAGATTAGAATTAGTTAGATCTGCATTATAAAATACATAAAATATAGAAATTGCACGAGGATCCTCATAATTAAAATACACCATAGATTGCATTTATTTACCATATTTTGCATAATTCATACCTGCATAATTTTATATTTCTTTTTGTACACGTGTACGCATGAATTCTGGACTAGAAATTGAGCTAGACTTAGTATTAATTTCTACGATCATATCTATACAGGATTGCTACTTTTTAAATCTAACCTTGATTTCCCTCGGATTGATAAAATTAAATGTAAGCTTCTATGCATATCATACTCACCTCCCTATCTATACTAAGAAATTTGATTTTCCTATCCAAATTATTTTCTATAAGAGTTTAAAGATCTTAAATCTATCAAATACATCATTCTTAGTATGAATTGTATACAACCATATATCTAGAAAAGTCATTAGTAAAAAGAGAGAAGCACCTACTTCCAAAAAGAGATGGTATACGTATAGGTTCATAAATTCCACTATATATAATATCCAAGGGGTGAGCATCCCATATTGTAGTTGCTTTTGAAAAAGTATTCCTATGATTCTTTCCAATAATATATCCCTTGTATCCACCAGTCAGAGGAGATATGTGTGGAAGTCCAATTACCATCTATCAATAACCATGTATCACAGGGATACATAGTTGATATGCCTAAGCCTATGGTGCCATATTTAAATCTAACTATTTGAATGTGCAATTATAGAAATAAATAAATAGTGATGAGAATTTCTCCCAAATTATACATTTGGTCCAAATCATCACAATTACTAAAATCAATAGTTTTATATCCATTGTCTATATCCTTAATTACCTAATAATCAGGTCAAATTTCTACTTTTTTATTCATATGAGTAATGTGATAATAGATACGAGTTAGGACCAATATTAGGAACATGAAGTACCTCATCAAAGAAGAATATCCAATGCTTATTTATCCACATCCTACAACCTACTAAGAAGAGCCATCCCCGACAACAACATGCTCCCTTATGTGACTTGTTGTACCCTTGTAGGAGATGTTTGTGATTTTTTATGTGCCTAGACATCCCTCAATTTGTAATCCACACATTAGAAGAAGTGGATATCCCATATGCTAAATGAACAACTATGAGTACCTATGAGGTATCTCCACCAAAATTATGCTCACCTTATACATAGAAGAGAGTAACATCAACACCCTCTTTTTTTCTACTTCCTCAAGCTTCTTAATATTAATTTGATAAATTTTAATTTATGTCCTTCCTTATTGCAATACTCAAATGCTATATTTTTTAAGGTATTTTTATAAATTTTTTCATTCTATGTTGGCTTCTTGTCACTTTGAGTTTTTATAATACCTTCCTTTGGACAGGGCATGATTGATGATAAAATTACCCTTGTACCTGTCTTATAGCCTAATGCTGTAAGAAGTAATTGAATACCTCATCAATTGGTGGTGTGGTAGAATGTGTAAAGTACACTCAAATCATATCAAACATAAAAAGTAACTATCTCATATGAATCTAAAATATTGTTGAAGACAATATTGAGTAGTTCAATATTATTTTCCTTCTCCATAGCTTTATGCCCTTATCCTATCACCATAAGTAATATTATTATAGTCTAGATGTCTTACAATTTATTATAATGACTAATGCACTCATCAAAAATGATGAAATAGTACATAGTCAAAGTAGAAATCTTAGCCTCCAACCTACTAATTTGTGTAGAATCAATGCAATCACATAATCCTTGAAACGTGTCAAGTAACTCCTTGGGGTCCATGGCACTGCTAACATGGGTTTCATAGATCTTTTCAACATGAAGAGCTATAACACCAAAAGCCTCATCCATATTATCCCTATAGAATTGCTTGTTTTCTTTATAATCAATATCACAAGGTTCCTCATTCACATATTTGAGTGACCCCTTACTCTAGATCAAAGCTCAATCTTAATTTTCTAGGTAGCATAATTTGGACCATTCAGTAAAGGTACACGATCCATAATTATCTTACCCATACAAATTCTTAAACATAATTATGACCCTAAAAAATCACCACCAATATATATATATATATATATATATATATATATATATATATATATATATATATATATATATCGAAAAAACATGTAATTTAATGAAAAATGAGCATATAATGATTCCATATGCAAAAGTTAAAGTCCAAAAATCACACAAAATGCCTCCAAAACCTTTGAATTTTTTTAAATAATACATGTAGCAAACATGGAGGTAGTCATGTGTCACTACATGAGTGGTTGAAAGGATACCAATTGTGCATTGACTAAATAACATACCAATAAATTATATGATACCACTTATCATGATCAAGGGAATACTACCTATGCACTAGCTATGTAGGCCACTAGGCATAGTATCAATGAGTCAAAATATGTCACTTTTCGTGCTCGAAGTAGCTCTACAATATATGAACCACATGAATCACATATTACATTCTAATTCACTCTACAATTTATTCTTCACCAAGTTTGGTGTTGATTGTGTAAATGTGTTGTCAAGTTTGATGAGATGGCAAATTTTGATTAGTTAATCTAATATTTATACATGCCAAGTGGTGTAGATACTATAATTTGAAACATTAGTTATACGAACTGTCACATCATCCACCATGTGTCATGCCATGTCAACTATGGTGTGATTTATACAAATTGTATATAGTACCACATCATCAGATGTCATGTCAACATGTTTTAATTGAAAAGGGATGATATTATTAAGTGGTATGGCATCACATAGTGCAATGTCATTGGTCCTTTCATCTCATAAGTTTACATCATGCTAATATCATTATCTCCAAAAGGGTGTGGCACTAAGGGGTTCAAAATCTTGATCTCTTCCTTCATCCAATGTCTTAGAATGGGCCATGCTAGCCATTATCCCCAAGGTGCCCCTCGTAATAGCAAGCATGAATTTTAAACATGCAATACTTATCACATGTCCCCTCTAGAGTGCATATGACATAGGCATGCATTAACATGATGCATGCACATATGTGCACCTATTTTTACTTCTGCTATGCCAAGAAATATTTGTTGGTATATTATCTTTTTAAAATTTTAAAATTTGAATTTTGAAGGGAAAAGAGCATTTTTTTAATGTAAAAATAGAGCACCTAGAGGTAGAATGAGAAAAAGTGTTAAACTATGATCCCTCTAAAATTTAATAAATAATCTAAAAATGCTAACAATTCATTCATACTATCATAGTTTGTCATAGATAACCTTTTGTTGAATGTAATAAATTATAAAATCCTCTTATGCCTATGCAACAAAAAAGTTACCAGACCATTTTAGCAACTTTATCAAGGAGCTCAAAGGTCTTTGCCAAGTAGGAAATCCTACCCATAGTTTCTTTGATACCAAGGGTCTATTTGAAAAAACTTAGCCTCTTCTTTTCTTATTTTACAATGGTCAAGTAGTTAATGCTCTCATATATGCTACTAGTGGACATAAGAAGCCAAAATGAAAAAGGAAATGGAATTTTTGGGAAAATTCATAAAAGATAAATGAGATTTTTAAAAAACCTTAAAAAACTCAATCCTTAAACTAGGGAATCCATTTGGTTAGAAATCAAATGAAATGAAGAGGATTGAGTATCAATGAGAGGAACAAAGGAACCTAATGATGAATATTTTTCTTGGAGAAAATATATTGAATTAAGTGAGATCATTGTGGTCTAAGTTCACCTAGGAATTTTATCAAAAAACCTTTCTTTCAATTCCACCATCAACTTACAAAAAAATCTTCTAGCTACTCCAAACACAGTTTAACTTGGGATTTATTGTAGAAGTTGATATATCGACAACAATCAATTAAACAATGGATATTCACACCTACTTGGATACCTTGCTAGATTTTATAGCAATTTACAGAAATGGATGGAATCAACACATTACTCAGAATTGCTAAAGAAGAGAACTACACGAAGTAATGCACACATTATATGGGGTGTCCACGGACACAAAGTGATCTCACTATTAATAGATGGTTCATATAGTTAGTATTATGAAGTATTTATACCCAAATACAAGTTACCTTTAGGTCAAGTAACTTACCTTTAGGATTAAAATAATAAAATATTATCAAAAAAATATATTTTTTAAGGTTTGCAAGAGCCCAAAGGGCTTATATGTACAAGACAAAATAAAAGTTAGTTATCGTCTCGTAGAAGCTTAACCACCACATATTCCAATGAATGGTATCATAGATTATTAGGGGTATGAAGAAGATCTCTAAAAAAATAAAATAATTAATTAATAGAATGTTATAGGCATGAGTTTATTTTAATTAAAAAATAAAACTAAGTAGTGAGAAATATAAGGATGCACTCAAAAAATTGGAAGATGGGGGATTGTCTAGCAATTATTTTCTATAAAAGCTTCTAGACGTATTGCAAAAATATGGGAAAATACAAATGGGATGGACAATTTCTATCATGGAAAATGTTATAAGGACCTCAACATATTTTAGTCAAATATAATGATGGTTTAAAATTATGATCTACGGTTTCTTATGGAAGGGATTCAACACAATTTTATCTCCTTCTAAAAATAAGGGTGGTTCTTTTAGATGGACTAGATCAATGTAGGATTCTACTTCATTTGTCAATTAAAATGGTCTCTCTTCAAGCTTTCAATGTACATGGGATGATAGACACATTGTGCAAACTCATATAATTGAAAGATTGAATTTTTTTTTTTTATCCAATACATTATTACAACCAAAGTATACAATATCTCTAGATATTTTATTATGAGTAGATCATAAACCCATTCTCTTGAGATGTGATTTACTCAATAATGGTTATCCAAAGCCATTTTAATTTCACTATATGTGGTTCCAAGACCTTCATTTCTTCCAAATTATTATGTTATGGTGGGATGAAGCAAAGTTTGAAGGATTATATATATATATATATATATATATATATATATATATAATATTTGTTCAATAGCTAAAATATCTTAAGGAACAAAAGAAGATTTGGAATGTCAAATCATTTGGTAACATTTTTAATGCAAAGGAGAAATTGAATCTAATCTCACAAATTTACAAGAGATAATAAAATCTAATGGAATAGACCAATGAAATGAAATGAAAGATTTTAATTACGTCCGAGAGACCCAAATATGGTCTATGGGACCTCAAATATGGAAGTACGATTACTCAAATCATATCATATAATCTTTAATATCTTTGAGAAGGTTGTTCCTTCTCCTGCTGATTTGTGTTAGCAATTTCCCAACTTTTTATATTTTACTGTCTTCAAATAAATCTACCATAAACTCATTCTCAAGTGTTTCTTTGTATTTTTCATGGATATCTAAAAAACTCGGGCATTTATAGATGAAGTGTTCATCTGTCTCTACTGCCCCTGTGCTGCATAGAGTACATATCCTTTCTTCCCATTGTTCTTTGGGCATTGTCCATCTCTATGTTTCACATCTAAGCCTATGAGAGCTAGTCCTTATCTGAGCAATGAGAATTTTTCCTTCCACTTGATTTCATCGCCTATATACGCTTTTTCCTTGTGGTCATACGTTGGGTTAAAATTTGCAATATAATATTGTCTTTTCCTGCTTGCATTTTTCCACATTCCACTTCTAAACTTTTCATTCACATAATTTTTTATGTCTTTGTTGACATTTGGGCATTCATTTATGTTGATTTCCCAATGTTTCATCAATTTTTGATTTTTTTTCATCCATGTATTCTTTCGCCTATGCAAATCTTCATCCCTAGCTGCCCTATGCCATCTATCATCTGTCATGTTTTCTATTTTTTTCAAGTAACATAACAACTTGGTCATAGCAATTGCTTCTAAAGGGAACATTCTAGTTTCACGTAGAATAATTTCATAAGGGTTGTGGCCTCAATTTTGAGAAAGTTTATGATTAGATATTTGTGAATCCTTTCTATTTGCCTCCATTTTGCATTTGTTGTGCCACTAGCCCACACCTCACAACCATACAACAAAACCGGTGTAACAAGTAGGCCAAATAAGACCTTGGTGGTCTTCCAGTCCCACAAATCGACATTCCTACACCTATTTTGAAGTGCATATAGTGCTATCCAACCACTTTGAGTTCTTTTCATCCTAAATGTATTCCAATTAAGTTTGTCATGAAATTCTATGCCCAGGTATTTGTATTCTACTACTACATCAAGCGGTTCTCCTGCAAACTGAAATTTGAGTTGTTGCTTCTTTTTTGCTGAAAAAATCATAATTTTTGTTTTGCTCGTGTTCACCTGCATCCCAACTTCTTTACAAAATATTTCTAGAGCTTGAAGGCGATCTTCTAGCTCTTTGGCTATTTTGGCCACAAGAATTACATCATCTGCATACATGAGGAGTTTTACCACATATTTGGCTAAATGCACACCCTCTCCCCCAATTTTGTTTATCCATTCTTCTAACTTGTTAATGTACAGCCCAAATAAGGTTAGAGATAGAGGTTAACCTTGTTTGACACCTATGTCACTACCAAAACATTCATATAACCCTTCCCGTGTTCTAATTCTAGCCTTTACATGCTCATATAGTCTGTGAACTACTGCCCTGTAGTGAATTGGAACCTCTAGATCTTCCATTCTACTCCATAATTTTTTCCTTGGCACTGTTTCAAATGCCTTTTTGAAGTCTACAAAACAACAAAAAAGCCTCCTCTTTTTTCTCCCATATTTTTTCCACTATGTGTTTGAGCATGATACAATGCTCAATAGTTGAGTGCTTGGTCCTAAAACCTGCTTGCCCCTTTGCTCTCTTTCCCTTTTCTTCTGCCCATATGTTGATCCTACACTCTATCATACTCCAAAACAACTTTGCAAAGAGAGGGTTGATCATGATAGTTCGATAGTTTGAGGGATTATTTACATCTCCATTTTTAAACAAAATAATGGTCAAGCTAGTTGTCCACTCAGTAGGGAAGCCATTTTATATGACCTCATTGAAAATCTCTTTGATTTTTAATGCTAAGATATCTACCCCCCATTTTATATGCTCTGCTTGAATATTATATATGTCATGGGCTTTACCAGTTGCTAACTTTTTTATCCCTTGAATAATGTCTTCAATTGTGAAAAGTTCTTTCTTGATAATGATAGTAGGGGGTGTCTCCTGCTAGTTACTACGCTGATACAGTTGTTTTGAATACTTCAACCACTGATTAACTATTATGTTATTTTCAGTTTGCATCCTTTTACGCTTAAAAATATTGTATCAGCTTTTAAGTATCTTGAATACTCCAAGATACTTGTGTGCAAGAAAAATAATCACTTTTTTATTACAATAATGTATTTAAAAAAGAGTCATGTTGGTCCCAAAAATGAAGAGATATGTCTCAAGGAAGAGAATAGAAATACCAAATTCTTTCATGCTATAGCCAAATTATATTTATCTTTTAATCATATAGAAATATTTTAACTTTGGATAAAAAATTTTAAGGAAGAAGAATATGCAAGAAAGGAAGCAATTAATTATTCTAAAGATATTTTGTAAGATGTTGGGAAAGATAAGGATGCTCTAGAGAAGTTTTTTGTAAAATATTCTATAAATTATCACACAAGGACAAAGTGAAATATTGATGAGGAATATCTCTATAGAGGAGCTACATGAGATATTTTTCTCTTTCCATGGTATTAAAAACATGATCCCAATGGATTTTCTACTTTTTTTTAAATTTAGTACTTGTTGAAGATTGATATGTTGATTGTATTTGAACAGGCCAAAAAAATGAGGCTACAACAAATGAATGCCACATTTATTGCATTGGTTCCTAAGAAAGTAAAAAAATATACTTTGTTAATTTTCTATAATAATTCTTCACAATATAATTTATAAGATTATTTCAAAAACTATGGAAAACATATTGAAACACACTCTAGATTTTGTTATCTTATTTCATAGGAACAAGGTGATTTTGTTTTTTGTAAACATATTCTTTATGGTGTAATCATTGTACAAGAGGCTCTACATTATTTTCATTTGATGAAAAAACTAAGTATGCTTATGAAATTAGATATGAATAAAGCGTATAATAGGGTTTGCTAGAGTTTTCTACATGATATTCTAAAAAAAATGGTTTTGATCAAGGTTGGTGTGAATGGATTAGATGTTGTTATAGAACTCAAAAATATTATATTTTTATCAATGGATCCCCTTATAGATACTTTGAATCATCTCATCGAATTTGCTAGTGTAACTTATTATCTCCTTATTTATCTAACATTCTTATGAAAACATTGGTAAGAGCTTTATCAAAGGTAAAAATGGAAGGAAAAATTAATGGTATTCAAGCTACAAAAAATGGTCCTTCCAAAACTCATCTCTAATTTGTTGATGATACTTTTCTTTTGGGTCATACCTTAGTCAATGAGGCCATTGATTTTAAATCAATATTATCATGCTATGATAAGGTTTCTAGATAATTGGTTAGTAGTCCAAAATCTAATATTATTTTCATGAACACTACCCTAGATTTACAATGGATTATGGTGGAAATTTTATGGTTTAAAGTTGAAATTTTTCCATCAATATATTTGGGCATTTCTTTTTCTAATAAAGGAAATAAGAAGAATCTTTGTGGATCAATTTTGGATAGAATAAATCCTTGTTTGGCAAGTTAGAAAGATAAGTCTATAACCATGACTAGAAGGCTACAACTCATAAAGACTACATTATAATGCATCCCTATATATGATATAATTTTCAAGATTGCCAATAGGTATAGAATATGAATTTAATAAAATTCAAAGAGTTTTTCTTTGGAAAGGATGTGAGGAAAATTTTATATTTTTTCTATATATGTTGGATAGGGTTTGCAAAGAAAAGAATTTGGTAGGGGTAGGCTTGCAGAATTACATGAGTTTGCCACTATGGATAGATTGGTTGGAGATTATTCAAATATCATGGAAATGGTTGGGCAAAAGTATTGTTTCAAAATATATAGATTCTCTCAATGTAATAAAATTATTCAGTTCCTGTAGAATCTTCAACATAGAATTTCATATCAAATAGTTTGCAATTGATCAAGAAATATATAAAATGGTCAATCAATGAGGGAATTTTGTAATTTTTAGTATGATGCTTGGTTGAATTTTTATTATATTATTTATAATCCAAAATGGAAACCATAATATTGGATATGGGCAATAACTTAAAATCATATATTTTTATTAGTAATCTACTTCAAGGAGATAAACACAACCAAACAGTGAAGGAGCTTCAAAAGATGATTCAATATTTCTACTTACAACTTTTTACATTGAAGGTAAGTTCATTTGGAATCTATCAAGATATGGTGGATACTTGGTCAAGTTAGGATATGAGGATTTAAACCAATTAGAATTTTTTACTCATAATAATTTCCCTTGAAATATTTTTTTTGGTCATTGTAGGCCCTTCCTAAGGCCTCAACATTACTTTGGTTAATAGTACAAAGCAAGATTCTTACAAGAAAGAGTCTATAAATATGAGAATATTATGGATCTTGTAGGTGTGTTATGTGTGATACGAATCTAGAAATATCATACCATTTACTTCTTCACTATCTCTTTGCTTACACCATTTGGAGTTGCTTTTTTAAAAATATAAGAATTTATTAGGTGGCTCCATCAACTTAAAAGAAGTTGATGAAATATTGGATTAATTGTTTTAAAGCTAAATAATTATGTATTATATGGCAGATTGGTATTGCCATTATTTGTTGGAATATATGGATTAAAAGGAATAATAGATTTTTTTTTAAATAAATTTCAAATTCATGTCCAAATTTAAAATCGTATAATTGCCTCTCTTGTAGAATGTTTACAAACATGATGCTCATCATGGGAAGTCTCAAGTGTGAAAAAAAGAAGTGTTAGCATTTTAATTATAGGATATTAATATACATGAAGTTGCCTACAACAATAAAGTTTTTTTTGGTAGATAAGATACTATAGCATTAATACCGGGTTTTACAAGTTGACCCAAAACCTTTTACAAAAATCAGCCTAGGGTTGTTGATGAACATGTCCTTACTAAGGATCCTATATATGTAAAATCTACATGCCGCCAAAGCCATTACATCCGGTAAGGCACATAGCCTGTTATCAAAAAGAAACTTCCCATACAACATTTTGGGTATACCCCGAGAAAACACACCTGCATCATAATTACAAAAAAAGAAACAGACACGGATCCCTTCCTTGAAACAGTGGAGAAACAAAAAGTTGCAGACACACATAGCAGAGTACTGAAAAAACTCCCACAAGCTCTGTATTGACAGTTACTCTTAATAATTCTTTGGTAATTGCTTTCTTCCGTATATGACATGCTTTGGGACCACATCCCGTCTTGGCCAATCAGCCTTGGAGAAGTGAACCTGCTGGCTAGATTTATGGCGGTGGCTATCTGGTGGTCCACGTGGCTCTGGTTCGAAGTCTTATATTGTCGTTTCTTTCCTGCCCTGTGATTATCAACCAACCTCAAATTACTAAGATGACTAGGAGCCATGTTATCTGACATGTGACTGTCCCCATTAGTCTTTGTGGTATTTCCAAGCAACATCCACCAAGACTGACAACTCGAATAATTTTTATTGTGAGTCCATTTCAAAAAAGAGACGGGAATACTCATAGCCTTCGAACTTACAATGCCTTCCTTATTGGTAAATTCGACTATCATTCTTGGCATTCTTGTTGAATAAGCTCCTCTACTTCGCTCGAGACACCGTGTTCCCATTTGAAAAGTCCATCACCATCGACACCCAAATTGGCCAGCTTATCAACAACTTTGTTAGCTTCCCGAAAGACATGTTGGGCTTTTCTATCCTGTCTTCCCTGGAAAAGGATCCTAGCCTCTTCAACAATTGTTTTAATCCTCCAAGGAGGTGTTTTCCAATTATTGAGGAGATTTATAACATGCATAGAGTCTCCTTCTACGATCAAATTGCCTTCTAAGTCTTGAGTCATTTGAAGGCCTCTCCACATAGCTCTAGCTTCAGCTTCGTTGTTCGTCCTTGTTCCCAAATATTCAGAAAATGCAAGCATCATATTCCCATTATGATCTCGCACAATGCCACCAACGCCTACTCTGCCAGGATTGTCCTTAGCCGCTCCATAAAAATTAAGCTTAAACCAACCCGTAGGAGGTGGGGACCACTTAACATTGGCTCTGGGGTTGACTACCCTAGGCACAGACTCATCTAACAAGGTTAAGCTTAAATATTGAGCAATCGTGGTCTCCTGCAGATGAGGTTTACGACTATCAAAAGGGATAAGGTTCACATTCTCATTGGCAAAGGATAGGATCCTGGCAATGATAGTTTGATGATCATGGATAGACTCATTAAAGACTCTATGGTTCCTTTCTAACCACACCTGCCAAAGATAGTGATTGAGACAAATTTTCCACATGTATCTAAGTCTTTGGCTTGAAAAGGGGCAAGGCCACTAGATGAACAAATCAAGTACGATGGCTGGTTTAACCCAAGAAATATTGAAGGCCTGAAAAACCCCACTTAGGATAGTCAAGGAAAAAGGGCACTCAAGGAAAATGTGATAAATGGTCTCCCAATTAGCCCTGCATAGATAACAACGATTAGTGATACAAATACCTTTACGCATCATATTATCAATGGTTAGAATTCTTCCTTGGATAACCAACCATGAAAAGACTACAATTTTTGGAATTAAATTTTTTATCCAAACTAAGTCCTTTTGGAGGACAAAATCCTCGTCATCAAGCAGAAGCTTGTAAGCTGATTTAACAGTGAACTGCCCATTTTTCGTAGGAGCCTAGGTCACTTGATCTTCCTTGGGTCTCATGGGGATAAACTGTTGCCCGAGAATGTTACAAAGATCATTTGATTCCGCTTGAAATCCTTGAATCCTTATTTGTTTCCACTTCATTCTGCCTCTGTCCTCAACCATATAATCGGAGACTTTTCTGCCAATGAGTTCTTCCATGATATCTCTGATTCGGGCTAAGTTAGGATATTGCGTCAGTGGTTCATCCTTAGCCCACCTATCATTCCAACAATTTATCCTCTCACCATTGCCTAAAACCCATCTTAAACCTTTTTTGATGATTTCCTTACAATTGAGAATTGCTTTCCAAAAAGTAGAACCTCTGATTGGAACTGAGTCACTTAGAAATTCCATATTTTGAAGATACTTTCATTTGATGATAGTTGTCCATTCATTTTCTTCACCATAAATGAGGCGCCACGCCTGCTTAGCTAGTAAAGCTAAATTCATATGAGCAATTCTCCTCAGACCTAAGCCCCCATTTTCCCTGGGTCTGCACACTTTGGTCCATCCTACAAGGTGTATCCTTTTTTTCTCCTCTGATCCAATCCATAAAAATTCTTTTTGGAGTTTCTCAATTTTTTGGAAAACCTTCACAAGGGCTTTGAAAACGGAGAGGAAATAGACTGGAATGCTCTAAAGAGAGGCCTTAGTGAGGGTCAACTTTCCTGCTTGAGATAGAAGATGACCTTTCCATCCAACAAGTTTTTTTTGAATTCTTTCAATAACCCTGTCCCACATTGACTCTCTCGAAGAACCAATGAAAAGAGGGAGACCAAGATACGAAGTGGGGAGGTTTGCTATATCACACCCTAAAATTTTTGCAATCCTTCCTTGCCTCTGAATGGGGGTGTTCAAGAAATATAACTTGCTTTTACTGAAATTAACTTTCTGACCAACAACGTCCTCGTAGAGTTGCAGGATGTATTTAATTCTTTTGGCCTCAACCACCGATGCCTTAGTCAATAGAAGGGTATCATCGATGAATTGTTGGTGAGAAACAGCCCTAGTGAGAGATGTTGCCTTGATTCTTGATATTAGCCTTGAACTGCAAGCATTTTTTATGGTTCTGCCTAAAGCTTCTGCCACAATGATGAATAACATGGGGCTGATAGGGTCCCCCTACCGAATTCCTCTACGACTTTGAAAGTAACCAGCAGTTGTTCCATTAACCATAATCGAGAACCATGCTTTAGAAATGCATTCTTTGATCAAATTAACCCATTGGTGGTGAAAACCAAACTTAAGGAGGACAACAATCAGAAAGTCCCAATTTAGCCTATCAAATGCTTTGTTCATATCAAGCTTGAGGGCAAAAATAGACATGTTAGTCTTATGAGCAGAGTGTAGAGCTTCATGAACTGTGATAACTCCATCCAAGATTGACCTGCCCTGGACAGAGCTTCCTTAGCATGGATCTATGATGCGGGGTAGAACATCTCTCATTCTATTTGCAATGGCTTTAGTTAGGATCTTGTAAGAAACATTGCACAGACTGATTGGCCTGAAGTCAACCATAGATTCAGGGGTTTGCTTCTTAGGAATTAGAGAAATAAAAGTAGAGTTGAGACCTTTTGGGATATGATTGCTTGCTTGGAATTCTCTGATAATAGAAATTACATCCTCACTTACGATGTCCCAAAAATCTTGATAGAAATGAGGGGGAAAGCCATCGGGTCCCGAGGCTTTGTCTGGCTCCATGCTAAACAAGGCTTCCTTAATTTCCTCATCAGAAAAGGGAGCTAGAAGCTTAAGGTTTATATCCTCATTTATTATGCTAGGAATGGATTGCAAGAGAATATCTTTGGCCTCCTCATTGCAATGTGATTCCTGACTAAGGATAAAATTGAAATAAGTTACCGCCTCCTTTCTCGATTTTCGTTAAGTCCTGAGTAATAGAACCATCTACTTTTTTTAAAAATTATCTTGTTATTGCTTCTGTTTCTAAGCGTGGTGACGTGAAAAAACTTGGAATTTGAATCTCCATATTTCAACCAAAGAGCCCTTGATTTTTGCCTCCAATAGATTTCCTCACAGGCCAAAATGTTATGAAACTCTGCTAGTTTTGTCCGTTCCTCCCGCCTAGTAGTTTCATCAAGATCACCATGTTGAATCCTCTGATCAATTATCTTCAAACTTTCAACAACCTATTTTTTATTTTCAAAGAGGTTCCCAAAGACCTCTTTGTTCCAAGTTTGAAGCTTTTCCTTAACAAACTTTAATTTGCCAACAAGTTTAAAAGTTGCACTACCCCTGACAGGCTGCTGCCACCACTGAATTAAGTTATCTCTAAAACTAGAATGTTTGATCCACATAGATTGAAATCTGAAAGGTTTCTTGAAGGACAGAGAGTTAGGGATCTCCAAAAAATGGGATTATGATCAGAGGTAATTTTAGGAAGGGCTTGCAGTGGTAGAATCACCGAACAGAGTTGTAGCCTCCTTTGATAGAAAAACCTATCAAGCCTTTCTTGAATGAGATGACACCCTATCCGTCGATTGCTCCAGGTATAATTCGCTCCTCTAAGTTTTACATCCATCAACATGTTGGAGTTCACAAAGTCATTGAACTCATCCATGCTCCCGATAGGTGGTCCATTTCCACCCATTTTGTCTGAAGGGTAAAGAGGAGTGTTAAAATCCCCAACCATAATCCAGGGGACATTATGGAAGATTTCACTCAGATTGCCTAAGTACTCCCACAGTAGAGCTCTCCCTTGAATTGAAGTCGGGGCATAAATATTTGAAAGGATCCATGACTTGTTGTTGTTTATTTCCTTAAATAAAACACTAAGAACCCTATCATATTTCTGAATAATGGTGCCTTCTACTATCCGAGGATCCCACAAAGTCATAAGGCCTCCAGACGCTCCTCTGGCTGATTTGCAAACCATCTCCCCTTGATTCCAAATTTTTTTGCTACTTTTTTTACTGAATCTCATCAGTTTTTGTTTCTTGCAACATGATAATAGTTGGATTCACTTGATTTCTTATTGCACTGACTTCCCTGTGTTTGGGCAGGCCATTGAGGCCTCTCACATTCCATGAGAGGAACTTCATTTAGATTGTTTGGGATTTCTTCCTCTCCCCTCCCTTGAGGGGGTTTTCCTAATTTGTTGTCTTCATAACCCGGAATAACCTGTTGAAACAAGGTTCTCTATTTTCCATTGGCAATGTCATTATCAGTTTTAATTTTTTGATGCTCAACATTTGATATTCTCCCTCTTCTTTTTTCACTGCCAAAATCTATAGGAGACTTCACAATGCTCCTGGTTTGTTTAGGACTAAACTGGGGGGAGGCAATTTGTTGCAGAACCGGACTGCCATATTCCTTAGTCTGAAGAGTTTCACATATCTCCACCCCTACATCCAAATCTTCTCCTTTTTTCCTGTATTCCCCTGGTCTACGGGACGACCCCTCAGTAGGATTCACCTGGCTCCTAGTGATGATGTTAGGGAGATGAGATTTTTTATTTTCCAATGCCTCAACTTTCTTCCTAAGTTCTTCAGCATTAGGGTTTGGCTTTGGGATGCCCACTGGGCTTGAAGTATTTTCAGCATTGGGGTTTAAGGATCCCGACTTGGATGGGGATTCTAGAGATCGGGCATTAGGGTTTGGCTTTGTGATGCCCATGGGGCTTACAGTAATTTTAGCATTAGGGTTTGAGGATCCTGACTTGGATGGGGATTCTAGAGAGTCAGAAAGGTTAGCCTAAAGGTTCTGGGCTTCCATGTCTTCCGATAATCCTCCTACTCCCATATTGGATAGAATTGAAAATTTATTTGAAACTAGAGGATTGGAACTTACCCGAGTATTTTGGTTGCCAACAACCTGTTGTTTTCCTTTGTCTTGTTGGGACCTTGCACCCTCTCTTTTATTTTTTGGTAGACATAGTTTGCCTGATTGAAATCGCCTCTGCTAGGGAAACTCCTCAAATTTCCTCTGTCTAGCATTCCCTGCTTTTGCTTTTCTCTATTCATTGCCAGGTTAGGGCACTGATTGCATAGATGTCCTTGATTTTTGCATTCTGCATAGAATGCTGGTCTGTTCTCGTATTCTACTCGACTATTTTTGATAGTATTCTCCATACTCTAGCTCCACAAACCTTGGCAATTCATTATCCAAATTAGCATTTACGTAGATTCGTGCATGAGTCATCCTTGTCCTGGCCAAGGTCGCATGGTCAATGGAGATCAGGTCCCCTATAGTTCTGGCTATGCCCTGCAACCAATATTCATTGAAGAACTAGGCAGGTAGACTCGGGAGACGAACCCAAATAGGGGCAATGTTAATATTTTGCTTTTCAGGGTCAAAATCTTCACCCCATCGTCTGAGAAAAAGGCTCCTTTTGCCCAAAAACCAAGGACCTCCTGTTAAAATGTGGTTAGCATCCTCCATATTGTTAAAATGGATAATGAAGAACCCTCGAGTTAGAGCTACCAACTCCAAGCTGCCTACCGATCGCCATTTACCCGTCGCCCAAGCCCTGATAGTCTCCATGTCCGGCCTACCTCCCAAAAACTTGCCTACCAGGGAGAATTCTTCCATTGAAAGAAAAGGGCTCATGGAACTTGTCGGGGCCAAAATTTTATTATTTACTGGAACTAGGGGCGGAAGAGAGAGAACCTCCTTTCTTTTTCCTCTAAGAGTCTCAACAAAAGACAACCACTTCTTGGGCCCCGCATTGTCCTTCGTATCTTTTTTGTCGGGGTCTTTCTGAGGAGGGTCGGGCCCCGCGTGATGCCCGCCTCCAAATCTGCCGTAGCCTGACCGCCTTCCTCTGGATCCTCGCTTGATCCATGCTCGAGGTTCCCACCCGCCCCTTCCATACCTGCTCTACCTCTGCCGCCTTGGCTGAGATTCCTGCCCAAAAAATTCAAACCCTCACTCCCGCCACACCCGCTATTTTTTTCTACAACAATAAAGTTAACACAAGGGATTTGCTTCAATCTACGGTAAAATAGAAATATCCAAAAACTGGGTACACAAATCAATTTTGATGGTGCTTCCAAAGAAAATTTAGAAAATATTGGTGGAGGTGGTGTTTTTCAAAATAATCAAGGTAAAATTCTCCTTAATCATAATCATTTGGAACTTTATGTAGAGGCTAGGGCACTTCTTATAGGAATCAAAATTGCAATGAAAAGGATGGAAATATATTTCAATTGAGGGATACTAACAAATTATTGTTAATATTATCAACAAAAATAAATGTGGGGATTAGCTAAAAAAGAACATTATTTTTTATATTCATCAACTATTGTTTTTTTTTTTTTTTTTGAATTTACATGGTGGAATCGGTAGCCGCCACGAATCCGGGCAGGATGTCCACTTTTTATGGCCGCCACAGTATTCTACGTTGTCCGCCCTAGAAGCCGCCACACAGATCTTCACGCAGTCCGCCCCTATAACCACCATGCCACAATCATTTTAAACCTTTTACGCCGCTGAAAGCACCAGGAAAGGGACAAGCGTTCAGTCCGACGAGGCCCGAGATTTGAACCTTGGACCTCCGCCCCCTTATGGGGTTTGGATGAACCAATTGGTATATTCATCAACTATTGTTAGAGGTAGTATTTAAGATATTATAGAGAAGGAAATTAGGTAGCAAACAATTTTTTTTTTGTTACATAGGAGAGTTGGTTACAACCACTATTTTTAGTAACTGGCAAGCGTAGGGTTCAAACCAAAGGGATTACTCCCAACAACCTATTCGTCTTGTTATTGTTGACCCGACGTGAGATGGAGATCAATCATGGTGTTGATCTTCTCCTTGGTAAAGACAATTAGCCAAGTGGGATTTGAAAATAATCTCTTACAATTGAGAGCATATATATAGAGAAGGAAATCAAATAGCAAATAATGTAGCCAATCACAATATTGATCTTTGTTTTGATAAAGTGTAAATTTTAAAAGGTAATTGATCGAGTGAGATTTTATCTCTTAATGAAAAATGATGTCAAAGAGTTAGTAGTTGATGCAAAGGGAATTAAAAAATATATTTGATAAAAATACAAGTTGGATATGGTTTAAATGACCGACCATCAAAGATAGTGTTGTATTATTTTGATGAAAGTGGCTTCCAATTGAAGTCGCATAGTTTATTAGTGTATATATGTATCAATACTAATGGAAGAGAGATAGATAATGAGAAAGACTAGATGTTATTTATCAAATTGGTTATGTGTAATTAAATATGTTACACCCATATTACATCATGATGACATAGTGGTATTACAATAACTTGATAATTTTGCATGTATTTTTTTTTTTGGCAAGATTTGAACTAGGTTCTCCTCCAAGCCAAGCATTTAACTAATTAAGCTCATACTATTTTGATAATTATATGGGATTGAGATGGGCCTCCCTTGTTATGTTGTAGACACATAGATGTTGTAATAACTTGACAATTATGCATATATCGTTTGATAAGATTTAAATTTATCTTTTCTTTGACAGTGTAGAACCCCCTGTTCATGGTCTATCAGAACAAGGCGGCCTCGTAAGGGGTTTTTCGCTTTAAAAAAAAAAAAAAAAATTATCCAAAGAAGCTCATTCCATATGAGAATAATATTGGATGTTTTTATTGTCCATTAAAATTTTATTTTTATAATAAAAATTAGAAATTGTAAAAACATATCACTAGAAATTTTGTATGAGAATTTAAATTTGTATATTTACTCTCAAAATCAAAATACTAAGAATATTATACATGTATGTGTCTTTGAAAAAATAAATCTATATGATATTGAGACAAGCCCCGTCCATCCATTAAAATTTTATTTTTATAATAAATATTAAAAAACAAAAATTGCATATTTACTCTAAAAACAAAATATTAGGAAGATTATACATGTGTATTTGAAAAAAAAAATTTATATGAAATTGATATAAATCCCGTCCTTATTACATCATACCCAAATAGTGTTGAGAAACTTATTGGTACAACTTTTGTGTGGGAGCTTTAACTTCGTATATTTACTCTTTGGAAACAAAATATGGAGAGGACTATAAATGTGAATTTAAAAAATAATAATCTAAAACACTATTTTGTTAATGGATTATAAGGAATTGAGGTTTCACTTGTATTACATCGTGACTATATAATATTATTAGAACAACGTGGCAATACAATTTAAGTAGGTTTAATAATAAGACTTTGGAATTTGGAATAGAAGATTCAAATTTTTAAACCTAGCCGATGTAAAATTGTATACTATGACCTGCTAGCAAAGTTTGGTTGGATAAACATATATTAAATAAATAATATCCTCGTAAACATCATCTTGCAGGACTTATGATCTATAAACTTTAGAAACTATTTTCATTTGTTCTCGAGGGCTAGGTGTATTGGTAAGACGTTGAAAACTTACCAAGAGGAGACCTAAGTTCAAATCTCAAGGGCATGCCCAATTTGAACAAAGGTAGAAGTTTGAATTGAGTTTGTTAAATGTGCGCAGCTTGATGAAGGTCGTACCGTCCCTGAATCACTTAGGGTCTCCCTCACTTTGGGTTATGTTTTTTGAGGCAAGAGTCACCAGGGGTCTCCCTAACTTTGGATCGTATTTCCTAAGGCAAGATAGGGGTTACAATGGTAGCACCATGATTTGAATCTACGATCACAAGCAATATGACTTAATCTTTGTTCAAAAAGGAAATGTAGTTGTCCATTCCTCTGTGTATTAAAAAAGAAAATTATTTTTATTTTATCTTTATAAATATATTATTTAATAAAATTTAAACTTGTAATGTGAAGGTGAACACAAAAAAATCTCTTGTGGCTTCCCTCTAGATAGTGGTATGCACGCACCGGATGACATTCTTGACCACCTAAAAGCGGTTCTCGAAGTTTCTTTCTAACTTAAAAGTTTGGTTCCCGAAGGTTAAGAGGATTGGTAAGACGTTGGACACTTACCAAGAGGAGACCTAGGTTCAAACCTAGGAGGCATGTCCAATTTGGGCAAAGATAATAGTATGACCTAAGTCTGCTAAGTGTGTGTCAACTTGATAACGGTGGTTGTACCCCGAGTCACCAGGGGTCTCCCTCACTCCACGTAAACAGATAGGGATTACAATGGTAGCACCATGATTTGACTTTACAATCACAAGCAATACAACTTGATCCTTGTTCAAAAAGGAAAAGGTAGTTGTCCATTCCTCTATGAATACAAAAAAAAATATTATTTTATCTTTATACATATATTATTTAATAAAATTTAAACTTGTGATGCAAAGACAAACACAAAAAAATCTCGTGGCTTCCTTCTAGATAGTGGTATACCCGGATGGGATGACATTGTCGGCCACCTAAAAGCGGCTCTCGAGGTTTTTTTCTAACTTAAAAGTTTGGTCGTCGAAGGTCAGGTGGGATTGGTAAGATATTGAGCACTTACCAAGAGGAGACCTAGGCTCAAACCTAAGGGGCATGCCCACTTTGAACAAAGGTAATAGTCTGACCCAAGTCTGCTAAGTGTGTGCCAGCTTGATAACTGTGGTTGTACTCCGAGCCACCAAGGGTCTCCCTCACTCCGGGTTGTGTTTACCGAAGCGAGATAGGGGTTATGATGGTAGTACCATGATTTGATGCTACCATCGGAGACAATGCGACTTGACCATGTGACTGTGACTTCCCTCTAGATAGTGATATACCCGGATGGGATGACATTGTCGACCGCCTAAAAGCGGCTCTTGAGGTTTTTTTCTAAATTAAAAGTTTGGTCATCGAAGGTTAGGTATTGAGCACTTACCAAGAGGAGACCTAGGCTCAAACCTAAGGGGCATGCCCACTTTGAACAAAGGTAATAGTCTGACCCAAGTCTACTAAGTGTGCGCCAGCTTGATAACTATGGTTGTACTCCGAGCTACCAAGGATCTCCCTCACTCCGGGTTGTGTTTACCGAAGCGAGATAGGGGTTATGATGGTAGTACCATGATTTGATGCTACCATCGGAGACAATGCGACTTGACCATGTGACTGTGACTTCCCTCTAGATAGTGATATACCCGGATGGGATGACATTGTCGACCACCTAAAAGCGGCTCTTGAGGTTTTTTTCTAAATTAAAAGTTTGGTCGTCAAAGGTTAGGTGGGATGGTTAAGACGTTGAGCACTTACCAAGAGGAGACCTAGGCTCAAACCTAAGGGGCATGCCCAATTTGGACAAAGGTAATAATCTGACCCAAGTCTGCTAAGTGTGTGCCAGCTTGATAATTGTGGTTGTACTCTGAGCCACTAGGGGTCTCCCTCACTCCGGGTTGTGTTTCCCGTATCGAGATAGGGGTTATGATGGTAGTATCATGATTTGATGCTATCGTCGAAGGCAGTGGGACTTGACCTGTGACCAGTTATTCGAAAAAGGAAAAATTATTACCAATTTTTTAATGTATCCAAAAAATTAATAAAGTTCATTTTTTTTTCATTTAATGTCTAGACCATTCAAATTATTTTAAATAAGACTTTTCAGCTCGTAGCTCAAATCACAAGTTCCCCTTATCATTAAAAACAAAACCTATGAACTGTGGTCTGACTTTTAAATCCCTGACATCACATTGTTCCCACATGCACCTTGGAGTTGGTGTCAAGCCTTCAAAACATAAGGCCTCTCTTATTTTATTTGCTAGGTGGAAGCTTTTTGCATATAACAATAATTATATTTTATAATACACATGGGAAGCATACAATGACAAGCTAGCTTGGAGAGAGTAATCTATTTAACACCTTTTGGATAGGTGTTTGTTGTTTTAAAAAAAAATTAATTAATTAATTAATTTTTTTTAACCGTATTTTTTTAAGTTATATAATTTTTAATTGATTTTAATGATTATCCGAAAACTTAGCAAATTCCTATAAGGACTTTGACTTGCTTTGGATTAATTAAGAAACAAAGAAGAAGGCTAACGGCCCACGGAGACAACTCACTCCCCACTACTAAAATATCCTTGTTTCTATGGTGGGCCCCACTTGTGTTTGGGTTCCAATGAGTGCTTGAACTATAACCATTGTTAAATTCAAAATCTATGCCACGTTCTACGGCAAATGTTGGAACATGGAGGACAATATAAATGCATTGTCTGCTTGGACAATATAAATTCTTGCCTAATATAGGTTTCTTATAGTTATACCTAATCAAATAAATAAATACAAAATAGTACAATTTGTCCAAGACAGACTCAACAAACAACTTGTAGCACATGCCTTGTATGATATTGATGATTGTGGATGCACCCTAGATAAATCAAAAACAGCCAACAAGTTGACATCAACAAATTTGGTGGAATATGCCTATGCCAGCTGGACCAACAAGTTGACAATATATTGGTCTCAACTTGGGACTTCTTTTGAAAAGTTATTTAATTAATTCTTAGAAATTATTAAAGTAATATAATTTTTAATTTTTGCTTGGGGTTTGGTTCTTTTTCGAGAGGTTCAAGATTCAAACCATATAGCATATGTGTGGCTATGTGTTAATCCCATGCTGATAAGTGTAGCTCCCTGCCTTACAAAGGGTCATGGTTGGGAGGGGACTGCTCAACCCTATGCATTGGTCGTAGGGATTTATTACACTATCCGAATCCAAAAATAAAAAATAAAAGCCGAATGGCATTTGGTGTAATGGCAGTTGTCTATTTATTATCATCCATGTGGTTGTGAGGTCGATTCCTCTTGTGTTTGCTCGAAAGAGCGCTGATATTTGTAAATATTTGTAAACGACGTTCAATATAAAAAATAAAAAATATATATTTTAACATCCCAAAGGTTATAAGTTATATAAAAAGGCTTTTATGAAGGGCATTGTTTATTCAATGTATAATTTTTTCAATGAGTTCATAGAATTTTATGAGGGGTCTTGGTCTCTTCATACTTAGTGGGGTTTGAACCTTAGACCTCTCAAAGAGAGATCAAAGCCCTTATCACTACAAACTTGCAACTTCACTCAATGTACAATTATTTAACTATAATTTTATTTTCATAAGATTCGAACCTTAGACCTCTATTCAAAGTTCCAAAGTCTTCATCGCTCAAGTTGACAATTGTCATGACTTCTATATATATATATATATATATATATATATATATATATAAAGAGAACTAAATATTTATATGAGATAACAAACTAACAACTTTAAAGGTGATATAAACATCAAATTAAAAACAAAATAATATCAAATAATATAAATTTAATTGGTTGAATATGTTGTCTTTAAGATGAATACTAGGGTTCAAATATTCTTTATTAATATATAATTGTCAAAATGTTGTGATATCATTATGTAGCCTTAATGTAATATGGTAGAACTTGTTTTAATCCCGTATAACCCCTTAAATTAAATAACAAATAATTTGAATAGAAAATACAATTATGTAACCAACGGGATAGTATGTTTAGGTGCAAGCCCTTGGTTCTACTTATGTGGGATTCCTAGCCTCTATTAACATCAAGTAGTAGTGACACTTTTAATGCCTCTTCTTCTACTTATTCTAGATTATTATTTTATCAAATGACATTAGCTTAATTAGTTAGATTCCTCAACATTCAAAGAGGAGAACCAGGTTTGAATCTTGGCAAGCAATAAATGGATAATATTCAAGTTGTTGTAATACCACTATGTGGTGATGATGTAATACAAGTGGGACCAATTTCAATTCCATATAACCAATTGTATGATATCAAATGATATTAGCTCAACTTGTCAGATTCTTCAATTTTTAAGGAGACGAAGGTTCAAATTTTTCCAAATGATACATGCATAATTGCCAAGCTTCTTGTAATACCACCACATGGTCATAATATAATACATATGGGGCCCATTTCAATCACATTAACTGATTCAAAAAAGAAAATACAACTATGTGATCATGATTTAATATGAATAGGACCTATTTCAATACCATAGAAACAAACAAATAGATAAAATAGGATATTTTTCAATCCCATGTAAACAATCAAATAGATAAAATGACAAATAACAAGAAAAATAATTTCCCATATATTATCAAATAACAAGAGAAAATAATTTCCCATATAAATAGTCAAATAAATAAAATAAAAAATAATAGAAGAAAATAATTTAAGTAAACAACTAGTGAGACTATTTTTGTATTTAAAGAAACTCTTATATAAAAAAAGGATGTTGAGTTTTTTTTTTAATATTTAAAAATTATAAAAATAAAATATGTTTATGAGAAAAATTGGGTACCAGTTATTAACTTATTTAAGGAAAATTTTGTTGAAAGAAATGGTGTTTTAATTGGAAGAAGTGTTTTAAAAGTATAGGATTAATATATGAATTCTATTGATATTTGGTTATCCAAAAGTGAAACAAGATGAAGTAGGAATTGAACTCATAACTTTTTTTTTTCTTCTCATAATCTTCTTTAATTAGAAAATAAGGGACTAAGTAATGATTATTCAAAAGTGAAACAAGTTGAAGTAGGAATTGAACTCATAACTTTTTTTATTTTTTCTCATAGTCTTATTTAATTAAAAAATAAGGAACTAAGTAATGAATGATGTACCATGCTTGTTGGAGAAGGATTGACTTGTCTTTAAGACCATGAAGTAAAAAATTTTATATAGAGGTAGAAAATCTTGAAAGGGTTGCATTGTGGGTCATACTTTCTAGACCAATGTACGAAATTATTAACAAGGAGATTTTGAAAAATATTGCTAATACCTTCAAGGAGTTCATCTAGGTGACATCGACTTCCATGAAGGAAAATCTAGCTATATATGCACAAATATTTGTTGTCATGGATGTGTTGAAATTGTAGTTTGATTCATAGTCAAGGACGACATTATGCAATGTATTGAATAGGCATAAGGGCATTTCATTGTACAATGTATTAATTATTTATAATACTTTATTGTGTAAGCCTTATGGGTTGTAGTTAACCTTGTTATGGTTAAACCCTCTTTATAACTTGTAATTAACCTAAAGCCATCTTGTTATATTGGCTTAGGTTAAACTTTATGATGTAATTGAGATTTTGGTATTACTATAAATTTCTCGTTCCCATTCCCCATTTGATTATTGAACTATTGTGTAATTTTATCTATGAATATAGTGATTATTTGTGGTGTCTATGGGTGCCCACCATATATATTTTTCTTTTCTCTCCTTTTACACTTTATGTGTATAATTTGAGTGGATGGATTGCTTCTATTTGTCTTTTAAAAAATGTGAATTCCAACATGGCATCAGAGTGAGTGTGGAGCAACATTGCTTGGTCATGCATACAGTATCTTCAGAGCCTCTAGTCCTACCAAACTTTAGGATAAATTTGTTCTCTTCCACTTTTTTCGGTGATTCTAAATTTATTTTACTAGATCTTCTTACTTCATTTTTATTAATTCCTTTTGTCTCTCCATCTATTTTTTGGATAAGATTCTGGATTGTTGCATATTTTCATTCTTTCAAACTAGTAGAAAAATGGAGGGAAAGGATTTTTTGAATTTGAATTAAAAAACTTGGCATCTGTTGCAATTCATGCATGCTCTTACGCTCGTGCATCTTGTAGCTAACACCATCTTCTTTGGTGGCTTTTAGTAGGCTCTCCATGTGGGTCTATTGGTTTCTTAAACACTGGAGAGGCAACACCTTGGTTACAATATTGTATGCAAAGGCTTGGGTATTAGAGGGTTAGGGGCTCAATTCCCCACATGACTTAACTTTTTCCACATAGATGTAATTTTGGAAACATAATTTTCTATGGGATCCCCATTTTCTAGCTAGTTAGGACTTATTACATCATATACCGTAGTAAATCATAATAAAATAATAATAAAATAAGTGCTTAAGACCACTCATATAGGAGTCTTGTGTGAGTTGTGTGTATTATGAGTTGTTATCAATGAAAGTTAATCTATTAGTCTCTTACAACCTATGTTGGGTAAACTAAAGTGTATTTAAAGGTTATTTATCAATGAAAAACATAATAAAAGCATTTTGATTTTCAACATCTAGTATTACAGCATATGGTAATGACAAAGCAAGATGATCTATTAAAGGGATGGTGAAGACATCCTCCCACCATGCTTTGTGGTAGAAAAATCAAGCTCTAACATGAGAATTAGTTGGATTATTGCATAACTTAGAGTTTCCTCACTTCTTGTAGTTAGCAGAAATCTCTGAATAATGCAAAGGAAATAAGATTTGATTAATATCAACTAACTTAGCTTAGAAAAATTAAGCTAGTTATATAGATTACATAACAACTGCTTTAGCATATAATACGCTAACAATACACGTTAGGAGAAACGTGTAGCTAACTATTAACCTAAGTAGAGAGTTCTAACTAAACAACTAACCTAAATATCTGACTTAGGATATTTAGGTATTTACTCTAGGTTAACCAATAGATATTTAGAACAGTAAATATCTCATGGTATGCAATAAAAAGTAAATGTAATAATCTATGTAGTATAATGCAATATACTACCTATTTTACCCTAACATCCCCCCTTTATTACATTACTTTGATATACAAAGTCTACTTCGGAACAACTCAAATTTGACACGTCCAAGTGCCTTTGTGAAGATGTCAGCAACTTGTTCGTCGATGGGAATGTATTGGAGCTTGATCCTGTGTTTAGGAACTTCATCACGAATGAAATGACAATCTGTGTCAATATGCTTTGTGCGTTCATGATGGACTGGATTCTTGACCAAGTTCAAAACACCCGAGTTGTCGCAAAACATGTGAATAGGAAGTTTCTTTGGTAGGCCCATGGTAGCCAAGATGTGACTTAACCATATCGCTTCACACACAGCTCCACGTGCAACGCGATATTCTGCCTCAGTTGAAGATAAAGCAACCACCTGTTGCTTTTTACTATGCCATGAGACAGGACCAGATCCAAGATGAAATACATATCCTGATGTTGATTTTATGTCATCTAGGGATCCAACATAGTCAGAGTCAGTGTAACTCTATAAGAAGAATGAGTTATTCTTCTTATACTCTAGACCATAATCTACACTACCCTGAATGTAGTGAAGAACCCTTTTAGTTGCTTTCCAGTGTGAGACCTTTGGTTCCTGCATGAACCGAGAAAGATAGTTTACAACATAAGTAATGTCTGGTCTAGTATTGGTTAGATAGATGAGGCTTCCAATCATCTATCGATATAGCATGCCATCTACCTGTGGTGAGTCATCATACCATGATAATTGAAGCCCTGATTCCATCGGTGTTGCTTTGGGCTTACAATCAGTCATACGATATTTTTCTACTAAAGTCTTGGCATACTTTTTCTGAGTCACCCTAAGATGATTCTTCTTCTGTTCTATCTCAAGGCCAAGATAGTAGTGGAGAAGTCCAAGATCTATCATATCAAATGACTCTTTCAAGTCATATTTCACGATGTTAATCAATTTCTCTGAATTGCCAGTGATGATTAGATCATCTACATACAGTACAAGAATCACTATTTCAGAACCTGTGTTCTTGATATAGAGATTTGCATCTGATGGACTTCTCTTAAATCCGTGCTGCAGTAGGTGACTATCCATTTTGATGTACCATGCTCTTGGGGCTTGTTTTAGCCCGTATAATGATTTGACCAATTTGCAAACCTGTTGCTCATGGCCTTCCTCAGAAAATCCTGGAGGTTGAGTCATGTATACCTCTTCTTTTAAGTCACCATTTAGAAAGGCACTTTTTACATCCATCTGATGTAATTTCCATCCGAACTGTGCTGCCATAGCACAAAGAACTCGAATGGTGGTCATCCTTGCAGTGGGTGCAAAGGTTTCCTCATAATCAAGGCCTTCCTTTTGAGCATAGCCCTTTGCCACAAGATGGGCCTTATGCTTGTCTATGGTACCATCTACCTTATATTTGACTTTGTAAACCCATTTGCAGCCTATGGGCTTCTTTCCTTTAGGCAAATCGACCAACTTCCATGTTTTGTTTTTAATGAGGGATTTATGTTCAGCATCCATAGCTGCCTTCCACTGAGGCTGACTAAGTGCTTCATCAACCGTAGAAGGTTCATTTTCATCATATGAAGACATGTAAACCCTCTCCTCATCAATTTCCATATCATTTCCACTTTCTAAATCTCTATCAATAGAAAGCTCTTGAAAATCTGCACAAAGATCATCAACTGAAGTAGATGCTTCTGTCGTTCTCTATCGAGACATGCTTCGTGTCTTTGGACGATTGAGAGTGAGATCTGGTGGTGAAGTGAGTTTGGAATCTCTCATAGTACTTGTATACCATTTAGGAGGATTTTTCTATTGTGGAGGAGGAAGTGGTTGTTGCTCCTCATCATCCAGGTATACTGATGTAGTGTTAGGTGTGAAAGCTTCATCAAACACTACATCTCTACTAACATGTATTTTCTTGGTGAATGGATCTATCAATCGATAGCCTTTTGAGAATTCATCATATCCAAGAAAAACACATTGTAGGGTCTTCTCATCTAACTTCTTTCTTTTCTCCTTAGGTATATGCATAAAAGCCTTACACCCAAATACTCGTAGATGAGATATGGAGGGTTTCCTTCCACTCCATGCTTCCTGAGGAGTCATACCTTCAAGAGCCCATGTGGGTGCCCTATTTAGAAGATATACTATAGTTGTTACAGCTTCAGCCTAGTAAATGTGCTCAAGATTGGCTCCCTTAAGCATACATCGAACCATTTCCATAATGGAACGATTTCTTCTCTCAACAACTCCATTTGACTGAGGAGAATAGGTTGTTGTTAACTATATTTTTATCCCATGTTTCTATAAAAATGAGGAAAATTCTTTTGATGTGTATTCCCCCCTCGATCTGAATGGAGGGTCTTTATGAAACATCCCGATTCTTTCTCAACAAGCTTCTTGAACTACTAAAAATAGTCAAATGCTTTAGACTTCAACTGTAAGAAGAAGACCCACATTTTTCGTGAGTGATCATCTACAAACAATTGAAAATACCTTTTTCCTCCACAACTAGTAGACATAGGACCACACAAATCTGTGTGAACTAACTCCAAAGGTACTTTAGCTCGAAAAGAGCTAGGTTCAAAAGGTACTCTATGTTGCTTTCCTGACAAGCAATCTGAGCACACTGGCAAAGTAGATGAAAGAGTAGGCAGTCCTTTCACCATTTGATATTTACCGAGTTCTAGTAAATACCCTGAACTTAGATGCCCAAATCTCTTATGCCATAGAGAAGTGGCCTCTTTTGTGGTTACTGCCATTGTAGTATGTGTGGAGGTAATTGCATCTAAGACAAACAAACCATGTTTGTATGAACCTGTTGCTATCTGTTTTCCTTTCTGAGTGATAAAGCAACGTTTCTTTTCTTTGTCCACTTTGAAATTGACATTCATGTTATTGTCCAAGATTTGTGGAACTGACAAGAGATTATTTTTCAATCCTGGTACATAAAGAACTTTTTGAATCTTACATTCTCCATCTGGAAGGGAGATAGAAACATTTCCTTCTCCCTGAACTCGATAGGTCTGATCATCAGCAATGGTTACCGGTCTACCTTCTCGAGCCTCAAATGTTTCAAACCAGGACTTATCGCCAGTCATATGTTTACTAGCGCCTGAATCTATGTACCAAACAATATCCTTTTGAGGGGAATCTATATGTGTCATGAGCACTTTGTGTGCTCGTTCAGAGTCCGAACTAGAATCTTCAGCTACAACAACATGTCCTTGTTGTTGTTTGTTCTTGTTCTTTGGTTTGCCTTTGCCCTTATTTTGTCCTTGTTCATTGGGTGGTTTGTTCTTAAACCAACATCTTTTGGTTTCATGAGTGTCCTTATCACAAATTTTACAATACTGCTTCTTCTTTTGAATCTCTTTGCCTTTACCCTTGTCTTTGTTAGAAGAAGATCCTTTCTGTTGATTCCACTTTTTCTTTCCACTTTGCTTGTTTGAGAAAAGTGCATTGTTGGATGCCTCATCTCTTTGGAGTTGATTAGCTTCTTCAGTTTGAAGCAAATTTACCAACTCTACAAAAGTCACTGTCCTTCCAGAGACTTGTAGTGAAGTGATCAACATTCTATAGGAGTCTGGAAGAGCCCTTAAAATGATTGAGGTCAGGACATTGTCTTCCACTTTTTCTCCTAAGGCTTGCAGTTTTGTTTTTATATCTACGACTCTGCAGAGGAATAGCTCTACTGTCTCTCCAGATTTCATATGAAGAGTATGAAGTTGTGTTTGAAGGTTAAGAATTGTTGATTGATTCTTTCCTTCAAAAATGGTAGCTAAGGCATTCCATGCCTCCTTACCATTTTTAGCTTCACTTATATGGGGTTGTATGTCATCAGTAATAGCTAGCAAGATCAATAAGGAAAGTCTTTTATCCTTTTTATCATAAGTTGTCTGATCTGCTCCTCGTTGATGTGGGTCTAGAATCAGTGCCATCCACTATTCCCCACATCTCCTCTATAGTTAAAATGGCTTTCATCTTAGTTTTCCAGGCAGAATAATTTGAACCTTTGAGCAGTTGGCTCTCATTGAGATACTTGTTGATCATGGCCATGGTGAAGGTTTCAAATTGATATGACTAAGATGACTTTATCTTGCAATATACCCTCAAAAGAGTATATGGAAGATTTTTAATTTGCTCTTTAAGATATTTAATGGCACCTACCTTAACACCCTTAACAAGGGATGAAAAGTTTGAGGAAATTAAGCCAAACAAAATAGAGCAAATTAAAGGGGTAGGTTTTGAAAGACTTTTGATTGTGCTCTCTAGGATATTTAATGGCACCTGCCTTAACACCCTTCAAGAAGGATGGAAATTTTGAGGAAATTAAGCCAAACAAAGAGAGTTAATCAAGGTGTTTGGATTTTGACCTTTGATGGGGAGCAAAAAAAAATTGACTTTGTTTTAACCTGTGCAAGGTGTAGCACGATTTTGAGTGAAGTTTGGGTTTTGTGAAATGCTTCTTCAATGTTCTATCTGATTGTTTAATTGCACACAAAAAGCATGATTGTTAGTGCAATAATCAAAACAAGAGAGCAACCCAAATTATTATCACTCTAGGTGTCGGATGCAACCGAAAATGCACCTAGTATAGTCAATTTTTTTTTAAGAAAAGGTGTCGAGTACAATCGAGAATGCACCTTTCTTGCTTTGAAATATCCCCCCTTTTCTCTTTACAATTTTGCAAAAAAATAGAATCACAAAATATGACTTCTATCCCCCCTTAATTTTTACAAAATTGAAAATTCGAGCACTCCTTTCAAGACAAGTCGACACACGACCCGCGTTTGAAAGGCTTCCAGACTCAGTCGACACACGACTTTGGTTTTTGTCTTCAACACTCAAGCATGAGGAGCAAAGAATAGGTTCAAAAATTCTTCTCAAGTTTACAACAAAAATTTGCAATTTTATGTCTTATATCTCCTTTTTGAAGGAGAAAACAAAAGCAAATATTTGGTTTTGTTGCAAAAAAAAATGACCTTTGTCCTTGCCCAATTTTGAAGTGTTTTGGTTTTGCAATAGAATATAAAGTTCCTATGTCTCTTTATCTCCAAAAAAAAATTGGGAGAAAACTATAGGAATTTTGAGTAATTTATTGCAAAAAGGTTGGAAGAAAAACCTCTATGTGATGCAACCAAAGTCTTAATCTCTTTGTCTCTTTATCTCCAATTTGTGAAGAAAACTAAAGAAATGGTTTTGCTTGATTTTGAGATGGCAAATTTCTAGGTTTGAATACTAAAAAAAATATTTTAATGATTAAAACTTTATATAATAAAGGTATTTGGGGAAAATAAAATCATCTAATTATTTTTGAAAAAAAATGATTTAATTTATCCAAACACACTAAATTATATAAAAATAAATAAATAAAAAATATATATTTTTTAAAATATTGAATAAACCTTAGAATAATAAAAGTTGCACCTTTTTGTTGGAGAGTCTTTTCGCATTCGAAAAAAATGTTGCGCCCGACTTCGAACACAGGACCTCGCGGGCTCGAATGACCGAACAAACCAGTAGGCTGCACAACGACTTTGAAACCAAGGAGGTATTACCTCGTATTTGAATAATCCTTTCGAACGGAGTGTCAAAAAAAATTAACAAATCTCTTCAAAGCGGTGCGCGTGGGGTTCGATCCCCCGATCACGCATGCCGCAACAAAGAACTCTTGCCACTACGCTCCGGGGTGCGGACGGGAAGGGAGAAGGAGGGCCCGCCTTATGTTTCAATGTGGGCTCCATGATTTTTTTTTAAAATGGGGACTTTTGTCCCACATTTATCCTGCAGGCGTAGGATGTAGGGTTTAAGAAACCCAATACTCCCCCTTTCTAGCGACTGCCTTTGGGAAGTCAAAAAACCACTGTTTTACCACCCGATGGAGAGAACCTTTACCCTACCACGTGTCCTACCCTCGATGCACCACGTCACCCTGCCACGTGTCCTGTCAGATCCTAGTCAACTACCAACTCAGCGTCTAGGTGGTTGTGCCACGTCAATAGGTCTAGTCAATAGGGTCTCAAAAATCGAGCCATCCACATGTTGCCTCAATTTTTGTGTCGTCCAGTTTCCTGCCATGGAGGGTGCTCCTACCCTCTCGTGGTGATGGGCCAGTCGCCATCACCGAAGAATGTCTCCGGAGATCGGCCGTCCGAGGGTGCGCCTGCCCTCTTGAGATGGTCGGTCGATCGCCGTCAAAGACTATCCCCATGTCGTGGGAAGCATGAGGGTGCTCCTGCCCTCGAGGCGCTCTCGTGGGCTATCGGTGGACCCGCTGTTGGGATCGCCGATGGGGGTATTGGAGCCCTCCTGTGTTCACGATCATGGTCGGGGGAATTAATATCCCCTGCCTCGAGATCCATGCTCGGTGTTGCGGGCTCTAGCCTCTACGGGGATAGTCCTCCCGAGACAGAGGTGGCCCAAAAAAATTGGGAATATCCCACCTCCTCTGCCTCCGAGCAATTTGATCAAAACAATGCATCAAACTATAGGAGAAAAAAAATAATTAAAGTCACCAGTTGCCTTCGCCTTCTCCAACGGAACGAAGGTGTGCCTTCGCCTTCTCCAATGGAACGAAGGTATCCCGATGCTCACTCTTCCTCTCTCCTACTCCCTCTGGCTCTGATGCCAATGTAGTTAGCAGAACTCTCCGAATAATGCAAAGAAAATAAGCTTTGATTAATATCAACTAACTTAGCTTAGAAAAATTAAGCTAGTTATATAGATTACATAACAACTGCTTTAGCATATAATACGCTAACAATACACGTTAGGAGAAACATGTAGCTAACTATTAACCTAAGTAGAGAGTTCTAACTAAACAACTAACCTAAATATCTGACTTAGGATATTTAGGTATTTACTCTAGGTTAACCAATAGATATTTAGAACAGTAAATATCTCATGGTATGCAGTAAAAAGTAAATGTAATAATCTATGTAGTATAATGCAATATACTACCTATTTTACCCTAAAACTTCTAACTATTATACTAATAAGTCTCAACCATTTCTTTTATACAAATATTTTACCAATAAAATGTATGGAGATGTGGTGATCTTGATTAAAAAGACATTTTTTTAGATGTTTCCCCCATTTTATCCCCTAGCCAAAAGGTTTAGAGGCAAGACGAATGACTACGAAGAGATTCACTACAGTAACCAAGGACTACCATTAGCCAATGCTCTAGCAGGTGTGATGATTACCGATATGGAGTAATCTTAGCCTAGTCTTTCTAAGGGAAATATAATAAGTCCTATGAGGAAGTCTCTCCAAGGAGAATCCACTAATTGTCTCCCTATCCTTGCTATATAAGTAATAAGAAGAAAGTATGATAAAATTGTTGATAGTTGTTCTTTCAACCATAGAATAGTTGATGGAATTAGCAATAGTAATTTTTCAAGGTATGGTCTAAAGTAGATCA
Source organism: Wollemia nobilis (assembly GCA_028583015.1). NCBI lineage: Eukaryota > Viridiplantae > Streptophyta > Pinopsida > Araucariales > Araucariaceae > Wollemia > Wollemia nobilis. The sequence goes on from JAQPPZ010001925.1 coordinate 12,147,408, forward strand.
AGGGCTTTCCATCTCCATGACACCATGCTTCCAATGATCACTCTTGGATCCTTGTCACCCTCTCGACTTTAATGTAAACATTGATAGTCACTACATAGTTATACCCTTCACTGCTATGGATGGAACCATACAATTCCCAACATAATTTGGAAAAATATATCATTTGGATGCTACAGGTCTCTAGCAATTGCAGGTAGTGGCTAACCAAACTTAATGAGATTTCATTTTGGTATCTCTCACTATTTTCATTCCTAGCCAAGGTAAAGTATATTTTCATTACAATTCATGGGTATCCTTATCTTGTGTCAACCATAATGACCATATTTTCTTCTCTAATAAGAGATTTATTCCCAAGAAAATATGAGCAGGTATGATAATATTAAGAGAGCTAGACCTCAAAGAAAAATAAGAAGATAAAATAGGAGAGAGGAAGGTTTTTGATAGAATATATGACAATAAAATTAACAATTATATTGGAGACCTTGATAGATATCTAGAGCTCAAAAGAGGATCTTGGGTGGATCTAAGGACTTCCCTACCCAAAATATGTAGAACCAATTATACACCTACTAAAATAGCTCCTAAATTTGAAAGCTGAGTGAGATTTCTAGACATGATCTTCGTGGAAGAATTAAACCATAATAATTAATGCTATATTCAAATTTTATAGCTAGGAATCCTGATGATGCAACCCGTGATGAGCTCTAGTTCAGTTAAGTAGTGTTATTACAATCATAATATCTATATCCAAAACTTAAGCTAGTCCCTTATACTACCTAGAAGGAGTAATGTGATAAAGAGGGTGGCTAAAAAGTTTAATTATTTCATGGAATAGAACCAGATGGATGATAAAACTGAGTGACTTTATCCACAAATGAGTGACTTCAAATGCAGTATATTTGAGAGGTTGATATAGAGTAGCCCAAAGTCAAGGAGGTCAATTTTGAATGTTATTCTTCTTCATTCATAGATTCTAGTCCAAACAGGCTAGACATGGAGGCAAACGAGAAGGACCAGGGGTCCCTAGATAAGGCACTCAATATTTGATTGATTTTGTTTGAATTTCCAATAACGCATCACACCACCAAATAGAGAAAGCATGAATATATTGCTTATCATAGGTAATGTCTTATTTAAAATAAAAATGATAAGATGCAAAAGAGAAGGCGAGAGGTGATCAATCTCACAAAATAGCACTTATTGTAGGACAAGGGCATATCAACAACAATGATAGTAATAAATTTAGATGTAGCACATGATAAAGACCCTCTCCTCGATGACAATGAGGAGAAATATATTTATTAAATCGATTCAATATTGGTCCTTGTGAATAGTGTGTGTCCCTATCCACAAGGGGATGTTCAGTGTGATCATAATTCCCATTGAAATTGTGCTTGATGTATTAAGTGTAATATCATACCACACTTATCTATTATTTGTTGTGTATTTGGAGTGCATGATTAGTGGTACTCAACACTCCTAAATATTATGCAAGAGAAGTCTGTATTGAGAGGGAGAATAAAATGATAATTTTTTCTATTATTTAATGTGCATTAAATTAAAAAATATTTTGAAGATGGTATTTGACAAGCACCAGGTGATCGAAGATCGATAATATTTTTTAGTAGTAGTAAATACCATCCAACTACCCTATTGATCACATGAACAAGTAAATCTATATGGATAATAGTGAAGGTCCCAGATGTGAGTCCCATCTGGTCCATACTTTTAGTAGAGTGATGAGAACCATTGGATGAAGATTATATGTGGTAAAGGTAAGGTCCCATACATAAGAGAAGAAAGATAAATGTTTAATATAGAAACAATAGAGTGAACCCTATAAGTAGTAATCTATCAATTACACTTGGCAGTTGTAACAACTGATTATCCATGCAATCCAATAGGATGATAAGGTTACCATAAGGACACTCATGGTTGAGTCATGGTATCACTCCCATTTTGAATAAGAAAATAAATTCAAGAGTTAAAATTTGGAAGATATGTGAATTTTTATGGACAAGTGAAGGCCCATGCTGCACTCAAGGTAAAAGTTTGAGTTTATTCCCATTCACAAGAAGATGAAAATCAATCAAAATCAATATGACTTATTATCTATAATTAATTGTGTGTGTTCCAAATCATAATGATTATGAATAGTAGTTTTTATCATTGTTTGCAACTATGATGCTAGATAGAGTGTGTATCCCTATCCAATTATGTTATATGATCATGGATAAAATATTGTGTACCTTTCATTGGATAAGATTCCAGTGAGGCCATTCCCATTAAAGAATCATAGTGAGGCCATTATCACTAGTGCTTATTATGAATAGTTGAGTGTGTTTCTATTCATACTCTAAGTGTACTTGATGTACTACTGAGTGTGTCCTATTTCATGATATGATTATTTATAATATTGTTATAATCCCTACCCATGTTTGGATTATGATGTAATAAGTGAGGAATATTAGGATTTATTACATCATATGATGTGATAAATCATAATAAGATAAAAATAAAGTGAGTGGTTAAAACCACTCACATAGGAGTCTTGTGTGAGTTGTGTGTTTTGTGAGTTGTTAAAAGTAAAATTTAATCTATTAGTTTGTTACAACCTATGTTGGGTAAACTAAAATGTATTTAAAGTATTTTTATCAATGAAAACATAATCAAAGTATTATGAATTTAACACTAGTGGTATGGTGCAATGGTTAGTAGGATGACTATGAAGGAGTACAAAGGCAAAATCTCTAGGTTAAGCTTTTATGGTGACCATTTTTCTCTCAAGGGACACTGCATACAATGATAGGTACATCATTGGTAAATATTTCATAGTGAAAGTCCATAGTTTTCTAGCAAAGCCACCCTCTATAGTGCATTTGGGACCTTGAGGTTGTAGGGTTTATTCTTTGCACAAGCATTTTTAGTTGGAATTATTTAGGAATCAAATACAAGTATGGTATATTAGCTTCCCCTCTCTAATGGAAGCCTTGTCAACTTGCTTATACCCCCAAGGAGGACTCATTTTTGACCCCCAAGGAGAATTATTTTGGCTTATTTAGGAAAGACCAAACCCTTGACCAAAATGGATATTTACATAGACCTCTATAGCGCCATGTCAAAAAAATATTTTATCACATATACTTGCTTAGCCAACCAGTATTTGGCATGTATCAATGACCAGACAAACCAGATGATTTGAAGTGGTAAAGTATGATTGAAACATAACACTGAATCAAAATTCACAAAGTGATAGGTTGGGATTGGCTCTTGCAACCCTAAGGTTTGAGTATGTAATTTTTTATATTTTGGGATCCATTATGGAAAAACCTCTAGAGGCCATAACTTTAGCATATGAAAGCATTTTTAGCCCTTTTTTCAAATCACATGATTTTTCAATATCTATGCACTATTGGCATCAATTCAATACCTAGACTAGGAAGACACTCCATATCAATTTATGTATATCATTAGATTGTATATAAAAAAATATTACAAAATAAATATGGTTTAAAAAGAGTTAAAGGTTATGGTCATGAGACAAGCCAAAGTTAAACCAAGAGGATCATATTGTGATAGACAATGATTCAAACAAAGGATTTTTTACTCCTAGATAAAATAAAATATTTTGCCTCATCAAATAGAAAACACCATCACAACTCCTTTGAAGCAGACATTAGAAGAAATAAAAAAGGATACATTAATCAATGAAAAATTGCACCTTGTGAGTTTAAAATTAAAAGAAACCAAAACTATAATGAAAATTTTATATTTTAATGCAAATAAAGTGAAAGAGATTGAGTTTGAGCCACATAAATCATATACATTTTATTTATTACAATAAAAAAAGAGTATGGAGGATGTCCCTTGAACTTTAGATTTCCCAAGGCAACTTAAAAAATAAATCACTATGAAGGTTTTCCCTTGCACTTTGGAGTTCTAGGGAAGTATAAAAAATAAATTGATATGGAGGTTGTCCCTTACACTTTAAGGTTTTTAGGAAAACATAAAAAGAAAGTAGTTTGGAGGTTGTCCCTTTTGGTTTTTCACCATAAACCTGTATATGATAAGTCAATATGGAAATGATGTAAAAATGGAATAGAATGAGGATGATGAAGATATGGGTGGGAATAGAAAAATAGGAGGAAAAACCCCAAGGTAAAATAAAAGAGAGAAGAAAACCCAAAGGGATATTGATTTAAAAAACCAAAAATAAATATTACAAATAATAATAAGAAATGGGCCTAAGCCTACAAATAAAAATAAAAATAAAAATAAAGATAAATATGATATCTTAATGTATATGTGGTATGGATATGGTTTGAAAATAAGGGTTATCAATCAAATTTTATGTATCCATAGGCCTAAATGTGCTTTAATACAAGAAGACATAGGATTGTTTGGTGGTATCTATAGTGGAAGCTTCAAGAGGTATTACAATTGCTTGGTATAAACATATATGGGATGGGAAATTGTTGTATGTAAAATATAATTGGGTTACTCATTAGTTTTACAAGAAAAAGAAAAATATAAGAATTGGATTCATAAATGCATATGCTCCAAATATAGTTACTCTTTAAAACATATGATGAAAGGACCTCAATTTATTCATGTCAATTTCAATAATGATTCATATTATGGGATTTGGATTCATGGGGTTACTTCAACATAGTTCCTTTGGAGAAGAAGGGGTGTAGTTTGTTTGAATTCATAATATTTTTTAGAAATGTTTCAAAAATATACATTCACCATGATCATATTTAGAAAAGATGAAAGAGTGACTAAAGATAGCATTGATAAATAAAATATATAGATATAAATGACATAAAATAAATAAAAGGAGGTTGGTCGTAGGTAATCGATAATATCCCACATGTATTTCACATTGATGCAATGGATCAATCATTGGGGGTATTTATAGTGAAACCAAAATCCCAACTAGAATTCACCTTAAGACAACATCAAATTGACTTTGAGGCTAAATTACAATAATAAAATAACAATAAATTACACCCTATAATAAAGGTTATTCATAAATATGTATTAACCAATATCATTAAAGGTGAAATATAAAGAATTACCATAGGCTCACATATACACTTGCTCATAGGCTATATTAATGGTGCTCATAAGCACTTCTTCACACTTTTGAACTTGATATAATAAGATTAGATTACACAAATTTCAACACCTCCCATAATCTAAATTAAAGGGATAAGGAGAGAAGGCATTAGAGATAGCACACCCCCCATAATATATTCTCTAGTGGGCCTATGCTTTACCATATTCATCATCATAAAGTTTGTGTCCAACTCTCAATAATTTTATCTCAATATTATTCAATCTTGCTATGCAATTTTTAATGTATTGTCCTTTATTTTTACAAAACTCGTAAGTATTTGAATTTTTTGAAACCTTAGAATTGCCCCTGGGCAAGTGAACCTTAGATTCCATTTATTTGAAGTCCTTTGGATAAGCCTGTGTATGAGAAAGAGCTCCATAATTTTTCATTGCAACTTCATAATAAATACAAAGATTGAAAAGTCCTTCAAGATAAATAGCTTGTGGATCCTTTATAGTCATAGCATTCATATAAATAATGAAGCCAACTATATGACAAGAAAGAAAAATATTTAAAATAATAGATTTAACACATTCTTCATCACCCTTTACCTTACCTTCCACCATAGCTAAGTCAACTTTTAGGGATTTGAAGAGAGATATATATATTGTTTAACACTACTAAAATATAAATTTTTTGAGATTAGAAAGCGTTGTCTTTGTTTTATTAACTTCATTAGCACTTAATTTTATATAAATATATTTCAAAGTGGTCTATTATCAATAGGATTATTTTTCTATCTAATGTTGAAAAGTACATTTTATTAACTAACATAAAAAAAGTCGAAGAGCTTTCTCCTTCTTACTAAGTTCATGATCAACGAGATCTTCTTCTAATATTTTATTAAAAATAAACTAGAGATTCTTGCTGTAAGTAATCTTACTATTTTAACCAACCAAGCGCTATAATTTCACCTATTGATATGAATAACATACCCTAAATAATTCATTTCACATACATATCCTATGAATAATTGTAATAGTCCATAAACTAATGTTACCATTACATAGAGCTCAAAAAACCATGCAATTTAAAATAAAATTAGATCCAAATGATTTCATATACAAAAGTTATGTCCTATGGAAGATTTGATATATTAGGACTTAAATTAAAAAAAAAATCAAATTGTCAAACCTTAGAAAAGTTTTGCAAAATCAAATTTGGTCACTTGGCTTAAAGTAGACTAGACACTACCTTCTTCAATTGATGAATCAAGGATTCACAAGTTGACTGATATAAATGGTTAGGAGTACTCATTATATATACATTTGTTTTTAAATTTTAGGGTTTTTTTTTATAAGGCTCAAACTTGAGACCTTGCATAAGCAAAAAAATAAGCTTACTAATGTGCCATGCATGTGTTTTGAGATATGAACAACTATCCTCCTTTATCAAACATAGATGTTCTTTTACTTAAGAAAAAGAACATGCTAGAATTTGAACCCCTCACTTGTTGACTCTAATTGAATGCTCCAACCATTGGGATAGCCACTTGATTGAGGCTAGAGAAAGAAAATATTTTTATCAACAAATAGTAATTCACACTATGAAGAGTTGTGGCTTCATGGCCCATGAGCATGCATTGACACTTCAAAATTTTCTTCCAAAAAGACCTTTGAGGGATTTGAACCAATGTCCTTCTCACCATAAGCAAGGTTACTAATTTATGAGTGTTGTTATGCTCTCACTTTAATTATTTATGTCAAACCAATATGGTGTACTAAATTTGTATGCGATAGAGGTCTTAGAATTACATCTTGGATATCAGGGTTCTAGACTAGCCTACGAAAACTAAGAATCACAATGTCTTGGCAACAATTATAAGGAATATTATGCTAATGTTCATATTTTGAAATATGAACTTAGCCAATCCAAATTGAAATGAAACTCAACCCAAACTGAAGGAAAAACAAAATTGAATGCAAAAATGAAACTAGCTTTAATAGAAATTTAATTGTAGGAATTAACTAGAAACATCAAACTGAGATAAAACAAGAATTAAAAAAACTTATAATACAAAAATTAAATAAAAAGGACAACACACTTTTGCAATTATATAAAGAAAATTATGTTGCTAAAATATAGAAATTTAATGCAAGTAAAACAATAGTAAAGATAAATTTAACACTTTGACTACGTTCCCCTCATCCCCACTTGCATTCAATGCTATAAATGGAATTTGAAGACTTTCCCATTCAAGGTAATGAAGGCATTGATGACTCCACATCGGTGAATAATTTCCTCCACCCATTCATTTATGAGGCATGGTGCACCCATGCCTATTTATTGCATATGGATGGGTGAGGACTTTCCTCCACCCAAATCCATTTATGAGGCATGGTGCATCATGCCACCTCATGGGACACCTCATATGACACCTAAAATCCCCAAACCTTGGCCAAGTTTATAAATAAAAGGCCATTTATCACATTTCTAAGGATCACACATTTGCATACCCAAATTCTAAAAAAATCATCCTTGACTCCATTGCACTCATGTTGTCACTTGCCATCAACCACCATGGATGATTTTTTATGCCATTTGTTTTCCCTTTATATGGTGTAAACTACTTGCATATATAGGTATAGAAGGCTATAAAATTTGTGCAGGAGCTTCCATAGGACCAGTAGAACCCTTCTCATCAAAATAAGTTGTTTGGTTAACACAGAGTCAACTATACAAACATGTATGATCAAATTGGACCATACCCAATGGTACAGTTCCCTCCAAGGACCTATTTTAGCAAGATAGAGACCATCAAACCCTCAAATCAGGTATTTGTAACAATTTTTATTAGTTTTGTAATCATTTCAAAACTTTTGTAATGTATTAGATTAGACCCAATCCCCTTGAGGTGCTCATAGAAATCCTTTGGTGTCATTACTCGTTCACTTAAAGAGGGATTCCACCTTGGAAGACCCATATTGTATCCCATGGAGCATATTGTGTAAAAGAAAATATCTTGTAATATACCTTTTATCATCAATGAAATGACATGCTTTTTTGAACCCATTTTGGTGATCATGGTGGGACCTAAACTCTCATTTTATGTTTCATTAGTATTTTTGTTATTTCACTAACATTTGCTATCTTTTTCTATGTTTTAGGTACCCAAAAATAGTAGAGATCCCTTAAAAACATGATGCACCAAATGAGGTGCAAGGCAAAAGCCTTTTTTTGTCTACAAGTTAAAACCATATGGAGGGATACAGTCAAATTTGATCGCAGTGACCCATATGGTCATTTTTACACAACATAAATCAGTATTCCAAAGTCTGTCAAACATTCCAAACAACATTCTAGTGGCTTAGGACCACAGGTAAGCACTTGTGGCACTATGTTTCAATCAAATATTCTTTTTTGCTTCAAAATCACAATTTTCTTTGCAAATTTCACTTTAAAGGCACCAAATTTATTTGGTCATTTCCAAAATTTATTTTCTTTTTTTACAAAAGGTCCCAAATAGCTTTGGTCACTTTAAAAAAGCTATAAAATTACCTTTTTGCTTTTCAAAATGTACCAAATTACTTTGGTCACTTGTCAAAAGCATTCAATTTCCTTTTTGTTTAGTCTCAAAAGGCTCTTTTATTTCATAAGCAATAGCATAACTTTATTTGTAAGGATGATTCCCCTTCAAGTTATTTGCTTGTAGAATTTGCATTTGTCTTTTTGATATTATAAGATAAAGTATTTTCATAAGGTGTGAAGAAAGCCTTCTATTTCTTCATCTTTGTGAGTTGAGACAAATTTTTATCTGTCTCATGCAAAAATATCTAACAAGACAACTGGTCATAACCTTAATAGGTATATCTTGACAAGTATAGATAGATCTACAATTAAGAAAATATTAGCATAGATATCATCCAAGTCAATAAAACTATTATTTTCATATTATTATCATAGATATTTGCTTACAAAACCATAACTTTCATTGCTTGCTTAGCGTACACTTAGTTTCTTAAAAAAGACACTTTTTTTTTTGGTAGATTGATAAGTGGGTTTTGAAAGGGCCTCAAAACCTTATTATAAAATAATCATAATTACAACCAATTCAAAGGAAAAACAAGCAAACTTGGGCATACCCAGAGGGGTGCTCCTATCTTTAAAAAATAGATAGAACTACGAGAAGTTCCTAGAAAAAAAAATGACCCATTAGAGATCGAACACAACAAAGGGGAAGACAAAATATCAACCTTCGGTGATATCCACTTGGGCTTAATTGGTATCATGTTCATTCTTGAAGAGTTTCTTAAGTTGGTTGTGGAGTTCATTCATGACTTTGACAACTTGATGGTATAGCGTCCAAGCTGCCTTAGCTATGTTAGCGACTATAGAGAGATTTAATATGAATTTTGTGATGAGACTAAGGATGGAACTCTGGATCACTTTGGTAGAGCTTGAATCAGACATACTTCCATCATCAGGATTTTGATTAGGGAACACCCTCAAGGGGTCCCCTCCATATTTGTCTTCTTGGAACGACTGGAGCCTCAAACCTTTGTAGAGCTTTCATAACGCTTATTCTTACGCATAGAGTCTCTAAGAGATAAATGACTGAATTCATACCCAAAGTAGGGTGAATATTGCTTCGTTTAACTAGGGGTATTCATATTTGATTCAGGGGAGATATACTTGGGATCACCTTCATAATTGGACACCTAATTGAAAAGGGCAACATTGCTAGAGCTAGCCTTGGGTGGATTAGAGGGAATTATGTTGTAGGCTATAACAAATTTTTTGGTATATTCTTCAAGGGTATGTTTATACAGAATGAGGTGTAGGCCTTGGTGGGTCAGGTGGGATGAATTCCTTTTTCTCACACTGTCAATAGAGATTTCAATGGATCTATACAAGTAGTCGGGAATGTTGATAAACTTGATATCCCTAATATGGTTTAAGAAGGCTAGGTGGAAACTATGTAAAGGGATATTAATATTATCAATAATTAGGTATTGCATGATAAGGATCATCACACGATCCCAGGGAGAAGGAAGGGAGGTTCTCACAATGCCACCATTTTCCCAAACAAGGATTTTAACTTTGTCAATGAAGTTATCTATTTCCACTGCTATATAGTGCCTATCCTACCTAATGGATTACCCATCATTCAGAAGACCAAAAAATTCAATGAGCATGCAAACATTGATTTGGAACTCTAGATACTAGATGGAAACTTTTCCCTAGTCCCAAGTCTTGACTATGTCATCGGATACTTATTCGTCATTGTCGCTAAACTTTTTTAAAAAAGGGATGAAACCATGGGACCCAAGGATATATTCGTTTATAGGATCAATTTGGAGGGACTCAATCTCAAGAAGGACCATGGATAAATTTTAGGATATGGACCAAGGAAAAAGGCAACACCAAACAATGAATCATGTTGTTCCAGACTATGTATTTATAGGCTTGAGCATCAAGTATGTTGAAGGTTCTAGACCAAGATAAATTTAGGACATATTGTTGGTATCAATTAGTGAAAGGGATTGGTTTGTGTGCCCTAGTGTGAAAGATACTTCTTACATGGGAAAGGTACCAACATGGAAGCTTTGCACTGGGTAAAATGGTATCTTGGAAATGATTGCAATCAAGGATGCTAGTCAAAACACTTTGACCATAAAAGGTGTAGAGATTCCACATTGGACCAGGGGTGAGTCATCCAAACTATATGACCATGAGGAAGGTTTCAAAGAGATTATTTACAATCATGGATGGTAGCATCGATGAGGGGTTGGGGAGAGACATTGTGCTAAATAGTGAGGGACTCCTTATTGGGTCCCAAATTAGCCAAAGTGTAATCTCTTGATTAGCTTCCCTGAAGACATGTTGAATGATGGTCTCAAGGTGTTGGTGAAGGAGTCTCTTGGACTCTGATATGATGTTTCTAACTCTCCATTATGGGGCTTTATCCCTTAAAATATGTAATTTAATTTTCAAAATCAAAACAACTTTCATTGCTTTAATAACATAGTTTCTTTTTTGCATTGTAATTTCTAAAGTAAAAATATCCCATACACTCGCATGTTTTACTAGCACATTGGCAATGTTGGATTTAATCACCAAACATAAATTGAGATCGATTATGTTGGCATTCATATCCAACTTTTGACTTACCCCCTAGCCACCTTAGTAGCCTTTTGAGTAGTTTTCTAGACTTATCAGCAAAAAAGTCACTACCCTTGGGATTATCTCAGGGTAGTTTAGGGTAGACACCCCCACTCATAAGACTACATAATTTATGAATATGCAGTTGTCATTACTGACCAAGCCTGCTCGAGGGTGAAGCAAAATCTGACTAGGCTATCGTAGTTCTTAGACAACATCACCTTTTGCATGAGAGATTTATTCTTCCCTTTTTTGTTACCCCAAGCCATCTCCATGTTAGGAAGCCATTTAATTTTTTGTGCATAGTCTCTCCTTATGTACAAGTATATTGAGGAATGTGTATTGACATGCCCTAGTATATTATATCCATCTACCCAATTCTTTTTTAGAGGTCTTCAAAAATAGAAAACACATAAAAAATATAAGAAAAGAAAATAAAAATTAAAAATCACTCAACAAATAACTATCTAATCAGATTCAAACACATTAGCACACAAGCACGTTAAAAATTTCCCACCTATAAACTTATTTATTATTCGCTAAACCACTTGTTTGATTAGTTAGTTTTGCTAAAAACTACCATAAAAAAAAAACAGAAAAATAGACCTAAAAACAATCCCAAAATCCTCATTTTCTATTTTTCCCATCATTCTATCTTTGTGTTAGCTTTTGATGAATGAGCCATGAGAGATAACAATCACAAGATGCAGAATAACATGCAAGAAAGTAAATCTGCTAGATGACTGAAGTATGCTGAAATATAAAACATATAAAATATTACAATGTAGCTATGGAGGAAGTGAGCACTCCATTAACAAAGCTACAGATCTACATCATATCCATCACCAATAAATGGTGTGGAACACAGAACAACACAATCCACTAACCTACGCTATCTGATGATGTCCCCCGACTGTCCTATCCTATCTATCTAAGAGGCCATCCTTATATATGCAAAATAGGATGCTTGCCCAACACTCTATCTAGCTGTGCATAGGACACCTTGCACATGTACAACTTGCACATTGACACTTGTCCATTTATTACATTGCATGAAGTCACTAGATAACTTGCACAGGAAGTAATCTAGGTATGTATCTTGGAGGATACATTTACATAACCCAAATGATGGAATAGACATTATTTCCAACACCCCCTGTATTACATTATTTGGGTATTGAAGGCTTTAGTCTTCAATATGGATTTTCTTCATCTTCTTCTGCTTGGTCTTCGTAGTCTTCTTCTTCTGCATTCTTTGTAACCTGTTCAAGCAAATAGTTAGTGTTTCGATAGTATGTTCCATTTGTTGATAGAGCTTTCATTTCAAAATCCTCTATGGGTTCTTCTAGTTCTTCAAATTCTTCTATCCTCTAAACCAGGTGACCTTTCTGATTTTTCTTCTGATATTCAAGTTGAGGATAATTGCTAGGTCACTAAAATTGCTATTGATGAGGGTTCCTTTGGTATTATCATAGCTCAAATTGATTCCCATGATTTATCTGATTTCTTTGGTTCTAATTTTTGGGATTATATCTGCAATAGTTGGTACTATGTCCTTTCTTTCTATAGATCTGACAATACCATGTTTTCTATCCTCGTGTTGTAGAAGCAATATTTCCCTATGGATTATCTTTTGAGGCCAATGCAGTGTTAGTCATTTCATCTTTCAAAGTATTTTCTACTTCATATTCTTGAAGTATATTGACTAAATCATCAAAAGATGTATCTTTACTTAGGACCTGCAAAGATGTTACCAAATGCTTATAGTTGTCTAGAAGTGCTCTCATGGTTACTTGAGTAAGAAGTTCATCTTTAACTATTTCACCTAAGGTTAACAATTTCCCTTTAATATCTGCTACCTTCCTTAGGAACAGTTCTATACTCTCTCCACTATTCATTTTCAATGAGTGAAGTTGAGTTTGTAAATGAAGAATAGTTACCTTATTATTTCCTTCAAATATTTTTTCTAGGCTTATCCATGCATCTGAAGATGTTTTGGCTGAACTGATATATGGTTGAATCTCATCAGTGATAGCAAAAGTTATTATCATTAAGGCCTTTGAATCATTGTCTTCAAACTTTAGGATTTTTGTTTCTCCTATGGTAGGTTTCTGAGTTTTACCTTTGACAACATCCCAAAGTTTTTCATATACTAAAATTGCTTTCACTTTATTTTTCCAAGAAAAATAATTAGGACCCTTGAGAAGTTGAGATTCTGCTAGGAAGAATTTGTTAGATGCCATTTCAAAACTTCCTAATATCAAGCCTTATGACTCCCTAATGTTTTGAAGTATGATATAGTGCTTTTGTAAAAATATAGTTCAAATTTGGTTGATTTTGTACAAGTTTTGCAAGAATCAAAAATCAACTTTTAACACCTTATTACTCCTAATTGAACTAAGCACTATTTCAGTTTTGAAGAGGTTTTGATGTTGGAATTCTTTTGTCCCCTTTTTAGAAATTTGAGACAAGTAAAAATAAATTTATCCAACCTTAATAAAATCCCTTAATAACCTCTTTTATATCCCTTGGATTATTTCTAATTTCCAAATAAAATAAATTTGATGGAGTAACCCTTATGACTCCCAAGTTTGGAAAATTAGAGAAATGATAATAATATTTGCAATATAGTTTAATCCAAGTTGAATTCCTTATTCCTCCTAAGTAAGATTGCAAATATTAAAATAATAAGATAAGTCACCCCTTTAGCTTTCAAAACCTAAGTTTTAACCTTAGTTTATAATCCTTATAACTCCAACTTATGAAAGCAATAATAAATGGGATTTAGACCTTACCTTATGGATGCAATATCTCCTCAATATTCGATGCTTTCTACGGTTGAGTATAACAGCGTATAAGAGGTACCTTGAGCGCTCGGTTTAATGGAGATTCGATGGAATGGCTTGACGTGAATGTTGTACGTATGGCGCTGAATGTTGACCTTCCAAAATGGGGAGCTTTTAATGCTCCTTCCCCTTGTCTTCCATGCTGCACTTCAAACATTTATGTTGCTTCTCTCATGCCTTGACTGTGCTACGTTCCTCCTTCGAACATCTTTGACTGTGCTTCACTCTTGCATGTTGATCTTGGACTTAAGATACCTTTTAAGCACTATTGATCATAGGCATTGTGACAAGTGTCACGTCCATTACAAGTGAGCGCTCCCTTCTTTACGTAACGCTCCAAAACCTTTGTTCAATGCTTCTTGGATAAATTAGATAATGTATGGGCACTTTGTGTGAAGCTGGTGGAGAATACCAAGTGGCACGTCTTTGCTTGTAACTCCTTCGTAGAAGTCTCTAGAACATTGAGAGGAATGATGACTAGAATGCCAAGTGTCATTTTTGCATGGAGACCATTCTTGTAATGCCTTCGAAGATGGAGATTATAACTCCATAACCCCTTTGCTTTGCAATATTGCTTGGGCAGCAAGCAAGCTTTCTTCTCTATAGGTGGATGGGCGATGCGCTATGGAGCTTGGATGGCAGTTCGATGCTTCCTTTGGTGAGTGGTCTTCTCCAAGATAGAGACCATGAATGTAACACCTTTCCCTCTTTCTTTTATGCCTCCAAACGTATTGATTTCCTTGTTGATATTTTGACATATTTTTTGAGATTGATATGCACTCGCTTGTCTATGTAAATGTGGCTCATGGATGATCTAAAATGAGCTTTGATTTTGTAGGTACGTACATCCAAGATGAGCCCTTGAATGGCTCCTTCTAGCTTGGGAGGAAGAGTGCTGACGTCCGACCTTTGTTGGTTGTTCTTTTCCCTATAGGAAAATGTGCCCTAATGTGGCACTTCCAAATCTGCTCTTATGCTGTCAAAAACTAGATTAGAGTAGTGCAAGATAATGTATTATATTTTGTAAAATAAGGCTTTTTAATATACCTTCTTTTGCACTCTATTTCCAGATTTTAAATTCTGGTTTTGTGGTAGATTTCTTGCAATACAAGGGTTTGAGGTTGTCTTTAAAAATAGACACACCTTTCCCTTTTTACTTGGACACTTTTGATAACAAGTCCAAGCTTCAATAATAGTAGATAGAAGCTTTTTTAATTGATGCAAATTTTCTACATTCTTTTTCCTTGCATTCAACTTGTAATGCTTTTGATTTTGAGACTCACCAAGTCTCACTTTCATAAGCTTCTATTTCTATTTTTGGTTAGTTAAATTCTTCTCCAATATACTAGAGGATTCTAACCCTTTTGGTGGCTTCTATTGGCCACTTCAAGTTGCAGATTTTTGTGCTTCAATAGTGTCTTTAGACACTTGATACAAATCAGACTTTGTGCCTTTCAGGAAACACAAAACTAATTTTATTTTTGAGAGTGGTATAATAGTACAAGTTCTTTACTTTTAATGCACTAATATTACACCTTATCACTCCAATCAACTCTCAAAGTCATGCACTAATAATCTACTGCAACTAATCAAGAATAACCTAAAATGAATCTTTAGGAGTTATTCTGCAATTTCACTACAATCAATGTTGTAGGACTTAGTCTTCTTTTTTCAAAAATAGATAATAGGTAGTTGATAGAAACTAATCTAAAATCTAATCAACTCCTAATAAATGTGCAATTGAATCCTTAAAAAGAATCTATTTTCCTTTGCACTTTAGAAGACTGTAATCTAATTTCCTTTTTGCAACTTTAATCCAATATTCAGGTGCTCTAATAAATCTGATAAATAGTTCAATTTAATGAATATTTTTGCACCATAAGTTGCATACCTTTTTCTGTAGCTCTTCTCCCACCTTTGTAGAGGATGTAGACCTTGGTGTCTAAAAACACCAAGTTGTTGCTTCAAGTAGGATGTCCTGCACAACTCCTTCACCAAATGATGGTCTCGAACTTTCTTTTACGAGCCTAGGATTTGGTGGCTTGTTCTCCTCTTGTGTTCTCCTCCTTCTACTATAGATTTGGAGAAGTCTATGTCTCTAGGGTGGTGCCTTCTTGCTGTGAGAGGTAATCTTCAAATCTCCAATATTTGGTGAGCTTCTTCTATCTTCAAGTCTTCTTGTCAAATTCTAACTTCAAGCAAGATCTTCTTCTAGGGTTTGGCACTCCTTGCCAAATTTGGCACTCCTTGCCAAATTCTTCTCTTGGGCTTGTTGTCGGATGGTGATAATTGTCCCAAGTCCTTCACTATCAAGGACTTCACCTAGATAGTGGATTTCTCCAATGAGTTCTCAAAGAACTCTCTTGATCTTCAACAAGGCTCTCCTAGCCTTTCCTGGATGCTCGATGAGACCTTCACAAGGTCTTTGATCTGGCAGCTTCTGATGGTCCTCCTTGAGACCTTTTCTTCAACCTTCTACTTTTGGAAGTGTTGGTGGTGAGATCTTCTCCTAGATATTCTGATTCTATTACTTCTGGCTTTGAGCAGGACTCTCCTAGTCCTTCTTCTTCCAAGACTAGAAGTTCTTCAATGAGATCTTCTCCTGATCTCTTCTCTTTTGCTTCAGGATTAAGCTGATTCTGAAGAAGATACTCTTCCTAAATTTCTTGTAGGAAGTCTCCCAACTCACTGAATCTTTTATTCCTACAACAAAGATATTAGTACTAAAATATTTAGTCTACTTCTGAATCAGATATTCTTCTCAATTCTTCTTCAAGATCAAGGCTTTTATGGCCTATTTCAATGTCAAGGCTCCTATGGGCTTTTTAGTACCAAGGCTTCTATGGCCTTTTTAGTATCAAGGCTTCTATGGCTTTTTAGTATCAAGGCTTCTATGGCCTTTTCAGTATCAATATTTATATGGCTTCTTCTTCAAGGCTTCTATGGCCTTTCTATATCAAGGCTCTTATGGCATATTCTTCAACTATGGAATTTTACAATCCAGCAATGGAGATCTTCAGTCTCCTATCTTCACCATGATCCTTCACTAGAAGTCTTCTTCCATAGTATTCTTCTCTTGCATGATGAACTAACCTCTACACTATGAGGGCACATCGATCATCGGGAAACAAAGTTGGAGTCTCCTAGATTTCTATCATAGGAGGAGTCCCAATCCTCTAAGGATTAATTTCCTACAACAAAAGAAACTTTAGGCACCAGTTAGCAAATTCTAGATGACCTGGATGATCTTCACTAGATGATTTGTCAATCTAGTGGATTGAAATGTTGAGTCCTAGTCTTCATGAGTTTTCATAACAACTCTATGGAAAAGACTCTAGATGAAAATGATCTCAGTATTTTTTGAAACTGAGATTCCTTTCAGTCCTATCTTTGTGACTCTCCCAAAATCTACCACCTAGATACTCCTGAGATCTTTTGCCAGTGGTTGGTCCAATGGTGCGTCAGTTTGACAAAACTCTCAAGCTAACCAACAATGGTGGTTTCCCTATTGACCTGCATAGACTAGATCTACCATGGCTCTGATACCACTATTAGCTTTTGATGAATGAGCCATGAGAGATAACAATCACAAGATGCAGAATAACATGCAAGAAAGTAAATCTGCTAGATGACTGAAGTATGCTAAAATATAAAACATATAAAATATTACAATGTAGCTATGGAGGAAGTGAGCACTCCATTAACAAAGCTACAGATCTACATCATATCCATCACCAGTAAATGGTGTGGAACATAGAACAACACAATCCACTAACCTACGCTATCTGATGATGTCCCCTGACTATCCTATCTATCTATCTAAGAGGCCATCCTTATATATGCAAAATAGGATGCTTGCCCAACACTCTATCTAGTTGTGCATAGGACACCTTGCACATGTACAACTTGCACATTGACACTTGTCCATTTATTACATTGCATGAAGTCACTAGATAACTTGCACATGAAGTAATCTAGGTATGTATCTTGGAGGATACATTTACATAACCCAAATGATGTAACCTATTTTTACATAATTGTACAAATAGGTACGATAAAAAACAACTATATGGATAGGTACAATTAAATTCAAAACTATAAAAATAGGTATAATTTCATCCAAAAATGTATAGATAGGACAATTATTGTTAGATCAAGTTGTAGTCTCCTTTTTGCATCCATATTCCTGTCCTTCACCCTTCATCATGGCTATTTGAAGCTACACTCACAATCAAGAGTTCCTAGTTATGGACACTTCTAGGGTAACCCCTTCTTCAATCAACTCATCAGGGAACTCGAAGGAAACCACCTCCACCCATCATCAGAGTTAGTGTTCCCCTTCTCATCACCCATACCCATGTGTCATGTCATAGCATGGGCCATTGTCCTATGATCATAATATAATGTATTAGGTCACTCGATTTGTTTCATATGAGAGCCCTAGTAAGGGGATCACTTCATCCTCCTCATGCCAATCATCACCCTATCATCCACCTATTCTTAAAGTGCCTTATATCCCACCTCTTCTTCAACCAACCTATTCCCCATCCCAAATGGCCTAACCAAATTTCTTTCCACAACCTCCCCATCCCTCTTTCCACCTTCGCTTTACCCATTTTCATATCCCCATCCCTATCAACCCACACCTTCCCCTACTATCATCTATATAAAACCTATCCTAACAACCCCATCATCTACTTCAACATACATGCAAAACCTCCTAGATCACGTTAAAATCCTTGAACTATGGTTGATAGATTATGGGTGTCAAAAGCCCACCCATGATCCAATCATAATGAGTACTATTGTAACCCCACCCCACCAGATTCTTCTACCTCAATGGTGGGGTTATCCATAACTTGTACAAGTAGTCACCCCACTACCACCTATCCAACTTCTCCCAAAATCTCAATGTCCTCATTGTTTTCATTACACCTTGACTCCCCTTTCTGAACTATTAACCAATCTCTTCCAAAATTTGCACAATGCAGGATACATTAGTCTACTTGAGGTTAGACCAGGTGATCTAAATCATCCAAAACCCAAATGGTACAATGAGCATCTATTTTATTTCTACCATCATCAACAAGGGCATTACATTAATGACCATCGCTTCTTCAAGCACTTGGTCCACAATCTGATGGATGAAGAGGATATACAATTTGAAAATCCCATCTTCTCTTCCAATCCAAACCTTGGTGTATTTAAAAATCCATTACCCCAGCCTTGAATGTAATAACCATAAGCATCCAAATTTCAATATGAGCCTCAACAAATCAATAAAATAAATAGCATCCCTTCACAATAATTTTTTATTGGTATGATCACCATTTCTACCAAAAATCAACAACATTTAGGAAAATATTTCCCAAAAACATAACCCCTTTTTGCTTCACCCCTGACATCATATTTTTTCTCATCAACTTTGCTCTAGCTACTCTTTTCCTCACCTATTCAACTACCTCCTACTCTCTTTATTTACTATATTTCATGTCATTTTTGTACAATCATGCATGAGAATCTATGTACCTATAGTTGGTCCTTTTCCTCTTCTTTATCTTTCTCCCCTTCCTTCTTTTCTTCCTCTCCTTTTTTGTCATCATCATTTCTGCATATTTTTCAAATTGATTTCATGACTATGGGAGTTCACCCTCTTTCAAAACACCTTCTTGTCTATGGGAGCCTCCCAATAAATTTTAAGACTTAGGGAGTTCACCTCCTTTCAAACAATATTTCACCTCCTTATAAATATTTTTTTATAATTGGGGGAGTCCACCCTATTTTAACCCACCTTTTATCTAGAGGAGTTGAGACTCCTTCCAACCAATTTTGCATCTAGAGGAGTTGACCCTCCCTTTACATTAAATTTTCTCACTTCTCATCTATTCATGTTGATGTCACCATACATCTCAATCAATATCAATTTCTAGGTTAAATATTAATTTCTAGGTTACAAGGTTGCATCATGTACCTTATCATAAAAAATCAACTACCAGGTCACAAGGTTACATATTGTACCTCACCATAAAATATTAATTGCTAGGTTACAAGGTTGCATCCTATACCTTACCATAAAATATTAATTTCTAGGTTACAAGGTTGTGTCTTGTACCTTACCATCAAATATCAATTATCAGGTTACAAGGTTGCATCATGTATCTTTCCATAATATATCAATTGCTAGGTTACAAGGTTGCATATCGTACCTTACCTCCAAAGGCACCAAATCCCTTTGGTTTGATTTCAAATGTAATCACTCCAAAGACTCAAAATCCCTTTGGTTTAATTCCAAAAGTAATTGCTCCAAAGGCCCCAAATACCTTTGGTATCATTTCAAAAGTAGTCACTCTAAAGGCCCCAAATCCCTTTGGTTTTATTTTAAAAAGAATCACTCTAAAGGCCCCAAATCCCTTTGGTTTCATTCCAAAAGTAATCACTCAAAAGGCACCAAATCCCTTTGGTTTCACTTTAAAAGGTACAAAGTTGCACCCTTTACCTCACCACCATAAAAAAAAACAAGAAAATGCATTCAAATATAATGCTTAAATTATTATTTCATTCTTTCATTATTTATTCAACCACTTAAAAAAAGTGCATCAAGGCCTCTCAATTCAATTAACTCCTCCATCATCTCTATTTCTATTTTCTTCTTCTTCAACCCTTCTTCAATTATCCCCTTCTTTCCCCTCATTCTCTGCTAAGGCTTATTGTCAATGTTGTATGGTCACACATGATCGATTACATACCTTTGACTGGTCAAATTTCTTCTCTCCCTTTCTTTTTCTCATTCTTTATTCCTTCCTTAAATTTCTCTTCTCCATTATTGTTTTCCTTTCCATTTTATTTTTTTTCTAGGTCCTAATTCAATGTTGAATGGTCATGCACGAGTGACTACATACCTTTTACTAGAGGCTTCTATTATTTCCTATTTATTTTCCCCTTTTTGCTCCCCTTTATCCAATCTCTTCTTTCCACCATGCTTCCTCCAATCCACATTATTTTCTCCCTCATCATTATTTTGCATTTCATTCATAAATAATATTTAGATCATATCGTGATAATTTTATCACCTTTTTGGATGCATAGATATGCACTGATCGATCATAATTGGCATAATTAATCAATGACATGTTTTATCACACAATGTTGTTATCATTAATATGCATTACATGTTCATATCATTGTCATGTGTCTAAGTGTCAAGTTTTATTCTTTGTCACACCATCTTGTCAAGCATGTTGCACATACATCTTTGTCTTTTGCAAAAAGTCCATAATCATATATTACATTCACACAACCTATCATGACATCTCGTTCAATACTATTCCTAGGTTGTTTGATAATAGAAGTCTTTTATGTTATTCAACCATTTCTAGTTGATCCAATAAACCTTTTTCAAACATCATCAAGCTCTAATGAAATTTTAGGCTTCCCTTAGCTGAATTACTTAGACCAATCACATCTCAAACTTTAAACAAATTGAGTTTAGAGAATACGTCTTGCATAGTCTTGCCACAAAGTATTTTTATTTTCTCCCTCATATTATCATTCACATAATCCAAACCTAAGGATCCAAAAGGAAAAGTTGCAAAAAAAACAAATCAAAATAAAAAAGAAATAAAAGAGCAAAAATAGCACTACTAACAACTTGTCCTTGGTTTCCTAAGGTATTTTAGACAACTCCAATAGGGCTATATATGCTTGGCTAGCAGTGGAGAAATATTGATAGATTGTGAGGCTAATCTCAATCGAGGCTATAGACACATGTCTGGTAGTGGAGTATGCCTTACGAGTGGTGACATGTCTATCACATTAGATACCTTATTTTGTATAGACCATTATGTGCTTGTGGATGAGCTAGCTTATATTAGCTAGGATAACAATTGGTTAGTCCAACCTCACTCAAAATGGATAGATGAATATCATTACACATACACTAGTCCATAAGCTTGATCTCATTTAGGATGGTCAAGATTTTTATAGGATATTAAGTGACTAATATATGAGTTTGATTGTTCAAAATAAGGTGTTTGAATTTTTAGAAATTATTCTAGCATCCAAAAACCCTTGCAAATAGGAACAAACAACATCACGACTCGTTTCACCAGGCAATACAAAAGCCTTCTACTCAGTCCAATATTTAATTATCTTATGTCCATTTTTAATTTTCATTTAGCTTAAGGATCAAATCAATATATGCATAGCCTACCTATGATCATTATTATAGTTGTATTAATAATATAGATTACATGTTTGCTTGTATCACATTTTGTTAATTTATTTGTGTGACTGTTAACTTATCCTTGATTAATTAAACCATTTGTGATTGTGAAATTCAAAAACACACATCCAAAATTTTGATTAAACAAACACATATGAAGTTAAATTCATGCATTTACGTACCAACATATTATCATTCATAACATCAAGCATATCGAATAAATACCACATCTCATATCCAATCTATCTAATCACATGCACCAATGCATCATCACATCAAATCAAATCTCATAAACATACATTAAATTAATAACACAATCAAGGTATATCATATCATAAATTATTATCATGTCTATATCAAAAACACATGAGTACATCATAATTACCCATAAGATACATTGTATACACAACTATATGTCACAATATACATCCTCATGATCATATCTCCACTATAATGATCTACAAAAATGGTAGCTCATCTGCCACACCAAAAAAAAAATTCTCACTGCTGATCACTAGGAGTCTCTCCACTACCCTCTTTTCCTCTTATTCTATCACCTCTGCTCCCTTGTGGTCTCTTATCAACCTATGCCAGAGCTAATCCTCCTACCTAATATGGTGTTGGCTCCATGAAACATGGCACTTCTAGAGTCATTTATGTTGTGCTCTTATGGCTACATCAATATTTAGAAGTTTAATACAATGGAACTAACATACCTCACATCATCATCATCTCCTCACATGTTAACCCTCTATCCCTCTCCTATAAATAGAGAGACCTAAATTAATCTTAGGTATGCCATGGTTGAGAAACCTCTTCTTGTAAAGACACCACATAACCCTACATCCTAAGCCACCCAACCTCATCTTAGAGTCTATCCCTATCCATTATCACCCCATCCCTATCTTCAATAAATGAGTCTATCTTCCTCTGCAATATCCCTTGCTTTGAATTCAAGGTATATAGTCCTTTCTAGAGCCTCTATCACTCTTCAAAAGTAGAGTCTATCTCACCTTATAGTTCTATCCTATCCAATTTCTA
The DNA here is from genome assembly GCA_028583015.1 of Wollemia nobilis. Taxonomy (NCBI): domain Eukaryota; kingdom Viridiplantae; phylum Streptophyta; class Pinopsida; order Araucariales; family Araucariaceae; genus Wollemia; species Wollemia nobilis. The sequence goes on from JAQPPZ010001925.1 coordinate 12,170,740, forward strand.
GGTAGCCTCCTGATCCACCATCCATGCCTCCACCTACTAAAAAATATCTCTTAGCATCTCGACCTCTTGTACTATGCCATCACATCCCCCACCATATGCTATCATAAAAATTAGGTCCCACTAAATCTGGTGTTTGCCCCTCCTCCACTGTCACCCATGATGGGCCTGCTCCCCTTATATATTATGATGTACTCATAACCTAAGTGACTCCTTCTCCTCCTCCTCATCTACCCCACTAGCTTCTACCTCTACCCTTCTAGTTGCCCCCTCTACCCTATAATCCATTGCTACACCACCCTCTCCACCCACATCATCCCTTGATATGTGCCCTGGTTGCCATCCTCGTTTTGCCCACCATGCATCAAAATCTATGGTGGTCCCTACATCATCAACATCTAACATCTCTATATCTACATCTCTCTCCACATTTAGAGGGTCCACCCATGATAGGTCCACAATCCCCATGGGAACCTTGATCTTGAAGAATATGTTAGCACATAGCTAGACATAAGAACCATCTCTAGTGCATACCTCCACATCAATACCTATCCATGATAGTACATATCATATAATATCCTACCACTTGACCTATCCACCACTCAAAATTCAAATTTGAAAGCCCTTTGCATCGTTGTCTCCTTCTATCGACTCCTTATAGCTATAATAGTACAACCCTCTATAGGCATTCGATACATATTGTATGTATCCTCTAAAGTAATAGTCATTTCCACTATAGGGAAATAAATGGTTTTTAGGATCCCATTGCTCATATAACACTAATAGGTAGGCATGGTTACAATGCATAGTTTCCATATGTGCCACTCCATAAAACCCTATCATCTCAACTAGTCTTGGTCATATGCACTTCACACCTCCCTAGTATCATTAAGAAGTAGCCTAAATCGGTGCCTTAGTCATAACATATTGACCTACCATAATCCTACTTTATCAAATATCTTCCTCCTTCCACATTCCTTGTTCAAAAAAAATTATACGAATCCATATGACCATATGGACCCGTATAGTTGAGCAACAAAGGGTAGTTTCAAATATCCATTTGCCCAAAAAATGCATGCATATACAAAAATACAAATAAAAAACAAAACACAAGAAAACACACTAACACAAAATGCACATACTCGTATCATAAAATATGCCAATAAAATAACAAACAAAGTAGACATGCATCCAACTTTCCCACATCCATGACACAAAAAATATTTATTCCTAACTTATCTTATTTTTCTATGGTTTCATTTCACTAAAAATTGGGCCCTAGGGTTCATTTTATTCATGTAATGCAAAAATATGCGTAAAATTCTACTAACCGACACTGCAAACCCTCCATCACTAGGTCCAACACCACCCTCTACCATATTGTGCATTTACATCCTCCCTTCAAAAAAATTCTACATCATGTTGTCTCTCTCACCCATCTCTCTCCTCTCAATTCTCTAAATCATGTTGTAAAAGTGAACTTCTTTCCATGTGATTGTACTTTTATAACATTGCATGCATTTTTATCGTACAGATCTACACGATTGTATTGGAATTTATGGATCCATATAGTCAATGCAATTTTTGAAATTTTCATCATATTCTCTCAAAAATCATCATTTTCATTGTCCCAATCCATTATGCAGTCACACCATGAACTTTTATATCAAGCACTTCATTGTTGAGTTTTGTTTCTTCACCCATCACCTCATTGCTTGAGGGGGTAGATATTACCCATTAAATGCTACCTTGCACATGATAAATACCAAAAACTCAATCTTGGAATTGCATTTGTCCAAGAACAATTCCTTAGACTACATCAAACCCTCCTTTTTTGGGGTAAACAAAAGCAAAATTTCTCTTCTTAATAAAATTCCAATCCAATCAAAATTTGGTATACCCCATACCTATGACTATATGGTTAATCATGAATTTCCTTCATCAAGGTGGCAAGGATAATACCACTTGCAATCGGAGCATCATGATAATACCTACCAATGGCTATATGACTCATCAAAATCAATCAAGATCAACAATCTATCAAAGGTAAAGTTCCAAGGATATTCATCCCTTCCACAATTGGGGCATCTTACATTGTTCATGACTTAATACAATATCGCATCTCCTTCCTTAATAATAGTTATGATGCACCAAAAGCCATGATCAATTATTAATCAATCACGGTTCAACCATAACCATCCATCATCAACTCATCCTTCTCATCATCAACCACCAACCCGATGTCACAAGTTTTTGTATTACATCATATTTTCACACAATGTAGTATAAAAAGGGGAAATTGTAAACACATAAAAATATCACATTTATCCTTGTATAGAGCTATAGATTGATTAATTTGCAAAATCCTTCAAATTTTGCCTAAAATACTATTCATATTGTTTAAGTCACTTTGGCACTTAAGACCCTTCCTACGCTTGGCATCTGGTCATAATATAACCACCCCTTCTAACATAGCCTAGGTCCACCTCACCTTCATCTACCTTTTGAGTAGCCTAGCCTCCACCTTACAATAGTCTACCCTTTGACTAGTCTAGCCTCCATATCACTTTGGATTAATCCATAAATCTAGTCTAACTTAACTCTTTCTTCCCTCATCCCATGTGCATTCAATGCATTCTTGCCTCCATAATATTTGGATACTTTTCCATTCAAGATATTGAATGTATTGATGAATCCACTTCCACATGCCATAAATGTGTGAAGACTTTCCTCCACCCATGCATTTATGAGGCATGGTGCACCCATGCCCATTTATTGCATATGGATGGGTGAGGAATTTCCTCCATCCAAAGCCATTTATGAGGTATGGTGCACCATGCCACCTCATGGGACACCTCACAGGACACCTCAATCCCTCCTAACCTAGGCCAAGTCTATAAATAGAAGGCTATTTCTCACATTTCTAAGGATCACACATTTGCATACCCAAACTCTACAAAAATCACCCTAGACTCCATTACACTCACACCCTCACTTGCCATCAACCACCATGGATGCTTTTGTATACCATTTGTTATCCATTGCTATGTAAACTGCTTGTAGGTAGAAGTCTACAAAATTTAAGCAAGAGATTCCACAGGACCAACAGAAACCTCCTCATCAAAAGAAGTTACTATCTAGTTAACATAGATCCAACCGTACAAATAGGTATGGTCAAATTGGACCATACCCAAGGGTACGATTCCCTCCAAGAACCTATTTTAGCAAGATATAGACCATAAAACCCCAAAATGAGGTAACCGTAATAGTTTTTATCAGATTTATGATCATTTTAGCGCTTTTCTAATGTAGTAGATTAGATTTACTTTTCCTTTATCTTTCATGAACAAGGGTCTGATTATGATAGGCCCATAAATGCTACTAACAAATTTTATTGGGTTGTGTAGGTTTATAGGACCTATGAAACTACCAGTGGCACATGTAAAATAAGCCCACTCCCCTTGAGGTGCTCACAAAAGCTTTTGGTATTGTTACTTGTTCACTAAAAGGGGGCTTCCACCTTGGAAGACCCATATTGTAGCCCATGGGACATATTATATGAAAGTAAACATCTTGTAATACCTATTTTATCATTAATCAAATGACATGCTTTTTCTAAACATAAATATGACCAATTAAATTTAAAACATGTTAAATTAGATAAGTCACCCTATTTTTGCACCTCTATTGACTATTGACCAACTTGAAATAAGTCTAAGAAAAATCTAGGTTGAATTTGAAGCTTTCAACACACTTTTCTAGCTTTATTTTTTTTGCAACTTTTTTTTTTTTCTAGCGTAGGTTGACTGCAGGTGCTCCAGATCATATGATAGGCCAATCCACTTTATGCATAGTTTTTACCCAATTTTTGATTAGCTAGTTTATGAGTCAAATACGTGACTCACCTTTTTGACCAGGTGCTAAAAAAGGATGTTGACCACTAACTTTATCACATTCTTCTTTTTTACCACCATTATACACTTTTTATTCCTTGACTATTCTGGCATTTTTCCTGTAATTCTATTATACAATTATGTGCTTATGTAGTGCCTATGTTGTGCTGGAACCCAACTATTACACATAATATACAACTGGCACCATATCACTATTGTAGCATAGAATTTTTGAAAAAGATAGTCTAAAATCATGGTCCATTAGATTATTAGATTTATAGACTTATCCATAAATTTTAATAAAATAATAAATAACTTTATTCTACCTTTCAATAAGTTGAAATCATGCAATTAATCCTAAAACACATAAAAATTAGTCCAAAACAACAAATAAAACATCTTCTTCAATTTACTATATTAACACTTAATATTAACATAAATAATGATCAAGTACTTGGCAAATAACATAGGTTTCAGAGTGTGTGGTCTATCGACAAGGATACTACTTGAATTATTAGTGATGAGACCCAAGTTCAACCCCTATGGAAAATGTGTATAAGTAGTATTGAATAAAAAAATACTATTGCATTTTAATAAAAATAGGTAAAAAGAGTTAAAATATTTTTGAAAAATGAGATATTTTATATTCTCATCACTCCTTCCTACATATCCTAATGCATGTTCTCATACACTCTATTTGATCAAGATTGCGTGCATATCCAATTCTTTGTACAAAAAGCTCCGAAGCCTATTTTTTGGTGAAAGATATACCATGTTTTTCTGTATTTGATCTAACCAACCTTGGAATTTCTACTTTGGCTATGGGTCAGTATCAAAATAATATGGAATAGGGGTAAGTATAGTAGGTTGAAAAAATCATAGGCCTATCCACTCATGTCGCAATGCTATTATTATTTCAATGATTGCTGCTAATCTCCTTTGGGACCACATCAAATTGGTAGGTGAGATAGTTTACTCTTTTTCAAGGTGATGGATAGTTCATACCACTTTTTCCTAGATGCCATTATTACCCTGTTAAAGTCTTCCTTGTAGAAATTCAAGAAATTGGTTATGCTTTCATGAGTATGATTAATGTATGTTTCCCTGATTGTTGCACTTCTCATCAAAGATAAATGTGCACTAATGAGGGCTCTTGGATTTGGTTGATCATGTCATAGTAAGATCCCAAGTCCTATTTCCCTAGCCTTATATTGTCACACCCCATGTTGTCATTTCAGTTGATTGCACATGGTGGAGCTGAGGGATCTCAAGTGGACATCACTAGTGAGGTAAAAACTATACATCATCAGGAAGTGTAAATTTATGCACATATAATTAACATAGCAAATCTTATTTTTCTACTATATTGTAAAAAAATGCCTCAATAAATATCTTTGCAATAGATAAATTATAGGGAAGCTTAGAGCATCTCACTACCTACCATCTATAATACTACTCTCTCAAAAACATGTAAATTTGGGCAGGTGATCTGCACTCCACTACTTGCTTTGTAACATGACACGTCTTTGATTTTTATCTTCAAATATACTAATTCTTCATTTTATTTCTTGTTATATTTCTCTAAGGTATGCAATGTTTTAAGTTGTCCCTTTAGGTAATGGCATCACCTCATCCATTTTAGAATTGTTGTGTTATGGTTGTTCAATGAAACCCTACCCTATGAGTTCATAACAACTAGTTATGGAATAAGAATGTATAGAGGTTAAGTCTATGCTTTTCTCCTTATAGAATGCTCAATATCTACTATATCAATAATGATATTTTTGATCACAATATTTTATTTTGTTTTAGGTTGGTCTAGTTCATTCTACCATCTTGATACTCTATATATTGGGGTCTCTTGCTCTAGAGCTCTTCCTTGTTTATATTATTTTGGAGCTTGATTTGGCATGTTTTACCCTAGTGTCTATGATAATGTTTGTTCTAATGCATCCCCTACTTTTGTGAAGCTCTCTCCAACCTCCATAGGTTTTTTTCCTTCACACCATACAAACACTTATTTTGAAGCCTTTGGTTCTAATTCTTCTGAAATAGTCCTATTTACAATAGGGTTGGATGTAATTGGAACTTGTCTTCTAGCCTCCTAACTATAATAAAATCGAGTAATGAATCCTAATAATATATCTATTGCTTCTACCCTAGGAATGAATTTAGGAGATACATCCTCATTTAACTTATTTTTAATTTCATCTAATTCTTGTAGTAATTGAGATATGTACTTATATTTTTCTTCAATAATCTTCTAGGCTTCCTCCAACCATTTGTGTTGAGTTTTAATAATAACTCTGGTAGCAATAAAATATTCTAGGAACTCAACCTCTACATGTGCTTCATATTCATTCTATTCCTCACTCCCATATCGAGGCAATTATGTAGAATCATTATTAGAAGTGTAATGTGGCTCTGGTAGAAAGTCATGTTTAGTTGAGTGAGTGGGAACTGAATCAAAAACTAATATTTCAAGTGGAGAATCCCTCTGCTATGGCTCCCTTGTTTTCTTAGGGACATCAAAACCCTAATAATCTTCATCCTCTATAATAATAAAATTCCACCTTATTTTTTGAGCTTTAGGAGGTTTTGGTGTTTGACCTAGAGTAGTAGAGTTCTATTTTTACCTTAGACTCTGCCTGAGAGGAGTTTATTTTGGTGGATTTTATTCTTCATAGTATTCACTTGGTGCTTTCTCCTACCTCCATTGGCAATAATTTCAACTAATTTAGTGACATTTTTAGGTGCCTCTTCTTTCTTGTTGGGTTGCTCTGATATTTTATTCTAGACACTAGATTATTCTAGTGCCTCATCAATTTGGATTTTTTGATTAGTGGTAGACCTTTTTTTTCCTCCCTTTATTGGTTGTTCTATGTACCTGGTAAGCTTGGGCTGCTTTCTCCTACTTCATGCTATAATCCTAGAGGATTTCCTAGTATCAAAGTTGACTCTTGAGAACACTCTTCTTCTTGGTCAGTAAACCCCTCTAATGTTCTCATAGAATCCTCTGGTACAAATGTTTCCTTAGTTGAAGAAGTTTTTTATTGAGTAGACTCTTCTTTTGATGCCTCTAAAGTAGAGGTTTCTTCCTAGGAAAAAATATTTACCTGAGCAGATACTTCTATGTCCTCACTTTGAAAGACAACCCTACATTGCATCTTGTATTGTTCTGGAGTGGGGTGCTCTTTTGACAAATTCATTGCAATTATTGGTGTGTTCTATTATTTCATATATTTATAGCTAGCATTTTTCTACTGTTTTTTGATATGTTTTTTAGAGATATAGGTTATTTCGATGAAGAATTTTCCCCTTCAACACGCAATTATCTAGCTTTAGGATGGTGTTTAACCCTACCCATAGGTCTTATTTGGATAACAAGGGTTTTTTAGCATCTAATTTTCTTGTACTTATAGATTCTTTCCCTCGTTCTTTTTTATGAATTTTAAAAACATAATACTCCATCCATGGATATAGGTATTTTTTAAAGGATCGTGCATTTCCTTTGAAGTGATATTTACACAATAATTTAATTAGGCTATGGTGTTTGATAGAACCCTACCCCTCCTAAACACTCCTTGCCATATCATGCAAAGCATGATGTAAATACAAGGGTAGGTTAATTTTACATTCTGGATGTTTAACACCATGCCTTAGATGGATTAATAGTTTAATGTGGTGCCCAGACAAAATGGCAAATTGAACCTCATAGGTTATATATCTAATAGCTCACATAAAAACTTTGTCCCAGGGTGTCTTTTAACTGGTTATTTTAAGGCCCTTATAAAGGTTTTTTTATATAAAATTGGGGCTTAGGGTCACTTTTATTCTTTGAAAGTATTAAATATATTATGGATAGTAGCCTGAAATACTTTTGTTAATTCCCCCCATCACAAGGAATCTCATAAATTTGACTAAATATTTTCATAGTTACCTTAATCAATGTTCTATTGATGCTTGCCTAATAATTCTAAAGAGTTTGCATGAATTGTTTTGCTAATGCTTCTACATGCCCTTGAAAATTTTATAGTAATTGCATCCATCCTACTTGTTGGAATATTGCAACCATATCAATATGTCTCTATAGTTCATCAGTGTTGCTTGGTTCAACCTTTCACTTTGGTCCCCCTATATCATTTGTTCTTCTCTATGTATTCTAGGTTATACTGTGTTAAGAACATTGCAATTCACTTTGCAATCTTTGCTGCTCTTCTTCCATCATAAATTATAAATAGAAAACTCCTTTCTCAGACTTAGTTCATGCAAACACATTATTGGTTACTGTGTAATAATATTTTAAAAAGTGTCATATTCTTTGGAGGGTGGTGAGTTATGGTTGAAAAACACAACAAATATTTTGCATGATCCCAATGCATATGATAAGACAAATGGTGAGTTATGGTTGAGTGCAATGTAATTTTAATTTATACTTTTCAACTAGTGTGGATTATGACATCAGTCATAATTCATAGCTAGTCAATTCCACATGCATAGTTGACATATCATTTTCCTATGCTCTTTTGGCTTCGACGGTTGATTATTGGTTAACAACCCTGATTACACCAAATCATCATGTTTTCCACATACCCTTGCTAATAGTTACTCGGTAATTCCTCCTTATTCACTGCCATGTATACCTTTTAGTCACAAGTCATGTGGTCTTGAGACAATGGGTATTTTTACATTATCCAATGATAATTTTAATGGGGATGGGAGGTACTCTTTGTCAAGCCTAGCATATGATGGATGTTTACCACTTGTCTAGATGCTAGCTATCATATTCATATTTTTTTTAGATCAATAATTATTATACACATCCATCATAGGAGTTGAACCAGGGTCTCATCATTGATAATGCAAGTGGCATCCTTGTCGGTAGACCACATGCATGCAATTTTTTTATAATCACGAGGACACGTGTATTTTGGTACAACTTATGTTAAATATTTCTATATAAAAAATGTTATGTTTAAGAATTTGGAGCAATCATTCCCTTATTTCAGAGCAACTAAGGATTGAATTCATCATAACCAAGGGTGTGCCTGAATATATTTTTTGGATACTATGGCTAGTTTTTATAACCCTCCACATGTATCCCATTTGGAGATAGTGAAGAGACAACATTGGCATATGATAGAGATAAATCTTAAAAAATGACTAGATATATTCATATAATTTGCATCCAATAGGTCATTAGACGGGTAGCAAAACTCCATCATTTGGTAGGAAGCAAGGAGTGCAGAAATTTCTAAGTATGAAGAGCATCAAACAATTTATACCACCATAGTCAATAGATGAGTGTCAAAATACTATCATCTAATACCTAGCAAGTAGAATGTAAAATTGGCTAAGTGAAGAAGTCATAAAGAATTTTGAACTGTTGATTATAGCATATAGGTGCCAAATCTCCATCGCTCGATAGGAAGCAGGAAATGATAAAATTGAAAAATTATGGAGAGCACCAAAAAATTTGTACCAATGACTTCAACATAGAGGTACCAAAATTCCATCGCTTGACATATGTTCAAAGAGCTATAATTAGCTAAGTGTGGAGTGTGCTAGAGATTTTGTACCTCTAGAAGAAATAGATAGGTGTCACAACCCAATTTTTTTGAACTTATCCAAGAGGTTATTTGAACATAAATCCCCTCAAGAAGAGGTTCATAATCAGGCATATTTATCCTCAATCAAGGTAGTAAGTAACCAAGAGATTTACAACATGGTCAGTGTCAACTCTTGAGATAGGAGCGACCAAACTCCTATCTAACCTTACGTACCTTCATACATAACCGATCCCCCTCTTCAATTATATAAGGCATCACAAGTTCATTATTAATCAGGGTCACACCTATCCCTACTACTCACATAATTCTATCTATGTGAGATGCACTAGGTGTCAATCATTCTAAGCTATCATTCCCTTTCTCAAGGGTTAGGTCCTCCCTTTTTTTCCTTCAAAAAGGATCATGCTAATCTCCACATACCACATAAGTCCATTTATGTGGGTGCATTTAACACACTCGACTATCCTTCTCATCCACCGGATGAGCTAGTCGACCCTGTTCATGTGATCATAATTCCTTAAGTTTTAGAGGTCATATTTATTAAAACGTAATCTACCTTTCTTTAGCATTAAAGCCTCAAAGGTAACAACAAGACAATAAGTAAATAAACTTCCTATCTCACTCCTACAAACCCAACACTAAGAATTATTTTAGCCTAGTTGACTAATCATTAACCTACTTTCTTTAATGATTATAACACATCTTTATTACAACCAACCAACAAGAGATAGCTCTTTGGCAATGAATCCACAAATAATCATTTTGAGACCTAACTCTTTTATCATGGTTTCGTTCTGAGTAAAGACCGATGTGGATATTTAGAGCTCAATTCTTCTCTATGGATTTATGGTGATGTCTCAGTTCTTTCTCTAATATTAACTATCCAGCCCACATGCATATTATTTATGGTTTTATTCATTCACCTATTCTTTTATTTACACTCACTCTTCAATAGTAACATAGGTGCTTTATCTAAAAACCAGTTAATAATAATAAAATATTCTCTCAAAAATCATACAAACCATGATGATAACAAAAATATCCATACAAGAAAAATCATTTCCATAACCAATTTAGCATCAATAATTTGATATACAATTTACACATTTATTGGAGCAACTAATGCTTGGTTACAACTATAATATTACAACAGTGAGCTAAGTATTTATCCAAACAACTCTTTATTTTAGAACTATTTTCCAATAGAATGAAAATACATTCAACGTGATTATCTGATAAGCATACATCATCGCTTAGGTTTTCAAAACTTCTAAACTCATTATTGGACGATTGCTACTTCTTTGCTGAACCAAATTGTCATTTGGCACCTAACACTTTTGAGTGCAACTAAAAACCAACCGATATAGGGATACCTTATATAGGGATCAGATACGGTTCCAAAATTCTTATAGAAGTTTCACATAATGATCATTCGAATGGTAGACTCCATTCTAATCTCCATTACACATCAAGTTCAACAAATGATTCATTCTATATCTTAGAACATTCAATAGATTCCTCAGGAGGTTCATTTCTAATACATTTATTATCTATTTTAACCAAAATTCATTCTCATATAAAATATAACAGTCAAACTATTTTAACTAGAGCTTATTTTCATATAAAATATAATAGTCATCTATTTTACCCAAAGCTCATTCTCATATAAAATATAGCAGCCAATATATTCTAACCAGAGTTCATTCTCATATAAAAGAAAGCAGTCAATAAAGTATATATGAAGTCCTCCTTTCATTACAAGGGGAAATTTAAATTTGCTAGGATTCTATATGTAATCTAAAAAACCCACATGCATCAATTATTTCATTCCCTAGGTAACATATATAATAGTGTCTAACCATTTTCTATATTGAATGTCATCACAGTGCAAAAAAAGAAGTTTCAAGTTTCTCACATCACTGTAGAACCATTTGGTAAACAACTACATCTACCCAAACCAGCAATATTTACATGCAAAGACTCCATTTTTTCTCCTCAAAGGGACAAGGAAACACATACAATACCTTAGCTCATTAAGTCCTTTTCTTTTACCACCCCAACAACATGCCAACTCACGCATCTCGACGTTGGTTTGTCAATACTAGTCAGCTGGTATTAACTACCACATAAAAAGATGTAACCAAAACAAATATTTTTTTCCCACTTTCCTTCCATAGCAATCTATAGATTTTAACACTTGTCAAATACAGTCAAACAAGTCTTAAAAATAAGATTGACAAGCCACAAAAGGGTGAAGAATGCAAGTCTCAACCTATCTGTTCAAAAACTTAACCAATCTAAATCCTATATTTTGCTACAAACTATCATACTTAAATTCTATCATAAGTGTTCTTTAGTTTATACACAACTTGCATTCACCCAAACTTGGTTAAATAACAAGACACACTATTTATTAATACCAGTCAACTAGGCTCTCCAACGAGTCTAACGAACCATTTCCCAGAGAAGTACCTATATTTCACCATTGATGTCCTCCTTAGTTTATTTCCAAGTGCTTGTAGGGTTTCTCCTTTCTTCCATTCTTTATGCCCCCTTCCCTTTTGCTTTTCCTACCTCATAAAATATTCATCCAACAATATTTACCTCCACTCCTCAGCTATCCGAAGAACCATTTTTGAGCTAGTCACTAAAGAACGTAATTATTACCATCTTAGCACGCGGTTGGGAAGTTAAAACAAACATTTGTTTTCTAACTAAATAATACCACAACAAAAATTCCTTACTGCAATTCAAACCTTCAAAAATAGCATCTACGAGTTATAATATTTCCCACTCATCAATCTTTGTTAAAAAATATGCATTGCTTCTTTTTTAAAAAAAGAATAATAATGTTATGTTTTAATATTACCTCATTAAGAACTAGTAGTTCTTTTCATATAATTTTTTTTAAATATTCCTATCAGTCAAAGATGATTTTTCTTCTTATTTTATTTATTTTCCAAACAAGAAAAATAAAACCGAATAACCATATTTGATGCAAGAAGACCTTTCTACCAATTAAGTTATCAAGAAGAAAAAGATCATTATGCAGCAAAAAATATTCAAATCATGTCATGCATCTAAAATGAAAAGAGCATTCATGTAAATTGCTCCCATATATACCATAAAATTACCCATCACATCACTTCCCTTAAGGTATCCCATTCTTGGTGGTTTTGTTATTTCTACCACCGCAAAGAAATATGTTCCTATAAAAATACATTTTTTATTAAGAGTATCATATTCTTCTATAAATGTACAGTATGTTTTTTAGGAACTAAACATGAAATAATCCATCATTTCCTCTAAAATACATATACATTTCCATAACATACATGGTTTGCATAATAAAACATGAAATAGCCCAAACCTTTCATCTAAACACACCACAATAAAACATATATTCATTCATACAAAAGTGAATTCATCTAGATAAAAATTATTCCAAGGGAGGGTCATGACATCCTCCCCCCTTAGGCTTAACACAGTCCTTTGTGAACTCAATAAAGTTTACATAAAGTAAGTAATAACAAAAATCATTTCATAGAAATTTCAAATAGAAAAGGAAAATGTTTTTGCATGTCTGCTACTTTTCCCAAGTAGCATTTCCTTTCGAGTAGTGGTCCCACTAGACCTTGCATTGCTCCAAAGGTCCTTTCCTCATCGATTTGGATCGAAACTCAAGGATCCTTACTGGTCGAACCTCTATAGCCTCTAGATTCACCATCTACAAATTAGAAAAGTCCCACACATGCTCAGGGTTAGCAATATACTTTCTAAGCAAAGAAATGTGAAAGGTGTCATGAATCTTGGACAAGTTGGGTGGTAAGGCAAGTTGATATGCCACAGGACTAATCTTCTCTATAATTTCAAAGGGTCCCACAAAGTGGGGGTCCAGTTTTGTGGACTTAATAGCACTCTTCATCGGTCTCACCCTTAAAAACACTTTGTCACCAACAACAAACTCACGTGGTGATCTCTTCAAATCGGCATAACTCTTTTGTCGATCTGCGACTTCCTTCAGCCATTCCTTGATCATCCTTAATTATTTCTCCATCTCTTTGACCATGTCTAGACCAAGCAAATCTTCTTTCCGCCCCCCCAATAAGGAGCCATGCCTAAAGTTGAATGGTAACCATTATTGTAGGTAAACTCTACTAGATGCAAGTAATCCTCCCAATGGGTCTTTTGATCCATACAATACATGCGAAGCATGTCCTCTAACACCTGGTTCACTCTTTCAATCTATCCATTAGTTTTTGGGTGATAAGTAGAACTTATATTCAATCTGGTACCAATGGCATGATGCAAAGCTTACCAAAACTTGGATGTAAATCTTGAGTCCCTATCCAATATAATTACTTTCAAAAAACCATGAAGCCAAAATATCTCTTTGGAAAATCTATTAGCCACAACCATGACATCATATTTAGTGTTTTTAGGTATAAAATGCGCAACCTTGGTCAATCTATCGACCACCACTAGGATTGCATCATGTTGGAACCAGTTTTTAGGTAGCCCTACAATAAAATCCATTGCAATTACCTACCATTTTTGCATAGGTACATCATGCGGATACAACAGTCCCATAGGATGTTTATATTCTACTTTAACTTTCTGGCATTTGAGGCAACGAGCGATAAATTCAGTTGTGTCCCTCTTCATCCCAGGCCAAAAGAAAGTTTTCTTCATATTCTCTCTCATCTTTGCTCCCCCTAGGTGAGCAGAATATGGTGATCTATGCGCTTCATTCAAGACCATCTTTCTTAAATCACCAGTTTTAGGAATAACTACCCTATCCTTGAAGCATAGGAAACCATATTTGAAGCTAAAATCTTTGTTATCATCTAGATTCCTTCTCATATTTTCAAAAATTTGGTTGTAGTATGCATCTTGATTTTGCATATTCTTGACTTGTTCCATCAAGTCTACATGGATGTGAGACAAGACAGCTATGTGTCTCCTCCTACTTAGTGCATCAACAACTTTATTCTCCTTTCCTTTAATATACTCAATGCCAAAATTGTACTCTATGAGAAATTCCATCCACCTTCTCTATCTAGCATTGAGTAGAGGTTGGGTAAATATGTATTGCAGACTCTGATGGTCTATCCTTAGCTCAAAAGGTCTTCCTACCAAATAGTATCACCAACTCTTGAGAGCAAACACCACCACTACTAGCTCTAGATCATGGGTTGCATAATTGACCTCATGTCACTTTAATTTCCTTGACCCAAAAGCTATCACTACTTCTTCCTAAGAGAGCACTCCTCCCAAACCTTCCAAAGATGCATCTGTACACACAAAAAACTCCCCTAAGGATTAGGTACCTTTAATATAGGAGGTATGGTAAGCTTTTGCTTAAGCAATTCAAAAGTTGACTCACATTTATCTGACCACTTGAATTCCTTCCCTTTCCTCTGTAGGTTAGTCATTGGAGAGGTAATCTTGGCGTAGTCTTTTACATAACACCTATAGTATCCAATCAACCCCAAGAAGCTTTAGAACTCTATCACATTTGTGGGTGGTGGCCAATTCAAAATAGCCTCTATTTTCTTAGGATCTACCATGATCCCTTCTACCAAAACAATGTGTCCTAGATATTGCACTTCTGACACATAAAAATCACACTTGGATAAATTTCCATACAACTGATTTTTCCTTAGCAGTTCTAGCACAACCCTAAGGTGTTTATCATGCTCTACCTTATTTCAGGAATATATCAAAATATCATCCAAGAATACCAACACAAATTTGTCCAAATGCTTCCTAAAGATACTATTCATCAAATTCATAAATGCAGTTGGAGCATTTGTTAAACCAAAAGGTAAAACAGTGAACTCGTAATGTCCATAGCGAGTTTTAAAGGTTGTCTTGTGAGTATCCTCCTCCTAGATCCTCAATTGGTGGTATCCAAATTTCAAATCAATCTTTGAAAATATTGTGGCATCCTTTAGCTGATCGAAGAGATCTTCGATCCTAGGTAGGGGATATCTGTTCTTGATAGTTGCCTTGTTTAACATCCTATAATCTATACATAATCTCAAGGAACCATCCTTTTTCTTCACAAATAGAACTGGTGCACCCCAAGGTGACACACTTGGTCTGATTAGTCCTTTCTCCAGTAACCCTTGTAGCTGCACTTTCAGCTCTTGCATTTCTATGGGGTTCATTCTATAAGGAGCTCTATGTATGGGTTCTGCTCTAGGTTGGAGCTCAATTGTGAAGTCAAATTCCTATTTAGGTGGTAATCTAGGTAAATCTTCTAGAAATACATCCCTAAACTCTTGTAGAAGTGGGTATCTTCCAAACACCTCTTCCTTATTTTCATCATCTAACTCATTTAACTTAACAACATATACCATTCCCCCTTTCTTCATGGCTTTCTTGAGTTGCATTGCTGAAATAATTTGGGGTTGGAAAGCCCCTTGTAGGTTGTACACCCTTTGCACCTTCCCACTACCTTCCATGTACTCTATCCATCTATCTTGAAAGTTGACTACAACCCTATGTGCTTGTAGCCAATCCATTCCTAGGATTACATCAAAGGCATGCAATGGTGCAACATATAGACATCCTATGGTCATCCCACTAGGTAAGGCAATTTCTGCCATAGGGTAGCACTGACTCATAGAGTAGGTTTATCCTGAGCCATACTCAACCTTCCACCCTTGTGCCAAGATTCTAGGTCTTTCGGATATGTCTTTAATTAAATTAGTGGAAACAAAACTATCCGTAGCACCACTATCAATCAAAATTTTAACATTCCTACCAAATACCTTACCCCTTATTAGCAATGGAGTGGCTTGCCCTTCTAGATCCTATTTCCCTATTGTTGCATAAATCTTGTGCATTGGTTCCTTGCTTGCAGGTTCCTTGTACATTGGTTCCTTTCCCTTTGAACTCAATCCTACTCTGCGTGGATAGTTGTTAGCGTAATGTGGTCCACCATAATCAAAACATCTGGTTTTGGGTCCTGGATGTGTTTTCTATCTCTTCCCCTCAACTACTTTCTCTACTGTGATGGGAGGACTAGCCTATCCTTGAGATGATCTATTGTTACCATTATTGTGATTGTTGGAGTTGTGGTTCTTTCCTTGAAACCATTTTCTGAACCTCCCTTGCTTCCTATCATTCCTTTGGTCCTACTTAGGGGAGTTCTTACTAGCCTATTCTCCTTCCCACTTTACAAAACCTACACTATTTCTTTTCCTTAGTGCCTCTTTGCCTTGTTCATCTAACCCATCATAATCAAAATAGGGTTTGAGATAGGTTTCAACCTTTCTGGCCAAATCGTAGGCCTTTTGAAGAGTAACAGGTTCATGCATGTCCACCTCCTACCCTATTCTAGGATCCGCTCCTAGTATAAACTTATGGATCTTCATTTTCTCATTGTATGTCGACACATACTTTAGAAGCTTGACAAATCTTTGATAATAGTTTTCCACTATCCTAATTCCCTATCGAAGTTTAGTGAACTCTTCAAAATTTTAGGAATAGAAGTGTTCTGTGAGGAATCTATCCTTAAAAGCCTTTACAAACACTTTCCAACTCAAATCCACTATTGCCGCAAGACCCAGTCCTATACTAAATGTCTCCCACCAGTCTAGGCCAACACCTTGAAGATGTAAAGTGGCATAGGATGTACGAGTTTCGAAGGAGTAATTCTTCATGTTACAATAGGTTTCTATTTCCTTCAGCCAAGATTCGGCTTTGTCACCATCTTCCTCTCCATTAAACTTGGAAGACTTTAAATACTTCATATCCTTACCCAATTTGACCTCTAGATGAACCCTAGCCTATTGTGCTTCTGTAAGGGGTTCATTTGCCTATTCTATTCTAGAGTTTCTAGCCGATGTTTCTCGGTTCAACATGGTATCCAACATCTATCTTTGTGTTTCTACCTATTCACAAAGTTGGGCCACTATTGTTATGAGATCCTCTCTTTCATCACTAGGGTTCTCTAAACCTACATTCGGGGTTCCACCCTCTACATTGGTCTATCATGTCTACCTCATCATTGGGGTAACACTTCCTCTCCTTCTCTTTGGTGGCATTGTCCCTGGCCACACATAGAAGAGTCATTAGGAGTCAATTCATTGTAGTAACTAAATTCCTAGTCATTCTATCTAGTAGAGTTAAAACCCTACTTAGGTATATTTCCTATCACACACCATAACTAGCCTTGTGTAGTGAGCCTATTCCACTATGAACCTAGGCTTTGATACCAAATGTCACAACCCAAAATTTTCCCAACTTATCCGAGAGGTTTTTTAAACATAAATCCCCTCAAGAAGAGGTTTATAATTAGGGATATTGATCCTCAATCAAGGTAGTAAGTAACCAAGATATTTACGCTATGGTTAGTGTCAAATATTGATATAGGAGTGACAAAACTCCTATCAAACCTTACGTACCGTCAAACAAGAATTGATCACCCTCTTCAGTTATAAGAGGTATCCATAAGTTCATTATTAATCAAGGTCACACCTATCCCTACTACTCACATATTTCTACCTATGTGAGATGCACTAGGTGTTAATCATTCTAAGATATTATTCCCTTTCCCAAGGGTTAGCTCATCCCTTTTCTGTCCTTCAAAAAGGATCATGCGAATCTCTGCATACCACATAAATCTATCTATGTGGGTGCGCTTAACACACTCTACTATCCTTCTCATCCATCGGATGAGCTAGTTGATCTTGTTCATGTGGTCATAATTCCTTAAGTTTTAGAGGTAATATTTATTAAAACCTAATCTACATTTATTTAGCATTAAATACTCAAAGGTGACAACAAGACAGTAACTAAATAAACTTCTTATCTCACTCCTACAAACCCAACACCAAGAATTGTTTAAGCCAAGTTGACTAATCATCAATCTACTTGCTTTAATGATTATAACACATCTTTCTTACAACCAACCAGTAAGAGATAGTTCTTTGGCAATGAATCCACAAATAACCATTTGAGACAACTCTTTTCTCACGGTTTCGCTTTGAGTAAAACCCATGTGGATCTTTAGAGCTCAATTCTTCTCTATGGATTTATGGTGATGTCTCAGTTATTTCTCTAATATTAACTTTCTAGCCCACGTGCATATTATTTATGGTTTTATTTATTTACCTATTCTTTTATTTACACTCGCTCTTTATCTAACAACCAGTTAATAATACTAAATTTTTCTCTCAAAAATCATACAAACCACGATGTTAACAACAATATCCATACGAGCAAAAGCATTTCCATAACCAATTTAGCATCAATAATTTGATATACAATTTACATATTTGTTGGAGCAACTAATGCTTGGTTACAACTATAAGATTACAATAGTGAGCTAAGTATTTATCCAAATAACTCTTTCTTTTAGAACTAATTTCCAATAGAATGAAGATACATTCAACGCGATGGTCTAACAAGCATACGTTGTTGCTTAGGTTTTGGAACTTCCAAACTCACTCTTGGACGATCGCTACTTCTTCACTAAACCAGACTGTCATTTGGCACCAAACATTTTAAGTGCAACTAACAACCAACTGAGATAGGGATACCTTGTATAAGGATCAGATACGACTCCAAATTTTTTATTGAATTTTCATTGTATGCATTTCCTTCCACATAATAATCATTCAAATGGTAGACTCCATTATAATATCCATTACACACCAAGTTTAATAAATGATTCATTCTATCTCTTAGAACATTCAACATATTCCTCAAGAGGTTCATTGCTGATACATTCATTATCTATTTTAACCAAAACTCATTCTCATATAAAATATAATAATCAAACTATTTTAACCAGAGCTCATTCTCATATAAAAGATAGCAGTCAATCTATTTTAACCAGAGCTCATTCTCATTTAAAAGATAATAGTCAATCTATTCTAACTAGAGCTCATTATCATATAAAATAAGGTAGTCAATAAAGTATATACGAAGTCATTCTTTTGTTACAGAGGTAAAGATAAATTTTCTAGGCTTTTATATGCAATCTGTGAAATGCACATGCATCAATTATTTTATTTCCTAGTTAACAGATATAACAATACCTTTAACTATTTTTTATATTTAATGTCATCACAATGCAAAAAAATAAGTTTTGGGTTTCTCACATCACTGTAGAACCATCTAGTAACCAATGAAATCTACCCAAACTATCAATATTTGCATGCAAATATTGCATTCGTTCTCCTCAATAGGACAAGGAAAAATATACAAGACCTTAGCTCATTAATTCCTTTTCTTTTACCATTCTTATTCTTTGCAATGGCGTGATAGCTCACACATCTTGACGTTGGGTTGTCAATACTAGGTAGTTGGTATTAACTACTACATAAAAAGACAACCAAAAAAATATTTGTTTCTCACTTTTCTTCCATAGTAATCCATAGGTTTAACACTTGTCAAATACAATCCAAAAATTCTTAAACAGAAGATTGACAAGCCACAAAAGGGTGAAGAATGCAAGTCTCAACCTATCTATTCAAAAACTTAACTGATCTAAATCCTACATTTTGCTACAAACTATCATACGCGAATTCTATTAGAAGGGTTCTTTAGTTTATAGACAACTTGCATTCACTGAGACTTGGTGAAACAACAAAACACATTATTTATTAAAATTAGTCAACTAGGCTCTCCAATGAGTCTAACAAACCATTTCTTAGAGAAGTACCTGTTGGTCATCAAATCCGCACAGGAAAGGACTTTCGGTGGGTTTGCGTGCCCTGGACCTGCGACCAACATTGAAAGGCCGAGGGGAAGAGATGCCCCTCGTGCCGATCTCCGGAGAAAGGCCGGCTCCTATACTAATCTACTTTTGGGGTTTGAGACAAGAGTGCAGGAAAGAAATAAACGGAGTAAGGGTTAGGAAAAGAAATAAAAAAGGGTAAGGGTTAGAGAAAGAAATAAAAAGAGTAAGGGTTAGAAGATGATGATTTGAGGTGGGAGAGAACAGGAAGCACGATTACTCACTAACAACTCGAATAGCAGCAGGAAATACCAAGAATGAAATGAAAGAAACGCAGTGCCGACCTTCCTATGTATCCTCTGGACGGGTTCGCAGGGTTCTCCTCTCTCTCTCGCTGGAATTCAGGGTTCAGAGTAACAACGATTAAGACGAGGGAATAACAGAAACCTCGATCCACCAAGCAGCATAAAAGAAAGCAACAGGAACGTTTTTCCTCTCCTATGTATCCTTCAGGGCGAATTTTAGGGGTTCAGTCCCCGATCGCACATCGGATTCAGGGTTCAGAGTCTCGGTATGCGAACGAGAAAAGACAAAAGAATTAAGCACAGAAGGCAGCATAAAAGAGAGAAATGGAGCACAAAAGATCTTTAGTATTAAACGCAGGACATCAAGTTACAACAACTTTCTAGCAGAAAGTTCCCCCCCTTTTACATTGCAAAGCCTGGGTTTTTATAGAGGACCCGACCCTCTGAGTCATTATTACAAAAATGGCGGAGTACACCCTCGGGCTCTGAGAAATCGGCTCCTCGCGGCTGCTGCGACTGAGTTTTCAAATCGGTTGCCAAAACTGGCAACTGTGACCGGGTCAACCATGGAAACATTCATTTAATGCGCCGCCCGAGTGTCCCTGGCTTCTGGATGCTGTGCTTGAGTGATCGTTACGCCCGTCGGGTTTTACTTCAAGGACTGTTACGTCCCTTTCGTTTGCCAAGAATGGTCAACGGACTTATCGGGCAAGAAAGGGGGTACTTGTAAGGGGCCTTCGATCACCTTGGGAAGCTGCCCGCCTTGGAACGTGGGCCCGAAAGTGCTTCGCTACATATCCGTCTCGCCAAAGCCTTGGGCCGAAGTAGATTCTCCTTGATTTGTTCTTCGCAAAATAATGCTTCGCAGAGACTACTTCGGGGATGTTGAGTGCCGAGCGGATTTCATCTTTGAAATGGGGCTCTTTGTCCTTTGCTGGCAAAACTGCTTCGGTTGGAAAATGTTTCGGCCCGATTCTTTCTCAAAACTACGGTTCGGGGAATATCCTCCCGAAGCACTTCTTTGTTTCTGACACATTGTCATTTTGCTTCGGGCACCACTGCTTCGGGTGAAAACTGGCCGAAGTAGGTGTCGGGAATACTTCGGGCCCGAAGTAGTTTCCTTACCTTGGCTGATTTGGATTATGCTCTCCTCCTTCGACGAAGTCGTTTGGATGCCGCTTCGCAAAACTTTCGCCCAAGCGGTTGCTGAAAATGCTTCGGGTGCGAAGCGTTATCTTTGTATTTTCTTCGACAAAATTACTTCGCAAGGTTTTCGCCCGAAGTGGTGATTTGAAGTGCTTCGGGCCCGAAGCTCTTTTCACATTCTCCTTCTTTTCTTTCGATGAAGCTATTTTCCTTGGCCTGTTTGGTAGCGAAGCTCTTTCTTCTTCATTTTATAATAGGGGCGATGGGGAGAGCCAAAAATTGTTGTACTTAGAATAAAATAAAAATTTTCAACAAAGAAATATTATACAAAAATTCTACTATTCTTCTACCCCTTGTATAATGTGACAAAAGGTGTCAACATTCTTGGCGGCTCGCGGGGTGACGAGCTCGTCTCGGCAAAAGAACCCTTTAGCCCTGATCCATTGGGCTACGGAGTCACTGGTCTTCTCCAGACCCTGCTTCTGCGGTTTGTCCCTCCTCTTGTTCTTGTTCTTCTTCTTCTTTTTCTCCTTCTTCTTCTGGCGTGGCTTCTGGCTGTGGCGATGGTTCGAGGCGATCACGGATGCGCTTCATCGTTCTTCGGACATGAGTCCAGGCACTCTTTTGGAATGGTTCTTGATCTTGCAATGCCTTTACCAAAACGCGAAACCGATCAATTTGCCCGATGTCAGCATGTTTGGCCCTGGTGGACAGATCGTCTAGGCAAGCCTTGATCTTACAGTATCTCAAGATGAAATCTGTCACCTGCCCTTCTGTGATTGGTTCTTCCCAGCCATCGATCTCCGAGACATCGTTCTCGAACTACAGCCAGACTGGTTTGAGGTCATCCTTGCTGAGAAGATTTCCGTCATCGTCCGTGAAACTCGGGAAACCCAAGGAAGAAAGGTCCTAAAAATAATTCATTGAGGCACGCTGCTCATTGTCAAAAATGTCCTGGAGGCTTCTGGCTTTCTGAGCTTTTCGCACCTTGGAGAAAAAGGTGCGAACCGTGGCCTGGGCTGTGGACCAGTCCCTAGCTGTCCGGGTCATTGCAGTGACCTGCAGGTCTTGATATCTAGCATTCTGGACGTCGAACGCTAGCTTGAGTCGGCTCCTGGATTTCTGCGTGACCTCGTCGATGACTGACCCTCCCTCGGCAATAGCCTGCTGTGCTTCGGTGACATACGCCAAAATTGAAAAAGCACTGGCGCACCGAGGCCAAAAATTTCTTAGCAGGTGTGCATGAATCTCCTTAATTTTGGCCCTGTCAAACAGTGTTAGATCCTCTTTTGCATACAACGGAGCTTGCATCTGCGCGATTTCGTCCTCAAGCTTCCTGGCCTTCAGATCACTCTCGGTCAGTTTCTGCGCTTGGCTCTCGGCCGTAGACTGGAGCTGTTGAACCTGCTGCTTTAGGTCAAGCGCCTCCTTCTTCATCAATTTGCATTGCTCCTCGGCCTCTGCTAATTTGGAGCGGACCTTTGCCAAGTTTTCCTCTAGCTTGACATTAGCGGCCTCGGCTTCAAACCTGCGCTGGTTAGCAATGGTTGCATGTGCCCAAAAAGTCTCGATCCGGACATGCATAGAGGCCGATTCATTATCAACATTCAGGTGCTCCAGGTCCTTAGGTGTCTCTTGATAATCGTAGTCTGCTGGAGTCATTTCATCCAGAGGCTTTTGTACCTTGGGGACCTTCTTGATTTTATGCACCTTTTCGACCTCTAAATAAAAAATGGCGCATTTTTCAACTGATGTCGTCGAGCGCCCTCTTCTTTTCCTTGCCTCCTTTAGTATTTGCTCAGTGTTTTGCCGTGCTTGGAATAGCTTCTCGGCAAGGGGGCGGTCCTTAATTAAGGACATCTCTGATTTAGACAAGGCTAGATCTCCAGTCGAGGGAGTAAACAAATATAAAGAATGTGTGGGGGATGCCTCACCAGAAGGCTCGACGACAGATGTGGTGGGAATTTTGGCAATCGGGGCTTCCTCACATGAAACAAGGGATTGGAGGGTGGGACTCGGCGTTGAAGTGGGATCAATGGTCTTACCCCCATCACGATCGTGAGGTGAGGCCGGACCAGCGGTAGGTGACGTGTGATGGAGCGATGGGCTAGGCAGGGGAGACTGGTGAGAACTCTCAGCCGTGGTTACGGCAAAAATGTGTGAGGCTAGGGCAAGGGGTGGAGAATGCATACCTGCGTGCCCTCCTGGCATTGTGGCAGTGGTGACTTCTGGTGCAGCCGCATCTTGTTCTTTCTTGGTTTCGGCACTTGGCAGGGCTGCGACCTCGACACTTGCTTTGGATGGGTCTGATATCAGTCGCCCAGTGGAGGGGCTTACAAGTCCTGTGCGAGGTCGCTTTGGGTGCTTTGGGGGTGCCAGGGTCTGTTCTTGCTTTTTCCTTTTCCTCCTTACCAACGGTTGTTCCGACCCTTCAGTGCCCGAGTCGTGGCCTCCTACAGGCCCCTGAGGTGATCTTGGAGGTGTAGCTTGGGCCCTTTCCTCTTTTTCCTTTCCCGAAGTAGTATCATCTCTTTTTGGGCTTTCGCCCGAGCCTGGGATAGCTGGAGGGATGAGGGTGGCGAAGGACAAAGGCTTCCACTTTCCAACGTTGGCTTCATAAATTTTTGCGAAGTCCTTGTCCATTGCCAAGAATCCATAAGAGTTCGTTTTCTGCCGGTGGACCCTCATTATCCACCATTCTCTCAGTTGAGCCGCGTCCCAATCCTTTACTCCCTCCTTCAAGTCATCTTTCGCTTTCCTCCAGAAGGTGGAGTTGGGGCTCGGGAGTGAATGTCGATCTGGGTCATATGCGACCTCCATTGGGTAGAATTCGTGCCAGGGAGGTAAGGCTTCCATCCTCTCCAGATGCCATTCCAGATCCTTTCCTCGAGGATTATTCCTTTGTTTCACAATTTTTGGATAGGGGCAAACATGGAAGCTCTTGACCCGTATATGGTCCCTCATTACTCCCAAAGGATCATAAAGCCATTGCTGGGGAATTTGGAGAAGGCCGAACTTGGCAAGCTTCTCTTCCAAGAAGACGTTCTGATTCAGGGTGAACACTTCGATAACTCCTATCCTGAGAGGGAAGTCACAAGTGTGAGCCCATTTTCGACCCTTACCATAGATGGCATTAGTCGCATCGCTCTGCCTAGCGACTTCCAACGTGAATTGATACTCAGAGGGGTAAACTGGCAGTAAAAAGGGCTTCCCTATGAAGCCGAAGATGCGAATCACAAGCCCCTGCGTTAGTCAAAAAATATCTCCCCTTTTCTCCCGGACCACTTTGTTTCTCAAGCCAAGGGGAACTCGCGGGGAGGATCCTGTCAACATGTGCATGGCGGGTCCCAAGAATTGTTGATTAAAGGAATAGTAGGACTCCGATCTCAAAAGTAGGGGAGTCCACTGATATACGGGCAAAGGACTTCCATCCTTGCCACTTGCCGCAATGGCAACATGAGGAAAACTATTATGTACATGAAAGAAAAGTAACCAAACAAGAAAGGAGCAGGGCGCGAAGCGCTGGCTGGTCCCAGCATTCTTCATGCTGGTGAGTTGCGCATGCAAGCCCCTGGCCACCCATTCTGCCCAGTCGACAAAGACTAGGTTGGAACCGGGTCTCGAATTATCGGGGGCATTGAACTCCCCTCTGGAAATGCATTCGGCCAGGGACACCTGCCATGGGTATACCGAAGCGTCGGTAGATAGGCCTGCCACCCATGCAATGATGGAGAAGAGGTCGGCATTTTTAAAAGCTTCCAAGGGAAGGGGCATTTGGGGCAGTTTGCCCGAAGGAAGCCCGCTTTTGAGGCTCTGCTGCAAAAAATTGATCATGTAGCCAGCAGACGTGAACCTCTCCGTTTGTTCGCTCAAAATGATGTTGCGAACCATACATCCCTCGGGTGGGCCCTGCTGTGGCGCAAAAGCTGCCTGTACATCTTCTTTCAAAATTGAAAATAACTTTTGGCCAGATGCGTCTAACACCTGTCTGGTGGCGGGCTGGTAATTCTGCGCGATGGCATTGACCAGCTCAGGGCAATGGTGCGTGGGGGGCGCCAGATACCAGTATATCTGGGAGTAATAGGTTGCAGCTTGTATGCTCTCTATCGGGAGCCTGCTTCTCATGAGCTCAATGGTGCTTCTGAGCTCAGCTACGCTCCTGGACAGCTCTGTATCCCTGATTCTTTCCCACCTGTCGACTGGTGGTTCTAGAGGCTGCTCGTCCTCAGGATCCTCCCTTTCTTCCAAGATGCGCTTATCTGGGCGGAGGCCCGAATCAACGGGCTTTGGCTTCGGCCTCTTCTCATGGCCTTTTACCCTTGGCTTCTCGGGGGCCACTACTTCTGGCTCTTTTCCCTTTTCCTTGGAACTTTCCTTGCCCATTGTTGATACTTAGGGCGACGGGATTTGCAGTATGGAGAAAACTTGGCACTGAAGCTTCAGAGTGCGAAGTGGAAAAAAATTTGCAGGTTGGCAGTGGGGTCTGTATGAGTCGTTGAGTGGGTAATCCTCTCGGCTGCTTGGAGTCTGCGTTATATAGCCGCCAAAGACAACTACCCGCATTTATGGCCTATGCCACAATTAATCCTACACTTCTCACCTGAGAGATCATCGGTTCATCGGATTGGCCCCACGGTGGCGTAGTACACAGGGCCATGCGTTATGACGATTACGGCTACTTTGGGAATGCAACCGGTCGCCACCTAGTACCTGAGGGCAAACTTTTCTCTCAATCGAATCCCCTGAGGATGTACCCGATGCCTTTTTCATTTACTTCACCTATTTCGGATGCCTTTTGCGGGTGGCTGTCGGCACGCTCCTCTAGGCACGTAATAAATGCTTCTGCCTTGTGCATCTTTGGGTCAGCGAAGCCGAAATCGGAGCTGACATACTTCGTGGTGAACCCTTTTATGCTTCGGGCCCGAAGCTTGTTTCTCCTTAGGCGAGCATCTTTCATACCTTAGTCGGGACCCTGCTCGGCTAATCGTACTTCGCTGCGAACCACTTTGCATCCACTACTTCACGAACCAAGTTCCCGAAGGAGTTTTTTTTTTTTTTTGGAGTTGCCAAAGTAAAACTCGACTTGAGCTTTTGCAACATTTTATTTATCAGTCGAGCTATTTACACTATTCACAAGCTTGCGGCATAATAGGCCTGCCGCCACCATGAACTCAGCTTCGGGGAATTATCCGGTAAACCTGCAGTGACCCGACCAGATCAGATTGAACTTTAGCTGACCTTCGGAGTTCGGATCATTTCTTCCTGAAGTTGTCCATGCTGCGAACAAGAAGCAACGCAGCCGATTTTCATTTCTGCCAGTGCCCAGATTATTGGCGAAGAAGTTCGCCACTTGAAAGCCTTCTTGGGGCATTGGTCTTAGGGATAGCCGAAACCAATACCAGACCCAATGCCAGAATTCTCTAGATTCTTCGAAATAAAGGTCGGGTACAGGTTCTTCCACCCCACTGATATGGTAACAAGGTTCCTCCGACGAAGAGTAGTCTTCCAGAATCTCTTCGGGCTCATCCTCTGAATCGGATAGGCTTGATGAGCTTTGGCCGAACACTTGCATGCCATCTCTTGAGATACAAAAAGGGTGCAAAAATGTGCCCTCTTTGTTCTCGGGTTCTACCACTCGAGTCTGCTTCTCTCCTCGGTTTACCTCTTGATGGAGATCGTGAGCAGCCATGTTGTTCATTAGGTGGGCCGTGCTTGCGTACTCCCATTGTTGGGCTAGTATGAGGTCTGCCTCCTGAGCTCCAAATGACTGCATCTCGGGCCTCGGCTCAGAGTGAGGAATGCCCCAAGATGAATACTGCGTCGGTCGGACAGGAGCAGTAATTATCGAAAGAAGCGACGGAGTTTCTCTCCACTGCCACTTTCTCGATAGGAGCAGAAGTTGTTTCGCTCGTATTGCCTCTTCAAATATTTGAGGGAACCTTCGTTCCCCTGATTGTAGTAGAATGAGGCTTACGTCCGGATGGAAGGCCCGAACATAGAAGAGATGGGCTTGGGCGGGCGTCGGTTGGATCTCCAATGGGATTCTCTTCCAACTTCTGTAGAATCGGACGTTGAAGTCCGTGATACCCTCCGAAGGTGCTCTCTTGATGGTGGAGAGGTATGCGAAGAGATGGAAGGGGTCTTGAGAGCCATCGAACGTTTCGATCAATGCCCCCGCTAAGTCATCCCATGAGCAGATGCTTTTGGGCCTGAGCAATCTGTACCACCGCAGCGCCCTTCCTTCCAGAGATAGAACAAGAAGTCTGATCATGACATCTTCATGGATAATGTCATGGAGGGTCGCTAAATCGGCAACATCTTCAAGGTGCTCTCGGGCCATTCCCGCGGTGCCGCTGTATTTTGTCAATGACTTCAAGGCACTTTTGGGAATCTCGTGGTAGCTTTGGATATTCAGGGGGCCTGGATCGTTCCAGCTAGGAAAGCTTCTCCCAGCCATCACGACAGTAGCCTGTGGAAATCGTGGTTGTCGCCGCTGAGTCGGAGTCGTTAGGTGAACATTCTTTCTCCGCAAATGAGGTCAAGGCTGCTCACCGAACCTTGATTCCTCCGGGATATCTTCTTTCAGATTTGAAAGGCGCCTACGACCAGGAAATCTGGATCTTCAACTCAATCGAGTCGCCAGGTGATTTTATCAGATGAAGACAGGCCAGAGATTCACCGAACTCGGACCTTCTTAAGACATGGGGGCTCCTGGTTACGAGAACCAGGTTTAGGTACTGGTCTTCATGACTTCAGAGATTCTTGGTTAAAATAGAGTCGCCAGATGCTAAGAGTCTTTCGGTAATGAGGGCATCGATTCTCACTACTACTCAAAAGATGAGACTGACCGGATCTCACCGGGAACTTGTTAGAACTACTGGCTCCGGTGAAGACGGGCTAGAAATTTTCTCAAATATGGGACCTTGGGTCCCACCGGGCATGCCAAAAACTGTTGGTCATCAAATCCGCACAGGAAAGGACTTTCGATGGGTTTGCGTGCCCTGGACCTGCGACCAACATTGAAAGGCCGAGGGGAAGAGATGCCCCTCGTGCCGATCTCCGGAGAAAGGCCGGCTC
Source organism: Wollemia nobilis (assembly GCA_028583015.1). NCBI lineage: Eukaryota > Viridiplantae > Streptophyta > Pinopsida > Araucariales > Araucariaceae > Wollemia > Wollemia nobilis. The sequence goes on from JAQPPZ010001925.1 coordinate 12,199,424, forward strand.
CTATACTAATCTACTTTTGGGGTTTGAGACAAGAGTGCAGGAAAGAAATAAACAGAGTAAGGGTTAGGAAAAGAAATAAAAAAGGGTAAGGGTTAGAGAAAGAAATAAAAAGAGTAAGGGTTAGAAGATGATGATTTGAGGTGGGAGAGAACAGGAAGCACGATTACTCGCTAACAACTCGAATAGCAGTAGGAAATACCAAGAATGAAATGAAAGAAACGCAGTGCCGACCTTCCTATGTATCCTCTGGACGGGTTCGCAGGGTTCTCCTCTCTCTCTCGCTGGAATTCAGGGTTCAGAGTAACAACGATTAAGACGAGGGAATAACAGAAACCTCGATCCACCAGGCAGCATAAAAGAAAGCAACAGGAACGTTTTTCCTCTCCTATGTATCCTTCAGGGCAAATTTTAGGGGTTCGGTCCCCGATCGTACACCGGATTCAAGGTTCAGAGTCTCAGTATGCGAACGAGAAAAGACAAAAGAATTAAGCACAGAAGGCAGCATAAAAGAGAGAAATGGAGCACAAAAGATCTTTAGTATTAAACGCAGGACATCAAGTTACAGCAGCTTTCTAGCAGAAAGTTCCCCCCCTTTTACATTGCAAAGCCTGGGTTTTTATAGAGGACCCGACCCTCTGAGTCATTATTACAAAAACGGTGGAGTACACCCTCGGGCTCTGAGAAATCGGCTCCTCGTGGCTGCTGCGACTGAGTTTTCAAATCGGTTGCCAAAACTGGCAACTGTGACCGGGTCAACCGTGGAAACATTCATTTAATGCGCCGCCCGAGTGTCCCTGGCTTCTGGATGCTGTGCTTGAGTGATCGTTACGCCCGCTGGGTTTTATTCCGAGGACTGTTACGTCCCTTTCGTTTGCCAAGAATGGTCAGCGGACTTATCGGGCAAGAAAGGGGGTACTTGTAAGGGGCCTTCGATCACCTTGGGAAGCTGCCCGCCTTGGAACGTGGGCCCGAAAGTGCTTCGCTACATATCCATCTCGCCAAAGCCTTGGGCCGAAGTAGATTCTCCTTGATTTGTTCTTCGCAAGATAATGCTTCGTAGAGACTACTTCGGGGATGTTGAGTGCCGAGCGGATTTCATCTTTGAAATGGGGCTCTTTGTCCTTTGCTGGCAAAACTGCTTCGGCTGGAAAATGTTTCGGCCCGATTCTTTCTCAAAACTACGGTTTGGGGAATATCCTCCCGAAGCGCTTCTTTGTTTTCGAAACATTGTCATTTTGCCTTGGGCACCACTGCTTTGGGTGAAAACTGGCCGAAGTAGGTGTCAGGAATACTTCGGGCCCGAAGTATTTCCCTTGCCTTGGCTGATTTGGATTATGCTCTCCTCCTTCGACGAAGTCGTTTGGATGCCGCTTCGCAAAACTTCCGCCCGAAGCGGCTGCTGAAAATGCTTCGGGTGCGAAGCGTTATCTTTGTATTTTCCTCGGCAAAATTACTTCGCAAGGTTTTCGCCCGAAGTGGTGATTTGAAGTGCTTCGGGCCCGAAGCTCTTTTCACATTCTCCTTCTTTTCTTTCGGCGAAGCTATTTTCCTTGGCCTGTTTGGTAGCGAAGCTCTTTCTTCTTCATTTTATAATAGGGGCGATGGGGAGAGCCAAAAATTGTTGTACTTAGAATAAAATAAAAATTTTCAACAAAGAAATATTATACAAAAATTCTACTATTCTTCTACCCCTTGTATAATGTGACAAAAGGTGTCAATAGTACCTATTTTTCACTAGCAATGTCCTCCTCAGTTGATTTCCAAGTGCTTCCAGCTTTTATTATTTCTTTCGTTCTCGATGCCCCCTTTATTTTTGTTTTTCCTACCTCATGCAATATTCATCCAACAATCCTTACCTCAACTCCCCAGCTATCTGGAGATCCATTTTTGAGCCAGTCACTATAATCATAATTATCTCGAGTTTAGCATGTGGTTGGAAAGTTAAAATAAACATTTGATTTCTAACTAAACAATACCACAACAAACATTCCTTACTACAATTAAAACCTTCAAAAACAACAACTATGAGTTATAATATTTCCCCCTCATCAATATTTGTTAAATAATATGCATTGCTTCTTTTTAAATAAAATATTAATGATGGTTTGTTTTAATATTGCCTAATTAACAACTAGTAGTTCTTTTCATTTAAACTTTTTTGAATATTTCTATTAGTCAAAGATGATTTTTCTTCTTATTTTATTTCTTTTCCAAACAAGAACAATAAAATTGAATAACCATATTTGATGCAAGAAGACCATCCTACCAATTAAGTTATCAAGAAGAAAAATATCATTATGTAGCAAAAATATTCAAATCATGCTATGCATCTCAAATGAAAAGATCATTCATGTAGATTGCTCCCATCTCTTCCGTTAAATTACCCATAACATCACTTCCTTTAAGGTATCCCATTCTTGGTGATTTTGTTCTTTTTTCCATCGCAAAGAAATCTATTCTTGTAAAAATACATTTTTTATTAGTAGTATCATATTATTCTATAAATGTGCAGTATGCTTTTCAGGAACTAAACATGAAATAATCCATCATTTTCTCTACAATACATATAAATTGCCATAAAATACATTATTTTCATAATAAAAAATGAAATAGCCAAACCTTTTATCTAAAAACACCACAATAAAACATATATTCATTCATACAAAAGTGAATTTATCCAGATAAAAAGTCTACCAAGGGAGGGTCATGACAATATGTACCAAAATCCCATCACCCAACACATGTTAAAGGAGACAAAAAATTGCTAAGTATGGAGAGCATCAGATATTTTGCACCCATGATGTTAGCAAAGAGGTACCAAAATTTTGTCACTTGATAAATGTTCAAAGAGTCAAAATCAGCTTCGTGGAGTGCATCAGATATTTTGTACCTCCATAAGGAGTGGAAGGGTACTAAAATCCTATTTCCAAAAAATAATAAAAAAGCACTATTTTGGCCAAGTATAAAGGCTATCAAACATTTTAGGCATCTAATAAAAATAGAAAAAAATGAAGACTTGGCATCCAATAAGAGGTTAACAATTAGAGCTTAGATACCTAAAAAATATTTAAAGAGTAAGTGGTCATTGTCATAGCACGTTAGATGGTTTATATATGTTATCAAAAAACCCTAACAATTTGGCCACTTATTTATTCTCATGTGGGTTGAAAATCATGGAGCAACTAATTGTATAATAAATTTGTCAAAGAATTCTAAGGATCACATGCAAACAATATAGCCTCCACTTATTTAGGTGAAACCTGATTATGCCAGATCAACACAATCTTGTCCAATTAGTTGTAACAGAACAAGTTGTCAAAAATGCACATAGGATGACAAGTGCTTTGACATAGTAAAACCCACTTTTGAGGCAATGAGAGCACAATAACAAAATCCATTGTAAATCTATATATACTATAATCTAATAGGTTCTAGAGGTTAGCTCTTTAGCTTTTACAATTTTCATAAATATATGAGAACGTTCTATACCTTTTAGGAATAAATATTGGATTGCTATTTAACCTTTGTGTTCGAGGCTCTTGCTGAATGTGTATGTATGAATTGTTAAATATTTATGTTTTAAGCTATTTGAATGAATGCAATAGTAATTCTACTTTTTTATTTCTTATTGTAAAATTATTCTTTAGTTCTTGAATGAATAATGATCAATTTATTATTTAGTAGATGAATCATTATGCAAGTAGTAGTGATAAATTGGTTTGTTAGGTGGTCTATTATGACTTTTTTTATTTGTTGGTGGTCTATTATGACTAACTAGTACAATTTTTTATGCGTTATTATTATTAATGTTTCTAAATCCATGCCATTACAATTATAGTTATTTATCCTTTGTTTCTTTCTACTCTCTTTTCAAACCCCCATTTTCATAGATGACTAGTTATGATCTAAAGGAACCAATCTTCTCCAAAATTCAATGCATGAAGCTTTACTTCTTTGTGGTCTTTCAATCTTAGTCAAAATATTAGGGCATAAAACTCATCCTAAGGTATATTTATAAACCAATAATTTGTGGCACTCTAGAACCTCACTGCCTTGATAGATCAAATATTTGGTGATACTCTACTCTAATAGATCATTGACTATTCACCTGACAACTTCATCCCTATAGAAACTCAAATATATAGTAATTTTAAAGGTAACCTCATAGATTTAGTTGATTTTATTCCTAAGCTATATGATCACAAGACAAACAACTAGAAGGTTGGATGAACCAATAGAATTTTTAGAAATACCTCCTCTTAGGTTGAAAAGATAGGTTTCTAGTCCATCTTCTAGATATTCATCTCCCTCAAGTACATTAAAAGATCAAGAGCACACTAAACCTTCAATAGCTTTAGATACATTATCATAAATGGACAATAATTATAATCTAAATTTTCTAAATTGGAATAATATAGGGCCTCTAAATCTGCTTAACCATATTCTTGTTCCCTAGGCAACACTCAAAGCACTACCTACATATGATGGTACAAGAAAAATTGCTTACGAGAATTGCCAGGATGTGGCTACCTTAGGTGCAATACATAATATTAAGGATGAATATTTCATGATAAAATTATTGGTCATATATTTTAAAGGGAAAGTATTATATTGATACTGGACCCTACTAGATAATTCCATAAATTTATGGGCACAACTTGTAGGTAATTTAGTAGATGAGTTCAATGAACAAGTTGATCCATTCTCACTACTAACATAGTTCACTATAATACAAAGGTATCCATAGGAAGAAATAATATATTTTAATATTAATTTTAGTCATACATGGAAAAGAGTGCCTTAGGGTCTTAAGCCAAATGATGAACAATCAATGCATTATTACCTAAGAGCTTTTAACTCAAATTTAGGCATGGTAATCAGACAATACAATGTATGAATATTCCTGTAGATTTTACAGGAAGCATTAAATGTAGAAAATGACTTAATTGTTATTGGTAGACTGCCTCCCAAGATTGTATTGCCAATCTTCCTAGAAATATCTCAACAACAAACACAAGCACATATGACAAACATACCTTTCCCTACTACTTTTCAAACTATCAATTTCCTAATACTACCAACTCATCCATCAATGCAAACAATATTGGTTGCTCCTCCTATACCTACACTACTAACCCTAGATCCTCAAAGGGTTGCCCTACAAAATATAGAAATAGCTATGAAGAACTTGATAAATGAATTCACTATCATAAAAAGATCAAGGGTTGAAAGAAATTTTCAACCTAGAAGGTTCCTATATGTGGTAAAGTACCAAGCAACTGCCTTTACCAAAAAAACTACTGAAAGATCTAATATAATGTACAACAATCAAGAAAGTGAGCCCTATACTGAAACTTTTTAAGTAGATTATAGTGCTCAACTTGTAACAATTAGCATGGTCAGATTTCTTGCATGCTGCATCAACATCACATTAAAAAATGCTATTGAAATGGTAGAAGAAGCCAAAAGGGGTAGGTAATATGTTAAGATAATTTGATCATAACTTCATGATGTTGGCAGTTGAGGAAGTGGTAGTATTAACATGATCAGGAAAGAAACCATTGTAATTAGATCCCAAATAAATGGATCCCTTTAGATTTCCTTTTGAGTAAAGAGGAAAACCCAAAAAGTATGGCTCTCAATCTACCTGATATTCAATGCAAAAGCTCACTTAAGAACAACAAAGACCAATAAAGGAAGTCGGAGCTAAAGAACAAGCTAGAGATAAGCTCCAGTATCCTTTTGTTACCAATCAAAAAAGGTTTGAGGTAGCTCATGAATAACGAATAAGATTCATTGAGCCTAGAAAATAACAGGTAAAACAACTAGAATCGTATTGCTTCAATATAGTTTATGAATTAAAAAGGGCACCATCCAAAGCTAGCATGTATGATGCTTTACTAATTTTGGGGAAAATTGACTTACTGTAGGCTTCATTAAAATCCATAATGTATGAAGGAAATCATCAAGCAAAACTCAATCTAGATCAATTAAATTCCACTCTAGGAGTAGGAATAAATAGGCCAATACCTTTCTATTTATATCTATGCATGGAAGGATCGGTGGTGCATAATTATATGATTTATTTTGGTGGAACAACCATAGTAATTCCCAAATATATATGTAAAATAATGGGTATGAAATATGCTTAGAGTAGCCCGAGTGTGTTACAATTAGATGGTACTTTAATGAAAATCATGGGAGTAATCAAGGACGTACCTATGGTATTGCATAGGATACCCCAAATAATAATCATTCAAGAAGTGGTTGTAGTGGACTTAGAGACTTATTTTAGAATGTGCCTTTTAAAATAATTCATAGCTAAACTAAGGGGGTATATATCTCTAGATTACTCACATATGGAGGTTCCCTATAGAGGCAGAAGAGTGAAATTTTTCTCTAAAAATCCATCAATTTATCACAGAGGAAATTGAAGAAGAAGATCAACAATATAGTACAATTGGAATGATTAATGAAGAAATTGATATAATCAAAGATATTATGGATGAGCTACAAATGAAGGATCAATTATCACTAAGGTATTTTAATGCCATGGTTGAAACAGGAATTGGCACATACACAATTATGAAACTAGAGGATAAGAAAACTCTAGTTGTAAAATAGGAAATTCAGCAATATGCCATATTGAAGATCTAATTTGATGGAGAAATGTGTAAAAATGGTACCAGACATAATGTTAAAATCATTAGATCGAGTATAAAAAAATTTATCATATAGGCTAGCCTAAAGCTACACAAATAATGTGATTGAATATGAAGCACTTTGTCTGGGTTTAAAAAAGGTTGAGAAGTTAGGAATTAGACAATTTTTAATCCATGGTGACTCAAAATTGATTGTAAATCAAGTGACATAGAGGTGCATTAGTAAATAAAAGTACCTTAATGCATACAGTAATAGATAGTGGGATCTTTTTGAAGGATTTTAAGTGCTCAATATAAAAGCAATTTCGAGAGAGTAGAATGCTTATGCTGACACACTAGCCTCCAATTTGACAATGATGATCAAATAGTAGATTTTCTCATACAAGAAATGGATTATCCAAATAAAACAAATTGGTCATGTGAAAAGGGAGAAGATGAAGATTTAATATAGTTTAAAAAATAATATTCCAAAAGGATTGATTAATCTTAAAAGCTTATTTGATATCATAAGTGATTGGGTAACTGATCGTAGAATGGATATTGATAGCCAAGGATATAAATAAATTTAGATTAAACTCGAGAAACATCTTAAAGTTTGATTGAATTAATATAAAGATAGAATTCACTAGATTTTAGACTTGTGCGAAGAGTTTAATGATATTATTGCATGGACCTAAGATGACCTCAAAATATATAGTAAAGAAACTATTCAAAACACCATTGGACTCACACCAGATGCTAAACCTTTTTGGGAAAAGAAAAGGCTAGTAAATCCAAAGATAGAGGCTTGGATGAAGCAAGAGCTATTGAAGCTTTTGAATGCTAAAATTATCTACTCTATCAAGCACTCTACATGGGTGTAAAATGCTAGTAAGAAAGAAAAATAGTGATATTCACCTATGTGTGGATTTTTAGAATCTAAATAAGTTCTCATTGAATGACCATTATCATTTTCCCCAAATTGACCAAATCCGGTACATTATAGTTGGAGCAAAGATATTCTCCCTACTGGACAATTTTTTTTATTTTAATCAAGTATGGGTTTAGGATGAAGATTAATACAATACTACATTCACCACTAAGTGGGGAGCTTTTGCATATCAATGAATGCCCTTTGGTCTATCTAATGTTGATGCCATATTTCAGAGAGCAATGGATTTGGCATTTAAGGAATTTATGAACAAAATTATATTCATTTATTTAAATGATATGATGGTATTATTTCATTGAAAGGACGAATATGTTGAACATTTTAGACCGATCTTCCAAAAATACAGATAATTTGGTGTCACTTAGCCCAAAGAAATCTATTTTTGTTGTTCAAGAATGAAAACTGTTGGGACACGTATCCAAAAAAGTCTAGCTATCGATCTACACAATGTAAATGCTATATTGGCACTTCCACTACCACCAAATAATAAAGGCTTGTAGTCATTATTTGGGAAGATTATCTTATACTTTGCTTAGATTATAAAGCCCATTATAGATATGCTAAATAAGTAAGTAGACTTCATGCAGATAGAGGTCAAGAAAAATGCCTTCAAAATCATCAAGGAAGCCATTTCTAAAGCTTCAATGTTAGCCAACCTAGAATACACCAAGTGTTTTATTCTATATGTGTTTAGGTTAGAAGAAAGTTATATAACTATACTCATAAAAATAAATAAATGTGATGAAAAACCTATAGATTTCCTGAGTCAAACATTGCATGACCATGAGGAGCGCTACAATTTTATAGAAAAACAAGTCTATGCTCTCATGAATTCATTGAATAAATTTTGGCACTTTGTATCTTAGAGCATAATTATGATGTATGTGATACATGTAGATGTTCAAAATTTTATAATACAAGAAGAATTGGGTGACAAAAGAGTTGGTTGGGTCATGAAAATTCAATAATATGACATCAAGATTAAACCAACTAAAATTTTTAGAGGAAAAGCACTGTGCCAACAACAAGTTGAGTCTACATCATAAAATGTTAATATGTTACTAAAATAATAACAAATTTTTTTGACTGAGAGCACCCAAACAAGCCAAGATACTTGGATAGAGCATTTAACACATTTTATTGAATTTGATAAGTTTTCGAATAGTTTTACAAATTCTCAGAGATACGGATGCAGACTGTAAGCAATGAAATACACAATAATTGATGGTATCTTATATCACAAATTTTTTGATGGTGTATTATTAAGGTGCCTACATCTAGATAAAATAGAGGAATTCTTGAGGAAATTCCATATAGGTTTCTTAGGAGGGCATTATTCTAGATAGACAACCATAGTCAAGATTCTAAGAGTAAGGTACTATTGGCCTACATTATTCTCTAATGCATTTAAATTGGTCAAATCACGTGATAAGTGTTAAATATTTATAGGTAAAAATAAACATCCGATAATACCTTTTCGGTCGATAATTGCAAAACCCTTCTAGCAATGGGGTTTGGATTTCATTATGGTAATTAATCCTAATTCTTTAACTAAGCATATATTTATATTAACAACACTTGATTGATTCCCCAGATGGACTGAAGTAGGTGCCTAAGCATGCTAACCAGGACACTATCATTCAATTCTTAGAAATATTGATTACCAAATTTGGTATCCCAAATACAATAGTTTCGAACAATATCAAATCTTTTATTGGTGCAAAAACTATGGATTTCACAAGAAAATATGGTATCTATTGGAATGCATCTTTCAATTATTATCCATAATACAATGGATTAGCTAAATATATGAATACAAATTTGTTGAAATTAATTTAAAAAAACATTGATTAGAATTCAAGAAAGTGGAATTTATTACTTTATTAAGTGCTATGGGATGATAGGATAACAATGAAGAAAGTATTAAAAACTTCTTCATACATCTTGATGTATAAAAAGAAAGTGATATTTCCTATAAAATTAGAATTTTCAGTCTTAAATCTCACTAATCAGACATAATTAGAAGATACATAGCCAATAGAGAAAAGGATGGAAGTGTTAATGCTATTGGAGATAAAGCATGAGAAAGTGTACAATAATCTTTGGCATCATCAAACAACTATCAGGCAAAGGTTTGATAATAAAACAATGTCAAAATATTTTAGATAAGAATATCTCATACTTAAGGGGGATTCTTACTACACCAAGCCAAGTGAGAATGATAAATTAGACTCCATGTGGTTTGTGTCTTACTTAATAGCACAAAGGAAATATTTAAATACCTTTGAGCTTCAAGATTTGCAAGGTCGCATCTTATCGATATCGGTAAATGACCAATATCTAAAGTATTATGCATAGAGAGGTATGTCATTTGACTATACGTATGTATATAGCTATGTCTATAAATAATGTATATAAAATGAGTGTTTTAGCTTTGCTTGCAGGTAAAAAAATTTTAGTGGCTCACAACATTCCCACTAATTGCTAAATTCAAATTAGCTATAACCTCATTGTCTATTGGCATAATCTATAAGAATGCATACTATAATTCTCTATAGAATCCAACAATTATGAACAAATATTTCTAGATATACGTGATCTTTGGCATGTAGCTAATAATGGTCAAGCATTAAGTGCTTCTTCGTCACTCAAAAAAATAAGCCAAAAAGTAACATTGCTCAGTTGACGCAATTGTAGTTAAAGGAATGGTAAAGGCATTGACACTCTACTAAGGAGAGAAACTTTAGAGTGAAGCAATTCAGTCTACAAAAGAAAATGGTTCTATCAAAGAAAATAAAATAGGTGTAGAAGTCTACCAAAGAGCTTCAAGATAAGTTGGTGGATATTTATGACCCAATTTTGATAATCAAGTCAAAGATGAAGCATTTTAGGGAAGTGATAGAAGATAAAGGAAGAAGATTATCACCAAATTGCTTAAAAAACATACCATGGAATTCATTGATATCTTGTTATATGCACAAACCTATTCATCCATGTCTAGATATAGTAAAAGCAATTGTAAAATTCAATGACCCAGATATAATAATAGTTTGTAATGGGAAACTAGAGAAGTTATTCATGATATCACAAGAGGAAATTGCTAAAGCCTTTGTAGTAAGGTTCATTCTAGAGGTCAAACCCAAAGTGATAATAGTAGAAGAACAAAAGTATTTTCTTACCAAGGTCACATTCAAAAAGTGGCTGGCTAATTTTTGGGTACACTCTCCAATAATTATACATAAAGCATGATAAAGCTAGGAAATTTTTACCCCTTGATGCAAACAAATTTGTCCATGGTAGTTGTGATCTTAGGTCTAAATATAGATGTTATCAAATACCCATGTTAGTTATCCTTGGCTTATGTAGTGACCAACACATACAATTACATTGGTCAAGGTGCACATTCCCCTATTTTTCTTGATTGGGCAGATTTCTTGAGTTTTAATATACATAGCCAAATTGCAACTCTCAATATGGGCCAAAGTGAAGAATTCATTTACCCTTCATATATAGCATGACTAGTTCTGTTTAACATACCTCAAATTTTGCATGGCATGGAATTGTAGAAATGTTATGAACATAGGCAAATGCATCCAGTTGTAGATTAGACTCATGCACTTAGAGAGAGTACATCATATCTACAATTTAATAAAAGTTTCTTGGACCCTACACTTGAAGGTATTTTTGGGATTTTCCCATACCTTAGCTCAGAAGATATAAATAGACTAAGAGACAATAAGTAGGAGCTATGCGATTGTTACTTTTTGAATGAAGGAACAATAGTTAGACTATATGGTTTCACGAACACTTTGTACATGTTTCCATATAATGTTACAAATTGGATATTTGGATTGGAGTTTTACAGACAAGTTGATCATGTGGAGAATCATTATGGGTCTGGGGTTAATAAGACTGGCATTTTTACCCCTATTAAATTTTAAGATCTATTAATGAAAAATAAAGGGTAATATAAGGTGTTGGACAATAAACTTGGCATCCTTCAGCTTTCAATCATACCTCATGATGAGCACCAAAAATGCTCATATTTTTGTATGGATTCATAACATGTTGTGCGGCATTATTTTGATAGAATGTACTTTTTATGAAGGTTTTATATATATTCAATAGGAAATTGTGTATATTCTCTAATATGCATTTTAAGTGTGATTTGTGTGTAGATTTGATGATTTTACTACTTTTCTACATATTTACATCAAGGTCCCATTTGGACCTGGCACTTCATGTCTTATGGTGGAGAACTAAATACAAAGGTGACCACAACAAGGAGTTACGTACGCTAAGTTAGGTGCCCAACTTTCGGCTAAACACTGGAAGGCGCCTAACTCTTTATCTTCTAAAAGAGTGGCACCTAACTCTTGACTTCAGGGTCAATGGTGCTTGACTTCCAGCGATAGGCTGAGTGGTGCCGATTCCCGACTCCTCAATGTTAAATAAAATTGGATGGCTAACTCGACTTCGGGGTCAATGGTGCCTGAATCCAAGTGACAAGTTGGATGGTGCCTGACTCCCATTGAAGCATAATACAATAAGGAACTTGTTTTCAAACGAAACAGAGTAGCGATTTCCAACGATAAATGCGGATGAAGGACAACATAATGAACCAAAAAATTATCTATGGCTAAGAAAACATGCAAATCGAGCAAACACTTGTACAAAACTATTGATACCAATTGAGATGTAATTTTAGACGTATTATATTCGAATAAATAGAACACACCTAATTTATCCTATGAAGGATAAATTTAGCGCGTGTTCATTTTGATCAAACATCTATGATTGTTTTTTGCGTATTTGTTATAACTACAAGTCTGAAATAGAATTGCCTAAGTTTGTAATAGGGTATGGTTGTACATTATATAAATACACAAGCCACCCCTAAGAAAAGGATCCCGAACATTTTCTATAAATCATTTTGAAGCTGCAAATAAAATTCATTCGAGTGTTCATATATATATTTCTAAGCATCCGGTGTGCGTGAATTGATCTGGGTGGAGTCTGCTGGAGCCTGGGCCCACTCTCAACAATATTCCTCCCATTTTTCCTATTTTTTGTAATTAATTTATTCACTATTTATTTTCCTGTTTTCTTTCTACAATTTATTTAATTTCTGTAATTTCCCTATTTTTTCTGTATTTTCCTGCAAGTGTGTGTTTCACTTTCCATAGTTTATTTTTAGTCATGTGTTTGATAATGTAGGCTAGATTAATGGTTTGGACAAGAAACAAAACTACACCACAAACCACCCTCCCAAACCTTAGGACATAGTGGACTCATCTCATTGGTTTTACAAGCATAAACTGTGCATGGTACTTCACAAGTTTATGAGCTTTCCCAGGTTTGACAATTTAAATGGAGGCAATAAATTAGCTGTAGTTATAACCAATATTTTTCCCAACATTTTGGCACCATTTCCGAGGAAGTACCAATTGTAATACCCTATTCTATAGCAAGTATATCTAAAAATTTTAGGTTAACTTATCTGCAAAAATTTTCCACCTAATCTTGTATGAGTCCACCAAGAATCAGAGGACCGAATGGTCATTTTCTCAAGAGTAAAGACATTGTTTCACAAGAAGCCCCTGAATCAGCTATACCAGATTCTGAATTTGAAATTTCATCACCCCGTTTTACCAACTACGCAAACCCAACTCTTGAAATTTCATCACCTCCACCAGTGCATTGGAGTAAACATCCAATTTTTGCACAAAGTTCTTCTTTATCAAAACAGCCAAATCTTGATGAAGAATTGGTGGTAGATAATAGAATATTTAGAAGAACCCAATTTGAGGAGGATTTACTTTACAACCAATATTGGAAAGCAATAGAGGATGGAACTATATCAACAGCTAAATTAGAGATTCTTGTGCAGAATACTCAAAATGATAGAAGAGCCTTAGAGACTGCTTTAAGGGAAGCAGGTGTAGAGACCCCATTTCCTGAAAATATGGCTGAAACTGAAGAGACATCCACTAGTTTTAACTTTCCAATAGGAGAAGCAACATGAGACACAAAAATGAAACACATATCTCCTACCCACCTTCCTATTTTTAGAGGATTTCCAACTAAATATCTTGACTTGTTCCTTTTTAAGTTTGATGTTCTATGCAGGTTAGTAGATTACAAGACTGATGCCCAAAAACTGAAATTGTTTCCCTCAACTTTAGATGATTCAACCCTGCATTAGTTCATTAGTTTAGGAAATAAACAAATTACTACCTGGGAAGATATGAAAAGACTCTTCCTAGAACAATACCAAGACTTTGGTAGGGCACGAGATTCTAGAGAGGAAATCTTTGATATGACTCAGAAGGAAGATGAATCATTGGAAGAATACTGGGATAGATTTAGCTTTAACCTACAAAGATCTCCCCATGCAAAACTGAGTGATAGGTCCTTAAGAAGTATCTTCTTAAAAGGACTCACCAATGAGTCTCTTGAAGCACTGAACATGATATCTAGAGGAGATGTTTACCAACATCAAATGTCAGATATCCGATGATTATGTCAGAATTATTCAAGAAGGAAAGGTAAACCAATCTCCCAAAGTATCAAACCAACAACCACAGTCACCAAAACTAAAATAGGTAACATGCTAGAAGACCTAAAAAGTGAGATGTTATCATCTCTTGCACTTCATATGGATACCCTTCTGCTTCAAAAAAATAAGCAGGAGAATGAGGTAGCATTAGCCTATTTCTATCCCAAATGTAGAGGGAAGCACCCCAAAAATGCATGTCCAAAAAACAAGATTAGAGTATGTGTTGTTTGTCAAAAAGACCATAAGATAAAGTTGTGCCCACAATTACCAAAATCTAGAGAAGATCCTGAAGTAGTGGAAGCATATTTCATGGGAAATAGGAGAAACTGGCAATAGTCTCCTATGGGAAACAACATGCCAACTAGAATGCCACCCTATGGGGGAGGTAATTACATGAATCAAGGTCAAGTTCAGCCACCCAATATGGGTTGGTGGGGACAACCACCTTGGACAAACACCCCCCAAGGAGCCACTCCTTATAATCCATACCCATGGATGCCATATCAGTAGCCTGGACCTTAGTGGAGAAACTATAATGCATGGAATCCAACTCCACAGAATGCACCACAAGTCCCACTACAACAGAGTTTGCCATCTCCCCTGCTTTAAGACCTGCTCAACTTCCTACATAGCCCACATCAAATCCCAACAACAACAAATCAAATCAGCCAGCATACCAAGTGGAAAACAAGATGTTTCCAATGTATAATATTAGAGTAGGTTGTAATCCTGTATAGTTAAGATCAGGAAGACAAGTAGGAGTAGAAATAGCTCCTTTGGTAGAAGAGGAGGAAAATGTAGAAGTAGAAGTTGAGGAATCACCTCTTGTAGAAGAGGTAGAGGAAGAACCAATTACTAAAAATGATAGAGAAGAGGTTCCACCTTTTCCTAAAAGGTTATAGGAACCAAGGAAGCTAGTACAACCAAAGTTTGACATTTTATCTAGTTTGAAAAATTTAATAGTCATAATTCCTCTTTTCCAGGCTATAAGAGATGTTCCAATTTACACAAAAGCCATACGAGAATTATGTCTGAGAAAACCAGGTCAAAAGCCAACAAAAGCAATTAGTGTGGTGGGTTAGTTAGCTGATCTCATGCTGGGAAACACCTACCACCAAAAATATTTTGACCCAGGAAGCCCTATTTTAACTATCAAAATCGAAGGCTATCCATTACCCAACACACTAGTAGATCTGGGGGCAGCCATTAATGTCATGCCCAAGGATACTATGCTGAAACTTAAACTCACAAATCTGAAGCCAACAAAAATTGTTCTTCAATTGGATGATAGGTCTACAATGCTCCCTAAAGGAATGTTGGAGGACATTGTAGTTACAATAGATGCATGGGAATATCCAATAGATTTCCTAGTTTTGCAATCAAAGTCTGGATTGGGTGGTTATCCACTCATCTTAGGTAGACCCTGGTTGGAAATAGTTGATGCCTACATAAGTTGTAGGAATGGACAAATGACCATTTCTAATGGCTAGAATGTTAAAAATCTGATTATTTATCCACCTGCACAATCCATTGATTTGTTGGGAGAACCCGATTGTGAAGATCAGAATACTGGTGATTTATCAATGATTCAACCCATAATGGCATTAGATGAGCTTGAGGATGAAAATGATGAGGAGAGAGTTATAACAAACTTTTTCCAAGGAGAATCCTCCTACCCTCCTCTAGAATCACCACTTGTTGGAAGTAAAGATCATCACATCAAACAAATTGAGGTTGAACCTAGGAGGATATTGAATGTAAATAACGAGTTGACACTCATTCAATAGGACACCCTGAAAGAGATATTGGTCAAACACCAAAATGCTTTTGCTTGGGATTATTCAGACATGAGGGGAATTGCTCCTAAAGTCTATACTCATCACATATATCTGGAAGAACAAGTAAGACCAGTAAGACAACCACAACGTAGGATGAATCCAGCCATGAAAGAAATTGTTAAAACTGAATTACAAAAACTCTTGACAGTTGGATTTATCTACCCTATATTTGATAGTGAGTGGGTATCACCTTTGGTGGTGGTGCCCAAGAAAAATGGAAAGTGGCATATCTGTGTTGATTACATAATGCTCAATAAGGCAACAAAGAAAGACCACTTCCCCTTACCTTTTGTGGATCAAGTCCTTGACACCTTAGTAGGAAGAAAGTACTTTTCTTTCTTGGATGGGTTTAGTGGATACAATCAGATACAAATTGGGGAAGGGGATCAGGATAAAACAACGTTCACTTATCCATGGGGAACCTTCACTTACCGAGTCTTACCCTTTGGTTTGTGTAATGCACCTGCCACTTTTCAAAGGGTAGTATTGAGTATCTTCTCTGATATGATTGGAGAAACTATGGAAGTATACATGGATGATTTCATCGTTTACGATGAGACTTTTGAGGAAGCCACAACAAATTTGGAAAGAGTACTTCAATGGTGTGAGGAAACTAATTTGTCCCTGAGTAATGAAAAATATTTTATGTTAATGCAGGAGGGGATAGTATTAGGACATCATATTTCTATAGATGGGATAAAAGTAGATAAAAAGAAAATTGAGGTAATAAAAAATCTGCCCACTCCCAAAACTCAAAAATATGTCCAAAGTTTCCTTGGCTCTATTGGATACTATAGGCGGTTTATATCAGATTTTAGCAAAATTGCTAAACCCTTGAACACATTGTTGTCAAAATATGTAGAGTTTATCTGGACAGATGAACATGAACAGGTATTTCAAACTTTGAAAGAGAGATTGACCACTTCTCCAGTACTAAGAGGTCCAAATTGGACCATTCCCTTTCACATATATGTGGATGCATCCAATAATGCGATAGGGGTAGTACTAGGACAGAAATATGGTGAAGAATTTTATACCATTTATTATGTCAATAAACATCTTACAGGTGCTGAGTTTAATTACACTATCATAGAGAAAGAATTTCTTGCAATTGTTCATGCTATTAACAAATTTTACCATTATATTACAGGTTACAAGGTTTTTGTGCATACTGATCATTCAACCATCAAATACCTGATGAACAAACCTGCAATTAGTGGTAGAATTATTATATGGATTTTACTTTTGAAAGAATTTGATATTACAATTATTGACAAACCAGGTAAAGATAATGTGGTTGTAGATTTTCTTTCCAGGTTAACACCTCTAGATCATACAACCACAGAAGATCAATTTCTAGATGAGCATCTCTTTGCTCTTGATGAACAAATATCGTGGTATGCAGATATGGCTAATTACTTAGCCACTAGTAAAGTATCCCCTGCACTCTCACCACATGAAAAACAAACATTAATAGAGAAGAGTGTGGTCTTTTCATGGATTGATGGTCGCTTGTTTAAAATTGGGCCTGATCAAATCATGAGAAGGTGTGTTGCTAAAAATGAAATTGCAAAAATTCTTAAAGCTTGCCATGATGAACCCTATGGTGGCCATTTTGTAGGTAAAAGGACTATGTTTAAAGTATTGCAAGCTAGATATTTTTGGCCTTCATTATTTAAGGATGCAACCAAATATGTAAGTCAATGTGACCAGTGCCAGAGGATGGGCAGACCAACTTTTTGAGATGAAATGCCACTCCAACCACATGTGCACATTGAGCCATTTGACAAATGGAGAATGGATTTTGTAGGACCCATTAATCCACAATCAACAGGTAAGAGATATATTTTAGTTTGCACTGACTATGTGACTAAATGGGTTGAAGTGCAAGCATTACATGATTCCAAGGAAAGGACTGTAGCAAATTTTCTATTTGCATTCATCTTCACGTGATTTGGTGTTCCAAGAGAAATCACTACTGATCAGGGACCCCAATTCACTTTAAAGATGATCCAAGAAATAATGCAACAGTACAAAATCAGGCATAACAAGACCACTCCTTACCATCCACAAGCAAATGGGCAAGTAGAAGTCACTAACCATGAATTGGAAAATATTCTTACAAAAATGGTGCAACAACACAGGAAATACTAGGCTATGAGATTACCAGAAGCAGTCTGGGCTTACAGAACCACCTGGAAAACTACCACTGGTTTTACACCATTTCAGTTGGTATATGGGAAAAATGCTATGATGCCTATAGAATTTGAAATCAGAACTCTCAAAACTCGTATCTATCATATCCCCACCATTTTATTACCATCTGTTGAAATAATGTGATATTGTTGAAAGTGTTTATGAATGCAGGTGTAGGTTTTCACTCCATAGCAAGTATACTGAATGAGAAGAACAACCATCCCTAGTGGAGACAGTAGTTGAAAGTGTCAGGTAAGTTGGGATATGATAGCGTGCTTTACACACCGTGGCCCATGGGTACATGGAAGCCCACAAATGAGATATCATATAGGAATTGATGCTTGTTTTTTGCATCATTGTCTATTTGAATATATTAAAATATTGTATAAAAATAATAAATAATAATATATGTATATAAGTTTTGTCAATTAGGCAAAGTTGGTGTAGATATATAAATAATAAATATATATAAAATAATCAAATATTTAATAATAATAAATTAAAATAAATAATTAAATAAAATAAGAACATATTATCATTTAAGAAAATAATTTTATTTATGAAAATAACTAAGGAAAGAATGTTTCATATTTTCTTCTTTAGTTGAATTATGACTTATGCATAGAAAACATAAAGACTATACCTTTAAAATGTTTTACGAATAATTGGAAATGTTTTGGAATAATTGAGAATGTTTTTCCATCCACTCCACCTGGCGATAGAGAAAAACTACTTGTTGCATGTAAAGGTCAAGGTGTCTCTACAATAATTCTCTCCAATTTTGTTATAAGGAGAAAAAGAAACTCATTATGGGGATCCAATTTGATGAGCTTTTGCCAGTGGAAGCCATAGAAGGAGTATTCCTTAGTTTTCTTTAGATAGTTTCGGTTGTGTCTATCGCCATCTATAACCAGGTCATTCTTTTACTTTAAGATCTTTAATGGAATTATTCTTTATCACTGTGTGATTATCTCTTTCCATGATTATTGAAAATTTTACTATTAAATTATAAGGATTTTAATATTAAAAATAGTGGTATTGTAATTTGTTTAAAAAAAGAGAGTTAATCCAGCTTTAAACTAATGGTTGAAATTGTGATCAGCACAGATATAAATCTATCTATAAATTGGATGTTGGGTCTGTGTCATATGAGGGAAGGTTTTTAAATGTAGAAAAAAAACTATTATCTCTTCTGTGTGATAGTAAATGGTTTAAAGGGTTGTTTATTATTTCTTTACGTCCAAGCTTGTATGTCATTTTTCTTTCCTCTGCATTCTACATGAGTAGAGTAGTATGCATGTAAAAGGGCCATGCTTACCCATTTAGCTTATAACCTTCTATCACTATCAATACGGGGTGGGTGGCTAAGCGTGGTTGGAGAGCTCCTTGGATAGAAGAACCTAAACTCTATGGCGCAATTTCGAGAAACAAAATGACCATATACTGGATAGTTTTGAAATTCCACAAATGAAAGTGAACCTATATTTGATTTAATTTGTATAACAATGTATGTTGTGGATGAAAGCAAATGATTGAATTATGTATCAAAGAGTATAACTATTATTATTTTATGAAAGAGCTGGTTTATGAATTATATGCTTTAGGTGAAGAAAACTATCCTTCTGAGTGCATTGTGAAAGATAATTTTTAGTTGTCTTTGTGGAATATATTTCGCATATCATGAATGGTTAATTTTCTTTATAACCAATTAAGCTTTAAAATGAGAATGTAGGTAATTTTAGCTTAAGAGCATGGAGGTTTGAATATCTGCTACGTTGAACCACGTTAACCTAGGTAATATCAATCGTAATTGGACATTAAAATGATTTCACTAGCAATGAAATTATGATATGCTCATACTGGAAATAGATTTCAATGTGTTCTTCCATGAAATACTTGACAACATAAGCTTTAGTCTCTTTTAAATATTGGAAAATGTGTTTTTGAATAGAATTTCATCATTATGTCAAATAGGAAGCACTTTAGAATAGGTTGAACATATTAAATTCAACAACTACTCTTATTAGAGAAACCAGAAACTTAGATTGTTGTGTTTTCTTGTTCAATCATGGAATTCATCCATGATTTGGATTAACCATTGTGTTTGTTGAAAGGTAATTATATATTAAGAAAAAGTATAAAAGAAAAATCAAGTCAAAGAATATTGCCTCAAAGTGAAATATTAAACGAAGTTAGAATTTTCCTAGAAAGCTATCGTTTTATAAATACTAGGACTCATTAGGGATTGTGTTGATAATTATAACAGAAAGCTATGGTTTAGTATTTATTAGGAAAACATAGAGATTATGCTCTATATCTAATAGAGTTTTATTTTAGAAATCGTGATTATATATTAGAGGTTATACTAACATTTCTTTGTATTTATTTTTAAATTAGATCATATACAAATAAATTATATATACATTCATTGACTTATTTAATGGCTGTATGCTTGAACTTATATAAAAACTCTACCAAGTCTTATCTTAGAAGGAAGATTTAGAAAAAATTTATAAACATTCACAAACCATAAAACAATAATATATAAATAGACATAAAGCTAGATACTTTAAGGATGTTTACTTTAATTTTAAAAAGGTAAATATATGATTGCCAAGTTTCCTTTGTTATTGTATGATTTATTTGTTTATATTTAATATATATGTATATGACTTCTTTAGGTTTAAGGTTTTCATTTAAATATTTTCTTATAAGAAGGATATTATATGTTCATTTTACAACACTTAAACCTACTAAAGCACTTAAGAAACTACCCTACTAGAAATCCGAGAAGGGCAATAAATCCGAGAAAGGTTATGTAAATAATCTTCCAGAAAATGGGGCAAATAAAAGAGAAGGAAGAAACAACAATTTTTTCCATTGAGTAGGATGTGCAATCACCCAACTCCAATAGACCACAATGGTGGATATGGTGAATCGGGGACAACCGATCTCTAGAATTCTAGAGGAATAAGTGGATTCCATGCTATTGAGAATAACGAATTATGGTATGGGATATTGTTCTAGGTTGTCATACGATATAGTACATGAAGGATTTCATAAACCATAACCAGTTGTGAAATTGCCAATAAAACTCAAGACTAGGGAGCTAGTGCATGAGGTTAGAAGGTTCAGCAATGGATGGTATGGGCAACAATACCTGTCAACTGGGCTTGGTCTGAGACACCTAGTCCAGATGTCAAAGTATTGGTGGACCATAATAACACCTTAGTAGAAGGTCAAATATTAGGCATCGACATAGATACGCTAACTCTAGCATGGGCTTGTAGGCTGTCAGTATTGAAGACCGATCAGAGGACCACCAAGACAAGAATGGGATCATATATCCAAGTCCTCTATGCTAAGAGATGGGGAAAATAGTACATCCACCCTTTCAGGTGATATGGTCCCTAGAAGGGCAACCCCACGCCAAGACCTCAACCTCAAGAAGGAGAAAATTGATCTCATATAAGGCAATCTATAGCAAGAAAATGGCTAGTCCTAAGCACTTGAGTTTCCATCTATAGTGGTCTAAGAACTCGAAGTGTGTATTTCTATGCCAAGTACTAATACAAGATGGGGGTGATTACATTGATATATGACATTTGAATTAAAAAATTTGGAAATTTTGAATTTGTGTGTTTTGACAACTAGGTGAGTATACTTGGGTTGTTACAATTGGTATCAGAGCCTAGGTTACGAAACCCTAGGATATAAATATGAACTATTAAATTGACATAGCTCTTTTGTCACTAGGTATGGTAGGGACCTCGAGAAGAGCAAATGCAAATCTATAAGAGGAGATTGCAAAAGTTTTGAGGAAGGGACTAAGACAACTCGTAAGGGAGTTAAAGCGAGTGCAAATAGCCAAAATGCCTTGACATGTTTTAAGAAAAGAGAAGGAGCCAGTATCTAGAGCTATCCAAAATGATGATAATATGACAAAAATAATTTAGTTAATGCAAGAACAACTAAATCAGTAGAAGGAACAAAGGGAGATCCAAAGGGCCCAAATGGGTGAGCATATGGTTCAACAAAGAGCACAGATGCTCAGCAACAAGAAATCATCTTTCAACAACAGAAGGTTATTGAGAATCTAACAAAAGGTAAGGAGACTGAAAAAGTAAGTGAGTTTCCTAAGGGATATTCGAGGAGGAAGTTCGATGTTGAATTGCAAAAATAGATTAAGAAACTAGAAATCTCCAATTTTGATGCAAAATGTGATGACAAAGCAGTTGTTATTGGTTGAGTGAAGCATAATGGTATTTCTCAATTCAACCCCTTTGTGCTAAATCCAAAACTATATGGATAGTGGCTCATTTGATAGGTCCAACTAGGGATCGATGGACCACCTATAATAAAACCAGTTAGAAGGAGGTTGTCGACATCCCTTGGGATGAATTTGAGAAATAATTTAAGGATATATTCTTTACTCTACAATTCTACATTGAAAATTACATTGAATTCACCAATTTGCACCAAGAAAACATGACAGTAATTGAGTATTACCAAAGATTTGTCTAACTTTTGAAATATGCTCCTGAATATGATAAATAAGAGGAGTTCAAAGCTCATAAATTTTTAATGGGTTTGCACCCCAGGATTAGTACTCCTGTTGATCGAGGAAAGCCTAAGGATTTGACGATAGCATTTGATGCAACTTACTATGAAGAAATGAGCCAAGAAAATAAAAAGGTCTACTATCAAAAATATGAAAAGGATGAGTTTAAGAAGAGAAAATACCTATAACCATTTAAGGGTAAGGATCAATATAAGAAGTATATATATGGGGGCTGATACAGAGAAAATAATAGAAACAAAGGAAAATTTGAAGGGAATAAGGGACAGGCAGATAGAAGAAATTTTCAAGAAAAAATAAATAATTATCAGGACAAGGGGAAGAATGTCAACTAAAATAGAGGAGACAAGCAAAGGAATAAGGAACCAAATGTATGCTTTGTGTTTGGAGCCCTAGATCATTATGTGAACCAATGTCCACATAGATCTGATAAGGTAAATCCAACAAAAGAAGCCCCACATAAGATCTATGCTGCTACAAGTAACTCTAATCTTTTACGGCAAGCTACTCCATTTATCATAAAACAAAAACTAGACAAGAAAAATGTTCATATTTTGATAGATAGTGGTGCAACTGATAGTTTTATATCATCCAATATTTTTAGGGACATACCGGTTAAACTTGGGATCACGACAAATGAATGGCAAGTTGAGTATGTATCAAGATAGACCTATATGGTCAACCAGTGTTTGTTTGACCCTCAACTAGATATACCCCAAGGAAATATTAATTAGCATCTTTATGTAGCACCCTTGCATGCCTTTGATGTTGTCTTAGGTGTAGACTGGATAAAAGCCCACAAAGTCTTGCAAATTTTGAAAAGATATGGTTGGACTTCATAGATGGTTCTAATCAAAAAATTCATGTCAATTGTAATAGAACATATTTTGAATCCCACCTGATGACTGCAATGCATGTCAAAAGAGCCTTAAGGAAAGGGTGTAGACTTTTTATAGTCAAACTGAATAAGAAAGAAGAAACTAAGTCAAGTTCTACTCTATTCTAGCAATATACTATTTTGAATGAGTTTAGGGATGTTTTCCCCAAAGACTTTCCTAGACTACCTCCAAAAAGAGAATTTGACTTTTCCATTGAGCTTTTATCGAGAACATCACCTGTAGAACCCCTTACCGAATGACTCCCCTTGAATTGCAAGAGCTCAAAATACAGCTTCAGGATCTATTAGAAAAAGGGCACATTAAGCCTAGTGTGTCACCATGGGGAGTACCAGTGCTATTTGTGAAAAATAAGGATGCATCCTTAAGACTTTGTATTGACTATATAATGCTTAATAAGATGACGATGAAGAATAAATATTCTTTACCAAGGAAATATTATCTATTTGACCAACTAAGGGGAGCAACTATCATTTCAAAAATTGACCTTAGATCTAGGTACCACCAACTAAGGATTAAGGAAGAAGATACTTACAATACTTCTTTTAGAACCCGATATGGTCACTACAAGTTCATAGTACTACCTTTTGGACTAACCAATGCTCTAGCTGCCTTTATGAACCTGATGAATAGTGTATTTAGAGAATAATTGGATCAGTTTGTATTGATATTTCTATATGATATTTTGATCCATTTTCGAAGTAAATAAGAACATGACTAGCATATGAGAATAGTTTTGAAGATACTTAGGAAGAATCAGCTGTATGGAATTTTTTCTAAATGTAAGTTTTATACTCCACAAGTTCAGTATTTGGGGCATATAGTTTCAGTCGATGGAGTAGCATTTGATCCAAAAAATATAGAAGTCATAGTTGACTGGCCAACTCCCACCAATGTTACCGAAGTAAGAAGTTTTATGGAAATAGCTGGGTGCTATCAGCAATTTGTAAAAGGATTTTCAAAGATTGTTTTCCCTATCACTAATATGCAAAGGAAGGGAAAGGCCTTTAAATGGATAGCTCAGTGTGAAGAAAAATTTAAAATACTTAAATAAAAATTAACCTCTGCACCTATCCTTCAAATATTAGATCCTAGTAAACCATTCACAGTTTGCATAGATGCCTCCCTGGAAGGTTTAGAAGGGGTCCTATTGCAAAATGAAGTCATTGTGGCATATGAGTCTAAAAAGCTGAAGAAAAATGAGGTTAATTATGCTACTCATGATCTTGAACTGGATTTTGTAGTACATGCTCTTAAAATATGGTGGCACTACTTATTGGGTAAACCTTCTGAGATAAAAAATGATCATCAGAGTTTGAGGTATATTTTCACTCAACCTCTACTGAATGCTAGACAACAAAGGTGGATGAAATTCCTGGTCAAATATGATTTTGGAATAGAATATATAAATGGAAAGGAAAATAAACTGGCAGATGCCCTTAGTTGAAGAAGACACATAGCTGCTTTAACACAATGTCAATATGGACTAAAGGAGCAAATTAAGGAAATGCATAGAAATGATGAATTCTATAAACAATGTCGCACTAAGGTTGAATAGGAACCAAATCAACATAAGGATCTCAGAATCAAAGATGATCTAGTATATTTTAGAGGTCGAATAATAGTACCTAACGCAAAAATAATAAAAAGATCAATTTTGTAATAAGCACATTGCGCTTCATATTCTGCTCACCCAGGAATGGTAAAAATGAGAGAGAATTTAAAAAAGGACTTCTATTAGCATGGCATGAAGAAGGATGTAGTTCAATTTGTTGTAAAATTTTTGGAATGTCAAAAATTCAAAGTCGAGCATCAATATTTTGGGGAAAACTATACTTATTTGATATACCTGAGCAGAAGTGGCAAGTAATTTCCATGTATTTTATAGTTGGTCTTCCCAAAACTCGATTCCAACATGATGTAATTTTTGTGGTTGTAGATAAATTGACTAAGGTAGCACATTTTATACCGGGTAATGTTCATGATGATGCTCCTACAATAGCACAAAATTTTACTTGGGAAATTGTGAGGTTGCATGGTTTCCCTAAAATAATCATCTCAAATAGAGATTAATGATTTACATCTAAATTTTGGTAAGCTTTACACCGAGCATGGGGTACAAAGCTTAATATCAACACTGTATATCATCCTAAAATGGATGGGTAGACCGAGAGGGTCAATCAAGTGCTGGAGGATATGCTATGAATGTACTATATGGACCACCAAAGTAAGTGGGAAGATTATCTCTTCCTGGTGGAATTTACATATAACAATAGCTATCATACCACATTGTGGATGGTCCCTTTTGATGCTTTATATAGGTGCAAGTGTAGAACACCATTAATGTGGGACAAGTTGGATGATCAAGAAATCATCGGTCCTAATGTTGTTAAGAGAATGGAGGTCCAATTAAGATAAATCTGCTAGTGACTTTGTGAAGCCGTAGACCGTCAGAAGAGCTATTCTAACCTAAAATGAACTCCTCAAGAATTCACTATTGGTTATAAGGTCTTTCTCCAATTAAAACTGACCAAAAGCTCCATAAAGTCCATTAAACTAAGCCCAAGATTTGTTGGTCCCTTTGAGATCATTGCAAACCACCTAATTTGTCCAAAATCCATAGTGTTTTCTATGTGTCCCTCCTTCGTAAATGCGTGGCTAACCCTTCACATATAATGGATGTTTCTCATTTGTAGACATCAGATCCGTAGCTCATTGAGGTTTGACCCATCAAAATTTTGGGATTCAAAACTAAAAAGTTGAGAAAAAATATTGTAGATCAGTGTAGAGTCCAGTGGGATCTCTACTCTGAGAGGAATGCCACATGGGAAAATGTGGCAGAAATGAAATGACAACTCCTATTTTATTTGAGGACTGATATTTAAATGAACATGTGGATACTTCATATATCGATATTTGTGTATTTTGAATTTATGATACATTTTGATATAACAAAGTTAACTGGCATGCATCTCTTAAAATAATGCATAAATATGGTTGGTTGCCTTTATGATACATTTTGATATGCTAATGTTATTTGACATGCATCTTTTGAAATAATGTATAATTATGGTTGACTGATTATATATATATATATATGTGTGTGTGTGTGTGTGTGTGTGTGTGTGTGTGTGTGTGTGTGTGTGTGTGTTCTTTTATTTGAATTCTGCTAAAATATTATGGCTAACACAGGGACTATGATAAAATTTTGGATGGAAAAAATGTCATATCCCCACCATTTGATTACCATTTGTTGAAAGAATGTGATACTATTGAAAGTGTTTATGAATGCAGGTGCAGGTTTTCACTCCAAAGCAAGCATGTCGAATGAGAATAAAACCCACCCCTGGTGGAGACAGTAGTTGAAAGCATTAGGTAAGGTGGGATATGATGTCGTGCTTTACGCACCGTGGCCCGTGGGTACATGGAAGCCCATAGATAATATTTCATATAGGAATTGTTGCTTGTTTGCATCATTGTCTGTTTGAATATATTAAAATATATATATATATAAATATAAAAATAATAAATAATAATATATGTATATAAGTTTTGTCAATTAGGCAAAGTTGGTGTAGATATATAAATAATAAATATATATAAAATAATCAAATATTTAATAATAATAATAAATTAAAATAAATAATTAAATAAAATAAGAATATTTTATCATTTAAGCAAATAGCTTGATTTATGAAAATAACTAAGGAAAGAATGTTTCATATTTTCTTCTTTAGTTGAATTATGACTTATATATAGAAAACATAAAGACTGTACCTTTAAAATGTTTTACAAATAATTGGAAATGTTTTAGAATAATTGAGAATGTTCTTCCATCAGCTCCATCTGGCGATAGAGAAAAGCTACTTGTTGCATGTAAAGGTCAACAAGTCTTTACGATAATTTTCTCCAATTTTGTTATAAGGAGAAAAAGAAACTCATTTTGGGGATCCAATTTGATGAGCTTTTGTCGATGGAAGCGATAGGAGTATTCCTCAGTTGTCTTCAGATAGTTTCGATTGTGTCTATCACCATCTATATCTAGGTCGTTCTTTTACTTTAAGATCTTTAATGGAGTTATTATGTATCAATGTGTGATTATCTCTTTTCATGATTATTGAAAAGTTTACTATTAAATTGTAAGGATTTTAATATTGAAAATAGTGGTATTGTTATTTGTTTAAAAAAAAGAGAGTTAATCCAGCTTTAAACTAATGGTTGAAATTGTGATCAATAGAGATATAAATATGTCTATAAATTGGATGTTGGGTTTGTGTCATATAAGGGAAGGTTTTTAAATTTAAAAAATAAAAACTATTAAGTATCTCTTCTGTGTGATAGTAAATTGTTTAAAGGGATGTCTATTATTTCTTTACATCTAATATTGTATGTCATTTTGTCTTTCCTCTGCATTTTGCCTAAGTGGAGTAGTATGCATGTAAAAGGGCCACATTGATCCATTCGGCTTATAACCTTCTGTTGTTGTCAAGATGGGGTGGGTGGCTAAGTGTGGTTGGAGCGCACCTTGGATAGAAGAACACAAACTCTATGGCACAATTTTGGGAAACAAAATGACCATATAATAGATAGTTTTGGCATTCCACAAATGAAAGTGAACTTGGCTTTGATTTAATTTGTATAACAATGTATGTTGTGGAAAGCAAATGATTGAATTATGTATCAAAGAGTATAACTATTATTATTTTATGAAAGAGCTGGTTTATGAATTATATATTTTAGGTGAAGAAAACCATCCTTCTGAGTGCATTGTGAAATATAATTTTTAGTTGTCTTTGTGGGATATATTTCACATATCTTGAAAGGTTATTTTTCTTTATAATTACAAAATTTGCTTTTGAGGTCTTTCGAGAGTGATGGCGAGCATTTTATCTTAGGTGAGTTCTAGAGGGAATGTATCAAGTGCAGCAACGATAGGGAACCTTGGACCAGGCAAGATCCCCAACTTTGCTATAGGGGAGGGCACTAATGAGTCAGATGTTGATGCTGAAATAGACCTTTCCACTGGGTGGGAGAAAGACCCGGGGAAGGACCCCCCAGACAAGAATGAGGGCTATCCCAAGGTAGTGGGGACGGGTAGTGAGCCTTATGGTTCTACATATTATCTTGAAAATGTCATGGATACAAAATTATATAAATCTACCAAGGACCGAAGCCCTTTGATAGTGGTCGAAGAAGACTTAGTGATTCCAAAAACCCTAATGACCAAATATCTTTCCCTAGAATAAAATTCTTTGATTGGGAATTTTGTGGGCAGCAGACTGGAAATGGAATCCATTCAAAAGTGGGCCACTACTAGGTGGAAAGTTTTATGGAATCTTGAGATTGTAGCTCTTCCTAGAGGGTTCTTTCAAATCCACCTTAACAATCCCGAAGATGCAACCTGCATTCTAACAAGGGGGTCATGGTTCTATGGGAAGAAGAGTTTGTTTATTCGTATATGGGGGAAGATTTCAATGTCGAAACTCAAAGCATAAATTTTTCTCTAATGTAGGTTCGTATTTCGGGACACCCTAGCCAATTTTGACATGAAGACATCCTACAATGAACAGGCATATACATAGGGGAAATGGTGGTCATGGATTCAACCACCAAAGCTCGCACTAGGTTGACTCAAGTCAGAATATACGTCAATACAAATCTTGATTCCTAACTCCCAACTTGAATCAATCTAGTCTATGGTTCCTTTTTCCACTATCGAGCCATAAAGTATGAAAACAAACCAATTTTCTGCATCGAATGCCAAAATCAAGGACACCTCAAGTCCCACTACCCCTCGCTCATACCATAGAAGGAGGTAGATTCTTGAAACCATATCTATAGGAACTAAGGGTTTTTCTTCCCTTGGAAACCCCCAATGCAAAAGAATAGATAAATCTACAACATAAACCCTCATCAGCAAGCACCAGGGCAAAACCCTATGGTAAACAAAGGAAAGCAAAAAGTGTAGCCAGAACAATAAGAGGACCAAGCTCAATTTTACTCCCTATTCACTCATCCTAATTGATTTGATATTCCTAGAAATATCACCCACTTTGATTCAAAAATAAATGAAGGTTTATTCACTCAGTAAGAAAATGATATGTCGGATCCAAATTTTGACCTCCAAATCCCCACCATCGAAGAAATTTTGTAGTATACCCTTCCAACCAGTAGCCTTGTCTTATCTTCAGTCAAGCTAGCTTCCCCTTATCCCCCCCTAAAAATATTCTTTACCAAGAGGTTGCCAAGAAAACAAAAGCAAATTTTAGTCCCAAAAACACTCGAAGCTCCAAAAATCCTATGTCGATGTTGGCAATGACAAGAAAATGGGAAGGCCCAATATCCAAGAGAAAATAAGAATCCAAACTACTGAGGACATAGAAAACAAATTCCAAACAACCCTTGTACCTAAAATGTTTACTCACCCAAAGGAAGATCCCATATTACCCAAACCCCCTATGCAGCAGTCAAAAGGGGGCAAGAAATCATCTAAAGTTTCCAGATAAGGATACTCTCATGGAATGTGAGGGGCCTGAATAGTACGGCCAAGCAGAGGTTGGTTAGTACTGTTAGAAAAGAAACCAAACCAACAATCCTCATTATTCAAGAGACCAAGTTAGAATAGTCAAAAGCATACAAGGTGAGCAATACCATTTGGAAAAATAGTGGAAGTATTTTTAGTCCCAACCAAGGTCCATCTGGGGGTATTTTGTGCCTTTGGGATCCATATAAAGTGGATGGTAGAGTAATATCATCCTTATATAGAGTTACAAATATCATGTTTTTTGCAAAGACAAGTATCAATGTTGGATCCTGTCTAATATCTACGCCCCAAAAACTCCCCTCAGTAGGAGTTCCTTTTGGGACCAACTAAGTCAAATGAGGTAGGCTTTCAGAAATTTCGCTTGGGTTTTGGCTGGGGATTTCAACTTGTTGAGTGGATATTTTGCCATATAACAAAATGATCACGCAACTAGAGTCTCTGACAGGAAACTCTCTCTTGCAAAGAAATTAGTTATTTCTCCAAGGTTCTTATGAACAAACATTCATATGCATAAATAATAATATTCAATTTAAATGCTTGGAACACCTCAGTGATTGCAAGTAACTATAAACAAGGGGCAATGTTGGTTTATTTTATCATGAAACTTTTATGATTGTTCATTGAACTAGAATAAACAAATGTGAATCGGCCCAGCACTGAAAATTTCTATTTTTGGATTTTTAAAGATCTGCAATAAAACAACAACTTCGGTGAATTTATAAAAATACTAATAATTTCGAAAGTGAAATTTTAATATGCATATTTGAAGTTTGCAATATTACCTATGCCCTGGTGCAACTATTTTGGGATTTTGAATTTTTTATTTTTTTAATTTTAACGACTGCAAATTAAAATAAAGTAACAACTTCTAGAAAAGTAAAGTGCAGAAAAATAAAAATAAAATGCCTTCAGTATGATGTTATCCTATTTCGACAAAACCGAAGATATGAGGTTTCCATGCATGCAACCTAACCTATTGGACCTACAAAACATGCACAATCCTGATAAGCTAAGTGCTGGTTCCTAAGGATTTGAATGAGGTTTTCATATTTAAGCATTCGCATGCGGCAACCAAGAAAAACTTGTATCAACTACATTTACAAGCCTAAAATCTGAAAAGGGAAAATAGACATTTAATCTTGCATGCAGAAAATGACTCCTTCTTTCTTGCCCATAAGATGCAAATTTTTGAAATATTATCTGCATTAAATATTTTTCATTTTACAATAGCAAACATCTGGTTCTCCAAAACCAGAAAAAGTGGAAGAAAAGCACTCCAAAGCAGGCCCAGAATGGCTTATCACCCTCAGCTCTGTAACCCTGCTCCCAGCGGTTTCCCACTCCTGTGCTTATCTTCGCTTGTGCCTTTAAACTTTTTGCTACAACTCTTTGCTTTGCCTTGTGACTCTTCGTTTCATCTTCCAGATCAATTCGTTTCGTCTCTTGCTCCTTCATTATTCTGGATTTCTGCTTGGTCATGAAATGTTCGGTCTTCTCTGCGAACTGTAACCGTTGATCCTGAAGCATTATCATAACCCCTATGTCTTTGTGACACGTGCAACACTTCCCTGCATATTCTGTAATGGCCCTTCATGAATCGCAACAAAATACAGCATGTCGCGATATCACGACGTTTTATACCATGCAGCTGTGTTATTCTTCTTGTACTGCGAAAATGAGACATGTCACGATATCGCGACATTTTCTGTCAGCATCCTTGTTATTCCTTTTGTATCGCAAAAATGAGACATGTCACGATATCATGACATTTTTTTGTCTCTGGGACGCACAAATGCAACCTATCACGAAATCATGACGTTTTTCTATTTCGGGCTATGCAGATGCAACTTGTGAAATCGTGACGTTTTTCTATTTCGGGTTGTGCAGATGCAACTTGTCGTGAAATCATGACATTTTTTTGTTTCAGGCTGTCTCGCTGTACTTGGCCGTTGAAACGCGACATGTCACGAAATCGTGACATATTTTTATTTTTCTCTATCTTGCTGCATTTAGTCGCAAAACTGCAACATGTCGCGATATCGCGACATTTTTCCTCTATGTTCATTTTGGTTGCTCTCGATCGCAAAAACGTGACATGTCGCGATATCGTGACAGATTCTTTCATTTACTCCTTCCTTGCTTTGCAGCCATGAAAACCTGACATGTCGCGATGTCGCGACATTGTTTTTCTCCTTGCGCTTCATTTCGTCTTCGGGTCGTGAAAATGCGACATGTCGCGATATCGCGACAACTTTGCATTGACTTTTTCTTGCTACCTTTGACCGCGATTTCATGACATGTCGCGATATCGCGACATTTTTCCACTTTGTCTTTCTCTCTCCTCTATGAGCCGCGATTTCATGACATGTCGCGATATCGCGACGTTTTTCACTTTGTCTTTCTCTCTCCTCCATGAACCGTGATTTCCTGACACGTCGCGATATCGTGACATTTTCGATCAATACTTCTTCCTGCCTACTTTAACCGCGATCTCATGACAAGTAACGAAAACATGACATGTTGCGAAATCACGACAATTTCTGTGCTTGGTTGTTTTACCCATCAAACATCGCAAAAACACAACATGTCGTGATATCGTGACAACTTTGAGTCTTCAACTTAATTCTTTGTCGTGCATCGCAAAAATGAGACATGTTGCGATATCGCGACATTTTTGGCATCTTGTTCTGTTCGACTGCTTTGACCGCGATTTCACAACACATCGCAAAATTGTGACATTTTCTCATCATGCTGCATTCTGTTGCTCTTGGCCGCAAAAACGCGACATGTCACGAAATCGTGACATTTTTTTGTTCCATTGTACTTTGCTTGTCTGAGCCATGAAAACACGACATGTCACGATATCATGACAATTTTCATTTCTGGCCGCGATGGAGCAAAATGTCGTGATATCGTGACAACTTTTCATTTCTTGCCACGATGGAGCAACATGTTGCGATATCGCGACAACTTTTCATTTTCGGCCGCGACAGAGCAACATGTCGTGATATTGCTACAACTTTTCATTTCTTGCCACGACGGAGCAACATGTCACGATATTGTGACAACTTTTCATTTTCGGCTGCGACGGAGCAACATGTCGCGATATCGCGACAACTTTTCATTTCTTGCTTTTCTTTGTCTTTTTAACATCTGGGCCACTGCAATCTTCTTGGAAAGTGTGCAAAAAAAAAGGGAGGTCCCCAATTTTGGGGTGTGTTGTGGAGCAGCCACAACACAATTCCCCCCTTTACCCATCATATAAGGCAGGAGGAAATGATATTCCTACCAAAAGTATTTAGGACTTCTATGGATTTGTCACTGAGAATAACCTAATGGATATCTAGATCCAGGGAGCTCAATTTACATGAAATAATAGAATAATAGGGAAAAATCTAATCCAATTTAAGCTAGATATATTATTTCTATCTCAACAAGCCATACCTCTATTTGGCGATGCCTCCCTCACTTCCCTGCCCAAAATTAGATCGGATCATAGTCCTCTCCTGTTCGAAGCTAACAAGCCTCCAGTTTTTAGGACCCCTTTTAGATTTGAGGTAATGTGGGTTCTCCACCCAGATTTACATAATAAAATTGTAGGGTGGTGGCAATAGCAGGTGGATGGGTCCCCCATCACTCAAGTTACCAAAAAACTCAAAATAATCAAAGACCACATAAAAATTTGGAACAAGGAAGTGTTTGGTAATATTTTTGAAAATAAGGAGCAAATCACCAACAAGCTCAAAGCCATAGAAGAGCAAATTTAGAAATGGTATATGAGCATACAAATTGGGAATGAAGAGAAAAATCTCTTTGTTGATTACCACAACATTCTGGCCAAGGAAGAAATGTATTGGAGATAAAAATCTAGAGCCCTGTGGCTCAAGGACAGGGACTCAAACATGAAATTTTTCCATGCTTCCACTCTTCGTCACAGAAGCTCCAATAAGATCAGGGAGTTAATATATAGTGATGGCACAAGTGTGAGAAACATCCACCTCATCAAAAATCAAGCAGTCACCTTCTTTGAAACAATGCTAGGAACAAATTCCACTATTTTCAAACAGGCCCAGGATCAGCTTCTTTAGCATATTCCAAATCTAGTATCCCCTGAAATGAATGACATGCTCATCAAGGACCTTACCAATGAATAAATAAAGTAGGCTCTTTTCTCCATGGCCCCTAATAAAGCTTAGGGGCCTAATGGCTTCTACCCCAAGTTTTTTTAAACTTATTGGGATATCATAGGGGTTGACATTTGCAAAGCCATTATTCACATGCATAAATCCAAAGCCATCCCCAAAAGCACCAACTCCACCTTCATCACCTTAATCCTTAAAGGCTTTGAGTGCAAATCCATGAATGACTACAGACCCATCAGTATATGTAATGTCATATACAAGATTCTTTCCAAAGCCCTAATAACAAGTCTCAAAGAAATACTCCCACTCATTATAGATCCTTGCCAAGGCAGCTCGGTCAAAGGAAGGTCCATTCATGGTGGCATAATCACCCTGCATGAAGTCCTCCACTCAGATTCCCAAAACAAGAAAGTAGTTATTTTTTTCAAATTAGATATTAGTAAGGCTTTTGACTGAGTAAATATTGATTTCCTCCTAGTTGTTTTTCAAAAATTTGGTTTTCACAGGGAATGGATAAATGTAATCAGAGGCTGCATATCCAACCCTAATTTCTCAGTCTTGGTTAATGGATCACCCACAGGTTATTTCCCTAGCAGTAGAGGCATTATGCAGGGAGACCCCCTATCACCCATTATTTTTATAATACTCACTAAATCTCTAGGAAGAGCACCTAAGAGTGTTGTCAGTGAGAAAAATATCATAAGAATCAGGGCTACCTCGAGTCTAAACCTGCTGTCACATCAAAAATTTGTGAATGACACAATACATGCTACCTATGCTTTAGTAGTGGAGGCTAAAATGATCAAAAAAATCCTTGATTTATATGAGAAAGCAGCTAGGAAAGAAATAAACTATAACAAAAGTAAAAGCTTCTTCATCAATACCCCCCTTTCCAAGCAGATTAAAATCGGGTGTATTCTTCAATGTAGCATTGGTGAGTTCCCTACTTGCTATCTGGGACTTCCTCTTTTTTACAATCATCCCAAATTGCCCATGTGGAGTCATTTTGTCAAAAGGATAAACAAAAATTTAGTTGGATGGAAAGGGGATTTTCTAACCCAAGCAGGTAAAATCACTCTTACCGCAGCATACCTCCAAAGCATCCCAACCTATTTCCTCTCAGTCTTCAAAGCTCCTACTTCAGTTTACATCCAAATCGAGAAAAAATATTCCTGTGGGGAGGCACAGAGGAGAAGCAAAAGATTCATTTGGTTGGATGGGAAAAGGTTTATCAGCTAAAAAACCAAGGGTGTTTGGGACTTAAAATAATCAAGCATATGAACACTTCTCTACTGGCTAAGCAAGCATGGAAAATTCATACAAGTTTCAATGCAGAATGGGTATCAATAATACAGAGGAAATACCTTAAACACAAAGAATTCACTAATGAAGATATCCCCAAAGAGGGATCAACTTTTTGGAGGTTAATTATTCAGGTTAGAGAAGTTCTCCAAAAAGGTTCAAGGTGGTAGCTGGGAACAGGTACTGCCATAAACATCTAGACAGATAGGTGGGTCAGTGATCAGCTCCTAGTTGAAGATGATGGGATATCTATCCTAA
The DNA here is from genome assembly GCA_028583015.1 of Wollemia nobilis. NCBI lineage: Eukaryota > Viridiplantae > Streptophyta > Pinopsida > Araucariales > Araucariaceae > Wollemia > Wollemia nobilis. The sequence goes on from JAQPPZ010001925.1 coordinate 12,235,331, forward strand.
AAACTATCCTTGATGGCACCATAGGTAGCAAAGTAGAAGACTTCATCCAAAACATCAATGGGTCTAAAAGCTGGAAAGACCTCAACATTAACTTAAATGATGGGCACATAACCAAGGCAGTGAGGGCTTTGGCTCTTATTTTGAATACTATAGTGATTCTGATAGATGGAAGAGAAGACTTTCTAATTTGGAAAGAAATGGATAGTGGATGTTTTTCTATCAAATATGCCTACCAACTTATCCTCAATCCATAGCAAGCTCCCTTCTCTCCTACCCAAATTTGGATCAAGCACCTCATCCCTAAAGTGGCAGTGTTTTCCTGGCTAGAAATTCAAAACAAGATTCTAACCATTGATAATCTCATCAAGATGGGGATGATGGTACCCAAAAAATGCCACCTGTGCTATAAAGCTTGATAATACATCAACCATATTTTCACTAAATGTGATTTCTCTTATACTATGATGAGTAACTTACTGTCCAGTTTCCACATCAACAGGGTTCAACCCAACTCCCTAGTAGAGCTTTTCACTTAGTGGCCCAATGCTTTGAAAAACCCTCGATTGAAATCCTTGTGGAAAATGTGCACTCACCATTTCTTATGGCACGTATAGCTAGAAATAAACAATAGGGTGTTCTCTAACACTCTCAAGGACCCTACCTCCATTGCTAGTAAAATTATTAGCTTTGCCACAGAGAACTCTTGGCTCATCCCTTGCACAGAACCCCTTGATGTGGGATTGGAGATTTTTCTATTTAGTAGTCTTAATATCCCCAGGGAAGATGATCCTTGTGTCACTCATCCCCACCCAAGGCACACCTCTTCATGGAAACCCCCTCGATAGGATGGCTCAAGCTCAATTTTGATGGAGCTTCTAAAGGAATATTAGGAATGGTAGGGGTAGGAGGACTGGTCAGAGATAGCAACAACAATATTGTGGTTGCCTTTATGGAGAACCTACGTATTCAAACTAATCACATAGCATAAGCCCATGTCCCATGGAGAGGTCTCAACATCATCCAAAAGCACAAAGGAAACTATGAAATAGAAGGGGACTTTCTAAAAATCATAAATTATATCAACAACAGCTCCAATCCTTTGTGGAAGGTCATGAATGCCATCAGGGAAGCCAAAAACATGATCAGAATACAATGCAACGTGATATGCAGACATGTGCATAGGGAGGCAAACAGATTGGCTGACCTCTTAGCAAATATGGGAATTAGTCAAAATTCCTCGAGTGTATGAGATAACAATCCACCTAGAACATTGTCAATGAAGCCAACCAAGAGTGCGTAAATCAACAGTGAAGCACTAGAGCAGGAGATTCATCATCAGGTTTCTAGCATCTTCATCAGCATCCTTATTAGTACTCTTGACAGTATTAGCGAGAAGCTGAAGCAACTCATAAAGACTGAGGAAAGCACTACGAAGAAGAAGGTGGTTGATGCATGATGGAGGGCCATGGGTCTTTTTTTTTTTATGGTTCTTTGGGTCCTTACTAGGGTTTGTTTTCATGAGGTTTATTTTAACTTTACATATATTATATGCATCAATGTTGGTTTGGGTTTCTGTTGTCCATATATTATCTGCATCAATCATGTTTGGGGTGTTGTCCATATATTATCTACATCAATACTATTTGGGGTATTTTCTATTAGGCTTATTAGCTTTTAATCAATATATGGTGAACGGTGTTTATCCATATACAAAAATACTTTTTTAAATTTTAGTATTATAAGCTTCTAGCCTCCTTTGAAATTTTTGTAACTATTGGTTTTGGGATCCAATAAAAAACCCTGTAATATAAGTTACACTATTTACCAAAAAAAATTATTTATAACAAATTAAGGTTTAAAATTAGAATGTAGGTAATTTCATATTAAGAGCTCTTTGTTGGATTTTTAAGTTATTACGTCTTCAATCTGCATTGTATTGTGACACATTTGGTGTTGTTACCTAGAAAAATTTTACTCTAATTTTAGTGGTCCTTATGATAAGTGATATGACCTAAATGTTTATACCTCTTTCATAACCTTAGAAGGTTGGGTCGTATGAATACTCCCTTTGAGCACTACACTACAACGATTTCTTTTGCGAAGTAAAATGAAGCTTTTGTTTTAAGTTAGCCTTACTATCCTTTATAAATGATAATATTTGAATGAGGCATCGTGAATAATTTGAATTAATACCTATTTAATATCCTATTTTTGGGATATTATCTTTTGTGAAAAACTTTACATTTACCTCGGAATTAGGTGTATACAACAGATTTTATAATTAATTTGTTAACACGTCTTGTAGGTGTGAATATTTGTTGTGTTGAATCATGTTAACCTGGGTAATATCAATCGTAATTGGACATTAAAACGATTCCACTAGCAATGAAATTATGATATGCTCATACTGGAAATAGATATTCAATGTGTTCTTCCATGAAATACTTGATAGCATAAGCTTTAGTCTCTTTTAAAGATTGTAAAACGTGTTTGTGATTAGAAGTTTGTCATTATGTCAAATAGGAAGCACTTTATATAAGGTTGAACGTATTAAATTCAACAACTACTCTTATTAGAGAAACCAGAAACTTAGATTGTTGTGTTTTCTTGTTAAATCATGGAATTCATCCATGATTTGGATTAACCATGGTGTTTTTTGAAAGGTAATTATATTTTAAGACAAAGTATAAAAGAAAAATCAAGTCAAAGAATATTGTCTCAAAGTGAAATATTAAATGAAGTTAGAATTTTTCTAGGAAGTTGTGATTTTATAAATACTAGAACTCATTAGGCATTGTGTTGATAATTATAACAGAAAGTTATGGTTTAGTATTTATTAGGAAAACATAGAGATTATGTTCTATATCTAATAGAGTTTCCTTTTAGAAAACCGTGATTATATATTAGAGGTTATACTGATATTTATTTGTATTTATTTTTAAATTAGCTCATATACAAATAAATTATATATACATTTGTTGACTTATTTTATAGTCGTATGCTTGAACTTATATAAAAAAATTTACCAAGTCTTATCTTAGAAGGAAGATTCAAAAAACTTTTATAAACATTCACAAACCATAAAACAATAATATATAAATAGACATAAAGCTAGATACTTTAAGGATGTTTATTTTAATTTTAAAAAGGTAAATATATGATTTCCAAGTTTCCTTTGTTATTGTATGAGTTATTTGTTTACATTTAATATATATGTATATGCGCCTTCTTTAGGTTTAAGGTTTTCATTTAAATATTTTCTTATAAGAATAATATTATATGTTCATTTTACAACACTTAACCTACTACATCGCATTAATAAACTACCCTACTAGAAATTCGATAAGGGCAATAAAGTCGATAAATATTATGGAACTAATCGAAAAAAAATGGGGCAAATAAATTAGAAGGAAGAAACAATAATTTTTGCCATCGAGTAGGATGTGCAATCACCCAACTCCAATAGACCGCAGTGGTGGATATTGTGAATTGGAGACAACCGATCTCTAGAATTCTAGAGGAATCAGTGGATTCCATGCTATTGAGAATAATAAACGATGGTATGGGATATCATTCTAGGTTTTTTTACGATATAGTATGTGAAGGTTCTCATAAACCATAACCAGTTGCAGAATTACCAACAAAACTCAAGATTAGGGAGCTAGTGCATGAGGTTGGAAGGTTCAGCAATAGATGGTATGGGTAGCATTACTATCAACTAGGCTTGGTCTGATACACCTCGTCTAGATGCCAAAGTATTGGTGGACCCTGATAACACCTTAGTAGAAGGTCAATTATCAGGCATCGGCATAGATATGCTAACTCTAGCATGGGCCTGTAGGCTTTGTCAAGATTGAAGATCGGTCAGAGGACCATTAGGACAAGAATGGGGTCATAGATCCAAGTCCTCTATGCTAAGAGATGGGTAAAATAGTGCATCCACCCTTCCAGATGATATGGGCCCTAGAAGGGCAACCTCATGCCAAGAACTCAACCTCGAGAAGGAGAAAATGGGTCTCATGTAAGGTAATCTATAGCGAAAAAATGATCAGTCCCTAGAACTTGAGTTTTCATATACAACGGTCTAAGAACGCAATGTGTGTATTTATATACCAAGTACTAATACAATATGGGGTTGATTACATTGATATATGACATTTGAATTGAAAATTTTAGAAATTTTGAATTTGTGTGCTTTGACAACCAGGTGAGTATACCTAGGTTGCTACAGTAGCAAAACTAAATTTGATTCTGGATGAAGCACAGAAATAATAGATTCAACATATTAACCAGTTATATGAGTATCAGCATGATGCTTTGCATCAAACAGAAGTCATTCAGATATAAATAACCTGGTGGCATGATCGTCACATTCGTACAAAGCAATTCAAGATGGGAATGGGCATTGTTGTATGATTCTCGATTCATTATTGTATGATTCTCGGTTCTAGGAGAGAAATAAAAAACTCATGTAGCACTATATGGGCCCATATGAGGTGATTGAACTAATCAACATTGGTGTTGTGTGTGTCAAAACTATTTATGGAAGAAACATTGTGTTAACAATCAATGGTCACCGATTGTGACCATATCACACACCTAAAAATTACGTGATTGATTCTAGAATAGGCATGGGAAAGACCCCACTCAATTGAATTTTTAAAAACAATTCAGTAATATGTGGACACATATTTGTCCACATGAACCAAAAACAATTTGTTATTTTATAAATCCCGTATTTTATTTCTTTGGTTGTGTTTTTGTTTTGCAGTAATAATGCCTTGAATGCAATCTATAGGTATCCTGGGAAACCAAGGCCTATCAGGCACAGTATCCATGAACCTGCACATTTCTAGCTTTCTAGGAAGTTTAATTTTAGTAGAGTACATTCATACCCATCCGGAGGGGGATAACCATGCTTGAAAATGTTTGCAGGTGTTTATGTCTTCATGGAGAGAAATACCCACATATTAGTTCAGACAGTGGATGTTGATTCTATCCTTAAAAGGAGAACATTGAAAGTTTGATCAACCGAAAGCACTCAACTACAGACATATCAATAAATGTTAACTTTTTAATGATGGGGAGGCACCTAACTCCCACAGATCATAAAGGTGTTTGATTCCCATTATTGGAGAGTCCTTAAAAAAAATGTTCCCAATATTCAATGAACGGGTGCTTGTTTCACGTGTGTTGGAGTAAGGCACCTAATTTCTAGAGAAAAGGTGCATGTCTTCTATTCTAACAGGTGATTGTATCCCGTGTATTGAAGTGAGGTGCTTGATTTCTAGTAAAAAGGCATCTAAATTTTGTTCTAGTGGGCACTTTATTTCTAGCGAAAAGGCACCTGACTTTCGTTCTAATAAGTGCCTGTATCCAGTATACGAAATAAATATTTGGCATTGGGAAGTGTTCGAAGCCATATCAACATTTCATCCATGTGATCAAATTCAAACCTCTCATAGATAAAAATATTTTTTTCCCATTGGAGATTTATGTACGTTCTAAGACAATCAACGAACAACTTCCAAGAAGGGATGTGTGTTGTCCCATGGAAAATATTAATCTAATATTTTCTTGCATGTTTTTTTGTAGGGAACCTCAAATGAAAATAAAATTGCAGCAATCAAGAATAATTTGTTTGAAGATGAATTTCTTTACATGGGAAATATGCACACCATTATTTGTTTTGGAAATCATAGTCATCATGAGACAACCAATATGTATGCACCACCAGCATTGACACATCATGCATGCACAAAACACTATTTAGGTATGTACTCAGTTTTCTATTATATATATATATATATATATATATATATAATTTTCATAAAAATACATTCCTATCAATAGTGCCATCACGTTATCCGTAGAATTTCCATCCAATCCTCAAACCCAACTCTACATTTTCCATGTGTCAGTATCTGTTGGATGGACAATTATAACTATCATCCATTAGAAATACGGCACAAGATTTTATGATATTTAGCACAAATCACTATAATTATTTCTAATTATGGTGAGGAAGCACCTGCATGCACGAAATTATTTGAGTTAAAATGGTATGTTAGAAAGAACCTATGAGCAATAGTAAGTTACTGAGAAATCCAAAAATTTGAAAAAATTGCAAACGAAAACCAGAGAGAAATTCACCATGGGAGAAAAATCCATGAATCATCTGCTTAAAAAGAATGAGCCCATAGATATTTTGGGAATCAATGAGAATTTCAGATCCAGTTCAAATCTTCCATATGGATGGATTACTAACATTTGGTTAGTCAGCACCAAGATGCTAAGGCAGTCAAGGAATTTGTAGCATCCTTGAGAGATGGTATCTTCAGAATGCATGGACTAGAAATTCTAGTCAGAGAGACCCATATTGTTGTAGTCACTAGTCTCCCTCAAACCAAGGATCGTACATATAAATAGGATAACCCTACACAATGTGCACAAATTTTCTTCACGATACATCTAAAGCGCTCTAGACTACCAAAACAGTACCTCCCAAAACTCTAGAGATAAGTCTTTGAAAAAATAGCCCAATTCTTCACCTACATGGGTAGGTTTTCATGGATCAATGCAAACCATTTTTGTTTTTTGAATCATTTGCTACATGGGGACAAGATCAACGTCCCATATTATTTAGCATGTTCCCTAAAATACAAGGCCAACTGGTATTAGGCAGGGACAACTATTGCCCTAGCACACCATGGGCTGATTTCAGCCCTAATTAGACATGTAGAAGCACGTAGGGAAGTACCGATTGAAGAAGTTGAGGAATATTTTGCTATTCCAGAATAGTGGAAGAGGCACCTGACTCCCATATTCAGTCAACTGTAGGGGCATCAAGCCCAGCAGATTCAGTGTCTGTATCCTATTATGATCAATCAGTAGGGGAGGTAGGGCAAACTCCGTCCCCTATTTCTCAATATTTTGGTAGGAACATGGGTCCTAGCTGTCTTAATGGATGAAAAATGAATGGATTTGGATGCAAAAAAATGATAAATAATTATAATCACCTTTGAAACTAAATCACGGTTACATAGAAGGAGAACCTACCAATGGATTAAATAACATATATATTCTTATAATTTCATGGATGCCTACTTACACCCATTTGAATGATTATAAATATCTACCCTATAGTTGTGAGTGAAAGGACACAATGATCCATAAACATAATGAGTGACTAATCCCTCCTTAAAAAGAGCTTTGTCCTAAAATCTCAAAGTGAGGAGCTTTGTCCCTTATTTTCCAAGTAGCATTTGCTCATGTTCTTGCACTATTTTAATGTCATATTTTCGTAAGCAAGGATATTGTGAAGGTTGAAGTGTTGGTGGGGGATAGGTAGGAAGAATAGTAGGATCAAAATGATGATAGGGGGGCAACCCGTTTTGTGCCTTCTTGGTGACTTGGATAGAAAATAAGTGGGCAACCATTTCCTTGCCTCCTTTGCGAAGAATTTTCTCCATTCGATGAGAGCTTACTATTGGAGAAGGGCCAGATTTTAATCCTTTAAGAGTATATGTTTGATTATGTATTGTGAATTTCATCTACAATTCTTCAAAATCCTAATGGACTGTCCCAAGTGTTTGTAACCATTACACTCCTACAACAATATCACATCCTCCTAAAGGAATTGCATACATGTCATGTTTCATGTTGTAATCGCCCATGGTGAGCTTAATATTTTGGCATTTCCCTTTACATACGATCCTTCCCCCATTAGAAATCATGACCTCAAAAATATATCAAGGATGGATAAAGCAGTTAGCTTATTTTTCCATGTGTGGATAAATAAAATTATGGGTACTACCAGATTCAATGAGCACAATAAGATTTCATTGTTTAAAGGATCCTAGAACTTTCATAGTTTAGAGAGAAGAATTACTAGCGAGGGCATTGAAATAAAATTCTAGTGGACCTTTGGCATTATCATCGAGTGTATCTATCACTACTTCTACCTCGATCTCATATGCATTTATGGTTGAACTACAAGGAATAGCTGCATCCAGAATATATAATTTGGGTGTAATACATTTATGATTGGGTACAAATTTCTCATCACAATGAAAACAAAGGTCTTTTTCTCTTCTTTCTTTCATTTCCTCGGGGCTGATACATTTAATGGGTAATATTTGATTAATTTTTGGGGTGGTGTAAGTATTTTGTGATTCTCCCATAGGTGGTCTTCCTAGTCAATGTTGGTTATTGAATTTATCTTCTACCATTTGGGCTAATCCCATAGTCTACATCATGGTAGTGGGATTGAATATTTGTACTTCTAATCGAATTTCTTCCTTTAAGCCACTGATGAAGCAATCTCGAAAGAATGAGGTATCTAACCTTGATGTACAATTGGCCAATTTTTCAAATTGAGCTTGGTATTTGCGCACTAAAGTGGTTTGACAGAGCTTGGTAAGGGCTCTCATAAAATTCTTGATTTTATTAGGGCCAAATCGTACTAATAATTTTTTTGTGAATTCAATCCATGTAGGGGTGCCATTAGTTTTTTGGTACCATTGGGTGGTGTTATTTTCCAATTGGAAGGATGCAATGAGAACCTTTTGTGCCTCAGGTATCTGGTAGAGAGAAAAGTATTGGTCAGCCCAATATATCCATTTGGTTGGATCACCTCCAAATTTTGGAAAATTCAATTTAGTAGTTCTAGGTAGGATGGAAGTTTGTGGCCCCCCAAGTGGTGCTTGGTATGTTGGTCCTTCGATAGATTGGCCAACTTGGATTAGTGTCATATTTTGTTGTATCATATCGATGAAGTGCTTATGGGCATCAATTTTTAAATCCATTGTTTTCATTCTATTTTCATATTCTGCCCTTGGTATTGTATTGTTTGTAATTTTGTATTTCCATTGGTGGAAATCCTCCTTTGTATAGTACTATTTGTAAGTTCTTCCCTCCACTAGCATACTTCCTAGATAAATTCTTTGAAGCTAATGTCCTGCAATATCCTGCCATCAGCTATTTTAGGGTTGGTTTGTAAAATGTAAGTCCTATTTCAAATTTTGAGAAACATTTTACAAAAAAATTATGTAATTTGGTAAAAAAAAAAATCAATTTTTGATCAAATTTGGGTTTTCAACTATTTAGACCTCAACGGTCAGTATTTAAAAATTGAATTTTAAAATTTGGCAGCAGGCAGGAAATTGAATTCAATGGGTGATGGGGCGCACAAGGTGCATGGCGGTTAGTGAGTGGTGAGGAGCACAAGGTGCGCAATAGGGAGCACAAGGAGCATCGGTAAACAAAATTCAGTGGTCAACGGGCAGCGTAACACACAAGGCAATGGGATTGAACACAAATGGCATGCAGTAGGAGGTAGAAGTGGTTAGAGGGATAGGTAGGGCAGTGAGTGTCACACGCGAGGGGGAGTGGGGCCAAGGGAAGTGTGACAAAATTCACACTACCTTATGCGACCCTTGGTCCTTTTAAACCCCTCCAAGGCTTTTCCTTAGACAATGTGGGACAAATACTTTGATAAACCTTTTTTCTTTATGTTGTTCTGTCAATGAAAAAATTAAGCACTGACCTGAATTTTTTAAACCTTAGCTTTAATTTTAATTTTTCCCATCGTAATTTTTATGCTCATTAAAAATGATAGGAATTCATGGAAAAATGACTGAATGTTTATTTTTTTCCGAGATTGGTAATTTTGCCCTTGTTTTCGGATGCTTGTTCTCACAGTGCATTCAAATTTGATCCAACTTCTTCCTAGCTATGAATTTCATGTTCTAATCTGCTGGTAATCCAAGTTTTTTGCTATTTTAGTATGTCCAGTGATGCAGTATGTTTTTCAAGTGTTTTTTGAAGAGTTTCAAAGGTATTTTTGGGTTTTTGGGCATTGACGAGTAGGGTAACGAATGTTTTATATCTATTTAAGTGGAGTAACATAGTTACCAATGATAATGAGCAGTGTTGAAAATGAAATAAGGATGAATTTACACATACCCAGATTTTGAAGTGGTGAGGAGGCACAAGAATGGAAAGGCTTTGATACCATATGGTAGGAACTTGGTTCCTAGCAGCCTTGATGGATGAAAAATGAATGGATTTGGATGCAAAACAATGAGAAATAATTAGAATCACCTTTGAAATTGAATCACAGTTACATTGGAGGAGAACCTGCCAATGGATTAAATAACATATATATTCTTATAATTCCATGGATGCATACTTACACCCATTTGAATGATTATAAATATCTACCCTATAGTTGTAATTGAATGGTCCATAAACATAATGAGTGATTAATAAGTGGTTAATGATTAGGATTAGGATCTTAACATATTTTAATGAGTAAGCAGGATAAAACATGTCAAGCTATTTTCGGATGATAACCTATCCAAGAACCAGAAGTAGGACAAAGAGAACATCCTTGGTCATTTCCAGTTTGTCCAGTTATGAAGAAATCATTGGCACAATTGAGGATGAACTTGTTGCCCAGGTGTTGTAGAAGATGGTCGAAGGTGAACCTTCTTGCCCAGAAATCCAAGGAGAAGATCTGCAGATATAATTACAAATATTAAAGGATAAAACCTTCATTTAGGAAGGCAAGTACAAAGCAGAGAAAAATCTCTTTAAGGATTCTAGGAAGGCTATTGCAAAAAATATGCAGGATATGTACAATAATATACGCTAGTTGCAGGACAAAATGTAGTGATTAAAGTTACAGATTCAACAAATAGAGGTTGGTCAGATAGCCAGGGTTGACATTGTAGTCTTGATAGATTGGGCAATGGATGTGCCTACGACTTATCTAGACTCTAGGTAGAAGATTACTTCTTTTAGTTAGATTAGGTCAGATACCATAAAATAGGTTAGCTTAGAAGCTGAGGTAGGGGATCTCTCTAAAGCCTCTACTAAAACAAATTATGAATAATAGGACCTAATTCTACAAACAGAGCCCCCTGTAGTAGATATTAATATTAGTGAGGCTGAAGAGTCAACCGAAATACCTGATGCTACCCAATAAAATCGTCAACCACCAGATGACCAAGCAAGAGTGGCCAAGTCAACTGGGGAATCCAAAGTACAACTTGGTGCTACTCAACCAACTGATGACACACAGATGTTTGACCTTTTTATCCAAAAAAAATTAGGACAAGGGCAAAGACATGAAAGGGATCACTCACAGGGGTTAGTCGATCCCACATAGGCTACACAATTATCTAGTCAGCCATTGGTTGACCAAACCATGGCTGAACAGTTTGATGAATAGACCACAACTGGACCAACTGGGAACTCACCAAGGGACAAAGAAAAGCAAGAGATAGAGTCCTTCAAGGTCTAGTAAATACCACCCTCACAAAATGAATAGGAGTTTGGTCCTTTAGCATCCACAGCTGATGCAGCAGCACCTATACCATCAAAGAAATTATAGCCCAAAAGGAAAGTAGTGAGAGCACCATAGAGAAGGTGAAATACAAAGGTCATAATAGCAAAATAGTAAAAACAAAAGGCCACCCAACAAAAATTGAATATGCAACTAGACATGAACTTAGATTAAGAGTAGGTTGCATCCATGAAAGCCTTTGTCAGCCAGAAGGAGTAGTTCCAAGAGCTCCAAAAGAACCTGAAGGAGGCTAAAAAGGAGTGAAAGGCTTACAAAAGAATGGCTTGAGAGCCAGGTATTTCTATTACTCCTGCACAACCAAAATAGTTATGGAACCTATATGGTTCAAAATATGGCAACCCCTCAAGGATGAGGGAATATCTAGACAAGATGGGCATATTTAACAAAGAACCAATGATGCCACCACTAGTTTGAGTGTTCGAGTCTCTACCCCCTAAAGATGTAGAGGATAATGATGCATAGGAAAATGCTATAGAGGACGCAACAATCAACCCTGAGGTGGTAAAATTTCCAAGGGCCTAAGTACGTCTAAGTACGTGATACATCCCATTATCCACCATGGGACAAGCCTAAATTTTCAGTGGCAGTTCAGCTTCCCCCTAAACCATTAGTATTGAAAGTAAGTTGAGTCTACATTCCAGAAGGATACCACTACATTTACATGATTCTACATAGAAGAAGTGGTAGGAAAAAAGGGGTGGAGTAGAACAAAGCCAAATATAGGAGCAGGGCCTAGTCAACCCCTATGACGCATTACAAGAAATAAGGCACCCAAAATAGAAATATGTCCCAATCAACTAAAATAAGGTGGCAAACAAAAATATAATAAGGAATAGTACAGAGCCACAACCAGGGAAAGAAAATGTAGAAACAAAGCATACTAGCAGGCTGTTGACAAAAAAATGGATTACCAGCAGAAGGTGCTAGAGGGCGTGGCAAAATTTAGGCATGGGGGGATGATGAGAACCAAAAATGCTCATTTGTATGGATTCATAACATGTTGTGTGACATTATTTTGATAGAATATAATTTTTATGAAGGTTTTATATATATTCAATAGGAAATTGTGTATATTCTCTAATATGCATTTTAAGTGTGATTTATGTGTATATTTGATGATTTTACTACTTTTCTACATATTTACATCAAGGTCCCATTTGGACCTAGCACTTCATGTCTTATGGTGGAAAACTAAAGACAAATATGACTACAATAAGGAGTTACGTACGCTAATTCCAACTAAAAATTGGAAGGCATCTAACTTTTGTCTTTCGAAAGATCAGTGCTTGACTCTCAACTTTAGGGTTATTTGCGCTTGACTTCCAGTGATAGGTTAAGCAATGCTTGACTCTCAACTTTGAGGTCAATGATACCTGACTCCTAGCGATAGGTTGGATTGTGCCTGACTCTTGTTAAAGCATAATACAATAAGGATCCTATTTTTAGATGAAATAGAATAGTGATTTCCAGCAGTAAATGTGGATGAAGGAAAATGTAATGAACCAAAAAAGTATCTATGGCTAAGCAAACACCTGTACAAAACTATCGATACCAATTGAGATGTAATTTTAGTTGTATTTTGTTCGAATAAATATAACATGCCTAATTTATCCTACAAAGGATAAATTTAGCATGTGTTCATTTTGATCAAACGTCTATGATTATTTTTCACGTATTTGTTATAAATACAAGTCTGAAATAGACTTGCTTAAGTCTGTAATAGGGGATGGCTATACATTATATAAATACACAAGCCACCTCTAAGAAGGGGATCCAAACATTTTATGTAAATCATTTTTGAAGCTACAAATAAAATGCATTCGAGTGTTCATATATGTATTTCTAAGCGTCTGCTATGCATGAATTGATATGGGCAGAGTTTGCTGGATCTTGGGCCCACTCTCAATAGTAATCCTCCTTTTTTTCCTATTTTTCTATAATTAATTTATTTACTATTTATTTTCTTTCTACAGTTTATTTAATTTCTATAATTTCCCTGTGTTTATGTATTTTCCTTCAAGTGTGTGTTTCACTTTCCATTATTTATTTTTCAGTCATGTGTTTGATAATGTAGGCTAGATTAATGGTTTGGACAAGATACAGAATGACACTACAAACCACCCTCCAAAACCATAGGACATAGTGGACTCATCTCATTGGTTTTATAGACATAAATTATATATGGTACTTCACAAGTTTACAAGCTTTCCTAGGTTTGACAATTTAAATGAAGGCAATAAATTAGCTGAGTTGTAACCAATGTTTTTCCCAACACCTCACATATGATATTATGATTTGAAAGGCATTTTCAAGGTCAATTTGGTAGCCCTGAATAACAACTCTCTCCATTTGAGCATGTATTAGCTAATATGGAGATGTTTAGGAATATTGATGATAATCAACAAGTAAACTTGAATATCAAATAAATATAGGACTGACCACCATGGAGGACATGGCATCAAATACATACACATATTCAACCTTGATCATAATTAGGATCAATGGATAAGCTTTGAACTTATAGAGAAGATTGAAGAGGAATTGGGCTAGGAGGAAGACAAAATAAAGGAATGGTGGATTTTGCACTATGAGCGAGACAAACATAAAGATGTTTTTCCAAGTGATGTGAAAAAATAATTTTTAAATTTAACAATAATTATATCAACTAGATGAAACAACATGATAAGAAAATATTATCAAAGGTTAAAATAATAGAGAACTCAAAGGAGGAAACAAAGGAAGAAGAAATAGAGGAAGCTACTCAACCTTCCCCATAGAAATATGCTTTGGTAATCTATGATGATTCTAAATAAGAAGCAAGCACAAAATATTCCTAGCTCCAAAAAGGGAAACACTTAGAAGACCTTTTGGCAAGTCCAAGGCCCATATGATCTACTCAATAGATGATTATAGGACATGCGATAGAAGCTAAAGCACCTCAAGAAAATAGTTTTATAATAGGAAGGTGTGTTGCTAAATCCTTTAGGTCTCATTCAACAACTCATCCTATATCTTCTATAATAAATGCCACATGAGAGAAAAATGAAAGAGTATTCTAAGCTCTGGATATTTGGATACAAAAATAATAGAGACCATGAGGTTACAACTATAGCAAAAAATATAAATAATTGAGGCAATTGAAGTTGAAACAAAAAAATGAAGGAACCAAAGTAGGAAGCACAAATATCAGGTAAGTCTTTTCAATATTTTACCCATCTCCTTGATCTCCTCCTTCTCCTCAACCCTCCTCTTTATTAGAAATTATCCCAACTATGGAGCAACCTCCATAAAAATTTCAAACCTTATCATCCTCCCATGAAACACCAACACTTCCCTTGCATACTTTCCCTCCATCCACAAGCCATAAGTGACAAAAGGTCCAATAAATCCTCACTCCTATGAATGTTAGCATCCTTTCACCTGGTTGTCTAACTATTTTCTCCTTATTCTTAGCTACCCCTACTTCACCCCTTCACTCTATGGAGACACTATCATAGGTATTCTCAATTATCTAGAATCTAGAAGACAATAATAAGTGATAGAAGAGTAGCAACAATTGGATAAAGCAAAGGAAGTGGGCACCCTGACATATGATTCAGTAGATCCCATCACAAAATAAAGGGTGAAGATGAATGCCTATCCAAAGGTGAAAAGTAGCTATATATATGAAACTAGATGATTATCAAATTAAAGTACACAGGTAGGATATAACTAAGATTTCAAAAATAGATACACTCCAAGCCCTCCATATTGAAGCAGATACACTTTTCTTACACGATCATAAATTAGAAAGAAATCTTTAGGCTATAGAGAAGAAAATCAAAATGCTCTTAAATAGGAAATCTAGGAGCTAAATAGGATCATTTATGGGACCCCTTATGAGGAAGAATTTTAGTAGAAGTATTAGAGAATTAAGGGTGTAGGATGAGCTACAATTGGTTAAAAATAAAATGTAGCAACAAGACTCAATGCTCCAAGAGCTAAAATCTAATTTGCAACAACAAGAGGAGGTTCTCACTATGGCTCAAATAGAGCTACAACAAGAAAAGGAGAAACCACACAGCTAAGAGATATATAAGGATTGTCTTAAATAGATCAAAAGCCATTACTGGAAAAAATCAAAGGGGTTACCTTACAAGCTTTTTTAAATTTCACCAAGAAAATAAAGAAAACTACCATGGTTTTCATGGAAGCAAAAATGGAGTTTGGCAAAGGCAAGAAAGACCTGCTGAGAAATATCTTGGAAGAACAAACAGTTACACAAATGCTAATAAATAGAGAAAAGTATCCTCATTTGGAACATTAGCTAGAGAGATATTTAGAAGAATGTTGATTTGGAACTTATCATGTTTATCATGGCATTGGATTGATTCATGAAGAAGAGAAGGTGTTATTTACCCTCAAAAAATAGACTAATGAGATGAGAAAGGTTGTTAAAAATATCAAAGCACTTGGTTCTATAGGTCTTTGGGATGAGAAAAAGTAATTTTATATAGAAGAGAAAATAAACCAATTATAGGATCATCAATTCTAGAATGATAGTGAGATCGAGTCACTACCAAAACCACTAGTAATGGAATAAGTTTTTGCTATATTTTATAGACTCTCTCATATTTTGGTCAAGTCTAAAGAAATGGCTAGAATATACAACAATCCTCCTCATGATAATTACTATAAGTTACAAGACATTCTTTTTAATATCAAATAGATTATTGTACCTCTCTTGAACACATAGAATAATATGTGTCAGCTATTGCAGGTTACAATACCTCTACTAGCTTAGTTAATGTTACAACAAGGTGAGTCTTCAAGAATACCTTTAGGAGAAAGACTTGAGCAATCAAGCAAAATAGTTGATTCTCCAATAACATATGTACCATGAATTCCAACTTGTAAAATTGTATTAGTTTTATCTTTTATTTGAATAGTTTCAAGTTTTGTGTCTTGTCTACTTTTTGACTTTGTAGCCCAATGGATAATACAAGGATGATCATGCAAGAACTAAGAAGGATGTGAGTAAAACTAACAGTTGATGTCATATACACACTATTAAAATACTCTATCTCTAGCAACACATGAACCTAGCAAGACAATGGATATGTAGGTGTACAATTGATAAAGAATATCAAACAAGGCATATGAACATTTACTTCATGTAAATTCAGATCTATTCGTAAAATAGCCCAATCAAGGAACATAATCCTACAATTATGATAAATTTGATAGCTAGCACAAGCGAAGTTTGATGCGTGGTTCTATATAATGCCTTGACCATTTTTGAAATCCTGAGAGGTTCTCAGTGCCAAGAATGAATCTAAAGCAAGAAATGATGATTCACATAGTTGTGGGTTATAGGTAGAAGAAGTTCCTACTAGACTATGTTAAAAAGAAAAAAAATCAAGCCTATGGTGATTTCCCAAGGTATCTTGCCTAGATCTAAAATAGTTTATAGCTATAGTGAAGTATGCTCATGGAGATTCATTTTTTGGGGGTGTCCCGTACTCCAAGTATCCCCATGCACCTTCTCTTCCACTTTCCTTCCCACATTTCTTGTATAATCACCTATAAATTGTAACACAAACTTCATTATCCATGTTTTCATTAGCCTTTTATTTTCTCTTTTCTCTAAAAGTGTATTTCATGTGATAATTTCCCTATCCTTATCCTCATTCATCATATTCATTGCACTATTTTACCTCCTTTTAGCGTGATTTTACCTTCTTATGTGCATAAATCCCTTTATTTCTTATAGTTTTTTATAAATATATATCCTTACCTTTTTTCCTTTTATGCGACATATACCGAAGGCATCTTTTTCATTTGTCTTGTTTCTTGATTAGCTTATCTTTTAGCCATGGTTGGTTTCTTCTCTTGATCATAATTTGCAGAACCTGAGAGCCCTATTTGAGTTATTATTTTCCACAAGTGAAAATACCCTATGAATTATCAAGAATATGGGTAGTTTTTATAACCCCCACATGTATCCCCTTTGAATATAGTGAAGTGACAACATTGGCATTTGATGGAGATAAATCTAAAAAAATAACAGTCCCAAGGCTATAAAATACTTTTTTAGCCAATAGGTTGTTAGTCTTATAATGGCACTGAGAGGGGGGGGTGAATCAGTGTAGTTATTTAAACTTAAATTCACATCTCTTAAAACTAAAATAATGAAACCTTAAAACTAGATAAAGTAAGTATCACAAGAGAAAATCACACAACACAAGATTTAACGAGGTTCACCAATTTGGCTACTCCTCAAGAATGACTACTTGGACTACCATCCAAATCCAGCCTTTGTAAAGCTCCAACTTTACAATCAATTTACCAGCACCCACTAGAAGGAGCACCAACCCCTTATTTATCTGCACCAATAGAAAGGAGCACCAACCCCTGATTTACCATCACCTAATGGAAGGAGCACCAACCCATGATTTATTTACACCAACAGAAAGGAGCACCAACCCCTGATTTACCAGCACCTACTAGAAGGAGCACCAACCCCTGATGCCAAGCTGCAACCTGCTCTTCAATTTTGAATCTTTTTAACAAAAAAAATCCCTCTTTTTTAAACCCAACTTTTTCCAATCTCTCTCATTGTTTACAAAATAGACACATCTTCTACGATCTACAACCGCACTTCGCCTTCTTTGAGTCACTTCTCTATGCACCCTCTGTGCACTGTCTTCATACACTCTGCACCCTTATAGCTACACTTTGCATTCATCTTTGCCCTTTGCACTCTTTGCACCTTCTGCTTTCTCTGTGCAATCATAGCCGCACTTGGTCGAGCTTCAACCTTTTTGCTCTTTGTGCACTTTGCTCTCTCTACGCACTCACAGATGCACTTAGGACAATTCGACACGACTCTTCGCTCACTTTGCGCACTTCACCATCATCTCGCCACTTCTGTGCTTTTTGCACTCTTACGGCCACATTTCACACTTTGACACGCATTCGACGACTTATCCAACAACCCCACAATTCTCCAAACAGCCCTCCTTTTATAACAATATTTTCATGATGAAAACCCTAATCTTAGTCGGCTATAAACCCTAATCTTAGTTGGCTTTCATAACAACTGTAAACCCTAATTTTAGTCGGCTATCATCGGTCTTCGTCGGCTTCAACTTAACTACGAAAATACAACATGTCGCAATATCGTGACACTTTTCTTTCTCTCTCTTTCTCCTTGCATTGGACCATGAAAATGCTAAATGTCGTGATATCGTGACACTTTTTCTCCTTAATCTTTCTCTTAGCTTTGGCTCATGAAAATACAACATGTCGTGATATCGTGACACTTTCACCTTCTTACGCTTTCTCTATTCTTTTGTCGTGATATCGCGACACTTCTGCTTCCAAATACTTCGACTTTGCTTTTGTCGTGATATCGTGACACTTCTGCTTCCAAAGACTTCAACTTTGCTTTTGTCGTGATATCACGACACTTCTGCCTTCGTAGTCTTCAACTTAGCTTTTATCGTGAAATCATGACACTTCTACTTTCGTACTTAGCTTCTTTGCTTTTGTCACAAAATCGTGACACTTCTACCTTCGAAGTCTTGCTTTCTACTTTTGTCACGAAATCGTGATAGTTCTGCTTCCGTACACTTCCTCTCTTTCTTTTGTCGTGAAAATGCAACATGTCACGAAATCGTGACACTTTTCCAACTTACTTTCTCTCTCCTATTTTAGTCGCGAAAATGCGACATGTCACGAAATCGTGACACTTTTCCAACTTACTTTCTCTCTCCTATTTTAGTCGCGAAAATGCGACATGTCATGAAATCGTGACACTTTTCCAACTTACTTTCTCTCTCCTATTTTAGTCACGAAAATGCGACATGTCGTGAAATCGTGACACTTTTCTTACTTGTTCTCTTTCTTCGAACTTGTCATGAAATCGCGACACTTCTTCTTGCTTTCTCTTTTTCTTCCAACATGTCATGAAATCGTGACAGTTTTTCCACTTGCCTTTTTCTCTTCCAACATGTCGCGAAATTGCGACAGTTTTTTCTGCTTTCTCTTTCTCTTCCAACATGTCGTGAAATCGTGACAATTTTTCCACTTGCCTTTTTCTCTTCCAACATGTCACGAAATCATGACAATTTTTCCACTTGCCTTTTTCTCTTCCAACATGTCACGAAATCGCGACAGTTTTTCCTGCTTTTTCTCTCTTCCAACATGTCGCGAAATCGTGACAGTTTTTCCTGTTGTTTTCTCTCTTCCAACATGTCACGAAATCGCGACAATTTTTCCTGTTGTTTTCTCTCTTCCAACATGTCACAAAATCGTGACAGTTTTCTTGCCTGTTGTATATGTTGCGATATCGCGACACTTTTCTTACTTGTCTTTTTCTTTGATCTTTTGCATATGGGCCACTTCTATCTTCTTGGAAAATCACTGTACATACTCTGAATAACCTTTGAACTCCTGTCTTCTACATTTGAATAGCTTTTGAACTCTTGTCTTCTACATCTGAATAGCTTTTGAACTTCCTATCCACTGCATCAACAGATCTATCTGACTGTGTTGACAAAAATGATAATATTGTTGTTGCACCTTGCTCAACAATCTCCCCATTTGGAATTGTTGGCAACACATGTGCAATTTCCTGTAACTCTTCTCCCCCTTTGACAATAATACCAAAGGGCTACTGCAGACTCTCCCTGAGTCCATGCACAACATTCTCAAGCAAAAATTATTACACTTAGCAAAAATCACAAACATGAGCAAAAAGATAAACAAATACACAAATGCTCCCCTTGAGAATGTGATCTCGATAGCTAGTCAATTCTTGGGAAGCGTGACCACTCCCAATTTATTGCGAAGGTACTCAAAAACTTCCTTGGGCAATGGTTTTGTGAAGATATCCGCTACTTGCTCTGTTGTTGGAACAAAAATCCAACTTAACCTCACTTTCTGCAACTTTCTCCTACGTACAACACGTTGTTGCTGCAATATATTCTACCTCTGTTGTGGATAAGGAAACTGACTCTTGTTTCTTACTGTTCCATGTGACCAACCTGTCTCCAAGATAGAATGCACCTCCACTGGTACTCTTTTTGTCATAATGTCTTCTTGGATAGGAACTCTAATCTCTGCTCATCATATTAGGATTCTTGTTGTACCTTGCTTTTACTTATTTAGTATAGTATGATCAACACTCAACTTTCAGCTGCACAAAAGTTACTCCCAAAATAAAAGTGACCGACTCTCTAGGTAGCCTGCATGTAAATTCTTTAGCATTTTGACTGCCATATCCTCCATGACTAACGACTTTGCCTCGCATCAGTTGTGCAGCTCAATGTCTCTGGTTTATAACGACTGCTTCTTTAGAGAAAATTAATGCTCTCTTATTACTTCCACAAACAACTACATGAACTAAAACACACTTTGACAACTATATGACAACTCCCCTGACTACTTGCCTTTCATCCTCAAGTAATCAAACAAATACATAGGAGCATTAAAATGAAACTTCAAGATTGCTCCCCCTGAGGATGTGCTACCTGGAGTTGCTTAGTGCAATAGAGGAGTAGTCTCCTTCGGTCCAAGGAGACACAATTTCCTTTCTTCTATATTTCTCCAAACTTTCTTGAACTCGGGCTTGGATTTTTCAACTACATCCCTATTTTGCACCTTTTCATGAACTCGAACATTTCTCTTGTGTGGTTGTCTCTTGTGCATCCTTGATGAATGATTATTTTCCTTTCTTTTATGTACATGATTTATTCCCTGTCTGTGTTGTGTTCTTTGTGTCTGATGAAATCTACTATTTTGCCTTAGATTAGATACAAAAGTGCTTGGACAAAACCTTTCTATGTGCCCATGACCATTACATTGAAAACATTGTACATAGTGTTCACTCAGAAACGCAGATGTATTTCTACTAGCATAACTCTTTGATTTATTATTCAATCCACAATAAATTGCCTTGTGACCATACTGGTTGCATCTAAAACAATAGCCATTAAAAGTATTATTATGAATAGAGTGAGAGTGATAGAACCTCTTTTGTTGTGGTTGCTTTCTTGTAGATCTCCTTTGATATTTTCTTCCTTTTGAATATTTAGCTTCAAACTTTTCTTGCTTCGATCCTTCAATAGTGAACTTCTTCTTCTCTACAGAGTTGGAAGATGAAGGTTGTTCAACTTCATATCCAAGACCACGCTTATCCATGGAGCTTCTTTGTTGGCTTATCATTTTATCTAGCAACTCTGTGCTCTTCTCAAATTTGAGATTTGTATTGGCCTCTTCTAGTTGTTTCTTCAATAAAACAATCTCTTCCTCTTGTTTGCAGCAACCAATCACTTTCTCATTGATCTGTGACCTGAGAGTTTCTTCAATCCTTTTTAATTCTTCTACCTATACTTTCAAACTAGTTATTATTTTATTTGTATCCTCAAGCTTTCTTGAGATTTCCTTATTCATTTTTCTTTCTATCTTCAATTCATCTAGAGCTGCAATTAGTTCCTCTTTCAAATTTATTTTTGCATCAGTTTCTTCTTCATCACATTCCTGTTCTTTTTCTATTTCTTCTTTGAATGTCATGAAAATACCTCCACCTGTTCCTTCTTTAGAATCATCCTCTAGGACTTCATTAACTCTCAACATATATGCCTCTATGTTCTCATCGTCATTCAACTTTAATGCTTCGAACTGAGATTGATGTGTTTGTAACTTGGCCTCCTTGATCTCATCATCTCCTTCATGAATACTCCTCAGTTTGTTCCATATTTCTTTTGTCGTTTTACAACTCATGATCTTTACCAGTTCACTTGTCTACTAATCCACACTGATAGCATTCTTTGCTTTTGAGTCATTCTCAAACAGATTCTTACCGACAACATTGGTTGGAGGAGTGATGGGTATTATGTATTCACCGTCTCTTGAATCCCAGATGTCGTATCCCAAAGGACAAAGATATGTCTGCATCCTGATTCTCCAGACCGTGTAATTAGTTTCGTCAAACAAATGTGCTTTGTTTGATGAGAAGCCTTCACCACCTACCATTGTGTTACTTCCACTATCACCCTAGCCGATTAATCTTGTACAGGAACTTAGCTTTGATACCAATTGTTAGTCTTACAATGGCACTGATAGGGGGGGGGTGAATCAATGTAGTTCTTTAAACTTAAATTTATAGCTCTTAAAACTAAAATAATGAAACCTTAAAACCAGATAAAGCAAGTATCACAAGAGAACATCACATAACACAAGATTTAATGAGGTTCACCAATTTGGATACTCCTCAAGAATGACTGCTTGGACTACCATCCAAATCCAGCCTTTGCAAAGATCTAACTTTACAATCAATTTACCAGCACCCACTGGAAGGAGCACCAACCCCTTATTTATCTGCACCAACAGAAAGGAGCACCAACCCCTTATTTATCTACACCAACAGAAAGGAACACCAACCCCTGATTTACCATCACCTACTAGAAGGAGCACCAACCCTTGATTTATCTGCACCAACAGAAAGGAGCACCAACCCTTGATTTACCAGCACCTACTGGAAGGAGCAACAACCCCTGATGCCAAGCTACAACCTGGACTTCAATTTTGAATCTAGAAGTTTAACAAAAAAAACCCTTTTTTTTACAAAACCCCCCTTCTTTTTTTTTTTCCAATCTCTCTCACTGTTTACAAAACAAACACATCTTCTACGATCTACAGCCACACTTCGCCTTCTTTGAGTCGCTTCTCTATGCACCCTTTGTGCACTGTCTTCATACACTCTATGCCCTTATAGTTGCACTTTACGTTTGTCTTTGCCCTTTGCACTCTCTATGCCTTCTGCTTTCTCTATGCAATCACAACTGCACTTGGTCGAGCTTTAACCTTTTTTTGCTCTCTAGGCACTTTGCTCTCTCTATGCACTCACAGACGCACTTAGGACAATTCGACACGACTCTTCACTCACTTTGTGCACTTCGCCATCATCTTGCCGCTTCTGTGCTTTCTGTGCTCTTATGGCTGCATTTCACACTTTGACACGCATTCGACGACTTATCCAACAACACCATTATTCTCCAAATAGCCCTCCTTTTATAACAATATTTTCATTATGAAAACCCTAATCTTAGTCGACTGTAAACCCTAATCTTAGTCGTCTTTCATAACAACTGCAAGGATATCATGACACTTTTTCTCCTTGCTCTTTCTCTTAGCTTTGGCCCAAGAAAATACATGTCGCGATATCGTGACACTTTCACCTCCGTACGCTTTCTCTATTCTTTGGCCCAAAAACAACATGTCGCGATATCGTGACACTTTCTCTTCCAAAGACTTCGACTTTGCTTTTGTCACGATATCATGACACTTCAGCTTCCAAAGAATTTTACTTTGCTTTTGTCACGATATCGCAACACTTCTGCTTCCAAAGACTTCGACTTTGCTTTTGTCACGATATCGTGACACTTCTGCCTCCGTCATCTTCAACTTAGCTTTTTTCGTGAAATCAGAACACTTCTGCTTCCGTACTTAGATTCTTTGCTTTTATCGCGAAATCATGACACTTCTACCTTTGAATTCTTGCTTTCTGCTTTTGTCATGAAATCATGACAGTTCTACTTTCGTACGCTTCCTCTCTTTCTTTTGTCATGAAAATGTGACATGTCACGAAATCGTGACACTTTTCCAACTTACTTTCTCTCTCCTATTTTAGTCACGAAAATGCGACATGTTGCGAAATCATGACACTTTTCCAACTTACTTTCTCTCTCCTATTTTAGTCACGAAAATGTGACATGTTGCAAAATCGTGACACTTTTCCAACTTACTTTCTCTCTCCTATTTTAATCATGAAAATGCGACATGTCACGAAATCACGACACTTTTCTTACTTGTTCTCTTTCTTCGAACTTGTCATGAAATTGTGACACTTATTCCTGCTTTCTCTTTTTCTTCCAACATGTCGCGAAATCACGATAGTTTTTCCACTTGCCTTTTTCTCTTCCAACATGTCGCGAAATCGCGACAGTTTTTCCTGCTTTCTCTTTCTCTTCCAACATGTTGCAAAATCGCGACAGTTTTTCCACTTGCCTTTTTCTCTTCCAACATGTCACGAAATCGTGATAGTTTTTCCTGCTTTTTCTCTCTCTTCCAACATGTCGCAAAATCGTGATAGTTTTTCCTACTGTTTCTCTCTCTTCCAACATGTCGTGAAATCGTGACAATTTTTCTTGATGTTTCTCTCTTCCAACATGTCACGAAATCATGACAGTTTTTCTTACCTGTTGTATATGTCGCAATATCGTGACACTTTTCTTACTTGTCTTTTTATTTGATCTTTTGTATATGGGCCACTTCGGTCTTCTTGGAAAATCACTGTACATACTCTGAATAACCTTTAAAATCCTGTCTTCTGCATCTGAATAGCTTTTGAACTCCTATCTTCTGCATCTGAATAGCTTTTGAACTTCTTGTCCACTGCATCAACAGATCTATCTGATTGTGTTGACAACAATGACAATACTATTGTTGCACCTTGCTCAACATAGGTTAGCATATGGGTACCAAAACCTCATTGTTCAACAAGAAGCAAGGAGTGCAAAATTGGCTAAGTATGAATAGCATTAGAAATTTTGTACCACCATAATCAGTAGATGGGTACCAAAATCCTATCGCCCAATAGCTAGCAAGCAAAATGAAAAATTGGCTAAGTGAAGAAACCATCGAGAATTTTGTACTATTTATTACAATAGATGGGTACCAAAATCCTATCACCTAATAGGAAGTAGAAAATTATAAAATTGGCTAAGTATGGAGGGCACCAGATGTTTTACACCCTTGATATATGCATAGAGGTGCCAAAAGTCCATCACCTAAAAGATGTTCAAAAAGCCAAAATCAGCTAAGTGTGGAGTGCACTGGAGATTTTTTACCTCTAGAAGGAGCATATGGGTACCAAAATCCTATCGCTCAATAAATATTGGAGTGAAAAATAGCTAAGTATGGAGAGCATTAGACATTTTGCACCCATGATGTTAGCATAGAGGTACCAAAAGTTCATTGCCTAAAAGATGTTCAAAGAGCTAAAATTGGCTAAGTATGGAATGCATAGGAGATTTTGTACCTCTAGAAGGAGTAGATGGATACCAAAACCCTATCGCCTAACAAGAAGTAGGAAATAGTAAAACTAGCTAAGTATGGAGAGCATGGAATATTTTGCACCCATGACATTAATATAGAGGTACCAAAATTCTATCACCCAATAGATGTTCAAAGAGCCAAAATCAGCTAAGTATGGAGTGCATTGGAGATTTTGTACCTCCAAAAGGAGTGGAGGGGTACCAAAACCCTATCATCTGATAGGAAGCAAGAAATGATAAAATAGGCTAAGTATGAAGAGCATCAAACATTTTTTACCTCTAAATGCATTGAATAGATACCAAAATCTTGTTGATCAACATATGTTAAAAGAGCCAAAGTTGGCTAAGTGTGGAGTGTGTCAAATATTCTATGCCTCCAAGAGGAGTGGATGGGTACCAAAATATCGTCACTTAACAACAATAAAAAATCACTATTTTGGCTAAGAATAGAGGTTGTTGAACCTTTCAAGCATCTGATAACAATAGAACAAAATAAAGACTTAGCATTTGGTAGGAGGTTAACAAGTAGAGCTTAGATGCCCAACAAATATTTTAAGGAGTAAGAAATCATTGTCATAGCACATCGAGTAGTTTATATATGTTGTTAAAAA
This sequence comes from Wollemia nobilis, assembly GCA_028583015.1. Lineage (NCBI taxonomy): Eukaryota > Viridiplantae > Streptophyta > Pinopsida > Araucariales > Araucariaceae > Wollemia > Wollemia nobilis. Next base: position 12,261,415 of record JAQPPZ010001925.1, read on the forward strand.
ACCCTAACAACCTAGCCATTCATTTATTCTCATGTAGGTTGATAATCATAGAGTGGATAATTCCATAACAAATCCATAAAAAAATTCTAAAGACTAGATGCAGACAATGCTACCTCTACTTCTTCAAGTGAATCCTGATTAGACCACATCAACACAATCTTGTCTAGTCAGTTGTAACAGAACAGACTATCAAAAATGCATGTAGGTTAACAAGTGCTCTAACATAAAAAAATATAGTCTTGAGGCAATAAGAGCACAGTATCAAAATCCATTATAAAGCTATATTTACTAGAATTTAATAGGTTCTAAAAGTTGGATTTTAGCTTTTACAATTTTCATCAATATATGAGAACATTTTGTGCCTTTGAGGAATAAATATTGGAATATTGTTTAACCTTTGTGTTTGAGGCTCTTGCTGATTGTGTATGAATGAACTATTAATCATTTATATTTTAAGCTATTTGAATGAATGCAATAGTAATTTTGCTCCTAGATTTCTTATTGGAAAACTATTCTTTAGTTTTGGAATGAATAACAATCGATTAATTGTTCAGTAGATGAATCATTCTACAAGCAAAAATGACAAATTGGTTTGTTAGGTGGTCTTTTTATGACTAACTACTATATTCATTTATGCAATATAATTATTAATGTTGCTAAATTATTGCCATTACACTTCTAGATGTTTATATTTTGTTTCTTTTTGCTCTCTTTTCAAACCCCCATTTTTATATATGGCTAGTTAGGATCTAGAGGAATCGGTCTACTTTAGAGGTTGATACATGAAGCTTTGCTTCTTTATGGTCTTCCAATATTGGTCAAAATCTTAGGGCACAAAACTCATCCTAAGGCAGATTTCCAAACCAATAGATACTAGTAGGGTATATTGTTTTTCATTTTATATACATAAGTATGCCAAGAAATTAATCCTAATTTATGTAATATTAAAGCTAATAATAGTAAGGTAAAAAATCAAATACTTCCATGCGTTGACCCTACAGCATAGAAGCTCCAACAAAATCAAGGATTTGGTTAAGAATGATGGATCCCTTACATCCTACATTCATGAGATCAGGTTGAAGCTGTCAATCATTTTCAATCTATCCTGGACCTTGAAACCCCTTATTATGCCCACTCCTGTGAGTCTCTGCTTCATCATATCCCCAATATTGTAAGATCTAAAATGAATGATCGGCTTATCATATTTTTTTCTCATGATGATATCAAACAAACTCTTTTCTCCATGCAACTCGACAAAGCCTGCGGCCCAATGGCTTTTCTTATCATTTTTTCTAAACCTTATGGGACATTGTAGGAGATGACATCTACAAGGCTATCCAAGAAATCCAAAGGTCAAAGGCCATTCCTAAGTATGTGAACTCAATATTTCTCACCCTTGTTCCCAAAGGCATAGTTTGCAGATCTATCTTTGATTTTAGGCCCATCAGCTTATGCAATGTGCTATATAAAATCATAACCAAAGTCATGGTCAAAAAATTGAAATATATTCTCCCTTCCATCATTGATCTCTGTCTAGGTAGTACTATCCAAGGTAGAACCATTATTTATGGAGTTATAACCATTCATGAACTCATTTATTTTGTATCTCGAAGCAAAAAATCTAGTTTTCTCCTCAAGCTTGATATGAATAAAGTATTTGACAAAGTTTCCTGGGATTTCCTTTTTGCTATCCTTCAAAATTTTAGATTTCATCATGAGTGGATTAACCTCATCAAATATTGCACCACCATTGACTGGTTCTCTATCATTATCAATGGGTCTACTGCAGGCTACTTTCTAAGTTCTAGAGGACTAAGGCATATCTCCCTTATTATTCATTATACTTGTAAAGTCCATGGGTCGATCACTCAAAGATACCTATGCTCTTGAAGCCATTTTAGGAATCAAAGTTGCATCCTTCCTAAGACATGTCACTCATCAATAATTTGTTGATGATACCATCTTGGCAATGCTTGCATTTGTTGTTGAAGCAAAAACCATTAAATATATCCTCAACTGTTATGAAGATGTTACAAGCCAAAATATCAACTACATCAAAAGCAAAATTTAATTCATAAACTCCCCTTTAGCTCGATAGGTCAAAATTGTCTACATCCTTGAATGCACCATAGCTGATCTCCCATCTTCATACCTAGCATTTCCCCTTTTCACATGTAGTCCTAGTGATATTGTGTGGAATAATGTCCTTGAAAGACTCCAAAAAAATCTTATTGGATGGAAGGAAACCCTCCTTAGTCAAGCCACTAAAGCAACTCTCATATTGGCTTACCTTTAGAGCATTCTTGTTTATTTTCTATCCGTCACTAAGGCCCCTATAGTTTTTTATTCCAAAATTGAGTAGATTCAACAAAAATTCTTGTGGTCAGGATCTAACAATAAAATAAGGTTCCCTTTAGTGGCCTGGGATAAATTCTACAATGTCAAAGTTTAAGGAGGCCTTGGTTTCAAAAGGATCAACAAGATGAATATGGCTCTTATTGTAAAATAAGCTTGGAAAATATTCACTAATGCTAATGTTGAGTGGGTCTCCATAGTTAAAAGGAAATATCTCCAGCATCATAGCTTCATGGAGGAAGGAGTTCCTCAGCCTGATTCAACCTTCTGGAATTCGGTTATCCAATCTAGATTCATTATTCAAAAAGGGACTAGATGGCAACTTGGGGATGGTCAGTCTATTAATTTTTGGATGGATCCTTGGGCTTGTGATCACCTTCTTATTGATCATCCCGATCTCGCTAGACTGAAACCTCTTACTAATCATCTCTTTGGTAGAAATATTTCCAACTTCATCTCTTAAACCCAGCCTATCCTTCTTGGAAACACATCCCTCCTACGCACATTAGCAGAGAAATTTCATAGGCAACTATTTTCTTATCCTGCCTACTTAATTCATGTGTTATTCCATTTGATCATCCTCTTGACCAACCTTTTTGGAAAGAATGTGATAGTGGCCTATTTTCTATCAAGTCTACCTTCTTGATGCAAGAAAATATTCACACTTGCACAATCCTGGTCAACCTTCTATGGTGGAATAACTTTATCCCCAAAGTCAAGTTTTTCTCTTGGTTGGCTACTCAAAATAGAATTTTAACCATTTAAAACCTCATGAAACATGGTCTCATCATCCCCAACCAATGCTACATTTTCTTATCTATATGGGATTCTACCCACCATATTTTCATCCAGTGCAATTTTTCTACAGTACTCCTAAGTTTCCTCTTAAACACTTTTAGCATTGCCTGGGTTTGATCCAACTCCCTTGTGGAGTTATTTACCCAATGGTCCAATCCTTTCCACAATACCAGGCTCAAATCCCTATGGACCTTCTCCCTTCATCATTTCCTTTGGAAAGTGTGGTTTGAATGTAATAATAGAGCCTTCTCCAACCTATCCAAAGACCCCATTTCATTTGGTAATAAAGAACTTTGTTTCACCATTGAGAACGCCCAAATCATTCCTTTTTTCAAGGTCTCCAATCCTATGATTAAGGCCACCATTGCTGCTTCACTTAATTTGACATCACATATTTCAATACCTCCAGCTCAAGCGAGCAATAAAGCCAATGCTAAATGGATACCACCACCTAAAGTATGGCTAAAGTTAAAATTTGATGGATCTTCCAAAGGCAACCCTAGAAGATATGGAGGAGGGGATGTTGTTTAAGATCATAATGGTAGAATCATCATTGTCTTTGCTAAAAACTTGGGCACTTAGACCAACCACATTGTAGAAGCTAGAGCCCTCCTCCATCAACTAATCATTGTGAGTAATATCCATTGCAGACTCATCATCGAAGGTTATATTTAAATGTGATCAATTTCCTTAGAAGGGATAAAGCACCGATGTGGAGAATCAACAATATCATATTAGGGGCCAAGAGGCTCCTTCACCATCACCCTAAATCCATCATTCAACATGTCTTCAAGGAGGCTAATTGAGCAATTGACTCTATGGCTAACCTAGGGAACAACTTGGAGTCTTTAACCATTTGGAATAATGAGTTTCCCCAATTGCTTGTTGATGCCTCCATTTGTGATTGGCCATGGGTCGGTTGAAACCTTTCTCTTGGCTACTTGGTTTGGATACCTCACCCTTAGTATGATGTGTATTATTTTGCTAATGATTAGGTTTTTCATCTTGTTCATCGAATGCCTAACCATTAACCTGATGTAGATTTTCTTTTTCATGATTGGTATTTTAAACTTATACATATTTTCAGCTTGGATGTTGTTTTTCCATCTTGGTCAGGTTACCTTACCTAATCATCCATACCATTTTCTTACCTATCATGTGACCATCCTCTCATGCCCCATCACCCATCCCTATCACTCCTTCACCCTCTCATGCCATGTCATGTTTTCTTCACCTATCCCTACTAGTCCTATCACCCACCCCTGTCACTCATTCATCCACTTATGTCGTGCCACCCTTTTTGGATATCCCATGTTTGGTGACCACCCCAAGACCTTGTTCATTTTAATCATCAACATTTTCTTCCATATCTTCCAGTGATACTATCATGAAAGATGACTTAAATTATTTTTGAAGTACCATCATTTTTGAGGTACCATATCTTCTAGTGATACTATCATGAATGATGACTTAAACCATCCATGTTGGTAACTTTTTCATATGAGGAGCGTTCATCGCACCAGGACACATGAACCAACCATTTCCACCAATCGATGCCCTTAACAACTATCGTATTTTTCTCAATCCATAACATTCGACATACCTAACGTCTATAAATCTGAATATTGGGATGGTTTAATTCATTATTCATCCTTGCTTCCCTATCCTTGGTCCATTTGCTTGAGTCCCTCCATATTGACCTCGTAAGTGAAGATATCCTAGGGTCTCATGGCTTCATCCCATTCCTAAAGAAATTTAGTGGCAATGATGAAGAAGTGTCTAATGAGATTATAAAAATGTGGAACAAAGGGAGCGTCATAATTTGGGGCCTGGAGTTCCATAGCAACATCTGCATGCTAGCTGAAGTTTTAGGCTTTTCAATCGACATGTGCACCATTATAAGGGATAGACACTCTGTCATGGTGGAAACCAACTATCTAGTTGACAAAGATAAAAAATATTACTTGGAAAAATGGTGGTATAGTCAGAACCTCTCTTCCCTCACCTTGAAAATGGGTGATGATTCCCATCATGCAATACTTAATTATAGATAACATTAATCTCCCATTATATAATTTTCATCTAGAATTTTTAAATCACCTTAGGGATATTAAGCTTATTAACATACCTTATTACCTATTTAGATCCATTGAGCTCTCTATAGAAAGTATAATAAAAATGAATTCAACCCACCTGAACAATCAGGATCTGCATCTAATTTTGTTCAAGCATACCCTTGAAGAGCACACTAAGAAATTTGTCATAACCTGTAATCCCACTAATACTCCTTTGAACAATCCTATCCACATTACCCCTATCAATAAGGTTCCTAGCAATTAGGGTGATCCCTAGTTCATCTTCCTTGAACTAAATTTAAAGACCCCTAGTTTTATGAAGCAAGAGTCTAAGTACATGGGGTTCGAGCTTAAGCATCGATCTCTTACAAAGTTCAAATAGGAGGAAAGCGCTTCTAATTCTTAATGATTAGGAAGCTCCAAGAATACAAAGACCAAGGAAAATCCCTTGAAGGTGTCCCTTGCTCAAAATTTTGATGGTGAAAACATGCAAGAGCGAAGTTCTGCTATTGTGCTGCAGAATTTTATTCTTAGTCATGTTGCAAGTTCCACGATCAACCTTTCTACTACTGCTAATGCTACCAAGGCTGCTTGTGATGAGGCCTGGAAATGCCTCCATCATAGCATGTTTTGAACAATAAAAACTTGCCTAAAACTCTATGATTTACTTTATATACTAGTTAAAGTTGATCTAATATGTTGTGTATTAATTATTTGCATGATTGATGTGTTTAGAATATTATATGCTGATTTTTACAATTTTTGTGTAGTTTTATGTCACTTTGCCATGACCTATTACATAAGGGATATGCTTAGGGTGATAGCAAAACTTTACTATTCTTATTTTGATGTTTTTAAAGCATTAATTTCTTTGAATTTAGCAAATAGTGCAAAGAACTGTTATTGTGCAGCAGAAACTGGTTTTCCTGTATAAATTCTAACCAACTACCAATGAATGGCAAGGCATGAAATTCACACATGAAGAGGAATGAAAGCTATTGCAATCTGATCTTGAGGACTAATACACCTAAGAAATGCAGCTAAAATCAATTGAAGAGTACATAGTTGGTCAATTCGAATATCTTTGAATTGAGCAAATATCTTCGAATTGAGCCACTTAGCTTCGGATTGAGAAAATAAAGCACTTTTTGACCTATTGACTGATTTTGACGATGGAAAAAAGGAAAGAAGTCTAAGGAGGTTAAAGGAAAATATCTCCCATGTAACTTTGTCATCCTTGTCGTCCAAAGCCAAAATTTATGGAAAAGATCCTCTTCTAGGATAAACTCGGGGAATACTGCAGAATAACAGGAATTTATTTGCAAAGTATATTTTTTGTTGTAATTATATTTTAGGCATCTATAAAAGATAACTCCTGTCCATTTTGAGCTAAGAAGAATAATAATAACAGTATAAATGGTAGTAGAGAAAATATAGATAGAGAATAAGTGAGAAAATTGAATTTGTTACAATTTTGTAACAAGTTTTAGTAGCAGATTTGTAATCATGTTCTGAATCAATAAAGCAGATTTGTAATCATGTTTTTCTATTCATTCTATTATATTTGAGTGTGAGTAATATTTAGAGAGAGAGGAACTCATACCTTCTAGAAAATGAGGCTAGCCACCTTCAGACCTAGGAGAAGGACTAATAGACAGGTTTTGTTCTAATTTTGCTGCAGCAGAATAAGCTGTGAAACTTGTCAATTTCATTATTTTGTAGTAGTTAACATCCATTTCAGTCCTAATAATTTATTTTCTATTAAAGATACTTTTGTGATGTGATTAGCAGTAGATCTGATTAGTCTTTTTGCTTTCCAACAACTTTCCAATTTATTGCAATTTCCATTTCCAGCAATTTATAGTTTTTTGCAATTTTCTTGCATTATTGTTTTTGTTGTCAACTCCTACACAGAAGATTGACAACCTTCTATTACAGAGTATTTATAGGACTTAATTTTAGTTTTCATTATTGCAATAGTAAATGGACTTTCATTTTGTAACTGTAATTAGGTTTCCAATTCTACAACTATAACTAGGGTTTTAATTCTGTAATTTAATCAGATTTCATTCTTGCAACTGTAACTAAGGTTTCATTTCTATAATCAACAATTAGTCTTCATTCTTGCAATTATATTAAAGTTTAATTTATGCAATTTAGAGGTAGAAGAGACCTAAAAACCCCCACATAATTAGTTTCACCAATAATACTTGTTGCTCCCAATTGACCTTAAATTATAGCCCTGTTCACTCCTTTCGCAGATAGCCTTGTACATTGCCCTGGATTGACAAATTCATTGAGAATTAATTATGTGATTAATGACAGCCCATCATTTTTGCACCATTGTTAGGGAGAGTGTTGTTAGAAGGTGTCAAAAGTTCAATAGTTTTTAATTAGACTGAGTTGTGAAAATTCAAGGTAAAATCTAAATATAACAGCTGGTTAAGTAACAATTATTGACTTATAATTTATGTCATTAAGGAGTATGCATGAATGAGTAGGCCTAGGTAAGGCAAAATTAACCAAAGAGATCCCTGTCTTATTCCATTAAGAATATCTTCATGCCTAAGGGGTGAATCACCTGTGTTTGAACTACCAGAAAAACTAAAACAAAAACCACAACTTCATCATCATCAGAATCTCTTGAGCAAGAAAAATTACTAGACTCATTATCAACAGAAGGTTTTGGACCTCTTGAGAAAGAAATAAGCGTAGGTTTAACTATTTTTTAAGAATAAGAAATTATGGTAGAAAGAGGCAATCCATATGGGGATGACTAGTATGGTCGTGTCTATAATGATCAAGATGATCAAGATGTGCTCCAACCTCCTAGAACATTTGAATATCCTATTCTTCTGAATCCCACACAAAACTCTTCCATGAAAACAATCTCACCTTAAGTGCTTCCAACCTTTCGGGGTGTTGCATCTGAAGATCCTGATCAATTCCTGTTTGAGTTCAAAGTAGTGTGTCAAACCTATGACTATATAAATGATAATCAGAAACTCAAGGTTTTTTCTTCAACACTCAAGGACTCAGCATTACGCTGGTTCATGAGCTTACAATCAGATTTCATCCAAACCTGAGATCAAATGGAGATTGTGTTTTTAGACAAGTATCAAGAGTATTGTCGAGTAAGGAATATGAAATATGATTTGTTCAGAATTAAACAAGAAGATGATGAAACATTAGAATATTACCTTGATATATTTGTGTTTATTCAAAGAAGGTGTGGACTAGGATAACCAAAATTGTGCAAAACCATTTTTCTAAGAGGATTACAAGATGAATCTAGAGAGGTATTAGATTTTATGGGAAATGGGGATGTAAATACTCATAATATGGATGAAATTGTGGATATTTGTAGAAATTACTCTTGCACAAGGCAAAAAATAAAGAAAAAGAGTACAAATGGCACTGATGTGAAGGACCTAATAGAGGAACATGCAAATTTTAAGACTGATATCTTGGTACAATTAAACACAACTCTGGGAGAAATGTTTGCTAAAGCAAAAACCACAGAACCTTTAGCAATTTATTATCAAAATGCAGGAATAAACATGCCTTACAAGAATGTCCTCTAAACAAAACATCCATTTTAGCCATTTTTAGTATTTGCTCAAAAGGAAATTTGACTGACAAATGTCATTTGCTACCACAACTAAAAACTATCCTAGAAACTCAAATAGAACTCAATTATGTGGGACCAAGACAAGGGGAAACTTTCCATAGTATCAAAATACCCCTCATTTTCCTACAAATTGGGGAAACAACCATGGAAACATGTCTTGGGGACAGTCAGAACCACCCCAACGTTCTTGGAATTATTCTCAATGGACAAATTCTCAAGAATGGCCATAGATAGGTTGGAATAATACATCCTAGAATCAAAACTAGAATAACCCATCATGGAATCAAAATAACCCACCATGGACTTAGAATCAAAATAATCCATCTTGGATGCAAAATCAACAGCAGTGGGCTCAACAATACCAGTCCTATCCAAGGCAGCAAAGAAATAAAGGTCAAACTCAAAATTTTCTACCTGCACCAAATCAAAAATTTTAAGGAAAACCAAATAAAAAAATGCAACAGGTGAAACAACCTCAATTACCAGTTCAACCTGTAATAAATCCAAATAACATAAGGCAGGTAGCTCCTGCCTATATGGCTGATTCTAAAGGAAATTCATATATGCAAATTCTGGATTGTAGCAACATACGACTACGTTCAGGGAAATTTTTACTTGAAACTATTATAATTTAAGTGAAAGAAGATGAAATTCAAGAACCTATTGAACCAAGCAAAGTCAAACCAACAACGGAAAAAGAAGAAGAAAAAATAGAACCACAGGCAAAACAGTTACCTTCATCAGGGATAATTCCATACCCTAAGAGACTTAACACTCCAACAAAAAATTTTAAATTAGAGTTAGTGAAAGAACTCAGAAAATTGACTATATCACTACCCTTATTGCAAGCCATTAAGGATAAACTTGTGATTAAAATAACTATCCAAGATTTATGCAACAAAAGAGTAGGAAGAAAAAAGAAAGCATTTCCTAAAACTGTTCATGTTGAAGGAAAGATAGCTGATCTCTTGTCAGGAAATCTAGTACCTCCAAAGTATAGTGACCTAAGAAGTCTAGTTATCACAGTGATCATAAGCTCAGTACCAATATCAAATGTCTTAGTTGATATAGGAGCTGCAACAAATATCATGACCAAGGATACAATGGAAAAATTACAGCTCAAACATCTCAGCCCCACATTCATAGTTTTAGAAATGGTTGATAGGTCAGTTGCAAAACCTGAAGGTATCATTGAAGATGTCCTTATAGAAGTTTCTTCTTGGGAATACCCTATAGATTTTTTGGTTTTATAGCCAAGAAACTCAGCACATGGCTATCCCATTATCCTAGGAAGACCTTGGCTTGCAACTGTAGCAGCCTTTATAGACTGCAGATCTAGAAAAATGACAATTTCAAATGGTATTGACCTAAAACAAATTTCTCTATATCCTCCTGCAAGACCTTTAAGCAATTTCACAGGTCAGTTATGGTTTCTTGACTCATCTGAAGAAATAAAAGAGGTTATTTCCACACTAGCCACCTTGGTAGTAAGGGAACACATAGAAGACCTCCATGACATAGAAATTTAAAAAAATGAAATAGTCCTAATGAATGTTCTGCATGAATAAGGGTTAGAAGATGAAGTAGCCAATATCAATCAATTTCTAGTGAGAGAAGAAGGTCAAAGTTCTGAAGAAATTTCATCTATACCATCATAGGAAACATCTGTTTCACTACCACATGGGTGGCACCATCACTTGATCTTCCCTTCTCATTGTTCCATACAGGATATGCTTCCATCAGAAATCAATGAGACAAAAACTTCTTATGTCCTCCCATCTCATCATTGTCCTTTTAATTCCCTAGTCAAAAATTGTGAAGAATTAAATTCAGTCCTTCCAAATACAAAACAAATAGAAGTCTAGCCAGGCAAATTTCTGAACATAAATAGCTAGCTTACTAGGGAAGAGGAAGAAAAATTGACAATTGTTTTGCATAAGCATATCCATGCTTTTTCTTGGGATTACAAAGATATGTCAGGGATTCACCCTGATGTATGTACTCATAGAATTTATACTGAATATGTCAAGCCTGTAAGATAGACTTAGAGAAGACTGAATCCTACCTTGAGGGATATTGTGAAAGAAGAAATTGAAAAACTTCTGGAAATAGGATTCATTTACCCAATTTTTGATAGTCGATGGGTCTCTCCATTGGTTATAGTTCCTAAGAAAAATGGAAAAATGAGAGTATGTATAGACTATAAATAACTGAACAAAGTGACATACAAATATCATTTTCCATTGCCATTCATATATTAGGTGTTAGATACTCTTGCTAGAAAGAAATATTTTTTTTTCTTGATGGATTTAGTGGATATAATCAAATTCAGGTTGCACCTGAAGATCAAGAGAAAACAACCTTTACCTATCCATGGGGAACATTTTCCTATAGGGTCTTACCTTTTGGTTTGTGTAATGCCCCAACAACATTTTAGCAAGCAGTGTTAGCCATATTTTCTGATATGACTACCAATAGTGTTGAAATATACATGGATGATTTCACAGTCTATGGACAGACTTTTGACTTTACATTGGAACACCTTGATAAAGTTTTAACTCACTGTGAAACATACCAGTTATCCTTAAATCCAGACAATTTTTTTATGATGATTGAGGAAGGAATAGTTCTTGGTCATCACATCTCTCCTCAAGGGATCCAGGTTGATCTAAAGAAGGTGGAAATTATCAAGAACCTTCTCCCTCCTAAAACTTGAACTGATGTCAAAAGCTTCCTAGGACACATTGGTTTTTACCGTAGTTTTATTCCTATCTTTAGCACAATAGGCCATCCCATGTTTGCCCTATTGACTAAATATTCTGAATTCTCCTGGACTGCAAAGTTTCAAGAATCATTTGAAGCTCTGAAAGAAAAATTAGTAACTCCACCTGTGTTAAGAGGACCTAACTGGACATTACCATTTCACATACATACTGATGCTTCCAATACTACAATTGGAGCAACATTGGGACAAATCGAAAATGGTGAACACTATGTTATCTACTACATTAGCAAGAACCTGATAGGAGCTGAAAACATTTATACCACAACTGAGAAATAATTCTTGGTAGTAATCTATGCCATCAATAAATTCAGGCATTACATCACAGGTTATCAAATATTCATTCACATAGATCACACAACCATTAAATATTTGATGAATAATCCTATGGTGAGTGCAAGGATTATCCATTGGTTACTGTTGTTATAGGAATTTGATATCACAATAATCAATAAACCAGGAAAAGCTAATGTTGTAGCAGATTTTTTGTCCAGGTTGCAAAACACAGAGGAAGGGGAATTAATGGAGGACACTTTTCCTGATGAAAAATTATTTGCTATATATGTCCAATCACCTTGGTTTGTAGATATACCCAACTATTTGTTCATAGGGAAAGTTCCCCCATATTTTACTTCCAAACAAAGAAAACAATTGATCAAACAGAGCTCTTCTTTTAAATGGATTCAAGGTATGTTTTTCAATAGTAGTCCTGACCATGTGTTACATAGGTGCATCCGAAAGGATGAGGTATATGATATCCTTAGGGCTTGTCATGATGAACCCTCCGGTGGACACTATTATGTAAAAAGCACAATTAGGAAAATTTTAGGAACAGGATATTATTGGCCATCTCTTCACAAGGATGTGAAAAAGTACATCAGGCATTGTAATGCATGCCAAATAATGGGGAAACCCACTAACACAAATGAAATGTCACTATAGCCTCAAGTGGTTTTAGAACCATTTGAGAGGTGGGGGCTTGATTTTATGGGACCTATTGATCCACCTTCTCAAGAAAATGTGCATATTTTGGTATGCACTGATTACCTGACAAAGTGGGTAGAGGTGCGTGCTTTCAAACATGCTCATGAAGAGAATGTCGCTAATTTCTTGTATAACCAAATTTTTCAAATATTTGGAGCTCCACGGTCTATCACCACAGACCAAGGACCCTAATTTGCATCTAAAGTTATTAAGGCTTTTATAGAGTTGTATGAAATCAAACATAGAAAATCATCACCTTACCAACCACAAGCAAATGGCCAAGTTGAGGTAACAAATAGAGAATTGGAACGGATCTTGACAAAAATAGTAGTTGTTCATAGGAGAAACTGGCTAGATAAATTACCTGAAGCAGTTTGGTCTTACAATACTACTTGGAAATCCACTACTGGATTCACACCTTATGAACTAGTTTTTGGTAAAAATCCCCTCCTACCTATTGAATTTGAGCTACTAACATTGCGCACGACATTGGAAATTGGAATTGAATTGTCACAGGCATAGGCATACAGGATTCTATAGCTGAATGCATTGGATGAACTTCGGTTGGATGCTCTGCACCAAACTAAAGTAATTCAGGAGCAGAGGAAGCTATGGCATGAGGGCCACCTGCAACAGAGAAAATTTCAGCAAGGATATTGGGCTTTGTTGTTTGATTCTTGCTATGTGGACTTCCATGGAAAACTAAGGACTAGATGGCTTGGACCATACCATATTGAAGAAGTATTTGACAATGGAGTAGCTCGCCTCTCTCCCATTGATGATTCACGAAGAAATTTGGTAGTGAATGGACATCATCTTCAAGTGTACCATACACCTCTGACTAAGGAGGAATTCTTGCAATAACTTGATAGATTGGATGCACAACAGGTAGAAGAAATTCCCTCTTCCACCACAATTGCCATAGATTAAGCATAATCATGGATTTCAAGAAAACATAAAAATTTAAAAAAATCAAAAAAATAAGAAAACAAAAAGATGAATAAATTTTGGTTGTGAATTCCTTCATGGGCATAATCAGAATCAAAAAAAAAAAGAGAAAAATGAATAACTCAGCAGTGAAAACCTTTTTCTAAGGCACTACTAAGTGTGTATGCATGAAAACCAGTTTTCTGGCATGCATAACCTTGAAAAATTTTGATTCACCATTGTACAAATTCACCAACTACATTTTTTTTTGAAGTATTACAGTAAGCCTTAGCAGAGCATCAACAAAAGCAGTCATCTTTCAAAAACTTGCATTAACTTGTTTTAATTAGGTATATGTTTCTTGCACTTTTCTCATTGTAAATATTTTATATATAGTATATGACAATTAACCATTAGTATAAAAGTGTTCATAAGAGTTGGCATAAGCAAAACATGTTTTAAAAGAAGAATGTTGGTTTATGTTGTATCTTCGGAATGACTGCTGAATTGTTTTAATTAGGTATATGTTTCTTGCACTTTTAAAAGCAGTCATCTTTCAAAAACTTGCATTAACTTGTTTTAATTAGGTATATGTTTCTTGCACTTTTCTCATTGTAAATATTTGATACATAGTATATGACAATTAACCATTAGTATAAAAGTGTTCATAAGAGTTGGCATAAGCAAAACATGTTTTAAAAGAAGAATGTTGGTTTATGCTGTATCTTCGGAATGACTGCTGAATTGTATCTTCGGAATGATTGTTGCATTGTATCTTTGGAATGACTATTGAATTGTATCTTCGAAATGATTGATGCATTATATCTTTAGAATGACAAGTTCAGCCTTGTCTTCGAATTGAAAATTGTCTTCGAAATGACAAGTCTAGCCTTGTCTTCAGATTGAAAACTGTCTTTGGAATGATAAGTCCTGCTTTGTCTTCGAAGTGAACCTTTATCTTCGGAATGAAATTTAATCTTTGGAATGATCACTTAATGTTATGTTTTCACATGGCATCCAAGGAGGGATAAAAGATACGATCAGCAAAATTTTTGACTCCATGTGATCATTGACACATGTCAGCTGGTTCGCAATGAGATTTGTCTCATCTCGAGGAAGTATGAAATCATGGGGAAAATAACTAATAATGGGCCACCATCATTCGTTACTGATAACCATGCATGTGGTAAAATCATGTGCAGATCGAATGAGCTAAGGATATTTAACGACAAAGACATCTATCCAATGATTGATGGACAGGTGTCCAAGTCAATAACATGCAAGCATGCCACTCTTCATTCCAAAGAATTAATCATTGATGCAATGTGATTACAAGAATTTATTTTTGAAGAAGAATAGAACATTGCAAATCCAAAGAGAAAACTCTGTAATTATGCAGAAACTAGAAACCAGTGACCTAGCGGATGGTTGTAGCAGCAGAGGTGAGCAGTATTTTCAGCGTAGCAAGAACAAAAAAATGGGATGAAAGATAAAAATGGAACCAGCAAATACTACCATCCTTCGAGAGATTCCAAAAGTGTTGCAAATTTTTTAATATGGAGGGTTTATACCATTTTTAGACAAATTCAATGGAAGCTCTGAAGATTTGGCTGCCAAATTTGCTTGCACATTTAGAAACAATAGGGTGCACATCAATAGCATGAGAATTAAGGTAACCCCTAAATTTCTTAGTCAAATTACTGAACTTCCATTAGAGGGTCTTCAAATTTCTAGAACTGGCAAGAATACACTAGCAAACATAGTTAGTCAATTTTTGGAAGAAGATGATAAAGAACCATAATACTTGATAAATAACAACATGTGTAAGGGTGTAAAGAGGACCAGCTTGCAAAAACCTTGGGATGAAGTAGCCACATGGGTAATCAAGTTTTTAACCTGTGAAGGGTAGTATGTAGTTTTATCAGGGCATCATTTTAAAATTTTGAACCACCTTAGACATGGTAGGCAATAGCCTGAGGTTAGGGTAAATCTTCCCCTATATCTACACCAGGAGCTGCAAAACATGGCAAAATACTATCAGGATGGAAAATGGAGCCCTCACCACCATGGTCTTATCAAATTGATCTATAAGCATCATTTCAGAGGAAACCTAAGAGGATTTGATAGGTTTTACTCTGCTTTGACTAATGTAGTCTTCAAAAAATAGGATGAGGAGGAACAGATGTTGTTGTAGAAGAGGAAACAAATACTGCTATAGATATTGTTGCAAAAGCAACAGAGTACCTTTCCTCAAAACCTTCAACCTCACAAACTAAGAGAGGGTCTGTAATTGGCAACAGAAAAGAAAAACATAAGAGGGTCTCTTTTTTTTAGAATATTGTTGATCTAATAGAACAGGGGAGTGAAGTTCCTAGCAAAACTGGAGAAGAGATAGAAGTGGAAGCAAAGGAAATTCCACCAAAAGCTGATATAATTCCTACAACCTCTTTTGACACAATAAAACAGAGTAAGAAGAGAAAGTATACACCAAGAACCAAGAGGTCTACAAGAATCCACCTGAAAGAAACAGAAAAATAGATGATTGAAGAGAAAAACAACCAAGGTAGTCCTGATGTCACAGAAATACAACCAGCCACTATAAATACCACCTTGGAGGATTTTTTAGAATTTCCTGAACAGTTGGTTGAGGAAGAGTCTAGAAAAAATAATTTTGAAATTGATGCAAACTTGGATGCAATCATAGATAACCTTATGGAACCTTCTAAACAGGACCGAACAGTTGAAACAAAAAATGAGATAATGGTTGAGCAACAAACTATAGATAATTTTTTTGCATCATATTCTAAATCAGAAGAAGAGGATGTGGACATTGCAGAATAGTTGAGAGCATCCAAGAGTGTGATTAAAACACAAACCAGATGGGTTGAGGAGAAGGAAAATATCATTGAAAAACATGAAAAAAGAATTGCAAAGTTGCAGTAGGAAGTGGAGGAACTAAAGAGTAGACTGTTATAATTTGAAAAACACTAAACTACAACAGATAATGAGGAAGAGTTGGCTCAATTACTGCTTAGATTATCTAGGGCAGATATTCTTCTCCCTTTATAGAGGCATCTTTGGATGAAAACACAAGAGCTCATTCTGAAGCAGTGTCCTTCTATTCCGAAGCAACACCTTCTCAATCTGGAGATGCTCCATAATCGATCAGGAGACCATAAAAGAATATATGTGGAGAGTCACAGTAGTTATGTCTACAAGAAACACCAGCACAGGAGCATTTTGAACAGTAAAATGTAAATAATCAAGTAAGTGCTCCTCTTAATAAGATTTCTATAGAAGTAGGGATACAAGTAGAATTTTTGTCAAATGTCCAACCAGTGGAAGTAGAAGAAAAATAGATACAAGTAGAATTGCTATCAGATGTCCAACCAGTAGAAGTGGCAGAAAAAGGGGTGCAGGTGGAACTGTTTCCTAAGTTTCAACCTATAATTAGACCACCCAATACTATATCCCTGGAGCAGTATAATATAGATATTGCTAACTGGATGATCAAATATGAAAAGCTTGCCACACAAGTTGAGAAATTGAAACTGGTAGGAAAACAACTAGAGATAAAGGACACATAAATCAGTGCATTGAATGAAAAAGTAACTGACCTGTGTCAAATTGCTGAATTTTTTATTCAATTCAAAAGACCTACCAGGTTTTACAGTCTCATTCTGAAGGAGAGATATCTGAGATGGCAGGTTATGAGAATTAGCTCAGGTCTCCCCTATAAACTAGAAAAATCTAAAGAGTTTTTAGAATCTTACTTCAACAGTCCTATAGAGCAGAAAAACTTAGTATGTGAGTTATTTCTACATACCTTTTTCATTCCAGAGGATGTAGATTTCCACCCCCATATTTGCATAGGAGATGTGCAATTGAGATCTTTTATGTCTACCTTACAAAATCAGTTTTATTGGGACCAAGAAAAAAGGCAAAATAAGGAAATTAAATTAAGAGTTGAATTGTTAGTCAGAGCAATTTAGCCAAATCATCCGATTATCACCAGACAATATTTTCTCATGATGAACAAGGACGATATCAAAAGGATGTATTTGAGAAATTTGAGGGACTGTGTAACTAAATTCCAAAAATTTTGTAATGACAATTTTGTTCTAGCATTATCACATTGTAGAAACAAATGGGCAGAAATTTCCATGTCTTTACAAAAAAGGGAGCCTATCTCCCCTATTAATCTGGAATGGTCCAAAAGAAGATCAAAATGGGTGATACAGCTTATTGAAATTATGCAGCATAACTGGGTAGGTCTCATATTTAGGCCTCCAACCATCATTACTCTAGTTCCCTACTATTTTGAAGAGGATCCTCAACCAGATGAGCAGTTTTAAGATTGGCTTAGAAACCTTTAGGAGAACGAGGATACTATATAGGAAAAAAGTTGTTCTATAGATCATGGAACTTGAATATGGATATCTATGATTTTATAGCCCAACAGAATGCATGAGGACATGCATTAATATAAGTTGGAGGAAAAATGATGAGGCCTAGAAATGCCTCCATCATAGCATGTTTTGAACAACAAAAAATTTCCTAAAACTCTGTGATTTACTTTATATACTAGTTAAAGTTGATCTAATATGCTATGTATTAATTGTTTGCATGATTGATGTGTTTGGAATATTATATGTTGATTTTTACAATTTTTGTGTAGTTTTATGTCACTTTGCCATTACCTGTTACATAAGGGATATGCTTAGGATGATAGCAACATTTTACTATTCTTATTTTGATGTTTCTTAAGCATTAATTTCTTTGAATTTAGCAAATAGTGCAAAGAACTGTTACTGTGCAACAGAAACTAGTTTTCCTGTTTAAATTCCAGCCAACTACCAATGAATGGCAAGGCATGGAATTCACACATGAAGAGGAATGAAGGCTATTGCAATCTGATCCTAATGACTAATCCACCTGAGAAATGAAGCTGAAATTAATTAAAGAGTACATAGTTGGTCTTTTCGAAGATCTTCGGATTGAGAAATATAGTCTCTTCAGATTGAGAGAATATCTTCAGATTGAGCCACTTAGCTCCAGATTGAGAACATAAAGCACTTTTTGACCTATTGACTGATTTTTGATGATGGAAAAAAGGAAAGAAGGTTGAGGAGGTTAAAGGAAAATATCTCCCATATAACTTTGTCATCCTTGTCATCCAAAGCCAAAATTTATGGAAAATGTCCTCTTCTAGGATAAACTCGAGGAATATTACAGAATAACAGGAATTTATTTGCAGAGTATATTTTCTGTTGTAATTATATTTTAGGCATCTATAAAAGATAGCTCCTGTCCATTTTGAGCTAAGAAGAATAATAATAATAGTAGAAATGGTAGTAGAGAAAAGATAGATAGAGAATAAGTGAGAAAATTGAATTTGTTACAGTTCTGTAACAGGTTTTAGTTGCAGATTTGTAATCATGTTCTGAATCAATAAAGTACAAGTTTTTCTATTCATTTTATTATGTTTGAGTGAGTAATATTTAGAGAGAGAGGAACTCATACCTTCTTCTAAAAAATGAGGCTGGCCACCTTTAGACCTAGGAGAAGGACTAATAGACAGGTTTTGTTCTAATTTTGCTGCAGCAGAATAAGCTGTGAAACTTGTCAATTTCATTATTTTGTAGTAGTTAACATCCATTTTAGTCCTAATAATTTATTTTCTATTAAAGATACTTTTGTGATGTGATTAGCAGTAGATCTGATTAGTCTTTTTGCTTTCCAACAACTTTCCAATTTACTACAATTTCCATTTCTAGCAATTTATAGTTTTCTGTAATTTTCTTGCATTATTGTTTTTGTTGTCAACCCCTACACAGAATATTGACAACCTTCTATTACAGAGTATTGATAGGACTTAATTTTAGTTTTCATTATTGCAAGAGTAAATAGACTTTCATTTTGAAACTGTAATTAGGTTTCCAATTCTGTAACTGTAACTAGGGTTTTAATTTTGTAATTTAATCAGATTTCATTCTTGCAACTGTAACTAAGGTTTCATTTCTATAATCAACAATTAGTCTTCATTCTTGCAATTAGATTAAAGTTTAATTTATGCAATTTAGAGGTAGAAGAGACCTAAAAACCCCCACACAATTAGTTCCACCAATAAGACTTGTTGCTTCCAATTGACCTTAAATTATAGCCCTGTTCACTCCTTTTGCAGATAGCCTTGTACACTGCCCTGGATTGACAAATTCATTGAGAATTAATTATGTGCTTAATGGCAGTCCATCAGCTTGAACGATCTATCACCAAGCCACTAAAACCATGGAAGAGCTTCTCATCCAACTCAAGCAGCTTTTCAAGAACGAAAATGACACTACTAAATACCATGTGGAGATTACTGAAGGTTGATGTCCTATTTCTCCTTTGCTGTGTTGGAATCTCTCTTTTTATTTCATTTCATTCTTGTTCACTTACATGGCTGGGATATCCCCTTTGGGACTACCCATTTTTACACTTACCAAAGATTATTTTCCTATTTTATCTTTGGTTGTGCCTCTATTTTTTAGTTCTATTTATTTTGGGTTATTCTCATGTTTTTTTACACCTACATGGCTGGGATCGCCCCTTTGGGATTGCCCATTTTTGCACCTTTTGTTGTTATCTTGGATGTAATGTTGCTCCATTTGTAATAATATTTTGGGGCCCTTTCAAAACCCACTTTTCAATCTACCAAAAAAAAATAGTAAGGTTAAAAAATGTATACCTTACTATCAAAAATATTTCATGCACCTTTTGGATTCCTTGTTGATTACATACTTAGGATTTTTGAGATCTGAAAGGTACATAGATGTAATAATTAGAATCTTACAAATACTAGAAATTTTTGTAATGCAAACTAGTCATAGACCAATTTTCATGTAAGCCTTTAATTCAATAGTGACTCAAAGAGGTTTTCAATATTGAATTATTCTTTTTTTTTTGTGAATTAAAGATATGACCATTCTAAATTTGTGTCGAAAGAGGAAACCTCTTCTATCACATGTAAGTCTGATTGTAAAAAATATTGAGAAAATTCCACCTTTGTTAGTGGCTTACAGTATAATCGTAAATGATATCCATTTACCACTAATTTTCTCCTTAAATCATCAATAGGAGAAATTCAAACAACTCCATTGTCAAACACTTCTTCAATTTGATATGGTCCTAACCATTGATTTTTTAGCTTACTAGGAAAAGCAACATAATGATAATCAAATAGCAATGTTCAATCATCTAGTTTGTACTTGTTGCTCCTAATGTGTCTGTCATGCCATATTTTTTACTATTGTTGAATGATCTTCATTTGGTGAAGTACCTCCAATCAAAGTTCACCCAATGCATTCAATTAAAAAATTCTCTTTTGTTGTACTTGCGATAACTCAATGCCTACTTCCAAAGAAGTACGAAGAGTTAGTAATTCAAATCCAATTGGAAAAAGATGTTTCTTACCATAGACCAATTCATAAGATGTGAATCCTATGGTGTATTTTCATGTAGTATTGTATGCCCATACAACTTATGATAACCTGTTCATTTAATATTTTTTTGTGAGAAGCCACTATTTTTGGTAGAATATTTTCTAATTCTCTATTTGTGGCTTTTACCTAACCATTTTCTTGTGGGTAGTAAGTTCATGACTTCTTATGTTGGATTTCATAAAATTTAGTAAAACCTTCTATAACCTTGGATGCAAATTGGGGTCTATGATCTGTAACAATAGAGAATGGAACACCAAATATTTAAAAAATTTAGGTATATAGAAAATCAACTACCTTTTCTTCTCAAGCATATTTGAAATCCTGCACTTTAGCCCACCTTATCACATTATTAGTCCATACCAACATGTGTTGCTTTCCTTGATGAGGTGGGTCAATGGGTCCAATAAAATCCAACCCCCATCTTTCAAATGGTTCTAAAAATATTTGAGGTTGTAGAGGTATTTCATTTATTGTAGTTGGCATTTCCATTCATTGGCATGAGTCATAATGTCATATGTATTTCTTTACATCCTAATTAAGTTATGGTCAATGATAACCTACACCAATTTTTTTTAATGGTGTATTTTACTGAATAATATCCTCTTGTTAGTTCATCGTGACATGCATAAATAATATCATACACTTCATCTTATCAAATGCATCGATGCAAAACATAGTAGGTCCACATTTGAATAGTAGACCATTAATCCACTTGAATGATGAGTTGTGTTTAATTAACTATTGATTTTTCCTAGGAGTGAAAAGAGGGAATATTTCCTATTGCTAGATAGTTGGCAATATCAGCAAATCATGGTGATTATACTGAGATTGCAAATAATTTCTCATTAGGAAAATAATCCTCTATTGGTTTGTCCTCACCTATGATGTTTAGTCTCGACAAGTAATTAACTACTACATTAGCTTTATCAGGTTTATTGACTATAGTGATGTCAAACTCTTGTAGTAGTAGTAACATCATATTATTCATCCACTAACCAATGGTTTATGCATAATGTATTTAATTGTAGTGTGATTAGTATGAACAAACACTTGATATTGAATAATGTAGTGGTAGAGTTTATTAATAGCATATACTATTGCTAAGAATTTTTTTTTCAGTAGTAGTGTAATGATAAAATTTATTAATAGCATATACTACTGCTAAGAATTGTTTTCAATTGTAGTTTAATGACAAAATTTATTAATAGCATATACTACTACTAATAATTATTCTTTAGTAGTAGTGTAATGATAAAATTTATTAATAGCATATACTACTGCACATAATTCTTTTTAAGTAGCAGTATTTTTTTCTTAGCTCCTATCAATTTTTTACTAATGTAATAGATAGCATAATATTCTCCATTTTCTACTTGGCCTAAAGTTTCCCCAATTGTAGTGTTGGATGCATCAGTTTAGATATAAAATAGAAGTTTTTAATTTGGACCCCGTAACACAGGTGGAGTTGTCATTTTTTCCTTTATTGTGTCAACTACAATTTGACACTTCTCCATATAATTGAATTTAGAATATTTAGTTAATAAGATAAACATGGAACTTGTGATTGTACTAAAGTTCTTGATAAAACAATGATAGAAACCAATGCGACCCAAAAATTCTAACATTTTTTCGAGTTTGAGGTGCAAACAAGCTTTTAATAATCTCCATCTTTTAAGGGTCTACTTGTATACCTTTAGATAAAATATGGTGTCCAAGAATAATGCCTTCATCCATCATCATGAAAAATTCCTTAGGATTTAGGGCTATATTGTAGGTTTTGCAATGGGTTAATACTTTCTCAACAATTTTTAGGGTTTTATCAAAAATTTCACCATATACTGTGAAATCATATATGTAGATTTCAACACAATTGTTGGTCAAGTAAGAGAAAATAGTATGAACAACTTGTTGGAAATTTGTTGGGGCATTATAGAGTCCAAAAGGTTTGAATCAATAAGAAAAAGTTCCCCATGGGCAAGTGAAAGTTGTTTTCTCTCGATATTCAAGAGCAACCTAAATTTGATTATATCCACTAAATCCATCAAGAAAATAAAAATACTTTTTCCTAGTGAGTGTATCTAACACTTGATCTATAATTTTTTATGAGAATTTGTATTTGTGTGTGAATTTTATTTAATTCTTGATAATCAACACACACTCACATCTATCTATTTTTCTTCAAAATAATAACTAATGGAGAAACCCATCATCTATCAGAAATAGTGTAAATGAATCCTACTTCCAATCAATTTTTAATTTTATTTTTAACAATATCACGTAGAGCAGGATTCAATCTCCTTTGTGGTTGTCTTATAGGTTTAATATCCTTAGTATAAATACGATGAGTACATATGTTTGGATGAATTCCTATCATATCTTTATATTTCCATGCAAAAGAATTGGTATGACAGCTTATTACATTAAACATTTTTGCTTCGTAGTCATTATGCAACCAACTATTAATATTCAAAAACTTTCTTGGTTGTATTTCAATATTTTTTGTGCTAGGATGTATTGATTTATTCCTTCAAAATTACTTATCAATGAGTTATAATGGCAATGGTGTGGCAAAAGAGAACAAAAAATTTTAGTTTCTTTATTAAAATCAATTCTTGAAGGGATTAAATTTGATATAAGGTAATGAAAGGATGAGAGGAGATGATGATGCCATCCATATGGTAAATTAAAATAATTATCTTGTATTGAAATTAGTGACAAATATTTAGGTTATTGTTCTTTGACATTCCATAGTAATCGATGGACAGTAACAGGTTCATCTTCAAGCTCTGAATCATATAATTTATTGATCAAAATAGTATCATCTTCAAAAATAGCTCTTTTATATGGATCCAATTCCTCTGCATGATCCTTTACAACTATGGCTTGGATATTTGTCTAACACTTATATATTATAGGTATCCAAAAGGTTAGAGTGAATTGATTCATATTCATTTGTCCATCATAAATATAGTTGTCATACTTTAAATATTCTAGAACCATGGACCAATACTCATCCATTGTCATGCCATCTTACTAGATATTATGGAACTCATAGGTCTTAAAACCACTCCTCAAATGTTATCATAGCCTTTATGGTCAACCTTAAGGATTTATCCTTAAGGTCCCACCATAATAAAAGCCCTCCTCTTCTAAAAAATAAAAGCATAATAAACTTACATTTATACTAAAGTACATATAAATTAAATCTTTTAAGATGAAGGAAAAATAATTAAATAAGGGCAAGTGGCCTTTGGATCACTATAATACACTAAAATAAAATTAGATAAATTATTGAACTATAGAACCTCAACACTACCTTTACAAATTTTGGCAATTCTAGAAGAGAAATGTAGAGGTTAAAGGTTAGATAGGAGAAAGTACCCTATAGTCTCAAAATATGGCTAAATTTAGACAAGACTGATTTGTTTGTAAAATTCTACCAATTGCTTCAAAAGAATTATTTACTAGCTTAAAGGTATTTATTGGCTCAATGGAGAAATTCACTCAATAGAGGTAGCTATTTTTCTTTCTTAACCAAAATGAATTGCCTACAAAATATAATCAAATAATTAATCAAACCCAATAAAATTGCTTGAACAATCATAGAAGTAAAAATAGACATGGATCACAAGGTAAATATTTCAAAAAGTGACTTTTTGGCATGTATTAGCACACCAAGTCAATTTTATATCCTTCTAATCCTTTTAGAGGTATAATTATATTCATGTAACATTTGTAGGTGTAACATTTTTCTAAATTTACCCCTAAAGTTTTGCTTTTACAAGAAGTATTTTTCACCTATGCAACTTAGGGGTAAACATTTGCTATAAATAAGGACCTAGAGAACTCATTGTATTTATTTGGCCATGAGAATTTAAAGCTACACTCTATTAAATCCATATTGTGCTTTGTACTCATGATTTTATAATAAATTACCAAGTCCTTATGCATCCACTCAGTGAAACCACCTTCTTGGTTTGCTTTGTATGACAATTGTGGCATGGCACTTCTAGCTCATCTTGTCATTAGCTTATCAATTTCATAATCAAATTAATGGGTAGATAATGATGTTATTTGACTTATAATTCATTTATTTATAATATACTATTCTTGCTATGGTGTAAAATTAATATTTTCTTTTAATTTCTCACACCCTAAACTTCCCATAATTTTATTTCTTGCATTTTACTTTTCATGCATTTTCCTTTCTATGCTTTATTTTTATGCAATTTAGTTTAGGTTAGAAATATATGTGAGGATAGCAAGAAGATATCCAAAATATGAATGTCATGGGAATCCTTTGGAAAATCCATCCAACCTTATTAAAACTCAAATTTGGGGGTGCAAAACCCAATTTAGAAGTCAAGAAAATTTCCTAAATCTACATTGTTTTCGACATGCTTTGTGTGACAAACCCTCATTAACCCTTGATTTTGCATCAAATTTCTTGATTTTTTTTCCAAAAACACATCTATCAAGGATGAAGCAATTGGATCAAAATAAAAATATAATTTCTAAGTCAAGAATATCAAATTATTTGCTTTGAAATTTGGAGTAATTCACTTGATCTTAGGCAAAAGTTAGAAAATTACTAAGTTCTCAAAATTGAGTTATTTGCTACTAAATCCAATTTATTTGATCTAATTTAGTGAGAAATTTTCTCAACAAAACCACATTATCATAGGTTGAATCCATAGCAATTTTCCAAGGCTAGGAGCAGAATTTTTTAGTTCTAAACCTAGTTTGACTTAAACATTGTTATTTGTGTTCAAATTGTGTAGGTGCTTTGCAAATGATGACTCTGACATAAACTCTAAAATTCTAAACTTTTTGAGAAAAAACATAAGAACAAAGATATATTGATGGAAAAATAGAGGAAAGCATTTAGAATTGAACTTTTGAGATGGCAAGAGTGGGAGCGGGAGCAGGAGCAGGAGCAGGACTGGGAACTGGTTCAGATACTAGTGCAGGTTTCTGGGTGGGAGCGGGATCGGGATCGGGGTCGGGCACATCAGGGCCCGGACCCGGGCCCGTAGGGCCCTCTACGGGCCCTGAGGAGGGCACAGAGACCGAGCAGAATGGTGGCTAGGGTGGGGACGACATCTTGGGCCCGGGCCCTCAGGCCAGCCTCGATGCAAGCGTAGGCCTAGGGAAAAAGCCTCCAGATCCTGGGCAGGGTTCTATCTCGGGCGGGCCCAAGCCCTCCTATCAATAGATCTTGGTTGGCACCAGGGCCCATCCTCGGGCCCTGGGTCTAGGGCTTTCCCTCGAGGGCACTCACATTTCTATTCAAGAAGAGGTCTACTCCTCCTTTGTCGCTGGATCCTCTGTCTCCCTGGTTGGGAAATTCCTGGGAGGGCGACCAGACATGGAAACCGTCCGTAGATGGGCGGCGTCCAAATGGAAGGTCTCCGGGCATATTCAGTTGGTTGCCCTTACCAAGGGATTCTTCATCATCAAACTAAATAACAACGATGACGTCAAAAATATCCTATCGGGTGGGCCCTGGTTTTTGGGACGCAAAAGCCTCTTCCTCAGGCGATACGGAGCTGACTTCCACCCCAGCACCCAAAGCATCAACTTCACCCCGGTCTGGGTCTGGCTCCTAGACCTTCCCTTTCACCTGTGGCATGAAGACGTCCTAAGACTTATTGCTCAGTCGATCGGGGACCTGGTGGCCTTCGACCCCGCTACCAAGGCAGGATCCCGAATGGTGCATGCCAGATTTTGCGTCAATGCAAATCTCGAATCCGAACTTCCCTCTTCTGTGACCATCTCTTCTGGGTCCTTCTTTTGGCGCCAATCCCTGATCTATGAAAATAAACCTACTTTTTGCCCCCTCTGTTGCACTCAGGGCCACCTCTCCCACCAATGCCCTACATCCAAAAATGTTGATGGCTCTCTCCCCAAACTCCCTTCCCGACCAGGCCGGGCCCCGTCCCGAGGGCCACCTCACGACGGCCACAGATCCCAGGCCTGGACCACCAAGGAGGCCTCCCTTCCTGTCCCAAAGGATTCCCAAGTGGGCCCTGGCCTGGAGGACGGTCTTCCCCAGGTTTCCCCTTCTGCTGCTCCCTCCCCTGGGTCATCTTTCGGGGCCCCGCTCCCAGGTTCTCCCTCCTCGCTTGATGTGAATCCCTCCCCGTAGGCCCCTATTGGCGTCCCCCTAGGTCTACGAGCTGCCCGGGCCCCTTTCCCCATCGGCTCCCACCTTCCTATCTTCCTCTGTCGGGGTTCCCTCCTCCCCCCCACCCCCGCTATCCCCCCCTTGACCCCCTCCCAGCCCTCCCGGTGGTCTCTGATAGGCTTCCCCCCTTGGAGTGCGGATCCGAGAGGTCAGACGAAGAGGTTGAAGGCAGTTCTCCATCCGAGCCTGATGAAGTCAGCCCCAAAATGACCCAAAGTAGGACTTTCACCATAGACTTTGGCAACAAACTCAAGAGAGGTCGGCCCACCCTGGGTGACCAACGAACAAGGATCACCGAAGATGACATAGCCAATGGCTCCCAGGCAACTCTTTTCGACGTTGTCATGAGCTTCTCCAAGATGGATGCCCTCAGACCCAAACCCCTCGCCCAGGCCGAGAAGGGGGGCAAGCGACCCCACAAGGGTGTCAAATGAAGCTCATCTCCTGGAATGTCAGGGGGCTCAATGGTGCCCCCAAGAAAAGGATCCTCGACCAACTCCATAGGGATCACCGCCCGTCCTTCCTCCTCCTCCAAGAAACCAAAATAGATGACGATGCTGCTCGACGAGTAGCCCAAGCTACCTAGTGCAATTGCGAGTCCCTGTCTACCCCTGCGGCTGGCTCTGTCGAGGGTCTGCTATGCATGTGGGATCCCCGGTCTTACGAGGGGAGGCTCATATCATCTTCTCCTAGAATAATCAACATTCTGGTCCATTGCGTGAAGTCAAGGCGCTCGTGGATTCTGTCCAACGTCTACGCCCCTAACAGCCCTATTGAGAAAGCGGGCTTATGGAAAGAAATTAGCTCGATGAGAGAGGCCTTTGCCCCCCTTCCCTGGATCCTGGCAGGGGACTTCAATAGTCCCCTATTCCTTTCTGACAAAAGTGGGGGCTCAACGGCTCTGAGAAAAAGCATGGAGGACTTTGGCGCCTTTACCATCCACAACGAGCTCATGGACGTCAGCCTAAAAGGAGCCAGGTTCACCTGGTCAAACAGAAGAGTGGGAGCAAGTCATATCCAGGTCAGATTGGATAGAGTGTTCCTATCCAAGGAAGCCCTTCCCCTATTTGCTGATGCAACCTTGTTGGCCCTCCCTAAAATTGGGTCTGACCATAGCCCCCTCCTCCTCGAAATCGATCATCGCTCCTCCCCCAAGCGACCCTTTCGGTTCGAGTCCATGTGGCTGCATCATCCCAACTTCAGGGCCCAGGTAGGTCATTGGTGGGCTCCCCTAGTCCCTGGGCACCCTGTTGAACAAGTCTACCACAAGCTGAGATGCCTCAAAGAGCAACTCAAGGTATGGAATAGAGAGGTGTTCGGTAACATCTTCAAAAACAAAGCGGCAGTTAAGGAAAAACTCGAAGACCTTGAGCTCAGATTTTAGACAGGCTCCCAAGACCCGAGGATCAGGGAAGAGGAACGCCTAGCCCTCAGTGAGTATCATAACATCCTGGCCAGGGAAGAAACATTTTGGAGGTAGAAGTCGAGAGCCCTGTGGCTCCAAGATGGTGATGCTAACACGAAGTTCTTCCACACGTCGACTCTCAGGAATAGGGGCTCTAACAGAATTGTTGAGTTGGTGGGCAGGGACGGCAGAATTATCAAGGAAGAAGAGGACATTCGGACTGAAGCCACCAACTTCTTCCAGGAGCTCCTTGGCGATAGCCCCCCATGTCCCCAGAAGCGGCAGACTCCCTTCTAGAGCATATCCCTACTTCAGTCTCGGCCATGGCAAATGAGATGCTTGTGCAGCCCCTGTCTGACTCTAAAATCCATGCTGCCACATTTTCCATGAAGGCTGAGGTGGCCCCGGGCCCGGATGGGTTTCCCCCTATTTCTTCCAATCCTTTTGGGACATCATTGGGCAAGAAGTGTGTGCTGCCATCCGAGACCTCCAGACTGCCAGCTCCATCCCCAGAGGTATTAACTCCACCTTCATTGCCTTGATCCCCAAGACCCAAGCAGCCAGATCCCTCTCAAATTTTTGCCCCATTAGCTTGTGCAATGTCCTGTACAAAATCTTGACTAAATCCATGGCCTCCCGCCTCAAGGATATCCTTCCCCTGATCATTGCCCCCTGCCAGGGAAGTTTGGTCAAAGGCAGATTGATCACAGACGGAGTTATTATCATGCACGAGGCCATCCACTCGGCCTTCCTTTCCAAAAAGGCCTCCTTTCTGCTCAAGCTGGATATGAACAAGGCCTTTGACAGAGTCGACTGGGAGTTCCTTTCTAAGGTCCTCCTTAAGTTCGGGTTCCACCCCTCCTGGGTCAGGCTCATCAGCAACTGTGTGTCCTCCCCCTGGTTCTCTATCCTCATCAACGGATCCCCTATCGGGTTCTTCCCTAGTTCTAGAGGCCTTCGACAAGGCGACCCCCTATCCTCGATCCTCTTCATTATCCTGGCTGAGGCCCTGGGATGTACCATCTCGAGTGTTGTTTCCCGCAGACTCATTTTGGGCATCAGGCCTACGTCGGGCCTACCCCCTGTGTCCCATCAGCAGTTCATGGATGACACCATCCTCGCCACCTCAGCTTCGATCCCCCAAGCCAAGGCCCTTAAGCAAATCTTGACCCTGTACGAGGAGGCGGTCGGGCAGAAAATTAACCTCCAAAAAAGCAAGATCTTCTTCATCCATACACCCTTGGCTAGGCAAATCAGAATTGGGTGGATTCTAGGTTGTACCCCCGGTTCCCTTCCCTCCTCTTACCTCGGGCTTCCCTTATTTATAGGTGCATCCTCCAAGGCCCTGTGGGGCGGGATGATAGAGCGGATTCAGAGGAAGCTGGCCCCCTGGAAAGGCCACCTCCTCTCGCAGGCTGGCAGAGCCACACTCTTGGCGACGGTCCTTCAAAGCATTTCGATATATTTCATGTCAGTCTTCAAAATCCCGGCATCCATTGCAGCCCACATCAAAAAAATTCAGAAATGCTTTCTCTGGTCGGGTAGCAAAGATAAGAAGAGGATTCCCCTGGTCTCCTGGCCCCTGGTCTGCCACCCCAAAGGTGAGGGAGGGATCGGTCTCAGGTGGGTGACCCTCATGAACAAGGCCCTCCTGGCCAAGCACGCCTGGAAGGTGTTCACCAACGCCCCTGATGAGTGGGTCAGCATCGTGCATAGGAAATACTGCCACCATCACCCCTTCCTCAGTGAATCCCAGCCCCGAGATGGATCAGCCTTCTGGAAGTCCCTGATCTACACCAAAGACATTATTCGAAAAGGGACCAGATGGATCCTCGGGGACGGAGCCAAGATCAATTTTTGGGAAGACAGATGGATCCTTGATGAGGCCCTGACTGCTGATAGAGATCTCCTCATCCTCAAACCAGGGCTGGCGGATAGAGGGCCCAGAGTTTTGGCCTATCTTTCCTAGAACCAGGGGCGGGTTACTTGGAAACCCATCCTGAACCCCAGGCACCCGCTTCAAGCCTCCAGGCTTCAGCGTCTCCTCAAGGTGACTGTTATTCCGTCCTCTAGAGGTGATGACAGATGTGTCTGGCATGGCACTCCCAATGGTGTCTTTTCTATCAAATCTACCTACAACCTTCAAAGAGTCCCTGACGAGGCCCCCTTTCCAGCCCGATAGGTGTGGGCCAAGAAGTTGATCCCCAAAATCAGCCACTTCGTCTGGGCGGCCATCCAAAACAAGATCCTGACTATCGAGAACCTGATCAGGAGGGGCTTCCAGATCCCGAATAGATGCTTCCTCTGCTGTGCTACCTGGGAGTCCACTAATCACCTCTTTATCAGATGTCCCTTCTCTTTTGAAGTCCTGGGCCTCATCCTTTCCCAATTCTCTATTCAGTGGGTGGCCCCCAACTCCATCTCTGACCTCCTGTCTCAGTGGCCCAACCCCTTCGCCCATCCTTTCATCCACTTCCTCTGGGGCTCCTGCCTTCCTCATCTACTTTGGCAACTCTGGCTTGAGCGCAACAGCAGAGCCTTCTCCTCCCCGGCCCGTTCCCCCTAGTGGATAGCGACCAAGGCGGTGTCCTTCGCCCTCGAGAATTCCCGTTCCATCCCCTTGACCGAGGCACCCCGATGGCTGGGCGAGGTCACCCTCCTATCATCCCTTGGAGTTCAGCTTCCCCCCGGTCCCCCTCGCCCCCTCCCGATGTTCTATGACGAGGTGGATTGCCCCCCCGGATGGGTCAAGCTTAATTTCGACGGAGCTTCTAAAGGAAATCTCGGGCCCTCTGGAGCGGGCGGGGTCATCAGAGACTGTCACGGGGCCCTGATCGTGGCGTACGCTGCACCGCTTGGCATCCAGACTAACAACTTCGTCGAAGCAGCAGCTCTCCTCAGTGGGTTGACTGCCCTCAGGGAGTCCACCTCAAAAGTCATCATCGAGGGCGATTCCCAAGTTATTATCAAAGCCGCCCGCAGCCCGAGAAACTGCTCTTGGCGCATTCACAACTCCATCCGGGAAAGCCTCACCATTCTCCAAGGACTCCCCGACCACGCCTTTCGGCATGTGTACAGAGAAGGCAACAGGGCTGCCGACTTCATGGCAAATCAAGCCATCTCAGCTGAAGACTCCATCTCCTAGACCATGAACTTCCCTGAAGCTCTGGTCCAAATAGCTTCGCAAGACTATACTAGCATCGATGAAGGCCCTGGTGCTTAGCCCACCCCGAGTCGGGGCCCCAAAGTCTCACTGCAGTGCCCCTCAGTGGCCAGGGGATTTTCCTATCTGTTCCACCACGTCGACTGGCCCCCATCCTTTTCTTGCTCGTGAGGCAGGAAGGACGATGGCGATGGCGGAGGCGATGGCGGGAGCGGGAGCAGGACTGGGAACTGGTTCAGAGACTGGTGCAGGTTTTTGGGGGAGGCGGGATCGGGATCGGGGTCGGGCACATCAGGGCCCGGACCCGGGCCCGCAGGGCCCTCTGCGGGCCCTGAGGAGGGCACAGAGACCGAGCAGAATGGTGGCCAGGGTGGGGATGACATCTTGGGCCCGGGCCCTCAGGCCAGCCTCGATGCACCATGTCGACTGGCCCCCATCCTTTTCTTGCTCGTGAGGAGTGGAGCTGATCTGACAGGGTGGGCCCCGTCTAGGCCAGGCCCGGCTGCAGGACCTCTCGGAGTGACGACGTTCAATTTTTGCGATCTTGGCATTTGTCGTTTTATGACTTTTTCTTGTTTTGGTGGCCACAGGCCAAATTTTGTTGTTTTGTTTCTTAGTTGGCCCGATTTTTGTAGGCACCAGGGCCCTGGGCCCCGGACCGTTGCCTAAGGTTTTCAATCTTAATTTCAGCCTCGGCTGTCTATGTAACTAAGGTTTTGGGATCCTTCTTTAAAAAACCCGTTGTAAATATATTGCTACTTATCAAAAAAAAAAATTCTAAAATTTTTGCAAATATAATAATTTCTATAACATTTACGCAACATCAAAACTTGAATATTATCTTGTATATGCATCTACCATGACAAGAAGCACTTAAGGAAATTTTTTAGTCATCTTTGTCTAAGTATAAACTAACAAACAATTTATGATGGCTTTTTAAGCCTTAATACTACCACAAATATCATAGGTTATGTATCACAAGATCAAATATAATATAGCCACAATATAATAAGGTCAAGATAATGATAAGAGTAGAATAATATGAGAAAATTAATATGTAAAAGAAGGCTTATAATATATCAAATAACATTCAATAATATGCAACAATATGAATGTAAATAGCCTTAATCAACATGTACAAAGCATGTAATACAACTTACAATATTAATTTCTCAAAATGTATACAAGCTTTATTACTCCTCTTTCTCTTACAAGATATATGAACTATAGTTGATGATGATCATTGTATCTCATCTATGGAGCATTGTCTCCATAATATAGTCATAGTAGTGTGACTCTTTGGATACTTGACTATTCCTATCCATATGCCAAGTCTCATGACTCTTGGATTATCTTCTTGCCACTTGCATGCTTGATGAATACTTGACACTATAACATATGCACACATATACATGAATCTTACACTTCTATAACTTGCACACTTTTATCTAAGACTTTTGTGCACATATTTACATCACATATTTGTTCTTATACATACAATACACTTGTGCACATAGACTCAACTTACACTTGCACACTTCACATGACACTTGTGCATCTCCTGCACATTCACACTTACATAAAAGAGGAAATATAACTCACACTCTAAACTATGACTCAAACCTAATCTATTATTTACAAATGTACCATGAAGGTACCATGGGGGTACATTAGCATGTATCAAATAATGTAATATACTCCAACACCCCCTTGTATTACATTATTTGGTTATTAAAGACTTTAGTATTCAATCATGGTCTTCATCTTTATCTTCAATCTTCAAGTGATCTTAGGACATGTGTTTTCTTTGTTCTATTTTTGCTTTCTTCTATATTTTTAATCTTCTTCTTTTGCTTCTTTATTCTATTATTTTGTGTCTTAGTCATATCATGTTACCTTCATGTATCCTGATGTTCTATAGCAACTACAAAATTAGTTCCTTAAAATTTCTTTGAGAAAAATACATCTTTATTGATCATTAATTTTTCTAAGAGAGCTTTAAATTTATTTTCTTCAATAGTTTCTTCTAATTCTTGAATTTCATGAATTTCTTGAGCTAAATTCCCTTTTTTATTTCCATCTTTATATTGTAACTGAGGTTGTTGATAATGACCATACTAATCTTGATAATGATACTGACATTGAAAGTGTTGAGATTGATATTGTTGTTTTCATTGAGGGTTGTATTGATACTGAGATTGATATTGCCTTTTTTGTACCGACTTGTTTGATCACTTTGATTCATATTCATTTGATTTCCTTAATACTAATTTCTTTGGTTGTATCTTTAGAAATTTGTGCTATGATAATTTTTTTACATATTTGACAATATCTTAAAATCCATTTAGATCTATATTTTGAAGCTAAAGAAAGATTACCTTGTGTATTATCTTTTGATACCAAGGCATTGTTAGTCATTTCATCTTTGATTAAGTTTTCTACTTCATATTCTTGAATAATATTGACTAATTCATCAAATATAGTTTTCATACCTAAAACTTGTAAAGATGTGACTAAATATGTGTAGCTTTTTGGAAATGCCCTTAATATCACTTGAATAAAAAATTATCTTCTACTTTTATCCCAAAGTTAATAAGTTAGCTTTTATATCTGCTACTTTTCAAAGAAGTAGTTCAATACTTTCACCACTATTAAATTTTGAGTATAATTGAGATTGAATATTGAGAATAGTAGCTTTAATTTTCTCTTCAAATATTTTACCTAGTGTATTCCATGCTTCTATAAGGTTTATACTCCACTTAAGTGAGGTTGCATTTCACCAATTATTCCAAATATTATCAACATTAGTACTTTGGCATCACCTTCTTCAACTCTTTGTATTTTTCTTACATCCTTAGCAGATTCTACTTTTGTTCCACTAACTATATCCCAAAGTTTTTCTACAATTAGAATTGATTTCATTTTGTTTTTCCATGAAGCAAAATTTGGTCCTTTTGGAAGTTGAGACTCAAAAGGAAAAAACTTGTTGTTAGACATAGTAGAACTCATTCAAAAAAATTTGGTGTAGAAAACCTTATAACTCCTAGGTTTAAATAATTCAAAGTTTCTAATTTAATTCCTATGGAGTAGTAATCCTTGTCTCCCTAGTTTTAGAAACTAATATGAAATTTTGTAAATTTTTGTTTTCCCAATTTTTTAAGTTGAAATCCTTTTATCTCCCAAATAAATAAATTTGCAAAAATCTTAAAACTTTTTCAATTTTTCAAAAATAGAACCAAATTAAATATTCTTCAAAAACTTAAAGACTTTAAAAAATAAATAAACTAGTTGTATTCCTTATCACTCCAATATTAAAAAAAAAATCTTAAATTCCTTATTACTCCTTATCTTATAAAATAAACAAACTATCAAACCCTACTTTAAATAACTTTAATTCATTAACCTTATCACTCCAAATATAAATACTTTAAAAACTTAATTAAACCTTATTTCTCCTACTTTAGACTTTAAACTTCAAATTAATTAATAAACCCTAAAAATGATACTACCAACCTTATGTTGCTTCTGCACACATCCTATTCTATATTCTCCACTTTGTTTGTCCTTCATGTTCACTTCAAACTTGGTATGTCCTTCTTTCAAGATTCTCAAATGCTATTTTTCATATTACACATGTAAGCATGCATGAGAAGAACAATTGTTTCACTTGCTTTAAAAAGTTATAATGCTTCTTTCTTAGGTGTATTTCTTAGGTAGGTTAAACAAAACTTCTCCTTGATTTATGTTGTCTTAGACATTTGGATTCCATGTTGTTGTGAATGCATTACTTATCCAATTGGTGCTTAGACTCTAAAAATTCTATATTAACACTTAGGTATTATAATCACTTTGCCTTCCAAATTTTGCTTGGCTTCTAGCTTAGTGTTATATTTCCAAATTAGTACTTGTAATGCTTGGCTTCTATCTTACTTAGATTCTAATGTAGCGCTCTACTTGTAGCTTGTCATTCAACTTCCAATGTAGTGTGCTACTTATATTTTGATGTAGCATTTGCTTCCTTGATGCTTTGTTGATTTTGCTTCAACACTTTGGCTTCTACTAGATCTTTGTAAGTGCTTTAGACCTTCTTTCCCCTTTTAATATGCTATGGGTGTAATTTTGCACCCCACCCTTTTTTGTAAATATGATGGTTCTCTTAAATAATTTCACCAATTTTTGAAGGTATTGATGGATGGGTGAAAAATATCAGAGTAGAAGCAATGGCAGTGGGCAGACCAAAACAATGGGTGGGTGGTAGAATCAAACAAGGAGAGCGATAAGAGCAGGTAGAAACACTCTTTTAAGCTCAGGAAGAACTCCCCACAAGACTAGCCTAACTTATTGGGCAGATATTTCAAACTGGTAGCGTGGGTGGACAAAATGTAAAAGTCTACCCTTGGGGAGGAGACAAACTCCTGCCCATCTTGGGCGAGAGATACAAGTGCAAATGAGGTAGAACCTCAAGAAAGTACATACCCTAAAAAAAGAGCAAACAAAGAACCCACCCAATATACAATACTCTCGCCACCACCCAAAATTCAAATAGAAGACTTGTCCACTACTCCAACAGTTTGAGTACCTAACAACATACACAAAAGTGATAGATTTCCAATGCGTTGCTCCAAAGGCATCTTAGAATCTATCACCTACCCATAACCATAGGATTTCCAGTCGAGAAGAAGGATGAGGTGGCCAAGAGCTGATCAATTGGGTAGAAGCATTAGATGATATAAAGGCCCAGATTCAACGAAGTACATCTACCTCCTTCTAGAAGATCAATGCTATCCAGTATGACAGTGTAGCAACATGGTGCTTTTCTATTGTAATGATTGTACTCCCACCTTCTGTCATTAATGTTCATTATACCTATAAATAGTGGAATGCTAGTCATTCCTAAGGGTGGATCTTTAGCCATTACAATTTTTATGTAAGGTTTCTCCTATGTAAATATAAATTCTACATTGTTTGGTCTCTGGATTTATCCTCTTATTCTATACTTAATGCATGAATATTCATTTGTATTCATTTGTTTGAGTAATTTCGTGTTATTCTATTGTCTAGATTCGGTGGTGTTCACTTGAGTGGCTTAGAGATGTGTGTTTGTGATATGGGCTTGGGGTTTGTTTTTACTAACACCATTTGAATAGGAGCCCTCTAATTCTGCATCCTGGATCTCATGCACTTGTTCATTAGTTCTAGAATTCACCTCTCGTCTATCACTGATAAGAGATGGAAGTAAGGCACAATCGGATGATCTATTAGGTGTAGCATCTATTTTCATAAGGGGTATTCGGCCTACATAAATCTTGATGCAGATCTACCCTTCCTTATGAGTTCTAGATATGACCTCCCTTTAATTTCATTCTTTCCCTTTTTCCTTTCCCTTATTTTGTGATGTAGAGTGGTTGGAATCACCCACAAAGGAACTCCATCCTCTAGATATCATCTACCCCATCTCCTGATGTGGTAGCTATTCTACACTACTTGGCATTGACCCATCATTCTTGCCCTGCATGCGGTGTCAGATCGACGACCAACAGTTTTTGGTGACTTCGTTGGGAAACTCACTAAGTCCCTATGTTTCAAGAAATAAGATTTTGGTGGCTATTTTATTTACCCAGATCTTCTCAAAGTCACCTGGTGACTTCAACTACATGGCACGTCCAGATCATGAGACCAGTCACCCACCCATTATAAGGAACCAAACATCCTAGAGAACTCAAGGTATGGTGAGCAACCTTAACCTCATTAGCGAAGATAGCATGTTCACCTAGAGACATTGACTCTAACTTCAACATCACAATTGGGACCTCTGAATACTAGTGCCTTAATGGCTCAGCTATCATTCCCCCAATGGAACAACCCCGATTCACTGAACCTCCATTGCTTGCATGAGATTCCCAAGGGTGCCCTGAAGGCCCTGACCAAATATAATGGCACCTTGGAAATGGCTTGGGAGCATCTTGAATATGTTGTTGCACTGGCACCCCTCCATGGCATCACCCATGAAGATGTCATGATTAGACTTATGGTCATATCTCTAGAAGGGAGGTCACTATGGTGGTACCATACCCTTGGGTGGAATACCATCTGGTCATGGGCGGACTTGGAGGGAGCTTTAATCGATACATTCGATGGCTCTATGGACCCCTTCCAACTCTTGATGCATCTCTCATTTATTAATAGAGTACCTCTTGAGTCCCTCATCGACTTCAATATTCAATTTAAGAGGAGATTTAATAGGATCCCTCCTAAGTACCAGTCGTCACCCAACTAGGCTCACCTATACTATGTTTGATATCTAAGTTTGAATATAGGCCTCCTCCTCCTACAATATAAGGAAAGAATATTCCCTCAAGTATTTTAGGAGGTTGTATGGGTAGAGTGACTCCTGCTTCAAGTAGGAATGACATCTTTAGGAGACTCCATGCTACCATCCCTATTTCCACTTGTCGTTGCCCCCCAACCTACTACATAGTATCCACCTTGGATCCCATCTCAAGATGTGCAGGAGCCAAGGCTACAAACCGATGGAATACAAGGGTTGGATGCCAGCTCGAGCCCAGGTGGTAGAGGTACAAGAATCAGTGTAGAAGGTAGTACCTCTAACGCTTACACTCTTTCCAAAGGAGTGGAGGATCTGGACCTGGGTAGGAACATCACACACAAGGAGGGAGCATTTTTGCCCCCTTTTGTGTCCCTGAATGCAGCAAGCAAATACCATGCCATCTTGATGGTGGCATTCTCAGTTAGCACCCAGCTCTTAAGTAGATCCCATCAGCATCAGGCTCAATCAATGAGGCCTACGAAATAAAACATGTGGAGGCGATAGAGGTATACAAAACTGGGATTTCATAGCAGGAGAATTCTAAAAACTAGCAACATTGGAGCCTATTACCAGGTAAAACAATACAAAAAGAAAGCTTCCTCGTGGTAAAATCTATTACCACATTGATCATAAATTACATAAGTACTAGTATGAAATATGATCCACCAAGTTTTGGATACTTCACGACTTGGAAAGGATAACAATGCAGACCAAACTACAAAAGGTACCTCAAGTTTAGCATCATATGGTCCGATCATTATAGATTTACTAGATGACATCCAGGATGAATCAGAGGTGGTGGCATGACTGTCATGCCGTAATTTTATGTACATAAGTTGGCTAGTAAATAATAGTGCGTAAGGCACCCGATAGTAACATCATCTAGTGCTTGGTGGTTAAGGGAAAGGACTAGAAACATGCTTCATTCTTGAATCACATTCATCTTTCTTATGTTTGCTCATATTTTGTTATGACCCCATACCCAATGGATCTAAGGCTCATGATTCAGGCATCTCCACATGCAACCTTGTGAATAATACCCACTTTTTGAAAGTGGTGCCCACTCCTATGACAAGAAATTTGGCCTATAAAAGACACCCCAAAGGGTAAAAATAACACAAGATAAGAAATGTCAAGCCAAAAATGGTACTACGATTAAAGTTTTCTTGGGAATGTGGAAATAGACTAACAAGGTTCTTGCAAGATTACATCAGAAAGAGATGTTATGGCAAATACTCCCGGTATTTTGTATCTTCTTGAATTCACCACGATCCAAAATGGGGTTTGTTGATGGAAGTGTAATCTCTGAGGGTGTCCCATGGATCATCTCCCTTGTTGTCCCTCTTGTCTTTCTATCTCTTCTTTTTCTTTCTCCTACCTTTGTCCTCCTGTCTCACTAACTTGTTTGTATAATGAGGTCCTTCCTCTTGTCTTTGTTTCTTCCTACATTTTCCTCCCACCCTCTTTTCCCTCTTGTTTTCCTGGTCTGGTTGCGCTGGCTATCCCATTCCTCTCCTCCTCCCCCAACCACATGCCCTTGTTTTCCTTCCACATTTGGCCTTATTTGTCATGCATATTCCCTCAACTACTTTTTTTTATGCCCTCATTGTCCCCCTTTTTCTCTCTGTGTTTCAATTTGAAGCTTTATGGGTCCTCCTTTCCTGCAAGGAAAAATTCCTTGTGAGTTTCCAAGAATGTGGGTGCAATTTTACACCCCACCCTTTTTTGCAAATATGATGGTTCTCTTCAAGAAGTTTGCTAAGTTTTGAAGGCATTGATAGATGGGCAAAAAATATCAAAGTAGCAGCAATGGCCATGGACAAGCTAAAACGATGGGTGGGTGGCAGAATCAAACAAGACAGGTGACAAAAGCAGGCGGAAACTCGCCATTAACCTTGGGTAGAAGTCCCTAGAAGACCCACCCAACTTTTTGGATGGACATTTCAAAGGGGTAGTGTGGGTGGAAAACATGTAAAAGCTCACCCTTGGGGAAGAGATAAACTCTCACCCATATTGGGTGGGAGATACAAATGCAAACAGGACACAACCTTAAGAAAGTACCCACCCTCAAAAAAATAGCAAACAAAGAACCCACCTGATATACAAGACTCCTACCACCGCATAAAATTCAAATAGAAGACTTGTTCACTACTCCAATAGTTTGGGTACCTGACAACATATGCAGAAGTGATATATTTCTAGCATATTACTCCCAAGGCATCTCAAAACCTGTCACATACCGCATAACCAGAGGATCACTAGTCGAGGAGAAGGATGAGGTAGCCAAGAGCTAATAAATTTGGCAGAAGCATCAAATGATCTAAAGGTCCAAATTCAACCAAGTACATATACCTCCTAAAATATTGGTGCTATCCAATATGATAGTGTACCAACATGGTGCTTGTTTGTTGCAATGATTGTGCTCCCAAATTTTGCCATTAATGTTCATTTTTGTAAATATACCTATAAATAGTGGAATATTGGTCATTTATAAGGGTGGATATTTAGCCATTACAATTCTTATGTAAGGTTTCTCCTATGTAAATACAAATTCTACATTGTTTGGTCTTTGGCTTTGTCCTCTTGTTCTATACTTAATGCGTGAATATTCATTTCTATTCAATCGTTTAAGTAGTCTCGTGTTATTATGTTGTCTAGATTCCATGGGGTTCACTTGAGTGGATCAGAGGTGTGTGTTTATGATATGGGATTGGGGTTTATTTTTGCTAATGCCATTCAGATAGGAGTGTTCTGATTTCATATCCTAGATATCATGCACTTGTCTGTTGGTTATGGAATTCACCTCCCGCTCACCACTGATAAGAGCTGGAACTAAGGCACAGTTGGGTGGGTATCTATCCTGCATAAGTCTTGATGCACCTCTAACCACACTTATGATTTATAGTTATGGCCTCCCTTTATTTTATTTCTTTCCCTTTTCCCTTTCCCCTATTTTGCGGTATAGAGTAGCCGAAATCACCCACGAAGGAACTGGCCTCCTTCGGAGATCGTTCACCTCATATCTCGATGTGGTGGCCATTCTATACTACTTGGTGCTGACCCACCATTCCCACTCTACATGTGGTGCTAGATCGATGACCAAAAGATGTTGGTTCACTTCTTCTAATGTTGATCTTTAGACTGATGTTTTATAGCTCTATTGCTTTGCAGGTCTCAACATTATACAATGTTCGATGCTTAATAATAACAACTCTTTAAAATTTGAATACTTCTTATTCCCTTTGTTGTAGCTTTATTGCATATTCTATTTCCTTTTTTGTTGCTTTTTCTATAATGTTTCACACTCTTGCTTTGTTCCAAGACCTAATTTCTATGGATATCTTCTCCTAAGGTTGATTAAGTAGATGTATCTTCCTTTTTTCCTTTTCTTCAATGTGCACTACCTCAATATTCTAGCATGGACTACCTTGTTCTTCTATCATGAGCCTTAAGAACCCCTTTAATATTCTATCTCTGACATCTTATCTTATCTTATCTTCATACATAGGCTACCTCTATAATTTCTATTCACTATATGTGTCTCAAGCCTCTTTTACTCTATTCATTGTGTGTCTCAGGCCTCTTCTTTACTTTGAATGTGTCTCAGGTATCTCCTTTACTCTATATGTGTCTTGGGTCTCTAATTTACTCTAAATGGGCCTATTTTCCTTCTATAATGCCTACTTTTAGATCTCTATATTTTCTATAATCTATTAGACCTTGGACCTCTTTTCTTATTCTTCAAGGACCTCAATTTCTTCTCTATTCAAGACTCTTTTCTATTCTATATAATGCTTCTCATTTTTATATAAGGGCCTATTTTCTTTCCACTATGAGGGCCTCTTTTTTAATCTATAAGTACCTCTTTCTTTGAAGGGTCTCTTTTCTTCAATATTGA
This sequence comes from Wollemia nobilis, assembly GCA_028583015.1. NCBI lineage: Eukaryota > Viridiplantae > Streptophyta > Pinopsida > Araucariales > Araucariaceae > Wollemia > Wollemia nobilis. The sequence continues at coordinate 12,303,432 of JAQPPZ010001925.1, forward strand.
CCTCTTGGGCCTATTTCTTCTATATTGGCTTCTTGAACCAATGTCAAGATCTGAATCTTCTTAATACCTTTCAACTCTTATCAATGTAGATACTAATCCAATGCTTGAAGCAATATAAAGTAATCTAGGTGCTTCTTTATCCTTATTCAAGAATGATATACCCCAATCTAATACTTGAAGCAATATAAAGTAATCTAGATGCTTCTTTATCCTTCTTCAAGAATGATATACCAATCTTCTAATATCTTTTTTTCTACTTTTTTTCTATAACTTTGGAAGCTCTGAATGCTTCTCAATCTACTGTTGTCCTTTATCTTTACACTTATAAGTTTAAAATCTTCTATATCCTCTATAGGAAGCTCCTCAAAATTTTGTTGCTTTCTCGCTATCCTTGAAATCTGATATTTAAAATCTACTTTCTCAAACTTCATTTTTAATATTTTTCAAGGTGACTTTTAATGTCCCTAAATATTCAAATTTCTTTAGAGTTGACTATAATCTTAAAAAACAATGTCAAGGGATATATATGTCCCTAAATCTCAAACTTTATAATAATATTGTTGAAACCTAGTCCTAACCAGTTATTCTTCAACCATGGAAAGAATCTAGATTTTCTATTCAATATGACCTTTAGAATAGAGTCCAAGCCTCACTGTATTCAAAGTGGATAGACTCCAAATTGACTTTATCAAACTGGATAAAATCAATTTTGTAATAGTGGCTAAAATAAATTGTTGTCAATCTATATAGAATTAGGTGGTAGCTCTGATATCATTGATGGCTTTTTATACCTTAATACTACCATAGATATCATAGGTTATAAATCACAAGATCTAATATAATATAGCCATAATATACTAAGGTCAAGATAATGATAAGAGCAGAATAATATGAGCAAATTAATATGTAAAATAAGGCTTATAATAAGGAATCCAAGGATATAGAAATTCATCCACTACATATCCCAAGCCTCAGTTCCAAAATTATAGGAAGAATGGTCAATCTCAAGCCCATCATCAACAAATAGTCTCGATGGTGACCCCTATATAAATAGAATTTCCTAGTCATGTTGGGGAATTAGTGCCTATACATAATAATAATATAGAGGAACCTATCACATGGTGCTATCCACCTCCTAAAATTTCCCTTAGCCAAGTCAACATAGGAGCAACATCATATATTTTGGCCACTTTAGCACATGAAGTGATGTCATTCAACTCATATTCAAAAGCTAAAAGTTAGATTTTAGACCATATCTCTCTATATTCTGCCATACAACTTAGCTATGTTTCTCAATATTGAATCTTAATAGCATAGGATGAAGGAGAAATTTATGCGATATTCGACCAAATGGGTAATCTAATGACTAAAATATCTCAAGTCCAATTATATTATCTGACGAGGTCTAAAAAGCAAGAAATGGAGGAAATGGATATAAGTATTCCACCAACCCCTAGTAGTCAACACAAGTCAACCCAATTAGAATAGCAACCTTTGACCATAATACCTTAATGATCAAAGGTACTCGTACCTCCTACCATCCTACAACTAAGCAATGTAAAGGCCCTAAGTAGCTATATTAGAGCAACCAGATATATCTTAGGACCATCAATAGTTATACCACCAAATATTTTAGCATTCATAAAGTAAAATACCTAGCAATCCAAGGTAATAGTCAATGCCACCATAACCAACCAAGGATATTCAACCAACCTAAGAGAGACTATATTGTATTCCTCTAAAGGTAGTATCTCTAGGATCTTTTAACATAGTTGATCACTTGAAAAAATCTACTCTACCAGCCCTAATTTGGGAAATGTTAGTGTCATGACCCACCTTGGTAGGACTCTTTTATGAGATAAACTATGTATTGATAAATGATGATTTAATACTTAGTTTTGATGCATTTGGATGATTTTATGCATTTGTTGTTTTGATTATATGATATGAGGATATGGTACTATTGATGTTGTGCTTGGATGCAGGACTAGGTGCTCTCATGGGTGGGTAAGGAAGTCGACCATCGAGAACAAGATATCTTTTTTTTTTTTTGTGGAAAACATCCCAAAAGGGATGCCACTTTTGGGTAAGACCCAAGGAGGCAGGGGTATCCATTCCGCCAAAAACGCCCAGGACTTGGACCTAGCCTACCATCTTTGACATACTCAAGGAGCAAACAAACACACAAAACCAATTTAAAAATAAGTAAATAACAACAAAAATAATAAAATAAAATAAAAAACATGCTCCTTGAGTGTGTCGAAAACAAAAGCACAACTAAACACGCACAATAAGATAAAATAAACCACAACACAAACCACATAAAAAAACACAAGAACCACATAACAAAACATAAACAAGACAAAAAAACATAACACTACAAAGACATAACCCAAAAAAAACATGAAAAATAAACACAACCAAAACCTAAAAAATTTAAAAATTTAAAAAATAAAAATAAAAAACAACCAACAACAGACAATAAACAAAAATAAAAAACATAGAAAACACTCACACATAAAAATACAAAATAACACAAACAAAGAGAAACCCAAGAACAAGAACAAAAAAACACAAGAACAATAACAAAAAACAAAAAACAAAACAAAAAAAAAACACAAGAACAACAAAAAACAACACAAAGAACACAAAAACAAAACAAAATAAAAAAACCTACCCACCTTAAAAAACTAAACAAAAAAAAAAAAAGAAATAAAAAATAAAAAATGAACAAAACAATGACCTATCTAGACCAGAAGACTATTGAGGCAAGAATCAACAGAGGAAACAAAATAAAGAATAGAATAAGCTAAGGAACTAAAAAAACTGAATGAACCAAAGAGAAGCAAAAAAAAAAAAAACAAGAAGAAACTAGGTACCTTCATAACTGGAGCCATCCAAAGAAATGATAGAAAGAAGAGCTTCCCTAATTTGAGAAGCCCACCATATAGGAGGGTGGCCATAACAAGTAATATCACCTTTTTCCAAATCCCAATTAGCTAAAGCATCAGCACTCTTGTTTTGATCTTTGACCACATGATTGTAATCAACTTTCAAAAATCCCATCTAGATTAACTGAATCTTCTCAATAATTCTTTTTATTCTCCAATCCACCTTATGATTCTTAGAAGGATTTTTCAAGAGATTAATCATAAGTTGAGAGTCGGACTCAACTAACACCTTTTCCCATCCAACCTTAGTAGCCTCCTGAAGGCCTCCGAGGATACCATACCCCTTAGAAAGGTTATTGGAAAGAATACCCAAATTCTCAGCAAAAGTAAAAACCAGGGAGCCATTTGAAAGTCTACCAATTCCTCCCACACTGGCTTTTCCAAGGTTCCCTCTAGAGGCTCCATCAGTATTGACTTTTCCAAAATCCTTAGGAGGAGGTTGCCAATTTCTATTCCTATCCATGTTACTAATACTCACATTCCCTTTAATATGGTTGCCCTTAGAAGGTTTAATATTCAATATTTGCATCACTTGATCCCATATTTGGTGGGAGTTTTGGGGGTGATTAAGGAGATGATGGACTGATTCAACTAAGTTGGCTATGGTCTTTTGCCAAATATAATGAATATCCTTCCTATCTTGATTAAAAATTCCTTTCATTCCAAATATTCCAAAGAAGAATGGTAGAACCCATCCAAACTAACTGCCTAATAAAATGATCAAAACCCTCTTGATTAGGCCAATCCCTCCAAATTTGTTCAAAAGTAAAAAAAATTGGACCATTGTAAGCCAAGTAAAGTGGCCATTCTCCTCCACAGATCAGAGGCTAAAGTACACTCAATAAAAATATGGTTGATATTTTCTACATTCTCTTCACACATTTCACATCTAAAAGGGACATGAAAACCATGCTTCATAAGTTGCTCACTAGTAAGCACCCTACGATGCAATTAAAGCCAATTAAAGAACCTCACCTTAGGCCAGAGCTTTTGAGCCCACAATCGATAAAATATGTCAGAAGAATGGTTGGGATTATTATGGCATAAGGTCAAATAACCTTGAGCAACTGAATACTCACCCTTAGTAGTTTTGTTCCATCCAAAACAATCTTTTTCATGGGACCAAGAGAGGGATCTCATATGAAGGATGCCTTGGATATCTTGTCTTTGCCTTTCTAGGATTTGAATAGGCCAGTCCTCAATAGGGATCCAATATCTACCAACCTTTGAATTACCAATATGGTACCGACAGTAATTAGCCACCTTTATCCAATTAGCTCGATGAAGCTCCTCCATCTAAGGCCTCCAATCGGGAAACTGAGTTATCAAAGGCTTGTGACCATCCCAAGAATCTGTCCAAAAATTTGCTTGTTGACCATTATGAATGATCCAAAATAATTTTTTCTTTATCAAATCCTCACCAGTCTTAAGAACCGCTAAAATGGGAGAACCTTTGGTAGGAATGTGATAGTGAACAAGGTCTTTAGGACTTTTATTCTCAGCATATCTAGCACAGAGATTATTGGCCCAAAGAGCATTGGGGTTATGCAACATCCTCCAATATAATTTAGCAACTAAAGCTTTGTTGTTATTAATTTAAGACCGTAATCCTAATACCCCTTCACTCTTAGGAAGACATAAAGTATCCCATTTCACCAAGGCCCATTTTCTTTTCTCCTTAGTACCACTCCAAAAACTAATTTATAGTGGAAAACACCCCTTTCGAGGTGCCACTTTCAACAGGTTGAGCATAGGAGGAATGGAGCCTTGTTGGCCTCTACCAGCACATAGGACATTCCTAACTATACCATATATCTGCAAGATGGAGACAAGGGGAATGGAACCTAGGTCGGCCTCTACCAGCACCCAGGGCATTTACCACCGCACCACAACAAGCAGATCATCGAGAACAAGATATCAAAAAAGTAAAATTTTGTGACAATGGATCCAAGGTAAGATTTACCCAGGGTAACAAGTGGTTACCACATATAGTTTCATTTCATAATCTACTTATTGGAAATTATTGCATCGACATGAAGTTGCCATAGGGCAATGGAGTCACCTATAATAGATGTTGATAACCTGGAAATTATCATGAAATCCTCTATGGATGAATGCTTGCTCTGCTTTACCAAATGATTATCTTCCTTGTATATGTCTTTGGGTGCTTGGTTAGATAAATGTTTTATTAAAAGCATTTGAAAATATATGTTTTGCTTATGTTTATGAATTTGGCAAGGGATTCAATAAGGAGAAGGATTAATAAATATAGAGGCTTTATTAATCCTCTAATGGTTAGTGTCAATGTTAATAATTCATATTAACATTTGGCACTAAATTAATTAAAGGATAATTAATTAGTTTAACTTGATGTTCAATTTTAATAATGAAAATGAGTGGAAATGAAAATGCAATTCACATGTTTATACATTAAGAAACAACAAACCTGATTAGTTGCTTTGATGTTGCTAGATAACATTAAAAAAATTGATTGCTAAAGGTTTATATATATATATATATATATATATATATATATACACACACACACACACATACGCATACCTTATTAGCAATAAAAAGGGTTTTCATGATCATGGTATTATTAAAAACCATTTAAATTAAAAGAAATATAAATGAGCTTATTTCTTTTATAAAAACCTTCTTTTAAAATTAAAAGAAATATAAAATAGTTTATTTCTTTTATAAAGTTAAAAGAAATTTAATTTGGGTTTTACGAACCCTTTTACCTTGCAAAGGAAGTGCATTTAATGAATAGATTAGGGCTTGATGTTATTTGAAAGACGTAACAAGCAAGAAGACGTTGCAAAAATAGTTTAGGGTTTCATCTTCTTCCTCTCTTTTAAAAAGAGAGATGGAAAGGAGGAAAAAGAGGGGGGGAAATGAAAAGGCGTGGAAGGTAGAAGAGGAAGCAATGCACTATTGAGCTTTGGCAAAGGATTACACTCTCTCCTTTTTAAGTTTCATTTGATTAGAAAACTTCTAATAGTTTCAAGGTAATATTTGATGTTATGCTTTCTTTGAGAAAGTTAATGTTGCCTTACATTCATTGAAATTATAGGGTTTCTACTTGTGCTTAGTTTTCTTGATTAAAGAATATATAAAACTAAGGAAAGATAAACTATAAACAGTGAATTTTTTATATTTTAAAAATATTAAAATATCAAAAATTATAGGGTTTTCGCTTATGCTTAATTTTCTTTATTAAGATAAAACATACCTTGAACTAATTTTCTAATAAGGAGCGAGCGATGGTTTCGACGATCGAAGACCGAAACCCTGAGAAGCAGGTTTCGCAGGAGGAAGAAGCCCGCAACGCCACGACGACGATAGGGTTTGACTGGAGTGCAGCTAAAAATGGAGCCTCCCACAGTGACATTGAACGGGGGAAAAAACCTCCCGATAAATTGGGCGGACCAAAAAAATCTTACGTAGAATGTTTGCAACAAAATCCTAGACTGCCCCCTAGCGGATCGATGGATTTCATTCTGCAAGGCAGCGATGTGTTGTGCCCTAAACACCTCATGGAAGATTATGCATCTCGCGATTCCTTCTCATTAGTGGGAAAGTTCGTAGGAGGGCGCCCAGACATGGATGCGATTCGGCGGTGGGCTACTTCGAAATGGAAAGTTATGGGAAATTTGGGTCTTTCGACAATGACCAGAGGTTTTTTTATGATTCAGCTGAATACCCGGGAGGATGCAGAGCGTATTATTTTCGGAGGTCCTTGGTTCTTCGGAAGACGAAGCCTGTTCCTCAAAAAATGGGAACCAAATTTTGACCCCGACTCTCAGAACATCAATTTCGCTCCCATTTGGGTCCGCCTCCCCAACCTCCCTGCACATTTTTTCTACGAGGATGCTCTCCGAGGTCTGGCTAGGGCTTTTGGAGATTTGGTAGCTATTGACCCAGCTACCCATGCCAGAACGTGCCTAACCCAGGCCCGCATCTGTGTAAATGTGAATCTGGAATCGCAACTTCCAGATCACCTCAATCTTATATACGAGGATTTCAGGTGAAGGCAGTCGCTGATCTTTGAAAACAAACCTACTTTTTGTCCATATTGTCAGTCGCAAGGGCACCTCCCTTCTCAATGCCCTAAGCGCAGAAACCCTAATGAAGATTCCCAGCCAAGTGGGCGTCCGTAGCTAAGAACCAGTCAGAAGGAAACTAGCAGTCAATGGCAAGCCAGGAGGAATGCGCAGCAGAACCAACCGCTTCAAGATCAAGCTCAAGCTCTCCAAAAGGCAAGTTCCTCTTTCACCACTGCTAATAAATTTGATTTACTTAAAGATTCTGGAACCAATGAGGTCTTTGAACAAGGTGAAATTCCTGTCCCTCCATCCCCAAAACATATCAATTCCCCTTCGGGGCCCCCTGACCCCATGCCCATTCAGAATATTCCATGTTCCCCCCTTCAGGAGCAGATCCCCAAGTCCAACAATGTCCCCCAGAGCCCATCACAAAAACCCCTCCGGTCATCGTTATCCATAGCCCTGTACCAACCCCTTGAAGAGTCTGGCTTTTCGACTTCCCTATCCTCCTCTATCGATGTCAATTCTGATAGCGATCAGGCCGCCCAAAAATCCCCTGACCATCGAAGTCCCAAACAAACTCGTAGCTTCAGAAGGTCCCAAATGGATGTGGGAGCAGACAGAAAGAAAGGTAGGCCTTTCGATGTTGAACGCCAAAATCGGGACACAACCGAGGATATAGCAAATGGTACGCAGAGAACCCTGTTCCAAGAAAATGTCAGTTCTATCAAGGATGAAAACCAAAGACCCAAACCCCCTGCACAACAAGGCAAAGGGGGCAAGAAAACCTCCAAAAGTTCCAAATGAAAGTCCTCTCCTAGAATGCGAGAGGACTGAATGGGGCAGCCAAGCAGAGATTGGTTGCAGCCATGCGGAGAGATTACAACCCCACAATTTTTCTCATTCAAGAAACTAAATTGGACAATCAACTTTCGCCTAGGATAGCCAAAATCATCTGGAAAAATTGTGATTTTGTCTACTCCCCAGCTTCTGGCACTGCAGGTGGGCTCTTGTGCCTTTGGAACCCATCCGTAGTCGAGGGTAGATTTATTTCTGGTCATGACAGGCTGTCTAATATCCTGTTTCATGACCTCAGCTCCCAGACTTCTTGGATTATGTCCAACATCTATGCTCCCAATACTGCTCCGGGAAGAACGATGTTGTGGAACACCCTCACCCAGATGAGACAGGCCTTTGCCAATATTCCATGGGTTCTAGCAGGGGATTTTAACTCCCCTCTTCAATTCTATGACAAGAAGGGAGGAAATGCAGTTACTAACAGGGATATAAAGGACTTGAGATAGTTTGTTGACAGTAATGCCCTTATGGATGTTTCGATTCAAGGCCTCAGGTTCACTTGGAGTAACAGACGGATGGGAAACAATCTTATCCAAGAGCACCTTGATCGGGTGTTGCTCTCCCAAGAAGCCCTCCCCCTCTTCGGTGATGCCAGTCTGTAGGCTCTCCCGAAGATTGGGTCTGATCACAGCCCGCTCCTCTTCGAGACTGGTAGCAAGCCTCAGTTCAAGACCCCTTTTTGGTTTGAATCCATGTGGACTCACCACCCGGATCTCAGAAATCGAATAGCAGAATGGTGGCAGGTAAGCTTTCCAGGGACAACCTCTAACCAGTTTATGCAGAAACTCAGATGGGTCAAAGAGAATCTCAAAGTCTGGAATAGAGAAACCTTCCAAAACATCTTTGAAACCAAGCAGAACATCAAAACCAGATTAGGGAAAATTGAGGATAGTTTTCAAAGAGGCCAGGGTGATGACAGTCTCAGAAGTGAAGAGAGGATACTGCTCTCTGAATACCACAACACCCTGAGTAAGGAAGAAACCTTTTGGCGCCAAAAGTCGAGACAACTCTGGCTCAGGGAAGGAGACTCCAACTCCAAGTTTTTTCACATATCCACTCTAAGGCACAGGGGCTGTAACAGGATTAAAAGCCTTACTAAGCAGGATGGGACCCTTATCTCTAATATCCACCACATCAGGGATGAAGTCGTCAGCCACTTTAAAGACCTCCTTGCCTCCCCCCCACTTCCTCCCCCATGGCCATGGATTCCCTGCTTGAGAACATTTCCAATACCATTCCCGATGAAACCAATGAGTTCCTCCTCAGCCCCCTATCCCACAAAGAAATCCACCAAGCCCTCTTCTCAATGCAGCCTGACAAAGCTCCCGGACCCGATGGCTTTTCCCCAAGGTTCTTCCAAACCTTCTGGGACATTGTGGGACCTGACCTGTGCCTGGCCATCTCTGACATGCAGAATTCTAGATCCATTCCCAGAGACATTAATTCCACTTTCCTGGTCCTCATCCCCAAGGGGTCCAATTCCCAGTCTCTGTCTGATTATCGGCCCATCAGTCTCTGCAATGTAATCTACAAAGTTTTGTCCAAAGCCCTGGCCAATAGATTCACTGGGATCCTTCCTACCATCATTGACCACTGCCAGGGAAGTACTGTCAAAGGCAGAAACATCTTGGATGGGGTTATCACCATCCATGAGCTGATCCACTCTGCCTACAATGCTAACTCTGCTTCCTTCTTTCTGAAACTTGATATGAATAAGGCCTTTGACCGAGTGAATCGAGAATTTCTGTTCAAAATCCTCCTCAAATTTGGTTTCCATGAATCTTGGGTAAATCTGATTTCTAATTGTGTCTCTTCTTCTTGGTTCTCGGTCCTGGTGAATGGGTCCGTTGCCGGATATTTTCCTAGCACCAAGGGGCTAAGACAGGGGGACCCTCTTTCCCCCATCCTCTTTATCATCCTGGCGGAGAGTCTCAACATAACCATTAAGAATGCTTGTCACAGAAACTTGATTTCTGGTATCAAGGCAGCCTCAGGTTTAAATCCCATCACCCACCAACAATTTGTGGATGACACCTTGCTGACAACTAAAGCTTCAGTCTCTGAAGCCAAAAACATCAAGGGTATTCTCAATCTGTATGAGGAAGCAGCTGGGCAAAAGATCAACTACACCAAAAGTAAGCTTCATTTCATCAGCACCCCTGCTAGACGACAGGCCAAGATTGCGAGCATATTGGGGTGCTCCATTGCTGATTTTCCAACATCTTATCTGGGCCTACCCATGTTCAAGGGGAGGCCTCAACAAAAAATGTGGAACAATGTCACTGACAAGATTCATAAGAAGTTGGCAGGATGGAAGGGGGCCCTACTCTCCAGTGCAGGCAAAGCGACTTTGGTCAAGTCGGTCCTACAGAGCATCCCCACCTACTTTTTGTCAGTGTTCAAAATCCCTGCTGTGGTAGGAGAAGCTATTGAAAAACTCCAAAAATAGTTCCTGTGGTCGGGTAATGCTAATCACAAGAAGTTTCACTTAGTAGCCTGGAACAAAGTCTGCTCTCCTAAAGACATGGGAGGTCTGGGATTGCGACGTATAACCATCACAAATCAAGCCCTCCTGGCTAAGCAGGCTTGGAAGGTGGTTACAAATGCTAAAACAGAGTGGGTGACCATTGTCAAAAGGAAATACCTGCAACAACACTCATTCCTTGAAACAGAGACCCCTTGCTATGGGTCCCACTTTTGGAAATCCATCAGCCACACTAAGCAGCTGGTTCAACAGGGATCTTGGTGGCAACTAGGAGATGGTAAGACCATCAATTTTTGGGAAGATGCGTGGGCCAGAAAAGAACCACTCATCAGTGATCCCAACTTAGCCCCCATTAAGCACCTCATCGATAGGAAGTATGGAGCTCATGTTGCCGATTTCATCACTTCTGACCAAGGATCCCATGGTTGGAAAAAGGTTCAGTTTAGAATTAAGAATGATGTGATTAACAAAGGCCTCGCCACTCTCATGGACATCTTCAAAGCTAACTTCATACCCCAGACCCTGAAGGAGGATGAACGTTGTTGGAAGGGGTCGAGTGATGGGGAATTCACGATCAAAACTGCTGCCCAGATGTTAGAAAACACTTTTATTGGCACCAAGAAAGATGACAGCCAGACTCTAGCCAAGAGTGTGTGGCTCAAGCTGTTGATCCCAAAAGTGGCACATTTTTGCTGGCTTGCTGCTCATAACAAAATTTTGACCACTGACAACTTGATTCGTAGAGGAATTATAGTCCCCAATAGGTGCTACCTCTGTACTAAAGCTTGGGAATCCACACAACATCTCCTCCTGGACTGCCCCTTTGCCGATAATGTGTTATCCATTTTGATCAACAAATTCCAGGTCTGCTGGACCCGGCCCAAGACTGTTGCTGAAATGTTCATTCAATGGCCAAGAATTTTCAAAAACTCTAGACTTCGATTCCTATGGAGTTCCATGCTTCACCATGCGGTCTGGAAAATTTGGTTGGAACGTAATAACCGCATATTCAAAGAGGATACCAAGAATCCGAAAGATGTTGTCAACAGAGCACTATCCCTAGCTATCAAAAATAGTAGTCTGATTTCGTGCGAAGAGGTTCCCAACTATGGGTTGGAATCCCTTCTTTTTGCTTCCCTTAAGATTCCCACAGACTGTAGCAGAATCCAGAAGACTGGTAACTCCCGAACCCTGGCTAAATGGACCCCTCCCCCGTAGGGATGGCTCAAAGTCAACTTTGATGGTGCTTCAAAGGGAAATCCAGGGAGAGCTGGGGCAGGAGGTGTCATCAGAGACCACACAGGAAGCATAATCAAAGCATTCTCAAAAAATTTGGGGACCCAAACCAATAATTATGCAGAAGCTAGAGCCCTATGGAGGAGCATCATGGAAAGTAGAACCTTTCCCAAGCCAATCATCTTTGAAGGTGACTCATCTGTGATTATTGGCCACATTACCAACAACAGCTCAGGGGGGAAGAACATTCAGAATATAATTCAGGAGTGCCAATTACTCCTCAACAACAACCCCCAAAGTCAGATCAACCATGTTCTTAGGGAAGCCAACAAAGTGGCTGACATTCTCGCTAACAAAGTTGTTAATCAGTCAAACTTGATCGTCTGGGAAGAAGATTTCCCTCAAGAAGTTATCTCCCAAGCGAATCAGGATGTGGAAAGTTGACTCTCTGTTAATCAGGATGACGCTGCTCGACAGAAAAAGAACAAGAAATCCCAGTAACCTGAGAGGATGTCGGATAGACAGGTGGACTGTCTGGTGTATGTCCTTCAGCTGTATCTTTTTGTTTTGTGTCCCTTATCTTAAGGGTTGTCTTTCGAATATAAGATATGTTGTATGTGGTGGAATTGTATTTGGTAAGCTGGTTTTTGGTTGTTGCCAATGGAGGCCTCAGGTGTCTCATTTTGCTACTGATGTAATAGGGACGGGACCCTTCAACCCGTAAAGCAATAAAATATTTTTTACCTACCAAAAAAAAAAAAAAATTATTAAAAAATATAGAAAACTAAAGAAAGATAAAATATAAATAGTGGAGTATTTATATTTTGAAATTATAGGGTTTCCACTTGTGCTTAGTTTTCTTGATTAAGGAATATAGAAAAACTAAGGAAATATCAAATATAAATAGTGGAGATTTTATATTTTAAAATTATTAGAATATTGAAATTTTAGGGTTTCCGCTTATGCTTAGTTTTCTTGATTAAAGAAGATAGAAAACTAAGGAAAGATAAAATATAAATAGTGAAGTATTTATATTCTGAAGTTCTTAGAATATCGTAAATTATAGGGTTTCCACTTGTGCTTAGTTAAAGAATATAGAAAACTAAGAAAAGATAAAATACTAATAGTAGAGTTTTTATATTTTGAAATTATTAGTATATCAAAAATTATAGGGTTTCGCTTATGCTTAGTTTTCTTGATTAAAAAATATAGAAAACTAAGGAAAGATAAAATATAAATAGTAAATTATTTATATTAAAACAATTATTAGAATATCGGAAATTATGAGGTTCCCGCTTGTTCTTAGTTTTCTTGATTTTAGAATATAGAAAATTAGGGAAATATAAAGTATAAATAGTGGAGTATTTATATTTTTAAAATATTAGCATATCGAAAATTATGAGGTTTTCTCTTGTGCTTAGTTTTCTTGATTTAAAGAATAAAGAAAACTAAGGAAAGATAAAATATAAATAGTGGAGTATTTATATTGTGGAAATATATTGTCTATTTGTAGAAATATATTGTGGAAATATATATTGTTTGCTTTGTGAAGATATATTGTGAAAAAAATTGTTAGTTTTGTAGAAATATACTATGAAAATATCTTGCTTTATTTGCGAAGATATATTGTGGAAATATATTGTCTATTTTGTAGAAATATATTGTGGAAATAAATTGCTTGCTTTGTGAAGATATATTGTGGAAATATATTATCTGTTTTGTGGAAAGATATTGTTGGTTTTGTGAAAATATACTATGAAAATATATTGTTTGTTTTGCATAAACATATTGTGGAAATATATTGTTGGTTTTATGAAAATATGATTGCTCAAAAATTAAGTAGAAATGAAAGGGTTATTTCTATATGGGATATTTGATACTTGGTTATAATATATGAATGATAATTTTATTGAATTAAATAAAATAAAATATCGATTTGGAAGTTAAGTTGAGAACATACATTGTTTCCCAGAGTTTATTAGGATAAGGGGAACTAGTGTGGAGGGAATTATGAGTTCCCTTATGAAGTGTGTTGTTTTGTTTTAAGAAAAAAAAGCATGAAATGTTTAATTGGACATGGAGTCCAATGAGAAAATTATGGGAGTTTCTTTATTTATTTATTAAGTAAATATTAAGTCATTGGACATGGAGTCCATTTTTAGTGAAATATTATGGGGTATTTCACATAATATTTAAAGTGGGCATGGAGTCCATCTATAGGGAAGAAACATGCTCGGTGTGGAGTCCATGGAAAACAAGTTAGGTATGGAGTCCATCTTGGATGAAGAAATTTATGGGGTTTCTTCATGTGATTGTTTTAAAATAAAATAGAAATGTAAAGGATCGTTTCTATATGAATACTTGATGTAATGGATTAAGTATGTAGAAAGTAAATGGCTTGTTTATTTTCTTTATGTTTGCATTGGATGCATGGAATATGAAATAAGCATTTAGGAATGCATTATCATATTAAGGATTTGTCTTGATCCCTTATCATATCCATTTCTCAAAAAACTCAAGGAGAGAGTTCCTCTATGGCTTTGAGAATTATTTTTATGGGTTTAGGATTTTTCTATGGGGGGTGCTCTTAGTTAGCCAAGTCTAGAAGAATATAAATGATGAATTCAAACCTAAGGTATTTGTGGGGATTCAACACCTAAGGGTTTTACAATAGACAACTTTTGATAAAGTATCTTCGAGGTGGGACCCAAATATAGGGAGTCTTTGGAAAATATTCAAGTGGTGTATCTTGAACCTTCCTTCTAACTACAAAGGTTTGAAATCCATTAGCAAAAAGAATTTTGTGATGGTACCCCGAATGATAGTTGGTTGTTCATGTGAGGATATCACACAAAGTGATAACCACCTCAATTAAACCATAAATAAGATAGGATAATTGAGCATCATAGTTTTTCTCATTCCACCATGAAGGTACAATGTTTAAACTAAGAGGCTATACACCTATACACTAGTATATATGGACTTATAATAGTAAGGGAATTGGCATCCCTATTCTCTAAATACTAATATAGGATTAATCCTAATGCTATGGTCAAGTTTTTTTGCATTCACAAAGAGTTTAAGGAAATGGGAAGACCATGTGGAAGCATACTTTATACAACATAGGTGTACAAGGTAAACCCTAGAGATATTATGAGAGTTTAGTCACTCTTGTCTACTCGAGGGATGTTTGCAACATCTTAAAATTGAAATGTGGAGTAGTTTATATGAATATGAATCATGTATTGAAAATATATTAGGGAACCTTGTCAAACTTTCTTTTGTTTTAAAAAAAATCTCTCTCCCAGGTTGGTTGGATTTTGGTTGTTACAGTTGGTATTAGAGCTCTAGGTTGTAGGACTAGAAGCTTCCTTGGAAGGAACTTAGAGTGGATCTAACTTGATGGGTGATTTTTGGGAATAAAATATATTCTTTTTGGGTATGTTATCTTATGATAAGTAATAACGTCCATAAATAGTATCATTGGATGATAGTACTAAATTTCTTCTATGTTTTACCCCTTCCTGAGGTAGTTGTGGGGAGGCAACTCCTAGGTGGTTTGTATCCATGATAAACCTATAATGTGGAGTGGTAGATGTGTATACTACACATCATGAATATGGTATAGCCAAACATTGGAGTTGGTAGTGCACCATGGACGGGCCTCCAACTAAACTTAAGGTATTACACTTAGAAAATACCAACATAAAATGACTTATGTTTGGAAATAGAAACTCCAACATAGAATGACTTATCTTTGGCAATAGAAACACCAACCATAGAATGGATTATATTTGGAAGGTGAAATGACACCTTACATGGAGTACGTGTGATCATTGATATTATCGGTGGATGATAATACTCTTTGAATGACACCTTATGTGGAGTAAGTGTGACCATTGATATTATTAGTAGATGATAATACTCTTGGAATGGTACCTTACGTGGAGTAAGTGTGACCATTGATATTATTAGTGGATGATAATAATCTTAGAATGGCACCTTACATGGAGTGAGTGTGACTATTGATATTATTAGTGGATGATAATACTCTTGGAATGGTACCTCACGTAGAGTAAGTGTGACCATTGATATTATCAGTGGATGATAATACTCTTTTGTTAGTTTATGTGAATGATGAAACTAACTAGAAGTTAGAAGTACAATTTGGAGGAAATTGTAACCTAACTCAAACTTATTTTGTGGATAAGGGAAAAAGCACCTTGTAATGAGGTAAGTGTGACCAAGATCATTGTTAGTGGGGTGATAATGGTTATAACTGAAATGTCACCTTGCAAAGATACAATTTTGACCGTGACCATTACCTAAAGGATGGTAATGGTATAATTTAGTTCATAGATATATGTAACTAACCAATTGAAATACAATTTGGAAGAAATTATAACTTATCCAACTCCTTTATGTGACCAAGAGAATTGGAACCCAAAGTTATGGAGAGGAAGAAGAGAATCTTCTTAGAATCCAAATCCAGTTAGGCAGGATGGAACCAAAAGGGAAAATTTTGGGAATTTTAA
This sequence comes from Wollemia nobilis, assembly GCA_028583015.1. Taxonomy (NCBI): domain Eukaryota; kingdom Viridiplantae; phylum Streptophyta; class Pinopsida; order Araucariales; family Araucariaceae; genus Wollemia; species Wollemia nobilis. Next base: position 12,319,549 of record JAQPPZ010001925.1, read on the forward strand.
TAAGAGAGGTGAACCTCATTGTTGTAGTTCCCTATTACAAGAACAAATGGAACAATAAAGAGAATCGATGAATTAACAAAAGGTAATTATTAGAAATCATAGTAAACTAAGGTTCCCAAAATAGAACTCTTGAGGTTAGGTAGGATGGAATTACTACTATAAGAGAATAGGAAGTTAGGGCCCTTATTGAGGTAGAACTGGCTATATATTTGAAGAACATGAAAACATCCAAATACACAAGAAAATATGGGGGTAATTCATTTGAGGAATGACTAAGTGAGTTGGAGACTTACTTCTCCATGAAGAACTACTCTTTAGTAACCCGAACAATTTGGGCTACTCTCCACCTATATAAGACAAGAATAGAATAGTGGAATATCTTTAATGGTGGTAAGAAGATTCAGGTAGTGAATCTTCTATGAGATGTTTCAAAATGGGAGATGGTAGATCCCTCGATCATTGAGGTAAAACCAATGAATATTCTAGAGTTTCATTCCAAAATTGTGAGGAAATAAACTTTAGAATAATGCAAGATCCAATGGGACTAATATTCTAAGAAAAGTGTTAGAGTATATTACATTATTTGGTACATGCCAATGTACCACCTTGGGTACATTTCTAGATTAGGAGTTTATCTTAGATTAAGGTTTAAGTAGTTACTTCATGCAATGTAATAAATGCACAAGTGTTAGAATGTGCAATGATGTAAATGTGCATGTAGTCCACATGTACATGAGTCATAGGATAGGTAGATGAAGAGTCATGGGTAGAGTAAAGGCCAAGGAACATATCTTCCTATATATAGGCCTTTGAGAGTATATGAGAGTGAGAGTGAGAGAGGAATGATGTCAAGATAGAGAGTAGTGAGTAGGTACAATGTAGTTCTTCATTAAAAATTTTGGAGTGTTCAAGTCCTCCATTATATTGCATTGTACTATTTTCGTGAGCTTTTATTAATGGCATATTACTGAGTTATTGCAGAAGTTTATCATCTAGTTTTCCTACATATTATAGTGCCATTATCATATAGTTATCATAGCTTGCTTATTTTACATCTTGTGGTTGCATTTCCTTTAATATACATCCTCAAAAGCTAACAGTGGTATCAGAGCCATGGTAGATCAATAGGAAATAGAGAGAGAGCCACAAGAAATATTGAGAGGAGATCAAAAATCTCATTTTTAAAATTTTTGAAAATTGCATTTGGCTAGAGTCTTTCCACAGGGTTGCAGAAAAACTCGTGAAGACTAGGACTCAACATTGATTCCACTAGATTGACAAATCAACTAGTGAAGATTGATTATCTCTATATTTAGAGTTTCTTCCATTACAATCCTAATACTTTGTTGCAGGAAAAGGAGATTCAAAGAAAGTCGGGAAGCTTCCTACAAAGAGCTAGGAAGAATATCTTCTTTGGAATCAATCCAGTACCTAAAGCAACAAACGGAAGATCGAATATTTGGAGGCCTAAGGAGAAGGTCCCATTGCAAGATTGCAGACCTACAGATTATAGAAGAGAGAAAAAGGCCAGAGGAGCCTTATTGCAGATTGAAGAAGAAGAGACTCCAGAGAAGAGTCCAGGAGAAGATTGGAGGTTGGTGATCTCCATTGAAGATTGAAATATCCTAGATTGCAGATTGAAGGAAGAGGAGAAAACAAAGAATCAAGTTGAAGAGACCCACAAGAGGTCCCATTGAAGAACTTCCAAGATTTGGAAGATTGAAGATTGAGAAGGACTAGCAAAAGTCCTATTCCAGATTTTAGAAGCAGCAGATTTCAGAGATCCAAGAGGAAGATCTCATTGCAAGACTTCCATAGTTGAAGATTGAAGGAAAGGTCTCATTGAGAAGACTAGAGAAGCTACAAAAATTTGAAGACCCTAGAGAAGAGGTCTCAAGGAAGGAGAAGGCTAGGAAAGCCTCATTACAGAATTTGAAGAAGGCCATTGAAGGAGTTTCTAGGAGAACTCATTAGAGAAATTTACTAGCAAGAAGGAGTTCTTGATAAAGGAGTTTTTGGGACAATTATCACCATCCGACAACAAGCCCAAAAGGAGAAGAATTTGGAAAGGAGTTTACCAAATTTTGGAGGAGAATAGTGAAGACCTCAAGACAGTCAGAATCTTGAGAAGAAGGCCACTAGATAGGCCAAGATTGAAGTCAGAATTCAACAAGGAGGTTGAAGGAGAAAGGAGTTAGAAAAGCCACCAAATCTAAGAGATTTGGAGATTGACATTGAAGGCTATTTTAGAGAAAGGAGTTTGTTGATTTTACATAAAAAAATTGAAGGTTTCTAGGAGAAGAGTTATAGCTAATATTTGGAGGAGTTTCCTACCAAATTTGGGAGATTCAAGGACAATATTTCGAAGGAGAAATTGACTATGAAAGGGCAGCAATAAGGGCAGCATTACTAGCTGCTAAGTTTTCAGATTTCAAGAGAGTATCCTGAAGGAGAGTTAAAGCCACCAAACTACATTTTTGGGCAGCAAGTTAGAGGGTTTCAAAGCTGCAAATTGGTGGGATAAATAGTTGTTTTGGATAGCAAGGAAGAGTTACAATTTCATCTAATACAGGGCAACATTTAGGTGAATCTAATCACCAAGATTTCCATCATCTACAGAGGTCATTAAGGTAAGAAAATTTGGTGCAAAAGGTTCATTACTTGAACATTAGTTACTTGGTTCATTATTAAGTTTCATTAAGCACCATATTAGAGTTTAAAAGTTGCAAGGAGAAGGTTGCATATTAAAGTCTTCAAGGAGTGCAGAAGATAGTTTCTACAAGGTTAAAACTTGCACATCAAAAATAGGAGTTAGATATATTTCAAGAGAAAGAAAAATATCAACATCCTATTATCTATTAAAAGCAAAGAAGACATTACTCTTAAGTGAAGGTTGCATAGATTAAGAGTTCATTAAAAGGAGCAATAAGGAGAAATTACTATTGCATCATACTAGTTATTAAAGGTGCATTAAGTATTTAAGTTAAGGTGAAAATTAGTGCAAAGTTAAGCCATTCAAAAGGGCATATTAGTTGCATGATTAAGAGCTTGGATTCATTATTGCAAAGTTAACCAAGCAAAGGAATTATAGGAGAGAGTTGTCTAGTAAGGAAGGCAACATCAAATCATCATTTGCCACCAAGGAGTAGAGCAAGAAGCCACCTCATCAAGGAAGAGAGAAATATTGAAAAAAAGAGAGATTTAAAGATCTCAAAGTATAGGTGCAAGTTAAGGTATTTTATTCTAACTATTGCAAAGCTATTTGCATTACATTATTGCACCATATTTCTCTTGTCCTACGTAGCAAAGAGAGGACAAAAACTAGAGTGTCTTAAGACACTACAACAACAAGCATATTATGTCTACAAAGTGGCCATATCATCAAGTTTATAGAGAAAACTTCAAAGAGAAGGAAGAGAGCCAATGAAGGGCTTAAATAGCCAAGTTTCAAGGTGTCTAAAGACACCAAAATCTAGTACCTACAATAGTATAACCTGCAACATCAAAGAACCTACGTAAGGAGCATAACATCCATTGCAAATCCAACATAAAGCAAGAAGAATAGCACAAAGGATAACGTAGAGCAAGTTACGTAAAATATCAAGGTGCAAACAAAGAGTGCATTACCCAAGCAATAGCTTGGATGAATCGCCAGCTAAGAGGATAGCTTTGAAGCACCCTAGAGCCACCATCATTGGAGTAGAACCTCCACCTAAGAGGGAAGTGTTGGAGCACCATAGAACCACCATTGTTGGAGCCAACTTCATGGGAGAATAACATCACCATTCACTTGAGAGAAAGCATTGAAGCCAAGACCAAACAACTTGCAATTATTGGCAAGAAGTATTGAGGGAATAGAAGATGTTGAAGGTATCCTTACATGCAAAGGAAAGGAGTGCCACTTGCCACCTCAAGCTAAGGTATCTTGTGCCACTTGGCACAACAAAATAAGGTGCCTAAATATACCTTTTAATGCCTGCGCAGGAAGGAAGCACCCATGATAAAGTAACACCCATCTTGAGCATTGAAAGCATCATTTAAAGGTTAGAAGGCATAATAATTATTGCACATTATTCAAAGAGATAAGAGCATTGAAGACACCTAAAATAATGCTCATCAAGAATGTAACCTCCACTTGCCACCTGAGCAACGTAACGTGCCACGTGACTAGCATTCCAAGAAGGGACAAAGGATATTAAAGAGCCCAAGTTGAGAAGAGCAGCAGAGATTGCAAGCACGCAGATTAAACATTGAAAGTAAAGTGCATTTAAAGGAAGGAGGAAGACTCATAAGGCACCCCATGAGCATTAAATGATCTCTTCCATACATAGAAGAACAAGCATTACAACGCCAAAGCTTGGATTGAAGAGTCAAACCAGAAGCCAATCAAGCAGCACATTTTACATTGCAAGGAAGGTAAAGATTTACATGATTTAATATTTGCTTTCCTTAAAGTATAAGGAGTTATAAGGTGCTTAATATAAGGTTGAAGTTTATTTATTACTGCATTGAAGAACTAAGCAAATACCAACCTTAGAGAGTTAGAAGGCAATTAAAGCAAAGGGAGTATATCTTAAAAGATATTACAAATTGCATGAGATTCAAACATTAAAATATTTGCAAATAATTAATTAGGAGATATAAGGTTTTCAACATTGGAAAATTGAAATACTAGTTTGCAAATATTATTACTTTCTAAATTTCCAAATTAGGGAGATATAAGGAATACCACATCAAACTTTAGTTTCTTGGAATTTAGAAAATTGAACCATTGAGAATTGAAGGATTAAAGAAGCAAAACCATTAATTGCTTGAAAGTTGGAAATTGTATTTTACATTAGTCTCTTACACTAATTTATGAGACATTAATCCAACTAAAAGGTCTTGAAGGAAAAGAACCTTATTAAAACTTGAAGGTGCATCATCATTTATCTTTAGCTTTCTACTTACTAATTATTAGGGAGAAATAAGGCAAGAAAGTGAAGTTGAACATTAGGGAGACAAAAGGAATTCAACTCAAACTAGGAAAGCTAAGCATACTATCAAAGACTCATAGTACATTCAAACACTTGCAAGATAGAAGGCATTTTACAAAACTTGTAAAATTGAAAAGTTCTTAGCAAGGTTGAACATATACTTAAAACTTGGGAGTCATAAGATAGACAACTACAAGGGTTTTGAAATTCAAAACTTCCATCAAAATTGTTCTAATTACTTGAGAAGTGAAAGATACTCTACCTAGTGATTTGGGAAAACTAAATTTCATTGATTGAGCATTAAGATTCTCAAGGCATTCTCAAAACTCTAAGGAGCTCTAAGGAATTCTACCTCAAAGGATAATTTAAAAAAAACATGGATGAAATAGTGAGGAATGCATTCAATAATGAGGAACTATTTCATGAAGTGGAATTTTACTCTCAAAATTTAATAGATACTTTTGAAGGATACAAGTATTTATCCACTAGCAAAAAAGAAAGATTCTCATTATTCCTAAAAGAAGCAAAAGAAGGAAACTTTACAACTCTAATTGGTTATCTTCATGAAGTACTTTTTAGAGCTTGGTGGAATACTCAAAATATAGTTATATTCACATCAAAAGAATGTTTGATGATATATCTATCATTAATTGTTTTTGAACTCTTTCAAAACATGAAACAAAATAACAATCCTAGTCAATATTATTGTGATGATATACTAACTCATCATGAAGAAGATATTTCTCTAGTAAAAATGCAGAAATGAAGAAGAAGAAAAAGGAGAAAGAGGAAGCATAACAAAAAGGAAAAGATGACGATGAAAGAAAATACTTTCAAGCTGAATATAGATCGAGGTGAGCTAAAGAAACAAGATGAAGATACTCATCCAGATTCAGACAAAGAGGACAATGAAGAAAATAGGAGAGAAGAACTTGAATTCCAGAACCATAAATGAAGACAACATGAAGACCAAACCAAATGAAAGAGAAGGATCGAGATCAAGCTGAAGAACATCTGAAAGATGAAGATCCATATTGAAGACTAAAGTCTTCAATACCCAAATAATGTAATACAAGGGGGTGTTAGAGTATATTACATTATTTGGTACATGCCAATGTACCACCTTGGGTACATTTCTAGATTAGGATTTTATCTTAGATTAAGGTTTAAGTAGTTACTTCATGCAATGTAATAAATGCACAAGTGTTAGAATGTGCAATGATGTAAATGTGCATGTAGTCCACATGTACATGAGTGATAGGATAGGTAGATGAAGAGTCATGGGTAGAGTAAAGGCCAAGGAACATATCTTCCTATATATAGACCTTTGAGAGTATGAGAGTGAGAGGTGAGAGAGAGAGGAATGATGTCAAGATAGAGAGTAGTGAGTAGGTACAATGTAGTTCTTCATTAAAAATTTTGGAGTGTTCAAGTCCTCCATTATATTGCATTGTACTATTTTTGTGAGATTTTATTAATGGCATATTACTGAGTTATTGCAGAAGTTTATCATCTAGTTTTCCTGCATATTATAGTGCCATTATCATATAGTTATCATAGCTTGCTTATTTTACATCTTGTGGTTGCATTTCCTTTAATATACATCCTCAAAAGCTAACAAAAAGTGCCACTTGGAAAAAATGAATGAGATGAAAAGACATGTTCCTTATTTATTTGAATGAAAATGTAATGTAATGCTTGTTGCAAGAAGAAAAAATATAGAGGACTATGTTTAGTCCAAGGGGGTTAGTATGTCATGAACTATGTATTGATAAATGATGATTTAATACTTAGTTTTGATGCATTTGAATGATTTTATGCATTTTTGTTTTGATTATATGCTATGAGGATATGGTACTACTGATGTTGTGCTTGGATGTAGGACAAGGTGCTCTCATGGGTGGGAGAGAGAGTCGAACATAGAGAAAAAGATACCAAAAAAGGGAAATGATGTGATAACAGCGCTAGGGTAAGAGTTACCCAGGGTATGGATGTAGGACAAGGTGCTCTCATGGGTGGGAGAGAAAGTCGAACATAGAGAAAAAGATACCAAAAAAGGGAAATGATGTGATAACAGCGCTAGGGTAAGAGTTACCCAGGGTAACAAGTGGTTAACGCATATAGTTGCATTTCATAATCTGCTTTTTTGAAATAATGGCCTTAATAAGTAAGTTTCCATAGGGCAATGGAGTCACCTATAACATAAGTTGACAATCTAGAAGTTATCACAAAATATTTTGTGATGTTAGAATATTCTAATGTGCACTTTACCTTTTGTCTTATGTGCACTTTACCTTTTGTCTCATGCATATTTTATCTTATGCATATCACATGGATTGATCCATGTGATGTTATGGAGATCATGACACTTGTCATAATCTCATACAAGCATGATTCCTATATATGTAGTCATTGTTCATTAATAAAGTGTGCCCTTTCATTTTGGGTCTTACATTTGGTATCAGAGCAGGTTTTTCCTGCCCTGCAGTCTTGGGGGATCCTTAGGTTGAGAAGTTTTTTTTTTTCCATTAAAATATTGGTCTATGGATTCAAGGAGTATGCTCTCCATTGTAAAATGGATCAGAAACCAGAAGCTCCTCCTTCATCGTGAATCATGTGAGAGCAAACATTTTTAGTGTAAGTATGTGTTGCTAAAAAATTCTATCTAGTTAAAAATTTTAGAATAGAGGAAGGGCTTCTGTAAATGTGATCTTTCATTTGGGTCTTACATTTGGTGTCAGAGCAGGCAGATATTCTCACAAATTTCTTTTGGACCATGTCTCCCCACCATTATGTCGAGTGGTGCCCTTAGAAATAGTGGTCATTGTATTCTCCATATGTTGTGGCCTTTACCTTTATCACCTATGATTTCATGACGTTGATGCCCTTGCAGCACTCCTCAACATTATACCCATCCCACCATCAATCCATGGGAAGACTATTTTTTTGAGCATTGTACAGTGAAGGCTTATTCATGCCAGAGAGTGTGTTTTTTTAATACATCACATTTTCTTTTGGCATCGCGTGCACATTTTGGCATGATTCAGTTTAAACTATTTTTCCAGACTGTTGTTCCAGGATTGTTTTCCCCCTATTTGCTATTTTTGGCATGATTTTACCATTGCTCCTATGGGATACTATCTTGGCATGTTTGTGGGTATTCAGATCGATCTTTTCGATGATGAAGACCTTGTGCTAGATGAAGTTGAGTTTAGCACTATTTATTCTACAGATTTAGAGGACCACATCGACTATGTTATGTGAGGGTCACCACGCAAATGTCGTAGTGAAGCCACATTTTGCAAAGCTACACCTAGAACCCCATTCCAAGAGCCTGTGATGTCTACAACTATCTCTAATAGTAGATTCCCTTAGTTTTTTCTTTGTAGTAGACAACTTGGATGAGCCAACCGCTCTCCCATATCGAAGCCAACATTGTTGCTATTTTAAAGTGAGAAAACCTAACCTTTTCCTGATGTTATTATACTCATGTTGTTATGGGTGAGGTATACATTTTGGTAGCAGTGGATCTAATACAATTTGCACCTCGATATCAGATTTTGCATCGTCTAATTTTAGGAGGGCACTATGGTTTATAATTTGGTGGGGATGGGTTTGATGCAACAGATGTATAGCTCACAATCCAGATTTGTAGCCACAATCACCACATCATTATGATATCATTATTACTCTTGTTGTTCACGTGGTCCTAGTTCTAGCGATTCAATCGATGCAGCCAAGCATGGTAAGACCCCAAGGTCTTACTATAAAAATATTAATAAATTAATGTAAAATGTAATCGCAGGCCACTCAAAGGGGGCTCCCTTGTAATCGCTTTGCCACTATAGGGGGCTCCCTCCTTTAGAATCTATGATTCTTATTCTTCTTCTCATTTGGATGTATTTTTGTGAATGGCCAACGTAATATATATATCTACCCTAAAGCTACGTTGGTAAAGAGACATGATGGTTCACGTTATGAAGAGACGTGATGGTTCACGTTATGAAGAGATGTGATGGTTCACTTTATGATTTAATAATATAATAATTAAATGATTAATAATACTAACTAATACTAACTAATAATGTTAGGATTGAGGATCCTAACATTCCACCCTTCTTAAAAAGAGCTTTGTCCTCAAAGCTCAAAGTAAGGAGCTTTGTCTTTTGTTTTCCAAGAAGGATTTGTGTAAGTTCTTGGACTCTTTTAATGTCATCCTTTCGTAGGCAGGGATATCGAGAAGGATGAAGTGTTAGCGGAGGGCTGCCAAAAATATTAGGAAATATGTGATGATGAGGGAAGGACAATCCTTGGGGTTCTTCAAATGCCTTAGAATGATGCATAAAAAGAGGTGGTAAAACTTCTACATTATCTTGTTGTTCCCTAGGAGAGGCAATGGAGGAGTGTGTAATCACCTTTTTACCTTGTTTTTGAATAGGTTTGACCCTATGGTGATAACTCACTATTGGAGAGGAAATTGAGTGTAGTTCTTGTAGAGTGCATGTTTGGCCATAATGAGTCACTTCGGGAATGTCTTGAGATATTTCTTGCTCATTGTCCTTGTTTTCCACATCTTCCTCTTCTTTTTTATCTTTCATGGCTTCCTCATATTCCTTACCTTCCTCATTGTTACCATATTTAGTGCTATCTTCAGGTGCATTCATCACTATGTCTACCTCTATTTTATTTTCTTCTTCTATTGCCTTATCGAGGTCAGCATTATGCGTTGGCTTGGCAGTGATGTAAGTGGTTGATGAATTCTCCATAGGTGGTTTCCATAATCGACGTTGTGCATTGAGTTTGTCTTCGGCTAATTTGGCCAATCCATAGGTTTGCATCATGGTATAGGGATTGAACCTTGTTACCTCCATTCTAATTTCCTCTTTCAATCCACTAATGAAGCTATTGATGATAATTGATTCATCCAACCCTGTGTTGTGTTTGGTGATATCCTCAAACCGAGTTTGATACTCACGCACGAAAGTGATTTGATAAAGTTCATTTTCTTCTTCTATTGCCTTATCGAGGTCAATATTTTGTATTGGCTTGGGAGCGATGTAAGTGGTTGAATTCTCCATAGGTGGTTTCCATAATCGATGTTATTCATTGATTTTATCTTCGGCTAATTTGGCCAATCCATAGGTTTACATCATGGTATAGGGATTGAACCTTGTCACCTCCATTCTAATTTTCTCTTTCAATCCACTAATGAAGCTATTTATGATAATTGATTCATCCAACACTATGTTGTGTTTGGTGATATCCTCAAATCATGTTTGATACTCATGCACAAAAGTAATTTGAAAAATTTCCTTGAGCAAATCCCACATGGTTGGGTCCCAAATGGCTCTGATACCAAATGGTAAGACCCCAAGGTCTTACTATAAAAATATTAATAAATTAATGTAAAATGTAATCACAAGCCACTCAAAGGGGGCTCCCTTGTAATCGCTTTGCCACTATAGGGGGCTCCCTCCTTTAGAATCTATGATTCTTATTCTTCTTCTCATTTGGATGTATTTGTGTGAATGGCCAACGTAATATATATATCTACCCTAAAGCTACGTTGGTGAAGAGACGTGATGGTTCACATTATGAAGAGACGTGATGGTTCACGTTATGAAGATGTGTGATGGTTCGCTTTATGAGTTAATAATATAATAATTAAATGATTAATAATACTAACTAATAATGTTAGGATTGAGGATCCTAACAAAGCATCACAATATCAGCCCAAAAAATAATAATAATAATAAAGGAGGTCTGGTGTGCCTGGAGGCAATATTGCCGTTGGTATCCCCTAGAGCAATTTTTTAGCTCTGGTGAATGATTTAGAGGCAGCATTCCAATTCCTATACTAATCAAGGAGATTTGCAATTTTCGTCATCAAAATTCGGTGCCAAAAAACCTGATGGAGCTGACTGGATGGTTTGTGTGATATTGGTCGTCAACTTAACTTTTCTTTTATTGCATTATATCCATTTTTTGGCCACGTGCTGAGAGTTTAAAAAGTTTTTAAAATTATTCAAAGAAGGGAATTTTTCAATTTTAAATTTCAAAAAGAGGGAAACTTTAATTTGAAATATGCAAAAAGAGAGGAATTTTTTTTATTTGATATTGTATTTTCAAAAAAAAAGGGAAAAATATTTATTTGCTTCTTTTAGCTATTTGAAAGTCCTCCTCGTGTGCTCACTAGGATGCTTGGCATATCGATAACAAATATCATAAAAATTTCCAAGTTAAGCATTTTATTCCAGAGTATGATTAGGATGGGTGACCACTTGGGAAGTCTCAGAGTTGTACACACTTTGAGGGACATAATTTTTTGAGCACCTATATTTTAACTAGTATACCCTTATATATACTTGTTGGAAAGGTTTCTGAGCCAAATCCATTGGTGCAGTTATTTTTTAGATTTGTGATCATTTGCTATGCTAAAATGTGGCTCAAAGTTGATCTTGTAAAATAGAGTGCATTTTTGGTTGCATCTAGCACTCTTGGATAGAATATTTTGCAAACTTGAGAGGAGCTCATTTTTATGTCATTGGGAGATTGTTAGACCAATTTCTTCATTGTACTTGGCCAATTTGGAGGCACTTAACTCATTGAAGGTTTGAAATTGTACCACATTTGGAGGTATCATTGGAGGCTATCTTTTAGCCATCTCCTTAATACAATCATCATAAAAGGGGTGATTTAGGGCCCCTTGTCCCTTTCTTGTGGAGTCCTTTATTGTGGCATTATCTTGGCCACATTGTGTTTGGTGCTTGCCTCTCCTCACTTATGCTTGCCCTTCATTTTAATGCTTGTTATAACCCTTGCATGTCTTTGGGGTTTATTTCACATTGTAATCAAGTGTATTTTTCCTTGCATATACACACTTGACTTTTGACACATAAGTTGTGTAATTTCTAAAAGCAAGCAAGCACAGAAGCACCCTTGTAACAACACCTAAGCACTTGATTTTTTTGGCACATCCATTGTGAATATTATTCTCAAGTAAAAAAGCAAGCAAATTATTGAAATAAGTAAAAGTTCACCCCACTTCATCTCCACTTATCACTCTTCTTAATTGTGATAGGTCGCATGTGTTCAAGTGTTCCTCCTACTGTTGGCAACACTTGTTGATTCAAAGTGGAATAACTAGGTGAACCCTCCATACCTTGTGGATCTTAAGTGGTGTACCCTAGATTCTTTTTAAGGCCTTCTCTTGGCACTTGTGTTCCTCATTACTTCCTTGGTTGAGCTCCCTCCTATCTTACTCCTTTTCTAATCATGACATCCACAAATCTACTAAGTGGTCTCACACAAAATCTTGAGGGAGTTGACATATTTGCAAATTGGAAATTTGAAATGGAGTCCATATTATTGATGCATGGTATATGGGACTATGTTAGAGATAAAGTAGAAAATAAAGTAGCATTAACTCCACAACTAAGGCATTATTTGAAAATAACTCTAACATAGCATTAAGCTTAATAAAACTATCTAATGGGATTCAGTGTAAAGAATCTATAAGGGTTGCTGCTACACCAAGAGAAGCTTGGGATGCACTAAACAGGCTATTTTATAGGTCTAGTGAGGATAAAAGTTTGTATTTGAAACATAAATTGCACAATTTTTGCATGAAAATCTCACTTACTGATTACTTTATGGAAGTGAAGTCTATTAGAAATAATTTCTTAGTTGTTGGTTTAACTCTTGCTAATAATGAGTTAGTTCCAATCATGTTGAGAGGTATCCCTTCTAAATTTCATTTCTATGCTATCATGTTAAATCTAATTGGTAAAACAATGAGTGAACCATTTGAGGAGATTGAAGTTCTCCTTAAGCAACATAAGCAAGCCCTTATAAAATATGAAGATATTGATTCCACATCAGCAACCTTTGCCACAAGGCATTCCTACAACATAGACCCAATAAGGGTCCACATCAGCAGCATCAAAATCAGAGAGGGAGACAAAGATATCATCAACCACATTAGCAACAACCACAATAGTCCCAAAAACAACCACATCAATGACCAATATGGGAAACAAGACCTTCCCAAGGGAATCAATCTAATAGAAGGCATCAAAACCTTAGGCCTCCACAATGACCCAATCATACCAATAGCCAACAAGGGTGTGATTATTGTAGCAAATCCAATCATAATACCACTAATTATTATCGAATATAGAGAGATAAAAGGGGTCAAAAATATCATAATATCAATACATTGTATGCAGCAAATAAAATCAAATTATTGGTATATTGACTCAGGGTTAGCTAAACACATGACAAGAAAAAAGGATTGATTAACCAAGGTTCAACCTACCCATAACCAATCAATTACTTTTGGAGATGAACATGCTCTTCCCATTGAAGGTGTAGGAGAAGCACCATTTTCTTAACATAATGGGAATAATGTTCCTGCTATAGATGTATTGTATGTACCTGGCCTCAAGAGGATTATCCTTTCTATTGGGTAACTTACAGATAAGGGTTACACTATCTTTTTTGATAAATACAAGTGCTATATTAAGGAACCAAATAGCTAAGTCAAAGCCATGGGAGTCAAGAAGGATGGTGTCTACTATCTTGTTACCCAATATATAATCAAACACTCTTTGCATACAAATACTACTTTCTCTTTTGTAACATCCCTCCCAAATCCACCAATTAGTTTGCTTGTTTTATTTGCAAGAACATGGTACTGTTGATGGATCGATGGATGCAGGTATAGGTAGATCATGTTGGAAGATCAAGCAAGTGAACCGAACACCTCCTCCTAATAGCAATAAAAGGTTAAAGGTAAAATGTAATATGGGGATATATGATGAGTGGCAGGGTAATTGCAGTTATAGGGTGAAAAGACCCTATTAGCAATACACTTGTCTAGCAGTCCATATAGGTGCATACATGTAGTTGCATATAGGGTTTTGCATTTGTATGCAAAAGTAATTCTTTAAATAATTATTGCTTTAAAATATAAATAAAAACTATTATTAAAAATAATAATAAATAAATATATATAAATTCAAATTATATATATAATAATACATAAACATATATCCAAATGATTAGAAATTGAAAATAATCTAAGAAATAAAATAAATATGTACAATAGGATTAACATTTTCCTCCAACACTTGGAATATTATCTTGCAAGATTTGGGCCAGGACATCTGCATGAGTATTACAAGTGTTAAGTAAATTTTCATCTCCTACCACTATAAAACCAAGGAGAAATTCAATAAAAGACATCTTCTTCTTCTTCGCTGAAATACTTGGGAAGGCCATGTAAGAATTAGGAGGCTCTACAATATCTCCGAATTGATCTTGAGGTAACTCTTGAACTACTGCATGTATGTGTAGCTACTAAAATATTTTGAATAAATTATATGTGAAGTTTCAACTAATGAAGATCGAGTATGCTATGTTAGGTCAAAAATAGGAATGTTGGATTAAAGCATATAAATAGGGAAAAAAAAAATTGTTTGTTTGCATCTTTGGCTTTCATATAGAATTAGATGCATTCATTTGGTAAAGTTGGTCACTCTGAATCCTCAAAAAAAAGTCATAGGGCTATTACCTCTGTCGCCAGTATAGATTTCATTATCTGCTGTAAAGGAAAAGGTTCTTTTATTGCGATGCGTACTGGAACAAGTCCATAATAAACCCCAGTGCTAAGAAGAAGTTGGGTCAATTCCACAGTGGGTAGAATGGTGTATAAATATATTTATTTGTCTGTACAAGTTAAGTGTATTTGGAAAAGAACTTTGTCCAATATAGATGATAGTATTTGTAGGTTGCAATAGAGGGGGTGTACATTGATTGTATGGTATGACATTTTAATTTTAATATCTATTAAACAGTGGATATGAATTGTATTTAACATTGTTGATATAGCAATCTAACTGAATGTAATAATGAAACTGGATAATGAATGAGTTTTGAAAAACTTAACACCAAACTTTAACGATTAGCACACATGTATTTTAGAAGTTGTATGAAAAATAGAGGATAGTATAAGGAAGTCTGGTCAAGAAGACGGTCTGAAAACTCATAAAAATACCCTACCGACAAATTGTATGTCTATGTTTGCTACTCACATAAGACCCAAGGCCATTTTACCTTAGGAAGGTTCAGAATAGTCTTGTCGTCGTCGTATAGAAGTATGAGACATAAGCTCCAACAAAGGGTTGATGCCACATTTCATTAAAATTTGCTTAAATATACTCGATTGAATAGTCCAAAGTAGATAATATATTTGAACAATTAAAATATTTAAACATATCCAGTATATTATGAAGAATGGTGTACCATATACAATGTCTTTGGTTATTAAATCGTAAGAAAAATGAAGTAGATCTTCGGTTGAATAGTGGATGATTACATATTCATATTAAAATTACTACCCTATGTATTTAGTAAAAGACTCAGAATGGTCATTGTGGGTGTGAGGTCACTTAATGTCTCTATGTAGGTAAGATAAATGAGGATTCAAAATTCTGTCATCAAAAGACAAATGAATTGGTTTTATGTTACTTTCTTTCAAGCATAGCATGGACGTTGATACTAAAATAAGCTCCTCAACGGGTTAGATTACTCCCATATAGCTACTCATACTTCAACTAGTAAGCTTTCTAAAGTCGTAAGAACGTCATGTACCTAGCAAAGATTAAAAAATTATTGTATAAACCAACTATCTCGACCCAGTCATCTTAAGTTGAAAATTAATTCAAGTTTAAATTAAGTAATTTGTATTGTAATAAGAGATATTAGTATATGAATCTTATACACGTAGAGTAGTGTGGACGTTTGTTGAAATGCAACTATAATAGGACAGACTCCATAGATGACCAAAACTTTCACTACGCATCATTTGCTTTCATTCTGATAAGCGCAGCTGTCGAGAGTTGCACGATTGAGACTCATTTAAAGTTTCAAGAAATATAACCTTTGATTAAATGAACACAAGATGCTACATGTATGCGTATCCATTCTTGGATGACTTTACGTATTACATTATGTCTTCTCTTGTGTATGAGTTAAAAAGACTGTACAACATTGAATTATAACTTATAAAAAGAGATATTTAGTTTAATGATTTAGTATTTAAGTATTATTATGGTAATTAAGGTCTTATAAGATTTAGTAAATGGAATATATGTTTATATGTACTCAAATAAACCGTAGGAAGAAAGAAAATATTTGAGTGTAAATATTGGAGCTACGCACGTTAGAGAATAAATTAAACAAGGGCATGGACGAATCACAAACTTTAAATGATACCCAACTCAAACAAGAGCATGATAAATTTCCAAGCTTTAAATTATATCCAACGCCTGATGTTTGCAAGAAGGCAAACATCATGATTCATATTTAGTAGCTTTCAGGTAATTCAACCTGGGGCAAGAAGGTCATATTACGTTGAACATGTGACGAGGGGTGGAATGGGACACTCACTCTAGACTGATATGTGAGTGGTATGTGAGGGTTTCTTGCAGTCCAAACTCGAGTGGGGAATCGTTATCAGATAAATTATAAGTTCAATAGTAGTTAAACCCTGAAGCTAAAAGGTCCAGCAATTGTTGGAATGGGATAAAACTTCATCACTTGTAGCAAATATTGAGTTACCTAGTCCCAAACCAGAGAAATAATAGGCCTTATCTAGATCCTAGGAATGTGGGTATTAAGTTAAGCACTAGGTATTCATACGCTAAACCATAGCTTGTATCAAGCATAGTTAATGGAAGAGATATTATAAACATAACATGATTTGGGCAGGGAATTATGCATCCACTCTTTCAGATGATATGGGCTCTGAAAGGACAACCCCTTATCGAGAACATAGAACTTTGGAAAAGGAGACAAATGTGTTCTCATGATGGCACTACTTGTGGGACTTGGCCAATCTTGAACATTTAAGGGACTGTCTGTAGCATTCAATCACCTTGAAACGGATATTTACATACCTATGTACTAATTAAAATGTTGGGTGTAAAATAAATTCTCTTTGTTTAATCAAAGAAAATATTTATTATTTTTGGACAACCAGGTGAGTAGACCTGGGTTGTTACAATTGGTATCAGAGCCTAGGTTGCAAAACTTTGGGCATATGAAACTGACTTAGCTTTTGTTGCATTTGGCTGATGGCAAGCTCTTCCAAAAAGTCTATAATGGCACAGCAAGAGACAGTTTTTTAAGGCCCAATTAAGGGGCTCAGAAGGCTCGTAAAGTAGTCTAAGAGGGTAGCTAGAGAAGAAGCACCCCAAATAATTTTCTAGAAGGATAAGGATCCTATGGCTGATAAAAACCTATCCAGAGAGGACAACCTGACCAAGATGATATAGTTTCTGCAAGAGTAGATGATTCAGTAGTGTGAGCACATGAAACTTCAAAGGGAGGAACATTTAAATCAGCAAAGAGAGCATATGGAGATGCAAAGAGTGAAGTTGATGGATCAAATGGAACAAAAAAAAACACAAATGACTCAACAACAAGAACTTTTTATCCAGCAGCAAAAGTTGATCAAAAAATTATCTAAAAAGAAAGATTCAAAGGAAAATCTAGAAGGATTTCCCGAGGGATCATCTCGCAGGTGAGTAGGTAGTGAATTAAGGAAGGAGTTGAGGAAGATAGACATCAAACAATTTTATGGTAAAGGAGATGGTGAAGCAACAAAAAATTGGTTGAATGAAGTTGAAGGATATTATGCTATTAATAGCACTCTCTCCTTTGAATCCAAGATAGCATGGGTGGTAGCTCATTTGACTAGATCCGCCATGGACTGGTGGATGACCTATAAAAAGAACAAACATGTGGAAGTTGTAGATGTTGCATGGGATACATTTCTTAAGGAATTTTGAGACTGTTTCTTGACCATTTCTTGACATGATAATTCACCAACCTGCACCAGGAGAATATGATAGTTATTGAATATTATCAAATATTTATCCAATTGTTGAAATATATCCCTGATTATAACCAAAACGAGGAAATGAAGGTGCAAAAATTTTTGATGGGCCTACATCTAAGAACTGGAGATCTGGTACGCTTAGTAAAACCAAAAGATTTATCTGAAGCTTATGACACCTCCCACTTTAAATAGATAAGTCAAAAGAATAAAAAGGCTTATTATCAAAAGATCAAAATGGATAGAGATGAATCGAGGAAGAGAAGGGATTTTGGACCTACAAAGGGAATCAAAGATCAGAACAAGAGGTTCGGAGGTGGAGATCATTTCAGATGAGATGACAAAAATCAAAACAGATACCAAAGCAAGGATCATCCTAACAGGAGGAACTATAGGGATGACTATAAGGCACAAAGGAAGGAAACTACATCCCAAGTTAGGAATGAAGAAGATAGAAGGGATAAGGCACCTCTAAAATGTTATGTTTGTGGAGCATCTCACTATGCTAGTCCATGTCCACTCAAGGCAGACAAGCAAAAAACCGTTGAGGAAACCACCCACAAAATGTATGCAGCAACTGATGTTGGACCTGCAACACATTAAAGTCTGCCCAAGTCCAAAACCTTGGCTTCTAAATCAAGCCACATGAGAAGATGTGTCTACTAAATAACCATTAAACTTTTACCTGTTTAAAAATTGTTATATGAACAAACAGTAGGAGACAGTTTTTTTATATACATTTTTGGGACCTATATGCATGTTTGAAATAACTTTCAAGGTTTTATATGTACATGTTTTGGTTTGATAATGCATATTAAGGTTTTATTGTTGTATAAAAAAGAAAATGTTTTGATTTCATATTGCTTAAGTATTTCAATGATATTATAATTTTGTAATTCAAAAAACATGGACTATGTTTTATTCTAGAGGGGGAGAATGTAACATCCCTCCCATATCCACCAATTATTTTGCTTGTTTTATTTGCAATAACATGGTACTATTGATGGATCGATGGACGCAGGTACAGGTAGATAATGTTGGAAGATCAAGCAAGTTAATCGGACACCTCCTCTTGACGATAAGAAAATGGTAGAGGTAAAAGGTAAGATGGGGATATATGATGAGCTACAGAGTTATTGTAGTTATAGGGCAAAATTATCCTATTAGAAATACACTTGTCCAGTGGTCCATAGAGGTGCATACATGTAGCTACATATAAGGTTTTGTGTTTGTATGTAAAGTAAGTCTTTAAATAGTTATTACTTTAAAATATAAATGAAAATTATTATTAAAAATAATAATAAATATATATATAAATTCAAATAAAAAATATATAAATATATAATAATACATATACATATATCCAAATGATTAGAAATTGAAAATAATCTAAGAAATAAAACAAATATGTACAATTGGATTAAAAGTTCCCTACAACACTTGGAAGATTATCTGGCAAGATTTGGGCCAAGACATCTGCATGAGTATTATAGGTGTTTAAGTAAATATTCATCTCCTACCACTATAAAACCAAGGAGGAATTCAATAAAAGACATCTTCTTCTTCACTGAAAGAGAAGGTTGTGTAAGAATTAGGAGGCTCTCCAATATCTTGAATTGATATTGACGTAACTATTTGAACTATTGCATGTATGTGTAGATACTAAAATATTTTGAATAATTATATGTGAATTTTCAACTAATGAAGATCAAGTATGCTATGTTAGATCAAAAATAGGAATGTTGGATTAAAGCATATAAATAGGGAAAAACAAAATTGTTTGGTTGCATCTTTGGCTTTCATATAGAATTAGATGCATTCATTTGGTAACGTTGGTCGCTATGAATCCTCAAAAAAAAATTGTAGGGCTCTTACCTTTGTCGCCAGCACATAGTTCGTTATCCGCTGTAAAGATGAAGGTTCTTTTGCTGCGACGCGTACTGGAACAAATCCATAATAAACCCCAGCATTGAGAAGAAGTTGGATCAATTCCATAGTGGGGAGAATGGTGTATAAATTTAATTATTTGTCTGTACAAGTTAAGTGTATTTGGAAAATATCTCTGTCCAATATAAACAATAGTATTTGTAGGTTGCAATAGAGGGGGTGTACATTGATTGTATGGTATGACATTTTAATTTTAATATCTATTAAACAGTGGATATGAATTGTATTTAATATTGTTTATATGGCAATCTAACTTAATGTAATAATAAAATTGGAGAATAAACGAGTTTCGAAAAAATTAACACCAAACTTTAACGATTAGCACACATATTTTAGAAGTTGTATGACAAATAGAGGATAGTATAAGGAAGTCTGGTCAAGAAGACGGTCTAAAAACTCGTAAAAATACCCTACCGGTTGATTGCGTGTCTCTGTCTACTACTACATAAGACCCAAGGCCATTTCACCTTAGGAATTTTTAGAATAGTCTTGTCATCGTCGTATAGAAGTATGAGATATAAGCTCCAACAAAGGGTTGATGCCACATTTCATTAAAAATTTGCTTAAATATACCTTATAGAATAGTCCAAAGTAGATAATATATTTGAATAATTAATACATTTAAACATAGTCAGTATATTATGAAGAATGGTGTACCATATACAATGTCTTTGGTTTTAAATCATAAGAAAAATGAAGCAGGTCTTCGGTTGAATAGCAGATGATTACATATTTATATTAAAATTCCTACCCTATGTATTTAGTAAAAGACTCAGAATGGTCATTGTAGGTGTGAGGTCACTTAATGTCTCTGTGTAGGTAAGATAAAATATGATTCAAACTTCTATCATCGGAAGACAGACGAATCGGTTTTATGTTAATTTCTTTCAAGCATAGCATGGACGTTGATACTAAAATAAGCTCTTCAACACGTTAGATTACTCCCATATAGCTACTCGTACTTCAGCTAGTAAGCTTTCTAAAGTCGTAAGAACATCATGTACCTAGCAAAGATAAAAAAATTATTGTATAAACCAACTACCTCGGCCCAGTCGTCTTAAGTTGAAATTTTTTTCTTTAAATTAAGTAATTTGTATTGTAATAAGAGATATTAGTATATGAATATTATACATGTAGAGTGGTGCAGACGTTTGCTAAAATGCAACTATAATAGGACAGACTCCATAAATGACCAAAACTTTCACTACGCATCGTTTGCTTTCATTTTGATAAGTGTAGTTATCGAGAGTTGCATGATTGAGACTCATTTAAAGTTTCAAGCAATATAACCTTTAATTAAATGAACACAAGATGCTACGCGTACGCGTATCCATTCTCAGATGACCTTGAAGATAGTAAACGTCAAACCATAATAAATGAGCCATACTTTTCATGGAACAATAGAAGCTAGGAAGAGATTAAATGAATGCATAAACCTTACGCACTCTAAAATTGTCGGGGAAGAGATTATAACTTGGTTCGAGCAATGATAAAATGTTGTAACAATTAAACTTAAGAATTGTAGTTTAAAGTGGTAAGAATTACATCAAGAATATAAGTTTTGATAAGAGAGGAATTGTCAATATACCCTTCTGTTTTGTCGTTAACCAATAAATGAACCCACGTCATAGCACAGTCACCCTGCTTTGAGGAACCAAAAAATATAAAAATTTGTAGTTCGATATGTAATATCCCATTTAATGATAGACAATGTTGTTTAGTGTCTATACCTCATCAAAACGGAATAGGTATTTCCAATTTAATTGATTTTCAAAGGAAATATTACGGTTTGGAGCAAAGTGAATAAATGATTAAATCAATCTTGACTCTTGATGTAGCTCTTTATTAATATGTGTGCCTTAAATACAAATTGAGTCTGGATGGTAGATGTGAATTATGATATAGTCATAATGCATTTAACTAAAATAGTGTAATGGTTAGGAAAAAACTTTAAAAGTCAGTAAGGCGATATGGGTGAATTAAATTAGTTCAAATGTTTAAAAAACAAATTTTAAAAAGTCTCGATTGTAAGACCAGTTGAAAGTGCCTCATGAAATATTATTTTTTAGAAGTAGGTTAGAATATATAATTAAGTCTAAAAGGATTGGACAAGACATATTACATTATGTCTTCTCTTGTGTATGAGTTAAAAAGACCTTACAACATTGAATTATAACTTATAAAAAGAGATATTTAGTTTAATGATTTAGTAAGTAAGTACTATTATGGTAATGAAGGTCTTATAAGATTTAGTAAATAGAATATATATTTATATGTACTCAAATCAACCGTAGGAAGAAAGAAAAAATTTGAGTGTAAATATTGGAGTTACGCATGTTAGAGAAGAAATTAAACAAGGGCATGGACAAATCACAAACTTTAAATGATACCCAACTCAAACAAGAGCATGATCAATTTCCAAGCTTTAAATGATACCCAACACCCGATGTTTGCAGGAAGGCAAACATCATGATTCGTATTCAGTCGCTTTCAGGCAATTTAACCTAGGGCGAGAAGATCATATTACCTTGAACATGTGATGAGGGGTGGAATGGGACACTCACTCTAGACTGATATGTGAGTGGTATGTGAGGGTTTCTCATGATCCAAACTCGAGTGGGGAATCATTAGCAGATATCCGATAAGTTCAAGAGTAGTTGAACCCCGAAGCTAAAAGGTCCAACGAGTGTTGGAATGGGACAACACTTCATCACTCATAGTGAGGACTGAGTTACCTGGTCCTGAACCAAAGAAATGGTGGATCTTATCTGGATCTTGGGAAGGTGGGTATTCAGTTAAGCACTAGGCATTCATACATTAAACCATAGCTTGTATCAAGCACATATAATAGAAGGGTTATTCCAAACATAACATGCTATGGATACGGAATTATGCGTCCACCCTTTCAGATGATATGGGTTTTGAAAGAACAACCCCTTACCGAGAACATAGAACTATGGAAAAAGAGATGAACGTGTTCTCATGATGGCACTACTTGTGGGATTTCGCCAGTCTCAAACGTTTAAGGGACTGTTTGTAGCAGTTAATCACCTTGAATTGGATATTTACATGCCTATGTACCAATTAAATTGTTGGGTGTAAAATAAATTCTCTTTGTTTAATAAAAATCTTTACTTGTGATTTTTGGACAACCAGGTGAGTAGACCTAGGTTGTTATAGTTGATATCAGAGCCTAGGTTGCAAAACTTTGGGCATATAAAACTGATTTAGATTTTGTTGCATCCAGATTATGGCAAGCTCTTCCAAAAATTCTGTAATGACAAAGAAAGAGATAGTTTTTGAAGGCCCAATAAAGGAACTCAGAAGGCTTATAAAGGATTTTGAGAGGGCATCTAGAGAAGAAGCACCCCGAAGAATTATTCAGAAGGATAAGGATCTTGTGGTTGATAAAAACCCATCTAGAGAGGACAACCTGGCCAAGATGATATAGTTGTTACAATAATATATGAGTCAGCAGTGTGAGCACATGGAACTTCAAAGGGAGTAGGCATAAGAACAATTAAGGTAGTGAAGGGAGCATATGGAGATGCAAAGAGTTCAGTTGTTGGATCAAATGGAACAACAAAAATTGTAAATGACTCAACAATAAGAACTCCTTATCTAGCAGTAGAATTTGATCAAAAATTTATCTAAAAAGAAAGAGTCAGAGGAGAATCTAAAAGTATTTTTTGAGGGATCACCTCGCAGGTGAGTAAGTAGTGAATTAAGAAAGGAGTTGAGGAAGATAGACATCAAATAATTTGATGGTAAAGGAGATGGTGAAGCATCAAAAAATTGGTTGAATAAAGTTGAAGGATATTATGTTATTAATAGCACTCTCTCCTCTGAATCCAAGATAGCATGGGTGGTAGCTCATTTTACTGGATCTACCATGGACTAGTGGATGGATTATAAAAAGAACAAACATGTGGAAGCTATAGATGTTGCATGGGATACATTTTTGAAGGAATTTCAAGACTGTATCTTGACACGGTAGTTCTATGTTAATAAGTTTAGATAATTCAGCAACCTGGACCAGGAGAATATGATAGTTATAAAATATTATCAAATATTTATCCAATTGTTGAAATATGTCCCTGATTATGACCAAAATGAGGAAATGAAGGTGCAAAATTTTTTGATGGGCCTACATCCAAGAATTGGAGATCTGGTAGGCTTAGTAAAACCAAAAGATTTATCTAAAGCTTATGACATTGCCCACTTTAACGAGATAAGCCAAAAGAACAAAAAGGCTTATTATCAAAATATCCAAATGGATAGAGATGAATCGAGGAAGAGAAGGGATTTTGGGCCCGCAAAGAGAATCAAATATCAGAACAAGAGGTTCAAGGGTGGAGATCGTTTTAGATGAGATGACAAAAATCGAAACAGATACCAAAGCAAGAATCATCCTCACAGGAGGAACTACAGGGACGATTATAAGGCACAAAGGAATGCAATTGCATCCCAAGTTAGGAAGGAAGAATATATAAGGGATAAGGCACCTCTAAAATGTTATGTTTGTGGAGCAGCTCACTATGCTAGTCTTTGTCCACTTAGGGCAGACAAGCAAAAAACCACTGAGGAAACCATGCACAAAATGTATGCAGCAACTTATGTTGCACCTGCAATGAATTAAAGTCTACCCAAGTCCGAAACCTTGGCTTCTGAATGAAATCAAGCCACATGAGAAGATGTGGCTACTAAAGAACCATAAAACCATTACTTGTTTAAAATTTGTTATATGGACAAACAGTAGGAGACAGTTTTGTATATATATTTGGGACCTGTATGCATGTTTGAAATAGGTTTAAGGGTTTTATATGTACATGTTTTGGTTTGATAATGCATATTAAGGTTTTACTATTGTATGAAAAAAATGTATACTACTTAAGTATTTCAATGATATTATAATTTTATAATTCAAAACACAGGGACTATTTTTAATTCTAGAGGGGGAGAATGTAACATCCCTTCCAGATCCACCAATTAGTTTGCTTGTTTTATTTGCAAGAACATGGTACTATTGATGGATCGATGGATGAAGGTACAAGTATATCATGTTGGAAGATCAAGCAAGTGAACCGAACACCTCCTCCTGATGGCAAGAAAATGGCAAATGTAAAAGGTGAGATGGGAATATATGATGAGCGACAGGGTAATTGCAGTTATAGGGCAAAAAAACCCTATTAGAAATACACTTATCCAATGGTCCATATAGGTGCATACATGTAGTTGCATATAGATTTTGTGTTTTTATGTAAAGTAAGTCTTTAAATAATTATTGCTTTAAAATATAAGTGAAAATTATCATTAAAAATAATATATATATATATATATATATATATATATATATATATATAAATTCAAATATCTTTGGTCTCTTCCTGATGGGCTGGATCCTCTCTGTGCTGGCTGTCGACTTCCTACAGGATGGCTCTCGCTGAACGGAATGTTTTCCCGGTGGGCAGGATGGTTTCTCCACAGGGCGGGATCCGCCAAATCCGCCGATTTTCCGCGATGCGGGATCCTTTCTTTTTTGCTTGGTTTCCCGGATGGCGGGATTTCCTGTTGCTTCCCGCTAGGCGGGACTGTTTGTGGTGGTTTTGACTACTTCTCGCGAGGCGGGATTTTATTGTAACGGTTTTTCTTTACTTCCTGCTGGGCGGGATCTTCTCGATGGTGGTTTTTGGCTACTCCCCGCTGGGCGGGAACTCCAAAACTACTTTCTTTCTTATTTGTCTGTTTCCCGCTGGCAGGGATTGTTTCATGCTTCTGTTATTGCAGTGGGCGGGATTTGCATTTTGGTGTTCGGTTTCAAGGGATTGATGCCCTAGGCCCATTGCTTATGTAATCGGGTTTTTTTAGGGGTTACGTTTTCTGTAATAGGCTTATACATAAAGCCAGGAGGCATGATGCAAGGCTGATTTTGTACATAAGGTTTTGGGATCCTCTATAAAAACCCTTTTTTAATCTACTATAATAATTACCAAAAAAAAAAATTCAAATATAAATATATAATAATACATATACATATATCCAAATGATTAGAAATTGAAAATAATCTAAGAAATAAAACAAATATGTACAATTAGATTAAAAGTTTCATCCAACACTTGGAATATTATCTGGCAATATTTGGGCCAAGACATATGCATGAGTATTACAAGTGTTAAGTAAATATTCATCTCCTACCACTATAAAACCAAGGAGGAATTCAATAAAAGGCATCTTCTTCTTCACTGAAATACTTGGGAAGGTCTTGTAAGAATTAGGAGGCTTTGCAATATCTTCATATTGATCTTGAGGTAATTTTTGAACTACTGCATGTGTGTGTAGATACTAAAATACTTTGAATAAATTATATGTGAAGTTTCAACTAATGAAGGTCAAGTATGCTATGTTAGGTCATAAATAGGAATGTTGGATTAAAGCATATAAATAGGGAAAAACAAAATTGTTTGTTTGTATCTTTGGCTTTCATATAGAATTAGATACATTCATTTGGTAATGTTGGCCACTCTAAACCCTCTAAAAAAAGTTCGTAGGGCTATTACCTATGTTGCCAACATATATTGCGTTGTCCCCTATAAAGACGGAGGTTATTTTGTTGTGACGCATACCGAAACAAGTCCATAATAAACCCTAGCACTGAGAAGAAGTTGGATCAATTTTGTAGTGGGAAGAATGGCCTATAAATATATATATTTGTTTGTACAAGTTAAGTGTATTTGAAAAATAACTTTGTCTGATATAAACGATAGTATTTATAGGTTGCAATAGAGGGGGCGTATATTGACTGTATGGTATGACATTTTAATTTTAATATCTATTAAACAATGGATATGAATTGTATTTAACATTGTTGATATGGCAATCTAACTGAATGTAATAATGAAACTGGAGAATGAATGAGTTTCGGAAAACTTAACACCAAACTTTAACGATTAACACACATGTATTTTAGAATTTTTATGACAAATAGAGGATATTATAAGGAATTTTGGTCAAGAAGACGGTCTAAAATTCGTAAAATACCCTACCGACTGATTGTGTGTCTCTGTCTGCTACTCACATAATACCCAAGGCCATTTTACCTTAGGAAGGTTCAAAATAGTCTTGTCGCCGTCGCATAGAAGTATGAGATATAATCTCCAATAAAGGGTTGATGCCACATTTCATTAAAAATTTGTTTAAATATACTCTATAGAATAGTCCGAAGTAGATAATATATTTGAACAATTAAAACATTTAAACATAGCCAGTATATTCTGAATAATGGTGTACCATATACAATGAAGTAGGTCTTCGATTGAATAACGGATGATTACATATTTATATTAAAAGTCCTACCCTGTGAATTTAGTAAAAGACTCATAATGGTCATTGTATGTGTGAGTTCACTTAATGTCTCTATGTAGGCAAGATAAAAGAGGATTCAAACTTCTATCATCGAAAGACAGACGAATCAGTTTTATGTTACCTTCTTTCAAGCATAGCATGGACGTTGATACTAAAATAAGCTCCTCAACGGGTTAGATGACTCCCATATAGCTACTTGTTCTTCAACTAGTAAACTTTCTAAAGTCGTAAGAACATCATGTACCTAGCAAAGATTTAAAATTTATTATATAAACCAACTACCTCCGCCCAGTCGTCTTAAATTGAAAATTAATTCAAGTTTAAGTAAAGTAATTTGTATTGTAATAAGAGAGATTAGTATATGATGCTTATACGTGTAGAGTAGTGCAGACATTTTTTGAAATGCTATAATAGGACAAACTCCATAGATGACAAAAACTTTCACTGCACATTGTTTGCTTTCATTCTGATAAGCGTAGTTGTCGAGAGCTGCACGATTGAGACTCATTTAAAGTTTCAAGCAATATAACCTTTGATTAAATGAACACAAGATGCTATGTGTACATGTATTCATACTTGGATGACCTTAAAGATAGTAAAGGTCAGACCATAATAAATGAGCCATGCTTTTCATTGAACAATAGAAGCTAGGAAGAGATTAAATGAATGCATAAACCTTACGCACTCTAAAATCGTCGGGGAAGAGATTATAACTTGGTTTGGGCAATGATAAATTTTTGTAACAATTAAACTTAAGAATTGTAGTTCAAAGTGGTATGAATTACATCAAGAATATAAGTTTTGATAAGAGAGGAATTGTCAATATACCCTTCTGTTTTTCCGTTAACCAAGAAATGAACCCACGTCGTAGTATAGTCGTCCTGCTTTGAGGAACCGAAAAATATAAAAATTTGTAGTTCGATATGTAATATCCCTTTTAATGATAGAAAATGTTGTTCAATGTCTATACCTCATCAATATGGAATAGATATTTCCAATTTAATTGATTTTTAAAGGAAATATTACATTTTTGAGCAAAGTGAATAAATGATTAAATCAATCTTGACTCTTGATGTAGCTCTTTATTAATATTGTGACTTAAAGACAAATTGAGTTTGGACGGTAGATGTGAATTATGATATAGTCACAATGTTTTTAACTAAAATAGTGTAATATTTGGGAAAAAAAATTAAAAGTTTGTAAGGTGACATGGGTGAATCAAATTAGTTCGAATGTTTAAAAAACAACTCTTAAAAAGTTTCGGTTGTAAGACCGGTTGAAAGTGCCTCATGAAATGTTATGTTTTAGAAGTAGGTTATAATATATAAATAAGTCTAAAAGAATTGGACAAGACATATTACATTATGTATTCTCTTGTGTATGATTTAAAAAGACCTTATAACATTGAATTATAACTTATAAAAATAGATATTTAGTTTAATGATTTAGTATGTAAGTATTATTATGGTAATGAAGGTCTTATAAGATTTAGTAAATAGAATATATGTTTATATGTACTCAAATCAACCGTAGGAAGAAATAAAACATTTGAGTGTAAATATTGGAGTTACACATGTTAGAGAATAAATTAAACAAGAGCATGGACAAATCACAAACTTTAAATGATAGCCAACTCAAATAAGAGCATGATAAATTTCCAAGCTTTAAATGATACCCAACACCCGATGTTTGTAGGAAGGCAAACATCGCGATTCATATTTAGTCACTTTCAGGCAATTCAACCCGGGGCGAGAAGGTCCTATTGCCTTGAACATGTGATGAGGGTTGGAATGGGACACTCACTCTAGACTGATATGCGAGTGGTATTTAAGGGTTTCTCGCAGTCCAAAATCGAGTAGGAAATCATTAGAAGATAAACGAAAAGTTTAAGAGTAATTGAACCCCAAAGCTAAAATGTCTAGCAAGTGTTAGAATGGGATAACACTTCATCACTCATAGTGAGTATTGAGTTACTTTATCCCAAACCAAAGAAATGATGGGCCTTATTTGGATCCTGGGAAGGTGGGTATTTAGTTAAGCACTAGGTATTCATACGCTAAACCATAGCTTGTATCAAGCATGGATAATGGAAGGGATATTCCAAACATAAAATGCTATGGGTGGGGAATTATGCATCCACCCTTTCAGATTATATGGGCTCTGAAATGACAACCCCTTACTGAGAACATAGAACTCTGGCAAAGGAGATGAACGTATTCTCATTATGGCACTACTTGCGAGACTTGGCCAATATCGAAAATTTAAGGGACTATCTGCAGTAGTCAATCATCTTGAAACAGATATTTACATGCCTATGTACCAATTAAAATATTGGGTGTAAAATAAATTATTTTTGTTTAATCAAAAATTTTACTTGTGATTTTTGGACAACTAGGTGAGTAGACCTGGGTTGTTACATCTTTGGAGTATATGTGGCATGAAAGAATGGGTCACTTGAATTTTCATAATCTTCAAATGATGGCATGAAAGGGTTTGGTAAAAGGAATTATTCACCTTAATGAGTCTAAATGCTTTTGTGATCCATGTGTTAATGCAAAATATCACAGGCAACGTTTTGTGTTAGGAAAGGCTTGGAGAGCAAAAAAATTGTTACAGTTAGTATATTCATACATTTATGGGCCAATATTTATTAACTCTCATACTGGGACCAAATACTACATCACTTTCATTGATGATTACAACAAAAAATTTTGGATCTATCTCATTAAATACAAATGGCAAGCCCTTGATACATTTAAAGACTTCATAGCACTTGCAGAAAGAGAAAGTGGCTATCAAATCAACATATTGAGATCAAATAATGGTGGAGAATACATCGCCAAACATTTTTTTAGCTTTTATAAACATCATGGCATAAGGAGGCTGTTTAGAATTCCTATACACCCAAACAAAATGGAGTAGCTGAGAGGATGAATCAAACCATCATAAATAGAGCCAAATCTATGCTACTTACTGCTAAGTTACCAAACACATTCTGGGGGGAAGTTGTTCTTACTGCTGCCTACTTGACCAATAGGTCCTCCACTAAGTATTTGCATGACATAACACTAGAGGAATTATGGAGTGGAAGGACACCCTATGTGGGCCATCTCAAATTTTTTGGATGTATTGCCTATGCCCACATTCCTTATCAAAAAAGAAGAAAATTTGATGACGAGCCAAAAATGCATCTTTGTTAGCTAAAGTGATACTACCAAAGCCTATAAGTTATATGAGCCTATTTCCAAGAGGATTTTTCTCTGTAGGGATGTTACATTCAATGAATATCGCCAATAATCCTCCTCCTATGGCCCCCACTTTTCAACCAATTCATGAAACAGTTGCTCCTTTGGCACCAACTATCTCATTTAGTCCTTCCTCTTCCCTTACAAATCAAAATATTCCTCAATATTAGGACCTCCCCACAAATGATCCATGTCCTCCTTCCCCTCCTACTCCTCCTCCATATAATGATAATGCCACATCATCCATTCCTTTACCTAAGTGGGTCTAATCTACCATAGATGAATCCCAAAGTCACTTTCCCACTTATAGAGGTAAAACATCTTATTCCCTAAGACACCAAGTGAATTATGCCCTCATGGCCAAAGTCCTTAGCCAACTAGAACCTTCTAATGTCAAAGAAGCACTTGGTGATCCTAAATGGATTCTTGCCATGGATCAGGAATTGGATTCCATTGAATGAAATCATACATGGGAGTTAGTTTATTTACCCCAAGTAAATCCACCATTAGCACAAAATAGGTGTACATAAAGCATATGGCTCATTAGATCGCTAAAAGGCTCTCTTAGTAGATCAAGGCTATAAGCAACAAGAGGGAAATTATTATGATGAGATTTTTGCTCCTGTGGCAAATATGACTACAATCCGCACATTTATTGCTTTAGCTGCTCAAAAACAGTGGCTTATATATCATATGGATGTAAAAAGTGCCTTCCTCAATGATGCATTGAAGGAGGAAGTGTATGTTAACCAACCACTAGGGTACATAATCAAAGGCCAAGAAAACAAAGTCCTTAGATTGGATAAAGCTCTATATGGGTTGAAGCAAGCACCCCGAGATTGGTATGCCAAAATTGACTCGTATTTCATCAACCTTGGTTTCACTAGATCTGTAGCAAAATCTACTCTCTATGTGAAATATTGGAGGAACCGCATCATTTTGGTTACATTGTATGTGGATGATCTTCTCATGGTAGGTGATGACACAGATGGAATAAGGTTTCTAAAAGAGGACTTATGCAAAAAAATTAAAATGACTGACTTGGTTCTCCTCCACTATTGCTTAGGCATAGAGGTATGGCAACAACTTAGTAAGATTTTTATCTCCCAGGATAAATACATTCAGTCTATCTTAGAGAGGTTTCACATGGAGGAGTGTAAACCATCCCCCACTCCCATGGAAATCCAATTGAAATTGGTCAATAGTGATGATGAAGAAAGGGTTGATGATACCCTTTACAGGAAAATAGTTGGTATTTTGATCTACTTAACTTCAACTAGACCAGATATTACCTATTCAGTTGGCCTTATTTCCAAATTCATGCAGGATCCCAAGAAGAGCCATTGGATAGCAGCTAAGAGGATTTTGAGATTCCTCAAGGGGACCCATCATCATGATCTTATGTATACAACATGTGATGATTTTTTTTTGATTGGGTACACAGATTCAGATTGGGCTAGTTGTCCTAAAACTAGATGATCCACTTCCGATTATTGCTTTCAGTTGGGTGAAGGTACCATTTCATGGAATACCAAGAAACAACTTACAGTTTCCTTATCTTCAGTAGAAGTAGAGTATAAGGTAGCAGTTGAGGCAACTAAGAAATCTATGTGGTTGAGGTAGCTACTTCAAGATGTTGGGCTACTCATATATGGTCCAACACAAATATATTGTGACAATCAAAGTACCATTAATATGACCAAAAATCTAGTCTTCCATGCTCATACCAAGCACATTGAGATCCATCATCATTTCATCAGATAAATGGTCCAAGAAGACATTATACACATGGGGTATGTACCAACTCAAGATCAAGTGGTAGACATCTTCACCAAGTCACTTGGGCTTGACAAGTTTTCCAAGTTTAGCAAACTGCTCTATGTATGTTGTAATCCAAGTCAACATTAAGGGGGGATGTTATCTAATGTTGACTTATCTTTTTATGTATTTAGGACAATGCACATTAAGGGGGGATGTTAGAATATTCTAATGTGCACTTTACCTTTTGTCTTATGTGCACTTTACCTTTTATCTCATGCACTTTATAGTTTATCTCATGCATATTTTGTCTTATGCATGTCACATGGATTGATCCATGTGAGGTTATAGAGATCATAACACTTGTCATAATATTATACAATCATGATATATGTACTCACTATTCATTACTAAAGTGTGCCCTTTCATTTTGGGTCTTACGTGTGAATGAATGCTTGCTTTGCTTTGTCTATGCTTTACCAAATGATTATCTTCCTTGTATATATCTTTGGGTGCTTGGTTAGATAAATGTTCCATTAATGGTATATTGGTTTATAAGCATTTGAAAATATATGTTTTGCTTATGTTTATGAATATGGCAAGGGATTCAATAAGGAGAAGGATTAATAAATATAGAGGCTTTATTAATCCTCTAATGGTTAGTGTTAATGTTAATAATTCATATTAACATTTGACACTAAATTAATTAATTAGTTTAACTTAATGTTTATTTTTTTAATTTACATGGTGGAATCAGTAGCCGCCATGAATCTGAGCAGGTTGTCCGAATTTTATGGCCACCATAGTATTTTGCATTGTCTACCCTGGAAGCTGCCACACAATTCTACGTGCAATCCTCCCCTATAACCACCATGCCACAATGTTGGATGTGTCTCATCCTTTGCAGAGGAAGTACTGTACGGCAGGCCCCTGCTTCGGCAGCCTCACTCGCTGGTGATCAGGCTAGGGGGTTCGAGGGGGTGGAGCCCCCTTGACGGGGGCCCAAGGGCACCGCCCTAGCAAAATTTTCAGATCCTATTTTTTTGAAGATATTCTCAGAGCTATTTTCGAAGGCGTTGGAGGGATTATCATGATTGGTGGGTATGGGTGGTTTTAGCCCATGGTATTCTAATACCATAATGTGGTTTAGGGTTATAAGAGTTTCCTTTATATTAATTTTAATTTTCCATTATGGGCAAGGAGTGAATAATAATATCAAAGGAGGTGTGGCTCTTGTTTGCTAGAGTAGCCCATATTGGGTGAACCAGGGTAAATCTTGTGTGTTCTATGTGCATGATTTATTGTGAGTTGTTTTCTTTTGAGTTATTTATTTTTGTATTAATTATTCTGGAATAATTTGGGTAGAAATTTTCATATGGTATTAGAGCCAGATTGTTAGCCATAGAGGGACGCCTTTATTGCTAGGGTTTCAATTCATTGAAGAGGATCTAGGGTTTCTAGAAGTTATAGAAAACCTATTCCAGAGTGGGAGTTTTACGCAAAAGAATCTTGAAGAAAATGACATCAAATCATTCAAGGATAGAGATTGATAAATTTGATGAAAAAAAAATTGAGCTATGGAAGTTAAATATGGAGGATATGCTCGTGGACAGAGATCAGTGGTCTGTTATCTCTGAAACAAAACCTTCCAGTACAACTAATGAAGATTGGGAAAAGTTAAATCAAAAAGCGAGGAGTCTAATTCGACTGTAGGAGTCTAGTACAACATCTTGCAGATTATGTCCTAATTAATATTTTTGGAGAAGCTACTGCAAAGGATCTCTGGAATAAGTTAGGGGCTCTGTATCAATCTAAGTCCCTATTGAACAAATTACTCCTCCACAAGAAACTGTATAATCTGAGGATGAGTGAAGGGGATTTAGTAGCAGATTATCTTAATGCATTCAATACGGTGGTAAGTCAACTTACATCTGTTGAAATTAAGTTTAGTGAGGAAGATAAATATATTACTTTGCTATGCTCTTTACCAGATTCGTGGGATAACCTAGTTATAGCAATTGGTAGTACAAATTCATCCACATTGAAGTTTGAAGATGTTATGGCATCTCTATTATCAGAGGATATGAGGAGAAAAGCCATGGAAGGTACATCAAAGGATGCCCTAATAGTAAGAAGGTGTGTCAAGAAAAAAGATAAAACGAGATTTTGTGATAGATCTAATTCTAGAGGTAGATCCAAGTATCGAGGAAAGTTTGAGAAAAAATATTGGAAATGTGGCAAGCCTGGACACATGAAGAATGATTGCAGATCAAAGAATGTTGATTCTGGAAAGAGATCTGATGAATCCACTTCTACAGAGATAAATAAATCCACTGATGAAGGAGGATATGTATATCTAGCATCTTGCTCCACGCGTTTAGATAGAAATGATTGGTTGATCGATAATGGTGCTTCTTTTCATATGACTCCTCATAGGGGGTGGTTTAGTGAATATGAAAAATATGATGGAGGGGATATACTATTGGGAGATGATTCACAACTTAAAATCATTGGTCGTGGAAGGGTAAAAATATTGTTTCAAGATGGTAGGGTTAAAACCCTCCTAGGTGTGATGCATATTCCTAACCGTGCTAGAAATTTAATTTCTGTAATAAAAATGGTTGATGCAGTAGTAAACATCAGTTTTAGTAAGGATTCATACAAAATGGTTTGTGGATCTATGGTGTTAGCAAGAGGAGTTCGGATTGGAACCTTGTATAAGGTATTGAGAAGCACTATGATAAATGAGTGCAATAGCTCAACTATTTCTAAGGCTGAATCAAACAAAATTTCAACGCTCTGGCATAAAATAATGGGATATATTGGAGAAAAGAGATTGCGTACCTATACACGAAAGGCATGTTCCAAGGTATCCCTAATTGCTCACTGGTTTTTTATTTCTGTGAACATTGTATTTATGGCAAGCATAATCGTGTTAGTTTCCTATCTGGTGCTGCAAGATCAAAAGGGGTATTAGATCTGATTCACAGTGATATTTTTGGTCCTATTCCTGTCCCATCTCTCAAAAAATCATGGTACTATGCTTCTTTTGTTGATGATTTTTCAAGATATGCATGGATTTATTTTCTTAAAATTAAATATGAAGTGTTTGATAAGTTTAGAGAATTTAAAGCACTTGTTGAAAATCAAACTGAGAAAAATATTAAGGTTTTGAGGTCTAATAATGGAGAAGAGTATTGTTCAAATAAATTTGAGAATTTTTGTAAGTAATGTGGTATTGCAAGATAGAAGACTACTCCATATACACCATAAAAATATGGAGTTGCTGAGAGATTGAACAGCACTAATGGAAAAGGCAAGAAGTATGCTCAGTGGTGTTGGTCAGGCACAAGAATTCTGGGCAAAAGTAGTGAGTGCAGCATGTTACTTGCGAAATTGATCTCCTACATCAGCATTGCCGGATCAAACTCCATTTGAAGCATGGTTTGGTAATAAATCCTCTCTTTCACATCTTAGAGTTTTTGGTTGTGATGCATACATGCATATTCCAAAGGAGAAAAGAAGTAATCTTGATAATAAGGTTGTTAAATGTATCTTTATTGGTTATAAAGATGGTGTTAAAGGATATAAATTTTGGAATCCATAAACTAAAAGTACAGTTTATAGTAGAGATGTGGTGTTTAGAGAAATGAAAAGTGATCACAGGAATGAAGTAATGGCGAAGAAGAACCTAAAAAGGTGTAATTTTATCTCATGGAAGAAGAATCCTACTCAAAATAAAAAGAAGAGGATGAACCAGAGGTTCATACACCTGTGGTAAGCAGATCAACACGAGAAAGAAGGCAACCTGATAGGTATAGTCCATTTGTTTTTCCTTCTTCCTTTGTTTTATCTGTTACTGATGAAGATCCTAGAAAAATTAGAGAAGTTGTTAATTCTGAAGAGGTAAACCTTTGGGAAGAAGCCACGAATGAGGAAATGATGGCCTTGAAAAGAACAAGATATGGGATCTAGTAAAATTACCTGGTGGGAGATAAGCAATAGGTAGCAAATGGATCTTCAAGAAGAAGCATAATGTTGAAGATAAAGTGGATAAATATAAAGCTCACCTGGTTGCTAAAGGCTATTATCAGGTAGAGGGAATTTATTATGGTGAAGTATTTTCTCCTCTTTCAAAGCTAACCTCAATAAGATTTATTTTATTTGTGGCTGCTACATTTGATCTTGAAATAGAGCAAATGGGTGTAAAAATTGCATTCCTTCGTGGAGATTTGGAGGAAGAAACCTATATGAGATAGCTTGAAGGATTCATGTTGAAGGAAAGGAGAATTTTGTATGTAAGTTAAATAAATCTCTATACGGACTGAAACAGTCACCTAGAATATGGTATCAAAAATTTGATACTTATGTTTTAGGACTTAATTTTTTTCGTAGTAATGTTGATCATTGTATATACTCAAAGCAAATTGGTAATGAACTTGTCATTATAGTTTTGTATTTTGATGATATGTTACTAATTGGAAACAGTAAGGAAATGATTAGGGAAGTGAAGTCTCAGTTAGCATCACAGTTTGACATGAAAGATCTTGGCCCTGCAAATTTTATTTTGGGTATGCAAATAAATAGAGATCATTCAAACAAAAAGTTATGGCTGAATCAGAAGAAGTATGTTGATATAGTATTGAAGATATTCAGTATGTAGGATTGCAAACTAGTGAAGGTACCTATTCCTTTGGGGGAAAATTTGTCTGTTGAACAATGTCCAAAAATAGAAGAAGAGGTAGAAGAAATGTCCCATGTTCCTTATGCAAATATTATAGAGAGTTTAATGTATGTCATGGTATGTACTAGAGTAGATATTACCCATGTAGTGGGAGTTTTGAGCATATACATGTCTAAACCTGGTAAAGAGCATTAGACTGCTGTAAAAAGGGTTTTTAGATATTTGTGTGGTACATCTAATTTTTCAATCTATTATGAAGGTGTAGGTAACAAAAATAGATCCTTGGATATAGAAGGTTTTGTTGATGCAGATTGGACTAGAGATCTTGAAAATAGAAGATCTACTAGTGCTTATGTATTCAACTTGTTTGGAGGAGGTATTATTTGGATGAGAAAAAGGTAAATTATTGTTGCTCTTTCAACCATTGAAGTTGAATACATGGTAGCCACTGATGCAAGTAAGAAAGAAGTATGGCTACAAAGACTATGTGCTGAGATTGGGTTCTTTCAAGGATATGTGAAGATAAATTGTGACAGCCAAAGTGTTATATTTTTGGCAAAGAACCCAACTTACCATTCAAGAACAAATCACATTGATACAAAGTACCACTTCAATAGGGACATGATTGAACAGAAGAAAGTATTGCTGGAAAAAGTGGATACCAAGGTAAATGTTGCAGATGCTTTAACCAAGGCAGTTAGCACAAAAAATTTCATATTTTGTAAAGTTGAAATGGGTCTGGCAAGACTAGATGTTGGAACTAACATTGATTACAGCCTGTATGCAAAGTATTCAACAAGTGGGAGAATATTAGATGTGTCTCATATTTTGTAGAGGAATTATTGTATGGCAGGCCCCTACTTTGGCGGCCCCGCTCACTAGTGAGCGGGCCAGGGGGCGGAGCCCCCTGATGGGGGTCGGGGGGCACCGCTTCGGCAAAATTTTTAAGCCCTATTTTTTCGAAGATATTCTCGAAGCTATTTTCGGAGGTGCTGGAGGGATTCCCGTGATTGGTGGGTATATGTGGTTTTAGCCCATGGTATTGTGCCCACAGTATTCTAATACCACATTATGGTTTAGGGTTGTAAGAGTTTCCTTTATATTGATTGTAATATCCCATTATGGGCAAGGAGTGAATAATAATATCAAAGGAGGTGTGGCTCTTGTTTGCTGGAGTAGCCCATATTGGGTGAACCAGGGTAAATATCGTGTGTTCTATGTGCATGATTTATTGTGAGTTATCATTTTCTTCTTAGTTATTTATTTCTATATTAATTATTATAGAATATGTTTGGGTAGAACTCTTCACGATAGCCACCATGAATCTAAGCAAGTTGTCTGGCTTTTATGGTCGCCATAGTATTTTACGCTGTTTACCCTAGAAGCTGCCACACAATTCTTCGCACAGTCCACCCCTATAACCACCATGCCATAATTATTTTAAACCTTTTACGTCGCTAAAAGCACTAAGAAAACTTGAGGTTTAATTTAATAATGAAAATAAGTGGAAATAAAAATACAATTTGCAATACATTACAAAACAACAAACGTGATTAGTTGCTTTGATGTTGCTAGATAACATTAAAAATTTGATTGTTAAAGGTTATATATATATATATACACACACATACCTTATTAGCAATAAAAAAGGTTTTCACAATCATGGTATTATTAAAAGCCTTCTTGTAAATTAAAAGAAATATATATGAACTTATTTCTTTTATAAAAAACTTCTTTAAAATTTAAAATAAATATAAATTAGTTTACTTATTTTATAAAGTTAAAAGAAATTTAATTTGGGTTTTTACGAACCCTTTTACCTTGCAAAGGAAGTCCATTTAATGAATATATTAGGGTTTGATGTTATTTGAAAAATGTAACAAGCAAGAAGACATTGCAAAAATGGTTTAGGGTTTCATCTTCTTCCTCTCTTTTAAAAAGAGAGATGGAAAGGAGGAAAAAGAGGAGGAAAAATGAGAAGGCGCAGAAGGTAGAAGATGAAGGAATGCATTATTGAGCTTTGGTAGAGTATTACGCTCTTCCATTTTTAAGTTTCGTTTGATTAGAAAGCTTCTAATAGTTCCAAGGTAATTTTTGATGCTATGCTTTCTTTGAGAATGTTAATGTTGCCTTGCATTTGTTGAAATTATAGGGTTTCCATTTGTGCTTAGTTTTCTTGATTAAAGAATATAGAAAACTAAGGAAAAATAAAATATAAATAGTGGAATTTTTATATATTAACATTATTAGAATATCGAAAATTATAGGGATTTTGCTTATGCTTAGTTTTCTTGATTAAAGAACATAGAAAACTAAGGAAAGATAAAATATAAATAGTGGAGTATTTATACTTTGAAGTTATTAGAATATAAAAAATTATAGGGTTTCCACTTGTGCTTAATTTTCTTGATTAAAAAATATAGAAAACTAAGGAAAGATAAAATATAAATAGTGGAGTTTCTATATTTTGAAATTATTAGAATATCGAAAATTATAGGGTTTTCACTTATGCTTAGTTTTCTTGATTAAAAAAGATAGAAAACAAAGGAAAGATAAAATATAAACAGTGGAGTATATATATATATATATATATATAATTGATAAAAGAAACAAGGATTTTGAAAGGAGTCCCAAAACCGTTTACAAAGAAAAACAGTGAAGAGTTAACTAACCATATATAGTGGAGTATTTATATTTTGAATTTATTAGAATATTAAAAATTATAGGGTTTCCATTGGTGCTTAGTTTTCTTGATTAAAAATACATAAAACTAAGGAAAGATGAAATATAAATAGTGGAGTCTTTATATTTTGAAATTATTAGTATATTGGAAATATAGGGTTTTCGCTTATGTTTTTTTGAGGATACTTAGGTTTAAGCCTAAGTTAATATTTTATTATTTCTTATTATTATATTAATTTCCTATTTCTTGCACTTTGTATTCACGTGAGGCATAGTATGCCCATGTTAGAAATAGGTTGTTAAGTTGTTTGGGTGTTTAGTTAGCTGTTAGAGATCTTCTTTGTCTTCTAGCAGTTAGTTTTCACCTTTGTTTAGCATATGGTTATCTGTTAGTTAAGTGGTTGGCCATGTTTGGCAACTTGTTACAACCACTTAACCATGTGAGATTCTTTGTATTGTTTATTATTCAAATGCATAGAATATATAAGCAATACAAATAATCTCACGTGGTTAAGTGGTTGTAACAAGTTGCCAAACATGGCCAACCACTTAACTAACAGATAACCATCTGCTAAACAAAGGTGACAACTAACTGCTAGAAGACAAAGAAGATCTCTAACAACTAACTAAACACCCAAACAACTTAACAACCTATTTCTAACATGGGCATATTGTGCCTCACATGAATACAAAGTGCAAGAAATAGGAAATTAATATAATAATAAGAAATAATAAAATATTAACTTAGGCTTAAGTGGATAAGCCTAAGTATCCTAAAAATATCTTCACTACATGCCCCTTCATAAGTGAAATCATGAACAAAGTGCTCAACAAATTTTAAATTGCCTAGGTCCTTCAAAATTCCCTTCCAGACCTGTGTCTCTAGTGGGAATCCCCCTTCCAAAGCAAGAGACTAAAAATTTTGTGGAAGCTAAGCCTCCCCCATGCCTTGTGGGGAGCTTGGAAAGAGTAAAATAATTGTATATTCAAGGATAAAAAGATATATCACCTCCATTGAAGCCATATATTCCACTACCACTATGAATAATTTCAAGATCATAAGTTTTAAATATGCTTGGGAGCTTGATTGTGAAAAAGATATTGTCATCAATTAGGGCTTGGAATTTCGAGCTCAAGGCCCTGCTCCACCAACCAAACTTGTAAGGGTTACTACAAAGTGGAAACCACCACACCCTAGCTGGCTGAAGCTAAATTTTTATGGTGTAGTAAAAGGGAATCTAGGAAGAGCCAAAACATGTGGTATTTTAAGATATTATAAAGGAAAGGCTACCCTGGCCTATGTAGAGGCCTTAGGAGAGAAAACTAGTTACTTCGATGAATCTAGGGTTTCTTTCCTAGGCTTAAATTTAATTGAGTCTTAATATTAGAAATATGATTATATAGGGTGATTCAAAAATGTTATTAATATTCTAAAAGGAAACCAACCAGCTAGCTGGAGCGTTTTTGGTTTATTTTTGGAAGCTAAGCATAAAATAATCCCTTTGGAAAATATTCAATATAACCATATTTTTAGATAAGGTAATGGGGTTGTGGATAGCTTGGCAAACCTGGGGGTGATTCTAGATGATTTTCAAAAATAGGAAGCTAGCTTTCCTAGTCAGGTCCAAGATCTGGTAAATTTGGAAGCTCGTGTCCATGATGAGCAAACAAATCACAATGTATAATAGATTTGAGGGGCTAATCAAGTCTATGCTAGAGGAGCCACCATGTTTACCTAGAGGGGGGAAGTCAAGGCAAGCACGATTTGCCTACCTCTCAAAAGAGAGTCAGCTTGAGTTGGATTGTGCAAGGTATTCAATTCCTCCTAAAAAGAAGAACTAGTTTAGAATCAGATAAAATAAGTACATGTCAATGTTCTTGTGTAGAATATCTACCTAATGGGATCCAAAATCATCCTAGTCATATAAAGAGGCTCACTCTCTGTATGCACTCCTTG
The DNA here is from genome assembly GCA_028583015.1 of Wollemia nobilis. Taxonomy (NCBI): domain Eukaryota; kingdom Viridiplantae; phylum Streptophyta; class Pinopsida; order Araucariales; family Araucariaceae; genus Wollemia; species Wollemia nobilis. Next base: position 12,361,061 of record JAQPPZ010001925.1, read on the forward strand.
TCCTTTATGTTTTTTGTCTAGTTTTTTTTTGTGAGGTGTAAATTTAACGATTCTGTGGAAGATCTTGGAGCATCATTGGGGTATATGTTACAATTGTTGAACCTTGTTGTTCGATACTCATGTCTACCATTTCTTCTTAAGTATGGTTTTATTGGTTCATTCTTGTGTGTGTGGAAAACAACTTCTTTCTAGGATTATTGGCCAACCTCTTGAAGCAAAGAGCTTTCTCTTTTTATTTTGCATCAACATATCACTACTACCAATCTAGAATATTCTTGGTTTGAGAGAAGTTTAAGAAACTATGGCGTGACATCTATGGAGTAAGAGTCATCAAGAAGGTACCATTTAGATGATGCTCATGTTTTCCTCTCATCAAAGGAAGCAAACTCAAGATAAAAAAATTATTTGAGTTTGCATGAGGAAATGGAGTTGGTGGCTTGTGAACTTGACTAATATTACCTTTACCTGATTTGCTGATAATTCTGGTCTCTTTGTGCTTGGCCATTTCTCTAAAGTGGTATTTTGTGTTGGGTCTTTAGTAATATGTTTTAGGTAGTCTTGGTTGATGGAGTCTTTCTATGTGGCTCCTTAGTTGGGTGTTTTGTCTCCTCTTTTCTTGTTTCAGTTTTGGAGCTTTAATGTTTAATCTATGAAAGGAAGTGTAAAATGTTTGGGGAGCCTCTCAAAACCCCTTCCCTCTACCATAATAAAAAATATTGATCATTATTCTTAAACTATCTGCTCAAGTTTTTGATGTGGTTACTTGAGAAACAATGGTGAAATTGTTCTATTGATCAACAATGCATTACATAGTTTTATAGTTCTTGAAAGAACTAAAAATAGACACGGTGGTTGAGAGAAATCCTCTCAAACTTATTACAACAAACTAACTTAAAGATAGCTCTTATCCTAACAACATGCTAATCTTGGACTATGGTCAAACATTGACCAACCAAGCCAAAACCTCAATGTATGCTAATCAAATTAACTAGAAATATGTAAATCAAAACATTAAACTAAAACTAAATACTAGGACTTAATACTTAGGACTAAGGAGGCAATGTTGAAAATATTCCAACATTCTCCCCCTTGATGCTAAAGACACTCATGCAAGAGTTCTTTAAGCATCACAAAGTTGGAAGAAAATATTTCTCTTACGTTTCCTCCAATATTGAATCAAGAAATCAGAATTTGCAAAATACTTATGGTGGCACTCCTTCCACTCTTCATGTGGAATTTCCTGCAAATGCTTGAGTGCCTTCTTTTGTTGATTAGCTCCCCCTTCAACAAAAGTATCTCCTCTTGTGGTTTTCATCAACCACTCTCTTACATCTTTATCATTATGGTCTTTAAACCATGCTCTCACATTTTGATCTTCTTTTACATCTTCAACACTAAACAATACTCCACATGAGTATTTACAATTAATCATCTCACATAGATGATTATACCATACAAATATTTCACATATTTCCACACAAAAGATCACAATAAATATGGCCATATAATGACCAACTACATATGCAACATAAAGTTGCTCCTCACACAAATATTCTCTCACAACAATGACTTTACAAGAATCCTTCTCCCAAGGAATTTTGAACACATCATTTTGATCCATGTGACCCAAGTTCTCCATCACTGTATTCTCTCCAAGAAGACTCTTCATCAAAGTTGTCTCAATGAGACAATCGCCTCTCAATAATGCCTTTGGAAGACATTCTCCTTTCTTTTCATTCCTGCTCACAAAAAACAAATCATTAATCATAAAAACATTACCTTTAGTATGAGTAGATTTGGTGCTTCCCATAAAGCTATTTTGTAGCAGTTCTCCTTCAGGGTATGTTGCTTCAAGATCAACCATCAAATCTTCACTAAGAGTTCTCCTCCTTTGTTCAATCCATGTTGGTGTGTTGAAACACCATTCATTCAAGCAATCATACATTGTTGCCTTTTCATTCAAGCAATCATACATTGTTGCCTTTTCAAGACAACTCTTTTTCTGCAATGTAGACACTCCAAGTGAGTGATCTTCATCCACAATTGCCTCTTCAAGACAATTCTCAATCTCCTTTGATGATGCCTCCATTACATCATGAAGTCCATTAATGACTATCTCACTATTTTCTTCTTTGAGATTCACAAAATTTCTCTTCACACAAACTTCTTGGGCTGATGAACAAGAAGCATCTGTATTTATCACTCTTGTTGAGTGATCTCTATTGAGCATGCAACTTATAGTTTGCATCTCCTCTTTATCAACAATATCATGGTGATCAACATCCCACATAACTTGAGCCTTACAATCAACATTCACTCCATCTGAGTGAGCTTCCATATTTACATCTTCATTTGCTCTTTCAAGAGAGCACACATCCATTCCAAGTGAATGGTCTTCATCAAAAGTAAGCCAATAGTCTTCCATGAACATTGCTTTTCCATCATCATATTCTTTATTCTCCTCCATGAGAATTGTAGATGCATTCTCCATGAAGCATTCTTCAACAAATAGCTGATTTGGTGTCTTCTCCATAAGACACTCTTCTTCATATGTCTCCTTCATGAGACATTCTTCATCATACATCTCACCTTGGTGATCTTCAAGCAAGGAACACTCCAATGTGAGTGTTTCTCTTCCTTTATCTTCAAATTCTTCTTCCTCTTTGCTATCAATGTGAATGCTTTCAAAGCATGCCATTCCTGCAAAAAATTCTTTAGTACAATTTTTCTTTTCAAATTTTTCTCCTCCTAAAAGAAATAATTGTTTATTACAATTTTCCATGCCTATACAAGACATGTCTTCAATGATCTGTGTCTCACAATGACTCTCTCCAAGGAAAGTTGTACAAGGCTCTTCCTCTTTCTTATCCTCTTCTCCATTAAGGGATTCTTTTCTCTCTTTCACACAAGGCTCTTTTTCAAGTATGTCTTGCTCTTCAAGAAATAATTCTCCATTATAAGAATGTATGTATTCTGCAAAGGACATACCTTCATATGAGTCTTTACAAGACTCTTCAAAAACTCCTTCAAAAGGATCTAATTCAGAAACTTCTTCAAGGAAGCAAGGCTCCTCCTTGCTTAAACAATCTTCATGATTGTCACACATGGCTTTATGGGTGTCCTCATAAAACCCATAAGCATCCTTCAACACTTGCCATGCCATTGTAGCTGTTCTACAATTAGCTATGAGAGGGAAAACACTCTTTTCCATTCCTCTCCTCAAATCCATAAGAGCTAAGCAATTTGCATATTGTTGCTCCTTCTTCTCTTTTCTCTCCTCACCTTGTAGCTTGCTCCAAGAGGGTTCCTCATAGCCTTCTTGAACTATATCCCATAAGTCTTGAGCCTTCAAGAAGGTCTTCATCATTATGCTCCAAATAGCATAATTATCTCCATCAAATTTTGGTACAACCAAGTCTGCATACATGGCTTCCTTTTATTTACCAAAGTCTCAAGCACCCAATTTATCATAAATCGGCCAATACTGATTGAAACAAACTGAAATTTTTCTTGTAGACTTATGATATACTTATCTGAAAATCCACTAAATTTTAGATCCAAATTCACACAAATGAGAAATATGTGATCAATTTACTTTTGCCCTTTCTAGATCTTAGAGTGTTTTTGAGACAACCTCAATGTTATTCACATAAATCAATCAATACAGATCCAAATGACCTAAAATTTTGTCTGAATTATGATTTTATCTAAATAATATTTCTCCCAAAATTTGAGATGCAAATACCATGTTTTCCACCTTATACAACCATTTTATTGAAAAACTCAAAATGCTAATAAAATTAGCAAATTAGCTCCAAATCACCTAAAATTTTGACTACATCCTCTTGATACAATTATCTAACAACCCTCAAAATTTCATAATCAAATACCTCAGGATGCATGAGATATTAATTATTTACTCAAGCTCTTCCTTGCAACTCTGTTGAGTGCTGGCCACTTGAGTTTCTCTAACAAAGTGCGTGCTTCAGATCTCTTCACGCCACTCTCCATAGGTTTTGATCCATCTGAGCAAACCTGCTCTGATACCAAATGAGAAACAATGGTGAAATTGTTCTATTGATCAACAATGCATTACATAGTTTTATAGTTCTTGAAAGAACTAAAAATAGACATGGTGGTTGAGAGAAATCCTCTCAAACTTATTACAACAAACTAACTTAAAGATAGCTCTTATCCTAACAACATGCTAATCTTGGACTATGGTCAAACATTGACCAACCAAGCCAAAACCTCAATGTATGCTAATCAAATTAACTAGAAATATGTAAATCAAAACATTAAACTAAAACTAAATACTAGGACTTAATACTTAGGACTAAGGAGGCAATGTTGAAAATATTCCAACAGTTACCACATATCTAGATGGAGGAGTCCACGGGCCTGTTGTCCACCAAGGGACATCTTAAGCAACTACCACTACATCTATCATGTTGCAAATAACTGCCAATGATGAAACTTTATGCTAGAAAATCCATCAGTAGTATTTTGCAATTGCAAAGGCCATAGATTAACTAGATCAAAAAATTAATCTTAACATATTGCCACATGACCTTGTATCTGCCAATGGCAAGGGTTACTCTTGGGAGTTACTTCTTTGGCCTATGAAAAAGTACAAGCCATTGGATTAACCTTTGACTAAATCATAAATAACATGTTTATACCTCTTCCCTTTCTACTAACTCTTTTATGTTTGGGTGAACATTATCTAGGGGAATCCACCTCTGGTCCTCTTCACAAAGAGCCCCCAGTTAGCCAACCAATATGCTACCCTATTACCTTCTTTGAAAATATGATTCATATCCATGTGCTCTACTAAGTTAAGGATCATTATATTTTTTTTTAATATGCTTGACACCCACCAACTCTCTATAGTCCTTTTGTTAAGGTAATTTATAACTATCGGTTTGTTTACTCCCAAATACCTTGTCAAGTGTGCTCCAACCAACATTAGTTTGGATTTTGTTTGATGATCATCATAAAGCCTAGAAACTCATTAACACCAATTAGGATTACTTTTTTATCCCTTTATCACTAATCCCCTTGCCTTCCTAAGGTTCCCCCCTCATAAGCTCCATCAAAATTGAGCTTTAGTCACCCCTCACTAGGTAGATGCCATTTTACCCTTCTTGTATTTTCCTAGGGGGGGGGGGTTTCTCTATCTCAATTGGGATAAGGTCCCAATGTTTACTAATCCTCACCTCCTCTATTGATTCCCTAATTTATTTCATACTTAAGACTAATATTTTCCATTATAGCCACCCAAATCATCTGCCTAATTCTTAAGGAGGCTCTCTTTTCCTCCTTAAATATTATTTTGTTACTCTCCAGCCAAACCCCCCAAGCATAATGCCATTTAACAAATCTTAATGGTGTTATTTTAATAAATAGTTTAGCAATCTCAAAAGTTTGAGAGTTTCAATCTAATACTTTTTCCCATAATCCAATAACTAAAATAATCCATTTATCTATGAAGTCCATCTGATATCAATATCTTCTACTTCAATGTACAGAACTTCTACTCGCTTCATGAAATCAAAGTTTGTTTGACCAAATATGGACTATTAGTTTCCTCTAGTGCATTGACCTATAAATGGATCCCCTGAAACATTTTGTAATCCTTTGGAAAATTATTTTGAATTTACTCCTTTCAAAATTTTCTTGTTAACTTCAAGTAAACTTATTGCTTCCTCTAGCCATGGAAAAAAAGAATTTTTCATGATCCTCTATTAAAACCCCTCTATTGGCTAGCATATTTGCACATTTGTTCCCTTTCCTTAATGCACGTGTAAACCTAATTTCTTCAAACTCTGTAGCAAGGGCTTGTATTTCCACAATGATCTCTTGTATCTTCCATGAAACCTTTTCTTTCCTCAAAATTGCATTTATTACTAGTAGTGAATTGTCTTCCATCCATACTATGTTCTATTTCATTTGTCTGCATATTTGTAATCCTTCCAAAGCCACCCAAGCTTCAACTTTATTATTTGTCTTACATCCACTACTGAAAGTGTGATGTCATAAAACCTCAAACCTATTATTTTTTATTGTTCCTCCTCATGTTGGTCTTGGATTTCATTTAGAAGCTCCATCAAGCTTCAATTTGACCAACTCTTCTTTCGATGGTTTTCCCTTTATATTTTTTCCTTCCTCTTATTTCTGCTATACCCCCCATCATAATTGCAATTGATGACTTGGCTCCATCTATCAAGGTTCTATGCTTCAATATTAGGGATTGGGTGAGTTGATAGGGATGGTTTAGACTCCTCTATGGCTAAAAAAATCTTCATTTTTATTATCTCTAAATTGCTTTCCTTTATTTTAAATATTTTTATGTTCCTTTCTATCCAAATAGTCCAAAGTATTATATCTTTTGATGTGTCTCTGATTGTCTATAACACCTTATTTTTAAAACTACTCTACCATTGTTTTAACCATTATTCAATTTTTCCATTCATCACCATGCATTTACCAAACATATTAAGAATCTATTGCCATTGTTTTCAGACTATTAAGTGGTGTCCTAAGAGATGGTCTATATTCTCCTTCTCCTTTTTACATAAAACACATTATGAGGGACCATGAAAACCCCTTTTCATTAGGTTATACTAGGATACAAATTTCATGTGACATGCTAGCCATTCAAACATTTTCACTTTTGGAATTCTCAAGCTATCCCAAATATCTCTCCATATTCTTTCAATATTCCTATGTTGTTGGTGCTTTACATTATATCCACTTCTTGTTATGTATTATCCTAAGTTATTCAACTCCCAAATCAGATTATCCTTGGCTCCTCTCAAAATATCCTTATTTTTATCTTTCTGCTCAACTACCTCTTAGCAACAATGCCTGGTATACTTGTAAAAATCTTCTTTCCATTTGTGTCTTCCTTCCTGATCATTGTACACAATGTTTGAAACCCTATCACCATATTTATATTGGAGTAATATTATCCATGGTTTCAAAATTTAATCTAGATAAAGTGGTATTTTATCACATCAAGTATCCTTCCAAATATTTTTTTTTTTCTCCAGTTCCCACCATCCATCTTAGACATTTAATCACTAGATCAATTGATTTTTTAAATTGTTCCATGCTACAAAACCATATGGTAGTGAGAATGCAGTAAATATTAATCTTGGACCATTGGGATCAATGTACTTAGAATAATTATTTCCTATTTTTTTTACTTTCTTTGTACAATATCCAAGTTGATTTTCCACTTAAAGCTAAGTTTGCATCTATAAGAACTCTTAAATTGAGACCTCTCCTAGATTTATCATCATACACCTTGCTCCATTTCACCAAATAAAATTTTATTTTATCATATAATCTTGACCACAAAAATGACTTCATAATATAGATTAAACTTGTTTCTATTGATTTGGGCATAATATACAAGGACATACAATATGTTTAAATGGCTTGCAAGACTAATTTAATTAGCTGCACTCTTCCTGCTAATGCTAATCATCTACCTTTTCATACTGGTAGTTTATTTTAAACTTTATTTATAATTGGATTTCACAATTCTATCCTCATTCTCCCCTCAAATAAGGGCATCCCTAGATATGTGTGCAGATTTACCTCCTCCATTTGAAGTAACTTGCATGTCCCTACTTTGATTCTAGTTGGAGTGTTTAGAAAGTAAATTTTGGATTTTTTCCTATTAAATTTTTGCCCAAACATTCTTTCATATTCCTTTAATAAGTTATTCAAAGCTTTGGCCTAATTTTTCCTTGCCTTCCCAAAAAGGGATGCATCATCTACAAATTTTTGATGGGTGATGTTGTCGATGTTATTACTAGCCTTAAGTTTACTTATTAGCACATCTTTGTGTCTTCTTCAAGTTCCTTCCCAATACCTCAGCCATAATAATGAACAAATATGGTGATAGAGGATCTCCCTGTTTAAGACCCCTCTTAGCTTTAAATAAATCTATTATCAACCTATTGACTAGCACTAAATATAATATTGTAGAGACACTGGCTTTAATCTATATGAACCATATCTTCCCAAATCCAAACTTTTCTAATGTTTTAAAAATAAAATCCCATCTAACCTTGTCATAGGCTTTATTCATATCAAGTTTTAAGATCATTGCCCTCTATTTTCTAAAGTTGTTAAATGCATTACTTCACAAGCTAGTATGATCCCATCCATAATTTGTTTTCCTTTCACAAATCCTCCTTGCTCTTTTAAAATATTTTTTTTTGATTGATAGTAGAAGGGTTTTAAAAGGGTCCCCAAACCTATTACAAGTAGGGTTTTGAAAGGCACCCCCAAACCTTAGATATAGCAATAAGACATCAAGAAATACGGAGCTGGATTCCACGAATCAAACCAGAAAATCCAATGAAACAGCCTCCTAACAAATAAGCCATAATTTTTTATCAAGCAAATACAAGAGATTGTCCTACGGTTAAACCATTGAGTGCTTTGAATCTAAAGCAACAGAGAAAAATAGCAGAATAATGAAAATGCTACTAGTTAAAAATAAATTTACAAATAAAAATTGCCCAAACCGAAGCATTTGTCGCCTAACATGAAAGGAGAACAGAGGAATCCTATCATCACAATCAACAAATCTATCCAAAAAAGCACATAATAGGATAACCCCTCATGAGAATAATCGGTTTAAGAAAACAACACTAGAAATACCGACCAACAAAATCCATAGCATAAAAACCATCCAGGAGATCTACACAAGAAATTCCATGAAACCCGTAAATCTCGTTGGAGCCAACCAAAAAAGTTTCAAGAACAATCGCTCTCAGGTACAAGAAAAAGGAGATAGCAACATTCCACACTACACCTGAAAGTGTGAAGGGTAAGATCTCAAAAAAATAAGTCATATAACCCTTGGATCAAACACACCACCATTGCTGGAACTGGAGAAAGAGATCTCTACAGATCACCGAAGCTAGGAAACCCACCTGAGACATGGGGCCAAAAGCTAAAAACCACCGTAGCATAACAACCCACTTTCACTCCAACTAGTTTGGGTCAGTATTTGGCCCTGTCTCCCAGGAATAGCCAGATACAATAAGAAATTACCGAACCCAAAAGAAAGCAATACAAAATAACCACTAACCCACTACTGGTAGAGAACCCTAGTAGCAAATCCATCCAAGCACCATCCAACCAAAGCATCCAAGCCATCAGAGCCGAAGCCAACCAAGAAAACACCATCATATTTTTGTAGCCAAACACCATACCAAGCTCACCCCAACGGGTTTGGGTCAGTAGATGACCCTTTCCTCTCCCTGGAAAGCCAAAAAAAACATGAAACTATCGAACCTAAAATAAATGTTGCATAATCCAACCAAGTCCTCAAAACTAGCAAACAACCCAAGAAGCACAACCACCCAACACACCCACCAACCAGAATGAGAGCCAGCCAAGGGGTCAACAACTAGAATTTTCCTCTACATTATAACGACCCAGGATCACCCCTACAAGTTTGGGTCAACATTCGACCCTCTACCCCAGATAAGAGTGATAATGCCAAACACATAAGAGAGCAAAACATACCAACAAGACCTTGAGTAAGCAAAACACCCTGATCACAAACCACAATAGAGAAACTAAGCATGACTAGCAGTCAGATCCAAAATGGGAGAAACGAGACCTCATACTCAAAGGATTTTAGAGCATCAAAGCCGAAGTGGGAGTTAAACCCTCGCAGAGGAAGCCCTCATGGAGGAAATCCTCATGGGACATCTCTACCACGGTGAGGCTCAGGCTCTCTCTGCCACGGTGAGGCTCAAGACCTCTTTGCCATGGTGAGGAAGCCCTCACAATTTTGTTGAATAGTGGTCTTAATTGATTTACCATCACTTTGGAGATTATCTTATATGAAATATTACATAGGCTTATGGGCCTGAATAAGTCAAAATAATTCTACATCCTTTTTTGGAATCAGGGTAAAATATATTGTATTTTTATAAGGTATATATTGTTTTACTCTATACTATTCCACTACTAGCAATAAATAATTATTCACTATTTCCCAGTTATGTTTATAGAATGCTATAGAGAGTCCATGTGGACTTGAAGATTTATCCTTATCAAAAGATAAAAGAGTTGAATGAACTTCTTCTAGAGCAATGGACTCCATAAATTTGCTATTGTTCTTGTATGTTAGAACTAAAGGCACTTCTTACAATAGCTTACCATTAAGAACTTCAATCTTCTCTGATCCTAGAATATTCTAGTAAAAAAACATTGCCTCATTTATATTTTTTCTCTAGTATTCAATCCAAACCTCTTCTATTGATTTAATTCTACTAATTATTGTCATCCTATGAAAAAGTTGTGTTTTCCTCTCTTTTTTCCAAGTCTATCTTGATTTTAATATCTAAAATTTATCTTCCTTACTCAAAATATTATGACATTCACTAAGCAAATCCCTTTCATTCGAGTTTATAATATTGTGCTCATATTTTGGAATTATAAAAGTTTATTTTTTAATTCATTATTTTCAAAAATGTTTTTGAAAGTGTTCTTGTTCCATTCTTTTAATCTAGATGTCATTGATTTAATTTCTTTTAGACATGTATACAACCCACAATTTCCTAAATAATTCCATGTTTGTGCTATCATATCAACAAATTGAGGATGGTCTTCCCACATCTGCTCATATTTAAAATATGATATTTTGTAAAATTTATTTACCACCATTTTCACTCTTATTGACTAGTGATCTGAACCAATCCTCGCCAAGGTATTAATTTTAGCACAATTACCTTCATCTGGTCAATGATATGCGAATTTGTATTTGTCCGTTTTTTTTCTATCAAGTTCTGGCCCATCCTATTGTTGGTCCATGTATAGTTGTCCTCTTCAAACTCACCCTCTCATAGATTATTGTTTTGAATGAAAGCTAAGAAATTTCTCATACTTTGGGTTATTTTCTTGATTCTTCCAAATTTCCTATGATCGTAAATTGGGTTTCTTAGTCTTTACTTCTCATAAAGGCTTCAATCCCACTCCATACTTCTAATATGCCTAACTGAGTTGTAGGTCCATAGACATTGATAAGGATGAAATAAATATTTGCAAAGTAGCATGTGACTAACAAGGCTATCCAATGCCTAGTTTTATGAATGGTTTCAAAGGAGGTTCTAACTAGATTCTAATATGTTAGAATTACCCCTATTGCTCATAAATCCACAACATCCTATTCACATATTTCCCATATGGCTTTCATAGTTTTGAAAACTTCTACCTTTGTCATTTTAGTTTCTTGAGTACAAATAATATTATGCTTATTACTTAACTAGAGGTCCCTGACACACCTCTCCCTTGAGGTGGAATTAACACCCCTTATATTCTATGAGATGGTAATCATGTCTCATTAGGGATTGTTGGTCCCTCATGTGAATTAACAATATAATTTTATTGTTTTGTAAAGAGAAGTTCAACTAAATTAGTTTATGTTCCTTTATCTATGTTTGCTCTTGCTTTCCTAGCTCTTGCTTAATAATTATAAGGTTTTCCTCTTTTTGCCTTACCAATATTAGGGTTAGGTCTTATTATTCTATTTTCAATATTCATTCACAACTTTCCTTTTCATTAGATATATCCTCTTGACTCTGTTGAGGAAGCTTTTGACTTAAATTGGTTATTTTTTGTATTTCCTTGTTAATGGTAGAGGTATTAACATCTAATGTTGTATTTTTTTACCACTTTCCTTCTCATGAATGATGCATGGTACTTCAAGGGAGTCTTCAAAATTTGATGAGCACATTCCTTAGGTTCAACAAGAATGTTCATCCCTAAATCGAGTTCAAACTGAGTAGATTTCTTATTAATATTTTGATCTTGTTGTACCATGTTCTCTAAGCTCTGATATGCTTTTTCTTCATAAGCTAAAGCCTCAAAAGAATTGGTTATTCTTTCAATATCCTTACTTACAGGTATCCACTATTTATTTTCTTTCATACTGGACCTATTTTTTGGAAATCAAAAACCATCTTCATCCATATTTATTTGTAAGTTTCTCTTGTAATTTTTTACATTTGTTTTTGTTGGACTCGTCTTAAGGCATGATCTCAATATACCTCATGCCATGACATATTCTACATTTAAAATATATATTCATAATCCATGGTTTGGGTCCACAACTTACCCCCATACTTAACAATGATTGATTCTAGCAAAGGTTTACTAATATTAATCATGACCAATTTCTAGGCAAATAACCAATACTTCATCTTTTGTAGTTTTTGAAATATCAAGGAATTCTTCCAAAGTGTTGCCTATTGCCTTAAAGGTATCCATTTCCCATAATTCAATAGGTAACCCATACATCCAAACTCAAACTAGTACTAGGGATAGATTTACATTTTCAAGTGCAAAGTTTTCAAACCAACGGGTAAGGAAGAGTCCTGCTCTTTCCATAAACCAAGGACCCCCTTTCAAGATTCTATCTCTTTCCTCACTGGAACAAAAAATGGCTAGGAAGAAACCTTTGGGAAGAAAGGATAGACTCACTCCTGGAGACTTCCATCTCTTATCAATTCATTTTCTCAAATCCAAAGCCCTTGACCAAGACCCATTGAATTTACCAATGATTGTCTTATCATTGAGCAATGAGGATCATTGCTTTGTGAGGTCCTCCCTAACCTTTAATACTAGGGATTCTTCTAAGGATTTAGTTCTAAATTGGTCCATGGTAAAGACACTATAACTCAATATCTACTAAAATTTACCAATATATCCTATAGTGATTATATTATTTGAAAATAAACCTATAATAATCTGCATGCAAAACTTTGAAGAAAATGAAGGGATAAATAAAACTTAGTTGAAAAAATTATATGCCTAGATGGAATGTATTGCCTTGTTGATGCCTTAAACCTTCATTGCTCCTCCAATCATCCAAACCCTAGTTGACAAATATCTCCAATTTTGTTTTTCCATGACTTGAAAAATTGTCACTGCCCTTGTTTTGGATGACCGACTTCATAGGATTGTACCCCTCTCAATCTTGCTTAGATTCCTTCATATGACCACTCATTTTAAAGCTCTTTATATTTTGCACAAATTGTTCTACAAATTATTTGAATCAAACAACCTTTCGCAAAGATATGGCTCCTAAAAGATGAGATATTTTTTATGGAAAATTTTACCTTAACGTTGTATTTGTTTTGGATAACTATCTTCACATGGACTTATCTCCCTCAGTACTGTTTGGATTCTTTCGTATAACTATGCATTTCAAAGCTCTTCAAATTCTACACAAAATAGTGCAAACCATCTAATTTAGCAAACCATCTAATTTAGACAACTCTATGCAAAGATATAGCTCTTGAAAGAAGAGATGTTTTTCAAAAAAAATTGCCCTAATTGCAACCAAGAAAACCTTTTAAAATTTTATGTTGCCCATATTACATTATGACCATGTAGTAATATTGCAACGGTTCGGGCTTTGGCTCTTCTTCGGGAAGTCCAAGGTTCAAACCGCGACGTGGACGAGCATGTGAGGGGTGTGTGTGATGGTTGTGTGTTAAATTCCCTATTGATAAGCATAGCTCTCGACTTTACGAGGGGTCATGGTTGGGAGGAGACTGCTCAACCCTATGCATTGGTCGTAGGGGTTTCTCACACTAACCAAATTAAAAAAAAAATTACAATTACTTGGGTATTATTTTTTGAGTAATACTTCTTATATACATCCATCGTGGAGATTGAACCTGGGTCACATCACTAATAATACAAGTGGCATCTTTACCAGTAGACCACACACGAATTTTTTTTTTGTAGGTAAAAAAAAAATATTTACTAATCGGGTTGAAGGGACCCGTCCCTATTACAGTAAGCATGCTTAGAGCCAACAGTACACAGTCGATACAATCATAAAAAACAAACTGGGACATATCCCCCTTCTATCTAGCCCATCCAAGTCCCGGGCCAACAAAAACATAACTAGGACAAAAATCCCTACAAACACAGGGACTCCAGCTGCTGCCTTCCCAGGACTACTGGGAATCTTTGTTATCTTCTTGGTGAGTCTTGTCATTTTGATCATGAGATAGGAGGACATTGAGCAGGGAAGGGAGATCCTTCAGTTCATTAATTGCATTAGCGAGGAGCGTACTACCTTCTCGATAGATGTTGGTGGCCGACTGCAGGTGGTCTACCACTTCGCTGACTCGGTTGAGGGCCACCGAGCGGAGCTTCTCCTCAGCTTTGGTGGTCTGATCTTCATCTTCATCACTGATAATCTCAGGATACGGACGTTGATCGCTCAATTTCTGAGGCTTTAGTCTATTGGATTTTCTTCTTTTTTAGGAGGGCCTGATCGATTTTTTCTTGAATCTCTGACGCTTACCAGTGGGAGCTTCAACCTTGGGAGAGGAGCCAGGGAGCACTTCATCCTTGCCATGGTCCTGGGAAGGAGGGGGTGAGGGTGGGCCAATAGGGGGCTTGGAGGCAGTGGGGGGATCGACAGGGTTGGAATATGGGGGAGGGTTGGGAGCAGCATTGCGGGTGGACTCAGACGAGCGCTCAGGGCTAGGGGAATGGGAAGGAATTCCCTTCTTGACCTGGTGAGCAAGAGCATGTCTGTAAAGCACCAAGAAGAGACCCTAGTGATGAGGGGGCTTCGAGGATTTGTGCTCCCTAAAATTATTGATGGAAATGGTGATGGATCAAAGGAGAAAATCTAGGATATTAATGGGTCTAATGTCGCAGAGATGATTAACGAAGACAATACTGTAGGCACAGAGGGGGTTGTTGGGGTTATCTTGAACGACAAGGATAATTACAGTGTCCCAAGGCTGAGGCAAGGATGAGCGTAGAACACCTTTGTTTTCCCAAACTAGATCCTTTCCCTTATCAGGGAATTGGTCTGTTTCTTCCTTAAAGTTGTGTTTATCCCTGCGAACTACCCTACCAATAGGAGAGATACTAGAGACCTGAGTGATGGAGTGAACACTTACCTCAATCTACAACCCTCGAACCTAAACTTACCCCTCGTCCCACGATTCGACAAAGTCCCTGGTGACTTCATCGTCTATTCCAGAGAACAGTTTGAAGAAGTTGATAAATTTTTTGGCGTCTAACAGGGCCACAGTCCCTAGTTCGATCTGTAAGTTAGTTGGCTCGATGTAAGCCATGGTGTTGCTTAGACCAAAGTAAACAGAGCTAGGGGGTCAACTTTTGTTATCGACTTTGGTTTGCTTCTGATGAATGATATCCAAAACCACAGAGCGGGGATAAAAAGACCTGGTGAGGCGAAGGGAGCACCAACCGAAGGTCATGGGGGTCACTGATCGACAATGGGGAGCGGTGGTAGTTTCTTTGGCATGGCTCATGAAAAATGGGCCAGAGTGGATCGGAGTGGGGGAGAGGACGAAAAGGGTGGCGTAAGGAGCGGGCGAAGGGAAAATGGAGGGAGTGAGGCGAATGGGCATCGCTCGAGTAGTGAAAATGAGGCAGCACGAGCTGGTGGTTGGTAGAGAAGGAAGCCCATAGGGCTGGCTAGGGGAGATGACATGAGTCGAGCACCCTGCACTAAAACCCGTACTGACATTGATCCAGAGAATGATGGAAGTGGTGTAATTCCAAAGATCTGTGGTGTTGAGAGAAAACACCCATGGTGTTGATGAAACACCCTTATGGTGGCTAGAGCCACCTTTAATGTTTTTTTCCAAAGAGTATTGGCATTAAAAACAAACACCGTTGGTATTAATAGAATACCTTCAAGGCAACTAACGTTACGTATTGCGACTAGGTTCAACATCTTGACTGGCTTTGGTGATGACATCCTGAGGGAAGTCTTCTTCCCAAATGGTCAGGGAGGTTTGGTTGACTGCTCTGTTGGCCAGGAGGTCAGCTACCTTATTCGCTTCCCGAAACACATGGTTGATCGTGTTATGGGGGTGGTGGCTAAGGGATGATTGACACTCCTGAATGATGTTCTGGATGTTCCATCCTGCTTTGTTGTTGTTTGTGATATGGCCAACTACAACAGTTGAATCTCCTTTGAAGATGATTGGTCTGGACAAGGCTTTGCTTGCCTCAATGCATCTCCACAACGCACGGGCTTTTGCATAGTTATTTGTTTGGGACCCCAAATTTTTGGCAAAGGCTAGGATGATGTTGTCGGAGTGGTCTCTGATTACACCTCCAACCCCTACGTTCCTTGGGTTGTCTTTAGATGCTCCATAAAAGTTGGATTTGAGCCAACCTAGGGGGGAGGAGTCCAATTGGCTTTGGCCCTGGAGCTGGGGGGATTCTGAGCTTTGGTGCATTCTGAGGGAATTCCAAGGGAGACAAACAATAGAGATTCAATCCTAGAGGTTGGGATGTCAGTGCAGGGGACAAGGCTACAATTTTCAATGGCAAAAGATAGAGCTCTGGTGGCAACAACATCCGAATTTCTTGGGCTTTCATTGAAAATGCGGTTGTTGCACTCCAACCATATCTACCACGCCGCATGGTGAAGTAGGGAATTCCATAGAAAGCTGAGACATGGGTTTCTAAAGACCTTGGGCCATTGGACGAACAAATCCAAAATAAACTTGGGCTAAACCCAGTTGACCTGAAATCTATTGATCAAGGATGAGAAAACCTCCCAAGCGAAGGGGCACTCCAGGAGGATGTGTTGGGTGGATTCCTAGGCTTGGGTGCATAAGTAGCATCTGTTGGGAACTATGACGCCTCTTTGGATCAAATTTTCCATGGTTAGAATTCTGTTATGGACTACGAGCCAGCAGAAATGAGCCACTTTCAAAATCAGATGTTTGAGCCAGATAATCCTGGCCATGGCTTGGCTATCAATGATCCTAGGATTCTTTGGGGAGCAGTCCATCATTTGTGCTATGGATTTAACGGTGAACAACCCATCGCTAGATCCTTTCCAACACAACTCATCTTTCTTTTGAGATTGTGGAACGAAGTTTACCCTGAAGATAACCTGAAGAGTCACCAAGGCTTTGTCAATGACTGCATTTTTCAATCTAAACTGGATCTATTTCCAACGTCGGCTCCCCTGGTCTGTGGTGACGAAATCAACTACTCTAGGACCAAACTTATTATCTGTGAGGTGTTTGATGACAACCATTTTAGGATCTTTGATGAGGGGCTCATTTTTGGCCCAAGCATCATTCCATAAGTCTATGTCAGAACCATCACCCATCAACCACCTTGAACCACATCGGAGAAGATGCTTGGTTTGGATTATGGATTTCCAAAAGTGGGAGCCATGGCAGGGAATTCCTTCACCCATGAAAGAATGATGTTGCAAGTACTTTATTTTGATAATAGACACCCATTCCAGGTTGGCATTGGTGGTAACCTTCCATGCCTGTTTGGCCAGGAGGGCCTGGTTCATGAGGCTAATTCGGCGCAGTCCCAGCCCACCTCTATTTTTTGGTGTACAGACCTTGTCCCATGCCACCAGGTGGAACTTATTTTGGTTATCATTCCCTACCCATAGGAAGTGCTTCTGTACTTTTTCTATGGCTTCTCCCACAACAACTAGGATTTTGAAGACGGAGAGGAAGTACACTGGGATGCTCTAGAGAACCAACTTAACCAAGGTTGCTTTGCCTGCTTGGGAAAGGAGAGCACCTTTCTAGCCTACCAATTTCTTGTGGAATTTTTTTGTGACACTGTTCCACATAGCCTTGACGGGTCTTCCTCTGAACATTGGGAGACCCAGGTAGGTGGTCGGGAGATCAGCAATGGAACAACCCAAAATGCCTATGATTTTGCCCTATCGCTTGATGGGGGTGTTGATGAAGTAAAGTTTACTCTTTGTGAAGTTGATCTTCTACCCAACAACTTCCTCGTAGAGATTGAGGATGGACTTGATGACTTTGGCCTCAAAAATCGAGGTAGCAGTGGCCAGTAGGGTATCATCCACAAACTGTTGGTGGGTGGAAGGAGGGAGGCCAGTGGCCGCTTTGATGTCGAAAATAAAATTTATGGAGCAAGTGTAGACACCTAAAACATGTCATGTTTAGGGGAGCTACTCACATAGGCACATTCATAAGATCATATGACATAATCTTGGACTTTCCAAGCATCAAAAGTGGTTCTCACCACTCATCTGGGGCATTTTAAGCCCATCCAAGCCTAGCCGCTCAAGACTAGAGTGACCAGACCTTAGCCGCTCAAGCCTAGAGTGGCCAGACCTTAGCCACTGTAGATGACAATGGCCAGATCTTAGCCACTATAGATGACAGTGGCTAAGCCATAAAAAGCATTTTGCCGATAGATATGCCCAATCACGGGTGGAAGTGGTAGTCTGCATGCAATAAAGGTGAGCGGGAGTAACTTTGCATTCCCTTTCATGGCCAGTTCACATAGGAGACTTGAGTTTGCATTTAGACTTCAGTTAACTGGTCTTTAAACATAGAAAAGACAAAATCTTCTCATGCTAACCTTCACTACGCATGAGGGATTCAGTCCTAGGGTTTGGGCATAGACCTAGGGTTTCACACACTTTAAAAGGTGCAAGCCTAAGAGCACCAAAGGATAGAATAAGTCCAAATTTGAGGAGAGCTTTCAAGACTTGGAGAGCTTCCCTTGGAGATCCATGTTTACGATGAAGCCCTGACAAATTGGAGAGCAAAGCAATCACCATTTCAGAACATCAGATACAAGCTTTGATCCATAGCTTTGGAGCAAAGAGAACAAGATTCACTTTAGTGACCATTATCATTGGACAGTGGCCCATAGGCCTAGCTTAGGGTTTTAGACATTAGTTTCATTATTCTATTTAGCATATCATTAGCATAGCATCATTTCATTCATTCACATTCATAGCATTAGTTTCATTTGCACTTGCTTTCATTTGAGTATATTCATTACTAACAACCTCATCCAGGGAGGCAATCTCAGACATCTAAGCATGTGTTGTTGTTTCATTGCTTATAGGGCCACAGGTTCATCGGACAGAATCTACAACATACGAGAGCAAAAGGGATCCCTCTAGGAAATAGACCTAGAGAAGGAGGCATCTATAAGCCCTCATACATTTTCATGTGCAGAACCGAGAAGCTTGTGATAGCGCACCACCCCTTTGCGAGGGGACATTTTACCCACTTGTAACCTTATTGTATCAAAATGGGTATCCCTAAGAGGGACCAACATGTAACCGAGTTTCAATACAAATAAAGAGATCTATCTTTGTTACTTCCATGTTATATGCTTTTTCATGGTCTTTCATTTCATTTTGGGTTTAACACATTTGCAAGTAGAGTAAGAGCGGTGCGTGCACCCCGAGGTCACTACAGATGGTGATCACGATGGGACATCCACTAATTTTTCATTTTTCTACCTAGATACTAACTTAATTTTATGTGCAGGCTTAGCCGCTCTAGTCTACAATGGCCAAAAATCAGCCGCTCTAAGCCACAACGACCAATAGAGCCTTAGCCGCTCCTACTAACAGCGGCCAGAAACCAACCGCTCTAGTCGACAACGGCCAACACTGGAGGAGTAGAGGATAGAACCTTGGTTCTCTGAGCTGGATTAGAGGTTGGTACAACTTCTCTGATATTTTATAGCTTTCTATCTACTTTTGTGTGTCTAAAATAGTGAACTTAAAGCACATTTCTATTTGGGAATTGAAAGAATAAAAGAAGAAAGAATTAGGTATTTTGCATATCTTAGATCTTCTTTTAGATTTCCACTAGGCATTGCTAGGAACAGTGGCTTATGCTTGAAAATTTCACCCTAGGATCCAACGTGCTAGACATTGTATGTTGTTTGCTTGCTTTGAGGCCTTGCAAGAGGCCATATTTGCATGAAATAAAGTGCACCCATACAAATCATAGTAGTTCATGCATATTTCTAAATATTGAAATGTATTTTGCACTTAGGCATATAGGAAAGAGTCATTTCTGCTATATTATGCACTTTACTTCATGCAAGCTTAAAATGAACACCACACACGCACGTATCATTTAAACATTGGGGAGTTGGATTTCATCACCAACCCTCAATTCAGTCCAGTGATGTTGGAATTCATCTCCTTCCACCGGTTTGCCCCCTAGATTCTCCTAGAAATGGATTGAAGAACTTCTTCATAGTGGTACTAAGTTACTTGTGTTCAAACTATCTCCCACTATTGGAACATTCATTGGTTCAGAGTGGAAGAGCTAGGCGAACCCCCCACTAGGATTTCAATGGTGTACCCTAGTCTCTTTTGGGAAATCATGTTTGGCATGAGTACTCTTGATTATCACTATGGATGAGTCTCCTCATTTCCAAATCCAAAGCAAGAAACAAGAAACAACAAAACATCAAAATACAACAAATAGTTTAGGGCACACTTAAAATTGTAAGCAAGATAAACATTTGCTTGATATTGTTTGTGCAACACAAAAGCTAAAGTTTCAAAAAAAATGGTCAAAACAAGAAGTAAACAACCTCGGTCTAACACCGAAGGGGGATCTGAGGCAACTCATACCCTTAGGCGAAGCCATAGTAACATTGAAAGACCTACTCGAAAGACCATGAGACGCAGTTTCACGAGTCTAAGAGGTGATAATTCAACCCTTGGGGGATCTCCTCAAGAAACCCCAAATAGGGAACCACAACATGAAACTACATCTCATAAACACAAAGAGGCCTCATGACCATCATCATCAAGGAGACATGAGGAAACCTCAAGGGCTTCCTCTAAATGCATAGAAACTTCTCAGAGACATGAGGAAGCTTCAAGAGCTTCCTCCTCACATAGACATAAAGAGGGTTCTAGACCCCATTCTTCACACAGAGACGATGAGGTTTCCCCATATCCATCCTCATGGAGGGTAGAGAGGGCTACAAAACCCTCATCACCACAAAGACACACAAGAGTCAAAACATCTCAACATTCACATGCAACACTTAGAACAGATCAGCCCACTAAGGGGCAAGAAACTAGAAACACATCCAGTCATAGACATCAAATAGAAGATATCCTTCAAACAAGAGGAAGGATTCCATTATACTATGACCTCATTGGAGTGAATGGCACCCCATAGGATCAACCATGGAAAACAAGATAGTTGGATGAGTTGGATCGGTTGCACCCAAGGCCACCACCCAAAACTATAGCCACAGAGAACTCTACATCCGTAAGTTCATGAACTATGACTTCTAAGCCCACTTCTCAAACTAGTGGTGCCTTAGGGTGACCCCATAGTAAACATATAGAGTCTGACCATAGAGATGCCCAAAAATATACTGAACAAGTCACACTAGCTAGCCAAAGCAAAGAGACAGCAGAAACCTCTTCGAGGAATCTATGAATCAGAACTACAAGAACGGAGTCAGATAAGCATGAGTCTTCTATAACCATGCAAGTCAACCATATGTGATGGTTATAAAATGCCTTGCATAAGGAGCGAGAGCTTGTAGAAGCTCTTGAACATGATAAACAAAGAGAATGGTTGTTACGCAAACATGAGCAACGCTTAAGAGAGCAAGCTGAGCAGCTAGCTCATAGCAACCAACAAGCAAATAGAGATCAATGCGTTGACTCACAATAGAATGGGTGCACTAGACAAGAAAGTGACCCACACCAAAATCACCCTCCAAATCATGAGTGGAATCCAACTGGGGGAAATGGTAGACTTAATAAATCAGGATCAGGCATATCCTGGATCCCCTCATAGGAGGGAAGAAAATAGAGCAAATCAAATGGATAGAGTGCTACCTCCACCATCACCATGGGGGGTTTGCAAGAGGAAGAACTCCTTGCTTCAAAGGCATTTCAAGAGCTTACTAAAAATATGAAAGCCTTTGAGAAACAAGAGGTTGCTGGGAGCCAACCAACATTGAGAAAAATACACAACCAACCATTGTGTCCATCAGTTCCTAGCCCTCCCTATCCTAAGCATTTTGAGATGCCTAGGCTAGAGAAGTTTAAAGGTGAAGAAGATGCACAAGAGCATGTCACCAATTTCATCAATGCATGTTTTCATCTCGAAGACAATGATGCTCTTATGCTAAGGACATTCATCATGACATTTTTGGGTGCAACCACCCAATGGTTTAACCAATTGCCCAAGCATAGCATATCCAACTTTGAACAACTAGTGAATGCTTTTCTGAAGCATTTCTCCTTTGGTGCTAAGAGGAAAGTAAATCTCTTAGACCTAGCCAATTTAAGACATTATGATGATGAGCCAGTAATGGATTACGAGAATAGATGGAGAAAAGTCATGGTAAAATTATCATTCTCCATTCCCACAGAAGAAATCATCCGGATGTTCACCAAGAGTTGTTCCAAACACATTTTCCTCTTGCTACAACTACAAAAATACCCCTCATTTGAGGAAGCTTTGGCACAAGCCAAACTCATTGAGGACATCAAAGTAGATGAGGGAACCATAAAACTCCAAACCAAGAAGGAGTGGAGCAAAAAAGATAAGAATGGCAAATATAAGCAGAAGTAGGCAAACCCTACCCTAGTTAATCAAGTGGTATTGGCTACGCCTAAGGATGGGGCTGCACAATAGCCCCAGAATTATCAAGCACAACCCCCACCAGCCAACTATGATCAAAAGAACAATCAGGGTCGAAACAAAGAATGCAAACCCCCTCATTATTTTACACCATTGACAGAATCAATGCAATCAATATTCAATCAATTGAGCGAGGCAGGAAAGATCAGATTCCTTGATATACCTCTTATAGATCCCAACCATCCTAAGCCAAAAGGATATAGGGAAGATCAATTCTACCCGTATCATAGGATACCGGGGCATAATATCAAAGTTTGTGTTGGTTTCAAACATCAGGTGCAAAACATGATTGAGGTGGGAGAACTAAAAGTGGACAACCCACTGGCCCCTAACAATAGAGATATGGGCATCTACAAAAACCCACTACCAAATCATGAGGCCCCTAGAGAGCAAGGGGCCCAAGTCAATCAGGTCCGAGTTGATATACCTACCCATGGATGTGTTGGGATGGTCGAAATTGTCAATATAGCAACCAAGAGTAGACGGTATGGTCAACCGCAACCTCCTGCAGCTCCTATAAATGTCCCAACTGCACCTAGGTAGAGGCAGGGGAAAACAACCTTCCACGTCCACCAACTCGACCTGTGGTAACTATCCGGAGTAGACTTGAGCAAAACTTACAAATGACTCCAGCTAAGCTATCCATTTATGAGCTCATACAATAGTCCCCAAAGCACAGGGAGACCTTGATGGAGATTTTAAGGTCAATTGAGATCCAACCACAAGATCCAAATGCATTCACCCATTTTGTGGGACAAGTACAAGAATTCCAAGAACCTATAATTCGATTCTATGATTATGAGATTAAGACAATACCTACTACCTTACCAAACCCTCCACTGAACATTGTGGCATCAATCAATGATTTACATTTTAAGTGGGTCTTGATCGATACAGGTTCATCAATCAACATCATCACAACAATGACAATAGAACACCTTAAGATCCCCAAGTCCAATATCATTTCAGGAGCCTATACATTAAGAGCTTTCAATGATGCTTTATGCAATACTATGGGAATGATAGTCCTACCTATCAAGGTGGGGCATAAGACCATCCCCATGATGTGTCATGTCTTGGAAGGGGCCATGCAATACAACATCCTCCTAGGGAGACCTTGGATAAGGGACATGAAATGTGTTCCTTCAATTTTACACCAATGTGTCAAGTATGTGCATGATAACAAAGTCTACATGGTGTTGGCTGATGAGGAGCCATTCAAGTATGTTCATCAAGTGGATTGTCTAGGAGAATTTGTGATTCCTTCTGCTCACTTGTCTGTAGGACCCTCATATCCAACCATGCAACTGAGTAACAAAGACAAAGGGGTATGAAAAGACCCATCTGCATCAACACCTCATCTTGCACACAAAGTGGCCAATGCTTCTAATCAACCATCAATGCCTAAACCAAAAAATAATCAGAAGCTAAAGGCACCTATGGTTGAGGAAAACAAACTCAAGGAAATGCTAACCATAGCTATTGAAGAAGGTCCAAGTCCCATGGATGAAGAAGATCATCAAGACCAAGTCGAAGATGATGACTACCACCCCGCTTCACCAGTGTCATCCGTGGGGTCATCCACCTCACATACGACTATACATTTGGCAAGCATAGGGATAGGAGAGTATCTTGTGTAGAACATAACCTTTACACCTATCATAGAGTCTACACAAGATATGGGATGTCTAAAGGATCTAAGGCCACCAGTAGGAATAGTGGTTCCACTTGGAATCCCTCCCAACTAGACAAATTTTATCTACACTGGACTAGACTGCACCCATAAGTCTACGAAAGAAGAAGAGGACAATGATGAATTATTCACTATTAATGTTCATTACCTCTCTAATCCTGAGTTCACTTTAAGCTACTTTGAACGCTACCATTGGCATGGTTACGATCTTGGTATATATGAGCAGGGACGTAGGCGGCCACTCGAGCCACAATACCAGCTTCCCACTGATATATTTGGGGTAGGCTATCACATCAGAGGTCGAGATGACTCTCTAGAAGTAGCCTTAGATAGATTGAGCTTGGGGTTAGGAGAAGACATCAATTTTATTCCTTATCACCCACTAAGTTCAAGACTTATGTGCAATAGACAAGTGGTCATGGTGAACATCCCACCACCTAAGACTTATCATCCAAGACTCACAATTGAGGCCATCCCAATAGGTTACAACTCATGGGATGATGAGCAAGAAGAAAATGGATATGTGCCAAGTGATGATGAAGCACAAGAGGGCTTGGCCTATCATGGGCCTCGCTACTTACGAAGACTTACTTGGTCCATCCACAATGAGAGTGGATACATATCGGATGAAAGTGACTATGAGTCAGAGGACTCAACAGAGAGAGCCTACTTAGGGGCAAGGCAATGGCCCCATGACTTGGGGCAACATACTAATGCAAATGGATTCTTCATAAGTGATGAAGAGTATGAGGATGAAATAGAGATGGCTTACTTAGAGCCAAGACATGAGCCCCTCATCTTAGGGCCGCACACTAATGCTAATGGCTTCTGGATAAGTGATGATGATTTTGAGGATGAGACTGAGATGGCCTATCTTGGACCTCACCATTTATGACAAGTCAATATGTTGGTGGAAAGAGAAGTGACACTTCATGCCATAGACCCTGGCTTGCGATTTTTAGGGAGACCTATTGACTTAAATGTCATTCATCGCATGGTCAATCCCCCTCCACCAACATTCAAGGAATTCTTAGAACCCAATGATCCTATTGTCAGCCTAGCTCATGGGCTAGATCCAGAGATTCCCATTCCTCTAGAGCCTCATCATGAGCATGGAAGGGAAACCTCAGAGATAATATTTCACCCATGTGGTCCTAGAGATTTCATCCCATCCATCAATACAATCTCCATTGATTTGACCACTCCACTTCATAACCCAACAGATCCCAAAAAACCTTTGTGTCTTGACACAGAGACGATTGATTGGGATCATATTGATTCACCCATAGAGCCTGAAGATATTTTCTCTAATGAAAAGATGTTACAACCATTTCATTTCACACCAGGCTATGCCCATGATGTATTCCATGCTAGTTTGGATCCTGAGTCAGTAGGACCTATAAATCCCATCGATGACATTCACTTGATACCCATGCCTCACCAGTTGGAGGATGGGTCACATATGGCTATAGAAGTGACTTTCAAAGTGGACATTAGTGATGATCCTACTCAACCAAAGAAATTCAAGTTTAGAGAAAGTCTATCTCCAGAAGAACAAGCCATCATAATTCCTCTCCTAAAAGAGAGGCCAAATATATTTGCTTGGACTTACAAGGATATGCCTAGGATAGATCCAAAGTTAGTCATTCACAACCTTTCATTGGACCCCATGAAGAAACCAATCAAACAGAAGTTGAGAAAAATGCATCCCACCATCGCTTTGATGGTAAAGAATGAATTGCAAAAACTATTGGATGCAATTTTCATAGTTCCTATCGACTACCCTGAGTGGGTATCGAACATGGTGCCCATGGGGAAACCCGATGGAAGAGTCTGTATCTACATAGACTTTAGAGACTTAAATAGGGCAACTCCAAAGGATTCATTCCTATTGCCAAACATAGATGCTCTTGTGGATGCAACCGTAGGTCACGAAATGCTCTCCCTAATGGATGGTTTTTCTGGATACAACCAGATCTAGATTAAACCCGAGGATCAACATAAAACTACTTTCATTACTCCATGGGGAACATTTTGTTACAAAGTGATGCCATTCGGTCTCAAGAATGTTGGTGCCACATATCAATGGGCCATGACATACATATTCCATGACTACATGCATAAGATCTTAGAAGATTACATGGATGACTTACTTGCCAAGTCCCTATTATGGCAAGAGCATGCTGAAGTCCTTAGAAAAGTCTTTAATCACCTCATTGAGCACAATGTCAGATTGAATCCTAAGAAATGCATTTTCGATGTAACTTCTAGAAAGCTTTTAGGATTCATAGTTTCTAAGAGAGGCATTGAAGTCGATCCTGCAAAGGTAAAAGCTATACTAGAAATGGCCGCCCCTACCAACATTAGGGAATTAAGAAGCCTACAAGGCAAAATAGCATCCATAAAAAGGTTCATTGCATAATTATCAGATAAGTGTCAGCCCATGAACCAGTTGCTATGCAAGGATGTCCCATTTCATTGGGATGGAGAGTGCCAACAAGCCTTTGCAGAGATCAAAACTTATCTGGCGATGCCACCAGTGTTGGCTCCACCAAGGCCAGACATACCATTCTTATTATATATATCAGCTACTAATTTTACTTTGGGCACCATGTTGGCCCAAAAGAATATGCAAAACAAAGAGCAAGCCATATATTACATTAGTCGCACATTGGTGAGTTATGAGCTAGGGTATGCGTATGTCAAAAAGTTGTGTTTAGCAGTGGTCTTTGCAACTCGAAAGTTGTGACACTACATGTTGAGCCATATGACCTATGTTATATCAAAACAAAATCCTTTGTAGTACATGATGAGCAAGACATATCACAATACACGTACCATAAAGTGGATCATGCTATTGATAGAATTTGATCTAGAGTTCATAAGCCAAAATTCCATCAAGGGACAAGTCATAGCAGATCAATTAGTAGAGGTACCTCTTCAGGATAGCAAGCCTCTCACCATAGAGTTTCCTGATGATGCGGTCTTTGCACTATCAGATCCACCAGAACTCAAAGAACCTAAGAAGGAAAGAGACATGTCATTGTTCTTCGATGGTTCGAAGTGTGAACAAGGGGGCGGAGCAGGGATTGTATTTATCACACCATAGGGTGCTCCATTACCCTTATCATTCAAACTAGACTTCCCTTGCACAAACAACAACATGGAATATGAGGCATTGATCTTGGGACTTCAAACAACCATAGCAATGGGCATTAAAATATTGAATATCTTTGGTGACTCCTTGCTCATAGTAAACCAAGTCAAAGGATTGTTCCAATGTAGGTGCCCACTCCTAAAATCTTACAAGGAACTTGTTGACACTTACCTAACCTGGATGGAATGGTATGACATCGAGGCAATCCCTCATACATCAAATAGATTTGTAGACACCATGGCATATTTGGGATCCTTAATCCCTCAGAATCTATCTACTGATTTCACAACCGTTCATGTGAAAGTGCTCACATTTTTTGCAATACAACATGAGGTTATTGACAACCTAGAGTCAATCAACATGATCCAAACCGAGCCAAATCAGGATTGGTCATTCAAAGTTAGAGCATTCTTGCAAATAACCCCTTGGGAATATTTGATCTCTCAAGGTCCTATGGAATGTGGAACAACCATTCATCATAGGGTTGTTTCCCAATCAGTGTTCACAAATGTTAGATCACAAGAAGAGCATGTCATCCTATCCATAGAGGTCATAGCTTATCAGGATTGGCTTTCCCAGTTGTGAGACTTCCTAAAGCTTGGAATAGTACCTCAAGGTCTATCGCATACCGAAAGATGAACATTCAAATAGAAAGTGACAAGATACATCTTGCTAGGAGAGATCCTCTATAGACGAGGATATGATGGAGTACTACTCCATTGTCTTGAGCCCCAGGAAGCATCCTGGGCAATTTCACAAGCTCATGATGGTACATGCGAAGGACATTTCAGTGGCATGGCCATCATTAAGTGCATCTTGAGAATGGGTTACTATTGGCCCACCATGGAAAAGGACTACTATGAATATGTCAAGAAATGCATTAAGTGCCAGCATCATGCAAATCTCATGCACTTGCCATCACAAGCCTTGCAACCCATCCAGGCAGCATGGCCATTCTCGTAGTGGGGACTAGACTTGATTGGGAAGATCTCACCCCCATCCTCAGGCCGACACACATTCATCATAATGGCCATTGAGTACTTCACTAAATGGGTTGAAGTGATCCCCCTAACATCGACAACTGGACCAAGGATTGTGGAGTTTATACTCCATAATATCATAAGTCATTTTGGGGTCCCTTCAAAGATAATATCGGATAATGGGCCATATTTCAAGAACAAAAATGTGTGTGCTTTAATGAACAAATACCATATTCAACATAGTTTTTCAATGCCTTATTATCCATAAGCAAATGGGCAAGCAGAAGCCTCAAACAAAACAATAGTCTCCATCTTGAGGAAGACGATGCAAGAAAATCACAAGGATTGGCACATACAGTTGCCTCTAGCACTATGGGCATACAGGACTAGTGTACGGATGCCCACTAGGGCAACACCATTTTCACTTGTATATGGCATTGAGGCCATCATGCCACTAGAGTTGGAAATTCCAACTCTACGCATAGCATTGAAGGACTTCATAGATGATGATACCATGTGACAAGGCCACCTTGATCAGTTGATGCTTCTTGATGAATGATGAGTCAATGCTTTAGAGCATCTTCACATTTACCAAGATCACCTTGCATGAGCTTACAATAGTAAAGTCCACTTAAGAGATTTCAAAATTGGGGATCTTGTGCTCAAAGAGAACCAACAAAATTCTAATTTACCATCGCATCTATGAGACAAATTCATGGTAAATTGGATAGGCCCCTACATGATTTCAGAAAGGGTTGGGCCTAGAGCATATCACCTTATATCATTAGATGGTGTTGAAGAGCCTGAACCTCTCAATATCATTCACTTGAAGGCGTTCTACACATAAAACAAAAAAACACAAAAAAATCAAATATGTCAAAAACACAAAAACATTGTAAATAAAAAATCAAATAAAAAAAATCCAATCAAAATGCTCCAAGGGTATCCAAGCCACTTGGTCAAATTCCAATCAAAATGCTCCAAGGGTATCCAAGCCACTTGGTCAAATTCCAATCAAAATGCTCCAAGGGTATCCAAGCCGCTTGGTCAAATTCCAATCAAAATGCTCCAAGGGTATTCAAGCCACTTGGTCAAACTCCAATCAAAATGCTCCAAGGGTATCCAAGCCGCTTGGTCAAATTCCAATCAAAATGCTCCAAGGGTATTTCATGCTACTTGGTCAAAAATCAAAAGCCCCAAAGGCACAATAAGCCCTTTGGTCACATTAATCAAAAATACAAAAACAACATAAAATCAAAAACACAAAAACAATTGCATCTCACATCTTGCATCCACATAGTTGCATTACATTGTCATTTCCATTACATTCGCATATGGTATGATCACAATATTACAAGTAAATGCCACAGTTTGTATCATAAATCAACAAAATCCACCATCATCCATTCATTCATGTGTGTAATTGTGTTTCTCAACACAACCATATCAAAGTTGCTATAAAGAACAGGCTAAGATTTTTTGGTTATTCAACCATATCTAGTGGTCTTATCAATTTTTGTGAAAATCCATATTGATTAGTAGAGAATAAGGAATAGTCATGAAAACCTCAGATATTCAGAATCCCATCACTAATTATAAACACATAAATCCTAGCTGGACAAGGGAAGATGAAAGTTGCATATAGGGTCCTAAGTTACCTTAAGCGAAAAGGGTCATCCTTGCTTATCCCCCTATGCAACCGGTTCAAAGGTGTTGAGAATTGGCAAAAGGACAAGTTCTGCCCTACCCAAAAATGAGTGATTATCATCACTACATACATCCCTTGCTTACATAAAAATAAGCAAAACCTGAAACAAAGCCAAATTCAAATCTCAAAATTCAAAATCTTCAAAAGTCGAACATCAACGCCCAAAGTCATAGTTCAAAATATCAAAAGAACAAAAGCAAAATAAATAATGATTATCATCACTACAAGAATCCCTTGCTCAAAAAAAAAATTAGTAAAATAAACAATGATTTTCATCACTAGACATGAGCAAGTATCCCGAGTCAAAATGAAGAAAAGAAGGGAATGGAACTTGAATCCCTGGAATTCTCAGCACAACCGAACCAAAAGCACGATGATATGTCTAATACAAAGGCATTATGCATTTGTGTAGACCAATGTTTGAATGTGGATGAGCTAGCTTTAGGTAACCCAAGGTCACCTAGTGGTATAGTCCAACTGAGTCCAACATAGGATAAGATGAACAATTGAGGTTCCCCGATCTTAGCAATGGGCTGAAAGAATCCCGCTTGACATCGGAGGAAAATATTGAGTTCTATCTAAATATATTCATTTGCACACATAGGGACAATGAATCCATAGGTCCATGATGAAAGCCTTGCTTCTTCAAAAGTCTAGTATGGTCAGTACGCAACTATTGATAGGGTAACTAGAATGTTTGAATCTCAAGCAAAGCCCCAAAAATTCTTATATAGCAACAAATCATATCATCAATCATACCAACATTTTCTTTATAAGATTCTATAAATTAGGGGGTATCAACATAGTAGGATAGATACCGCATATATATTAGAAATAATATATAGATGACCACTGACTACTTTATATATTTTAATTTACAGAAACTTATCAAGAAAATACATACATTTCACACCATTACATCTCACATATGAATACTTAATCAATTCTTATGATAGGAGTGATTATTTAAATTCATGATTATTTTTTTACTTTATGTGGTATCACCCATTAATATTGTTAATATCATATGCATTCCTTATGTTTTAAGTGATTAAAGCATACAGGTTCATTCATACCATACCATCACATAAGCTAGATGCATACAATTAAAGCAAAATTAAACATGCATTTAACAATAACATTGCATCCATAAATACAGAAGTCATCAATCATCCATCATTACATCATAAAGCACATCATAAAACATATAAGCAATATCCATTTGCATATAACCATAAATCCATCATTAGATCAACTCATAATAACATCACATCATATCATATGAACATCTACAGATATACACACATTAGCATCTATTTCAAATCCACATCATCATAAATATCATCTATCACCTAACACATACATACATCAATTCATCATCATCCATCGCATCATAAAACAAAATAAAACAAAAACATAAGCAATAAACGATACACATAATGAGTCATAAAGCAAAGATATCATATAAATGTGTGTATCAAGTCCATAAAGGTACAAAAATGCCCATGGGCTATAGTCAGGTAGGTCAAGACGACCTCAAAATGAATCAAAAGAGCACCATCAATCAAATACAGGAGTTGAGCCCCCGACATCACCTCCCCCAGTGCCACCTCCCCCTATGGCGGTGTCACGGGTCGAATGGTGTGAACCTTGGTCTCTCTATCCGAGTCTGGGTCCTCTAGCTAGGACGGGTAGAAGACTACCCTGAGGTAGAGCGCCCATTGACCTATGAACCACCTACATCGGGTGCCTCCCTAGGAACAAGCCCATGCCTCCTGAGCTACATCTGAAGAGTGGTAATGTGACCAACATGCTCCTGAATCTACCCCTCGTACTCATCCAATAGTAACTATAGGCGTAGAACCTCTACCCTTAAATCTATCTCTGGATCCCCCTATGGTGTAGAAGGAGGAACAACAAACTGCATCCTAGCAGTACCACCCCTGATAGTAGCCTACAGAGCCTATATCTATATCATGAGCTGCTCTATGGTGGCATCCCATTGTGCTATGGTAGCATCTCACTACTGCACCTAGATCTTGGTCGACTGAAGCTCAACCTCGACCTCATGCAACTATGCTCTCAGAGGAGAATCTCTCTCCTCGAGATCCAACTCCTCCTCATCCTCCTCAAGAGCCTCCTGCTCCTCCACTACCACCTGCTCTACTAGCTAGCCCCATACCTCGATCCTGGCTTAGACTCTATGCCCTGTCGGATCTGCGCCATCATCCCCACCATCATCCTCATGACCTAGGCTATCGATACCATGCCACATCCGATCCCCCCACCACTGAGTGTATGCCTCTATAACCCCCAATGACTCCTGGGTCAACTATTGGGGCATCCTCCTCATCTGAGAGCTCTATAATCTATCATAGGGGTAGGTCCTTCTCCATTATGAGGTACCTATACAAAAATGGAACAAGAGGCACATCCTATTGTAGCCTATACTGATAGAGAACCCAAGAGTAGAAGAAATACTCTTGGATGACAACCTTATGGCCAAGGAGCCACCATTCACATCGTATCTTAGCAATAAAATTGGTTGAATCATCCCACACCAAGCACTCATGATATGGGTACCACATAACATCTCTGGCTTGCAACCTAGTGAAAGTAGCAATATAATGGGGAAGCTCCCCGCATGAGGATGACTCTTGTACAGCTCACGCTCTCGAGCCCATCTAGTAGCATAGCACTACATCCACTCCTCCATAGCTATAATCATAAGAAGAAGCCCTCTAGGATGATCTACCTTGATGTGCTCCCATCCCCAAACCTATAGAAGCAAGTTGCAAGCAATGTTGATGTGACCTCATCGATGGATGTGGTACAACTCATCATAGCACTCAGCAAAGAACTACCCCATGCATAGATGATAGGCTCCTCACTATCCAACAAGTCCTGAACCATCACCAAGAGGTTCCATGAGAACCTCAAACCTGAGCAATCTAGAATCAAGATATTGTTGATGACCATCAGCAACACTGCATGCCTCGCAGAGAAGACACCCTCCTCATACCACTACGAGATGGACACTCCCCTAGATTTGGTGTCCTTGAGAGCCTCCATAGAGCGCCCTCTAAACACCCAAGTGAAAACAACAACCTGATCATTAGTGGTCGAAGAGACAATGGCCACTCCATCAAAGGGGATCCGAAAGATCCTATACACATCTTCCGACATGATGGTCATCTCACCGATAGGAAAGTGGAAGGTATTGGTCCGAGGGTCCCATCGATGGACCAAAGCCATAAGGTAGGCATGATCTACCATAATGGTGGGTAGTATGGTGACATACTAAAGCCCATGGGCTTTGAGCCAAGCCCAATCATCGGCATCCAAGAGGGTAGAAGTGTATTCATGAGCTTCGGGTCCCGAGCCCGAGCAGTAAGAATCTAAGCAAAAGAAAAGAAAATGAATCATAACTACAATGCATCTAAGGCATAACTCACAATAAACATGAAAATGATGCAAATAATGATGGGCTATCCTAAGTCTAGGCAAAGGAACAGAGTTGCACCTAATCAAACAAGTCAAAATTTCAAAAAAATCAAAAATTTCACTAAGTGTTCTTGGCCGCTATCACCTACAGTGGCCAAAAATCGATCATTGAAGCTGACAATGGCCAAGCCCCAATGGTCAATTTTTTGATCATTGGGATTCAAATCGGCCACTGCCAGTGACAACGACCAAGTTGTAGGCCTTCTTGGCCACTCTGATCAATAGCGGCCAATGGGTAGCGAGGCAGACGCATCGACCCTAGGCCAAAAAATACCAAAAAATATAACAAAAACAACAAGACAAAATGGGGACAAGCCCACCACATAAAAACCTAAACTAAGCCTAGCTACAGGTTTTGATTCATTGCCAACAAGCTTAATGAGGTTCAATTACCGATTACTTAATGTGGTTCAATTTTACCCAAAACAAAAATAAACAAGCAGGGTTAAGGTTTGAGGGAGTACTCGAGAAGCTCCGGCTCCTCCACCCGAAGATGCTTTGCCCCATGCAGCCATGATCTTCCAAGTCATAAAAATGCTCCAAATTGCAAAAGTCACTTTCACCTCAAAGCTCAAGAAAGCAAATTGACAACTGGCAAAGTGAAAAGACAAAACCCTAGGTTGACTTTTATATTGCCTTGGCCACTGCTGACGTCAGCGACCCGCATCGCTTGGCCGCTCAGGACTAAAGCGGCCAAGGCCAGGCCTTTGGTGGCCATTGGACCTAACAGTGACCGAGATCCTAGACAAAAACAACCACAGCCCCTCCATGAGAAGAAACAAAAAAATTCAAATAAGCACATTTTGAAGACTTCTAGTCATCATAATGACCAAAATAACATAAAAATCACATAAAAACAAATTCTCGAGTAAGCCTCGTATCCAGTCACTTACTCTATCAACTTAGCGATTGCAATGACTTGCACTCCATGTAATTCGATAAGACGAGTAAGTCACCATAAGGCTACTTGGGGCAAAAACATTCATTTTGGAATCATGATGTATCACTTCAAACCCAAAAAAGACCAAGATGGTCAAACTGCTCCACGGGTGCGATAAAATCATCTTCATTCCCTTATGAAATCAAAAACACTAAGCCAAAGTGATGCAATATGAGCATAAATAGAATCACTCATCCTAACTCCCTAAGAAGGCTATTGATGGTTGGACCACTCCTCGAGATAGGGATGGATGGTTATCATAAACAATTGGAATCACACTTGGATGTGGGTTCGCCCATTGAAGGAACAAATGCTAGAAAGGAACCAGATTAGTCATATTGGTCAAGTGACTTGTCGCTTCATTCATTGTCATTTCTTCACCAATTCGTTGAGTGAAGAGGTAGTTCAAATCTTCAAAATAATCATAATCAAAATCAACAAAATATCACTCGATCATAACAAAATCATGTTCATCCTACGAATCATTGCATACAACAATCACATAATTTCCCTTGTTTGTTGGGAACGTAAGCAGACATGACATCTTCAATTGTAGCTCTCCTACCGATCGAAACTGATGTAGCAGCTGAAGCTACCCGATTGAGTTTGAGGAATGAGTGCAATTTAACATGCCCAAGCCACTGAGCTAAGTCCTCCGAACATTGAGGCAATGATTCAAAGGGTGCGTGCCATCTTGCATGATAGGGCCATCCGACATTGATCAGACCACTGATCACCATACACCCTACAAATAGATCAGTCTACATTTTTGCTCAGCGTTGTGTTTTCCACACAGTGCATCACAAAAAGGGGCATCTGTAGACACCTAAAACATGTCATGTTTAGGGGAGCTACTCACATAGGCACATTCATAAGATCATATGACATAATATTGGACTTTCCAAGCATCAAAAGTGGTTCTCACCACTCATATGGGGCATTCTAAGCCCATCCAAGCTTAGCCGCTCAAGACTAGAGTGACCAGACCTTAGCCGCTCAAGCCTAGAGTGGCCAGACCTTAGCCATTGTAGATGATAGTGGCTAGATCTTAGCCACTGCAGACGATAGTGACTAAGCCATAAAAAGCATTTTGTCGATAGATATGCCCAATCACGGGTGAAAGTGGTAGTCTGCATGCAATAAAGGTGAGCGGGAGTAACTTTGCATTCCCTTTCATAACCAGTTCACATAGGAGACTTGAGTTTGCATTTAGACTTCAATTAACTGGTCTTTAAACATAGAAAAGACAAAATCTTCTCATGCTAACATTCACTACGCATGAGGGATTCAATCCTAGGGTTTGAGCATAGACCTAGGGTTTCACACACTTTAAAAGGTGCAAGCCTAAGAGCACCAAAAAAATAGGAGAATAAGTCCAAATTTGAGGAGAGCTTTCAAGACTTGGAGAGCTTCCCTTGGAGATCACATTTACGATGAAGCCCTGACAAATTGGAGAGCAAAGCAATCACCATTTCAGAACATCAGATACAAGCTTTGATCCATAGCTTTGGAGCAAAGAGAACGAGATTCACTTTAGCGGCCATTATCATTGGACAGTGGCCCATAAGCCTAGCTTAGGGTTTTAGACATTAGTTTCATTATTCTATTTAGCATATCATTAGCATAGCATCATTTCATTCATTCGCATTCATAGCATTAGTTTCATTTGCACTTGCTTTCATTTGAGTATATTCATTACTAACAACCTCATCCAGGAGGCAATCTCGGACATCTAAGCGTGTGTTGTTGTTTCATTGCTCACAGGGCCACAGGTTCATCCGAGAAGCTTGTGATAGCGCACCACCCCTTTGCGAGGGGACATTTTACCCACTTGTAACCTTATTGTATCAAAATGGGTATCCCTAAGAGGGACCGACATGTAACCGAGTTTCAATACGAATAAAGAGATCTATCTTTGTTACTTCCATGTTATATGCTTTTTCATGGTCTTTCATTTCATTTTGGGTTTAACACATTTGCAAGTAGAGTAAGAGCGGTGCGTGCACCCGGGGTCACTACAGTAGGCATCTTTGATGGCTCTTCCCAGACTCTCATCCAGGATGATAAAGAGAATGGGAGAGAGGGGATCCCCCTGTCTTAGGCCTCTGGAGCTAGGAAAATATTTGACTGCTGACCCATTGACGAGGACAGAGAACCAAGAGGAGGAGATGCAGTTTGAAATTAGGTTGACCTAGTTTTTGTGGAAGCCATACTTGAGGAGGATTTTAGTTAGGAACTCCCGGTTAACTCTGTCGAAGGCTTTGTTCATATCAAGATTGATGAAGAAGATCGAGGAGTTAGAGTTGTGGGCTGAATGGATAAGCTCATGAACCGTGATTACACCGTCAAGAATATTTCGCCCTTTTATTGTGCTAACCTGACAGGGGTCGATAATGGATGGAAGGATCTTAGTGAGTCTGCTGGCGAGGGCTTTGGATAAAATTTTGTAGATAACATTACACAGGTTGATGGGGCATAAATCAGAAAGGGACTAGGGGTTTGACCCTTTGGGAATCAGGGTCAGGAAAGTAGAATTAACATCTCCGGGAATGATTTCTGTGTGCTACATTTCAACAGTGACACGACACAGGTCAAGGCCAATGATGTCCTAATAGGTTTGGAAAAACCGTTGGGACCTAGGGATTTGTGGGGATGCATGGAAAATAGGGCCTGATGGATTTCCTTGAGGGAAAGTGGGTTGAGGATCATATTATTCGTAGCCTCGAAGATGGAGCAGAGTATGTTCTTCAGGAGGAAATCCATGGCTTGATTGGGGAATGAGGGGGGGAAGGAGATTCTCAAAGTGGTAAACAACTTCGTCCCGAATCTGGTTGATGTCGGAGGTGAAAGACCCATCTTTCCTAGTGAGGCCTTTAATCCTGTTAGTTGCCTTGTGTTTGAGAGTAGAGATATGAAAGAACTTGAAATTAGAATCGCCTTCCTTGAGCCACAACTGCCTTGAATTTTGGTGCCAAAACATTTATTCTTTGCGAAGGGTATTATGATAGTCGGAAAGCAACCTTCATTCCTCATCCCTAAGACTATCATCCCCTTGCCCTTTCTGAAATCTATCCTCAATCTATTCAAGCCTGGTCTTAATGTTATGTTTGTTTTCAAAGATATTCTCGAAAGTCTCCCTGTTCCACACTTTCAAATTTTCCTTGACCAACCGAAGTTTTTGCATTACCTGATTGGTGACAGTCCCAGGGAATTTTTTATTCCACCACTCAACAATCTGGTTTTTGAGGTCAGGGTGTTGAGTCCACATTGACTCAAAACGAAAAGGTGTCTTGAACTGGGACCTACTGGTAGTTTAAAAAATGAGCGGATTGTGGTCTGACCCTATCTTCGGGAGAGCCTGGAGGCTGGCATCTCCAAAGAGGGGAAGAGCCTCTTGAGATAGCAAAAATCGATCAAGGTGCTCTTGGATGAGGTTAGAACCCTTCCTTCTGTTACTCCATGTGAATTGGGACCCTTGCAGTTGGACGTCCATCAGAGCATTGGAATCTATGAATTACCCCAAATCATTGGTTGTTCTATGGGTTATTGTGTTTCCTCCTCTCTTTTCTGAAAGGTACAAGGGAGAGTTGAAATCCCTGCTAAAACCCACGGGATGTTGTCAAACACTTACCTCATCTGGGTGATGGTATTCCATAACGCTAATCTCCCCTGCAGAGTGTTAGGGGCGTAAACATTGGTCATAATCCAAGAGAGCTGGGAACTGTGATCTGATAGAGTAAATCACTATATAAAATATAGAAAAGCAATTATAGTGTTTCAAACTTTAACAGCAGAATTAACAAAATAAGACAAACACACAGTAGAAGAGACAACGATTTTAACGTGGTTCACCCAATGTGGGTTACATCCACCGAGAATTTTCAGTCCTTTCTTTCTCAATCCAAGCAATAGAGGGTTACAACCTACAACAAACATCTGTTGTAATTTCCTCTCTATATTTACAAGGAATCAACACAGTAATTTTCATTGTATACTCTGTTTTTCCTCACAACTATATATAAGAAAAAAACAGAAAAAAAACTGCTTTTCTTAATACATTCCAAGATTAACACTGAGTTCCCAGCACCTAATTTTGGGATAAAAACAAAAAAACTTTCCCTGGCTGTCCTGTTGTAAATCCGGAAACTTTCTCTGGTAGACTAACAGACTGTAAATCTGGAAACTTTCCCTGCCCGTCCTGCAGTAAATCCAGAAACTTTCTCTGTTTAGCCTCCTCATAATTAGGCTCCATTCCTAACAATCTCCCACTTGGAGACTAATTCCATTGCACCATACTGCAACCAAGGACTGAAAAATTCTCATCATGGCCTCTTATTCCTTAAGGCCAACTGAAGTTGAGCAAAAGCTCAACTTTTCTCTTGACACCACTTTTGTAAGCATATCGAGCGGGATTTTGTGATGTGTGAACTTTCCCTAATTTCAAAG
Source organism: Wollemia nobilis (assembly GCA_028583015.1). Taxonomy (NCBI): domain Eukaryota; kingdom Viridiplantae; phylum Streptophyta; class Pinopsida; order Araucariales; family Araucariaceae; genus Wollemia; species Wollemia nobilis. The sequence continues at coordinate 12,399,985 of JAQPPZ010001925.1, forward strand.
ATCCATCTTCCACTACTGATCTAATGAAATGATACCTGAGTTTGATGTGTTTAGTTTTTGAATGGAATGTCGAATTCTTCGCAAGGTGTATAGCACTCTGGCTATCACTCCACAACCTATTATCCTCTTGCTTCTTCCCCAGTTCTTCCATTAGTCTTTGCAACCAAACCATCTCTTTGCTTGCTTCCGTAGCAGCAACATATTCAGCTTCAGTGGTTGAAAGGGCAACTACGTGTTGGAGTTTAGAAATCCAACTAACCGCTCCTCCTCCTATAGTAAAGATGTAGCCGGTAGTGCTCCTTCCACCATCAAGATCACCTGCCATATCAGAATCTACAAAACCTTTCAAGCATATATTAGAGCCTCCAAAATTCAAAGAATAATTTGAAGTTCCTCTCAAGTACCTGAGTATCCATTTTACCGCTTGCCAATGTCCTTTTCCCGGATTACTCATAAATCTACTCACTACTCCCACTGCATGGGCAATGTCTGGTCTTGTACAAACCATTGCATACATCAAGCTTCCAACCGCTGATGCATAGGGAACCTTAGCCATATGCTCTTGTTCCTTTTGTGTCTTGGGACACAAATCTTTGGTGAGTTTGAAATGCTTTGCCAATGGAGTAGCAACAAGACTTTGCATTGTTCATGTTGAATCTCTTAAGCACTTTTTCAATGTATTTTGCTTGTGATAATTTCAGAGTGTGACTCTCCTTGTCTCTTGTTATCCTCATACCAAGGATTTGTTTGGCTTCTCCCAAATCCTTCATGGCAAAGGATTTAGCCAACTTCTTCTTGAGCATGTTTATATCTTGCATATTTGTTCCTGCAACTAACATGTCATCCACATACAATAGCAAAATAACATAGTTACCATTTCCAGTTTGCTTAAAATATACACAGTGATCACTTTGACATCTTTCAAACCTTTGATTAGCCATGAACTTATCAAATTTTAAATACCACTGTCTAGGAGCTTGTTTTAACCCATACAAGCTCTTTTTCTGTTTACATACCCAATCCTCTTTACCTTTCACCTGAAAGCCTTATGGTTGGTGCATATAAATTTCCTCCTCCAAATCACCATGAAGAAATGTTGTCTTCACATCCAATTGCTCCAGATACAAATTTTCTATAGCTATAAGACTCAAAATAGCTCTAATAGAGGTCATTTTTACAACTGGAGAAAAAATCTCATCAAAATCAATACCTTTTTTATGAGCGAATCCCTTGACCACTAGTCTTGCTTTGTATCTCTTATGCCCTTCATTCTCCTCTTTAATCTTGTACACCCATTTATTGGTCAAAGCTCTTTTACCTTTGGGTAGCTCAACCAAATCCCAAGTTTGGTTGTGGAATAAAGAGTCCATTTCTTCATTCATTGCAAGCTCCCACTTATTCCTGGTATCCATCTGTAATGCTTCCTGAAAACATTATGGCTCACCAGCATCAGTATACAAAACATAATCAGAGAAACGTTGAGGAATTTTACTTATCCTGGTAGATCGTCTAACAACACTTTCTGGAGATTGAGGTGCTTGTTGTTGTTGCTGTACATTTTGATCTTCTACCACTTTTGGAGTTACCTTTTCTATGTGTCCATCAAGGTCTATGTATTCAGTAATTTCCTCTTTCTATTTCTTTCCCTGCAACCGATCTTTATACAAGTTTTTTCATTAAATATGACATCCCTACTTCTAATGACTTTTCGGTTATCACAATCCCATAATCTGTAACCCAAGCCATCAATACCGTAACCAATAAAATAGCACTTTTGGGCCTTAGCATCTAACTTATTTCTGTTCTCTTTGTCTATATGCATAAAAGCCTCACATCCAAATACCTTAAGGAAAGAATAATTTACTGGTTTACCTGTCCAAAGCTCTTTCGGAATTCCTCCATCCAAGGCACTAGACGGTCCTCTATTAATCAGATATACTGCAGTATCAACAACATGAGCCCATAAAAATAATGGTAAGCCTGCATGTATTCTCATGCTCCTAGCACGCTCCATGATGGTTCTATTCATTCTTTCTGCAACCCCATTTTCTTGAGGTGTTCTTGGAACTACCTTGATTCTTCTAATTCCATTTTTAGAACAAAACACATCAAATTCTCTACTGCAATATTCTCCACCATTATCCGACTTTAGACACTTTAACCTTTTTCCAGTTTCATTTTCAACTAATGCTTTCCAATTCTTGAAGGTATTAAAAACATCACTTTTATTCTTAATGCAATATATCCATGTTTTCCTTGTTGCATCATCAATAAAAAGTACATAGTAAGAGGAACCTCCAAGAGAAGTTACCGAGTTGGGCCCCAAACATCTGAGTGCACAAGCTCCAATTTCTCTTTCTTCCTTTCCTTGCCATCCTTGAGAAATCTAACTCTCTTTGCTTTACCATAAACACAATCCTCACAGAATTCCAAATCAATCTCTTTTAACTTAGGCAATAACTTTCTTGAATGTAAAATTTCCATACCTTTTCCACTCATATGGCCAAGTCTTTGGTGCCACAAAGATGCACTCTCACCTGTAGAAACTAAATTCATGGAGCAGTGAGAAAAATCAGTAAGTAAATAAAGAGTACCCACCAATTTACCTCTAGCTACTATCAATGAACCTTTAGTAACTTTCCAAGCATTTTCTCCGAATGCAACCGTGTATCCTTCACCATCAAGCTTACTTGCCGATATAAGATTTCTCTTTAAATCTGGTATGTGTCTCACCTCTTTAAGAGCCCATTGACATCCATTTGGGGATTTAATCAAAATCTTTCCAATACCCACGATTTTACATGGTTGGTCATTTCCCAACAGAACCTGTCCATAATCTCCAGAAACATAATCTATGAAGTATTCCTTATGTGAGGTAGCATGGAATGAAGCACCACTATCAATTACCCAATAATCACTATTTCTATCAAGAGATAAGATTAAAGCATCTTGTAGAATTTGTCCAGTAATATTGGCTTCGAAGTGTTACCATTATTATCATTACCTTCATTTCCATCACCCTTTCTTTGCCAACAGTCCTTCTTGAGATGACCCTTTTTGCCACAGTGCCAACACTGTAGCTTTCCTTTTCCACGTGATTTGGATCTGCCTTTGGATTTGCCATGATGTGAACTCTTGCCTCTTTCTCTTCCTCTTCCTCTATTCTCAACAGTTAAGGCGGTGCTAGATGATTCTCCTATGGTTTTTCTTCTCATGTCCTCACTGAGTATCACACCAACCACATCATCAAATTCTAATTTATTTGAACTCGAAGCAGAGTTACTTACCGCCATTACCAAACTATTCCAACTTTTCGGAAGAGAGCATAAGATTAATAAGGCCCTAAGCTCATCATCAAAATCCAATCCTACTGAATGCAATTGATTAGTGACAGTATTAAATTCATTTAAATGATCATGCATAGATCCTCCTTCACTCATTTTCATGTTAAATAACCTTTTCATTAAGAATACCTTATTTGATGTTGATGGTTTCTCATACATCTTGGCCAACTTATCCATGACTCCCTTGGTAGTCTTTTCATCGGAGATGTTGAAGGCTACGGTGGCTCCCAAGCACAGCCTCACAGTACCCAATGCCTTTCTATCAAGGAGACTCCACTCCTCATCAGACATAGTTGAAGGTCTCTCTGTTTCCCCCTCAAGAGGTAAGTAAAGATCCTTCTGGTACAAGTAATCCTCCATCTGCATCTTCCAGAATTGAAAGTTTTGGCCATTGAATTTTTGAACTCTAAACCTCCCTTCTTCCGCCATTGCTCCCACTTGATCCAGAAATTCTCCTTCTGTCAAGTGCACCCAACAAAACAACCGCTATGATACCACTTGTTAGAGTAAATCACTATATAAAATATAGAAAAGCAATTATAGTGTTTCAAACTTTAACAACAGAATTAACAAAATAAGACAAACACACGGTAGAAGAGACAACGATTTTAACGTGGTTCACCCAATGTGGGTTACATCCACCGAGAATTTTCAGTCCTTTCTTTCTCAATCCAAGCAATAGAGGGTTACAACCTACAACAAACATCTGCTGTAATTTCCTCTCTATATTTACAAGGAATCAACACAGTAATTTTTCATTGTATATATTCTCTGTTTTTCCTCACAACTATATATAAGAAAAAAACAGAAAAAAAAACTGCTTTTCTTAATACATTCCAAGATTAACATTGAGTTCCCAGCACCTAATTTTGGGATAAAAACAAAAAAACTTTCCCTGGCTGTCCTGTTGTAAATCCGGAAACTTTCTCTGGTAGACTAACAAACTGTAAATCTGGAAACTTTCCCTGCCCGTCCTGCAGTAAATCCAGAAACTTTCTCTGTTTAGCCTCCTCATAATTAGGCTCCATTCCTAACATGATCATGAAAGAGGATGTTGGACAACCTGTCTTGTCTTGAGATGAATCTGCCTTCGACTTTGGTTGGGTTCCATAGGCAGAGAAGGCCTCCAGAGGAGCCGGAAGCCAGAGAATAGACGAAGTCATAATTTTTCCAGATGATATTGGCAACCCTAGGTGACCACTGATCATCTAATTTGGTTTCTTGGATGAGAAATATTATGGGGTTATGGTCTTTCCTCATGCGACATCAAACCTTTGTTTGGATGCCCCATTCAGTCCTCTCGCATTCCAGGAGAGGACTTTCATTTGGCACTTTTGGAGGGTTTTTTGCCCCCTTTGCCTTGTTGCGCGGGGGGTTTGGGTTTTTTGCTTTCTTCCTTAGTGATGTTTCCAATTTCCTGGAACAAGGTTTTCTACATTTCATTGGCTATGTCCTCGGTGGTGTCATGGATTTTCCGTTCTGCGTCGGAAGGCCTACCTTTCTTTCTATCACCTCCTACATCAATCTGGAACTTTTTGAAGCTTCGGGTCTTTTTAGGGCTCTAGTGATAAGGGAATTCTTGGATAGACTCCTCGTTGTCGGACTCAACGATGTTTGTTTTGGTCGGGGAGGTGGGGGAATCATTCTCAAAAGGTTGGGGCGATGAGGATGGGGGGTGGAGGGTCGGGGAGATTTGGGAGGTGGGTTTCGATTGACGGTGTTGGAGGAGGGGGGTGACGACCTCGGAGGGGGAGGGGGGAAGGAAAAATCCTAAGGAGAGCTAATGGTAGGGCACTATTGGGGGACTAGGTTTGGACCAGGGAAACCCTCGATAGGTAGCTCTCCTTCTTCAAGCATCTCAATGGAACCAAAATCATTGAGTAAATTAAATTTGTTAGAGAAAGAGAACAACCTACTTGCCTTTTGTGTATCTTTGACTGGAAATGGTCGACTCAGTTGTTTGTTCTTAAGGTTTAGGGTCTATCTCAAGCCTGTGTTCATCTTCTGATAGACGGGTTGATCCGGGCGGACTATGGTCTGAAGTTTGGACTTCGCATCTTTACGTTTCGGACACTAGGGTGGGAGATGCCCTTGGATTTGGCACTCTGAGCAGAAAGCGGGCTTATTCTCGAACACCAACGACTGTCTTCGTTTGAAAGCTCCATAGATTAGGTTGAGGTGATCTGGAAGCTGAGATTCCAAATTCACATTGATGCAAATGCGCGCTTGGGTGAGGCGGGTCCTGGCGTGGGTAGCTGGGTCTATGGCGATTAGTTCCCTGAAAGCACGGGCTAATCCTTGGAGTGCGTCCTCGTAGAAGAAGTGGGTAGGGAGATTTGGGAGCTGGACCCAGATGGGAGCATAGTTAATGCTCTGGGTCTCTGGGTCGAACTCTGGTTCCCATTTTGAGGAACAGGCTTCGCCTTCCGAAAAACCAAGGACCTCCCGACAAAATACGTTTTGCATCTTCCCGCGTGTTGAGTTGGATCATAAAAAACCCCCTAGACATTGTGAAAAGTTCCAGACTTCCTAGGGTTTTCCACTTGACTATCGCCCAACGATGGATTAAGTCCATGTCCGGGTGTCCCCCTACGAATTTCCCAACTAGGGAAAAGGAATCTCGGGTGGCATACCCATCCATGAGTTGTTTAGGGCACAAAACATCATATCCCTGGGTTACGAAGTTACTCGAAACGACTAAATTTTGTCTGGGATTGCTTTGAAGGAGCTCTGCGTAGGAGGTTTGGCCATATTTTTTCTTATTATCGCCTGGTTTGTTAGGGGGGTCTTTCCCCTTGGCGATCCCACTTTGGATACATCCTTTCCCGACAAGCGGATTATCCTCTTCGTCGTTTACCTCTGAGTGAGGGTTGGGTGCGCTGCACTATTGCACGCAGCCTCCCGACTGTTCGATAGGATTGGTTTGCTTTTCTTCTACTGCTAAGGCACCGTCTAATAGTTCGCTCGCCATTGCTCCCCCTTTCCCCTTCATCACACACGGATATTACTTGGGTATTATGTATTTAATATTTTTTAAAAATATAATACAAATTTTTTCATAAAAATTAAAAAAATTAATTAATTAAACTAATATATTTACTTTAATCAAATGATATTACCTCAACACAACGGCTTGGGCTTGGGCTTGGGCTTTGGCTCTTCTTCGGGAGGTCGAAGGTTCAAATCGAGGCGTGGATGAGTGTGTGAGAGGGTGGATGTGTGGTGAGTGTGTGTTAAATTTCCTATTGATAAGCATGAGTAAGTCTAAGGTAATATGTTTTAAATAATTGTACTTTCATGTTTAAGCGAGTGTGTGAGGGGTGGGTGTGTGGTAGCTTTCGAAGGGATCATGGTTGGGAAAAGACTACTCAACTTTATGCGTAAATCATAGAAATTTCTCACAATTAAAAAAACAAAAAAAATTCTTTCATTTCATTATTTCTTTTATTCAGCAAATGTGTTAAATTAAAATGTCCTGATAAACTATGTCAATAAAATTCAAAGCCTTGCAGACAGCAATATCTTTAAAGCTTTTTCAAGGGCCGTTTGAGCTCGGACAATTATAAACCAAGGGAAGCCAGGCAATCACCGGAGCAGCAAACGGGCATACATAATACATATTCATGGGGTCCCTTGCCTCCTCTACACCTCTGTCATCCTCCCGTTCACCCTTTCTGCAACACTGCAATTCAAAAAATGGGGTGCATCGCACAATTATTTCCTGTAGGAATTCCTTCCATCTTCCTTTTAATTCAAAAGCTACCAATCTCAGACTCGATTCCCATTCAAATGCCTCCATTCACAGAGGTTTGGGAGACACCCACAAGGCAGTCCCTACGTGGGCGTCTTCCACTGATGGTCGCGGGTTCGAAACTCGGGCTTATTTAAATGAATGGGCTGCTGCAGTTGGTGGGGGAGGGGTAGGAGTAGCTTATGCACAGCAGACTCCTCAGATGGCACAGAGGTCAGCCGAAGCAGAGGTGATGGGCCTGCTGTTGAGGGAGAGAATAATCTTCTTGGGAAACGAGATGGATGATTTTGTAGCTGATGCCATCGTTAGCCAGTTGCTTCTATTGGATGCCAGGGATCCAAACAGAGACATTAGGCTCTACATCAATTGCCCTGGTGGCTCAACCAGGTAAGTTCTTATAGATGGAAGGTATATTATTATTTCTTTGATTATGAGTGAATGCTTATCTCTTGAAGAAAAACTGTGGCTATTATGGTTCATGTCATCTCATTAGATTTACTTGAAAGTTGACACATCCGAAAGGAGGGTACTAAAAAAACTTCTGAATGGAACCCCAAATGTAAGAAATAGGGTTGTTAATGGTAAGCAATAAATAAAGGTGGATTGTTAGGTCCTATTATAGCACTTATTAAAATAACTTCTTCAAGAAGAAGGGATCTGTGTTTGTTAATCAGCCATTGCTTTTCTGAAAATATTGATTTCTGTGAAACGAATGGCTCAATTTAACCAGTGCTATTTCTCCTAATCATTGAAAGCTTATGAGATTTTTCTTTCTGAACAATCCTCTTACGGTAAATAGTGGAAAATTTAGAAAATATTGTGGTTTTGATATATATATATATATATGAGATTTTTCTTTCTGAACAATCCTCTTAAGGTAAATAGTGGAAAATTTAGAATATATATATGACTGATTATATGGGATTGAGACGGTTGAGACGGCCCCATCAGTAACAACAACGGCCCCATCAGTAACAACATTTCGGCAATTTCAAATATATATTCTAACAAGATTTTAACTTAGGTTTTTTCCATCAAGATTTAACAACAACGGCCCCATCAATAACAACATTTCGGCAATTTTATATAAATATATTCTGACAAGATTTCAACTTAGGTTTTCTCCATCAAGATTTCAACTTAGGTCTTCTCCATCAAACTTGGAACGGTGGGAATAGACCCCTTTTCTAGGGAAATTTTGTTCCAGTTGGATTTAAGAATTTGGTATTTTAACACATGAGCTCATGCCATTTGATTAATCTAGAGACGATTATTATTAGGGGTACACAAATGTTTTTTATTAAAGACTTTCGTTTTAGTGTTTGCTGTTGACAAGGCTTCACTTTGTAAAGATCCTATCTGTTCTCCGTTGAAAAGGACGATAATGGTTCCATTGCTTTGAGCTGGTAAAGAGATTGCGCCACAAGTCATAGGCTATATAAGTGTTGGTATTTGCCTGCCCACAAATTGCAATATGGGCATCATTTATGTTGACTAGTTGACATTTTTTCAATGAGTTTACACAGGTTTTTATGAGGGGTTTTGGTCCTTTCATATTGAGTGGAGTTTGAACCTTAACCCTTACCACTATAATAGCTTGCAGCTGCTAACTAATTGACATTCCATCAGTATATTTAGTGAATTATATGTACATTTTGAAACATCTTTTATGTTCACGATATTTGAACTTATTCATCAAAGTTAAGAAGACTGGGAAGGAGTGCCAATATTGAAACTGTACATGCACAGGAGATTCACCTATTAAAAGAACAAGAACCAAAGGCTTGAAGAATTGAGAAAATTAATCCTGAGGTATCTGCCAACATTTTGCATGCCAAACATGTTGAATATCAAAAGACTATCATGGAAATTACAAGAGCATTTCTTTTCTTGGGATTGGAAGAAGAAAGATGCTGTGGAATATATAACCAAGTGTATGGAATGCCAATAGTGAAGATGGAGCACCAGTATCCAACAGGTTTGTTGCAAACACTTGTTGCAAACACTTCTGATTCCTGATGGAAGTGGGATTTTACTACACTGATTTCATATTCAAACTACTTGGGATAACTTAGAATGGGTAAAAATTACATTTTCACCATGACAGTAGTTGATAAATTAACAAAAGCTGCCTTTTCCCTCTCTAGTAAAGGGGACAAACAAGGCTTCCAACATGGGGAGTGTTAATTGATGTTGTGAGTCCAAATAGTGTACATAGGGAAATCCTAACTATTAAGGCTCCAAAGCTATTTCCAGATTCTTGGAAGGGATTGTTTGAGGCACTGTGTATGAAGCTGAATTTCAGAACTGCATATCATATGCAAGTGGATAGTCAGACAAAGCAATAAAATCAGATCAGTGAAATGCTGCAGATGTAGGTGATGGATAAACCATCCAAGTGGAAAGAATTATTTCCACTTGGTAGAATTTTTGTATGATAATTTCTTTCATGCTTCTTTAGGAATGAGCTCATTTGAAGCTTTGATAGTGCGACACTTCATTAAATTTGGAATAAGTGTGAGAAAGGAGTTGTGATTCTGCCAGATCTAGCCAAGGAAATAGAGGATGCTTTTTCATATCGGCCTGAGACAAAAGAGCTATGCAGATATTCATAGGTTACAAGGAGAAGTAGGAGTGAGGGCTTATGTGTTGCAAGATAAGTTTGGAAATGTGGTTATGTTAGAAATCTCCTTTAATTTTTTTTTCTAATAAATTGATGAGTATGGCATGGTCTTTGTTCCTTTTGTGACACATGATGCCCTTAAATCTAAAAATCGCCCTCTCCAGGGCAAAGAGGCACAGGCTTTATGAAATTAAGATAATAGCTTCAAGTAAATTTGCGAGTCCTCAATTCACAACTGGTATCTTGTCAATGTGAGGCCCTACTTTTGAAAAGGAAGCTATTCATCTTATTGAAATCTTGGAGCCTTTTTCTTCAGAGAATGAGATTTCAAGAGATAATTTCCTTATTGAAACTCCATCCAAAGTTTCTTTGTCTATGCCCATGATAGTGCCCATATTTTCAATGAAGTTAAAAAATATCCCCAATAACTCATCATACAAAACAGGTCACCATATGCAGTAAATAACAAAAAAACAAATATGGCAAAACAAATAAGACAAAAGAGAAGAGATGCAGCTAGTGCTCATGCTTTGAAAGCCTCTTATTGTAGAGCAGGCATAAATGAGCAAAATGTCTTCTAGTCTGTTCAACCTCTTAAAGCATCAGCTGAACAGTGACACTTGTTGAAGGTCATATATATATAATTTAAAACGTCAACAAGTTGTAATAAATTAAGCCTCCGCTTTGATTACAATGATGTGTCTTTTAAAGGGTCAAACAGGCATTGTTGCTGCTTACCAAACAAGCACACATGGCCCAGTGCTCTTTTAGTTCTAAGTTTACAAAATCAGCGAATAGAACATGTAAACACACTGCCATAGATTCACGGACCTGATTGAAAACATTATTTTACAAGTTACCCATGATAAAAAGTGGCTCAGCTCATATACTCATATCGCCTTTTTATCTCTGCTGACTACAATCTGTTCCCCAGGAGAGGAAATGTGTATTGGGTAAACCATGAGACAATGGGACTTAATCTCAATGTTTTACAGCCAAAAAATAATGGTTAATCAACATGAATTGGATATGTCATTGCACAATAGGATTTGATCTCCATAAAGTCATGCATGTTTGCAGACAAGCACTGTACCCAATGCTGTTTCTAATTCTAAAGTTCATATTATGGGTTTCAGCAACATATCACTAAAACATGTAGACAGTGTCACAGATCATATTGAGAAGCATATATTATAAAGAAAAATATGGATAAGGTCATAAACTCAACTTTTCTTTTTAGCCTTGTGGACCAGAATCAGGTCATCATCATAAATGATTATATTGAATCTTGATCCACAAGCTGACAATGGGAGTCATCACTTACAGGTATCAAATGTGGTCCTGATTTAGACACCTGTCTTTTTGGATTGTTATGTGAACTGTATTGAACTCCTCAAATATGAACTTTTAGATTATACAAATTAACACTATTTGCACTTAAACATTGAAACCTAGAATTCTCAAGAACCATTACAGAACATTCAAAAACTATACAAACAAAGCCATGAGACCACTCTGTGTTTACTGCAAGCATACAATATATAGTAAGAGTAATAATCAAAGGCTCAGAAGCATGCATGTGGAAGGAAGACATGGAACCCCCTTGCAGTTTTGATGATGAGAAAGAGTAAAAAATGTGTTAAAAACCATGCTAACTCCAATTGCCATCTTTCCTGTCATTTAATGCATTACATTAAATAAAATCACAGTGCATTAAAATTCTCATTCCTGTAAATGGTTTGCAATTTTAATAACCGATGTTGCAATTTTTTTGTGATTTATGTTGAGTACTTGAAAAAAAAAAGTTAGTTGTGGCTTCTATGGGGGGTCCACTCCCATCAAATCCATCACCAGTACATTCATATAAAGGTCTCCTGGGACCAATTGCCCCACACCATTCTGTTTTTTTGCATGTATTGCTTGGCAAGATTCAAACCTGGGTTTCCTCCTTGGAAGTTGAGGAATAAAACTGGTTGAGCTAATGACATTTGATCTCACACCATCGTGATTACATTCATACCATTTATAGTTTTATTAGGAGCCTTTAGTATCGTTTTTGCAAAGAGCTAGGATTTCTTCAGTCCAGTTACAATTCATGATCTGAGTTTGACTCAATGGGATCCCTACTTCTCCCATTAGCTAATCTATCTGCCACTTTGTTTCCCTTCATGTAAATATTCTTACAACTCAAGAGACAACATCAATAGGAGTTGGTGAACATCAAGAATAATGTTATTGTTGATCCAGTCTCCAGACTTGCTCCTCTTGACAGCATTTATAATTATCCGCAAATATCCTTCTATCTCAATGTGTTTCCATCCTTTTTCACTGGCAATTTTTATTCCCTCTAGAAGGGCTATGGCTTCCATAAAATTGTTTGTTGCAATTCCATATGATTCAGAATAAAGGAGATTGGATATTGGCTTTTGAAGGCAAGGGACTATTGATTAGAATTTCCAAAGCCTAGTAGTTATCCAGAGCTGTCATGTGCCTAAGTTTTGCAGGAATTCTGGGAGCGAGCTTATCATCACCAATGGTAATCCATGCTTGGACAAGCAGTTTCTGCCATAGATATGGTAATCAAAATTGGGGCCAGAATATAATGCCAATAACAGTACTGGAAAGTTGGAGGAGATTTTTTGATTGCATGCAGTGTGGGGAATGTAAGGGTGGTCCTATGAGGGCGAGTCAACAGAAAAAGGCAGTTGACATGACAAAGATTTTGCTTAAGATCTGTATTCTAATTTGATGAGCATAGGACAGATATTACAAATATCTTGAAATATAATTCAAAAGAACAAGGACTTATTCCACTAGAGATTATATGATATGAGGCAATTTCATGATTAGATTTTGTGTTTGTTAGCTTGGTTATTGAGATCTTGGCCTGTAGATGATTCAAAAATAATTTCTCAGCCATTCATTCATGTTATTATTCTTTGTTCCCTGGTTCAAAACCTAGATAACAATCACTTGAGACTGTATAGTTGAGAAAATCTGCAAAAAATCCCGATTCGATCCGATTTTTCCTGATTCATAGGCTAGCTGATTTTTTGCCGATTTTTGCTGATTTTTTTCCCGAAAATTTCTGATATGCATAAAAAAGCTTTTTTTCAATGAAAAATTGCATTTTCTTCGGTTTTTTCAATGAAAAATGCCGATTTTTTGTCGATTCTCCTCTTGATTTTTTCCCGATTCCCGATTTTTTCCGATTCTGATCCGATTCCGATTTTCTCAACTATGCTTGAGAGGTATCTATTAGCCTGAAATAAACAATAGAAGCTCGAAGCCTTGAGGAAGACCAAAATACGATGGTTCAGAGACACGGATAAATGACAAACAATTATAAAGCTGGGTGATCTCATAGACATGATTTTCTACTTTTGAGAATTGAGAAATATTGCTAAATTCTCCTTCTCATATCTGTTAGGCTATAAGCCATTTGCAATTGATATTACTTGTAAACTTGTAAATCCTCCATATTTTACTTAACAATAGTTTAATAGGCTATGGGAAGTTTCTCGTTAGGGTCTCCTGTTATCCCGTTACTTTAACGAATTCCATGGGATTCTCATGCAGTATAAACAATGTACTTGCAATGTATGAAGTCGTTGACTGTGATATCAGTAGAGCATCTGATTTTAAACTCTGTTCCAAACATGTGGTATCAGAGCATGGTTTCTGCAGTTGTTTGATTTAACCATGGTCCGGACGCTTGGTTGAAGTATAGAAGAAGATACAAGTTGAAGTGGAGATATATTGAAATCTGGAATCTGTTTGACCAGATCATAACTGAAGCCTGTTGCTACGTAAAAGTTTTTAACTATTCTCTGATGTGCGAGGAATTGATGAAGACTTCTAGCATGCACGTTGTCCAGTTAATGTTCAGGAGATAGAGAGCGAATTCACACACTCTTTGGTGACCAAGAGTAGATTTTTCAGCCACGCGATGAACGAGAGCAGACTCATCGGCTGACAAATAAACGGATGCAGGACCACTTGATCACTTGGTCAGGAAGTGGATTATTCTGCAGATAGAAGCGGACGCAGGCCCACACAATTAAGACAATTTTTTCGTGATTGATTTAATTAAAAAAATGTCCCTTTCACGAATGCACTTGCCTTGATGATCAGGGATATTTCAAGAAGAAGACACATGGGTCTTTGAAAGTGTTAGACGCGTCACAAGCACCTAATTGACTACAATCTCTTTTAAGACATAAGGAAGCGGGGTGCTCTAGTAGTTAGTGCATGCACGTGAAGGTATTTTTTTGTGGACTGCCTCAGGTTCGAATCCCTAGGTATTATCTTTTGATAAAAGTTTTTAAAATGATTTCTGAAAGGCACATTATAATTGAAAGAAATTTTTTAAAGGGACATTGATAAAAAGGAAGGTTGAAGGATTCTATAGTTATATTTTTCTAAAAGGAGAAAAAGAATATATATTTTGGCAAGAAAGAAGAAATTTATCTTTTATGCTTTAGGAGATATAAGTTGTAAAACTTTATTTTTATTTTTGTTCATATATACCCCAAAATTAATCAAACCAATTGGTTTGAAGCAGCGTTCAATATCTAAAATTTTTGGTGGATGTTTATAGATAATGTTGTTGTGACTTGCTACTGCACTTAACGCCTAAAAGAGCTGCAACAATGATGTCTGGGTCTATCCCTACAAATCGTTGAGTAATAAGGCATTCCTTTATTCATGCACTCTATCATTTACCCCATTTGCCTTTGTTACATATAAATCCTAAAATTAGGATTTTTCGAGTATTTGAGGGAAGTTATGCCCTACGTATGAGGAAATTCTTCTAAGTAGGTGTCATAAACAAGGCAAATCCCTTTCAATATCACCTAAGTACCATGTATCAGTTTCTTTCATGTACCTAAAGGTCTCTCTCACGTACCGACAGGTATATCAAGAGGACTAGCTTCTTCTATGTATCGATGGGTATATCGGAAGAGCAGGTATATAAAAAGGATTGGTATATCAGACTAGTGGTATATCAAGAGGGTGACCTTATTGGGAGTCATAAGGAACCTCCATCATGACCACTCCAAAATTATTTCTTTCTAAATCACAACTGTTGAAAGGCCCAAACTTTATTCCATGGAAAAATAAAATGAGAACTATCCTTGTAGTCGAAAGACTATGGGATATTGTATCAAGAGATGAGATATGTCCAGAAGAACCAACTACATAAAGAGAATAATGATGAAAGAGATCACAAAGCACAATTGATCATATTGTTAGGTGTCACTGATGAAATACAAGCTCATATAAGTGAAGGAAATACATCAAAAGAGGCTTGGGATATCCTATGTACCATTTTTGAAGGCAAAAATCAAGCAATTGTTCACCATTTACAATCTCAATTGTATACATTACAGATGCAAGAAAATGAAAGTCTAGAACACTTCCTTAGAAGGATTGTAGAACTAAAGGCTAAATTAAACACTTTGGGAGAAAGAGTTGATGATAATTTGTTAGTACCTATTGTACTGTGAGCCCTTCCAGATTCATACAAAATGTTAGTAACCTCTTTGCAAGTTTCAAACTAAAGGATATCATTTGAAGAACTAATCAATATTCTCCAACAACATGAGCTAGAAAATCAATTGAGAGATGATTCTTCAAACAATGCTTTTATTTCTAAAAAGAGATTCCAAAGAAATACCAAGAGTCCTACTACTTCATCCTCAATTTCTTCACAAAACCAACCAGAATGGAGAAGAAGATACTATCATATATGTGAGAAAGAAGGCCATGATACTAAATTTTACAAGTATAATGTGTTGAATAAGTGGAATCAATCACAAAATCCTTCTCAAACAAGACAAGGACAAAATTAAATAGGACAGTCTTATAATCCACCAAGTAGAAATCTAAGGTATAGATCAACACCTCCATCACAACAAGGATATGTGGCATAGGAAGAACCTGAGTCAAATCATGATGAAGACATAGAAGTAGCACATAAAGTATTGATGACTCACACTATGGGACAATCTAGGGATAATGACTGGTATATTGATTTTGGAGCTAGTTCACATATGATTGGAAATATACACTAGTTTGACACTCTTCAAGAAATACATGGTAGGCCAATGACAATGGTAGATAACACAAGCTACCAAGTAAGAGGAATAGGAACTATTTCCCTGCAGTTACCTTTTGTAGAGTGCACAATCAAGAAGGTGCTATATGTACTAGGACTTACCAATAACTTACTTTTAGTTTCTCAAATGATGGATAAAGGACTGACTATTGAATTTCAAGTTGTTAATGGATACAAAAGGTGTTTATCTCAAAACAGAAAATTGGAAGCTACAACATCTTACAAAAATGGACTATTTGCTTTAGATATCATTACACCTCCTCCTAGACACCAACTTCAAGGAGCATAGTCATCATCTCAAAATCACAAATATACACCAAGAAGGAAAAACTCAAAGAGGGATAGAGCATATGAAACTAGATATAAAGTTCTCATGGCCAAAAAGGCAAGGAAGAAAATGGCAAATCCAAATTGTTTAGAAGAAAGAAAAGAGAAACAAGATGAAACTCTAGTACTTGACACACAAGAAGATGATTCTCAAGAAGAATATACATTGCTTAAGTCTTGGATACACACTATTGCCAAAAGAGTTGATGGTCCAAAATACTTACAATCAATCTTCAAAGAGGCTGATAATGACACTATCATGACACTTAAGACTTATATAAGTCTTCTTCTTGATAAAGTAGATAACTACAGTGAGAAAATTGTTACAATGCTTGCTAACATAGCAAAGATCATATACGTGTCATTCCTCACCTTTAATATCTTTAAAGAGAAGAATACAAAACAAGAAGAAATAATTGCAAGAATAAAGAACAAACCCTTGATGAAAAATGTCATGTGCGATACAGGTGATCTTATCAAAAAGACAAAAATTGGTTGTAATACAAGAAATGTCCAAAAGAAGGACTTCATTTGTGATACTAGTGATTTGTGTCAAAATATAGATGAGTGTTGCACTATAGATGATATAAGGTCTCAAATGCCAAATGACTGTAATATCAATATCAAGAAAGCTCATGCATATTGTGACACAAAGGATCTTCTACAAAAGAAACATATAGCATGTGATACTAGTGATTTGGAGATTGTTCGAGAAGATAAAAATTATGCAGAAAGTAGTTGTATTTGTAAAGATAAAGCCCAAATTGTTCCAGACAGCAACAATTCCACTTATCATAATGAGCCTAATAATGAAGACTTTGGATACTTTGAAAAGTATACAATAGGGATTGGTTCAAAAATCATGTAAAAAATGGGTTATAATGGAATAGGTTTAGGAAGAAATGGACAAGGCATAAAAATACCCATAATACCAAATATGAGACCAAAGTATGAAGGTCTTGGTTATTCAAGCCAATTAGGAAACAAAGACTTTTATACAACTCCTATATTAAACAGCTGCAAATATTGTGGAAAATATGGACATACTTCAGCAAGATGTTGGAACATTCCTCAAAGAACATGTCGACTTCAAAAATAAATTCACAAAGATCTAGTTGACTTGTGGATGGATGGATATCATGGAATGGAATAAGATAAAATAGATGTTGAATGGACACTATAAAAGAAAACCTAGTATGATGTTGATCCAATGACGACCCACAAAGGCGATCCAAATATCTTGCTATGGAAACTACCCAGAGACATTGATGATCCAAAGGCGATCCATAGAAACGATCCAAAGATCATAACAATTATGAGGAAACACATATATCAGCTAAGCCAATGCCAAATCAAGAACCAAAGCCAAAGCCCACGAGCTAGAAAATTTGTTAAAGTAACAGGATAACGGGAGACCCTAATGAGAAACTTCCCGTAACCTATTAAACTATTGTTAAGTATAATATGGAGGATATACAAGTAATATGAATTGCAAATGGCTTATAGCTAAACATCCCCCACTTATTACATTATTTGAGATAGCAAATAATGTAATAACGTCCATTCAGCTTCTCTTTTATCTTATTCCATTCCATGATATTCATCCATCCACAAATCAATTGGATCTTTGTGAATTTGTTTTGAAGTTGGCATTTTCTTTGGAATGTTCCAACATCTTGCTGATGTATGTCCATATTTTCCACAATATTTGCAGCTGTTTACTATAGGAGCTGTATACAAGGTTTTGTTTCCTAATTGGCTTGAGTAACCAAGACCTTCATACTTTGGTCTCATATTTGGTATTATGGGTATTGTTATGCCTTGTCCATTTCTTCCTAAACCTGTTCCATTATAACCCATTTTCTGCATGATTTTGGAACCAATTCCTGTTGTATGCTTTTCAAAGTAATCAAAGTCTTCATTATTAGGCTCATTATGATAAGTGGAATTGTTGTTTTCTTGAACAATTTGGGCTTTATTGTTGCATATACAACTGTTTTTGCATAATTTTGATCTTCTCCAACAATCTCCAAATCACATGCTATATGTTTCCTTTGTAGAAGATCCTGTGTGTCACAATATGCATGTACTTTCTTGATAATGGTATTACAGTCATTTGGCATTTGAGGCCTTATATCATCTGTAGTGGAACACTCATCTATTTTTTGACACAGATCACTGGTATCACAAATGAAGTGCTTCTTTTGGACATTTCTTGTATTTCAACCAATTTCTGTTTTTTTGATAAGATCACCTATATCACACATGGCATTTTTCGTTAAAGGTTTGTTGTTTATTCTTTCAAGGTGAGGAATGACACATATATGATCTTTCCTATATCAGCAGACATTGTAACTATTTTCTTAGCATAGTCATTTGTTTTATTAAGAAGAAGACTTATATAAGTCTTAAGTGTCATGATAGTGTCATCATCAACCTCTTTGAAGATTGACTCTAAGTATTTTGGACCATTAGCTCTTTTGGCAATAGTGTGTATCTAGGTCCTAAGTAATGGATATTCTTCTTGAGAATCATCTTCTTGTGTTTCAAGTACTGGAGCTTGATCTTGTGTCTCTTTTTTTTCGTCTAAACAATTTTGATTTGCCATTTTCTTCCTTGTCTTTTTGGACAATAGAACTTTATATCTAGTTTCATATGCTTTATCCCTCTTTGAGTTTTTCCTTGGTATATTTTTGTGATTTTGATATGATGACAATGCTCCTTGAAGTTGGTGTCTAGGAGAAAGTGTAATGATATCTAAAGCAAATAGTCCATTTTTGTAAGATAGCTTCCAATTTTCCTCGTTTTAAGATGAAACACCTTTTGTATCCATTAACAACTTGAAATTCAACAGTCAATCCTTTATCCATCATTTGAGAAACTGAAAGTAAATTTTTGGCAAGTCCCTGTACATATAACATATTTTTGATTGTGCATTCTATAAAAGATAATTGCAAGGAAATAGTTCCTATTCCTTTTACTTGTTAGCTTGTGTTATTTACCATTGTCACTGGCCTACCATGTATTTCTTGAAGAGTGCAAACCAATGTATATTTCCATTCATATGTGAACTAGCTCCATAATCAATATACCAGTCATTATCCCCAGATTGTCCCATACTATGAGTCATTAGTACTTTATGTGCTACCTCTATGTCTTCATCATGATTTGATATGTGCTACCTCTATCTCCATAATCAATTGGTTCTTGTAGATGTATCTCATCTTTTGATATAATATCCCTTAATCTTTTGACTACAAGGATGGGTCTCGTTGGAAAAAAGTTTCGGCCTTTCAACAATTGTGATTTAGAAAGAAATAATTTTGGAGTGGTCATGATGGAGGTTCCTTATGACTCCCAATAAGGTCGCCCCCTTGATATACCGCTAGTCCGATATACCAATCCTTTCTATGTATCCGTTCTTCCAATATACCCATAAGTACATGGAAGAACTTAGTCCTCTTGATATACTTGTTGGTACGTGAGAGAGACCTTTAGGTACGTGTAAGAAATTGATACGTGGTACTTAGGTGATAATGAAAAGGATTTGTCTTGTTTATGACACCTGCTTAGAAGAATTTCCTCATATGTAGGGCGTAACTTCCCTCAAACACTCAAAATTTCTTAATTTTAGGATTTATGTCTAACAACAAAGGCATATGGGGTAAATGATGAAGTGAATGAATAAAGGATTGCCTTATTACTCCCTGGTGATTTATAGGGTCAGACCCCAAATGTCGTTGTTGCAGCTCTTTTAGGCGTTAAGTGCAATAGCAAGTTGCGACATCATTACTTGTAAACGACTACCAGACATTGTAGATACCAAATGTTGCTTCAAACCACTTGGTTTGATAAAATTTGGGGTATATATGAACAAAAATGAAAATAAACTTTTACACCTTATATATTTAAAGCATAAAAAATAACTTTCTTCTTTCGTGCAAAAATAATTTTCTATAGTCAAAATATATATTTGTTTTGTACTTTTAGACAAATTTAACTATAGAAAATAATCCTTCAACCTTCCTTTTTATCAATGTCCCCTTAAATTTTTTTTTCTTTCACTTATAATGTGCCTGTAAGAAATCATTTGAAAAACTTATATCAAAAGATAATACCCAAGGGATTCAAATTTGAGGCAGTCCACAACAAAATACCTTTGTGTGCATGCCCTAACCACTAGAGTGCCTCGCCCTTATGTCTTAAATGGGATTGTATTCAATTATGTGCGCGCGTGATGCCTCAAAACACTTTCAAACTCCTATGTGTCTTCTTCTTGAAATATCCTTGATCATTGGGGTAGGTGCGTTCGGGAAAGGGACTTTTTTTAATTAAATCAATCACAAAAATTTTGTCTTAATTGTGTGGGCCTGCGTCCGCTTCTATCTGCAGAATAATCAGCTGCCCAACCAAGTGATCGAGCAGTCCTGCATCCGTTTTTGATTGCAAACAGCTTCAAGGGATAGTAATATCAAAGCAATTAGTAATAATGCAGGAAAAATAACTTATGGGATTAAAAAATTTGCTTACATTTGTTGGCTGAAGAATCTGCTGTGTGGCTGAAAAATCTATTGTTGGTAGTGGGAGAGCGTGTGAATTCGCTATCTTCTGAACAGCAATTGGACAACGTGCGTGCTAGAGGTCTTCATCAATTCCTCGAATGCCAAAGAATAGTTAAAAACTTTTATGTAGCATTAGGCTTCAATTATGATCTGGTCAAGTAGATTTCAGATTTCAATAAATCTTCACTTCAACTTGTATCTCCTTCAATACTTTAGCCAAGCATCCAAATTGTCATTAAATCAAACAACTGCAAAAACCTTGCCTTGATACCACATGTTGGGAACAAAGTTTAAAATCAAATGCTTTATTGATATCACAGTCGACAACTTCATACATTGCAAGTACATGTTTTATATTGCATGAGAATCCTGTAAACAATCCCGGAGAATTCGTTAAAGTAACGGGATAACGGGAGACCCTAATGAGAAACTTCCCATAACCTATTAAACTATTGTTAAGTAATAAGTATAATATGGAGAATTCGTTAAAGTAACGGGATAACGGGAAACAAGAAACTTCCCATAACCTATTAAACTATTGTTAAGTATAATATGAAGGATTTACAAGTAACAGAATTCGTTAAAGTAATGGGATAACGGGAGAC
The DNA here is from genome assembly GCA_028583015.1 of Wollemia nobilis. Taxonomy (NCBI): domain Eukaryota; kingdom Viridiplantae; phylum Streptophyta; class Pinopsida; order Araucariales; family Araucariaceae; genus Wollemia; species Wollemia nobilis. The sequence continues at coordinate 12,421,318 of JAQPPZ010001925.1, forward strand.
TAACGAGAAACTTCCCGTAACCTATTAAACTATTGTAAAGTATAATAGTTTAATAGGTTACGGGATGTTTCTCGTTAGTCTCCCGTTATCCCGTTACTTTAACGAATTCTATGGGATTCTCATGCAATATAAACAATGTACTTGCAATGTATGCAGTCGTTGACTGTGATATCAATAAAGCATCTGATTTTAACCTATTAAACTATTGTTAAGTATAATATGGAGGAGTTACAAGTAATAATATAGGTTACAGGAAGTTTCTCGAGGAGTTACAAGTAATAATATAGGTTACAGGAAGTTTCTCGTTAGTATAAAATCAGATGCTTTATTGAGATCACAGTCAACAACTGCATACATTGCAAGTACATTGTTTATATTGCACGAGAATCCCATAGAATTCGTTAAAGTAACGGGATAACGGGAGACTAACGGAAACTTCCTGTAACCTATATTATTACTTGTAAATCCTCCATATTATACTTAACAATAGTTTAATAGGTTACAGGAAGTTTCTCGTTAGGGTCTCCCGTTGTCCTGTTACTTTAACGAATTATATGGGATTCTCATGCAGTATAAACAATGTACTTGCAATGTATGAAGTTGTTGACTGTGATATCAATAAAGCATCTGATTTTAAACTCTGTTCCCAACAATATCTTTTTGTATGTAGACCATGTTCTGATTGATTGAGACATTGAAAATACTGAAATCCAGATGTAGCAAACTAAGGCATCAATAACATAGGGAAAAGAAAAAAGAAAATAAAAATTGAAGAAGCACACTCGCTAATTTGTATGGTCATAAGGACATGAGATTATACCAGTGTTTGATAGGCAATTGTTTATTATCAATAAAGCATCTGATTTTAAACTCTGTTCCCAACAATATCTAGTTGCATGTAGACCATGTTCTGATTGAATGAAACAAATTGAAAATACTGAAATCTAGATGTAGCAAACTAAGGCATCAATAACATAGGGAAAAGAAAAGAAAAGAAAATATTGAAGAAGCACACTCATTAATTTGTATGTCATAAGGTCATGAGATTACACCAGTGTTTAGTAGGCAATTGTTTTTTACAATACTTTAAAGAGTTTGAGTTTTCTGGAACCCATGCGCAACCTTTTTCACAGATTTTCTGGTGTTTTCTCTGAAACTTGGAGCATTTGGTATTAGAGCAATGATAACTTCATTATCAAGATGTCAATGGAAATCTTAGATTGTTTTGCTTTGGATAGTTGTTTGAAGGTTGCCTAGAACAGTGTTAATCAACAATAAATCATAAAGGGTCCCAAAAGGATTATTGAGAAAAATGAGGAAAATCCAGAACATTTCAAAATAATGATGAAATGGTAAAATGCTTCATTTAATTTAACCAAAAAAGCAAGTAAATTAAAATAGAAACTTTCAGACAACAATATTTTGTGACTATCACATGAAGTTATATCACCACAAAATAATACAATTGTAAATAGTACATTGCATATGAAACTCTTATTCAAATGGATTTGCTGAATGTTCATCACTGCAGTCCTTTCATGCATTGCCTTTGAAGGCAAAACTCTCCTGTGGGTTGTTTCTCCATCCAACTCAACCTTCATGAATCTTTGTGTTCTCTGATCTGGTGCTGTCCTTTTCACACAAGTAAAGAATCTAGTCATAAGTATAATCGCACAAAATCATAGTCAAATTCATCTCAGTAAGACAATGTGGGGTTGATTTAAGCCCTTCCTGAGTAAATGAATAATGGAGCATGTTCTGTTGCTAATCAATGAAATTCTGTAATAGTGTGCATCTGTTGTCCTCACTGCTCTTGATGGTATGCTGTGGTAGCTTCTTTAGTTCTATTCATGGACTACACATAACCTGTAGGGGACTTATCTTCATACACTTCCTGTATTGGTGGCAAAAGGCATATTTTTATCTTTTAGAAACCTTTTTCTGCTTTCCTGCTGAATCGAAATGTAAGCAGCACTGACAGTCTACAACTTTGCTTATGCACCTATACCCACCTCCCCAGGGAGAGGGGGGTGGTATGGTTTTTAGTGTCTGTCAAAGCAATCTCTATGCAAGTCTCCTATTGCCGTTGTCCTGTTCAACCTTTACCCAAATGAAGAAATAAGAACTAAAAGGCAACTTTAACATCATCAAGGTTTATATATCTATATCTATGTATCTATCTACTCACTCTATCTATATGTATGTTTCGTGAAATTTTTGAGATAGTGATGACATGGGACAAGTTTTCAGGACAGCTATGGCTTGGCCTGTTATATATGTTTTATGTATGTGGGCACTGGGGATGATGACAAATATCTGTACGCTCACTTATATACAAATATATATTTGTTTTTTAATGCCCAAAGGCTTGGATGTTGTTTGAGATGCCTAGGCCTCCTGAAGACTTTATGGGGGCATCTAGGGCCATCCCGGGAACTTACAAGTGTCCTCAAAACTTTCAAGCATCCCTGATGTTTCATTGGTATGGTTTAGCATCTCCACGACATCTTAGCGTCTCCTAGGTAGGGGCTAAGTGCGTAGCAGCTATCTTGGGAATGGCCCCCGGAGCTATGGACATATTGGGTATGGCTGATCATGGGTCCCAAGAAAAGAGGGATGTCAAGGGACTTTTTGTCCCCATCTTGGAGTCTCTGAAACATCAGGTACAATGGAACAGGGCCCATGGGGCCTTGGAACAGGTAATCGCAGAATATATGTCCACGGATGACTATTTAGGTCAATCTAAATAAAAGAGTACACTTGCATATAAGATGAGGTGAGCCAAAAAGGAGTCCTCCAAAGTTCAAACTCTGAAATGCAAAGTAACAAGGGGTGAACCATCTCGCCATATGTAAAATTATGTAGCCCACAGCATAGTATCATGTGGTGCACATATGGTACAAGTATAATTCAGTTTTACTACAATTGAAACTCAAACATCTATAAGTAAGAATGATCACTGCCTAAAAGAAGTGGATAATGCTGATGGACAGAATGACTTGGGCTGTCCTTATCATTGGTTATATCAACAGGTGAAGGATCACCATAGTCATCAATCCCGCCAAACGGGAAAATGCTAGATCTGATGATATCCAAGGAAGAATAATCCTGGACTCAGCAGTCTAGGCCAAGTAATCCTGGAAGAGTGTTGTTCCCCAGATACCCTCCTATCATCCAAGGTTGATGGTCCTTTAGATGTAGAGAGATTTAGAAATGTATGTCTGTCTAGACCTCTTGGTAGGTCTGCTCTGTCCCAGTGCAAAGAAAAGGAGGAAGTTGCTCCTCAGGGAAGACACAATTGCATTGTCTCACACCATTGTGGGGGTGGTTGTATTATCGAGCGAGAGTTTAGTGCCTTCAGTTGAAAGAAGGTAATTAGGATAGCAGTCTTTTGGGACTGTCTTAGGGAACAACATTTGATGCCCTGGTTATCTCAACACCATCAACGATTGTGATAGTAAAAATTGATGTTTATGTGGCTTTGTTTGCCAAGTAATTTGCATATATGGTCAAATGTGAACCTATGAAGGACTAGAGAGAGCTAAATAATTTGGTTCTTATTAAAAAGAACATGATATTGATAAGGCGAGTCTATTTATCACATTAGCCTACCTGGCTTAAGCCTTTTGGTTCAACTGCATCTTTGAAATGGATTTTAGAAGATTTTGAGTTCCAAGTCATTTATTACTAAGGTGTACCTGCATGTAACATTGCATCCACATCCATATCCATTTAGTGAGAAAGACAATGACACATCATCAATAATTAAACAAACATGTTTGCCATTGGATGTAAATTTCATCGATATAAAGACATGTAAAATTGCTGTATTAAATTACATGGACATACCATATCCATATCTACATATATTTAAAAAAGAAGGAAATTCCAAATGCTGCTCATTAATTGTATAAGGATGAACAAAAATTTTGATCGTTATTATTTACAAATTTTCAATTTAATTATGATTTCTCTTTTCTCACATGGAAATTACTCAGCTTGTAAATGATCTTGTTGAAGAGTATTACCCTTATGAAACTCGAAATGGACTCAAGACCAAAAACCTCTCTTTGATATAGGTGGTTATAGAGGCCTTATATTACTTGTGAAATGTTTGACATGTGCATGCGAGACCAAACTGTATTAGAAAACCATGTATGTCAACTTGCAAAACATCAAACTAATAATGTTGCAAAGATGTTTACAAACTAAATAATATACACATATAAGGAACTGCAGAACTTGATATCAAAATCGACTAAGGAAAACTTAGGTTAGGGTTTAAGATGATAATAGATACCATAGAATCTTTGCACTTATAAGCAGAAATTTTCTGTCTCCATGATTATGATTGTCAATTTGACTTCGGAATTGAAACATCATTCCAGTTCAGGGCCAAGACAATTAATGAGATAAAATAAGATAATTTTATAAATGTCCATAGATGGCCAAAGAAGGCCAACGGGACTCATTGAAAAGAGATGTTACAACTTTCAATGCATTGTAGTAACTGAAAAGTATTATGAAAATAAGCTAAACTAGACTAGAGCAAAGAATCTAGTGTAAACTGCTCTGAAGTGGAACAACTGCATGGCATAAAATTACAGCCTCAAGGGTTAGCCAAAATGGATAAATCCAAACATGCTAAAATAATGATTAAGAGAGAGTTAGAAGTCGAGGTACAACAAAGATAGAAAGGGTCTCCAATGGATCCAAGTGCCAACATTAATCTATAGTGGGATGTAAAGTAGCACAACCATTGTCATGACTTGTTACCAACTATCTAAAAAGGACCAACACAGGATCTAATGATGTTCCCAGGAGAATGGCTTGGACTAAGAGGAGTTGGTTGGATAATCTTGGGAGGACATGGGGTTTGACCACACAAAATTCTTCTAGCATCCATGGCTGTGTAACCAATAGAAGAGGACAAGAAATTGGTAAACTGTGTGTCTATAACTTCTCAGTATGTGAGGGGTGGCCGAAACCCGATGCCAAAGAATTGCAGTACTGTCCTGCTGCAAGCAAGAAGAAAGGACTGAAGCCCTAGTGGCCACTCTTATATGCAAACAAGGGTGCACAGATCTGTCATTGATATATTGGTAGTTGTAGCTTCAAATGAATGCTTATTACTTGCGACTACAGAGATAGAGTGAAATATTGAGGTGATTATTCAAGTATAGAGCCAAAGATTGATAGCTTCCTTGAGGTGATTGCTCAAGAGTGATCAGTCTTCCCCATAATAATTGACACTGAAGAGTGATATGGCTAGGATAGCTGAAAAAAGAGGCAAGTGATCCACTTGAGTCTCTATACAAGCAATGGTACCTCCCTCAAATCTCATAATAAAAAGGACATTTGAAGATGAAATGTTCTTCAGTCTCCATCTCCCGCATAGAGCAAAGACAACATACCCTATCCAAGGAATATGATGGTCTGTCTCCACCTGCAACTAACATGTGAGCATACTCTAAGCTGGCCAAGAGAAATCATAAGGCTGTGTCTCTAATATCACTGGACATAATTAGGACGAGTAATAATGCCATTTTCAATCCTCATGAAATGTTTAGTGTAGAAGACCAACTTAGGACTAAGAGGTTGAGATGAGGCGACCCAAGTGATCTGAATATATTGTTGATAAACATCATCTTTGACTGCTTGATTAATTACCCTCGTATTAGGAGGAAGGTGAGGAGTATTTAAAGAGTATTTCAATGGGAGTTAATCGATCTATGGAGATGCCAACAGACTGAAGAAGAGAAATAAGAGTACCATCCATGGTGATGACCCTAAAAGAGCTCCTAGAGGTAACGCATTTTGTGGAGCAAAGCGCCAAATATGGGTCTCTCTCTCGGACTGAGGTGCAGTCACCCATGGATCTAAGGCGATGAAGCTGAAAAATATGTCTGAAGATGCTCTCAAGGTGAAGAGGATGAGTGGCAAATTCAGCTTGAACAATAAATTGGGGAATCGTTCTTTTACATTGCATAAATCACTGAAGGAAAATAGTCTGGATCCTCTCAATGCAAACCTAGTCAACACACCCTAGACTTGGACCCCAAATCTCAGATCCATAAAGAACTCTGGGTTTGATGATGCAATTGAAGAGGCACATCTTTGTAGGTATGTCTTCAAAGTGCTGGTGGAAACATTGGTGTTCCAAGACTCAGAGAGATGTGTATCCCTTGCAAAGATGTGACTGTGAAACTGGCCCAAGATTAAGGGAAGGACCTGTAAGCTTAAACCCCAAGTAGGCGTGAGCAGTGGTGATCTAAATCAACTTGCCTTTATAGAAGAACTGAAACTTAGATAGGGTATTCTTTGATGTGTTGAATATCATCACCTTAGTCTTACTAAGACTGACTGCCATCTATTTTAAGTCACAAAAACGAGCAAGAGCAACCAACTGTCTTTGCAGGCCCTCAGCATACAGTTATAGAACATGGGATTTTATTGTGTACTAGATCTTAAGTAATAGGAGTGATTGGCTTTTATGTTTAATTACTATAACAACAGTGAGTCACAGAAAATTTAATCCTCAGATGATTGTAAGAACACGGTTACACCGTCTACTTCATTATTTTGAATAGAAACTTAGATGATAAAATGTTGCTATGGTTATTTATTTTTTGTTTGCAATCAAAGAATTTCAATGAAGTGCATGATCCTCCTATGAACTGGAGATCTAACACCAGTAGCCCCTCTATAAATTATGCCCATACAGTGGAGAAAGGTATTCATTTACTATGAGTCATTAGTTTTTTAAGCAGGGTCATGTAATGGAAAAACAGTCCACAAAGGTTCATTGTATAATATATCAAGTATTAAAAGAATCTCATTATGATAAATATATTTTTTCAAATGGTTATATGAGATTGAAACGGGCCCCACCGGTATGACATCATCACCACATAGTGGTATTACAACAGCTTGGATATTATCCATGTATCGCTTGGCAAGATTCGAACCTGGGTCTCCTCCTTGAATCTTGAGGAATCTAATCGGTTAAGCTAATGCCATTTGATTCATAATGATAAATATAATAAGTTAATGTATTTAATATAAAATGCAATCTTTAATATTAATATAATATTAAGAATATAATTTAATAGTCTATATACATGGACCATAAAATTAGTCAAAGGTTAATGAATTGATAAAATATGATAAAAGCTTATATTGATAGTAAATTAATAAACTAATATGCGCTACAACCTAAAAAGCTAAAGGTATTATTTTATAAGTGGAACTAAACCTAAAAAACTAAAGGTAACAGTAAGCGGACGGGAGTCTGCACAACCAACCGAGCCAAAAGGAAAAGATGGCAGCATAGAGAGAAATAATTTTAAAATTATCCGATTTCAAAATGAAATCCCTCTCACTGAGTGGCTGCAAATATCTCGTAAGGCTAAAATTTTTCAGCAATACAGGCCTATTTAAATTTTTTTTTTCTGAAGTGCTGTATTTCTCTGTTGTGCAGCAGCCTATGATTAGATTTTTTTTCCAAAAGTGCTGTATTTTCTTTTGCAACCATGTTTTCACCTGCAAGGACTTTCTGTATAGATGGTGACTTTTTCACATGTGGGCTTTGGAGGGAGGCCTTATTTTAATTTTTGTCATATAAAAATCTGCATTTTTCAATTAAAAATTTTAGAAAATGTTCTGGATAAAACTGGACCAGTTTGGATGGGCTGAAAGTTTGGACCGGACTGAACCTGGGCCTTGTTCGACCGGACCTTGTAACTATGTTGGAAATAATAGATTAGTGGTTGGATATGGGATGGATATGGCTTGGATAAAGCTGTGCCTTTTGGGATATTTGTATATGACACTTACATTGTCATATACATAAATTGATATGTGACAATTTTGTTTTTTGGTGTATTGGATACATATGATCTGCACCATGTAGCCCAAGATGTGGTGCGAGGACAATTCAGTTCAACTTGTGAACCTAAACAGTTATGAATCAGAATCGCACAAGGGCACATGACACAGAATATTTCTATAAACTATATAAACTCAATTATTTATAGAAAGTAACACATGGAAATATGGTGATCTATACTTTGTATCTATGTTACAGAGTGTGACGAGTGACAAGAATATCAGATGCATTGATGGTTTGACTTAGCAAGCAGTTTTTTTGGTGATTTGGTTAATTCTCTTGATGATCGATAATGCTTGGTCTTTTATGTGCATGTGTTCTGCTTTGGCTGTGTGCATTTAGTAGTGTGTATCAGCCTTGCACTATTGCACGCATGTTAGTGGTTAGCATTGATTGTTGTCTGGGTGAGTTCATAGTCGCGATGCGCAATGGAGTATAAAATGCATTGCTGGCTTGGCAATTTCGAAAGGTACTTGTGACTCGACGTGGAGCTCTATATCATGACCTGTATGTGGCCTGTAGAAGTGGTGTTAGCAATTGTCTTGCAGCTTGCTAATGACAAAGTTCCCCATTCTCTTGGGATTATATGCCTTCTAGATGAATTGTTGGCAAGGTGAGCCAAAGGGAACATAGAGATGCCCAAGGCGACAAAAGTCCATTGCTAAGGTATTGATCAGCAATTGCTTTGCCTTTCATAAGTTGTTTGAGTGCCTATGGAAAGTTGTAGTCGTTGAAGGAGATTGCTTCACTCAATAAGGGTATGACCATGGGCATCAAGTACTATGATAAGTGTTGTGAACGGTGATCTATTGTGAAAGTGGACGACTTTGTTCTCTTGCCCTTGTGATATTTGGTCACAAGGTGAAACTATTGTTGTTATGTCATCCTCTTCCTATGGCATGCATTTTCCAACTTGATCTATGTGTGCAACGACTGAGGCGGCTTGTGATCCAAGTGAATGATCTTTTCCTATTCCATGATGTGTTAGTGTCATTGCTCAATTGCTTGCACAACGATGTAGAGCTTCTCATTGATGGAATAGTGCTATGTAATGTTGTTAAAACTCTTGTAATGATAGGTGATTGGGTGTTTGTATTGAGTGAGAATGACAATAAGTACATAGTCGAACATATCAGGTCTTAATCTTGAATGGTTGAAAGATGCTAGGCATGGATAACATAGGCGATAAACAAAGTTCTAACATTATTTTTTCAAAAGCATGCTATCAAGTGTTTATTTATTGGAATGGAACTTTGTTGCACATGATCTAGTTTAGAGGCCAAGAGATGTGATGAAATCTAAGGACAAAGCGATTGTAGAAATGTGCTAAGCTAAGTAAACTTTGGAGCTCAGTCAGGTTTTATGGAATATGCCATTCTTGGATGACCTTGATCTTATCTGCATTAACATGGATTCTTGCATGGTTGATAACATGACTCATATATTTGATTTTTGAAATGCCAAAGGTATACATGCTTAAGTTGGCTGCAACTTATGTTGACATGGTGTATCTAAGATGATTTGCACATGCTCCTCCCATGTCTCACTATAGATGAGGATAGCATCTAAGTAAACAATGACAAATGAATTGGTATATGGTCACAAAATATCATTCATTAGGCACATCAAGGTGTAGGTGTATTGATGAAACCAAAAGGCATAACCAACCACTCATACAATCCCTCATTTGTCTTGAATGTTGTTTCTAGGCTATTGTTGGGATTGGCAAGTACTTGATGATAACTTGAGTTAGGTCGATCGTGGTGAAGATCGCACACTTTGTAGTTGGTTTAGAAGATCCTCTCTACTTGGTAACGATACTGATTTTTTACATCAATATTTTCCGGTTGTGATAGTCAATGTAGAGCCGTCGAGTGCCATCCTTCTTTGATGCTAGAATAATGGGTTGCACAGGGAGAGGAGCCATGGAAGATCATTCCTTGGTTGACCTCTTGGGTTTGTCCTCACATCTCTTCATTCTCTTTGATTTAAATTTTATTTGTAGTAATAATGGATTGTTCGAAGCGAACTTGGTACTAGATTAATTTTATGCTTCACAAAACAATAGAGAGAGGACTTGTATAGTTGTAGCAAATCATCCATTTGTTGCAGTTGTGCAAGAGTGACTAACCTATGTGCTACAATGGCATGCATCTTGGTATTTGTGGGTGCCTTATGGGAGACCATGAGGAGCACAAACTTTTATGTGTGTGAAATCAGCTCCTTGCATTGCTTCGTGAAGACAAGTGCCACACAAGTCTTAGGTAGACACTCAAGAATGTGGTAGGTGATATTGTTGAAATGCATGGATGATCATTTTGGATAAGCTTGATAGCTTTTTTGGTGGTCGTAAATATATGACCTCCCAAGTAGGACATCATAGGTGACAGAATCATGCATGGATGTGATGCCATACTTAAAGGTACACTAGTGCTAGACCTTGACAAACATCGTAGAGAATAGGGTTGAGGGCACACTTCAGTTGTGAATCCAAGGACTTGATAGCGTGTTGTGCAATGAATACTCTTTTGACTCACAAAATTGATGATGACATGGAGAAATTTGCGATTCACCCAATAAGTGCATTTGCTTCTCAACATTGTCAACGGTGGAGGATTCTTGGAGGTTCTGTGTTGGCCTATAGACATACAGTCCTAGACTCACCATTGCTCTTTGGCATTTGGACACTCTCATGTGTGTCTGGATGAACCACCACTTCTGTTGTGCACCAAATTTAGAATAACTATGTATGAGGGTTGTGATATTCACAACACTTACCCCTTGCTTGTGCTTGCCACTGTTCCTAGTGGTTGGAGATTTTAGTTTCTGTTGCACGAGTGGTGCCTTAATGTTGGTTTGGCACTTTGGACAGTCATCATGGCTTTTGCACAGGTGGCTTCAGCTTGAGTGCCTGTTGAATCTTGCGTACAAGTTGCATGGGATCATTTTACTTGGCTATGGATTTCAACTCAATCTTCAGCCATAAACTGATAGGCTTGAGCCAGAGTATAAACTCACCATCGCTCTATAGTGTTTGAATATGCTCAGGTGTGTTGTGCACTACATTCAAAATCACTATGTATGAGTTTTGTGATGTTTAAATTAATTAATCCCTTGCTTATGCTTTCCTTTGTCCCTGATGACTGGATAGTTGCACAAGTGGTGCCTTAGGCTGGTTTGGTACTTTGAACTGCTGATGTGGCTTTTGCACAGGTGGCTTCAGCTTGGGCACCTATTGAGTGTTGTGTATAGGTTGCGTAGTACTCTTTTGCTTGGCTTTGGATTTCTCCTTGATCATGGGCACAGACTGATAGGCTTGGTCCAAGGTATCAAGCGGAAGAAATTCCCTTTCTGAGTGGATGTAGTAATGCAAGCCACTGATATACTTGAGAACATGATGCCGCTCTTTGCAGTGACGTGCAAATAAATAAAAAGCTCATTGAACTCATTGGTGTAGTCATGGACAATTCTGTCGTTGGCACAATTACTGATAATTCATGTATTTATCTTCATAATTCTCTAGGGGATAGTATCTTGTCCTCATGGTGTCCATGAAATTCTGCTATGTATTCAGGGTGTCCAGCTCTTTCTCACACATTGTATCAGTGGTTTCCCTTTAGCAAAAAACAGACTTGAACGTTTTGAGGGCAACAAAATCAGCATGTTCTTCATTGGTGATGTGATTGATTGCTTTGTTGGCTTCTAGCTGTTGGAGCCATCTACCCATACCTTTATTGTTATCTGCCTTGGAACATTGGGATGTCAATCTTGGTCTGCATCTTGAGCTAGTTGCTCTATTCAAAAGGTGTAGCAGTAAAAGCTGATGCTAAACCCAATTGAAGCACTAGAATGTGAAATTGACCAAACAGTAGTTTTTTTGTTCTTCTAGTGCATCCTCGATGAGTTTGTTGGATGTTTGGGTAGTGGTTTCTAAGGACTTTGTAGATTCAACCATTTGTGCGTGCAAACAAAATTTGTTTGGATACTTGGACACATAATTAGCTTGGGTACATTGTGGCATTGCGAGTGTGTCTGCCTAGACATTAAACGATGGAGATTATTGAATGGCTCATACTTGAGCAGAAGATGTGGCAATATATGAACTTCCTACTTCCTAGTTGAGCTTGTGAAGCTAAAGAGTTATGAATCAAAATTTGCACAATAAATTAAGGAACAAGTGACATAATAAAGTTTTTTTTTTTCCAATAAACATTACACGCTATTGTTTACATAAATTAATACATGGAAGTATCATGAAATTTGTGTCCAAAGTGTATGGCGAAAGACAATATATACAAATTACAATGCCAGAATATTGGTTACATTAATGATTCAATTTCCCAAATTTTTCTTCAACAAGTTGGTTAATCTTCTTGGCAAGTTGGTGATGCCTGGGCTTTTATGTGTAGTGGTCTATATGGGCTAAAAGCGGACCTTCTAGAGTTGTACACGTGTCATTTGGTAGTATGCATGAGCCCTGCATGCTTGTGTGCACACTGGTGGTTGGTGTTGGCGTGGTGTGTGGATGCAGTTCATAGATGCCATGCATGCTCAATAAGGTGCATTGGGGTCTATGTTATGGTGGCTACTTTGGTGACATTGGAGGTTTGGTCGAATTTGGCAGCTTCCTTGGATGGTGTGCAAGGTATGGTTGGCTAGCTTGAGCAACAATCACTGGTTGGTGGAATGAGGTACCATAGTGGATTGTGGTACCAAGAAGCTCATGGTTATACAAGCACGAAATACTCTAGCTACACTCAACATATCTATGCAATTTTATTATTTTATTTTATAATTAGTAAATTACCCTTTCAGCAGTGGTAACCCTTGGCTTAACTTCCATGACCATGGGCTATCTCTTTTGCCAAAATTGCGCAGCATTTGCACTTGGCCATGTTCATTGGTGTATGCCAATTTGGACTTGGATGCAGTAATTTTTCCAATTTTCCACTCAACAATTTGGCAACTATGCACATATCACTCAGCAAGATTTGAACCAAAATATCTGCAGCGGAAGCCCAGGTTTTTAACATATCTGTGAACTATTGGTATCCCGAACATTTTCACAAATGTAAATATATGTATGATAGTATACACAGTACCCCATACTGTCCTGTAACTTAAGTGGTAAGCATTAAAGTCAACATAAAGGGTAGACTATTTTTCAAGATCACAGGCCTAGCCTGCACTCTCGGTTTGGAGTATGAGACCCCTATGAAGGGATTCACCCACCCTTCTAGCAAGATTCAACCAAGTGACCAAGCCCGATGTGAATTAAAATCCCCTTTGAGACCCCATATTACAAAGGACATAATATTACAACCATGCTAGCTTTGTAAAGGTAGTTCAAAGTAAGGTGTCTAAGAAATGGACTTGGTTTGTAAAATAATTCTTAAGTAAATTTGTTTTAAAGATTTCTTTAACTGGAAACACTCAGAGGCGCTGATGCAACTATGTGATGATTTGCCCCCTCCCTCAACCCAACTCTCGGAAGACTAGCTTTTAGAATCAGAGATGTTCTCAAATCTGAGTGATTCCTTCATTTTTTCTTTTCAAAGTTTGATAGGTTAAAAGAGGTATTTCTACTAACTATAAACAAGGATTGCATCTTTATACAAAATTCATTTTCTTCTATCTAGAGGTCTTCCTGACTCAAACCATAAGCAAGCCTTGCTACTGGGCTTTTTATTTACCAAAAAAAGGACTACATACAACTTAATATAGAGGGAGACAAAACAAAACAAAAGACTCAAACAATTCCGGAGGACCATCATTACCCCAGACAACAACATTCGTGAGGCTGTTTGCCAACCTTTCAAATTGCTTGTGCAGAGGATTGTATGCACCAATGTGCAGAATGCGCCCTTTGCACCCAGGCGAAGACTGTAGCTTCCATAGCCTCACCAATAGCGCTTATTTCTGGAGTGAGATCCTTACTTCCTTTTCTGATACAGCACCTGATATTATTGAGCTGTTGGCATGGTTGAGCCTGGAAGACGTTTTGCAAGTGAGCGTGGTGAGCTCTAATGTCACCCTCATAGAAGACACAATAAGCCACGCAGCATTTGTGGCCATGCCTGCCCTCTTTCAGCACAAGCAAGTCCTTTGTGGCCAGCTCCAAAGTAGACGAGACTGACCACCAAGGAAACAGGCCCCTTGAACTACTGCCTCAAAATCTTCTTCTCCTCCCATTGAAACTGTTGCATATAAATTTGCTGCAGTCTGAGAATTCAGCAGAATTAGGGAAGTACATTCTTTCTTCCCTATTCCAAGTTATAGTTCATTACCCAAAGTTCCAAGATCTCTAAGACTAAACTGTACGACAGGCTTTTTATCAAAGCTGCTCTGTGAAATAGCAGCAATGGCAGCATACTGCTCAAAGAGAAATCATGTTTGACACAATCTAAGCTCATGGCCGCCTGCTGGTCAAGGAAAAATTATGCCTACCTACCGAGTGTGTGGGCAATATTGTTCAGCACATATAATAGTGACAGTGGCGTGAGGCGCATCGGTTGCCAAAATGGGATCTTCCCCTTTTGTGAATGATATCAGTGCCTGTTATGAAGGCTCGTGGCTGTGCCATTAATATGCGGGATGCGCTTCATCAAATCTCTGTCAATTGCCCTTGTGTGAGAAAGCCCCCATCCCTTTTTCATCATAGGCCTCAAGCCATGCTGCTCTCGTTAAATGTTCTAGCCCTGCCACTCCAGATTCTTTCATTGTACCCGACTGTCCAAAAATGGAAAGCAGCAAATAAGACATGTATTCTTGTGCTGGATAGTTGAGTAGAATACTTGTCCCTGTGACCAACTTTCCCTTTGTTACTGAAGATAATATCTGCTTGAAGACATTAAGTACTTTGAGACTAGATGGATAATTAGGAATTTAGGCCCAACCATGTGCCTTGTTAAAGGTCTGAAATCTAAGATACAAAGTAAACTGAAAAGTTTCCTTGTTACAACAATTGGGTCTCACATATCATTTTTTTTTTTAAAGCGAAAAACCCCTTGTGGGGCCGCCTTGGTCTGAGAGACCATGAACAGGGGTTCTACACCGTCAAAGTCACCCGGGAGTCGCACCCAGCCCTGCCCGCACCAACATTATCAATTGGATTTTGGGTACCCAATTCAGCTTTTTGGTAGGGTGGAGATTCGAACCTGGGACCTCCCTTGGATGATTGCCCTCCCCTCTCCAACTCACCTACAACACCTGGGTCTAAACTAATTTATAGTGGAAAACACCCCTTTCAGGGTGCCACTTTCAACAGGTTGGGCATAGGAGGAATGGAGCCTTGTCAGCCTCTACCAGCACATAGGACATTCCTAACTATACCATATATCTGCAGGATGGAGACAAGGGGAATGGAACCTGGGTCGGCCTCTACCAGCACCCAGGGCATTTACCACTGCACCACAACAAGCAGATAAAACTAATTTATAGTGGAAAACACCCCTTTCGAGGTGCCACTTTCAACAGGTTGGGCATAGGAGGAATGGAGCCTTGTCGGCCTCTACCAGCACATAGGACATTCCTAACTATACCATATATCTGCAGGATGGAGACAAGGGGAATGGAACCTGGGTCGTCCTCTACCAGCACCCAGAGCATTTACCACTGCACCACAACAAGCAGATTCTCACATAATATTTAGGTGTGCTGTTTAGGCTGGGATAAAATAATGCCTTTACCTTTAGATATCTTGGACAGGAAACTGAACCCACTTCTAAGGACAAAGTAAGAATCATTATGTTCCACTAAGTTTTGGGATGGAGAAAGTGGGACGGATTGTTGGGATGGCAGGACGTATTTCCTAGATGGCGAAATATGTTTTCCAGACAGTGAGATGCATCTCTGAGGCAATCCCGAAATGTGTGGCCTAGCCCCCACGGGATATGTTTAACAGTTAGATTCCTCTAATCAGGAAGAAAACTACTAGTATGTATGATGTTAATGCCATGTTACATACTTTTATCACAGCAGTGGCACTTGGCCCTAGATTTTGACAATAAGGCTACTGGACACTTGTCTCGCAACGAACTTGATGGTTAATACCTAAATCAGCTGATTTGATCAATTAAAAAAATAAATAAAGGCAAATATCTCCTGTATGAATCTATCCATCTCCATTTGCTGAATTGAAATTAATGCTCTTGAATTCCAATGAATTACAGCAACCTTTGGCAAAATGGAATGAATTCCAGTGAGCTGGAACGGACAAATCAAATTAAATTTGAGCCAGCATGAAAGAAAATTTGATTTTTGGCAGTGTTCGAATAGTCAAACTCTGTTTTTGAGGGCAAAGCTATACATAGGGAAAGGGACATGGTTTCCTTATGTTTTCCTCAATTTCTTCACTTCTGGGGTTTCCCTGGGCTCTTCATTCTCTCTCCAAGCTGTTTTCCTTTCCTACAACTTCAGACTTCAGGCTTTAAGCATCCTCTATTGCTGAAGAAAATTATGGCACAGGTGTAGAAGAAAACGCAGATGCTAGGTCAAATAAAATGCAGGCGGCAACTGCATCAGAAAACACTGGATTTCTCTCTCTCAAACATTTTAATTAATTGAATATATATATATGTCTGCCAAACTTAATGCCAAACTTTGTATCTTTCTTTGGTGGCAAACTTTTTCCCATTTTAATCCTTTTCAAACTCGAACTTGGCAACTTAGGTTAACACATGATTCATATCAACATCAAATTGCCTGCCAACTCCAATTTCTATTGCCACTTATATCAGGAATAAAGATGATTATTTTTGGTATGGTTCTCCTAGAGAGAAGTATGCTCTAGGAAGATTGATTGTCTGTTTTTTGCTAACCTAAGTTGTAACATTCATAGTTTGACAAAAATAAAAATTGAGAAAAGCTCGCCACAAAATGTAAGGGCAATGATATTTGCATATTTTTGAGAAACATATATATATATACATATATATATTATATTATTATTTTTTAATGGTTTACATGGGATTGAAACGGGTCGTACTACATCATGACCATATAGTGGTATTATAACAAATTGGCAGTTATGCACGTATCATTTGGAACCTCGGTCTCAAAGTCGAGGAATTTAACTGGCTGATCAAATACATCATATTATTATTTTTAATATAATAAACTAGAAATGTATAACATAAAATACAAATTAAGTATAATAAATATATATAAAATTTATTAAAATAACAAGAGAATTAAATTATGTTCCACAAACTTACTCAGTCGCCCAAAAAAATTGACATTTTTCAAGCTTTTGTAATTTATTCAGCGAATGTGGCAACATGGTTGCTAACCCTTCTGAAGGACAGTGTCAAGACTAGCAAAAATGGAATTTACTATTATTGACTGACTGACCTAATGACACGCAAATATGAAACTTCCAAAGACTCGCATGATTCATATTAATTTCCCAAAATTAATTTCTCTTTGAATATTTCATTTCCCAAAATTAATATTGCCTGTAACTAGTATATGAGGGTTAGCTAGTTATTGTACGGTCCAGGATGTGTCATTTCATTAATTTTAATGGGTTAGTCATTTATGGTTTAGTATTGCTAGAAGTTTGACCTAGGAATTTCAGCTTGAGATTTACTCTCAGGAGTTGATTTCAATTTTGTATAAAGAGATGATCAGTATGAAAAACAAAATACTGTAATTGGTACCAACTACAGGATAGTGTTTACTTTTTCCAAAATTGCAGTCGGTACATATTCAGATAGTGTTTATAAAGAGAACAGCTTCTGGTAATGAACGCTATGCCTTTGTTTTAATTTGTTCTGTTAATGTAATATAATATTTGATTATAATATTAGAGAAATCGCTTTCATTTTTTCTTAAAAAACAGCATTGTGGTCGTTGTGTCATTAAAGTTGATATATTGCCATAAAAATATTTCTTGACCCTTAAGGAGCTAGTGGATGCAATATTTGCAACCTGTATTCTCAGTTCTACATTCCCAACTCTGCAATTGTTTTGCGCCAGTCAACAGATTATTATAAAATTTTGTACTGACCACCTGCCTTTTTAAAGAAATAAAATTATAGTAGTGTCCACTAATGACCAAAGTAGGTCAATGGGACTTAAGAATACAATAGTGATAAAGAAGACAGTATGAAGATCGAAACGTTTTTCTTGGTCTATTTTAACATTTGATGTGGTTCTGTGCAGCGCTGCAATGGGTATCTTTGATGCAATTCAGTTCTGCAGGGCAGATGTTTCTACTGTTGCCTTTGGAATCGCTGCATCAACTGCTTCCATAATATTGGCAGGGGGAACAAGAGGAAAGCGCCTTTCTATGCCAAATGCCCGGATTATGGTGCATCAGCCCCTGGGAGGAGCAAGTGGGGATACTTCTAGTGTAGAGATTCAAGCAAAGGAAATAATGTTTCAGAAGAAAAATGTGATCAGAATATTCTCTGAGATTACAGGGAGATCAACTGAGCAGGTAGGAAAAGATCTTGATAGGGACCGTTACATGTCTCCATTGGAAGCTGTTGAGTACGGACTTATTGATGGAGTGATTGATGAAGATTCTATCATGCCTCCCACCTATCTGCCAGAGAAAGTTGAGCCTAGGCCAGACATTGCAGTAATGGCACGGGATCGTACAAAGTTCTTCACTGTTGATGTTCCAGATGATGAGATCTATTAGCCTTGTAACAAAATTTCAGCTTCTAGGAATTGAGCTAATATTTGCATAACAAATACTATGCAAGTGGGCAGTCAGTATATTTTGATTTCTTTTTGTGTGAATGAATGCCATTATCAAAACAAAAGGCACTGTTTCAAATTAAATGCTGCACAACATATGATATGTTTTTCAATTTGCAGCATCGCATGGAAAAAATATACGTAGGATCTATTTTATGTTGTATACTGATGGTTTTATGGGGTTAAGCTTGCTGGGGATTGAGCATGTGTTGTATGGACACTGCATCGAACACAGCCAAAAAGATGAGCACATACTGATTTTGAGAAGTAATCATTTTTATTCTAGTTCTTATGCCTGGAAGTCTAAAATTCTATTAAATATTTGAATAACATAAATTAAATTTGGGGTGGATATTTATGTTAATATCCAAAGTTACTATGGGCAATACCAAATCTTCATCATATTTTGTGTTTACGCTGAGGCCAATGTAAATTTCCAAAGGAAGTTAGGATTCTGTTAACTAAAATAATTGAGGATAGATATTTACAGGTGTCCCCTCCCAATTCAGTTTTTTTACAATGGAGCAAAATGCAGTTCACTTTTCGTTTGATATGTCCTCACAATCTAAAGGTGGTGTGCTTGGACTGTGAAGGTTCTTAAATAACTTGTAGGTAGGGGGTCTTAATTTTACGGAGTGTAAAAATTTTACTATCCAAATATTGATGTCATTAACATTGTTTGGGTATATGTGGGCAAGGTCTTTGGCAGGACATAGTTGTCTCAAAATTTATACTGTTTTTGCAACAATTTGGGGACAGTTAAGCTAACAATTTTTTTAAGGGTACTATCATTTTGCAAAAAACATTAGCAACGGAATCTGTTTTGTGCAAGACCTGTGTTCAAAGTCTCTGACAGGTAACAAATGGATATAGGTGCAAGCTGGGAATGATTTTAACAGCATAGTTATTATAGTGCTGCTGCTCAGCCAAAAAACATTTAGAATATTGGTAAAAGATAGAGAAGAGAGTAACTATTAACTAGGTTTATTACTTATATTTGCCGAATTTCGAGCCTAGGGGCTATAAGCAGTGTTGAAATTTTACACATTGGAAAAGATTAACAAAAGGAAAATTATGAATAACCGAAAAGGAATTTCAATTTGTCTGCCTAATAAAAAAAAGGCCAATGCTGTTTTTTGGTTGTCGATTATAATCTCATGTGAGTTTTATCGTGGACCAAAACTTTCAAAATCTCTTTCTATATGAATTTCAATAGTGGTGTTACGGCATAAAGAGCAAAACAATTGTTTCAATATCTAATAAATTTAGGATGGTGTTGTAGCATACAGCTGGCCATATGGACAATGCTTTTTGCCATCTCAGTATATAGATCTAGATCACACATTTAATGCCTACTAGCCCAAACAAGACAAAAGCAACGCAGACAAGCACTTATAGAATCATGTGCATGAAAAGGCCTCCTAAAGGAATCCCTTAAAGGGAGAGGGTATTCCATTACTTCCCCTGTCACTGTTGATTTGAAGGCAACCAAAATTACCACAAATCTTGCCTTATGTCATTTTCTCCATCCGCCATGTAGTCTTCATAGCCGCCTCTTGAGAAACTGTCTAGACACAGGCTACCTAATATTGCTTAAGGGCAATCTTTGTTAGGATAAAGCGGTAGCAATGGTGGTCAAGCTGAATCTTACCAGGAGCTGAGCTCTTGATTGATGATTGCTTCTTGCATCCTCTTCTAACCAGGAGCTGAGCTCTTGATTGATGATTGCTTCTTGCATCCTCTCTGACTAAGATTTATCATGACTTGCAACCTGTTTTAGAGCTTTTCTTGCTAACATGAATAGGACCTTGTATCACTCCTGGGGTTGGGCTTCAAACCTTGTGTTACCTGGATGTGGACTTATTTCTATATTCCTTGGCTGTTTATTTCCAGTGGCATATTCCTATTTTGGAATTTCGTTCCACTTTAATACCTCTTTTTCTTCAACTTGTGGTGGAACTTTTGATTCATAAGCCATTAAATCTCATATATTTTTTACTCTTTTAGATTTGAGCTTTGTTTCTCCAGATCAGTACCCAAACCTTGCTTCAAATTATTTGACTTGGATTATTTAGACCGAGGCCGTCTTATAATTGATATCCCTTGTACAATTTATGAGTAGTTCTAATTTTTTGAAATAAAGTTTTAGACAATGACCTTCCATTCTTGTGTCCAAAGTGTCGTTAACTTCTAACTTTTGAAGAGTTGCTCATTGGAATGGTTTTCTATTGTTATTTCTCATTGTGAAAAATGTCTAATTTAAAACGTTTCATTTTTATTTGTAGTTTAAATTGAAGGAGAGCAACTTACCAATTGTAGAAAAGTAAAATAAATGTGGAATTGAGAGAGGAGTTCCTTAACTTTGTATTAGAGGACTCCATTGAATGTCTTCGACCATTTGCGAACTCAAGGAACAAAAATTGAACAAGGTAAAAACTAATTTACATGTGCATCTTATTATTGAAGTTACACTCTCTCAAGATGTAAGATCAAGACTATCCAAGGAGTTAATGACCAAGACGAAGGATATTATACACTAACTTCGTTTTGTCTTATAACTTTTGTCTTCATCACCAAATCAAGTCTTTGCATAATTTTTAAAAAATTGTTAAAAAAACAAAAACATTCTCTTTTGCTTATATTCTTGAGACTAATAACTTGATATATGATGCCTTGATTATTAAATTCCTATGAGAAAGAAACAAGGGAAAAGAAGAAAAGAAAAAAAGAACTCAAGAAATATGGGCTTTTAGGTGCATATATCCCATGCCTTGTTTGTAAAATATGAGTTATCAATGAGCTAAAAAAAAAAAAAAAAAAACCATCAGCAGTAAACCACTTATGCATGTTATGTCAAAATCTGACATGCTAGTCTACATTCGTTAAATTTAAGAATCCCTTTGCTTTTATGACTAATAGAGTAGGACAATACTAACTAAATTTGATGGTCAACACAATTCTTGTGGTATGATTGGACACAAAATAGTTGATTCTTCTCATTCTTCTCATAATAATAATAATAGACATCAAAAGAGAGAAGTTAGTTTTTATTTATTATTTACTTTGGTTGCATGTGTTTAAAGTGTAAATTCAATATGCTAGTCTACAGTTGTTAAATTTAAGAAACCCTTTGCTTTTAAGACCAATAAAGGAGGACATTACGAACTAAATTTAAGGGTCCACACTATTCTTATGTTAAGATTGTATACAAAATGATTGGTTCTTCTTATAATATTATTCATAGACATCAAAAGAGTATTTTTTATTTTTTGCTTTAGTTGTATGTATTTGAAAATGAATGCAGTGTATGAGCTTTTTGAAACATAAATTGGGTTTATGCGACAACAGTACATATGACAGTCTACTTGGACAAGGATTCACCATTCTATGGCTCTATTAAAATCATTAGTGGCGATTACTTAAGAAATGTTTGTTATATGCCCTAATTACAGGAGGATTTGCATTGTGTTAAGACTTCAAAATTATTTGGTTGTTGACTTTTGGCATGATAAATGCTTTGCTAAAGATACATTGCAAGAATTCAAAAATTTTCTTTTGAAAAGAGCTAGTGATGACATTTATATGATTGACAATTTCATTGCTTATAAGTATGTTGTATTTGCTTCTCATGTTTAATTCTTGCATTAGATTTTGGCATGAAAGGTTACATTTATGTCAAATATTGGAGCATGAGTCTAATGAGTATAATTATCTATGTGGATTTGGCATGCAATATTTGATCGACACATTCCTATGAGTCTTGATATATAAAGGCCTTGTCATCACTTGGCTATTTGTGTTCGGAGTTCAACTTGGTCTATGTTGTAGCATTTTAACCATAAGTATATTTTGGCCATTATCTATATGCCGACACCAACTAGTTTCAATGTCAATAATGTCTTAACAAAACAAGGGACAATTTTATGTTCCCTAAACCATGGTTTGGATTATGAAAGTCCTATGTTAGATGTGGTGTTATCTTTTTTGGAATTGTAAAAATCATATTATATCACATGATATGCATTGCCTATTTTTGAGTCCAAATCACAAAAACAAAGTTTTTTTTTATAAGTTTCTAGTATGCTAGACACTAAAATTTCACTCTTGACCATTTTTATTTCTTATATACGCAAGATATCATTCTATTTCAAACTCTCTATTTTTGTTAGCTTTCAAGATGACCATACTCACATTACATTTTATAAGTATTATTGTATATTTGGTATATAATTTTTTAAAACATCAATAAAATCTAACTTTTTTTTAGCCTCATATCCAACATCAAACTTGTGCTATAATGTTCAATATTATTATGCCAAAAGGAACCCTCTCTTACCCACGTCTTTTAAGTACTTTCCTCACAAGGGTTGAAGTTGCTATCCTTAAGGGCTCCTCCATTCGATATTACGATCTCACTATAATGAACTTTCCTTATTTCTCCCACTCTTTTAATATAGCTACATATCACACAACACAAGCCACACTAGGATCATATACGAGAATACTTATAAGAAATCTACTAAGATTAATATCCAAGAATAAGCTCTACTTTTTGTGAGTTTGCACTCAGTAGGTTAGGTAGGTGGTCATATACAAGATTGAAATGAGCCACACTTATATTTTTTTGTGACCACATAGTGAAATTCTAATTTCTTAGCAATTATGCATGCATTGCATAGCAAGATCCAAACCTAGGTCTCCTCCATGAGGCATTTAACTAGTTGAACTCATGCCATTTGATTTTGAGAGCTTATCTTATTTTGGTAGAAAAAGATCTATTTGAAAGCATCCACTAACCCCAAGTAGTCTTACACTCTTGTCTATTTCATGATCATTGGTAAGGGGAATTGTACTTAGAAATTTTGTATCTGTGAATTGTATCATATCATTGTCTAGCATTAAATAATTGAGAAGTTTACCTCATTTTGTTAAAATCTATAGGATGGTTTTTCATCTAAGCTAATAGGGTATCTTAAATTCATATTAATATTATTTCACTTATATTTACTAGAGCAACAAGAACCTTATCCACAAGTAAACCCTAGTTTCTTTTATTTTTCTTTTGCATATGTTTTTGGTATCTTTAGTTATAAAATTAATATAATTTGGATTTAGGACTTATCATTTCTAATTTAGCCCTCAACTTTCCATGTCAAGTCAAGCCCAAGTGAATTTGTTTATTCTATCCTTTGTTTCTTGGTACTCCCCACTTTTTACTATGTTGTGATTAGTGCGGGACGACATTTCCATTAAGGGTATGTTCCACTTTCATTAGCCTACCTAGGTCTCTTTTCTTTAGCATTATATTTTCAATTCTATAATCACCATCCATTTATTTTCTAAAAAAGTCCACAAATTGTATATCCCTCCTTTAGGTTCTTATATCACTTCTTGCCTCTTAACCATAGGGTTTCAAAATATTCTACTTCTTACTTGTTCAAGTTTGAGATGAAAATGTAGACTATAATTAGTTCAATTTTAGGACTCAGTATCTTGTCTTATGCAAATAACCAAGGGATAAATTGCCACCTCTCACTTTCATATACCCATTTAGATATATCTACATAGTCACCAAACCCTATCCTACTTATTTCCTTTACTATGACCATGTTTCTTACGTAGACATAAGGATCAATAATTTATTTTTTCATGCAAAAATACCAATCCACGATTTTGATATTTTGGGATACCTTTTTATCATGAGTCCTTATATCGGCCTCTCTTCTCACCACCCAAACATGTGGTAATTATAACCAAAAATTTGGATCTCACAACCGAGGTATCCATGAACATAACATTTATAACTCATTTTTCTTTTTTAATCCCAATCCTTAAATGGCAAAGACCATCTTACAATTGATCATTCTTAAGGCTTATGTCAAAGATTTAACTCTCAAGTTGTGAATAAAGTTTCATCACAATACTCATGAATCAACATTTTATTTTTTAAAGAAAAAGATATCTAATTATTCTCACAAACTATATGTCTTTGCCTCATTAATCACAAAGTGTCTTCTAATGCTTCAATTGCAACTCTCTCTTCTCTTGGGATGAAGAGATTGCAATTTCTATTAATACCTTTTGACATGGATCTTTACACGATAACCACCCTCCTCATTGATTTGACTAAGATGTTGATTAATGAAAAACAACTTGCATTATGCTATCTTCTTGACCCATGTGCTATAATTACTAGCCATCCTACAAAGAGGACTACCAACACCTCGTCCATTAGGGTCATATATTTTGTAGCTGGTCAAAATGCTTGTTCTAATGTAATCTAACTTATTTAGGGAACTTAATTTAAAGGATATTATCATTATTTGAATTGCTTGACCTCTTCTAGCTTCTCCTATCATGATAAAATTTCTATTAGGAGATGAAGTCACTATGCAGGGTTTTAACCAACAGAGACTGCTGCTAGACATCTAGGCAACACTGCTAGACGTCTAGGCAACATACATCTAGGTAGCAGTACTAGATGTTTAGGCAGCACTGCTATATGTCTAGGCAACAATACTAGACGTCTAGGCTGCTAGATGTCTAGGCAACAGTGCTAGATGTCTAGGCAATAGTACTAGATGTCTAGACAACAAATGTCTAGGCTTCTAGACGTCTAGGCAACAATACTAGGCATCTAGGCAGAAGACATCTAGGTTGCTAGACGTCTGGGCAACACTGCTAGACGTCTAGGTAGCACTACTATACGTCTAGGCAGAAGATGTCTATGCTGCTAGACATCTAGGCAGCAGTGCTAGACATCTAAGCAGTAGACGTATAGGCTACTAGACATGTAAGCAACACCACTAGATGTCTATGCAGTAGACGTATGGGACAAACGTCTAAATTCGAAAGATGAAAAATTTCAGATGCTTTCATTAGGAGTGGAAACAAACAGTTTTCGGAGGCTTCCTTTGGAAGAGGAAACAAACAGTTCAGGGTCTTCCTTTTTTGTTCTATAAAAGGAAATTGATCCCTTGCATATGATGATATATGAATGTAAAGTTTTGATGAAAATAATAAAAAGGAGAAGTTGCCATTGCCCCGTGGTTTTCTTGCACATTGCAGGTTTCCACGTAAATTCTCTGTGTTACTTGTGTTGCTATTTTTGTTCTCTATCATTGTGTTTCTACTTGCAGGTATAAAATCTGAAAATTTTCCTAACATCTAGTATCAGAGCTCAAGGTTTTGTGCGAGTGGGAGCCGCAACAATGACAGGAGGTGTAACCAAGTTTGAGATTGAGAAATTTGATGGTAGGAACTTTGCTCTATGGAAGATGAAGGTGGAGGATTTTCTAGTTCAGAATGACCAAGCTCAAGCCTTGAAAGGTATCGCAAGTAAACCGAGCAACATGAAAGATGAGGAGTGGGCAACGTTGGACAAGAAGGCGGTTTCTACAATCTGTCTCTGCCTAGCAGACTCTATCTTGTTCAATGTAGCTAAAGAGAAGACCGCAAAAGCCCTTTGGAAAAATCTTGAAAAGTTGTATGAAACAAAATCAACAACAAATAAGGTTTTTATGAAAAAGCAACTTTATAGCTTGAGGATGAAGGAAAGTTCATCCGTGGCAGATCATTTGAATGAGTTTAATACTCTTATCAGTAAACTGGTTTCAATTAATGTGAAGATGGAGGATGAGGATAGAGCTATCACCCTACTTTGTTCCCTCCTAGACACCTAGGATCATATGGTGATGACCATCAGTAATGCATCATCAGGAACTCTAAAATTTGATGATGTGGTAGCCACTTTATTGGCAGAAGAGTTGAGGCGAAAAACATCTCTAGAACCCTAAACCAATGAAGCCCTATCTGTGAGAGGTCGATCTTTCGAGAGGAGTAAACAAGGTAGAAAACAATCCAGATCTAAGTCTAAAGGACATAAGCAGAAAGGGAAGTGTTGGCATTGTGGGAAGCTAGGGCACTCAAAGAAGGATTGTTGGAAATTAAAGAATGGTGAAAAGCAAACTCAGCCATCAGTTGAGGCTAGTATAGTAGATTCAGGAGAGACAACAACATGTGAAGCCTTCTATATCAGTAACAACATATCTATTTTATATACCTGGGTTTTGGACTCAGGTGCATCTTTCCACATGTCTCCCCACAGAGACTGGTTTGACAAATATCAGCCATACTGTGGTGGAATGGTCTACTTGGGTGATGATCATCCTTTAGAAATTATGGGAAGAGGGGATATAAGGATCAAGATGGATGATGATAGAAAATGTATGTTATGTGATGTACGACATGTGCCTATTTTGCAAAAGAATTTCCTCTCAATCAAAATGATGGATAAGCTAGGGTATTCTGTCACTTTCGGTAACAACTACTGCAAAATTACCAAAGGAGCTCTTGTAGTAGCTAAGGGAGAATATTATGGGACCCTATATCGTTTATGCGGTGATACGATGACAAACCATGCAGCAACAACAACTTTTGTTTAGGATGCAGTAATGCTATGACATCAACGCCTAGGCCATATGAGTGAAAAAGGTCTAAAAATTCTGCATGACAAAGGTATGCTTTATGGGATTAAGTCTTGTAATCTAGACTTATGTTAGCACTTTATTTTTGGTAAAAAAATATGGTTCGATTTATTGCAAGCCCTGGTAAGAGTTCCAATTTTCTGCAACTTATACATTCGGATATATTTGGACCAGTCCCCACTCAGTCCTTAAATGGTACCATCTATTTTATAACTTTTATAGATGATTATTCTAGGAGAGTGTGGGTTTATTTTCTGAAGAAGTTGGAAGCTTTGCAGAAATTTAAAGAGTTCAAAGCACGGGTAGAGAAGAGTTTGGGAAAGTTGATTTTATGTCTCAGGTCAAATAATGGGGGTGAATATTGCTCCAAGGAATTTGATAAATTTTGTATGCAGGAAGGTATTAAGCACTAGAAGACTATACCATATACTCCACAACAAAATGGTGTGGTTGAGAAGATGAATCACACAATCATGGAACGTGCAAGAAGCATGCTCAACGCAACCATGTTGGAGAAAAAGTTTTGGGTAGAGGTTGTTAATATAGTTGTTTACCTTATCAATAGGTCACCTACAACTATGTTGGATGGACAAATTTCGGAGGAGGTTTGGTGTTGTAATCTAGTTGATTACTCTCATTTGCATACCTTTGGATGTGATGCGTTTGCCCATGTACCCAAAGAAAAAAGGTCCAAACTTGACCCAAAGTCAAGTAAATGTATTTTTCTCAACTATGGAGATACAGTGAAGGGGTATAGACTGTGGGATCCTAATGCCCACAAGGTAATTATTAGCCAGGATGTTATTTTTGAAGAAAAATCCATGCAAAGGAAGGAGGTACAACAAACTCCTAATGTTGTACCAATTGAAGTAGAAATGAATGAATATGAATGTGAAAATCAACATGCTAAAGTTTTTGATCAGCATGTAGAACAACAAGTAGAACAACAAGTAGAGCAGCCACAACGATCACAAGACCAAGAGCCACAATCAACAGATCATTGGGTTAGAAGATCTACACATCCACAAAAGTGTTTGGAAAGGTATTCTCATGTTTATCAGTCCTCTTTTGCTTTGTTAACTGATGATGGTGAACCTAGTTCATTTCAGGAAGCTAGAGAGTCTGAGAATGCAGAAAAGTGGAGGAAATCCATGGAGGAGGAAATCAAGGCACTTCGCAAGAATAAAACATGGGAACTTGTGGATCTCCCACCTGGAAGAAAGACTGTTGGAAACAAGTGGGTGTACAAAGTGAAGAAGAACAACGATGGGTTGTTGGAACACTATAAATATCGCTTGGTGGAAAAAGGCTATGTGCAAAAGTCAGGTATTGACTTTAATAAAATTTTCTCTCCAGTTGTGAAGATGACTACTATTAGAGTTCTACTTGCACTTGTAGCTGCACAGGATTTAGAACTGGAGCAACTTGATGTAAAGACTACTTTCTTGCATGGTGATCTCAAGGAAGAGATTTATATGGATCAGCCTAAGGGCTATGAAGAAAGAGACAAAGAGCATTTGGTTTGCAGACTGAAGAAATCATTGTATGGGTTGAAACAAGTGCTAAGGATGTGGTATAGGAAATTTGACACCTTCATGAAGAGCCAAGGTTTCAGCAAGAGTGAAGCTGACCATTGTGGATACTATAAGAGGTTTGATGATGGCAGTTTTATTATTTTGATGTTGTATGTTGATGATATGCTGGTTGTAGGCCCCAACATGAAGAAAATCATTGATCTTAAGGCTTAGTTGGCTAGGACATTTGAAATGAAGGATTTAGGAGCAACAAACCAAATTTTAGGGATGAAGATACATAGGGACAAAAAAGGAAGAAAGATCTGGTTAAGTCAAAAGTCATATGTGGAAAAGATTTTGTAGCGCTTCAATATACAAAATGCAAAACTAGTTAGTACCCCACTTCTTTCACACTTAAAATTTTCTTCTAAACAGTATCCTAGAACAGAAGCAGAGAAGACAAGCATGTCTCATGTACCGTATTCATCAGCAGTAGGAAGCCTCATGTATGCCATGGTGAGCACCAGATCGGATATTGCCCAAGTAGTGGGAGTAGTCAGCCGGTACATGGCAAATCCTGGTAAGGAGCATTGGAATGCGGTGAAGTGGATATTCAGATATTTAAGAGCCACTTCAGATGTTGCCATTTACTTTGGATCGGTATATTTACAAGTTAAAGGTTTTGTGGATTTTGATTATGATGGAGATAGAGATGGGAGAAAGTCCACTACAGGATATACCTTCACTCTTGTTGGTGGAGTGGTGAGTTGGGCTTCTAGTTTGCAGTCTGTGGTGGCTTTATCAACCATTGAAGCAGAATATATTACAGTGACTCATGCTAACAAAGAGGTAATTTGGCTAGAGCGATTGTTGGGTGACTTCAAGGTAATGCAGGAGAAAATTATGCTACATTGTGATAGCCAAAGTGCTATTCAGCTAGTGAAGAACCCAACATTCCATGATCGCATGAAATACATTGATGTCAAGTACCACTTTATAAGAAATGTGGTGGAAGAAGGTAGGATCCTATTGCAAAAAATTGACACTGAAGTGAATCCTGCATATATGCTTACAAAGCCGATCAAGGTAGAGAGTTTGAGTGGTGTAGAACTTCTCTGGGCTTGTTAAAAACGTAAAAAGGGCAACATTGGGCAATTGACACTGAATGAAAATCTTTGGTAGAATAATTCTTGACGACTGACTTTAAGTGGGAGAATGTTAGGAAGTGAAGTCACTATACAGTTTTACAGTCAGTAGAAGCTACGTTGCAGCAGATGGCTATATAGTTGCTAGACGTTAAGGTCAGACGTCTAGGTCAGACGTTTGGGCTGCTAGACGTCTAGGCAACAGACGTCTAGGCAACATACGTCTAGGCCAGACGTCTGGGCTGCTAGATGTCTAGGTAGCAGACGTCTAGACCAGACATCAAGGTTGTTAGACGTCTAGGCTAGACTTCAGGATGCAGAAGACGAACCGTTTCAGTTGCGCATGGAAACGAACAGTTTTGCGGAGGCTTCCTTTGGAAGAGGAAACAAATAGTTTGGGGTCTTCCTTCATCTGCTTTATAAAAGGGAATTGATCCCTTGCATATTATGTAATGTTGTAATGTGAATGTAAAGTTCTGCTGAAAATAATAAAAAGGAGAAGTTGCCATTGCCTTGTGGTTTACCTGCACGTTGCAGGTTTCCACGTAAATTTCTATGTTACTTGTGTTGCTGTTTTTGTTCTCTGTCATTGTGTTTTCTACTTGCAGGTATAAAATCTAAAGAATTTTCTAACATGAATTGTGAAGGTTCTTAAATAACTTGTAGGTTGGGGGTTTAATTTTACGGAGTGTAAAAATTTTACTATCCAAATATTGATGTCGTTAATATTGTTTGGGTATATGTGGGCAAGGTCTTTGGCAGAAGGCATTTGTCTCAAAACAATTTGGGGACAGTTAAGCTAACATTTTTTTTAAAGGGTACTATCATTTTGCAAAAAACATCTAGCAACGGAATCTGTTTTGTGCAAGACCTGTGTTCAAAGTCTTTGACAGGTAGCAAATTGATATAGGTGTATGCTGGGAATGATTTTAACAGCATAGTTGTTATAGTGCTGCTGCTCAGCTAAAAAACATTTAGAATATTGGCAAAAGATAGAGAAGAGAGTAACTATTAACTAGGTTCATTACTTATATTTGCCGAAATTTGAGCCTAGGGGCTATAAGCAGTGTTGAAATTTTACACATTGGAAAAGATTAACAAAAGGAAAATTATGAATAACTGAAAAGGAATTTCAATTTGTCTGCCTAATAGAAAAAAAAGGCCAATGCTGTTTTTTTGGTTGTCGATTATAGTCTCATGTGAGTTTTATTGTGGACCAAAACTTTCAAATCTCTATCTATATGAATTTCAATAGTGGTGTTACAGCATAAAGAGCAAAACAATTGTTTCAATATCTAATAAATTTAGGATGGTGTTGTAGCATACAGCTGGCCTTATAGACAATGCTTTTTGCCATCTCAGTATATAGATCTAGATCACACATTTAATGTCTACTAGCCTAAACAAGACAAAAGCAACGCAGACAAGGACTTAATAGAATCATGTGCACGAAAAGGCCTCCTAAGGTAGAGGGTATTCCATTACTTCCTGTGTCACTGTTGATTTGAAGGCAACCAAGTTACCACAAATCTTACCTTATGTCATCTTCTCCATCCGCCATGTAGTCCTCATAGCCTCTTCTTGAGAAACTGTCTAGACAGAGGCTACCTAATGTTGCTTAAGAGCAATCTTTGTTAGGATAAAGCGGTAGCAATGGTGGTCAAGCTGAATCTAACCAGGAGCTGAGCTCTTGATTGATGATTGCTTCTTGCGTCCTCTCTGACTAAGATTTATAATGACTTGCAACTTGTTTTAGTGCTTTTCTTGCTAACATGAATAGGACCTTGTATCACTCCTGGGGTTGGGCTTCAAACCTTGTGTTACCTGGATGTGCGATTTATTTCAATATTCCCTTAGCTCAACTTGTGCTGGAACTTTTGATTCATAAGCCATTAAATCTCATATATTTTTTACTCTTTTTAGATTTGAGCTTTGTTTCTCCAGATCAGTACCCAAACCTTGCTTCAAATAATTTGGCTTGGATTATTTAGACCTTTTCCCTATAAAATGAGGCCGTCTTATAATTGATATCCCTTGTACAATTTATGAGTAGTTCTTATTGTTGTTTGTGACACTTGCATTTTTTGAAATAAAGTTTTAGACAATGACCTTCCATTCTTGTGTCCAAAGTGTCATTAACTTCTAACTTTTGAAAAGTTGCTCATTGTAATGGTTTTCTACTGTTATTTCTCATTGTGAATATGTTTAATTTAAAACGTCTTATTTTTATTTGTATTTTAAATTGAAGGTGAGCAACTTACCAATAGTAGAAAAGTAAAATAAATGTGGAATTGAGAGAGGAGTTCCTTAACTTCGTATTAGAGGACTCCATTGAATGTCTTCGACCATTTGCAAACTCAAGGAACAAAAAGCAAAAACTAATTTACATGTGCTCAAAGGTGTAGATGAATTTCAGTGATAAATAGAAAACCACATTTGAAGTAGAGGACTCGCTTAGAAACATCTTATTTTTGAAGTTACACTCTCTTAAGGTGTAAGATCAAGACTATACAAGGAGTTAATGACGAAGATGAAGGATATTATACATTAACTTCGTTTTGTCTTATAACTTTTGTATTGATCACCAAATCAAGTCTTTGCATAATTTTTAAAAAATTGTCAAAAAAAAAAAAAAAAAACAAAAAAATTCTCTTTTGCCTATCTTCTTGAGACTAATAACTTAATATATGATGCCTTGATTATTAAATTCCTATGAGAAAAAAAACAAGGGAAAAAAAGAAAAGAAAAAAAGAAAAAAAGAGCTCAAGAAATATGGACTTTTAGGTGCATATATCCCATGCCTTGTTTTTAAAATATAAGTTATCAATGAGCTAAAAAAAACCATCAACAGTAAACCACTTACGCATGTTATGTCAAAATTTGACATGCTAGTCTACATTTTTTAAATTTAAGAATTCCTTTGCTTTTATGACTAATAGAGTAGGACAATACTACTAAATTTGATAGTCAACATCATTCTTGTGGTACAATTGGACACAAAATAGTTGATTCTTCTCATTCTTCTCATAATAATAATAATAATAGACATCAAAAGAGAGAAGTTAGTTTTTATTTATTTTTTACTTTGGTTGCATGTGTTTAAAGTGTAAATTCAATATGCAAATAATAATAGACATCAAAAGAGAGAAGTTAGTTTTTATTTTTATTTTACTTTGGTTGCATGTGTTTAAAGTGTAAATTCAATATGCTAGTCTTCAGTTGTTAACAACTTAAGAAACCTTTTGCTTTTAAGACCAATAAAGGAGGACAATACTAACTAAATTTAAGGGTCAACATTATTCTTTATGTTAAGATTGTATACAAAATGATTGATTCTTATTATAATATTATTGATAGACATCAAAAGAGTATTTTTTATTTTTTTGCTTTAGTTGTATGTATTTGAAGTGTTAATGAATGGAGTGTATGAGCTTTTTGAAACATAAATTGGGTTTATGCGACAACAATAAATATGATAGTCTACTTGGACAAGGATTCACCATTCTATGGCTCTATTAAGATCATTAGTGGTGATTACTTAAAAAACACTACTTAAGAAATGTTTGTTATATGCCCTAATTACGGGAGGATTTGCAGTGTTAAGAATTCAAAATTATTTGGTTGTTGACTTTTGGCATGATAAATGCTTTGCTAAAGATACATTACAAGAATTCAAAAATTTTCTTTTGAAAAGAGCTAGTGATGACATTTATATGATTGACAATTTCATTGCTTATAAGTTTGTTGTATTTTGCTTCTCAAGTTTAATTCTTGCATCAGTTTTTGGCATGAAAGGTTACATTTATGTCAAATATTGGAGTATGAGTCTAATGAGTATAATGTTGTATGTGGATTTGGCATGCAATATTTGATCAACACATTCCTATGAGTCTTGATATATAAAGGCCTTGTCATCACTTGGCTATTTGTGTTCGGAGTTCAACTTGGTCTATGTTGTAGCATTATAACCACATTTAAGTATATTTTGGCTATTATCTATATGCTGACACCAACTAGTTTCAATGTCAATAATGTCTTAACAAAACAAGGGACAATTTTATGTTCCCTAAACCATGGTTTGGATTAAGAAAATCCTATGTTAGATGTTATATTTTTTTTGAATTTACATGGTGAAATTGGTAGCCACCACGAATCCGGGAAGGCTGTCCGACTTTTATGGCCACCACAATATTTTGCGCTGTCCGCCCCGAAAGCTGCCACAATTTTTTACGCAGTCCGACCCTATAACCACCATGCCACAATCACTTTAAACCTTTTACGCCACTGAAAGAACAAGGAAATGGACAAGCATTTAGTCTGGCGAGGCCCGAGATTTGAACCTTGGACCTCGTCCCCCTTACGGGGTTTGGTCGAACCAATTGGTCTACACCTCGGACCTTTCTAATTTTTTTTTGATGAACACAAACCCACCCCCTCATGTTATCTTTTTTTGGAATTGTAAAAATCATATTATATCACATGATATGCGTTGCCTATTTTTGAGTCCAAATCACAAAAACAAAGTTTTTTTTTATAAGTTTCTAGTATGCTAGACACTAAAATTTCACTCTTGACCATTTTTTATTTTTTATATACGCAAGATATCATTCTATTTCAAACTCTCTATTTTTGTTAGCTTTTAAGATGAGCATACTCACATTACATTTTATAAGTATTATTGTATATTTGCTATATATATTTTTAAAACATCAATAAAATCTAACTTTTTTTTTAGCCTCATATCCAACATTAAACTTGTGCTATAGTGTCCAATATTATTATGCAAAAAGGAACCCTCTCTTACCCACGTCTTTTAAGTACTTTCCTCACAAGGGTTGAAGTTGCTATCCTTAAGGGCTCATCCATTCGATATTAGGATCTCACTATAATGAACTTTCCTTATTTCTTCCACTCTTTTAATATAGCTACATATCACACAACACAAGCCACACTAGGATCATATACGATAATACTTATAAGAAATCTACTAAGATTAATATCTAAGAATAAGATCTACTTTTTGTGAGTTTGCACTCAGTAGGTTAGGTAGGTGGTCATATACAAGATTGAAATGAGCCACACTTATATTTCTTTGTGACCACAGTGAAATTCTAATTTCTTAGCAATTATGCATGCATTGCTTAGCAAGATCCGAACCTAGGTCTCCTCCATGAGGCATTTAACTACTTGAACTTATGTCATTTGATTTTGAGAGTTTATCTTATTTTGGTAGAAAAAGATCTATTTCAAAGCATCCATGAACCTCAAGTAGTCTTACACTCTTGTCTATTTCATGATCATTGGTAAGGGGAATTGTACTTAGAAATTTTGTATCTGTGAATTGTATCGTATCATTGTCTAGCATTAAATAATTGAGAAGTTTACCTCATTTTGTTAAAAAAAAAGGAAAACTAAAATTCATAGGATGGTCTTTCATCAGGCTGATAGGGTATCTTAAATTTACATTAATATTATTTCACTTATATTTACTAGAGCAACAAGAACCTTATCCACAACTAAACCCTAGTTCCTTTTATTTTTCTTTTGCATATGTTTTTGGTATCTTTAGTTATAAAATTAATATAATTTGGATTTAGAACTTATCATTTCTAATTTAGCTATCAACTTTCAATGTCAAGTCAAACCCAAGTGAATTTATTTATTCTATACTTTGTTTCTTGGTCCTTCCCACTTTTTACTATGTTGTGATTAGTGCGGGACGACATTTCCTTTAAGGGTATGTTCCACTTTCATTAGCCTACTTAGGTCTCTTTTCTTTAGCATTATATTTTTAATTCTATAATCACCATCCATTTATTTTCTAAAAAAGTCCACAATTTGTATATCCCTCCTTTAGGTTCTTATATCACTTCTTGCCTCTTAACCATAGGGTTTCAAAATATTCTACTTCTTACTTGTTCAAGTTTGAGATGAAAATATAGAATATAATTAGTTCAATGTTAGGACTCAGTATCTTGTCTTATGCAAATAACCAAGGGATAAATTTCCACCTCTCACTTTCATATACCCATTTAGATATATCTACATAGTCACCAAACCCTATCCTAATTATTTTCTTTACTATGGCCATGTTTCTTACGTAGACATAAGGATCAAAATTTTATATTTTCATGCAAAAATACCAATCCATGATTTTGATATTTTGGGATGCCTTTTATCATGAGTTCTTATATCAATCTCTATTTTCACCACCCAAACCTGTGGTAATTATAACCAAACATTTGGATCTCAGAACCAAGGTATCCATGAACATAACATTTATAACTCATTTTTCTTTTTTAATCCCAATCCTTAAATGGCAAAGACCATCTTACAATTGATGATTCTTAAGGATTTTGTCAAAGATTTAACTCTTAAGTTGTGAATAAAGCTTCATCACAATACTCATGAATAAAAAATTTATTTTTTAAAGAAAATGACATCTAATTATTCTCATAAAATATGTCTTTGCCTCATTAATCACAAAGTGTCTTCTAATGCTTCAATTGCAACTCTCTCTTCTCTTGGGATGGAGAGAATGTGATTTCTATTAATACCTTTTGACATGGATCTTCACACGATAACCACCCTCCTCATTGATTTGACTAAGGTGTTCATTAATGAAAAATAACTTGCATTATGCTATCTTCTTGACTCATGTGCTTTGATTACTAACCATGCTAGAAAGAGGACGACCAACACCTCGTCCATTAGGGTCACATATTTTGTAGCTGGTCAAAATGCTTGTTCTAATGTAATATAACTCATTTAGAAAACTTAATTTAAAGGAGATTATAATTATTTGAATTGCTTGACCTCTTTTAGCTTCTCTATCATGATAAGATTTCATCCTTTTGAGTTTCCCTTAGGAAAATCTATCATCCTCTCTTTTTGTTTATGCATTTAATGGATTCTTGCATCAAGGGTAATATAAGATGATTTCTTGCGATACCATACCCCTTTTGACTAGTGTACTATTTTATTTCTTCACTACTCTAGACATGTAAATGAAGGAAAATTAGGCTTTGCACACTTACACAAATCATCCTTACCTTGTTTAATTATTTTCTATATACTTGGGATCATAGAAATAATATTTTCTCTTCACATTGTTAGGATTTGATCTTTGCATTATTCCATTGACCCATATGCTTCTATGATTATTGAGGTATAGAATCTTAGACCTCCATTAAGAAAAGAAAAAATGAGTGCTTGCATTTAATTGGAAGTATAAAATTCCAATTCATAATCCAAACTATTTAACTAAATAATATGATTAGGTGTTGTGATTGAGAAATATTTGGTCAATAAAAATAATAAAGAACAAGTTTAGATGATAATAGAAGTTGTTATGTAGAAAACTATGATTAACCTGTTTTGTGTTAAGAAATTATCCTTCAATGGAAAAATAAATGACTATGTGAAGTTTAGGTCTAGATTATCATTCATAGAAGAAACTAATAAAATATGATTATACAATTTAACTTGATGAAATGTCATGATTTCAAGTGGTTGAAGACATGGAATTTTAAGGCAAAAATTTCAGTTCAAATCTTGTTATACTATACATGCGTTCAGATCTTGTTAGACAATATATGCATAATTACCAAATATAGTTATACCATAATATAGTTTAATGAAATGTTGTTCTAATCTAAACTATTTAAATCCTATATAACTAATTAACAAATTACAATAACACTAAAAAATATCATTTATAAACACATGACTATGAATCCTTTACATTAATGGCCACGAATCAAGGGCTCAAAAAGATTAGCCTAAAATAAAAATTAAAGATTATATATTTTGATTGCATATCTGATTTGTACTTTTAATGTCAAATATACATCTATCACTAAGAGAATGGGTTGCATAAATGCCATGGAAACCACACACATGGTTGACAATGATAGTAAAAGAGAATTCCTGTTAGCATTATTATCAATTTCATCAACCATCATAACTTAAGCAACTTATTTTAATGATTTGTTTTAGTATTTATGTTTTGTTGAAAAACTGCATATAATTTTAATAAAATATTATATCCGCTAAAAACCAAAAAACTATAGGAGTTGAACTAAATTAGTTAGATCATCTAAAAATTTAGTTTTGACCATGTTTGGTTGTCCTTGGTAACTACACATTTCAACAGGTATATAAAGTGGGGTAGGTATATGGGAACCTTTAGTAAAGCAAGAGGTCTCTAAGGTATATTAGTTAAACTAGGTATATCAGGAGAAGGCATTGTAAGAATATAAAACATCTTCTCTTTGTTATTTATAAACAACTCTATAAACAATTAAAATTTTAAATAATTTTTTTCTCTCCTAATTCGAAGCCCATGGTTGAGAAATTCTACTTGACCAAGATGAGCACCTTAGCCTTGAGAACCCTACATTTTACCAAGAATAGGAAGCCTCATCACCTCGAGGTTCCTTGAGCCCAGCCCATGAAGAGGATGAAATATTAGTCTTCTAATCTACATCCCACATGACTCACTTTTTGTAAAAGCATAAGGAATATATAGAGGAGTTCTTGAAAGAAGGTAGTAAAGCCTAAAGAACCTCTATTAAGGATAATTAATTATTGGATTACCCCCAAAAACCTAGCTCTAACTCCTCATAACTAAATCAAGTGGACAAATCCTTTGGGTGCACTAATGTAAAAATTAATGCATAAAGTTTTCCTTATTGATTCAACCTCATATCTGATCACAACATCAATGGATATAGGAGATAATTCTTCCTCTTGCATTGGTGCATCATTCAACTTTACCTACCATTGAAGAATTATTGTAGGGTAGTTCAAGGACACTTGGATTGAGAGTGTAGTTGGTTCTTACCTGTCGAGAAAAAGGGTAGTTCCAACTATCCTTTGTCTCAATAGGTAAGAACCAACTACACTCTCAATCCATGTGTCCCTCTAAATGTTCAAATCTCAAATTCTAATCCTAAAATATCCTATGTATATCATTCCAACCCCACAAGTTCTTGGCTAGGGTTAAGGTAGAAATCTAACCTGACCATATCTCATCCCCAATTTGCCAATCAAGTCAATCATCCAATTTTATGCATCTTGAAAGCAAATTATACAAGGCTAGCTTTGAAATCATACTTCCAAGTGTCCCAACCACCATATCACTTCAATTACTAACAAATTACTTTTACCTCTTAACATATACCTTTCATCCCATCATCATTGTCCAACCCCATGTTTCTTAAACTTCAAGCTCTACTTGGATAATGAGAGCAATTGAAGCAATAGATGGTCGTTATCCAAGGGTCATCCTATAGTCACAAGTACTCTTATAATGAGTTATGCAACCAATCCTTAGATCTATTTATATCAAGATGCTCATTTCTTCCCAAATTTACAACCCCCAAGCTTCAAATGTACAAGGGAAAAGAGGATCCCATCAACCACATTAGGTTGTTTACAACTACCTATGGTGATGTTGCATATGATGAAATGTTACTCTTTAAGATCTTTTCTAAGAGCCTTAGTGGTCTTGCCTTGGAATGGTACTACCAAATACTAAGGTACTCCCTCAAAAGCTTTAGGGACATTATAGAAATGTTCATCCAACAATTTTAGTGTATATTGAGAAAAAGGTCACCGTAAGTGACCTATGCCAACTCAATCAATCTAAATACAATAATATTACCAATTTTTTGGCATGATGGAAGGACCTTGTTGGGAGAATACAATATGTTCTCCTCTTAGGGACCTGATTAACATCTTCGGTAACCTTAATGAGAATTCAACCTTCTATTTAGAGATGGATAACATATCTTTATTTTAAGGTGCCATTGACATGGTTAAGAGAGTAGAAATTTCCCTTGTTAAATGAGGGTAACTAAAATCCAAAATCACTAAAGAGGAAGACAAGTCTTTCTTAAACTCAAAGGGATGGTATATGAATAAACATGTTGGTGATGACGAAATTATGAACTCTTGCCACACCAACATCAACACTATTGATAACCTTCAAAAAATTATCTTAGAGAAGTTCCATCAACAAAATATCCAAATGAGGTACTCCCAAGTGGATGAACCTCTTTTTTCCATCTTAGATCAACTCCTCAGAGCCAAGATGATAGAACTCTTGCCTATCAAGCCTATAGATCTTGGAAGAAAAAAGAATTCTTGGTTTCATCTAAATGAGCAATGTGCCTTCCATAATATCAACATCATGTGATTGATAGATGCATGAGCCTCAAGATTATGACCAAATTATTCTCAATGGATTTGATTCTCAATCATCGCTACCAAATCATAATCAAAATTAAAATGTAGAAAATTATATCAACTATAAGAATGTGCCACCTCTAAATAAAGGGACGATAGGAACCCTCAATCATTCTCATCATATTAATCATATCTCTCACATTTATGTTGTGACAAGAAAACAATCAATCATCTAAAAAACCTTCAATAAGTCAACTGCAAAGACCACCTTTGGTTATTTTCTCCAAAAGAACTCCATCAGAATTACTACCTCTAATCATCTAATCTAAGACTAAAGCTAAGGGTTCTTTTGATTTGCTAATTCAACTTGATAGCACCTCGATTAAGATATCCCTTTTTGAACTTCTTAAGTCTTCATCGAGACATCTTAATGAAATTTCTAAGTGAATATCTAAATCTTGATGACTTCACTTCCATAGTGGGCTTAATTAGGATATATAAAACTACCATATCATTACATGAGGATGATATTCCCCACTCCTATTTAACTAGAGATCTATCAATATACATCACATGCCATATTAGTCATAAATTCATCAAAAAAAATTTAGTTGAAAATTGTTCTAATATAAATGTATGTAGCTTGAAGTTCATCAATAAATTTGGTCTAACCAAAAAATATTTAGAAAAATACAATCTTATGTTTAGGGATTTAACAATGGAGAATGTGAGTCTAGTGATACAATATTATTACCTCTAAAAATTAGGCCATGTAACCTTAACACTCTTTTCTATGTCATGCCATATGACTTGTATTACAACATTCTTCTTAGAAGGCCATGGATCCATGAGATGTGAGCCATACCCTCAACCTTACATTAATGTCTTAAATATAAGTATAAGAGAAATATTTATTACATCCCTACCAGCCACAATCCTTTCACATATTATCAGGTTGTTGAGGTCAAGAATCCAAAGGCCTATCTTTACTCTTCTCTAAATATGTCTCTTGAGTCTTCTTATTCAATATATTCCATCATTGATAAGTTAAGATCATTCAATCTAAATAGTGAAGTCAACCATGAAAGGAACAACAATAAGGTTGAACCTATAATAGGATCTTGAATGTTTAATGTAGATCACAAAAGCAATAACAAAGGTTCAACAATGGAGGATTAGCAATACTCAATAACATGCAAAGACAATATTACAATAATGAGAAAAAACTCCAATATGCTCCAATAACCTGTATACAATCTCTCATATTTGTAGAAGAAGAAACCCTTGCATATATAGGCAAGGGTGAGGATCATAAACAATGAGTGCACAATTAGTTAACAAGGAAAGTAACTAATTGTGGACATGAGATCCAAAAAACAAAAAGAAAAAGCAAAAAACTAATCACTCAAATCAAGGAAAGAAATCTAGAGAAAGCTAGAAGAAATATCCTATGAGTGGATTATTCTTATTTAATAAATAAGAATAATATAATTATTAGCTAAGTCTACCTAGTAAACTAAAGACTAAGGTGTAATTAATAATATTACACCAAAAAACCATCACCTATGAAAAACTTAATCTAGATAACAATCAATATTTTCTAGGCCTAGTCAAGATTTCTTTATCTCCTTAAGTCCTATGTTTACCTTCTAGTAATAAGAGTAAAATAATGCAAATAGAGAGTTGCTCCTTCATTTGTGTTGGAACCTCCAATGATGAAAACATCCATGGTATGCTTCATGCTTTCTATCAAACTCATATCTTATTCCTAAGCAAACACTAGCTAATATGGGATATTGAGGAAAAGGAATAGGTATATATGGGTAGGGGATATAGAATCCCTACAAGTTGAATCCTGGGAGAGACACTACTAGATAGGTTATATCCCTAGCCATAGTGAACCTTATCCTACTTATTATTTATATAGTGAAGAGGACTTCAACCATCTTGTTCATTATGATAGAGCATACTTAACTAGTACCATTTCTTTAAACAAGTCTGATTAATATGATAATGATGGTTGTGGATCATATATTATCTTAGAACCTAGTATTTCCTAAATGTTAGTGTAAATTTCTTAACCTTATACTAAGCAAACTTGATTGATGATGAAGATTCTTGTGAATAGAAGGACATCACGTATGATCCTACCCAAGGTGGTCCTTCACATTACCTTGATTAAAATTATATTTAATTTAGTGAATCTTTTTCCCAAATTACAAATGTGATTATATCACAAAATTTAGACAAAAATCAATCAACCATAGATCCTACTAACTTATAAAACCTAGGAGGGTTTCTAGATCCCCTTTAATTAGAGGATAAATCCTATATTCTAATTGAGAAAACCATATACATCAGTATTGGGACATCTGATGAGCTTATGATCCTTAATTTATGGAATGTATTACCATAATAAGATATGAGGATCATACCAAGCTATTAAACAAGTTAAAGGACATATTTGCTTGATCCTATGCTTACATATTGGGATTATACCCTATCCTGGTTATCCATCACCTAGTTGTCACCCGTAATGCAAAGTCCATAAAATAAAAATGATGGAAAATGCACTCAAAATTTGTACTTTAGTCAAAGAGGAGCTTCAAAACTCCTTGATACTACTTTTATCAAATACATAGACTAATCTAATTATATCTCTCACATTGCTCCTATTTCCAAGAAAATAGAAAATGTTATAGTGTTCTAACTTTCAAAACATTAAAAAATCATGTTCCAAAGATGATTTCCCTCTACCCAATATAAACATGATTATTGATTTCATTGTAGGATGTGTAATGCTATGCTTGATAAAAAAATTCTTAGGGTACAATAAAATCAAGATAGACCCTAAGGATCAATCCAAAATAACTTTCACTACCCCATAAGGAACCTTATGCTATCAAGACATGTCATTTGGGATGAAGAACATAGGATCTACCTACCAAAAGGCCATGAAATACATCTTCCATGACATGATGCATGATATCATGGAAGATTATATAGATAAATATCTTGGACAACGTCTAAATTGAGAAGACCATTTTTTAGGCTTAAGATATATTTTTGAATGACTAAGAGAGTATAAGATATGCCTAAAGCTTTAAAAATATATCTTTAGGGTAACATCAGGAAAGCTCTTGGGATTCATCATATCTTAATGAGGCTTTAAAATTGAGTTTGATAAAATATCAACTACTATTGATATGTTGTCCCATAAAACTTTAACATAGCTTAGGAGAGTTTAAGGTAAAATTCAAGTCATTAGAAGATTCATATCCCAAATGGTTGACAAGTGTTAGCCTTTCACCAAGTTTTTAAAAAAGGTATATAATTTCTGAATGGAATGTTCATTGTCAAGCTACATTCAATGTGCTAAAATCCTACCTCTTGTATCCTCCCATCCTTATCCCTCCTAATCCTCTTAGATCCTTGCTGCTATATATAGTGACCATAGACTATGCCTTATGCGATATGTTGGCATAATAAAATGAAAAATATAAATAAAGGGCTA
The DNA here is from genome assembly GCA_028583015.1 of Wollemia nobilis. NCBI lineage: Eukaryota > Viridiplantae > Streptophyta > Pinopsida > Araucariales > Araucariaceae > Wollemia > Wollemia nobilis. The sequence continues at coordinate 12,464,763 of JAQPPZ010001925.1, forward strand.
CATTTACAATAGCCAAACATTGGCTAATTATAAATTTAGATATACACCCTTTTAGAATATTTGCCTAGTTGTAGTTTTTACGTCCCAAAATATTAGATATTATTTACTTAGCCCAAGATATTTTTCATTGCAAGAATTGATCCCTTATGATATATCATGTACAAAACTCACCTCTCAGGAAGAGCTGCTAAGTGGATCATTGCACTTAGCAAATTTGATATTGAGTTCATCAATTAAAATTTTGTGAAAGGTCAAGTTATTTTTGACTAATTAGTAGTTGTACCTTTAGAATATAACCACCCTTTAGTAGTAGACTTTCTCAATGAGGTAGTCTTCAACCTATAAGAAGATCAAGTTGACTCTTAGACATTATACTTCGATGGTGCAAGATGTGTCAAAGGAGTATAGGAAGGAGTTATATTTTTCACTTCCTAATAATAGTTGATCTCTTTGTCCTTCAATCATAAGTTCTCTTATACCAATAATACTACATAATACAATGCCCTTATCCTAGGATTGCATATTGCTTTAATTATTAGAGTTAGAATTCTCTTTGTCTTAGGATATTTTTAGCTAGTAGTCAACCAAGTCAATGGTGTTTATCCAACCAAAGATGATAAAATAAAGCTTTATCAACAAGCTAATGTCTGCTTTTGATAAACTCACCATTGACACTATCCTTAGGTCTAATAAATGCCACATTGATGCTATGACATAAAATACATCCTTGGCCCCCTTAAAGTTGAATGATGAGCAAGCTACCATCACCATTTAGCAAATTATAGAGCATACAACCTTAGAATATAGCCATATTGCTTTAGAGGTCTCTTCGCTAGAAGCAACCTTGTCCCCTAGTCCTTGGTAAAAGGATATCTTTACTTACCTTAAGGTTGTCACTTTTCTTGATGGTTTGAACTGTAATGAGCATAAGAACCTCAAGTAATGAGCCTATAGGCATATTATCATTAGTGATATTTTATATCACCACATTATTGATGTCATTTTTCTTAGGTGCTTAGAGTCTATTGAAGTCCAAATAGTCATCCAAGAGGAACATTATGGATCATGCCATGATCACTTTAGTGGTATTAACATTGCCAAAAATATCCTTAAGATAGGTTATTATTGACCCTATATGGAAAAGGACTCTTGAAACTATGTCAAGAAGTGTGATAAGTGTAAGAAGCATGAAAATCTTATTGACACCCCTTCCCAAACCCTTTAGTCCTTAACCTCACCTTGGACTGTCTACATTTGAGGATTAGGCATCATTGGGAAGATAAACTCCATGTATTTTAATGGATACAAGTTTATCATCATGACTAATGAATACTTCACCAAATGGGTCAAATCTATAATTTTAGCCTAAAAAATTAGAGTGCAAGTTTCTAAGTTTATCCTTAACTTGATCCTTAGCCGTTATGACTGATAGCTTTTGTAGCCTTAATACTTAAATAAAATAGCCACAATAAATTAATAACATGATCAAATAAAGTTGCAATGTAAAGAACACAATATAAATATGAATAACTCAAGAAATAACTCATAGAATAATCACATAACAAAGCTCACAAAAATGGTGAAAATGATATAGAATAAAGGTCTACTAATGCATGTTATGTGCTATGCATTTTTGATACAAATTATAATTCTTAGCCACACATATATAATAGTATGTGACTCCTCATATGGTGCACTATTGACCTTTACTCTTCTTTGTAAATCTTCACTTTTCTATTCTAAGGACACGTGCACTCTTACATAATGGATACTTGTGCACATTTACACTCACAACACTTGCACACATGATTACATGACACTTGTGCATTTCCTGCACATTATTACATTACATGAAATATAAACTCATACTCTAATCTAAGACACACACCTAATCTAATATTTTACCAAAGTAGTACATTGGCATACAACAAATAATGTTATATTCTCTAACTCCCCCTGTATTACATTATTTGGTTATTGAAGACTTTAATATTCAATACAGTATTTATCTCTCAATTTACTTTACATTGTATGCCTCCTTTATCTTGATCAGACTCATTTTCTTCTTGCTTGTCTTCTTCTTTGATTTCAACTTCATGTTCTCTAGTTTTTGTGTTTTCTTGAACTATCTTATTATCATTAGATTATTGTAAAATAATTTTGCTTTTGCCTTTGTTCTTTATATCACACATCTTCCTTGGTATAGTGTATTCTGAACATTCACTTACAACGTCATGATAAAATCTTGAATTATATGAACTTGAAGTAGTAATATTTACATAAAGAATGATTTTTTTTATAGAAAGGATTCATCTATTCTTCCTTTCATCTTTAGAGACTCAATCAATTCCTTTTGTTTCATGCTTTCTTCTTTGTAATATTTGAGTGTTAGCAATGCCATATATAATATGTGATGCAGGAGCATCCAGTGACATCTGATGCAAGAGCATCTAGTGGAAGAAGAGCCCTTTTCGAAAAATTGGCTAAGGAAGGAAGATGTGATTTCGTGACATGTCACGAAATCACGACCAAAAGAGGAGAGAGAAAGAGGAAGAAAAACTGTCACAATATCACGACAAAAAAAGTGTCACGATATCGCGACACAAAGAGGAGAGAGAAAGAGAAGGAGGAAAACTGTCACAATATCGCGACAAAAATAGTGTCGCGATATCGTGACACAAAGTGAAGAGAGGAGCCAGAAAAAAAACTGTCGCGATATCGCGACAGAAAAAGTGTCGCGATATCGCGACACAAAGAGGAGAGAGAAGCCAGCGGGGCAAAACTGTCACGATATCGCGACAGAAAAAGTGTCGCGATATCATGACCGAAAGGAGGAGAGAGAAGTAGCGGATGAAGATGTCGCGATATCGAGACATGTCACATAATCACGAACCACAGAAGAAAGAGGATACAACTAAGGAAAACTATCGCGATATCGCGACAGGAAAAGTGTCACGATATCGTGACCCAAAATAGGAGAGAGAAAGTGGATGAGAAGATGTCGTGATATCGTGACATGTCACGTTACCACGACCAAAGGACGAGAAAAGGTGCAAGGAGGAAAAATGTCACGATTTCATGACATGTCGGGTTTTCACGACCCGAAGAAGAGAATGGTACGAAAAGGAGAAGATGTCGCAATTTTGCAACATGTTGTATTTTCGTGACCAAAAGGCGAGTGAAGGAGCCAACGAAAGAAGATGTCGCGATTTCGTGACATGCTGCATTTTCGGGGGACTGTTACAGAATGAGGTCATTGAGCGACACGTGGCATCCAGGAGCAGTGAAAGCAGGTGAAGATCAAGAGTCGTGCGGGAAGACGTTTTGAAAGCCAGAGCAATGAAGAGGCGCGGGAAAACAAAATGATAGATTGTGGAAAGGAATCGAAGGGCCACCAAATGGAAGACGAAGAGGCACGCCAAAAATTATAAAAGGGTAAAGCAGAGTCATGCAGAGGGGTTGGAAAATAGTTGCAGGCAGGGGTGGCATATTCGAAGGCCAGAGGGTCATTTTGGCTCTATTGCGCTGTTTTTCTTCTAGAAGAGCTTAGGGTTCTTGGGTAGTGTAGACAGGCATTTTGCACCAGGATCCAAGGAGACGGAAGACCGTGAAACAGATGCACCGAACGTGAGGCAGTTTCAGACTGTGTTTCCTTCCAGAGAAAGCTCAAAGTTCCTGGGTAGTGTAGGCAGATTTGTCGAGCGTGAGGCAGTCTACACCAGGATCATGCATGTTGAGGGCTGCGGATAAAGCAACATGAATTTCTTCTAGATGTGGGAGATTAATGGCTGTAGCCATTGTTCTGTAATTGTTATTGCAGACTGTAGAGGGTCGGGGCCTCTATAAAAACCCAAGAATTGTATTGGAGAGCATGGAGAGCCAAAGATTGTCTTTCAATATGCTACAAATATCCAAAGAAATTATAATATTGTCTTTTATATTATCAATTATTTCAATAATCCTAGCATGTAGATAATATTCTAAAGTTTCAAATATTTCTTCTACTACTTCACTATAGATCAATTTTGAAGCTAGATCTAAGTTTCCTTCAGTTTTTGTAAGCAAATTTTTGATTCCAAATTTTATGACATTTGCCCTTTCCTTTCTAATTATATCTTCCATATTATTATCCATTGAGTTCTTGAATGTAGACATCCTTTTGAGTCCCTAGTTTGAGAATAAAGAAAAATATTTCAAGTTTCTAAAATTTTCAAAATCCTTCGATGTTGAATCCCTTATAACTCCACAAGTAATTTTTTTGCAAATATTTTATAATTTCTGAATTGAAATTAATCTTTCACTACTTATCTCTCCAAAAAAATTTAAATAAGATCACTTCTAATTAAAAACTTCAAAAGAAATTATATAAGAATCTAAGGTTTAAATACTTTATTAATATCTTTATCTCTCCTCTTTGTTTCATTAAACTTTAGAGAAAAAATAACTAAAATTACTTCTCCTTTAACCTTTAGTAAAGTATATAAACCAAAAACTCTAAAAATACCTTCTTGAGGACACAACTCTTTATGGCATCTTGGATGCTGCAAAGTATGAAAATAATTTCACTTTACTTGTTCTTTCAAGCGTGTGAGAATTAGTTAGAGGATATTTGCATGAACCTCTATTTGAATTCTCTTGAATGGAAATTTCAAAACTCTTTTATTTTACCTTCTATTCTTCTAAGTGTCACCTTGGCTTTGTGTATGGTGAATTTGACTTTCTTGGGTGCATGGAATTAAAAAATTTTATCGACCTTGGCATTAGAATTTCTAATTCTTGGCTTCTACCAAATGGCTTTTTTCTAACGTTCAACTTGATAATGTTTTGACTTCCTCATTCAAATGTGGTGGACAATAATTTGGGGTAGACATTAATGTTCTTTTAAAATATGTTACACTATTGCAACGCCTTAATATTATTTCATAATGCTCAACTTGGTGCTCGATTCCTAATGTCTTCTTGCTGGCTACTCACATGTTCAATGGAAATTGGCTCTTTTGATAGTTGGATTTCATTTTCCAAACCCTAATGTTTCAATTCTCCTTTTTGACTATGACCAATGACATTCCAATGTCATTTATACTATGACGGGCGATGCTACTGCATTGTGTTCAAACACTCCTCAATGGCTATAATGGACAATGTAATGACACTAATAAATGATGATGTACCTTCCTTGATATATTTAGCTCTGGTGATTAAGTGATGCTTGCATTCTTGATGCCTTCAGTGTGGCTTTAATGGAAACTATATCTTTATCCTTTGCTATCTTCCTTCTTGCACTCACTTATGCTTATTCTCTTTCTATATTGCTAACTTTATTTTACAGGTGTAGACTTTGTTTATTGATGCTTGATTATTTCTATTGCAAAACTAACTTGGTTTTATTCTTTTCAATGTTTCTTGGATCAAACTGATGCAACTCAATATTAAATATTATACTCCTAGATCTTGGGTTTATGCTTTACATCCCTTGCTTGAGTAGACTTGGCTCCTATGTTATGCCATATACAATGGCACGTCTTCTAGCTCTATCATGCTTACTGCTTGTGTTGTAGTAATACTTCCCTCAATAATAATTGCCTATGCTATCATAGCACTTCTCTTGGCTGTATTACTTTGTCTACCTATAATGGATTTTTATTTTCCTTTAGCAATGATGCTCTCTTTATTTCAACAATGGTTCTCTCTATCCTTTAGAAATTGTGCTTTATCTCCTTTAGCAATGATAATATCTGGTGCTTACAATACTTCTTATTTTGTAGGTAAAAATATACGTAGAGAAGACATCGAAGATCACTTCTCCAAAACATGAACTAGATGGGGGCACTCTTCCTTTTGCACCTTAGATTACACTCTAAAAAATACTTTCTAGGTTCTCTTGGAACTTTAACTTTGCTATCCTGATTTTGTGGCTCTACGTTGGTTAAAACCAATACTTAAATATTCCCTTGTGGATTTTAAGTAATATGCTATCTTGGATACCTTAAGTTGATTTCTTTTAGAAGCTTATTCTTAACCAATTCTATAGAGATAATCTAGCTCTATTTCTCTTATTTTGTACCTTTTTGTAAATGATCTTATGACACTTATTATGGCCTTTCACTTATTAAGCTTCACTTTTTTATGCCAATACTATGAATGTTGCCTTGTGTTATCTAAACTTGTTATTCCTTTAATGCTGCCCTTGTGGCTTTCAAATGCTATCTTTCTCTTTAATGTTGTCCTTATGATTTTCAAACACTTTCAGTATTACCTTTGTGGCATTCACTCACTTTCAATATTACCCTTGTGGCCTGCATTATTTTCTTTCCAAATATTACCTTGCTCTTTTGCTATCTTGAATATTCTAACTTTGCTATCCAAAGTGGACTACCAGTATTCTGTCTTCAATGTGCTGTGTTATCCTTTAACTAGGACTATCCTCAAGACTCTTTGCTATCTTTAAGTCTTCTAGTTACCTTCAAGGTTTCCTTAATGGTATTTTTTATTTCCAAGAACCAATAAACCTTTATCTAGGACATTTTCCAATAGGTCTTCTTCTCTATCTTTAATATTTAGTAGGACCTTCTTGGGTCTCCGAAACTACTTTTAGTGGGACTTCTCTTCTGGATTATCTAAAATCTTATCAATATCAATATCTAAAATTTAGCTACAACTCAAAACAATCCCTACATGAAGAAATATCACCACATTCTAAAAATCAATTTATAAAAGTATTCTCTATTCGTTGTACGAAGCTTCTCAAATTATGAAGATTAATTTTAACTACAACAAAAACTCAGTTAACATTCTCTAGCATTAATATAAAACTTCTATAATTTTTTTTAAATGATCTAAAGCAAAAATAGCAATGACCAACTTTCCTTCTTGAGTTGGTTCTCTAAAATATACCTCTTTAAATCTTCATTGGTTGTCCTTCAACCTAGTGGTATTAATTATTGCCTTCATTGGTTTTTCCTCAACATAGTGGAAATACTATCTTCACTGGTTTTTCTTATCTAGTGGTAATATCCTTATCTTCACTGGTCTTTCCTTAGCTAGTGGAAATATCTTTGGACTACTTGAAACTTTTGAAAACCTGTGCAAGTAAACTTACGATGGCTCTGATACCACTAATAGTTTTTTTAGCCTTAATACTTAAAGAAAATAGCCACAATAAAGTAATAACAGGATAAAAAATGTTGCAATGTAAAGAACACAATATAAATATGAATAATTCAGAAATAACTCATAGAATAATCACATAACAATGCTCACGAAAATGGTGAAAATGATATAGAATAAAGGTCTACTAATGCATGCTATGTGCTATAAATTTTTGATACAAATTACAATGCTTAGTAACACATATATAATAGTATGTGACTCCTCATATGGTGCACTCTTGAATTTCACTCTTCTTTGTAACTCTTCACTTTCCTATTCTAAGGACACATGTGCACTCTTACATAATGGACACTTGTGCACATTTACACTCACAACACTTGCACACATAATTACATGACACTTGTGCATTTCCTACACATTATTACATTACATGAAATATAAACTCACACTCTAATATAAGACACACACCTAATCTAATATTATACCAAAGTGGTACATTGGCATACACAAAATAATGTAATATTCTCTAATAATGACATCCCTTCTATTCTAATCTTCGAAAATGGAATACCTTTTAAGAATAAATATCTCCAAAATGTTTGTGCTAAATATAAGAGATAACACAAATGTTCCACCCCTTATTATCCTCAAGGCAATGACCAAGTTGAAGCCTCTAACAAAACCCTTATCAAAATTCTTAAGAATCTTATCAACAAAACTAGTAGAGATTGACATCTCTAGTTGTATCCACCCCTATGGGTATATCACACTAGTGTTCAAGCTCCTACTAATGCAACACATTATGATCTAATCCATGGAACTAAAGTAATATTTCCCTTTGATTTTGAGGTCCCTTATGCATTATTTTATAGGATGTCTCTATTGGAGATAAATATCATATTGCTAGTCTCATCTATCTAGAATTGCATGATGAAAAGTAGATTCATACCTTATAACACCTAAGGGTCTACTAGCAAAGGATTAAGAAAGAATTTATGGCAAGAAGATATGATCTTGTTCCTTTGAATTTGGTGACCTAGTTCTCAAAGAGAATACAAAACCATTAATGCTAGAACCAATCTCAAAGGCAAGTTTAGATGAACTACCTAGGTCGATACTATTCAAATTTGTAATATTTTCTAAAAACATGTTGAAACATACATTTATTTCCATTAAGTCTAGAAAGGATTTAAGAGTAATTTAAATATAATAATAAAGAGAGAGATAGAATGTGGGTGCTTGTAGGCACCCAAATATATCACATTTTATTCTCACTTCTACAACAAATTGATCCTCATTGAGGGGTATTTATAATGATACCAAAAACTCTTACGAGAGGTTAACCTAAAGTTGATATTGACTTGACCTTGACGTTAACTTACAATAAAATAAAAATAATGTTAGGATTGTATCCTAACATCATTAGTAATTTCTATATTTAGTGCACATGGGCCACTATGATGTAACTAATACTTATTAATAAATATGTAATAATTTCTTTATTAGGAATTACTAGCTTCGGTCCCTAACTTGCGTGTGGAGACTCTTGAGCTTTAGCTAGGATAGATAAAGAGTCTTTATAAAGACAAGAGGGAAAATGAATGTATCAAGTATTTTTATCAAATTTTAATGGAGCTTTACTTCCAAGGAAGTTGTTTTCTTGAAGAGGTCTACGATGTCATATTCACTTGATTAATAAAGTTGCTACATTTATTTTCAATATTTTCTATTACTATTATTTCTTTTATCTCATTTGTGTTAATTCTAAAATTACTATTATAAATGTGTTTGATTTTTATTAAAGGTTCCTAACAAGTGGTAAAAATACTTTCCAAGTTCGTGTTTTGCTTTAGAAGCAATGATTACTATCATACCCTCTCTTCCTTGTTAAGTATATTTTTATTTTATCCTAGACATTTTTGCTAAATACCTTACATGAAAATAACACAATTTTTTTCTGTTATTAGTGTTTAGGGTAAAATTTTTGTGCTAAGGCTTTTAAAATATCATGGAGGAGCTATCATTTTTGTCCAAGCGAAACTACCCATAAAGCATTTAGTGAAACAAAGGGTGATTCGATTCCAATACCTAGGCCTCAGACAACACTCATATCTAGATGCAAGCTCCCATGTACCTTTAGGTATATAGGAGACCCCCTAGGAATAGGATAAACCTTTAGCCCTAGTAAGATATCAACTATTTGAGTTTTATGGTGCACTGATAAATTGTTATCCCTAGGAAGTTACACTCATAGTACACTAGAAAATGTTAGCAATTCAACCCTATTCTCATAGGATCCAATAGTATAAAATTCACACAATTACATACATTCAATAATAAACTGAATAACATTATTAATGAATATATCGACTCAAGTAATACAAATACAATATATTGTAAGTCTTGTTCTCACATACCTCCACTAGAATGCTTTGTCTTCAATATATACAACATGGACAATAGACTTTTCACATTCATAAAACTCTTGACATTTCTACTTTCACTAACTCTTTGTCTCCTCAAACTCATGGGAGGTCCAACTCTTCATATTTATCATAAGAGAAATATATTTTATTGACTCCTAATAATGACAAACCTATAATGATTACACACACTAAAATAAAAATATTTACATGACTCTTTTTACACCATATATTTACAAACTAGTTATAAACTTTAGACTCAAATATTTATAAACTATTTACAATGTACTTACAATATTCTTGCAAGGTACCAAATAATGTAATACTCCCAAAACCCTCCATATTACATTATTTTGTAACAAGGTCCTTTGTATCCATTTGCTTTGGTCTTCTTGATCACTTCTTATCTTTCTTCATGATGATATTGTTTCTTAATCATTTTTGGATCAATGTATTTCTCTTTATTCAAGGGGTACCTATTTTCATCCCAATACTGATAGTAGTTGTCACCTGCACCTATCATACTTTTAGATTTAATTTTTTTTCTGATTAGATGGATGAAGGAGTTTTGAAAGGATCTCCAAACCTTGTACAAAAGAGACTAAACCCCACCCGAAAAGAGGGAGCCAAAATTACTTACATCCGATAATAATCGAGGAATGACCAATTAGAGGAGTTACTCCTTCCAAAGCCAAACCAATACATAGGTAAGACCATACATAATTTAAAACTTAAAATAAATTAAAAGTAAATCAAGATGTTAGAGATAACCAACCGAACATAGATTAATAGCAGGACCTGAATCATGATCTGAGCCATGCACCAGTTCCATTCTTCCCCATGAGGTCATTGCTTTCCCAGACCTGCTAGCCCATCAGGGCAAGAATTTATTTTGCATTGGAGATTGTGGCTTGTAGGGAGGAAACACTAGCTTAGAGATATAAAATTTGGTGTGAAAACCCAAAATCAAAGTGTCCCCAAGTTTTATAGCCAAGTCATCTACAACAACTCGACTAGAGCAGATAATTGTGTATGAGGTTATTATCGATAGAAGCAATATTCACTAGAAAATTATCTTGCCACACCACTAAACCATTATGAATAACTTATTTTCGTAGCCAATAGATCGGCTGCTCTATTACCTTCCTTGTATGTATGCTTAAACTGAACCTCTTCTAGATTTTGGATGTATCTATGAACTTCTAGAAGAAGATTCTAAATAGTCCAGGTAGGATATTGAGTCCTTCTTACCATATTTATAATATTAAGGGAGTCCCCTTCAATGATTAGTTTCTTGCAACTTACATAATCCAATAGAGAAACTGCTTGGAATAGGGCCTTGGCTTCGGCGAAGTGACTGGAATAGAGAATCCAATTGATTTAATTTTTCTATTTTTTGTCATGAGGAAGCAAGTCATCACAATAATATAGATCATAGCTTATATCATTATTGTATTTGCTACTATCAAACTTGTTATCAATGCTATCAAATGTAGAATGTAACAATTCATCATCTTTGTTATTTGTATGTCTTGTTCTATCATATCCCTATTTAATCCTAAATTTATCTTGTTTATTTTTCAAATTCATAATAAAATTGTATGGCAAACATGTTATCATAATCTCTATTACTATTTGAAGACTTCAAACTAACACATTTTGTACCAAAACATATGCCTTTTGTATATTCTTTATCTATGCTCAAATCCCTTTTTCCATATGCTATATCTATTTCTTGAACAAGGTCATAACATACATTTATTGTCATGTTCACATGAGCCTTCATGGGTTCCAAATTATAAGTGTCTTCTACCATGAGTTTCACATTTTTCTTTTGATGAAGTTTACTAGTGTCATGCTGAAGTAAGTCCTGTTTATTTATCATTTTGAATTTATTGCTCACTATTTCATATTGTTCTTCCATTTCTTTTTGCCATTCTTGTTAACCATTTTGGTTGACTAAGTGATATTTTTTTTGGGAATGAAATCACTATTTGACATTTCTTCCTTTACTATATTTATTTCTTTCAATGCTATAGATGCCTTAGTTTGTTCCTCAATCAAGTTTATGGATGCTTTCTTGAAGCTCTTCTTGGACATTTTTAAGAGATCTTTATTGAATCAAAATTTCAAAGCTTTTGAATGTAATTTAATTGCTATTTTCCTTTTCTTATGATTTTTTCCAATTTGACAAATTTCATACTTATTCAATATGAAATTCTTCAATATCTTGCTTAAACATGTCTATTCAACAAAAATTTTTATCTTAAAAATAATCTTTTGATAAATCAACAATAATTTTCTCTATTCTTTCAACAATATTCCTTTGAATAATTTTACAATCCTTTTACTCACTTTAATATTCTCTTCACAAATCTCTTTTGAAAAAATATTCCTTTTAATAATCCTTTCTTCAATATTAATAAATTCTTTTCCCTTTAATATAATTAATTTACTTTGTAGTTGAAATCCTTTTAACTCCCAAATTTAAAATTGAAAAAATTCTTCTTCCTTCAATAATTCTTCTATTTTTCTTTAAATAAAATTCTTTTCTTCTTTTCTTTAATCTTCAATTTCTTCTTAATATTTTATTTCTCAATAAACTATATCTTCTTTCAAATAATATTTCTTCTTCTTCAAATTAATTTCTTTCTTCAAATTTAATTTTCTATCTCTTTGGACAATATTCCTTTAATATATTTCAAATTCAATTTCTTCTCAATTTATTTTCCTTTTAATTTTCCTTCAAATAATTCTCCTTTATTTGATAATTAATTTCTTTCTTCAAACAATATTTTGAATTTCTTTAAAATCTTCCCTTCAATTTTCTCTCCTTACTTCCAATTTTATTCTACAAATCAACTCTTCTTCCTTTTATTTTTAATTCCTCCAAATTTCTCCTAATAATATTTTTCTCCTCATAACATATCTATTTCCATTTCAATACAATACTTTCTTCTTTAATATTTCTTCTAAAATAAAATTCCATAAAAAAATGCAAAGGTTAATAATTTGTACCTTTGTTAATCATAAATTCATCAATCGTGCACATGATTCCACCCTTCTCCAATTGCTCTCATCCTCACATGTGCTAATTTATTTCTACAGTTGATGTCCCACTTTCTACTAACTCCATTTGTTGGTCTACACTACCCTCCTTCTATAGTATACCTTTTGAACTTAGTCTCCTTTGCACACATTTGTTTCCTTTGGTATGCTTCCAAATGCTCTCTTCAACACATTTTTTGTATCCACTTGGCTCATTCACACATTTGCTTCTCAAAAAATATTTATTGCACCCACTCAATTCTTTCATGCATTCATTCATGGATTCTTCCCTACAAATTCCTCCTAGTAGCTTTGAAAAACAACTCAAGCTCTTCTTGAGCTCATAGTATCAAATGCTTCCACTCGAACCTTTCAATGTTACCTCTTTCAACTCTTTGCTTCAATAAATCCTCAACATCTCATTTCTTGGCACTTTGCTATAATGCCTCCTTAATGTCTGTTAGAAATAGTTTATATTCCATAATTTGGATGATGTAAATGTATCTTCAAAGGTACATTCTTAGGACATTATATTACTTTAGGGGAAATTTATCTAGTTACTTCATGCAATATAATAAATGCACAAGTGTCTATGTGCAAGTTGTAAATGTGCAAGGTGTCACTTGTACAACTAGATAGAGTGTTGGCCAAGTATCCTACTTTGCCTATATAAGGATGGTCTCATTTATAGAATAGATAAGAGAGGAGTTTCATTGGAACAATAGCTTAGGGTTATTAGTAGTTAGTTTAATTTTGTATGAATCACCATCCATTGGTGATGTATGCAATATAGTCCAATAGCTATATTGATGAAGTTCTCATTTCCTCCATATCTACATTGTATTCATTTATATATCATTTATGTTTATTGCATATCTTAGTCTTCTTGCAGATTTAATTTCATTAATATTATTATGCATCTCATGATTATAATATCCTTGGGATATTGTATCAAAAGCTAATGGTGGTATCAGAGCTATGGTAGATTGAGTCTATGCAAGTCTACAGGAAAATCACCATCATTATTGAGCCTGAGTGTTTTTTCAACCTGATGCACCATTGGACTATTTTAAGTTCTCAGAAAAATCTAAGTGATAAAATTAGGGATAGTCACAAGTGAGGAATAAAGGAAATCTTAGTCCCATAAAATACTAAGATTGCATTTGACTTGAGTCTTTCCACAGAGTTACAGGAAAACACATGAAGACCAAGATTCAACATTCAATCCACTAGATTGACAGAGCATCTAGTGAAGATCCAAGATATCTAGAATTTGCTAACCATTTTCTAAAGTTTCTTTTGTTGTAGATAACTAATTCTTAGAGGATTGATACTCCTCCTACAACATAAAGCTAGGAGACTCCAAATTTATTTCTTGAAGATCGACATGCACTCATAGTGCAGAGATTGGTTTCTTATGCAGGAGAAGAACATTGTAGAAGAAGACCTATGAAGAAAAAGGTTTGGTGAAGCTAGGATATTGAAGATATCCATTAAAAATTGAAAAGGCCATAACATACTTGAAGAATAGGCCATAGAAGCCTGATACAAAAGACCAGAGTAGCCTTGGAGAACATACGATAGAATCCTGATACAAAAAGGCCATATAAGCCTTGGAGAACAGACCATAAAAGCCTAATACAAAATTCCATAGAAGCCTTGAAGCAGAAGCCATAGAAGTCTTAATATTGAAAAGACCATAGATGCCTTGATATTGAAAAAACCACAAGAGCCTTAATACTGAAAAGACCACAAGAGCCTTAATACTGAAAAAGGCCACATAAGCCTTGATATTGAAAAGGCCACAAAAGTATTTATCTTGAAAAGAAATTCAAAAGGAATATTTGATTCAGAAGCAGATTAAGATTTTAGTATTAACATATTTTTTGCAGGGAAAAGAATATTTAGTGAGTTGGGAAACTTTCTAAAAAATTGTTAGGAAGGGTATCTTCTTCAGAATCAATTCAGCACCTAAGGATATCAGGAGAAGATCTTATTTAAGGACTTTTAGACTTGGAAGAAGGACTAGGAGATTCCTACTTGAATCCAAAAGTAGTAGAATCAAATATCCAAGAGCAGATCACATCGCCAACACTTCTAGGAGAAAAATGTTGAAGAGGTCTCAAGTAAAGACCATATAAAGCTGCAAGATCAAATACCATAAAAAGGTCTCATCGATCATCTAGAAGAAGACTAGGAAAGCCTTATTGAAGAAATCATCAAAGGAGATCTCACTGGATAAATACACTACCAAGGAGAAGCCCCTTATAGTGAAGAACTTGAATAATTATCACCATCCAACAACAAGCCCAAGAGAAGGAGACTTTAGCAAGGAGTGCCAAATTGGAGAAGAAGAATCCAGTGAAAGATCTCAAGATATTTAGAATCTTGAGAGGAAGATCCTTCTTGAAGTTAGAATTTGATAAGAAGACTTGAAGATAGAAGAAGCTTATCAAATCTAGGAGATTTGAAGATTGCCTCTCATAGCAAGAAGGCACCACTTTAGATATAGAAACTTATACAAATATATAGTTAAAGGATAAGATAAAAAGAGAACAACCAACCAAATCCTAAGATCATAAAAGAAAGTTTGAGATCATCATTTGGTGAAGAAGAGACTATTCAAGAACAGTCTATAGAGAATTGCAAAACCCTACTTAAAGTAGTAACTTGGTGACCTTAGGCACCAAGATCTACATCCTCTATATAAGTGAAAGAAGGATCTACAGAATATTAAAAAGGTATGCAACTACTAATGCTAACTAAGTCATTAATTAAAATTCATTTGAGTACCTTATATGGATTAAAAGTTGCATAAAGAAATAGATTACAATCTTAAAAATGCAAATAGAAAGAGGTTCATGTTAAGGTTTATTTACACATTATTTAGGAGTTGATTAAATTTTAGAATTATATCTATCAACTACCTATCATCTACTTAGAAAATAGAAAATAAGACTATGTTCTACAATATTAGTTGTAGTGAATTTTAAGAATAAATTATAAAGATTCATTTTAGGTTATTCTTGAATAGTTGCAGTAGATTAATTAAAGTGCATTATCTTGAGAGTTAAATTGGAGTGATAAGGTGAAATTATTAGTGCATTGAAAAAGAGTATATTAAATTTATTATGCACTAGTATACTACTCTCAAAAGAAAATTAGCTTTTGTGTTCTTGAAGGGCACAAAATTTGATTGGTAATCAAGTGTCTAAAGACACTATTGAAGCACTAAAATATGCAACTTGTGGTGGCCAAAATAAGCCAACCAAAAAATGTTAGAGTCCTCCAAAACCTAGAGAATAACCTAAAAAAAAATAGAATCTTCATTGAGACTTGGTGAGTCTTAGATCCAAAGCATTACAAGAGTGAATGCACTAAAAGAAAATGCAGAAAAATTGCATAAATTAAAAGCTTCTATCTAGTGTTGTCTAAATATTGGATGTAATATAGTGTCCAAGCGAAAAGGGAAGGTGTCTACTCATAAAAGACAACCTTAAAACCCTTGCATTGCAGGTGGAGAAATCTACCATGAAACTAGAAATATATATCTAAAATATGAGTGCAAAATAAGGAGGCTAATGTACAATCTATAGTACATTATATTGCACCATTTAAATCTAGTTTTTTACAAGTCCAAGAAGCATATTTGGATGTGTCTCAATAGGAAATGCAGCCAACGTAAGCACTCCATTTTCCCCAAGCAATAGTAGCCACTTAGAGAGAGCACCTTGGACAAACTAACTAGCAAAACAAAGCCCATAAGAGGCCATCATTAAAGCTACGTAAAGGAGTGCAAATTCACTGATGAACAAAAAATTGATATGGATAGCCAAACAGTAACATGATACGAACATCCGAACAACCACGTGAGACAAATAGAAAAAAGGAACAAATAGAACATACACTACAAAGAAAAAAAGGGGCATCTACTCCTACCAACATAAGGTGAAAAACAACAAGGACAACATCTAAAAGGTGAAATGAACATCATATAATCTACAAGGATGTACAGGTTTCAAATATTGGAAGCATTAAAGAAAAAGGAGCAACTATCTTGGTGAATACCATCCACCAAATGTAGCATCAAACTTTCTACTCAGTGCCTCATCAATCCACCTACATAAAACAAGGTTGCTTACTACTCAAGAAATGTAGCAAAGCAAAAAGGAATGGAAAAATAAAGAATCTAAGGAGTTATAATCTCCTTGGAAGGTTTTTTAGTCTATACGTAGAAATAGTGAATGCTACTTGACATCTATCCTCCAAGAGAAAGTGTTACAAGAACTTTACCTCTCAAACGTATTCAAACTACGTTTCAATTCTCAAGTGTTACCAAGAAGATTCGACTCTCAATGCATTACTAGAAGCTTTGACTATCAACATACTTCATCTCTCAAGTGCTACTAGAAGCTACGATTCTCAATAGATGAATAGAGTGGTGACACTTGTTATCCACAATTCACACACAAAGGAGTGAGCATTACATAACAACTAGTAGTAAGAAGAAGTTACATAGAAGGGTGCCCATACGTAACGAATGTCACATGTGTCACAAAGTAGAATTTGCTCCTCCAATAAAAGTGCTTGAAGTATGAATGTTACATGAGGTAGAGAGTAAGCGAAAACATAGTCAAAAGCTAATCAACACATCGTGGAAGAAGGAGCGTTTAATACTCCAAGCTATTCGAAGGTCAAATACTCCATATTCAATAGCATATAAGTTCCAACATTGAAGACGTCTACCTCCATTGATTCTAGCACTCAAGGGTACCACATCATCATTATTATATTCAATAAAAGGGAGAGCTAAAGAGTGGGGAGTCTAGCATCAAGAAGGTGTATCGACCCAAATTTTTCGCGCCCTTACCTTCAGGCTATAGGATCCATGCCCGAAAGGGGGATGCGAGAAGGATGGGACAATACCTCGGACTGAGAGGCCCTTTGAAGGTCGTGCCTCTCGGGGGAGGGGTATAAGGGTGAATTTTTGATGGATGGTGGGGTTCACCAAGAAACTTTGAGTGGCAGTTTCCACGCCTAGGTTGAGAATGGGTTTGATGTGTTCATTTTATACTCAATCATTCATATTCCTAGGTTGGCCAAAATGAATCTAAGCTATTCTATATGAAAATGCCGATTTATATGAATACAAAAAGCATGAATGAATCCTAAATACAAGGAATATGTTAAATGAGAAAGAATGCACCTGATTCCGGATGTCTGATGAAGATTCTAAAGCTTGTAGGAGTCCAGATCATCCCGAATATGACAGGATCATCTACAATTGTACAGAATCATCCCAGATCATAGGCGATCATCTGAGATCAGACAAGATCATCGTCGATCTGACGAATTCATCGAAAACCTGCAATCACAGAAATAGACACCAAAAACCAAAAATGCAACTGCAAGAATAATGCAAAATGATAGAAATGAGAGTATAAATGCTTAACCGATAAATCTAGATAGCAGATTAAAGGAAATGCATTGTTTTAATAACTTATTTTAACTTTATCATGCATTTATGCTAAATGAGGTGAACTCCAGGATGCAGAATGAAAATAATCAAGCTAATGCATAATAAAATGAGGAAGGAAGATGAGAAATGCAAACTCAGGGCTCTGATTGCCCCCAATATGAACTGCAGTCGAGATCACCTCCAATCGTACGAGATCATCGCCGATCTGCGACAGGATCATCCAAAATCATGTGGAATCACCTGCGACGATCCGAGCTTCCTCCAGCTGAAGCACAGTGAAAACCTGCAATGAAAACTTAAAACTACGAGTGCAAACAATGGTAGATAGGACGTCTTAACACAACAAAGCTAAATGGCAGGGAAAATCAACCAGGGAGAGAGTCAGGAGGAGAGAGGGAGAGCCAGGGGGATAAACTGAGAAAATCCTAGTTTATATAGAATTAGGGGGAGGTTAGGAGGTTGGGGATCATCCCAATCTGGGAGATCTCCAACGGAGGAATCTCCAACTGCGTAGACACGCTTCTGCCCAAGTTGGAGAGGCTGTTGAAACAGAAGCTAATTATGAAAATTTGGTTTTGGGACGAAATCGTCTGGACGTTCTGTTCCGGATGAATTCGTCCGATCTGGGACGATTTCGTCTGATCGACGACGATATCGTCCAACGGTCAAAACAACTCCTAAAAATGGCACGAAAAATGGGGGGAGCGGTTAACGGGCGGTTTCGGGGTTAAAATTCAAATTTTTATCTTTTTACTAAGGGTTTAACTGTGCCAATTTTAGGGTGCTACATTTTGCCCCCTCTTTAGCGAATTTTTTGAAGAAAATGCGTTAAAGACGAGTTCTTTACGCTTTACGAGAAAGCAAAAATTTATTCCATTTTTTAGACGACGATTCTAGGTCGAATCGTACGATTGCTTACTATGGTGCCCCCTCCGTGTTTTTACCCAAATCGAACGTTTGAGGTAAAAGCGCGGAAAAGCAAAATTAAAAAAAAGTTGTTTTTAAATAAAATTAAAAAAATAGGGTAAAACCCTAATTCATTGTTACTATTCACTTTTGCTGTTTTAGAGCTCTGCAGGCAAAATGGTGGAAACGACACACAGATCGACAGAGGTCCGACGCGGGTTGCGGGTAGGGATCTAAACTTGATGCATTATGTTTTTAATTTGATTTGTGTGATTTTTAATTTGAATTTTGACTATTTTTGGGGCATCACGGCCGTTTTTAGGCCGTCGACGACGTCGGGATGAAATCGTCCCTAGATCGCCGATTTCGTCTAGGGGCGAAATCGATGAAATAGGGGCGATCCCATCCAACAAGGGGTGATCCCCAAGTTGAGAAATCGGAGATGATTTCATCCTACCAAGGACGATTTGACTTAATTTAGTACGATATCGTCCAATAATGGATGATATCATTTTTTTATAAGATGAAATTGATTTAACTGATTGTAATGATTATCTATTAATGATTTTTGTTGTTTTATTGTTTATTTTGTAGAGGGGATTACTAAAAAGTTAAGAGTGGAAATACGAGGGTCTAAGAGATGATGTAGCCATGCTCGATCAGGCGGAGCGAGACCGACTATCGAAGGTTGGGCTACAACATGTGGCAGAGATGCCACAAATACCTACAGACATGGGGCTACTGACAGCCCTAGTAGAGAGGTGGTATCCGGGGTCGTCCTGCTTTTGGCTACCAATAGGGGAGATGGCTCCCACTCTAGAGGATGTATGGAGGATCTTGAGGATCCCCATACATGGGCGGTTGATGACTCCTATGGCCAATCAGGGCCATGCCATGATGCGACTATGCGGAGACCCTAGCTTCGCCCTAGAGAAGGGCGGAGTGAACATCGAGACATTGAGGCAGATGCTTGGGGCATCTCGATTGACTCAAGTTTTGGTAGGGGTAGTGGGTGGCCTATTGCTATGCCACCAGAGCGGATGTAGGTTACCATGGCTCCTCTCAGATGTGGTCTACGACATGAGAGACCATGGCTACAGGTTTGCTTGGGGTAGTTTTGTACTATGCCGCTTGTATAGGATCCTATACGGGGTCGTATACAAGGGAGGTCGATGTCTAGTACTGACATCATTGCTACAGGTTTGGTGTTGGGAGCACATTGCGATGCGGAGGCCGATAGGGCTTCCACTGATAGGGGTTGACCGGGAGAGACCCCGAGTTTTCTATTGGTGGCTCCAGAGAGGGTCACAATGGTGGATAGATCTGTCGATGTCTCGAAGGTTGCTAGATGACCTCATCCCTGACCAGATCACCTGGAGGCCATGGAGAGAGCATCCAAGGTGGGGAGAGGATGGACAGGAGTTGGCTCGCATCAGGCGAGTCTTCTGGCTGAGGATGGAGTGGGGAGAGGTAGAGCTCCATCGCTATGATCGAGTTTTGAGGTAGTTCGGTCTACAGCAGGGGATCCCTTCTCTCAGAGACTACGAGTACTCCTGGACTATTTGGGATAATACTACACTGAGCGGGGCTCCAGATATGCAATGATTCTAGAGTCAGGATGCTGATGATGCCCCCATTCAGCTAATGGATGGGGATGATACTAGGGTCATAGATGGGTATGATGCCTGGTATGCAGGCATCCACCCTCCTCGGATGACGAGGGCACAGGGTCCGATGCACGCTATGGTGCGATAGATGGGGAGGCGGTGCCAGGCTGCCATCGATGCAGTGAGGAGTCACGGAGGGAGGGAGCAACGATGGTCTCCTCAGGAGAGACGTCGAAGAGTGCCACAGGCTCTAGAGAGACCACAACAGCTAGAGAGGAGAGAGGAGGGACTCCCTTCTCAGTAGAGGGATAGGCCACCATCGCTCGATAAGGGCAAGGGTGTCGAGGTGGGGGAGAGCAGTGAGATGGTGGCTCTCCGAGTGGAGAATGCCCACCTTCGGGCTCAGGTGCAGACACTGCAGGATGAGGCTACATGACTCAGGGCTCAGAGTGGAGGGGTGAGCACTCGGGATCTGGCATGGGCTATTGCTCAGACCACGTTCTACCAGGGATTGTACTATCATGTGGTTCCAGAGGGGCAGAGGATACCGCTACCAGCTAGCATTGTGGAGCCGGTCATGATGGGGTCATCGAGGACATCCTCACGATCGATGTCGAGGACCCAAGATACAGCATGGACTTCGATGGGGCCACCTCCTCCACCTCAGGGCGGGAGAGGAGATGAGGCTGAGAGCTCGAGGGCTTCTCGAGACTAGCTGCTCTTTGACTATAGACTGTATATTTTTGAGAGGATTGAGTATGCCAGGGTATAGATTGTGGCATACCGATCCAGTTTTGATATGATGTACATAATTTTGATATATATATATATATATATATATGATATTTTTGTGATATGACTTGTCCATATGTTTTATGATGCTTTAAATTTTGAATTGTTGATTGATTATTCATGTAATTATGTCGTTGGAAATAGTATAATTTTATGTCATGTCTGTAAAATTTAAATGAAATAATCTGATGTAAACAAATTGGTTGTTGTGGTATGATTTGATGAAAAATAAAGGGACTTCTAACAATAATTTCAAAGGACATTGTCGTTGTTATATGACCATTTCATGGAGTCGCCGCTCGCTAGGTCGTCAAGCTAATCCCAGTATAGAAATATTGCTAAAAGTAAAAGAGTGCTTAAGAGACTGTCTTAAGACTTTGTGTTGTGATGATGAAAAATGATGATGGTGATGATTTGTTTTCAGATTTTCATGAAAATATTATGCATGAAATATTAAAAATATGATTTTTGCTAGGCATAAAATTCCTAAGTGTGATAAAATTTTGAACAATTCCTTAGGAATTATACCATCGTTGCAAAATTGAATGTTGACATAATGAAATGAAATAGAAAAAAGTGTTCGTTCTTTTTAAAGCACAATTGTGTAACATAATGATGTAAGCCATATGTTTTTATGAATTAAATAAATGGGAAATAAAATTAGAACAATGGTTTGCGCTAGGCATAGAATTATAGGTATAGACTTATACCATCATCGCGAAATCCAAAAATAATTTTATTGCATAATTGATTTTTGATTTTGAGATAAACAAAAAATATAAGATGAGGACTTGCGCTAGGCATAAAATTCCAGTTTAGGTTTTAGGAACTATACCATCGTTGCGGAAGTCGAAAGTATATATAAACGTGACTTTATTGTATGGTTTGAAAGAAATTTTGGATTTTTGAAAAAAATGTATGTAATTGTTTTTATACTAAACAGATGTTCTCAAATAAGAAGATGAAATTATTCCAAAATATTTGCATAAATATTTTAAATTATCTCAAAGACAAAATGTAGATTTATAAGGAACCCTCATGTGCATATGTGAGTTCATTGCCGATCTTGATTTATCATAATGATACAAAATCTCTCAAATACAAATGTGTGTGCAATTGTATTGTTCATTTACCAATTTTGAGCAAGATAATTTGATACAAGTAATTTGAATTAACCAAATAAGTGTTCGTTGACCATGATTTATATGCATGTAACCGTACCGGACTACTATGTAAGTCGGGTCATCAAGAGCTAGCTAATCCATAAGCGAGACATAGGTCTGTACAAAAGAAGGTCGCTAATGTGACAGACATATCACCACGCTAGGAGTTACCCAAGGCCAAGCGGGTTGGGCACAAACCACCTGTTATGGGGCTTACCTCACGGTTTTCGAATAATTGAGAATTCCAGGGATTCAAGCTCATTCACCCTTCTTTTCTTTTCAAGGGGTAGGGAAAGGGATTTTATTGCATTTTGCTTTTTCTTTTCTCTTTCTCTTCTTTTTTTTTTTTGTATTTTTGCTTGGAACTGAGATAATGCTGAAATATTGTTGAGATGGTACAAAATGATATTTTTCTTTTTCTCATGATTTTTCTTGATTTTATTTTTCTTCCTATACTAGGGATACTTGCTCGGATTGGCTGTAGAGCAAGGGATTTTTATTCTGGGCAGGGGTGAGCTTGTCCTTTTGTCAATTCTCAAAGATTCTAGACCATGTGCATGATAGGATAGCAGGGGAAACTTTTCGCTCAAGAAACCAATTTTACTATGTAGCATCATATTGAATTTGCAATGAAATCATTTTAATGTGAAGAGATATACTTGGTTCAAGTAAATAACAAGATCAATTCTCTATGCTCAAAACTTTATTTAATTCAACTGTGGACTTTGATATAAGAGAGATTAATAATCATACCAAATAAAATCAAGATATTTATTCATGTGAGTGTGAAAGTGCGGGATTCCAAATAAATGCTAATTTATCCAAAATAATTGAAAATATGACTGCAATACTTCAAGAATTGACAGGTGCAAAAATAGAAAATGTTTTTGAAGATTTTGATGTTTTTTATATTTTGGTTTTAATTTATGAATTGAAAGAATAAATAATATTACTGTTTTTGAAATTTTTATATGAATTACTAAAATGAAACAATATGCAAAATAACAATATATACAATGATGAAATGACCAGATTTATGCATAATAGCGTTTAAGATGCATAATGTTCATAGGTTCTTTAAGATCTTTACCATCTAAGGTAGCTAATCTGTATGCTCCCGATCCAAATTTAGCAGTGATAATATATGGTCCAAGCCAGTTGGGCTCGAATTTACCTTTAAGATCTTTAGTTGCATTAGTATTTTTTTGATTTTCTTTTAAGACAAGGTCGCCGATCTCAAAGGATCGATGATGAACTTTCTTGAGGTATGCTCGTTTAAGCTTGTTCTGGTAGGCTCGAAGATGTTCCAAAGCATTGATGCGCTTCTCATCTAGGAGTTCCAGCTGACTAAATCTGCCAGCATGATATTCATCTCCTACTTCAGTATCTTGAAGTAGTAGAGCCAAAGAAGGAACTTCTAATTCAAAGGGAAAAACAGCTTCAACGCCATAAACCAAAACAAAAGGTGAAGTGCCCGTGGGAGTACGAACGCTAGTTCGATAAGCCCACAAAGCAGGATATAATTGAATGTGCCAATCTCGGCCAGATTTATTGACCAGTATTTTGAGGATTTTAATTAATGTTTTATTAGATGCTTCGCTTGGCCATTACCCTGAGGATAATAGGGAGTGGACCAACGATGTTGAATTTTATATTTTTGACATAATTTCTTTACATATTTATTTTTGAAACAAGTTCCATTATCCGAGATGAGATTTGCAAGAATTCCAAACCTACAAATAATTTGATTAAAAATAAATTTGGAAACTTGGGTTCCAGTGCAAGAAGCTAAGGGCATAGCTTCAACCCACTTCGTGAAATACTCGATGGCGGTTATGATGAATTTGTGTCCATCAGATGACACAGGATTGATTTTTCCAATGATGTCTAAGCCCCATTTTGAAAAGGGCCAAGGAGATGAAATAGCCTGCAGTTCTTGTGCAGGTGCATGGACAAGGTCAGCATGTTTCTGGCACTTGTCGCAATGGTGCACGTAATCATGTGCATCATTCTCCATGGTAGGCCAAAAATATCCTATCCTAAGGAGCTTCTTAGCAATGGCGCTACCACTAAAGTGTCCCCCACAAGATCCATCGTGGGCTTCACTCAAAGCTGATCTAGATTCTTCTAGATTCAAACATCTCAGTAGGATACCTTCAAAAGATCTCCTATATAACGTATTGCCAATTATTACGAAGCGACTTGCTCGTCTACGTAATAACCGACATTGGTTTCTATTAAAACCTTCAGGGAAGGTCCCATTTTGAAGAAAATTGAATATATCAGTGTACCAAAGTTCAGGAGTAGTTTCATTGATTAGAAACACATCCAAAGGTTCTAAGCATGATTTATTTGAAGTGGGTTCCTAGAGTCGATGAATAATGATAGTAGCATATTCGTCATCTAACTCCAAGGGTAAAAGAGATGCAGCTGCAGCCATAGCGTCAGCCGCACGATTATTAGTTCTAGGAATAGCTTCCAAGGTAACTTGATCAAATAAAGATATTAATTGTAATACATATGTTTTATATGGATGCAATTTATCATCTTCTCGGATAAACATCATTAATTTGATTTATAACAAGTTGAGAATCATCAAAAACTAATAGATTTTTAATTTTTAGTGCCAAGGCAACTCGTAAGCCAAGGATTAGAGCTTCATATTCAGTAGTATTATTAGTACAAGCAAACGTTAATTTAAAGGACAGAGGTATAAGATGTTTCTATGGAGATATTAGAATAATACCTGCACCAGCCCCACTCATGCATCGGGCTCCATCAAAGTATAGGGACCATTGCTCTGGATGGTCTGCCTCTAGTTTAAGGCATTCATCAAGAAACTCAATGATGAGGGGATGGGTAGACTCTAAGGGTGCAGCAACTAATTGATCTGCTATGATTTGACCCTTAACAGACTTCTGTCCTATAAACGTGAGTTCAAACTCGCTTAGAGCAAGAACCCACTTTGTTGTGCGACCAGATAAATAAGGTCGACTCATGAGATACCGCAAAGGATCAGATTTAGCAATAACATACGTTTTTTGATCGAGCATATAATGGCATAGTTTTTATGTAGAAAATACGACTGCTAGACATAACTTTTCTAATGTTGTGTAGTGGGTTTCATAACTGATTAATGTTCTGCTAATATAATAATTAGCACGTTCTCTTTTCTCATCATCCAGTTGAGCTAACATAGCTCCTAAGGCAAAATCTAAAGCAAAAATATACAAGATAAATGGGCGATCAGGTCTAGGTGGTGAAAGCACAGGCGGGTTAAGAAGATATTGTTTGAGGAGTTCAAATGCTTCCTGACATTCGTTGTCCCAATGGAAAGAGACATCCTTCTTAAGAAGCTTAAGAAAGGGTCCGGTTTTATCCGCCAGCTTATCGATGAAGCGACGGATAGCTTGAAGCTTACCTTGTAAACTCCGTAATTCAGATATATTTGTGGGCGCGGGCATATCAGTGATAGCCGCAATCTTGAGAGGGTCAATTTTGATGCCACGTAAAGAAACTATAACCCCCAATAATTTATCGGACTTAACTCCGAATATACATTTGGTTGGATTCAATCGGATAAGATATTCCCTTAACCGATCAAATACTTTTCTCAAGTCATCTAAATGGTCATCTTCGTTAATAGAACGAGCTATAATGTCATCTACATAATCATGTAGTATATCATGCATCATATCATGAAAGATATAAGTCATGGCTCGTTGATATGTTGCACCTGCATTCTTCAAACCAAATGGCATCACTTTCCAACAAAAGGTCCCCCAAGGGGTAATAAAGGTTGTTTTAGCCTGATCTTCAGGAGCTATCCTGATCTGATTATAACCAGAAAATCCATCCATTAAGGATATCATTCCACTCCCAGCAGTAAAATCAATGATCTGATCCATATTGGGAAGAGGAAAATCGTCTTTAGGGCATGCAACATTAATATCTCTAAAGTCTATGCAAACCCTAACTTTGGTAGCTTCTTTCTTAGTTATTGGAACTACATTCGAGATCCATTCAGCATAATCAATGGCTTGTATAAAAATAACATTCAAGAGTTTTTCTAACTCCCCTTTGACTAGTAAGGCCACTTTAGGATGCATTTTTCTAAGTTTCTGTTTAACAAGTTTAGCATCCGGATGGACTACTAGGTGATGCATAACTACGGAAGGGTCTAAACCTGGCATATCTTCATATGTCCAAGCAAAGACATCTTCATATTCTTTAAGAAATGCAATGTATTTATCCTATTTTTCTTGACTCAATTCTGATCCAATGTTGATTATGTGAGGGTTATCCTCAGTTCCAATGTTAATTTTTATGACATTTTCTACTTCCATGTGTAGATCTTTCTCAAAATTAGGTGGGGCGGGTGAAACGCCCAATTCTTGTAATTCTGCCAAGGTTAGCTTGGATAATTCATCTTGAGGAGTCGTGGCCTCAAGCTCGGGCTATACTAGGTATAGAGCCATCAAAATAAAATTCATTATGTAATAATTCCTCAATGGAGACATCATGGAAGATATCTCCCTCCAACTCATCATCGGATTCAACGATCATCTCAGGGTAAGCTATAGATAGCATATTACATGTAAATAGCTTATTCGTTAAACGCAAAGCATCACGCTCATCCAAATAATCTTGATAACATATGAGATGGTCATCATCCTCAAATGGGAAGGGCTGACCCTTACTAGGAAATAGGCCCACACCACATCGGGTAGGCCACGGTTCTACCTCAAAAGGTTCTTTCATACCATTTTGGAAAGGTCCTAAACCTTTCCCTTTATATCCCAATTTAAGCATTATAGATTTGGCTTTAATATACTCATTAGTAAAATAACATCGAGCATATCCATCATAATGAGTCTTGATGTTTCTGGGTATTCTACCCCAGTCATATCCCTTATAAATAAAAGCACAGCTCCCGACTTGGTAAATACTTCCCATAGGCTATGGGAGGCCCAAGGTATGAGGAGATGGTGGCAAATTATTTAAAATAAGGGAATCTTGCATAGAAGCATTCATTTTCTCTGATATAAGAATTTTAGATAAATCGGGTAAGAGCTCGTCAGTAAGAGCATAAGAGGTAGAAGGAATATTTCCTACATCTTTTGATGCGGAAACTATGCCTTTGGTGGATGTAGATGTTGTAGAGATGTCGATGGATGGGCCTATTATAGGTATAGAAGTTATAGGAGTAGAACAAGAGGCATCGGTTGTGGGATTAGGATCTTTCTGAGGTCCTAATGTGGTTTGTTCAGAGGATGGTTGAGTTGTATGTAGGGGTGGAACTGATGGAGAAGAAGTAGATGATGTTGTGGGTGTGTGTTTCACATGTTTAGATGGGTAATGAGAATTAGGATGTGTGGATGATAGAGCAGGGCAAAATTGAACTCCAACAGGTTCTGCCAAAGCACACATATCAAAGGGTCTAGGATCACCATGAATGGTAACCAACTGATTCTTAAATTCAAATTTAACACATTGATGTAAAGTTGAGGGAATGGCTCGCATCGCGTTGATCCAAGGGTGACCCAAGAGTATATTGTACGATGCAGGGCAATGTACAATAAACACGGTCGTATCCAAGGTTCTCGGACCAACCTGCAATGGGATGGTAATAACTCCACACGTTTCTTGTGTTTCGTCATTGAAGGCTTTTATGATCATATCAGTTCTTTTCATTTCATCACTTCTAAACCCAAATCTTTGGTAGAAGTCAAAAGTGCAGATATTTAAAGATGAACCATTATCAATCAAGACTCGTTTAACTGCTACATCTCCAATTAAAGCAGTAATATATAAGGGGTTATCCTTATGTAAACTATGTTGAGGTATGTCTCTATCCCGAAAGTCAATACAATCAACTTCACGAGTTATTATAGTATTGGCCATGTCTTGAGGGTGAATGTCTTGTGGTACCATCATCTGGCTTAATGTGAGCATTAATTCATCTCTATGTGTAGGAGAAGATCTTAAAAGGTCCAAAAGAGAAATTCTAGCTGTAATATTTGATAATTGTTCATTAATATTATAAGGAGGTTTAGGTTGAACATTAGGTGCATGATTCCCTTTATTAGGAACCTTCAAAACAAATGGAGTTGATCCACCATTCTGCATTTGATCTTGTTGAGAATTTTGAGCCTCGTTGTCTAGTAACAACTCCGATGGTACCCACAATATTATTCTACGGATGATGAATGGGTCTTGGTCTAGCATTTATGGCTTGCTCATTAGAAAGTAATTGGTGAGAGGATGGTCTAGTAGTGACTCTTCTTGGAAATGGTTCTTCTGGAACCATATGACTTGTGATAGGGTGAATAGTATCCGATTCATCTTCAGAGCTATTCGATTGATTTGATGTGATTTCCATATCACTCTCAGTCTCATATTCTGTATCACTAAGATCAGATATCTGCATATTATATAGAGGCCTGGTTGTAACCATGGATAAAGTTGTGTCAAAGGTTTCCAGATCATGAACAGGTAAATGTCCACTAATAGTTCCTACATATCGGGCAGGAGGAGGAACATTATGATGTTCAATTTGATTAGCCACTTCCTTGCCATGTTTTGGTAAAGGATGTTGAAATATGTCCAATGACTGATTGGCATTCTGATTCTGGTTTTGGGGGATGTTATTTTGAGCATTATTAGGAGGATTTTGCTTAGGTTGAAAGGCTTGTACCTCCATCTCATTGTTATCAATCAAGTCCTGTATTTTATGTTTTAATATTTTACAAGAATTGGTAGTGTGTCCAGGTCCTCTATGGAAGTCACAATGTAAATCTGCTCTGTATCCGGGTATAGTTGGATCAGGTTCCTGGATATTTGGTAATTGAATCAAGCCTCGTTCTAATAATTGTGGGAGAATAGTTGATAAAGGTTGATTTAACCTAGTAAATTCTCGAGGAGGTTTATCAGGAGGTTTTAGTATAAACTTCTCTGTTGTCTTCGCAACATTAACAGTAGCAATATTTCTACTATCAGTGACTCCATCACCCACAACTTGTTTATTTTTATATTGATTTCTGGATGTTTTCTCATCGTCTTTCTTTTTAAGTTGACCTCTCCTAATGAGAGCATCTTCCACTCATCTGGCTAAGTCTATAGCCTGATCGAAGGTGGTCAAGGTAGCAGTTGATAACTCGTAGGATAGTTGGTCTTGTAAATTATTAATAAAGATGTCCAACATCTCCCTATAAGGTAACACAAAGTGCAATTTTCCTATCAACTGTCTCCACCTAGCTAGGAAATCAGCAAAACATTCATCTTTGTCTTGTTTTAAGTTGTACAAGTCTTTAATGGTCACATGCCTTTCGATGTAGGCACTAAATTGATGAACAAAAGACTCGGTTGTTTCTTCGAAATTCCTCAAAGAATTAGTGGGTAATTGATAATACCACTCTAATGCCATTCCTCCTAAACTTTTTGGGAACATTTTTAGCAATAATAAGTCATCATGTGATATATCATGACATGCTATCCTAAACATACGAAGATGCTCTATGGGATCTTTCGTTCCTTTATATATGGGCAAGACAGGCATAGGAAAATGTTTAGGATATGGTTGTGCTACGACTATAGGATCTAAAGGCTGACTACACATCTCTCGATAATTGTACGAGGGACGGTAGGGATCTATCTGGTCCATGCGGGAAACTAACTGTTTCACCATGGCTTCAAGATTGCTAGTTTGTCCACCATATTGGTTCGGTGGGACATAGGCATGGGATTTATGGGTGTATGATGGTGTAACATAAGGATTAGATGCTATATTGCTATTATGCAAAGTGTTGGTAGGAAGAGTATTATGAAGAGGATTTGTAATAGTATTATGTTGTATCCCAGATTGTTGGTAATTGGTGTTTGGTTTTGTTTTGGGTTTTTGTTGATTTGAAGTATGTTGATCAATAGCTTGGCGAAATAGAGCAATAAATGATGGTTTCTTTTGTGCGGGAATAACCCTAGGCTTGCTAACAGGCACTTTAGATGGTTGGGTAACTTGTTGTTGTTGCATGTTCTGGATTATAGCGACCATATCCAAATTGGATGGTCCAGCTTGATCACTCTCTTGATCAATAAAGGACAAGGGATTAGTGCGTGTGTGAAATACGTCTTCTAGAGTTGCTTGAGTGTCACTAATTCGATCCTTGTCCATATGGACTGCTCTATTAAAAACACCAATATTAGTATTAATGAACTTCCAGAATTGTTCCATGTTTTCAAAAGTGATAGCTCCTCCCGGAGACATTTTAGGGGATGAGGATCCTTCCTCTCTAATAGTTTCTTCTTGTTCATTTCCTACAGCAAGCTCTTCTTCTTGCTGGTCTAGGATTTCTTCTTCCTGAACTTGGTCCTCAGGAGGGACATTTTGGTCAATTAATGGTTTTCCTAACCAATCTTCTTCTTCTTCGGTTTGTTTTCCATTCCTAAGTCTAGGCATTGTGCTAAACTTAGGTTTTAGCAAATATATATACTTATATATATATATGCGATAGGGTTGAGAGGTATATATTTTAACTATATACCTACTATAATACTTAAAAGGGAAATGTTTTTGTTTTTTTGTTTATATGTTTTTTTTTTGTATTATTATTTCACAAGTATAAAAATAACAAACAACATGCTAGTTGCAAGAAATAACAATAATAAAAAGAATAACTTAGTTTTCTATAAATAGTTTATGGATATCATTGATAGGATCAAGTTCATCAAGAGTCATGAAATGCTCCTCTTCAAATTGGAAATGGTTTTTCAAGAATTTGACAAAGTGTGCTATAGTAATATGATCTGTTTCGGACTCTGACCTGTAGAAATAAAGTTCATGGCAATACTCTCGATATAACACAGCTCTAGGAACTCTATTCCATCTCTTTCTATCCGTAAGAATGACTTCTTGATCCTCTATACGAGATAGAAACTTATGTACTACAACTGCGTTCTCAAGGTATTCCTCAAAGGTGTACAATTCTGAAGACACAAGTGCTCTTTTATCTGCTAACCACCTATGGCAAGCTCTCTGAAGTTCATGATACAAGGTTACCTGATCAGGATCCAGGATTCTATCTAGGACAAACCTCTTAATTTGCCTAAGTTCTGTAGATCTGGATTCAATGATACCCAATCTCCTATCAAGTTCGTCCCACAAAGGTTGGACTCTATTTGTTTGAGGTACTCTAAGCACAGACGTAATCTCTATGGCTGTTAATTGATTTTCAACATTTATGGTGACAACTCGTCTTTTATTATAATCTACCATCTAAGTCTGATATGCAATTTTAACAATTTTCTAATGATTCTAGATGTTCTTAATAATGCATTTATATTTTTATTTATATATATATATATATTTTTGTTTTCAAAAGGCTTTTAGTTTCACGTCGGGTTCACCAAAATGTACTGACCCAAATTTTTTGCACCCTTACCTTCAGGCTATAGGATCCATGCCCGGAAGGGGGATGCGAGAAGGATGGGACAATACCTCGGATCGAGAGGCCCTTTGAAGGTCGTGCCTCTCGGGGGAGGGGTATAAGGGTGAATTTTTGATGGATGGTGGGGTTCACCAGGAAACTTTGAGTGGCAGTTTCCACGCCTAGGTTGAGAATGGGTTTGATGTGTTCATTTTATACTCAATCATTCATATTCCTAGGTTGGCCAAAATGAATCTAAGCTATTCTATATGAAAATGCCGATTTATATGAATACAGAAAGCATGAATGAATCCTAAATACAAGGAATATGTTAAATGAGAAAGAATGCACCTGATTTCGGATGTCTGATGAAGATTCTGAAGCTTGTAGGAGTCCAGATCATCCCGAATATGATAGGATCATCTGCAATTGTACAGAATCATCCCAGATCATAGGCGATCATCTGAGATCAGACAAGATCATCGTCGATCTGATGAATTCATCAGACGAATTCGTCAGAAACCTGCAATCATAGAAACAGACACCAAAAACCAAAAATGCAACTGCAAGAATAATGCAAAATGATAGAAATGAGAGTATAAATGCTTAACTGATAAATCTAGATAGCAGATTAAAGGAAATGCATTGTTTTAATAACTTATTTTAACTTTATCATGCATTTATGCTAAATGAGGTGAACTCCAGGATGCAGAATGAAAATAATCAAGCTAATGCATAATAAAATGAGGAAGGAAGATGAGAAATGCAAACTCAGGGCTCTGATTGCCCCCAATATGAACTATAGTCGAGATCACCTCCAATCATACGAGATCATCGTCGATCTACGACAGGATCATCCAAAATCATGTGGAATCACCTGCGACGATCCGAGCTTCCTCCAACTAAAGCACAGTGAAAACCTGCAATGAAAACTTAAAACTACGAGTGCAAACAATGGTAGATAGGACGTCTTAACACAACAAAGCTAAATGGCAGGGAAAATCAACCAGGGAGAGAGTCAGGAGGAGAGCCAAGGGGATAAACTGAGAAAATCCTAGTTTATATAGAATTAGGGGGAGGTTAGGAGGTTGGGGATCATCCCAATCTGGGAGATCTCCAATGGAGGAATCTCCAACTGTGCAGACACGCTTCTGCCCAAGTTGGAGAGGCTATTGAAACAGAAGCTAATTATGAAAATTTGGTTTTGGGACGAAATCGTTTGGACGTTCTGTTCCAGACGAATTCGTCCGATCTGGGACGATTTCGTCTGATCGACGACGATATCGTCCAACGGTCAAAACAACTCCTAAAAATGGCATGAAAAATGGGGGGAGCGGTTAACGGGCGGTTTCGGGGTTAAAATTCAAATTTTTATCTTTTTACTAAGGGTTTAACTGCGCCAATTTTAGGGTGCTACAAAATGTAAGGGTGAAATCCCATATTATTATTGTTTTCAACTTTGGAGATATAAGGGTTATAAACTAAGGAATGAAATTTATTTTAGTGAAAGCAAAACTATAGGGGATAATTTACCAATTTAAATTAATATTTGCATCCCAACCTAGGAGAAATAAGGAATTAAACTTGGATTAATTTCTTTAATATTTTCTAATTTTCCAAACTTTGGAGTGATAAGGGTTACAACATCAAACTAGGTTTTTTGGAAATTAGGAATTGAAACCTTAGGGTCATAAAAGAGGTTATTAAATATTTATTAAAGTTGGAAATTATATTTTTACTTGTATTTAAATTTCTCAAAAAAAGACAAAAGGATTCCAAAATTAAAGTGCTTAGTTCAATTAGGAGAAATAAGGTGTTATATAAATTGATTTTTTATTGTACAAAATCAATCATAAAATTGAACTTTATCTTTACAAAAAGCACTATATCATACTCAAAAAAGACTAGTGAGATATAAGGCAACCTACAAATCTAAGGCTTGATATTGGGAAGATCTAAATGACATCTAACAAATTCTTCCTAGAAGAATCTCAACTACTTAAGGGTCCCAATTACTTCTCTTGGAAAAATAAAGTAAAAGCAATCTTAGTGTATGAAAAAATTTGGGATGTTGTAAAAGGGAAAACATAGAGGCCTACCACAGGTTAAACTGAAATCCTAAATTTTAAAGAAAATGATTCAAAAGCCCTTATGATAATAATATTTGCTATCACTAATGAGATTCAACCTTATATCAGTTCAACTAAAACATCTTCAGATGCATGGATAAGCCTAGAGAAAATATTTGAAGGAAAGAATAAGGTAACTATTCTTCATATCCAAACTCAAATTCACTCATTAAAAATTAATAGTGGAGAAAGCATAAAACTGTTCCTAAGGAAAGTAGAAGATATTAAAGGGAAATTTTTAACCTTAGGAGAAACAGTCAAGGTTGAACTTCTTACTCAAGTAACCATGAGAGCACTTCCAGACAACAATAAACATTTGATCACATATTTACATGTCTTAAGTAAAGATACTTATTTTCATGATCTGGTAAATATAATTTAAGAATATGAAGTAGAAAACACCTTGAAAGATGATATGACTAACACTTCATTGGCATCAAAAGATAATCCACAAGGAAATATTGCTACATCAACAAAAGGATGAAAAACATGGTATTGTTAGATATGCTAAAAGAAAGGCCATAGTACCAATTATTGCAGATACAATCCCAAGAACAGGAACCGAGGAAACCAGATGAATAATGGTAATTAGTTTTGGCCACGACAATACCAAAGGAACCCTCTTTAGTTGCAATTTTAGCGATCAACAACTTATCCTCAAATAGAATACTAGAAGAGAAACCAGAGAGGTCACCTGGTTCAGAAGATAGAGGAAATTGAAGAGCTGGAAGAACCTACAGAGGATTATGAAGTGAAAGCTCTATCAAAAAAAGTAACATACTATAAAAATACTAACTATTTGCTTGGAAAAGTTACAAAGAATGTAGAGGAAGAATACAAAGCTCAAGAAGAAGGTGAAGATCCATATTTAAGACTAGAAGTCTTCAATACCCAAATAATGTAGTATAGGGGGTGTTAGAAATAGTTTATATTCCATAATTTGGGTTATATAAATGTATCTTCAAAGGTACATACTTAGGACATTAGATTACTTTAGGGGGAAGTTATCTAGTTACTTCATGCAATGTAATAAATGCACAAGTGTCCATGTGCAAGTTGTAAATGTGCAAGGTTTCACTTGTACAACTAGATAGAGTGTTGGAAAATTATCCCATTTTACCTATATAAGGATGGCCTCATTGTTAGCATAGATAAGAGAGAGGAGTGTTGGTGACACAATAGCTTAGGGTTCTTAGTAGTTAGTTTAGTTCTGTATGGATCACCATCCATTGGTGATGGATGTAATGTAGTCTAGTAGCTATATTTATGGAGTGCTCATTTCCTCCATAGCTACATTGTATTCATTTATATATCATTTATATTTTTTTCATATCTCAGTCTTCTTGTAGATTAACTTTCATTAATATAATTCTGCATCTTGTGATTATAATCTCCTTGGGATATTGTATCAGATGCTAAAAATATCTTCTATCTATAATAATGGCTTTGCATAATAGTGGTTCTAATACTTGTTATATTTGATTATCCCTGCCTAGTACAATCATACCTCATGTGGAGTAACATAGCAGGCTACAACCATGAGCATGGGGTTCAACTCAATTGGGAGCCTCCAAGAGTTTTTACAAGGTTGACTCCTTGTTAAGATGTGATCTTCAAGGTGCTAGTTGCTCAACAAAAATAAAGGGTGCAAGAAAGTAAAAAAACTCAAAAAAGAAAATAAAATGGGGTGATACACCAAGATATTTACTAAGATATTCCTACAAAAATAGGCTTGAATGCTATGCACTGGTAGTGAACACTTCCCCTCCTCGACACAGTGAAGTAGATTGAGATCTAGTAGTTATATGAATACACAAAAAGGTGAGTCCCATAGGAGAGCCAAGCTAGTTAGTGACTCAGTTCAAAAATAGACACAAGTCCCTCACACACATATACACTTCGTAAAATCTAATATTTAGAAAAAAAATCACAAACACACACAACAACAGGTCTATAGAAAATACCAAAAAATAGACACAGGCTCCCATGTATGTATAAATGCAAGCAAAATATTACAAAAAATGTGCCAAAATTAGGGGTTTGAGATTGCCCACAAGCCACTTAGGAACCACAACTATTTTTACAGAGAGAAATGAAAGGTAAGCCTACAAATGTATACAATTGTAAACTTACCAATCCTTTACAAATCTAAGACTACTACTATTTATAGGTCACAAAAGGGAAATTTTCCCTCCAAAATTTGTAGGATGATCTAACTTTTCATACACCCATATCCTCGGGAATTTGAATATTTAATGGAGTATCCCTCAGTCATTGTTGTTGTTAATTTGTATCTTCCATGGTTATAGGTCCCCATTCTTTTGCCCTTAATGGTTCACCTATATTTGTTAGAATTGCAGAGTCAAAGTATCCCTAGTAGATAACCCATATTTTATTAATAATGATGTACTATATTTCTTCTTCTTGGGGACCTATGCACTCACCTACCTCCCCCTTGGTTTTGGTGCACTCATCCACTTTCATATTTATCCACTATTTCAAAAATTTTCTAGAACCATTCGTCTGCATGATTAGGATCTTTTTAATCAAGAATTTTGCTTGGTCACTTCCTTAAAGACTTTAGAAGTTTTGATAAGTCACTCCATTGTGCATTTTTCATAAAACCTTCTTTCTTCATTGAATCTCATAAAAATTCCTGATTTCTTTGATAATTTTCCTGCTTTTACCTTTGTTATGTTTTACGCTTCCTTCTTCCTCCTTGTTCATACCAACATTTATATTAGGATATTTCCATATGTGCTAATTTTACTAGTAACTCAACTAGTTATTTTATTGCTATAGAGAGGCTTTCACCTTAGTGGTCCTTTTATGAATGTGGGGAAGTATATATCTTTTGGCTTTCATCATTATAGAGTGATCACAAGGATCCCTCTCCTTTCCCCACTTGTTGATTTCCTCCTTGTTGCCTACCACCATTAAGGATATCCTTGAAAGTCTGGTGGCAAGATGATGCATGAGTTGCTAGAGGTCGCTTACAAAAATAATATAGATAATGAGCTCTGTTGCTTTTTCCATAGATGACATTTTGCTTGATCCTCCTATAATGAATTCTTTTTAGTTATCATAAAAAAGAATCACCAAATTTTATCAAGAGCCAGGTCTAACTTAGATATCATTGAAAGAGATTCAAATTGCTTACTATGGTCCATTTTCTTATTAGGTGGTCAACTTAGCCATATAGGAGAGTTTACACTCTTGTCTCTACCCTTTGGAGATATCTATTTGGTGAAATCTAATATAGAATCATTTTAAGCTATCATGGATTACGCTCCCCTAGTTTTAGGCTCAAGATCTTCATCTTATTTTGGGGTGCAATCCATCAAAGTTGTAGTGATTTATCACTACAATTTTGGTGACTCTCAAGGGGCCTTATGTTGTGAAAGGAAATAAAATCAGAAGCTAAAAGACCTTTATTTATTGGGCATAGAGTTGTAGAGGAATAAATTTTTAGAGGATGCTAGTATTCTTTTATAACCTTTATTTGGGGTTGGTGAGACTCATTCTCCTTTATTTCACCTTGTTTGGATTAGAACCTTCCCCCATTTCTCATATTTTCATTAGGGTGAGCTCCTTATTTTGTGTCCAAAGTGGCATGGTAAAATATTTGGCTTGTTTTTGTCTTATACACAATCATTTTTTTCTGATGAAAGCCTACCACCCCACTTGTTTTGATCATAAAATTTGGCACCAATTTTGGGAATGACCTTATTGATGGATTTTATGACTATCTCTCCTTTTGGAAAATTATCCTACAAAATGAAAGAAATTAAAGCAAAATTTAATATTATATATATACATGACCCAAGAGTTAGGTCTCCTTTCAAAATATCCCTATCCTATGATTGTTTGCTCGTATTCCTTCAAGGGATCAAGATCCCAATTTTTTATTGCCCCATGTCTCGTAAATCCTTCTAGAGTAGCCAACCATAATTCCTTGTTTATTTCATATGGATTTGGCCATTTTTATTTGACTACTAGTATTTTATCATTGCTCCATTTAGATGGTGATAATGTATCTATATGATGAGGATGCAATGGTTCACTTGGAACTTTGATCTTAGTCCTGTATACCATACTTAGCACCATTAAAGACCAATCTAAATATATATACCCTCTCATTTTGGAAGTGAAATCTATGGATAGACAGATGTCAAAAGAAGAAAGACAAATTGTTGATATATATTGCATGACTATTTGATATGGGTAAGCATATGAGAAAGCAAAAGTTATTTTACAACCCCCAATATTTGAATTAGGCTTCTATCCAACTGCATAACCATTTTGTTTTCTAACTGATATCTTAATCCTAGTGCATCCACTATTTATTTTGGCATAATGGATGTGTTGGCCCTAGAGTCTATAATACAATTATGGATTAATTTGTCTTGATAGACTAAGGTTAAATAAAATGGAGGGGCTTGGGTCTATTAGATCTTGGGGATAATATTTTTAACATAGTCATAGTTTATGGTTGTCTTCTTCTTTCTTCTTCCTCCAAGGCCTTTTGTAAATGCTCTTTCTACCCTGGAATAGCTAAAATTTCCTAGATTAGGATTGGTATAGTGAATTTTTCAAGTGAGTCACTATGTTGGAAGATCCCAAAGATACCTATTTTTGAGTAACAAAGCATGGATTCTTTTAGATTGGCCAAATATATTTAGCTGGTTCTAGTGACACTAATTTCTACGTTAGGATTGTTGGGGTGTTTTGTTTAATAAATTCTAAAGTCTTTAGAGGTAAATTTGTTGATGGTTCTAAATCATATTTGAATTCTCTATTCTAATATCCTAGGGCCTTTAGGTAATTTGGTTGAGGGATGGCAAGGGGTACATAAGTCACTGACCATTGAGGTATTATAGTCAAATATTGTTCTAATTAGGTTCACTTGTATTGACTATCAGGGTTTGGTGGATTGCCAGCATCCTTTTCCTCCATTATCTACTTCTTGGACCTCATCAGATAATTTGATTGGACTAAAGCATTTTACCTATTAGTTTCCATTTGGTTAGATATTGCATAGATCTCTTCCTCATCCCAAGATTCTAGGATTTTATCTTGAAAAATAATGAGGTTCTATCATGGTTTTTTGGGAATTGTGCTCTAGCATTTTATTTTTAGATTTTGAATATGAATTGGATGACATCATCTCCTATGTTGAAGTGGCAAAAATCTATGATGTTTCTCCTAGGTTGAATTAGCTGAGGGTGTTTTTTGGAGGTGAGTAGTACCATGTGGTGGGTTCCTCTATATAATTACTTTGTATAGGGGCTAATTTCCTAGCATGATTGGGTACTGCTCTTTATAGAGGGGTTACCACTAACTATTTGGGATTGACCATTTTCACCAGTTTTTTAGAATTAGGGTATGGGATATCCAATGTGTGGGTTCATGTATCCTCTATTTCCTTATGGGGATGGAGGATTGTAGTTATTTTGATAGGGATATCTCAAGGTATTTCATTCGCTTCTCATGGCTAACATTTGGTTAGATATAAATGCAAGAGGCTTGTGGGATGAGTCTTGCTCAACATTCCTAGGGTTTAATGGAGTTATATTTTGTGAGGATATAGAAATTTAAGGTGAATGAGAGGATGACTAGGAGGTCATTGGCTAAGAAATAGAAGTTAAGGGTTACACATTAGGATACAGAGGCATGGGAAGCATAGGTGCTAGTCTTTCAATATAAATTAAGTCATGCTCAAAATGGATGGCCAACTCATATAATTTTGACAAGGAGTTTCCTCCTCTAGCCTTAATCATAATTGAAATATTAGAATCCAAGGCTTTCAAATAGTATATAAGTGCCATACCTGGTGGGGGATGCTTTTCCTATACTATTCTATGCCAAGATTTATGAAATCTAAGATTGAAATATTCCATTGTCTCCATGGGAGATATTTTGATTCTTGCCAGCTATTGTAGGAGTGATACCCCAACCATATTTTATCTAAATATTTCAACGAAGATGTTGTCGAGTTAGTACCAAATGGTGATCAAGCTAGGTTGTAGTGTGATGTACCATTCTTGGGCTTTTACTCTAAAAGATATCACAAATAACCTTAAAGTTATATTTTTCTCTGATATATTATGGATCGTATAAAGTATCACCACATGATTAAGGTGCTCAATGGGGATTGTGAGATATTCATCCATGAAATAGTTAAGAGACTTCAAAGTTGATTGGGATATCTCCTCCCATGTTTTATTTGGTGTTGGTGGTGCAAGTGAACTTTTGTCATTCTAGGTAGGGAATTTTCTAGGGAAAAAAGTGGGGATGGAGTATCCATATTATGGAATACAACTCTCCTTCAAAAAATGGTTGTAGATAGTGATAACTCTTATCATGTTTGGAAGATGCTAAAAACTAGACACCAACATTTTTTGGTTATTTTTGGGCTCTTTATTTAGGTGAATAAAACTTCTTATTTTTGAAAAGTAGATAGACTAAGGTCTTAACCCAAATATTAATCTAATATATTTAGTAGTAACTTATTTTGGTGTTCGCTTTAGATTGGAGTCACCATGTTTGAAAAAGAGGCACTTCAACAAGTGGAAGTCGAACAATACCCTCACCAAGTTTTAGTCTTACTCCTTGTTGTGATTCTAGGACCAATGATGCGTCAATGGGATCCCACCACGTGTGCCTTTAATATATTGTTATATTTGATTATACCCACCTAGGATAATCATATCTCATGTGGAGTGACATAATGGGCCACAATCGAGAGAATGGGGTTTAGCTCAATCAGGGGCCTCTGAGAGCTTTTACAAGGCAACACCCTATTAAGATGTGATATTCAAGGCACTAGTTTCTTAATAAAGGAAAATAGTGCAAGAAAGTAAACAAACTCAAAAAAGAAAAAGAAAAATGGGGTGATGCTCCAAGATATTTTCTAAGATCTTCCTACAAAAATATGCCTGAATGCTATGTACCAGTGGTGAAAACTTCCTCTCCTTGACATTATGAAGTATGATAAAAATCTACCTATTATATGCATGCACATGAAGACGGGTCTTGTAGGAGATCCAAGTTAGTTAGTGACTTAGTCCAAAAATAGATGTAGGCCCCTCACACACACATACACTTAGTAAAATTTGATATTTAGGCAAAATATTACAAACACATACACAACAATGGGTCTATAGACATTGCAAACAAATAGAAATAGGCTCCCATGCATATATAAATGCAATAAAACTCTTACATAGATTGTGCCAAAAGTGGGGGTTCGAGATTACCCATAAGCTACTCAAGAACCACAAATTTTTTTACAAAGATAAATGAAAGGAAATCCTGCAAATGGATATAACTATAAAATTACCAATCCTTTTCAAAGCTAAGACTACTAATATTTATAGATTACAAAAAGGAAATTTTCCCTCCAAGATTTGTAGGATAATTTGAAAGTCCATCTACCCATCTCCTGGGGACTCTAAATATTTAGTGGAGTAGCCCTCGATCATTGTTGTCGTTAGTCTATAGATGTCGTGGTTATAGGTCCCAATTATTTTACCTTTAATGGTTCACCTACCTTTGTTTGACTTACAAAGTCAAAGTATTTCTATAGATAGACCATATTTTCTTAGTAACAACGTACTATACTTATTTTTCTTAGGGATTCATGCACCCACCTACCTCCACCTTTATTTTGGTGCACTCATCCACTTTAAGAGTTAGCTTTTTTGGAATTTTTCCAACACCCTTCATCCTCATGATTGGATTTTTATTAATCAAGACTTTTGCTTGGTAATTTCCTTCAAGAATTTAGAAGTTACAACAAGTTGTTCTATTAGGATTTTTTCATCAGACCTTCTTTCTTTTTTGAATCTCATAAAATTTTTTGATCGCTTTTATACTCTTCTTGCTTTTACCTTTGTTCTATTTTACTCTCCCTTATTCCTCCTTGTTCATGCCAACTTTTGTCTTAGGATGTTTCCATGTGTGTAAATTCTACTAGTAACCCAACTGGTTCTTTTATTGTTGTAGATAGGATTTCAAACTAGTGGTCCTTTTATGAATGTAGGGAAGTATGTATTTTGGCTTTCATAATTATAGAATGATCAAGGATCCCTCTCCTTTCTCCATTTGATAGTTTCCTCCTTGTCATCTCCCATAATTATATATATCATTAAAAGTATGGTGGTGAGATGACATATGAGTTGCTAGAGGCCACTTACCAAAACTAATGTAGATGATGATGAGCTCTATTGTTTTTGCGATAGATGACATTTGGGTTTATCCTCCTATAATGAAATATTTTTATTTATCACCAAAAAGGCTTATCAAATTTTATTAAGAGCTAGGTCTAACTCATATGTCACCAAAAGGGCTTTAGACTGCTCATTGTGGGCCATTTTATTATCAAGGGGTTAACTTGTCCACATAGAAGGAGAGTTTCCACTCTTCTCTCTACATTTTGGAGATATCTATTTGGTGAAATATGTCATAGAATATTTATAGGATGGCATGGATTATGATCCCCTAGTTTTAGGCTCAGGCTCTTCATATTTTTTTGGGGTGCAATCTATCGAAGTTGTAGTGATTTATCACTACAATACCACTCTTAGAAATTCAACCCTATTCTCACAAGATCTAAAGATGTAAAATTCATATAATTACATACATTTAATAATAAACTTACTAAATAATATTATTGATGAATATATCAACTAAAGCAATGCAAATACAATGTATTGCAAGGCTAGTTCTCACATAACTCCATTGTAATGATTTATATTCAATATATATAACTTGGATAAGAACTTTTCACATTCAAAAAACTCTTGACATTTCTACTTTCACTAACTCTTCATCTCCTCAAACTCATGGGAGATATAACTCTTCATATTTCTCATAAGATAAATATATTTTATTGAATCATAATAATGACAAACCTATAATGATTACACACACTAAAATATAAACATTTACATGACTCTTTTCACACCACATATTTACAAACTAGTTACAAACTTTAGACTCAAATATTTACAAACTATTTACAAGGTACTTGCAATATTCTTGCAAGGTACCAAATAATGTAATACTTTCAACAAGAAACATATAGTGTGGCTACGAGTATGGTGAAAACCTTCATAGTTAGAGCTCAAAGATATTGATATGGCCACTAATCATGATTGAGAGAGTATATGAGAGCCAAAAAAACTAAATACAATTTGGTCTAGATTGTCCTTCTTGAATCTGTTTTCTATCCTTTTCCATCCAAACCAAAAATAAAAAATGAGCATATTGTATAGGAGATTGCAACCACCATAGATTGATAGTGATCAAACCATTTGGCGATACAATATAAAAAATATATAAAAAACATCAATAATATAATCAAAACATTCAGTTTATAGTCATTTGAGTAGGTAGTTATTAGTTGCTAGTCTGATAATGTAGAAAACACCATCTAGTTGTATGAACATTGATAGTGGAAAAAAAGAAATTGTTTGGTTGTCAGAATACTTAGTTGGTAATAATAAACCAAAAAGGTATAAGGGTTAAGAAATCATCATTTTATGGTATATCCCATTGCGATCATCTCTTCGAGTTTATTTTT
This sequence comes from Wollemia nobilis, assembly GCA_028583015.1. Taxonomy (NCBI): domain Eukaryota; kingdom Viridiplantae; phylum Streptophyta; class Pinopsida; order Araucariales; family Araucariaceae; genus Wollemia; species Wollemia nobilis. The sequence goes on from JAQPPZ010001925.1 coordinate 12,508,428, forward strand.
TGATATATAGTACTTGTAGACACCTAAAAGTCACACATTGCCACTTCTTCCATAATCACAACTTATCAATTTGTATAACCCATAAAATTTGTATAAATTTGCCTCAAAACACTATTCATCTTCACAAGCTCCCTTGGGCTACTTAAGCCCATTCTTATGCTTAAATATCGGTCCTCATGCGACCACCATCTTGGATTAACCTTGGTTAATATCTACCATGGTCAAAAGTCACTTTATGGTCAAAATCCACCCCATGGTCAATCTGATTCATGGCCACCTCACCTAGTCTACTCTATGACTAGCCTAGGTGCCACCTCACCTATTTGACCTTGGTATAACCTAGGGTCAACCTAATCAGGGTTAAATTTAACCCTTGCTCCACACATCCTCTTATGTATATTTAAGGCCTTAAATGGCTATTGTAGACTTTTGTACCCCAAGGCATGGGTCAAAGGTGAGTCATTTTCCACCTCACCCATAAGTCAACAATAAACCTAGGGTCAACCTAACCCTAGTCACAACTAAACCTTACTCTATTTCAAATCCCCATGTGGGTTTGAGTTCATAAATGAATTTTGAAGACTTTTAGGTTTTTAAGGAATGGGCATGGGTGAGTCACCTTCCACCTCACCCCAAGTCAACTCTCAACCCAGGGTTAGCCTCATCATAGTTAGGATTTAATCCATACTCCACTCCACATCACCATGCTCATGAATGATAGGTATATGGGTGAGGGATTCTCTCACCCAAATGCACTTATGAGGTATGCCATATCAGGAGACCCCTTGCAAGGTGACACCTCACAAGGGATACCTCATAAGGGACACCTCAAGAGATACCTCATGGTACACCTCATGGGATACATCAACCCCCTCCTAACCCCTCCAAATTCTATAAATAGAGGGTCATTTACTCTATCTTAAGGATCCATAATTTTACATACCCATACTACACTAGAATCAACCTAGAGGCCACTTAATTCCTCTATTTCTATTAACCACCATTGAGGTCACATAAATCCCCTTTTTGCACCCCTTTTGTATTGCAATTTGATTTTGTTTGTGGATTTTTGGAGGTGGCTCGGTGAGGATATGAAGATCCAAAAACATTAGAGGGACCTCCACATCATCAACTTTGATTTTTGGAGAATAAACTTAGATTTGCATAGTAGTGTATAAATCCTGAGGCACAATTATATTTGCATACTAGTGTGCAAATCTAGCCAGATGCACCCTCATTGTTTTGGGCATAACTTATTCGGACTCAAATTGCCATGAAATGTTGAGGGTAGATTCCTAACAACTAGAATAAGGTTCCCACCAATTTTTAGCCCATTTTCATAGTAGGGTGGAATCCCAAGGTACATTCAGATTTGTACACCAACATGCAAATCCCATTTTCAATAAATTTTTGAGATCCAAAAGTCCCCCATAGCTCCTAGGATAAAGTAAGTATCTCTATTTCATCTAGTTTTCATTATTTTATGCACTTTGATCATGCTTTAATCTTAGCTTAGGAGTTTATTTCTTTGTTAATATGGGGTCTAATCAAGACAATCCCCTAAACACTTTAACAATTTTTTGTATGGTTATGCAGGTTTAGAGGACCCATGTAGCTAACAGTGGAACATGAGCAGTAAGCCCACTCACATCAAGGAAGACAAGGAGACAACTGGAAGCTATTTACCATCTCTACTAAAAGAGGGCTTTCCTTGTGGAAGACCTTATTTTGTAGTCCTTACGGATACTTTTGTGAAAGGACAATTCTATAACCTTCCTTTACAATATGAATTACAAAACAACCGGTTTCCTTGCATTTCATTTTGGCATGCTTGATGGGACCCCTATCATGTTTACTACTTTTTGTTTATCCATCCCAAGATAAATAAAATTGTGTGTACTTCCTAAATTAGTGAGGATAATGATGTATTGAACCTTGAAATTCCCTTACAATTTCATGGTTTAGGGAGTGGAAATTCGTACTAAGGCATGCATGAAAATCTATGGTAATTGTTCCCATGTTATTTTAGTTTCTATAGGTGAATATTCTTCTCTATTGTCCTCCACTTTGTCATGAGATTCCTGTTGTGATTGTCGCACAACTCACCCCAAACTTGGGGACCCATTTTTTGATTTTGGTTTTTTCAGAGTTTCCTTTGTCTTTGGTTGTCATGCTCCATAAGGTTGCAATTAATATATTAAGGTTTGCATGGTTGATCAGTGCCTCCTTTGTGAGCTTGTAAAACCAATAATGAGGTGTGGTGAGTTCCACATCCTTTGAGTGATTATTTTGACAAGTTCTCAAGGTTTAATGTTAGTAGGCTTGTTTGCTTGTTTAGCTTCTCTCCTTGAGTTTCTTGGAGGTGGTCTCATTTGTCGTTATGGTTTCATTTATTCGTTTTGTTTAATAAATTTTAATGATTAAATAATATTAATTTAAACCTTTAAATTGGTTAAATCAATAAAAGCTTTTTAATAAAACATGAAAAATATACTTATATATATATTTCAATATATAATATATTAATATATTAATATATATATATATATATATATAGATAATAATATATATAAATTAAAATACTTATTCATATTTATATAATATAAATATGAATAAATGATTTAAAATAATAAAAAAAATTAAAATATTTATTTATATTTATATTTATATTTATATGATATATAGTATATAAACATGAATAAATAATAACAAAAAAATAATAATAATAAAATAAAAACAAATGTTAAGAATAATAATAATCACTATATGTTTTATTTCCATGCTATAAGGTATAACATCCATAATATTATGTTGTGGGTGTAGGTTATTGGAGTAACGTGAACAATATGGTGAGTCTCTTCGACGGACGATCGACAATGGAAGATTCTACACTCGGCATGTGGGACCCATACATGGCATCACTGAGCGGTTTGAAGATGACTCAAGGAGTTATCATGATTCTCGACGATGACGAAGTAGGCTACTCGTTGATGACTAGGCACTATTGATGTGGAACATGCCATCAAAGGCGAAAGCTGGTGATTGGCACGGACAATCAATTGCAGATTACTAGGATGACTACGTGGATATAAACATTGGGAAAAATATGCGGCCACAAATACTTGAACCATTTGCATAGTAAATAGTTGGGCATGTTGTTTATCGAGTGTCGGGAACAATGTTTGGCAGAGAGATACAAAGTATACAAACAGGGAAAACGCGAATCATTATTCGACTCAATGTTGCTGTCTAGCGTGGCAACCATACACAACGACCCGATAGTGAGACGAATGGGATATGCAGTGACATCTACGGAGGGGTTTCAACATAAATATTGGAAGAGGTCACCTCGACATAGGTAACACACACAATCATGACATGCAGTCTGACATGGATGCGATGACACAACCTCATGCATACATGGAGTCCATGGAAGATAATACCTGGGTGTACATGATGACGATGAGGGCCCACCATGATAAATTTTGATAGCAGTGGTTTGGAGTTAGGATAGCAAGAAGAGTAGTGAATTGGATAGGGCGCAACGGTCGAATAGTTTTGCTCAACACAAAAAATCATCAACATTAGCGTGCATATTATAAGAGCTTAGGCGATGTTAGTTTCTGTTCAGGCACAACGGTGGATGAACTGCCATTTTGGCAGTAATGTGGCACCAGGTGTGGATATAAACCTAGCAACGCTCGAGGGAGGACATGGAGTTCATAGGTCTACTCGACAATGAACCCTATGTGTTTGACGTGGCACATGTAGGCCCTCTACCATGGACCTGAGCGGTCAATCCAATCCAGATACATTGCTTTGATTTGGATAACACGTGATGGGAGCCCGTATGGTGGTAAAAAAATAATGAGTCTTCTCTATCCCAATGAATCAACGACAAACCCAGGTATTTGAAGGCTCATTAGTGATGGAAGAAAATGATGACAATAGTATGGCAACTTCTTTGACGAGGAAACAATCATGGATGGGGGTTATTAAGCTATGGTGGAGCCCAATCAACAGTGCACAATGTGACCAAGGTGAATATTTCCACGTGTGACAATGACAGTTGACTGGATGGCGCACAAGAAGGGGTTACCCCAGATTTATATGGAGTGTTTTGAAAACCAGTGTAGACATGGTGAATGAGAGCTCCAACATGCAACGGTAGAGGTCGAAGACGCTTTTTCAGATTCACAACCGACAGAGTTACTAAAGAAGAGCATGCTTGATGTGCGATGCAACACAAAAGATATGGATGCCACAGGGTGCTATCATCCATGTTGATAGGGACGTACAGTGGCACATGGAATATGGTGCTAGGTGTTTTGAGGGTGGCTAGCAATCATCGGTGTATGCGTATATGACATCAGAGATTCGAACATATACGACGGGGTGCAAACAGAAAAAAATGGACTCCAATGTGGCAACATTGACTAGGATCACATGATGAGTAGTTGGGGTGATTTAATTGGATGACATTGACAGAGATTTGGGGCATCATGGGTGCAATGATATATAAAGGCCACGTATGCTAACAAATCTACACAATGAATGTTGCGAAAGGCCAAAAATGTGGATTACAATAAAACATGTAGGCATCGACGAGAGAATCCTGACATGGGCAATATTTTACGGGTATCTATATATCACATGGTCCCACACTAGTTAATAGGTATAAAGTTTTATAAGTGGATACGTTACAAAGCCATTAGGTGTTTAAAATGTATCCATAATTTTTTTTTAAGAAGGATTAATCAATCATAATAAAGATGTTATGAAGACTATGAGGAGAATTTGCCCAAACACAATTGTAGAACACAAGCTTATACTGAGAGGGGGGTGAACAGTATAAGACCACTTTTTACTTTTCCTTTATACTTCAAAATAGTAAAGCAACATATCCAAAGCAATATCAAAACAATGCACAAGATCATCCACAAAGTGACACAGCAATTTACGTGGTTCACCCAAGGTGGGCTACTCCACTAAAACTTTTCTCTAAAAGTTATATCAAAGTTCTTTGGGAAACCTTCCCAATTACAATGTTTATGAGCCTCGGCCCAAAGGAGATACCTTCCCCCAATCTGAATTTATGAGCCTCTCGCTCAAAGGAGATACCTACCTCCTCCCCTACCTCTGCTCTAGCCGGTGATCCTCTAGAAGACCTCTCGCCTCCGCTACCCTTAGCAAATAGAACTCTATCCATTGAAGACACATGTTTTCCTTGCTCTGGCTGGAGACCTCTGTTCTCAACTCTATCACCACAAAGCTAGTCCTAGAATTTGCACCAAACATAGTCCTTCGGTCTAGCACAAATGTTCTCTCCCCCCCCCCCCCACACACACCCCCCCCCATCGGGTTCTTCTCATAGAACCAATGCACCTCTGTCCTCAAGTTCTCTCGATAGAACTATCAAACTCAGCTTCACAAGTCCTCTCGCTAGGACCTGTCCAAAACTGCTCACAAGTCCCCAAAGGAACCTGTCCAAAACTTCGCTCACAAGTCCCCAACGGAACTCCGTCCAAAACCTCGCTCACAAGTCCCCAACGAAACCTGTCCAAAACCTCGCTCACAAGTTCATCAAGAAAAACTTGCTTGGCATGAACCCACAAAGAGAATGGTTAGAGACCCAATGTGATTCATCAACCTCATAGAAGCATAAAGAGAATTGTTAGAGACTCAATATGTTCTATACTTAACTCCCAATCTCAATCTCAACTCAATCTCAAATCTCATAAGAATAAGATAGATGTAATATGCTTTTCTCAAGAACATGAAACACAACCCAACAATTGCCAACCAAGCAATATCTCATATAACAATGATACTCATGTTCTTTCCAACAACCAATATCTTTTCTCAACCAATTAGGGCTTCAACAACAATGCTCAAAGACAAGGTTTAACCAACATCATTCAACTCAACATTAACCTTGAAGCATTCAACCAATCATCACAAGAAAAGGAAACAAGTAGAAATCCTTTTCCCTCCAAAGATATTTGAACAAAACAGCCACCAACACAATATCACCAAATGCAAAGAATAACTTGTTCAAATCAACTCAAAGGAGTAAGCCCAATATCATGTATCAAGTAAAGCACTAACTTGATCAACACAACCTCTATGGAAGTAACTCATCCATCAATCTCAAAACAGCCAACTAAGGGTTTCACCATACTCAATGCAAGTAGCAAGACTTACAAACATAAACCCTAGTGCACAATGCTTCCACTACCTCAAACCAGAATTATGCATTCACCAAAACTCTCATCAATGATAACAATGCATAAGTAGTCTTCAACAAACCAGAAAATAGGATTTACACCCAACCAAAGGAAACCTAGTTGAATACCTTTTCACTCCAATATTATTTCAAGAAAAACATACACCAATCATACTCATAAGAAGAAAGTGCCCATACCTTATTGAAGATGAAGAAGATCTCACAAGTTTGTCATAACCATAACCACCTTTTTGCCAAACTTAAGAAGGTTAGTAAACAACATATTTCTTTAATATTTCCTCAAGAATATTCCTTGGTTCAAATATAATCAAGGTTCTATGTCTTCTTCATTCAACCTCATTCAACATTTCAATCATAACATATTTCTTATATTCACCTTATCAACTCCATTACACTTAATAAAAACTATATACAAAATATTAAATTAGCTAGACCTTATACCTCCCAAACAAACTTTGGAAATATCATACAACATTGCACAATTAATACATTTTCATTCAAGCAAACCTTTTCAACCCCGACTACTTTTTCAATGCAATATTCAACCCATTAACTTAATAATGAAAATTAAGTCCTCATGACCCCTTGGAAAAAATACTATGCAAAAGAATTGTGCCCTTACCACATTTGCTGCCAAGGAGTTTCGCGTGGATACCTCTTACATCCCTAGCAAAAAGGCGATTCGACACGATTTGAACCCGCCGTCTTCTCTAGCCAAGGCACTTGGCTAAACCATGTAGGCTATCCACACCCACGTGAGGAATGGAGAGGGGCATCCCTCTAATCTCCAAAATAGAATATTTTCCTTGGCACGAAAACTCACTTAAACTTGCGTCAACTCAAAACTCGTCCGCGCCACCTTGTCAACATTTGTCACGCATCTCTGATTCGACTTCAACACCCTGTCTCTAGCCTCATGATCTCATGCACGAGTAGAATCCACCCACATTAGACAAACCATATCAACCTCCATTTACACCTCTTCCTTGGCACCATGACCACTTTGTCATAGAAAGACTTGTCCACTCACTGCTCCTCCTTCAGCGCAAACGAAGTCAAAACGAAATGCACACCAATTAATATCGAAGACTTACCCTCACCTTTAATGAATTTATTTGCCTCATTTTATATGCACTATGATGCATAACCAAACACGTCGGCTATTTTAATTTAATTTTAAAATTTTAATTTAAATTTTAAATAAATAAAATTTAAACTAAATATTTAAAATTAAATATCTTCATCACCGGGGCACCTTTTTCAATGAAACGAAGAGCCAACTTGGGTTTTAAGAAAAACCCATTTCAAATCTGTTGTCCATGGTTTTAAATAAAACCTTTTATTTTATCTGCCTTGGTTTTCACAAAAACCCTTCCTTGAACTTAGATCCTTTTGACCTCAAATCAAATTGCTTCAAGAACTCCTTGACATCAATGACAACAACTACACTTGAGCAAAGGCAATGTACTCAAGGTACCCAAAATTGCCAACAATCTCCCCCTTTGTCATTGATGGCAAACCTTTATTGAAAAACACATCTTCGAAGAGCCAAAATCAATCTCTTTGAAGTTTTGCTCCCCCCGACTTGAAGCTTTCCTCTTCACTTGAAGCTCTCCCCCTTACTCATATCTCTCCCCCTTTGTCATCAATGGCAAAGGGCCACCTTTGGGGCTCGGGACTAAGAATGAGCCTCTTAGCTTAGTCCCTCCCCCACCTCCTGTTGAGGTGATTAATTCTAGGGTGGGAGTAAAACTCCCATTAGGCACTCGATCATCATCAGCGTCTATAACTTCCTTGTCGGGCCTTCTCTTGAACTCTTTGTCCATATTCCTATTCCTATCATTTTTCTTGTTCTTTTTCATCCCTGTTCTTGTCCATGCCTTGATCCTTGGACCTGATCATGCCATTGTTCCTGTTCTTGTATTCTAGAATTTCAGCTCTACACTGTCTAGCTGTGTGACCTTCATTGTTGCACTTATAACAAGTAACAATGTTATTTCTTTTAGGCATACCTGTTCTTTGAATCCACCAGTTCTGACCAAACCTATTCGACCAAACCTGTTCTGACCAAACCTGTTTTGACCAAGCTTGTTCTGACCAAACCTGTTCCTGATATTTGCCTTGCAATAAACTGCCTTGTGCCCAAACTGATTGCAAGAGTAGCAATATCCATGAAAGAAATTACTACTTCTGAAACTGTCATTTACCTTCTTCACTTGAGCCATGCAATGTACAACCATGTGACCAAATCTGTGACACGCAAAACATCTCGCCTTGAAACTTTCCTTTATTTGACTTCTTAGGTCCTGAAAACTTCTTCTTCTTCTCATTCTGAATTCTGTTTTCTATTTCTGTGCATCTATCATTTAAGGACTCATGATCTGAAATACTTTCCTCATCAGAACTCTCTTCCTTTTGGAGTCTCTTACTAGACTCTCCAACTTGTTCCTTGTGAGGCTTAACAAAACCAAGACCTATTTTATCTGTTGTCTTTCTTTGACCTTTGATAAGAGATTTAACCTTTTTGGAGCTTTCTTGAAACCTGTACAACTTATCCTTGTACTCTTTATTTTCCTCTTTCAAAGAAGCCATTTTTTGTTCTAATTCACTATACTCAAGCACCTTAGATTCTAACTCATTCTTGAGTTCTTGTGCCTTAGCCATAGAGACGTCAAGACTTTCTATAAGTTTATCTCTCTCCATACAACATTCATCTAACTTATCCTTGAGTCTAGCATTCTTCTTTCTTTCCTTTTTCAAAACACTAAGAGCATTAGTAAGTTCACATTCAAGATCCTCTATTTGATTGCATTTTGAATTATCAAGGCCTTTTTCAGATTTCTTATCACTAGAGGTGCTACCCTTTTCAAAAACCATACATGCATCTTCCTTATCATTTTTTGAAGCATCCTCATACATACTAGCAACCAATTCATTATTTGTGCAATCATCCTCAAGGTGACCAAAATTTCCACATCTAAGACATTTCATGATAATGAATCTATGTTTCGGTTCTTCCTCTTTTTTGATATGAACAACATCTCATTTTCATTATCACTTGAAGAACTTTCACTATCACTACTAGAACACTTACTTGCTTTGTCTAGGTAGAAAATTTTCTTGTGTTTGTGAGAGTACCTCTTTCCTTGATTGCTTTGCTCATCTTTAATCTTCCTTTGATGCCTATGCCTTTCAGAATATTTGCTCTTACAGTCCTGTTTATCTTCATCACTTTCATCCTTGGCAACAGTACAGTCAGTAGCATAATGGCCAAATTTTCCACAATAAAAACATCTTACATTTTTCATATTTTTGTGCTTTCTAGAGAACTTGCCTTTCTTGCTGTAATATGCCTCTTCATCACTAGAAGACTCATCACTCTCTTGAAACTGTTTACCTTTGGAAAAATCCATTGTGTTCTTTACTAGCTTTTCCTTCAAGCTGTTAAACCTTTTCGAAGGAACCCGCTCTGATACCAATTGAAGAACACAAGCTTATACTGAGAGGGGGGGGTGAACAGTATAAGACCACTTTTTACTTTTCCTTTATACTTCAAAATAGTAAAGCAACATATCCAAAGCAATATCAAAACAATGCACAAGATCATCCACAAAGTGACACAACAATTTACGTGGTTCACCCAAGGTGGGCTACTCCACGGATAAAACTTTTCTCTAAAAGTTATCTCAAAGTTCTTTGGGAAACCTTCCCAATTACAATGTTTATGAGCCTCGGCTCAAAGGAGATACCTTCCCCCAATCTGAATTTATGAGCCTCTGCTCAAAGGAGATACCTTCCCCTACCTCTGCTCTCGGTCGGTGATCCTCTAGAAGACCTCTGCCTCCGCTGCCCTTAGCAAATGGAACTCTATCCACAGAAGACACCTGTCTTCCCTGCTCTAGCTGGAGACCTCTGTCCTCAACTCTATCACCTCAAAGTCGGTCCTCGAATTTGCACTAAACATAGTCCTTCGGTCTAGCACAAATGTCCTCGGGTTCTTCTCATAGAACCAATGCACCTCTATCCTCAAGTTCTCTGATAGAACTATCAAACTCAGCTTCACAAGTCCTCTGCTAGGACCTGTCCAAATCTTTGCTCACAAGTCCCCAAAGGAACCTATCCAAAACCCGCTCACAAGTCCCCAATGGAACTCGTCCAAAACCTCGCTCACAAGTCCCCAATGGAACTCGTCCAAAACCTCGCTCACAAGTTCATCAAGAAAAACTTGCTTGGCATGAACCCACAAAGAGAATGGTTAGAGACCCAATGTGATTCATCAACCTCATAGAAGCATAAAGAGAATTGTTAGAGACTCAATATGTTCTATACTTAACTCCCAATCTCAATCTCAACTCAATCTCAAATCTCATAAGAATAAGATAGATGTAATATGCTTTTCTCAAGAACATGAAACACAACCCAACAATTGCCAACCATGCAATATCTCATATAACAATGATACTCATGTTCTTTCCAACAACCAATATCTTTTCTCAACCAATTAGGGCTTCAACAACAATGCTCAAAGACAAGGTTTAACCAACATCATTCAACTCAACATCAACCTTGAAGCATTCAACCAATCATCACAAGAAAAGGAAACAAGTAGAAATCCTTTTCCCTCCAAAGATATTTGAACAAAATAGCCACCAACACAATATCACCAAATGCAAAGAATAACTTGCTCAAATCAACTCAATGGAGTAAGCCCAATATCATGTATCAAGTAAAGCACTAACTTGATCAACACAACCTCTATGGAAGCAACTCAACCATCAATCTCAAAACAACCAACTAAGGGTTTCACCATCTCAATGCAAGTAGCAAGACTTACAAACATAAACCCTAGTGCACAATGCTTCCACTACCTCAAACCAGAATTATGCATTCACCAAAACTCTCATCAATGATAACAATGCATAAGTAGTCTTCAACAAACCAGAAAATAGGATTTACACCCAACCAAAGGAAACCTAGTTGAATACCTTTTCACTCCAATATTATTTCAAGGAAAACATACACCAATCATACTCATAAGAAGAAAGTGCCCATACCTTATTGAAGATGAAGAAGATCTCACAAATTTGTCATAACCATAACCACCTTTTTGCCAAACTCAAGAAGGTTAGTAGACAACATATTTCTTTAATATTTCCTCAAGAATATTCCTTGGTCCAAATATAATCAAGGTTCTATGTCTTCTTCTTTCAACCTCATTCAACAAATCAAACATAACATATTTCTTATATTCACCTTATCTACTCCATTACACTTAATAAAAACTATATAGAAAATATTAATTTTGCTAACCTTATACCTCCCAAACAAACTTTGGAAATATCATCAACATTGCATAATTAATATATTTTATTCACTGCCCTTTTGCAACCTCGACTACTTTTTCAATGCAATATTCAACCCATTAAAATAATGAACTTTAACCTTATGACTCCCATGGCAAAAATACTATGCAAAAGAATTGTGCCCTTACCACATTTGCTGCCAAGGAGTTTCGTGTGGATACCTCTTACATCCCTCAAAAAGGGATTCAGCACGATTTGACCCACCGTCTTCTCTAGCCAAGGCACTTGGCTAAATTGTGTGGGCTATCCATGCCCACGTGAGGAAGGGAGAGGGGCCTCCCTCTAATCTTCGAAGAGATTCTTTTCCTTGATGCAAAAATCGAAACCTACGTCAACTCAAAACTGTCCACGGCCACCTTGTCAACAGGTTTGTCACGGCGTGCTCAGTGATTCGACCTCAACACCCTGTCTCTGCCATGATCTCCACACGAGTAGAATCCACCACCTTTCGACAAACCATATCAAACTCCATGTGCACCTCCTCCTTGGCACCGCGACCAATTCTTCACAGCAAAGACTTGTCCACCACGTGCGCCTCCTTCGCTGGCGCAAACGAAGTCAAAAACGAAATGCACACCAATTGATATCGATGACTTAGCCCTCACTGAAATGAATTTATTAGCCTCATTATATATGCACTTTGATGCATTACCAAACACATCGGCATTTCCAAACACGTCGAAAAATACTTTAATTTAATTTTAAAATATTAATTTAAATTTTAAATAAATAAAATTTAAATTGAATATTTAAAATTAAATAACTCCATCACCGGGGTACCTTTTTCAAAGAAATGAAAAGCCAACTTGGGTTTTAAGAAAAACCCATTTCAAATCTGTTGTCCATGGTTTTAAATAAAACCTTTTATTTTATCTGTCGAGGTTTTCACAAAAACCTTTCTTGAACTTAGATCCTTTTGACCTCAAATCAAATTGCTTCAAGAACTTCTTGACATCAATGACAACAATTACACTTGAGCAAAGGCAATGTACCCAAGGTACCCAAAATTGCCAACAACAATCACAGTATAGAGAAACCAAATGAAACGTTGGCGAAGGAAGTGAAACAAATTTTCATAAGGGAAAGCCAAAGGACAGAAGAGGCAACGAAAGGTACCAGGAGAAAAAGTTTAAAATGGCCATTCTGAAATGGAAGAAAGGGCTGGTTTTTTGGCAAGGCCAAATGCCTCTAGAAATAAGATGTAAACAGAGACATTTTTGTGGTTTTTAATGCAAATTTTAGCAGATTTTCAGCACCTTGTTAGCAAGAAAGGAGGAGTTTATTTCTGCATGTATGAATTTAATGCTTATATTTTTCTCCTTTTCTATTTTTAGGCTTGTAAGCAATGTTTAATGCATTTTCGGGTTGCATTGTTGAATACCTTGAAACATAAAATTATTTTTCTATCCTTAGAAGCTCGCACCTAGTTTATTTCGAGTTGTGCAAATGCAGGTTCTGATAAACTAGGTTGCATGTAGAGATTTCTCACATCTTCGGTTTTGCAGGATAGGGTAGTATGGAAACTGTGTTTTCTGGATTTTTTGCATTTTATTTCCATTTCCAGATTTTATTTTTATTTTTCTAACTTTCATTTTGCATATTTTTTTAATTTTCAGAGATTAAAATAAAAATAAAAAAAATAAAATGACAAAAATAATTACATGGGTGTGAAGAATGATATTCAATCTTTCATACGCAACAGATTCGGACTCATTCCGAGGTCATTTCGATTTTATAAATATTTTTGAAAACTGCTGTTTTTAAGGGTTTTTATAATTTCAGAATTTCATTTTTTTTACATTTTGGAGGCAAATCAGATTTTTTCTATTGTATATTTTCATTTGTAAGCATAAGATGAGCTTTCCTTCATGAAAATTTCAATTTCATTGAAGGGGGTTAATTTTATGGCATTTCATAAGCCATCATTTTCGGAGCAATAAATGCACCTTTCTTCATGAAAATTCTGATTTCATTGAAGAGAGGTAATTTATCATTACATCAAAGGTTATTGTTTTAAAGCATTAAATTATTTCTTCTTTATGAAAATTGATTTCATTAAAGAGGGATAATTCATAATGACATTATGAGGCCATTATTTTAAAGCAATAAATTGGTGTCTCTTTATGAAAATTAATTTCATCAAAGAGGGATAATTTATTAATCATATCAAAGGCTTTCTTTATCTTCATGATAGAAGCTACATTTAATGGATCTTTTCATCATTTTAGATTCACATTCATAGATAGATTTAATCTTCTATTTCATGCTTAAAGTAGGATTTAATGCAAGATAAAACTTGTTTAAAATCTACTTAATAAAGGAAGATAAAATCTACCTTAAAACATTTCAAGATAAAAGGAATTAAGGCACTACATCGTGGTCATATGAGGGCCAATTCACATTTGCTTTTATTTAAGTTTTATGAACAATCATTAATATAGCATGGTAAAATGAACCAACACATGCCCCTTGTTAACAATTACTTGCAATCACTAAGGTGTTCCTAGCATTTAATTGATATATCTTTATTGAGATTACTAATACACATGTGCAAATGCTAATATAGCGGAGACCTTGGAGAAGTTGTTTTGTTTTAACTTCTTTGCAAGAGAGGGTTTTGGGATCAAAATCCTAAGGGAGAGTGTGATTTTACAATTGGGTAAAATTACCACTCAACATTTTGGCGCTAGAAGGAGGGCCTGAATTGGTATTCATTGATCTAACACTTTTGGATTGTTCATACATGAATGATGTGATTTGGTATAACTTTTGAGAGTTCTAAATTGCTAAATATTTCAAGTTCATTTGATTAGCATCTTTGGCAATCTTTTAGCACTCAACACTTTGGGAGCTAGGAGAGCTTGAATTGATTTATTTTATTGCTATTTAGATGCTAAATTGTTCATGTTACTTGAAATATTTATTCAAAGACATTGGTCTTGACTAATGAGATTTTGTTGATCACTTTCATTGATTCTAACATTCTCTATTTGATGATGTGTTAATACTAACATTTTTGCAAATTTGAGAATGTTCTTTCATGTCATGGTTTAATTGAGGCATATCTTGTTATTGATACTAACATGATGATCTTTATGGTTTACTCATTTGAAAATTGTTAGTCATTTTATGCTTCTTTGCAAGATATCTTTATTTGACTAACAAATTTGGTTCTAAAGTTATTCTTTGAGTTTCACTAATGGCGACATTTGATGTAAGAGCAAAAATGGTATCTTTAAAAGAAGGCATGGTATCAGTGTTAGGGGAGTATTATGAGTGTTTTCCTATACTTGGAATACCCCATCAAATTCCTGAAATTGTATTGGAGTTTCTACGATAGTTTAATCAAGATGAGACATTAGGATACATACAAAAATTGCATATCTACAAGAGCATATTATTTCAATGGCAAATTTACCATGAGGATGTTGCTTGTAGGTTATTCTCATACATTTTGGATGACAGATCATTCCTTTGGTATGGCCTATTACCCATGGAGGTTAGGACTTCTTGGGTTCAATTAGAAGCAACATATATTTATCATTTTGGAAAATAAGTTGACTTAGTATTAAAATTAGTTTGACTCTATTTGTAAAGAGCCTAATGAATCCATGAGTCAATTTAATGAGAGGTTTTGTGAGTTGTACTCTCAAATGTGGGAATATTTTGACATAATAGAAGAGGAAGCTATTCAAGTATACATGGGAGCCATACCTCCTGTACTTGCTACATTTTTGAGGGAAAATCTTGATGACCCATCTTTAGCTAGAATCTATGAGGTTGCAATAATGGTAGAACAATGGCAAGTGGAGGCACAACATGTTCCCATGAGAGATTGTTCTTCTAGAGTTATTGATGCCAACCTACACCAACCATCTAATATAGCACCCTCCACTCCAATGATACCTAAGGTGAATGATCAAGGGGATGAATTTGAATGTCCAAATGTTATAACCACCTTAGATATAGTCCAAGAGGAGGTGCAAGTTGCCAAGCCAACATCCACTAATGAGGATTGTGTAGAGATGGGTTCATTTCTAGAAGTGCATGAGTATTCAGATAATGGAGGTGTCCTAAATCTAATTAGTGTTGAGATATGTGATAGGACAAAACCTACCATAGAATTGAATAAAGTGGTTGAAAGTGAAATTGAAAGAGAATCAATAAATGAATTTGAAGACATAATAGAATTTCACCACTGGTTCTCGAAAGACACTTTGGATGAGATTCTTGAAACTGATGGTCAAGAAAATCCTCACCCTCCAAATTGTGATGAAATTGAATCATGGGTTACAAATGTGGATTGTGATAGCCTTGCAAACTTGAATACAAAGAGTAGCCCACTTTTGGAAATCATTGAACCATCTAAGGAAGGTGAAGGTGAATTTGATGAGAAACACATTGATGAATTGGAAGATGTTGAAGAAGTAGTTGAGCATCACCACTTGATTTTGGAAGATGATTATTATGATTCTTGGAAGAAGTGGGAAGAATACACTCACTCCAAACCTTCTAATGAAACTTTTGTGTCAATTGATATGCAGGATAATACAATTGCTTTCTCGCATGAGGATATTACAAGTCCTGTACAATTTGAGAATGTTTTGGAAGAAGGATTGGAATCTCATCAAGTGTTGGAAAATGATAATGATTCTACTACCGAGGACAAAGAAGAAAAAGAATTGATAGATGAATCAAAATATCATGTCACAAATGCAATAGAGTTTCATCCCACGAATTTGGATGATAATTTTTACAATGGTTGGGGAAGATATGAAGAATCATCTACTTTCTCACACCCCTATTGATGAAACTTCTATTCCACTTGATATGCAGGATGCTAAAATTACCATTTCACATGAGGATATTGCATTTGCAAGAATAGAGAAAGTTCCCAAATTAGATCATGTTGAATATGAATTCATTGAAAATCTTGTTGAAATAGAAAGGGAAGAAATGGTAAATGTTTCTTATGACTCATCTATTTTGGATGAGGAAGAGGTAAAATCTTCTCTTTCATTTTGGGATATTGAAAATTTGGATACAAATTCACATGATTGTTTTGAGGATTCAAATGAAGAGATACCATTGATGGTGAACAAGGAATTGGAACCAAATGACAAAGAGGTGGATCTATTTGAAGCAACTCAAGTGATTGATCATGATGATGGGTTACTTGACACACACCTTGACCAACAAGATGTAATGTTTGAAAAGGATGGGCATATTTTTAATTGGGTGCCTAATTTTGGTATGTTTGATGAACAGGTAATCAATGAAGATGAAAATGATAAAGACCATGAGGTAAAAGAGGGAATTGCAAATCCTCACCAAGCTTTGGTAAATGAAAATGTGCAAAAGGTAAAATCTAACCTTTTGTGTCCAAACATCCAAGCTTCAGGTGAAGATTTGTATAATTACTCATTGGATTCAAATGATATTTATGATGAAATGCCATTGAAGGTGAATGAAGAACAAGGATTGATTTCTACTCACACCTTTAATAAGAATGCTTTGTTGAATGAAAAAGAAGTTGATGCACTTGAATTGTTAAATCAAATTCATCAACAATTGATAATAGAATCTAGGATAAAAACTTATAATGATTCTCATTTAGTAGATATCCTAGATGCTTGCAAATTTTTGCATAAATTTGATTGGCCTAAAAACATGAATAATGAATTGGCTTTGAAATTTTTAGAAATAGGCTCTTGTTTGCAAAATCTCATGTTTGAAAAAGAAAGCCTAATTCTAAATCATGAATTGAGTTGTGAAATTGACATCTTAAGGAATAGACAAGAAAGAATTGAAAATCAAATGTTGTCTAATCAATTTAATGATTTGAAGCTCACCTATGGGATCATTAATGGAACTAAATCAAATTGGTGGGGTGAGAGAGGCAAGTTGAAGATTGTTGTATTGTTTGGCCTAATCTTGTTTTCGTTGGATTTCTATAAAACTTGGCTTGCATATCATGTTATATGTCTTTTGAAATGTGCTAGTCATGTTTGGGATCCAGGGAAGTGATAGTTCAAGCTTTGCACCATCTTGTACCATATTGTACATTTGTATATAGTTTTGGTTTGTGTTTTGAGTTTTGTGTTTTGGGTTGTTCCCTTGTTTTGAGGTGATGTTTCGTGGTCGCTAACTTATGGTCTCTGGCTCACTTTTGAAGCTCCTTTATTTAGTAGGTTGGAGTACCTGATCTGAAAACTGATGAACCCGAGAAAAGGGGGATGAGTTATTTGGTGATCATGCTCAGATTTTGGGACTAAAATGGTGGAAAGTGGAACAATGAAATATTTCGCTAAAGCTCCACATGTAACTCACACACATTAAATGGTGTTTCTAGAATTATGAAGGATGAAGTTATCTTGATTTGCAACCCTAGGCAAAAATCTAAAATGCTTCACTTGTAGGCTGCCTTACCCTAGTGATGCTTGAAGCTTTGCAAGGTTTTTCTTTTGAAAAAGAAAATTTATATATGAAAAAAAAAGAGAAAAAAAAAAGAGAAAAAAAGAGAGAATGAGCATCGAAAAGCTTGATCAAATCAGTCACAAGATCTAGATAAACTCTATCGGGGCTATGGATGCCTGACCGATAGTAGGGCTCTATCTAGATATAGCTCGGGTAAAAGGAAAGGCTTTGCAAAGCATTGAGCAAACACAAGGGTGAGTTAGATAAACCCCACCGGGGCTATAGATGCTTGACTGGCAGTGGGGCTCTATCTATAGCCATTTTGTTATGAGTGATACTTCATAGCCTAATGCAAAAAGGGATGATGGAATCTGGAGGATTTTCAGAAATGCAGGAATGAATCACTTTTGCACACATTGAGCAAAGGCAGATGGATTAGTTGTTTCTATTCAAAGTTGTTTACCCCCATCTTCTTGGGACATTGCTAAATAATTTGTGTTTCATTGATCTTGTGTGTGTTCTCATTTCAGGTTGGGTTCTTTACCCAAAATGCTCAGGAGCATTTCCCAACAGAGTCACCATTTGTTGTGGTTGCTCCACAACTTACCCCAAAATTGGGGACCCACCTTTTTTGATTTTGGTTTTTGAGAGTTTCCTTTGTCTTTGGTTGACATTCTCCATAAGGTTGCAATTAAGATATTAAGGTTTGCATGATTGATCAATGCCTCCTTTGTTTGCTTGTAAAACCAATAATGAGGTTTGATGAGTTTCGTGTCCTTTGAGTGATGATTTTGACAAGTTCTCGAGGTTTGATGTTGGTAGGCTTGTTTGTTTGTTTAGCTTCTCTCCTTTCGCTTCTTGGAGGTGGTCTCGTTTGTCATTTTGGTTTCATTTATTCATTTTGTTTAATCAATTTTAATGATTAAATTAGATTAATTTAAACCTTTAAAATTGATTAAATCAATAAAATATTTTTAATAAAACATGAAAAATGTACTTATGTATATATATTTCAATATATAATATATTTATATATATAGATAATATATATATATATATATATATATATATATATATATATATATATATATATATAAATTAAAATACTCATTCATATTTATATAATATTTAAATATGAATAAATGATTTAAAATAATAAAAAAATAAAAATATTTATTTATATGATATATAGTATATAAACATGAATAAATAATAACAAAACAATAATAATAATAAAATCAAAACAAATGTTAAGAATAATATTAATCACTATGTGTTTTATTTCCATGCTATAAGGTCTAACATCCATAATATTGTGTTGTGGGTGCAGGTTATTGGAGTAACGTGAACAACACGGTGAGTCTCTTCGACAGATGATCGATGATGAAAGATTCTACACTTGACATGTGAGACCCATACGTGGCATCATTGAGTGGTTTGAAGATGACTTGAGGATTTATCAAGATTTTTGACGACGATGAAGCAGGCTACTCGCTGATGACTGGGCACTATCGACATGGAACACGCCATCAAAGGCAAAATCTAGTGATTGGCATGGACAATCAATTATAGATTACCGAGATGACTACATGGAGATAAACATCGGGTAAAAGATGTAGCCACAAATATTTGAACCATTTGCACAGTAAATAGTTGGGTATGTTGTTTACCGAGTGTCGGGAACAACATTTGGCAGAGAGATACAAAGTATACATATGGGGCAAACATGAATCATTCTTCGAATCAACGTTGCTGTCCAGCGTGGCGGCCATACACAATGACCCAGTAGTGAGACGAATGGGATATGCAACGACATCTATGGAGGGGTTTCGACATAAATATTGGAAGAGATCACCTCAACATAGGTAACACACATGATCAAGACGTGTAGTCTGACGTGGATGCGGTGACACAACCTCATGCATACATGGAGTCCGTGGAAGATAATACCTGGGTGTACACGATGACGATGAGGGCCCACCATGATAAATTTTGATAGTAGTGGTTTGGAGTCAAGATAGCAAGCGGAGTAGTGAATTGGATAGGGTGCAGCGGTCGAATGGTCTTGCTCGACACAAAACATCATCAATAGTAGCGTTCACATTACAAGAGCTTAGGCGGTGTTAGTTTCTGTTCAGGCACAACGGTGGATGAACTGCCATGTTGGCAGCAATGTGGCATCAGGAATGAACATAAACCCAATAGTGCTTGGGGGAGGATGTGGAGTTCATAGGTCTACCCGATAATGAATCCTATGCATTTGACATGACACATGTAGGCCCTCCATTGTGGATCTGAGTGATCAATCCAATCTGGATACACTACTATGATTTGGATAACTCATGTGATGGGAGCCTGCATGGCAGTAAAAAAATAATGGGTCTTCTCTATCTCGACGAGCCAATGGTAGACCCAGGAATTTGAAGGCTCATTGGTGATGGAAGAAAACAACAATGATAGTATGGCAGCTTCTCTAACGAGGAAACATCGATGGATGAGGGTTTTTTAGCTATGGTGGAGCCCAATCAGCAATGCATGATGTGACCAAGGTGGATGTTTCCACGTGTGACAACGACGGTTGACTGGATGGCACAAAAGAAAGGGTTACCCCAGATTTTGATGGAATGTTTCAAAAACCCGCGTAGACACAGTGAATGGGAGATCCAACATGCAACAACAGAGGTCAAAGATGCTTGTTCGAATTTGCAACTGACGAAGTTATCGAAGAAGAGCATGCCTGATATGCAGCGTAGCACAAAATATATGGATGCCACATGGTGCTATCATCCATGTTGACAGGGATGTACAGTGGTGCATGGCATATGGTGCCAGGTGTTTTAAGGGTGGTTAGCATTCACTTGCGTATGCACAGATGACATCAACAATTTGAATTTATACAATGGGGTGCAACCAGATAAACGTGGACTCCAATGTGGCAACATTGACTAGGATCACACGACGAGCAGTTGGGGTGATTCTATTGGATGACATTGGTAGAGATTTAAACGTCGCGAGTGGAATTATACATAAAGGCCATGTATGCTAACCAATATACATAGTGGATGTCATGGAAGCCCAAAAATTTGGATTACAATAAAATGTGTAGGTGTCGATGAGAAGCTTGACATGGGTATTGATTGACGGGCATCTATATATCATAGGGTCCCACACTAGTTAATAGGTATAAAGTTTTATAAGTGGATACGTTACAAAGCCATTGCATGTTTAAAACGTATCCATAATTTTTTTTAATAAGGATTAATCAATCATAATAAAGACGTTACGAAGACTATGAGGAAAATTTGCCTAAACATAGTCACAGTATGGAGAAACCAAATGAAACGATGGCGAAGGAAGACATTTTTTTTTTCATAATGGAAAGCCAAAGGACAGAAGGGGCAATGAAAGGTACCAGGAGAAAAAGTTTAAAATGGCCATTCTAAAATGGAAGAAAGGGCTGGTTTTTTGGCAAGACCTAATGCTGCCGAAAATAATATGTAAACAAAGACATTTTTGTAGTTTTTAATGCAAATTTTGGCAGGTTTTCAGCACCTTGTTAGCAAGAAAGGAGTTTATTTCTGCATGTTTGAATTTAATGCTTATATTTTTCTCCTTTTCTATTTTTAGGCTTGTAAGCAATGTTTAATGCATTTTCGGGTTGCATTGTTGAATACCTTGAAACAGAAAATTATTTTTTATCCTTAGAAGCTCGCACCTAGTTTATTTCGAGTTGTGCAAATGCAGGTTCTGATAAAATAGGTTGCATGTAGAGATTTCTCACGTCTTCGGTTTTGCAGGATAGGGTAGTATGGAAACTGCGTTTTCTGGATTTTTTGTATTTTATTTCCATTTCTAGTTTTTATTTTTATTTTTCTAAATTTCATTTTGTAGATTTTTTTTAATTTTCAGAGATTAAAAAAAAAATGATAAAAATAATTACATGAATGTGAAGAATGAACTTCAATCTTTCATACACATCAGATTTAGACTCATTCCAAGGCCATTTCAATTTTATAAATATTTTTGAAAACTGCTATTTTTAAGGGTTTTTATAATTTCGAAATTTCATTTCTTTTACATTTTGGATGCAAATCAGATTTTTTCTCATTGTATATATATTTTTTTGGTAATTATTATAATAGATTAAGAGTGGGTTTTTATAGAGGATCCCAAAACCTTATATACAAAATCAGCCTTGCTAAATAGTGCTTCATGCCTCTTGGCTGGAAGAATAAACCTGTATGCAAAAAAAAAACAAAAAGTTGCTAATTGCCCGAGGGCTACAAGTAAGGCATTTTTGCCTGATTATCCTGGAAACCATGGCCATTATAACTGGGAAAACAAAAACTAGCCGAAGAAGCTGGACCATCGGAAAGCATAAGAAGACAGCCAAGAAAACTACAAAAATTCTCCCATACCTGGGAAATAACTTTCCACATTTCTGCTTTCCCGGAGGTAGAATTCGAAGCATACATGTTGGATAGGATCCAAGAAAAATGACTGGACTGAAACAAATCGTTGAAAATCCTGCTGGAAAATTTTTCCCTGGCCCAAATGGCCACTCCGATTAGTCTTCTCGCATCCAGGATTTCATCCGTACGGTTTGAGGTTCTTCTTACTTCCCTTTCCTTGCTGGAAGGGAGGTTTTGGGATAAGCGCGTCACCCATCAGAGAATCGGAGTCATCCTGAAACAACAACCGTTGGGTTCCATTTGCAACATCAGCCACAGTTTCTTTGTCTCTCTTTTCCTTGTTGGGGGGATGGCCCTGCTTCCTTTCACTACCAAAATCCACCCCTCGCTTTTGACTCCTCGTAATTCGAGGGCTAATATTACCAGGCTGGTAACCTCTTCTTCCCACAGGTAGTCTTCCAATAGCTTTTGTGCCTCGGGAGAGTTTCGGTCATAAATTTTGGGTGAATCTGCCTGAGTGGTGATAAGGGGGGGGGCCTGTTCCTTTTCCTCCTGTGGTCCTAGTTGGGGGTGCCCACCACACTGCTCGGAGTTCGGACGGGTGGTGATTTCCTCTTCTGGTAAGGAGGATTCGAGATGGTCCCTGGATGGACCTGGAGATTCATGGCCTTTCACAAAAGGGTGCTTCGTCTGACCTTCATCGTGCTCCAGAGGGTTGCAGGGATCCCGCTCCTTCTTCCTCGACTTTTGGAGAGGACAATTGGACTGAAGATGCCCTTGAGAACTACACTGAGGGCAGAAAGCTGGCCTGTTCTCATAAACAATAGCTTGCTTGTGTAGAAAAGTACCCCCAGACCGCAGAGTAATGGAGGATGGGAGGTCCGTCTCCAAGTCCGCCAAAACACAGAACCGGGCTTGGACAAATCTAGTTCGAGCTCTGGTGGGAGGGTCTAAAGTGATCAGCTCCCCGATGGACCGAGCAATACCTCTGATTACATTTTCATGCCAACAAAAAAGGGGAAGACTCGGGAGCCTAACCCATATTGGAGCAATGTTGATATTCTGGGTATCGGGGTTAAAGTCCAAACCCCACTTCCTTAGAAAGAGACTCCTACGGCCCAAGAACCAAGGCCCTCCAGCCAGGATTTTACAGTAGTCCTCCTTGTTGCTCAGCCTAATCACGAAAAAACCTCGGGTTAGGGCAGCCAGCTCTAAGTGACTAGAGGTCCGCCATTTTCCAGACACCCACTTGCGAATGGTCTCCATGTCACGATGACCACCAATAAACTTACCGATGAGGGTAAATTTTTTGAAATCCACAAAGCTTGAGAGAATTTTTGTCGGGATGTCCAACTCGTCCTCGGACGAAAATAACTCCTTGGATAAGAGCCCGCTTAGGGTTTCAGAGGCCGCTGCCAAAGCATATGACTTTCGAGGTCCATCTCCCCGTTTGTCTGGCGGATCCTTGCCGCGACTTGGCAAGGACTCCTCGGCATCCCCAGACTCTGTTTGCCCTCCCTCCACCCTGCCGAGCCCCTGGTTTGACCTGTCGACGCTCCCGTGCTCTCCCAGAACAGCCTTCCCACCCACCGTCATCCCCACCCTCCCCTTTCTACTGTATATTTTTATTTGCAAGCATAAATGAGCTTTTCTTCATGAAAATTTCAATTTCATTGAAGGGGGGTTAATTTTATGGTATTTCATAAGCTATCATTTTTGGAGCAATAAATGCACCTTTCTTCATGAAAATTCTGATTTCATTGAAGAGAGGTAATTTATACATTACATCAAAGGTTGTTGTTTTAAAGCATTAAATTAGTTCTTCTTTATGAAAATTGATTTCATTAAAGAGGGATAATTTATAATGACATTATGAGGCCATTATTTTTAAGCAATAAATTGTTGTTTCTTTATGAAAACTAATTTCATCAAAGAGGGATGATTTATTAATCATATCAAAGGCTATATTTATCTTCATGATAGAAGCTACATTTAGTGGATCCTTTCATCATTTTAGATTCACATTCATAGATAGATTTAATCTTCTATTTCATGCTTAAAGTAGGATTTAATGCAAGATGAAAACTTGTCTAAAATCCACTTAATCCAAAGAAGATAAAATCTACCTAAGAACATTCAAGATAAAAGGAATTAAGGCACTACATCGTGGTCATATGAGGGCCAATTCACATTTGATTTTCTTTAAGTTTTATGAACAATCATTAATCTAGCATGGTAAAATGAACCAACACATGCCCCTTGTTAAGAGTTGCTTGCAATCACTAAGGTTTTCCTAGAATTTAATTGATATATCTTTATTGAGATTATTAATATATAGGTGCAAATGCTAATATATCAGAGACCTTGGAGAAGTTGTTTTTGTTTAACTTCTTTGCAAGAGGGTTTTGGGATCAAATCCTAAGGGAGAGTGTGAATTTGCAATTGGGCAAAATTACCACTCAACAATTCCTTAATGGAAGGTTTACCCACATCAAGTAAATATAGTTTTTGCTCCACATACTTATGATCTGGGGATTCTTTATCATCACAGTTGTAGCATAGACCCTGTGTCCTTCATGCCTTTATTTCTTCTCTAGTCAAATGCTTGATTTAGGGTAATTTTTTGATAGGATTCGATCCTATCTGAGATGGAAGTGGGGTTGATTTTGAAGGGGTTTGGATGTGTCATTGAGCTAAAAATTTATCTTTAACCAATTTAGCCAAATCTATTACTTTCATCATGGTTTTTGGCATAAACAATCTTATCTAAGCTTGAATATCTTCTTTTAACCCACTAGTGAAATAGCTTTGAAAAAAGTTATCACTCAAGCCTCTTGTATGGTTTGCTAATTTTTCAAACTACATTTTATATTCTCATACCATTATGGTTTGGTTCAATTTGGTGAAAGCTCCTATGAAATCCTCATATTCATTAGATTCAAAATAGGTGAATAAATGAGTCTAAAATTTATCCTAAGAAATATTTGGATACACATTTCTCAAACCAATGATACCATTGAAGCACTTCATATTCAAAATTGAAATATTCTATTTGGAGCCTTAGATTGAGGAAATGTCATAAATACCAAAATATTGGTCATTTTGACATAACCAACTGGTGGGGTCCTCTCCATTACATTTTGAAAACTATAGCTTGGGAATTTTATAAACATTATTATTGGGAAAGGTATTATGTGCTTCATTCTCTGAACTATCTACCTTACTTTCATAACCCTCATTGCCGAGTTGATCATATTTGAGATCTAAGCCCAATAGACGACTCTCAACTTCATAGAATTTAGCAGTAAATAATTGTTTCAATTTTTGTTGTTGTTGAGCAATTCATTTGGTCACCTAATTATTCCAATTGTGTACCTCTAGTAGTTTCAACCATTTATTTTGTACCCTAGGGTTTTTAAAAAAACTTATGGATGTTATATAGCAAAATAATAAGCTTGAATAGACGATCAAAATGGGCTATACCACATAATGACAAATTTTGGACCTTAAGAAAATTTATAGGTGTTATATTCAAAATGATCAATTTGAAGAGACACTCAAAATGGGCTAATACCAAAAAATGATGAATTTTGTCCCATAAAAAAACTTATGGGTAGGTACTAAAATATAGGGAAACCAATTGTTTTGTAATTCATATGTAAAGGAAGGTTATAGAATTGTCCTTTCACAAAAGTACCCCTGAGGGCTACAAAATGCAGTATTCCATAAGGGAAGTCCTCTTTTATGTTAAACAAATACCAATTGTATCCTTGTCTTCCTTTATGTGAGTGGGCTTACTTCTCGTGTGCCACTATTAGCTACATGGGTCCTCTAAACCTGCATAAGCCTACAAAAATTTGTTAGAGCATTTGGAGGTATATCTTGATTAGACTCCATATTAAAGTGCATAAAATGATGAAAATAAGATGAAACAAAGATATTTACCTAGCCTTGAAAGCTCTAGGGACTTTTGGGTCTCAAAAATCTGCTAAAAATAGGATTCACACATTGGTGTGTGAATCTTACTGTACCTCAAGATTTTCAAAATACTATGAAAATAGGTTGAAAATTGGTGGGAATATTTCTATGGTTGACATGAAGCTATCCTCAAAATTTCATGTCAATCCGAGTTTGGATGAGGAAGTTATACCCAAAATAGTGAGGGTGGGTCTAGCTGGATTTGCATATTAGTGTGCAAATCTTACTATGCCTCGAGATTCATACACTGCTATGTGAATATGATTTTTTTCTCTAGAAACAAAACTTGATGACGTAGAGGTCACTTTTGTGTTGTTGTATCTCTATGTCCTCATCGAGCTACCTCCAAAAAATTTCAAATAAGATCAACTTGCAATTCAAAAAGGGTATATAAAGAGGGCTTATATGACCTCTATGGTGGTTAATGGAAGGAGAGAACTTAAGTGACCTCGAGGTTAATTCCAGCAAAGTCTAGGTATGTAAAATGATGGATCCTTAAGATAGATAAAATGACCCTATATTCATAGAATTTGAATAGGTTAGGGGGGCTGAGGTATCCCATGAGGTGTCCCTTGAGGTATCCCTTGTGAGGTGTCTCCTATGAGGTGTCCCCTACAAGGTGTTCCCTGATGTGGCATACCCCATAAATGCATTTAGGTGAGATAATCCTTCACCCATATACCTATCATGAATGAGAATGGTGATGTGGAGTGGAGTATGGATTAAATTTTGTAACCAAAGAACTGAACACAAAATAAATGACAAAGACAGAGATAGAAGTAGATTATCAAAATGCCCCTTTTGTATTGATATTGATACAACTTTTACAAAAGATTTTGAATTGCCCCAAGTGTGTTGGGAGCAATGTTACAATGTTCTTCGTCTCTCTGAAATACAATGCTTGTTATGGGAGAGGGAGATCTTCCAACTCCTCCGCAGGATGTGGTGTTCTTCGTTCTCTCGTCACAACTTCAAAGGGTGAGTGGGCTTTGGTATCCAGCAAGGGACCACTCCAGCTTCAACAGCTTATCCAAGATACCTGTTACCTGCACACATGCAAACCAACAAAGAAGATTAGTAGCACCTGTATAGTCAAGCGGTAAACCCAATGCTACATATAAACCTATCACTGATATGTATGAAAAGCAGATAGCATGAAACAGTTAACAAATAAAGCCTTGCTCCATATTTTAAATCGCTTATCTTCGTTGATGAAATTTCTCGGGACTGTGGAACCGCGGAAGCGCGGTTGTGGGCTGGAAACCGTGGACCTGCGGTTGTAAAACCGTAGAGTCACATTTTTGACTGTGGAACCATGGACAAGCGGTTTTGGTTGAATGGCAGATTGCCTCGAGATCCGAGCCAACGGTCAGAATCGAGCTCACGCTCTCAATTTCTCGTTGTGTCCAGATCTATTTTGGTAGCCTGTCGGTATGCAAGTTCAGCTCCCTTTTCTTGGTGGACTAATGGTGTTTTTATAGGCTTCCTAGGGCTTTGGAGGGGAATGGGAGGTGGCAAGCCTGACTTGCCAAGTGGTAAATCTGAACTGCCAGGTGGAAGGGGCAGTTACAGTGAGTCATTCAGTGTGCCTCACTTAACTGGGGTGATGTGGCTGCAAGTGGAGTGCAATGTGGGATCCTGTCCTATGTGAAGGGACAAAGGAGACAAGGTGGATGAGATGTGGCATGGGTGTTGGGAATCTGTCCCATGTGCAAAGACAAGGGGACAAGAGTGGGTAAGATGTGGCAGAGATGTTGGGTGAAGTGTCCAGGACACATGTCCAATGGGTGGACAAGGTATCCTAGGGTGATTTTCCCAATTAAGTAAATTAGAAAAATAGGATGATGTGTAGGATTTTATATCCCTAAGTTAGAACTTAGGCATATCTTTTTATCATGCAGGATTTGATGGTGGGGTGGTAAATGTGATTTAGAGGGTGTCGGATTTTGGTGTCTACAGTTGCCCCTTTTTGTACTGCGTTGTGTACCACACAATGCGGTGCAAAAACTAATGACATCTAACTTTATTGGATGGATGGACTTATTTCTTTTTGGTATGGCAGAATGAATATATATGTATCTTATTTATTTTTTTTGTTTACCCCCTCAATTGGTAAGTGGGTGAATAGTGGAGCCCAATAACCAATTGATGAAAAGGTATTTTATGATTGTTTGTTTTTGCAAATGATTTGCCCCAACTTGTGGGTGACTATTCATTCAAAATACCGTTTGGTTTGATTGACATGCATGTTGTGGTTTGAAGGAACCAATCATCCTAGGTGCCTGTCCCAGTGACTGTTAGCAATTCCTTAATGCACATTGATTGTATCATTACCGTGTTTTGTAACCTCATGGAGTGGGCTTCAATTTTAACCTTGGGTTGTTTTGTGTTGATGTTGTCACTTGAGGCTGTAAGGCCTTCATTTGCTTTTTCAATGTTTTTTTTGTAACCGCTAATTTGCGGTTTTCCCGAGTAACCGCGGGTGGGCGTTTTTATTGCAAAACCGTGGGTATGCATTTCGTGCCGCAAACCGTGGGTCTGCATTTTGACGCGCCACAAAAAACGCAGGTGCACATTTTTTACCACTAAAAGCGGCTATTTAAAGGCCTGATGTCGCTTTCAATGGTCATTCTACCAGTTGTCATTTTGTTTGAGTGATGAGCGAGATGGAGATCGACGAGGGCAGTGGTGGCAGAGGTGGCGGTGGTGTCTCGACTGGAGCGGAAGGCGGTGGTCGGTTTGCCGAGGTAGGTGGTCCTTTGCTTTTAGTTAGGGTTTTTTGTTTGTGTTTTTTTTTTTTTATTTTTTGTTTTTTTTAATTAAGTGGGTAATAATTTTTTTATTTTTTTTTTTTTTGTTTATTTTATTAATGATTTTATTACCTAGGGTTAGGAATATTATTTTTTTTTATTGTTTGATTACCTAGGGTTAGGTAATTTTTTTTTTATTTTTTTTTTTAATAGTTATTTTTTTTTTTTTTTTAATATTTTATTTATTTTGTTTGTTTTTCAGGTTAAGCTCCTTGATGCTCGACATAGGTGGCCTCACACTATTCACAAAGTGCGCAAGGCCCTTATAGATGATGATTGGATTTTTTTAGAGACCATAGGTCTTGATGGTTGTGGGTGATTGAGCACCATTCGGGCCGATGAGGATTTGTTGTCTATGCTTGTTGAGCATTGGGATCCTGATAGGGGTACCTTTCAGCTTCCTACAAGGGAGCTGACTATCACTTTGGAGGATATTTACCATATTCTTCATGTTCCTATCGAGGGACCTGTTGTCCGTGTTGGCCTCGACAAGAAGGAGGCCCTGTTCCCTATTTTTGGTGAGATGTGGGATGTAGACTGTAGTAGGGGTGGTATCGCATATCTGGATCTCTTTATTGCTGATAGTTTGGGAGTTATTCTAGATTTCTTGATGTACATATTGAGCAACATGTTGTTGCCTAATTCCATGGGATCGAGGATCCCATGGAACCAGGTTCCTATTATACTTGATCTTATTCTGGATCCTCGATGGTTGGCATGGGCTCCCGCTCTTCTATGCAAGATATAGCGAGTTATATGAGGTGAAGAGGTAGGGGCGAAAGGGACTAGGTTGTAGTTTGGTGCTCCAAGTATGGTCTTGGGAGCACATCATTATTGGATGACCGGTTGGTCTTCCTTGTGCCTATGATGCCACTTCTCCTCGTGCTTATAGGTGGCTACTTAGTGAGGAGCTCAATCATCCAATGATTGGGGCATCGAAGTACCGAGGCATCCTGAGCTCCCTTTCTAGAGACTTCATGAGTTGGCGGCCTTGGAGGGGCATGGATTGGGTGACGGATGCAGTAGAGCTTCGTCGCATCAGGCGAGAGCGATGGGTTGTTAGAGCCCATTTGAGGGAGATGGAGTTTATGCAATTTTCTCGAGTGCATCATCAGTTTGGTTTGGTGTAGGGTGTGCCTGATGCGCCTATGACGTATAGACGATGGGGAGACGAGTTGGGGTTACCTATTGCTCCTAAATTTTGGTGAGTTGATGATCCTACTGATGATTTTGATGTGGAGATTCCTGACTTGGATGATGTGGGTACCACTCCTGAGTATGATATATGGTTTTCTTCTCAGCCTCCTTGGATGTCGAGTGTTATGGTAGATGACGAGGGGAGTGGTGATGATGTGGAGTTGGGTGAGTGGACTCCTTGATCGATGAAGCATCGATGACATAGTACTCCTAGGGTTGATGTAGTTATTGATGTACAACAACCAGTGGAGGGAGGTGGAGATGGAGATGATGAGGGTGGTGGTGATGGGGGTGGTGATGGAGATGATGAGGGTGGTGGTGATGAGGATGCCCCTCCTCGATGGATAGAGGAGGATTGGGATATGTTACAGGTTGAGCATGATAGCCTAGGTTTAGAGGTGACTCACCTAAAGGGTGAGTTAGCATGGTACCAGGGTGAGGTGACTCACCTCCAGGGTGAGGTGGATAGGATGTATGATGGGCCTAGCAATGATGCTCTCACTACAAAGGACTTGGATATTTCTAGGCTCGGAGGTGAGGTCACTCGGTTAGAGGGTGAGCTGACTCGGCTATAGGTAGGGTCAGGTGGAGGTGACACTATAGCTACTATTGTTACTCTTCGAGCAGATATTTCTCAATGGGTTGCTCATGAGGGTGCAGACTTGAGGAGCCTACGCAAGTAGGCTATTTATATAGAGATGTTGGAGAATATTCTGCATGAGCATCAGATTCCTTTACCTATTCCTCCTTCTTCATCAGCTACTACTACTACCCGAGGGACTGATAGGAGTCATAGGACTCATCGATCATCGAGTTCTCATGGTGCTTCTACAATGCAGGGTCCTCGGAGGGATCCTGCTAGTACTAGCTAGTGTGACATGTTATTTCTCTTTTTTGTATTTTTGCTTCTATTTTGCTATGAGCCTTAGTGCTTCGATGTATACAACCTACGGGCATTTTGTACCTTTGGGACCTTCATATATATATATATATATATATATACATGGCCTTGTATTTTGGTTATCTCATGTGTTAATGTTTATATGCATGCTTTTTGTTTATGCTTTGTTAATGCTTATGTGATGCAATGTACACATTGTTACATTTGTGCTATGATAAATGAATGTAAACTAATATGTAATATGCAGTTTTATATTTATTTTCATATAACTATATGATGACATGCATGATGTTTTTGTAATATTTTATAGCTCAGAGTAGTTGACCATTACTTGTTCATTGTTGCAATTGGGGGTATCCAACTTGATGACTCTTCGCGGTTGATGTATGGTGGGTGTATGTATGTGATAATGTAGAACATGTGATAATGATATGGTAGTTGGTATGGTTTTTGATATATAACATTGGAGGATTTTCAAAGACTCAAACAGTCTAGTGATGTCAACCATTTTCTCGATGTTCGTCTAACCTTCTTTAGGACCAAGGTGTGTGCAAGTGGAGTTCGTTATTCTGAATATTTGGTTTGGGAATGGCCCTAAGCAATCAAGAACCAGTGCATGTGTATGTGAAGTTCATTAACTCATGATGAGTAAAATTGGATGGTACCTGTATGGGTTTACCAATTAGCTAGCTTGTCCGTATGTGCGGTCAGAGGTCTTTCTTTTGGGAGAGAGACGTGTCGCCCTGCATGAGTTTACTCCACTGCCAGTCAAGCGTCTATAGCTCCGGTGGAGGTTTGCTCCATAGTCCAATGATTCGATCTTCGAGCTTTGGGGATGACTACATAACTTTCTGAGGGGAATGTAGTACGATCCTTCTTGCTTTTGTGATATGTGGTGTGTGTATAGAATTTATCATGATAGAGTTTGGGGAATCGGATTCTCAACCGAAGTGTGATGAGAATGTGATCCTATCCTTATTGTCTACCTTTTAATTTAAATGTTTGGATTGTTGTGATGGTGGTGAAAACCACCTTTTTGATTTTGGACTATGTTGCGTAATGGGACAAGCGGGGAATATTTCCTTTTCGCTTCAAGGTTGTACCCAAGTTGGCATTATCTTTTCTTACTCAAAATGTTTTTAAATTTGTAAAGTGTTTTTGGTTCAAGATTGCTTTGGGGTCAATCTACCATACTCAAGACTTTCTTAATGTGACATAAGTGCTTTGGTCCTAAAGAAAATTGGACATATTATGATTTTTGGTTCTTCACTAGACATTATTGAGTGACTGAAAATTTGATTTATGATATAGTAAAACATGTGTGGATATGACTTTTGTTGACTTGCGAAGAGTCTTAGTTGGGTATCCCCAATTCTTTGGAACTTGTTTTTACTTGGTCGTATCATCACCACTATGAAAGATTACTGAACATGGGATGGGATGGATGCAATTATGTGATTAGTCTAATGTTGCTATATGCTTGTGATATGCCTATTTAATGCACAATTTTTTTTTTTTGTAATATGCAAATGCAATATGCTAAGTGCTAGTAATGACATTTCTATTTACAATGTAACTAATTATTAGAAATAAAAATTCTTTTCTTTTTTTTTTAGCCATGTACATATATATACATATATTGCAAGTCATTTCATGCATAAAATGCCTTTAGGTGCATTATGTTTAGTGGTTCTAGCTCCAATTCTCCTTCGAAGTTGGCAAGTCTATAAGTTCCTGGTCCCAATTTATGCTTTACAATGTACGAGCCTAACCAATTAGCCATAAATTTATCTCTCAAGTGTGGCAATGCATTGGTATTTTGTTGATTTTCTTTGAGCACTAGGTCCCCCACTTGAAATTCGTGAGGATGGACTTTTGCGTTGTAAGCACGTTTGACTCTGTCTTGATATACTCGTAAGTGATCTAAAGCATTGATACATTTTTCATCAATAAGTGTCAATTGGTCAAGACGTGCTTGTCTAGCTGTTTCATCATCCATGAATTCCTGTAATGCGATTCGCAAGGAAGGTATCTCGAGCTCTAAAGGTAATATAGCTTCAACATCATAAACTAGTGAAAATGGTGTCGCTCCCATTGGCGTTCTGATGCTTGTTCTATAAGCCCATAATGCCAAAGGAAGTTGAGTATGCCAATCTCGATGATTTTCTTTGACCATTTTCTTGAGAATGGATACCATTGTTTTGTTGGTTGCTTCAACTTGCCCATTTGCTTGTGGGTAATAAGGTGTGGAGAAACTATGTTGAATTTTGAATTTGTTGCACAATGCTCTAACATCCTTATTCTTAAATGACTTCCCATTATCAAAAATTATTTTTGAGGGTATTCCAAAATGATAGATAATATGCTGAAGTATAAACTCCGCTATTCGAGGTCCAGTCGTAGTGGTCATTGGAATTGCTTCCACCCATTTTGTGAAGTATTCTGTCATAGTTATGATGAATTTATGTTGTCCTGATGAAGCAGGTGATATTTTACCAATCAAATCGAGACCCCATTGTGAAAAGGGCCAAAGACTTTGAATGGGTTGTAATGCGTGCGATGGTACATGAGTCAAATTTGCATGATATTGGCACTTTTGACACTTTTTGACATATTTGCAATAATCATTTTCCATGGTCGGCCAATAGTATCCCATGCATAGTATTCTCTTTGCAATGGCCATTCCACTGAAGTGGCCACCACAAGTACCATCGTGGGCTTCTATTATTGCTCATTCTGCTTCAATCGGATCTAAACATCGTAATAATATTCCATCATACCCACGTTTGTATAACACATCCCCTAGTAGAGTAAAACGAATTGCTTTTTGTTTGAATGTTCTTTTTGTAGTTCATGTCATTTCTACTAGGAGTATTCCAGACTTGAGAAAGTCTCTTATCTCATCAAGGTAAGAATTGTAAGGTTCAACATGTATCAAACAAACGTTCTTCTCACCTATAGGTTCTGCTTTTTGAATTGATGATTTTGACATTGTTGTTATGATTAGCGGTTGTACTTCTCCATGCTCATTCTTAGGGATGAGAGATCCCAAAGAAGCCATTGCATCCATGAATCTATTTGTGGACTGGGGTAAGTTACTAATTTCATACCAGTCAAACTTTTCTAGCAACTTTGTTGCTACTTCATGGTATTGCTTTAAGACTGGTTCTTTACATTGGTATTCTCCTTTTACTTGGTATACAACTAGTTGAGAATCACCAAAAATGCTTAGTCTTTTTATGCCCATTGCTATAGCTGATTGAAGACCTAAGATTAAGGCTTCATACTCTGCATTATTATTGGTGCATGTGAAGTCGAGTTTGAATGATAAAGGAATTGGTATTCCTTCAGGTGTATAAAACATGACTCCCGCACCTTGTCCTTTGTCGCATTTAGACCCATCAAAGAACATGGTCATGTCTGCTTCTTCCTCAGGAGAAACTAATTCTTCTTGTTCTGTGACAGAGAATACTGAATCATCTGGAAGCTCAATGATTAGTGGTTTGTCATTATGTAGCGGAGCTTCTACTAGTTGATCAACTATCACCTGACCTTTTATGGATTTTTGACTTATGAATTCGAGATCGAATTCGATTAAAAGCATTATCCATTTAGCAGTACGGGTGTTGTTGTATGTGCGAGTCATCATGTATCACAGAGGATTTTCTCTAGCTATGACATAGGTAGTATTGCTTAGCATGTAATGTCTAAGTTTCTTAGTGGTAAAAACCACTGCTAAGCATAACTTTTTGACATAAGCATATCTTGTTTCGTAACTTACCAATGTTCGACTAATATAGTAAATTGCTTGCTCCTTATGTTTTTCATTCTTTTGTGCAAGCATAGTCCCTAGTGCAAAATCTATTGCAGAAATGTATAGGTGAAAAGGGATTCTTGATCTAGGCGGTGTAAGAACTGGTGGTGATGCCAGATACTTCTTTATATCATCAAATGCC
Source organism: Wollemia nobilis (assembly GCA_028583015.1). Classification (NCBI taxonomy): domain Eukaryota; kingdom Viridiplantae; phylum Streptophyta; class Pinopsida; order Araucariales; family Araucariaceae; genus Wollemia; species Wollemia nobilis. The sequence goes on from JAQPPZ010001925.1 coordinate 12,543,709, forward strand.
TCTTGACATTCAGTTGTCCATGAAAATGTCACTCCCTTTTGTAACAAGTGATTGAAAGGCCTGCATTTATCTGATAGTTGTGCAATGAATCATCGGATAGATTGGATCTTTCCTTGTAAACTACACAACTCTTTCAATGTTTTGGGAGGTGGCATTTCTAATATTGCTTTTACCTTACCTGGATCCACTTCAATGCCTCGCTTGGAGACAATGAATCCTAGAAGTTTTCTTGATGTGACTCCGAATACACACTTCTTAGGATTTAACCTTACTTTATGTTCTATCAATCGATCAAACACTTTTTCTAGTACATCGATGTGCTCAAGACGTGTCTTAGATTTAGCAATCAAGTCATCTACATAATCCTCGATGATCTTATGCATATAATCATGAAATATGTACGTCATAGCTCGTTGGTATGTAGCTCCTACATTTTTGAGTCCAAACGGCATCACTCTATAACAGAATGTCCCCTAGGGTGTTGTAAATGTTATCTTGTGTTGATCTTCGAGATTAATTCAAATTTGGTTGTATCCCGAGAAACCATCCATTAAGGAAAGCATTTCATGACCAGCACAGGAATCTACTAGTTGATCGATATTAGGCAAAGGAAAATCATCTTTGGGACATGCTTTGTTTAAGTCTCAAAAATCAGTGCATACACGTATCCCTCCATTCGGTTTACGAACGGGTACCATATTTGAAAGCCATTCTGGGTAATCAATTGGTACTATGAAGTGCACATCCAACAACTTTTGTAGCTCTTCTTTTACAATTAATGTGACTATTGGATGAACTTTCCTAAGCTTTTGTTTGAAAGGCTTTGCATCATGTGCCAGTGTAAGGTTGTGGACTACCAAGTCTGGATCTAAACCTGGCATGTCTTTGTATGACCATGCGAACACTTCTTTATTTTTCATTAGCATGTTTATTATGCATTCTTTCTCTTCTATGGATAAATATTTTGCAATTTTGACAATTTGGGGATTATCCGCGTCTTGACTAAGGTTCACATCTATAGATTCTTCAATTAGCATGTGAGAACCTTCTTCTAGTTGATGTGGAGTTGGGATGAGGTGAATATCATCCGCCACATTTTCAAATGTCTCTAGGATTTCCCCCTCTATTTTAGTTTGAAAAACTAAATTATTTGATGATGAAGGTTGTTGTGAAATATACGCATTTGAAGCACGCAACAACTCTTCGGACAGGACAAATTCAGCAATGGATGGTGGGGATGAGATCCTATCCATGGCAATGAGGCTAGTGTCGATATGGATCGGCTTTGCCTCATCATACGGATTGCGGAGTGGGGTGAGAAAATCAATAGAAATCATGTTGACTTGATGAAGGTGATGTGGCTACGATTCGAGAGGTGATGACTCATCCTCCCTAGGTTGCAACTGACCTAATGTGTGTGATTGGCGGTGCTGCAGGAGCGGCCAAGGTGGTGGAGGAGGTTCTGGTTCAGGACTTTCATGCTTTTTGCTTAGTTGAAAGAGAGTTCGATTTATTGGGAACTTCTTTTGGTACCAGTCATTTCTTCGAATAGATTCTGCATGTACTAACTCTTCTCTAGGTTCTTCTACCTCTTGATTATGTTGTTCATGATGCGCCTCTGCTTGTAGTATTCTTCTAGCTTGCATTTCATGCTCATGATTTAGAAATATCATTTTTGTCTCATCTTCATAATCATCATCGCTTATCCAGAAGCCGTTAGCATTTGTATGAGGTCCCAGAACAAGTTGTGTGTAATCTGGCCTAAGGTCGGCCATTTTTGGTGGATCTTCGTATCCTGGTTCTTGTTGCAAGGCTTGTTCTGAGAAAGTTCCAAACACATGAGGGTAAAAATTGTTGATTAGGTATTCACCATTTATATCATCATCCTCATCATTAGGTTCATCCTCCTTGTCACTTTCTCCTTCTCTGTCTTCGCACTCAATATCCAGCTCTTGGAATGTTTGACTTAGCGAAGAGCTTGCGATGGAAGGTTTGTAACCTAGACCTGAGCGGTCATTTGGCTCTCTATATTCTGGCTCAATAATGCGGTGAGGACCTTGTTCATGTCTTCCAAGTCCATATCCTTGCCAATTAACCCTCTGAAAGTATCTCACTGGAAATGATGGGTTAGATAAAAAATCAATGTTCTCATTAAACTCTTTTACATGGTCCTCCTCCGGAGGAGATGGACCTGATGAAGATTCGACTCCCCCATATATGAAATTTATTGCATTTTATGGGGAACCCATTTTGTATATTTCACCTATGGCTAAAGGTGGGTCACGGGGGTGGCCGTAATCCTTGACTGATTCAATAGGTGGTGTAACCATGACACTTTCAATAATGTACTCACCAATACCTAGATTGGCGAGGTGTACTGCAACTCGGGAAGGTTGAGAGGCTAATGGTTCGATGGATGAAGAGGGTTCTTCTGAGTTAGTTTGTGGTTATAATAGTGGTGGTGGACTTTCTCTAATAGGTGGCCCTATTTGTGAGACTACGGGCTGTGATGATTGTGGTTTATTGATGGATGGATTGGGTTGTGCTATGAATATGAATGGTTGTGTCGGATCTGGAAGTGCGCTAGATGGAATTGGTTGTTGGTTGGTAGGATGGTTTGGTGTGATTGGAAAGTGATATGCAGTGTTCGAAGGCTGAATTGAGCTGACGCTTTTGGATGCAAAAGTTAGGTCAACTATAGGCAATTCCTCTTGAATGGGTGCTTTTGATGAAGTGTTACTAGATGGAATGGTCCTAATGGTGAGTGGTTGGATAGTTAGATGTGTTGATGGAAGCAAGGGCTCATACGGGTTTGAAATCAAGTTGTAGTATTTGAAAGGTTCTGTGTCAATTGGTATACAATGTACTTTTCCTTCATGTACATATTTTAAGCATTGATGTAATGTTGAAGGCACACACTTCATTTCCCTAATCCAAGGGCATCCAAGAAGTATATTATATTGCATTTCTCCTTCCAAGATATGGAAGAGGACATGTATTGTTTTCACCCCCACGGTGACGGGAAGAACAACATTCCCTACAGTTGAGCATAAAGCATCATTAAAAGCCCTAAGGGTGAAGGTGGAAGTTGTGATGTGAGATGATGGGATGTTGAGATTTTTCATTGTAGGTGTGGTGATGAGATTGATGGATGAACCGGTGTCAATAAGCACTCTCTTGAATGGCTTCCTGTCAATGTGAGCTACTATGTGCAATGGTGGATCAGGTGAATCTGCCAAAATTTGCTTTTCCTCGAAGTCATAAAATACTATCGAGGGTTCCATACACTTTTGCACACTCCCTACAAAGGAATTGAATGCATTGGGGTCTTCTGATTGTACTTGTATAGACTTTAAGATTTCCATCAATGCTTCCCTATGAGGTGTTGATTGTTGTATTAGCTCATAAATTGATAATTTTGTTGAAGCCATTTTTAAACTTTGCGTTAACCGACTATTTAAGGTGACCACTAGGTGATTATGGAAAGGTGGTGGTGGAATGCTTGGTCCAAGTTGTATGGGCACATTTGTTGGTTGTGTTGTTGGAGCCTGTGTTGTGCGATTAGCTTACCTCTGTCCATGGGTAACTATGCTGATAGCTCCTACAAAACCTTGCGGTAGTTGAGACACATAATTAACCTGGTTGGGAGGAACTGTAGAAGTTGATGCTCCCATCGGTTGTTGATTTACCTCTCGATGTGGCAAAGGTGTCTGATAGATGCCTAGGTTTTGGTTGTTTTGGGCTAGTGGATTGTCAACTTTGATTGTACCCGCTTCTAATAAATCTTGCACAATTCCTTTGAAACCATGACAACCTTCGATATCATGTCCTCTTTGTCTATGATAGATGCAAAAGAGGTGTTCTTTGTAACCTTTTGTTTTTGGTTTGTTAGGATCTTCAGGTTTCATTTCTGGCAATGTAAAGAGTTTTACCGTATACAAATTTTGGAAAACTAATGAATATGGCTCTTGTACTGGTGTGTAATTTATTTTTGGCTTAAAATGATGTTGTTGCCTTTCTACAGGTTGTGTCTAATTTTGTGCCTATTGTGGGGGTGGAACCGCTTGATGATTCAATTGTTGTGGTTGTTGTTGTTGTTGGGGTTGTTGGATTTGTGCTTGGGTTGGTTGATTTAACTATGGTTGGCCCAAAACTATCTGGTTAACCTGTGCGGTCTTAGATTGACCATGGTTATTCCCATTTTGATTCTTATTGTGCCACTCTTTCTTTTTAGGCTTTATCTCACCTTCATGAATTTTGATCTCTTCTATTAGCTTTGCTTGGGTGAGTGCCTCATCGAATGTCCTATACTATTGTAGTTATAATAATGAAGAGATGGGTCTACCAAAACTCTTCGTGAACATTCGTATTATCTCTAGCATAGGGAGGGAAAATGGTAACTTGATCATGACTGATCTCCACCTATTGCCAAAGTCATAGACTGATTCATCATCATATTATTTTAGATAAATCAAATCAGTCAATGTGGTTTGTTTTTTGACATTCAGGGTGAATCTTTCCAAGAACTGGTCCGCTAGTTGTTCAAAGGTAAAAACACTTTGATGTGGTAGGTGGTTGTACCAGTCTTGGGCTTCTCCCCCTAGTGTCTAAGGAAATGTATGTAACAGTAATGCATCATTGCTTTTGATTCTGAAGCATGCATTTACAAATCTAGTTATATGTTCACGGGGGTCCTCTTCCCCCTTAAATTCAAGCTTAGGTATTTGAAAATCTGTTGGATATGGTGGCTCAGGGACCGAAGCATGAATAGGATGATTGAGTAGTTGCCTTAAAGTTGGTTTTTGGTATTGCAAACCTGGAGTTTGCATGGCAAGACTATCAATCTGACTCTATAAAAACTAGTATCTAGGGTCATCCATAGGACTGACACTTGAATGTACTTGATGTTACTGGTAATGGGGTGGATTGTATGTAGGCTATGGGTGATAAGGTATGGTTGGCTGAAATGTGTTATGATATGAATGATGATGGAGATTATGATACGGATGGGGTGATGGGGGCATGATGGTATGTTGACCTACTATATTAGCATATGGATGTGGAGGTTGGTTCTGAACTATAGTGGTGGATGGGGGTGCATTGTCCAAGATGGATCTTGGATAAAGGTATTTGTTTGGTGAGATGGAGGTGGGAAGTTGTGCTCAATCCCTTGCAAATGTTGGTTGGGGTCAGGATTTACGCTACGGTTAGCGTTATCTAAAATCATTTGTTGCAGTTGTAAGAAATCTTGTTGCATAGCAATTGCATTTGAAGTAGGGACCGCCACCTGTGATGTGGTAGGTTGGGTTGGTTGTGGAACAACCATGGTAGTGGAAGTGAGTGGGGGTAAGTAGCAAAGGGTATTGCCACTGACTGTGGTATGATATGAGATGTAGAACCTATGAGGGTAGTGGGTTGAGTGGATGTTAGGGTTTGTGAAACAACAAGAATTGTTTCATACAAGGGATTAGTGGAAATGGTGAGTTGTTGAGGTAATGTGTGGGGTGGTTGGTTGGATGATGATGGTTGGTTAGCTAGTGCTACAATAGCCAACTCAAAAAGGGGATTTGTAAAAACTTGTTTTGACTACTGTGGGTAAGTATATGGGCTCTTGTTGTAATGATGGTACAACACGAGATGGGATGGAGAGTGGTGGTAATGATGGGAAGACCATTCCAGCTGCATTCAAGTACATTCTAATAGTATCCATGTCGAACATGGTGACATGACTATCTACCACTACAGGAGGTTCACTCCTAGGTGTCTCGGTATGGCTGTGTGAGTAGCCCTATGCATAATGTCTATGTCCGTATTAGGGGCATTACTAGAAGGCCCTACATTAAGACTTTGGGACATAGAAGAGGGCATGCCTACTTGTCCTACCACCGAAGTGTGAGGGACATTTCCAGACTGAGAGGCCATGGGGGAAGACCACTGACTTTGGTTTGACACTAGTTTCTTAGCTTGACTACGAGTCACTACCATACGCTATTATGTGGTACAATGCCAAGTGCGACTATCTATGTAAATAAAATGATAGTACGATGCAATACAACATGCAAAGCAAACAAACACACAAAGTTTTTGGTGCTAGATTTTTGTTAGTTTTTTTTTTAAAATGAAAAGACGTGTGCTCAATGTTTTGCCCTATATGAATCTAGGATTTCACCTGTATACTCGTAGCTCGACAACCTAGCTATGAACTCTAGGTCATGTAATCCCACCTATAATGTGTGGTAATGAAGTCCACACACGGCCAGGGAGCACAAGTCCTACCAATTCCTCACCCAGTTCACCCGTAGTCTGCAATACACCTCTCCGAAGAGAAATGTGTGCTATAACCCATGGGCTATGATGGATCTTGGAATCGGCCTTGGCCAAAATTAGGTATAATGTTGGTGGTTCGATGATGAAATCCAAACCCGATGGTGATGAAATCCAATCATTTTCCAATGTTTAAGTGAGTGTGTGGTGGTTTTGTTTGATTATTATGGTATGCAAAACTATTATGCAATTTTATTTGAATGCCTAAATGCAGAAAAAGAAAATAGAAACAAAACAACATAGTCAAGGGCAAAATGCCACCTTCAGGTAAGCTTTTAGGTCAAATCCTATTTAACAGGGTCAACCATGGGTGGGCAGTTGGTTCTGGTAAATTGCGGATGCACAATTTGCCAACCGTGCATCTACATTTGGGATATCCCAACCATGGATGCGTGGGTCCTTTCTATCAAAGACAAAAATAGACTTGAACCCAAAAATATACATTCTAGGTTATTCCTAACCCGACACGTGCAATATGATCTTTTTTTATGGATGCAAGACTTAAGCTAATTGATCTTATCCTAAAACCTATATGCAGACAAGGGCAAACAAGACTAGACCTTTCAATGCTAATAAAATGTAGATAAAGAAGAAAAATAAAGAATAAAAATCAAAAGGTACAAGACCTATGATCCCATCGTTGCTCCTTCCATCTATCAACCTCGTCTCATTTTAAAACAACATTTTCTCTAAATAAACCTTCAAATTTCTCAAAAACTCTATTTCCCACATAAATAATTCGAGCAAGGTTTTCCAAATGTATCGATCCAAAGTTGAATCTATGCACGTCTCGAATTCCGAAACCTTGTAGGTGCAAACAGAGATTAGTAAACAAATTTAAAAGCAAGGCAAAACAAAATAGAACCTTTAGGGGGTCCCACCGTGATCACCATTTTTGTAACCAAAGAACTGAACACAAAATAAAAAAAAAAGATAGAAATAGATTATCAAAATGCCCCTTTTGTATTGATATTGATACAACTTTTACAAAATATTTTGAATTGCCCCAAGTGTGTTGGGAGCAATGTTACAATGTTCTTCGTCTCTCTAAAATACAATGCTTGTTATGGGAGAGGGAGATCTTCCAACTCCTCCATAGGATGTGGTGTTCTTCGTTCTCTCATCACAACTTCAAAGGGTGAGTGGGCTTTGGTATCCAACAAGGGACCACTCCAGCTTCAACAGCTTATCCAAGATACCTGTTACCTGCACACATGCAAACCAACAAAGAAGATTAATAGCACCTATATAGTCAAGCGGTAAACCCAATGCTACATATAAACCTATCACTGATATGTATGAAAAGTAGATAGCATGAAACAATTAACAAATAAAGCCTTGCTCCATATTTTAAATCGCTTATCTCTGTTGATGAAATTTCTTGGGACTGTGGAACCATGGAAGCGTGGTTGTGGGCTGGAAATCGTGGACCTACGGTTGTAAAACCGTAGAGTCACATTTTTTACTATGGAACCATGGACAAGCGGTTTCAGTTGAATGGTAGATTGCCTCGAGATTTGAGCCAATGGTCAGAATCAAGCTCGTGCTCTCAATTTCTCATTGTGTCTAGATCTATTTTGGTAGCCTATCGGTACGCAAGTTCAGCTCCCTTTTCTTGGTGGACTAATGGTATTTTTATAGGCTTCCTAGGGCTTTGGAGGGGAATGGGAGGTGGCAAGCTTGACTTGCCAAGTGGTAAATCTGAACTGCCAGGTGGAAGGGGTAGTTACAGTGAGTCATTCAGTGTGCCTCACTTAACTAGGGTGATGTGGCTGCAAGTGGAGTGCAATGTGGGATCTTGTCCTATGTGAAGGGACAAAGGAGACAAGGTGGATGAGATGTGGCATGGGTGTTGGGAATCTGTCCCATGTGCAAAGACAGGGGGACAAGAGTGGGTAAGATGTGGCAGAGATGTTGGGTGAAGTGTCCAGGACACATGTCCAATGGGTGGACAGGGTATCCTAGGGTGATTTTCCCAATTAAGTAAATTAGAAAAATAGGATGATGTGTAGGATTTTATATCCCTAAGTTAGAACTTAGGCATATATTTTTATCATGCAGGATTTGATGGTGGGGTGGTAAATGTGATTTAGAGGGTGTCAGATTTTGGTGTCTACAAATACTAACTATGCTGAGGCTAACCCTGGGTTGAGGGTTGACTTGAGGTAAGGTGGAAGGTGACTTACCCATGCCCATTCCTTGAAAACCTAAAATTCCTCAAAAGTCATTTATGAATTCAAACCCTCACGGGGATTTTAAATGGAGCAAGTTTTAGTTGTGACTAGGGTTAGGTTGAACCTAGGTTAACTATTGAGTTTTTGGGTAAGGTGGAAGGTGACTCACCCTTGACCCATGCCTTGGGGCATAAAAGTCTCCAATAGCCATTTAAGACCTTAAATGTACAAAGGAGGATGTGTGGATCAAGGGTTAAAGTTAACCTTGAATAGGTTAACCCTAGGTTAGACCAAAGATCAAATAGGTGAGGTGGCTATAAATTAGATTGACCATGGTTAGACTGACCATGGGGTGGAGTTTGACCATAAAGTGACTTTTGACCATGGTAGAAGATTAACCAAGATTAAGCCAATATGGTGGTTGCATGAGGACCTAGAGTTAAGTGTAGGAAGGGGCTTAAGTAGCCCAAGGGGGCTTGTGAATATGAATAGTTTTTTTGATAAATGAATAGTGTTTTGAGGCTAATTTATGTAAATTTTATGGGTTTTGCAAATTGATCAGTTGTGATGATGGGAGAAGTGGCAATGTGTGACTTTTGGGTGTCTATATTTACCCTTTTTTGTACTACATTATGTAAAGATATGGTGCAATGTAAAAACTAATGACACTAGATGGGTGGTTTGATTTTGAAGAGGAAAAATTTGTAATGGATGATTGTGGATGAGAGAGATGCATTGATAGTGAATGATTTGCAATTGATTATGAGAGATGTGAGTTAAAGTTGGATTATTGTGGATGATTACAACTTTTGTTGTGCTATGATGATTTCTTTCAGGGAGGAGATGTAAGATCATCTCATTTCATGATCAATGTTAGATGCCCTAGTTATGGAGGAAGCGATTGTCTTTGAAACTTTACCTTTGATATATTATTGAGCTTAATTTTAGTTGATAAACCATTTAGCCCTAGGTAGATTTGTATCAGGTGTTTTATTTGCAAGTGGTCTTATGACTATCACTCTAAGAAGGGGAATCCATGATTAACCTACAGACTCAGGCATTGGGCCTATCAAATGTTTGTTTGAGTTGGAGTTTTTTTGAGAAGAGAATTTTTGCTTTTTTTTTCCCTAGCAAAGGAGGGATTTGAGATTATCTTTGGCAACGGTTCTTGAAAAAACACAATTTCCAATATTGAGTGTTTTATTATTGATCATGTGCAAGGAAAATTTTGATTATTTAATGTCTACCCCCTCAAGCAACGAGTTGATGGGTGAAGAAGCAGAAGACAACACAATTTTAGTACATTTGGCCATGGATGGGCATGAGGGTGAAAATACAACTTGAAAAATCATATTCACATAGTACTATGGGAATCTAAAGGGCCTCAAGATTCACATAGTACTATGTGAATCAAAATTATACCTTACTATGCTAATTTGGCTGCTAGACCCATGTGTAGTGTTTCTGCATTTCAAGGGACCAAATGATGTCAAAAGTAGACAACAATTATACTATTGGAAAGATTTTTTTAAGCTTGATCCAATGGTAGTAGTTTTAGTAAATTCAGAGAATATTTTATAAGGAAAAAATTAAGTCAAAGATTACCCTAATTTTGGAAGCAATGAATGCACAATTTCAAGCATTATGAAATGGAAATTTGGCTTGGTTGATTAGAGGGAGTGCTTGGACCATAGATCAAATAGTGATGGTAGTAGAGAGGGTGAATTTATGGTTGGAGGTATGTATTAGATTAGGACCTCAGGATGGATGGTGGATAGAGCATCTCTAGTATTAGAGAGATGGAACGAGAGCTAAGAGAGATAGAGCCATGGGAGAGGATATGGAGAATTTGAGGGCATATGGTGTCAAGATGTAGATATTACAATGATTATAGGATGAATTGGAGGTCTTGTATGTACAAGAGATAGCACCTTGATTAGTGGAGCCCACACAAGGGGAGTGGGAAGACTCCCCGTGAAAAACTAGATTAATATATTTTTTGATGGTGGTAGTCATACCATAATTTTGTATTTTTAATGTATTGTATGTACATGTATGCAAGGCAAGACCGATATATGTGGGAAAACATAGATTGTAACCCATGGGAATTTTTGTTATGTAATATACATTATGTGGCATTGATTATATGTGTGAACATTTTGTGAATGCATTGTTGTGTTGATGTAGTATAGACATGTGTATGCCTTGATGATGTATGCTTCTATGTAGATGTATGAGATGATGTAGACGTATGAACATATAGATAGATGAACATGTATGGTAATAATTATTGAATTATATGTATACATGTGAATGTGTAGATATACATGAAAATACATGCAATAATACTTGGATAATATTATAGAGTGTGAATTAAGCAATGATGAGTAGTCATGTAAAATACTATGAGTATGAGATAAGCAAACATGCAACAAATGTTATGAATGCCAAGCGAGCAATAAGTTGATAGGTGATGCAAGTGGTAGATGAAAATGCAACTAAAGGCTATAAATATTGATCCTAGTCGAGCTAACGATTGAATGATGAGGATGTGAAATGCCAATGACAAGTACACTTGTATTTGGGTGAAACTACTCGTGATATTATCTATTTTATTGTTTTCAAAAATGTGGGATGTGAGAAGAATTTCAAAGGAGTCAAACACCATAGTTTGAGGAATCAAACCCATATAGTATTTGATCAATGTCCTGCAAAAATATCAATTATCCTAACTAAGCTTAAGTTAATCATGGACCAATGTGTGTAAAGTGATGTTCATTTATCCATTTTGAGTGAGGTTGGACTAACCAATTGTAAACTTAGTTGTTTAAGCTAGCTCATCCACAAGCTCATAATGGTTTGTACAAAAGGTCACTAATTTGATAGACATATCACCACTTGGAAGACATGCTCCATTGCTAGACAAGCATCTATAGCCTTGATGGAGATTAGCCCCATGATCTATGGACCTGAGAAACTCAAGGATTCAAGCTTTTTGATGATTCTTTTCTTTTCTTTTTGATTCTTTTTGTTTTTTTATGGTGCTCTTTGGGTGTTTGCTTTTGTTTTATGCCCTTTTTATTGTTCTTGTTTTTATAGATTGTTCTTTTATCGATTCTTAGGTTTGGATCACACAAATAATAGGATGAGTGAGGTGATTTTAACTAGGTAGCTAGTGCATGCAAGATGTTGCCTTTCCTATGCTCAAAATTTACTTAATGTTTGAAATGTGTTGTTGGCCATGAAAGAACTCAAGTTAGCCAAGGGAAGCTTTGAAGTGCTTTATAATTTGATAATGTTGGATGAGGATTGATTGACTTAACTATAAATAGTTGAATCATAGAAATAATTCCATTAACCAGTATCCTGAAAAGAGGATTGGACAACACAATAGTTGCACTAACACATGTGTGTTTAATTCTTCATTTTTTCTTTGTAAGGTGGGTATGTATGCATGTGGACATGAAATAATATTAATATGCATGTATGTATTAATGTATGTATGTAGGGCATATGCACTCTACTTGTAACATGAAGTAAGACATGAGATGCACAGACAATGGTGGTGACATAATTGTAAAAATGCAACTAGATATGTAAAAAAGTGATGTGAATTGGCATGCCATTGCTAAAAATTCACTATACAATATTATCCCATGATGATATGCACAACACAAAGGGAAATTGAAAGAAGTTTGGAGCTCCAAAGGAGGAGACAAGTGTGAAGTGAAGTGGCTTATTTTTGGCGGTATCGATCTAAATGATGGATGTAAATTATGATGGAAAAAAATAAAAATGCATGTGTAAAATGGATGAAAAGTAGGAAGAGAAGGAGAGGGGGAAAGAAAAAATAGAAGAAATAAGTGAAGAAAGAAAGGAAGGTAGCTCAACAAAGGTATGTAGCCACTCGAAGGATGACCATACAATATTAACAAAGAACAAAAAGCAGTAGAGGGAAGGAGTAAAGAAAAGAAGACAGGATCAAATCAAAGGTAGGTAGTCACTCAAAGCATGACCATACAACATTGACCTAGAATTAAAGGAGGGGGGGAGGAAATGGAATAGAGATAAAGAAATAGAGAGTACAAAATATACCGCTAATGGATAATTTTGAATTTGTTTGCTTCTTTTTTCTTTTCTTTTTTGGATTTTTATTGTTTTTGATGCTGAATATACAAGTATTTGAGAACTTGCGTTAGTAGAATGAGATGAGGAAGTATATTTTTTGCTTTTGGAACATGATATCTATGAAGACAAGCCAATAAACTAGGCATACAAAATTATTATCTGGAGCAATTTCTAAAATGAAAAATTGATATCTAAAGCAATGTTAGAGATGAAAAATTTCTATTTAAAGCAATATCAATGCTAAGCATGGAAATGAAATATTTATGCGAAGAGCATGTAAAAGGTGAATTGCTATGCTATGTCTAGGCTAGGTTATGTCTATGCTTATGCTAGGCTATGCTATGTCTATGCTAGACTATGCTATGTCTATGCTAGACTAGGCTATGTGTATTGCTATGCCTATGCTAGGCTATGCTATGTCTATGCTAGACTAGGCTATGTTTATTTCTATACCTATGCTAGGCTATGCTATGTCTATGCTAGACTAGGCTATGTTTATTACTATGCCTATGCTAGGCTCTGCTATGTCTATTATATACTAGGCTATATTTATTGCTATGCCTATGCTAGGCTATGCTATGTCTATGCTAGTCTAGGCTATGTTTTGTTATACCTATGCTAGACTATGCTATGTCTATGCTAGACTAGGCTATGTGTATTGTTACATCTACGCTAGGCTATATTATATCTATTGTTACGCCTACACTAGGCTATGCTATGTCTATGCTATACTAGGCTATATTACTATACCTATGTTAGGCTATACTGTATCTATGCTAGACTAGGATACGTTTGTTGCTAAACCTATGCTAGGCTATGCTATATCTATGCTAGACTAGGCTACATTTGTTGCTATGCCTATGCTAGACTAGAATATTGCTAGGCTATGCTTAAATATGCTATGCTATGCTAGGCTAGACTATGTCTAGGCCAGGAGCATAGACATGAATGTCTAAGGTAGGGATATGGAAATGGATGTCTAAGCTAAGAGTATGAAAATAAATTTCTAAATTATGAGAATGGAAATGAATGTCTAAGCTATGGAAATAATGGGAATAAATATCTAAGCTAAAAGCATAGAATTGAATGTCTAAACTAAAAACATGGAAAATTTGACCAAATGAATGGTGCCTTTGCTAAGAAATTTACAAAGAATTGACCAAATACTTTGATGTTTGTGGTAAAACCTTCCAAATTTTTGTTGAGGTTTTTAGGAACCATTTTGATGAAGGTGAGGATTTGACAAAAGGACACAACCTTTCGAACCTAGTGATTGATTGTGATGGTGAGGCAAAGGGTGCAACCTCTTGAACCTGATAATTGATTGTGATGGAAAGTCAAAGGGATCAACCTTTGAAAAAAGGACATAAAATTTTGAACCTGGTAATTGATGCTTGATGGCAAGGCGAAGGGTGCAATATTTTGAACCTAGCGAGGTGATTTGCTTTGGTGAGGTAAAGGGTGCAACCTTTTGAAGTGGTACCTATTGTTGTTGAATGAGTTGTTGTGGGACCAATACTTGTTGTTGTTGCACTAGTACCTATTGATTGGTAGATTAAGAAGTGAATGCAAGGTAAAGGATACAACCTTTACCAAAAGGGCATACCCTTTTGAGGACCTGGATGATGATTTATTGATTGAGATATGAATGCAAGGCAAATGACACAACATTTGATAAAAGTATGTAACCTTTGGAGAACCTGGTAGATGATGTTGTTGATTGAGACATGAATGCAAGGTAAAGGACATAAAATTTGATAAAAGGGTGTAACCTTTTGAGAACCTGGCATATTGTGTTGTTGTGAAATATTGGGTAATTGATTTGTAATTGAGGTGTTGAGCTATACCATTGTGTGTAGATGAGAGGTGGTGGAATTTAATGTGGAGGGAGGGTTGGCTCTCACATATGTGGAATTATTTGGAAAAAAGTGGGTACTTCATTGGTTATGAAAGATTGTTTAAAAGGGGATGAAATCCACCAATCAACTAATTTATGTGAAAAGGAGATGGACTTCCCCAGTAATAAAATTTATTGGGAGGAGTAGCAACTTCCCCAAACAAAAAGATATTTTGAAAGATAGGGAACTTCCCTAGTCGTAGAAGTAGTTTGAAAAGGGAATACAATGACCTAATCAAAGAATTATTTGGAAGGAGTGGAAAATCCCCCAATAACAAGAAATTAGTTGAGATGAGATGAATTCCCTTAGTTGTAAAGGATAGGTTGGAAGGAGAGGAAATAAAATTGAAAAAAATCTATGCTAAGTGTTGGTGAAAGAGAAAATCTAATTAGATGCATTTGGAAAGAGATGAAATCAAACTAGATGCCTTTGAAAGGGATGAAAAAACTAATTAGATGCTTTTAAAAGGGATGAAATCTAACTATATGCTTTTGAAAGAGATGAAATATGATAAGATTCTTTTGAAAGAGATGAAATCTAACTAGATGCTTTTGAAAGAGATGAAGAACCTAATTAGATGTATTTTGAAAGAGATGAAACATGACTAGATGATTTTGAAAGAGATGAAGAACCTAATTAGATGCATTTTGAAAGAGAAAATCTAATTAGATGTGTTTTGAAAGAGATGAAATCTAAATATATGCTTTTGAAAAAGATCTATGCTAAGAAGAAAGAAAAAATATAATGTTGCTTGATTTCAGCGAAAAGGATGCTAAGGCTTGCTTGAGTGCAATCTTGTCTACACTATTCAAGATATGCTAGTTATGGTTATGACTAGATGTTGCGTAAGAGCTTTGTAAATGAGAATAGATCAGAATATTTCTTGGCTCTAATAAAATAAGGATATTTGAGGCCTCCTTTAGGTTGTGTGCAAGTGGCCATCCTAAACAAATAAAATTGCACAAAAATAAAATTTTGACGACTTTAAAAAATAAACAAAATTGCACCAAAATATGAATTAGAACACCCTTGCAAAAGTTGGTTCTAAAAGTTAAAAATAAATTTTAAATTTTTAACCTTTAAAACAAAATTTAAATTTTAGAAATTTAAAGAGATTTTGTGCAATTTGTTAAAGTGGCAAAATTTTGGCCACTTTAACAAATAAAAAAAATTGCACCAGAATATGAATTATAACACCCCTACAAAAGTTGGTTCTAAAGGCTAAAAACAAATTTTAAATTTTAAACCTTTAAAACAAAATTTTAATTGCACCAAAATAAGAATTAGAACACCCCTAGAAAAGTTGGTTCTAAAGGTTAAAAAAAAAATTAAATTTTAAACCTTTAAAACAAAATTTTAATTAATAAAATTTAATTAGCCCATAAGGCGTTAGACATGATCAAAGCACACAATCAATAGGGAAGTAGTCGATGACCAAATCAGTCAACAGAGGAGCATGACTATGTAGATTCTAGCTAGTCAAGCTACAACCAACTTAGGTTGACAATTATTTATCCTTGGCAAAAGGTATTTTAAAAGGAATGAGAACCTTTAAACCCATATATCTGGGATAAAAGATGATAAAAACATCAACTGTCCATCCTCACTCCATAAAAATCTACTCATGTTGTATCAAATTACTCATTGTAAAATTGGCTTCTAATGAATGAGGCAACACCAAGTGTGAAGTGTGAATTATTGCTATCTATGGATGGCCTACATATGGGCCAAATTTCATTGAAAGGATATGCAAACAAAAGAACTTTGATCTACACGGAATACATGTCTTGTGGCCTTGTTATCTCCCAGTAGCTCCCATGGCATGGAAAAAGAGGGGTGATCGTTACTATGCCAAATGGTACACCTACCTAGGATCTTGGTGTGGTTATGGTGCCAGTAAAGGATACAAATGGTGTCTCCAAGGCATATTAAAAAAATAAAAATTGGATAGAACTAGGGACAATGGCACCACATACCCTGTACATGGTAAGGCAAGTCATCAATGCAAATGTTGAGCAACTACGTTACCACACGAGTATTGAACACCTAATGGAATGAATCTTCTATGGATAGATAAGGGGTCGAGTGATCAAGGTGAGCATAAAGAATGAAGATCTAGCTTTTAGGGGTCCAAAATGGTATGGGAGGTTGCATAATATGAGGTATCAACATAGAGTAGTTTTGCAAGACTTGTGGCTCATAGGTAGCTACAGGTGGTAATGTGGGGATGTTGTGCATCATCTACAATTTTATTATGGGATTTAATGCATGCATGGAATAAAAATATGATTTGAAGTTAGACTTTGATCTACAACACGGTCAATGAGGAAGAGGTGGCATCATATGTCTACCATGTGGTGAAGCCATCCACTAGTCATTGTATAGGATCAAGTAGCTATGGGCCAATAGGATGAGGAGCCTATGGGAATATCAATGTGAGTAAAATTATTTGCCTTAGAAGAACATTTGAAATAAGGGAGAAAACCAACAAACTAGAGAATCTAATAAAAAATAGGGATGAAATTGCAGACAAGGAGATAGGGATACAATTTTGCAAAAACAAGGAGGGAAAATTTCCATGAGGAAATTCTCCCTCACAGGCAGCCAGATCATGGTTGCTTTGATACCAATATTATGGGATCAAAATCCAAGATGGAATTTTATTCAATATCTAAAATTCTTATAGGCATTATGGATGCTAAAATACAAGATACCCAAATCACACATGAGGTGCAAAGGCATATATAATACTAATAAATTTAACTAATTGCTAAGATAACTTGTCAACATTGTAATCTGTCGATTATTTTCAATATCAAAGA
Organism: Wollemia nobilis; assembly: GCA_028583015.1. NCBI lineage: Eukaryota > Viridiplantae > Streptophyta > Pinopsida > Araucariales > Araucariaceae > Wollemia > Wollemia nobilis. The sequence goes on from JAQPPZ010001925.1 coordinate 12,561,055, forward strand.
TATTAATTAAAGCTAAATTTAGACTAAAATTAAACCCTATGTCTATCCTTATCATTTGTAGACTATCTAATTGAAGATTGACAACTTACACTACTTGGAAAGAATGATAGAGAACTTGCCAAAAGAAAGGCTCAAATATTAGTCAAGTTTAAGACATGTGATCAAAAGGGGACCCATGGAATAGGAGGAGATCTAGAGAAATTTTGCTAACAATACAATCAAATGAAAGATAATTCAACTTGGAAAATCTTAGGGCTAGAAAAAGTGACAACAATGGCCAATCAAAGTTTATCTTCAACATTTATAACAAGGAACCTCCAGGCAATTTATTATAGGTAACCTCTATACTCAACCTCCCAGAAAAGGAAGTTGAACTTATTAAGATGGTAGTGTCAAAAAGGATCCAAATTTTTCTATCGACACCACTTGAGTGTGGTAGTCTAGAGAAGCAATTGATGTATTAAATATAATAACATGGGAGCCATAATGGGAATAGCCTCGATCCTAGATTATTTATTATAGAGAAAATTTATGCTCAATATTTGAGGATCCCAAGAAAGGTAGTTGAAAATAGTAGTGGTAGATGGACACCTAAAGGCCTAGAACCCTTCGACATTAATATTCCCAAGTTTGAAGACCTCAAGGCCATCAACAATTAAATGTGGCTATGGCTTGGTATGCAACAATGGAGGTATTTCTACACAATTTTGGAGGGAAATAATCCTTAGGTTTGCTTATAAATAGTATATCACTATTCATTGTGAGGCATTAAAAGTGGCATATTTCATGCCTAATACATAGCCTTGTACACATTTCCTTTAATTTTATTTTGTATAGTCTATACTCGAGCCTTGATTCATTTTATTTTCAACATTGAGCCTCTTTTGTTCTAGTATAAAATATATGAATTATTGTAATATATATATTGTTGAGCTATAGTTACTTACATTTGTTTTTGTCAATTCGAGTTAATCCAGGTTATATTTAAAGAGTAGAAATCAAGTATAGATTGTACCGTAGTGATTTTTTTCTTAAGCCTGATTCTGATCTCTTTTAGTCTCAGGTTTTGTAGGAAATTAAAGTTTACAAAAAGTAAAATAAAATTGTGTTTAAATTAAAGATGCAATTTATACTAAGTCTATATGAATATGTGTGGATCCATGTATGATTTACTAATGTATTATTTATCTAATGTTTCTATAGTTTTATCATATGTAGTTTTAATAAAGTTTATGTTCTAATTTTACTCTATGTTCTAATTTTATCTACCGTGTTAGTGGAGGAAGAGATTTAGGGACTAACCTTTCGGAGTGGGCCCTACCTTCGGAAGGTTAGTATTAATCCCTTCCCCTTTTCTACTCTATTTTAACTTCAATAATCTATTTTCATTTAATTAATCTAATGCTAATTATTTCATGATTGTAGGAAAATACAATGGTGATTACATAAAAGAAATCATGTGGAAATAAATGATAAAGTAATTGACACGATTACCATATGCGTAACAAAAGTGCTATTAATTTATTACCGAAAATTCAAACGTACATGGTTGCGCATCAAGCTTTCAAAAATTGTACACAAAATATTACATAAAAAATAGTTGCATATTAGAAATTTTCTCCATTAAAACTTTTCAAAGGTCTCCCTTTGTAATATATAATGTCGCTTTAGAAATTCTAAATAAAATTCTTCCATGTATTTTCCATGTGGATTTGTGGACTTGATAATGTGACAACTATGTACTAACAGAAATAATTTAAACTGACATAGTTCCCTAACCTACTCGGACTTGGTCGTAATATAAGTGGTCCAAGTGGTAATTCACAAAAAAACTTAAAAAAAAGCTTCTAATTTGAACATTTTGCAAGATATAACAATATAACTATATGCCCCTTTATTCACGTGAAGGACATAACAATATTGTGTTAGAATCTAGACAACCTAACAATATTCTAATTTTACGACTTTATAAAACAACTTTACAACTTCATTAATCACAATATCCTCATGAATAATATTTGACAAGTCAACCAACTATGTTGATTGTAATCCTTTGCTACCATGTAAGAGCACCATGCTATCACTGATGTGGCATGCAATGTTGGTCAATTGACTTGGTCAAATTTCTTTCGTAACTTTTGGTAAAATATCTCTTCGATAATAGTCTTCAACAACTACCTTATGTAACATACTTTAGTAACTGTCTTCTGTAACATATTTTAGCCTTATTGATACATTGTTCTTATGTCTATCTTCTCATGGCTAGGGTCTGATATGAATATTTTACTATTGCATCATATGCCTGTGAAACGTTCTTCAACATTTTCCTGTCCAAGCATACACAACTTGCACATATTTTGTGTAAAATTCATGCATTTATCATTTTAACATCATAAATCAAATTTAGTCATAAATCATGCAAATAAGATATAACAATTATCAAAATGCATCCATTTTCACATATTGATAAAAGACATATAAAAGGTTCCATAATACATGCACATTTCAACACTCATCATTCCCCCAAACTGAAGGAAGTGCATGTCCTCATGCACACAATATTAATACAACAATATTAACGGATAAAATTTGCAGTTATAACAGTTGCATAAATCCAAAATTCAATTTGTAGTGGATAATTGATGCCTTGTTCATGCAAATCCACCTTTACCTTGATGTTCAATGTTAAACAATATTTCCTTAGAATGTGATATACATTTTGATAAGAAGCACAATGCAAATTGTCATTTGGCTAGATAGGGATTGTTGTCATTACCCCTTTTCAAATGAAATAAGTTGAAGCAAGAAGGTACTATAAATCATACAATGAGTATGTAGTTTATTTGAGTGTAATTACTTCCTATGGCATCAACCTTTCAACTTCCACCTACCTAAACCCACTTTCCAATGTAAAATTCAGTAGTGCTCTTTGGACTTATTTAGGTGTATGTCAAAACTATGCATAAGTGAGACATATAACTTCTATAATAATGTTCTATACAAACCCATACTAATAATTATTAAAAAAAAATATATATAAATTTACTTATAAATATCCCGCACTACAACATATAAAATCTAAATCAGCTTTTAAAGTTTATTATTTATTTATTTATTTTTATTATTATTATTTATTATTATTATTAATTCTTTTTTACTATATATATATTTTAATGGGGATGGGGTTGAAATGGCTCCACCCGTATTACATCATCATCACATCATGGTATTACAATAAAACCCGGATATTATCCATGTATCATTTGGCAAGATTTGAACTTGGGTCTCCTCCTTAAGATGTTAGGGAATTTAACTGGTTGAGATAATGCCGCTTGATATACTAATATTTTTTAAACTAAATAATAATATTATAAACTTAATATAATTATAGAAATAATATTATAAACTAATAATGATAATATAATAGTTAATATTAACACTGACATGGAGCAAGTTAGTCATCTTTCAGATGATTCTAATGCCAGCGTGTCCTAAATTTCTTTTCAATCGATCCCATGCTACCTCGGTTCATGGGCATCATGTGTTGCTTGGTCTTGTCAACCTTGGATGTCGGTTTCCCATATTTCAAGATAGAGCCTTTTTTGTCCTCACTCATTTTGAAAGCCCTCTTTTTCACAACCCCCAATCCATAGCCTTTTCTCTTCACCGTTTCTCCACCATCCTTATCCATCCTAGTTCCATTGACCCTTTTCAAATTTCCAACTTTTCCATCCATGACATTCCCTTCTCGTGTGGCTTACCTCGTGTTTTGTTGTACCACCTTGGCCTTTCCCTCTTGTGGGATTTTAGTGCGGATTCTCACACGATCCCCTTTGGTGATTGGAATTACCATGTCTGCCAGGATTGCCTTGGGTCATGTAGTCTTTCTCATTACCACTCTTTGTGGTACTTTTGTCGAGATTGTTGTTGGTGTGTTGTTGCTTTTGCCCTCTTGGCTATTTATTTTTATATCACTCAAGTTTTGGTTTTCCTTCATTGTTGTGACTTTCAACTGTTCATCCAAAAGTCATCTCGTTTCTGTGTAGTCACCATGTATTTTGTTGAACTATCCAAGGTTTTTTTGGATTCCATTGTTGAGGGAATAATTTCAGGCAAAATTTTCCTCCCATTCTTCCATAAATTTGAAGGGGAGGATCCTGAAGTTACTTTGGTGTTCATGGAGACGTGGGACAGTGATAACGTCACCATCTGCAACAAGACTTATGTTGTCGACATCAAAATGCTTGATGAACTAACTAGGCAACAACCTAAAGGATGATCCATCAGGAGAGAGAAGCATAATTGGGATATCAAATTGAAGGATGTAAAGGACAAGGAGCTTTGTAGAAAGGCTCGATTGGGTATGCGGCGTGATGAACTACCATTTCCATGGGGGAGCATCCTTAAGCCCATTATGGAGTATGTTACTATTGATGATCCAGATAAGCCCCTCTGTAGTTTTTATTTCTCCTTTTATAACCACTTTCGTGATGTTAGTGTAGTCAATATACCTCAGTTTTTATTTAATTCTATCAGTTATACCATTGAGCATTGTAGGGAGAAAAATGAGCCAGAATTACCCACTCACCGTGGCCTTTTTAATGTCTTGTTTAAACACTGGTCAATTCACTACCCTGAGGGCATTGTCGTGACTCCCCCTACCAAACCCAAATAGAGTCCCTTGAAACCCAGTTCTTCCCAAACCATACCTCAATCCTCATGCACCCCTAGGTTGTCCGCCAAAAAACAAAAAATTGTTGAGGCTATTCACCAACTGAGTAAGAGACCTAGTAGTGCCTCCCCTGAACCTGAAATTGAGCCTGAACAAAAAACAATTGTGCTCCTTTGTGCGATTGAAGAACAAAGCTATGAAGAAAGAATCACTAGTCATTGAGTCTGAAGAAGAGGACAAGGACAACCCTGATTTTTGCATGCAGATGTTCATCATCCAATCCATAACAAACTGCATTACCCAACTTGTTGATCTGTGTAATGCCCTTAATTTGTGGTTTTTCAATAAGTCCTTTACTAAGGTTGTGGGAGATGTTCCCACTGAAAACCTGAAGGAAGCTATCATTCTTGAGGGCGTCCCTGCTAAAGAAAATATTGCTGAGATGGATACTTCAAATGATGGACTCCAAGATGTTGTTGTTAATCCTGGCATGGAGGTTTAAGTGGTCCCCTTCCATTCAAGAAGGTTGTTGGTCATATTTTTGTTGTTTAATGTCTTCTATTGGTTTTTAGGTCTTTTTAGCAACTTCTTTTGCTAAGTCTTGTTGTTCTTGTTGCCGGCTGAGGACAACCTTAATGTATGAGCTTTTTGAAGGATGGCACTATGTTGTGAATTTCTCTATTCCTCTGGCATCTATTGCCATTTTGTAAATAGGTTTTGGGGCCCTGTTAAAACCCGTCTAAAATATAAATCTTAAGCTCTTTAACCAATCAAAAATTAAATAATATAATAGTTAATAATAGTATATCAAAAAGATAGAATACATAAATAATCAATATTATAAATATAAAAAAACATAAATACTTAACATTATAAAATATTGAAAATAATATTAATATTATAATATAATAATAATATTAACCTATGATAGTATTATTTTATTATCATATTATTAGCCGTCTAAAATATAAATCTTAAGCTCTTTAACCGATCAAAAATTAAATAATATAATAGTTAATAATAGTATATCAAAAAGATAGAATACATAAATAATCAATATTATAAATATAAAAAAACATAAATACTTAACATTATAAAATATTGAAAATAATATTAATATTATAATATAATAATATAATATTATTATTATATGATGATTTTTTTAGGCTAATAATATGATAATAAAATAATACTATCATAGGTTAATATTATTATTCAAATGCTGCCAATAAATAAGGACGCAGATTTCAACGTACATATTTTAGAGTTACTTGGGAACATTGGAACTTTGACAGGTGAGCAAGAAAATTAACAGATTTACATAAATATAACTTACCAAGGCTTTGGTCTAGAAGCCTAATTTAGAAGAGATCATTTCTGCATCTTTGGGAACCGAATTAATTTTGCCCTTTTCACATTAATATATCATCCCAGAGAGCATCAATATAAATTTACATACTTGTCCATCAACTTCCTTTACCTAAAATAACCATTACACCACCAGATAAGGAATTGATTCATACTAACCTATGCAGCCATTGTTAGCTCAACCTATGCATATGCACAACACTGTTTCTCATTCAACTTCTTCGTCACACACCTCACTATCTGATTGAGGCAGGCTCACATACTTTCTTCGAAAACACCTATGACCAACACTCAATTACCCTTTCTCTAATTCAAATTTTCTCTATACTCTTCATTGAAGAAATAGCATAAGTTGCCTTGACATGATTAAATATGGCACATTTTTTTCATTTGAATGAAATCTTCTAGCATCAAAGATCTTAAATCCATCTCCAACTAATTATTAAATACTTATATTTAATGAGGACACACCTTCGGTAATGTAAGTCATCTTAAAGATGAATCCATCATTTGGGGAACATGTTTCACTGTCATGGCAACATGTCCCAACATCCTGTGCATCATTCCTATCCCAGTAACTTTATGGAATATAGTTAAAAATAGTCTCCCATATGCCATAACTACTATTAGGTGGTCTGATTTTTATTATTATTTTGCTAAAGATTTTAACCTAAATAAATAACATACGACGGGTATATTTTGAAGATGAGAATAACATGCCACCCACTAATTTATCTCATTATGATATTATGATATTATGCTTATTATTTGGTGATTGATTATCATATCATGTTTGACATTTCATTGTCCCTTCCACGGTGTGCGGTAAAAAACTTGCTAAACTTTGTGTCACAACATTTTTCCCGATGGTGACCAGAAATTTATACTCCAAATGTGACACATAAACTGCTAATTGAGATGCTTTCCATTTAATTTGAGTATATCCGCATAATCCATAATCACAGACATTGGACAACACTGTGAAGGCTATGGGTCAGACTGTTTGGAAAAATAGTCACGATGGCAGAGGATCTTTATTGCAGTAAAGTTGTCATACTTGGGCTTATGCTCGACTCTGCTGGTGGGATTTACTTAAATAATTCCTCAAAACCATTTGATCTCTTAGTTGAAATCACTTCTAATATTAATAGGATATGACACACAGGCTCTACAGATCAACATTGGCAGGATGAAATTATTGGGAGTAAAACAATTTTTTTTAGATTGTAGTTTTACCTCACACGCACATAATATTTTGTATTGGTGATAATCAACCCTCAGACGACTAAGGTATGTGGTTTTGATTTTTAGGATAGTCCTTAAAATCTTGCTTCTTAATGAAACTCTACTGATTTTTAATTTAGAAGTCTTTAATGATTGTAATTGATGATTTTGAATGGTGTGCGTCAAGGTCCAAACTCCGAACACTAAACTATTATTCTAGAGGTTTAATATTGTAGAAATTCTCAATTAAAAGATACTCTTGGCCCTTGCGTATGAAGGGCATGGTTATTATTTTCATCTCGCTTCAGGCCCTTGTCATGTTCTTTTGGAATGAAGAGTGTTTTAAGGATTGATTTGTGAGGTCCACCATTTTTTTCTATTTTTTATTAATGAAATTTTCACAGGTTTATCACTATTAAAAATGGCTCTGATATATACCGGCGATAAAGAAATTTCTTGAAATATTTTATTTATAGAAAAAAACAAACTATATTTTTGTCTATTCAAGAATTTTTTTTAGTCTCACTTAAATTATAATTATAATTGGTTACGGGAAGGGTTTGGTTTTTACATTGGTCCTACATGGGCTTGGATATGGGTGTGCTTCTTATTATAAGGATGAAGGATGGACCGTGGGGAGCATACAATAATACCAAAAGATCAGTGATTTTTCCAGCTTGGAGCCTTCATTTTTCTTTGTGGGTTGCTCTAATATTAAATAGACCTTTATTTCCATCTCTTTCTCTATGTTGTCTTGCATGTGGAAGGGTTGCTCTAATATTAAACACACCTTTTACCTGCTAACATATGTTGTAGGGGAAAGATATAGAGATAAAAATGAGCATGAGTAATACCCTCAAAATACACATCAGCCACTCTAGTTTTCCATAAAAAATGTTCAAGCCTTGGTTACCAATTGTAAACCGCACAAAATTTCTAGGTTTCAAATGTGTTTTATATTGTTCAAAAACTGTTGGGGCATGCTTGCTAGAATGACTGACAGATCACTTCCATCTTCTTGTAATTTTAAAACAATATGTTGATGAGTTGGAATAACTCTCTTCTTAGCAGTTTCCAAAAGGTATTGATTGCAATTGTCATCCTTTCAAATAGGACTTAAATGGAGAGAGACCCAATTCATAATGTGTATGTCCTCAAACCTAGAATTCTTCTGCTAGCTATTCATACACATCCCCAGGACAGGCATAGCCCTCTCATATCTATGTGATTATGTTACTGTAATATACTCTCATAATAATACAAATAATTATGACATGCTTAGTTAATACAACTAAAATAGGTGGTGATTATGTTACTGTAATATACTCTCATAATAATACAAATAATTATGACATGCTTAGTTAATACAACTAAAATAGGTACCACCTATGCCACAAAAGGACCCAAAAACCAAGAGAAATAAGTCAAAATCTCATTCTAACAATAAAATCCAGATTCTACTCAAGTATTGGTTGGCATCATTGACTCCCCTCGCTTGGGGTTCAAGTATTGGTCATATTTGAACCTCTTTCAACATGCATTTTTGGAAAAGATATGGGTCAACTAGAATGGTTTACCATGCTTTGCTTTTACATGGGTCAAGTATTGGTTGAGAGCATCAATTCTCTTTCTATAGTTTTATATTATAAATAATTTTGTTTAACAAGTGAACACAAATATGTTTTCACCTCTTTCACATGATGATTATCATGTTTCCATTTTAGATGTTGACATACATTACAAATTTTGTTGAGCCAAAGTACCACATGAATCATTTGATTTATTTAAATTTTATCCTTATGAAATTGTTTATGTAGTTTCACCCCATTTCTTTCTTAAATTAAATAAACATAAAAGAAATGGTCATCGTGGATAGAAACTGAATGATCCTCATCACACTTGTTATTTTAATGGCTCCTCCACAAACTAGTAGAAAATAAATATCAGCATCTCTTCGAGTTTTAGCATGTCAGCATTATGATTTAGATGTTCTTCATAGCAAGGATAATATTTTCTTTTGGACTTACATGACTTGCGCAAATCTGGGATCATTTATATACATAGAAATTTTTTCGTGAATTCATGTCTACAGAAATATGCTTCTGAAACATCTACAGAAACATTGCAGTTTGTTTGTTTTTTTTTTCTTTTTAACTTGGGGCCAGTCTAAATATCGACACAGAGAAATTTCATGCAATGTTACAAATGGTGTTTATAGAAGTTACTACAGAAGGTGTCTATAGAAAATATCTACAGAAACATCTATAGGAGGTGTCTACAGAAAATATCTACAAAAGCTATCTACAAAACCTGTCTACAGAAGACGTCTACAAAAACTGTAGTTGTTAGAGTTAAGAAAAACTTTACTTGATTCTTCCCCCTAAACTGTATTATGAATTCCATATGTATTTATTTACTCCCCCCCAAATTGTAATTTTGGTTTTATAGCCAAACAAAATGATGAGTGATTTATTTATATTATGGTAAATGATATAGTGACGAATTTTATTTATGGGGGATTATTATAATTATATTTGTGATTGTGCTTCTTGAATTTCATTAAGGAGTTTCCAAGTGAGAGAAAAGTAATGATTATAAAGTTTGATATCAGTCATCAATATATACAAAAATAGATTTCTAAAAAGGCTTGGATGATTTCAACACTTAGAAAAAGTAGAATAGATATTATGATATTATCTTGATGGCTTTTGCTAAAGGGTGCAAATTTTGAGAAATACAAGCCACATTTTTGTAGGATAAAATGAACTATAGTACCTCCATAGGAATTTGATTTTGACTTTTGCTTGCTTATGATATTCTAGGGTTGTTTCACAAAGACTCAAATATCCTAGTGACTTTAAACAAATTCATCTACTCATTTTGCAAATAAATATGATGTTAAAGTTACCCTAATATTTTCAAGCCTCTCAAGGACCAACTGTGTGTGCAGTGAATGTTCATTTCCCATTATGAGTAAGGATTGAGTAAAAAAATGGTTACAACCTTTAAAATAACACCTATGGAGACAATGGATAACTTCAATACTTGGTTTCATAAAACCTAGTATATGATCCCAAATGAGATCCAACCTTTCCTAGTTATGATATTCATATATTATTTAAAGGCTTTCAATCTTTAAATTGATATGATGATCAAGTATAGGGGAGGAAATTCATTACCAATATCCTATGGGATAGCTAATCAAGTTGATAATAACCCTATTCAGATAATAAGGATAGCTCCTAGACCCCATATTCCCCTCTTTCCAAGCATTCAAACTCTATATCATCCTCCCCTAGTCATCCAGCCTACTATAGTTGTAAGACTAATTATAGTTTTACCTCTTCTTCTTACTCCAAAACTTCCTATTGCAAGTCCATACTCTTTTGAGCTAGATGAAATGAAAAATTTGCTCAAGATAGGCTCTAATAAGGTTATAGACCTAAGGAGATAGCGGAATGCTCAAAATTTTTAATATCAATATCAAAAAAATCCCAGACCTTCCAACAAAATAGTCAAGGATATATACATCCTCCAAATGATTATCAAAATTCCAATTTCCACACTAATAGGAATACAATATAACCATCAAGCTCAAATTGCACCTATATATACCCCACTGTAATATAATTCCCAATTTTTTTTTAGGGATATAGTGACCACACAAAATAATTATGTAAAATATACAAAGTCCTGGCATTCACTAGACATGTATCCATCCAATTCTAAACCCAAAGGAAGCCAACAACACATCATTCAAGAACCAATAAATTAAGTTGTATATATTCAACAATCTACTTCTAGCTCAATAGTGAATTCACAAAAATAGACTCAAGCTCCTCAAACCCTATATCAAAGATCTCTCCCAAGTACAAGTACAACCCTTCCTAAACAAACCTTAGTAGCTTGGGATGAGGAGGAAGTATATGTTATATCTGATAGAGCTAGAACTTCAATGCTAGCTAGGCCACAATTACAATAAGATTATATGATAAGGTCTAAGAAAAAACATTAGAGGAACAAGGAATATATAATCCAATAGGTCTTAATGCACAAAATAGATCACCTATACCTAGGAAGACTATATTCCCTACAACTGCAATCTAGAACATGCAAAAAAATCCTACAAATGCTAAAATACAACCCCCTAAAGTCTTTAGGCAATAAGAGTTAACCCCAATACAAGCTATTGCTCCCCAACTTCCTACAATAGAAAGATACCAACCATAGTGGGCTCCTAAATTTTCTAAAATTATTTAATGTGGTAGACCATCTAAAGAAGTCTATTGTAGTTGTGCCTCTCTAGGATGTTATCTCTATGCTATAGCATATTAAATACCTAGAAGAAGCACTCGAAATGTAAAGGATGTCAGGTAAGTAAAAATAACCTACAATCCTTCAAGTGTTTGGTCCAAAAGTAAGCAAAATTAAATCAATTTCATTCTACCTAGCCCTAATTTATGGTGATGAATTGATTTATAATTGTTTGATATATTTTAGGTGAATACTATTGGCTTTTTAGCCAGATTAAATCACAGGTCCACTTTCCAAATCTAATATAAATCATAATATTGAAGTATACAATTCTCTAACCAATATGAATCAATCACATTCATGAAATAATAACAATATTTTTGAATAATAAACCTCACAATATTATTGATTAAATATACAAGATCTCTATTTCAATTTGTAGATACAATATATGGAGCTTTGTCTCCATAATATAACCTTAGAATATGACTATTCAACACTTGACTATTGCTCTCCTTACATATCCAAGAGATTTATCCTTTATTATTCCTCACATATGATGAAACTCTCATGACTCTTGATTTTACTCTTACCACATATGATGTCTCTTCACTTGTATACTTAACACCTAATTCTATGAATCTTGACTTAGTTACATGAAACTTTGCACACTCTCACACTTTACACGTTTGCATGCTTTATTACATAACACTATGCACACTCTCACACTTTGCACACTTTATTACATGATACTTGGACTATTCTCACACATTGACACATACATAAGATAAATATAACTCACAATCCCTAATCTAATATTTACAAATATAAAAATTTACCATGGGGGTACTTTAAAAACTACCAAATAATGTAATATCTTCAACAAGTACTTTGGTCATGCTTAGAAGGGTGGCAGACACATCAATATTAGTTTATGATCATGGTAACCAAGGAGTAGTCTAGCTAGATGGAATAATTGTCTAGATATTTGGGCTATAAAAAACATTCCTCTAACATAGAAAGCATACCCAAATTTGATTGTCCATCAAGACATAGTAGTTATTGAGATTTTGGCCACTTTTGGCATCTATCAAGAGATTTCACTGCCATGATAGGAGGGAATTTGTCCCTAGAGTGGACACAAATGCTTCTCATAATTCAATATGGCACAAAGCTAAAGATATCATTATAACCTCTCCATATTCACCATATGGAGCATGTTCCTATGATCAAAATGGATGTTGAGAAAACTTGTCATATAGGAGGAGCAATCTAGATTGAAAGAATCTATTTATTAAGTTCACTCTTTTGTGTTTGACAACCAAATGGATTAGTGGGCTATTGATGTGTGGAATTCAAATACTTATGAGGTATTTGAACAAAAAGGTGTAGGAACCTACCTAATTTAAAAATTAAATCTTAATGTTCCTCAAATCACGAGGATAGAAGAGGACTCTACTGGCTTATGTAAAATATACTTTGATGGCATCAAAAGTAGAAAGGTAGCTAGAGCTAGTGTTTGTCTCATTTCAACAGAAGGAATTAAGATACTACAAGTATATAGATAGCATTTTAATTGCTCAAAAAATGTTGTTGAATACAAGGCCTTCGTGCTTGGTCTCCAATTGATAGAGAAAAGAGTTATTAAGTTTTAAATTTTTGGAGATACTAATTAATTATAAAGCAGGTAAGATCTTAGTATTTAGTGAAAAATATATTGATGATGTCTTATAGGCATAGGTTTTGGGATCTAACTAAAACCTCTAACACCATAAAATTCCAGGTCCTTTAAAGGACTCAAAATATTGATGTTGACCAAATGACAGTTATGAGATCATAGTTTGACTAAATGAGAAACCTAATCTAGAACAAGCAGCATGTGAAGCTAATAGTTAGGCCAACTATTCATAATAATAAATAATATTGGTAAGTGTTTGAAAGTGATGAGATCATTATTTACTTTCTTTAGCAAGATGATGAATTTGAAAAATAATTGACCCTAAAAATTGAAGAATCGTATGAGGATCAAATCATTCAATTAAGGACCAATAAGCTTCCAAAGAGACTGGTGATATTGAAATCCTTGTTTATCCCAAATTATTGATTCAAAGGGAATAAAAAATTACTAATTATAAGGAATATTATCAAGAAATTGAAGTTTTCCAAGGATTAATATTGAAAATAGGTAAAGTATCTACCCAAGCAAAGAAGGAGACTCTCATCCATGTGTGCCAAGAATACAAGGAAGTGATGGCATGGATTTATGAGGACCAAAAATGCTACAATAAATAGGTTATTCAACACACAATTGAGCTAGATCCTAAGGCCAAGGTCATAAGGCAGAAATAGAGGTTGATTAATCCTAAAATTGAGCCTCTTATGAGACAGGAATTATGCAAGTTGATTGAATCAAAAATCATATATCCCCTCAAGCATACCATATGGGTCTCCAAATTGGTACCCATAAGGAAGAAGAATAGAAACTCAATTGTATGTTGATATCATACATTTGAACAAAGCCTCACTAAAAGATCATTACCCCTTACCTTCCATGGATAAAATTCTAGAAATTGTTGCAAGCTCAAAAATATTTTCTCTACTAGATGGATCCTTCATCTTTAATGAGATCTGGGTAAGAGATTAGGATCAACATAAAATAACCTTCACTACTAAATGGGTAACCTTTTTTATTAGTGGATACCTTTTGGTTTGTCTAATGCTTGAGCCACATTTTAAATAGCTATGGACATTGCATTTAAATATATAATACTGGTAGACTTATATGACTTCACCATCTTCTCTAAGCAAAAGGAGGGCCACTTTGCATATTTAGAAAGGTCTTTAAGAAATGTCAAGAATTTGAAATTTATCTTAATCCTAATAAGTGTGTCTTCTATGTACCTCAGGGTAATTTATTGGACCACATTGTATCAAATGAGGGTATAGCTATAGACATTGATAGAGTCAAGGCTATTGTTATCCTTTCATTGCCATAGCATAAAAGGCCTTGCAATACTTATTTGGCCATATAAAATTTGTTAAGAGATTCATCCTAGATTTTGCATTTATTGTCAAGCCAATAACCCTCAAGATGAAAAAGGATCAATCATTCAAGTGGATAGAGAAAGTGAAAAAGGCTTTTGAAGAAATAAAAAGAGCTATTATAGAGGATCCAGTGGTAGTAAATCTGAAATTTGGTGAAGAACTCAGCATTGTGGCATTTTTGACACAAAAGGATGAATATCAACATGAGTGCTCAATTGCTTTGATTAGTCAAACTTTGAAGGGATATGAGAAGAAATACAATTTTGTTGAAAAACAAGTGTATGCTTTGATTAGAGGCTTGAAAATGTTTAAGCATTTTATATTAAACAATAATATCACTACTTATGTTATCCACTCAAGAATCAAATAATTTATAATGAGTGGTAAAATTAGTGAAAGGAGGCTAAATGGATCACTAAGATATTAGAATATGATATTGAAATTAAGCCCACAAAACTTATCAAAGGGAGAGCACTATTTCTAGAGGCTGACTGAAGATGTCACTAAGGAAGAAGCTAGCATAGACACATGCTTGACCAATTTAGATGATGAGGAGCTAGACTAGATAGATCAAAGAATCCAATTTATGCAAACAAGAAAATATCCACCTAGCCTAGACAAAGCTCAAAGGAGGGCATTTCATTTACAAAATATTCATTATTTGCTCATGGAGGATTTTCTATTTTGAAGGAATTTTGATGGAATTTTGATGGAATTCTCCTAAGGTGTGTAAAAAAAAGCAAAATCAACCCCTCCTCTAGGAATCCCATTGTTTCTCTTAAGGACATTTTTTATCTTAGAAAACTACTACCAAGATCATAAAGGTTGGATACTATTTTCCAAGCCTACTTGTAGATCCAAATCAATGGGTAAGAATATGAGATGAATGTAAATATTTACCAAAAGGAATAAGAATACACCTATTCCCCTAAATCCCATAATAGCAGATGAGCCGGTTTCCCAAAGGGGTTTGGAATTCATAAAAAAATCAACCCACCATAAAGCGAAGGTCACAAATGGATCCTTATTGCTATAGATTATTTCACTGGGTGGGTGGAGGCAGTCCCACTAAAAGAGGCTACTAAAGAAGTGATCATAGAGCTTCTAGAGGAAATAATCATTAGGTTTTATATCCCAATATAGTCATCACAAACAATGCTAAGGCATTTTTTGAGGTCAAAATTACTCAGTTTTCCTTTCGATATGGCATATATCTTTAGGCATTTTTAAATTACTACCCATAGGATAATGGTCTAGAAACATCCACCAACAAGAATCTAGTGCAGATCCTAAAAAGGATTAGTTCAAAAAATCAACACCAATGATAGCTCCATCTTAGGAAAGCCTTATGGTAGATCACATCATACCAAAGAAAGATTTAAGATATTCTCTTAATACTCTACTCTATGGTAAAGAGGCTAAATTAATTGTATCTATAGAGCTACCTACACTGTAGTTGTTGCACCAATTGGAGTTTCAAGAGAATGATGCCATGACTGTAAGGATGAGAGAACTACTTAAGCTTGAAGAACCAAGGAAAGGAATCAAAGAGAGATTTTTAAGACATAAATTATTGGTTAAAGCATAGTTTAACAAGAAAACTACCTATTAGAGCTTCAAGTTTGGTGATCAGATGCTAAAATGGGATGAAGACAAACAAGTTGGATCATAAAACAAATTTTTATGCCTTTGGAGAAACCCTTATATCACATCTACCTACAAGGATAAAAATGTGTTTGAACTCTCTACAATGGATTACAATGCTCTATCAATCCCACTCAACTAGATTTATTTGGAGAGTTACCCTTGAGCATTATATATATCCAAAAAAATATTATTACTATAATATATGTCTTTATTTTTATTTTATTTCTTTTACATGTTTTGACCCTCAAATGATTGGTGAAATACCGAAACTATAGATAAATCAAGGATGAGATAATTTTCAACCAATGGTAGGTGTTATTTCAAGAATTTAGGAGGTCGAGGAACACTTCTAGAACTATGTGATCCATTGAATTCTCTTCGTCAAGCGGTGAACATTGACCTTGGGAGAAACAATAAAAGGACCTTTGATTCCCTAAAAATATTCAAGGCACGCACCAAGGAAGAAGTCTATTATTGATCTTGAGACAAGTGGCAATTTGGGAGGCCCAATGGGAATTAATGTATACTTTTGTTGACCATCTAATCTCATAAGTATATGATCTACACTATCTCAAGATCCTTTTGATAGAGATTGTTAAGTAAAAAATTCATAGATTATACAATCTACTATTAATGGACCATGTTATTTCATTATTTTCCTGATGAAAATTGGTCACAAAAAGTTTTGTTGACCATTTTATATTGATAATGAATGGCTAGCACTAGATCAACTAAGGGCTTACTTGGGGGCTCCATCTCAGTAAGCACTATCTAATTTGATAAATATACAATGGATAATGTTTCAAAGAGAGCAAAAACCTTAAATTCCTTCAACATAGTGAGAATCATTAATCACACTAAATTAATGGCTAGCATTAGTTCTAAAGAAGATAAACTTGAGTAGTATGTGTCAAAGAAGGTACATCTAATAAGAGATGAAA
Source organism: Wollemia nobilis (assembly GCA_028583015.1). Lineage (NCBI taxonomy): Eukaryota > Viridiplantae > Streptophyta > Pinopsida > Araucariales > Araucariaceae > Wollemia > Wollemia nobilis. The sequence goes on from JAQPPZ010001925.1 coordinate 12,578,206, forward strand.
ATCTGATAAGAATATTAAGTATGGTTAGATGATAAAATTTTGTGGATCATTTGACTTTAGTAATCAATGATCCATATTTTTTATGGAAACTCTGATGGAACATAGCCAACTAAAACTTGGTTAACCATATGATCTCAATTATCTATGATAAATATTATTTCAAGGAAGTTTTGATGGAAGTTAGCAAGCCAAAAAATTATAGACCATTTTATCTTTGCAATCATTGACCCATTAATGGCTATTTAGCCAAATTATCTCATGGGTCCCTTTATCTAGGATCAAATATTAACCACAATATTAAAGAATTCAACTATTTGGACAATATTAGTAAATAATATTTATAAAATAGCAACAATATTTCTCAATATTAAAACTCACAATATTATTCATAAACCATAAAATATATCAAGGAACTTGCTACAATGCATGGATCTTTGTATCCATGAAATAAATTTATAAGAGGACTCTTCAATACTCAACTATTGCTCTCCTCAAACATCTAGGACATACATCCTTTCCTATTCCTCACAAATGATAAAATTTTCATGACTCTTCACTTCAGATCATACCACATATCATGTGACTCTTCACTTGCATATTTTACACCTAACTTTATGACTCTTGACTTAATTACATGACATATTGCACTCTCTCACACTTTTAACACTTGCACACTTTATTACATAACACTTAAACTCTTCTCACATATTGACACATACATTAGAGAAATATAAATTGTTAGAAATAGATCATATTACATTATTTGAATCATATAAATGTATCTACCAAGATACATACTTAGGACATTAGATTACTTTAGGGGGAAGTTACTTAGTTTCTTCATGCAAGGTAATAAATTCACAGGTGTCAATGTGTAAGCTATACATGTGCAAGTTGTCTCTTGCACATCTAGATAGAGTGTTGGCCAAGGAACCTATCTTTCTATATAATGGCCTTATTGTCATAGTCATAGATATAGAGAAAATATATATCATATTGTCATAGAGAGCAACACATAGTGCATCATAGGGCATAGATAAAGTTGCCCATATTGGATATGGGTGCAATGTAGTCCAGTAGAATTATTCATGGAGTGTTCATTTCCTCCACAACTACATTGTATTCATTTTCATCATTTCTATTTATAGTATATTTTTAGTAATTTCACAAAATTTAATTTCTTTCATATTATTATTTCTACATCTTGTGATTGTTGTCTCCCATTGCATATAGCATAAAAAGCTAATAGTGGTATTAGATATATGGTAGATCTAGCCATAGGAAAGCCACCATTATCAATGAGCCTGAGTTTGTTTGTCAACCTGATGTGCCTTTCGACCAGTCACTATCAAAAACTCTCAGAAGAGTCTATGTGGTAGAAACAGGGAGAGCCACAAGTGAGGACTAAAAGAAATCTTAGTTTTATAAATAATGATATTACTTTTGGTTAGAGTATTTCCACAAAGTTGTAGAAAAAATCGTGAAGACTATGACTCAACATTCAATCCACTAGATTGACAAATCAACTTGTGAAGTCATGATATGTGGAATTTCGTAACTATTTTCCATAGTTTATTTTTGTTGAAGAAATATAATTATTAGAAGATTGGGATTCCTCCTACAACAAAAATCTAGGAGACTCCAATTATTTTTCTCAAAGGTCAATGTATCTTCAAAGTGCAAAAGTTATTTTCTTATCCATGAAAAGAATACTACAAAAAAAGAATTTTGGAAAAGAGTTGTGGTGAAGTTAGGAGACAAGAGATCTCCATTACTAAATTGAAAACTTCACACAAGAAGAAAAGGCCATAGGAGCCTTGATCTAGAAGAAAAGACCATACAAACCTTGATCCAAAAGAAAAGGCCATAGAAGCCTTGATCAAGAAGAAAAGGCCATAATAACTTTGATCAAGAAGAAAAGGCCATAGAAACCTTGATCCAGAAGAAAATACCATAAAAACCTTGATCAAGAATAAAAGTCCATAGAAACCTTGATCTAGAAGAAAAGGCCATAGAAGCCTTGATCAAGAAGAAAAGGCCATAGAAGCCTTGATCAAGAAGAAAAGGCCATAGAAACCTTGATAAATAAGAAAAGGCCATAAAATCCTAAATCTAGAAGAAAAAGGCCACATAAGCCTTGATCCTGAAAAAGGCCATAGAAGCCTTGATATTGAAGAAAAAGGCCACATAAGCCTTGATCCTAAAAAAGGCCACAAGAGCCTTGATATTGAAATTAGGCCATAGTAGCCTTGATCCTAAAGAAGACTCCAGAAGAGAGTATCTAATTTAGAAGGAGATTAAGATTTCAATACTAATACTTTGTTGCAGGGAAAGGAGATTAAGTGAGTCAGGAAAAATTCCTACAAGAAATATAGGAAGAGTATCTTCTTTAATATCAATCTAGTAGCTACAGAAAAAGAGATCAGGAGAAGAAATTCTAGTCTTGAAATAAGAAGGACTAGGAGAGTCCTGCTCGAATCCAAAAGTAGTAGAAGAAAAGATCCAAAGTAATATCTCACCACCAATACTTTCAAGAGCAAAAGATTGAAGAAAATGTCTCAAGGAATACTAGAAGAAACTACAAGATAAAAGAACTTGGGGAGGTCTCAACGAGCATCCAGTAAAAGGCTTGGAGAGCCTTACTAAAAAAATCATTAAAGAACTCATTGGTTAAATCCATTACCAAGGAAAAGCCCTTGATATTGAAGGAATTGGGATAATTATCGTCATCTGACAACAAGCCCAAGAGAAGAATAAAATGGCAAGAAGTTCCAAATCCCAAAAGATAATCTAGTGAAGACCTCAAGACACTCAGAATATTGAGAAGAAGATCCTATTTGAAGTCAGTGTAGACACCTAAAACGCATCATGTCGAAGGCGACTACTCATATGGACATGCTACAAGACCATATGGAAGATCTTGGATAGACTACAAGATAGAGCAGTGGTTCTAACCACTCAATTTGGGCTCCTTGGCCTAATTAGTCTGAAATGTAGCTGAGACCTATGGTCTACAGTCTGAACCATGGCTAAGACCTGCGGTCTACAATCTGAACTGCAACTGTCACTTGCGGTCTAAACTAAAGTTCAGTTGGCATTCATCTGAGCCAAATCGATTTGAATGGCCATGTGTTCTAGAAGACGGTGGTTAAAGGATGGAAGATTCCAATCCAACTATCCTATCCACCCCTTCTTGATCTTGGCTTCTCCATGAAGCCACCCCTAGCCCTTGGGTAGTCCTATAAGTACCCCTCAGAATTAGGGCAAACTATGAAGAGAGAGAGTTGGAGATTAGAGCAGCGAAGCCCTATTGAATTGTGGACTCACTTGAGTGCACAAAGAGAGAGATTTGTTGCTATCACTTTGCCAACCCAAGCATCATGAAAAATTATACCATGGATGTCTTAAGGAAATAGAATTCCAAGAAAAACCAATTCGAGCAAATGGAGGTCCTATCGAGCAATTCAATCGCCAAATCTGTCATAGACATTGAGGTGACCCTTGATCATCAATTTGACAAGGAGGATCAAGACCACAAACCTAGAATTGGAGGGCAAAGCCATTTTATTACTCGTTGTGATTGACAACCGTGGTTTACAATGCAGACCGCTCATACGAGCTATGGTTTGCAACAGGTATAAGATCCCCTTACCGTTATTTTTATAGTGTGCTTAGCTAGTTTAGATTAATCATTATAATGGTTTATTTGATAGTTTAGAGACTCTAACTTACCGTATTAAATATTTCATTAGGTTTACTTCATTTTAGCAAGTAGGACATAATTAGTTTCTTTTCATGTTGTAATGCTTTATTTCATGCAACTGGTCCTTAAGATTGATAGATGTACTTATTGTTTACATGTTTCCATAAATCTTTATGAGAATTGCATATGTTTAGCATAGTTTATCTACTTTATTGATTTCATTAGTATTATGGCATTTGCATGTATAAATATTTTAAAGGGCCTCATCACGAGAGATTGCCTATTTGTTTAATGTTCTTGTGTTGTTTCTTGATCGTAGTAAATGGGTGCAAAGGAGCTTCAATCATCTACTTCCTTCCTCAATGCGAAGAAGAGGGTTAAATCCACCCTAGAGCAGTTTGTGTCACCCCGAATGGCTTGAAACTCACATTTTCCCTTGAGAGGTATTTCACATAAATTTCTACTGTAGTAAGAGTATCAAATTGGTATCCATAAGAGGGACGTATTTGTAATTGGGATTGGCTCATTTAATGGAATAAAGTATTCTTATTCTTTCTCATTTTGTTGTCAATTTCATGCATTTATTTTGTATCTCTTGTTTATATCACACAGTTCCAAGCATAGGTGTGAGGCTATTTTGGTGGTCACAGTAAAAATTTGACAAGAAACTTGAAGGAAGATTTAGATAGAAGAAGCCTGCCAAATCCAAGAGATTTGGAGATTTCCTCCCATAGCAAAAGGTACCACTTCAGAAACAAATATCTCTTTAAATCTACAACAAAAGGAGGAAACTACAAGAGGAGAACAAGCCACCAAAATCCTAGGCTCATGAAAGAAAGTTCGAGACCATATTTTGGTGAAGATGAAGTTGTTCATGGAAACCTACAAAGAACTGCAACATCCTACACAAGGCAACAACTTGGTGGTCCTAGACACCAAGATCTACATCCTCTATAGAAGTGACAAAAGATATTTTAGAAAAAGGTATGCAATTGTTGGTGCAAGTAGATTCATTAATTGGATTACTTATCAGATTTGTTTAAGCATCTTAATTAGAATTGAAGTTGTAAAATTGAGAATTGAATTAAAGTCTTCAAAAAGTGCAAAAATAGAAAGGTTTCTTTTAGGTTCATTTACACTTTAGGAGTTGATTAGATTTTAGAATTCCAACTATCTATCAACTACCTATCATCTAATTTGGAAATCATAAGAAGACTATCTCCTAATACCTTTGCTTATAACAAAATTTCAAAATAAGTCTTGAAGATTCATTATAGATTATTCTTGATTAGTTGCAGTAAATTGATTTAGTGCATTAATTGTTTAGAGTTAATTGGAGTGATAAGGTGAAATTGTTAGTGCATTAGAAGTGAAAATTTATTAGATTTATTTGAACTATCCTATTGCTCTCAAAATATTGTTATTCGTGTTCTTGAGAAAGGCATAAAAACAATATTTTTCAAAGTGTCTAAATGTATCGCTCCAAATTTTTTGCATCCTTACCTTCAGGCTATAGGATCCGCACCCGAAAGGGGGATGCGAGAAGGATGGGACAATACCTCGGAATGAGAGGCCCTTTGAAGCTCCCGCATCTTGGGGGAGGGGTATAAGGGTGAATTTTCGACGGATGGTGGGTTCACCAGGAAACTTTTGAGTGGCAGTTTCCACGCCTAGGTTGGTAATAGGTTTGATGTGTTCATTTTATATTCAATAATTCAATTCCTAGGTTTAGCCAAGATGAATCTAATCTAATATATATGTCGAAGCTAATTTTTAGGGATACAAAAAACATGAATAAATGCTAAACATAGAGAATGTGCTAAATAGGACAAAATATACCTGATTTCGGATGTCTGAATGAAGATTCTGAGGTTTGTAGAAGTCCAAATTGTCTCAAATCATACGTAATCGTCTGAAATTGCATAGAATCATCTCAGATCATAGTCAGCCATCTGAGATCAGACAAGATCATTGATGATCTGACAAATTCATCAAAAACCTGCAATCACAAAAACAGATACAAAATACCAAAAATGCAACTGTAAAAGCAAGGGGAAATGATAGAAACAACAATGAATTTGCCTAAATGATAGATCCAGATAGCAATTAAAATAAATGCATCAATTTGACAATTTATTTTGACTTTATCATATATCTATGCTAAATGAGGTGAACTCCAGGATGCATAAATATAATAAACTAAGATAATGCATAAAGAAATGCAGAAAAAAATAAGGAAATGCAAACTCTAGGCTCTGATTACCCCCAATCTAGACTATAGTCAGGATCGCCTCCAATCGTACGAGATCGTTTGCGCTCCTCGACAGGATCATCCGAAATCATCTGGAATCGCCTGCGATGATCCGAGCTTGCTCCGACTGAAAAACAATCAAATTCCTACAAGAAAACATGAAATATAGAATGCAAACGATGGTGCGAGGATGCTCTAATGTATAAAGAACTAAATATGTAGGGAAATCCATCAGCTAGGGGGTTCAGGGGGATAAAATGAGAAAATCCCAGTTTATATAGGATTAGGGAGAGGTTAGGAGGTTGGAAAACATCCCAATTTGGGAGATCTCCAACGGGGGAGACTCTAAATGCACAGACATGCTTTCTACCCAAGTTAGAGAAGCTATTGAAACATAAGCTAATAATGAAAATTTGGTTTGGGGATAAAATTGCCTGGACGTTCTGTTGAAACATAAGTTAGAGAAGCTATTGAAATAGAAGCTACTGACAGCCCTAGCAGAGATATGGTATCTGGGGTCGTCCTTCTTTCGGTTACCGACAAGGGAGATGGCTCCCACACTAGAGGACATATGGAGGATCATGAGGATCCCTATACAGGGATGGTTGATGATGCCTGCGGCCAATCAGGGCCAGGCGATGATGATATTGACCGGAGACCCGAGATTCACCCTGGAGAAGGGCAGAGTGAACATCAAGTCTATAAGGCAGATGCCTGGGGCATCTAGGCTAACTCGGGTGTTGGCAGGGGTGGTAGGTGGCTTACTGCTATGCCACCAGAGCAGGTGTAGATTACCCTAGCTCCTCTCAGATGTGGTCTACAATATGAGAGACCACGGCTACAGATACTCATGGGGTAGCTTTGTGCTATGCCGCTTGTATAGGATCCTACATGGGGTCGTATACAAGGGAGGCCGATTTTTGGTCTTGACATCACTACTGTAGGTTTGGTGCTGGGAGCACATCATGGTACAGAGGCCGGTAGGGCTCCCACTAACAAGGGTTGATCGGGAGAGGCCCCAAGTTTTCTATTGGTGGTTATAGAGGGGGTCACAGTGGTGGATAGATCTGCCGATGTCACGGAGGTTGTTGGATGACCTCATCCTAGACTAGATCACCTGGACGCCATGGCGAGAGCACCCCAAGTGGGCAGAGGATGGGCAGGAGCTGGCTTGCATCAGGCGAGTCTACTAGCTGAGGATGGAGCAGGGAGAGGTAGAGCTCCACCGCTACGACTAGGTTCTACAATAGTTTGGTCTACAGTAGAGGATCCCTTCTTTTAGGGATTATGAGTACTCCCAAACTATCTGGGATAGTACCATGCTGAGCAAGGCTCCAAACATGCAGCGGTTCTAGAGTCAGGACGCGGACGATGCCCCCATCCAGCTAGTGGATGGTGACGATGTTGGGGTTGTAGATGGCTATGATGCCTGGTACGTAGGCATCCGCCCTCCTCGGATGATGAGGGCGTAGGGTCTAGTGCACGCTATGGTGTGACGGTTGGGGAGGCAACGTCAGGCTGCTATTGAGGTAGTGCGAGGTCACGGTTGGAGAGAGCAGCGATGGTCTCCATAGGAGAGATGCCAGAGGATGGGTCAGGCTCCACAGAGACCTCAAGAGACAGGGAGGAGGGAGAGGGGAGTCCCTTCTCAGCAGGGGGAGAGACCACCATCGCCCGATAAGGGCAAGGGTGTCGAGGTAGGGGAGAGTAGCGAGACGATGGCTCTCCGGGTTGAGGTTGCCCGCCTCTGGGCTTAGGTGCAGACACTCCAGGATGAGGCTACATGTCTCAGGGCTCAGAGTGGAAGGGCGAGCATGGAGGAGCTGGTGTGGTCTATGATGCAGACCGCATTCTACCAGGGGGTATACTTCCAGCTGGTTCTAGAGGGCCAGAGGTACAACTGCCAGCCAGCATTGTAGAGCCTATCAGGGTGGGATCGTCGAGGACATCCTCACGATCGACGATGAGGACCCGAGACATAGTATGGACCTCTATGGGACCACCTCCTCCACCTCAGGGTGGGGGAGGAGATGAGGCTGAGAGCTCGAGGGCTTCTCGAGGCTAGCTGCTACAGAGGGCAGATTGTATTATTATATATATATATATATATATTTTGAGGGGATTGAGTATGCCAGGGTATTGATTGTGGCATACCAATCCAGATGATGTACATAATTGATTGAGATATATAGATTATATTTTTGATGATATGACTTATGTATATGTTGTATGATGCTTTAATTTTGAATTTTGTGATTGATTATTTATGTAATTATATCGTTTGGAAAGAAAATATTTATGCCATGCTATAAAATTGGAAATAAAATAATTTGATGTAAATAAATTGGTTGTTTTGTGGTGTGTTTTGATGAAAAAAATAAAAGGGACTTCTAACAATAATTTCAAAGGACATTGTCGCTGGTATAGACCATTTCATGGAGTCGCCGCTCACTAGGTCATCAAGCTAATCCCAAGATAGAAATATTGTTAAAAGTAAAAGAGTGCTTAAGAGACTGTCTTAAGACTTTGTGTTGTGATGATGGAAGTGATGATGGTGATGATTTGTTTTCAGATTTTCATAAAAAATATTATGCATGACATATTAAAGAAATATGATTTTGCTAGGCATAAATTCCTAAGTGTGATAAAATTTTTGAATAAGTCCCTAGGAACTATACCATCATTGCAAAATTGAATGTTGACATAATGACATGAAATAGAATAAGTGTTCGTTCGTTTTAAAGCTCAATTGTGTAACATAATGATGTAAGTCATATGTTTTTATGAATTTTTTTTTTAAATAAATGGGAAATAAAATTAGAACAATGGTTTGCGCTAGGCATAGAATTATAGGTATAGACTTATACCATCATCGCGAAATCCAAAGAAGAAATTGATATTTTAGTTTTATTGCATGATTGATTTTTGACTTTTGATAAACAGAAAAATAATAATATGAACATGACTTTATTGATTATATTTGTGTCATATGTTGTTTGAAAGCATTTTGTGATTTTTGAAAACAACGTATGTAATTGTTTTTATACAAAATAGATGTTCTGAAATAAGAAGATAAAATTATTCCAAAAAGAGTTGCAAAAATATTTTACATTATCTCAAAGACAAATGTAGATTTATACGGAACCCTCATGTGCAAATGTGAGTTCATTACCGATCTTGCTTTATCATAATGATACAAAATCTCTCAAATACAAATGTGTGTGCAATTGTATTGTTCATTCACCAATTTGAGCAAGAAAATTTGATACAAGTAATTTGACTTAACCAAATGAGTGTTCCTTGACCATGATTTATATGCATGTAACCATACCAGACTACTATGTAAGTCGGGTTATCAAGAGCTAGCTAATCCATAAGCCGACATAGGTCTATACAAAAGAAGGTCGCTAATGTGACAGACATATCACCACGCTAGGGATTACCCAAGGCCAAGCGGGTTGGGCACAAACCACCTGTTATGGGGCTTACCTCACAGTTTTTGAATAATTGAGAATTCCAGGGATTCAAGCTCATTCACCCTTCTTTTCTTTTCAAGGGGTAGGGAAAGGGATTTTATTGCTTTTTGCTTTTTCTTTTCTCTTTTGCTTCTCTTTCTTTTTTTTTTTTGTATTTTTGCTTGGAACTGAGATAATGCTGAAATATGGCTGCGATGGTACAAAATAATATTTTTCTTTTTCTCATTTTCTTTGACTTTTCTTTTTCTTCCTATGCTAGGGATACTTGCTCGGATTGGCTGTAGAGCAAGGGATTTTTATTCTGGGTAGGGGTGAGCTTGTCCTTTTGTCAATTCTCGAAGATTCTAGACCATGTGCATGATAGGATAGCAGGGGAAACTTTTCGCTCAAGAAACCACTTCTACTATGTAGCATCATATTGAATTTGCAATGAAATCATTTTAATGTGAAAAGATATACTTGGTTCAAGTAAATAACAAGATCAGTTCTCTATGCTCAAAAACTTTATTTAATTCAAATGTGGACTTTGATATAAGAGAGATTAATAATCATACCAAATAGAATCAAGATATTTATTCCTGTGAGTGTGAAAGTGCGGGATTCCAAATAAATGCTAATTTATCCAAAATAATTGAAAATATAACTTCAATACTTCAAGAATTGACAGGTACGAAAATAAAAGATGTTTTGGAAGATTTTGATGATTTTGATGTTTTTATATTTTGATTTTGAGTGATGAATTGAAAAAAATAAATACTGTTACTGTTTTTGAAAATTTTATATAAATGGCTAAAATGAAACAATATGCAAAATACAATATATACAAATGATGAAATGACCCAATGTTATGCATAATAACGCTTAAGATGCATAATGTTCATAGGTTCTTTAAGATCTTTACCATCTAAGGTAGCTAATCGATATGCTCTCGATCCAAATTTAGCAGTGATGATATATGGTCCAAGCCAGTTGGGCTCAAATTTACCTTTAAGGTCTTTAGTTGCATTAGTATTTTTTTGATTTTCTTTTAAGACAAGGTCGTCGATCTCAAAGGATCGATGATGAACTTTCTTGAGGTATGCTCTCTTAAGCTTGTTTTGGTAGGCACGAAGATGCTCCAAAGCATTGATGCGCTTTTCATCTAGGAGTTCCAGCTGACTAAATCTGCCAACACGATATTCATCTCCTACTTCAGTATCTTGAAGTAGCAGAGCCAAAGAAGGAACTTCTAATTCAAAGGGAAAAATAGCTTCAGCGCCATAGACCAAAACAAAAGGTGAAGTACCGATGGGGGTGCGAACGCTAGTTCGATAGGCCCACAAAGCAGGATATAATTGGATGTGCCAATCTCGACCAGATTTATTGACCAGTATTTTGAGGATTTTGATTAATGTTTTATTAGATGCTTCCGCTTGGCCATTACCCTGAGGATAATAGGGAGTGGACCAACGATGTTGAATTTTATATTTTTGACATAATTTTTTGACATCTTTATTTTTGAAACAAGTTCCATTATTTGAGATGAGATTTGCAGGAATTCCGAACCTACAAATAATTTGATTAAAAATAAACTTGGAAACTTGGGTTCCAGTGCAAGAAGCTAAGGGCATAGCTTCAACCCATTTCGTGAAATACTTAGTGGTGGTTATGATGAATTTGTGTCCATCAGATGACACAGGGTTGATTTTTCCAATGATGTCTAAGCCCCATTTTGAAAAGGGCCAAGGAGATGAAATAGCCTGTAGTTCTTGTGCAGGCGCATGGACAAGGTCAGCGTGTTTTTGGCACTTGTCGCAATGGCGCACATAATCATGTGCATCATTTTCCATGGTAGGCCAAAAATATCCTATCCTAAGGAGCTTCTTAGCAATGGCGCTACCACTAAAATGCCCCCCACAAGATCCATTGTGGGCTTCACTCAAAGCTGATCTAGATTCTGCTAGATTCAAACATCTCAGTAAGATGCCTTCAAAAGATCTCCTATACAAGGTATTACCAATAATTACGAAGTGACTTGCTCGTCTACGTAATAACCGACGCTGGTTGCGATTACAACCTTCAGGGAAGGTCCCATTTTGCAAAAAATTAAATAAATCAGTGTACCATGGTTCGGGAGTAGTTTCATTGATTAGAAACACATCCAAAGGTTCTAAGCATGATTTGCTTGAAGCGGGTTCCTGGAGTCGATGAATAATGATGGTAGCATATTCATCATCTAACTCCAAGGGCAAAAGAGATGCAGCTGCAGCCATAGCGTCAGCCGCATGGTTGCTAGTTCGAGGAATAGCTTCCAAGGTAACTTGATCAAATAAAGATAATAATTGTAAGACATATGTTTTATATGGGCATAATTTATCATCTCTGGTCTGATAAACATCATTGATTTGATTTATGACAAGTTGAGAATCATCGAAAACCAATAAATTTTTAATTTTTAGTGCCAAGGCAGCTCGTAATCCAAGGATTAGAGCCTCATATTCAACAGTATTATTGGTGCAAGCAAATGTTAGTTTGAAGGACAGAGGTATAAGATGTTTCTACGGAGATATTAAAATAATACCTGCACCAGCCCCACTCATGCATCGGGCTCCATCAAAGTATAGGGACCATTGCTCAGGATGGTCTACTTCTAATTTAAGGCATTCATCAGGAAACTCAATGATGAGGGGATGGGTAGACTCTAAGGGTGCAACAACTAATTGATCTGCTATGATTTGACCTTTAATAGACTTTTGTCCTATAAACGTGAGTTCAAACTCGCTTAGCGCAAGAACCCACTTGGTTGTGCGACCAGATAAGTACGGTCGACTCATGAGATACCGCAAAGGATCGAATTTAGCAATAACATACATTTTTTGACTGAGCATATAATGGCATAGTTTTTGTGTAGAAAATATGACTGCGAGACATAACTTCTCTAATACTGTATAATGAGTTTCATAACTAATTAAGGTTCTGTTGATGTAATAATTAGCACGTTCTTTCTTCTCATCGTCAAGTTGAGCTAACATAGCTCCTAAGGCAAAATCTGAAGCAAAAATGTACAAGATAAATGGACGATCAGATCTAGGTGGGGAAAGCATCGGTGGTTTAAGGAGATATTGCTTAAGGAGTTCAAATGCTTCCTGGCATTCGTCATCCCAATGAAAAGAGACATCTTTCTTAAGAAGCTTAAGAAAGGGTCCGGTTTTGTCCGCCAACTTATCGATGAAGCGGCGAATAGCTTGAAGCTTACCTTGTAAACTTCGTAATTCAGATATATTTGTGGGTGCGGGCATATCAGTGATAGCCATGATCTTGAGAGGGTCAATTTCAATGCCACGTAAAGAAACGATAACCCCCAATAATTTATCGGACTTAACTCCGAATATACATTTGGCTGGATTTAGTCGGATAAGATATTCCCTTAACCGATCAAATACTTTTCTCAAGTCATCTAAATGATCATCTTCTTTGATGGAACGAGCTATAATATCATCTACATAATCATGTAGAATATCATGCATCATATCGTGAAAGATATAAGTCATGGCTCATTGATATGTTGCACCTGCATTCTTTAAACCGAATGGCATCACTTTCCAACAAAAGGTTCCCCAAGGGGTAATAAAGGTTGTTTTAGCCTGATCTTCAGGAGCTATCCTGATCTGATTATAACTAGAGAATCCATCCATTAGGGATATCATTCCACTCCCAGTAGTAAAATCAATGATCTGATCCATGTTGGGAAGAGGAAAATCGTCTTTAGGGCATGCAACATTAATATCTCTAAAGTCTGTGCAAACCCTAACTTTGGTAGCTTCTTTCTTAGTTACTTGGAACTACATTTGAGATCCATTCAGCATAATCAATGGCTTGTATAAAAATAACCTTCAAGAGTTTTTCTAATTCTCCTTTGACTAGTAAGGCCACTTTAGGATGCATTTTTCTAAGTTTTTGTTTAACAGGTTTAGCATCCGGATGGACTACTAGGTGATGCATAACTACAGAAGGGTCTAATCCTGGCATATCTTCATATGTCCAAGCAAAAACATCTTCATATTCTTTAAGGAATGCAATGTATTTATCTTGTTTTTCTTGACTCAATTCTGATCCAATGTTGATGATGTGAGGGTTATCTTCGGTTCCAATGTTAATTTTTATAACGTTTTCAACTTCCATATGTAGATCTCTCTCAAAATTAGATGGGGTGGGTGAAACGCCTAATTCTTGTAATTCTTCCAAGGTTAGCTTGGATAATTCGTCTTGAGGAGTCGTGGCCTCAAGCTGGGCTATACTAGGTATAGAGCCATCGAAATAAAATCCGTTATGTAACAATTCCTCAATGGAGACATCATGGAAGATATCCCCCTCCAACTCATCGTCGGATTCAACAATCATCTCAGGGTAGGCTATGGATAGCATATTACAAGTAAAGGGATTATTCCTTGAACGCAAAGAATCAGGTTTATCCAAATAATCTTGGTAACATATAAGATGGTCATCCTCCTCAAATGGGAAGGGCTGACCTTTACTAGGAAATAGGCCCACACCACATCGGGTAGGCCATGGTTCTACCTCAAAAGGTTCTTTCATACCATTATGGGAAGGTCCCAAACCTTTCCCTTTATATCCCAATTTAAGCATTATAGGTTTAGCTTTAACATACTCATTAGCAAAATAACATCGAGCATACCCATCATAATGAGTCTTGATGTTTCTAGGTATTCTTCCCCAGTCATATCCCTTATAAATAAAAGCACAGCTCCCGACTTGGTAGATACTTCCCATAGGCTATGGGAGGCCCAAGGTACGAGGAGAGGGTGGCAATTTATTTAAAATATGGGAATCTTGCATAGCAACGTTTGTTTTTTTTGATACAAGAATTTTAGATAAATCGGGTAAGAGCTCGTCAGTAAGAGCGTAAGAGGTAGAAGGATCATTTCCTATGTTTTTGGATGCAGAAAACATGCCTTTGATAGGCGTAGACATTGTAGAGATGTCGATGGATGGGTCTAAAGGTATGGAAGTTATAGGAGTAAAACAAGAAGCATTGGTTGTGGGTTTAGGATCTTTTTGAGGTCCTAATGTGGTTTGTTCGGAAGATGGTTGAACTATATGTAGAGGTGTGGTTGGTGGGGGAAAAGTAGATGATGTTATGAGTGTGTGTTTCACACGTTTAGATGGATGATTAGAATCAGGATGTGTGGATGACAGAGCAGGGCAAAATTGAACTCCAACAGGTTCTACCAACGCACACATATCAAAGGGTCTGGGATCACCATGAATGGTAACCAACTGATTTTTAAATTCGAATTTAACACACTGATGTAAAGTTGAGGGAATAGCTCGCATCGCGTTGATCCAAGGGCGACCCAAGAGTATATTGTACGATGCAGGGCAATGTACAATAAATACGGTTGTGTCTAAGGTTCTTGGGCCAACTTGCAATGGAATAGTAATAACTCCACACGTTTCTTGTGTTTCGTCATTGAATGCTTTTATAATCATATCAGTTCTTTTCATTTCGTCACTTCTAAACCCAAATATTTGGTAGAAGTCAAAAGTGCATATGTTTAAAGATGAACCATTATCAATCAAGACTCGTTTAACTGCTACATCTCCAATTAGGGCAGTAATATATAAGGGGTTATCCTTATGTAAACTATGTTGTGGTATATCTCTATCCCGAAAGTCAATACAATCGACTTCTCGAGTTATGATAGTATTGGACATGGCGTTAGGTTGAATATTTTGTGGTACCATCATCTGGCTTAATGTGAGCATTAATTCATCCCTATGGGTAGAAGAAGATCTTAAAAGGTCCAAAAGGGAAATTCTAGCTGTAGTATTTGATAATTGTTCATTAATATTATAAGGAGGTTTAGGTTGAACATTAGGCGCATGATTCCCTTTATTAGGAATTTTCAAAACAAATGGAGCTGATCCATCATTCTGAGTCTGATCTTGTTGAGAGTTTTGAGCCTGTTGTCGAGTAACAACTCCGATGGTACCTACAATATTATTTTGTGGATGATGAATGGGTCTTGGTCTAGCGTTTATGGCTTGTTCATTAGAAAGTAATTGGTGAGACGATGGTCGAGTAGTGACTCTTCTTGGAAATGGTTCTTCTGGAACCATAGAACTTGTGATAGGTTGAATAGGATCTGATTCATCTTCAGAACTATTCGATTGATTGGAGGTGATTTCCATGTCACTTTCAGTCTCGTATTCGGTATCACTAAGATCAGGTGTCCGAATATTATGTAGAGGTCTGGCCGTAACCATGGATAAAGTTGTGTCAAATATTTGTGGATCGTGAATAGGTAAATGTCCACTAATAGTTCCTACATATCGGGTAGGAGGGGGAACATTATGATGCTCAATTTGATTAGCCACCTCTTTACCATGCTTTGGTAAAGGATGTTGAAATATGTCCAATGATTGATTGGCATGTCGATTCTGATTTTGGGGGATGTTCTTTTGAGCATTATTAGGAGGATTTTGTTTAGGTTGAAAGGCTTGCACCTCCATCTCATTGTTATCAATTAAATCTTGTATTTTATGTTTTAACATTTTACAAGAGTTGGTAGCGTGTCCAGGTCCTCTATGGAAATCACAGTGTAAATCAGCTTTGTATCCGGGTATAGTTGGATCAGGTTCCCGGATATTTGGTAATTGGATCAATCCTCGTGCTAGTAATTGCGGGAGAATGGTTGATAAAGGTTGATTTAACCTAGTAAATTCTCGGGGTGGTTTATCAGGAGGTTTCAGTATAAATTTCTCTGTTGTTTTTGCAACATTAATAGTAGCGATATTTCTACTATCAGTGACTCCATCGCCCACAACTTGTTTATTTTTATATTGATTTCTGGATGTTTTCTCATCATCTTTCTTTTTAAGTTGACCTCTCCTAACAAGAGCATCTTCCACTCTTCGAGCTAAATCTATAGCTTGATCGAAGGTGGTCAAGGTAGCAGTTGATAACTCATAGGATAGTTGTTCTTGTAAATTATTGATAAAGATATCCAACATTTCCCGATAAGGTAACACAAAGTGCAATTTTCCTATCAACTGTCTCCATCGAGCTAGGAAATCAGCAAAACATTCATCTTTGTCTTGTTTTAGGTTGTACAAATCTTTAATGGTTACATGCCTTTCAATGTAGGCACTAAATTGATGCACAAAAGACTCGGCGGTTTCTTCGAAATTTCTCAAAGAATGAGTGGGTAGTTGATAATACCATTCTAATGCCATCCCTCCTAAACTTTTTGGGAACATTTTTAGTAATAACAAATCATCATGTGATATATCATGACACGCTATCCTAAACATACGAAGATGCTCTATGGGATCTTCTGTTCCTTTGTATATTGGTAGGACAGGCATAGGAAAGTGTTTAGGATATGGTTGTGCTACAACTATAGGATCTAGAGGCTGACTACACATCTCTCGATAATTGTACGAGGGACGGTAGGGATCTATCTGGTCCATGCGGGAGACTAACTGTTTCACCATGGCTTCCAGATTACCGGTTTGTCCACCATATTGGTTTGGTGGTACATGAGTATGGGATTTGTGAGCGTAGGATGGCGTGACATAAGGATTAGATGCTATATTGTTGTTATGCAAATGGTTGGTAGGAAGAGTATTATGAAGAAGATTTGTTGTAGCATTATGTTGTACCCTAGATTGTTGGAAATTGGTATTTGGTTTTGTTTTAGGCTTTTGTTGATTTGAGGTATGTTGATCAATAACTTGGCAAAATAGAGCAGTGAATGATGGTTTCTTTTGTGTGGGATTAACCCTAGGCTTGGTAACAGGCACTCTAGGTGGTTGGGTAACTTGTTGTTGTTGCATGTTCTGGATTATAGCGGCCATATCCAAATTGGATGGTCCAACTTGATCACTTTCTTGATCAACGAAGGACAAGGGATTAGTGCGTGTGTGATATATGTCTTCTAGGGTTGCTTGAGTGTCACTAATTTGATCCTTGTCCATATGGACTGCTCTATTAAGAGTGCCAATATTAGTATTGAGGAACTTCCAAAAATGTTCCATGTTCTCAAAAGTAACAGCTCCCTCCGGAGATATTCTAGGAGATGAGGATCCTTCCTCTCTAACAATTTCTCTTTGTTCATTTGCGTCAACAAACTCTTCTTCTTGTTGGTCTAGGGTTCCTTCTTCCTGAATTGGGTCTTCAGGAAGGACATCTGGTTTATTTACTATTTTTCCTAACCAATCTTCTTCTACTTCAGTCTGTTTTCCATTCCTGAGTCTAGTCATTATGTTTAAATTTAGATTTTAGCAAATATATATTGATATATATATTTGCAACAAATTTGGGAGGTATATATTTTAATTATATACCTACTACAATACTTAAAAGAAAATGTTTTGATTTTTGTTATTATTTTGTTTTGTTTTTTTTTTTTGTTTTGTTTTTATGATTATAAAGACAACAAACAACACACTAAATGCAAGAAATAATAATAATAAAAGAATGGCTTAGTTTTCTATAAATAGTTTATAGATGTCATTGATAGGATCAAGTTCATCAGGAGTCATGAAATGCTCCTCTTCAAATTGGAAATGGTTTTTCAGGAACTTAACAAAGTGTGCTATGGTGATGTTATCTACTTCGACTCTGTCTTGTAAAAATAGAGCTCATGGCAATACTCTCGATATAACACAGCTCTAGGAACTCTATTCCATCTCTTTCTATCCGTAAGAATGACCTCTTGATCCTCTATACGAGATAGAAATTTATGTACTACAACTACATTATCGAGGTATTCCTCAAAGGTGTACAATTTAGAAGACACAAGGGCTCTTTTATCTGCTAACCACCTATGGCAAGCTCTCTGAAGCTCATGATACAAGGTCACTTGATCGGGATCCAGGATTCTATCTAGGACAAACCTCTTGATTTGCCTAAGTTCGGTTGATCTAGACTCAATGATATTCAATCTCCTATTAAGTTCGTCCCATAAAGGTTGAACCCTATTTGTTTGAGGTACTCTAAGTACAGAAGTAATCTCTATAGCTGCTAATTGATTCTCAACATTAATGGTGACAACTCATCTTTTATTATAATCTACCATCTAAATATGATATGCAATCTTTGATTCTAAATGCATTTATGTTTTTATTATATTTTTTTCTTTTTTTGGATTGTTTTCAAAAGGTTTTAGTTTTCACGTCGGGTTCACCAAAATGTATCGCTCCAAATTTTTTGCATCCTTACCTTCAGGCTATAGGATCCGCGCCCGGAAGGGGGATGCGAGAAGGATGGGACAATACCTCGGACTGAGAGGCCCTTTGAAGGTCCCGCCTCTCGGGGGAGGGGTATAAGGGTGAATTTTTGATGGATGGTGGGTTCACCAGGAAACTTTTGAGTGGCAGTTTCCATGCCTAGGTTGATAATAGGTTTGATGTGTTCATTTTATATTCAATCATTCAATTCCTAGGTTTGGCCAAGATGAATCTAAGCTAATCTATATGTCGATGCTGATTTTTATGGATACAAAAAACATGAATAAATGCTGAACATAGAGAATGTGCTAAATAGGACAGAATATACCTGATTTCGGATGTCTGAATGAAGATTCTGAGGTTTGTAGAAGTCCAAATCATCTCGAATCATACGTAATCATCTGAAATTGCACAGAATCATCTCAGATCATAGTCGGCCATCTGAGATCAGACAGGATCATCGGCGATCTGACGAATTCGTTAGAAACCTGCAATCACAAAAACAGATACAAAATACCAAAAATGCAACTACAAAAGCAAGGGGAAATGATAGAAATAACAATGAATTTGCCTAAATGATAGATCCAGATAGCAATTAAAATAAATGCATCAATTTGACAATTTATTTTGACTTTATCATATATCTATGCTAAATGAGGTGAACTCCAGGATGCATAAATATAATAAACTAAGATAATGCACAAAGAAATGCAGAAAAACAATAAGGAAATGCAAACTCTGGGCTCTGATTGCCCCCAATATGGACTACAGTCAGGATCACCTCCAATCGTACGAGATCGTCTGTGCTCCTCGACAGGATCGTCCAAAATCGTCTGGAATCGCCTATGACGATCCGAGCTTGCTCCGACTAAAAAATAGTAAAATTCTTGCAAGAAAACATGAAATACAGAATGCAAACGATGGTGCGAGGATGCTCTAATGTATAAGGAACTAAATCTGTAGGGAAATCCATCAGCTAGGGGGTTCAGGGGGATAAACTAAGAAAATCCCAGTTTATATAGGATTAGGGAGAGGTTAGGAGGTTGGAAAACATCCCAATTTGGGAGATCTCCAACGGGGGAGACTCTAACTGCGCAGACACGCTTTTTGCCCAAGTTAGAGAAGCTGTTGAAACATAAGCTAATTATGAAAATTTGGTTTTGGGATGAAATCGTCTGGACGTTCTGTTCCAGACGAATTCATCAGATCTGGGACGATTTCGTCTGATCGTCGACGATATCGTCCAACGGTCAAAACAAATCCTAAAAATGGCACAAAAAATGAGGAAAGTGGGTAACGGGCAGTTTGGGTTAAAATTCAAATTTTTATCTTTTTACTAAGGTTTAACTGCACCAATTTTAGGGTGCTACACTAAATAAACTATTAGTGCATAGAGATCTACAACTTTGAGTAGTATAAGGAAGCTAGAAAATCATCTCAATCCTTAAGAATAAAAGGCCATAGAAACCTTGATCCAGAAGAAAAGGCCATAGAAGCCTTGATCAAGAAGAAAAGGCCATATAAACCTTGATCAATAAGAAAGGCCACAAAAGCCTAAATCTAGAAGAAAAATGCCACATAAGCCTTGATCCTAAAAAAGGTAATATAAGCCTTGATATTGAAGAAAAAGGCCACATAAGCCTTGATCCTAAAAAAGGCCACAAGAGCCTTGATACTAAAATTAGGCCATAGTAGCCTTGATCCTGAAGAAGAATCCAGAAGAGAGTATCTAATTCAGGAGGAGATTAATATTTCAATACTAATACTTTGTTGCAAGGAAATGAGATTAAGTGAGTCAGGAAAACTTCCTACAAGAAATATAGTAAGAGTATCTTCTTTAATATCAATCCATCACCTATAGACAAAGATATCAGGAGAAGAACTTCTAGTCTTGAAAGAAGAAGGACTAGGAGAGTCCTGCTCGAATCCAAAAGTAGTAGAAGCAAAAATCCAAAGGAAGATCTTACCACCAATACTTCTAAGAGCAGAAGATTGAAGAAAAGGTCTCAAGGAATACTAGAAGCAACTACAAGATCAAAGACCTTGGGGAGGTCTCAATGAGCATCCAGTAAAAGGCTTGGAGAGACTTACTAAAGAAATCATTAAAGAAGAACTCATTGGAGAAATCCACTACCAAGGAAAAGCCCCTGATAGTGAAGGAATTGGGATAATTATCGCCATCCGACAACAAGCCCAAGAGGAGAAATTTTTTACAATAAATGCCAAATCCCAGAAGAGAATCTAGTGAAGACCTCAATACACTCAGAATATTGAGAAGAAGATCCTATTTTAATTCAGTGTAGACACCTAAAATGCGTCATGTCGAAGGCGACTACTCATATGGACATGCTACAAGACCATATGGAAGATCTTGGACAGACTCCAAGATAGAGCAGTGGTTCTAACCACTCAATTTGGGCTCCTTGGCCTAATCAGTCTGAACCGCAGCTGAGACCTGTGGTCTATAGTCTGAACCATGGTTGAGACCTACGGTCTACAGTCTGAACCGTAGTTGTCACCTGTGGTCTTAACTAAAGTTCAGTTGGCCTTCATCCGAGCCAAATCGGTTTGAACGGCCATGTGTTCTAGAAGAAGGTGGTTAAAGGATGGAAGCTTCCAATCCAACTGTCCTAACCACCCCTTCTTGATCTTGGCTTCTCCATGAAGCCACCCCTAGCCCTTGGGTAGTCCTATAAGTACCCCTCAGAATTAGGGCAAACTATGAAGAGAGAGAGTTGGAGATTAGAGCAGCGAAGCCCTATCGAATTGTGGACTCACTTGAGTGCACTAAGAGAGAGATTTGTTGCTATCACTTTGCCAACCCAAGCATCATGACAAATTGTGCCATGGATGCCCTAAGGAGCTAGAACGCCAAGAAACACCAATTCGGGCAAACGGAGGCCCTATCGAGCAATTCAACCGCCAAATCTGTCAGAGGACATTGAGGCGACCCTTGATCATCAATTTGACAAGGAGGATCAAGACCATAGCCCTAGAATTTGAGGGAAAAACCACTTGGTTTCTCATCTACGCTTGACAACCACTATTTACAATGCATATGACTCATTAGAGCTATGGTTTGCAATAGGTATAAGATCCCTTACTGTACTTTTTGTAGTGTGCTTAGCTAGTTTAGATTAATCATTCTAATGGTTTATTTGGTAGTTTAGAGACCCTGACTGACCGTATTAAAGATTTCATTAGGTTTACTTCATTTTAGAAAGTAGGACATAATTAGTTTCTTTTCATGTTCTAATGCTTTATTTCATGCAACTGATCCTTCAGATTGATAGATGTACTTATTGTTTACATGTTTCCATCAATATTTATGAGAATTGCATATGTTTAGCATAGTTTATCTACTTTCTTGATTTCATTAGTATTATGGCATTTGCATGTATAAATACTTTAAAGGGCCTCATCACGAGAGGCTGCCTATTTGTTTAATGTTCTTGTGTTGTTTCTTGATCATAGGAAACAGATTCAAAGGAGCTTCAATCATCTAATTCCTTCCTCAACGCGAAGAAGAGGGTCAACTCCACCCTAGAGCAGTTCGTGTCACCCCAAATGGCTTGAAACTCACATTTACCCTTGAGAGGGATTTCACATGCTTTCCTACTATAATAAGAGTATCAAATTGGTATCCCTAAGAGGGACATATTTGTAATCAGGATTGGCTCATTTAATGGAATAAAGTGTTCTTATTCTTTCTCATTTTGTTGTCAATTTTGTATGCATTTATTTTGTATCTCTTGTTTATATCACGCAGTAGGAAGCATAGGTGTGAGGCCATTTTGGTGGTCACAAAAGGCGATCATGGTGGAAATCCGCAATTTAAGCACCTAATCTGACATCTTCTGTGTTTTTTGGATTGTAGGTGCAAACCGTAGCTTCCAGCTGTGGTCTCATTGTTGGCCCGTGGCTTCAAGACACGGTCTACAGTCTGAACCGTGCATCAGACCTGTGGTTCACAATAGACACATCAGACAATAGGAGTTCAAAGTTGAATCAAATGAGGACCTGAGGTAGGCCCTTTTTGCCACTTTTTGTCTTTGTGTTTTGCTTTTGTGTTTTCCAGAATAGAAAATTGAAACCTAGATAATTAAGGATAAAAAGAACATGAAAATGAATTAGGTCCTTAGGGTTTCTTTTTCTAAATTTTGGCTAGGCGTTGCTAGGAACAACGGACCTCTGAGTGCAGTCCGCCCTAGAATCCAACGTGCTAGGTTAAAATTGTGTGTTGGTTTGCATGCTTGAAGCCCAATCAGAGGCTATATCATCGTAATTGCATTGTCAAAAATCATTTAGGATATAGCATGCATTCTCTGAAATGAAACATTTATTTTTGCATATCATGTAGGAAACAATCATTTATGCTATATTATGCATTTTCCTTTTATGCAAAATAATAAAATGAACCACACACACCATGTTTCACTTAAACTCTAGTGAGTTGGGAGTGACATCCAACCACTAGTAGGGTTCAACGATGGTGGGCGTAATTTCCATCCGTTGGCCCAAATCCTACGTACCCTTGGATACTAGACCAATACCGGATCCGAGAACCTTTCGTACCCTAGAAAATTTGCATGTATTCTCTTCGGAGGGTATAATGCTGATTGGGGGAAAACGGGTGAGGATCTGGGAGGACCTATGCTCCCTGACCGTGTGTGGGCTTCATTACCACACATTATAGGTTGGATTACGTAACTTGGAGTTCATAGCCAAGTTGTCGAGCTATGAGCGTACAGGTGAAAGCCAATTAAACTGAGAATATCATCCAACAAGATTTCAAAACATGATAAGGAGTTTCTTTACTGATACAACAAATTTGAAACAACATCAAACAGTTTAGGGCTCACTTTTAAAAGTTAATACGAGATAATCACCATTGTATACCTTGTTTTCTTAATAAAGAATAAATCTAGACACTAGGTACACCATGGTGGAGACACGGGGTGGTCGGAAAAGGCATAAGCCTGATGCCAATGACCAAATCCCGATCGATTCACAACAACACATGTCGAATCCTCATCCACATGCGCTTCCCGAACGTCATTCGATGAGCATTAGAGGAGACAATTCGACACGAGGGGAACCTATTGAGCATACCCCCATTAGAGGAGCTTCTATGCATTCCTCTAGACACAGAATAGAGCATGGAGCCTCTCAGCATGAGGGTGTTCCACTCGAAAGCCATTACCAGGATCGCATTGCACATGCATCCACAGGATCGACTAAAGAGTATGTTATATAGGGGTCCAAGTTGGTACCCCTACATCATAGGTCTGTAGGAGGATCCATGGCTCCACCTTCGGAGTACATACGAGATCGAGATCCACCCATTCAGGGGCATGCAGATAGGGCTACCATTGAGCATAGGCCTATGCAGACTCCCACACGTAGTGAACCTCAAAATATCACTATTGATATGGCTAAGGTGGGAGCCAATGGCACACCACCGCATGAGTGGTGGAGATCTAGATAGTTGGATGGCTTAGGTAGCATCCTTGAGTAGCTAGGCTATAAGCCTTCAGCTCCACCCATGTGTGCTCCGAGTGAGCATAGTGGGGGTTCTATTAGGACTACTAGAGAGCATGGAGAGGCTTCTAAGTGCCCTCATGTGACACATCCACCATCCATGCATGGTGGCACAGAGCACAGAGCTCAGTAGGATGCCAATGCCATATTTACGGACAAAGGCAAAAGCATCGTAAATCAGTCATAGGGTATAGAACCCATAAGGTCACTCACACAGAGCATGCATACCAGAGGCCTGTTATGACCGATCAACTTGATAGATCACACATACTGGTATCTGAGCAACGATGACAACTCCTCCAAGATCAATTGGAGGATACTCGCCTAGAGAGGTAGCACATCGAAGATGAGAATCTTCAGGTGTAGAGGCTCATCAGACAAAGGCTATATGAGCAGTGCATGCATGAGGAATGCATCCTTACCCAAAAGGAGCACATAGAGTAGGAAGATAGGCTAGCCAGGGCTGGTCTATACACTCACATGGAGAATAGAGAGTGCATTCAGAGAAAGGCTTTTTCACAAGATGATGTGCAGCAGGAGCGCAGAGATGCTCACACTCATATTAGTGCCCAACAAAGAGAACGACCACCACCGTTCGAACACGAGAGGCAACAACAATATGAGGAAGAAGAGGGAGAAGGAAACAATCAAGAGTATCCTAAAGACTCCCAAGTTGAGGAGGAGGAAGAGCAACGTCCTCCACCCCGATAGAGGAAGAATGTACCTCCAAGACCGCCCTCACGTCAGCTTAGGGAGGAGGACTTTCTATCCTTGCAGGCCTATAAGGCCTTAGCTGAGAAGGTAAAAGCAATTGAGAGGCAAGGCATGGCTCTTCAAAAGCCAACATTAAGAAAGATTCATAATGAGCCTTTGGACCCCTCGATACCTGCTCCAACATACCCTAAGCATTTTGTTATGCCCAGGCTAGACAAATTTAAATGTGACGAAGATGCGTAGGAGCATGTCACAGGATTTTTGGATACCTATTTCTAAATTATGAGCAATAATGCCTTGCTTTTGCACACATTCATCACAACCCTCTCAAGCCCAGCTCGAGAGTGGTTCAATCAGCAAAAGAGGCACAACATTACCAGTTTTGAGCAACTAGCTGACGCTTTCCTTGAATGCTTTTCTTTTGGCATCAAGAAATAGGCTAACCTTTCTGATTTGGCTATGCTAGCTCAGTGTGATGATGAGCCAATTGAGCAATACGAAAAGAGGTGGAGGAGATTGATGGTAAAGCTGTCATTCCCTATTCCTACTATGAAATTGACCCGAATATTTACCAAGAGTTGTGCCAAGCACATCTTATTATTGTTGCAACTACAATAGTATCCAACATTCGAGGAAGCTTTGGCACAAGCCAAAGTAATTGAAGATATCAAGTTGCAAGAAGGCAACTTGAAGCTTAAGAACAGGAAAGAGGGGCCTAAGAAGAGCTCCACAAAATAGAAGGGCAAGTAGGCCCATGTAAATCAGGTGGTGCTAAACCTCCAGAGAGAGGATAAAGGGCAACAAAAGTAGAATTATCAAGCCCAACCTCCTCCTACACAGTATGAAAAGCGCAATAATAACTATAAGGGAAAAAACAAAGAACAATGCCCACCTTACCAATTCATGCCTCTAACAAAATCATTGACATCAATATTCCATTAGTTATGTGAGGCTAAGGTGATCAGACTGCCCGAGGTTAAGCTAGTCGATCCGAATTAGCCCAAGTCGAAGGGGTATCAAGATTTTCCGGGGGGGGCGGGGGGGGGGGGGTTTCGGGGGGGGGGGGGTCTCAAGATGTGCAAGCATTTACCAATTTTGTGGGACATGTATAGCAGTGCCAGGAGCCCATGATCCAATTTTATGATCATGAAATCAAGATGGTTCCCATAGATACGGCTGACCCATCATTGCATATCATCACGTGTATCAATCACGTGCCATTTAAGAGGGTCTTGATCGACACTGGTTCATCGATTAATATAATAATGACCAAGGCATTGAATCATCTAAAGCTACCAAAGTCACATATTGTGCCCACCACCTTCACATTGAGAGCATTTAATGATTCCTCTATGCTCGACGGTTGGCACAATTGTCCTACCTATTCAGGTAGGCCTAAATACCATCTCTGTGATGTGTCATGTGATCGAGGGTACCATGCAATACAACATCCTACTCGAGAGGCCTTGGATTCATGAAATGTGTTGCATTCCCTCTATACTACACCAATGTGTAAAATATCTACATGAGGGACGAGTTCATGTAGTGTCATCAGACGAAGAACCTTTCAAGTTCGTGAACCTAGCGGATTTTCCTAGGGGTTTCATACTCCCATCAATGCACCTGGACGTCCGGCCTGCATCATCGATTAAAAATCCAGGAGGTAAACCAATAGTACATGCTCAACCATCGACATCTGTATCACACAGATCTGAGTGCACTACTGCTACTTCATTGAAACTGACTGCATCAGTGATGCTTCAGGATGACAGGAAGTTAAAGGTGAAAATGGGAGAAAAATAGAAGAAACACATGCCCAAACCAGTCACCGAGGAGGCTCCCATCCCCATGGAAGTGGAGGAAGCCCAAGACATAGCCGAGGAGGTACCTCAACCTACCTTGCCTGCATCATCAGTAGGGTCATCCGCACCGTGGGTGACTATACATCTCACCAACACAGGATTAGGCGAGTATATTATGCAGAATGTAACCTTCGGACCGATTCTGGAGACTACACAAGAGATGGGCTGGATCAGCTTCCAATGCGAGCACCCATGGATGAAGATAGTGATGAACCTTTCATAGTAAATGTTTGTTATTTATCCAACTAGGAGTACTCCATGCATATTTTTGAGTTATATCACTGGCATGGGTACGGACTTGGCCTGTTTGAACAAGGATGTAGGACTCCGCTTGAGCCACATTATCAATAAATAATTAATAGGTTCGGGCTGGGATTACAGATACAAGGACAAGATGATTTGCTCACAGCATCCTTAGATCACTTGTACCTTAGTCTAGGGGATGATGTGGACTTCAACCCATATCATCCTAATCCTTCCAGCTTCTGGAGGACTAACTCGATGGTATCTGTCATCACTTCTAAGCCACTTGAAGAACATCATGAAGGGCTCTTAGAGCAGGCTGACACAAAGCAGAACCCTAGAGGCAACCTGGGTCATCAAATCCGTAATGCAACCAATGACACAAGTGTGCAGGGGCATAACCCCATAGTTTTAGGTGATCTCGAGTTAGGAGATCTCTACAACGATGATGGAGAGGAGTCCACCTCCGAGATAAGTGGACCAAGTTATGATGCTGACAATGAATCCTCAAACAATGATCAATCTGAGGATGAAGCTGAGGAGGGCTATTTAAGGCCTTTGTATGTGCATCACCTACTGCATGCAGAGTCAGTACATGTTATCGAGGAGATTCTTCCCAACATTGATCATTTGGGGGAAGAAGTAGAGCTAGTTTTCTCATCAACGTCATACATACGGACTAATTATCCAATTTTTTTGGACATGGATGACAGCGACCAGGAAGTGAGATTCATGGGACCGCACCTACCAGAGCATCCCCCACCTATAGGGGTAAATGAAGGATTGTATTATGACAGTGACAAAGAGGATGAAACAGAGAGAGCCTATCTAGGACCTCCTTACCTACGTCACCGCAATGCACCATATACGACCAAGGACATGCGAAGAGAAATCAATCTCGACCCTCGCCTTAGGGGAATACCACCAAACTTTAATGTGATTTACCACATGTTGTTTCCCCATCCACCTACCTACATGGAGCTCCATGAGCCGAATGATCCCATATTGCAACCAATGCATAGAGAGGATCCAGTAGTTCATAGTTCTCATAGAGAGGACCCATTTGTGCCCATGCCATTAGAGCCAGATCTCGGGTATGAGAGATGCATCGATGATGTAGAGGTTTTTCCGTGTGGTCCTGGAGATCAATTCCATTCCATCAATATGGTCTCCATTGATTTGACCACCCCACTCTGCAATCCAGAAGATCCATCCAAACCGTTGTATCTCAATGTAGATGCTATCGACTGGGATCACGTTGACTCACCTATTGAGCCTGAAGATTTCTTCCCTAACGAAGAAATGTTACAACCATTTCATTTTGTGCCAGGTTGTGCATATGATGTCTATCATGCCAAAAATACTTCCAACACGGAACCTATCAACCCGACTGATGACATCCATTTGATTCCTACGCCTCATCAGCTTGAGGAGGGATCACACATGTCAGTAGAGGAAACCTTCGATGTGGATATCAGTAACGATCCCACTAATCCAAGGAAGGTTAAATTCAGAGAGAGTCTCACTCCCGATGAGTGTGCCACCCTCATCCCTCTACTGAAAGAGAGACCTAATATTTTTTCTTGGACATACAAGGATATGCCAGGTCTAGACCCAAAATTGGTTACGCATAACCTTTCGCTAGATCTGACGAAGAAGCCGGTCAAGTAGAAGCTTAGAAAGATGCATCCAACAATAGCCTTAATGGTGAAAGATGAGCTACAAAATTTGTTGGACGTAGAATTTGTAATCTCCATCGACTATCCGAAATGGGTATCCAATATGGTGCCCATAGGAAAACCTGATGGAAGAATCCGTATTTGTACGGATTTCAGAGACCTAAATAAGGCAACACCCAAAGATTCATTTTCGTTGCCAAATATTGATGCTCTTGTAGATGCAACTGCAGGTCACGAAATGCTCTCCTTAATGGACGATTTTTTTGGTTACAATCAAATTCGGATTAAACCCGAAGACCAGCATAAAACCATATTTATAACGCCATGGGGAACATTTTGCTATAAAGTTATGCCATTTGGCCTCAAAAATGTTGGTGCCACATATCAGTGGGCCATGACATACATTTTTCATGACTACATGCATAAGATTCTAGAAGATTATATCGATGACTTGTTGGCCAAGTCATTGCTGCGAGAAGAGCATGCAGAGGTCTTAAGGAAGGTCTTCGATCGCCTGATAGAGCACAATGTCAGGTTGAATCCTAAGAAGTGCGTATTTGGTGTAACTTTTGGTAAACTCTTAGGATTCATCATTTCTAAATGAGGCATCGAAGTCGACCCAACGAAGGTCAAGGCTATCTTAGAGATGCGTCCTCCCTCCAATATTAAAGAGTTAAGAAGCCTTCAGGGCAAAGTAGCATCGATAAAGTGATTCATCACTCAGTTATCGGATAAATGTCGACCCATGAATCGACTACTACATAAGGGGGTCCCATTCAACTAGGACGAGGACTGTCGAGTAGCTTTCACTAAAATAAAGCAATACCTGGCGATGCCGCTAGTGCTAGCTCCACCAAGGCCAGAGGTGCCTTTTCTACTATATATATCGACAACTGACTTTGCACTGGGAACCATGTTAGCCCAAAAGAATATGCAAGGCAAAGAACAGGTCATATATTATATTAGTCGAACCTTGGTGAGCTATGAGCTTGGGTATGCATATGTGGAGAAACTATGTTTAGCAGTAGTGTTCGCTACCAAGAAATTGTGACACTATATGCTAAGTCATACGACATATGTTATATCCAAACAAAATCCTTTGCAATACATGATGAGTAAGACGTATCACAATACGTGTACTACAAAGTGGATCATGCTACTGATAGAATTTGATCTAGAATTCATAAGCCAAAAGTCCATTAAGGGACAAGTCATAGCTGATCAGCTGGTTGAGGCACCACTGTCAAACAGTAGGCCTCTGACCATTGAGCTTCCGGATGATGTAGTCTTCATCGTATTCGAAGCTCCCAAACTTGAAGAACCAGAGAATAATGTTGATATGACTCTATTCTTTGATGGTTCGAAGTGCGAGCAAGGGGGTGGTGCAGGAATAGTGTTTTTCACGCCGCAAGGAGCTCCAATGCCCTTGTCATTTAAATTAGACTTTTCGTGCACCAACAACAATGTTGAGTACGAAGCCCTACTACTGGGCCTCCACACAGCTATCGCCATGAACATTAAAATATTAAACATCTTTGGTGACTCCTTGCTCATAGTAAACCAAGTTAAGGGGCTCTTTCAGTGTCGATGTCTCATACTAAAAGCTTATAAGGATCTTGTTGCTACATATCTAGCTAAATTGGAATGGTATGACATCGAGGCAATCCCTCATTCATAAAATAGGTTCGTAGACACCATGGCCTCTTTGGGATCCTTAATCCCTCAGAATCCATCTATGGATTTCACTACCATCCATGTTAAAATGCTTTTGCATATTTCAGCAGAGCATGAAGCCTTTGATAATAAAATGTCAATCAACATGATCAGCATAGAACCAAAAGTTGAATGGTTCTGCAGAGCTAAAGACTTTCTAAAGAAGGCACCCTGGGGGTCATTAACCTCTCAGAGTCTAACGGGGAGTGGTACTACCATTCACCACAAGGTTGTTTCCCAGTCTGCATTTGCAAAGGTAAATACGTAGGGGGAGCAAGTCATCTTGGCAGTCAAAGTTGAGGCTTATCAGAGCTGGATGTCACAAATCCAAGACTTCCTAAAACTTGGTGTAATCCCAGAGGGATTGTCGCATGCCACAAAATGCACATTCAAGAAAAAAGTGACTAAATATGTCTTGATAGGAGACATCTTGTACCGATGAGGCTACGATGGAGTTCTCCTTCATTGTCTAGAGCCCCAAGAGGCATCATGGGCGATTTCACAAGCTCATGACGGTACGTGTGGTGGCCATTTTAGCGGCATGGCCATCGTCAAGTGCATCCTTTGAATGGGTTACTATTGGCCCACTATGGAGAAGGAGTGCAATGTGTATGTCAAGAAATGCATCAAATGTCAGCATCATGCTAATCTTACGCACTTGCCATCGTAGGCCTTACAACCCATCCAAGCGGCTTGGCCATTTTCTCAATGGGGATTAGATCTTATAGGCAAGATCTCTCCTCCATCATCGGGTCGACATACATTTATTATCATGGCTACTGAGTATTTCACAAAGTGGGTGGAAGCAATACCCTTAACAATGACAACTGGATCTCGTATAGCAGAGTTTATACTGGAGCATATCATAAGTCATTTTGGGATTCCATCCAAAATAATTTTGGATAATGGAACATCATTCAAGAACAAAACTATGAGAGCTTTGACATCTAAATATAGAATCAAACACAAATTTGCAACTCCTTATTATCCACAAGCAAACGGGCAAGTTGAGGCCTCAAACAAGATAGTGGTGGCCATATTGAAAAATATGGTCCAAGAAAACCATAAATATTGGCATATCCAACTACCCCTTGCATTATGGGCTTATAGGACTAGCATTCGGATG
This sequence comes from Wollemia nobilis, assembly GCA_028583015.1. Classification (NCBI taxonomy): domain Eukaryota; kingdom Viridiplantae; phylum Streptophyta; class Pinopsida; order Araucariales; family Araucariaceae; genus Wollemia; species Wollemia nobilis. The sequence goes on from JAQPPZ010001925.1 coordinate 12,609,748, forward strand.
CCCACTGGGGCAACACCATTTTCACTAGTATATGGCGTTGAGGCCATTATGCCCTTGGAATTGGAAATTCCAATGCTGCGCATCGCATTGAAAGAGTTCATCGATGATGACACCGCATGACAAGCTCGACTGGATCAACTGACGTTGCTTGATGAACGTCACGTGAATGCCCTTGAGCATCTCCACGTTTATCAAGAGTGACTAAAATGAGCTTACAATATCAAAGTCCACCAGAGAGACTTTGAAGTTGGGGATCTTGTCTTGAAAGAGAACCAACAGAACTCTAATTTATCGCTAGATATGCGAGACAAATTCATGGCTAATTGGCTAGGACCCTATATCATATCTAAAAATATTGGTCCAGGTACCTATCACCTAACATCGCTAGGAGGTGTTGAAGAGCCTGAACCTCTCAACATCATCCATATTAAGGTGTTTTATGCTTGAGAGCATAGTAAAAGGCTCCGAGAGTTTTCTTAAAACTGCTCGGTCAACCCCCAAAGGCTCCAAGGGTTCCTCAAACCACTTGGTCATGTCAGTAAAGGCCCCGAGGGTTTGCTTATAACCACTCGATCATCCCAAAAAGGCACCAAGGGTTTCTGAGAAACCGCTTGGTCAACCAAAAGGCTCCAAGGGTTTTCTTAAAACCGCTCGGTCATCCTAAAAGGCTCCAAGCTCTCTTGTGAGTAGTTTGGTCAATCAAAAAGCTCTAAAGGCATGTACTCACCGTTTGGTCAAATATAAAGGCTCAAAATCCATAAAAATTATAAAATCAATAAAATCCAAAAACATTTTGCATTTGCATTATGCATTTTCATTCTACACATGCATTCATTTCATTGCATTGTAAATAGGCATTCATCATCCATTGCATTCCATAGTAGGATGGATTGTGTTTGTCAGTCTTACAAATGATGCCATGTTTGTGTTTTAATCATGCACCTTTGCATTTATCATAATCCATTGCATTCATACACAACACCTATTGCTATGAGATATGTGTGTATACCAAAGTTTTCCAATCACTCAGCCATACCTAGTGGGTTTCTCAAACGTCGTAGAAAGTTGCTTTTGCTTTTGTAGATGAGGTCACTAGTTGTGATAGTGCTTGGCATATCAGGATCCCATCACTAATTGACACATTTAAAATCCTGCTAAGATAAGGGAGGATGAAAGCTACGAAAGTGGTCCTGGGTATTTAGAGAGATGGGTTTTATTACCTGCTTATCTTGCAAATAGTTTGGTCTAGAGTGGTGAACCTTGGAAAAAGGACAAGAATTTCCCCTACTCGTACATAGATACAAAGTTTAAATTTCAAACCCAAAGTTCAAAGTTCAAATATAAAATGATATAGTGAATCAAAAGCACTATACAAATCCCTTGCTCAAGAAAAATGGGAATAAACAGTGATTTTTATCACTCAGAGTAAAACGTGAAAAATAGTGATTTTTATCACTACATATGAGCAAAAATCAAAATGGGGTGAGAACTTGAATCCCTGGATTGTTCACCATTCAAAGCCATAGAATGAACCCCGAGTGCAGCAATGGGTTGAAAGAGTCCTATCTACTTTTGGAGTAGTAGTTTTATTGGGTGATCCCCAAATGCAGCAATGGGTTGAAAGAGTCTCGACTATTTTTGGAGGGGTAGTCTTGATCAATTTGCGAGATGAGCTAGCTCTAGGTGCCTGGGGTTGTCTAGCATTATAGTCCAATCAAGTCTAAAACAAGGATGATACGAACATAGGAGGAACCCGATCTCACATATGGGTTGAAAGAGTCCCGACTGACATCTGGGGTATGCCTATGGTCTATCTAAAAATACTCACGTGCACACACAGGGGTAATGAACAGTTGGGTCATTCGTGACGAAAGTCTTGTCCAAAAAAAGCCTTGTACAATTAGTATGTGATGTTTGAGAAGTCTACTAGGGTGTTTGAGTCTCATGGAAAACCTCAAAAGTTTCTCTAATAGCAACAAAATACCAAATACCACAAACCATATAGAATAAAGTCATGCAAATCATCAAACTGCAAAGTATCGAATCCATGATACATCATTACATAAAGCACAATCAAGATATAGGATAGATACCGGATGGATATCAAAAATGATATCTAGAAGACCACTGACTATATTGTGCATATTTTTCAAGCTTGCAAAAGAAAATAGAATGACACATTATATCATTCGCATCATACCGCTTCATACCATTGCATTTCATATATGGGTGATTAATTGATTAAATTCTTGTAATGAGGATTTTCAATTACATTCATGATTTTTACACATTTTGTGGTGTCGTCCATTAGATTGTTAAACTTATATATCGCATTCATTCCTTATGTTTTAAGTGATTAAAGCATACAGGTTCATTTACATTAGATTACCATCATGTAAATAATGCATTACATACATTGCATCAGCATATCATGATATCATCATAAATTAAATGCATACAATAAAGCAAAATTAAATATGCATTTAAAAGTAAACCATTGCATCCATATGCATCCATCATAAAAAGCATATCTAAGCATCTAGATCACTGCATACCATCATCATCATAAAATTAAATAGCTATCTAGTGCATGTCATCCATACATCACATTACATAAGCATAGCATCAATATAAACATCTGCATCCATGTGCATAACATAAACATAAAATTAAAAATATATAAGTACACATAATGAGCCAAAATGATCAAAATCTCATATATATATTGTGTGTGTGTGTGTGTGTGTGTGTGTGTGTGTCAAAAGAGTACATGGGGGTACATCAAAAATACCCATAGGCTACAACTATGTAGGTCCTCGACCTTACACTCAAAACTGGTACAATAAATATCTCAACAGATATGTACTATGGAGGGCCTGCACCCCTAGCCTGAGAGTCACCACCATCACCCCCACCATCCCTGTGGCTCCTATGTGAGCTAGCTCCATGGGTGCTAGAGGACCTATGTGTCCTCTCAATCCTGTGAGTCCTATGGCTCGAGCTCATGGATGACTACCTTGTAGTCCTAGATCTGGTTTGCTAGGACCCTAAAGCATGAGGATCCTTAAGAACCTCCCCACCTATCAATCTGATATACCCCTCCAGATGGGAGATGTGAGCTACCCTCACATCACATAGATCATTCCCCATATCTACGAGGGAAGTGAGCCACCTAATATCTATCATGGGGTCATGACCTCCTAGTAGTATGGATGATGGTGCTACGGGTGGTGCCATGATAGTATGGGAAGATGAAGGATCTCCCCTATGATCTAGGGCCAAGTCCCTCTTCGCTATAGTTGTACCTAGTCATGCCTCTACTAGATCATGTGCACTAGTGAGCTCTTAGACCTGCCCCTCTGTCATTGTAGCATGCACTGTCATAGTTGTGATCTACTCCTAGGCCTCCTATAGCTACCTCTCCCTATCAACTAGCTTCACCTCTAGAGTGGTGATAGAAGTATCCCACTACAACTACTGGGTCTGCAGCCTCCCAACCTAACTTTGTAGATCAACAATCTAAGCTAGTAGCTACCCCACCTCACTATCAGGAGGTGCCTCACCCTCCTCTGATCCATCCTCCTCCACCTCTACCTATGGAGCCTCCTCTATGATGGCCTCTATGCCCCATCCACCCTTTATCCACTGGCACACATTGCGCCCCTATGGATCAACCTCTACCCCATCATCTACCCAATCGAGGGGCCCAGATCCCTACCACTATAGGAGGGACCACCAAGTGTCATAGGTAGGAGTGGTCCCAGCCCTAGCAATCCTTATCTCCTGAAAGTCATCAACCGCATCCCCAAGTGGTGTCGGTTGTACCCAGGGTAGATCCCTCTCTAGTACTAGACACCTGTAGATCAGGGGTAGCTTTGGGATGTCCTAGACTAGGCCAAACTACCGCAAGACATGAGAATAAAATTGATACTCCCTGATCTCATCCTTGCAGCCAAGTAGCCACCTATCTTGATGAGCCTGGCGTAGCCGCTCGCTAGCCTCCTCCCATGCAGGGCAATCCATGTATGAGTGCCACTCAATGTCATCCGACCCGAGTGCTGCAAATCACCCAATATAGTGATCCACATACCCAACATGGGACCTACTCTAGAATCCCTCCTCCTCATAAGGCCAGCATGCAGCATAGCACTGGTGTGCATCATCAATAGAAGTAATAAGAAGGGGTAGCTCCATAGGATGCTCGATCCTGATGTGCTACCAACCCTAGATCTAGAGAAGTAGACTACAGCTGATCCCAACCTAACTCTAGCTGGTGATCTGGTAGAGCTCCTAGTATAACTGGCACAGTAGAGTGCTCCCCTAGGCTAAGAGCAGTGGTTGATCTCTAGAGCTCTATGTAACCCTCCTGACACTGGCCAGAAGGTTCTAAGGGATCCTCACACCCGAGGAGTCTAGAAGGACAATCTGCATGACCAGGTGCATGAATATGACCTCTATGATAGAGAAGATGCTCTCCTAATACTAGTATCCGATATGAATGCCTCCATGGTCGATCTTACGTTGGGCCTCCTGGCTTCGATCACCAAAGATAGAATCAAAAACATGCTCCTTACTCCGAAAGGAGGAGGAGGTGATGGCCTCACCATCAATAGGGATCCTAAAGATCCTATAGACATCCTCTAAAGTAATGGTCATCTCACCTATCGGTAGGTGAAATGTGTTGGTCTACGCATTCCAACGGTGGGCTAACATAGTAAAGTAGGCTTGATCTACCTTGATATTGGGTAGATCCAAAATGTAGCCAAAGACAACAACATCGAACCACTCCCACTCTAAGGTAGTAAGCTGTCTACATAGGGTACATAGGATATCTGAGTCCCGAGATCTAGGGGTCAACCTCTAAAAAAAAAGCAATGTATAAGGGAAAATCTAACTAAAAAACAACCAAAAATAGCTAAAAATGACCTTAAAAATGTCAAACAAATTCAAAAAAATGATAAAAAGACAAAAACATGTCAAAAGTCATCAATAAAAAAAAAAATCAAAAAGGCATCTCAAAAGTGCAATAAATGACATTAATTGCCATAAAACCTTAGAAAAATAAAAAAAATTGATAAATTTTTCTAAAGTTGTGGAACCGCGGGTCAACCCTACGGTCCGCATGCGGTCAAAAATTGACCGTTGGAATTTGAATTCCAACCGCAACTGATAGCTACGGTCCCCAATCTGACAATTGGGAACCACATATTCCAGCTGTGGTCTAGGAGCGAGACCCATTCTGGGTCACTTCCTAGCCTAGCTAGCAAAAAAAATTAAATCCTAAACTAGCCTAGTCTAAGGTGAGGTTCATTGCCAACAGTTTAGTGAAGTTGATTTACCCATTAATTAATGAGGTTCATTTTTAAATTGGTAATGAGTGCGAGGACTCGATTTCGAGTTACCTTGCCCGCACCGAGGCCTCTGCTAGTGGATGGTTGTCCAGGGTCCGCCATCGGGGTATGAGTGAGATATGAGGTCGAGTTTTAACAGCGTTTCGAATCAGGGAATGTTTTTCACCTCTCAGAGTTCTCCAAGTTATAGTTGCTTTCAAGAATGATAATGAAATTTTCAAATGGGAAAGCTATTTATAGGCTTTTCCTAATTTTGGTGGACCGCAGCTGACACCCGCGGTCCCAAAATTAGGGTTTTTCGCCCGTAGGTCTGACCTATGGTTCCCAAATTTTGAAAGTTTCAATCGTAGACTGTACCTGCGGTTCGCAACTAGCATTAAATGCACTAAAATCCCATCGTGGGAAGATCTTAAATGATAAATTAATGACTCCTAATGGATCATAATATCAATAAGAGCAATCAATTTTGCAAATTTGGTGATGTTCAAGCACCAGGATCAATTAAAAAATTCAAAATTAACAAAAACATTTAAAATAATCAAAAACCAAATGCACCTCGTATTCAGTCATTTACCCTATACACTCGGTGGTTGCAGTGACTGACGCTCCATGCAATCCGGCGAGATGAGTAAATAACCATAAGGACATTTGGGGTAAAATTGTCATCGTTGATTTGATATGATTCTTTTCAATTCCGAAGAAGGCCTTCAAGGCTGGACTGCTCCACAAAAATGAGGCGTTTCATGTCATTTCTCTTATGACACATTTTTTTAGCAAATCATCGATAAAATTGATTCAACATAAATCTAATTGGCATTGTATCATTTTGATTCCCTAAGAAGGCTATTGTAGCCCGACTGCTCCATGGGATAGAAATGTGCAATTACTATTAACAGTTGGAATCATACGCTGAACTAGGCTTAGCCAAGTCATTAAAATGCTCAATTCTAAGTTTGTGCAGATCATTCATTATGGTCAAGCGACCTCATCGCTTCATACATTGTCATTACCCTCATCGACTCATCACTTGAGGGGGTAGTCATAATATCATAATCATAATCAAAGTCAACAGAAGATCCCTGAGATCGTAGATCCCTTGATCTTGTCAAAATTGTGTTCATCTTACGAATCATTGTCAACAACTATCATAAGCTTACCCCTTTGCTTGGGGTAAATAGCAAATATGATAATTAGTTTGTAACTCTCATCCTTTCGGTTATATAGGCCTAACTCCTATTGTAGCACCAAAGCTACTCGAATGTCTGATGACGAGTGCAAAATCTTTCAAATTTAAGCCTTTCACCCAGTTGGAAGCAATGATTCTAGGATGTGCATCCTTTTGTAGGACTTGGGGCATCTAATGTTGATCCGACTAATGATCATCATAGAACCTTCGACATCATTTTAGGAGGTCTATTTTTTCTTAGCGTTGTTCGATCTCACAACGCATCTCAAAAGGGGCATCTGTAGACACCTAAAACGCGTCATGTCGAAGGCGACTACTCATATGGACATGCTACAAGACCATATGGAAGATCTTGGATAGACTCCAAGATAGAGCAATGGTTCTAACCACTCAATTTGGGCTCCTTGGCCTAATCAGTCTGAACCGTAGCTGAGACCTATGGTCTATAGTCTGAACCACGGTTGAGACCTATGGTCTACAGTCTGAACCATAACTGTCACCTATGGTCTAAACTGAAGTTCAGTTGGCCTTCATCCGAGCCAAATCGGTTTGAATGGCCATTTGTTCTAGAAGAAGGTGGTTAAAGGATGGAAGCTTCCAATCCAACTGTCCTAACCACCCCTTCTTGATCTTGGCTTCTCCATGAAGCCACCCCTAGCCCTTGGGTAGTCCTATAAGTACCCCTCAGAATTAGGGCAAACTATGAAGAGAGAGAGTTGGAGATTAGAGCAGTGAAGCCCTGTCGAATTGTGGACTCACTTGAGTGCACTAAGAGAGATATTTGTTGCTATCACTTTGCCAACCCAAGCATCATGAAAAATTGTGCCATGGATGCCCTAAGGAGCTAGAACGCCAAGAAACACCAATTCGAGCAAACGGAGGCCCTATCGAGCAATTCAACCACCAAACCTATCAGAGGACACTGAGGCGACCCTTGATCATCAATTTGACAAGGAGGATCAAGTCCATAGCCCTAGAATTGGAGGGCAAAACCATTTGGTTGCTCGTCATGGCTGACAACCATGGTTTATAGTGCTAATTGCTCATCCGAGCTATGGTTTGCAATAGGTATAAGATCCCCTTACTGTTCTTTTTGCAGTGTGCTTAGCTAGTTTAGATTAATCATTCTAATGGTTTATTTGGTAGTTTAGAGACTCTGACTGACCGTATTAAATATTTCATTAGGTTTACTTCATTTTAGCAAGTAGGACATAATTAGTTTCTTTTCATGTTCTAATGCTTTATTTCATGCAACTGATCCTTCAGATTGATAGATGTACTTATTGTTTACATGTTTCCATCAATATTTATGAGAATTGCATATGTTTAGCATAGTTTATCTACTTTCTTGATTTCATTAGTATTATGGCATTTGCATGTATAAATCCTTTAAAGGGCCTCATCACGAGAGGCTGCCTATTTGTTTAATGTTCTTGTGTTGTTTCTTGATCACAGGAAATAGATTCAAAGGAGCTTCAATCATCTAATTCCTTCCTCAATGCGAAGAAGAGGGTCAACTCCACCCTAGAGCAGTTCGTGTCACCCCAAATGGCTTGAAACTCACATTTGCCCTTGAGAGGGATTTCACATGCTTTCCTACTGTAATAAGAGTATCAAATTGGTATCCCTAAGAGGGACGTATTTGTAATCGGGATTGGCTCATTTAATGGAATAAAGTGTTCTTATTCTTTCTCATTTTTTTGTCAATTTTGTATGCATTTCTTTTGTATCTCTTGTTTATATCACGCAGTAGGAAGCATAGGTGTGAGGCTATTTTTGTGGTCATAGTCAAAATTCGACAAGAAACTTGAAGGAAGATTCAGACAGAAGAAGCCTTCCAAATCCAAGAGATTTGGAGATTTCCTCCCATAGCAAAATGTACCACTTCAGAAACAAATATCTCTTTAAATCTACAACAAAAGTAGGAGACTACAAGAGGAGAACAAGCCACCAAAATTCTAGGCTCATGAAAGAAATTTTGAGACCATATTTTTGTGAAGATGAAGTTGTTCATGGCAACCTACAAATAACTACAACATCCTACACAAGGCAACAACTTGGTGGTCCTAGACACCAAGATCTACATCCTCTATAGAAGTGAAAAAAGAGATTTTAGAAAAAGGTATGCAACTGTTGGTGCAAGTAGATTCATTAATTGGATTACTTATCAGATTTTTTTAAGCACCTTAATTAGAATTGAAGTTGTAAAATTGAGAATTGAATTAAAGTCTTCAAAAAGTGTAAAAATAGAAAGGTTTATTTAAGGTTAATTTACACTTTAGGAGTTGATTAGATTTTATAATTCCAACTATATATCAACTACCTATCATGTACTTTGGAAAGCAAAAGAATACTAGCTCCTACTACCTTTGCTTATAACAAAATTTTAAAATAAGTCTTGAAGATTCATTATAGATTATTCTTGATTAGTTGCAGTTAATTGATTTAGTGCATTAATGTTTTAGAGTTAATTGGAGTGATAAGGTGAAATGGTTAGTGCATTAGAAGTGAAAATTTATTATATTTATTTGCACTATCCTATTGCTCTCAAAATATTGTTATTCGTGTTCTTGAGAAAGGCATAAAACAATATTTTTCAAAGAGTCTAAAGACACTATTTTGCACAGATATCTAAAAATTTGAGTGGTCGAAGGAAGCCAAAAAATTATCTCAATCCTCCAAGCATTGGAGAAGAAATTAACCACCAAAAGAGCAGCAACGAAAGCCTCAAACGATATTGGTGAGTCTTAAGATCAAAGCAAATTAAATTTCTATGAAATAAATAGTGCAAAAAAAAAATAGAGTTTCTATTAAGTGGTTACAAGCTTTGATCCCTTCATAAAATATCCAAGCAAAAGGGGGAGGTGTCTAATAAAAGGGACAACCTCAAAAATCCTTCATATTGCATTCAAAATTTTGCCACAAACTAGAAAATTAGACCTTGAAAAAGAAGTGTAAAAAAGGAGGCATATTTGAAGGTGTCTCAAGGGCTCAAAACTTGTTGGAAAAACCAGCCAAAGACGATTGTTCACTAACATCTATTCAAGCACATCAATGGAGGAAGATTTAAAGGAGTCTCTAAGGCTCAATGTACACTAGAGAAACCAACCAAATATGGTCATTTACTATCTTCCCTCCAAGCACATCAAAGGAGTCATTCTAAAGACTCTTACTCCATCATATTGGATGGTAAAATCTGCAAGAGACAAGACGAAGGATTAAAGGGAGAAAAATAGTGTTATAATATAGAGTACTGCTGTCTACAAGGAGGAAATAGAATAGGTGAGCTAAGAGGAAAAAGAAGCACCATTGGAGCATTCCAGCCTCTACATATTTGAAGTATAAGTTCGATTCTCAAGCCTTTAGATCAGCGCTCCTCAACTTAGTCTGAAACAACCTACAAGCAAGTGCAATTGATCGAAATAAGAGCTACAGATATCACAGGGTTTAAAGAACCTCCAAGAAGGATACATTTAAGGAGTGTTATAGAAGATGCCCATGCACAAGTAAGAAGTTAAATTTATACCTTGAAACAAGACCCTAATGCACCTTACTTGAGTGCTCATCGTCAACAACAAGGGGGTTACAAGCTATATGTTGGTGCAATTATCATATGATAAACACTTGCACAAAGGAAAGCCAAGAACTGTGTTAAAATAACATAACATCCAAATGTTACAAAGTATCCTCAAACATATTCAAACTCCTCAAGTGCTCACGAAGTAATGGACGTGCCACTTGGCAATCACACAAAAATTCTCCTCCAAACTCAAAAGTGTCAATGATCAATGCATTGAATAGGAGAGCATTTACATCTAAAGTCTGCAATCACAGGGTATAATGGTAGTGTGGAAGTAAGGTGTGGAAGAGTCTTCAATTCTCTAAAGAAGGAAGGTCAAGAATAGATGTAAGCGGTGACACATTTGGAACATCTAAGGTTATAGGCATATCATTGAAGGAAGAGCCACATTTGGAACATCTATTTGCCACCAAGGTTCCAAGAAAATCATTGATGGAAGGGCCACATTTGGAACATCTATTTGCCACCAAGGTTCCAAGAAAATCATTGAAAGGAGAGCCACATAATCAACATCCATATTGCAGCACATGCACAACAAATACAATGTTGAATATTGAATGATATAAGGTAAGATTTATTCCACCATAATATGTTTTCTTTTACTTGGGAGTCATAAGGTTGAAATTAAAAGAATTCAACTACATTGAAAGCAATATACAAAAAGGGGAATAATATATCATTTCAATAAAATATTTGCAATATTAACATAGGAGTAATAAGGACTTCTACTAGAATTTATTTAAAATATTTGCAAATATTATTGTGATCTAATTTTCCAATATTTGGGAGTTATAAGGGTTACTACTTCAAATTAATTTATTGGAAATTAGATACACTTCAATCAAAACATAAGGGATATTTAAAAAGATATTATTAAAAGCTTTAGGCTAAGGTTGGAAACTTATATATATACTTGTCTCAACACATCAAGGAGGGATAAAAGAAATCCAACATTAAAATCTCTACATATTGAGAAAAAGTGCTTAGTTCAATAGAATCAATAAGAGATAGATAAAAGTTGATTTTTGATATTTACAAAGCCTTACAAAATCAACCAAAAATTTGAACTATCTTTTCAAAAGCACTGTATCCCTAGGAGTCATAAGGAATTCCACAAAATTTGGTAATATCATCATTGATAATAAATTATCAAGTTGCAAATCCATTGGGAAAATATAAGCTTTTACAAAACCTGAAATTCCATTAGATGTATATACTCTCATAACTAGGGAGACATAAGGAAGCCTACAACCTAAGGAACAATAAAGGTTTCATAAAAATCAAGCTTATATACTTCAAGGTTCTAAGTCCTATCTCATTTCTCCATTTTTACTTCTTCAAATGGGAAAAATATTGCCATACAATGAATGTGAAACTTACCTCAACCAATCTACAAAACATGAAAACATGTGGTACATTGACTTAGGAGCCAGTCATCATATGACCAAAAATATACAATGGTTTGACTATCTTGAAGGTTCTAAATGCTATAGGCTAAGAATTGCATATAGCCAAACTTATCCCATACATGGTTATGGATGTGTAACACCCAACATATCATTTCCAAATCTTCTACTACAAAAAGTATTGTATGTTCCAGGATTAACCTTCAATCTTATCTCTATGAGAAAATTAGTAGAAGACAACTACATGATCAACTTTGGATACATGGATGGAGTCAATACATGTCTCATCATAAATCAAGGTGAAATAAAGGCAACAAGATCAATCCATGGAGATACATATATCCTGGATTCAATGGAAATTTCACAAGATATCGTGATGTTTCAAAATGATACTAACATTTTTTCAAAGGAACAGGTTGAAGAAAATGAAGGACCAGTACACCAAAAGGGTAAGCATAGAAAAATCAAGAATATGAGAGGACAATTGCACCATGCTCTACTCAGTCATCAACAATTAGAACCAAATGAAGATACTCATGACTACTTCAACAAATGTGGCTGGATAGAAGACCAATAAGAAGAAGAATCCAAATTCAAAGAAGGAGGTATACAGTGCAAGGTCAATTGAAAGGAGAACCTATAAATTTAGCCTATTTTTTGAATCATCTAGATACTGAAGCAACTATAAAATAATTAAATATCATCAATGGAGGAAGATCCAAATTGAAGACTAAAAGTCTTCAATACCCAAATATTGTAATACAGGGGGGTGTTAAAAATAGATTATATTACATTACTTGGGTCATGTAAATGTATCTACCAAGATACATACTTAGGACATTAGATTACTTTAGGGGAAATTACTTAGTTTCTTCATGCAATGTAATAAATGCACAAGTGTCAATGTGCAAGTTGTACATGTGCAAGTTGTCCCTTGCACAACTAGATAGAGTGTTGGCCAAGGAACCTATCTTCCTATATAATGCCTTTATTCTCATAGTCATAGATTTAGAGAACATATATAGCATAGTTTCATAGAAAGCAACACATAGTGCATCATAAGGCATATATAAAGTTACTCATCTTGGATATGGGTGTAATGTAGTCCAGTAGCATTATTCATGGAGTGTTCATTTCCTCCATAACTACATTGTATTCATTTTTGTTATTTCTATTTATAGTATATTTTTAGTCATCTCGTAGATTTAATTTCTTTCATATTATTATTTATACATATTGTGATTGTTGTCTCCCATTGCATCTAGCACCAAAAGATAATATAAATCACACTCTCTAAACTAGTATTTATAATTGTACCACATGCTACCAAATAATGTAATATCTGTAACACCCCCTTATATTACATTATTTGGTGTGAAGACATTAAGTATTCAATATCTTATTCTAGTATGTGTCCTTCAAATTTGGCTTTCACATTGCTTAAAATTCTAGCACTAACATGTTAACCTCTTCCCTGCAATGTTTATAAAACTTTTTTTGTGACCATGAAAACATTGTAACATATCTATGATCCTATTTCAATTTGATTTTTTGATCCATCCATAGCGTACTTAAATTTTATTTTTATGATATATTTTGGTTTGGTTCTCTCACAAAATTTTCAATTCTAAAATAATCTTAATTTTAATTTATGCCTTTCATCTGCTTCTATTGACATATCTTCAACTACTTTTATTTCATCATTTGAAACATCAGTGCCTTTAGAATATTTTGAATAATTTTTATTTTCATCCTTTTTAAAATCATCTTCACTATCTATAATCCTTACTATAAGGGCTTTTATTTCACTTTCTTCTTTAGATTTTGTATCTTGAACTACATTTAATTTTTTATGGTCTTCTTTTGGTTATTGTTGTTACACATGTTGATATTGAGTCCGATATTGCCTTGGATGAAATATTTGAAAAATTCTATTCATTTGATTTCTTTAATTCAAAGAATTCTATCTACAAATACTTGTAGTATGAACTTTTTTATTGCATAAATGACAATATATCCATCTACATTCACGTTGAGATTGTGATGATGTTGCAATGTTGCTTGATAGATTTTTCTTTGGTTCAAAAGCATTATTAGTCATCTCATATTTGACTAAATTTTCCACTTCATATTCTTGAAGAACATTAACTAATTCATCAAAGGTTATGGTCTCATTTAGCACTTGAAGTGAAGTGACTAGATGTTTGAAAGTCTCTAGAAGTGATCTTAATGTAACTTGGACAAGAATATTATCTTCTACTTTTTCTCCCAAAGTTAATAATTTAGCCTTTAATTTTGCTATCCTTCAAAAAAAGAGTTTTATACTTTCTCCACTATTAACCTTTAATGAATACAATTGTGACCACAAATGCAAGATAATTGCTTTATTATTTTCTTCAAATATTTTGTATAATTTATCCAAGCAACCTTTAAAGTATCTAGTTTACTTTGTTGGAGTATATTACATTATTTGGTACATGCTAATGTACCACCTTGGTACATATTTGTAAATATTAGATTAGGGTTGTGTCTTAGTTTAGAGTGTGAGTAAATATTTTATGTAATGTAATAATGTGCAAGAAATGCACAAGTGTCATGTAAATTATTGTGCAAGTGTTATATGTGTAAATGTACACAAGTGTAAGTGTGCAAAAGTGTTATTATATTAGAAAAATTTATGTGAAGAGTCATGTCCAAGTGTGCATACAAGATAGAGTCATGTGTATGCAAGTTTTAAGTAGAGAAGCCAAGAATCATGAGAATTGGCATATGGAAAGGAAGAGTCAACTAACCAAAGAGTCATCCTACAATGGATATATATTACTCCATAGAGAGGCATATAAATATATCACCATCTACATAATCATCTACAGAGTCTATAGTGTCTATATAGTGATCATAGAAAGTACTATCATTATACGAGAGTTTTATGATACATTTGTAAGAGAAAGAAGAGTAATAAAGTCTACATAAATTTGAGCAACTAATATTTTAAGTCTTGTTATATTGTATGGTTCAGGCTATTACATTCATATTGCAACTTCTTAATGAATATTTTTGGATATATTATTAGCCTTGATATTTACATATTAGTTATATTGCATCATTTATAATATTTGATCCTAGGAGATTTAAATTAATATTAAAGATTTAAAATCCATCAATGGTATCAGAGGTACAACAAGAAATTGCTTGCATAGGATTTATTTAGCTACAAAATCAATTATTGTCCAATGTAAAAAAGTTGGTTAGAGTTTGTATACTTTAGAGGGAGTTAGACCCGGACTCTATTTGAAAATTTAAAGAAAGTATAAAGCTAGGGTCTTTCCACTAGGTTGAATAATAGTCGGTGAAGACTAGGACTCAACTAGGGTATTTCCACTAGGTTGAAGGATAACTAGTGAAGACTAGGACCCATATTTGGGTGAATCAACTTGAAGATAATTGATTATTTAGGGAAATAGCCAACCCTGATATTGATAAGTATTTTCAAGGACATAGACAAATTCTTGGAAATTGGTTTCTATCAAGAAAATTTGAAGAAGTTGCTACAATCAAAATATCTTGTTTGGAGCATCAGGGAAGTTTATAGTCATATTGATATTATTGGGTTATCTATTAAGGAGGAGAATCATTATTGGAGTTCTTAGAATCAATGTAAAACATTTCTACAAAAAATGTTTTACATGGCTTCCTAAGAAAGAACTATCTCATATACTATTTGACGTCCTTCCACATAACCCCCTTGCTTTGGGGAAATAATATTATGCAAAAGAGGCTTCAAAATTTCTGCCATGATTTTAGTAATGATTTTGAGAAGAACATTACATAAAGCAATAGGTCTAAAAGCTGAGATATGATCAACCTCTTGAGCTTTTGGAATAAGAGTAATATAAGTTTTATTGATAACCTTCAAAATTTCTTTGGATTTCCTGGCTTATTCCACCACCTCTAATAAATCAGCATGAAGGATATCCCATAACTCTTGGTAGAAATCAATGGCAAAACCATCAGGACCTGGGGTTTTTTATTTTTGCATTTTAAAAAATACTTGTTGAAGCTCATTGATAGTAACAGGAGCAGTCAAAATAGAGTTCTCCTCAGAAGTTATAAGATAAGGGATTGCTTGAAGAACATTTTGTTGTGAAGCTGATTCAAGAGGAGTAGCAGCAAAAATATTGGAAAAGTAATCAACAACAATAGAGTTCATGCCATCCCAAGTATAAACAACATCTCCTGAATCTAATTTTAAGGAATAAATAAAGTTGTGAGATATTAGAGCTAGAAGAGATTTGTGGAAGAAATTTGTGTTTCGATCTCCTTCTTTGAGCCATTGAATTCTAGATTTTTGCTTCCATAAGATTTCTTCTCTTTTTTCCCATTCCTCTAACTGAGTTGTGAGCTTAATATCATTTGCACTTCTCTTCTCTGTGAGGCCATCTAAACGTATTTTCTTATTCAAATTTTCAATATGAGCAATAAATTCATGTTTTTTTATGAACATCCCCAAACTCTTTCCAGTTCCAAATTTTGATTTTGGATTTAATGTATTGCAGTATTTTGGAAAAATAGAACATCTTAGTCCCATGCCGAGGTTTACCTTCCTTCCACCATTGTTGCATACGAGGTCTGAAGGAAATGTCTCTAAGCCACATTAATTGAAAACAAAAAGGAGAGAAACTCACATTGTTTTTCCACATTTCCACCATGACTGGCCAATGATACGAACCAACATTATTAAGAGTCGTCACTTTAGGAATGTGACCATGGATTAAGAAATTTTTAGAGAGCAAAAACCTATCCACTCTCTCCATTATACAAGCTAAGCCTTGCCTTCTGTTAGACCAAGTCATAAGGCCATTATCTGGTTGGATATCCACAATATGGAGGTTTATAATATATTTTCTCATGAGAAAAAAAGCTTTGGTCAACTAAACCAAGAATGCATTGCTAGTCATTGAACCAAGCTAGCATAGACCACCTAATTTATTCAAATATATGGATGGTGCTATTCATTATGGATTAATAAAAATAAAATAGTTTTTTATATAAGCATAGACTATCTGATGAACCAATCAACTAACAATATTTAAACAAAAGATAGTTCCTCAGGAAAATGCTAGCCCTCTGATTGGTTAATGAGGAAACTTCGTAGGCCATCCAATTATAAAGAGGAGGTTGTTTATCTTCCATCCAATATTGCCTAGGAAACAAATTTAATTTCCATGTATGATTTTAATTCCTTGATTGTGATGATAGCCTTTGTGCCAATATTATACAAAAGAAAATAAATGATGCATGAGGCAAACCCGAAAATAAGAGGAGAATGATTCTACCTCAAAACATGTGACAATCTCCCTAAGATGACTTTGCAATAGGGAGAATAAATTCAAATAATAAAAGAATAAATAATGAAGGTGGAATACATTTCCCACCTACCTTATAAAAGAAATTATCATGTATTTATGGTACACAAATTAATATAGGTGAATTCTCAAAGCCTTAAAGAAAAACATCCTTAAAAAAGGGGTTTTTCCTTCATTCCTTCATATTATTGAATCATAATATTTTAAGAGTCCTAAAAGCATAAAGAAGCATTATTAAGCACACATTATAGGGTTAAGTTGAGATAAATATGAGTGTAGAAGAATTCTAAGCAATCATCAACAACCATAGAGAATAAGGGGACCTTCAGTCATTCAATAACAAACATAGTAGGCTCTTCCATTGTATTTTTAGTAAGAGTAGCTCCTTACTTTGTGGGATAGTAATAACTAGCTCAAACCTCAAATATTGAACTATTGAATGACCTAACTATAATATTCATAAAGCCCAATATTTAAAAAAAACCAAAATTTTGAGAGAGGGTACACTGCAAAGGTACAAAGACAACCAACTTGTAACCTTTGAGGCCAAAATTTAGAGTAGTTTGTTTGTGTAATATATGGTGCACTATTAAGAGTTGGTTTATACATGCATGGCATTCTATTATGTCTAGACCTAAGAGGTCAAATCCAATGACAAAAAATTTAAGGTGGACATTGTCCCATATATTTTTGATAAATGCTACTCGTGTAGCTCATAGAACTGATTGAGGATGTTACCTGACTCTTTGAGGAGATTGTAAACAAATATAAATTGGGTTTCCTAGGTACCATATGCAATATTTATTTTTCCTTACTAACAAATTTCCCTATGAGCTATAAATTTTTTAATGATAGTACGAGGGATGCGATTAGCATGATGTCCTTCCTCTTCAGCGTTGAAGGTGATAAGCCTATAATTACTGCCCAATTGGTAATAATTTACATGATCAAGTGGACTCCCTAAAACAAAAGAGTGGTATTTTATTTTAGTGAGTTTATCATTGAGTAAATTCTTGAAATGTTGAATCAGTTTTTGGCCACCCTAATATTTAGATATTCTTTATTTTTAGCCCACCTCATTATGTACCAGAAACTTGGTTAATTTTTGGGTTTGAATTTAACATGGATATATGATAAAGGCCTTGAGTAGCCTATCTCATTTTGGATGGATACCCTAAATAGGAAGTCTTCATATTATTATTTTGTTGAAAAACATTTAGCTCAAGCCATTTTAGGTCTAAGTGAATATCAATATGAGTACCTTTCATAGTCTTATCACCTATTTTTTCAAGAAAGATAGTGAGGAGATTGATTTTTTGCAGAGGATGCCACACTTTTTAGGCTACATGATTTCAATTTGTGTGTCTTCTTTCTCCCCAAGTTCATCTCAAATAGACTTTTTACATTGGAGGTATTCAAGCAGGTGGACCTGATTGATAAGATATTCAAGAGTGGGAGATCTAAAATAGGATTTTTAATACTTCTCTTTAGCCTAGAAATTTATGAGGAGAAAATATACTCCTCTTTTGGAAATCAAGATAAAGGATTTTAGGTTGCAAATATCTAAAGACAATTGAAACTATGAATTGGAGGGGGTGTTTGCTAAATGGTTGGAAATTATTAAGGGCTCAAGATTTATACATGAACCTAGGCTAGACTTAGAAGCGTTGAATAATCTGGTAGATGAGAATGACACATGGCCTTTGAAAATAATCATTAGATCACCATTAGAGTGGATATCTTATGAGTACTACTACAAACCAAAATTCTAAGAAAACCCCCAGTTTAAAATCAACTCCATGAAGAAGAAATATGTAAGGGTAGAGCATTAAAAGGAATCCAAAATTAGTATCTAGTGGAATATGTAGCAAGAAATTGGTAATATTGTGACACCATATAATAATTCGGGTGTGGATGGAAAATTTAATTAGTTGTATAATGAAGAAAACCCAAACATAAAGAACTCATCCTTAGGTGAATGACACGAGGAAGTGGTATCTACTAGGATATCCTAAATATCCAAAAGAGAAGAGGTGGTAGTCAAGGAAGTTATGCGGGTCAAAGAATACATTTCATATTCTAGAGAAGCTCTAGTTGCTACTTCCTTCCAAGAACCTCTAGTTCCAACATCACCTTCATAACAAACACATCAATAAAAAATTTGATAGTACAGTGTCATAAAAGAATTTAAAGGTAACCCTAATAACCAGTCCTGAACTAAAAAAAAATAATAAGGATAACCTCTTGAGGACTAAGACATCAATTTACAAAGTCCCCTCACTTGTTGCTTCCTTCTTTTCCATTTTTATAGCCCCATTGAACCTAATTCCTGATACTACAACCACATTGGTTGGTACCCCTGCCACTATCTTTTTAGCCTCCTCAATTTAGGAGACATATTCATTAGTTCACCCTACCTCCATTACTTCACTTTCATCTACTCCTACCATCCCAATTGTCTCCCTCTCATTTCTTCTATTTTTAAGATATTACCTTAAATTTTGTTGACACAAGGACAATAAGAGGGCTTGTAGGTAACTTTATGTACTTCTAATCTATTGTAATGATATCGATACATTCAACAAAAAACATCATAGTATGATCAAAAAATATTGGTCGAGCAAGTTGAGAAACCTACTTCAACAATAATAAGGAGATATTACTCTCCTTGGGATGGGATAATATATTTTTCCTAGAAGGACATGATTGTATCAAAGTTGGAAGGATTAATGATAAACCAAGATGATCAATATATATGGAGGGGTTAAAACTTAAGGCCTAATATAAGAATAGGGTAGAGTTCATAGAATAGGATGGAAATTTTTTTACCTATTATTACCTTTCAATCGAAAGAAACCTGGTAAGAAATGAGTTGAAGAAATCAAGATTACTCTTAAGAAATTCCAATTGGAGGTCAAATCATTGTAGGACTAGATAGACCAACTCTCTAAGCACTTGATGGTGCAACCTTTAGTATATCTTCTAGAGGATAAAGTGGGACTGTCAAAAGCCTTACCAATAAGCTTTCTATATAAGAAGCTTAGCTTAGCTAGGAAAGGACCAAATTTTAGGAGCTTAAGGAATTAAAGAAGAATAATTTAAATATTGAGAAATGACCATGGATCAAGAGCTTAATAAAGTATGTTTACAATGCATACTAGGAGGAGATTACCAAGAATTCATCAAAACTAACCCACATATTTAAATTCATTCACTTAGCCACTAGCCAAAGCTCTCAGGTGAGGAAAAAAATTGAGTAGAGCCCTAATAAAGCTTTCACACTGGTTGAGGTAAGAGCATTTCAAAAAAAGTTGGCTATTGTATAAGACCTTGAGTTAGTGGTTGTTGGGATTCAAGATAGAGAGGAAATGACAAAAATGATGAACAACCTTCTTTAGGAGTGAGTTGCACAACAATGCAAGGCTTAGATAACTACCCTAGCCTCCACAACTACAAACCTCAAGAGTCATATTGACTTATTAGTCTATAAAGGCCTTTCGTCTTCCTAGGATGTAGATAATAATATATTTTCAAAGCAATAATATTCGTAGTTGCTTAAGAAATAGAATGAAGATAGCACCCCTTTTGCAATATGGTTAGACCCTCCCACTATAGATAATGTAGCTTGAGTACTCAAGCCATTAATGGAGTTGAAGATTCAAATTCATGAGGTTGTGAATCATATGATAAATTTATCTCATGACAACCAATTGAAGCTCTAGATGGGCTATAGTCAATTCAATAAGACTATCCTACCATCAAAGGATGAGTGGAAGGAAGCTAAGAGCATGTTGCATAATCTATTTAGCCAATGATTCTTCACTTTATAATTTTTCAATTATTTATTCATTCTTTGACTCCTTGCCCATGGATAAGGTGGTAATTCCTAAGTTCATTCTTGAATAAACTTAAGACCTATGTGAGTCACCAAAACTATAGATATTTTCACTACATTTAGGAAAATATTTTGCCTTAGTCAATTTTAAAAGGTGGCTTTGACAAAGAGGAAAGCTAGAAAAAAACAAAGGGAATTAAAGTTAATTGCACCATTAGATATTCTCTATCAACATCAAGCACTATTTTAAGAGGCCAAGAAGCTAGAAAATGCTATTAAGGTTTCATAGACCATAAAATTACAATTTTCAATGTCCCACACTATTTTAAGACATATTCAACAAAGATAGATGAAGCAAATTTTCATAGATTATATAATGGAAGATCAATGTCCTAGACTATTTTTGAGAACTTTGATGGAAGAATAAAGAAACATTTTGCAAACTATTTAATGGAAAATCAATTGCCTGCACTATTTTTGAAGAACTATGACAAAGGATGAGGAAGAAATTCCCATAGATCATTTTATAGAAGATCAACAACCCATGCTAATTTTTAAGAACTCTAATGGAGGATAAATATGAAAAGTTATACGGAGTGTCCAATGGAATATCAACGACCCACACTATTTTTGAAGAACTTTGATAGAGGATAAGGAATAAAAGTTCTACAAATCATCCAATTGAAGATTTATGGCCCATGTTGCTTTTTAGGAATGATACAAAAATTACAAAAAAAGAGAAGATATAATGTTGGCCAATTTTGAGACACATGGCCAAAAGGGGATCTACAAAATAGGAGGAGATTTGGAGAAATTTTGTTAACAGTCTAATCAAAAGAAAGATAATTTAACTTGGCAAATATCAGGGCTAGAAAAGTGATGATAGTGACCAATTAGAATTTATTTTTTAGCATTCATAATAAGGAACCTCTAGACACTTTATTGTAGATAACCTCTACACACATCCTCCTTGAAAATGTAGTTGAACTTATTAAGATAGAAGTTGCAAAAGGCTCCAAACCCACCTACCAATACCACTTGAGTGTGGCAATCTAAAGACGTAGTTGGTATATTAAAGATAGTGATATGGGATCCATAATGGGAACAACCTCAATCTTACAACATTGATTACAGAGAACTTTCATGCTCAATATTCAATGATTCCTAAGAAATGCAGTTGACAATAGTAGTGGTAGCTTCACATCAGGAGGTCTATAAACCTTCAAAATTGATGATCCTACATCCAAAGATCTCAAGGACATGAAAAATTGAATGTGGGTATGGCCTAGCATGCAATAGAAATTTTATTTTTGCATAGTTTTGGAGGGAAAGGCTCCCCAATTTTGCTTATAAATAGTAGATTACTATTCATTATAAGGTATTGGAAGTGGTTTACCTATGTCTAATACCTAGAATTGTACATATTTTCTTTTGTATATCAGTCTAGACTCAAGACTTGAGTTATTTGGTTTTTATATATAAGAAGTTATGGCTAATATTTATCTACCCTATTTCCTATGTGTATAAACTTATGTGAATGATATGTCAGATTAGATTCATCAGTTTCTAGTTTTTAAGCAAATTATGTATGTGTTTATTCATACCATTAGTATACAAAATAATCTCTTCATATTGGCATATCAACTCCATTAGCGTATGATTATTATTATCTTGTTATCTCTCTCCTCCCTTTTTCTTTGAAAAATGCTAGTTTAGGAAGGTGAATATTGAAGATCACATCTGATAAGTAGTTAGCCTTAGAAAAAATCTTGAAGGTCATCTTGAGGGTTGTGCCCCATGCCTTCTAGAATTCTAGTTATATTTCTCTATGTGAGGCACAAGTGTCAGGTGCATCTTGCCATTATAATGGATGACCATGACATTTTGAGTTGACAACACTTATCATAAACATTTAAAGTTATTTTAAAAAAAATTCACTAAAAAAACTAAGAATTTTAGATATTAAATGCATTTATAAATCCATTAATACCAATTACCATATAACCAGACTTCATAAGAATCCTAAGCAGAAATTTTCACAAATCCAATATCCAAAGGGCATCCTTGATACAAAAAATCTTCCAAAATCCAATCCTATTACTTGAGCACAAACTCCATTGCCAACTAGGAAATAATAATATCTTTGCACTCTCTCATAAAATTCTAAATTGTAGAGCCTTTTTTGTTATATATATTTGCTCTAGATAATTCTATCCCATGGTATGTCTTTATTGGTGATGCACATCCATGCTAATTTTTCTCAATGAAGAGTTGTTATGATTGTTTTCCTCAATCCTAAACCACCCATGTCCCATGGATTAAAAATATTAGCCCAAACACAAAGATGAATTTTGATCTTTTTATTTTTAAATTACAATTTTTTTTAATATTAGGAACTTACAACAAAAGCATCATATAGTTAGGGATATTTTAAATTTTTTTTCATCCTCTAATTTCTTAAGGATTTTTTCATCCTCTAATTTAATTCATAGGCAAATATATTCAACTAATTGAATATGTGAGCGAAGTTGAACATATGAAAACACTTTGATTCTAGGAAGAGAACATCCTTAAATGATTTGATCAGATGTCTACTTAAATCCTCCACTAAATTAACAAAGAGAAATGGAAATATAGATTTTTCTTACCATAGATCATTAAAATTGTTGGAAAAAAATTATAATTAAACTAAAGGAACTTACAACAAAAACATCATATAGTTAGAGAGATATTGAAAAGTTGATATAGAAAATAAAATTTCTAGCAAAAATAAAAACTATCCTATTTTGAACAACATTTCAGTGCTGGGAACCCCTATCCTCCTCAAGCTAGTGAGAGCCTTCTCTCCAATATTCTAAATATGGTTCCCCTAATTTCAATGCCTATCTTATCAACCCATTCACAGGTGATGAAGTTAAAAATGTTGTTTTATCTATGGTCAAATACAAAGCTCTAGGACTTGATGGTTTCCTAATAAATTTCTTCCACAAATTTTGGAATATAGTCATCCAATACATCACTATCGCCATCCAAGAGGTCCAACTATCCAAACAGATTCCTCAGGATGTTAACTCCACTTTCTTGGATCTTGTTACCAAATCTTTGGATGTCAAGTCTCTCTCTAATTTTAGGCCCATCAGCATCTACAATGTGCTTCATAAAATTCTCATCAAAGTGATGGCCAACCAAATGAAAAACATCCTTCCTTCTATCATTGACCTCAATCAATGAAGCTTTGTCTAAGGGAGACTAATTACTGATAGAGCTATCACAATCCATGAAATCCTTCATTCTATTAAATCTAGTGGGAAAGAAAGCATATTATTGGAATTGGATATGAATAAAGCATTTTATTGGGTCTCCTAAAGCTTTTTGTTCTCTATCCTTTCCAAATTTGGATTTCATGGCTCTTGTATTGATCTCATTAAATCTTGCATTTCATCTACTTCCTTCTTGGTTCTTATTAATGTCTTAGTCACTTTCTATTTACCAGGCCATAGAGGTCTGCATCAAGGTGATCCTTTATCCCCTTTGTTGTGCATCATCCTTTCTAAATCCCTTGGATGATCCCTTAAGTCTTCCTGTGTCAGTGGGACCATCTCTAGAATGAAGGTTACCTCCACCATTCATCACATCATCCACCAATAGTTTGTGGACAACACCATCCTTGCCAATCTATCCTTCATTCCCCAAGCCAAAGCCATCCTCACTCTTTTCAAAGAAGCTACTGGTTAGAGTGTCAATTTTCATAAAAGCAAACTCTTTTTTCTCAACACCCTTGCCAAGAGACAACTCAAAATTGCTAAAATTCTTGGTTGGTCCATTTCCTCTTTTCCTTCCACATATATAGGACTTTTATTTTTTTGAATCGATCTACTAAGAACCTATGGTCTAATGTTATTAAGAGAATGCATAAGAAACCATCTAGATGGAAATGATCCCTCTTGAGTCAATCCGGTAAAGCCACCTTGGTTTAGGCTTATCTTTAGAGCATCCCTATATTATTTCTACCCTGCTCAAAGCTCCTATAACTGTTTACCATAAAATTGAGCAGATTAAAAAAGACTTTCTCTAGTCTAGATCTGAACCTCAGAGAATATTTCCTCTTGTTGCTTGGGACCAAATCTACACCAAAAAAGACCAAGGAGGTCTTGGATTCAAGAATACTAAGCTAATGAACATGGCTCTCATCAACAAACATTTATGGAATCTCCTGAGTAACCAGAATGCCATCTAGAATGATATTGTTAAAGCCAAGTACCTATCTCATGGAATCAGATTCCTTGACAGTTCTCATTCTCCTCAAGGCTCTAGCTTTTTGGAATTCCATGATGCTCACTAGACCTTTAATCCAAAAAGGATTAATATGGAAGCTTGGTTATGGAAGAAGTATTGATTTCTAGGAGGATCCCTATATTTTAGAGAAGCCCCTAAGCCAAAATATTGAGCTATTTATCTTAAGAACTAAGAACTATCACTAATTCATTGTTTGGAAAAAAAATTACAGTTGTTTTGAATCATTTCAAGGCAAGAGAGTCTAGAAATCCCTCCCTATCCATATAAATATGGCTCTATCCAATGCCATTATAATTTTCACCAATATTTTAAGAACTTGTATCATCCCCAACTTTGGATTTGAAGATTCCCCTATCTAGAATTGCAGTAATTCTGGGCTTTTCACCATTAAATTAGTCATTTAACTTCAAGTTAATGCTCCTACCATCTAGTTTCCTTCCAAAATCATATGGCTTGACCACATCATTTCTAAGTTCACTTTCTTCTTTTGGTTGGTGGTCCAAAATACAATCCTAACCATTGATAATCTCATTACTAGAGGCATGACCATTCCTAATTGTTGCTACCTTTGCAATTATAGTGTTAAGTCTAGCCATCATCTTTTCCTGGAATGCCCATTTTATTCCCAGGTCCTCCATGATCTTCTTTTAGTATTTGGAATTGCTTGGGCCACCCCCTATTCTATCATGGACCTTTTTCTTCAATGGCCCAATATCTTTAGTGGCAGCTACCTAAAGCCTCTATGGTATTTTTGCCTTCCCCACCACTTATGGAGCATTTGGTTTGAAAGAAACTCTAGGGCATTTTGAAATATATCCAAATACTCCACTTTTGTTAATACCTATATTATCTCTACCACCAAGGATAATTCTATTCAAACTCATCAAATCGATGCTTTTGAGCCACCCTCTAAAACTCTTTTTGCTAGATCCTTGGGTTTCCCTGATAGAAACACCCTTACCCATTCTATTGATAGGACCCAAGTCAGGTGGACCTCCCCAATTGGGTGGGAAAAACTCAATTTTTATGGAGTGGCTAAGGGAAATCTTGTACAAGCTAGTTTTGGTGGAATTTTTAGAGATTGCAATGGTGACATCCTTCTAGCCTATGCAAAAAATATTGGAGTCCAAACCAACCATTTTGTCAAAGCTAGAGCTCTCTACCAAGGACTTGCTCTAATTGATAACCTTCCCATAGGTAACCTCATCATTGAAGGAGACTCCATGAACATAATCAAATGCCTCAAGGATAATCAACCTTCTTCATGGAACATCTAGAACCTCATTTATGAATCCAAACTCTGCCTTTGTAAATTTTGCAATTTCACCATCCAACATGTTTATCATGAAGGGAACCATGTTGCTGACATGCTTTCCAACTTGGGTCTGAACCAGGATCCTCTTACCATATGGCATAACAATTTCTTGTAGGTCCTCACCCAAGTTTGTTCTCATGATTGATGATTTTTGGGTCTTTATCCGTCTGGTTTGGTTTCTACTATCTGATCCTAGTGAGCATGGGATTTTTTTTGGGCTTTCTCCTTTGATGTCAAGATTGTCTCTCACCTATGGGTATTTTTCTATGGATCTCAATCCAACCATTTGCTACCAGTTGGATAGGATTGGTTCTTTATGGACCAATGACCATTACCTCTTCAATCATGCTAGCCCTTGTTACTCACAAAATAGTGTTTTGAAACACTTACTAAAGCTCAAAATATTTCAACTAGTGTTTTTAAATATTTTTTCCTTATCATAATATTAAAGCTTATCAGTGTTTGTAAACACTATTTTTTTTTACTTGAAAACCCTCTCTATCGGGGTTCGCAAGCACCGTACGCTCAAAATGCAAACCTATCTTGATGGTGTTTCTAAAAACCTTTGTCCTATCATGATTTTTTGTTCTATCAAATTATTCCAATATACTCTCACTGATATGCTTATTAGTGTTTTTAAACACTCCTACATCAACATGGTGGTATGGTCCAATAACATTTCCAAAAACTTGCAACTTTTTTCCTAGACCACTTCTATTGGGATCTCTAAACACCTTGATCCTGACAAGAGTATTTTCAATCACACTCTTTTCAAAATGCACATCAATATTTTCAAATATTTCTTTATCAATGTTTTTCAACACTTATTTATCGGTGTTTTTAAACACTTGTGCCTTGGCATAGATACCTCATATGACAGTGTTTCTAGACACTCATTTCTCAAATTGAGAAACACTTTTGTTTTTTATGTTTCTAAACACCTTTATCTTGTCACAAGTGTTTGCTTCAATGGTGCATCTAATCCCTCTTAGTTTGACATGGTCCAACTCCATCCCATCACGATGAGCTTCTTTCATGGAGCTCTACTCAATACCATGTGGTTGATCCATGTGGGCAAGAGTATGATCGTTCCCTTGTTAGAATTCTTGTGACCCTAGGACACACATTTTCAAGGCCAACTGGACCCACTCCATTGCTATGTTGGGTGCTAGTGGACTTCCCATTTCTCTCATAATCATCCCATCCAATGGTCTCCTTTCCACCTGGGTGATCCTTTCATCTCATGGGTTCAGGTTGTTAGTGCTTCTATTTTAGTTGTCAAACCTTGTTGTTTGTACCCGTGGAATTGGTAATGCATTGTCATCACATGCTTTCTTTGTGTCACATACTTGTGGTCCCATGTCATGTTTTTCATCTAATCTATCCATACTGCCACCTTGCACTTCATCATTTCTTTTTTTTATGGTCATTCTTAAGCAGATTTTGAGGATATCAAACTATTACCAAATTACTACCATTGGCCTCCTCCCTATTCTTTCCATGATTGTGTTTCCACTACGATAATTTTATGGTATGGTTATGGCTATCTTCATCCCATATGGCATGAGGCTCATAATTCCTTTATTTTATGGTCGATGCCTAGTAGTCACAATACCCATAGAGTTTTTAAAGCTTGTTTAAATCCTAAAAATGGTAATTTTTTTGGTAATTGGTCCCTGATGGCATCCTATATTTGTAATTATCATTCCTCTCATATCCCAACAGACCACATGGTCAATATTGATTACCATTTTGAGCTTGAGTCCCTTCACTTGGATACTCTTGTTGAAGATATATTTGCTAATCATGGGATTCTACCCTTTCTTCAAAAAATTTATGGGCATGATAAAGACCTATTGATGAAACTTGCCCATTCTTGGAATGAGGGTAAAGTCATTGTTAAGGACCTTTATTTTTAGATAAATAGTAATCTTATAATTGGGGTTGTTGGCATTATAGATGATGGAGAAATTATTTTGCATGAAAAACACTCCATGGTGGCTGAGTTGAACCAATTTAGGGATAAAGGGGAGAGCCTAAGTCATGATAAAGGAGGTATTGTTCGAGAATACCTTCCCAAGCCCTAGGATAAAGTTATGATTACTATATTGCAATACTTCATTGTGGATGGGACTAACATACCTTTTAGGATCTTCCAATTCATTTTCCTCAATCACCTCTGGGGAAAGAATGTTATAAATATACTTGAGTATATGTTCAAGTCGATCAAAAGAGTTGTTTTGAATTTCTAGAAGCGATCATATTCCTATATTAATCATCAAGGGCTTCATATAATATTTTTCAATCATATGGTCCACAAGGAATCCCAGTGGGTTCTTGGCATCCTTGCTTTTGGTTCTTCTCTAGCTAATCCTACTATTGTTGGAGTGGCTGATAGCTCCAATGGTGGTAATCATGTGGAGAATACCCTGGGTGGCCCTTCTCAATCCAACAAGTAGATTCTTGATTTTGACTCTCCTATCAATGATAGGATAGTTGCTGGCAAGTCTAAGCAACACCATTACTTGTCAAGATCCAAGAATCAGATGAAGAAAGTTAAATCCTCTACATTTATTGAGAATGACGAATACATTTTGAAGACTCACCCCCTCCTCCTAAAGTCATAGGAGAGAACAACCCTCTGCAAGGCAATAAATACTGAAAGTCATTGACCATGGCAAGAATTTCAATTCTAAAGAGAAGCTAGGAATCTCTTTCATCACTATTCTCAACCATATTCAAGACCTCAGTGATGTTCTCAAGGCCTTGTTGAGGGTAGCCAGGATGACCTCATTTATTCTTCAACAGGATGAGGCCATCCTTGATGAATTTAAAATCTCTTTCATGAATCCTCAAAATTATGGTTCATCTTCTCTTGCCATGGGTGATCCTGATTAATGGGTTTGGTTCTCGAGCCTTTCCTCTGTTGTTCCTTTTTTGGTTATCTTTGGTTTTTGACCTCGGGTCTACGTACCCTGTATATTTTTGGAGATCCTCATGTTTGAAGTTTCTTGTGTTGTTTAGGTGAGTTTCTCCTAGTTTTGGGAAACTCAATATTTAATTTTGTAGTTTTACTTTGTAATAAGGTTTGAGAGCCATTTCAAAACCACTTCCTCCAATAAAAAAAATCATCCTTCTAATTTGGACTTAAATATATCTAAAAGATGATCTGCTTGTTTTGGTGTAGTGATAAATGCCCTGGGTGCTGGTAGAGGCCAACCCAGGTTCCATTCCCCTTGTCTCCATCCTACAGATATATTGTATAGTTAGGAATGTCCTATGTGCTGGTAGAGGTCGACAAGGCTCCATTCTTCCTATGCCCAACCCGTTGAAAGTGGAACCTCAAAAGGGGTGTTTTCCACTATAAATTATTTTTGATATATTTGTTGTGGTGTAGTGGTAAATGTCCTGGGTGTTGGTAGAGGCCGACCCAGGTTCCATTCCCCTTGTATCCATCCTACAGATATATGGTATAGTTAGGAATGTCCTATGTGCTGGTAGAGGCCGACAAGGCTCCATTCCTCCTATGCCCAACCTGTTGAAAGTGGCACCTCGAAAGGGGTGTTTTCCACTATAAATTAGTTTTGATCTGCTTTTTGTGGTGTAGTGGTAAATGCCCTCGGTGCTTTTAGAGGTCGAACCAGGTTCCATTACCCTTATATCTGTCCTGTAGATATATGGTATAGTTAGGAATGTCCTATGTGCTGGTAGAGGCCGACAAGGCTCCATTCCTCCTATGCCCAACCTGTTGAAAGTGGCACCTCAAAAGGGGTGTTTTCCACTATAAATTAGTTTTACCCAGGTGTTGTAGGTGAGTCAAAGAGGAGAGGGCAATCCTCCAAGGGAGGTCCTAGGTTCAAATATCCACCCTACCAAAAAAAAGCTAAATTGGGTATCCAAAATCCAATTGATAATGTTGGTGCGGGTAGGGTCGGGTGCGACTCCCGATTGAATTTGATGGTGTATAACCCCTTGTTCATGGTCTCTCAAACCAAGACATATCCACAAAGGGTTTTTCGCTTTAAAATATATATATATATATATATATATATATATATATATATATATATATATATATATATATATATATATATCTAAAGCTACCTATGGAATGTGTATAATGCCCCATAGAATAATATACAAACAACTGCAATACAAGGTTAGTCATGGCCTTGAGTGAATATAAGCACTACATATTGTTACATCCCCCTTAAGCTAAATGGATTATACTAAAAGACATTCTTATCAATAATCCCCTATTAATGGACTTTCTCCTACTCCAAGACATTTCTATAATTGCACAAATATCACCTTAGCATGACCTTGGTTAGGATATTTATTGTTTACTCTATTGAAGACACATAGATTAGATTAAATATACTATTGGCATGAATATGTTGAACATAATGTATATAAACCTCATTGTGCTTCATCTTCTAATGAAAGAATATATTGTAAACAAACTTGATGGAACTTTAATTTTCATAAGAAAGTGTCATCATTAACTACTAAGGAAGACACAACTACTCCAAAATCATGACCATACACAAAGATTGTATGGAGGCCTCATTAGCATCATAATACTTACCTTCAATAGAATAATAAGTTATGGTGGACTACCATCTATAACACCAAGATACCAAGATAAAACATAAAGTCAATGGTTAAATAACATTGGTCAAGATCACCTACCAAGCTATATCAAAAAATCCTAACAACATCAAAGGATCTCTCCAACTTAATAGTAAAAGTACATATGGTATGTAACTCTAATCGATTGAAGGATTTGTTAGGAGTTATTACATAATAGCCCATGTGAGAATTCAAGTGGTATAACCACCCCTCATAAGATATATGCATGTCGCATAGGATTGAGATAGTTGTAAGTTTAGTTGAAGGTTTGTTATGCCTAAAATAGGTATCTTATGTACTTAAATACCTATCACTTTTATAATACACTCATCGAAGCATTGAGTTCTAACATGTGGTATCATAGCAGGTAGAAGGAAGAAAACAATCTCCTTCTAATCCTCCTCTAGATTCAACATAGAGAAGCCAAAAAAGCATTTTTATTAGAATAGAAGTTTTAAGTTTGAGAAAATAAGTTTCAAGGGTAAAATTACCCTATATAAAATTGTTTAAAGAAAACCTCAAAAGGAGAGGTAATCATCACCATGAAGCAAAATTCCATGATAGATTCAAAGGTTTTAGGGTGAAAATCCCTTACCAAAGGCAAAATCCTTTAAGCATAAAAAAGGGTTTCAATCCCTTATAAGACCAATAAGGTCATTAGTCTATAAGAAACAACCAGGCCAATTTTAGTAAGAAAGGAAAGGGGTCTTAAGTTTCCCCTAAAGAATTGTCATTTCAAAAGCAAAAAAGGAATATACAAGAATCTCCTTAGAAAGAATGGAAGCCATAGAAGCTCCTCAAAATTAAAAGAAGATAAAGAAGCAATTGAAGCTTCTTGAAGAATTGGAAAAATAATAGAGAAGAAATAGCTACCCTTCAAAGGGTTAAAGCTTATTCCAAAGAGTCTCATAAAATAAAAGGAGAACCAAAAACTTTCAAATAGGAGCAACATTGTAGAAATAATTTTTCCATAAAATATAAATCAAAATAAAGTATAATTTTTGGACTAAAATTTGTCATTATTGAGGAAAGATGTTGCACCTATCGATGCTAGCCAAACTATAGTAATTGGATGAAATAAGGTTACCTTGTGTTCAAACCTTCGAAGAAGTATGGCTCTTATAAATAAGGGATTTAGGAAAAGGGATAAGAGAAGTTAGGGTTAAAAAAGGAAAGGGTAGAAAATGGATGGGATATAGTGTAACAACATTGGATATTACAAAGCAAGACACTCATTTGATCAGTTATATGATACTTTACAGATCAGCGATGAATCGCATTCACTAGTTTGCTTAAGCACAATGTATTTATTTACAATCATTCCAAGGATCCAATAAATTAGCCAATACAATAGGTGATCATCGATCACTTTAACAGAATACACTAAGTATTAGATGTAATAGAAATTACTTAAAACTACACATGAAATTTTAATCATTCCAAGGATTGTAAATAATAGCAATCCAATAGGCAATTAATATTTATGGACTACTTTAATAGAATAGACCAACATCACAGTGTAATATAATTACTTAGAGAAGTATATTCACAAAAACATATAAATGTGAGAAAATGGAGACCAAATAGCTACCACTTCATTGATTAGAAATCTAATTACAAAGTAATACCAGGTAAGGACTATAGGAGCCGAACCTTTGAATGAGGTTTGAACTCATATTTATAGATTACAATTTCAAATTTTCTTGGTGAAGGGAAGTTGAATGGTCATTTGAATGATAGTATAGTGGGAGAACCAGAAATGATGATGTGGTAATATTCTGTTTCATCTTGAGCATGAATTTGAACTAGGCCCATTGATCTACAACTATTTTTTGTTAGTGGTTGTATTATTGAAGCTATCCATTTTATTATTGGAGTTACCTATTTTTAGTTGAAGATGAGTTGGATTTTAGTTGGCAAGCACCATGGTGGTTACAAATCTAAAAGTGACCTTTAACTGAAATCTGATCATAGTCAGGATTTATGTATGTTTTCATGGCTCTTTTGTAGCAAAATTGTGATCTTAGGAGCTTTCTAGGTTTAGGTGTATTTTCTTTTCTTTTGTCTTCTTTGTAGATGCAATCATAGGCTAAAATATTTATTGATAACATCATCTTAGTTATTGGTGTGGCTTTGAGAATCATGGCCTTGGATAGTATTTTTTGTTTGGCTAGCACAATCCTATGTAATATTACATTTTGTTGACATTATCACCTATTTCAGCATAATTTTAGAACTATCATGGCATTAGGGTGCACTTTTTGGTATAGTTTATTTCTTCTCCCGATCTTGTGACTTCACTCCATTTTTTGACATCATCATTGACTTGAGCATGATTTCAGGTATTTTTGGCTTTTGTTGTTGCTTTGGTCATTCTCATGATGTTGAAGCTTCTAGATGATGTGGTACTTATTGTGTCATAGTCCCGAGACATTCCTGGTCTCATGCTAGATTTGTATACTTAGAATTTAACATATTTCCTTGAAGGGGATATCTTTTGCAATGTGGTCAAAATTAGACCCACATGTTTGGTGCCTCTCAAGGATTTTTACTCATAAAATTATGAACTCAAAAATCGTATTTTCATTAGGTATGGAGTCAATGTGAAGAATGGAATCGAGGTATGGAATGAAGTAAAATGAGATAATTTTTTTAAAATAAAATGTTGTGAAATGTGGTTTATATATTTTGATAAGGAAAGTGAGATAATGTTTTGAATGAGGGTAAAGAATGGTAAGAGCATGAATGTGGAGAGGTATGAATGTGAATGGAGATCAATGGAGTTGTTATTCTATCATACCTTTCGAGCAATTTGTTATTTTTGAAACACCCATTTATCTCTCTTCATTCTTTCTAGACTGCTAATTCATTAGCCATTGCTTTACTTTGTATTTTTGTTTGTTCACCAAGTATCAATTGCTCATCTAGGGACCTTAATATTGTGTCTTCTTAAGGGATTTTTGCTTTGGTATTTTCACTTCCTTGTCATCTCCTCCATAGAATATTTGTTTTGCCTTTTCCAATACAACTAAGGCTACTACCCCTTCTTCATCTGTAGGAGTCTTGATTCTACTCGTTTGATATTGTATTCTCTTCAAATGATATATTTTTTTATAGGAAGGGTATTCATATCTTTTGGTTATTTATTGAATATTTGATTACAGTTGAGTCAATCTATTTAATAGCTCCATTATTTGAATTTCTCATATGGGTTCATGTAGTTGATCTATTTCAAACTCATCATTAGCAATTGCCTCTATCTAGGCCTAAACTTTTTCTTTAGAAATGTTCTATATGTCTTAGTCTCGAAATCCAGGGAATCCAAGTGATAGGAGCTCCCACATGGGTTCCATGATATTATCAATTTTATTTTGCAATTTTGCAATTACTTGTATCCTTAGGAAGCACTTCTTGTTGCACTCTATTGTAAGCTGGGAATAGTTTTGGTTGTTGGCTCAATTCTCTTTTTATACATTTCCATTATGTTTTCAACCTGTAGGAATAAATTGTCTAATCCAAATTGTTTAAATGATGCTCTAGCTTCTTTGATGGTTTATCTACAAAAATCGAGGTAGTCTATAGCCATTTAGGCCTCAAGAGCATACTCAAGGATCTTGCTCCACCTATTCCTTCTTAGATGTTTGATGATTTATTTGGATAAATATGAAGCCTTGGCTTTTTGTTTCTCTTCTTGCAATTATTATTGTAGCCCTTGGACCTGTTCTAATAAAACTTTATTTTGTTCTTGCCATTTTTGAGCTTACTTCACTATTTTAGAGAACTTATTTTTCCTTTTTTGTGCTTCCTAATGAAGAGATTTCTTTACATTCTAATCTTCTTTTTTATCTCATCCAACTCCTTGCACTTTTACTCTAGATATTGGCACCTATCTCTTAATATATCTTCTTGCAGATAGATGATGCACATATGGGCTTGAGCATTTAATAAGGAATCCTCCAATGGAAGCTGACTAATATCTATCTTTTGAGTATCTATATGACAATCATCAAGGATAATTTTAAATTTTAATTTCTTTACTTTTGGCATGGAAATGGCCCTCATATATTGATATGTGATGGGGTTGATGGCGGTCATCTACCTAGGAATGAAAATACCTCCAAATCACTTAGGTGTCTTTTCTTTTCACCACTTTTCAGCATTGTGGCCCATATTTATGATTGTGTTGATGGTAGCGGTAGTTGTATGATCTAATGGATGCATGGTAGTGAGAAATGGTTGGATAAGTGGAAATGGATATGGATATTATTTATGAATGGGTTGATGAGCAATATCTAGTGGAGTTTGAGCTAATGTGGTGGGAATAATTATGGGAATCATTTTTGTGGTAGTGCCTTGAGAAAATGCAAAAGGGGAGGAGATTACATTAAGGATGAGAGGAGGAGGAGAGGAAGGATTAGGAATATTCATACTTGCCCCTGGATTTGAAGTTTGCTCCATTGTTGGTTTTGTTGTCACTTATTTAATTATCAATGGTTGTTCTTGGACCTTCCATTTCTTATTATCTTCCTCTTGCATCTCTTGGGATGAATCAACTTTTATTTTCTCTACTATTTTTTGAGGTCAAGGAGGAATAATATTTAATCCCATATGATTGTAGCATTTTTTGTGGAATGTTACTTTATATAATTTTAGGACTACAAACTAGCTAGTTAGATGTTTGTACAATTTTAGCTAATGTTATTTGTTCTATAGTCTATTGAGGACTTCTTTGACTTGTTAAAAATTTCAATGGTACTTTGATAGGGATTTTTGAAGAAAATTACTTAGTCCTTTTATCTTTTGCTTCTTGAGTTTGGAATTTTAGAAGAGATGTGCCTAGAGCCAATCCTTTGGACCTTGGTTCTACCTAGATGATCTCTTGAGGACCAATATGTGCCTTCCCTAAGCCTTTCCATTTATAGCCCATTCTATTAAGTATTTGAGAGTCTAAAAGATTATATTGTTGTTGCAACTTTGATGGGATGAAGAATTCACTTTTTGGTTCTAGTTGAGGGGTATCTTTGGTTGCTTTAGACTGTTTGGTGATATATGCTATTCTTATTTATGCTTCAACTGATTTATTATTTTGAGTATCTTGTTCTATCTCTACTATTTATTTCATTTTTTGAGCTTTATTTTTATCCTCTAGATGTTGTCCTAAAACAAATAGAGTTGTGCCATGTTTCTATTTGTTCCATGTTTTTATATTTGTGAATGTACAACACCAAACAATGAACTATAAAATTAAATAAGCAATGTGACATATAAAATTGCACAATGAAATAAAATTTTATTATAACATTGGTGTATTTTCAATGTTATAATAAAAAGTGCCCCAAATGTAGGGGTACAAAGCTTATTATGCTTGATACAATGATTACAAGACACTAGGGTTCTTCGAAACCCTAGTAAAAAAATATTGGTGGTGTGTTCGTGTTTGATATTATCCCAATAGTGTGGTGAATGGGATTTAGTATCCTATATAGGACCACTCAAGCTTCAGTAGCTGCCAATAAAATTGATCTATAAACCTGAAAATAGCAAACAACAATAGAAGGTCAATAATATCTACAAGGGCTCCACTATGTGAGGCCCTCAATAAGAAAGTTACTAACCCTAGTTGCAAAAATGAAGCTATAAATAGATCTAAGAATAAAAATACTTGCAATAAATAAATGATCTTGTCACACTAATTCATTGTTATATGTTCTTCATCGGTGTTGCAAAAAATAGTGTGTAGATGCCCTAGCGACATCCAAGGGGTTGCAGGACTGTAGAACTAGGATTGTGAATGTCCACGGGTGCTCGATGATGGCATAAGGTACCCATAGGTGCTCTATGATGGTAGTGTAGGCCCAAAATGGCCACATACTTAGTAAAATTTTGTAGAATTTTGCCTAAGTGATAGAGTCATCATTCCGCATACCTTGCAGTGCACTTTGAAGCGGATCCGCAATAGAAGATATGAACCTGCCCAACACTTAGTGAATTTTTCATACTTGAAGCGATTTCGGGCGATTTCTTTTCGGCTCCGGAATAGTGGCGGGTCTCAAATCCACAAAAGTCTATGAGGAAGGATGACGTCAGTGATGAAAAAATGTGGATTGGCATATTTACGAGTGGCTAAGTATGGGAATGCCCGATTCTGGGAAGTTCCTTTGTTTTTTGGCTTCGGATTAGCGCTACCCTCAAATCCGCAAAAGTTTCAAGGAAACGGTGATGTCAGCAGCGAAGAAGTGCGGATTGGCGATTCGGAGGATGAATGGAGTGTTTCCCTTCTGGAATGATGACAAGGCGGGATGATAGAATGATGAAGGTGCGGATTCATGACAAGAGGTTATGTGACTAACTCTAGACCCAGAATGGTGACAAGGTAGGGTGTTTCATCCTGAAGGTTATCCGAAATGGAGAAGGAGTTACTTCACACTATGGTGGGCCCGGATTGGTGATTACATGCCAGTGCACTTGTTCTACCCGGAATAGAATCCACAAAAGCAATAAGGAAAGGATGACGTCATCAACATTCTAATGCGGATTGAAGAAGACAATGCGGAATATGATGTATTCTGAGGAACAAAGGGTGGATTCGATGCTCAGATATCAAGGGTCCGGATTGGAGATTCCGTAGCTTCTGATGTAGAAGGATGACGTCACTAAGATTTTAAAGTGGGATGGCGCTTGATTCTCCTCACCATTTTTGATAAAGCTTATGCCAGATTGGATCTGAACCATACGATGAGGAGAATCAATGGTGGAGGTTATGTTGACAAATCTTGGATGTTTAAAGAACATTTCTTCATCAGGATTGTAATAGTTAGTTGGAAGATGAAGCATCGAGGGTTTTTCTAGAAGATCGAACCAGGGGTGGTTACAGATCAATGATGGCAGATCACTCCCAAGAAGAATCGATGGAAAGGCATGATCTCCAATGGCCTGAACTCTAGTTTTGTTGAGTGACCAACAAGTTGCAGAGGCCCCGAGCTGCCATGGTGGACCATTCTTAGTGGATTTCCTGGAGGATGAACCAGTAAGTTGATGCCAGCTAGATCTCTCTGCTGAGCTATCAAAACAAGATCTTTGTATTGCTTCTTGATTATTTTAATTTTGCAAAACTATAAGTAGAGGTCGAACCCTCATTTTTAAGGGTCGGCTCTAGCGTGTTTGCCTGTGCTATTGTAAATATTCCTAAAAAGCTAATGGAAGGAGCATTACATTGATCTTCACCTCAAATCTGTGTTCTCATGCTTAATATCAGAGGTTCAGATTCTTTAGTTGTATTTTTGTAAATGCTTTAATGGTTAGTTTGTGCCTAATTAATGGATTACTAGCTATTAAAGTAATTGAAATCTGCTTTTGAGTTTGTTCTATATTGTTAGGGAGTACATTTCTATGAAATCTAGGTATTGGTGAATTCTGTTATTTGGATTATCATTATCTGGATATTGAAATTGCTTGTTGCAATATTTCTATGTTGTGCATTAATGAATAAGTAATAATCTGATTTGAGATAATGTTGGTCTGAGTATGTATCTTTGGTATGGTTTTTGGGAGCTTCTTATGGTAGTGCAATGTTGTTAACCTATCCATCCACTATTATTCACATTTCTCTAACCCTAATATTCTCTTACCCTAAACCTCAAACCCTAAGTGAGCATAATTGTGTCAACAACCTGTTAAGTTGACAAGGAACCAACCTACTCTGGAGGTTGGATCGAAAACCCCTATTTTGGTCCATCCAATGTTGAGTGCTGAGTTGTAGCTATCGGGTGCAAGCCTGGATAGAAAATAGGAAGATAGACAGCCGTAGTATCGAGTGAAAACTTGGTGCAATTCAGTGCCCAACAATTTTTGGCATGCCTGGTGGGACCAGTTCACAAGGAACACGAAACCCATCTAATAAGTATTGTTATCTCAACCCGAAGGAATCAAGATTTGGTGAATTATCTTGACCTTATAAGCGGAGAAAATAAAGTTCACCTGGTGACTCCCTGGTCATTAGACCCAGAAAAAGGATTATCCCTGTAGACCAGTAGCCTTTCATGTATACCAGGTCTTTCAAAAGAAATAACCCTAATTCCTACTTTTACTGTGAGTTACCTTACAGAGGGGCTGCTGTTGCCAGAATTTTAGATCAAGATTTCCTCGAGGAGGAACAACTTCTGGAAGAAAATCTAGTAGTTCCCCCAATAAGACCTACAATAAGAAGTATGGCACAAAATGTGGCTCCCAATCAGCCATTACAGAAGTACCCCGACTAGAACACAACCGGTCCCCTTAGATTAGCCCAAATGGATGTCATTCCCTAGGATGTATCTAAGGCTATTCCCACTTATGATGGATCTGGGAAAATAGCTTATGAGCACTGTCAGGATATCTTGAATCTAGCAGCAATCCACAACATAAAAGAAGAAAATATTATTGTCAGAATTCTAGCCCTATCCTTCAGAGGAAAGATATTGCATTGGTTTAGAACTCTGGAAGACAATTCTATTACTTCATGGAGAGCATTAGCTGAGCCATTCATAGAGGAATTTAATGAATCTGTTGATCCTTTTTCTCTACTTAATCAGTTTACATCTATGCAGAAAAACCAGCAAGAAACTATCTCAGACTTTAATTTGAGATTTAGCAGAACATGGAAAAGAATTCCCCCCACTACCAGACCAGCTACATGTCTAGCTTATATGTATTATATCCGAGCTCTTGGATCTGAGTTAGGGTTGCAGACACAACAATCAGGAGTAGAAACCTTCCCCTAAGTTTATAATGTAGTTGTTCATGCTAAAAATATCCTAATTAATGTAGGAAGGCTTCCCCCCAAAACTGTGTTGCCTTATAACTCAGAAACCACTAGTAGCCAAAGTCAATCACACATGGACCCCCTTTCTCTATCATCTCCATATCCACAAATGAATGCCATTCCTCTACCAAAGCCTACATCCTCTACACCCCTTTTCCTCCCCTTCCTTCTCAACCATCTCAGGAGATTTATGCTATCCTTGATATACAAAATACCTTGAAAACCCTGAGTAATAGAATGAATTCAATGGAAAAAAGAGATCAAGAAAGGTCACAATAGAGGAGATTCCCATATGTAAACAAA
The DNA here is from genome assembly GCA_028583015.1 of Wollemia nobilis. Classification (NCBI taxonomy): domain Eukaryota; kingdom Viridiplantae; phylum Streptophyta; class Pinopsida; order Araucariales; family Araucariaceae; genus Wollemia; species Wollemia nobilis. Next base: position 12,649,818 of record JAQPPZ010001925.1, read on the forward strand.
TATTAGAGACCTGGTCCTAGTAACAATACTAGGGTTAGGGTGAATGCAACATATGAGGAGCCAGAATGCTCTTTAGATACTACTCTTGCAAATATTTGGTGCTTAGTATGCAATGACCCCCATGACTCATAGTCTTGTGTGATGTATCAACACCATGTTCAACAAGCTATGGATCAAGCTGAGAGGAATCAAAAGGGAAGAGTCAATATGTTATGGCACCTGGATCAAATCATGGCTGGAAAAGAGTTGGATGAAGAAAGTCCAATTGTTGTTATGACAAGGTCTGGAAAGAAAGCTTTGCAAGTGGATCCACAAAAAATGGGGCATTTCCAAGTCCCTTCTCAGAAGAAAGTTGACTCCCCTCTTCAAGGTAGTGACACTTTCCCTATTCCCCAAGCTAAGGGAAAAGAGAAGACAGATACTCTTCCAAAGAGACCAGAACGGGAAACAGAGGGAGACCGAATGAGATCTAAAGGTGAAGATCAAGAAAGGCTTAGGTTCCCCTCTATTACTAAAATACAAAGGTTAGAGGCCACCCAAAAATATAAAAGAAGATATGGTGAGCTAGAAAGAGGGCTGGAAAAACTCTCTTTGACTAAATATGAATACAACATTGTTGAAGAAATGAAGAGAATCCCCTCAAAAGCTAGCCTATATGACACTCTGTTCATTCCTGGTCAGATTGACTTGCTTAAAGCCTCCCTCAACAAAAACCCATAGAATAGGTTGGCCACCACAATCCTTAGTATGCCATCAAAAAAGAAAGAAATGACACCTATTGTGCTAAATAATAAGCCTCCTCCTTTCTATATATCCCTAAGAATGGAAGGTTGGGTAGTCCAAAATTGTATGATTGACTCAGGAGCATCAACTACAGTAATGCCTAAAGTAGTCTGTGAAGAGATGGGTATGGAGTATACCCGATCTTGTCCTGGAGTGTTACAACTAGATGGGACACCTGTCAAGATAGTTGGAGTTATTAAAGATGTACTGATGAGGTTGCACAGAGCCCCTGAGGTGACAGTGGTGCAAGAAATAGTGGTGGTGGACTTAGAACCCTATTTTGGATTATGCCTCTCAAGAGAGTTTACTACAAAGCTAGGGGGATGTATGTACATGGATTATTCTAGCATGATAATCCCTTTCAAAGGAAAAAGGATAAGGATAACACCTGAGAAACCAGTAGCTTATCATATTGAGAAGATTGAAGAAGATATGTGCAATATTAATCCTTTGGAGGAATTTGAGCTAGTAGAAAACATCGAGGAGCTAGACATTGAAGATGAATTACCTTTCAGAGAGGATTATAGTCAGTTTGGAACTGGTATGGGTACATATAGCATCACAACTGAATCAGAAAATAAAATCCCTACTATATCTAATCAATCCCTAAGAGAGAAAGAAACATGGGTTATGCACTTTGATGGTGCTAAATGCAGGAATGGTGCAGGAGCTAGTGTAGTCTTGCAATCACAATCAGAAGGGATAAAGAATTTTGCTTACAGACTGACATGGTCATGTACCAACAATGCCATAGAATATGAGGCCCTATGTCTTGGATTGATACAAGTAGAGAGTATGGGCATCAAGATTCTAAATATATATGGTGATTCTGAGTTAATAGTCCATCAAGTAAGGAATAGGTGCAACAGTAAACACCATTATTTAAAAGCTTACAGAAATAGGGTATGGGACCTGATGGAATCATTTGATGCCCTAAATTTAAGCTTTGTGCCTAGAGAAAAGAATACCCTAGCTGATGCATTAGAAACAAAGGGAGCCAACTTCAACCCTTCTATAGACTTTGGAACCAAGAAGACCAAGGGAATTAAAATGATTTTCAGGCCTGCAGTACCAGACAAGCAGATTTTCTAGTAGGTTTTTGAAAGTGATGAACAAATTCTTGAATTTTTGGTAAGGGAAGCATGTCTCTCAATGGTCCAAGAGGAGAACTTGGAAGAAATGGATCAACAAGACATTATCCAACTAAGAAACAATCATATCCCAAGAGGGTTGGTCACCCTTGAAAGTTTGTTTGATAATGAGGACAGAAAGAAGGTCAAAGCCATGAAGGTCAGTGAAAGGATCTATAAAGAAGTAGAGGTTAGAATAGAAAAGAAGCTTAATGTTGGAATCCAATGTTCACCTGAGGAAGCAGAAGATATTAAAGCTTTATGCTTGAGGTACCAAGACATTGTGGCTTGGTCATATGAGGACCTCAAGGTGTATGACAAAAGGATTATCCAACATACTATTGAGTTAGAACCTGATGCAAAACCATTTCGATAGAAACAGAGGCCTGTCAATCCAAGGATAGAGGCCATTATGAGAGAAGAAATTTTAAAGTTATTAAAGGCTAAGATAATATATCCAATAAAACATTCCACTTGGGTAGCCAATTTGGTACCCGTAAGAAAGAAGAATGGGGATATACGCTTATGTGTGGATTTTAGAAATCTGAATCAAGCATCCCTCAAAGATCACTACCCCCTCCCATAGATTGATCAGATATTATAGGTAGTGGTAGGAGTAGAGAGATTCTCACTACTGGATGGTTACTCTGGATACAACCAAATTTGGGTAAAATATGAGGATCAGTACAAAACAACATTCACCACAAAATGGGGTACATTTGCCTACCAGAGAATGCCTTTTGGGTTGTCCAATGCAGGAGCTACATTTCAGAGAGCCATGGATTATGCCTTTGGGACACTGATCAACAAAGTTATTTTGATTTACCTAGATGACATGACAGTGTTTTCCCATGATAAAAAGGATCATCTATCCCATTTAGAACAAGTTTTTCAAAAGTGCAGAGAATTCGACATTTCACTCAATCCTAAGAAGTCATTCTTTGCAGTTCATGAGGGAAAATTACTAGGTCATGTGGTTTCAAAAGAAGGTATGGCCATAGAGCCAGATAGGATTAGAGCAATTCTTGCTCTTCCCTTGCCTACGAATAAGAAGACCTTGCAGTATTTCCTAGGCCAAATCAACTTTGTCAAGAAATTCATTTCTAATTTTGCATAGAAAGTGAGGCCTATATCTGAACTACTCAAGAAGAAAGTTGAGTTCAAGTGGACTGAGGCCAGGAAATAAGCTTTCAAGATCATCAAGTAGTCCATTGCAATAGCTCCAGTATTGGTAAACCCAGATTTTAGTAAATATTTTATTCTTTATGCATATGGAGCTGAAGAGAGTTATGCCTCAGTACTTACTCAGAAATATGATCAAGGGGATGAACACCCTGTGTTCTTTTGGAGCCAGACATTGCATGATTATCAGGTCAAATATAACTTCATTGAAAGACAAGTGTTTGTTGTGATGAAGTCACTGAAGAAGTTTAGGTAGTATCTGGTGCAGAGCAAAACCCTGGTGTATGTGGTTCATCCAGATGTAAGGAGTTTTATCTTGCAGGGTGATCTAGGAGATAAAAGAGTTGGTTGGATTACCAAGATCCAAGAGTATGATGTAGAAATACATCCCACCAAGCTAGTAAGAGGTAGATCTTTGTGCCAAGGATTGATAGAAGCTTCAACATTGGCCGAAGTGATAGTTTGTCAGGCAGCAGAAGAAGATCAAGTAGAAATAGTACACACTACAGATTCTGATTGGATTGACCAGATGATTAGGTATTTCCAAACTAGAGTATGCCCACCTGACCTGAATGCATCTCAAAGAAGGAGATACATACTTCATGCTTTAAAATATATATTACTACCTGAAGGTTTGTTCAAAAGAAACTTGGATGGAATTCTCCTAAAATGTTTGAAAGATGATCAACAAAAAAGAGTCATGGAAGAATTTCATGGAGGATCAACCAGTGGTCATAGCTCAGGCAGGGTTACAACTTTGAATATTATAAGAGTAGGCTATTATTGGCCCACTATATTCATTGATGCTTTTAAAATTACCCGAGCTTGTGACAAATGTCAGAGGTATGTTGGAAGAACAAGAAATGCTTCATCTCCCCTGAGGCCTATACAGGTTGAGGAGCCTTTTCAACAATGGGGGCTAGATTTCATAGGGGTTATTAACCCTAATTCTTTAGCAGAGCATAAGTTTATCTTGACTGCTATAGATTATCTTACCATATGGGTAGAAGCCATCCCCACTAAGAGGGCAGACCAGGAGGTTGTGATCAATTTTATGGAAAATTTGATTTCTAGGTTTGGAGTCCCAGAAGCCTTGGTGAGTGACAATGGCCCTGCTTTCATAGGAGCCAAGTACATTGAGTTTTCCAACAAGTATGGCATCACTCTTAAAAATACTTCAAATTATTATCCACAAGGTAATGGACTTGCAGAATCTACCAATAAGAACCTATTAAGGATTTTGAGGAAATCTCTTGAAGGTAATAAAAGAAGTTGGCACCTATTGTTGGACCAAGCTCTGTGGGAAGACATGATTACTATTAAAAATTCCATTAAGACTTCTCCTTATGCACTGGTATATGGCAAAGAGGTAGTATTGCCAATTCATTTAGAGATTCCAACACTTAAGCTTGTCAGTACAGAAGAAGAATCAGAGGGAGATCCTATGAAAACTAGGTTAACACACTTGCTATAGTTGGAAGAGAGTAGAGCTCAGGCATATGACAGTTTCCAAAAGCATTCATCAGACATTAAAGCATGGTTTGATAAGAAAGCTAGGTTCAAAAAATTCCAAGTTGGGGATTCAGTTCTCAGATGGAATGTTGACAGAGCAAAGCCAGGCAAGCATAAAAAGTTTGATTCTTTTTGGGATGGTCCTTTCAAAATAGTGGAAGCTAAGGAGTCTAATGTATTCCAGCTGGAAGGTCCAGAGGGAAACATACAACCCATTCCGGTAAATGGTTTTCACCTCAAGCTCTACTATGTGTAAGGAGTAAGCTCATTGTAACATATGTATATACATTGTATAATTATTTCCCCTCCTTTCTGCACTTTGTATTTTGAATTCTTTTCTACACTTTGTAATTGATTCTCTTCCAAAAATTCTAAAAAGAAAAAATTGCAAAAAATGACTAAGTATTGGCCAAGTGCATAGTAATGTTCCATTCCACACATGTTGTGTAATATTTTCTAGAATGACATTCCACTCTCGAATCCACATCAAAGTATTCTAGATTTCCATAGAGTGGTGTACCAATTTCTATTCCACATAAAGAAGGACAAAGGTGGTGCCAATCCAGGAACCTCTCAAAGCTAAAGATAGTCAGAGTAGAATCAAGGTAGATTTTCATGCATACAAGCTTTAAGTACCAAGCGGACTCGAAAGGCTCTTAAGCCACCAAAATGGAATCAAGTCGAAGCCAAACAACAAGTTCAAATTTGACACGTGGAGGCTAGAGAACATTCCCGCATTCAATTCTAATGAACTCACACCAAGATTAAAGAGTAGCCAAAGGGATGTGATGAGCTAGCAATGCAATTTGAAAATTCGACCAATAAGAAGATAGGATGCCACCTTCGAGCCACCAAAGTGAATGATTGAAAGGATTGTAAAGTGTGCCAGCAGAGATATCATACAGAAGCTACATTAATGGTGGAAGATATGCGTGCTCCAGAAGATAAAAAGTGACAAAGGCATACATGAGGCTCATTTGGAAACCACGAAGCTGATAGGATTCAAAGAAATATTCTAAAAAAATTTCCTATAATGAACAAGGTCATACTGCTACCAAGATGGCTCCTAAGAAATCACCCACCGAGACCTAGAAGATGTTCTAGAATTCAAAACTCTGGACAAGGTGGTGGCGCCATACATTGATAAAGCCGAAGCCATGGTAGACACAAAAATGACCATCATAAAAAGACAAGACTAAGAAAGAGCATGAATGATAGATACAAGAAGAGGGCTATTTTTTTAGTAGAAGGTAGATGCTCCATACTTTCTTATCTCTCTTTTTATATTTGCGATTCTATTCACCCGTGTCTTGAGTTAATAGCTACGATAGTAAAATTCTACGACCCATTGGCTAAATAGTAATAGACCCATGAGGGCAAACCCTTTTAGTATCACAAACTCTTTCTATAATAACTCTTTCCCTAGGGGATGACCCACAAAATACCATTTAGGTCATTGAGCAAACTGGGTTTTACACCATAGAGAAGCGAGCTAATGACGGTGAGTCATTTAAAAATTGGGTTTATAAGCAACTTAATACCAAACCCCAAGAAAATCCCGAAGTCCCCATCTCCATTAACAAATTTACAAACCCCATCCTATTCTCTATGTTGGCTTGCATGGAGGGTTTGGACTCTGACATAATGGTTCATGGCTGGCAAATCACCACTGCATACTGTATCTCTAATGAAAGAATGTATGAAAAGGATGCGGGAAAGAAAGGGACAAGAGTGATTTATTTTTAGGCAACTTTTCTCGCCCAAAGAATACATGAGCACTAGTAAGCATGAAGAGGGGCATTGATGCTCCTAGTTTTAGGCATTGCTCAAATCTGGTATGGATGTTCTATGCTACCAAAGATAGAATGCCATGGATTCCAACTAAGGATAAGACCAATGATGGAGAACCCTTGCCGATGTATTATTGGACAAATCATTTAAGAAGCAATGAGTCTTACTATAGATTCAATTTGGAATTTCTTGGACCTACCCTCAAAATAATGTATAATAAGTTCCCTAGATTGCCACCCTTAGCAAAGATTCTAAATAAGGATGGAAGAAGGAGGGATTGGTATTTCTAATAAGGCACAATAATAGTTATATGGTTTCATGGGTAAACCTTTTCTTTTACCCCACTTTGTACATAGAGACTTTTTGCCTAGAATATTTAAGGTAGGTAGAGTACATTGATGCGAACTATGGTTCGAGAAGGAAAAAGAAATCTTTACTTACCCTTACTACACTTTGATGATATCACTATCACCAAAGGGTAGAGCCAAAAATTGATCAATACCTTGATAGATTAGGTCTATTTTATATTCCCCAAATATGGAGTTATGATCCTGATGACATTTTCACTACAAGAAATAAAACCCTAAATGGAGATAAGGCCTACAAGTTTGAGAAAAGGCCTAGGGCTCATTTTGAATAGGGAAGAAATAATGATGAGATTGCTATTTTAGAGTGGAATGTCGTAAATATGGATCAGTTACCTCCATGGTTGGATTTTTATGAACATAGATTTTGATCCTGACCATAAGCTCAGTCATCAGATTACAGGATATGATTAGTAATATTAAAGTTGAATCTACAAAAAAAGGATCCACTCCTTCCAAGACAGAAGTCAAGAGAAAGGAAAGAAGAGGAATAAAAGACCATGGGATGAAGCAAATATTATAGATTGGTGGCGTATGAGAGTTGAAATTGGAAAAACTAAATCTAAATTTGGAATGAAGATTGATAAGGAATTTTCAAGAAGATATAATAAGAACATTGATACTTGGAGACCGAAGGATGTCAGACATATAGTATTGATGGTTGAAAAACCCCAAAATGGTTTTGAATCCCTCCCTCCTCCTACAATCAAAAAGCTCCTTTGATAGTAGCTGAGGTGCTAAAAACCTTTAATCCTACCTCTGAGAAGGTAGAGAAATTTCCTAAGGGGGCTAGGTTGATGAGCAAAATACAATATTCTAAGGAAAAGGCTATGAATACCCCTGTCATTGAAACATATCCTAATTAGTTGGGGATGAAAGGTCTCGACCTCTTTCTTTTGCTCCTACAACATCGATTGAATTACGACCTATTTTTGAGCAATCACTACTTTCAAGAGTAGTACAAGAAGATGAGTTAGAAGAAGATTCTGAAGATGAGATAGCTGCTTTCCAACTAGTTTATAGGAGGACTAAGAGAGCCCCAAAAAGAGAGGAGAGAGAAATTTTGAAGAAACAGAAAATGGACATGGAGGAAATTGCTAAAGAGGTAGCTGATTTTGCCATAGAAGAATTGATTGATCAAGAGCAACAACTAGAAATAGAAGCAGAACAAGAACACCCTACATATATAGGTGAAGGTATGGCTTCTAATCCCTCTTCTCCTCTTCATATCCAAGAATCCCCAAAGGAACCTCCCTCCCTTTCTAATCAAGAAAATATGGTAAATGTACCTCCTCCCTCTCACAGTCCACCCCATGTCTCATCAATAGCTATGGAGGTACAAGTCAGTTCTATTTTGTCACAACCACCTCAAACCCCACCTTCCACTTCTGAGGTATCCACTTCAACATCCACCATTATTCCACCTCCATATTTTTCATCACCACCATCAATGGGACACTGCGTTCCAAGTTCATCCACCCATTCCAATGTTGGTCATGTATCTATTTCTTTAAGTTTACCTGTATCAACAACAATGGTAGTTACAGAGTCCACTATTGTGATAGAGACTACTATAAATATATCTTCACCCCCACCAACAACAAGTCAGTCCACCCTTATGTTTTTGATGTCATCATCTCCCTTGGCTACTGGTTTTTCAAAACCTGTTACTACACCAAAAGAGCAGGCAACCACTCAGAGCATAAATTATTACTGGGTAGAGAAGCTTGCCAAGCCTTCCAACAGGATGGTTGTGAGAATAAAAAGTATGTATGTTGACCCTATTACTAGATAGAGGGTATCAAGATCTATGATTCTGCTAGTAAGTAAACCTGAGAATGAAATGACTGCTCAAGATTATCGAGCGGAGGAGGTCACAGAAGATATTGACAAGCTCCCTACTGAAGATGAGTTGGTGATAGCCAAGGCCCACTTAGATACCTTCTATGTGAAAAATGATATAGCCAAAGAGAAGGTGGATAAGCTGGAAAAACAAGTTGAAAAGCTTAAAAAGAGCCTTAATGATCAAAAGGAGATAGAAAAAGCTCTGAAGAAAGAGGTTAAGGGTTGGCAAGAAAAATTTCAAAAGGCCAATAAGTTGAAGGATCAATTAGAAGAACAAAAGAAGTTGAATGAAGAGCAGGCAAAAGAAATTCAGAACCTAAAGCATCAACTTCAGATTGAGAAGGCTAAGTCCTCAGGATTTTCTAAGGATGATTTGAAAAATATTAAGAAGGAATTGCTTTATGAGGTTCAAGAAAAGTGTTCAGGACTTCAACTTATGATTGATTATCTTGAAGATGCCAGTCGATTACTCTCCACCATTCAGAAATATTTGGATCAAATCACTGGAGAGTTACAGCCTATGGTAATTCTGGTAGAATAGATGTACAGGCTGGTTGATAGTAGACTCAGTAATGCTACTAAACCAATTCCTAATAAGGAATGGAATCTGGCCAGAGTTGCTACCAAAATAGTGGTTAAAAAGCATAGGGTAATTCAAAGGGCTTGGCTACTAGTTGACAGGATGGATAAGGGAATTAAGGATATTATTGAAATAAATGAGGAAATGATTCAGGTTGGTTTCAAAGGACTCTGGAAGGAGGATCACAACTTGTTATCTATGGAGGAAGTCTAGCAAAGCATCAATGAGAATTTACAGGATGAAGCTGGAATTGATTCATTGGAAGAGCCACTTTCCCAAGAACAAGTTGCCAAACTGATCATGGATTGTACTCGGTTGAGAGATCTCATGGAAGATCTGGTGACTAGAGGGAATGCTGCTAACTATGAGGATGTTGGAGAACTACAATATGTTTATAAGCAGCTTAAAGAAACATCAAATCCCTCTGAAGAAGCCTGGAAATAGGCTCTACAATCTCTAGAATCTATGATTCAGTTGTTTGGAGATACCTCTGGTGAGGGAAATTAGAAAGTACCTACTCCTAAAGAAGAAGAAGTAGAGGAAGAGACTCAAGAAGAAGGAGAACAAGATGGAATAGTTACAGGCCCAGAAGGGGCTCACACTTAAGTCATTTTTGTTTGTACATATACATAAGTTTTGTATTTCTATTTTTACTCTGACAATTTGTTAGAAATAAGCAATAAAGGCATGAAGCCCATAGAGCAACAATTTTTGTGTGAAGGTATACTTGGTGCAATAAGGCTTTATAAAGGGGGTAGAGTTGTGTACAGTTCTCAAGATAGTAGCAATAACCGGTATTTGTGGATCAGTGCTAAGTATTTTTGGCATCACTTCGATATGAATCTCTACTCTCTCAACAAATTGATAAAACTTTTAGAGAGTAGTGTTTGTATGGAAGTTATTCTATAAAATATATATTTAGAGAAGTATATTTGACTCCTAAGGCCCAATGGATAAGACTCTGAGTTCGATTGGCTTTGCAAGCAAATCCACCCGAGAGGCGCCAGAATGTAGGCCCAAAATGGCCACATACTTAGTAAAATTTTGTAGAATTTTGCCTAAGTGATAGAGTCATCATTCCACATACCTTGTAGTGCACTTTGAAGTGGATCCACAATAGAAGATATGAACCCACCCAACACTTAGTGAATTTTTCATACTTGAAGCGATTTTGGGTGATTTCTTTTTGGCTCCGAAATAGTGGCGGGTCTCAAATCCATAAAAGTCTATGAGGAAGGATGATGTCAGTGATAAAAAATATGGATTGGCATATTTGCGAGTGGCTAAGTATGGGAATACCCGATTCTAGGAAGTTCCTTTGTTTTTAGCTTGGATTAGTGCTACCCTCAAATCCATAAAAGTTTCAAGGAAATGATGACGTCAATGAAGAAGTGTGGATTGGTGATTCAGAGGATGAATGGAGTGTTTCCCTTCTAGAATGAAGACAAGGTGGGATAATAGAATGATGAAGGTGTAGATTCATGACAAAAGGTTATGTGACTAACTCCAGACCCGAAATGGTGACAAGGTAGGGTGTTTTATCCTGAAGGTTAGCCAGAATGGAGGAGTTACTTCGCACCATGGTGGGCCCGGATTGGTGATTACATGCCAGTGCACTTGTTCTACCCAGAATGGAATCTGCAAAAGCAATAAGGAAAGGATGATATCATCAACATTCTAATGCGGATTGAAGAAGACAATGCAGAATATGATGTATTTTGAGGAACAAAGGGTGGATTCGATGCTCAGATATCAAGGGTCTAGATTGGAGATTCCATAGCTTCTGATGTAGAAGGATGATGTCACTAAGATTTTAAAGTGGGATGGTACTTGATTCTCCTCACCATTTTTGATAAATCTTATACCAGATTGGATCTAAACCATACGATGAGGAGAATCAATGGTGGAGGTTATGTTGACAAATATTGGATGTTTAAAGAACATTTCTTCACTAAGATTGTAACAGTCAGTTGGAAGATGAAGCGTCGAGGGTTTTTTCTAGAAGATCAAACCAGGGGTGGTTACAGATCAATGATGGTAGATCACTCCCAAGAAGAATCGATGAAAAGGCATGATCTCCAATGGCCTGAACTCTAGTTTTGTCGAGTAACCAGCAAGTTGTAGAGGCCCCGAGCTGCCATGGTGGATCATTCTCAATGGATTTCCCAGAGGATGAACCAGTAAGTTGATGCCAGCTGGATCTCTCTACTGAGCTATCAAAACAAGATCTTTGTATTGCTTCTTGATTATTTTAATTTTGCAAAACTATAAGTAGAGGTCGAACCCTCATTTTTAAGGGTCGGCTCTAGCGTGTTTGCCTGTGCTATTGTAAATATTCCTGAAAAGCTAATGGAAGGAGCATTACATTGATCTTCACCTCAAATCTGTGTTCTCGTGTTTGATAGCAGAGGTTCAGATTCTTTAGTTGTATTTCTGTAAATGCTTTAATGGTTAGTTTGTGCCTAATTAATGGATTACTAGTTGTTACAGTAATTGAAATCTGCTTCTGAGTTTGTTCTATGTTGTTAGGGAGTACATTTCTATGAAATCTAGGTATTGGTGAATTTTGTTATTTGGATTATCATTATCTGGATATTGAAATTGCTTGCTGCAATATTTCTATGTTGTGCATTAATGAATAAGTAACAATCTGATTTGAGATAATGTTGGTCTGAGTATGTATCTTTGGTATGGTTTTTGGGAGCTTCCTATGGTAGTGCAATGTTGTTAACCTATCCATCCACTATTATTCACATTTCTCTAACCCTAATCTTCTCTTACCCTAAACTTCAAACCCTAAGTGAGCATAATTGTGTCAACAACCTGTTAAGTTGACAAGGAACCAACCTACTCTGGAGGTTGGATCGAAAACCCCTATTTTGGTCCATCCAATGTTGAGTGTTGAGTTGTAGCTATCGGGTGCAAGCCTGGATAGAAAATAGGAAGATAGACAACCATAGTATCGAGTGAAAACTTGGTGCAATTCAGTGCCCAATAGGTAGAAGGTTCCTAGAGATGCTCGAAGATGGTAGAAGGTGCCTAGAGATGCTTGATGATGGTAGAAGGTGCCTAGAGATGCTCGATGATGGTAGATGATTCCCAACGGTGCTTAGTGATGGTAGAAGGCACCCAGAGGTGCTTGGGGAACTCGAAGGGGTGTTCTGGGAGTGAAACATAATCTATAGATGTAGATCTAATTTGTGCAAAGGAAGCAATGATAAATACAAAAGTGGCGATGAGCGATGAGAGATGGAAATGGTGAAGGGGCTTGGATACTTGATGACTTCTAGGATTCAAGAATTCAAAAACTTAGGGGTTGAGTCATCAAAATGACTCCTCTTTATAATCTCTCCTAGGGCATGTTAGGGTTTCAACGACACAATTTGTGTGGTCAAGATTAAAACATGATGGAGGGTGGAGATTAAATCTGGGCATGTGGCATGGATTAAGGTGGATGAATGGATGAGGATGGATGGGATTAGATCATGATGGATGGTTGGGATTAATTCATATAAATATACATATATTTATTAAATATATATAAATAAAATATATAAAATATTATTATTTAAATATATATTAAAAATATATATAAATATATATAAATAATGGGTAAAAGTGGTGGGAAACTATGGATGGATGACAAGTGGCTAGATTTTGGTGTCTACAGATGCCCCTTTTTGTACCATGTTGCATGAAACACAATGTGGTGCAAAAATACAAGACACCTGGTTTGGCCTGATGCAGAAGCAACTTTCTCTTGTTGGAATGCAAAGATGAACTTGAAGACAAAAGAATTTTGATTGTGTAGCTTACCCCCTCAATTGGTGAATGAGTGACGGATGCATCTCACGAGCCAATTGATAGATTTGTGCAAATGATTGTGTGAATTGTGGATGATATGAATGATGTAAATGTGATGTCATTTTTGCCCCAATGGTGGAAGGGGGTTGTTGAAAAATGCAAGTGATTGATTCTATTTTTGCCCTAACAGAGAAAAGGGGTTTTTACCAAGTGTAGATGCCATGATCATGTAAGATGTATCCCGTTGTGGGAAAATCAAAGTCAAATGTGGTTACCCCAAGTTTGGGGTGATTCCATGTTGTTGAAGAATTTGTCGTATGGCATCATTGAAATGCAAAGTGATGAAGATGCAATAAGAAAAGGAGTCAACTTTGGAGGGCCGACTAGTGACTATCAATAAATTCCTACAATTGGAACCAATCACCCTAGCTAGGGCTAGTCACCATGATGACTGTCAATGTAAAAATAAATGATGATATATGATGTTGTCCATGTTTCAGGCCCCATGAACAAGGCCATCAATGACAATTGTAGAGCAAATTGGTCTTGGCATAGTTTCACTCAAAAGGTGAAGTACCAAAATTGATTTTGTTTTTGATCAATGAGATATTGGATGATGAATATGGCCAAGTGTCCTTATGGTGATTTATTCATCTTACCAAATTGCATGGATGCAAATCGCTACAATCGCCAAGGAGATAGAATAGACCACTAGATACGAGGTTCACTTGAAATTTGTGAACTTGGAAAATGTGCAAATGCAATGATTAATGAATGGAAATGGTGTGAAAATGAATAATTGATGATGAGAATGATGATTATGGTCATTTTGTGAAAATTTGGACCATTTTGAAGCATTTTGGAGATTGATAAGCAATTTTGTGCCTTTTGGGCGCAAACAAAAATTATGCATCCAAATCAGTTTGAACCTTCACAAAACATGTTATTATGATGAAATTGATGCATGGATGCAATTTGGAATGATTTGGTGGAGGTAAGCTACCTTTTTGGATTGATTTTGGTCTTTTGTCAATGTTGACACCAAACGTCGATGGGCGCTTATTGCTTGCGCAAACGCCCACTAGAGTTTGGTGCTTTCCCAAATGCAGGGAGGCACTTAAGTGCACTAGGAAGCACCCATGGGTGTTTCAATGCGCCTAAAACAGCTATAAAAGGCCTGTAGAGGGGAAATCAAGCTCATTTGTGCATCCACAAATTTTGGAAGTTGCATCTGAGGGAGTGGAGTGGAGTGAGTGGAGTGAAGCTGTGGAAGCTATGGTGGTGGAGGGAGCAGAGGTAGGAGCAGGTGTGCGCTTTGCCAAGGTAAGTACTTTTGACTCTATTTTGTTTTTTTTGTGCAAAAATTTATTTTTTTTTTTTGAAATAATGTAATGTATTTGACATTAATGCTTTGTGTTGTGTTGCAGCTAAATATTTTGGAGGCTCATCATCGATTCTCACCTCTCATCCCTAGGGTGAGGAAGGTGCTATGGGAGGATGAGTGGGATTGGTTGGAGGTTATTGGGCTAGCTGGGGTAGCCAAGATAGATGTGGTGAGGGTAGATGAGGGGTATCTCTCTACCTTGGTAGAGAGATGGGATCCAGATAGGGGATATTTTAGCTCCCTACTAGAGAGGTGACTATGATACTTGAGGATGTATACCACATCCTCAAGTTACCAGTGGAGGGCTTGCATGTCGAGGTTGGACATGATAAGAAGCATGAGTTGAGCCACATGTTCAGAGATGGGTGGGAGGATGTGGAGGTGATGGGTGGAGGGATTACATACTTGTCCATGTATGTGGACAAGAAGTTGGATGCCCTACCCACATTGGTGATGTTCGTGTTGGCCAACATAGTGGCCTCGAATAGTACTGGTTGTTGGTTCCCATGGAACCTTATCGAGTTGGTGTGCGATATGATCGCTACACCACAAGTGTATGCATGGGCTCCTGCTTTATTGGTGTAGTTGTACCAAGAGCTATATGAGGTGAGGAGGCAGAAGCACCAAGGACTAGGTTGCAATTTGCTATTGCAATGTTGGGGTTGGGAGCACTTTAGTGTGGCTCGACCTATGGGTTTACCGACTAGGGGATGGGATAGGGAGTAACCCTATGCGATGAGGTGGCCAATGGTAGAGGAGGTGCAGCCAAGTCATCATGTTTAGATGAGGTAGTGGTACAAGGATTTATGGGTTGGATTGATAGTGACTTAGGTGGTATGGAGGCCATGGCGAGGTGCCATGTGGATAGGTGATGGGGAGCATCTACAATGGGTGCGGTAGGCTAGATGGGTGGTTGGGAGGCACATAAAGGAGGTGGAGCTGATCTAGTTCTCATGGGTGCTATGGTAGTTTAGATTGAGGTAGGGGGTTCCTGAGGCACCCACACTCTACAAGCATCATCGAGATGAGATGGGTCTCCCTTGTGCCAAGGCATGGAGGTCCACACTTGAGGATGATGAGGAGATGGATCTCCCTAATGTGGATGATGTAGGGACTACTAAGGAGTATGATGCATGGTTCATGACTCAATCACCATGGGTACCGAGTTCTAGTAGTAGATGGGGGAATGGGGATGGGGATGAGGCTGAGGATGTCGATGAGGCTCCTAAGCATCGGAGGCACCTTCGAGCTAGTAGTCGAAGGATGGCAGACTAGGAGGATAGTAGAGCAGGCTCCAGAGTTTGGATGGGGTGGAGATGGCATGGAGGATAGGGAGGAGATTCTAGATGGACCTCCTGGTCAGAGTGAGGATGATCGAGTGAGGTTAGAGTAGCTGGTGGTAGAGTGAGATGCTATGATAGTAGCTCAAGATACAGAGATAGCTTAGCTATGGGATAGGGAGGTGGCTCGAGAGGTGGAGATAGCTCGATTATAGATGGAGCTAGAGGTACGACCGATAGTAGGTGGAGGTGAGGATAGGATCATGAGGCTCCAGGTAGAGCTTCTAGAGGGGCATCATAGGTAGAGACATGATGTACATCACCTTTGGATCTTAGGATGGATATATTCGAGTATTGGAGGATCGATTGATGGAGCATGATATTGGGCTTCCAAAACCACCCTCCTCATCCATATCTAGGTCGGCTAGGCCTAGTGAGTCTAGGTATAGTTCTAGGTCTAGGGCTCCTTTAGGGTCATAGGGGTCCTCTCATAGGTATTAGCTAGTGCTTAGATGCACTTTTTGTATATGAGCCTTGGTGCTCCATTGTATGTAGCCTTTGGGCATTCATTGTACATGTGATATATATATATATATACATGGCTTTTACTTTTTGTGTTATGCTTTTGTGTGAATGTTTTTGTGTGGATGCATGTGTATATGGATGATTAATGCAAGTGGAATGTGTATGAATGTAAGTGTATATGGATGATTAATGCAAGTTTATGAATGCAAATGTTCTAATGATCATTCATAGTTTAGATTTTGCTTGGCCATGTTTAGCATTGTTGTTTAATTAGGGGCACCAAACTTGGTGGTAGGTGGGGTGAAAAGACTCATGATATGGATGTTGACATGGAAGAAGATATGGATGTTGATATGGAAGAAGATATGGATGTTGATATGGAAGAAGATTATTTTGCAGAGACTCAAACATACTAGTGGTATCAAACAAACTCACTAAAGGCTGTCTAATTTCTCTAAGACCAAATGTGTGTGCAATGAATTTATTTACCGAATCATGAGCATGGTAATGACTCGAGGTAATCAAGAACCAATGTGTGTGCAAGTGAGTTCATTAACTCATCTTGAGTAAATTGGGTGTGACCTATTATGGATGAGACCAAGAAGCTAGCTTGTCCTTATGTGCGGTCAGAGGTCTCTTTAAAAGAGACGTGTCACCATGCATGAGTGTACTCCACTACCAGTCAAGCATCTATAGCTCTGGTGGAGACTAGCTCCATAGTCCAAGGATTTGATCTTTAGGCTTTGGGGATGACTACCTAACCATATGACTAGAAATGTAGTACTATCCTTATAGCTTGAGGATCAGTGGTGTGTGATGTAAAATATTTAGAGTTTTTAGGGATTTTACCCTACTCTTTCTTTTATTTTGAAATTGTGATAGTGGTGAAAACCATTATTTTTGTGGACTATGTTGCATGATGGGACAAGCAAGGACTACCCTTTTCACTTCGAGGTTCAAACCAAGTATGGTGTTATCCCTCTTTGACACAAGATGTTTTTAAGATGTGAAATTGTGTTTGGTTCAAGAATGTTTTAGAGTCAATTCCAAGAACTCAATATTTTCTTAGTGAAAATTGTGTCTTGGTCCTAAAGAAAACTCGACATGTATTTATGGTTTGCTTAAAACACTAGGAGTGGCTGAGTGACCAAAAACACCTAGGAATTATGGAAATGTGGCTTTGCAAATGATAATTTGGCTTTTTGGAATGGTGTAATGAAATGAATTTGAAGGTGCCCCTGATTAAGGCAACATGACTTTATTTGACCAATTTATATCTAAACTGAATAAATGATCCCTAATATGAAATATGAAATGTGTGAAAATGATGGTACGAATGCAATGTATGAAATGCAATTTTATGAAATAAAATGAGTTTTATGCAAATGTGTGAAATGTAAGGTGAAAATATCGTGTATGGAATGCAATATGTGAAATGAGATGTGTGCAATGCAATGTTGTTTTTGTGTAATAGCCATGTATATATACATATATAAATCACATTATGCATAGAATGCTCTCAAGTGTATAACATTAAGTGGTTCGGGATCTTCAAATCCCTCTAGCAAGCCTATAAGTACCTTTACTACTCTTTGAGTAACAATGTGACCTAACCAACCCAAAATTGAGAATCACAAATATCTAATAACATAATACCCATAGCTATAGGCTTGAAGACCTAATATTAAGGTCATAAATTGTTGGCATGGAAGTCTAGTTTGAATGATAAGGGGATAGGCACCCCTGGGTGTATGAAACATGACTCTAGCACCTTGACCTTTTTCACACTTAGAACCATCAAAGAATAGTGTGATATTGACATCTTCCTTAGGAATGACATCTTCTTCTTTTTAGTGATAGTGAATACCGAATCATCTGGGAGCTCAATAATCAAAGGATGATCACTAGGTAGTGGAGCTTTCACAAGCTGATCAACTATAACCTGACCTTTAATGGATTTTTGACTTATAAAATCAAGATCAAATTTAGTAAGAAGCATTATCCATTTAGTGGTGCGGGTGTTATTGTAAGTGTGAGACATCATATAACGTAGAGGATTTTCTCTAGCTATGACATATGTGGTGTGACTAAGCATGTAATATCTGAGTTTCTTAGTGGCAAAAACCATTGCTAAGCATAATTTTTCCATGTAAGCATATCTAGTTTCATAGCTTACCAATGTTTGACTAATGTAATAGACAACTTGCTCTCGATTGTTTTCATTCTTTTGTGCAAGCATTGTCCCTAATGCAAAGTCCATTGCTAAAACATAAAGATGGAAGGGGACCCCCGGATGAGGAGGAGCTAAGACTGGTGGAGAAGCTAGGTATTGCTTAATATCATCAAAGGCTTTTTGACATTCATCTATCCATGAAAATGGCACCCCCTTTTGTAGCAAGTGATTGAATGACCTGCATTTTTCAGAAAGTTGTGCAATGAAACGATGGATTGATTGAATATTTCCTTGTAAACTATGCAATTCTTTCAAATTTGTTGGGGGAGGCATCTCCATGATGGCCTTGACTTTGTTTGGGTCCACCTCAATGCCTCTTTTGGAGATAATGAACCCTAGTAGTTTTCCAGAGGTAACACCAAAGACACATTTCTTGGGGTTCAACCTTACATTATGCTCTAGAAGTCGATCAAAGACTTTTTCCAATACACCAATGTGCTCTTGTCGAGTTTTGAATTTTTCCAAGAGATCATCCACATAATATTCGATGATCTTATGCATGTAATCATGGAAGATGTATGTCATGGCACGTTGATAAGTGGAACCTACGTTTTTGAGGCCAAAGGGCATCACCTTGTAACAAAATATCCCCAAAGGTGTAGTGAATGTTGTTTTGTGTTGGTCATCAATATTTATTCGAATTTGGTTGTATCCTAAAAAACCATCCATGAGAGAAAGCATTTCATGGCCAGCGCAGGTGTCAACAAGAGTATCAATGTTTGGAAGAGGAAAATCATCCTTAGGACACGCTTTGTTAAGATCTCAAAAATTAGTGCAAATGTGTATCACCCCGTTAGGCTTGCGAATGGGTACCATGTTTGAGAGCCACTCAAGATAGTCAATGGGTACAATGAAACCCACATCTAATAGTTTTTGAAGCTCTTCTTTGACCAAGAGGGCAATGGTAGGATGCATCCTTCTAAGTTTTTGTTTGACCGGCTTAGCATCAGAGTTTAAGGTGAGATTGTGGACAACCAAATTAGGGTCAATACCAAGCATGTCTTTATAGGACCATGCAAAAATTTCCTTCTTCCTCTTGAGGAGAGCAATTAATTGCTCTTGTTCATATTTGGATAAGCTTTTGCCAAGTTTGACAATTTGGGGATTGTCTACATCTGAACTAAGGTTCACATCGATAGTATCTTCAATAGACATGTGAGAACCTTCCTCAAGTTGATGGGGAGTTGGGATTAGATGAATGTCATCTATGAGGTCATCAAACTCTTCTAACTTATCCTCATCTATGTCTACCTAGAAAACCTCAGGATCTAAAGGTGAAGGTGGAGGTGATGGAGGAATGTAGTTGGTTGAAGCCCTTAACAATTCCTCGAATAGGACAAACTCGGAAAAGGATGGTGGTGAGGAAATCCGATCCATATCAATAAGACTCATGTCAATAGGAATTGGCTTTGCCAAATCATATGGATTACGGAGTGGGGTGAATAAGTCAATAGGATTCATGTTGACTTAAAGGAAAAATGGATGGGTGGCAAAGGTGAATGGATGAGTGGATCCTTTTGGCTAGAACCAATGCTAGAACTCTGTTAAACCTGGATAGTAGCAAGCAACACAAATAAATGCAATGTACATGCAAAATGTTTTATTTTATTTTTGATTTTTTTATGTTTTTTGAATTTTTGAAATTTGTTTTTGATTTTTGATATTTTTTTTTTTTGAAATTTATGTACATATATTACAAAAAAAATGGTCGATGATATGGATCAATGATATGGAGGTGGTGGTTCACCGGTTGGGTCAGCTCGCTCTTGTGGAAGAAGCAAGTGAAAGATGGGTTGATGGATGGGGAACGTTCTGAGGTAAAACTCATCCTGTTCAATGTGTGGAATGATGGGGTTTGATTCCTCTTCAGATTCATCAGAAATAATTGACATGAGGTCAAATTATTCATAGAATTCATCTTCAAAGTCATCTATGTGATGGATATCTTCTCCTGAATTTAAATTTAAACTTTGAAAAGCTTGTTCAAGAGAAGAGGTGGATGAAAGTGGATGATAACCTAAACCTGAACGGTCATGCATTTCTCGATATGAAACATCGATAATCTCATGCACTTCCTATTCATGTCATCCTAGGCCATGTCCTTACCAATTAACAATGTGGAAATACCAGGATGGAAAACCCGACATATGTTGTATATTGGTCGATGTGGGTGATTTGGGTTCATATGGGGTAACTAGATTGGATGATGAATCAAGTCCCCCATACACAAAATTAATGCTATTAGGCATCGAACCCATGTTATATACCACTCCTATAGATAAGGGTGGGTCACATGGGCGACCGTAGTCCTTAGCACTTTGAATGTTGAGTGGTGTGATTGTGATATCTTGGACCACATATTCACCAATACCAAGATTAGTGAGGTGGACCTCAACTTGGGATGATGTGTATGGATTGGATGTGGATGGAACTGACTCATGGTTGGCTGATGGTATCTCACAATCCATCATTTTGACTTGTGAGACATTGGCTTATGTGGATGGAGATGGATTTGGTTGAGTGGATGATGATGATTTGGAAGGAGTTATTATGGAATGTGATGATGTTGATGATGTGGCTAATGTTGATTGGGTTTGACCACATGTGCATGTAGTCAATGGTGATGAATATGGGGGTATGGAAGTGGAGGCTTGATGAGAATTGGTGATTGGGAGCTCCTCAGGAATAGGGGCTTTAGATGATGATATGGATGGGGTGGATGATGAAGTGGTTGATGAAGTGAGGAATAGATGAGTGGAAGGTAACATGGACTCATAGGGGTTTGAGATAAAATTGCAATACTTAAATGGTTCAACATCCATTGGTATGCAATGTACTTGTCCCTCATGTACGTATTTCAAGCATTGATGTAATATGGATGGGACACATCTCATTTCCCTCATCCAAGGTCATCCAAGGAGTACATTATACACCATGGACCCTTCCAAGATGTGGAATATAGTATGCAATATTTTGACCCCCACTTCGATGGGCAAAATAATAGTGCCAACTGTGGAGCAGAGAGCATCATTAAATGTTTTCAAGGTGAATGAGGATTTGGTGATGTGATCTGGTGGAAGCTTGAGATATTGAAGGGTGGATGTGGTGATGATGTTTATGGAGGAGCTGATATCAATTAAAACTCTTTTGAAATGATTCCTATCAATTTGAGCCATGATGTGTAATGGAGGATCCATTGATTCTGATGATATTGGTTTGATCTCAAAATCATAGAAAGTAATGGATGGTTCCATACATGTTTGAATATTCCCCATAAAATTATTAAATGCATTAGCATATTGATATTGAAGTTCAATGGATTTTAGAATATCCATTAATGCTTCACGATGTGGAGGAGATTGTTGGATTAGCTCATATATGGATAGTTTGGCTGAAGCCATTTTTAAGCTTGTGGTTAACCAGCTGCTCAATGAGATGATTGGTCTAGATGGATGATTAGAAGGATGAATGGGTTGAGATGGATGGGCCAAAATATGGATTGGCTAGGAGGGATTGGCAAAAAATTAGATGGGATATGATGATGTGGTGGGTTGAGACACACTTGTCTGTGGAGGTATGGGCAGATGACTAGACTGCTATTGAGCATTTTGTTGATTGGAGCATTGTTGTTGACCTCGGGTTACTACATGAATAGCACCCACAAAACCTTGGTACTATTGAACATGATTAACCTAATTAGGAGGAATATTGGTATTTGACCCTCCTATTGTTGGTTGTGCTTCCTCATGATGAGGAAGTGGTGTTTGAAAGATCCCAAGATTTTTATTTTGTTGAGCTAGAGGATTGTCAAGCTTGATAGCCCCTAACTCAATAAGGTCTTGTACTCTATATTTGAATTGATGGTAGTTATTAATATCATACCCATTATGTCTATGATAAGGATAAAATAAATGCTCCCTATAGTATTTACCATGTTTAGTGGGATCATCAAGTCTGACCTCAGGCAAGGGAAGTTGATTTGTGTCATATAACCTATGGAAAATGGAGGTATAAGATTCAATCAATGGGGTATATTGATGGGGTTGTCAAATAGATTATCGACGTGGTCGGTTTTCCATAGCTGGCACTATGTTTTGACTTGATTGAGTAGTTGAGGGAACCGCATGATATTCAATTTGTTGTGGTTTTTATTGCATGGGTTGTTGTTGAGCCATTACTGGTTGGCTCATGACCACTTGATTTACTTGATTGGATGAATTGGTTGGATTGGCCTGATTGGATTTTGATTGGCCAAAATAATTTCCTTTATATTGGCCCTTATTTTGCCATTATTTCTTCTTAGGCTTGAGCACTCCCTCTTGGATTTTTATCTCCTCAATTGTGCTAGCCTGGGCAAGAGCTTCATCAAATGATCTATGTTGTTGTAATTGCAATAACCAAGAGATGGGTTTTAAGCAACTCTTAGTGAACAATCGGGTCAGCTCTTCCGTTGGTAGGGAAAATGGCAATTTGGTGATAACGACCCTCCAACGGTTACCAAAGTCATAGATAGACTCATCATAATATTGTTTTAAATCATAGATATCAGATAATGAGACTTTATTTCTTATATTGAGGGAGAATATTTCAAGAAATTGGTCAACCAATTGCTCAAAAGTATAAATACTATGATTGGGAAAATGGTTATACCATTCTACAACATCTCCCCCTAATGTTTGAGGGAAGTTTCTAAGCATTAGAGTGTCATTGCTTTGAATTCTAAAGCAAGAATGAACAAATGAGCTCACGTGCTCTTTAGGGTTCTCCGTCCCTTTAAATTTATCAAACTTTGGTATTGTAAAATCTATTGAATATGGTGATGATGGTATCAAAGGATGAATTGGTTGATTGATCAATTGACGTAGGGTAGGCTTATGGTTTATCATACCAGGAGTATGTTGCATCAAACTATCAATTTGTTGTTGCATAGCTTGAATTCTAGGGTCCTTCCCAATAATGTGGAAACCTTGAATCACTTGATGATTTTGTGATGGCGAGGTGGAAATATGTTGAGGTGTAATGAGGTGATGATGACTTGGTAGAGTGGATTGGTGTTGATGATAATGGGGTTGATGAAGGAATGATGGTGAATGAAGATATGGAGATGATGTATGAGGGCTTTGGATAGGTTGGCCAATGGGAATAGGATGGGTATGGGTTGGTGGTGCTATTGGAATGGAAACCACAGAATATTGTGGTACCCAAGATGGACCTTGGCTAACAAATATGGGCTGAGTGGAAACAGGTTGAGGCTTAGGGTTGATCACCTAAAGCAATTTGTTGAGATGTTCCCATGTCTCATGTATTTCCCTATCAGTGGTTGATGGAATGGATGTGGATGGGATTGATGAGGTAGGTGGGGGGTAAGTTGCAATGGGAATTGCAACTTGATGGGAGACACTAGATGGCATGGACGTGGGAACTTGTGAAGCAACATTAACATGTGCTTCATACAAGGGGTTACCATAGACTGAGGTGTATGAGGATGGGATGGATGTGAAAACCACCTTCACCAGATATCAAGCAATGGTTGGTGATGAAATCCAACACATTACTGTTAAAAGTGATACGTGTAGTGTGTGATTCCTTTTAATATTTCCAGTTTGTTATGGTGTACATACAATGTCAGAAATAACTAATTTCACTAGTATAAATTAGAAGCCAACACAAGAAATATTGTTTTTTCCAAAAGAAGTAGAGTACACAGCTTAAAACCACTCTCTAAATAGAGGAGGGTTTGTCTACTCTTCCACCTTGAATAACAAAATATGGGGGTACTTTCAATATTCTAATGTTGTTCCTACTTAGACCAGTAAAAGGAGAAATTCCTAAACCCTAGAATATGTACTATTTCATACAATTAACAGTTCATATGAAAATAAAAATGCAAGGTTTTAATTGCAGCACACCAAAAAACAATGTGGAAATGTGAAATTTGTGATTAGATGTGGATGCAAAGAATTATTCTAATGCCTAGAAATGTAGATTAAAATGCTTGCTTTTGACATATTATTAATGCTATTATTTTTAATACCAAATTTGTAAAAACATTAAAATATGTAGAATAAATAAGTTAGGGTTTAAGGTAGACTTACAAATAAGCCTACGTATTGTTCCTCTTATCTATGAAATGCACCTGGGCATCTATGAAATGCACCTGGATGCTTCTTGAATGTCCCACAAACACCGCAGGGTGTCTGCGCACCTTATGCAACTTCTGTAACTCCTTAGTAATTGGTTCTATGAAATCTACATGACCTATTTTTTTGAAAAACCTACACGATAGAAGACAAAAAGCAACGAATTAATGTCAAGATAATTAGCATAAAATAACCCATTGTGGGTCCCACCATGATAACCATTTGTGAATTCAAAAGCGAACAACACCAAACAATGAACTATAAAATTAAATAAGTGATGTGTCACATAAAAATTACACAATGAAATAAACTTTTATTATAACACTGGTGGATATTCAATGTTATAATAAAATATGCCACAAATTTGGGGGTACAAAGCTTATTATTCTTGATAAAACGATTACAATATTCTAGGGTTTTCTAAAACCCTAGTAAAAAAATATTGGTGGTGTTTTTGCATTTGATTTGATCCCAACAATGTGGTGAGTGGGCTTTAGTATCCTATACAGGACCACTTGAGCTTCAGTAGCTGCCAATAAACTTGATCTCTAAACCTACAAACAACAAACAACAAAAAGTCAATAATATCTGCAAGGGCTCCACTATGTGATGCCCTCAATAAGAAATTTACTAACCCTAGTTGCATAAATGAAGCTATAAACAGATCTAAGAATAAAAATACTTGCAATAAATAAATTACCTTGTCACGCTAATTCGTTGTTCTCCGTTCATCGTCATTGTTGTAGAAAATAGTGTGCATATGCCCTAACAACACTTGAGGGGTTGCATGACTGTAGAACTAGGGCTATGAACACCCACGGGTGCTCGATGATGGTAGAATGTGTCCAGAGGTTCTTGGTAATGGTAGAAGGCACCTAGAGGTGCTCAATGATGGAAAAAGATACCAAGAGGTACTTTATGATGGTAGAAGGTGCCCAGAGGTGCTCAAAGAACTTGGAGAGGCATTCTGAGAGTGAAACAAAATTTGTAAAAGCATATTCGATTCATGCAAATGGGCAATGACAATTGTGGAAGCAACAGTGAGCGATGAGATATGGCAATGGCAAAGGGGCTTGGATACTTGATGACTTTAGGGATTTAGGACTTCAAAAACTTATGGGTTGAGTAATTGAAATGAATCCTCTTTATAATCTCTCCTAGGGCATGTTAGGGTTTCAATGACACAATTTGTGTGGTCAAGATTAAAACATGATGGAGGGTGGATATTAAATCTGGGCATGTGGCATGGATTAAGGTGGATGAATGGCTGGGATTAATTCATATAAATATACATATATTTATTAAATATATATAATAAAATATATAAAATATTATTATTTAAATATATATTAAACAAATATATATAAATAAAGGGTAAAAGTGGTGGGAATCTATGGATGGACGACAAGTGGCTAGATTTTGGTTTCTACAATATTTTTATTATACCTCTATGAAAATTCTCTATCGATTTCAATCTCAAATTTGGACTTAGTAGCCTTATTTTCTACTTAGAATATCCACCATTCTATTACTTTGGGTGCAGGCCATTTTGTATTTTTATATAGAAATCTAGTTTCTTATCACACAAGGAGTGTTTTGTATTTCTCTCAAGATCATGAAGGGCTCCATATAGAATATTATTTTAGTAGCTTTCCTATTGAAACCATATAATCTAATAATAGTTCCCTATAAGAGAAATAACTAGTCTCCTTCAACATGAAGGGCTTGTAATAGGTTGCTAGCTTGATTGGAAAGACGAGGGAGATAACCTAGAATCAATTTTAAGGATAGCCCTAAATATTTACAGTTGAAGTGGTAATATGAATCTAAATTTTCTAATAAATTTATCCATTCAACTACAGATAAGTATTTTCCCTTCTCGTTAACTTTATTATGAGCCACCCATGGCATACAATCTATTATGTGGTATAAAAATAACCATGCAAGATGTGAGCAGTATAAAAGTACCTAGTGATGATAATTAAAACTATACTAGTTGCTCATGTATCTTTCCATATAAAAATTCCACCCAATCAAATAATATAGGTTTCTCCATGAAATCAGGGTTTGACTCATCATAATATTGAGGATTGGAGATGGTATAAGACATAACTATTTGATAATCATGTACCTATTTATCAGAAGGTAAACAAAAGATGATGACTAACATTGAATAAATATTTGGATTTTTAAAGTCAAAAAATTTTAATAAGGTTTTTGGAAGTTTGTCTTTAGAAAAAGGTTTATGAAGCTATGAATGGATCCATTTCCTAAAATATTTCCCTTTTTTAGGATCCTTCATAGATTCATAATGTTTACTCTGCATGTGAGCACTAAAAGGTTTGGGTGTAGACCTATGTTTTTCACCTATGAACAAAGGCTTCTCTAATACAATCTAGGGCAAGATGAAAAATGACCTTCCCTTTAGCATCTTGGACTATTTTTAATTGAATATTGTAATATTTGGTGATTGCAAGAACTAATTCTGAATAAGGGTGTGCAAATTTATGGATATAATGAGGCAAGAAAGAGTGATAAGAAAAAGTATTAAGAGTATTAGGGGACACACCTTTGGCCACTCGTTGCTCGACATCCTTGTGTAGTTATTATGAGCTTTTGAAAGTCAACTTGATATCGACAATGTGGGCTTGTTGATCTTGAAGAGCCTTCAACATCTTGTTATTAGTTATTCTGGTGCTTCTCACCATAGTCTTAGAAATTGAAATATTATGTGTTCTCTTGTTTAGTATTCTCCTTCTTTCATGTACTTCGTATATGATTTTTACCTCCACTATATTTTTCTTCAATTAAATTGATCTCTAGTGCATGCAGAACTTCATTATAGCTAGTTGGCTTTAATTGTAGTTGTTATACTTATTGGGACATGTGTTTTTTAGTTACTTTAAATTTTTGCATAGATCTTCCTATGTTAGTTTCTTTGTAAGTACACCTTTCAACCAATGATTAGCTAAATCAAAATGCTCCCATGATTAGTCAATTAATTAGTTTGAATTCAAAGCTTTTTAGTTTTTTATAGAAGAAAATCAAATCATATGATACACGTGGGTTGCCGATGTTTTACATGAAGTGTTTCAAGTGATAGTCATTCATTGAGATTGGCAAGATGTGATCTCCTTCATCTATCAATTCATATGCATTAAATTGCTTCTTAGTGGTAATATGATAGGGTCCTAACCAAAACGAATCAAATTTATCATGATTATTAGGTTTTGACTTGTCCTCTTCCCATTTGAGAACAACATCACCTATTTTAAAATCTCAAGATGTTTTTTATCAAAGCATTTTTTTGTGGCAGTTGAGTGGCTTTGTAAATTAGAGTAGGCATTTTTCCTCTATTATTCTAATAGCATCAATTGAGTCAATCAAGCCTTTGTTGCTTCCATATCATGGAGTCCCCTTTGACTTAACATTTTCATAGCTAAAAACTCAAGATGAAGTGGAAGGACTACTTATTTTCCATAAACCAATGAAGGGAGAGGTTTTTAATGATTTCTTGGTTGTGATTCTATCTGCCCATAGTGCTTTGTCAATAAATGTATGCTAGCTTCTTTTATTTTCTCTAATATTTCTTCTAATAATCCTCAAATATTCTTATTTGTAGACTCAGCTAAACCATTCCCTTATAGATAATAGTTAGAGGAAGTCTTGAGATATATTCCATATTGGACAATGAAGTTGAAAAATCTAGCTTTGATGAAAGGAGTCCCATTATCACTTACTATTGCATTTGGAATACCAAACCTTGTTATCAATTTCTCAACAAATTCTATTACAATATCTTGGTTGGCTATCTTTGTAGCAATTTCTTTGGTTCATATGGTAAAATAGTCAATTTTTGTGAGGATGTATTTGTGACCTACTGATGGATGTGGATTAATGACTCCAATAGAATCTAAGTCCCACTACTAGAATGGTTACTTGACTATGATTGGTCATAGAGGTAATCGGACGTTTATGTTTCTTCCAACAAATCTTTGGCATCTCTCACAAGACCTAGATTTATTAAATAAATATGCAAAAAAATTTAGCCAATAATAACTTACCCTAAGGACTTTTGTAGCAGTAGTTTGTCCTGAATAATGCCCACCAGATAGTCTTGAATAAAATTATGTCAACACTTTCTTGTGTTTTTTTCGCTTGATGCATCTTAAAAGTATTCCATAAAAATACTTCTGGTAGAGACCTTCTGATAATAAAACATATTTCAAATCTTGAAGCCTATATATCCTTTGTGATGCATTTAATTCTCTTGGACATTTTCCTATTTGAAAGTATTTGATTAATTCATTCATGCAGTCCAATATTTCTACATGTTGCTTGACCCTGAGCATATTTTTGCATATTTGTTAATACATATACTATGACCCTGTTCTGGCAAAGTTGCTAACTGTTGACATAGTGCTCTGTATTTTACCAGTTTAGTAGGATGAATTTCTACATAAAATTCTTGAATTATGGTCACCCAACCAGCTCTTTTATCTCCTATTTCTCCCTACATAATGAAAATTCTGACATCTGGGTGAACCACATAAACTATGATTTTTATTTGGGATAGATAATACCTAAACTTCTTCAAAGAATTCATGACTGCATATACTTGCTTTTCTATAA
Organism: Wollemia nobilis; assembly: GCA_028583015.1. Classification (NCBI taxonomy): domain Eukaryota; kingdom Viridiplantae; phylum Streptophyta; class Pinopsida; order Araucariales; family Araucariaceae; genus Wollemia; species Wollemia nobilis. The sequence continues at coordinate 12,679,004 of JAQPPZ010001925.1, forward strand.
AATTGTAGTTCCTTTGGTAATCATGAAAATTCTAGCTTAGGAAGAATACTAAATATTTTTTTAGCATCTTTTTGAGTAAGTATTGCAGCATAACTATCTTCAGGCCCATTAGCATATAAGATGAAATCTCTATTAAAATTAGGATTTACCAACATTGGAGATTTTGTGATATATTTTTTATATGTTCAAATGTTGCCTTTCTTTCAAGAGTCCATTTGAATACTGCATCATTCTTCAGGAGTTCAATCATTGGCTTCACAATTTATGCAAAGTCTGAAATAAACTTCTGTACAAAATTAATTTATCAAAAAAATGATTGTAAGGATTTTTTGTTCAAAGGGAGTGAAATATATAGAATGGCTTGAATAATTTTTAGATCAATCGCCATACCTTGTTTGGAAACTACGTGGCCTAGGAGCTTTCCTTCATGGATAGCGAATATGGACTTTTTTGGATTTAACTATATTTTAAATTCCTTGCATTTCTCAAAGACCTTTTAAAGGTGATATAAATTTTATTTCTAATCATGTGAGAAAACTATCATGTCATCCAAATATATCAGGATTATTTTGTTAACTAGCTCACCAAAAGCAAAGTCCATGCTGCATTGAAATGTAACCCTGACATTTGATAATTCAAATGGCATTCTCTAGTAAGAAAACGTGCCTTATTTAGTAGTGAAATTTTTCTTGTGTTGGTCTTCATATTTTACCCATATCTAGTTATATCTTGAGAAGTCATCTAAAAGTAAAAACCTTTCTACACCAGCCATTGTTTGTAGTATTTGGTCAATTTGTGACAATAGATAATGGTATTTTATGAAGCTTTATTTAGATTTTAAAGTCCAAACAAAGATAAATATCTCCATTCTTATTTCTCATAGACACTAGATTTGTGACCTAGGCAAGTGTTTAATTGGGTAGATAATTTTGGCATTTAGCAGATTAAGTAGTTCTTGTTTCATGGTTTCTTCTATTTTTAGATTGATTGGCATTTGTTTTTGTCTGAATGGCTTTGAATCAAGAGCTATCTCAATTGTGTGTTGGATTAAATTTTTATTGTAGACCCAAATATTATCATACCCTCATGCTATGATATCTTGATATTGCGTACAAAGCTATTTGAGATGGTCCACCTCTTCATCAATACAATGTACTTTGATTTTTAGAATTTTACCTAATTTGATCTCAGTTTCTCAGTATGCTTGTTCTTCTATCTTCAATATGACCTGTATTTCTATCATTGTTATCAAAGAATATTTCTAATATAATAAGCCCTTTAGTAATATGATTATTTTTTAGTTGAATTATATTGTCTTGATCTACTTGTTGAGATATTTCTTCCTGTTAGGTTGAGCAGATTAACTCTTTCATCAAGAAATCCATAATCTATTGATCATTCTCAAATATTTTCTAGAATACCTCTCTATCTAGGATGGATAGTTTGAAAACCAACTTAACTTTCTTCTTCTTTAAACCAAACCTTGAATAGGGTGCATAGTTAGCTCCCCTAGTAGCGAGTGCATCATCTAACTCGTTTTGTTCCTGAGGGATAGCTTTTCTATTTAAAGCTTCAAAGCTCTGCATTAAGTCCTATACTTTTTTATGATATGCTTTCAAATAGTGTTGTATATAGTTGTATTTCTATATGACTTGATTAACAATCAACTTTGAATCACCATAGATTGTGAGCAACTTAATTCCCATATTTTTTGCTTACTTCAAACTAAGACATAATGGTTCATATTTGATGGTATTATTGGTGAAACTCCACCTTAGTGCGTGTAAAAAATATTTGTATCTTCAAAAGGGGAAACCAATGCAACTCTAGCTCCAATATCATTTTTGCATTTGGCTCCATCAAAATAAAGTTTCCAAAGTTCTATTTTCCATAGTTCTTGGTTTGAAACTTCCGTGATATTTTTATGTCTTGAGTTTACAACATGATAAGTGCCAATACAAATTTCAACCAAAGCATTATAATTATTGAAAGAAAAATTTTCTTCCATTTTGAGTTCATGTAGAGTATCTTCAAGCATATTTATTTCTTCAAAGATAGTGTTGATATATTCATCTTCCTCTATATTTTCAATGTTATAGGTTTTAGGCTTTTTTAAAATAATCTTAATCTTATTGCCTTTATAAGGAATCATCATGTGAGAGTAGTCCAAGTAAATGTAACCTCCTACTTTTGATGTGAACTCTCATGATAACAAAATGCTAAAATTAGGCTCTATATCAACCACCACTATTTCTTGTATCATAGTTATATTTGGTGCTCTGTGAAGTGTCATGGGTATATCCTTGATTACTCCAACTATTTTCATAGGAGTTCCATCTAATTGAAGCACACTAGAACAAGATCAAGTATATTCCATACCCATAAATTCACATACTAATTTTGGCATCATAGTAGTAGTGGCCCCAAAATCAATCATACAATTGTGAACTATCCAAACTTCCATTCGTAAAGATATATAGAAAGGAGGTGATCTATTTTATATAGCACATGGACTTAGTTTATTGAGTAAGAATATATTTAGAAACTGATTGGTTTCCCAGGATAATATTTCTTAATGAAGCTCTCAAGAGATCTATCTATGTAGGAATCATCAATGCATAATATAAGCTTATTTTAGAAGGGGTCTTTTATAGCTCTTCTATTATATTGAAATTGGAAGCTTCTATCATCTTTTTCTCATTCTTATTTTTAGGCTCATCAAAATTCCTTTTGTATTCTTGTATAGCTTCAATTATCTGCCTCTTAGTGACTAATGGGAATATGAGTTTATCACATGCTCCCTCTTTTGTATCAACACTTCTTTGGCCTTTTTCATTTGTTTTTAGCTAGAGGGCCCCATCTGTGGTTATGGTGTTGGTATGAAGGTTTTGGATTCCTTTTGAACTGGAATCTTTCCAATCTTGACACATTTTGCCCTTTTAGCTTTTGTGATTGAGACAACACCTTAAAAGGTTCCAATTTCTATGAATTAACCTTAATTTACCTCTTACCAGCATTGGTTAGCACAAAAATGGATTCTTCTTCTAAAGGATCTTATGTAGGATTTTTGTTTTTGAATCCCATAAAATATTAACTTTAAATTTCTGATATCTATCTACCTTTTCAATGGTTAATTGAGCATAATGTTGGTATATAATGCATGTGTCTACACCGTGATGATCACTACAAACTAAGCACCAAGGGTAATTATCTAGTTCTACAATCATTGCTTTTTTTTTAAATAGCTATTATTGGTTTTTTTGGTTGTGTTACTACTCAAAGATTTTTTATCTCTGGTTACATATGAAAATATTCTAAAATGAGATCTCTGCGCTTCTCTTTTTTCAATTATAGCTACCTTTTTGTTCAAATTCTTCAATGTATATAGAACCTCTAATATTATTTGTGATTCTTTAGGCTCTAATACTGGTAGTGTAGGTAAAATAGGCATAGATAGTGACTCTCTAGGAGTAAGAATAGGAGCAACTATGGGAAGAGAAGGAAACAAAGGTATTTTAGTTTTCTAAGAAGACTAGGATATTTTTGGGAAATAGGGCATTACTTCTCTTGGTGGAAATATCCCTACAAAAATTAGAGCATTTTTAGCTATGATAGTGGCCTAGTAGACTTGATGAAAATAAACTAAATTTGATTATTGAGTTTGCAACCCTAAATTAGGGCCTAAAGCTATGGTATAGTAAATATATGCTAACGGATCAGATGTTCTGATGTTTTGAGATATGAATTTTCAAGGTCTATTGAACCTAAGGTTAAAATTAGTAATTAATTCTTGAGGAGGTCTCTGGATAATGATAAACCAAGTCAATAAAGAAAATGGATTAGCTAGCTCATTAAATTCTTCTACAAAAGGTCCATCTAGGTCAACCCATATATGGATAATATTATCTCTTAGGGTATGATACCAAATGAGTATTTTTCCTCAAAAATATAGAAGGAAGCCTAACCATGATTTCTTCATCTTTGATATTATGGATTGCAGCTAAGGACACTAAATCTTGACAATGTTTATATGTAGTTCTATAAGTACCATCATAGGTAGGAAGAGATTTAAGAGGGACCTAAAGAATATAATTTATTTGAGCTAGGCCTAAAGGTCTAGTGGTGTTTCAATTAGGAAAATTTGGGATAATTTGATTTACATTTTGAGCCATGGATCCAAGACTTGCTACTAATGATATTGTAGGGGAATTATGAGGGGAAGAATTTACACTTTGGTGATAAGATACTAACACTGAAATTTCAACATGCCTTAGCTTATGAAGTGGTAATTCAACAAATGATAATAAAATTTCTAATTTTTTTGTTGCATATTTTATAATCATATAAGATTTGAGACAAATATATAGTTGTGTGAGTTATATATAGAAATTGAACTGGTAGTTTAACTTTAAAAATATTCTCCTAGTATCTTTTAATTAGAGTTGCTAGATGAACATACAATCTCTGCTAATGAAATCAAGCCTATTCACCTAATATTGAACTCTCTAGGGAGGGAAAGATAAAAACTGGTTAAATTCATCCCACTAGGTGTGAAAAAAACTTACTTTACCATTGGACGAAAATCTATCATTATTGAGTAAATATGTGCCCATAAATATTAGCCAAAGTATAGCAATTGGATGAAACAAGGCTACCCTATGTTTTAACCTTCAAATACGATCATCTCCTTTAAATAAGGGGTTTATGAAAAGGGATAAGGGAAGTTAGGATTAATAAAAGGAAATGGTAGAAAATGTATGGGATATAGTGTAACAACATTGGATCTTACAAAAGGCACTAATATAATCACTTATATGATACTTAACAAATCAGCCATGAATCACATTTACTAGTTCATTTAAGCACAATGTATTTATTTTAATCATTCCAAGGATCCAAGCAATTAGATAATCCAATAGGTGATCAATGATCACTTTAAAAGAATACACTAAGTACTGGATGTAATAAAAATGACTTTAAAAATACATGAAATTTTAATCATTCCAAGGATTGTAAATATTAGCAATGCAATAGGTAATTCATATTTATGAAATAATTTAATAAAATAGACCAACATCATAGTGTAACATAAATTAATTAGAGAAATATACTCATAAAAACCCTATAAATGTGATAAAATGAAGACCAAACAAATACCACTTCATTGATCAACAATCAAACTACAAAGTAATACCAGGCAAGGACTATAGAGCTGACCCTTTGAATAATGTCTAAACTCATATTTATAGATTACAATTTCAAATTTTCATGGTGAATGAAAGTTGAATGGCAATTTGAATGATAGTATAGTGGGAGAACAAAAAATGGTAATTTGGGAATCTTCTATTTCATATTGAGAGTGAATTTGAACTAGGCCTGTTGATCTGCAACCATTTGTTATCAATGGTTGTATTATTAACGTTGCTCATTACATTATTAGAGTTACCCATTTTTAGTTGAATATGAGTTGGATTTTAGTTGGCAAGCACCATGGAGGTTGCAGATCTAAAAGTGACTTGTAACTAAAATCTGCTTATAGTCAGGCTTTCTATATTTTTGCATGGCTCTTTTGTAGCGAAACTACAGTCTCAAGCACTTTTTTGTTTTGGGTGTATTTTATTTTTTTTATCTTCTTTGCAAGCATGGTCATAGGCTAAAATATTGATTGATGATATTATCTAATTTATTGGTGCAGCTTTGAGCATTGTGGCCCTAGATAATTTTTATTTGTTTTGCTAGCATGATCTTGGGTAATCTTACCTTTTGTTGATGTTATCATCTTTGGTGGCTCAATTTTTAAACTATCATGGCATTAGGGCACACTTCTCAGTGTAGTTTATTTTCTAACATCATCTTTGAATTGAGCATAGTTTTGGGTATTTTTTGCTTTTTTTGTTGCTTTATCCATTCTTGTGATGTTTAAGCTTCTAGTTGATGTGGCACTTATTGTGTCATGGTCCTGGGACCTCCCATGCTATATTTGTATACTTAGAATTTAACATATTTTCTTAAAGGGGATATATTTTGCAATGTGGTCAAAGTTAGACTCACAGTAATTCAAAAATATACTTTGGTGAAAGGCATTTAGTTCAAAGAGAAACTTGAAATATGACAGAATAATAAAAAATGGAAGTCTTGTAAAAGCAATAGAGTATCGATCGATTGGAAACATATTGTTTCAAGATATTATTATGAATGTTCTAATTAGAATGATTGATTGGTTGAATTTTAATAGTAGACTTTGCATTGAAAGGAGAATATTAAAAAGCATCTAAGTTTAGAAAATTTATTTGCATAAAACAACAAGAAGAATGATAGGGATTAGTGTATTACCATTTGTTAGTTGTAACAGATAAGCTAGTTGCAATCAAAATTTAATACAACCTTATCCGATTGAAAGCTTTGTAATGCCTATTTATAGGCATGTTCTGGTAATACAATATCATTTTCATTTGTGCAACACTTTGGTTTGTCTATTTGTAATTGTGTTCCATATCATTGGTATCAGAGCCGAGCACTGGGTAGGCAAGTATCCTCTTCCTCTAGGCTAGTTTTTGGTTCAAAAGAGGAACGAGAAAACCTTTCGTGGATCTTGGTTTGGTGGTTTCATCCGCCTTGTGAACACTTTTACATTTTTTTATAGATATATTTTAAGCTTTAGCTTGGTTTACACTTTGCTTGATTTGAAAATTTTGCTTTGTCATTTTTACTCATTATCATTGTGACACTATGCTCAATTCAAAGCTTGATGAGATATCTGATAGACTAATCAACCTCTCCGTAAAAATTCAACAAATCCATGTGACTATGCTTGTTGAATTTTAGTAGATCCAAGCCAAAATGGTTGTAGCTGTTGACAATATCTCATTGATGAAGAACCTAATCTAGAACTTGTTTCAAATACTAAATATTTTGAAGCAACTCATGGAATCAAACCAGGGTCTATGGGCCATAAGCCCATCATCTTACCACTAGATAATGTTGCTAATGAAATTTTTGATGATATTTTATCTCTTACAGATCAGGTAGATAAATACATTGCAGATCTAAGCACATTTTAAGCTCCTATCACTTGTTAGAATTTCCCAAGAATAGACATGCAAAGCATTACAATAACAATGAAGAGAAGAGTAGAACTGATCGATTTATTCCATGGGATCAACTTTGTATAAATAGCAAAGTTGATCAATGTGAGCCATTGGATTACAACTCAACAAATTTGAACTAGTCTTAAATCTGAGAGTTCACTTGACTCATGTAAGAGTGGTGACTCAAGTAAGATGATCCTAGTAGAACTTAAGAGAGCAAATATTTATTCTAACCCCCCCTTAAGTGATACTAGGGGTGAATGTATGAGTATCGACAAGAAGATCTAATGAGGTACTCATGTACAATGAACTCTTATAGAAGATATGGTAAAAAAACACATGGGAAAAAACCATCTTGAAGAAGAAGAAGAAGTAGAAGAGGCATGTCTTCGGATGGTGAAGATTGTCCTCTATTGAACACCTAAAAAAATGAGTCCCAACAACAAGGCCTTATTAGGTACTCATGTACAATGTACTTACAATAAGAAGAGAGAGGTGAAAACCTTTGTACACCCTTCTAATGCATCTGCTTAACTCTAAGTTTCTCTTGTAATTGAATGTAATGCGGAGAAGGAAAGGATTTGGTGAAGATGTCTACAATTTGATTTTTTGTAGGAATGTATTCCAAGTTTAGATCCCCTTACTGAATATGTTACCAAATGAAGTGCATGTGAATCTCAATATGCTTGGTGCGCTGATGTTCAACTGGATTGTAGACAATATGAACTATGCTCTGATTGTCACACCAAAGGGTAATATCTTGGTTATGGAAAAACCAAATTCTTTTAGTATCTTATGAAGCCAAAGAGCTTCTTGAATGGATAAAACTATTGCCCTGTATTCAAACTTTATGGATGATAAAGCTACTACCTGTTGTTTTTTGCATGACCAAGCAATAGGTGAAGAACCAAGACAAAAAACATTGCCATAGGTGGAGCATCTATCTTCAATTGAACATGCCCAATCATAATCTGTGTAACCATTGATATCCATGGATCCACCCTCATATAAGAGCCCAAAGTGAGTAGTTCCTTGCAAGTAGTGCAGGATTCTCTTGGTTGCTTGCCAATGATTGAAATGAGGTTGTTGTGAGAATCTAGATATTAAGCCAACAATATATGAAATATTTGGGTGAGTATGAGTGAGGTATAATAGACTTCCTACAAGCTATCTATAGAGAGTAGCATCACATAAAGGGGACTTGCAAAAAGTACTTAGAGTGACTCTAGACTGAAAAGGTGTGGAAGAATTCTTGCAATCAGTCATCTTAAACCGCTAAAGAAGGTCTAGAGTATATTTCTTTTGACATAATGAAATTCTTGCATTTTTTTGAGTTATCTAAAATCCAAGGAAGTAATGGGCTAAACCCAGATCAGCCATCTCAAATTTCTCAGAAAGGGAGAATTTGATAGTTTGGATGTAAAATATGGCATTACCAGTGAGTAGTAGATCATCAACATAGAGAGAAAGTATGGTGATGTTTTCTTCATCCCTTCAAATGTATACTGTTGCATCAGAATCACAATGAGAAAAACCTGAGGACAGAAGGAAGGAGTCCATTTTTCATACCAAGCTCTAGGATCCTATTTGAGACCATAGAGAGATTTCCTTAGTCTACAAACAAGGGAGGAGTCTTGAATAAATCTAGCAGGTTGTTCCATGAATATTTCCTCTTTTAAGTCACCATGCAAGAAAGCACTTGTAACATCCATTTGAAGACTAGCCATTTTTGAGAAGCAACAAGTCCAAGAACCAGCCTTACAAAATATATTTTTGCAACTGGGGCAAAGATTTTTGTTGGACATTTTGAGTCCCTAAGCCAAAGTTGTCATTGATGTCAAGATGCCAGTGATAGTTCTTCTTCAGTTCGAGTGCAAAGTTTAAAGGAAGTTTATAATGGGTTAAAATATTTTTATTTTACACCCAAAAGAATGGGTCAGAAAGTGGTTTCATTTCTCCTTTGGAAGCAAATATATCCGAAGCAATGGAAGGATATAATATTATAATATTTATCCAAGGTGGTGAAAAACCCAAATAAATTATTATAATTTTAATTATAATATTATTTGGTTTACAAAGGACAATTAATTATTTTTTATAAAACCCTAAGGTTGGGTTTTGGAGGGAAAAATATTTCAAGCGCAAAGTTTAAAGTAAATTAAACCCAAAGGTTGGGTTTAATAAAAGGCATTCAAAGCCTTTACCATCGACGTCTTGGAAGGAAGCACGTGAGCGCCAATGTCGTTAATGCAATGAAGGAGCATATAAATATGCCCAACAAACCTAAGTTTTATTTACCCTTGCTCGAATTAATAATCGGTGGCATGCGAAAAGAGAGCTTGTGCATTTACGAAAACATGGCAGCGAAGGGAATAAAGGAGGAAGTTTTCATCCTCAAGTTTCATTGGGTAAGCGTGGCCTAGTGGTAGTTGGGAAAGCGCAAAGGTGTTGGCAGCAAGGTGGTTGACGTTTCGAATCCTCGCGTGCATTGTTTGGTGTGTTGATTGAGGCGCCCAAGGTGCATGACCTTTTGCCCTTGGTGGAAGGTGATGTGAGATTAAGAAGCACATGGTGCTTCTTTAATCTCGAACGAGCGCTTGGCTCATGCGATGACTTTGGCTGTGGTTAAGGCGCTTGTGGTGAGACGAGGTTGAGGGTTCGATTCCCTCCGAAGACAAGGTATTTAATTTTGATTTAAATTTTGTTAGTTGCCTAATGTTGGAGGAATAAGGGTGCATAATTGATTATTATTTTTATACATTAAGGCATGAAGTTTATGGTGAATGTTTGTTGAGGATTATTGTGGAAGGTTTGATATTTGAAGTTTATGGTGAATGTTTGTTGAGGATTATAGTGAGGAATGAAAAAAGGGAGTGAGTGGAAGGATTGATATTTGAGATTTATTATTTTAGGAGTAATAAGGAGTTTTAGTAAAGTCTTAATTAATTTCTTATTAAGACTTTTGAGCATTATTTTTTGTATAAGGGTTTTTCTATTAAAAGAAGACTATGGTGAATGTTACTTTTGAGTTGGAGTAATAAGGTGTATTTTGGGTCATTATTTTGTATTGTGATTTGATTGAAGTCTTCTAACCCTTATTGAGATTGGAAAAGAGAAATTTGTGAGTGTGGCAGATTTGTGAGATCAACTCCTAGTCAAGCAAAAAGGTATGGGCAAATTCTTCTTTGGTTGAGTTGGTTGATTGGCTTACTTGAAAATTAAGTTTGGAGTGAAAAGGATTTGATTAGGGTTTCCTTTTCAAAAGTGTTTGAGTTAATGCTTCAAGGTTTTCTGAATTGAGAGTTGTGATTAAACCTTGTTTGATAAGCATTGTTGTTGAGACCATTGGTTGAGTGGAGTGTTTTGAGTTAATGCTTCAAGGTTTTCTGAATTGAGAGTTGTGATTAAAACCTTGTTTTATAAGCATTGTTGTTGAAGCCATTGGTTGTGTGAAAAACCTGAGTTAGGGTTTGAAAATATCATGAGTATCATTGTTATGTGAAGAATGTTTTATAAGCATGGTTGTTGAAGTGAGTTGTTATGCAAAGAACTTGAACTTGAGTTAGAAAAGAACATGAGTATCATTGTTATGTGAGATTTGTTGTTGAGCATTGTTGGAAACATTTTGAGTGGGAGTATACATGCTTGGACTAGGGTTTGTGAGAAAGAGTTGTTTCTTGAAGTGATTGGTTGAGTAGAGTTGATTGAGCCTAGTCAAGTGGATGTATGAAGTGATTGTTCAAGTTCCATAAAACAAACCATTCTATATTCTGATTTGAGTTGAGATTGAGCTTTGAGTATAGAACATATTGAGTCTCTAACAATTCTCTTTATGCTTCTATGAGATTGAGTTGTGAAAGTGATTGAGTCTTGAGAATAGAACATATTGAGTCTCTAACAATTCTCTTTATGCTTCTATGAGATTGAGTTAAGAAAGTGATTGAGCTTTGAGTATAGAACATATTGAGTCTCTAACAATTCTCTTTATGCTTCTATGAGATTGAGTTGAGAAAGTGATTGAGCATTGAGTAAAGAACATATTGAGTCTCTAACAATTCTCTTTATGTTTCTATGAGATTGGACAAGTTCTGTGTGGACTTGTTAAGCAAATTTGAGGTAAGTCTTTGAGAAGACTTGTGGACTGATTTTGTGTGAGCTTTTGTGGAAGCTTACAATACAGATTTGAGCAAGTCCTAGAGAGGACTTATTGAGCAAATTTGGACAAGTTCTATGTGGACCTATTGAGAAAATTTGGATAGATTATGAGTGGACCTATTGAGCAGAGTTGTGCAGGTTCTGTGTGAGCTTGTTGAGTAGATTTGAGCAGGTTCTGAGTGGACCTATTGAGCAGATTTGGGCAAGTTCTGTGTGAGCTTGTTGAGCAGATTTGAGCAGGTTCTGAGTGGACCTATTGAGCAGAGTTGTGCAGGTTCTGAGTGGACCTGTTGAGCAGATTTGAGTAGGTTCTAAGTGGACCTATTGAGCAGAGTTGTGTAAGTTTTGTGTGGACCTGTTGAGCAAATTTGAGCAGGTTCTGAGTGGACCTGTTGAGTAGAGTTGTGCAGGTTCTGAGTGGACCTATTGAGCATATTTGAGTAGGTTCTAAGTGGACCTATTGAGAAAATTTATGCTAGATCGACTGGACTGTGTTTAGTGCAGATTTGAGTGGACTTGTGCTAGACCGACTAGACTATGTTTAGTGCAAGAGTTGAGCAGATTTGTGCTAGACCGAATGGACTATGTTTAGTGTAGATTTGAGTGAGCTTATTGAGTAGACTTGTGCTAGACCGACTGGACTGTGTTTAGTGCAAGAGATTGAGTAGAGTTGTGCTAGACCGATTGGACTATATTTAGTACAAAATTGAGACAGAGCTTTGGAGGTGATAGAGCAGAGAGGACAGAGTCTCCAGTGGATAGAGATCCATCAGCTAGGGCAGTGAGGATAGGTCTTCTGAGTGGGGACAAGAGTCTTTAGTGGAGAGAGATCCACAAGCCAGTGCAGTGGAGGTAGTAGTCTTCTAGAGGATCACCAACTAGAGTAGAGGAGAAGGAGTTCTCCTATGGATAGAGATCCACAAACCAGATTTAGGGGATCAGCATCTCCTTTGGACAGAGGTCCATAAAAATTGTAATTGGGAAGGATTCCCAAGAGATTATTTGAGAAATATTTTCTCCGTGGAGGTAGCCATATTTGGGTGAACCACGTTAAATCTATGTCTCTATTGTGTATGGTGTTTTGTGCATTGCTTTTATTACTGCTATTGATACTGCTATCTATATAATGCATAATATTGATTTGAAAATAAAAGTAAAAAGTGCTCTTATACTGTTCACCCCCCTCTTAGTATAAGCTTGTGTTCTTCAATTGGTATCAGAGCGGGTTCCTTCATAAGAGTTTGATAGCTTAAAGGAAAAGTTGTCAAGAACACAATGGATCAAAAGGATCAAAGGGACGGGTCCATCAATAATATAGTACCAGTATTTTATGGAAGTGACTTCTTGTATTGGTGTATGCTGATGAGATTTCACCTGATGGCACTTGGCAATGAAGTTTGGGATGCAGTGGAACTTGGATATGATTTAGTAACCGATCCTCCTACAAATAAGGAAGGTAAGCTTCTAATGCATGCAAATTCAAGATCTATGAATGCAATTATAAAAGGATTGCATAGATCAGAATCTATGAAGGTTATGGATTGTAAAACATCAAAAGAAATATGGGAACTTCTACATAACATATATGAAGGAGATAAAGGTGTTAGGAAAGCTAAGATCAGAAATATCAAAGGAGAATTTGAAAACTTAAGAATGTGGATGATGAAAACATTCGTGACTATCTCAGTAAGATTGATGAAATTGTACATGATATGAGAGGTCTTGGAATGAATGTCGATGAATCTGATGCTTGTGATAAGATTTTGAGAACTCTTCCAAAAAGGTACAGTGAAAAGGTCTCTGCTATAGAAACATCAATTGATAGTGATTGTTTGACAAGAAATTCCTTACTTGGCATGCTTACAACTTTTGAGATAATAACAAAAGATCCTACTTTCAAAAAGGAAGTAGCATTCAAATAAATCAAGGAAACAAAGGGTAAGAAGTTAGAATCAAGCAGTGAGTCATCCAGTGATGAAGTAAATTATGGTAGAAGAGATAAAGGTTCCATAAGACCCATAGATCTAAGATCTGTTAAGTGTTTCAATTGTGGAAAGTATGGACATTTTGCAACAGATTGTAAAGAGCCAAAGAACAACAATGGTGAAGAAAAACAGGACCACAGGTACAGGGAATTAGAAATATATAGGCATCAAAAGAAAAACAAGGATGGACAAAGTAGACAAGGAAAGAAGTTCTTCCAAAGACAAAAGAGGAGCTATTATATGGATAATGCAAGTAAGTACTCAAATGATAGTGATGCTAGCTTTTCATACGATGATAGAGATGAAGTCCTATTTATAGTTGAAGAGAAAGAACCAATTAATAAAAGGACTCCAATTATTCTCAAGTGTTTTAGATGTGGTATATTTGGACATCTTGAAGATGATTGCACAAGGGATGGTTATAGTTTCAGTGATGATGACTATGAATATGCACTTGAAAGACCAGATGAAAATATTCTAATGGCATTAGAAGAAGAAGTGAGTGATCCTATAGAAGACAAGCCAAAAGAAAGTAATGATATGGACAAAGTCAAATAAATAGAGGATTATTCAGAAGAGAATGGTTATGATCTCAAGGGAGAACTTATATATGCCCTTGAAATGGTAAATAAGGTAAGAAATCAACACTCTAAACTTGAAATTCAATTTCAATAATGTGATGAAGAAATATTATTGCTCATAGAGGATTTATAAAAATCAAAGGCTAAGGCAAAGAAGTTCAAAGATAAGTTAGAAGAAAATATCTTGGAAAGTGAGAAGTTAGCACAAGAAGTGGCACTACTAAAGGAATATTTAGAAGACTCCAATAATAAGCTATACAAATATGTGAACAATGCAAAGAATGTGGATAAAATAATCAAGATACAGAGAGGAGCAACAAACAAAATAGGTCTTGGTTCCAAACAAGTTGAAAATAAAAGGGAAGAAGAGTCTACTTCAAGTCTTGAAGAAGAAGAAACTTCATATGAAGATACATAAGAAGAAGACAATGTAAGAGGGAGTGAGACATCATAGGATGAGTTGGACAATAAAGAGTTCAACAAAGATAGGAACAATGCACATAAAATATGCAAATGGAACAATCAGAATGGGAGGCCAATGAGGTCAAGACAATGAAGCTTCAATGGAAGATATTTTTCATGTCACAGGTTTGGGCACATGGCTTCACAATGCAGGACACATGAAGTACATGAATATAGGAATAGACAACTTTTCCATGGGTATTGCTACTCATGTAACCAGTTTGATCACAAGGCAATAGATTGCAGGGTTCATGACAAAAGAAGGTACGACTTTAGCATGAGAAATCCTAAGATATTTTCACCTCCAAGGAATAATAACATTAAGTGTTATAAGTGCAATAATGATGGTCACACAACAAAGTGGTGTAGAGCAAATATTTCAAAATCAAACAGGAACATGAACAGGAACAAGAACATGGATATGAACAGGAACAATAACATGGATATGAATAGGAATATGAACATGGATATGAATAGGAACATGAGTAGGAATAGGAATGATGATAGGAACAAGAATGATAACACATATAGAAATAGTCAGAGGAATCAAAAAATTAAGAAAAGAAGAGAAAATAATAAAGGTAAAGAACAATGCTTTCGGGGAGTAGAAATACTCCCACCCCAAAATTAAACACCTCAAATGAGGTAGGGGAGGGGCTAAGCTAAGAGGCTCATTCTTAGCCCTTATCCCCAAAGGTGACCCTTTACCATTGATGTCAAAGGGGGAGATATTTTTGTATTGGGGAGAGAATTGATATGGGGAGTGATGAGGCCTGGAAATGCCTCCATAATAGCATGTTTTGAACAACTAAAACTTCCCTAAAAATTTGTAATTTATTTTATATACTAGTTAACTTGATCTAATATTTTGTGTATTAATTGTTTGCATGATTGATGTGTTTGGAATATTATATGCTGATTTTTACAGTTTTTGTGTAGTTTTATGTCACTTTGCCATGACCTGTTATATAAGGGATATGCTTAGGATGATAGCAACACTTTACTATTCTTATTTTTATGTTTCTCAAGCATTAATATCTTTGAATTTAGTAAATATTGCAATGAACTGTTACTGTGTAGCAGAAACTGGTTTTCTCGTGTAAATTCTAGTCAACTACCAATGAATGGCAAGGCTTGGAATTCACACATGAAGAGGAATGAAGGCTATTGCAATCTGATCCTGAGGACTAATCCACCTGAGAAATGTAGATGAAATAAATTGAAGAGTATATAGGTGGTCATTCCAAATATCTTCGAATTGAGAAATATAGTCTCTTTGGATTAAGTGAATATCTTCGGATTGAGCCACTTAGCTCCAGATTGAGAACAGAAAGCACTTTTTGACCTGTTGACTGGTTTTTGATGATGAAAAAGGGGAAATAAGGCTGAGGAGGTTGAAGGAAAATATCTCTCATCTAAATTTTTTGTCCTTGCTGTCCAAAGCCACAATTTATGGAAAATATCCTCTTCTAGGATAAACCCAGGGAATACAGCAGAATAATAGGAATTGATTTACAGAGTATATTTTCTGTTGTAATTAGATTTTAGGCATCTATAAAAGATAGCTCCCATCCAAGTTGAGCTAAGAAGAGAAAAAGAAGAATAATAATGATAGTAGAAATAGAGAATAAGTGAGAAAACTAAAACTATTATAGTTCTATAACAGGTTTTAGCAGTATATTTGTAATCATGTTTTGAATCAATAAAGTACAAGTTTTTCTATTCATTATGTTATGTTTGAGTGTGAGTAAGATTTAGAGAGAGATGAAATCATACCTTCTTCTAGAAAATGAGGCTAGCCACTTCCAGACCTAGGAGGAGGACTAACAGACAAGTTTTGTTCTGATTTTGCTGCAGCAAAATAAGCTGTGAAACTTGTCAATTTCATTCTTTTGTAGTAGTTAACATCCATTTCAGTCCTAATAATTTATTTTCTATTCAAGATACTTTTGTGATGTGATTAGCAGTATATTTGATTAGTCTTTTTGCTTTCCAACAACTTTCCAATTTACTGCAATTTCCATTTCCAGCAATTTACAGTTTTCTACAATTTTCTTGCATTATTGGTTTTGCTGTCAACCCTTGCACAAAATATTGACAACCTTCTGTTACAGAGTATTGAGAAGACTTAATTTTAGTTTTTATTATTGCAATAGTAAATAGACTTTCATTTTGTAACTGTAATTAGTTTTCCAATTCTACAACTGTAACTAGGGTTTTAATTCTATAATTTAATCATATTTCATTCTTGCAACTGTAACTAATGTTTCATTTCTATAATCAGCAATTAATATTCATTATTGCAATTAGCTCAATATCTTGGATTTAGAAAGTGAAGTTGTGGCTTCATGTTCAAGGAAGGGTTGATACAATTCATGTACCTTTGGTAAGAGAAGATATTAAGATTCTTTATGAAGATTCATTGGTCCATTTGAGCATTCATTATGAGGGGAGATATATCATCTCTATTAGCTCCTTTCCTTGTCCCCATAGCTTAGATAATGGGAGGTGTTGGAATATCTATATTATGACCTTATTAGGTAAATTTTGACAATGATGAAATACCTACAAGAGTTTTTTATTTAGCTATTAGAGGTCAAATGCATGCCTTGCATCTTCTCAGGTGCCATGACCTCCTATGGTTACAATATTTAACCCTCGAGCCTCCTCTATCAAGCGGGTGCATTTGGTGCCTTGTGCCTCATGTGGGGGCACCAATATTGGTAAGTTCAAGAGAGCATGGAACGTGAATCCTATTAGATGACCTTTGGGATTTTTTATCCAAGGTTTGATCCTTGTGTTTGGATGTGGTCTTTAGCACTTGTCTTCTTTTGGTCCTACTATACGATGAAAATGGAAAGGAAGGAAAGTGATAAAGGACAAAAATCTAAATTATATAAAAGTAAATGAAAGCATTAAATGATAGGAAAAGTAAAATACATAAAGGGAAACACTACTTATCCTATCTATGGGTGGTGATGCTCCAAATAAAATAATAAGACCCTATCTCACCATGATGGATTGAGTGAAAATATGTACAATAGCCAATAGTGCACAAGGACCATAGATCCCTCTAAGAACATGTTGTAAAGCAGATTACCCACACTAGAACCAGGACAAGGATTTCATAAACAACCATAGATTCTTATTAATGTGAACTAAGTTACATACATGTAGAGAGAGAAGAGTTTCAAAAACTACTTGGATGGATAAGCAAGGATCATGTCAATTTGAGATGCAAAAGGGAATGAAGGAAAACACCCCTTAGGATATGGATGGCTTTCAATGCTTTACAATGATAAGAAAATAGATATTTATAAGAATAAATGGGAGGAAAAAATCCCTCTAAAATCCATGCAAGATTTCATAATTTAAAATCAAAATTTGGGTAGGCTAGCTAACATTAATAATGAATGATCTAGAGGATCTGGAGGTCCATAATTAGGTGGTGTGAAAAATATCCATGATGAGATCTTCATGATCATCCATAATTAATATTTTGACCATGCATTTCCCCTTGGGTTGTCCTCCCTATCACCACTTTCATGCTTCAGATACCACCTACATAACAACATCCTATTGTAGGATGTTAATATTGAGACCAAATTATCATTCCTTACCCTTGCATCCAATCACTTCAAGTTGTTTTAGATTTTGTTGTTTGAAGCTTGGTTCATCCATGCCCATAGTAGGTTCTATTGGTGAATATTTACTTCAATTCACCATATGGAGATTATGGTCATCACCTTTTGAGTTGCTCTACTTCTAGGGACTACTCTTCCACCATTTATCATGAGGAGGTTTTTGTGGAGTAGACAAACCAGAAGTTTTTGGGGGAACTTTGTAGATTTAAGTCATTCGAGCTACTTTGTTCTTCCTTGACCTTTGGGTATCAAGCTCTCCCTTGGAAAATGGGAAGTCTTCCCTTGCTACCTCTTCACTTAGCCTTATCAAAACTTCCTTCCCTTTGACCAAGGAAAGTGCCTTAGTCCTTAGGATCCATTGGTGGTATCAATTTAAAATGATACCTGAGACTAAGGGGTATCCTCGACTAGGGAAAGGGATTTATCTTAGGGAATTTTATCTCTACATATGATAAAAATTTATGAGCTTCAGTAAAATAAAGGCCCTAATAAAAATGGTTCCCTTTTAGCAATTATCAAAATGGCTCAAGGGTTCCAAGAATCATCAAGACTTGCTTTAGTCACCATTGAAAAGGCTTTTGATTTATTGCTTGATTCTAGTTTGGTGGTCAGGTTGAAGCTTCTAGAGGGAGCTTTAGGCTTATTATTAGTTTGTGGTGTTGGTTACTATTTGGCTACATCTTGGATGGTCTTCTATCTTAAACTACATTGTAAGTAGTAGGGATGTTGGGTCCCTTCATTTTGGCTTTAGGTAGGTGCTTTGGTCAAAATCATCTATAGGAGTAGGATTTACCCATTGTAGTGAATTTTCACTATCATTTTGGTGACTCATAGGGCAAACTCTTTCTAGTAGGATTTAAAGAACCCAAACAAAGGTGCCTTGTTCATTGTGTACAAAGTTTGATCTAGGAAAATCTTAAGGTTTTTATAGTAATGGTGCACGCTCAAAGAGGGGATATTTTGGGGGTAGCTTCGCTCATGAATTTATGTAGAGAATGGTGAGGTATATCTTGCTTTATAGGATACATCACTTAGATAGCTCCTAAGATCCACCTCCATTATTTTGGTTGGCTAACACCATGTGGTCATGTGAAGACTCATTCCCTCATACCTAGGATTTGGGAATATCATCATCTTCCAAGTTTACATTACCTAGGTATGGCGACTATCCTTCTACTGATTCAAAAGAGGATTCATTGATCTTGAAGGGTTGTTATACATGTCTTGATCCCAAATACTTTGTCCTTTGTTTTCATGTGGCTTCAATTCCTTTACTGTGTGTCTAAATCTTCTCATGTCCTACATCAATTTAGTAGGTCTATGAAAAGCTATTGACAAAGGCCTGTTGGGGTCAATGAGTTTTTCTTAGCACCAAGAATTTATCCATACTAGTTTGGTAAAACATTATCATCAAATTAGCCTCCCAGTATCCCATATTGCATCACTTATTTTTGTGAGTTTAGTGCCTTCTCTAGTGAATTTGGGTACCTCTTTCTTCCTCCACCAAAATCCTGGGATGGTCCCATATTTATTATTGTTGCTTATTGCTCTCCAAATATAGGTCCCCAATTTTATCCCAATTTGTAGATATTCTAGAGCTTTCTCAACTCTTTGATCTTCTTTTGATGTCTAATGAGGACATCAAGGGAATTTATAGTGGCATTACAATAGGAGGTTCATTACCAAGCTAGGTCCTTTGCCCATCTAATTATCTTCCTCAATAAAAAACTAGACTCTTCTTAGTACCTAAACCATCACTCTGGGTAAGGAGGAGATAGGAATTACACCCATCTAGAACCTCTAGATCAACTTCTCTTTGTACCTTAAGGTCAGGTGGAAAGGCTCCATTCCTATCCATGTAGATTCTTCTATCTTTCCTTCCTCTTGTTGCTAGTCATTTTTGACCATGGATTCCAATTATGGCTCGCGGAGGAACCTCGAATGTTGGTGCCAACATTTTATAGTAGATTCAATGGTTTCATTTATGATTTTTTTATGGCAATAGGCACATATTATTCCTTAATTGATCTACTTATCTAGAAAACTTTGTTAGATTCAAATTTGGTTCCTAGTTGGGGAAACAATTGCCTTTGTTTATATGATTATTATTTTTTCTCATCCTCAAAAAATTTATATCTAGAGTGGGCCTCTAGAATTGGGTAGTAGTGCACCATTGGGTCCTCTTTAGCAATAAATTTCACTGGTGGAGAGTGGAGAAGATGGGGCTTTGAATGGAAAGGGGAAGAGATTTGTACTAGATTCAAAGGAGAGAGGGTTTTTGGGTAGTTTGAGAGAAATATTCCCATCATAATGAGATCATATTCTACTTCAAGGGCAATATGATAGGAAATAGGGAAAGATATTCCACCTAGGATTTAATAATTATGACAATATTTGGATATAAAGCCCTAAGATAAAACATGAGTGCCATACCTAGGAAAGGTTTGATCTCGTCCGAGATTCTTTGTTAGGTTTTGTGGAACTGGGTATTGAAGTCCTCCATTGCCTCACCAAAACCTTACCTAATATTGATAAGATAATCTAGCAGTAGGGGTATTTCCTCCTTGAAATGATCAATTAGTTGGGTGGCCAGTTGTTCCCAATTTCTTATTGATTATGCATGAAAGGAGAAATACCACCTCCAAGCCTTCCCTTTGAAATATACCACCAGTAGCTTGAGGGCTATATTATAATTTGTTATATTGTGCAAAACGTAGTATGTAGCCATATGTTACAAGTGCTCCAACATAGTGATCATACTTTCCCCAATGAATTTTGATAAGGAATCTAGAGCTTTTATGGGAATCATATACTAAGAATGAGAGGGGACCAAAACAACCAAGGATCTCTAATTATTCCATGTTATGATACCTTCAACCATACCTTTGCTTGCTTCCTTTATTTTGGTTGGTTTGCTAGGGAGGGAAGGTTTTTATCGAGACTTTAAATTTGTGCTTTTCTCAATAACTTCTTTAGGATCTTCTTTCTTGCAATAGAGCCATCATGTGGGGGATATTGTTGGCTAGATGGAGGTTCCCATTGCAACCTCAGTCTGGGTATGGTGGCTTCTTCTAGATTCTTCTTTAGTAGTGAAGTTAGTAGGTGAATCTATAGAGTGCTTTAAAAAGTTGATGATCATAGCCTTCACTAAAATCACAATCTAACTTCTTGATTAGGGGACTAATATTTTCAAGTTTAGCTCCCACCAGGCATGCTAGTCTAAACTATTAGGGGTAGAGTACAACCCTTACACCTCCAAAAGCACTATAGCCTCCCACAATTGAGGATTTTGGCCCTTGGGTCTCATTTGTTGAGCGAGTGTATTTGGTACCCTATGCCTCATGTGGGGGTTCCAATATTGGTAATTTTGGGAGAGTTGGGACACAACTCTCATCAAATGACCTTTAGAGTTGTTTACCTAAGGCTAGCTCCTTAAAATTTGGATGTGATATTTGGAGCTTGTCTTCTTCTGGTCCTACTCTATAGGGAAAAGAGAATGGAAGGAAAGTGATAAAAACAAGAAACATAAATTACAAAAAAGTAAATGAAAGCAATAAATGATAGGAAAAGTAAAATGCAAAAATGGAAAGCCTATATAGGCTATCTATGAGTGCAATGTGCCAAAGAAAATAATAAGACCGTCCCACACCATGGTAGGTCAAATGAACATAGGTCCCTCTGAGAACATGCAACAAAGAAAAACACCCACACCAAAACTAAGATAGGGATTTCATAACTAGTCATAGATTCTTATTAATGTGAACTTTGATTTACATACGTGTAGAGAGAAGAGGTTTGAAAAATACCTGACCAAGAGAAGGGACCAATCTCAAGGAATTTACTCTCTAAAGATGAGAAAATATCATGAGCTTCAGTTAAAGTAAGGCCTCAATAAAATTGGTTCCCCTTTAATTGTTACCAAAATGTCTCTGGGGTTCCAAGTATTATTGGGACTTGCTTTAGCCACCACCAAAAATGCTTTTGAGTTATCACTTTATTTTGGTTTGATAGTTTGACTGATGCTTATGGAGGAGGGATCTTTAGGCTAATAATTAGTTGGTGGTGTTGGTTCCTCTTTGGCAGCATCCTAGATGGTCTTCTGGCTTTGGCTACATTGTAAGTAGTAGATAAGTTGGATCTCTTCATTTTATCTTCAGGTAGGTGCTTTGGTGAAAATCACCTTTGGGAGAAAGATTTACCCACTTTAGTGAATCTTCACTAAAGTGGGTAAATCTTATAGAAAGTTCTTATAAGCATAAGGTAGGTGCTTATAGAAAGTTTAATGTAAGCCTATAGACATATTCTATGTAATCTTATAAGCATATTTATATAAGCCTATGAGCAATTTTAATGTACTCATACTTAATAATATTGGTTAAACCATTTGATGTATTATAATTTAACCTTCAATTCATGTTATGTCATATTGATCTTAGCATTTAATTGGGTACTATATATCACTATAAATGTCCCCCAATGACTAATTCATTGCATCGGTTTACGATATGTGAGATCTTGAGTGTGACAACCCAAAAATCTAAGGGGTTATTTTTTTTTATTAATTAAAAATATTAAACACTAACACATACTTAACAATCATAAAGTTTATCTAATTAGATCAAACAAGGAAACAACTAGTAAGAGATACGTTAAAAGCAAGATCAAAAGGAAGGTACCCATAACACAATATATATCCTAGAAAACTCCTTATGGGAAAACCTAGCCTCAATTGTCTCTTTATTGTATAAGTTTAGTTCCTTATTTACAAAGAAATTCCATAGATTCTTTTTCCCCAAACATATGTCAAACAATGCATCAGAACCTTATAGTTCTCAAGTCTCCATCATGAATCTATATTTTAATCCACATAACAGATTCTACATTTGCTTCTCTAGGAGTAGATCGTTACTCCTAATCTATTAGAGAAGCAGTATCTCCATAAGTTCTAATGTATCCATAATATCAATACCAATTTTTACATAAGAATCATTCTATTTGTTTCAACTAGGAGCCCATACTCTTAACCAAACAACCACATATCAACCATATTTCCTTAACTAACTAGGAGACCATACTCCTAATCAATTAAGTACTTATTAGATCATCTTTACTTAACTAACTAGGAGACCATACTCATAATCAATTAAGTACTTATTAAATCATCTTTCTTTAACTAACTAGGAGCTCATACTCCTAATCAATTAAGTACTTATCAAACATATTTCCTTAACTAACTAGGAGACCACACTCCTAATTAATTAAGTACTTATCATATATCAGACAAATTTAACCAATGCAATATCTACTATTTTATTTCCACTTCATTCTATCTAAAAATTATAATCCTTCTATCATTTAATCTAAGAAGTATATCCTTCCTACTTCAACCTTAAAATACAAATATACTCTTTAGGATATAAGTATAACCTATATTCATTCATTTCAATATAGACTACACTATTTTATTTAAGCATAATCCATAACCTTTCATTTCAATACAAACTATACTATCTCATTTAGCATAATCCATAACTTTTCATTTCAATACAAACTATACTATCTCATTTAGCATAATCCATAACATTTCATTTCAATACAAACTATACTATCTCATTTAATCATAAGCTATAACCTTTCATTTTAAATACACATATAATTATTCTTTCAATTAAATACATATATAATCTCTTCTTTCAATTAAATACACATCTAATTATTCTTTCAATTAAATACACATCTTATTAAACTTCCAACTAAACACATATCTAATTTTCCTTTCAATTAAATACACATCTAATTATCCTTTCCAATTAAATACACATCTAATCCATTGCATCAAGCTATGATATGTGAGATATTGAGTGTGACAACCCAAAAATCTAACTAAGGGGTTGCTTTTTTTTAATTAATTAACGATATTAAACACTAACACATACTTAACAACCATAAAGTTTATCTAATTAGATAAAACAAGGAAACAATTAGTAAGAGATACATTAAAAGCAAGATCAAAAGGAAGGTACCATAAAACAATATATATCTTGGAAAAATCCTTATGGGAAACCCAACCTCAAATGTCTCTATATTGTATAAGTTTAGTTACTTATTTACAAAGGAATCCCATAGATTCCTTTTCCACAAACATATGTCAAACAATGCATGAGAACCTCATAGTTCTCAAGTCTCCATTGTGAATTGATATTTTAGTCCACATAACATATTCTATATTCACTTCTCTAGGAGTAGCTCCTTCCTCCTAATCTATTATATGAATAGTATATCCCTAAGGTCTAATGTATCCATAACATTAGTGTCAGTTTTTACATAATTTGTTTTAGGTAAGAGCCCATACTCTTAACCAAGCAACCACATATCAACCATCATTCCTTTACTAACTAGGAGACCATACTCCTATCAATTAAGTACTTATTAGATCATATTTCATTTTCTAACATTCCTAACCAATTAAGTACTTATCATAAATCAAACAACTCTAATAAATGCAATATCTACTATTTTATTTCCACTTCATTCTAACTAAAAATTATAATCATTTTTCCATTTAATATAAGAAGTATATCTTTCCTACTTCAACCTTAAAATATGAATCTACTCTTCATGATATAAGTATAACCTATATTCTTTCATTCCAATATAAACTACACTATTTTATTTAAGCATAATCCATAACCTTTCATTTCAATACAAACTATACTATATCATTTAGCATAATCCATAACTTTTCATTTCATTAC
The DNA here is from genome assembly GCA_028583015.1 of Wollemia nobilis. Classification (NCBI taxonomy): domain Eukaryota; kingdom Viridiplantae; phylum Streptophyta; class Pinopsida; order Araucariales; family Araucariaceae; genus Wollemia; species Wollemia nobilis. The sequence goes on from JAQPPZ010001925.1 coordinate 12,703,674, forward strand.
AAACTATACTATCTCATTTAGCATAATCCATAACCTTTCATTTCAATACAAACTATACTATCTCATTAAAGCATAATCCATAACCTTTCATTTTAAAAACATGTAATTATTCTTTCAATTAAATACATATCTAATATCTTATTTCAATTAAATACATATCTAAATTATTCTTTCAATTAAATACACATCTAATCTCTTATTTCATTTAAATACACATCTAATTATCCTTTCAATTAAAGACATATTTAATTTTTATTTCAATTAAATATTACATCTAATTATCCTTTCCAATTAAACACATATCTAATTATACTTTCAATTAAATACATATCTAATTATCCTTTCAATTAAACACATAACTAATTTTCCTTTTAATTAAATACACGTCTAATTATCCTTTCAATTAAACATATATAATTATTCTTTCAATTAAATACACATCTAATTATCCTTTCAATTAAACACATATCTAATTTTCCTTTCAATTAAATACATAGCTAAGTATCCTTTCAATTAAACACATCTAATTATCCTTTCAATTAAATACACATCTAATTATCCTTTCAATTAAACAAATATCTAATTTTCCTTTCAATTAGATGCACATCTAATTATCCTTTCAATTAAATACATATCTAATTTTCCTTTCAATTAAGGACACGTCTAATTATCCTTTCAATTAAATATACATCTAATTATTCTTTCAATTAAACACATATTTAATTATCATTTCAACTAAATACACATCTAATTATCCTTTCAATTAAACACATATTTAATTATTCTTTCAATTAAACACATATCTAATTTATCTTTCAATTAAATACACATCTTATTATCCTTTCAATTAAACACATATCTAATTATCCTTTTAATTAAATACACATCTAAGTATCCTTTCAATTAAGCACATCTAATTATCCTTTCAATTAAACACATATCTAATTATCCTTTTAATTAAATACACATCTAAGTATCCTTTCAATTAAACACATCTAATTATCCTTTCAATTAAACACATATCTAATTATCCTTTCAATTAAATACACATCTAATTATCCAGAGCAAGTGGGTAGTTAAAACTATCCAATTGAAATTAAGAGGCCCCAGGTTAAAATCTCTCTCCCTCACATGTTGCGGATATGCTATAAAAAGGTCCGAGGTGTAGACCAATTGGTTCCTCCAAACCCCATAAGGGGGTAGAGGTCCAAGGTTTAAATCTCGAGCCTCGTTGGACTGAACACTTGTCCCTTTCTTGGTGCTTTCAGTGGCGTAAAAGGTTTAAAATGATTGTGGCATGGCGGTTATAGGGGCGGACTGCATGAAGATCTGTGTGGCGGCTTCCAGGGCGGACAACACAGAATACTGTGGTGGCCATAAAATATGGACAACCTTCCCGGATTCGTGGTGGCTACCGATTCCACCATGTTAAATATATATATATATATATATATATATATATATATATATATATCTTTTCAATTAAACACATATCTAATTTTCCTTTCAATTAAATACAGATCTAATTATCCTTTCAATTAAACACATATCTAATTTTCCTTTCAATTAAATACACATCTAATTATCCTTCCCAATTAAACACATATCTATTTTCCTTTCAATTAAATAAACATCTACTTATCCTTTCAACTAATCACATATCTAATTTTTTCAATTAAACACATCTAATTTTCCTTTCAATTAAATACACATCTAATTATCCTTTCAATTAAACACACATCTAATTATTCTCTTAATTAAACATATATCTAACTTTCCTTTCAATTAATTGCACATCTATATATCCTTTCAATTAAATACATATCTAAATTTTATGTTAATTCATTTAAACATCATTAAATATCTATCTTTATGTTAATTCTTTTATACATCATTGTATTTATGCTAATTCATTTAAACCTCATTAAATATCTATCTTTATGCTAATTTATTTAAACCTCATTAAATAAATAACTATCTTTATGCTAATTTGTTTAAATATAACTTGGTTTCTATTCTACGGTCACTAATAGGTCTGTGACCATCTGAGGCCACCATGTGGTCCACGCATCATCAACTGATGCGTAGTGACCACCGAGTGATGGTCACTCTCTAAAGAGTGTCGAGCCCCTTTTTTTAACTACAAATTTCCTTCAGCCTAATCGATGAGGGATTTTTTTTTTGCCTATAGCGAAAAAAGGGGGTTTTAGATCATGTGCAAACCATCGACAACCAAATGGAGGCAACATATGGTCGAGTATCAAAAAATGCTAGCACAAGGATATCATATAGGCCATGCGTCAATCAAATAATGCCAATGACCATGACTTGGTGGTTCCCTAGACCACCAAACATGGTTGGAAACAAATGGGAATGAAGGTCCCTTAAAAGGGTTTATACCCTGAGCATATCCCTTGTGGGATATTGATCGAGGATGTTATTAAAATAGGGCCTTAACTTAAACAAATATGAGTGTGAAACGATGCACAAACCACTCAGGGGAGACCATAGATTTATCTAAGACCTCCATAGAAGCTTTAAAATAGTCATACACATTGGATCTCTTTTGTTCAAGGCTGAATTCAAGGTTTGGTATTTGATTTACTATAGTTTGAAATAAACATTTTGCTGCAAGGTTGAATGGAGATACCCTATCCATGCTTGCTATTTGAAATGACCAGGATGACTCTAAGCTCTCCTTTGTAGGGGTCTAACACCTCCTAAACCAAGTCCAAGGTGGAGTAAGGTTTCTGGTGCTTGTTCCATTGATTGAAGCACAACACGATAATAGAAAATATTTGGACATTTGTTTCAATGTGGTTCATAGAGATATACGTCAACAAACAATCATCAAAATGAGCACACTAAGCTTGTGATGAGGTTTCTATCAATGGTATAAAATAATCACCAATTTAGGTAGTTTTATAGGTATCCTTAATGAATCTACTTCTTCAACAATTCATGGAATTGAATCGTGCCTCAAAAAATCAACAACAAGGCTTTTAAAATTCCACACTTATGGTCTTGCTTAAGCATTGGCCGTATCAAGCCCATGGAGGTATTTCCTTAATTAAAATTAAAGGGCTCAAATAAGCATTTAAATCCTTCAAATTTAGCACAAGCAAGGCAAAACATAGGCTTGATACTCCAATCTGATTTTCTTGGATGGTTGACCTCCTTTATGTTGTCTACCCATGCTCGTGTGCCCTTCCAAAACGAAAAGCCTTCATTCTCCTTCTATATTTTACAATTTTATCAGCCTCCTTTCTATAGTCGCCCATACCCAAAAGTCCTCTCTTCATCATAACTGCCCACCTACCAACCATTACTACTCACCTACATAAGGCAACTAAGGGGCAAATATTTTTATAAAATAATATCTCCTTTATTTAATATAATCCTTTATTATATAAATGGTATTAATTTCTCTTATTTAATATAATGACCCTTCATTATAAAAATAAGAACGTTATTTTATAATGGCTTTTTATTATTTAAATAAGAATATACTTATTATTTATTTAAAATAATAATTATTCTTCTCTTTATTTAATATAATAATCCTTCGTTATTATTAAAAATAAAGGTTCCTTTTAAAATACCAATCCTTCGTTATTGGGTTCGAGGGATTGGTTCAATGGTATAAATTCTTTTGTAGAAGCATGAAGACCAGGCTTCCAATCCCTTGGATCCCGTAGTATCGGTGGGCATGTCGTGTTAGAATCATTGGCTACATAAAAGGTTTACCCTGATGCAACTAGAGGTTAAAGTGGTGACAAGGATCGAGATTCGAACCCACAAAGAGGTGTAGAAAATTATAACGTGTTACCAATTCCTCTAGTATAATAATAATAATAAATAATCCTTCATTATTATTAAAAATGGAGGTTCATTTCTTTATTTAGAATAATAGCCTCTTGGGAAAAATTCTTGCCCAAGGTGGGGTATGACATACTACCCCCTTCGGTTAGACACAATCTCGTGTGTCTCCTATAAAAAATTTATTACTACACATAATTAGGTAAACAAGGATAGTGTCTATCTTCCATTCCATTGAGTTAACTAGAATACTATCATCTCTTCATAATATCAATACCACTCTTGCTCTACATGTGACACAATTCTAATAATTGAGAAACATAAGTAGTAGTATTCTTCTTCAAGTCTATTTAGAAGGTCTTGTTCCTATCTTCCTACATATTTGTACTTGCAAGGTAAGAGAAATAAGAAAATATTGCACTTTTTGCATAACGCATCACCTCAGATTACTAATTTTGGGTAAGAATACCTCATATTTAAAGCACAAGAGTCCATTGTCCATGCCAAAATCTTACTCTCTTCAAGATTTTCTTTATTTTGGCCTAAAATTTACTGCAACTTTCATCTTGATATCGCATTTCCTTGTTTTTTCATTAAATCTAAAGTGAGTTTAGGTCAAACCGTTATACGCCTTCTTTAAGGGCTTGGAGTTGAGTAGGATTTTCTTGTTTCCTAGTCTTAGGATCTGCTCCCAAGGTGGATTTATGTACCTTTAAAAGCTTACCAAACTTAAAATCTGATAAATTATCTATTAATTTAGAGAGAGGGTCCCATACCCCTCTCAAGAAGAGACTTCCTATCTAATATTTCTGCTAAGTATGTTCAAATATTAAGAATAGAACTCTACATCTATTCCTTCTTATTAAGTACGATCAACCTAACCAAGAATAGTCTCTGATACAATTAGGGATCATAAATATGTTCCAAAATAGGATCTATAATCATAGATATTTCACCACTTAATTTTGGAAAAGAAGATTTAGGTTATATCCAAAATAATCATTTATCTTTAGGTTATGTTGAGAAAGAAGATTCAATTTATTGAACCTTCCTCCAAAAAAATCATTCTCTTTGGGTGCCACATCATATTATTCATATTTAATGAACATTCCTCCAAAGAAATAATTATCTTTGGGTGTCACATCATATTAGAAAAAGAATTCATATTTACAGAACCTTCCTCCAAGGAAATCATTTTCTTTGGGTTTCCCTCCAAAGAAATCATTCTCTTTGGGATTCCCTCCAAAAAATCATTCTCTTTGGGTGCCACGTCATATTGGGAAAGAAGATTCAGATTTACTGAACCCTCCTCCAAATAAATTATTCTCTTTGGGTTTCCCTCCAAATAAATCATTCTCTTTGGTGCCACATCATATTGGGAAAGAAGATTCATATTTACTGAACCTTCCTCCAAATAAAGCATTCTCTTTGGGTTTCCCTTAAAAGAAACCATTATCTTTGGATGTCACATCATATTGGAAAATAAGATTTAGATTTATTGAACCTTCCTCCAAATAAATTATTCTCTTTGGGTTTTCCTCCAAAGAAATCATTCTCTTTGGGTGCCACATCATATTGGGAAAGAAGATTCAGATTTACTGAACCTTCCTCCAAATAAATCATTCTCTTTGGGTTTCCTTAGGTTCTACTTTTATTCATATCTTTATAAAGTATACCAAAATAATCCTAACTTGGTCATTTGCTTAAGGCTTTGAACATAACTATTCCTCTAAAATTTCATTGTTACTTTGAAAATTTTCCATCACTCGAAATTTGTATCATGCACATGAAAGATAACCCTTCTGTCTGGGTTACTAATGAGTTATTCCTCAAGGAAAATATATGTTTCCAATTCGTACAACCATCCCTTGGCTGATTTCACCCACCAATTTGGATACCTTGATATTCTTCAAGTCTGTGGCTATCTCTATCTCTATCTCTATACGATATTTTACCCTCATGACCTTTTATAACAAGATCTTTTTCTTGTCTACATTTAATATTTTCATTCTGGAAACTTGATTAAAAACTTCCAATAATTTCTTTCATTGGTTCATCTGTTCCATCAATTTGTAGTAACTAAACTACAATTGTGAGGTTTTCTACCTCTATTAAAACTTCTTCCAAAAAATTTCTTTGAGGTCTACCTTTCATTTCACTATGTCTAACTAGCCATAAAATTTAAGGTCTTATTCTTCTCCTCCTTATCTCAGTGTCATTTCTCTTTTTTAAAATAAGGAGTTGGACAAGCTATATTTATTTCCAATTGTACTTTCCAAAGGTTAGTTATATCTCTCATAACTAACTTAGATCAATAATGGTCACCATCACACTTGTATCCTTATAAGGTCATCTTGGTTGTGACCATTATTACCTTTTTGGTAGTAATTTGGGTCACACTTGTTTTATTACAAGGTGTAATTCTCCTTAACCACCAAGAAGTTGAGTTATTTTATCTTCACAAACTAGCTCCTTTCATCTTCATTTGTTTTCTAATGGTCAAGGCTATGCTTTCTTTACATAAGATGTCATACCAAAGTAAAGTTGCTTTTCCTAGGATCAATCCTTAAATAATATTTAGCTTATCCAAGGAAGCTTCTAGTCCATCATACCTAGATATTATCTGTTATAATAAATATTTGTTCTCTTAATTTCTACTAGGATAGTCTTACTTGAGTTATCACTCTTCCATGAATCAGGTGAACTCTCAGTTTAGACTAGTTCAGCTTTGTTGAGTTGTTGTAATCCAACAAATCTCATTGATCAACTTTTTTATTCATACAAAGTTGATCCCATGGAATAAATCAATAAATTCTTGATATTTTAGTAATGCTTTGCATGTCTAGTATCAAATTCTAACACGGTACCAGAGCTAGGCCAGATTTTGATTGCATTCAATTTTCATAGAGTTGGTTCACCTTCTTTAGATATTTTTTTTGACTACAAAAGATTGCTTAGAGTTAAAGTAGTCATACTTTTTATTCATAAGTCACTTTTTTTCAACAAAAAAAAGTTATTTTATTTTGTTGAAAAGTGTTTGAAATTCCCTTCTATGTATATATCATTGCATGATTATAATTTTGTGAAACACTGTTGATTTTTTCACGCATTATTTCTCATTTTAAAAGATATTTTTTATATAAGGTTGGATATATACCTTATGGTATAAATTCATGTAAGCACATGCTTCATTTACTTTAAAGCATGTTTTAAAATCTACGTAGGCCATTCAAACAAATCTTTTGCTTCTTTTGTAAAATCAAGCGCCCATGACAAGACACTCACCACTTGAGGCTGCCAACTTGATTTTTTATTTGATATAACATTGCAAAGGTACTCTCCCATAGGTACTATTTGAACAAACCAAAGGTGCATTGTTTCTCTTTCCTATGGACTACGTGAATGTTTGATCACCTTGGCAGTAAAGAAGTTTGGCTAGTTAGCTCTACGCTCGGCTTTGCTCTCTTGGCAAGGAAACACAATCATTTTTGCCTGACAGATAGCTCAATGTACTTCAATTTGGCAAACCCTTTTTTTGAATATCATGACACGTTACCTTGTTTGGCACTCTTCTCTTATTTTACGCCCTCCTATTGCTATCCAATCCTTGGTGCCCTTGTGTTACATGTGTGCCCTAAAATCTTATTTGGCACCCTTGTGTTGCACATATTCAATACTGCAGTGTTGAATATTTTCTATATTAGCCCACCCACTATCTTGGAATCCATACAACGGATGTCTTCCACCTCCTTTGCAATCTCTTGGTGTTGCATCAGATCTTTGATAGTTGTGGAAGTCTTCTTCACCCTCTCACATCAAAATTTGAGCTATAATTATAGCCTCCCAATCTCTAACAGTGCCTCATTACATTGCTTTGGATTAAAATATTTTACAAGGAGAAAAGTGGAGCATCCAGTCAGAGAAGCGTCAATATTGCTAGTGATATATTTTTGTTTCACTGAGCACCATCTGCTTGTTTGTGGTATCTCCTCATTATTTTTTGATTTAGAGCCCTCGAGTGTGAACCTCACTTCAAGCCTTGCCACATCAAAGCTCACAAGATATTTCTATCAACACAGAGCTCTCGAGCACGTAACTCACTTCAAGCCTTGCCACTTCGAAGCTCGTGAGAGACATCTATCAACGTAGTTCACCTCGAGCATAGAGCTCATTTCTCTTCAAAACAGATCCATGGTGCTATGCTCACCTTGAAGCTATGTATTTTTTCATTAGCGCAGTAACACCACCTACAACCTACAATCAAGAGAAGGGAAATGTTCACTCTATGTATGCCAAAATTACATTGAAGTAAGGGATTTACGTGGTAGAAACCAAGTTTGTAGACAATTTTTTTCTTTAAGCAACTACGAAGGGTGGGCAAGGTTGGTTATTATTGCTGCATTAAGGTGCTAGTTGATGTAAGTGAGCTCAAATTTTGTAATGAGCTCACATAAAACTCTATAAGTCCTCTACAAGGAAACATTGTAATAGTTTTTTTAGAAAGAAGCTTATCTCACTACTCTCTACCTATTTCAAAGGTATTTCAGTGAGACTCTCCTTGTAAAAATCATCAATAATTTTTTTTTTTTGGGGGGTTGTTTATGGTGGTACTTAATATTGCACCTAATATTAAAGGATTAAAACAAAGGGGGGGGATATTCTTCATGTGTCACAACTTACTAACTTGCAGTCTCTACTTATGTTGCACTATTTCCTATTGTTGCACTAGTTAATGCTGCACTGCTACACTATTTTCTGCATTACTACTGTTGCATTACTTCTTGAAGGTGATACTTAGCATAGTTTTCTGTATTGGTTATGAATCCCCTCTCTTAAACATTCGATGTTTGTTGCTTTCACCTCATTCCTATAGAATTTCATTCATGTTGTAATTGCAATAAAATTCAGAATACACTCCAAAGAAAAAAAATATAATCAAGAAAGGCATCAAAATTTGACCCATATCTTCATAATAATCAGCTATGTTCCACATATCATTGACCTATAGTCTCCCTCACATCAGGGCAGGTCATTAAGAAGTTCAGGTATAAAGGTCTGGCAAATTATTCTTCCTTCCCCTTGCCTATGTTCTACGTATCACTCCTAAATTTACATATAGTTTCCCTCTCGTAAGGGTGGGTAAATTGAAGAGTTTGGTATAAAGGTTTGGCTTTTGCTGCCTTGTTTCAAAAAAATAAGTCTTTCTCCACAATACTCTAATTGAAGGAAGGTGCATCATTGTCTACTCTAAAGCTTCTTGCAGTTAAAGGGGGGAATAATTGGTTCACTGCAATATTCTTTTTTGCAAGATGAATACAATTGACCCACTCACCCCTCATAACTATCATACATGGAAACCAAAAATATTAAATCTTATTTCTCAAAAAGGGCTCACACACTTGCTAGAAGAGAAGCAGCCTGAATTTGAAAAAGAATATGAAATATTTTTTTCATAAAGAGAAGATGTATGAAACAATAGGTATTATAAGAACAAATGTAAATGAAAGCTTATGATTTCAAATTTCATAATGTAAAAACCCATTTGAAATCTGGCAAAAACTAAAGAACTTGTTTGGTAAAGTGGATCAAATAAGGTCAATGCAACTAGAGGCAAAGTTAAAAACATTATCTCCTGAAGACTTCAGTAATATTGTTGACTTTCTCACCAAATTTAAAGAATTCCTCACTCAACTAAAAGGTAGTGGTAAGAATAAAACATAAGAATAATACATCTATCTTATTCTTTCTAAGTTGAATGGAGTGTTTCAAATTTTTCTACCACTTTTTTGTCTACAAAATATGCACTTGGTACAAGTTTTAAAACGTCCTATTTAGATGAGTTTTGGGATAGACTAACTAGAGAGAGAAAAAAACTTGCAAAATATGATATCTCTCCCTCTTCCTCAAAAGCATTAGTAGCATCCACCTCCTCTAAATAAAAATTCAAAAATAAAGAAAGAGGCCCTATAACTTGTACACATTGCAAAAAGGATGGACATTATGTGAACAATTGTTGGAAAATACTACAACAACTAGATGCAACAATAAAGGATCACAAAATAGACATCAAGAAGTAGATAGGAAAAGCCTTAAATATTAAGGCAAAAATATAAAAACTCCATCAAAATACTAGGTTCTAGATTCAGGGGCAACTCATCATATGAATTCTTCACGTGAGTCATTCTCTTCAATCTCCTCAAGCTCAACTTGTAGCACATAAGTTGGTGACTCATCCTTTATCCATGTCAAAGGAAAAGGTGACATATCCATTGATGGTGGGTATATCAATAATGTTCTTTATGTCCCAAATATAGCTACAAATATCCTATCCATCTATCATATTTGTACTTCTTAAAATGGAAAAACAATTCTATTTTCACCAACAGGGGTTGAAATAAGAGAATTTCAAGAACCTCACTCTCTCATAGCAAAAGGAGATATTGATCATAACACTCACCTATTTCACTTAAATGGATTCAAAAATTTAGATAGAGCCTCCTTTTTTGTTGCACATGGAGATATTGAAAGCAAAATTTGGCATAAAAGGTTTGGACATATCAATTATAACTATCTAAAAGAGTTGAATACTCATGAAATGGTAATTGGGTTATTGAAAGTCTCTTCTATTGTTGGAGTATGTCCTGGATGTGCTCTTGGAAAACAACATCAAGATCATTTTCATCCAAGTAGTTCTTAAAAGGCCTCATCCCCTATAGAGTTAATCCATAGTGACTTGATGGTCTTCTCAGAGCCTTCTTTCAAAGGAGTAAAATATTTCTTAACCTTAATTGATGTTTTTTCAAGTAGAACTTGGGTCTACTTTCTAAAATACAAAAGTGATGTGCTATCCCACTTCAAAATCTTCAAGTCCTTAGTTGAAAATCAAGCCAATTGCAAAATCAAGCAAATTCATACAAATAATGGGGGGGAATACTTCAGTAATGAGTTCTCCATATTATTATCAAATCATGGCATAATTCATCAAAATTTAGTCTCCCATAATCCTTAGCAAAATGGCATTGTAGAAAGGAAAAATAGATCTTTGAAATAAATGGCAAACTGTATGCTCCACTCAAGAGATCTTTTCATAGTTTTTTTGGGCTGAAGCTATTAATTGTGCAAACTATATTCAAAACCGCACACCTCATAAATCTCTTGGCCATTTGACTCATAAAGAAGCATGGACTAGCTCCAAACCTAATACATCCTTTTTTAAATGTTTTGGACGTACTGCTTGGGCATACATCCCAAATAAAAAGAGGAAGGCTCTAGACATTTGAGCCCTAATATAGTGAAGATACCATCCTTGGGATAGATGACCAAAATTAGGATCCCATAATTCAAAATCCTCCTCAAATTCCTACCACATCCATGACTCCTTCCACAATGCAAAAATGGGCCTGCACATTAGTTCAAGAAGCCACTCCTTACATCCAAAATATTCGATCATCCAGATTAAGTAACTCCATGGGTTCTAGTCTTGTTTTTCAGTCCACTTAAATAGATCCTCAATCCTTAAAAGAAGTAACTGATATAAAATAATGGGATGATGCCATGGAGAATGAATTTTCTTCCTTAATAAAAAACAAAACTTGGGATCTAGTCCCTCTACCTAAAGGAAGAAAATTGGTTTAGTGTAAATGTATTTACAGAACTAAGTATGGACCTGATGGAGAAATTTACAAACACAAAGCTCGCTTGGTAGCTAAAGGTTTTTTACAAATTGAAGGTATTGATTATTTTGAAACCTTTGCACTAGTTACAAAAATAGATCCTGTAAGGCTAGTTCTTGCACTTGCTACTTTTCAAAAATGGCCAATCTTTCAAATGGATGTTAAAAGTGCTTTCTTGCATGGTGACTTAAAAGAGGAAATATTCATGGAACAACCTTTTGGATTTATTCAAGACTCCTCCCTTGTTTGTAGACTAAGGAAATCTCTCTATGGTCTCAAATAGGCTCCTAGAGCTTGGTATGAAAAAATGGACTCCTTCCTTCTATCCTCAAGGTTTTCTCATTATGATTCTGATGCAACAGTCTACATTTGGAGGGATTAAGAAAACATCACCATACTTGTTCTCTATGTTGATGATCTACTACTCATTGGTAGTGCTATTTCTCATGTCCAAACTGTCAAAGACTCCCTTTCTAAGAAATTTGAGATTGTTTATCTAGGTTTAGCCCATTACTTCCTTGGGTTTCAAATAACTCAAACAGGTGCAAGAATTTCATTATGTCAATAGAAATATACTCTAGACCTTCTTCAATGGTTTAAGATGACTTATTGCAAGCCTTCTTCCACACTTTTTTAGTTTGGAGTCACTCTAAGTACTTCTTGCAAGTCCCCTCTATGTGATGCTACTCTCTATAGACAAATTGTAGGATTTATTTTATACCTCACTCATACTCACCCAAATATTTCATATGTTGTTGGCTTAATATCTAGATTCTCACATCAACCTCATTTCAGTCATTGGCAAGCATCTAAGAGAATCCTCCGCTAATTGCAAGGAACTACTCACTTTGGGCTCTTATATGAGGGTGGATCCATGGATATCAATGGTTACACATATTTTTATTGGGCAGGTTTAGTTGAAGCTATATGTTCCACCTCTAGTTATGTTTTTTGTCTTGGTTCTTCACCTATTGCTTTGTCATGCAAAAAACAACAGGCAGTAGTTTTAGCCAGTCAAGAAGCTCTTTGTCTTCATCATATACTAGGGGAATTTGGTTTTTTCCATAACCAACCTATTACCCTTTGGTGTGACAATCAGAGCACAATTCATATTTCTTGCAATCCAATTGAGTGTCAATGCACCAAACACATTTAGATTCACATGCACTTCATTCGACAACATATTAAACAAGGGTATCTAAACTTGGAGTACATTCCCATAGAAAATCAAATTGTAGACATCTTCACCAAATCCTTTCCTTCTCTACATTACATTCAGTTGCAAGAGAAACTTAGAGTTATGCAGATGCATTAGAAGGGTACACAAAGGTTTTCACCTCTCTCTTCTTCTTATTGTATGTAAGTAAATTGTACATGAGTACCTAATAAGGCCATATTTCTGAGACTCATTTCTTTTTGTGTTCAATAGAGGACAATATTCGCCATCCGACTACATGCCTCTTCTTCTTCTTCTTCTTCTTGAAATATGGTTTTTCCCATGTTTTTTTTTCACCATCTCTTCCATAAGAGTTCATTTTACATGAGTACCTCATCAGGCATTGTTGTAGGGACTCATCTCATGTTTTTACATTTTTCCCTAGTATCACTTAAGGGGGGGTGTTAGAATAAATATTTTTTCTCTTAAGTTCTACCAGGATAGTCTTACTTGAGTTACCACTCTTCCATGAGTAAGGTGAACTCTCAGTTTAGACTAGTTTAGATTTGTTAAGTTGTTGTAATCCAACGACTCTCATTGATCAACTTTGCTATTTATACAAAGTTGATCCCATGGAATAAATCAACTAGTTTTTGATCTTTTAGTAATACTTTGCATGTATAGTATCAAATTCTAACATTATCTAGGGAAACTTATAGTCCCATGACTATCTGCCCCGATTTTAAAGCAACTGGTAGTTCAAGGTCTTCCTGGCTTTAGCTTATAACTAAGAAAGAGCCTGAATAGGAAGATACCAAAACCTCTAGCACATTACAAGGGAGTCTCTAATCCATCATTCTTAGAGTTCCTTTATAAAAGAATCTAGTCCATAGACCTACAACTCTGATACAAAATGTGACAACCCAAAAATCTAAGGGGTTTTTTTTTAATAATACTAAATAGTAACACATAATTAAAAACCATAAAGTTTATCTAATTAGATCAAATAAGGAAAAAACTAGTAAGAGATACATTAAAAGCAAGATCAAAAGGAAGACCCATAAAACAATATATATTCTAGGAAATGCCCTTATAGGAAAACCCAACCTCAAATGTCTCTTTATTGCATAAGTTTAGTTATGTATTTACAAAGGAATCCCATAGATTCCTTTTCCGCAAAAATATGTCAAAAAATATATGAGAACCTCATAGTTCTCAAGTCTCCATCATGAATCGATATTTTAATCCACATGACGGATTCTACATTCACTTCTCTAGGAGTAGCTCCTTCCTCCTAATATATTAGAGTAATATTATCTCCCTAATTTCTAATGTATCCATAACATCAGTACCAATTTTTATATAAGAATAATTCCATTTCTTTCAGCTAAGAGCTCATACTCTTAACCAAGCAACCACATATCAAACCATCTTTCCTTAACTAACTAGGAGACCATACTCCTAATAAATTAAGTACTTATTAGATCATATTTCCTTAACTAAATAGGAGCCCATACTCCTAATCAATTAAGTACTTATCAAACATATTTCCTTAGGAGACCACACTCCTAATCAATTAAGTACTTATCATAAATCAGACAACTCTAACCAATGCAATATCTACTATTTTTTCCACTTAATTCTATCTAAAAAATTATAATCATTTTCTCATTTAATTTAAGAAGTATATCCTTCCTACTTCAACCTTAAAAAATGAATCTACTCTTTAGGATATAAGTATAACCTATATTCATTCATTCCAATATAAACTATGCTATTTTATTTAAGCATAATTTCAATACAAACTATAAATGTTAGATTGAGCTTAGCATTTAATTGGGTACTAGATATAACTATAAATGTCCCCCAATGACTAATTCATTGCATCAATTTATGATATGTGAGATCTTGAGTGTGACAACCAAAAAATCTAACTAAGGGGTTGCTTTATTTTAATTAATTAACAATATTAAACACTAACACATACTTAGCCATAAAGTTTATCTAAATAGATAAAACAAGGAAAAGACTAGTAAGATATACATTAAAAACAAGATCAAAAGAAAGGTACCCATAACACAATATATATCCTAGAAAAAATTCTTATGGGAAAACCTAGCCTCAAAAGTCTCTTTATTGTATAAGTTTAGTTCCTTATTTACAAAGGAATTCCATAGATTCCTTTTCCCCAAACATATGTCAAACAATGCATGATAATATCATAGTTCTCAAGTCTCCATCATGAATTGATATTTTAATCCACATAACAGATTCTACATTTGCTTCTCGAGGAGTAGCTTCTTCCTCCTAATCTAATATAGGAGTATTATCTCCCTAAGGTCTAATATATCCATAACATCAATACCAATTTTTACATAAGAATCATTCCATTTGTTTTAGCTAAGAGCCCATACTCTTAACCAAGCAACCACATATCAACCATATTTTCTTAACTAACTAGGACGCCATACTCCTAATCAATTAACTACTTAAAAAATCATCTTTCTTTAACTAACTAGGAACCCATCCTCCTAACCAATTAAGTACTTATCAAACATATTTCCTTAATTAACTAGGATACCACACTCCTAATCAATTAAGTACTTATCATAAATCAAACAACTCTAATCAATACAATATCTACTATTATATTTCCACTTCATTCTAACTAAAAATTATAATCCTTTTCTCATTTAATCTAAGAAGTATATCCTTCCTACTTCAACCTTAAAATACGAATCTACTCTTCAGGATATAATTATAACCTATATTCATTCATTACAATATAAACGACACTATTTTATTAAGCATAATACATAACAATTCATTTCAATACAAACTATACTATTTCATTTAGCATAATCCATAACCTTTAATTTCAATACAAACTATACTATCTCAATTAATAATAATCCATAACCTTTATTTGAATACAAACTATACTATATCATTTAAACATAATACATAACCTTTCATTTTAAATACACATCTAATTATTCTTTCAATTAAATACATATATAATCTCTTCTTTCAATTAAATACCTAATTATTCTTTGAATTAAATACACATCTAATTTAACTTTCAATTAAACACATATCTAATTTTCCTTTCAATTAAATACACATCTAATTATCCTTTCCAATTAAAAACATATCTAATTTTCCTTTCAATTGAGTACATATCTAATTAACTTTTCAATTAAACACACATCTAATTTCCTTTCAATTAAGTACAAATCTAATTATCCTTTCAATTAAACACATATCTAATTATTCTTTCAGTTAAATACACATCTAATTATCCTTTCAATTAAACACATATCTAATTTTCCTTTCGATTAAATACACATCTAATTATCCTTTCAATTAAACACATATCTGACATCACTCCGTCACGGGAATTCGAAACCTGTAAATGGAAAACGAAATTTTTGTGCCCTCAAAGAGCGTCTAGGGTTTGAGAAGAAGGATACACGGTGAGGGTTTGCAGAATATACAGAGAAGATTTACAAAAATATTCAAAGAGAATTCGGAGTTCATTCACTTCCAAAACGCCTTGCTCGAGGTGAATTACTCTGAACACGCACGTGAGAAGTTGAAATCATTCCTTCATTTCGACTAGGGTTTCAAAGATATACTCACACAAGAATATTTGTGGGATATACGATGGAGATATTTGAAGTATACACAAGAACCCTAACCCTTTTGAAGTGAATACGTCACTCCATCACGAGAATTCAAAACCGGAACCCTAACCCTTTCACAGTGAATACGTCACTCCGTCACTGTGCAAGTCGGTGGATCTCAAGCATTTGTGTACAACACATGTCCAGTATTGAACTTCACTCAATATTTTAGCAGGATATGGTGCAAGGGATCCAAGATGGGTTAGAAATTTGTCTTCCAACAGATCATGTTGTGAACTTGAGTGACAACGGCTTCCAATTTGCTGCACAAAATAAAAGTGAAAACCATACCTTTCCTCGGCGTCTAGGGCAAGGATTAAAGAGATCACGAAACAAGTTTCAAGCAGATGATAAAAAAATGGCTCAGATCTCAAGTAAATCTGGTGCTAAGGTGCACCCACAAAATAAATCTACTATGCAAACCCCTGTCAAGGGTAAGAATTTTGAAGACTCAGCCCCAAAAATGAATTTTAGGGATGCCCTCCATGGTGGACAGCCTCAGCCCAATGCTAATATTAATCTTAGGGCTTCCCATAAACCTCTAAGAATGCCCAAGATTGATCCCAGGAAAATGGAGTCAGGATGTCTTAAAGCAGTTGATGGAACTCCTATTGTTAAGCTTGATATGGGTAACATTCAAACTGGCATTGAAGATCTGGAAAAAAGAGGACTAATTTGTCGGTTCGTGGGTTTTCGTTCGAGCCTACCTGCTTTCAAAGTCTGGGCTGCAAAAAGCTAGAAAACTAAAGGTGAGTTACAAATCTCTATCTATCCAAATGGTTATTTTCTTGTTTTATTTGCAAATAATGAAGATAGAGAGAAAACTTTTCAAGGGGGTCCCTGGTTTTTTGGAAGGGCAGGGCTTTTCATGAAGCCCTGGCATACTAAATTTAAAGTCGAAGAAGAGATGCCTTCTATAGCTCCCGTGTGGGTTAGACTCTTTGGCCTCCCTATTGAATTTTGGAATCCTACTATTTTTTCTTCAATTGGGAACTCTTTAGGAACTTTTATGATGATTGTTGATTGTACTCAAAATTTTGAACATATTATTTATGCTCGGATTTGTGTTTTAATGGATTTTGACAAACCCCTACCTAAAAAGATCACATTACAATTTGGGGAAGACACTTGGGAGCAAGTAGTGGACTATGAGAACATTCCTTTTCATTGTAGAATTTGCCATGAATATGGTCATTTGGCTAGTGCTTGTCCAAATAAAATTCCTGATCAAAAGAAAGAAGATATAAACTCAACAGGTTTCCAACTGCCTAAGAAGAAGAACACTCAGAAAAAACCAGTTATGAAAGATCAATCAAAGTCATCTGCTAATATGTTTGAAATCCTTTCCACAAATGATGTCCCAAGTGAGGAAGGGGAAATAGTAGAAACATAAATCTTAGAAACACAATTTAAAAATGAAGGGAAGAACTCAGAGATAAACCAACAAATCAAAGGTTTTCAACAGGAAAAAAAGGGAGAAAATTTACACAAGAAAAACAATCCTTTAAATGTCAAAACTTCAAATAATACAGGTCCCAATATAGACTCTGTTGAACCCTCTAGTAAAATTTTGGTTGTGTACGAGCATTCTTCAAGGTTACAAGCCATCTCAGATTCAATTGGAGTAAGTCAAGAAATAGGAAAAAAAACTTGAAGATGGATTCTAATCAAAAGGCAGGTCGCAAGACCAATCAATATCATATGGTAAAAGAAGGTGAAAAGCTTGTAGAGGAAGGTAAGATTAATGCCCTTCCCAATTTTTTTAGCACTGGTATTAATGAAGATCATCACTTGGAATATTAGAGGACTCAAAGGGAGTCTTTCAAAACAAAATGAAATTAGAAGAATGATTCAGATAAATCATCCACATCTTGTTTTCCTTCAAGAAACGAAGATGTCAATGGAGGATATGGACTCAATTGCTAGTAAAATTTGGCCAGCTAGAAAAGTGGTTTCCCTCAGTTCCCAGGGGACTTCTGGTGGCATTGCTTGTCTTTGGGACCCAAAAGAGGTAGTTATTCACCATATGGTTGGCAGTTTGGGTATTTTGGCTATAGCTATTCAAAGTAGACATTCCAACCAAATTATGCTCTGCATTATTGTTTATGCTCCGACTGCTTTGGAGGAAAAAAGAAGTCAGTGGAAGAATATTACTCACATTATCTCTCATTTTCCTGAAGCTTGGATCTTGATTGGAGGAGATTTCAATACCATCCTCTCTTTGGATGAGAAAATGGGAGGAAACAAAAATTTGGACAAAAGCACTGACCTCATGAGCGAATATATTTTAAACCTCCATCTTGTGGACATCCAACCAGATAATGGCCTTATGACTTGGTCTAACAGAAGGCAAGGCTTAGCGTGTATAATGGAGAGATTGGATAGGTTTTTGCTCTCTAAAAATTTCTTAATCCAGGGTCACATTCCTAAAGTGAAGACTCTTAACAATGTTGGTTCGGATCACTGGCCAGTCATGGTGGAAATCTGGAAAACCAATGTGAGTTTCTCTCCTTTTCATTTTCAATTAATGTGGCTTAGAGACAGTTCCTTTAGACCTCGTGTGCAACAATGGTGGAAGGAAGGTAAGCCTAGGTATGGGACTAAGATGTTCTATTTTGCCAAAATACTGCAATACATTAAATCCAAAATCAAGACTTGGAACTGGAAGGAGTTTGGGGATGTTCATAAAAAAACATGAAGTTATTGCTCAACTTGAAAACTTGAATAAGAAAATCCATTTAGATGGCCTCACAGAGAATAGAAGTGCAGATGAAATTAAGCTCACAACTCAGTTAGAGGAATGGGAAAAAAGAGAAGAACTCTTATGGAAGCAGAAATCTAGAATTCAATGGCTCAAAGAAGGAGATCGAAACACAAATTTCTTCCACAAATCTCTTCTAGCTCGTAGATCTCACAACTTTATTTCTTCCCTGAAATCAGATTCTGGAGATGTCGTCTATACTTGGGATGGCATGAGCTCTATTGTTGTCGATTACTTTTCCAATATTTTTGTTGCTACTCCTCTTGACTCAGCTTCTCAACAAAATGTTCTTCAAGCTATCCCTTCTCTTATCACTTCTGAGGAGAACTCTATTTTAACTGCTCCTGTTACTATCAATGAGCTTCAACATGTAGTTTTTAAAATGCAAAAAGGGAAAACCCTAGGTCCTGATGGTTTTCCCATTGAGTTCTACCAAGAGTTCTGGGATATCCTTCATGCTGATTTATTAGAGGTGGTGGAAGAAGCCAGGAAAGCCAAAGATATTTTGAAGGTTATCAATAAAACTTATATTACTCTTGTTCCAAAAGCTCAAGAGGTTGATCACATCTCAGCTTTTAGACCTATTGCTTTATGTAATGTTCTCCTCAAAATCATTACTAAGATCATGGTAGAAAGGTTGAAGCCTCTTTTGCATAAGATTATTTCCCCTGAACAAGGGGGTTATGTGGAAGGGCATCAAATAGTAGATGAGATAGTTCTGGCTCAGGAAGCCATCCATTCCATGGATATGCAAAAATCTCCTTCCATGTTCATTCGGTTAGACTTATCCAAAGCTTATGACAGAGTGGATTGGCACTTCCTTATCAAAGTTTTGAGGCAATTTGGTTTCTCTAAGCATTGGATAGATTGGATTATGGGATGTATCTCTTCAGTTTCCTACTTAGTTCTTATCAATGGCAGGCCTTCTCAGTCGTTCCCTGCTTCCAGAGGTATTAGGCAAGGTGACCCGCTTTCCCCTTATTTATTCATCATTCTTGTTGAATGCTTGGGGAGGACTATAACCAAGAAGAGGGATAACAAAATCCTTGAGGGAGTTACCATTGCTCATGGAGCTAGACCTATCTCTCATCTTCAATTTGTTGATGACTCTACTCTTTTAGGTAAAGCTACAGTTAAGGAAGCTTCTAACTTTAAGCAAATCATTAGCTATTTTTCTAAGGCTACTGGGCAGTTGATCAATGAAGACAAATCTAAAGTTATTTTCTTTCACTGCTCTACCAGACAGGAATCCATGGTCTTGGATAAATTAAGATATAATAAGTCCTCCCTTCCGATCACTTATTTAGGTATTCCCATCAATATTCAAAGGCAAAAAAAAAATATTGGAATTGGTTGTTGGACAAAGTCAAGAAGAAAATTGGAAAATGGACCAATAGGTGGCTTTCTTCGGGGGGTAGAATCACCTTGGTAAAATCAGTCCTTCAAGCTATTCCTATTTATGTTTCTTCCGTGTTGAATATCCCAAAGGCCATTCTTCGAGATCTAGATCAAATTAGTCATCGATTCCTCTGGAGTGGTACTAAGGAAAAAAGAAAATGGGCCTTGGTGAAATGGGACACTTTATGTCTTCCTAAGAATCAAGGGGGGTTAGGATTCTGGTCTTCTATTAATAACAACAAAGCTTTAGCTGCTAAATTATATTGGAGAATGTTGCATAACCCCAATGCTCTTTGGGCCAATAATCTCCGTGCTAAATATGCTGAGAACAAAAGTCCTGAAGACCTTGTTCGCTATCATCTTCCTACCAAAGGTTCTCCCATTTTAGCAGTTCTTAAGACTGGTGAGGATTTGATAAAGAAAAATTTATTTTGGATCATTCATAATGGTCAACAGGTAAATTTTTGGATAGATTCTTGGGATGGTCACAAGCCTTTGATAACTCGGTTTCCCGATTGGAGGCCTTGGATGGAGGAGCTTCACCGAGCTAACTGGATAAAGGTGGCTAATTACTATCGGTACCATACTGGTAATTCAAAGGTTGGTAGATATTGGATCCCTATTGAGGACTGGCCTATTCAAATCCCAGAAAGGCAAAGACAAGATATCCAAGGCATCCTTCATATGAGGTCTCTCTCTTGGTCCCATGAAAAAGATTGTTTTGGATGGAACATC
Organism: Wollemia nobilis; assembly: GCA_028583015.1. Lineage (NCBI taxonomy): Eukaryota > Viridiplantae > Streptophyta > Pinopsida > Araucariales > Araucariaceae > Wollemia > Wollemia nobilis. The sequence continues at coordinate 12,724,902 of JAQPPZ010001925.1, forward strand.
ACTACTAAGGGTGAGTATTCAGTTGCTCAAGGTTATTTGACCTTATGCCAGAATAATCCCAACCAATATTCTGACATATTTTCTCAGTTGTGGGCTCAAAAGCTTTGGCCTAAGGTGAGGTTCTTTATTTGGCTTTTATTGCATCGTAGGGTGCTTACTGGTGAGCAACTTATGAAGCATGGTTTTCATGGCCCTTTTAGATGTGAAATGTGTGGAGAGAATGTAGAAACTCTCAACCATATTTTTATTGAGTGTACTTTAGCCTCTGAGCTATGGAGGAGAATGGCCACTTTACTTGGCTTACAGTGGTCCAATTTTTCAACTTTTGAACAGATTTGGAGGGATTGGCCTAAACAAGAGGGTGTTGATCATTTTATTAGGCAGTTAGTTTGGATGGGTTCTACCATTCTTCTTTGGAATATCTGGAATGAAAGGAACAGTCAAATTTTTAATCAAGATAGGAAGGATATTCACTATATTTGGCAGAAGACCATAGCCAACTTAGTTGAATCAGTCCATCAACTCCTTAATCACCCCCAAAACTTCCACCAAAAATGGGATCAAGTGATGCAAATATTGAAGATTAAATCTGCTAAGGGCAACCATCTTAAAGGGAATGTGAGTATTTGTAAGATGGATAGGACAAGAAATTGGCAACCTCCTCCTAAGGATTTTGGTAAAGTCAATATTGATGGAGCCTCTAGAGGGAACCCTGGAAAAGCTAGTGCGGGAGGAATTGGTAGACTTTCAGATGGCTCCCTGGTTTTTACTTTTGCTGAGAATTTGGGTATTCTTTCCAATAACCTTGTTGAGGGGTATGGTATCCTCAGAGGCCTTCAGGAGGCTACTAAGGTTGGATGGGAAAAGGTGTTAGTGGAGTCTGACTCTCAACTCATGATTAATATTTTGAAGAATCCTTCTAAGAATCATAAGGTTGATTGGAGAATAAAAATAATTATTGAGAAGATTCAATTAATCCAGAGGGGATTTTTGAAAGTTGATTACAATCATGTGGTCAGAAATCAAAACAAGAGTGTTGATGCTTTAGCTAATTGGGCTTTGGACAAAGGTGATCTTATTTGTTATGGCCACCCTCCTAGATGGTGGGCTTCACAAATAAGGGAAGCTCTTCTTTCTATCATTTCTTTGGATGGCTCCAGTTCTGAAGGTACCTAGTTTCTTCTTGCTTTATTTTTGCTTCTCTTTTATGTTAAATTTTTTTTTTTAGGTGTGTACATTTTTTTTTGTTTTTGTTCTTGTGTTTTTGTTGTTTTGTGTTTTTTCTATTTTTTCTTGTGTTTTTGTTGTTCTTGTTCTTGTGTTTATGTATGTTTGTGTTATTTATATTCCATTTGTTTCAGCTAAGAGCCCATACTATTAACCAAGCAACCACATATCAAACCATATTTCCTTAACTAACTAGGAGACCATACTCCTAATCAATTAAGTACTTATTATATCATCTTTTCTTAACTAACTAGGAGCCCATACTCCTAATCAATTAAGTACTTATCAAACATATTTCCTTAATTAACTAGGAGACCACACTCCTAATCAATTAAGTACTTATCATAAACCAGACAACTCTAACCAATGTAATATCTATTATTTTATTTCCACTTCATTCTATCTAAAAATTATAATCCTTTTCTCATTTAATTTAAAAAGTATATCCTTCCTACTTCAACCTTAAAAGATGAAGCTACTCTTCATGATATAATTATAACCTATATTCATTCATTCCAATATAAACTACACTATTTTATTTAAGCATAATCCATAACCTTTCATTTCAATACAAACTATAAATGTCAGATTGAGATTAGCATTTAATTGTGTACTAGATATCACTATAAATATCCCCCAATGACTAATCCATTGCATCAATTTATGATATGTGATATCTTGAGTGTGACAACCAAAAAATCTAACTAAGGGTTTGCTTTATTTTAATTAATTAACAATATTAAACACTAACACATACTTAACAACCATAAAGTTTATCTAAATAGATAAAACAAGGAAAAGACTAGTAAGAGATACATTAAAAACAAGATCAAAAGGAAGGTACCCATAACACAATATATATCCTAGAAAAAATTCTTACAGGAAAACCTAGCCTCAAAAGTCTCTTTATTGTATAAGTTTAGTTCCTTATTCACAAAGGAATTCCATAGATTCCTTTTCCCCAAACATATGTCAAACAATGCATGATAATCTCATAGTTCTCAAGTCTCCATCATGAATTGATATTTTAATCCACATAACAGATTCTACATTTGCTTCTCTAGGAGTATCTTCTTCCTCCTAATCTAATATAGGAGTATTATCTCCCTAAGGTCTAATATATCCATAACATCAATACCAGTTTTTACATAAGAATCATTCCATTTGTTTTAGCTAAGAGCCCATACTCTTAACCAAGCAACCACATATCAACCATCTTTTCTTAACTAGCTAGGAGGCCATACTCCTAATCAATTAACTACTTATTAGATCATCTTCTTTAACTAACTAGGAGCCCATCCTCCTAATCAATTAAGTACTTATCAAACATCTTTCCTTAATTAACTAGGATACCACACTCCTATACAATTAAGTACTTATCATAAATCAAACAACTCTAATCAATGCAATATCCACTATTTTATTTCCACTTCATTCTAACTAAAAATTATAATTTTTTTCTCATTTAATCTAAGAATTATATCCTTCCTACTTCAACCTTAAAATACGAATCTACTCTTCAGGATATAAGTATAACCTATATTTATTTATTACAATATAAACTACACTATTTTATTAATAATAATACATAACAATTCATTTCAATACAAACTATACTATCTCATTTTAGCATAATCCATAACCTTTCATTTCAATACAAACTATAATATCTCATTTAAGCATAATCCATAACCTTTATTTCAATACAAACTATACTATATCATTTAAACATAATCCATAACCTTTCATTTTAAATATACATCTAATTATTCTTTCAATTAAATACATATCTAATCTCTTCTTTCAATTAAATACCTAATTATTCTTTTAATTAAATATTTAGTTATATATTTTAGGGTAGCTCACAAGGATATACACCAACAAACAATCATAAAAATAAGCACGCTAAGCCTATGATGAGGTGTCTCTCAATGGTATAAATTAATCACCAATTTAGGTAGTTTTACAGGTATCCTTAACGAATCTACTTCAACAATTCATAGAACTGAATCGTGCCTCAAACAAACAACAACAAGGCCCATGGAGGTATTTCCTTAATTAAAATTAAAGGGCTCAAACAAGCATTTAAATCCTTCAAATTTAGCATAAGCAAGGTAAAACACAGGCTTGATACTCCAACCTGATTTTCTTGGATGGCTAGCCTCCTTTAGCTTGTCTACCCTTGCTCGCATGTCCTTCCAAAACCAAAAACCCTCCTCCTTCTGTGTTTTACAATTTCATCGGCCTCCCTTCTATAGTCGCCCACATCCAAAAGTCCTCTCTTCATCATAATTGCTCACCTACCAACCATTATCGCTCACCTATGTAAGGCATCTAAGGGGCAAATATTTTTATAAAATAATATCTCCTTTCTTTAATGTAATCCTTTATTATATAAATGATATTATTTTCTCTTATTTAATATAATGATCCTTCATTATAAAAATAAGAATGTTCTTTTATAATGGCTTTTTATTATTAAAATATATATATATTTTTTTAATAATAATTATTTTATTTATTTAAAATAATAGTCCTTTGTTATTAAAAATAAAGGTTCCTTTTAAAATAACAATTCTTCGTTATTATTAAAAATAAAGGTTCATTTCTTTATTTAAAATAATAGCCTCTTGGGCAAAAGTCTTGCCCAAGATGGGGTATGACATTGAGGGTACCTATAAAACCCACCCATTATCCTTATTTCATCTACCTATTTTATATTACTTTTCCATATGCTTATTTTATGCTCTTTTACTCTTTTGCATAAGAATTATGGTTAATATATAATTCGTAATGTTTTTTGAAATGTATTTAAAATCCAGCACTATTTTTTTTTGAAAAAATAAAAAATATGTTATATTTATAGAAGTTGTATTACAAGGTAAAATGAGCTGGATAGGCATCAAGGGAGAAATAAAATACTCCTCCAGTCCCTCCTAACTCAAAAATTACCCATAATATATTACCATACATAATGCATATATCCATACACCTCAACACTACCATAGTTGAATTCTAATTTATCCAATTTATATGAATTTCGTAAACCATCCATTTATCTTCATGTTTTGTTGTTATGTGGCCTAACTGTGATAAATTCATTAGACTCATTGTCTGCTCTTCATGTTATGATATCTGCTTGTATCAGCTCTCACATCCCTTGGATTATTTGGCACTAGCTTATCTAATTTTCCATATGAGAGTCCACATATTGCCCTTCCTCCATATATTTTTCCCATTTTGCTAAATAGTCTGCCACCCTATTTCCCTCTCGCTTGATATGTGTAATAAAAACATCTTGAAAAACCTGACAGATATTTTGAACTACTTCCACCTTCCTTCTCTCTCCAATTCCCATCACCTGAAAGGGCCTTACCAAATCTAAGATTCTAGCCCATACCTGAGAGTCTATCTCTATCCATAGCTTATGTAACTGTAGATTTGCAGCTATCACTAATGTTGACAAGATAACCTGTCCTTCCTTTTCATTATTTTTTGCCTCCTCCATGCCTTTTTCTCTCCAGTACACCCGTTATCCTTTCTAATTTTATATGATAATACCAAAATCAGCTTTCCCAGGATTTTTAGTAGAAGCCCATATTGTGGGAAATTCATGTTTACTCTTCTAAACTATGTCACATCATAGGACTCCCTGGAATCATAAATAGTCTATAGACTCTGGTGGATCTACCTCTTTGACCTAGGAAAATATTATCACTAGGACTCTAGACAGACCAGGTCGGGTAAGGAAACCTCAGGTGATGGGAAAGAACATTTGATATTCTGATATAAAAACCCATTCTCTACCAAATTAAGTGTTGTTATATTTTTATCTTTTTTGACCAAACCACATAGTATTTTAGTTTTTTAAAACTAGACCAGTGCCTTGTCCATTGGGCAGTCATAGCAAATTTATAATATCTCATGAACTGATATGGAAAATAGAAGAGAATAACTATTTCATTCGGGCTTATCCAAATTATGTGATAAATAGAAATAATTAAACTAGTGAGAGAAAATGTTATTTACATATTCAAATACTATAACATGCAAATAAGAAACACATGAGCCATTAACACAAGAGTGGCAAAAATAGAGTTGGAATTATATTTATGGAAAAATTACATAGAAAGAGCCCAAAAAGGTGCTCAGGTCTCTATAGCAGTGATTACAAAAACACCTCTATTCGAATATTGTAATAGAGGGTTGTATCTCTCTATCCTAATTACAGTGACATGAGAGTTTCCAACTCCTCGCACATCCACTGGAAATAATATCAACTAGCTGAGCTTCCTGGGAAGTTCATGAAATCTGATTTTGCTACCTAAGGCTTGATAAAAATATTTTATTGTAACCTTCTCCTATTTATAATGCTAGGTAATCAGGTCACACTGTAACTATTTTCCTGTGGGCTCTCCATCTAGCATGATCTCCTACCCCGTATAGTGATCATGGCAGGGGCAAAAAGAGACAGATGGCCCACATTTTTCTCCTATGATTGTTCTCCTTGCACACTAACATCTTCACCACCTTGAGTAGGCAGCTCCATCATGTCTTGATCTGCTTTGTCCTATGATGCACTGGGTCCCACTCTACTTTCTTCATTATCGGTCGCTTTTCCTTGCTTTGGGTCCTCCACTACTTCCTCTTTTCTGAGATTCTGTAGTCTCTAATAAATAGAGGTCCAAGCTTCATTGTGGAAGGCCAATGCAAATTTCAACATGTTGGCATCTTCCATAATTTTATTCACTTGTTCCTTGGACCATGCCACAATGTTTTCATAAAATGCACACAGGCAATCTATTATTTTTGCTATGGAATTAAACTGCCTAATCAGCTTTGTGTCTTGATCAAAGTCAAACTCTTGTATTTTATTGAATATCAAATATTTGATGCTATCTGCCTAGAAAAACTCTTCTAACGTGAACCCACAATCACTAAGCTCACTCTAAAACTTTCCCTCAAAATTGCTCATTTCCTCATCCCACTGGAGCTACTTTGATTTTTTTTGTAAAAGTATGGATATATTTACGAATTCTTCTACACAAAAGTAGATGGATCCATCTCCTAGATTAACTACCCCCTCACTCGCTTCCACGTAGTTCTATATGAACCTCTAGAATATAGGATATATTGGATTTATTCTCTGATCTTCCTGTTGCAACAACTTTTTCAAAATATCTATAGTGTACCTAGTGGAATAAATATTATAAAATACTACAATTAAATCAGCCATCTTCTCCTACACTTTGTCCATCATTTCTTGTTTAAAATTCTTCAATGAGATTGGGGTGGTCATTAGTTTATGCAATAGTGCTCTGAGAGGTAGGTGGATTTTGCCTGAGCTTGTCTATCTCTGCTTGCAATTGCTCCACTTTCTATTGTAGTTGTTTGGCTTTCATGACCTTGGTTTTTAAACTTGTCACCTCCTTTTCTACTACCTCCACTAATTGCACTTGAGACCACATGAGACTTCATCATGTCAATCGAACCTGCTATAGCTAGAATTACAACTTGGTTGGCATGGGTCTGATTGTTCTACTTTTAGGGTCATAAGCCACTGCCAACCATGCTAGGAGATCTGATGAATGGTAGACCCTAGGGAAAACTAAACTGGTACACTTGTTATAGATAGGGCCTAACTCATCTTTGCCCTTCTACACCCTCATGAATATTCCTCTAAGTGGAGTGGGGTGGTGCTAGTTGTCTTCCTCTGTTAGGTCAAAGCTGTAGATAGTGATGTTCTCCAACTTCGCCTACTGGTCTATCATAATATCCTTATTTTTAATTGATTGTACCACCAACACATTTAGGTCCTTATCTCTTCCCATCTTCTTTGTTACTGGTGAAGCCCTTATTATCTTCCCAATATGCACCTTGACATCCACCACCCTAGCCAATGCAATGCTTGTAGAAGCCATTAGATTAGGAAATCATGAATTGAGGACACGCCCTTGTGTTATAGCTCCTTCTAGTCTATTAATAGCTTGAATTTACCCTATGACTAATGCTCATAATGGATTTTGCATGCACCTATTTAATTTCCCTCATCAATATTGTTGGAAGGACGTCACCACCTTTCTCCTTTTATAACTGCATTAGCGGATACTAGGTGGCACTCTAATTTTTTATTAGATGAGGAAGTCTAGTTTACTGTGCCATGAGAGTTAGGTGCATGAACCAATTCTTCATCAGTGCTAAAGGAAGTCCTTTTCAATCTTCTCAATTGGATCCCTGCATCAAAAAATCTAAACCATCCACCTGTCTCTTCCTCATTGGCTCGGGTGCAGTGTGCTTCGATTAATGCATGCATTAGAAACCTGGGGGTGCATGAATCCAAGGGGAGGTAGATGAAATTCATTTACCTTTAAGACCTTTAAATTCTTTGGAGAGGGAGCACACAAATAAAATAAATGGCATGCAAATTTTGCATGCCCTTTAGAATTTGGTGTGCTCTAAATAACTAGAGTGCATGACTCAAAAAGGGGGTGCATGAGCTTCATGCACCATTAACCCTTTTGTGTGCTCTAAAAAAAAGGGTTTCACGAACAAAATGAAGGGTGTGCGAGCTTCGTGTACCCTTTAAACCTTGGCATACCCTAAAGAAAGGGAGTGCACAACCAAAAAATGGGTGCACGAGCTTTGTGCACCCTCTAAGACTTTATGTGCTCTAAAGAAAAATGGGTGCACAACCAAAACAAGGGGTGCACGAACTTTGCATGCCCTTTAGGAATTTGTGTACTCCATAGCAAAATGGGTGCACGACCAAAACAAGGGGCATGTGAAATTTACACACTCTTTAGAACTTTGTGCACCCTTTAAAATTTTGTGCACCTAACAAGATTTTGAGCACTATTAACCCCAAAAATGGCAGTCCCCATTTTTTATTCCTTTTGTCATTTTCCCTAAGGGCGTACAAGGTGGTGCACCAAAGTCCACCTCCATGCACCCACTAGAGAGTGGGCGCACAAAACACACAAGGGCACGCAAGTTGTGTGCACCAAGCCAAGTCCATGTGCTCCACTAGTGGAGTGCATGGGAACCCTTGTGGGTGCACAAGTCATGCGCTTGACCTAAGCCCATGTGCACCATTGTGGAATGGGATGCACAAGTGTTCCTAAGGGGCACACAAATTGGTGTACCCAATGAAAATTCTACGTGCTTCACAAGAGTGTGAAGTATGCAATACCCCTGAAGGGCGCACAAACCCGTGAGCCCACCCCAAGTCTATGTGCTCCACTATGGAGTGGAGCGCACAAAGTTCCCAAAGGACACGTGCTTTCATACGCTTACCCAAAGATTGTGCACTCCACTCCTATGGAGTGCACAAAGTCCTTCAAGGAGCACGTTCCTCCACTCATACTCCAATCCTACCAACATGCTCCATTCTAATGGAGTGCATGAAAGTCATGTGAGGCGCATGAGTTGTGTGCCCAAACCCTAGCCCACGCACTCCACTTTATAGTGGAGCATACAAAGTCTTAAGGGGTGCACAAGATCATGTACCCCGAGTAGTGTTTGCGTGCTCCACTCCCTTGAAGCATGCAAGGGTCTAGTTGGGCGCACAAAGTTATGCACCTACCTCTAGGTTCGTATGCTCTGCTATGGAGCACAAAAAATTCATAAGGGTGCACGAGCTCATGTGCCCCATTAAGTCCTAAATGCTCCACTCCCTTGTAGCATGCAAAGTTTAAGTGAGTGCACAAGTTTGTGCACCCGCTTCGAGGTTCACATGCTCCATCTCCTCAATGGAGTGCATGAAGTTTTCTTGACGTATGAACCTATTCACCCAATCCTCCCAAGGTACGTGATATGTTAATGCAGCATAGACTTCATGTGCTTCACTTGAGTGCACCCCACCTGGGCCAACCCAACATCACCACATGTCCAAAAAATCTCCCTAAGCCACAATCTAATCAAGCGAGTGTAATGCACAACCAAAAGCATAGATGACGTGGTGCGTCTGGTCAATCATCAAGCCCCGTCGAATGGAAAAGTGCATGAACACCACCTACCCAAATTAAATGCATTTTATTTAAAAGAAGGTCGCAAACCTCCCCTATGACATTATTGCATGTAAAACATTTCTCAACGAGGTCAAGCACAAAGAAGATAGAAGAAGCCCCCTGTATCGAACAATGTATTTCAATGGCTTCCACAAGCATGCCTGCGATAGGGGTACCTGATGTTAAGATGTAAATTAGTAGAATTATTGGTGCATGGTTGGTTACTAGAAGGACAGGTAGAGCCCAGGACCTAAAATATCTAGCAAACCAATCAAATACTAGTAGAGATATTATGGTGGAGCAACAAAAGAAAGTAGAGGGTGTTACTAGTTATAGTTTTGACCCCATGAAGAAATACAATCAATGCCACTGACGTTGCTAAGGAGTATATTTTTGAGGGTATAGAGGGATAGCACCAAACCAGCCCTTGTCTACAATAAATGGAATACCAATTTGGGTTGGTTAACTTGCCCAAAGGTCTATCACTCTTCAGACCTTCTAGCCTTGGCTAGCAATGGCCTATGACCATAGAAATCATACCATTCATGATCATAAAAACTAGGTGATGGCCAGGTTGATGGTAGACCAAATTAGGCAAGTATTTAGGCTTGCCACAACATCATAGGTTGTGGACTTCAAGACATTGGCCCTCTAGGCCAATTATATGCTCAACACCACATTCCTGAGAATGCTCCTAAAGAGGGGAAAATGCAAGCCCTCAGGCTTCCCCATTAGAAAGTTCTTGCTTCGGCCCTGGGCGCAGGATTATGTCGATATGATTAACCTAGTGCTGGGTGTAAAGGATTTGGAGCTGATTATGAAAGAGGTGATGTTTTTAATTATTCAATGCAATAGGATAGATAATATACCTCTATTAGTGGGAGGATGTAATCAGTGACAACATGGACTAGGAGCTAACAGATTTGTAGAAGGCCATATTGGCTGACAAGGAGGAACTCCCTCCTTTTTCTTATTATTCTTTCTTAATTCATTTATTCATAGCACAATTGGATAAATCCCTAGTGGCTCAGATGGGGGGGTGACTACTATTACCGTTCAAGATCAATTATTGTGCATCCAGGAGGGGTGCTCCAGCTACAAGAGCTTCTTTGAGAAGGTCCTCCCAATAGTGCACACCCGACTGTGTGGAAAGAGCCAAACAGGTTTGGAGTTAAGGTGAGAAAATTCTTGCATAAGGCAAAGGTAGGAGACTTCTTCTATGCAGAATATATTCTCCTACATCAGAATATATGGTTCTAAATTACCCCCAAAGGCATTGCCAAGACACTGCCCCACCTCAATTGCCATCCTAGAGATAACCCGACAGATTGTCGAGGAAGTCAAAATTAGATATCTCAAGAAGAAAGGAAGTGTGTCATGGCTACCCATCCTATGCTCAATGGGCCCCTACACCTACCTAGGCCACTTTGTAGTGCTACGGGCCATATGGAACATGGACACCTATTGCTTCCCGGAGGTCACTTGGAGGCCCTATGATCCTGAGGGTCAACACAGGTATAACATTGCCAACAAGCTTGCCCTTCTGCAAGTTACCCACAAGAAAGATGATTTTGAAGATGAGATGCAGAAGGCCTTTCGAGAAAATCAATCATTGGACTTGGTATGGAAGATGAGCAATAGGCCTTATAGTAAGTTGGAGGCAGTTGGTGATTATCCTTTCGAGTTGAGATTGCACAAGGAATTATTAGTAGATAAGGTGGTCCCACTAGTCCTAGCTACCCCTCTAGAGGAATTTTAGGACCCTACCTTCCAAGTTGTCCAATAAGATACTGACCTTTTTGAGGTCATGATGAAGATAGTGGATGAGGCACAACAAGAATAGGCTAAGCTCCCCTCCTCCTCCAGTTCTCTTACTACCACCTCAAAAGGAAAATAATTGGTCTCCTCTCTCTCTCAATAACTACAAAGTAACACCTCATAAGCTTTAATGCTGATGTGTCCTTCAAAGAGGACCAATGTGGTAGTAGGCCAACCTTCCTTATTTTCTACCACCCTAGTTGTCAATCGAGAAAAACATCCCATTCCCCCAAGGTTTTAAAGAAAATAATAGAAGCTAGGGGGCTATCTAATATACTTAGAGAATATGAGGTGCAGGAAAGAAGCCCCTCACAGTATCCTACCAGGAAAAGGGCCAAAACAGAATCTTCTACTGAGGACACCGAGAGTCTTACACTAGCAAGGGTAAGAGACACCTTCCAGTTTACCACTGATGAAGAGGACCAGATACAAGATATAGAAGAACAAAGGTCCCCAAGAAAAGGAGTAAGTAGGCCCTAAAGGATAGTGGGGCAAGAGGCAGGTGAAGTGTCCACTACCACATTTGATATCCCTTTGCCACCAAGTCTAAAGGAGGCCACCATTGATGTGAGTAAAGGTGTTATACGAGCAGAGGCTGCACCCATCGAAATGATGAAATCCCAAGTGGCCACCCAAGCGTAGGTGGTAGCAATAGTGGAGAAAGAGATAGAAGATTTAAAATCCAAGGCTATAGAGGTGGGGCAACTCCAGCTCAAAGTGCAATAGCTCCAAATCGAGGTTGATCGGTTAAAAATGCCAGCTCCTTCCTAGGCTAGTGCTGCATAGGCTAGTGATCAATTTGGGTCTGTGGAAGAGTTCAAACAGGAAATGAAAGAAAAGATAATGGAGAAAATGGAGGACCTTGAGTCCATTTTTATTGACATCTATGCCACCAAGCACATTGTCGACCTCTTGCAAGATCAATTGCAACAAGGAGATCAAAAAGTAAATGCCATATTTCCTGTGTACAAGAGGTTCAGGGACAACTACATGCCAATCATGGGGTTGACAACTATCTTATAAGATGGTTCCCACTATTTCTTTGCTGAGGAATATGCCAAAGTCTTTGTCTTCTTATAGAATAGATAAAATTGGCTCCTGTGGAACCAAGAAGTGGTGGATGTTGAACAAGAGATCAAAGATGAGCTGGAGGATTGTGGCTTCAAACTGGATGACTTTATTTAGGCCCCCAACATCAAGGAATTCGTGTTCCAAAAGATTCAAAATTTTGACATTGACCCCAACGAGAAATTATCAAAATAGCTTACAACTTTGGTGCAGATGGTGGATCGCCTATGTGTCTTCACTGAGAACAACGTGGAATGGGTGAGACAAAGAGTAAATAAAGCCATGCAGGATCTTAATTTGTTATTATTTTCATTGACCTTCCATGAGGAAGCATGGGATTTTATCGATCAAAGCTTACAAAACCTCGAAGGAGGAGTGGGACCCGGTTCACCAGGAGCACACGCACCAGCTGCAGGTCAGCTGTCAGCCCAAGGCAGTGGGGAAGATGATGCACAGTCACAACCACCACCTATGTAGATAGAAGGCATGGGCTACGTGCCCATTTTTTATTCCATATTATTTTTGAAGGCAATGAGATTGGTCCAGCTGCAACAAGCGGTTACAACCTCGCTTGGATGAGCCTACACTATAAAAGGGAGATTGCTACAACGGGAGATTTTTTATCAAACCTCTGAGAGAGAAAAGTCTAGGTATAAGCTTTGTCTAAGTGTTAGTCATATTTTCCCTATGTATGTCTATCTATTTTTCTTATCACCCTTTCTCCTGTCATTTACCAGGGACTGCCCAAGGAGCGTTGTTCACTGAGATTATTTCCTGTGGAATGTGCCAGAGTTGGAGACTCTTACGTCACTACAATCAGGATGGAGAGGAACAACCCCTTGTTACGTTATTCGAACTGGGGTTTATTGTAATGAAATATCATATGAGAGCCAAGCACCTTGCTAGTCTCTCCATATGTAAAAAACTTTTATATTAATGAAAATTCCAACTCTATTCTTGGCATCTCCTATGTTGATGATCTGTGTTATGCTTATTTATGTATTACTGCAATCAGAATATGTGGATGATGCTTTCTTTTCTCTAGTTTAATCATTTTCTTGCATTACATTATTTGAATGAATTAAAACGAACTAGTTCTCCCTTCCCTTTCTTCTCTAAGTCATAAATATAAATCTGCTATGACTACCCAATGGACAAGGCACCGATATGGTCTTGATATGCTCCATTATTGTTTGGTTTGGTCACAAATAATTAAAACAACATAAGATCATTTTATCTGGTGAAAGTGGGTGATTGCACCATTAAATCAAATATATATAAACCCACTATCTGGGGTTTCCTTACCCAACCTAGTATTTCTAGAGCCTTATGAGTAATCTATTCCTGGGTTAAAGAGGTGGATCCACCAGAGTCCACAATACTCATGATTTTTGAGTTTCCTGTGACGTGACAAATCTTAAAAGGGTAAGCAAGAAATCTCCACAATAATTTTTGGCATCATTTTCGGGGAGGACCTTTTAAATCTATTTGTTATTTCACTCCCCTATGACATATCCTATGAGATTTTGGGCTGAGAAATCTTAGCCAGAGAGCACCCCTCACTTTTTGCACCTTGTGCTGGTGACTCTAAAGAAATTGAAAACATCAACAGGGAGCTGATCTGGTGGCCACGAGATGTAGTGAAGAGGAGCTCTACCCCGAACTACCGGACCCACAGGTACTTTTTAGAGCTCATAAAAGTAAAAATAAGACTTTGGTTTCTGTTCCTTCTAGTAATCAGGGTAGTACTATTTTTATTCCTCAAAGTTCTCAAAAACCAAGTACTATCCCACCTGCTATCCCGAGGGGCCCAATCACACCAATGGCCAATCCACCTTTGAATAACTGGCACCTTAATAGGTATAGGCCTTTTGTTTTACCACATGTTTTGAACCCTTTACCCCCAAAAGCCCACAAGTACCTACCTAAGTTCCTAGGGGACAACACTATGATCGAGGAGGATCATGTAAAAGACTTTTTGTATGCTATGGATAGCCTCGAGGTGGAACATGAGGATGTTGTCCTCTGATTATTCCTTCAAAACCTAGAAAATGATGCCAGAGAGTGGTTTAATAGTCTGACAACAGACTCTATTGGCACTTTCCAGGAGTTAGAAACTGCATTCCTCAAAAAATATGGGGAGAAAAAGAATGAACAGTCTCTGTTGACCAAACTAGCCACAATGAAAAAGAAGGAAAATGAAACTATGGATGATTTCAATAGGTGGTTCACCAAGCTGAGAAACCGAATCCCTGTGGCTTTAAGGCCTAATGATCACCAATCCATATGCTTCTATAAAAATGCCTTCCCTGGTGACTTTAACTATGAACTCAGGCAGCAACCTACGCTCACTATCGATGCTTGCATGGAAAGAGCAACTGTGATAGAAAGGGATATGATAGATAGTGGGAAGATGAAGGCAACCTCAGTAGATCCCAGCCCCAACCAAACTAAAAGGAGAACTAAGAAGGTGGGGTTTGGAATTTTAAAAAAATCAGAGCTCGACCCTATTGAGAAATTGTCATCACAGGTGATAGAAATGTTCCTATCCATGAACAATCGACTGTCTAAAATTGAGAGGGACAAGGATGACAATGGAGAACCCTCACAGCACCAGAATGAGGGTAGACCCCCTTTTCGATGAAATTTTAATAGAAACTAGAACAATGAGGGTGGTAGAAATTTGAACAATAACTGGAAGAGGAAGGAAGTTCAAAAATATCAGGATGTCATCCCAAATCCCATGACTTCTATCAATATAGCCTCTGAATTTCCCTTCTTTCTAGCATGTGATGCCCCCCATAATCCAGCTGATTGTGGTGTATACCATGGTCTCCATTCAGGTGTAAACCTTGAGGAAGAATCAGAGGATGAGATTAGAATTAATGCTTGTTGGACTTGGGAGGAAACTGTTGATACTCCACCAATTCTAGAAGAAGTCACCCAGTCTACCAGTCTTGATAATAGGCCTACAAAATTTTCCCTTGATGATGTAAAAATCTTAAGAAGGCCCTAAAATAACCATTTTGAACAAATAAGATAGGGCAAATTGACCCCAATAGCTGAGGAAGTTGAGACATTAGAAAGGGTCCATGCCACTAGGCTACGTAACAGAACCATCCCTAACAAGCCAGATAAGAAAAATGCAATTGATGAGAAGGAGCAAGCCCATGCAAAGAAACCTAATGATGGCCATCAACCACTCCCCCTTGAAAGGTTTGAACCTGTTAATAGTGGGCCAAAAAATAGAAAATTAGAATTTGACATAGGTTTAGAACTGGCCAAGCAGAAGATAAACATAACCTTTGGAGAACTGATGACTGTCCCTAAATATAGAGAGCATATTTGTAGGGCCTTTGGGCTGACTGACCAAGGGGAAGGCCATGTCTTTGTAGCTTCAACTTCTAATCCATCTAGTAGAAGTCCTACTTTAGTTAGGCCCTTTTATATCTCCCTTCGATATACATCTGGGTATGGTGACCGCTATGTGATACACAATTGCATGCTTGATAGTGGGGCATCTCACAATGTTATGCCAAAGTAGGTGGTTGATCAGTTGGGACTGATGTGCACCAAATATTCCCCCCTATTTTTGTCATGGACAATAGGCAAGTGCCTTGTGTAGGGATAATTATAGGCCTCTTGGTCTTTTTAGATCAATACCCAAAGAAGGGGATTGTAATGGATGTGGTTGTGGTAGATGTAGACCCATTATTTTCCTTACTACTATCTAGACACTAGGCAGAGCAATTGGGTGGATCAATCTAGTTGGACTGGTCATATGCCACCATCCCCCTTTCATCCAAAGAATAGGCCACCCTGAGGAGAGAACCTTTCAATAAAAGATCAGTTGAGCTAATGAGGCCTGATAATACCACTGTCAACCTGGTCAACTCTGTAGAAGAAAAGGAGTTAGGTGTTTACTCTATTTGGCACACCCCTTTCCTCAAAGAAGTACCTAATGTAGAAGGGCTAGACCCCAAGATAAAAGTAGTAGTGGATGTTGAGTCAGATAGGGTCCTCACCACTGAAATGTGGACAATGACCTTTGATGGGGCTAAGTCACAAACTAGGGCTGGAGCTGGAATTAATTTGACTGACATCAAGGGAAATTACTTAGGTGTGCCTTACCGGTTAGAGTTCCCCTACACAAATAATGTGGTAGAATATGAGGCATTGCTACTGGGATTGAGAAAAGCTAAAGAGTTGGGTATCAACTACCTTACTATCTATGGGGATGCTGAACTAATTATACAATAGATCAAAGGGAAGTACCAGACCAAACACCCTAGGCTAAAGCAATACAAGCATGTTGTCTTAGATGAGATTGACAAGTTCCTGGCCTTTAATATATCACATATACCCAGGGAGAAAAACCATGTTGCCAATCTGCTGGTTGTGAATGCTTCTAGGGTAGATAACCCTAAAATTGATACATAATACATGGATAGATTCCCCACTATATCTGTGTATCATCCTTCTATCCTAGATAATGTGGTTTACCTACAAGTCTTTCAAGATGATATTGATATCAAGGATTTTATGATAGTACAAAACCAATTTGTTGGGGTGATTTGTGATGAAGAAGATGAGGAAAAACTACAGCATGTTATAGGAACCCCAACAGAAGTGATACAACTCAAAACTAATAAAATTCCCAGGGGGCTAGTAGCTTTGGAATCTCTATTTGATGATTTTGACAAGGCCCATAGAACTGCACCTCATGAATCATAGGGAGAAGAGGTTAATGTTGGGACAACAGGAGATCCAAAAATGGTCAAGATTGATAAAGCATTACCAGCCAAAGAGAAGAAATAGTATATCCAATATCTGAGGAAAAATAGGGATAGTTTTGCTTGGACCTATGATGATCTAAGAACATTTAACACTGAGGTGATGACCCATATTATTCCCCTGAAGGAGGGTGCCAAACCTTTTAGGTAGAAGCAAAGAAATTTTAATCCTACCCTACATCCTATCATGCAAAAAGAGGTCCAAAAGTTGCTCAATGCAAAAATAATTAAGAAAGTGAGGTTCTCTTCCTGGATAGCAAATTTGGTGCCTATTAGGAAAAAGAATGGGGAAATAAGGTTGTGTGTGGACTTCAGAAACTTGAATAAGAGCTCCCTCAAAGATAATTACCCCCTTCCCAATATGGAATAGCTATTGCAGGTAGTGGTGGGATCCTCTAGGATTTCACTATTAGATGGCTTCTCAAGATATAATCAGATTTTGGTCAACCCAAAGGACCGATTCAAAACTGCATTTACTACACCATGGGGGACCTTTGAATACCAGAGGATGCCATTCAAGTTGATGAATGTTGGAGCCACTTTTCAGAGGGCTATGGATTTTACCTTTAAAGGGCTGATGTTCAAAATTGTAGTGGTATACCTGGATGATATCACAGTATTTTCCAAGAACCCTGTAGATCATTTCTCCCACTTGTCTCAAGTTTTTGAAAGGTGCAAAGAGTATGGGATTTCATTAAATCCAAAAAAATATCTATTTGGGGCCACCCATGGTAAGTTGTTGGGACATGTAGTCTCAAAGGAAGGAATAAGCATTGACCTAGAAAGAACAAAGGCTATTGCACAAATACCACCCCCAAGAGCCTCAAAGGAGTCAGGTCCTTCTTTGGAAAAATAAATTTTATTAGAAGATTTGTCCCAAATTTTGCTGAGATTGCTAAGCTAGTAAATGACATGATTAAAAAGGATGCCAAGATAAAGTGGGATGAAGACAATATCAAGGCCTTTCAACAAATTAAAGAAGCCATTACTACCGTGCCTGTACTGACTTACCCAGACCATTCAAAGAATTTCAACTTGTACTCCTTTGCTTCAGAACATACTATAGTTGTTGTACTGTCCCAGAAAGATGAAGAAGGAAATGAGAGGCCAATAGCATTCATGAGTTCAGGAATGAAGGGGGCCCAACTAAGGTATAATCCAATAGAGAAATAGGCCTTTGCTCTGATTCAGGCTTTAGAGCATTTTAAGAGTATCTTTGGTTCCAGTAAAGTGATTGCCTGTATCCCCTACATTGCCATCAAGGATGTCCTCACCCAGCCCGAGCCCATAGGTAGTTCAACAAGATGGATGGTAAAGTTGTTGTAGTATGATGTGGAGTTTAAAGCAATTAAAATTATTAAAGGACAAGGGTTGGAAAAATATATGGCCTGCAAAGGAGAGGAGGAGGTGAGTAATGCCATTTTGGTGCAAGGAGCACAACAGGGTGAACAACCTGTGCATGAAGAATCTGACTGGTATGAAGATGTTCTATTTTATCTAAAGAACCTATCCTTCTTGCCTAACAAATCTGCTAGCAGAATGAGGAGTATTAAGTAGCAGGCTTAGAAATACCACCTACAAGAAGATCGGCTCTATTGGAGACACCCAAGTGGAGTGTTGTTGTTGTGTGTGACAAAAAGGGAAGCCCCTAAGATTATTGAAGAGTTTCACATGGGGTTCTATGGTGGTCATTTTGCTCCAAAAGCAACAGCCAACCATATCATGAGGGCAGGATATTATTGGTCGACCATATTCAAATATGTGTATCAGTTTATCAAAAAATGCTATAACTGTCAAGTTTTCTCTGGCAAGAAAAATCTACCTGCAATGCCACTAAAGCCAATGATTATTGAAACTCCTTTCTCTCAGTGGGGGATAGATCTAATAGGAGAAATCAACCCAAACTATTCAAGAGGTCATAAATGGATTATCACTGCTATAGACTACTTAACCAAATGGGTTGAAGCAGCTCCCCTCAGGAGGTCAACAACATCAACTGTCATTAACTTTCTGGAAGAAAGCATATTAACCAGATTTGGGGTGCCCAGGAAGTTGGTGATGGATAATGCAAAATATTTTACTTCCTATGAGATGGTTGACTTCTATGCAAAATACAGTATAGAGCTGGCCCACTCAACAAATTATTATCCTCAGGGGAATGGACTGGCCGAATATTCCAACAAGAATATAATCACCTGAATTAAGAGATCATTGGGGAAGAACAAAAGAGGTTGGGATAGTGAACTAAAGTATGCCTTGTGGGCAGATAGGTTGTCAATAAAAAGGGCCACTAGAAAATCACCCTATGAGTTGGTCTATGGAGAAAAGGCACTTCTACCACCTCAGCTAGAAAAAGCAGCCATCTCCCTATTACTTCAAGATCATGAAAGACCAGACATGTTACAAAGGAGGATGGATCAGCTTGTCCAATTAGAAGAAGATAGGAGGGAGGTAGTTACAAGGATGATCACCCAATCCAACAGGACCATGCAGCTATTCAATAAAAAGGCTAGGGGTCAAATTTTTTCTATCGGTGAAGTAGTGCTTTACTGGGATCCAAAGAATGATAAGCCTGGTGAGAAGGATAAATTTGATCCCAAGTGGCTAGGGCCATACCAAGTTGCTAAAGTAATTGGCCAACATACCTACAGGCTAGAGGACATGGAGGGGGAAGAAGTACCCATACCAGTGAATGGACAACACCTCAAATCCTTCGATCCCTTTTATGGAGGTCATGAGGATTAAAAAAAAAAAGAGTGCAAGTGTGTGTGTAAGTTAGTGTCAGTCCACCCAGAGAGTCTGGAGTTCTCAGGTCCATGTCTTCCATCCATCCCCCTATCCCAGTCAGAGCTGGTGTTAACCCCAAAAAGGGTAGTCCCTTTTTTGGTCCCTTTTTTCCTTTTCCCTAAGGGTGCACAAGGTGGTGCACCCGAGTCCACCCCATGCACCCCACTAGAGAGTGGAGCACACAAAAAACCCAAGGGCATGCAAGTCATGCACCCCAAGCCAAGCTTGTGTGCTCCACTAGTGGAGCGCATGAGAACCCTTATGGGTGCACAAGTCATGTGCCCGACCTAAGCCCGTGCACCCCATTGGGGAATGGGGTGCACAAGAGTTCCTAAGGGATGCACAACTTGGTGCACCCCACGCAAAGTCCGTGCACTCCATGGGAGTGTGGAGCGTGCAAGACCCCTAAAGGGTGCACGAACCCGTGCACCCACCCCAAGTCCGTGCGCTCCACTATGGAGTGAAGTGCACAAAGTTCCCAAAGGTGCATGCCTTCGCATGCCCGCCTAGAGCCCATGCGCTCCACTCCTATGGAGCACACAAAGTCCTTCAAGAGAACGTGCACCTCTACATGTGCTCCAATCCTGCTAGTGCACTCCATTCTAATGGAGCATGTAGAAGCCCTGTGAGGTGCACGAGTTGTGCATCCAACCCCTAGCCCATGCACTCCACTTTATAGTGGAGCGCACAAAGTCCTAAGGGGTACATGAGCTCATGCACCCCGAGTAGTGTCCATGCACTCCATTCCAATGGAGCATGCGAGGGTCTAGTCGGGTGCACAAAGTTGTGCGCCCACCTCTGGGTCCATGCGCTCCACTGTGGAGTGCACGAAGGTCATAAGGGTGCACAAGCTCATGTGCCCCATTGAGTCCCATGCACTCCACTCCCTTGGAGCACATGAAGTTTAAGTGAGTGCACAAGTTCGTGCACCCACTTTGAGGTTCATGCACTCCATCTCCCCAATGGAGTGCATGAAGTTTTCTAGATGCATGAACCTATGCGCCCAATCCTCCCGAGGTGCACAAGATGTTAATGCAATGTAGACTTCATGCACTTCACTTGAGTGCACCCCACCCGGGCCAACCCAAAATCGTCACATGCATCCTAAGAATCTCCCTAAGCCGCAACTCGATCAAGTTGGTGTAATGCATAGCCAAAAGTGTAGATGACATGGTGCACCCGACCAATCAACAAGCCCCATAGGATGGAAAAGCGCACGAACACCACCTACCCGAATTAAATGCATGCACTTTAAAATAAGGTGGTGAACCTCCCCTGCACCATTATCGCATGCAAAAAAATTCTCGATGAGGTCGAGCATAGAAAATAGAGAAGAAGCCCTCACTGTCTCTAATAGTCCATTTCAATGGCTTCCACGAGCATGGCTGCGATGAGGGTGCCTGATGTTAAGACACGAATTAGTAGAATTACTGGTACATGGTCGGTTACCAAAAGGATGGGGAGAGCCTAAGACTCAAAAGCTCTAGCAAACCCACCAAATACTAGTAGGGATATCACGATGGAGCAACAAAAAGAAGTAGAGGGGGTGACAATCTATAGTTTTGACCCCATGGAGGAAGACAATCAGTGCCACTCGACGCTACTAAGGAGCCTATTTATGAGGGCATAGAGGGATAGCACCAAGTCTGGCCCTCATCTACAACAAATGGAATACCAATTTGGGTCGGTTAACTTACCCAAAGGTCTATCACTCTTTAGACCTTTTGGCCTGGCTGGCAGTGGCCTATGACCATAGAAATTGCACCATTCATGATCATAAAAACTAGGTGGTGGCCAGGTTGATGGTAGACCGAATTAGGCAAGTATTTAGGCTCGCCATAGCATCACGGGTTGTGGAATTCAAGACATTGGCCCTCCAGGCCAATTATATGCTCAACACCACATTCCGAAGAATGCTCCTGAAGAGGGAAAAATGCAAGCCCTCAGGCTTCCCCATTAGAAAGTTCTTGCTTCGGCCCTGGGTGCAGGATTACGACGATATGATTAACCTAGTGTTGGGTGTAAAGGATTTGGAGCTGATTACAAAGGAGGTGATGTTTTTAATTATTCAATGCAATAGGATAGATAAGACACCTCTCTATCAGTGGGAGGATGTAATCAGTGACAACATGGACCAGGAGCTAACAAATTTGTAGAAGGCCATATTGGCTGACAAGGAGGAACTCCCTCCTTTTTCTTATTATTCTTTCTTAATTCATTTGTTTGTGGCACAATTGGATAAATCCCTAGTGGCTCAGATAGTGGGGGTGACTATTTTTGCCACCCTTCAAGATCAATTACTATGCATCCAAGAGGGGTGCTCCAGTTACAAGAGCTTCTTTGAGAAGATCCTCCTAGTAGTGCACACTCGACTATGTGGGAAGGAGCCTGATAGGTTTGGAGTTGGGGTGAGAAACTTCCTATGCAAGGCAAAGGTAGGAGACTTCTTCTATGCAGAAGATTTTTCCTACATCAAAATATATGGTTCTAAATTGCCCCCAAAGGCATTGCCAAGACACTGCCCCACCTCAATTGCCATCTTGGAGATAACCCGACATATTGCCGAGGAAGTCAAAATTAGATATCTCAGGAAGAAAGGAAGTGTGTCGTGGCTACCCATCCCATGCTCAATGGGCCCCTACACCTATCTGGGCCACTTTGTAGTGCTGCAGGCCATATGGAACATGGACACCTATTGCTTCTCAAAGGTCACTTGGAGGCCCTATGATCCCGAGGGTCAACATAGGTATAACATTGCCAACAAGCTTACCCTTCTGCAAGTTACCCACAAGAAAGATGATTTTGAAGATGCGATGCAGAAGGCCTTCCAAGAAAATCAATCGTTGGACTTGGTATGGAAGATGAGCAATAGGCCTTATAGCAAGCTGGAGGTAGTTGGTGATTATCCTTCCGAGTTGAGACTGCACAAGGAATTATTAGTGGATAAGGTGGTCCCACTAGTCCCAGCTATCCCTTTGAAGGAATTTGAGGACCCTACCTTCCAAGTTGTTCAACAAGATACTGAAATTTTTGAGGTCATGATGAAGATAGTGGATGAGGTGCAACAAGAACAGGCTAAGCTCCCCTCCTCCTCCAGTTCTCCTACTGCCACCTCAAAAGGAAAAGAATTGGTCTCCTCTCTCTCTCAACAACCACAAAGTAACACCTCATCAGCTTTAATGCTGATGTGTCCTTTAGAGAGGACCGATGTGGCAGTAGGCCAACCTTCCTTATTTTCTGCCACCCTAGTTGTCAATCGAGAAAAATATCCCATTCCCCCCAAGGTTTTAAAGAAAATAATAGAAGCTAGGGGGCTATCTAATATACTTAGAGAATATGAGGTGCAGGAAAGAAGCCCCTCATAGTCTCCTACCAACAAAAGGGCCAGAATAGAATCTTCTACTGAGGACACCGAGAGTCTTATCGATAATATTCTATTGAGGACTAGATACAAGACATGGAAGAACAAAGGTCACCAAGCAAAGTAATAAGAAGGCCCCAAAGAACAGTATGGCAAGAGGAAGGTGAAGTGTCCACTACCACATTCGATATCTGATGCACCTTGTTGGAGCCATAACTTGTGAACCGTACGCCCGTTTGCCTTGAAATTTAACAGGTGGTTCCACGTGCATGTTCTGCATCAGGATGATATCTTGGATCCTCCTGACCCTCCAAAAATCATGTTTTCGGGACCTAACTCCGACATCTAGTGCCCCAAAATTAGCTTTTAGAATAGGTTCCCGGGTTTTTTGGGTTTTTTTGGTTGTTAGAAGTTTATTATCTTTTGTTATACCTTAAGTTGAGACCTAATATTTTAAATTAAGGTTCATTATTGTAAGAGGGATGTGTGCACCGAATTTGGGTGCAATCCGACTCATTTCTATTTTTAGCAGTTTTTAGGAAAAAGATCTATTTTTAGCAATTTTTAGAAAAAAGACATTTTTAGGGTTTCTTTAGGGTTTCTTTGGTTTTTGGTTGCTATATGATGGATTGTAATATTTTGTAGAAGGGGTGTGAATTCAGGAATGAGAAGAATATCAATTGGTAGTTTTCTTCCATTATTGCATTTGTGTTATGTGATTGGAGTCCATTTTGTTGGTCTCTTGTAGCTGAGTTTACACCATTTGGTATCAGAGCGGGTGTGATCTCGCTAGTGAAGGGAAGATGCCACCTAGAAGATATGCCCAGATGAATAGGTAGATCAAGGATCTAAATGCAAAAATAGCATGACTGACTGGTGTGATTGATCGCATGGGAGAGAGACGTCCCAAGGCACGTGCAGATCAAGGATCTGATGATGAAAATATACCTGAGGAACGTGGATCTGAGGTCCACGTAGAAGTAGAACCAGAGGGCCCAGAGGAAGAAGGGCATGATTTTGAAAATTGATTGATACGAGCTCTAGAGGGGCTTAAGGGGAATCGAGATGGGATCAAGATCGAGGTTCTCGAGTATGCTGGTGGGTTGAAACTAGAGGAGTTGATCGATTGGATCAATAGCCTAGAAAAATATTTTGAATGGAGTAACCTTGCTGAAGAGAAGAAGGTTAAGCTCGCATGCACAAAGTTGAAGGGACATGCATTGATTTGGTGGGATCATTTATAGACTACACGATAGAGGAATGGAAAGGAAAATATCAGGGATTGGACAAAGATGAAGAAGAAGTTACAAGAAAAATTTATACCTGTAGACTACTCCCAAACCCTATTTCATAGATTTCAGAATCTTCGATAGAAGGATCAAAGCATTGAGGACTATACTAATGAATTCTACAAGCTATCCATTCGAGTGGAGCACAATGAGATGGAGGACCAAAAGGCTGCCAGGTATGTAAATGGCCTAAGTTTTGTTGTTCAAGATGAGATGAGCATGCATCACACTCTTACAGTGGAGGATGCATATCAAATGGCCCTCAAGGCGGAGGAGAAATTGAAAAGGATTAATAGAAGAGGTAAGAAGGGATTCACACCCTCTTCAGGTTGGGGTCGAAGTGGATCTAATTTTCTCAAGGGAGAATCCTCAATACCTGCTAAACAAGAAGAAGATGGGCAGAATCTGAGAGGAAGAGGATACCAACGAGGTAGAGGTTACGATGGTGGATGAAATGGGAATGATCCGAGGAGGTCGTATACCTATTATGGATGTGGTGAGGAGGGGCACAGAGCATTTGAGTGTCCCCAACGTGATGTCCAAGAAAGGGGTCAAGGAGGACAAGGAAGGGTCAATCTGGTTGAGATGGAAGAGCAGGATGAGGATGAAGTTGTTGCTGACATGGGGGAAGCACTTATGATAAGGAGGACATTGATTGCTCCTAAGAAAGAGATGGTGCAGAGCAAAGCAAAGGGGCAGACCATAGATGGTGAAGATTCTTGGCTGTGAACGAACATATTTTGAACAAGGTGTACATCAGGAGGGAAGGTATGTAACATTGTCATTGATGGTGGTAGCTGTGAGAATATGGTGTCAAATGTCATGGTTGATAAAATGCACCTGAAATGTGAAAAACATCCTTATCCATATCGCATCTCATGGGTTAAGAAGGGGAATGAGGTAACAATAGATCAGAGGTGTTTAATTAAATTTTCAATTGGGAGCACTTACAAGGATGAAGTGTGGTGTGATGTGATCTCGATGGATGCATGTCACATTCTATTGGGAAGACCTTGGCAGTACGACAGGGATACTAACCATAATGGGAGAAAGAATACTTACACATTCTGGAAGGATGGTGTAAAGGTAGTTCTTGTACCTCTGAAGGAGGATGGGCCGAGTGAGAGCTTGTTGATGATGAAGGAGTTTCTTGCAGAGATCAGGGATGCTAGCTTCTGTTATGCCTTAACAGCTAGGAAGCTAGAAATAGAGGAAGTGGTTATGCCTACAGTAGTAGCTAAGTTGCTAAGTGAATATAAAGATATCACACCAGAGGAGTTACCAGATGGGCTACCACCAAAAAGGGATATCCAACATCACATGGATTTGATTCCAGGATCAACGCTCCCAAATCAGGCAGCTTATCGGTTGAACCCGACACAGAATGCAGAGTTGAGTAGGCAAGTGACAGAGTTGATAAAGAAGGGATTAGTTAGGGAGAGTATGAGTCCATGTGCGACTCCAGCATTGTTGACCCCGAAGAAATATGGTGATTAGCGAATGTGTGTAGACAGTAGAGCCATAAACAAAATCATAATAAAGTATCGGTATCCTATGTCGAGAGTGGATGACATGATGGATGGATTGGCTGGAGCTAAATACTTTAGTAAAATTGATCTACGGAGTGGCTACTACCAGATCAGAATTCGAGAAGGGGATGAATGGAAGACAACTTTTAAGACAAAATATGGATTGTACGAGTGGATGGTGATGCCATTTGGGTTGTCTAATGCACCCAATACATTTATGTGGTTGATGAACAGAGTACTACGAGAATATAATGGTAAGTTTGTGGTTGTGTATTTTGATGATATTTTGATTTATAGTAAAAGTGAAGAAGACCATTTGTTACACCTGAAATTAGTGTTAGACGTGCTCAGGAAGGAGAAATTGTATGTCAACCTGAAGAAATGTAGATTTCTTCAAGATAGTTTAGTGTTTTTGGGATTTGTAATCTCGAGAGATGGCATGAGGATGGATGATGAGAAAGTGAAGGTGATTCTGGAATGGCCTCTTCCATGATCTATAACAGAAGTAAGGAGCTTTCATGGACTAGCTACCTTTTACAGGAAGTTCATCAGGAACTTTAGTAGTATAGTTGCCCCTATAACTGAGTGCACGAAGGGGAAAGAGTTTGTATGGACTACGACAACAACAGAGAGTTTTGAACTCTTGAAGAAGAAGGTGTCGGAAGCCCTTGTTCTAGTGTTACCAGATTTTAGTAAGGTGTTTGAGGTTGATTGTGATGCCTCATTTGTTGGAATTGGTGGTGTCTTAAGTCAAGAGGGCCGACTTGTAGCATTTTTTAGTGAGAAGTTGAATGATGCAAGGAAGAATTATTCTACATATGATGTGGAATTTTATGCAATTGTGCAAGCATTGCAACATTGGAGGCACTACTTAATCTCAAAGGAGTTTGTGTTGTTTACTGATCATGAAGCATTGAGGTATGTCAATTCTTAGAAAAAGTTAAATAGCAGGCATGCCAAATGGGTTTCATTTTTGCAATAGTATACATTTGTCCTGAAACACAAGTCAGGAAAATAGAATAAGGTTGTTGATGCATTGAGTAGGAGAGTCTTGTTGTTGACCACTATGGAGAATGAAGTGGTAGGATTTGAGGGGATTAAATATCTGTATGAATCTGATGCGGATTTTGGGAATATTGTGCAACAATGCAAAAGTGTGGTAGGGGGTGAGTCCCATACTATTTTTGAAGAGTATTTTTTATAGAATGGTTACTTGTTTAAGGGTAATCGATTATGCATTCCCAATGGCTCTATGAGAGAGAACATCTTGAGGGAATTACATAGTGGGGGTTTGGCTGGTCATTTTGGAGTAGCCAAAACTACCACTCTTGTAGAGGAGAAGTACTATTGGCCAAAAATGAAGAGAGATATAATCAAGTTTGTCTCTAGATGTAGAGTATGTCAAATGGCTAAGGGCCATGCACAAAATATAGGGTTGTATATGCCACTGCCAGTTCCTACAAGACCATGGACCGATCTGAGTATGGATTTCATGTTGGGGTTGCCCAAGACATAGAGGGGTAAGGATTCAGTTTTTGTTGTGGTAGACAGATTTTCAAAAATGGTGCATTTCATTGCTTGTCAAAAAACTAATGATGCAACTAGGACTACAGTCTTATTCTTTGATGAGATTGTGTGGTTGCATGGTGTTCCAAAGACTATTACTTCTGATCGGGATACTAAGTTCTTGAGTCACTTTTGGAGGACATTGTGGAAAAATTTGAATACCAGGTTGTAGTTCAGTAGTGCTTACCACCCACAGACCGATGGGCAAACAGAGGTAGTGAACAGAAGCTTGGGAAACCTCTTACGATGCATAGTTGGAGAAAAACCAAAACAATGGGATTTAGCCTTGTCACAAGCCGAATTTGCATACAACAGTTCAGTGAACAGGTCAACAGGTAAATCTCCTTTTCAAATTATTTATGGTCAAAATCCTAGAGGTGTATTAGATTTGGTTGAGTTACCAATTGGGGAACAAGTTAGTGATGATGTAGAAGCATTTGTTGAGCATATCCAGAAAGTGCAAGAGTCAGTGAGGGAAAAATTGTAGAGTAGTAATGCTCACTACAAAGAGTCTGTTGATGCACACAGAAGGGTGAAAGTGTTTGAAGAGGGTGATATGGTCATGGTTCATCTTAGGAAAGAAATATTTCCTAAGGGGACATATAACAAACTGAAACTTAAGAAAATTGGGCCATGCAGGATTTTGAAGAAGATCAATGATAATGCCTATAAAGTGGAGCTGCCTGATGAATTTGATATTTCACCCATTTTTAATGTTTTTGATTTATTTCAGTATCCTGGTACTACCGAGGATGGTGAATTATAGGAGACAATAAATTGGGCATGACAGATGCCTAAGAAGAAAAAATATAGAGTTGCACAGGTGCTCGATAAGAAGGTGATCACCACCAGACATGGGAGCTACAACAAATTCCTGGTTCAGTGGGAAGGATTACCACAGTCAGATAACACTTGGGTTTTAGAGTCAGAGCTAAAGAAAATTGATAACCAGAAGCTACAAGATTTCAATTCAGCTGAACTCGTAGGAGCTGAGTTCTTTTTCACCAGAGGAGAATGATGCACCTTGTCGGAGCCATAACTTGTGAACCGTACGCCCGTTTGCCTTGAAATTTAATAGGTGGTTCCACATGCATGTTCTGCATCAGGATGATCTTTGATCCTCTTGACCCTCCAAAAATCATGTTTTTGGGACCTAACTCCGACATCTAGTGCCCCAAAATTAGCTTTTAGAATAGGTTCCTAGGTTTTTTGGGTTTTTTTGGCTGTTAGAAGTTTATTATATTTTGTTATACCTTAATTTGAGACCTAATATTTTAAATTAAGGTTCATTATTGTAAGAGGGATGTGTGCACCAAATTTGGGTGCAATCCGACTCATTTCTATTTTTAGCAGTTTTTAGGAAAAAGATCTATTTTTAGCAGTTTTTAGAAAAAAGACATTTTTAGGGTTTCTTTAGGGTTTCTTTGGTTTTCGGTTGCTATATGATGGATTGTAATATTTTGTAGAAGGGGTGTGAATTCAGGAATGAGAAGAATATCAATTTGCAGTTTTCTTCCATTATTGCATTTGTGTTATGTGATTGGAGTCCATTTTGTTGGTCTCTTGTAGCTGAGTTTACACCAATATCTCTTTTCCATCGAGTCTAAAGGAGGCCACCATTGATGTGAGTAAAGATGTTATGCGGGCAAAGGCTGAGCCTATCAAAATGATGAAATCCCAAGTGGCCACCCAAGCACAGGTGGCAGCAGTGATGGAGAAAGAAATAGAATATTTAAAAGCCAAGGCTATGGAGATGGGGCAACTCCAGCTCAAAGTGCAATGACTTAAAATCGAGGTCGATCGATTAAAAATGCTAGATCCTTCCCAAGATAGTGTTGCATAGGCTAGTGACCGATTTGGGTCTGTGGAAGAATTCAAGCAGTAAATAAAAGAAAAAATAATGGAGACAATGGAGGACCTTGAGTCCATTTTTATTGACATCTATTCCACCAAGCACACTATCGACCTCTTGCGAGATCAATTGTATCAAGGATATCAAAAATTAAATTCCATATTTCTTGTGTACAAGAGGTTTAGGGATAACTACATGCCAATTGTGGGGTTGACAACTATCTTAGCAGATGGTTCCCACTATTTCTTTGCTAAGGAATATGCCAAAGTCTTCGTCTTCTTACAAAATAGATAAAATTGGATCCTATGGAACCAAGAAGTGGTGGACACTAAACAAGAGATCAAAGATGAGCTAGAGGATTGTGGCTTAAAACTGGATGACTTTATTCAAGCCCCCAAAATCAAGGAATTTGAGTTCCAAAAGATTCAAAATTTTGACATTAACCTCAATGAGAAATTATCAAAAAAGCTTACAGCTTTGGTGTAGATGGTGGATCGCCTATGTGTCTTCGCTAAGAACAATGTGGAATGGGTGAGACAAAGAGTAAATAAAGCCACATAGGATATTAATTTGTTATTATTTTCAAAGAGGAAGCATGGGGTTTTATTTATCAAAGCTTACAAAACCTTAGAGGAGGAGTAGGATCTGGTTCACCAGGAGTACATGCACTAGCTGCAACTCAACTGTCAATCTAGGGTAATGGGGAATATGGTGCACAGTCACAGCCACCACCTGTGTAGATAGAATACATGGGCTATGTACCCATTTTTTATTCCATATTATTTTCAAATACAATGAGATTGGTCCAGCTATAGCAAGCGATTACAGCCTCGCTCGGATGAGCCTACACTATAAAAGGGAGATGGCTATAGTAGGAGATTTTTCATCAAACCTCTAAGAGATAAAAGTCTAGGTATAAGCTTTGTCTAAGTATTAATCATATTTTCCCTGTGTATGTCTGTCTATTTTTCTCATCACCCTTTCTCCTGTCATTTACCAGCGACTGCCCAAGGATCACTGTTCACTGAGATTATTTCCTATGGAACTCGCTAGAGTTGGAGACTCTTACGTCACTGCAATCAATATGAAGAGGAACAACCCCTTGTTACGTTATTCAAACTGGGGTTTATTGTAATGAAATATCATATGAGAACCAAGCACTTTGCTGGTCTCTCCATGTGTAAAAAACATTTATATTAATGAGAACTCCAACTCTATTCTTGGCATCTTCTATGTACATGGTCTGTGTTATGCTCATTTACATATTATTGCAATAAAAATATGTGGATGACGCTTTATTTTCGCTAGTTTAATAATTTTCTTGCATTACAGTATTTGAATGAATTAAAAAGAGTTGCCTCCCCCTTCCCTTTCTTCTCTAAGTCATAAATATAAATCTGCTACGACTACCCAATGGATAAGGCACCGGTCTAGTCTTGATATGCTCCATTATTGCTTGGTTTGGTCACAAATAATCAAAATAACATAAGATCATTTTGTCTGGTGAAAGTGGGTAATTGCACCATTAAATCAAATATATATAAACCCACTGTTTGGGGTTTCCTTACCCAACCTAGTATGTCTAGAGCCTTCTGAGTAATCTATTCCTAGGTTAAAGAGGTGGATCCACCAGAATCCACAATACTCATGATTTTTGAGGTGACATGACAAATCTTAAAAGGGTAAGCAGGAAATATCCACAAAAAGAACCTTAGAGACAAAAAGGATCAATGACTTAGTGAAAAGTTTTCAAAATCATAGATATAAAAGTTGGGTTGCTTTCAATGCCAACACGGGCTCTATCTAGGATAGGAGAATGAGTGATCTTGTTAGACCAAAGGAGTTTTCTTGAGGATGCCAGAATCCTCATTCTACTTTATGACTTTCTTGACAAAAATTATAGGGTTCGCAACTATAATAGGATATATTTGTACTAATCACAATATTCACTGTCTCTTGGTCTGTCATGTTGCAGGTCATCTGCCCTGATCATGTTGTTCATGTCTGTTGTAATCACAATGACACTGAGAGGGGGGGTGAATCGGTGTGTTCTTTAAAAACTTCTAAAACAATTAGATTATAAAACCAGTAGCAGTTTAAAGCAGATAAAAGAGATACTAAATGCATCAAGAAAGCATCACACATAACACAACATTTTAACGAGGTTCACCAATGTGGCTACTCCTCAAAAATACTGCTTGGACTACCATCCAAATCCAATCAATGCAAAGCTACAACTTTACATAATCCTTTACCAGCACCAACTGGAAGGAGCACCAACCCCTTAACTTTATCTGCTTCAATAGAATGGAGCACCAACTCCTATTTTACCAGCACCTACTAGAAAGAGGCACCAACCCCTTAATTTTCCAGCACCAACTGGACAAATTGTTTACCAGCACCAACTGGAAAGAGGCACCAACCCCTTAATTTGCCAGCACCAACTGGACTTCAATATTGAATAAAAAAAAATGTTTGACATATACCTTTGTTATTGCAAGACTCTAACTGGTCTACATCACCTTTGCAATCTCTGTGCACTCTGCTCTCTCTTGCACAATCACTTCACACAGTTTGCTGCACTGCTATAGCCAGAATTTGCAATCAACTTTGCCCTTCGCGCTTCTCTGCACACTCTACTTTCTCTGCGCACACGCTTCGCACACTCTGTGTCGTTTCACATTCTGCTCTCTGCTCAACACGAACTTCACTTTCACAAACACTATGCTCGCATTCGCACTTTATCTTTTACACCCCACTTTTCAAACTTGAAGTACCCTTGCTTTTATAGAAGAAGTTTTAGGAACAAACCCTAAAAGAACGTCGGTTGAGAAACCCTAGAATTTTTCAGCTGCCAAACCCTAAAATCCGTCGGCCCAAATTTAACTTTGTCGGTCTCAAACACTTCTTCCACCTTCGTCACTTTCCTGTAGCTTATTGCCGTGAAATAGTAACATGTCGGCCCTTTTAATTTAATTTAATATTTTAATTTAAATTTTAAATAAAATAAAATTTAAACTAAATATTTAAAATTAAATATCTTCATCACCGGGGCATCTTTTTCAACGAAACAAAGAGCCAACTTGGGTTTTAAGAAAAACCCATTTCAAATCTGTTATCCATGGTTTTAAATAAAACTTTTTATTTTGACTGCCTTGGTTTTCACAAAAAACCTTTAAAATTTAAACTAAATATTTAAAATTAAATATCTTTATCACCGAGGCATCTTTTTCAATGAAACGAAGAGCCAACTTGGGTTTTAAGAAAAACCCATTTCAAATCTGTTATCCATGGTTTTAAATAAAACTTTTTATTCTGACTTCCTTGGTTTTCACAAAAAACTTTTTCGCTTCTTGACATCTCAGGATCTGGAGACTTCTTCTTCTCATTCTGAATTATGTTTTCTGTTTTTGTGCATCTATCATTTAAGGACTCATGATCTGACTAACTTCTAAACTTTATCCTCTGCATCTGAGTGACTTCTAAATTGCTTGTCCATTGCATCATTACATCTAACTGACTGTATTGACAACAATGACAATCCTCCTGCAACACCTTGCTCAACACTGAACTCCTATCCATTGTACTTTGGCTACACCTTGCTGTTCAATAAACTCTTGTCCATTGCATCAATAAATTTGTCTGACTGTGTTGACAACAATGACAATACTATTTGCTGCACTTTGCTCAACAATGTCTTCTCCTCCTTTGTTGGCCATATATTTATCTAGTCCTTACCCTTTTATTATCTTGATTACCTTGAACTTGACATCATATTGTAACAGTTTGACCATCCATATCATTGAGCTTCCTATTGGCGTTGTTTGGATCAGGACATATTTTACAACTATACAGGGGATGCAAGCAATTACCTTACTGGAACCAAAAATACCTTTAAAATGCTCCAAAGCTTGAATTAGAGTGAATGTTTGTTTCTCCATGGGCTTATATCTCAATTGAGCTCCCTTCATTCCAGAACTTATGAATGTTATGGGTTTCTCATTTTCCTCTTCATCCTTCTGTGACAAGACTACAACTATTGTGTGCTCTAAAACGAATAAGTAAATACTAAACTTTATTAAATGGTCTGGATATGTTAACACAGGGGTAGTGGTGATGGTGCCTTTGATTTTTTGAAAGGCCTTAGCGTTATCTTCATTCCATTTTATGCTTGCATCCTTCTTAATCATATCGTTAATAGTTTTAGAAATCTCAATGAAATTTGGGATAAACCTTCTGATAAAGTTTATCTTGCTGAAGAAAGACCTAATCCCTTTTAGACTTTTTGGAGAGGGAATTTTAGCAATGGCTTTTGTTCTTTTGGGATCAATTTTTATTCCTTATTTAGAAACCATGTGTCCCAACATCTTGCCATGCATGGCCCCAAATATACTTTTTTTTGGGTCTAGTGATATCCCATACTCTTTACATATCTGGAAAACCTGTGACAAATGGGAGAAGTGATCACTAGGATTTTTTTAGAAGACTATTATAACATCCAGGTATACCACCATGATCTTGAACATCAGCCCTTTGAAAGCAAAATACATGGCCCTTTGGAAAGTGATGCCAGCATTCATTAACCCAAAAGGCATCCTCATATACTCGAATATCCCCCATGGTGTTGTGAAGGTAGTCTTATAACGGTCTTTTAGGTTGACTAGAATTTGGTTATAACCTAAAAATTTGTCCAGCAAAGATATTATGGCTGATCCTACTACTACCTACAAGAGCTACTCCATATTAGGGAGGGGGTAATTACCTTTGAGAGAATTTTTGTTCATATTGTAGAAGTCGACACACAACTTGATCTCTCCATTCTTTTTCTGACCAAGACTAAATTGGCTATCCAAGATGAAAATATTACTTTTTTTATTATCTTTGCATTCAACAGTTTCTATACCTCCTTTTGCATGATAGGGTGTAAGGTGGGGCTAAATTTCCTCTACTTCTACCTGAAGAGTTTAATGCCTTTCTGTAGGAGGATGGTATGAGTCATGACATTAGTATTGAAGGTCCTTAAAACCTCATAACTCCAGGCAAGAATTTTCATGTTCTTTCTTAGGAACTCAATGTATTGTTTCTTTTCCTTACCTAATAGCGCTTTATCTATTATGACTATTCTAGGCTCCCCTGCTATCCCAATATTAACCTCTCCAGTTTTAGATTCATGGAATGCAGGCCTATGTGCTCTATTAAAATCACCAAACAAGATCTCCAAATATACTAATCCCTTGGGAATATTATTGGTTTTCAATTGTATTACTTCAGTGGGTTCCCCTATAATGTGTTTCAATTTGTTCTCATCTTCCTCATCACAGATCATACTAGTGAAATGGTTCTGTATATTCATAAAATCTTTGATGTCAACATCATCCTAAAAAAATTACAAGTATACCACATTATATTGGATAGAAGGATGATACACGAAGATGGTGAGAAACTTGTCCATATACTTAGTTTCAATATCAAGACTGTCTACCCCGAAAGCATTTACAACCAATAGGTTTGAAATATGGTTTTTCTCCCTGGGGATATAAGACAAGTTAAAGGCCAAAAATCTTTCTATCTCATATTGTGTTGCTTTCCTATACTGCTTCAACCCAGGGTGTTTAATTTGATATTTCCCTTTAACTTGTTGTATGATAAGTTCAGCATCTTCACAAACAGTAAGGTAATTTATGTTGTGTTCCTTAGCTTTTCGCAATCTGAGTAGTAGTGCTTCATATTATTCTATGTTATTTGTACAAGAAAAATTTAATCGATAAGGTATGCCCAAATAGTTACCTTTTATATCGATCAAATTTATGCCAGCATCAGTCCTAGTCTATGAATTAGCCCCATCAAAGGTCATTGTCCACATTTCGGTAGTCAAAATTCTATCTGGTTTTGCATCTACTTTTGCCTTTACTTTGGGATCCATGCCTTATGCATCAAAAACTTATTTTAGGAAAGGTGTGTGTCAAATGCAATAAACACACAATTATTTATCTTCAACATAACTGACCAGATTGACTTTTATATTGTCAGACCTCCTTAGTTCAAGTGAATGCTTATTAAAAAGATCCATTATTAGGGTGACTTGCTCTTTAGCTAAGAGGGGTATGGTGGCGTAGGATCAATCCAACTAGGTTGAACCACCCAGTTGCTCTGCATAGTGCCTAGACAACAACAGGGAGTAGAAGGGATTCACATATACTACAACCACATCCATTACAATGCCTTTCTTAGGGTATTGGTCTAGGAAAACCAAAAATCTTGTGATTATTCCTACACAAGGCACTTGTCTACTATCCATGTCTGAGATGGGGGGGGATATTTAGTGCACATTAAGCCCAATTGGTCATATACCTATTTTGGCATGATGTTATGAGATGCCTCGATGTTGAGCATGTAGTTGTGAATCACATACTGGTATCCATAGCCTGATGTATAATAGAGGGATATATAGAAGGAATTCACTAAGGAGGCATTCCTACCCAAAGTTTTGTAAGGTGAATCACTAAGAACATGGTTATCACATTGTTCAATTAATCCAAAGGCCTTACACACCTACTCTCTATATTTTGGTATTGTTATCAACTGCCCAAAGGTTATGTTTATTTTTTGGTTGGATAACTCAAGGCCAGTATCAAACTCAGCATTCTTATTCTCCATGGCCTTGTTTATCTTTTGTTACTTTTCAACTTCACTCACTGATTCTATTATTTCAAGGGGTGCAGTTTGGTGAACGATGTTCTTATTCTTTAAGTTATGTTTTCCCCTACCCTTGGTTGCATTATTTTTATCAATTTTATCCATCACAGTTCTATTTCTAAGGTTGGTAGCATGAAACCTTTCTAAAGCTTCTACTTCTTCTACTATGGGTTCCAACTTACCTTGTTTCATTCATTCAAAACGGTTATCTTGTGGACTCTTTAAAATTTATACGTTGTCAAGGGTGAAGGCTGTGAGTTTGGCCTTATAATTAGGATATTTATTCATCTCCTCTTTGACTCATGACCCTTTAAATTTTTCATCCCAATTCCAACATGCATTCACTCTTATATCCTCATCTGATTCTTCTTCAAGATTAACGTTTGCATTTAGGCTGAGGTACACGCCATAATTGGCTAAATTATGGGGGGCATCACATGTAGGAAAAAATAAAGAGAAATTAGAGGCCACATTGGTTGAAGCCATGGGGTTCGGGACAAAATATTGATCTTTTTGGATTTCTTTTCTTTTCCAATTATTGTTTGTATTTCTTCCTCCCTCGTTATTCCAATTTTTTTTAAGTTTCTCTTGAAAGGGGGTCTATTTTCATTATGGTTTTGAGAAGATTATCCACTATATACTTTGTATCTTTCTATTTTGGAGAGCCTATTATTCATTGAATGGAACATCTCTGTAAACTGAGTTAACAATTTTTAAATGGTATCAGGTTCTAATTTATTAATATACTGAAATTAACTTTCTTAGGATTCTTCTTAGTTTTGATTGGGCTAGGATCTATTAAGGATGGCTTCATATTCCCACTATATATCATATTTCTTTAAATTATGATGGCTCTTTTTATACAAGTATCAATAGTAAGTGTGGGTTCATGTCTAAGTTCATAGTTGAAGTCCTCGAGAAACGTATTTTTATAAAAGTAAATGGATTGGTGGTCACTTGGCCTCAGACCTATGGGATTCTATTCCTCAACTTGGTGAACCACCTATTAAACTCATCCAAATTTTTATTATTCTTATTTTTCATTGTATTTAGCTCATTTAATAGAGATTGTTCATTTTTCTTTTCTTCATATTTTTTTAGGAATGTAGTTTCTAACTCTTCGAAGGTGCCTATGGCATTTTCTATGATACTATTGAACCATTCTCTAGAATCCTTCTCCAAGGTTTAGAGGAAAATCCTGAGGACATATTCATCTTCTACTTCTAGGATATCCATGGTGTACAAGAAGTATTTAATATGGTCTTCGCTTGTTATGGTGTTATCTCCTAGGAACTTAGGTAAATATTTATGGGTTTGAAGAACACAAGCTTATACTGAGAGGGGGGTGAACAGTATAAGACCAACTTTTACTTTTCTTTCCCAAATAATATTATCCAATATATCAATGGCAATATCAATAGCAGTAATCAAAGCAATGCACAAATCATCACACACAATAGAGACACCAATTTAACGTGGTTCACCCAATGTGGGCTACTCCATGGAGAAAATATTTCACTAAAATTTTCTCAACAAATCTCTTGGGAATCCTTCCCTATTACAATGTTTATGGACCTCTATCCAAAGGAGACACCAATCCCCTAATCAAGTTCATGGATCCCAATCCACAGGAGACACTCATTCCCCTTTGCTGGTTCATGGATCTCTATCCATAGGAGAACTCCTTCTCCTTTGCTCTAGCTGGTGATCTTCTAGAAGACTACTACCTCCACTGCACTAGCTTGTGGATCTCTCTCCACTAGAATACCTATATCCTCACTCAGAAGACCTCTATCCTCACTACCCTAGCTAATGGATCTCTATCCACTAGAGACTATTATCCTCTACTCTATCACCTCCAAAGCTTACTCTCAGCTCTGCTCAATATCTATCTCAAATCTGCACTAAACACTATCCTCGATCTAGCACAAATATTCTCACAATTCTATCTCTAGTCTAGCACAAATATACCCTCAAATATACACCAAACTCTATCCTCAAATATATCCTCAAGCCTTAACACAAATCTTGATCAAATCACAAATC
The DNA here is from genome assembly GCA_028583015.1 of Wollemia nobilis. Taxonomy (NCBI): domain Eukaryota; kingdom Viridiplantae; phylum Streptophyta; class Pinopsida; order Araucariales; family Araucariaceae; genus Wollemia; species Wollemia nobilis. The sequence continues at coordinate 12,762,940 of JAQPPZ010001925.1, forward strand.
AACTCTACTCAGATCTACCCCAAGCCTTAACACAAAGCTTGAACAAATCAATCAATCAATTATACTCTCAAGTCTTCTCAAATACTTATCTCAAATCTATCCACAAGTCCTCTCAAGAACTTGCTCAATATACTCAACAAGTCTTCACCAAGACTTACCTCAAATCATCTCAACAAGTCCTCTCAAGAACTTGTCCAATATTCTCAACAAGTCTTCACCAAGACTTACCTCAAATCTCTCAACAAGTCTTCACCAAGACTTACCTCAAATATTCTCAACAAGTCCTCCCTAGAACTTATCCAATATGCTCAACAAGTCTTCACCAAGACTTACCTCAAATATACTCAACAAGTCTTCACCAAGACTTACCTCAAATCTACTCAACAAGTCTTCACCAAGACTTACCTCAAATATACTCAACAAGTCTTCACCAAGACTTACCTCAAATCTATCCTTAAGCTTTCACAAAAGCTTACTCAAATCTATCCTTAAGTCCCCTCTAGGACTTACTCAAATTCACAAGATTTCACAAAAGCTTACTCAATCTTCCTTAAGTCCCCTCTAGGACTTACTCAAATTCCAAATTTCATAATTCAAAAGCTTACTCAAACCACTACAAATATTGCATACAAAACTCAACTTAATCTATTTCAAAAAACCTCTTCAATCACACAAACAAGTTTCACTCAGAATCTTGTTTAACCATAGAAACATATAGAGAATGATCAAAGACTCAATATGTTTCACACTCACTAGTTTACAAAAAAAATCACACTCACTAGGTTTTATACCCAACAAAAAACTCTATCACTTTAAAATCTCTTTCAAATCAATTCAAAAATAAAGTATAATTTGTTTCACAAAACTTGAACTATCACTCCAATGCTTTCAATCAATAATGCTCAACCAACTTCACTCAAACATTTACTCAATGAAACACAACTTGCTTACAAACCCTAACCAAGTGTTTCACTATACTTCCAACAACTCACACTATGGATCTCAAACCTTGACTCAAGATAATTCCAATGTCACATAACAATGATACTCATGTTCTTTCACAAACCCTAGCTCAAGATAGTTCTCAATATCACATAACAATGATACTCATGTTCTTTCACAAACCCTAGCTCAAGATAGTTCTCAATATCACATAACAATGATACTCATGTTATTTCACAAACCCTAGCTCAAGATAGTTCTCAATCTCACATAACAATGATACTCATGTTCTTTCAACATCCACAAATCATGCATATGAAAACTCACTCAAACATTTCCAACAATGCTTATCAAACAATCCTTTTCACTCCAACTTTGCATTTCACAACATTCAATCCAACAATATTTCACTCATAAGGAAGATGTGCCCATACATTTTGTTTTGATGGAGATATATCTTCAAAACCTATCTTAATCACAATCAAATCCTCTTTGCCAATTTCAAGGTTAGATAGCAACAACCTATCTCAAAATCTCCACACAAATATTCTCCTCAATAGTTATTTCACCATACAAAAATATCAAGTCTCAAGTACACCTTATAATCTCCAAAATTCTCAAAATATAATTAGCAAAGATTCCAATAACTCACTTTCACAATAATTCACTTCAGAATTTTAATGCATAGAATAATCAAAATTACTCCCTTATATCTCCCTACTCAAAAATGCATTATCAAAATAATTAACACCACTATTCAAAAATATTCCAATGTACTTTTCAAACCAAAATTTAAATCATTCAACTCTTTCAACCATGGCAAAAATAATATTTATTTCAACCACCTTATAACTCCTCAAGGTGCATACCATCAACTTTAGACCAAGCGCAAATTACAAAATTAAAAAATTTAAATACCTTTTGTGCACGCTGCCTCGGTGGGATTCGATCCCCTATCATACTACCACCAGTGCCCTAGCCATGGCCTAACCACCATGTGAGCTAGGTGCTCACTTGAGACACAAAAGTACCTCATGCACTTTGTTCCTCCACTTGGTACCAAAACCCAAAACAAAAACCTTTCCCCTTTGCTACCATTGAGACTCGAACGCGGAACCTCCACTCACCCAACGCCTTACACAACGATGCCTTGCCACTAGCCCAACCACGTGGTTGGTGATAAGGCTTTAAGCCTTAGTCGATTTAACCTCCATATTTTCTACCACTTTTAAAAATTAAAACCTCTTGCCTTATGCGCTCACGAATTCACATCAAACCTTAGCCAATATTCACACATGCATAAATTCGGAGACTTACCTTAATGTTGCAAGTCTTATGGTATAAATACCATTCATATTTTTCTTCGAACGTCGATGGGGGAAATTTATTTAAATGTTTTTGCACCCAACCCTAACTTAGGGTTTAATTAATTTATTTTATAAATTAATTTATAATATAAATATTATAAATAATTTATAAATAACCTTAGGCATTATTTTTAAACCTTAATATTATAATAATAAATATTATAATATTATTTCCTTTGGGCCTAGGTATCTCCTTCCTTCAGGGTATTTAACCAACCTTTTGACCAATCATGTGATGCTTTTAAACCAAATCTCTTGGGCTTAAAATATAAATATTTTAACCCTCCTTTTACCAAATCCTTGCACTGATCACTGACACTGACTCTTGACATCAATGACAACACAACTACTCAAAATTTCCAACAATCTCCCCCTTTGTCATTGATGGCAACCCTTTTTCCTTAACCATTCTTTTTCCTTTTTCCAAATCTGCTCCCCTTGAGAAATTGCTCCCCCTGATTGAATGCTCTCCCCTAACTCAAATCTCTCCCCCTTTGTCATCAATGGCAAAGGGCCACCTTTGGGGCTAAATATAAGACTCTTAGCTCAGCCCCCTCCCCACCTCCTCTCCTTGAGGTGGTTAATTTTGGGGTGGGAGTATCTCTACTCCCAGCATACACTGCTCCTTTCCTTTGTCCACCTTCTTCCTCAAACTATGATTCCTCTAAATATTCTTATTTCTTGCTTGTCTCTAGAAATTCTTTTCTACACCACTTAGCCATATGCCCAACATTATTGCACTTATAACATTTAATTTTGTGGTTCCTTGAAGGTGCAAATATCTTGAAGTTCCTCCTGGTGAAGCCATATCCATTCCTATCATGAACCCTACAATTAACTACCTTATGACCAAACTGATTACAAGAGTAGCAATACCCTTGAAAGAGATGTCCATTTCTAAAATTCCTTTTAGTGAAACCATATTCCTATATTTCATGTGTCCTGCACTGCATAGCCTTGTGTCCAAACTTGTGACATGAGAAGCAACGTCCATTGAAGAAACCTTGCCTTGACCCCATTGGTCTCTTAGTCTCTTCTTCCCTATGATGTTTCATGTTCCATCTGTTCCTTATTTGTGCATTGTTCCTTTCCTTGTTGAACCTTCTATTTTCCAACTTATCCTCAGAAGTCTCACTTTCTCTTTCACTCTCTTATTCTGAAGCTTCTTCTTCTTTGGAGCTTGAGATTGACTCCTCTCCTTGTTCTCTATGTTCCTCTTCAAAACCAAGTCCTATCTTGTTTGATGAAGATCTTTGTACCTTGATAATCTTATCCAAGGTCTTTGAGCTTCTCCCAAACTTGTGTAGCTTATCTTTAGACTCTTTTACTTCCTTCCTTAGTGAAGCTACCTCATGCTCTAATATTTCACATTCTAAAACTTTTACCTCTAACTTCTCTTTAAATCTCCTTGTCTTAGCTATTGAGTTTGTTAGATCTTGTATAAGCTTTCCTTTCTCTTCATCACATTCTTGAAATTGAAGCTTGAGTTTTGAGTTCTGCTTTCTTACCTTTCTTAATTCCTTAAGAGCAGAAATAAGCTCACCTTCAAGATCAACTTCTCCTTCCTCTTCTTTTTGATTCTTCCTCTATTCCTTTGTCTTTAAGAGCATCTTCATTATTTTCTGATTTATCTTCAATAGAAGCACTTCCTTCTTCTTCTATTTCCAAAAGGAGACTTTCTTCTTCTAGGCCTTCAAGAGCATCTTCATATTCATCTTCACTAAAACTGAACCCATTCCTTGTACAATGATCTTCAAGATGACCAAAGTTACCACACCTAAAACACTTGAGAATTATTGGTTCCCTTTTTACCTTTTTCTTAACATCTTTTTCTACTATCAGAAATAGAATTTCTTCTTCTTCATTATCTGAGGACCTTTCATCACTATCACTTGAACTCTTGTCTATCTTATCTGCATAGAAACTCTTCTTATGCCTTTGGAAAAACTTCTTTCCTTGCTTGCCTTGTCCATCCCTACTTTTCTTTTGATACCTATATTTTCCTGCTTCCCTATTCTTATGATCCTGTTTCTCTTCATCATTGCTACTTCCAGCCTCTGGACAATCAGATGCATAGTGACCATATTTACCATAATTGAAACACTTAACTAATTTTGTACCTTTATGCTTTCTTGTGTCCTTGTTCCTTCTGCCATAGTTTGCTTCTTCATCACTGGATGACTCATTACTTGAATCTGACTTCTTATCCTTTGTCTTCTTTGTAACTTTGAAGGTTGCTTCTTTCTGGGGGATAGGATCCTTTCCTATTCTCATCTCAAAAGTTGTGAGAGTTCCATGTAACTCATCCCTAGTCAAAGTTTCAATATCTTTTATTTCTTCTATGGCTGAAACCTTTTCACTATACCTCTTAGGAAGTGACCTTAAAATCTTTTGACAAACATCTGATTCTTCAACTTTAAACCCAAGTCCTTGCATGGAGTTAACAACCTCATCCACATGAAGTAAGTATGTAGCAATGTCTTCCTCATCCTTCATATTTAGGTCTTCAAATATTTTCTTGTGATTTTGCAATTTTGCCATCTTGACCTTTTTGTCTCCCTCATATGTTTTCTTCAACTTTTCCCAAATATCTTTTGCTGATGTGCAATGCATAACTTTTACAAACTCTGATTCACGTAAACCACTTAAGATTCCATTCATTGCCTTTGAATTATTCAGATGTAGGAGCTTACCATATTTATCTGTAGGTGGAGTAGCTAGTGGTGTGTATCCATCCTCAACTGCTTGCCATATCTCATTTCCTTGTGCCATTAGATAAATCTTCATTCTTACACTCCAAAATGCATAATTGTTCCCATCGAACAATGGTGCCTTATTTCCTGAAGATCCACTCTAAGAATCCATCTATGTTCCTATAAGCTTTTCCTTCAAGTTATTAAACTCTTCCGAAGGAACCCGCTCTGATACCAATTGAAGAACACAAGCTTATACTGAGAGGGGGTGAACAATATAAGATCAACTTTTACTTTTCTTTCTCAAATAATATTATCCAATATATCAATGGCAATATCAATAGTAGTAATCAAAGCAATGCACAAATCATCACACACAATAGAGACACCAATTTAACGTGGTTCACCCAATGTGGGCTACTCCACGAAGAAAATATTTCACTAAAATTTTCTCAACAAATCTCTTGGGAATCCTTCCCTATTACAATGTTTATGGACCTCTATCCAAAGGAGACACCAATCCCCTAATCAAGTTCATGGACACCAATCCATAGGAGACACCAATCCCCTCTATTGGTTCATGGATCTCTATCCATAGGAGAACTCCTTCTCTTCTCTGGTTGGTGATCTTCTAGAAGACTACTACCTCCACTACACTAGCTTGTGGATCTCTCTCCACTAAAGACCTCTATCCTCACTCAGAAGACCTCTATCCTCACTACCCTAGCTAATGGATCTCTATCCACTAGAGACTACTATCCTCTGCTCTATCACCTCCAAATCTTACTCTCAACTCTACTCAATCTCTATCTCAAATCTACACTAAACACTATCCTCGATCTAGCACAAATATTCTCACAAGTCTATCTCTAGTCTGGCACAAATCTGCCCTCAAAATCCTCAAATCTATCCTCAAGCCTTAACACAAAGCTTGATCAAATCACAAATCAACTCTACTTAGATCTACCCCAAGCCTTAACACAAAGCTTGAACAAATCAATCAATCAATTATGCTCTCAAGTCTTCTCAAATACTTATCTCAAATCTATCCACAAGTCCTCTCAAGAACTTTCTCAATCTACTCAACAAGTCTTCACCAAGACTTACCTCAAATCTATCCAACAAGTCCTCTCAAGAACTTTTCCAATCTCTCAACAAGTCTTCACCAAGACTTACCTCAATATCTCAACAAGTCTTCACCAAGACTTACCTCAAATCTTCTCAACAAGTCTCACCAAGACTTACCCCAATATACTCAACAAGTCTTCACCAAGACTTACCTCAATCTCTTCAACAAGTCTTCACCAAGACTTACCTCAAATCTCTCAACAAGTCTTCACCAAGACTTACCTCAAATCTATCCTTAAGCTTTCACAAAAGCTTACTCAAATCTATCCTTAAGTCCTAACTTACTCAAATCCGATTTCACAAAACTTACTCAACTCTATCCTTAAGTCCCCTCTAGGACTTACTCAAATCTACCCACAAGCTTTCACAAAACTCTATCCTTAAGCTTTCACAAAAGCTTACTCAAATAACTGCAAAACTTGCATACAAAACTCAACTTAATCTCTTTCAGAAAACCTCTTCAATCACACAAACAAGTTTCACTCATAATCTTGTTTAACCATAGAAACATATAGAGAATGATCAAAGACTCAATATGTTTCACACTCACTAGGTTTTGTACCCAACAAAACACTCTATCACTTTCAAACTCTCTTTCAAATCAATTCAGAAATAAAGTATAATTTGTTTCACAAAACTTGAACTATCACTCCAATGCTTTCAATCAATAATGCTCATCCAACTTCACTCAAACATTCATTCAATGAAACACAACTTGCTTACAAACCCTAACCAAGTGTTTCACTATACTTCCAACAACTCACACTATGGATCTCAAACCTTGACTCAAGATGATTCCAATGTCACATAACAATGATACTCATGTTCTTTCACAAACCCTAGCTCAAGATAGTTCTCAATATCACATAACAATGATACTCATGTTCTTTCACAAACCCTAGCTCAAGATAGTTCTCAATCTCACATAACAATGATACTCATGTTCTTTCACAAACCCTAGCTCAAGATAGTTCTCAATCTCACATAACAATGATACTCATGTTCTTTCAACATCCACAAATCATGCATATGAAAACTCACTCAAACATTTCCAACAATGCTTATCAAACAATCCTTTTCACTCCAACTTTGCATTTCACAACATTCAATCCAACAATATTTCACTCATAAGGAAGATGTGCCCATACCTTTTGTTTTGATGGAGATATATCTTCAAAACCTGTCTTAATCACAATCAAATCCTCTTTGCCAATTTCAAGGTTAGATAGCAACAACCTATCTCAAAATCTCCACACAAATATTCTCCTCAATAGTTATTTCACCATACAAAAATATCAAGTCTCAAGTACACCTTATAATCTCCAAACTTTTCAAAATATAATTAGAAAAGATTCAAATAACTCACTTTCACAATAATTCACTTCAGAATTTTAATGCATAGAATAATCAAAATTACTCCCTTATATCTCCCTACTCAAAAATGCATTATCAAAATAATTAACACCACTATTCAGAAATATTCCAATGTACTTTTCAAACCAAAATTTAAATCATTCAACACTTTCAACCATGGCAAAAATAATATTTATTTCAACCACCTTATAACTCCACAAGGCACATACCATACAACTTTAGACCAAGCGCAAATTATACAATTTAAAAATTTAAATACCTTTTGCGCACGCTACCTCAATGGGATTCGATCCCCTAATGCACTATCGCTAGTACCCTAGCCATGGCCTAACCATCACGTGAGCTAGGTGCTCACTTGGGACACAAAAGTGCCTCATGCACTTTGTCCCTCCACTTGGCACCAAAACCCAAAATAAAAACCTTTACCCTTTTGCTATCATCGAGACTCGAACGTGGAACCTCCGCTCACCCAACACCTTACACAACGACGCCTTGCCACTAGCCCAACCACATGGTTGGTGATAAGGCTTTAAGCCTTAGTCAATTTAACCTCCATATTTTCACCACTTTTAAAAAATAAAAACCTCTTGCCTTATGCGCTCACGAATTCGCATCAAACTTTAGCCAATATTCACACATGCATTAATTCGGAGACTTACCTTAATGTTGCAAGTCTTATGGTATAAATACCATTCATATTTTTCTTCGAACGTCGATGGGGGATATTTATTTAAATATTTTTGTGCCCAACCCTAACTTAGGGTTTAATTAATTTATTTTATAAATTAATTTATAATATAAATATTATAAATAATTTATAAATAACCTTAGGCATTATTTTTAAACCTTAATATTATAATAATAAATATTATAATATTATTTCCTTTGGGCCTAGGTATTTTTCTTTTTCACCCTTAGACCTTATCTTACCACCTTTAATATTATAATAATAAATATTATAATATTATTTCCTTTGGGCCTAGGTATCTCCTTCCTTCAGGGTATTTAGCCAACCTTTTGACCAATCATGTGATGCTTTTAAACCAAATCTCTTGGGCTTAAAATATAAATATTTTAACCCTCCTTTTGCCAAATCCTTGCACTGATCACTGACACTGACTCTTGACATCAATGACAACACAACTACTCAAAATTTCCAATGGGTATTTAGAAGGCAATGGGTTCAAGATGGGGGTAAGTTAAAAGTTCTATACCTATTCATCCTCCAGTTGTTCAAAGGATGGTTGGTCATCTGTGTTATCAAAGTTACCAGCATAGGAGGTACAATAGAGGGGACAATACTTGACAAACGGGAACTCCTAGAAAAATAACTAGTACTATTATAGTCCTGATTATCTAGTGAGATAGAAATCAAAGGTTCCTTTCTATTTCATGTGGTCAAAAAAGTACATATGGATCTAGAAGCTTGGGGTAGAGTTCTTTTCTGCTTCTTCCTGTGGTCTCTAGATTAGCTCATTCTTCTTGATTGTGGGTTCTTCAGAGTCACCAGCACAGAGTGCAAATTAAGGAATGCAGAAGTGCTCCTTGGCCAAGATTGCTCAGCCCTATACCTCTAAATCTCATAGAGAATGACCAAGAAAAATTTAAAACAAGGAAACAAAGGTCAGTCCCCGACAACGGTACCAAAAAATATTGTGGGGAATTCCTATTTACCCTTCTAAAATGTGTCACATCATAGGACTCCCTAGAATCACAAACAGTTTGTAGACTCTGGTGGATCTACCTCTTTGACCAAGGAAAATATTATCACTAGGACTCTAGATAGACCAAGTCGATTAAGGAAACCATGGGTGATGGGCAAGAAAATTTGATATTATGATATTAAAATCCATGCTCTACCAGATTAAGTGTTGTAATATTTTTCTCTTTTTTGATCAAACCACATAGCATTTTAGTTTTTTAAAACCAAAACAGTACCTTGTCCATTGTGTAATCGTAGCAAATTTATAAGATCTCATGAAATGATATGGAAAGGAGAAGACAAGAGCTAGTTCATTCGAGCTTATAAAAATTATGTGTTAAATAGAAATGATTAAACTAGTGATAGAAAACATTATTTACACATTCAGAGATTGTAACATGCAAATAAGCAACACATAAGCCATTAATACGAGAGTGCTAAAAATGGAGTTGGAATTATATTTATGGAAAAATTACATAGAAAGATCCCAGCAAGGTTCTTGGGTCTCTATAGCAGTGATTACAATAACACTTCTGTTCAAATATCGTAACAGAGGGTTGTATCTCTCTATCCTAATTATAGTGGCATGAGATTTTCCAACTCCTCACACGTCCTCAAGAAATATTCTTAGCTGGTCGAGCTTCCTAGGTAGTTCTTGGACTCAGATTTTGCTACCTAAGGCTTTATAAAAATATTCTATTGTAGCCTTATCCTATTTATAATGCTGGGCAATCAGGCCGCGATGTAACTATTTTCCTATAGTACCTCCATCTAGCATGATCTCCTACCTCATACAATGATCATGGTAGGGGAAAAAAGGGGCAGATGGCCCATGCTTTTCTCCTATGATTGTTCTCCTTGCACACTAACATCTTCACCACCTTGAGTAGGTGGCTCCGTCGTGCCTTGATTTGCTTTATCTTGTGCTATACTAGGTCCCACTTTATTTTATTCATTATTAGCCACTTTTCCTTGCTTTGGGTCCTCCACTACTTCCTTTTCCCAAGATTCTGTAGTCTCTAATCAATAGAGGTCCAAGCTTCATCATGGAAGGTCAACACAAATTTCAACATGTTGGCATCTTGCATAATTTTATTCACTCGTTCCCTAGACCATGCCATGGTGTTTTTAGAAAATACACATAGGCGGTATATTATTTCTACTAGGGAATTAAACTACCTTGTCAGTTTTATGTCTTGACCAAATTCAAACTCTTGTATTTTATTGAAGATCAAATCTTTGATGCTAGCTGACTGGAAAAACTCTTCTAATGTGAACCCACAGTTACTAAGCTCACTCTACAACTCTCCCTTGAAACCTTGAAATTGGTTATTTCCTTGTCCCACTGGAGCCACTTTAATCTATTTTGTAAAAGGATGGAGATCTTTGTGAATTATTCTACATAGAAGTAGATGGATCCATATCCTAGAGTAACTACCCCCTCACTCACTTCCATGTAGTTCTCTCTAAACCTCTTGAATATAGGATATATTGGATTTATTCTATGATCTGCATATTGCATTAGACTTTTCAAAATATTTGTAGTGTATTTGGTGGCATAAATATTATAAAATACTATAGTTAAATCAACCATATTCTCCTACACTTTTTCCATCATTTTCTATTTAAAATCTTCGATGAGATTAGGGTGGTTATTAGTCTACGTTATAGTGCTTTGAGAGGCAGGTGGTTTTTTCCTGAGCTGGTCTATCTCTGCTTGCAATTGCTCCAATTTCTATTGAAGTTGTTCAGCTTCCGTAGCCTTGGTTTTCAAATCCATCACCTCATTTTCTACCACCTCCACTACTTGCACTTAAGAAGCCACGTGGGACTTCATCTTGTTGATCGGACTTGCTATAGCTAGAATCACAACCCAGTTTGTATGGTCTCTAATTGTTCTATTTTTAGGGTCATAAGCCACTACCAACCACACTAGGAGATTTGATGAATGGTAGATCCTAGAGAAACCAATTTCACCAGGTTTGTGGTCAACTTTTTGCATAGAAATCTTGACTCATCTTTGTCCCTCTATACCCTCATCAATATTCCCCTGAGTAGAGTGGGGTGGCGTTGGTTGTCTTCCTCAATTGAGTTGAAGTTGTAGATAGTGATGTTATCTAACTTCACCTACTAGTCTCCCATAATATCCTTGTTTGGAATTTATTGCACCACCAGCACCTTCAGGTCCTTAGCTCTCCCCATATTCTTTGTTACTAGTGAAGCCCTTGTTATCTTCTTGATACGAGCCTTGGCATTCGCCACCCCGATCGATGTAGTGCTTGCAAAATCCATTGGATTAGAAAATAATGAATTGAGGATACTCCATTATGTTACAGCTCCTTATCATCTATTACTAGCTCAAATTTACCCTATGACTGATGCTCAGGATAGCTTCTACATGTGCCTATTTAATTGCCCTCATTGATGTTTTTAGAAGAACATCACCATATTTCTCCTTTTATAACTGCATTAACGGCTACTGGGTGGCACTCTAATTTTTTATTGGTTGATAAATTCTTGTTTACCGTAACATGAGAGTCGAGCACATGAATCAATATTCATCAACACTAGAGGAAGGTCTTTTCAATCTACTTGATTGGATCCCTACACCAAAAAATATAGACCATCCACTTGTCTCTTCCTCATTTGCCCGAGCATGGAGTACTTCGAGTAATGCATGCATAAAAATATTGGGGGTACATGAATTCAAGGGGAGGTGCATAAAATTTATGTGCCTTTAAGACTTTTAAATTCTTGGAATAGGGAGCACACGAACAAAATGAAGGACACATGAATTTTACGTGCTCTTTTGAAGGTGCAAGCTTCGCATGCCCTTAACGCTTTCGTGCACTCTAGACAAAAGAGCCACACAAAAAAAATGAAGGGTGCACGAGCTTTGTGCACCATTTAAACCTTGGTACACCCTAAATAAATTGATTGCACAACCAACCAAGGGGTGTGCGAGCTTTGAGTGCCCTCTATTACTTCATGTGCTCCAAAGTAAAATGGGTGCACAACCAAAACAAGGGGTGTGTGAACTTCGTGCACCCTTTAGGACTTCATGCACTCCATAGAAAAATGGGTGCATGACCAAAAAAATGGGCATGCAAACTTCATGTGCCCTTTAGAACTTCGTGCACTCCAAAATAATCGAGCACACGGGAAAAAATGGGGTGCACGAACTTCGTGCATCCTTTAAAATTTTGTGTGCCTAACAAGATTTTGTGTGCCTTAGAGACAAAAAGGGTCAATGACTTAGTGGAAAATTTTCAAACTCACATATAAAATTTGTGTTGCTTGCAAGGCCAATAGTGCCATATGTGTTTGCCTTCATCCACTCTCTGGGGGCAGCCTCCACTATATGTTATTCAATGGGATATCATCTATGTATCCATGCCTAAGTTGTTTCTCTATTACAGTTATTCCAAGGCTTCGTAGAATAATAACTTCCTCCTTTTTATATTTTGTCCTCATGTAATATGATAGATAGTGTTTCTGTTACCTTGCTCATAATCCTCTCCCATACTTACTCCCTTGTTCTATGCTTTGATCTAAATATGCATGAATTTCATTCTAGCCAAAACTGCCACCTTATGAAGCTAGGTCCCAGTTTCCATGCCATTCTCATTATTTGTCTTAAAGATGCCCTGTTTCCATTTCTCATAAAAGCTTTGTTGGCTCTCAAAAACTTCCCAATTCTATCTCATATGCCTCCACTAATTGATCCATATTTCTTTAGCAAAAGAACACCCAAAAAATACGTGATTCAAGGTCTCCTCTACCTTTCCACATAAAACACATTTAGAAGGCCCAAAGAAACCTCTTTTTTTCAAATTATCAAATTTCAAGTACTTCCTATGGTTAATCAACGATGAGAAAATGTTAATTTTTAGCCATCCTTCCTTTTTACAAACAAATGTACATGGAAGTGGTGTTGGGGTAATCTCATATCAACAAACTACCTTGTATCCCTCATTTACCTTATAAATTCCCAACTTACTTCCTCCCCATCCAAGTATATCCCTCTTAGAACCATCCTGAATTGGGTGTATTTGGAGATGTCTCCACAATTTTTCTATTAGTTCATATATCCCCTCACTGGTCATTCTCGGGGATGTTTCCACTGTAGTAAGTTTGGCACATGTTGATTCCATGATTTCATATAGTAAGAGGCTTTCCACCACCCTACTTTTTGGAGCTTTGCTTTCCAACTTTCCATCTATAGGAATATCTGAATAATTGATTGAGATTGATTCCATGAATCCTCCCAAAATAGAGCATCCTTTCCATCCCCTAACTACAAATATAGGTATGGATTTATTAACTCATGGCCTGCTACCTCCATACCGTAGATCCCTCTCCTTCCACTCTATGTCTTGGAATATTTTTCTTAGCCACTCCTAGGTAATATTTGGCTTGTAAACGTCTACTCCATAAACCCCCAGTAATTGTAATCCATATCCAATATAGCTTCCCATCTAGTACCTTGTTGCTATGGGATTTTGATCTTATCCCAAATTCTCCTTGTTTTTTGGGTTGGCATATCTTCTCCCAACCCACTAGTGTTATTTTTTGTTCTTCCCTTGCACCTGACCAAAAAAAAATTCTTGTGTGTTTGTTAATATATTTTAGAATTAACAAACAAAAACAATCTAAATGAAGTTCCTCTCATGGAACGTGAGAGGCCTCAATGGCTTGCCCAAACACAAGGAAGTCAGTGCAATAAGAAATCAATTGAATCCAACTATTATCATGTTGCAAGAAATAAAAATTGATGAGATTCAGTCAAAAAAATATCAAATAAAATCTGGAATCAAGGGGATATGGTTTGCAAATCAACCAGAGGAGCGTCTGGAGGCTTTATGACTTTGTGGGATCCTTGGGTAGAAGGCACCATTATTCAGATAGATGATAGGGTTCTTATTGTTTTATTTAAGGAAATAAATAGCAACATGTCGTGGATCCTTTCAAATATTTATGCCCCAACTTAAATTCAAGGGAGATCTCTATTGTGGAAGTACTTAGGCAATCTGAGTGAAATCTTCCATAATGTCCCCTGGATTTTGGTTGGGGATTTTAACACTCCCCTTTACCCTTCAGAAAAAATAGGTGGAAATGGACCACCTATAAGGAGCATGGATGAATTCAATGACTTTGTGAACTCCAACATGTTTATGGATATAAAACTTAGAGGAGCAAATTATACCTGGAGCAATCAACGGATAGGGTGTCATCTCATTCAAGAAAGGCTTGACAGTTTTTTTTCTATCAAAAGAGGCTACAACTCTATTCGGTGATTCTACCCTGCAAGCCCTTCCTAAAATTACCTTTGATCATAATCCCATTTTGTTGGATATCCCTAACTCTCTATCCTTCAAGAAACCTTTCAGATTTCAATCTATGTGGATCAAACATTCTAGTTTCATAGATAACTTAATTCAGTGGTGGCAGCAGCCTGTCAGAGGTAGTGCAACTTTTAAACTTGCTGGCAAATTAAATTTTGTTAAGGAAAAGCTTAGAACTTGGAACAAAGAGGTCTTTGGGAACCTCTTTGAAAATAAAAAATAGGTTGTTGAAATTTTGAAGATAATTGATCAGAGTATTCAACATGGTGATGCTAGTGAAACTACCAGGCAGGAGGAACGGATAAAACTAGCAGAGTTTCATAACGTTTTGGCCTCTGAGGAAATCTATTGGAGGCAAAAATCAAGGGCTCTTTGGTTGAAATATGGAGATTCAAATTCCAAGTTTTTTCACATCACCATGCTTAGAAATAGAAGCAATAACAAGATAATTTTTTTTTAAAAGCAGATGGTTCTATTACTCAGGACTTAACAGAAATAAAAAAGGAGGCAGTAACTTATTTCAATTCTATCCTTGGTCAGGAATCATAGTGCAATGAGGGGGCCAAAGATATTCTATTGTAATCCATTCCTAGCATAATAAATTAGGATATAAACCTTAAGCTTCTAGCTTCCTTTTCTAATGAGGAAATTAAGGAAGCCTTGTTTAGCATGGAGCCAGGAAAAGTCCTGAGATCCGATGGCTTTCCCCCTCGTTTCTATCAAAATTTTTGGGACATCGTAAGTGAGGATGTAATTTTTGTTGTCATAGAATTCTATGTAAGCAATAATATCCCAAAAGGTATCAACTCTACTTTTATTTCTCTAATTCCTAAGAAGCAAACCCGTGAATCTATGGCTAACTTCAGGCCAATTAGTCTATGCAATGTTTCTTACAAGATCCTAACTAAATCCATTACAAATAGAATGAGAGATGTTCTACCCTGCATCATAGATCAATTCCAAGGAAGCTCTATACAGGGTAGGTCAATCTTGGATGGAGTTATCATAATTCATGAAGCTTTGCACTCTGCTCATAAGACTAACAGGTCTGTTTTTACCCTCAAGCTTGACATGAACAAAGCATTTGACAGGCTAAATTGGGACTTTCTGATTGTTGTCCTCCTTAAGTTTGGTTTTCACCACCAATGGGTTAATTTGATCAAAGAATGCATTTCTAAAGTATGGTTCTTGATTCTGTTTAATAGAACAACTACTGGTTACTTTCAAATTCATAGAGGAATTCGGTAGGGGGACCCTATCAGCCCCATGTTATTCATCATTGTGGTAGAAGCTTTAGGCAGAACCATAAAAAATGTTTGTAGTTCAAGGCTAATATTAGGAATCAAGGCAACATCTCTCACTAGGGTTGTTTCTCACCAACAATTCATCAATGATACCCTTCTATTGACTAAGGAGTCGATGGTTGAGGTCAAAATAATTAAATACATCCTGCAACTCTACGAGGATGTTGTTGGTCAAAAAGTTAATTTCAGTAAAAGCAAGTTATATTTATTGAACACCCCCATTCAGAGGCAAGGAAGGATTGCAAAAATTTTAGGGTGTGATATAGAAAACCTCCCCACTTTGTATCTTGGTCTCCCTCTTTTCATTGGTTCTATGAGAGAGTCAATGTGGGATAAGGTTATTGAAAGAATTCAAAAAAAACTTGTTGGATGGAAAGGTCATCTTCTATCTCAAGCAGGAAAGCTGACCCTCACTAAGGCCTCTATTTAGAGCATTCCAGTCTATTTCCTCTCCATTTTCAAAGCCCTTGTGAAGGTTTTCCAAAAAATTGAGAAACTCCAAAAATAATTTTTATGGACTGGATCAGAGGAGAAAAAAAGGATACACCTTGTAGGATGGACCAAAGTGTGCAGACCCAAGAAAAAAATGGGGCCTTGGATCTGAGGAGAATTGCTCATATGAATTTAGCTTTACTAGCTAAGCAGACGTGGTGCCTCATTTTTGGTGAAGAAAATGAATGGACGACTATCATCAAATGAAAGTATCTTCAAAATATGGAATTTCTAAGTGACTTAGTTCCAATCAGAGGTTCTGCTTTTTGGAAAGCAATTATCAATTGTAATGAAATCATCAAAAAAGGTTTAAGATGGGTTTTAGGCAATGGTGAGGATAAATTTTTGGAATGACATGTGGACTAAGGATGAACCACTGATGCAATATCCTGACTTAGCCCGAATCAGAGATATCACGAAAGAACTCATTGGTAGAAAAGTCTTCGATTATATGGTTGAGGACAAAGGCAGAATGAAGTGGAAACAAATAAGGATTCAAGGATTTCAAGAAAAATCAAATGATCTTTGTAACATTATCGGGCAATAGTTTATCCCCATGAGACCCAAGGAAGATCAAGTGACCTGGGCTCCTACAAAAAATGGGCAGTTCACTGTTAAATCAGCTTACAAGCTTCTGCTGGATGACGAGGATTTTGTCCTCCAAAAGGACTTAGTTTGGATAAAAAAATTAATTCTAAAAATTACAGTATTTTCATGGCTGGTTATCCAAGGAAGAATTCTAACCATTGATAATATGATGCGTAAAGGTATTTGTATCACTAATCGATGTTATTTGTGTAAGGCTAATTGGGAGACCATTTATCACATTTTCCTTGAGTGCCCTTTTTCCTTGACTATTCTAAGTGGGGTTTTTCAGGCCTTCAATATTTCCTGGGTTAAACTAGCCATTGTACTTGATTTGTTTATCTAGTGGCCTTGCCCCTTTTCAAGCCAAAGAATTAGATACATGTGGAAAATTTGTCTCAATCACTATCTTTGGCAGGTGTGGTTAGAAAGGAACCATAGAGTCTTTAATGAGTCTATTCATGATCATCAAAATATCATTTCCAGGATCCTATCCTTTGCCAAAAATAATGTTAACCTTATCCCTTTTGATAGCCGTAAACCTCATCTATAGGAGACCACGATTGCTCAATATTTAAGCTTAACCTTGTTAGATGAGTCTGTGCCTAGGGTAGTCAACCCCAAAGCCAATGTTAAGTGGTCCCCACCTCCTATGGGTTGGTTTAAGCTTAATTTTTATGGAGCAGTTAAGGACAATCCTGGTAGAGCATGCATTGGCGGTATTGTGCGAGATCATAATGGGAATATGATGCTTACATTTTTTGAATATTTGATAACAAGGACGAACAACGAAGCTGAAGCTAGAGCTATATGGAGAGGCCTTCAAATGACTCAAGACTTAGAAGGTAATTTTATCATATAAGGAGATTTTATGCATGTTATAAATTTCCTTAATAATTGGAAAACACCTCCTTGGAGGATTAAAACATTTGTTGAAGAGGCTAGGATCCTTTTCTAGGGAAGACAGGACAGAAAATCCCAACATGTTTTTCGGAAAGCTAACAAAGTTGCTGATAAGCTGGCTAATTTGGGTGTCGATGGTGATGGACTTTTCAAATAGTAACATGGTGTCCCAAGCAAAGTAGAGGAGATTATTCAAAAAGAATTCCAAGAATGATAGTCAAATTTACCAATAAGGAAGGCACTATAAGTTCGAAGGCTATGAGTATTCCCATCTCTTTTTTGAAATGGACTCACAATAAAAATTATTCGAGTTGTCAGTCTTGGTGGATGTTGCTTGGAAATACCACAAAGACTAATGGGGACAATCACATGTCAGATAACATGGCTCCTATTCATCTTAGTAATTTGAGGTTGGTTGATAATCATAGGGTAGGAAAGAAATGACATTATAAGACTTCGAACCAGAGCCACGTGGACCACCAGATAGCCACCGCCATAAATCTAGCCAGCACGTTCACTTCTCCAAGGTTGATTGGCCAAGACAGGATGTGGTCCCAAATCATGTCATATACAAAAGAAATCAATTACCAAATAATTATTAAGAGTAACTGTCAATACAGAGCTTGTGGGAGTTTTTTCAGTACTCTGCTATGTGTGTCTACAACTTTTTATTTCTCCACTATTTCAAGGAAGGGATCTGTGTTTGTTTCTTTTTTTGTAATTATGATGCAGGTGTGTTTTCTTGGGGTATACCCAAAATTTTGTATGGGAAGTTTCTTTTTGATAATAGGTTATGTGCCTTACCGGATGTAATGGCTTTGGTGGCATGTAGATTTTACATATATAGGATCCTTAGTAAGGACATGTTCATCAACAGCCCTAGGCTAATTTTTGTAAAAGTTTTTGGGTCAACCTGTAAAACCCGATATTAATGCTATGGTATCTTATCTACCAAAAAAAAATATCTTTTAGAATTCTCTTTGGAGTCTGAAGTACAAGAAATTTATAAACTGGGAGAGCTTGTAGCATAGCTTTAATCATTGTAAGCCTTCCTCCCAAGCTTAACCATTTTTTAGTCTAGTTGCTCAGCTTAGCTTGAAGTTTGTCCATCAACGCTTTCCACTCCTTGCTTTTTGTTTTCTTTGCATATAAAGGTACTCCTAAATACTGTATGGGTAAAGGACTTTCCATGAATTGCAACAATTGTATAATTTTATCTCTCACCCTCTTCGTTGTATTAAAAAAACAATTTGAGATTTTTTTCATCAAATGTTTGCCTAGTAGCTTGAGTATACCCATATAAAAATTATTTTATGTTTCTTTCTACTATGATATTGGCTTGAATATTAAGAGCAGTATCATACACAAACTGGAGGTGATTTATCTCAATTTAAGAACTTATTTTCAGGCCCCTTAGCCTCCCCTCTTGTCTCCATTTTTTTAACAATCTCTCAAGACCCTCTGCGTAAAGGATAAAAAGGTAAGGGGAGAGAGGGTCCCCTTGCCTCAACCTCCTTCCTGCTATGAACATGGGAGAGGGACTGCCATTTACCAGAACTGAGAATGATGTAGTCTGTGTACATTCTTTTACCCAATCTCTCCACCCCTCTGCAAAGCCCATTTTTTCTAAAATCCTTTACATAAAGGATCAATCTACTCTATCATAGGCTTTAGAAATATCTAATTTAATAAACATACATGGGTATTTTTATTTTTACATTGTGTGTATCACCTCTTGGGCCACTACTATTCCATCTAGAATTTTTTTACCTTCAAAAAAACCACCTTGCTCACTTGAAATCATATTTGGTAAAAATTGTTTTAACCTTTCTACCATAAGATTTGTTAATATCTTGTATACTACATTACATAGTGAAATAGACCTATAATTATCAATTATATCACTAGGTGGGCCCTTAGGAATCAAAGTGATAAAAATATGATTCAAGGATTTTAACATTTGCTTACTTTGTATGATTTCCTCCAGTGCCCCACAATTTCCTACAAATTTTGATAAAATTCAATAGGGAATCCATCTAGTCCTAGAGTCTTTCCTATTTGTATTTTTTGTATGATCTTCCAGGTTTCTTCCAAAGAAAATTCCTCCATTAATAATAAATTATTTTTAGGTTTTATTAATTATGAAATTGCCTCTAGTATCTTCTCCTACCATATTGCATTCAAATTTTCATTGGTGCTAAAAAGAGTATGGAAGTACTGATTTGCTATAATTTTCATTTCACTTCCACTGGTTTTTACTTGACCCATCATATCTGTAAGACCTATAATTCTATTTTGTTGTCTCCTTGTTGTTGTTGTCTTATGAAATAATGTTGTATTTTGGTCCCCCTCCTTTAACCATGTGACACTGGCTCTTTGCCTCCAATATATTTCTTCTTGTTCCTCCAAATATTTCTCTCTCCTAATAATTTTTGCCTCACATTGCAAAAATTCTCCCATAATAGTTCCTTGTCTTATCTCCTGAGCAATATTCTCCTTTTGATCCTTGATTTCGTTCTTTTGGATTCTAGTTATTTTCTTCTTATATTTGTTGTTAGAATTAATGTGTAATTTATGTAATGTTGACTTATTTTTTCTCTATAGTTAGGATAGTGCACATTAAGGGGGAATGTTAGAATATTAATGTGCATTATGCCTACTTTTAGTTTGACACTTGTCATATTCCTTGACATTTGTCATGTTTTTCATATAGGATTATGCCTATATATTGTACTCTTTTCATTTGTAATATATCTCATCATTTCAATTCCTAACATTTACTCTACTCATTTAGTTGGGTCCTTACATATTTTAGTTGTTTGTGTAGTTTGAATTGGGCTGTCCTAAATCTTGGTTTTCCTAATTTCCACCATTCCTTTATGTGGTCCTCCAACTCCTCATCTTTCAACCACCATAGCTCAAATTTTAAAAGTTCCCACAACTTTACGATTATCTTCTTCTATGGTTAGGCTTACTAGAAAATGATCTGAAGAAATCCTATTCATGACCCTCACTTGATGCTTGATATAAAAATACAATTCCTCCCCCATGAAGAAATGATCCAAGTCATATTTGATCATCTCCCCTTCCTTTATTTTGTTTTTCCAGGTCATGGAGCTATCCACAGTTGGTATATTTATTACATTTATTTGACACGTTATTGCTGAAAAAACCCGTACTTTTCCTCCAACATGGCTTGGCTTCCTTGTTGTTCCTCTATTCTAAGTTTTGCATTGAAGTCTCCTCCCATAATCCTTTGGTCCTCCAGGTAGTTGTCTCTGAAAGTTTGGATGGTTGCCCATTGATACCTCTATAATCTAACTGTTTGTGCTCCATTCAAATTTACTATAGTCTAAATTTTCCCAGTTTTCCTATTTTGTAATTGGACCATAAACATCCCTCTCATAAAGGCTCCCCCTATCTCTAGGAATAGTTGGCTATTCCACATAGTGGCCAATCCACCTGATATACCCTGTGATGATTGAGTAAGGATATCTCCTTTTCCACATCCTCTTCTTTATTTTTTGTAAGTCTTCTCCTTGCATTTTGGTTTCCTGTAACAAAATTATATTTGGAATCATATTTATGATAATATTTTTCACTACCTTTAAAATCCAACACCATTAACCCCATAAATGTATGGAAAATGACCTTCAATATAAGAGAATGATTGTATAATTGATTGGTTATTCCTTTTTACTTGACCAATATACCTATGACATTCATGTGCTTGTAAATGATATTATGCATATACTTATATTATCTTTTGTGGTTGTCTACTTGGATGATATTATTATGTTCAACAAGATATGAGAAGAACAATTGCAATATGTGCAATAATTTCAAGATACTATGCCAATATAAACTTCAAGCCAATATGGAAAGTGTAATTTTGGATTCACATAGATATCTTACCTAGTCTACATCATTGATAACATGGTACACATAGATTTTGAAAATATTTGCATCATCCAAGAATGACCAATACCCAAGAACCTTATAAAAATCAAAAGTTTCATTTGCCTCACCATTTGTTTCTTTTTTTTAATAAGCTATGTGTGGCTTCTATTGGGGGCCACTCCCATTACGAAAATAAAACATTACATTACTCTCATTACATTTTCAACAAGTTAACTAAAGCATATCCAACTTTGAATTTCTATCAGAGATATTCTTAATTTGCCCTTCTATCAAATACATTATTCATCTTCCTCAAACTACTCAGTTTCCATAATCAACTCCTTTTATATCAGATGCCTTCAAAATTTGAAATTCTATCAAGATGAAATTCAACACCGTGAATGGCTAAAATATTTGTTGCCCAAAATCTATATCTAAAAATATGTTGTCTATAACAACCTTACAATTTCTTAATGTCTTTTTTTAGGGTTCTTATTCATTCCCCTAATATTCCAAGATATTATTTTCATTATTATTTATTTTTTTTATTTTGTTAACACTTATGATATTTGCTTTTGTTTTTCCATTTTCCTCATATCTTCTACCACAAGTTTATCTTAGGAATTTTACATGCATTATGGTCTCTTAACTAAATAATGCACGGGATGATACAGTTCTATTGCAATTCATAATATTAGTAAGCATTTGATGAACAAGAGTTATGTCTATGTTCAACACTACTATGATCCATATTAGATATCACTCATATATTCAAGCTTGAATATTTATGCATCCAACTATGCACTTGGTTCCATACTAATCTAGAATGGACATTCAATGGTGTTCCATTATAAGATACTATCTAACATAACTTGACAATGTTCCATATATGAAATAAATTTATATGACATTATTTAAGTTGTATGATAATGGCACCATTATGTAATGGATAAGAAAACTAGTGTTCAAATAGATCATAGGGCTTTGTGGTTTCTTCATTCATAGAGTAAATTATAAAATGCTAGGAATATAAAATGTATGATATACTTGTTACAATTCCACATTATGATCAAACATTAGAAGATCAAAGAAAACTAGACAATACACTAAGTTGTCCATTCATATAGATGTTATTATCTATTCTTAACACTCAAGGACATGGGTCTAATGTTTATATCCTTCCAATATACACTTTACCAATATTCATCATTAAGTGATAAAATGAAAGTTGATGCTACACCACCATATTCATAATATATTGTTGTAGTTTCTTAGAAAATTATGTGTACCATCTAATACACAATTCTAGCTACTAATAAAGAAGGTTTACTACTAGAAGGTACTCATACTCTTCTATATCAACAAATACTTGTAATACTACAACAAGTTTTTCAATAGCTGCAAATAAGCTAGTAAATAGATACATATGTTTATTCCTATTATCTCTACAATATTTTAAACATAAAAAATATAACCTCAAACCATATGTTCCACTACAAGTTCCTTCTAAATTTGGGAATCCAATAGCATGGATTTTCTCTCAAGGCTACCAACCATAAAACCCAACATGACTATATCTTCATGATCTTGATTAGGTTTAGTAAGATGTTATTCATGGAACTATGTAGTAAGAGTATGTATGCATTAGAAACTACTCATATATTCATGCAATGGTTTTGGGTTCACTTTGGCCTACCTAAATTGGTTGTATTAGACAAAGACAATATGTTCCTTAGTAAAATTTGGCATAATTTCTAAAGCTTTTTGGACACTAAGATCTAGTATATACATTGCATCTACAGATTGATAGGCAAAAAAAATTGGTCAATATAATGTTAGTTCACTTTCTTAGGTTTTACAACCATAATCATCCTTGCATATGGGATGAGAGTTTTGCTTACATTCAACCTTTCTACAATAAGACTACTCATGCCTCTATGGGTCATAATTCTTTTTAGGTTTGTTTGTGATTCCATCCTGGTGCTCAAGTGGACATATCCTTTCACATACCAACTAGCACCATGATGCCAAATCACGTCAAATACAAGGCCAATAATATTTTGCAAGAGGTGCAAAACATCCAAACTTAGGTTCAATGGATATTTAAACACCAACAATAAAAGGATAAAAAGTATCATAATCAATACAATTTTTTTATTAGTTTTATATCAAAGGTAATTTTTGGCTCCATCTGAAGAAGGAATGTTTCTTTAGATCACATTAAAGATCAAACAATTATGTTATGGTCCATATACCATTTAGTTTTATGCAAGTGAGAACATTTTTTCCTTGACTTGCTATCTTGGTGATGCACCTAGTTTTCCACATAGAAATCCTCAAACCATATGTTCGTACCTTGTTAGATCCTATGGTAATGCAACATCCCATAGATCTATATCTAGCTCAATTGAAGCCCATTACAATATACCAACTAATTGAATTCATCAAAAATAGTACACATCATACGACATACAATCTATTAGGGTTTCTAATAAGGGTTATTTTTCTTCACAAACAAAGTGGTACATGCTTAAATAGATCAAGTATATTTTTCTATAGTTAGATCCTAATACAATTAGGACCATTGCTTCCTAAGGTTAGATTAATGTACTAAGCAAATCAAGGGTTAATAAGAACCCCAACAAGCATGAGGTCAAATCCACCATAGCTTGTATACGTTAGATCATATATAGAATTTTCCTTATATATGCCAACAATAAGTCACTCCATGACAATATTACTTATTTGGTGATAACTTTGTAATATCAACCTTATTTGTGCTAAAGAATAGAAGATAAAAATTCATTGGCACCGATCACAAGTATCACCATTCTATGTCATATTGATAGAATATTTTTTAACCAAATGTTTGAACCTCTCTACACTAAATCAATATAGCCACCACCTATTCATTCTCAAACTGGATCTAAATATAGAGAAAGTTGAAGAGGGATTTCATAAACTATTTCTCAAATTGCTTTTTGATCAAATTTAAACAAGAGTATATCATCTTCTAATTTATTTATAACTTATATACAAATATTGTATAAAATATAGTGTAGGATCTCCTTTTTATCTTTGTTTTATAGTACTTCTTAGTCTCTTCTTTACCTTTTCTCCTTCCATGAAATTATATTCCTACTAACATTTCCTACCACTCTAGTAGAAAAAAATACCATACACCTTGTAATATTGCACCCATGTACTAAATATCTATAACGTATTCTTACTTAATACATGAGACTTGTATTCTAATATGTATTCCTATATTTGTAGTATCTTTTATCAATAATAATTTCTATGATATATATTTTTTCTTTAGTTAAAATGGAGTCTCCTTCATGCCCTACCTCTTGTAGTGTAATTATATAAGTTGTCCTCTATGCCACATATCCTAGGCCCTAAAGTGTGGATAATACCATGAAGAAAGGAAATCATCACATCCATATAATGTACTTCCCATCCATAGAAAGCAATAATAGAAGGAATTATCAAAATAAATTCCACTTGTACAAGGCAAATATCTCTAGGTAACTAATTATTTCCTTCTAAAATAAACCCTTAGCAACAAGACATACCTTATGCTTCTCCACCTAACCATAATAAATATACTTGATCTTAAATATACATCTAAAACTAACAATTATCTTACCCTTGGAAAGAGGAGCAAGCTATCATGTTCAATTATTCATCAATGATTCATACTTTTCCAACATGACAAAAGCTTAAGAGGATCTCCAAGTAATCAATATTCAAGACCAAAGCTCAAGAGGGAGTGTTTCAATGAAATTATTAAGGAAGATTGGCTTGAGCATCCTAAAGGAGTATCTAGTCCCACTTGGGCATCAAATGATCAAAAATACTAGAGCACATATTGTATAGAAATACCATCAAAATAAGGAATAGAATTATCCAATGCATTCTTACCATCAATCTCAAAATCTAGAACCATCATATAATTCATAGAAAAATCAAGTTCATTAGAAGTAGGGTTTATAGTTGAAATAGATGTTTATAGGGAGTTTGGAATGAAAATAATTCTATCATGAGGACTCGCCAAAGGATTCAAATTTATAGGATGAGAAACTAAAACCATTGGGTAAGAATAAAATAAAAATCAATAAGAACCTCTATAGGAATACAAGTAGTAGTGTACAAGATAACAACATCTGTTAAGGACATTATAGACATGGAAAATTGACCCTTTAAGATGAGTCATTTAGTTTTCCCCTAAAGTTTCCAAAGGTCATGTTTGACCCAAATTTTCCCCATCAAATATTTCCCATTCCTCCCAAAATCTATACCATTGAATCAGTCTCGAAAAAAATCTTTTCGACGGTAAATGATTTGTCTTATTCTGACATCATTCGGTCCCCTAAATTGTAGAAAAATTGTACATGGGTTTAGTTGTCGCAATTGCACAATTTTTTAAAGTTCTAGAACCCTAGTGGCCGCCCTACCCCTAAAACCTATTTTTTTATAATTTTGGTTTTTCTTGCCTTTTTGCCTCTCCTCTATAAAAAGGGATTGGAACCTCTTGTTTTTATCTTGGTTCCTTAGCTTCTAGATTTGAATTCTAGAATAACTCTTTTACTTACGCTTTGTTATTTTTTTAGCTCTCACATTCTTTTGGATCTCTGAAATCCTTTGGAGCAATATGTTAATGAGGAGTTCCTTATGATATGTAAGTGAAGAAGGCCTTTTGATGACAAATTTGTATTCTTGGAGTGAAATGTCATCTATTTGCTTCTTCCTCGAGGTCATCAAGTGATCTCTCCATTTTATTTCTTCTTCTTATTATGTTTGTTATTTTTTTTATTTTGTTCACTTTGATTGCATTAAATTGGGGGTAACCGTTTGTTCCCCAAAACCCTAGTTTTTAGATTTAAATATACATCTATATTATGTTCATGTTATTAGTTGTTTCACATATGTATTTATTTTATTCTGTTTGTTAATTTTTTATTTTGTTCACTTTGATTGCATTAAATTGGGGGCAACCGTTTGTTCCCCAAAACAATAGTTTTCATATTTAAATTTACATTTGTTTTATGTTCATGTTAATATCTATTTCATATTTGTATTTATTTTATTTTGTTCACTTTGATTGCATTAAAGTGAGGGCAATTGTTTGTTCCCCAAAACCCTAGTTTTCAAATTTAAATATACATGTGTTATGTTCATGTTATAATCTATTTCACATTTGTATTTGTTTTATTTTATTTTTTATTTTTTTATTTTTTTTACTTTGATTGCATTAAATTGGGGCAACCATTTGTTTCCCAAAATCTTAGTTTTCATATTTAAATATACATATGTGTTATTTTCATGTTATTAGTTGTTACACATCTATATTTGTTTTATTCTGTTTGTTAATTTTTTATTTTGTTCACTATGATTGCATTAGATTGGGGGCAAGTGTTTACCTCCAAAACCCTAGGATCTACTCTATGTTTTTGTTACAATTGGTGTACTCCTATTTTTTTTGGATATATACTCTAACATTCTATTTTGTTACTATGATCATATTATATTGGAGGTAAATAGTCACCTCCAAAACCCTAGTTTCTAAGATTGCATGTTTTGTTCAATTTTTGCATTAATATCATCTTTACATTTACATTCACTATTTTCCTACTTGCGTATGTTGTTACATTCTTTCCAAAGATCAATATCTTCTTTTGATTTTAAAGGTCAGCTAAAAGGACCTAGGGGGATTGTCTACTACACCTTCAAGCACAAATCTATAGTGGTTTAAGTATGCTCCCTATTGCTAATCAATATTTTTAGTGTCTTATGAAGTTGTCTTGTAGGTTTTGAAGTTGTTTGGGTATACTGGACACAATTTTAAAGCAAGGATCAAACACCGGTGCAAGTGTCCTTAATAGTCTATCAGGTTGTTTTCCTTCTTTTATGTGTTTCATGCCCATTTCTATTTCATATTTTAGATAAAGGATAAATTTTAATTAAATTCTTAGGCATCTGAAATATATAAGGCATATAGTTTGCACCTAGGGTTTTAGTGTATTTTTGTACATCCTCTTGTATTCTTGTTAAGAACATAAAATAATTTCTTTATTGTAATCCTAGGGTTAGTAATCATCAAAGTTGAGAATCATATTAGGGATAGCTCTTGTATTCCTACATTTTGTGTATATTGCATAGCATTTTATTTTATAATTTAAATATTTTAGAGAGACCAAAACTTTAAGTGTTTGTATAAAATTAACACATTAAACATCACCCAATGCCTCCCCAGGACTTGGAACAAGTTCTTAAATCATTCCTGGTGAACCTTGTTTCCTTTCCCACCGAGTGTAGAGACATAACAACCACCGCAGTCACCTCGAGGCTTCCTAGCGGATCTAACCTTGAGAATCATGCATGGTGTATAATTTCCCCCCTCTACAAGTATTAAAAGTGAACCAAAAGAAGTTCATGGAAGCACCTCATCAAGTATAACATCATCTCAAATTATGATCTCCTACTTGACTAGGTCATAAAATATTATACGAATAGAATTATTATAATAACCCAACATGAATAAAATGGTTATTTTTATTAACAATCTTGTCTTGTTATTATTTTGTAATATGAGCCCATGCATTTATACTAAAAATATAAAAATAAAAAATATTAGTATTATCTCTTATCAATCTCTCAAGAGGTGTTATACCTTGTATTTCTTGAGTGAGTATTATATTGATGATATTTGCAACACAAGTCACAACTTCACCTCAAAATTTTGGCTACATCTATTTGGGATATTACATATATATAGCTATCTCCAAAATGGTCTTATTCTTCTACTTAACAATATTATTTTGTTTGGGAGTATAATCAATATTCCTCTAAAAATAAATACCATCAAGTTTCAAAACAATACCAAAGGCATGACTAAAAATGCACCTCCTCCATAATTCTAAAGGCACTTGATCTTCATCTCAAACTGATTCTCCACAAGGGCTTTAAAAATATTGAATTTTCTAAAAACCTCATTATTGGTGTGAATATTGTAGATCTACATGTAACTAGAAAAATCATTAATAAACATGAGAAGCACATATTCTCAGGAAGAGAACAACAACCTATCAATCCATAAATATTACTATGAATTATCTCTAATGATTGAGTGGCACTCATCACTTGCCCTTTCAAAAAAGGGATCTTAGTGATGGTTACCAAGATATGCCCCTTACAAACACCACTAGGCAGAGTAATGGAAGTAAAGTCCTCTACCATATGAATTTGACTCATATGTCTTAAGGATCCATAGTTCATGTACCTAAAAATATGATGTTAATGCCTACTAATATCATCTATCTTAGCCATCATAATAATAAAGACTTTTTTAGAGGAAGAATGATCCAAAACAAATTCTAGTGTTAATCATCCAAGCCTTTTATCACTTCCTAGACTTGGAATCAATTCCAACTCTTTTGTCTAAATTACCACCAAAATACCATGGTGTCATTCCCCATGGCATAATTCCATGTATCTCCAATGACAACCTTTGCTCCAAGATAGTTTGCACCATCTTGGTTAGGACACCACCAACTAAATTCAAATAGAATACCAAAAAGACAATTGATACAATATTAACTATGATGTTATTTATGGAACATCAACAATTAGTTATTTTGTTAAACTATCATTTAATATTGTAACCATTGGAAGATGAACTACTTGATATTCTCCAATATCCCTTTACATCTTGGTTGTATATAAATATGTAATTCTTATGTTGTTAAAAATTTTAGAGGAGTTAGCACAATACACATATCTCTCATTAAGATATTTGTACAATTTAATATACTATATACAATTTATTTATATATATAGTATATTTCTACATATAGTTTAATTATGCACATTTTTTCTTTTAATATTTCATTAGCACAATAATAGATCAACCACCCCATAAAATAGATATTTATTATTAGAGCATATCTGATAATCATATTGTATTTAAGCCATAACAAGCATAGGCTATATTAAAAGTAGAATCACATAAGGTGATCCACCCATATACCTTCCTTTTCATGCCAAAAGATATCATATGGCTAGTGGAATCAAGGTATCAAATTGTGTTCAAACAATATTTGATGAATTATTGGTGAGGCAAAGAACATATATGTTTGATTAGTTTATATAGATATTGAAACGTGTTCCTACTACAAATAAATCTTCTTCCTTCCCTCCAATAGGAAGGACTTTTAGAAGTTTCACAACATTTAAAAACTTTGATATTCCTACTTTTAAAAAGAACATTTATGCAAAAGCAATGGAATATTAACTAGATCAACTACACTAGTACTTCTAGCTCCATAATTTTTTTGATGATGAAAATATCACATTTATGCTCTTTATATCCTCCATAGTTGTTAAAAATTGGTGGGATTCACATATTAAGTTAGAACTTATGACTCTAATATCAAAACACTTGACACCAACTTGATATGGACATATTTCATTGAAGTCATCAAGGATAAGTTCTATATAATCAGTGATTATGATATACATTATGGAAATTTAAAACAACTAAATCAAGGCATGGATTATTTGTCAAAAACTACACCAATACGTTCCATAAGATTTTAGTGAAGCTTGGCATATATGATACAAAGAAACATAAAATATTTAAGTATCACAATGGTTTACATAAATACATCTAGATGGATATATATTTCCTACTCATCACCATACTGAGAGAATCAGGAAAGTAGATTTACCCAGAAGCCACAATCTAAGAAGGATAAGAATAATCTCAATCTTGAAACCAAACCATAAAGCAGAGGATAGTTACATTAAAATTAGTTAAAGAATACCCCAAAGAAATATGGCAAGTGGTCTACATATCACAAGAGTAGGTTTCTAAGCCAAGATGAGTGTCATGCATAACTATAATTAATTATTGAAGCACAAATGCTAGCATCATCATCTAAAACAGTTTCTATTTCTTTGTCCTTAATATAGCATAAAGGAAAGAAAATCATAGATGTCGACTCTTCACATTGTCATTACTACAACACAATTGTTACTAGTCAACCAAGAAGAGGATTGCTTATTTTTCTAAAATACATGGGTGAAAGGAGAGACTCTATTGTTCATTGTAGATAGTGATAGATAAAATAATATAATTTATGTGGATGTAGCCAAAAGGGTGAAAAAAAGACATCAATAAAGCAATTCTGATCTATGATAAACTGAACAACAAGTGAGCATGGATATCACCCAAAAAGGTCTAGGAGTGTTTAAATATGAAGCTAAACCAATTGTGAAAGACAAATGGTGAAGTATCCTTTAACCAAATGTTCCAATTGCAGCATACTATGTCACTGTTCCAAACTAGAAAAAAATAGATCTAGAATTGACAAAAAAACACAAAAAAAAACTCCACAATAGTGCACCCTATGTATGCTCTAAAAATTTACTTATACTTCATTATTAAAATGATTCCAATTATAGGGAAAAACATAGGAAGAGAACTAGGTTTTGAGGCAAAGCGATGGTAGAATGTAAGGCTTAGGTTAGGACTTCTTTGCATCAAATTGTGTTCAGAACAATTGCAGGTACTTTTTATTTGTCTATTTTTCTCTTGGTGTGAATTGTTAGGATTTTTTTCAATTTTTTGTGGTTTTCAATGGCCCCCAACCCTGGTGGGCCATAAAATAGTGCTATAAATATTGATGAGAAGATAAGTAAAAATGGAACCTACATAACATACCTAAATTTTTTTACTACTGATGATTCACAAGTCAATCCAAGATATGTGTCCTTCAACCAACAATATTTTGTAGAAACCGTTAAGGGTAACATTAGGAGAGAGGTCCACATAGAGGCACAAGCTAGAAAATAAATTCAAGAATATAATAAACAAAAAGACATATAACCAGAGAAAACATGAATAAATGGGTGTTCTCCTCAAGAAAACTCGGTTCCTGTCCTTGAGATTGTAGAAGAATTAATTGTAGAAGACATCATGTACAAATCCACCCTTGCTTTGATTTTTAAATTTGTGGGATTGAGGCCATCCCATAATTTCTTATACAACTGGGCAAGGAAACATTGGGATACCCAAGGAGAAGTTGATATTTTTCTTCTTTTAGATGGGTTTGTAGCATATTTTATATTAGTTTCAGATAGGAAAAAGGCTTTTTAATGGTACCATACAATATTTTATCGGCATGTTTATTAATGCAACCTTGGTGATCTGGATTCGATACTCGTGTAGAGCCATCAACCGCCCCAATATGGCTAAAGCTCTTTGCTCTTCCACTTTAATTTTAGAGAGAGGATATCCTTTGGATGATTGGTAACCTCTTGGGAACATATATAGGAAGATCATGAGAATTAGTAGAGGGGGGATCAACAGCATATGTAAGGATATGTGTGAATATGGACCTGGAAAAGCCACTCCAAATAGAAATTGAATTGCAAGTGGGAAGAAATACATGGAGATAGCAAGTGGATTATGAATAAATTCCTTTTAGGTGCAGAGCTTGCCATGAGCATTTGCATCTGGTAAGAAACTTCCCTAAAATAGGGAGAGAGGAGATGTATCAACCTAAAATTTATCTTGAAAACCCTCTCCCATAGAAAGAAAATGATGAAGGGTTTCAAATAGTAACAAGGAGAGTCCAAAGAAATAATTATCAAGCAAGAGGGTAAAATTCAACTAAAGCAAGAAAAATGAACCAACGCCTATATTGGAGGGCATCTTATAATAAATATGAAATACTTAAATTATATGATCCAATGGAAGAAAAAGAGGATTCAGAGGTGGAATCGATCAATGACAAGGGCCAACACCAAGAAGGATAACAATAGATCCATTGGGAGTACACCCCCATCCCACAGGAGACAAACCCCTCCCAAATTATAATTGCTCAAAATTTTAAAATTAAGGAAAGTCAATAAAAAAAAATATTATGATACAACAATAAGAATCAAAGACATCTTGGCCCCAAAAATTGACTTGTTAGGGGCTTGGGAAGAGCAACAAAAAACACTAGAGATATTTGTGTTTCAATAAAATGATATGGTAGGGGTAATGATAGTGCATGTTCAAGATAAAAATGCATCAAAAGACATCATTAAGGGAGTGGCAGAGAAAATAGAGAGAATCCAACACTAATAATCAACTAAATAAAGAAACGACCAAAGAATGCAAGTTCATAAAGGGTAGTTAGAAAAAAAATAAGGACAAAATACAACAATAAGAAAAAATGAGAGAATTTGGATTGGTGAAGTCCATTGCCAAATTCTACAATACAGACCCTCAATTATTATAAACACATGGAATGTAAGGGGTTTAAATAGCTACCCTAGACAATTGGCTATTAAGAAAATGATTTTAAAAAACAACCCATATGTGGTTTTGCCATAGAAAACTAAAACTTCCTTAGAAGCTATGGAAAATATTACCAAGAAATATTGGGGGTAGGCAAATTTTATAGCCCAAGCCTCTCAGGATTTTTAGGAGGAATTACCACTTTATGGAATAAAAAATACTTTTGATTTATGGACTTAGAATCAGAGGGAGAGTAACTCTGGGTTGGTTTGGATGATTAATTTTTATGGCATGTAGAGGTACAGGCTCAAAAATCGAATGGAAGGCAGTACAATAGTTGAGGAAAACCCATCCGTAAGACTTTTGGATAGTGGGAGGGGATATCAATGCTAAAATATTAGTGTAAGATCTAATCTAGATCAATGAGAAGGATAGGTTGTTGTTGGCTCAATCATAGTACCTAGATTTGATTGACATACCCCCACCAGGATGCAGTAACACATGGACTAATAAGATAAAATGAACATTCACAATCAAATCTAGATTAGATAAATTTCTTTTGGGGGATAAATTATCCACCCTTTGGCACTATAAATCATAAATTTTGAACCGGTTAGTATCTAACCATTTTCCAATATCTATCTATATAGGAAAAAGGCCTTAGGTCAAGAATCGTCCTTTTAGATTTGAGACTTTTTGGATCCAAAATAATGACTTACCAGAGCTAATGAAATAGTGGTGGGAACAATGAAAACCAGAACATGGTATAGCACAATTTTAGCTTCACTCTAGGTTAAATTTTATTAAAGGTAAATTAAAAAAATGGAGTAAATCTCATCGGATAAATTTCCAGAAACAAAGAGCAAATATTTTAGTTTGAGTGCGAGAAATAGCAAAAAGGATCCTCTCATAACCCATCTCTAAAGATCTTATATACAAAGAAATTATTTTTATGCAAGAAGAAGAAGATTTAGACAAGAAAGAGGAAGCCTACTAGAGACAATGAGCAAGAATAATCTGGTTGCAAGAGGGAGATAAGAATACAAAGTTTTTCCATCACTTAGCCACAACATGTGATCACTATAATTGGATTAATGCGTTATCCACAAGGGATGTAAATAGGGAAAATAATACCCTAGGTATGCAAGAAACTATAAATAAATACTTTTCAACTTTATTTACTACAAATCCACACCTTTCCACTCAGCATTAAGAGGAAATTATAGAAAGCATACCAATGTTAATTTCACATAAAAAAAATAAGGAGATATTAAGAGAGATTTGAGAGGTAGAATTCAAAGAAATAGTTTTTAATATGCATATATGGAAGGCCCCATGTCTAGATGGATTTCTAGTAGAGTTCTATAGAGCCTATTAGAATATAATTGCAAAGGATGTAACCCAAATAGTAGAAGAAATCAGGACTAGTGGAAGAATCCTTAAAGCCTTGAGTCACACCTTTTTGGCTCTCATTTCGAAAAGTGAATATATGTAAAATCTCACTAATTATATACCAATTTCTCTATGCAATATGGTTTATAATATCATAAGCAAATTGATGGCAAATAGGTTGAAACAAATCTTACCAAGGTTAATCCTCTAGAACAAGGGGGATTTGTATAGGGTAGACAAATTTTAAATGGATTTGTGATAGTACAAGAAACTATTTATGAGATTTTTTAAAATGGAAACAAAGGTATGTTCCTTAAGATAGATTTATCCAAGGCATATGACAAAGTAAGTTGGGAATTTTTAGCCCAAATACTACAAAAATTTGGTTTTAGCGAATAATGGATAAAATGGATTATAGAATGCATCTCTATAGTTTCTTTCTTGGTTCTCATAAATGGTAATCTATCCCAACTATTCAAAGCTTCTAGAGGAATCCAATAAGGGGATCCACTTTCACCATATTTGTTCATCATTTTTGTGGAGGGCTTGGGAAGACTCATACAAAAGAGGAAAGTAGAGAATACCATTTCAGGGGTAAGGATAAGCAGGAACATAAAAATAACTCACCTCCAATTTGTGGATGATACAGGAATGTGTGTGGAAGCAACAATAATAGAAGCAACCAATATAAAAAAAATGTTGGAGTGCTACATAGCAACTACTGGACAACTACTAAATGAAGAAAAATCAATAGTGATTTTTTAATGTGATAAAAAAATTAAGAGAATGAATAACCCATATTCTCAAATTCTCAGAGGCATCACTTCCCTTAGAATATTTTGGTATCCCCTTAATAGAGAAGGGCCTCAAAATTAACTATTGGAAATCAATAAGAGATAAAATCCACTTGAAACTTTTGCATTGGATCTATAGGTGGTTAAGTTTTGGAGGAAGAGTAACATTGCTTAAATCAGTTTTATAAAGAGCATCATGAAATATTTGGACAATATGATAAGACACTTTCTTTGGTTTGGAATGCAGGGTAACCACACAAGGGCACTAGTTAGTTGGGACAAGGTTTGCAAGCCTAAGGAAGTTGGAGGTTTGGAAATTCGAACAACAATAACAAAAAACCAAGCCCTAACAGCCAAGTTGTATTGGAGATGGCTAACTCATCCTGACCAACTCTGGAGTAAAGTATTGAAAGCTAAATACTATCCCTCACAAAATACAAAATATCTTCCTCGTATTTCAGATTCAGTATAGGGATCAAAGACCTAGAAAGCTCTAAATAAAGGAGCATCACTTATCAAAGAAAGGTTATACTAGAAAGTGGGAGATGAAAAAACTACTAGACTGTGGGAAGATTCTTGGGAATATTTCCCCCCCCATAATTTATCAATACCCCCACTTAATAGGACTCAAGGAAAACTTTTAGAGGAAAGGATGGAATCTCATAAGCCACTATTTTAAAATGCCATATCAACTACAGGATAATATTAGTCAGTGGCAAGTCCCAGAGGAGTTGAGGTATGAATGGGCTAAGGAGAAAAGAGAACTAAAAGCAATCTTGGATAGATGAAAGTGGCCAAGGAGTAATGGACCTGATAAACTTGGTTGGAGACATACCCAATTAGGAATTTATACTATCAAATAAGGTTATAGAAATATTATCAAAAGCACTCAAATTGGTCCAAAGCCCCCTTGGTTGCAATTATGGCAACCCAAAGGATGGCCAAAGATAAATTTCTTTATGTGTTTGGTTGCACATAATATTATTATGACTCAGGATACCATGAGGAGACGTATATTTATTGGAGCCAATTGGTGTGTAATGTGTCATCAAGAGGAGGAAACAATGGGCCACCTTATTTTTTGTGTCCCTATGCCCAAATAGTCTAGATTTTGTAGTACAGTATTTTTTGTCAATCAAAAATATCCATTCTCACTAAGAACAACTTTTGGGACTATTGGAATACCAATAGATTTAAATCAAAGACCTTGAAGATAGCTTGGGATTTGGGTTTGGGTTTCATCTACTAGTAACTTTGGTTGGAATGTAATAACAAGATTTTCAAAGAGGAATTTAGACCAGAGGAAATAAATTGGGGTACTCTAATTAGGAAAATTTTAGAGATAGTGCAGGCTAAAACCCAAGAGGACTCTCATATGGCAGAGGATGAAGCAGATATATGGACACAACTCCAGAAACAACTGCAATATGGGAACTAAGAAAGGAAGGATAAAAATAGAAAGAGGGATTTATAGACTTAGGATGAAGTCTATGGATTCAAATATAAAAGGTAAATGGAACACGTTTAGGGGTCATCCAACATGGACTAAAACTTCTAAAAGTTGGATAGTCAAAGGATCAGAGTTGTGCCGCATTTTGAGCCTTGCCAATAAAGGCAGGTTATAAATAGTAAACATATAATTTGAGTTTTTGTAATAAAATTTTTACCTTTTTCTAAAAAAAAATGATTCCAATTACAATACATATAATGATCAATCAACTTTGATCAATCAAAAAGTTTAAAACAACTCAAGTTTCTAAAAAACTAGCTTTCTAAAAAAAACATGGCCACCTTGCATGCTATTTTTTTAATTCTTAAATTAACTAAAATTATTAATTGGAATGAATAATAAAGCACACAATTTAATACATTTTTCATGTGCTTTATTTTATTTACAACTCAAATATTAATTTAATAATTATGGGTGACTTTTGACATCACCCTCAACAATCCCCCTTTGATGTCAAAGGGAGAAATGTCCAACATTTCTTTGAGTCTCCCATGAGTCACCTTCAGCAGCCCCTTTGTGAGTATATCAACAACTTGATCCTCACTCTTAACATACTCAATGACAAAATATTTATCATGTACCAAGTCTCTAACAAAATGGTGCTTCAACTCTATGTGTTTGGTCCTTGCATGGAAAACTAGATTTTTGGACAATTGTATTGCCCCAATGTTATCACAAAATATTTTGGTAGGCTCATGTTGAGTCTCACAAAAATCCTTCAACATTCTCCTCAGCCAAATCCCTTGTGTACAAGCTGAATTAAGGGCTGCATATTTAGCTTCGATGGAAGACAAAGCCACTGTACTTTGCTTCTTGGATGACCAAGAAATCAACCCACTTCCCAAGGTGAAACAATGCCCTGTAGTGGATTTTTGGTCATCAATAGAACCTCCCCAATCTGAATCAACATACCCAACTAGCCTTGAAGATCTTGCTGATCTGAAGTGTATGCCATGATCAAAGGTTCCCTTCACATATCTAAAGATTCGTCTCACTGCTTGCATATGCCTTTGAGTTGGCAAGCTCATAAATCGAGAAACTAGTGAAACTGCATAGGTAATATCGGGTCTTGTGGATGTAAGGTACATCAATCCACCCACCATACTTCTAAAAGTCTTCTCATCAACAAGAGGACTCCCATCCTCTTTCATAAGCTTCTCCCCACTAGCAATAGGAGTATCAACCGCCTTGCAGTCTAGAAGTGAAAATTTCTTCAACATGTCTTGGGCGTACTTGGCTTGGCATATGAAGATCTCATCTTCCCTTTGTTGTACTTCCATGCCAAGAAAGTATTTCATTTTTCCAAGATCAGACATCTCAAAATCACTTTTCATGCTCTCCTTGAAGTCTTGCATCATAGCTTTGGAATTTCTTGTAAAAATGAGATCATCAACATAAAGACAAACATAAAACATGTTAGTGTCAACAATTTTCATGTAAAGAGTTGGTTCATTTTTGCTCCTTTCAAAGCCATTTTTAGAGAACCATCCATCTATCTTTGAGTACCAAGATCTTGGAGCTTGTTTCAGCCCATAAAGTGCCTTTTTCAACTTGTATACCCAATGCTCTTTACCCTTTATTTCATAACCTTGTGGCTGCTCCACATATACCTCTTCTTCAATGTCACCATTCAAGAATGCACTCTTGACATCCATTTGGTGAACTTCCCATCCTTTCTGAGAAGCAACTGAAAGCATCAATCTAATAGTATCTTGGTGAGCCACAGGAGCAAAGGTCTCCTCATAGTCTACTCCATATGTTTGTGCATACCCTTTTTCTACTAGTCTAGCTTTGTGTTTGTCTATTGTTCCATCACTATGGAACTTGGTCTTGTAGACCCATTTTGTACCAATGACATCCATGTCACTAGTAGGCTGAATGAGATTCCATGTCTCATTTCTCTCAATGGCCTCCATCTCAACATTCATGGCCTCAACCCATTCTTTCCTTTGACTAGCCTCTACATAGTTCCTAGGTTCACTAGAAATGCAAGATAAGGCATAGTAAGTCATTTCATCTTCAATATCTTCAATATTATTACCTGATTGAGTTTGAAGTCTTGTTGTTCTCCTCTGATAGTTCTGATCCAACATCTGACTTGCTGGATGTGGAAGCAACAACCTCTTGTTTTTTACTTGGATTGAAGTTGGTGGTAAACTAGTCTCTTGGGAAGAACTAGTATTGTTGCCATTAACACTAGGAACTTGTGGAGGATCTTGATTGACCTCCATTTCTCCATAAAAATGCTATCCCACTTCACTAATAACCTCTGCACTCTTCTAGTTATGATCAGAAAACACATCATTCTCAAAAAATTTACAATCCCTAGAAACAACAATTTTCTTACTAACAAGATTGAAAAACTTGTAAGCCTTACTACCATCACTATAACCTATAAAAATGTGAGGCTCACTCTTGGGGTCTAATTTTTTTCCTTTTAGCATCATCAATGTGAAAAAATTCTAAACAACCAAATATTCTAAGATGAGCCACCATGGGCTTCTTACCATACCATGCTTCATAGGGTGTCTTGTTTTTCACTGCCATTGTGGGACTTCTATTCAGGATGTAGATTATTGTTTGCACTGCTTCGGCCCAAAAATTCCTCTCCAACTTCTTGTTCTCCAACATGGTTCTTTCTGACTCCATTATGGTCCTATTCTTCCTCTCTACAACACCATTTTGTTGTGGTGTGTAGGGAGTAGTAAAATACCTTTTTATTCCATGCGAAGAGCAAAAATCTAGAAATTCCTATGAACAGAATTCCCCACCTCTATCAGTTCTTAACACCTTGATAGAACAACCTGATTCCTTTTCAGCCAATGCCTTGAAGGTCTTGAAGGCTGAGAATGCCCCATATTTTGTCTTCAAGAATAAAACCCACATTAGTCTAGTAGCATCATCAATAAAGGAAATAAAATACAAATTTTTGCCTATGCTAGGACAAGACATGGGCCCACACAAATCTGAATGTACCAATTCCAATTTCTTGGTAGCTCTCCATTTGCTGGTTGGAAAGCTTTCTCTATGGTGTTTTCCAAGTATACATGCCTTGCATGCTTCCTTCAATTTGGATTCAATCCTTGGAAGACCATCAACCATTTTGTTCTTAAAAAGAACATGCAAACTTCTGAAATTTAAATGACCATATCTAGAGTGCCACAACATGCTTGATTCCTCAATGGTAGAAAAGCAAGAATTATGATTTAACATATTTATTCTCAATGGAAACATTCTATTTTTTGACATAATAGACTTTCCAATCAATTTTTTACCTTGCTTTTTGTCATATATCAAACATTCTCCATTGTCAAAAAGTAGCTTGAATCCTTTCTCTACTAGTTGTCCAACACTCATGAGATTGTGCTTCATGCTTGGAGCCAAATAAATGTTGTTGATATCACCCTTCCCATGCTTTGTGGTGATAGGCATACTCCCTTTCCCTTCTACATGAATCACCTTCCCATATCCTAAGTGAACTTGGCTCTTGAATGAACCATCTAGCTTGTCAAAACAATCCTTAAAACATGACATGTGGTTAGAACATCCTGAATCAAGAAACCACATATATTTTTTATCATCCAAACCTGAATTACATGAAAGAGAATAATTAATTTGATCATCATTATTCTCAGCTTGGTAGGCCTTTTTCTCACCCCCATCTTGGTTTGAATTTGCTTGATTTTTAGCTGCTAGTTTCCTGCAGTCTTTTATCATGTGACCCGATTTCTTACAATAATGACAAGTGATGACCTTCTTACCCTTCCTCTTTGAATTTGATTGGTTTTCCCTTTCTGATATGAAATTTGAGAAAAATTTACATTCTGATTTGAGGGCTTTGCATTTGGTTTTGAAACCCATACTTTGGTCTCTAGTGCATGATTCAAGTCATTTGAGTAAATTTTCATTTTATCCTCATGGGACAATAAAGAACCCACTAACTCTTCAACCTTAATTTGGTCCATATCTTTACACTCCTCAAGTGTAATGACAATATGGAGCCATTTTGGGGATAGGGATCTCAAAATATTTCTTACTACTACTCTATCTTCCATGACTTCACCATACACTCTCATTCTATGCACTATGTCATTTACTCTAATACAATAGTCTCCAACATTCTCATCATCATGCATTTTCATATTTTTAAAATTGATTCTTAATGTGGAGAGATTTGTTGATCTTACATTTTTTGAGCCTTGATATGATGTCTCCAAGGTTGTCCATGCCTCATGGGCATTCTCACAACCAACTATCCTTGGATAGATGCTTGGATCTATTGCACTCTGCAAGTAGAAGAAAGCTTGAGCATCATTCTTTTCTTCTTCTTCCAATGTCTTCTTTTGATCTTGAGGAAGAACACTCCAATCATCAGGAGGAGTATATGGCTGAACTATACTTTTCCAAACTCCCTTCCATACAAATATCCTCCTCATTTGATCTCTCCAATACTCAAAGTTATCTCCTTTGAATGTAGGTATATTTAAGGATGTACTATTTGTTGCCATGATAGCAAACGAATAGCCACAAGTATTTCTGATCCAAAATCTTGTAAAGGATGTTTGGAATAAAATATTCACCCTCTCTTGCCGTAGCTTCACCTACAAATTCTGAAATCACACACAACACCTGCTCTGA
Organism: Wollemia nobilis; assembly: GCA_028583015.1. Taxonomy (NCBI): domain Eukaryota; kingdom Viridiplantae; phylum Streptophyta; class Pinopsida; order Araucariales; family Araucariaceae; genus Wollemia; species Wollemia nobilis. The sequence continues at coordinate 12,804,302 of JAQPPZ010001925.1, forward strand.
TACCAAATGTGAAATATAGGTGGAGAGATTAAAAAAATAACAATAAAGCAATTCTGATCTAAGACAAAATGAACATTAATGGAGCATGGATATCACCCAAAAATGGTCTAGGAGTGTTTAGTGATTAAGCTAAACCAATTCTGAATACCAAATGATGAAATATCCTTAACCTAAAGCTCCAATTTCAGCAAACTATGTTGTTGGTCCAAACTAGAAAATTAGATCTAGAATTGACAAAAAAGCACACAAAAAACTCCACAATAGTGCACCCAATGTATGCTCTAAAAAATGTTGATTCTTCTATATTCAAAATGATTCCAATTACAATACATATAATGATCGATCAACCTTGATCAATCAAAAAAGCTAAAACAACTCAAGTTTCTAAAAAACTAGCTTTTGTCATGGCCACCTTGCATGGTGTTTTTTTTAATTTTTAAATTAACTAAAATTCTTAATTGGAATGAATAATAAAGCACACAATTTGATATATTTTTGCATGTGCTTTATTTTTTTTGGTAAGTAGTGTTTGTATTTACAGTGGGTTTTAACAAGGATCCCAAAACCTGATTACATAAGCAATGGGCCTAGGGCATCAATCCCTTGAAACTGAACACCAAAACAGAAATCCCGCCCAACGGTAACAGTAAGCATGAAACAATCCCTCTCAGCGGGAAACAAACAAATAAGAAAGAAAGTAGTTTTTGAGATCCCGCCCAGTGGGGAGTAGCCAGAAACCACCATCGAGAATATCCTGCCCAATAGGAAGCAAAGAAAAACCGTTACGATAAAATCCCGCCTCGCGGGAAGCAGTCAAAACCATCACAAACAGTCCCGCCTAGTGGGAAGCAATAGGGAAATTTTGCCATCCAGGAAACCAGCAGAAAAGAAAGGATCCCGCCTCATAGGAAAACTGGCGGATTTGGCGGATCCCGCCCTGTGGAGAAACCATCCCGCCCACCGAGAAACATTTTGTTCAGCGAGAGCCATCCTGTAGGAAGCCGACAGCCAGCACAGAGAGGATCCAGCCCATCAGGAAGCAACCAGAGAGCTGCACCATGAGGAACCCACCCTGGGAAAACAGAAGAGGATCCCATCCCAGTAGCAGGGACCAAGAATCCCGTCCAAGCACGAGGCAGCTTCAGGGAACTGGGACTGGGAATGGGAACAACCCAGACAGGGAAAAGCCCCCCAAGGCCAAACCAGATGCCCAGGATGTCCACCAAGGAGTAGAGCCAGCACGAAGAAGCCTCCACGTAGGAATAATAGCAGCCAGGATCCCGTCGAGGATTCACAAGCAAAAGGGGGAAAGAGGCCCCCCAGACCACCCCCAAAGCTGTGAGGACCTCAAGGGAGACCCCAGAAAGCTGTCCAAACCCTAAACCGTCACCTCCACCGCATCGAGAAACGTAGGGGACCAGATCCATGCGAATAACCTACAAAAAACCCCAAGGGGAAGCCTGAGGGAAAAATGGAAGGGATCCCCAACCAAACAGGGATCCCTGGGAAGCACCAGTCCGAAAAAACAACCAAGGAAACCCTAGCCGGTCGGGAGGGGCGCAGATAGTGGAGAAGGATCTCCCCTCAGGAGATCATCTGCAAACAACCACTCCCCGGGAGGGATGACCTGGGTTGAGCCAGGGACTGGGCAGGAACCAGGAGCCATGGGAGGGGGAGCAGGGGAGGGACCAGAGCCCTCCCCTCTCTACTTTCTCTTCATGTGCTTTATTTTATTTACAACTCAAATATTCATTTAAAAATTATGGGTGACTTTTGACATCACCCCTAACATGTAGTGACATTACATCCTCAACCATACAACATTGGGTGGCTTCAGTAGGGTAAATCCAATCTATAGAGTACTATTACTTCTCCTATGCCATAAAGCCTCTTCAAGTTAAGATAAATTATGTTTTTTCCCTTGATAAGTGTAATATCCTTCTTGGAAAACACTTCACATAGAAAATCCATGAAGTGTAGGGATATACAACCACAAGCATTATTATAGCAGTATTATAGAGGTAGTACCACCCACCAAGGTCTCCCTAGTTAGTTTCAAACAATATTACAAGGTGATCAATCAAACAAGAAATTTGTCCTTATGATGATAAAGTTGTAACAAGGAAAGAATCTCATTTTTTCCAATTCCAAGTTTGTAATAGATGCCCATCACAAACAACAATACCATGGTCTTTCAAAAATATCTTCAATTTACACTTAAATATTTATCTTGATCATCACAAGTCAAGCATCTGATTGATCTAGTACCAAGGATTCATCTCTATTATATCAATGCTTGCTATTTTAGAGAATAATGAAACTAAGCATCATGCAAGCCAATGCCTTATCCTATGGAAGTTTGATTATGTTATCACAAAAGAAATACAACTCTTGATAACTCTAAATTGACTATATGGTGCTCAACAAAATCATAGTCAAGAACCACTATCTTAATCCTAGCATTTATGATCTCTTAGGCCAATTGATAGGTGTTAAATATTTTACCAAAATTGATATAAAATTGGGTATCATCATATTTTTATTTAGCAAACATATATCTAGAAAGCAACCTTCAAATTTAAATAGGGCCTATTTGAGTGGTTGGTTACCTTTTAGTCTTACCAATGTCCTTACAACATTCATGTATATGATGAATGATATACTATTGTTATTCACAGGTTCTGTTTTTCATCTATATGGATGAAATTCTTATGTTCAATAGGACAATGTCATGAGGGCATGGAATGAGCACTTAGAGCATGTCAGCAAAGTTTTGAGTACTTTGCATTAGCATAAGCTTAGTATCAACTTGGAGAAGTGTTCTTTTGGTGTCAAATATATTCAATATTTTGGATTTATCATTGATGAGCATGGATTTCATGTTAACCCAAAGAATATCCAAGTCATTCAAGATTTACCTACTTAGAATACGTTGACGAGGCCTCATAATTTTTAGTCATTGCAAATTTCTTTCATCAATTTCTAATGTCTTTCTTCATAATTTCTTAGCCATTGAATCAAATGACCAATGGAGGTACCAAAGCAAATTTCACTTAGACATAAGCACCACAAAAAGTATTTAAAGAGTCAAAACAATATATTTATTATGATTTATTTCTCATATCGATAAACCTACAACAACCTTTTAATATAGAGATCGATGTCTCAAAGTACATGCTTAGCACTGCCCTTAGTCAACATGGGCATCCAATAGTTTACCATAGTGAAACCTTCAATGATGTAGCTAGGAAATAACATTGTGACTATATAATGGGTTATAAAATCTGTCCTTTTTATATAATTTTACCCCATGGGCTACAATACAGGTATTTTGATGAAGAGACCTTTACAGGTGATGGTTCAAGGTATTATAGGTCTTCTCTGGTCACCTCAGGGGGATTGGGCTTACTACACGTGGGCCACTACTAGTTACATAAGTCCTTTAAACCTGCACAACCCAATAAAATGGTTAATAGGATTTGGGGCCTCTCTCAATCAAACCCATTGTGATGAAAGATAAAAAAACTAAATAAATCTACCCTATTGCATAGTGAAGATGCTAAAACTAACTTAAAATGGGAAAAATAGTATTAGTTACCTAGCTTGTTAACTTGTTTATCTGCAACTTGCTAGAATAGGAACCTGAAGGGGATAAAAACCTTGGATGTAGTCTAGATGATTGTACCTATCCATATGGTTAGCTCTATATTGTCTAGACAAAGAGTTACTTTGTTGGAAATGTTCTATTGATTTTTCTAGAGCTCCTATTCGTATCGGGTAGCCTTTTGTACCTGTATCTAAGAGTAGTTTATCATGCAAAAGGGAGTGTCAAGAGACACATGTGGGCATCCATGGTGGTTGATGGTAAGTGAGGGTTGAGTGCACTAGAGTCTAGAGTGATTTCTGTAGATTCTGGGTATGCATGTGTGTGATCTCCTCAATTGGTAAAAATGGCCTTTTATTTATAGACTTGACCAAGGTTAGAGGGGGATGAGGTTTCCTATGAGATGTCTAGTGAGATATCCTTTGAGGTGGCATGGTGTGCCATACCTCATAAATGGATTTGGATGAGATAAATCTTCATCCATACACATGTAATAAATGGGTATGGGTGCACCATACCTTATAAATGTATGAGACATGAAAGTATTCACCCATTATGGCATGGTGGATGATGACTCATTAATGCCTTGAAATCCTTGAATACAAAATATATTCAAATATCATATATGGTATTGAATGCACATGGGGATATGTGGGGAGCAAGGATTAATGTTGACCATAGTTAGGTTGACCCTGGGTTTAGGGTAGAACGATGGTGAGGTGGAGGCTAGGTTAGTCAAAGGATAGACTAGGGTAAGGTTGACCAAGGGTTAGGTTTACCATGGTAGGTTAGGATAGATTAGGTGAGGCTTAGGTGGAAGCTAGACTAGTCAAAGGGTAGGGATGATATGCCCTTGGACTTAGGCTTAAGGGTTGGTTGCATGGTGACCAAGGGCTAAGCATAGGAAAGGGCTTAAGTGGCCAAAGGGGCTTAAGCAAGATGAATGGTGTTTTTAGAAAAATTATGCAAATTTTGTGGGTTTTGCAAATTAATCAATCGTTAGCACTGCACAAGGGATAATGTGATATTTTTAGGTGTCTACATTTACCCCTTTTTGTACTATGTTGTGTGAAAATACAATGTAGTGCAAAAAATTATGATACCAAGTTGGTGGTTGACTAAGAAATGAATTGATAATGAGTGATTGTGGTTGACCCATGATTGATTATGATTGATTATGGCTTTGGTGTGCTACAATGATTTTTGAGAGAGGAGATGCAATATTTTCTTTAGTTATGATCAATGTAAGATGCTCCAATTGTGGAAGGGATGTGTATCCTTGAAACTTTACCTTTGATAGATTATTTGAGCTTGATTTGGTTAAGTCAGTCAACCAGCCATTGATAGGTATTCTCATGATGCTTCAATCACAAGTAGTTTTATCTTTTGCCACCTCGATGAAGGGAATTCATGAGTAATCGTATAGTCATAGACATGGGGTGTACCAATATTTGGTTGGATTGGAGTTTTATTGAGAAGATAGATTTTGCCTTTGTTTACCCCAACAAAAGAGGGCTTGAGATAGTCTCAAGCAAAGTTCTTGGACAAACACGATTCCAAGATTGGGTGTTTGAATATTGATCATGTGCAAGGTGACATTAGTGTATGATGTCTACCCCCTCAAGCGATGATTTGATGGGTGAAGAAGTAGAAAACGATGGTGAAATGTTTAACAAAAATGTCATTGATAAATTTTAAAGTGGAAATGAATGATGAGAATGGATGAATATTTGAAAATTTTGAAAAATTACGGTCACCATACTGAGGGGTATGGTAAAAAAAAATCATATGGGTCCATACAATTTTTGACTAATGTGACCCATGTGTAGTTTTTCTATAATTTGGAGGACTAAATGATGTTAGAATATAGAAAACCTATATTTTCCAAAAATCTATTTTTGAGCCTGATCCAATGGTGGTGGTTTGGGAAAATTTGGAGAAGCTTTGATAGGGGAAAAGTAAGGTTAAATATGACCTTACTTTTTGAGGTGATAAATGCTCAATTTTAGGTCTTTGAAAGGGAGAATTGGTTTGGTTGGTTAGAGGGTTTATTTATGAGGGTGATTTGATGAAGATTGATAAAAAATGGACCAATTTTGATTTTTTAGAGAGATGTTGGATAGGAGAGTAGAGGAGAGACTCCAAGGGATTAGCAGTAATGAGTCGATGTTTGGTGTGGTAGATTTACCATAAATTTTGCATCATATTTTTGTTGATATGAGGATGATGTATGTATGTAGGAGTTGCATATGATATGTTGGATTATGTAGTGAAGATTTGATAGGATTGTTTTGCAAATTTTTAGGGTTTTGTTGACTTTTTAGTCTTATTTTATTTTGTGATTTTTATTTTGATGTTTTATTTTTTTATTATTTAGGATGGATGTATGTATGTGAGTATATAGACATAACGTGTTGGATGATATTGATGCACTATGATTATGTAATAGATGATGAGTCCTCTATTTATTTACATGATTTAGACTCATATATGTTGTTTAATCAAATTTTTGATGTGTGTATTTGGATTTTACAATCACATATGATTTAATTAACCAATGAAAAGTTAACAGTCACAAACATATTAACAACAAATGAGACAAGCAAACATGCAACGGGTATGATGAATTCAAATCTAAACCATATATAGGCTATGATAATGATGATTGAATCATTAATATAATATCAATGTGTAATGAATATGAGAGTCATGGTGACCGGACTATGGATGTAATGATTTGAACATAAAGCTTTGTATTGGCGCAACTAGTCATGATGTCGTTCACTCCTATTACCAAGGGTTTTCAGATGCTAGAAGGATTTTTAGAGAGTCAAACATTGTAGTTTAACAATCAAACATATCTATTAGTCAATTTATATCCTGTAAAAACCTTGACTATCCTGAATAGGATTAAGCTTATCTTGGACTAGTGTGTGCACAATGATGTTCATTTATCCATTTTGAGTGAGGTTGGACTAACCAATTATAAACTTAGCCAATTTAAGCTAGCTGACACACAAGTGTGTAGTGGTCTATACAAAATAAGGTTGTTAATACGATAAAAATATCACCACTCAAAAAAATGCTCCATTACCAGATAAGCATCTATAGCCCCAATGAAGGTTAGCCCCATGATCCGTCAACATAGCTCCACTATCAACCAGGAATATATAACCCTAGTAGAGTTGTCTGAAGTACCTAAGGATACCAAGGACATGTTAGTAGTTCTCTTTTTGTTCTTTTGCTTTTGATTCTTTTGTGCTCTTTTTTGCTTTGTTTTTTGCTTTTCTCTTTTTTTTTGCAACTTATCATTTTTGGATCCTCAGGTTTGGATCATGCAAATGATAGCATGAGTGAGGTAACTTTCACTTTTTGGCCAGCATATGCAAGGTGTTGTCTTCTCTATACTCAAAATTATTTTTAATGTGTGAGATGTGATTGGTCCAAGAAAGAACTCAAATCAGCCAAGGGAAGGCTAAAATTGCATTAGAACTCAATGAAATTCAATAAAGGTTGATTGGATCAACTAAAATGGTTGATTAGAAAAAAGACTTTCATCACCAAGTAACCTAAGCATGAGATTGAACAAGACATCACAATAGTTGTGCTAACTAGTGATTGCTCTTTGTTTTTTTCTCTCTTTCTTTCTTTTTTTGTACAAAATGAGGGATGCCTATGTGTGAGCTAATTGACATGACAACTTGATAAATGACATGACAATATAATGATATTGATAAAAATGTGACAACAAAATGCATATAGATATGAACAAACACATGTGATAGACATGTCATCAATTAGTTATGTCAATTAGGATTGGTCAACACATATCCACACATTCAAAATGTGACCAAATTAGCACGTTAGAATCCTTAGTTGCTTTATGTATGCATGTAATGAATTAATTGCATGCATATGTTTGGCGGCATCAACATGAAATGAAAAGTGAGAATATTTGTAGGGAATTCTAACTCCCAAAAAAACAAAATTGGGTTGATTATGAGGATTAACTCCCCCCAGACAAGAAAGAGACTTGAAACACCTATTCTACTAAAAGTAAATTTGACCAAAGGGGTTTGGTGCCTTTGAAATAAAATTAAAATATGATTTGTACTTTGGAAATAAAGTTTGACCAAAGGCTTTGGTGCCTTTGGAGCCTTTGAACTGAAATTGAAATTGGATTTGTACTTTGGAAATAAAATTTGACCAAAGGGCTTTGGTGCCTTTGGAGCCTTTGAACTAAAATTGAAACTTGACCAAAGGGGTTTGGTACCTTTGGAGCCTTTGAACTAAAATTGAAATTGGATTTGTACTTTGGAAATAAAATTTGACCAAAGGGATTTGGTGCCTTTGGAAACTTTGAACTAAAATTCAAACTTGACCAAGGGGTTTGGTGCCTTTGGAGCTTTTGAACTAAAATTGAAATTTGACAAAATGAATAATGTGTTTGCTAAGGAATTTTTTAAAAAGAATTATGGTTTTGAAAATTTGACCAAATGAATGATGTCTATGCTAAGGAATCTTAAAAATAATTTTGGGGTTAGAAATTTTACCAAATGAATGGTGTGTTTTCTAATGAAATGTAAGTCTAAGCTGATGAAAAGTAAATATATTTGATGGTGAGGCAAAGGGCACAACCTTGAAACCTGGTAATCAATTGTTTGAGTAAAATTCCCCTTAGCAAGAGAAATATCTATGCTAAGAGCATGAAAAGTAAATTGCTTCTTGGTGGGAGCAATATCTATGCTAAGGGCATGGGAAAGTAAATTGCTTCTTGGTGGGAGCAATATCTATGCTAAGGGTATAGGAAAGTAAATTGCTTCTTGGCGGGAGCAATATCTATGCTAAGCACATGAAAAGTAAATTGATTCTTGGTAGGAGAAATATCTATGCTAAGGGCATGGGAAAGTAAATTGCTTATTGGTGGGAGCAATATCTATGTTAAGGGAATAGGAAAGGAAATTTCTCCTTGGAAAGAGCATTATCTATGCTAAGAACATAAGAAAGTAAATTGCTTCTTGGTGAGAGCAATATCTATGCTAAGGGCATGGAAAAGTAAATTTCTTCTTGGCAAGAGCAATAGTTATGCTAAGGGCATGGAAAAGTAAATTGCTTCTTGGTGGGAGTAATATCTAAAGGAATTTGGTGTCTTTTCTAAGGGAAATTTGTGATGGTAAGGCAAAGTACACAACCTTTCACCTAGCCATTGATTATTTTATGGTGAGGCAAAGGGTATAACATTTGAACCTAATATTTGAGTTGTGAAAGTGAGGCAAAGGGTGCAACCTTTGAACCTAGTAGTTGAGTTGTAAAAGCAAGGAAAAAGGCATGACCTTTGATAAAGGGTGCAACCTTTGAACCTGGTAGTTGAGTTGTAAAATTGAGGTAAAGGGCACAACCTTTGACAAAGGGTGCATCCTTTGAACCTAGTAGTTGAGTTGTGAAAGTGAAGCAAAAGGTGCAACCTTTGAACCTGGTAGATGATTTCCCTAAAAGCATCTCAGATATTGATATATTTCAGAGGGAGAGATATAAAAAAAAAAAAAAAAAGAGTTGAACAATTAAAAGAGGCAGCCAATATTAGATTTTGCCCTACAGTTGTAAATTGGGTCGTGTAAATCTAAAGGGTAACTCTGTCTAGGCTGTAAAATGCTAAACTAGTAAACAGAGCTCTACTCGGTTTCCCCTTTTACAATCTAGAAAAGTTGATCAGTCCAAAGTTATCATTCAATTCAGTCATCCTTGAAGAAATTTTTATACCCTTTGTAATTGCACATCAGAAATCTTCCTTGAAGTAATCCAGCCTAGTATGTCCTTGGGAAATTTTAACAGCTAGCAGTTAGCAGTCAATTTATTGTGAAGAATGTCTGTGGCAAGGCATGATGCATGGTCTTTTTATTTTGAAACCAGAGTCTTGGGTTCTAAAATAGTGCTACTATTTTACCCGCAGATATTGCCATTTGTTGATAAGCAACACACCCCCACTGAAAAATGAGATTCCAATCCTCTTGAAAGCCCTGAAATACCATTTTGCAGCAGGGACCCTCTTGGTCATTTTCAGTTTTAAATCCAGATTTTGCTTGCCTCCTTTTTAAAGTTGTGCTTTTTCTTGCATTCTAGCTGTGTTATCCAAGAATTCACTTTTTACATGCTAGAATCATTCATGCACAAGCAAAATCTTGCATCGGTACCGAGAAAATCTAGAAAACAGTTGCATAAATTCATGAAAAATCAAACTTTCCATTTTTGGTAGTGTCGCGATATCGTGACACTTCCATTTTCAGAAATGTCGCGATATCGCGACAGGAAAATCAAAATGCAGCTAAGTCGAAAAAGCGTAGCGAAATCATGACACTTTCCATTTTTGGAAGTGTCGCGATATCGCGACATTTCTATTTTTGGAAGTGTCGCGAAATCGCTGCAGGATGAGGAGAGAGAAAGTCGGGGGGAAAAATGTCGCGAAATCACGACATGTCGCATTTTCACGATAGGAGAGAGAAAATGCATGAAAATCGGCTAAGTGCCAGAAAGGTCGCGATTTCACGACATGTCACGAAATCGCGACAATTTTTTGGAGAGAGAAGCAAACTGTACGGAAGAGCGCGATTTCGTGACATGTCGCATTTTCGCGACTGGAAAGGAGAAAAACTGGCTAAGTCCAAAAATTGCAGCGATGCACTACATGTTTCGAAATCAGGGGTAAAAGGGTGCAGCGATGCGATGCATGTTTCCAAGTCGAAAGAAAAAGTTGCAGCGATGCTCTGCGTGTCTCAAAATCGCAGGTCGGAGCTTGCAGCGACGCGCTGCACGTTTCGAAGCTGAAGGGAGAAAATTGTAGCGACGCGTTGCACATTTTGAGGAAGATGTACGGCCGCCAGCGAGAGGCACGATTTTGCGACATGTCGCGAAATCGCGACATGTCGCATTTTCACGGCAGGAGAGAGAAAGTCTTCAAAGTTGACCAATAGTGCATTTCAGCAGAAACAGAAGGCTTCCTGGGGTAGCGACACGTGTCAAAGCGTGAGGAAGACAAACAGAGGCCGACATGCAAGCTTATTTTGTAGATTTTAATCTGTTTTTAATGTTTTAATGCTTTAATTTAATGTTTATTAAAGTGCTAATATAATCTTTTTGTCTTTCATGCAGGATTCCATCTGGCACTTGCGGGACAACCGGGAAAGGCCATAAAGTCAAAGTTAAAGTGCAGATTTGATCAAGGACCGCCATGCTAGAGGAGAAGAAGCCGGTGAGAGCATTCAATGACAAATTTATTGTAGAATTGATAGCATGAAGACCATTTCAACTCAAAGATGGATTTGCGGAGATAAAATTGATGGAGAAGTGGTGACTCATCCGGCTCACCAGCAGAATTAATGGAGGCATTTATTTGCAGTTGCGGATGAATGCAAGTTGCATTTGATTTTATCTTCTCCATTTATGGCAGTTGACTGCACAGATTTGTTGAAGGGTTAAGTTCTATCTGGACTTTGATTTTAAATGGATTTTTATTGTAAAACCCGGGTCCTAGGGTTTAAGTGCGATAAGATTTAGGGTTTGAGCAAGATATTTTGAAAAGATCAGGGTCTGTCCTGAGTCTATAAATACAGATTTTAAATGTAATCGCGGAAGGCGGAGTATAGAAATAAAGGCTTATAAGCAATTTCTTGTAAATTTTGTGAAATCCTTTGTTTACGGACTTGGAGTTGATGTGCTTTAGCTTTTACGTGATAGCATGGCCGGGAGCCTAATCTTTTGCGAGTGTGATAAGTGTATCTTCTTTTGTTATCCGTTCCATTTAAAGTTTATTAGATATATCTTGTAAATCTGACGTTATCAAGTTTAAATATCTTTGTTAGGCTTCAGTGGTTCTCTTGTCTGCTAGGGGAAATTACAGATTTTAGGTGTAAGTTTGTTCTAATTGCTCTATCTTCACTGTGTGAGCTAGGCTATCGGTGAAAGATACCAGTTTTAACCAGCTGCCCTTGGATTTATAATTTTTTGCTAGATCTGTTTCACTCTGCCTTGTGCTCTTAGTTGAAAGTGATCTTAGGTAACTGGACACTTTCTTCTTTGATTTGTTCTGTTGTGAAGCTAGTAGCATAGATAAGATTGATAGTTTGGGGTTTTACAGTTGATGTTTGATAAGCTTCTCTTTTCTGCCTTACCCTACCCTCTCTTTGCTTTCGATGAATGATCCATTTTTATTTTCTTTGTTTGTCTTTTATTTAAATCTGCTGACCCATGAGAGCTAGATCTAGAATTCAAGTTAAATCGATTGTCAACAACTTTTGCAACTACTGAACAAGTTCAAGAACCCCCTATAAGGTAACGAAGCGATCCATATTGAAATCTATTCCAGAAGTGGAAAAGAGTGAATTGCCATTCGACCCAACTCGGTAACTCGCACCTTGGATAACCAGCTAGATCCTAAAGATGAGTGGGATCCGTCCCGTGGGTGTCTCCGGAGCTTTCCTTGCCTCATCCTTTCCTGGGGTGTGCATGAAAGCCGGACCAACAACCTAATTGGTGCTAGAAGGAGGGCCACAGAACATCTGTTCTTAGTGCACTTGAGTTGAGAAATCCGACTGTATGTGGAACTGTAAAACTGTATTTTATCCAAAGTCTGGTAGCCAATTTTCCCCTCCTCCTCAGCCAACACCTAATTGGCGCTAGAAGGAGGGCCTGAACTCAGTTCAAGTATTGTAAGGACCTAACAGCAACATTTGAAGGACCCATAGTGAACTCCGGACAATTTTGTAAATTGTCGATGCGGTTTTAAATTGTCGATCAGTTTTCTAAATTGTCAGTGCAATTTTTAAAATTGCCAGAGAAGGCCTTAAGTTCAGTGGTTTGTTAAGAACAGTTCTATCATCACTTGCAGTTATCCAATTACAAATCAGAACATCACTGTCAGCCAAGTAATAATGGCAAATTGGTTAGGCCCCACTGCTTTGAATATCCCGGGTATAGCCCATGACTTGCCCAGAAGCCCGAAAAGATACCTCCCTAGGTACAAACATGATGGGACAAGAACTACAGAAGAACATCTGCTAGCTTTTAAAAATGCTTTAAGATTGTTGAATATACAGCATGAAGATGTTGCCTGCAGATTGTTCCCATTCACTCTCCAGGAGGGAGCTTATGACTGGTTTTTAAACCTCACTAGCAATTCCATTACTAGCTGGGATGATCTAGAGAAAGCTTTTATATCACAATTTGGGGAAGTGATAGACCCCAGTGTGTTATATCAACAATTTTCCAGCATCAAGAGAGAGTCGGGAGAAACTATCAGGTCTTTCAATATGAGGTTCCAAAGAGCTTACGGTAGAATGACTGGCCATTACATCCCAAATGCAAATCTGGCCTTAGAAATCTACAAGAATGCATTGGATTCGGTGACCTCTATTTTCCTCAAGAGAGACATCAATATCACAACCCTGGTAGGTGCTTATAAAGAAGCCTTAATTCTTGAAAGACAGTTAGGGCCTCAAATTCTAAGCAGTCCTTTGATATCCTATGTGACACAGAACATGCCTATTCCAGACCCCATTCCACATCATGAGTTAGTGCCAACATGTCATGATCTACCCAAGGAGACTCCGTTAACTGTCACATCCACTCAGCATGTGCAAAATACAGAGAAAAGTTCGACAAATTCAAAGTGCGGGTGCTTGGGCCGAGCAGTTGTGATCTGGCACCACCCAAATATGAAGTTTTTCCTGGTGAGTTAAATTTTCCTAGAGATCAAAGAAATATTGATATTTCTAGTTCACCCAAAAACAGTACAACCAGGGTTTCGATTCTTTCACTTTTCTTGAAGAGACAGAAAGTCTTGTACAGACTCCTGTGGATGAAATGCAAGATTTTCAACAGTTCAAAATGAGACAGTTATGACTTGAAATGTGAGAGTCCAGAACTTAATAATGATCCTTCCTCATCAGAGGATGATGAAAGTGAGATTCAATATCACTATGCAGAAGTAACTGAGGAGGATAACATCATTGAGGATATGAGGGAACTTAAAGCTGACATCACCCTCTATGAATTGCCTCAGATTGTTGGACAAAAGATTAACTTGATTGAGGCTTACTCTGGACCACCTGTTGGATTTCAAGAAAAGGAGGAAAAGATAGTAAATATGAATGTGGTCAGCCAACTTGGAATTGATGAGCTGTCTCAACATAAGCATGCAACTTACGAACATAATGTCAAAGAAAAGGCTATAAAATGTGTTGATGTAGATATTGGAGTTTATAATTTGGCAACTGAGAAGGTGAGGACAGTTACAGCCCTAATCAATCACAACCATGATGTTTGGGTATTACACATTGATGAGGTTAAATCTAAGCAAGGCTCAGGTGAAAAGGAAAATTGTAAACATTCTTCTAGAGGGATAAAAATTGAAGTCCTAGATATTGAAGCAGTACAGCAACCACAAAATGTTCAAGTTGTTAAGAACCAGGGCATACAAATAAAACATGATTTCTTTCAGTTGTCACATAATTTTGAAGATGTGGTGGTCTAGGTCTGTCAAGATTTTAAGGTATTTGATCCTGGGGGTTTTTTACATTCAGTCCTTTTGAAAGAACTCTGCAAACCCTTCAATTAGAAGCATAAACATGTTATCATATGATTTGTTATTATATGATTTGTTTAATTTGAAGGAGTTGCAGATTTGTTTTTCAAATGGGACAGGGAAGACGATAAACCCAAGTCTTTCCCGGATAGCAAATTTTGAAGCACGATCCGGAGTGCATTTCGTCAACAGGACCTGAAAGGTAATTTTTTTAAATTACTTGCATGGTCAAAATTTTTTAAGGCACCATTTCTCTGCTTTCCCAACTGCTGCATTTTTTGAGTATGAAGGGAAGTTGTAACATATGTATACATTGTAAATAAGCTTTGAAGTTTTTCAGTTTTATTTCTTTGTTAGTGCAGTTTTATTTTTTAAATGTCTGTACAGTTGTAGTTTTTCAATTTTCTTTAATTGTTTTTCAGTTTTAGCTTGTGCAGTTTATTCCTTTTGTCAGTGCAGTTTCTTTTCCTTTCAATGTTTGTATAGTTGCAGTTTAATTTATTTCAGTTGCTTTAGTTTATTTCGATGCTGTTGCAGTTTAGCTTTGCTGTAGTTCAGCAGTTTTAGTTGCTTTGCTTTAGTTCTTTTAGTTTATTTCTTTTATTCCCTGTTCAATTTTTATTTTCTTCCCTGCATTTCCTTTTCTTTGCTGCCTGTCCAGTCATTTGTTTTAGTTCTTTTCTTTGCTGTCTGTTCAGTTTATTTTATTCCCTTTGCTTGTGCAGTTTTATTTGCAGTCTGTGCAGTTTTTATTCTGTTTTGCTTTAAAGCCTGTGCCTGTCCTTGGGAGCCTGTACAAAGTCCTTTGGCTTCTAAAATTTCTGTCTTTTAACCTTTGCCTGAGCAATCAATGAAAAGTCAGCCTGCTAAAAATTGTTTATTCTAAGCTGATCAATCCAGTTTCCATCCAATGCCCATGCTGTTCACCATTCTAATAGAGATAGTCTGCTTGCACTGAATAGTAGAACTATTTTGTTATTCAGGACAAAGGTAGAGAGATTATTGGATCTTGTGTCTTACTTGCCACGATTGTTTTAATGATAGAAAAACTTCTATGTTGTTTAGTTGGAGGAACTCCCGGGGAATCCAAGAAAAGCTGGTTATGAGAGGGGACTATGGTTCATGCAATTATTTGGGTGTCACCAGAGGCTATTAGTGCCTAGAATGAAACAGTTCCGGATTGATCAAATGTTAAAAGAAAATTGTGATTTCCCTAAAAGCATCTCAGATATTGATATATTTCAGAGGGAGAGATATAAAAAAAAAAAAAAGAGTTGAACAATTAAAAGAGGCAGCCAATATTAGATTTTGCCCTACAGTTGTAAATTGGGTCGTGTAAATCTAAAGGGTAACTCTGTCTAGGCTGTAAAAGGCTAAACTAGTAAACAGAGCTCTACTCGGTTTCCCCTTTTACAATCTAGAAAAGTTGATCAGTCCAAAGTTATCATTCAATTCAGTCATCCTTGAAGAAAGTTTTATACCCTTTGTAATTGCACATCAGAAATCTTCCTTGAAGTAATCCGACCTAGTATGTCCTTGGGAAATTTTAACAGCTAGCAGTTAGCAGTCAATTTATTATGAAGAATGTATGTGGCAAGGCATGATGCATGGTCTTTTTGTTTTGAAACCGGAGTCTTGGGTTCTAAAATAGTGCTACTATTTTACCCGCAGATATCGCCATTTGTTGAGAAGCAACACACCCCCACTGAAAAATGAGATTCCAATCCTCTTGAAAGCCCTGAAATACCATTTTGCAGCAGGGACCCTCTTGATAATTTTCAGTTTTAAATCCAGATTTTGCTTGCCTCCTTTTTAAAGTTGTGCTTTTTCTTGCATTCTAGCTGTGTTATCCAAGAATTCACTTTTTACATGCTAGAATCATTCATGCACAAGCAAAATCTTGCATTGGTACCGAGAAAATCCAGAAAACAGTTGCATAAATTCATGAAAAATCAAACTTTCCATTTTTGGTAGTGTCGCGATATCGCGACACTACCATTTTCGAAAATGTCGCGATATCATGACAGGAAAATAAAAATGCAGCTAAGTCGGAAAAGTGTCGCGATATCGCGACACTTTCCATTTTTGGAAGTGTCGCGATATCGCGACATTTCCATTTTTGGAAGGTCGCGATATCGCGACATTTCCATTTTTGGAAGTGTCGCGATATCGCGACATTTCCATTTTTGGAAGTGTCGCGATATCGCGACATTTCCATTTTTGGAAGTGTCACGAAATCGCTGTAGGATGAGGAGAGAGAAAGTCGGGGAGAAAAATGTTGCGAAATCGTGACATGTCGCATTTTCGTGGCAGGAGAGAGAAAATGAATGAAAATCGGCTAAGTGCCAGAAAGGTCACGATTTCACGACATGTCACGAAATCGCGACGATTTTGGAGAGAGAAGCAAACTGTACGGAATGTCACATTTTCGCGGCTGGAAAGGAGAAAAAGTGGCTAAGTCCAAAAATTACAGCGATCGTCGCATGTCTCAAAATCAGCGGTAAAAGGGTGCAGCGATGCGCTGCATGTTTCCAAGTCGAAAGAAAAAGTTGCAGCGATGCGCTGCGTGTCTCAAAATCGTAGGCCAAAGCTTGCAGCGACGCGCTGCACGTTTCGAAGCTGAAGGGAGAAAATTGTAGCGATGCGCTACACATTTTGAGGAATATGTACGGCTGCCAGCGAGAGGCGCGATTTTACGACATGTCACGAAATCGCGACATGTCGCATTTTCGCGATAGGAGAGAGAAAGTCCTCAAAGTTGACCAGAAGTGCATTTCAGCGAAAATAGAAGGCTTCTTGGGGTAGCAACACGTGTCAAAGCGTGAGGCAGACAAACAGAGGCCGACATGCAAGCTTATTTTGCGGATTTTAATCTGTTTTTAATGTTTTAATGCTTTAATTTAATGTTTATTAAAGTGCTAATATAATCTTTTTGTCTTTCATGCAGGATTCCATCTGGCACTTGCGGGACAACCGGGAAAGACCATAAAGTCAAAGTTAAAGTGTAGATTTGATCAAGGACCGCCATGCTAGAGGAAAAGCTACCGGTGAGAGCATTCAATGACAAATTTATTGCAGAATTGATAGCATGAAGACCATTTCAACTCAAAGATGGATTTGCGGGATAAAATTGATGGAGAAGTGGTGACTCATCCGGCTCACCAGCAGAATTAATGGAGGCATTTATTTGCAGCTGCGGATGAATGCAAGTTGCATTTGATTTTATCTTCTCCATTTATGGCAGTTGACTGCACAGATTTTCCGAAGGGTTAAGTTCTATCTGGACTTTGATTTTAAATGGATTTTTATTGTAAAACCCGGGTCCTAGGGTTTAAGTGCGATAAGATTTAGGGTTTGAGCAAGATATTTTGAAAAGATCAGGGTCTGTCCTGAGTCTATAAATACAGATTCTAAATGTAATCGCGGGAGGCGGAGACTTAGAAATAAAGGCTTATAAGCAATTTCTTGCAAATTTTGTGAAATCCTTTGTTTCTGGACTGGGAGTTGATGTGCTTTAGCTTTTACGTGATAGCATGGCCGGGAGCCTAATATTTTGCAGAGTGTGATAAGTGTATCTTCTTTTGTTATCCGTTCCATTTAAAGTTTATTAGATATATGCTATAAATCTGATGTTATCAAGTTTAAATATGCTGTTAGGCTTCAGTGGTTCTCTTGTCTGCTAGGGGAAATTACAAATTTCAGGTGTAAGTTTGTTCTAATTTCTCTATCTTCACTGTGCGAGCTAGGCTGCCGGTGAAAGATACCGATTTTAACCAATTGCCCTTGGATTTATAATTTTCTGCTAGATCTGTTTCACTCTGCCTTGTGCTCTTAGTTGAAAGTGATCTTAGGTGACTGGACACTTTCTTCTTTGATTTGTTCTATTGTGAAGCTAGTAGCATAGATAAGATTGATAGTTTGGGGTTTTACAGTTGATGTTTGATAAGCTTCTCTTTTCTGCCTTACCCTACCCTCTCTTTGCTTTCGGTGAATGATCCATTTTTATTTTCTTTGTTTGTCTTTTATTTAAATCTGCTTGACCCATGAGAGCTAGATCTAGAATTCAAGTTAAATCTAATTGTCAACAACTTTTGCAACTACTGAACAATTTCAAGAACCCCCTGTAAGGTAATGAGCGATCCATATTGAAATCTATTCCGAAGTGGAAAAGAGTGAATTGCCATTCGACCCAACTCTGTAACTCGCACCTTGGATAACCAGCTAGATCCTAAAGATGAGTGGGATCCGTCTCGTGGGTGTCTCCGGAGCTTTCCTTGCCTCATCATTTCTCGGGGTGTGCATGAAAGTCGGACCAACAATACCCATGCGTTGGTATGACACATGGGGAGGAGTAATGAGAAGGGGCATACTAACTTTGAGATTGGGTGCAGAAGGTTTCCTCAGAGTACCATGTTGAGTTGGTTGAAGAGGGGGAGGTTACCCTAGAAGGGTCCATAGCAAGGTGATCTTGCTTGCAAGATTGGATTTGGGTAAAGGATTGGTAGATGGATTGGAAAGGGGGTTGTACCTTGTTTAGACCAAGGATTACAACTATCTAAACAACTTTGGGTGGAACTATATTTGTTTGAGTTTTTAACTTGACCAGACCTGTCACTGCGATCGACTTGATCGTACTCATCTATACGATAGGTAAAAACATAGGTTATAGAGACAGAATTGTGGAAAGATAGAAAATAAGAGTTTTGGATTTGTTTTGATGTCCGTTTTCCTATGTTTGTGGTAGTTTTGTAGAAAAAATAACTAATTAATCAAGTATTATCACAAAAAAAAAACAAGTTTGTGACTAAAGTGTTTGAATGTGCATTTGTGTGTGGATGTGTTTTAAGTTCGGTTTAGATAGCTATTGGAGGTGTGATTTTGGTTTTTTATTTTGTTTGATTGTTTATGTTGTTTTGGTGTGTTTTCAGGTATAAAGACCGCTAAGAACCAAAGAAAATGGGTGGATGAATGAGATATATGAGGGGTATGTTATTGCATGGCCCCTACTATACCCAAAGGTAAATGGCTTCTAATGATAGAAATGACTAAGGGTAACCAAAAGGGAGGATATCAACCTTTTATGAAAGAGGTTGCATTGTTTAAAACCTACATAAGCCAAATGGGATTTCGCTTCACCCTCAATCGAGCTCAGTTAAAAATGATAGTTGCACACTCATAAATTATGTATAGCCCTATGAGTAGGGGCATATATCCTAACCTACCTAGAGATACTCTCAAGGATATGGATTTTTTTGGTGTGAAGTCTAGAAAACTACTTGTGGGGGTAACTATGGTGACTAGGGGACGAGTCAATGGTTGGAGATGAAATCCAACATTTTTGATCTCAATTGGTGGTTGGTGATAAAATTCAACTTCACCAATGTATGCAAAATGTGTGGGTGTGTGTAATTGATTTACTTTTAGAAATTTAAATGCGAAAAGAAATTAAGACTAGGAAAGCAATGAAAGCCTTTTGATTTTTTTTTGGAAAATAAAGTGTGTTTTCAAAAAGCAAAGTCCACACTAAGCAAGCAAGGAAAGTTGCATTTGTGTTAAAAAAAATCTATGCTAAGGAGATAAAAAGGAAATATCACTTTATTTCAGCAAGAGTTATACTAATATTTGCTTTAGCGCAAATCTAGATACATTGGTCAAGTTATACCTGTTAAGGCTATGACCAAATCTCTTATGATATCCTTATGCACAAGATAGATCAAAATCTATCTTAACTCAAAAATACAAAGAAATTAGAGGCTTTATTTGTGCATTATGCAAATGAGGTATGCTATACTAGTGAAAAGATAATGCAAAAACCTACTTTTGTGGCTGATCCACAACACACCCCAAAATTGGGGACCCATCTTTTTTGCATGCTTTCAAAAGGAATCTCAATGACCCAGATGCTAAAATTCAAGAAAAAGGGGCAAAAAATGCACAAGTGTAGAAAGTGTCACGAAATCGCGACATGTCGCTCCGTCGCGGCCGAAGCCAGAAAAGTGTCGCGAAATCGCGACGTGTTGCGCGGTCGTTGCCAAAAATAGAAAGGGTGTCACGAAATCGTGACATGTTGCTCCGTCGCGGCCGAGAGAGGAGAGAGAAAGGCAAATGGGAAAAGGCGTAGCGAAATCGTGACATGTCGCAAAATCGTGGGTCAAACCGGTCAAACGAGGCAAACCAGAAAAGGCGTCGCGATATCGCGACAGGAAGCGGCAAATGGGGCACGAAGCAGAAAGGCATCGCGAAATCGCGACGTGTTTGATTTTCATGGCCTGCAAGCGGGCGGAAGGCATGAAATAGAAAATGGTAGCGAAATCGCGACAAAAACGAGGCAAAGGCTACAAGGCCCGATAGTGTAGCGAAATCGCGACGAAAACCGACACAAAGGCATAAGCCAAAAATGGTAGCGAAATCGTGCAAATTTTGAGAAAGCGTGCATAAAAACATGTTGAAATCGTGACGAGTTGCAACCAAGGGAGCGGAGTGAAAAACGTCGCGAAATCGTGATAGGTTGCGACAAAGGTAGCGAAGTGAAAAACATCGCGAAATCGCGACAGGTAGCAAAGCAGTACGGATGAAAAAACGTCATGAAATCATGACAAGCCAAAGCAGTGCGAATGAAAAAATGTCACGAAATCACGACAGGTTGCAGCCAAAGGAGTGTCGAGTGAAAAACGTCACGAAATCACGACAGTTGCGGGTGGAAGGCGGAAGTGTAAAAAGGTCGCGAAATCAAAAAAAGACAAAAAAAATGATAAAGTGTACGGAAAAAAAGCGTCACGATTTCATGACATGTCACGTTTTCGTTGGGCAAGAAGGCAAGAAGGTTGTTGGTGGGAAAACGTCGCGATATCGCGACTATCTCATTTTTGCTGTGTTGGCAGAGGAACAAGCTGCATGCATAAAAACATCACGATTTACATGGGACCATTATAGAAGGTGCAGAAAGCATGAGACACGTGGCATACAGGTGTCAGAGTTGTAGAAGCGTTACATGCAACAAAATATTTTGAACGTTTCGGCATCGAGCATGAATTAAAAGCATCAAAAAGGCGAGGAATTTGAAAAGATGCATTCTGGAGGTGAAACGAAGCGATGCAGGGTGAATCGAAGAGCCGTGCCAGACAGTATAAAATCAAAAGCGCAGATTGAACAGAGGGTTGGAAATTGTTGCTAGCAGAGTTGCAGAGACAAGGGCTGCATGCCATTTTAGGCCTGCACTTGGAGCAATTTCCTTCATTTGTTCTGGATTTGTTATACCTGGAACATTCTATAATTGCAATTGATATACCATTTTAATACAGAAATACAGAGAGTTGGCATCTTATTGATGAGAAAGAAGGAGTCTTTTATGTATGCATGATTTAATGTCTTACATTTCCCTTTCATATTTCTAGGCTTTTAGGTGGAGTTTAATGCAAGTGTTCTTGGTTGCTTCATGCGAATGTCTAAGTCTGAAATTACAATAAAAACCCTAGAAACCCGCACCTAGCTTATCTGGATTGTGCGAATTTGCAGGTTCAATAGGTTAGGTTGCATGCAGAAACCTCATTATCTTCGGTTTTGTCAATCGGGATGGCCGCACTCTGGATGTAGTTTAGTTTCATTTTCATTTGCATTTATTTTATTTTCAAACCCTCATTTTAGTTTCTGCATCTTAATTATTCTTATTCAAGTAAATAACTGAAAATCCATCAAAGCCTAAGATCAAATAGATTTATTTCTTACATTTATTCACTTGGAGTCCATTGCAAATTCAAATTAAATAAACCACAGTGCCCCTTGTTAACATCCACTTGCAACCCTAAGGTATTCCCAGCCTCTAAATTGAACAACATCATTGGTAAACAAAGAACCAGCATAACAGGAACCTTGGAGAAATTATTTTGTTATAATTTCTTTGCAAGCAGAGGATTTTGGGACTCAGATCCTACCGGAGAGTGTGCTTTCACAATTGGGTGAAAACACCACTCAACAGATTGGCGCTAGAAGGAGGGCCCGAATTGGTTTACTTTATTTTTGATTTCATACATGAGTAATATCTTTTTGATTTAATTTTGAAATCATCTCTTAAAACTCACAAACAACTAAACTACAACTTTTGTTTTCTTTTGTTGCAGGTTTTCTTTGAAATAATCGAGGGTTTCATCGGGCGAGTTGGACCCACCGCGTCGTATTGCGACCGGGTCCCAAACAACCGGGAAACCATTTTTCATGACCTTACCTCTTGGTACTCCCAAGAATAAAACCAAGCAAGTCGTAAGCTCACCAGTCACAAAAGACCTATTTTCTCCAGGAACATCGAGTGGACCTACGCCAGTAATATCAGTTGCCACTAGTGTTCCTATTATCAGTAATATTTCTACTGCTATTGTAGGGTTGTCTTCATCAATTTTGAGTCAAATGGCTCAACCTCCAGCAGCTCCTTGGTATGGAGCTAACAATATTCCTTTGAACATTGTTGGGGATATCCATGAAATCCCCAAGAACATTGAAATATTTTTGCCTAAATACAAACCAGATGGCCCAAGAATAGCGAAAGAACATATCCAAGCCTATAGGGATGTTTTAATTAGACTGCAAGTCCAACATGAAGATGTGGCTTGCAGACTTTTCCCCATGAGCTTAGATCCAATAGCATATGAATGGTACATATGCTTACCAACTGGTTCAATTACTTCATGGACGCAAATGGAAAACGCCTTTGTTAATCAATTTAGGTCACCCTTGGATCCCGCAACCATTTACAATCAGTTTATTACATGCAAAAGGGGCCAGGGGGAACCAATCAGAACATTTAACCAGAAATTCCAAAAGTGCTATAATAGAGCAGTTCGACATTTTGCCATCGATCCCGTAGTGGCTTTGCAGATATATTTTGGGGCATTGGACCCCATGACAGCCATGTTTGCAAGACGCAATCCTCAAGTCACCACGCTGGCTTTAGCCTATAATGAAGCCATGACCATCGAGCAACAAATGACACCACAAGGCTACGGGTTTCCCCAGATGCCTATGATGGGACAGTATGCTCCATATGGTCAAGCTCCCTTGGCAAATCAGATCATGGCACCTCAAATGCCAAGCATGAATGCCTTCCCATATCAGCAGTCGTATCCACCAGCACCTGCGTATGCACCCATTCCAATCCAACCAATTACATCCATTCCACCTGTTCCCGCATTTTTGTAGAATAGTCAATCGACTATGCAAGGAACCAGCCAAGTTAATCCTCAGGCTATAGTTCCTTTTCCAAATCCAACTCCGATTCAAAGTGTCAATCCATATGGGAATCAAATTCCTCAAAACCCGACCCAAATGTTGAATCAAGACCCCATCAATTATGCAAATCCAACGGGGGTTAACAATAATGGGATTCCACCGAAGGAGATTTATTCAGAGGTCGAAGAGCTCAAGAAATTAGTTCATAAACTGAGCAATGACAGGGTTCAACAGTAGAAGTATGAATCCCATGCCCCTCACTCAAATCAAAATTTTAACAATAGAGGGAGACACTGGAACACCAAGCCAAACAATGGGGGAGTACCCGCTCCCATTGCTAATCAACTAGATACTTCTGTAGGACCTAGTCAATCCAATTCCCTTTTGAATCTTTCAGATTTGGCGTGGGAAAGAGGGTGTAGGTTGCACAACACAAAAGAACACAATGAGAGGAATTGTCCTGAAATTGCTAGATACACTCATTGTCTTCAGGCACAAGTTGATGATTTGGAGCTGGTATCAAATGAGGGTCCATCGCAACATCAAGATGATAATATTATGGTGATGGAAAGCGTATATCATCAAGAAGGTGAGAGTGAGGAAGAAGAAGACGAAATTTTGGAATAGGAGGTGCAAGCTTTTCGAGATTTTAGAAAGGGGAATCATGGATACCATTTGAGAAGTAAATCTAAAGCCCCTAAAACCTCATCAACACCTCCAAACAACTCTATTCTTCCTCCAGATACTAAGGCAAATAATAATCCTCCTCCTCCACTCAGAAGAGAAATGTCTAATGACGTGCAGAAGATAGTCAAATTCGAAAAACCAAACTATGACATAGTGGAGGATCTAAAGAAGTCCAAATCTAGCCTTTCGTTCTTGGATGCGGCTAGATTGCATGGCCAAAAGGAGGCGTTGATAAAAGCTCTGAACTCACCTGATCAAATGTGGAAGGAAAAGGGAGTTGAGTCCCATCTGATTTTGTGAAAGGAGAGACGGGATGTCCCGCCATTCTTACTGACTCTGAGAATTGCGGGTAAGAATTTGCATAACTATTTGGTGGACACGGGTGCCACGAGCAACCTCATGCCTTCGGAGATATGTCAAATGCTGGGTCTGCAACCTGTTTCATCCAAATGCAAGGTCCTGCAACTGGACAGATCAGAGGTAAATGTGGTAGGGACCCTATATGATGTCAAGATTCAATTAAATTCTGAACCCAGGGTCCAACAGGTTGTCGACATTCTGGTTGTTAATATCCCAAGTAGATATGGAATGCTACTTGCGAGAGATTGGATGAAAACTCTGAATGGCTATTTTTCAATAGACTGCTCACACATGTGGCTACCGTGGAAAGGAATTGCAAATCAAATCAGAGTGGAAAATGAACCGAGGCTTAAGGAGATCATAACAAAATTTAACAAGCCGAATGAAGTTCAGTTTTCTGAGCCGAAACTGGGGGTTTATGCACTTGATGTTGAGGAGGCTACTGAAGAGCCTAAAGAGGAAACATGTCATGGTGGCTCTTCGAGGAAAATGATTGCACGTGGTTGCTCGGGTTCGATGGATCAAAATCTAGACGGGGAGCGGGAGGCTGGAGTCGAGCTCACGCGGCCCGGGAGGTAAACCATTATTGGCTGCCTACAGATTGCAATTTCCTTGCACGAATAATGTGGCAGAATACGAAGCATTGATCTTTGGTTTACGTCTAGCATTGAGCAAGCAAGTTAAATGCTTGAAGGTTTTGGGAGATTCCGAGCTGGTAGTCAAGCAGATCAAAGGACAGTATACATGCCGTGACAGGAGACTAAGCCTTTATAGAACTAGGGTTATGGACCTCATTGAGGAGTTCGATGCATTCAATATAGCCCTTATTTCTAGGAAAGGAAATCGAATAGCAGACTCTCTTGCAGTCGTCGCGGGCATGTTAAACCCGGTTGATATAAAAAGGTGTAAAAATTTTTCCATTGAATTAGTTCCTTGTCCATCAATACCCGATAATGTCAAGAATTTCCAGGTTTTTGAAAGTGACAGACACATTTTTAAATTTGTCACGAACTCGGGTATTTTTGAAAATCAGGTGATTGATGAGGAACAAAGGTGGCAAGATGAAACAGAAAATGAAATTGAAACTGCGTATCAATCCAACAAAATACCTAAAGACGTGGTTTCATTGGAAAAAATGTTCGACGTGGGATGCAAGACCAAGAAAGGAAAAAGAGTCCCACTCCCCAAAGATGCATGTGATTCAATTAATCTAGGGAGTGCGGACAATCCAAAGGAGGTGTACATTGCAAAGGCATGTACAGATGAAGAAAGGAGCAACATAATGCAGGCATTGAAGCATTACATAGATTGCATTGCTTGGAATTACAATGAGCTGAAGACATACAACCAAGACATTATCACACATACCATCCCTTTGAAGCCAGACTCCAAGCCTTTTAGGCAAAGACAGCGAGTTGTTAACCCGCTATTGGAGCCTTTAATCGAAAGGGAGGTCAAAATATTATTGGAAGCGAAAATCATTTTTCCTGTTAGGCACTCAACCTGGGTTGCTAACCTCGTTCCAGTAAGGAAAAAGAGTGGAGAGATTAGGTTGTGCATAGATTTTTGAAATCTTAATAAAGCCTCTCAAAAGGATAATTATCCATTGCCATCAATTGATGAAATTCTACAAACGGTAAATGGATCTGAAATGATGTCCTTTCTTGATGGGTATTCTGGATACAACCAAATTCTTATACATCCAAATGACAGGATGAAAACAGCCTTCACCACCAAGTGGGGGACATTTGCATATAAGAGAATGTCGTTCGGACTGTTAAATGCTGGTGCAACTTTTCAACGCGCCATGGATTATGCATTCAAAGGGCTCATAGGCAAATGTATCATCGTGTATGTGGATGATATTCCAGTATTCTCGAAGAAGAGAGAGGACCATGTCAAAGATTTAAAGAAAGTGCTTCAAAGATGCAGAGAACATGGAATTTCCTTAAATCCCAAAAAGTGCATTTTCGGAGTTACAGAAGGAAAATTGCTTGGTCACATCATTTCAAAAGAGGGCATATCCATCGACCCAGAAAGGATACAAGCTATCCAAAACTTACCTCTCCCGAGTAGTAAAAAAGAATTGAGATCTTTCTTTGGGCAGGTTAATTTTGTGAGGAAGTTTATCTCTAGCTTTTTTGAGATAGCCAAACCTCTGAACAAGATGCTCAAGAAGGATGTGGATGTAAAATGGAACGAGGAAAGTAGAGTGGCCTTTCAGAACATCAAAGATGCCATTTCCAGGGCCCCGGTCCTCATAAGTCCAGACTATTCCAAGCCTTTCTATATTTATGCTTTTGCATCAGAACACTCTTTTGCGAGTGTCTTAACCCAAAAAGGCGAGGATAGTGCAGAAAAACCCATAGCATTTTTAAGTGCCCCCTAAAAGATGCTCAATTAAGGTATTCAATCCTTGATAAGCAAATGTACGCACTTTTTAAAACGGTGAAAAAATTTAGGCATTACATTGTGCACAGCAGAGTTATTGCCATCGTGCATGACTCTGCTGTTAAGACCATGTTTTTACAAAATGAACTAGGTGAGAAAAGAGGGAAATGGATTTCCACCATCCAAGAATTTGATCTCGAAATCCAACCTATGAAACTAGTTCGAGGACAAGGAATGGCGAAGGCGATCGCAGAAAATAATCCGCAAATAACATGCCAATACTCGAACACAGAATACATTGCTAAGGATGACTGGTATGTTGATATTGTGCAATTTTTATTGATTGGTAAGTGTCCTTCTAATCTGAATTCAACCCAGAGAAGAGCTTTAAGGCTTAAGTCTATCAATTATCTGATGAAATCTGGTGTTCTTTACGGGAAGAATCATGAAGGGATCTACCTGAGGTGCCTGAACAAAGAAGAAGTTGCCAGGGTGTTGCAGGAATTTCACGGGAAACATGGAACTGGTCATGGTGCGGCAAATGCTACAGCGCATCAAATCCTGAGAGCAGGATACTACTGGCCCCACATTTTCAAAGATGCACATGCCCATGTACGATCTTGTCATATCTGTCAAGTGGCTGCCAATAGAGAAAGAAATGCAGCCATGCCATTACAACTTGTAGTTGAAATGAGACCATTTGCACGGTGGGGACTAGATTTTATTGGGGTTATTAACCCAAATTCTTCTGATTCTCATAAATTTATATTGACAGCTACAGACTATTGTACAAGGTGGATAGAAGCGATTCCTACTAAACATGCCACCACAGACGTTGTAATAAAATTCCTTGAGGACCAAATTATAACAAGATTTGGAATGCCCGATTCTATTGTCAGTGACAATGGTAAAGCTTTCATTTCTACGCAATTTGCAGATTGGGCATATGAC
This sequence comes from Wollemia nobilis, assembly GCA_028583015.1. Taxonomy (NCBI): domain Eukaryota; kingdom Viridiplantae; phylum Streptophyta; class Pinopsida; order Araucariales; family Araucariaceae; genus Wollemia; species Wollemia nobilis. The sequence continues at coordinate 12,832,090 of JAQPPZ010001925.1, forward strand.
AACAAAGTGAGCTTAAAATTTGCATCCAATTATTATCCTCAAGGAAATGGTTTGGCCGAATCTTCAAATAAAAATTTGTTGAACATCATTAAGAAATTGTTGGAAAAGAACCCTCGGGATTGGCACAACCAATTGAAGTTTGCCCTTTGGGCGAGATAGGACAGAGTAAAGGAATCCATAGGGAATACTCCCTATCATTTGGTCTATGGGCAAGACCCGATATTTCCTGCAAATTTGAAGTTGCGGACCTTGCATTTCATACAAGAGTACTTGGGGACAGATGATCAAGTTGAAGCCGAGGTTAAGTCATTTGCTTGCACCTTGATGAAAAGAGAGAAGAAGCCATGAATCACATGAATAAACACCGGGGAGTTATCAAAATATGGTTTGACAGAAGGGCCAAAGTGAAGTCATTCAGAATTTCAGATTTGGTATTACTATGGGACAAAAGACATGAGGAAAAAGGGAATCATCAAAATTTTGATTGTCTTTGGTTAGGCCCCTACCAGATTTCGAGAGATTCTTGGGAAGAATACCTTCGGGCTAAAAACTTTAGAAGGGAGAGATTTTATGCTACCGGTTAATGGGCAGATTTTAAAGCATTATTTTAGCCCTTAGGTTGTGAGATTTTGATGTTATTCTTTTCGGTTTTGGTGGGGATTTTCAGATTTTGTTTTCATTATTTAGGATTGTTAGCCTAGTTAGGATTTTGGTTGTGGGTTTGATTTCAATTGACATGTTTTGTTTATTTTGATAAAAATAAAAAATAAAAATAAATAAATAAATAATAATAAAAAATTGAGATGTCAACTTATGCTTAAGATTAGGAGAATATGAAATATTGGAATTGTTGTGTAAAAGCTCCACAAGTCACACAAACATTTTAAGTTATATCGTTTGAAATTTGTGATGCATGAAGGAGTCAGTTTTGTATGACAAATATTTCATTTGCAATTCAAGAGATAATGCATTCATGTTACATCTCACTTTACATATACATTCCATCTTAGTTGCATATGCATCTTAGGTACAAATCATTAAAGTATGTCAAATCCTCTTAGGGTTGTGTTATAACATAAATATAAGAAAAATCCTAAGGTTGGAAACTGAGTCTTGAGATATCTAGAACCAAGCACGTCTTATACATTAAAAAGGATCTTGAGCAAAATGATCAAAACCTAACTTGGAAGAAAAGGTTGGGCGAAAGAAGTATTTCAGGTCTATCCTATTATGCAACATGATCCTTAAAACAGTGGTTTTGACCACTTCCATAGAGCTTAAAGCCTAAAGTCAGAGTAGTAAGGATAGGGTTAAATCCTCATCGAACTTAGGTTGAGGATCCAATTCCCCAAAGCTTTGATTTGACCTACATGGAGTAGTAAGGATAGGGCATAAATTCTCATCTCACTTAGGTTGAGAATCTGATTCCCCAAAGCTCCTATGTCTCATTTCATAATAAATCTTGGATTGGAAGGATCGTACTACTTGTCCTCTGCAAAGGATGGGTAGTCATCCCCAAGGTCTAAGCAATAAAATTAATATTTTCCATTTACATCTAAAGTTTGGATTGGAAGGATCGTACTACATGTCCCTAGCAAGGATGGGTAGTCATCCCTAAGGTCCAAGAAGTAAAAAATAAATTTTTCCCATCTCATATTTATATTGGATTGGAAGGATCGTACTACTTGTCCTCTGCAAAGGATGGGTAGTCATCCCCAAGGTCCAAAGAAATGAAGATAAGTTTTGGATTGTGGGGTTAGATATGCCCATGCATGGCAACATGTCTTGTCTAAAAAACAAGACCAGTGATTGTCCAAAGGGTTAGACTAGCATGACCATTTCTTCCATAATTGGTTAAATTATTTTGCTCAAAGTGAGGTAATGAACTCTAAATCAGAATAGTAAGGATAGGGTTAAACTCTCATCTCGGTTTGGTGGGAGTCTGATTCCCCAAAGTTCTGATTTCACATTCACTTGCACATGGGTTCAAGATAGTAGGGACTCATAACCAACTTTGGGATATAATAAAACAATTCATTAGTGGATCCTAAGAGGGTTTGGCAATCTTGAATGTTTGTACATGATACTAGAAGAAAGACTATGCCTTTTATAAAAGCAAGATCTCCTAGCATATTCATTAGGTTACACAAATCATTCACAATCTCATATATGCATTCATGCAAAGCTGACAATGGAATGTGGATCAATTTCAAACGATAGGGAAAGAAATTCATTGCACACACTGAGCTAATACTCGATGATTCTGATAATTCATGTACTTCTGATCTTTGGGCATTTGTTTATATTGCTTATGTGCTAACACATGTTTTCGAGTTTGTATATGTTTCAGGTTGGGTTCTCACTAAAATGCTCAAGAGCATTTGACAGTAGAGTCGCCATTTGTTGTGGCTGATCCACAACACACCCCAAAATTGGGGACCCATCATTTTTGCATGCTTTCAAAAGGAATCTCAATGACCCAGATGCTAAAATTCAAGAAAAAGGGGCAAAAAATGCACAAGTGTAGAAAGTGTCGCGAAATCGCGACATGTCGCTCCATCCAAAAGTGTCACGAAATCGCGACATGTTGCGCTGTCACAGCCAAAAATAAAAAGTGTCACGAAATCATGACATGTTGCTCCGTCATGGCCGAAAGAGGAGAGAGAAAGGCAAAATGGAAAGCGTAGCGAAATCATGACATGTCGCAAAATCGTGGGTCAAACCGGTCAAAAGGGCAAAGCAGAAAAGCGTCGCGAAATCACGACAGAATGTGGCAAAGTGCATGAACGAAAATGCAAAAAAAAAGTAAAAAAGAAAAAAAAGAAAAGAAACAAAAAAAGAAAAAGTGAAAAAAAAAGAAAGGCAAGAAGCAACGAAAAGTATCCAAAAAAAATCGCATCGTTGAGAGTGTACGAAATGAAAAGCGTCGCGATTTCGGACATGTCGCGATTTCGCGACATGTCGCATTTTCGTTGGGCAAGAAGGCAAAGAGGCTGTTGGCCGAAAAACGTCGCGATATCGCGACCTGTCTCATTTTCTGTGTTGACCGAGGAACAAGCTGCATGCATAAGGACGTCGTGATTTACATGGGGCCATTATAGAAGGTGCAAAAAGCGTGAGACACGTGGCATACAGGTGTCAGAGTTGCAGAAGCGTTACATGCAACAGAAGATTTTGAACGTTTCGGCATCGAGCATGAATTAAAAGCAACGAAAAGGCAAGGAATTTGAAAAGACGCATTCTGGGAGGTGAAGCGAAGCGACGCAGGGAGAATCGAAGAGCCGCGCCAGATAGTATAAAATTAGAAGCGCAGATTGAAAAGGGGGTTGGAAATTGCTGCTAGCAGAGTTGCAGAGACAAGGGCTGCATGCCATTCTGGGCCTGCACTTGGAGCAATTTCCTTCATTTGTTCTGGATTTGTCATGCCTGGAACATTCTGTAATTGCTACTGATATATCATTTTAATACAGAAATACAGAGAGTTGGCATCTTATTGATGAGAAAGAAGGAGTCTTTTCTGTGTGCATGATTTAATGTCTTACATTTCCCTTTCAGATTTCTAGGCTTTTAGGTGGAGTTTAATGCAAGTGTTCTTGGTTGCTTCATGCGAATGTCTAAGTCTGAAATTACAGTAAAAAACCCCAGAAACCCGCACCTAGCTTATCTGGATTGTGCGAATTTGCAGGTTCAATAGGTTAGGTTGCATGCAGAAACCTCATTGTCTTCGGTTTTGTCAATCGGGATGGCCGCACTCTGGATGTAGTTTAGTTTCATTTTCATTTGCATTTATTTTATTTTTCAAACCCTCATTTTAGTTTCTGCATCTTAAATATTCTTTTTCAAGTAAATAATCTGAAAATCCATCAAAGCCTAAGATCAAATAGATTTATTTCTTACATTTATTCACATGGAGTCCATTGCAAATTCAAATTAAATAAACCACAGTGCCCCTTGTTAACATGCACTTGCAACCCTAAGGTATTCCCAGCCTCTAAATCGAACAGCAATTTTGGTAAACAAAAAGGCCAGCACAACAGGAACCTTGGAGAAATTATCCTGTTATAATTTCTTTGCAAGCAGAGGATTTTGGGACTCAGATCCTATCGGAGAGTGTGCTTTCACAATTGGGTGAAAACACCACTCAACACCTACAAACTAATGCTTATGAATGAAAAGTTAAAGCAATTTTGGTGTATTTTTCAAGACACAAAAGTAAATTGAAAGTGTTTTGTAAAGTGCCCAGACCAATTTGGGGATTTTGTAAAGTAAATGGTGGCAATTTATGAAGTTACCAAACAACTTGGTTCTTTTAGACTAAAATATATAACAAAATGTTGATTTTGAAAGTACTAACCTGTGATCCCAAGATTCTAGAATGTTGTTTAGAAGTGCAACAGGCTCTAGAATATATCCAAATTCAATTGGATGGGTCCTTGCAGTTAGCCTAACTGTACATGTTTGTATTATCAACAACAAGGGTGGTGTCACAACTCACCTTGGTATGATTGTTTCTATTTAATATGGACTATGTATTGATGAGTGATGTTTAATGCTTAGCTTTGATGCTTTTGATGGATATATGCTTTTGTTATGTTCATTTTATATATTTAAGGACATGGTACTACTGATGCTCTGCATGGTTACATTATTAGGTATTCTCGTGGGTGGACAAAAGAATTGGTCACAAGGAATGAGAGACCATTTTAAATGAGAAATGATGTGTGATGACTTGTTCATCAATAGCTTAGGGTAACATGGATGAATACCCTTCATATAGGTGCATTGCATTTGTTTGTACTCATGTTCACACCATCAGGACATGAAGTTGCTTGCAATGAGTCTCCTTAAAAGTAGGGTGGTTATAGCTTAGCCTATCTTTAAAAGGGCCACCCACTTAAGGATAAAATGATGGTGTGAAGCATCAAAGGAATGTTTGGAAGAAGCTTTCTCTTTTTGGTTTATGTTGGTTTTGGTTTTAAAAACCTCTTAGTGGTTGGATTAATCAAATGAAAGACTTAATCTAATGTTGGTTGTTTTATAGAAGGAAGTTTTAAAAACAAGTTTATTTATAGATCACTTTTAATAAGTGAATTAGATTTTGGAATCTTTGTTGTTATGCTAGCTTGCTGGTTGTTCTTTGTAACTTCTTGTGGTACGTGGAGGAGGAATTATTTTTGTAAAATCCTCTTTTATTAGACCACAATGTGGTTTACCTTAAATATTTTAATAATTTCTTCATGGGTGGCTAGATGTCCATGGCCACCTCCACCACCTTCCAAGATGCATTTGTAACGGTTGAAGAGTTATGTACAAGGGTGGGATTCCTTATCTTGGGAAAGGTGGGGAGGTGTTGGATTTTAAAGGGAGGTTGTAGGCAGTGATAGCTAGGATGAACCTAGGAAGAAGAAGAAGGATGCCTGAGTGAATCATAGTTTTGGTGTAAAGGTAATATTCTCTATGATTTGTGGTTTAGATGCTTTCAGTGTTGTTCTTTCATTGTTTTTTATTCTAGCCATTTGGTTTGCATTAGAGGATGTATGCTTTCTCCTATGTTCCTTCCTTCATGGTTGCTTACTTTGTCGACTACTTTAGTTTTTTGTGGAGGACATTAGTTGGTGCTTTGGAGTTGCTTTATGTATCCTATGAGTAGGCATTGCATTGAAGTATATAGGCATTGCATTGAAGTATGTAGGTATTGCATTGAAGTACGTAGGTATTGCGTTGCTTGCTTGATGACTCCTATGCTTAGGCACTACATTGAAATGTGTAGGTGTTGTGTTGCTTACTGATTGCTCTCCTGTGTGTAGGCACTGCATTGAAATACATAGGAACTGTGTGCTTGCTTGCTTAGTTTATCTATGTAGACATTCATGTGCCAAACTAGATGGGTGTAGGTGTCACAAGTGATACATAGGTTTCCTACATCATATACCTTTGGTAGGATTGATCTTTTGGTGGTTTGACTTTGGTTGTTCTTGTATCCTATGCATAGCCTGATGTCACGGGTTTTGAGTGCATTTAATTAGGGTTGGGTTGTTGTGTTTTTTCTCCTACCCTACAATGTTGGATCTTTACTCTTTAGACTAATCTTTGAGCTTCTGTTGGTTTTGCTATATTCTTTTCCTTTGGTTGGCTTTTAGAATGTTTGTGGTTTGGAATTAATGATATTTCCTTATGCTTTCGTGGTTTGGAATTAATGAAATTATTTATGTTTTTTATTATTGAAAAGATAATGTGGTTCTTTAATCTTTTATTAATCATTAGATTTTAGATTAATCTAATTCTAGCTTAAATGGAATTAATCTATAGTTTTCTGATGTTAGATAAAATATAATTAATTTGTAGTTTTTAGATTGATCTAATGTTAGAGTAAATGGAATTAATCTATAATTTTAAGGATGATCTAATGTTATATTAAATGGAATTAATCTATAGTTTTTAGATTAGTCTAATGTTAGATTAAATGGAATTAATCTATAGATTTTGGATTAATCTAATGATAGATTTAATGGAAATTAATCTTTAGTATTTTACATTAATCTAATGTTAGATTCAATGGATTTAATCTTTCAAGTGATTAATAAGCTAATGTTAGATTTAATGGATATAATATTTCAAGTGATTAATGCACTCATGTTACATTTAATGGCTATAATATTTAAAATTATTTATTAATCTAATGATGAATTAATTGGAACTAATCTCTATATTTTAGATTAATCTAATGATAGATTAATTGGAATCAATCTTTAGTTTTTAGATTAATATAAAGATGGATTTAAAGGATTTAGTCTTTAGATTTGGTATTAACCTAATGCTAGATTTAATGGATATAATCTTGCGGGTTGATAAATCTAATGATAGATTCAAAGTGATATGTTCTTTAGATTGTTGAAGGTAAACTAATGCTACCTTAGTGGAAGATGATCTTTAGAGGGTTTACTTATCTTTTGGGAATTGAAATATTTATGGAAAATATTTTGGAAAGAAGCATGGGCTTCTTATGCTTGTGTTTGTTGTATTGAATGGAATCATATAGCAATGCATGGCTTGGGAAATGGTAGAAAAGGAATTAAGAATATTTGTGGAAAATATTTTAGAAAGAAGTATGGACTTATTATGGTTGTGTTTGTTGTATTGAATGGAATAATATGGCAATGCATGGTTTGGAAAATGATAGAAAAGGAATTATGAATATTTGTGAAAAATATTTTGAAAAGAAATATGGGCTTCTTTGTCTTGTGGTTGTTATGCATCATTGCAATGTATCATATAGAAATGCATTCATACCTGCATGTGAGTTGTTTTGATCCCTTTATACCTATCAATTGGATATGGAGGTCAAAGGAAGAAGATGTTAGATCATGTTCTTGGAATCCTACAAAGGATTAAGTTGGAAAACACTCTTGGTGAAAGAGGATTTATTGTAATGAAAGCAAAGACTATTCCTATGTATGATCCAAACCTCTATTTAAATGATTATACTTGGTGTCATGTTGTATATTGTTATTTCATGGCTCTTATCTATGTTGATGGAACTAATGCTTTGGTCTAAAGGATTATGTTAGATTTATGTGCATGTTTAAGTTCAATCTAGATAAAAAAAAATAGTTTGCTTCAATTGGATAATATTCTTGTTTAGATGCTTTTTAGAGAGAGAGAGAGATTTAATATTTAGGCTTGCGGTTTTTTCTTTGGGAAGGGATCTAAAGGTAAATTTGTCTAAAGCTTTCTTTTCAAGCCAAACTTGAGGTTGTTGCAATGTAGCAACACCTAGTTTCATGTTTCCATAAGAAGATAACCACGTAGAGTGATTGATGCTTAGTTGCTCATCACAAATATGAGGGGATAAGTATTAAGTTTAGAGGATCATCGTAGAGGTGCTTTTAACTGAACTCAAGGTATTACACCTAAGGGACCCAACATAAATTAACTTAAAGCTTGTGGAAGAAATTGGCATTTCCACCTCTTTAAGGATTGAGAAGGTATAATCCTAATGCTAAGGTCAAGAAGTTTTCATTCGTAGAGAATGTCAAAAATGTGGGGTGACCTTTCAAAGCCTCATTTATACCACAAAGGTATATAAGGTAAACCCCAATACCTTTGGGATCTTGGTCTCTCTTGTCCACTCGAGGTATGTTTACAACATCATAGACTCAAAATGTGGGTATGCCTACTAAAACATATTCCATGGATACTCATGTTGAACCTTGTTCAGTTCTTTTAAATGTAAATATATTGGGTTGGTTATATTTTTTGGGTTGTTACATTTGGTATCAAATCTCTAGGTTGTAGGACTAGAAGCTTCCTTGGAAAGGACTTAGAGATGTTTTGACTTTATGGGTGACTTTTGAGAAGAAATATCTTCTCTTGGGAGATGGCATTTTTATGTGGAGTAAGAATTTCCATTAATACTATCAATGGATGATAGTATTTGATTGTTAGTACATATGGAAGATATAACTAACTAGTAGGTAGGAGGTATGTGAAGAAGAATTGCAACTTAATCTAGGACTTTTGTGTGGCTAGGAAGCTATGGCACAAAAATTAAGGAGAGGAAGAAGAGGATATTCCATTCCACCAAGACAGGCTAGGCAAGTTAGTGTCGAGGCTAGACCCCAAGGGAAGGTTCAAGAAATTCAAACATAGAGATGGAGAACTTCACTACTACTATCTTACTATTACAAGAGCAAATAGAGTAAAAAAGGGGACAAATGAATCAACAAAGGGAAAAAATGGATCAATCTAAATAACTATTGGAAACTATAGTGAGTCAAAATAGAAATCCTGAGGTTAGATAGGAAGGAAACCTTCCTTTAGAAGAGCAAAAAGTTAGGGAATATATAGAGGCAAAACTAGCTAAGGATTTGAAGAATGTTAATACCTACAAATTCACTGAAAAGGATGGGTATGATTGGTTGAAGCTTGGATAAATGAGTTAGAGACCTATTTCTCCATGAAAAATTATTCTTCGATGACCCAGATGGTTTGGGTCACTCTTCACTTGTAGGAGACAAGGTTGGAATGGTGGAACACCTTTAGGTCTAGATAGAAAATTTAGGCAATAAATATATCGTGAGAAGGTTTTGTAAAGGCCTTTAAGAAAAGGTTCCTCACTTAACAACATTATGTGGAGAAATTCAAGGAATTTTCCACACTTCTCCAAGGAACAACAATATTAGATACTTACTACAATATATTTGTAAAGTTGCTTACCTATGTACCACTCTACAAGCAGGATGAGAGTATGAAGGTACACAAATTTTTCTTAGAAGTGGATTCTAAGTTAAGATCAGTAGTAAACATGCATAGGACTAAAACTCTACAAAAATATTATGACTTGGCTCATCAAGCTGAGTCTAACCTATAGTTGAACAAGACTCACTTTAACTATGCAGTATTATCAGAAGAGGATCGACAATATTTGAGGAAAATAAAAAGTGTTGGGTTCATGAAATAGGAATAAGAGTAGAGTAAGAAAAACAAGGGTAATCCAAAGTTTGAGAAGTGGAAAATAAGGGAATTTCAAAAAGAAATTCTAGAAGAGGAAAGATAACAGTTTTCCAACATAGAAGAAGCCAGAACCAGCTCAAATCTATTGGATAGGGGAGAAGAAATAGGAAATACGCCTAGGTCCCAAATGGAGTTGCTACGAGTGTGGGGGACCTAACTAAGCAAATATATGTCCAAATTTAGTAATACCAAGCAAAAAGGTAGAGAAACCCAACCACAGAATCTACGTGGTAACTAAAAATAAAAATCTAGAAGACCAAGCCACACCTATGTTGTTGAATGGTAAATTGTTTGATAAAAATTTAATATCTTGATAGATAGTGGAGCTACTGATAGTTTCATTTCTTTTAGTATAGTTAGGATTTGCTATAAAGACCAAGATTTTTGGCATGAGGATGGAAGGTTGAGTATGGGTCTAGACATACCTACTTAGTGTATCAATTTTTTCCCATAGTCAAGATCACCCTACCCAACGACTCTACCTTATGGTAATTATATGTAGCACCACTACATGCCTTTGACATCATCATATTGGGAATGGATTGGTGAAAGGCTCATAGAGCCCTAATTATTTTCCAAGGTAGACGGTTAGACTATACTAAAAAATACAAATAGAGACTAAGAATACATAGTGAGTAGGGGTATTTTCACCCTCAAATGATCTTAGCAATATAGCTAAAGAAAGCTATTAGAAAAGGTGGTATGGTCTATGTAATTAAGTTGAACTACAAGATCAAGGATAATAGGAAGGAGGAATTATTTAAGGAGCAATCAATACTATATGATTTTAGGGATGTTTTTCCTGAAGACCATATGATACTACCACCTAAGCATCAAATTGACTTCACTATCGAACTATTTCCAGGTTCAGAACCTATTCATAGAACTCCTTATAATATGAATCATATTAAGATGCAAGAGTTAAAGATGCAACTTCAATGGTGCTAGAAAAATGGTTTATTAGACCTAGTGTGTCACCATGGGGTGCACCTATTATTTTTGTAAAAAAGGATGGTTCACTGAGGTTGTGCATAGATTACAAAATGCTAAACAAAGCAACTATTAAGAATAGGTACCCTTTACCCAAGATTGAGGATTTGTTTGATCAACTCAAGGGTGCCACCATATTTTCAAAGATTGACTTAAAATAAAGATACCATCAACTAAGAATATGTGAGGAGGATACTCACAAGACTGCTTTTAAGACTAGATATGGGCATTATGAGTTCACAGTATTACCTTTTGGACTAACCAATACCTCAACAACATTCATGAATTTGATGAATAGTGTGTTGAGGGAGAATCTAGATTAGTTTGTCTTAGTATTCTTGGATGATATTCTAATATATTCCTAGAATAAGAATCATGATAAGAATTTAAGGATTGTGCTTGAGTTGTTGAGAAGGAATCAACTCTATAGGAATCTATCAAAATGTGACTTCTATGTTCCAAAGGTGTAGTATTTAGGATATATCATATCTGCTAATGGGATAGTTGTTGATCCAAAGAAGATAGAGGTCATTTTGAGCTGGTCATCACCTACTAATGTTACTGAAGTGAGGAGGTTCATGGGCTTGACAGGTTATGATAGGCATTTTGTAAAGGATTATTCCAAAATAGCCTACTCCATAACTAAACTTCATAGAATAGAAAAGAAGTATAAATGGATGGACAAGTGTAAAGTTGATTTTAAATTTGGTTGTGCTTGTGCCCTCTACATAGCTTGACATTATGGGTTTTGAGCGCATTTCATTAGGCTTCGGTTGCTATGTTTTTCCTCCCACCCTAAGATGTTGGGTCTTTGCTCTTTAGAATAAGCTTTGAGATTTTGTTGATTTTGCCTTGTTCTTTTTATTTGCTTTACTTTTAGAACGTTCATGGTTTGGAATTAATGACATTTCCTTATGCTTTTGTGGTTTGGAATTAATGACATTCCTTATGCTTTTGATTATTGGAAAGATGATGTGTTCCTTTAAGCTTTTAATTAATCATTAGATTTTAGATTAATATAATGTTCATTAAATGGAATTAATCTATAGTTTTTTAGATTAATTTAATGTTAGATTAAATAAAATTAATCTGTAGTTTTTAGATTGATCTAATGTTAGTTTAAACAAAATTAATCTATAGTTTTTTTTGATGAAAAATCCATTATATTAATAAAATAATGTCTAATCATACAAAAAGGGTGGATGAGATTAGTACACCCCATAAACCAACACACTAACCATCGTGGTTAGGAGCACACAAGAGTGTTAGAAACAGTCCACAAAAATCCAATAACAACCACCAAAATAGTGTCAAATATGCATTTAGAAAGAAAGGAGCCGAGAAATCATTGCCAAGTGGAAGGCCTAAAGTTTTCCTCCATAATTTCATAAGTCCATCCAACGATTGAAGAAGCTGAAGCCCCCCAACTATCAAAAATATTACCACTAATAGTACATGTCTGTGCATTTGGTATAATTTCACCCCAACCAAGGGCATCATCTTTCTCAAGAGGCTAAACATCCCAAGCAAAGGTCGGGTGATACGGGCCTCCAACTCCAGATTCTCCACATTTGCACTATAGGGGGGCTGGGACCAGTGTCTGGTAGTAGAGGGTTGTTGTTGGACATTTTGAGTCAAAGTTGTCATTGATGTCAAGGAACGAAGTCATCATTGATGTCAAGGAATATGTCAAGGAACAATGCAAAGGTTAATGGCAAAAGAGCTTCATAATATTTTTAATATTATGTGGAAGCATATGAAGGCGGGTTTTTATTAAAACCATGGATGAGCAAAATAAAAGGTTTTTCATAAAAACCCAAGGAAGCATTTTGAAAAGTTAAAGGAGGTTTTAATATTTATTTTATAAAATATTTAAATTCAATTTGAATTTAAATTTTATAAATAAATATTATTTATACAAAGAGGTAAAATCAAAGAGGGCTTTAATAAGCCAAAAAGGATTTAAAAATTAATTTATAAAATTTAAATTCTAAATAATTTAAATAATTTATAAATTAATTATTCAAATTTCAAAGGCACCGACATTCAAAATTATTGGAGATAATATGTATAAAAACTATATGCCTAAATGGCATAGAACTTACCCTTCATTCGAAAGAAATAATAGTGGCATGTGTTGTGGTGAATACTCATGTGGAGAAGAAGACAAATCTTTGTCTTAAGGCGCCAACGAAAGTGTTAAAGACCATTGAGGGCAAAACCCTCATATCCACCAAGGCACGTGGCCTAGTGGCAAGCGATCATGAGTTAAGTCATGAGGGTGCAGAGTGGTTCACATTCGATTCTCGATGAGAGCATTTTGGCATGTTGTGCTTTGGCATCGAAGGAAGAGACGCATTGACCTTTTTGGTTTTGGTACATTGGGGAAGAACATAGAGCACATTGTGCTCTTCATTCCCAAATGAGCACCTAGCTCATGCGGCGGTTGGAGCCATGGCTAGGGCATTGGGAGAAGCTGCATCAAGGGTTCGATTCTCACCTAGGTGGAGGTAATAAATTTTGCATTATTTTTAATTGCCTAAGGTGTAAACATAAGGTTTAGGGAGTTATAAGGGGTTTTGAAAGGTGCTTATTTTAATTATTAGTTTTTGATTAAATGAAGGAATAAGGTGTTGAAATTTATTTTTAAATAAAGTTATTGTGATATTTTTGATTTATCAAAAAGTGAATTGAAGAGTGATTAAATTTAAGAGGACTTCTTGCCATTGAGTTAGTTTGAAAAGGAGATTGTATTGACAATATTTTTGATATTGAATATTATTTTAATTGGGAGATCATAAGGTGTATTTGGTCAATCATTTTTGTATATGTTGATGGATGCTTTCTTTAAGATGGAGTGATAAGGTGTATATGTGTTTTGATATTTTGCATTATATCTTTGAGAGAGTTTAGTATCTTCTAACTCCTTTGAGCTTGGCAAAGAAGTGTTTGTGGTTGTGGTAGATATTTGAGGTTCCTTCATCATCAAGAAAAAGGTATGAGCACATTCTTCCATAGTTGAGTTGATTGATTGGTTTTCTAGAAAATAAGTTTGGAGTGAAAAGGAATTGATTAGGGTTTCCTTATTGAGTGTGTTGAGTTAATGCTTCAAGGTTTTCTGGAATAAAGAGTTGTTGTTAAAACCTTGTCTTATAAGCATTGTTGTTGAAGCCATTGATTGTGTGAAGAACTTGAACTAGGGTTTGAAAAGAACATGAGTATCATTGTTATGTGAGAGTTGTTTTATAAGCATTGTTGTTGAAGTGAGTTGTTGAGTGAAGAACTTGAACTAGGGTTTGAAAAGAACATGAGTATCATTGTTATGTGAGATTGGTTGATAAGCATTGTTGGAAATATTTTGAGTGAGTGTTCATATACTTGGACTAGGGTTTGTAAGCAAGGATTGTTTCATTGAGTGATTGGTTGAGTAGAGTTGGTTGAGCCTAGTCAAGTGGATGTGTGAAGTGATTGTTCAAGTTCCATAAAACAAACTATTCTATATTCTGAATTGATTTGAGAAAGTAATTGAGTGATATTAAGCATATATTCTACATTAAGGAATGTGAAGCATATTGAGTCTCTAACAATTCTTCTGTATGTTTCTAAAAGAGTGATTGAAAATGATTGAGCATTGTGATGAGTATAGAGCATATTGAGTCTCTAACAATTCTCTTTATGTTTCTATGAGATTGGACAAGTTCTAGTGTGGACTTGTTGAGCAGATTTGAGGTAAGTCTTTGAGAAGACTTGTGGATAGATTTGGGTAAGCTTTTATGGAAGCTTACAATACATATTATTGAGAAGATTTGGATAAGTTCTTGAGAGAACTTATTGAGCAGATTGGACAAGTTCTAGAGAGGACTTGAGGATAGATTAGTGTGAGATTTTATGGAAGCTTACAAGGCATATTTGAGATAAGTCTTTGAGAAGACTTGAGAGCAGAGTTGATTGATTTGTTCAAACCTTGAGTTAAGGTTTGGGGTAGATCCAACAGAGTTGATTTGAGATTGAGTCAAGCTTTGAGTTAAGGCTTGAGGACAGATATTGAGGATAGATTTATGCTAGACCGAAGGACTATGTTTAGTATAGATTCGAGGATAGAGTTTGGTGCAGATTAGAGGATAAGTTTGTGCCAGACCAGAGATAGATATTGAGGATAGATTTATGCTAGACCAAAGACTATGTTTAGTACAAATTTTAGATAGATCTTTGGAGGTGATAGAGTTGAGGATAGAGATCTCCAGCCAGAGCAGGGAAGATAGGTGTCTTCTATGGATAGAGTTCCATTTTCTAAGGGTAGTGGAGGCAGAGGTCTTCTAGAGGATCACCAACCAAAGTAGATATTAGGATATTGGTGTCTCCTATGGATAGAGATCCATAAACTTGATTTAGGGGATTGGTGTCTCCTTTGGAAAGAGGTCCATAAACATTGTAATAGGGAAAGGATTCCCAAGATATTGATTGAGAAAATTTTAGTGAAATATTTTCTCTGTGGAGTAGCCCACATTGGGTGAACCACGTAAATTGTGGTGTCTCTATTGTGTGTGGTGATTTATGCATTGCTTTGATTACTACTATTGATATTGCTATCTTTACATTGCATAATATTGATTGGGAAAGAAAAGTAAAAAGTGGTCTTATACTATTCACCCCCCTCTCAGTATAAGCTTGTGTTCTTCAATTGGTATCAGAGCGGGTTCCTTCGAAAGAGTTTAACAACTTGAAGGAAAAGCTTACAAGAACACAATGGATTCTAAGAATGGATCATCAGATAATTCAATACCAATATTTTATGGAAGTGATTATGTATATTGGAGTTTGAGAATGAAGATCTACCTGAAGGCACTTGGCAATGAGATTTGGGAAGTAGTTGAAAATGGATACGATCCCTCAGTTGATCCACCTATAGATAAGGAAGGTAAGCTTCTACAACATTACAATTCAAAAGCAATGAATGCACTTTTGAGAGGTTTGCATAGAACAGAGTCCATAAAAGTTATGCATTGTCAAAATGCAAAAGGAATGTGGGATAAGTTGCAAAATATATATGAAGGAGATAAAGGTGTCAAGAAAGCAAAGATACGAAATCTCAAAGGACAATTTGAAGAGTTAAGAATGAAGGATGAGGAAAACATTAGTACTTATCTACTTTGAATTGATGAGGTTGTTAATGCTATGCAAGGACTTGGAATGAAGGTTGATGAATCAGATGTTTATGATAAGGTCTTAAGATCTCTTCCAAAAATATTTAGTGAAAATATTTCTGCTATAGAAGAGTCAAAGGATGGTGATTATTTGACAAGAGATATGTTGCTTGGTATTCTTACAGCTTTTGAGTTGAGAACAAAAGAACCTATTCCCCAGAAGGAAGCAACCTTCAAAGCAATCAAGAAGACAAAGGGTAAGAAGTCAGAATCAAGCAATGAGTCATCCAATGATGAAGAAGCTAATTATGGTAGAAGGAATAAGGATTCAAGAAGATCTAGAGATATAAAATCTATTAAATGTTTCAATTGTGGAAAGTATGGTCATTATGCAACTGATTTTCAAGAAGCAAAGAATAACAATGATGAAGAAAAATAGGATCACAGGAACAAGGAATCAGAAAGATACAGGCACCAAAAGAAAAGCAAGGATGGACAAAGCAGACAAGGAAAGAAGTTCTTTCAAAGGCAAAAGAGGAGCTACTATGCAGATAAGGCAAGTAAGTACTCAAGTGAAAGTGATGCTAGTTTTTCAGATAATGATAGAGATGAAGTCCTATTTATGATTGAAGAAAAAGAAGTCTAGAAAAGGGCACCAATAATTCTCAAGTGTTTTAGATGTGGTAACTTTGGACATCTAGAAGATAGTTGTACAAGGAATGGTTATAGTTTTAGTGATGATGATGAATATGAGGATACACTTGAAGGACCAGATGAAAATATTCTAATGGCTCTAGAGGAAGAAGAAAGTGATCCTATAGAAGACAAGTCAAAAGAAAATGAAGATGTGGACAAAGGCAAACAAATAGAGGAAGAATCAGATAAAGAAGGATATGATCTTAAGGGAGAACTTATCTATGCTCTTGAAATAGTAAAGAAGGTAAGAAAGCAAAACTCTAAATTAGAAGCTCAGTTTCAAGAATGTGATGAAGAGAGAAGAATGCTTATAGAGGATCTAGACAAATCAAAGGCTAAGACAAAGAAATTCAAGGATAAGCTAGAAGCAAAGGTCTTAGAATGTGAAAGGTTAGTACAAGAAGTAGCCCTACTAAGGGAAGATTTAGAAGACTCCAAAGTCAAGCTAAAAGGGTTCAAAAATAGCTCAAAGAATTTAGATAAGTTCATCAAGATACAAAAGCCTACATCAAGCAAAATAGGTCTTGGATTTGAACAGGAACAAAAGAAATAAGAAGGAAAGTCAACCTCAAGTTCTGGAGGAGAAGAAACTTTAGATGAAGACACTTCAGAAGAAGGTAGTGTAAGAGAAAGTGAGACATCTGAGGATGAGTTGGACAATAGAAAGTTCAACAAGGATAGGAACAATGCACAAAGAAGAAACATATGGAACAACAATCAGAATAGGTCAAGAGAGACTAAGAGACCAATGAGGTCAAGACAAGGAAGTTTCAATGGAAGATGTTTTTCATGTCACAAGTTTGGGCACATGGCTTCACAGTGCAGGACACATGAAAGACAGGAATATGGGAACAAATAACTTTTCAATGGGTATTGCTACTCATGTAATCAGTTTGGTCACAAGGCAATGAATTGCAGGGTTCATGACAGAAGAGGATATGGCTTCACTAGGAGAAATCCTAAGACATTTGCACCTCCAAGGAATAATAACATTAAGTGTTATAAGTGCAATAATGATGGTCACACAACAAAGTGGTGTAGAGCAGACATTCCAGAATCAAGTATGAACAGGAACAAGAACAGGAACATGGATATGAACAGGAACAGGAACATGGATATGAACAAGAACAAGAATAGGAACAGGAACAAGAACATGGACATGGAAAGGAACAGTCAAAGGAATCAAAAGGATCAGATAAGAAGAAAAGAGGATAAAGGTAAAGAACAATGCTTGATGGGAGTAGAAATACTCCCACCCTAAAATTAACCACCTCAAGAGGAGGTGGGGGAGGGGCTAAGCTAAGAGACTCATTCTTAGCCCCGAGCCCCAAAGGTGACCCTTTGCCATTGATGTCAAAGGGGAGAGATTTGAGTAAGGGGAGAGATTTGGTATTTGAGTAAAGAGGAGAAATTTGAAAAGAGCATTGAGCCAGGGGGAGCAATGTCCAGGGAGTAGAATAAAGAAAAGGTTAAGTTTCTAGTAAAAAGAATTTGGGTTGCCATCAATGACAAAGGGGGAGATTGTTGGACATTTTGAGTCAAAGTTGTCATTGATGTCAAGGAATATGTCAAGGAACAATGCAAAGGTTAATGGCAAAAGAGCTTCATAATATTTTTAATATTATGTGGAAGCATATGAAGGTGGGTTTTTATTAAAACCATGGATGAGCAAAATAAAAGGTTTTTCATAAAAACCCAAGGAAGCATTTTGAAAAGTTAAAGGAGGTTTTAATATTTATTTTATAAAATATTTAAATTCAATTTGAATTTAAATTTTATAAATAAATATTATTTATACAAAGAGGTAAAATCAAAGAGGGCTTTAATAAGCCAAAAAGGATTTAAAAATTAATTTATAAAATTTAAATTCTAAAGAATTTAAATAATTTATAAATTAATTATTCAAATTTTGAAGGCGCCGACGTTCAAAATTATTGGAGATAATATGTATAAAAACTATATGCCTAAATGGCATAGAACTTACCCTTCATTCGAAAGAAATAATAGTGGCATGTGTTGTGGTGAATACTCATGCAGAGAAGAAGACAAATCTTTGTCTTAAGGCACCAACGAAAGTGTTAAAGACCATTGAGGGCAAAACCCTTATATCCACCAAGGCACGTGGCCTAGTGGCAAGCGATCACGAGTTAAGTCGTGAGGGTGCAGAGTGGTTCATGTTCGATTCTTGGTGAGAGCATTTTGGTGTGTTGTGCTTTGGCATCGGAGGAAGAGACGCATTGACCTTTTTGGTTTTGATGCATTGGGGAAGAACATAGAGCACGTTGTGCTCTTTGTTCCCCAATGAGTGCCTAGCTCGTGCGATGGTTGGAGCCGCGGCTAGGGCATTGGGAGAAGTTGCGTCGAGGGTTCGATTCTCACCTAGGTGGAGGTAATAAATTTTGCATTATTTTTAATTGCCTAAGGTGTAAACATAAGGTTTAGGGAGTTATAAGGGGTTTTTGAAAGGTGCTTATTTTAATTGTTAGTTTTTGATTAAATGAAGGAATAAGGTGTTGAACTTTATTTTTAAATAAAGTTATTGTGATATTTTTGATTTATCAAAAAGTGAATTGAAGAGTGATTAAATTTAAGAGGACTTTTTGCCATTGAGTTAGTTTGAAAAGGAGATTGTATTGACAATATTTTTGATATTGAATATTATTTTAATTGGGAGATCATAAGGTGTATTTGGTTAATCATTTTTGTATATGTTGATGGATGCTTT
The DNA here is from genome assembly GCA_028583015.1 of Wollemia nobilis. Taxonomy (NCBI): domain Eukaryota; kingdom Viridiplantae; phylum Streptophyta; class Pinopsida; order Araucariales; family Araucariaceae; genus Wollemia; species Wollemia nobilis. The sequence continues at coordinate 12,851,158 of JAQPPZ010001925.1, forward strand.
CTTTAAGATGGAGTGATAAGGTGTATATGTGTTTTGATATTTTGCATTGTATCTTTGAGAGAGTTTAGTATCTTCTAACTCCTTTGAGCTTGGCAAAGAAGTGTTTGTGGTTGTGGTAGATATTTGAGGTTCCTTCATCATCAAGAAAAAGGTATGAGCACATTCTTCCATAGTTGAGTTGATTGATTGGTTTTCTGGAAAATAAGTTTGGAGTGAAAAGGAATTGATTAGGGTTTCCTTATTGAGTGTGTTGAGTTAATGCTTCAAGGTTTTCTGGAATAAAGAGTTGTTGTTAAAACCTTGTTTTATAAGCATTGTTGTTGAAGCCATTGATTGTGTGAAGAACTTGAACTAGGGTTTGAAAAGAACATGAGTATCATTGTTATGTGAGAGTTGTTTTATAAGCATTGTTGTTGAAGTGAGTTGTTGAGTGAAGAACTTGAACTAGGGTTTGGAAAGAACATGAGTATCATTGTTATGTGAGATTGGTTGATAAGCATTGTTGGAAATATTTTGAGTGAGTGTTCATATACTTGGACTAGGGTTTGTAAGCAAGGATTGTTTCATTAAGTGATTGGTTGAGTAGAGTTGGTTGAGCCTAGTCAAGTGGATGTGTGAAGTGATTGTTCAAGTTCCATAAAACAAACTATTCTATATTCTGAATTGATTTGAGAAAGTAATTGAGGTTTTTAAAAGTGATTTAGTAAGATTAAATATGAAGCATATTGAGTCTCTAAAAATTCTCTGTATGTTTCTAAAAGAGTGATTAAAAGTGATTGAGCATTGTGATGAGTATAGAGCATATTGAGTCTCTAAAAATTCTCTTTATGTTTCTATGAGATTGGACAAGTTCTAGTGTGGACTTGTTGAGAAGATTTGAGGTAAGTCTTTGAGAAGACTTGTGGATAGATTTGGGTAAGCTTTTGTGGAAGCTTACAATACATATTATTGAGTAGATTTGGATAAGTTCTTGAGAGAACTTATTGAGCAGATTGGACAAGTTCTAGAGAGGACTTGAGGATAGATTGGTGTGAGCTTTTGTGGAAGCTTACAAGGCATATTTGAGACAAGTCTTTGAGAAGACTTGAGAGCAGAGTTGATTGATTTGTTCAAACCTTGAGTTAAGGTTTGGGGCAGATCCAATAGAGTTGATTTGAGATTGAGTCAAGCTTTGAGTTAAGGCTTGAGGATAGATATTGAGGATAGATTTGTGCTAGACCGAAGGACTATGTTTAGTACAGATTCGAGGATAGATTTTGGTGTAGATCAGAGGATAGGTTTGTGCCAGACCAGAGATAGATATTGAGGATAGATTTGTGCTAGACCGAAGGACTATGTTTAGTACAAATTTTAGATAGAGCTTTGGAGGTGATAGAGTTGAGGACAGAGATATCTAGCTAGAGTAGGGAAGATAGGTGTCTTCTATGGATAGAGTTCCATTTGCTAAGGGTAGTGGAGGTAGAGGTCTTCTAGAGGATCACCAGCCAGAGCAGATATTAGGAGATTGGTGTCTCCTGTGGATAGAGATCCATGAACTTGATTTAGGGGATTGGTGTCTCCTTTGGACAGAGGTCCATAAACATTGTAATAGGGAAAGGATTCCCAAGAGATTGATTGAGAAAATTTTAGTGAAATATTTTCTCCGTGGAGTAGCCCACATTGGGTGAACCACGTAAATTGTGGTGTCTCTATTGTGTGTGGTGATTTGTGCATTGCTTTGATTACTGCTATTGATATTGCTATCTTTACATTGCATAATATTGATTGGGAAAGAAAAGTAAAAAGTGGTCTTATATTGTTCACCCCCCCTCTCAATATAAGCTTGTGTTCTTCGGTTGCGATTGATGACAGTTCCCCTAGTGAGTCAACAATCGAGACCTAGAAGGGGAAGTAAGAGGCACATGACTCATAGCGTAGGGTGCATTCTCCCAATGATCCATGAGGGTACGTAAGTACTACAACTCCACATGTACTTTTTCAACATATACTTGAATTTATAACTAGCAATCAAAGAATATAGCATATTTATCAGTAATAGAGAAGACATGCTCGATATCTTGTTGAGAAAAAATAGCTCTATTATAGGAATTCCAAAGATAAAACATGGTACCAATTCTAAAATATTCCAAACAACACCCAAGTTGAAGGAAAAAGCAATAGGGTCACCCAAAATAGCATGCACCTAGGTAAAATCCTCTTGCATAAAAGGTCTAAAAAATTCAAGAAGCCACTCCTAGGCTGACTAAGCCTGATCACAAAACAAAAAAATATGTAGTAAATCTTCTACATGTCTGCAAACTAGGCAAATGGGATTATGAAAACCCAAATTCTTGAGCCTATTGCCAATCGTCAACCCCTAGAGCAAGAGGCTCCAAGCAAAAAAACTTTGTTTAGGTTCAATATAAGTAGCCTAAGCAATCTGAAACCTCTTATTCTATCGAGAGGGAAGAGAGACTAAGTCTCATCTCAGAGTGAGTTTATCAACCATTGTAACTTATGGGGTGAGCCATTTGTAACCTAGATGAGCTTTATATTGCAAAACAGGAATTTCCCCAGGCCAACACCAATTTGACCACTAGGGTTTTTGAAAATGTTTATGCAATTTGCACCAAATATAAAATGGAATACTATCAATAACCACCTCATAAATATCTCTATCATCAGGATTTAAATTATGAATTTGATAAAAAAAATCCCAAGGTATCCAACTCCTGGTATATTGGGAGAAGAATTAAAAATCAAAGTAATACCATGCTTATAGAATCTCTGCGCTCTTATCCACTACACCAGAGCTAGCGGAGAGCCCTACTAAGTGATAACAGGAGACAACCAAATATTCATGGAAGGCAAAGAGGCACCTGCTTTGTAGAAACTCCCTTTCCAACTGAGCCAGGTTTTGAAGGTCTCCCAAGATTTTCAAATACTTTGAATGACAAAAGAACCATTAACTTTAATAGGGACATGGGTGGTAAGAATGGATTGCAATCCCACCCCTTTCTAAAAAAATTTTCCCTAAAGCAAACTAGAAGAAATGCAATGCCTGACTAGAAATATCGGGTGATCCATTTAGCACAAAGGGAAAAATGTTGTTGGTAACAATAAGACAAACCCATGCATCCATAGTCCTTGGGAAAACAAAAAAATTCCCAGGCTACCTGATGAAAACCTCATTTGATAGAGTCTTTGACCCACAAGAAATATCTCATAAGCTTATCTGGATTTTTCTAACAATATTTGTATGGAACCCAGCAAGACGAATAATAGACATGGGTAGTGGCTAAAACCTTAGAACAAATATGAAATTTTCCTACCAGATAAAGTTTCTTACTAGTCTAGTAAGAAATATTCTTGTCCATTTTCTCAATAACATGTTTCCACAATTGACCAGAGGAACCATGAAATGCAAAAGGAATTCCAAGAAATTTAAACACCTCACCCGATTGAATCCAAGTCCATTGGAAATGATGCAACCAACATGGTAGTTGGGATTGAGATTGCCAAAAATAGGAGGTTTTTTTCCATTGAATAGAAGAACTAGAGGCTAAATAGAACACCTCTAAGCAACTAATAGCTAAGGAAAGGGATTGCTCATCTTATTGAAGCATTAAAAAGAATCATCAACAAAATGACGATTGACCAACTAATGATTAGAATTGGGGAGAGCAATACCCCTAAATAATTCTTGATCAACCTTATGGGCCAACAAATAGCCAAAAGAATTTGTAGAAAGAATGAAAATATATAGAGCAAGAGGGCACCCCTGTCTTATAGAGCGATCGAGAGAAATTGACTGAGATTGACTATTATTCAAAGTAAGAACAAATGAAGCATCTTGAAATAACATAAGAACGATGCTCACAAACACTAGCCCAAAGCCCAGAGCCTGAAGCATGACAATGATGAAGTACCACTCCATATTATCATAGGCTTTCTCAAAGTCAATCTTAATGAATAAAGCATCTTGTTCAAAATTTCTTGCCCACTCCATACCTTCCCAAACAACAAGAACATTATCAAGAATGTATCTTCCCGAACAAAGCTAGTTTGTTCAGGTCTGACAATCAAAGGTAGGAGAGATTTAAGATTAAGTGCAAGGGTTTTGGAAATAATATTATAGCTTACATTAAGTAGGGTTATCGACCTCCAATTAGCGATGAGCTCAGGGTCTCCAGAATTAGGAATAAATTTAACATTACCTTTGTTAATAATGGAACCCAATGAACCACATTGCAGGGCTTCAAGATACACTTTGTGGAGATCAAAACCAAGCATATCCCAAAATTATTTGTAGAATTCACATGGGAAGCCATCAAGACCAGGTGCCTTATCATTGGCCATGAGTGACAAGGCATTTTTTAGATATTCTAGATAAATAGAAGTGTTACATAATATCATTTGCTCAAGAGAAAGCTTGTTGGAGACAACAACGGTACAATCAGCAAGAGCTTACCTTCTAGCATCATCAAGGGGTTGAGAAGCAAAAACATCTTGATAATATGAAACAAAGGCTTTAACAATGTATGGAAGGTCTGTGAATCTCTACCCATCAATTTGTATGGCTTGAAACTGGTAATACTAGGTAGGAGGTATAAGGCGTTGAAAAGAATCTTTGGTCACTCTGTCCCCCACTTTGAGCCAATGCATTCAAGCACATAATTGAGCACCCTTGGATTCATACAAATCAGTTTTTTTAGCTCATGTCGAATGGAAGAAACTTGGGATTGAGCAAGAGAGCTGAAAGGAGAGGCTTCAAGACTGATATAGGCTTTGGATAGCTCTTTTGGCAAGGCAAACTTAGACTGTTTTCGTCACTTTGCAACTTCAACACCCAGAGTCTGCAACACCTTAGTGGTTCATTAAATGGTAACATTCCACCACTAAATCCTTCTAGAAAGACCATCAAGTCTAGGAATCAAATTCCAAATATGGCATATATGAGCTTTCATGCTAAAGCTATGCAAAAAATAAACATTCAGGTAAAACTATGAATAATGCACTCTGGGTTGAAAGTTTAACTTTGCCACCGAGAATAAAATAGGTGAATGATAAAACAATGTAGTACCAAGGAAATTCAACACATGAAAAAGAAGGCAAAATATGGAAGAACTAAAATTTATCACAGTCAAAAAACATGGCTTTGTCCAATATTTCCAAAACCTTGGCAGAAGCAGTCTGGGGATCAGGTGTACCAAAGAGCTTGAGGGAAGTTAGAAGGTGATAAGCGATAATTAGGGTCATAAAGGTGAAGCTTGTTTTTCATAAGCCCTTTCACCTAAGCACCACCACATTGGGGCATGACTGACCTTGTCAGAAGCTTTCTCCACCATATTAAAATCTCCACAGAGCACCCAAGTGGCAAATGGCAGATTCATGGCAAGCCATCTCCACAACTCACATCGGTCAGAAGCAATGTTCGAGGCATACACGTTAACCACAAAAAATAGTTTTCCATATATCTCAATAAAAATTTAGACAACTTGATTGGATGGGTCAACACCCCAGGTCAAAAAATTCTTCTATAATCAATGTACAAGGATAGTGACGGCTCCCCCTTTTCTCGAGGAATGCTTTGTGGAAAAAGAGGCACTTTGTGGACATAAAAAGTCACATGCACATCATAAATTGAAATAAAAAATCTTAACTTCTTTTAGACATAAAAAATTGAGGCTTCCATGCACTTGAGAAACATTTGACATCTCATTTCATAGTTTTTAGATTGATCTAATGTTAGATTAAATGGAATTAATCTATAGTTTTTAGATTGATCTAATGTTAGATTAAATGGAATTAATCTATAGTTTTTGATTAATCTAATGATAGATTTAATGGAAATTAATCTTTAGTATTTTATATTAATCTAATTTTAGATTCAATGGATTTAATCTTTCAAGTGATTAATAAGCTAATGTTAGATTTAATGGATATAATCTTTCAAGTGATTAATGTGCTAATGTTAGATTTAATGGCTATAATATTTCAAATTGTTTATTAATCTAATGATGGATTAATTGGAACTAATATTTAGATTTTAGATTAATCTAATGATAGATTAATTGGAATCAATCTTTAGTTTTTAGATTAATCTAAATATGGATTTAAAATATTTAGTCTTTAGATTTGGTATTAACCTAATGCTAGATTTAATGGATATAATCTTGTGGGTTGATAAATCTAATGATATATTCAAAGTGATATGTCTTTATATTATTGAAGGTAAACTAATGCTACCTTAGTGGAATATGATCTTTAGAGGGTTTACCTATCTTTTGGGAATTGAAATAATTGTGGAAAATATTTTGTAAAGAAGTATGGGCTTCTTATGCTTGTGTTTGTTGTATTGAATGGAATCATATAGCAATGCATGGCTTGGGAAATGATAGAAAAGGAATTAAAAATATTTGTGGAAAATATTTTGGAAAGAAGTATGGGCTTCTTATGCTTGTGTTTGTTGTATTGAATGGAATCATATAGCAATGCATGGCTTGGGAAATGATAGAAAATGAATCAAGAATATTTGTGGAAAATGTTTTGGAAAGAAATATGGGCTTATTTTACTTGTGGTTGTTATGCATCATTGCAATGTATCATATAGAAATGCATTCATAACTACATGTGATATGTCTTGTGTGTGATTACTTTTTGTGCATAGTGATTCTATTTCCATTCGTCTATCTAGTTTGTTGTTGTATTTAAATAATGTCATTGGATTTAAAGTTTCTAATGAGAAGGCGAATGCTGAAGTATCATTTTGATAGTTGTTATGGCAAGATTATGAGCCTATTCTATTCTATTTTCTTTCATAAATGCTAATTTGTGTTTGGGTTTTTTCCTGCTAATTAGTCTAATACCAGTCTTGCACTTCGACCTGTGGCCATATTTCCCATCTCTTTCTTTTGTTTCCAATTTCTTTCCTGCATCCTTAGTATTTTACTAGTTTTAGAATTAGTTCGAGAACCAGCCCTCTCTAGAGATTGGCACGGAGGACATATCTTTCCTCCGGCCTTTCAATTTTGGTTGTATCTAGGGTAATACAGTGTTTATTGATTAGGTAGATATTTGACCAGCAGTTTTTGGCACACCCGGTGGGACCTTCAAGGTTCCACTTTCAATAGCACTAGGTTTGGTGTTCGCCTTTCTACTTGAAATTAGAACATCTGGCGACTCAATTTTTACCCAGAACTTCGTAAGCATGAAGACGACGAAAGCCATTTCTCATTGATACAAGATCAAAAGATAAGAATCATGATAATCAGATTAGATTTTATGAACTAGATATTCAAAGGCTAGGAGAGCATCCTTAAATAGCCACTTTTTTATGCATGTCTTCACTCCCTCATATCCCATCCATGCCATCCATTTCATCTTCTCGATTAGCTAGTGTGTTCTCCGCTCCTGTAAGTTTTGTGAGTACTACCACCAGTTTTCCTCAGCCTCTACCCAGTACAACCACTAGCACCCCATAGCCTACTACCCATATTCCTGTTCACATGGCCCATAATCCTCCACCACATCAACAACAACTTCCAAGGCAATTTTTGGCTTAGAATAGCTCAAGAGCGTTGAATTTGCAGGCGTAAAATCCTATACCTCAAGCTGCTCTGAAGGTTTTACCCACATATGATGGTACTGGAAAAACTGCATATGAGCATATCCAAGACATGGCCTCTCTTGCAACTATTCATGATATAACTGATGAAGATGTGATGATAAAACTTTTAGTTTTGTCATTAAGAGGGAAATTATTGTATTGGTACTGATATTTGCAGCCTAGTATCATTACCTCGTGGGATCAATTAGCAGAATTGTTGATTAAGAATTTCCATGAGCAGGCTGAGCCATATTATTTATTGCACCAATTCACCTTGATTCAAATACATCTTCAAGAAGAACTTGTAGATTTTAACATTCAATTTGCACGAAGCTGGCAAAGTGTTCCAGATGGTTTATGGCCAACCCATGAGCAAGCAGTATTTTATTACCTTCGAGCGCCTAGTATCGATATTGGTATGGTGATGCGCTAGGCCAATGTGACCACATTCCTGGATCTCTACACACAAGCTCAAAAGGCCGAATCAAATTTGATTGTTGTAGGTAGGCTCCCTTCGAAGGCAATGATACATATTCTCCCTGATCTACCATAATACCTTTACTCTAATGCATTTTCATAGCTTATGTCATTGATGTATCCTGCCCCTTCATGGAATTTAGGCTCCCCTCAAATAGCTCCTATCCCTGTATCACAGTCTTCTACTATGAGCTACCCATAATTTTCCATTCTGAGAATATCATCATAGCCTTCATTCGTTTCTTTTCCAACATTTATGTTGGCAATTTTGGGTACATTGCCTTTGCTCAAGTGTATAAGTTGTCATTGATGTCAAAAAGCTCTTGAAGGAATTTGATTTGATGTCAAACAATTTGTTTTGATGAAGGTTATGGCATGACAGTTTCAAAGGTCTTTTGTAAACCCCAAGTTGGCAGGTTTAAATATTACAGGTGGATGCATTAGTTTAATGCATTTGGGTCTAGGAGGAAGTATTTATTTAAATAATTAAAAACCATGTTAAGATTCCTTTTAATTATTTTTAAATATCTATTAATTTATTGTTTGCATTGGGTTCTCCTAACCCATGGTGCAAATGTCTTAACTTTGAGGGCGCTATGTTCTAAGATTGTGGGCGCTAGCCAAGACCTCCATCGACGTGTTAAACTCCTCCGTCGACGTGTTAAACTCCTCGTCGACGTCAAGAGTTTATGGGAAAGATTGCATATAAATCTCCCATAATGAAGATCAAAGATTATCCCATCTGCATTTTTGAAAAGTGTTGCTCACTGTGTATTCACGATCTAATGTTCGATTTTTATCCTCGCTGTGATTTCGTGATCCGTTGTTCAGATATCTATCGTTTATTTTTTGTATCCGTCGTAAGGTTTCATCGTCGTCATTTGCGTCAGAAGACAGGGAGGCCTATTGTTTATTTTAGCCCTAGTGCAGAAGGTACAATGGAAACAAAGTGAGGTTTAAACCTCACCGAATGCCTTTGACGCATCGATAGCGGCTAGGCTGTTGACACGCTACCCGAAAAGGAGGTTTCGCGTTCGAATAACATGAAAGGGTTTTTCTTCGTTGAAGTGGACACAACGGGTGGTGTTAGAGTTCGTGCGCAATTTCTCCATAGTGCAATTTTTGGTGTTGGCCAAGGTATTTTCGAAATTAATTTTTGCTAGTGTATTTTGCGGATGGAGGAAGTTTATTAGAGAGAAAAACAGCTTAGGAGTTATAAGGAGTTTGAAGCTTGCTTTATTTTGATAAAAGATTCTTTTGAAGGTGTTGTTTGCATTATCTTATTGCATTCTTATGAGAGATAAAATTTATTGTTGATAAGACTATAAGGGAGAAATAAGGTGTATAAGGGATAAATATTTCTTGTAATGTTGAGAGTGCTTTTGATTGATTATGGAAATGAAAGCATGATGTTTTAAGGTTAGAATTGCTTCTTGTGTGAAGTTATGAAACCTTAAGTGGGCAGCTTTGAGATTGACATTAGCTTTCATTAAATTGGTTATAATCAAGCTATTCTTTACTTGGTTAAAGTGTTGGGCTTACGGGAGAGGGGAGCAGCAGTCTCCCATAAAATTTGCCACTGTAGAAGCTGACACTGTAGAAGCCTGCATGCTATAGCAGCCGCCACTATAGCAGTCCGTGCACGGTAGCGGTCACAAAAATTTTGGCCCAAAAAAAAAAAAAAAAAAAAATGGCAGATTTTGGAGGCAACAAGTTGTGACGGATGGAGCAGCAAGGAGGAGGAGCGAGAGGTCTAGGGGCATCAAACCCTAGGTGTGGGACTTCAGAGGGCAGATCAGCGAGGCGCGGCGGTGGGGGCTCTGGCGAGATAGCAGGCCCCCAGGCGGAGTATGTGGACAAGGAAGTTCTATTGGAACCGGTCCAAGGGCGTTGGGCAGATGCGGTTGAAGATTTATCTGAGGGGGACCAGGACTCTATGCGTCAGGATCAAAGGAAGACCCAAGAAGAAGACAAAGAGAAACCTGGCAACTTGAGACCTTCATATCTTAATGCTCTTTGCGGTAAGCAAAAATTATCCGACTCTTATTTTAATCTAAAATCTATCAATGGTAGGTTACACGTCCCGGATTCCTTAGCTCAGCATGTGGCTATGGAGGGCAGAACATCTCTGGTGGCTAAATTTATGGGGGTGAGGCCAGACATGGAAGTCATAAGGAGATGGGCCATCAAAAAATGGCAGCCAAGGGCCGATATGATGATTAAGGCTTTACCCAAGAGTTTTCTTTTTGTGACATTTCAATGTGAACAAGACATGGAAAGGACTCTCCAAGGAGGTCCTTGGTTTTTTGGGAAAAGGGGCTTGTATCTGAAGTGTTGGTCCCCCGATTTCAACCCCCATACTCAGGTGCTGGATTTGGCTCCTATTTGGGTTAAGATGCTAGGATTACCTCTGCTTTTTTGGAACGAACAAATCTTGGCTGGGATAGCTACAGAGATTGGAGAACTAATAGCTATTGATCCTGCAACCTTGAGCAAAACAAGACTCCTGTCTGCTCGCATGTGTGTGTTGGCAGACCTGAGTAAAGAGCTCCCTAAATCCATTATTTTGTCGTCTATGTTTGGCCTTCATACTCAGGTCTTTGAATATGAAAATATGTCTTTTAAGTGTAGTGTTTGTGGGAAGGTAGGGCACCAGGGTATCCACTACATTTCCAAGAACCAGCCCCCACTCCAAAATACTGATCCTCAAACCTAGAATAATATCCCTCCCCCGCAGATCTCCATTCCTACCCAACCTGGGCCTCAAGGATGTGGAGCTCGAAATCCGAATATCAGAGACCCTGTTCGCCCTATTGTAAGCAAGAGGCAATGTTTTAACCCTCCTCCCAAAAATTCCTATGCCCCGAAACCCTCTCATAGGGGAGCTGGTCCCTTTGATGGGAACCCTCAAGCTCAACTCTGCTCCTAAGATGATACAAGCAAGCCTCGAGCCAAATCACAAAGGAAAGAACCCCATAGATCAACGCCCGGGGGAAAGTAAGTTTGATTGGGTGATACGGGAGTCCTATGGAGGCTCGGTGGAAGTGGTCCCATGTACTCGCAGAGGAATTTATGGGAAGAAATTCCAAGGAGATCAACATCCCAGTGGAGAACAGTTTTGATGCATTAAATCATTTGAAGGGAGATCAGATGGACAGCCAAGAAGTGGAATCTGAGGTAGAGGAGACTCAAGAGAAGGATTTAGAGGAGAAAAATTAGAGGAAGGAGCAGGAAACTAATAATACAGGCAAGGATACTCAGGAGGAAGAGGTGAACCACCAAGATCAGTGTAACCCCAAAGCAAGGAAAAATGAATCTACTAATCAAGAAGCTAAGAGCACGGAATCATCTCCACTGTCAAAAAGACCGCTTAACCTGGAAAGCAGATTGTTACCCCAAAGACCAAGACCGACCTACCCAAGATGGTTACTAGAAGCCAAGTGAATCCCAAGGAACTTCAACCTAGAGCGGATGTATGGGGATATGGTTCAGTAGGAAGAGGGAAACCTAGCAATGCTGCCTTAAGACAGAAAGAAGCAGAGCGAGGAGTGGCTGATGGCACTCAAGCAGTATTGCTCTTTGGGGCGAAGGCTTGAGGATCCAAAGCCCATAAATGAAGATTCTTTCATGGAATATTCATGGGAGTAATCCTGCAAAAATAAGAGCTTTGTATGCTCTTAGACAAGAACACAAACCGGATATGATTTTACTGCAAGAAACTAAAATGGAGGAGAGTAGAGTTATTCCTTTTAAGAATAGGACTTGGCGAGAAGTTGAAGTAGTAGGCCAAGAGGCCACTGGAATAGCAGGAGGGTTACTGGTTATGTGGAACAAAAATGTGATTGATAGTAGAGTGATTCTGATGTCAAGTTGGTTTATTTGTCTCTTATGTGTGGATAAAACCACGTAGGAAGAGTGGATCTTAACGAATGTATATGCTCCAGTTAGACGAGGGATTGAGAAGGGTTCTTTGGAGTCGACTAGCTGAATTGATGGAGACGGTCCCCAACTACCCTTGGATTGTGGCGGGGGATTTCAATTGCTACCTTAATCCTGTAGATAAATTGGGGGGCTCTCAAAGAATAACTGTTGATATCTACGAGTTTAGAGATTTTGTTGAGCAACATGAGCTGATGGATGTGGACCTGCGTAGATTCTCCTATACATGGTCTAACAAAATATTGAAGGAAAACCAAATTCAGATAAGATTAGATAGGTTTCTTCTTTCTCGAGAATGCTTGGAGAGGTTTGGGGACTCTTCATTAACGGAACTCCCAAGAATCGGGTCTGATCACAACCCAATTCTGTGGGAAACAGGGGAGGACTCTAAGAAAAGATACATCAGACCCTTTCGATTCGAACTTATGTGGTTCCAACATCAGGATCTCAAGGATCTGGTTGCCCAATGGTGGGACAAAAAGTATAATGGTTCAAAACTGGCCCAAGTGGCATGTAAACTAAGGAATGTGAAGGCTAACATTAGAGAGTGGAACAAAACTTCCTTTGGCAATATTTTTGTTAAAAATGCAGAACTAAAAGACAAGATCAATGAACTACGAGGAGAAGTCGAAGTCGGAGTAGCTTACGAGAGGATCTGAGAAACCAGGAGAGGGAGCTGTTAGCCGAATACCACACGATGCTAGGATTTGAAGAAACCTTTTGAAGGCAAAAATCCAGACTGCGTTGGTTAAAGGAGGGTGACAAAAATACAAAGTTCTTCCATGTCTCTACTCTTCGCCACAGGAGTACTAACAAAATTAAGGAGATCAAGATGGCCAATGGGTCTAACACCAAAGATATGGAAGACATAAGGAGGGAAGCGGTTGAGTACTTTAAATCGTTGCTAGAAGATGTAAATCCGACTATTGAAGAAGAGGACTCTCTGTTGGCAGCCATTCCACCCCTCGTAACTGATAATCTTAATGGATTCTTACTTAGTCCTTTCACAAAGGAGGAAATCAAGAAGGTCGTTTTTGACATGGATGGTAATAGCTCCCCAGGACCGGATGGCTTCCCTGTAGCTTTCTTCTAGAATTTTTGGGATATCCTAGGCAATGATGTAGTGGAAGCTATAATTGAGGCTCAAAAGGACATGGAAATCCCAGAAGGAGTTAATGCTACTTTTTTAGTCCTCATCCCTAAACTAGTGGGAGCAATGGAATTTTCCAATTTTCGCCCTATCAGTTTATGTAACACTCTGATGAAGATTCTCACAAAAACAATCGCCAATAGGCTGAAGGTTATCCTTCCTTTCATCATTGATATGAACCAAGGTGGCTTTGTGAAAGGGCGACAAATATTGGATGGTATCATCACAATTCATGAGGTTATTCATTCAATGGTGACTAGTAAGGAAGCAGGTATGTTACTAAAGCTTGATATGAATAAAGCCTACGACCGGGTCTCATGGCGGTTCCTCACCAAGATTTTGGGTAAGTTTGGTTTCTCGTCCCAGTGGATTAAGTTGATTTTTAGTTGTATCTCTACTACAAGATTTTTTGTCATGGTGAATGGGTCACCCTCCGGTTACTTTAAGAGTGAAAGGGGGTTGTGACAAGGAGATCCTTTGTCTCCATACTTGTTTATTATTTTAGCGGAAGCATTAGGTAGGAACATTTCAGCAGTGGTGGCAGATGGTCAATTGGAAGGTTTTAAACCAGCCTCAACAGCAGAGCCATTGTCTCACCAACAGTTTGTGGATGATACAATCATTGTGTCCAAAGCCTCGGTGCCTCAAGCTAGGAAGTTGAAGAGAATTCTAACCAAGTATGAGACGAAGCGAGACAAGTACATAAACTATAAGAAGAGTAGCATCTATTTCTTTAACACGCCTGGTGGGAGGGAGGAAAGAATAGCTAACCTCTTCGGTTGTGGAAAGGAGCTTCTACCAACAACTTATCTAGGCATGCCTATGTTCGAAGGAAGAATGAAGGCTACTTTGTGGAACTCAGTCATTGACAGGATCTCCAAAAAGTTAGCAGGGTGGAAGGGCAGCCTTCTCAGCTCCGCAAGAAAAGCCTTATTAGTTCAAACTACTTTACAGAGCATTCCAATTTACTGCATCTCTCTATTTAGAATGCCTGCAAAGGTCCGAGCTACATTGGAGCTAAGTCAACACAACTTCTTGTGGTCAGGTTCAGAGGAGAGAAAGAAAATTTTGTTGGTAGCATGGAATCAGGTGTGTGCAAGCAAGGATTAGGGGGGCCTGGGGTTAAAGAGAATGAAAGAAATGAATCAAGCTCTAATTAGCAAACAGGTATGGAGATTTATCAATAATGATCAATTGGGATGGGTAAAACTTCTTAAGGCAAAATATATCAGAAATAATCAGGACTTCCTGAAAGCTGATAATCTTCCTAGAGGATCCTATTTTTGGAATTGTTTGCTCGAATGTCGGAAGGTAGTCAGGAAAGGCATCAGATGGAGAATTGGTAATGGAAGACAAGTGGACTTTTGGCAAGATCCGTGGTTGGAAGAGGCCCCTCTGAAAGATAACTTAGACCTTCAGGTCCTCCAACATAAACTTTCAAAGGAAATGGGAGGAAAAGTAGGGGATTTTATTGCTGTAGCACAGGAAACTTCTTCTTGGAAGAAAATCACGAGTTCATAATCTGTCATAGCAAGAGAAGGTGGCCCTAAACAAACTCAATGATGCTTTAAGGGTGTTCCCGATCATTCCTGGGGGAGGAAGAGACAAGGCGATTTGGGGCAAAACTACAAGTGGGATCTATTCAGTAAAAACTGCCTATAAGTTAATCCACTCAGGATTCAATGGTTGGACTCCGACTTCTATTATTTGGTTAAATAATTTAACCCCAAAAATAGCTTTCTTCTTTTGGTTGGAAGTTCAAAATAAAATCCTGACAATAGATAATCTGCAAAGGAGAGGTTTCCAATTCATCAATCGATGTATCTTGTGTGAGAAAGCAATAGAATCTGTAAGTCATATATTTCTAACTTGTGATTTTTCTTGTACAGTTTTCCAAATGATCCTGTCCAAATTTCATATAGATTGGGTCTGTCCAAATAGCATGTCTGACTTCTGCATACAGTGGGCTTCCTCATTCCGGGCAAAGCTTTTGACTTGGCTCTAGAAGCTCAGCTTACCCCATTTTTTATGGGGGATATGGAATGAGAGAAATAAGAGAGTATTTAAAGGACGTAAGAAATATCCCAGGTTATGTGGTAATAAAATAATCAGAGCTTTAAAAGAAAACTGGAAAACTTTCTTCTTCAAAAATGAGACCATGTCTCTAAGGGAAAGGAGGATTTTGCGGAACTGGGGAGAGGAACTTCCAGACCTAGACATTACAACCAACCCACGGGATGGTTTCAAGTGGATACCCCCCACACAAAAGTGGGTTAAGTTTAATTTTTATGGGGCAGCTAAAGGAAATCTGGGGGCTGCAGGAGCAGGAGGAGTTTTGAGAAATGAGGAAGGAAAAGTGGTCCTTGCCTTTGCAGAGCCTTTGGGAACTCAAACAAATCATTTTGCAGAAGCCCGAGCCTGCATGCGGGCAATGAGAATTGCTAGACTTGAGGGTTATAAGGAAGTTATCTTTGAATGGGATTCGCTTAATATAATCAAGGCAATTAAGGAGGATAAAGACCCCAATTGGACCATATTGGAGCTTATCCTAGAAGCAAAGATTCATAAATCTCATTTGGTTAATGCCCGAATCCAACACACCTTCAGAGAAGGGAACCAGGCGGCGGATCTAATGGCAAATATAGCAGTTTCTATTGGGGAGATGCAAATTTGGAAGGATAACTTCCCTCAAGAACTATTGGTGTTGGTTGCTAGAGAAGAGTTAAGATCAAACCCGTTAGAGCATCGAGGAGATCGGAGGGGTCGATGATGAGTAATCCGACAGGTTGGAATTAGGCGGAAAAGGCATCCCATTTGTTGGGGCCTGGGAGGTGACAAGTGTACGAGTACGACAACCTAGTGTTAGTAAGTGCTAGGTGTTGTTTGGTTTTTGTTTTATCTTGAATAGTCAAGCGACAAGTATAGGACTCTGGACTCTAAGTATGGCTTAATGTGAGTCTTAGAAAGATCCATTTTGTATTTTGATTATACGGGCTTGATGCTAGAACCAGCCCATTTTGACTTTGTAAAAGGTTTGTGGACCTTATAACCACCTCTACCTTATACCAAAAAAAAAAAGTGTTGGGCTTACTTCTTTGTTGATGATTTGAAAATTTGTTTTGTGCTTGGTGATTTGAGTTGGTGGATGCTTTTTGTTCAAACAATATTGGAGAGAAAAGGAGTTCTACTTGTTTCATTTTCTAATGTTGATTCTGAAATGCTTCAAGGTTGTGTTTTGAGTTGAATGGTGTTGATTGAACATTATTTGATGAGCATTGTTGTTGAAGCCCTAATTGATGGTGAAAAGAACATGAGTATCATTGTTATGTGATTCTTTGCATAGTTGGCAATTGTTGGGGTTTCATGTTCTTGAAAGAAAGCATTCTATTCTATCCATTTCAGATATTGAGTTGAGCTTTCAGATTTGAGATTGAGATTGAGCTGAGTTGATTTGAGTTGAGTTTTTGAGATTGGGAGTTGAGTATAAAGCATATTGAGTCTCTAACAATTCTCTTTATGCTTCTATGAGTTTGAAAAATCACATTGGGTCTCTAACAATTCACTTTGTGATTTCCTACTAAGAAAGTTTTTTCTTGGTGAGCTTGCTGAGTTTTTGGACAGGTTCCGGTGGGGACTTGTGAGCAGTTTTTGGACAGGTTCCGGTGGGGACTTGTGAGCAGTTTTTGGATAGGTTTCTATCAGGACTTGTGAGAAGTTTTGGACAGGTTCCGATGGAGACTTGTGAGCATATTTGGATAGGTCCTAGTAGAGGATTTGTGAGCTGAGTTTGATAGTTCTATCAAAGAACTTGAGGACAGAGATGCACTGGTTCTATGAGAAGAACTTGAGGACAGATTTGGCAAGTCTTTGAGAAGGCTTGTATGCAGAGGATTGATTTGTTCAAGAGTTGGATAGATCTGATAGATAGAGGAATACTTGTACTAGACCGACTAACTATGTTTGGTACAGGTTGTTGAGTTGTTGTGGAGGTGATCATAGAAGGTAGAGGTCTCTTAGGCTAAGCATTGAGGATAGGAGGTCTTCGGTGGAAAGGAGTTCCACGTGCTGGCAAGAGGTAGAGGCAGTTGATCTTCCGAGGGATCATTTCCAGAGTAGAGGGGAAGGTATATCCTTTGAGCAGAGGCTCATAAATTCTGATTGGTGGAAGGTATCTCCTTTGGGCCGAGGCTCATAAACATTGTAATTGGGAAAGATTCCCAAAGAACTTTGAGATAACTTTTAGAGAAAATTTTTGTGGACGTAGCCCAGCCATTCTAGGTGAACCACGTTAAAATTGGTGTCACTTTGTGGATGATATTGTGCATTGCTTTGATATTGCTTTGGGTATATTGCTTTACTATTTTGAAGTATAATGGAAAAAGTAAAAAGAGGTCTTATACTTGTTCACCCCCCCTCTCAAGTATAAGCTTGTGTTCTTCAATTGGTATCAGAGCGGGTGCCTTCGGAAAGTTTAATATCTTGAAGGAAAATCTAGTAAAGAACACAATGGATCATTCAAGTGGCAATGCAGCACCTATTCTTGATGGGTCAGATTTTGGTCTTTGGAGTGCAAGGATGAAGGTTCATCTAATGGAACTTGGGAATGAGGTTTGGGAAGTGATTGAAGATGAGTACACTATTCCTGAACATGGTCCTAATACTAAAGAAGAAAGGCTCCTACATCACAGCAATTCAAAAGCAATGAATGCAACCCTGAAAGGCTTATAGAAAGCAGATCTCACCAAAGTGATTCACTGCAAGACAGCTAGTGAAATTTGGAATCGATTGAAGGTGGTTCATACAGGTGATACAAATGTCAGAAAGGCCAATTTGAGACACTTCAAAGGTATGTTTGAACAACTCAAGATGAATTATGATGAAAATATTAGTGACTACATGCTTCGTATGGATGAGGTTGTTAACTCCATGAAATACTTAGGTCTTGAGCTTGCTGAAAATGATGTTTGTGATAAGATTTTAAGATCTCTTCCTAATAGATTTAGTGAAAATATTTCTACTATTGAGGAAGCTAAAGATTTGGATAAGTTGAAAAAGGATGAGCTCCATAGTATACTTGCAAGCATTTGAGTTGAGAACTCAAGTGAAGGTTGATGTCAAGAAAGAGGCATCTTTCAAGGCTACCAAGAAATCCAAGGGTAAACAGCTTCAAAATAGTGAAGAGTCTTCTAGTGATGAAGAGGCATATTACAGTAAGAAAGGCAAGTTCTCTAGAAAGCACAAAAGTATGAAAAATGTAAGATGTTTCAATTGTGGAAAGTTTGGTCATTATGCTACTAACTGTACTGTTCTCAAGAATGAAAGTGATGAAGATAAACAGGATTCTGAAAAGCACAAGCATCACAGGAAAAACAAAGATGAGAACAACAATCAAGGAAAGAGGTATTCTCACAAGCACAAGAAGAGTTTCTACCTAGACAAAGCAAGTAAGTGTTCTAGTAGTGATAGTGAAAGTTCTTCAAGTGATGATGAAAATGAGATGTTGTTCATATCAAAAAAAGAGGAAGAACCGAAACATAGATTTATTATTATGAAATGTCTTAGATGTGGAAACTTTGGTCACCTTGAGGATGATTGCACAAATAATGATTTGGTTTCTAGTATGTATGAGGATGCTTCAGAAAACTATAAGGAAGATGCATGTATGGTTTTTGAAAAGGGTAGCACCTCTAGTGATAAGAAATCTGAAAAATGCTTTGATGATTCAAAAAGCAAAAAAATAGAGGAAGATATAGAGAAAGGAGAAGTAGATCTTAAAGGTGAACTTATTAGTGCTCTTAGTGCTTTGAAAAAGGAAAGAAAGAAGAATGCTAGACTCAAGGATAAGTTAGATGAATGTTGTATGGAGAGAGATGATCTTATAGAAAGTCTTGACTTCTCTATAGCTAAGACACAAGAACTCAAGGATGAGTTAGAGTCTAAAGTTCTTGAGTATAGTGAGTTAGAACAAAAAATGGCTTCTTTGAAAGAGGAAACTAAAGAGTACAAGGATAAGCTTTACAGGTTCCAAGATAGCTCCAAAAAGTTTAAGTCACTCATCAAAGGTCAAAGAAAGACAACAGATAAAACAGGCCTTGGTTTTGTTAAGCCACATAAGGAACAAGATGGAGAGTCTAGTAAGAGACTCCAAAAGGAAGAGATTTCTGATGAGGAAAGTATTTTAGAAAAGGAGTCCTTGAATGATAGATGCACAGAAATAGAAAATAGAATTCAGAATGAGAAGAAGATGTTTTTAGAACCTAAGAGGTCAATTAAAGGAAAATTTCAAGGCATATGTTTTGCTTGTCATAGGTTTGGTCACATGGCTTCACATTGCATGGCTCAAGTGAAGAAGGTAAATGACAGTTTCAGAAGTGCTAGTTACTTTCAAGGGTATTACTACTCTTGTCAACAGTTTGGGCACAAGGCAGTTTATTGCAAGGCAAATAACAGGAATAGGTTTGGTCAAAACAAGTTTGGTCAGAACAAGTTTGGTCAGAACAGGTTTGGCCAGAACAGGTTTGGTCAGAACAAGTTTGGTCAGAACTAGTGGATTCAAATATCAGGTTTACCTCAGAGAAACAACATCGTCAAGTGTTTCAAGTGCAATAATGAAGGTCACATAATCAGACAGTGTAGAGCTGAAATTCCAAAATACAGGAACAGGAACAGTGGCATGATTAGGTCCAAGGATCAAGGCATGGACAAGAACAGGGATGATAACAAGAACAAGAATAGTGAAAAGAACAGGAATATGAACAAAGAGTTCAAGAGAAGGCCCGAAAAGGAAGTTATAGACGTTGATGATGATCAATGCCTAATGGGAGTTTTACTCCCACCCTAGAATTAATCACCTCATTAGGAGGTGGGGGAGGGACTAAGTTAAGAGGTTCATTCTTAGTCCCAAGCCCTAAATGTGACCCTTTGCCATTGATGACAAAGGGGGAGAGATATGAGTAAGGGGGAGAGCTTCAAAGTGAAGAGGAGAGCTTCAAGTCAGGGGGAGCAAAATTTCAAAGGAATATTCTCAGTTGTGGGCACATTTGGTCAGTTGTTAGCATAGTTGGTTTCAGTTTTGGCTCTTGAAAAGTGTTTTCAGTAAAGGTTTGCCATCAATGACAAAGGGGGAGATTGTTGGCAATTTTGGGTACTTTGGGTACATTGCCTTTGCTCAAGTGTATAAGTTGTCATTGATGTAAAAAATCTCTTGAAAGAATTTGATTTTATGTCAAACAATTTGTTTTGATGAAGGTTACGGCATGACAGTTTCAAAGGTCTTTTGTAAACCCCAAGTTGGCAGGTTTAAAGATTATAGGTGGATGCTTTAGTTTAATGCATTTGGGTCCAGGAGGAAGTATTTATTTAAATAATTAAAAACCTTGTTAAGGTTCCTTTTAATTATTTTTAAATAACTATTAATTTATTGTTTTCATTGGGTTCTCCTAACCCATGGTGCAAATGTCTTAACTTTGATGGCGCTATGTTCTAATATTGTGGGTGCTATCCAAGACCTCCACCGATGTGTTAAACTCCTCCGTCGACGTGTTAAAATCCTCGTCGACATCAAGATTTTATGGGAAATATTGCATATAAATCTCCCACAATGAAGATCAAAGATTATCCCATCTGCATTTTTGAAAAGTGTTGCTCGTTGTGTATTCACGATCTGATGTTCGATTTTTTTCCTCACTGTGATTTTGTGATCCGCTGTTTAGATATCCATCATTCATTTTTTGTATCCATCATAAGGTTTCATCGTCGTCATTCACGTCAGAAGACAAGGAGGCCTGCTATTTATTTTAGCCCTAGCACAAAAGGTACAAGGGAAACATAGTGAGGTTTAAACCTCACCGGACGCCTTTGGCACACCGGTAGCGGCTAGGCTATTGGCACGCTACTCAAATGGGAGGTTTTGCGTTTGAATAACACGAAAGGGTTTTTCTTCATTGAAGTGGACGCAGCGGGTGGTGTTAGAGTTCGTGCGCAATTTCTCCATAGCACGATTTTTGGTGTTGGCCAAGGTATTTTCGAAATTAATTTTTGCTAGTGTATTTTGCGGATGGAGGAAGTTTATTAGAGAGAAAAATAGCTTAGGAGTTATAAGGAGTTTGAGGCTTGCTTTATTTTGATAAAATATTATTTTGAAGGTATTATTTGCATTATCTTATTGCATTCTTATGAGAGATAAATTTTATTGTTGATAAGACTATAAGGGAGAAATAAGGTGTATAAGGGATAAATATTTCTTGTAATGTTGAGAGTGCTTTTGATTGATTATGGAAATGAAAGCATGATGTTTTAAGGTTAGAATTGCTTCTTGTGTGAAGTTGTGAAACCTTAAGTGGGCAACTTTGAGATTGACATTAGCTTTCATTAAATTGGTTATAATCAAGCTATTCTTTACTTGGTTAAAGTGTTGGGCTTACTTCTTTGTTGATGATTTGAAAAGTTGTTTTGTGCTTGGTGATTTGAGTTGGTGGATGCTTTTTGTTCAAACAATATTGGAGAGAAAAGGAGTTCTACTTGTTTCCTTTTCTGATGTTGATTCTGAAATGCTTCAAGGTTGTGTTTTGAGTTGAATGGTGTTGATTGAACCTTGTTTGATGAGCATTGTTGTTGAAGCTCTAATTGATGGTGAAAAGAACATGAGTTTCATTGTTATGTGATTCTTTGCATAGTTGGCAATTGTTGGGGTTTCATGTTCTTGAAAGAAAACATTCTATTCTATCCATTTCAAAAATTGAGTTGAGTTTTCAGATTTGAGATTGAGATTGAGCTGAGTTGATTTGAGTTGAGTTTTTGATATTGGGAGTTGAGTATAGAACATATTGAGTCTCTAACAATTCTCTTTATGCTTCTATGAGTTTGAAAAATCACATTGGGTCTCTAACAATTCACTTTGTGATTTTCTACTAAGAAATTTTTTTCTTGGTGAGCTTGCTGAGTTTTTGGACAAGTTCCGGTGGGGACTTGTGAGCAGTTTTTGGACAGGTTCCGGTGGGGACTTGTGAGCAGTTTTTAGATAGGTTTCGATGGGGACTTGTGAGAAGTTTTTGGACAGGTTCCAGTGGGGACTTGTGAATAGTTTTGGACAGGTTCTGGTGGAGACTTGTGAGCAGATTTGGATAGGTCCTAGCAGAGGATTTGTGAGCTGAGTTTGACAGTTCTATCAGAGAACTTGAGGACAGAGATGCACTGGTTCTATGAGAAGAACCTGAGGATAGATTTGGCAAGTATTTGATAAGGCTTGTATGCAGAGGATTTATTTGTTCAAGAGTTGGATAGATCTGACAGACAAAGGAAGACTTGTACTAGACCGACTGACTGTGTTTGGTACAGGTTTCTGAGCTGCTATGGACATGATCATAGAAGGCAGAGGTCTCTTAGGCTAAGCATTGAGGACAGGAGGTCTTCGATGGAAAGGAGTTCCACGTGCTGGCAAGAGGTAGAGATAGTTGATCTTTTGAGGGATCATTTCCAGAGCGAGAGGGAAGGTATCTCCTTTGAGCAGAGGCTCATAAATTCTGATTGGGGGAAGGTATCTCCTTTGGGCCGAGGCTCATAAACATTGTAATTGGGAAGGATTTCCAAAGAACTTTGAGATAACTTTTAGAGAAAAGTTTTGTGGACGTAGCCTAGCCATTCTAGGTGAACCACATTAAAATTGGTGTCACTTTGTGGATGATATTGTGCATTGCTTTGATATTGCTTTGGGTATATTGCTTTACTGTTTTGAAGTATAATGGAAAAAGTAAAAAGAGGTCTTATACTGTTCACCCCCCCTCTCAGTATAAGCTTGTGTTCTTCAATTTCTAGTACCTCCAACCCCTTTACCCTTACCCACGCTGCAAGCGCCCTTGCCATTGCCAGTGCCAACTCCATCACCCAATACAAACCCCCTCATGGCCTTGTTACAAGAAGTAAAATCTAATAATGCAGCTTTGAGGATGATATCCAATGAGCTTACCATTGTGAGGAAGAAGCAGGTCGAGACTGAGTTTCGATCAAGAAGGTTTCAAACTCCACAAATCACTTGGGAGCAAGCATCTACCAGTAGGTGACCCGAGAAAAATACCATGATTCAAGCAAATGATGAGGTTAATGGGATCAAAAGAACATATTGGTGTTCTACATGTAATGATCCTCATGGTGAAGATACATGTATGGTGCATCTGAACAATGTTCAGACATTAGCAAAAATTTCTTCAGGTGGGAAAATTAATATGATTCGAGAAGTGGAGCATAATTGTATGGTGTCATTTCTAGAGCAAGTTTAAGTCCTCACTAGGTATGGGAAGAGGCCAATGACTGTTGATCCTACATATTTGAGACCTTTGAAACTACCTACGACTCCAAAAGTGTAGGAAGAGAAGCGGGCATCCCCGAAAAAGGTTCCTGATGCTGACAAGTAAAAAAATCCAACACAAGATAAAGCATAAGCTCAACCTTCAACTTTGTAATGCATCACCACTACTCCCATCCCTAGTGAGACAAAGGAGCAAGCTAAGGAAAGACTCAAGTATCCTTCATTGATAAAAAGACAAAGAGTAGAGGCTATGCAACAGTATCGATATAAGTATAAGTGGCCCCTAGAAGAAAAAGTCTCACCTGCTTGTGGTTACAGTATCATGGAAGAAATGAAGAAGATCCCAACAAGGATTAGCTTGTATGATGCATTACAGCTACCTGGGAAGATTTATTTGTTGCAAGAATCTTTGAAGACCGCCAAAGACCACAAGAAGGATTTTTTGCAAATAGTCTTGGCTGAAGCGCTCCCCACTTCAGCAACAGGTAAAAATTAGCCTCCTCCATTTTACTTATCCTTGATAATAGAATGGTGGATCATGCATAATTATATGATCAACTCTGGTGCTGTTATTAGTTTCATGCCTAAGGCGATATGCGAGGTAATGGGAATGGAGTATACGAGAAGTAGTCCAAGAGTATTACAATTGGATGGTACACCAGTTAAGACTATTGGAGTAATCAAGGACATTCCAATTGTGCTCCATAGCATGCCACAGATTACTGTCATCCAAGAATTTATGGTCGTTGATTTAGAGCCCTACTTTAGCATGTGTCTTTCAAGAGAATTCACAGCTAAGCTGAGAGGTTATCTTTCCTTATATTACTCACATTTGGAGATTTCATTCAAGGGTAAACGAATTTGCATTCATAATGAGAAGCCCTCCCATTTTCATATTGAAAAGATAGAGGAGGCAGAACAAGTACCAGGTGTAGTGAACATGATGATTGAAGAATTGGAAGAAATTGGTCTGGTTGAAGAAGCACTTGAGGAGCTTTGCTTGGAAGATGAGTTTCTGATTACGAATTTCAATGCTATGATTGGAACGAATATCAGTTGTTATTCAATTCAAAAGATAGAGAAGTCCCAAGAGCAAGTCCTTGATCCTCTAGGACCTGTTTTGCATCAGTTATGGAAGTTTTTCTTTGATGGTGCTTGATGTAAGAATGGTGCGGGATTAGGTGTTGTGTTGGTCTCCCCTCAAGGAATAAAAAAACTTACTCCTACAAATTGACCTAGAGCTATACAAATAACACAACTGAATACAAAGCATTATGCCTTGGCTTGAAAAAGTCCTAAAAATTAGGAATTGAATAGCTGCATATTTTTGGCGATTCTAAGCTTATAGTCAATCAAGTTACAAATAGATGTGTGTCAAAGCAACATTACTTGAAGGCTTATCACAACATAGTGTGGGATATTTTGGAAGCATTTAAAGCTTTGAATATTCAGGCAATTCCTTGGGAAAAAAATAGACATGCCGACATTTTAGCTTCCCTGGGCACTAATTATTCTCCTGTTGAGCAAGTTGTCTGAAAACCCAAGACGGTGAGGGTGATTTATAGATCTTCCATTCCAGATAAGGGCCTCTATTGGTAGGTGTTTGATAATGATGAGAAAATAGTAAATTTTTTGCTCAAAGAAGCTACCAATAAAGAAGATAGAAATCTCGTGGATGAAGAAAAGGAAGGAATGATTTAGTTAAGGAACAATCATATTCCTAGAGGTTTGATTTCACTAGAAATTTTATTTGATCAAAGTGATAGGGCTGATAAACATAGGATTAAGGTGGATGACAAAGAATATAGAGAATTTTAGTTGGAACCAGGAAAGATCATCAAGATTGGTACTGATTGCGAAGCAGATGAGATTGAAGGCATTAGAAATTTATTCTATGAATACCCAGATATTGTAGCATGGAGTTATCAGGACTTGAAAGGATATGACAAGAACGTCATTCAACATACTATTGAGTTACAAGAAGTTAAGCCTTTTTGGCAAAAGTAATGCCCTGTTAATCCCAAAATCGAAGTCCTCATGAAAGTAGAGCTACTGAAGATGCTTGAGGCAAAGATCATTTACCCTAGTAAGCATTCCACTTGGGTGGCAAACCTAGTTCCTATAAGAAAGAAGAATGGGGACATACATATGTGTGTTGATTTTTGAAATTTAAATCAGGCATTACTCAAGGACCATTATCCTCTGCCTCATATAGACCAAATTCTTCATGTTATGGCTGGTGCCCAAATATTTTCCTTGCTGGATGGCTTCTCCGAGTATAATAAAATTTGGGTTAAATATGAAGATCAATACAAAATAGCATTTACAACTAAGTTGGGCACATTCACTTACCAACGGATGCCTTTTGGACTTTCAAATGTTGTCGCTACTTTTCAGAGAGCCATGGATGTTGCCTTTGGTGAGTTGCTAAATAAAATCATTGTGATTTATCTTGATGATATGACGGTGTTTTCACATTGCAAAATAGATCATGTTTTCCATCTAAGGCAAATATTTGAGAAGTTTCGAGAATTTGGGATTTCCATAAATTCGAAGAAGTCAATTTTTGCGGTCAAGGAATGGAAGTTGTTGGGCCATGTGATTTCATAGGAGGGATTGGCCATAGATCTTGCACGAGTCAAAGCGCTCATGAAATTGTCGTTACCAGCCAATAAGAAAGACTTGCAGTCCTTATTTGGACAGATAAACTTCATTCATAAGTTTATTGTCGATTTCGCCCAAGTCGTCAAACCCATGACTAAGCTTTTGAAGAAGAATGTTGATTTTAAATGGACAAAAGCCAGGAAGCGAGCTTTTCAAGAAATCAAAGAGAGAATTACTAAAGCGCTAGTGTTGATCAACCCTGACTACTCCAAAGACTTTATATTGTATGTAGTAGGTGAGTAGGAAAGCTATACTATCGTGCTAATGCAAAAACAAGATGATGGCAAAGAAAAGACTATCGCTTTTCTAAGCTAGGTTATAGCACCACACCAGGAAAAGTACAACTTTATAGAGAAGCAAGTTTATGCAGTTATGAAAGAATTGAAGAAGTTTTACCACTTTGTTTCTTAGAGTAAGACTACGGTTTATGTCATTCATCCTAACATTCAAAATTTTATAATTCAAGGATAACTAGGTGATAAGAGAGTCGGATGGGTCTCAAATATCTAGGAGTATGATGTAGAGATCAAGTCGATGAAATTGGTTCATGGGTGCACTCTCTGTCAAGAATTGGATAAAAGCGCTATGATTGAAACAGGTCGTGAATATGTGATTTATGTGAATAGTACAGCAGGCAACAAAGAGTGGACTGAGGAACTCATTGAGTATTTTACTTATGGAAGGTGTCCTAGCCACCTTAATCCTTCTCAGCAATGAAGGTTCAAATTGCAGGCGCTTAGGTATGTACTGTTGCCCAATGGATTATATTATAAGAATATTGATGGTATACTCCTTATATGTGTAAGAGTTTTTGAGAAGGAAATTTTTTTGGAAGAATTCCATTTTGGGCTATTAGGAGGGCATTATGGAAGCAAACCTATGGCTCTGAAAATTATTCTGGCTGGGTTTTATTGGCCTACTTTATTCACTGATTCACACAAGATAAGCTAGTAGTGTGACAGTTGTCAAAGATATGTGGGTCGAGTTAGGAAAGGAGCATCACCGCTGCAACCGATCTAGGTGGAAGCACCCTTTCAACAGTGGGGTCTCAATTTTATAGGATTTATTTATCCACACTCCTCTGTAGAACATAAATATATTTTGACAGTGACAGACTACTTCACCAGATGGGCGGAAGCTATACCCACCAAGAAAATAGATCAGGTGACTATTATTTCTTTTATGGAAAGCCTCATCACCCGCTTTGGCATACCAGATTCTTTAGTCACTAACAATGGTACCCCCTTTATTGGAGCCACAATTACAAAATTTTCTAGCAGATATGGTATTTACTTGAAGACCTCTTCCAATTATTATCCATAGGGGAATGGATTGGCTGAGTCTACCAACAAAATTTTGCTTCGTATTTTGAAAATAATAATGAGCGATAATAAGAGAAGTTGGCATTTGTTATTAAATTGGGCACTTTGGGCTGATCGTATTTTAGTGAAGAAGTCTATAAAAACTTCTCTGTATGCTTTGGTTTATGGGAAAGAAGTTGTTCTTCCTACTCACATTGAATTCCCTATGCTTCAAACATTATAGATGTTCCAAAACAAAAATTAAGGAAACAATCTTATGAAAGCAAGATTGGCGCAGTTGTTGCAATTAGAAGAAGAAAGGGAGAAAGCTTATCATGCCTTTGCAGAACATGCTGTAGATATAAAGAAGTGGTTCGAGAAAAGAACAACTGATCGAAGCTTCCAGGTGGACGATTTGGTATTAAAATGGAACGAAAAGAATTCAAAGCCAGGAAAACATCATAAGTTCGATGCAATATGGGAAGGGCCTTTTCGAATTTCTGTTGTCACTTCTTCTAATGTATTCTGACTTTGTGACATGGAAGGGTATGAGATTCCTATCCCAGTGAATGGCCTTCATTTGAAGGCTTATATTTCATAATTTCAATTTCGGAGGTAACACCCTGTATATATGTAAATATTTTTGTGTTTTAAACAAATATGTTTTAAAAAGAAAAAAAATGAATGCTAAAATTTCAT
This sequence comes from Wollemia nobilis, assembly GCA_028583015.1. Lineage (NCBI taxonomy): Eukaryota > Viridiplantae > Streptophyta > Pinopsida > Araucariales > Araucariaceae > Wollemia > Wollemia nobilis. Next base: position 12,879,279 of record JAQPPZ010001925.1, read on the forward strand.
TCACCTGATTGGCAAACTTGCGATAGACTTTCGCGTGCACCTCTTGAAGGAGGCGAACATCATAGTCGCCTCTCTCTAAAGCGAACTCACTTTGATGATGTCATCAGGCAAAAGGATATAAAAAAAAGAGAGGAAAATTGTGCATGGCATCTTCTCAAATAAAAAAATAAAAAGGAAATGGAAGAAATATAAGAACAAAAGGGGAAAAATAGAAAACACCTGATGTTGTTTTTTTTTTTAAATGCTTTTAGAAAAACGGGAGGCGCGCTATGAAGTTTTAAAAACACATGTGCCACATGGAAAAAAGTACTTTTGCACGAAGACAAGAATCGCCCATGGATTCCTAAGCACGTTAAGGGATTTTTCCAAACAAGATATTCCAAAAAGCACGTTTGGAAAATTAATTTGCCCTAGAATTACATGGCGATAATCGAAAGTAGTGGGCACCGAATTAAAGTAATGATTTTCAAATGAGGGAAGCTTTCAAATTGGGCTTTTCAAGGCAACAGTCAGAATTGATGATTGGATGATTAACGACTAGGTTGGTTTCCCTAACAAGCTTGTGGTGCCAGGGAACATTTTTCTATAAGGTTGCACAACACAGAGGGCATGATGGCGATAAATCAGAGAAGAAGATTTTTATGCCTTGGAATGGACATTGGAGCAGTTTTCGAAGAATATTTCTCCTCAAAGACACGCCTGCATTTAATTTCATAATTACTATAATAGTTGGTAGTGTCGCCATAAATTCCAAGAGGTAAAGGGTAAATTTTGTTTTTTTCCCTTATTTTAAAATTTTTGCTTCTTTGTATCCTATGCTTCGAAGTGCAGAGGATTTTTCAAAGTCTCAGAGTAGGAAATTGTGAAGAGTCATTGCTTTTTGTTTAGCAAGATGGGCAGGCACAGTAAAGAACCAAAAGAGGCACAGGAAGTTTTAGAAGCGAAGCCTGTTAAGAAGCGATAAAGGATTTCGAGGGTTAAGAAAGCCCGACATAATGATTATGTTAACCTGGATCCCTATGAAGATAAAATGGCTAAAAATGATTATTGTTTTATCACGCATAAGGGAGATGACCGATTGAGGTAGGAGGTCAAATTCGTAGTGAGTCAGGGGGTTTCCTATAATAGCTGGCTCACAACACCTCATAATTCATAGCTTTCATGGTATCTTTGTTCGCTTGTGCACTCGTGCCCCAAGCTTATCCAGTTAATTGCACAATTTTATGACTCCTCTACTAGGGTTGTTCGAAATGCCAGACAATAAATTTTATTTACAATTACATCGAACGAGATCCGAGAGGCTTTTGTCTATGGGGTGAGCGTGTCGAATTATGTAGTAAACAAGAAAATTCATATGGATGAGCAAGAGTATAGGTATGTTTCCACAGTTATTATGAGATAATTCATTGAAACTCAGCTCATCAAGGAGCCATAGATGGGGCAACTACCAAATTTGCCTAAACCTCTTTCAGAGTTCAAGTGCTAGGACATATACTCCATGCTTGCCTAGATTGTTGGATTACCTTTAGATGAAATGATGCATAAATGGCAGGTAGTTGTGGATCAATGTATTTGCAAGGTAGAGTTATATTCTCTTTCTGTTATGAGGCAGGGTGGAAACCCGATTTATTTTGATTAGGCCGAATTTATTTCTCAAAGAATCAATTCGTAGTTGCAAAAACTGCAAGAAGGAAAGTCTAGATCATTTCGGTACACTTCGTTGGTATGGTTCTTCTTCTTCCAGATGTAGTGATGTTTTTCTTTTATTGTTGTTACGCAGACAGGCAAAAAGAATGAACCCCTATCGATTTATAAGTGGACTCATGTGTTAATGAAGAAACATTCTATCTACAGCTTTAATAGCTAGTTTTTGGACCCTACCATTGAATTGCTCTGTGGTAGTTACGATCGAGTGTCACGCGAATTAAGAGATATTTTTGTTTCAAAGGAAAGGGGCGACATATTTTTTCTCACTCAGGGCGTGGTTGTTTGGATTTTTGGATATACAGGTAAACCCTTTTTGTTGCCTTCTTTTGCTACTATGCATGATTTTGCAATGGAATTTGTGCGCCAGATGGATTATATCAATGACATATATGGCTCTAGACAAGGAAAAAATACAACTTGTACTATGCCTTTTAAGTTCAGAAGTATAGAGGTAAACCATATTGGGAAAAATTGCCTTTTGATAGTGGCACTTCAAGACCTGGGACTAATTGAATTGTTGCAACGTTGGCGATACGACCCACTTGGAAAACTTTAAGAACTTATTAAGGTGAAGATCTTTCATTACTACCTGCGCCCAGATATTCAAAAGCGATGGAATAATTTTGATGGGCCAAACATGAACTAGCATGTAGATAAGATGTCCTCTCTTCCTCCATGGCATGATTCCTATGAGCAGGAAGCGGAGTATAATCCAGAGAAAAATACAACACATATTCCTCCTCCGAGCCCATTCACAACTGTCAAAGAAGCCAATATTGATTGGAAGGAGGAGAAAATTATGAACTAGTGGGTGATGCGCATTCATCGAAGGAAGTCGTATGCTACTTATGGGTTGAAGCTTGATACCCAGTATTTTGAATTTTATGATAGGTTCACAGATTCCTATCAACCTGTTGCTTTTACCACTATTTTACCATAAAGTTTTTAGCAGTTCGAAAGTGGTGAAAGCGAACCTAAAGAGGAGTGTCCTATAGTTGAGAATGAAGCCGAGGATGAATAGGAAGAAGAAGAACAACAATATGTTTTCCAAAGGCGGTCTCAAAGAATGAAACGCCCTTAGGAGGAGGCTCTCGCACCCAAGCAACAGAGACATCCAATGGCTCCTCCATTTCCTAAAGCAGCTAAATGGCCTCGCACTGGCGCAGCCACTACGTTCACTGTTACAGCACCCATGTCTTCGGGTACTACGATTCCTACTATGTCAAGTTCCATCGTCACCTCTATACTGATAGTGAACCCTTCGCCCATTGTTAAGCTTCTTACTTTAGTAGCGCAAATATTTTTGATAGCATAGCAAGAGGAGAAGGAACAAATTTCTAAAAATTCTCATGTTGATATTTTGAATGAGGAAATAGCCCTCAATGTTGGTGTACGGGAGGTAAATCGGCAAGAGGAGGCAGTTGTACAACCCCCACAATCCATAGAACAAGTGGCGCTTGCGCTCCAAGGTACGTCATATTTTCCCTCTTCTTCCCATTTCCTTAAGGAGTACACAGTGATTTCTTCTTCAGTACTATCTGTTACATTTTCATCCCCTCCACTTTCTATCTCCTCATCCTTTGGTATTCATTATGTTTCTTTTTCCATGGTCCCCGCTTCCGCTTCTACTCCTATTTTTGAAATCACTATTGCTCTCTCTTTTATTCCCACTCCTTTATCCTCTATTTCTTTTATTTCATATGCATTGGGGATAAATCCTTTTCTTTGTCCCCTTCCCTCAGTCGTCACTTCTTCTACCATTATGACTGTCAGTACACAAGTTCCATCTAGGATTAGCATAACTGTAGCTGCACTTGTGTCTATCACTTCCTCCACCCTTTCTCTCCCTTCCACCATTCTCATATCCATTTCTCCACTTCAATCTGTGTCATCTGTGTCCATTGGGCCTAGTCACTCAAAAAAATTTATCCCATTTACACCAGTTTTGGAGCTGCAGACCGTTCCACATGTGCAGGTAGCCCACAAGTAGCCATACGTTAAAAAATTAAATCGAGCACACATGAGCTCTTCCTAATGGTTGAAGAGTATGCGGTGAAAGGAAGATTTGGAACTGGCATGGCCGATTAAAAAGGTGGCTTTCAATCCAATTGCCAAGGAGGCTCATGTGACAATATTCACTCCACTGGTTTAGAAACCCCAAGGTGAGTTGCAGCCTAAGGATTATGTTTCTGAGACTATCACTGAATATCTGATGCAGATTGATCCCATTTAAAAAATGGGTAACATGCAAGTAGATATGAGCTCGTTGTATTTACACGGGGAGCACTATAAAGAAAAATATTTCAAAGTGCAGGATAAAGTGTTGGAGTTGGAGAGTGCGCTGGCCAAGAGCAAGGCGACGAAAGAAACAACGGCCACTGAAAATGAATATTTGTGAAATCAAGTCAAGGTACACTTGAAGGAGCACGATGCTACTCAAATTGAAATGCATAACCTTCAACAACAGGTAGAATAACTCAATAAGAAGCTTGAAGCTAAGGCAACTCCTATTGCGGTATTTTTGTGTGATAGTGTGAGAGACATTTGCCTTCGCTCTGTCTGAAATTCTACAAAGTTGGCCGCACATGCTGTCAAGGAGTTGCAATATTTATGGGAAGAAAGGATGCAAATCCAAATTGGGCAACAAATGATTGATTATGTGGAAGAGTTGCTCTCACCCCATATGGAGATAGTTGTGAAGATACAAACTCTATTGAATACGCCTTTGCATATTCGCCCTCTCAGCGAGATGGATTATGCTTGGTACCAAGCGTGAGTAACGTTGCAAAGCTATTTTTAGTGCATGGACCTTGTAAATGAAGGGTGAGTTATCCTCAATACTATTGAGCGAGAGCATACTATTTTGATGTCTCATTTTGAGACTATTTATCGGCTGGGCTTCACTACCTTCCTCGATGAGTGGGATGAGCCTCTTTTGATGGAGCAATTGCAAGAGATCTTGAGTGCATTTATTGAAGATACTACAGACATTAATGCCTTGGAGGATCCCCTTATGGAAGCACAAGTGTTACCTCTAATAGAGAAGTATACACGCTTAGAGTTGTCTCTTTATGAATTAGCCCAACGTTCGAAGCACCTCAGCTTGACGGATGTGCAAAGTCTTCACTTCATTTATCAATCTCTTAGTGTTCCTTTCTTATTCACCATTGAAGCTTGGCATGATGTTTGCACTTACGAGGCTCTTTCGAAGAGTATTACAAAGCAAGAAGATAAAGCAGCAGCAGATTGTGAAGCAGCAGTGAAAGCGATGGAGGAAGTTGAACATGCAGAAGTTCTCAGAGTCGCAGAGGAGGCGGAGAGACAATAGCATGCCCAGGTAGCCACCATAAAATGATACAGACTTTACACCCAATGGATAAAGGCCTGAGATCTCTTGCATCCATGCGAGCTGGATACCCCGTGAGTCACCAAGAAATGTTGGCCATTTTATATTCATTGGGAATTTTGTGAAAAGATTTTTGAATTCAATATTTGAGTGTGGTGGTAGTATATAGACAGTACATATTTGCATCTTTGGATTCCATATGTAATATTTTAAATAATTTTCTATTCGTCAAGTTCAGATGCATCTTTGAAAATCCCTTTTGAGTTAATTGCTATAAAATTCAATGGAGAAATATTTGCCTAAATTTCAAAAAAGGAAAATGGAGAATACAAAGGCAAAACCTCAAAATTTTATCCCAAAGAAACTTGGTAAATTGGATATGCATTTGTGTTCACCCCAAAGAAGAGGCGAACGTTCCATTCACCCTTGAAAGGGGTGAACAAGTTCAAACATTTCAAAGGCACAACATCAAAAGAACAAGGTCGTGTTTGCCCTTCCAAAGGGTCGAACGCATCGTTTGCCCTTATTAGGGGTGAATGCGCCTCGAAAATATGTAGTGGCGCGCACGCCCGAAAGGAAATAGTTTCACCCTAGTTGAGGGGTAAACATGTCGTTCACCCCTACCATGGGAAAATCCACATATATGGCAAAGCAAGGATGCATTTTCCCTTCCACAGGGGTGAACGTGTCGTTCGCCCCTTTCCAGAGGTGAACGTATTTCATAAGATTATTGTGAGTGCCTTTTTAGTTTGCAAATGGGTGAAACAGAGCTCGAGGTAAAAGGGAACGTGGGCAAACAAGATTTGGATAAGCTAAAAAAGGATGAGCTTCATAGCATTCTTGTAGCATTTGAGTTGAGAACTCAGGTGAAGGTTGACGTCAAGAAAGAGGTAGCTTTCAAGGCTACCAAGAAATCTAAGGGTAAACAACTTCAAGAGAGTGATGAGTCTTCTAGTGATGAAGAGGCATATTACAACAAGAAAGGCAAGTTATCTAGAAAGCACAAAAGCATAAAAAATATAAGATGCTTCAATTGTGGAAAGTTTGGTCATTATGCTACTGACTGTATCTATTTCCAAGAATGAAAGTGATGAAGAGAAACAGGATGTTAAGAGCAAGGATTCTGAAAAGCACAGGTATTACAGAAAGAACAAAGATGAGCACAACAATCAAGGAAAGAGGTATTCACACAAGAACAAGAAGAGTTTCTACCTAGACAAAGCAAGTAAGTGTTCTAGTAGTGATAGTGAAAGCTCTTCAAGTGATGAGGAAAATGAGATGTTGTTCATATCAAAAAAGGAGGAAGAACCGAAACATAGATTCATTATTATGAAATGTCTCAGATGTGGAAATTTTGGTCACCTTGAGGATGATTGTACAAATAATGATTTGGTTTCCAGTATGTATAAGGATGCTTCAGAAAACTATCAAGAAGATGCTTGTATGGTTTTTGAAAAAGGTAGCACCTCTAGTGATAAGAAATCTGGAAAAGGCCTTGAGGATTCAGAAAGCAAACAAATAAAAGATCTTGAAAGTGAACTTAATAATGCTCTTAGTGTTTTGAAAAAGGAAAGAAAGAAGAATGATAGACTCAAGGATAAGTTAGATGAATGTTGTATGGAGAGAGACGATCTTATAGAAAGTCTTGACTTCTCTATAGCTAAAACACAGGAACTCAAGGATGAGTTAGAGTCTAAGATTCTTGAGTATAATGAGTTGGAACATAAAATGGCTTCTCTAGAAGTGGAAACTAAAGAGTACAAGGATAAGTGTATACAAGTTTCAAGATAGCTCCAAAAGGGTTAAGTCTCTCATCAAAGGTCAAAGAAATCCAACAGATAAAACAGGTCTTGGTTTTGTTAAGCCGCACAAAGAACAGGTTGGGGAATCTAGCAAGAGATTCCAAAAGGAAGAGAGTTCTGATGAAGAAAGTACTTCAGAACATGAGTTCGTGAGTGATCGATGCATAGAAACAGAAAACGAAATTCAGAATGCGAAGAAGTTTTTAGGACCCAAGAGGTCGTATAAAGGAAAATTTCACGGTAGATGTTTTGCATGTTACAGGTTTGGTCACATGGCTGCACATTGCATGGCTCAAGTAAGGAAGATAAATGACAGTTTTAGAGGTGGTAATTTCTTTCAAGGGTATTGCTACTCGTGTAAACAGTTTGGGCATAAGGCAATTTTTTGCAAGGCTAATAACTGGAACAGGGTTAGTCAAAACAGGAGGATTCAAAGAACAAGTATGCCTAAAAGAAATAACATTGTTACTTGTTATAAGTGCAACAATGAAGGCCACACAACTAGACAGTGTAGAGCTGATCTTCCAAGGTACAAGAATAGGAACAGTGGCATGATCAGGTCCAAGGATCAAGGCATGAAAAAGGACAGGGATGAGAACAAGAACAAGAACAGTGACAAAAATAGGAATGCGGGCAAAAAGTTCAAGAAAAGGCCGGGCAAAGAAATTATAGACACTGATGATGATCAATGCCTAATGGGAGTTTTACTCCCACCCCAATTTTAATCTCCTCATGAGGAGGTGGGGGAGGGACTAAGCTAAGAGGCTCATTCTTAGTCCCAAGCCCCAAAGGTGACCCTTTGCCATTGATGACAAAGGGGGAGAGATTTGAGTAAGGGGGAGAGATATGAGTAAGGGGGAGAGCTTCAATGTGAAGAGGAAAGCTTCAAGTCAGGGGGAGCAAAACTTTAAAAGGATATTCTCAGCTGTTAGCATAGTTGGTTTTAGTTTTAGCTCCTGAGACGTGTTTTTAGTAAAGGGTTGCCATCAATGACAAAGGGGGAGATTGTTGGCAATTTTGGGTACCTTGAGTACATTGCATTTGCTCAAGTGAATAAGTTGTCATTGATGTCAAGAAGCTTTTGAAAGAATTTGATTTGATGTAAAAATAATGTGTTTTGTTGAAGGTTCGGCTTGACAGGTTCGAAAGAAAGTAAGTTGGAAAAGTGTCGCGATATCGCGACATGTCGCATTTTCGTGACTTAGGTAGGAGAGAGAAAGCTTTTTGAAAAAGTGTCACGATTTCGTGACATGTTGGAAGAGAAAGAAGAAGCTGGCAAAACTGTCACGATTTCGTGACATGTTGGAAGAGAGAGAAGAAGCTGGCAAAACTGTCGCGATTTCGTGACATGTTGGCAGAGAAAGAGAGCAAGGTGGAAAGTGTCACGATTTCGTGACATGTCGCATTTTCGTGACTCGAAAAGTGCAGGAAGGCAAAGAAGGAAAAGTGTCACGATTTCATGACATAATGCAAGGAAGGTTGTACGGACGAAAAAGTGTCACGATTTCATGACATGATGCAGAAGGGAGAGTCCGCAGTGTGAACTGTCATGATTTCATGACAAGTTCGAAGAGAGATAAAGTATCTCAAAAAGTGTCATGATTTCATGACATGCTGCAAAAGACTAAGTGAGGACTATCACGATTTCGTGACATGCTGCAAAAGACTAAGTGAGGACTATCACGATTTTACGACATGCTAAAAAGCTCGAAGTGAGAACTGTCACGATTTTGTGACATGCAGCAAAGGGAAGAGTCTGAAATGAGAAGCGTCGTGATTTCATGATAGGCTACAAAGAAGTTGTACGGATGCAGAAAGTGTCATGATTTCATGACAGGTTGAAGAGAAAGCTTGCGAATGTAGAAAGTGTCATGATTTCATGACAGGTTGAGATGGCAGCATTGAGTTGGAGAAAGTGTCACGATTTCATGACAGAAATAGTTAGCAAGTCTTCAACAGAAGAAGCGTCATGATTTCATGATGAATTCAAGAAGGAAGAGCTCGAAGGCGAAAGCGTCACGATTTCGTGACATGTTCCAATTTCACGGGTATAAGGTAGAGAGAAGCTCAAGGCGGGAAAGTGTCATGATTTCATGACATGTTCCATTTTCGCTAGTGCAAGCCTAGAAGAAGACCAAGAAGACTAAAGTGTCATGATTTCGTGATAGGAGTGAAGATGACGTCAGCAAAGATAGAAGTGTCATGATATCGTGACAAGAACGTAGTCAAGGCAGACAAAAGCAAAAGTGTCACGATATCACGACAATAGCCAAACGAAAGTGTACGGTTGCAAAAATGTCATGATATCATGACATGTTGTGGTTTCATGGTAGAAGCTACTAAACCACAGAGGCGGTTGAAGCCGACAGAGTTAAAATTGGGCCGATGGAGATTAGGGCATGCAACCGACGGAGTTAGGGTTTGCATTTGCATAACAACTGACTAAGACCAAGGTTTAGATCTTGATTATGTTAGTATAAAAGGAGGGTTGTTTGAAGAGATTGAGTATCGATCGAAGTGTGCGTTCGAAGTGTGACTTTCATAGATAGAGTGTGGGGAGAAGTTCGATCGTCGAGAAGCAGAGTGCAAATTCGATTGCAGTGTATAGAGTGCATTCCATCGAATCTTCTAAGTGAGAGAGATTGCAAGGAAGCAGAGTGCATGAAGATCATGTTGCTGTGATTGCGCAGAGGTGCATAAGTTGATGTTTGATCGAGTGCTGTTGTGATTGCGTAGAGGTGCAATTTTGAGGACATTTGTGCCAGACCGAAGGACTGTGTTTGGTGCAGAATAGAGGAAGCGAACGAGGACATTTGTGCTGAACCGAAGGACTGTGTTTAGTGCAAATTCGAGGACCAACTTTGGAGGTGAAAGAGTTGAGGACAGAGGTCTCCAGCCAGAGCAGGGAAGACAGGTGTCTTCTATGGATAGAGTTCCACTTGCTAAGGGCAGAGGAGGCAGAGGTTTTCTAGAGGATCACCAGCCAGAGTAGAGCTAGGGGATTGGTGTCTCCTTTGGGTTGGTGCCCATAAACTTTGTAATCGGGAAAGGTTTCCCAGAATTTGAGGTGATAAAATTTAGTGAAATATTTTATCCGTGGAGTAGCCCGCATTGGGTGAACCACGTAAATTGTTGTGTCTCTATTGTGGATGGTATTTTGTGCATTGCTTTGATTACTATTTTTGATACTGCTATCTATTCACTGCATAATATTAATTTGAAAGTTGAAGGAAAAAGTTTAAAAGTGGTCTTATACTGTTCACCCCCCCTCTCAGTATAAGCTTGTGTTCTTCAATTGGTATCAGAGCGGGTTCCTTCGAAAAGTTTAAACAGCTTGAAGGAAAAGCTTGATAAGAACACAATGGATTATTCAAGCGGAAATGCAGCACCTATTCTTGATGGATCAGATTTTGGTCTTTGGAGTGCAAGGATGAAGGTTCATCTAATGGCACTTGGGAATGAGGTTTGGGAAGTGATTGAAGATGGGTACACTATTCCTATAAATGGTCCATATACTAAAGAAGATAGGCTTCTACATCACAACAATTCAAAAGCAATGAATGCAATCCTGAAAGGCTTACAGAAAGCAGATCTCACCAAAGTAATTCACTGCAAGACAACTAGTGAAATGTGGAAACAGTTGCAGGTGGTTCATACAGGTGATGCAAATGTCAGAAAGGCCAAGTTGAGACATTTCAAAGGTATGTTTGAACAACTCAAGATGAATGATGATGAAAATATTAGTGACTACATGCTTCGCATGGATGAGGTTGTTAACTCCATGAAAGACTTAGGTCTTGAACTTGCTGAAAATGATGTTTGTGATAAAATCTTAAGATCTCTTCCTAATAGATTCAGTGAAAATATTTTTGCTATTGAGGAAGCTAAAGATTTGGATAAGCTGAAAAAGGATGAGCTTCATAGCATTCTTGCAGCATTTGAGTTGAGAACTCAGGTGAAGGTTGACGTCAAGAAAGAGGCAGCTTTCAAGGCTACCAAGAAATCTAAGGGTAAACAGCTTCAAGAGAGTGATGAGTCTTCTAGTGATGAAGAGGCATATTACAGCAAGAAAGGCAAGTTATCTAGAAAGCACAAAAGCATGAAAAATATAAGATGCTTCAATTGTGGAAAGTTCGGTCATTATGCTACTGACTGTACTATTTCCAAGAATGAAAGTGATGAAGAGAAACAGGATGTTAAGAGCAAGGATTCTGAAAAGCACAAGTATTACAGAAAGAACAAAGATGAGCACAACAATCAAGGAAAGAGGTATTCACACAAGAACAAGAAGAGTTTCTACCTAGACAAAGCAAGTAAGTGTTCTAGCAGTGATAGTGAAAGCTCTTCAAGTGATGAGGAAAATGAGATGTTGTTCATATCAGAAAAGGAGGAAGAACCGAAACATAGATTCATTATTATGAAATGTCTCAGATGTGGAAATTTTGGTCACCTTGAGGATGACTGTACAAATAATGATTTGGTTTCCAGTATGTATAAGGATGCTTCAGAAAACTATCAAGAAGATGCTTGTATGGTTTTTGAAAAAGGTAGCACCTCTAGTGATAAGAAATCTGGAAAAGGCCTTGAGGATTCGGAAAGAAAACAAATAAAAGATCTTGAAAGTGAACTTAATAATGCTCTTAGTGTTTTGAAAAAGGAAAGAAAGAAGAATGATAGACTCAAGGATAAGTTAGATGAATGTTGTATGGAGAGAGACGATCTTATAGAAAGTCTTGACTTCTCTATAGCTAAAACACAGGAACTCAAGGATGAGTTAGAGTCTAAGATTCTTGAGTATAATGAGTTGGAACAGAAAATGGCTTCTCTGGAAGTGGAAACTAAAGAGTACAAGGATAAGTTGTACGAGGTTTCAAGATAGCTTCAAAAGGGTTAAGTCTCTCATCAAAGGTCAAAGAAATCCAACAGATAAAATAGGTCTTGGTTTTGTTAAGCCGCACAAAGAACAAGTTGGGGAATCTAGCAAGAGATTCCAAAAGGAAGAGAGTTCTGATGAAGAAAGTACTTCAGAACATGAGTCCATGAGTGATCGATGCGCAGAAATAGAAAACAAAATTCAGAATGCGAAGAAGAAGTTTTCAGGACCCAAGAGGTCGTATAAAGGAAAATTTCACGACAGATGTTTTGCGTGTTACAGGTTTGGTCACATGGCTGCACATTGCATGGCTCAAGTAAGGAAGATAAATGACAGTTTCAGAGGTGGTAATTTCTTTCAAGGGTATTGCTACTCGTGTAAACAGTTTGGGCATAAGGCAATTTTCTGCAAGGCTAATAACTGGAACAGGGTTAGTCAAAACAGGAGGATTCAAAGAACAAGTATGCCTAAAAGAAATAACATTGTTACTTGTTATAAGTGCAACAATGAAGGCCACACAGCTAGACAGTGTAGAGCTGATCTTCCAAGGTACAGGAATAGGAACAGTGGCATGATCAGGTCCAAGGATCAAGGCATGAAAAAGGACAGGGATGAGAACAAGAACAAGAACAATGACAAAAATAGGAATGCGGGCAAAAAGTTCAAGAAAAGGCCGGGCAAGGAAATTATAGACACTGATGATGATCAATGCCTAATGGGAGTTTTACTCCCACCCCAGATTTAATCTCCTCATGAGGAGGTGGGGGAGGGACTAAGCTAAGAGGCTCATTCTTAGTCCCAAGCCCCAAAGGTGACCCTTTGCCATTGATGACAAAGGGGGAGAGATTTGAGTAGGGGAGAGATATGAGTAAGGGGGAGAGCTTCAATGTGAAGAGGAAAGCTTCAAGTCAGGGGGAGCAAAACTTTAAAAGGAGATTCTCAGCTGTTAGCATAGTTGGTTTCAGTTTTAGCTCCTGAGACGTGTTTTTAGTAAAGGGTTGCCATCAATGACAAAGGGGGAGATTGTTGGCAATTTTGGGTACCTTGAGTACATTGCATTTGCTCAAGTGAATAAGTTGTCATTGATGTCAAGAAGCTTTTGAAAGAATTTGATTTGATGTAAAAATAATGTGTTTTGTTGAAGGTTCGGCTTGACGGGTTCGAAATCAGTAAGTTGGAAAAGTGTCGCGATATCGCGACATGTCGCATTTTCGCGACTTAGGCAGGAGAGAGAAAGCTTTTTGAAAAAGTGTCATGATTTCGTGACATGTTGGAAGAGAAAGAAGAAGCTGGAAAAACTGTCATGATTTCGTGACATGTTGGAAGAGAGAGAAGAAGCTGGAAAAACTGTCACGATTTCATGACATGTTGGCAGAGAAAGAGAGCAAGGTGGAAAGTGTCACGATTTCATGACATGTCGCATTTTTGTGACTCGAAAAGTGCAGGAAGGCAAAGAAGGAAAAGTGTCATGATTTCATGACATAATGCAAGGAAGGTTGTACGGATGAAAAAGTGTCACGATTTCATGACATGATGCAGAAGGGAGAGTCCGCAGTGTGAACTGTCACGATTTCATGACAAGTTCGAAGAGAGATAAAGTATCTCAAAAAGTGTCACGATTTCATGACATGCTACAAAAGACTAAGTGAGGACTGTCATGATTTCATGACATGCTGCAAAAGACTAAGTGAGGACTATCATGATTTTGTGACATGCTGAAAAGCTCGAAGTGAGAACTGTCATGATTTCATGACATGCAACAAAGGGAAGAGTCTGAAATGAGAAGCGTCATGATTTTGCGACAGGCTACAAAGAAGTTGTACGGATGCAGAAAGTGTCATGATTTCGTGACAAGTTGAAGAGAAAGCTTGCGAATGTAGAAAGTGTCATGATTTCGTGACAAGTTGAGATTGTAGCATTGAGTTGGAGAAAGTGTCATGATTTCATGACAGAAATAGTTAGCAAGTCTTCAACAGAAGAAGCGTCATGATTTCATGATGAATTCAAGAAGGAAGAGCTCGAAGGCGAAAGCGTCACGATTTCGTGACATGTTCCAGTTTTGGGGTATAAGGGGAGAGAAGCTCAAGGCAGCGAAAGTGTCACGATTTCATGACATGTTCCATTTTCGCTAGTGCAAGCCTAGAAGAAGACCAAGAAGACTAAAGTGTCGCGATTTCATGATAGGAGTGAAGATGACGTCAGCAAAGAAAGAAGTGTCGCGATATCGCGACAAGAACGTAGTCAAGGTAGACAAAAGCAAAAGTGTCACGATATCGCGACAATAGCCAAACGAAAGTGTACGGCTGCAAAAATGTCATGATATCATGACATGTTGTGGTTTCGCGGTAGAAGCTACTGAACCACAGAGGCGGTTGAAGCCGACAGAGTTAAAATTGGGCCGACGGAGATTAGGGCGTGCAGCCGACGGAGTTAGGGTTTGCATTTGCATAACAGCCGACTAAGACCAAGGTTTAGATCTTGATTATGTTAGTATAAAAGGAGGGCTGTTTGAAGAGATTGGGTATCGATCGAAGTGTGCGTTCGAAGTGCGACTTTCGCAGATAGAGTGCGGGGAGAAGTTCGATCATCGAGAAGCAGAGTGCAAATTCGATTGCAGTGTATAGAGTGCATTCCATCGAATCTTCTAAGTGAGAGAGATTGCAAGGAAGCAGAGTGTGCGAAGATCATGCTGTTGTGATTGCGTAGAGGTGCATAAGTTGATGTTTGATCGAGTGCTACTGTGATTGCGTAGAGGTGCAATTTTGAGGACATTTGTGCCAGACCGAAGGACTGTGTTTGGTGCAGAATAGAGGAAGCGAACGAGGACATTTGTGCTGAACCGAAGGACTGTGTTTAGTGCAAATTCGAGGACCAACTTTGGAGGTGAAAGAGTTGAGGACAGAGGTCTCCAACTAGAGCAGGGAAGACAGGTGTCTTCTGTGGATAGAGTTCCACTTGCTAAGGGCAGAGGAGGCAGAGGTTTTCTAGAGGATCACCGACCAGAGCAGAGCTAGGGGATTGGTGTCTCCTTTGGGTTGGTGCCCATAAACTTTGTAATCGGGAAAGGTTTCCCAGAATTTGAGGTGATAAAATTTAGTGAAAGATTTTATCCGTGGAGTAGCCCGCATTGGGTGAACCACGTAAATTGTTGTGTCTCTATTGTGGATGGTATTTTGTGCATTGCTTTGATTACTGTTTTTGATACTGCTATCTATTCACTGCATAATATTAATTTGAAAGTTGAAGGAAAAATTTTAAAAGTGGTCTTATATTTTTCACCCCCCCCCTCTCAGTATAAGCTTGTGTTCTTCATTAGGCTTGTGGGTTTTTATCTAGGAAGGTATCTAAAGGTAACCTTGTCTAAAACTCTCTTGTCAAGCCAAACATGAGGTTGTTGTAGGGTAGCAACACATATTTTCCTATGTCCATGAGAAGACAATCACGTTAAGTGATTGATGCTTAGTTGCTCATCATAGAGATGAGGGGAGAAGTATTAAGTTTAGTGGATCACCATAGAGGTGCATTTAATTGAACTCAAGGCATTATGACCTAAGGGACCCAACATAGATTGACTTATGGTTGGTGGAAGGAATTGGTGTTTTCCCCTCTCTAAGGATTGAGAAGGGATAATCCTAATGCTAAGATCAAGAAGTCCACATTCATGGAGAATGATAGAAATATGGTATGACCTTTCAAAACATCCTTTATACCATGGAGGTATACAAGGTAAGTGATAGTTGAGTGCACTAGAGTCTAGAGTGATTTGTGCAAAATCTGGGTATGAAAGAGTGTGATCTCCTAAAATGGTAAAGGTTAAGGGGGTTTGAGGTGTCCTATGAGGTGTCTAGTGAGGTATCCCCTAAGGTGGCATGGTATGCCATACCTCATAAATAGGTTTGGGTGAGATAATTCATCATTCATCCACATGCAATAAATGGGCATGGGTGCACCATACCTCATAAATGCATGGGACATGAAATTCTTCACCCATTATGGCATGGTGGATGATGACTCATCAATACCTTGAATGCCTTGAATATAAAAAATCTTCAAATCTCGTTTATCGTATTGAATGCACATGGGGATATGTGGGGAGTAAGGGTTAATGTTGACAATGGTTAAGTTGACCCCGGGTTTAGGGTCGACCAATGGTGATATGGAGGATAGGCTAGTTAAAGGGTAGACTAGGGTAGGATTTACCATGGGTAAGGTTGACCAAGGGTTAGGTTTACCATGGTTGGTTAGGCTAGAGTAGGATAGGCTTAGGTGGAAGCTAGGCTTGTCAAAAGGTAGACTAGGGTGAGGTGGCCTTAAACTTAGGCTTAAGGGGTGGTCACATGGTGACCAAGGGCTAAACGTAGGAAAGGGATTAAGTGGCCAAAGGGGCTTAAGTAGGATGAATAATATTTTTAGGTAAATTATGAAAATTTTGAGTGTTTTGCAAATTAATAAACCATTAGCACTGCACAAGGGATAATGTGATTGTAGACACCAAATCCTAACCACTTGTCATCCATTTGCATCCTCAAATCACAACCATTCATTATTTATATATATATATATATATATGTATTTATTTATATATATATATATATATATATATTATATTTATATTTATATATATTTAATAAATATATGTATATATGTGAATAAATCTCAACCACCCATCATGACTTAATCCTGACCATTCACCCATCATGATTCGTGTCACTTATCCAAATTCCAAACTCAACCCTTCATCACGTTTTAATCTCGACCATCTATTGGTGTAATCGAAACCCTAACATGGTTAAGGGCAAATTATAAAAGATGATTTATTTTTGTGAATCAAGGTCGGAATATTTTGGATTCAAAATCCCTAACACTCTGCTAACACCTTCCATCCTTATCGTTGCTCAAATCCTCTCCACTTTCCCATCTGCCATATTTGCCACTGACACTTCTATGAATCCTATCCAGATTCTACAAAGCATCCCCCATAACCCACAAACACTCCAGGGCATTCCTCAAACACTTTAGAGTGTTCTTGGAATGTTTCATGGCATCCATAACCATCCTTGAATGTTGTAGGGCATTTTGTGTCAATCAGTTTATAGTTGACAAACCCTCGAATGCTCGAGGGTGTTCGTGCATCACCATATCGAGTAATCATAGGCATGGATATGAAACACATACATCATTTCGACAGGGTAATAGGTATTATTGATTTTCAACTTACGTTTTTTGTACTTGACTTACATTTTATCATCACTGCACCTAAGGTTTGGAGATATGTTATTTATAGGGTCTCACAAATTAGAGCCCTGGCATATACTACTAATCCTTTTGTGTTGTGACCTATTTGTAGGTACAAGAGATATCTTCACTAATGACTGTTGTAGCTTGAGTGGCCCCGTAGGGATACACAAGCCCACTCACAAATTTTTTGGAGTGAAGACGATCTAGAGACACCAACATTCTTTTGAACAAGGGTTTCAAACCCTCTTATTGAAATAATTGTATCAAAGAAATATGTTGCATTGTAACCCCCAATTTTGGGATGAATTTAGTGCATAAAGTGGAGATCCACACTCCTTGAGTTCAATATAAATAAAAATATTTCATTTTATATGTGTTGTATCATTTGGTTTGATCTAGTGCTTATCTTGGTGTTGTTCATTTTCACTTTACAAAATGGCGATCACGGTGGGACCCCCACAGGGTTTCACATTTTAACTTATCTTCTCAATATTTCTAATCTACATTTTTTGTTTCTGTTGTAGTTTTAGAAAATATTTTAGCATGAAAATCATGAGATCTAAGGCTAGGGTTTCTCAACCCATAAAATTCGACCTATGGTCATGTGGATGCCACACAGAGTTCAAGGGATGCCACATAGCATCCATGTGGATCCTACAGAGTATCTGTGGGATTCTACAAAGCATCTGTGAGTTTCGATAGAGAAAACTAAGTTTCGATAGAGAAAACTATGGATTTTGATAAATAAAACTATGGGATTCTACGTCGTTTTTGCATAGTTGGATAAAAATACATAGGACTTCTGGTAAGTCATGTTTAAACTCTACTCACATTTTTCACTTTTTTTTAAAATAGAAAAGAAAAGAAATATACATTGTTCTATTTAAAAAGCAACATCTTCCATTGTTAAACATCTTAGGCATTCATAAGCATTTCAAAATCATATAAAATTGTACATAGAGATAAATTTGCATCTGTGTATTCATTTTAGCTGCATTAGACATTCATTACACTAGATTCAAGTTTTTTGGTTGCCTTTCATGGTGTTTTTACTTTTTGCTTTGTGTGTTGTGTGCAATAAAATTGAAACCATAGTAGTTGCAATTTAGGCTAAAGTTTTCCAATCCTCACTCTTCTAGGCTAGAACAAAGTCACTTGTGCTCATGCTTACTCCCACTCTTGGAAACACTCACTGATTCATAGTGGAAGAGCTAGTCGAACCCTCCATTGTTGGAAACACTTGCTAACTCAGAGTGGATTTTAAGAGGTATACCCTAGACTCTTTTGAGGGGCTTGGTATTAGTGTTTCTAGTGACCACCTTGGTTGAGTGAAAGAGTATTTCTTTGCATTTTATGTACACCATAGATAATGAAGACTTAAAAAGAATCACACACATTGCATGTTTCATATTCAACATCAGTGGGTTGGATTTCATCACCAAACACTGATTGAGACCAATGATGGTGGACTTCATCTCCATCCACTGGCTCACCCCATAGATACCTTAGAAGCCCATGAGTGATTTTTTTGGATTTCATCACCAGAAATATTTTATGAAGCCACCCTACATAGTTGTCTAGGCTTAGGGTCATAAAATCAAACACATGAAAAAAATAAAAATAAAAACAAAAACATTATTGCAAGACATAGGAAACAATTATTTGTTTGTTTCTGTGTATTTGTTTCATTTACCATTTCACTTTCCATACACATCCATCACACTCGCTACCTCTGCTTGCTCATAGCTTATGATATTGACCAAAAATTAAGCCAAGGCAATGAATCAAGCACCAACCTCATCCATGGAGTGTCTCACTCCTTCCTCAGCCATGTTTGTGGCTAACCCAACCAATCTAGCATAGACAAGCTATTTTGATTTATTTGTAGGATCTTCTTACACAACATTCATTTCTAATCCTAAGGTGATGCAAAGAGCCATTCACACCTCCATCCCAGAAACATAACCATATACACCAACTGACCATCGCACCACCTACAGAGATATGGATAAATTTGGAGCTTATTTAAGATAAACCAATCTAGTTTTATAATCACTCAATAGTCCATCCAGACATTCCTTCTTCTCAACGAGAATTTGTTTACTCACATCCCAAAAAATTTCAATCAAGTCTAAACCAAATCTCTTTTTGAGGCATCATACACACCTTCACACCAAATTCCTCCACCATAATGTAGCCAAATCGCCTCCATCCCATATACCTACACCACCACCTATTCCAATCCACTCTATGAAGCACAAGTCAATGTTGCTTCACAAATTTCATCCACCACAACCCATTTAGTTATGAATTCTTTCAAAACTTACCCCATATTAACCTCCACCAATATTTCCAACACTCACACCTCACCTACATCCACTTCCACCACAACTATACAATCTGCATCAGAAATTATCATATAAAAAGTATGGCAACACCTCAATCAATTGCTCATGGGCCAACAAGATGCTTGTTATTTCCCTCAACAACAATCATAGGTAGCAAATTTTAAACCCCATTCCATTCCAATCCAACACACTTTCTTCACCCATGATCCATCCTGGGTATCACAATCTTCTTAGGTTGCTATACCCACACCTCCATTCACCCACATCAACCCCACTTCCACAACCCAATACATTCACATTCCACAAACCTCATCTCCACTCCATCAACAATAGTTACTCCATCACCAATCCCAACAACATACCCAACATCATCAAATACCCCTTAATCCATCAAGCCATCAACATCACATTCCATCTCAATAACTCACCACTCCACACACCCCACCTTCACACAATCATCAAATAATTTAGGGCTTCTACACACACATGGAAGACCCTAAAATCCAAGTCATGCAACAATAGATTGATAGCTTGATTATGCATACTCCTAGTATGATGTACCAGAAGCCTACACTAAGACATTTGATCAATCAACCTATTCATTTTTTGGTACCATCATCGCCTTATCTAGCAGACTTTACAATACCAAAATTTAACAAATTCAAAGGGATTGAGGACCCTAGAGAGCACATAATCACATTCATTCAATTATGCTTTCAAATTTAAGATCAAGATGCTTTGGTTCTTAGAACTTTTCCTCAAACATTGGAGGAAGATGCCTTAGATTGGTATAATCATCTGCCACACCATAGCATTTACACATTTGAACAAATGGCAGATAAGTTTTTGGAAAGGTTCTCCCTCAATGTTCGTAAGAAAACCACATTGATCAACCTGTACAACCTTAAAAAATTTGATAAATATTTATTTTATGATTTTGGAAACCATTGGAGGGCAATCATCACTAAGTTGCCATTCTCCCTATCAATGGAAAAATTGACCTAAATGTTTGCAAGGAGTTACCTGAAACCCATATCCTTGTTATTACAACTAAAAAAATATAGAAAATTTGATGAAGCTCTCGTCCAGGCTTGTGTAATTGAAGAGATAAAAATCCAAGAGGGCGTGATCCAACCAAAGAAAAAATAATGGCACAATAAGGGCCAATCTAAAGGAAATCATTCTAGCCAATCAAAATCAAGACAAGTAAATCAAGTGGTTTTGAGTCAACCCCAAATGACTCAACAATCCCATAGTCAACACCCACAACATCAATCATCGCAATAATCGTAATAAGTAAATTATCAAGTGATGACCCCACCACAACAACTTCATAACACAATGCCAACTGTAGACAACCGTCAACGTCAAAAATATGTTCAACAAGACCGCACCTACACACCCTTGTATTAATTATATACCTCCCTCTTTCACAAGTTGTATGAGACTAATGTCATCACCTTTCCTGAAATTAAACCAGAAGATCAAATCAAACGTGGCAAGAACTATAAGGAGCACTTGTTTTATCCTTTCCATTGATAGAAAGGGCATGACATTAATAACTTCCTTACATTTAAAAACATGGTGCAAGACTTAATGGACCTTGGGGCCATTAAGTTTGATAGTCCCCTAGCACAACAAAACCAAAACCTTGGTATACACCAAATGCAACTTCCTTATGGTGAGGAACAACAACAAACGATAGGGAGATCAAATACAATGACTCCTCCTAACTAGGTTAATCATGTGCAATAGTACCAAGGTTTTTTGGGAGCTATCCATGTAGTCATCTGAGGTCAAAGAAGCACCAATCGACAAAATGAACAACAATAGGTAGCTCAACCTCCTATGGCGATGCACAAAAGGGTGTCTCCACAACCTACCAATTCATCATCACCCATCCATTTTTTTTTCAATTCATCCCAATCCATCTACCTTTAAAGTCATCCATCTCAACTCATTCATCTTCCAAGCCATCCATAAAGACCCATCATCTCCTTGAGTAATCGGCTAACAACTAGCCTTAAAATGGCTTCAGCCAAACTAACCATCTATGAGATCATACAACAATATCCCCCACATTGTGAGGCATTAATGGAAATTTTAAAATCCATTGAACTTCAATCCCAAGACACTAATACCTTTAACAATTTTGTGGGGAGTATTCAAATGTGTATGGAACCTTCTATCACATTCTATTATTTTGAAATTAAATCAATATCATCAAATTTGTTGAACCCTCCATTACACATTATGTCTCAAGTTGATAGGAAGCCCTTCAAAAAAGTGTTGATTGATATTGGCTCATCCATAAACATCATCACCACTTTTGTGCTTCAACATCTCAATATTCCACCCTCACATAACAAAATCCACTTTCACCTTGTGAGCATTCAATGATGCTCTATGTTCTATATTTGGCATTGTGGTCTTACCCATAGAAATAGGGGTTAATACTTTGCACACTATGTTCCATATCCCAGAGGGGTCCATGGCTTACAATTTACTCCTTGGACATGCTTGGATAAGGGAGATGAAGTGTGTCCCCTCAATACTACATCAATATTTAAAATATGTGCATGAGGGGCATATTCATTGCATATCGGCAAACATCGAACCATTTAAATACTATAGCTTCATCTCTAACCCATACGAATCCACACTTCCATCCACTCACTTGTTCATAGTCCCATCAACCACACCATCCACTTCACTTCATAATTCCTCATCCAAAGCACCTATGCTAGAAGAAATCCCTATTACTACCCCACATCAAGCTTCCACTTCCACATCCCCACCTTCATCACAATCGGTTAAATGTACATGTGGTCGAACCTAATCCACACCTTCCACATCCACATCAGTGGGACAACCCTCATCAACATCAACATCACCCATTATCACCACTCATTCATCATCATACATCCAACCAACTTTACAAAAAACCACCATCATTACATCCACACTAGCATCATCAACCACCCATCAAACACCTCAGTCAAATTCATCTTCATCTCCACCAGTTGATGTCTCACAAGTCGATTTCATAGACTATGAGATGCCATTTTATCTTACATCTCTTCCCTCATTGGATTCATAAGATACTCATGAGCCCCATACTTCCTCATCCACTCCATATGTAGAATAATCTAAAGAGCATATATCTACCACTATTACAACATAATGATCAAATTAAAAGCAAAGAACATATGTATAACCAAATTCACAAGAAAGTAAGCCTCCTTTATATTAATAATGGTGAAATAGGTTACATATACATCCCTCTTAGGGATACCAAATGATACATGTTTACAATGGTGTTAAAGCCCCTAAATGGGGGTGATATATTCTAAGGGATCCTTAGATCTCCACCAACTTTGCGTGAGGGCTTACTAGGATGCCTCCTTCTCCATTGTTAAGAGGAATTTATCTTTGAAAGTGCTTTGAAGCTTTGAAGGATTTGTCACTTGCATACAAGAAACAAAAAAATACATCAAATGCATATGAAGCCTCTCATGATGAGGCTATTATCCAAGAAATGCAAGAAATGAGGCAAATACTTGAAAGAAACATAAACTAAGTAAATATGCTCAAGATATCATCAAATGAGTGCAAAGCATAACTTGAAACATGTAAATCTAGCTAAACTTGCATGAAATTTTAAGGACTAACCATAAAAGAAGCTAATCTATGAATACTTATAAAAGAAAGCATGAATGATGTAAGTGAAGGTAAAGCTACCTAATATGTTACTATTTAACCACAAAAATTATTGGAATAAGACTAATATATGCTAGATTAACCTAAGTAAATAACTAGAAACGAAAATCTACGACTAAAATGAAAGAATGAAAGCATTAAACCCTAGTTGTGGCTACTCAAAGTGGTTGGATATATTAGCCATGGTTGACAACCGCAGCTAAGACTGTGGGCCACCACTGATAACATCGACCATAGGAAAATACTTCTTTCTCTTGAAACCAGGGTTGGAAATGCTCAAATATTCCTTGTAATTGATGATCAAGGGTCACCCTCGTGTCCAAATACATATTGGCAGTTGGAATTGCTTGAATTCACATCGGATAGGTATGGAATGGTAAGGTTTGCTTCTCAATCCTTTGGAAGCTCCATTGTTGCAAAGCTAGGTGTCAAACTGGAATTTGGCAGTATCTCCTTACTCTTCACAATTTGTAATTGACTCTTCAGTTCGATAGGGCTTCGCTTCAATAACATCAAGATCTCTTTTAGCCTCTTTGAGGGGTCTATAAATAGAATTTACAATCCCAATATTGGCTTCTCAAGGAAGCCAAGATCAAAAAATGATAGGTTGGGGTAGTTGGATGGAACCTTCTGGAGGATTTGCAATCCATAACCACTTGAATTGGTTGCAAATGTCATTGGAACAACCAATTTGGCTTGGCTTAGGAAGCTAAGTTAGTTACAGGGCTAGTCATGGCTTCTTATTGTGTCTAGGATCCTAGCCACAGTTGTCAACCATGATTGAGATCTTAGCTATTGATGTCATCAACGGCTAAGGCTGAATAGGCCTAGGATGCCTAAAATGAGTGGTTAGAACCACTACTTAGTCTTGGGAGGGTCCAAGGTCATTCATATGGTATGCATGGGTGGCCATATGAGTAGTCTCCTAAACATGATGTATTTTAGGTGTCTATAGATACCCCTTTTGGGATGCATTATGGGAAAACACAATGCTGAGCAAAAATAGATCACCTAAAGCCATGTTATAGGTTGATTGATGATCATTGATTTGATCAACATTATATGCCCCTATCCTGCAAAGGATGCACATCCTAGAATCATTGCTTTAAATAGGATGGAAGGCTTAATTACAAATCTTTCATGTGTCCACCTGCAATCGGGTAGCATTGGCACTACAACTGGTTCAGTAGGTGGATCGCTACAAGACTTTAAACTAGCATATTTGTTTTTTGCCCTAGAAAAATGGTAATCTTATGATAGTTGTTAGCAATGATTTGTAAGACAAACACAATTTGACATGATCGAGTGATCAATTATTTTGATTATGAATTTTGATATTATGACTACCTCCTCAAGCGCCAAGTCATTGAGGAAAGGACAAATGATTAAAGCGATAAGTTGTTTGACCAAGATAAATAATTTGGACAAGACTTTTACAATTTGTTATATGGAAAGGCTTATTACAACCGTGATTTCAACCATTAATAGTAATTGTACATCTCTATCCCGTGGAGCAGTCCGACCATAATGGCATTATTAGGACATCAATATGATAGTAATTATATTTAAGCTTGTGGTAAATCACTATGTTCGATGATCTACTAAAATTTTCATAGAAGGAATGAAATTAACACTTCGTTCCTATGGGGCAGTTCGACCACAATGGCCTTCTTCGGGATTGAAGTGAAGTCATTTCAATTCAATGATGACTATTTTATCCCAAATGACCTTATGGTAATTTAATCATATTTCTAAATTGTATGGAGTGCAAGTCACTACAACCGCCATGTGTACAGAATAAATAATTGAATACTAGGTGCATTTGAATTTTGATTTGTGTTGTTTTTTTTATTTTTGCAAATTTTGAGAATTTTGGGCTGGTGAATATTTTTTATTATCCACTTTGAAGCTCCTCAAGATGGGAGTTTTGGAGCATTTATTTTTTTCTGCTAGCCAGGGTTGTCAGCCATAGCTAGCTTTAACAATTTTCTTAGCCACGTCTGACAATAACGACCAAAAATTTGCCAATCTACGCCCACGGTTGATAGTCGCGGCTAAGGCCCAAATGAAAAATATAAAAGTAAAATTAGAGTTTTTACTTTTCATTATTTCCTGCTAATAGGGATTTATAGTGAGAGCTCTGAGGGAAGAAGGAGAAAACTTGACACGAAACACTGCTAAAACCACTACTTGAAACCATGGCAAACCAACCTGGGGCCTCAACTAGTGGTAGATCCAGAGCTCCTAAGGTAGCATCTCGATCTCTCATGTGTGATTTGCATAGTTTAAAATGAACCACACTAATTAATGGCATAAATGAACCCAATTAAACTTGTTGGTAATGAACCTCACCCTAGCTTAGGATTAGATTTAGGATAGCTTAGAGGGATGGGTATTAATTTTGGGAAGCTTTTTGGGTGGGAAATGACCTCGAAAGGGGTCATTCTCATAGCCGTGGGTGATAGTTGTGGCTAGGTTCAAACACCAATGGTTAAAAATTGACCGTTGGTGCTAGCCGCGGTTGCAACAACGACTGTGGCTATTAATAGCAGTTGAAAAACTTTAGACAAATTTGACTATTTTTTTTATTTTTGTTTGATTTTTTTATTTTTTAGAATTTTTTGAGTTATTCATTGATTTTTTTTAATGTTTTTTAAATTTTGGAGTTGTGTTGTGTATTTTTTTGAGTTCTAAACTTGATTTTTTTATGTTTTTTTATTTTTTTGAGTTTTAATTGATTTTTTTTTGTAATTTTGAAGTTAATTTTTGACTGGTTGCCCTTCTCTTTAGACCTTGACTGCGCAAGCACGAGAGCCTAACTTGTTGCAGGTGTTGCTGCCCTAGCTGAGCCATGCAAACTTGGATTGGTTTGGGGTCATGGGCCTTGGTTACGTCCTGAGACTATCGACCATTAGGGCAAACTAGGCACACATGACTGCCTTAGCCCATCATTGGGATGCACAGACTAATACCTTTCATCTTTTTACTTGGGAGATGATGGTTATAGTAGAGTATGTGTACCCTATATTCAAGATACCCATCAACAGATAGGCCACTTCTTCAACTACCACAATGAAGAGCACCATATTCAAAAGGGTTTTCGACATCAGGAGTGATGAGGAACTGATGGACATTGAGCATGGTGGGGTACCAGTAGAGCACTGGTACCGAGCAAATATCTTCTCATGGTGCTATGCCATGTTGATGCATATCATCTGCAATGTTCTATAAAATACATCTAGATCAAGATTCCATTGGAACCTCTTGGCTACAGTACAAGACTTGCTCAAGAGTACGATGGATCAGTCATTTATCTTGTTTTGGGGGAGTGCTCTCTTCGCCTAGCTCTACGATGAGCTCTACCACATTACACAGCGGGGGTGAATGGGAGTAGGATGCATTCTCCTACTGTAGATATGGGTGTGGGAGAATATTCAGATAGACCACTCAGGAGGACTATCACTATTGATCACATCACTAGTGCCCTCTACTCAATGTTATGGGGCTTGCTAGTCGCAGGAGTCAGAGACATACCATAGCATATCTCACGTTGGATATTTGCAGCACTACACAGACCGTATGACAGGGTTACATGTTGGACAGGTCATATGGTGCCCCTACCTAAAATGCCCAGCATGGGAGGAGGTCGACCATTATTTGATATGGGCCATGTGCGATCACTAGATCATCGGACGTAAGCTTGGTGTGTAGGGTTTTTTCCACTTCTCCCAGGTCACTTGATAGTTCAAGATATGATAAGATATCCCATAGGAGCTAGTCCTCTACCACTGTCTTAAGGTGAAGACATAGCTAGCATGGCCTCAAGTTACAACATTGATCAAGGATGATGATGCCATAGAGGACACAGGGACTGCAGATGCTAGTATGACTCTAGATTACGATGCCTAGTGGACTACTAGGCTATGGTAGGGTGGCAGTCCCCTGGGCAGATCTAGGGATGGTGAGGCAATAGAGGTTGCTTTTGATGACCCACATGGGCGACGGGTTCACCCAAGGATAGAGGGGGAGTGGGGATAGACAACCACTCCATAGGAGGAGGCACAAGATGAGGCAAAAGGCAAGGAGGATCCCAATTATGAGATGTCTTAGCTACGGGCCCAGATACATGGCCTACAAGCACAGCTACAGATAACTCAGTGACAAATTCTAGATAGGGATACCTCTATTGCTACCCTATAGGCTTAGATGAGTGCACTACAGGCACAACTCAGAGTAGGGTAGACTCAATGGTGAGGATATCAGGAGGAGAGGGATGCCCTCCAGGCACAGGTTGACACAACCACCATAGAGATAGAGAAGATCATCACACAATGGGATCTTCTACAGTCACACCTAGACCTCAGGACTGCAAAGTGAGACATGCTCAGGGTGATGAGAGGGGCTCCTTCTACTTCATAGGCTACACCCTTTTCTCTAGCCACTCAGGGATCGATAGGTGTAGGTGCACCTCCTATAGGAGATGTAGCATCATTACAAGCACAAGTGTCTAGGCTATAGGGTTTGATCAATTAGTATGATGTTGGGTGCCAATCTGATGGTGCATATATCAGGCGGCTAGAGGGAGAGATGGCCATTCTAGGGGGAACTTTGCCTACACAATATACTATAAGAGGATCACACAGGACTAGGTGGAGTGAGTCAGGGTAGTCCTCAATGTAGCTAAGTCATAGATCAGGGGCTAGATCAGAGAGATAAATAGGCACTAGCTCTAGGAAACCTCATAGAGAGGGAGTTGAGGAAGGAGGTGACTTAGGTGGTGCAGGCCACTCATGATTATGTCATGTTGACATTGTATGAATTTTTGAGTGTAAGGTCTAATAACCTACACTATTGTAGCCTATGGGTATTTTGTACCTCTTGTATACATTTCACACATATATATATATATATATGATATTTCAGTTTGATTATGGATCATTATGTGTATCATTTTATTGTTTGATGTTTATGTGATGCACATGGATGCAATGCTTATATGATGAGTTGATGGATGCTATATGGATGTGATATATTCATGATATGCACTAGCTAGATGATAGATGTATGGTTAGATGCTATGATCTACATGCATGGATGCATTATGATGATGGGTACATATATGGATGCACTGCTTATTATTAAATGCATGTTTAATTTATTTTCAATTGTTTATGCACTTAAATTATGTGGTATGATATGATATATGATATGGAATGTAATGCATTAATTACATGATGAATGAACTAATGCAAATGAACTTGTATGCTTTAATCACTTAAAACATAAGGAATGAATGTAATATGTGTTTACAAACTAATGGATGACACCACAGAATATATAAAAATCATGAATGTAAATGGTAACTCTTATCATAAGAATTAATCATTTAAGCATCCAAATGTGAGATGAGATGATGTGAGATGTATGGGATTTCTTGATAAGTTTCTCTAAATTAAAAGATATACACAAAAAAAAGTCAATGGTCGTCTAAATATCATTACTGATATCCATTTGGTATTTGTCCTATTTTTATGAACATCTCTTAATAAACAAAACCTCATAAATAAACTATGTATGATTTTGATGAGATGATTCATTGCTACAAGGGATTTTTGAGGTTTTCCATGAGACTCAAATACCCTAGTTGACTAATCAAAAGTTGTATAATGACTATATAGGACTCTTGAAAGATAAAAGCTTTTGCTATGAAGACCAAGATATTCATTATCCCTGTGTGTGCAAATGAATATATTATATTAGACATAAGACTACCTCATTTCCAGGTAGGATTCATTCACCCCATTGTTGTAATGAGGATCACCAAATGTTCATCATGCTCCTAATTTTGGATGTAGTTGGACTAGACCACTAGGTAATACAGGCGACCTAAAGTTAACTCATTTGTGAATTGCTTAGAACTACCCCAATGCCAAGTAGGATTCATTCAGCCAATTGTTGTATTGGGGATCACTCAATGGCTTCGAAAACTAAACATTCCAGGGATTCAAGCTCTTCACCCCCTTCTTTTCTTCACATTTATTGGGATACTTGCTCATGCTTAGTGATAAAAATCATTGTTTATTTTACAATTTTTTTTTAGCAAGGGATTTTGCTTATTTTGTATGAAAGCAAGGGATTTATTTGGGTATAGGGGAGCTTGTCCTTTTTTTAATGATCAACACTCTATACCATGTGCATCACAAGATGAGAAAGTAAAAACCTTTCGCTTAAGGTGACTAGGACCACTTTGTAGTGTTCATCTTTCCTTGTCCAGACTAGGATTGTTAATGTGTTAATTAGTTATGAGATTTTGACATATGCTAGGTGCTATCAAAACTAGACCTCATCTCAAAAAAAAAGGTAGCTTTCTATAAAATCTAAGAAGACACTAGGTAAGGCTAAATGACTGTAAAACCCTAGTATATTCCTTATAGCAATAGGAAAGGTTGTGTTGAAAAACATAATTTCTCACGCAAGTGATGGATGATGATGATGAATAGATGCATGCTTAAGATACACTCGTGGTGTTTTTTGTAAGCTTGTAAACACAACCTATCCTAATGCAAGTGCAATGGATGAAAATGCCTAATGCAATGCAATTAAATGAATGCATGTGCAAAATAAAAATGCATAATGTAAATGTTTTTGTGTTTTTGATGTTTTGCAATGTTTTTGGATTTTATTGCTTTTTGATTTGTTTGGATTTTGTGTTTTAAATTGTTTTTGAATTTTTATTTTTATGTGTAAAATGCCTTAAGATGAAGAATTTTGAGAGATTCAGGCTCTTCAACACCTTCAAATGATGTTATACGGTAAGTTCCAGGTCCTATCTTCTCTGAGACGATAAATGGACCTAACCAGTTAGCCATAAATTTGTCTTGTAGGTGCGACGATAGTTTTGAGTTTTGTTGGTTTTATTTTAGCAAAATATCCCCAAATTTAAAGTCTCTCAGGTGGACTTTATTATTGTAAGCACATTTTAGGTATTTCTGATAAAATCGACGATGCTCAAGGGTATTCACGCAATGTTCATCAAGAAGCGTCAGTTGTTCTAAGTGAGCTTGCCACGCAATTTCGTCATTGATGAACTCTTTCAATGTGATGCGCAAGGTTGGAATTTCCAATTCCAAGGGCATAATGGCCTCAACACCATATAGTAGTGAAAATGGGGTTGCCCCAATGGGCGTCTGTATACTAGTTCTATAAGCCCATAGTATAAGGGACAATTGGATATGCCAATCTTTGTGGTTTTCTTGAACATTCTTCTTTAAGATTGCTACCACTATATTGTTAGAAGCTTCTACTTATCTATTTTCTTGTGGATAATATGGAGTCACAAAACTATATTGAATATTATACTTGGATGTTAAATCCCTTACAATTTTAATTTTTAACGATGTTCCATTATTCGATATGATCTTGGATGGGCTCCCAAAATGACATGATATTATGGAGTATGAACTCCACAATACATGCCCCTATCATGGTTCTTAAAGGGACTGCTTCCACCCATTTGGTAAAGTACTCAGTAGTCATTATAATAAATGTGTGTCGATCTGAATATGGGGGAGAGATATTACCAATTAGATCCAAATCCCACTAAGAAAATGGCCAACCCGCTTGGATGGGTTGTAAGACCTGCAATGAAAAGTGCATAATATTATCATGATACTGACACTTGACACATTTATTGATATATTTTGTGCAATCCTTCTCCATAAAGTACCAATAATAACCCATTCGAAGGATGCGCTTGATGATGGCCAAGCCACTGAAATGGCCACCGCATGTACCATCATGAGCTTGTTAGATTTTCCAAGTTGATTCTTGCGGCTCAAGGTCGAAGAAGAATTCCATCACAGCTATGACGATACAATATGTCTCATAGCAAGACATATTTAGTCACTTTCTATTTTAATTCTCTCTTTGCGGTATGTGATAATCCCCATGGGATTATTCCAAGTTAAGGAAATCGTGTAATTGCAACATACAATCTTGATAGGCAATAGCTTCAATTGACTAAATGACATATTCCCACTGTAGTTCGACTTGTAAAAAATCTGATTGGGAAATAACATTATGGAGAATAGTGGTACCATTCTTTGCAAGACCTTGCAAAAGCAATGATCCCCAATGTACCTTCTTTAGAAAGTCTAGCTCTGTAGAACAATTCATGGGTTGGTTCTATCTGAATCATGTGGACTGATTCTTGATGACTTGTGGCTCACATCGTATCATGGATTACGATAGCATTTTCACTTGGATAGTAGTGAATTAAGCAAATGGATTCTGAGGGATTAAATATCCCAAAGATGCCATGGTGTCTACAAATTTTTTGGACGTTCGAGGGATTGCCTCGATGTCATACCATTCCAATTGGGCTAAGTGTCCACAAGTTCTTTATATGCCTTCAAGATGGGACGTCTACACTGATAGATCCCCTTAACTTGATTAAAAATGAGCGAGTCACCAAAGATACTCAACTTCTTGATCTTCATGGTGAGCGTTGTTTGGAGACCCAAGATTAGGGCCTCGTATTCAGCATTGTTATTGGTGCAAGGGGAATTGAGTTTAAATTACAAGGGCATTGGAGCACCTTGTGGCATGAAAAACACAATTATTATACCTCCTCCTTATTTGCATTTAGAACCATCAAAGAGCAAAGATATATCTGCTTAATTATCAGGTTCTTCAGGTTTCTATGACTCCAATAATGCAAATACTACATCATTGGGAAGCTCTATGATGAGAGGTCTATGATCCTAAAGAGGAGCCTCTACTAGTTGATCTAGTATGACTTGTCCCTTGATAGACTTTTGACTTATGAATTCTAGGTCAAATTCCATCAGTAGCATGATCCACTTTGCAGTACGTATATTATGATATGTCTTGCTCATCATATACTGTTGTAACACCCTAAAATTGACCCATTTGCATAAAAAGACAAAAATATTTAAAAATTGATCAAAAGTGATAATAGTTGCATTTATTACCTCGATTTTCATGCTTTGCTGACAAAATTGGATTAGGCTAACGAGATTGTACTATAATCTAGGAAATCGTATTATGACCTTGTGTACGATTTTGTGTACGATCTCTACAATCGTAATACGATCTTGCTCAAAAACTAAAAAAACTCATTTAGATAAATGACAAACCAGTTACAATATTTTTTGTCTTTACCTGTGCAACCATACGACAGTTACAGGATCGGATCCGTCGATCAGCCCAGCTTGGAGGAGGTTGCAACCCACTTTGTTTTCTAGCCCAATTTCATCAGCTTGCTTATCCTATTTAATCAAATACCCTTCCCCTCGAATTCCTCTTGGAACTCCTAATGCATTGATAGAATTTCACATTTTAGCTTTGATTATTTTGTTGTTGTTTGTAAGAGCAGAGGATACAGTCGATATCGGATCAATACGATCTTGCGATCGTAATACGATCTTGCTCAATCTGCATATGATCTCGCCCGAGGTGATACGATCTTGCTTGCAGCTCACTTAGGGGTAACTCTAAGCTCTGGTTTTCATTTTCTAGCACCTCATTTGCATATTCATTATTTAATTTATCATTTTCCATTGCACATATAGTCAGGTTTAATCATTTGCATCCTTGGAGTTCACCAATTTTCATTTACTTGCATATTTCACATAATTCAAAGCATATACATGTTATTTCCTATTAGTATTGCATTCATTAAGTCATATATGAGCTAATATCTATCCAATAAAGTCTCTAGCACATTCTATTTTCTATTCTCTACACTCTACCCATGAAATTGTAGGTTTCTATAAAAATCGGAGCTTTTGGTCTCTGATCGGGAGAGTACGATCTTGCGATCGTAATACGATTTTACAAATTGTAATACGATATTGACCCTACTGCATATGATCTTGCCTGCATAAAAAATAAGAATCTTCATCAGACTTCTCGATACAGGTCAGAGTTTTAAATCACTTTTTAGGCATTGCATTGTTCATTTAAGCTTTGTTTTCTGCTATTTACTGTTTGCATATAAATAAAAATTGCATATATATTAGCATAGTTGCATATTGGCCAAACACTACATGATTTTGAGATCTGCTAAAAGGAACACATCAAAACAAACTCCAAAAATCTAAGTGTGGGAACTACCATAAAATATTTCTTGGTGAACCCTAAATAATTCATCGAAAAATCATCATAAGAAGGCACGATCAAGTATCTCTCTCTGAGGTGTAGACATATCATTTCCACATTCCCCTTCAAGATGTAGATCCATTAGCCTGAATAAAAGGAGTGTGTGAATGTTAGACCTACAAATATAAAGGATTTTGTTTTGAAATTATATATGTCATATGGCTCAATATGTAGTGGAATAATTTATTCGTTGCAAAGGCCACTTCTAAGCATAGCTTTTATACATATGCATATCATAGCTTGTAGCTAACCAGAGTTCTACTGATGTAATATATTTCCTGGTCTTTATCTTGCACATTATTTTGGGCTAACATGGTTCCTAGTGCAAATTCAATGGTAGATATAAATAGCAAGAATGGCACATCTGGTCTAGGTGGAGCTAATACTAGCGATGATGCCAGATATTGTTTGATATTAGTGAAGGCATTTTGAAAGTCCTCATCCCAATTAAATGGTACCCCCTTATGTAGCAGTTGATTCATGGATCGATATTTGTTCAATAATTGTGTGATGAATCACTTTATGGATGCTACTTTGCCCTGTAGGCTTCTCAATTCTTTGATGTTCGTGGGAGGACACATTTCTAAAATAGCCTTGACCTTCATTGGGTCAACTTTGATCCCTCATTTATAAATAATGAATTCCAAGAGTTTACCTAAAGTTACACGAAAGACGCATTTCTTGGGGTTCAACCTGACATTATGCTCTATCAGACAATCAAAGACTTTTACGAGAACCTCGGTGTGCTTTGCGTGCAGCAATGACTTAGCCAATAAGTCATCGATATAATCTTTTAAGATCTTATGCATGTAGTCATGAAATATATATGTCATAGCCCACTGATATGTGGCACCAGTATTTTTAAGACTTAATGGCATAAATTTGTAGCAAAATGTTCCCCATGGTGTGGTGAAAGTGGTTTTATTTTGGTCTTCAGGTTTAATCTAAATATGATTGTAACCAAAAAAACCATCCATGAGGGAAAGAACTTCGTAACCTGCAGTTATGTCTACCAAAGCATCAATATTAGGCAAAAAAAATGAATCCTTGGGTTTTGCTTTATTGAGGTCTCTAAAATTTGTACAAATGAGGATTCTTCCATTAGGTTTTCCTATGGGTACCATGTTTGATACCCATTTTAGATAGTCAATGGGGATTATAAATTCTACACTCAAAAGTTTCTATAGTTCGTCTTTGACCATCAAAGTGGTGATTGGATGCATATTCCTATGTTTTTTCTTTACTGGTTTCTTGGTGGGGTCCAATGAAAGGTTACGAGTAACTAATTTTGGATCCAGACCTGGCATGTCCTTGTATTTCCAAGCAAAGAGATCAGGTCTCTCTTTCAATAGAGGAATGAGGTTGGCACACTCCTCAGGAGATAAGCTCTATCCAAATTTAACCTTCCTTGGATTCGTGGGATAATCGTTGATATCCACTTCAAAGGTTTCCTCTATTGATATATGTGACCCCTCCTCAAGCTGGTGCGGTGTAGGGATCAAATGGATGTCATCTACTAGGTTTAAATGTTGCACTAAATTAGGATTTTCGTCAACATTATAAACATCATATGCACAGTATAGCACAAAATAAAATGGTTGCAACATTTCTTCATTAGGGAAAAAATCTTCAAGCTCTAAGGGTGAATTGACGCGATCAAAATCAATGGCCTCAGGATTGAGGAACAAAGGTTTCAAAGGGTCTGATGGATTGCAAAGTGGAGTGGTCAAATCAAAGGAGACCATGTTGATGGAATGGAAGAAATCTCAAGGACCATGTGGATGTGACACACTAACTTCGTATTTCTCCTCCTTCTCTAGATGTGGCTCAAGCGAAATGGGGATTACTGAGTCTACTCTAGGAACAGACATAACAATTGGATCCTCAAGAGGAAGCAATTCCCTTAAGTTGGAAAGACCAAGAAAATACATATGGTATATCTCTTCCAAATTTACTAGTCTTCTTTGAACATGAGGACCTGGGAACACCTCACGATAAATGGGTTCCATGTCGACAGGTTCCCTAATATGACATAAATGGTGAGGCCCTAGATAGGCCATCTCTATCTCGTCCTCATATTCCTCATCCTCTGAGGAATGTTCACCATCTTCTTCTATAGAATTGCATCATGGTCCACCTCTCTCTGAGATGGATTCTGATTCACCTTCCTCAGAAGTGGCTTCTAATTCGATGTCTATTTTTGTACCAAAATTTTGGGATTCAATGCCAGTGTTGTCGGCATATATATGGTTTTTGACAAGCCAATCAATTTCTAGAATATCATTTGAACTAGCCTCTAATGAAATGTTATCATGATAGACCAAGGGTGGTTCTATGGCAACCATGATCACCGGCCAGTTACTCCTTCGATAATATGAAGAGTTATGATGATATGGGTTCCAATCAACATCATCCCCATGCTTAGATTTAGGTAATCTAGAGATATAGCTAATAACTCATCCTAACCTCCTACATCATAACCCAATTTGAACCTATTAGATGGCAACTGATAGTGTGGTTGATACAAAGTTTGATGCCCTTGTTCAAATAAGCCCAAACCATAACCATGCCAGTGGTAACGATCAAAATAGTGAAGGGCAAACTCTAGGTTAGATAGATAATGAATGTTTACTGGAAACAATTCATCATCATCTTCTTCTTCTATGGGTGAATGATCTACAAGTTGATCTAAACCTCCATAGATGAAGTTAGTCTGATTAGATGGAACCCTTAGTGGTACCACTATCCCAACAGGAAAGTGATGGGCTTGAGGCATGCCCATATCTTATGCATATTCTATGATTGGCATAAAAATTACATTCTGCACCAGGTACTTAGCTAACCCATGATTGACTAAATGGATTATCACCTCCATTGCAGATGACGTTGTGGAAGACATCGATGAGGTAGGATGAGGTACCTCCTTGACTATATTTTATGATTTTCCCTCCTCCATGGGATTTGGTATCTGGGTAGTTTCTATGTTGGGGATTTCTTTAGACTTTTTTTACCTAATACTACCTTTAGCTTCTGGTCGTTTCTAAGCCTTTTCGATGTTGTAGGTTTCACATAAGTGGTTGTTGTAATTAAAGTTGGTCGTGGTACCGATGTTGAAGTATCGGCCCACACTTCCTTCGATTTACCCGTTGGATGCCTGATAGGTGATGTAGGTCTAACATCCAAATTGATGGGAGGATGAAGTATCCTGGCAAATCCACCTGATTGACATACTTAAATGGCTCATCGTCTAAAGGAACGATGTGCACTTGTCCCTCGTGCACATGTTTGATACATTGGTGCAAGATCAAGGGGATGCATTGAAATTCTCTTATCCATAGCCGACCCAAGAGAATATTATATTGCATAGCACCCTCAAGCACGTGACACATCACAGGGATGGTTTTCAATCCAACCTAAATAGGAAGGATTATAGTGTCTACTGTCGAGCACAACACATCGTTGAACGCTTGCAATGTGAAAGTTGAGGGCATGATATGCGACTTAGGTAATTTTAGATGCACCAAGTAATTTTAGATGCACCAAGGCCTTTGTGGTGATTATGTTGATCAATGATCATGTATCAATCAACACCTTCTTGAATGGAGTGTGGTTTACACATGTAATGATGTGAAGCAGTGGGTCCGCTATTGTAGTGGAAATTATCTTAATTTTATGATCATAGAACTGTATGACAGGTTCTTGGAACTACTGCACATGCCCCATTAAATTTTTGAAAGCTTTTGTATCTTGGGGTTGTACTTCTATGGACCTTAAGATATCCGTTAGCATCTCCCTGTGCTTAGGATACTGTTGTATTATCTCATATATTTATAATTTTTTTGAAGCCATTTTTAGACTTTGAATGAGTCTATTCCTTATCGTCACCATCAGTATTATTTATGGGCTTGGCAAGGGCTTTTGCATTGGCATTTGTTGAGGTGTAGCTTGAATCTAAACTAGTGCTATAGGAAGATCTGGTTTATTGTACCTCCAATTTTTTGTGACCACATTCACCATATCGATGAATCCTTGCATAGGTGGTTCGATCCACACGTGATTAACTTATCTAGCATTATTCCTTGATGGCTCATAATTTGGTAAGGGATTTTTGAATATTCCTATAATTTTATTATTCTAATATAGAGGATTTTCAATGATCAACTCGTTCCTATCGATCATGTTTTGTACCACATGCTTGAAGTGAAGAACATAAGCTTATACTGAGAGGGGGGTGAACAGTATAAGATAAAACTTTTTACTTTTCAATCCATATGATAACATCAACAATATCAAAGTAGTAAACATTGCACATCATCACACACATGAGAGACATGATTTAACGTGGTTCACCCAATGTGGGCTACTCCATGGAGAAAATATTCCTTATAAATTTTCTCAATGAATTCTTTTGGGAATCAATTCCCTATTACAATGTTTATGGACCTCTATCCAAAGGAGACACCAATCCCCTTTGCTCTGGTTCATGGAACTCTATCCACTGGAGAACTCTATCTCCTCTTCTTTGGTTTGTGGATCTCTATCCATAGGAGAACTCTTTCCCTCTACTCTGGTTGATGATCTTCTAGAAGACTTCTATCCCCACTGCTTTGGCTTGTGGATCTCTCTCCACAGAAGACCTCTGTCCTCACTATCCTAGCTAATGGATCTCTATCCATTGGAGATCGTTATCCTCTACTCTGTCACCCCCAAATCCTATTCTCAACTCTATCTCAAATCTACATCAAACTCTGTCTCAAAACCTACTCAAAATCTATCTCAAAATTTGTCTCAAAACCTATCTCAAAATCTATCTCAAAATCTATCTCAAAACCTGCTCAAAATCTGTCTCAAAACTTGCTCAAAATCTATCTCAAAACCTATCTCATAAATCTACCCTCAAGTCTTCTCAAGACTTGCTCATTCACAAACACACTCAAACCAATACTCAAAATTTTCACACAATTATTCAATCAATGAAGCACACAAAACTTACTCAAATATTTCCAACAATGCTTATCAAACAATCCTTTTCACTCCACCTTATGTTTCACAACATTCATTCCAACAAACACTTCAAACAAAAGATGATGTGCCCATACCTCTTTGCTTTGATGGAGATATGTCTTCAAAACATGTCACTTACAACCAAATCCTTTTGTGCCACTTCAAGGTTAGATAGCAACAGTCTATCTCAAAACCTCCACATGAATATTTCACCTCAACAAATATTTCACCATACAAAAATTGTCAAACCACTTTTACACCTTATTACTCCTAACTTTGCAACCAAAATTTCATCAACAAGAATCACAAATTACATAGGCAAAATATTTCATTTACACCTTATATCTCCTACTTGTCATTAATGCATTTCCAAAAGATAAATAAAACACCACTTCAATTTTTATCCCAATGCATTAACAAAACAAACCACCTTAATTTTTCTCAAGAAAGAAATCACTTTATAACTCCTTTTTATTACAAAATTAAAACTATTTAAAACTCCTTATATCTCCCTAGCACATACCTTAGCCACCTTAGACCTTAGGGCATAAATTAATTTTTAATAAAAATTAATTCCCCCTTTACTACCACCTATCATCGGGAGTCGAACCTGTGCTGCCTATTGGCCCCACACCCTAGCCACGGCTAGGTCACCGCATGGGCTAGCCAACCCACATGAACAAAAGGTGCACAATATCTTCCTTAACCTCTATCACCGATGCTAAAATCAAATCCATGCTCCATGCAACCAAAATACCTCCACATAAATCA
Source organism: Wollemia nobilis (assembly GCA_028583015.1). Taxonomy (NCBI): domain Eukaryota; kingdom Viridiplantae; phylum Streptophyta; class Pinopsida; order Araucariales; family Araucariaceae; genus Wollemia; species Wollemia nobilis. The sequence continues at coordinate 12,918,270 of JAQPPZ010001925.1, forward strand.
AACGCAACACCTCCTACTCACTATGCACTGTGCAAGCCTAGCTTGCCAGCTCGACTACCACCTCATGAGTGGGGACACACCCCTTCCTACCTTTGACCAAAGACTACCCCAAAAATGCGTAATGCATTGTCTGTTTCCCTTCTATCGCATCGCACGAACAAGGTAATAATTCGAAGGCTAATAATTCGAATACTTTTGACTTAGGCTAAACCTTAGCCTATTAATATATATGCCCTCCTATACATTTGACGTCGACGCTCTTTGCAATTTGATTTTGGTGCTTTAAATTTAAATAATTATTTTTAGGGTTAAATATTAATTAATTAAATACTTAGCTCTTTGATAACTCTTTGGTCAATGCATTATCCAATCTCCTTTTTGAAAGGCCCTAATGGCCAAAATATTATAATATTATCCTTTTTCACTTGCCTTCTTGCACATAGCCTTAAACTTGAGCCTTCAAGTCTCCTTCAAACCTCTTATTCATTAACTTAGAACCCATGGTCCTAAGTGCTTTGAGAGAACCTTGCCTTGCTTTCATAGCACATTAATTATAGGACATCAAACCTTTTGACATTAATTCCATCAACTTAGGATATCAAACCTCTTGACATCAATGACAACAAAACATGCTCAAATTTCCAACAATCTCCCCCTTTGTCATTGATGGCAACCCTTTTTCCTTAAACATTCCTTTTACCTTTTTCCAATTCTGCTCCCCCTGAGAAACTACTCCCCTTAACTAAATGCTCTCCCCCTAACTCAAATCTCTCCCCCTTTGACATCAATGGCAAAGGGACTCCTTTGGGGCTAAATATAAGACTCTTAGCTCAGCCCCCTCCCCACCTCCTCTCCTTGAGGTGATTAATTTTGGGGTGGGAGTAAAACTACTCCCAATTTTCTTCTAAGATACTCAAAAGTCTCTTTTGGAAGTGGCTTAGTGAAAATATCTGCAATCTGCTCCTTTGTAGTAACATATTCCAATCTGACTTGCTTATCTATCACCTGTTCTCTTAGAAAATGATATTTGATCGGAATGTGCTTGGTCTTGGAGTGCATCACTGGATTCTTTGAAATGTTTATAGCACTTGTATTATCACATAGTATGGAGATAGGATGATCATGCTCTATCTTGAAGTCCTTTAAAGTTTGCTTCATCCATAACACCTATGTACAACAAGCAACTGCTGCAATATACTCTACCTCTGCTGTGGATAAGGATATTGATGCCTATTTCTTGCTTAGCCAAGAGACTAAACAATCTCCAAGGAAGAATGCTCCTCCACTTGTGCTTTTTCTATCATCAATATTGCCTGCCCAATCTGCATCTGTATATGCTATGAGAGTGAAATTATCACTTTTGGGATACCAGAGTCCAAAATCCATAGTCCCTTTTAAATACCTGAGAATCCTCTTTACTACCATTACATGTGTTTCCTTTGGTGCTGCTTGAAATCTTGCCACTAGTCCCACTGCCTGCATTATATCTGGTCTTGTAGTTGTGACATATAGTAAGCTACCAATCATAGATCTATACAATTTTTGATTTGCCTCAAGAGATTCATCATCTTTACTCAACTTGCATCCTGTAATCATGGGGGTACTTACAGGTTTGCAATCTTCTAACTTGAATTTCTTCAACATCTCTTTTATATACTTGGTTTGTGAGAGAAATACACCCTTCTCCGGATTGTGAAATTTGTAGTCCAAGAAAGAAGGACAACTCACCAAGCATTGACATTTCAAATTCATTCTGCATGCTCTTTGCAAATTTTTGACACATCTTATCATTATTACCTCCAAAAATGATATCATCCACATAAACAACCATAATTAGTAAGTCATTTCCTTCATTTTTGATGTATAAGTTACTATCCACTATTCCTTTCCTGAAACCCTATTCCTGAAGATACTTATCCAATCTTGAATACCAAGCTCTAGGAGCTTGCTTTAGTCCATAAAGTGCCTTCTTTAATCTGCATACATAATCTGGCTTATCAGTTAGGTTGAATCCCTCAGGTTGCTCAATGTAAACCTCTTCTTCCAAGACACCATTGAGAAAAGCTGATTTAACATCCATTTGATATACTTTGAAGTTTTTGAAGCTTGAGAAAGCTAAAAATATCCTTATGGCCTCAAGTCGTGCAACTGGAGCAAATGTCTCATCAAATTCAATCCCTTCAACCTGTGCATAACCTTTGCATACTAATCTTGCTTTATTTTCGACTACTTGACCATATTCATTTAACTTGTTTCTGAAAACCCATTTAGTGCCAATTACATTCTTATATTTTGGTCATGGGACAAGTTCCCAAGTCTCACTTTTTTCTATTTGATCCAGTTCCTCATCCATTGCCTTGACCCAAAACTTATCTTCTCTTGCCTCATTGAAATCCTTGGGCTCAATTTTAGATAACAAAGAAAAATTTGCATGCTCACTTGTTCCTATTATCTTCCTCCTTGTCTGTCTCTCATCTGGATTTCCAATGATTAGATCTCTTGGATGATTTTTCTGCACATACCTGGATGGAGTTTTAGGTAGTGGTCTTTGTGTTTCTTCTTCTTCTGATTCTTCACCTAACTCTTCTTGGCAACTTTCTTCTTCTTGATACACAATTTCTCGAGTTGGTTCTTTTGACCCTGTCTACTCATCAACTGTCACATTTATACTTTCTATAATTGTATGTGTCCTCTTGTTATAGCACCTATAGGCTTTTCTCTTAGTGGAATAGCCAAGGAAAATACCCTCATCACATCTTGAGTCAAACTTACCCAAATTTTTCTCTTCTCATCTTATGTAGCATTTGCTTCCAAAATTTTTGAAATATTTTACAGTGGTTGGTCTCCCTTTCTAGAGCTCATATGGGGTTTTGTGATGATTTACTCTTACTTGAGCTCTATTGATGATATACACTATTGTATGAACTGCATCTCTCCAAAAACCATCTGAAACCTTAGACTCATTTAACATAGCTCTGGCCATATTTTCAACAGTCCTATTTTTCCTTTCAACTACTCCATTTTGTTGAGGAGTTCTTGCTGCTGAATATTCTCTTTTGATCCCATGTTGTTCACAAAAGTCTATGAATTCATTTGAAGTAAATTCTCCTCCTCTATCTGATCTTAAACACTTAATCCTTCTACCTATTTCATTCTCTACTAATTCTTTAAATACCTTGAACTTCTCAAGGGCTTCTGACTTTTCTTTTAAGAAGGCTACCCAAATCATTCTGGAGTAATCATCTATAAACAATATGAAGTAACTTTCACCTAGTAGACTCTTTGTCCTTGTAGGACCACATAGGTCAGTGTGAACTAGTTTCAATGGTTCAGATGACGTAAATTCTTTTGACTTGAAACTTGTTCTAGTTTGCTTCCCATGCTGACATTGTGCACAAATTGTGTTTTGTGGCCTTTTTATCTTGGGTAAATATCTGATTGCCTGCTTGTTGCTTATTTTCACTATGTTGTCAAAGTTCAGATGACCCATTCTTCTATGCCACAACCAACTCTCATCTTCTTGTGATAGAAAACACTTTTCTCCCTTAATCTCACTTAGCATGTAGAGATTGTTTGTAGTTCTATTTGCATCTGCAATGAGCTTTCCAGTTTTAGATTTTCTGATCTCACATCTATTTGGATGAAAGGTAACCATGTGCCCCTGATCACAAAGTTGGCTTACACTTAGTAAATTGTGCCTCAATCCCTTGACATACAATACATTCTCTATCTTTGTTTTTCCATTATCTAAACTCAAAGTTCCTTTCCCACAGATTTTTGTTGAACCATTGTCACCAAATTTTACTGATCCTCCATTGATTTCTTTAAATACAAGAAATTTACTTTTGTCTCCTATCATATGACTAGAACAACCACTATCAAGGAACCACTATTTTCCCTTATCTTGTACATGAAGAGTTGTTTGTACTAACATTGACTTAACTTTCTCTTGCTCTTTTCTCTCTCTCCTAATTGTTGAAGTTGTATTATTTTTGCTTAATTTAGGAAATACCATTTTACACCATTTGGCCTTGTGCCCAAAATTATTGCATTTGTAACATATGATATTGTCATTCATAAGAGGTGCAAAAGAATTGAAATTTCTATCAACATTATCTTTCACATAACTAGTGCAATGTACAACTCTATGACCATATTTGTTACATGAAAAACAATAGCCATGGAAGAGATTTTGTAACCTGTTGGAGTACTTTGAATAATATGGTCGTGTGCTTCTTCTTTTGTTGTTCCTGTAATTGAATTTTGTCCATGGATCTTCTTTGCCCTCTTCTTTCTTGATGCCTTTTCCTTTTAGTGCATTAGCATAAGTCATGGGCTCTTCTTCGTTTGATGTCTTTGTTCCTTGGGAGCTTGAATCCTCTTTCTATTTCCCTAACTTTATGTCTTGCTGTAATTTATCCTTAGTCTTTTCAACTTCCTTCCTTAGAGAGACAATTTTTGATTCCAATCTTTCACATTCTACCTCTCTTGCCTTTAACAGTTCTGTCATATCCTATTCAATTTTCTTTCCCTCTTCAACTTTTACCTTGAGTTCTATGAGATTTTGTAGAAGTTCCATCTTTGCTTCCTCATCCTCTTGAATTTGATCCTTCAAACTTGAGTTCTTCTTTCTAACCTTTTCCAAGTTTCTAAGAGCAGCAAAGAATTCCTCTTTTATGTCGATCATGGCCTCTTCTCCATTTTTTGAGGTCATGTATGTTCTTGTGGGATCTTCCTCCAAGCTATTAGGCTTTTCATGAAGGAACCCACTCTGATACCAATTGAAGAACATAAGCTTATACTGAGAGGGGGGTGAATAGTATAAGATAAAACTTTTTACTTTTCAATCCAAATGATAACATCAACAATATCAAAGTAGTAAACATTGCACACATCATCACACACATGAGAGACATGATTTAACGTGGTTCACCCAATGTGGGCTACTCCATGGAGAAAATATTCCTTATAAATTTTCTCAATAAATTCTTTTGGGAATCAATTCCCTATTACAATGTTTATGGACCTCTATCCAAAGGAGACACCAATCCCCTATGCTCTAATTTATGGAACTCTATCCACAGGAGAACTCTTTCTCCTCTCTCTAGTTTATGGAACTCTATCCACAGGAGAACTCTATCCCCTCTACTTTGGTGATGATCTTCTAGAAGACTTATTCCCCCACTACTCTAGCTTGTGGATCTCTCTCCACAGAAGACCTCTGTCCTCACTACCCTAGCTAATGGATCTCTATCCACTAGAGACTATTATCCTTTACTCTATCACCCCCAAATCTATTCTCAACTTTATATCAAATCTGCATCAAACTCTATCTCAAAACCTACTCAAAATCTATCTCAAATCTGCTCAAAATCTATCTCAAAATCTTCTCAAAATCTATCTCAAAACCTATCTCACAATTTATCTCAAAACCTATCTCACAATCTGTCTCAAAACCTATCTCAAAACCTACTCTCAAGTCTTCTCAAGACTTTCTCATTCACAAAAACACTCAAACCAATACTCAAAATTTTCACACAATTATTCAATCAATGAAGCACACAAACTCGCTCAAATATTTCCAACAATGCTTATCAAACAATCCTTTTCACTCCACCTTATGTTTCACAACATTCATTCCAACAAACACTTCAAACAAAGGATGATGTGCCCATACCTCTTTTCTTTTATGGAGATATGTCTTCAAAACCTGTCTCACAAACAACCAATTCCTTTTGTGCCACTTCAAGGTTAGATAACAATAGTCTATCTCAAAACCTCCACATGAATATTTCACCTCAACAAATATTTCACCATACAAAAATTGTCAAACCACTTTTACACCTTATTACTCCTAACTTTGCAACCAAAATTTCATCAACAAAAATCACAAATTACATAGGCAAAATATTTCATTTACACCTTATATCTCCTACTTGTCATTAATGCATTTCCAAAAGATAAATAAAACACCACTTCAATTTTTATCCCAATGCATTAACAAAACAAGCCACCTTAATTTTTCTCAAGAAAAAGAAATCATTTTATAACTCCTTTTTATTGCAAAAATTAAAACAATTTAAAACTCCTTATATCTCCCTAGCACATACCTTAGCCACCTTAGACCTTAGGGCTAAAATTAATTTTTAATAAAAATTAATTCCCCCTTTGCTGTTGCCTACCATCGGGAGTCGAACCCGCACTGCCTGTTGGCCCCGCGCCCTAGCCACGGCTAGGTCACCGCATGGTCTAGCCAACCCACATGACCAAAAGGTGCACGATATATTCCTTAACCTCTATTGTTGATGCTAAAACCAAATCCACGTACCACACTACCAAAATATCTCCATGCAAATCAAACTCAAGACCTCCTGCTTGCTACGCGCTATGCAAGCCTAGCTTTCCAGCTTGGTTGCCACCTCAAATGATTGGGGACACACCCCTTCCTACTTTTGACCAATGACTGCCTCGAGAAATACATAAAACATTATCTCTTTCCCTTCTACCGCATCGCACGAGCTAGGTAATAATTTAGAGGCTCATCGAATTCGAATACTTTTTGCTTAGGCTAAACCTTAGCCTATTAATATATATGCCCTCCTTTATATTTGACGTCGGTGCTCTTTGCAATTTGATTTTGGCGCTTCAAAATTTAAATATTATTTTTATTAATATTTAACCTTAGGGTTAAATATTAATTAATTATATTATTTAACCTTATGGTTAAATATTAATTAATTAAATAATATGCTTAGCTCTTTGATAAACTCTTTGGCCAATGCATTATCCAATATCCTTTTTGAGAGGCCCTGATGGCCAAAATATTATAATATTATCCTTTTTCACTTGCCTTCTTGCACATAGCCTTAAACTTGAGCCTTCAAGTCTCCTTCAAACCTCTTATTCATTAACTTAGAACCCATGGTCCTAAGTGCTTTGGAGAGAACCTTGCCTTGCTTTCATAGCACATTAATTATAGGACATCAAACCTTTTGACATTAAATCCATCAACTTAGGATATCAAACTTCTTGACATCAATGACAACAAAACATGCTCAAATTTCCAATATGAAGTTGTGGCATACTTCAATATCATACCCATTTTGTCTGTGGTATGGGTAGTAATTATCTTCCCTATATTATTTCGATTTAGGGTTATTAGGATAGATTAATTACACTTCGGGTAATGTTATGGCTTTGGCCTTGCACAATTGATTAAATATCAATGTCATAGTCTCAGATAATAGCGTAAATTGGCAAGGAGGGTGTTGTTCTTTATTATTGCCCTACTTTTTGTTGTTGCACTGATTATACTACGCAGGGGGAGGATGAGCTTGATAGTTAGATGGTTGTTGGCCCTTATCCTTTTTTTGAAGGTTTAACACAACCTGATTCACATGCGTAGGCTTGGCCTGGTGATTATGGTTCTTTGTGTTTTTGTTGTTCCACTATTTTTTTATCCAGAGTTTCAAGTCACCTTTTTGTAACTTGATATCCTCTATGACCTTAGCTTGTGGAAAAGCCTCTTATAATATTTGGTATTGTTGCAGTTGTAATAACAAAAAGATGTATTTTGGGCAGCTCTTGTTAAATGTTCGCGTCAACTTAGTAGTGGGGATGGAGAATGGTAGCTTAGCCATTAGCTTCCTCCATATATTACCAAAATCCATGACTAGCTCATCATCATATTGATTTAAAGTATCCAAGTTGGAAAATTTGATTTTCTTCTTGATGTCAAAAGAAAAGCGTTCAAGAAATGCATTTGCCATTTGTTCGATGTTGGTAATATTGAGCCTTTTCAATTGATTAAATCATTCCAAGGCTGGACCTGAAAGGGTAATTATAAAAGTTCTCAGTAACAAGGCATCATTACTTTGGATATGGAAGAACATATTCATGAAGCTCGTCACATGCTCTTGTGCATCTTCATCATCCTGGAATTTATCTAGCTTAGACATCTCAAAATGATCGATATATGTTGAGCTAGGAACTGACAGACACAAAGGTTCATTATGAATTTTGTTGATGGTAGGCTTCTGACAAGTCATACCCTATTTCTCAATAGCTCTTACCTTTTTATCCAAGGCTTTGTATGCTTAAGAGGACAAAATTTCCTCCTCCCTAAGAGGTCTCTACGGAGCTATCGAAGGTAAATTCTTTTTAGGTCTAGGTGGAGGATGGGGTTCATCATCCACATCTACAAGGAAGATTTTGGGATATTGTTGATCTTGTTTGTATCCCTCTGACTCTTCGTACTGGGTATGCCCATGCTATTCTATAACTTGGTGTTTTTGTGTATGTCGGGTCGTACGATGAGTACAACTCTCAACTTGTTTAGAGCACAATTCTAACTGTGATGCAACACGTCTTTGGTTGCACTCCCTATACTCACTACAAGGAGGCATATTAGCTCAAGCTAGTCTATCCTCTCTCTCTTCATGCTCCTTTTGATCAAGTATGTGTTGTTCTCACAGGAACTGCTCATATAACCTTTCCCAAAGCAACATTTGATGCTGAGAGTCCTCATGATTGACGTGCTCGCACTATGCGTGCACATCTTCCAACTGATCTTGGAATATGTGTTGTCTTTGTTATGAAGCCAGCCTATGTGATCGATCTATCAAATCAACTATGTGAGACCTCTAACTTTGTAGCTCTATATGAGGGGCCTTATTAGTATGATCTCCAACAGATTTTTTTGCCACACTCTTGCTTTTATTTGTGTAGATAAAATTTGTGTTGTGTTGTAGTCCATGCTCTGTGTCTACATACATAGATGGGGTATGCATGCTACAGGAGCACTTTGAGCATTATCCTGGCTCATGTGTATACCTCTGTATGTCCTCACTACATGAGCTCTCTGAGCGAGAGTGAATAATAGAGGTCCTATACCATAGTCTTCCTAAAACTTGGTCTAGTCCATTGAGCTGACTAGACCTCCAAGGTTCATTGGGGAGCGTTTGATTGACTCCAATAGTGTTGAGATATATTGTGAACCTTCTAGGTTCATTATGATTTGGAGTCCTTAAGGGTATGCATTATGATGTAGCCCTATCCTCTTGCCCTTGATTGGGTGGATCTTCTTTATGCCTATCATGTGATTATGGGGCCTTGAGCCACCCTTAGTTCTATCACATGAGGAATGCGTATTGCATCCTCTAACTCTGGTATTCTGGTGAGAACCCCCATGTGTCGATTTGTCGCCTCTTATGTTGGTTGAACGACATTTGAAAACATTCTATGTAGGAGGTTCCAATTCGTTATTTTGTGTGTAGTTTGGAGGTTTAGTATCTATCTCGATTATATTTTGAGGATGGCCTCTCAGTGTGTTAACCATGATGTGAACATATCTCGTATGTAAGTTTTAGAGAATACAAAGTATACAAGGATGTTTATCTCTTTTAAAAGTTCTTTGTGAATCCTAAAACTATTTAGTGTGTTTTGGTTCATTGAGTATATAAACTAAATCTCATCATGTTTTGCAATTTTGTTGATGATATTCTTAGATAGTTTAAGGGTTTTCACTTGTATACTCACAGCTCAACAACCGAAAATGAAATTTCGGTCATGTAAACCCATCAAAGTATGGAGATGAAGCCCATACCTATTCAGGGAGCACAGGTACTATCGATTCTTACCCAACACATCGTGATCAATGATACACCCCTTTGAAGAGGAGTGGATGTTATTTTTCATGGATAGGATAGTTCTTGAATCAGTCTTGGCCACGATCGAGTCCTGATAGTACAATTTCAAACGAGCCAACCAAGTGGTAATGACCTCCACTATTGTTCTTGATCAATGGGTTAGATGTGAGAGCCCAACGCCACTGATGTTTAAGTAAAATGTGTTGTGTGTGGGTTCTTTTTAATTTTACATAAAGTAAAAATGCATCACAAAGCACCCATAATTTTCCTACATGCCTAGGAAATTGAAATTTTATTTTTAGAAGGATGCAATGCTTAATGTTTTTCAAAAAATATAATGCAAAATTGAAGGATAAATGGCCTTCAAACAGGCCCCAAGCATGTAAAATACTAACACATAATTTTAATGCTAGCTTCTATTATATACAACAGGCAACAAACTCATCCGCTGGATAGAAATGCAAGTAAAATATTAGTCACTATTGACAACAATAGCTAACAGAGCTGGTCGCTGTTGTCAGTCACGGCTAATAGCAAATACAAATTCTTCATGTATTTTACCTTTAAATTTTAGCTAGGTGGCCTAATTAAAGCCTAATGATAGGAAAACACAGAAAGAGTGCATAATACAGAAGAGGATACCTACCTAGAAATCCTCATCTAATGAAGAGATAGGTTGCATACTATCTTTGCTCTATTCTCTGCTAGCCATTTTTGCTCAACGCGGCTAGGATGCTTGCCGCTATTGTCAATCGCGGTTGAGACTATGCAACACTACTTTCAAGCACGGCTTGTACCTGCACATGAAAAACAAAGAAAAATTAGCATAGGCAATGAAATTTGTAAGGTTTTCATTGTGATCACCATTGTAGAATGGTCTAAAGAGCATATATCTACCACTATTGCAACATAATGATCAAATTGAAAGCAAAGAACATATGTATAACCAAATTCACAAGAAATTAAGCCTCCTTTGTATTAATAATGGTGAAATAGGTTACATATACGTCCCTCTTAGGGATACCAAATGATACATGTTTACAATGGTGTTAAAGCCCCTAAACGGGGGTGATATATTCTAAGGGATCCTTATATCTCCACCAACTTTGTGTGAGTGTTTTTCTATGATGCCTCCTTCTCCCTTGTTAAGAGGAATTGATATTTGAAAGTGCTTTGAAGCTTTGAAGAATCTGTCACCTGCGTACAAGAAACAACAATAACACATCAAATGCATATGAAGCCTCTCATGATGAGGCTATTATCCAAGAAATGCAAGAAATGAGGCAAATACTTGAAAGAAACATAAACTAAGTAAATATGCTCAAGATATCATCAAATGAGTGCAAAGCATGACTTGAAACATGTAAATCTAGCTAAACTTACATGAAATTTGAAGGATTAACCATAAAAGAAGCTAATCTATGAATACTTGTAAAAGAAAGCATGCACAATGTAAATGAAGGTAAAGCTACCTAATATGCTACTATTTAACCACAAAAATTGTTGGAATAAGACTAATCTATGCTATATTAACCTAAGTATATAACTAGAAACAAAAATCTATGACTAAAATGGAAGAATGAAAGCATCAAATCCTAGCCACGGGTACTTAGAGTGGTTGGCTATGTTAGCCATGATTGATAGCTGGAGCTAAGCCTATGGGTTATTGTTGACAATAATAGCCATGGGAAAAGACTTATTTCTCTTGAAACCAGGACTGGAAATGCTCAAATATTCCTTGTAATTGATGATCAAGGGTCACCCTCGTATCCAGACAGAGATTGGTGGTTGGAATTGCTTGAATTCACATCGAATAGGTATGGAATGTGAAGGTTTGCTTCTCAATCCTTCAAAAGGTCCATTGTTGGAAAGCTAGGTGTCAAACTGGAATTTAGCAGCATCTCCTTATTCTTCATAAGTTGCAATTGACTTTCCAGTTTGGTAGGGCTTCGCTACAATAACATCAGGATCTCTTTTGGCATATTTGAGGGATCTATAAATAGACTCCCTAATCCCAATATTGGATTCTCAAGAAAGCCAAGATCAATAAATGCTAGGCTGGGGTAGTTTAATGGAACCTTCTAGAGGATTTGCAGTCTATAACCGCTTGAATTGCTTGTAAATATCATTAGAACAACAAATTTGGCTTGGCTCAGGAAGCCAAGTTAGTTACAGGGCTAGCCATGGCTACTTAGTATGACAACCATGACTGAGATCTTAGCTCCTGATGTCATCAACGACTAAGGTTGAATATGCCTAGGATACCTAAAGTGAGTGAGTAGAACCACCATTTAGCCTTGGGAGGGTCCAAGTTCATTCATATGGTCTGCATGGGTGCCCATATGAGTAGTCTCCTAAACATGATGTGTTTTAGGTGTCTACACCATCCACCTCATCTACATCCACACAAGTTGCAGTCCACCTCGCTAATCCTAGCATTGGTGCATACGTGGTTCAAGATGTCACAATTACACCACTTAGAATCCAAAATATTAGGAATTACGATCATCCACGCACCCCCTCCTTATCCATAGGAGTTATGTACAACATGGGTTCAACACCTAATTAAATTAATTTTGTGTATGGTGGGTCGATTCATCATCCGATCCACCTCCCCTAGATGAACCCAAGTAACCATCCTCTACCAACCCTGAAAGCATGATCATTTTTTATTTTCCATCATGATACTTTTGTCAAGTTAATTGGCAAGGATTTGTCCTAGGACAACATGAACAGGACATGCACGAAATCATCGAGTCTCAATATCGAGAAATGCATTATCGTTCAGGACTGGGATACCACTCATAATCTGTCGATTCCTCTTTCGAGTGAGCCTTTCAGCAACTCCATCTAGATCGTGAAGAGGATAACAATTATAATGATGACTTTGAGGAGGAATTCTATGAAGAATACGATGTCATGTCGATAGCTTCAGATGAATCTGAAGAGGAATCAGTCCCAATCACACCATTCACTGAATAAGATGAGCATTCTCAAAATGTTCCCCATTCATCAGCCCATTTTTTATTTCCTTCTCCCAAGGGAATGAGTTGAACCAACCGGTGAACCACCACCTCCACCTCATCCACTTCATTGAAACATCATATAACATATGTACATAGAAAATAAAAAACAATTGCAATACATTTGCATGACCTTGTCATTTACATTTACAAGTGTTGCTTGTTTCTATTCAGGTTCCCAAGGTTCTTTCATCAATTCCAAAAGGTAGGACAAACCACGCTTCACATTTCCACCCATGATTTCCCACTAAGTAATCATGAATTCGGTTGAATTATCCATCCCACTTCGTAATCCATACGATTTGGTAAAACCAATTTCTATTGACATAAACCTCATTGATATGGAATGGATTTCATCACCACCATCCTTTTTTGAATTTATCTTTTTAGAGGAATTGTTAAGAGCATCCACTGCTTACATTCTTCTATCACCTTCACCTTCACCTTTTCCCTTGGATCCAATTTTTTTCTAGGTAGAATTGTAAGAGACTGTGCCAGAAGATTTTTACAACATCATTTATGATATTCATCTGATCCCAATGCCTCCTCAGCTTGATGAAGGTTCACACATGGCCATTGAAGATACTATATATGTTAAATTTAGTATAGATGCAAACAATCTCCAAATTGTTAAACTTGGAAAAATTTTATTCGTTGATGAACAAGATAAATTGATAGCTCTCCTCAAGAAAAATAATGGCATATTTGCATGTCCCTATAAAGACATGCCTAGTCTTGATCCTAACCTGGTTGTCCATAATTTAACCTTGCATCCTGATGCTAAGCCGATCAAACAAAAATTGAGAAATTTACATCCTACCATTGCCCTCATGGTCAAATAAGAGCTTCAAAATCTATTAGATGTGGGTTTCATTCAACCCATTGGCTATCCTGAGTGGCTTTCAAATATGGTGCCCATTCTTAAGCCTAATTGGGGGATGCACATTTGCACTAACTTTTTAGATCTTAACAAAGTGTGTCCTAAGGATGACTTTCCTCTACCAAACATTGATACTCTTGTCAACACTTGCACTGGCCATGAAATGCTTTCTTTAATGGACAGTTTCTCAAGATATAACCAAATTCAGATCAATCCTAATGACCAACATAAAACAACATTCACAACACCTTGGGGGACTTTTTGTTACAAGGTAATGTCATTTGGTCTTAAAAACGTAGGTGCCACTTATCAACGTGCCATGGAATACATCTTCCACGATTACATGCATAAGATGATTGAAGACTATGTGGATGATCTATTAGCAAAATCTAAAACCCAACAAGAGCACATTGGTATCTTGGAGAAATTTTTTGATCAACTTCTAGAATATAATGTAAGGTTGAACCCCAAGAAGTGTGTCTTCGGTATCACCTCAGGTAAACTTCTAGGATTCATTGTCTCCAAGAGAGGCATTGAAGTGGAACCAAATAAATTCAAGGTCATTATGGAGATGCCTCCCCAAAAAAACTTAAAAGAGTTGCATAGTTTACAAGGAAATATCTAATCGGTATGTCATTTCATTGCATAACTCTCAAAGAAATGCAGGTATTTCAATCACCTGCTACAAAAGGAGGTAGCATTTTCATGGACAAATGAATATCAAAAATCTTTTGATGATATAAAGCAATATCTAGCTTCTCCACTAGTCCTAACTCTGCCTCGCTCGGGGCCCCCTTCCATATTTACATTTATATCTTAATGCAAAATATGGGTCAAGGAACTTATAGGCTTGCCAATCTAGAGGGATTAAAAGAGTCTGAGCCACTAAACATAATCAACTTGAGAGCATTCTATGCTTAGTATTTTTCATATATGTATATATACATGGCTAATACACAAAATCATCATTCGTACACATTGCATTTCACACATTCATTTTTCTTAAATACTTTCATGTTATCTTGGTACATTTCATTCACCATATTAGGGGTCATTTATTCAGCTTAGATAATAATTGATCCAATCAATCTTATCACCTTAATTAGGAGCACCTTCGAGTTCACACTCATTTTACCATTTCATAAGCCAATTCATCATTTGCAATACAAATTTCTATCATTCCTAGGTGTTTTTGGTCACTTAGCCACTCCTAGTGTTCCAAGAAAACTCCAATACATGTCGAGTTTTCTCTAGGACCAGGATACATTTTCACTAAAAAAATCTTGAGTTTTGGGATTTGACTATAACATTCTTGAAACAAACACATCTTACACACTAAAAATATCTTGTGTCAAAGAGGGATAACACCATGATTAGGATAAACCTAGAAGCGAAAAATTCATCTTTGCTTGTCACATTATGCACATAGTCCAAAATCAAAACAGTGGTCTTCACCACTATCAACACTTCCAAATAAAAGAATGAGTAGTAAGGATAGGGTAAAATTCTCATCACACTTCAGTTGAGAATCTGATTCCCAAAAGCTCTAATTATTTTACAAATCACATGCCATAGAAAAACTCTAGAACAATCATCCATAAGCCAAAACAAGATCCATGTCATTATCACAGCATTACATAAGTCTTCCATTTCACATACCATCGTATTGGTACCTATATAAAGGTAAAAACCATGCATCTACACTATTGCAAGCATATAACAATTTGACAAAGGAAATCAAGTAATCATTTGCACAAATAAAAGATATTCAAGAAATGGGGGTGCTCTTTTATTAAAAATGATGAAGCTCGATTACAATCTCTCCCTCTTAGGGAGTAACTCAAATTGATACAATTGTTACAATAGTTGAAGCCCCTCAACGGGGAGAGATGCACTTGAATGGTCTTCACTTTAACACCAATTTGCTTGAGGGCTTACTAGGATGCCTCCTTCTCAAATGTCAAGAGGAAGAGTCTTGAAAGATGCTTTGTCTTTGAGAGATCTGTTATCTGCATGTAAGGAAACAACAAAGCACATTAGTAGCACATGAAGCCTCTCATGATGAGGCTGATTTCCAAGAAAGTGCATGAAATAGAGCAAATATGTAAAGAATGCATGAACATATATAAATATGCATAAAGTTACCTAAAATATTGACAATAAAGCATGAAGCAAAGCTTGAAATATATAAAGGAACCTAAAGATGCATGTAATCTTGCAAATTAAGCATAAAGGGACCTAATATATGAAAGCATGTAAAGGAAAGCATGAAGTGCACAAATGAAAGCAAATATGCCTATGAAACTACGAATAAACCATGGAAATGCATGAAATGTGATTAATCTATGCTAAATTAAGCTAAATGCATGCTAAGAAATGTAAATCTATGGCTAAATCGAAGGAATTTGCATGTCAAACCCTAGCCGCTATAGCTCATAGCAGTTGGCTCTGCTAGCCACTGTTGAATCTAGCAGCTAAGCCTATGGGCCGCTATTGAAAATAGCGGCCATGGGGAAAGTGTTCTGCTCTTGAAATCAGGCTTGATGATGCTCAATTCCTCCATTGAATTGATGGTCAAGGGTCATCGGTGTGTCTAAACACAGATTTGTGGTTGAAATCTCTTGAATTCATGATGGATTGATGTGGAATGGCAAGCTTGCTCCTCAAGCTATTGGAAACTCCATTGACACAACAACAAGTGTCATTCTCCAATTTGACAACACTTCACTACTCCTCAAGGGTTGTAAAGTTAGTCTTCAAATTGGTAGAGCTTCGCTACAATGAATTCGGGATCATTATACCTCTTTGGGGGTCTATAAATAGACTTCCCCAAATCCCAATCTTGGCTTCTCAAGGAAGCCAAGATCAAGAATTAGTTGGCCTAAGTAGTTGGGAGGAACCCTCTAGAAGCTTCCCAACCCAAAACCGCTCCAAAACCATTGCAATTTGGGTTGTTGCAACTGATTTTGCTCAGCTCAAGAAGGTCAAGTTTGTTATAGGGCTAGCCACTCTTGCTTAGCATGACTAGGGGTAGGCTACCCTTAGCCACTCTGATCATCAATGACTAGGATCTTAGCCACTAATGCTATCAGTAACTAAGGTTGTATAGGCCTAAACTACCTAAAATGAGTGGTTAGAACCACTGCTTAGTCTTGGAAAGGTCCAAGCTCATTCATATGGTCTGCAAAGGTGCCCATATGAGTAGTCTCCTAAACATGACATATTTTAGGTGTCTACAGATACCCCTTTTGGGATGCATTGTGTGGAAAACATGATGTTGAGCAAAAATAGATCACCTAAAGCCATATTATAGGTTGATTGATGTTCATTGATCTTGTCAATGTTAGATGCCCCAATCACAGAAAGGGTACGCATCTCAGAATCATTGCTTCCAATGGAATGGAAGGCTTAACTTGAGTAAAGCTTTGAACGTGATCTAATAAATATTTTTATTAATGATCAAAAAATATATTGCCAAATATTTAGTTAATTATATTTCTTTTTCCCCAGAAAGGGTAAGCTTATGATAGTTGTTAGCAATGATTCATAAGATGAACACAATTTACATGATTGAGTGTTCAATTGTTGATTTTGATTATGAATGTTGATATTATGACTACCCCCTCAAGCGATGAGTCGATGAGGAAAGGACAAGTGATGAAAGTGATGAGTCACTTGACCAAGATGAATAATTTGGATAATTCAAGATTATTGCATTTTGTTATATGGTAGGTCCTATTACAATTATGATTTCAACCATTAATAGTAATTGTACATCTCTATCCCATGGAGTAGTCTAGCCACAATGGCCTTCTTAGGGAATCAAGATGATAGCAATTCCATTTAAGCTTGTGTTGAATCACTATGTTCGATGATATATTTTCATAGGAGAAATGAAATGAATACCTCATTCCCATGGGGCAGTCCAGCCTCCATGGCCTTCTTAGGGATTGAAGTGAAGACATTTCAAGTCAACAATGAATAATTTGGTTCAAATAGCCTTATGGTAATTTACTCATCTTGCTAGATTGCATGGAGTGCAAGTCACTACAACCACCAAGTGTATAGAATAAATAACTAGGTACGAGGCATATTTGAAATTTGATTTATTTTTTTGTTATTTTTAAAATTTTTGAGAATTTTGGACCGGTAGATAATTATTATTGTCCATTTTGAAGCTCCTCATGGTGAGAAATTTAGAGCATTTATTATTGGTTCCTAGCCATTATCGATATCATGACTGGTTTTTACAAATTTCTTAGTTGTTGTTGTCAGTGATCGGGGTTGCCCTAATCTCACCCTATTGCATCAAGGTTAAGGTAAAATAAAAAATATAAAAGAAAATTTAGGGTTTTTACTTTTCATTATTTCCAGTTGGTAGATAGAGAAAGTGAGAGCTCTAAGGAGAGGTAGAAGATATTTGATCCAATGGAACGCTAGATGGTGCTCTTAAGGTAGACTTGAAATCCTTCACTCATGATTTTAGCCATAAAATGAACCTCATTAAATAATTGGCTAAATGAACCTCACTAAATTACAGGTAATTAACCTCACCCTAGTTAGATTTAGCATTAGGTTAGCTTAGTGGGAGGGTTTAATTTTATTTTGGGATTTTTGGGGTGGGAAATGACCTCGCAAGGGGTCTTTCCCATAGTTGTTATTGGCATCAATGGCTCCCAATTTGCCAATTGGGGGCCATTGTCACTATCAATAGCTAGGTTCAAACACCAACGGTCAAAAAATTAATCATTGGTGCTAGCCACTATCGACATCAATGATAGCCATGATGACTACTATTGACATGAGCGACTAGGGAACCTTAGCCAAATTTTTATTTTTTTATTTTTTTTTATTTTGAGGTTGATTATGCACTTTATTTTTTTGCACCTTAGACCTTGACTACATGGGTGTGAGAGCCTGATTTACTACTTGAGTTGTTACCCTAGTTAGATCATGACTAGGATTGGTTTAGGGCCTTAGGCCTTAGCTATATACTCATATTGACCAGGCTTATATTACAACCCTAGCCCATCGATGGGATGCTAGGACTAATACCTTTCATATTCCGACTAGAGAGATGATGGTGACACCTGAGGATGTCTACCAGATTTATAGGATTCCCATAGATGGATGGGCGATCACCTCTTCAACTACTCAACAAATACTAATATTTCAGAGGGTTTTTGGTGATAGAGCTACTGAGGCACTGGGTAACATTGAGCATGGAGGGGTACCAGTGACCTATTGGTATAGGGAGGATGTCTTCTCATGATGCCAGGTCATTCTTATGCACATTATCTATAATGTGCTTCTACCAGACACCTCAGGTGTGAGGTTCCCTTGGAACCTCTTAGTGATGGTACAAGATCTACTTGAGAGCACTACAAAGGAGCCACTCATCATGGCATGGGGGAGTGCACTCCTAGCCCAGCTCTATGATGAGCTATACCATATTACATGATGAGGGTGAGTAGGTATGGGATGCAACCTACTACTATAGATATAGGGGTGGGAGCATATCAGGATAGATAGACCTAGAGGATTACCCCTAGAGATTACAATAGTAGTGGTAATGCTATGGTGCTCGATGGCCATAAGAGTTCAAAGATACACAATATTAGGTCTCACATTAAGGATCTACAACACTATATGGACTCATTGATAGGACTCCAGGTGAGTCAGATCATATGGAGGCCCTACTTGGGTTGCCCAGCATGGGAGGAGGTAGAAAGTACTTAGCTCGGATGAGGCATGATCGATGGGTTATTGGGTATAAGCCCAAGGTGAGGGAGTTCTTTCACTTCTCTCAAGTGACTAGGTAGTTTGGATTTAGATAGGATATCCCATAGGAGCCAGTCCTCTACCACCACCTTAAGGTAGAGATACAACTTGCATGGCCATAGGTGATAGATTTGATAGATGAGGATGATGCTATAGGAGACATAGGGGTAGTAGATGTTAGGACTACTATTGATTATGACACCTGGTGGACCACTAGGCTATGGTAGGGTGGTGGTCCTCTAGGTCAATCTAGGGATGGGGACTACTAAATTTGATGACCCACATGGATGATGAGTGCATCCTAGGATAGAGGGTGAGTGGGGTCAGGCTGCTACATAGGTAGAGGAGCCACAGGAGGAGGAGGAGGGTGAGGAGGATGACCTAGATGATGAGGTGTCCCAACTACAAGCTTAGGTACATATATGTAGATAGTACAGATAACACAATAGTCAGATCATGGAGAGGAGATACATCTCTAGCTACAACTAGAGTCAGTGAGTGTAGGGCATGATGGTAGTGGGATATGAGGAGGAGAGGACTACTCTACAAGCAAAGGTGTATTCAACTAGACCACTATAGAGAAGATCACTACATAGAGGGATCTTCTACAGGTATAGCTAGATGCTAGGACTACTGAGAGAGATACTCTTAGGATACAGCTAGGGGCTCCTACTACTTTTAGGTCACACCATCCACTCTATCACTAGATATAGTTGGATGCAGATGTAGATATAAGTAGGGGACTCCTAGAGAACATTTATGTTAATGTGCATACATTATCTCTAGAGGAGTTAGGATACTAGGTGGTTACTCCTACAGTCTACTACTAAGGGGATCCCACGGAGTAGGAGAGTGAGTCTAGGAATTCATCAGTGTGGCCTAGTCATAGGTCAGGTGCACGATCAGAGAGATCGATGGGCACTAGCTCTAGGAAGCCTCACAGAGAGAGAGCTAAGGGAGGAGGTGACTCAGGGGGTAGGCCCTGTATGATATGACATGATGTCTTGTATCATTTTTGAGTGTAAGGTCTAAGGACCTACACTATTATAGCCTACGAGCATTTTTGTACCTCTATGTACATTTTGACACACATATTTATATATGATACTCTTTTTTATGGCTCATTATGTGTATCATTTTATTGCTTTATGTTCATGTTATGCATATGTATGCAATGCTTATATGATGTTTTGATTATGCTATATGGATGTGATGTACTAATGACATGCACTAGCTAGATGATAGATGTATGATTAGATGTTATGATCTAGATGTATAGATGCACTACTATGTATGCATATATGGATGCAATGATGAATGTTAAATGCATGTTTAATTTTTTCAATTGTTTATGCATTTAATCTATGTGATATGATATGATAGATGATATGTAATGTAATGCATTAATTATATGAGGATGATCTAATGCAAATGAACCTGTATGCTTTAATCACTTAAAACATAAGGAATGAATCTAATATGTGTTTTACAAACTAATGGATGACACCACAGAATGTATAAAAATCATGAATGTAAATGGTAACTCTTATCATAAGAATTAATCATTTTAGCATCCATATGTGAGATGAGATGATGTGAGATGTATGGTTTTCCTTTATAAGCTTTTGTAAATTAAAATATATGCATAAAATAGTCAGTGGTCATCTAAATATCATTGTTGATATCCATCCGATATCTATCCTATTTCATGAACACCCCTTAATAAACAAAACCTCATAAGGAAAATGGTGATTGATTGATGAGATGATTTGTTGCTATAAGGGATTTTTGAGGTTTTCCATGAGACTCAAACACCCTAGTTGATTAATCAAAAGTTGTATAATGACTATACAAGACTCCTGAAAGATAAAAGATTTTGTTATGAAGACCAAGATATTCATTATCCCTGTGTGTGCAAATGAATATATTAGATGAGACATAAGACTACCTCATTGTCAGGTGGGATTCATTCAGCCCATTGTTGTAATGAGGATCACCAAATGTTCATCATGATCCTAAGTTTGGATGTAGTTGGACTAGACTACTAGGTAATACAGGCCACCTAAAGCTAGCTCATTTGTAAATTGCTTAGAACTACCCCATTGCCAGGTGGGATTCATTCAGCCCATTGTTGTAATGGGGATCACTCAATGGCTTCAAATACTGACCATTCCAAGGATTCAAGCTCTTCACCCCCTTCTTTTATTTTCATTTATTGGGATACTTGCTCATGCTTAGTGATGAAAATCACTATTTATTTTGCATTTTTTTTAGCAAGGGATTTTGCTTTGATTTTGGAATTTTTCTTATTTTGTATGAAAGCAAGGGATTTATTTGGGTAGGGGGAGCTTGTCCTTTTTTCAATGATCAACATCCTAGACCATGCGCATCACAAGATGAGCAAGTAAAAACCTTTCACTTAAGGTGACTAGGACCACTTTGTAGTGTTCATATTTCCTTGTTCAAACTAGGATTATTAATGTTTAAATTGTGATAGGATTTTGAAATATGCAAGGTACTATCAAAACTAGACCTCATCTCCAAAAGTGAAGATAGCTTTCTACAAAATCTGAGAAGATCACTAGGTATGGCTGAATGACCAAAAAACCCTAGTATATTCCTTATAGCAACAGGAAGGGTTGTGTTGAAAAACATAATTACTCACAAGGGTGATGGATGATGATGATGAATAGATGCATGATTAGCATACAAATGTGGTGTCATTTGTAAGATTGTAAACACAACCTATCCTAATGCAAATGCAATGGATGAAAATGCCTAATGCAATGCAATTAAATGAATGCATATGCAAAATGTAAATGCATAATGTAAATGTTTTTGTATTTTTGATGTTTTGCAATGTTTTTATTTTATACTTTTTGATTTGTTTGGATTTTTGATTTTATGTATGAAATACCTTTAGATGAAGAATGTTGAGAGGTTCAGGCTCTTCAACACCTTCTAGCGATGTTAGGTGATAAGTACCAGGTCCTATCTTCTCTGAAATGATAAATGGACCTAACCAATTGGCCATAAATTTATCTCGTAGATGCGATGGTAGGTTTGAGTTCTATTGGTTCTCTTTTAGCACAAGATCCCCAAATTTAAAGTCTCTCAAGTGGACTTTATTATTGTAAGCTCATTTTAGCTGATCTTGGTAAACTCGAAGATGCTCAAGAGCATTCACACGATGTTCATCAAGAAGCATCAATTGATCTAGGTGAGCTTGTCGTGTAGTGTCATCATCGATGAACTCTTTCAATGTGATGCACAATGTTGGAATTTCCAATTCCAAGGGCATGATGGCCTCAATGCCATATACTAGTGAGAATGGTGTTGCCCCAATGGGCATCCGTATACTAGTCCTATAAGCCCATAATGCAAGAGGTAGTTGAATATGCCAATATTTATGATTTTCTTGAACAATTTTCTTTAATATTGCTACCACTATTTTGTTTGAGGCCTCTACTTGCCCATTTGCTTGTGGATAATATGGAGTTGCAAAACTATGTTGAATATTATACTTGGATGTTAAAGCCCTTACAATTTTATTTTTGAATGAAGTTCCATTATCCAATATTATTTTGGATGGTATCCCAAAATGACATATTATATTATGGAGTATGAACTCCACAATACATGCTCCTATCATTGTAGTTAAAGGGATTGCCTCCACCCATTTGGTGAAATACTCAATGGTCATTATGATAAATGTGTGTCAGCCCAAATATAGGGGAGAGATCTTACCAATTAGATCCAAACCCCACTGAGCAAATGGCCAAGCCGCTTGGATGGGTTGTAAGGCCTACGATGGTAGGTGCATAATATTAGCATGGTGCTAACATTTAATGCACTTCCTAACATACATTGTGCAATCCTTCTCCATAGTGGGCCAATAGTAACCCATTCAAAGGATGCACTTGATAATGGCCATGCCACTAAAATGGCCACCACATGTACCATCATGAGCTTGTGAAATCACCCAAGCTGATTCTTGGAGCTCAAGGCAATGAAGGAGAATTCCATCATAGCTATGATGATACAAGATATCTCCTAACAAGACATATCTAGTCACTTTTTATTTAAATGCTCTTTTTATGGCATGCGATAATCCCTATGGGATTACTCCAAGCTTAAGGAAATCATGTAATTATGATAACCAATCTTGATAAGCAATGAATTCGACTAACTGGATGATATGTTCCCACTACAATTCGACTTGCACAAATGTAGATTGGGAAACAACCTTATGGAGAATAGTGGTACCATTCTCTATAGGACCCTACGAGAGCAAATATCCCCAAGGTGCCTTCTTCAGAAAGTCTCTAGCTCTATAGAACCACTCATGGTTTGGTTCTATATGAATCATGTGGACTGATTCATGATTTTCTTGAGCCTCACATCGTATCATAGATTGTGATAGCATTTTTACCTGGATGGTAGTGAAGTCAGTAGATGAATTCTAAGGGATTAAGGATCCCAAAGATGCCATAGTGTCTACAAATCTATTGGATATTCGAGGGATTGCCTCGATGTCATACCACTCTAGTTGGGCTAAGTAAGTGTCCACAAGTTCCTTGTATGCTTTCAATATGGGACACCTACACTGATAAATTCCCTTAACTTGATTTACTATGAGAAGGGAGTCACCAAAGATATTCAACTTTTTGATCTTCATGGTGAGCATTGTTTGGAGACCCAAGATTAGGGCCTCATATTCAACATTGTTATTGGTGCAAGGGAAGTTGAGTTTAAATGACAAGGGCATTGGAGCACCTTGTGGCATGAAAAACACAATCCCTATACCACCCCTTGCTCACATTTTGAACCATCGAAGAACAAAGACATATCAACTTTATTATCCAATTCTTTAGGTTTGAGTAACTCCGACAATGCAAATACTACATCATCAAGAAGCTCTATGATGAGAGGCCTATGATCCTGAAGAGGAGCCTCTACTAGTTGATCAGCTATGACTTGTCCTTTGATTGAATTTTGACTGATGAATTCTAGGTCAAATTCTATCAATAGCATGATCCACTTTGTAGTACATGTGTTATGATATGTCTTGCTCATCATGTACTACAAAGGATTTTGTTTTGATATTACATATATCATATGACTCAACATGTAGTGGTACAACTTCTTAGTTGCAAATACCACTGCTAAGCACAAATTTTCTACATATGCATATCATAGCTCGTAACTAACTAGGGTTCGACTGATGTAGTATATCACCTACTCTTTGTCTTGCATATTCTTCTAGGCTAGCATGGTTCCTAGTGCAAAGTCTATGGTAGATATATACAACAAAAATGGCACATCTAGTCTAGGTGGAGCTAATACTAGTGGTGATGCCAAGTATTATTTGATCTCAATGAAGGCTTTTTGATAGTCTTCATCCTAGTTAAATGGGACCCCCTTGTGTAGTAGTCGATTCATGGGTCGATATTTATCCGATAACTGCATGATGAAGCACTTTATGGATGCTACCTTGCCCTATAGGCTTCTTAATTCCTTGATGTTTGTGGGAGGACACATTTCTAATATAGCCTTGACCTTCATTAGGTCAACTTTGATCCCTCATTTAGAAATGATGAATCCCAAGAGTTTACCTAAAGTTACGCCAAAGATGCATTTCTTGGGATTCAACCTAACATTGTGCTCTATCAAGTGATCGAAGACTTTCCTTAGGACCTCGACATGCTCTTCACGCAACAATGACTTGGCTAGTAAGTCATCAATATAATATTCTAATATTTTATGCATATAGTCATGAAAAATGTATGTCATAGCCCGTTGATATGTGGCACCAATATTTTTGAGGCCAAATGGCATAACTTTATAGCAAAATATTCCCCATGGAGTGGTGAAAGTGGTTTTGTGTTGATCTTTGAGTTTAATCTGAATCTGGTTGTAACCAAAAAAACCATCCATGAGAGAAAGCATTTCGTGACCTATAGTTGCATCTACAAGAGCATCGATATTAGGCAACAAAAATGAATCCTTGGGTGTTGCCTTATTGAGGTCCCTAAAATCTATGCATATGTGGATTCTTCCATCAAGTTTTCCTATGGGTACCATGTTTGATACCCATTCTAGATAGTCGATGGGAATTATGAACTCTACATCCAACAACTTTTGTAGTTCATATTTAACCATCAAGGCGATGGTTGGATGCATCTTCCTAAGTTTTTGCTTGACCGATTTCTTGGTAGGGTCCAATGAAAGGTTATGAGTAACCAATTTTGGATCCAGACCTGACATGTCCTTATAGGTCCAAGCAAAGAGATCAGGTCTCTCTTTCAATAGAGGAATGAGGTTGGTGCGCTCCTCAGGAGATAAGCTCTCTCCAAATTTAACCTTCTTTGGATTGGTGGGATCATCATTGATATCCACTTTGAAGGTTTCCTCTATTGACATATGTGATCCCTCCTCAAGATGATGAGGTGTAGGGATCAAATGGATGTCATATACTAGGTTTAAAGGTTCCACCAAATTAGGATTGACCTCAGCATGATAGACATCATATGCACAACCTAGCACAAAATGGAATGGTTGCAACATTTCTTCATTGGGGAAGAAATCTTTAAGCTCTAGGGGTGAATTGATGTGATCAAAATCAATGGCCTCATGATTGAGGTGCAAAGGTTTTGAAGGGTCAGATGGATTATGAAGTGGAGTGGTCAGATCGATGGAGATCATGTTGATGGAATGGAAGAAATCTCCAAGACCACATGGATGAAACTCACTATCTTTGGGTTGCTCCCCCTGCTCTAGATGTGGCTCAAGTGGTATGGGGATCATCGGGTCTACTCTAGGAATAGACATAACAATTGGATCCTCAAGGGGAAGCAATTGCCTTAAGTTGGAAGGACCAAGAAAAGCTATATGATATATCTCTTCTAAATTCACTAGTCTCCTTTGGATGGGAGGACCTGGGAATACTGCATGATAAATTTCTTCCATGTCCATAGGTTCCCTAAGATGATATAGATGTTGAGGGCCTAGGTAAGCCAACTCAATTTCATCTTCATACTCATCATCATCACTGACATACTCACTCTCATCATATTCAGAATTGTATTCTAGATTTTCCTCCTCAAAAATGGATTCTGATTCAGACCTTTCTAAGGAGAGACCTGGATGGTAAACCAAAGGTGGTTCTTCTATAACCATGGTCATAGGCCAATTACCCCTCCATGAGTGTGAAGGGTTTGGATGATAGGGATTCCAATCAACATCATCCCCAAGGCTAAGGTTCAGGTGATCTAGAGATATAGCTAATAACTCATCCTGACCTCTAATATGATAACCTAGACCAAACCTATCAATCGATAATTGGTATTATGACTGATACGAAGTTTTATGCCCTTGCTCAAATAAACCTAGTCCATAACCATACCAATGGTAATGATCAAAATAATTAAGGGTATACTCTAGGTTTGATAGATAATGAACATTTACAATAAAAGGTTCATCATCATCTTCTTCCATGGGTGAGCGATCTATGAGTTGATCCAAACCCCCATAGATGAAATTTATCTGATTGGGTGGCACCCCTAGTGGTACCACCATCCCAATAGGAAAGTGATGAGCTTGAGGCCTACCCATATCCTATGTAGATTCTATGATCGATGTAAAAGTTACATTCTACACTAGGTATTCAGCTAACCCGAGGTTGACTAGGTGAATCATCACCTATGATGCAGATGATGTGATTGATGACACAAGTGAGGCAGGTTGAGGTACCTCCTCGACTACATTTTATGAGTTTTCCTCCTCCATAAGATTTGGAATCTTGTAGTTGCTATGTTTGGGATTACCCTAGGTTCCTTTTCACCTAACACTACCTTTAGCTTTTGATCATTCTTTAGCTTTGTCGATGTTGTAGGCTTTTCAGAAGTAATCATTGTACTAGGGGTTGGTTGTGGTGCCGACGTAGAAGGATCGACATGCACTGACTTTGAATTACCCACTAGATGTCTGATAGGAGACGTAGGTCTAATATCCAAGTGAGTAGATGGGAGGATGAAGTCTCCTAATAAGTCAACCTGATTGACATATTTAAATGGCTCTTCATCTGAAGGGACCACATGTACTTGTCCCTCATGCACATACTTGATGCATTGGTGCAAAATCGAGGGGATGCAATGCATGTCCCTTATCCATGGATGACCTAGGAGAATGTTATACTACATAGCACCCTCTAGAACATGGCACATCATCGAGATGGTTTTTAGCCCAACCTAAATAGGAAGGACTATTGTACCTACTATCAAGCACAATGCATCATTGAAAGCTCACAATATAAAAGTTGAAGGTACAATATGTGACTTAGGTAAGTTCAGGTGTCCTAAGGCCTTTGTGGTTATTATATTGATTGATGATCCTATGTCAATCAAAACCCACTTGAAAGGAGTGTGGTTCACACATGCAATGATATGTAGTGATGGGTCCGCTATAGCAGTGGAAACCATTTTGATTTCATGATCATAAAATCAGATCACAGGTTCTTAACACTACTGCACATGCCCCACAAAGTTAGTGAAAGCTTTAAGATCCTAGGGTTGAACTTCTATGGCTCTTAATATTTCCATAAGTATCTCCCTATGCCTAGGATATTGTTGTATGATCTCATATATCGATAATTTTATTGAGGCTATCTGTAGACTCTAGATGAGTCTATTCCTAATTGTTACCATCGATCTTGTTGGTGGGCCTAGCAATGGGTTCTACACTAGCCTCTATTGAGGTACAGCTTGAATTTGAATGGGTACTATAGGAGGATCTAGTTTATTATACCTCCTATTTCTAGTGACCACATTCACCATACCAACAAATCCTTGAGTAGGTGGATCAATCCACACTTGGTTGACTTATCCGACATTGTTCCTTGGTGGCTCATGATTTGACAAGGGATATTTGAAGATTCCCATATTTTGATTATCTGGAACCAAGGGGTTGTCTATCCATAACTGATCCTTATCGATCATATTCTACACCATATGTTTAAAACCATGGCACACTTCGATGTCATACCCCTTTTATCGATGGTATGGGCAATAATGATCTTCTCTAAACCCTTTGGGTTTAGGATGGTTAGGATCTAACAGCTACACTTTGAGAAATCAAAGTGCCTTAGCCTCACATAATTGATTAAATATTGATGCCAAAGTCTCAAACAATGGCATAAATTGGTGAGGTGGGTGATGTTCCTTATCTTTGCCCTACTTCTTATTGCATTGATTGTACTATGAAGGGGTGGTTGTGCCTGATAATTTTGTGGTTGTTGGCTTTTGTCCCCCTTTGGAAGGTTCAACATGACTTGATTAACATGTGTAGGCTTGGCCTGATGATTTTGATTCCTCATGTTCTTATTGTTCCATTATTTCTTAGTCCAGAGTTTCAAGTCTCCTTCTTGCAACTTGATATCCTCAATGACTTTGGCTTGCACCAAAGCCTCTTCGAATGTTTGATACTATTGTAGTTGTAGCAATAGTGAAATGTGCTTCACATAACTCTTAGTAAACATTCATGTTAATTCTATAGTTGGGATGGAGAATGGAAGTTTAGCCATTAATTTTCTCCATCTATTGCCATAATCTATGATTGGCTCATCATCATATTGCTTTAAAGCAGCCAGATCAGATAGATTGGTCTTCTTCTTGATGCCAAATGAGAAGCATTCAAGAAAGGCATTCACCAACTATTCAAAGTTGGTGATGTTATACCTCTTTAACTGATTGTACCATTCTAAGGTTAGGCCTGAAAGGGTTATCATGAAAGTCCTTAGCAATAAGGCATCATTATTCTGAATCTGGAAACACAGATTCATGAAACTAGTCACATGTTCCTATGCATCATCATCACCTCAAAATTTTTCTAGCTTAGGCATCTCAAAATGTTTGAGATATGCCAGACTAGGGACCGAGGGACACAGAGGTTGATTATGAATCTTGTTTAGGGTAGGCTTTTGATAAGTCATCCCCTATTTCTCAATAGCTTTGATTTTCTTAGCAAGGACTCTATACGCTTGAGAGGATACAATTTCCTCTTCTCTAAGTGACCTCTATGGTGCAAGCAGAGGTAAATTTCTCTGAGATCGAGATGGATGATTATGCTCATCATCCACATCTACAGAAGAGGGTTCAAGATATTATTGATCTTAGCCATATCTTTCTGATTCCTCATACTAACTATGCCCAAGATGGTCTAGCATTTGATATTATTGTTGCCTTGGAGTATGCTAGGAAGTATGATGAGTATGGTTCTCGACTTGCCTAGGGTGCAGCTCTGGATGTGATACAGCACATCTAGTGTTACGCTGCTCCCTATATTCACTAATAGGAGGTAGGTTAGCCCTAGCTAACCTATCCTCTCTCTCTTCATGCTCCTTCTGATCAAGGATGCATTGCTCCCATAAGTGATGCTCATATAAATATTATCAAAGCAACATTTATCATTGTGTGTCATCTTGTTCGAGCCGCTCATGCTCTACATGCAAATCCTCCAATTGATCTTGGAGTATTTGTTATCTCTATCCTAAACAAAGCCTACATGCTCGATCTACATGATCGATTATGTAGGGTCTTTGGCTTTGTAATTCTATGTGAGGAGCCTTATGAGTATGAGCTCCAATAGATTGATCTACTACACTCTTGCCTTTATCTATAAAGACTACATTGGTATTGTGTTGAGGCCTTTGTTCTATGCTCGCATGTGTAGATGGGGCATGTGCTATAGGAGCATTTTGAACATTCCCCCTATGCATAGGTATACCTCTCTCTATCCTCACTATGTGTACTCTCAGAATGAGAGTGAGTAGTAGAGGTCCTACACCCTAATATTCCTAGCACTTGATCTAGTCCATTGAGTTGACTAGTTCTCCAAGGTTGGTTAGGAGGTATACCATTTACCCCAATAGTATTGAGATCTATCACAAACCTTCCAGGTTCAGTGTGATTTGGAGTCTTTATGGGTCTATGATCTGATGCAACCCTTTCATCTTACCCCTCATTGGGTGGATCTTGTCTATGCCTATCTTGTGATGATGGGGGTCTTGAACCACCCTCATTTCTATCATAAGAGGATCTTGTATTTTATCCTCTAATTGGGGTGTTCTAATGAGAACCCCCATGAGTTGAGTTATCACCTCTAATGCTAGCTGAACATCATTCAAAAGCATTCTATGTGGGAGGTTCAACTTCATTATTTTATGTGTTGGTTGGGGCATCGATTTCTACCTCGATCATGGGTCGAGGGTGATGACCCCATGTATTAACCATAGCTTGTGAATTATCTCATATGTAAGTTTTAAGGCAAACAAAGTATACAATATGATTATCTCTTTTAAATTTTCTTTGTGATCCCTAAAACTATTTAGTGCATTTTGATTTGTTGAGTATACAATCTAACTCTTATCATGTTTTGCAATAGTTGATGTTATACTCAATTTGTTCAAAGGTTTTCACCTATATACTCGCACACACCAAAATATGGAGATGAAATCCATACTCGATGAGGTAGCATAGGTACTACCAATTCTCACCCAACACACCATGGTCAGCTATACACCCCTCCAAAGAGGAATGCATGTTATTTTCCATGGATAGGATAGTTCTTGAATTAGCCTTGGCCATGGATGGGTCCCGATGATACAATGTCAGACAAGCCAACCGAGTGGTAATAACTTCCACTATTGGTCTTGATCAATGGGTTGGATGTGAAAGCCCAATACCATTGATGTTTAATTTGGATCATGTGTGTGTGTGTTCCTTTTAATTTTACATTAAGGAAATATGCATCAAGAAGCATTCATGATTTTTCTCTACATGCCTAGAAAATAACATTTCATTTTCAAAAAAATGCAAGACTAAATGCTCTTTAAAATTTAGAATGTCTAATGCAAAATTAACATGAGATTGGCCTTTGATCAGGCCCCAAACAAGCAAACCCTAACACACAATCTAAATAGGGGCCACTACTATGTATAGAAGCAATAGACTCGCTATATAGAGTAGCAGTCAAAAACCTAGCCATGGTATTTTAGGGTGGCTAACAACACAGGCCATTGTTCCTAAAAGTGGCTAGCAAAAACATGGAATTTTCACAAATTTACCTTTAAAATTTTGCTATGTTTTCTAATTAAATCTATATTATATCAGATAAAAAAATAAAAAAAACAAATGTAGAGAAGACCACTTACCATGGAATCCTCATCTGATGGAGAAATAAGGTTGCTTACTATATTTTTTTGTTGGCCACTATTGATTAGAGTGGCTAGGATGCTACCCTACTCATCCATGCTAGGACTATTAGCCATTGTTACTCAGAGTGACTGAGCCTACAACAAGAAAAACATAAAAACACAAGTTAGCAGCACAAAAATAGGGTTTGATTATGATCACCACTTGTATAAAGGTAAAAACCATGCATCTACACTATTGTAAGCATATAACAAATTGACAATAATGAAATCAAGTAATCATTGCAAAAATAAAATATATTCAAGAAATGGGGGTGCTCTTTTATTAAAAATGATGAAGCTCGATTACAATCTCTCCCTCTTAGGGAGTAACTCAAATTGATACAAATGTTACAATAGTTGAAGCCCCTCAATGGGGAGAGATGCACTTGAATGGTCTTCACTTTAACACCAATTTTCTTGAGGGCTTACTAGGATGCCTCCTTCTCAAATGTCAAGAGGAAGAGTCTTGAAAGATGCTTTATCTTTGAGAGATCTATTACCTACATGTAAGGAAACAACAAAGCACATTAGTAGCACATGAAGCCTCTCATGATGAGGTTGATTTCCAAGAAAGTGCATGAAATAGAGAAAATATGTAAAGAATGCATGAACATATATAAATATGCATAAAGTTACCTAAAATATTGACAATAAAGCATGAAGCAAAGCTTGAAACATATAAAGGAACCTAAAGATGCATATAATCTTGCAAATTAAGCATAAAGGAACCTAATATATGAAAGCATGTAAAGGAAAGCATGAAGTGCACAAATGAAAGCAAATATGCCTATGAAACTATAAATAAACCATAGAAATGCATGAAATGTGATTAATCTATGCTAAATTAAGCTAAATGCATGCTAAGAAATGTAAATCTATGGCTAAATCAAAGGAATTTGCATGTCAAACCCTAGCTACTATAGCTCATAGTAGCTAGCTCTACTAGCCACTATTGAATCTAGCAGCTAAGCCTATGGGCCATTGTTGAAAACAATGACCATGGGGAAAGTATTCTACTCTTGAAATCAGGCTTGATGATGCACAATTCCTCCATTGAATTGATGATCAAGGGTCATCGGTGTGTCTAAACATAGATTTATGATTGAAATATCTTGAATTCATGATGGATTGATGTGGAATGGTAAGCTTGCTCCTCAAGCTATTGGAAACTCCATTGACATACAACAAGTGTCATTCTCCAATTTGATAGCACTTCACTACTCCTCAAGGGTTGTAAAGTTAGTCTTCAAATTGGTAGAGCTTCACTACAATGAATTCAGGATCATTATACCTCTTTGGGGGTCTATAAATAGACTTCCCCAAATCCTAATATTGGCTTCTCAAGGAAGCCAAGATCAAGAATTAGTTGGCTTGAGCAGTTGGGAGGAAACCTCTAGAAGCTTCCCAGCCCAAAACCGCTCCAAAACCATTGCAATTTGGGTTGTTGCAACTAATTTTTCTCAGCTCAAGAAGGTTAAGTTTGTTATAGGGCTAGCCACTCTTGCTCAGCATGGCTAGGGGTAGGCTACCCTTAGTCACTCTGATCATCAATGGTTGGGATCTTAGCCGTTGATGTTATCAGTGGCTAAGGTTGTATAGGCCTAGACTACCTAAAATGAGTGGTTAGAACCACTTCTTGGTCTTGGAAAGGTCCAAGCTCATTCATATGGTCTACAAAGGTGCCCATATGAGTAGTCTCCTAAACATGACGTGTTTTAGGTGTCTATAATACCCCTCATTAAGCAATAATGATAATAATGGTCAAGCAAAATATAAACTACTACAAATTATCATTAGTGCATTAGTTCATTTGCATTATCACAATTCATACACATCATCATTACATTGTCATCCATCACATATACACATGCATTCACACAAACATCCACACAAATTCATAACATAAAATAAAATCCATGTATATATATATCACATGTACAATGAACACCCGAAGGCTATATACAATGGAGCACCAAGACTCATACAAAAAGTGCATCTAGGCACTAGCTAATACCTATAGGTAGACCCCTGAGATCCTGATGGAGCCCTAGACCTAGAGTCGCTATGCGTATAGTCACTACTCCTAAAAAAACATGATATGGAGGAAGCAGGCCACTCTAGCAGCCCAATATAGTGTTGCATAAGTAGATCCTCTAAATCCTAGATATACCCCTCCCAGAATTGAAGGCATAGCACATCCTACCTCTCATGATCATCCCTCTATGCTAGCTGTACCTGGAGCCTCAAAATCACATCATCACCTTTGTCTACCGCCATCTATACCTCTAGCTTTACTTGTAGTCGAGCATTCTTAGCATCCCACATCACTATCACTGCATCTCGCTCTACCACCATTTGTTGAAGCTGGTCTCACTTAGCCATGATGTCAATCCACTCCTCACTCTGACCAAGAGTTCTCTTCAAAACCTCCTCCATACCACCATCACTATCACCATAACCTCTAAACTCTGGAGGCTACTCTACTGTAACCCACACCTACCTCCCTTGGTTGCTAGATCGATGATGCTCTAACATCATGGAGTCTCCTCAACCTCTATTGATGCCTCTCCATCACCCCTATTGCCATCCTCAACCACCTAAATCACTACCCATAGAGGTTGTGAAGTGAACCAAACCTCATACTCCATCATGGTCCCGACATCATCCACATTTAGGAGATTTATCTCCATGTCATCCTCATACTCCATGTGTCGCTCCTCCATACACTATAAGCTCAACTCATCAGATATATGCCTGTAGAGCATTGGTGCATCAGGTACCCCCTATCATATACCAAACTATCACAACACCCATGAGAACTGGATCAGCTCCACCTCACTCCCATGCTGCCCAACCACCCATCTAGCCTACCTGACCCGTCGCAACTACACTTTATCACTATGCCACCTAGCATCTCACCACAATCTCCAACATACTTAATATGATGTAAACCCTACCCATAGATCTCTACACTCTTGGCCACTATGACCAGGATGACTCGACTAGACTTCCTCATCTACCCATCATATCAAAGCATAGGGTTGATCCCTATGCCACTCGCATGGTAGGCCCATAGGACAAGCCACACTGACATGCTCTTAGTATTATATTTGTGGTAGCACACTACATCCCAACCCCTTTCACCCTTGATTCTTCACCTCATATAGCTCCAAGTATGTCTGCACTAGTAGTGCAAGCACCCATGCATACACCTAAGGCTCATCGATCATATCAAACACCAATCGAATCATGTTCCATGGGAACCGATAGTTAGTGTTGTTAGGTACCAACACATTAGCCAAAAAGAACATGACTAAGGTAGGCAGTACCGCCAACTCCTTCCTCACATACATGTCCAATTATCTGATCCCTCCACCTTGATGTTCACATCCCTCCATCCATCACCAAATATCTGCCTCATCTCATACCCCCTATCATGCCCAAATTGGACATGCAACCCCTACATAGGTACTTAAAATATGTGGTATACATCCTCTAATATCATCGTCATCTCCCTTGTCGAGAGCTGGAAGGTTCCCCTATCTAGATCCCACCTCTTAGCCAAGGTACAGAGGTACCCCTCATTAGCCCTCACCACCTAAATCGAGCACACCCCGCCAATCCCACCTGCTCCAACCAATCCCAATGGTCCTTCTACAATACCTTTCTCACCCTTGGTATGATGGGTGAGAATTGATGATGAGCCTCCAATATCCACAACTACAACACAACACACCAAAAAATGCACATTACCATCACATTCATTGCAAAAAAAATATTACAAAATCCAAACAAGAGATCTAAGGGTACTTACCTCAGCCACCTGCACCTCAACTCCTGCTTTCGCATCCACTCCTTTCATTACCATTGCTTCACTCACTCCTTCACCCTTTCGACATCGCTTCTTGAACTCTTGAATGCAAAAATGAATCAAATTTTGCCTCTATAGATCTTTTATAATTATTTTTGGCATGCTCAAATGCCCTAGGGCATATTCCTGGTGGACTCAAACACTTCCCTATGTTTACCAAGTGGCAAATGCTTTCCCGCATCTGTGAACGATGTGAACATTGGCCGATGTTTGTCTCCAAAATGTTGCAAAAGGACTCAAAGGGCCTCAAACTATAGCAAAATCCCATAAAATCACCTCAAATTCCACCCATGCATCCATTACATCATTCCATTACTTTTTGTGATGATACGAATTGATTTGGGTGCTCAATTTTCAATTGCAACCAAAAGTCATAAAAACACTTAAATTGCATCAAAAACACCTCAAAATGATCCAAAATTTCACAAACCTACCACATTTATTATCCTAATCATTCATCACATCATTTCATCACATTTTATGATAATTTGGATTGATTTGGTTGTTAAAATTAATTATTGCAACCAAAAAGTCATGAAAACACCCCAAATTGCTTCAAAATATCCCAAATCAATCCCAAACTTCACAAAATCATCAAATTCACCCATCAATCATTGCATCATTCACATTTATGATGCCATTCATATTCACATTCATTTACATCATTCATATCATCCATAATTCAATGCATTTCCACTCAATATTATCAAAGTCACTTGCATTATCAAGCAAACCTTATATCTAGTGGTTTACTCTATTCCCCTAGCAATTGTAGTGATTGGTTATCCATGCAACTCGATAGGATGGGTAGATCACCATAAGGATGCTTGTTCATTCACATTCATTTACATCATTCATATCATCCAATCAAAATTCTCTTTTTCTGTTGGGTAAAAGCATAAATCAATCATTGCACTATTCACAATTAATACACCATTCACATGCACTACATCATTCACATTCCTTTACATCATTCATATTATCTAAGTGAACCTCAAATCTAGTGATTTACTCTATTTCCCTAGAGATTGCAAATGATTGGTTATCCATGTAATTTGGTAGGATGGGTAGATCACCATAAGGGTTGTCCATATCATCATCCAACATCCTCTTGTTTGAAAACATCTTGTTGGTCCCTCATTTTTTGAGTGAGACTGTGCTCAGACTAATTTGCTCAAAAGCTATCATTGATGCCCTTTTTCGTAGGATCACAAACTCAGATAAATTTTACTATATCATTCCCTTTCACATTCAAGAATTACGAACACTCATTAGGGGTATCAAAAGCCTAGGATTATTAGTTCCTTTTTACTTTTTCATGTTTTTGCATTTTCATCATTTTACATTTCAATGACGCCAACATGCATGTTTTTCAATGGTACAGGATCACTCCAAAATTGGGGTAACCTAATTTGATTTTGTTTTCCCACATCAGGATAAATCATATATTCACAATCATTTACATCATTCATATCATCCAAACTTTAAAAAACTCTTTTTTTTGTTGGGGCAAAAGCATAATTATTCATCACATTAGTTTACATCATTCATATCATCCACACTTTTAAAAACCCCTTTTCTATTAGGAAAAAATCATAATCAATCATTACACCTTTCATAAACATTGCATATTCATTTACATCACTCATATCATCCCCATTTCAAAAACCTCTTTTTTGTTGGGGCAAAAATAGAATCAATCATTGCATATTCACAATTACACCATTTTCATGCACTACACCATTCACATTCATATAATCCTCATTTATGTCAATTGTCTTGTGAGATTCATTCTTCACTCATTCGCCAATTGAGGGGGTAAGCTATAATAATAATTTTTTTCTTAAGCATCTTGCGCACCAAGGAAAAGAAGTTGCTTCACCAAACCAGGTCTCTTGTTTTTGTATCGCATTATGTTTCACGTAATGCGATAAAAAAAGGGGTATCTATAGATACAAAATCCTAACCACTTGTCATCCATTCACATCCTCAAATCACATCCATTCATTATATATAATTATTTATATAAATATAAATCTTTTATATTTATATTTATATATATATTTAATAAATATATGT
Organism: Wollemia nobilis; assembly: GCA_028583015.1. NCBI lineage: Eukaryota > Viridiplantae > Streptophyta > Pinopsida > Araucariales > Araucariaceae > Wollemia > Wollemia nobilis. Next base: position 12,955,801 of record JAQPPZ010001925.1, read on the forward strand.
ATAAATGTGAATAAATCTTAGCCACCCATCACAAATTAATCTTGACCATTCACCCCTCATGATCTGTGTCACTTATCCAAATACCAATCTCAATCCTTCAACATGTTTTAATATTGATCATCTTTTGGTGTCGTCGAAATCCTGACATGGTGATGGAGAACAAAACTAACACAGAACAGAGGACAAAGAAAACAAGAGCCAAATTTCTCATTCAATAGCTTCAGAAGAATTTACAGAAAATATACAGGCAATCTGCCGTTTGCCAGCCCTTTCTCATTACAATTCTTGGGTTTTTATCGAGGCCCCGACCCTCTGTGTTTTCAAAATTTCCACGATCTGCAACTGCCACCTGGCTCAATACCGGAAAGTTGCATTGATGGGACTTTGGGTGAGGTGCGCGACTGGCCGCCATAACCACCGGAATCTTCTTCTGGAACTGTTGCTTCGTTGCTAGTTGCCATAAATGCGTCTCTAGATATAGTGCGCGAGTGGCCGACATGTTCACTGGGATCTTCCTCTGAGACTGCTGCTTCACTACCGCTAGCTTGCCGTGCATGAAGGAATGCATTTATGAAAGCCTGGAGTGCGTGTTTTTCTTTTGGTCACGATATCGTGACAATTCTCCTCTATGCTTTCTCTCTCCTGCTCCGGTCGCGATATCGCGACATTCTTTCCTTCACGCCTTCTTGCTTCTGCCTTGGTCACGATATCGCGACATGTCGCGATATCACGACGTATTTCCATCGCGTCCCTATTCTTTTGCTTTGGTCATGATATCGCGATGTTTCTCTATCACGCCTTCGTTCTTTAGCTTCGGTCACGATATCGCGACATGTCACGATATCGCGACGTTTCTCCATCGCGCCTTCGTTCTTCAGCTTCGATCATGATTTCACGACATGTCACGAAATCGTGACATTTCTCCATCGTGCCTCCGTTCTTCAGTTTTGGTCATGATTTCATGACATTTTGTCCTTCATGCCTTCTGCTCCCTACTTTGGTCACGATTTCGCAACATTTTGTCCTCCGTGCCTTCTTCTCCCTGCTTTGGTCGCGATCGCAAAATCGTGACATGTCACGATTTCGCAACATTCTGTCCTCCGCGCCTTTTGCTCCCTGCTTTGGTTGCGATTTCATGACATTATGTCCTTTGTGCCTTCTGCTCCCTGCTTTGGTCGTGAAATCGCAACATGTCACGATTTCGTGACACTTTTTCTGTCGCGATATCGCGACACATATTTTTCTTTGCAAAACACTTAGAAAAATTTGGTTGATGCAAGATTGCTCTGCTGCCACCGGATGCTCCTCGCATCAAACACCCGGGGTGGATTGAGAAGTGATCCTCACTTCTGATCTGTTAGAGGAAGACCCAGGCGGTCAACCTCTATTTTTGACAACCAAGTTGCATCTTCTACAGGTCTGCCCTTCCACTTGATCAAATATTTAGAATACTGTTTGTTCCCGGTGCTTCGCCTTCACGAGTGTCTAATATTTCCTCGATCTCGTCTCGTGGTTGGGGTAGACGCCGGAATGCTCCACAACTCTGTACTTGGTGCCTCTCGTACTGTCTCCCTCATGGTATTCCACTAAATCCGAGATGTTAAAAATAGGCGAAATGTCAAGCCCACTTGGCAATTCCACTTCATATGCATTGCCTGAATCCCATTTTTCCATTATTCTACATGGCCCAAACTTCTTCATCTTCAACTTGTTATAGGTTTTGGCAAGAAATATTTCTTTTCTGAGATGGACCATGACTTCATCTCCCACTTCGAACTCTTTGAACCGCCGCTTCTGGTCTGCCCTTGTCTTATATTGAGTATTCATTTTTGTAATTTGTTTCTTCACTTCTTCATGCAGGCTTTTCATATGTTCCACAAATTCCTCAGCCTTAGCACTGCACTTTTCCCCTTTATCCAATTTCCTCAGCTCAAAAACATTTCTTGGGCTATTTCCATATATGACCTGGAATGGAGATTTGTTTGTACTCTTGTTGACAGAATTGTTGTATGCAAATTCCGCCTACGGCAAAACCAAATCCCATCCCTTTGGCTTATCCCCTATCAAGCATCTCAATAGATTACCCAGACTTCTATTTACCACCTCTGTCTATCCATCAGTCTGTGGGTGGTATGCAGAACTGAATTTCAAGTCTATCTTCAACTTCTTCCACAAGGTTCTCCAGTAAATACCCAACAAACTTGGTATCTCTGTCAGAAACGATGCTTTTTGGTAGACCGTGAAGTCGTACCACCTCTTTGAAAAATAACCCTGTAATGTGAACCGCGTCACTTGTTTTCTGGCAGGGAATAAAATGTGCCATCTTGGAAAATCTGTCAACCACCACAAATACGGAGTCATTTCCTCTCTGTGTTCTCGGCAATCCAAGAATGAAATCCATGCTGACGTCCTCCCATGGCCTCTCTGGTACAGGTAACGGCTGATATAATCCAGTGTTCTGCCTCACGCCTTTCGCCATCTGGCATATTCTACAACTTTGCACAAACCTTTTCACATCTTGCTGCAGTTGCGGCCAATAGTAGTTCTCACTCACCAGGGCAATGGTCTTATCCCGACCAAAGTGTCCAGCCAGTCCTCCGCTGTGTTTCTCCTTGACTAGGTTTTCCCGCATGGAACTCCTTGGAATGCATAATTGACTTCCTCTCAACAACATTCCATCTTGGATTAGAAAATCCAACCACTTTGTCCCGTCCAAAGTAACAAGTGCCAAGCAAGCCCTCCAGGCTTCTGCAAAATCAGGATCTTCAGGGTACAAACCCTTCAGTTCTTCAAATCCTACCACTTCCACCTTCATTTCTATCAACAAATTTTGCCTTCTACTTAAGGCATCTCGCAACTCTGTTTGATTTTCCGCTTCTGTGCTTCAACACAAAGGTATAACTTTGGAGAAACTCAACCCACTTCAAGTGTCTCTGATTCAGCTTCGCTTGGCTATTGATATATTGTAAGGCCTGATGATCAATAAATAGAACAAACTCTTTTGGCAACAAATAATGCCTCCACTTCTTTAGAGCCTGAACTATAGCATAAAACTCTTGATCATAAACTGAATACTTCTTCCTAGCATCATTGAGTTTCTCACTAAAGTAAGCAACAGGTCTGCCTTCCTGACTCAGTACAGCTCCTATGGCACTACCACTGGCATCACAATCTACCTGAAATACCTTGTTAAAGTCTGGAAGTGCCAAAACAAGTTGCTCTGTGACCTTCTTCTTCAACATATCAAAGCTCCTATCTGCTCCTAAGGTCCACTTAAATTCTTTCTTATCCCCTCTCATTGTTTCTGTAAGGGGTGCACAAATGTTGCTGAAATTCCTAATGAATTTTCTGTAAAAGCTTGCTAGACCATGAAATGATCTTACCTCAGTTGTGCTTCTCGGAGTAGGCCATTCGATGATAGCTCTCACCTTTTTTGGGTCCATTTTTAGACCTTCTACTAAGATGACAAATCCTAGGTACACTAACTCCTTTACAAAATTACACTTTTTTAGATTAATTAATAATCTGCTCCTCCCGTAGCTTCTCAAAAACCCTTCCGATGTGCATCAAGTGCTCTTCCAGGGTTCTACTAAATATTAATATATCATCTAAATAGACAATGACAAATTTTCCTAAAAATTCTTTCAATACCTCATTCATCAGCCGCATGAAGGTACTTGGTGCATTGGTTAGCCCAAATGGCATGACCAACCACTCATACAAACCCTCTCTGGTCTTGAAGGTTGTCTTCCACTCATCTCCTTCTCTGACATGGATCTGATGGTAACCACTCTTGAGGTCAATCTTGGTGAAGTACTTGGCTCCACTCAAACAATCCATTATGTCATCCATCCTTGGCAATGGAAATCTGTATTTAATTGTGATCTTGTTGATGGCTCGAGAGTCTGTACACATTCTCCACTCTCCATATTTCTTTGGCGCTAGCACTGCAGGCACTCGCGCATGGACTCAAGCTCTCCCGAATCAGTCCCTTCTCCAACGAACTCCCGGACCTCGCTTGTTTAGCTCCTCAGTTTCTACAGGCGTCATTCTATGTGCAGCTTTATTGGGCAAGCTCGATCCTGGCACCAAATCTATATGGTGACTGATCTTCCTTACTAGGGGTAAACCCTCAGGCACATTATCAGATATAATATCTAGAAATTCCTCCAATAGATCTAGGACTTCTTCTGGGGTATCTTTGCATTCTTTCTCCCTAACTCTAGGAATTAATGCATAACACATATGTTCATGCTTCAAACCATCTAAAAATTTTCTCCCGTCAACTAAGCAAATTTTGGCACTGCCACATACCTTTTCGTCCACCTCCTTCAGGGGTTTCAGCTTATGGCGAACTCCATTCTTTGTTACGGAGTAGGTGTTGGCATGGCCATCATGAACCGCGCACCTATCAAACTGCCATGGCCTTCCCAACAACAAATGGCAAGCATCCATGGGCAGGATGTCGCACAGGACTTCATCATGGTAATTCCCAATATTGAATTTTACCAGGCATTGCTCACTGACCAAAGCCCTATGGTCCTTCTGTAACCACGCGATCCGATATGGATGCGGGTGTCTCTTCCTCTCTAGTTGTAGCTTTGTAACCATTCCTTCTGAAACTAGGTTATCCGTACTACCATTGTCAATAATAATATTGCAAATCTTACCCGCGCATTTACACCTTGTGCGGAATAAGCTTTTCCTCTGATCTGCGTCCCCCTCCTCATTCAGTAGGACTCTCCTTGTGATCAGTACTTCTCCTCTCTCTGCTTCTTTAGAGTGCTCAGATCCAGCACCTTCTTCAGTGACCGTGGCTCTGGCATTACCTTTCGGCCTCCTATTAGTCCTTTCTTATTGTTGTGGACACTCATATTGGTGATGTCCCTCTTCTCCACACTGGAAACAAGTTCCACGGAATCTTCCTCTTCCATGGCCACGTCCAGCTCTGCCCCTTCCCCTTCGGTAATCATTGTTCTGATTACGAGGGCGATAGGTATTTTCTCCCCTTTGTTCCTGATTACTGCTACCTTCTCCATTCTTCTGAGAATCTTCATTTCGTCTTCCACTGGTCCTTCCATCGGTTCTTCCGCCATGACCTCTTCCTCTTTGCTTGTTCTCAAACCTCCTATTGAGCTTTTCTTCAACTCTTAGGGCAAATTGGTAAGCGTCCTCTATGGTGGTCATCCTGACTAGACTTAATTCTTCTTGAATACTTGCTCGTAACCCATTAATATAACGGGCTACCTTCTCCTTGTTGGCCTCTGAGTGGCCTGTTTTGATCATAATTTTATGAAACTCCTCTGTGTATTCTTTTATAGACTTACTTGATTGCCTCAAACCTTGCATTTTCTTTAGCAAGTCTAACTCATAATCACCAGGGATGAACTGCCTCTTCAACTTTTCTACCATCCGCTCCCATTTTGTTATTCTCTCTTTTCCTCTTCTATTTCGCTCCAGCTGCACTCCCTTCCACCATATGCTGGCATGACCTTTCAGCTTGGTCTTAGCGAATCTGACCCTATCAGGGTCCTCAACCTCCTCGTACTCAAAGTACTCTTCCGGATCGTTGATCCAGTCGATCAATTCCTCTGGATCAAGGTTCCCAGAATACGTGGAAACCTCCATCTTCGACCTCTTCCCAATCTGGGATATGGCTCTGTATAGTCTAGCTTGTGCAGGATCTACTGCTTCTTCTTCTTCCTCAGGCTGGCCCTCTTCTTCGTCATCTTCCTCTTCACTACCTTCATCTCTTCTTGGCTCCAATCGTCTACGTAGCTCTTCTTGTAGGGCCTGAACTTGCCTCTTGCAAGACTCGGACATCTTCTACTGCCGCTATGCCTCTCCCACCACCAGGGTTTCTTCTTGGAGGCATTCTGCTCACTCCTCTCACAAGCCCTTCCATAGATCCTGGTGCAAACTGCCTCACTTTCGACGATCTGCTTGCACACTCAGGAACTTTCGGCTCTGATACCACTTGATGGAGAACAAAACTAACATAGGACAGAGGACAAAGAAAACAAGAGCCAAATTTCTCATTCAATAGCTTCAGAAGAATTTACAGAAAATATACAGGCAATCTGCGGTTTGCCAGCCCCTTTCTCATTACAATTCTTGGGTTTTTATCGAGGCCCCGACCCTCTGTGTTTTCAAAATTTCCATGATCTGCAACTGCCACCTGGCTCAATACTGGAAAGTTGCATTGATGGGACTCTGGGTGAGGTGCGCGACTGGCCGCCATAACCACCGAAATCTTCTTCTAGAACTGCTGCTTCGTTGCTAGTTGCCATAAATGCGTCTCTAGATATAGTGCGCGAGTGGCCGACATGCTCAACGGGATCTTCTTATGAGATTGCTGCTTCACTACCGCTAGCTTGTCGTGCATGAAGGAATGCATTTATGAAAGCCTGGAGTGCGTGTTTTTCTTTTGGTCACGATATCGCGACATGTCGCGATATCGCGACAATTCTCCTCTATGCTTTCTCTCTCCTACTCGGTCGTGATATCGCGACATTCTTTCCTTCACGCCTTCTTGCTTCTGCCTTGGTCATGATATCGCGACGTATTTCCATCGCGTCCCCGTTCTTCCGCTTTGGTCGCGATATCGCGACATGTCGCGATATCACGACGTTTCTCTATCGCACCTTCGTTCTTTAGCTTCGGTCGCGATATCACGACATGTCACGATATCGCGACGTTTCTCCATCGCGCCTCCGTTCTTCAGCTTTGGTCGTGATTTCGTGACATTCCGTCCTTCGCGCCTTCTGTCCCTGCTTTGGTCACGATTTTGCGATATTCTGTCCTCCGCGCCTTCTGCTCCCTGCTTTGGTCACGATTTCGTAACATTCTGTCCTTCGCGCCTTTTGCTCCCTACTTTGGTCACGATTTCGTGACATTCTGTCCTTCGCACCTTTTGCTCCCTGCTTTGGTCGCGATTTCGCGACACTTTTTCTATCGCAATATCGCGACACATATTTTTCTTTGCAAAACACTTAGAAAATTTTGGTTGATGCAAGATTGCTCGCTGCCATCGGATGCTCCTGCATCACATGGTCAAGGGTATATTATAAAATATGATTCAACTTTGTGAATCAAGGTTGAAACATTTTGGATTCGAAAGCCCTAGCACTCTGCTAACACCTTCCATTTTTGTCGTTGCTCAAACCCTCGTTGCTTCTCCATATGCCATATCCGTCATCGATACTTTTGCAAACCCTACCTAGATTCTGTAGAGCATCCTCCATCACCCACAAATGCTCTAGGGCATTCCTTGAACACTCTAAAGCATTCTTGGAATGTTGCAAGGCATCCATAACCATCCCTGAACGTTGTAGGGCATTTCTTGTCAGTCAATTTGTAGTCGACAAACCCTTGAACACTCATGGGCATTCATGCATCACCGGATCGAGTAATCAGAAACGTGGATTAAAAACATAGGAATTATTTCGATAGGGTAACACGTATTATTGGTTTTCAACTTATATTTTATGTACTTGACTTACATTTTATCATCATTGCACCTAGGGTTTGTAGATTTGTTATTCAAAGGGTCTCACACAATGGAGCCCTCACATATACTACTAATCTTTTTATGTTGTGATTTATTTGTAGGTATAGGATATATCTTCATTAACAGTTGTTGCAGGTTGAGTGGCCATGTAGGGATACACAAGCCCACTCACAATTTTTTTGGAGTGAATATGACCCAGAGACACTAGTATTCTTTTGAACGAGGGTTTCAAACCCTATTATTGAAATAATTGTATCAAGCAATACATTCCATTGTAACCCTCAATTTTGGGATGAATTTAGTATATAAAGCGGAGATCTAGGCTCCTTGAGTTTAATATAAATAAAGATATGTGTATTGTGTCATTTTGCATTGATCTAGTGCTTATCTTGGTGTTGTTCGTTTTTGCTTTACTATGATAGTTTTAGGTACCTACAAACATATGTATTATCATGAGCTCTATGCCATTATCTAGACTTACCACCATTAGAGGCATTACATCTTGGAAAATGAGACCATCATACATATAAACCAAAAACCATTATAATTTTTGTGGACATAGATCAAGTTTCAAAATGACCACCATTAGAAGTGGTCAATTTTTCTACAATACTTCCAACTTAACACTAAGCATAGGAATTTTGTTCTAACCTCAATACATACTACCTTATTTGACTAGTTTCCACACTCACCACCATTCTTGATGCATGTGCTCAAGAGATTTCCAATTGGTTTCACATGTATGAGTCAAATATTGATTTTCCTAGTATTTATCATACATTGATTTGTCAGGTAAATGCATTTGTAGTTTTTACATATGGGACAATCTTATTTATTGCTTAGAATACATCTATGTACCAAGAAGAAAAATATAAAAGCTCATTTTGGAAGGATATTATGGTAGAATACAAGCACTTTAACATTGCCAAGATGCTAGCTATTCTACAAAGGTGTTTTTACTAGCCTAAAGCTTCACCATGATGTCCATAGGTATACTCTTATACCTACACCTAATAAAACTTGGTAATTATTCTCAATGGATTTCATGTCAAGGATGCCAATAGGTTGCCATGGAAATGGATTTTTGTATGTGATAGTGGATAGAGTTTCAAAATGGCTATCCTTATGTCCTATCAAAATATCATCACTTGGTAAGAAACCAAAACTCTCAACATTTTCTAGTCAAGCCTTTGGTCCTATATGGATACTAGATGACTATGATCGATTGTCTTTCATCCTCAAATGGATGGTAAATTAGAGATGGTGAATCCCATGATTGTACATCTACTCATAATGTGCAACTATAAACATCCATACACAGGATAAGAACTTACCCTATGCTCAAGATAACTATAAGTTATTCACAACTCTATAAGATAGTCCTTTTTAGCCTTATATCATGTTTCAACCATTAGCTCCAATTAACCTTGGTCCCTCTTCATCCATGATAGGATACACTCCATATTCATAGATATAGACTAACAAGGCCGATATATTTATTGAATAAGTTCATCAAATTCAATGTTAGGTCCATGGCATCATTGAGAGGGCTAATTCCAAGTACAAGAAGTTCCATGACAAGCATTGTATACCACACCAGTACAAAGTTGGAGATAAAGTCTAGGTTGACTTTAAAAAATATCTCTAAGGTTCCTATCATAAGCTTAGGTCTCTAAGGTATGGACCATATACTTATACCAAGTATTTATGATATAATGCTTTTGAGATACACACTTCTTTCATACTTGGGGATTCATCTAGTTATCAATGTGGGGTTTTTTTCCCATGCTATTCGTATTTTTTAGATAATTTAGATGTTGCATACTCGTTACATCATTCATAACTAAATTCTAATTGCACCTATTTAGTAGCCATAAACTAGATTGTGAATACACAAGTCAAGCATACCAAGACTAGAGATATTGTTCTCTACTAAGTTATCAAACCAAGACGCATTATTCAATAAGGGATATGGATAACCCACAATTAAATTGAGCATAAGTTTCCTCACATAATCCCAAGTTTAGAATCAAAGGGACCCACTGCTTTACAAGGGGAGGTGATTGATCCAAAACAAATCCTATTGTTAACTATTATAACCTTTTGGTACTTCCTAGACTTGGTATCAATTCCAACTATTTTTGAGTTGGGTTTATAGCACTTGGTATCTATTTATCCTTATGGCTTTAGCAACATTGCATTACACTACGAGGCATAGATCAAAATAATAGAACATCTTATTGAAAGAATAGAAGTGATACATTCGAGTAGAGATATGTGGCCCTTTATATAGGAAGATAGATTCCTTGGTCAACACTCTACCTAGTTGTACAAGGGATGCCTTGCATATTTACAACTGGCACATTGACACTTGTGTAATTATTACATTGCATGAAGTAACTAGATAACTTCCCCCCAAAGTAATCTATCATAGCCAAATGATATAATATATTTTAACACCCCCTATATTACATTATTTGGTATGAAGTTCTCTTGAATCACATAGATGATATCTGAATGTTTGAAACTTGATTTTCCCAAGTACCTTTGTAAATATGTCTGCTAGCTGATCTTCTATATGAACATACTTGAGGATGATATGCTTGTTCAAAAAATGTTCCCTGATGAAATGACATTGAGCTTCAATATATTTTGTTCTTTCATGTATGATTGGATTCTTTATTAGATTCAGCACACCCTGATTATCATAATATATTATAGTAGGAGTTTGTTTGATTCCCATGTAAGATAGTATGTACTGTAGCCATAGAGCTTCACATGTTGTATCTCTTGATGCTCGGTATTTAGCTTCTATTGATGATTGTGTTACTGTATGTTGCTTCTTAATGTACCAAGATATGGGTCCTGATTCGAGATAGAAGACATAACCTGAGGTGGATTTCATGTCATCAATAATATAAATTTGAGTATCCTTGCAGATAAAAATCTTTGAAATCATTCATATAAGTTAATCCATAGTCTATAGTCTTCTTGATATATTGTAGTATTATTATTTTTATTTCCAATGACTTTCCCTTGGTTATTGCATGAATCGTGAAAGATAATTTAATGTAAATGCTAGGTCTGGTCGACTATTTGTTAGATATAGAAGACTTTCGATCAACTGATGATACATTGTTGCTAAAACCAAATGTGTTTTATCATTTTTTGATATTTTAATTCCTTGTTCCATTGGTGTATCTTTGGGCTTACATTATGTCATTATGTACTTTCCAGGGAGAGATTTTGCATACTTTGATTGAGTGATAACTATTCTATATTCTCCGTGATAAATATCTAGACCAAGGCAGTAGTTCATTAGACCTAGATCTATCATTTCAAATGCCTTTTCTAGATCCCTTTTGATGTCATTTATTAACTTTTTTGAAGTTCTAGTAATCACTATGTCATCAACATATACTATGAGAATAAAGATATCATTTCCATTTTTCTTGGTATATAGACTAGGATCTGATGAACTTCTTTTGAAATCAATATGTAATAGGTGATCATTGATCTTTGTATTCCATGCTCTGGGAGCTTGTTTCAACCCATAAAGAGATTTATTCAATTTGCATATCTTTCTTTCCTGTCCTTGAATAAAAAAACCTTTAGATTGTGTCATAAGGAATGCATTTTTCACGTCCATCTGATGAATTTTCTATTGGAAATTTTGAGTCCCTAAGCTAAAATTTGTCATTCATGTCAAAAGGACCTATGTAAGTAAGCACTATGTTTTGATCCCCAAATAGCTTCATGACAAGCAAAGGTTTTGATCAAAGGTTCAAGAAGGGATGCATGGCATTTGGTTCCAAAAGGAGCTTCAAGGGAAGCTTAGCAAAAGGTTTTTATTTAAAACCATAATTGGCAGATTTAAAATGGATTTTTCTTAAAACCCAAATTGGCTTTTCGTTTCATCAAAAAATGTGCCTCGGTGATGGAGAAATTTAATTTTAAAGGTTTAGTTTAAATTTTAATTTATTTCAAATTTTAATTTTAATTTTAAAATTAAATAAAAGAGTTTTCTCGCCATGTCCGTCGATGTCATATATTTTATCATGCAAATGTTCAAATATTTAAAGAGGTTGTTTTTATCAACCAAGTAGGCGACAAGTAATATTGTTTGCATTTGATTATCCCCTCCTTCATAATCGTCGATTCCCCCCTTCCGATTTCGTTTGCGCACTACACGTGGAACAAGGGAGCAAGTTTCAAGGCATAGGTGGAGAGGACAAAAATATAAGTCTCAAAGGCTTAAAGCCTCCATGTGGGAGCCTAACCCGCATGATGGGCGGAGAGTGCACTAAGGCGCATGACGAGGAGGAACGTGGGGTCAAAACCACCCGAAGCCATTTTGTAAGGTATGCCATAATTCGATCGTCAAAATTTTTGGGTGCATGAAATATTTCGAATTTGCTAAGGTTGTGTTAAGCGTCGATTTTCATGGAGAGTATAGTGGATTTAATTTTTGCACATGGCTAAGGTTTGATATTTGATTAATGTGGGATATTGCCTAAGAAGGCTTTGTGATTTTTTTTAAGTGCAAAAGTGTTGAAAGAAAGGATATAAAATATTTGATTTATTTTATGGTATAAGTGTTTTTTTGGAGTGACAAGGTTATGCAATGTTTTGATTTATTTTATTTTATGGTACAAGTGGTTTTAGGAGTGATAAGGAAGTTGTGAATTAATTCTTAAAAAAAAATTCTAATTAAAATCCTTGGTGAATATTATTGTCAAGTGGAGTAATGTTGATTATTTTGTGATCTTCTAACCCTTGTGAGGATTGGAAAAGAATATTGTGATAGTGGCAGATTTCCAAAGAGGCTTCTTCATATTCATAAAAGGTATGGGCACATTCTCCTATTGATTGATTATGGTGGTTGATTATAAAATACCTTTGGAGTGAAAATGATTGATTGTGGTTTCCTTTTCGAAAGTGATTGGTTTAATGCTTCAAGGTTTTATGGATTGAGAGTTGTGATTAAACCTTGTTTTATAAGCATTGTTGTTGAAGCCAAATGGTTATGTAAAGAACTTGAACTTGATTTAGAAAAGAACATAAGTATCATTGTTATGTGAGATTTGTGTTTAAGCATTGTTGAAAACATTTTGAGTTGATTGATACATGCTTGGACTAGGGTTTGTGAGAAAGGGTTGTTCATTGAGGTGATTGGTTGAGTTGAGTTGATTGAGCCTAGTCAAGTGGATGCATGTGGTTGTTCAAGTTCCATGAAACAAACTATTCTATAACTAAATTAAGTTGAGAATGAGATTTGAGTATAGACCATATTGAGTATTTAACAATTCTCTTTATGTTTCTATGAGATTGATTTGAGTTGAGATTGGGATTTGAGTATATAACATATTGAGTCTCTAACAATTCTCTTTATGCTTCTATGAGATTGATTTGAAATGAGATTGGGATTTGAGTATAGAACATGTTGAGTCTCTAACAATTCTCTTTATGCTTCTATGAGATTGAATTAAGATATTGATTGAGCATTAAGTATAGAACATATTTAGTCTCTAACAATTCTCTTTATGATTCTATGAGATTGGACAAGTTTTGTGTGAGCTTGTTAAGCAGATTTGAGACAAGTCTTTGAGAAGGCTTGTGGACTGATTTTGAGTAAGCTTTTGTGTAAGCTTGTTATGCATATTTAAGCAAGTCCTAGAGAGGACTTATTGAGAAGATTTGGACAAGTTCTGAGTGAGCTTGCTGAGCAGATTTGGACAAGTTCTGAGTGAGTTGTTGAGTAGACTTAAGCAGGTTCTGTGTGGACCTGTTGAGAAGATTTGAGCAGGTTTTGTGTGGACCTATTGAGCAAATTTGAGCAAGTTTTGTGTGGACCTATCGAGCAGATTTGAGCAGGTTCTGTGTGGACCTATTGAGCAGATTTGATCAGGTTTTGTGTGAACCTGTTGAGCAGATTTGAGCAGGTTCTGTGTGGACCTGTTGAGCATATTTGAGTAGGTTCTCTGTGGACCTATTGAGTAGAATTGAGTAGGTTATGTGTGGACCTCTTGAGCAAAATTATGCTAGACCGAATGTACTATGTTTAGTGTAAGAGATTGAGCAGAGCTATGCTAGACCAACTAAACTGTGTTTAGTATAATATTGAGACAGAGCTTTGGAGGTGACAGAGTACAAAGGATAGATTCTTAGTGGATAGAGATCCAGTAGCCAGGACAATTGAAGACAAATCTGAGTAAGAAGTCTTCAAGTGGAGAGAGATCCACCATTCAATGCAGCAGAGAGACATAGTCTTCTAGAAGATCACTAGCCAAAGCAGAAGGGGAAAGAGTTCTCTTGTGGAAGAGATCCACGAACTTGAGATTTAGGAGATCAACATATCCTTTGGACAAAGGTCCATAAACATTTTAATTGGGAAGGATTCCCAAAATATTATTTGAGAAATATTTAGAAGAAATATTTTCTCTGTGGAGGTAGCCCACATTGGGTGAACCATGTTAAAATTTGCGTCTCTATTATGTGTGATGGTTTGTGCATTGTTGTGGTTATTGTTATTGATATTGCCATTGATTATATTGATTAATGTTGTTTAAGAAATAAAAGCAAAAAGTGGTCTTATACTATTCACCCCCCCTCAGTATAAGCTTGTGTTCTTCAGTTTCCATCCCTGATGTGCTGCTAGCATACAAACTGTTTGGATAGTGGTCATTCAAGCTGTTGGTGAGAATGTTTCTTCATTATAAATTCCCTCTATCTGAGTATATCCTTTGGCTACTAGTTAAGATTTGTATTTTTCAAGAGTTCCATATGCTTTGTATATAATTTTGTAAACCCACTTGCATCCTCCTATTTTCTTTCCTAGAGGTAGATTTCCTAGATTCCATGTCTTATTCTTTTTTAGTGATGCATATTCAGATTCTATAGTTGCTTTCTAGTGTAAGTTTTTCAGTGCTTGAGAAGTTGATGTCAGTTCCACTGAGTTACTTAACATTCCCCTATTTATTTTGGTCATATTGCGAGTTTGTGGTCCTGTAGAAGTGAGATCTAACATTATTTCCAAATTTGATTCTCTGAGAGTATATCTAAGCCATATTCGTTCTTTTCTAGGAAATAGTGGTGACACTTATGTATCTCATTCTTGAGATTTTGATTATGACTCTATACTCATTGTATCTTCTTAAGATAGATCTACGAGGACTTATGTATCACCACTAGATTCATCTGTGTTGATCTTGGATTTCTCATCAAGGATCACATCTCTACTAATGTAAACTTTATTTGTAGATGGATTTAGAATTTTGTATCCTGTAGATTCATTGTCATAGCCAACAAATATCCATGTCTTAGTCTTGAAATCTAGTTTAGTCCTCTCTTTTTTTGGAACATGCATGTAAGCTTTGCATCCAAAGATCTTTAGTTTTTATGTATTGGGATTTTGTCCTGACCATGCTTCTTGTAGTGTAATATGCTTGAGTACTCTTGTTGGTAGTATTTTTTGTATGTAGACTATTGTTTGTACTGCTTCAAACCAGTATTTGTGATCGAGTTATGCTTCTTTTAACATACATCTTACCATTTTCCATTATAGATCTATTTCTTCTTTCTGCAATTCCATTTTGCTCAGGTGAGTATGTTGTCTCTTAATTCATCAAGAAATGAATCAAATTCCTTGGAAATAAATTATCCTCCTCTATCTGAACGAAGTGCTTTTATGGTCTTCCGTGATTCTTTTTCCACTTGAAGTTTGAACTATTTGAAATGACTGAATTCTTCTTATTTGTACTTCATGAAGGATACCCACATTTTTCTAGTGTGATCATCAACAAAAAACTAAAAGCATTTATGTCCACCAACACTATCAACTTTCATTGGTCCACATAAATATGTATATATTATTTCCAGAGGATGTTGAGCTCTGTGCTGACGAAGTTCAAAAGGAATTCTATGTTGTTTTCTTGCTAGGCATTCTACACATATAGTAGTTTCTAGAGATAAGTTGGGTAGTCCTTCTACCATTTGATATATAGATATTTTCTTCATTGATGCCTCACTGGTATGTCCTAGTCGTTTATGCCATAGTTTTGAAGCATTGACTGAAAGCACTAAGTAAATGGTAGTGTCTAAGACAAATAGACCATTTTTGTATGATCCTAATGTTATCATTCTTCCCTATCTAGAGATGTGACATTGTTTTCTACCTGTGAGAATCTTGAATTCAACAGTTAAACCTTGATCCATGAGTTGATAAATAGAAAAACGATTAGTAGTTAATCCTGGAACATAGAATACATTTTTTATCACAACTCTTCCATCCTTAATATTTATTGGAATATTTCCTATTCCTTTTACTTCATATGTTTTGCTATCTACTACAACAACTGGTTTTTCATTTTTCTTCAAATATTTGAACCAATGTATGTTTCTTGTCATATGCTTACTTGCACCTGAGTCTATATACCAATAATCCATGCTTGTTGCATCAATTTTTAGATTTCGTAGAATGACTTATAACTCCCTAGTATGTTTTGGATAAGATAAAGAGTGTTTTTGTAAATTATAGTTCAATTTTGGTTGATTTTGTAAATTTTTGTAAATACCAAAATCAATTTCTATTATCCTTATTGCTCCTATTTAAAGAGGTTTTAATGTTGGATATTTTGTCTCAATTTGATTTGAGAAAATAATATTTTAAATTTCCAACCTTTAAAATGCTTTGATAAAACTCTATTTAAATATCCCTTTAGGATTTAATCCAAGTGTATATATTTTTCAGTTTAATTTGTTTGATGTAGTAGCCCTTATAACTCCCTAGTTTTGGAAAAATTAGATCACAATAATATTTGCAAGTATTAAAGTTAATTTTCAGTAGAAAACATGATTACTCCTAAGTTTAATATTGCAAATATTATATTAGTTTGATAAATAATTCCCTTTGAGGTATGGCTTTCAATAATTATTTTCCTCTAAATTCAACCTTATAAATCCCTAGAGATGAAAGCATATAAACATAGGAATGAACCTTACCTCATACCAAGCAATAATCGATGTTGATTTGAGACATGTAATGGTTGCACTTGTTGACTGTGTTCAAACCAGAGCATTGAATGCTCTATTCCTTGCTTCCACGTTGTGATGGCTACCACATCTCAGATGTAAATGCTTCATTCAAAATGTTACATTCAAAATATTGGTCCAAGGAGCCTTTAATAGATAGTCAACCTAGTGACAAATGTCACTTCAGTTACACTTCAACACTTTCTTGGACGTTTGTTGCAAGTGTAAGTCCTAAAACACCATCTTCCTTCTTGCGTTGTTCAAATGATAACACCAATGGAGAAATGTAACTCCTCTTCCATGTGGCTATGGGCTTCAAAATCTTGTCGTAACACTTCAAATTTGAGTAGGTGCTTGTAACCTTCCTTGTAAGGTTTATTAGATGTTTAAGCATTGTTGAGATATTGTACCAAGTGGCAATCAAAGTTTCTACATGGCGTCTATCACTGTAACGCCTCAAAGAAGAATGTAACTCCTTCTTTATGCCTCTTCCTTTGCTTGTTATGTTCCTTGAAGCGCAAGAAAACTATTTTCTCTCACAGTCGATCCTTGAGGCAGTATTGGAGCTCTAAATGACATGGAAGATGCTACCTTTGGTGGATTTTCTTCACCAAGTTTCATACCTTTGCAATTAGCAACTTTTCTCCTCGCTTTTGGTTCTCTTTGATGTGTAAATTGTAGCGCTATTTATGCACATTTGGACGAGGTAATAGTGATGCCTTTGCTTGTAGTATGGCTCCTTCTTCTACGTAACTATAATATATTGATCTTCTGCTATGTTCTTGTGTTGTGCAGGTTCATCCATCCAAGACATTTGACGAATGAGCCTTTTTAATGGCTCCTTGTGCCATGGATATGGAGTGTTTTTTGTAAGTCCTTCTTGGTTGGATTCCATGTGACTTTTGTGCCTTTAATGACACCTTCTATCCGCTTACTTTCTGTGGACAATGTAGTGCAATACCTTATGAATAATATACTTTTTTTTACACCCTTTTTGCACTCTTTTTTTCGGGTTTTGTACTTTGATTTTGTAGCATATTTTTGAAAGCACAAATGAGGGTTTTGAGGATGTCCTTTTGAGTAGACTCCTTACCCTCTTTGCTTGGATATTTGATGGTGAATACAAGCTTTGTAAATAGTATAAAATAGAAGCTTTGTTTCAGTTGCACTAATCCCTAAGTTTGGATTTGAGACTCACCAAGTCTCAATATTTGAAGGTTCTTTTTGGTTAGCTTTTCTTTGCTTGTACTAACCAATTTTGGTGGCTTTTTTTGGCCACTAAGAGTTGCAAGTTTTTGTGCTTTAAGAGTGTCTTTAGACACTTGATGTAAACTAGATTTTGTAGCCTTTTTTCAATGCATAAAACTAATATTTTTTTAGAGTAGTAATAGTGCAAATAAATTTAACAAATTTTACTTTTTAATGGACTAAAAAATTACACCTTATCACTCCAATCTACTCTCAAGAAAATGCACTTAATCAATTCACTGCAATTAATCAAGAATAATTTGAAATGAACCTTCAAATATTCTGTAATTTCACTACAATTAGTATTGTAGGGTTTTTTATTTCCAAAGTAGATGATAGGTAGTTGATAGATAGTTGAGATCTAAAATCTAATCAACTCCTAATGTGCAAATGAACCTTAAAAATAACCCTTCTTTTTGCACTTCTGAAGACTGTAATCCAATTTTTCTTCTTGTAACTTTAATCCAAAATAAGGTGCTTTAACAAATCTATTTGCACCAAAAGTTGTGTATCCTTTTAAGAGTTATGTAGCTCCTTTTCTGCTTCTGTAAAGGATGTGGATTTTGGTGTCTAAGATCACCAGGTTGTTGCTTTGAGTAGTATCTTGCAGCTTTTTGTAGGTTGGCCTGAACAACTCCTTTTGTATTCAAGTCTCCTTGTCGAATTCTAGCTTCAAACAAGATCGTTTGTATCTTCTTTGACACTTCTTACCTCATTCTTCTCCTTTGGGGTTTGGCACTCCTTGCCAAAACCTTCTCTTCCAGGGATTTGTCACTCCTTGTCAAGTTCTTCTTTTCCAGGGATTTGGTAGATCTCCTTCTGGTATTCTACCTTCTTCTTTTTGGGCTTGTTATCGGATGGCAATAATTGTTCCAAATCTTCTGCTTATCAAAAACTTCTCTGATCTCCTTATTCTTGTCAAGCTCTTAAACCAATATTAAAGCAATAGAATTTGCAAGTGGCAGGTCCAAAGGCACGTCTGTTTTGCAAAACTTGTAGCAATGACTATTTTTATTTCTATCTAGGAATGACCATAGCTCTAATACCACTAATGACTTTAGCAACATTGCAGTACACTACGAGACAAAGATCAAAGTAATAGAACATCTTATTGAATGAATAGAAGTTATACATTTGAGTAGATATATGTGGCCCTTTATATAGGAAGATAGATTCCTTGGTCAATACTCTACCTAGATGTACAAGGGACACCTTGCATATTTACAACTTGCACATTGACACTTGTGCATTTATTACATTGCATGAAGTAACTAGATAACTTCCCCCCAAAGTAATCTATCATAGCTAAATTATGTAATATATTCTAACATATCCCTATTATTTGTTTCTTTAGCATGTTAACAGACTAGATTACCTCACAAAACTAGATTAAAAGAAGAAGAAGAAGAAGGGTTTTCACCAAACTTATACATCTAGTCAAACTTAGCACTATACCCTAAATCTACTATCTTTAAATAACCTTTTTATTAGTATGAGTAATGCAATAAATAGAAATAATATTAGAGACCACACTTCAAACATTAATAATTTCATTGAAAGACAAAAAACCAAGAGTGGCCTTACCACATATAGTTACCTACAAAGAAGAATCGTCATCAATGACCACAAGCTCACCATGATAGTGTCTCTTATAGTCAGTTAGAATATGGAAATATTTCTTCGTGTGCCATGTTACCCCTAAGTATCTAATTCATTCCTCTAAGGATGTGGAGGTATAATAACTAGAATGAAGAATGCGTGCATATGATGTCTCGCTCTCATGCTTATAATTCCCCTATGTAAATAAAGGAGAGGCATAACCACTTCCTTCATTATTGCGTCCTTAAGCTTCTTTATTCATTATCAACAAAACTATCTTGTGTCCTTCCTTTTTTAAAAACCACATGTTGACTTCTTTAAGGGCTACTTGACTTTCTTCTCTTTTTATTTTTAGTCTTTATATAATCTTAGCTTAAATACTTCCTTTGTATGATCTTGGATGGATAGAGGGTCAACACTTTTATTCATATTCTAAGCTCAATAGTGGAGAAGAAATTTAAACACAACCTCAAGCTTATGAATTAGATGATCAAGAAAGTATATGTGAAGCATCTCAAATAAGGTGGTTACCATCTCATAGGCTTTTGAAACATTATTGAAGAGTATTAAGATAATCAATCTCCTTTTCATTCTTCTTATTGACTCCTTTGAAAATACAAATGTCTTCTTGCAGTTTCTTGAAATGATTTATATACACTTCAATAGTCCCAAATTTATCTATACTCAAGGTAGCAAGCTCTACTTCTAGTTGACTAATCTAAGAGGAATCAATATGGTCATATATCTTATTAAAGTTTTCCAACAACTCCTTAGAGTCAAAATTACCGATAATGTGATTGTCATATATTTTTCCCACATGAAGAGCAATCACACCATGTGCTTCCTCCTTGTTGGCCTGATATATATCCTTCTTCTTTGTAAATTTATTCTCAACTAGAACTTCATTAGCATATCTTGGAAATCATATATTGTACAAAATATTTTCAATATAAATACTCCATAAGGCATAATTTGACCTATTGTGTAAAGATACATGCAATGAAAGGTCTTTTATATTCTTATAAAAATATAGTCTTCTCTATGTAGAACTAGAAATGACAATACTAGAGTAGAGAGCTCAAAAAACCATAATTTAAGAAAAAGGTGCTCAAAATGCTTATGCATTAAGCATGTGTGGCCCTAGAAGTTTGGCCCTTAAATCACACAACATATCACAAAAATAATTGAAATAATTCAATTTTTAAAAATTATCCCTAGTAAATTTGCTATTGCCATATGTTACCGATCTAGAAGTATGGGGGATGTCACTTGTGTGCTGGCTATGTAGGCCATTACAAAAGGAATCAATGAATCTACTACTTCCAAGTTTTGTTGATTTGGAAATCAAGGGAGTGCCACTTGTGTATTGACTATACAAGTTGATAGATAAGGAATTAATCAATCCACTATTACCACATGTCACTAATTTGATAAATGAAGAGATTTCACCTTTTTGCTAACTCTATTGCTAATTGAATATGCAATTGGGAAAATAAGGAGTAGTTGGTTGTGATTTGGTTTTTGAAATTAGCTTCTACCATTTTATAAATATAATATTTGAAGTGTGACATTTAACCAGGCACCATGTTAGCCAAGAATCTCATCATGTTGATTGCATCTACCATTACACTAATAAATAAGCAACTCAAAAAAAAGTGGAGGGGTGATGCAAACGATAGAAGGGGATCCTATGGATGACCTTCTTAAGCAACACAAGTTCCTAAACTCAAGATGCATGGTAATCATAGGTGCAATCGACAAGAGAACTCCTACGACAATAAAACTATGGTTCTATAGGATAACAACACTTCATTGCACAAGACAACACTCCTAGGTGGCACACCTATCGTCTTTGTATGACATCTTACAATTGTACAATTGGTCTAATTGTATGAAAGGTTGTTTAAATATACAACCATTTGAATTGTATGGCCACATTCATCATACGATGGTCTAGTTATACGGTAGATAGGTTCTATTATACAACTTTTATTGTACAATGATAACCTTGGACGATGATACCTTCTTGTTTGACAGTGCACTCATTTCCCTTTGGACGATATTTATTTGAAGGAAACAATCTGTATTATTGATATTTGAACATCTCTCTTTAAAGGGCAACAACTTATTATTCATGTTTATTTGGGTGGTACCCTTATCTTCTCTTGGACGACATCTCGTCCATCAATTGAACGATGTTCTTTCACACAATGCCCATATTTATTGTATGTTGGTCTATGAACGTTTGATACTAGACCTTGATTTGGTGATACTATGATTGTATTTACCAAATGATGCTTTCAATGCATAAGAACAATAATCACATGTTCTTTATTTGTAAGACTTTTGGATCCATCAACACTCCCACACCTCATCTTAAGTGACAACCATGTTCTATCTTTTCCTATAACCTACACATACTAGACTTACACCAACTAGAATTTTTAGTCTACTAACACAAGGTATTCAAAATATATACATAAAATATAGTAACAACAAAGTTTGACTTAATTATTACAAAGATACCCGCAGACCTTACAAAACATAAGTTTCCACTTCCATGCCATAATGGCTTCCTGCAACATCCTACACCCATTCAAAATCACCAACATTTGGACAAACACCTCTCTCTCTCTCTATCTATCTCTCTCTCTCTCTCTCTCTTCCATATGTCTTTTCTCCTTCATCTTAGAGGTCCTCTCCTCAACCTCTCTTGTTATTTATCTCTTTTTCTTCCCTTCCTTTATTCTTCTCTCCTCATGACATTTTTTTCTCAACTCCCTCATGTTGTTTTTTCTCTTCCATTTCCTCATGTCGGTTTTCTCTTCACTTCCTAGCACCGGTTTTCTCTTCAACTTATTCACCCTGATTTTCTCTTTGACCTCCCTTATTTTTCTCATGCGTGTTATCTCATATACCGCTTCCTTCTTCTTATCTTCTCGCAAAAAGGGTTTGTAACTGTCGATTACCTTGTAGTTACATACAAACAATGATTATTTTACATATAATTATCGAATGCTCTTGCATCAACTTGCCATAAAAATATCGATTTATAATTATTTGCATTAGCTCTCAACTCAACACCAAATCAATATCCATGTCTCTTGCATGCCTATTTAAAATTGTTTCCTTTAAAATAACACGACGTTTGACACTTTACTGACAACTTTCTATTAAAGTCTTAAAAAATTGACACTGTGTTTTATATACATTATAAGATATTTATAAACAACTTGGTATAATTCTTGTTTATGGTAGCTAACCACTCCAAGACATGCATGTCACACATTCTGTGTTGACCTTGACAAATTCAATGTTAGTTACGTTTATCTTCATTAAAATGTGATCGTGGCATTGAATTGGATTTGGGCAACTACTCTTCATCCAAAAAACCTAACCTACTCTCCATGCTATCTAGTGGATGATTCAATTGTTATATAACATAATTGAGGTCCAATACTTATTGTCATACGTTGGAGGCATGGATGACTACACCAAAGTTCTTCCCTACCTTTATAAATTACTTTTTAGGTATCACATCTCTTGCTATTATCATGGGTTTAGAAGCAAGACCAGTGGCTAAATGCTCTTGCATTAAGGGGTAGGCAATTTGAACCTCAAATCTCTTAGGTGCCAAGTCTCGACATGTACCTATATGGATACATAACCTATAGATCACACAATAACACAATGTAATCAAAACCTTCCTATCATGTAATGCATGATGAAGTTGGGGGCATCAGGCTTTATAAATGACCACACCCATGTTACAACCAATAATTCTTTCATAAAAAATAAGTGTATGGGTTTTAAACATGCATCCTCTTGGTCAACAAAGCTCTATACACATAATGACCGCATGATGAATGATGTTATTGAGGCACAAAAATATATTGTTGAATTAAGAGATCAATGTATAAGCAAGGCAAGGGGTGCATGTAACCTCTTATTCCCATGTGAATAATCAACAATAACTTCTCGTTCGTGAGCACATGAATACACCATGTGTCTACTCCTAAAATACCAAGGTCATAGATCAAACCCACAACTTTTATCTAGCTAGAGGCTATCACAATAGACTTACGTCATCATACCACAATACACAATGAAAGCTAATCTTGTCCCACCAAATCTTGCTTCGTCATATGTCCACATGCAATACCATGTATTTCGCTCTTTCTTCCCATTGACTATTAAGGAGAGGAATATTTCATAGGATATTCCACATTTGAAATTTTAAAATTCAATATTTTAAGGCCCAAGAGTAAAACTTTTGAATAGACGTACTAAATAATGAAATATCGAAAGCTATAGAACTATAAATCCCTCCAATTTCATAAAAATCCAAAAATATTTATGATTTGTCCATATTTATCATGGATTGCCCTATATAATTTTTTTTAAAGAACTCAACATGTTAGGCCATCCTCTCTTGCTAAAGCAAGATAAAAAATTGTTGAACCACATTCTACAATCTTTATAAAGTGCTTATAGGTCTTTACCATTCATTAAAGTCTACCCAAGACTATTATGACAATCGAAGGTGATCAACAAAGTTTAGCCTCTTCTTCTCTTCTTTAGAAACCATGCAAACTACACTCTCATTTGTGCTACACTTGTGCAAAAACATTGTAGCTACACTCTCATTTGTGCTACACTTGTGCAAAAACATTGTAGCTACACTCTCATTTGTGCTACACTTGTGCAAAAACATTGTAGCTACACTCTCATTTGTGCTACACTTGTGCAAAAACATTGTAGTGAAGGAATTTTTTATTTATAAAAAATTGTAAAAAAATGACTAAGGTTTGCAAACAAGGTCATAAAATTCAATTCATTCTTGTTCAACAAAATTGCTTTTTCAATAATCAAGGTATCATCGAATAATCCACCTCAAACAATTATTTAATCAAATAGATTGAATTTTAAAAAATTCAATTCATTATTTTTCAACAAAATTGCTTTTTCAATAATCAAGGTATCATCGAATAATCCATCTCAAACAATTATTTAATCGAATAGATTAAATTTTAAAAAATTCAATTCATTATTTTTCAACAAAATTGCTTCTTCAATAATCAAGGTATCATCGAATAATCTATCTCAAACAATTATTTAATCAAATAGATTGAATTTTAAAAGAAAAATTTGAAGAACATATTGATTTTTTCTCCTAAGCTGGTCAACTACCAAGATATAAAAGATCCTCACAATCCATACTCCAACTAGGTTTTCTCGTTATTCTCTAAAAATTTATCAAATATATGAACTACTAAAAAATTAACAATACTTTTAAAATGAAATCATCATAAAAAAAAAAATATATATATATATATATATATATATATATATATATATATTAATGTTTGAAATTTATTTAAATCTCATATAAACAATTAAAAAAAAACAAAAAAAAATAAAACCTAATATACACTTATAAACATTCTAACCTTATACTAAATGACTGTTAAAGTAAATTATCATTTAATTTAAATAAATATTAATATATTTTTAATTACATATGTATTTTTTACTTTTTACTTATTGTTCATAATTATAATATGCATATGTTTAATCTTATAAAAGAAATAGTTTGATAAATATAAATATTAACATTTTTATTTATAATAATTAATAACTTTGGCTCTTCTTTTGGAGGTTTAAAGTTCAAACCGTGGTGTGGATGAGGGTGGATGTGTGTCAAGTGGTATTAGCATTGTTAAATATACATGAATAATATCTAAAACTTTGTTGTAGTACCACTATGTTATGACAAAACAAAACTCATTTCAATCCTATATAACCAATTTAATTTTTTATTACTAAACTTTTAAAAGTAAAGGATAACCCACCATAGAATTAAATCCAGGTCACATCACCAATTAAAAAAAAAAAAAAAAAAATTAAACAATAATAATTTAAATTATAAAATTTTATAAAATCATATATAACAACCAAAAAAATAATAATATTATTATAACTATAAAATATATACAATAACCAAAATTTAATAATACCATTATATAATTATAAAATATAAATAACCTTAATTAAATAAATCTAAACTATATCATTTTCACACTATTTACCATAAGTCTTTTACCTAAACTTCCAATGATAAATATAAACTTACTTATGAAACAAGAAAGCTGGTTATGGAAATTTACTGAAACTATTTTTTATTTTTTTATGAGTAGTTGGCTATTTACTTCGAAGAACTTTGCTTTTTTTTATTTTTTATTTTTAGATTTGAATTTAAATAGTATTAAAAACTTTTATAATTAATATTTAAAATTAATATTTTAATTAATAAGAATTAAACTTATCAATAAAAAATTAACACATTTGTCTTAGCATTCCTAACCAGTTAACCTGGTGACAAATTTCAGAAACGAAGTAAATGCATGGCAGAATTGTACCATGTACGTCCAGTACCGATTTGAATAATTAAATTCCTAAAATTAATGAGGCCCCTCCGTCCAATAAAAAGTTCACCAACTTTGGTTCGGCTATGGGTACCGACTGGGTGATTTCTCCTTCTGGCCATTAAATCACAGTCGTAAAGCAGCACAGCACGCATAGCCTTTAAGGAACCTGCCCAGCTCACCAACCACGACAACTAGAGTTCAATTCTCTACGCAATTCCAACTTCTATATAAAGGTAGCAGCACCGTCTCTTCCTCTCCATCGCTTTGTGTTGTAGGTTGAGAGCAGAGAGATAAAAGATTGTTTGAGAAAAAAACATGGCTGTGAAGTTCGGAGGCGCGTTTGTGGCAGTAACGTTGATGGTGATGGTGGCAATGGGGGCGTGGATCGAACCAGTGGATTCTGCAGTGACGTGCCAGGAGGTGGTAAATGCTTTAATGCCTTGTGCGGCCTTTCTGGTGGGGAATGCGCCTGCCCCTGCGCCTGCATGCTGCCCTGCGGTTCAGGCCCTTAACTCTCGTGTGACTGTTAGGGCTGACCGACAGGCTACATGCGCTTGCTTCAAACAGGCAGCACAGACCTATAACGTCCGCCTGGACAAAGCACAGAAGCTACCGCGTGTATGTAATGTGCCTCTCAATGTTGCTGTCAGCCCCAATGTTAACTGCGCCAAGTATGTAACCGTCAGTCAATGGTTTAGAGCATTGAGTGGTTCTTATTTTTTTATTTTTTTTTGTAACTCTAAATATTGTGTGTGTGTGTGTTGCAGTGTTCAGTGAAGCGGTGGCGGAGGAGCTGGAGCTGGTTAAAGTTAAGGGTTGGCATACTAGTGGGATTGTTATTAGCTTTTTGGAAGCAGGCGTGTCTTAAGGGCGCATTTTGTCTTTTTGTTCTCTTCTGTTTTATTTTCTATGGCGCTTCGTTGAGATGCCATTAATAGGCATAATAGATATATTATAATGTAAGGTGACCCAGCTCCTCGCGTGGGCTTTTGACTATAATAAATATGTATTTACCCTTTGTTGTTTTGCGTTGGGCTCTTGTTTGATCTTTGATGAGATGTAAGTTGCGTTGATTGTTGTTTATTTTGCTATGTGGCTGATATGGGTTAATCTGAAAGGTTTTATACTGTATCTGTCCTAAGGACAGGACAGGACAGGACACTAGTTTTAAAAAAATAGCCGGCTTTTCTAAATTCTAGATGTTAGAAATATATGGGGCTGGAAAACTGGAGGTATGATGACCATATGCATAAAACTAAATGTTAGAAATTCAATGTATGCTAGATGTGTATTTGTATGCTTTCATTCGTTTATGAATGAATGATTCTTTGGTTTCACGGTACCTTTATTAATGTTTTGCAACGGCTAAGCTTCTACGGCTCGGGTGGAGAGGTTTTGGTTTTACTGTAGTTCTAATGTACTGGAACGGCTAGGTTTGTACCTATACGGCTCCCATATTATGTAATATCAACGGGTGACTTTATGCGGAGGTGTTTTGTCGATGCCGAATAAGATGTCGGCTATTGGTTTTAAGATGTAAGGAGGAATATTATCTGCAATGATTGTTTTAATGCATAATTATAAAATTGTTGATTTTGGGAGCCAGTATGATGTTTTGGGAGTATGATGTTTTACACTAAATCGTCCGAAACCCGAAAGCCAAAACACATAAGTTTAAAACATCGTGTACTCCTAAAGGCTCCCAAGATCAACAATTTTATAATTATGCATTAAAACTCAAAACCACCAAGCACTAACACCTTAAGGTGTTAGTCTAAAACATCATACTCTCAAAGGCGGGAGCACCAAGATCAACAGAAAGCCAAAACACATAGTCTAAAACATCATACTGGCTCCCAAAGGCAGGAGCACCAAGATCAAGATCAACAATTTTATAAGTATGCATTAAAACCCAAAACCACCAAGCACTAACACCATAAGGCGTTAGTTTAAAACATCATACTCTCAAAGGCGAGAGCATCAAGATCAACAGAAAGCCAAAACACAGTCTAAAACATCATACTGGCTCCCAAAGCCGGGAGCACCAAGATCAACAGTTTTATAATTATGCATTAAATCAAAAAGCCACCAAGCATTAACACCTTAAGGCGTTAGTCTAAAACATCATACTCTCAAAGGCGGGAGTACCAACATCATACTCTCAAAGGCAAAACACATAGTCTAAAACATCATACCAAGATCAACAGAAAGCCAAAACACATAGTCTAAAACATCATACCAAGATCAACAGAAAGCCAAAACACATAGTCTAAAACATCATACTCCTAAAGGACGGAGCACCAAGATCAACAATTTTATAATTATACATTAAAACCCAAAACCACCAAGCATTAACACCTTATGGCGTTACGGACTGGGACGAGTCCCAGTTGCTTCGCTTGAATTATCAAGATCTTCATTATGTCACCACACATTTTGGACGAGTTCCAGTTGCTTCGCTTGAATTATCAAGATCTTCATTATGTCGCCACACATTTCGGGGATGTTTGGAGGCCATTTGGTTGGCTGATCGGCTAAGAAGATATTTTTTATGAGAGGATAAATATTTTTTATTTTATTTTTCGATTATAGGAGAATTGGTTACATCCACATTACTTTTCTATTATCAAACAGGGTTCAAATCATAGGGTTGCCCCCAATAACACCTATTCCACTTGGTAATTATTATTTAACCACACTTGAGGAGGGTCTATTCCACTTGGTAATTATTTAACCACACTTGAGGAGGGTCGTATCTTCGTCTTTGGACTGGTGCGAACTCAAGTCAGACTACTACCTTTACACAATAACCAGTCCAACTCAAGGCAGACTACTACTTTTACACAATCAGAGGCATGCCTTTAAGGTTTGAACTTAGTTCTCTTTATCGTAAGTGCTATAGCTTACCAATCCACTAACCCCTAGAAACTTACAGAGAATATTGTTTAAGGTTTGAACTTAGTTCTCTTCTTCGTAAGAGCTATAGCTTACCAATCCACTAACCCGTAGAAACTTATAGAGAATATTGTTTGCCTCAAAATCTTAAAAATAATATATACAATTCTATTGAAATTTTTTAAAATCTCACTATTAAACCTATTTAAATTATTTTTAAAATATATATTTTTATTATCATACCTCTTTTACTTAGTTAGTGTAGTGTGTTATAATAATCCCACGTTGACCAAGTTGTGGGACTTGAGTGGTTTATGAGCCCAACACTTGCCAAAATGTGGGATTCCTAAACCCTATTAACATGGAGTTGGTTTATATGGGACTCCTAACTCCTATTAATATCGAGTTGCGACATGTGTGGGAGGTAGTTGACCTCCTGCTTTCTAACCGGTTCATGTGATGTTGTGTTTTCATACAAGTTGTTTATTGTGATGTTGTGGTTCATGTGATGTTGTGTCTCCATACAAGTTGTTTATTGTGATGTTGTGTTTCCATACAAGTTGTTTATTTTCAGTGGCCAGTTCACGTAATGTTGTGTTCTCATACAAGCTGTTTATTTCCAATAATATATGTCCCATACAAGTTGTTTATTTTCAGTGGCCCAATTCATGTAATGTTATGTAATGTTGTGGATCAGTGGTCCATTATGTTGTGTTCCCATACAAGCTATTTATTTTCAATAATATATGTCCCATACAAGTTTCCAGTGGTCCAATTCATATAATGTTGTGGTCCACAGGTCCAATTCATATAATGTTATGTTCCCATACAAACTGATTATTTTCAATATAGCTATGTTGAAATTTACTTCTACGTTAATACCTTCCAATAATGTGCATCGTTCATGCAAATAACCATAAAAAAATGTCTCTATGTGGGAAGTGAAGAGGTATTTATGCTTAAATGATAAATCCATTTCTTTTGTTATACACACTTTCACTGTATTGCAACGGCTAAGCTTCTACGGTTCGCGTAGTATTTAATATCGATGGGTGGCTTTATGCGGAGGTGTTTTGGTTTTACAGTAGTTTTAATGTATTGCAACGGTTATGCTTCTACGGCTCACGAATTATATAATATCAACAGATAACTTTATGTGGAGATGTTTTGTCGATGCCGTATGAGATGCCCATAAGGAGGAACATTTTCAGTAATGGAACATTATTGTCGGCAACTTTCATTACCTACCTGTTTATATACACTTGTTTATATAAGTCCTAAAGGTAGTGGATTGGTAAAATTTTGATTGGCCAAATATATACGATAAAAAGATTTTGGTTTAAACTTAGTAAAGGTCGTAGTATGTTCTAAATCTTGAAGGGCTGCCATGAATCCTTGAGTGTGCTAGACTATGAACCCCAAGTGATCGGTGGTCTTTTTATCTAGACTACAAACCCCTAAGCGATAGGTGGTCTCTTCATCTTACATTCGATCATCAACAACAACTAGATGAATAAGTTTGTTGAGAGCAGGTATGATTTAAACCCTATACTGTCCCCAAGCGATCGGTGGTCTTTCTATCCAGACTACGAAACCCAAGCGATCGGTGGTCTCTCCATCTTACATCAATAAACTTGTTGAGAGCAGTCGTGTGATTTAAACCCTGTATTGTCCAGTTACTAAAAATAGTGTTTGTAACTACCCGAAATATTAAAAAAAACTTTCATCATCCATATAATTGGATGGAATGTTGGCAAATATAGCCAAGACGGAAAGATCAAAATAATTTGACTATTAAATAGTAATAACAGTTATATTAAATAGTAATAACAGTTATAAACAACCATAACTATTCCGGTAGTTTTCACATTCACTCACACAAGCACACACCACACTTTTAGGGTGGTTTGAACTTGGGTCTTCTAAAAGAAAACCTAAAACCTTAACCACATAAATGTCCTGTTAAAACTACTTCAATAATTATTACAAGTAAAGTGAGTAATTTAAAGTTGTTGTCCCAATGCACTGAACAACTTTAGTGTTATAACAAGTTACAGGAAAGGGAAGAACTAATTCACAGTAGAGATATTATAGTAAGAGTGAAAGGTTAATGCACATTATTCAAGAAGCTCTAAACAAATGCAAGAGAGCTAAACCTAAAAAGAAAAAAAGGAATATGCAAGAGAGCTCAACCTAAAAAGAAATAAATGAATAGCTTCCCAACCAACCCATGGTTAGATGAAGATTGCAAAAATGTTAATGCACATGTTAATATGCATTAACATGTTATAACTATAATATCTCTTACTATAAATGTCCTGTTAAAACTAATTCAATAATTATTACAAGTAAAGTGAGTAATTTAAAGTTGTTGTCCCAATGCACTGAACAACTTTAGTGTTATAACAAGTTACAGGAAAGGGAAGAACTAATTCACAGTAGAGATATTATAGTAAGAGTGAATGGTTAATGCACATTATTCAAGAAGCTCTAAACAAATGCAAGAGAGCTAAACCTAAAAAGAAAAAAAGGAATATGCAAGAGAGCTAAACCTAAAAAGAAAGAAATGAATAGCTTCCCAACCAACCCATGGTTAGATGAAGATTGCAAAAAAATACGAAGATTACTAAAGGAACCAACGGGTAAAACAAGAGCAAACAAAAAAGCTTATGAGAAGCTAGTAAGGGCCAAAAAAAGAAGAATACATAAAAAAGAAGAATACACTAAAACAAGGAGGAAAAAATTGATTTACTTAGGGAAACATGAACCAAAGAAATTTTGGAAGGAACGAAGCGTGAAAAATGACGCAAACTGAAAATAACATAACAGTTAATCAGTGGTTGAAGTATTTAAAACAATTGTATCAACGTAGTAACCAGCAGGAGACACCCCCTACTATCATTGTCAAGAAATAACTTTTCACAATTGAAGACATTATTCAAGGGATAAAAAAGTTAGCAACTGGTAAAGCCCATGACATAGACAATCTTCAAGCAGAGCATATAAAATGAGGGGTAAATATCCTGGCACCGCAGATCAAAGAAATTTTTAATGAGGTCATACAAAATGGCTTCCCTACTGAGTGGACAACTAGCTTGACCATTCATTTGTTTAAAAGTGGAGATGTAAATAATCCCTCAAACTATTGAACTATCATGATCAACCCTCTCTTTGCAAAGTTGTTTGGGAGTATGATAGAGCGTAGGATCAACATATGGGCAGAAGAAAATGAAAAGAGAGCAAAGGGGCAAGCAGGTTTTAGGCCCAAGCACTCAACTATTGAGCACTGTATCACGGTCAGACACATAGTGGAAAAAATATGGGACAAAGAAGAGGAGGCTTTTTGTTGTTTTGTAGACTTCAAAAAGGCATTTGACACAGTGCCAAGGAAACATTATGGAGCAGAATGGAAGAGATAGAGGTTCCAATTCACTACATGACAGCAGTTTACACAGACTATATGAGCATGTAAAGGCTAGAATCAGAACACATGAAGGGTTATATGAATGTTTTGGTAGTGACATAGGTGTCAAACAAGGTTGCCCTCTATCTCCGACCTTATTTGGGATGTACATTGACAAGTTAGAAGAATGGATAAACAAATTTGGGGAAGAGGGTGTGCACTTAGCCAAATATGTGGTAAAACTCCTCATGTATGCAGATGATGTAATTCTTGTGGCCAAAACAGCCAAAGATCTAGAAGATCACCTTCAAGCTCTAGAACTCTTTTATAAAGAAGTTGGGATGCAAGTGAACACGAGCAAAACAAAAATTATGATTTTTCAGCAAAAAAGAAGCAACAACTTGAATTTCAGTTTGTAGGAGAACTGCTTGAGGTTTGTAGGAATGTCGAGTTGTGGGATTGGAAGACCACCAAGGTCTTATTTGTCCTACTTAGGTGTAAGAATGTCGAGTTGTGGGACTGGAAGACCACCAAGGTCTTATTTGGCCTACTTGTTACATCGGTTTTGTTGTATGGTTGCGAGGTGTGGGCTAGTGACAACAAATGCAAAATTGAGGCAAATAGAAAGGATTAAAAATATATAATCACAAATTTTCTCAAAATTAAGGCCACAACCCCTTATGAAATTATTCTATCCAAAATTGGAATGTTTCCTTTAGAAGCAATTGCTATGACCAAGCTGTTATGTTACTTGAAAAAAACAGAAAACATGAAAGATGATAGATGATGGCCTAGGGCAGCTAGGGATGAAGAGTTGTATAGGCGAAATAATACATGGATGAAACAAAATCAGAAATAGATGAAACGTTGGGAAATCAACATAAATGAATGCCCAAATGTCAACAAAGACAAAAATTACGTGAATGAAAAGTTCGGAAGTGGAATGTGGAAAAATGCAAGCAGGAAAAGACAATATTATATTGCAAATTTTAACCCAACTTATGACCACAAGGAAAAAACGTATATAGGCGCTAAAATCAAGTGAAAGGAAAAAATCCTCATTGCTCAGAGAAGGACTAGCTCTCATAGGCTTAAATGTGAAACAGAGAGATGGACAACGCCCAAAGAACAATGGGAAGAAAGGATATGTACTCTATACAGCATAGGGGCAGTAGAGATAGATGAACACTTCATCTATAAATGCTCGAGTTTTTCAAATATCCGTGACAAATACAAAGAAACACTTGGGAACGGGTTTATGGCAAATTTATTTGAAGACAGTAAAATAAAAAAAGTTGAAGAATTGCTAACCCAAATCACGAGGAGAAGGAACAACCTTCTCAAAAATATTAAAGATCATATAATATGATTTGAGTAATTATACTTTCATATTTAAGATCCCATAAACCATATTTAAATCTCGCGAAACGTAATTAAAATCTTTCATTTCATTTCAAATGTCCTTGTAACCTCCTTTAAATGCGTTTCCAACCATCCCAATTACTATGCGTTTCCAACCATCCCCAATTACTGTACAGGGAAAAGACTAAGTCTAAAAAAAAAAATCAATACGATGAACAATTCTAACGTCATATATGTGCGTTTCAAACCATCCCCAATGGAGCATATCATAAATCACTCAAAAAGAGTAGCAAAAGTGAAGTACTAACATGCAAATTACAAGGTCGAACAAATAAATGATTATTAACTAAGTCCACAAAAAATTCAATACGATGAACAATTCTAACGCCATTTGTGCGTTTCAAACCATCCCCAATGGAGCATATCATAAATCATTCAAAAAAGAGTAGCAAAAGTGAAGTACTCACAATGCAAATTACAAGGTCGAACAAATAAATGATTATTTGAAGGACGATAGAAGATTATGGGCAAGTTGAAATTTGATAGAGATTATCGAAGTAAATTAAAGATTATTGATAAAACAATTAAACTAAAGTTTATTGGTAAGGGAATCAAATTCAAAATTAAGTGATTTGAGGAGAAGAAAAAGATTATCAATAAAAAGTGATTTGAGGAAAAGAAAGAGATTATCAGTATTAAGAAGCAAATTAAAGATTACCAATAAAATAAAAGATTGACAAGTGATTTGAAGGTGATAGTGAAGTTTATTGTTGAGAGATCAAGGGCAATAAGAGATTATTACAAACAAGAGAAACAAATTAAAGATTATGGACAAAATTAAAGATTAATGGCAAGTGATTTGAAGGCGAAAGTAAAGTTTATTGATGATAGAAGATCAAGGACAAGAAGAGATTACTGAAACTAAGAAGAGATTACCAAAGAGAAGTAAATTAAAGATTACCTACAAAATTAAAGATTACTCGCAAGTGATTTAAGTTTTGATTGTAATTTTTTGTTTATAGCAAAACAATTTTTCAGCATTGTGGCGTTTGCCCTTGAGAAGAACCGTGAAGCTTCTTTGCAACAATAACAAAATAATTTTTCAGCATTGTTGTTGTAGCCATTGAAGCCTTCCGTTGAGAAGAACCATGAAGCTTCTTTGCAACAACAACAAAATAATTTTTGAGCATTGTTGTTGTAGCCATTGAAGCCTTTCGTCGAGAAGAACCGTGAAGCTTCTTTGCAACAACAATTTTTTCAGCATTGTTGTTGTAGCCATTGAAGCCTTCTAAAGCTACTTTGCAACAACAACAACAAGTGCTAAACCCTTTGGAGAAAGCTTGGTAAAGGATTATTTCATTTATTTTGCATTTAAATTGTTTTGCTGATGATAATAACGATTAGAGGAAATTAAAAAAAAAAAAAAACCGTAGTTGCTTTTGGATTTTTGTTGGGTTGAGATAATGGAATTATTATTTTTTATTGAAAAAGGATGATAAAGGATTAATGCAAAGTAATAATAAACATTTCTTTTTTATGTTAATTATTTTACATTTAAATTGTTTATCCCGTCCCGACGATAACAAACAAGGATTAGAGGAGATTAAAATAAAATGAAAAACCCTAGTTTTTTTTTTTCAAAAATATTAGCTATTTTTTGAACTTTTTTGGGGTTGAGATCGTTGAATTACTAATTTTTATTGGAAATGAATGATGTTTGAGAATGGTGGATGAACCAGTCCTTTTTTACTATCAAACAAGGTTCAAATCTTGGGGTTGCCCATAATAACACCTATTTCACCTTGTTATTTAACTCCTTGTAAGGAGGTACACTGAGGGTGTGATAAGGTACATTGAGGGTGTGATGAAGCACATTGAGGGCCTTGTTGGGCTAGGGTACAGTGAGATCAGGGACTACTACCTTTGCACAAACAGGCATGCCCCAAGGTTTTGAATCGAAGTCTTTTCTTAATAAACCTCCAAAACTTACCAATCCACTTAACCCCTCAAAACTTATAAAAAATATCATTTACCTCAAACTCTTAAAAACATAATATACAATTTTATTGAAAATTTTTAAAATCTCAATATTAAACTTATTTAAATTATTATTTAAAATATATATTTTTATTATCTAATAACTAAGCAGTCATCCCCTTGCTGGCAAGGACGCCACTTGCATTATCGATAATATGACCCGATTTCAATCCCCATAGTATATATATATATATATATATATATATATATTACTCAAAAAAATAAAAATAAAAAAATAACCAAACAGTTTGGATGTCATATCGATTAGATTAAATACCAACTAACCATCAAAGTCCAACAATGAAGAACCCAATAATTTCCATCGTTCATGCAAATAACCATAATTAAGGAGAATGAAAAAATGTCTCTGTGTGGAAGTGAAGAGGTCGTTGTGCTTAATATCCATTTCTTTGGTCATACCAAACAAAACACTACCTAGCATGTAATGTGAGAGTCGAGACATATTTATAATAAAATAGTATTCATACTTATATATGATGCCCAAAATATGTAGATAGCAAATGCAACTCCCAGAGTCTCCCACATCGAAGCAGGGCTAGGAGGCAACTTTCCTATATGTTTGACCTTATATCTAATAATTTAAAAATGAAAGAGACCTTACCAATTTACGTGCAAAAGCAAACGGTTCAATGTTCTCCATTTCAAAGCCGTGGATGTGGAATCAAGCCCTGGATGTAGTGGAAACAATTCCATTATTACTTCACCCCTTTGTGGCAAACACAAAGCCTTCACACATCTCATAATGAATATCCGTTCCCATGAAGTTTTATTATCTAAAAAATTAGAGGACCATTGTGACTTGATAACATGAAGTTTTGGAGTGGAGGCATTGAGGTAAAGGCTCTGAACTCTTAATATTTTTTTAAGATGTTAAAATAAAAAGTTTATACAATAAACTGCAAATACATATTAAGTACCCATTAGTCACCTAATTGGGCACAGCCTTTTATCTTTATAATAAGGAAGTCACAAATGTAGCACAACCCTAGTATAAGCCCTTTAAAGGTATGTCTATATCCTATCTTTAGAATTCTAAACCTCATCCTTACATGTTTGAAGTATGAGCCTACGAAGGAACATATACCTATCCTTAGAATTCCAACAAATCCAACATTATATATATATAACCTTTAGATGCATGTGACCAAGACATTAACATTTTGTAAGGTAATATTTAATTGATATATGAAATGCATTATCTAAATACATTTAAATATTTAAAAACATATACAATATAAATTTAAGTTAAAAATAAAATGATATAAAAGTAAAATTTATTAGATCTGGAATTCAACATGTAAATGAATTTAATTTTTTTTGACCTGGAGTATTAAAGAAATGTATATTATAAAAAATAGAATGATATTGTTGGAAATATTATATTATTTGGTATAGTGAAGCAACCATAGAGTATTATTGTAAATATTAGTTTAGAAGTGAGTTTAATATTTGTTTAAAACATACGTCAAAGTATGGAGAGTACTATGTGTTATGTAATAAAGTGAATAAGGTGTCAACTATGGAAAGTACTATGTGTTATGTAATAAAGTGAAGAGAAGTATGGAGAGTACTATGTGTTATGTAATAAAGTGAATAAGGTGTCAACTATGGAAAGTACTATGTGTTATGTAATAAAGTGAAGAGTCATAGATGATGGGTGTCAAAAGTGCAAGTGAAGACTCATAGATGATAGGTGTCAAGTATGGAAGTGAAAAGTCGTGTAAGATGTATTAATATCTGAGGTAAGAGGTTATGTAATCATGAGTTTTGTCATAATGTAAGGCATGTGAATGGTTGCATTTTCGAAAGTTTGAGGAGAGCAAAAGTCATGTAAAGTTATATGTTGAAGCCAAAGCTCCATGTTATGTAATCGAATTAATAGAATGTTTTATGTAGTAGAGTATTTTGAATGTGATTGAATAAAGGTTGTTTTGTGAGATATTTTGTGTAATATTGATATTGGAAGTGTTGTGATTATTGGCTAGTATTCTTAAGATCCTGGGAACTTGGACCTATGAAATCTTTGGGCTCACTTGCTAACAGTTGTATCGGAGCCACTTTGGCTAGCCATTCCTAGGGTGGAGACACTAAGAAAGAGTGAAGAGATTGAAGGTGAGGAAAGAGAGAAGAAAATTGCTAAAGAAGATTGAAGAGAAGAAGAATAAAGAGAATATTAAGGGAAGAAGAGAACACAAAGATTGTTGGAGATAAGCAAAAGGAAAAAATTAAAGATTGATAGACTATTGGAGGAGAACAAGAAGAGGATAAGAACGTGAAGAGATATTGGAAAATGTTGGTTGGATTATTTGGTGGACTCTTGATGTGAAAAAATGGTGAGAAGGTTATTGATTGTGAAAGGAGATATTGTTGGAAAATTATTGAGGAGAAGATTTGAAGGATTGGAGAATGATTTATTGATGTTGGAAGGAGAGAGTTTGAAGATAATTGATAAAGATGTTTATTGGAGACATTTTGCAACTGTAAAGAGGACGATTCTTACAAGTGCTAGAGACGACTACTAGAGACAGAGAATGAGTGAAGCCATGAAGTGAAGCTAAAAGTTGGAAGACACAGACCTAAGTCTATAGTATTTGATCCATGAAGCAAATATAGACATTGAAAGATGTAAACTTGAAGCCAGAGGATAAAGTATTTGAGTCGAGAAGTATAGATAGGTTGAGGTTGAAGAGACATTGAATGTTTGACACCAGAGCACAAAGAAATCAACATAGGAACAACACAACATTCAAACTACTCTATAACGCCTCAGATTTTATGGAAGATGAGATTCAAGTGTAACATTTAGATGCCCTAAAGTTTAGCTCAATGTGAGACATGGAAAAATATAAGGTAAATAAAAAATTTGATTTAAGTGTTATTTTGGGTGCTTCATTTTTTAAAGGAATATTTAATTTTATTAAAGTACGAGAGTTGGAAGGGACAAAAAGGAATTTCGTGCTGGTATTTGTATTCCTCCAGGAGTTCATTTGCTTGAATCATCAGGGATGGGGTCATCTTAGTAGCTCTGAAGAGAGCTTTCATGATATCATGAAGTTCTTGGAGGTGGCCCTTATTAGAAAGGGATGACTAGAAAGAAACACAAGAAGCTAGCATAGGTTGTTTGGAAGAGCATTTCGAAGGGTGGCTTCTCATGGAAACAATATTTCTCTCCATTTTAACCTAAAAATATAAGGAGTCCTCCAATTGGTCTTGATTTTCTATGATTATGGGTGCCTTACGTTTCCCACTAGTTGACTTACTCCTCGTGGAGTAGCAATGAGGCTCGAACTTCATTGTGCTTGGGGTTTCCTTCGCTTTTGCCTCAAAGTCAAGCATGTTATTGGATCTTAGGGATGATGAACTAGCATTAGCAATATCATCCACAGGTGCAACAGTCGTAACCACTGCTCTTCTAGTTGCCCTCTCAATAACATGCCTGTAGATGACCAAGTGAAGCCCTTGATGAAGGGGGAAAGAAGAAACTCACTTTTTGACATTCAGGATAGAGCGCTCAATCGACCTATAGGGGTATTCAGGGATGTTTATTATCTTTTTTCCCCTTAGACTATTGAGGAAAGCTAAGTGGAAGCTCCTCATAATAGCACCAAGATCATCCATTGTAAAATATTACAACATAATTATCATAACAATATCCCAGGGTTTAGGGTGTGTCTCTTTGATGATCTCCCCTTTATCTCTACCTAGCTTCTTTCCTTGTCTTTGAAGAGGAAAAGTTCACTCTACAAAGAATGCTTTTCTTTGTGGATAATATCCCCATCATTGGGCAGACCAATTCTTTCGACCAGAAGATCTATGGTGACTGTAAAACTTAGGCCTCAAAGGGTGACATGTCCATCATCCCATGTTTGAGCAAACTCCATGGATAGATCCATGTCATTTCCACTAAATTTTTGCAAGAAATGAATCATCCCATGATCCCTGAAGATGTCTTCCATGAGGGCATCAAGATGGAGAGACATAGGTTCGAAATTATGGTAATAATCTAGCATAGAGCTTGGATACAGGCACAAGGAAGAGGAGGGAGAGAAAGACAAAAGCTTAGAGGCAAAAGAAAAGGTGATGGTTTATTGTTGCAGCACAAAATTATTTCTAATAATATAGGCAAGGGAAGGTTCTAGGTATTAACAAGCTGGCCGAAGGGAATGCAACCTAAAGAGGAAAGAAGAAGGACGTCATTCCCATGCAAGACGAATTGGTAAGATCAACACTTTTAAGGTTTCACTAGTCATAGAAAAGAAAGAAGACTTAAGTGTGGTTCTACCAATGATAGCACATTACATGTTGAGGTTGTTTCTAGAGGAAACCACGTGCCAAACATAATGAGTCATCCAAGGAGTAGGGCAAGATTCAAAGACACCTTGAGGAGCGGATATTCCACACATGATCTGGGATAGCCAACCAAAGCCCAATCACATGATAGTATATAGTTCCAAGGTATTGATTCCCATCCTTGATGGCACTACCCACAAGACCATTATTGTCATTGGCATAATACGAAGAAGTGCGATAGTGATGATATCCCTTGAAGTGATGATATGCCATAGTGTTGTTGGAATACCCGTTTTCACTAGAAGTGATATCCTTGATTTATAAAAAGTTTGGTATCTCTTGGATCATTCCAAATAATATGGTAGATCTTTACCTCCAATGGTTCTTCCCCTATTCTAGTCCTCGTTTAAAGTCTCTTTGGATGTTTAGTCTTCCCCATATCATGTGGAGTCTGTGGAATGAAAGGAATAAAATAGTTTTTAACAACGAGAAGAAGGATTGTAATTTCATTGGAGTTAGGATATGTGCTGCTTTGATCAAAAATATTCATAGCCTAAACTTTGAAATTCCCATAGAGGTAAAGGAAGATCTAGTTATTGTGGAAATATGGGATCTTTCCAGGATTGTAGAAGCTTCTGATCAGATCCTTCCTTCCATTCACTCTCAAACTAGATGGAAAGCTTCGTCATATGGTTGAGCTAAGCTAAATTTTGATGGTGCAACAAAGGGTAATATTGGAAAAGCCGATGTTGGTGGAGTTTTTGGGCAAGACATTGGTTATACTACAATTGATTTTATTGTCTTCATTTAAATTGTCAAACTTGGGAAGCTCGTAAACTTTGTGAAGTACCGTGCACAGTGTATGCCTGTAAATCCAACAAGATGAATCCACTATATCCTAAGTTTTGGGAGGGTGGTTTGTGGTGTCATTTTGTTCTTTTCCAAACCATTAATTTATCCTACATTTTTCAAACGCATGACTAGAAATAACAACAAAAAATAAAACGCACACTTGTTGGAAAAATACAAAAAATAGGGAAAGTTACAGTGATCAAGTAAATTGTAAAAAAGATAGAAAATGGAGAATAAATAATGCATAAATAAATTACATAAACAAAGGAAAGGGGAGGAATATTGTTGAGAGTGGGCCCAAGCTTCTAGAAGATTTCACCCAAATTAACTCATGCACACCGAACGCTTAGAAATATAGAGATGAACACTTGAATGAATTGTATTGCAGCTTTAG
The DNA here is from genome assembly GCA_028583015.1 of Wollemia nobilis. Lineage (NCBI taxonomy): Eukaryota > Viridiplantae > Streptophyta > Pinopsida > Araucariales > Araucariaceae > Wollemia > Wollemia nobilis. Next base: position 12,996,870 of record JAQPPZ010001925.1, read on the forward strand.
AAGTTATTTTACAAAACATTATTTGGGGATCCATCTTTAGGGGTGGTCTGTGCATTTATAGTGTACAACCATCCTAAGCAAGTCTATTTCAAACTTGTCGTTACAACAAACACGTAAAAAATGATCTTAAACAATGAACATGCGCCAATTTTATCCTTTGCAAAATAAATTAGGTGTGTTCTATTTATCAAACATAATATATCTCAATCGATATCCATAGTTTCATACAATTGATTTACGTGTTTGCTTAATCATTAATGGAAAATGAATAATTTTTCCAATTCATTATGATGTCCTCCATCCGCATATATCATTGAAAACCGCCATTATGTTTCTTTTGAAAATAGGGTTCTTGTTGCACTCTGTTTCAACGGGAGTCAAGCGTCGTCCAACCTATCACTAGAAATAAAAAATTGTTGACTCTGAATTCAGGAGTCAAACGTCATCGACCCAAAAGCCGAGAGTCAGGTGCCTTTGATCCTAAAGTCGAAAGTTAGGCACCTTTGACTCTTACGTCTGAAGTCAGGTGTTGTCGACTCTTAAGCTGAGAGTTAGGCATCGTTGACCCCAAAATCGGGAGTCAGGTGCCTTTTTCCCTGAAGTCAGAAATCAGACGCCTTTCAAATTATAGAACTTCTTTGTTGCGGTCGCTTTTATCCTTAGTCTTCCACCATAAAACATGAAGTGTCAGGTCCGAATGGGACCTTGATGTAGATATGCAAAAAGATAGCAAAAACCATTGAATCTACACACAAATTACACTCAAAACACATATTAGAGCATATACACAATTTTCTATTAAATATATATAAAACTTTCATAAAAAAGTACATTCTATTAAAATAATGCCACACAATATATTATTAATCCATACAAAAATATGAACATTTTTTGTGCTCATCAGGAGTTATCAGAGATAAAGGTGGAACCTTAATTGTTGCCTATGAGAAAAGTTTGGGATATCAAACCAATCATTTAACAGAAGCACGAGCTCTATATCAAGGTGTTAATCTGATAAAAAAAAAAATATCAATAGATTTATAATAGAAGGTGACTCTCTAAACATTATAAATTGTGTCAAAGGCTTGCATCAACCCAACTAGAATATAGAGGATATGCTGATAAAGGTTAAAAAAATTCTATAGGTCTTGGAGAATAATCAGGTTAATCATATTTATAGGGAAGGGAATGCTTCAACAGATTGTATGGCCAACCTCGGGGTGGACCTTAAGGAGCTAATAGTGTGGATTCAAGATTTTTCTTCTATTCTTTTGGAGGTGGTTAGAAAGGACACTCATATGGTCGATATGAATGGTTGAGTGGTTATCTAAAGTTATTTTTTTGGATCTCCTTGATGGGAATGATAGGCCCAATAAATTCAGCTCTGATGATGAGAGATTTTATAGTGTGTTTAGGGGTAAAGTTTATCTTTACCCTAGCCTTTTCTTGTTGTCTAGGGTGTCTGTTTTATCTAATAGGTGTTTTTGGGGGGTTAGTTCATGTTTGGGTGCTTGGATGAACCTCGATGCTTCTCTTACTTGAGTTTCTGATTTGGTTCTCTACGTTGATCCTTCTTGTTATTTGCTTTTAGGCTGGAAGTGTTGTTTTGATTTTGGCTTTGGATAGAAGAATTCAAAGTTGGTTCCATTTTTGGATTTATTTTCTCCTTTTTTGGGTGACCTTTTGGTACAATTTTTTTCTAGTGAGTTCCATGTCCTGTAAGCTTGAGTTTCTAGATATGGATTTTTTTATTAGGAAGTGGGTTCTTGTTTATATTAATGTTGTAGGTTTTGGTGATTGGTTAGGTTGTTCAGTTGTACCCAATCTCAAAAGTGGTTTTATTTTTCTAACCTTCTACTATGGTATTTCCAATGAAAAATTAAAAACTATGATTTTATCACATTGTTTGAGAACAAGTTAGTTTTTTATGGCCAACTAAGAAGATATTTGGAGGTGGTGGAGCAACCACAAACTGCTACGATGGCGATGATGATGAACAACCACAAACTACTATGATGGCAACAATGGCGAAGCAACCACAAACTACTATAGTGACGGTGGCAAAGCAACCATAAACAGTGGCAATGAGAGAGCAACCACAAAATGCAGTGGTGGAGGTGATGGTGGAGCAACTATAAACTATGGCAGTGATGGAGCAACCACAAATTGCTACAACGATAGCGATGACAACGACGAAGCAACCACAAAATGCAATAGTGAGGAAGCAACAACAACCTGTTATGGCAGCGATGGCAATGGAACAACCACGGGTGTCAGCTGTTCCATTGCTCCTTACAGTGGTTTATACCTTATCAACCACAAAATTTTATGGCCCAATCCTAAAAGTGGTTTTATTTTTTTAATCTTCTATTGTGGTATTTCCAATGGAAAATAAAAACTGTGATTTTTATCACACTATTCAACAACAAAATTAGTTTTCTTTGGTCGATTGAAAAGAAAGAGATTGGGAGGTGTGCATCATCAGGGTTGGAGGTAGAATATTCAAATTTCAATGAGGATTTGGGATGTGGACCCATTCTTTTTTTGGTATGTGCAACAACTATGTAATAATCAAATATTTGAATGACTTTTTTATGAGAATTAATAGAATGGTTTGTATCATGGTTGAAGAGGTGGTTGTCCACTTGGAAGATGTTAAAAAGAAATAGTTGATATCTGCCTCAAAGAAGAGCTTGATAGTCTGGAAAAGAAGTCTAAAGGAAAGAACTGAATCCTACCTAAGTTTTTTATCCTTCAACGAATTTGTATCCAATCGATTTCTTTGTTTTGCTTTGTTGTCTTCATTTGACCCTTGCTTGATTTATGTCATCTTTTATGCTTATCTTTAACCTTTGAGATCCTATTCACACTTTGTAAAAGGATTGAAGTCCCTTTCAAACTTTTTTTACATATAAAAAAAATCTAATAATATCATTATATAATTATAAAATATAAATAAGACCATCCTTAAATAAAACTAAACTATCTCATTTCCACGTAATCTTTTATCCAAACTTCCAATGATAAATATTAACTTGCGTTTGAAACAAAAAAACAAAAAAAAAGTTGGTTAAAAAAATTTAGTGGAACTATTTTTTTTTTAAACGAGTAGTTGGCTATTTAGTTTAAGAGTACTTCAAAACATAGACTCGCATTTTTTTAACTGTGGGTGTGATAATGTATTTTTATCTCGATTTGGATAGTGTAAGATTATTATATTTTTAAATTTTAAAATAAATTTATTAATAAAAAATTAATATACACCCATACCAAACGAAAATTTAAACATTAAACCAACATTAAAAAAAACCAAAACATATATCATTAAGTTGTCTGAGTTGTCCGGACAATCCCAAGAGTTCTTAGCAAGTAAACCTGGGGACAAATTTGAGAAACGAAGTCAATGCATGGCAGAATTGTACCAAATCCGTCCAGTACCGATTCGAATAATTGAATTCCTAAAATTAATGAGGCCTCTCCGTGCAAGAAAGAGTTCACTTACTTTGGTTCGGCTACGGGCACCGACTGGGTGCTTTCTCCTTCGGACCATTAAATCACAGTCGTACAGCAGCACGCATAGCCTTTAAGGAACCTGCCCAATTCACCAACCCTGACATCAGGGGTTCGATTCTCTACGCAATTCCAACTTCTATATAAAGGTCGCAGCACTGTGTCTTCTCCAGCATCGCTTTGTGTTGTAGCTTGAGATAAAAGGTTGTTTGAGAAAAAACAATGGCTGTGAAGTTGGGAGGCGCGTTTGCGGCAGTGACGTTGATCGTGATGGTGGCAATGGGGGCGCCTTTAACGTGGAGGTGTTTTGGTTCTACAGTAGTTCTAATGTATTGGAATGAGTAGGTTTGTACCTATATGGCTCCCATATTATGTAATATCAATGGGTGACTTTATGCGGAGTTGTTTTGTCGATGCCGTATAAGATGTCAGCTATTGGTTATAAGATATAAGGAAGGAACATTATCTTTAATGGTTGTTATAAGGATGGAACATTGGTAACTTTCATTATCCATACCAGTGGATCGAAGGTTGGCAAGTACAGCCACGATGGTAATATCAAAATAATTTGATTTTTGAATATGAAAAACAGTTTTGAACAACCCAACTTTAATAGTGAGTTCTGTTGAGATCAGCAAATTAATTTTGATTCTGTTGTCAAATTGCTTTTTAAAATAATTTTGTTTCCTTGGTTCTCCAAGGAGTACAAAACAAAGTAGGGTTTTTTGAGATATAGTACTTACACCACATTTAATTCATAATGTCATCTTATTTGCATATTTCTCATTAATTCATTAGCCATTTCCTAATAATCTTGTTTGTATGTTTATGAGTTAATGAGAATTTTCTATCAAGTTTTGAGTTTTTTTTAAGTGAATAAGGTCGTAGGGAACGTATTTCGGTAGTTAGTGCAAGTAAGTGAATAATCGTTGCTGTCGCAATGCATTGAACAACTTTAGGGTTTACCGTGAAAAAACTAAGCGTCTACTCAAAAATCAATACGATGAATAACTTTTAACTTCATTTATGTGCGTTTCAAAAATCATTTAAAAAGGAGTAGAGAAAGTAAAGTAATAACATACATATTATAAGATCGAACAAATAAAACCAACGAAACAAATAAATGATTATGTTAAGGACGATAGAAAATTAAGGGCAAGTTGAGAGTGCTGCTAGAGTAAATCACTATATAAAATATATTTATATAGAAAAGCAATTATAGTGTTTCAAACTTTAATGGCAGAATTAAAGAAAAATTAGACAAACACACACAGAAGAAGAGACAACGATTTTAACGTGGTTCACCCAATGTGGGTTACATCCATCGAGAATTTTCAGTCCTTCATTTTCTCAATCCAAGCAATAGAGGGTTACAACCTACAGCAAACATCTGCTGTAATTTCCTCTCTATATTTCCAAGGAATCAACACAGTAATTTTCTTTGTCATCATACTCATCTTTGTTTTTCCTCACAACTATATATAAGAAAAAAACAGAAAAAACAAAGCTGCTTTTCTTAATACATTCCAAGATTAACATTGAGTTCCCAACATCTAATTTTGGGATAAAAGCAAAAAAAACTTTCCTTGGCTGTCCTGTTGAAAATCCGAAAACTTTCTCTGGTAGACTAACAGACTGTAAATCTGGAAACTTTCCCTGCCCGTCCTGCAGTAAATCCAAAAAAACTTTCTCTGTTTAGCCTCCTCATAATTAGGCTCCATTCCTAACAATCTCCCACTTGGAGACTAATTCCATTGCACCATACTGCAACCAAGGACTGAAAAATTCTCATCATGGCCTCTTATTCCTTAAGGCCAACCGAAGTTGAGCAAAAGCTCAACTTTTCTCTTGACACCACTTTTGTAAGCATATCGGCAGGATTTTGTGATGTGTGAACCTTCCCTAATTTCAAAGATCCATCTTCCACTACTGATCTAATGAAATGATACCTGAGTTTGATGTGTTTAGTTTTTGAATGGAATGTTGAATTCTTTGCAAGGTGTATAGCACTATGGCTATCACTCCACAACCTATTATCCTCTTGCTTCTTCCCCGGTTCTTCCATTAGTCTTTGCAACCAAACCATCTCTTTGCTTGCTTCCGTAGCAGCAACATATTCAGCTTCGGTGGTTGAAAGGACAACTACGTGTTGGAGTTTAGAAATCCAACTAACCGCTCCTCCTCCTATAGTAAATATGTAGCCGGTGAGTGCTCCTTCCACCATCAAGATCACCTGCCATATCAGAATCTACAAAACCTTTCAAGCATATATTAGAGCCTCCAAAATTCAAAGAATAATTTGAAGTTCCTCTCAAGTACATGAGTATCCATTTTACCGCTTGCCAATGTCCTTTTCCTGGATTACTCATAAATCTACTCACTACTCCCACTGCATGGGCAATATCCGGTCTTGTACAAACCATTGCATACATCAAACTTCCAAGCTGCTGATGCATAGGGAACCTTAGCCATATGCTCTTGTTCCTTTTGTGTCTTGGGACACAAATCTTTGGTGAGTTTGAAATGCTTTGCCAATGGAGTAGCAACGAACTTTGCATTGTTCATGTTGAATCTCTTAAGCATTTTTTCAATGTATTTTGCTTGTGATAATTTCAGAGTGTGACTCTCCTTGTCTCTTGTTATTCTCATACCAAGGATTTGTTTGGCTTCTCCCAAATCCTTCATGGCAAAGGATTTAGCCAACTTCTTCTTGAGCATGTTTATATCTTGCATATTTGTTCCTGCAACTAACATGTCATCCACATACAATAGCAAAATAACATAGTTACCATTTCCAGTTTGCTTAAAATATACACGGTGATCACTTTGACATCTTTCAAACCTTTGATTAGCCATGAACTTATCAAATTTTAAATACCACTTGTCTAGGAGCTTGTTTTAACCCATACAAGCTGTTTTTCAGTTTACATACCCAATCCTCTTTACCTTTCACCTGAAAGCCTTCGCATATAAATTTCCTCCTCCAAATCACCATGAAGAAATGTTGTCTTCACATCCAATTGCTCCAGAAACAAATTTTCTATAGCTACAAGACTCAAAATAGCTCTAATAGAGGTCATTTTTACAACTGGAGAAAAAATCTCATCAAAATCAATACCTTTTTTATGAGCAAATCCCTTGACAACTAGTCTTGCTTTGTATCTCTTATGCCCTTCATTCTCCTCTTTAATCCTGTACACCCATTTATTGGTCAAAGCTCTTTTACCTTTGGGTAGCTCAACCAAATCCCAAGTTTGGTTGTGAAATAAAGAGTCCATTTCTTCATTCATTGCAAGCTCCCACTTATTCCTGGTATCCATTTGTAATGCTTCCTGAAAACATTACGGCTCACCAACATCAGTATACAAAACATAATCGGAGAAACGTTGAGGAATTTTACTTATCCTGGTAGAACGTCTAACAACACTTTCCGGAGATTGAGGTGCTTGTTGTTGCTTGCTTGTACATTTTGATCTTCTACCACCTTTGGAGTTACCTTTTCTATGTGTCCATCAAGGTCTATGTATTCAGCATTTTCCTCTTTCTGTTTCTTTCACTGCAACCAATCTTTATACAAGTTTTTTTCATTAAATATGACATCCCTACTTCTAATGACTTTTCGGTTATCACAATCCCATAATCTGTAACCCAAGCCATCAATACCGTAACCAATAAAATAGCACTTTTGGGCCTTAGCATCTAACTTATTTCTGTTCTCTTTGTCTATATGCATAAAAGCCTCACATCCAAATACCTTAAGGAAAGAATAATTTACTGGTTTACCTGTCCAAAGCTCTTTCGGAATTCCTCCATCCAAGGCACTAGACGGTCCTCTATTAATCAGATATATTGCAGTATCAACAGCATGAGCCCATAAAAATAATGGTAAGCCTGCATGTATTCTCATGCTCCTAGCACGCTCCATGATGGTTCTATTCATTCTTTATGCAACCCCATTTTCTTGAGGTGTTCTTGGAACTACCTTGATTCTTCTAATTCCATTTTTAGAACAAAACACATCAAATTCTCTACTTCAATATTCTCCACCATTATCCGACTTTAGACACTTTAACCTTTTTCCAGTTTCATTTTCAACTAATGCTTTCCAATTCTTAAAGGTATTAAAAACATCACTTTTATTCTTAATGCAATATATCCATGTTTTCCTTGTTGCATCATCAATAAAAAGTACATAGTAAGAGGAACCTCCAAGAGAAGTTACCGAATTTGGGCCCCAAACATCTGAGTGCACAAGCTCCAATTTCTCTTTCTTCCTTTCCTTGCCATCCTTGAGAAATCTAACTCTCTTTGCTTTACCATAAACACAATCCTCACAGAATTCCAAATCAATCTCTTTTAACTTAGGCAATAACTTTCTTGAATGTAAAATTTCCATACCTTTTCCACTCATATGGCCAAGTCTTTGGTGCCACAAAGATGCACTCTCACCTGTAGAAACTAAATTCATGGAGCGGTGAGAAAAATCGGTAAGTAAATAAAGAGTACCCACCAATTTACCTCTAGCTACTATCAATGAACCTTTAGTAACTTTCCAAGCATTTTCTTCGAATGCAACCGTGTATCCTTCACCATCAAGCTTACTTGCCGATATAAGATTTCTCTTTAAATCTGGTATGTGTCTCACCTCTTTAAGAGCCCATTGACATCCATTTGGGGATTTAATCAAAATCTTTCCAATACCCACGATTTTACATGGTTGGTCATTTCCCAACAGAACCTGTCCATAATCTCCAGAAACATAATCTATGAAGTATTCCCTATGTGAGGTAGCATGGAATGAAGCACCACTATCAATTACCCAATAATCACTATTTCTATCAAGAGATAAGATTAAAGCATCTTGTAGAATTTGTCCAGTAATATTGGCTTCTGAAGTGTTACCATTATTATCATTACCTTCATTTCCATCACCCTTTCTTTGCCAACAATCCTTCTTGAGATGACCCTTTTTGCCACAGTGCCAACATTGTAGCTTTCCTTTTCCACGTGATTTGGATCTGCCTTTGGATTTGCCACGATGTGAACTCTTGCCTCTTTCTCTTCCTCTTCCTCTATTCTCAACAGTTAAGGCGGTGCTAGATGATTCTCCTGTGGTTTTTCTTCTCATGTCCTCACTGAGTATCACACCAACCACATCATCAAATTCTAATTTATTTGAACTCGAAGCGGAGTTACTTACCGCCATTACCAAATTGTTCCAACTTTTCGGAAGAGAGCATAAGATTAATAAGGCCCTAAGCTCATCATCAAAATCCAATCCTACTGAATGCAATTGATTAGTGACGGTATTAAATTCATTTAAATGATCATGCACAGATCCTCCTTCACTCATTTTCATGTTAAATAACCTTTTCATTAAGAATACCTTATTTGATTTTGATGGTTTCTCATACATCTTGGCCAACTTATCCATGACTCCCTTGGTAGTCTTTTCATCGAGAGATGTTGAAGGCTACGGTGGCTCCCAAGCACGGCCTCACAGTACCCAATGCCTTTCTATCAAGGAGACTCCACTCCTCATCGGACATAGATGAAGGTCTCTCTGTTTCCCCCTCAAGAGGTAAGTAAAGATCCTTATGGTACAAGTAATCCTCCATCTGCATCTTCCAGAATTGAAAGTTATGGCCATTGAATTTTTGAACTCTAAACCTCCCTTCTTCCGCCATTGCTCCCACTTGATCCAGAAATTCTCCTTCTGTCAAGTGCACCCAACAAAACAACCGCTCTGATACCACTTGTTAGAGTAAATCACTATATAAAATATATTTATATAGAAAAGCAATTATAGTGTTTCAAACTTTAATGGCAGAATTAAAGAAAAATTAGACAAACACACACAGAAGAAGAGACAACGATTTTAACGTGGTTCACCCAATGTGGGTTACATCCATCGAGAATTTTCAGTCCTTCATTTTCTCAATCCAAGCAATAGAGGGTTACAACCTACAGCAAACATCTGCTGTAATTTCCTCTCTATATTTCCAAGGAATCAACACAGTAATTTTCTTTGTCATCATACTCATCTCTGTTTTTCCTCACAACTATATATAAGAAAAAAACAGAAAAACAAACTGCTTTTCTTAATACATTCCAAGATTAACATTGAGTTCCCAACATCTAATTTTGGGATAAAAGCAAAAAAAACTTTCCTTGGCTGTCCTGTTGAAAATCCGGAAACTTTCTCTGGTAGACTAACAGACTGTAAATCTGGAAACTTTCCCTGCCCGTCCTGCAGTAAATCCAAAAAAACTTTCTCTGTTTAGCCTCCTCATAATTAGGCTCCATTCCTAACAAGTGCGGAAGAGAAGAAATTTTATCAGTAAGAGAAGTAAATTAAAGAGAGAATCAGTAAAGAGAAGGAAATTAAAGATTACCGGCAAGTGATTGGAAGGTGGAAGTGAAGTTGATTACCAGCAAGTGATTTGAAGGTGGAAATGACGTTGATTATGGGCAAGTGATTTGATGGTGGAAGTGAAGTTTATTGATCAGAGAAGATTAAAATGGTAAGAAGAGATTACTGAAGAGAAGGATAAATTAGTAAATTAAAGATTAACCATAAAAATAAAATAACTTGAGTTTTGATTGTAAAATAAATTTTTAGCATTGTTTTTAAGGATACCTTACAGCTTCTTTGCAACAACAACAATAAAGTTCATGGAAGAAGCAACAATAAAGTCCAAGGAAGCTTGTTAGAAGTGTACAATGATGAAAAAAAAGGTTTAAGAGAAGATTGTGAAAAATAATTAAAAAAAAATCAAATTGTTGAAAAATTAAAAGAAACAAAATGTTAGGTTAAACCAACACCAACTTGAGTGACAAAAATCTTGGAAGAATGGTTAACACCAACACCAACACCACCTTGAGTGACAAGATCTACATCCTCTCCAAAAAGCTTTCAAAAAGGTAAGCAACTATTGGTGCAAGTAGATTCATTAATTGGATTACTTATCAGATTTGTTAAAGCACCTTATATTAGATCAAAGTTGCAAATTGAATTATAGTCTTTAAAAGTGCAAAAGAGAAAAATTCCTTTTAAGGATCATTTTCACATTAGGAGTTGATTAGATTTCAGAGTTACAATCAACCGCCAATCTTATATTTTGAAAAAAAGAAGACTAGATCCTACAATTTTGTTTGTAGTGAAATTTGCAAAAGTTCATTCCAGATTATGCTTGAAAGGTTGCAATGTAATTGTTGAGTTCATTTTAGAGAAAATAGTGGAGCAATAATATGAGATTGTTGTTACCAATAAAAGTGCATCTATTAAGCACTATATTACTTGATTTTTTAACTAGTTATTCTCAATTAGTTTATGTTATTATAAGCATACAAACTAGCACAAAATATGCAACACTTTCATGGCCAAAAGAAGCCACCATTACAAGCAAAAAGGTGGAGAAGAAAGCCACCATTGAAGTCCTTGAAGGAAGCCTCAAATCGAGACCTTGGAAGTCTCAAGATTCAAGGAGAATATAAGGGTTTCATTTTAGTACAGAGTGCAGGAATCCTTATTCAAAAACAACATTTCATTAGCTTGGATTGACTATCATCCAAATAAGAATAAGCAATAAGGATTACGTAAAAATTCTTCATTTTGGTGCAAGATCTATCTATTACAAAAAGCACCTCTTTTGTTCCTTTGAAAGGACAAAAGTATTACTATTTACAGGGGGCAGTAAGGACATTATATCCAACAGATTTCTAGTAAGAGAAAGGAGCCACCGAAGAGCTCACACAATCGTTAGAGGAAGGAGCCACCGAAGAGCTCACACGATCGTTATATCCAGCAAATTCCCAACAAGAGAAAGATGCCACCGAAGAGCTCACATGTCCAAGAATTGAGGTATTTAAAAACACCATTTTCCTCCATAAAATCTAGCCTTATAAGCAGCACGTCACCTGCAAAAGTGGAGCCATTGAAAGAAGGTATTATCTCTTGTGTTTACGTAGAAATAAGGGCATCATTTAATGATAAATTATCTATGTAAAAGGCCAAGAAAAAGAGCCACTTATTGGCTATTATAGACAACACTATCTTTCAAGCTCTAAAGAGAGGCACAAATTGGCATTAGAACAAGCTACGAAACCTACAAATAGGTGAAGAGAAACGAGCTATACCTTGTTAGCTTTTGATGTAATGGCCAAAGGGAGATAACAATCACGAGATGCAAAATAATATGAAAGAAAGTAAATCTGCTAGATGACTGAGATATGCAATAAATAGAAATGATATAAATGAATACAATGTAGCTATGGAGGAAATGAACACTCCATTAATAAAGCTACTGAACTACATTGCACCCATCACCACTGGATGGTGATCTACACAGAACTGTACTATGCTCTAAGCTACTATGTCCTCGACTCTCTCTTCTATATCTATATCTATATCTTATTACAATGAGGCCTTTCTTATATAGGTAAAATAGGTTCCTTGGCCAACACTCTACCTAGTTGTGCAAGGGACAACTTGCACATATACAACTTGCACATTGACACTTGTGCATTTATTACATTGCATGAAGTAACTAGATAACTTCCCCCTAAAGTAATCTAATGTCCTAAGTATGTACCTTGGAAGATACATTTACATGACCCAAATGATGTAATATACTCTATTTCTAACACCCCCTGTATTACATTATTTGGGTATTGAAGACTTTAGTCTTCAATATGGATCTTCTTCTTCTTCATCTTGAGCTTTGTACTCTTCCTCTGCATTCTTTGTATTCAAGTTCAGCAGGTAATATGTGTCTTCATATGATGCAGAGTAAGTTGTAGCTGAAGCTAAAGATTCTTGACTTTACATTGTATTCCTCCTTTATCGACTTCATATTCTTCTTCATCTCTAGCTTTTCCTTTGATTCAGGTTTTTGTGCTCACAAAGGTGGTTGTGTTGCTGCTTGGTTCTTGTAAGGAAAATACTCTTTTCGTGTCTTCAATATGTATTGGAGTTTTTGAACAACCCCTTAATACATCATGATAATATCTTGAGTTAGTAGAACAGGAAGTGTTGATGTTGCATGAGGATTGAAAAAGCTTTTCTACATATGATTCATTAAGTTCTGCCTTCTTTTTGAGTAGTTCTATCCATCCTTTTTGTTCTACATTTTCATCCTTGTAGTGTTTATGTGAGCAATGCTATGTATAATATGCTCATAAAGTCTAAGGAAAGTGAAATGTTGCTTTTTCCATTGTCAATTGCTTCATTGAGATGGGCTTGAAGATAACATTCCATAGTGTCAAAATTATCTTCTAAGGCTTCACTATGGATTACTTTTGAAGCTAGATCTAACCTTCCTTCTAATTTCTTGAGTAGATTCATGATCCCAAGTTTTATGACATTGGATTTTTCCTTTCTGAAGCACTTATTGGTATTTTGAGAAGTAGACATCCTTATAGCTCCCTATATTAGGATATATGATCCTTTAATTGAAGTATATAAGCTTGATTTGATGAAACCTTTATTAATCCTTAGGTTTGTAGGCTTCCTTATGTCTCCCTAGTAATGAGAGTATGAACACCTAATTTTAGGTTTTGAAGAAAGCTTATATCTTCCCAACTTGATAATCTTTGATAGATATTATTATCAAGTTTTGTAGAATGCCTTATGACTCCCTAATGATTTTGGAGTATGATATAGTGCTTTTGTAAAATATAGTTCAATTTATGGTTGATTTTGTACAGTTTTGTAAAGATCAAAAATCAACTTTTCTAACACCTTATTACTCCTAATTGAACTAAGCACTTTTCCAATTTTGAAGAGGTTTTAATGTTGGATTTCTTTTGTCCCTTTTTAGAAATTTTGAGACAAGAAAATTATAAATTTCCAACCTTAAAAAAAAATCTTTAATAACCTCTTTTGTAACCCTTAGGATTTTATTCAAGTGTTTCTAATTTCCAATAACCTAGTTTGATGTTGTAACCCTTATCACTCCCAAATTTGGAAAATTAGAAAATTAATAATATTTGCAAAATATTAAAGAATTTAATCCAAGTAGAATTCCTTATTTCTCCTAGGTTAAATTGCAAATATTATTTCAATTTGATAAGTTATCCCTTATAGCTTTTGCTTTCAAAATCTAAGATTTAACCTTAGCTTATAACCCTTATATCTCCAAAAATGAAAGCAATAATAAAATGGGATTAAACCTTACCTTTGGATGCTAAATCTCCTCACTATTCGATGCTTTTTTTGGTTGGATATAACAACAATATTAAGGTTACCTTTGGTGCTAGAATCAATGGAGATGATTTGGAATTCCTTGTCTTCAATGTTGGAATGTAGGTGCTTATGGGAGTCAAAGTCTCCTTTGACCTGCACTTTCTTCTCCCTCGTATGATGCTCCTTCTCCTCCTTGAAATGCACTTTCTCCTTCTAAATTTAGGTGTTGGTTTATGATAGTGCTTTAAATGCACTTCTTACACCTTTGAATGGTGTATGGCTGGAAAATAGTCTTCTCCTTCCAAATGAGCTACGTATTGCCTTCCATATTCCTTGTTTGACCTCCTTGGCACCTTAAATAGGATGAGCTTCTTGCACTTTGTGACAAGTGTCACCTGAAACATTTTTTGTAGATGCCTTCAATGTAAACCTTGCAATGATGAGGTTAGTGGTAACCTCCCAAGATTTGTAACTCCTTCCAAGCATGTGTAATCTTTTTGGTGAGTGTTAAATTCTTTTGGGGGGGGGGGGGGGGTAATATGGGGGGGGGGGGCAAGGCTTATGCATGTAAGCCTCCCTTGTAACATTTCTTGGAGCCCTTTATCTTGCCTTCTACGTAAACTTGCCTTGTTTCTTGAAATGCAAGTAATCTCCCAACGTTCTTGGTTGCTTCTACGTATTGGCTCTTGGATCTTTGGTGCTCCTCCATGGTGGTCCTATGGTAGCTCCTTGTAGTCTTCAATGGTGGATGTTCTCCTTGGATATACCACTTCCTTTTCCTTTGTAATATGTTGTTGGTTCATTTTTACAATAGTTGAATGCTTCCCTTTTGCTTGATTTTGATAATGCTCCTCTTACATAGGTAATTTCTTTCTTGTAGGCTGCCCTTCTACGTAATATTTGATTGATTTTTGGCTCCTTGTTATGCTTCCAATGCTGTAGGTGATACGTACTCTTCTAGGGCTTGATTTGAAGATTGAAAACCGGTGTTTGTAAACACCTTGACTCCTTGGACGTATGGGCTCTTCGATGGCTCCTTTATTTTGTTGGATAAAACATCCTTGCTTCCCCCCTGTAGATAATACTTTTGTCCTTCCAAAAGAACAAAAGTGGTGCTTTTGTAATATATAGTTTTTGCACCAAAATGAAGAGTTTTTACGTAATCCTTTTTTTCCTTTCCTTGGATGATAGATGATCCAAGCTAATGCTGATTTTGAATAGGAATTCCTGCTCTCTGCACTGAAATGAACCCCTTATAATTTCCTTGAATCTTGAGACTTCCAAGGTCTCGATTTGAGGCTTCCTTCAAGGACTTCAATGGTGGTTTTCTTCTTCACCTTTTGCTTCCAATGGTGGCTTCTATAGGCCATGAAAGTGCTGCAGATTTTGTGCTAATTTTTATGCTTTCAACAACATAAATTAATTGAGATAACTAGTTAACAAATCAACTAGTATAGTGCTTAACAATGCACCTTTTAATGGTAACAATAATCTCACCTTATTGCTCCACTAATCTCTTAAAAATGCACTTAATAATTTCACTGCAACCTTTCAAGCATAATCTAGAATGAACCCATGCATATTTCACTACAAACACAGTTGTAGGATCAAGTCTTATTTTCTCTTTTTTTTCAAAGTAGAAGATAGGTAGTTGATAGATAACTCTGAAATCTAATCAACCCCTAATGTGCAAATGAACCTTAAAATGAACCCTTTCTTTTTGCACTTTTGAAGACTGTAATTCTGCTTTCCCTTCTTGCAACTTTAATCCAAATAAGGTGCTCCAATGAATCTGATAAGTAATCCAATTAATGAGTTAGCTAGCACCAATAGTTGCATACATTTTTAAAATCTTATGTAGCTCTTTTACCACTTCTATAGAGGATGTGGATCTTGGTGTCTAAGATCACCAAGTTGTTGCTTCGAGTAGGATCTTGCAACTTTTTGTAGATTATCTTGAACAACTCCTTCTTCACCAAAATATGGTCTCAAACTTTCTTTCATGAGCCTAAGATTTGGTGGCTTGTTCTCCTCTTGTGTTCTCCTCCTTCTACTGTAGATTTGGAGAAGTCTTTATCTCTGAAGTGGTGCCTTCTTGCTATGAGAGGTAATCTTCAAATCTCCTAGATTTGGTGAGCTTCTTCTATCTTCAAGTCTTCTTGTCAAATTCTGACTTCAAGCAGGATCTTCTTCTCAAGATTCTGAATATCTTGAGGTCTTTCACTAGATTCTTCTTTTAGGATTTGGCACTCCTTGCCAAATTCTTCTTCTCAGATTTGGCACTCCTTGCCAAATTCTCCTTCTCTTGGGCTTGTTGTCGGATGGCGATAATTGTCCCAAGTCCTTCACTATCAAGAGCTTCTCCTTGGTAGTGGATTTCTCCAGTGAGTTCTCCTTTGATGATTTCTTTAGTAAGGCTCTCCTAGCCTTTTACTGGATGCTCGATGAGACCTTCCCAAGGTCTTTGATCTTGCAACTTCTACTGGTCTTTCCTTGAGACCTCTTCAACCTTCTACTCCTAGAAGTGTTGGTGGTGAGATCTTCTTCTAGATATCTAATTCTACTACTTCTAGATTCAAGTAGGACTCTCCTAGTCCTTCTTCTTCTTCCAAGTCTAGAAGTCCTTCAATGAGATCTTCTCCTGATCTCTTTTGCTTCAGGTGCTGAATTGATTCTGAAGAAGATACTCTTCCTAAATTTCTTGTAGGAAGTTTCCCAACTCACTGAATCTTCTTTCCCTACAACAAAAATATTAGTACTAAAATCTTAATTTACTTCTAAATCAAATATTCTCTTCTGAAGTATTCTTCAGTATCAAGATTGTTGTGGTCTTTCTTTTAGTATCAAGGCTTTTGTATATTGTTTGATATCAAGGCTTCTATGGCATTTTTAGTATCAAGACTTCTATGGCCTTTTCTTCAAGGCTTCTATGGCCTTTTTGTATCAAGGCTTCTATGGCTTGTTCTTCAACTATGAAGTTCTTCAATCTAGCAATGGAGATCTTCAGTCTCCTAACTTCACCATAACTCTTCTCTAGAAGTCTTCTTCCATAATGTTCTTCTCTTGCACAAGGAACTAATCTCTACACTATGAGGGCACATCGACCTTCGAGCAATGAAGTTGGAGTCTCCTAGATTTCTATTATAGGAGGAGTACCAATCCTCTAAGAATTAATTATCTACAACAAAAGAAACTTTGGGCAATAGTTAGCAAGTTCTAGATATCCTGGATGATCTTCACTAGATGATCTATCAATCTAGTGGATTGAATGTTGAGTCCTGGTCTTCACGAGTTTTTCTTATAACTCTATGGAAAGACTCTAGTCAAATGCAATCTCAATATTTTTTAGAACTGATATTTCTTTTAGTCCTCACTTGTGACTCTCCCTAATTCTACCACCTAGATTCTTCTAAGATATTTTGATAGTGGTTGGTCCAACGATGCGTCAGGTTGACAAAACACTCAAGCTCAATGATAATGGTGGTTTCCCTATTGATCTACTTAGACTAGATCTACCATGGCTCTGATACCACTATTAGATTTTGATGTAATGGCCAAAGGGAGATAACAATCACGAGATGCAAAATAATATGAAAGAAAGTAAATCTGCTAGATGATTGAGATATGTAATAAATAGAAATGATATAAATGAATACAATGTAGCTATGGAGGAAATGAACACTCCATTAATAAAGCTACTGAACTACATTGCACCCATCACCACTGGATGGTGATCTACACAGAATTGTACTATCCTCTAAGCTACTATGTCCCGACTCTCTCTATCTATATCTATCTATATTGTATTACAATGAGGCCTTTCTTATATAGGTAAAATAGGTTCCTTGGCCAACACTCTACCTAGTTGTGCAAGGGACAACTTGCACATATACAACTTGCACATTGACACTTGTGCATTTATTACATTGCATGAAGTAACTAGATAACTTCCCCCTAAAGTAATCTAATGTCCTAAGTATGTACCTTGGAAGATACATTTACATGACCCAAATGATGTAATATACTCTATTTCTAACATACCTAAGGTGTCAATTGAAGCAAATGTCCATAAAAAAAGGAGCTCAAAAGTGTGCCATAGAACTGTGGAGCAATCTAGCTGTAGACATCCGCCATCCTCGCCAAGCCAGCATGCAAAAGGGAGCTTGCATCTCAAGAAACATAACAAGCTCATGTAGGATGCAAAGATAAAGGAATATTAGGGTTGCAAGCTCATATTTGAAGCGTTACATGCACAAGTCTTGAGTGCCACTTGGCACAAATTCTCTAAGCATCCCAACATTCATGAAGACCCAAGTGCTCACCTAAAAGGGAGTTACATATATTTGGAGGCAGATAAAAATCTTTGGATGTTACCACCAACCTCATCATTATCAAAGGTACGTTGAAGACACCTACTTGGTAATGCTTCAAGTGATAGAACGAAGTTCATTCTACTTAAGGCACCTATCCTAGAAACATAGATAGAACGAAGTCAAACGAAGAACAAGCATTTTATGCATCAAAGCTCACTTGGAGGAAAAGGCTAATTCAATCCATACACCATTCAAAGGTGTAAGAGAAGCATTTAAGATATTGTCATAGAACCAACGAACCAACGCTTGCATTCAGAGGATTTTGTCATAAGAAAAGCACATTTCAAAGACTGTTTCAATGCAATTTGCTAAATAAGAGCGCCAACCTAGGAGGAAACCAACATCGATCAAAGAGGGCTTTGAATTCCCATGAGCGCTACACAGCACAAAGCTACGAATCCACCACTGCACATCATTGAAGGATTATTAAGGTAAAGGTTGATTTTATTATTAGCTTGCTTTAAACCTAAGGTCTTTGGAGTTATAAGGGTACTTTATATCTACTATTGTAGTATTTAGCATTAGTTATTGTAGTATTTAGCATTAGTTATTTATTAAGCAAGTATATTTTAAAATTATTAATATTTACAAAAGGTAACCAAGGAGGATAAGGGTTATTACTAAAATTTAAATTATTTGCAAATATTATTTTTTAATTTTTCCAAATTTGGGAGTTATAAGAAATACAACATCAAATTAGCAATTGGAAATTAGAAAACATTAAAAATCAACCAAAAGGGGTATTTAAAGAGGTTTATTAAAGTTTTTCAAAGGTTGAAATTTTTATAAAAGTATTGTCTCAAAAATACTTAAAGGAGGCAAAATAAATCCAACATCAAAACCTCTTCAAAATTTGAAATAGTACTTAGTTCAATAGGAGTAATAAGGAGATAAAAAAGGTTGGTTTTGGTATTTACAAAATTTCACAAAGTCAACCCAAAATTGAACTAGAATTTACAAAAAGTACTATATGGATCATATATCCTATCCAAAACACCCTAGGGAGTCATAATACATTCTACAAAACTTGGTAATATTAGCATCCATAAAAAATTATCAAGTTCTAAACTCATTGGATATATGTAAGCTTTATACCAAACCTAAAATCTTATTAGGTTTTTGAACTCTCATCATTAGGGAGACATAAGGAAGTCCACAAAATCTAAGGGTTAACATAGGTTTTATCAAATCAAGCTTATATATTTTAAGCGTTACATATACCTTAATATTAGGAGCTATAAGGTATACTACCAAAATTCTCTCTTTTCTTCTACTTCTTCAAATGGAAAAAAGGAACATCATACAATAAGTGCAAAAATTGCTCTAACAAGAATCACTCCACAAAGCATGAAAACACTTGGTACATTGACTCAGGTGCAAGTCATCATATGACAAGAAATCTACAATGGTTTGACTGCCTTGAAGTCATCAAAGGCTACAGACTAAGAATTGCAGATAGCCAAACTTATCCTATTCGTGGATATGGATGTGTAACACCAAGAAAATCATTTCCAAATATTTTGCTACAAAAAGTATTGTATGTTCTTGGATTAACATTCAATCTCATTTCAGTAAGCAAGTTGGTGGAAAACAACTATATGGTCAACTTCAGATATATGAATGGCATCAATACATGTCTTATCATAAATCAAGGTGAGATAGAAGCGACAAGATCAATCCATGGAAACACATATATCCTAGACTCAATGGAAATCTCACAAGACATTGTTATATTTCAAAATGATGCTAACACATTTCCAAAAGAATAGGTTGGAGAAAATGAAGAACCAATACATCATAAAGGTAAGTACAGAAGAATCAAAATAAAAAAGATGAGGGGACAATTGCACCATGCTCTACTCAGCCATCAACAATCATAGGAAGAAGCAGAACCAAATGAAGATACTCACAGAGAGAACAATACAGGAGAATGGATAAAAGAATATGATGAACCTGAACAAATCAAAGAGCATCTGATGGAAGAAGATCCATATTGAAGACTAAATAGACTCTAACTCTAACACCCTCTTGTATTACATTATTTGGGTATTGAAGACTTTTGTATTACATTATTTGGGTATTGAAGACTAAAAGTCTTCAATACCCAAATAATGTAATACAAGAGGGTGTTAGAGTTAGAGTCTATTACATCATTTGGGTCATGTAAATGTACCTTTCTAGATATACTTAGGATATTATATTACTTTAGGGGGAAGTTATCTAGTTACTTTATGCAATGTAATAAATGCACAAGTGTCAATGTGCAAGGTATCCCTTGTACAACTAGGTAGAGTGTTGGCCAAGGAATCCATCTTCCATTATAAAAGAGCCTCATTGTAAGCGATTGATGAGACACTAGGTAGTAGTATAATTATTCTATAAGTCCATTAATGATGGAGTACAATGTAGTCCTATAGCTTCTTGCATGGAGTGTCCATTTCCTCCATAACAACATTGTATTCATTTTGTCATTTTTATTTATAGCATATTTTTGCAATCTCGTAAACTTACTCTCTCATATTTATGCATCTTGTGATTGCCATCTCCCATTGTGATCTACCTCAAAATCTAACAAGATCTATGGTGATTGTAAAACTCAGTCCTAAAAGGGTGACATGGCCATCATCCCATGTTCGAGCAAATTCTATAGATAGATCCATGTCATTTCCACTAAATTTTTGCAAGAAGTGAATCATCCTATGATTTCTAAAGATGTCTTCCACGAGGGCATCAAGATGGAGAGATATAGTTTTGAAATAATGGTCAATATCTGCCATAGAGCTTGGAGACAGGTGTAGGGAAGAGGAGGGAGAGAAAGCCAAATCTTAGAGGTAGAAAAAAGGTGATGGTTGAATGTTGCAGCACAAAATTATTTTTAATTATATAGGCAAGGGAAGGTTCCAGGTCTTGACAATCTGGCCGAAGGGAACGTAACCTAAAGAGGAAAGAAGGAGGATGTATTTTCTATGCAAGATGAATTGGTAAGATCAGTGCTTTTAAGGGTTCACCAGTCATAAAAAAGGAAGAAAACTTAAGTGTGGTTCTACCAAGTATAGCATGGTACATACTAAGAATATATCTAGAGGAAATCATGTGCCAAAGATAATGAGTCATCCAAGGAGCACGCCAAGATTCAGATATGTGTCGCCAAGATATGTGTCGCTTTGATTGAAAATATTCATAGCCTAAACTTTGAATTCCCAAAGAGGCAAAGGAAGATCTTTTTATTGTGGAAATATGGGATCTTTCCAGGATTGTGGAAGCTTCTGATTAGATCCTTCCCTCCCTTCACTCTCAAACCAGATGGAAAGCTCCGCCAGATGGTTGAGCTAAGCTAAATTTTGATGGT
Source organism: Wollemia nobilis (assembly GCA_028583015.1). Classification (NCBI taxonomy): domain Eukaryota; kingdom Viridiplantae; phylum Streptophyta; class Pinopsida; order Araucariales; family Araucariaceae; genus Wollemia; species Wollemia nobilis. Next base: position 13,018,288 of record JAQPPZ010001925.1, read on the forward strand.
GCAACAAAGAGTAATCCTGGAAAAGCTAGTTCTGGTGGAGTTATCAGAGATAAAGATGGAAACTTAATTGTTGCCTATGAGAAAAGTTTGGGATCTCAAACCAATCATTTCGTAGAAGCACGAGCTCTATATCAAGGTGTTAATCTGATGAAAAAACTAAATATCAATAGATTTATAATGTAAGGTGACTCTCTAAACATTATAAATTATGTCAAAGGCTTGCATCAACCCAACTGGAGTATAGAGGATATGTTGATAGAGGGTAAAGAAATTTGATAGGTCTTGGAGAATAACCAAGTTAATCATATTTATGGGGAAGAGAATGCTTAAACAGACTGTATGGCCAACCTTAGGGTGGACCTTAAAGAGCTAATAGTGTGGATTCAATATTTTTCTAATATTCTTTTGGAGGCGGTTAGAAAGGACACTCATATGGTTGATATGAATGGTTGAGTGGTTCTCTAAAGTTATTTTTTTGGATCTCCTTGATGGTAATGATAGGCCCAATAAATTCAACTATGATGATGGAAGATTTTGTAGTGTGTTTAGGGGTAAAGTTTCTCTTTACCCTAGCCCTTTCTTGTTGTTCAAGGTGTTTGTTTTATCTAGTAGATGTTTTTGGGAGGTTAGTTCATGTTTGGGTGCTTGGCTGAACCTCGATGCTTCTCTAACCAAGGTTTGTGGTTTGGTTCTCTACGTTGATCCTTCTTGTTCTTTGATTTTAGGTTGGAAGTGTTGTTCTGATTTTGTCTTTGGACAGAAGAATTCAAAGTGGTTCCATTTTGGGTTTATTTTCTCCTTTTTTGGGTGACCTTTTGGTACAATTTTTTTCTAGTGAGTTCCATGTCCCATAATCTTGAGTTTCTAGATATGGATTCTTATATTAGGATGTGGGTTCTTGTTTATATCAATGTTGTAGGTTTTGGTGATTGGTTAGGTTGTTTAGTTGTAGCCAATCTCAAAAATGGTTTTATTTTTCTAGCCTTCTATTGTGGGATTTCCAATGAAAAATAAAAAATTATGATTTTTATCACACTATTCGAGAACAAGTTAGTTTTCTATGGTCAAATAAAAAAGAAGATCTCTGGAGGTGGTGGAGAAACCACAAACTGCTACAATGGCGACGATGATAAAGCAACCATAAAATACTATTATGACAACGATGGTGAAGCAACCATATACTCTTATAGTGATGGTGCCAGAGCAACCACAAACAATGGCAATGGGAGAGCAACCATAAACTGCACTGGTGGTGATGATGGTGGAGGAACCATAAACTATGGTAATGATGGAGCAACCACAAATTTCTACAGTGACAGTGACAAAGATGATGAAGCAACCACAAACTGCAACAGTGATGAAGCAACCACAACCCATTATGGCAGTAGTAGCAATGGAACAACCATGAGTTTCGGTTGTTCCATTGCTCCTTATAGTGGTTTATTCCTTATCAACCACAAACTGTTGTGGCCCAATCCCAAAAGTGGTTTTATTTTTCTAACCTTCTATTGTGGTATTTCCAATGGAAAATTAAAAACTATGATTTTTATCACATTGTTCAATAACATGATTAGTTTTCTATGGTTGACTGAAAAGGAAGATATTGGTAGGTGTGCATCATCAGGGTTGGAGGTAGAATATTCAAATTTAAATTGGAATTTGGGATGTGGACCCATTCTTTTTTTGGTATGTGCAACAACTATGTAATAATCAAATATTTGAAATGACTTTGTTTTGAAAATTAATAGAATGGTTCATATGATGGTTGAAGAGGTGGCTGCCCACCTAGAATATGTTAAAAAGAAATGGTTGACATATGTCGGAAAGAAGAGCTTGATAGTTTAGATGAGAAGCCTAGAGGAAAGAATTGAATCCTACCTAGGTTTTTGATCCCTCATCGAATTTGTATCCAATTCGTTTCTTTATCCTTCTTTGTTGTCTTCCTTTGGCCCTTGCTTGATGTTTCAAGACTTATTTTGATTCGTGTCCTCTTCTATGCTTCTCTTTGACCTTGTAACAACCCTCCTAGCGCAACTATTGTTTACAATATGAAATAATGAGTTATGCTTGTTTTTATTTCTAGAATGTGGTACTGCTGATAGTTGGTGTGACTCGTGAATACATGGAAGCTCACACAATTGCATTTCATATAGGAGTATATAGAATGTTTGAATTGCATTTTATGAATGTCTTAGATTACATGATATATATATATATATATATATATATATTCTTTGCCTTTGAATACTTGAATATATGAACTTTCGATGGAAATAAAAGTGCCAAGGGCATGGAAGCCATTTTGGTGAGTTGAAAATTGTTTAATGTTTATCATGGAATTTATAAAATAATAAAGAATTAAAAAAATACAATTAATAAATTTATATATATTTATAATATAAATAAATATCTATATAAATACAATAACCTTTTCTAGTGGATATAATGGAGTGTGGTGGATGTTGTGATTTGGATAATAGCATGTAATTATCATGATTATTTTTTTTTAACCTCTTCCATGTTCTCTTGAGCAAAAGAGGAGGAAGTTAGTTAAGGGAAGGGGGCATTATTCATCTTACATCTTTCATGTAGTGGGAGTTAATTTGCATCAGAATTTTGAATGGAAAAAATCTTGCACCTGGTGTTTTGGTCTATATCTTGCTTGTGCATGTTTGTGGGAACGAAAAAAAATGATATGGTTTTCGAATGCATTGGTGAAGGCAGATGAGGAAGCAAGCTAACGAGAAAAGACTAGAAAATAGAAGAATTACTAGGTCAGCTTTGTTAAACTTAGTGATTGTAGATGGCTGTGTAATTTAGCTTATAATGCTCTATTTTGTTTGCTTGCATTATTTGAATTATAATATCTGAATAATGGAAAGACTGTGATTTTTATGTGCTAGAAAAACTGTGAAGTTTGAATTATGAATCAAATAAAATAGGAAAATGACTATATAAGTTCTTTTAGTGTGTACTAGGCTCGTTTGAAAGCGTCCTTTGTTTCATAATACCTTCTCTTGACATAACCGGATGCTTTCCCTTGTACGTTATTGTTTTCTCGAAGTGCATGTTCTATTTCAAAATACTTGATTCTCTTACCATAATAGTAATAGATGAAAAATGGTACTCGGTATTGTATTTAACCAGGTGGCAGTCTAAGTAGAGAAGTATTCTTGAGTAGGCTTTAATCCTATTTTTTTTCGTCTATTAAGACTTGTCTGTAATCGTCTGGTATAATAGAGTGAACTATATGTTAATTCCCCTCTATGTATTGTTGCCCTTGGCCATGAATTCTTCTGTGTGAAATACATACACCTGAGAGGGTTTACACTCCGGTCAAAGAATGTAGAAACTCTTGTAAATATTTTATTTTATTTTATTCTATCTTTTAAAATGCGTGTCAATTATGTATGGATTCTACTAGTGGAGTTCATTATGTAGATAATTTTAAGAGAGATTTGTTCTAAAATCAATTAACCATTCCAATAGTTTTAAAATCGAATGAATATACTGTGATATATTGTTATTTAGTTCTTTTTCAATAAAAGCATTGTTGTTTCGCAAAGTACTGTAAAAAAAGAACATGTAGTTGCATTTCATACGCATCATTCGATCCGTTTGATATGAAACAACACCATTGAGAAACCTCGGGTAATAGCTGGGTTGGTTGAGTGGTGAACCCAATTTCTCCTGAAACATCTCAAGGCGGATAGTGGAGAGGAATGGTAAACTCAGCATGTTCGGGGATCAGAAACAAACCAAGTTGGGATAGCCTGCATGGCGGGAGGAACGATTTTACTGGTGGATGTGGCGGTTAAATAAGTTAACCAGACCCTATTTTATTCATCAACCACACCTTGGAAAAGGAGGGTTTTGGGTTATCTCTTAAAACAGTACCTTAGAAAAGGGAAGGGATTATTTAAAATGTAAATCTTGTCAAGTACAAAAGCGCAGTGTGTTTAAATTCTGCTCATCAATGCTTTCAAGTAGCGTCTTTATAAATTTCATTTGTGAACCTATAATATTAGAGTTAGATATGTTTTTTCTTCAAATGTTTGATGTGTCCCTGGCTTGAGGAAGACATTCTATTCTTCGGTTGGAAATTATCTGATCCTAGGTTAAAATATGGCTATGTCTAAAGAGGGATTGCATGTAAATCTTGTACAATGTAATGGAAAAACCCCTTTATTGAGTTACACATGTGTATTCATTTGAGTAATGCAGACAATATGGTTGCCATTCATACTTTCGCTTTTGGCGAGACTAAATAAAAGAGCCCGACGTCACTTTGATTGAAATCAAAGAATGTATGATTACTTATGTATATAAAAGTATTGAAAACTTAAGTAATTATTAAGGACCATTTCTTTATCGTCATATTTGTCTGAAAATAGTAAGGCGACATAAACCTTGAATGAATTATTAAAGAAATACCAATGTCCTTTAAATAATCGATGTATGTTTGTTATGCTTCTTTTCTTTTTTTAAGAGAGAGACTATTGTATTTTATTTAAATATTTTTTTTATGCAGTTTCGAATGAAAAAGCTCTAATTGTTTTTACTTCGGACCTATTAACCAATAGAAAAGGGGTTGGTTTATTTGGTTAATCCAAAACTATTATTACTGCCAAGAAGCCATATTTATAGGGATTTATTAATGGAATTCATTTTTAAAATATTCATTTGACAGAATATCTACGAAAGTAGTAGGAGGAAGTCTTAAAGTAGGGTTTCGTTTAAAGTTTGACCATGTTTTTTAAGAGTTCGAATGGATTTCGAGATTTAAATAGTACAATAGAATTATTTATTAAAAGTATTATATTCTAAAAGAATCCTTAAGGTAATTGTCAAGTAGTTGAAGAATACAATTTTTTTAACCTATTTAGATTATGACATAGAAATATGTTAAAATTGAGTATACCATTAAAATTTATATTTTGTTGTACTGTCATTGATTTGTGATACTAAACTACGTTGGTAGAATAAATCGATTTACTACGTTAGTTTTCATATTAGAAGCGCCTTATAAAAGGATCAATTTTTATAATTGGACAATCCTCACTAAGTAAAACCTTAAACCCTTTTATTTTAAACGAGGGGATAATTTAAAACTTATCAAGAAAGGATGACTAACTATCAAAACCATCGAGAAGGATGAAGAACTATTGAAAACCGAAGCAAGTAAGTGGTTAGTGACTATGAACTTCTAGAATAAACGATGATCATTTAAAATAAAGTTGAGTGTATGTAGCTGAATGAATAAAAGGGATTATTAAAAGATAAGAAATGGAAAGCACTTTTTTTTTTGAGTTGCACAAGTATAGCGAAAAATAGATAAATGCATTAATGGTGAGTACTCTATGTGGTTAAATATATTTGTTTTTCATCATGGGAAGGGTAATGATACATTAAAAGGAAAAGCTTTATAGAAGGATTAATGATTTCATGTTCATAAGGTGAATTATGAAAAGATAGTTATTGTATTTTTAGAATTTAAGATTAAGAAATTATTAACTTATGCTTTTACTTAAACTATTGTAATAAAAGTGTTTTTACTTAAATTATTATAGAGAAAGTGATAATATATTAAGAAATATATTTGTATGAAGGAGAACTATTTTAAGACATAGGTTTGTATAAGCTGTCAATCCTTTTTATGAAGCCTTAAACCTTGTAATTAATCAACATGAAGAATGAATGATCTAAATGCACCCAATGTCGTTGGGATTCGGGTACACATTCAACATAATTCGAGAGCGATCACTTTTTGACAAAACAGGTTGGAACAAGTGATTTTGTCATAACATGTAATGAGGGGCAGTATGAGACGTCACCTCTAGGTCGTTGCGCGAGTAGTACGATGATGGCTCCTTGTGCATTTTGTGAATATGAGTGATCTAGCATGATAAAAGGAGTTAGATCAATCTACGACAATTGGTATGGGACAACTATTGTTATTCATAACGTGACAAGTGAGACCAGGTCTAGAGCCAAAGCAATGGCATGGCCCTAATTGACCCTAGCAAAGTGAATCATCAACTAGGCATTAGACATATATGCTAACCCCTTGCATGTTATTATATATTACAAAGAATAGACGAGTATAAATAAACTCAAGTGTTCCACATACTAAGGGATGAGGAGAGTATGTGTCCACCCTCTAGGTGTTATGGACCCTAGAGAATAACCCGAGTCGTGGATCTACACTCATGTCAGAACAAAATGATGAAAAATGAGAAGATAGACCCACAAAATGACATCTTCTATGAGATTTGATCAGTCCACTTAGGAGGTCGACTTGCAGCAGTCCTAATTCTCAAAAATGGTATATTATGCCTCGTACTGGTTAAACGTTGGGTGATCGTCAAACCATTTAACTCAAAAAAAATTCCTTAGGCTAAGTCTAGTTAGTAAATTCAAACAAAAAATTTCACCATGTAGAACCAATAAGATAAATTGAATTGTACAACTAAGTGAGTAGACTTGAGTTGTTACATACCTTCTAAAGTTCTGTTTACACTTTGTAAAAAGTTTGAGATCTCTTTCAAACCCTTTCTTTATCTATCAAAAAATCTAATAATACCACTATATAATTATAAAATATAAATAAAACCATTCTTAAATAAACCTAAACTATATCATTTTCACATAATCTTTTATCTAAACTTCCAATGATAAATATAAACTTGCCTATGAAACAAGAAAGTTGGTTAAGAAAACATAGTGGAACTATTTTTTCTTTTTTTATGAATAGTTGGCTATTTATTTCGAAAGGGCTTCAAAACATAAACTAGCATTTTTTTTGTTGTGGGTGTAGGTAATCGGATAGGTTATTTTTATTTGAATTTGATTAGTGTGACAAATTTATAGTATTAACATTAAGGGCTGAGCATTTTTATTCGACCATATTTTTATGTTACGAGATAAGCTTATCAATAATGAATTAACACACCCACACTAAATAATGCGTAATCCAATAGTTTATTTTTATTTGGATTTGGTTAGTGTAAGAAATTCTTCCTATTAACATTTAGGGCTGAACATTTTCTGCTGGACATTTTCTGTTTAAACTTATCAATAAAAAATTAACACCAAACAACAATTTAAACTTTAAACTAACATTAAAAAAATCAAAACAAATACCATTAAGTTATCCAAAACGAGCAAGAGTTCACTTCAGCAAACCTGTGGGCAAATTTCAGAAACGAAGTCAATGCATGGCAGAATTGTACCAAATCCGTCCAGTGCCGATTTGAATAATTAAATTCCTAAAATTAATGAGCCTCTCCGTCCAAGAAAGAGTTCAATTACTTTGGTTCGGCTAGGGGCACTGACTGGATGCTTTCTCCTTCGGGCCATTAAATCACAGTCGTAAAGCGGCACGCATAGCCTTTAAGGAACCTGCCCAGCTCACCTACTACGACAACTAGAGTTCGATTCTCTACGCAATTCCAGCTTCTATATAAAGGTAGCAGCACCATCTCTTCTAGAGCAATTTTCTAGAGCATTGCTTTGTGCTGTAGCTTGAGAACAGAGAGATAAAAGATTGTTTGAGAAAAAACAATGGCTGGGAAGTTCGGAGGCGCGTTTGCGGCAGTGACGTTGATCGTGATGGGGGCAATGGGGGCGTGGATCGAAACAGTAGATGCTGCAGTGACGTGCCAGGAGGTGGTAAATTGTAGAAGTTAGAAAAAAAATATACTAAAAAATTGTTTTAGAATTGTAGGAGGTGGTAAATTGTAGAAGTAAAAAAAAAATTCAAATACTAAAGAATTGTTTTAGAATTGTAGAAAGTTTTACACAACCATATGGATGCAAAACTACACAATAAAGTTAAGAACAAAATTAAAAACGGAGTTTAATAGGAAAACATATTTTATACCATCTATAAGATCGTCACAAACACGAATACGAATGGTTTGGAACTTTACAGTTTGCAACGGAATAGATGTTAAAAACAAATAATATTAGAAACGATTGTCTATGATTTGTTGAAATATATATAATATGATTATGTATGATCAAAGCAAAAAGGGCAAATACTTGGAAGTGCTTCTGCCTGTAAGAATTGGATATTTAAGGAAAATTCTTAGAAGATATATAGGTTTGGATGTTAAGTGCACCTCTAAATTGTTAAAAGGTGCAAATTTTAGGGAGAAAATGGACCATGTCTGTACGTTTTAAGTATATAATGCGATACTTTATGATGATTATGAATATTAATACGAAGAAAGAGTATCTATATGGTTTTAAGTATATAATGCAATACTATATGACGATCATGAAAATGAGGTTAGACATTAAATAAAGTAAAACAAATTTTAATATTTATAAGAGTAAGAATATATTTTTATGAGAATTTTTAGAAAGGATATTATTTTTATTTTTTATTTTATTTAAAAGGGAATTGGTTGCATCTACAGTACTTTTTTATTACCCAGCAAGGTTCAAATTTTAGGGTTGTTCCCAATAAAACCTATTCCACCTCGTAGTTAGTCGTACTTGAGAAGGTTGTTTGCGATTGGTATCATCATTTTTGGACTGATGTACACTCAACCAACTCAAGTCAGGACTCAGGTAAGAGACTACTACCTTTGCACAAATAGCCATGCCCCTAGAGTTTAAACCTAAATCTCTTCTTAATAAATGCTAGAACTTGCTAATCCACTAACCCTTAAAAACTTATAAAAATTATTATTTGCCTGAAAACTCTTGAAAATATAATATACACTTTTATTAAAATTTAAAAAATCTCACTATTAAACCTATTTAAATTATTATTCTAAATATATATTTTTATTATCTAATAACTAAGCAGTCTAGATCAAAGTCCAACAACGAAGAACCCAATAATGTCCATCGTTCATGCAAATAACCATCATAAAGGAGAATGAAAAAAATGTCTCTATGCGAAAAGTGAAGAGGTATTTGTGCTTAATATCCATTTCTTTGGTTTTACAGCACTTTCAATGTATTGCAACTGCTAAGCTTCTACGGCTCGCGTAGTATTTAATATCGATGGGCGACTTTATGTGGAGGTGTTTTCGTTTTACAGTAGTTTTAATGTATTGCAACGGCTATGCTTCTACGGCTCACGTATTACTTAATATCAAGGGATAACTTTATGTGGAGATGTTTTGTCGATGCCGTATGAGATGCCCGCCGTTGGTTTTAAGATAAAGGAGGAACATTATCCGTAATAAAGTGGAACAGTGTGTTCTGATAATAGTAACTACCGATTTCATATATAAAAAAGCTTTGGATGAAAGGTTAGCACATATAACCACGATGGCAAGATCAAAATAATTTGACTAGCAAAAACAGTTATGAACAACCATAACTTTAATACTAATACTAAGTTCTGTTGAGATCAGCTAATTAATTTTGTTTCTATTGTCAAATTGGTTTTTAAAACAATTTTATCTCCTTTGTCATTTAAAGGAGTACAAAACAAGTTTTGTTTTTTACATATAGCACTTACACCACATTTAATCCATTAGCCATTTCTTAATATCATCTTATTTGAATATTTCTCAGTTAATGAGAATTTTCTATCAAGTTCAGTGAATATGGTCGTAGGGAACGTACTAGGTAGTTATTACAAGTAAAGTCAGTAATCTAAAGTTGCTGTCCCAATGCAGTGAACAAAGGTCCTTGTAACCTCCTTTAAATGCGTTTCCAACCATCTCATTTACAATACAACGGAAAAACTACATCTAAAAAAAATCAAAATCAATGATTTGACTTTGGGGGAGAATGTTTGTTCCTTGTGTTTAATGTGTTTTGCAATAAAGTAAATAAGGTGTCAACCAGAAAGTACTATATATTATGTAATAAAATGAAGAGTCATAAGTGATGGGTGTTAAGAGTGTAAGTGAAGAGTTATAGATGATAGGTGTCAAGTATGAAAGTAAAGAGTCACATAAGATCTATTAAGATGTGAGGCATGTGAAGGGTTGCATTTTTCGAGAGTTTGAGGAGAGCAATGATTGTGTAAAGTTATATATTGAAGCTAAAGCTCCATGTTGTGTAGTAGAATCTTTTGAATGTATCTTTTGAATGTGAATGAATAAAGGTTGTTTTGTGAGATATTTTGTGTAATATTGATATTGGAAGTGTGTTGTGATTATTGGCTAGTATTCTTAAGATCCTGGGAACTTGGACTTGTGAAATATTTGGGCTCACTTGCTAACAATGGTATCGGAGCCACTTTAGCTAGCTATTTTTAAGGTGGAGAGAGTAAGAAAGAGTGAAGAGATTGAAGGTGAAGAAAGAGAGAAGAAGATTGAAGAGAAAAATATTAAAGGAAGAAGAGAAGAACACAAAGATTGTTGGAGAGAAGCAAAAGGAAAAAAATTAAAGACTGATAAATGATTGGAGGAGAACGAGAAAAGGATAAGAACATGAAGAGATTTTGGAAAACATTGGTTGGATGATTTGGTGGACTGTTGCTGTGAAAAAAGGATGAGAAGATTATTGATTGTGAAAGGAGATATTATTGGAAAAAGTATTAAGGAGAAGATTTGAAGGATTGGAGAATTATTTATTAATGTTGGAAGGGGAGATTTTGAAGACATTTGCTATTGTTTAGACAATTGCTAAAGATGTTTATTGGAGATATTTTGCTACTGTAAAGAGGATGTTTCTTACAAGTGCTTGAGTCGACTGTTGAAGACAAAGAATGAGTGAAGCCATGAAGTGAAGCTGGAAGTTGGAAGATGCAAACCTAAATCTAGAGTATTGGATCCATGAAGTAAAGCTAGACATTGGAAGACGCAAACCTAAAGCCATAGGATAAAGTATTTGAGTCGAGAAGTATAGACAGGATGAGGTTGAAGAGACATTGAATGTTTGACACTAAAGCATAGAGAAATCATCAGAGAAACAACACAAAATTCAAACTACTCTATACCGCCTCAGATTTTTTGGAACGTGAGATTCAAGTGTAACGTTTAGATGCCCTAAAGTTTAACTCAATGTGAGACATGAAAAAGATAAGGTAAAGAGCAAATTTGATTTATGCATTATTTTGGGTACTTCATTTTTTAAAAGGAAATTTTGATTTTATTCAAGTATGGGAGTTAGAAGGGACAAAAAGGAATCTCGTGCTGGTATTTGTATTCCTCTAGGAGTGATTTTGCTTAGAGGTCATCTTAGCAGCTCTAGAGAGAGCTTTCATGATATTGTGAAGTTCTTAGAGATTGCCCTTATGAGAAAGGGGTGACCAACAAGAAACGTGAGAAGCCAGCATAAACTGTTTGAAATAGCATTATGAAGGGTGGCTTCTTTTGGAAACATGAGTGCTATCCAATTTAACCTAAAAAGACAAGAAGTCCTCTAACTAGTCCTGATTATTGATGATGATGGGTGCCTTACATTTCCCACTAGCAGACTTGCTCCTAGAGGAGTAGCAGTGAGGCTCGGGCTTCATTGTGCTTGGGGTTTCCTTCGATTTTGTCTCAAATTCAATCATGTGATTGGATCTTGGGGATGACAGACCAACATCAGCATTGTCATCCACAGGTGTAATAGTTGCAACCACCGCTCTTCTAGTTTTCCTTAAATCTCTAATGAAGGGAGAAAGAAGAAAATTACTTTTTGACATTCAAGACAGAGAGTTCAATTGACTTGTAGAGATATTTAAGAATATTTATTATCTTTTTCCCCCTCAAACGATTGAGGAAAGCTAAGTGGAAGCTCCTCATAATAACACTAGGATCATCCATCGTAAAATATTACAACGCAATTATCATAACAATATCCTAGGGTTTGGGGAGTGTCTCTCTGATGATCCCCCTTGTCCTTGAAGAGGAAAAGTTCACTCTATAAAAAATGCTTTCCTCTATGGATAATATCCCCATCATTGGGTAGACCAATGATTTTGGCCAGAAGATCTGTTAGAGTCTATTACATCATTTAGGTCATGTACATGTACCTTTCTAGGTACATACTTAGGACATTATATTACTTTAGTGGGAAGTTATCTAGTTACTTTATGCAATGTAATAAATGAACAAGTGCCAATGTGCAAGGTGTCTCTTGTACAACTAGGTAGAGTGTTGGCCAAGGAATCTATCTTAAATTATAAAAGGGTCTCATTGCAAGAGATTGATGAGACAATAGGTAGTAGTAGAATTACTGTGTAACTCCATTAGTGATGGAGTACAATGTAGTCTTGTAGCTTCTTGCATGGAGTGTCCATTTCCTCCATAGCAACATTGTATTCATTTTTGTCATTTCTATTTATAACATATTTTTGCAATCTCATAAATTTACTTTCTCATATTGCCATATTCCATTACGATCTACCTAAACAGCTAACAAGATCTATGGTGAATATAAAACTCAGTCCTCAAAGGGTGACATGGCCATCATCCCATGTTCGAGAAAACTCCATGGATAGATCCATGTAATTTCCACTAAAGTTTTGCAAGAAGTGAATCATCCCATGATCCCTAAAGATGTCTTCCACAAGGGCATTAAGATGGAGAGACATAGGTTCAAAATGATGGTCAGAATCTCCCATGGAGCTTGGAGATAGGCACAAGGAAGAGAAGGAAGAGAAAGCCAAAAGCTTAGAGGTAGAAGAAAAGGTGATGGTTGAATGTTGTAGCATAAAATTATTTCTAATAATATAGGTAATGGAAGGTTCTAGGTATTTACAAGCTAGCCGGAGGGAACGTAATCTAAAGAGAAAATAAGGAGGATGTCTTTCCCATGCATGATGAATTGGTAAGATCAGTGCTTTTAAGGTTTCACCAGTCATAAAAAAGAAAGAAGCCTTAAGCGTGGTTCTACCAATTATAGCATAGTACATGCTCAAGTTGCTTCTATAGGAAACCATGTGCCAAAGAGAATGAGTCATCCAAGGAGCAGGGCAAGATTTAGGGATGCCTGTAAATTCCATTGAGGAGCGGATCTTCCACAAATGAGTTGGGATAGCCAACCAAAGCCCAATCACATGGTAGTACATAGTTCCAAGGTATTGATTCCCAATCTTACTGGCACTCCCCACAAGACCATTAGTATTGTTGGTATAATACGAAGAAGTTTCGTAGTGATGATATCCCTTGAAGTGATGATATACCATAGTGTTGTTGGAATGCTCATTTTCACCGGAAGTGATATCCCTCATTTATAAAAATTTGGGTATCTCTTGGGTCCTTCCAAATAATATGGTAGATCTTTGTCTTCAATGGTTCTTCCCCTGTTCTAGTCCTTGTTTAAAGTCTCTTTGGATGTTTAGTCTTCCCCATATCATGTGGAGTCTTTGGAGTGAAAGGAATAAAAGAGTTTTTAACAATGAGAAGAAAGACTATAATTTCATTAGAGCCAGGATATGTTCCGCTTTGATTGAAAATATTCATAGCCTAAACTTTGAAATTCCCAGAGAGGCAAAGGAAGATCTAGTTATTGTGGAAATATGGGGTCTTTCCAGGATTGTGGAAGCTTATGATCAGATTCTTCCCTCCATTCACTCTCAAACCAGATGGAAAGCTCCACTAGATGGTTGGGCTAAGCTTTATTTTTATGGTGCAACAAAGAGTAATCCTGGAAAAGTTGGTGCTGGTGGAGTTATCAGAGATAAATATGGAAACTTAATTGTTGCCTATGTGAAAGGTTTGAGATCTCAAACTAATCATTTCTTAAAAGCACAAGCTCTATATCAAGGTGTTAATCTGATGAAAAAACTAAATATCAATAGATTTATAATAGAAAGTGACTCTCTAAACATTATAAATTGTGTCAAAGGCTTGCATCGGCCCAATTGGAGTATAGAGGATATGTTGATGGAGGTTAAAGAAATTTTATAGGTCTTGGAGAATAACCAAGTTAATCATATTTATAGGGAAGGGAATGCTTAAACAGACTGTATGGCCAACCTTAGGGTGGACGTTAAAGAGCTAATAGTGTGGATTCAAGATTTTTCTCCTGTTCTTTTGGAGGCAGTTAGAAAGGACACTCATATGGTTGATATGAATGGTTGAGTGGTTCTCTAGAGTTATTTTTTTGGATCTCCTTGATGGTAATGATAGGCCCAATAAATTCAACTGTGATGATGGAAGAGTTTGTAGTGTGTTTAGGGGTAAAGTTTCTCTTTACCCTAGCCCTTTCTTGTTGTTCAGGGTGTTTGTTTTGTCTAGTAGATGTTTTTGGTAGGTTAGTTCATGTTTGGGTGCTTGGCTAAACCTCGATACTTCTCTAACCAAGCTTTGTGGTTTGGTTCTCTACGTTGATCCTTCTTGTTCTTTGCTTTTAGGTTGGAAGTGTTGTTCTGATTTTGTCTTTGGACAGAAGAATTCAAAGTGGTTCCATTTTGGGTTTATTTTCTCCTTTTTTGGGTGACCTTTTGGTACAATTTTTTTCTAGTGAGTTCCATGTCCCATAAGCTTGAGTTTCTAAATATGGATTCTTATATTAGGAAGTGGGTTTTTGTTTATATCAATGTTGTAGGTTTTGGTGATTGGTTAGGTTGTTCAGTTGTAGCCAATCTCAAAAGTGGTTTTATTTTTCTAGCCTTCTATTGTGGGATTTCCAATGAAAAAATAAAAAATTGTGATTTGTATCACACTATTCGAGAACAAGTTAGTTTTCTATGGTCGAATAAAAAAGAAGATCTCTGGAGGTGATGGAGAAACCACAAACTACTACAATGGCGACGATGATAAAGCAACCATAAACTACTATGATGACAATGATGGCGAAGCAACCATATACTCTTATAGTGATGGTGGCAGAGCAACCACAAACAGTGGCAATGGGAGAGCAACCATAAACTACAGTGGTGGTGATGATGGTGGAGCAACCATAAACTATGGTAATGATGGAGCAACCATAAATTTCTACAGTGACAGTGACAAAGATGATGAAGCAACCACAAACTGCAACAGTGATGAAGCAACCACAAATTGCAACAATGATGAAGCAACCACAACCCGTTACGACAGTAGTAGCAATGGAACAACCATGAGTGTCGGTTGTTCCATTGCTCCTTATAGTGGTTTATTCCTTATCAACCACAAACTGTTGTGGCCTAATCTCATAAGTGGTTTTATTTTTCTAACCAAGGTTTGTGGTTTGGTTCTCTACGTTGATCCTTCTTGTTCTTTGCTTTTAGGCTGGAAGTGTTGTTTTGATTTTGGCTTTGGACAAAAGAATTCAAAGTGGTTCCATTTTTGGATTTATTTTCTCTTTTTTTTGGTGACATTTTGGTACAATTTTTTCTAGTGAGTTTCATGTCCTATAAGCTTGAGTTTCTAGATATGGATTCTTTTATTAGGAAGTGGGTTCTTGTTTATAACAATGTTGTAGATTTTAGTGATTGGTTAGGTTGTTCAGTTGAACCCAATCTCAAAAGTGGTTTTATTTTTCTAGCCTTCTACTGTGGGATTTCCAATGAAAAATAAGAAATTATGATTTTTATCACACTGTTCGAGAACAAGTTAGTTTTCTATGGTTGATTAAAAAGAAAGATCTCTGGAGGTGATGGAGCAACCACAAAATGCTACAATGGCGATGATGATGAAGCAACCACAAACTAATATGATGGTGGTGATGGTAAAACAACCATAAACTGTTATAGTGACGATGGCAGAGCAACCAAAAACAATGGCAATGGCAGAGCAACCACAAACTGCAGTGGTGGCAATGATGGTGGAGCAACCATAAACTATGGCAATGATGGAGCAACCACAAATTGCTATAGTTACAGCGACAACGGTGATGAAGCAACCAAAAACTACAATAGTGATGAATCAACCACAACCCCTTATGACAGTAGTAGCAATAGAACAACCACGGGTGTCGACTATTCCATTAATCCTTATAGTGATTTGTTCCTTATCAACCACAAGTTATTGTGGTCCAATCCCAAAAGTGGTTTTATTTTTCTAACCTTCTTGTGGTATTTCCAATGGAAAATTAAAGATTTGATCAGTCTCGTTCACTTGGGATGGAAAATTAAAAATGGCATATTATGCCTCATACTGATTAAACATTGGGTGACCGTCAAACCATTTAACTCGAAATTTTTTCCTTTAAGCTGAGTCTAGTTAATAAATTCAAACAATAATTTTCACCATGTGAAACCAATAAAATAAATTGGATTGTACAACTAAATGAGTAGACTTGAGTTGTTACATACCTTTTGAAGTTCTATTTACTTTTTATAAAAGGTTTGAGATTCCTTTCAAACCCTTTCTTTACCTATCCTTTCAAACCCTTTCTTTAACAATAAAAAATCTAATAATACCACTATATGATTATAAAACATAAATAAAACCATCCTTAAATAAACTTAAAGGATATCATTTTCACATAATCTTTTATCTAAACTTCCAATGATAAATATAAACTTGCGTATGAAACAAGAAAGTTGGTTAAGAAAATGTAGTGGAACTATTTTTCTTTTTTATACGTAGTTGGCTATTTCGAAAGGACAGGCTGGCATTTTTTTTGGTTGTGGGTTTCTAATATGATAATTTATTTTTATTTGAATTTAATTAGTGTAAGAAATTTTTAGTATTAATATTTAGAGTTGAATATTTTCATCAACCTTATTTTTAAGTTAAAGGATAAAGCTTATCAATAAATGATTAACACACCTACAAATAAACAGTAATTCTTATAGTTTATTTTTATTTGGATTTAGTTAATGTGAAATTTTTTTACTATTAATATTTAGGGTGAGTATTATCATCCAACCATATTTCTAAGTTAAAAAGATAAGCTTATCACTAAAGAATTAACACACACCAACACCAAACAACAGTTTAAATTTTAAACCAACATAAAAAACAAAAACACTTACCATTAAGTTGTTGCAACAGTCCGTAAGAGTTATTACCATACATAACCACTTAAGTAAACCTGTGGAAAAATTTAAGTAGACCTCTGGACATAACCACTTAAATAAACCTGTGGATTGGTAAGTGCTAGTTTGGTCGGGTACTTCCCAAGAAGAGACCTAAGTTCAAATCTTGGTGGTGTCTATTAGCAAAAGAAGTAGTCTGAAGATGGATGGTTGCCATCTCAAACGCAGCAAGGGTTATAAGGGACAGCCCAAAATTCGAATCCTGTTTAATAGCAGAAAAAATGACTATAAATGTAAACAATTCCATTAACAAACAAAGTCAATGCATGGCAGAATTGTACCAAATCCGTCCAGTACCGATTCGAATAATTGAATTCCTAAAATTAATGAGGCCTCTCCGTCCAAGAAAGAGTTCACTTACTTTGGTTCGGCTAGGGGCACCGACTGGGTGCTTTCTCCTTCGACCCATTAAATCACAGTCGTACAGCAGCACGCATAGCCTTTAAGGAACCTGCCCAGCTCACCTACCACGACAACAAGGGTTCGATTCTCTACGCAACTCCAGCTTCTATATAAAGATAGCGGCACCATCTCTTATAGAGCATTCTTCTAGAGCTTGCTTTGTGTTGTAGCTTGATAGCAGTGAGATAAAAGATTGTTTGAGCTAAAAACAATGGCTGGGAAGTTCGGAGGCGCGTTTGTGGCAGTGACGTTGATGGTGATGGTGGTAATGGGGGCGTGGATCGAGCCAGTAGATGCCGCAGTGACGTGCCAGGAGGTGGTAAATGCGTTAATGCCTTGTGCGGCGTTCTTGGTGGGGAATGCGCCTGCACCTGCGCCTGCATGCTGCCCTGCGGTTCAGGCCCTTAACTCTCGTGTGACTGTTAGGGCTGATCGACAGGCTACATGCGCTTGCTTCAAACAGGCAGCACAGACCTATAACGTCCATCTGGACAAGGCACAGAAGCTACCGCGCGTATGTAATGTGGCTCTCAATGTTGCTGTCAGCCCCAATGTGAACTGCGCCAAGTATGTAACCGTTAGCCACCGGTTTAGGGTATTGAGTGGTTCTTAAATTTGTAATTTTTTTCTAACACTAAATATTGGCTGTGTGTTGCAGTGTTCAGTGAAGCGGTGGCGGAGGAGCTGGAGCTGGAGCTGGTTAAAGTTAAGGGGTTGGCATAATAGTAGGCTTGATATTAGTTTTTTTGGTTGTGGCCGACCTGGCTTAAGGGGGCATTTTGTCTTCTGTTCTCTTCTGTCTTATTTCCTATGACGCTTCGTTGCGAATCTTTTATTAGGCATAATAGATATATTATAATGTAAGGTGACCCAGCTCCTCGCTTGGGCTTTTGACTATCTTAAATATGTATTTACCCTATGTTTTTTTGCGTTGAGCTCTTGTTTGATCTTTGATAAGATGTAAGTTGCGTTGATTGTTGTTTATTTTGCTATGCGACTGATATGGGTTAATCTGAAAGGTTTTATACTGTACCTGCCCTCTGGATGGTATCTAAATTTTAGATGCTACAAATATACGTGGCTGGAAAACTGGAGGCATGTTGACTATAAGCGTAAAATCTAAATGTTGAAAATTCAGTGAATGCTGCGAAAAATAGATGAAAGAGGTGTATTTACCTGCTATGGCAAACATGACACCATATACAATGAGAGTGTAGTATTTACCTGCTCTTGTGATCTGGGGCCTTGTAAAAGAATCAAAGAATGGAGTCATAGCTGACATAACTAAATACAGTAAGGAGTGATAGTTTAATCTCACGGATTATGGAGGTCTCATTCGTTTGTGAATGATTCTTTGGTTTCACAGTACCTTTATTAATGTATTGCAACGGCTAAGCTTATACGGCTCGGGTAGTATTTAATGTGGGTGTCGTGGTTTTACAGTAGTTTTAATGTAGTGGAATGGCTAGGATTGTACCTATTATATAATATAGTATTATATAATATCAACGGGTGACTTTATGTGGAGGTGTTTTGTCGATGATCTTGGTTTAAGATATAAGGAGGAAAATCATCTGTAATGGTATCTAACGGTTTTAAGATCGAAGGAGGAACAACATCTGTAATGGTAGTTATAAAGATGGAACATTATGTTGGCGACTTTCACTATTCATACCAGTGGATGGAAGGTTGGCAAATACAGGCACGATGGCCAATAGTAGACCATGAACAAGCTTTCGTGTCAAACCATCCCCAATAGTAGACCATATCATAAATCATTCAAAAAGGAGTTGCAAAAGTAAATAACATGAAAATTACAAATAAAACCAACGAAACAAATAGTAGATTGGAGGGCAGTTGAGATTACAGACGAGAAGAAGAGAAGAGATAATCAGTGAAGTAAAGAGGAGCAAATTAAATAATCAGTGAAGTAAAGAAGCAAATTAAATATTACTGAAGAGAAGAAGAGAGAAATAAGTGAAATAAAGAAGCAAAGATTACTGAAGAAGAGAGAAATCAGTAAAGATAGGAAATTAAAAGATTTCAAGAGTTATTTACCTTCAAGTGATTTGAAGGCGGAAGTGAAGTTGATTGGCAATAGAAGATTAGAAGGGCAAGAAGAGATTATTCTTTGAAGCTTACCAGTTACGAGAAATAAATTAAAGATTTAACGAAAAAAAATACAGATAAAGTGATATGGGTTTGACTGTAATATTTTATTTATAATAAAATCATTTTCAGTTGTAAATTAAAGATTTGGTGATTTGATTTTACTACAATATTTTATTTATAGCAAAATATTTTTTTAGCATTGTTGCTGCACCCATTGAGAAGGTACCGCAAAGCTTCTTTGCAATAGCAGCAGATAAAATGAGAATAAGTAAAATAAAGATAAAATGTTTTGACTGTAATATCTTCTTTATAAGAAAATAAATGAGCCATTGAGAAGGTACCATGAAGCTTTTTTGCAATACTACCACAAAAATAATTTTTCAGCACAGTCGCTGCTGCCATTGAGAAGAACAGCTATTAATGCTGTCTAAAGCTTTTTTGCAATAACAGAACACATGCTAAACCCTTTAATAATAGACATTTTTTTCTTATGTTATTTATTTTGCATGTAAATTGTTCACAATAGTAAAAGATTAGAAGAGATTAAAAATAAAAAGAAGTTGTTTTTTGGATTTTTTTGATTGAGATAAAATGGAATTACTAATTTTCACTCAAAAATATTAAGCTAAGGATTAATGCAATGTAATAAAAAACATTTCTTTTATGTTAATTATTTTACATTTAAATTGTTTCCTCAAAAGAGATTAAAAAATAAAAAATAAAAACTTTAGTTTTATTTTTTCAAAAATCTTAGATGGTGCTTTGAATATTTTTTTGGGTTAAATTTAATAGAAAAATATATTTTATACCATTTATAGAGATCATCACAAATACGAATACGAATAGGAATACCCAATGGTTTGGAAATTTACAGTTTGCAACGGAATAGATGTTAAAAAATAGAATAATATTAGAAACAATTGTGTATGATTTGGTGTAATATATATAATATGATTATGTATGATCAAAGCAAAAGGGCAAATACATGGGAAGTTGTTTCTACCACTATAGGACTTGACATTAAAGGAAAAATCTCATGTTAAGGGCACTTCTAAATTGTTTAAAAGTGCAAATTTTAGGGAGAAAATGGACCATGGTTTAAATATATAATGCGATACTTTATGATGATTATGATAATTAAAACGAAGAAAGAGTATCTATAAGAAAATGAGGCTAGATATTAAATAAAGTAAAGTAAATTTTAATATTCTTAAAGAGTGTAAGAATATATTTATTTTTTATAAAAAATTTATAGAGGATATTTTTTTATTTTTTATTTTTTGATTTAGAATGGAATTGGTTATATTTACATTTTAAGGTTTAAATTTCAAGGCACTCTTAATAATAAGTATTCTACCTCCTTGTTATTTAATTTTATGTGAGAAGGTTAATTGGGATTGGTAATCATCAAGACTCAGATCAGACTACTACTTTTACACACTACTTTTACACAAACAGACATGCCCCTAAGGTTTGAATCTTAGATCTTTTCTTAATAAGTTCTAGAACTTACTAGTCCATGACCTTTAAAAACTTATGAAGATATTATTTACATCAAACTTTTAAAAATATAATATACAATTCTATTAAAAAAAAAACTCACTATTAAACCTATTTAAATTATTATTCTAAATATATATTTATATTATCTAATAATTAAGCAGTCTAGATTAAATAGCAACTAACCATCAAAGTCCAACAACGAAGAACCCAATAATGTCCATCGTTCATGCAAATAGCCATCATAAAGGAGAATGGAAAAAATGTCTCTATGCGGCAAGTGAAGAGGTATTTGTGCTTAATATCCATTTCTTTGGTTTTATAGTACTTTCAATGTATTGCAACGGCTAAGCTTCTACGGCTCGCGTAGTATTTAATATCGATGGGCGACTTTATGTGGAGGTGTTTTGGTTTTACAGTAGTTTTAATGTATTGCAACGGCTATGCTTCTACGGCTCACGTATTATTTAATATCAACAGATAACTTTATGTGGAGATGTTTTGTCGATGCCGTATGAGATGCCCGCTGTTGGTTTTATGATATAAGGAGGAACATTATCCGTAATAAAGTGGAACATTGTGTTCATATGATAGCCAGGATTTGTAGTGGTTATCGATTTGACATGTAAAAAATACCTGGAAGTTGATAAATATAACCACGATGAAAAGATCAAAATTATTTTAATACTAAGTTCTGTTGATATCAGCTAATTAATTTTGTTTCTATTGTAATAATTTTATCTCCTTTGTCATTTTAAGGAGTGCAAATCAAGTTGAGTTTTTGACATATAGCACTTACACCATTTCTTAATATCATCTTGCATATTTCTCAGTTAATGAGAATTTTCTATTAAGTTCAGTGAATATGGTCGTAGGGAACGTACTTAGGTATTTACTACAAGTAAAGCGAGTAATCTATTGTTACTGTCCCAATGCAATGAACAAAGGTCTGTAACCAACTTTAAATGCGTTTCCAACCATCCCAATTACAATACAGTGAAAAAACTACATCTAAAAAAATCAAAATTAATGATTTGACTTTGGAGAATGTTTGTTTCACGTGTTATGCACTAAGGTGTGAACTATGGAGAGTAATATATATTAGGTAATAAAGTGTAGAGTTATAGGTGATGGGTGTCAAGAGTGCAAGTGAAGAATCATAGATGATAGGTGTCAAGTATGAAAGTGAAGAGTCATCTAAAATGTATCAAGATGTGAAGTAAGAGGTTATCTAATTATGAGTTTTGTCATAATGTGAGGCATGTGAAGGGTTGAATTTTTCAAGAGTTTGAGGAGAGCAAAAGTTGTGTACAGTAATATATTGAAGCCAAAGTTCCATGTTGTGTAATCAAATCAATATAATGTTTTATGTAGTAGAATATTTTGAATGTGATTGAATAAAGGTTGTTTTGTGAGATATTTTGTGTAATATTGATATTGGAAGTGTTGTGATTGTTGGTTAGTATTCTTAAGATCCTGGGAACTTGGACCTATAAAATATTTGGGCTCACTTGCTAACAGTGGTATCAGAGCCACTTTAGCTAGCCATTTCTAGGGTGGAGAAAGTAAGAAAAAGTGAAGAGATTGAAGGTGAAGAAAGAGAGAAGAAGTTTGAAGAGAAGATTAAAGGAAGAAGATAAGAACACAAATATTGTTGGAGAGAAGCAAAAGAAAAAATTAAAGATTGATACATGATTGGAGGAGAACGAGAAAAGGAGAAGAACATGAAGAGATATTGGAAAATGTTGGTTGGATGATTTGGTGGACTGTTGTTGTAAAAAAAGGATGAGAAGATTATTGATTGTGAAAGGAGATATTGTTGGAAAATTATTGAGGAGAAGATTTGAAGGATTGGAGAATTGTTTATTAATGTTGGAAGGAGAGAGTTTGAAGACATTTGCTATTATTTAGACAATTGCTAAAGATGTTTATTGGAGATATTTTGCTACTGTAAAGAGGACGATTCTTACAAGTGTTAGAGATGACTGTTGAAGACAAATGAGTGAAGCCATAAAGTGAAGCT
This sequence comes from Wollemia nobilis, assembly GCA_028583015.1. Classification (NCBI taxonomy): domain Eukaryota; kingdom Viridiplantae; phylum Streptophyta; class Pinopsida; order Araucariales; family Araucariaceae; genus Wollemia; species Wollemia nobilis. Next base: position 13,041,198 of record JAQPPZ010001925.1, read on the forward strand.
AAAATTTGGAAGACATAAACCTAAATCTAGAGTATTTGATCCATGAAGTAAAGCTAGACATTGAAAGACACAAACTTGAAGCCAAAGGACAGTATTTGAGTCAAGAAGTATAGACAAGATGAGGTTGAAGAGGCATTGAATGTTTGACACAAAAGCACAGAGAAATCATCAGAGGAACAACACAACATTCAAACTACTCTATAACACCTCAAAGTTTTGTGAACGCAAGATTCAAGCGTAACGTTTAGATGCCCTAAAGTTTAACTCAATGTGAGACATGAAAAAGATAAGGTAAATAGCAAATTTGATTTATGCATTATTTTGGGTGCTTCATTTTTTAATGGAATATTTGATTTTATTAAATTATGGGAGTTAGAAGGGACAAAAAGGAATTTCTGCTTGAATCAGCAGGGAGGAGGTCATCTTAGCATCTCTAAAGAGAGCTTTCATTATATTGTGAAGTTCTTGGAGATGGCCCTTATGAGAAAGGAACGACCAACAAGAAACGTAAGAAGCCAACATAAGCTGTTTACAAGAGCATTTTGGAGGATGGCTTCTTTTGGAAACAACAGTGCCATCTGGTTTAACTTGAAAATATGAGTCCTCTAATTGGTCCTGATTATCAATGATGATGGGCGCTTTACATTTTCCACACTAAGACTTACTCCTAGTGGAGTAGCGACGAGGATTGAACTTCATTGTGCTTGGGGTTTCCTTCGCTTGCATCTCAAATTCAAGAATACGATTGCATCTTGGGGATGACGGACCAGCATCAACATTATCATCCACAAGTGCAACAGTTGCGACTACCACTCTTATAGTTTTCCTCTTGAGTACATGCCTATAGATGACCAGGTAAAGCCTCTAATGAAGGGAAAAAGAAGAAATTCTCTTTTTGACATTCAGGATAGAGTGCTCAATCGACATGTACAGATATTTAAGAATATTTAGTATCTTTTTCCCCCTCAAACGATTGAGGAAAGCTAAGTGGAAGCTCCTCAAAATAGCACCAGGATCATCCATTGTAAAATATTGCAACACAATTATCATAACAATATCCCAGGGTTTGGGGTGTGTCTCTTTAATGATCCTCCCTTCATACTTGCCTAGCTTCTCCCCCTTGTCCTTGAAGAGGAAAAGTTCACTCTGTAAAGAATGCTTTTCTCTCTGGATAATATCCCCGTCATTGGGCAGACCAATGATTTCGGCTAGAAGATCTATAGTGATTGTAAAACTTAGGCCTCGAAGGGTGACATGGCCATCATCCCATGTTTGAGCAAACTCCATGGACAAATCCATGTCATTTCCACTAAATTTTTGCAAGAAATGAATCAGCCCATGATCCCTAAAGATGTCTTCCACGAGGGCATCAAGATGGAGAGACGCAAGTTCAAAACGATGGTTAGAATTTTTTGTCAAAGACCTTGGAGACAGGCATAAGGAAGAGGAGGGAGAGAAATCCAAAATCTTAGAGGTATAAGAAAAGGTGATGGTTGAATGTTGCAACACAAATTTATTTTAAATAATATAAGCAAGGGAAGGATCTAGGTCTTAACAAGATGGCCGAAGGGAACACAATCCAAAGAGGAAAGAAGGAGGACGTTTTTCCCATGCAAGACGAATTGGTAAGATTGACGCTTTTAAGGTTTCACCAGTCATAGAAAAGGAAGAAGACTTAAGCATGGTTCTATCAATTATAACACAATACATGTCGAGGTTGTTTATGGAGGAAACCACGTGCCAAAGAGAATGAGTCATCCAAGGAGCAGGGCAAGATTCAGAGATGCCTCTGAATTTCACTGAGGAGCGGATCTTCCACACATGATCTGGGATAACCAGCCAAAGCCCAATCACATGATAGTATATAGTTCCAAGGTATTGATTCCCATCCTTGCTGGCACTACCCACAAGACCATTAGTGTTGTTGGCATAATAGGAAGAAGTGCCATAGTGATGATATCCCTTGAAGTGATGATATGCCATAATGTCATTGGAATGCTCATTTTCACTAGAAGTGATATCCTTGATTTTCCAAAAGTTTGGTATCTCTTGGGTCCTTCCAAATAATATGGTAGATCTTTGTCTCCAATGGTTCTTCCCCTATTCTAGTCCTCATTTAAAGTCTCTTTGGATGTTTAGTCTTCCCCATATCATGTGGAGTCTGTGGAATGAAAGGAATAAAAGAGATTTTAACAATGAGAATATGGATTGCAATTTCATTGGAGCCAGGATATGTGTCGCTTTGATTGAAAATGTTCATAGCCTAAACTTTGAAATTCCCATAGAGATAAAGGAAGATCTAGTTATTATGGAAAGATAGGGTCTTTCCAGGATTGTGGAAGCTTCTGATTAGATCTTTCCTTCCATTCACTCTCAAACCAAATAGAAAGCTCTGCCAGATGGTTGGGCTAAGCAAAATTTTGATGGTGCAACAAAGGGTAATCCTGGAAAAGTTGGTGTTGGTGGAGTTATCAGAGATAAATATGGAACCTTAATTGTTGCCTATGCGAAAGGTTTGGGATCTCAAACCAATCATTTCATAGAAGCATGAGCTCTATATCAAGGTGTTAATCTAATGAAAAACTAAATATCAATAGATTTATAATAGAAGGTGAGTCTCTAAACATTATAAATTGTGTCAAAGGCTTGAATCGGCCCAACTAGAGTATAGAGGACATGCTGATAGAGGTTAAAGAAATTCTATAGGTCTTGGAGAATAACCAGGTTAATCATATTTATAGGGAAGGGAATGCTTCAATGGATTGTATGGCCAACCTTGGGGTGGACCTTAAGGAGCTAATAGTGTGGATTCAAGATTTTCCTCCTATTATTTTGGAGGCGGTTAGAAAGGACACTCATATGGTTGATATGAATGGTTGAGTGGTTCTCTAAAGTTATTTTTTTGGATCTCCTTGATGGGAATGATAGGCCCAACAAATTCAACTATGATGATGGGAGAGTTTATAGTGTGTTTAGGGGTAAAGTTTCTCTTTACCCTAGCCCTTTCTTGTTGTTTAGGGTGTCTTTTATCTAGTAGGTATTTTTGGGGGGTTAGTTCATGTTTGGGTGCTTGGTTGAACCTCGATGCTTCTCTTACTCGGGTTTTTGGTTTGGTTCTCTACGTTGATCCTTCTTGTTCTTTACTTTTAGGTTGGAAGTGTTGTTTTGATTTTGGCTTTGGACAGAAGAATTCAAAGTGGTCCTATTTTTGGATTTATTTTCTCCTTTTTTGGGTGACCTTTTGGTACAATTTTTTTTCTAGTGAGTTCCATGTCCTGTAAGCTTGAGTTTCTAGATATGGATTCTTTTATTAGGAAGTGGGTTCTTGTTTATATCAATGTTGTAGGTTTTGGTGATTGGTTAGGTTGTTCAGTTGTACCCAATATCGAAAGTGGTTTTATTTTTCTATCCTCCTACTGTGGTATTTCCAATGAAAAATTAAAAACTGTGATTTTTATCACATTGTTCGAGAACAAGTTAGTTTTCTATAGTCGACTAAAAAGGAAGAGATATGGAGGTGATGGAGCAACCACAAACTGCTACAATGGCGACGATGATGAAGCAACCACAAACTGCTATAGTGATGATGACAGAGCAACCACAAACAGTGGCAATGGGAGAGCAACCACAAACTGCAGTGGTGGCGGTGATGGTGGAGCAACCACAAACTATGGTAGTGATGGAGCAACCACTAATTGCTACAATGACGAAAACAACCAAGCAACCACAAACTACAACAGTGATGAAACAACCACAGCCTATTATGGCAGCGATGACAATGGAACAATCACGAGTGTCAGTTGTCCCATTGCTCCTTACAGTGGTTTATTCCTTATCAACCACAAACTATTATGGCCCAATCCCAATAGTTGTTTTATTTTTCTAACCTTCTATTGTGGTATTTCCAATAGAAAATTAAAAACTATGATTTTTATCACACTTTTCAAGAACAAGATTAGTTTTCTATGGTCGACTAAAAAGGAAGAATTAGGAGGTGTGCATCATCAGGGTTGGAGATAGAATATTCAAATTTCAATGGGAATTTGGGATGTGGATCCATTATTTTTTTGGTTTGTGCAACAACTATGTAATAAACACATATTTGAATGGCTTTGTTATGAGAATTAATAGAATGGTTCGTATGATGGTTGAAGAGATGGTTGCCCACCTAAAAGATTTAAAAAAAAAATAGTTGATATCTCCCTTGAAGAAGAGCTTGATAGTCTGGAAAAGAAGCTAAGAGGAAAGAACTGAATCCTACCTAAGTTTTTGATCCCTCATAGGAAAGAACTGAATCCTACGCAAGATATAAGTTGCGTTGATTGTTGTTTATTTTGCTATGTGGCTGCTAAAACTAAATGTATGCTACGAAAAATAGATGAAAGATGTGTATTGGCCATGTGTTATGGCCAACATGACACCGTATACAGCGGGAGTGTAGTATAAGCTCTTGTGATCTGGGGCCTTGTAAAAGAATCAATGAATTGGGTCATAGCTGACATAACTAAATACAGTAAGGGGCGATATTTTAATCTCAGGGATTATGGAGCTCTCATCGTTTGTGAATGATTCTTTAATTTAGCAGTACCTTTATTAATGTATTGCAAACGGCGAAGCTTCTACGGCTCGGGTAGTATTTAATGTCGGTGTTTTGGTTTTACAGTAGTTTTAATGTATTGGAATGGCTAGGTTTGTACCTATACAGCTCCAATATTATGTAATACCAACGGGTGACTTTATGTGGAGATGTTTTGTCGATGCTCTTGGTTTTAAAATCTAAGGAGCAGCATTATCTGTGATGGTATCTATTGGTTTTAAGATGTAAGGAGGAACATTATCTGTAATGGTAGTTATAAAGATGGAACATTATGTTGGCGACTTTCATTGTTCATAACAGTGGATGGAAGGTTGGCAAATACAGGCACGATAGCCAATAGTAGACCATGAACAAGTTTTCTGTTCAAAACATCCCTAATAGTAGACTATATCATAAATCATTCAAAAAGGAGTAGAAAAAAGTAAATAACATGAAATTACAAGGTCGAACAAATAAAACCAACGAAACAAAGAAATGATTATTCGAAGGACGATAGTAGATTGGAGGGCAGTTGAGATTACGGACGAGAAGAAGCGAAGTAAATTAAAGATTACTGAAGAGAAGCAGAGAGAATTCAGTAAAGAGAGGAAATTAAAAGATTGCTGGCAAGTGATTTCAAGGCGTAAGTGAAGCTGATTACCGACAAGTGATTTTAAGGCGGAAGTGAAGTTGATTGGCGAAAGAAAGATCAGAAGGGCCATAAGAGATTACCATTTACTAAAGTGGATTTTAAGTTTTAAAGGTTAATGGATTGGTGAGTCTTAGAGTGGTTAGCATTTACACCTAGGTTTAAATTTTGGTGGTGTCATTTAGCAAAAGTAGTAATCTGTTCTGAATTTTCTGAGTGGGTGTCAGATTGTACAAACTTTAGTAATCTGTTCTGAATTCTCTGAGTGCGGACAAAAGTTGACTGTTGGAAGCAGTCCTTATTCACTAACCAATTACTAAAAATAGTTTTAAATGACTATAACGAACTCTATATCACAAAAAAAATTAATACGAGTTTTGACTGTAATATTTTATTTATTGCATATAAATTTTTCTCAGCATTGTTGGTGCACCCATTGAGAAGGTACTGCAAAGCTTCTTTGCAACAGCAGCAGATAAAATGAGAAATAACGCAGCCATTGAGAAGGTACCGCAAAGCTTCTTTGCAACAGCAGCAGATAAAATGAGAAATAACGCAGCCATTGAGAAGGTACCGTGAAGCTTGTTAGGAGAAGTAATTTAAAGATGAAATGTTTTAACTGCAATATATTTTTTATAATAAAATTATTTTTCAGCATTGTTGCTGCAGCCATTGAGAAGGTACCGTGAAGCTTCTTTACACCAGCAAAATATTTTTCAGCATAGTCGCTGCTGCCATTGAGAAGAACAGCCATTAATGTTGTCTAAAGCTTCTATGCAACAACAAACACATGCTAAATCCGTTAGAGAAGAAGCTTAGTAAAGGATTACTGCAAAATAATAATAGATATTTTTCTTATGTTATTTATTTCGTATTTAAATTATTCATAATAACAAGGATTATAAAAAATTAAAAAAAAAAAATTAGTCTTGGATTTTTGGATTGAGATAAAATTGAATTACTAATTTTCATTCAAAGACAAATGATTAAGATAAAGATCGATACAATGTATACCTTTTTTATGACAATTATTTTACATTAATTGTTGACCTGAAGGATAAAGGAGATTAAAAAAAAATTAAAACCTTGGTTTTTTTAGTAGTGTTTTTGGAATTTTTTTGGGTTGAGATTATGGAATTACTGTTTTTTTTTTTAATTTTTTTGCGTTGAGATTATGGAATTACTATTTTTCATTGGAAACCATGACAATGATGTTTGATAATAGTGAATGCTTACATCTCTATATTCCAATAACTAATTTTTATTACCGTGAATGCTTACATCTCTATATTCAAATAACTAATTTTTATTATGGTGAATGCTTACACCTCTATATTCCAATAACTAATTTTCATTGGAAACCATGACAATGATGTTTGAGAATGGTGAATGCTTACATCTCTATATTCCAATAACTACTTTTGGATATGCAAAATTTTTATAATTTAAAGAGGAAAGCTTATGATTATTGGACAAATCTTCCTAATGAGAGAAATTTTGGAGCAAGCATTTTTTAGTCTATGGAACCTATATAAAAATATGGCTAGTTTGAAAGTCACCATCAAAATATAAGAAGAAATAAAAAAACTTTAGACTTAAAAGAATGAACAAAGAGATATAATAAAAGTAAAAAATACAAATGATAATGTACAAGTTTATGATGAAGGAAAATCTTAAGAAGCAAGGATTCAAGGGGAAACAAGAAGTAGTTAAGACAAAGGGACAAGTTGAAGAATCATTAGAAAATTCAAAAGGAAAATTTATAATAGCAACAATAGAGTTCATGGAAAAAGCAACAACAAAGTCCAAGAAATCTTATTAGAAGTGCACAAGGATGCACCAAAAAGAAAGGTATAAGAGAAGATTGTGAAGAACAATTTAAAAAAAAAAAAAATTGTTGAAAAATTAAAAGAAACAAAATGTTAGGTTAAGGTTGCCAACACCAACACCACCTTGAGTGACAACAATCTTGGAGGCATGGTTTAAGGCATCAATATGTTAGATCTACATGGAGTCATAAAGGCATCAAGTATGATAGTGTTTGGCATAAAAAACTATGTTTTTGGATTTCAAATGGATGTGACCAACTGTTTGAAATATCATTAGTAGAAAGCATCACCAATAGAGCATGGATACAACTTAACATCATCAAACACCATCATTAATCAAAATTTCACTTGGATTGATGCATAAATAAGATTAAAAATTGTCCAAAAAAAAAAATAATGCTAATTATATGTTTACAATTTAAAATTAGAAAATAAATATAAAAATTTCAACTTTACTTAAAAAACATATAAATATCTAATTATCTAATTATAACATTTTAATTGAGATAAAAATTAAATATAATTTTAAATTCTTAAACTTTATAAAAAAAATTAAAATTTATCAAAGGTAAAAGACTTCTATACAATTCCTTATTTTCAAGAAGGAAAAAAAATCAAATACCAAAAAATTATCATAAAATTATAAAAATTAAAAAAAAAAATCAGATATGAGAGAATTGTTTTAAAATCGTAGGAAGTTTTACACAACCATATGGATGCAAACCTACACAATGAAGTTAAGAACAAAATTAAAAACGGAATTAAATAGGAAAACATATTTTATACCATCTATAAAGATGGTCACAAATACAAATAAGATGGTTTGGAACTTCAAAGTTTGCAACGAAATAGATGTTAAAAAATAGAAAAATATAAATAATATGGTTTGGATGTGGGGAGTTGGAGAAGAATGGGTAGTTGAAACTTTCGTGTTAGAGGTCCCAAGTTCAAATCTTTCCATCTCACATGTTTGCGGATATGTTATCTAATAGTTTATTAAAGACCTACTAGTGATGTGTTTATCCACCGCTTGATGTAATAATAAACTTAATGAAAGATCAACCAAAATTTTAAAAAATTTACAATAAAATAAAAGTTAAAAAATAGAATAATATTAAATACAATTGTGTATGATTTGTTGTAATATATATAATATAATTATGTATGATCAAAGCAAAAGGGCAAATACTTGGGAAGTGCTTCTACCTATAAGACTTGGAAAAACCTTAGGAGATATATAGGTTAGAATGTTAAAGACATCTCTAAATTGTTAAAAGGTGCAAAATTTAGGGAGAAAGTGGACCGTGTCTATACATGGTTTTAACTTTTAAGTATATAATCATACTTTATGATGATAAGAAGAAAGAGTGTTTATAAGAGATATAGAAAATGAGGTTAGATATTAAATAAAATAAAATAAAAATTAATATTTATAAGAGTATAAGAATATATTTTTTATAAGAATTTTTATAGAAGATATTTATTTATTTATTTTTATTTTTTTTAGGGGAATTGGTTACATCTACAGTTTTTTTATTACCAAGTAAGGTTCAAATTTTAGGGCCGCTCCAAATAATACCTATTCCATCTCAGTTGTTATTTAATCCTATGTGAGAAGGCTGCTTGGGATTGGTATCATCTTTGGATGGACGACTCAAGTCAGGATGGACTCAGGGCAACTACTACTTTTGCACAAAAAGGCATGCCCCTAGGGTTTGAAACTAATTCTCTTCTTAGTAAGGGCTAAAACTTATTAATCCACTAACCCTTAAAAATTTATGAGGGTTTGAACCTAAGTCTCTTCTTAGTAAAAACTAAAACTTACTAATACACTAACCCTACAAAATTTATAAAAAATATTATTTACCTCAAACTCTTAAAAATATAATATACCATTCTATTAAAATTTATAAAAATCTCAATATTAAACCTATTTAAATTATTATTCTAAATATATATTTATATTATCTAATAATTAAGCAGTTTAGACTAAATAGCAACTAACCATCAAAGTCCAACAACGAAGAACCCAGTAATGTCCATCGTTTCGCGTAGTATTTAATATCGATGGGCGACTTTATGTGGAGGTGTTTTGGTTTTACAGTAGTTTAAATGTATTGCAACGGCTATGCTTCTACGGCTCACGTATTATTTAATATCAACGGATAACTTTATGCGGAGATGTTTTGACGATGCCGTATGAGATGCCCGCCGTTGGTTTTAAGATATAAAGAGGAACATTATCCGTAATAAAGTGGAACAGTGTGTTCTCATAATAGTAACTACCGATTTCATATATAAAATAAAACTTTGGATGAAAGGTTAGCAAATATAACCACGATGGCAAGATCAAAATAATTTGACTAGCAAAAACATTTATGAACAACTTTGTCTTTAATACTAAGTTCTTTTCAGATCAGCTAATTAATTTTGTTTTTATTGTCAAATTGGTTTTTAAAATAATTTTATCTCCTTTGTTATTTAAAGGAGTACAAAACAGGTTGAGTTTTTGACATATAACATTTACACCACTTTTAATTCATTAACCATTTCTTAATATCATCTTATTTGCATATTTCTCGGTTAATGGGAATTTTCTATTAAGTTCAGTGAATATGGTCGTAGGGAACGTACTTAAGTAGTTATTACAAGTAAAGTCATTAATCTAAAGTTGCTGTCCCAATGCAGTGAACAAAGGTCCTTGTAACCTCCTTTAAATGCGTTTCCAACCATCTCATTTACAATACAACGGAAAAACTACATCTAAAAAAAATCAAAATCAATGGTTTGACTTTGGTGGAGAATGTTTGTACCTAGTGTTGTAATAAAGTAAATAAGGTGTCAACTATGAAAAGTATTATGTGTTATGCAATAAAGTGAAGAGTTATAGGTGATGAGTGTCAAGAGTGCAAGTGAAGAGCTATAGATGATAGGTGTCAAGTATGGAAGTGAAGAGTCACGTAAGATGTATCAAGATAAGAAGTAAGAGGTTATGTAATCATGAGTTTTATCATAATGTGAGGCATGTGAAGGGTTGCATTTTTCGAGGGTTTGAGGAGAGCAAAAGTTGTGTAAAGTTATATATTGAAGCCAAAGCTCCATGCTATGTAATCAAATCAATAGAATGTTTTATGTAATAGAATCTTTTGAATGTGATTGAATAAAGGTTGTTTTGTGAGATATTTTGTGTAATATTGATATTGGAAGTGTTGTGATTATTGGCTAGTATCCTTAAGATCCTGGGAACTTGGATCTGTGAAATCTTTGGGGTCACTTGCTAACAATGGTATCTGAGCCACTTTAGCTAGCCATTTCTAGGGTGGAGAGAGTAAGAAAGAGTGAAGAGATTGAAGGTGAAGAAAGAGAGAAGAAGAAGAATAAAGAGAACAAGAAGAGAAGAACACAAAGATTGTTGGAGAGAAGCAAAAGGGAAAAATTAAAGATTGATAGATGATTGGAAGAGAACGAGAAAAGGTAAAGAACGTGAAGAGAGATTGAAAAATTTTGGTTGGATGATTTGGTGGACTATTGCTATGAAAAAAAGATGAGAAGATTATTGATTGTGAAAGGAGATATTGTTGAAAAATTATTGAGGAGAATATTTGAAGGATTGGAGAATTATTTATTAATGTTGGAAGGAGAAAGTTTGAAGACACCTACTATTGTTTAGACAATTGCTAAAGATGTTTATTGGAGACATTTTGCTACTGTAAAGAGGACGATTCTTGCAAGTGTTAGAGACGACTTTTGAAGACAAAGAATGAGTGAAGCCATGAAGTGAAGCTGAAATTTGGAAGACACAAACCTAAATCTAGAGTATTTGATCCATGAAGCAAAGCTAGACATTGAAAGACGTAAACCTGGAGCTAGAGGACAGTATTTGAGTCAAGAAGTATAGATAGGATGAGGTTGAAGAGGCGTTGAATGTTTGACACCAAAGCACAGAGAAATCATCAAAGGAACAACACAACATTCAAACTACTCTATAATGCCTCAAATTTTTGTGAACGTGAGATTCAAGTGTAACGTTTAGATGCCCTAAAGTTTAACTCAATGTGAGACATGAAAAATATAAGACAAAGAGAAAATTTGATTTATGCATTATTTTGGGTGCTTCATTTTTTGAAAGGAATATTTGATTTTATTAAACTATGGGAGTTAGAAGGGACATAAAGGAATTTTGTGATGGTATTTGTATTCCTCTAGAAGTGCATCTGCTTGAATCAACAGGGAGGAGGTCATCTTAGCATCTCTGGAGAGAGCTTTCATGATATTGTGAAGTTCTTAGAGATGGCCCTTATGAGAAAGGAACGACCAATAAGTTACACGAGAAACCAGCATAGGTTGTTTGGAAGAGCATTCTGGAGGGTGGCTTCTTTTGGAAACATGAGTGCTCTCTAGTTTAACTTGAAAATACAAGGAATCCTCTGACTGGTCATGATTATCGATGATGATGGACGCCTTACATTTCCCACTAGCAGACTTGCTCCTAGTGGAGTAGTGGCGAGGATCGAACTTCATTGTGCTTGGGGTTTCCTTTGCTTTCATATCAAAGTCAAGCATGCGATTGGATCTTGGGGATGACGGACCAGCATCAACATTGTCATCCACAGGTGCAACAGTCGCGACCACCGCTCTTCTAGTTTTCCTCTCGAGCACATGCCTATAGATGACTAGGTGAAACCTCTAATGAAGGGGAAAAGAAGAAACTCCTCTTTTGACATTCAGAGCGCTCAATCAACTTGTAGAGATATTCAAAAATATTTATTATCTTTTTCTCCCTCAAATGATTGAGGAAAGCTAAGTGGAAGCTCTTCAGAATAGCACTAGGACCATCTCTCGTAAAATATTGCAACATAGTTATCATAACAATGTCCTAGGGTTTGGGAGTGTCTCTCTGATTATATATCATCATATTTGCGTTATGCTGGGAAGGAGGAACATATAGAACTAAATGTAAACAGTTTTAAGAGAGATTTGCTCTAAAATCAATTAACCATTCCAATAATTTTAGAATCGAATGAATATACTGTGATATATTGTTATTTAGTTCTTTTCAATAAAAGCATTGTTGTTTAACGAAGTACTGAAAAAAAAATATCATGTAGTTGCATTTAGTACACATCATTCGAGTCGTTTGATCCTGAAACAACACCATTGAGAAACCTCGGGTAATACTTGGGTTGGTTGAGTGATGAACCAACCCAACACGGACAGTGGAGAGGAATGGTAAACTCAGCACGTTCGAGGATGAGGAACAAACCAAGTTGGGATAGTGTGCATGGCAGGAGGAACGATTTCACTGGTGGATGTGGCGGTTAAATAAGTTAACCAGACCCTATTTTATTCATCAGCCATACCCTAGAAAAGGGGGGTTCTGGGTTATCTCTTAAAACAGTATCTTAGAAAAGGGAAGAGATTATTTAAAATGTAAATCTTGTCAAGTACAAAAGCCTAGTGTGTTTAAATTCTGCTCATCAATGTTTTCAAGTAGTGTCATTCTAAATTTCATTTGTGAACCTATAATATTAGAGTTAGATATGCTTTTCCTTCAAATGTTTAATGTGTCCGTGGCTTGAGGAAGACATTCTATTCCGTTAAAAATTATTTGAGCCTAGGTTAAAGTATGGTTGTGTCTAAAGAGGGATTGCATGTAAATCTTGTACAATGTAATGGAAAAAACCCTTTATTGAGTTACACATGTGTATTCATTTTAGTAACACATTAGACAATATGGTTGCAATTCATACTTTCACTTTTGGCGAGACCAAATAAAAGAGTCCGACATTAATTTGATTGAAATCAGAGAATGTATGATTACTTATGTATGTAAGAGTATTGAAAACTTTATTAATTCTTAAGTACCATTTCTTTGTCGTCATATTTGTAAGAAAATAGTAAGGCGACATAAACCTTGAATGAATTATTAAAGAAATACCAATGTCCTTTAAATAATAGATGTATGTTTGTTATGTTTTTTTTTTTAAAAGAGAGTATTGTATTTTATTTAAACATATTTTCTATGTAGTTTCGAATGAAAAAGCTTTAATTGTTTTTAGAGCGGACCTATTAACCAATAGAATAGGGGTTGTTTTATTTGGTTAATCCAAAACTATTATTACTACCAAGAAGCGATATTTATAGGAATTTATTAATGAAATTCATTTTTAAAATATTCATTTGACAGAATATCTACGAAAGTAGTAGGAGGAAGTCTTAAAATAGGGTTTTGTTTAAAGTGTGACCGTGTCTTTTAAGAGTTCGAATGGATTTCCAGATTTAAATAGTACAATAAAATTATTTATTGAAAGTATTATATTCTAAAAGAATCCTTAAGGTACTTTTCAAGTAGTTGAAGAATACAATTCTTTCTAACCAATTTAGATTGTGATATAGGAATATGTTAAAATTGAGTATACCATTAAAATTTATATTTTGTTGTACTATGTCATTGATTTTTGATACTAAACTACGTCGGTAGAATAAATTGATTTACTACGTTAGTTTTCATATTAGAAGCGTCTTATAAAAGGATTATTTTTTATAATTGGACAACCCTCACTAAGTAAAAAACCCTTTTATTTTAAACGAGGAAGATGATTTAAAATTTGATCATCGAGAAGGATGAATAACTATCAAAATCATCGAGAAGGATAAAGAATTATTGAAAACCGAAGCAAGTGGTTAGTGATTATGAACTTCTAGAAGAAACGATGATCTTTTAAAATAAAGTTGAATGTATGTAGCTAAATGAACAAAAGGGATTATTAAAAGATAGATGAAGAAATGGAAAGCACTTTTTTTTAGTTGCATATGTATAGCAGAAAATGGATAAATGCATTAGCGGTGAGTACTTTATGTGATTAAATAAATATATATATATATATATATATATATATATATATATATATATATATATATTTTATGGGAAGGGTAAAGATACATTGAAAGGAAAAGCTTTATAAAAGATTAATTATTTCAGGTTCATAAGGTGAATTATGAAAGATAGGTACTGTATTTTTAAAATTTAAGATTAAGAAAATTATTAACTTATACTTTTACTTTAAATATTGCAATGAAAGTGTTTTTACTTAAATTATTATAGAGAAAGTGATAATCTATTAAGAAATATATTTGTATGAAAGAGAACTATTTTAAGACATAGGCTTGTATAAGTTGTGAACCCTTCTTAGGAAGCCTTGAGTCTTGTAATTAATCAACGTGAAAAATGAATGATCTAAATGCACCCAATACCGTTGGGATGCGGTTATGCATTCAACGTGATTCAAGAACGATCACTTTCTAACAAAATAGGTTGGAACAAATGATTTTGTCATAAAATGTAATGAGGGACAGTATGGGACGTCACCTCTAGATTATTGTGCGAGCAGTATGGTGATGGCTTCTTGTGCATTTTGTGAATATGAGTGATCTAGCATGATAAAAGGAGTTAGATCAATCTACGACAGTTGGTATGGGACAACTATTGTTATTCATAACATGGCAAGTGAGACCAGGTCTAAAGCCAAAGCAATGACATGGCCCTAGTTGACCCTAATGTTGAATATTAAGCTTGACACGTATTTTTGTGTTAGTTATTTTGGGCAATTTGTAATTGTTCTTGTGTTGCTGGCAGTTGTTGGAAGTTTTGGGTTTCTTGTAACTGTTTTTGTGTTGTTGGTGGTTGTTGGCAGTTTTGGGTTTCTTGTAACTGTTTTTGTGTTGTTGGCGGTTGTTGGCAGTTGTGGGTTTCTTAGGGCTTTGTCTTTTCAATAAAAGTCGGTACAAGGCTAGTGTGTACTTGGCTTTTTGATATATGCAATAACAATAGTTTTGGTGTTGGAGATTCTATGTTGCAGCAACAAGCATAGAGTAATACATGTTATTATTTATGTTCTGTTATTTCATACTTTGTTATTACTTTGTTTCTGTTTTTGGTTAAATATTGGGCTACAGGGATTTTATCAAATTTGTATCAAAGCTAGAATGGATAACAATGGGAATGTGTAGCCTCATTTTCCATTATTTTCTGGAAAGAACTATGATTACTGGAGTATCAATATGAAAACATTATTTTGCTCTCAGGATTTGTGGGATTTGGTGGAGAAAGGGCTTGCAGAACCTGCAGATGAAGCTGCTCTCAATGCCTTGACACAGGATGAGCAAAAGCTTCTGAAGGAGAATAAGAAAAAATATGCAAAAGCATTGTTTTTCATCCAACAAGCAATGGATGAAATAATTTTTCCAAAGGTTGCAGCAACAACAAGGGCCAAACAAGCTTGGGACAGTCTTCAAGCCACATACCAGGGCAGCAACAAGGTAAAAGCGGTAAGATTACAAGTGCTTAGAAGAGAATTTGAATGTTTGCAAATGACAAATGTTGAGTCTATTTCAGATTTCTTTATCAAAGCTTTGCATGTTGTAAATCAAATCAGAACACATGGTGAAACCTTAGAGGATCAAAAAGTTGTAGAGAAGATATTACATAGCCTTCCCCCTAAATTTGATTCAGTTGTTGTGGCAATAGAAGAATCAAAATATTTATCTATTTTTTCCATTGATGAACTCATGGGATCATTGCAAAATCATGAACAAAGATTGAACAGATCTAATAGCTCTTCTCTCGAGAATGCATTCAAGGCAAGCAACAATATAGGAGCAAGGGGTGGAAGATTCAATAATCATGGCAATGCTGGTAGATGGACTAATACATATGAAGATAGGAGACAGGAAAATCAAGGAGACAGTCATGGAAATCAGTCTAATTATCATGAATTCCAAAGGTATGATAAATCCAAACTTCAATGTCATTATTGCAAAAAAAATGGGCATTTTGCAAGGGAGTGTAGAAAAAGGCAATATGATATGAATCAGGAGAATGCAAATTTTTCTAGGGAAAGTTAGATTGAAAACCAAGTTCAAAATGATGATAGAGAATCCATGTTTATTACTTGCAATGTAGCACAAGAAAGTTCAAATGCAATGTGGTTTTTAGACAGTGGTTGCAACAATCACATGAGTGGAAAGAAAGACATGTTTACTGATATTGATCATTCTATAAAATCAGAAGTAAAATTGGGAGACAATAAAACTATTGCAGTAATTGGTAAAGGAAAAGTGAACATTACTACCAAACAAGGTGCTAACAAATATATTCTTGATGTTTATTTTGTTCCTGAGCTTAAACATAATTTGATGAGTGTTGGCCAATTGGTGCAAAAAGGTTTCAGACTTTATTTTGAAGATAATGCTTGTAAAATTCTTGATAAACATAGAAGATTGATTGCTAAAGTTCCTATGACACAAAACAAAATGTTTCCCTTATGTTTGCAAAATGACCTTCCTGTTGTTTATAAGGTTGTTGTTCAAGATCAATCATGGTTATGGCACATGAGATATGGTCATTTGGGTTTTAGTGGATTACACTTGCTGTATAAAAAGAACATGGTGCAGGGATTACCTTTGATTGAACAACAAAATCAGGCTTGTGAGGCATGTATTCGTGGCAAACAACATCGAGATTCCTTTCCTGTAGGAAAATCATACAGAGCAAGAACTCCTTTAGAAATTGTGCATTCCGATTTGTGTGGCCCAATGCAAACTGCTTCTCTTGGAGGACATTTATATTTTTTGGTGTTCATTGATGACTTTTCTCGAAAAACTTGGGTGTATTTCTTGAAGAATAAGTTTGAAGTTTTTGAAAATTTTTAGCAATTTAAAGCCTTAGTTGAGAAAGACAGTGGACATTGTATAAAATTTTTGAGGACTGATCGTGGTGGTGAATATGTATCTAATGATTTTTTGCATTTTTGCAAAGTTCATGGTATCAAAAAATAGTTTACAGCCAGGTATACACCTCAAAAAAATGGCATTGCGGAAAGGAAGAATAGAACCATCATGGAGATAGCTCGAAGTATGTTGAAAGACAAACATTTGCCAAATAATTTTTGGATTGCAGCAGTGGCTTGTGCAGTGTATATTCTGAATCGTTCTCCAACAGTAAGTGTGAAATCCAAAGTGCCACAAGAAGCATGGAGTAACAAAAAACATAGTGTTTCTCATTTACGAGTTTTTGGGTGCATTGCATATGCACATGTCCCTGATGAAAAGAGGAAAAAGTTAGATGATAAAGGATAAAAGTGTATTTTTGTGGGATATAGTGAGCATTCCAAAGCTTACAAATTGTATAATCCCACTACACAGAAAGTTGTAATCAGTAGAGATGTAGAGTTTCTTGAAAGTGAAGAATGGGTGTGGGATAACAAAACAACACAACAACATTCACTTGGTATGAGATAATTTTGTGAAAGCACTCCAAATTCATCTTCATTTTCAAGATCACATAACAGTTCTAATTCATCTGGAGCTTTCTCCCCTTCAACATCTTCACAACATTCTGATGAAATTTCAGATTCCGATGAGGCTCCTTAGAAAACTGAAAGTTTACAGGAAATTTATGAGGTAACTCAAGCACTCACTGCTAATATTAATTGTGATGCATTCATTTCAGATTTTGCATTAGTCTCCATTTCTAATCCTGATTGTTTTGAAGTGGCCATTGGGAATGAGAATTGGCAAAAAGCCATGGATGAAGAAATTCAATCCATTGAAAGAAATCAAACTTGGGAATTAATGAATCTTCCTGTTGGTAAAAAAGCAATTGGTGTTAAGTGGGTTTACAAGACCAAAGTTGGAGTTGATGGACAGGTTTCAAAATATAAAGCAAGACTTGTTGCCAAAGGGTATTCTCAACAACCTGGTATTGATTACTTTGAAACCTTTGCTCCTGTAGCTAGATTAGATACTATTCATTCTATTTTGGCAATGGCAGCTCATTATAAATGGAGAGTGTTTCAGTTAGATGTAAAATCTATGTTTTTAAATGGGTTTTTAGAGGAAGAAGTTTATGTTGAACAACCTTTGGGTTATCAAGTTGAGGGACAGGAACACAAAGTGTATCGGTTGAAGAAAGCATTGTATGGTCTTAAACAAGCCCCACGAGCATGGTACAGTCGTATTGATTCCTATTTTTTGAATAATGGTTTTTGCAAATCTAGTAGTGAGCCAACATTGTATGTAAAAATGAATGGCCAAGGTAACATACTCATTGTTTGTTTATATGTGGATGACTTAATCTATACTGACAATTTGTCTCTTGATTTGTTTAAATCTAATATGCACAAAGAATTTGATATGACAGATTTGGGGCTAATGAAATACTATTTGGGTATTGAAGTTACTCAAAATGAGAATGGCATTTTTATTTATCAAAATAAATATGCTCATGATATCTTGAAGAAATTTCAAATGCACACATGTAGCCCAACTCCTACACCTATTACAACAGAATTTAAGTTAAGCAAACATGATAATAGTGCAAGATTTGATTCCACCCTGTACAAGAGGCTTGTAGGTAGTTTAATGTATTTAACTTCTACAAGACCTGATCTCCAATATGTCGTGAGTTTGATTTCAAGGTTTATGGAGGAACCAAGAGCAACACATTGGCAAGCTGGTAAACGAATCCTGAGATACATTTGTGGGACAACAGATTATGGCATCTTCTATTCAATTGATCCTCTTTATTTTCATTTGATTGGTTATTCTGACAGTGATTATGCAGGGAGTGTTGATGACAGAAAGAGTACTACAGGGTATATGTTTAATCTCGGTTCAGGAGCTGTCTCATGGGCCTCACAAAAGCAACCAATTGTGACCTTGTCCTCCATAGAGGCTGAATATGTAGCAGCAACGTCCATAGCCTGTCATGCACTTTGGATGAGAAAGATCTTGCAATATTTGTAGCAACAACAAGAAGGTGCCACACAGATATATTGTGATAACAATTCTGCTATTGAATTGTCCAAAAATCATGTTTTTCACAAGAGGAGTAAGCATATAGATGTTCGATACCATTTTATCAGAGAGCTTGTTAACAAGAAGGAGGTTTATTTGGAGTTTTGCCAGTCTACTGATCAATATGCTGATATCCTTACCAAAGCATTACCACCAGCACATTTTGAAGCACTGAGGACACGCTTGGGAGTTACCAAATACACATATCAAACTTAAGGGGGAGTGTTAAATAAGTTTGTTTTTAACAGTTTTTATCTTTTGGGTTATCAAGCTTAAGGGAGAGTGTTGAATATTAAGCTTGACATGTATTTTGGTGTTAGTTATTTTGGGCAGTTTGTAACTGTTCTTGTGTTGCTAGCGGTTTTGGGTTTCTTGTAACTATTTTTGTGTTTTGGGTTTCTTGTAACTGTTTTTGTGTTGCTAGCGGTTGTTGGCAGTTTTCGGTTTCTTAGGGCTTTGTTATTTTAGGGCTTTGTCTTTTCAATAAAAGTCGGTACAAGGCTAGTGTGTAAGTGACTTTTGATATATGCAATAACAATAGTTTTGGTGTTGGAGATTCTATGTTGCAGCAGCAAGCATAAAGTAATACCTGTTATTATTTTTGTTCTGTTATTTCATACTCTATTATTACTCGGTTTTTATTTTTGGTTTAATATTAGGCTACAGGGATTTTATCACCCAACGAAGTGAATCATCAACCAGATATTAGGCATATACGTTAACTAAGGGATGAGGAGAGTATGCTTCCACACTCTAGGTGTTATGGGCCCTAGAGGATAACCCCAACCGTGGATCTACACTCATGCCAGAACAAAAGGGTGAAAAACGAGAAGATAGACCCACAAAATGGCACCTTATACGAGATTTGATTAGTTTTGTCCACTTGGGAGGCCATCTTACAACAGTAATAATTCCCAAAAATGGCATATTATGCCTCGTATTGATTAAACGTTAGGTGATCGTCAAACCATTCAACTTGAAAAATTCTCCTTTAGGCTGAGTCTAGTTAGTAAATTTAGACAAAAAATATCACCATGTGGAACCAATAAGATAAATTGGCTTGTACAGTTAGATGAGTAGACTTGAGTTGTTACATACCTTCTGAAGTTCTATTTACACTTTGTAAAAGTTTGGGATCCCTTTCAAACCCTTTCTTTACAGAACAAAAAAATCTAATAATACCATTATATAATTATAAAATATAAATAAGGTCATCCTTAAATAAACCTAAACTATATATATATATATATATATATATATATATATATATATATAAGGGAATCGATTACATCCACAATCATTTTCTACTATCAAGCAGGGTTCGAATCTTGGACTGTCTCCTATAACCCCTGCAGTGTCTCGTTAACGTTAACCTGGTGTGAGATGGCAAAATTCGATCCCTCGAGGTTTGTACCGTCAACATCGATCTGACACACACTTAAAGGATTCAGATCAGACTACTTCCTTTACCAACTAGCACCACCAAGGTTTGAACCTAGGTCTCTTCTTAATAAGTGCCCATTCAATTTAACAATTACCAATCCACCGGTCCTTCGGTCGCTCGAGGTTTGTATCGTCAACATCGATCTGGCACACACTTCAAGGATTCAAATCAGACTACTTCCTTTACCAACTAGCACCACCAAGGTTTGAACCTAGGTCTCTTCTTAATAAGTGCCCATTCAATTTAACAATTACCAATCCACCGGTCCTTGAGACTAAAACCTAAACTATATCATTTTCACATAATATTTTATCTAAACTTCCAATGGTAAATATAAACTTGCGTATGAAACAAGAAAGTTGGTTAAGAAAATGTAGTGGAACTATTTTTTATTTTTATGAGTAGTTGGCTATTTATTTCGAAAGGACTTCAAAACATAGACTCGACTCGCAGTTTTTTTTGTTTGGGTGTATGTAATTTTCATAGTTTATTTTTATTTGGATTTGGTTATTGCGAGAAATTTTTAGTATTAATATTTAGGGTTGAATTTTCATTCAACCATATTTTTAAGTTGAGAGATAACACCCACATCAAACAACCATAATCCTATAGTTTATTTTTATTTGATTTTGGTTAGTGTGAGAAATTCTTACTATTAACATTTAGGAGATTGAGCATTATCATACAACCATAATTCTAAATTAAAAGATAAGCTTATCAATAAAACATTAACACACCCATCCAACCATATTTTTAAGTTAAAAAATAAACTTATCAATAAAACATTAATACACCCACACCAAACAACAATTTAAACTTTAAACCAACATTAAAAAACCAAAACACATACCATCGTCCCAACAATCCTCAAGAGTTCTTACCATACATAACCACTTAAGTAAACCTGTGGACAAATTTCAGAAACGAAGTCAATGCATGGCAGAATTGTACCAAATCCGTCCAGTACCGATTTGAATAATTAAATTCCTAAAATTAATGAGGCCTCTCCCTCCAAGAAATAGTTCACTTACTTTGGTTCGGCTACGGGCACCGACTGGGTGCTTTCTCCTTCGGCTCATTAAATCACAGTCGTAAAGCAGCACGCATAGCCTTTAAGGAACCTGCCCAGCTCACCTACCATGACGACAGGGGTTCGATTCTCTCCGCACAGAAGCTACCCCGCGTGTGTAATGTGGCTCTCAATGTTGCTGTCAGCCCCGATGTTAACTGCGCCAAGTATGTAACCGTTAGCCAATGGTTTAGAGCATTGAGTGGTTCTTAAATTTTTTTTTTTTTTGTAACTCTAAATATTGTGTGTGTGTGTTGCAGTGTTCAGTGAAGCGTTGGTTGCGGAGGAGCTGGAGCTGGTTAAAGTTAAGGGGTTGGCATAATAGTAGGCTTGATATTAGTTTTTTGTTGTGGCCAACGTGTCTTAAGGGGGCATTTTGTCTTCTGTTCTCTTCTGTCTTATTTTATATGACGCTTCGTTGCTTTGATTTTAATAGGCATAATAGATAAATTATAATGTAAGGTGACCCAGCTCCTCGCTTGGGATTTTGACTATAATAAATATGTATTTATCCTATGTAGTTTTTGCGTTGAGGTCTTGTTTGATCTTTGATAAGAAATAAGTTGCGTTGATTGTTGTTTATTTTGCTATGTGGCTGATAAGGGTTAATCTGAAAGGTTTTATACTGTACCTGTCCTCAGACATATGCATAAAATTTAAGTGTTTGGAAATTCAGTGCATGCTACGAAAAATAGATGAAAGATGTGTATTTGCCTGCTTTCATTCGTTTATGAATGTTTCTTTAGTTTAACAGTACCTTTATTTGCCTGCGACGGCTAAGCTTCTACGGCTCGGGTGGAGATGTGTTGGTTTTACTGTATTGGAACGACTAGGTTTGTACCTATACGGCTCCCATATTATGTAATATCAACGGGTGACTTTATGAGGAGGTGTTTTGTCGATGCCGTATAAGATGTAAGGAGGAATTATCTAAAATGGGAGTTATAAAAAGATAGAACAACATTTAAAAATATATATAGTTATAATTATGTAGTTATAACCTATCAATTGATATGAATATTGAATATATTTTTTATTTTCAAATTTTACTAAAAAAAAAATAGTTGTAATTTATTAAGAGTGAGGACTTAATACAATTTTTTATTTAAAAAAAAAATCAAATACTAAAAAAATTGTGACGAAAATTCAATTTAGAAAAAAAATTGAAACACTGAAAATTGTTTTAGAATTGGAAAAAAATTTCAACCATACGAATGCAAAACTAAAAACAAAATAAAAAATTTAATTTAGTAGGAAAAATATTATATATATTCAATGAAGTTAAGAACAAAATTAAAACGGAAAATATGCTATATATTCAATACCATCTATAAAGATGGCGACAAAAACGAATGGTTTCGAACTTCACGGTTTGCAATGAAATAGATGTTAAAAACTAAAATAATATTAGGAAGGATTATGTGTGCTTTGTTATAATATATTTTCAAAGCAAAAAGGCAAATACTTTGAAGTGCTTCACCTATAAGCCTTGAACATTTAAGGAAAAACCTTAGAGATATACAGGTAGGGAGATGGAGATGGAGATGGAGGAGGAAGGGAGGCCGTCGGGAGGCAGTTTGTATGTTGGGGGTGTCGTCGGAGATGGTAGTATGAGGGAGATGTTGAGCAATGATTCTCAGAATGGTGAAATCATGGGGTCTGCAGAGGTACGGAGGCCATCATTTGGCGGTGTTGTTGCTGGGGTTGCTGACAATGTCGTGCCGGGAGTGGATAAAGATGCTAATAGTCAAAGAGATATGATGAAAGATGGTGGTCGCGCTAAGTCTTTCAAAGATGTTGTTGAAAGTGGGGTACAGAAGGGGATTCTTGTCGACGCCATGTTCTCGATCAGAGGCAAGGATGCTTTGGCTGCCTCTGGTAAAGTACATTTGGTGCCTAATGCTACAATGATTAGTGCATTATGCTCGGAGCAATTAAGGTTAAAAATTGTTTCAATTTTTTTTGTGGCTTTAAATGAGGAAGTGTTGCCTTCTCGCCGGTATTTTGATGAGTGGCTTAACAATGTATGGGGTAAAAGGTTGGGGATTTCTGTTTCTATGTGTCGTATGATGCAAAAGGGGCTATTTTTGGTTATGTTTAAAATGCCTGATATGCAAAAGAAAGTTGTTGCTAAACAGTTCTGGAATGTTGGTAAAACCATTTTTCGTGCCATTGCGTGGTCACCGAAAGCTTTAATAGAGGAAGTTTTTTCTGTTTCGTACCCGAGATGGGTTATTGTTAGGGATGTTCCTCCGATTTTATGGGATTTTTTGCCTCAGGTCTTGAAGCCTTTCGGTTGTGTGTTAAGGGTTGAGGAAACAAGCAGTGTTTTACCTCATATGCATGCTAGGGTTTTAATTTCTATGTACCCAGGAGTGGATTTTCCTGAGGAGATTGTGATCGACTGTGGGGAATTTTCTCTGTCTTGTAAACTAGAGCTCTTAGGAGGTGTTAATGCATGTTTTATTTGCAAAAAAGAGGGCCATGTTCGGAGGAACTGTCCTGTTTTGGCAAGCAAACGAAAAGTTTTTTCTGGGGCTTCTGTCCCCTCTAATTCTAATAATGTTTCAAACAATGGTAAAGGTAATGTAAATAATCTGGGCAGTACCGGGGGTAATGCTTCGAGGGCTTCAAGGAAAGCTCATTCTTCTGAGGTTAATAATAATGGGGTGAATGAGCAAATGGCTTTGGGTGAGGACATGGTTATTGAATCTGATGTAAGCAGCGCAAGCCATCTAACATGCTTGGTTGAACCAGGTAGGTTACAGGCCTCTCCTACCCCTGCGGCTAATGAAAAAGAGGACACTAATTTTAATATTAACATGACCAAAATTGATAGTCTTAGTCCTTCTGTGGATGGTGGTACCCTGGCTAGTAGTAGGGTTGAGCACAGTAATAGTTTGGTGCCTAGTCCTACTACTAGGGAGGGTAGTACTTCCTTGCAATTGGATATTGGTGGTTGTAATAAACAAAATGCTCAGCAGCTAGCTTTGACATCCATTCGTAGTAGAGCTTTAGAGAGGCATAAAAATATTCAGGATAATATTAATGGAGAAGAGGGATCTGTGGTTGATGTTTCAGATTCTGAAACCATCCCTAGCAGTGAATATTCAGATTCATTAGATGATAATGTTTCAAATGACAGACTAGATCTGGGGGATAATACATGGTCTAAGGTTACTAAAAAGAAGAGGAAAAGAATTAATGCTAAGGACAATAAAGGTAAATCTCTAAAAAGTGTTAAGGATTTAGCCAGAGCTGGCTCTTCCCTTCCTAAATCTGACAATGTTGTTTAGATGCATGAGCTGGAATGTCAGGGGATTAGCGTCCCCTGGTAGAAAGTATTTTGTCAAGAATCATATCAGAAGTATGGGTTGTTTTGATTGCATTATGTTGCAAGAAATCAAAGTTGTTGGCTTTCATCTTCAATCTGCTTTGCATGTCATTTGGCGTGATGCTATATGTTACTATACTAATCATACTGATGGGAGGGGGGAGCTGCTTTGCTGCTTTCCCCTTCATGGGCTTCTAAAGTAGTTGATTTTGGTCTTTCTCCATGTAATACTGTGGTCTGGGTGGTCTTAGAACACAATGGTGTTCAGTTTGGTGTTTGTTCAATTTATGCTGCTAATGATTACAGAGATAGATGTTTTTTATGGCATTGGCTGTTAAACTTACCTGATATTCCATGGTTATTTGGTGGGGATTTTAATATGATAGAAGAACAACATGATAAGGTTGGCGGTGCTAATTTTGACTGGAAGGGGATGAGAAAATATGGTGGACTAGATTCAAATCTCATTTTAATCTTTTTGATCCTTTACAAGGTCATAGAAGTTACCATAAGGATCTGTGGTTTACATGGTGTAACATGCAGCAAGGCCACAATAGGATATATAGCAGGTTGGATAGGTTCTATGCTTCTCACTCCTTCAATTTTGATCATTTGAATAATGGCAACAAAGTTGCAGTTTATCCTTCTGTTTGCTCTGACCATTGTTCTATTGTGGCTCATTTGAGATTCCTTGAGGATAGACTTGAGAATAAACATCTGAATTGGAAATTTAATTTGAATGTCTCTCTTCTGGATCTTCCTGATTGTTTGCAAGCTATCTTTACTCTCAAGGAAATCAATAGGTTTAAACTTCGACATGAGAGTGCTATTGATAGGTGGCTTTGTAATATCAAAGGATGGAAAATTTTGTTTAAATCCATTGGTAAGAAGAGGGCTTCTGAGTTCAGATGTTATGAGAATTCCTTGAGGCAGAGGATGTGGTTGCTTGAACATAATATTCAGTGGCAGCCTGATAATTTGGAACTATTATCTGAGTTGGTGGAGGTTAAAAATGAGCTTAGCCAGCTGGAGAATAAAAATATTCAAGGACAGAGGGTTCGTGCTAGGCTAAATTGGTTAAATTTTGGTGATAAGGGCTCTAAGTTTTTCTTTAATATTTTGAGAGAGAAGGTTGTTAAAGAAAATATTGTTAGCATTTCAGATGGAACTACTTTGGTTTCTGATGACAATAAGATTATGGAATTGTTTCACCAGTTTTATAAAAATCTGTTTACTTCAGAGGATAACAGTGATAGAAGGAAAGAAAGAGAGGTTTGTTGTAAGTTAGTGCCTAAAAAAATTTCTCAATCTGAGGCTGAAATGTTGGGTCAACCAATTTCGAAAGATGAAATTGCTAAAGCTATATTGGCCATCAATAGTGATAAAGCTCCGGGTCCTGATGGTATACCCATTGAATTTTATAAAAAGAACTTGGATTGGGTTTGTGAGGACCTTAGACAGGTGTATGATGAAGCCATTAATAGAGGATCATTGGGTTGTGACATCAACTCAGGCATCATTCGGCTGTTGCCCAAAGGAGGTGATAAAACTTTAATTAAAAATTGGAGGCCTATAACTTTATTGAATGTCTCTTACAAAATCATGGCTAAGGTGCTTGCGTTAAGATTGGTTCATTTGCTGCCTAAGTTTATCAATCCTACTCAAACTGGGTTTGTTAAAGGCAGATATATTTTAGAGAATCTTATCACTGGCTGGGAATCTATGCATTGGGCCAGAGTCTCAGGTCAGAACATTGGTATGATCCTTCTTGATTTCGAGAAGGCTTATGATCGTGTGGAATGGAATTATATCATCAGTGTTTTGCTAGCCTTTGGTTTTCCTATTGAATTTTGTAACATGGTTAAAACTCTTTTGGTTGATGCTAATGCTTGCATAGAGATTAACGGTGCCATCTCTGATCCTATTTACCTGCAAAGATCTATAAGACAGGGTTGTCCCTTGGCTCCTTCGTTATTTGTGATTGCTAATGATCTTCTATTTTATCTCCTAAGGGATAATACCCTGAGTCCTAATGTTAGAGGTGTTATGCTACCTAATGGTATGGAGCTTATAAATATGCATTTTGTTGATGACACTTCCTTGTTTGTGAAGTTGGATGAGGACAATTTTGTTTCTTTGTTCTCTAAACTTTCACTATTTTGTAATGCTTCGGGTGCTAAGGTCTCTGCTGCTAAATCAATGATTTTGGGTTGGGATCACTGTCCTCCTAGGTGGCTTGGCAGATTTGATTTGCAATGGCATGGCCCTTCTGTGCAAGTCAGGTATCTGGGCATTCCGTTTGTTGTTAAACTTGATTTAAAAAACATGTGGTTGTGGGTAAAAGATAAGATTATTGTCAAGCTTGATAAGTGGCAGAAAAGGAATCTTTCCTTGGCTGGTCGCTTCCAGGTTTGTCAAAATATTTTGTCTACTTTCACTATTTATTTCTCCTCGGTTTGGCTTTTCAGTTTGTATCAGATTAATTTGATTCAGAAATATATAAAATAGTTCCTTTGGGCTGGCAATTTTGTTGATAGAAGATTACACTCAGTTAAATGGAATTGGTGTGTTGTGAATAAGGCAATGGGAGGTATGGGTCTTATCAATTTAAGATTACAGGGTGTTGCTCTTGCATCCAAATGGATAACTAAATGTATTGCTGGAAATGAACCATGGAAAGTTCTTATCAGGCATAACATTTGTAATTCAGTCCCTAAAAGGGCTCAGTTCTGGAAAAAGCTATCCTTTTTTGATATTTTGTTTGGCTCATTTGAATCAACGCCTTCTGGTTCGACGGTTTTTCATAGCATTTGGAAGGCATGGATTAATGTCAGGGATAAAATCTGTATAAAATCTGATAACAATCAGTCTAGAAGGCTGTAGTTATTAAATGGTTCCTGCTGGTGGAACTTGTCTCTTAACAACACTATGCTTGCTAGAATGCGGGGCTGCTCAGCTAGGGCCTGGTCTGTGAAGGGTGTCAATACTTTTAATGACATTCTCAGTAATGGGGTGCTTAAACCTTGGGAGCAACTCAGTGTTGAATTTGGTTTATCTTGTTCTCATAAGAGAACATATACTATGTTGTCTGTTGCCTTCAATGGTTTGAATAATCCTGAATTTGTGGCCTCTGAACAGTCTTATTTGGATAATCTATATTGGACTGATGGTACTAAATTTTTTGCTACTAAATCCAAGATATTATATCGGCTTCTCACGGACATGACTGACATTTTTGACCATGTTAATAATAAATGGCAGCTCTCTCTTTCATCAGAGCAGGTGCAGAAAAGGATGCAAAATATCTGGTCCAGTCTTCTTGAGCCAAAAAAAGCGTGTTTTAGATGGCTTTTGCTGCTCCAAAGATTGCCCTTATCTTCTAATCCCCAGGCTGATATCTATTGTTCCATTTGCAGGACTCCTGAGACTGTGAAGCATATATTTTTTGACTGTCTTTATGCTAAAGAGTTGTGGTTATCCTTTTTTCATATTCTACAGGGCTGGAATATTCAGTTGGATCATATAAAACAACAAATTTTGTTTGGTTATATTTCGCATATGAATTACTATTTCAATATGTTTTGGCTAATAATTTCTACAAAAATTTTATGGATGATTTGGAAGGCTAGGAATGATGATTGTTTTCAGAACAGGCCAAGGCACCTTACTGGGTCTCTTAGGAGACTCACACAACTTGCTATTTTGTTTCAGGTTGGAAGAAATCTGCAGGTTTCTAGGAACAAGTTGGCTCGTCTTTTCAAAGCTATTCAGGATCGGGAGTTGATGGATGATGACACAGGCAGCGTGGATATATATAGCTACTATTATATTCTTGCACAAAAATGTTATTATATGTTTGTAAAAAGATACAATGATACAGTTACACTCATATGATGTATAGTATTTTTGTTTCCTCCTTGCATGGAGATGTTTAGCTTAGTTTGATTTTTGAGGCTTGGACCTTCTTTGATGTATATTTGTTGTTGGTTATTTAATATGACAGTTATATATTTCAATTAAAAAAAAAAAGGTGCAAATTTTAGGGAGAAAATGGACCATGTCTATACATGGTTTGAAGTATATATAATGATAATTAATACGAAGAAAGAGTATTGTAAGAGATATAGAAAATGAGGTTAAATATTAAATAAGGTAAAGCAAATTTTAAAATTTTAAAATTTATAAGAGTTTAAGAAGATATTTTTTATGAGAATTTTTATTGAGGAGAAATATTTTTTATTTTATTTTTTGATTAAGGGAATTGGTTATATCCACATTACTTTCTATTATTTAGCAGGGTTCGACTACCTCAATAACATCTATTTCATTTGGTTGTTATTTAAACCCACTTGAGGAGGCTTGGTATTGGTATTTTTGTCTTTGGACTGGCATGAACTCAAGTTAGACAACTACCTTTACACCAACATGCATGCCCTTTAGGTTTGAACTTGGTTTTCTTCTTTGCAAGTGCTATAGCTTGCCAATCCACTAACCCCTAGAAACTTATAGAGAATATTGTTTGCCTCAAACTCTTAAAAATAATTGAAACTACCAAAAAGATGCTAAGACATTCATTCAATATCAAAGAATCTACTGCATTTGTATTGATAATCATAAAAGGGGTTACAAGAATTGATATCCTTTTACAATCTTGCCCTGAAGGCTACAATGGGGTCTTCCCTTAGGAAGCCCTCTCAGATGTGGTACAAAGACAACAAGATTCATCTTCTTGGGTTCCTCGATGTAGGTGGGCTTCTTGCTCGTGAGCCACCGCTTGTTGGAGATGTTTCCTTGTGCTTTGCTGGACCTGTAGAAACCTGCAAAATCCTATTAGTGCGTTGGGGGGTCTGCCTCAGTCAAACCCCGTAGTTATGAAGACAAAAGACTCATAAAAAGTATTCAAAACATGAAATAAATTGCTAAAAACAACATAAAATAGCAAACTAATCTATTCTTACCTGTCCGGGTGATTCTGGTGCCTGTTGCAGAGGTTCGCACTCCTAGGGTGCGAACCGGGTGGTTCGCACGTGTGAGGTGTGAACCGGTCCTTTTTTGACCGTATTGTTCAGATAGCTTCTCTGGATGCTCAGGATTGGTTGTTGACTTGAAATTTGTTCGGTTTACCTTCTGAAAGTGCACTCTTGGCAGGATTCTCAACCTATCTCATTCACCAAACAGTATTGTGAAGGAGACAAATTGATTGTGATGCTCGTATGATGGTTGTGTGATGGATGTGTGATGGATGTAATGGCAGTAGTGATTTTGGCAGAGTTTCGGTATGCAAAAGTGTGTTGTTGTTAAAAGGTGAAAATGGCATTCTATTTATAGAGTGGGCCAAGGTGAGAGAAAGGGGATGAGGTGTCCCCTGTGAGGTGGCAGTGGTGAGGTGTCCACCAAAGAGGTGTCCTCTGAGGTGTCTTGGGTCATAAGTGAGGTTGGGTGAGAGAATCCCTCACCCATCCAAAAGTAATGATGATTTAGCATAAATATCAATTTGTCATTAATATTCAACTTTATTGAAATATCTTAGGATTAAACAATGATTTTTGTGTGCAAAAGTCTCCATCTTGCATTAATGACCCAGGGGGATGTGAGGTGGAGAAATATCTGGGTGGAAAGGTGGTAGGGCTAGGCTAGGCTAGGCTAGGTGAGGTGGAAGGCTAGGCTAGTCAAAGTAGACTAGGTGAGGTGGAGGATTTAATTAAATCAAGATTAGATCTAATTAAGTATGTAATTAGCCATAAAGCATAATTAGACCAAAATGTTGACTTTTTGACCATAAAGTGCTTTTTGACCATGGTGAGAGTTTTCAACCTTAGTTGAGTTTGCATGAGGTCACATGAGGACCTATGGTTAAGCGTAGGAAGGGGCTTGGCTAGCCCAAAGGGGCTAATGATGATGAATAGTGATTTTAGCCAATTTATGCAATTTTTGAGGGTTTTGCAAATTGATTGACCATGGAAATGGGGAGAGGGACAATGTGCGACTTTTAGGTGTCTACATTTTACCCCTTTTTGTACTGGATTGTGTGGAAACACGGTTTAGTACAAAAATTGATGATGTGGATTGATGAGGTGATTTGGAAGGCAAAGAATTTGTGATTGATGAATTGTGGATGATTGCGAGAGAGACGCATTGATAAAAAGTGGTTTGTGAATGATTGCTTTTGGAGGAAAGCATATGATTACCTTGCATTATGATCAATTATAAATGCTTCAATTTTGAATGAACAAATGCCTTTGCTAATGTTTGCTTTTGATTGATTGATGAGCTCTTTTGACAACATTTGATAGATTGTTGGAGCCATGGGGTAGAACTTTTAGGAGCTTCATTCACAAGTGGTCTTACGACTGCCACTATGAAGATTGGAATCCATGAGGTGTCTACAGTCAGAGGTATTTTGGAGCCTATCAAACATTGATTTGTTTTTGGATTGGATTTTGATCGAGAAGAGAAATTTCCTTGTTTTGTATTTGTCCTAGCATAAGGACTTGAGATAATCTTCAACAAAAATTTCTTAGGCATTTGTTATATCCATGATTGGATGTTTGGTTATTTGATCATATGCAAGGTATATTTTGATGTGTTGGATGATTACCCCCTCAAGCGATGAATTGATGATGGAGGAAATGACGATCAACGATGAGACGATTGATGAAGAGAATGGTGAAATGTGTAAAATTGGGCATGAAAATGAGTGAAAATGATGATTGGGTAGGATTTTGGATGCAATTTGAGGTGAATGGTAGATTTTGAGGGTCATGCGATAGGTTCACATGAACGATGGTTCACACGGATGGCGTGCAAACCGGTGCGAACGAGGATTTTTAAAGGGAAAATTCAAATTTTGACATCATTTTTTTGTGCGATGACGATGGTGGAGAGGTGGAGGAGAGAAAGAAAATGGAATGGAGTGTTGTCGAAGGGTGAAACGGATGGGACAAGATGGTGAGTGCATCTACGAGCATGAGTTCGAGGGTGGGAATGCCCGAGGTAGGCGTATTTTTCTCTCTCGATAACTATGTGTTTTAAAGAGGGTTTTAAAATGAACTTTTTGCTTTAAACACCATGAAACGAGGGTGGGGGTAGGAATTGGTTGTAATTCATGCACTTTGTGTAAAAGGGGCCAAATGGGTATCCCAATATGCTTTTTGTTTTTGTATGTGACTTTTTGGCATGTGGGAATGCATGTAAGTGACGTGATGTGGAAAATGGGGGTGAAACATGAATGCATGTGAAAACCGAGGCATGGGATGTTTGAATTGGCCAAATGGGTATCCGGATTTGTGTTTGCATGTATGATTTGACTTTGTTTTGACTGCTTTGTGTTGCATGCCTGGGGAGGGTTTTGCATTATTTTTCATGTTTTTTGACATGTGTTGGCATTTTTTGCCTGCATGGAGTGCATGATTGTGATGATTGCATGATTGCAAACTGGGCCATGCAAAAATTCAATCTGTTTGGGTTGTTCACATGGCTAGGGTGTGAACCAGTGGTTCGCACGTCTGGAGTGTGAACCACTGGTTCGCACGTGTGGAGTGCGAACCAATTTTTTTTTGTATGTGTGTGTGTGCATGTGGAATAGATACAATGAATATGTAAGCATTTATGTACAAAAATACATATTTTCTAAGTGATGACAAAAAAATAAGTAAAATACATGCGTTTATTTTACATTGCTATGTATAATGATTATGTATAAGACCTTGATGGATTTTTGACATGTGATGTGTGTGTGATGGTAGGTGAAGAAGATATTTACATGCCATCAACTTCGAAGGTGTAGGAAGTCCTTGGAGGATGAGTGGACGGTGGATGATGTGGGGTGGTTGAAGACAGTGGGATTATATGGAGTATGGGTGATGCACGAGGTTCATGTGAACCATGCATATATAGCGGTATTGTGTGAGAGGTGGGATCCAGATAGGAACACCTTTCATTTACCGACAGGGGAGATGATGGTGACCCTGGAGGATATCTACCGCATCTATCGATTGTCGATAGATGGGATTACAGTGATGACGATGGAGAAGGAGGTGCATGAGGGTATTTTGGAGAGGATATTTGGGGAGCGTTGGTGGTAGGTGGAGGTGAGGAAGGGTGTGGATTACATGGCCTATTGGAGGAAGGAGTGGCTCTCCCTTCGTCATGCGATGGCGATGTTATTGATAGCGAGCCATGCATTACCAGATGCTTCAGGGGTTAAGTTCCCCTAGAATATGATGGGGGTGGTTTGTGATATGGTAGAGCGAGGGATTAGGTATGCATGGGCACCCGCATTATTGGCATAGGTATATCGAGAGTTGCATGGGGTGGTGAGGATGGAGAGGATAGGGCTGAGTGTGAGTCCTTTATTGTAGATATGGGCGTGGGAGCATGTGACCATCTTGAGACCGATGCAGTTACCTTATGAGGCACATGTGCATGAGGGGGATGAGGTACCTTATGCGATGAGGTGGAGGGTGGACAAGGAGAAGAAGAAGAGGGCCCACGTAGGTGAGCTGATGTATCATCGAGAGGAGCTTGGATGACTGACGATGGATCAGGTCAGGTGGAGGCCATGGTGTGGAGGGCCTGAGTGGGGTGAGGATGTAGTGCACTTGGCATGCATTCGATGTAGTCGATGGTTGGTGGGGAAGTACACATCGTAGGTTGAGTACTTTCCATTTTCTAGAGTACAATGGTAGTTTGGGTTGGTGTAGGGGTGGCCGGACCCACCTGTAGAGATTTACAGGGTAGAGGGTGACACAGGGCCACAGCCCATAGTGCCACCTCTAGATGTGATTCTTGATGAGCCTATTGTTGTCCCGGATATGGACAATGTAGGGACCATGCTAGAGTATGATGTGTGGTGGTCTAGATAGAGTTGGAAGCCAGGGTGAGGTGTGGTGGATGAGTGGGTGGAGGTAGTAGGAGCTCTACCCTATGTAGGTCTACCTAGAGGGGTGAGAGCAGGGTCACCAGTGTAGGGTGTGGAGGAGCAGGAGGAGGTGGGATCACCGAAGCTGGGTGAGGAGGAGGAGGAGGAGTTAGATCGGCTGGTTAGGTAGGTGAGGCCATGATGTGATGACCAAGATAGGTTGGTGAGTGATAGTGGTGTAGTACCATCAATGAGGGTGGTGAGGAGGTGGGGGTTGGTGTGGAGGAGAGGGAAGACATTCCCTTGATGGATGTGGATGTAGATGATTGGTTGGTGAGGTTGGAGGTGCCTTTGGTGGATGTGGGGGAGGATGATTTTGGTGGGGATTTGATAGTGGTTATCGAGGTTGAGGGTGAGGTGGTGGATTTGAGGAGGGAGGTGAAGAGGCTAAGGGACATGTTATTTGATAGGGAGATATATTGGGTGATTGACCACTCAACCTTGGAGGAGGAGAGGTGAGAGGTAGAGGTAGACCTGAGGGCCACCTTAGAGGAGCGAGATGAGGCTAGGGTGTACATGGATCAGATGGTGGAGGAGATAAGGGTGCTCAAGATTGAGAAGGATGAGTTTAGGCATGAGTGTGATACCATCCGAGGAGAGCGGGATGAGATGATTGAGACCGTAGAGCAATTTCAGAGGTTGTTGGAGGAGGCACAGAGGGAGATAGAGGTCGTGAAGGCCTATCATTTAGTGAGGGTGGTGGAGCTAGAGCAGACTATACGAGAGGCACAAAAGGTGAGAGAGAGGGTGGAGCAGGAGATTGCTCGGCTAGGGGATGTAGTGTCACATCTAGAGGCAGCAGAGAGG
Organism: Wollemia nobilis; assembly: GCA_028583015.1. NCBI lineage: Eukaryota > Viridiplantae > Streptophyta > Pinopsida > Araucariales > Araucariaceae > Wollemia > Wollemia nobilis. Next base: position 13,075,682 of record JAQPPZ010001925.1, read on the forward strand.
GAGGTAGCATAGCTACGAGTGGGAAATGAGAAGTTGATGGTGACCAATATGAAGGAGGTCCAGGAGGATGAGAGTAGAAAATGAGTTGATAGTGAAGGGTTGGATTCCTACATACTCTGGGTATCTTTCCTTATCATAGTCGTAGGTAGAGCGGAGTACACCCTCGGTTGATGGGATGGGCCAGTAGGTGGCGATACCCATTATGTCATATGTGCTAGTGAGGATGGCACTGCCAACGCTGGTGGGGGTAGCACAGAGGGTGGAGGTTGGAGATACTGAGTCGTCACAGGCAGTGGTAGGTGAGCACCGATAGATGAGGGTTAGGGCGAGACTCCTGAAGGACAGTAGTGATTATGGGGTTATGGGGGGAGCGACGGATATGTGATGTTTTTGTATTTTTGTAGACACTCATGATGAGTGGATTATTTTTGGGGGTGGGTTTTTTTGGGTTTTTTGGGGGGGGGGGGGGGGGGGTTTTTTTTTTTTTTTTTTTTTTTTTTTTTTTTTTTTTTTTTTTTTTTGTTGGGATAGCATTTGCATCGTTACAGTACTCAAATGATGTGATCCATTCCATTATTCCAAGGAAGTTGGATATGAGGAATGTCATGAGGAGATTCGAACATTACAGTTTGTAAAATCAATCCCATTGACTAACTGAGCAAAACTTCTTGACTCACTTGGAGGCTATCTTGGTAAACAAGACCTCTATCCTGGACTTGTGTGTGGAAAGTGATGTTCATTTAACCATTCTGGAATAGGGTGGGTTATAATTGCATGCCAACTTAGCCTGTATGCTAGCTCATTGGTAAAGACCTGAGGACTGCAGGGATTCAAGTGGGTAATACTCTTGAGGCCTTTGCTTTTGTTTTCTGCCTTCTATGATATGACTATCTCTTTGTGGGTAGTACTCTTTTCTCTTTTTTATTTTATTTTTTTCTATTTTTTTTGGATACTTGCTCATATTAGATGTAGAGCAAAGGATTTTTCTTTCTTTTTTTTTTTGGGATACTTGTTTATACAAGGATTATTTGGGTAGGGCTTGTCCTTTTGTCATCCCTCCGGTTCGAGAGAAATCATGTGAATGATTTAATGAGTAGAGTGATTTTCGCTAAGCATCAGCTAGCATGCAATGTAGTCAACCCCTTTTCCAGAATGTTATTAGTGTGTAGGACGTGTAGGTAAGTCCAGGAAAGAGAGCAAGGTGACCAAGGGAAGCCTAGAAGTATTTTTGAAATATGCCAACTTTGGATGGTGGTTGATTATGTAACTATTTGTGGTCGAAGCAATCAAAACATGGCTCTAATCCTATCTCCTGAAAAGGGGTTTTGGACATCAATCTGGTATGCTAGCATGTGCATTTTTAATTCCCTTCGCATGGTATTTACAATGAATATATGCAGATGCCTACATGGATGCAAAAAGTAAGAATTTATGTACAAGGTTGCCCCAGTGTTATGGACAATGGAATGGGGCATGAGGTGGAGTGGTGTGAAAATGGAGAATGGAATAAAGAAAAGAGGAGAAAGGAGGAGAGGAGAAGAAATGAAACTTATCAAAGGTATGTAGCCACTCGAAGCGTGACCATACAACATTGACAAGTAACTTAGAAGAAAAGAAGATAAGAAAGAAAGAAAAGAAACCCATCAAAGGTATGTAGCCACTCGAAGCATGACCATACAACATTAATGAGTAACTAGAAGAAAAGAAGATAAGAAAGAAAAGAAAAGGAAGAGAGAGAAGGGGAAAATGAAAGGTATGTAGCCACTCAAAGCATGACCATACAACATTCACTTATAGAAGAAGTAGAGAAGGGAGGAGAGAAATGGAGCAAGCAGATTTAAATGTAAATGCAAGTAAACTTAGTGTCACAGAACATCAAAAATGGTGATATTGTTTTTTTTGAATTATATACATATATACAAGTGATGATGAGCTATAATGCCTACAACTAGGCGTAAAATGCTCGTAGATGAATAATTTTAATGGGCTCAAGTTTGGCAATACCTTCCAATGTGGCCAGATGATATGCCCCAGATCCAAATTTGTGAGTAACCATGTAAGGGCCTAGCCAATTTGGTGCAAATTTATCATAGAGATGGCACGGTTGGCTAGTAATTTATTGGTTTTCTTTGAGGACTAAGTCTCCAACTTGAAATTCACGTTGGTGTACCTTGGAATTGTAGGCACGTCGGAGATGGTCTTGATAAACTCGTGTGTGTTCAATAGCATGAATGTGATGTTCATCCAATAAGGTCAATTGGTCAAGTCGGGCCTGATGGGTTGTATCATCATCAATGAATTCTTGCATAGAAACCCGTAAAGATGGTATTTCAAGCTCCAAGGGCATGATGGCCTCAGTGCCATATACAAGGGAAAATGGGGTTGCCCCAGTTGGGGTACGAATACTGGTATGGTAGGCCCATAGTGCTAGTGGCATTTGATTGTGCCAATCACGGTGTGACTCTACAATAGTTTTGCGAAGAATGGCGTAAATGGTTTTGTTTGTAGCTTCTGCTTGGCCATTACCCTATGGGTAGTATGGAGTAGAGAAACTATGTTGGATGTTGAATTTTTCACATAGTGCATGAACATTCTTATTCTTAAATGGAGTGCCATTATCTATGATGATTTTGGATGGGATGCCAAAATGACAAATGATGTGTTGAGTGATGAAATCAACAATTTTAGGACCGGTCATTTGAACTAGAGGAATGGCCTCAACCCATTTCATGAAATATTCGGTTGTAGTAATGATAAACTTATGATTGGCAGATGAGGTGGGTGTGATTTTGTCGATGAGATCCAAGCCCCATTGTGAAAAGGGCCACATTGATTGGATAGGTTGTAGAGCTTGAGAAGGTAAGTGTGTGAGATTGGCATGATGTTGGCATTTAACACACTTTTTGACATAGGCACAACAGTCATGCTCCATTGTGGGCCAGTAATAGCCCATCCATAGAATGCATTTGGTGATAGCCATGCCACTAAAATGGCCACCACAAGTACCATCATGAGCCTCTTGAGTAATGCGTTGGGCTTCGAAAGGCTCAAGACAACGTAATAAAATGCCATCATAACTTCGCTTGTATAGGATATCGCCTAGCAATGTATAGCGAATGGCACACAATTTAAAAGCTCATTTGTGAGTATGATTTAGGTCAGGTGGGAGAATACCGAGCTTGATGTAGTCCTTGACTTGGGAAAACCATGGGTCATGTGGGTGAGCTTCGACGATATTGATGCCATCATCATGAGAAGGTGGATTGGTAGAAATGGTAGAATGGAAAAGGGTGTGGATGGACACGTGAGTTGTGTCAGAAAGTGGGTTTTGTGGAATGAGGGAGCCTAGTGAGGCCATGGTATCGAAAAAATGATTTGTAGATCATGGAGTAGCGGTGATGTCATACCATTCAAATTGGGCCAATAAATCATCAGCTACTTGTTTGTATTGTTGCAAGACTGGGCAACGACATTGCCATTCTCCCTTGATTTGATTCACAATGAGGAGGGAGTCACCAAAGATGTCCAGGTGATGAATGTGCATGGAAAGGGCTTGCTTTAGGCCAAGGATAAGAGCTTCATACTCAACATTGTTATTTGTGCAAGGAAAGCCTAATTTGAAGGAAAAGGGGAGAGGCTCCCCATGTGGTGTGAAAAAGACTATTCCTGCACCCCCAACGTGTGTGCAATGGGAGCCATCAAAGAACAAGGTCAATTCAGTAGTGGATTCGGGCTCGACTGGCTCTTCGGCTTCACTTATATGAAATACTGAATCATCGAGAAGTTGGATAAGCAATGGTGCATCACTGGGTAATGGAGCCTCAGCTAGTTGATCAACAATGACTTGGCCTTTGATGGATTTTTGACTGATGAATTCGAGATCGAATTCCATGAGGAGCATGATCCATTTGGTCATTCGACTATTGTGGTAGCTCTTACCCATCATGTAGCGAAGTGGGTTATCATGGGCAACTACGTAGGTAGTATGGTTGATCATGTAGTGTCACAGCTTTTGGGTAGCAAAGACAATGGCAAGGTAAAGTTTCTCCATATAAGCATACCACGTCTCGTAATCAATCAATGTGCGACTGATATAGTATACAACTTGCTCTTGGTCGCATTCATTCTTTTGAGCAAGAAGCGTGCCCAATGTGACATCGATGGCGGAAATGTATAGGTGGAATGGGTGATCTGGATGGGGTGGAATGAGGATGGGTGGAGATGTGAGGTATGATTTGATGTCATCAAAGGTAGCTTGGCATTTACTATCCCATTTAAATGGGACCCCCTTCTGTAAAAGATGATTGAATGGCTGACACTTGTCTGAAAGTTGGGCGATGAATCACCGTATGGATTGGATCCTTCCTTGTAAGCCACGTAACTATTTGAGGTTCGTAGGGGGAGGCATGTCAAGAATAGCTTGGACTTTGGTGGGATCGACTTCAATGCCTTTCTGTGAAATGATGAAACCCAATATTTTTCTAGTGGTGACACCAAAGACGCATTTCTTTGGATTTAATCGGACATTATGTTCCAAGAGGTGATCAAATATTTGATGCAGGTCTTCAAGATGTTGACCACGGGTTTTGGATTTAGCGATGAGGTCATCAACATAGTCTTCAATAGTTTTGTGCATCATATCATGAAATATGTAGGTCATGGCACGTTGATAAGTTGCCCCAACATTTTTGAGGCCAAATGGCATAACCTTGTAACAAAAGGTCCCCTAGGGGGTCATGAAAGAAGTCTTGTGCTGGTCTGTTGGATTGACACGAATTTGATTATAACCTAAAAAACCATCCATGAGTGACAATATTTCATGTCCGACTGTAGCATCGACCAAAGTGTCGATATTAGGGAGTGGAAAATTGTCCTTGGGACAAGCTTTGTTAAGATCCCTAAAATCGGTGCAAATGCGGATACCCCCTTTGGGTTTTTCGATGGGAACCATGTTTGAAACCCACTCAGGGTAATCGATAGGTACTATGAAATCGACATCAAGGAGTTTCTGTAACTCCTGTTTAACCATAAGCGCAATGGTGGGATGCATGCGACGCAACTTTTGTCAGACAGGTTTGGCAGTGTCATCCAAGACAAGGTTGTGCACGACTAACGATGGGTCAAGGCCAGGCATATCCATATAGGACCATGCGAACACCTTAATGTAGTACCTAAGGAAATTGGTATAAAGGACATGCTCTTCTTCGGATAAACTGGTGGTAAGGTAGATGATGTGAGGGTTTTCTGGATCATTGCCAATGTCAACTTCAATGGTGTCCTCAACAAGCATGTGAGAACCATCATGAAGTTGGGCGGGTGTAGGAATGAGGTGGAGGTCATCGATGGACTCAAGAAGCTGGAATTCATCATCTAGATAAAGATCTGTATGATTGATCCATGGTAGGTGAGGTGGGATGGTAGGTAATGGTGCATTGGTGGAGTGCAACATGTGTGGTGTTGGGAGGAATTCAGAGATGATAGGGGTTTCAGAGATATCATCGAGAATGATGAAATCAGGAACAGGAGGTGGGGTGTAAGTGGGATGGTTTGGATATCATAGTAGAGTATACAAGTCAACAAAGATCATATTGACCGAAGTGCTAGATATAGGAGATGTAGGTGATGAGGGTTGGGATGAATCAGAGGAGGATAGCAATGAATCCAAAAAAGGTTGATTTCAATCGGGGTTTAACACCATGGGTGGTGAGGGGGAACAATAACGTGGGCTAGAAGGTGGTGGTAAGTCTTGAATGGGGAAGAATGGAGTAGCCAGTGGTGGTGAAGAAGGAGGATCTTCGGAAAAGGTGGATCAACTATGAGGGGTGGATCGAGGGATAGAGAGGTGAAGTGGTGAGCAAGGGTTTTGACTTCATGGGGAGAGAGAGGCTCATGCGGTGGGGATGGTGGAAAGAATGTGGAGGGAAGATCAATTGTGGAATGTGGGGAAGAACTACGTGTCGAAGGATTAAGTTCAAATTCCTCATCAGGCAAGAGGTTGATATGATCAAGATTCAAATTCTGAAATTCATGCTCGAGTGTACTGATTGTTGGGGGATGGTAACCAATGCCGGATCGGTCAGTAGGTTTGTGCGGGGAGGATGAATGTAGGTGTGACACCCCTATTCATATTTCCCTAGGCCATACCCATGCCAATTATACATACGTAAATAATTCTAGGAAAAATTTGGATTGGACATGTGGTCAAGGTTACCGTAGAATCGGGTTTGTGGTGGTGGAGGTGCTGGAGGTTCTACGGATGAGTCAAGTCCCCCATATACAAAGTTCATGCAATTATCGAGAGGACCTAAAGGGACCACTACCCCAATAGTCAAGGGCATACCATGAGGATGGCCAAAGTCATGGGTGGATTGGATGTTGGATGGAAGGACCCGAGCATTGCTTATGTTATACTCACCAGGACCTGGTGTGGTCATGAGTATGGAGACATGAGGAGGGGCCGTATGCTCAGGTGGAGGGGAGGACCCCCTGGGTGGTGTAGGAGATGATGGAACTGGTGTAGGTGGATTGGAGGGGAAGGGTGGAAGTGGAAGTATCAGATTGAGCTAATTGGTCATCAAGTTGAGAGGTGCATTGTGTCCACTCATAGCATTCAATAGGTGTTCCAGTGATTGGATGATTGGCATGGGTGAATTGGGAAGTGGGGATGGAAGCAGTGGTGGGTGAGCTAGAAATTACCTGCATTTGCATTGAGCGAGGTACAAAGCGGTGGGCGGATGTAGGAGGTGTGGGAAGAATTGGTGGATTGCTAGAGGAAGATGGAGTGGAAGGTGTAGCAAAAAAGGTAAATGGAGGGAGTGGCATGAAAGGTGAGGAGGGGCGATGAGAAAATGTGGGCATGGGTTGCGTGGAGGGAGGTTGAGGTGGATTGGAAGAAGTGGAGGTAATGTTGCTTGGATCGGGTGGTGGAGGAGGAGATTGTGAAGTGGATGGATACGTGTTATCAAGGGACCGACGTGGAGTAGGGGCGAATTGAGTGGATGATAAGGGTGGACCAGGTGGAAGAGTGATGATATTGCAGAATTTGAATGGATCACCATCGATGGGGATGCAGTGGACTAATCCATTATGGACATATTTAATACAATGATGGAGCATGGAAGGGATGCATTGCATGTCCCGAATCCAAGGGCATCCCAATAGGATGTTATACTGCATCTCACCTTCGATAACATGGAAGAGAGTGGAAATGGTTTTGGCACCCGCCTTGATGGGCAAGACAATAGTGCCAAGGGTAGGATGCATGGAGCCATCAAAGGCTCGAAGGTCCATGGATGGAGTGGCAATATGGGAAGGGGGAAGGTGAAGGTGGTTCAGGGTGGTGGTAGAAATGATGTTGATGGATGAACCGGTGTCGATGAGAACACGCTTATAGGTGATGGCATTGATGGAGGCTTGAATATGTAATGGAGGATCTGCTCCCTCGCCTACAACTTCTATGATTTCATGGTCATGGAAGCTGATAGAAGGTTGTAGGCATCTCTGGACATTGCCAACGAAGTTGGCAAAGGCATCTGCATCATGGGTCTCAAGATCGAGGGAGCGAAGGATAGAATCAAGGGCTTCACGATGAGGTTGGGATTGCTGCAGGAGGTCATAAATGGATAACCTTGCAGGGGCGGTTCGGAGCTGGTGAGAAATACTACCATGGATGGTGATGATATTCCATGGAAGGGGTGGGGGAATTGGTGGTGTGATGATTGAGGTTGTGGGAGGTGGTGGTTGAGAAGTGGAAGGTTGTTGGTTGGCGACAGGGGGTGGATAGCATTGATTACGAGTGGTGATATTGATCATACCCACAAACCCCTATTGGGAAGGACCTCGATTGACATGATTAACCTGGCATGGATCAGTTTGAGGTGGATTACCCCCATGCTCGGGTAATGGATTTTGATATATCCCCAAGTTTTGATTTTGTGGTGCGAGGGGATTTGAGACCTGAATAGTGCCTCGATCGATAAGGTCTTGCACGACATGGCGAAAGATGCGGCATGAATCAATAGTGTGGCCATGTTGTCGATGAAAATCATAGAAGGCTTATGGATTGTAGTCCCATGGGAGAGGACGATTTGGATCGAGAGGTTGGACATTTGGCAAAGTGATGAGACCTCCATCAGTTAACCTATGAAATAGAGTGGGCATGGGCTCAGATAAGGGTGTCCAATTGCATGGAGGGTGAGGTGGACGTGGATTGCGACCTTGGTATGGATTAGATTGAGGTGGAGGATTACCTAGTTGTGGAGTGGGAAGAAGTGGGGGATTGGCTTGATATTGATTTTGAGGAGAGCATGGAGGAGTGGGTTGTGGAGCTTGCGTAGATGCCACTTGCACCGGTGGATATGGAGAATTGAGAAGAACCTGATTGGTTTGAGGTGGTCGTGTGGTAGGTGGTACATATGGAGGATGGTTGTAATGGTAATTGGTGGGGTAGGGTGGTTTTTGATGCAACATGATTTTTCTCATGTGGACCTTGATGTCCTCGATGACTTTGGCTTGGGAAATGGCTTCCTCAAATGTTCGACTCTGATGTATCTGCAATGTTTGGGAGATTTGTTTATGACAACTCTTGGCAAAGAGTTTGATGAGCTCTGAAGGTGGGAGAGGGAAGGCTAGATCATGAATGACCACTCTCCAATGGGTGACAAAATTGGTAATAGGCTCGTCGTCCCACTGATGCAAAGCATATACATCGGACAAGGTAAGCTTGGTCTTGATGTTGATTGAGAAATGCTCTAGAAATAGATTGGCCAATTGTTCAAATGTGAATAAACTATGGCGAGGCAAATGATTGTACCAATCTAATGCTTGTCCCCCAAGTGAAAGTGGAAATGTGCGAAGCATAAGGGGGTCACTACCATGCAACTGGTAACAAGCAAAGTGATAATTATTAAGGTGCTCTCTAGGATCTTCCTTACTTTTAAATTTGTCAAATTTAGGGATCTCAAATCTGTAAGGATATGGATGGATAGGAACATATGGGTGAATTGGTTCATTGCACAACTCATCATATGTGGGTTTTTGAGGCCCATAACCAGTTGTACGCAAATCCAATGTACGAAGCTGCTCCTGCATGGCTTGAAATTCACTAGAGAGCACCGTGGTAGTATTTGGTGGAGCCAAAAATGGAGGTGATGATGTGGGTGCAGGTAATGGCTGTGATGGGGGTTGCGAATAATCTAGATGTGGTGGATACTGCAACTATTGTTCCTCCCAACATGGTCTGATATTGTGGAACAGGAACTTGAGATGGATGGCAGTCCTGATATTGTGGGATAGGAACCTGATATTGTGGTCTGACTTCTAATCAGGCGATTATGGGTTCAAGTCCCACTCGGCATGCCAGAATGAAACTACCGAAAATGCGCTAAGACATTCATTCAATATTAAAGAATCTATTGTATTTGTATTGATAATCATAAAAGGGGTTACAAGAAACTGATATCCTTTTACAATCTTGCCTTGAAGGCTTCAATGGGGCTTTCTCGTAGGAAGCCCTCTCAGATGTGGTACAAAGACAACAAGATTCGTCTTCTTGGGTTCCTCGATGTAGGTGGGCTTCTTGCTCGTGAGCCACCTCTTATTGGAGATGTTTCCTTGTGCTATGCTGGACCTGTAGAAACTTGTAAAATCCTATTAATGCGTTGGGGAGTCTGCCTTAGTCAAACCTCGTGGTTATGAAGACAAAAGACTCATAAAAACTATTCAAAACATGAAATAAATTGCTAAAAATGACATAAAATAGCAAATTAACCTATTCTTACATGTTCGAGTGATTATGGTGCCTGTTGCAGAGGTTCGCACTCCTAGGGTGCGAACCGGGTGGTTCGCACATGTGAGGTGCGAATCGGTACTTTTTCGATCGTATTGCTTAGATGGCTTCTCTGGATGCTCAAGATTGGTTATTGACTGTGATTTGTCCAATTTACCTTCTAAAAGTGCACTTTTGGCAAGATTCTCAACCTATCTCATTCACCAAACAGTACTATGAAGGAGACAAATTTATTGTGATGCTCATATGATGGCTGTGAAATGGATGTGTGATGGATGTAATGGCAATAGTGATTTCAGCAAAGTTTTGGTATGCAAAAGTGTGGATTTTTTAAAAGGTGAAAATGGCCTTCTATTTATAGAGTGGACCAAGGTGAGAGAAAGGGGATGATGTGTCCCTTGTGAGGTGGCAGTGGTGAGGTGTCCACCAAAGAGGTATCCTTTGAGGTGTCTCGGGTCATAATTGAGGTTGGGTGAGAGAATCCCTCACCCATCCAAAAGTAATGATGATTTAGCATAAATATCAATTTGTCATTAATACTCAACTTTATTGAAATATCTTAGGATTAAACAATGTTTTTTGTGTGCAAAAGTCTCCATCTTGCATTAATGACCCAAGGGGATGTGAGATGGAGAAATATCTGGGTGGAAAGGTGGCAGGGCTAGATTAGGCTAGGCTAGGTGAGGTGGAAGGCTAGGCTAGTCAAAGTAGACTAGGTGAGGTGGAGGCTTTTAATTAAATCAATATTAGATCTAATTAAGTATGTAATTAGCCATAAAGCATAATTAGACCAAAATGTTGACTTTTGGACCATAAAGTGCTTTTTGACCATGGTAAAGGTCCCAACCTTAGTTGAGTTGGCATGAGGTCGCATGAGAACCTATGGTTAAGCGTAGGAAGGGGCTTGGCTAGCCCAAAGGGGCTAATGGTGATGAATAGTATTTTTAGCCAATTTATGCAATTTTCGAGGGCTTTGCAAATTGATTGACCGTGGAAATGGGAAAAGGGACAATGTGTAACTTTTAGGTGTCTACAATAATATATACAATCCTATTGAAAAGGGACAATATCTTGTTTATAGCAAAATAATTTTTCAGCATTAGTAAAATAATTTTTCAGCATTAATCGTGAAGCTTCTTTACAACAACAAAATAATTTTCCAACATTATTACTGTAGCCATTGAAGCCATCTAAAGCTACTTTGCAACAACAACAAGTGCTAAACCCTAGCCATTGAAACCGTCTAAAGCTACTTTGCAACAACAAGTGCTAAACCCTATCCATTGAAGCCGTCTAAAGCTACTTTGCAACAACAAGTGCTAAATCCTTTGGAGGAAGCTTGGTAAAGGATTAATGTAAAGTAATAATAGAAATTTCTTTTTTATTTCATTTATTTTGCATTTAATTTGTTTTGTTGATGATAATAACGATTAGAGGAGATTTATAAAAAAAAAACCTAGTTGCTTTTGGATTTTTTTGGGTTGAGAAAATGGAACTATTAATTTTTATTGAAAACAAGGATTAGAGGATGGAATTATTAATTATTTTACATTTAAATTGTTTAGCCAGCTCCGACGATAACAAGGATTAGAGGAGATCCAAAAAAAAATGAAAAACCTTAGTTTTATTTTTCCAAAAATCCTAGCTTTTTCCATTTTTGGGAGGTTGAGATCATTGAATTACTAGTTTTCATTGGAAATAAATTATGTTTAAGAATGGTGGATGAACCAGTCCTTTTCTACTATCAAGCAAGGTTCAAATCTTGGAGTTTGCCCCCATAACACCTATTCCACCTTATTATTTAGCTTCGCGTGAGGAGGCGTATTGAGGGTGTGATGAAGGGCATTGAGGGCTCCGTATTGGTACCATGGTCCTTGTTGGGTTGGCGTACAGTGAGGTCGAGTCAGACTACTACCTTTGTACAAACAGTCATGCCCAAAGTTTTGAATCTAAGTCTTTTCTTAGTAAACCCCCAAAACTTACTAATCCACTAACCCCTTCAAAACTTATAAAAAATATTATTTACTTTAAACTCTTAAAAATATAATATACAATTTTATTGAAATTTTTTAAAATCTAACTATTAAACTTATTTAAATTATTATTTAAAATATATATTTTTATTTTCTAATAACCAAGCAATCTAGATGTCATATCGATTAGATTAAATACCAACTAACCATCAAAGTCCAACAACGATGAACCCAATAATTTCCATCGTTCATGCAAATAACCACAATTAAGGAAAATGAAAAAATGTTCTGTGGGAAATGAAGAGGTATTTGTGGTTAATATCCATTTCTTTGGTCATACCAAACAAAACACTACCTAGCATGTAATGTGAGAGTCGACACATATATACAATAAAATAGTATTCATACTTAGATATGATGCCCAAAATATGTAAATAGCAAATGCAACTGCCAGGAGTCTCCCTCATCGAAGCAGGGCTAGAAGGCAACTTTCCTATATGTTTGACCTTATATCTAATAATTAAAAATGAAAGAGACCTTACCAATTTACGTGCAAAAGGAAATGGTTCAATGTTCTCCATTTCAAAGTCGTGGATGTGGAATCAAACCCTGGATGTAGTGGAAACAATTTTATTACTTCACCCCTCTGTGGCAAACACAAAGCCTTCACAAATCTCATAATGAATATCCGTTCCCATGAAGTTTTATTATTGAAAAAATTAGAGGACCATTGTGACTTGATAACATGGAGTGGAGGCATTGAAGGTAAAGGCTCTGACTAAACATGAGGAGAATAAGGAACAATCAAAGGCAAATCACCAAAATGAGTTTTTAGATGAGGAAGAAACTTACAGTCCTACAACTACACCACTCATGTGGGCACCAAGACTTTATGTGCAAGAGCTAATGAAGATCAAAGAGAAACTTGAAAGCATGGAAAGGAGGGAGAAATTAAGAGAAACTAAATCAGATGAGGTTATAAACACCATTCGAAGGCTGGAAAAAGAAAACAACCAACTCAAGGAGCAAGTGTCAAAGCTACAAAACCTTGCAAACATGGGTCAACGTGAATGTCATGTCCTCAAACAAGCCATCCATCCCCCAATCAATGATGCAATAGAGGTGGAAAAAACAAATGCAAATCAAATAAAAGAGGTACAGAAAACACTCCAAAATATTGAAATAAGAGAAAATGAGCTACGAAATGAATTAGCAAAGGCAAAGACATGGTCTCAAGTAGTAAAAGAACCAGTCAATCAAAAAAAAGAGTTGATAGAGAAGCAAGTAAAAATTAAAATAACAGAAGAGAAAGAAAGACATGAGAAGTTAACAAATATAATCATCAAAGGGTTGAAAGATTATGGGGACAGGGAAGACACAAATCGTTTAACCAGGGACTTCTTGTCAGATTGATTACAATGGAAGGGTCAGATAAAAAAAGTAAGCATAATTGGCAGGCTGAGAGAAGGAGGTAGATATAGAAATATTGGGGTCACATTGATGAGCTACGAGGATAAAATAAGGTTACTTAAAAACAGAGGCATGCTGAGAGGGTCACAATTTTATTTAGATGATGACCTAACAATTTTACAACAGGCAGAAAGAAATAAGGAATGGGAAAAGGTGAGGGCAGTAAGGAATGAAGGGAAACAAGCATATTTTAGAAATGGAAAGGCATACATCACATCTAAACAAATCCAAAATAAATAGGGAGTATGGCCAGCCGGGGAACATCTTACAATGGTAAGTTGGAACTGTAGAGGTTTCCCTTGGAGAAGAGGACCCGGGTTAGGGCCCATTGCTAGAGAAAAATATATAATCATATTGACAGAAACACATGAACACGATGGATGTAGGACTCTAGAATTTATGGGATACAAAAAAATAGCAATATGGAATAAAGCAGTAGAAAATGGTAAAGGGCATGGGGGTATTATGGTTTTAATAAAAGAGGAATGGGATAGGGTCATTAAAATTGAAAACCAAGATGAAAACAAACATTACATCTGGATAAAGATCCTAGAAAATAAGTCAGTTATTAGCATAGCAACATGTTATTTTGCTCCCAAGAATTCTAAATTCTATAAGAAACATGACCTTAACAGAGAAGACCCATACTCCTCCCTAAAAAGAGACATTTCAATATACAAGAAGTTGGGGGAGATTATATTAATTGGAGATTTCAATGCAAGGACAACAAATAAGCAAGCTAACATTCTAGAAGGTAACGAAGATATTGAGATTAATCCTCTTTGGATGCCGAAGAGGAAAATCAACAGATGTACCGGGACTTGAGAAGATGAGCATGGGGCTATCACGCAATATGGAGAAGAGTTGTTAGGTCTTTGCAAGCATATACAATTTGATTATTTGCAATGGGATGAACAAATGGAAAAATTTAGGAAAGTATACATGCAAAACATATAAGGGACAAAGTGTAATAGACTATGTAATATGCTCACGGAATTACATACCAAAAATAGAGGAGCTAGAAGTGGAAGATTCTCCAGTGGAACTTAAGTCAAATCACAACCCAATTGTTATGAAAATTCGAATGCATGGAGACAAACCAAGGGAAAAACACTTGCAAGGCAATCAAAATAAATATCCTCACAAGGGAAACATTCTCTTAACAGATGAAAATCGACAAAATTTTAGAGCAGTATTAAATAATAAGTTACAGGAAAGGGAAGAACTACATCACAGTAGTAGAGATTACAATAAGAGTGAATGGTTAATGCAAGTTATTCAAGAAGCTCTAAACAAATGCAAGAGAGCTAAACCTAAAAATAAAGAAAGGAATAGCTTCCCAACCAACCCATGGTTCGATGAAGATTGCAAAAAAATGTGAATATTACTAAAGGAACCAACGGGTAAAACAAGAGCAAACAAAAAAGCATATGAGAAACTGGTAAGGGCAAAAAAAGAAGAATACACTAGAACAAGGAGGAAATAATTGATTTATTTAGGGAAGCATGAACCAAAGAAATTTTGGAAGGAACTAAGCTTGAAAAGGATGCAAATTGAAAATAGCATAACAGTTAATCAGTGGTTGCAGTATTTAAAACAACTGTATCAACGTAGTAACCAGCAGGAGACACCCCCTACTATCATTGTCAAGAAAGAACTTTTCACAATTGAAGGCATTATTCAAGGCATAAAAAAGTTAGCAACTGGTAAAGCCCGTGACATAGACAATCTTCAAGCAGAGCATATAAAATGGGGGGTAGATATCTTGGCACCGCAAATCAAAGAAATTTTCAATGAGGTCATACAAAATGGCTTCCCTACTAAGTGGACAACTAACTTGACCATTCCTTTGTTTAAAAGTGGAGATGTAAATAATCCCTCAAACTATCGAACTATCATGATCAACCCTCTCTTTGCAAAGTTGTTTGGGAGTATGATAGAGCGTAGGATCAGCATATGGGCGAAAGAAAAGGGAAAGAGAGCAAAGGGACAAGTGATTTTTAGACCCAAGCACTCAACTATTGGTCACTGTATCGCGCTCAGACACATAGTGGAAAAAATATGGGACAAAAAAGAGGAGGCTTTTTGTTGTTTTGTAGACTTCAAAAAGACATTTGACACAGTGCCAAGGAAAACATTATGGAGCAGAATGGAAGAGCTAGAGGTTCCAATTCACTACAAGGCAGCAGTTCACAGACTATATGAGCATGTAAAGGCTAGAATCAAAACACAAGAAGGGTTATCTGAATGTTTTGGTAGTGACATAGGTGTCAAACAAGGTTGCCCTCTATCTCCGACCTTATTTGGGCTGTACATTGACAAGTTAGAAGAATTGATAAACAAATTTGGGGGAGAGGGTGTGCATTTAGCCAAATATGTGGTAAAACTCCTCATGTATGTAGATGATGTAATTCTTGTGGCCAAAATAGCCAAAGATCTAGAAGATCACCTTCAAGCTCTAGAATTCTTTTGTAAATAAGTTGGGAAGCAGGTGAACACGAGCAAAACAAAAATTATGATTTTTTCAGCAAAAAAGAAGAAGCAACAACTCAAATTTCAGGTTATGAGGAGAACCGCTTGATGTAGTAGTAGAATACAAATACCTGGGCATAGACTTTCATGACAAACTTAATTGGAATACATGTAGGATGAAAAGAACTCAAAGTGGCTGGAGAGCACTATATGCACTTCAAAACAGGTGTAGGAATGCCGAGTTGTGGGACTAGAAGACCACCAAGTTCTTATTTGGCCTACTTGTTACACCAGTTTTGTTGTATGGTTGCGAGGTGTGGGCTAGTGGCACAACAAATGCAAAATGGAGGCAAATAGAAAGGATTCAAAAATATCTAATCACAAACTTTCTCAAAATTAAGGCCACAACCCCTTATGAAATTATTTTAGCTAAAACTGGAATGTTCCCTTTAGAAGCAATTGCTATGACCAAGCTGTTATGTTACTTGAAAAAATAGAAAACATGACAAATGATAGATGGCCTAGAGCATCTAGGGACGAAGAGTTGCATAGGCGAAAGAATACGTGGATGAAACAAAATCAGAAATGGATGAAACATTGGGAAATCAACATAAATGAATGCCCAAATGTCAAAAAAGACATAAAAAATTATGTGAATGAAAAGTTCAAAAGTGGAATGTGAAAAAATGCAAGCAGGAAAAGACAATATTATATTGCAAATTTTAACCCAACGTATGACCACAAGGAAAAAAACGTATATAGGCGCTGAAATCCAGTGGAAGGAAAAAATACTCATTGCTCAGATAAGGACTAGCTCTCATAGGCTTAGATGTGAAACAAGGAGATGGACAACGCCCAAAGAACAATGGGAAGAAAGGATATGTACTCTATGCAGCATAGGAACGAGTTTATGTACTCTATGTACTCTATGCCCAAGTTTTTCAGATATCCGTGAAAAATACAAAGAAACACTTGGGAACAAGTTTATTACAGATTTATTTGAAGACAGTAAAATAAAAAAAGTTGGAGAATTGCTAACACAAATCAGCAGGAGAAGGAACAACCTTCTCAAAGATATTAAAGATCATATGATATGATTTGAGTAATTGTACTTCCATATTTGAGGTCCCATAGACCATATTTGGGTCTCGCGAACGTAATTAAAATCTTTCATTTCATTTCATTTCACCGTTAATGTTTTTTAAGATCTTAAAATAAAAAGTTTATACAATAAACTCCAAATACATATTAAGTACCCATTCGTCACCTGATTGAACACAACCTTTTATAATGTAGCACAACCCTACAAATTTTAAGTATAAGCCCTTTAAAGGTACATCTATATCCTATCTTTAGAATTCTAAACCTCAACCTTACAAGTTTGAAGTATGAGCCCTACGAAGGAACATATACCCTATCTTTAGAATTCCAACAAACCAACAAATCCAACATTATATATATATATATATAATCTTTAGATGCATGTGACCAAGACATTAACATTTTGTAAGGTAATACTTAATTGATATATGAAATGCACTATCTAAATACATTTAAATATTTAAAAACATATACAATATATAAATTTTAAGTTAAAAATGAAATGATATAAAGGTAAAATTTATTGGATCTGGAATTTAACATGTTTAATTAATTAATTAATTTTTTTTTTTTTTAACATGGAGCATTAAAGAAGTGTATATTATAAAAAATAAAATGATATCGTTGGAGATATTATATTATTTGGTACATTTGAAGTAACTATAGAGTATTATTGTAAATATTAGTTTAGGACTGAGTTTAATATTTGTTTAAACCATGCGTCAAAGTACAAAGAGTACTATGTGTTATGTAATAAAGTGAATAAGTTGTCAACTATGGAGAGTACTATGTGTTATGTAATAAAGTGAAGAGTTATAGATGATGGATGTCAAGAGTGCAAGTGAAGATTCATAGATGATAGGTGTCAAGTATGGAAGTGAAAAGTTGTGTAAGATGTATCTTGATCTGAAGTAAGAGGTTATTTAATTATGGGTTTTTTCATAATGTAAGGCATGTGAATGGTTGCGTTTTTTGAAAGTTCGAGGAGAGCAAAAATCATGTAAAGTTATATGTTGAAGCCAAAGCTCCATGTTATGTAATCGAATTAATAGAATGTTTTATGTAGTATAATATTTTGAATGTGATTGAATAAAGGTTGTTTTATGAGATATTTTTTGTAATATTGATATTGGAAGTGTTGTGATTATTGGCTAGTATTCTTAGGATCTTAGGAACTTGGACCTGTGAAATCTCTGGGCTCACTTGCTAACAGTTGTATCAGAGCCACTTTGGCTAGTCATTCCTAGGGTGGAAAGAGTAAGAAAGAGTGAAGAGATTGAAGGTGAGGAAAGAGAGAAGATTGCTAAAGAAGATTGAAGAGAAGATTAAGGGAAGAAGAGAAGAACACAAAGATTGTTGGAGATAAGCAAAAGGAAAAAATTAAAGATTGATAGACGATTGGAGGAGAACAAGAAGAGGATAAGAATGTGAAGAGATATTAAAAAATGTTGGCTGGATGATTTGGTGGACTCTTGATGTGAAAAAAGGATGAGAATATTATTGATTGTGAAAGGAGATATTGTTGGAAAATTATTGAGGAGAATATTTGAAGAATTTGAGAATGATTTATTGATGTTGGAAGGAGAGAGTTTGAATACAATTGATAAAGATATTTATTGGAGACATTTTGCAACTATAAAGAGGACGATTCTTACAAGTGCTAGAGACGACTACTAGAGACAAAGAAAGAGTGAAGCCATGAGGTGAAGCTAAAATTTGGAAGACGTAGACCTAATTCTAGAGTATTTAATCCATGAAGTAAAGCTAGACATTGAAAGACGTAAACTTGAATCCAAAGGATAAAGTATTTGAGTTGAGAAGTATAGACAGGTTGAGGTTGAAGAGACATTGAATGTTTGAAACCAGAGCACAAAGAAATCATTAGAGGAACATCACAACATTCAAACTACTCTATAATGCCTCAAATTTTATGGAACATGAGATTCAAGTGTAACATTTAGATGCCCTAAAGTTTAACTCAATGTGAGACTTGGAAAAATATAAGGTAAATAGCAAATTTGATTTAAGCGTTATTTTGGGTGCTTCATTTTTTGAAAGGAATATTTTATTTTATTAAAGTACGAGAGTTAGAAGGGATAAAAAGGAATATTGTGTTGGTATTTGTATTCCTCTAGGAGTGCATCTGCTTGAATCAGCAGGGAGAAGGTCATCTTAGTAGCTTTGAAGAGAGCTTTCATGATATCATGAAGTTCTTGGAGGTGGCCCTTATCATAAAGGGATGACTAGAAGGAAACACGATAAGCTAGCATAGGTTGTTTGGAAGAGCATTTCGGAGGGTGGCTTCTCTTGGAAGCAATATTTCTCTCCAGTTTAACCTAAAAAGATAAGGAATCCTTCGATTGGTCTTGATTGTCGACGATGATGGGTGTCTTACGTTTCCCACTAGTTGACTTGCTCCTAGCGGAGTGGCAAGAGGCTCGAACTTCATTGTGCTTAGGGTTTCCTTCACTTTTGCCTCAAATTCAAGCATGTGATTAGATCTTGGGGATGATGAACTAGAATTAGCATTATCATCCACAAGTGCAACAGTTGCAACCATCGCTCTTCTAGTTTCCCTCTCGAGCACATGCCTGTAGATTACCAGGTGAAGCCCTTGATGAAGGGGTAAAGAAGAAACTCCCTCTTTAACATTAAGGACAGAGCGCTCAATCAACTTGTAGAGGTATTCAGGGATGTTTATTATCTTAATCCTCCTTATACTATTGAGGAAAGCTAAGTGGAAGCTCCTCAGAATAGCACCAGGATCATCCATTATAAAATATTGCAACACAATTATCATAAAAATATCTTAATGTTTGGGGTGTGTCTCTTTGATGATACCCCCTTTATCCCTGGCTAACTTCTCACCTTGTCCTTGAAGAGGAAAAGTTCACTCTACAAAGTGGATAATATCCCCATCATTGGGAAAACCAATGATTTTGACTAGAAGATCTATGGTGACTGTAAAACTTAGGCCTCAAAGGGTGACATGTCTATCATCCCATGTTCTAGCAAACTCCATGGATAGATCCATGTCATTTCCACTAAATTTTTGCAAGAAATGAATCAGCCCATGATCCCTGAAGATTTCTTCCACGAGGACATCAAGATGGATAAACATAGGTTCGAAACAATGGTAAGAATCTACCATAGAGCTTGGAGACAAGCACAAGGAAGAGGAGGGAGAGAAAGCCAAAAGCTTAGAGGTAAAATAAAAGGTGATGATTGATTGTGGCAACACAAAATTATTTCTAATAATATAGGCAAGGGAAGGTTCCATGTCTTAAAAATCTGGCCAGAGGGAACGCAACCCAAAGAGGAAATAAGGACATCTTTCCCATGCAAGACAAATTAGTAAGATCAACGTTTTTAAGGTTTTACCAGTCATAAAAAAGGAACAAAACTTAAGCATGGTTCTACAAATTATAGCATATTACATGTTGAGGTTATTTATAGAGGAAACCACATGCCAAAGAGAATGAGTCATCCAAGGAGCAGGGCAATATTCAAAGATACCTCTAAATTTCACTAAAGAGCAGATCTTCCACACATGATCTGGCATGATAGTATATAGTTCCAAGGTATTGATTCCCATCCTTGCTGGCACTACCCACAAGACCATTAGTATCGTTGGCATAATACGAAGAAGTACCATAGTGATGATATCCCTTGAAGTGATGATATGTCATAGTGTCGTTGGAATGTCTGTTTTCACAAGAAGTGATATCCTTGATTTATCAAAAGTTTGGTATCTCTTGGGTCCTTCCAAAAAATATGGTAGATCTTTATATTCAATGGTTCTTCCCCTGGTCTAGTCCTCGTTTAAAGTCTCTTTGGATGTTATTTCTTCCCCATATCATGTGGATTCTATGGAATTAAAGGAATAAAAGAGCTTTTAACAATGAGAAGAAGGATTGTAATTTCATTGGAGCCAAGATATGTGCCGCTTTGATCGAAAATATTCATAGCCTAAACTTTGAAATTCCCATACAGGTAAAAGAATATCTAGTTATTGTGGAAAGATGGGGTCTTTCCAGGATTGTGAAAGCTTCTGATCAGATCCTTCCTTCCATTCACTCTCAAACCTGTTGGAAAGCTCCATCAGATGGTTGAGCTAAGCTAAATTTTGATGGTGCAACAAAGGGTAATCTTGGAAAAGTTGACGTTGGTGGAGTTGTTGGGCAAGATATTGGTTATACTACAATTGATTTTATTACCTCCATTTATAATGTCAAACATGGGAAAAGCTTGTAAACTTTGTGAAGTATCTTGTAGAGTGTATGCCTGTAAATCCAACAAGATGAATCCACTATGTCCTAAGGTTTTGGAGGGTGGTTTGTGGTGTCGTTTTGTTCTTGTCCAAACCATTAATTTATCCTACATTATCAAACACATAACTAAAAATAACTACAAAAAATAAAACACACACTTGCTGGAAAAATACAAAAAAATAAGGGAAGTTACAATAATCAAGTAAATTGCAAAAAAGATAGAAAACAAATAATAAATAATGCATAAATAAATTATAGAAACAAATGAAAGGGAAGAAATATTGTTGAGAGTGGGCCCAAGCTTCCAACAGATTCTGCCCAGATTAACTCATGCACATTGAACACTTAGAAATATAGAGATGAACACTCGAATGAATTGTATTGCAACTTTAAAAGTTATTTTATAGAAAATTATTCGGGGATCCATTTTTAGGGGTGGTCTGTGCATTTATATAGTGTACAACCATCCTAGGCAAGTCTATTTCAGACTTGTCGTTACAACAAACACACGAAAAATGATCCTAAACAATGAACACACGCTAATTTTATCCTTCACAGGATAAATTAGGCGTGTTCTATTTATCAAACATAATATATCTCAATCGATATCCATAGTTTCATACAATTGATTTGCGTGTTTATTTAATCATTAATAGAAAATGAATAATTTTATCGGTTCATTCTGTTATCCTCCATTCACATATATCGCTGAAAACTGCCATTCTATTTCTTCTGAAAACAGGGTTCTTATTCCACTATGTTTCAGTGGGATTCAGGCACCGTCTAGCCTGTCACTAAAAATTAGGCATTGTTAACTCCAAAGTTAGGAGTCAAATATCGTTGACCCAGAAGCCGAGAGTCAAGCACCTTTGATCTTGAAGTCAGAAGTCAGGCGCCTTTGACTCTTATGTCTGAAGTCAAGCGTTGTCGACTCTTAAGTCGGGAGTCAGGCGCCATCGACCCTGAAACCAGATTCAGACACCTTTGTCCCTGAAGTCGAAAATCAGGCGCCTTTCAACTTACATAACTTCTTTGTTGCGATCGCTTTTGTCCTTAGTCTTCTACCATAAAAAATGAAGTGTTAGGTCCGAATGGGACCTTGACGTAGATATGTAGAAATATAGCAAAAACCATTGAATCTACACAAATTACACTCAAAACACATATTAGAGCATATACACAATTTTCTATTAAATATATATAAAACTTTCATAAAAACGTACATTCTATTAAAATAATATCGCATAATATATTATTAATACATACAAAAATATGAGAATTTGTGGTGCTCATCAGGAGTTATCATACATAAAGATGGAACCTTAATTGTTGCCTATGAGAGAGGTCTGGGATCTCAAACCAATCATTTCACAGAAGCACGAGCTCTATATCAAGGTGTTAATCTAATGAAAAAACTAATAATCAATAGATTTATAATAAAAGGTGACTCTTTAAACATTATAAATTGTGTCAAAGGCTTGCATAAGCCCAACTACAGTATAGAGGATATGTTGATAAAGGTTAAAGAAATTCTATAGGTCTTGGAGAATAATCAAGTTAATCATATTTATAGGGAAGGGAATGCTTCAACATATTGTATGGCCAACCTCGGGGTGGACCTTAAGGAGCTAATAGTGTGGATTCAAGATTTTCCTCCTATTATTTTGGATGCAGTTAGAAAGGACACTCATATGGTTGATATGGATGGTTGAGTGGTTCTCTAAACTAATTTTTTTGGATCTCCTTGATGGGAATGATAGGACCAATAAATTTAGCTATGATGATGGGAGAGTTTGTAGTGTGTTTAGGGGTAAAGTTTATCTTTACCCTAGCCTTTTCTTATTGTCTAGGGTGTCTGTTTTATCTAGTAGGTGTTTTTGGGGGGCTATTTCATGTTTGGGTGCTTGGCTGAACCTCGATGCTTCTCTTACTCGGGTTTCTGGTTTGGTTCTCTACGTTGATCCTTCCTGTTCTTTGCTTTTAGGCTAGAAGTGTTGTTTTGATTTTGGCTTTGGACAAAAGAATTCAAAGTGGTTCCATTTTTGGATTTATTTTCTCCTTTTTTGGGTGACCTTTTGGTACATTTTTTTTTCTAGTGAGTTTCATGTCCTGTAAGCTTGAGTTTCTAGATATGGATTCTTTTATTAGGAAGTGGGTTATTATTTATATCAAAGTTGTAGGTTTTGGTGATTGGTTAGGTTGTTCAGTTGTACCCAATCTCAAAAGTGGTTTTATTTTTTTAGCCTTCTATTGTGGTATTTTCAATGAAAAATTAAAAACTATGATTTTTATCACATTATTCGAGAACAAGTTAGTTTTCTATGGCCAACTAAACATGAAGAGGTCTGGAGGTGATGGAGCAACCATAAACTACTAAAATGGTGACGATGATGAAGCAACCACAAACTACTATGATGGCAACGATGGCGAAGAAACCGCAAACTGTTATAGTGATGGTGGTAGAGCAACTACAAATAGTGGCAATGGGAGAGCAACCTGAAGTGGTGGCGATGATGGTGGAGCAACTGCAAACTATGGCAGTGATGGAGCAACCACAAATTGATACAACAACAACGATGACAACGACGAAGCAATCACAAATTGCAACAGTGATGAAGCAACCACAACCTGTTATGGCAACGATGGCAATGGAACAACCACGAGTGTCAACTGTTCCATTGCTCCTTACAGTGGTTATACCTTATCAACCACAAACTGTTATGGCCCAATCCTAAAAGTGGTTTTATTTTTCTAACCTTCTATTGTAGTATTTCCAATGGAAAATTAAAAACTGTGATTTTTATCACATTGTTCAACAATAAGATTAGTTTTCTATGGTCGACTAAAAAGGAAGAGATCGAGAGGTGTGCATCATTAGGGTTGGAGGTAGAATATGCAAATTTCAATAGGGATTTGGGATGTGGACCCATTCTTTTTTTTTGGTCTGTGCAACAACTATGTAATAATCAAAGATTTAAATGACTTTGTTCTGAGAATTAATAGAATGGTCCGTATGATGGTTGAAGAGGTGGTTGCCCACGTGGAATATGTTGATAAGAAATAGTTGATATCTACCTCAAAGAAGAGCTTGATAGTCTGGAAAAGAAACCTAAAGGAAAAAACTGAATCCTACCTAGGTTTTTTATCCTTCATCGAATTTGTATCCAATCAATTTCTTTGTTTTGCTTTGTTGTCTTCCTTTAGCCCTTGCTTGATGGTTCAAGAATTATTTTGATTTGTATCTTCTTATGCTTCTTTTTAACCTTCTTGAGATCCTATTTGCACTTTGTAAAAGATTTAAAATCCTTTTCAAACCTTTCTTTACAAATTAAAAAAACTAATAATATCACTATATAATTATAAAATATAAATAAAACCATCCTTAAATAAAACTAAACTATATCATTTTCACATAATCTTTTATCTAAACTTCCAATGATAAATATAAACCTGCGTATGAAACAAAAAAAAGTTGGTTAAAAAATTTTAGTGGAACTAATTTTTTTAACAAGTAGTTGGCTATTTATTTTCATAGGACTTCAAAACATAGACTCGCCTTTTTTTTTTTTATTGTGGGTGTCTGTAATTGATAGTGTATTTTTATTTAGATTTGGATAATAAGATTTAAGGTTGAACATTAATCCAAAAATAAATTTATTAATAAAAACTTAATACATCCATATCAAACAAAAATTTAAACTTTAAATCAATATTAAAAAACCAAAACACACCATTAAATTATCTGAGTTGTCGGGACAACTCCAAGAGTTCCAATGCACGGCAGAATTGTACCAAATCCGTCCAGTGCCGATTTGTATAATTAAATTCCTAAAATTAATGAGGCCTCTCCATCCAAGGAAGAGTTCACTTACTTTGGTTCGGCTAGGGTCACCGGCTGGGTGCTTTCTCATGCGGGCCATTAAATCATAGTCGTAGCAGCACGTATAGCCTTTAAGGAACCTGGCCAACTCACCTACCACAACAATAGGGGTTCGATTCTCTAGGCAATTCCAACTTCTCTATAAACGTAGCAGCACCATCTATTATAGAGCATCGCTTTGTGTTGTAGCTAGAGAGCAGTGAGATAAAAGATTGTTTGAGAAAAAACAATGGCTGTAAAGTTCGGAGGCGCGTTTGCGGCAGTGACGTTGATCGTGATGGTGGCAATGGGGAAGTGGATCGAACCAGTAGAAATGCTTTCCTAAGGATGACTTTCCTCATCTGGGCCCACCTCCTCGTTTGGGCTTTTGACTATAATAAATATATATTTACCCTATGTTTTTTGTGTTGAGGTCTTGTTTGATCTTTGATAAGATATAAGTTGCGTTGATTGTTATTTATTTTGCTATGTAGTTGATATGGGAATTCCGCAGAGGAACAACACAACATTCAAACTACTCTTTAACACCTCAGATTTTATGGAACATGAGATTCAAGAGTACGTTTAGATGCCCTAAAGTTTAACTCAATGTGAGACATGGAAAAAGATAAGGTAATAGAGCAAATTTGATTTATGCATTATTTTGGGTGCTTCATTTTTTTGAGAGGAATATTTGATTTTATTAAAGAATGGCAGTACAAAAACGAATTTTCTATTGGTATTTGTATTCTTTCATAAGTGCATATGCTTGAATCAGTATGGAGGAGGTCATCTTAGTAGCTCTGAAGAGAGCTTTCATGATATCATGAAGTTCTTGAAGGTGGTCCTTATTAGAAAGAGACAACCATAAAAAAACACGAGGAGCTAGTATAGGTTGTTTGAAAGAGCATTTGGGAGGGTGGCTTCTTTTGGAAATAGGAGTGCTCTCCGATTTAACCTAAAAAGACAAGAAGTTATTCGATTGGTCCTGATTGTAGATGATGATGGGTGCCTTACGTTTCCCACTAGTTGAATTGCTCCTAGTGGAGTAGCATTGAGGCTCGAACTTCATTGTGCTTGGGGTTTCCTTCGCTTTTGCCTTAAAGTCAAGCATGCGATTGGATCTTAGGGACGACGAACTAGCATTAGCATTATCATCCACAGGTGCAACACTCGCAACCACCACTCTTATAGTTTCCCTCTCGAGTACATACCTGTAGATGTCCAAGTGAAGCCCTGGATGAAGGGGGAAAGAAGAAACTCTTTTTTTTGACATTCAGGACAGAGCGCTCAATCGACCTGTAGAGGTATTCAGGGATGTTTATTATCTTTTTTCCCTTCAGACGATTGAGGAAAGCTAAGTGGAAGCTCCTCAGAATAACACCAAGATCATCCATCGTAAAATATTTCAACACAATTATCATAACATTATACTAGGGTTAGGGGGCGAAGGTCCAAGGTTCAAATCTCGGGTCTTGTTAGACTAAACACTTGTCTCTTTCCAGGTTCTTTCAACGACGTAAAATGTTTAAAATGATTGTGGCATGGTGGTTATAGGGGCGGACTGCATGGAGATCTGTGTGGTAGCTTCTGGGGTAGACAATGCATAATATTGTGGCGGCCATAAAAGTTGGATAGCCTGCCCGAATTCATGGTGACTACTGACTCCACCATGTAAAATCAAAAAAACAAAAAAAAATATTATACCGAGGTTTGGGGTGTGTCTTTTGATAATCCCCCCTTTATCTCTGCCTAGCTTCTCCCCATTGTCCTTGAAGAGGAAAAGTTCACTTTGCAAAGAATGTTTTTCTCTGTGGATAATATCCCCGTCATTGGGCAGACCAATGATTTTAGCTAAAATATCTATGGTGACTGTAAAACTTAGGCCTCGAAGGGCGACATGGCCATCATCCCATGTTCGAGCAAACTCCATTGACAGATCCATGTCATTTCCACTAAATTTTTGCAAGAAATGAATTGCTGCCTATGCGAAAGGTTTGGGATCTCAAACCAATCATTTCATAGAAGCATGAGCTCTATATCAAGGTGTTAATCTAATGAAAAAACTAAATATCAATAGATTTATAATAGAAGGTGACTCTCTAAACATTATAAATTGTGTCAAAGGCTTGCATCAACCCAACTAGAGTATAGAGGATATGCTGATAGAGGTTAAAGAAATTCTATAGGTCTTGGAGAATAACCAAGTTAATCATATTTATAGGGAAGGGAATGCTTTAGCAGATTGTATGACCAACCTCGGGGTGGACCTTAAGGAGCTAATAGTGTGGATCCAAGATTTTCCTCCTATTCTTTTGGAGACGGTTAGAAAGGACACTCATATGGTTGATATGAATGGTTGAGTGGTTCTCTAAAGTAATTTTTTTGGATATCCTTGATGGGAATGATAGGCCCAATAAATTCAACTATGATGATGGGAGAGTTTGTAGTGTGTTTAGGGGTAAAGTTTCTCTTTACCCTAGCCCTTTCTTGTTGTCTAGGGTGTTTGTTTTATCTAGTAGGTGTTTTTAGGGGGTTAGTTCATTTATGGGTGCTTGGCTGAACCTCGATGTTTTTTTTACTCAGGTTTCTAGTTTGGTTCTTTGCGTTAATCCTTCCTGTTCTTTGCTTTTAGGCTGGAAGTGTTGTTTTGATTTTGGCTTTGGACAGAAGAATTAAAATTGGTTCCATTTTTGGATTTATTTTATCCTTTTTTCAGTGACCTTTTGGTACAATTTTTTCCTAGCGAGTTCCATGTCCTCTAAGCTTGAGTTTCTAGATATGGATTCTTTTATTAGGAAGTGGATTCTTGTTTATATCAATGTTGTAGGTTTTGGTGATTGGTTAGGTTGTTCAATTGTACCCAATCTTGAAAGTGGTTTTATTTTTTAGCCTTCTATTGTGTTATTTTCAATGAAAAATTAAAAACAATGTTTTTTTATCACATTGTTCGAGAACAAGTTAGTTTTCTATGATCGACTACAAAGGAAGAGATTTGGAGGTGATGGAGCAACACAAACTACTACAATGGCGATGATGATGAAGCAACCACAAATTCCTACAATGGTGACGATGATGAAGCAACCACAAACTACTATAGTGACAATGGTAGAGCAACCACAAACAGTGGCAATGAGAGAGCAACCACAAACTACAGTGGTGGCGGTGATGGTGAAGCAACCACAAACTATGGTAGTGATGGAGCAACCACAAATTGCTACATCGACAACGACAACAACGACGAAGCAACCACAAACTGCAATAGTGATGAAGCAACCATGTTATGGTAGCAATGGCAATGAAACAACCATGGGTGTTAGTTGTTCCATTGCTCCTTACAGTGGTTTATCCCTTATCAACCACAAATTGTTATGGCCCAATCCCAAAAGTGGTTTTATTTTTCTAACATTCTATTGTGGTATTTTCAATGGAAAATTAAAAACTTTGATTTTTATCACAGTGTTCAACAACAAGATTAGTATTCTATGGTCGATTGAAAAGGAAGATATTGGGAGGTGTGCATCATCAGGGTTGGAGATAAAATATTCAAATTTCAATGGAGATTTGGGATGTGGACACATTATTTTTTTGGTTTGTGCAACAACTATGTAATAATCAAATATTTGAATGACTTTGTTCTAAGAATTAATAGAATGGTTAGTATGATGGTTGAAGAGGTGGCTGCCCACTTGGAAGATGTTAAAAAGAAATAGTTGATATATGCTTTAAAGAAGAGCTTGATAGTTTGGAAAAGAAGCCTAGAGGAAAGAACTGAATCCTACCTAGGTTTTTGATCCCTCATCGAATTTGTATCCAATCAGTTTCTTTATTTTTCTTTGTTGTCTTTCTTTGACCTTTGCTTGATGGTTCAAGACTTATTTTGATTTGTGATTTGTGTCATCTTCTATGCTTCTCTTTGACCTTCTTAAATCCTATCTTTGTAAAAAAATTGAAATCCCTTTCAAACCTTTTCTTTAAAGAATAAAAAATCTACTAATATCATTATATAATTATAAAATATAAATAAAACCATCCTTAAATAAACCTAAACTATATCATTTTCACATAATCTTTTATCTAAACTACCAATGATAAATATAAACTTGCGTATGAAACAATAAAGTTGGTAAAGAAAATTTAGAGCAACTATTTTTTTTAATGAGTTGGTGGCTATTTATTTCGAGAGGTTCAAAACAAAGACTCGCTTTTTTTTTAAGCGTGGGTGTCTGTAACCGATAGTGTATTATTTTTATTTGGATTTGAAAACGTAAGAAATTTTTACTATTAAGAGTTGAACATTTTTCAAATAACACAAAACAAAAATTTAAACTTAAAACCAACATAAAAAACCAAAACACATACGTGCCGAGTTGTCCGGACAATCCCAAGAGTTGTTAGCAATTAAACCTGGGGACAAATTTGAGAAACGAAGTCAATGCATGGCAGAATTGTACCAAATCCGTCCAGTACCGATTCGAATAATTGAATTCATAAAATTAATGAGGCCTCTCCGTCCAAGAAAGAGTTTACTTACTTTAATCCGGCTAGGGGCACCGACTGGGTGCTTTCTCCTTCGGGCCATTAAATCACAGTCGTGCAGCACCACGCATAGCCTTTAAGGAACCTACCCAACTCCCCTACCATGACATCAGGGGTTCGATTCTCTACGCAATTCCAACTTCTATATAAAGGTAGCAGCACTGTATTTTCTCCAGCATTGCTTTGTGTTGTAGCTTGAGAGCATTGAGATAAAAGATTGTTTGAGAAAAAACAATGGCTGTGAAGCTCGGAGGCGCGTTTGCGGCAGTAACATTGATGGTAATGGTGGCAATGGGGGCGTGGATCGAACCAGTAGATGCTGCAGTTACTTGCCAGGAGGTGGTAAATGCGTTAATGCCTTGTGCGGCGTTCCTGGTGGGGAATGCACCTGCACCTGCGCCTGCATGCTGCCCTGCGGTTCAGGCCCTCAACTCGCGTGTGACTGTTAGGGCTGACCGACAGGCTACATGTGCTTGCTTCAAACAGGCAGCACAGACCTATAACGTCCACCTGGACAAAGCACAGAAGCTACCGCGCGTATGTAATGTGCCTCTCAATGTTGCTGTCAGCCCCAATGTTAACTGCGCCAAGTATGTAACCGTTAGCTAATGATTTAATGCATTGAGTGGTTTTTAAATTTTATTTTTTGTAACTCTAAATATTGTGTGTGTGTTGCAGTGTTCAGTGAAGCGTTTCCTGCGGAGGAGCTGGAGCTGGTTAAAGTTAAGGGGTTGGCATACTAGTAGGCTTTTTGGTGGTAGACGTGTCTTAAGGGGGCATTTTGTCTTCTGTTCTCTTCAGTCTTATTTTCTATGACGCTTCGTTGCGATGCTTTTAATAGGCATAATAGATATATTATAATGTAAGGTGACCCAGCTCCTCGATAGAGCTTTTGACTATAATAAATATGTATTTACCCTATGTTTTTTTGGCGTTAAGTTCTTTTCTGATCTTTGATAAGATATAAGGGTTTTATGCTGTATCTGACCTCAGGATACTAGTTTAAAGAAGTAGCCGGCTTCTCTAAATTGTAAATGCTAGAAATATACGTGGCTGAAAAACGTAAAGGCATAAAACTAAATGTAATAAATTCAGTGCCTTTTATGAAAAATAGATGAAAGATCTGTATTTCTTTGCAATGGCCAACATGACACCGTATACAAGGGGAGTGTAGCATAAGCTCTTTGTGATGTGGGGCCTTTTAAAAGAATCAATGAATCGAGGCGTAGCTGACGTAACTAAAAACAGTGAAGAGTGATATTTTAGTTTGGCGCATTGTAACTATATACTAACGAGCGAAGAGTGAAGAATCGAGGCATAGCTGTAACTATATACTAACGAGCGATACACGGTTTTAAGTATATTATGCAATACTTTAGTTTTATGACGATTGTTATAATTAATGCGAAGAAAGAAGTATTATAAGGGATAGAGAAAATGAAGTAAGCAAATTTTTATAGAGTATTTTTTTTGAAAGATATTATTATTACTATTTTATTCACTTATTTACAAGGGAATTGGTTACATTTGCAGATTGGTGTAAGTCTTTCTTTTTTTAAAAGATATTATTATTATTATTTTATTCACTATTCAGAAGGGAATTGGTTACATTTGCAGATTTCTTTACCATCAAGTAAGGTTTAAATCTTAGAATATAGGAATGTATATTATTATTACTATTAGAGTATAGGAATGTATATTATTACTATTAGAGTATATGATTGTATATTATTATTATTATTTTGTATTTTTTTTATTTAGAAGGGAATTTGTTACATCTATAGTTTTCTTTATCATAAGGTGAGGTTCAAATCTTAGGGTTATCCTCGAGAATGTATTATTCTATCTGGTTGTTATTTAGCCTTATGTGAGGAGGTTTAGGATTGGGTTAGCATGCACTCAGTGGAGTCAGGTCAGATTACTAACTTTACATTAACAGGCATGCCCTGAAGTTTGAACCAACATGCAAACATGCAAGGGCACATTACTTTATTTGATAGGCGTGCCCTGAAGTTTGAACCAACATGCAAGGGTACATTACTTTATATGATATACTTTCTTTGATGTAATGAGCAGGCATATCCTGAAGTTTGAACCAACATGCAAGGCCACATTACTTCATATGATATGCTTTATGATATATTTTCTTTACTTCATATGATAAGCTTTATGATATATTTTTTATGATATATTTTCTTTGATGTAATGATCATAACTGTTCAATGATCATAACTGTTTAACTTATGTTTTGTTGGTGGCTTTGTTTACCAAGGGTTAGTTTGATTTCCCATGAAATGTGTTAACCAATTTTTATTTATTTTTATTTTTGGGATTGTAAAAACTTTTAGCTTAATTAAATATATTTATTTTTGGGATTGTAAAAACTTTTAGCTTAATTAAATATAACAACCCATTTATTTTTTTATTTTGTTTGTATTATAATTATTTTTATCTTAATTAAATATAAATTTGCTTTTTCATATTTAAAAAAAATCTAATAATGTCCATCGTTCATGGAATTAAAATGTATATGTTAATACCTACCTGTCTGTCTATGTGGGAAGTGAGATGTAGTTGTGCTTAATATCAATTTCTTTACTTTACTGTACTTCCAAAGTATTGCAACGGTTAAGCTTCTACGGCTCACGTAATATTTAATATCGATGGGTGACTTTATGTGGAGGTGTATTGGTTTTACAGTAGTTTTAATGTATTGCAACAGCTATGCTCCTACGGCTCACGTAATATTTAATATCAACGTATAACTGTATGTGGAGATGTTTTGTCGATGCCGTATTAGATGCCCGCTTTGGTTTTAAGATATAAGGAGGAACATTATCCGTAATAAAGATGGAACACCGTGTCGGCAACTTTCATTATCTATATAACTGGATGGAAGGTTGGCAAATATAGCCACGATGGCAAGATAAAAAAAAAATTGACTATTAAATAGTCAAAAAATAGTTATGAGCAACCATAACTTTAATACTGTGTTCTGTTGAGATCAGCTAACTTTAATACTGTGTTGTGTTCTATTGTCAAATTGGTTTTTAAAATAATTTTATCTCCTTTGTCATTTAAAGGAGTACAAAAACAAGCCGAGTTTTTGACATATAGCACTTAGCCACATTTAATTCATTAGCCAATTCTTCTCAGTTAATGAGAATTTTCTATAAAGTTTAGTGAATATGGTCCTAGGGAACGTACATCGGTAGTTATTACGAGTAAAGTGAGTAATCGAAAGTTGCTGTCCCAGTGCAGTGAACAACTTTAGCGTTTACAAACGTCCTTGTAACCTCCTTTAAATGCGTTTCCAACCATCGACAATTTCAATACAGCGAAGAAACTACAACGAAAAAAAAAAAAAAAAAACATCATACAATGAACAACTCTAACGTCATTTATGTGCGTTTCAAATCATCCCCAATGGAGCATATCATAAATCATTCAAAAAGAGTAGCAATAACATGCAAATTACAAGGTCGAACAAATAAAAACAACGAAACAAATAAATGATTATTTGGAGGACTATAGAAGATTATGGGCAAGTTGAGATTACCAAGATCGAACAAATATTAAGAATAAGTGATTTAAGGAGAAGAAAGAGATTAGTAAAGAAAAGCAAATTAAAAATTACTTAGATTAACAAGTGGTAAAAGTGAAGTTTATTAACAAAAAGATTAAGGTAGAAAATATTATTATCCACAAGAAAAGCAAATTAAAAATTATTAATAAGGGAGGCAAATTAAAGATTATTTATAAAATTAAAGATTGCTAACAAGTGACTTGAAGGTGAAAGTGAAGTTTATTGAGGAAAGAAGATCAAAGACAAGAAGAGATTACCAAGCAAATTAAAGATTACTAATAAGAGAAGCAAATTAAAAATTATTTACAAAATTAAAGATTGCTAACAAGTGATTTGAAGGCGAAAGTGAAGTTTATCGATGAAAGAAGATCAAAGACAAGAAGAGATTACCAAAGACAAGTAAATTAAAGATTACCTACAAAATTAAAGATTACTGGCCACTGATTTAAGTTTTAAGTTTTGATTGCGAAGCGTGAAACTTCTTAACAACAACAACAAAATAAAATTTCAGCATTGTTGCAATAGCTACTATTAAGAAAAACCACCATTAACCGGTCTAAAGTTACTTTGCAATAACAACAACACTTTCTAAATCCTTTGGAGGGAATTTTTTTGGGTTGAGATAATAGAATTATTAATTTTTATTGAAAACCAGATTAAACTTAGTAAAGGATTAATGCAAAGTAATAATAGACATTTATTTTTTAAGTTAATTATTTACATTTAGATTGTTTCATAGCAAGGATTAGAGGAGATTTAAAAAAATAAAAACCTTGGTTTTTTAGATTTTTTTGGGGGTTGAGATCATGTAATTACCAATTTTCATTGGAAATAATGACAATGATGGTTGAGAATAGTGGATGAACTAATCCTTTTCTACTTCAAATCTTGGGGTTGTCCCCAATAACACCTATTCCATGTTATTTAACTCGGTTGTTTGGTACCATCCTCGTTGAATTGACGTGCACTCAGTGGAGTTAGTTTAAACTACTACCTTTGCACAAACACGTGCACTTAGCGAAGTTAGGTTAGACTACTACCTTTGCACAAACACGTACCCAGAGTTTTAAACCTAAGTCCCTTCTTAAAAAATGTTAGAACTTACCAATCCACCAACATGTGAAAACTTATAAAAAAATATTATTTATGTCAAACTTTTAAAAATATAACATAAATTTTATTAAAAAAATTTAAAATCTTACAAATAAACATATTTAAATTATTATTTAAAATATATATTTTTATTATCTAATAACAAAGAGTGTAGATGTCAAATCGATTAGATTAAATACCAACCAACCATCAAAATCCAACAACGAGGAACCCCATAATGTCCATCTGTTAACCATAATAAAGGAGAATGAAAAAATGCCAAAATGTCTCTATGTGGGAAGTGAAGAAGTATTTGTGCTTAATATCCATTTATTTCGTCATATCAAACAAAACACTACCTACCTAGTATGTAATGTGAGAGTCAAGACATAATTATAATAAAATAATATTTACACTTCAGTATAATGCCCAAAATATGTAGATAGGAAATGTAAGGACAAGGTTTATTAAAAGAGATTTAGGTTTAAATTTTAATAGGAAACTTTGTTGGGGGATAGGTAGTAGTCTGACCTAACTTGCTGAGTGTGCCAACTCGACAGACTATACCAACCCTAAGCTAAATAAGTCTCCTTCATTATATAAATAATAGTAAAGATTATATCCACATTGTTACTTGTTAATATTCTCCATTTAAAAGTCGTGGATGTGGAATTAAACCTTGGATGTAGTGGAAACAATTCCATTACGTCACCCTTTGTGGCAAACACAGAGCCTTCACAAATCCGTTCCTATAAATTTTTTGTAAATCGAAATCGTGCAACACCAATATACAAATAAAAGTAAATGCATAGAAAGCACAATATAACTAAACATAAATGCACACAAATGAATAATTCTTTTATTATCAACAGATCTTTGAGTTATACAAATGAATATGCCTCGATGTGGGGGTTACAATGCTTTTTTACACATATTGTTACAAATAGTAGGGTTTCTGAAGCCCTAGTTCATGTTAGAAAATATAGTAAAATTTTATGCAAGCAGAAAACACAATAACATAGAAAAAACAGTAACACAGATTTTACGTGGAAAACATGCAATGTGTAAGAAAAACCACGAGGCAATGGCAGCTTGATATTTTATTTATTTTAGAAAAATTACATTCAATCAACATTTACATATAAGGGGTCATTCCCCTTTTATAGAAAAACAAACTATTCGTTTCCTCCTCCAAAGGAAGACTCCAAAAACTATTCGTTTCCTCTTCCAAAGGAAGAGTCCAAAAAACTGTTTGTTTCCTCTTCCAAAGAAAGAGTCCAAAAAACTGTTCGTTTCCTCTTCCAAAGGAAGACTCCAAAAAACTGTTTGTTTCCTCTCTATAAGTTGCACCACCATGCACCTCTCTGCTGAAGAACATTGGAGATCTATTTATAGACTTCACCTCCTAACATTCTTCCACTTGAAATCGATATACATGAATTCTTTGCCTATGTTTTCCATCCAAGTGCTAATTGCCCAATGCTGCCCTTATCACATTTTCAGCAAGCCGAGAGAAGTTCTGCACCACTCAAACTTCTCTATCTTGACTCACTTAGTAAGCATATTTGCAGGATTCACTTCAATGTCAATTTTCTGCAACAGGATCCTACCTTCTTCCATCACATTTCTTATAAAGTGGTACTTGACATCAATGTGTTTCGTGCGATCATGGAATGTTGTGTTCTTCATTAACTAAATAACACTTTGGCTATCCCAATGCAACATAATTTTCCCCTACATTACCTTGAAGTCACCCAAAAGTCGCTCTAGCCAGATTGCCTCTTTGTTGGCATGAGTCGCTGCAATATATTATGCTTTAGTGGTTGATAAAGTCACCACATACTACAACTTAGAATCCCAACTCACAGCTCTACCAGCAAGAGTGAAAGTATATCCTGTAGTGGACTTTCTCCCAACTATCTCCACCATAATTAGAATCCACAAAACCTTTAACTTGCAAACTATTCGATCCGTAGTAAAAAGCAACATCTGAAGTGCCTCTTAAATATTTGAATATCCACTTCACCGCATTCCAATGCTCCTTAACAATATTTGCCATGTACCGATTGACTACTCCCATTGCTTGGGAAATATCTTTGGTGCTCACCATGGCATACATGAGGCTTCCTACTGCTGATGGATACGGTACACAAGACATGCTTGTCTTCTCTACTTTTGTTCTAGGACACTGGTTGGAAGACAATTTTATGTGTGAAATAAGTGGGGTACTAACTAGTTTTGCATTCTGCATATTGAAGCGCTGCAGAATCTTTTCTATCTATGAATTTTGACTTAACCAAATATTTCTTCCTTTTCTGTTCCTATGTATCTTCATCCCTAAAATTTGGTGTGTTGCTCCTAAATCATTTATTTCAAATGTCTTAGGCAATTGAGCCTTAATATCAATGATTTTCTTCATGTTGGGGCCTACAACCAGCATGTCATCAACATACAACAACAAAATAATAAAATTGCCACAATCAAACCTCTTATAGTATCCACAATGGTCAGCTTGATTCCTGTTGAAACCTTGGCTCTTCATGAAGGTTTCAAATTTTTTGTACCACATCCTTGGCACCTGTTTCAACCCATACAAAGATTCATTCAGTTTGCAAATCAAATGCTCTTTGCCTCTTTCTTCATAACCCTCAGGTTGATCCATATAAATCTCCTCCTCAAGATCATCGTGCAGGAAAGCAGTCTTTACATCAAGTTGCTCCAGTTCTAAATCCTGTGCTGCTACAAGTGCAAGTAAAACTCTAACAATAGTCATCTTCACAACTAGAGAAAAAATTTCATTAAAGTCTATACATGACTTTTGCACATAGCCTTTTTCCACCAAGCGAGCTTTATATCGTTCCATCAACCCATCATTGTTTTTCTTTACTTTGTAAACCCACTTGTTTCCAACAACCTTTCTTCCAGGTGGGATATCCACAAGTTCCCACGTTTTATTCTTGTAAAGAACCTCGATTCCTCCTCCATGGATTTCCCCCACTTTTTTGCATTCTCAGACTCTCTAGCTTCCTGAAATGAACTAGGCTCACCATCATCGGTTAACAAAGCAAAAGAGGACTGATAATCATGAGAATACCTTTTCAGAAACTTTTGTGGATGTGTAAATCTTCTACCCAATGATATGTTGATTGTGGCTCTTGGTCTTATGACTATTGTGGCTGTTCTACTTGCTATTTCGCAATGCTGGTAAAAAAATTCAGCATGGTGGTCAAAAATTTCAGCACGTTGATTTTCATTTTCATCTTCATTCATGTCTACTTAAACTGGTACAACATTAGGTGTTTTTTGTACCTCCTTCCTTTATATGGATTTTTCATCAATAATTACATCTCGGCTAATAATTACCTTGTGGGTAGTAGTATCCCACAGTATATACTCCTTCACTATATCTCCATAGCCGAGAAAAACATATTTGCTTGACTTTGGGTCAAGCTTGAATCTTTTTTCTTTGGGTACATTGGAAAACACATCATAGCCAAAGATATGCAAATGAGAGTAATCAAATGGTTTACAACACCAAACCTCCTCTAGAATTTGTCCATCCAATGCAGCTATAGGTGACCTGTTAATAAGATAAACAGTTGTATTAACAACCTCTACCCAAAAATTTTTCTCCAACATGGCTGCGTTGAGCATGCTTCTTGCGCGTTCCATGATTGTGCGATTCATCCACTCAACCACATAATTTTGCTGTGAATTATATGGTACTGTCTTCTGGTGCTTAATTCCTTCATGCATACAAAATTTATCAAATTCCTTGGAGTAATATTCACTCCCATTATCTAACATGAGACATAAAATCGACTTACCCAAACTCTTATCTACCCATTCTTTGAACTCTTTAAATTTATTAAATATTCTAACTTCTTCAAAAAATAAACCCACACTCTCCTAGAATAATCATCTATAAAAGTTAGAAAATAGATGGTACCATTTAAGGACTGAGTGGGGATTGGTCCAAATATATCAGAATGTATAAGTTGCAAAAAATCAAAACTTTTACCAGGGCTTTCAGTAAACCGAACCCTCTTTTGTTTACCAAAAATACAGTGCTCACATAAGTCTAAATTGCAAGACTTAATCCTAGAAAGCATACCTTTGTCATGTAGAATTTTTAGATCTTTTTCACTCATATGGCCTAGGCATTGATGTCATAGCATTACTGCATCTTGAACAGAAGTTGAAGTTGTTGCATGGTTTGTCATTGTATTACCGCATAAACGATAAAGGGTCCCATAAGATTCTCCCTTAGCTACTACAAGAGCTCCTCTATTAATTTTGCAGTAGTTGTTACCGAAGGTGACAAAATACCCTAGCTTATCCATCATTTTGATTGAGAGCAAATTCTTTCGCAAATCGGGAACATGTCACACATCACATAACATCCTTTCTCTACCATCGTTTAGCCTGATATTTATATCCCCTCTTCCCATAATTTCTAAAGGGTAATCATTACCCAAATAGACCTTTCCACCACAGTATGGATGATATTTGTCAAACCAGTCTCTATAAGGAGACATGTGGAAATATGCACCTGAGTCCAAAATCCAGTTATATAAAATAGATCTACTTATACTGATACAAAAGGCTTCATGTTGTTGTCTCTCCTAAATTTGTTGTATTGGTCTCAGCTAATGGTTGAGTTTGCTTTTCACCATTCTTTAATTACCAACAGTACTTTGAGTGTCATAGCTCCACACAATTCGAACACTTCCCTTTTTGCTTATGTCCTTTAGACTTAGATCTGGATTGTTTTTTACCTTGTTTACTCCTCTCGAAATATCGACCTCTCACAGATAGGGCTTCATTGGTCGAGGGTTCCAGGGATGTTTTTCACCTCAAATTTTCTGCCAACAAAGCAACTACCACATCATCAAATTTTAAAGTTCCTAATGATGAATTACTAATGGTCATCACCATATGATCCCAAGTGTCCAAGAGGGAACAAAGTAGGATGATAGCTCTATCTTCATCCTTCATCTTCACATTAACTGAAACCAGTTTACTGATAAGAGTATTAAACTAATTCAAATGATCTACCATGGATGAACTTTTCTTCATCCTCAAGCTATAAAGCTGCTTTTTCAAAAAAAACTTTATTTGTTGTTGATTTTGTTTCATACAACTTTTCAAGCTTTTGCCAAAGGGCTTCCATGGTCTTCTCTTCAACTACATTGAACAAGACAGAGTTTTCTATGCAAAGGTGGATTGTAGAAACTGCCTTCCTGTCTAGTGTTGCCCACTCCTCATATTTCATGCTACTTGGTTTACTTGTGACCCCTTTCAAGGCTTGAGCTTGGTCATTCTAAACCAATAAATCCTCCACCTTCATCTTCCATAGAGCAAAGTTACTGCTATCAAATTTCTCAATCTCAAACTTAGTTACACCTCCTATCATTGTTGTATCTCCCACTCACACAAAAACTTGAGATTTGATACCAGATGTTAGAAAATATAGTAAAATTGTATGCAAGCAAAAAACACAATAACACAGAAAAAATAATAATAGAGATTTTACGTGGAAAACATGCAATGTGCAGGAAAAACCATGGGGTAATGGAAGCTTGATATTTTATTGATTTCATAAAAATTACATTCAAACAAAATTTACATGCAAGGGTTGATTCCCATTTTATAGAAAAAATAAACTCTTTGTTTCCTCTCCTAAAGGAAGATTTCAAAAACTATTCATTTCCTCTTCCAAAGGAAGACTTCAAAAAGTATTCATTTCCTCTTCCAAAGGAAGAGTCCAAAAAATTGTTTGTTTTCTCTTCCAAAGGAAGACTCAAAAAAATTATTTGTTTCCTCTCCCAAAGGAAGACTCTATAAAACTATTTGTTTCCTCTCCATAAGATGCACCATCATGCACCTCTTTGCTGAAGAACATTGGAGATCTGGATATTGACTTCACCTCATAAAAGTTCATTGAAATAGCTGGTGTCTTCTTCGCTTATCTTCAATCCAAACGAGGGTGTAGGTGGGCTTGTGTATCCTTGGAGGGCCACCCTAGCTTCAAAATCTTCCAAAAATATGATCCTTATACTTACAAACAACAAACAACAAACAACAAACAACAAACAACAAACAACAAACAACAAACAACAAACAACAAACAACAAACAACAAACAACACAAGGGATTAGTAATACCTGCGAGGGCTCCACTTTGTGAGACCCTATGAATAATAAATACTACTAAACCCTAGATGCTACAGAATGAAACTGTAAACAATATACAAGGATGTAAAATAATGTAAATAATATTGTTTACCTTGTTACTTGAGATATTTGCTTCTACTTCTATCGTTGATGGTTGTGTGGACACTCGAAAGCGTTCGAGGGCTGATGGTCTTCAGAATATGTTGTGGGAAACACCCACGAGCGTTCGACGATGGCTGTAAACACCCATAAGCGTTCGAGGAATGTCCAAAGGCATTCTGTGAACTTTGGAGGGTGTTCATGGGTTGATGGAGGTGAGGCAAAACCATATCTAGTTCGCGTGGTATGGGTGATAATAGAAATGGGTGATGCGAATGATGCGAATAATTCCAACAAGAAAACAAATCCAGCATTTAATTTATATATATATATATATATATATATATAATCTTTAGATGCATGTGACCAAGATATTAACATTTTGTAAAGTAATACTTAATTGATATATGAAATGCACCATCGAAATACATCTAAAATTTTAAAAACATATACCAATATATAAATTTAAGGTTAAAAATAAAATGATAAAGGCAACATGTAAATGAATTTAAATATTTTTGGGACCTGTAGCATTAAAGAAGTGTATATTATAAAAAATGAAATTATATTGTTGGAGATATTACATTATTTGGTACATTGAAGTAACCATGGAGTACTATTGTAATATTAGTTTATGAGTGAGTTTAATATTTTTTTAAAATATGTACCAAAGTGTGGAGAGTATTATGTGTTATGTAATAAAGTAAATAAGGTGTCAAGTATGCAAGTGAAGAGTTATAGGTGATAGGTGTCAAGAGTGCAAGTGAAGAGTTATAGATGATAGGTATCAAGTATGGAAGTGAAGAGTCATGTAAGATGT
Source organism: Wollemia nobilis (assembly GCA_028583015.1). Lineage (NCBI taxonomy): Eukaryota > Viridiplantae > Streptophyta > Pinopsida > Araucariales > Araucariaceae > Wollemia > Wollemia nobilis. The sequence continues at coordinate 13,116,927 of JAQPPZ010001925.1, forward strand.
ATCAAGATGTGAAGTAAGAGGTTATGTAATCATGAGTTTTATCATAATGTGAGGCATGCAAAGGGTTGCATTTTTTGAGAGTTTGAGGAGAGCAAAAGTCATGTAAAGTTATATATTGAAGTCAAAGCTCCATGCTATGTAATCGAATCAATAGAATATTTTATGTAATAGAATATTTTGAATGTAATTGAATGAAGTTTGTTTTGTGAGATATTTTGTGCAATATTGATATTGGAAGTGTGTTGTGATTATTGGCTAGTATTTTTAAGATCCTAGGAACTTGGACCTATGAAATCTTTGGGCTCACTTGCTAATAGTGGTATCAGAGCCACTTTAGCTAGCCATTTCTAGGGTGGAGATAGTAAGAAAGAGTGAAGAGATTGAAAGTGAAGAAAGAGAGAAGAATATTGCTAAAGAAGATTGAAGAGAAGAAGAAGAACAACGAGAAGATTAAAGGAAGAAGAGAACAACATAAATATTGTTGGAGAAGAGCAAAAGGAAAAAATTAAAGATTGATAAATGATTGGAGTATAATGAGAAGAGGAGAAGAACGTGAAGAGATATTACAAAATGTTGATTGGATGATTTGGTGAACTGATGCTGTGAAAAAGGATGAGAATATTATTGATTGTGAAAGGAGATATTGCTAGAAAATTATTGAGGAGAAGATTTGAAGGATTACAAAATGATTTATTGATGTTGGAAGGAGAGAGTTTGAAGACATTTGCTATTGTTTAGATAATTGCTAAAGATGTTTATTGGAGACATTTTTCTATTGTAAAGAGGATGATTCTTACAAGTGCTAGAGATGATTGTTGAATATAGAGAATGAGTGCCATGAAGTGAAGCTAAAAGTTGAAAGACACAAACTTAAATCTAGAGTATTTAAGCCATGAAACAAAGATGAACATTAGAAGATGTAGACCTGAAGCCAGAGGATAAAATATTTGAGTTGAGAAGTACAGACAGGATGAGGTTAAAGAGGGATTAAATGTTTACCACCAAAGCATAGATAAATCATTAGAGGAGCAACAAAACATTCAAACTACTCTATAACGCCTTAGATTTTCTAGAATGCAAGATTCAAGCGTAATGTTTAGATGCCCTATAGTTTAACTCAATGTGATACATGGAAAAAGATAAGCTAAAGAGAAAATTTGATTTATGCATTATTTCGTGCGCTTCATTTTTTGAAAGGAATATTTGATTTTATTAAAGTACAAGAGTTATAAAGGACAAAAAGGTTTTAAAGTGGTGAATAATTATTGGGAGATATAAAGGGATATTAATAAATTAATTTGTTAAATGAATGGATGATTGGGAAGTATTAATTAGAGAGTTGATTAAAAATTTGAATTTTTGATTAAAGGGGAGTTACAAGGTTAAGGGGGTTATAAGGAGGGAAAAATCATTAAAGAAGAAGATTGAAAAAATTATTAAAGTTTGAAGAAAGTATAAGCATGACGGTTAAAAGAAGAAAGAAAACAAAAAAAAGCAAACAATCAAATATTAGAAATTGGTACCGAGATATAAAAGATAAATATTTTGTGGCACTGGATGATTTACTCACAATAAGTTCTTGAAGAAGCTAAATATGAAGATTTTTTAACACTCAAGAACTACTTCCATACTGTTATCAATGAAGCTAATTATTGCTCTATCACATTATCTACGGACATGGGAAAGATGATATATATAGCATTTCTCTCTAGAAGACAAGAATAAATGACAAGAAGAAATAATTAAAGATTTGAAGAACAAGCCTATAGTGAAGGAGGTCACTTGTGACACAAATGATTTAAGATTTATGACAATAAATACATGTTGTGATACCATAGAATTAAAACCAATGATGATAGATGCATGTTGTGATACTAGTGATCTTCATCAAAATGAAAAATAAAATTATGATGCAAGTTGTGATACTTGTGATTTGGGACCCATGACAAATATAGAACTTGTTCCAAGAATAGATATTGCATGTGATACAAAGGATTTGAACATGGTTCGTGAAGACAAAGAGTGTGCAAATAGTATATGTGACAAAGAACATTGTAATATTGTAAGGAAAAATAATGAAGACCTCAAACAATTAGATAACAAATGTGGACATTGTGGCAAGCATGGACACAAGATAGAAATATGTTGGGATCTTTATTATTGTGAAATCTATGAAGGTAAAAATCACTCTTAAATACATTATTGGTACAAAGAAAATAATAATATGAATCATGGATGGATAAACAATCACAAATGGAATAAGACGATAACAAGGATAGCACTAGATGGAATTCTTTATGAAAGTTGTTTTAATTTTAGATATGGACAAAGAAAGAGTATGAAATTCTAAAAAAATCAATTTAAAAGAAAATTAGTACTAGTAGCAGTACAAAAGTTCGATATAGAGAATGAAGATAAGAAGACAAAATATTGAAGACTAAAAGTCTTCACATCAAACAATATAATATAAAGGGTAATGGATATATTACATTATTTGGTACATTGAAGTACCATGGAGTACTATTGTATATATTAGTTTAGGAGCGATTTTAATATTTGTTTGGATTATGTATCAAAGTGTGGAGAGTACTATGTGTGATGTAATAAAGTATGCAAGGTGTCAAGTATGCAAGTGAAGAGTCATAGGTGATAGGTGTCAAGAGTGCAAATGAAGAATCATAGATAATGGGTGTCAGGTATGGAAGTGAAGAGTCATGTAATATGTGCCAATATGTGAAGAAGGAAGTTATGTAATCATGATAATTTTTTCATAATGTGAGGCATGTGAAAGGTTGCATCTCCTGGGATTTGAGGAGAGTAGAGGTCATGTGAAGTTATTGTAGAGGGGGAAAATAACCTACATAGACGATTCTCTATGGATCAGTTAGAATTCGAGGTCACTGTGTGGATATGCTTCTCTATACTCGGTGGGCTTAGGGGATTAGAGGGTTTACTAGGAATGGTTTTAACACTCACTCTAAGTTTGGTATGGAAGTTTTAATACATTTGTTAAAAATACACCTAGGTGTGGTCTTGATTATGATCTAAAACTGCAAAGAACTAAAGAATAATGTTGTAAAAGAATGCAAGAAAAATAGTGATGCAGGTAGACAAGATACTATCCTAAAATGATTCTTGATTTTGATGAAGACTATTCCTAAATTTACAAGAAAGTAAAAATTTTCCTTTTAAGAAAGGGTCCAAGAGAATGCACAAACAATACTAGCCTAAATGTAGACTATATGTGATTTTTGTTTGATGCCTAGAAGTGAAACCAAATGATTTTTTTCCTTGTGATCTAGAAATGAATTTTAATTCCTTTAAATAATCTATTGAATGTGTTTGAACTCTAAATTTATTAATTTTATCTAATTACAGAAAGAAAAAAAAAATGGAGATACATAGCAAAAAACATAAAAATATCTATATAGTACACCTACTTGATCCGATATTCAATCTTGATAAAATATGCGCTCTAAATGCTACAACCACGAATCCAAATTTGCACCTCGAGAGTCTCGATCACGAAACTAAGCAGACCTATAAAACAACAATAAAAACTTGAAAAAGAATGGTCAGTGTTTGGGGGTCTACTTAGGCCACTATAAGACTGAGCTTGGAGGCACAACAGTAAAGATCCCTAGGTCCTTTCATTCAATCGTGCGAAATTAAAAATAATTATTGATCTTGGGAGACAAAGAAAAAATGTAGTAGAACACGAGATAGAGCAGAGAAAATAAAATGTAGATAGAAAATAAGTAAAGTTGTAATATGAACATAGTGAGAGTTTAAAAACAAAACAAAATGTAGTAGAATATAGGATGACAAAAGACAAAATAAAGCGTAGACAAAAAGGGCATAATAGAAACAAAAAGCATAAATACTCAAGATGAAATAAGGGTTTTGTAAGAAAATTATCCCCAAATCCCTACAACCAAATTTATGCCTTGTAATTGATGACCATGAATTCACGATGACAATAAGACAACATCAATAGAGAATAAGCAATGACGAAAACAAGGGTTTCACAAAATTTGTGCCTCATATGGATGGACCACAGATTTGGAATAGAAGAGAAGAAAAGGAAAGGTGAAGTCGAGAATACAATTTAATGATAAGTAGATGATATATTAACAAGAAAAAAAGAATAGGAGAGAATAAGGATGAACAACTATGTGCAATCCAAACAAATTAAATGTAAGCAAAATAATAAACAGAATGACCTAGGTGTAGCAATATAAATAATTTAAGTAAAAATACAACTTATGATTTAGAATGCTATAGAATAAAAACATGTTGAATACTAATATAAATACAACATAAAAGGAAATTTAAGTCTAATCTATTAAAAAAAGGATGCAAAGAATGTAGTAAAACCCTATCTAACATAAATACATGAACTAAAAAAATTGATGATGTAAAAGAATTTAACCAACTATGATGAAAGCAAAAGAGTAAATTGAAAAGAGTGAATGCAACAAAAAAAGTGGTGAGCCTATCCCCCTTCTCTATGGATGGATATGAAGATAAGTCCTGCACCCGATCTACCATTAATATCTCTTCCACTTGCTCACCCAAAGCAACTATGTCAATGATCACACAAAAAGAAATGCGACAAGATCATAAGTAACACAAAGGTAGGGAGAAGAATGAAGACCACATATAGAGGATCAAACAAAGCATAAATAGATCATTCCTAAAGCTTTCATGTTGGGGGAATAAGAGAGTCCAACCCTTCTATTTATAGAAGGTTTGAAGGGCTTAGGTAGGAAAATCAAGACACTAATAACTAGATTTGGGTCCAAAACATAAAAAGGTGGTGCAAGGCTAGGGTTTTGAGGGTAAAACCCTAAAAATTTGAATTCACAATCAATACAAGCCAACCGTGAATCCATAAAATCTTGATGGCTTTTAAAGCCTTAATACTAACGTAAAACTCATAGGATAAATTCCACAAGATCAAATATAATATAGCCACAATATAGTAAGATCAAGATAATGATGTAAGTAGAATAATATGAGCAAATTAATATGTATATCAAGGCTAATAACATATCAAATAAAATTCACTAATAAAAACAATATGAATGTAAATAGCTTAAATCATATATGTACACATATCAAATAAAATTCACTAATAAAAACAATATGAATGTCAATAGCTTAAATCATACATGTAAAAAGCATGTAACACAACTTACATATTAATTGCTCAAAATGTATGTAAACTTTATTACTCCACTCTTTTACAAATATGATAAGAACTTGCTCTTCTCTGTAATGATCTTTATCATTGGATACTACTCTATGGAGAACTATATAGCCATAGTAGAATGATACTTTGGATACTTAACTATTCCTTTCCATATGCCAAGTCTCATGACTCTTGGCTTCTCTACTTGACACTTGCATACACGACTCTATCTTGTATGCACACCTAGACATGACTCTTCACTTTGCACACTCTAATCTAAAGACACTTGTGCACATAGACTCACATTACACTTGCACACATACTCACATGACACTTGTGCATTTCCTGCACATACACACTTACATAACACTTGTGCATTTCCTACACATTACAACATTACATAAAATATTACTCACACTCTAAACTAAGACTCAACCCTAATCTAATATTTACAATATGTACCATGAAGGTACCATGGGGGTACATTAGCATGTACTAAATAATATAATATACTCCAAAATCCCCTTGCATCATATTATTTGGTTATTGAATATTTTAGTCTTCAATCATTTTGATCTTCATTATTTCGGTGACCTTGCAATGTAGATGATATTCTACTTTATCTTGCTTGGTTTCTGCTTTGACATCATCATCTTCATGTTCTTCAATATTTGTAGCTTCAAGATTACAAGTCTCTTGAATTCTCTCATTGTCATTAGATTCTTGCATAAGAAACTTTCCTTTGCCTTTATCCTTAGAATCATATGACTCTTTCTTTTCTTGTATAGAGACTTCTAAACATTCACTTAAAGCATCATAATAAATTCCTGAGTTAGATGAACTTGGTTTATCAATATTGCATGAAGAATGAAATATATTTTCTAGAAATGATTCATCTACTTCCACCTTCTTCTTAAGAGATTCAATCAACTCTTTTTGTTTCACATTATCTTTATGAAACTTGAGTATAAGCAATGATATATACATTATGTTACCAATATCTAAAGGTATCATAATACTATCTTTTCCATCATCAATTGCTTGAATAATTCTTTCATGTAAATAGTATTCAAATTTTCTTCTATGGCTTCACTATAGATTAATTTTGAAACTATATCTAGCTTTACTTTCAATTTTTCAATCAAATTCTTGATCCTAAATGTTATGGCGTTTACTTTTTTGTTTTGTATTGTGGATTTCATATTGTTATCTATTAAATTTGTATATTTTTATTCCTTTAAAGTAGACATACTTATATCTCCTAAGTTTAGAAAATAAATCAAAGTTTCTACTTTAAATTTCTATGGAGTAGAAAAAAAATTCTCCCTAGTTTTATAAACTAAAGAATGGATTTTGTAAATTTTATTTTCCTAAGTTTAGTGGAGAAATCCTTTTGAATCCCAATAAAATTTGATTTCAAATAAGACCAAACCAATTAAACTTGAAAAAACTAATTTTATTCCTTATAACTCCAAAACTTAAATAAACTTTTATTTCACTTATCACTCTAAGAAAATCAAATAAAAAACTTTATAACTTCTAAAAAATTCTTTCAATTTCAAAAAACTAACTTATCACTCCAATAGTCTTTAACCCTTAAATAAATCAAATATTTACTATCACTACTTATCACTCCATGTATTAAATAAATAAAACAATATATCTCCTAAAACTTTAATATATAAAATTCTAATTAATTTACCTCAACGACTCTCCTACTCATGCGCTTGAATCCACGACTCTGCTGCACCTGTGCTTGACTCCACGACTCTGCTACACCTGTGTTTGACTCCACGAATCTGTTGCACTTGTGCTTGACTCCACGTCTAGTTGCATACATTTTGAGCAATTAATATTGTAAGTTGTGCTACATGCTTTGTACATGTATGATTTAGGCTATTTACATTCATATTGTTTTTTATTAGTGAATGTTATTTGATATATTATTAGCCTTGATATACATATTAATTTGCTCATATTATTCTACTTACATCATTATGATCTTCTTGTATTGTGGCTATATTATATTTGATCCTGTGGAATTTATCCTGTGAGTTTTATGTTAGTATTAAGACTTTAAAAACCATCAAGATTTTGTGGATTCACGGTCGGATCGTATCGACTGTGAATTCAAAGCTTTAGGGTTTTACCCTCAAAACCCTAGCCTTGCACCACCTTTTTGTATTTTGGATCCAAACCTAGTTTCTAGTGTTTTTGTTTTTCACCTAGGCCCTTTAAACATTCTATAAATAGAATGTTAGAATCTCTTTTTCTCCCAACACGAACCCTTTAGGAATTCTCTATCAATACTCTTCTTGATCCTCTATCTGTGATCTTCATTCTTCTCCTTACCTTTGTGTTGTGATCTTGCCTCCTTTATTTTTGTGTGATTGTTGACATAGCTACTTTAGGTGAGTAAGTGAAAGAGCTTTTAACAAAAAATCGTATGCGAGACTTATCTTCAACTCTGTCTATAGAGAAGAGGGATAGACTCACCACTTTGGTTGTTGTCTTCACTCTTTTCAATTTTCTCTTTTGCTTTCATCATACTTGGTTAAATTCTTTTGCATCATCAATTTTTAGTTCATGTATTTCTATTAGAAAGGATTTTACCGTGCTCTTTGCATCCTTATTTTTAACAGAGTAGACTTAAATTTTATTGAATGTTGTATTTAGATTATTATTAAACATATTATTGTTTTTATTCTGTATCATTCTAAATCATAAGTAGCATTTATGCTTAAATTATTTACATTATTGCACCTAGGTCATTTTGTTTATTATTTTGCTTGCATTTAATTTGTTTGGATTACACATAGTTGTTCATTCTTCTTCTCTCCTATTCCTTTTCTGCTATTACTATATCATATGCTTATCATTATATTGTATTCTTGCATTCACCTTTTTTTCTTCTAAGGTGCTAATTTGGTGAAACCCTTGGTTTCATCGTTGCTATTTTATTGTTATCATAAATTTGTGATCACTTGATACTGGGCACAAATTAGATTGTAAGGATCTAGGGTAAGTTTCTGCTTCCAAAACCCTCATTCGTCTTGTGTATTTCTTTTTTCTATTTCTATTGTACCCTTTCTATTTGCACTATGTTTTCTCTTGTGACATCTTGTATTCTGTTGCATTTTGTTTTATTTTTGAAATTCTCATTATGTTCATATTTATGCTTCATATTACAAATCTACATTTTTTTTTTGCATTCCATTTTTTTTGCTCTATCCCACGTTCTATTGCATTATGTCTATTTGTCTCCTAATGTCAATATTTATTTTCATTTTATATGGTTGGTTGAAAGGACGTAAAGGGATTGACTATTGTACCTCCAAGCTCGGTATTTTAGAGGCCTAAGTAGTCCCCCAAACACTGACCATGCTTTTTCAAGTTTCTATTGTTGTTTTTCAGGTTTTCTCAAATTCATGGTTCAGACTCTCAAGGTGTGAATTTGGATTCGTAGTTGTAGAAATTAGAGCATGCATTCGGCCATGATCGAATATCGAGTTAAGAAGGTGTTCTGTTTAGATATTTTTAGGTTTTTTATTGTGTGTCTCCATTTATTTTAGCTTTCTATAATTTTATAAAATAAAATAAATTTAGAGTTTAAACACATTCAATAGATTAGTTAAAGCAATTGAAATTTATTTTTAGATAACAAGGAAAATAAATCATTTTGTTTCACTTCTAGGCATCAAATAAAAATCACATATAGTCTGCACTTAGGCTAGTCTTGTTTATGCATTCTCTTGGACCCTTGCTTAAAATCAAAAAGTTTACTTTCTTGTAAACTTAGGAATAGTCTTCATTAAATCAAGAATTATTTTAGGATAATATCTTTCTGCCTGTATCATTGTTTTACTTGCATTGTTTTACAATATTACTATTTAGTTCTTTGTAGTTTTAGATCATAATCAACACCACATATAGGTGTATTTTTAACAAACACACTAAACCTTCCATCCTAGACTTGGAGTGAGACCTAAAACCACTCCTGGTGAACCCTCCAATCTATTAATATCTTCAAGATTGATAACATGCATAAAAAGTGCAAGAGCAAGTTCATATAGAAATGGATTTGTTTGTATACTATCAAAGAGTTGTTTGGATCTTGGGCAATGAAATTTTAAATAATGGATGAAGTTGATTTGGAAGAAACCATCAATTCCATGCATGTAAAACGATTTTACATGTATCCCAATTTTGACCCCTTCATACAATCTTTGTGTTTTATTGGTTCGCTTCTTCTTTTTGTGCTTTGTTTTCCACTTTAAATATTTTGAATGTCTATTTATGAGTGTCAATCCCATATATCCTTTAGCTTTAGCAATATCGATGTGTCATCTTGACTACTTTTATTTGCATTAGTTTTTTACTTTGTTCTCTTCCTTTTTACATGGTTTGCATCCTATTTTTCTCTTTGCTTAATGTTTCTACTAGCATTTATATTGACTTGGTTTACACTTTATTTTTTTTTCTTCATCATGATGTCACTCTTGCCAGTAAGGGGCATGAGGATGTCTTCAAGGTCTTTATTATTTTGTGTTAGGATTCTACTTTAAGTGCCTTAAAGCAAACCATATCAGTTGAACCCATTTCATCTTCCATATGGTATGCGGTCAGAACACCAAGGAAATATTTTTTAATTTTAATGTAATAGAAAACAATAAAAATGTTAAAAATAGTCAACTTATAATTTAAATTGTGTCTCTCCCTGTAGGGGCAAGTGTGCTTGTTGTCATATCATTCTTTACTAGATACTACAATGTGCAAGCTTAAACTATTGTAGTAGGGATATGGAGGTTCCCTCTTTCATAGGATTTCTTTTCCTTGGGCACACTACAATGTATATCTAACTTATTTGTTTGTTCTCCACCTTTCATGGTGTGCATATCTTTTTGACATTGTCCTCATCATAAGGGAGAGGGTGTGAGTAGGACTAGGGGTTCAAATACTTGTGTTCATATGTGGCATAAGTTGACTTCTTTGGATCATAGTAGTGGGTGGACATGCTTGTTGATATATCGTATTCCTGTATACCTATTCAGTAGATTTTTTAAGGGCTAAGGGACATATATGTACACTTGCATGTGGCATAAGTTAAATTCTCCTAGTATGCCTTGCTATAGTAATGAGTATGATTGTTTGATACTTCACACTTATCGCATACTACATGTTGTCTACCGACCATAGTGAAATGTTTGCTTGGTTGTGACATCACACATCTTGGATACAAATATAGATCATTAGTATGTTTCTATCACTAACATTATCTTGGCTTATTTCTATGGTTTATCTTCTATGATTTGAGCAAGGTTTTAGGCAATACACCACATTTTTATTTTAAGTGGGGTGTTATGTGATTCCTTCTTGTGTTAGTATACGGTTTTAGGCAATACATTATAGTAGTTCTTAGTGGGGTGTTATGCAATATCTTGTTGTTTGTACCAATAATCTCTTGAGTTTGTTTGCTAAATTTAAAATTTCATACCATTCATACGTGCTACTAGAAAGAAAAAAATAAAAAGCATATCAAATAGAAAGCATCATGTCATATCATGGAAATAGTAAACAAATGATACACATCATATAGTTAAAGAAAAATTTGTATATATGTGTGTGAATATCATGGTACAATATGGTACATGGGGCATTGAATGTCATCATTCTAAGGCACCTTCTATCCTAAGTACATAGCCCCTTTACCTAAAGAATTATAAAACATACTACTAGGGTGTCATGATGACTATAATAATGTTGAAAAATAGTAGAAAACAAACACTATTTAAAATAACAATATACATATAATATTTCTCCAAATATTTTTTCCAATATTTGCCAACAATAATCTAAGTGCTTCATCTATATTTATGCTTTATGGTGTCTCTTAGTTTTAAGAGACTTTTGGTGTTTCACCTTCAACTCAATATTTTCACCTTCTCTCATTTTCACTAGAGATATGAGAATCCAACCTCATATGAGGTGACATCATCATATATCCCTTAATTATTACATAACATCAAATAATGTAATAAAGTCTAATAACCACTCTTATTTCATTATTTGGTATAAGTATTGTTACCCACCACGATTCCAAGGGTGGTACACTAGAATTATGCTCTAGATTTGGCCTTAGCTTTGACTTTTGTTGTGGCTCTTGCTCTTGCTCTAGCTGTCACTCGAGCTCTTGCTCTAGATATAGCTCAACTAGCTCTTACTTTAAGTAATATCCACTAGGTCTGCATATTTAGTATGCCATTGGTTCTACCTCTAGGCCTTTGCCATTGGGTTTCCTCTAGGTCCTTACTTTTAGGTTGCCTTTGGGTCAGCCTTTAGATATACCTTTAGACCACAATATTAGGGAAACTATATTGAAATATATCTTTGAAATCTTCCATATATTTGGAATTTTTCACATAATATTTCTTTGTAGGTTGTCATTGTAGGCCTTCTAAGCATTGCTTGATTCATATTCTTTTATAGGCCCTATCACTATAGGCTTTCCAAGCATAGTTTGGATAATATTCTTCTATAGGCCCTACCATTGTAGGATTTTCCAAGAATAGCTTGGATCATGTTCTTTTGTAGATCCTATCACTGTAGGTTTTTTCAAGCATAGCCTGAGTCATATTTTGATATAGAAATCATGCATCTCAACTTTTCCAAGATTGCATATTCATAGAAATACTTACATTATGATATTTCTCAACCACCAAACTTGGTCTTCTTTTGTAGAATTATTTTAATGATTATTTTAATTTATCCCATTTTGACACATTCATCCATCCATAATTCATGTGTATTTTATCGATCACTTTCTCTTTATGCCAACACTTTCTTTAGGAGTGATTATTACCTCCATAAATCTTACAAGAATGTAGGTTCCAACACCTATCTATCACATATTCGGATCTCTCACAATGAGTACAACAACTCACTCTAGGAGTTTCATTCTCTATAGATGTTTCTAATTCATAAATTTGGCCTCACTACTTCTTGATTATTGGAGATATTATATTATTTGATATATTGCAATACCATGGAGTACTATTGTAAATATTAGATTAGGAAGTGTGTGTGTCTAAAGTATGTGTCAAGATGTAAAGAGTGTTATGTGTTATGTAATAAAGTGTGAAAGGTGTCAATAGTGCAAGTGTGAGTGTTCAAGATGTCAAGTATGGAAGTGAAGAGTCACAAGTGCTAGGTGTCAAGTATGGAAGTGAAGAGTCATAATTTTTAGGTGTCAAGTATGGAAGTGAAGAGTCATAAAAATGTGTCAAGATGTAAAGTTGTATTTTATATAATCATAATGTTAGGCATGTGAAAGGTTGCATCTCTGTGAGTTAGAGGAGAGCAAAAGTCATGATTATTATGATATATTGGAGACAAAGCTCCATGTTATGTAATTGAATCTATTTTGAAAGTAATGAAATGAGTTTTGTATTGTGAGTAATATTTTTGTTAATTGTGGATGTGATTTTATGTGAGTGATATTTAACCCTAGATAAATTCACCTATGAGATATTAAGGCTAAATTGCCAATATTCATATCATAGCCTTTGTGGTTTAAGTGCCATCTTGACTGAAAGCATGAAGAGGAAGAGATTATTGCATTGAAGTTTTTGGAGTGAGTATTGAAGTTTTCAAAGAAAATAAATATATTGAAGTGAAGAGATTGTTGCATTGAAGACATGAGAAGATATTGGTATTGAGGAGATTATTGCATTGAGGACATGAGTGTTGAGGAGAGTTACATTTAAGAACATGAAAAATTTATTGTACAAGCAACTGAATGAGAAAATATTTGCTAGATATGGATGAAGATAGTGTTGTGATTACGAGGATATCAACTGAAAGAAAAAATGACACATTGGAGAAAATGAAGTAGAAGAGTTTGAATGGTGAAGAGTTGAAGAAGTCTAAAGTAGATATTGGAATATGAAGAGTTAAAGAAGTCTAAAGTAAAGAATGGAACATGAAGAGTTGGAGAAGTATAAATCATAAAGTAGAACATGAGATTTGAAGAAGTTTGCATATCAAATGTTGAATGCTTGAGTTGAAAGGACTATGAGTGCTTGTGTTGTGTTGAAGTGTTTGAGTTGGATAGACTGTGAGCGCCTATGTTGTGAGTGGTCATGTTAAAGCATTTGCTAAGAGGAATGAAAGAATTTTATCTAGAGAGGAATAACTAAGTCAAATTTTACATAATTAAAATAGGAGAAAATAAGAAGCACATTCAAAAGGAAGAAGTAAAACTTACACCGCCTATGGAGGATGAAATTTTGAATATGTAAGAAATATTTGAGTTTGAAGTGAAACATTACCCAAGTAAGTTGCTATGTGTGAGCGGAAGATAAAAATTGAGCATCAAAGGTATCAATCATTCCTTAGTCACATATTTCATGATTGAGTGCATAATTATAGGGTATGCTTGATTTATTAAGTTTGAGATTTATAAGTTTTCTTGGATAAATTTGGAACTTGACAATTATATGGTTAAACTTTGGAGTTAAAATGAATTATTATGGAATGAATAAATGAATGTGAAATGTAAGAAAACTAAACATTGTAAATATGAATTGAAGTTTGAATTAATAGGAGTGTGGATGAAAATGAAATTTAAAGGTGAAATTGTGATAGTAAACTGAATTTTGGAGATATAAGAAAATTAAAGAATTGAAATGAAATAAAGTGAAATTGATTTGAATATTATTTGTGAAAACTAAATTTAAAAATTTGGGAGATAAAAGGAGATTAAAAATTGAATTTGAAATTTGATGAAATTTTTATTTGAAGAAGAAATTTGAGATTTGAAAATTTGAGTAATTAAAGAAGAGGGAAGAATTTGAAATTAAATTTTGGAAGTTATAAGAATATTGAATTTAAAAAATGGCAATTGAGAACAAAAAATAAGAATCTTTATAAAAAATAATATAGTTAAATAAAAGATATCCAGAAATCATCTGGAGAACATCATTGAAGTTGAAAACAATAGACCACCAAAATTAATGGAATATCTACATCTCATTTATGAGAAAAATAAAAACAAAATGTCTTTAATACTTCAATATCATTTACATTATTTTGTCAAGAATACTTATAACCATGCATATAAGGCTATGGTTATTTCGAAAGATATTAAGACAAAAAGACAAGAATTGAAGACCAAATCAATAATGAAATATGCAAGGAAGGATACAAAAGATATTTTAAAACCATGTGTAGTGAATATCAATAAATATAATCATTGTAATAGGATTGGAAATGAACAAGCAAAATATTGAATCTTATCCATGTAAATTCTATGGAAGGAATAATCATCCTCAACAATATTGTTGGTGTAAGGAGAAATATTATAATTATAGATTGAACAAAATATTGATGTTGAGGCTAGATAAACTTCTTCAAAAACTTGTCTTTAAAATAATTCTAGAAGCCATCAAAGTTACTACCAAAGCAGGAGAATAAAGGATAGTTCAAGGGTCAATGGAGTAGAAAACAAAATCAACTATAGGATCAAAGGATGGACACAAGACAAGAATCATAGATTGAAGACTAAAAGTCTTCACACCAAATAATGTAATACAAGGGGGTGTTGGAGATATTATATCATTTGGTATATTGCAATACCATGGAGTACTACTGCAAATATTAGATTAGAAAATTTGTGTGTCTAAAGTATGTGTCAAGATGTAAAGAGTGTAATGTAATAAAGTCTGAAAGGTGTCAATAGTGCAAGTTTGAGTGTGCAAGGTGTCAAGTGTGCAAGTGAAATTCATAAGTGTTAGGTGTCAAGTATGGAAGTGAAGAGTCATAAAAATGCATCAAGATGTAAAGTGGGAGGTTATGTAATCATAATGTGAGGCATGTGAAAGGTTGCATCTCCCATGAGTTAGAGGAGAGCAAAAGTCATGAGTATTATGATATATTAGAGATAAATCCCCATGATATGTAATAGAATCTCTTTTGAAAGTTAGAAAATGAGTTTTGTATTATGAGTAATATTTGTGTTAATTGTGGATATGATTTTATGTGAGTGATATTTGATCCTAGAGAAATTTACCTATGAGATATTAAGGCTTAATTGCAAACACTACTTGACCATCAAAACCAAGGCCTTCATTATTTAGTCTTATATCTAGAATTATGGGGATTTTCACACCTTGTCCATATATTCTCAAAAATTTACCATTGTATCCCATTTTCCTCATTATTTTTTAACCAATTTCTTTGGTATGATTTTCAAAGCATCCAATTTCTTCATCACCATTTTGATCGATATCAACATAATCAACAATGTTCAAACACCCAATTTCCTTATTTTCACTATGGTCTTTGTCACTATCACCAACAACATTCAAATACCACACATCATCATCACAATGACCTTCAACATAATCTGAACTATCATTATCACTTTCAAATTTGACAATATGACCGTTAACATGGCTAATACAACCATCTTCTACACATTTTTTCTCTCATAGATAATATTTAAAGAACTTGTATCATAAGCTATATGTTATCTTTGAAAACAACTAAAATCTATCCTTTGAAGAATATCACTTGTGTCACAACAAAAATTTTCCACTGTAGGATTCAAATAACCTCTATCACAAGCAAAATCCTTCCTTTGGATAAGGTCACTTATATTACAACAAGCATTTTCCATCATGGGCTTGTACTTTCACATATTTCCTCGTCTTTTACACCTCACTTTAAGAATATCACAATTAATTAATGCCAAGTATATTTCTTCATAGCACCAATAGATATTGTAACACCATCTTTCTTCAAGAATTATATGCAAGCAATACTTAAGTGTTAAGAATTATTTATCTTCATAACCTTCTTGGAGTTCTGGTATTGTAAAATTTTATTCTTTAGCTTGCTTCTCTCCTCCACTAGCATCATGGAAATAAAGATCATTAATTTGTGATACACACTCTGAATTTCAGCTTGCTTCCTCTTTTTCTTTGTCATGTTGTCTAGTGATGTGAACACTTATTTTGTAGCCTTTGAATTTTATTTTCTTCAACATAAAAATAAAAATAAGGGGTTCCTTATATCTCCCAAGATGGTTCCCTTTTCTATATACCACAAGTCCTATATGTTGATCCTTTTGATATACCCACCCTTCCTATATGCCTCTTTCTACATGGAAGAAACTTGTCCTCTCGATATATGTGGCCATATATGAGAGAGACCGTAAGGTATGTGAAAGAGAGTGATACATGGTACCAAGGTAATACTAAAAAACATTCATCCTATCAATGACACTTGCTTAAATATAAATCCTCATACATGGGTATAAGTTCCCTATATACTTGGATTTTCTTAATTTCAATATCTATGTCCAACAATAGTAACTAATGGGGTAAAAATAGAGTGAAATAAAACATCATAAAAATGTGTCTTTATTTCTCCTTGATAATTTATAGGGTCAATGACTAGACATCATTATGTCAACTATATTAGGCTTTATATGCAGTAACTTAACATGACAACATTTTTTGGCTTTCCTAATGGATTAACTCACAAAAAAAACTCCATCCAAAATCTAAAGATAAATCAAACCAATGATACTAACAATGAAACTTAATAACAATGTACAACAATATCTCATAGAATATAACTCAAATGAACACAATATACAAAAATTACATTAATGATACAACTTGGTTACATTGCATGGAGCTTTGCCTCCAATATATCCTTTTTCATGACTTTTCAGTTCTCTAACTATTGCTCTCCTCTTTCATCCGGGAGATGCAACCTTTCATATTCCTCTAATAAAGACAAAGCTCTCAACTTGCCACATATCATGTGACTCTTCATACTCTCTTGACACTTTGCACTCTTTCTCATATTGCCACATATATTATATAAAGCCACATATATTATATAAAATATAAATCATCTATCAAACTAATATTGCAAGGGGGTCAAATAATGTAATATCTCCAATAATATTAACTATAAATACAAATCAGAGGCATCATTTATACCAAATGTTATCATTGTGCCAAGCACATGTTTTGACTTTTATGTACAAAATTGTTTTTAATACAAAAATTTATTTGAAAAAAATAATGTGTTGATCACCACCAAAAATGCACCTTTTACAAAAATATTACAATCCTCCTTGAAAAAAACTCACTATAGACCTTTGTTATGAAAATTGCCTACAAAATTGTTGTCCTAATTTTTTCAAGTTTGCCAGAAATTTGAGTAAAATTGATATTTTTTTAAAATTTTGGTGACTTTTGACCAATATTTTGAAAAATCAAGAATTATATATTTTTTTCAAAAAATCATGATTCTTGATGGGAAGAAATAGCTATAGCCGCATGCATAGAGAAAAATATACAAACTCATTTTTCATTTTCCTTCATTTTTACCTATTGCAATCTAGAGAAAGGGGTCTACCTACCTGCTACCACACCAAAAAAACATGTTAGGGCATCCTAACAATAAATTTTTACAATTTGAAGGAATTCGATAGCCAGAAACAACTAACAACATCCAAGGTAAGAAAAACTTTTGCATTTTTTTTCCTTTTTCTTCTTCAAGCAAATTTTTATTTTTTTAACATTAAAACCAAATACAACAACCACTCAATTGTTGCATTTGAGCTAGAAATTTAAAAAACTAGGCCTAGAATTTAGGGTTTAGGATTTTTTCTTTTTAAATAAAAATTGTTGCTTGATAACTATGCTAGCCCATTTTTCAAGCTATCAATAATTAAAGCTTAAAACCTAAACCCTATTATAAGGTTTAGGATTTAAGGGTTTTTTCTCTTTTCAAGTAAATATTATTTCTTGATAACTATGTATGCAAGCCCATTTTTAGCTAACATTATTTCAAGTTTAAATCCTAAACTCTAAACCCTAGTATGGGGTTTAGGGTTTAGGGTTTTTTCTCCTTTTAAGTAATATTGTTGCCTAATAACTATGTATGCAAGCCAAATTTTTAGCTATTGATGTTTCATGTTTAAACCCTAAACCCTAGTTTAGGGTTTATGTTCTTTTTTTACTTTTAAGTAAATATTGTTGGTTGATAACTATGTATGCAAGCCCATTTTTTAGTTCTTAATGCTTAAAGTTTAAACCTTAAACCCTAGTCTAGGGTTTAATTTTTTTTAAGTAATTATTTGTAACTTTGTTGCTACTTGTTTCCATGTGTAGGCATTAAAAACATGTCAAAAAAAGAGATATAGCATGGAAGTATGCAAGGGAAGGGAAATTTAAGAGAACATTTTATTGCAATTTTTGTAGGTCTCTTATTCATGGAAGCATTTACTACATCAAATTCCATTTAGCAAAGAACATTGGCAAGGATGTCAAGCCATGCCAAAAGGTTTTTATAGATGCCCTCATCTCTGGCTCATAGGAAAGAAAAGGCCTCAAACAAAGACAAACCGAGGCCATCTCATCCTCCCTTCTTGAGTTTCCTATATCGATAATAGCTTTATCTAGTTTCACCATAAGAGTTCGAGTCTATCATTTGCACACATAGGGAGTGGGTCGAATGAGTTCTATTTTGTAGAATGTTCCACACCAGGGGCATAACCCATGCTTGAAGATATGGCCACATGGAACCAAGAGAGGTGCAGTACAATGAGGACATCCATTACCACTTTTTAGTATTTTTTTACCCTCCTTTCAATGTGACAAGGTCTCCATACTAGTAGTGCATGATAGATACCATCACAAGTTGCAACGTAGGATTTAAAGCACCAAATTTTGATGACCTTAGGGATCCTCTCCTTCGATAATCCATGGAAAACATTTAGGTTGTGCTTAAATTTATACACATGCATGATTAAATTATGTTTTTAAAAAACAAACTTCAAAAAAATCAAAGGGGATTAAATTTATACACATGCACAATCAAATTATGTTTTTATACTTCAAGTTATGCTTGCAGACCAACACAGGATGTGGAGGATGAAGGGTTGTAGTATCATATCTGATGGCTATATGGATGGGAAGGGAAGAACCTTGATTAATTTTTTGGTTACTTATACAAGAGAAATTGCATTCCTCAAGTTAGTAGGTGAATTGACACAAGTTAAGAGCACCAAAATGCTTGAAGGGTTGTCAGGGGAGATTATGTTAGAGGTTTAGGAGGAAAATGTTGTCCAAGTCATGACAAATAATGTAACAACATATAAAGCAGTTGGTAATATTTTGCAAGAGAGATTATCCACTATTTTTTGGATCCCATGTGCCTCCCATTGTCTCAATTTTCTCCTCAAAGATATTAGAAAATTACCTTGGGTGGTAGAGGTTGTACACAAGTCTAGGAGCATCACAAAATTCATCTACAATCATGCATGGGTTCCCCAAATTTTGAGGTAATTTACTGGTGGGACAGAGCTAGTGTGACCTAGATTTATACGCTTTGCCATAAACTTCATGACATTCCATAACATCTATAATGCAAGAGGGTCATTGAAGTAGATGTTTGTGAGTGATGATAGGAATTCCAAACAATTTGCAAGATACTACTTCTCTAGTGACAGATAGAATGTATATGCCTATTTATTTGAGGAGCCCTTTTAGAGAACCATGGATGAGGCCATCGAGGTAAAAGACTAAGTTTATTAATTTAAAATATTTTTCCTCTTTTTCCATTTTTTTTGTAAAATATTTTTATTTAAAATATTTTTCTTTTTTTCAAGTGTCAAAGCCTTTGGTAAAGGTTCTCTATCTTGTTGATGGAGAATAATCAGCAGCGACATATGTATATGAGGTTATGAACAAGGAAAAAGAGGTAATTATTTCCTTTTATGGATATGTTTGCAACAAATACAATTTGGACAATCATTGATATATGATGGACATCTTAGATCCATAGCCCTCTTCATGCAGTGGGGTACATATTTCATGTTGATTATGAGGTGATGATGGGACTTGGAGCTTGCTTTGGATGCATGCACCTTTATAGGAAATTATGCAATAAGGTATGTGAAGAACTACAAGCTTATAAGGAATTTCCATTCAATCAGTGCATTTGAATGAGGTAAAAATTGAGGCTAGGTAACCATGATTGAATTATAATTTATTTTGTCTTTTGATTTTCTTTTAAAAATAATCTCAATTTACTATTTTACATGTGAATTATTAAATTTATTATGTATATATATTTATAGTGGGAGGATTATGGTGGATTTACTCCCAATATGTAGTGCTTGGCCATTAGAATCTTATATTAATCATACAATGCTTTAGGTTGTGAGAGCAATTGGAGTATATTTGAGCACATACACTCCAAGAAGCACAATAGGCTTACACAAGAATTATTAAATGATCTTGTGTTTGTTCATTACAACCTTCACCTCCACCATGAAAGAATTATAGAAATAAGTATTGAGGCCATTTACCTAAATGACATTGATCCATCATCTAAGTAGATCATAGATATAGAGTAGGAGTAGCGGAAAGAGACTCTCTTCTCCCTAGATGAATTAAAATTTCAAAGACATAGAGGAAGAGATAACAACCAAGGCATAATAAGAGACATGGGCAAAAGAAGAGACAAGGGCACATCAACAAAGAGAGACTATAACTTATACTAGGACAAAGGGCAAAGGCATTCAAATACATTGAGACATTGTATTTGATAAATTTTCATGACTGATGACACATTATTTATTGTGCAGTATGTACCTTTTCATATTATAAGCAATACATGATGTGTTTGATCACTTTTATGTGTAGTTTAATCTTGCATCACTTGCCACTTTCATGTGTATTTTAAGCTTACAATATTACATCATTAATATTTGATTTACATAATGTTATTTCATTGTGATATACATGAAAAAACTTTTTTCAATGATAAAATTTATATTTTATTTGGTTTTATTTGTTAATTTTTCTCTATTCTTTTTCCAGACCAATTTTGAGTCTATTATGATTTCCACTAGTTTTATTTCAATTTTTTTATATGGGATTGAAATGGATCCCGTCCATATTATATCATCACCACATAGTGGTATACAATAAAACTTAGATATTATCCATGTATTGCTTGGCAATATTTGAACTTGGGTCTCCTCTTTGAATGTTGAGGAATCTAAATAGTTGAGATAATGCCATTTTTTTTTCTTTACTTGCATGGGTTTTTGAAAAGGGTTCTATTCCCCTTATACTAGAGTTTGAACTTGTATCGTTTTGATGAAAACCCAAAGATATACCACTACAATATCCCTCATAGGACAAAATTTTAGGGTAAAGCATGGTTTTTTGAAAGGGGCTTGAGTCCCCTTGTACTAGGTTTTGAACTTAGGTCTCCTAGATGAAAACCAAAAACCATACCACTATGATATCAAATAGGGTTTAAACTTAAGTCTCCTAGATGAAAACCAAAAGCCCTATGTTGTTGAACTTAGGTTTTTTGAAAGGGGTCTCATTCCCCTTGTATTGGGGTTTAAACTTGGATCTTTTGGATGAAAACCCAAAGATATACCACTATAGGACTATAAGACTTCTTAACTTCAAGGAATTTCATATTTTTTAATAAATTATTCCTCCCATTTAAAAAATAACAACTTCCCACTCATCATTTCATGAATTAAATGCACTTATTAAATTCCTAAATAAAATGCACTTATAACTCCCTACAATATCTACAATATTTCTAAGATACTAAATCTCTATTTTAAACAAGCACCTGAAGGAAATTGAACCCATAACCTACTCTTCAAAAAAATTAAACTTTGTTTCAAACGCCAATTACTCCACTACATTTTATGACATAAAAGAGAATCATCAAACTTTCTATCTTGCCCATTTAGCACCCTTTTAAAAATTATTGCATTAGAAAGAATAAGTTGGGAGTTTTGAACCTACAACCATAAGATTTAAAATCTTTGCGTTCTCTCCTAAAACCAAGTCACACGGCAGAGAGTTTGAACTATATTCTTCTCACCTAAGTTGTCACTCCTATTTATGGTTTATAGAGGTCAAATAATCTTCTTCATCACCAAGTGACACCTTCTCATTCAACCACTCAGAACATGCAATATAATACTCTATTAAGTATCTTTCCATGCAAAGCAATGGATTAAATTAAGTCAACCTCACAACTTTTAAAATTAGAAGTTTGCTCTAAAAATAATGCATTTTGTAGAAGTAATGACAATAGTTTGTGTAGGGCCATTGAACATTTATTGCTCATCAAATTTTGAGAATTTTTTTTATTAGAAAAATCCTTCTTTTGATCAAGTAAGAAATACAACTCATTACAAGTCTCTACTGGTGAAAATGGTTAAGAAACATTGTCTAAGTAAGCCTTTGATTGTGAATTTCCACTAGTCCTTAGAATATCCACTAGCATCATCTTAGTAAACTTCAAACTCATAGTGCGATTTATCACTTGTCTCAAAATATCCACTAGTATTTAGCTCTACCTTCAAGAAAACATCCCTCCCTTTTCTTGTATTGCTAATGCTCTATAAAAATAGAACAAGTTATTTCCTTTGTATTTAGGGCATAGGGCAAGTTATTTAGATGAGAATTAGACAAATTGAAATATGGACTCAAATGTAGACAAGGCTCTCTATGGATTCACAAAGACAAGTGGAAAATAGGGTAATAAGCAATCATAATGGAATGACTGCAATGTCTTACCAAAAATCTTATAGATTGCATTGGAATTATTTTTGAATTTGAGTGCTATACTTGCTAATCACCTTGGCTCTTTTTGCATACATAAATTCCACAAAACAAATTACTATTTTTTTCTTCTCATCCTCTATTTAGATACATACAAGGAATATCATTAGATGGCAATGGTTGTCCCTAAGCACACAAACCCTTTAAGATCTAATACCAGATGTTGAAAAACAATAGGGAGAAAACAATATTTAACATAATAATGGTGTCTTCGATTCAAGAATTTTTTTTGTTTCACGTTCAACTCTATCTTTTCACCTTCTCTCATTTTCATAGGATATATGAGAATTCAGCCTTGTATGAGGTGATATTATCATTCATCTCTTAGTTATTACTGTAGACACCAAATTCTAGTCATTCATCATTCGTTATATATATATTTGATCCATCCATCAAAACTCCATCTTAGCATGCCATGTGGCAATCCTTGCCGCTCATTAATTACAATCCTTGGTACTCATTAAAATTACAATCTTGGATAAGTTATCAATTAACTTAAATAATACTTATTAATAAATATTATATTAATTTGAGAAGGATAGAGTGATGGTGAGCGAAATTTTTGGTGGTATCTCAAAAGTAAGAGAAAAGCAGAACAAATCTATTGATCGATCAAGGAGCTGCGCGCAATCATGTGACGCACCCAATCCTCACACGATGACAAATAAAGAATTGGATAATCCACTTGCTAGGAGGGGAAGTATCCAAAGTTGGAACGTTAAGGGGAAATACCCTTTTGATAAGACAGGTGACAACAGGGAGAAATTTGGCCAAACCTCCTATGCAGAGCTCCTCCAGAGCAAACCTAGTCAAACTTCAGCCACTCTGAGTAACTTTGTAACCCAGGGATATGATGTTTTATGCCCTAAAAAACTCATGGATGGGTATGCCACCCAATATTCTTTCTCCCTGGTAGGGAAATTCATTGGGGGATGCTCGAACATAGACTCAATCTGACACTGGGCGACAGTCAAATGGAAAACCCTAAGAAGTTTGGAGTTGGTTGCAATGTGTAGGGGATTTTTAATGATACAACTCAATACACGGGAAGATGCAGAATGCATTATGTTAGGGGATCCTTGGTTTTTTGAAAGGTGAAGCCTTTTTCTTAGAATATGGGAACCAGAGTTTGACCCAGAGACCTAGAGAATTAACTATGCTCCCATATGGGTTCGACTCCTAAATATCCTTGCCCACTTCTTCTACGAGGATGTGCTTCAAGGATTAGCCCATGCTTTCAGGGAATCAGTCACCATTGATCCAGCTACTTGCACCAAGGCCTGCCTCATCCAAGCGTGCACTTGTGTCAATATGAATCTAGAATCTCAGCTTCCAGATCACCTCAACCTAATCTACAGAGCTTTCAAACAAAGATAGCTGTTGGAGTTCGAGAATAAACCTACTTTCTATTCGGAGTGCCAAAATCAAAGCCATCTCCTACCCCAGTGTCCAAAATACAAAAACACGAGGTCTGAGTTCTAGACCATAATTTTCTCGGATCAACCTAAAAGATAGAATACTAAAACTGGTACAGGACAGAGCCTGAATCTCAAGAGCAAAAAACAGATTCAACCATCGCCAATCAGATATAAGAAAAAGGTAAGTAGTTTGTTCTCTATCTCTAACAAAATTAATTTACTCAATGATTATGGTTCCATTGAGATGATTGAGGAAGGAGAGCTCCCTGTCAAGGTTTTCCCTGCTCCAAACCTAGTCCCCCATCCATGCCCTAACACTAGCACTCCCTAGGAAAATTCCTTTCCCCCTCCTCCTCCATTCCCGTCACCCCCCTCTAGTAGCACCTTCCACTGAAGCCCACCTCCCAAACCACCTCGGCCCTCCACCCCCCCGTCCTCTTCACCCCCACCTTCTGGGAATGAATCCCCTGCCTCAGCCAAAACAAACAAATTTGAGTTCAAAATCGAGGAGTCTACCCAAGAGTCCCCAGAACATTGGAGCCCAAAATAAACCCGAAGATTCAAAAATTCCCAGATTGATGTAGGAGGTAATATAAATAAGGCTAGGTCTTCTGGCATAGAATGAAGAAGTCGTAACACTACTGAGGACATATCCAATGGCACATAGAAAACCCTATTCCAAGATCTCAGAAACATCATCAAGAAAGAAAGCAGAAAACCCAAAAATTTCGTGCAACAAGGCAAAGGGGGAAAAAAACCCTCCAAAAGTTCCAAATGGAAGTCCTCTTATGGAATGTGAGAGGACTGAATGGGGAAGCCAAACAAAGGTTGGCTGCCACCATGAGGAAAGACTCTAACCCCACAATATTTCTCATCCAAGAAACCAAATTAGATGACCAGTGGTCACCAAGGGTTGCCAAGATCATCTGGAAAAATGCAACTTCGTCTACTCATAGGCTTTCGGTTCCTTAGGTGGTCTCCTCTGCCTATGGAACCCAACCAAAGTCGAAGGTAGATTCATATTAGGATAAGACAGGCTATCCAAAATATTTTTTTCATGATCTTAGTTCCCAGCTCTCCTGGGTCATGACCAATGTTTATGCTCCCAACACACCGTAGGGTAGATTGGCTTTGTGGAATAACATCACTCAGATGAGGCAAGCGTTTGTTAACATCCCATGGGTTTTAGCAGGGGACTTCAATTCTCCCTTGCACTTTTTAGAAAAGAGAGGAGGGAATGCCATAACCCATAGATTAATAAATGATTTGGCACAGTTCGTAGATTCCAATGCTCTTATGGACGTTCAGTTGTGGGGCTCCCATTTTACATGGAGCAACGGAAGGAAGGGAGACAACCTCATCCAAGAGCATCTTTATCGATTTTTGCTATCACAAGAGACTCTTCCTCTCTTTGGATATGCTAGCCTTCAGGCTCTCTTGAAGATAGGGTCTGATCATAGCCCACTCATTTTTGAAACTGTAAGCAGACATCAGTTCAAGATAGCTTTTCAATTTGAGTCAACGTGGACTCAACACCCTGACCTCAAAAACCAGATTGTTGAATGGTGGAAAAGAAAATTCCCTGGGAATACTACCAATCAAGTAATACAAAAACTTCGGATAATAAAGAAAAATTTGAAACTATGGAACAAGGAGACCTTCGAGAATATCTTTGAAAATAAGCATAATATCAAAAATAGGTTTAAAATATTGAGGATAGATTTTAGAAAGGGCAGGGGGATGACAACCTCAGGGATGAGGAGCGAAGCTTGCTTTCAGACTACGACAATACCCTACGCAAAGAAGAAATGTTTTGGCACCAAAATTCAAGGCAGCTTTGGCTCAAGGAAGGTGACTCCAACTCCAAGTTTTTTCATATCTCTACTCTCAAGCATAGGGGAGCTAACAGGATAAAAGGTCTCATCAGACAAGACGGGTCTTTCACCTCCGACATCCACCAAATTTGGGACGAAGTTGTCTGCCACTTTGAGAATCTCCTTGCCCCCCCATCCCTTGATCAGGCCATGGATTCCCTCCTTAAGAACATCCCTAGATCCATCTCCGAGGCTATGAACAATATGCTCCTCACCCTCTTTCTCACAAGGAAATCCACAAGGCCCTATTTTCTATGCATCCTAACAAAGCCCCAGGCCCCGATGGTTTCTCCCCTATTTTCTATGCATCCTAACAAAGCCCCAGGCCCCGATGGTTTCTCCCCTAGGTTCTTCCAAACCTATTGGGACATTGTTGGCCCTGACCTATGCCTTGTCATTGCTAAAATGCAACACACCAGAATCATTCCCAGAGATGTCAATTCTACTTTCCTGACCCTGATTCCCAAGGGGTCAAATTCCTAGTCCCTTTCTGACTATCATCCCATCAGCCTATGTAATGTCATCTACAAAATTCTATCCAAAGCCCTGGCCAGTAGACTCATTGAGATCCTCCCCTCCATCATCGATCCCTACTAGGGCAGTATGGTCAAGGGGTGGAATATTCTTGACGGTGTCATCATGGTCCATGAGCTTATCCATTCAGCCCACAACTCCAACTCCTCTACCTTCTTTCTCAAGCTTGATATGAACAAAGCCTTCGATAGAGTTAACCGGGAGTTCCTGACTAAAATCCTCCTCAAGTATGGCTTTCACAAAAACTGGGTTAAACTGATCTCAAACCAAACCACCCTGATTGTCTGGGAAGAAGACTTCCCTCAGGATGTCATCACAAAAGCCAATCAAGATGTGGAACGCAGCCACAAAATACAGTGCTAGCTACCCTCAAGGTATTTTTTCAATACCAACAGTGTTTATTTTTAACACTAGCACACTTCAAAATAAAACCATAAAAGGTGGCTCTCACCACCACGATGGTGTTTCATGAACATCATGGGTGTTTTTTCTTAACACCATTAACCTTTGGATCTCTACCACTTCCATAATTCTCTAGAACGACATCAATACGGGTTTTAGTGTAGGGCACTTGACTCATGTCTTCTCCCCCTGCCAACCCAATGGGCCACCTTCACCTTCGACCACCAGCTCATGTTGCCTCATTTTCACTCCCCGAGCGTTGCCCATTCGCCTCACTTCCCTTATTTTCACTTAGCTCACTCCTCACGTCACTCGTTTTGACCTCTCCCCCAATACTTTCCATTCTGGCCTATTTTTCATGCGTCATGCGAAAGAAACTATCATAGTCTCTATTCCTCGATTTTGGCTAGTTTTTCTTGTGACCTTCAATTACCGCTCCTCTCGCCTGATCAGGCCTTTTAATCTTCACTTTATGGTTTTGGATATCACTCGACAGAAGAAAATCAAATATGATGATAGAAGTTGGCCCTCTAGCTCTGTTTACCCTGGTCTGAGCAACACCATGGCTTACACCGAGCTAGCTAATTTGTAGATCAAGCCAGGGACCATGGCCCTGCTAGACACCAAAAATTTCATCAACTTCTTCAAGTTGTTCTTTGGGATAGACGCAAAAGTAACTAGAGACTTCGTTGAATCATGGGACGAGGGAGAAGTTTAGGTTCGACGACTACAATTCGAGGTGATTTTCAACTCTATTTCTTAGGTATCTGGTATCTCTCTTATTGGTAGGATAGTATGTAGGGATAAACACAATTTTAAGGAAGAAATAGACCAGTTCCCCGATAAGGGTAAGGATTTGGTTTGGTAAAATAAAGGCATTCTGCGTTCATCCTTACCTTAGCCTTGGGACACTATCATTTTCCCTGTCATCCAATATATTTCAGTCGACAACCCCAAAAACCCTCTCCACGCCTACAACCTTGCCTTTGTTAATCATCTCCATGATGTTAGACCCATTAACATCCCTGATTTCCTCCTCCATTCCATCACCATTACCATCAACAATTTTAGGGAGCGTAAATCATCGAAGCCACCTTGCCACTAGGGACTCTTTCTCATGCTTTATAGGCATGCTCTTGCCCACCAATTCAAAGGAAGAATACCTTCCTGATCTTCTAGCCCTGAGCACTCTTTTGAGTCCACCCATAATGCTACTGCCATCCCTCCATCATCACCCAACCCTGTTGCTCCTCCTACTGTTACTAAGCCCTCTGTAGGGCCCCCATATCCTACTCCTTCCCAAGACCATGGCAAGGAATAAGTGCCCCCTACCTTCACCCCCAAGGATGAAGTTCCCTCTGGTAAGCATTAGAGATTCAAGCAAAAATTGGTCAGGCCATCCTAGAAAAGAAGAAAATCGAGTAGGCTAAAGCTCCAAAAATTGAGCGACCAACACCCATCTCCAGAGATAATCAATGATGAATATGAGGACCAGACCATAAAAGTTGAGGCCAATCTCTGCTTTATGGCCCTCAACCGATTCAGTGAAGTGATAGACCACCAACAGTCAACAACTAACATCTATCGGGAAGGTAGTACCCTCCTCGCCAATGCAATTACCGAACTGAAGGATCTCCCTGCTCTGCTCAATGTCCTCCTGTCTCATGACCAGAATGATAAATTTCAGCAAGAAGAGAACAAGGATTCCCAGTAGTCCTGGGATGTTGTCCTGTAGACAATTGGATCACCTATGACTACAGTGTTTTTGTCCTAGTTATGTTTTTGTTGGTCCCAGATTTGGTTGGGCTAGTTAGTAGGGGGATTAGTCCCAGATGGTTTTTGATTGTTCTTTTTGGTTGTGTATTGTTGGCTCTAAGTATGCCTACTATAATAGGGACAAGACCCTTTAACCCATAAAAAAAATTATTTTTTTTTACCTACAAAAAAAAATTGCATCTCAAGCACTCATCAAGATTTAATCTTGCTTATTGCCATCGTGAAAACCCTAATATTTACTAAAGGGGTTATAAAATACTATTCACTTTGGTGAATAATGGGAGGACATGAGTTATCAAGGACTTGAACATTCACACGATATTTCACACACACTTTCTAGCATTTGCGCAACAACACTTCAAACCCTCAAGAGCATAGATCAAGGCTAGGTATTGGTAAGGTAGTGTTGGATTTTATTATTTATATTTTACTGTATCTTTACGTTATTGTCTGCAAATATTATATTTAGGGTTTGTAGTATTTTTTTAATATATATATCAATAGGTGCTACTAACTTTTTTTACTGGTTGTGTGCACGTTACAGATCATTGAAGGTTGTTGCAACAAAGAGAGTGACATGACTAGGATACACAAGCCCACTTCACAACTTGATTGTAGCAGGAGAGAACACAAACACCCACTATTCAGTTGGATCTAATGAAGGGGTTGTACCCTCTTCATGTTAATTGTAATCCAAATATGACAAGCAATTATTATTTTGTAATAAGACCCCTATGACTTGGGGTAAATCATTGTAAAAGGAGATCAAGGCTCCACATCATTTTAATACAAAAGCATTTTATTTCATTATCATTGCTTGTGTCAATATTTCGTTATTTGGGTGTTGTTTTCACTATTTACAAAATGGCGATCATGGTCTTTCTTACCCCTTCTTCCTTTTTTTTAGAACCCTAACTTTTTGTCTCTTTATGTGGTTGCAGGTTTTCTATTATGTACGAATCTCTTCAAAAACAAGCACTACAAAGGTTGTTTAAAATCGAACTGGCCTTGGTGATGAGGTACGATTAAAATCTAGATGCCAAAAACCAGTGTCGGTAATAGACTTCCAAAAAGTCAACATCAGACAACAAGTAGGTTTCTTTAGTTTCACTATCATCCAAAGCTCAAAAATGAAAAATCTGCATGATTTTTATTTTTATGATTTTAAAATTCTATCATATACATAAATGCATCTTCTATTACATTTCCTGTAAAGTGGATGGCTTTATTAAATTTTTTAGAATTCTATTTGATAAAATAAAAAAATCTTCTTGTTAGGGTTAGTTTTGGATTCTTTGGTTTTAAAATTGTATATTCTCAGATCCAAATTTGTCTGGCTTTGCTTTGCATGTTTTCATTCTCTTGTGTCTTATTTCTAGATCTCAATCTAGTTAAAAGTATTCTATATAAAAATAATTTTGCATGGGTCTGAGAAAAAATTCTCTTCCGTCTTATCATAAAGGGTTAAAAATACATACAAAGAAAAAAAATTAAAACATATGGGTCGCACGGCCCTGTAAAATCCCAAGGAGCCACACGAACCCTTTCCCCTTACCATAAGGGGTCAACAAAATTGTTTTTGCACAAAAGCTTGTTAAAAAACTGTCAAACAGAAACTTGTCAAACAAAAAAAAATGTTTTTGCACAAAAGCTTGTCAAAAACTATCAAACAAAAAATTGTCAAAAACAAATTGTCAAACAATTTTTTTTTTTTTTGCACAAAAGCTTGTTAAAAAACTATCAAACAAAAAAACTTTTCATACAAAAAAAATTGTTTTTGTATAAAATCTTGTCAAAAACTGTTAAACAAAAAACTTGTCAAAAATAAAATTGTTTTTGCACAAAAACAATTTTATTATATATATATGCACAAAAACTTGTTAAAAACTATCAAAAACAAAAACGTATCAAACAAACAAAAATTATTTTTACACAAAAGTGTTGTCAGAAACAGTCAAACAAAAAACTTGTCAAAAAAAAATTATCAAAAAAAAAAATGTTTTTGCATAAAAACTTGTCAAAAAACAAAAAATAAATTGTCAAAAAAAAGTTTTTGCACAAATGCTTGTTAAAAACTATCAAACAATATAAACTTGTCAAAAACAAAAACTTGTCAAACAAAATTTTTTGTTTTTGCACATAAGCTTGTTAAAAACTGTCAAACAAAAAGCAAATTGTCAAATTGTTTTTGCACAAAAGCTTGTTAAAAACTGTCAAACAAAAAAACTTGTCAAAAATAAAAACTTGTCAACAAATTATCAAACAAAAAAATTGTTTTTGCACAAAAGCTTGTCAAAAACTGTCAAACAAAAAACTTGTCAACAAAAAAATTGTTTTTGCACAAAAGCTTGTTAAAAACTATCAAACAAAAAACTTGTCAAACAAAAAAAAGTTGTTTTTGCACAAAAGCTTGTTAAAAACTATCGAAATAAATTTATCAAAATTAAAATTTCAACAACAAACGCACATTCAAGTGCCAACATGACACGGGTACACTTACGTGCCCCAACAATAACTAGAGCATATTTTAATACCAAACCAACAAGAGTACAACCAAGTGTTGCTCCAATAGGGGTATAACCAGAGGTCACTCCCTACAAGAAGTGAGGGGTCGCTCCCTAGATTAAACAATTTACTTTTCATGTCCTTAGCATAGAGGTTGCTCCCTACAAGAAGCGAGGGGTCGCTCCCTACATCAAGCGATTTACTTTTTATGTCCTTAGCATAGAGATCACTCCCTACAAGAAGCATGAGGTCGCTCCTGACATCAAACAATTTACTTTTCATGTCCTAAGCATAGATATCGCTCCCTACAAGAAGTGAAGGATCGCTTTCTACATCAAGCAATTTACTTTTCATGTCCTTAGCATAGAGGTTTCTCCCTACATCAAGCAATTTACTTTTCATGTCCTTAGCATAGAGGTCACTCCCTACATCAATCAATTTACTTTTCATGTCCTTAGCATAGAGGTCTCTACCTATAAGAAGCAAGGGGTCACTCCCTACAAGAAATGATGGGTCGCTCCCTACATCAAGTAGTTTACTTTTCATGTCCTTAGCATAAAGGTCACTCTCTACAAGAAGCGAGGGATCACTCCCTACATCAATAAATTTACTTTTCATGTCCTTAGCATAATTGTTGTTCCCTACATCAAGCAATTTACTTTTCATCCTTAGAATAGAGGTTACTCCCTACAAGAAGCGAGGGGTTTCTCCTTACATTAAGCAATTTAATTTTCATGTTATTTGCATATAGGTCACTCCCTATAATAAGCATGGGATCACTCTCGATATCAAGAAACTTGAGGGTGCTCAAGGTATCGCACCTTCCCCATCAGTCACATCACATCATCAAACAACTAGGGGAGGTTCAAGGTCTCACACCTTCCCCACCAATCAATCAAGCAATATAATATGCAAAAAAATAAACAATCAATCAAGTAAATAGTCAACTTGGGGATGTTCAAGGTATCACACCTTCCCCAATAAAACAATCAGTAAACTGGGGGTGCTTAAGGTATGGCACATTCCTCATCAATCAACATCACCTCAAACAATCATCATAAAACAATAATAAATAATTTCATTCACATTGCATTTTGTGCATCCATTCATGCATTCATAACTCATTCATTCCACTTACACTGCATTCACACATTCATATCATTTGCATCCATTCATGTCACCTTCCATACTAGTTATCATTTGCTCAATTTGGATAATTATCAGTCTAACGAGTCTTGTTGCCTTAATCAAATTCACTTTCGGTCTAGCATTAGTTCCATATTGCTATCCATTGATCATTAGTTCCATTTTTCCATCCATAAAAAAATAAAAATAAACAAACAAAATCAAAAGAGAAAATTACAATAAAAACACCTTAGCACCTTACTTATTTTAAATCACTCAGCCACTCCTAGTGTTTTAAGCAAACTCTGTTGAATGTCAAGTTTTCTCTTGGACCAAAGCACAATTTTTCACTAAGAAAATCTTGAGTTTTGGGAATTGACTTTTTACCAATTCTGAACCAAAACACACTTCACATGTATTAATGACATCTTGCATCAAAGAGGGATGAATTTATCATTAGGTTGAACTTTGAAAGTATTTTTTACTCATCCCATCATGCACATAGTCCAAAATAACAATGAAAATAGTGGTTTTCACCACTTACAACACTTCAAAATAAGAGTGAGTAGTAAGGATAGGGTAAAATTATCATCACACCTCGATTGAGAATCTAATTCCCCAAATATTTAACTCTTTTACAAACCATAAAATAGGTCCCCAAGTAGTAATAATAGGATTACACTTCCATCTAGATGGTTATGTAGTCTAATTCCCCAAAGCTTAGATATCATGTCATTAGACTATAGAGCTAATCTCCATCGGGGCTATAGATGCTTGAATGACAGTGGAGTACGCTCATGTGTGGTGACATGTCTCTCTTGAAGAGAGCTCTGACCATACATAAGGACAAGCAAGCTTTTTGGTTCTCTTCCTGACTGGATTAATCTCACTTTACTCAAGATAGGTAAATGAACTCACCATTCATACACACATTGGTTCTCAATTGGCTTGAGTCATTACCATGCTCATGATTGATAAATGAACTTTCATTGCACACACATTTGGTCTTTGAGAAATTTATATTTGGGAGATCAGTTTGCTTGAGGTCACTAGGATGTTTGAGTCTTTTGAAAACAATCCTAGATTTTCATCCCATATTACCATTGTATATTAGGTCAACTTCATATTTTTACCATTATATATTAGTGCCCCTGATTAGGCTATACATATAAATTTGGTCATAGTAAGAGTCTAAAAATTCTATGAATGATCATTTACATACATCATTAGTTCATCCACATACATCATTTCAGTATGCATGCATATCATCATCCACATATACATCATCAACTCAAAAAAAGTAACAAAACTGAAAAATAATACAAAAATAAATGAGAAGGTTAGAACCACTTACCTTCATCACTTTCCTTCCAACTCTAGTCGTAGCGCCAACTCCCTTTATCACCATCGCCAAACACTCTCACTCTTCTTCACTCTCAAATGCATACTTCAAACTCTCAAATGCAAGAATGAGTGAAAAATAACTCTCCAACATTGTAAAAATTCCTCAAATCAATATTATGCATTCAAATCATCAACTCACATTGTCATCATCTCAAGTGAACCTTGTATCTAGTGATTTAATCTAGTCACCTGGTAGTTGCAATGATTGGTCATCCATGCAATCCGATAGGATGAGCATCTCACCATAAAGACACTTGTTCAAAAATCATCAAATCAACACACTATTACATCCAACAACATCATCTTCCCTCATCATCATTGAAACAAAATAAATTGGGCCCTTCAATTCTTGAGTGAGACTGTGTTCAAGATTATTTGCCCAAGGTTGCCATTAACACCCTCTCCATGGGGTTACAAACATGGAAAAATCTTACTTCATAATTTTGCATTAAGAAATTTGATACAATCACTAGGACAACGAGCTCCTAGGGTGATTGGTTCCTCTACTTCATCATTTTGCATTAAGGAATTTGATACAATCACTAGGACAACGAGCTCCTAGGGTGATTGGTTCCTTTACTTCATCATTTTTGCATTTCAATGATACCAAAAGGTAAATTTTCAATAGCACAGAACCACCCCAAACTTGGGGCAACCAACTTGATCTTGATTTTCAACATTTGCATCCATCACATCCACCACTTTTCATCATTCACATACGATAAATTGGCTCATGGATTTCATTCTTCATCCATTCGCCAATTGAGGGGGTAAGCTAAAATTAAATTCTTCAAAATCATTCTCCTTGTGCATTGAGGAAAAAGAGTACATTTCTCCATCCCAAGTGTCTCTTGTTTTTGCATTGCATAGTGTTTCACACAATGCAATACAAAAAGGGATATCTGTAGACACCAAAATCTAGCCATTCATCATTCATTATTTATATATATAAATATTTTATATATTTATATTTATATATAAATAAATCTGAGGCATCCATTAAAACTCCATCTTAGCATACCATGTGGCAATACTGACCGCTTATTAATTGTAATTCTTGCTGCTCATTAAAATTGCAATCTCAATTGCTCATCAAGATTTAGTATTAGTTGCTCATTGTCATTGTCAAAAACCTAATCTTTACTAAAGGGGTTGTAAATTACTATTCACTTTGGTGAATAAGGGGAGGACACAAGTTATTGAGAACTTGAACATTCACATGATATTTCACACACTTTCTAGCATCTATGCAACAACACTTTAAACCTTCAAGAGCACAGATCAAGGTCAGGTATTGGCAAGGCAATGTTGGATTTTATTGTTTACATTTTACTACATATTTAATTCATTATCTGCAAATATTTTATTTAGGGTTTGTAGTTTATTTTTAATATATATATATATCAACAAGTGCTACTAAATTTTTTGGTTGTGTGTTGGTTACATATTATTGAAGGTTGTTGCAACGAAGAGAGTGGCCCAACTAGTATACATAAGCCCACTCCACAACTTTATTGTAGCAGGAGAGAACACAAACACCCGCTATTCAGTTGGATTCGATGAAGGGGTTGTACCCTCTTCATGTTAATTGTAATCCAAAGATGACAAGCAATTATTCTTTTGTAATAAGACCCCTGTGACTTGGGGTAAATCATTGTAAAAGGAGATCAAGGCTCCACATCATTTTAATACAAAAAAAATTACTCATTATCATTGCTTGTGTCAATATTTTGTTATTTGGATGTTGTTTTTACTGTTTACAATTACATTACATCAAATAATATAATAGTTAGATAACAATAAATAATGTAATAAATTTTAACAAATAAATGCTATGATACATAAAATGTGAGGGCCATAACTATAAAATCATCCCATGCGCACCTTAAACTATGTTTTAGATGTTTGTGTTGTGGTTTGAAAGGTGTAAGAGTAGGATCATTGTGACACTAACATCCTCATCTCCACCAAATTTCCTTCCACCCATGCTAAATCTAGTTGAGCCTACATTAGCTATGACTATAGTCCATGCTTCTTCTCCAAGGCCTTCCGCCTAAGCCATAACTCCAACTCTCTCTCTCAAAGATGAAAGGTTATACAATATCCTCTCAATACATAAGTCAAATGGTATAGATCTTATAGACCTAACTATAAAGTCAATAAATTTCCCTAATCAAATATCCAAGGATGGTGACATCAGTAATAGGCTATCAAAATACAAGATGCTCCTCAAGGTGACTCTATGCAATTTATCTATCAACCCTCACCACGCTTAGGAAGTCTCTATAATCACATGAGAAAAATTATTAGAAATATCATATATTATCAAAATTCATGTAATATAGTACTAATATAATCTAATTATTCATAAAAGTAAAAAACTATTAGTGTTGAGATACCTAAATGTATGGTTTACCTGAATCATCAGACTATTTGGTAGTGTCCTCCTCCTCTATTGAAGAGATATCTAAGTTAGCAGTATCCAATCCAACATCATAGACATAGACCTCCTCAAATCCCTCACCATCCTCCTCTAACATAACATTTGTCATTACACCCTTCTCTATTTCCAACTCCTCTTCATCCCTCCTCCCCTAGAGACCCTTCATTGTTGCTTTGTTCCTACATTTCTCTTTATGTATCACCCCTTCCCCATGTCAGTGTGAGGGATGGTGCTTCCATATCCATGGGTGTCTCACTAGCTAGGACATTCTATAGTAGGATCACAATGATGACCTCTTTATGTCCCCTTGACATCTATTTTGTGATTCCATTTTCTCCTCTGGTCCTCTATCAATAATGGCCCTATTTTTTTGGTGAGGGTCTCATCTTATTTATTGCCTACTCCCTCTAGTGTCTACATCATGCATCTAGATGAATGTCCTAAAACTATCCAAAGACTTGCTCTATCCTATGAGGCTCTACCACCTTAGGTTGATGATCATGGACTGTGATCACCCATCTCACCCCTTTGAGCTATTGTATATCCCAATGGTTAGTCTATTGTAGGTGATAATAGGGCATCCAAATGATCTACCCTTGTTTTATCCATGTGAGAGGTGGTACCTATGATATTTCTCCTATGGTGTGGTCCCACTATCTTGTTTAAATCTCACTATACACTTTGTTATGGGGTAAGCCTAGGGATCAATACATCATGAAATACTTATATATCTATGACTATAGTAAGAAGAATATGCTAATGGTCCATACCTGATAATCTTGAATTTTATACAAGTTGTGATACAATAATGTCAATGGTGTTCCATCTAGGAAAACCTCCTCTTTGGTCCTATGTATCTATCTGGGCTAGGTAGAGTAGTAGATCAATATTACAAGAATCTTATTTGTACTCTTGTAATAGAGCATGTATTAAAATGGAAGGTTCTCGATGAATCACACAAAGGGTATGCCTCCTACAATATAGATCCATTATAGAAAAAAGATCCTATGTTTATCTGGTTGTTTGTCTGTAATCATCCACTCGACCAACATAAGGCATGTCTACTATGTCATGGAAATCTAGGGTTTTTATCCATTTATCAATAATCCCATGATGAATTAAACATTCTCTAATGTCACTATCATCTTGATGATCTCACATGGTGTTGGCATCCATAAATTAGTATTTGTAAATATGTTCTAAAACAACATGAACTCATAATACAATGATCGATGAGGCAATATATAGGGTATGTATGCTACCTGATCTAGGTCAATCTAGCATAGTTCATATTGCACCTAAGGGGTCATCTCCTACTATACCTAGTTCTATCCTCTATCTAGCTAGCTCTTTCTACATTGGCTACTTTATTGGTGTTTGCCTTGGCATCATGCCATCCTTGGACACATCCTTGACACTGCCCTCTACCTCACTAAGTCTCTCTATATCATCCATTCTCAAAGGAAGATCAATATCAAAAAACTAATTTTTGTGTGACCATAATTATTGGTTTTTTCTAATATTGCTAGTTAGGGCCATAATCATCCCTATTTTTATAGGACCATGATCACCCCTTTTCTATGCAACCACGATCATTGTTTTGTTTGTGTTTTCCACTTTTGGCAAAGATCACTATTTTTTTACATGTAACCATAATGATCACCATTTTCTACAATCATCACTTTTGACCATGATTGTCTCTTTTTCTACTTGCATATAAAATCTCTAGGTTTGACCATGCTTGTCACTTTTTTAAAATGGATATTTTGTTCCACCTCAATTGTTGTATCTTCTAAGGTTCTAAGCTCTTTTTTATTTTTTCTCAAGGGTTCACAAGTGGCTATCCCTTGCATTGTCATCCATCATCCTTAAGGAGGTGTAATATGTATTTGTAAAAGAAGCATTAACAACTAACTTGGTAGGTGGTGGAGAGTCTTGTCCTCCTACATATGGGATAAGGTTGGTCTAAATATGTTAGTCCATGCATAGGATGATGGTAAGTCATGTTGGCTAATAATTTTGGTTCTCTTACTTCACCTAGTTTTCACCTTTCTAATACGTATCCTTTCCATTTATGCTTATTAACTTTTCCAAAACTCTAAAATAAGGATAAATTAATGATTAAGGGATATGTTTACAAGTGTCCCACAAATAAAACATCTCTAAGCTTGATGATTTTGTGATCACCACTTTAAGCTACAATCATGGTCATTGATCATTTTTTAGTGTTTTAGTATATAGTTGTGATCCTAGTGTTTTTTTTATGCCTAAGGTTAATACAGTGTATTATTTGGACAAAAAATTATGATTTTATAGATCTGACAAGAGTTTAATTC
The DNA here is from genome assembly GCA_028583015.1 of Wollemia nobilis. Classification (NCBI taxonomy): domain Eukaryota; kingdom Viridiplantae; phylum Streptophyta; class Pinopsida; order Araucariales; family Araucariaceae; genus Wollemia; species Wollemia nobilis. The sequence goes on from JAQPPZ010001925.1 coordinate 13,155,625, forward strand.
ATTCATTGACCTCCAAAGGTAAATTCATCATTTTCATAATGTATAAATACCCATTACATCTTCTCATTTGTTCATCGCACTTCAATTATAATGGCTTGTAATCACACATCTACTATATATGTTCTTGATCTTTTCTAATAGTGCTCTCAAGCTTCTACCTCTATTGATACCATGACATATAAAACTTCTTCTTCTTTCTTAACCTTGTAAGTACAACAAAAACCATCAATATCTAGTTCACTAAGTTCCATGAAGGAGAATGGGATGCTCTACTAGGATTTACAAACAAAGATTGAATTTGGTACTCAAGGACCAATTTACAAGGCACATTGAATCCTCTATATTCATTCTAGGTGTGATTTCTCCTTTTTACAATGGTGATATTCCAAGCAGCATATGATAGAAGTGAGTTGTTTGTTGTGCTTATTTATTGATGGTATGGTCCTTGATTCCCTAGGTGTTAAGTTTGATTTATTCAATTAATGATTTCTCCTTTTTACAATGGCGATATTCCAAGCAACATATGATAGAAGTGAGTTATTTATTGTGCTTATTTATGAATGGTATGGTCCTTGATGCCCTAGGTGTCAAATTTGATTTATTCAATTAAGATATACCATAGCTCATGCTTTTTTTGGATGATCTTAATGTAGTGTCTCCTTGAATGCTCTCTCTTAATTTTTATGTAGATAAGGATAGTTTTACCTTTAATTGCATAATTGTTGCTTAGTTGTATTGGTTTAAATATTTTGGCATATCTTGTAGTAATTCAAGTAATTGTATGAGATACTCACTTTTTCATGAAAACAAGGTCACACCCTCTACATTATCATGGCACCAAACCCAAATTTAATGTAAATATCTATACTATCTATTTCAATTAATATAATTAAATTTACTAACAAACTACTTGAATCTAGAATATTTTGTTGAATATTGTGTAGCTACCAATTTTTGGTATTTTAAAAAACCTATTTAGCTAAACATAGGATATTCTATTCAACATAGCTTTCAAGATTTGACATTTTAATCAATCTATCTCAAAGGTGAAAAGATATTTCACTCTACACAAAAATAAATCAAACCATACAATGCCACTTTTACATTTTTTCATGCATATGTTTAATTGGTAATTATAGGAAGATACTCCCTTAGATTTGCTTACCACCATTTTGCTATAAGAATTTTTTTTAGAAATTATATAAACATACAAAATTATATCCATTAGCCACCCACTATAGCTAAGAAAGTCATTTTCTTCTCTGGCATATATATGAGCATGTTTGAGGATTTTGCTAAGGTAGGTTCTTGTGCTTAATTGTGCCCCTTATTAACCATTGAAAATATAAAATAGATTATGACAACAATTGTATTAGTAGTGGAAACCATGGTCATGTTATTTTCTATTATGTGCATCAAATACTCTTTACTTTCCCTTGACCATGTCATATTTTACTTCTTTATGATGATGTGATGTGAGGTATCTAGTGCCATGTAATCTTCCTTTGTTCCTAGGCTATTATCTCCTTTGCCTAATTTATTTTAATTATTTCTTCTATGCATTATAATATCTATATAATAATGATATTTTGATCCAATGGGATACATTCAATATAATTATAGAAGCTTTAAATTCCTAGGTAGAAATAGGAGAGGAGACAACCAACCCTTAACACCTTGATATGTTGATCAGTATTTCAAGAAATATAATCAGAAGGTAACGCTACTACCACTACAATTATAATGGGATAGTTTTTAGTATAAATGGGAAGACAAAGAAGGAATAATAGAAGTGGCAAACAAATTTAAGTGCATCAAGTTTTCCTTTAGCTGGAAGGAGAAATATTTGTGTTTGTCACTCATGGAAGTTTTTAACAGGAATTGAATTGATAACCTCCAATTTTTCATCATTACTAATGTCCTTCCTTTGTTACCTTCTCTACCACAGGTTTTTAATGACATGTAGTTGGTCTTTGGCAAGAACACCCAAATTTGGCTCAAATACAAGCTAAACTTGCACTTCTTCAAAGAACAATATGGAAATTCTTCATATCCATCATTCTTTTTATCCTAATAAGAATAATTGTTATGGTTGTTTATCTGTTGTTATTCTATTATTATATTGATATTGATTTTTATCTTGTGCTTTTTGAACTAGCTTTTCTATGCTTTTAGTTATGATGGGGTTGTTTTTAGTATGTTTTCGACAAGTGTATTTTGTCTTTGTTGATAATTTTATTTTTATTTTTGTTTATTTTAGATTGCTCATTCATTTTCATTGTTTTTAAATTTCTTGACTATATTGCATATGCTCTTTTTCAACCCCTTGTAAATCATGGGTACCACAACTAAAGAGACAATTAAAACAAGCATTGATGACAATGCTTTTAATGAAAGTATCCCTTAAACCATTAAATATATCTTACAACTTAGCATGAAACTATTTCACTACCTCTTTTATATTAAATTCTTTTTGATTTCTGAAAACTCACACACCTTGGGGCTCCACCACTATTATCATGCTCAATAATTTAAGGCGTAAACTAGGGAAAACTCTATTATTGTCATTTGAATTGTTACTTTTTACATTCTCTTCTTAGCATCTCTCCTTCATTAGAGACCCACAAACATGTGCATAGTTAGATTTTAACTAATTTGATATAATTTATGAGGAGATAAAATGCATATGGTACAAGCCTTCCACAAATAAAATTTTGGACACTTTAAGAAATTGTGTTTGACTTTGATTACTTGTATAGGAATTTCTCAACAAGTTATGAAATGCCTATGTAATTAATATTTTAAGTCTCATCATCTCAAGATCCTTTTTGTATGTAATGAGATCATTTTTGTTTGATGGTTCCCTTAAAATAAGGGTATAAAACTTAATAGTGTTGAGAGACAAGCAATTTTCTTGAATCCTCCATGTTTCAATAAGGTTTTGCATCAATGCTTAATAGATTTGCTTATGAGTTCATTTCCTCCAATTATGGTTAAGCAATATAAATAAAATATGTTTTCAATAGCATTATTATATAAGAAATATGCACAACTTCTTAAAATAGACACATTCTTGTTCTTGGATAGGATAGTCTTCAAATGCTTGTATGTTCATAATGATTCTTAAAATGTCCGGTTTCTTATTTTTTAAAGGAAATATATGCATGTTAAATGAAATTTATGTATGTTTAATGCATTTAAAATAGAATTTGTAATGCTCCCTTGTATATTATCTTCATTTTTCTTGCTTAAAAATAATAAAATTTAATCCTTGTATAAAGAGTTGTGTGTAATGTCCATTAAAATTTTGACAAAAACAACTACTTAATGCAATAACAAAGTTTTAAAGTAATGACAATGCTTTATTTTGTTTAGAAAATGGAGTTAAAGACTCTTGTTTCTATGGGAAATAATTAAGAAATTTTGGAAACCCTCAATGGATGTGAAATCCTAATTTTTCTTTTCTAATTTTTTAAGACTAATCATTCTATAAATACAAGTTTTAGTTGAATATGAACTATTAATCAAAATATCTAATAGTATTATGTGCAACTTTGAGAAAGATAGAATCAGTTAAATGCAATTATTGTATTATTGATTGTTAAATCCATGTATAGACATTGTCTCCCCTATTTTCCTCCATTATTTTGGATGTCATGAGAAATGGATGACTTCTCCAACAAGTAGTTAGCCTCAAAGGTCCTATTTAACAAAGAAGAAAAATAACTTTTGATTGGAAAAATACAACTAATTTGTGAAATTGTTGATTTATCATTAGCTAATAGATGAAAAAAGTGACATGACCATGATGTCAATAAAACAATAAAATTCATGGAGAATATCAAGTAAAAGAAAATGAAACATAAAATCAGTCTATTTATCCACTAGGGTATGGTGTCATGACAATGAGACATTTAATTGATAAATTAAAAAACATGAAATTAAAGGGTTTGAAGGGCAATATGTCTAATAAATTATTTTGAACAACCATGGTGACTGATCCATGAACAATGGCAAGGGAATCAACTATCTATTAGGGAAAGAAAAAAAGTAACATGATAGTCGAAGATTCTTCTTTGAGAAAAATGACATGGTTTTCAAAGTGCCAATTAGTGTTTTTTTAGGAAAACCAAGGAAAGTATCTATTGTAAGAAAATCAAATCATGGAGAACACCCAAGATCATAATCAAATATATGATCCACATCAAAGCAAGATTTTGCTAGATAATCAATGCATTGATCACATTTAGAATAGATTATATTTCTATAAATAGATCTTTAGTTAGTTTAGTTTATTTAATTATATAAATATGTGCTACGACATCGTAAAGCATCCTTCTATAATCCTCAAATTGAGCTACTCTACCCTTATTATATTCAAACATTGTAATCAACATACATATTTAATATATTTCACAATTATACTTAGTTTATTTATATTTACCTATGTATATTTCGATCTTACCTCATAAATATGAATCAAACTTGGCCCATGGTTATTAATTTTTGACCTCTACTCTCATGTTATTACTTTTACAACTAAATATATTTAGTGTTATTATTTTTAATTAACGAATCAAATATAAATATAGTGGTTTGGAAACATCCTTATGATCATTAGATTGGATTAAAAACACGTCTTATGGATATTTTATTTTTGTGATATTATTTCCTAAAACTCTCTTTCAAAGAATTATATTAGGGATTCAAACCTCTTTGAATTTTGATCAATATTTTGTTTGATCTTCCAATCATACTATGATCCAGGATAAATACACAACCTAAGGTGAATCCATAATATTTACATTGAATGTTCTCATTGTGAATATATATTACTATGTAAAAGACTTATTTTCCTTGCTAGAGAACAAGGGGTTGTAATAAGGTCCACCATCCTTGAAAAATCATAAATCTCTCCTTTAGAGCTTAAGAGTTTACAAATAGATTCAATCCCATTCTTAATCAAGTTGCTATAGCTAGATACCTACAACATTTTTCATGAAAAGTTTGAATTTTTTATTTTCACTTTCTAGATCTTCAACTTTTTGTGAATATAAATATTCCAAAATTTAGCATTGTAGTAGAGTAGTATTTCCAAAACTCCACCTCTATAGTTTATGCAATGCATCTTAGTAGAGTAGTATTTCTAAACTCCATCTATAGTCTATGCATTGCATCTTAGTAGAGTGGTATTTCCAAAACCCCACCTCTATAGTCTATGCATTACATCTTAGTAGAGTGGTATTTATTGCAACAACCTTTTCATCTTCCTGCAACAGCCTTTACAATACCAAAAATCCACCTCTACAGTCTATGCATCGCACCTTAATAGAGTAGTATTTCCAAAACTTTATGCCATCAGAGTCCACATTACCATATTTGGATTGTTAGTTTCCTTCCTAAATCATCAGTGCAACCACAAGAAACATAATAAATAATTTATACTAAAACATATTAATGTTATAAAATAAAAAAATATTATCAATGGAAAACATTAAAGTAAATCTTAATGATTATTTGATTTAGGAAGTCAACATTTTCTTGTCAAATTCAACTAAATTGTTAGAAATAGAGTCTATTCCATCATTTGTGTTGTGTAAATGTATCTTCCAAGGTACATACTTAGGACATTAGATTAATTTAGGGGAAAGTTATCTAGTTACTTCATGCAATATAACAAATGCACAAGTGTCAATGTACAAGTTGTCCCTTGCGCAGCTAGGCAGAGTGTTGACCAAGGAACCTGTGTTCCTATATAAGAAAGGCCTCATTGTTAGATATATATGAGAAGGGGGACATAATAGATATAGTTTCGTACAACATATTTTTAGGTAGTAGTACAGTGTTGTGTATATCACCATATATTGGTGATTGGTACAATGTAGTTTTGTAGCTTCATTAATGGAGTGTTCACTTCCTTCATAGCTACATTGTATTCATGTTATTTCTATTCAAGCATAGTTCAATCATATTGTAGATTTAATTTCATTTATATTATCCTACGTCTTGTGATTGTTATCTCCCATTGCTAATTACATTAAAAGCTAACAGTGGTATCAAAGCTATAGTAGATCTAGTCTATATAGGTCAATAGGGAAGCCAACATTATATTTAAGCCTGAGTATATTGTCAAATTGATGCACTGCTAGACTAGCCACTATCAAAAGTCATCAGAAGAATCTAGGTGGTAGAATTAGGGAGAGTCATGATTGAGGATTAAAAGAAATCTTAGTTTCAAAAAATACTAAGATTGCACTTGACCAGAGTCTTTCCACAAAGCTACAAAAAAAACACATGAAGATCCAGGATATCTGGAATTTGCTAACTTTTACCTAAAGTTTATTTTGTTGTAGATAATTAATTATTAGAGGATTGGTACTCCTCCTACAATAGAAATATAGGAGACTCCAAATTTATTGCTCAAAGGTCGGTGTGCCTTCATAGTGTAGATATTAGTTCGTTGTGCAAGAGGAGAATACTGCGAAAGAAGACTTCTAGTGAAGAGTTGTGGTGAGGCTAGGAGATTGAAGATCTCCATTGTTTAATCGAAGAACTTCAAAAGTTGAAGAATAGGCCACAAAATATTTGATGCAAAAAGACCATAGGAGCCTTGAAGGAGAAGCCACATAAGTATTGATACTAGAAAGTCCACAAAAGCCTTGATACTGGAAAAGGCCACAAAAGCCTTGATACTAGAAAGGCCATAGAAGCCTTGATACTAGAAAAGGCCACAAAAACCTTAATACTAAAAAGGCCATAGAAGCCTTGATTCTAAAGAAGAAATTGAAGAGAATATCTGATTTAAAGTAGATTAAATATTTAAGTACTAATACTTTGTTGTAGGGAAAGAAGATTCGGTGACTTGGAAAAATTTCTACAAGAAAGTTAGGAAGGGTATCTTCTTTGGAATCAATTCAGCACCTAAAAAAAAAGTTAAGAGATCAGTAGAAGATCTCTGTGAAGAACTTCCAGTATTGGAAAAAAGTAAAAGAAGAAGGACTAGGCGAGTCCTACTCAAATCCAGAAGCAACAAAATCAAAGATCCAAAAGTAGATCACACCACCAATACTTATAGTATTAGAAGGTTGAAGAGGTCTCAAGGAAATATCAATAGAAGCTACAATATCAAAGACCTTAGAAAGGTCTCATCGAGTATCCTAGAAAATTTTAGGAGAGTATGACTGAAGAAATTCTCAAAGAACTCATTGAAGAAATCCACTACCAAGGAGAAGACCCTGATAGTGAAGGACTTGGGATAATTATTGCCATCTGAAAACAAGCCCAAGAGAAGAATAATTTGGCAAGGAGTGCCAAATTCGTGAAGAAGAATTTGGCAAAGAGTGCCAAATTTGTGAAGAATAATTTGGAAAGGAGTACCAAATCCCATAAGAAGATCCTGCTTGAATTCAAAATTTGATAAGAAGACTTGAAGACAGAAGAAGCTCACCAAATCTTGGATATTTGAATATTTCCTCTCATAGAAAGAAGGCATCGGTTAAGAGACAAAGACATATCCAAATATACAGTAGAAGGAGGAGAAAAAAATAGGGGAACAACCCACCAAATCCTAGGCTCGTGAAAGAAAGTTCGAGACCATCATTTGGTGAAGAATGAGTTGTTTAAAATGGTCTACAAAGAGCTACAAGATCCTACTCGAAGTAAAAACTTGGTGATCCTAGACACCAAGATCTACATCCTCTATAGAAGTGGTAAAAAATCTACAAAGGCTTTAAAAAAATAGGTAAACAACTTCTTGGTGCAAGTAGATTCATTAATTGGATTACTTATCAGATTTGTTAAAGCACCTAAATTAGGATTGGAGTTGTAATTAGATTACAATTTTCAAAAGTGCAAAAAGAAATATTCTTTTTAAGGTTCATTTGCACATTGATTAGGAGTTTATTAGATCTTTTAATTACTTCTATCAACTACCTATCATCTACTTTGGAAAAATAAAAATAAGACTAAGTCCTACAATAGTAATTGTAGTGAAATTACAGAATAGCTCTTAAAGATTCATTTTAGGTTTTTCTTGATTAGTTGCAGTAAATTTTTAGTGCATTAATTTAAGAGTTTATTGGAGTGATAAGGTGTAATATTAGTGTATTAAAAGTAAAATACTTGCACTATTATACTACTCTAAAAAAGAAATTAGTTTTGTATTTTTTGAAGGGCACAAAATCTGATTTGTATCAAGTGTCTAAATACACTATTAAAGCGATTATTTGATAGAATTGGTACCTTGAAGATGGAGAGAGAGACGCAAGCTGGAAGCAGGAAAGGAAACCAGGTAGGGGAGGACGACGGTGCAGCGAAGACGGATGCTGGTCCCAGCTCGGATCTTTCGGGCGGGCCCGATCCTGACCCAGGATCATCAAAGAAGCCTCCCGACCCGGGCCCTGACGGGTCAGATGCCAGAAAGGAGGGCTTTTGGTCTTATGTGCAGGTAGCTAGCATCGGATCCATGACGGAATTAAAACCGATCAACTTGATCCCGTCAAGAACAAATCTGGTCATCCCAGAGGACCTAATTTTTGACTACCTGGAAGCGGAGAAATTTTCTCTGGTCAAAAAATTTATAGGAGGGCGCCCAGATATGGAGACCATCAGAAGGTGGGCCTTCACCAAATGGAAAACCAGTGGGCATATGGAGATCATTGCTCTTGCCAGGGGTTTTTTTGCCATACGTCTAAATAACCCGGAAGACACATGCAGAATCCTTGCAGGGGGCCCTTGGTTCCTCGGGCGCAGAAGCCTTTTCCTTCGACGTTGGGCTGAGGATTTTGACCCCAAAACCCAGGATATCAACACGGCCCCGATTTGGGTCAGGCTTCCAAATATTCCTTTGCATCTATGGCATGAAGACGTCCTTCATGGCATTGCCAAAACCATTGGCGAGCTCGTGGCCATTGACCCAGCTACCAAATCCCGGTCTCGCATGGTGCACGCCAGGATCTGTGTCAACGCAGACTTGGCATCCGAACTCCCAACATTTGTAAACCTCATCTATGGAGCCTCTTACAGCAGACATCAGGCGGTCGAATATGAAAATAAACCGGCCTTCTACATTCATTGCCACACCCAGGGGCACCTTAGGAACCAATGCCCAGCGATGAGAGGAAACCCTTCTAGAGAAAGCAAAGATGAAGGCCGAGGGTTAGGGCCCAACAGAAACCAAAGTCAAAAATGGGAAAAGCTACAAATCAAAACAGGGCATCCAACAGTCCCTCGCCCTCATATGGAAGCCTCCGTCATTGATGCTGACAAGGAAGATGCACAGACAAGCAGGGAAGATGAACCCTCAGTGGCCCATACAGCAAGCAAAAACCCTGAACCCAGCAAGGAAGATTTACAGTCGAAGGAACCCTCCCTGGAACCACCCCCATCCCCTGGAAATCCTAGTTCGGCCTTGGAGGCCCTTTATTTCCCTTTTTATTCAAACCAAAGTCCCCCTCCCAGCCCGCGAGGTGAACGCCTCAGTCCGAAAAACACCCGTAGCAAGAAGGTCATCATTGACTATGGGGTCGACAAAAAGAGGGGTAGGCCATTCGGTCCGGAGCAACGTTTGAAGGAAGCTGAAGAAGCCATTGCAAATGGTACTCAAACCACTCTGTTCCCAAAAATGATTGAATCCCAGGGTGCAGACCCAAAAGGAACCAAACCCCCCACCCAGCAGGGGAAAGGGGGCAGGAAAACTCATAAGAAATTTTAATGAAGGTACTCTCATGGAATGTGAGAGGCCTTAACGCAGCTGCCAAGAGGCGACTTGCTGCTAATCTTAGGAAAGAGCATCAACCCACCATTCTCATATTGCAGGAAACCAAAAACGATCAGGCTTCTAGAGCAAAATCAACCAGAATCATATGGAAGGAAGGCTAGGTTATTGCTAGCCCAGCTCAAGGATCTGTCGGGGGTCTTATGGTCCTATGGGACCCATCCTGCGTTGAAGGTAGAGTGTTATCCACTTCCAGAAGAATCATAAACATCCTCTTCCATTGTAAGATCCGTGACTACACATGGGTGTTGACAAATATTTATGCCCCCAATTCTCCCATAGACAGAGGCAATTTTTGGTCCACCCTTTCCCAGATGAGAGCCACCTTCCCAGATCGGCCTTGGATGGTTGGAGGGGATTTTAATACGCCTCTATTTCCTTCGGACAAAAAAGGAGGACAAGAATCGATCAACAAAAGCATGGAGGATTTTTGCGAGTTCATCAGCTCCAACGAGCTACTAGACATCCAGTTGAGAGGAAACAAATACACATGGAGCAACAGACAAATCGGATAAGGGCTGATACAGGTTAAACTTGACCGTTTCTTCATTTCCAGTGAAGCTATCCATGCTTTCGGGGAAGCCACTCTAAACACTCTCCCAAGGATCGGATCCGACCATTCTCCCATCCTCCTGGAAGCTGGTCAACCCCCATGCTTTAAGACTCCGTTCAGGTTCGAGACCATGTGGATCCGACACCCTGATCTCTACACTCAGCTAGAGTTATGGTGGCAGCAACCCTTTGGAGGTTCCTCGACCAATAAACTCGCCCAGAAGCTGAAGTGGATCAAAGAGCAACTTAAGGTATGGAACAAGGAGACCTTCGGGAATATATTTGCACAGAAAAAAAATATAGCTAACAATATTCAAGACATCAAAAAGTAGATTGAAGCAGGGGATCAGAGCCAGTCTACCAGAGCAAAAGAAAGAGTCCTCCTTGCGGAATATCACAACGTGCTTGCTAAAGAAGAGATCCACTGGAGACAAAAATCCAGGGATCTATGGATAAGAGATGGTGATTCCAACACCAGCTTTTTCCATGCCTCCACTCTCCGACATAGAGGGGCTAACAAAATCTAGGAAATCCAGTGGTCTGATGGATCGCCCACTTCAGATATCAAAGAAATCAGAGCAGAAGCAGTCTCCTTCTTTCGATCCCTCCTTGAGAACCCGTCCCATCCGGACGTCCAGGCGGTGAATGCTCTATTGGAAAATATCCCTCACATCATCTCCCCTGATGTCAATGAATCCCTCATCAAAGGCTTCACTCGGGAGGAGATTAAGGAAGCCCTATTCTCCATGCAAGCTGATAAGGCCCCTGGGCCTAATGGCTTTCCCCCCCGTTTATATCAGACTTTCTGGGATATTGTCAAAGACGAAGTCTGTGAAGCCATCAGAGACCTCCAGCAATCTCGAGCAATTCCTCGAAGGATTAATTCGACCTTTGTGGCTCTCATACCCAAATCCTCAGATGTCAGGCTCATGTCTAACTATAGACCCATCAGCCTATGCAATGTCCTGTACAAAGTCCTTACCAAAGCCATGGCGATCAGAATGAAGCCCATCCTCCCGTCCATTATAGAACCAAATTAGGGCAGTTCAGTGAGAGGCAAAAATATTCTAGATAGTGTTATCACTTTACACGAAACTCTTCATTCAAACACCCTTGCCAAGCGACCAGCCTTCATCCTCAAGCTTGACATGAACAAAGCCTTCGACAGGGTAAATTGGGATTTCCTGATCCAAGTCCTCCTCAAATTTGGTTTCCACCCCGCTTGGGTTGAGCTTATCAGGAAGTGCATTTCGTCGGCCTGGTTCTCCATCCTTGTGAATGGATCCCCTGCAGGCTATTTTCCAAGCACTAGAGGGCTCCGACAAGGTGACCCTATGTCTCCCATTCTGTTCATTATCCTGGCGGAGGCACTGGGTAGGGCTTTCACTGCGGGTTGTAGTTTTGGAGCTATTTCTGGCATTCCTGTGGCCTTCGGCATCAAACCAGTGTCACACCTGCAGTTTGTCGATGACACTATCCTCACAAATGTTGCTTCTATCCCCCAAGCCAGAGCCATCAAGCACATTCTCCTCCTTTACGAGAGGGCAGAAAGTAAATCTTATCAAAAGTAAAGTCTACTTCCTCCACACGTCTTTGGTACGTCAGAATAAGATTGCAAGAATTCTCGGTTGCACCATTGACTGCCTTCCCACATCCTACCTGGGCCTCCCCCTGTTCAAGGGTTGTACCAAAGGAATAATGTGGAACATCATCCTTGAAAAGATCCAGAGGAAATTAGCAACGTGGAAAGGGAAGCTCCTGTCCCAGGCTGCCAAAGCCACCCTGACAATGGCCTATCTCCAAGGGATTCCGATCTACTTCATGTCAGTGTTCAAAATCCCCAAGTCCGTTTGCCACAAAATCGAACAGGTCCAAAGCAGGTTCTTATGGTCGGGCACAGACGAGAAATCAAGGATCCCGTTAGTAGCCTGGGAGACAGTCTGCAAGAGCAAGGAGACTGGAGGATTGGGATTCAGGAAGGCCTCCAAAATGAATGATGCCCTATTAGGTAAGCTCACCTGGAGACTTATCACAAACACTGCGGGAGAATGGGGAAGAATCTATAAAAAAAATATTTAGGGGATTCCCAGTTCCTGGAAGATCGCGACCCATCGGGAGGCTCTGCCTTGTGGAAATCCCTGACCCAAACAAGATACTTAATCAAAAAAGGTATGAGGTGGATCCTGGGTGATGGACAAAGCATTGACTTCTGGGATGACAGATGGGCCCAGGACCAACCCCTTAAGGACATCAACGGGACGGAGGATGTCAGACGAATAACTCAAGATTCAGTTGGAAGGAAGGCTACTGATTACCTCACTAATCATGGCAGAAGTATTAGCTGGAAGGACATCCAGGTTGAAGGACACCAGGAAGCATGGGACAACTTCAAGCCCATCCTCCAAAATGTCATCCTACCTACCAACAAGCAAGACCAACTCGTCTGGGGTGAATCTGACAGCGGGCAGTATACTGTTAAATCTGCCTATAGTGCCCAGATGGAAACCTCCGACCAAAGATTTCTATCAAAGGTAATATGGAAGAAGAAGCTGATCCCAAAGGTACATTTTTTTTCCTGGCTTGCATTAAAAAATAGAGCTCTTACCATTGAAAATCTACTTAAAAGAGGTATACCAATTCCCAACAGATGTTATTTATGTCAAGCCGATTGGGAATCTACTGATCATCTGTTTGTGAGATGCAAGTTCTCTCATCTTGCTCTAGGAAGTCTAATGGGACCCTTTCAGATCCAATGGGCCATTCTTGGGTCTATCAAGTAGCTGTTCACCCAATGGGCCAACCCCTTCCTCAACACCAAAGTGTGCTTTCTCTAGGATATCTACCTTCACCATCTCATATGGCAGATCTGGCTGGAACGGAACAGAAGAGCCTTCGGTAATCCAGAAAGAGACCCCTCCACTGTTGCTTCCAAAGCACTAGCCTTCGCTATGGAGAATGCCAAGATTGTCTCCTTTGGGACCCAGAAACTTCCTCACTTCGAAGCATCCATCCTCCAATCCATTAGTGTTCCGACGGACGAAGCACCCCGATCCCAGAACATTTGTCCGAGACGGGGAATCAAATGGGAAAATCCTCCCCCAGGGTGGCTAAAATTGAATTTCGATGGGGCATCCAGAGGAAACCCGGGAGACGCTGGCGCTGGAGGAGTTGTCCGTGACTGCCAAGGGAACATCGTTCTAGCTTACTCTGAATTTATGGGAACACAGTCCAACCATGTGGCGAAAGCAAGAGCCCTTTGGCGAGGTTTGACAATCATGAAAGAGGACCCCAGGAACATCATAGTGGAAGGTGATTCTAAGAATGTTATAAATTATCTTAACAATGCCCAGACCCCCTCTTGGAGGGTGAGCACTATCATCTCGGAGGCTAGACGTCTGTTTCGAGCTTGTGAATTCCCTGTGGCGCAGCATAGGTTCAGAGAAGCCAATAGGTTAGCGGATCTCATGGCCAATCAGGGCATTGATGATCGAGCAACAAACATATGGAGGCTAGACTTCCCATCGCACCTCACTGCTATCGCTAATGAGGAGAAAACCGTCGATGGCGTCACCCAATCATGAGCGTAAGAACGCTGGGGAAGTAGTCAAAAGGATGGAGCGTCCAATAAACTTTAGCCAAGTGGAGCATACCTTTCCAAGGAAAAGACCAAGGCACTGTTGCGTCTGAGGAGTGATCGATGTCCTGTTTTACGCTTCTTTAAGGCTTTGGCTTAAGTTTTGTGGGGCAATATTGATCGTGATGCCCGGATTAGGCTTGCTGGTTTGTTCTTGGGCTGTCTCTTGTGGCGGAACGGGTTACCCAGGGGATTTGTGTAACCCTTGGGTATTGGCAACTTGGGTTTTGTCCCTTTCCTTTCTTCCACCGGTTGTAAGTAAATTTCAGATTTTCCAGTTTAGCAGCAAAGTTACAGTGGCCTGCGGCCCTTTTTGTAGTGAGGTTTTGGGATCCTCCTTAAAAAAACCCGTATTGTGAATATAATACCTCCACTTACCAAAAAAATACACTATTAAAGCACAAAATTTTTAGCATATTTTGGCCAAGAGAAGCCACTGAAATAGGTTAGAATCATCCAAAATTTGTAGAAGAATACAACTAACTAAAAACAGAAATATAAGCTTCAAATATTGAGACTTTGTGAGTCTCAAATCTAAAGCATTAAAGGGTTAATTGCTTGTTATAAAGGGCAAAAAATTACTGTCACAAAAAGCTTCTATCTACATTATTAAAGGCTTGGATTTATCATCAAAGCTTCCAAGAAAAAAGGGTAAGGAGTCTAGCTAAAGAGACATCCTCAAAACTTTCATATCTACATTCAAAAATCTGTTACAAAGGCAGAATTTCAGACCTGCAAAAGAGTGCAAGAAAAAGGTGCAATAAATAAAGTTTTTATATACATGTAAGGTTACATGGTATTGCACTTATATAATACATAATATGCAGGAAGAAAGTAGATATGAAGGTGCCTCAAAAGGTAAAACATCTATAGGGTAATCCAACCAAAGAAGGACGTATGTTTGCACTCCTCTTCCACAACAAAAGGAGCCAATCAAAGGGCTCATTCTCCACATAGCTTGGATGGATGAACCTACAATATCAAAGCCCACACAAGGTGGTTATCAATATGCATTTATGTAGATAGAAAGGGAGCTCATCTACAAAGGGAAGGTGTCAAATGTACTTCTACCAACATGGATGAACATCATAGCAAGCAGATATATACACTACAAAATAAGCATAGGAAAATAGCACATTGAAGGCATAGTAGATAAGGATAAAATGTGCTACATTCAGGTCTCAAACTTGGTGAATATAGTCCACCAAAGGAAGCACCAATATCACGTTCAGAATCACCATTCGAAGCTTGACAATACTTAATTAAATTACCTGCAAAATAAAAGGTTTATTGCTATCCAAAAAATGAAGCAAGCTAAGAGAAGACATATGAAAGGAGTTATACTCTCCTTGGAAGTGTTATAGCATAGGTCTTCATGCAAAGTGTTTGAATACCACTTGGCATAATATTTCTATCTTTTAATGCTCAAGAATCCTCACATAGGAGTTACATGGAATATTTAGGAGGAGGTGTCACTTGTTATCCTCCACAAGCATCAAGCAAGCACCCACACAAGCACTCATCTATTACATATTGTAAAATAAGCATTAGACAAGGAAGTTGGTGTGTTACAAAGAAGCAAGCGCTTATACGTAACATTTGTGCCACTTATCACAAAAATCAAGATTAATCTTACATAAAAAGGGCTGTCAAGGAGGTGAAAGGACAACCAATGCAAGACAAAAACGATAGCAAGTGGGTCTGAAGTGACTCGGTAGCATCTAGGTTGTATCACAATAGTATCTCGATAGCTACATAGCAGTGGATCAAAGTAGCTTGGAGGATAATCCGAGAGCAAATTATGAAGCATATTAATTTTGATCAAGTGACATTAAAGTGAGTGTTGAAGAAAGTAGCAATTGGAAGTATCTTCCATTACTCATAGTGCCCAAGGATAGTCAATCACCAGTTTTATAAAGGTATAATTTCCATCTAATTTGCTTTCCATATAAATGAAGTTATAAGGTTGAATTATTGGAAGAAATCAATCTTCATTTGAAATCAAAACATGGGGAAATTAAATATTAAAATTGTCTAATATTTGCAAAGCATAACCTAGGAGAAATAAGGAATACTAGGAATTATTTCATTTAAAATTTGCAGATATTAATGTATTTATAATTTTAAAAATTTGGGAGTCATAAGGGCTACAACTCCAAACTAGGTTATCAGAAATTAGAAATAATCTAAGAGATATAAAAAGGGGTTATTAAAGCTTTCTATTAAGGTTAGAAAATTATAATATTCTTGTCTCAAAATTTCTCTAAGGGGGCAAAAGAAATTCAACATTAAAACCTCTTTAAATTTGAAAAGTGCTTAGTTCAATAGGAGTAATAAGGTGTTAAGAAGTTGATTTTTTATCTTTACAAAATTTGTACAAAATCAACCAAGATTGAACTATATATTTACAAAAGCACTATATTATATCTCTAGGAAGTCATAAGGTATTCTACAAAAACTTGATTATAATAATATCCTTCAAAGATTATCAAGTTGGAAAGACATAAACTATTCATACTCTCATAACTAGGGATACATAAGGAAGTCTACAAACCTAAGGTTTTATCAAATCAAGCTTATATACTTCAATAAGGGATCATATATTCTAATATTGGGAGCTATAAGGTAGACTACTAAAGATCTATCATGGATGAAATTTTGAGAAAAGCTTTCAATAATGAAGAACTATTCCATGAAGTAGAATTCCACTGATACGAGTATCTACTCTCTAGCGATAAAGATAAATTCTCCTTATTTCTTAAATAATTCAAAGAAGGTAATTTTACAGCATTGATTAACTATCTTCATGAAATCCTCTTCACAGCATGGTGGATCTCACAAAGAGTGGTTATTTTTTTACCGAAAGAATATATAATAATGTATCTATAATTAATTGTGTTTATACTTGCTCAACATAAGAAACAAGCTGGCAATAAAGAAAAATACTATTGTGATGATAGACCAACTTGTCATGAATCAGAGATTTCACCAGCACCAATGTAGAATCATAGGAATGGAAGGAAAAAAAGAAGAAAAAATATACTAGAAAGAAATATGGCATCATGAAGACAAATAAGGTGAACCCATATAAAAGACATAAGAGTCTTCATCTACAACTCATTTTGCATAATATGGAGACACAAATCACTTGCAAATCTGAACATAGTGAGAAATGAAGAAGAATACAAATTCCATTGTCTGTTGGAGGAAGATCCATATTGAAGACTAAAGTCTTCAATACCCAAATAATGTAATACAAGGAGGTGTTAGAAATAGATTCTATTCCATAATTTGTGTTATGTAAATGTATCTTCCAAGGTACATAGTTAGGACATTAGATTACTTTAGGGGGAAGTTATCTAGTTACTTCATGCAATGTAATAAATGCATGTGTCAATGTGCAAGTTGTATATGTGTAATTTATCCCTTGCACAACTAGGTAGAGTGTTGGCCAAGGAACTTGTGTTCCTATATAAGAAAGGCCTCATTATTAGATAGATATGAGAAGGGAGACATAGATAGATAGAGCTTCTTACAACATGGTTGTAGGTAGTAGTGTAGTTTTGTATATATCACCATATATTGGTGATTGGTACAACATAGTTCAGTAGCTTCATTAATGGAGTGTTCACTTCATCCATAGCTATGTTCTATTAATTTATGTTATTTCTATTCAAGCATAGTTCATTCATCTTGCAAATTTACTTTCTTTTATATTATTTTGCATATTGTGATTGTTACATTTTATCATTACATCAAAAGCTAACATAAACTTACTACTTCCTCTAACCATAGAAAAGATAATTTACCTTTACAATCCTCAAGCAAAACACCTCCATTGGCTAGCCTATCTACACATTTGTTTCCTTCCATTAATGCATGTGCAAACCTGATTTGTTCAAACTCTATAGAAAGGTCTTATATTTCCACAATTATCTCTTTTATGTTTCATGGAGCCTTTGTTTTTCTCAAAATTACATTTATTATTATTAGTGAATCACCTTCTATCCATCCTTTATTCCATTTTATTTATCTACATATTTTTAATCCTTCCAAAGCCACCCAAACTTTAACTTCATTATTTGTCTAAAATCCACTATTGAAAGTGTAATGAGACAAAATATCTCCCTTATTATTTCTAATTATTCCTACGACTAGCCCTAGATTTCCTTGAGTTGTTTCATAAAATTTAATTTGACCAAATCCACTTCTAGTGGCTTCCACTTAATATTATTTGCCTTCTTTTTGTTTCTCCTATACCCAACATCATAATTCCCTTTGATGAATTGAATCCATCTATCAAGGATCTCTACTTCAATATTAGGGATTGGGTGAGTTTATAGGGTTGGTTTAGCCTCCTCTATGGCTAAAAAAATCTTCCTTTTATTTACCTCTAAATTGCTCTCCTTTACTTTAAATACTTTTCTATTCATTTCCAACCATATTTTCCAAAGTATTGTATCTTTTTATATATCATAGGTTTTCTATAAAGCCTCAATTTTAGAAGTGCTCTACAATTTCTTTAACCATTATTCAATTCTACCATTCATCATCATGCATTTGCCAAACATAATAAGAATCCATTGATATAATTTCTAGATCCTAGGAGATGGTCTATACTCTTCTAATTTTTGCATAGAACACATTGTGAGGGGCTATGAAAACCCCTTTTCTTAAGGTTATCCAAGGATAAATTTTTCTATGACCTACCAGCCAAACAAACATTTTGACTTTAGGAAAACTTGCACTATCCCAAATATCTCTCCATATTCTTGTTGTATTCCTATTTTTTTGGTGCTTTACGTTATATCCACTTCTTGTTGTGTATTCTCCTAATTTATTCAACTTTCAAAACAACTTATTTTTGGCTCCTCTCAAAATAATCACTGTTGTTATCTTTTTTCTCAATTGCTTCTTGGTATCAATGTCTTGTATGCTTGTAAAAAAATATTCTTTTCATT
Organism: Wollemia nobilis; assembly: GCA_028583015.1. NCBI lineage: Eukaryota > Viridiplantae > Streptophyta > Pinopsida > Araucariales > Araucariaceae > Wollemia > Wollemia nobilis. Next base: position 13,174,547 of record JAQPPZ010001925.1, read on the forward strand.
TATATCTTCCTTCTTGATCCTTGTATATAATTTTTGAAACCTTATCACCATATTTATATTTAAGCAATCTCATCCATGGTTTTAAAATTGGATCTAGATTGAGTGGTTTTTTATCACATCAAGTATCCATCGAAATAATATTTTTTTCCCTAGCTCCCACCACCCATCTTAGAACTTTAATCATTAGATCAAAATGATTTTTTAAACCATTCCATAGTGCAGAACCATTTGGTAGTGAGAATGCATTAAATATTAAGCTTGGGACATTGGGTTCAAGGTACTTAGAAGAATTCTTTCCCATTGTCTTTGACTCTCTTTGTACAATCTCCAAATAATTTTTTTCCTAAGAGCTAATTTTGCATCTATAAGAACTCTTAAACCTATACCTCCCCTAGTTTTATCATCACACATCTTGCTCCATTTCACCAAAGGAAATTTCCTTTTATCACGTAATCTTGACCACAAAAATGAACTCATATTAAAGATTATTTTTTTTCTATTTATTTTGGCATAGTATACAAGGACATATAATATGTTGGAATGACCCGTAAGATTAATATAATCAATTGTACTCTTTTTGTTAATGATAACCATCTACCTTTTCATATCAATAGTTTATTCTAATCTTTAATTATAACTGGATTCCACAATTATATCCTCATTCTCCCCTCAAATAAGGTAATTCATACATAAGTTACTAGAAAATTTCCCTTCTCTAGTTGAAGTAACCTACATATCCCTACTTTGATTCTAGTTGGAGTGTTTGGGAAGTAAATTTTGGATTTTATCCTATTAAATTTATGCTTTGATGCTCTTTAATAATCCTTTAATAAGTTATTGAAACATCTGGCCTAATTTATCCCCATCCTTCCAAAAAGGGTCTTCAAATTATTGATGGGTGATTTTGTCGATGTTATTACTAGCCTTAAGTCCACTTATTAGCCCATATTTGTTATCCTTCTTCAAGTTCCTTACCAAAATCTCTTCCATAATAATGAACATATATGGTGATAGAGGATCTCACTATCTAAGACCTCTCTTGGCTTTAAATGATTCGGTTACTAACCCATTGACCCACACTAAATATGATACTGTAGAGGCACAAGCTTTAATCCATTTGACTCATTTCTTTACAAATCCAAACTTTTCTAACAGTGCAAAAAAAATCCCATTTAACCCTATCCTAGGCATTACTCATATTAAGTTTTAAGATCATTGCTCTCTTTTCTTGAAGCTACTGAATGCATAACTTCATGAGCTATCATGATCCCATATATAATTTGTCTCCCTTTGACAAATCCTCCTTGATCTTCTAAAATAATTATTTCTAAATATTAAGCTTGGGACACTAAATATTAAGCTTGGGACATTGGGTTCAAGGTACTTAGAAGAATTCTTTCCCATTGTCTTTGACTCTCTTTGTACAATCTCCAAATAATTTTTTTCCTAAGAGCTAATTTTGCATCTATAAGAACTCTTAAACCTATACCTCCCCTAGTTTTATCATCACACATCTTGCTCCATTTCACCAAAGGAAATTTCCTTTTATCATGTAATATTGACCACAAAAATGAACTCATATTAAAGATTATTTTTTTTCTATTTATTTTGGCATAGTATACAAGGACATATAATATGTTGGAATGACCCGTAAGATTAATATAATCAATTGTACTCTTTTTGTTAATGATAACCATCTACCTTTTCATATCAATAGTTTATTCTAAGCTTTAATTATAACTGGATTCCACAATTATATCCTCATTCTCCCCTCAAATAAGGTAATTCATACATAAGTTACTAGAAAATTTCCCTTCTCTAGTTGAAGTAACCTACATATCCCTACTTTGATTCTAGTTGGAGTGTTTGGGAAGTAAATTTTGGATTTTATCCTATTAAATTTATGCTTTGATGCTCTTTAATAATCCTTTAATAAGTTATTGAAACATCTGGCCTAATTTATCCCCATCCTTCCAAAAAGGGTCTTCAAATTATTGATGGGTGATTTTGTCGATGTTATTACTAGCCTTAAGTCCACTTATTAGCCCATCTTTGTTATCCTTCTTCAATTTCCTTACCAAAATCTCTTCCATAATAATGAACATATATGGTGATAGAGGATCTCACTATCTAAGACCTCTCTTGGCTTTAAATGATTCGGTTACTAACCCATTGACCCACACTAAATATGATACTGTAGAGGCACAAGCTTTAATCCATTTGACTCATTTCTTTACAAATCCAAACTTTTCTAACAGTGCAAAAAAAAATCCCATTTAACCCTATCCTAGGCTTTACTCATGGTAAGTTTTAAGACCATTGCTCTCTTTTCTTAAAGCTACTGAATGCATAACTTCATGAGCTATCATGATCCCATATATAATTTGTCTCCCTTTGACAAATCCTCCTTGATCTTCTAAAATAATTATTTCTAAATATTAAGCTTGGGACACTAAATATTAAGCTTGGGACATTGGGTTCAAGGTACTTAGAAGAATTCTTTCCCATTGTCTTTGACTCTCTTTGTACAATCTCCAAATAATTTTTTTCCTAAGAGCTAATTTTGCATCTATAAGAACTCTTAAACCTATACCTCCCCTAGTTTTATCATCACACATCTTGCTCCATTTCACCAAAGGAAATTTCCTTTTATCATGTAATATTGACCACAAAAATGAACTCATATTAAAGATTATTTTTTTTCTATTTATTTTGGCATAGTATACAAGGACATATAATATGTTGGAATGACCCGTAAGATTAATATAATCAATTGTACTCTTTTTGTTAATGATAACCATCTACATTTTCATATCAATAGTTTATTCTAAGCTTTAATTATAACTGGATTCCACAATTATATCCTCATTCTCCCCTCAAATAAGGTAATTCATACATAAGTTACTAGAAAATTTCCCTTCTCTAGTTGAAGTAACCTACATATCCCTACTTTGATTCTAGTTGGAGTGTTTGGGAAGTAAATTTTGGATTTTATCCTATTAAATTTACGCTTTGATGCTCTTTAATAATCCTTTAATAAGTTATTGAAACATCTGGCCTAATTTATCCCCATCCTTCCAAAAAGGGTCTTCAAATTATTGATGGGTGATTTTGTCGATGTTATTACTAGCCTTAAGTCCACTTATTAGCCCATATTTGTTATCCTTCTTCAAGTTCCTTACCAAAATCTCTTCCATAATAATGAACATATATGGTGATAGAGGATCTCACTATCTAAGACCTCTCTTGGCTTTAAATGATTCGGTTACTAACCCATTGACCCACACTAAATATGATACTGTAGAGGCACAAGATTTAATCCATTTGACTCATTTCTTTACAAATCCAAACTTTTCTAATAGTGCAAAAAAAATCTCATTTAACCCTATCCTAGGCATTACTCATATTAAGTTTTAAGATCATTGCTCTCTTTTCTTGAAGCTACTGAATGCATAACTTCATGAGCTATCATGATCCCATATATAATTTGTCTCCCTTTGACAAATCCTCCTTGATCTTCTAAAATAATTATTTCTAACAATGGTATTAACTAATTTTCCGTCACTTTGGAGATTATCTTATAGTCCATATAACATAGGCTATGGGCCTAAATGAATCAAACACATCCTTATTTTTAAAATTAGGATAATATATGTTGTATTTAATTTATAAGGTATGTACTCTTTTACCCTAGTCTTTTCCACTTCCACAAATAAAGAATCCTTCACTATATCCCACTTATGATGATAAAATTTTGTAGAGTTTGATGAGTACATTAGGCATATACATTATTATATTATTATTTGATGTAAAACATGATTTTCAAGATCATATTGGTTTGTTGTTAGATTGAGTTGTTAGTTGTCTAAGTTAGCATCTTTGCAGCTAGTTGCAGTTAGCATCTTTAGTTAGCAATTGGTTATCAATTATCTTCTAAATATATACTCTTATGTGATATTTAAGCACTCATGAATAATTCAAATGTGATTAGTATTTTAAGATCCATAACTGATATTATAACCTCACGCTCATATCTTGTGAAGGGAAATTTCCCTTGAGGAAATCCCTCCTCCATTCCTCCTTCATCTACTATACAATGTGTAGGTTGTTTGCTCACTTTTATTGGAAGCTTTGTGATGTTTGTAGATGGTAGGAGGATCTATTCCAATTTTGAGAACTCGCTACCTTCAACTAGGGAATATTATGTCCATGCAATCATCTTGAGGTATTCATAAACTACCTTTTGAAGTGCACCTCCCCTTTCCACACCAAGATAAGGTCATGAAAGTACTGGTTGGTAATGAATACTCAAATAGAAGTAGCTACAAAATTTTAATATAATATTGTGGTATGCTAGGATGATAGTCTTGGGCTACTTATAGATTGATAATTAACATTTATTTAAGTATTTTATAGATGACCTCATTGTTGTCTCTTAGTAGACCATTTTAAATATTTGGATACTATCTTGTTGTGTCCTTAAGCTTAATTTTAACCCACTGCAACCAACTCTCCATTACTGCTAGTAGTAGTAATCGACCTTGAAGCGACAATAAAACCATCAGTAAGTGATGAAACTCCAACCTTATTGGCACTCACCTATGGCCCTACGACTTCTTCTTCCAACACTATCACATGTCCAACCACCAAAGACTATTTTGCACCCTCATCCAATGATGTCACTTATCAATCATGGCCTATATCATAGCACATGCCCATCACAACCCAGATCTGAGTACCATAGCAACATGCCTTCCAACCTCTTAAGCACATTTTACCATGGTGATCCTTGCAAGTAGGTCATACTTTCCAATCAATAAAACCTTCTAATGCAACAATGTACATGGAGAATCCATCATACTCCAATAGATTCTCATTGTAATGCCAAGTTTGTGGCTTGCATAAGATGTATACGTTTTCTAATGCGGTTTTCTAGATACTATTTAAGCACAACTCAAATTATTGTTTGGATGTGTTGGATTACTTGTCAAAATTTGAACTAAGGGAGACTAAGTGGTCAATGTGGATGGATAAATTTTAGACCACATGTGGCCATGGTTTTTCGTTCTCAGGCCACCCTTCAATTCTATGGCTTCGACCATAGTTTATGGTCTATAGTTTGGGAGTGTCAAGAAATTCTAATTTTTTCCATAAGCACCAAAACTTTCATGCTCTTTCCACATCAAGATGGATTCATCAAGCTAGTCACCTATCCAACCTCCCCTATGGACACTTGTGATTACTTTTTGTTTAGTTTTCACAACTCCAACCCACTTCAAGCTTCAAGGTTTAATGTAAACATGATATTCAAGATCGTGTTAGTTTGTTGCTAGACCGAGTTGTTAGCTAAAGATGTCTCACTTCAATGATATTAGGCATATACATTATTATATTATTATTTGATGTAAAATATGAGATTCAAGATCACGTTGGTTTGTTGTTAGACTAAGTTGTTAGTTGTCTAAGTTAGCATCTTTAATTAGAAATTTTTTATTAATTATCTTCCAAATGTGTACTCTTGTGTGCTATTTTAGCGATCATGATTAATTTGAATATGATTATAATTTTAAGATCCATATCATTTGCATTAGAGCCTCATGCTTATGTGTGAGGGGGAATTTCCCTCATGAAAATTCCCTCTCCATTCCTCCTTCCTCTGTTGTACAATGCATACGTTGTTTGCTCGATTTAGGTGGAAGCTCTATGATGTTTGTAGATGGTAGAAGGGTCTCTTCCAATTTTGATAACTCTCTATCTTCAACTGTGGGACATTGTTGTCATGCAATCATCTTGAGGCACTCATACATTATCTTTTGAAGTGCACCTCCCATTTCCACACCAAGCTAAGGTCGTGAATGGAGTGGTTGGTGGTGTAAACTCAAATATAAGTAGTTGCATAAGTATAATATAACATTGTGGTATGATAGGATGCTAGTCTTGGGATGCTTATAGATTGATAATTAACAATGATCTAAGTATTTTAGGGATAACCTCATTGTTGTCTACGAGTAACCTCTATCAATTTTGGTCCTTGTCATGCTATGTACTTAGGATCAATTTTAGCCCCTTGCAACCAAATCTAAATTACCACTAGTAGCAATAATCAACCCTAAAGCAATGATAAAACCATCATTAAGGGATGACACCCAAATATTTTTGGAACTCACCCATGGAACTATAATTGCTTCTTCCAACACTATTACATGGTAAACCACCATAGACTATCATGTATCCTCATCCAATGATGCCACTCCTTGATCATGGCTTACCTCATAGTGTAGGCCTATTGTGGCCCAAATCTGAGTGCCATAATATCATACCTTCCAACCTATTGAGCACGTTCACCATGGTGATCCTTGCAAGCGGGTCATCCTTTCCATTTAGTAAATCCTTCTAATGCAATAATGTACTTGGAAAATCCATCATACTCCAATGAATTCTCATTGTCATGCAAAATCCATGGACTTCATGTGATGTGCATGTTTTCTAATGTGGTTATATAGATACTATTTCGACACAACTCGAGTGAGTGTCTGGATGCATTCTTACAAAAATTTAACCTAAGAGAGGTGAAGTAGTCAACATTCATGGGTAAATTTTAGACCACATGTGGCCATGGTTATTTTTTCTTAGGCCACCCTTCAATTATGTGGTTTGGACTATAGTTTGGGAGTGTCATGGAATTCCCATTTTTTCCACGAGCACCAAACCTTCTTCCACATCATGATGGATTCATCAAGCTAGCCACCTATCAAACCTCCCCCATGACCGTCCATGATGATTTTTTCTTAGTATTTACAACTTTAATCCATTTCAAGCTTTTGTTTTTCCATTGCAACAAGGAATTTCACCTAAAAGTTTACTTTCATTAGAAATTTGTGGCTTGTACATGATTCTATTTCTACTCGGTTGATTCTTTAGTATAAAATGAGGCAACGACATTGAGTGGTTAAACACAAATTTTTTCCTTGTAGATGTGGAGGAATTTGATTAGGCCATGTGTTTTATTGAACCACATGTTCAAGAGATGCATACCACTCCTAGATTCCATGCCCATGGACACAATACAACCATTCTCTTTGACTTCGAGTCACCTTTGTGTAGCGCATTCAAAGTTTAACCCCCATGGTTGACATTGTTGCTCCTCTACATTTAGCTCATATTTGGATCTCCTTCACTAGTGTGAGTTACACTCCATAATACCGTGATCCATCTAACATAGCCTTTCCAATTTTTGGGTCACCACATACTCTCAACTAGCAAACCCATCAATTACAATGCATTGTGTAGGCCTTGGTGCATAGTAAACACATAGAAAGCTTTTGAGGCACCCTTTTACTATTTGGATTGGTCTACACTAGTGCCCTCTTATTTCCAATAGTTTAATTAATTTTTGGAAATTTTACATTTAAATTGTTTAATTTATTTAACCAGTTAAATCAAATTAAACGAAGTAATTAAAAATACCATTAATTATAGTTGCAAGCTTATTTTAGTGGTAAGGGCTTTGGCCTCTCTTTGAGAGGTCCAAGGTTCAAACCCTACTCAGTATGAGGGGACTAGGACCTCTCATAAAAACGTGTGTAAACTCATTGAAAAAATACCATTAATTAATTAATTATTAAATTATGAGTTACCTTTTAAATTAATTATCTTGAAATAAGTAATTAATTAAAAAAAAAAAACTTTGTATTAAGCTACTTTAAGTCCTATTTTAGATTTTATTTTGGCTAAAGTCATTTGTATGCTTTGTAAGCGTTTTTATCCATTTGTCTTTGTGAAATTCTACACTTCCTTGAAAGTGTTTATGGATATGTAATATGGAGTGCAATATCGGTGGTACCTGACACTCTACTCTATTGTTCCAATCCACTTCTATGCCATGTCTTGGAACACAAGGATTTGTATCCTTTATAACTTCATCCTCTCTTTGTTGTAAATTTTTCCATAGTGAATCAACTACAGTTTCAAGGTGCTTGCTTGGCAAGATGGTAATAAACTATTAGTTTCAGGTGCATGTTTCTAGTTTTGAAGAATGAATGATGTGAGGTGCAGGCAACATTTTATAAAGAAGATTGATTTTTTTTTTTTAACATGGCCCTTTTGAGCATTGTTTTCTTTTGGATACTCCTTTTGCAGGAGTAGTAGTGATTCCTTTGAGGCAATTGTTTGCTCTCTATGATAGAGCAAAGCCTTCAAAAGGTATCTCTTTTTAATTAATTTGAGGATTATATTTTGGGCACTTGCACACTCTCCTACTTTCATGTAAAATCATTGGGATTGAATGCTTCTATGGTGGGAAGGAGTGATGAGGGCATTAGACATGGATATTATTATATTATTATTTGATATAAAACATGAGATTCAAGATCATGTGGTTTGTTGTTAGACTGAGTTGTTAGTTGCCTAAGTTAGCATCTTAGAAGCTAGCTATAGTGAGCAATTAGTTATCAATTATCTTCCAAATATGTACTCTTGTGTGCTATTTAAGCACTCATGAAGAATGCATATGTGATTAGAATATTAAGATCTATAGCAAATCCCATTCATACCTAGGGATTTATTCTTATCAAAAGATGAGCTACTAAACTTACTCTAGAGTAATAGGCTCTATTAGTTTTCTGTTGTATTTATCGAATATAGCTAAAGGTACTTCTTGTAGTAGTTTATAATTAAGAATTTCAAACTCCTTTGATTCTAAAATATTTTGGTAAAAAGACCTTACCTTATTTTTGATTTCACTCTAGTCTTCAATCGAAATCCCTTCTACTAATTTAATTCTAATAAATTTGGATGTTGGTCTTTGTACTATTTCCATCATAAGAAAAAAGTTGTGTTTTTATCTCATTTTGACTAAGTATATCTCGATTTAATCTCCAAAATTTCTCTTTACTCAACATTTTATGATATTCATTAAGCAACTCCCTTTCCTTGAGTTTAGATTATTATGCTCACCTTTTATAATTTTTGAAAGTTTATCTTTTAGTTCTTTTGTCTTCTCATTTTTTCCAAAGGTGCTCTTGTTCCATTATTTTAATATAAATGTCATTGATTTAATTTGTTTTGGAACTATATACAATCCATTGTTTCTTGAAGAATTCCACATTTCACTATCATATCAATAAATTAAGGATGGTCTTCCCAAATCTAGTCATATTTAGAATATGATCTTTTTAAATTCACTTACCACCATTTTAACTCTTATTAGCTAGTGATCTAAACCAATCCTTGTCAAGGTATTAATTTTAGCACAAGTTATTTCATCCAACCAATGATTTAAGAGTATGCATCTGTCTAATTATTTTGCTATTAGGGTTTTGTCTCTCCTATTGTTAGTCCATGTATATTTATCCTCTTCAAATTCAACCTCGTATATTGTTTTAAATAAAAGCTAAGAAATCTCTTAGACTTCGGATTATTTTCCTAATTACCCTAAAATATTCATCCAACTTGGTTATGGGATTAAAATCTCCTATGATCATGAATCGGGTTTCTTGGTCTTTTCTTCTCATAAAGGCTTCAATACTACTCCATACTTCTAATCTACCTGACTGAGTTGTAGATCCATAGATATTGATAAAGATGAAACTAATATTTGTAAAGTAGCATGTGACTAATGTGGTTATCCAATGTCTAGTTTTATAAATAGTTGCATAAAAGGTTCTAACGAGATTCCAACATGTTAGAATCCTCATGTTGCTCCTTTAGAATTCATAATGTCCCATTCACATCTTTCCCATACCACTTTCATAGTTTTGGAGACTTCTTTGTCATTTTAGTTTCGTAGATATAAATAATATCAGGCTTATTACTTGAACATAGGTTTCTGATACACCTCTGCTTTTAGGGGGTATTAACACCCCTTATATTCCATTATATGGTAATCATGTCTCATTAGAGGCTATGGGCCCTGCCTATGAATTACCAATATCTTTTTTTCTATTTGGTAAAGAGAAGTTCAACCAACTTAGATTTCCTTCTTTTTGTTTGCTCTTGCTTCCCTAAATCTCTCTTGATAATTTGATGATTTTCTCCTTTTTACTTGACCTATATCAAAATACGGTCTTATTATTCTATTTCATTAGATTTATCCCTGGCTTTGCTATGGAAGCTTTGGACTTGTCCTACTCATTTTCTAGTATTTCATTGTTAATGGTAGAGGTATTAACATCTAGCACTATATTTTCTCTACCATTTTTATTCTCCTGAATGGTGAATGGTACTTCAAGAGAGTCTTTAAAATTTGATAAGGCATATTCCTTGGGTTCAACAAGAATGTTCATTTCTAAACCATGATCATACTAAATAGATAATTCCTTTTTAATATTTTGATCCTATTGTACCTTGTCCTCTAAGTTATGTTTTGCTTTTACTTCATGGGCTAAAGCCTCAAAAGAATTGGTATTTCTTTTAATATCCTTCCTTGTCAATCTTCATTATTTATTTACTTTCATCCATCTAGACTTAGTTTTTGGAAGTTGAAAATTATCCTCATCCATATCTATTTGTAAGTTTCTCTTACATTTTTCTACATATATTTATGTTGGACTCTTCTTAGAGCATGATCTATCAATATGCCCCACCTCATGACATATTATAAATCTAAAAGATATGTTTTCATAATCTATAGTTTGGGTGCACAACTTATCCCTATACTTATGAATTGATTCTGGTAAAGGTTTACTTATATCAATCATGACCAATATTCGAGCATAAATAGCCAAAAATCCATATTTTGTAGTATTTTCAATATCAAGGAATTCTCCTAGAGTGTTACCTATTACCTTGAATATATTCATTTCCTATTAAATGGGTAACCCATATATCCTAATCCAAACTAGTACTAGGGTAAGATTTGTATTTTCAGGTCCAAATCCTTTATACCGATGGGTAAAGAAGATTTTTGATCTTTCCATAAACCAAGGACCTCCTTTTAGGATTCTTTCTCTTTCCTACCTAGAACAAAAATTATCTAGGAAGAAACCTTTGGGAAGAAAGGATAGACTCACTCCTGGAGACTTAAACTCCTATCAATCCATTTTCTCTAGACCAAAGCCCCTAGCCAAGACCCATTAAATTTACTAAAAATTACCCTATCTCTGAGCAACAAGGATTTCTTCTCTATGAAGTCCTAACTACCCTTTACTACTAGGGATGATTCTAAGTATTTAGCTATAAATTTATCCATTAGAAGAAAATTGTAACTCAAAATCTACTCAAATTTAATGGTATATCCTGTAGTGATTGTATTATTTGAAAATAAACCTATAATAATTTGCATGCAAAATTTCTAAGATAATGAAGAAAAACATTAGCTAAAAATTTCTATGCCTAGATAAATTTCTACCTCACTAATGCCCTAGATCTTTGTTGCTCCTCCCATCATCCCCTAGCTGACAAATATCTACAATTTCATTTTTTGCAACTTGAAAAATCATCACTACCTTTGTTCAGATGGTTGACTTCATAGGGTTGTATATTCTTTAATATTTCTTGGGTTCATTCGTATAAGCACTCATTTTAAAGATCTTTAAATTCCACACAAATTGATCCAAGAATCATCTGAATCGAACAACCCTTCACAAAGAAATGGATCCTAAAAGATGAGATGTTTTTTAGAAAACATTTTTCCTAACATTGCCTTAGTTTTAAATGACTATATTCACATGGCCATATCTCCCCCCATACTACTTGGATTCTTTTGAATTACCACTCATTTTGAAGCTTTTCAACTTCCACATAAAATGGAATAAAATACATATGAAATAGACAACTCTATGCAAAGATATGGCTCCTAAAATATTACTTGTTTTTCAAAAAATATTTTCTATTCATAATTTTCAATAATTATTGACCATATCATAACATCTAAAAAATTATGTAAATGAATTATATTATAATATGTTTTATCCTATTTATTTTATGACATTTTCATAGTTTGATAGTATTTTTTGTATAAATTTGGGTAACATTTAGTGACATGGAGTTGCAATGAGCATATTCCTCTAGAAGATAAATAATGATGACAACAATGGAAAGATCTGAGCTTAGGCCTTGAGCATTTTAGACCAAGTGTATATTTTCCCCTCAAGAGGAGGGAGGATGTGAGCTTGATGAAAACATGATACAAACTTATTTTTTGATGTTGAAAAAAGAGTGCCTAGAAAACCATCCATGATGAAGTCATCTATGATGAGAAGTATCACAAGTCTATGTGAGACAAATTGGATGATAAATCCATGTGTGATAAAAGGAATAAAAAAAAGCATATAAAATTTATTTATTATGAGAGGCATGATAAATCCATCCATGATGAAATGTATGATAAATTCATCCATGATTAGAGGTATAAAAAATTATCCATGACAAAGCCTTCCATGATATAAGGCATGACTAGCTAGAGATATGACACAATTATGCACAAATAGAGACATTAATTTACTAAAGGTATGACAAACTATGCAAATAAAGGTATGCAAAATCTATCTACTATGAATTCATTTATGATAGAATGTATGAAGTCATTTATTATGAGAAGTATGATGAATCTGTGTATGATGAGAGGAATTAAAAACATTCATGATGGAAGATATGACAAATCCAAGTATGACAAGAGGTATGATTAATCCATCAATGATTTAAGGCATAAGAAAGTTTTCATAATAAGAGATTTGATGACAAGAGACATGATGAAGCTATCAAATATAATAGGAATGATGAATCTATCCTTGATAAGAGATGTAATGAAGCCATCCATGATATAGATGAACATGATAAATAATAGCATTATGAATACATTTTTGACAAGTCCATCCACAACAAAATACATGATGAAGGCATCCATGATGAAATATGTAATGAAGTGACCCATGATGATAGGAATAAAAAATATACCTATGATGTAGATGCATGGACTAGAGGTGTCCATGATGACTATTAACAAGATTAAAACAAAGAGATAAATATGGGAGGGTGTGTCTAATGGTACATATAATTGAATTTTTTATCTAGAATAACTATAGGTTGGTATATTTGAAGTTTAGTAGGAGAGGAGTTTAACATAAGAGTAAATATAATTTGGTACATTTTATAGTACATAGAATGAGATCCTAGCATTAGATTAATTACAAGCTGATATATTTGATAATAAACATAATAGGATTTTGATGTTGAAGCAACTATGGGTTGCCATATTCGATTCGATGGAGAGTGTAATGTGTTTGATGAGTATGCAACAAAATTTGAAGATGGTACTAACCATCGCTTATGTCAAGTAAATCAATAATGAGGGGAGAATAAATATCTTATATTTCATGGTGGTGAAATAGAGTACCTACACATATATTAGAAAATCTATGCAATGATTTGGAAGAGTAATGGGAAAATTATTGAAACAAACTAGAGAAGCATACAATCATAGTATAGTAGAACATGTATTATTTAACAAGTATAGACCTGTGAGTATTTGTGACAAGCCTTCATAAAGTAATTAAAATTTTTTTACAATTATTCTAAGGTCATTGTAAAAAAATTATAAAATCAAATAACTTAATTCAAATTCTATTTGATCCTATAACCAAAGGTAAAACATGTTGGTCAAACGTCTAGAAAATAATCTATCAAACGTATTAAAGAAAAGGTGGATTATGAAGATCCTTCTTACTAGATACAAAAATAAGATCAAGATAGTTCTTTTGATGTTATATTAAAATTACATTTGATGAACATGAATTTGTAAGGAGATACGACGATATGGTTCATAAAGTTAGTACATTCCAAGATGAGAGTAATAGATTTAAGATTTAAAGAAACTTTAAATATGATTTGAGGAGTCATCTAGATGTTGGTGTTGGCAATCCGATGATGAGACCATTGGAAGTATTACATTATTTGACCCCTTTGTAAATATTAGTTTGGTAGAATGATTTATATTTTGTATAATGTATGGGTGAATATGAGAGAAAGTGCAAGGTATCAAGAGAGATAATGAAGAGTCATATTGATATGTGGCAAGATAAGAGTTTGTGCTTAATGATAGGAATATGAAATATTGCATGAGAAAAGAGATGTGAAAGCAAAAAGCCAAGTTTACAAAAATAATACATAAAATACTCGAAGCCTGAATATGGACTCCAAAAGCCACAACTGAGCTTGAGACTCAAACATAAAGCATTTTGAGGAGGAATAATTTGAGTAATATTTTCTGCCTACTAGATAAAGAGCAAAAAATTGAATGACATCAAAGGAGGAAATAATGTTTGAAAATTTGCATGCAAAAGTTAGTTGCCACTACCCACGTGTTGTAGGTGAGTTGGAGAGGGTAGGGCAATCCTCCAAGGGAGGTCCCTAGTTCAAATATCCACCCTACCAAACGCACATCGGGTACCTAAAATCCAGTTGATAATGTTGGTGCAATCAGGGTTGGGCACGACTCTCGGGTGATTTTGACGGTGTAGAACCCCCTGGTCATGGTTTCTCGACCAAGGCGTCCTTGCGAGGGGTTTTCACTAAATTCAAAAAAAAAAAAAGTTAGTTTCCACTTGTAAGAATAATGCCAAGGTATTATAAATTCACTTTTTTTATTTTATTTCAAATATTGAATGCATATTTCGTGAGAGTTATAAGTTAAATTTAGAGTGTGATTATTTTGCATTGAGTAGAGTCCATTCAGCTTTAGAGAAAAAACGAACCAAGCTTTGTTTTTTAGTGAACTGAATCTTGCATTTTTTGTGGATGCATTTATCTTTTTATGCATTTTTTAAAAGAAACATGCCTTGATGAATGAGCGTTGGAATCAGAGGAATATTAAAGTTAAGTGGGAGATATAAGTGAAAAATACTAAATTTTAAGAGGAGAATCGTTAGGGGAAATATATTATTAAAAAATAATTGGGAGTTATAAGTGGAAGTTGGAAAGTATTTAGGAGAAATAAAATAATTGGGAGATATAAGGATATAATTTATTTGAAATTTTATTTGAAGATTAAATTGAATGATATATTTGAAATTGAAGGTAATTTATGAATTGGAGAGATAAGAAGTATATTATTTTATGATAAATTGAATTTGGGAGATATAAGTATAATGAAATATATTTAATATTAATGATTATTTGATAAATGATTATTAATATTAAATTAATATTTGAAATTTGATAGCAAATTGAAGTTTTTTTATTTTGAATCAATTGTTTAAATTAAAGTTTGGAGAGATAAGGTATTCTACTCCAAAGGAATTAATTGAAATATTTTATTAAATTTGGAAGTTATAAGGATGTCAACTTCAAAGGAAATGACAAATACAAGAGTTTTTTTAATCTCAATTATTAAAGGGGACTAATTTTACCCCATGAAAAAATAATATGAGATCAATACTTATTGTTTAAAATCTCTGGGATGTGGTGAATGGACAAAGAAACAGTCTAGAAGATAAAGTAGGAATTCAAAATTTCAAAGGTGATGATGCTAAAGCTTTATTTTGTTTGGCATATTTGATGAAATTCAAGCACACATTAGTGAAGCAAAAACTTTAAAATTTGCATAGGAAAAACTATGTATGATATTTGAAGTAAAGAATAAGGTAACCATTTTACACCTACAATCACAATTGTACGCACTAAAAGTTCATGATAGAGAAAATATAGAATATTTTCTCCGAAGGATATCAAAATTAAAATAAAAATTGCATACCTTAGAAGAAAAGGTTGAAGATAAACTTTTAGTTTTAGTTGTACTTAGAGCACTTCCTAAATCATTCAAAATGTTGGTCACATCTCTTATAGGGTTAAACAAAAAGGTGTTATTTTAGGAATTAATAAATATTCTTCAACAATATGAACTTGAAAATAAATTGAGAAATGAGTCATCCAATAAGGCTCTTTTATTAGAAAAATGATCTTGCACCATATCACAAAACCACAAATAGTGAAAAATGACATAATACAAAATCTTGTAAGTATAATGCCTTGACTAGGAAGGATCAAGACCAAGAATCTCATAAAGGGAATTAGAGAGTTTAGAGTAATCAGCAAGAGCATGTTGCACAATCAAAATGTGCACACAAGAATCTTATGGTAAATCACATATGTCTATTATCAAGTCATAATACCTTAGAACCTATAATAGTAAATGCATGTTATGACACAAAAAGGAAAGATATAGAGTACAACTTAGATGATTTGAATGTAGTTTTTGATTGGTCAAAAAAACCTTATGTTGTCACAATTGATGATGACAAAGATTCAAATGATAGCAGGGATATTGATGCTCAAAATTGTCTTGATATTGAAAGAGATCATGATGATTAAGAATTTGGTTATCTTGAAAGGTATAATAAAGAAATTTGTTCCAAATTGTTAAATAATAGGATACAAAGACACATGTTTGGAAAAACATGGACAAGGCATTAAAGAGCTAATTGTACCAAAAATAGGACCAAACTATGAAGGTCCTGGATATACAAGATAAACGAGCAGTAATAAAGCAAAACTAAATTCATGACAAAAAAAGTGACATCAAATTAATGATAGAGACTAATCAAATTAGTAACAATGAAGGACAAAATGGCAAAATAAATTTTGTAATATGGAACTGTTGGTCATGAATCTGCCTAAGTACAAAATATTTGTGCATCCTAGACCCGGCCAACATTGAAAGACCGAAGGAAATAGATGTCATTTGGGATAATATCTAGAGAGGGTTGGTACTTGTACTAATCTAACATTGATATAAGCTTAGAGTAACAGAAAGAGATGGAAAATAACATAAAGAAATGGGAGATATGGCTATGAGCCAAAAAATGTAAGGTGGAGATAGACTAACAACTGAAATCTAAATCAAGTTATAATTAGCATACAATATAAAGAAAAGCATAGGAACCATAGATAACTTGCAGAGATAACCTCCAAGAAATATTTCAATATTCATTCCTTTAACAGAAATTAAATTCATATGTAGAATTTAAACCTAGCTAATAATGGGCATGAAGATAATAAAAAATTATAGGTAGAAAGTGATTGTACACAATACTGCTCTAGGAACTAGAAGCCAAATATCCTTCAATTGATGCAGAAAACTCAAAGTATTTTTTGCAGAATGTCTATCTTCTTTCATTACATTAAGATACTTAATATTTATAGAGGATTGCGCCTCTGAAATTAAATGCCCATTAAAACAAAATGTTGTCTAGTCAAAGACCAGTAAGAGCATTTCTCTCCTCGACAACAACAATGCTCGAATCAAAATATTCTTTAGGAAGCAGCGATCCCATTTTGGTGGAAAATACCTAGGAAATCAGTAATAATGGATGATGGAAAATTGTCTCAGGAGTCGATGCATTGGAGTGCAATAATGTTGCTCAAAAATTAGTTCAAACATGAAATATTAGTTGTCACTTGCACCTTGAAATTTTATCTTTGCTAATAAGAACCACTGAAAATTAACTTGTTTTGAAAAGGAGCGAAATTAGTGAATGGCGCCTCGAGAATGAACAAAATCGCACCAAAATTAGGGACAGTATTTAATTAGGGCAACTCTTTAACAGGAATTCTAGAAATATCTATTTCATTACCCTAAGAATTAAATTTTATCAATCTCTGACCTTTCCCAAAAAATATCTGCAACAACAGTGCCTCTGAAAGAAACTTCGTTGAAGAAAAGTGACAAAATTTTGATTTCGCCCATGCAATGGGATGAAAATCATTTTCGTTGCAATCATGGCCAAAAATGGAATTTCGTTTGGTATTTACACTTATTAATGTATTTTTGCCTTCAATCTGGTTAATTACGCCCCGAAAACATCTTCTCTCAAGAATTTTGCCCCAAAACGCTATCTTGCTATAACCAGGGATAAAAAAATGGAATTTCACCCCCAAAGGAGGGTGAAAAATATTTTTTCCCCCTTTCTAGGGTGACATTGACTTTGAATTCTTTTATTATTGCTTCGAAACTAACCAACATTGTATTTTTCTCAAAAAGGGTGAAATCATCTTGGAATGCACAATCTCAGGCAAAATCATTAAATTTTACCTTTGTGAACTCGTCTCTTTGTTTCTAGTTTGGAAATTTTTGTTGCTTTTGCTCCAACTTGGGAGAAACTTGGGCAGAGGTATCTCAATGGCGTATTTCAACCAAGAAAAAGGTGAAAATTATTTTTGCCTCTTCCCTGGGGCGAAAACATATTTTCTTTCACTCTAAAATCATCTTAATGCCGAATATAATTACTTTTTCCAGTGAAATCATTCTTCTTAATTTATGTTAACGAAACCAAAAAGGAGGTGAGAAAAAATGCTAATAGTAAAATAGTAAAGATAAAATACAAGCCCAAAAACTGCATCATTTATCTTTCATACTCGAAATGTTTACAATAAAAATTTTAGTGTGGTAAAACTACCAACACTTTTGGTGGCTCTTGAGGTATTCAGTTCGTCTATATGAAATCAACCCTAGGCCTTCATCCATTGGGCTCAATTTTCATTTTTTGGCTATATAAAATGGTATATTTGATTCAGCAACCTCATTTTTCCTTTCCTTCTGTGCCCGTTTTTCCTGCTCTTCGACAACCTCTTTTTGCTCTGCTTCCACCTGTGTCTGTTCTTGCTTGGTGAGACTTGCGATGATAGTTTCATACACTACAACTACCTCAGACCAAAAATTCAAAGTGAACATATAGAGCTTATTCAATGAATCAATGACAAAATGCAACATCTAGACGTGATCTTGACTGATGCGATTAACTCTCTAACTGAGCTCCAACATGTACGACTCAATGCGGGTGAGCCTCTTCATGCATGGTAGTACTTGTTCCTCTGTAATTGGTTCCTCCTAACTATCAATATTTGAAGTATCTTTGACAAAAAAAATCTAGGTCACCTCCAATTATTTCTTTAATAAAAGCTCCCCTTGATCATCAATAAAGCTCAAAAACCTGACATTTGCTAGAGCCTCAAAATAAATGAGTGAAATGCAACGCTCCTATTCAAACATAGTCATTACCTTTCAACCCTCTCTTTCTAGATCCAACCTGGAAAAATAGTTGTGCAATGTAACCCTGGCCATAGACCAAGCTCGATCCATCCCACTCATCAGCTTAATTCAAAAATCATACTGAGCCAACACCTGGATCTTCAATGCCATCTTAAGTTTTGGTTCCAACTGCTCCTCGACATGCTCTACAGTCTGATCGCCAAGGAAAATTACTATCTAGACCTCATGAATATACAATAGAACCTTGAGTGCTTCTACTACCAATGTCACATAATCTTCAATTAGATGACGACGAGATTCTTCGATTTTCTCCTTGAAGAAGCCCATTGACTATGTGGATTTTTCAGTCAGCTGATTCTGCTAAGATTCAATCTAGGTAGCCAATACTTGCGCTTGCTACTCTGCACCTTCCCAGGCTGTCAAGTTTCCCTTGGCTGCTTTTGCCAAGTCTTTCACTTTCCACTGCCAAAACTCTACCTCTGATTTTGCTATTTCCAACTATGCCCTATTTTTGGCCAGAGTTTCTTCTAACTCAATAATTTTCACCTCACTCTCAAAGAACCTCTTCTTGTAATGTTCACTGTGCAGGTAAAGAGAGCTCGTATCCACCTATATATTCCCCATTTTTTTGTAGTATCAATCTTAATCAAGTCCTCTGTAATGACTTCATAAGTATAATCACTTGGAGCCATCTCTCCTTGAGGCTTCTAGACTTGGGGAATCATATTAATGGTGTGGGACTCCATTGCTTCAGGATCAAAGGAGACCTTTTTCAATGGATTTGCTAGAGCTTGAGCTTGTTTGCACTTTCGGATTTTCAACCATTGTGATGAAATTTGGTGGGCTCAACTTCTTTTTGTTGCAAATGGATGCTCTGGCACAATCTCCATCTCTAGCTTTGGCAACACCTGCAACTCAAGAAACGGAGGAGGGGGAAATGAACCTGCTGAGGGCTTGTATCAGGAAGGAAAGTAGAAATGGGAACGGTTGGTGGTGTAGAGGGGGAAAATTGCCCTACCTCATATAATTCCCAAAAAAAATATTGGATCCACAAGGAGAGAACCTTTTGTGGGGTGAACCATGGGGGTATGTTGTACTCTACACTTGGTGCTAGGGGGAAGGGTTCACCAAGAACGGTTTAAGGACTCGCTCCAAGTCCTCGGGATATTTGGGATAGTTTGATGTATTCAATTTCAAGACAAACACCTAAGTTTGGCCTTTCTAGATCTAAGCTAGAAAAGATAAAGGACAATGCAAAAAAAATAGAATAAGACAACTAAAATAGAATGCAGGCATACAAGAGCTATCCTGGAAATATTATTTATTTGAATTCTCACTAACCTAGGGTTTATTTTAGAAAACCTTTAAAGAAGAGATATACAAAATATAGATGCACAAAAATTATCCCTAGATGCAAGCTAAATGCCTTTCACTTTCAAATGTCTAGAAATCAATAATGAAATCAGATTTTCAATCAATAGAATGAGTAGAGCACTTATCTAGACCGGTGGTTGACTTAGCCTTCTTTGCCTCTTGTCCAATGATATCATGAATACCTATTTCTACAAGATCACTCATGAAACACTAAAAAATAGAATTAGCATTAGGGGGCATGCTTAGGCCATTATGTAACAGATATTGGAGGCATAGCAGTCAAGCCCCCTAGGTCCTTTTACATGACCTTTTAATACAAAAGTGGAAATTGACCTTTGGAGAATTAATCATAAATTAGAATTACAGTAGTAGATAACAGAAAACAAACTGCAACAGTATGATCTAGAAAGAATATGGAATGCAACAGTGAAAGCATAATCTATAAATTGTCGTCGATGTGTCCTAGGGTAAAATTACACCTTGCCTAGAGTGGGTGTGATAACGTGGTAGCAAATTCGTGCCCTACCTGGATGGGGTGTGATTTTGATTCTATGTATAAATTTACCCTAATTAGGGCAGGTGAAGTTACGCCTCGCTATTTCCAGGCGCGATATACTTGCAGACTAAAGAAAAAAAGAATCGAATACAGAAGATGAAATAAATGTAGCAAACAAAGTAATCAAACCCTAATGGATGTCACAGAAGCAACAGAGAAGATTGAAGTATCCAAGCGGGCACTCTATCTCTCCGAACTACATCACGGATCGACCAAGTCACACAACATATCAATCTAATCCACACAATAGAAGATCAATCTGAAATTTGTACTCCAGGGTTAGCTTGCAATAGAGAAAATAAAGGAAGAAGAACGAACTATCATAAATATTTCAAGCTTAATCAATAATAAAAAATTTGCACTAAGATCGCACATTAAAAACTCGTATATCAAAAATTGCACCTGTGATTAAGCAAAAACATCCTTCCTTTTATAGACAAATTGGAGGAAAAAGGCATGCAAAAATAAACTCATAGCCAATGCCAAAACACGCGAGAGGTTTAAACCTAGGTCTAAGAAGACTTAAGAATTATTAAAATAAAAAAATAAAAAAATAAACTCATAGCCAATGCCAAAACACACGGGAGGTTTAAACCTGGGTCTAAGCAGGCTCAAGGAATAATAAAAAAATAAAAATAAAAAAACAAATTGGAGGAAAAAGGCATGCAAAAATAAACTCACAGTCGATGCCAAAACATGCGAGAGGTTTAAACTTGGGTCTAATCAGGCTCAAGAATATCGTTGGCGTAAAGTCGCTCCTCGTAAGTATAGGGCATGATTTCACTAAAAGGCAAACAAATTAAAAAAAGGAGGCAAAGAGGTCTTCCCTTGCTCTCGGTAGGGGTTGAGGGCATCTTAAGGGCACTAAGGAAGATTGCCCACTTAAAGTGGGTTAATTTTCCGTGTCTACAGGTGGAACGGAAGGGGTTGAGGGAATGGAAGCAAGGAGTTCAGCTACAGTTACACTCACTAAAGGAGGATCTTGTGTACTTATGCGGTAGAAATTGTCAAGATGGAGGATGAAGAAAGCAAAAATAGATTGGGTTCAAATGCAAAAGAACTAAAGGAAAGGGAAATAGAAGAAGCAGGAATAGAAGAAGAGGGAGCATTGGTGACTGACTACTGAGAGACGGGAAGTGAAATTGAGGTGGAAGGTATACCAAACGAGGATGAAATGGAAGTGGCAACTATGGAATGAGGTGTGACAGTCACCAAATGCTCAAGAGTAAGGGAAGAAGGCAGAGAAAACATACCTTTAGGCTTTGACACCATTTGAGCCAATGATGAGGGCAACTACAATATTGATTGCTCCTTGACTTGTTCTCCCTTTGTCTCATTCTCGAGATTTATAATCTCCACACACTGGTGAAGATGTTCCTCTTGAACCAAAGGAGGATTCTCTGCAATGTTAGCCTACACGAATTTAGCTACAGGAGGAGACTTTGCACCCGATGAAGATACTGCACCAGTCCTTAGATTTTTGGAGGTTTTCGAGAAAGGAAGTACCTCATGCTTACTCCTCTTTTTTTGTTGGGATTGTTCTATCGATGATGGTTGTTTCTCTTCCTCCACAAGTGGTGCTTCCTCAACCACATGCTACTCCCATTTGACCACGATCTCTTTGCTATCAAATCTTTGAAAGCTTCGA
Source organism: Wollemia nobilis (assembly GCA_028583015.1). NCBI lineage: Eukaryota > Viridiplantae > Streptophyta > Pinopsida > Araucariales > Araucariaceae > Wollemia > Wollemia nobilis. The sequence goes on from JAQPPZ010001925.1 coordinate 13,197,107, forward strand.
GGTATAATTTTAGTGAAATAAATTGGTTGGTAACTATCATAATATTCATCATATACATTTGAAAATGCATCATCCATCACCATGCCATAGGTTGATCCAGTTTTTCCCTGGTGATCCCTCATTACCCACCAGTTGGTGATTTTCTCCTCAGACCAAGCAGGTAATTGCTCCTTCATTTTGCTAAATAAGCCTAGAGGAGGAATCTGGTTCTTGTGGACTGTAGGGTTATAATCGATCTCCATCTCATAAAATTCATGCCATGGTGGGAGTGACATCATATTTTTGATGTCATTCAAGGTCATTTCCCTCCTAATTTTTTTTGTGTCACTCAATATCTAGTCTGGGGTAGCAATGAAAACTTTTTGCTTTGATCATTGTCACGAAGTGACCCAAAGGGTCATACTTCCACTACTAGGGTAACTCCACCATATCGAGGTCATAGAGAGATTCATTAATGAACTTATTCTAGCCAACCTGGTCTACTTCAATATTGTCAAAGCAAAATGGTATGGTGCATGTAGTTTTATTTCCTCAACCTGCCCCATAAATGTCATTGATGAAGTCGGTCTGGTGGATGACTTCCAATGCAAAAAGGTGCTTTGTAGTAAAATACAAAAGGAGAAATGGCTTGCTAGTGAAGCCAAAAATTTGTACCACAATGCCTTGCATCAACAAAAAAATATCACCTTTCTCCTTTGCAACGACCTCCTCCCTCATCGCCCTTGGAACTCTCTCACATGTGCCAAAAATAAGTTCGAGGGTAGGGCCCAAAAACATATGATTAAAAGTGTAAAATGACTCCTTCCTGTACAAGCTTGGAGTCCACAAATAAACTGGTAGCTTCTTTTCTGTCTCATCAACTTGTATGACGACTATGAAAGAAAACGTTGGTGCATGTGGAAGAAGAAATACCAGGTCAAAAATGAAGTATGTCTGAATGATACTGCTCCTTCACTCTGCATCTTCTCTAACTAGGTATGCATTGCTCGAGCCACGTAATCTGCCCAATCAAATAAAATCGAGTTTGTGCTCACTTGCATTGTTGTTGGGGCATAAAATTCCACTTGTGAAATACATTGTACAAGCATCGCTTACCATTTATACACTGCAAAATCGGTAGGAAGACCGTACATCCAGGCCAACATGGAAAACATATTTGGACTTTTAAATTCTACCAAAGGATTTTGTAAAGTTGGTAAATCTCCAAACTGGGGCATCTTTATCAGCTGATTCTCCATGATTTGGTGCAATGTCACATATGATTGGTAACTCTCCTCTTGCTCCTTGAGATTTAATTTTTTGAACATAACATTTGGAGAAGGCTTCACTCCACATGCAAATGTGTCTCTGAATGCGCTAGCCAAAATGGTGAATAATTTTTCTCCCTTCATATTTTGAACAACCCTTGTGGCAGGATTGTAAAACTTCAAAATCACCATTACCATCTCATAGTAAGTGTGAATAGGTTTACAGGTACCAAAAAAATTGCACATGGTAGGAAATGGTTAATGGGATTTCTGGCGTCAAGCCTTGCTTCACAATAGCTTCCAAGTCCTAGCACAATTTTTCCATGCCCTTGTTCAAAATAACACAATCACTAATCTGAGCCAGCACATCATAATACAATAACACAGTCACTAATCTGAGCCAGCACATCATAATATAGATCAATCTCTATATTTTCATTTTGCCTAGATTTTTTACCTTTCTTGCCTCCTTGTTCTTTCTTTGGCTCAACAAATTTCTTTCCCATATTTGTACAATAGCTTTACTACAATAATTTGACAATTTTGTAACAAAGCAGCAATTCAAAAAAACTGAATGATAATCTGGAAATGCTCCAAAAAAATAATATCAATCTTTATTTATTTGTAAGTTTTTGGTTCATTGTATTTAAAACTTTCACTCCCAACTACTCAATTTAATGCAGATGGCGCGCTTGAGAAATTCGAGTGAAATTTCTCCTTGGTTCTCTCGCTCGACATGCTTTTTTATGATTTTTAAACTACCATTTAACTGCAAATAACACCCTCGCACAATAAATCTTCTCCAAACTTCATGCTTAACTGCTTTTTTATCTTGGAAGGCACAATCTAGGTGTTTAACGACTAATTTTGGAAATAATAAATGCCACGTGGGAGTGATGGGTGCTTTTCAAGCGTAAAAAATATTAATTTCGCTACATTAAAATATCGAAAACATCTTTGGAGGGTTTCGCTGGTGAAATTTGTTAGAATAATAAATTATATCCTAAGTTGTTATTAGGATAAATTGTATGGTTGAGATTAGCTTAGTTAGTTATGATCCAATGGATCAGATTGTAAGCACTTGGTATTTAAGTAAGGCTCTTTCATTCAATAACATCAAGTCTTCTACTTTTTCAACATGGTATCAGAGTAGGCCTTCCCTACCCTGTGAGCCTGAGGAGCTTTTCCTCATGGGGGGATTTCCCTCATGGAAATCCCCCCTCATTTTTTTCTCCCCATTATTATTTTTTTTCCAAAACCGAGGGAGTATGCTCTCCATATTTTGATGGATCAAAAACTAGATGGTTAAAAGAAAGAAACTCTACAGTTTTGGGAGGTTCTTTTTTAATTTTTTAAGTTTTCTGGGTTTGCAGTCTTATATTGCAGATCTAGATTTGCATAACAGTTTTATTTTTTTAAGTCTGTTCGGGTTGATCAATTCATATGGAAAAGTCCTCACTGATGTATTCTGGGCAGTTTTATTTATTTTTGTTGGAGTTAACGAATTTATGCAGTGTCTGTTGGTGGCACCAATCATAAGAGGCCAAATTATATTGGTAGAGAGGATGAGGATTGTAGGTTTTCTGATCATGAATGTGGGCAACATTATGTTTTTACTTGCACCAGTCTACCATTGATCTGGTTGAC